>CM063449.1:0-5000000 GCA_032191425.1 Lymantria dispar
AACCTAACCTAACCTAACCTAACCTAACCTAACCTAACCTAACCTAACTAACCTAACCTAACCTAACCTAACCTAACCTAACCTAACCTAACCTAACCTAACCTAACCTAACCTAACCTAACCTAACCTAACCTAACCTAACCTAACCTAACCTAACCTAACCTAACCTAACCTAACCTAACCTAACCTAACCTAACCTAACCTAACCTAACCTAACCTAACCTAACCTAACCTAACCTAACCTAACCTAACCTAACCTAACCTAACCTAACTAACCTAACCTAACCTAACCTAACCTAACCTAACCTAACCTAACCTAACCTAACCTAACCTAACCTAACCTAACCTAACCTAACCTAACCTAACCTAACCTAACCTATACCTAACCTAACCTAACCTAACCTAACCTAACCTAACCTAACCTAACCTAACCTAACCTAACCTAACCTAACCTAACCTAACCTAACCTAACCTAACCTAACCTAACCTAACCTAACCTAACCTAACCTAACCTAACCTAACCTAACCTAACCTAACCTAACCTAACCTAACCTAACCTAACCTAACCTAACCTAACCTAACCTAACCTAACCTAACCTAACCTAACCTAACCTAACCTAACCTAACCTAACCTAACCTAACCTAACCTAACCTAACCTAACCTAACCTAACCTAACCTAACCTAACCTAACCTAACCTAACCTAACCTAACCTAACCTAACCTAACCTAACCTAACCTAACCTAACCTAACCTAACCTAACCTAACCTAACCTAACCTAACCTAACCTAACCTAACCTAACCTAACCTAACCTAACCTAACCTAACCTAACCTAACCTAACCTAACCTAACCTAACCTAACCTAACCTAACCTAACCTAACCTAACCTAACCTAACCTAACCTAACCTAACCTAACCTAACCTAACCTAACCTAACCTAACCTAACCTAACCTAACCTAACCTAACCTAACCTAACCTAACCTAACCTAACCTAACCTAACCTAACCTAACCTAACCTAACCTAACCTAACCTAACCTAACCTAACCTAACCTAACCTAACCTAACCTAACCTAACCTAACCTAACCTAACCTAACCTAACCTAACCTAACCTAACCTAACCTAACCTAACCTAACCTAACCTAACCTAACCTAACCTAACCTAACCTAACCTAACCTAACCTAACCTAACCTAACCTAACCTAACCTAACCTAACCTAACCTAACCTAACCTAACCTAACCTAACCTAACCTAACCTAACCTAACCTAACCTAACCTAACCTAACCTAACCTAACCTAACCTAACCTAACCTAACCTAACCTAACCTAACCTAACCTAACCTAACCTAACCTAACCTAACCTAACCTAACCTAACCTAACCTAACCTAACCTAACCTAACCTAACCTAACCTAACCTAACCTAACCTAACCTAACCTAACCTAACCTAACCTAACCTAACCTAACCTAACCTAACCTAACCTAACCTAACCTAACCTAACCTAACCTAACCTAACCTAACCTAACCTAACCTAACCTAACCTAACCTAACCTAACCTAACCTAACCTAACCTAACCTAACCTAACCTAACCTAACCTAACCTAACCTAACCTAACCTAACCTAACCTAACCTAACCTAACCTAACCTAACCTAACCTAACCTAACCTAACCTAACCTAACCTAACCTAACCTAACCTAACCTAACCTAACCTAACCTAACCTAACCTAACCTAACCTAACCTAACCTAACCTAACCTAACCTAACCTAACCTAACCTAACCTAACCTAACCTAACCTAACCTAACCTAACCTAACCTAACCTAACCTAACCTAACCTAACCTAACCTAACCTAACCTAACCTAACCTAACCTAACCTAACCTAACCTAACCTAACCTAACCTAACCTAACCTAACCTAACCTAACCTAACCTAACCTAACCTAACCTAACCTAACCTAACCTAACCTAACCTAACCTAACCTAACCTAACCTAACCTAACCTAACCTAACCTAACCTAACCTAACCTAACCTAACCTAACCTAACCTAACCTAACCTAACCTAACCTAACCTAACCTAACCTAACCTAACCTAACCTAACCTAACCTAACCTAACCTAACCTAACCTAACCTAACCTAACCTAACCTAACCTAACCTAACCTAACCTAACCTAACCTAACCTAACCTAACCTAACCTAACCTAACCTAACCTAACCTAACCTAACCTAACCTAACCTAACCTAACCTAACCTAACCTAACCTAACCTAACCTAACCTAACCTAACCTAACCTAACCTAACCTAACCTAACCTAACCTAACCTAACCTAACCTAACCTAACCTAACCTAACCTAACCTAACCTAACCTAACCTAACCTAACCTAACCTAACCTAACCTAACCTAACCTAACCTAACCTAACCTAACCTAACCTAACCTAACCTAACCTAACCTAACCTAACCTAACCTAACCTAACCTAACCTAACCTAACCTAACCTAACCTAACCTAACCTAACCTAACCTAACCTAACCTAACCTAACCTAACCTAACCTAACCTAACCTAACCTAACCTAACCTAACCTAACCTAACCTAACCTAACCTAACCTAACCTAACCTAACCTAACCTAACCTAACCTAACCTAACCTAACCTAACCTAACCTAACCTAACCTAACCTAACCTAACCTAACCTAACCTAACCTAACCTAACCTAACCTAACCTAACCTAACCTAACCTAACCTAACCTAACCTAACCTAACCTAACCTAACCTAACCTAACCTAACCTAACCTAACCTAACCTAACCTAACCTAACCTAACCTAACCTAACCTAACCTAACCTAACCTAACCTAACCTAACCTAACCTAACCTAACCTAACCTAACCTAACCTAACCTAACCTAACCTAACCTAACCTAACCTAACCTAACCTAACCTAACCTAACCTAACCTAACCTAACCTAACCTAACCTAACCTAACCTAACCTAACCTAACCTAACCTAACCTAACCTAACCTAACCTAACCTAACCTAACCTAACCTAACCTAACCTAACCTAACCTAACCTAACCTAACCTAACCTAACCTAACCTAACCTAACCTAACCTAACCTAACCTAACCTAACCTAACCTAACCTAACCTAACCTAACCTAACCTAACCTAACCTAACCTAACCTAACCTAACCTAACCTAACCTAACCTAACCTAACCTAACCTAACCTAACCTAACCTAACCTAACCTAACCTAACCTAACCTAACCTAACCTAACCTAACCTAACCTAACCTAACCTAACCTAACCTAACCTAACCTAACCTAACCTAACCTAACCTAACCTAACCTAACCTAACCTAACCTAACCTAACCTAACCTAACCTAACCTAACCTAACCTAACCTAACCTAACCTAACCTAACCTAACCTAACCTAACCTAACCTAACCTAACCTAACCTAACCTAACCTAACCTAACCTAACCTAACCTAACCTAACCTAACCTAACCTAACCTAACCTAACCTAACCTAACCTAACCTAACCTAACCTAACCTAACCTAACCTAACCTAACCTAACCTAACCTAACCTAACCTAACCTAACCTAACCTAACCTAACCTAACCTAACCTAACCTAACCTAACCTAACCTAACCTAACCTAACCTAACCTAACCTAACCTAACCTAACCTAACCTAACCTAACCTAACCTAACCTAACCTAACCTAACCTAACCTAACCTAACCTAACCTAACCTAACCTAACCTAACCTAACCTAACCTAACCTAACCTAACCTAACCTAACCTAACCTAACCTAACCTAACCTAACCTAACCTAACCTAACCTAACCTAACCTAACCTAACCTAACCTAACCTAACCTAACCTAACCTAACCTAACCTAACCTAACCTAACCTAACCTAACCTAACCTAACCTAACCTAACCTAACCTAACCTAACCTAACCTAACCTAACCTAACCTAACCTAACCTAACCTAACCTAACCTAACCTAACCTAACCTAACCTAACCTAACCTAACCTAACCTAACCTAACCTAACCTAACCTAACCTAACCTAACCTAACCTAACCTAACCTAACCTAACCTAACCTAACCTAACCTAACCTAACCTAACCTAACCTAACCTAACCTAACCTAACCTAACCTAACCTAACCTAACCTAACCTAACCTAACCTAACCTAACCTAACCTAACCTAACCTAACCTAACCTAACCTAACCTAACCTAACCTAACCTAACCTAACCTAACCTAACCTAACCTAACCTAACCTAACCTAACCTAACCTAACCTAACCTAACCTAACCTAACCTAACCTAACCTAACCTAACCTAACCTAACCTAACCTAACCTAACCTAACCTAACCTAACCTAACCTAACCTAACCTAACCTAACCTAACCTAACCTAACCTAACCTAACCTAACCTAACCTAACCTAACCTAACCTAACCTAACCTAACCTAACCTAACCTAACCTAACCTAACCTAACCTAACCTAACCTAACCTAACCTAACCTAACCTAACCTAACCTAACCTAACCTAACCTAACCTAACCTAACCTAACCTAACCTAACCTAACCTAACCTAACCTAACCTAACCTAACCTAACCTAACCTAACCTAACCTAACCTAACCTAACCTAACCTAACCTAACCTAACCTAACCTAACCTAACCTAACCTAACCTAACCTAACCTAACCTAACCTAACCTAACCTAACCTAACCTAACCTAACCTAACCTAACCTAACCTAACCTAACCTAACCTAACCTAACCTAACCTAACCTAACCTAACCTAACCTAACCTAACCTAACCTAACCTAACCTAACCTAACCTAACCTAACCTAACCTAACCTAACCTAACCTAACCTAACCTAACCTAACCTAACCTAACCTAACCTAACCTAACCTAACCTAACCTAACCTAACCTAACCTAACCTAACCTAACCTAACCTAACCTAACCTAACCTAACCTAACCTAACCTAACCTAACCTAACCTAACCTAACCTAACCTAACCTAACCTAACCTAACCTAACCTAACCTAACCTAACCTAACCTAACCTAACCTAACCTAACCTAACCTAACCTAACCTAACCTAACCTAACCTAACCTAACCTAACCTAACCTAACCTAACCTAACCTAACCTAACCTAACCTAACCTAACCTAACCTAACCTAACCTAACCTAACCTAACCTAACCTAACCTAACCTAACCTAACCTAACCTAACCTAACCTAACCTAACCTAACCTAACCTAACCTAACCTAACCTAACCTAACCTAACCTAACCTAACCTAACCTAACCTAACCTAACCTAACCTAACCTAACCTAACCTAACCTAACCTAACCTAACCTAACCTAACCTAACCTAACCTAACCTAACCTAACCTAACCTAACCTAACCTAACCTAACCTAACCTAACCTAACCTAACCTAACCTAACCTAACCTAACCTAACCTAACCTAACCTAACCTAACCTAACCTAACCTAACCTAACCTAACCTAACCTAACCTAACCTAACCTAACCTAACCTAACCTAACCTAACCTAACCTAACCTAACCTAACCTAACCTAACCTAACCTAACCTAACCTAACCTAACCTAACCTAACCTAACCTAACCTAACCTAACCTAACCTAACCTAACCTAACCTAACCTAACCTAACCTAACCTAACCTAACCTAACCTAACCTAACCTAACCTAACCTAACCTAACCTAACCTAACCTAACCTAACCTAACCTAACCTAACCTAACCTAACCTAACCTAACCTAACCTAACCTAACCTAACCTAACCTAACCTAACCTAACCTAACCTAACCTAACCTAACCTAACCTAACCTAACCTAACCTAACCTAACCTAACCTAACCTAACCTAACCTAACCTAACCTAACCTAACCTAACCTAACCTAACCTAACCTAACCTAACCTAACCTAACCTAACCTAACCTAACCTAACCTAACCTAACCTAACCTAACCTAACCTAACCTAACCTAACCTAACCTAACCTAACCTAACCTAACCTAACCTAACCTAACCTAACCTAACCTAACCTAACCTAACCTAACCTAACCTAACCTAACCTAACCTAACCTAACCTAACCTAACCTAACCTAACCTAACCTAACCTAACCTAACCTAACCTAACCTAACCTAACCTAACCTAACCTAACCTAACCTAACCTAACCTAACCTAACCTAACCTAACCTAACCTAACCTAACCTAACCTAACCTAACCTAACCTAACCTAACCTAACCTAACCTAACCTAACCTAACCTAACCTAACCTAACCTAACCTAACCTAACCTAACCTAACCTAACCTAACCTAACCTAACCTAACCTAACCTAACCTAACCTAACCTAACCTAACCTAACCTAACCTAACCTAACCTAACCTAACCTAACCTAACCTAACCTAACCTAACCTAACCTAACCTAACCTAACCTAACCTAACCTAACCTAACCTAACCTAACCTAACCTAACCTAACCTAACCTAACCTAACCTAACCTAACCTAACCTAACCTAACCTAACCTAACCTAACCTAACCTAACCTAACCTAACCTAACCTAACCTAACCTAACCTAACCTAACCTAACCTAACCTAACCTAACCTAACCTAACCTAACCTAACCTAACCTAACCTAACCTAACCTAACCTAACCTAACCTAACCTAACCTAACCTAACCTAACCTAACCTAACCTAACCTAACCTAACCTAACCTAACCTAACCTAACCTAACCTAACCTAACCTAACCTAACCTAACCTAACCTAACCTAACCTAACCTAACCTAACCTAACCTAACCTAACCTAACCTAACCTAACCTAACCTAACCTAACCTAACCTAACCTAACCTAACCTAACCTAACCTAACCTAACCTAACCTAACCTAACCTAACCTAACCTAACCTAACCTAACCTAACCTAACCTAACCTAACCTAACCTAACCTAACCTAACCTAACCTAACCTAACCTAACCTAACCTAACCTAACCTAACCTAACCTAACCTAACCTAACCTAACCTAACCTAACCTAACCTAACCTAACCTAACCTAACCTAACCTAACCTAACCTAACCTAACCTAACCTAACCTAACCTAACCTAACCTAACCTAACCTAACCTAACCTAACCTAACCTAACCTAACCTAACCTAACCTAACCTAACCTAACCTAACCTAACCTAACCTAACCTAACCTAACCTAACCTAACCTAACCTAACCTAACCTAACCTAACCTAACCTAACCTAACCTAACCTAACCTAACCTAACCTAACCTAACCTAACCTAACCTAACCTAACCTAACCTAACCTAACCTAACCTAACCTAACCTAACCTAACCTAACCTAACCTAACCTAACCTAACCTAACCTAACCTAACCTAACCTAACCTAACCTAACCTAACCTAACCTAACCTAACCTAACCTAACCTAACCTAACCTAACCTAACCTAACCTAACCTAACCTAACCTAACCTAACCTAACCTAACCTAACCTAACCTAACCTAACCTAACCTAACCTAACCTAACCTAACCTAACCTAACCTAACCTAACCTAACCTAACCTAACCTAACCTAACCTAACCTAACCTAACCTAACCTAACCTAACCTAACCTAACCTAACCTAACCTAACCTAACCTAACCTAACCTAACCTAACCTAACCTAACCTAACCTAACCTAACCTAACCTAACCTAACCTAACCTAACCTAACCTAACCTAACCTAACCTAACCTAACCTAACCTAACCTAACCTAACCTAACCTAACCTAACCTAACCTAACCTAACCTAACCTAACCTAACCTAACCTAACCTAACCTAACCTAACCTAACCTAACCTAACCTAACCTAACCTAACCTAACCTAACCTAACCTAACCTAACCTAACCTAACCTAACCTAACCTAACCTAACCTAACCTAACCTAACCTAACCTAACCTAACCTAACCTAACCTAACCTAACCTAACCTAACCTAACCTAACCTAACCTAACCTAACCTAACCTAACCTAACCTAACCTAACCTAACCTAACCTAACCTAACCTAACCTAACCTAACCTAACCTAACCTAACCTAACCTAACCTAACCTAACCTAACCTAACCTAACCTAACCTAACCTAACCTAACCTAACCTAACCTAACCTAACCTAACCTAACCTAACCTAACCTAACCTAACCTAACCTAACCTAACCTAACCTAACCTAACCTAACCTAACCTAACCTAACCTAACCTAACCTAACCTAACCTAACCTAACCTAACCTAACCTAACCTAACCTAACCTAACCTAACCTAACCTAACCTAACCTAACCTAACCTAACCTAACCTAACCTAACCTAACCTAACCTAACCTAACCTAACCTAACCTAACCTAACCTAACCTAACCTAACCTAACCTAACCTAACCTAACCTAACCTAACCTAACCTAACCTAACCTAACCTAACCTAACCTAACCTAACCTAACCTAACCTAACCTAACCTAACCTAACCTAACCTAACCTAACCTAACCTAACCTAACCTAACCTAACCTAACCTAACCTAACCTAACCTAACCTAACCTAACCTAACCTAACCTAACCTAACCTAACCTAACCTAACCTAACCTAACCTAACCTAACCTAACCTAACCTAACCTAACCTAACCTAACCTAACCTAACCTAACCTAACCTAACCTAACCTAACCTAACCTAACCTAACCTAACCTAACCTAACCTAACCTAACCTAACCTAACCTAACCTAACCTAACCTAACCTAACCTAACCTAACCTAACCTAACCTAACCTAACCTAACCTAACCTAACCTAACCTAACCTAACCTAACCTAACCTAACCTAACCTAACCTAACCTAACCTAACCTAACCTAACCTAACCTAACCTAACCTAACCTAACCTAACCTAACCTAACCTAACCTAACCTAACCTAACCTAACCTAACCTAACCTAACCTAACCTAACCTAACCTAACCTAACCTAACCTAACCTAACCTAACCTAACCTAACCTAACCTAACCTAACCTAACCTAACCTAACCTAACCTAACCTAACCTAACCTAACCTAACCTAACCTAACCTAACCTAACCTAACCTAACCTAACCTAACCTAACCTAACCTAACCTAACCTAACCTAACCTAACCTAACCTAACCTAACCTAACCTAACCTAACCTAACCTAACCTAACCTAACCTAACCTAACCTAACCTAACCTAACCTAACCTAACCTAACCTAACCTAACCTAACCTAACCTAACCTAACCTAACCTAACCTAACCTAACCTAACCTAACCTAACCTAACCTAACCTAACCTAACCTAACCTAACCTAACCTAACCTAACCTAACCTAACCTAACCTAACCTAACCTAACCTAACCTAACCTAACCTAACCTAACCTAACCTAACCTAACCTAACCTAACCTAACCTAACCTAACCTAACCTAACCTAACCTAACCTAACCTAACCTAACCTAACCTAACCTAACCTAACCTAACCTAACCTAACCTAACCTAACCTAACCTAACCTAACCTAACCTAACCTAACCTAACCTAACCTAACCTAACCTAACCTAACCTAACCTAACCTAACCTAACCTAACCTAACCTAACCTAACCTAACCTAACCTAACCTAACCTAACCTAACCTAACCTAACCTAACCTAACCTAACCTAACCTAACCTAACCTAACCTAACCTAACCTAACCTAACCTAACCTAACCTAACCTAACCTAACCTAACCTAACCTAACCTAACCTAACCTAACCTAACCTAACCTAACCTAACCTAACCTAACCTAACCTAACCTAACCTAACCTAACCTAACCTAACCTAACCTAACCTAACCTAACCTAACCTAACCTAACCTAACCTAACCTAACCTAACCTAACCTAACCTAACCTAACCTAACCTAACCTAACCTAACCTAACCTAACCTAACCTAACCTAACCTAACCTAACCTAACCTAACCTAACCTAACCTAACCTAACCTAACCTAACCTAACCTAACCTAACCTAACCTAACCTAACCTAACCTAACCTAACCTAACCTAACCTAACCTAACCTAACCTAACCTAACCTAACCTAACCTAACCTAACCTAACCTAACCTAACCTAACCTAACCTAACCTAACCTAACCTAACCTAACCTAACCTAACCTAACCTAACCTAACCTAACCTAACCTAACCTAACCTAACCTAACCTAACCTAACCTAACCTAACCTAACCTAACCTAACCTAACCTAACCTAACCTAACCTAACCTAACCTAACCTAACCTAACCTAACCTAACCTAACCTAACCTAACCTAACCTAACCTAACCTAACCTAACCTAACCTAACCTAACCTAACCTAACCTAACCTAACCTAACCTAACCTAACCTAACCTAACCTAACCTAACCTAACCTAACCTAACCTAACCTAACCTAACCTAACCTAACCTAACCTAACCTAACCTAACCTAACCTAACCTAACCTAACCTAACCTAACCTAACCTAACCTAACCTAACCTAACCTAACCTAACCTAACCTAACCTAACCTAACCTAACCTAACCTAACCTAACCTAACCTAACCTAACCTAACCTAACCTAACCTAACCTAACCTAACCTAACCTAACCTAACCTAACCTAACCTAACCTAACCTAACCTAACCTAACCTAACCTAACCTAACCTAACCTAACCTAACCTAACCTAACCTAACCTAACCTAACCTAACCTAACCTAACCTAACCTAACCTAACCTAACCTAACCTAACCTAACCTAACCTAACCTAACCTAACCTAACCTAACCTAACCTAACCTAACCTAACCTAACCTAACCTAACCTAACCTAACCTAACCTAACCTAACCTAACCTAACCTAACCTAACCTAACCTAACCTAACCTAACCTAACCTAACCTAACCTAACCTAACCTAACCTAACCTAACCTAACCTAACCTAACCTAACCTAACCTAACCTAACCTAACCTAACCTAACCTAACCTAACCTAACCTAACCTAACCTAACCTAACCTAACCTAACCTAACCTAACCTAACCTAACCTAACCTAACCTAACCTAACCTAACCTAACCTAACCTAACCTAACCTAACCTAACCTAACCTAACCTAACCTAACCTAACCTAACCTAACCTAACCTAACCTAACCTAACCTAACCTAACCTAACCTAACCTAACCTAACCTAACCTAACCTAACCTAACCTAACCTAACCTAACCTAACCTAACCTAACCTAACCTAACCTAACCTAACCTAACCTAACCTAACCTAACCTAACCTAACCTAACCTAACCTAACCTAACCTAACCTAACCTAACCTAACCTAACCTAACCTAACCTAACCTAACCTAACCTAACCTAACCTAACTCAGTCTGCCTTGGCACGCCCCGCCAACCGCGCGCGCGCAAAGTGTTTCTACAACGCTCCGCAGAGCAAATTTGCAGTAAAAAGTTTAAAAAATTCATAAAAGTGGGTTTTTTAGTGAAAAAGTGCAAGTGTGATATATCCACGGATGCGCTCTTAAATCCTCTATTCAACGGTGTTAAAACCACCAGCGAGTGATTTTTCTACGAATTTTAATATACAAAAAACCACATTGTGAAAAAGTGAGTTTTACACAAAAGTGCGTGCGCTGCTCTCTGGAGATCTGCAACCTAGCAATCTTTAAGTGCATAAAAAAGGGCAATTCATCAGTGCATATTTTGATCCTTACTCCACTCAAATCGGGTGGAAAACCACGAAGATATTGACGAAAAACCAAGTTGATCCAGATACCTGCCTACCTCATTTGGGCACCAGGAGGAACACCAGATAGATAAGTTGGTGGCGGAAACCAGTAGAAGCACGGTGGCGACTTCAGACTTAAGCTAAGTTCAATAGAGATTTAATTACAGATTTTACAAAATCATCTTAATGTTTAATAATTAATAGCTCCGGAAAATGAGCGAGAGCATATGATTTTTATTGCAGATATAGATAGATATAGTTGATAAGAAGAATTGTTAAAAATTTCAGCCAAATCGGCTGGAAAACAGAGAAGTTATTCAAAGAATTATATTTCTAGTATGAAACTTCCTGACCTGTAAAAGTATAATTATAAGGTTGAACTATATAGCTTAAAAATAGTATATGATACTCTTAACATAATACAGTTTGAATTTTGTAAAAACACCTAGTAATTAGAAAGATATAGGCTTTCAAAGTGCCGGGAGAAAGTCTTGCGATTTTCGACTGTAGCGCCATCTAGTATAGGAATTTGAAAACAATTGCCTTAATTTCTAAAATATCCATAAATATTCAAATATTATTAAAGCCGTGAACTTTTAAAAATCCCCATATTTACATACTCAAAAATCATTTCAAACAGAGTAGGAATAAGGGAGATATAAGCAAAATAATCTTGGGAGTTATAAGTGAATGAAAATTTAATTACTGATTATAGAACCGAGACAAATAGAAAATAGGGTGCCTCCGCACCCAAATAATTGTTTTCTAAAACCATAAGATCATATAACTAATAACCCCGGAGATATTGTAAGAAAACCTAAAAATTTTTCAAGTTCATATAACTCCTAGGAGAAAAATCGTAGATCAGTGGCATTTGGGTCACAGCTAGGGAAAGACATAGGGAACGTCCCGTAGAAATATTAAATAAATCCATACAGGAATAGCCGAGATAAATTAATAATAATAATTTTTCTATGAGATTGCCTGACTATTAAAGTAGTATTATAATTCATAAACATAGTATTAATAAATAGACTATAATACTATTATTGTAAAATTAATTTAACACAGACAAATTAACTAATAATTAGGAAGATATAAGCCCCCTCAAATTATCAATAAAATATTTCATAGCCTTAGACGGTAACGCCATCTAGGGCAGCAGAGTGGAATTTATACTTCACGTTTTCAAAATAAATAGTAATTCTCATAAAATTCATAGCCGCGAACTTCTAAAAATACACCCATTCACATAACCGAACCTCATCCAGAACAAATATACGGTCAGGGAATTATAAGCAAAACAAATCACCGAAAAATTTCATAACTTTCGACTGTGGTGCCATCTAGGGAAGTAAGTGATAAGCTGGGTAATTCCTTTTATTTCTTTTCTTCCAAAATAAGCACAAACCACCATAATATATAGAGCCGTGAACTTTTAAAAATACACCCATCCACATAATCGAACCCCACCCAGAACAAATAAACGGTCAGGGAATTATAAGCAAAATAAGTCACCGAAAAATTTCATTACTTTCGACCGTGGTGCCATCTAGAGAACCAAATAACAAGCTGGGTAAATTCTTCTTCTAAAAATAAGTAGAATCCACCATAATATTCAAGCCGTGAACTTCTAAAAATACACCTATCCACATAATTGAATTTCACCCAGAACAAATAAACGGTCAGGGAATTATAAACAAAATAAGTCACCGGACAATTTCATTACTTTCGACCGTGCTGCCATCTAGGTGAAGAAAATCGCAGACTGGGTAATTCCTTTTTCAAATAAACAGAAATCATTATAAAACTCTAGCCGTGAACTCCTAAAAATACTCTTGAACATATAGTCAAATTTCATTTAGAATAAATAATTAATTAGGGAATAAATAGCAAAACAAACAACCAAAAAATTTCATTACATTCGAAAGTAGCTCCATCTAGGGAGGCAAGTAGAAAACTTAAACTCTGTTTCCAATAAAACGTAAATTTAATAAATAATTACCAGATATACTATATTCCACTTTATTTTATTATATTTTATAAACATATACACCATTAATCTCAACTTAAACAACATTATATACAATAATATTAGATAAAGATTGAAATCAAGTCTCATAGGAAAACCTCAAACTAATTTAAGCGCCATCTATTTGAGAAACTCTAAAACAAGAGACAAAATCACAAAAATAATAAAAATTCTCTTATATATATTAATACCATAGACTTCAAAAATTTTTAGCTTCAACATATCCAAAAATCACCCAAATCGGGTAAAAAATCAGCCATTTATATAAATAAATAGACACGGGGTAATAATTATACAAAATTTTAAATACACCTTAGGGAAGAGTGGACATAGGGGAATGCTGGGCGTGCCAAAGCAAGGAACTAGGCACAGCAACTAGAACTCCTAGAAATTACATAAAACTGGAGAAAACTGTGTTTGAATATACAACTTTCCAAGTTTCCTAGCGACCACAGCGCCCCTACCACTTAATAGCTGAACATCAAGTACATAGCCAATAGTGTTGGGACATTTCGACTAAATTTTTAGGTACAAATAACGGACCACGAATAGGTATAACTATAAATTGACAATTAACGAACCTGACAGACTTGGACATACATCTTTAATCAATAAGTAGTCATAAAAATCGTGAGTTGTGATTTCGCATAATAATTAGTCCACACAAGACAACGCCAAACCAAGCTAAAACGGTTATATAACACTTACACACATCAAAACCAACGAAATTGCACCGTTCGCATACTAGGTGAACCGGTGCAATTTTTGGCATAATCGCTACCAGACGACTCAGACACATTCACTGACACACAAAAAGCAGAAACAACACTCAAAATACACGTAGTTTCACTAATCCGAGATAACACTAAAACTATCATATATAATTAATACACAATACACCTACACTATAAAACAAAAAATAGTAACATATAGACACCATAAACACTAGACACCATAGTCAAGATAGCAGTAACACAAACGCACTAGAACATACAAAAATTTTCACTCATAAACACATAACACTCTTGCCCACAAAGGTCAGCATAAATTAAAAATACCAGAATTAAGGTCCATAAACATAAAAACCAATACTGGTACAACACTAACCGAGTAGCAACTAGCATAATTAAACAGCTTATATACTAACATCATAACCAATAACGATCCGATCCGGTAACATTCGTCTAAAGTCGGCAGTAATCGACGCGAAAGGGAGGAGTCACACCAACTCAAATAACCATTAGCACACGGCAAGACTACAACAATAAATCACAGTCCCCGCCTCCCTGGTACAGTATTGACAAGGGGCGGAGCTAAGAGTTAGTGCGCTACTCAAGTAGCTTCACTCTTTTGATAGTCGAAACTTTGCATATTAATTCGCACGTTGAAAACCAATATAGCACAGCAATAGGTAATAATAATTAATAGATACAGGTCGTATAATCTATAAATAGCGAAAACTCCTGCGAAATTACAACATACAAAAAATAGGGATTTCTAACAAATTAAATAATAAATAATTAATATAAAGGGGCGGAGCCAAAAGTCACCTCGCTACTCAAGTAGCTTCACTCTTCTGATTGCTGAAAATTTCCATAAAAAATTCGCACCCCGGCTTTCACCATAGCACAGCAATAATTAATAATAATAAACAGATACGTGTTTTGTAATTTATAAATAGGTAAAACTTTTATGAAATCATCACATATAAAAAACAAGTTTTCAAATAAACTAAATAGTAATTAAATAATATAGAGGGGCGGAGCCAAACACACATAAGATATATAAGGATTAAGTGCTTCATCTATACGCCGCTTGGGCGGCGACACTAGTAGGTTTAATAGAATAAAGCAGGAATTGTATAATTACGATACGAACTTGATTTTCGACTTTTTTGTTATTGACAAAAATAACAACGAAGTCCTATCAATCTATGGGTATACTCCCAAAACCAACTGCCATACAGTAAAACAATCACCAACAATTGTTATAGCCGAGATTTTGTGGACTTTCTCCGGGTACTTTGTTTTGGTTACGAGCTTCCCCTGTTGAGTCTTCTGGGCCGGTGGCGACAATTGGCGGTTACCTTAGTAACCAACCATTTTGTGCCGCAGCCTGGGGGGCTTGCGGGAAGGCTCTGAGATTTGTAATTACTTAAAACATTTTCTGACGGAGTTCATAAACATACATAGTAATATTTAACTTTTATTAGCTTTAAGATTAGCTGTAAGACATAGGGCCTATACACCCTAAATCTAGAAATATTAAGGAATTAATTTGACAAGTAACAGGATTGACATTGTCAATTGTATATACAATTTGGTTGACCATTGTGACTTTACTAATCTACGTGTAAATATAAGACCTTGGGTTAACACCCCAACAATTGTAAGCTATATTATCCATTGTTGTATTATTTAAATGTTATTGTAGAATATTTTAACTATAATTAATAACTAATAATTGTAATTGACACAACAGGACAGGGCCTTTTACACCCCAACATAACAGCTAATTTTAGACATTATATTACTAAATACATTTACTGACTTAATATATTGAATCATTTACATACATTTATACACATTTAGACATATTAATTAACTACAGTAACTGAGCAATATACACTCAATTACTGTTCATACTGACACCCGCAAACCCCACATAAACATGATTAGATCACCACCCCAAGATAGGCGCTCAAAAGAGCCGTCCCAATCCCCTAACAAAACAACCCCACATACAACGAGCTATACCACGATGTATATCGAAAACACCCCCAAGGCCACGACGTCTGCTAGCGTCAGTAAGGGGGTGCTCGATATAAATAAAGCAGGATTCAATTATACAGTGAATCTAGACCGGCCGACCTCCCCCCCAAGCCCTCCCCCCCAGGTAGTGAACACCATCAGAGTCAGGACGGCACAGCACGTGGTGAAGAAAGCCAAGATCCTCCTGGGAATGTCGAAAAACTTGAAGACAGAGGTGAAAAATGGGGTTATCGACATACTCGATAAGCTGGTCCTATACATCAGTGAAGGGGAGGTGGAACTCGAGAAATACAAGGGAAGGCCCCACAAGCCAGAGCCCGAGGATAGCGTAAAAGATAAGCAAGAGTTTTCACGCCCTGGGGATATCGTAAAAGACAATAAAGACGAGTCGCCGCAGATCGAAAGGTGGGAGACCTTAATTAGGGCTCATAGTCAAATAATCACGGAGAACATGGAGCAAAGCGAGAGACTTGAAAGGGCACTTAAACAACACGCAACCCAAATGGACGAATTGGAACAGTATAGGCACCAAATCAAGGAAAACGCGGACGGCATGAGGTGCCTTGAGGGTGTCATAAGATACCATGCTGTGACCCTAGAAAAGCAAAAAGAAGCCACAAAAACCCCTGTATTAGACGTCGGCGCTGAGCTCTTACAAGAGATAAAAGAGCTAAAATCCTCTGCTCAGGAGCTCAGACAAAGGGTGGGCGAAGCCAGTTGCGGGCCGCGTACTTACGCAGAGATGGCCGCACAACCCAGACCACAACAACACGTAGAGAAGTCGCATGCAATAATGGTCTCTACTGTTGATATCGCCCCGAGCGACGAATTAGAAAAGGAAATTAGAACTACACTAAAGGCCAAGGAAAATGGGACACAAATACAAAAAATGAGGCGTGTTAGGGGCCCGAGAATAGTCCTCGCGTGCACCACCAAGAGAGAGATAGATCAGGTGGCAGACAGACTAACCACAAACAAGAAATTGAAAGTAGAGGAGGCTAAATTTTCAAACCCTTTGGTGGTATTGAAGAATCTGTGCCGAACGGTGACTGAGGCGGATATTACAACAGCGGTAACCCAACAGAACGCTAAATTGGTGGAGGGACTGTCGGCCGAGGAGGCCGCTGTGGTGGAGAGGTACCGGAGGAGGGCAAGACACCCAGATGAGTGTCATGCCGTCCTCCAGGTGTCGCCAATCCTCTGGCAGAGGCTTACCTCGGCTGGCAGGCTCTTCATCGATGTGCAGTGTGTGAGGGTGCAGGATCAAACGCCCCTCATACAGTGCATGCGCTGTTTGGGTTATGGCCACGGGCGGAAAAGCTGCGCTGCAGCGGAAGAGGACCGCTGTACAAAATGCGGCCAACCGGGCCATGTACGTAAAGAGTGTAGCCATCGCACTAGTTGTCACAACTGTGCGAAGGCAAAACTCCCGCAATCCAACCACGACGTGTTCGGCACAGAATGCCCCATTAGGAAAAGAGCGGACGCACTCGCAAGAGAGGCAGTAGCCTATGGTTAGACAATGCCCAGTTCAGGCAATTATACCATCACATACGGTGCGAACGTTAGACTTCACACAACACTGTAATCCACATAATTCACAAACATATACACTATACAATTCATAACAACACATGCTCACATATACATAAACAACACCAACTTATCAAAACATCTTACTCACCATGACAACCTCTAAACATACAACACATTAGCCATTAACTAAAAATCAAAATATACACAAATTAATAACTCACAATACACCCCACAATTAAATGCATAACATAATTACACTTGCATAATATACAAAAACACACACAACTACATACAAAGCATAATGCCTGAACATGCGCGCAGGTGCAGTGACTGCATCCTGAGTGCATGTAACCCATGCATATGCACACACAGTATCCTAAACAGATACAGTAAATTACATTATACACACTTGCATATAACACACAATAATTTGTTATGTTGTCCCATAACAAATTATAATAAGAGAATAAAACACACACAATAAACGCATAATCACTAAACACATCTTAACAATATATAACAGACTACACTACAACACTTTAACAACTATTTATATAACATGGCTAAATCACACCATACAAAATTACACAAATCATATCAGCTAATCACTACTAAACAATGAACACAAATTATAATTATTATGTACAGACATAATAAATTATAATACTAACTAATAAAATTCTAACACAAAAGACTACAATTCAATGTACAACACATACAAACAACAATCATCTAACCATAATATTTAATAACATATTAGCAATAGAGAATTAATTACACCTTTAATAAATAAAGTACAATTATTTTCAAGTTAATAATTTATTTTGGTATAGCAAAATAAATAATTAAAATTAAAAATTACACACCAGTAATACGTATATTTAAATTGTACTAAATAAAAATCTTAATAATTATTTACATCAAACAACAACACTAATAACATATATTATACATGATACATAAAATATATATTAACACATAACGAAAACATAGATTTCATCAACTCACCATCCACCACTATGAACACTAATTATAATTTTTATGCACAGACATAATAAATTATAATATCAATTAATAAAAAACATTAATACAAAAGACTATAAATCAATGTACAACACATACTAACAATAATTACGCAACCATAATATCCATTAACATTTTAGTAATAGAGAATAAATTACAATGGAATAAATAAAGTATAATAATTCTCAAGTTAAAAATTTATTTTGGTGTTGCAAAATAAATAATTACAATTGAGAATTACACACCACTAACATAATACCATATTAATTGCATCACTTGATAAGTCAAATAAATTAGTAATATCAAACAATAACACAAATAACATATATTATATATCACACATAAATTATATATTAACATTTAACGAAAACAAACAGTATTCACCAAATCACCCGTAACACAACATGATACAATAACTAAAATCTAAGTATGAGTCAATCATACAAGGCACTTATGAATGTATAATTGCAAAAATGGACTCCGATATATTATAGCCTGATAAAAATGTAACATTAAAAAATGTAGTACTATAATAAATAAGATCTGTAAATAGAATAATAAGAACTATTGTAAACAATATGTTATAAACCTATTATAATAGTAAACATAATAGTGAATAAGTTAGTTAGAAAACCTTGTAAAATTTTGTTACAATAAATCTCCGCGTATTCATTCTCCTAGCCTGAAAATCCCTGATAATGTTAGGGGCTTCTCGCGGGCCGGGTCTGGCACCCGGACACAAAACAAAAAAAAAAAAAAAAAAAAAAAAAAACCTAACCTAACCTAACCTAACCTAACCTAACCTAACCTAACCTAACCTAACCTAACCTAACCTAACCTAACCTAACCTAACCTAACCTAACCTAACCTAACCTAACCTAACCTAACCTAACCTAACCTAACCTAACCTAACCTAACCTAACCTAACCTAACCTAACCTAACCTAACCTAACCTAACCTAACCTAACCTAACCTAACCTAACCTAACCTAACCTAACCTAACCTAACCTAACCTAACCTAACCTAACCTAACCTAACCTAACCTAACCTAACCTAACCTAACCTAACCTAACCTAACCTAACCTAACCTAACCTAACCTAACCTAACCTAACCTAACCTAACCTAACCTAACCTAACCTAACCTAACCTAACCTAACCTAACCTAACCTAACCTAACCTAACCTAACCTAACCTAACCTAACCTAACCTAACCTAACCTAACCTAACCTAACCTAACCTAACCTAACCTAACCTAACCTAACCTAACCTAACCTAACCTAACCTAACCTAACCTAACCTAACCTAACCTAACCTAACCTAACCTAACCTAACCTAACCTAACCTAACCTAACCTAACCTAACCTAACCTAACCTAACCTAACCTAACCTAACCTAACCTAACCTAACCTAACCTAACCTAACCTAACCTAACCTAACCTAACCTAACCTAACCTAACCTAACCTAACCTAACCTAACCTAACCTAACCTAACCTAACCTAACCTAACCTAACCTAACCTAACCTAACCTAACCTAACCTAACCTAACCTAACCTAACCTAACCTAACCTAACCTAACCTAACCTAACCTAACCTAACCTAACCTAACCTAACCTAACCTAACCTAACCTAACCTAACCTAACCTAACCTAACCTAACCTAACCTAACCTAACCTAACCTAACCTAACCTAACCTAACCTAACCTAACCTAACCTAACCTAACCTAACCTAACCTAACCTAACCTAACCTAACCTAACCTAACCTAACCTAACCTAACCTAACCTAACCTAACCTAACCTAACCTAACCTAACCTAACCTAACCTAACCTAACCTAACCTAACCTAACCTAACCTAACCTAACCTAACCTAACCTAACCTAACCTAACCTAACCTAACCTAACCTAACCTAACCTAACCTAACCTAACCTAACCTAACCTAACCTAACCTAACCTAACCTAACCTAACCTAACCTAACCTAACCTAACCTAACCTAACCTAACCTAACCTAACCTAACCTAACCTAACCTAACCTAACCTAACCTAACCTAACCTAACCTAACCTAACCTAACCTAACCTAACCTAACCTAACCTAACCTAACCTAACCTAACCTAACCTAACCTAACCTAACCTAACCTAACCTAACCTAACCTAACCTAACCTAACCTAACCTAACCTAACCTAACCTAACCTAACCTAACCTAACCTAACCTAACCTAACCTAACCTAACCTAACCTAACCTAACCTAACCTAACCTAACCTAACCTAACCTAACCTAACCTAACCTAACCTAACCTAACCTAACCTAACCTAACCTAACCTAACCTAACCTAACCTAACCTAACCTAACCTAACCCAGTCTGCCTTGGCACGCCCCGCCAACCGCGCGCGCGCAAAGTGTTTCTACAACGCTCCGCAGAGCAAATTTGCAGTAAAAAACTTTAAAAATTCATAAAAGTGGGTTTTTTAGTGAAAAAGTGCAAGTGTGATATATCCACGGATGCGCTCTTAAATCCTCTATTCAACGGTGTTAAAACCACCAGCGAGTGATTTTTCTACGAATTTTAATATACAAAAAACCACATTGTGAAAAAGTGAGTTTTACACAAAAGTGCGTGCGCTGCTCTCTGGAGATCTGCAACCTAGCAATCTTTAAGTGCATAAAAAAGGGCATTTCATCAGTGCATATTTTGATCCTTACTCCACTCAAATCGGGTGGAAAACCACGAAGATATTGACGAAAAACCAAGTTGATCCAGATACCTGCCTACCTCATTTGGGCACCAGGAGGAACACCAGATAGATAAGTTGGTGGCGGAAACCAGTAGAAGCACGGTGGCGACTTCAGACTTAAGCTAAGTTCAATAGAGATTTAATTACAGATTTTACAAAATCATCTTAATGTTTAATAATTAATAGCTCCGGAAAATGAGCGAGAGCATATGATTTTTATTGCAGATATAGATAGATATAGTTGATAAGAAGAATTGTTAAAAATTTCAGCCAAATCGGCTGGAAAACAGAGAAGTTATTCAAAGAATTATATTTCTAGTATGAAACTTCCTGACCTGTAAAAGTATAATTATAAGGTTGAACTATATAGCTTAAAAATAGTATATGATACTCTTAACATAATACAGTTTGAATTTTGTAAAAACACCTAGTAATTAGAAAGATATAGGCTTTCAAAGTGCCGGGAGAAAGTCTTGCGATTTTCGACTGTAGCGCCATCTAGTATAGGAATTTGAAAACAATTGCCTTAATTTCTAAAATATCCATAAATATTCAAATATTATTAAAGCCGTGAACTTTTAAAAATCCCCATATTTACATACTCAAAAATCATTTCAAACAGAGTAGGAATAAGGGAGATATAAGCAAAATAATCTTGGGAGTTATAAGTGAATGAAAATTTAATTACTGATTATAGAACCGAGACAAATAGAAAATAGGGTGCCTCCACACCCCAATAATTGTTTTCTAAAACCATAAGATCATATAACTAATAACCCCGGAGATATTGTAAGAAAACCTAAAAATTTTTCAAGTTCATATAACTCCTAGGAGAAAAATCGTAGATCAGTGGCATTTGGGTCACAGCTAGGGAAAGACATAGGGAACGCCCCGTAGAAATATTAAATAAATCCATACAGGAACAGCTGAGATAAACAAATAATAATAAATTTTCTATGAGATTGCCTGACTATTAAAGTAGTACTATAATTCATAAACATAGTATTAATAAATAGACCATAATACCCTTATTGTAAAATTAATTTAACACAGATAAATTAACTAGTAATTAGGAAGATATAAGCCCCCTAAAATTATCAATAAAATATTTCATAGCCTTAGACGGTTACGCCATCTAGGGCAGCAGAGTGGAATTTATATTTCACGTTTTCAAAATAAATAGTAATTCTCATAAAATTCATAGCCGTGAACTTCTAAAAATACACCCATTCACATAACCGAACCCCATCCAGAACGAATATACGGTCAGGGAATTATAAGCAAAACAAGTCACCGAAAAATTTCATAACTTTCGACTGTGGTGCCATCTAGGGAAGTAAGTGATAAGCTGGGTAATTCCTTTTATTTCTTTTCTTCCAAAATAAGCACAAACCACCATAATATATAGAGCCGTGAACTTTTAAAAATACACCCATCCACATAATCGAACCCCACCCAGAACAAATAAACGGTCAGGGAATTATAAGCAAAATAAGTCACCGAAAAATTTCATTACTTTCGACCGTGGTGCCATCTAGAGAACCAAATAACAAGCTGGGTAAATTCTTTTTCTAAAAATAAGTAGAATCCACCATAATATTCAAGCCGTGAACTTCTAAAAATACACCTATCCACATAATTGAATTTCACCCAGAACAAATAAACGGTCAGGGAATTATAAACAAAATAAGTCACCGGACAATTTCATTACTTTCGACCGTGCTGCCATCTAGGTGAAGAAAATCGCAGACTGGGTAATTCCTTTTTCAAATAAACAGAAATCATTATAAAACTCTAGCCGTGAACTCCTAAAAATACTCTTGAACATATAGTCAAATTTCATTTAGAATAAATAATTAATTAGGGAATAAATAGCAAAACAAACAACCAAAAAATTTCATTACATTCGAAAGTAGCTCCATCTAGGGAGGCAAGTAGAAAACTTAAATTCTGTTTCCAATAAAACGTAAATTTAATAAATAATTACCAGATATACTATATTCCACTTTATTTTATTATATTTTATAAACATATACACCATTAATCTCAACTTAAACAACATTATATACAATAATATTAGATAAAGATTGAAATCAAGTCTCATAGGAAAACCTCAAACTAATTTAAGCGCCATCTATTTGAGAAACTCTAAAACAAGAGACAAAATCACAAAAATAATAAAAATTCCCTTATATATATTAATACCATAGACTTCAAAAATTTTTTAGCTTCAACATATCCAAAAATCACCCAAATCGGGTAAAAAATCAGCCATTTATATAAATAAATAGACACGGGGTAATAATTATACAAAATTTTAAATACACCTTAGGGAAGAGTGGACATAGGGGAATGTTGGGCGTGCCAAAGCAAGGAACTAGGCACAGCAACTAGAACTCCTAGAAATTACATAAAACTGGAGAAAACTGTGTTTGAATATACAACTTTCCAAGTTTCCTAGCGACCACAGCGCCCCTACCACTTAATAGCTGAACATCAAGTACATAGCCAATAGTGTTGGGACATTTCGACTAAATTTTTAGGTACAAATAACGGACCACGAATAGGTATAACTATAAATTGACAATTAACGAACCTGACAGACTTGGACATACATCTTTAATCAATAAGTAGTCATAAAAATCGTGAGTTGTGATTTCGCATAATAATTAGTCCACACAAGACAACGCCAAACCAAGCTAAAACGGTTATATAACACTTACACACATCAAAACCAACGAAATTGCACCGTTCGCATACTAGGTGAACCGGTGCAATTTTTGGCATAATCGCTACCAGACGACTCAGACACATTCACTGACACACAAAAAGCAGAAACAACACTCAAAATACACGTAGTTTCACTAATCCGAGATAACACTAAAACTATCATATATAATTAATACACAATACACCTACACTATAAAACAAAAAATAGTAACATATAGACACCATAAACACTAGACACCATAGTCAAGATAGCAGTAACACAAACGCACTAGAACATACAAAAATTTTCACTCATAAACACATAACACTCTTGCCCACAAAGGTCAGCATAAATTAAAAATACCAGAATTAAGGTCCATAAACATAAAAACCAATACTGGTACAACACTAACCGAGTAGCAACTAGCATAATTAAACAGCTTATATACTAACATCATAACCAATAACGATCCGATCCGGTAACATTCGTCTAAGGTCGGCAGTAATCGACGCGAAAGGGAGGAGTCACACCAACTCAAATAACCATTAGCACACGGCAAGACTACAACAATAAATCACAGTCCCCGCCTCCCTGGTACAGTATTGACAAGGGGCGGAGCTAAGAGTTAGTGCGCTACTCAAGTAGCTTCACTCTTTTGATAGTCGAAACTTTGCATATTAATTCGCACGTTGAAAACCAATATAGCACAGCAATAGGTAATAATAATTAATAGATACAGGTCGTATAATCTATAAATAGCGAAAACTCCTGCGAAATTACAACATACAAAAAATAGGGATTTCTAACAAATTAAATAATAAATAATTAATATAAAGGGGCGGAGCCAAAAGTCACCTCGCTACTCAAGTAGCTTCACTCTTCTGATTGCTGAAAATTTCCATAAAAAATTCGCACCCCGGCATTCACCATAGCACAGCAATAATTAATAATAATAAACAGATACGTGTTTTGTAATTTATAAATAGGTAAAACTTTTATGAAATCATCACATATAAAAAACAAGTTTTCAAATAAACTAAATAGTAATTAAATAATATAGAGGGGCGGAGCCAAACACACATAAGATATATAAGGATTAAGTGCTTCATCTATACGCCGCTTGGGCGGCGACACTAGTAGGTTTAATAGAATAAAGCAGGAATTGTATAATTACGATACGAACTTGATTTTCGACTTTTTTGTTATTGACAAAAATAACAACGAAGTCCTATCAATCTATGGGTATACTCCCAAAACCAACTGCCATACAGTAAAACAATCACCAACAATTGTTATAGCCGAGATTTTGTGGACTTTCTCCGGGTACTTTGTTTTGGTTACGAGCTTCCCCTGTTGAGTCTTCTGGGCCGGTGGCGACAATTGGCGGTTACCTTAGTAACCAACCATTTTGTGCCGCAGCCTGGGGGGCTTGCGGGAAGGCTCTGAGATTTGTAATTACCTAAAACATTTTCTGACGGAGTTCATAAACATACATAGTAATATTTAACTTTTATTAGCTTTAAGATTAGCTGTAAGACATAGGGCCTATACACCCTAAATCTAGAAATATTAAGGAATTAATTTGACAAGTAACAGGATTGACATTGTCAATTGTATATACAATTTGGTTGACCATTGTGACTTTTACTAATCTATGTGTAAATATAAGACCTTGGGTTAACACCCCAACAATTGTAAGCTATATTATCCATTGTGTATTATTTAAATGTTATTGTAGAATATCTTAACTATAATTAATAACTAATAATTGTAATTGACACAACAGGACAGGGCCTTTTACACCCCAACATAACAGCTAATTTTAGACATTATATTACTAAATACATTTACTGACTTAATATATTGAATCATTTACATACCTACATTTATACACATTTAGACATATTAATTAACTACAGTAACTGAGCAATATACACTCAATTACTGTTCATACTGACACCCGCAAACCCCACATAAACATGATTAGATCACCACCCCAAGATAGGCGCTCAAAAGAGCCGTCCCAATCCCCTAACAAAACAACCCCACATACAACGAGCTATACCACGATGTATATCGAAAACACCCCCAAGGCCACGACGTCTGCTAGCGTCAGTAAGGGGGTGCTCGATATAAATAAAGCAGGATTCAATTATACAGTGAATCTGGACCGGCCGACCTCCCCCCCAAGCCCTCCCCCCCAGGTAGTGAACACCATCAGAGTCAGGACGGCACAGCACGTGGTGAAGAAAGCCAAGATCCTCCTGGGAATGTCGAAAAACTTGAAGACAGAGGTGAAAAATGGGGTTATCGACATACTCGATAAGCTGGTCCTATACATCAGTGAAGGGGAGGTGGAACTCGAGAAATACAAGGGAAGGCCCCACAAGCCAGAGCCCGAGGATAGCGTAAAAGATAAGCAAGAGTTTTCACGCCCTGGGGATATCGTAAAAGACAATAAAGACGAGTCGCCGCAGATCGAAAGGTGGGAGACCTTAATTAGGGCTCATAGTCAAATAATCACGGAGAACATGGAGCAAAGCGAGAGACTTGAAAGGGCACTTAAACAACACGCAACCCAAATGGACGAATTGGAACAGTATAGGCACCAAATCAAGGAAAACGCGGACGGCATGAGGTGCCTTGAGGGTGTCATAAGATACCATGCTGTGACCCTAGAAAAGCAAAAAGAAGCCACAAAAACCCCTGTATTAGACGTCGGCGCTGAGCTCTTACAAGAGATAAAAGAGCTAAAATCCTCTGCTCAGGAGCTCAGACAAAGGGTGGGCGAAGCCAGTTGCGGGCCGCGTACTTACGCAGAGATGGCCGCACAACCCAGACCACAACAACACGTAGAGAAGTCGCATGCAATAATGGTCTCTACTGTTGATATCGCCCCGAGCGACGAATTAGAAAAGGAAATTAGAACTACACTAAAGGCCAAGGAAAATGGGACACAAAT
Source organism: Lymantria dispar (assembly GCA_032191425.1). Taxonomy (NCBI): domain Eukaryota; kingdom Metazoa; phylum Arthropoda; class Insecta; order Lepidoptera; family Erebidae; genus Lymantria; species Lymantria dispar. Next base: position 27,553 of record CM063449.1, read on the forward strand.
ACAAAAAATGAGGCGTGTTAGGGGCCCGAGAATAGTCCTCGCGTGCACCACCAAGAGAGAGATAGATCAGGTGGCAGACAGACTAACCACAAACAAGAAATTGAAAGTAGAGGAGGCTAAATTTTCAAACCCTTTGGTGGTATTGAAGAATCTGTGCCGAACGGTGACTGAGGCGGATATTACAACAGCGGTAACCCAACAGAACGCTAAATTGGTGGAGGGACTGTCGGCCGAGGAGGCCGCTGTGGTGGAGAGGTACCGGAGGAGGGCAAGACACCCAGATGAGTGTCATGCCGTCCTCCAGGTGTCGCCAATCCTCTGGCAGAGGCTTACCTCGGCTGGCAGGCTCTTCATCGATGTGCAGTGTGTGAGGGTGCAGGATCAAACGCCCCTCATACAGTGCATGCGCTGTTTGGGTTATGGCCACGGGCGGAAAAGCTGCGCTGCAGCGGAAGAGGACCGCTGTACAAAATGCGGCCAACCGGGCCATGTACGTAAAGAGTGTAGCCATCGCACTAGTTGTCACAACTGTGCGAAGGCAAAACTCCCGCAATCCAACCACGACGTGTTCGGCACAGAATGCCCCATTAGGAAAAGAGCGGACGCACTCGCAAGAGAGGCAGTAGCCTATGGTTAGACAATGCCCAGTTCAGGCAATTATACCATCACATACGGTGCGAACGTTAGACTTCACACAACACTGTAATCCACATAATTCACAAACATATACACTATACAATTCATAACAACACATGCTCACATATACATAAACAACACCAACTTATCAAAACATCTTACTCACCATGACAACCTCTAAACATACAACACATTAGCCATTAACTAAAAATCAAAATATACACAAATTAATAACTCACAATACACCCCACAATTAAATGCATAACATAATTACACTTGCATAATATACAAAAACACACACAACTACATACAAAGCATAATGCCTGAACATGCGCGCAGGTGCAGTGACTGCATCCTGAGTGCATGTAACCCATGCATATGCACACACAGTATCCTAAACAGATACAGTATACACACTTGCATATAACACACAATAATTTGTTATGTTGTCCCATAACAAATTATAATAAGAGAATAAAAAACATACACAATAAACGCATAATCACTAAACACATCTTAACAATATATAACAGACTACACTACAACACTTTAACAACTATTTATATAACATGGCTAAATCACACCATACAAAATTACACAAATCATATCAGCTAATCACTACTAAACAATGAACACAAATTATAATTATTATGTACAGACATAATAAATTATAATACTAACTAATAAAATTCTAACACAAAAGACTACAATTCAATGTACAACACATACAAACAACAATCATCTAACCATAATATTTAATAACATATTAGCAATAGAGAATTAATTACACCTTTAATAAATAAAGTACAATTATTTTCAAGTTAATAATTTATTTTGGTATAGCAAAATAAATAATTAAAATTAAAAATTACACACCAGTAATACGTATATTTAAATTGTACTAAATAAAAATCTTAATAATTATTTACATCAAACAACAACACTAATAACATATATTATACATGATACATAAAATATATATTAACACATAACGAAAACATAGATTTCATCAACTCACCATCCACCACTATGAACACTAATTATAATTTTTATGCACAGACATAATAAATTATAATATCAATTAATAAAAAACATTAATACAAAGACTATAAATCAATGTACAACACATACTAACAATAATTACGCAACCATAATATCCATTAACATTTTAGTAATAGAGAATAAATTACAATGGAATAAATAAAGTATAATAATTCTCAAGTTAAAAATTTATTTTGGTGTTGCAAAATAAATAATTACAATTGAGAATTACACACCACTAACATAATACCATATTAATTGCATCACTTGATAAGTCAAATAAATTAGTAATATCAAACAATAACACAAATAACATATATTATATATCACACATAAATTATATATTAACATTTAACGAAAACAAACAGTATTCACCAAACCACCCGTAACACAACATGATACAATAACTAAGATCTAAGTATGAGTCAATCATACAAGGCACTTATGAATGTACAATTGCAAAAATGGACTCCGATATATTATAGCCTGATAAAAATGTAACATTATAAAATGTAGTACTATAATAAATATGATCTGTAAATAGAATAATAAGAACTATTGTAAACAATATGTTATAAACCTATTATAATAGTAAACATAATAGTGAATAAGTTAGTTAGAAAACCTTGTAAAATTTTGTTACAATAAATCTCCGCGTATTCATTCTCCTAGCCTGAAAATCCCTGATCATGTTAGGGGCTTTTCGCGGGCCGGGTCTGGCACCCGGACACAAAACAAAAAAAAAAAAAAAAAAAAAAAAAAAAAAAAAAAACCTAACCTAACCTAACCTAACCTAACCTAACCTAACCTAACCTAACCTAACCTAACCTAACCTAACCTAACCTAACCTAACCTAACCTAACCTAACCTAACCTAACCTAACCTAACCTAACCTAACCTAACCTAACCTAACCTAACCTAACCTAACCTAACCTAACCTAACCTAACCTAACCTAACCTAACCTAACCTCAGTCTGCTCTGGCACGCCCAGCCGCACGCGCACGCGCAGAGTCGTTTCGCAACGCTCCGTAGCAAGTTTTCTGAGTGAAAAGTGTATAAAAATCGTAATAGTGGTAAAAACAGTGAAACAATTATAGTGTGATATATCGTTGGATGCGCTGTTAAATCGTCTATTGAATGGTGAAAAAACCAAGCGCATCGGATAAAACCACGATTTTTGGTGATAACTTTTATGAAACAAAAAATTGTGCCGAAATACAAAAACGCGTGCGCTGCCGTCAAATGATCTGTGACCCCCATATCTTGAAGTGCAGTTCGAAGCGCTCTAAAAAGGCGCTTCCTTTGACACCCTTGCCAGATTTTTCTGGCAGGAAACAGCGAAGATATAGAAGAAAGTCCGAAACAGTTCCTGACCAGGAAGACTCCCGTCTACCTTCCCGTGGCAGTTGGACGGAAGCCACACAGATAAGTTGGTGCCGGGTGCCGGGAGGAACACGAAGGCGTTTTCCCCATCAAGATAAGACCATTAGTTATTTGATTAGAGATTTTTAAAATTTTTCAAAATTTTCATACAAACTTTAAAAATACATAATTCCGTAAATATATAATTATATTCAAGCAGTCTAAGTGTAATAGATTTGCACCAATTTTAAGCATATACTGTAAAAATTTCAGCCAAATCGGCTTCGTAATTACCGAGATATCTTTATACTAAAATTTTGTAAAATTAAGTTTCTTATAGCAGTTACGTAATTATAGCTTCTTAATTTTGACTGATAGAGATTTGTGATAAACGAGTAAGGGAGGAACTTAGGCCACAAATTAATATACAGTTGTAATTTTTCCAAAATATACAGTAGTTTAATAGATATAAGCACTTGAAAATTCAAAAAATATTGCATCATTTTCGATACTAGCGCCATCTCTTAAAGTAATAACATACTAAACGGCTTATTTCGGCAATTATTAACATTTACTTTAGTTTAAACTAAGCCGTGAACTTCTAAAAATATAGGGAGTAACACTCCCAATTTTCATCCAAAACAGGATAATAGCTAGGGAGATATAGCCCGTCAAAATTTTGAGTTTCAAAAGTAATAAGTCACAAATATTGATCCTGGAGGGACCCGATTGAGGGAATGTTGTGCCTCCCCAGTTGGTGAACACAGCCCCAAAAACCGTTTCCCTTCAAATATCATACTTTTTGAAAAATTAACAAAAATATATACGTCACTTAGTAACATTACGTAATTTTGCCCTTTTTAATCTTAACTCATAGAAAGCTGTAATTATAGAAAAAGGTGGAACTTAGTCCACAACTAATAATTCCGTTTAAATTTTTCCAAAATTTCAAGTAATTTAGAAGATACAACAATTTTAAAATCATTAATTAAATTCATTACTTTCGACAGTAACGCCATCTATGCAAAGAAGTAAGAACTGTATGGCTTATTTTCGAAAGGAGTAACAATTTGTTTATGTAAACTTTAGCCGTGAACTCTTAAAAATACAGAGAGTAACACCCCCAAATTTCATTTCAAACGGGCCCATAGTTTGGGAGATATACCCATTTTAAAATTCGGCAGTCTCGATGAATGAAACTATAAAAAATAACTTTTTGGTAAATTGATTGTGGGAATGTTGTACTTCCCCACCCCTTGAACACAATACTGAAAACCGCATCCCCCTAGCTATTTTATCTTCCGAGTAATCTTAAGTTGTAAAAAAGTTTCTAGAATATTTTACCAACATCCAACATTTCCTTATATACTTTTAAAATACATAACACTAATCACTAGTGTTGTGGTCAAACAATTTCCGCTCCCTTGGTCTGAGTTACAAACCAATTATAAATAATTATTGTCTTGACACTTGTATTTATAAATAATACAAATTGATTAATACAGAATATAATTGGAATAGACATAATATTTGCCTAGGCAGACTACACCTTCGACCACAAAATTATAACAATATTTTATATATAATATTGCACCTTATTCTAAGAGGACAGATTACGTATAGCGTAGTAGTATAGCGTAGTACACATCTTGACATAATATATCACGGTGTGATATACAGTGTAGACATATAACGACCCGTCTTTATAACACATAGTACCACTAAAATACACACAATACACACCCAATACATACCTAATACACACCCAACACACTAAATTAAGACAACATCAAAACTACAACACATAATAGACATACAACACAACCATACAGAAAAACGGATACTTGCACCTGGTCGCATAGTAAGCGAAAACACCTAAACTCAAAAGACTGTACATAACAACACATACACACCCACTAACACACCCTAAGTTGGACAAAAAATCTTTCTCAAAAAACATCAATAGTACCAAAACCAAATTCTAGACCCTATACCAAAAATCCCTGGTGTACAACACTAGTGAAACGGCGAAATATTTCGTCGTCAACCTATTTACTAACAATCCAGCCAACCAGGGGCGAACCAAGTGACGGTCGTCTAAAGTCGTCACCGTTCGGCTTTGGTGGGCGGAGTCAAAGAATCAGCCCACTTAGAAATATTAAATATTATTTAATTAGTACTAAACTGAAAATTTTAAAAATAATTAACAAAAATTGAAAATTATACATTCTGTGCAATAGTAATACGTAGGAACATAGTTCTATCCAACAAGGACACACACACACACACACATACACCCAATAATTTACGTATAAATGTTATCAATTAAACGGATTCACCCACACTAACACGCATATACACGTACGCTACCACCAACCTTTTAAACCGCACTTAACATAACAAAATTACCCATCAACTGTAACACCGGAATCAAACCCGGCGTACTGTGAGATCGCCAGCCGACATACCAACCGCTCAACCATATAGTAACACTAACAAATATTCACAGTTCAGACTCCTCCCCCTGTAATATTAATTGCTTAGGGGCGGAGCTAAGACATCCACACTAGATAATACATACAAATATACACGGTAATTATTTTGTTTGTTCTGGAGATACACTTTTTAATTATAATCATAATATACACTTTTATAGTTTATTAAATTAAAGAACCCCCTCAAAAACACATACCAATAGGTTTCATAGTAATAAATTATATAACTTTACAGTAAAATTGAACATAAGTCTCACTATACAAATAAATTGAAAAACCAGTAAACAGACATAAAACCCGAAACTTTAGTACATAAACAATTTCTAAAACGCATTAACAACACGGGTAAATATTTAAACTTAGATTCAGACTAATATTAAAAAAATCAAAGTTTCCTAACAAACTAAATATTTACAATAAATTGACTGGAGTGGGCGGAGCCTAATTATCGTTCGACTTCGTACCATCCAATAGTAACACATGAACATTGTGTACATAATAACAATTTCCTAGGAAATTTGTAAGACTCGAATAATTATATTTATAGGCAAACTTGGACGATCACTTATTTTTAAAGGAAAACCTAGAATTGAATTATAATTTTGGTATTATAAAGAAATATTTTTAAATTGACAATTGTTAGTTGGTGGACATATCGTGCACAGTTGTGCGGATAACAACTCATAGTCTTAATCTAATTTCAATAATAAATAGACTTAGTGACAATACTTAACGGGTCCTTTTACAACCCCTAATAATATAATTAAATTATTATTTATTAAACTTTGCAAACTATTAATTAACAAGTGGAGATAATTATAGACTTACATTTTCAAACACAGAGACACCCACTAAACACACGCACACCAATACACGCGCTTAACGTACCGCAAAACAAATAACACTTTCAATACACTACTAATTCATCTCCTCTTGGCGTCCCTCGCCCACGCGTGGATCCTGGGCGCGACGGTTTGGCCGGCGGTGACAACTGGTTGTTATAAATATAACATACCATCTTGCGCCGCAGCCGGTTGGCGTGCATTGGGGACCTGGCGCGACGGTTGGAGACGCTATACGAGGAGACATATGTACACAAGTTAAAACATATTATTGACACATCACCTACACAAACAAATAATTATTGACCAGGGCCCTTTATACCCATAAATAACATACCACCCAGATATACTACTACACTAAAATACATACTTTGACTTATACCATACACATTTTTACAATTGTACATATCTATATATAATATTATACACCTATAAGACTTGGGTTTACACCCTATTATAATCCATTTTATTTAGCTTGTTACTTTAATTATTTGTAGGAAATCCTGACTTGTACAATTGACTAGGGCCTTTTACACCCGAATACACTAGCACAATCTAACACAAATATTCACATTTATACAATTTACCAATTAATTAATTCTTACTATATACACCATATTGACTAGCTGTAAATTACTATTACACATATACACGTTACAATAATACTGGAACCGAGCACTATACACTCGGCGACCATAATATTGACACCTGCGGACCCCTAATAAACAGGATGATTAGATCTCCACCCCAAGACAGGCGCTCAAAAGAGTCGTCCCAATCCCCCAATAAAAGAGCCCCACGCCCAACGAGCCACACCACAATGTACATTGAAAATACCCCTAAGGCCACGACATCTGCAATAGTTAACAAGGGTGTGCTCGACATAAATAAACCAGGTTTCAACTATACGGTGGATCTGGACCAGTCGACCTCCCCCCAAAGCCCTCCCCCTCAGGTAGTGACCACCATTAGAGCCAGGATGGCGCAGCATGCGGTTAAAAAAGCCAAGATCTTATTAGGCATGTCTAAAAACCTGAAAACGGAAGTAAAAAATGGGGTTGTCGACGTACTTGATAAACTGGTCCTATGCGTCCAAGAAGGGGAGATGGAGCTCGAAAGGTATAAGAAAGGGCCTCATAAATCACAACCCGAGGAAGCCGTAAAGGATAATAGCGAGCTACCACAACCCGGGGGCGCCGTAAAAGACATTAAATATGAGCTGCCACAGATTGAAAGGTGGACTACGATGATTAGAGCCCATAGTGAGATTATTAGTGAAAATACAGAGCGAAATGAGAGGCTCGCAAAGGCGCTAGAACACCACGCCACCCTCTTGGAAAATCTTGAACAACATAGGAAACAAATCAAAGAAAATGCGGATAGCATGAGGTGTCTCGAGGGTGTAATTAGGTACCACGCGGTAACGTTGGAGCAGCGAAAAGACGCTACTACCACTCCCACAGTAGATACCGGAGCTGAGCTTCTGCAAGAGTTAAAGGCACTTAAATGTACCACACAGGAGCTCAGCAACCAGGTAGGAGAAGTTGTATGCGGGCCGCGCACCTACGCCCAAATGGTTGCCCAACCCGGGCCCCAAGTAACCAATAAACTGCATACAATCATGGTCTCCACCAATGATATACTCCCCGTCGAGGTGTTGGAGACAGAGATTAAAAGCACATTAAAGGCCAAGGAGAACGGTACAAGAATACACAAAATGAGGCGAGTAAGGGGGCCAAAAATAGTACTCTCATGCGCCACCAAAGAGGACATAGAACAAGTCGCAGGGAGGCTAACCTCTAACAAACAATTAAAGGTTGAAGAGGCAAAATTTAAGAACCCATTGGTTGTGTTGAAGAACTTGTGCCGAAAGGTCACAGACGAGGAAGTCAAAACCGCTATTGCCCAGCAAAACGCAAATCTGGTGGAGGGGCTGTCGGCTGAGGAGGCCACTGTGGTAGAGAGATACCGAAGGAGGGCGAGACACCCTGATGAATGTCACGCCGTCCTCCAGGTGTCTCCAAAGCTATGGCAGAGACTCACCTCGGCCGGCAGACTCTTCATCGATGTGCAGTGTGTGAGGGTCCAAGACCAGACGCCCCTCATACAATGCATGCGGTGTCTGGGCTATGGTCACGGGCGCAAGAGCTGCATGGCAGATGAAGAAGACCGCTGTACCAAATGCGGGCAACAAGGCCACGTGAGAAAGGAATGCGGCCATCGCACCAGTTGTCACAACTGTGCGAAGGCGAAACTACCGCAAGTTAACCACGACGTATTTGGTGCCGACTGTCCCATTAGAACAAGAGCGGACACCCTCGCGAGGGAGGCGGTCGCCTACAGCTAGCCCTGCTCCGCTTGGATGTCTCACTGTCATGACACATTACACCATTACAACATAATACACACCACACAACCTTATACACAACACAATCACAACAACTTACGCCAACACAAATCGTCATAAAAAACTAACACAATGGTTACACAACTTACGTTCTTATGTTAACAATACATTATCACACGACACCTTAGTCACCCCAATACTATATCTATGATATAAAACATTATCTACGTACAACCACATTGCTCACACAATATCAACTAACACTACCCAATAAAACGTACTACAGACATGCGCGATAACACACGTATAGTACAGACACGAGACATGTGTGCCGGTGCATTGAATGCACTTTAAGCACATGTAACTGCGTGCACGTACTGCATACAATACAATTAATCTGTCACACTACACGCACTATACACATGATATTAACACGATAGTACTTTGTTATATTGTTTGCATAACAAGCTATAAGTAAAATAAAAAACTGTAATTAACAACCGCATAATCATCAGTGAACAACTTCCTACAAACAACCTTACACAAACGTTAAACACATAAACCTAGCACACAATGATACATCACCACCCACACTATGTCGTCACATATTATGCAGTCACACACAATGTCGCCACACACAATACATAAACACAATAACAGTTTGCTATGTTGTTGCATAACAAACCGTATAATAAAATAAAAAACTATAACAATTATGTAATCACCAACAACGTCACCACACGCACCCACGTAAATACCACTCAACTAACCATGCACACAACTAATAAACATACGTCAATTACACTACTACTCAACCATTAAATCTTTACACCCATCTTTACAAGAATTTATAAGCACTAAATCACATAACATTATTCACACAAAGATACAACATACCACACGTTATGTCGTCATATATTGTGCCGTCGCGCACTATGTCGCTACACACTATACATAAAACACAATAACAGTTTACTATGTTGTTGCATAACGAACCGTATAATAAAATAAAAAACTATAACAATTAAGTAATCACCAACAACGCCATCACACGCACCATATAAATACCATTCAACTAACCATGCACACAACTATAAACACACGTCAATCACGCCATTACTCAACCAATTAAATCCTCACACTCATCTCTATAAGAGTTTATAAACATGAAATCACATAACATTATTCATACAAATATACATCACATCATATACTATGTCGTCATATATTATGCCGTCGCATAATATGTTACTACACAATATACATAAAACACAATAACAATTTGCTATGATTGCTACATAAGAAATTGTATAAGAAAATAAAAAACTATAACAAATACGTAATCACTAAAACAACGCCACCACACGGAGCCACATAAACATCGTTCCACTAACCATGTACATAAGTAATAAAATACACGTCAATTACGCTATAACTTAACCAATTAAATCTCTACGCCCACCACCATTAGAGTATTTATATAACATCAAATCACAAAACATTAAATATAATGATTCACTATACAATAAAATAAACGTTGCAAAATATTATAGAGTCTAATTGAGATTGCATCAGTGATCAAATTGGAATCACTTCTGACTGGTGGTTGCAACATTAAATCTCACAATATGCACAAACAACTCGCGGACACATAATGTACATATTACATTACGTTACATAAATCGTTTAGCAACGCATCATGTAAAAGAAAAAATTTCTTAAATACAAACCATATAATTATACATCAATATACTAGAATATACACTAAGTATAACCTACACGAATAGGATATACACTCAAGCAGGGTTAATCCTATAACTGTTAACCACAACACAACACAAACAAAACATATAAACAAACACATAATTATACATAACTAATAAAATACACGTCAATTACGCTATTACTTAATCAATTAAATGTCTACACCCACCACCATTAGAGTACTTATATAACACCTAATCACAAAACATTGAACATAATGACTCATTATACAATGAAATAAGTGTTGCAAACTATATAGTCTAATTGGGATTGCATCAGAGTGATCAAATTGGAATCACCTTGACTGACTGGTGGTTGCAACATTCAACCTCACAATATATATAAACAAATTGCGGACATAAATGTACATGTTACATTACGGTACATAAATTGTTTAGCAACACACATCATGTAATAGAAAAATATCTTTAGATACATATCATGTAATTACACCTCAATATACTAAAATATACACCAAGTACAACCTACACGAATAGGATATACACAAGCAGGGATAGTTATATAACTGTTAACCACAACACAAGACAAACAACACATATAAACAAACACATAATTATAAATATGGTTACGATATATAACAATTCACCTCATATCACATTAGCAGATAGACATCAACAGCAGAGTAAAATGACGGGAAATAGTAACAACACAAAACCTAGGCACATTGCAGAAGTACAATGTCATTAAAAACTGCGAATTATTGAACAATTTTAAATGATGCCTAACGCAACCCTGTATAGAATGTATGGGCGATCCACAATATAAGTGTGTATCTAATGTATATCTAATCTCTTAAGACAATTGTAAAACCGAAAAACTTGTACTCCTTTACAGTGAATATGACAATTATGTAAAATATATATAATAGTAAAATATAAATATAGAGATATAATACATTGTAACTAAATTATAAATAATTAATAATAAGACCTCATAAAATTGTATAGAATTAAGATAACCTTAATCACTACATAGTGTAAAGTTAAGAGTAGAAAAATAAGTAAAAATGTCAACGTATTTTTTAGAATAAAAAACTCCCTGCGCTTTATTATCCTTATATGAAATCCCTGATTACGTTAGGGGCTTTTCGCGGGCCGGGACTGGCTCCCGGACAAAAAAAAAAAAAAAAAAAAAAAAAAAAAAAAAAAAAAAAAAAAAAAAAAAAAAACCTAACCTAACCTAACCTAACCTAACCTAACCTAACCTAACCTAACCTAACCTAACCTTTTTTTTTTTTTTTTTTTTTTTTTTGTTCACGCAGTGGCAAAATGCTATTTACGCACCGCCCCCCGCCAGTTACAGACAGGGGGTTGTGTGGGACTCGCCAGTCCTGCGACTGAAATACCCACTAAAATCCACTGCGGTGCCTCTTCCGCGCTTTTACGGGGTGCCGGAGAGATCGTCTTACGACATTCGATCCCCGACACCCCAACGCTTGGCTCTCTGGCCGCATCCAATAACCCCTCAAGGTGGTGGGAGCAGATGCGCGTATAAGCGCCGTCTGCCTCCCAGCCGCCGCCGTCGGAGCGAGTTTGCGGGCGCTGCAGTCTCACGCTCCCGCTCCTTGGCCTCCTTCCGTGCAATGACCTCTTCACAGAAGGAGGCCATCGACGTCCAACCCCTGTCGCTATCAAGCATCACCGAAACGATGCTCGACAGCGACAGGTCGTCTCCAATTACCCCGGACAGGATGCGGCGCTCAGACCCCCAGGCGGGGCACTCCTCCAGGGTGTGACGCGCATCATCAACTAGCGCGCCACACTCGTGGCACCCGGGAGTCTCCTCCTTCCCAATCCTGTGCAGGTACTTACCGAAGACACCGTGTCCGGTAAGTACCTGCGACATCCTAAACGTAACGTTGCCGTACCTCCTTGTCATCCAGCGGTGGAGAAGGGGAGCGACCGCCTGAACAGTCGCTCGACCAGCTACTCTGGGTACCTCCAGTTCCTCCCTCCACCGCCGGATGACGTTCCTTTGAGCCGCCTGCTTTGCCCTACGTAATTCCCTAGGGGAAATACTTGTGCCCCTTGCACGCGCCGCAGCGCAAACCCGGTAGACCTCCGCCTGTGCTCCAGCCTGGAGAGGCCAAGGCGGGTCGCCCGCCAACAGTGTTGCCGCGGCCCATGACACAGTACGGTAGCCCCTGATAGACCTCACCGCCATGACCCGCTGCGGCTTACGCAGCAAAGTCTTATTATGGGCGGTGAGGGACTCCGCCCAGATAGGGGCCCCATACAGCGCCATAGACCGCAAAATTCCGGCATATAATCGTCGGCAGGACGACCCAGGACTTCCAGTATTCGGCAGAAGTCTACCCAGCGCCGCGGCGGCTTTGGTAAGCCTGGGCACAAGTTGGGCAAAATGCGGCCCAAAACTCCACCTGCTATCAAGGTGCAGACCCAGATATTTCATCTGGGCCCGCACCGGCACGACAACGTTAGACACCCTGATCTGTGCTCCTCGGGGGACACCCTGACCCGGGCCATGAAACAGGAGGGCCTCTGTTTTGTCTAAAGAGACCCTCAGACCCAGGTCATTTATCCGGCCCACGACGAGCGCAACTCCAGCCCTCGCCAGCCGAGCGGCCTCCCCGAAGTCAGCCCCCCTCACAGTAACGAGGGTATCATCTGCATAACAGATGACCCCCATCCCAGGAAGGAGCCGGCCTCGTAGAAGCCAGTCGAACCCGACGTTCCACAGGGTCGGACCGAGGACCGAGCCCTGCGGGACGCCGCATTCCACCCGGCGGCGATGTAAGCGCCCGTCGTCCCCCTCCCAGAGCACGTGCCTTTCCTCAAGGTACGCTTCCAACAGCCTCCGGAGGTATGGGGGCACTCCATGGAACCGGAGCGCCTCCCTTAATGTCTCATGCGGGAGGCTGTTGAAAGCGTTTTTGATGTCAAGCGAGACTGCCAGCATCACGTCCCTATTGGCCACCGCTTCGGTGGCCTGAATTTTCAGGGCGGCCAGTGCATCAATAGTTGACCGGCCGCGCCTGAATCCGTACTGATTTGCTGACAGCCCCGGCCCGACATCCTCGAGGTGCTGAACGAGGCGGTCCGCGACGACCTTCTCAAACAATTTGGCCGCCTCGTCCAGCAGCACCAGGGGTCTATATGCAGAGGGAGAGTCCAAAGGACGACCCTCCTTCCGCAAAAGGCACAACCTGCCCTCTTTCCAAATCGACGGGAACTGCCCAGACCTCAGACATTCGTCGAGCAGTTCCCGTAGCATGTTCCCACAGACAGCCGCAGCGATGCCGTACACGAGGCCCGGGACTCCGTCCGGGCCGGGCGCTTTCTTCTTTCCGCGAAGACGGAAGAGGGCTGCATCCAATTCTCGGTCAGCGATGGGCGGAATGGGAACTTCCGCCTCTATCGCTGACGGAGGAGCCATCCTTGGGGGAGCATGCCCCGCTGAGTTCGGAAAAAGCTCCCCCAACAGTCCCGATAAGAGATCAGCATCCAGGGTTTCGATGATGGGGGCGCCGCAGGCTCGGAGCTTGTTCCGTGCCCGTTGATAGGGGCGCCCCCACGGATCTCTATCGAGGACCGCAAGCAGCTCCTCCCGCGCCCTCTCCTTCGCCCGGCTGATGGCCAGCTGCAGGGTTTTCTTTCTTCTTTGGTACTCCATACGCAGCTGGCCCTCAAGGACTTCATCCCGGACCGTCCTCTGGCGGCAGCGAATGTACGCCCGCCGCGACCGGTTGGAGGCCACCCGAAGACCGGCAATCTCAGGTGACCACCAGTATACCTGTCGTCGCGGAGGCCGCCGCCGCGCCCTTGGCATCGCCGCATCGCAGACCGTCTGCAGGCAACTTCTAAAATGGCCCGCGAGCTCATTCACCCCCGTGACTCGCTGTCCCGCTGAGCCCCAACGCTGGACTATTGCGGACTCCCGGACCATGTCTAGGTCAATTTGCCCGATGGCCCATTTCGGGAGTCCACCCCTTACTCTGCGCCGGGGCTGCAGTGGACCCGGAGGGGCAGAGACCTCAAACCGTATGTAGCGGTGGTCTGATAGAGTCTCCACCCCTTCCACCACTCTCCAACCTCTCACCATGCTAGCGACACTGGGGCTGGCAAACGAAAGGTCCACCACAGACCCACCCCAGTCCCGCACGCACGTGAGTACCCTCCCCGTATTGAGGAGGGACAAGTCAGAAAGAATGGTCCACTGTTCTACGGCCCTTCCTCTGGGATCCGTGGCAGGGTTTCCCCACGCCTGAGACTTTGCGTTGAAATCGCCGAGGACCACTACTCTCCTCGGCGACTGTCGCCGAACCGCAGCGCCGACAGAGTCCAAGAAGATCTCAAACTCCGCCAGCGCGCGGTTGGGAGAGAAATAGACCCCTACAACTGCAAAGTCTCTCCATCCCGCCACGGCATACCCATTACCCCTCTCGAGTACGGAAAGGGGGGGGCCGATATCTACTCTGACGAGGACAGCGACGTCACCATTAATGTCTCCCACCCAGTTGGGTGAGGAAGGGACGAAATATGGCTCGCAGGCCACCGCCAGGTCCACACCCCACTCCGCCATAGATTGCAAGAGCAGATCTTGGGCAGCGGCAGTGTGGTTGATGTTCGCCTGGAGGAAATCTACTTTGTCTCCCATTAAGGAGACATTTCAATTTCCTCCTGAACCTGACGGCTTAAAGTCGTTGTGGTGGTCTGAGGTCCTTGGACCACCTTGCCTTTCGAGGAGGGAGGTTTACACAACCTCCCTCCCATAATATGCGATGATGCTCGACCGGCGTCAGCACAGACTGCACAGCGGTACTCCGCCATGCACGAGGCTGCCTTGTGCCCTTCAAGGCCACACCGGTAACAAAGACTGGAGCGGTCGACTTCTGAGGTGCACAAAGAGGTTGTATGCCCCAACCCTAGGCACCTAAAACACCTAAGAGGTAGGTTTTCTAGCACCTGGACTCCGGCGGAGCTCCAACCGACTAAGAGCCTCCCCGCATCCGCCAGAGTCTTCGCAGTGGCGACGGGGCACCTTACCTTGGCTACGCCCATGCCACGTGCCCCACGCTGGATCTCCCCAACCTGCACCTCCGTTGCAGCACATCCTCCTACGCGGACCACGGCCTGTTGGATCCTCTCTTGGGTGACAGAATCATCAAGACCGGTCACCCGAATGTCCGCCCGTTTAACCGGGCAGACAACGTCCGCCATTCCAGCGAGCGCTGTGCGAAGGCTAGTGGCTAGTTTATCGGCGGTCTCCCTAGTCTGGTCCTTAGGTAACTGGAGCACCCTTGCCCCAGTCACAGAGCGTCTGACCTTTAGACCCCCCTCAATTCCAAGCTCCTTAAGGTCCACCTCCTGTTCAGCACGGAGCATAGCATCGGCGTATGTTAGCCCCCTGCTTTCGGCCCCGGGCTGCAATTTCAAAATTACAGCCGAAGAGCGAGGAGCAGTCAACGCCGACTTTACTTTCCTCCGTGCCACTTCTGCTGCACTGGGAGCGACGGGGGGCACAGCCTTCGCTGGGGTGGTTGAAGAGAGTGCCGCAGAAGAGGTGGCCTTTTTCTTGCCCTTTTTAACAACAGTGACCCAACTCTCTACAGGCGCGGATGGGGTCACTGGAACATCCTTGGACGTCGTTGTTACTGCAGCAGGTGTCGTTGCAGTCTTGGGTGCAGCAGGTACAGCAGTCATACCTCTCTTCTTATCCGCTGCCAAGGGTGGACGGACTCTCTGGGCGGGGAGGAGACGATCCTCAATCCCGTCAAATCGAGCCGCCATCATCTCACCGAAGGAATTTCGGAGAGAGGTCTCCATGTCCTCAAACATGTGCTTAAGCACATCCGCATCCGGTGTCGACCTTTGGGCCACCGCTTTAGGGGACTTAAATTCGTCAAACTGTCTCCTATAAGATTTGAGTTCCATCTTGAGGGTCTCGTTTTCCTTACGGAGTTTAGCAATATCCCTCCTAAAGGACTCAAGACTGTCTTCTTCTACCGTTTTTAACAATACGTTAATGCATTTCATCAGGTTTTCCGTCCCTTGATTAAGTACTTTAATAGTAGTCCCCTTGAGATTTTTTGATTTTCGGATGCTTTGCTGAACCTCAGCAAGTACGCTCATACTGTATTTTTTTACTTCCTGGGTTGAACAGAGGTTCAGCGTCCCATCCGAAAATTCCATTACCTCCGAGCATGTACTGTCATCTGAATCCCCATCCATGGCTCGTTGCTCCAACATATCATGTAGAGAACGAGCACACGCAAGTCCAGCAGAATGTCCTCTAACCGGTGTTTTGCCTCTGCGGGCCGCACTAACTTTGGCAGCAGAAGCTGCACTAGCCCCGGATACCTCCTTGCGGTACTGCTCTATGTCCCCAGCAGAACGCTTGAGACTGACCGAACACGGTTTCGTGAACATAATAGGCGATGCAGGCGGGGGCATAACTGCCCCAGATGCCTCGCTTTCACTCCCACTCATTACTGTCGTTGTTGGGCCACGCGTCTCCATCATATGGACTTTAGTGCTCTTATCTAACTTGTCCTACCCTAACATAGCCTATCTAAACCTAACCTATCTAAACCTATCTTACTCTAATGTAGCCTAATCTATCCTAGCTTACCCTACCTTACACCTATCCTAACTTATTCTCACTTATCCTAAACAATCCTAACCTATTCCTAGCTTATCCTAGCCTATCCTACCGTATTCTAACTGATCCTAACCTATTCCTATCCTATCCTAACTTGTCCTAAACAATCCTAACTTATCCTGGCCTATCCTAACTTATCCTAAAGTAACTTAACCTAAATTAACCTAACTTAAACCCTAGGTACTAAAGTCCATAACCAACTTCCTTCTAACTCCTTCTCTTCCTTCTTTTTATCTTCTAGAGTCTCTGCTCCGTTAACGTATAAAAAATATAATTATCCTTACCACCTGGTTCTATGGTCACTGTCACTAAACACACAAATTCACAAAATTGAATGGTGTAGTCCGGACGACTTAATGTATAAAATCTGAACAAATTCTATACACATTCCCATCACTCTCAAAATTTGCATACTGCAGTCGGACGACGCGATGTAGGAGTACATACAGTAAACTCCACTACACGT
This sequence comes from Lymantria dispar, assembly GCA_032191425.1. Taxonomy (NCBI): domain Eukaryota; kingdom Metazoa; phylum Arthropoda; class Insecta; order Lepidoptera; family Erebidae; genus Lymantria; species Lymantria dispar. The sequence goes on from CM063449.1 coordinate 45,149, forward strand.
TACTGACGTCACGACGACACGGACAGAGCGCGCAAGTGCAGCTCTCAGCGCACGACGCGTCGTGGGAGCGCACACCGTGATCACCACACTATACGCGGACGATGCGATGTACGAGTGTATACAGTGAACACTGACTCTACCGGCATGACGACAACACCACAACGCAGAGCGCGTAGGAGCACGTCTTAACCGCACGACGTCTGGCTCACGACTCAACCTAACCTAACCTAACCTAACCTAACCTAACCTAACCTAACCTAACCTAACCTAACCTAACCTAACCTAACCTAACCTAACCTAACCTAACCTAACCTAACCTAACCTAACCTAACCTAACCTAACCTAACCTAACCTAACCTAACCTAACCTAACCTAACCTAACCTAACCTAACCTAACCTAACCTAACCCAGTCCCCCGCTGACCGCGCTGCCGTCAGCTGCTTTTTCAAGTGAGCTCCGCGCTTTTTAATTGTTTAAAGTGGGTTTTTCGCAAGTTATCGTAACGTGTTATACCTCAAAAGTTGCGCGTTAACGAGGCGCACACGCCGAAATTGTTCCTGTGAGTGTGAGTGCGATAACCAGGAAGTTATTAATGAAAAACCTCTAAAATTAAAGGTTAAGTGAGTGAAAATCAACAGTTTTTCGTGAATTGTGCTTCGGGGTAGGTGCCTCCACGCGACATTTTTGTGCCGGCGTGTAGGCCCCGCGGGCCCGCATCTTTTGACACCTCGCAAGCGGAAATCCGTGCAGCGCAACACACCAAAAAGTGCAGAAAAACAACATTTTTTCGCACGTGGCGTCACCACGAGGTACCCGATATACGCCACCTAGAGAGCTGGGATTTTCAACATACCTGCGGGCAAGTACCCAGACACTTTTTCCGAAGCCAGAAAAATTTTAGGTGCTGTACTTTTTAAGATAAAACATTTAACTTTTTCAAACTTTGACACCGTATAGCTCGGTTCCATACCGGGCTATAATTTCCGTTTTTGTGCCGCTGCCTGCGCGCTCGCTGGGACAATATAATATTACAAGCCGAGCACCCTGGACTATATAGTCGAGGAGCCAAGGACGAAAAACTAAAAACTTTGGTTTTTAGAAAGTTTTGTTCGACCGGAAAAATAGTAAAAATACCTGGACCTTACTGTGTTGTAGAGGCTTCTTTGTACTTAATTTACACATTTTTTAAAAAATTTTATGTCAAATAGTTTAGGAGAAATCGAATTTTAACCGAATTTCTTAAATAAATCCGTAAATAATATAAATAATTAAAATTTTAGGTAATAGGTGGCTTTAGATGACCTTTGGGCACACCCCGAGCCCAAACACGGTGGCCCTAGCCCCAAAAACAACGAATTTTAAAATCCTGGGTGTCTCGGGGGGTGTTTGGAGTTGGCCGCGAAAATTTTCAGAGTCACATATCTCCGGTACTATTTGCCGTAGAGGACTGGGGTTTTCGGATTAGCATAGAGCAAGACTCAGGCTATCGTTTTTTATAGCCAATTGCCAAAAAGGGCAATATTTTTTATTATTGAGATTCTGACCACTAGGCTGGTAGTCCTAGTCAAGCCATTGACGGCATTGAAAACCCCAAGTTCCTCCGACTAATACTTTAGGAGATATAGTGGGTTAAAGTTCGATTTTGACAGCTCGGCCGCCATATTGGATTTTTTCAGGAGGCCATATCTCCGAAGATATTCAACGTAGAGCGTGGAGATTTTGCAGGTGGGTTAAGGGGGGAGTTTGGAATTGGGGGAAATTAGTTTTTTTCCAAATTGGGGGTAAAAAATTTCGGTTGTGATTTTTCAATTTGTTGTGGTAGAACTCTCAATTCCCCACCTGTGAGTCCAAACCCGATATCTCTGCGGCCAATAGATTCGGAGATATTACCGACCAAAGTTATACCCGGCGGCCATCTTGAAAAGGTTCAATTGGACATAACTTCGCCGGAAATAGAGATAGCGCGCTGCGGTTTTCGGATTAGTGGATCCCCTGGTAAGGAGTTTCGACCCCCTGGGGTCAGTTGGTGATACAGCCCCACAAAATTTTGGTTTCAGCTGACGGTGCCGGCGTGCGCGGGGCATCGGGGGAAGTCCCTTAGTTCAAACCCGAACTTCCTGCGACCGATAGAGCCGAAGTTATCGGGGTTCGAAAATTCCCTGGAGGTGTTGGAGGTGTTAGGGGGTAATTTTCGGACTGCCGTTACTTGGAGGCTATTGGTCGTAGAGACTGGGGATTTCTTCTGCTGTCAATCGCACGGGGAGCTCCACCAGACGCTGATACCACCTTCCTTCTGCCTCTTCTGCTTCTACCTTCTTCTTCTTCTTTTCTCTTCTTTTATTTTCTTTTTCTTCTTTTTGGACGAGGACGATCTCCGGATGCCTTGTTGTGATCCCTGCTAAAGGCCGCGGCCGCTACCTCCAGAAGACTAGGCTCTTCTGAAATAAAAAAAAATTTTTCTTCCTGTACTTTTCGTGATTAGAAATTGCTTAGGCTTCCCCCGCGGAGTCATTGGGCCGGTGGCAACAATTGGCCGTTGCCTTAGCAACCAGCCATTTTGTGCCGCAGCCTGGGGGCTCGTGGGAGAGCTATTAATTTGTTTCCATTATAAATTCATACTCCTGGCGGAGGTATATGTATATAGGTAATTTAATTTTATTTCAATTTTATCTTAATTTTAATTTAGCTGTAGGACACGGGGCTATACACCCCAACTCTAGTAATTAAGTCTTTATTTTAATTTTATTTTATTTTATTTTGACAAATTGACTTTTACCTGTTAACAATAATTAGATCTAACAATTTGTCGACAACTGGGATTTTTACACCCCACTATATTTAAATATAAGACCCTGGGTTTGCACATTTTTGTTGGTTTAACCCATTATTGTATTTTAATCATTATTAATAGGAAACTTATTGTAAAATAGACCAGGGCCTTTACACCCAAACATCATAATACACATACAAAATTACATAATATAACTCAATTATTGACTACACCTATTGATTAACACATTATACACCCACACAACATTATATTGGAACCGAGCCATATACACTCGGATTCCAGTATTATTGACACCCGCAGACCCCAAAAACAACATGCTTAGATCTCCACCCCAGGATAGGCGCTCGAAAGAGCCGTCCCAGTCCCCCAGTAACAAAGCCCAACATCTAATGAACCACACCAGCATGTTCATAGAAAATACCCCGAAGACTACTACGTCTGGAGCAACCAGGAAAGGGGTATTTGACACGAATAGGGCAGGCATGAACCGCACCGTAGTCTTGGACCAGCCGACATCCCCCCAAAACTCTCCCCCTCCAGTAGCAGATTCCGCCAGACTCATGGGGGCAAAACTAGGCGTTAAAAAAGCAAAACTCCTCCTAAATATGTCTAAGAACATAAAGACGGAGGTGAAAAGAGGGGTCATAGACGTATTGGACAAATTAGTCTTATGCGTTCAGGAAGGGGAGAAGGAACTCGTGGAGCATAGGAAAGGGCCCCAAAAACCACTGCCCGAGGATAACGTAAAAGACCAAGACAAAGACGAGTTACCACAGCCCGAGAGTATCGTAAAAGATGACAAAGGCGAGGTCCCTGAACTGGAAAGGTGGAAAACTATGATTAGGGCTCATAGTGAAATCCTTACAGAGAGCATGGAACAAAACGAGCGATTAGAGAAGGCGCTTCAACAGCACGCCACCCTCCTGGACGGCCTGGAGGAATACAAAAAGCAGTTTAAGGAAAACGCGGATGGCATGAGATGTTTAGAGGGCGTTGTACGATACCATGCAGTGACATTGGAAAATCAAAAGGACGTCACCACCACCCCCGCAACTGAGGTCAGTGCAGAGCTCCTGCAGGAAATAAGACTTTTAAAGGGTACCACTCAGGAGCTGAGCAGGAAGGTAGAAGAAGTCAGTTGCGGGCCGCGCACTTACGCGGAAATGGTCGCCGCACCAAGGCCTCAACAGACACCCAAGTCACATGCCATTATGGTATCAACCATCGACATCTGCCCCAGCGACGTCCTGGAGGAGGAGGTTAAAGGCACCTTAAAGGCTAAGGAAAACGGATGGAGAATCCAGAAGATGAGGCGGGTGCGGGGGCCTAGAGTCGTACTCGCATGCGCCTCAAAATCTGAGATCGACCAGTTAGCAGGGAAGCTAATGGAAAATAATAAACTTAAAGTGGAAGAGGCGAAGTATCTAAACCCACTCGTGGTTCTGAAAAACCTGTGTCGGAAGACCACGGAAGCAGACATAAGAATCGCACTGTCCCAGCAAAACGCCGACTTGACGGAGGGACTGTCGGCCGAGGAGGTCGCTGTGATGGAGAGGTACCGGAGGAGGGCAAGACACCCTGATGAGTGTCATGCCGTCCTCCAGGTGTCGCCAATCCTCTGGCAGAGGCTTACCTCGGCTGGCAGGCTATTCGTTGATGTGCAATGTGTGAGGGTGCTAGACCAAACGCCCCTCATACAATGCATGCGTTGTCTGGGATACGGCCACGGAAAAAAGAGCTGCTCCGCGGTCGAGGAGGACCGCTGTACCAGATGCGGTCAGCCGGGCCATGTGAGGAAGGAGTGTAGCCACCGCACAAACTGCTACAACTGCACAAAGGCCAAACAACCACACACAAATCACGATGTGTTCGGCGCAGAATGCCCCATAAGATCTAGGGCAGACGCCCTCGCAAGGGAGGCAGTAGCGTATAGCTAGGGTGCACTCCCCGGCCGACTATCTTTCGTCACGGCCACGAACGCGACAGACAAACTACACATACAAGCACGATAAACTCAACACATAACAACAACTACACCTCATCATCACAACACAAACCACTATACAACAACACACTCATCAACTGTATTTCAAAATTTTTGACCCATACCTACGAAACATCAACACTCACATAAATTACACTGATTACAAAACAACAATTAACACACAATTACCCAGTAAATACACCAACACAGTCCAAATATTTACACTACATAACAAATACATCCACAATCAAAGCAATCATCACAAATTATCAACAACAACTATATACAATACACGCAAGAGTATAGTGCGTGAACATGGACGCTGATGCAATGATTGTATTTAGCGTGCATGCAACCCACGTACATATATACAGCACACAAAACGGCTACATTAACACACACCATACATCTCAATTTAACACGTAACAATCTGCTATGCTGTATGCATAACAGATTTTTACCAAGGAAATAAAAAACGATGCATAACAATCGCACAATCACCAGTACAACCTTAACACACAACCTGCGTCACAATAACAACACACTAAACACCCATGTACACAAACCACGGACTACATCACATCACATACGCTCATGAACAAACCATAACAATCATCATTCGATGTCATGCACAATTATAATTTATATGTATCAACATAATAAATTATAATATCAGGTATTAACAATGACACACCAAAACCACCACGCAGTACAGCAAAATGTAAAACAACCACAAGTCACAACAACACTAGGAATTAACAAAATGGAATCATCACAATTAATAGTTTATTTTGTTGCAACAAAATAAGCAATTAAATAAAGTACAATGAAATTTATCCGCAAAATAAATAGCATACACACAACAATACTAATAATGTTCACACAAACTATATACAAAATAAATATTTATTAACACAATACACCAGTATTAGTAAAAATATAACAACCCACCACAGTTTAAACAAATGTCACGCACAAGGCCAAAATGAGCAATTATGCTAGCACCGACGAATGTATAATACGGATAGGGGCCATAGTTAGCCCTCTTTAAGTTTTAACACATATTGTAATAAGGAAATGTAATATTAATAACCAACAATGTAGTAATTTTACTAAGCAAGATAAAATGTAAAGCAGTACAATAATAAATAATAATAATAATTGTAAAACACAAAACACTATAGTAGACATAAGTATATACATAAGTATAGAAATACATTGTAAAATTTTTTGATAATAAATCTTCCCAGCGCCAATATTCATTCGACACAATCCCTGATTATGTTAGGGGCTTCTCGCGGGCCGGGTCTGGCACCCGGACACAAAAAAAAAAAAAAAAAAAAAAAAAAAAAAAAAAAAAAAAAAAAAAAAAAAAAAAAAAAAAAAAAAAAAAAAAAAAAAAAAAAAACCTAACCTAACCTAACCTAACCTAACCTAACCTAACCTAACCTAACCTAACCTAACCTAACCTAACCTAACCTAACCTAACCTAACCTAACCTAACCTAACCTAACCTAACCTAACCTAACCTAACCTAACCTAACCTAACCTAACCTAACCTAACCTAACCTAACCTAACCTAACCTAACCTAACCTAACCTAACCTAGTCACGCGACAGCCGTGGTCGCGAGTGTCACGCTTTAGAGCCGCTCCGCGCACGAAAATTCAATTAAAGTGGAAAAAGTTCACCGATCTCAGTGAAAGTGGTGTCAAAACACGCGCGAATCCACCTACAACGCGAGTGCATAAAACCAAGTTCGTGGACCTTAAGGTCGAAGTACAATCACGAAAAAACCAATTTCAAGGTTAATTTTAGCACGTGGTGAGACACTAAAGTGAGTTTAACTCGTGATTTTCAGCGGACGCTCACGTATCGGCAACTGCTATTGTGTGGGGAATTACCCCCCGCACCCCCTTAGTGAGTTTCGGAATTTTCCGTGTGAAAAACAAAAAGTTACAAGCGAAAAATCAAAAAGCACGTGGCCACGAGGTCAGTGAATCTGACCTTCAACAGTCACCTTGACCTTCCCCCGGGAGGCTGCGTTCCACCAGGAGTCGGGAGGCACTTAGAGCTTCATCCTGTCATCAATAGAAGCCGAGATATGGAGGAAAGAAGATAAAACGATCGGTTCGAGTACTTCACACCCCTGTAGCTCCGTGGATCGATCTGCACCCCCCGGATTTTTTGATTAAAGTAGGTCGAAAATATTGTAAAGTATATTTGGTGAAAGTTTCGTGGAAATCGGGAGGATAATTTTCGAGATATACAAATTTTCTTTAAAAGTAGTCCCAAACTACCCACCACGTGGTTTTCAAACTACGTCCCCACCATCATCCCCATATAGTACATCTGGTTCCCTATTCATCCTAGTATATCCCCAAATTTTTTCAAAATTTTCCTATCAATACAATAGATTTTCCTAGAACAAAAACCGTAAAATTAATTCTTTTTGCGGTTTTGGTTTTGGGAAAATTTTTTAGTTCCATTTTTTGTAAATTCACCCATTATCCCCCCCCCTTCACGAAATTTACACCATATAGAGGACCATATACAGGACTTACTGGTATTTTTTGTAAAATCGTAGGACAAATAGGGAAGACCCTGTGCGGTCCCAAAGGCGGTATAGTACCCGAGTACCAACCGCAAGAAAACTTAAAACTCATTTTCCGGGGAAAATACGCGTCCTAGGTCATTTTTGACCATTTTTTTGGGGGCCCCCCCCCTTGAACCCCCCCCACACTTTCTACCGGAGAGAAAGTCTTTGCCCCCCTGGCTATCGATCGGACTAATTTTTACCCCCCTATCCCCACTTTCAGGTTGGGACTTAGGCGATTTTTGCGCTAATAGTAAGGGGTAACTTTGGGGCAGTGTGGAGGGGCTATTAATAAAGTCCACTACCAATAGTAGTAGGGGGACCCTTAAGGGGATAGAGGAGCATTGGACCGGGTGGGGATTGACCCCCCCCCCCCTAAAGTATAGGGTGACCTTAGGACATTGTATTTAGACTATAGAAATAAGGACTTGTAAAAAACTAGCATAAGATATAACTATAAGTATAAATTAAGTCACGTGACTATAACATAGAAATAGATATAAATTTTAAGGTAGCCTAATTAATAGTCTTAATTCATCGATATATAGTTAGTATAGCCTGAGCTCTTTCATTTGAGCCCTCGCACGTCAAAATCGGACGTAAATTGACAAAGTTAGGCCAGGGTAGGCCACCGTAGGTCAACCCCAAAAAACTTTAAAGAGTTATAACTCCGCCCCATCTTAAGTTAGCGCGTCGCGGTTTTCTGTGTTGTTGGTCCCCGGCGAAGGAGTACCGATCCCCTGGGGTCAGGAGGGGATAGCACCCCACAAAATTTTGATTTCGGTAGACGGTGCCGGCGTGTGCGGGGCACGGGGGGAAACCCCATAGTTCAAACCCGAACTTCCTGCGACCGATAGGGCCGAAGTTATCGGCGTTCGAAAATTCCCTGGAGGTGTTGGGGGTGTCTGGGTGTGATTTTCGAACTGCTGTAACTCGAGAACTATTGGTCGTAGAGACTTGCGGTTTCCTCTCCTGTCAAGCGCACGGGGATCCCCACCTGAAGCCGTGATCACCTTTCTTCTGGCTCTTCTTCTTCCATCTTCTTCTTCTTCTTTTTTCTTTTTTCTTCTTCTCTTTTCTTCTTTTTGGTTAAGGACGGTCTCCGGACACGCCGAGTCGATCCCAGCAGCAAGCCGCGACCGCTATCTCCAGAAGATACGGACTTCTGAAATAAAAATTTTGTTAAAATTGGTTAAAATTTTTTCCATTGTATTTAATTTGATTCTGGCTTCCCCCGCAGAGTCTTCGGGCCGGTGGCAACAATTGTTTGTTATCGTTGTAACAATTCATTTTGTGCCGCAGCCTAGGGGCTCGTGGGAGAGCTAAAAATTGTTATATTTTTCTTTAAACCGTACACATTTTTGGCGGAGGTATTTTATATAACTGACAAATTTGTAATTTTAAGTTTAGCTATAAGACACAGGTATTTTACAACCTGCTTTAGAAGATAAGTATATTTTGACATACCGTAATTTTAAGACTATTGGAAACTTTACATCCACTGTATATATTAGTTTTAAGACTGGGATTATACCCCTTACTTACTTTATTTTACTTTTACATTAGCTAGTAATTGATATTTTGACTACTAAAGACCAGGGCCCTTTACACCCAATTTTATTACACACATTAATTTGATCAAATTTATATAATATTAGTTGATTTACACACTTCAGTGACACTACCGAGCAATCTACACTCGGTTACACTAATATTGACACCCGCAGACCCCACATCAACATGTACAGATCACCGCCTCAAGATAGGCGCTCGAAAGAGCCGTCCCAGTCCCCTGATCAGGAAGCCCCACGCCCAAACATCCCCACCACCATGTTCATCGAGAACACCCCTAAGGCCACGATCTCAGCAGTGGGGACAAAAGGGGCACCCAATGTAAGAAAGACAGTCTTAAACCGCACTGTGGTAATGGACAAATCGGCATCCCCCGAAAACTCTCCTCCCCAAGCAATTACTTCCGCCAGACTTACGGGGGCTAAATTGGGAGTTAAAAAGGCCAAAATACTTCTGAATATGTCCAAAAATTTGAAAACGGAAGTTAAGAGAGGGGTTCTTGATGTACTAGACAAACTAGTATTATGCATCCAGGAAGGGGAAAGGGAACTCGCAGACTATAAGAAAATGCCTCACAAAAGTCCCGAGGCTGTCGTAAAAGATCAGGACGAGTCCCCAAAACCCGAAGGTGTCGTAAAAGATAAGGACCACACTCCAGAATTGGAGAGGTGGAAAACGATGATAAGGGCGCACAGTGAAATAATCACTGAAAATACCGAAAGGAACGAGAGGCTCGAAAAGGCACTCAAAGAGCATGCCACACTACTTGACGGCCTAGAAAAACACAGAGAGCAAATAAAAGAAAACGCAGACGGTATGAGATGCCTTGAAGGCGTCATACGTTACCACGCGGTGACCTTGGAAAGGCAGAAAGAAGCCACCACCACCCCCGCAACAGATACCGGTCCTGAGCTCCTGCAAGAGGTAAAGGAGTTAAAATCCCTAACTCATGAGCTCAGCAAAAGGGTTGGCGATGCCAGTTGCGGGCCGCGTACATACGCTGAGACTGTCGCCCAACCGAGGCCACAACAAAAAGCAACGAGGTCACACGCTGTTATGGTGTCCACTATAGACATCGCTCCAAGCGACGTTTTAGAGAGCGAAATTAAAACCACCCTGAAAGCCAAAGAAAACGGTCTGCAGATTAAGAATATGAGGCGCGTGAGGGGACCTAGGGTCGTACTCGCGTGTGCCACAAAGGACGAGATCAAAGAAATAGCAGACAAGCTGAAGGCGAATGATAAGCTCAAAGTAGAAGAAGCAAAGTTCTCGAACCCGCTGGTGGTATTAAAAAATCTCTGCCGAGCCGTCACCGAGGCAGACATAAAGGCAGCACTAACCCAGCAGAACGCCGACCTGACGGAGGGACTGTCGGCCGAGGAGGTCACTGTAGTGGAGAGGTACCGGAGGAGGGCAAGGCACCCAGATGAGTGTCATGCCGTCCTCCAGGTGTCACCAAAACTCTGGCAGAGACTTACCTCGGCGGGCAGACTTTTCGTGGATGTGCAGTGTTTGAGGGTGCAGGATCAGACGCCCCTCATACAGTGCATGCGCTGTCTGGGTTACGGCCACGGACGCAAAAGCTGTGCCGCAGCCGAGGAGGATCGCTGCACAAAGTGCGGTCAGCCTGGCCACATGCGGAAAGAATGCACTCATCGCACTAGCTGCCATAACTGCGTAAAAGCGAAACTGCCACAGTCAAACCACGACGTGTTTGGCACAGAGTGCCCAATTAGGGCAAGGGCCGATGCTCTCGCCAGGGAATCAGTTGCGTATGGTTAGACCATGCCCAACATAGCAACAGTACACCGTCTATTACGCTAACCACAGACCCAACATCACACATAAACACAACAATCTATCACACGCTATAAAACACCCATACCAAACAAGTATCACTACGTAACAACAATACACAATCATACTACTTAATAACTCACCCGTAACACAATGCATAACTACATAAACCACACCAGCTACAAATCATAACATATACCTCATATCATAACAATTATTACATAAGAATACATTAAGCATAGTCCGAGGACATGTGCGCAGGCGCAGTGACTGTACCAAGCAAGCATGAACCCTCGCACTAGCAAACACAACACAAAAACAACAACAGTAACACATCATTTATACATACACATAACACGCAATAATCGGATATGCTGTCACATAACCGATTATATTAAGGTAATAAAAAACAATACTAACTAACGTACATACATGAGATACACTAATACAAAACGTACATATCACATGGAACACACGCCACAATACAGTATACACTAAATCATAAATTAACAGTAAAGACAATTACAATTATTATGTAAACATAATATAGTGTAATTATAAGTAATAAAAAACGACAACACACTAATACATCAACATAAGGACAAAAACATAACAAGTACAACTACACAGACACATCAACAACATAATAAATATATACAACACACAAGTACACTAATAACATGTACACAAAAAAGAAATTACCTAAGATCACAAACAACATTACAACAGCACACCACCAAGCACATCAAACAGGGCATGAGATCGTATATATGTACAAATATATAATGCATAGATAATGTACAACAAAACAGGTGCTATGTAACCTCAAAAGACCTGAGATAAACGCATGGTAAACCCAGAATAAGCAACATTGTAAATTACTTAGAATATAGTAAGAATAATTGTTTATAAAAGCATAGGAAAAAAAAAAACTGTAAAATTTTTAAGGGAATAAATCACTTGTGTTCATAATTTAATAAAAAATCCCTGATCATGTTAGGGGCTATTCGCGGGCCGGATCTGGCATCCGGACACAAAAAAAAAAAAAAAAAAAAAAAAAAAAAAAAAACCTAACCTAACCTAACCTAACCTAACCTAACCTAACCTAACCTAACCTAACCTAACCTAACCTAACCTAACCTAACCTAACCTAACCTAACCTAACCTAACCTAACCTAACCTAACCTAACCTAACCTAACCTAACCTAACCTAACCTAACCTAACCTAACCTAACCTAACCTAACCTAACCTAACCTAACCTAACCTAACCTAACCTAACCTAACCTAACCTAACCTAACCTAACCTAACCTAACCTAACCTAACCTAACCTAACCTAACCTAACCTAACCTAACCTAACCTAACCTCAGTCCCCCGCTGACCGCGCTGCCGTCAGCTGCTTTTTTAACCCTGCTCCGCGTTAAAAAATTCATTTGACCGGGATACTTTTAAGTTACAGTAACAAGTGATACCTCAAAAGTTGCGCGCTGGCGAGACGCACACGCCGATATATCGCATGTGTTTATGTGTGAAAACCCTAGGGAGTTATTCAAGTGAAAGTAAAATTTTAAAGGTTAAGTGGTGGTGAAAAGTGCAGTTTTTTCAAGTTTGTGCTTCAGCCTAGGTGCCTCCACGAGATTTTCTTTTACCGCCGTGTAGGCCCCGGTGGCCCGCACCTGTTGGCGTTTGTTTGAAGAAAATCGGAGCAGCGCAACTTGGTGAAAATTCAAGAAAAACAAGATTTTCAACACGTGCGCGTCACCACGAGGTCAGTTAAATACTGTACTTACGAGGCTGAAATTTTTACGATACCAGCGGACAACAGCCTGGACTATTTTTCCACAAAAAGAAAAATTTTTCATCAAATAGTTTCATAGTTATTAACTATTAAAGGTCCCAACTTTGACCCTAAATAACCCAGCCATTTACTGGGCTATAATTCTGATTCTTGCGCCGCTGCTTGCGCGCTCATTAGCTTTACAACCCCACTAAAGAAGAAATTCCGGAGGAGCATAGTCTAGGAGCTGCGGCCAAAAAACCCAAAATTTCGGTTTTTATCTTATATTGCTTAGCCAAAAAATCTTAAAATTATATGGACAATAGACTATCATAGTACACTATTTGTAGCAAATTACAGTGCTTTTTCTAGATTTTTAAGTTACATACTTAGGGAGTTATTGAATTTAATGTGTTTTTTCTTAATTAATTAAAAAATATTATATATAAAATTAATTTCATATTGTATTTGGCTTTAGATGACCTTTGGGCACACCCTGAGCCCAAACTCGGGTGGTCTAGGTCCAAAATCAACGGATTTTTAAAATCCAGGGGGTGTTGGGTGAGTCGGGGACTTCGCGTGAATTTTTTGTTTTTTGAATATCTCCGTGACTATACGTCGTAGAGAGCTGTGGTTTTTGACAAAAATAGGGGCTGGTGATTGCCTATCAGGTTAGACAGCCAATTGCCCAATTGGGCAAAAATTTTTATTTACGTGTTTTCACCATACATATAGGTCCCCCAGGTAGTGCCATTAACTACATTGAAAACCGCGTGCTCCTGCGGCGTGTATTCGCCGAGTTATTCACGGTCAAAGTTCAACTTTGACAGTTGGGCGGCCATCTTGAATTTTTTCAGGAGGCCATATCTCCGAGAATATCTATCGTAGAGCGCGGAGATTTTGCAGGTGGGTTAAGGGGGGAGTCTGGAATTGGGGGGACTTAGTTTTTTCTAAATTGGGGGTAAAAATTTTTGGTTGTGAGTTTCTAATTTCATTTGGTAGAACTCCTAATTCCACACCTGTAAGTCCAACCGCGACACCTCTGGGACTGATAGATTCGGAGATATTGCCAATCAAAGTTCGTGCCGGCGGCCATCTTGAAAGACTTCAAGTGGTCGTAACTCCGCCCCATTTTAAGTTAGCGCGTCGCGGTTTTCTGTGTTGTGGGTCCCCTGAGAAGGAGCATCGATCCCCTGGGGTCAGGAGGGGACAGCACCCCACAAAATTTTGATCTCTGCTGACGGTGCCGGCGTGTGCGGGGCACGAGGGGAGGCCCCATAGTTCAAACCCGAACTTCGTGCGACCGATAGTGCCGGAGTTATCGGCGTTCGAAAATTCCCTGGAGGTGTTGGGGGTGTCTGGGTGTGATTTTCGGACTGCTGTAACTCGGGAACTATTGGGCGTAGAGACTTGCGGTTTCTTCTCTTGTCAAGCGCACGGGGAGCTCCACCTGAGGCCGTTATCACCTTTCTTCTGGCTTTTCTTCTTCTACCTTCTTCTTCTTCTTTTTTCTTCTTTCTTCTTCTTTTTCTTCTTTTTGGCCAGGGACGGTCTCTGAGCACGCTAGGTCGATCCCCTCAGTGAGCCGCGACCGCTTTCCACAGAAGATACGGACTTCTGACCAAAAAATTTTGTCAAAATTGTTTCAAAAATTTTTTCTCTTGTGTAAGTTAATTAAGGGCTTCCCCGCTGAGTCTTGCGCCGGCGGCGACAATTGATTGTTGCGCATGCAATAAATCATTTTGCGCCGCAGCCCGGTGGCTCGTGGGAAAGCAAAAAGTTGTTTTAATAAACCGTATTATACTCTTGGCGGAGGTATTTAGTATATAAGTGACTACTGTTTTTAAAATCTAAGTTAGTTATAGGACACAGGGACTTTACACCCTGCTTTTAGCAATTTAATTTTTACTTATTCTATATTTTATTTTGACATATTTATAATAAATACCATTAGTAATAATTCTGTAGACCATTGGGAACTTTACACCCACAGTATATATAGCATTTAAGACTTGGGATTGTACCCCAATTATTGACACATTTATATTCAAATTTTATTATATACATATAATTAGCAAAGTTTGATTGTATCTAAGACCAGGGCCCTTTACACCCAGACCCACATTATTTACACTACTGACAGTACCGAACCATTTACATTCGGACACTATCATTTGACACCCGCAGACCCACACCAACATGTACAGGTCCCCACCTCAGGACAGGCGCTCGCAAGAGTGTTCTCAATCCCCTACCAAAAAAGCCCCACGCCCGCTGAATGCTACGGCTATGTTCATCGAGAACACCCCCAAGGCTGCGATCTCAGCAGTGGTGAAGAAAAGGTTACTCGAGACGGAGGGGGTTGTCCTTAACCGCACTGTGGTTATTGACAAATTGATATCCCCTCAAAACTCTCCTCCCCCGGCAGTTACATCCGCCAGACTTATGGGGGCAAAAATGGGAGTTAGAAAGGCCAAGATGCTCCTGAACACATCGAAAAATATAAAGACGGAGGTAAAAAGAGGGGTTATCGACATCTTGGACAAATTGGTTTTATGTGTTGAGGAGGGGGAAAGGGAATTAATAGAGAGCAGAGAAGGGCCTCATAAATCACAGCCTGAGGAGGTCGTAAAAGAAAGTGATGAGACACCAAAACCCGGGGTTGCCGTGAAAGATGAAGAAGACGAGCTGCCACAAATTGAAAGGTGGAGGACTATGATCAGGGCTCATAGTGACATAGTCACAGAAAATACGGAGCAAAACGAGAGACTCATTAAGGCGCTCAATGATCACGCTACTCTTTTGGACGGCCTGGAAAAACACAGGGACCAGATCAAACAGAACGCTGACGGAATGAGATGCCTCGAGGGCGTAATCCGATACCACGCTGTGACTTTGGAAAGGCAAAAGGAGGCCATTACCACCCCCGCAACAGATACCGACGCTGAGCTCCTACAAGAGATTAAGGAGATGAAGTCCCTCACTCATGAGCTCAGCAAAAGGGTTGGCGAAGCCAGTTGCGGGCCACGCACATATGCTGAGATTGTCGCCCAACCAAGGCAACAACAAACACCAACAAAGTCACATGCGGTAATGGTGTCGACTAAGGACATCGCCCCGAGTGACATCCTAGAAAAGGAAATTAAGACCACCCTGAGAGCAAAAGAAAATGGTCTGCACATTAATAATATGAGACGCGTAAGGGGCCCTAGGGTCGTCCTCACGTGTTCTACAAAAGACGAGATAGAAGAGATAGCGTGTAAGCTAAAAGCCAACGAAAAATTAAAGGTAGAGGATGCGAAGTTTGCAAACCCGCTCGTAGTCCTGAAGAACTTATGCCGAGCCGTCACTGAGGCAGATATAATAGTAGCGTTAACCCAGCAGAACGCTGACCTGACGGAGGGACTGTCGGCCGAGGAGGTCACCGTGGTGGAGAGGTACCGGAGGAGGGCAAGGCACCCAGACGAGTGTCATGCCGTCCTCCAGGTGTCGCCAATCCTCTGGCGGAGGCTTATCTCGGCCGGCAGACTTTTTGTCGACGTGCAATGTGTGAGGGTGCAAGATCAAACGCCCCTCATACAATGCATGCGCTGTCTGGGTTACGGCCATGGGCGAAAAAGCTGTGCTGCAGTAGAAGAAGACCGCTGCACTAAATGTGGCCAGCCAGGCCACATGAGGAAGGAGTGCACCCACCGCACCAGCTGCCAGAACTGCGTAAAAGCGAAACTGCCTCAGTCTAACCACGATGTGTTTGGCTCAGAGTGCCCAATTAGGGCAAGAGCTGATGCTCTTGCAAGAGAGTCTGTCGCCTATGGCTAGACCAAGCCTAACATAGTGTTAGTACACAGTTCACTACGCACGCCACAGACTTAACTCACACATAAAACACCTACACCAAAACACTAATCATTGCTCAACAATAACATACCATAACAACACTTCATCAACCCACCCATCAACAACCAACACAATCATACAAACCACACTGGTCACATCAATAAGTACACATCACAGTCTACAATTTATGTTGCAGAATTGATGCAACTCAAATTGATATAATCACCAAACACCTCATACCTCATTAGCATTACACCAAAGCATACACACAGCATAGTGAGTGAACATGTGCACTGATGCAATGACTGCATCAAGTGAACATGTAACCCGCTCACATGTATACACAATACATAAAACAACCACAATAATACATACTACACGAATACATACTACACGAATACATATAATACGTAATAATCCATTATGCTGTCACATAATGGATTATATTATTGCTAATAAAAAACTATATTAACTCAAGTACACATGATTAATACATTAATCCAACGCACACAATACACATATTTACGCCACAATAAAACATATACCGAACTCGTCAAATAACAGAGCATACAATTGCAATTATTATGTTAGCATAATAAAGCGTAATTAATGGCAATAAAAAACAGAAACACAATAACACAATAACACAAAGACAAACATAGCCTAAAAGCAATTACACAACTACACGTTCCCGCATCATAACCATACAGTACACACAGTTACATTAATAACAAGTACACTATAACAGAAATAACCTAAGGACACTTAGGTAACATATTGTAACACTGCATAAACATACAAACAGGGCAATAAAGATCGTATACATTAATGTATACACATACATAAACTATGTACATAAATAACAGAAACTATGTATATCTCTAAGACCGAGAATAAGGCATGGTAAAAATAGAATAAGCAAATTGTAACACAAGACCATAGTAAAAATAAGAAGCGACAAATGTATAAGAAAACACTGTAAATTTTTTTGTATGGAAATAAATCAAACGTGTATTTAATTAAATAAAAAATCCCTGATCATGTTAGGGGCTTCTCGCGGGCCGGGTCTGGCACCCGGACACAAAAAAAAAAAAAAAAAAAAAAAAAAAAAAAAAAAAAAAAAAAAAAAAAAAAAAAACCTAACCTAACCTAACCTAACCTAACCTAACCTAACCTAACCTAACCTAACCTAACCTAACCTAACCTAACCTAACCTAACCTAACCTAACCTAACCTAACCTAACCTAACCTAACCTAACCTAACCTAACCTAACCTAACCTAACCTAACCTAACCTAACCTAACCTAACCTAACCTAACCTAACCTAACCTAACCTAACCTAACCTAACCTAACCTAACCTAACCTAACCTAACCTAACCTAACCTAACCTAACCAGTCCCCCGCTGACCGCGCTGCCGTCAGCTGCTTTTTTAACCCTGCTCCGCGTTAAAAAATTCATTTGACCGGGATACTTTTAAGTTACAGTAACAAGTGATACCTCAAAAGTTGCGCGCTGGCGAGACGCACACGCCGATATATCGCATGTGTTTATGTGTGAAAACCCTAGGGAGTTATTCAAGTGAAAGTGAAATTTTAAAGGTTAAGTGGTGGTGAAAAGTGCAGTTTTTTCAAGATTGTGCTTCAGCCTAGGTGCCTCCACGAGATTTTCTTTTACCGCCGTGTAGGCCCCGGTGGCCCGCACCTGTTGGCGTTTGTTTGAAGAAAATCGGAGCAGCGCAACTTGGTGAAAATTCAAGAAAAATAAGATTTTCAACACGTGCGCGTCACCACGAGGTCAGTTAAATACTGTACTTACGAGGCTGAAATTTTTACGATACCAGCGGACAACAGCCTGGACTATTTTTCCACAAAAAGAAAAATTTTTCATTAAATAGTTTCATAGTTATTAACTATTAAAGGTCCCAACTTTGACCCTAAATAACCCAGCCATTTACTGGGCTATAATTCTGATTCCTGCGCCGCTGCTTGCGCGCTCATTAGTTTTACAACCCCACTAAAGAAGATAATCCGGAGGAGCATAGTCTAGGAGCTGCGGCCAAAAAACCCAAAATTTCGGTTTTTATCATATATTGCTTAGCCAAAAAATCTTAAAATTATATGGACAATAGACTATCATAGTACACTATTTGTAGCAAATTACAGTGCTTTTTCTAGATTTTTAAGTTACATAATTAGGGAGTTATTGAATTTAATGTGTTTTTTCCTAATTAATTAAAAAATATTATATATAAAATTAATTTCATATTGTATTTGGCTTTAGATGACCTTTGGGCACACCCTGAGTCCAAACTCGGGTGGTCTAAGTCCAAAATCAACGGATTTTTAAAATCCAGGGGGTGTTGGGTGAGTCGGGGACTTCGCGTGAATTTTTTGTTTTTTGAATATCTCCGTGACTATATGTCGTAGAGAGCTGTGGTTTTTGACAAAAATAGGGGCTGGTGATTGCCTATCAGGTTAGACAGCCAATTGCCCAATTGGGCAAAAATTTTTATTTACGTGTTTTCACCATACATATAGGTCCCCCAGGTAGTGCCATTAACTACATTGAAAACCGCGTGCTCCTGCGACGTGTATTCGCCGAGTTATTCACGGTCAAAGTTCAACTTTGACAGTTGGGCGGCCATCTTGAATTTTTTCAGGAGGCCATATCTCCGAGAATATCTATCGTAGAGCGCGGAGATTTTGCAGGTGGGTTAAGGGGGGAGTTTGGAATTGGGGGGACTTAGTTTTTTCTAAATTGGGGGTAAAAATTTTTGGTTGTGAGTTTCTAATTTCATTTGGTAGAACTCCTAATTCCACACCTGTGAGTCCAACCGCGATACCTCTGGGACTGATAGATTCGGAGATATTGCCGATCAAAGTTCGTGCCGGCGGCCATCTTGAAAGACTTCAAGTGGTCGTAACTCCGCCCCATTTTAAGATAGCGCGTCGCGGTTTTCTGTGTTGTGGGTCCCCTGTGAAGGAGCATCGATCCCCTGGGGTCAGGAGGGGATAGCACCCCACAAAATTTTGATCTCTGCCGACGGTGCCGGCGTGTGCGGGGCACGAGGGGGGGCCCCCTAGTTCAAACCCGAACTTCCTGCGACCGATAGGGCCGAAGTTATCGGCGTTTGAAAATTCCCTGGAGGTGTTGGGGGTGTCTGGGTGTAATTTTCGAACTGCTGTAACTCGAGAACTATTGGTCGTAGAGACTTGCGGTTTCCTCTCCTGTCAAGCACACGGGGAGCTCCACCTGAGGCCGTTATCACCTTTCTTCTGGCTTTTCTTCTTCTACCTTCTTCTTCTTCTTTTTTCTTCTTTCTTATTCTTTTTCTTCTTTTTGGCTAGGGACGGTCTCCGAGCACGCTAGGTCGATCCCCTCAGTGAGCCGCGACCGCTTTCCACAGAAGATACGGACCTCTGACCTAACAAAATTTTGTAAAATTGTTTCAAAAATTTTTTCTCTTGTGTAATTTAATTAAGGGCTTCCCCGCTGAGTCTTGCGCCGGCGGCGACAATTGATTGTTGCGCATGCAATAAATCATTTTGCGCCGCAGCCCGGTGGCTCGTGGGAAAGCAAAAAGTTGTTTTAATAAACCGTATTATACTCTTGGCGGAGGTATTTAGTATATAAGTGACTACTGTTTTTAAAATTTAAGTTAGTTATAGGACACAGGGACTCTACACCCTGTTTTTAGCAATTTAATTTTATCTTATTTTATATTTAATGTTGACATATTTATAATTAATATTGATATTAATAATCCTGTAGACCGTTGGGAACTTTACACCCACAGTATATATAGTACTTAAGACTTGGGACTTTACCCCAATTATTGACACGTTCATATTACAATTTTATTATATACATATAATTTGGTAAAGTTTGATTCGTATTAAGACCAGGGCCCTTTACACCCAGACCCACATTAATTATACTACTGACAGTACCGAACCATTTACATTCGGACACTATCATTTGACACCCGCAGACCCACACCAACATGTACAGGTCCCCACCTCAAGACAGGCGCTCGCAAGAGTGTTCTCAATCCCCTACCAAAAAAGCCCCACGCCCGTTGAACGCTACGGCTATGTTCATCGAGAATACCCCCAAGGCCGCGATCCCAGCAGCGGTGAAGAAAAGGTTACTCGAGACGGAGGGGGTTGTCCTTAACCGCACGGTGGTTATTGACAAATTGATATCCCCTCAAAACTCTCCTCCCCCGGCAGTTACATCCGCCAGACTTATGGGGGCAAAAATGGGAGTGAGAAAGGCCAAGATGCTCCTGAACACATCGAAAAATATAAAGACGGAGGTAAAAAGAGGGGTTATCGACATCTTGGACAAATTGGTTTTATGTGTTGAGGAAGGGGAAAGGGAATTAATAGAGAGCAGAGAAGGGCCTCATAAATCACAGCCTGAGGAGGTCGTAAAAGAAAATGATGAGACACCAAAACCCGGGGTTGCCGTGAAAGATGAAGAAGACGAGCTGCCACAAATTGAAAGGTGGAGGACCATGATCAGGGCTCACAGTGACATAGTCACAGAAAATACGGAGCAAAACGAGAGACTAATAAAGGCGCTCAATGATCACGCTACTCTTTTGGACGGCCTGGAAAAACACAGGGAACAAATTAAACAGAACGCTGACGGAATGAGATGCCTCGAGGGCGTCATTCGATACCACGCTGTGGCTTTGGAAAGCCAAAAGAAGGCCATTACCACCCCCGCAACAAATACCGACACTGAGCTCCTACACGAGATAAAGGAGATAAAGACCCTCACTCATGAGCTCAGAGAAAGGGTTGGCGAAGCCAGTTGCGGGCCACGCACATATGCAGAGATTGTTGCCCAACCAAGGCCACAACAAACATCCGCAAAGTCACATGCGGTAATGGTATCGACTAAAGACATCGCTCCGAGTGACGTCTTAGAACAAGAAATTAAAACTACCCTGAGAGCGAAAGAAAACGGCCTACACATCAACAATATGAGGCGCGTGAGGGGCCCTAGGGTCGTTCTCACGTGTTCTACAAAAGATGAGATAGAAGAAATAGCGTGCAAATTAAAGTCCAACGAAAAATTAAAGGTAGAGGATGCGAAGTTCGCAAACCCGCTCGTAGTCCTAAAGAACTTATGCCGAGCCGTCACTGAGGCAGATATAATAGTAGCGTTAACCCAGCAGAACGCTGACCTGACGGAGGGACTGTCGGCCGAGGAGGTCACCGTGGTGGAGAGGTACCGGAGGAGGGCAAGGCACCCAGACGAGTGTCATGCCGTCCTCCAGGTGTCGCCAATCCTCTGGCGGAGGCTTATCTCGGCCGGCAGACTTTTTGTCGACGTGCAATGTGTGAGGGTGCAAGATCAAACGCCCCTCATACAATGCATGCGCTGTCTGGGTTACGGCCATGGGCGAAAAAGCTGTGCTGCAGTAGAAGAAGACCGCTGCACTAAATGTGGCCAGCCAGGCCACATGAGGAAGGAGTGCACCCACCGCACCAGCTGCCAGAACTGCGTAAAAGCGAAACTGCCTCAGTCTAACCACGATGTGTTTGGCTCAGAGTGCCCAATTAGGGCAAGAGCTGATGCTCTTGCAAGAGAGTCTGTTGCCTATGGCTAGACCAAGCCTAACATAGTATTAGTACACAGCTCACTACGCACGCCACAGACTTAACACACATAAAACACCTACACCAAAACACTAATCATTGCTCAACAATAACATACCATAACAACACTTCATCAACTCACCCATCAACAACCAACGTAATCATACAAACCACACTGGTTACATCAATAAGTACACATCACAGTCTACAATTTATGTTGCAGAATTGATGCAACTCAAATTGATATAATCACCAAACACCTCATACCTCATTAGCATTACACCAAAGCATACACAGTGAGTGATACATACATACACATACATAGTGAGTGAACATGTGCACTGATGCAATGACTGCATCAAGTGAACATGTAACCCGCTCACATGTATACACAATACATAAAACAACCACAATAATACATACTACACGAATACATATAATACGTAATAATCCATTATGCTGTCACATAATGGATTATATTATTGTTAATAAAAAACTATATTAACTCAAGTACACATGATTAATACATTAATCCAACGCACACAATACATATATTTACGCCACAATAAAACATATACCGAACTCGTCAAATAACAGAGCATACAATTGCAATTATTATGTTAGCATAATAAAGCGTAATTAATGGCAATAAAAACAGAAACACAATAACACAATAACACAAAGACAAACATAGCCTAAAGCAATTACACAACTACACGTTCCCGCATCATAACCATACAGTACACACAGTTACATTAATAACAAGTACACTATAACAGAAATAACCTAAGGACACTTAGGTAACATATTGTAACACTGCATAAACATACAAACAGGGCAATAAAGATCGTATACATTAATGTATACACATGCATAAACTATGTACATAAATAACAGAAACTATGTATATCTCTAAGACCGAGAATAAGGCATGGTAAAAATAGAATAAGCAAATTGTAACACAAGACCATAGTAAAAATAAGAAGCGACAAATGTATAAGAAAACACTGTAAATTTTTTTGTATGGAAATAAATCAAACGTGTATTTAATTAAATAAAAAATCCCTGATCATGTTAGGGGCTTCTCGCGGGCCGGGTCTGGCACCCGGACACAATAAAAAAAAAAAAAAAAAAAAAAAAAAAAAAAAAAAAAAAAAAAAAACCTAACCTAACCTAACCTAACCTAACCTAACCTAACCTAACCTAACCTAACCTAACCTAACCTAACCTAACCTAACCTAACCTAACCTAACCTAACCTAACCTAACCTAACCTAACCTAACCTAACCTAACCTAACCTAACCTAACCTAACCTAACCTAACCTAACCTAACCTAACCTAACCTAACCTAACCTAACCTAACCTAACCTAACCTAACCTAACCTAACCTAACCTAACCTAACCTAACCTAACCTAACCTAACCTAACCTAACCTAACCTAACCTAACCTAACCTAACCTCATACGCAATTTTTTAAATTTTTCACTAAACTCGACTGTTTTTCAATTGAATTTTATCAAAATCGATATAGCCATTTAGTTTACACAATATTTTGACATTTCCGGACGACCTGCGAGTCAGGAACACCTATAAAAGAAACATTATTAGTATTTAATAAAAAGTATAGTTACAATAGTTTTCATACTCACCTGGTGAAGTGAACCCCCAACTGACGGCGGTGCTGACATCCATCCAGAGTGCGAAATTTATTCCTCTTTCAAACGCCACCAACAGCATCCCGATCGGCCGCACAGTTTCCTTATTTTAAGCCTATCCCTTTGAAAAATCGGGAATTTTTTCGAAATCTTAACAGTTTTCAGCGGTTTTCCGGAGATTTTTGTACCGAACCAGGTCCGGTTTTTTAGCTGACCGCGTAGCCCGTGACGAGGCGGATTTTTAGACACCCCACACGCGGGCATACGACGCGTCGCTCCCGGATTTTGGCCGCCCGAGTCCCTATTTATTCGACTTTTTTACTCTTCTTTCAGTTTCTTCTGCGTGCAACATCCCCGATTCGTAACATTCTCCTAATCTTTTTTCACCATCCGATAGCCTGTTTAAAGACGAACCCCGCAATATAACATTTCGGGGTCATCCAGGCTCGGGAACGATAAGGGAATTCATCTCCTCACGCCAAGTCGATAAATATATACCCCCTCCATATAATTGTTCATACTAAATCCACCTATACCCCTGCATTTTTCAATACATTCATACGCAATTTTTTAAATTTTTCACTAAACTCGACTGTTTTTCAATTGAATTTTATCAAAATCGATATAGCCATTTAGTTTACACAATATTTTGACATTTCCGGACGACCTGCGAGTCAGGAACACCTATAAAAGAAACATTATTAGTATTTAATAAAAAGTATAGTTACAATAGTTTTCATACTCACCTGGTGAAGTGAACCCCCAACTGACGGCGGTGCTGACATCCATCCAGAGTGCGAAATTTATTCCTCTTTCAAACGCCACCAACAGCATCCCGATCGGCCGCACAGTTTCCTTATTTTAAGCCTATCCCTTTGAAAAATCGGGAATTTTTTCGAAATCTTAACAGTTTTCAGCGGTTTTCCGGAGATTTTTGTACCGAACCAGGTCCGGTTTTTTAGCTGACCGCGTAGCCCGTGACGAGGCGGATTTTTAGACACCCCACACGCGGGCATACGACGCGTCGCTCCCGGATTTTGGCCGCCCGAGTCCCTATTTATTCGACTTTTTTACTCTTCTTTCAGTTTCTTCTGCGTGCAACATCCCCGATTCGTAACATTCTCCTAATCTTTTTTCACCATCCGATAGCCTGTTTAAAGACGAACCCCGCAATATAACATTTCGGGGTCATCCAGGCTCGGGAACGATAAGGGAATTCATCTCCTCACGCCAAGTCGATAAATATATACCCCCTCCATATAATTGTTCATACTAAATCCACCTATACCCCTGCATTTTTCAATACATTCATACGCAATTTTTTAAATTTTTCACTAAACTCGACTGTTTTTCAATTGAATTTTATCAAAATCGATATAGCCATTTAGTTTACACAATATTTTGACATTTCCGGACGACCTGCGAGTCAGGAACACCTATAAAAGAAACATTATTAGTATTTAATAAAAAGTATAGTTACAATAGTTTTCATACTCACCTGGTGAAGTGAACCCCCAACTGACGGCGGTGCTGACATCCATCCAGAGTGCGAAATTTATTCCTCTTTCAAACGCCACCAACAGCATCCCGATCGGCCGCACAGTTTCCTTATTTTAAGCCTATCCCTTTGAAAAATCGGGAATTTTTTCGAAATCTTAACAGTTTTCAGCGGTTTTCCGGAGATTTTTGTACCGAACCAGGTCCGGTTTTTTAGCTGACCGCGTAGCCCGTGACGAGGCGGATTTTTAGACACCCCACACGCGGGCATACGACGCGTCGCTCCCGGATTTTGGCCGCCCGAGTCCCTATTTATTCGACTTTTTTACTCTTCTTTCAGTTTCTTCTGCGTGCAACATCCCCGATTCGTAACATTCTCCTAATCTTTTTTCACCATCCGATAGCCTGTTTAAAGACGAACCCCGCAATATAACATTTCGGGGTCATCCAGGCTCGGGAACGATAAGGGAATTCATCTCCTCACGCCAAGTCGATAAATATATACCCCCTCCATATAATTGTTCATACTAAATCCACCTATACCCCTGCATTTTTCAATACATTCATACGCAATTTTTTAAATTTTTCACTAAACTCGACTGTTTTTCAATTGAATTTTATCAAAATCGATATAGCCATTTAGTTTACACAATATTTTGACATTTCCGGACGACCTGCGAGTCAGGAACACCTATAAAAGAAACATTATTAGTATTTAATAAAAAGTATAGTTACAATAGTTTTCATACTCACCTGGTGAAGTGAACCCCCAACTGACGGCGGTGCTGACATCCATCCAGAGTGCGAAATTTATTCCTCTTTCAAACGCCACCAACAGCATCCCGATCGGCCGCACAGTTTCCTTATTTTAAGCCTATCCCTTTGAAAAATCGGGAATTTTTTCGAAATCTTAACAGTTTTCAGCGGTTTTCCGGAGATTTTTGTACCGAACCAGGTCCGGTTTTTTAGCTGACCGCGTAGCCCGTGACGAGGCGGATTTTTAGACACCCCACACGCGGGCATACGACGCGTCGCTCCCGGATTTTGGCCGCCCGAGTCCCTATTTATTCGACTTTTTTACTCTTCTTTCAGTTTCTTCTGCGTGCAACATCCCCGATTCGTAACATTCTCCTAATCTTTTTTCACCATCCGATAGCCTGTTTAAAGACGAACCCCGCAATATAACATTTCGGGGTCATCCAGGCTCGGGAACGATAAGGGAATTCATCTCCTCACGCCAAGTCGATAAATATATACCCCCTCCATATAATTGTTCATACTAAATCCACCTATACCCCTGCATTTTTCAATACATTCATACGCAATTTTTTAAATTTTTCACTAAACTCGACTGTTTTTCAATTGAATTTTATCAAAATCGATATAGCCATTTAGTTTACACAATATTTTGACATTTCCGGACGACCTGCGAGTCAGGAACACCTATAAAAGAAACATTATTAGTATTTAATAAAAAGTATAGTTACAATAGTTTTCATACTCACCTGGTGAAGTGAACCCCCAACTGACGGCGGTGCTGACATCCATCCAGAGTGCGAAATTTATTCCTCTTTCAAACGCCACCAACAGCATCCCGATCGGCCGCACAGTTTCCTTATTTTAAGCCTATCCCTTTGAAAAATCGGGAATTTTTTCGAAATCTTAACAGTTTTCAGCGGTTTTCCGGAGATTTTTGTACCGAACCAGGTCCGGTTTTTTAGCTGACCGCGTAGCCCGTGACGAGGCGGATTTTTAGACACCCCACACGCGGGCATACGACGCGTCGCTCCCGGATCTTTTGCCCGCCCAAGCCCACCCTTTATTCATTTACTAGACGAGACGATTAACGTGTAGTGTATATATAGAAGACGGGACAGAGGTTGGAAAAATTTGGAAAAATTTTTATAATTTTATAAATTTGCGTATTTTTGACTGGTCATTGACCAATAATTGGTTTTCCGTTGCGACGCCTGAAACTCTCACAATAAATTCCCAAAGTTTTTAAAAATTCATAACTTATATACAAGTCTTATATTAAAATTATTTTTTCTTTACTTAAATATTTTATACACTTTTATACATTTGGAACGATAGACATCGCCACCTACCAATTATTGCTCTTAGTACATAAGTGACATATACATAGTTTATAAGATTTACAAAAAATAATTTAGGCATTTAAGGGCTCCTATACAGCTCTCTTAACATTCGTAAATTAATTTTACTAAATAAATAGTTGACTCAAGCATATATATAATTCTTAAAGTTAAGACTAGAATCGTCACTAGGACGCTCCTTCGTATTAGGAATATACAACCTTGGACTGAGCAAGCGCTCATAAATATTCTGACATCACAATTGCACGGGTCTCTATACAACCCATAACCTAAGACGAAAATTTTTATTAATAATTATTAAAAGTCTCACTGAAATAACATCTGTAACCACATAGCGTCCCTCGCCGTGTCACTCCTCGACCGGTGATATCAACTGGGTGTTATATTTATAACTAACCATCTTGTGTTGCAGTCGAGTGTGTGCTTCGTCCGGGTGCGCTGTGCCGTAGTTACCTGTAAATAAAAGATATTAGTAGAGAGACAACAATATATACTATTTTACAATTTATAATTATACACATTTACAAATTATATATAACTTATACAAACCTTATACAATTTTAATTCATTTATTGATCGCGAGACTCCAAAGGACAGAACATGTACCGCTCCCCACCAAACATGAAAGCCCCCCTCAACCAAGTGACGTCGCAACATCAGCCGCGAGTAGCAGACTCGAACACCACCACTTCTCCCGCGCTTAACCAAACGAAAACGGTAAGGAGAAGCTCATCTGGTGTCAGGGAGGGTTGGCTGATTAAATACAATGAGGCCAAAAAGATTGTCAAAGACTCAAAAGATTTAATGAGCACGAACAAAAACCTAAGAATTGACATAAAAACCGGTATCACAGAAAGCCTAACTAAGCTCTTAGATATTGTGAGGGATTGCGAATCTGACTACAAATTCGCCAAAATACAGCTCAAAGATGCGAGAGCTAGAATCCCTAGCGCCGGAAAGAATACCAGCCCCACCACGAACCCTACCACCAGCGTCAGTGTGCCGGACACGGAGCCCTTCAAAGCCGTAATAGCCGAACACTCCAGAAACTTGCAGAACACCAGCAAAGAGGTCGCTCTCCTAGGAGAAATGCTTAAAAGCCACCGGCAGTATTTAGATACGTTTAAGACCAAAGCCAACGAAGAGGCTACTGGGGCTACAGGTTCCGAGCTCTTGCAAGAAGTCCGAGAGTTGAAAAGAACAACTCAGGAATTAGGCAAACGGGTAAACGAGACGAAGGACAAAGCGCCCACATACGCAGAGATTCTCGTGAACCCGAAACCCTCCACCACTCCTAAGGACTACGCAGTCCTCATAACCTCGGACCAAGTTATAAGCAGTACGGACCTCAAAGAAGGCGTGAAAAGTACGCTGAATGCCAGGCAAGCAGGCCTGAAAATTGAACGCACAAGGGTAGTACGGGGGGGGAAAATTTTGATTAGCTGTGCCAAAAAGGAAGATATAGAGGCCGTATCAAAAATCTTAAAAACTAATAAAAAGTTAAACGTAGAGGAGGCGAAACACCGAAACCCTCTCGTGATTATCAAGAATCTCGCTAAGACATGCACCGTACAAGACATCAAGGAAGCGTTGGTCCGACAAAATGGAGAGATATTGGAGGGCTTGTCGGCCGAGGAGACCACTGTGGAGGAGAAGTATCGAAGGAGGACGAGGAATCCTGAGGATTGCCACGTCGTTCTTCAAGTGGTGCCGAAACTCTGGCAGAGACTCACCTCGGCCGGCAGGCTCTACATAGACCTCCAAAGGGTGAGAGTCGAAGATCAGACTCCCCTGGTCCAATGCATGAAATGCCTGGGTTACGGGCATGGGAGGAAAACCTGCACCTCGGAGGGGGAAGACCTCTGTATTAAGTGCTGCAAACCGGGCCACACAAAAGAACAGTGTGAGACAACAATTCCGCACTGCTCCAATTGTGAAAAAGCCGGCTTGAATTCGGGGCACTCGGTGTTCGACCCCCAATGTTTAATCAGACAGAGAGCTGACAAATTAGCTAGAGAAGCACTTGCTTATAGCTAAAACTTCTAAATCTCCCAATCTACCAAACGACATATAACACAAACACACTCTTAACACAAATACATATCTAACACACACTAGCACAATCATAATTATATAAGTATATACATACAACATATTACAACATGCACTTGAGCGTGGTGAGCACGCAATCAAACGCATGTATATTCATTTACATAGATACACCAGACCAACAATCAACAATAAAATACTATACAATAAATAGAATACAATACAACACATAGCAATACAATACGATACAAAGCCACGTAATAAAATACAATACAAAAATTACAAACATAATATAAAGTAACACGCACCAAATACAAACTCATAAAACATAACAGAACACAATTACTTGCACACTTACAATACAAATATATCAAATACAACAATACTCTGAAAACTAAATTACACATGAAATAGTAACTTAATAGAAAACTGTGATCATTGATAATCAATATATCACAAGTTTCTGGAAACAACAATTAGTCAAGAAATAATAGTAATGAACCCCTATAGCAACATAATACACATACAACAGAAGACACATACAATATTAGGTAAGGAATGCTATGATGAAAATAGTAAACTTACAGCAATCACACAGCCTAAACCAACACGTAATTACACACATACATTCAATACATAACAACAACACATGCAAACAAAGGGAGGCCCTGGAAATTACGCAAATAAATGAACAAAGAATAAAAGGTATTTCCTATTTTTCTTTGTTCATTAATTCTTAGCTTATTCAATAATAAATATAGAATATAAATAGGAAAAAGGCAAACGTCATTAAGACTAATTAATATTATATATACGGTAGTAATAAAACAGACGAAATTAAAACTAAGTAATTATAAATTTATATTCCAAACTGAAATACATACTAATATTGAATAAAACACAATACACTTAACAAAGGTAGAATCTCTTGGAAATTCAGTAAACAACAAATAAATGAAATACAATAATAATATAATAAATGGAGAAATGAACAAGAAAGTGGTAATCGTAAAATTATTTATTTATTTAAACTAATTTATAAAAAGCATGCAACAGAGGATACGGCCAATCTCTGATTATGTTAGAGGTCTCGCGGCTCAGACCTGAAGTGTCTGAACAAACATAAAAAAAAAAAAAAAAAAAAAAAAAAAAAAAAAAAACCTAAACCTAACCTAACCTAACCTAACCTAACCTAACCTAACCTAACCTAACCTAACCTAACCTAACCTAACCTAACCTAACCTAACCTAACCTAACCTAACCTAACCTAACCTAACCTAACCTAACCTAACCTAACCTAACCTAACCTAACCTAACCTAACCTAACCTAACCTAACCTAACCTAACCTAACCTAACCTAACCTAACCTAACCTAACCTAACCTAACCTAACCTAACCTAACCTAACCTAACCTAACCTAACCTAACCTAACCTAACCTAACCTAACCTAACCTAACCTAACCTAACCTAACCTAACCTAACCTAACCTAACCTAACCTAACCTAACCTAACCTAACCTAACCTAACCTAACCTAACCTAACCTAACCTAACCTAACCTAACCTAACCTAACCTAACCTAACCTAACCTAACCTAACCTAACCTAACCTAACCTAACCTAACCTAACCTAACCTAACCTAACCTAACCTCAGTCCCCCGCTGACTCGTTTCGCAACGCTCCGTAGCAAGTTTTCTGAGTGAAAAGTGTATAAAAATCGTAATAGTGGTAAAAACAGTGAAACAATTATAGTGTGATATATCGTTGGATGCGCTGTTAAATCGTCTATTGAATGGTGAAAAAACCAAGCGCATCGGATAAAACCACGATTTTTGGTGATAACTTTTATGAAACAAAAAATTGTGCCGAAATACAAAAACGCGTGCGCTGCCGTCAAATGATCTGTGACCCCCATATCTTGAAGTGCAGTTCGAAGCGCTCTAAAAAGGCGCTTCCTTTGACACCCTTGCCAGATTTTTCTGGCAGAAAACAGCGAAGATATAGAAGAAAGTCCGAAACAGTTCCTGACCAGGAAGACTCCCGTCTACCTTCCCGTGGCAGTTGGACGGAAGCCACACAGATAAGTTGGTGCCGGGTGCCGGGAGGAACACGAAGGCGTTTTCCCCATCAAGATAAGACCATTAGTTATTTAATTAGAGAGTTTTAAAATTTTTCACAATTTTCATACAAACTTTAAAAATACATAATTCCGTAAATATATAATTATATTCAAGCAGTCTAAGTGTAATAGATTTGCACCAATTTTAAGCATATACTGTAAAAATTTCAGCCAAATCGGCTTCGTAATTACCGAGATATCTTTATACTAAAATTTTGTAAAATTAAGTTTCTTATAGCAGTTACGTAATTATAGCTTCTTAATTTTGACTGATAGAGATTTGTGATAAACGAGTAAGGGAGGAACTTAGGCCACAAATTAATATACAGTTGTAATTTTTCCAAAATATACAGTAGTTTAATAGATATAAGCACTTGAAAATTCAAAAAATATTGCATCATTTTCGATACTAGCGCCATCTCTTAAAGTAATAACATACTAAACGGCTTATTTCGGCAATTATTAACATTTACTTTAGTTTAAACTAAGCCGTGAACTTCTAAAAATATATGGAGTAACACTCCCAATTTTCATCCAAAACAGGATAATAGCTAGGGAGATATAGCCCGTCAAAATTTTGAGTTTCAAAAGTAATAAGTCACAAATATTGATCCTGGAGGGACCCGATTGAGGGAATATTGTGCCTCCCCAGTTGGTGAACACAGCCCCAAAAACCGTTTCCCTTCAAATATCATACTTTTTGAAAAATTAACAAAAATATATACGTCACTTAGTAACATTACGTAATTTTGCCCTTTTTAATCTTAACTCATAGAAAGCTGTAATTATAGAAAAAGGTGGAACTTAGTCCACAACTAATAATTCCGTTTAAATTTTTCCAAAATTTCAAGTAATTTAGAAGATACAAATATTTTAAAATCATTAATTAAATTCATTACTTTCGACAGTAACGCCATCTATGCAAAGAAGTAAGAACTGTATGGCTTATTTTCGAAAGGAGTAACAATTTGTTTATGTAAACTTTAGCCGTGAACTCTTAAAAATACAGAGAGTAACACCCCCAAATTTCATTTCAAACGGGCCCATAGTTTGGGAGATATACCCATTTTAAAATTCGGCAGTCTCGATGAATGAAACTATAAAAAATAACTTTTTGGTAAATTGATTGTGGGAATGTTGTACTTCCCCACCCCTTGAACACAATACTGAAAACCGCATCCCCCTAGCTATTTTATCTTCCGAGTAATCTTAAGTTGTAAAAAAGTTTCTAGAATATTTTACCAACATCCAACATTTCCTTATATACTTTTAAAATACATAACACTAATCACTAGTGTTGTGGTCAAACAATTTCCGCTCCCTTGGTCTGAGTTACAAACCAATTATAAATAATTATTGTCTTGACACTTGTATTTATAAATAATACAAATTGATTAATACAGAATATAATTGGAATAGACATAATATTTGCCTAGGCAGACTACACCTTCGACCACAAAATTATAACAATATTTTATATATAATATTGCACCTTATTCTAAGAGGACAGATTACGTATAGCGTAGTAGTATAGCGTAGTACACATCTTGACATAATATATCACGGTGTGATATACAGTGTAGACATATAACGACCCGTCTTTATAACACATAGTACCACTAAAATACACACAATACACACCCAATACATACCTAATATACACCCAACACACTAAATTAAGACAACATCAAAACTACAACACATAATAGACATACAACACAACCATACAGAAAAACGGATACTTGCACCTGGTCGCATAGTAAGCGAAAACACCTAAACTCAAAAGACTGTACATAACAACACATACACACCCACTAACACACCCTAAGTTGGACAAAAAATCTTTCACAAAAAACATCAATAGTACCAAAACCAAATTCTAGACCCTATACCAAAAATTCCCTGGTGTACAACACTAGTGAAACGGCGAAATATTTCGTCGTCAACCTATTTACTAACAATCCAGCCAACCAGGGGCGAACCAAGTGACGGTCGTCTAAAGTCGTCACCGTTCGGCTTTGGTGGGCGGAGTCAAAGAATCAGCCCACTTAGAAATATTAAATATTATTTAATTAGTACTAAACTGAAAATTTTAAAAATAATTAACAAAAATTGAAAATTATACATTCTGAGCAATAGTAATACGTAGGAACATAGTTCTATCCAACAAGGACACACACACACACACACACATACACCCAATAATTTACGTATAAATGTTATCAATTAAATGGATTCACCCACACTAACACGCATATACACGTACGCTACCACCAACCTTTTAAACCGCACTTAACATAACAAAATTACCCATCAACTGTAACACCGGAATCAAACCCGGCGTACTGTGAGATCGCCAGCCAACATACCAACCGCTCAACCATATAGTAACACTAACAAATATTCACAGTTCAGACTCCTCCCCCTGCAATATTAATTGCTTAGGGGCGGAGCTAAGACATCCACACTAGATAATACATACAAATATACACGGTAATTATTTTGTTTGTTCTGGAGATACACTTTTTAATTATAATCATAATATACACTTTTATAGTTTATTAAATTAAAGAACCCCCTCAAAAACACATACCAATAGGTTTCATAGTAATAAATTATATAACTTTACAGTAAAATTGAACATAAGTCTCACTATACAAATAAATTGAAAAACCAGTAAACAGACATAAAACCCGAAACTTTAGTACATAAACAATTTCTAAAACGCATTAACAACACGGGTAAATATTTAAACTTAGATTCAGACTAATATTAAAAAATCAAAGTTTCCTAACAAACTAAATATTTACAATAAATTGACTGGAGTGGGCGGAGCCTAATTATCGTTCGACTTCGTACCATCCAATAGTAACACATGAACATTGTGTACATAATAACAATTTCCTAGGAAATTTGTAAGACTCGAATAATTATATTTATAGGCAAACTTGGACGATCACTTATTTTTAAAGGAAAACCTAGAATTGAATTATAATTTTGGTATTATAAAGAAATATTTTTAAATTGACAATTGTTAGTTGGTGGACATATCGTGCACAGTTGTGCGGATAACAACTCATAGTCTTAATCTAATTTCAATAATAAATAGACTTAGTGACAATACTTAACGGGTCCTTTTACAACCCCTAATAATATAATTAATTTACAACTTTGCAAACTATTAATTAACAAGTGGAGATAATTGTAGACTTACATTTTCAAACACAGAGACACCCACTAAACACACGCACACCAATACACGCGCTTAACGCACCACAAAACAAATAACACTTTCAATACACTACTAATTCATCTCCTCTTGGCGTCCCTCGCCCACGCGTGGATCCTGGGCGCGACGATTTGGCCGGCGGTGACAACTGGTTGTTATAAATATAACATACCATCTTGCGCCGCAGCCGGTTGGCGTGCATTGGGGACCTGGCGCGACGGTTGGAGACGCTATACGAGGAGACATAGGTACACAAGTTAAAACATATTATTGACACATCACCTACACAAACAAATAATTATTGACCAGGGCCCTTTATACCCATAAATAACATACCACCCAGATATACTACTACACTAAAATACATACTTTGACTTATACCATACACATTTTTACAATTGTACATATCTATATATAATATTATACACCTATAAGACTTGGGTTTACACCCTATTATAATCCATTTTATTTAGCTTGTTACTTTAATTATTTGTAGGAAATCCTGACTTGTACAATTGACTAGGGCCTTTTACACCCGAATACACTAGCACAACCTAACACAAATATTCACATTTATACAATTTACCAATTAATTAATTCTTACTATATACACCATATTGACTAGCTGTAAATTACTATTACACATATACACGTTACAATAATACTGGAACCGAGCACTATACACTCGGCGTCCATAATATTGACACCTGCGGACCCCTAATAAACAGGATGATTAGATCTCCACCCCAAGACAGGCGCTCAAAAGAGTCGTCCCAATCCCCCAATAAAAGAGCCCCACGCCCAACGAGCCACACCACAATGTACATTGAAAATACCCCTAAGGCCACGACATCTGCAATAGTTAACAAGGGTGTGCTCGACATAAATAAACCAGGTTACAACTATACGGTGGATCTGGACCAGTCGACCTCCCCCCAAAGCCCTCCCCCTCAGGTAGTGACCACCATTAGAGCCAGGATGGCGCAGCATGCGGTTAAAAAAGCCAAGATCTTATTAGGCATGTCTAAAAACCTGAAAACGGAAGTAAAAAATGGGGTTGTCGACGTACTTGATAAACTGGTCCTATGCGTCCAAGAAGGGGAGATGGAGCTCGAAAGGTATAAGAAAGGGCCTCATAAATCACAACCCGAGGAAGCCGTAAAGGATAATAGCGAGCTACCACAACCCGGGGGCGCCGTAAAAGACACTAAATATGAGCTGCCACAGATTGAAAGGTGGACTACGATGATTAGAGCCCATAGTGAGATTATTAGTGAAAATACAGAGCGAAATGAGAGGCTCGCAAAGGCGCTAGAACACCACGCCACCCTCTTGGAAAATCTTGAACAACATAGGAAACAAATCAAAGAAAATGCGGATAGCATGAGGTGTCTCGAGGGTGTAATTAGGTACCACGCGGTAACGTTGGAGCAGCGAAAAGACGCTACTACCACTCCCACAGTAGATACCGGAGCTGAGCTTCTGCAAGAGTTAAAGGCACTTAAATGTACCACACAGGAGCTCAGCAACCAGGTAGGAGAAGTTGTATGCGGGCCGCGCACCTACGCCCAAATGGTTGCCCAACCCGGGCCCCAAGTAACCAATAAACTGCATACAATCATGGTCTCCACCAATGATATACTCCCCGTCGAGGTGTTGGAGACAGAGATTAAAAGCACATTAAAGGCCAAGGAGAACGGTACAAGAATACACAAAATGAGGCGAGTAAGGGGGCCAAAAATAGTACTCTCATGCGCCACCAAAGAGGACATAGAACAAGTCGCAGGGAGGCTAACCTCTAACAAACAATTAAAGGTTGAAGAGGCAAAATTTAAGAACCCATTGGTTGTGTTGAAGAACTTGTGCCGAAAGGTCACAGACGAGGAAGTTAAAACCGCTATTGCCCAGCAAAACGCAAATCTGGTGGAGGGGCTGTCGGCTGAGGAGGCCACTGTGGTAGAGAGATACCGAAGGAGGGCGAGACACCCTGATGAATGTCACGCCGTCCTCCAGGTGTCTCCAAAGCTATGGCAGAGACTCACCTCGGCCGGCAGACTCTTCATCGATGTGCAGTGTGTGAGGGTCCAAGACCAGACGCCCCTCATACAATGCATGCGGTGTCTGGGCTATGGTCACGGGCGCAAGAGCTGCATGGCAGATGAAGAAGACCGCTGTACCAAATGCGGGCAACAAGGCCACGTGAGAAAGGAATGCGGCCATCGCACCAGTTGTCACAACTGTGCGAAGGCGAAACTACCGCAAGTTAACCACGACGTATTTGGTGCCGACTGTCCCATTAGAACAAGAGCGGACACCCTCGCGAGGGAGGCGGTCGCCTACAGCTAGCCCTGCTCCGCTTGGATGTCTCACTGTCATGACACATTACACCATTACAACATAATACACACCACACAACCTTATACACAACACAATCACAACAACTTACGCCAACACAAATCGTCATAAAAAAAAAAAACTAACACAATGGTTACACAACTTACGTTCTTATGTTAACAATACATTATCACACGACACCTTAGTCACCCCAATATATCTATGATATAAAACATTATCTACGTACAACCACATTGCTCACACAATATCAACTAACACTACCCAATAAAACGTATTACAGACATGCGCGATAACACACGTATAGTACAGACACGAGACATGTGTGCCGGTGCATTGAATGCACTTTAAGCACATGTAACTGCGTGCACGTACTGCATACAATACAATTAATCTGTCACACTACACGCACTATACACATGATATTAACACGATAGTACTTTGTTATATTGTTTGCATAACAAGCTATAAGTAAAATAAAAAACTGTAATTAACAACCGCATAATCATCAGTGAACAACTTCCTACAAACAACCTTACACAAACGTTAAACACATAAACCTAGCACACAATGATACATCACCACCCACACTATGTCGTCACATATTATGCAGTCACACACAATGTCGCCACACACAATACATAAACACAATAACAGTTTGCTATGTTGTTGCATAACAAACCGTATAATAAAATAAAAAACTATAACAATTATGTAATCACCAACAACGTCACCACACGCACCCACGTAAATACCACTCAACTAACCATGCACACAACTAATAAACATACGTCAATTACACTACTACTCAACCATTAAATCTTTACACCCATCTTTACAAGAATTTATAAGCACTAAATCACATAACATTATTCACACAAAGATACAACATACCACACGTTATGTCGTCATATATTGTGCCGTCGCGCACTATGTCGCTACACACTATACATAAAACACAATAACAGTTTGCTATGTTGTTGCATAACGAACCGTATAATAAAATAAAAAACTATAACAATTAAGTAATCACCAACAACGCCATCACACGCACCATATAAATACCATTCAACTAACCATGCACACAACTATAAACACACGTCAATCACGCCATTACTCAACCAATTAAATCCTCACACTCATCTCTATAAGAGTTTATAAACATGAAATCACATAACATTATTCATACAAATATACATCACATCATATACTATGTCGTCATATATTATGCCGTCGCATAATATGTTACTACACACTATACATAAAACACAATAACAATTTGCTATGATTGCTACATAAGAAATTGTATAAGAAAATAAAAAACTATAACAAATACGTAATCACTAAAACAACGCCACCACACGGAGCCACATAAACATCGTTCCACTAACCATGTACATAAGTAATAAAATACACGTCAATTACGCTATAACTTAACCAATTAAATCTCTATGCCCACCACCATTAGAGTATTTATATAACATCAAATCACAAAACATTAAATATAATGATTCACTATACAATAAAATAAACGTTGCAAAATATTATAGAGTCTAATTGAGATTGCATCAGTGATCAAATTGGAATCACCTCTTCAGACTGGTGGTTGCAACATTAAATCTCACAATATGCACAAACAACTCGCGGACACATAATGTACATATTACATTACGTTACATAAATCGTTTAGCAACGCATCATGTAAAAGAAAAAATTTCTTAAATACAAACCATATAATTATACATCAATATACTAGAATATACACTAAGTATAACCTACACGAATAGGATATACACTCAAGCAGGGTTAATCCTATAACTGTTAACCACAACACAACACAAACAAAACATATAAACAAACACATAATTATACATAACTAATAAAATACACGTCAATTACGCTATTACTTAATCAATTAAATGTCTGCACCCACCACCATTAGAGTACTTATATAACACCTAATCACAAAACATTGAACATAATGACTCATTATACAATGAAATAAGTGTTGCAAACTATATAGTCTAATTGGGATTGCATCAGAGTGATCAAATTGGAATCACCTTGACTGACTGGTGGTTGCAACATTCAACCTCACAATATATATAAACAAATTGCGGACATAAATGTACATGTTACATTACGGTACATAAATTGTTTAGCAACACACATCATGTAATAGAAAAATATCTTTAGATACATATCATGTAATTACACCTCAATATACTAAAATATACACTAAGTACAACCTACACGAATAGGATATACACAAGCAGGGATAGTTATATAACTGTTAACCACAACACAACACAAACAACACATATAAACAAACACATAATTATAAATATGGTTACGATATATAACAATTCACCTCATATCACATTAGCAGATAGACATCAACAGCGGAGTAAAATGACGGGAAATAGTAACAACACAAAACCTAGGCACATTGCAGAAGTACAATGTTATTAAAAACTGCGAATTATTGAACAATTTTAAATGATGCCTAACGCAACCCTGTATAGAATGTATGGGCGATCCACAATATAAGTGTATATCTAATGTATATCTAATCTCTTAAGACAATTGTAAAACCGAAAAACTTGTACTCCTTTACAGTGAATATGACAATTATGTAAAATATATATAATAGTAAAATATAAATATAGAGATATAATACATTGTAACTAAATTATAAATAATTAATAATAAGACCTCATAAAATTGTATAGAATTAAGATAACCTTAATCACTACATAGTGTAAAGTTAGAGTAGAAAAATAAGTAAAAATGTCAACGTATTTTTTAGAATAAAAAACTCCCTGCGCTTTATTATCCTTATATGAAATCCCTGATTACGTTAGGGGCTTTTCGCGGGCCGGGACTGGCTCCCGGACACAACAAAAAAAAAAAAAAAAAAAAAAAAAAAAAAAAAAAAAAAAAAAAAAAAAAAAAACCTAACCTAACCTAACCTAACCTAACCTAACCTAACCTAACCTAACCTAACCTAACCTAACCTAACCTAACCTAACCTAACCTAACCTAACCTAACCTAACCTAACCTAACCTAACCTAACCTAACCTAACCTAACCTAACCTAACCTAACCTAACCTAACCTAACCTAACCTAACCTAACCTAACCTAACCTAACCTAACCTAACCTAACCTAACCTAACCTAACCTAACCTAACCTAACCTAACCTAACCTAACCTAACCTAACCTAACCTAACCTAACCTAACCTAACCTAACCTAACCTAACCTAACCTAACCTAACCTAACCTAACCTAACCTAACCTAACCTAACCTAACCTAACCTAACCTAACCTAACCTAACCTAACCTAACCTAACCTAACCTAACCTAACCTAACCTAACCTAACCTAACCTAACCTAACCTAACCTAACCTAACCTAACCTAACCTAACCTAACCTAACCTAACCTAACCTAACCTAACCTAACCTAACCTAACCTAACCTAACCTAACCTAACCTAACCTAACCTAACCTAACCTAACCTAACCTAACCTAACCTAACCTAACCTAACCTAACCTAACCTAACCTAACCTAACCTAACCTAACCTAACCTAACCTAACCTAACCTAACCTAACCTAACCTAACCTAACCTAACCTAACCTAACCTAACCTAACCTAACCTAACCTAACCTAACCTAACCTAACCTAACCTAACCTAACCTAACCTAACCTAACCTAACCTAACCTAACCTAACCTAACCTAACCTAACCTAACCTAACCTAACCTAACCTAACCTAACCTAACCTAACCTAACCTAACCTAACCTAACCTAACCTAACCTAACCTAACCTAACCTAACCTAACCTAACCTAACCTAACCTAACCTAACCTAACCTAACCTAACCTAACCTAACCTAACCTAACCTAACCTAACCTAACCTAACCTAACCTAACCTAACCTAACCTAACCTAACCTAACCTAACCTAACCTAACCTAACCTAACCTAACCTAACCTAACCTAACCTAACCTAACCTAACCTAACCTAACCTAACCTAACCTAACCTAACCTAACCTAACCTAACCTAACCTAACCTAACCTAACCTAACCTAACCTAACCTAACCTAACCTAACCTAACCTAACCTAACCTAACCTAACCTAACCTAACCTAACCTAACCTAACCTAACCTAACCTAACCTAACCTAACCTAACCTAACCTAACCTAACCTAACCTAACCTAACCTAACCTAACCTAACCTAACCTAACCTAACCTAACCTAACCTAACCTAACCTAACCTAACCTAACCTAACCTAACCTAACCTAACCTAACCTAACCTAACCTAACCTAACCTAACCTAACCTAACCTAACCTAACCTAACCTAACCTAACCTAACCTAACCTAACCTAACCTAACCTTTTTTTTTTTTTTTTTTTTTTTTTTTTTTTTTTTTTTTTTTTTTTTTTTTTTTTTTTTTTTTTTTTTTTTTTTGTTCACGCAGTGGCAAAATGCTATTTACGCACCGCCCCCCGCCAGTTACAGACAGGGGGTTGTGTGGGACTCGCCAGTCCTACGACTGGAATACCCACTAAAATCCACTGCGGTGCCTCTTCCGCGCTTTTACGGGGTGCCGGAGAGATCGTCTTACGACATTCGATCCCCGACACCCCAACGCTTGGCTCTCTGGCCGCATCCAATAACCCCTCAAGGTGGTGGGAGCAGATGCGCGTATAAGCGCCGTCTGCCCCCCAGCCGCCGCCGTCGGAGCGAGTTTGCGGGCGCTGCAGTCTCACGCTCCCGCTCCTTGGCCTCCTTCTGTGCAATGACCTCTTCGCAGAAGGAGGCCATCGACGTCCAACCCCTGTCGCTATCAAGCATCACCGAAACGATGCTCGACAGCGACAGGTCGTCTCCAATTACCCCGGACAGGATGCGGCGCTCAGACCCCCAGGCGGGGCACTCCTCCAGGGTGTGACGCGCATCGTCAACTAGCGCGCCACACTCGTGGCACCCGGGAGTCTCCTCCTTCCCAATCCTGTGCAGGTACTTACCGAAGACACCGTGTCCGGTAAGCACCTGCGACATCCTAAACGTAACGTTGCCGTACCTCCTTGTCATCCAGCGGTGGAGAAGGGGAGCGACCGCCTGAACAGTCACTCGACCAGCTACTCTGGGTACCTCCAGTTCCTCCCTCCACCGCCGGATGACGTTCCTTTGAGCCGCCTGCTTTGCCCTACGTAATTCCCTAGGGGAAATACTTGTGCCCCTTGCACGCGCCGCAGCGCAAACCCGGTAGACCTCCGCCTGTGCCCCAGCCTGGAGAGGCCAAGGCGGGTCGCCCGCCAACAGTGTTGCCGCGGCCCATGACACAGTACGGTAGCCCCTGATAGACCTCACCGCCATGACCCGCTGCGGCTTACGCAGCAAAGTCTTATTATGGGCGGTGAGGGACTCCGCCCAGATAGGGGCCCCATACAGCGCCATAGACCGCAAAATTCCGGTATATAATCGTCGGCAGGACGACCCAGGACTTCCAGTATTCGGCAGAAGTCTACCCAGCGCCGCGGCGGCTTTGGTAAGCCTGGGCACAAGTTGGGCAAAATGCGGCCCAAAATTCCACCTGCTATCAAGGTGCAGACCCAGATATTTCATCTGGGCCCGCACCGGCACGACAACGTTAGACACCCTGATCTGTGCTCCTCGGGGGACACCCTGACCCGGGCCATGAAACAGGAGGGCCTCTGTTTTGTCTAAAGAGACCCTCAGACCCAGGTCATTTATCCGGCCCACGACGAGCGCAACTCCAGCCCTCGCCAGCCGAGCGGCCTCCCCGAAGTCAGCCCCCCTCACAGTGACGAGGGTATCATCTGCATAACAGATGACCCCCATCCCAGGAAGGAGCCGGCCTCGCAGAAGCCAGTCGAACCCGACGTTCCACAGGGTCGGACCGAGGACCGAGCCCTGCGGGACGCCGCATTCCACCCGGCGGCGATGTAAGCGCCCGTCGTCCCCCTCCCAGAGCACGTGCCTTTCCTCAAGGTACGCTTCCAACAGCCTCCGGAGGTATGGGGGCACTCCATGGAACCGGAGCGCCTCCCTTAATGTCTCATGCGGGAGGCTGTTGAAAGCGTTTTTGATGTCAAGCGAGACTGCCAGCATCACGTCCCTATTGGCCACCGCTTCGGTGGCCTGAATTTTCAGGGCGGCCAGTGCATCAATAGTTGACCGGCCGCGCCTGAATCCGTACTGATTTGCTGACAGCCCCGGCCCGACATCCTCGAGGTGCTGAACGAGGCGGTCCGCGACGACCTTCTCAAACAATTTGGCCCCCTCGTCCAGCAGCACCAGGGGTCTATATGCAGAGGGAGAGTCCAAAGGACGACCCTCCTTCCGCAAAAGGCACAACCTGCCCTCTTTCCAAATCGACGGGAACTGCCCAGACCTCAGACATTCGTCGAGCAGTTCCCGTAGCATGTTCCTACAGACAGCCGCAGCGATGCCGTACACGAGGCCCGGGACTCCGTCCGGGCCGGGCGCTTTCTTCTTTCCGCGAAGACGGAAGAGGGCTGCATCCAATTCTCGGTCAGCGATGGGCGGAATGGGAACTTCCGCCTCTATCGCTGACGGAGGAGCCATCCTTGGGGGAGCATGCCCCGCTGAGTTCGGAAAAAGCTCCCCCAACAGTCCCGATAAGAGATCAGCATCCAGGGTTTCGATGATGGGGGCGCCGCAGGCTCGGAGCTTGTTCCGTGCCCGTTGATAGGGGCGCCCCCACGGATCTCTATCGAGGACCGCAAGCAGCTCCTCCCGCGCCCTCTTCTTCGCCCGGCTGATGGCCAGCTGCAGGGTTTTCTTTCTTCTTTGGTACTCCATACGCAGCTGGCCCTCAAGGACTTCATCCCGGACCGTCCTCTGGCGGCAGCGAATGTACGCCCGCCGCGACCGGTTGGAGGCCACCCGAAGACCGGCAATCTCAGGTGACCACCAGTATACCTGTCGTCGCGGAGGCCGCCGCCGCGCCCTTGGCATCGCCGCATCGCAGACCGTCTGCAGGCAACTTCTAAAATGGCCCGCGAGCTCATTCACCCCCGTGACTCGCTGTCCCGCTGAGCCCCAACGCTGGACTATTGCGGACTCCCGGACCATGTCTAGGTCAATTTGCCCGATGGCCCATTTCGGGAGTCCACCCCTTACTCTGCGCCGGGGCTGCAGTGGACCCGGAGGGGCAGAGACCTCAAACCGTATGTAGCGGTGGTCTGATAGAGTCTCCACCCCTTCCACCACTCTCCAACCTCTCACCATGCTAGCGACACTGGGGCTGGCAAACGAAAGATCCACCACAGACCCACCCCAGTCCCGCACGCACGTGAGTACCCTCCCCGTATTGAGGAGGGACAAGTCAGAAAGAATGGTCCACTGTTCTACGGCCCTTCCTCTGGGATCCGTGGCAGGGTTTCCCCACGCCTGAGACTTTGCGTTGAAATCGCCGAGGACCACTACTTTCCTCGGCGACTGTCGCCGAACCGCAGCGCCGACAGAGTCCAAGAAGATCTCAAACTCCGCCAGCGCGCGGTTGGGAGAGAAATAGACCCCTACAACTGCAAAGTCTCTCCATCCCGCCACGGCATACCCATTACCCCTCTCGAGTACAGAAAGGGGGGGGCCGATATCTACTCTGACGAGGACAGCGACGTCACCATTAATGTCTCCCACCCAGTTGGGTGAGGAAGGGACGAAATATGGCTCGCAGGCCACCGCCAGGTCCACACCCCACTCCGCCATAGATTGCAAGAGCAGATCTTGGGCAGCGGCAGTGTGGTTGATGTTCGCCTGGAGGAAATCTACTTTGTCTCCCATTAAGGAGACATTTCAATTTCCTCCTGAACCTGACGGCTTAAAGTCGTTGTGGTGGTCTGAGGTCCTTGGACCACCTTGCCTTTCGAGGAGGGAGGTTTACACAACCTCCCTCCCATAATATGCGATGATGCTCGACCGGCGTCAGCACAGACTGCACAGCGGTACTCCGCCATGCAC
The DNA here is from genome assembly GCA_032191425.1 of Lymantria dispar. Taxonomy (NCBI): domain Eukaryota; kingdom Metazoa; phylum Arthropoda; class Insecta; order Lepidoptera; family Erebidae; genus Lymantria; species Lymantria dispar. The sequence continues at coordinate 90,147 of CM063449.1, forward strand.
GAGGCTGCCTTGTGCCCTTCAAGGCCACACCGGTAACAAAGACTGGAGCGGTCGACTTCTGAGGTGCACAAAGAGGTTGTATGCCCCAACCCTAGGCACCTAAAACACCTAAGAGGTAGGTTTTCTAGCACCTGGACTCCGGCGGAGCTCCAACCGACTAAGAGCCTCCCCGCATCCGCCAGAGTCTTCGCAGTGGCGACGGGGCACCTTATCTTGGCTACGCCCATGCCACGTGCCCCACGCTGGATCTCCCCAACCTGCACCTCCGTTGCAGCACATCCTCCTACGCGGACCACGGCCTGTTGGATCCTCTCTTGGGTGACAGAATCATCAAGACCGGTCACCCGAATGTCCGCCCGTTTAACCGGGCAGACAACGTCCACCATTCCAGCGAGCGCTGTGCGAAGGCTAGTGGCTAGTTTATCGGCGGTCTCCCTAGTCTGGTCCTTAGGTAACTGGAGCACCCTTGCCCCAGTCACAGAGCGTCTGACCTTTAGACCCCCCTCAATTCCAAGCTCCTTAAGGTCCACCTCCTGTTCAGCACGGAGCATAGCATCGGCGTATGTTAGCCCCCTGCTTTCGGCCCCGGGCTGCAATTTCAAAATTACAGCCGAAGAGCGAGGAGCAGTCAACGCCGACTTTACTTTCCTCCGTGCCACTTCTGCTGCACTGGGAGCGACGGGGGGCACAGCCTTCGCTGGGGTGGTTGAAGAGAGTGCCGCAGAAGAGGTGGCCTTTTTCTTGCCCTTTTTAACAACAGTGACCCAACTCTCTACAGGCGCGGATGGGGTCACTGGAACATCCTTGGACGTCGTTGTTACTGCAGCAGGTGTCGTTGCAGTCTTGGGTGCAGCAGGTACAGCAGTCATACCTCTCTTCTTATCCGCTGCCAAGGGTGGACGGACTCTCTGGGCGGGGAGGAGACGATCCTCAATCCCGTCAAATCGAGCCGCCATCATCTCACCGAAGGAATTTCGGAGAGAGGTCTCCATGTCCTCAAACATGTGCTTAAGCACATCCGCATCCGGTGTCGACCTTTGGGCCACCGCTTTAGGGGACTTAAATTCGTCAAACTGTCTCCTATAAGATTTGAGTTCCATCTTGAGGGTCTCGTTTTCCTTACGGAGTTTAGCAATATCCCTCCTAAAGGACTCAAGACTGTCTTCTTCTACCGTTTTTAACAATACGTTAATGCATTTCATCAGGTTTTCCGTCCCTTGATTAAGTACTTTAATAGTAGTCCCCTTGAGATTTTTTGATTTTCGGATGCTTTGCTGAACCTCAGCAAGTACGCTCATACTGTATTTTTTTACTTCCTGGGTTGAACAGAGGTTCAGCGTCCCATCCGAAAATTCCATTACCTCCGAGCATGTACTGTCATCTGAATCCCCATCCATGGCTCGTTGCTCCAACATATCATGTAGAGAACGAGCACATGCAAGTCCAGCAGAATGTCCTCTAACCGGTGTTTTGCCTCTGCGGGCCGCACTAACTTTGGCAGCAGAAGCTGCACTAGCCCCGGATACCTCCTTGCGGTACTGCTCTATGTCCCCAGCAGAACGCTTGAGACTGACCGAACACGGTTTCGTGAACATAATAGGCGATGCAGGCGGGGGCATAACTGCCCCAGATGCCTCGCTTTCACTCCCACTCATTACTGTCGTTGTTGGGCCACGCGTCTCCATCATATGGACCTTAGTGCTCTTATCTAACTTGACCTACCCTAACATAGCCTATCTAAACCTAACCTATCTAAACCTATCTTACTCTAATGTAGCCTAATCTACCCTAACTTACCCTACCTTACACCTATCCTAACTTGTTCTCACTTATCCTAAACAATCCTAACCTATTCCTAGCTTATCCTAGCCTATCCTACCGTATTCTAACTGATCCTAACCTATTCCTATCCTATCCTAACTTGTCCTAAACAATCCTAACTTATCCTGGCCTATCCTAACTTATCCTAAAGTAACTTAACCTAAATTAACCTAACTTAAACCCTAGGTACTAAAGTCCATAACCAACTTCCTTCTAACTCCTTCTCTTCTTTCTTTTTATCTTCTAGAGTCTCTGCTCCGTTAACGTATAAAAAATATAATTATCCTTACCACCTGGTTCTATGGTCACTTTCACTAAACACACAAATTCACAAAATTGAATGGTGTAGTCCGGACGACTTAATGTATAAAATCTGAACAAATTCTATACACATTCCCATCACTCTCATAATTTGAATACTGCAGTCGGACGACGCGATGTAGGAGTACATACAGTGAACTCTACTACACGTTACTGACGTCACGACGACACGGACAGAGCGCGCAAGTGCAGCTCTCAGCGCACGACGCGTCGTGGGAGCGCACACCGTGATCACCACACTATACGCGGACGATGCGATGTACGAGTGTATACAGTGAACACTGACTCAACCGGCATGACGACAACACCACAACGCAGAGCGCGTAGGAGCACGTCTTAACCGCACGACGTCTGGCTCACGACTAACCTAACCTAACCTAACCTAACCTAACCTAACCTAACCTAACCTAACCTAACCTAACCTAACCTAACCTAACCTAACCTAACCTAACCTAACCTAACCTAACCTAACCTCAGTCCCCCGCTGACCGCGCTTCAGTCAGCAGCTTTTTCAACCTAGCTCCGCAGTAAAAAATTCATTTTGCCGGGTTTTTCTCGCGATATAGTAACGAGTGATATCTTAAAAGTTGCGCGTTGGCGAGACGCACACGCCGATATATCACAAGCGAACTTCTGTGAAAACCCCTAAAAGTTATTAAGGAATAAGTGCAATTTTCGAGGTTAAGTGGTGGTATTTTGTGAAGTTTTTTGAAGATTGTGCTTCAGCCTAGGTGCCTCCACGCGATTTTCTTTTATCGCCGTGTAGGCCTCGGCGGCCCGCACCCGCTGGTGGTTTTTTCACGGAAATCGGAGCAGCGCAACCTGGTGAAGAGTGAAGAAAACTAAGTTTTTCAACATGTGCGCGTCACCACGAGGTCGGTGAAATACTGTACCTGGGAGGCTCAAATTTTTATGAGATCAGCGGGCAAGTACCTGAACTATTTTTCCGCAAAAAGAAAAATTTTTGACCCAATAGTTTTTTATATATTATCTATTTAATGCCTCAACTTTGACACTGAATAGCCAAGCCGTTTACCGGCCTATAATTCTAATTTTGCGCTGTTGCTTGCGCGCTCATTAGTTCTACAACGCTACAAAAGAAGAAATTCCTGAGGCGCATAGTCGAGGAGCTGCTGGCAAAAAACCAAAAATTTATGTTTTTATCAAATATTGTTTAGCCAAAAAATCCTAAAAAAAATAGATGGACATTAGCCTAGCGTAGTACACTATTTATAGTAAGTTATAGTGCTTTTTCCAGATTTTTAAGTCATATATTTAAGGAGATATTGAATTTTATGTGTATTTTCTAAATTAATTAAAAACTATTAGTTCTAAAAATAATTACACACTGTAATTAGCTCTAGGTGACCTTTCGGCACACCCTGAGCCCAAACTCGGGTGGTCTAGGGTCAAAAACAACGAATTTTAAAAATCCGGGGGGTGTTGGATGAGTTGGGGACTTCGCGCAAATTTTTTGTTTTTCGTGTAACTCCGCGACTATACGTCGTAGAGAGCTGTGGTTTTCGGCAAAAATAGGGGCTTTTAATCGTCTATCAGTTCAGATAGCCAATTGCCCAATTGGGCAAAAAATTTTATTTTCGCGTTTTTACCACACAAACAGGTAGCCCTGGTAGCGCCATTAACTACACCGAAAACCGCATTCTCCTGCGGCGAGTATTTGCCGAGATATACACAGTCAAAGTTTGACTTTGACAGTTAGGCGGCCATCTTGAATTTTTTCAGGAAGCCATATCTCCGGAGATATTTAACGTAGAGCGTGGAGATTTTGCAGGTGGGTTAAGGGGGGAGTCTGGAATTGGGGGGACTTAGAATTTTTCAAATTGGGGGTAAAAAATTTTGGCTGTGTTTTTCTAATTTCATTTGGTAAAGCTCCCAATTCCACACCTGTAAGTCCAACCGCGGTCTCTCTGCGACTCATAGATCCGGAGATATATCCGGTCAAAGTTATAGCCGGCGGCCATCTTGAAAGGGTTCAAGTGGCCGTAACTCCACCGCATATTAAGCTAGCGCGTCGCGGTTTTCTGTGTTGTGGGTCCCTGGTGAAGGAGAATCGATCCCCTGGGGTTAGGAGGGGATAGCACCCCACAAAATTTTGATTTCAGTAGACGGTGCCGGCGTGTGCGGGACAGTAGGGGAAGCCCCATAGTTCAAACCGGAACTTCCTCCGACCGATAGGGCCGAAGTTATCGGCGTTCGAAAATTCCCTGGAGGTGTTGGGGGTGTCTGGGTGTGATTTTCGGACTGCTGTAACTCGGGAACTATTGGTCGTAGCGACTTGCGGTTTCTTCTGTTGTCAAGCGCACGGGGAGCTTCACCTGAAGCTGTTATCACCTTACTTCTGGCTTTTCTTCTTCTATCTTCTTCTTCTTCTTTTTTCTTCTTTCTTCTTCTTTTTCTTCTTTTTGGCTAAGGACGTTCTCCGAACACGCTTAGTTGGCCCCCGCAGCAAGCCGCGACCGCTATCTTCCAGAAGACACGGACTTCTGACATAAAAACTTTATATTAAAATTGTTTTTAAAAAATTTTCTAGTGTATATTAGTTTGGGCTTCCCCCGCCGAGTCTTCGGGCCGGTGGCGACAATTGATTGTTGTCTTTGCAACAAATCATTTTGTGCCGCAGCCTGGGGGCTTGTGGGAGAGCCAAAAAATTGACTTTGTTAACCGTAATATATTCTGGCGGAGATATTTTAATATATTTGACAATCTTAATTTTAAGTTTAATATTAGGACACGGGATTTTTACACCCTGTTTTAGCTATAGACTGTTGGGAATTTTACACCCATTGTAAATATTTAGTTTTAAGACTTCGGGCATATACCCCAATTACTGTCACATTACTTTAGTTCATTTTACCATTTTATTTTATTTTTAACACTACTTTTGTATTTAATTGTAATATTTTGACGTGTATAAAGATCAGGGCCCTTTACACCCATACTCTGCAAACATAAATTAACTAATCAGTATATACACAACACCGATTAATTCAGACACTTAACTGACGTACCGAACCCTATACACTCGGACACTATATTGACACCCGCAGACCCCGCTATGTATAGGTCTCCACCCCCAGATAGGCGCTCGAAAGAGACGTCTAAGTCCCCCAACGAAAAAGCCCCATGCCCGATGAACTCAACGACCATGTTCATCGAGAACACCCCTAAGGCTACGACCTCAGCATTAGCGAAAAAAGGGGTATTTGATGCAAATAGGGCAGCCCTTAATCGCACAGTAGTCATTGACCAACCGACTTCCCCCCAAAACTCATCTCCCCCAGTAGTCTCCACCACTAGACTTATGATGGCAAAACACGCCGTCAAAAAAGCCAAGATCCTCCTGGGCATGTCTAGAAATTTAAAGACAGAGGTGAAGAACGGGGTCATCGACGTTATTGACAAACTAGTCCTGTGCATCCAAGAGGGGGAAATGGAACTCGCGGAGTACAAGAAAGGGCACCACGAGACACGACCTGAGGATGTCGTAGAAGATAAAGGCGAGTCTCCAAAGCCTGAGGAGGCCGTAAAAGATATAGACTACATACCACAACTGGAGAGGTGGAAGACCATGATCAGGGCACATAGCGAAATTGTTACTGAGAATACGGAGAAGAATGAGAGATTAGAAAAGGCCCTCAAAGAACATGCCATACTCCTCGACAGCCTGGATCAGTACAGGCATCAAATAAAAGAAAATGCTGATGCAATGAGATGCCTGGAGGGTGTCGTAAGATATCATGCGGTTACTTTGGAAAAATGTAAGGACACCATGACCACCCCCGCAACAGAAGTCGATGCTGGTCTCCTGCAAGAATTAAGGGAATTAAAGTGCGCTACCCAGGAGATTAGCAAACAGGTTGGCGATGCCAGTTGCGGGTCGCGAACGTACGCAGAGATTGTGGCCCAACCAAGGCCACAGCCCGCTAAAAAATCACACGCAATATTGGTTTCTACCACAGACATAAGCCCAAGTGATGTTTTGGAAAGCGAAATCAAAAATACATTAAAGGCCAAGGAGAATAAATTGCAGATCCAAAAGATGAGGCGCGTGAGGGGACCTAGAGTCGTCCTCGCATGCGCTACCAAAGGTGAGATCGAGCAAATAACCAAAAAGCTAACCGCTAACGATAAGTTAAAAGTCGAGGAGGCGAAATTTTCGAACCCGCTAGTGGTTCTGAAGAACTTGTGCCGAACCGTCACAGAGGAGGACATCAAGATGGCGGTAACCCAACAGAACGCCGAGTTGGTAGGGGGACTGTCGGCCGAGGAGGTCTCTGTGGTGGAGAGGTACCGGAGGAGGGCAAGACACCCAGATGAGTGTCATGCCGTCCTCCAGGTATCGCCAATCCTCTGGCAGAGGCTTACATCGGCCGGCAGACTCTTCGTCGACGTGCAGTGTGTGAGGGTGCAGGATCAAACGCCCCTCATACAGTGCATGCGATGTTTGGGTTATGGCCATGGGCGGAAAAGCTGTGCCGTTGCTGAGGAAGATCTATGCACTAAATGTGGCCAACCTGGTCATGTAAGGAAAGAGTGCACGCACCGCACTAGCTGTCAAAATTGCGCGAAGGCTAAATTGCCACAGACGAACCATGACGTGTTCGGCGACGAGTGCCCAATTAGAACAAGGGCTGACGCTCTCGCAAGGGAGGCAGTTGCATATGGCTAGGCCATGCCCAACGTAGCTTTAGTGCCGCCTACTACGTATGCTGCAGACCCAACTTCACACACAAACACAAAACCCATGACACATCAATAAACATCACACACATCCAATAAACACACATCCACATAGCCTACAATTCACACCTCACAACACATAAATCATACGTAATACACAATCGTCACAGATCTCATACCTCACCAACCATTGCACAACACACAGTTAAAGCATAGTGCGGGAACATGTTAGCTGGTACAGTGACTGTACCGTGCGAGCATGCAACCCTCGCACATGTACATTCAGCACACAACACAAAAACAGCAACACATCATATATAACACATAATAATCCGTTATGCTATCACATAACAGATTATAATAAGATAATAAAAAACTACTAAACAAATGTATATACACAAATCACAATAAACCAACATTCACATATTACATATAACTCACGCCGCAATACAATATACACTCAATGAACCCATTGAGCCACTACACAACACTAAACACAATTGTAATTCTTATGTAATTACATAATGAATTGTAATTAGAAATAATAAAAAACGCAACTAAATAATACAATAACACAACAACATATATAACACCGCTACAAGTACACAATAACAAGAACTCATACTATTAGCATAGATAGATCAGTAAAAACTTAACAAAGAAAATAGATAATTATGACAATTCTCAAGGTTGATAATTTATTTTGATAACAAAAATAAATAAATCAAACGAGTAATACCAATCATCCAAAATTCAAATAGAACTCAAATTAAACACATAAACAGTCACACAATTATATATCACACACAAACACATTTACAAAAGAACATTTAATAAATACAATCTAAAATCATATAGTTAATATAAAATAACAGAACACAAACACACTACTGGGCATATAAGATCTTATGTATAATATAATACATATAGCAATAAACAAATGCACTAATTAACGGAGGCTATGTTAACCTCCAAGACCTAGAGAAAAGCATGGCAACTAGTATAAGCAACTCTGTATATAAATTAACACTTATAGTAGTAATAATGATAGCAAATGTATACGAAGACTCTGTATAATTTTTTAAGAAAAATAAAATCTCTGTATGATCATTCTCCAATACCTGAAATCCCTGATCATGTTTGGGGCTTTTCGCGGGCCGGGACTGGCTCCCGGACACAAAAAAAAAAAAAAAAAAAAAAAAAAAAAAAAACCTAACCTAACCTAACCTTTTTTTTTTTTTTTTTTTTTTTTTTTTTTGTTCACGCAGTGGCAAAATGCTATTTACGCACCGCCCCCCGCCAGTTACAGACAGGAGGTTGTGTGGGACTCGCCAGTCCTGCGACTGGAATACCCACTAAAATCCACTGCGGTGCCTCTTCCGCGCTTTTACGGGGTGCCGGAGAGATCGTCTTACGACATTCGATCCCCGACACCCCAACGCTTGGCTCTCTGGCCGCATCCAATAACCCCTCAAGGTGGCGGGAGCAGATGCGCGTATAAGCGCCGTCTGCCCCCCAGCCGCCGCCGTCGGAGCGAGTTTGCGGGCGCTGCAGTCTCACGCTCCCGCTCCTTGGCCTCCTTCTGTGCAATGACCTCTTCGCAGAAGGAGGCCATCGACGTCCAACCCCTGTCGCTATCAAGCATCACCGAAACGATGCTCGACAGCGACAGGTCGTCTCCAATTACCCCGGACAGGATGCGGCGCTCAGACCCCCAGGCGGGGCACTCCTCCAGAGTGTGACGCGCATCATCAACTAGCGCGCCACACTCGTGACACCCGGGAGTCTCCTCCTTCCCAATCCTGTGCAGGTACTTACCGAAGACACCGTGTCCGGTAAGTACCTGCGACATCCTAAACGTAACGTTGCCGTACCTCCTTGTCATCCAGCGGTGGAGAAGGGGAGCGACCGCCTGAACAGTCGCTCGACCAGCTACTCTGGGTACCTCCAGTTCCTCCCTCCACCGCCGGATGACGTTCCTTTGAGCCGCCTGCTTTGCCCTACGTAATTCCCTAGGGGAAATACTTGTGCCCCTTGCACGCGCCGCAGCGCAAACCCGGTAGACCTCCGCCTGTGCCCCAGCCTGGAGAGGCCAAGGCGGGTCGCCCGCCAACAGTGTTGCCGCGGCCCATGACACAGTACGGTAGCCCCTGATAGACCTCACCGCCATGACCCGCTGCGGCTTACGCAGCAAAGTCTTATTATGGGCGGTGAGGGACTCCGCCCAGATAGGGGCCCCATACAGCGCCATAGACCGCAAAATTCCGGCATATAATCGTCGGCAGGACGACCCAGGACTTCCAGTATTCGGCAGAAGTCTACCCAGCGCCGCGGCGGCTTTGGTAAGCCTGGGCACAAGTTGGGCAAAATGCGGCCCAAAACTCCACCTGCTATCAAGGTGCAGACCCAGATATTTCATCTGGGCCCGCACCGGCACGACAACGTTAGACACCCTGATCTGTGCTCCTCGGGGGACACCCTGACCCGGGCCATGAAACAGGAGGGCCTCTGTTTTGTCTAAAGAGACCCTCAGACCCAGGTCATTTATCCGGCCCACGACGAGCGCAACTCCAGCCCTCGCCAGCCGAGCGGCCTCCCCGAAGTCAGCCCCCCTCACAGTGACGAGGGTATCATCTGCATAACAGATGACCCCCATCCCAGGAAGGAGCCGGCCTCGCAGAAGCCAGTCGAACCCGACGTTCCACAGGGTCGGACCGAGGACCGAGCCCTGCGGGACGCCGCATTCCACCCGGCGGCGATGTAAGCGCCCGTCGTCCCCCTCCCAGAGCACGTGCCTTTCCTCAAGGTACGCTTCCAACAGCCTCCGGAGGTATGGGGGCACTCCATGGAACCGGAGCGCCTCCCTTAATGTCTCATGCGGGAGGCTGTTGAAAGCGTTTTTGATGTCAAGCGAGACTGCCAGCATCACGTCCCTATTGGCCACCGCTTCGGTGGCCTGAATTTTCAGGGCGGCCAGTGCATCAATAGTTGACCGGCCGCGCCTGAATCCGTACTGATTTGCTGACAGCCCCGGCCCGACATCCTCGAGGTGCTGAACGAGGCGGTCCGCGACGACCTTCTCAAACAATTTGGCCGCCTCGTCCAGCAGCACCAGGGGTCTATATGCAGAGGGAGAGTCCAAAGGACGACCCTCCTTCCGCAAAAGGCACAACCTGCCCTCTTTCCAAATCGACGGGAACTGCCCAGACCTCAGACATTCGTCGAGCAGTTCCCGTAGCATGTTCCTACAGACAGCCGCAGCGATGCCGTACACGAGGCCCGGGACTCCGTCCGGGCCGGGCGCTTTCTTCTTTCCGCGAAGACGGAAGAGGGCTGCATCCAATTCTCGGTCAGCGATGGGCGGAATGGGAACTTCCGCCTCTATCGCTGACGGAGGAGCCATCCTTGGGGGAGCATGCCCCGCTGAGTTCGGAAAAAGCTCCCCCAACAGTCCCGATAAGAGATCAGCATCCAGGGTTTCGATGATGGGGGCGCCGCAGGCTCGGAGCTTGTTCCGTGCCCGTTGATAGGGGCGCCCCCACGGATCTCTATCGAGGACCGCAAGCAGCTCCTCCCGCGCCCTCTCCTTCGCCCGGCTGATGGCCAGCTGCAGGGTTTTCTTTCTTCTTTGGTACTCCATACGCAGCTGGCCCTCAAGGACTTCATCCCGGACCGTCCTCTGGCGGCAGCGAATGTACGCCCGCCGCGACCGGTTGGAGGCCACCCGAAGACCGGCAATCTCAGGTGACCACCAGTATACCTGTCGTCGCGGAGGCCGCCGCCGCGCCCTTGGCATCGCCGCATCGCAGACCGTCTGCAGGCAACTTCTAAGATGGCCCGCGAGCTCATTCACCCCCGTGACTCGCTGTCCCGCTGAGCCCCAACGCTGGACTATTGCGGACTCCCGGACCATGTCTAGGTCAATTTGCCCGATGGCCCATTTCGGGAGTCCACCCCTTACTCTGCGCCGGGGCTGCAGTGGACCCGGAGGGGCAGAGACCTCAAACCGTATGTAGCGGTGGTCTGATAGAGTCTCCACCCCTTCCACCACTCTCCAACCTCTCACCATGCTAGCGACACTGGGGCTGGCAAACGAAAGGTCCACCACAGACCCACCCCAGTCCCGCACGCACGTGAGTACCCTCCCCGTATTGAGGAGGGACAAGTCAGAAAGAATGGTCCACTGTTCTACGGCCCTTCCTCTGGGATCCGTGGCAGGGTTTCCCCACGCCTGAGACTTTGCGTTGAAATCGCCGAGGACCACTACTCTCCTCGGCGACTGTCGCCGAACCGCAGCGCCGACAGAGTCCAAGAAGATCTCAAACTCCGCCAGCGCGCGGTTGGGAGAGAAATAGACCCCTACAACTGCAAAGTCTCTCCATCCCGCCACGGCATACCCATTACCCCTCTCGAGTACGGAAAGGGGGGGGCCGATATCTCCTCTGACCAGGACAGCGACGTCACCATTAATGTCTCCCACCCAGTTGGGTGAGGAAGGGACGAAATATGGCTCGCAGGCCACCGCCAGGTCCACACCCCACTCCGCCATAGATTGCAAGAGCAGATCTTGGGCAGCGGCAGTGTGGTTGATGTTCGCCTGGAGGAAATCTACTTTGTCTCCCATTAAGGAGACATTTCAATTTCCTCCTGAACCTGACGGCTTAAAGTCGTTGTGGTGGTCTGAGGTCCTTGGACCACCTTGCCTTTCGAGGAGGGAGGTTTACACAACCTCCCTCCCATAATATGCGATGATACTCGACCGGCGTCAGCACAGACTGCACAGCGGTACTCCGCCATGCACGAGGCTGCCTTGTGCCCTTCAAGGCCACACCGGTAACAAAGACTGGAGCGGTCGACTTCTGAGGTGCACAAAGAGGTTGTATGCCCCAACCCTAGGCACCTAAAACACCTAAGAGGTAGGTTTTCTAGCACCTGGACTCCGGCGGAGCTCCAACCGACTAAGAGCCTCCCCGCATCCGCCAGAGTCTTCGCAGTGGCGACGGGGCACCTTACCTTGGCTACGCCCATGCCACGTGCCCCACGCTGGATCTCCCCAACCTGCACCTCCGTTGCAGCACATCCTCCTACGCGGACCACGGCCTGTTGGATCCTCTCTTGGGTGACAGAATCATCAAGACCGGTCACCCGAATGTCCGCCCGTTTAACCGGGCAGACAACGTCCGCCATTCCAGCGAGCGCTGTGCGAAGGCTAGTGGCTAGTTTATCGGCGGTCTCCCTAGTCTGGTCCTTAGGTAACTGGAGCACCCTTGCCCCAGTCACAGAGCGTCTGACCTTTAGACCCCCCTCAATTCCAAGCTCCTTAAGGTCCACCTCCTGTTCAGCACGGAGCATAGCATCGGCGTATGTTAGCCCCCTGCTTTCGGCCCCGGGCTGCAATTTCAAAATTACAGCCGAAGAGCGAGGAGCAGTCAACGCCGACTTTACTTTCCTCCGTGCCACTTCTGCTGCACTGAGAGCGACGGGGGGCACAGCCTTCGCTGGGGAGGTTGAAGAGAGTGCCGCAGAAGAGGTGGCCTTTTTCTTGCCCTTTTTAACAACAGTGACCCAACTCTCTACAGGCGCGGATGGGGTCACTGGAACATCCTTGGACGTCGTTGTTACTGCAGCAGGTGTCGTTGCAGTCTTGGGTGCAGCAGGTACAGCAGTCATACCTCTCTTCTTATCCGCTGCCAAGGGTGGACGGACTCTCTGGGCGGGGAGGAGACGATCCTCAATCCCGTCAAATCGAGCCGCCATCATCTCACCGAAGGAATTTCGGAGAGAGGTCTCCATGTCCTCAAACATGTGCTTAAGCACATCCGCATCCGGTGTCGACCTTTGGGCCACCGCTTTAGGGGACTTAAATTCGTCAAACTGTCTCCTATAAGATTTGAGTTCCATCTTGAGGGTCTCGTTTTCCTTACGGAGTTTAGCAATATCCCTCCTAAAGGACTCAAGACTGTCTTCTTCTACCGTTTTTAACAATACGTTAATGCATTTCATCAGGTTTTCCGTACCTTGATTAAGTACTTTAATAGTAGTCCCCTTGAGATTTTTTGATTTTCGGATGCTTTGCTGAACCTCAGCAAGTACGCTCATACTGTATTTTTTTACTTCCTGGGTTGAACAGAGGTTCAGCGTCCCATCCGAAAATTCCATTACCTCCGAGCATGTACTGTCATCTGAATCCCCATCCATGGCTCGTTGCTCCAACATATCATGTAGAGAACGAGCACATGCAAGTCCAGCAGAATGTCCTCTAACCGGTTTTTTGCCTCTGCGGGCCGCACTAACTTTGGCAGCAGAAGTTGCACTAGCCCCGGATACCTCCTTGCGGTACTGCTCTATGTCCCCAGCAGAACGCTTGAGACTGACCGAACACGGTTTCGTGAACATAATAGGCGATGCAGGCGGGGGCATAACTGCCCCAGATGCCTCGCTTTCACTCCCACTCATTACTGTCGTTGTTGGGCCACGCGTCTCCATCATATGGACTTTAGTGCTCTTATCTAATTTGACCTACCCTAACATAGCCTATCTAAACCTAACCTATCTAAACCTATCTTACTCTAATGTAGCCTAATCTACCCTAGCTTACCCTACCTTACACCTATCCTAACTTATTCTCACTTATCCTAAACAATCCTAACCTATTCCTAGCTTATCCTAGCCTATCCTACCGTATTCTAACTGATCCTAACCTATTCCTATCCTATCCTAACTTGTCCTAAACAATCCTAACTTATCCTGGCCTATCCTAACTTATCCTAAAGTAACTTAACCTAAATTAACCTAACTTAAACCCTAGGTACTAAAGTCCATAACCAACTTCCTTCTAACTCCTTCTCTTCCTTCTTTTTATCTTCTAGAGTCTCTGCTACGTTAGCGTAAAAAAAAATATAATTATCCTTACCACCTGGTTCTATGGTCACTGTCACTAAACACACAAATTCACAAAAATTGAATGGTGTAGTCCGGACGACTTAATGTATAAAATCTGAACAAATTCTATACACATTCCCATCACTCTCAAAATTTGCATACTGCAGTCGGACGACGCGATGTAGGAGTACATACAGTGAACTCTACTACACGTTACTGACGTCACGACGACACGGACAGAGCGCGCAAGTGCAGCTCTCAGCGCACGACGCGTCGTGGGAGCGCGCACCGTGATCACCACACTATACGCGGACGATGCGATGTACTAGTGTATACAGTGAACACTGACTCTACCGGCATGACGACAACACCACAACGCAGAGCGCGTAGGAGCACGTCTTAACCGCACGACGTCTGGCTCACGACTAACCTAACCTTTTTTTTTTTTTTTTTTTTTTTTTTTTTTTTTTTTTTTTTTTTTTGTTCACGCAGTGGCAAAATGCTATTTACGCACCGCCCCCCGCCAGTTACAGACAGGAGGTTGTGTGGGACTCGCCAGTCCTGCGACTGGAATACCCACTAAAATCCACTGCGGTGCCTCTTCCGCGCTTTTACGGGGTGCCGGAGAGATCGTCTTACGACATTCGATCCCCGACACCCCAACGCTTGGCTCTCTGGCCGCATCCAATAACCCCTCAAGGTGGCGGGAGCAGATGCGCGTATAAGCGCCGTCTGCCCCCCAGCCGCCGCCGTCGGAGCGAGTTTGCGGGCGCTGCAGTCTCACGCTCCCGCTCCTTGGCCTCCTTCTGTGCAATGACCTCTTCGCAGAAGGAGGCCATCGACGTCCAACCCCTGTCGCTATCAAGCATCACCGAAGCGATGCTCGACAGCGACAGGTCGTCTCCAATTACCCCGGACAGGATGCGGCGCTCAGACCCCCAGGCGGGGCACTCCTCCAGGGTGTGACGCGCATCATCAACTAGCGCGCCACACTCGTGGCACCCGGGAGTCTCCTCCTTCCCAATCCTGTGCAGGTACTTACCGAAGACACCGTGTCCGGTAAGCACCTGCGACATCCTAAACGTAACGTTGCCGTACCTCCTTGTCATCCAGCGGTGGAGAAGGGGAGCGACCGCCTGAACAGTCGCTCGACCAGCTACTCTGGGTACCTCCAGTTCCTCCCTCCACCGCCGGATGACGTTCCTTTGAGCCGCCTGCTTTGCCCTACGTAATTCCCTAGGGGAAATACTTGTGCCCCTTGCACGCGCCGCAGCGCAAACCCGGTAGACCTCCGCCTGTGCCCCAGCCTGGAGAGGCCAAGGCGGGTCGCCCGCCAACAGTGTTGCCGCGGCCCATGACACAGTACGGTAGCCCCTGATAGACCTCACCGCCATGACCCGCTGCGGCTTACGCAGCAAAGTCTTATTATGGGCGGTGAGGGACTCCGCCCAGATAGGGGCCCCATACAGCGCCATAGACCGCAAAATTCCGGCATATAATCGTCGGCAGGACGACCCAGGACTTCCAGTATTCGGCAGAAGTCTACCCAGAGCCGCGGCGGCTTTGGTAAGCCTGGGCACAAGTTGGGCAAAATGCGGCCCAAAACTCCACCTGCTATCAAGGTGCAGACCCAGATATTTCATCTGGGCCCGCACCGGCACGACAACGTTAGACACCCTGATCTGTGCTCCTCGGGGGACACCCTGACCCGGGCCATGAAACAGGAGGGCCTCTGTTTTGTCTAAAGAGACCCTCAGACCCAGGTCATTTATCCGGCCCACGACGAGCGCAACTCCAGCCCTCGCCAGCCGAGCGGCCTCCCCGAAGTCAGCCCCCCTCACAGTGACGAGGGTATCATCTGCATAACAGATGACCCCCATCCCAGGAAGGAGCCGGCCTCGCAGAAGCCAGTCGAACCCGACGTTCCACAGGGTCGGACCGAGGACCGAGCCCTGCGGGACGCCGCATTCCACCCGGCGGCGATGTAAGCGCCCGTCGTCCCCCTCCCAGAGCACGTGCCTTTCCTCAAGGTACGCTTCCAACAGCCTCCGGAGGTATGGGGGCACTCCATGGAACCGGAGCGCCTCCCTTAATGTCTCATGCGGGAGGCTGTTGAAAGCGTTTTTGATGTCAAGCGAGACTGCCAGCATCACGTCCCTATTGGCCACCGCTTCGGTGGCCTGAATTTTCAGGGCGGCCAGTGCATCAATAGTTGACCGGCCGCGCCTGAATCCGTACTGATTTGCTGACAGCCCCGGCCCGACATCCTCGAGGTGCTGAACGAGGCGATCCGCGACGACCTTCTCAAACAATTTGGCCGCCTCGTCCAGCAGCACCAGGGGTCTATATGCAGAGGGAGAGTCCAAAGGACGACCCTCCTTCCGCAAAAGGCACAACCTGCCCTCTTTCCAAATCGACGGGAACTGCCCAGACCTCAGACATTCGTCGAGCAGTTCCCGTAGCATGTTCCTACAGACAGCCGCAGCGATGCCGTACACGAGGCCCGGGACTCCGTCCGGGCCGGGCGCTTTCTTCTTTCCGCGAAGACGGAAGAGGGCTGCATCCAATTCTCGGTCAGCGATGGGCGGAATGGGAACTTCCGCCTCTATCGCTGACGGAGGAGCCATCCTTGGGGGAGCATGCCCCGCTGAGTTCGGAAAAAGCTCCCCCAACAGTCCCGATAAGAGATCAGCATCCAGGGTTTCGATGATGGGGGCGCCGCAGGCTCGGAGCTTGTTCCGTGCCCGTTGATAGGGGCGCCCCCACGGATCTCTATCGAGGACCGCAAGCAGCTCCTCCCGCGCCCTCTCCTTCGCCCGGCTGATGGCCAGCTGCAGGGTTTTCTTTCTTCTTTGGTACTCCATACGCAGCTGGCCCTCAAGGACTTCATCCCGGACCGTCCTCTGGCGGCAGCGAATGTACGCCCGCCGCGACCGGTTGGAGGCCACCCGAAGACCGGCAATCTCAGGTGACCACCAGTATACCTGTCGTCGCGGAGGCCGCCGCCGCGCCCTTGGCATCGCCGCATCGCAGACCGTCTGCAGGCAACTTCTAAAATGGCCCGCGAGCTCATTCACCCCCGTGACTCGCTGTCCCGCTGAGCCCCAACGCTGGACTATTGCGGACTCCCGGACCATGTCTAGGTCAATTTGCCCGATGGCCCATTTCGGGAGTCCACCCCTTACTCTGCGCCGGGGCTGCAGTGGACCCGGAGGGGCAGAGACCTCAAACCGTATGTAGCGGTGGTCTGATAGAGTCTCCACCCCTTCCACCACTCTCCAACCTCTCACCATGCTAGCGACACTGGGGCTGGCAAACGAAAGGTCCACCACAGACCCACCCCAGTCCCGCACGCACGTGAGTACCCTCCCCGTATTGAGGAGGGACAAGTCAGAAAGAATGGTCCACTGTTCTACGGCCCTTCCTCTGGGATCCGTGGCAGGGTTTCCCCACGCCTGAGACTTTGCGTTGAAATCGCCGAGGACCACTACTTTCCTCGGCGACTGTCGCCGAACCGCAGCGCCGACAGAGTCCAAGAAGATCTCAAACTCCGCCAGCGCGCGGTTGGGAGAGAAATAGACCCCTACAACTGCAAAGTCTCTCCATCCCGCCACGGCATACCCATTACCCCTCTCGAGTACGGAAAGGGGGGGGCCGATATCTACTCTGACGAGGACAGCGACGTCACCATTAATGTCTCCCACCCAGTTGGGTGAGGAAGGGACGAAATATGGCTCGCAGGCCACCGCCAGGTCCACACCCCACTCCGCCATAGATTGCAAGAGCAGATCTTGGGCAGCGGCAGTGTGGTTGATGTTCGCCTGGAGGAAATCTACTTTGTCTCCCATTAAGGAGACATTTCAATTTCCTCCTGAACCTGACGGCTTAAAGTCGTTGTGGTGGTCTGAGGTCCTTGGACCACCTTGCCTTTCGAGGAGGGAGGTTTACACAACCTCCCTCCCATAATATGCGATGATGCTCGACCGGCGTCAGCACAGACTGCACAGCGGTACTCCGCCATGCACGAGGCTGCCTTGTGCCCTTCAAGGCCACACCGGTAACAAAGACTGGAGCGGTCGACTTCTGAGGTGCACAAAGAGGTTGTATGCCCCAACCCTAGGCACCTAAAACACCTAAGAGGTAGGTTTTCTAGCACCTGGACTCCGGCGGAGCTCCAACCGACTAAGAGCCTCCCCGCATCCGCCAGAGTCTTCGCAGTGGCGACGGGGCACCTTACCTTGGCTACGCCCATGCCACGTGCCCCACGCTGGATCTCCCCAACCTGCACCTCCGTTGCAGCACATCCTCCTACGCGGACCACGGCCTGTTGGATCCTCTCTTGGGTGACAGAATCATCAAGACCGGTCACCCGAATGTCCGCCCGTTTAACCGGGCAGACAACGTCCGCCATTCCAGCGAGCGCTGTGCGAAGGCTAGTGGCTAGTTTATCGGCGGTCTCCCTAGTCTGGTCCTTAGGTAACTGGAGCACCCTTGCCCCAGTCACAGAGCGTCTGACCTTTAGACCCCCCTCAATTCCAAGCTCCTTAAGGTCCACCTCCTGTTCAGCACGGAGCATAGCATCGGCGTATGTTAGCCCCCTGCTTTCGGCCCCGGGCTGCAATTTCAAAATTACAGCCGAAGAGCGAGGAGCAGTCAACGCCGACTTTACTTTCCTCCGTGCCACTTCTGCTGCACTGGGAGCGACGGGGGGCACAGCCTTCGCTGGGGTGGTTGAAGAGAGTGCCGCAGAAGAGGTGGCCTTTTTCTTGCCCTTTTTAACAACAGTGACCCAACTCTCTACAGGCGCGGATGGGGTCACTGGAACATCCTTGGACGTCGTTGTTACTGCAGCAGGTGTCGTTGCAGTCTTGGGTGCAGCAGGTACAGCAGTCATACCTCTCTTCTTATCCGCTGCCAAGGGTGGACGGACTCTCTGGGCGGGGAGGAGACGATCCTCAATCCCGTCAAATCGAGCCGCCATCATCTCACCGAAGGAATTTCGGAGAGAGGTCTCCATGTCCTCAAACATGTGCTTAAGCACATCCGCATCCGGTGTCGACCTTTGGGCCACCGCTTTAGGGGACTTAAATTCGTCAAACTGTCTCCTATAAGATTTGAGTTCCATCTTGAGGGTCTCGTTTTCCTTACGGAGTTTAGCAATATCCCTCCTAAAGGACTCAAGACTGTCTTCTTCTACCGTTTTTAACAATACGTTAATGCATTTCATCAGGTTTTCCGTCCCTTGATTAAGTACTTTAATAGTAGTCCCCTTGAGATTTTTTGATTTTCGGATGCTTTGCTGAACCTCAGCAAGTACGCTCATACTGTATTTTTTTACTTCCTGGGTTGAACAGAGGTTCAGCGTCCCATCCGAAAATTCCATTACCTCCGAGCATGTACTGTCATCTGAATCCCCATCCATGGCTCGTTGCTCCAACATATCATGTAGAGAACGAGCACATGCAAGTCCAGCAGAATGTCCTCTAACCGGTGTTTTGCCTCTGCGGGCCGCACTAACTTTGGCAGCAGAAGCTGCACTAGCCCCGGATACCTCCTTGCGGTACTGCTCTATGTCTCCAGCAGAACGCTTGAGACTGACCGAACACGGTTTCGTGAACATTATAGGCGATGCAGGCGGGGGCATAACTGCCCCAGATGCCTCGCTTTCACTCCCACTCATTACTGTCGTTGTTGGGCCACGCGTCTCCATCATATGGACTTTAGTGCTCTTATCTAACTTGACCTACCCTAACATAGCCTATCTAAACCTAACCTATCTAAACCTATCTTACTCTAATGTAGCCTAATCTATCCTAGCTTACCCTACCTTACACCTATCCTAACTTATTCTCACTTATCCTAAACAAACCTAACCTATTCCTAGCTTATCCTAGCCTATCCTACCGTATTCTAACTGATCCTAACCTATTCCTATCCTATCCTAACTTGTCCTAAACAATCTTTACTTATCCTGGCCTATCCTAACTTATCCTAAAGTAACTTAACCTAAATTAACCTAACTTAAACCCTAGGTACTAAAGTCCATAACCAACTTCCTTCTAACTCCTTCTCTTCCTTCTTTTTATCTTCTAGAGTCTCTGCTCCGTTAACGTATAAAAAATATAATTATCCTTACCACCTGGTTCTATGGTCACTGTCACTAAACACACAAATTCACAAAATTGAATGGTGTAGTCCGGACGACTTAATGTATAAAATCTGAACAAATTCTATACACATTCCCATCACTCTCAAAATTTGAATACTGCAGTCGGACGACGCGATGTAGGAGTACATACAGTGAACTCTACTACACGTTACTGACGTCACGACGACACGGACAGAGCGCGCAAGTGCAGCTCTCAGCGCACGACGCGTCGTGGGAGCGCACACCGTGATCACCACACTATACGCGGACGATGCGATGTACCAGTGTATACAGTGAACACTGACTCTACCGGCATGACGACAACACCACAACGCAGAGCGCGTAGGAGCACGTCTTAACCGCACGACGTCTGGCTCACGACTACGACTAACCTAACCTAACCTAACCTAACCTAACCTTTTTTTTTTTTTTTTTTTTTGTTCACGCAGTGGCAAAATGCTATTTACGCACCGCCCCCCGCCAGTTACAGATAGGGGGTTGTGTGGGACTCGCCAGTCCTGCGACTGGAATACCCACTAAAATCCACTGCGGTGCCTCTTCCGCGCTTTTACGGGGTGCCGGAGAGATCGTCTTACGACATTCGATCCCCGACACCCCAACGCTTGGCTCTCTGGCCGCATCCAATAACCCCTCAAGGTGGTGGGAGCAGATGCGCGTATAAGCGCCGTCTGCCCCCCAGCCGCCGCCGTCGGAGCGAGTTTGCGGGCGCTGCAGTCTCACGCTCCCGCTCCTTGGCCTCCTTCTGTGCAATGACCTCTTCGCAGAAGGAGGCCATCGACGTCCAACCCCTGTCGCTATCAAGCATCACCGAAACGATGCTCGACAGCGACAGGTCGTCTCCAATTACCCCGGACAGGATGCGGCGCTCAGACCCCCAGGCGGGGCACTCCTCCAGGGTGTGACGCGCATCATCAACTAGCGCGCCACACTCGTGGCACCCGGGAGTCTCCTCCTTCCCAATCCTGTGCAGGTACTTACCGAAGACACCGTGTCCGGTAAGTACCTGCGACATCCTAAACGTAACGTTGCCGTACCTCCTTGTCATCCAGCGGCGGAGAAGGGGAGCGACCGCCTGAACAGTCGCTCGACCAGCTACTCTGGGTACCTCCAGTTCCTCCCTCCACCGCCGGATGACGTTCCTTTGAGCCGCCTGCTTTGCCCTACGTAATTCCCTAGGGGAAATACTTGTGCCCCTTGCACGCGCCGCAGCGCAAACCCGGTAGACCTCCGCCTGTGCCCCAGCCTGGAGAGGCCAAGGCGGGTCGCCCGCCAACAGTGTTGCCGCGGCCCATGACACAGTACGGTAGCCCCTGATAGACCTCACCGCCATGACCCGCTGCGGCTTACGCAGCAAAGTCTTATTATGGGCGGTGAGGGACTCCGCCCAGATAGGGGCCCCATACAGCGCCATAGACCGCAAAATTCCGGCATATAATCGTCGGCAGGACGACCCAGGACTTCCAGTATTCGGCAGAAGTCTACCCAGCGCCGCGGCGGCTTTGGTAAGCCTGGGCACAAGTTGGGCAAAATGCGGCCCAAAACTCCACCTGCTATCAAGGTGCAGACCCAGATATTTCATCTGGGCCCGCACCGGCACGACAACGTTAGACACCCTGATCTGTGCTCCTCGGGGGACACCCTGACCCGGGCCATGAAACAGGAGGGCCTCTGTTTTGTCTAAAGAGACCCTCAGACCCAGATCATTTATCCGGCCCACGACGAGCGCAACTCCAGCCCTCGCCAACCGAGCGGCCTCCCCGAAGTCAGCCCCCCTCAC
Source organism: Lymantria dispar (assembly GCA_032191425.1). Lineage (NCBI taxonomy): Eukaryota > Metazoa > Arthropoda > Insecta > Lepidoptera > Erebidae > Lymantria > Lymantria dispar. Next base: position 111,818 of record CM063449.1, read on the forward strand.
AGTGACGAGGGTATCATCTGCATAACAGATGACCCCCATCCCAGGAAGGAGCCGGCCTCGCAGAAGCCAGTCGAACCCGACGTTCCACAGGGTCGGACCGAGGACCGAGCCCTGCGGGACGCCGCATTCCACCCGGCGGCGATGTAAGCGCCCGTCGTCCCCCTCCCAGAGCACGTGCCTTTCCTCAAGGTACGCTTCCAACAGCCTCCGGAGGTATGGGGGCACTCCATGGAACCGGAGCGCCTCCCTTAATGTCTCATGCGGGAGGCTGTTGAAAGCGTTTTTGATGTCAAGCGAGACTGCCAGCATCACGTCCCTATTGGCCACCGCTTCGGTGGCCTGAATTTTCAGGGCGGCCAGTGCATCAATAGTTGACCGGCCGCGCCTGAATCCGTACTGATTTGCTGACAGCCCCGGCCCGACATCCTCGAGGTGCTGAACGAGGCGGTCCGCGACGACCTTCTCAAACAATTTGGCCGCCTCGTCCAGCAGCACCAGGGGTCTATATGCAGAGGGAGAGTCCAAAGGACGACCCTCCTTCCGCAAAAGGCACAACCTGCCCTCTTTCCAAATCGACGGGAACTGCCCAGACCTCAGACATTCGTCGAGCAGTTCCCGTAGCATGTTCCTACAGACAGCCGCAGCGATGCCGTACACGAGGCCCGGGACTCCGTCCGGGCCGGGCGCTTTCTTCTTTCCGCGAAGACGGAAGAGGGCTGCATCCAATTCTCGGTCAGCGATGGGCGGAATGGGAACTTCCGCCTCTATCGCTGACGGAGGAGCCATCCTTGGGGGAGCATGCCCCGCTGAGTTCGGAAAAAGCTCCCCCAACAGTCCCGATAAGAGATCAGCATCCAGGGTTTCGATGATGGGGGCGCCGCAGGCTCGGAGCTTGTTCCGTGCCCGTTGATAGGGGCGCCCCCACGGATCTCTATCGAGGACCGCAAGCAGCTCCTCCCGCGCCCTCTCCTTCGCCCGGCTGATGGCCAGCTGCAGGGTTTTCTTTCTTCTTTGGTACTCCATACGCAGCTGGCCCTCAAGGACTTCATCCCGGACCGTCCTCTGGCGGCAGCGAATGTACGCCCGCCGCGACCGGTTGGAGGCCACCCGAAGACCGGCAATCTCAGGTGACCACCAGTATACCTGTCGTCGCGGAGGCCGCCGCCGCGCCCTTGGCATCGCCGCATCGCAGACCGTCTGCAGGCAACTTCTAAAATGGCCCGCGAGCTCATTCACCCCCGTGACTCGCTGTCCCGCTGAGCCCCAACGCTGGACTATTGCGGACTCCCGGACCATGTCTAGGTCAATTTGCCCGATGGCCCATTTCGGGAGTCCACCCCTTACTCTGCGCCGGGGCTGCAGTGGACCCGGAGGGGCAGAGACCTCAAACCGTATGTAGCGGTGGTCTGATAGAGTCTCCACCCCTTCCACCACTCTCCAACCTCTCACCATGCTAGCGACACTGGGGCTGGCAAACGAAAGGTCCACCACAGACCCACCCCAGTCCCGCACGCACGTGAGTACCCTCCCCGTATTGAGGAGGGACAAGTCAGAAAGAATGGTCCACTGTTCTACGGCCCTTCCTCTGGGATCCGTGGCAGGGTTTCCCCACGCCTGAGACTTTGCGTTGAAATCGCCGAGGACCACTACTTTCCTCGGCGACTGTCGCCGAACCGCAGCGCCGACAGAGTCCAAGAAGATCTCAAACTCCGCCAGCGCGCGGTTGGGAGAGAAATAGACCCCTACAACTGCAAAGTCTCTCCATCCCGCCACGGCATACCCATTACCCCTCTCGAGTACGGAAAGGGGGGGGCCGATATCTCCTCTGACCAGGACAGCGACGTCACCATTAATGTCTCCCACCCAGTTGGGTGAGGAAGGGACGAAATATGGCTCGCAGGCCACCGCCAGGTCCACACCCCACTCCGCCATAGATTGCAAGAGCAGATCTTGGGCAGCGGCAGTGTGGTTGATGTTCGCCTGGAGGAAATCTACTTTGTCTCCCATTAAGGAGACATTTCAATTTCCTCCTGAACCTGACGGCTTAAAGTCGTTGTGGTGGTCTGAGGTCCTTGGACCACCTTGCCTTTCGAGGAGGGAGGTTTACACAACCTCCCTCCCATAATATGCGATGATGCTCGACCGGCGTCAGCACAGACTGCACAGCGGTACTCCGCCATGCACGAGGCTGCCTTGTGCCCTTCAAGGCCACACCGGTAACAAAGACTGGAGCGGTCGACTTCTGAGGTGCACAAAGAGGTTGTATGCCCCAACCCTAGGCACCTAAAACACCTAAGAGGTAGGTTTTCTAGCACCTGGACTCCGGCGGAGCTCCAACCGACTAAGAGCCTCCCCGCATCCGCCAGAGTCTTCGCAGTGGCGACGGGGCACCTTATCTTGGCTACGCCCATGCCACGTGCCCCACGCTGGATCTCCCCAACCTGCACCTCCGTTGCAGCACATCCTCCTACGCGGACCACGGCCTGTTGGATCCTCTCTTGGGTGACAGAATCATCAAGACCGGTCACCCGAATGTCCGCCCGTTTAACCGGGCAGACAACGTCCACCATTCCAGCGAGCGCTGTGCGAAGGCTAGTGGCTAGTTTATCGGCGGTCTCCCTAGTCTGGTCCTTAGGTAACTGGAGCACCCTTGCCCCAGTCACAGAGCGTCTGACCTTTAGACCCCCCTCAATTCCAAGCTCCTTAAGGTCCACCTCCTGTTCAGCACGGAGCATAGCATCGGCGTATGTTAGCCCCCTGCTTTCGGCCCCGGGCTGCAATTTCAAAATTACAGCCGAAGAGCGAGGAGCAGTCAACGCCGACTTTACTTTCCTCCGTGCCACTTCTGCTGCACTGGGAGCGACGGGGGGCACAGCCTTCGCTGGGGTGGTTGAAGAGAGTGCCGCAGAAGAGGTGGCCTTTTTCTTGCCCTTTTTAACAACAGTGACCCAACTCTCTACAGGCGCGGATGGGGTCACTGGAACATCCTTGGACGTCGTTGTTACTGCAGCAGGTGTCGTTGCAGTCTTGGGTGCAGCAGGTACAGCAGTCATACCTCTCTTCTTATCCGCTGCCAAGGGTGGACGGACTCTCTGGGCGGGGAGGAGACGATCCTCAATCCCGTCAAATCGAGCCGCCATCATCTCACCGAAGGAATTTCGGAGAGAGGTCTCCATGTCCTCAAACATGTGCTTAAGCACATTCGCATCCGGTGTCGACCTTTGGGCCACCGCTTTAGGGGACTTAAATTCGTCAAACTGTCTCCTATAAGATTTGAGTTCCATCTTGAGGGTCTCGTTTTCCTTACGGAGTTTAGCAATATCCCTCCTAAAGGACTCAAGACTGTCTTCTTCTACCGTTTTTAACAATACGTTAATGCATTTCATCAGGTTTTCCGTCCCTTGATTAAGTACTTTAATAGTAGTCCCCTTGAGATTTTTTGATTTTCGGATGCTTTGCTGAACCTCAGCAAGTACGCTCATACTGTATTTTTTAACTTCCTGGGTTGAACAGAGGTTCAGCGTCCCATCCGAAAATTCCATTACCTCCGAGCATGTACTGTCATCTGAATCCCCATCCATGGCTCGTTGCTCCAACATATCATGTAGAGAACGAGCACATGCAAGTCCAGCAGAATGTCCTCTAACCGATGTTTTGCCTCTGCGGGCCGCACTAACTTTGGCAGCAGAAGCTGCACTAGCCCCGGATACCTCCTTGCGGTACTGCTCTATGTCCCCAGCAGAACGCTTGAGACTGACCGAACACGGTTTCGTGAACATTATAGGCGATGCAGGCGGGGGCATAACTGCCCCAGATGCCTCGCTTTCACTCCCACTCATTACTGTCGTTGTTGGGCCACGCGTCTCCATCATATGGACTTTAGTGCTCTTATCTAACTTGACCTACCCTAACATAGCCTATCTAAACCTAACCTATCTAAACCTATCTTACTCTAATGTAGCCTAATCTATCCTAGCTTACCCTACCTTGCACCTATCCTAACTTATTCTCACTTATCCTAAACAATCCTAACCTATTCCTAGCTTATCCTAGCCTATCCTACCGTATTCTAACTGATCCTAACCTATTCCTATCCTATCCTAACTTGTCCTAAACAATCTTAACTTATCCTGGCCTATCCTAACTTATCCTAAAGTAACTTAACCTAAATTAACCTAACTTAAATCCTAGGTACTAAAGTCCATAACCAACTTCCTTCTAACTCCTTCTCTTCCTTCTTTTTATCTTCTAGAGTCTCTGCTCCGTTAACGTATAAAAAATATAATTATCCTTACCACCTGGTTCTATGGTCACTGTCACTAAACACACAAATTCACAAAATTGAATGGTGTAGTCCGGACGACTTAATGTATAAAATCTGAACAAATTCTATACACATTCCCATCACTCTCAAAATTTGAATACTGCAGTCGGACGACGCGATGTAGGAGTACATACAGTGAACTCTACTACACGTTACTGACGTCACGACGACACGGACAGAGCGCGCAAGTGCAGCTCTCAGCGCACGACGCGTCGTGGGAGCGCACACCGTGATCACCACACTATACGCGGACGATGCGATGTACCAGTGTATACAGTGAACACTGACTCTACCGGCATGACGACAACACCACAACGCAGAGCGCGTAGGAGCACGTCTTAACCGCACGACGTCTGGCTCACGACTCAAAAAAAAATGCGGTTAATTTGTGCCTTAACCGTTTTGTGTGTTCCATCCTTGTCAAGGGGAGTGCTAACCGTCTCTCCTTTCAATAGACACAACCTAACCTAACCTCCACTGCGGTGCCTCTTCCGCGCTTTTACGGGGTGCCGGAGAGATCGTCTTACGACATTCGATCCCCGACACCCCAACGCTTGGCTCTCTGGCCGCATCCAATAACCCCTCAAGGTGGCGGGAGCAGATGCGCGTATAAGCGCCGTCTGCCCCCCAGCCGCCGCCGTCGGAGCGAGTTTGCGGGCGCTGCAGTCTCACGCTCCCGCTCCTTGGCCTCCTTCTGTGCAATGACCTCTTCGCAGAAGGAGGCCATCGACGTCCAACCCCTGTCGCTATCAAGCATCACCGAAACGATGCTCGACAGCGACAGGTCGTCTCCAATTACCCCGGACAGGATGCGGCGCTCAGACCCCCAGGCGGGGCACTCCTCCAGGGTGTGACGCGCATCATCAACTAGCGCGCCACACTCGTGGCACCCGGGAGTCTCCTCCTTCCCAATCCTGTGCAGGTACTTACCGAAGACACCGTGTCCGGTAAGTACCTGCGACATCCTAAACGTAACGTTGCCGTACCTCCTTGTCATCCAGCGGTGGAGAAGGGGAGCGACCGCCTGAACAGTCGCTCGACCAGCTACTCTGGGTACCTCCAGTTCCTCCCTCCACCGCCGGATGACGTTCCTTTGAGCCGCCTGCTTTGCCCTACGTAATTCCCTAGGGGAAATACTTGTGCCCCTTGCACGCGCCGCAGCGCAAACCCGGTAGACCTCCGCCTGTGCCCCAGCCTGGAGAGGCCAAGGCGGGTCGCCCGCCAACAGTGTTGCCGCGGCCCATGACACAGTACGGTAGCCCCTGATAGACCTCACCGCCATGACCCGCTGCGGCTTACGCAGCAAAGTCTTATTATGGGCGGTGAGGGACTCCGCCCAGATAGGGGCCCCATACAGCGCCATAGACCGCAAAATTCCGGCATATAATCGTCGGCAGGACGACCCAGGACTTCCAGTATTCGGCAGAAGTCTACCCAGCGCCGCGGCGGCTTTGGTAAGCCTGGGCACAAGTTGGGCAAAATGCGGCCCAAAACTCCACCTGCTATCAAGGTGCAGACCCAGATATTTCATCTGGGCCCGCACCGGCACGACAACGTTAGACACCCTGATCTGTGCTCCTCGGGGGACACCCTGACCCGGGCCATGAAACAGGAGGGCCTCTGTTTTGTCTAAAGAGACCCTCAGACCCAGGTCATTTATCCGGCCCACGACGAGCGCAACTCCAGCCCTCGCCAGCCGAGCGGCCTCCCCGAAGTCAGCCCCCCTCACAGTGACGAGGGTATCATCTGCATAACAGATGACCCCCATCCCAGGAAGGAGCCGGCCTCGCAGAAGCCAGTCGAACCCGACGTTCCACAGGGTCGGACCGAGGACCGAGCCCTGCGGGACGCCGCATTCCACCCGGCGGCGATGTAAGCGCCCGTCGTCCCCCTCCCAGAGCACGTGCCTTTCCTCAAGGTACGCTTCCAACAGCCTCCGGAGGTATGGGGGCACTCCATGGAACCGGAGCGCCTCCCTTAATGTCTCATGCGGGAGGCTGTTGAAAGCGTTTTTGATGTCAAGCGAGACTGCCAGCATCACGTCCCTATTGGCCACCGCTTCGGTGGCCTGAATTTTCAGGGCGGCCAGTGCATCAATAGTTGACCGGCCGCGCCTGAATCCGTACTGATTTGCTGACAGCCCCGGCCCGACATCCTCGAGGTGCTGAACGAGGCGGTCCGCGACGACCTTCTCAAACAATTTGGCCGCCTCGTCCAGCAGCACCAGGGGTCTATATGCAGAGGGAGAGTCCAAAGGACGACCCTCCTTCCGCAAAAGGCACAACCTGCCCTCTTTCCAAATCGACGGGAACTGCCCAGACCTCAGACATTCGTCGAGCAGTTCCCGTAGCATGTTCCCACAGACAGCCGCAGCGATGCCGTACACGAGGCCCGGGACTCCGTCCGGGCCGGGCGCTTTCTTCTTTCCGCGAAGACGGAAGAGGGCTGCATCCAATTCTCGGTCAGCGATGGGCGGAATGGGAACTTCCGCCTCTATCGCTGACGGAGGAGCCATCCTTGGGGGAGCATGCCCCGCTGAGTTCGGAAAAAGCTCCCCCAACAGTCCCGATAAGAGATCAGCATCCAGGGTTTCGATGATGGGGGCGCCGCAGGCTCGGAGCTTGTTCCGTGCCCGTTGATAGGGGCGCCCCCACGGATCTCTATCGAGGACCGCAAGCAGCTCCTCCCGCGCCCTCTCCTTCGCCCGGCTGATGGCCAGCTGCAGGGTTTTCTTTCTTCTTTGGTACTCCATACGCAGCTGGCCCTCAAGGACTTCATCCCGGACCGTCCTCTGGCGGCAGCGAATGTACGCCCGCCGCGACCGGTTGGAGGCCACCCGAAGACCGGCAATCTCAGGTGACCACCAGTATACCTGTCGTCGCGGAGGCCGCCGCCGCGCCCTTGGCATCGCCGCATCGCAGACCGTCTGCAGGCAACTTCTAAAATGGCCCGCGAGCTCATTCACCCCCGTGACTCGCTGTCCCGCTGAGCCCCAACGCTGGACTATTGCGGACTCCCGGACCATGTCTAGGTCAATTTGCCCGATGGCCCATTTCGGGAGTCCACCCCTTACTCTGCGCCGGGGCTGCAGTGGACCCGGAGGGGCAGAGACCTCAAACCGTATGTAGCGGTGGTCTGATAGAGTCTCCACCCCTTCCACCACTCTCCAACCTCTCACCATGCTAGCGACACTGGGGCTGGCAAACGAAAGGTCCACCACAGACCCACCCCAGTCCCGCACGCACGTGAGTACCCTCCCCGTATTGAGGAGGGACAAGTCAGAAAGAATGGTCCACTGTTCTACGGCCCTTCCAACCTAACCTAACCTTTTTTTTTTTTTTTTTTTTTTGTTCACGCAGTGGCAAAATGCTATTTACGCACCGCCCCCCGCCAGTTACAGACAGGAGGTTGTGTGGGACTCGCCAGTCCTGCGACTGGAATACCCACTAAAATCCACTGCGGTGCCTCTTCCGCGCTTTTACGGGGTGCCGGAGAGATCGTCTTACGACATTCGATCCCCGACACCCCAACGCTTGGCTCTCTGGCCGCATCCAATAACCCCTCAAGGTGGCGGGAGCAGATGCGCGTATAAGCGCCGTCTGCCCCCCAGCCGCCGCCGTCGGAGCGAGTTTGCGGGCGCTGCAGTCTCACGCTCCCGCTCCTTGGCCTCCTTCTGTGCAATGACCTCTTCGCAGAAGGAGGCCATCGACGTCCAACCCCTGTCGCTATCAAGCATCACCGAAACGATGCTCGACAGCGACAGGTCGTCTCCAATTACCCCGGACAGGATGCGGCGCTCAGACCCCCAGGCGGGGCACTCCTCCAGGGTGTGACGCGCATCATCAACTAGCGCGCCACACTCGTGGCACCCGGGAGTCTCCTCCTTCCCAATCCTGTGCAGGTACTTACCGAAGACACCGTGTCCGGTAAGTACCTGCGACATCCTAAACGTAACGTTGCCGTACCTCCTTGTCATCCAGCGGTGGAGAAGGGGAGCGACCGCCTGAACAGTCGCTCGACCAGCTACTCTGGGTACCTCCAGTTCCTCCCTCCACCGCCGGATGACGTTCCTTTGAGCCGCCTGCTTTGCCCTACGTAATTCCCTAGGGGAAATACTTGTGCCCCTTGCACGCGCCGCAGCGCAAACCCGGTAGACCTCCGCCTGTGCCCCAGCCTGGAGAGGCCAAGGCGGGTCGCCCGCCAACAGTGTTGCCGCGGCCCATGACACAGTACGGTAGCCCCTGATAGACCTCACCGCCATGACCCGCTGCGGCTTACGCAGCAAAGTCTTATTATGGGCGGTGAGGGACTCCGCCCAGATAGGGGCCCCATACAGCGCCATAGACCGCAAAATTCCGGCATATAATCGTCGGCAGGACGACCCAGGACTTCCAGTATTCGGCAGAAGTCTACCCAGCGCCGCGGCGGCTTTGGTAAGCCTGGGCACAAGTTGGGCAAAATGCGGCCCAAAACTCCACCTGCTATCAAGGTGCAGACCCAGATATTTCATCTGGGCCCGCACCGGCACGACAACGTTAGACACCCTGATCTGTGCTCCTCGGGGGACACCCTGACCCGGGCCATGAAACAGGAGGGCCTCTGTTTTGTCTAAAGAGACCCTCAGACCCAGGTCATTTATCCGGCCCACGACGAGCGCAACTCCAGCCCTCGCCAGCCGAGCGGCCTCCCCGAAGTCAGCCCCCCTCACAGTGACGAGGGTATCATCTGCATAACAGATGACCCCCATCCCAGGAAGGAGCCGGCCTCGCAGAAGCCAGTCGAACCCGACGTTCCACAGGGTCGGACCGAGGACCGAGCCCTGCGGGACGCCGCATTCCACCCGGCGGCGATGTAAGCGCCCGTCGTCCCCCTCCCAGAGCACGTGCCTTTCCTCAAGGTACGCTTCCAACAGCCTCCGGAGGTATGGGGGCACTCCATGGAACCGGAGCGCCTCCCTTAATGTCTCATGCGGGAGGCTGTTGAAAGCGTTTTTGATGTCAAGCGAGACTGCCAGCATCACGTCCCTATTGGCCACCGCTTCGGTGGCCTGAATTTTCAGGGCGGCCAGTGCATCAATAGTTGACCGGCCGCGCCTGAATCCGTACTGATTTGCTGACAGCCGCGGCCCGACATCCTCGAGGTGCTGAACGAGGCGGTCCGCGACGACCTTCTCAAACAATTTGGCCGCCTCGTCCAGCAGCACCAGGGGTCTATATGCAGAGGGAGAGTCCAAAGGACGACCCTCCTTCCGCAAAAGGCACAACCTGCCCTCTTTCCAAATCGACGGGAACTGCCCAGACCTCAGACATTCGTCGAGCAGTTCCCGTAGCATGTTCCCACAGACAGCCGCAGCGATGCCGTACACGAGGCCCGGGACTCCGTCCGGGCCGGGCGCTTTCTTCTTTCCGCGAAGACGGAAGAGGGCTGCATCCAATTCTCGGTCAGCGATGGGCGGAATGGGAACTTCCGCCTCTATCGCTGACGGAGGAGCCATCCTTGGGGGAGCATGCCCCGCTGAGTTCGGAAAAAGCTCCCCCAACAGTCCCGATAAGAGATCAGCATCCAGGGTTTCGATGATGGGGGCGCCGCAGGCTCGGAGCTTGTTCCGTGCCCGTTGATAGGGGCGCCCCCACGGATCTCTATCGAGGACCGCAAGCAGCTCCTCCCGCGCCCTCTCCTTCGCCCGGCTGATGGCCAGCTGCAGGGTTTTCTTTCTTCTTTGGTACTCCATACGCAGCTGGCCCTCAAGGACTTCATCCCGGACCGTCCTCTGGCGGCAGCGAATGTACGCCCGCCGCGACCGGTTGGAGGCCACCCGAAGACCGGCAATCTCAGGTGACCACCAGTATACCTGTCGTCGCGGAGGCCGCCGCCGCGCCCTTGGCATCGCCGCATCGCAGACCGTCTGCAGGCAACTTCTAAAATGGCCCGCGAGCTCATTCACCCCCGTGACTCGCTGTCCCGCTGAGCCCCAACGCTGGACTATTGCGGACTCCCGGACCATGTCTAGGTCAATTTGCCCGATGGCCCATTTCGGGAGTCCACCCCTTACTCTGCGCCGGGGCTGCAGTGGACCCGGAGGGGCAGAGACCTCAAACCGTATGTAGCGGTGGTCTGATAGAGTCTCCACCCCTTCCACCACTCTCCAACCTCTCACCATGCTAGCGACACTGGGGCTAGCAAACGAAAGGTCCACCACAGACCCACCCCAGTCCCGCACGCACGTGAGTACCCTCCCCGTATTGAGGAGGGACAAGTCAGAAAGAATGGTCCACTGTTCTACGGCCCTTCCTCTGGGATCCGTGGCAGGGTTTCCCCACGCCTGAGACTTTGCGTTGAAATCGCCGAGGACCACTACTTTCCTCGGCGACTGTCGCCGAACCGCAGCGCCGACAGAGTCCAAGAAGATCTCAAACTCCGCCAGCGCGCGGTTGGGAGAGAAATAGACCCCTACAACTGCAAAGTCTCTCCATCCCGCCACGGCATACCCATTACCCCTCTCGAGTACGGAAAGGGGGGGGCCGATATCTACTCTGACGAGGACAGCGACGTCACCATTAATGTCTCCCACCCAGTTGGGTGAGGAAGGGACGAAATATGGCTCGCAGGCCACCGCCAGGTCCACACCCCACTCCGCCATAGATTGCAAGAGCAGATCTTGGGCAGCGGCAGTGTGGTTGATGTTCGCCTGGAGGAAATCTACTTTGTCTCCCATTAAGGAGACATTTCAATTTCCTCCTGAACCTGACGGCTTAAAGTCGTTGTGGTGGTCTGAGGTCCTTGGACCACCTTGCCTTTCGAGGAGGGAGGTTTACACAACCTCCCTCCCATAATGTGCGATGATGCTCGACCGGCGTCAGCACAGACTGCACAGCGGTACTCCGCCATGCACGAGGCCGCCTTGTGCCCTTCAAAGCCACACCGGTAACAAAGACTGGAGCGGTCGACTTCTGAGGTGCACAAAGAGGTTGTATGCCCCAACCCTAGGCACCTAAAACACCTAAGAGGTAGGTTTTCTAGCACCTGGACTCCGGCGGAGCTCCAACCGACTAAGAGCCTCCCCGCATCCGCCAGAGTCTTCGCAGTGGCGACGGGGCACCTTACCTTGGCTACGCCCATGCCACGTGCCCCACGCTGGATCTCCCCAACCTGCACCTCCGTTGCAGCACATCCTCCTACGCGGACCACGGCCTGTTGGATCCTCTCTTGGGTGACAGAATCATCAAGACCGGTCACCCGAATGTCCGCCCGTTTAACCGGGCAGACAACGTCCACCATTCCAGCGAGCGCTGTGCGAAGGCTAGTGGCTAGTTTATCGGCGGTCTCCCTAGTCTGGTCCTTAGGTAACTGGAGCACCCTTGCCCCAGTCACAGAGCGTCTGACCTTTAGACCCCCCTCAATTCCAAGCTCCTTAAGGTCCACCTCCTGTTCAGCACGGAGCATAGCATCGGCGTATGTTAGCCCCCTGCTTTCGGCCCCGGGCTGCAATTTCAAAATTACAGCCGAAGAGCGAGGAGCAGTCAACGCCGACTTTACTTTCCTCCGTGCCACTTCTGCTGCACTGGGAGCGACGGGGGGCACAGCCTTCGCTGGGGTGGTTGAAGAGAGTGCCGCAGAAGAGGTGGCCTTTTTCTTGCCCTTTTTAACAACAGTGACCCAACTCTCTACAGGCGCGGATGGGGTCACTGGAACATCCTTGGACGTCGTTGTTACTGCAGCAGGTGTCGTTGCAGTCTTGGGTGCAGCAGGTACAGCAGTCATACCTCTCTTCTTATCCGCTGCCAAGGGTGGACGGACTCTCTGGGCGGGGAGGAGACGATCCTCAATCCCGTCAAATCGAGCCGCCATCATCTCACCGAAGGAATTTCGGAGAGAGGTCTCCATGTCCTCAAACATGTGCTTAAGCACATCCGCATCCGGTGTCGACCTTTGGGCCACCGCTTTAGGGGACTTAAATTCGTCAAACTGTCTCCTATAAGATTTGAGTTCCATCTTGAGGGTCTCGTTTTCCTTACGGAGTTTAGCAATATCCCTCCTAAAGGACTCAAGACTGTCTTCTTCTACCGTTTTTAACAATACGTTAATGCATTTCATCAGGTTTTCCGTCCCTTGATTAAGTACTTTAATAGTAGTCCCCTTGAGATTTTTTGATTTTCGGATGCTTTGCTGAACCTCAGCAAGTACGCTCATACTGTATTTTTTAACTTCCTGGGTTGAACAGAGGTTCAGCGTCCCATCCGAAAATTCCATTACCTCCGAGCATGTACTGTCATCTGAATCCCCATCCATGGCTCGTTGCTCCAACATATCATGTAGAGAACGAGCACATGCAAGTCCAGCAGAATGTCCTCTAACCGGTGTTTTGCCTCTGCGGGCCGCACTAACTTTGGCAGCAGAAGCTGCACTAGCCCCGGATACCTCCTTGCGGTACTGCTCTATGTCCCCAGCAGAACGCTTGAGACTGACCGAACACGGTTTCGTGAACATTATAGGCGATGCAGGCGGGGGCATAACTGCCCCAGATGCCTCGCTTTCACTCCCACTCATTACTGTCGTTGTTGGGCCACGCGTCTCCATCATATGGACTTTAGTGCTCTTATCTAACTTGACCTACCCTAACATAGCCTATCTAAACCTAACCTATCTAAACCTATCTTACTCTAATGTAGCCTAATCTATCCTAGCTTACCCTACCTTACACCTATCCTAACTTATTCTCACTTATCCTAAACAAACCTAACCTATTCCTAGCTTATCCTAGCCTATCCTACCGTATTCTAACTGATCCTAACCTATTCCTATCCTATCCTAACTTGTCCTAAACAATCTTTACTTATCCTGGCCTATCCTAACTTATCCTAAAGTAACTTAACCTAAATTAACCTAACTTAAACCCTAGGTACTAAAGTCCATAACCAACTTCCTTCTAACTCCTTCTCTTCCTTCTTTTTATCTTCTAGAGTCTCTGCTCCGTTAACGTATAAAAAATATAATTATCCTTACCACCTGGTTCTATGGTCACTGTCACTAAACACACAAATTCACAAAATTGAATGGTGTAGTCCGGACGACTTAATGTATAAAATCTGAACAAATTCTATACACATTCCCATCACTCTCAAAATTTGAATACTGCAGTCGGACGACGCGATGTGAACATACAGTGAACTCTACTACACGTTACTGACGTCACGACGACACGGACAGAGCGCGCAAGTGTAGCTCTCAGCGCACGACGCGTCGTGGGAGCGCACACCGTGATCACCACACTATACGCGGACGATGCGATGTACCAGTGTATACAGTGAACACTGACTCTACCGGCATGACGACAACACCACAACGCAGAGCGCGTAGGAGCACGTCTTAACCGCACGACGTCTGGCTCACGACTAACCTAACCTAACCTAACCTAACCTAACCTAACCTAACCTAACCTAACCTAACCTAACCTAACCTAACCTAACCTAACCTAACCTAACCTAACCTAACCTAACCAGTCCCCCGCTGACCGCGCTGCCGTCAGCTGCTTTTTCAAGTGAGCTCCGCGCTTTTTAATTGCTTAAAGTGGGTTTTTCGCAAGTTATCGTAACGTGTTATACCTCAAAAGTTGCGCGTTAACGAGGCGCACACGCCGAAATTGTTCCTGTGAGTGTGAGTGCGATAACCAGGAAGTTATTAATGAAAAACCTCTAAAATTAAAGGTTAAGTGAGTGAAAATCAACAGTTTTTCGTGAATTGTGCTTCGGGGTAGGTGCCTCCACGCGACATTTTTGTGTCGGCGTGTAGGCCCCGCGGGCCCGCATCTTTTGACACCTCGCAAGCGGAAATCCGTGCAGCGCAACACACCAAAAAGTGCAGAAAAACAACATTTTTTCGCACGTGGCGTCACCACGAGGTACCCGATATACGCCACCTAGAGAGCTGGGATTTTCAACATACCTGCGGGCAAGTACCCAGACACTTTTTCCGAAGCCAGAAAAATTTTAGGTGCTGTACTTTTTAAGATAAAACATTTAAATTTTTCAAACTTTGACACCGTATAGCTCGGTCCCATACCGGGCTATAATTCCCGTTTTTGTGCCGCTGCCTGCGCGCTCGCTGGGACAACATAATATTAGAAGCCGAGCACCCTGGACTATATAGTCGAGGAGCCAAGGACGAAAAACTAAAAAAACTTTGGTTTTTAGAAAGTTTTGTTCGACCGGAAAAATAGTAAAAAAAATACCTGGACCTTACTGTGTTGTAGAGGCTTCTTTGTACTTAATTTACACATTTTTTAAAAAAATTTTATGTCAAATAGTTTAGGAGAAATCGAATTTTAACCGAATTTCTTAAATAAATCCGTAAATAATATAAATAATTAAAATTTTAGGTAATAGGTGGCTTTAGATGACCTTTGGGCACACCCCGAGCCCAAACACGGTGGCCCTAGCCCCAAAAACAACGAAATTTAAAATCCTGGGTGTCTCGGGGGGTGTTTGGAGTTGGCCGCGAAAATTTTCAGAGTCACATATCTCCGGTACTATTTGCCGTAGAGGACTGGGGTTTTCGGATTAGCATAGAGCAAGACTCAGGCTATCGTTTTTTATAGCCAATTGCCAAAAAGGGCAATATTTTTTATTATTGAGATTTTGACCACTAGGCTGGTAGTCCTAGTCAAGCCATTGACGGCATTGAAAACCCCAAGCTCCTCCGACGAATACTTTAGGAGATATAGTAGGTTAAAGTTCGATTTTGACAGCTCGGCCGCCATATTGGATTTTTTCAGGAGGCCGTATCTCCGAAGATATTTAACGCAGAGCGTGGAGATTTTGCAGGTGGGCTAAGGGGGGAGTTTGGAATTGGGGGGCATTAGATTTTTCCAAATTGGGGGTAAAAAATTTCGACTGCGACTTTTCAATTTGTTTTGGTAGAACTCCCAATTCCCCACCTGCGAGTCCAAACGCGATATCTCTGCGGCTGATAGATTCGGAGATATCGCCGACCAAAGTTATACCCGGCGGCCATCTTGAAAAGGTTCAATTGGCCATAACTCCGCCGGAAATAAAGGTAGCGCGCTGCGGTTTTCGGATTAGTTGATCCCTTGGCAAGGAGTTTCGATCCCCTGGGGTCAGGTGGTGATACAGCCCCACAAAATTTTGGTTTCAGTTGACGGTGCCGGCGTGCGCGGGGCATCGGGGGAAGTTCCATAGTTCAAACCCGAACTTCCTGCGACCGATAGTGCCGAAGTTATCGGGGTTCGAAAATTCCCTGGAGGTGTTGGAGGTGTTAGGGGGTGATTTTCGGACTGCCGTTACTCGGAGGCTATTGGTCGTAGAGACTTGGGATTTCTTCTGCTGTCAATCGCACGGGGAGCTCCACCAGACGCTGATACCACCTTCCTTCTGCCTCTTCTGCTTCTATCTTCTTCTTCTTCTTTTTTCTTCTTTTATCTTCTTTTTCTTCTTTTTGGATGTGGACGATCTCCGTATAACTTGTTGTGATCCCCGCGAGAAGCCGCGGCCGCTACCTCCAGAAGACTAGGCTCTTCTGAAATAAAAAATTTTTTCTTCTTTTATTTTTTTTGTGATTAGCTGTTTTTGAGGCTTCCCCCGCTGAGTCTTTGGGCCGGTGGCGACAATTGGCCGTTGCCTTAGCAATTAACCATTTTGTGCCGCAGCCCGGGGGCTTGTGGGAGGGCTATTATTTTGTTTTAAACATAATTACATATTCCTGGCGGAAGTACATGTATGTAGGTATTTCAAAAATTTTTAATTCTTTTATTTTAATTTTAATCTTAGTTCTAGGACACGGGGCTATACACCCCAGCTCTAGTAAGTAAGTTTTATTGTATTCTTTATTTTGACAAATTGATTCTGACTATTGGGCTTTACACCCACTTTATTTAGTAAATTGTTAATTTACATATAATTATATCAGTAAGTACAACTGACCACTGGGAATATACACCCATAAAAATAGTGATTAGTTTATTGATCCTGGGCTTTATACCCAGTTTAACAGTGTAAATTTCTACTTTATTCCACCTGTTATTACTGACCTTGATTTAGCTTATAATTCTTGACTAACGCGGTTTTGCGTACTTATTGAATAAATCTATTATTTTGCTACAGTGACTTTATAACGGTACATAAACCCGATATACATAAGCTGACCTCACCTATTATATAGAGCATTATACACTCAGAACACGTCACTGTTAATGGGTCTAATACAACAGGGAACAAAACTGTGATCCGGAAAATTTTAGTGGAGCCACGACACAGCCCTCTACACTGAGAAGTGATCCACACGGCGCCGCGAAATCAACATGCTTCGCTCACCGCCACTACGTAAATTGAGCAAAGGGGCGCCTGGAGAGGAACAACAAAATCAGGAACTGGTTACACAACAACAACAACAACAACAGCAACACCACGAATCACATACTCAAAAACAACAACAACACAATCTCCCACAAACACTAACACAAAAGCAGCAACAGCACAGTCAACAACAACACATGACAACATGCCCAGTCAAAAACCAAGTAAGCCGGTTCGAATGCTTACAGATAGGTCGACAAAACAGACAGCATAACGAAACATTTGACATAAATAACGACAACACCTCAACACCCAAACCAGTTCCACAAAGCGAAAAGAGGCTCTCCAGAGAAGCACTGACAAACAGTAGCCCAAAAGGCTGCGATGAAGAGAAGAATAGTATAGAAAACAAGAGCAAAGGAAATGGTAATCCAACAAAGAAGCTATTGCCACAGAGTACAAAAGGCAGCGACAAGCCTGGAAACACAGACCCAGGTCAAAAGAAAACCACCGGGGACAATAAGCGAACAGATCAGGCTGTCCGTGAAAACCCCGTAGTAGAACGAGGCTCACACAAGGCCAAAACTTTAGCAGGAATTATCGACAAATGCTGCAAGGAAATAGATAAAAACCTTAAATTGTCAAGGAACTTTAGAACTGAGCTAAAGCAGGAGATTACTATTCAACTGGAAGAGTTAAGAGGAGTAATAGCGAAGGTAAAACAATTAGAGGAAACTGGTATAATGATAGTAAACAACAAGGAGGAGGATAATCATGCAGGCGAACTAAGCAAAGAAATCCAAGACATGCTTAAAGCAGAAAAGGAACAAATTGCCGAAATGTTTAAGGAACACACAAAGATGATGAAAGATAGTATACAAGTAATTGAGGAACATAAAAACGCAATAGAAACTGCTCCGAAGGTTCTGCCGTATGGAAGTGATGGTGTTGACGGGAAGGCGGTGGTCGAAGATGTGAGGCAAATAAAGGAGGTCACAAAGTGCATAAGCGAGCAAATGACCAAAGTGGTTAACACCTTACCCTCCTATGCTGACATAGTCTCAGGTACTAAAAACGTCAGAAATACAATACCGCAGTCAATGCATAGCATAATAGTAACCACCAACGCAGTCACACCAACACACGAAGAAACGAGGGAACAAATAAAAAATACCCTCAAGGCAAGAGAAAGTGGCCTCCAAATAGACGGGCTAAGAAGTGTCAGGAATGGGAGGGTGGTAATTAGTTGTGCAAACAAGAAGGACCTGGAAAAGGCAACAGAGCGCCTAAGAAACAACACAGAATTGAAGGTTGAAGAAGCAAAGACAAACAACCCAATGGTGATACTGAAAAATATCATGTCATATAACAGCGAAAAAGATATCATAATGGCCATCAAGACCCAAAACAAAGATATAACGGAAGGGCTGAACGCTGAAGAAATGCACATTGAGGAAAGGTTCCGGAGAAAAGCCCGAAACACCTGGCAACATCACGTGGTGCTTAGAGTCTCCCCCAAGATGTGGATGAGGATGACACAGAAGGGTAGACTCTACATAGATATACAACAAGTTATGGTCGAAGATCAGACCCCGCTAATCCAGTGTTCCAGGTGTCTAGAATATGGGCATGGCAAAAAGAGTTGCCGAGAGGAAGACAACCGATGCCACCATTGTGGAGAACACCACAATAAAGCAGAATGCTCGAAACGCCAAGCGGGACAACCGCCGACCTGCTCTAACTGTAAAAAACGGGATCACCTCAATGCAGAGCATCCGGTGTTCAGTATGGAATGTACGATTAGGAGGAAAAATGACGAACTAGCCCGTAAGAACATACGGTACTGCTAAGGGCAGCCATGGCAACAACAGGCATACCCACACTCCCACATCCGTAGCCTTTCAAGCGAACCTACAAAGAAAGGAGTTGGCCACTGCAGAGTTAATGATAGAAGCCACTAAAAGGAAGGCAGTCTTTGCCCTAGTACAAGAGCCGTATGTAGGAGCGCGGAAAGCGATGAAAACATATGGCACTGCAAGAACCTATCAGAATACAAATCGTGGGGATGGTACGGTTAAGGCGGCGATAGTCGTATTTGATGCGGAGATTGCTGTCACGCTGTGCCACGAACACACAACCAATAATATTGCAGTAGTGATAATGCAGAACAGCGCATGGAAGGTTCTTGCAGTGTCATGTTACTTCGAACCTGATCAAGATATTGAACCCTACTTAAAACAACTGGCCGAAATTTGTAAGAAAACAAATATAACCAAAATACTTGTGGGCGGAGACTTTAACGCGAAGAATATTTGGTGGGGTGGCCAACAAACCGATAAGAGAGGAGAAACCGTAATGTGCGCACTTTTGGAAATGGAGCTGCAGGTGCTGAACAATGGAGCCAACCCAACCTTCGACACTATACGGGGCAATAGAAGACTCACAAGCTTCGTTGATGTCACGGCCTGCACGGACGATATGCTGGAGCTAGTGGACGACTGGAGGGTGGCTGGGGATCTCACTGGCTCGGACCATAGTGGGATAACAATGAAACTCAAACTTCAAAAGGCACCAGGCATGCTCATAAGCAGGACCACCAGAAAATACAAAACCAATAAGGTAAATTGGGTACAATTTCATGTGAAATTGAACCAATTAAAGGCCGAAAATGAAATAAATGAAAAAATAGTACAAGGTATAAAAAACAAAAAAGAAATAGACCAATTTATAAGAAAATATACAGACACCATAATAAAAACCTGCGAGCAAACAATGCCTAAAAAGAAAATCGCCGAAAAGTTGAGAGTTCCATGGTGGTCGGAGGAGCTTGAGGTCCTGAAGCGAGGTGTCGCCATTAGCAAGCGGCGTATCCGATGTGCAGCCCCAAGGTTTAGGGAGGGAGCCATTGAGCAGTACTTGAGAGCAAAGCAAGCTTATGAAACGCAAGCTAAGAGTGCACAGGTGAACAGCTGGAAGGAGTTCTGCACAAAGCAGACAAGAGAGGGGATGTGGGAGTCAATCTATCGGGTCATCAGGAACACAAAGAAGAGAGAAGAGGATCTGCCATTGGTCAGTAATGGAAGGCAACTGGGCTCCAAAGAATCGGTCGAGCTGCTAGCAAAAACCTTCTACCCTAAGGACAAAGTTGAGGAGGACGATACCGACCACGGCCGAATCAGGCAGATGGCCGAGTGTATAAAGGAGCCGGCAAATGTTACACATGAGCCGGACCTTACAGAGGTGGAACTGAGATCGGCCGTGGCCGACTTTAACCCCAAAAAGGCTCCTGGGGTGGATGGCTTGACGGCAGATATTTGTGCACAAGTAATCCTAAGAGATACTAAGACATACCTGTCAATCGTCAACAAATGCTGGCAGCTAGAATACTTCCCAAGAGACTGGAAAGAAGCCGTTGTTGTGGTGCTGCGGAAACCGGGCAAGGAAGACTACACGCACCCCAAGTCGTACAGACCCATAGGGCTTTTGCCGGTCTTGGGCAAAGTATACGAGAAAATGCTCGTCAGACGACTAACCCATCACCTGGTGCCCAGAATAAGTTCACGTCAGTTCGGATTTATGCCCCAGCGCTCAACAGAAGATGCTCTCTATGGACTGGTGGCCCATGTGAGAAGCAAGATTCGTGAGAAGAAGCTGATCACTATGGTGTCGCTAGACATAGAGGGAGCATTCGACAGTGCATGGTGGCCGGCTATAAAAGTCCGACTGATGGAAGAACAGTGCCCAGGGCGATTGAGGGGGACGATGGCTAGCTACCTGAATGACCGACTAGTCAGAGTAAGGTATGCTGGCCACGAGTACGTCCAAGAAACGAGCATGGGGTGCGTGCAGGGATCCATAGGGGGCCCAGTTCTGTGGAATCTCCTTCTGAATCCCCTGCTAAAGGATCTTGTGGGGAGGGGAGTCCACTGTCAGGCGTTCGCCGATGACATTGTTCTCACCTTCTCCGGGGATACGGCGGAGGAGATTCAACGACAGGGAAATTCAACCCTCGAGCATGTTCGGAAATGGGGCGTCGCTAACAGACTTAGGTTTGCACCACACAAGACTATTGCTATGGTGCTAACCAAGAAACTGAAATGGGACGCTCCACGGCTGAGCATGGGCGGGGTGGGAATAGCCCTGTCGAAGGAGATTAAACTCCTGGGGCTAACGATAGATAGCGGGTTGACCTTCGGCGCCCATACTGCAAAAGTGTGCGGTAAGGCGCTGGAGGTCTATAAGCAACTGTCGAGAGCCGCCAGGGTGAGCTGGGGTCTCCACCCGGAAATCGTAAGCACAATATACAACGCGGTTGTGGAGCCCATTATAACTTACGCGGCCAGTGCATGGGCCCAAGCTACAAATAAGAAATGCGTCACGAAGCATCTTAATATAGTACAGAGGCTTTTTGCGCAGAGGATGATTAAAGCCTATCGCACGGTGTCCCTTAACGCAGCCCTGGTGCTAGCCGGAATACTCCCACTTGATATTCGTATCAGGGAAAATGCCTCCCTGTACGCTATCAGGAGAGGACTTCAACCACCATTACCGGATAGGGAGATAGAGACACCGATGCCATACGTGGATAAACCCCACCCGGCACAACATATGGACCATAGGTTCTTAATGCTTAACAGTGAAGAGGAAGTCGAGAACGAAGTGAACAGTGCAGTACAGATCTATACTGACGGCAGCAAAGTTGATGGTAAGGTTGGAGCTGCGATATCGGTGTGGAAAGGAGGAACCGAAGTACAGAACGCAAAACTTAACCTGCCGTCGTACTGCACTGTTTACCAAGCAGAATTATTGGCCATATGTGAAGCTGCCAGGGTGGCAACACAAGATCAATCTGAGTCTTGCGCAATACTCAGCGACTCCAGAGCGGCCTTGGAGACTGTTATCAACAATGACTCCACGCACAGATTGGCTGTCCAAACAAGAGCCTATATAAGACAGTCTAAACAACAACAGAAGAACATCGAGCTGCTCTGGATAAAAGCCCATGCAGGAATAGATGGCAATGAACGAGCTGACCAATTGGCAAAGGAAGCAGCCCTTCGAATAAAGAGGAAACCGCTGTATGATAAGTGCCCTGTCTCATTTGCCAAACGAGAACTACGGAGGACCTCACTCAACGAGTGGAATACTAGATATAAGAATGGCACTACAGCCGGGGTAACTAAAATGTTCCTACCAGACGTCATTACGGCCTACAGAATAACCAGGAAGATCAAAATTGAACCAAAAGTGACGCAGGCACTAACCGGACATGGGGGATATGCAGCATACCTCCATCGATTCAATTGCAAAAATAGCCCATCATGCGCCTGCGACCCGGATCAAGAGGAGTCAGTGTTGCACCTACTCTTTGACTGCCCTATACACAGCAAGGATAGGTGCAACACTGAACATAAACTCGACGCAGAAATTTCACCGCATACGGTAGCTGACCTGATGAAAAACGACTACACTAGGGACATATTTCTGGAATTTTGCAAACAAACTACGCAAAAGGCCAATAACAGGAACAAATAAATATGTACATACTGACACAAATACATGATGTGACACGATAAAGGTAATATAATACAAATCAATACAAAATATACAACATGGAATAAAGTAAAAATGTGATAATATTGCGAAATAGTAGAATTTATCATGTATACCACTACGTATAAGATTAAGATAGTATAATAATAATATGTCTTGTATAACTCAACATAATTCTGTGATATATAATGAGACAAACAGATAATGCATACGGCAATAGTATAGTATAAGATAGATAATAAAGATAAGAAACTCCAAGAGGGGTTCTGAAAAACTAATTTCCCTGCATGATAGAAAATAGTGAAATAGAGTAGGAAATCTCTAATCATGTTAGAGGCAACGCGGTGCCGGTCTAAACCGGACAAAAAAAAAAAAAAAAAAAAAAAAAAAAAAAAAAAAAAAAAAAAAAAAAAAAAAAAAAAAACCTAACCTAACCTAACCTAACCTAACCTAACCTAACCTTTTTTTTTTTTTTTTTTTTTTTTTTTTTTGTTCACGCAGTGGCAAAATGCTATTTACGCACCGCCCCCCGCCAGTTACAGACAGGAGGTTGTGTGGGACTCGCCAGTCCTGCGACTGGAATACCCACTAAAATCCACTGCGGTGCCTCTTCCGCGCTTTTACGGGGTGCCGGAGAGATCGTCTTACGACATTCGATCCCCGACACCCCAACGCTTGGCTCTCTGGCCGCATCCAATAACCCCTCAAGGTGGCGGGAGCAGATGCGCGTATAAGCGCCGTCTGCCCCCCAGCCGCCGCCGTCGGAGCGAGTTTGCGGGCGCTGCAGTCTCACGCTCCCGCTCCTTGGCCTCCTTCTGTGCAATGACCTCTTCGCAGAAGGAGGCCATCGACGTCCAACCCCTGTCGCTATCAAGCATCACCGAAACGATGCTCGACAGCGACAGGTCGTCTCCAATTACCCCGGACAGGATGCGGCGCTCAGACCCCCAGGCGGGGCACTCCTCCAGGGTGTGACGCGCATCATCAACTAGCGCGCCACACTCGTGGCACCCGGGAGTCTCCTCCTTCCCAATCCTGTGCAGGTACTTACCGAAGACACCGTGTCCGGTAAGTACCTGCGACATCCTAAACGTAACGTTGCCGTACCTCCTTGTCATCCAGCGGTGGAGAAGGGGAGCGACCGCCTGAACAGTCGCTCGACCAGCTACTCTGGGTACCTCCAGTTCCTCCCTCCACCGCCGGATGACGTTCCTTTGAGCCGCCTGCTTTGCCCTACGTAATTCCCTAGGGGAAATACTTGTGCCCCTTGCACGCGCCGCAGCGCAAACCCGGTAGACCTCCGCCTGTGCCCCAGCCTGGAGAGGCCAAGGCGGGTCGCCCGCCAACAGTGTTGCCGCGGCCCATGACACAGTACGGTAGCCCCTGATAGACCTCACCGCCATGACCCGCTGCGGCTTACGCAGCAAAGTCTTATTATGGGCGGTGAGGGACTCCGCCCAGGTAGGGGCCCCATACAGCGCCATAGACCGCAAAATTCCGGCATATAATCGTCGGCAGGACGACCCAGGACTTCCAGTATTCGGCAGAAGTCTACCCAGCGCCGCGGCGGCTTTGGTAAGCCTGGGCACAAGTTGGGCAAAATGCGGCCCAAAACTCCACCTGCTATCAAGGTGCAGACCCAGATATTTCATCTGGGCCCGCACCGGCACGACAACGTTAGACACCCTGATCTGTGCTCCTCGGGGGACACCCTGACCCGGGCCATGAAACAGGAGGGCCTCTGTTTTGTCTAAAGAGACCCTCAGACCCAGGTCATTTATCCGGCCCACGACGAGCGCAACTCCAGCCCTCGCCAGCCGAGCGGCCTCCCCGAAGTCAGCCCCCCTCACAGTGACGAGGGTATCATCTGCATAACAGATGACCCCCATCCCAGGAAGGAGCCGGCCCCGCAGAAGCCAGTCGAACCCGACGTTCCACAGGGTCGGACCGAGGACCGAGCCCTGCGGGACGCCGCATTCCACCCGGCGGCGATGTAAGCGCCCGTCGTCCCCCTCCCAGAGCACGTGCCTTTCCTCAAGGTACGCTTCCAACAGCCTCCGGAGGTATGGGGGCACTCCATGGAACCGGAGCGCCTCCCTTAATGTCTCATGCGGGAGGCTGTTGAAAGCGTTTTTGATGTCAAGCGAGACTGCCAGCATCACGTCCCTATTGGCCACCGCTTCGGTGGCCTGAATTTTCAGGGCGGCCAGTGCATCAATAGTTGACCGGCCGCGCCTGAATCCGTACTGATTTGCTGACAGCCCCGACCCGACATCCTCGAGGTGCTGAACGAGGCGGTCCGCGACGACCTTCTCAAACAATTTGGCCGCCTCGTCCAGCAGAACCTAACCTAACCTAACCTAACCTAACCTAACCTAACCTAACCTAACCTAACCTAACCTAACCTAACCTAACCTAACCTAACCTAACCTAACCTAACCTAACCTACCCTAACCTAACCTAACCTAACCTTTTTTTTTTTTTTTTTTTTTGTTCACGCAGTGGCAAAATGCTATTTACGCACCGCCCCCCGCCAGTTACAGACAGGGGGTTGTGTGGGACTCGCCAGTCCTGCGACTGGAATACCCACTAAAATCCACTGCGGTGCCTCTTCCGCGCTTTTACGGGGTGCCGGAGAGATCGTCTTACGACATTCGATCCCCGACACCCCAACGCTTGGCTCTCTGGCCGCATCCAATAACCCCTCAAGGTGGCGGGAGCAGATGCGCGTATAAGCGCCGTCTGCCCCCCAGCCGCCGCCGTCGGAGCGAGTTTGCGGGCGCTGCAGTCTCACGCTCCCGCTCCTTGGCCTCCTTCTGTGCAATGACCTCTTCGCAGAAGGAGGCCATCGACGTCCAACCCCTGTCGCTATCAAGCATCACCGAAACGATGCTCGACAGCGACAGGTCGTCTCCAATTACCCCGGACAGGATGCGGCGCTCAGACCCCCAGGCGGGGCACTCCTCCAGGGTGTGACGCGCATCATCAACTAGCGCGCCACACTCGTGGCACCCGGGAGTCTCCTCCTTCCCAATCCTGTGCAGGTACTTACCGAAGACACCGTGTCCGGTAAGCACCTGCGACATCCTAAACGTAACGTTGCCGTACCTCCTTGTCATCCAGCGGTGGAGAAGGGGAGCAACCGCCTGAACAGTCGCTCGACCAGCTACTCTGGGTACCTCCAGTTCCTCCCTCCACCGCCGGATGACGTTCCTTTGAGCCGCCTGCTTTGCCCTACGTAATTCCCTAGGGGAAATACTTGTGCCCCTTGCACGCGCCGCAGCGCAAACCCGGTAGACCTCCGCCTGTGCCCCAGCCTGGAGAGGCCAAGGCGGGTCGCCCGCCAACAGTGTTGCCGCGGCCCATGACACAGTACGGTAGCCCCTGATAGACCTCACCGCCATGACCCGCTGCGGCTTACGCAGCAAAGTCTTATTATGGGCGGTGAGGGACTCCGCCCAGATAAACCTAACCTAACCTAACCTTTTTTTTTTTTTTTTTGTTCACGCAGTGGCAAAATGCTATTTACGCACCGCCCCCCGCCAGTTACAGACAGGGGGTTGTGTGGGACTCGCCAGTCCTGCGACTGGAATACCCACTAAAATCCACTGCGGTGCCTCTTCCGCGCTTTTACAGGGTGCCGGAGAGATCGTCTTACGACATTCGATCCCCGACACCCCAACGCTTGGCTCTCTGGCCGCATCCAATAACCCCTCAAGGTGGTGGGAGCAGATGCGCGTATAAGCGCCGTCTGCCCCCCAGCCGCCGCCGTCGGAGCGAGTTTGCGGGCGCTGCAGTCTCACGCTCCCGCTCCTTGGCCTCCTTCTGTGCAATGACCTCTTCGCAGAAGGAGGCCATCGACGTCCAACCCCTGTCGCTATCAAGCATCACCGAAACGATGCTCGACAGCGACAGGTCGTCTCCAATTACCCCGGACAGGATGCGGCGCTCAGACCCCCAGGCGGGGCACTCCTCCAGGGTGTGACGCGCATCATCAACTAGCGCGCCACACTCGTGGCACCCGGGAGTCTCCTCCTTCCCAATCCTGTGCAGGTACTTACCGAAGACACCGTGTCCGGTAAGTACCTGCGACATCCTAAACGTAACGTTGCCGTACCTCCTTGTCATCCAGCGGTGGAGAAGGGGAGCGACCGCCTGAACAGTCGCTCGACCAGCTACTCTGGGTACCTCCAGTTCCTCCCTCCACCGCCGGATGACGTTCCTTTGAGCCGCCTGCTTTGCCCTACGTAATTCCCTAGGGGAAATACTTGTGCCCCTTGCACGCGCCGCAGCGCAAACCCGGTAGACCTCCGCCTGTGCCCCAGCCTGGAGAGGCCAAGGCGGGTCGCCCGCCAACAGTGTTGCCGCGGCCCATGACACAGTACGGTAGCCCCTGATAGACCTCACCGCCATGACCCGCTGCGGCTTACGCAGCAAAGTCTTATTATGGGCGGTGAGGGACTCCGCCCAGATAGGGGCCCCATACAGCGCCATAGACCGCAAAATTCCGGCATATAATCGTCGGCAGGACGACCCAGGACTTCCAGTATTCGGCAGAAGTCTACCCAGCGCCGCGGCGGCTTTGGTAAGCCTGGGCACAAGTTGGGCAAAATGCGGCCCAAAACTCCACCTGCTATCAAGGTGCAGACCCAGATATTTCATCTGGGCCCGCACCGGCACGACAACGTTAGACACCCTGATCTGTGCTCCTCGGGGGACACCCTGACCCGGGCCATGAAACAGGAGGGCCTCTGTTTTGTCTAAAGAGACCCTCAGACCCAGGTCATTTATCCGGCCCACGACGAGCGCAACTCCAGCCCTCGCCAGCCGAGCGGCCTCCCCGAAGTCAGCCCCCCTCACAGTGACGAGGGTATCATCTGCATAACAGATGACCCCCATCCCAGGAAGGAGCCGGCCTCGCAGAAGCCAGTCGAACCCGACGTTCCACAGGGTCGGACCGAGGACCGAGCCCTGCGGGACGCCGCATTCCACCCGGCGGCGATGTAAGCGCCCGTCGTCCCCCTCCCAGAGCACGTGCCTTTCCTCAAGGTACGCTTCCAACAGCCTCCGGAGGTATGGGGGCACTCCATGGAACCGGAGCGCCTCCCTTAATGTCTCATGCGGGAGGCTGTTGAAAGCGTTTTTGATGTCAAGCGAGACTGCCAGCATCACGTCCCTATTGGCCACCGCTTCGGTGGCCTGAATTTTCAGGGCGGCCAGTGCATCAATAGTTGACCGGCCGCGCCTGAATCCGTACTGATTTGCTGACAGCCCCGGCCCGACATCCTCGAGGTGCTGAACGAGGCGGTCCGCGACGACCTTCTCAAACAATTTGGCCGCCTCGTCCAGCAGCACCAGGGGTCTATATGCAGAGGGAGAGTCCAAAGGACGACCCTCCTTCCGCAAAAGGCACAACCTGCCCTCTTTCCAAATCGACGGGAACTGCCCAGACCTCAGACATTCGTCGAGCAGTTCCCGTAGCATGTTCCCACAGACAGCCGCAGCGATGCCGTACACGAGGCCCGGGACTCCGTCCGGGCCAGGCGCTTTCTTCTTTCCGCGAAGACGGAAGAGGGCTGCATCCAATTCTCGGTCAGCGATGGGCGGAATGGGAACTTCCGCCTCTATCGCTGACGGAGGAGCCATCCTTGGGGGAGCATGCCCCGCTGAGTTCGGAAAAAGCTCCCCCAACAGTCCCGATAAGAGATCAGCATCCAGGGTTTCGATGATGGGGGCGCCGCAGGCTCGGAGCTTGTTCCGTGCCCGTTGATAGGGGCGCCCCCACGGATCTCTATCGAGGACCGCAAGCAGCTCCTCCCGCGCCCTCTCCTTCGCCCGGCTGATGGCCAGCTGCAGGGTTTTCTTTCTTCTTTGGTACTCCATACGCAGCTGGCCCTCAAGGACTTCATCCCGGACCGTCCTCTGGCGGCAGCGAATGTACGCCCGCCGCGACCGGTTGGAGGCCACCCGAAGACCGGCAATCTCAGGTGACCACCAGTATACCTGTCGTCGCGGAGGCCGCCGCCGCGCCCTTGGCATCGCCGCATCGCAGACCGTCTGCAGGCAACTTCTAAAATGGCCCGCGAGCTCATTCACCCCCGTGACTCGCTGTCCCGCTGAGCCCCAACGCTGGACTATTGCGGACTCCCGGACCATGTCTAGGTCAATTTGCCCGATGGCCCATTTCGGGAGTCCACCCCTTACTCTGCGCCGGGGCTGCAGTGGACCCGGAGGGGCAGAGACCTCAAACCGTATGTAGCGGTGGTCTGATAGAGTCTCCACCCCTTCCACCACTCTCCAACCTCTCACCATGCTAGCGACACTGGGGCTGGCAAACGAAAGGTCCACCACAGACCCACCCCAGTCCCGCACGCACGTGAGTACCCTCCCCGTATTGAGGAGGGACAAGTCAGAAAGAATGGTCCACTGTTCTACGGCCCTTCCTCTGGGATCCGTGGCAGGGTTTCCCCACACCTGAGACTTTGCGTTGAAATCGCCGAGGACCACTACTTTCCTCGGCGACTGTCGCCGAACCGCAGCGCCGACAGAGTCCAAGAAGATCTCAAACTCCGCCAGCGCGCGGTTGGGAGAGAAATAGACCCCTACAACTGCAAAGTCTCTCCATCCCGCCACGGCATACCCATTACCCCTCTCGAGTACAGAAAGGGGGGGGCCGATATCTACTCTGACGAGGACAGCGACGTCACCATTAATGTCTCCCACCCAGTTGGGTGAGGAAGGGACGAAATATGGCTCGCAGGCCACCGCCAGGTCCACACCCCACTCCGCCATAGATTGCAAGAGCAGATCTTGGGCAGCGGCAGTGTGGTTGATGTTCGCCTGGAGGAAATCTACTTTGTCTCCCATTAAGGAGACATTTCAATTTCCTCCTGAACCTGACGGCTTAAAGTCGTTGTGGTGGTCTGAGGTCCTTGGACCACCTTGCCTTTCGAGGAGGGAGGTTTACACAACCTCCCTCCCATAATATGCGATGATGCTCGACCGGCGTCAGCACAGACTGCACAGCGGTACTCCGCCATGCACGAGGCTGCCTTGTGCCCTTCAAGGCCACACCGGTAACAAAGACTGGAGCGGTCGACTTCTGAGGTGCACAAAGAGGTTGTATGCCCCAACCCTAGGCACCTAAAACACCTAAGAGGTAGGTTTTCTAGCACCTGGACTCCGGCGGAGCTCCAACCGACTAAGAGCCTCCCCGCATCCGCCAGAGTCTTCGCAGTGGCGACGGGGCACCTTACCTTGGCTACGCCCATGCCACGTGCCCCACGCTGGATCTCCCCAACCTGCACCTCCGTTGCAGCACATCCTCCTACGCGGACCACGGCCTGTTGGATCCTCTCTTGGGTGACAGAATCATCAAGACCGGTCACCCGAATGTCCGCCCGTTTAACCGGGCAGACAACGTCCACCATTCCAGCGAGCGCTGTGCGAAGGCTAGTGGCTAGTTTATCGGCGGTCTCCCTAGTCTGGTCCTTAGGTAACTGGAGCACCCTTGCCCCAGTCACAGAGCGTCTGACCTTTAGACCCCCCTCAATTCCAAGCTCCTTAAGGTCCACCTCCTGTTCAGCACGGAGCATAGCATCGGCGTATGTTAGCCCCCTGCTTTCGGCCCCGGGCTGCAATTTCAAAATTACAGCCGAAGAGCGAGGAGCAGTCAACGCCGACTTTACTTTCCTCCGTGCCACTTCTGCTGCACTGGGAGCGACGGGGGGCACAGCCTTCGCTGGGGTGGTTGAAGAGAGTGCCGCAGAAGAGGTGGCCTTTTTCTTGCCCTTTTTAACAACAGTGACCCAACTCTCTACAGGCGCGGATGGGGTCACTGGAACATCCTTGGACGTCGTTGTTACTGCAGCAGGTGTCGTTGCAGTCTTGGGTGCAGCAGGTACAGCAGTCATACCTCTCTTCTTATCCGCTGCCAAGGGTGGACGGACTCTCTGGGCGGGGAGGAGACGATCCTCAATCCCGTCAAATCGAGCCGCCATCATCTCACCGAAGGAATTTCGGAGAGAGGTCTCCATGTCCTCAAACATGTGCTTAAGCACATCCGCATCCGGTGTCGACCTTTGGGCCACCGCTTTAGGGGACTTAAATTCGTCAAACTGTCTCCTATAAGATTTGAGTTCCATCTTGAGGGTCTCGTTTTCCTTACGGAGTTTAGCAATATCCCTCCTAAAGGACTCAAGACTGTCTTCTTCTACCGTTTTTAACAATACGTTAATGCATTTCATCAGGTTTTCCGTCCCTTGATTAAGTACTTTAATAGTAGTCCCCTTGAGATTTTTTGATTTTCGGATGCTTTGCTGAACCTCAGCAAGTACGCTCATACTGTATTTTTTTACTTCCTGGGTTGAACAGAGGTTCAGCGTCCCATCCGAAAATTCCATTACCTCCGAGCATGTACTGTCATCTGAATCCCCATCCATGGCTCGTTGCTCCAACATATCATGTAGAGAACGAGCACATGCAAGTCCAGCAGAATGTCCTCTAACCGGTGTTTTGCCTCTGCGGGCCGCACTAACTTTGGCAGCAGAAGCTGCACTAGCCCCGGATACCTCCTTGCGGTACTGCTCTATGTCCCCAGCAGAACGCTTGAGACTGACCGAACACGGTTTCGTGAACATAATAGGCGATGCAGGCGGGGGCATAACTGCCCCAGATGCCTCGCTTTCACTCCCACTCATTACTGTCGTTGTTGGGCCACGCGTCTCCATCATATGGACCTTAGTGCTCTTATCTAACTTGACCTACCCTAACATAGCCTAACTAAACCTAACCTATCTAAACCTATCTTACTCTAATGTAGCCTAAACTACCCTAGCTTACCCTACCTTACACCTATCCTAACTTATTCTCACTTATCCTAAACAATCCTAACCTATTCCTAGCTTATCCTAGCCTATCCTACCGTATTCTAACTGATCCTAACCTATTCCTATCCTATCCTAACTTGTCCTAAACAATCTTAACTTATCCTGGCCTATCCTAACTTATCCTAAAGTAACTTAACCTAAATTAACCTAACTTAAACCCTAGGTACTAAAGTCCATAACCAACTTCCTTCTAACTCCTTCTCTTCCTTCTTTTTATCTTCTAGAGTCTCTGCTCCGTTAGCGTATAAAAAATATAATTATCCTTACCACCTGGTTCTATGGTCACTGTCACTAAACACACAAATTCCCAAAATTGAATGGTGTAGTCCGGACGACTTAATGTATAAAATCTGAACAAATTCTATACACATTCCCATCACTCTCAAAATTTGCATACTGCAGTCGGACGACGCGATGTAGGAGTACATACAGTGAACTCTACTACACGTTACTGACGTCGCGACGACACGGACAGAGCGCGCAAGTGCAGCTCTCAGCGCACGACGCGTCGTGGGAGCGCACACCGTGATCACCACACTATACGCGGACGATGCGATGTACCAGTGTATACAGTGAACACTGACTCTACCGGCATGACGACAACACCACAACGCAGAGCGCGTAGGAGCACGTCTTAACCGCACGACGTCTGGCTCACGACAGCCAACCTAACCTAACCTAACCTAACCTAACCTTTTTTTTTTTTTTTTGTTCACGCAGTGGCAAAATGCTATTTACGCACCGCCCCCCGCCAGTTACAGACAGGGGGTTGTGTGGGACTCGCCAGTCCTGCGACTGGAATACCCACTAAAATCCACTGCGGTGCCTCTTCCGCGCTTTTACGGGGTGCCGGAGAGATCGTCTTACGACATTCGATCCCCGACACCCCAACGCTTGGCTCTCTGGCCGCATCCAATAACCCCTCAAGGTGGCGGGAGCAGATGCGCGTATAAGCGCCGTCTGCCCCCCAGCCGCCGCCGTCGGAGCGAGTTTGCGGGCGCTGCAGTCTCACGCTCCCGCTCCTTGGCCTCCTTCTGTGCAATGACCTCTTCGCAGAAGGAGGCCATCGACGTCCAACCCCTGTCGCTATCAAGCATCACCGAAACGATGCTCGACAGCGACAGGTCGTCTCCAATTACCCCGGACAGGATGCGGCGCTCAGACCCCCAGGCGGGGCACTCCTCCAGGGTGTGACGCGCATCATCAACTAGCGCGCCACACTCGTGGCACCCGGGAGTCTCCTCCTTCCCAATCCTGTGCAGGTACTTACCGAAGACACCGTGTCCGGTAAGTACCTGCGACATCCTAAACGTAACGTTGCCGTACCTCCTTGTCATCCAGCGGCGGAG
The DNA here is from genome assembly GCA_032191425.1 of Lymantria dispar. Classification (NCBI taxonomy): domain Eukaryota; kingdom Metazoa; phylum Arthropoda; class Insecta; order Lepidoptera; family Erebidae; genus Lymantria; species Lymantria dispar. The sequence goes on from CM063449.1 coordinate 144,240, forward strand.
AAGGGGAGCGACCGCCTGAACAGTCGCTCGACCAGCTACTCTGGGTACCTCCAGTTCCTCCCTCCACCGCCGGATGACGTTCCTTTGAGCCGCCTGCTTTGCCCTACGTAATTCCCTAGGGGAAATACTTGTGCCCCTTGCACGCGCCGCAGCGCAAACCCGGTAGACCTCCGCCTGTGCCCCAGCCTGGAGAGGCCAAGGCGGGTCGCCCGCCAACAGTGTTGCCGCGGCCCATGACACAGTACGGTAGCCCCTGATAGACCTCACCGCCATGACCCGCTGCGGCTTACGCAGCAAAGTCTTATTATGGGCGGTGAGGGACTCCGCCCAGATAGGGGCCCCATACAGCGCCATAGACCGCAAAATTCCGGCATATAATCGTCGGCAGGACGACCCAGGACTTCCAGTATTCGGCAGAAGTCTACCCAGCGCCGCGGCGGCTTTGGTAAGCCTGGGCACAAGTTGGGCAAAATGCGGCCCAAAACTCCACCTGCTATCAAGGTGCAGACCCAGATATTTCATCTGGGCCCGCACCGGCACGACAACGTTAGACACCCTGATCTGTGCTCCTCGGGGGACACCCTGACCCGGGCCATGAAACAGGAGGGCCTCTGTTTTGTCTAAAGAGACCCTCAGACCCAGATCATTTATCCGGCCCACGACGAGCGCAACTCCAGCCCTCGCCAACCGAGCGGCCTCCCCGAAGTCAGCCCCCCTCACAGTGACGAGGGTATCATCTGCATAACAGATGACCCCCATCCCAGGAAGGAGCCGGCCTCGCAGAAGCCAGTCGAACCCGACGTTCCACAGGGTCGGACCGAGGACCGAGCCCTGCGGGACGCCGCATTCCACCCGGCGGCGATGTAAGCGCCCGTCGTCCCCCTCCCAGAGCACGTGCCTTTCCTCAAGGTACGCTTCCAACAGCCTCCGGAGGTATGGGGGCACTCCATGGAACCGGAGCGCCTCCCTTAATGTCTCATGCGGGAGGCTGTTGAAAGCGTTTTTGATGTCAAGCGAGACTGCCAGCATCACGTCCCTATTGGCCACCGCTTCGGTGGCCTGAATTTTCAGGGCGGCCAGTGCATCAATAGTTGACCGGCCGCGCCTGAATCCGTACTGATTTGCTGACAGCCCCGGCCCGACATCCTCGAGGTGCTGAACGAGGCGGTCCGCGACGACCTTCTCAAACAATTTGGCCGCCTCGTCCAGCAGCACCAGGGGTCTATATGCAGAGGGAGAGTCCAAAGGACGACCCTCCTTCCGCAAAAGGCACAACCTGCCCTCTTTCCAAATCGACGGGAACTGCCCAGACCTCAGACATTCATCGAGCAGTTCCCGTAGCATGTTCCTACAGACAGCCGCAGCGATGCCGTACACGAGGCCCGGGACTCCGTCCGGGCCGGGCGCTTTCTTCTTTCCGCGAAGACGGAAGAGGGCTACATCCAATTCTCGGTCAGCGATGGGCGGAATGGGAACTTCCGCCTCTATCGCTGACGGAGGAGCCATTCTTGGGGGAGCATGCCCCGCTGAGTTCGGAAAAAGCTCCCCCAACAGTCCCGATAAGAGATCAGCATCCAGGGTTTCGATGATGGGGGCGCCGCAGGCTCGGAGCTTGTTCCGTGCCCGTTGATAGGGGCGCCCCCATGGATCTCTATCGAGGACCGCAAGCAGCTCCTCCCGCGCCCTCTCTTTCGCCCGGCTGATGGCCAGCTGCAGGGTTTTCTTTCTTCTTTGGTACTCCATACGCAGCTGGCCCTCAAGGACTTCATCCCGGACCGTCCTCTGGCGGCAGCGAATGTACGCCCGCCGCGACCGGTTGGAGGCCACCCGAAGACCGGCAATCTCAGGTGACCACCAGTATACCTGTCGTCGCGGAGGCCGCCGCCGCGCCCTTGGCATCGCCGCATCGCAGACCGTCTGCAGGCAACTTCTAAAATGGCCCGCGAGCTCATTCACCCCCGTGACTCGCTGTCCCGCTGAGCCCCAACGCTGGACTATTGCGGACTCCCGGACCATGTCTAGGTCAATTTGCCCGATGGCCCATTTCGGGAGTCCACCCCTTACTCTGCGCCGGGGCTGCAGTGGACCCGGAAACCTTTTTTTTTTTTTTTTTTTTTTGTTCACGCAGTGGCAAAATGCTATTTACGCACCGCCCCCCGCCAGTTACAGACAGGAGGTTGTGTGGGACTCGCCAGTCCTGCGACTGGAATACCCACTAAAATCCACTGCGGTGCCTCTTCCGCGCTTTTACGGGGTGCCGGAGAGATCGTCTTACGACATTCGATCCCCGACACCCCAACGCTTGGCTCTCTGGCCGCATCCAATAACCCCTCAAGGTGGCGGGAGCAGATGCGCGTATAAGCGCCGTCTGCCCCCCAGCCGCCGCCGTCGGAGCGAGTTTGCGGGCGCTGCAGTCTCACGCTCCCGCTCCTTGGCCTCCTTCTGTGCAATGACCTCTTCGCAGAAGGAGGCCATCGACGTCCAACCCCTGTCGCTATCAAGCATCACCGAAACGATGCTCGACAGCGACAGGTCGTCTCCAATTACCCCGGACAGGATGCGGCGCTCAGACCCCCAGGCGGGGCACTCCTCCAGGGTGTGACGCGCATCATCAACTAGCGCGCCACACTCGTGGCACCCGGGAGTCTCCTCCTTCCCAATCCTGTGCAGGTACTTACCGAAGACACCGTGTCCGGTAAGCACCTGCGACATCCTAAACGTAACGTTGCCGTACCTCCTTGTCATCCAGCGGTGGAGAAGGGGAGCGACCGCCTGAACAGTCGCTCGACCAGCTACTCTGGGTACCTCCAGTTCCTCCCTCCACCGCCGGATGACGTTCCTTTGAGCCGCCTGCTTTGCCCTACGTAATTCCCTAGGGGAAATACTTGTGCCCCTTGCACGCGCCGCAGCGCAAACCCGGTAGACCTCCGCCTGTGCCCCAGCCTGGAGAGGCCAAGGCGGGTCGCCCGCCAACAGTGTTGCCGCGGCCCATGACACAGTACGGTAGCCCCTGATAGACCTCACCGCCATGACCCGCTGCGGCTTACGCAGCAAAGTCTTATTATGGGCGGTGAGGGACTCCGCCCAGATAGGGGCCCCATACAGCGCCATAGACCGCAAAATTCCGGCATATAATCGTCGGCAGGACGACCCAGGACTTCCAGTATTCGGCAGAAGTCTACCCAGCGCCGCGGCGGCTTTGGTAAGCCTGGGCACAAGTTGGGCAAAATGCGGCCCAAAACTCCACCTGCTATCAAGGTGCAGACCCAGATATTTCATCTGGGCCCGCACCGGCACGACAACGTTAGACACCCTGATCTGTGCTCCTCGGGGGACACCCTGACCCGGGCCATGAAACAGGAGGGCCTCTGTTTTGTCTAAAGAGACCCTCAGACCCAGGTCATTTATCCGGCCCACGACGAGCGCAACTCCAGCCCTCGCCAGCCGAGCGGCCTCCCCGAAGTCAGCCCCCCTCACAGTGACGAGGGTATCATCTGCATAACAGATGACCCCCATCCCAGGAAGGAGCCGGCCTCGCAGAAGCCAGTCGAACCCGACGTTCCACAGGGTCGGACCGAGGACCGAGCCCTGCGGGACGCCGCATTCCACCCGGCGGCGATGTAAGCGCCCGTCGTCCCCCTCCCAGAGCACGTGCCTTTCCTCAAGGTACGCTTCCAACAGCCTCCGGAGGTATGGGGGCACTCCATGGAACCGGAGCGCCTCCCTTAATGTCTCATGCGGGAGGCTGTTGAAAGCGTTTTTGATGTCAAGCGAGACTGCCAGCATCACGTCCCTATTGGCCACCGCTTCGGTGGCCTGAATTTTCAGGGCGGCCAGTGCATCAATAGTTGACCGGCCGCGCCTGAATCCGTACTGATTTGCTGACAGCCCCGGCCCGACATCCTCGAGGTGCTGAACGAGGCGGTCCGCGACGACCTTCTCAAACAATTTGGCCGCCTCGTCCAGCAGCACCAGGGGTCTATATGCAGAGGGAGAGTCCAAAGGACGACCCTCCTTCCGCAAAAGGCACAACCTGCCCTCTTTCCAAATCGACGGGAACTGCCCAGACCTCAGACATTCGTCGAGCAGTTCCCGTAGCATGTTCCTACAGACAGCCGCAGCGATGCCGTACACGAGGCCCGGGACTCCGTCCGGGCCAGGCGCTTTCTTCTTTCCGCGAAGACGGAAGAGGGCTGCATCCAATTCTCGGTCAGCGATGGGCGGAATGGGAACTTCCGCCTCTATCGCTGACGGAGGAGCCATCCTTGGGGGAGCATGCCCCGCTGAGTTCGGAAAAAGCTCCCCCAATAGTCCCGATAAGAGATCAGCATCCAGGGTTTCGATGATGGGGGCGCCGCAGGCTCGGAGCTTGTTCCGTGCCCGTTGATAGGGGCGCCCCCACGGATCTCTATCGAGGACCGCAAGCAGCTCCTCCCGCGCCCTCTCCTTCGCCCGGCTGATGGCCAGCTGCAGGGTTTTCTTTCTTCTTTGGTACTCCATACGCAGCTGGCCCTCAAGGACTTCATCCCGGACCGTCCTCTGGCGGCAGCGAATGTACGCCCGCCGCGACCGGTTGGAGGCCACCCGAAGACCGGCAATCTCAGGTGACCACCAGTATACCTGTCGTCGCGGAGGCCGCCGCCGCGCCCTTGGCATCGCCGCATCGCAGACCGTCTGCAGGCAACTTCTAAAATGGCCCGCGAGCTCATTCACCCCCGTGACTCGCTGTCCCGCTGAGCCCCAACGCTGGACTATTGCGGACTCCCGGACCATGTCTAGGTCAATTTGCCCGATGGCCCATTTCGGGAGTCCACCCCTTACTCTGCGCCGGGGCTGCAGTGGACCCGGAGGGGCAGAGACCTCAAACCGTATGTAGCGGTGGTCTGATAGAGTCTCCACCCCTTCCACCACTCTCCAACCTCTCACCATGCTAGCGACACTGGGGCTGGCAAACGAAAGGTCCACCACAGACCCACCCCAGTCCCGCACGCACGTGAGTACCCTCCCCGTATTGAGGAGGGACAAGTCAGAAAGAATGGTCCACTGTTCTACGGCCCTTCCTCTGGGATCCGTGGCAGGGTTTCCCCACGCCTGAGACTTTGCGTTGAAATCGCCGAGGACCACTACTTTCCTCGGCGACTGTCGCCGAACCGCAGCGCCGACAGAGTCCAAGAAGATCTCAAACTCCGCCAGCGCGCGGTTGGGAGAGAAATAGACCCCTACAACTGCAAAGTCTCTCCATCCCGCCACGGCATACCCATTACCCCTCTCGAGTACGGAAAGGGGGGGGCCGATATCTACTCTGACGAGGACAGCGACGTCACCATTAATGTCTCCCACCCAGTTGGGTGAGGAAGGGACGAAATATGGCTCGCAGGCCACCGCCAGGTCCACACCCCACTCCGCCATAGATTGCAAGAGCAGATCTTGGGCAGCGGCAGTGTGGTTGATGTTCGCCTGGAGGAAATCTACTTTGTCTCCCATTAAGGAGACATTTCAATTTCCTCCTGAACCTGACGGCTTAAAGTCGTTGTGGTGGTCTGAGGTCCTTGGACCACCTTGCCTTTCGAGGAGGGAGGTTTACACAACCTCCCTCCCATAATATGCGATGATGCTCGACCGGCGTCAGCACAGACTGCACAGCGGTACTCCGCCATGCACGAGGCTGCCTTGTGCCCTTCAAGGCCACACCGGTAACAAAGACTGGAGCGGTCGACTTCTGAGGTGCACAAAGAGGTTGTATGCCCCAACCCTAGGCACCTAAAACACCTAAGAGGTAGGTTTTCTAGCACCTGGACTCCGGCGGAGCTCCAACCGACTAAGAGCCTCCCCGCATCCGCCAGAGTCTTCGCAGTGGCGACGGGGCACCTTACCTTGGCTACGCCCATGCCACGTGCCCCACGCTGGATCTCCCCAACCTGCACCTCCGTTGCAGCACATCCTCCTACGCGGACCACGGCCTGTTGGGACCCGGAAACCTAACCTAACCTAACCTAACCTAACCTAACCTAACCTAACCTAACCTAACCTAACCTAACCTAACCTAACCTAACCTAACCTAACCTAACCTAACCTCAGTCCCCCGCTGACCGCGCTGCCGTCAGCTGCTTTTTCAAGTGAGCTCCGCGCTTTTTAATTGTTTAAAGTGGGTTTTTCGCAAGATATCGTAACGTGTCATACCTCAAAAGTTGCGCGTTAACGAGGCGCACACGCCGAAATTGTTTCTGTGAGTGTGAGTGCGATAACCAGAAAGTTATTAATGAAAAACCTCAAAAAAATTAAGGTTAAGTGAGTGAAAATCAACAGTTTTTCGTTAATTGTGCTTCGGGGTAGGTGCCTCCACGTGAGATTTTTGTGCCTCCGTGTAGGCCTTACTGGCCCGCATCTTTCGACATATCGTACGTGAAAATCCGTTCAGCGCAACATAGAGAAAAATCCAGGAAAACAACTTTTTTCAACACGTGGCGTCACCACGAGGTACCCGAAGGACGCCACTTGCAGAGCTGGGATTTTTATCATATGTGCGGGCAAGTACCCCAACACTTTTACCGCAAAGAGAAAAATTTTAACTGCTGTACTTTTTGTGATAAAACTATTAAGAATATCAAACTTTAACACCCTATAGCTCGGCTCCATACCGGGCTATAATTGTCGTTTTTGCGCGGCTGCTTGCGCGCTAGCTGGGACTACAAGGTATCAGAAGCTGAGCGCCCTAGACATTATAGTCAAGGAGCTAATGACGGAAAACCGAAAATTTCGGTTTTTCAAAAACTTTCTTCAGCCGGAAAAATCGGAAAATTAATCGGACAATATCATAGTGTAGTAGCCTCTTTGTACTAAATTTACCAATTTTTTGTAATTTTTTAGGTCCAATAGTCTAGGAGAAAACGAATTTTAACCGTATTTATCAAATTAATCTGTAAATATTAGTAATAATTAACTTTTTAGGTTATAGGCGGCTCTATATAGCCCTTGGGCACACCCTGAGCCCAAACACGGCAGACCTAGCCCCAAAAACACCGATTTTTAAAATCCGGGGGGTCTTTGGAGGTGTTTGGAGTTAGCCGCGGAAATCTTTGGAGTCTAATATCTCAGGGGCTATTCGTCGTAGGAGGTTGGGGTTTTCGAATTGGTGACGAACTAGACTTAGGCTGTTCGGTACCAAACATTTTTATATTAGTTTAATAATTAAATCCATGTAGGGTAGTTCTGATTTTGTGGTTCGCGGTTGGCTCGGAGCCAGCCGCCACTTTCACTTTCACTTTGGTACGCGGATGGCACGGGGCCGGCGCGCCGGCCGGCCCCGGGGTCGTTTTGTTTCCGCCCTTTTGCCGTGAAATCGTGGCATTTGTAATATTGCGCGCCACCCTTTGTTTTGTGTACCGCTTATGTACGCGAGTTAATTAGAATTAAGTATATATTTGTGAACATTAAATTGTGTGTACGAGTAGCAAGCCTGAGTCCTTGAAGTGTACGAGGCCGTTGTCATCACCGCGCTTTTGGATACAAAGCTAAGTAACCCCTCAGTTAGTTTCTATTTGTCTGGCCAGACCGAACGCTGAGTTAGGTTACGTTATAGCTACCTCCGCGGTATCTACTCGTAAGTGTTAAAATCTGTTCTTGTACTATCATTTAAGAGAACTTAAAATAGCCTTGCGTAATCGCAAGCCAATGTTATTACCCATTTGATATCCCTCACTGGCCTGGTGTCCCCTTCCACTGCGCATCCTAGGTCAGTAGGGAACGGTAATGAACATATTTTCTGGTAGCAGAGCGTGGTTCTAGTGAATCTAGTAATTTTGTTTGGTATTGATATCTACAAGTGCCCGTGTTGAAAAATAAATCGATATATAATTACTTGAATTTTACGTATTACGGCCCAGTTTAATAAATAGTCTGGTGTATAAAGATACACATTAAATATTTGTGTGATTGATCATTTGTGTACTTATTGTCATTAGTTATTAAAAATATCATATAAATAAGTTCACTGCAACATTTGAAATTTTGAATATCATTGTTTACTTAATGTGCCACAGAGTAATAAAATAATTTGCGTAGTACATTGTGCCACAGAGTAGTGCAGTCTCGTGATTGAATGAACGAATGAATTGAACTGTATAGACAATTAGTTTAATATTATTTTTGCGTTTTGTTTATGGTACTTATACAGTAAAATATTAACGTTTCCCTTTGCGCAATAATTTAAATATTGTTCAATTTTGTAATTTGTATTTTTTGATTGTTGTTTCAATTGGTTGATTTATTTAGTTGATTATATATATATTTTTTTTTGTTGGAATTTAATTATTTTATTCGATTATTATGGCTGCTTTTGCTAGCGCTAAGGACTCGGCAGGTAAGCTGCGCTCTGAGTTGAGATGGTTCTCGACTGCAACCGCCTTGGTTGATAGGTCTGATCGAAATGAGTCTCTCCTGGATAGGTACAGCAAATTGGATACGCGCTTACAATTTGTTGATGATGTGTACCGTAACTTCAACACAAAAATTTTAGATATTTCTGATGAAGATTACCCACAACCGTATCGTGACTTGGTACACGCGGATTATGACCAGATCATGGATTATGCAGATCGAATCTCACAGCGTGCTAGGGAAATTTCCGCGTCGAAAAGGGGTGAGTCTCCCGCGTCTAGGGATGTGAAACCTTCTACGTCGGGCTTATTGAGTAAACTGCCCACTTTGGACCTGCCGCGTTTTGATGGTCGTTTGGACCAATGGCTAGGTTTCATAAATTTGTTTGAGAGCTTAGTCCACGCGCGTTCTGACTTAGGCTCCGCTCAAAAATTGGCCTACCTGTTCTCCGTGTTGGAAGGTGAAGCGAGAGGTTTAGTTCAGCACCTGGAGATCAATGATGGAAACTACCTAGTGGCACGTAACCTTCTCATAAAGCGTTACCAAAATAAGCGTTGCCTGGCAGATACACACATTGGTCAGCTCTTGGGTCTGCCAGTGGTATCTAGGGTCTCGGCTTTAAGGTCCGACTTATTGAACCCATTGATGATTGCGATCAACGCACTGGAAAGGTTAGACCTTCCGGTGGGCACTTGGTCATATATGCTGGTGCATATTGTTTTGAAAAAGCTTCCTGCGGAACTTAGGGCTCGTTTCGAGCAAAAATATGGAGGTGATGATGCAACTCACTTGCCTGCTTTTGATGACCTTAAGAAGTTTTTGGAAGACGAGTGTAGGATGGTAGACATGACGGTCGTTGACAGGTCATTTGGTCAACAGTTGCCGCGGTCATCGGCTCCGACCCGCAATCACGCCTTTAGAAGGCCAGAGGTTCGTCACCCACCACGTTTTGCTGCTGTACAGTCGCGACCTGAGTGCACCTATTGCAAGTCCCCGAGTCATAAAGTTGCCAGTTGCTCAGATTTCACTGCGCTGCACGTGGCCTCACGTAGGCGTTTGGCTAAGGCTCGAGGTTGGTGCTTTTCTTGCTTGGGAAACCATTTCCAGCGCGATTGCCCTAATCCTCGCCCATGTACGTACTGCGGAGGCCAGCATTTGAAACTTCTTTGTGCGAATAATAATGGGATTGGTCGTGAACATGAACGTCAAGTCTCACCTACGGGTAGTTATGAGCGAAGGCACCGGTATGAAAACCGCAGTTCGAGACCTAGTCGCTCACCCCCGCGCGTCGTAGATTCTGCCGCAGCGAGGCGCCCACAAGGTCAATGCTCGCCGTCATCGGAAGCCCGTGGTAAGAGTGATAACCACGATTCGCGCCCGTATCGTCACGGGCGGGTACCTACCTTTGATGACGCTTCCCGGGAACATGAGAATCACCCGCTGCCTAGACGACATTAGGAACACGGCGCCTCCCCCCGTCATGCACCACCCCCTTTTGAAACCGTACTCCTACCCACTGCTTCTGTAAGGGTCTGGGGACGGACAGGTGCCTCTGTTGTGGTCCGGGCAATTCTGGACACAGGCTCTCAGGGGTGTATAGCGTCTTCTTGGTTGGTGGGGCAGGTACGCCTAAGTATGCGTGATTTTCCTCATGTCACTAGAGGTGTTGGCAACGCAGTTGTGGCCAATGTTGAAGGCCAAGTATTATGTGCGTTCTCTCCTATAAACTCGTCAAGCCCATTGTTTGAGTGTTCAGCTATTGTTATGAACAATATTTTGGGCACCCATCCGGAGAAGCAGTTGTCTCCGTATGCTATTGGTTTAGCGTCGGGTTTGAACTTGGCAGACCCCAAATTTGGTATACCTGGATCGGTCGATTTGTTGCTAGGCGCCGATGTTCTGGGAAACATATTCTTGGGTAGCATTCAGGTCATGCAACCAGGAGGCATGGTAGCCATCCCGACCATATTTGGCTCCGCACTGATGGGACCAGTCCTCACGGATACCCGTCTTGACATTGGCTTGATGGTAGGCTCTGCTCTCTCTGATGCGGTTCAGAGGTTTTGGGAAGTGGAAGAACCACCACAGGCTCCGCGCACTGATCCGGAGCATGAGGAGTGCGAATTGTTTTACCAAAACAATACGAGTCGCCTACGTACTGGTCAGATTATGACTCGATTGCCGTTTCTCGCCGTACGGCCACCACTTGGCATCTCGCGGCCTGCTGCTGAGAAACGACTATTGGCTATGGAGCGCCGAATGGCTCGAGATGCTCTCCTAAAGGAGAAATACATTGATTTTATGCGTGAATATGAGGAGTTGGGACACATGTCTGTGTCGAAATTAGATTGGCAAACAGTGGATCACTTCTTTCTACCGCATCATGCTGTAATTAAGGCATCAAATGGCAAATTGCGTACAGTATTCGATGGTTCTGCGCAAACTTCAACGCGTGTATCGTTGAACAATTGTTTGCATGCTGGTCCTAAATTGATCAAGGATCTCTGTGACGTCATCACTCGGTTTCGTCGACATCAGGTTGTATTTGTGGCTGACATAAGGATGATGTTCAGACAGACGATTATTCACCCGGATGACCGTCGGTATCAGTTGATTCTATGGCGTGAAAGCCCCCAGGATCCCATGGTTGTTTATGAGCTCAATACAAACACGTACGGGTTAAAGTCAAGCCCCTATTTGGCTATACGGTCTCTGTGGGAGCTCGCGGACCTGGAGCGCTTAAAGTTTCCTCGCGCAGCCGCGATTTTGAAAGAGGATTTGTATGTCGATGACATTTGTACTGGTGCACCCTCTGAGAAAGAGGCCATCCTTCTACGGGATGAATTGATAGGCATCTTAGCCACCGCGGGCTATGAGTTACGGAAGTGGATATCCAACTCACCTGCGCTTTTGAAGGGACTTCCGGATGAACATCAGCAAGATCCGCATTTGTTCGAGAATATCGAGAACCCTGCTATGATGACTGTTCTCGGCATTCAGTATAAACCAGCCCCAGACATATTCACTTACAATGTTGACTTAGAGTTGCCGCGCATTTGGACTAAGCGTTTGGTGCTTTCCACGGTTGCAAGAACATTTGATCCAAATGGTTGGATATGTCCCGTCATATTTTGGGCTAAATGCTTTTTACAAAGGCTTTGGATGGCAGGACTAGGCTGGGACGAACCTCTTCGGGGAGCTTTGTTGGAAGACTGGACCAAATTTGTATCCTCACTTCCTGCGATCAATGAGGTATCGATCCCTCGTTCTGTGCTTCCTCCAGGAAAGTACCAGGCAACTCTGCATGGTTTCTCGGACGCCTCTGAACGGGGTTACGCCACTTGTGTATATTTGCGTACGGTGGGTTCTGACAGCCAAGTAAAGATCTCACTGGTCATGGCGAAGAGCAAGGTGGCACCCCTACGGACTGCTTTGACAATCCCTAAACTTGAATTGGCAGGGGCTACTCTGCTTGTGCGTCTTCTTAATCACGTGTCGAATTTGTTGCGTCATACTGTGAACATTAGCACCACTTACGCGTGGACTGACAGCCAAATTGTTTTGTGCTGGTTAAGGGCTTCAGTTCACACCTTAGAGGTATTTGTAGCGAACCGAGTCTCCCAAATTCAGAAATCTGAGACTCCCTTGATTTGGAGGCATGTGCCTGGTGAGCTTAACCCAGCTGATTGTGCATCTCGGGGTTGTACATCCCCCGCCTTGGTAACACACTCCCTTTGGTGGGGACCGGAATGGTTATTACGCTCAGAGTCTGAATGGCCACTGACGCCGGTTTTGGACGTAGGTCCGTTGCCTGGATTGCGACTGCTCGCTGTTGAGAGGCGTGCTTGTGAATTCGATCCAAATGTCTTATTGAATCGGTATAGCTCCCTCGATAAATTAGTAAGTGTAACAGCTTGGATTAAGCGCTTCTATTACAACTGTAAGCACTTACGGAACAAAAAATTAGAGGCTTTTCTATCACCACAAGAACGACAGGAGGCTTTTTGCCATTGGATACGTGTGGTACAGGATACGTATTTTGAAAGGGAGATTGAAATTTTGAAAACTGGTAAGGCTAAACTAACAGGAGCCTTGCGTATGTTGAGCCCCTTTTTGGACAACACGGGTATCTTACGTGTTGGAGGTCGCCTCAGAAACTCTAGTCTACCCTACGGTAGTCGGCACCCTATATTGTTACCCAAGCAAGGTCATTTTGTGCAATTGTTGGTGACGGACCGTCACATTAGAAATTCTCACGCTGGCTGTAACGCCTTATTAGCCATATTGCAGCGAGAATTTTGGATTTTGTCTGCTCGAAGAACGATTCGCAGTGTGGTATTTCGTTGCATGCCTTGTTACAGGCTGAAGGCTAGTACCATGCAACCCTTGATGGGTGACCTCCCTTCTGATCGTGTCAGAGAATCGAGGCCGTTCGCCGGTGTAGGCACCGACTTTGCAGGTCCTTTTTTGGTTAAGACTTCAACTCTGCGAAATAGTAAAACAGTCAAGGCCTATTTGTGTGTCTTCGTATGTCTGTCAACTAAAGCGGCGCACCTTGAATTAGTGTCATCCCTCTCCACCGAGGCATTTGTTGCGACACTTGATAGATTTGTTTCAAGGAGAGGACTGCCTTCTTTGATACGTTCGGACTGTGGCACAAATTTTAAGGGAACCAATAATTATTTGAAAGATGTACATGATTTTTTAGCCAGCAATCACACAAATATTGGTAATAAACTAACCAGTCGTAGTATAACCTGGAAATTTAGTCCGGCAGCATGCCCACATTGGGGTGGTATTTTCGAAGCCGCAGTTAAGGTTGCTAAAGCACATTTGCGACGAGTTATTGGCGAGTCTGTACTCACATTTGAAGAACTCGCAACTGTGTTTTGTAAGATAGAGGCCGTAATGAACTCGCGACCGTTGTGTCCGATCTCTTCAGACCCGAGTGACTTGGAGGTTCTCACACCGGGTCATTTTTTGATTGGTCAGCCACTTAATGCTTTGCCTGAGTACCCCTTTGTTGATGTGGGATCAAGTCGTCTCTCGCGGTTTGAGTTGGTCCAACAGCTTGCTCAAAGCTTTTGGAAGCGTTGGAGCTTAGAATATCTTCATGTTCTCCAGCAGCGCGTTAAGTGGACTGACAAGACTAATCCACCTCGAGTTGGTGACCTCGTTTTGATAAAAGATATCAATTTGCCGCCACTATGCTGGCGTCGAGGCCGAATTTTAAATTTAGTATATGGCGCAGATAATGTGCCTCGTTTTGCTGAGGTTCAGGTGGACGGTTCGGTACTGAAGAGAGCGGTAGCAACATTGTCCCGTTTACCAATTGATTAGCGGCCAGGTAGACCTGTCCGAGGCGGGTAGATGTTCGGTACCAAACATTTTTATATTAGTTTAATAATTAAATCCATGTAGGGTAGTTCTGATTTTGTGGTTCGCGGTTGGCTCGGAGCCAGCCGCCACTTTCACTTTCACTTTGGTACGCGGATGGCACGGGGCCGGCGCGCCGGCCGGCCCCGGGGTCGTTTTGTTTCCGCCCTTTTGCCGTGAAATCGTGGCATTTGTAATATTGCGCGCCACCCTTTGTTTTGTGTACCGCTTATGTACGCGAGTTAATTAGAATTAAGTATATATTTGTGAACATTAAATTGTGTGTACGAGTAGCAAGCCTGAGTCCTTGAAGTGTACGAGGCCGTTGTCATCACCGCGCTTTTGGATACAAAGCTAAGTAACCCCTCAGTTAGTTTCTATTTGTCTGGCCAGACCGAACGCTGAGTTAGGTTACGTTATAGCTACCTCCGCGGTATCTACTCGTAAGTGTTAAAATCTGTTCTTGTACTATCATTTAAGAGAACTTAAAATAGCCTTGCGTAATCGCAAGCCAATGTTATTACCCATTTGATATCCCTCACTGGCCTGGTGTCCCCTTCCACTGCGCATCCTAGGTCAGTAGGGAACGGTAATGAACATAGGCTATTGTTTTTTATAGCCAATTGCCCAAAAGGGCAATATTTTTTATATTAGCGTTTTTGACCACTGGGCTGGTAGTCCTGGTGAAGCCGTTGACGGCGGTGAAAGCCCCATGCTCCTCCGACTTGTAGTTTAGGAGTTATACACGGTTAAAGTTTGGTTTTGACAGCTCGGCCGCCATATTGGATTTTTTCAGGAGGCCATATCTCCGAAGATATTCAACGTAGAGCGTGGAGATTTTGCAGGTGGGTTAAGGGGGGAGTTTGGAATTGGGGGAAATTAGTTTTTTCCAAATTGGGGGTAAAAAATTTCGGTTGTGACTTTTCAATTTGTAGTGGTAGAACTCTCAATTCCCCATCTGTGAGTCCAAACCCGATATCTCTGCGGCCAATAGATTCGGAGATATTACCGACCAAAGTTATACCCGGCGGCCATCTTGAAAAGGTTCAATTGGACATAACTTCGCCGGAAATAGAGATAGCGCGCTGCGGTTTTCGGATTAGTGGATCCCCTGGTAAGGAGTTTCGACCCCCTGGGGTCAGGTGGTGATACAGCCCCTAAAAATTTTGGTTTCAGCTGACGGTGCCGGCGTGCGCGGGGCATCGGGGGAAGTCCCTTAGTTCAAACCCGAACTTCCTGGGACCGATAGAGCCGAAGTTATCGGGGTTCGAAAATTCCCTGGAGGTGTTGGAGGTGTTAGGGGGTGATTTTCGGACTGCCGTTACTCGGAGGCTATTGGTCGTAGAGACTTGGGATTTCTTCTGCTGTCAATCGCACGGGGAGTTCCACCAGACGCTGATACCACCTTCCTTCTGTCTCTTCTGCTTCTACCTTCTTCTTCTTCTTTTTTCTTCTTTTATCTTCTTTTTCTTCTTTTTGGACGTGGACGATCTCCGTATAACTTGTTGTGATCCCCGCGAGAAGCCGCGGCCGCTACCTCCAGAAGACTAGGCTCTTCTGAAATAAAAAATTTTCTTCTTTTTACTTTTTTGTGATTAGCTATTACTGAGGCTTCCCCCGCTGAGTCTTTGGGCCGGTGGCGACAATTGGCCGTTGCCTTAGCAATTAACCATTTTGTGCCGCAGCCTGGGGGCTCGTGGGAGAGCTATTAATTTCTTTCAAATATAAACTTATACTCCTGGCGGAGATATATGTATATAGGTAACTTAATTTTAGCTCAATTTTATTTTAATTTTAATTTTAGCTGTAGGACACGGGGCTATACACCCCAACTCTAGTAATTAAGTTTTTATTTTATTTTTATTTTATATTTATTTTGACAAATTGACTTTTACCTTGTTAATAATAATTAGATTTAACAATTTGTCGACAACTGGGATCTTTACACCCTATTATATCTAAACATAAGACCTTGGGCTTGCAACTCAATTGTTGTTATAACCCAATTTATTGTGTATTACTTTATTATCGTATTCAATAATTATTATAGGAAACTTATTGTAAAATAGACAAGGGCCTTTACACCCAAACATTTAATCATACATTTTAATTTACATCATACACCTCAATCATTGACTACACAAACTGATTAATACAATATACACTTTTATATAACAATACATTGGAACCGAGCCATATACACTCGGATTTCAATAATATTGACACCCGCAGACCCCAAAAAATAACATGTTGAGATCTCCACCTCAGGATAGGCGCTCGAAAGAGCCGTCCCAGTCCCCCAGTAATAAAGCCCAACATCTAATGAACCACACCAGCATGTTCATAGAAAATACCCCAAAGACTACGACGTCTGGTGCAACCAGAAAAGGGGTATTTGACACTAATAGGGCAGGCATGAACCGCACTGTAGTCTTGGACCAGCCGACAACCCCCCAAAACTCTCCCCCTCCAGTAGCAGATTCCGCCAGACTCATGGGGGCAAAACTAGGCGTTAAAAAAGCGAAACTCCTCCTAAATATGTCTAAAAACATAAAGACGGAGGTGAAAAGAGGGGTCATAGACGTATTGGACAAATTAGTCTTATGCGTTCAGGAAGGGGAGAAGGAACTCGCGGAGCATAGGAAAGGGCCCCAAAAACCACTGCCCGAGGATAACGTAAAAGACGAAGACAAAGACGAGTTACCACAGCCCGTAAGTATCGTAAAAGATGACAAAGGCGAGGTCCCTGAACTGGAAAGGTGGAAAACTATGATAAGGGCCCATAGTGAAATCCTGACAGAGAGCATGGAACAGAACGAGCGACTAGAAAAGGCCCTTAAACAGCACGTCACCCTCCTGGACGGCTTGGAGGAATACAAGCAGCAGTTCAAAGAAACTGCAGACAGCATGAGATGCCTAGAAGGCGTAGTGCGATACCATGCAGTGACACTGGAAAACCAAAAGGACACCATCACCACCCCCGCAACTGAGGCCAGCGCCGAGCTCCTGCAGGAATTAAGAGTTTTAAAGGGTACCACTCAGGAGCTGAGCAAAAAGGTAGAAGAGGTCAGTTGCGGGCCGCGTACCTACGCAGAAATAGTTGCCAAACCAAGGCCTCAACAGACACCCAAGTCACACGCCATCATGGTATCAACAATTGACATCTGCCCCAGTGACGTCCTGGAGGATGAAATAAAAGGCACACTTAAGGCCAAGGAAAACGGATGGAGAATCCAGAAGATGAGGCGCGTGAGGGGGCCTAGAGTCGTACTCGCATGCGCCTCAAAATCTGAGATTGACCAATTAGCAGGGAAGCTAATAGAAAATAAAAAACTCAAAGTGGAGGAGGCTAAATTTTTAAACCCACTCGTGGTTTTGAAAAACCTGTGTCGGAAGACCACGGAAGCAGACATAAAAATCGCGCTGTCCCAGCAAAACGCCGACTTGACGGAGGGACTGTCGGCCGAGGAGGTCGCTGTGATGGAGAGGTACCGGAGGAGGGCAAGACACCCAGATGAGTGTCATGCCGTCCTCCAGGTGTCGCCAATCCTTTGGCAGAGACTTACCTCGGCTGGCAGGCTATTCGTTGACGTGCAATGTGTGAGGGTGCAAGACCAAACGCCCCTCATACAATGCATGCGTTGTCTGGGATATGGCCACGGAAAAAAGAGCTGCTCCGCGGTCGAGGAGGACCGCTGTACCAGATGCGGTCAGCCGGGCCATGTGAGAAAGGAGTGTAGCCATCGCACAAATTGCTACAACTGCACAAAGGCCAAACTACCACACACAAACCACGATGTGTTCGGCGCAGAATGCCCCATAAGATCTAGGGCAGACGCCCTCGCAAGGGAGGCAGTAGCATATAGCTAGGGTGCGCTTCCCGGCCAATCATCTATCGTCATGGCCACATACATGACAGACAAATCACACACACAAGCACGATTAACACAACACACAACAACACCTACACCTCATCATTATTAAACAAACTACTAGACAACAACACACACCAAATGTATCTCAAAAAACTTTTGACTCATATCTATAAAACATCAACACGTACACAAATTACATCGACTACAAAACAACAATCAACATACAATTGTTCAGCAAACATGCCAACACAGTCCAAATATAACAAACAACTGCATAAAAAATATACATTCACAAACAACAAACACCACAGATCATCAACAACCACCACATACAACACACACAAGACTATAGTGCGTGAACATGGACGCTGATGCAATGATTGTACTTAGCGGGCATGCAATCCACGTACATATATTCATTACATAAACTAATACATTAACACACACCATACACTTCAATACAACAAGTAACAATCTGCTATGTTGTAAGCATATTAGATTTTACTAAGGAAATAAAAAACAATGCATAACAATTGCACAATCACTAGCACAATCACAATATACAATCTGCGTCGCAAAACTTACACCAATCACCTATGCACACAATGTACATACCACAGCACATTACATACGTACACCAACAACCAAAACAATTACCACTCGACGTCATGCACAATTATAATTTATGTGTATTAACATAGTAAATTATAATATTAAGTAACAATAAATGACACACCACAAATCACCACTCAGCATAGCACAACGTAAACAACCACATAGTCACAATAGCATTAGGAACAAACAAAACGAAATTATCATAATCAATTAATAGTTTATTTTGTTGCGACAAAATAAGATATTAAATAAAGTACAATGAAACATATTTTATATAAAAGCATACACAACAATACTAAAAATGATCACACAAATAAATACAAAATAAATAGTTAGTAACATAAACACTAGTAATCAAATCACATAAACAATAACCCACTACAGCAAAAACAAAAAGTCACACAAGGCCAAATGAGCATTGACGATTGTATAAAATGGATAGAGGCCATTATCAGCCTTCCTAAGTTTAAACAATATAGAATTAAAGAAATGTAACACAAATAATAAACAATGTAAATTTTTCAAATTAAGACAAAATGTAAAATAGGACAAATAAACAATAGTAATAAATGTAATTTACAATACCTAATAGTAGAAATAAGCATACACATAAGTATAGAAATACACTGTAAAATTTTTTTCATAATAAATCTCCCTAGCACTTAATACCCATCCGACACAATCCCTGATTATGTTAGGGGCTTCTCGCGGGCCGGGTCTGGCACCCGGACACAAAAAAAAAAAAAAAAAAAAAAAAAAAAAAAAAAAAAAAAAAAAACCTAACCTAACCTAACCTAACCTAACCTAACCTAACCTAACCTAACCTAACCTAACCCCTCTCAGTCTGCCCCGGCACGCCTAGCCGAACGCGCACGCGCACAGTCGATTCGTAACGCTCCGCAGTGAAATTTTAAAGTGAAAAGTTTGAAAAAATCCAAATAGTGGTAAAGTTATTGAAACATTTATAGTGTGATATATCGCCGGATGCGCCGTTAAATCAGCCTTTGTATGGTGAAAAAATTAAGCGAATCGGATGAAACCACGATTTTTAATTGCAAAATTTGTGAAAGTGAAAATTGTGCCGAAACACTAAATCGCGTACGCTGCTTCGAAGTGATCTGCGACCCCCATTTCGCGAACTGCTGTTCGAAGCGCCCTAAAAAGGCGCTTCTTTTGATACCATTGCCGGATTTTTTGGACAAAAATCAAGGAAGATACAGCTTAAAAACTGAAAAGGTTCCGGACCAGGAAGACCCCTGCCTACCTACCTGTGCCAGTTGGACAAAAGCCATACAGATAAGTTGGTGCCGGGTGCCGGGAGGAACACGGAGGCGTTTTCCCCACTAAGCTGAGCCTTATAGTTATTTAATTATAGAATTTTAAAGTTTTCATAAATCTTCATACATTTTTAAAAAATTCATAACTCCGTTAATTTATAATTATATTAAATCAATTTAATTACAGAATAAGCGTACCATTTTTAAGTATATTTAGTAAAAATTTCAGCTAATTTGCTATAATAACAACGGAGATATTTCAATAAATATTTTTCGAAAAAATCAGTTTACGTAATAATAATTGTATTTTCAGCTTTTTGTTTAATATAGATAGGAATCTGCTATAAACTGAAAAGGGGGGAACTCGGGTCAAAAATTACGACACCGTTGTAATTTTCCCAAAATATTATATACTTCAGGAGATATAAGCGTTTTAAATTTGTTAAGAATTTCATCATTTTCGGAACCAACGCCATCTAGGCAGCGAATGTGGAACTGCGCGGCTCGATTTTGGAAACTAACGAAAATTGAGTTATATAAAATCGAGCCGTGAACTTCCAAAAATATAAGAAGCAACACCCCCAAATTTCATCCCAAACGGGATTGTAATTGGGGAGTTATAGCGTTTTAAAATTTGGAAGTTGCAAGTGAATGATAGTTTAAATATTCATCTTTACAAAAATTTTTTGAGGGAATGTTGTAGTCTCTTAAGTCACAAATAGAATCCCGAAAACCATCCCTTGCTATCATTTATAGTTCCGAAGAAATCTTAATTTGAAAATAGTTTCAACATTTCCTTATTTACTTTCCTGACCACATAACGCTAATGACTAGTGCTGTGGTCAGGTAAGATTTTTGTTATCTGGTACGAACGATAAACCAAATTAATAATATTATTAATATTATTGTATCGATACACAATTCTATTGTATTATACAAAATTGACCAATGTAAAATAGTGTCGTATACATAATATTCGCCAAGGCAGACTACATATTTTAAAATATTTTTAGTGTATGACAAATATTAATGATATAGTAATAGAATAACACAACACTATACCCTATTTAAGTGGTATAATACATATAGTGACCAATATACAGACTGACATAGAGTGTCATAGGGTGATTAACACAAACATACAACATTATCACAGTGATCGCATACATTCTACACTCACATTATTACACATCTACACAACATCAATACACAAAATATACTAAAACAAGTTTACACGTAAACTATAACATACAATTGAAATACAGTACAATTATATCAAAAAACCTACACCTGCACCGTTCGCATACTTGGCGAACATACTTAAAACTTATACATACAGCCCACACAACACACACACATCCATATATACTCCATTTTTACCAAATAATTACAATTTAATCTGACATAAAACCAAATACCAAAAATTCGGTTCGCAAACCAAAAATTATCTAGTGGACATCACTAATCATACAGGGAAAAAACAATGTCGTTAACTTATATACTCGCCTAAACCAATAAGAGATCGACCGGGTGACGATCGTGTAAAGTCGTCCCCGCTCGGCATTGTTGGGCGGAGCCAATTTATTTAATATTTAGTTTGTTCTAGAAATTCATTTTTTAAATATTGGCATAATACAAACTTTTATTGTTTAATAAATTTAAGAACCCTCCCAAATACATATTTCGACGGTAATAATATAAATATATTACATAATATAAAGATTAAATTATATATTAGTTTCCCTTATAAAATCCTACTAAAAATCATTATTAGGTCAAAAAATTTTATACTTTTATTGCATAATAAATTACACTAACCCTTTGTTAATACATGTATATTTTCAAAATTAAAATTAAATTCATAATAAAAAACCGTAAATCTCTAACAAACTAAATAAATAAATTGGATAAGTTGGAAGGGGCGGAGCCTAAACATTGCATGATATCGGTCCACCCAATCAACAAAATACGAACATTATATATCTGATTAGCATATTGCAGTCGTGTGAAGTCGTTAATGCTCGGCGGTAAGTGGGCGGAACCGCCAATTCTCCTAGGTAAACTTAAAAATTATTGAAGAATTACTTTTAACATCCAACATTTATTTTTTAGGAAAACACGAAATCGAATAAATATTTTTTAGATAATTAAAAACTATATTATTTTGCTAACTCTAAATACTGATTAAGTGATTGAGAAAGGTGCCACTCATCCGGTATTTTGACCCGACAAGCGGGGACAGTCTTCACCCTTACATATTACTCACTACACATATACTTATCATTACATACATTTCACTTACATTAAAACAAACAACACTTCCAACATACTACCACCCTATTCCCCTAGGTGTCTCCTGTTCGTGAGAGGGAACTCGGGTGCGACAGCTAGGCCGGCGGTGACAACTGGTTGTTATAGATATAACACACCATCTTGTGCCGCAGCCGGTTGTCGTGCGTGGGAGGCCTGACGCGACAGATATTGGAGACCTGGTACGAAGGGCATAGGTACACAAATCATTACACACATCGAATTATCACTCACACTAACTAATAATTATTGACCAGGGCCCTTTACACCCATACATAATATACCACCCAGACACACTACTCCACCAAAGTACATATTTGACTTATACCATACACATATTGACAATTGTATATTATACAACTATAAGACTTGGGTTTACACCCTATTATAATTCATCTATTTAGATTATTATTTTAATTATTTGTAGGAAAGTTTGACTTATACAATTGACTAGGGCCTTTTACACCTGAATATTTACCTGTACATTTTAACACAAATATTCATATATATAACTTATCAATTAATCAATTTTACTATACACTATATTGACTAGTCTTTGTGATTTATTATTACACATTTACACATACACTATTACTGGAACCGAGCAATATACACTTGGTGACCAATAATATTGACACCCGCGAACCCCTAATAAACAAGATGATCAGATCACCACCCCAAGATAGGCGCTCAAACGAGCCGTCCCAATCCCCCAACAAAACATCCCCACATACAACGAGCTATACCACGATGTATATCGAAAACACCCCCAAGGCCACGACGTCGGCTATCGTCAGTAAGGGGGTGCTCGATATAAATAAGGCAGGATTCAATTATACAGTGAATCTGGACCGGTCGACCTCCCCCCCAAGCCCTCCCCCCCAGGTAGTGAACACCATCAGAGTCAGGACGGCACAGCACGTGGTGAAGAAAGCCAAGATCCTCCTGGGAATGTCGAAAAACTTGAAGACAGAGGTGAAAAATGGGGTTATCGACATACTCGATAAGCTGGTCCTATACATCAGTGAAGGGGAGGTGGAACTCGAGAAATACAAGGGAAGGCCCCACAAGCCAGAGCCCGAGGATAGCGTAAAAGATAAGCACGAGTTTTCACGCCCTGGGGATATCGTAAAAGACAATAAAGACGAGCTGCCACAGATAAAGAGGTGGGAGACATTGATCAGGGCCCATAGTGAGATCATAACAGAAAATACAGAGCGAAGCGAAAGGCTCGAAAAGGCGCTTAAGCAACAGGAAACCATTATGGACAGCCTGGAACAGTACACACAGCAAATCAAGGTGAACGCTGACGGCATGAGATGCCTTGAAGGTGTCTTGAGATACCACGCTGTGACCTTGGAGAAGCAGAAGGGTACCATCACCTCCCCCGCAACAGAGGCCGGCACTGAGCTCCTGCAGGAGTTAAAAGAACTAAAATGCACTACCCAGGAGCTTACTAAACAGGTAGGCGAAGTCTGTTGCGGGCCGCGTACATACGCAGAAATAGCCGCCCAACCAAGGCCGCAACCAACAACAAAGGCACACGCACTAATGGTGTCCACCGTCGATATCACCCCTAGCGACGACCTTGAGAAAGAGATCAAGCAAACCCTTAAGGCCAAGGAAAATGGAATGAAAATTCAGAAGATGAGACGAGTAAGGGGGCCCAGAGTTGTCCTAACATGCGCCACAAAAAGCGAAATTGACGTACTAGCGGATAAACTAATGACCAATAAAAAACTGAAGGTCGAGGAGGCGAAATTTTTAAACCCGCTGATAGTACTCAAAAATCTGTGCCGAACCATCACTGAGGCGGACATAACCACCGCAATAACCAAACAGAACGCTGAATTGGTGGAGGGACTGTCGGCCGAGGAGGTCACCGTAGTGGAAAGGTACCGAAGGAGGGCAAGGCATCCGAATGAATGTCATGCCGTCCTCCAGGTGTCGCCAAACCTCTGGCGGAGACTCACCTCGGCCGGCAGAATCTTCATCGACGTACAGTGTGTGAGGGTGCAGGATCAAACGCCCCTCATACAGTGTATGCGCTGTTTGGGTTATGGTCATGGGCGCAAGAGCTGCACTGCGAACGAGGAGGATCGTTGTACTAAATGCGGGCAGCCTGGCCATCTACGCAAAGAATGTAACCATCGCACAAATTGCCACAACTGCGTGAAGGCAAAATTACCACAATCAAATCATGATGTGTTCGGCGCAGATTGTCCCATCAGAGCCAGAGCCGACGCTCTCGCAAGGGAGGCAGTCACATATAACTAGACAAGGTTAGGCGCAGCTCTTTGTACATCGTTATAACAACATGAATGTGATAGACACAATTACATTTAAACATTAAACCTACATCATACTAATCGAACATTTACACCTCACTTACTATAACCACAAGATCATCACAAAACACATAATAACACTTATACCGAACATATAAACTCAATAACTCTCACCCGTTAATTCAACACTACACAATTACATAAATAACATTCATTAACACTCATTACAGAACAACAATACAACATACATTTATCAACAAATACCAATCATTGCACGATTACATACAGGAGCGCAATACGTGGTCATGCGCGCAGATGCAATAACTGTATCATGCGCCCATGTAACCCGCGTATATGTGCACACACTACACAAACAGAATAGGAACACACGCTACACATGCACTACAAATAATACGTAATAATGTGTTATGCTGTTTACATAACACATTATAATAAGTAAATAAAAAACTATTATAAACAATTGTTAACATACAAAATACAACGCTAACAATACATAACATTCGCAACTCAATAACATTACCAAATTACCAACTTACATGATATGACAACTATACCATACCAAACATAAATTAAACAAACAAAGAACACTAACACAATACATCACATAAATTATAATTGTTCACACACTACACAAACAAAATAGTAACACACGTTACACATACACTACAAAAAATAAGTAATAATGTGTTATGCTGTTAACATAACACATTATAATAAGTAAATAATAAACTATCATAAACAATTGTTAACAACATACATAATACAACGCTAACAATACATAACATTCGCAACTCAGTAACATTACCAAATTACCAACTTACATGATATGACAACTATACCATACCAAACATACATTAATCAAACAAACAACACCAACACAATACATCGCACAAATTATAATTGTTATGTATATACATAACAAATCATAATTATAAGCAATAATAAATAACAACAACTAATGTATATAACAACATCACAATCACATAATCCCATAATTATTAATTCTACAAATAACCATGACATATAGTGGAAATAAAGTAAACAACTAAGGTAATGCATAAAGTTAATAATTTATTTATTTTGATGCAACAAAATAAATGATTAAAATGAAGCGTAAACCTACCACTAGATAAAATACAACCATTAGCAAATAATTTTAAATTACATATAACAAACAGCAATATTCATATATAATAGATATAATCACACATGCAAGAAATACACTACAATAATCAATAAAATAATTACAATACTTTTACCATGCAAATAACACATGCACAACCTCACACAAGGACACCAACAAATATGTATATATAATTATAATATAACAAATAATAATATTGTAAATATATAACAAATATAATCACACATGAACAAATACACTACAGTAATCACCATTTATTACCATGCAAATAACACAAGCACAACTTCACATAAGTACACAAACAAATATGTACACGACCACAAATATGAGTTAATCACATAAGCACCAACGATGGTATAAAGTTGATAAGAAATAGCTGTGCACCTCTCATGACTAACAATATATAGATATAATGCAATGTATGAAAGTAACTATTAATGGCGGAAAATTGTTAACAAGGTATAATAAACAATCGATGTATACATATAAGAATAAATGTAATAAAACTAGAATAAGTAGAAATAACATAGGCATATAAAAGAATAACAACACCCTGCAAAATCTTTTTAACAATAGATATAATCCCCATGAATTAATTATCCTATCCATAAAACCTGTAAATAAAATTATAAGAAACAATGTATATCAAATAACAAATGTATTCATATTAGGAAAGAAATGTAATCCAAATAGAGCAATAGTGACAATAAGGGTAGATAATAGAATAATAATACTTTGTAAAATTTTTAATGTAAATAAAATCTCCTTGTATTAATTTTCCCATCCATAAAATCCCTGATCACGTTAGGGGCTTCTCGCGGGCCGGGACTGGCTCCCGGACAAAAAAAAAAAAAAAAAAAAAAAAAAAAAAAAAAAAAAAAAACCTAACCTAACCTAACCTAACCTAACCTAACCTAACCTAACCTAACCTAACCTAACCTAACCTAACCTAACCTAACCATACGCAATTTTTTAAATTTTTCACTAAACTCGACTGTTTTTCAATTGAATTTTATCAAAATCGATATAGCCAACTAGTTTACATAATATTTTGACATTTCCGGACGACCTGCGAGTCAGGAACACCTATAAAAGAAACATTATTAGTATTTAATAAAAAGTATAGTTACAATAGTTTTCATACTCACCTGGTGAAGTGAACCCCCAACTGACGGCGGTGCTGACATCCATCCAGAGTGCGGAATTTATCCCTCTTTCAAACGCCACCAACAGCATCCCGATCGGCCGCACAGTTTCCTTATTTTAAGCTTATCCCTTTGAAAAATCGGGAAATTTTTCGAAATCTTAACAGTTTTCAGCGGTTTTCCGGAGATTTTTGTACCGAACCAGGTCCGGTTTTTTAGCTGACCGCGTAGCCCGTGACGAGGCGGATTTTTAGACACCCCACACGCGGGCATACGGCGCGTCGCTCCCGGATTTTGGCCGCCCGAGTCCCTATTTTATCGACTTTTTTACTCTTCTTTCAGTTTCTTCTGCGTGCAACATCCCCGATTCGTAATATTCTCCTAATCTTTTTTCACCATCCGATAGCCTGTTTAAAGACGAATCCCGCAATATAACATTTCGGGGTCATCCAGGCTCGGGAACGATAAGGGAATTCATCTCTTCACGCCAAGTCGATAAATATATACCCCCTCCATATAATTGTTCATACTAAATCCACCTATACCCCTGCACTTTTCAATACATTCATACGCAATTTTTTAAATTTTTCACTAAACTCGACTGTTTTTCAATTGAATTTTATCAAAATCGATATAGCCAACTAGTTTACATAATATTTTGACATTTCCGGACGACCTGCGAGTCAGGAACACCTATAAAAGAAACATTATTAGTATTTAATAAAAAGTATAGTTACAATAGTTTTCATACTCACCTGGTGAAGTGAACCCCCAACTGACGGCGGTGCTGACATCCATCCAGAGTGCGGAATTTATCCCTCTTTCAAACGCCACCAACAGCATCCCGATCGGCCGCACAGTTTCCTTATTTTAAGCTTATCCCTTTGAAAAATCGGGAAATTTTTCGAAATCTTAACAGTTTTCAGCGGTTTTCCGGAGATTTTTGTACCGAACCAGGTCCGGTTTTTTAGCTGACCGCGTAGCCCGTGACGAGGCGGATTTTTAGACACCCCACACGCGGGCATACGGCGCGTCGCTCCCGGATTTTGGCCGCCCGAGTCCCTATTTTATCGACTTTTTTACTCTTCTTTCAGTTTCTTCTGCGTGCAACATCCCCGATTCGTAATATTCTCCTAATCTTTTTTCACCATCCGATAGCCTGTTTAAAGACGAATCCCGCAATATAACATTTCGGGGTCATCCAGGCTCGGGAACGATAAGGGAATTCATCTCTTCACGCCAAGTCGATAAATATATACCCCCTCCATATAATTGTTCATACTAAATCCACCTATACCCCTGCACTTTTGGGGTGCGAGGCCGGGGCACCTCCACGTGGTGCACCCTGGAAACGTCCATTTGGACGGCCAAGATTCCGGCGGGAGGGGGGGTCTCCGCGTGCCGACTCTGAAGGCAGAGCGCACGGCGGATTTGGCCCGGGGCCAATGGGGCGGATGTGTCTCATGGCACTCCGTCGCCAGGGACGGTTGCGTCACGGCCCGGGGGCGTGACGGGTCGGTCGCTCGCGAGCGGCCAGACCCGGAAGGCCCAAACCGTAATCCTGAGTAGGGGGGTCAGGACCGGGGGTCTGCGGACTGCGGGGAAGAAAACCCCTATAAAAAATCACCCCAATCTCAAGTTTTGCTACTCGGCGAGGAGATGTATGGCTGGTGGGTTAAGAAGCGCGCGCGAAAAAAAAAAAAGCGTCCAGTCGTTAGAGTAGTAGTCAAGGAGGACTTAAACTTCCACACCACGATGGCAGAAGCAACAAAACGTAAGTCTTCACCAGAGGGTCCCGGCCAGGCCGGGGAATCCCTTGCTGTGCCGGGGCTTGCGCGCGACGAGGAGTCGCGCCCAAGTTCCGGCACAGTCAGCCCCCAATCGTATGGGTGGGGGGCACCTTCTGCTCCAGCCGCGAGCCCGGCGAAACATGAGGCTCAAAAGAAGAAGTATAGGAAGAGGAAAGGCGCCGTAGGAACTGCGTATCAACGCAAGTTGCGCCTAAAGCGGGAAGCGGAACGGCGGGCACAAAAAGATGCCGCCGTGGCCGCGCGCGACGAGGGCGGTGCATCCGCAGCTACCGCAGAGCCGTCGCGGGACGGAAACGGCGATATCGCCGGGGCGTCGAGAGAGAGGAGTGGCAGCTCAGGACTGTCAAGCGACGAGGGCGGATCAGCCGCAGGGCCGTCGCGGGACGAGGGCGGCGGGGCCGCAGGACCGTCCGAACCAGGAGGAGGTAGTGACTCCGAGGAGCGGAGCGCCTCCGGTGGAAGGAGAGGCAGCTCCAGTATGACGCTGTCGAGCGACGAGGGCGGCAGTGCCGCAGAGCCGTCGCAGGACGAGGGCGGCAGGGCCGCAGGACCGTCGGGGCATGTTGTCTCGGGGTTGGAGATGTCGGCGGACGAGGGCGGTGTCGCAGGGCCGTCCGCCGAGGATGGTAAAGGCCGGAGTAGGGACGAGGGTGGTGATTTCGCCGCAGGGCCGTCCGTAGCTCTGGTTGGGTTGCCCGGCACGGTAGGCAGGTTGTCCGGGGTGCTGGGCGGGTCGTCCGGTAGAGGTGGGGATGGATCGTCCGGCGATAGAGGGGCCGCCGTGGAGTCTGAGCCGCATCCTGCGGCGAGGGCTCTGACGGCGGCTTTAGGTGTCAGGGGAAGGGAGAGGGAGGGGGCCCGCTCCCCCCCGAGGGATAGGAAGCGCCCCCTGGAAAGGGAAGGCAGCTCCACGTCCGACTCGGAGGGGACCGATACCATCAGGCCTCCCCCCAAGGTTGCGACCGCGCGCCGGGGGCGCAGGGGTCGGGGGGGTGCGGTGGCGGCCAGACCGGCGACGCCGTGTCCGGCCGACCAGGGAGGCGAGGTGGCGGCCCTTCAGGCCGCAAACGCCCGCCTCAGCGAGGAGGTCTCCGGCTTGCGGGAGCGAAACCGCAGGCTGGAGACGGAACTTTCGGCGGTGCGGAGAGAGAACCGCGGGTTGGCCAAGGACGTGGCTGACCTGCGGTCTCAATTCGAGCGCCTGGTGCCGGCTGTGGCGCCGGCGCCGGCCCCGCCGCCGAAAAGGGTCGCGCCAGCGAGGGCGGGCCCATCGTCTGCGCCCGTGGCGCCGGCTGCGCCCGTCGCGGCCGCTGCGCTGGCTGCGCCCGTCGCGGCTTCGCCGCTGCCTCCCCTCGTCGTCGTCCCTCCGCCGGCTCGTGGCCGCGGGAGACCTCGGAAGGGGGAGGAGCCGCCGCCCGACGAGGTGCACGGCGTGTCGGAGTCGGCGGTACGCGTCATCCTGGCCCGAGTAGGGGTGATGATGGATGCGCGTATCGCCGCCGTAGCGGCCAGGCTCCCGCCTGAGCCGCCCCTCCGGCCGCCGCTCGCCGCGGACAAGGCGAGGCGGCCGCAAGCGTCGGCTCCCACGCCGCTGCCCTGTCAGGGTGGCCGCGTGGTGAGCTACGCTGCGGCCGCGGCTGGGCCCAAGGGGGCCAAGAAGGCCGGCAAGGTGCCGGCTCCCGCCAAGGCCGGGCCGCGGCCGGCGCCAGCGGCTGCACCGCAGGCGCCGGTCGGCGAACCCGCGGCTGCGCCTGCTGCGCTCAGCGCTGCTGCCAGGCTCGAACAGGGCTGGCAGGTGGCTGAGCGTAGCAGGAAGGCACGCGGCCAAAAGCGGAGAGCGGCGGCCAAGAGTGCCGCTGTGGCCGCCGCTCCCCAGGCGGGAGCCGGCGGAAAGGGGAAAAGGTCGCGTAGGGGCCTCAAGTCGCCGAAGACGGCTGCGGTGGTAATCACCGTACTGCCTGAGGCGGCTGAGAGGGGCCTAAACTATGAGGCCGTCCTAAGACGCGCCCGGCGGGAGCTGGACGTCTCCGACATCGGGGGCGTCGAGGCGAGGACCCGCAAAGCCCGGACAGGGGCTCGAATACTCGAGTTCCCTGGGGCCGAGGGCGCGAAGACGGCCGATAGTTTGGCCACGATGCTGAGGGGGCTGTTCGGGCCAGAGGATGGAGTCCGAATCGCCAGGCCCGTCAAGTGCGCAGATATGCGCCTCACGGGTCTGGACGACTCCGTGGCGGTGGAGGACATCCGGGAGGCCATTATGGCGCGTACCGGGTGTGCCTCGGACACCGTCCGGATTGGCACCATCCGCCCTGGTCCGGGCGGCGTCGGTGCTGTCTGGGTGCAGTGCCCAGTGGAGTCGGTCAAGCAATTGGCCGACTCAGGCAGGCTCCTCGTGGGCTGGAGTTCGGCGCGGGTAACCGTGCTGGAGCCCCGGCCTGCGAGGTGTTATAAATGCATGGCGGTCGGGCATACCCGACCGACATGCAGAAACTGCTTTGACTGCAGCGGGCTATGTTTCCGTTGCGGTCAGGCTGGACACCAGGCGGCATCGTGCTCTGCGGTGCCCCACTGCCCCGCGTGTGCGGCGGGCAATAGGCCTGCCAAACACCGCATGGGCTCTGGGGACTGCAGACCCCCGGCATCGGCCCCGAAGGGGCGGGGCGGCCCATCGACCGGGCCAGCCCCCGCTCCGAGCGCGGCCCGATCGCCCGTTAGCGCGGAGGAGGTGACGATGGATACGGACCGTTAATGGACCCCGTATCCATTCGTCTCCTCCAGGCCAATCTCAACCACTCCGCCGGTGCGCAGGACGTGTTCCTGCAAGCCATGGCGGAGTGGTTGATAGGAGTAGCCGTAGTCGCGGAGCCGTACGTGGTGCCCGACCGGATTAACTGGTTGGGTAGCGCTGATGGCACCGTGGCAATCGTCGCCTCCACGTCGTGGCCTTCGTCGTCTCTGACCCTTAGGGACAGGGGCGTCGGATACGTCGCGGCGGACTGGGGGGAGATTACGCTCTTCGGAGTTTATCTCTCCCCTAACTGGAGTGTGACCGATTTCGAGGCCTTCCTCACCATCATGGAGGCCTCGTTACGGCGACTGGCATCGCGCCAGGTCTTCGTCCTGGGGGACTTTAACGCCAAGTCCGTGGCGTGGGGGTCCCCTAGGACGGATGACCGAGGACGGGCGATCGAGGAGTGGGCGGCGGCACTGGGCCTCTGTTTGCTGAACAGGGGCTCGGTGCATACGTGCGTGCGACAACGGGGCGGGTCGATAGTGGACCTTTCGTTCGCTAGCCCCGAGGTCGCCGCACGCGTGGGGAGCTGGCGCGTCGTGGAGGAGGTGGAGACCTTGTCGGACCACCGGTATATCCGGATGGAGGTCTCCCCTGCAATCCCGACGCCCAGCAGGGGTCACGAGGCGGATGGGCGTCCTGCGTTCCCGCGATGGGCTGTGGGTCGCTTAGACCGGGACCAGCTGGCGGAGACAGCCATCGTATACTCGTGGCTGTCCTCTGCCCACCAGTCGGACGGGGTTGACGCCGAGGCTGGCCGCATCCGCAGTGCGTTGACGCAGATCTGCGATGCGGCCATGCCCCGGGTACGGCGTCTGCCCCCGAGGAGGGGTGTCCACTGGTGGTCCCGGGAGCTGGCGGATCTCCGGGCTGCGTGTATCCGCGCCCGGAGGGCCTACACCCGCAGCCGGCGGCGCCATCGCGACGCGGAGCGGGAGGCCGTGCTTTACGAGGGCTACCGCAATGCGCGGTCGGCCTTCAGGCTGGCCGTCC
Source organism: Lymantria dispar (assembly GCA_032191425.1). Classification (NCBI taxonomy): domain Eukaryota; kingdom Metazoa; phylum Arthropoda; class Insecta; order Lepidoptera; family Erebidae; genus Lymantria; species Lymantria dispar. The sequence continues at coordinate 176,262 of CM063449.1, forward strand.
GCTCCGCCAAGGACGTCAGTCGGCAGAAGATGCTGGACGGTCTCGACCGTGACCCCTGGGGACGCCCCTATCGCGCGGTGCTGAATAGGCTACGCGCGCGGGGCCCTCCCCTCACCGAGACTCTCCAGCCCGGCCTTCTCACCCGGGTCATCGAGGACCTGTTCCCGCGGCGGGCGGAACACACGCCCCCGGTCATGGCTCCGCCAGACACTGACCGGGAGGCCGACGACGACAGTGTTCCGCCCATCACGGAACCCGAGATGGGGGTGGCGGTGACGCGCATGCGCGCAAAGTCTACCGCCCCCGGGCCCGACGGTGTTCCTAACCGCGTGCTGGCCCTGGTCCTCGAACACCTGGGACCCCGCCTCAGGGAGCTGTTCGACGCGTGTTTAGCGTCCGGACGGTTCCCTGGGTGCTGGAAGGAGGGAAGGCTGGTGCTCCTGCCGAAGCCGGGACGGTCTCCGGAGTCGCCTTCGGCCTACAGGCCTATCGTGCTGCTCGATGACACGGGCAAGCTACTGGAGAGGGTGGTAGCTGCCCGCATCGAGCGGCACCTCGTCGGCACGGGGCCCGATCTGTCGGACGCCCAGTTTGGGTTTAGGAGGGGTCGTTCGACGATCGCGGCTCTGTTGCGCCTGAGGGCCGTGGCGACTGAGGCCGTCACCGGCGGGGGAGTGCTGTTGGTGGTGTCCCTAGACATCGCCAACGCATTCAATAGTCTGCCATTCAGCTGCATCGGGGAGGCGCTCCGGTATCACGGGGTGCCAGTTTACCTGAGGCGGCTAGTGGCAGACTATTTGGAGGGGCGCAGCGTCCTCTGCACCGACCGAGCAGGGGACGTTGTGCGGACGCCCATGACGTGCGGTGTCCCACAGGGGTCGGTCCTCGGACCCACCCTGTGGAACATCGGCTACGACTGGGCGTTGAGGGGGAGCCTCCCGCCCGGGCTGGGCGTGATTTGTTACGCCGACGACACGCTCGTCACAGCCCGCGGTGGGACGCTAGAAGAGGCGGTAAGCCTGGCGACCTCGGGTACCGAGGAGGTCGTCAGACGGATCGGGGCGCTGGGGTTGAGGGTCGCCCTGGACAAGACGGAGGCCCTCTTGTTCCATGGGCGCACTATGAGCCCTCCCATCGGCGTCTCGATCACCGTCCACTCGGTCGACATCAGCATCCGGGCCCATATGAGGTACTTGGGCCTGGTGCTCGACGGGCGATGGTGGTTCCGGGAGCATTTCCGTAGGCTCGCTCCGCGGCTCGTCGGCACGGCGTCCGCCCTATCGTGGCTTATGCCGAACGTGGGCGGACCGAGCGCTGCGTGCCGACGGCTGTACGCGGGGGTCATCCGGTCGATGGCCCTGTACGGCGCACCGGTGTGGGCGGGGTCCATGACCGCCCGACTTAGGGCCCTCCTGTGGCGACCACAGAGGGTCATGGCGGTCAGGGCCATCCGCGGATACCGCACGGTGGCGACGGAGGCAGCGTGCCTGTTGGCCGGGACTCCCCCGTGGGACCTGGAGGCGGAGATGCTCGCCGAACTATATCGGCGGGTGACGGGGGTGCGAGCGGAGGGCGGTGTGGTCTCGTTGAGGGATCTCACCGCCTGGCGCGTCGACGCCCGCCGAGACGTCATCGCCCGTTGGGCAGTCCGGCTGGAGAGGCCTCGGTTCGGGGTGCGAACCGTGGAGGCCTTCCGGCCGGTGCTGATGCAGTGGTTGGAGAGGCGGCACGGGGTGCTCTCCTTCCGACTGGTGCAGGTTTTGACGGGGCATGGGTGCTTCGCCAAATACCTGCACAAGGTCGTTAGGAGGGAGAGTACACCGTCCTGCCACCACTGCGATTGCGACGAGGACACGGCGCGCCATACGCTCGAGGCCTGCGGGGCTTGGGCAGTGCAGCGCTGTGAACTCGTCGCAATCATCGGTACGGACCTGACGCTGCCGGCTATCGCTAGGGCGATGGTCGACAGCGTCGGGAATTGGGACGCGGTCGCAGCCTTCTGCGAGACAGTGATCTCGCGGAAGGAGGCGGCGGATCGCCTGCGCGAGGAGCGCAGCCTCGATGAGGAGATCCGCCGCCGGCGACTGGGGCGGCGCAGGCGCAACTATCTGCGCCTCATGCCGCCCTAGCCGAGGCCGCGGGTGACGTGACCGGGGATTAGTCCGTCACCCGCCGAGAGGCCGACCGCGTGAGGAAAGACCGACGTCCTCCCCGAGGGGGGGACGTCGGTCGATGGGAGGGTACCCCAATAGGGGGTATTCCGTCGGGCCGACCACTGACGACAAGTTAACGCTGCTCCAGTGGTCGGCCCAACGACGAAGGCGACGTGGTTTTCGGGTGGGTCGCGGGAGTTGCGTGCTCAAGCCCCTCTGTCGCCCCGGACGGAGTGGTGCGGAGGCGCGCCGACCGCGGCCCACCCACAAAAAAAAAAAAAAAAAAAACCCCTGCACTTTTCAATACATTCATACGCAATTTTTTAAATTTTTCACTAAACTCGACTGTTTTTCAATTGAATTTTATCAAAATCGATATAGCCAACTAGTTTACATAATATTTTGACATTTCCGGACGACCTGCGAGTCAGGAACACCTATAAAAGAAACATTATTAGTATTTAATAAAAAGTATAGTTACAATAGTTTTCATACTCACCTGGTGAAGTGAACCCCCAACTGACGGCGGTGCTGACATCCATCCAGAGTGCGGAATTTATCCCTCTTTCAAACGCCACCAACAGCATCCCGATCGGCCGCACAGTTTCCTTATTTTAAGCTTATCCCTTTGAAAAATCGGGAAATTTTTCGAAATCTTAACAGTTTTCAGCGGTTTTCCGGAGATTTTTGTACCGAACCAGGTCCGGTTTTTTAGCTGACCGCGTAGCCCGTGACGAGGCGGATTTTTAGACACCCCACACGCGGGCATACGGCGCGTCGCTCCCGGATTTTGGCCGCCCGAGTCCCTATTTTATCGACTTTTTTACTCTTCTTTCAGTTTCTTCTGCGTGCAACATCCCCGATTCGTAATATTCTCCTAATCTTTTTTCACCATCCGATAGCCTGTTTAAAGACGAATCCCGCAATATAACATTTCGGGGTCATCCAGGCTCGGGAACGATAAGGGAATTCATCTCTTCACGCCAAGTCGATAAATATATACCCCCTCCATATAATTGTTCATACTAAATCCACCTATACCCCTGCACTTTTCAATACATTCATACGCAATTTTTTAAATTTTTCACTAAACTCGACTGTTTTTCAATTGAATTTTATCAAAATCGATATAGCCAACTAGTTTACATAATATTTTGACATTTCCGGACGACCTGCGAGTCAGGAACACCTATAAAAGAAACATTATTAGTATTTAATAAAAAGTATAGTTACAATAGTTTTCATACTCACCTGGTGAAGTGAACCCCCAACTGACGGCGGTGCTGACATCCATCCAGAGTGCGGAATTTATCCCTCTTTCAAACGCCACCAACAGCATCCCGATCGGCCGCACAGTTTCCTTATTTTAAGCTTATCCCTTTGAAAAATCGGGAAATTTTTCGAAATCTTAACAGTTTTCAGCGGTTTTCCGGAGATTTTTGTACCGAACCAGGTCCGGTTTTTTAGCTGACCGCGTAGCCCGTGACGAGGCGGATTTTTAGACACCCCACACGCGGGCATACGGCGCGTCGCTCCCGGATTTTGGCCGCCCGAGTCCCTATTTTATCGACTTTTTTACTCTTCTTTCAGTTTCTTCTGCGTGCAACATCCCCGATTCGTAATATTCTCCTAATCTTTTTTCACCATCCGATAGCCTGTTTAAAGACGAATCCCGCAATATAACATTTCGGGGTCATCCAGGCTCGGGAACGATAAGGGAATTCATCTCTTCACGCCAAGTCGATAAATATATACCCCCTCCATATAATTGTTCATACTAAATCCACCTATACCCCTGCACTTTTGGGGTGCGAGGCCGGGGCACCTCCACGTGGTGCACCCTGGAAACGTCCATTTGGACGGCCAAGATTCCGGCGGGAGGGGGGGTCTCCGCGTGCCGACTCTGAAGGCAGAGCGCACGGCGGATTTGGCCCGGGGCCAATGGGGCGGATGTGTCTCATGGCACTCCGTCGCCAGGGACGGTTGCGTCACGGCCCGGGGGCGTGACGGGTCGGTCGCTCGCGAGCGGCCAGACCCGGAAGGCCCAAACCGTAATCCTGAGTAGGGGGGTCAGGACCGGGGGTCTGCGGACTGCGGGGAAGAAAACCCCTATAAAAAATCACCCCAATCTCAAGTTTTGCTACTCGGCGAGGAGATGTATGGCTGGTGGGTTAAGAAGCGCGCGCGAAAAAAAAAAGCGTCCAGTCGTTAGAGTAGTAGTCAAGGAGGACTTAAACTTCCACACCACGATGGCAGAAGCAACAAAACGTAAGTCTTCACCAGAGGGTCCCGGCCAGGCCGGGGAATCCCTTGCTGTGCCGGGGCTTGCGCGCGACGAGGAGTCGCGCCCAAGTTCCGGCACAGTCAGCCCCCAATCGTATGGGTGGGGGGCACCTTCTGCTCCAGCCGCGAGCCCGGCGAAACATGAGGCTCAAAAGAAGAAGTATAGGAAGAGGAAAGGCGCCGTAGGAACTGCGTATCAACGCAAGTTGCGCCTAAAGCGGGAAGCGGAACGGCGGGCACAAAAAGATGCCGCCGTGGCCGCGCGCGACGAGGGCGGTGCATCCGCAGCTACCGCAGAGCCGTCGCGGGACGGAAACGGCGATATCGCCGGGGCGTCGAGAGAGAGGAGTGGCAGCTCAGGACTGTCAAGCGACGAGGGCGGATCAGCCGCAGGGCCGTCGCGGGACGAGGGCGGCGGGGCCGCAGGACCGTCCGAACCAGGAGGAGGTAGTGACTCCGAGGAGCGGAGCGCCTCCGGTGGAAGGAGAGGCAGCTCCAGTATGACGCTGTCGAGCGACGAGGGCGGCAGTGCCGCAGAGCCGTCGCAGGACGAGGGCGGCAGGGCCGCAGGACCGTCGGGGCATGTTGTCTCGGGGTTGGAGATGTCGGCGGACGAGGGCGGTGTCGCAGGGCCGTCCGCCGAGGATGGTAAAGGCCGGAGTAGGGACGAGGGTGGTGATTTCGCCGCAGGGCCGTCCGTAGCTCTGGTTGGGTTGCCCGGCACGGTAGGCAGGTTGTCCGGGGTGCTGGGCGGGTCGTCCGGTAGAGGTGGGGATGGGTCGTCCGGCGATAGAGGGGCCGCCGTGGAGTCTGAGCCGCATCCTGCGGCGAGGGCTCTGACGGCGGCTTTAGGTGTCAGGGGAAGGGAGAGGGAGGGGGCCCGCTCCCCCCCGAGGGATAGGAAGCGCCCCCTGGAAAGGGAAGGCAGCTCCACGTCCGACTCGGAGGGGACCGATACCATCAGGCCTCCCCCCAAGGTTGCGACCGCGCGCCGGGGGCGCAGGGGTCGGGGAGGTGCGGTGGCGGCCAGACCGGCGACGCCGTGTCCGGCCGACCAGGGAGGCGAGGTGGCGGCCCTTCGGGCCGCAAACGCCCGCCTCAGCGAGGAGGTCTCCGGCTTGCGGGAGCGAAACCGCAGGCTGGAGACGGAACTTTCGGCGGTGCGGAGAGAGAACCGCGGGTTGGCCAAGGACGTGGCTGACCTGCGGTCTCAATTCGAGCGCCTGGTGCCGGCTGTGGCGCCGGCGCCGGCCCCGCCGCCGAAAAGGGTCGCGCCAGCGAGGGCGGGCCCATCGTCTGCGCCCGTGGCGCCGGCTGCGCCCGTCGCGGCCGCTGCGCCGGCTGCGCCCGTCGCGGCTTCGCCGCTGCCTCCCCTCGTCGTCGTCCCTCCGCCGGCTCGTGGCCGCGGGAGACCTCGGAAGGGGGAGGAGCCGCCGCCCGACGAGGTGCACGGCGTGTCGGAGTCGGCGGTACGCGTCATCCTGGCCCGAGTAGGGGTGATGATGGATGCGCGTATCGCCGCCGTAGCGGCCAGGCTCCCGCCTGAGCCGCCCCTCCGGCCGCCGCTCGCCGCGGACAAGGCGAGGCGGCCGCAAGCGTCGGCTCCCACGCCGCTGCCCTGTCAGGGTGGCCGCGTGGTGAGCTACGCTGCGGCCGCGGCTGGGCCCAAGGGGGCCAAGAAGGCCGGCAAGGTGCCGGCTCCCGCCAAGGCCGGGCCGCGGCCGGCGCCAGCGGCTGCACCGCAGGCGCCGGTCGGCGAACCCGCGGCTGCGCCTGCTGCGCTCAGCGCTGCTGCCAGGCTCGAACAGGGCTGGCAGGTGGCTGAGCGTAGCAGGAAGGCACGCGGCCAAAAGCGGAGAGCGGCGGCCAAGAGTGCCGCTGTGGCCGCCGCTCCCCAGGCGGGAGCCGGCGGAAAGGGGAAAAGGTCGCGTAGGGGCCTCAAGTCGCCGAAGACGGCTGCGGTGGTAATCACCGTACTGCCTGAGGCGGCTGAGAGGGGCCTAAACTATGAGGCCGTCCTAAGACGCGCCCGGCGGGAGCTGGACGTCTCCGACATCGGGGGCGTCGAGGCGAGGACCCGCAAAGCCCGGACAGGGGCTCGAATACTCGAGTTCCCTGGGGCCGAGGGCGCGAAGACGGCCGATAGTTTGGCCACGATGCTGAGGGGGCTGTTCGGGCCAGAGGATGGAGTCCGAATCGCCAGGCCCGTCAAGTGCGCAGATATGCGCCTCACGGGTCTGGACGACTCCGTGGCGGTGGAGGACATCCGGGAGGCCATTATGGCGCGTACCGGGTGTGCCTCGGACACCGTCCGGATTGGCACCATCCGCCCTGGTCCGGGCGGCGTCGGTGCTGTCTGGGTGCAGTGCCCAGTGGAGTCGGTCAAGCAATTGGCCGACTCAGGCAGGCTCCTCGTGGGCTGGAGTTCGGCGCGGGTAACCGTGCTGGAGCCCCGGCCTGCGAGGTGTTATAAGTGCATGGCGGTCGGGCATACCCGACCGACATGCAGAAACTGCTTTGACTGCAGCGGGCTATGTTTCCGTTGCGGTCAGGCTGGACACCAGGCGGCATCGTGCTCTGCGGTGCCCCACTGCCCCGCGTGTGCGGCGGGCAATAGGCCTGCCAAACACCGCATGGGCTCTGGGGACTGCAGACCCCCGGCATCGGCCCCGAAGGGGCGGGGCGGCCCATCGACCGGGCCAGCCCCCGCTCCGAGCGCGGCCCGATCGCCCGTTAGCGCGGAGGAGGTGACGATGGATACGGACCGTTAATGGACCCCGTATCCATTCGTCTCCTCCAGGCCAATCTCAACCACTCCGCCGGTGCGCAGGACGTGTTCCTGCAAGCCATGGCGGAGTGGTTGATAGGAGTAGCCGTAGTCGCGGAGCCGTACGTGGTGCCCGACCGGATTAACTGGTTGGGTAGCGCTGATGGCACCGTGGCAATCGTCGCCTCCACGTCGTGGCCTTCGTCGTCTCTGACCCTTAGGGACAGGGGCGTCGGATACGTCGCGGCGGACTGGGGGGAGATTACGCTCTTCGGAGTTTATCTCTCCCCTAACTGGAGTGTGACCGATTTCGAGGCCTTCCTCACCATCATGGAGGCCTCGTTACGGCGACTGGCATCGCGCCAGGTCTTCGTCCTGGGGGACTTTAACGCCAAGTCCGTGGCGTGGGGGTCCCCTAGGACGGATGACCGAGGACGGGCGATCGAGGAGTGGGCGGCGGCACTGGGCCTCTGTTTGCTGAACAGGGGCTCGGTGCATACGTGCGTGCGACAACGGGGCGGGTCGATAGTGGACCTTTCGTTCGCTAGCCCCGAGGTCGCCGCACGCGTGGGGAGCTGGCGCGTCGTGGAGGAGGTGGAGACCTTGTCGGACCACCGGTATATCCGGATGGAGGTCTCCCCTGCAATCCCGACGCCCAGCAGGGGTCACGGGGCGGATGGGCGTCCTGCGTTCCCGCGATGGGCTGTGGGTCGCTTAGACCGGGACCAGCTGGCGGAGACAGCCATCGTATACTCGTGGCTGTCCTCTGCCCACCAGTCGGACGGGGTGGACGCCGAGGCTGGCCGCATCCGCAGTGCGTTGACGCAGATCTGCGATGCGGCCATGCCCCGGGTACGGCGTCTGCCCCCGAGGAGGGGTGTCCACTGGTGGTCCCGGGAGCTGGCGGATCTCCGGGCTGCGTGTATCCGCGCCCGGAGGGCCTACACCCGCAGCCGGCGGCGCCATCGCGACGCGGAGCGGGAGGCCGTGCTTTACGAGGGCTACCGCAATGCGCGGTCGGCCTTCAGGCTGGCCGTCCGCTCCGCCAAGGACGTCAGTCGGCAGGAGATGCTGGACGGTCTCGACCGTGACCCCTGGGGACGCCCCTATCGCGCGGTGCTGAATAGGCTACGCGCGCGGGGCCCTCCCCTCACCGAGACTCTCCAGCCCGGCCTTCTCACCCGGGTCATCGAGGACCTGTTCCCGCGGCGGGCGGAACACACGCCCCCGGTCATGGCTCCGCCAGACACTGACCGGGAGGCCGACGACGACAGTGTTCCGCCCATCACGGAACCCGAGATGGGGGTGGCGGTGACGCGCATGCGCGCAAAGTCTACCGCCCCCGGGCCCGACGGTGTTCCTAACCGCGTGCTGGCCCTGGTCCTCGAACACCTGGGACCCCGCCTCAGGGAGCTGTTCGACGCGTGTTTAGCGTCCGGACGGTTCCCTGGGTGCTGGAAGGAGGGAAGGCTGGTGCTCCTGCCGAAGCCGGGACGGTCTCCGGAGTCGCCTTCGGCCTACAGGCCTATCGTGCTGCTCGATGACACGGGCAAGCTACTGGAGAGGGTGGTAGCTGCCCGCATCGAGCGGCACCTCGTCGGCACGGGGCCCGATCTGTCGGACGCCCAGTTTGGGTTTAGGAGGGGTCGTTCGACGATCGCGGCTCTGTTGCGCCTGAGGGCCGTGGCGACTGAGGCCGTCACCGGCGGGGGAGTGCTGTTGGTGGTGTCCCTAGACATCGCCAACGCATTCAATAGTCTGCCATTCAGCTGCATCAGGGAGGCGCTCCGGTATCACGGGGTGCCAGTTTACCTGAGGCGGCTAGTGGCAGACTATTTGGAGGGGCGCAGCGTCCTCTGCACCGACCGAGCAGGGGACGTTGTGCGGACGCCCATGACGTGCGGTGTCCCACAGGGGTCGGTCCTCGGACCCACCCTGTGGAACATCGGCTACGACTGGGCGTTGAGGGGGAGCCTCCCGCCCGGGCTGGGCGTGATTTGTTACGCCGACGACACGCTCGTCACAGCCCGCGGTGGGACGCTAGAAGAGGCGGTAAGCCTGGCGACCTCGGGTACCGAGGAGGTCGTCAGACGGATCGAGGCGCTGGGGTTGAGGGTCGCCCTGGACAAGACGGAGGCCCTCTTGTTCCATGGGCGCACTATGAGCCCTCCCATCGGCGTCTCGATCACCGTCCACTCGGTCGACATCAGCATCCGGGCCCATATGAGGTACTTGGGCCTGGTGCTCGACGGGCGATGGTGGTTCCGGGAGCATTTCCGTAGGCTCGCTCCGCGGCTCGTCGGCGCGGCGTCCGCCCTATCGTGGCTTATGCCGAACGTGGGCGGACCGAGCGCTGCGTGCCGACGGCTGTACGCGGGGGTCATCCGGTCGATGGCCCTGTACGGCGCACCGGTGTGGGCGGGGTCCATGACCGCCCGACTCAGGGCCCTCCTGTGGCGACCACAGAGGGTCATGGCGGTCAGGGCCATCCGCGGATACCGCACGGTGGCGACGGAGGCAGCGTGCCTGTTGGCCGGGACTCCCCCGTGGGACCTGGAGGCGGAGATGCTCGCCGAACTATATCGGCGGGTGACGGGGGTGCGAGCGGAGGGCGGTGTGGTCTCGTTGAGGGATCTCACCGCCTGGCGCGTCGACGCCCGCCGAGACGTCATCGCCCGTTGGGCAGTCCGGCTGGAGAGGCCTCGGTTCGGGGTGCGAACCGTGGAGGCCTTCCGGCCGGTGCTGATGCAGTGGTTGGAGAGGCGGCACGGGGTGCTCTCCTTCCGACTGGTGCAGGTTTTGACGGGGCATGGGTGCTTCGCCAAATACCTGCACAAGGTCGTTAGGAGGGAGAGTACACCGTCCTGCCACCACTGCGATTGCGACGAGGACACGGCGCGCCATACGCTCGAGGCCTGCGGGGCTTGGGCAGTGCAGCGCTGTGAACTCGTCGCAATCATCGGTACGGACCTGACGCTGCCGGCTATCGCTAGGGCGATGGTCGACAGCGTCGGGAATTGGGACGCGGTCGCAGCCTTCTGCGAGACAGTGATCTCGCGGAAGGAGGCGGCGGATCGCCTGCGCGAGGAGCGCAGCCTCGATGAGGAGATCCGCCGCCGGCGACTGGGGCGGCGCAGGCGCAACTATCTGCGCCTCATGCCGCCCTAGCCGAGGCCGCGGGTGACGTGACCGGGGATTAGTCCGTCACCCGCCGAGAGGCCGACCGCGTGAGGAAAGACCGACGTCCTCCCCGAGGGGGGGACGTCGGTCGATGGGAGGGTACCCCAACAGGGGGTATTCCGTCGGGCCGACCACTGACGACAAGTTAACGCTGCTCCAGTGGTCGGCCCAACGACGAAGGCGACGTGGTTTTCGGGTGGGTCGCGGGAGTTGCGTGCTCAAGCCCCTCTGTCGCCCCGGACGGAGTGGTGCGGAGGCGCGCCGACCGCGGCCCACCCACAAAAAAAAAAAAAAAACCCCTGCACTTTTCAATACATTCATACGCAATTTTTTAAATTTTTCACTAAACTCGACTGTTTTTCAATTGAATTTTATCAAAATCGATATAGCCAACTAGTTTACATAATATTTTGACATTTCCGGACGACCTGCGAGTCAGGAACACCTATAAAAGAAACATTATTAGTATTTAATAAAAAGTATAGTTACAATAGTTTTCATACTCACCTGGTGAAGTGAACCCCCAACTGACGGCGGTGCTGACATCCATCCAGAGTGCGGAATTTATCCCTCTTTCAAACGCCACCAACAGCATCCCGATCGGCCGCACAGTTTCCTTATTTTAAGCTTATCCCTTTGAAAAATCGGGAAATTTTTCGAAATCTTAACAGTTTTCAGCGGTTTTCCGGAGATTTTTGTACCGAACCAGGTCCGGTTTTTTAGCTGACCGCGTAGCCCGTGACGAGGCGGATTTTTAGACACCCCACACGCGGGCATACGGCGCGTCGCTCCCGGATTTTGGCCGCCCGAGTCCCTATTTTATCGACTTTTTTACTCTTCTTTCAGTTTCTTCTGCGTGCAACATCCCCGATTCGTAATATTCTCCTAATCTTTTTTCACCATCCGATAGCCTGTTTAAAGACGAATCCCGCAATATAACATTTCGGGGTCATCCAGGCTCGGGAACGATAAGGGAATTCATCTCTTCACGCCAAGTCGATAAATATATACCCCCTCCATATAATTGTTCATACTAAATCCACCTATACCCCTGCACTTTTCAATACATTCATACGCAATTTTTTAAATTTTTCACTAAACTCGACTGTTTTTCAATTGAATTTTATCAAAATCGATATAGCCAACTAGTTTACATAATATTTTGACATTTCCGGACGACCTGCGAGTCAGGAACACCTATAAAAGAAACATTATTAGTATTTAATAAAAAGTATAGTTACAATAGTTTTCATACTCACCTGGTGAAGTGAACCCCCAACTGACGGCGGTGCTGACATCCATCCAGAGTGCGGAATTTATCCCTCTTTCAAACGCCACCAACAGCATCCCGATCGGCCGCACAGTTTCCTTATTTTAAGCTTATCCCTTTGAAAAATCGGGAAATTTTTCGAAATCTTAACAGTTTTCAGCGGTTTTCCGGAGATTTTTGTACCGAACCAGGTCCGGTTTTTTAGCTGACCGCGTAGCCCGTGACGAGGCGGATTTTTAGACACCCCACACGCGGGCATACGGCGCGTCGCTCCCGGATTTTGGCCGCCCGAGTCCCTATTTTATCGACTTTTTTACTCTTCTTTCAGTTTCTTCTGCGTGCAACATCCCCGATTCGTAATATTCTCCTAATCTTTTTTCACCATCCGATAGCCTGTTTAAAGACGAATCCCGCAATATAACATTTCGGGGTCATCCAGGCTCGGGAACGATAAGGGAATTCATCTCTTCACGCCAAGTCGATAAATATATACCCCCTCCATATAATTGTTCATACTAAATCCACCTATACCCCTGCACTTTTCAATACATTCATACGCAATTTTTTAAATTTTTCACTAAACTCGACTGTTTTTCAATTGAATTTTATCAAAATCGATATAGCCAACTAGTTTACATAATATTTTGACATTTCCGGACGACCTGCGAGTCAGGAACACCTATAAAAGAAACATTATTAGTATTTAATAAAAAGTATAGTTACAATAGTTTTCATACTCACCTGGTGAAGTGAACCCCCAACTGACGGCGGTGCTGACATCCATCCAGAGTGCGGAATTTATCCCTCTTTCAAACGCCACCAACAGCATCCCGATCGGCCGCACAGTTTCCTTATTTTAAGCTTATCCCTTTGAAAAATCGGGAAATTTTTCGAAATCTTAACAGTTTTCAGCGGTTTTCCGGAGATTTTTGTACCGAACCAGGTCCGGTTTTTTAGCTGACCGCGTAGCCCGTGACGAGGCGGATTTTTAGACACCCCACACGCGGGCATACGGCGCGTCGCTCCCGGATTTTGGCCGCCCGAGTCCCTATTTTATCGACTTTTTTACTCTTCTTTCAGTTTCTTCTGCGTGCAACATCCCCGATTCGTAATATTCTCCTAATCTTTTTTCACCATCCGATAGCCTGTTTAAAGACGAATCCCGCAATATAACATTTCGGGGTCATCCAGGCTCGGGAACGATAAGGGAATTCATCTCTTCACGCCAAGTCGATAAATATATACCCCCTCCATATAATTGTTCATACTAAATCCACCTATACCCCTGCACTTTTCAATACATTCATACGCAATTTTTTAAATTTTTCACTAAACTCGACTGTTTTTCAATTGAATTTTATCAAAATCGATATAGCCAACTAGTTTACATAATATTTTGACATTTCCGGACGACCTGCGAGTCAGGAACACCTATAAAAGAAACATTATTAGTATTTAATAAAAAGTATAGTTACAATAGTTTTCATACTCACCTGGTGAAGTGAACCCCCAACTGACGGCGGTGCTGACATCCATCCAGAGTGCGGAATTTATCCCTCTTTCAAACGCCACCAACAGCATCCCGATCGGCCGCACAGTTTCCTTATTTTAAGCTTATCCCTTTGAAAAATCGGGAAATTTTTCGAAATCTTAACAGTTTTCAGCGGTTTTCCGGAGATTTTTGTACCGAACCAGGTCCGGTTTTTTAGCTGACCGCGTAGCCCGTGACGAGGCGGATTTTTAGACACCCCACACGCGGGCATACGGCGCGTCGCTCCCGGATTTTGGCCGCCCGAGTCCCTATTTTATCGACTTTTTTACTCTTCTTTCAGTTTCTTCTGCGTGCAACATCCCCGATTCGTAATATTCTCCTAATCTTTTTTCACCATCCGATAGCCTGTTTAAAGACGAATCCCGCAATATAACATTTCGGGGTCATCCAGGCTCGGGAACGATAAGGGAATTCATCTCTTCACGCCAAGTCGATAAATATATACCCCCTCCATATAATTGTTCATACTAAATCCACCTATACCCCTGCACTTTTCAATACATTCATACGCAATTTTTTAAATTTTTCACTAAACTCGACTGTTTTTCAATTGAATTTTATCAAAATCGATATAGCCAACTAGTTTACATAATATTTTGACATTTCCGGACGACCTGCGAGTCAGGAACACCTATAAAAGAAACATTATTAGTATTTAATAAAAAGTATAGTTACAATAGTTTTCATACTCACCTGGTGAAGTGAACCCCCAACTGACGGCGGTGCTGACATCCATCCAGAGTGCGGAATTTATCCCTCTTTCAAACGCCACCAACAGCATCCCGATCGGCCGCACAGTTTCCTTATTTTAAGCTTATCCCTTTGAAAAATCGGGAAATTTTTCGAAATCTTAACAGTTTTCAGCGGTTTTCCGGAGATTTTTGTACCGAACCAGGTCCGGTTTTTTAGCTGACCGCGTAGCCCGTGACGAGGCGGATTTTTAGACACCCCACACGCGGGCATACGGCGCGTCGCTCCCGGATTTTGGCCGCCCGAGTCCCTATTTTATCGACTTTTTTACTCTTCTTTCAGTTTCTTCTGCGTGCAACATCCCCGATTCGTAATATTCTCCTAATCTTTTTTCACCATCCGATAGCCTGTTTAAAGACGAATCCCGCAATATAACATTTCGGGGTCATCCAGGCTCGGGAACGATAAGGGAATTCATCTCTTCACGCCAAGTCGATAAATATATACCCCCTCCATATAATTGTTCATACTAAATCCACCTATACCCCTGCACTTTTCAATACATTCATACGCAATTTTTTAAATTTTTCACTAAACTCGACTGTTTTTCAATTGAATTTTATCAAAATCGATATAGCCAACTAGTTTACATAATATTTTGACATTTCCGGACGACCTGCGAGTCAGGAACACCTATAAAAGAAACATTATTAGTATTTAATAAAAAGTATAGTTACAATAGTTTTCATACTCACCTGGTGAAGTGAACCCCCAACTGACGGCGGTGCTGACATCCATCCAGAGTGCGGAATTTATCCCTCTTTCAAACGCCACCAACAGCATCCCGATCGGCCGCACAGTTTCCTTATTTTAAGCTTATCCCTTTGAAAAATCGGGAAATTTTTCGAAATCTTAACAGTTTTCAGCGGTTTTCCGGAGATTTTTGTACCGAACCAGGTCCGGTTTTTTAGCTGACCGCGTAGCCCGTGACGAGGCGGATTTTTAGACACCCCACACGCGGGCATACGGCGCGTCGCTCCCGGATTTTGGCCGCCCGAGTCCCTATTTTATCGACTTTTTTACTCTTCTTTCAGTTTCTTCTGCGTGCAACATCCCCGATTCGTAATATTCTCCTAATCTTTTTTCACCATCCGATAGCCTGTTTAAAGACGAATCCCGCAATATAACATTTCGGGGTCATCCAGGCTCGGGAACGATAAGGGAATTCATCTCTTCACGCCAAGTCGATAAATATATACCCCCTCCATATAATTGTTCATACTAAATCCACCTATACCCCTGCACTTTTCGCGTCGTGGAGGAGGTGGAGACCTTGTCGGACCACCGGTATATCCGGATGGAGGTCTCCCCTGCAATCCCGACGCCCAGCAGGGGTCACGGGGCGGATGGGCGTCCTGCGTTCCCGCGATGGGCTGTGGGTCGCTTAGACCGGGACCAGCTGGCGGAGACAGCCATCGTATACTCGTGGCTGTCCTCTGCCCACCAGTCGGACGGGGTGGACGCCGAGGCTGGCCGCATCCGCAGTGCGTTGACGCAGATCTGCGATGCGGCCATGCCCCGGGTACGGCGTCTGCCCCCGAGGAGGGGTGTCCACTGGTGGTCCCGGGAGCTGGCGGATCTCCGGGCTGCGTGTATCCGCGCCCGGAGGGCATACACCCGCAGCCGGCGGCGCCATCGCGACGCGGAGCGGGAGGCCGTGCTTTACGAGGGCTACCGCAATGCGCGGTCGGCCTTCAGGCTGGCCGTCCGCTCCGCCAGGGACGTCAGTCGGCAGGAGATGCTGGACGGTCTCGACCGTGACCCCTGGGGACGCCCCTATCGCGCGGTGCTGAATAGGCTACGCGCGCGGGGCCCTCCCCTCACCGAGACTCTCCAGCCCGGCCTTCTCACCCGGGTCATCGAGGACCTGTTCCCGCGGCGGGCGGAACACACGCCCCCGGTCATGGCTCCGCCAGACACTGACCGGGAGGCCGACGACGACAGTGTTCCGCCCATCACGGAACCCGAGATGGGGGTGGCGGTGACGCGCATGCGCGCAAAGTCTACCGCCCCCGGGCCCGACGGTGTTCCTAACCGCGTGCTGGCCCTGGTCCTCGAACACCTGGGACCCCGCCTCAGGGAGCTGTTCGACGCGTGTTTAGCGTCCGGACGGTTCCCTGGGTGCTGGAAGGAGGGAAGGCTGGTGCTCCTGCCGAAGCCGGGACGGTCTCCGGAGTCGCCTTCGGCCTACAGGCCTATCGTGCTGCTCGATGACACGGGCAAGCTACTGGAGAGGGTGGTAGCTGCCCGCATCGAGCGGCACCTCGTCGGCACGGGGCCCGATCTGTCGGACGCCCAGTTTGGGTTTAGGAGGGGTCGTTCGACGATCGCGGCTCTGTTGCGCCTGAGGGCCGTGGCGACTGAGGCCGTCACCGGCGGGGGAGTGCTGTTGGTGGTGTCCCTAGACATCGCCAACGCATTCAATAGTCTGCCATTCAGCTGCATCAGGGAGGCGCTCCGGTATCACGGGGTGCCAGTTTACCTGAGGCGGCTAGTGGCAGACTATTTGGAGGGGCGCAGCGTCCTCTGCACCGACCGAGCAGGGGACGTTGTGCGGACGCCCATGACGTGCGGTGTCCCACAGGGGTCGGTCCTCGGACCCACCCTGTGGAACATCGGCTACGACTGGGCGTTGAGGGGGAGCCTCCCGCCCGGGCTGGGCGTGATTTGTTACGCCGACGACACGCTCGTCACAGCCCGCGGTGGGACGCTAGAAGAGGCGGTAAGCCTGGCGACCTCGGGTACCGAGGAGGTCGTCAGACGGATCGGGGCGCTGGGGTTGAGGGTCGCCCTGGACAAGACGGAGGCCCTCTTGTTCCATGGGCGCACTATGAGCCCTCCCATCGGCGTCTCGATCACCGTCCACTCGGTCGACATCAGCATCCGGGCCCATATGAGGTACTTGGGCCTGGTGCTCGACGGGCGATGGTGGTTCCGGGAGCATTTCCGTAGGCTCGCTCCGCGGCTCGTCGGCACGGCGTCCGCCCTATCGTGGCTTATGCCGAACGTGGGCGGACCGAGCGCTGCGTGCCGACGGCTGTATGCGGGGGTCATCCGGTCGATGGCCCTGTACGGCGCACCGGTGTGGGCGGGGTCCATGACCGCCCGACTCAGGGCCCTTCTGTGGCGACCACAGAGGGTCATGGCGGTCAGGGCCATCCGCGGATACCGCACGGTGGCGACGGAGGCAGCGTGCCTATTGGCCGGGACTCCCCCGTGGGACCTGGAGGCGGAGATGCTCGCCGAACTATATCGGCGGGTGACGGGGGTGCGAGCGGAGGGCGGTGTGGTCTCGTTGAGGGATCTCACCGCCTGGCGCGTCGACGCCCGCCGAGACGTCATCGCCCGTTGGGCAGTCCGGCTGGAGAGGCCTCGGTTCGGGGTGCGAACCGTGGAGGCCTTCCGGCCGGTGCTGATGCAGTGGTTGGAGAGGCGGCACGGGGTGCTCTCCTTCCGACTGGTGCAGGTTTTGACGGGGCATGGGTGCTTCGCCAAATACCTGCACAAGGTCGTTAGGAGGGAGAGTACACCGTCCTGCCACCACTGCGATTGCGACGAGGACACGGCGCGCCATACGCTCGAGGCCTGCGGGGCTTGGGCAGTGCAGCGCTGTGAACTCGTCGCAATCATCGGTACGGACCTGACGCTGCCGGCTATCGCTAGGGCGATGGTCGACAGCGTCGGGAATTGGGACGCGGTCGCAGCCTTCTGCGAGACAGTGATCTCGCGGAAGGAGGCGGCGGATCGCCTGCGCGAGGAGCGCAGCCTCGATGAGGAGATCCGCCGCCGGCGACTGGGGCGGCGCAGGCGCAACTATCTGCGCCTCATGCCGCCCTAGCCGAGGCCGCGGGTGACGTGACCGGGGATTAGTCCGTCACCCGCCGAGAGGCCGACCGCGTGAGGAAAGACCGACGTCCTCCCCGAGGGGGGGACGTCGGTCGATGGGAGGGTACCCCAACAGGGGGTATTCCGTCGGGCCGACCACTGACGACAAGTTAACGCTGCTCCAGTGGTCGGCCCAACGACGAAGGCGACGTGGTTTTCGGGTGGGTCGCGGGAGTTGCGTGCTCAAGCCCCTCTGTCGCCCCGGACGGAGTGGTGCGGAGGCGCGCCGACCGCGGCCCACCCACAAAAAAAAAAAAAAAAAAAACCCCTGCACTTTTCAATACATTCATACGCAATTTTTTAAATTTTTCACTAAACTCGACTGTTTTTCAATTGAATTTTATCAAAATCGATATAGCCAACTAGTTTACATAATATTTTGACATTTCCGGACGACCTGCGAGTCAGGAACACCTATAAAAGAAACATTATTAGTATTTAATAAAAAGTATAGTTACAATAGTTTTCATACTCACCTGGTGAAGTGAACCCCCAACTGACGGCGGTGCTGACATCCATCCAGAGTGCGGAATTTATCCCTCTTTCAAACGCCACCAACAGCATCCCGATCGGCCGCACAGTTTCCTTATTTTAAGCTTATCCCTTTGAAAAATCGGGAAATTTTTCGAAATCTTAACAGTTTTCAGCGGTTTTCCGGAGATTTTTGTACCGAACCAGGTCCGGTTTTTTAGCTGACCGCGTAGCCCGTGACGAGGCGGATTTTTAGACACCCCACACGCGGGCATACGGCGCGTCGCTCCCGGATTTTGGCCGCCCGAGTCCCTATTTTATCGACTTTTTTACTCTTCTTTCAGTTTCTTCTGCGTGCAACATCCCCGATTCGTAATATTCTCCTAATCTTTTTTCACCATCCGATAGCCTGTTTAAAGACGAATCCCGCAATATAACATTTCGGGGTCATCCAGGCTCGGGAACGATAAGGGAATTCATCTCTTCACGCCAAGTCGATAAATATATACCCCCTCCATATAATTGTTCATACTAAATCCACCTATACCCCTGCACTTTTCAATACATTCATACGCAATTTTTTAAATTTTTCACTAAACTCGACTGTTTTTCAATTGAATTTTATCAAAATCGATATAGCCAACTAGTTTACATAATATTTTGACATTTCCGGACGACCTGCGAGTCAGGAACACCTATAAAAGAAACATTATTAGTATTTAATAAAAAGTATAGTTACAATAGTTTTCATACTCACCTGGTGAAGTGAACCCCCAACTGACGGCGGTGCTGACATCCATCCAGAGTGCGGAATTTATCCCTCTTTCAAACGCCACCAACAGCATCCCGATCGGCCGCACAGTTTCCTTATTTTAAGCTTATCCCTTTGAAAAATCGGGAAATTTTTCGAAATCTTAACAGTTTTCAGCGGTTTTCCGGAGATTTTTGTACCGAACCAGGTCCGGTTTTTTAGCTGACCGCGTAGCCCGTGACGAGGCGGATTTTTAGACACCCCACACGCGGGCATACGGCGCGTCGCTCCCGGATTTTGGCCGCCCGAGTCCCTATTTTATCGACTTTTTTACTCTTCTTTCAGTTTCTTCTGCGTGCAACATCCCCGATTCGTAATATTCTCCTAATCTTTTTTCACCATCCGATAGCCTGTTTAAAGACGAATCCCGCAATATAACATTTCGGGGTCATCCAGGCTCGGGAACGATAAGGGAATTCATCTCTTCACGCCAAGTCGATAAATATATACCCCCTCCATATAATTGTTCATACTAAATCCACCTATACCCCTGCACTTTTCAATACATTCATACGCAATTTTTTAAATTTTTCACTAAACTCGACTGTTTTTCAATTGAATTTTATCAAAATCGATATAGCCAACTAGTTTACATAATATTTTGACATTTCCGGACGACCTGCGAGTCAGGAACACCTATAAAAGAAACATTATTAGTATTTAATAAAAAGTATAGTTACAATAGTTTTCATACTCACCTGGTGAAGTGAACCCCCAACTGACGGCGGTGCTGACATCCATCCAGAGTGCGGAATTTATCCCTCTTTCAAACGCCACCAACAGCATCCCGATCGGCCGCACAGTTTCCTTATTTTAAGCTTATCCCTTTGAAAAATCGGGAAATTTTTCGAAATCTTAACAGTTTTCAGCGGTTTTCCGGAGATTTTTGTACCGAACCAGGTCCGGTTTTTTAGCTGACCGCGTAGCCCGTGACGAGGCGGATTTTTAGACACCCCACACGCGGGCATACGGCGCGTCGCTCCCGGATTTTGGCCGCCCGAGTCCCTATTTTATCGACTTTTTTACTCTTCTTTCAGTTTCTTCTGCGTGCAACATCCCCGATTCGTAATATTCTCCTAATCTTTTTTCACCATCCGATAGCCTGTTTAAAGACGAATCCCGCAATATAACATTTCGGGGTCATCCAGGCTCGGGAACGATAAGGGAATTCATCTCTTCACGCCAAGTCGATAAATATATACCCCCTCCATATAATTGTTCATACTAAATCCACCTATACCCCTGCACTTTTCAATACATTCATACGCAATTTTTTAAATTTTTCACTAAACTCGACTGTTTTTCAATTGAATTTTATCAAAATCGATATAGCCAACTAGTTTACATAATATTTTGACATTTCCGGACGACCTGCGAGTCAGGAACACCTATAAAAGAAACATTATTAGTATTTAATAAAAAGTATAGTTACAATAGTTTTCATACTCACCTGGTGAAGTGAACCCCCAACTGACGGCGGTGCTGACATCCATCCAGAGTGCGGAATTTATCCCTCTTTCAAACGCCACCAACAGCATCCCGATCGGCCGCACAGTTTCCTTATTTTAAGCTTATCCCTTTGAAAAATCGGGAAATTTTTCGAAATCTTAACAGTTTTCAGCGGTTTTCCGGAGATTTTTGTACCGAACCAGGTCCGGTTTTTTAGCTGACCGCGTAGCCCGTGACGAGGCGGATTTTTAGACACCCCACACGCGGGCATACGGCGCGTCGCTCCCGGATTTTGGCCGCCCGAGTCCCTATTTTATCGACTTTTTTACTCTTCTTTCAGTTTCTTCTGCGTGCAACATCCCCGATTCGTAATATTCTCCTAATCTTTTTTCACCATCCGATAGCCTGTTTAAAGACGAATCCCGCAATATAACATTTCGGGGTCATCCAGGCTCGGGAACGATAAGGGAATTCATCTCTTCACGCCAAGTCGATAAATATATACCCCCTCCATATAATTGTTCATACTAAATCCACCTATACCCCTGCACTTTTCAATACATTCATACGCAATTTTTTAAATTTTTCACTAAACTCGACTGTTTTTCAATTGAATTTTATCAAAATCGATATAGCCAACTAGTTTACATAATATTTTGACATTTCCGGACGACCTGCGAGTCAGGAACACCTATAAAAGAAACATTATTAGTATTTAATAAAAAGTATAGTTACAATAGTTTTCATACTCACCTGGTGAAGTGAACCCCCAACTGACGGCGGTGCTGACATCCATCCAGAGTGCGGAATTTATCCCTCTTTCAAACGCCACCAACAGCATCCCGATCGGCCGCACAGTTTCCTTATTTTAAGCTTATCCCTTTGAAAAATCGGGAAATTTTTCGAAATCTTAACAGTTTTCAGCGGTTTTCCGGAGATTTTTGTACCGAACCAGGTCCGGTTTTTTAGCTGACCGCGTAGCCCGTGACGAGGCGGATTTTTAGACACCCCACACGCGGGCATACGGCGCGTCGCTCCCGGATTTTGGCCGCCCGAGTCCCTATTTTATCGACTTTTTTACTCTTCTTTCAGTTTCTTCTGCGTGCAACATCCCCGATTCGTAATATTCTCCTAATCTTTTTTCACCATCCGATAGCCTGTTTAAAGACGAATCCCGCAATATAACATTTCGGGGTCATCCAGGCTCGGGAACGATAAGGGAATTCATCTCTTCACGCCAAGTCGATAAATATATACCCCCTCCATATAATTGTTCATACTAAATCCACCTATACCCCTGCACTTTTCAATACATTCATACGCAATTTTTTAAATTTTTCACTAAACTCGACTGTTTTTCAATTGAATTTTATCAAAATCGATATAGCCAACTAGTTTACATAATATTTTGACATTTCCGGACGACCTGCGAGTCAGGAACACCTATAAAAGAAACATTATTAGTATTTAATAAAAAGTATAGTTACAATAGTTTTCATACTCACCTGGTGAAGTGAACCCCCAACTGACGGCGGTGCTGACATCCATCCAGAGTGCGGAATTTATCCCTCTTTCAAACGCCACCAACAGCATCCCGATCGGCCGCACAGTTTCCTTATTTTAAGCTTA
Organism: Lymantria dispar; assembly: GCA_032191425.1. Taxonomy (NCBI): domain Eukaryota; kingdom Metazoa; phylum Arthropoda; class Insecta; order Lepidoptera; family Erebidae; genus Lymantria; species Lymantria dispar. Next base: position 198,462 of record CM063449.1, read on the forward strand.
TCCCTTTGAAAAATCGGGAAATTTTTCGAAATCTTAACAGTTTTCAGCGGTTTTCCGGAGATTTTTGTACCGAACCAGGTCCGGTTTTTTAGCTGACCGCGTAGCCCGTGACGAGGCGGATTTTTAGACACCCCACACGCGGGCATACGGCGCGTCGCTCCCGGATTTTGGCCGCCCGAGTCCCTATTTTATCGACTTTTTTACTCTTCTTTCAGTTTCTTCTGCGTGCAACATCCCCGATTCGTAATATTCTCCTAATCTTTTTTCACCATCCGATAGCCTGTTTAAAGACGAATCCCGCAATATAACATTTCGGGGTCATCCAGGCTCGGGAACGATAAGGGAATTCATCTCTTCACGCCAAGTCGATAAATATATACCCCCTCCATATAATTGTTCATACTAAATCCACCTATACCCCTGCACTTTTCGCGTCGTGGAGGAGGTGGAGACCTTGTCGGACCACCGGTATATCCGGATGGAGGTCTCCCCTGCAATCCCGACGCCCAGCAGGGGTCACGGGGCGGATGGGCGTCCTGCGTTCCCGCGATGGGCTGTGGGTCGCTTAGACCGGGACCAGCTGGCGGAGACAGCCATCGTATACTCGTGGCTGTCCTCTGCCCACCAGTCGGACGGGGTGGACGCCGAGGCTGGCCGCATCCGCAGTGCGTTGACGCAGATCTGCGATGCGGCCATGCCCCGGGTACGGCGTCTGCCCCCGAGGAGGGGTGTCCACTGGTGGTCCCGGGAGCTGGCGGATCTCCGGGCTGCGTGTATCCGCGCCCGGAGGGCATACACCCGCAGCCGGCGGCGCCATCGCGACGCGGAGCGGGAGGCCGTGCTTTACGAGGGCTACCGCAATGCGCGGTCGGCCTTCAGGCTGGCCGTCCGCTCCGCCAGGGACGTCAGTCGGCAGGAGATGCTGGACGGTCTCGACCGTGACCCCTGGGGACGCCCCTATCGCGCGGTGCTGAATAGGCTACGCGCGCGGGGCCCTCCCCTCACCGAGACTCTCCAGCCCGGCCTTCTCACCCGGGTCATCGAGGACCTGTTCCCGCGGCGGGCGGAACACACGCCCCCGGTCATGGCTCCGCCAGACACTGACCGGGAGGCCGACGACGACAGTGTTCCGCCCATCACGGAACCCGAGATGGGGGTGGCGGTGACGCGCATGCGCGCAAAGTCTACCGCCCCCGGGCCCGACGGTGTTCCTAACCGCGTGCTGGCCCTGGTCCTCGAACACCTGGGACCCCGCCTCAGGGAGCTGTTCGACGCGTGTTTAGCGTCCGGACGGTTCCCTGGGTGCTGGAAGGAGGGAAGGCTGGTGCTCCTGCCGAAGCCGGGACGGTCTCCGGAGTCGCCTTCGGCCTACAGGCCTATCGTGCTGCTCGATGACACGGGCAAGCTACTGGAGAGGGTGGTAGCTGCCCGCATCGAGCGGCACCTCGTCGGCACGGGGCCCGATCTGTCGGACGCCCAGTTTGGGTTTAGGAGGGGTCGTTCGACGATCGCGGCTCTGTTGCGCCTGAGGGCCGTGGCGACTGAGGCCGTCACCGGCGGGGGAGTGCTGTTGGTGGTGTCCCTAGACATCGCCAACGCATTCAATAGTCTGCCATTCAGCTGCATCAGGGAGGCGCTCCGGTATCACGGGGTGCCAGTTTACCTGAGGCGGCTAGTGGCAGACTATTTGGAGGGGCGCAGCGTCCTCTGCACCGACCGAGCAGGGGACGTTGTGCGGACGCCCATGACGTGCGGTGTCCCACAGGGGTCGGTCCTCGGACCCACCCTGTGGAACATCGGCTACGACTGGGCGTTGAGGGGGAGCCTCCCGCCCGGGCTGGGCGTGATTTGTTACGCCGACGACACGCTCGTCACAGCCCGCGGTGGGACGCTAGAAGAGGCGGTAAGCCTGGCGACCTCGGGTACCGAGGAGGTCGTCAGACGGATCGGGGCGCTGGGGTTGAGGGTCGCCCTGGACAAGACGGAGGCCCTCTTGTTCCATGGGCGCACTATGAGCCCTCCCATCGGCGTCTCGATCACCGTCCACTCGGTCGACATCAGCATCCGGGCCCATATGAGGTACTTGGGCCTGGTGCTCGACGGGCGATGGTGGTTCCGGGAGCATTTCCGTAGGCTCGCTCCGCGGCTCGTCGGCACGGCGTCCGCCCTATCGTGGCTTATGCCGAACGTGGGCGGACCGAGCGCTGCGTGCCGACGGCTGTATGCGGGGGTCATCCGGTCGATGGCCCTGTACGGCGCACCGGTGTGGGCGGGGTCCATGACCGCCCGACTCAGGGCCCTTCTGTGGCGACCACAGAGGGTCATGGCGGTCAGGGCCATCCGCGGATACCGCACGGTGGCGACGGAGGCAGCGTGCCTATTGGCCGGGACTCCCCCGTGGGACCTGGAGGCGGAGATGCTCGCCGAACTATATCGGCGGGTGACGGGGGTGCGAGCGGAGGGCGGTGTGGTCTCGTTGAGGGATCTCACCGCCTGGCGCGTCGACGCCCGCCGAGACGTCATCGCCCGTTGGGCAGTCCGGCTGGAGAGGCCTCGGTTCGGGGTGCGAACCGTGGAGGCCTTCCGGCCGGTGCTGATGCAGTGGTTGGAGAGGCGGCACGGGGTGCTCTCCTTCCGACTGGTGCAGGTTTTGACGGGGCATGGGTGCTTCGCCAAATACCTGCACAAGGTCGTTAGGAGGGAGAGTACACCGTCCTGCCACCACTGCGATTGCGACGAGGACACGGCGCGCCATACGCTCGAGGCCTGCGGGGCTTGGGCAGTGCAGCGCTGTGAACTCGTCGCAATCATCGGTACGGACCTGACGCTGCCGGCTATCGCTAGGGCGATGGTCGACAGCGTCGGGAATTGGGACGCGGTCGCAGCCTTCTGCGAGACAGTGATCTCGCGGAAGGAGGCGGCGGATCGCCTGCGCGAGGAGCGCAGCCTCGATGAGGAGATCCGCCGCCGGCGACTGGGGCGGCGCAGGCGCAACTATCTGCGCCTCATGCCGCCCTAGCCGAGGCCGCGGGTGACGTGACCGGGGATTAGTCCGTCACCCGCCGAGAGGCCGACCGCGTGAGGAAAGACCGACGTCCTCCCCGAGGGGGGGACGTCGGTCGATGGGAGGGTACCCCAACAGGGGGTATTCCGTCGGGCCGACCACTGACGACAAGTTAACGCTGCTCCAGTGGTCGGCCCAACGACGAAGGCGACGTGGTTTTCGGGTGGGTCGCGGGAGTTGCGTGCTCAAGCCCCTCTGTCGCCCCGGACGGAGTGGTGCGGAGGCGCGCCGACCGCGGCCCACCCACAAAAAAAAAAAAAAAAAAAACCCCTGCACTTTTCAATACATTCATACGCAATTTTTTAAATTTTTCACTAAACTCGACTGTTTTTCAATTGAATTTTATCAAAATCGATATAGCCAACTAGTTTACATAATATTTTGACATTTCCGGACGACCTGCGAGTCAGGAACACCTATAAAAGAAACATTATTAGTATTTAATAAAAAGTATAGTTACAATAGTTTTCATACTCACCTGGTGAAGTGAACCCCCAACTGACGGCGGTGCTGACATCCATCCAGAGTGCGGAATTTATCCCTCTTTCAAACGCCACCAACAGCATCCCGATCGGCCGCACAGTTTCCTTATTTTAAGCTTATCCCTTTGAAAAATCGGGAAATTTTTCGAAATCTTAACAGTTTTCAGCGGTTTTCCGGAGATTTTTGTACCGAACCAGGTCCGGTTTTTTAGCTGACCGCGTAGCCCGTGACGAGGCGGATTTTTAGACACCCCACACGCGGGCATACGGCGCGTCGCTCCCGGATTTTGGCCGCCCGAGTCCCTATTTTATCGACTTTTTTACTCTTCTTTCAGTTTCTTCTGCGTGCAACATCCCCGATTCGTAATATTCTCCTAATCTTTTTTCACCATCCGATAGCCTGTTTAAAGACGAATCCCGCAATATAACATTTCGGGGTCATCCAGGCTCGGGAACGATAAGGGAATTCATCTCTTCACGCCAAGTCGATAAATATATACCCCCTCCATATAATTGTTCATACTAAATCCACCTATACCCCTGCACTTTTCAATACATTCATACGCAATTTTTTAAATTTTTCACTAAACTCGACTGTTTTTCAATTGAATTTTATCAAAATCGATATAGCCAACTAGTTTACATAATATTTTGACATTTCCGGACGACCTGCGAGTCAGGAACACCTATAAAAGAAACATTATTAGTATTTAATAAAAAGTATAGTTACAATAGTTTTCATACTCACCTGGTGAAGTGAACCCCCAACTGACGGCGGTGCTGACATCCATCCAGAGTGCGGAATTTATCCCTCTTTCAAACGCCACCAACAGCATCCCGATCGGCCGCACAGTTTCCTTATTTTAAGCTTATCCCTTTGAAAAATCGGGAAATTTTTCGAAATCTTAACAGTTTTCAGCGGTTTTCCGGAGATTTTTGTACCGAACCAGGTCCGGTTTTTTAGCTGACCGCGTAGCCCGTGACGAGGCGGATTTTTAGACACCCCACACGCGGGCATACGGCGCGTCGCTCCCGGATTTTGGCCGCCCGAGTCCCTATTTTATCGACTTTTTTACTCTTCTTTCAGTTTCTTCTGCGTGCAACATCCCCGATTCGTAATATTCTCCTAATCTTTTTTCACCATCCGATAGCCTGTTTAAAGACGAATCCCGCAATATAACATTTCGGGGTCATCCAGGCTCGGGAACGATAAGGGAATTCATCTCTTCACGCCAAGTCGATAAATATATACCCCCTCCATATAATTGTTCATACTAAATCCACCTATACCCCTGCACTTTTCAATACATTCATACGCAATTTTTTAAATTTTTCACTAAACTCGACTGTTTTTCAATTGAATTTTATCAAAATCGATATAGCCAACTAGTTTACATAATATTTTGACATTTCCGGACGACCTGCGAGTCAGGAACACCTATAAAAGAAACATTATTAGTATTTAATAAAAAGTATAGTTACAATAGTTTTCATACTCACCTGGTGAAGTGAACCCCCAACTGACGGCGGTGCTGACATCCATCCAGAGTGCGGAATTTATCCCTCTTTCAAACGCCACCAACAGCATCCCGATCGGCCGCACAGTTTCCTTATTTTAAGCTTATCCCTTTGAAAAATCGGGAAATTTTTCGAAATCTTAACAGTTTTCAGCGGTTTTCCGGAGATTTTTGTACCGAACCAGGTCCGGTTTTTTTTTTTTTTTAGCTGACCGCGTAGCCCGTGACGAGGCGGATTTTTAGACACCCCACACGCGGGCATACGGCGCGTCGCTCCCGGATTTTGGCCGCCCGAGTCCCTATTTTATCGACTTTTTTACTCTTCTTTCAGTTTCTTCTGCGTGCAACATCCCCGATTCGTAATATTCTCCTAATCTTTTTTCACCATCCGATAGCCTGTTTAAAGACGAATCCCGCAATATAACATTTCGGGGTCATCCAGGCTCGGGAACGATAAGGGAATTCATCTCTTCACGCCAAGTCGATAAATATATACCCCCTCCATATAATTGTTCATACTAAATCCACCTATACCCCTGCACTTTTGGGGTGCGAGGCCGGGGCACCTCCACGTGGTGCACCCTGGAAACGTCCATTTGGACGGCCAAGATTCCGGCGGGAGGGGGGGTCTCCGCGTGCCGACTCTGAAGGCAGAGCGCACGGCGGATTTGGCCCGGGGCCAATGGGGCGGATGTGTCTCATGGCACTCCGTCGCCAGGGACGGTTGCGTCACGGCCCGGGGGCGTGACGGGTCGGTCGCTCGCGAGCGGCCAGACCCGGAAGGCCCAAACCGTAATCCTGAGTAGGGGGGTCAGGACCGGGGGTCTGCGGACTGCGGGGAAGAAAACCCCTATAAAAAATCACCCCAATCTCAAGTTTTGCTACTCGGCGAGGAGATGTATGGCTGGTGGGTTAAGAAGCGCGCGCGAAAAAAAAAAGCGTCCAGTCGTTAGAGTAGTAGTCAAGGAGGACTTAAACTTCCACACCACGATGGCAGAAGCAACAAAACGTAAGTCTTCACCAGAGGGTCCCGGCCAGGCCGGGGAATCCCTTGCTGTGCCGGGGCTTGCGCGCGACGAGGAGTCGCGCCCAAGTTCCGGCACAGTCAGCCCCCAATCGTATGGGTGGGGGGCACCTTCTGCTCCAGCCGCGAGCCCGGCGAAACATGAGGCTCAAAAGAAGAAGTATAGGAAGAGGAAAGGCGCCGTAGGAACTGCGTATCAACGCAAGTTGCGCCTAAAGCGGGAAGCGGAACGGCGGGCACAAAAAGATGCCGCCGTGGCCGCGCGCGACGAGGGCGGTGCATCCGCAGCTACCGCAGAGCCGTCGCGGGACGGAAACGGCGATATCGCCGGGGCGTCGAGAGAGAGGAGTGGCAGCTCAGGACTGTCAAGCGACGAGGGCGGATCAGCCGCAGGGCCGTCGCGGGACGAGGGCGGCGGGGCCGCAGGACCGTCCGAACCAGGAGGAGGTAGTGACTCCGAGGAGCGGAGCGCCTCCGGTGGAAGGAGAGGCAGCTCCAGTATGACGCTGTCGAGCGACGAGGGCGGCAGTGCCGCAGAGCCGTCGCAGGACGAGGGCGGCAGGGCCGCAGGACCGTCGGGGCATGTTGTCTCGGGGTTGGAGATGTCGGCGGACGAGGGCGGTGTCGCAGGGCCGTCCGCCGAGGATGGTAAAGGCCGGAGTAGGGACGAGGGTGGTGATTTCGCCGCAGGGCCGTCCGTAGCTCTGGTTGGGTTGCCCGGCACGGTAGGCAGGTTGTCCGGGGTGCTGGGCGGGTCGTCCGGTAGAGGTGGGGATGGGTCGTCCGGCGATAGAGGGGCCGCCGTGGAGTCTGAGCCGCATCCTGCGGCGAGGGCTCTGACGGCGGCTTTAGGTGTCAGGGGAAGGGAGAGGGAGGGGGCCCGCTCCCCCCCGAGGGATAGGAAGCGCCCCCTGGAAAGGGAAGGCAGCTCCACGTCCGACTCGGAGGGGACCGATACCATCAGGCCTCCCCCCAAGGTTGCGACCGCGCGCCGGGGGCGCAGGGGTCGGGGAGGTGCGGTGGCGGCCAGACCGGCGACGCCGTGTCCGGCCGACCAGGGAGGCGAGGTGGCGGCCCTTCAGGCCGCAAACGCCCGCCTCAGCGAGGAGGTCTCCGGCTTGCGGGAGCGAAACCGCAGGCTGGAGACGGAACTTTCGGCGGTGCGGAGAGAGAACCGCGGGTTGGCCAAGGACGTGGCTGACCTGCGGTCTCAATTCGAGCGCCTGGTGCCGGCTGTGGCGCCGGCGCCGGCCCCGCCGCCGAAAAGGGTCGCGCCAGCGAGGGCGGGCCCATCGTCTGCGCCCGTGGCGCCGGCTGCGCCCGTCGCGGCCGCTGCGCCGGCTGCGCCCGTCGCGGCTTCGCCGCTGCCTCCCCTCGTCGTCGTCCCTCCGCCGGCTCGTGGCCGCGGGAGACCTCGGAAGGGGGAGGAGCCGCCGCCCGACGAGGTGCACGGCGTGTCGGAGTCGGCGGTACGCGTCATCCTGGCCCGAGTAGGGGTGATGATGGATGCGCGTATCGCCGCCGTAGCGGCCAGGCTCCCGCCTGAGCCGCCCCTCCGGCCGCCGCTCGCCGCGGACAAGGCGAGGCGGCCGCAAGCGTCGGCTCCCACGCCGCTGCCCTGTCAGGGTGGCCGCGTGGTGAGCTACGCTGCGGCCGCGGCTGGGCCCAAGGGGGCCAAGAAGGCCGGCAAGGTGCCGGCTCCCGCCAAGGCCGGGCCGCGGCCGGCGCCAGCGGCTGCACCGCAGGCGCCGGTCGGCGAACCCGCGGCTGCGCCTGCTGCGCTCAGCGCTGCTGCCAGGCTCGAACAGGGCTGGCAGGTGGCTGAGCGTAGCAGGAAGGCACGCGGCCAAAAGCGGAGAGCGGCGGCCAAGAGTGCCGCTGTGGCCGCCGCTCCCCAGGCGGGAGCCGGCGGAAAGGGGAAAAGGTCGCGTAGGGGCCTCAAGTCGCCGAAGACGGCTGCGGTGGTAATCACCGTACTGCCTGAGGCGGCTGAGAGGGGCCTAAACTATGAGGCCGTCCTAAGACGCGCCCGGCGGGAGCTGGACGTCTCCGACATCGGGGGCGTCGAGGCGAGGACCCGCAAAGCCCGGACAGGGGCTCGAATACTCGAGTTCCCTGGGGCCGAGGGCGCGAAGACGGCCGATAGTTTGGCCACGATGCTGAGGGGGCTGTTCGGGCCAGAGGATGGAGTCCGAATCGCCAGGCCCGTCAAGTGCGCAGATATGCGCCTCACGGGTCTGGACGACTCCGTGGCGGTGGAGGACATCCGGGAGGCCATTATGGCGCGTACCGGGTGTGCCTCGGACACCGTCCGGATTGGCACCATCCGCCCTGGTCCGGGCGGCGTCGGTGCTGTCTGGGTGCAGTGCCCAGTGGAGTCGGTCAAGCAATTGGCCGACTCAGGCAGGCTCCTCGTGGGCTGGAGTTCGGCGCGGGTAACCGTGCTGGAGCCCCGGCCTGCGAGGTGTTATAAATGCATGGCGGTCGGGCATACCCGACCGACATGCAGAAACTGCTTTGACTGCAGCGGGCTATGTTTCCGTTGCGGTCAGGCTGGACACCAGGCGGCATCGTGCTCTGCGGTGCCCCACTGCCCCGCGTGTGCGGCGGGCAATAGGCCTGCCAAACACCGCATGGGCTCTGGGGACTGCAGACCCCCGGCATCGGCCCCGAAGGGGCGGGGCGGCCCATCGACCGGGCCAGCCCCCGCTCCGAGCGCGGCCCGATCGCCCGTTAGCGCGGAGGAGGTGACGATGGATACGGACCGTTAATGGACCCCGTATCCATTCGTCTCCTCCAGGCCAATCTCAACCACTCCGCCGGTGCGCAGGACGTGTTCCTGCAAGCCATGGCGGAGTGGTTGATAGGAGTAGCCGTAGTCGCGGAGCCGTACGTGGTGCCCGACCGGATTAACTGGTTGGGTAGCGCTGATGGCACCGTGGCAATCGTCGCCTCCACGTCGTGGCCTTCGTCGTCTCTGACCCTTAGGGACAGGGGCGTCGGATACGTCGCGGCGGACTGGGGGGAGATTACGCTCTTCGGAGTTTATCTCTCCCCTAACTGGAGTGTGACCGATTTCGAGGCCTTCCTCACCATCATGGAGGCCTCGTTACGGCGACTGGCATCGCGCCAGGTCTTCGTCCTGGGGGACTTTAACGCCAAGTCCGTGGCGTGGGGGTCCCCTAGGACGGATGACCGAGGACGGGCGATCGAGGAGTGGGCGGCGGCACTGGGCCTCTGTTTGCTGAACAGGGGCTCGGTGCATACGTGCGTGCGACAACGGGGCGGGTCGATAGTGGACCTTTCGTTCGCTAGCCCCGAGGTCGCCGCACGCGTGGGGAGCTGGCGCGTCGTGGAGGAGGTGGAGACCTTGTCGGACCACCGGTATATCCGGATGGAGGTCTCCCCTGCAATCCCGACGCCCAGCAGGGGTCACGGGGCGGATGGGCGTCCTGCGTTCCCGCGATGGGCTGTGGGTCGCTTAGACCGGGACCAGCTGGCGGAGACAGCCATCGTATACTCGTGGCTGTCCTCTGCCCACCAGTCGGACGGGGTGGACGCCGAGGCTGGCCGCATCCGCAGTGCGTTGACGCAGATCTGCGATGCGGCCATGCCCCGGGTACGGCGTCTGCCCCCGAGGAGGGGTGTCCACTGGTGGTCCCGGGAGCTGGCGGATCTCCGGGCTGCGTGTATCCGCGCCCGGAGGGCCTACACCCGCAGCCGGCGGCGCCATCGCGACGCGGAGCGGGAGGCCGTGCTTTACGAGGGCTACCGCAATGCGCGGTCGGCCTTCAGGCTGGCCGTCCGCTCCGCCAAGGACGTCAGTCGGCAGGAGATGCTGGACGGTCTCGACCGTGACCCCTGGGGACGCCCCTATCGCGCGGTGCTGAATAGGCTACGCGCGCGGGGCCCTCCCCTCACCGAGACTCTCCAGCCCGGCCTTCTCACCCGGGTCATCGAGGACCTGTTCCCGCGGCGGGCGGAACACACGCCCCCGGTCATGGCTCCGCCAGACACTGACCGGGAGGCCGACGACGACAGTGTTCCGCCCATCACGGAACCCGAGATGGGGGTGGCGGTGACGCGCATGCGCGCAAAGTCTACCGCCCCCGGGCCCGACGGTGTTCCTAACCGCGTGCTGGCCCTGGTCCTCGAACACCTGGGACCCCGCCTCAGGGAGCTGTTCGACGCGTGTTTAGCGTCCGGACGGTTCCCTGGGTGCTGGAAGGAGGGAAGGCTGGTGCTCCTGCCGAAGCCGGGACGGTCTCCGGAGTCGCCTTCGGCCTACAGGCCTATCGTGCTGCTCGATGACACGGGCAAGCTACTGGAGAGGGTGGTAGCTGCCCGCATCGAGCGGCACCTCGTCGGCACGGGGCCCGATCTGTCGGACGCCCAGTTTGGGTTTAGGAGGGGTCGTTCGACGATCGCGGCTCTGTTGCGCCTGAGGGCCGTGGCGACTGAGGCCGTCACCGGCGGGGGAGTGCTGTTGGTGGTGTCCCTAGACATCGCCAACGCATTCAATAGTCTGCCATTCAGCTGCATCAGGGAGGCGCTCCGGTATCACGGGGTGCCAGTTTACCTGAGGCGGCTAGTGGCAGACTATTTGGAGGGGCGCAGCGTCCTCTGCACCGACCGAGCAGGGGACGTTGTGCGGACGCCCATGACGTGCGGTGTCCCACAGGGGTCGGTCCTCGGACCCACCCTGTGGAACATCGGCTACGACTGGGCGTTGAGGGGGAGCCTCCCGCCCGGGCTGGGCGTGATTTGTTACGCCGACGACACGCTCGTCACAGCCCGCGGTGGGACGCTAGAAGAGGCGGTAAGCCTGGCGACCTCGGGTACCGAGGAGGTCGTCAGACGGATCGAGGCGCTGGGGTTGAGGGTCGCCCTGGACAAGACGGAGGCCCTCTTGTTCCATGGGCGCACTATGAGCCCTCCCATCGGCGTCTCGATCACCGTCCACTCGGTCGACATCAGCATCCGGGCCCATATGAGGTACTTGGGCCTGGTGCTCGACGGGCGATGGTGGTTCCGGGAGCATTTCCGTAGGCTCGCTCCGCGGCTCGTCGGCACGGCGTCCGCCCTATCGTGGCTTATGCCGAACGTGGGCGGACCGAGCGCTGCGTGCCGACGGCTGTATGCGGGGGTCATCCGGTCGATGGCCCTGTACGGCGCACCGGTGTGGGCGGGGTCCATGACCGCCCGACTCAGGGCCCTTCTGTGGCGACCACAGAGGGTCATGGCGGTCAGGGCCATCCGCGGATACCGCACGGTGGCGACGGAGGCAGCGTGCCTATTGGCCGGGACTCCCCCGTGGGACCTGGAGGCGGAGATGCTCGCCGAACTATATCGGCGGGTGACGGGGGTGCGAGCGGAGGGCGGTGTGGTCTCGTTGAGGGATCTCACCGCCTGGCGCGTCGACGCCCGCCGAGACGTCATCGCCCGTTGGGCAGTCCGGCTGGAGAGGCCTCGGTTCGGGGTGCGAACCGTGGAGGCCTTCCGGCCGGTGCTGATGCAGTGGTTGGAGAGGCGGCACGGGGTGCTCTCCTTCCGACTGGTGCAGGTTTTGACGGGGCATGGGTGCTTCGCCAAATACCTGCACAAGGTCGTTAGGAGGGAGAGTACACCGTCCTGCCACCACTGCGATTGCGACGAGGACACGGCGCGCCATACGCTCGAGGCCTGCGGGGCTTGGGCAGTGCAGCGCTGTGAACTCGTCGCAATCATCGGTACGGACCTGACGCTGCCGGCTATCGCTAGGGCGATGGTCGACAGCGTCGGGAATTGGGACGCGGTCGCAGCCTTCTGCGAGACAGTGATCTCGCGGAAGGAGGCGGCGGATCGCCTGCGCGAGGAGCGCAGCCTCGATGAGGAGATCCGCCGCCGGCGACTGGGGCGGCGCAGGCGCAACTATCTGCGCCTCATGCCGCCCTAGCCGAGGCCGCGGGTGACGTGACCGGGGATTAGTCCGTCACCCGCCGAGAGGCCGACCGCGTGAGGAAAGACCGACGTCCTCCCCGAGGGGGGGGACGTCGGTCGATGGGAGGGTACCCCAACAGGGGGTATTCCGTCGGGCCGACCACTGACGACAAGTTAACGCTGCTCCAGTGGTCGGCCCAACGACGAAGGCGACGTGGTTTTCGGGTGGGTCGCGGGAGTTGCGTGCTCAAGCCCCTCTGTCGCCCCGGACGGAGTGGTGCGGAGGCGCGCCGACCGCGGCCCACCCACAAAAAAAAAAAAAAAAAACCCCTGCACTTTTCAATACATTCATACGCAATTTTTTAAATTTTTCACTAAACTCGACTGTTTTTCAATTGAATTTTATCAAAATCGATATAGCCAACTAGTTTACATAATATTTTGACATTTCCGGACGACCTGCGAGTCAGGAACACCTATAAAAGAAACATTATTAGTATTTAATAAAAAGTATAGTTACAATAGTTTTCATACTCACCTGGTGAAGTGAACCCCCAACTGACGGCGGTGCTGACATCCATCCAGAGTGCGGAATTTATCCCTCTTTCAAACGCCACCAACAGCATCCCGATCGGCCGCACAGTTTCCTTATTTTAAGCTTATCCCTTTGAAAAATCGGGAAATTTTTCGAAATCTTAACAGTTTTCAGCGGTTTTCCGGAGATTTTTGTACCGAACCAGGTCCGGTTTTTTAGCTGACCGCGTAGCCCGTGACGAGGCGGATTTTTAGACACCCCACACGCGGGCATACGGCGCGTCGCTCCCGGATTTTGGCCGCCCGAGTCCCTATTTTATCGACTTTTTTACTCTTCTTTCAGTTTCTTCTGCGTGCAACATCCCCGATTCGTAATATTCTCCTAATCTTTTTTCACCATCCGATAGCCTGTTTAAAGACGAATCCCGCAATATAACATTTCGGGGTCATCCAGGCTCGGGAACGATAAGGGAATTCATCTCTTCACGCCAAGTCGATAAATATATACCCCCTCCATATAATTGTTCATACTAAATCCACCTATACCCCTGCACTTTTCAATACATTCATACGCAATTTTTTAAATTTTTCACTAAACTCGACTGTTTTTCAATTGAATTTTATCAAAATCGATATAGCCAACTAGTTTACATAATATTTTGACATTTCCGGACGACCTGCGAGTCAGGAACACCTATAAAAGAAACATTATTAGTATTTAATAAAAAGTATAGTTACAATAGTTTTCATACTCACCTGGTGAAGTGAACCCCCAACTGACGGCGGTGCTGACATCCATCCAGAGTGCGGAATTTATCCCTCTTTCAAACGCCACCAACAGCATCCCGATCGGCCGCACAGTTTCCTTATTTTAAGCTTATCCCTTTGAAAAATCGGGAAATTTTCGAAATCTTAACAGTTTTCAGCGGTTTTCCAGAGATTTTTGTACCGAACCAGGTCCGGTTTTTTAGCTGACCGCGTAGCCCGTGACGAGGCGGATTTTTAGACACCCCACACGCGGGCATACGGCGCGTCGCTCCCGGATTTTGGCCGCCCGAGTCCCTATTTTATCGACTTTTTTACTCTTCTTTCAGTTTCTTCTGCGTGCAACATCCCCGATTCGTAATATTCTCCTAATCTTTTTTCACCATCCGATAGCCTGTTTAAAGACGAATCCCGCAATATAACATTTCGGGGTCATCCAGGCTCGGGAACGATAAGGGAATTCATCTCTTCACGCCAAGTCGATAAATATATACCCCCTCCATATAATTGTTCATACTAAATCCACCTATACCCCTGCACTTTTCAATACATTCATACGCAATTTTTTAAATTTTTCACTAAACTCGACTGTTTTTCAATTGAATTTTATCAAAATCGATATAGCCAACTAGTTTACATAATATTTTGACATTTCCGGACGACCTGCGAGTCAGGAACACCTATAAAAGAAACATTATTAGTATTTAATAAAAAGTATAGTTACAATAGTTTTCATACTCACCTGGTGAAGTGAACCCCCAACTGACGGCGGTGCTGACATCCATCCAGAGTGCGGAATTTATCCCTCTTTCAAACGCCACCAACAGCATCCCGATCGGCCGCACAGTTTCCTTATTTTAAGCTTATCCCTTTGAAAAATCGGGAAATTTTTCGAAATCTTAACAGTTTTCAGCGGTTTTCCGGAGATTTTTGTACCGAACCAGGTCCGGTTTTTTAGCTGACCGCGTAGCCCGTGACGAGGCGGATTTTTAGACACCCCACACGCGGGCATACGGCGCGTCGCTCCCGGATTTTGGCCGCCCGAGTCCCTATTTTATCGACTTTTTTACTCTTCTTTCAGTTTCTTCTGCGTGCAACATCCCCGATTCGTAATATTCTCCTAATCTTTTTTCACCATCCGATAGCCTGTTTAAAGACGAATCCCGCAATATAACATTTCGGGGTCATCCAGGCTCGGGAACGATAAGGGAATTCATCTCTTCACGCCAAGTCGATAAATATATACCCCCTCCATATAATTGTTCATACTAAATCCACCTATACCCCTGCACTTTTCAATACATTCATACGCAATTTTTTAAATTTTTCACTAAACTCGACTGTTTTTCAATTGAATTTTATCAAAATCGATATAGCCAACTAGTTTACATAATATTTTGACATTTCCGGACGACCTGCGAGTCAGGAACACCTATAAAAGAAACATTATTAGTATTTAATAAAAAGTATAGTTACAATAGTTTTCATACTCACCTGGTGAAGTGAACCCCCAACTGACGGCGGTGCTGACATCCATCCAGAGTGCGGAATTTATCCCTCTTTCAAACGCCACCAACAGCATCCCGATCGGCCGCACAGTTTCCTTATTTTAAGCTTATCCCTTTGAAAAATCGGGAAATTTTTCGAAATCTTAACAGTTTTCAGCGGTTTTCCGGAGATTTTTGTACCGAACCAGGTCCGGTTTTTTAGCTGACCGCGTAGCCCGTGACGAGGCGGATTTTTAGACACCCCACACGCGGGCATACGGCGCGTCGCTCCCGGATTTTGGCCGCCCGAGTCCCTATTTTATCGACTTTTTTACTCTTCTTTCAGTTTCTTCTGCGTGCAACATCCCCGATTCGTAATATTCTCCTAATCTTTTTTCACCATCCGATAGCCTGTTTAAAGACGAATCCCGCAATATAACATTTCGGGGTCATCCAGGCTCGGGAACGATAAGGGAATTCATCTCTTCACGCCAAGTCGATAAATATATACCCCCTTTTTTTTTTTTTTTTTTTTTTTGTGGGTGGGCCGCGGTCGGCGCGCCTCCGCACCACTCCGTCCGGGGCGACAGAGGGGCTTGAGCACGCAACTCCCGCGACCCACCCGAAAACCACGTCGCCTTCGTCGTTGGGCCGACCACTGGAGCAGCGTTAACTTGTCGTCAGTGGTCGGCCCGACGGAATACCCCCTGTTGGGGTACCCTCCCATCGACCGACGTCCCCCCCTCGGGGAGGACGTCGGTCTTTCCTCACGCGGTCGGCCTCTCGGCGGGTGACGGACTAATCCCCGGTCACGTCACCCGCGGCCTCGGCTAGGGCGGCATGAGGCGCAGATAGTTGCGCCTGCGCCGCCCCAGTCGCCGGCGGCGGATCTCCTCATCGAGGCTGCGCTCCTCGCGCAGGCGATCCGCCGCCTCCTTCCGCGAGATCACTGTCTCGCAGAAGGCTGCGACCGCGTCCCAATTCCCGACGCTGTCGACCATCGCCCTAGCGATAGCCGGCAGCGTCAGGTCCGTACCGATGATTGCGACGAGTTCACAGCGCTGCACTGCCCAAGCCCCGCAGGCCTCGAGCGTATGGCGCGCCGTGTCCTCGTCGCAATCGCAGTGGTGGCAGGACGGTGTACTCTCCCTCCTAACGACCTTGTGCAGGTATTTGGCGAAGCACCCATGCCCCGTCAAAACCTGCACCAGTCGGAAGGAGAGCACCCCGTGCCGCCTCTCCAACCACTGCATCAGCACCGGCCGGAAGGCCTCCACGGTTCGCACCCCGAACCGAGGCCTCTCCAGCCGGACTGCCCAACGGGCGATGACGTCTCGGCGGGCGTCGACGCGCCAGGCGGTGAGATCCCTCAACGAGACCACACCGCCCTCCGCTCGCACCCCCGTCACCCGCCGATATAGTTCGGCGAGCATCTCCGCCTCCAGGTCCCACGGGGGAGTCCCGGCCAATAGGCACGCTGCCTCCGTCGCCACCGTGCGGTATCCGCGGATGGCCCTGACCGCCATGACCCTCTGTGGTCGCCACAGAAGGGCCCTGAGTCGGGCGGTCATGGACCCCGCCCACACCGGTGCGCCGTACAGGGCCATCGACCGGATGACCCCCGCATACAGCCGTCGGCACGCAGCGCTCGGTCCGCCCACGTTCGGCATAAGCCACGATAGGGCGGACGCCGTGCCGACGAGCCGCGGAGCGAGCCTACGGAAATGCTCCCGGAACCACCATCGCCCGTCGAGCACCAGGCCCAAGTACCTCATATGGGCCCGGATGCTGATGTCGACCGAGTGGACGGTGATCGAGACGCCGATGGGAGGGCTCATAGTGCGCCCATGGAACAAGAGGGCCTCCGTCTTGTCCAGGGCGACCCTCAACCCCAGCGCCTCGATCCGTCTGACGACCTCCTCGGTACCCGAGGTCGCCAGGCTTACCGCCTCTTCTAGCGTCCCACCGCGGGCTGTGACGAGCGTGTCGTCGGCGTAACAAATCACGCCCAGCCCGGGCGGGAGGCTCCCCCTCAACGCCCAGTCGTAGCCGATGTTCCACAGGGTGGGTCCGAGGACCGACCCCTGTGGGACACCGCACGTCATGGGCGTCCGCACAACGTCCCCTGCTCGGTCGGTGCAGAGGACGCTGCGCCCCTCCAAATAGTCTGCCACTAGCCGCCTCAGGTAAACTGGCACCCCGTGATACCGGAGCGCCTCCCTGATGCAGCTGAATGGCAGACTATTGAATGCGTTGGCGATGTCTAGGGACACCACCAACAGCACTCCCCCGCCGGTGACGGCCTCAGTCGCCACGGCCCTCAGGCGCAACAGAGCCGCGATCGTCGAACGACCCCTCCTAAACCCAAACTGGGCGTCCGACAGATCGGGCCCCGTGCCGACGAGGTGCCGCTCGATGCGGGCAGCTACCACCCTCTCCAGTAGCTTGCCCGTGTCATCGAGCAGCACGATAGGCCTGTAGGCCGAAGGCGACTCCGGAGACCGTCCCGGCTTCGGCAGGAGCACCAGCCTTCCCTCCTTCCAGCACCCAGGGAACCGTCCGGACGCTAAACACGCGTCGAACAGCTCCCTGAGGCGGGGTCCCAGGTGTTCGAGGACCAGGGCCAGCACGCGGTTAGGAACACCGTCGGGCCCGGGGGCGGTAGACTTTGCGCGCATGCGCGTCACCGCCACCCCCATCTCGGGTTCCGTGATGGGCGGAACACTGTCGTCGTCGGCCTCCCGGTCAGTGTCTGGCGGAGCCATGACCGGGGGCGTGTGTTCCGCCCGCCGCGGGAACAGGTCCTCGATGACCCGGGTGAGAAGGCCGGGCTGGAGAGTCTCGGTGAGGGGAGGGCCCCGCGCGCGTAGCCTATTCAGCACCGCGCGATAGGGGCGTCCCCAGGGGTCACGGTCGAGACCGTCCAGCATCTCCTGCCGACTGACGTCCTTGGCGGAGCGGACGGCCAGCCTGAAGGCCGACCGCGCATTGCGGTAGCCCTCGTAAAGCACGGCCTCCCGCTCCGCGTCGCGATGGCGCCGCCGGCTGCGGGTGTAGGCCCTCCGGGCGCGGATACACGCAGCCCGGAGATCCGCCAGCTCCCGGGACCACCAGTGGACACCCCTCCTCGGGGGCAGACGCCGTACCCGGGGCATGGCCGCATCGCAGATCTGCGTCAACGCACTGCGGATGCGGCCAGCCTCGGCGTCCACCCCGTCCGACTGGTGGGCAGAGGACAGCCACGAGTATACGATGGCTGTCTCCGCCAGCTGGTCCCGGTCTAAGCGACCCACAGCCCATCGCGGGAACGCAGGACGCCCATCCGCCCCGTGACCCCTGCTGGGCGTCGGGATTGCAGGGGAGACCTCCATCCGGATATACCGGTGGTCCGACAAGGTCTCCACCTCCTCCACGACGCGCCAGCTCCCCACGCGTGCGGCGACCTCGGGGCTAGCGAACGAAAGGTCCACTATCGACCCGCCCCGTTGTCGCACGCACGTATGCACCGAGCCCCTGTTCAGCAAACAGAGGCCCAGTGCCGCCGCCCACTCCTCGATCGCCCGTCCTCGGTCATCCGTCCTAGGGGACCCCCACGCCACGGACTTGGCGTTAAAGTCCCCCAGGACGAAGACCTGGCGCGATGCCAGTCGCCGTAACGAGGCCTCCATGATGGTGAGGAAGGCCTCGAAATCGGTCACACTCCAGTTAGGGGAGAGATAAACTCCGAAGAGCGTAATCTCCCCCCAGTCCGCCGCGACGTATCCGACGCCCCTGTCCCTAAGGGTCAGAGACGACGAAGGCCACGACGTGGAGGCGACGATTGCCACGGTGCCATCAGCGCTACCCAACCAGTTAATCCGGTCGGGCACCACGTACGGCTCCGCGACTACGGCTACTCCTATCAACCACTCCGCCATGGCTTGCAGGAACACGTCCTGCGCACCGGCGGAGTGGTTGAGATTGGCCTGGAGGAGACGAATGGATACGGGGTCCATTAACGGTCCGTATCCATCGTCACCTCCTCCGCGCTAACGGGCGATCGGGCCGCGCTCGGAGCGGGGGCTGGCCCGGTCGATGGGCCGCCCCGCCCCTTCGGGGCCGATGCCGGGGGTCTGCAGTCCCCAGAGCCCATGCGGTGTTTGGCAGGCCTATTGCCCGCCGCACACGCGGGGCAGTGGGGCACCGCAGAGCACGATGCCGCCTGGTGTCCAGCCTGACCGCAACGGAAACATAGCCCGCTGCAGTCAAAGCAGTTTCTGCATGTCGGTCGGGTATGCCCGACCGCCATGCATTTATAACACCTCGCAGGCCGGGGCTCCAGCACGGTTACCCGCGCCGAACTCCAGCCCACGAGGAGCCTGCCTGAGTCGGCCAATTGCTTGACCGACTCCACTGGGCACTGCACCCAGACAGCACCGACGCCGCCCGGACCAGGGCGGATGGTGCCAATCCGGACGGTGTCCGAGGCACACCCGGTACGCGCCATAATGGCCTCCCGGATGTCCTCCACCGCCACGGAGTCGTCCAGACCCGTGAGGCGCATATCTGCGCACTTGACGGGCCTGGCGATTCGGACTCCATCCTCTGGCCCGAACAGCCCCCTCAGCATCGTGGCCAAACTATCGGCCGTCTTCGCGCCCTCGGCCCCAGGGAACTCGAGTATTCGAGCCCCTGTCCGGGCTTTGCGGGTCCTCGCCTCGACGCCCCCGATGTCGGAGACGTCCAGCTCCCGCCGGGCGCGTCTTAGGACGGCCTCATAGTTTAGGCCCCTCTCAGCCGCCTCAGGCAGTACGGTGATTACCACCGCAGCCGTCTTCGGCGACTTGAGGCCCCTACGCGACCTTTTCCCCTTTCCGCCGGCTCCCGCCTGGGGAGCGGCGGCCACAGCGGCACTCTTGGCCGCCGCTCTCCGCTTTTGGCCGCGTGCCTTCCTGCTACGCTCAGCCACCTGCCAGCCCTGTTCGAGCCTGGCAGCAGCGCTGAGCGCAGCAGGCGCAGCCGCGGGTTCGCCGACCGGCGCCTGCGGTGCAGCCGCTGGCGCCGGCCGCGGCCCGGCCTTGGCGGGAGCCGGCACCTTGCCGGCCTTCTTGGCCCCCTTGGGCCCAGCCGCGGCCGCAGCGTAGCTCACCACGCGGCCACCCTGACAGGGCAGCGGCGTGGGAGCCGACGCTTGCGGCCGCCTCGCCTTGTCCGCGGCGAGCGGCGGCCGGAGGGGCGGCTCAGGCGGGAGCCTGGCCGCTACGGCGGCGATACGCGCATCCATCATCACCCCTACTCGGGCCAGGATGACGCGTACCGCCGACTCCGACACGCCGTGCACCTCGTCGGGCGGCGGCTCCTCCCCCTTCCGAGGTCTCCCGCGGCCACGAGCCGGCGGAGGGACGACGACGAGGGGAGGCAGCGGCGAAGCCGCGACGGGCGCAGCCGGCGCAGCGGCCGCGACGGGCGCAGCCGGCGCCACGGGCGCAGACGATGGGCCCGCCCTCGCTGGCGCGACCCTTTTCGGCGGCGGGGCCGGCGCCGGCGCCACAGCCGGCACCAGGCGCTCGAATTGAGACCGCAGGTCAGCCACGTCCTTGGCCAACCCGCGGTTCTCTCTCCGCACCGCCGAAAGTTCCGTCTCCAGCCTGCGGTTTCGCTCCCGCAAGCCGGAGACCTCCTCGCTGAGGCGGGCGTTTGCGGCCTGAAGGGCCGCCACCTCGCCTCCCTGGTCGGCCGGACACGGCGTCGCCGGTCTGGCCGCCACCGCACCTCCCCGACCCCTGCGCCCCCGGCGCGCGGTCGCAACCTTGGGGGGAGGCCTGATGGTATCGGTCCCCTCCGAGTCGGACGTGGAGCTGCCTTCCCTTTCCAGGGGGCGCTTCCTATCCCTCGGGGGGGAGCGGGCCCCCTCCCTCTCCCTTCCCCTGACACCTAAAGCCGCCGTCAGAGCCCTCGCCGCAGGATGCGGCTCAGACTCCACGGCGGCCCCTCTATCGCCGGACGACCCATCCCCACCTCTACCGGACGACCCGCCCAGCACCCCGGACAACCTGCCTACCGTGCCGGGCAACCCAACCAGAGCTACGGACGGCCCTGCGGCGAAATCACCACCCTCGTCCCTACTCCGGCCTTTACCATCCTCGGCGGACGGCCCTGCGACACCGCCCTCGTCCGCCGACATCTCCAACCCCGAGACAACATGCCCCGACGGTCCTGCGGCCCTGCCGCCCTCGTCCTGCGACGGCTCTGCGGCACTGCCGCCCTCGTCGCTCGACAGCGTCATACTGGAGCTGCCTCTCCTTCCACCGGAGGCGCTCCGCTCCTCGGAGTCACTACCTCCTCCTGGTTCGGACGGTCCTGCGGCCCCGCCGCCCTCGTCCCGCGACGGCCCTGCGGCTGATCCGCCCTCGTCGCTTGACAGTCCTGAGCTGCCACTCCTCTCTCTCGACGCCCCGGCGATATCGCCGTTTCCGTCCCGCGACGGCTCTGCGGTAGCTGCGGATGCACCGCCCTCGTCGCGCGCGGCCACGGCGGCATCTTTTTGTGCCCGCCGTTCCGCTTCCCGCTTTAGGCGCAACTTGCGTTGATACGCAGTTCCTACGGCGCCTTTCCTCTTCCTATACTTCTTCTTTTGAGCCTCATGTTTCGCCGGGCTCGCGGCTGGAGCAGAAGGTGCCCCCCACCCATACGATTGGGGGCTGACTGTGCCGGAACTTGGGCGCGACTCCTCGTCGCGCGCAAGCCCCGGCACAGCAAGGGATTCCCCGGCCTGGCCGGGACCCTCTGGTGAAGACTTACGTTTTGTTGCTTCTGCCATCGTGGTGTGGAAGTTTAAGTCCTCCTTGACTACTACTCTAACGACTGGACGCTTTTTTTTTTCGCGCGCGCTTCTTAACCCACCAGCCATACATCTCCTCGCCGAGTAGCAAAACTTGAGATTGGGGTGATTTTTTATAGGGGTTTTCTTCCCCGCAGTCCGCAGACCCCCGGTCCTGACCCCCCTACTCAGGATTACGGTTTGGGCCTTCCGGGTCTGGCCGCTCGCGAGCGACCGACCCGTCACGCCCCCGGGCCGTGACGCAACCGTCCCTGGCGACGGAGTGCCATGAGACACATCCGCCCCATTGGCCCCGGGCCAAATCCGCCGTGCGCTCTGCCTTCAGAGTCGGCACGCGGAGACCCCCCCTCCCGCCGGAATCTTGGCCGTCCAAATGGACGTTTCCAGGGTGCACCACGTGGAGGTGCCCCGGCCTCGCACCCCAAATATATACCCCCTCCATATAATTGTTCATACTAAATCCACCTATACCCCTGCACTTTTCAATACATTCATACGCAATTTTTTAAATTTTTCACTAAACTCGACTGTTTTTCAATTGAATTTTATCAAAATCGATATAGCCAACTAGTTTACATAATATTTTGACATTTCCGGACGACCTGCGAGTCAGGAACACCTATAAAAGAAACATTATTAGTATTTAATAAAAAGTATAGTTACAATAGTTTTCATACTCACCTGGTGAAGTGAACCCCCAACTGACGGCGGTGCTGACATCCATCCAGAGTGCGGAATTTATCCCTCTTTCAAACGCCACCAACAGCATCCCGATCGGCCGCACAGTTTCCTTATTTTAAGCTTATCCCTTTGAAAAATCGGGAAATTTTTCGAAATCTTAACAGTTTTCAGCGGTTTTCCGGAGATTTTTGTACCGAACCAGGTCCGGTTTTTTAGCTGACCGCGTAGCCCGTGACGAGGCGGATTTTTAGACACCCCACACGCGGGCATACGGCGCGTCGCTCCCGGATTTTGGCCGCCCGAGTCCCTATTTTATCGACTTTTTTACTCTTCTTTCAGTTTCTTCTGCGTGCAACATCCCCGATTCGTAATATTCTCCTAATCTTTTTTCACCATCCGATAGCCTGTTTAAAGACGAATCCCGCAATATAACATTTCGGGGTCATCCAGGCTCGGGAACGATAAGGGAATTCATCTCTTCACGCCAAGTCGATAAATATATACCCCCTCCATATAATTGTTCATACTAAATCCACCTATACCCCTGCACTTTTGGGGTGCGAGGCCGGGGCACCTCCACGTGGTGCACCCTGGAAACGTCCATTTGGACGGCCAAGATTCCGGCGGGAGGGGGGGTCTCCGCGTGCCGACTCTGAAGGCAGAGCGCACGGCGGATTTGGCCCGGGGCCAATGGGGCGGATGTGTCTCATGGCACTCCGTCGCCAGGGACGGTTGCGTCACGGCCCGGGGGCGTGACGGGTCGGTCGCTCGCGAGCGGCCAGACCCGGAAGGCCCAAACCGTAATCCTGAGTAGGGGGGTCAGGACCGGGGGTCTGCGGACTGCGGGGAAGAAAACCCCTATAAAAAATCACCCCAATCTCAAGTTTTGCTACTCGGCGAGGAGATGTATGGCTGGTGGGTTAAGAAGCGCGCGCGAAAAAAAAAAGCGTCCAGTCGTTAGAGTAGTAGTCAAGGAGGACTTAAACTTCCACACCACGATGGCAGAAGCAACAAAACGTAAGTCTTCACCAGAGGGTCCCGGCCAGGCCGGGGAATCCCTTGCTGTGCCGGGGCTTGCGCGCGACGAGGAGTCGCGCCCAAGTTCCGGCACAGTCAGCCCCCAATCGTATGGGTGGGGGGCACCTTCTGCTCCAGCCGCGAGCCCGGCGAAACATGAGGCTCAAAAGAAGAAGTATAGGAAGAGGAAAGGCGCCGTAGGAACTGCGTATCAACGCAAGTTGCGCCTAAAGCGGGAAGCGGAACGGCGGGCACAAAAAGATGCCGCCGTGGCCGCGCGCGACGAGGGCGGTGCATCCGCAGCTACCGCAGAGCCGTCGCGGGACGGAAACGGCGATATCGCCGGGGCGTCGAGAGAGAGGAGTGGCAGCTCAGGACTGTCAAGCGACGAGGGCGGATCAGCCGCAGGGCCGTCGCGGGACGAGGGCGGCGGGGCCGCAGGACCGTCCGAACCAGGAGGAGGTAGTGACTCCGAGGAGCGGAGCGCCTCCGGTGGAAGGAGAGGCAGCTCCAGTATGACGCTGTCGAGCGACGAGGGCGGCAGTGCCGCAGAGCCGTCGCAGGACGAGGGCGGCAGGGCCGCAGGACCGTCGGGGCATGTTGTCTCGGGGTTGGAGATGTCGGCGGACGAGGGCGGTGTCGCAGGGCCGTCCGCCGAGGATGGTAAAGGCCGGAGTAGGGACGAGGGTGGTGATTTCGCCGCAGGGCCGTCCGTAGCTCTGGTTGGGTTGCCCGGCACGGTAGGCAGGTTGTCCGGGGTGCTGGGCGGGTCGTCCGGTAGAGGTGGGGATGGGTCGTCCGGCGATAGAGGGGCCGCCGTGGAGTCTGAGCCGCATCCTGCGGCGAGGGCTCTGACGGCGGCTTTAGGTGTCAGGGGAAGGGAGAGGGAGGGGGCCCGCTCCCCCCCGAGGGATAGGAAGCGCCCCCTGGAAAGGGAAGGCAGCTCCACGTCCGACTCGGAGGGGACCGATACCATCAGGCCTCCCCCCAAGGTTGCGACCGCGCGCCGGGGGCGCAGGGGTCGGGGAGGTGCGGTGGCGGCCAGACCGGCGACGCCGTGTCCGGCCGACCAGGGAGGCGAGGTGGCGGCCCTTCAGGCCGCAAACGCCCGCCTCAGCGAGGAGGTCTCCGGCTTGCGGGAGCGAAACCGCAGGCTGGAGACGGAACTTTCGGCGGTGCGGAGAGAGAACCGCGGGTTGGCCAAGGACGTGGCTGACCTGCGGTCTCAATTCGAGCGCCTGGTGCCGGCTGTGGCGCCGGCGCCGGCCCCGCCGCCGAAAAGGGTCGCGCCAGCGAGGGCGGGCCCATCGTCTGCGCCCGTGGCGCCGGCTGCGCCCGTCGCGGCCGCTGCGCCGGCTGCGCCCGTCGCGGCTTCGCCGCTGCCTCCCCTCGTCGTCGTCCCTCCGCCGGCTCGTGGCCGCGGGAGACCTCGGAAGGGGGAGGAGCCGCCGCCCGACGAGGTGCACGGCGTGTCGGAGTCGGCGGTACGCGTCATCCTGGCCCGAGTAGGGGTGATGATGGATGCGCGTATCGCCGCCGTAGCGGCCAGGCTCCCGCCTGAGCCGCCCCTCCGGCCGCCGCTCGCCGCGGACAAGGCGAGGCGGCCGCAAGCGTCGGCTCCCACGCCGCTGCCCTGTCAGGGTGGCCGCGTGGTGAGCTACGCTGCGGCCGCGGCTGGGCCCAAGGGGGCCAAGAAGGCCGGCAAGGTGCCGGCTCCCGCCAAGGCCGGGCCGCGGCCGGCGCCAGCGGCTGCACCGCAGGCGCCGGTCGGCGAACCCGCGGCTGCGCCTGCTGCGCTCAGCGCTGCTGCCAGGCTCGAACAGGGCTGGCAGGTGGCTGAGCGTAGCAGGAAGGCACGCGGCCAAAAGCGGAGAGCGGCGGCCAAGAGTGCCGCTGTGGCCGCCGCTCCCCAGGCGGGAGCCGGCGGAAAGGGGAAAAGGTCGCGTAGGGGCCTCAAGTCGCCGAAGACGGCTGCGGTGGTAATCACCGTACTGCCTGAGGCGGCTGAGAGGGGCCTAAACTATGAGGCCGTCCTAAGACGCGCCCGGCGGGAGCTGGACGTCTCCGACATCGGGGGCGTCGAGGCGAGGACCCGCAAAGCCCGGACAGGGGCTCGAATACTCGAGTTCCCTGGGGCCGAGGGCGCGAAGACGGCCGATAGTTTGGCCACGATGCTGAGGGGGCTGTTCGGGCCAGAGGATGGAGTCCGAATCGCCAGGCCCGTCAAGTGCACAGATATGCGCCTCACGGGTCTGGACGACTCCGTGGCGGTGGAGGACATCCGGGAGGCCATTATGGCGCGTACCGGGTGTGCCTCGGACACCGTCCGGATTGGCACCATCCGCCCTGGTCCGGGCGGCGTCGGTGCTGTCTGGGTGCAGTGCCCAGTGGAGTCGGTCAAGCAATTGGCCGACTCAGGCAGGCTCCTCGTGGGCTGGAGTTCGGCGCGGGTAACCGTGCTGGAGCCCCGGCCTGCGAGGTGTTATAAATGCATGGCGGTCGGGCATACCCGACCGACATGCAGAAACTGCTTTGACTGCAGCGGGCTATGTTTCCGTTGCGGTCAGGCTGGACACCAGGCGGCATCGTGCTCTGCGGTGCCCCACTGCCCCGCGTGTGCGGCGGGCAATAGGCCTGCCAAACACCGCATGGGCTCTGGGGACTGCAGACCCCCGGCATCGGCCCCGAAGGGGCGGGGCGGCCCATCGACCGGGCCAGCCCCCGCTCCGAGCGCGGCCCGATCGCCCGTTAGCGCGGAGGAGGTGACGATGGATACGGACCGTTAATGGACCCCGTATCCATTCGTCTCCTCCAGGCCAATCTCAACCGCTCCGCCGGTGCGCAGGACGTGTTCCTGCAAGCCATGGCGGAGTGGTTGATAGGAGTAGCCGTAGTCGCGGAGCCGTACGTGGTGCCCGACCGGATTAACTGGTTGGGTAGCGCTGATGGCACCGTGGCAATCGTCGCCTCCACGTCGTGGCCTTCGTCGTCTCTGACCCTTAGGGACAGGGGCGTCGGATACGTCGCGGCGGACTGGGGGGAGATTACGCTCTTCGGAGTTTATCTCTCCCCTAACTGGAGTGTGACCGATTTCGAGGCCTTCCTCACCATCATGGAGGCCTCGTTACGGCGACTGGCATCGCGCCAGGTCTTCGTCCTGGGGGACTTTAACGCCAAGTCCGTGGCGTGGGGGTCCCCTAGGACGGATGACCGAGGACGGGCGATCGAGGAGTGGGCGGCGGCACTGGGCCTCTGTTTGCTGAACAGGGGCTCGGTGCATACGTGCGTGCGACAACGGGGCGGGTCGATAGTGGACCTTTCGTTCGCTAGCCCCGAGGTCGCCGCACGCGTGGGGAGCTGGCGCGTCGTGGAGGAGGTGGAGACCTTGTCGGACCACCGGTATATCCGGATGGAGGTCTCCCCTGCAATCCCGACGCCCAGCAGGGGTCACGGGGCGGATGGGCGTCCTGCGTTCCCGCGATGGGCTGTGGGTCGCTTAGACCGGGACCAGCTGGCGGAGACAGCCATCGTATACTCGTGGCTGTCCTCTGCCCACCAGTCGGACGGGGTGGACGCCGAGGCTGGCCGCATCCGCAGTGCGTTGACGCAGATCTGCGATGCGGCCATGCCCCGGGTACGGCGTCTGCCCCCGAGGAGGGGTGTCCACTGGTGGTCCCGGGAGCTGGCGGATCTCCGGGCTGCGTGTATCCGCGCCCGGAGGGCCTACACCCGCAGCCGGCGGCGCCATCGCGACGCGGAGCGGGAGGCCGTGCTTTACGAGGGCTACCGCAATGCGCGGTCGGCCTTCAGGCTGGCCGTCCGCTCCGCCAAGGACGTCAGTCGGCAGGAGATGCTGGACGGTCTCGACCGTGACCCCTGGGGACGCCCCTATCGCGCGGTGCTGAATAGGCTACGCGCGCGGGGCCCTCCCCTCACCGAGACTCTCCAGCCCGGCCTTCTCACCCGGGTCATCGAGGACCTGTTCCCGCGGCGGGCGGAACACACGCCCCCGGTCATGGCTCCGCCAGACACTGACCGGGAGGCCGACGACGACAGTGTTCCGCCCATCACGGAACCCGAGATGGGGGTGGCGGTGACGCGCATGCGCGCAAAGTCTACCGCCCCCGGGCCCGACGGTGTTCCTAACCGCGTGCTGGCCCTGGTCCTCGAACACCTGGGACCCCGCCTCAGGGAGCTGTTCGACGCGTGTTTAGCGTCCGGACGGTTCCCTGGGTGCTGGAAGGAGGGAAGGCTGGTGCTCCTGCCGAAGCCGGGACGGTCTCCGGAGTCGCCTTCGGCCTACAGGCCTATCGTGCTGCTCGATGACACGGGCAAGCTACTGGAGAGGGTGGTAGCTGCCCGCATCGAGCGGCACCTCGTCGGCACGGGGCCCGATCTGTCGGACGCCCAGTTTGGGTTTAGGAGGGGTCGTTCGACGATCGCGGCTCTGTTGCGCCTGAGGGCCGTGGCGACTGAGGCCGTCACCGGCGGGGGAGTGCTGTTGGTGGTGTCCCTAGACATCGCCAACGCATTCAATAGTCTGCCATTCAGCTGCATCAGGGAGGCGCTCCGGTATCACGGGGTGCCAGTTTACCTGAGGCGGCTAGTGGCAGACTATTTGGAGGGGCGCAGCGTCCTCTGCACCGACCGAGCAGGGGACGTTGTGCGGACGCCCATGACGTGCGGTGTCCCACAGGGGTCGGTCCTCGGACCCACCCTGTGGAACATCGGCTACGACTGGGCGTTGAGGGGGAGCCTCCCGCCCGGGCTGGGCGTGATTTGTTACGCCGACGACACGCTCGTCACAGCCCGCGGTGGGACGCTAGAAGAGGCGGTAAGCCTGGC
Organism: Lymantria dispar; assembly: GCA_032191425.1. Taxonomy (NCBI): domain Eukaryota; kingdom Metazoa; phylum Arthropoda; class Insecta; order Lepidoptera; family Erebidae; genus Lymantria; species Lymantria dispar. Next base: position 226,617 of record CM063449.1, read on the forward strand.
GACCTCGGGTACCGAGGAGGTCGTCAGACGGATCGAGGCGCTGGGGTTGAGGGTCGCCCTGGACAAGACGGAGGCCCTCTTGTTCCATGGGCGCACTATGAGCCCTCCCATCGGCGTCTCGATCACCGTCCACTCGGTCGACATCAGCATCCGGGCCCATATGAGGTACTTGGGCCTGGTGCTCGACGGGCGATGGTGGTTCCGGGAGCATTTCCGTAGGCTCGCTCCGCGGCTCGTCGGCACGGCGTCCGCCCTATCGTGGCTTATGCCGAACGTGGGCGGACCGAGCGCTGCGTGCCGACGGCTGTATGCGGGGGTCATCCGGTCGATGGCCCTGTACGGCGCACCGGTGTGGGCGGGGTCCATGACCGCCCGACTCAGGGCCCTTCTGTGGCGACCACAGAGGGTCATGGCGGTCAGGGCCATCCGCGGATACCGCACGGTGGCGACGGAGGCAGCGTGCCTATTGGCCGGGACTCCCCCGTGGGACCTGGAGGCGGAGATGCTCGCCGAACTATATCGGCGGGTGACGGGGGTGCGAGCGGAGGGCGGTGTGGTCTCGTTGAGGGATCTCACCGCCTGGCGCGTCGACGCCCGCCGAGACGTCATCGCCCGTTGGGCAGTCCGGCTGGAGAGGCCTCGGTTCGGGGTGCGAACCGTGGAGGCCTTCCGGCCGGTGCTGATGCAGTGGTTGGAGAGGCGGCACGGGGTGCTCTCCTTCCGACTGGTGCGGGTTTTGACGGGGCATGGGTGCTTCGCCAAATACCTGCACAAGGTCGTTAGGAGGGAGAGTACACCGTCCTGCCACCACTGCGATTGCGACGAGGACACGGCGCGCCATACGCTCGAGGCCTGCGGGGCTTGGGCAGTGCAGCGCTGTGAACTCGTCGCAATCATCGGTACGGACCTGACGCTGCCGGCTATCGCTAGGGCGATGGTCGACAGCGTCGGGAATTGGGACGCGGTCGCAGCCTTCTGCGAGACAGTGATCTCGCGGAAGGAGGCGGCGGATCGCCTGCGCGAGGAGCGCAGCCTCGATGAGGAGATCCGCCGCCGGCGACTGGGGCGGCGCAGGCGCAACTATCTGCGCCTCATGCCGCCCTAGCCGAGGCCGCGGGTGACGTGACCGGGGATTAGTCCGTCACCCGCCGAGAGGCCGACCGCGTGAGGAAAGACCGACGTCCTCCCCGAGGGGGGACGTCGGTCGATGGGAGGGTACCCCAACAGGGGGTATTCCGTCGGGCCGACCACTGACGACAAGTTAACGCTGCTCCAGTGGTCGGCCCAACGACGAAGGCGACGTGGTTTTCGGGTGGGTCGCGGGAGTTGCGTGCTCAAGCCCCTCTGTCGCCCCGGACGGAGTGGTGCGGAGGCGCGCCGACCGCGGCCCACCCACAAAAAAAAAAAAAAAAAAACCCCTGCACTTTTCAATACATTCATACGCAATTTTTTAAATTTTTCACTAAACTCGACTGTTTTTCAATTGAATTTTATCAAAATCGATATAGCCAACTAGTTTACATAATATTTTGACATTTCCGGACGACCTGCGAGTCAGGAACACCTATAAAAGAAACATTATTAGTATTTAATAAAAAGTATAGTTACAATAGTTTTCATACTCACCTGGTGAAGTGAACCCCCAACTGACGGCGGTGCTGACATCCATCCAGAGTGCGGAATTTATCCCTCTTTCAAACGCCACCAACAGCATCCCGATCGGCCGCACAGTTTCCTTATTTTAAGCTTATCCCTTTGAAAAATCGGGAAATTTTTCGAAATCTTAACAGTTTTCAGCGGTTTTCCGGAGATTTTTGTACCGAACCAGGTCCGGTTTTTTAGCTGACCGCGTAGCCCGTGACGAGGCGGATTTTTAGACACCCCACACGCGGGCATACGGCGCGTCGCTCCCGGATTTTGGCCGCCCGAGTCCCTATTTTATCGACTTTTTTACTCTTCTTTCAGTTTCTTCTGCGTGCAACATCCCCGATTCGTAATATTCTCCTAATCTTTTTTCACCATCCGATAGCCTGTTTAAAGACGAATCCCGCAATATAACATTTCGGGGTCATCCAGGCTCGGGAACGATAAGGGAATTCATCTCTTCACGCCAAGTCGATAAATATATACCCCCTCCATATAATTGTTCATACTAAATCCACCTATACCCCTGCACTTTTCAATACATTCATACGCAATTTTTTAAATTTTTCACTAAACTCGACTGTTTTTCAATTGAATTTTATCAAAATCGATATAGCCAACTAGTTTACATAATATTTTGACATTTCCGGACGACCTGCGAGTCAGGAACACCTATAAAAGAAACATTATTAGTATTTAATAAAAAGTATAGTTACAATAGTTTTCATACTCACCTGGTGAAGTGAACCCCCAACTGACGGCGGTGCTGACATCCATCCAGAGTGCGGAATTTATCCCTCTTTCAAACGCCACCAACAGCATCCCGATCGGCCGCACAGTTTCCTTATTTTAAGCTTATCCCTTTGAAAAATCGGGAAATTTTTCGAAATCTTAACAGTTTTCAGCGGTTTTCCGGAGATTTTTGTACCGAACCAGGTCCGGTTTTTTAGCTGACCGCGTAGCCCGTGACGAGGCGGATTTTTAGACACCCCACACGCGGGCATACGGCGCGTCGCTCCCGGATTTTGGCCGCCCGAGTCCCTATTTTATCGACTTTTTTACTCTTCTTTCAGTTTCTTCTGCGTGCAACATCCCCGATTCGTAATATTCTCCTAATCTTTTTTCACCATCCGATAGCCTGTTTAAAGACGAATCCCGCAATATAACATTTCGGGGTCATCCAGGCTCGGGAACGATAAGGGAATTCATCTCTTCACGCCAAGTCGATAAATATATACCCCCTCCATATAATTGTTCATACTAAATCCACCTATACCCCTGCACTTTTCAATACATTCATACGCAATTTTTTAAATTTTTCACTAAACTCGACTGTTTTTCAATTGAATTTTATCAAAATCGATATAGCCAACTAGTTTACATAATATTTTGACATTTCCGGACGACCTGCGAGTCAGGAACACCTATAAAAGAAACATTATTAGTATTTAATAAAAAGTATAGTTACAATAGTTTTCATACTCACCTGGTGAAGTGAACCCCCAACTGACGGCGGTGCTGACATCCATCCAGAGTGCGGAATTTATCCCTCTTTCAAACGCCACCAACAGCATCCCGATCGGCCGCACAGTTTCCTTATTTTAAGCTTATCCCTTTGAAAAATCGGGAAATTTTTCGAAATCTTAACAGTTTTCAGCGGTTTTCCGGAGATTTTTGTACCGAACCAGGTCCGGTTTTTTAGCTGACCGCGTAGCCCGTGACGAGGCGGATTTTTAGACACCCGACACGCGGGCATACGGCGCGTCGCTCCCGGATTTTGGCCGCCCGAGTCCCTATTTTATCGACTTTTTTACTCTTCTTTCAGTTTCTTCTGCGTGCAACATCCCCGATTCGTAATATTCTCCTAATCTTTTTTCACCATCCGATAGCCTGTTTAAAGACGAATCCCGCAATATAACATTTCGGGGTCATCCAGGCTCGGGAACGATAAGGGAATTCATCTCTTCACGCCAAGTCGATAAATATATACCCCCTCCATATAATTGTTCATACTAAATCCACCTATACCCCTGCACTTTTCAATACATTCATACGCAATTTTTTAAATTTTTCACTAAACTCGACTGTTTTTCAATTGAATTTTATCAAAATCGATATAGCCAACTAGTTTACATAATATTTTGACATTTCCGGACGACCTGCGAGTCAGGAACACCTATAAAAGAAACATTATTAGTATTTAATAAAAAGTATAGTTACAATAGTTTTCATACTCACCTGGTGAAGTGAACCCCCAACTGACGGCGGTGCTGACATCCATCCAGAGTGCGGAATTTATCCCTCTTTCAAACGCCACCAACAGCATCCCGATCGGCCGCACAGTTTCCTTATTTTAAGCTTATCCCTTTGAAAAATCGGGAAATTTTTCGAAATCTTAACAGTTTTCAGCGGTTTTCCGGAGATTTTTGTACCGAACCAGGTCCGGTTTTTTAGCTGACCGCGTAGCCCGTGACGAGGCGGATTTTTAGACACCCCACACGCGGGCATACGGCGCGTCGCTCCCGGATTTTGGCCGCCCGAGTCCCTATTTTATCGACTTTTTTACTCTTCTTTCAGTTTCTTCTGCGTGCAACATCCCCGATTCGTAATATTCTCCTAATCTTTTTTCACCATCCGATAGCCTGTTTAAAGACGAATCCCGCAATATAACATTTCGGGGTCATCCAGGCTCGGGAACGATAAGGGAATTCATCTCTTCACGCCAAGTCGATAAATATATACCCCCTCCATATAATTGTTCATACTAAATCCACCTATACCCCTGCACTTTTCAATACATTCATACGCAATTTTTTAAATTTTTCACTAAACTCGACTGTTTTTCAATTGAATTTTATCAAAATCGATATAGCCAACTAGTTTACATAATATTTTGACATTTCCGGACGACCTGCGAGTCAGGAACACCTATAAAAGAAACATTATTAGTATTTAATAAAAAGTATAGTTACAATAGTTTTCATACTCACCTGGTGAAGTGAACCCCCAACTGACGGCGGTGCTGACATCCATCCAGAGTGCGGAATTTATCCCTCTTTCAAACGCCACCAACAGCATCCCGATCGGCCGCACAGTTTCCTTATTTTAAGCTTATCCCTTTGAAAAATCGGGAAATTTTTCGAAATCTTAACAGTTTTCAGCGGTTTTCCGGAGATTTTTGTACCGAACCAGGTCCGGTTTTTTAGCTGACCGCGTAGCCCGTGACGAGGCGGATTTTTAGACACCCCACACGCGGGCATACGGCGCGTCGCTCCCGGATTTTGGCCGCCCGAGTCCCTATTTTATCGACTTTTTTACTCTTCTTTCAGTTTCTTCTGCGTGCAACATCCCCGATTCGTAATATTCTCCTAATCTTTTTTCACCATCCGATAGCCTGTTTAAAGACGAATCCCGCAATATAACATTTCGGGGTCATCCAGGCTCGGGAACGATAAGGGAATTCATCTCTTCACGCCAAGTCGATAAATATATACCCCCTCCATATAATTGTTCATACTAAATCCACCTATACCCCTGCACTTTTCAATACATTCATACGCAATTTTTTAAATTTTTCACTAAACTCGACTGTTTTTCAATTGAATTTTATCAAAATCGATATAGCCAACTAGTTTACATAATATTTTGACATTTCCGGACGACCTGCGAGTCAGGAACACCTATAAAAGAAACATTATTAGTATTTAATAAAAAGTATAGTTACAATAGTTTTCATACTCACCTGGTGAAGTGAACCCCCAACTGACGGCGGTGCTGACATCCATCCAGAGTGCGGAATTTATCCCTCTTTCAAACGCCACCAACAGCATCCCGATCGGCCGCACAGTTTCCTTATTTTAAGCTTATCCCTTTGAAAAATCGGGAAATTTTTCGAAATCTTAACAGTTTTCAGCGGTTTTCCGGAGATTTTTGTACCGAACCAGGTCCGGTTTTTTAGCTGACCGCGTAGCCCGTGACGAGGCGGATTTTTAGACACCCCACACGCGGGCATACGGCGCGTCGCTCCCGGATTTTGGCCGCCCGAGTCCCTATTTTATCGACTTTTTTACTCTTCTTTCAGTTTCTTCTGCGTGCAACATCCCCGATTCGTAATATTCTCCTAATCTTTTTTCACCATCCGATAGCCTGTTTAAAGACGAATCCCGCAATATAACATTTCGGGGTCATCCAGGCTCGGGAACGATAAGGGAATTCATCTCTTCACGCCAAGTCGATAAATATATACCCCCTCCATATAATTGTTCATACTAAATCCACCTATACCCCTGCACTTTTCAATACATTCATACGCAATTTTTTAAATTTTTCACTAAACTCGACTGTTTTTCAATTGAATTTTATCAAAATCGATATAGCCAACTAGTTTACATAATATTTTGACATTTCCGGACGACCTGCGAGTCAGGAACACCTATAAAAGAAACATTATTAGTATTTAATAAAAAGTATAGTTACAATAGTTTTCATACTCACCTGGTGAAGTGAACCCCCAACTGACGGCGGTGCTGACATCCATCCAGAGTGCGGAATTTATCCCTCTTTCAAACGCCACCAACAGCATCCCGATCGGCCGCACAGTTTCCTTATTTTAAGCTTATCCCTTTGAAAAATCGGGAAATTTTTCGAAATCTTAACAGTTTTCAGCGGTTTTCCGGAGATTTTTGTACCGAACCAGGTCCGGTTTTTTAGCTGACCGCGTAGCCCGTGACGAGGCGGATTTTTAGACACCCCACACGCGGGCATACGGCGCGTCGCTCCCGGATTTTGGCCGCCCGAGTCCCTATTTTATCGACTTTTTTACTCTTCTTTCAGTTTCTTCTGCGTGCAACATCCCCGATTCGTAATATTCTCCTAATCTTTTTTCACCATCCGATAGCCTGTTTAAAGACGAATCCCGCAATATAACATTTCGGGGTCATCCAGGCTCGGGAACGATAAGGGAATTCATCTCTTCACGCCAAGTCGATAAATATATACCCCCTCCATATAATTGTTCATACTAAATCCACCTATACCCCTGCACTTTTCAATACATTCATACGCAATTTTTTAAATTTTTCACTAAACTCGACTGTTTTTCAATTGAATTTTATCAAAATCGATATAGCCAACTAGTTTACATAATATTTTGACATTTCCGGACGACCTGCGAGTCAGGAACACCTATAAAAGAAACATTATTAGTATTTAATAAAAAGTATAGTTACAATAGTTTTCATACTCACCTGGTGAAGTGAACCCCCAACTGACGGCGGTGCTGACATCCATCCAGAGTGCGGAATTTATCCCTCTTTCAAACGCCACCAACAGCATCCCGATCGGCCGCACAGTTTCCTTATTTTAAGCTTATCCCTTTGAAAAATCGGGAAATTTTTCGAAATCTTAACAGTTTTCAGCGGTTTTCCGGAGATTTTTGTACCGAACCAGGTCCGGTTTTTTAGCTGACCGCGTAGCCCGTGACGAGGCGGATTTTTAGACACCCCACACGCGGGCATACGGCGCGTCGCTCCCGGATTTTGGCCGCCCGAGTCCCTATTTTATCGACTTTTTTACTCTTCTTTCAGTTTCTTCTGCGTGCAACATCCCCGATTCGTAATATTCTCCTAATCTTTTTTCACCATCCGATAGCCTGTTTAAAGACGAATCCCGCAATATAACATTTCGGGGTCATCCAGGCTCGGGAACGATAAGGGAATTCATCTCTTCACGCCAAGTCGATAAATATATACCCCCTCCATATAATTGTTCATACTAAATCCACCTATACCCCTGCACTTTTCAATACATTCATACGCAATTTTTTAAATTTTTCACTAAACTCGACTGTTTTTCAATTGAATTTTATCAAAATCGATATAGCCAACTAGTTTACATAATATTTTGACATTTCCGGACGACCTGCGAGTCAGGAACACCTATAAAAGAAACATTATTAGTATTTAATAAAAAGTATAGTTACAATAGTTTTCATACTCACCTGGTGAAGTGAACCCCCAACTGACGGCGGTGCTGACATCCATCCAGAGTGCGGAATTTATCCCTCTTTCAAACGCCACCAACAGCATCCCGATCGGCCGCACAGTTTCCTTATTTTAAGCTTATCCCTTTGAAAAATCGGGAAATTTTTCGAAATCTTAACAGTTTTCAGCGGTTTTCCGGAGATTTTTGTACCGAACCAGGTCCGGTTTTTTAGCTGACCGCGTAGCCCGTGACGAGGCGGATTTTTAGACACCCCACACGCGGGCATACGGCGCGTCGCTCCCGGATTTTGGCCGCCCGAGTCCCTATTTTATCGACTTTTTTACTCTTCTTTCAGTTTCTTCTGCGTGCAACATCCCCGATTCGTAATATTCTCCTAATCTTTTTTCACCATCCGATAGCCTGTTTAAAGACGAATCCCGCAATATAACATTTCGGGGTCATCCAGGCTCGGGAACGATAAGGGAATTCATCTCTTCACGCCAAGTCGATAAATATATACCCCCTCCATATAATTGTTCATACTAAATCCACCTATACCCCTGCACTTTTGGGGTGCGAGGCCGGGGCACCTCCACGTGGTGCACCCTGGAAACGTCCATTTGGACGGCCAAGATTCCGGCGGGAGGGGGGGTCTCCGCGTGCCGACTCTGAAGGCAGAGCGCACGGCGGATTTGGCCCGGGGCCAATGGGGCGGATGTGTCTCATGGCACTCCGTCGCCAGGGACGGTTGCGTCACGGCCCGGGGGCGTGACGGGTCGGTCGCTCGCGAGCGGCCAGACCCGGAAGGCCCAAACCGTAATCCTGAGTAGGGGGGTCAGGACCGGGGGTCTGCGGACTGCGGGGAAGAAAACCCCTATAAAAAATCACCCCAATCTCAAGTTTTGCTACTCGGCGAGGAGATGTATGGCTGGTGGGTTAAGAAGCGCGCGCGAAAAAAAAAAGCGTCCAGTCGTTAGAGTAGTAGTCAAGGAGGACTTAAACTTCCACACCACGATGGCAGAAGCAACAAAACGTAAGTCTTCACCAGAGGGTCCCGGCCAGGCCGGGGAATCCCTTGCTGTGCCGGGGCTTGCGCGCGACGAGGAGTCGCGCCCAAGTTCCGGCACAGTCAGCCCCCAATCGTATGGGTGGGGGGCACCTTCTGCTCCAGCCGCGAGCCCGGCGAAACATGAGGCTCAAAAGAAGAAGTATAGGAAGAGGAAAGGCGCCGTAGGAACTGCGTATCAACGCAAGTTGCGCCTAAAGCGGGAAGCGGAACGGCGGGCACAAAAAGATGCCGCCGTGGCCGCGCGCGACGAGGGCGGTGCATCCGCAGCTACCGCAGAGCCGTCGCGGGACGGAAACGGCGATATCGCCGGGGCGTCGAGAGAGAGGAGTGGCAGCTCAGGACTGTCAAGCGACGAGGGCGGATCAGCCGCAGGGCCGTCGCGGGACGAGGGCGGCGGGGCCGCAGGACCGTCCGAACCAGGAGGAGGTAGTGACTCCGAGGAGCGGAGCGCCTCCGGTGGAAGGAGAGGCAGCTCCAGTATGACGCTGTCGAGCGACGAGGGCGGCAGTGCCGCAGAGCCGTCGCAGGACGAGGGCGGCAGGGCCGCAGGACCGTCGGGGCATGTTGTCTCGGGGTTGGAGATGTCGGCGGACGAGGGCGGTGTCGCAGGGCCGTCCGCCGAGGATGGTAAAGGCCGGAGTAGGGACGAGGGTGGTGATTTCGCCGCAGGGCCGTCCGTAGCTCTGGTTGGGTTGCCCGGCACGGTAGGCAGGTTGTCCGGGGTGCTGGGCGGGTCGTCCGGTAGAGGTGGGGATGGGTCGTCCGGCGATAGAGGGGCCGCCGTGGAGTCTGAGCCGCATCCTGCGGCGAGGGCTCTGACGGCGGCTTTAGGTGTCAGGGGAAGGGAGAGGGAGGGGGCCCGCTCCCCCCCGAGGGATAGGAAGCGCCCCCTGGAAAGGGAAGGCAGCTCCACGTCCGACTCGGAGGGGACCGATACCATCAGGCCTCCCCCCAAGGTTGCGACCGCGCGCCGGGGGCGCAGGGGTCGGGGAGGTGCGGTGGCGGCCAGACCGGCGACGCCGTGTCCGGCCGACCAGGGAGGCGAGGTGGCGGCCCTTCAGGCCGCAAACGCCCGCCTCAGCGAGGAGGTCTCCGGCTTGCGGGAGCGAAACCGCAGGCTGGAGACGGAACTTTCGGCGGTGCGGAGAGAGAACCGCGGGTTGGCCAAGGACGTGGCTGACCTGCGGTCTCAATTCGAGCGCCTGGTGCCGGCTGTGGCGCCGGCGCCGGCCCCGCCGCCGAAAAGGGTCGCGCCAGCGAGGGCGGGCCCATCGTCTGCGCCCGTGGCGCCGGCTGCGCCCGTCGCGGCCGCTGCGCCGGCTGCGCCCGTCGCGGCTTCGCCGCTGCCTCCCCTCGTCGTCGTCCCTCCGCCGGCTCGTGGCCGCGGGAGACCTCGGAAGGGGGAGGAGCCGCCGCCCGACGAGGTGCACGGCGTGTCGGAGTCGGCGGTACGCGTCATCCTGGCCCGAGTAGGGGTGATGATGGATGCGCGTATCGCCGCCGTAGCGGCCAGGCTCCCGCCTGAGCCGCCCCTCCGGCCGCCGCTCGCCGCGGACAAGGCGAGGCGGCCGCAAGCGTCGGCTCCCACGCCGCTGCCCTGTCAGGGTGGCCGCGTGGTGAGCTACGCTGCGGCCGCGGCTGGGCCCAAGGGGGCCAAGAAGGCCGGCAAGGTGCCGGCTCCCGCCAAGGCCGGGCCGCGGCCGGCGCCAGCGGCTGCACCGCAGGCGCCGGTCGGCGAACCCGCGGCTGCGCCTGCTGCGCTCAGCGCTGCTGCCAGGCTCGAACAGGGCTGGCAGGTGGCTGAGCGTAGCAGGAAGGCACGCGGCCAAAAGCGGAGAGCGGCGGCCAAGAGTGCCGCTGTGGCCGCCGCTCCCCAGGCGGGAGCCGGCGGAAAGGGGAAAAGGTCGCGTAGGGGCCTCAAGTCGCCGAAGACGGCTGCGGTGGTAATCACCGTACTGCCTGAGGCGGCTGAGAGGGGCCTAAACTATGAGGCCGTCCTAAGACGCGCCCGGCGGGAGCTGGACGTCTCCGACATCGGGGGCGTCGAGGCGAGGACCCGCAAAGCCCGGACAGGGGCTCGAATACTCGAGTTCCCTGGGGCCGAGGGCGCGAAGACGGCCGATAGTTTGGCCACGATGCTGAGGGGGCTGTTCGGGCCAGAGGATGGAGTCCGAATCGCCAGGCCCGTCAAGTGCGCAGATATGCGCCTCACGGGTCTGGACGACTCCGTGGCGGTGGAGGACATCCGGGAGGCCATTATGGCGCGTACCGGGTGTGCCTCGGACACCGTCCGGATTGGCACCATCCGCCCTGGTCCGGGCGGCGTCGGTGCTGTCTGGGTGCAGTGCCCAGTGGAGTCGGTCAAGCAATTGGCCGACTCAGGCAGGCTCCTCGTGGGCTGGAGTTCGGCGCGGGTAACCGTGCTGGAGCCCCGGCCTGCGAGGTGTTATAAATGCATGGCGGTCGGGCATACCCGACCGACATGCAGAAACTGCTTTGACTGCAGCGGGCTATGTTTCCGTTGCGGTCAGGCTGGACACCAGGCGGCATCGTGCTCTGCGGTGCCCCACTGCCCCGCGTGTGCGGCGGGCAATAGGCCTGCCAAACACCGCATGGGCTCTGGGGACTGCAGACCCCCGGCATCGGCCCCGAAGGGGCGGGGCGGCCCATCGACCGGGCCAGCCCCCGCTCCGAGCGCGGCCCGATCGCCCGTTAGCGCGGAGGAGGTGACGATGGATACGGACCGTTAATGGACCCCGTATCCATTCGTCTCCTCCAGGCCAATCTCAGCCACTCCGCCGGTGCGCAGGACGTGTTCCTGCAAGCCATGGCGGAGTGGTTGATAGGAGTAGCCGTAGTCGCGGAGCCGTACGTGGTGCCCGACCGGATTAACTGGTTGGGTAGCGCTGATGGCACCGTGGCAATCGTCGCCTCCACGTCGTGGCCTTCGTCGTCTCTGACCCTTAGGGACAGGGGCGTCGGATACGTCGCGGCGGACTGGGGGGAGATTACGCTCTTCGGAGTTTATCTCTCCCCTAACTGGAGTGTGACCGATTTCGAGGCCTTCCTCACCATCATGGAGGCCTCGTTACGGCGACTGGCATCGCGCCAGGTCTTCGTCCTGGGGGACTTTAACGCCAAGTCCGTGGCGTGGGGGTCCCCTAGGACGGATGACCGAGGACGGGCGATCGAGGAGTGGGCGGCGGCACTGGGCCTCTGTTTGCTGAACAGGGGCTCGGTGCATACGTGCGTGCGACAACGGGGCGGGTCGATAGTGGACCTTTCGTTCGCTAGCCCCGAGGTCGCCGCACGCGTGGGGAGCTGGCGCGTCGTGGAGGAGGTGGAGACCTTGTCGGACCACCGGTATATCCGGATGGAGGTCTCCCCTGCAATCCCGACGCCCAGCAGGGGTCACGGGGCGGATGGGCGTCCTGCGTTCCCGCGATGGGCTGTGGGTCGCTTAGACCGGGACCAGCTGGCGGAGACAGCCATCGTATACTCGTGGCTGTCCTCTGCCCACCAGTCGGACGGGGTGGACGCCGAGGCTGGCCGCATCCGCAGTGCGTTGACGCAGATCTGCGATGCGGCCATGCCCCGGGTACGGCGTCTGCCCCCGAGGAGGGGTGTCCACTGGTGGTCCCGGGAGCTGGCGGATCTCCGGGCTGCGTGTATCCGCGCCCGGAGGGCCTACACCCGCAGCCGGCGGCGCCATCGCGACGCGGAGCGGGAGGCCGTGCTTTACGAGGGCTACCGCAATGCGCGGTCGGCCTTCAGGCTGGCCGTCCGCTCCGCCAAGGACGTCAGTCGGCAGGAGATGCTGGACGGTCTCGACCGTGACCCCTGGGGACGCCCCTATCGCGCGGTGCTGAATAGGCTACGCGCGCGGGGCCCTCCCCTCACCGAGACTCTCCAGCCCGGCCTTCTCACCCGGGTCATCGAGGACCTGTTCCCGCGGCGGGCGGAACACACGCCCCCGGTCATGGCTCCGCCAGACACTGACCGGGAGGCCGACGACGACAGTGTTCCGCCCATCACGGAACCCGAGATGGGGGTGGCGGTGACGCGCATGCGCGCAAAGTCTACCGCCCCCGGGCCCGACGGTGTTCCTAACCGCGTGCTGGCCCTGGTCCTCGAACACCTGGGACCCCGCCTCAGGGAGCTGTTCGACGCGTGTTTAGCGTCCGGACGGTTCCCTGGGTGCTGGAAGGAGGGAAGGCTGGTGCTCCTGCCGAAGCCGGGACGGTCTCCGGAGTCGCCTTCGGCCTACAGGCCTATCGTGCTGCTCGATGACACGGGCAAGCTACTGGAGAGGGTGGTAGCTGCCCGCATCGAGCGGCACCTCGTCGGCACGGGGCCCGATCTGTCGGACGCCCAGTTTGGGTTTAGGAGGGGTCGTTCGACGATCGCGGCTCTGTTGCGCCTGAGGGCCGTGGCGACTGAGGCCGTCACCGGCGGGGGAGTGCTGTTGGTGGTGTCCCTAGACATCGCCAACGCATTCAATAGTCTGCCATTCAGCTGCATCAGGGAGGCGCTCCGGTATCACGGGGTGCCAGTTTACCTGAGGCGGCTAGTGGCAGACTATTTGGAGGGGCGCAGCGTCCTCTGCACCGACCGAGCAGGGGACGTTGTGCGGACGCCCATGACGTGCGGTGTCCCGCAGGGGTCGGTCCTCGGACCCACCCTGTGGAACATCGGCTACGACTGGGCGTTGAGGGGGAGCCTCCCGCCCGGGCTGGGCGTGATTTGTTACGCCGACGACACGCTCGTCACAGCCCGCGGTGGGACGCTAGAAGAGGCGGTAAGCCTGGCGACCTCGGGTACCGAGGAGGTCGTCAGACGGATCGAGGCGCTGGGGTTGAGGGTCGCCCTGGACAAGACGGAGGCCCTCTTGTTCCATGGGCGCACTATGAGCCCTCCCATCGGCGTCTCGATCACCGTCCACTCGGTCGACATCAGCATCCGGGCCCATATGAGGTACTTGGGCCTGGTGCTCGACGGGCGATGGTGGTTCCGGGAGCATTTCCGTAGGCTCGCTCCGCGGCTCGTCGGCACGGCGTCCGCCCTATCGTGGCTTATGCCGAACGTGGGCGGACCGAGCGCTGTGTGCCGACGGCTGTATGCGGGGGTCATCCGGTCGATGGCCCTGTACGGCGCACCGGTGTGGGCGGGGTCCATGACCGCCCGACTCAGGGCCCTTCTGTGGCGACCACAGAGGGTCATGGCGGTCAGGGCCATCCGCGGATACCGCACGGTGGCGACGGAGGCAGCGTGCCTATTGGCCGGGACTCCCCCGTGGGACCTGGAGGCGGAGATGCTCGCCGAACTATATCGGCGGGTGACGGGGGTGCGAGCGGAGGGCGGTGTGGTCTCGTTGAGGGATCTCACCGCCTGGCGCGTCGACGCCCGCCGAGACGTCATCGCCCGTTGGGCAGTCCGGCTGGAGAGGCCTCGGTTCGGGGTGCGAACCGTGGAGGCCTTCCGGCCGGTGCTGATGCAGTGGTTGGAGAGGCGGCACGGGGTGCTCTCCTTCCGACTGGTGCAGGTTTTGACGGGGCATGGGTGCTTCGCCAAATACCTGCACAAGGTCGTTAGGAGGGAGAGTACACCGTCCTGCCACCACTGCGATTGCGACGAGGACACGGCGCGCCATACGCTCGAGGCCTGCGGGGCTTGGGCAGTGCAGCGCTGTGAACTCGTCGCAATCATCGGTACGGACCTGACGCTGCCGGCTATCGCTAGGGCGATGGTCGACAGCGTCGGGAATTGGGACGCGGTCGCAGCCTTCTGCGAGACAGTGATCTCGCGGAAGGAGGCGGCGGATCGCCTGCGCGAGGAGCGCAGCCTCGATGAGGAGATCCGCCGCCGGCGACTGGGGCGGCGCAGGCGCAACTATCTGCGCCTCATGCCGCCCTAGCCGAGGCCGCGGGTGACGTGACCGGGGATTAGTCCGTCACCCGCCGAGAGGCCGACCGCGTGAGGAAAGACCGACGTCCTCCCCGAGGGGGGGACGTCGGTCGATGGGAGGGTACCCCAACAGGGGGTATTCCGTCGGGCCGACCACTGACGACAAGTTAACGCTGCTCCAGTGGTCGGCCCAACGACGAAGGCGACGTGGTTTTCGGGTGGGTCGCGGGAGTTGCGTGCTCAAGCCCCTCTGTCGCCCCGGACGGAGTGGTGCGGAGGCGCGCCGACCGCGGCCCACCCACAAAAAAAAAAAAAAAAACCCCTGCACTTTTCAATACATTCATACGCAATTTTTTAAATTTTTCACTAAACTCGACTGTTTTTCAATTGAATTTTATCAAAATCGATATAGCCAACTAGTTTACATAATATTTTGACATTTCCGGACGACCTGCGAGTCAGGAACACCTATAAAAGAAACATTATTAGTATTTAATAAAAAGTATAGTTACAATAGTTTTCATACTCACCTGGTGAAGTGAACCCCCAACTGACGGCGGTGCTGACATCCATCCAGAGTGCGGAATTTATCCCTCTTTCAAACGCCACCAACAGCATCCCGATCGGCCGCACAGTTTCCTTATTTTAAGCTTATCCCTTTGAAAAATCGGGAAATTTTTCGAAATCTTAACAGTTTTCAGCGGTTTTCCGGAGATTTTTGTACCGAACCAGGTCCGGTTTTTTAGCTGACCGCGTAGCCCGTGACGAGGCGGATTTTTAGACACCCCACACGCGGGCATACGGCGCGTCGCTCCCGGATTTTGGCCGCCCGAGTCCCTATTTTATCGACTTTTTTACTCTTCTTTCAGTTTCTTCTGCGTGCAACATCCCCGATTCGTAATATTCTCCTAATCTTTTTTCACCATCCGATAGCCTGTTTAAAGACGAATCCCGCAATATAACATTTCGGGGTCATCCAGGCTCGGGAACGATAAGGGAATTCATCTCTTCACGCCAAGTCGATAAATATATACCCCCTCCATATAATTGTTCATACTAAATCCACCTATACCCCTGCACTTTTCAATACATTCATACGCAATTTTTTAAATTTTTCACTAAACTCGACTGTTTTTCAATTGAATTTTATCAAAATCGATATAGCCAACTAGTTTACATAATATTTTGACATTTCCGGACGACCTGCGAGTCAGGAACACCTATAAAAGAAACATTATTAGTATTTAATAAAAAGTATAGTTACAATAGTTTTCATACTCACCTGGTGAAGTGAACCCCCAACTGACGGCGGTGCTGACATCCATCCAGAGTGCGGAATTTATCCCTCTTTCAAACGCCACCAACAGCATCCCGATCGGCCGCACAGTTTCCTTATTTTAAGCTTATCCCTTTGAAAAATCGGGAAATTTTTCGAAATCTTAACAGTTTTCAGCGGTTTTCCGGAGATTTTTGTACCGAACCAGGTCCGGTTTTTTAGCTGACCGCGTAGCCCGTGACGAGGCGGATTTTTAGACACCCCACACGCGGGCATACGGCGCGTCGCTCCCGGATTTTGGCCGCCCGAGTCCCTATTTTATCGACTTTTTTACTCTTCTTTCAGTTTCTTCTGCGTGCAACATCCCCGATTCGTAATATTCTCCTAATCTTTTTTCACCATCCGATAGCCTGTTTAAAGACGAATCCCGCAATATAACATTTCGGGGTCATCCAGGCTCGGGAACGATAAGGGAATTCATCTCTTCACGCCAAGTCGATAAATATATACCCCCTCCATATAATTGTTCATACTAAATCCACCTATACCCCTGCACTTTTGGGGTGCGAGGCCGGGGCACCTCCACGTGGTGCACCCTGGAAACGTCCATTTGGACGGCCAAGATTCCGGCGGGAGGGGGGGTCTCCGCGTGCCGACTCTGAAGGCAGAGCGCACGGCGGATTTGGCCCGGGGCCAATGGGGCGGATGTGTCTCATGGCACTCCGTCGCCAGGGACGGTTGCGTCACGGCCCGGGGGCGTGACGGGTCGGTCGCTCGCGAGCGGCCAGACCCGGAAGGCCCAAACCGTAATCCTGAGTAGGGGGGTCAGGACCGGGGGTCTGCGGACTGCGGGGAAGAAAACCCCTATAAAAAATCACCCCAATCTCAAGTTTTGCTACTCGGCGAGGAGATGTATGGCTGGTGGGTTAAGAAGCGCGCGCGAAAAAAAAAAAAGCGTCCAGTCGTTAGAGTAGTAGTCAAGGAGGACTTAAACTTCCACACCACGATGGCAGAAGCAACAAAACGTAAGTCTTCACCAGAGGGTCCCGGCCAGGCCGGGGAATCCCTTGCTGTGCCGGGGCTTGCGCGCGACGAGGAGTCGCGCCCAAGCTCCGGCACAGTCAGCCCCCAATCGTATGGGTGGGGGGCACCTTCTGCTCCAGCCGCGAGCCCGGCGAAACATGAGGCTCAAAAGAAGAAGTATAGGAAGAGGAAAGGCGCCGTAGGAACTGCGTATCAACGCAAGTTGCGCCTAAAGCGGGAAGCGGAACGGCGGGCACAAAAAGATGCCGCCGTGGCCGCGCGCGACGAGGGCGGTGCATCCGCAGCTACCGCAGAGCCGTCGCGGGACGGAAACGGCGATATCGCCGGGGCGTCGAGAGAGAGGAGTGGCAGCTCAGGACTGTCAAGCGACGAGGGCGGATCAGCCGCAGGGCCGTCGCGGGACGAGGGCGGCGGGGCCGCAGGACCGTCCGAACCAGGAGGAGGTAGTGACTCCGAGGAGCGGAGCGCCTCCGGTGGAAGGAGAGGCAGCTCCAGTATGACGCTGTCGAGCGACGAGGGCGGCAGTGCCGCAGAGCCGTCGCAGGACGAGGGCGGCAGGGCCGCAGGACCGTCGGGGCATGTTGTCTCGGGGTTGGAGATGTCGGCGGACGAGGGCGGTGTCGCAGGGCCGTCCGCCGAGGATGGTAAAGGCCGGAGTAGGGACGAGGGTGGTGATTTCGCCGCAGGGCCGTCCGTAGCTCTGGTCGGGTTGCCCGGCACGGTAGGCAGGTTGTCCGGGGTGCTGGGCGGGTCGTCCGGTAGAGGTGGGGATGGATCGTCCGGCGATAGAGGGGCCGCCGTGGAGTCTGAGCCGCATCCTGCGGCGAGGGCTCTGACGGCGGCTTTAGGTGTCAGGGGAAGGGAGAGGGAGGGGGCCCGCTCCCCCCCGAGGGATAGGAAGCGCCCCCTGGAAAGGGAAGGCAGCTCCACGTCCGACTCGGAGGGGACCGATACCATCAGGCCTCCCCCCAAGGTTGCGACCGCGCGCCGGGGGCGCAGGGGTCGGGGAGGTGCGGTGGCGGCCAGACCGGCGACGCCGTGTCCGGCCGACCAGGGAGGCGAGGTGGCGGCCCTTCAGGCCGCAAACGCCCGCCTCAGCGAGGAGGTCTCCGGCTTGCGGGAGCGAAACCGCAGGCTGGAGACGGAACTTTCGGCGGTGCGGAGAGAGAACCGCGGGTTGGCCAAGGACGTGGCTGACCTGCGGTCTCAATTCGAGCGCCTGGTGCCGGCTGTGGCGCCGGCGCCGGCCCCGCCGCCGAAAAGGGTCGCGCCAGCGAGGGCGGGCCCATCGTCTGCGCCCGTGGCGCCGGCTGCGCCCGTCGCGGCCGCTGCGCCGGCTGCGCCCGTCGCGGCTTCGCCGCTGCCTCCCCTCGTCGTCGTCCCTCCGCCGGCTCGTGGCCGCGGGAGACCTCGGAAGGGGGAGGAGCCGCCGCCCGACGAGGTGCACGGCGTGTCGGAGTCGGCGGTACGCGTCATCCTGGCCCGAGTAGGGGTGATGATGGATGCGCGTATCGCCGCCGTAGCGGCCAGGCTCCCGCCTGAGCCGCCCCTCCGGCCGCCGCTCGCCGCGGACAAGGCGAGGCGGCCGCAAGCGTCGGCTCCCACGCCGCTGCCCTGTCAGGGTGGCCGCGTGGTGAGCTACGCTGCGGCCGCGGCTGGGCCCAAGGGGGCCAAGAAGGCCGGCAAGGTGCCGGCTCCCGCCAAGGCCGGGCCGCGGCCGGCGCCAGCGGCTGCACCGCAGGCGCCGGTCGGCGAACCCGCGGCTGCGCCTGCTGCGCTCAGCGCTGCTGCCAGGCTCGAACAGGGCTGGCAGGTGGCTGAGCGTAGCAGGAAGGCACGCGGCCAAAAGCGGAGAGCGGCGGCCAAGAGTGCCGCTGTGGCCGCCGCTCCCCAGGCGGGAGCCGGCGGAAAGGGGAAAAGGTCGCGTAGGGGCCTCAAGTCGCCGAAGACGGCTGCGGTGGTAATCACCGTACTGCCTGAGGCGGCTGAGAGGGGCCTAAACTATGAGGCCGTCCTAAGACGCGCCCGGCGGGAGCTGGACGTCTCCGACATCGGGGGCGTCGAGGCGAGGACCCGCAAAGCCCGGACAGGGGCTCGAATACTCGAGTTCCCTGGGGCCGAGGGCGCGAAGACGGCCGATAGTTTGGCCACGATGCTGAGGGGGCTGTTCGGGCCAGAGGATGGAGTCCGAATCGCCAGGCCCGTCAAGTGCGCAGATATGCGCCTCACGGGTCTGGACGACTCCGTGGCGGTGGAGGACATCCGGGAGGCCATTATGGCGCGTACCGGGTGTGCCTCGGACACCGTCCGGATTGGCACCATCCGCCCTGGTCCGGGCGGCGTCGGTGCTGTCTGGGTGCAGTGCCCAGTGGAGTCGGTCAAGCAATTGGCCGACTCAGGCAGGCTCCTCGTGGGCTGGAGTTCGGCGCGGGTAACCGTGCTGGAGCCCCGGCCTGCGAGGTGTTATAAATGCATGGCGGTCGGGCATACCCGACCGACATGCAGAAACTGCTTTGACTGCAGCGGGCTATGTTTCCGTTGCGGTCAGGCTGGACACCAGGCGGCATCGTGCTCTGCGGTGCCCCACTGCCCCGCGTGTGCGGCGGGCAATAGGCCTGCCAAACACCGCATGGGCTCTGGGGACTGCAGACCCCCGGCATCGGCCCCGAAGGGGCGGGGCGGCCCATCGACCGGGCCAGCCCCCGCTCCGAGCGCGGCCCGATCGCCCGTTAGCGCGGAGGAGGTGACGATGGATACGGACCGTTAATGGACCCCGTATCCATTCGTCTCCTCCAGGCCAATCTCAACCACTCCGCCGGTGCGCAGGACGTGTTCCTGCAAGCCATGGCGGAGTGGTTGATAGGAGTAGCCGTAGTCGCGGAGCCGTACGTGGTGCCCGACCGGATTAACTGGTTGGGTAGCGCTGATGGCACCGTGGCAATCGTCGCCTCCACGTCGTGGCCTTCGTCGTCTCTGACCCTTAGGGACAGGGGCGTCGGATACGTCGCGGCGGACTGGGGGGAGATTACGCTCTTCGGAGTTTATCTCTCCCCTAACTGGAGTGTGACCGATTTCGAGGCCTTCCTCACCATCATGGAGGCCTCGTTACGGCGACTGGCATCGCGCCAGGTCTTCGTCCTGGGGGACTTTAACGCCAAGTCCGTGGCGTGGGGGTCCCCTAGGACGGATGACCGAGGACGGGCGATCGAGGAGTGGGCGGCGGCACTGGGCCTCTGTTTGCTGAACAGGGGCTCGGTGCATACGTGCGTGCGACAACGGGGCGGGTCGATAGTGGACCTTTCGTTCGCTAGCCCCGAGGTCGCCGCACGCGTGGGGAGCTGGCGCGTCGTGGAGGAGGTGGAGACCTTGTCGGACCACCGGTATATCCGGATGGAGGTCTCCCCTGCAATCCCGACGCCCAGCAGGGGTCACGGGGCGGATGGGCGTCCTGCGTTCCCGCGATGGGCTGTGGGTCGCTTAGACCGGGACCAGCTGGCGGAGACAGCCATCGTATACTCGTGGCTGTCCTCTGCCCACCAGTCGGACGGGGTGGACGCCGAGGCTGGCCGCATCCGCAGTGCGTTGACGCAGATCTGCGATGCGGCCATGCCCCGGGTACGGCGTCTGCCCCCGAGGAGGGGTGTCCACTGGTGGTCCCGGGAGCTGGCGGATCTCCGGGCTGCGTGTATCCGCGCCCGGAGGGCCTACACCCGCAGCCGGCGGCGCCATCGCGACGCGGAGCGGGAGGCCGTGCTTTACGAGGGCTACCGCAATGCGCGGTCGGCCTTCAGGCTGGCCGTCCGCTCCGCCAAGGACGTCAGTCGGCAGGAGATGCTGGACGGTCTCGACCGTGACCCCTGGGGACGCCCCTATCGCGCGGTGCTGAATAGGCTACGCGCGCGGGGCCCTCCCCTCACCGAGACTCTCCAGCCCGGCCTTCTCACCCGGGTCATCGAGGACCTGTTCCCGCGGCGGGCGGAACACACGCCCCCGGTCATGGCTCCGCCAGACACTGACCGGGAGGCCGACGACGACAGTGTTCCGCCCATCACGGAACCCGAGATGGGGGTGGCGGTGACGCGCATGCGCGCAAAGTCTACCGCCCCCGGGCCCGACGGTGTTCCTAACCGCGTGCTGGCCCTGGTCCTCGAACACCTGGGACCCCGCCTCAGGGAGCTGTTCGACGCGTGTTTAGCGTCCGGACGGTTCCCTGGGTGCTGGAAGGAGGGAAGGCTGGTGCTCCTGCCGAAGCCGGGACGGTCTCCGGAGTCGCCTTCGGCCTACAGGCCTATCGTGCTGCTCGATGACACGGGCAAGCTACTGGAGAGGGTGGTAGCTGCCCGCATCGAGCGGCACCTCGTCGGCACGGGGCCCGATCTGTCGGACGCCCAGTTTGGGTTTAGGAGGGGTCGTTCGACGATCGCGGCTCTGTTGCGCCTGAGGGCCGTGGCGACTGAGGCCGTCACCGGCGGGGGAGTGCTGTTGGTGGTGTCCCTAGACATCGCCAACGCATTCAATGGTCTGCCATTCAGCTGCATCAGGGAGGCGCTCCGGTATCACGGGGTGCCAGTTTACCTGAGGCGGCTAGTGGCAGACTATTTGGAGGGGCGCAGCGTCCTCTGCACCGACCGAGCAGGGGACGTTGTGCGGACGCCCATGACGTGCGGTGTCCCACAGGGGTCGGTCCTCGGACCCACCCTGTGGAACATCGGCTACGACTGGGCGTTGAGGGGGAGCCTCCCGCCCGGGCTGGGCGTGATTTGTTACGCCGACGACACGCTCGTCACAGCCCGCGGTGGGACGCTAGAAGAGGCGGTAAGCCTGGCGACCTCGGGTACCGAGGAGGTCGTCAGACGGATCGAGGCGCTGGGGTTGAGGGTCGCCCTGGACAAGACGGAGGCCCTCTTGTTCCATGGGCGCACTATGAGCCCTCCCATCGGCGTCTCGATCACCGTCCACTCGGTCGACATCAGCATCCGGGCCCATATGAGGTACTTGGGCCTGGTGCTCGACGGGCGATGGTGGTTCCGGGAGCATTTCCGTAGGCTCGCTCCGCGGCTCGTCGGCACGGCGTCCGCCCTATCGTGGCTTATGCCGAACGTGGGCGGACCGAGCGCTGCGTGCCGACGGCTGTATGCGGGGGTCATCCGGTCGATGGCCCTGTACGGCGCACCGGTGTGGGCGGGGTCCATGACCGCCCGACTCAGGGCCCTTCTGTGGCGACCACAGAGGGTCATGGCGGTCAGGGCCATCCGCGGATACCGCACGGTGGCGACGGAGGCAGCGTGCCTATTGGCCGGGACTCCCCCGTGGGACCTGGAGGCGGAGATGCTCGCCGAACTATATCGGCGGGTGACGGGGGTGCGAGCGGAGGGCGGTGTGGTCTCGTTGAGGGATCTCACCGCCTGGCGCGTCGACGCCCGCCGAGACGTCATCGCCCGTTGGGCAGTCCGGCTGGAGAGGCCTCGGTTCGGGGTGCGAACCGTGGAGGCCTTCCGGCCGGTGCTGATGCAGTGGTTGGAGAGGCGGCACGGGGTGCTCTCCTTCCGACTGGTGCGGGTTTTGACGGGGCATGGGTGCTTCGCCAAATACCTGCACAAGGTCGTTAGGAGGGAGAGTACACCGTCCTGCCACCACTGCGATTGCGACGAGGACACGGCGCGCCATACGCTCGAGGCCTGCGGGGCTTGGGCAGTGCAGCGCTGTGAACTCGTCGCAATCATCGGTACGGACCTGACGCTGCCGGCTATCGCTAGGGCGATGGTCGACAGCGTCGGGAATTGGGACGCGGTCGCAGCCTTCTGCGAGACAGTGATCTCGCGGAAGGAGGCGGCGGATCGCCTGCGCGAGGAGCGCAGCCTCGATGAGGAGATCCGCCGCCGGCGACTGGGGCGGCGCAGGCGCAACTATCTGCGCCTCATGCCGCCCTAGCCGAGGCCGCGGGTGACGTGACCGGGGATTAGTCCGTCACCCGCCGAGAGGCCGACCGCGTGAGGAAAGACCGACGTCCTCCCCGAGGGGGGGACGTCGGTCGATGGGAGGGTACCCCAACAGGGGGTATTCCGTCGGGCCGACCACTGACGACAAGTTAACGCTGCTCCAGTGGTCGGCCCAACGACGAAGGCGACGTGGTTTTCGGGTGGGTCGCGGGAGTTGCGTGCTCAAGCCCCTCTGTCGCCCCGGACGGAGTGGTGCGGAGGCGCGCCGACCGCGGCCCACCCACAAAAAAAAAAAAAACCCCTGCACTTTTCAATACATTCATACGCAATTTTTTAAATTTTTCACTAAACTCGACTGTTTTTCAATTGAATTTTATCAAAATCGATATAGCCAACTAGTTTACATAATATTTTGACATTTCCGGACGACCTGCGAGTCAGGAACACCTATAAAAGAAACATTATTAGTATTTAATAAAAAGTATAGTTACAATAGTTTTCATACTCACCTGGTGAAGTGAACCCCCAACTGACGGCGGTGCTGACATCCATCCAGAGTGCGGAATTTATCCCTCTTTCAAACGCCACCAACAGCATCCCGATCGGCCGCACAGTTTCCTTATTTTAAGCTTATCCCTTTGAAAAATCGGGAAATTTTTCGAAATCTTAACAGTTTTCAGCGGTTTTCCGGAGATTTTTGTACCGAACCAGGTCCGGTTTTTTAGCTGACCGCGTAGCCCGTGACGAGGCGGATTTTTAGACACCCCACACGCGGGCATACGGCGCGTCGCTCCCGGATTTTGGCCGCCCGAGTCCCTATTTTATCGACTTTTTTACTCTTCTTTCAGTTTCTTCTGCGTGCAACATCCCCGATTCGTAATATTCTCCTAATCTTTTTTCACCATCCGATAGCCTGTTTAAAGACGAATCCCGCAATATAACATTTCGGGGTCATCCAGGCTCGGGAACGATAAGGGAATTCATCTCTTCACGCCAAGTCGATAAATATATACCCCCTCCATATAATTGTTCATACTAAATCCACCTATACCCCTGCACTTTTCAATACATTCATACGCAATTTTTTAAATTTTTCACTAAACTCGACTGTTTTTCAATTGAATTTTATCAAAATCGATATAGCCAACTAGTTTACATAATATTTTGACATTTCCGGACGACCTGCGAGTCAGGAACACCTATAAAAGAAACATTATTAGTATTTAATAAAAAGTATAGTTACAATAGTTTTCATACTCACCTGGTGAAGTGAACCCCCAACTGACGGCGGTGCTGACATCCATCCAGAGTGCGGAATTTATCCCTCTTTCAAACGCCACCAACAGCATCCCGATCGGCCGCACAGTTTCCTTATTTTAAGCTTATCCCTTTGAAAAATCGGGAAATTTTTCGAAATCTTAACAGTTTTCAGCGGTTTTCCGGAGATTTTTGTACCGAACCAGGTCCGGTTTTTTAGCTGACCGCGTAGCCCGTGACGAGGCGGATTTTTAGACACCCCACACGCGGGCATACGGCGCGTCGCTCCCGGATTTTGGCCGCCCGAGTCCCTATTTTATCGACTTTTTTACTCTTCTTTCAGTTTCTTCTGCGTGCAACATCCCCGATTCGTAATATTCTCCTAATCTTTTTTCACCATCCGATAGCCTGTTTAAAGACGAATCCCGCAATATAACATTTCGGGGTCATCCAGGCTCGGGAACGATAAGGGAATTCATCTCTTCACGCCAAGTCGATAAATATATACCCCCTCCATATAATTGTTCATACTAAATCCACCTATACCCCTGCACTTTTCAATACATTCATACGCAATTTTTTAAATTTTTCACTAAACTCGACTGTTTTTCAATTGAATTTTATCAAAATCGATATAGCCAACTAGTTTACATAATATTTTGACATTTCCGGACGACCTGCGAGTCAGGAACACCTATAAAAGAAACATTATTAGTATTTAATAAAAAGTATAGTTACAATAGTTTTCATACTCACCTGGTGAAGTGAACCCCCAACTGACGGCGGTGCTGACATCCATCCAGAGTGCGGAATTTATCCCTCTTTCAAACGCCACCAACAGCATCCCGATCGGCCGCACAGTTTCCTTATTTTAAGCTTATCCCTTTGAAAAATCGGGAAATTTTTCGAAATCTTAACAGTTTTCAGCGGTTTTCCGGAGATTTTTGTACCGAACCAGGTCCGGTTTTTTAGCTGACCGCGTAGCCCGTGACGAGGCGGATTTTTAGACACCCCACACGCGGGCATACGGCGCGTCGCTCCCGGATTTTGGCCGCCCGAGTCCCTATTTTATCGACTTTTTTACTCTTCTTTCAGTTTCTTCTGCGTGCAACATCCCCGATTCGTAATATTCTCCTAATCTTTTTTCACCATCCGATAGCCTGTTTAAAGACGAATCCCGCAATATAACATTTCGGGGTCATCCAGGCTCGGGAACGATAAGGGAATTCATCTCTTCACGCCAAGTCGATAAATATATACCCCCTCCATATAATTGTTCATACTAAATCCACCTATACCCCTGCACTTTTCAATACATTCATACGCAATTTTTTAAATTTTTCACTAAACTCGACTGTTTTTCAATTGAATTTTATCAAAATCGATATAGCCAACTAGTTTACATAATATTTTGACATTTCCGGACGACCTGCGAGTCAGGAACACCTATAAAAGAAACATTATTAGTATTTAATAAAAAGTATAGTTACAATAGTTTTCATACTCACCTGGTGAAGTGAACCCCCAACTGACGGCGGTGCTGACATCCATCCAGAGTGCGGAATTTATCCCTCTTTCAAACGCCACCAACAGCATCCCGATCGGCCGCACAGTTTCCTTATTTTAAGCTTATCCCTTTGAAAAATCGGGAAATTTTTCGAAATCTTAACAGTTTTCAGCGGTTTTCCGGAGATTTTTGTACCGAACCAGGTCCGGTTTTTTAGCTGACCGCGTAGCCCGTGACGAGGCGGATTTTTAGACACCCCACACGCGGGCATACGGCGCGTCGCTCCCGGATTTTGGCCGCCCGAGTCCCTATTTTATCGACTTTTTTACTCTTCTTTCAGTTTCTTCTGCGTGCAACATCCCCGATTCGTAATATTCTCCTAATCTTTTTTCACCATCCGATAGCCTGTTTAAAGACGAATCCCGCAATATAACATTTCGGGGTCATCCAGGCTCGGGAACGATAAGGGAATTCATCTCTTCACGCCAAGTCGATAAATATATACCCCCTTTTTTTTTTTTTTTTTTTTTGTGGGTGGGCCGCGGTCGGCGCGCCTCCGCACCACTCCGTCCGGGGCGACAGAGGGGCTTGAGCACGCAACTCCCGCGACCCACCCGAAAACCACGTCGCCTTCGTCGTTGGGCCGACCACTGGAGCAGCGTTAACTTGTCGTCAGTGGTCGGCCCGACGGAATACCCCCTATTGGGGTACCCTCCCATCGACCGACGTCCCCCCCCTCGGGGAGGACGTCGGTCTTTCCTCACGCGGTCGGCCTCTCGGCGGGTGACGGACTAATCCCCGGTCACGTCACCCGCGGCCTCGGCTAGGGCGGCATGAGGCGCAGATAGTTGCGCCTGCGCCGCCCCAGTCGCCGGCGGCGGATCTCCTCATCGAGGCTGCGCTCCTCGCGCAGGCGATCCGCCGCCTCCTTCCGCGAGATCACTGTCTCGCAGAAGGCTGCGACCGCGTCCCAATTCCCGACGCTGTCGACCATCGCCCTAGCGATAGCCGGCAGCGTCAGGTCCGTACCGATGATTGCGACGAGTTCACAGCGCTGCACTGCCCAAGCCCCGCAGGCCTCGAGCGTATGGCGCGCCGTGTCCTCGTCGCAATCGCAGTGGTGGCAGGACGGTGTACTCTCCCTCCTAACGACCTTGTGCAGGTATTTGGCGAAGCACCCATGCCCCGTCAAAACCTGCACCAGTCGGAAGGAGAGCACCCCGTGCCGCCTCTCCAACCACTGCATCAGCACCGGCCGGAAGGCCTCCACGGTTCGCACCCCGAACCGAGGCCTCTCCAGCCGGACTGCCCAACGGGCGATGACGTCTCGGCGGGCGTCGACGCGCCAGGCGGTGAGATCCCTCAACGAGACCACACCGCCCTCCGCTCGCACCCCCGTCACCCGCCGATATAGTTCGGCGAGCATCTCCGCCTCCAGGTCCCACGGGGGAGTCCCGGCCAATAGGCACGCTGCCTCCGTCGCCACCGTGCGGTATCCGCGGATGGCCCTGACCGCCATGACCCTCTGTGGTCGCCACAGAAGGGCCCTGAGTCGGGCGGTCATGGACCCCGCCCACACCGGTGCGCCGTACAGGGCCATCGACCGGATGACCCCCGCATACAGCCGTCGGCACGCAGCGCTCGGTCCGCCCACGTTCGGCATAAGCCACGATAGGGCGGACGCCGTGCCGACGAGCCGCGGAGCGAGCCTACGGAAATGCTCCCGGAACCACCATCGCCCGTCGAGCACCAGGCCCAAGTACCTCATATGGGCCCGGATGCTGATGTCGACCGAGTGGACGGTGATCGAGACGCCGATGGGAGGGCTCATAGTGCGCCCATGGAACAAGAGGGCCTCCGTCTTGTCCAGGGCGACCCTCAACCCCAGCGCCTCGATCCGTCTGACGACCTCCTCGGTACCCGAGGTCGCCAGGCTTACCGCCTCTTCTAGCGTCCCACCGCGGGCTGTGACGAGCGTGTCGTCGGCGTAACAAATCACGCCCAGCCCGGGCGGGAGGCTCCCCCTCAACGCCCAGTCGTAGCCGATGTTCCACAGGGTGGGTCCGAGGACCGACCCCTGCGGGACACCGCACGTCATGGGCGTCCGCACAACGTCCCCTGCTCGGTCGGTGCAGAGGACGCTGCGCCCCTCCAAATAGTCTGCCACTAGCCGCCTCAGGTAAACTGGCACCCCGTGATACCGGAGCGCCTCCCTGATGCAGCTGAATGGCAGACTATTGAATGCGTTGGCGATGTCTAGGGACACCACCAACAGCACTCCCCCGCCGGTGACGGCCTCAGTCGCCACGGCCCTCAGGCGCAACAGAGCCGCGATCGTCGAACGACCCCTCCTAAACCCAAACTGGGCGTCCGACAGATCGGGCCCCGTGCCGACGAGGTGCCGCTCGATGCGGGCAGCTACCACCCTCTCCAGTAGCTTGCCCGTGTCATCGAGCAGCACGATAGGCCTGTAGGCCGAAGGCGACTCCGGAGACCGTCCCGGCTTCGGCAGGAGCACCAGCCTTCCCTCCTTCCAGCACCCAGGGAACCGTCCGGACGCTAAACACGCGTCGAACAGCTCCCTGAGGCGGGGTCCCAGGTGTTCGAGGACCAGGGCCAGCACGCGGTTAGGAACACCGTCGGGCCCGGGGGCGGTAGACTTTGCGCGCATGCGCGTCACCGCCACCCCCATCTCGGGTTCCGTGATGGGCGGAACACTGTCGTCGTCGGCCTCCCGGTCAGTGTCTGGCGGAGCCATGACCGGGGGCGTGTGTTCCGCCCGCCGCGGGAACAGGTCCTCGATGACCCGGGTGAGAAGGCCGGGCTGGAGAGTCTCGGTGAGGGGAGGGCCCCGCGCGCGTAGCCTATTCAGCACCGCGCGATAGGGGCGTCCCCAGGGGTCACGGTCGAGACCGTCCAGCATCTCCTGCCGACTGACGTCCTTGGCGGAGCGGACGGCCAGCCTGAAGGCCGACCGCGCATTGCGGTAGCCCTCGTAAAGCACGGCCTCCCGCTCCGCGTCGCGATGGCGCCGCCGGCTGCGGGTGTAGGCCCTCCGGGCGCGGATACACGCAGCCCGGAGATCCGCCAGCTCCCGGGACCACCAGTGGACACCCCTCCTCGGGGGCAGACGCCGTACCCGGGGCATGGCCGCATCGCAGATCTGCGTCAACGCACTGCGGATGCGGCCAGCCTCGGCGTCCACCCCGTCCGACTGGTGGGCAGAGGACAGCCACGAGTATACGATGGCTGTCTCCGCCAGCTGGTCCCGGTCTAAGCGACCCACAGCCCATCGCGGGAACGCAGGACGCCCATCCGCCCCGTGACCCCTGCTGGGCGTCGGGATTGCAGGGGAGACCTCCATCCGGATATACCGGTGGTCCGACAAGGTCTCCACCTCCTCCACGACGCGCCAGCTCCCCACGCGTGCGGCGACCTCGGGGCTAGCGAACGAAAGGTCCACTATCGACCCGCCCCGTTGTCGCACGCACGTATGCACCGAGCCCCTGTTCAGCAAACAGAGGCCCAGTGCCGCCGCCCACTCCTCGATCGCCCGTCCTCGGTCATCCGTCCTAGGGGACCCCCACGCCACGGACTTGGCGTTAAAGTCCCCCAGGACGAAGACCTGGCGCGATGCCAGTCGCCGTAACGAGGCCTCCATGATGGTGAGGAAGGCCTCGAAATCGGTCACACTCCAGTTAGGGGAGAGATAAACTCCGAAGAGCGTAATCTCCCCCCAGTCCGCCGCGACGTATCCGACGCCCCTGTCCCTAAGGGTCAGAGACGACGAAGGCCACGACGTGGAGGCGACGATTGCCACGGTGCCATCAGCGCTACCCAACCAGTTAATCCGGTCGGGCACCACGTACGGCTCCGCGACTACGGCTACTCCTATCAACCACTCCGCCATGGCTTGCAGGAACACGTCCTGCGCACCGGCGGAGTGGTTGAGATTGGCCTGGAGGAGACGAATGGATACGGGGTCCATTAACGGTCCGTATCCATCGTCACCTCCTC
Organism: Lymantria dispar; assembly: GCA_032191425.1. Taxonomy (NCBI): domain Eukaryota; kingdom Metazoa; phylum Arthropoda; class Insecta; order Lepidoptera; family Erebidae; genus Lymantria; species Lymantria dispar. The sequence continues at coordinate 256,256 of CM063449.1, forward strand.
CGCGCTAACGGGCGATCGGGCCGCGCTCGGAGCGGGGGCTGGCCCGGTCGATGGGCCGCCCCGCCCCTTCGGGGCCGATGCCGGGGGTCTGCAGTCCCCAGAGCCCATGCGGTGTTTGGCAGGCCTATTGCCCGCCGCACACGCGGGGCAGTGGGGCACCGCAGAGCACGATGCCGCCTGGTGTCCAGCCTGACCGCAACGGAAACATAGCCCGCTGCAGTCAAAGCAGTTTCTGCATGTCGGTCGGGTATGCCCGACCGCCATGCACTTATAACACCTCGCAGGCCGGGGCTCCAGCACGGTTACCCGCGCCGAACTCCAGCCCACGAGGAGCCTGCCTGAGTCGGCCAATTGCTTGACCGACTCCACTGGGCACTGCACCCAGACAGCACCGACGCCGCCCGGACCAGGGCGGATGGTGCCAATCCGGACGGTGTCCGAGGCACACCCGGTACGCGCCATAATGGCCTCCCGGATGTCCTCCACCGCCACGGAGTCGTCCAGACCCGTGAGGCGCATATCTGCGCACTTGACGGGCCTGGCGATTCGGACTCCATCCTCTGGCCCGAACAGCCCCCTCAGCATCGTGGCCAAACTATCGGCCGTCTTCGCGCCCTCGGCCCCAGGGAACTCGAGTATTCGAGCCCCTGTCCGGGCTTTGCGGGTCCTCGCCTCGACGCCCCCGATGTCGGAGACGTCCAGCTCCCGCCGGGCGCGTCTTAGGACGGCCTCATAGTTTAGGCCCCTCTCAGCCGCCTCAGGCAGTACGGTGATTACCACCGCAGCCGTCTTCGGCGACTTGAGGCCCCTACGCGACCTTTTCCCCTTTCCGCCGGCTCCCGCCTGGGGAGCGGCGGCCACAGCGGCACTCTTGGCCGCCGCTCTCCGCTTTTGGCCGCGTGCCTTCCTGCTACGCTCAGCCACCTGCCAGCCCTGTTCGAGCCTGGCAGCAGCGCTGAGCGCAGCAGGCGCAGCCGCGGGTTCGCCGACCGGCGCCTGCGGTGCAGCCGCTGGCGCCGGCCGCGGCCCGGCCTTGGCGGGAGCCGGCACCTTGCCGGCCTTCTTGGCCCCCTTGGGCCCAGCCGCGGCCGCAGCGTAGCTCACCACGCGGCCACCCTGACAGGGCAGCGGCGTGGGAGCCGACGCTTGCGGCCGCCTCGCCTTGTCCGCGGCGAGCGGCGGCCGGAGGGGCGGCTCAGGCGGGAGCCTGGCCGCTACGGCGGCGATACGCGCATCCATCATCACCCCTACTCGGGCCAGGATGACGCGTACCGCCGACTCCGACACGCCGTGCACCTCGTCGGGCGGCGGCTCCTCCCCCTTCCGAGGTCTCCCGCGGCCACGAGCCGGCGGAGGGACGACGACGAGGGGAGGCAGCGGCGAAGCCGCGACGGGCGCAGCCGGCGCAGCGGCCGCGACGGGCGCAGCCGGCGCCACGGGCGCAGACGATGGGCCCGCCCTCGCTGGCGCGACCCTTTTCGGCGGCGGGGCTGGCGCCGGCGCCACAGCCGGCACCAGGCGCTCGAATTGAGACCGCAGGTCAGCCACGTCCTTGGCCAACCCGCGGTTCTCTCTCCGCACCGCCGAAAGTTCCGTCTCCAGCCTGCGGTTTCGCTCCCGCAAGCCGGAGACCTCCTCGCTGAGGCGGGCGTTTGCGGCCTGAAGGGCCGCCACCTCGCCTCCCTGGTCGGCCGGACACGGCGTCGCCGGTCTGGCCGCCACCGCACCTCCCCGACCCCTGCGCCCCCGGCGCGCGGTCGCAACCTTGGGGGGAGGCCTGATGGTATCGGTCCCCTCCGAGTCGGACGTGGAGCTGCCTTCCCTTTCCAGGGGGCGCTTCCTATCCCTCGGGGGGGAGCGGGCCCCCTCCCTCTCCCTTCCCCTGACACCTAAAGCCGCCGTCAGAGCCCTCGCCGCAGGATGCGGCTCAGACTCCACGGCGGCCCCTCTATCGCCGGACGATCCATCCCCACCTCTACCGGACGACCCGCCCAGCACCCCGGACAACCTGCCTACCGTGCCGGGCAACCCAACCAGAGCTACGGACGGCCCTGCGGCGAAATCACCACCCTCGTCCCTACTCCGGCCTTTACCATCCTCGGCGGACGGCCCTGCGACACCGCCCTCGTCCGCCGACATCTCCAACCCCGAGACAACATGCCCCGACGGTCCTGCGGCCCTGCCGCCCTCGTCCTGCGACGGCTCTGCGGCACTGCCGCCCTCGTCGCTCGACAGCGTCATACTGGAGCTGCCTCTCCTTCCACCGGAGGCGCTCCGCTCCTCGGAGTCACTACCTCCTCCTGGTTCGGACGGTCCTGCGGCCCCGCCGCCCTCGTCCCGCGACGGCCCTGCGGCTGATCCGCCCTCGTCGCTTGACAGTCCTGAGCTGCCACTCCTCTCTCTCGACGCCCCGGCGATATCGCCGTTTCCGTCCCGCGACGGCTCTGCGGTAGCTGCGGATGCACCGCCCTCGTCGCGCGCGGCCACGGCGGCATCTTTTTGTGCCCGCCGTTCCGCTTCCCGCTTTAGGCGCAACTTGCGTTGATACGCAGTTCCTACGGCGCCTTTCCTCTTCCTATACTTCTTCTTTTGAGCCTCATGTTTCGCCGGGCTCGCGGCTGGAGCAGAAGGTGCCCCCCACCCATACGATTGGGGGCTGACTGTGCCGGAACTTGGGCGCGACTCCTCGTCGCGCGCAAGCCCCGGCACAGCAAGGGATTCCCCGGCCTGGCCGGGACCCTCTGGTGAAGACTTACGTTTTGTTGCTTCTGCCATCGTGGTGTGGAAGTTTAAGTCCTCCTTGACTACTACTCTAACGACTGGACGCTTTTTTTTTTCGCGCGCGCTTCTTAACCCACCAGCCATACATCTCCTCGCCGAGTAGCAAAACTTGAGATTGGGGTGATTTTTTATAGGGGTTTTCTTCCCCGCAGTCCGCAGACCCCCGGTCCTGACCCCCCTACTCAGGATTACGGTTTGGGCCTTCCGGGTCTGGCCGCTCGCGAGCGACCGACCCGTCACGCCCCCGGGCCGTGACGCAACCGTCCCTGGCGACGGAGTGCCATGAGACACATCCGCCCCATTGGCCCCGGGCCAAATCCGCCGTGCGCTCTGCCTTCAGAGTCGGCACGCGGAGACCCCCCCTCCCGCCGGAATCTTGGCCGTCCAAATGGACGTTTCCAGGGTGCACCACGTGGAGGTGCCCCGGCCTCGCACCCCAAATATATACCCCCTCCATATAATTGTTCATACTAAATCCACCTATACCCCTGCACTTTTCAATACATTCATACGCAATTTTTTAAATTTTTCACTAAACTCGACTGTTTTTCAATTGAATTTTATCAAAATCGATATAGCCAACTAGTTTACATAATATTTTGACATTTCCGGACGACCTGCGAGTCAGGAACACCTATAAAAGAAACATTATTAGTATTTAATAAAAAGTATAGTTACAATAGTTTTCATACTCACCTGGTGAAGTGAACCCCCAACTGACGGCGGTGCTGACATCCATCCAGAGTGCGGAATTTATCCCTCTTTCAAACGCCACCAACAGCATCCCGATCGGCCGCACAGTTTCCTTATTTTAAGCTTATCCCTTTGAAAAATCGGGAAATTTTTCGAAATCTTAACAGTTTTCAGCGGTTTTCCGGAGATTTTTGTACCGAACCAGGTCCGGTTTTTTAGCTGACCGCGTAGCCCGTGACGAGGCGGATTTTTAGACACCCCACACGCGGGCATACGGCGCGTCGCTCCCGGATTTTGGCCGCCCGAGTCCCTATTTTATCGACTTTTTTACTCTTCTTTCAGTTTCTTCTGCGTGCAACATCCCCGATTCGTAATATTCTCCTAATCTTTTTTCACCATCCGATAGCCTGTTTAAAGACGAATCCCGCAATATAACATTTCGGGGTCATCCAGGCTCGGGAACGATAAGGGAATTCATCTCTTCACGCCAAGTCGATAAATATATACCCCCTCCATATAATTGTTCATACTAAATCCACCTATACCCCTGCACTTTTGGGGTGCGAGGCCGGGGCACCTCCACGTGGTGCACCCTGGAAACGTCCATTTGGACGGCCAAGATTCCGGCGGGAGGGGGGGTCTCCGCGTGCCGACTCTGAAGGCAGAGCGCACGGCGGATTTGGCCCGGGGCCAATGGGGCGGATGTGTCTCATGGCACTCCGTCGCCAGGGACGGTTGCGTCACGGCCCGGGGGCGTGACGGGTCGGTCGCTCGCGAGCGGCCAGACCCGGAAGGCCCAAACCGTAATCCTGAGTAGGGGGGTCAGGACCGGGGGTCTGCGGACTGCGGGGAAGAAAACCCCTATAAAAAATCACCCCAATCTCAAGTTTTGCTACTCGGCGAGGAGATGTATGGCTGGTGGGTTAAGAAGCGCGCGCGAAAAAAAAAAGCGTCCAGTCGTTAGAGTAGTAGTCAAGGAGGACTTAAACTTCCACACCACGATGGCAGAAGCAACAAAACGTAAGTCTTCACCAGAGGGTCCCGGCCAGGCCGGGGAATCCCTTGCTGTGCCGGGGCTTGCGCGCGACGAGGAGTCGCGCCCAAGTTCCGGCACAGTCAGCCCCCAATCGTATGGGTGGGGGGCACCTTCTGCTCCAGCCGCGAGCCCGGCGAAACATGAGGCTCAAAAGAAGAAGTATAGGAAGAGGAAAGGCGCCGTAGGAACTGCGTATCAACGCAAGTTGCGCCTAAAGCGGGAAGCGGAACGGCGGGCACAAAAAGATGCCGCCGTGGCCGCGCGCGACGAGGGCGGTGCATCCGCAGCTACCGCAGAGCCGTCGCGGGACGGAAACGGCGATATCGCCGGGGCGTCGAGAGAGAGGAGTGGCAGCTCAGGACTGTCAAGCGACGAGGGCGGATCAGCCGCAGGGCCGTCGCGGGACGAGGGCGGCGGGGCCGCAGGACCGTCCGAACCAGGAGGAGGTAGTGACTCCGAGGAGCGGAGCGCCTCCGGTGGAAGGAGAGGCAGCTCCAGTATGACGCTGTCGAGCGACGAGGGCGGCAGTGCCGCAGAGCCGTCGCAGGACGAGGGCGGCAGGGCCGCAGGACCGTCGGGGCATGTTGTCTCGGGGTTGGAGATGTCGGCGGACGAGGGCGGTGTCGCAGGGCCGTCCGCCGAGGATGGTAAAGGCCGGAGTGGGGACGAGGGTGGTGATTTCGCCGCAGGGCCGTCCGTAGCTCTGGTCGGGTTGCCCGGCACGGTAGGCAGGTTGTCCGGGGTGCTGGGCGGGTCGTCCGGTAGAGGTGGGGATGGATCGTCCGGCGATAGAGGGGCCGCCGTGGAGTCTGAGCCGCATCCTGCGGCGAGGGCTCTGACGGCGGCTTTAGGTGTCAGGGGAAGGGAGAGGGAGGGGGCCCGCTCCCCCCCGAGGGATAGGAAGCGCCCCCTGGAAAGGGAAGGCAGCTCCACGTCCGACTCGGAGGGGACCGATACCATCAGGCCTCCCCCCAAGGTTGCGACCGCGCGCCGGGGGCGCAGGGGGTCGGGGAGGTGCGGTGGCGGCCAGACCGGCGACGCCGTGTCCGGCCGACCAGGGAGGCGAGGTGGCGGCCCTTCAGGCCGCAAACGCCCGCCTCAGCGAGGAGGTCTCCGGCTTGCGGGAGCGAAACCGCAGGCTGGAGACGGAACTTTCGGCGGTGCGGAGAGAGAACCGCGGGTTGGCCAAGGACGTGGCTGACCTGCGGTCTCAATTCGAGCGCCTGGTGCCGGCTGTGGCGCCGGCGCCGGCCCCGCCGCCGAAAAGGGTCGCGCCAGCGAGGGCGGGCCCATCGTCTGCGCCCGTGGCGCCGGCTGCGCCCGTCGCGGCCGCTGCGCCGGCTGCGCCCGTCGCGGCTTCGCCGCTGCCTCCCCTCGTCGTCGTCCCTCCGCCGGCTCGTGGCCGCGGGAGACCTCGGAAGGGGGAGGAGCCGCCGCCCGACGAGGTGCACGGCGTGTCGGAGTCGGCGGTACGCGTCATCCTGGCCCGAGTAGGGGTGATGATGGATGCGCGTATCGCCGCCGTAGCGGCCAGGCTCCCGCCTGAGCCGCCCCTCCGGCCGCCGCTCGCCGCGGACAAGGCGAGGCGGCCGCAAGCGTCGGCTCCCACGCCGCTGCCCTGTCAGGGTGGCCGCGTGGTGAGCTACGCTGCGGCCGCGGCTGGGCCCAAGGGGGCCAAGAAGGCCGGCAAGGTGCCGGCTCCCGCCAAGGCCGGGCCGCGGCCGGCGCCAGCGGCTGCACCGCAGGCGCCGGTCGGCGAACCCGCGGCTGCGCCTGCTGCGCTCAGCGCTGCTGCCAGGCTCGAACAGGGCTGGCAGGTGGCTGAGCGTAGCAGGAAGGCACGCGGCCAAAAGCGGAGAGCGGCGGCCAAGAGTGCCGCTGTGGCCGCCGCTCCCCAGGCGGGAGCCGGCGGAAAGGGGAAAAGGTCGCGTAGGGGCCTCAAGTCGCCGAAGACGGCTGCGGTGGTAATCACCGTACTGCCTGAGGCGGCTGAGAGGGGCCTAAACTATGAGGCCGTCCTAAGACGCGCCCGGCGGGAGCTGGACGTCTCCGACATCGGGGGCGTCGAGGCGAGGACCCGCAAAGCCCGGACAGGGGCTCGAATACTCGAGTTCCCTGGGGCCGAGGGCGCGAAGACGGCCGATAGTTTGGCCACGATGCTGAGGGGGCTGTTCGGGCCAGAGGATGGAGTCCGAATCGCCAGGCCCGTCAAGTGCGCAGATATGCGCCTCACGGGTCTGGACGACTCCGTGGCGGTGGAGGACATCCGGGAGGCCATTATGGCGCGTACCGGGTGTGCCTCGGACACCGTCCGGATTGGCACCATCCGCCCTGGTCCGGGCGGCGTCGGTGCTGTCTGGGTGCAGTGCCCAGTGGAGTCGGTCAAGCAATTGGCCGACTCAGGCAGGCTCCTCGTGGGCTGGAGTTCGGCGCGGGTAACCGTGCTGGAGCCCCGGCCTGCGAGGTGTTATAAATGCATGGCGGTCGGGCATACCCGACCGACATGCAGAAACTGCTTTGACTGCAGCGGGCTATGTTTCCGTTGCGGTCAGGCTGGACACCAGGCGGCATCGTGCTCTGCGGTGCCCCACTGCCCCGCGTGTGCGGCGGGCAATAGGCCTGCCAAACACCGCATGGGCTCTGGGGACTGCAGACCCCCGGCATCGGCCCCGAAGGGGCGGGGCGGCCCATCGACCGGGCCAGCCCCCGCTCCGAGCGCGGCCCGATCGCCCGTTAGCGCGGAGGAGGTGACGATGGATACGGACCGTTAATGGACCCCGTATCCATTCGTCTCCTCCAGGCCAATCTCAACCACTCCGCCGGTGCGCAGGACGTGTTCCTGCAAGCCATGGCGGAGTGGTTGATAGGAGTAGCCGTAGTCGCGGAGCCGTACGTGGTGCCCGACCGGATTAACTGGTTGGGTGGCGCTGATGGCACCGTGGCAATCGTCGCCTCCACGTCGTGGCCTTCGTCGTCTCTGACCCTTAGGGACAGGGGCGTCGGATACGTCGCGGCGGACTGGGGGGAGATTACGCTCTTCGGAGTTTATCTCTCCCCTAACTGGAGTGTGACCGATTTCGAGGCCTTCCTCACCATCATGGAGGCCTCGTTACGGCGACTGGCATCGCGCCAGGTCTTCGTCCTGGGGGACTTTAACGCCAAGTCCGTGGCGTGGGGGTCCCCTAGGACGGATGACCGAGGACGGGCGATCGAGGAGTGGGCGGCGGCACTGGGCCTCTGTTTGCTGAACAGGGGCTCGGTGCATACGTGCGTGCGACAACGGGGCGGGTCGATAGTGGACCTTTCGTTCGCTAGCCCCGAGGTCGCCGCACGCGTGGGGAGCTGGCGCGTCGTGGAGGAGGTGGAGACCTTGTCGGACCACCGGTATATCCGGATGGAGGTCTCCCCTGCAATCCCGACGCCCAGCAGGGGTCACGGGGCGGATGGGCGTCCTGCGTTCCCGCGATGGGCTGTGGGTCGCTTAGACCGGGACCAGCTGGCGGAGACAGCCATCGTATACTCGTGGCTGTCCTCTGCCCACCAGTCGGACGGGGTGGACGCCGAGGCTGGCCGCATCCGCAGTGCGTTGACGCAGATCTGCGATGCGGCCATGCCCCGGGTACGGCGTCTGCCCCCGAGGAGGGGTGTCCACTGGTGGTCCCGGGAGCTGGCGGATCTCCGGGCTGCGTGTATCCGCGCCCGGAGGGCCTACACCCGCAGCCGGCGGCGCCATCGCGACGCGGAGCGGGAGGCCGTGCTTTACGAGGGCTACCGCAATGCGCGGTCGGCCTTCAGGCTGGCCGTCCGCTCCGCCAAGGACGTCAGTCGGCAGGAGATGCTGGACGGTCTCGACCGTGACCCCTGGGGACGCCCCTATCGCGCGGTGCTGAATAGGCTACGCGCGCGGGGCCCTCCCCTCACCGAGACTCTCCAGCCCGGCCTTCTCACCCGGGTCATCGAGGACCTGTTCCCGCGGCGGGCGGAACACACGCCCCCGGTCATGGCTCCGCCAGACACTGACCGGGAGGCCGACGACGACAGTGTTCCGCCCATCACGGAACCCGAGATGGGGGTGGCGGTGACGCGCATGCGCGCAAAGTCTACCGCCCCCGGGCCCGACGGTGTTCCTAACCGCGTGCTGGCCCTGGTCCTCGAACACCTGGGACCCCGCCTCAGGGAGCTGTTCGACGCGTGTTTAGCGTCCGGACGGTTCCCTGGGTGCTGGAAGGAGGGAAGGCTGGTGCTCCTGCCGAAGCCGGGACGGTCTCCGGAGTCGCCTTCGGCCTACAGGCCTATCGTGCTGCTCGATGACACGGGCAAGCTACTGGAGAGGGTGGTAGCTGCCCGCATCGAGCGGCACCTCGTCGGCACGGGGCCCGATCTGTCGGACGCCCAGTTTGGGTTTAGGAGGGGTCGTTCGACGATCGCGGCTCTGTTGCGCCTGAGGGCCGTGGCGACTGAGGCCGTCACCGGCGGGGGAGTGCTGTTGGTGGTGTCCCTAGACATCGCCAACGCATTCAATAGTCTGCCATTCAGCTGCATCAGGGAGGCGCTCCGGTATCACGGGGTGCCAGTTTACCTGAGGCGGCTAGTGGCAGACTATTTGGAGGGGCGCAGCGTCCTCTGCACCGACCGAGCAGGGGACGTTGTGCGGACGCCCATGACGTGCGGTGTCCCGCAGGGGTCGGTCCTCGGACCCACCCTGTGGAACATCGGCTACGACTGGGCGTTGAGGGGGAGCCTCCCGCCCGGGCTGGGCGTGATTTGTTACGCCGACGACACGCTCGTCACAGCCCGCGGTGGGACGCTAGAAGAGGCGGTAAGCCTGGCGACCTCGGGTACCGAGGAGGTCGTCAGACGGATCGGGGCGCTGGGGTTGAGGGTCGCCCTGGACAAGACGGAGGCCCTCTTGTTCCATGGGCGCACTATGAGCCCTCCCATCGGCGTCTCGATCACCGTCCACTCGGTCGACATCAGCATCCGGGCCCATATGAGGTACTTGGGCCTGGTGCTCGACGGGCGATGGTGGTTCCGGGAGCATTTCCGTAGGCTCGCTCCGCGGCTCGTCGGCGCGGCGTCCGCCCTATCGTGGCTTATGCCGAACGTGGGCGGACCGAGCGCTGCGTGCCGACGGCTGTACGCGGGGGTCATCCGGTCGATGGCCCTGTACGGCGCACCGGTGTGGGCGGGGTCCATGACCGCCCGACTTAGGGCCCTCCTGTGGCGACCACAGAGGGTCATGGCGGTCAGGGCCATCCGCGGATACCGCACGGTGGCGACGGAGGCAGCGTGCCTGTTGGCCGGGACTCCCCCGTGGGACCTGGAGGCGGAGATGCTCGCCGAACTATATCGGCGGGTGACGGGGGTGCGAGCGGAGGGCGGTGTGGTCTCGTTGAGGGATCTCACCGCCTGGCGCGTCGACGCCCGCCGAGACGTCATCGCCCGTTGGGCAGTCCGGCTGGAGAGGCCTCGGTTCGGGGTGCGAACCGTGGAGGCCTTCCGGCCGGTGCTGATGCAGTGGTTGGAGAGGCGGCACGGGGTGCTCTCCTTCCGACTGGTGCAGGTTTTGACGGGGCATGGGTGCTTCGCCAAATACCTGCACAAGGTCGTTAGGAGGGAGAGTACACCGTCCTGCCACCACTGCGATTGCGACGAGGACACGGCGCGCCATACGCTCGAGGCCTGCGGGGCTTGGGCAGTGCAGCGCTGTGAACTCGTCGCAATCATCGGTACGGACCTGACGCTGCCGGCTATCGCTAGGGCGATGGTCGACAGCGTCGGGAATTGGGACGCGGTCGCAGCCTTCTGCGAGACAGTGATCTCGCGGAAGGAGGCGGCGGATCGCCTGCGCGAGGAGCGCAGCCTCGATGAGGAGATCCGCCGCCGGCGACTGGGGCGGCGCAGACGCAACTATCTGCGCCTCATGCCGCCCTAGCCGAGGCCGCGGGTGACGTGACCGGGGATTAGTCCGTCACCCGCCGAGAGGCCGACCGCGTGAGGAAAGACCGACGTCCTCCCCGAGGGGGGGACGTCGGTCGATGGGAGGGTACCCCAATAGGGGGTATTCCGTCGGGCCGACCACTGACGACAAGTTAACGCTGCTCCAGTGGTCGGCCCAACGACGAAGGCGACGTGGTTTTCGGGTGGGTCGCGGGAGTTGCGTGCTCAAGCCCCTCTGTCGCCCCGGACGGAGTGGTGCGGAGGCGCGCCGACCGCGGCCCACCCACAAAAAAAAAAAAAAAAAACCCCTGCACTTTTCAATACATTCATACGCAATTTTTTAAATTTTTCACTAAACTCGACTGTTTTTCAATTGAATTTTATCAAAATCGATATAGCCAACTAGTTTACATAATATTTTGACATTTCCGGACGACCTGCGAGTCAGGAACACCTATAAAAGAAACATTATTAGTATTTAATAAAAAGTATAGTTACAATAGTTTTCATACTCACCTGGTGAAGTGAACCCCCAACTGACGGCGGTGCTGACATCCATCCAGAGTGCGGAATTTATCCCTCTTTCAAACGCCACCAACAGCATCCCGATCGGCCGCACAGTTTCCTTATTTTAAGCTTATCCCTTTGAAAAATCGGGAAATTTTTCGAAATCTTAACAGTTTTCAGCGGTTTTCCGGAGATTTTTGTACCGAACCAGGTCCGGTTTTTTAGCTGACCGCGTAGCCCGTGACGAGGCGGATTTTTAGACACCCCACACGCGGGCATACGGCGCGTCGCTCCCGGATTTTGGCCGCCCGAGTCCCTATTTTATCGACTTTTTTACTCTTCTTTCAGTTTCTTCTGCGTGCAACATCCCCGATTCGTAATATTCTCCTAATCTTTTTTCACCATCCGATAGCCTGTTTAAAGACGAATCCCGCAATATAACATTTCGGGGTCATCCAGGCTCGGGAACGATAAGGGAATTCATCTCTTCACGCCAAGTCGATAAATATATACCCCCTCCATATAATTGTTCATACTAAATCCACCTATACCCCTGCACTTTTCAATACATTCATACGCAATTTTTTAAATTTTTCACTAAACTCGACTGTTTTTCAATTGAATTTTATCAAAATCGATATAGCCAACTAGTTTACATAATATTTTGACATTTCCGGACGACCTGCGAGTCAGGAACACCTATAAAAGAAACATTATTAGTATTTAATAAAAAGTATAGTTACAATAGTTTTCATACTCACCTGGTGAAGTGAACCCCCAACTGACGGCGGTGCTGACATCCATCCAGAGTGCGGAATTTATCCCTCTTTCAAACGCCACCAACAGCATCCCGATCGGCCGCACAGTTTCCTTATTTTAAGCTTATCCCTTTGAAAAATCGGGAAATTTTTCGAAATCTTAACAGTTTTCAGCGGTTTTCCGGAGATTTTTGTACCGAACCAGGTCCGGTTTTTTAGCTGACCGCGTAGCCCGTGACGAGGCGGATTTTTAGACACCCCACACGCGGGCATACGGCGCGTCGCTCCCGGATTTTGGCCGCCCGAGTCCCTATTTTATCGACTTTTTTACTCTTCTTTCAGTTTCTTCTGCGTGCAACATCCCCGATTCGTAATATTCTCCTAATCTTTTTTCACCATCCGATAGCCTGTTTAAAGACGAATCCCGCAATATAACATTTCGGGGTCATCCAGGCTCGGGAACGATAAGGGAATTCATCTCTTCACGCCAAGTCGATAAATATATACCCCCTCCATATAATTGTTCATACTAAATCCACCTATACCCCTGCACTTTTCAATACATTCATACGCAATTTTTTAAATTTTTCACTAAACTCGACTGTTTTTCAATTGAATTTTATCAAAATCGATATAGCCAACTAGTTTACATAATATTTTGACATTTCCGGACGACCTGCGAGTCAGGAACACCTATAAAAGAAACATTATTAGTATTTAATAAAAAGTATAGTTACAATAGTTTTCATACTCACCTGGTGAAGTGAACCCCCAACTGACGGCGGTGCTGACATCCATCCAGAGTGCGGAATTTATCCCTCTTTCAAACGCCACCAACAGCATCCCGATCGGCCGCACAGTTTCCTTATTTTAAGCTTATCCCTTTGAAAAATCGGGAAATTTTTCGAAATCTTAACAGTTTTCAGCGGTTTTCCGGAGATTTTTGTACCGAACCAGGTCCGGTTTTTTAGCTGACCGCGTAGCCCGTGACGAGGCGGATTTTTAGACACCCCACACGCGGGCATACGGCGCGTCGCTCCCGGATTTTGGCCGCCCGAGTCCCTATTTTATCGACTTTTTTACTCTTCTTTCAGTTTCTTCTGCGTGCAACATCCCCGATTCGTAATATTCTCCTAATCTTTTTTCACCATCCGATAGCCTGTTTAAAGACGAATCCCGCAATATAACATTTCGGGGTCATCCAGGCTCGGGAACGATAAGGGAATTCATCTCTTCACGCCAAGTCGATAAATATATACCCCCTCCATATAATTGTTCATACTAAATCCACCTATACCCCTGCACTTTTCAATACATTCATACGCAATTTTTTAAATTTTTCACTAAACTCGACTGTTTTTCAATTGAATTTTATCAAAATCGATATAGCCAACTAGTTTACATAATATTTTGACATTTCCGGACGACCTGCGAGTCAGGAACACCTATAAAAGAAACATTATTAGTATTTAATAAAAAGTATAGTTACAATAGTTTTCATACTCACCTGGTGAAGTGAACCCCCAACTGACGGCGGTGCTGACATCCATCCAGAGTGCGGAATTTATCCCTCTTTCAAACGCCACCAACAGCATCCCGATCGGCCGCACAGTTTCCTTATTTTAAGCTTATCCCTTTGAAAAATCGGGAAATTTTTCGAAATCTTAACAGTTTTCAGCGGTTTTCCGGAGATTTTTGTACCGAACCAGGTCCGGTTTTTTAGCTGACCGCGTAGCCCGTGACGAGGCGGATTTTTAGACACCCCACACGCGGGCATACGGCGCGTCGCTCCCGGATTTTGGCCGCCCGAGTCCCTATTTTATCGACTTTTTTACTCTTCTTTCAGTTTCTTCTGCGTGCAACATCCCCGATTCGTAATATTCTCCTAATCTTTTTTCACCATCCGATAGCCTGTTTAAAGACGAATCCCGCAATATAACATTTCGGGGTCATCCAGGCTCGGGAACGATAAGGGAATTCATCTCTTCACGCCAAGTCGATAAATATATACCCCCTCCATATAATTGTTCATACTAAATCCACCTATACCCCTGCACTTTTCAATACATTCATACGCAATTTTTTAAATTTTTCACTAAACTCGACTGTTTTTCAATTGAATTTTATCAAAATCGATATAGCCAACTAGTTTACATAATATTTTGACATTTCCGGACGACCTGCGAGTCAGGAACACCTATAAAAGAAACATTATTAGTATTTAATAAAAAGTATAGTTACAATAGTTTTCATACTCACCTGGTGAAGTGAACCCCCAACTGACGGCGGTGCTGACATCCATCCAGAGTGCGGAATTTATCCCTCTTTCAAACGCCACCAACAGCATCCCGATCGGCCGCACAGTTTCCTTATTTTAAGCTTATCCCTTTGAAAAATCGGGAAATTTTTCGAAATCTTAACAGTTTTCAGCGGTTTTCCGGAGATTTTTGTACCGAACCAGGTCCGGTTTTTTAGCTGACCGCGTAGCCCGTGACGAGGCGGATTTTTAGACACCCCACACGCGGGCATACGGCGCGTCGCTCCCGGATTTTGGCCGCCCGAGTCCCTATTTTATCGACTTTTTTACTCTTCTTTCAGTTTCTTCTGCGTGCAACATCCCCGATTCGTAATATTCTCCTAATCTTTTTTCACCATCCGATAGCCTGTTTAAAGACGAATCCCGCAATATAACATTTCGGGGTCATCCAGGCTCGGGAACGATAAGGGAATTCATCTCTTCACGCCAAGTCGATAAATATATACCCCCTCCATATAATTGTTCATACTAAATCCACCTATACCCCTGCACTTTTGGGGTGCGAGGCCGGGGCACCTCCACGTGGTGCACCCTGGAAACGTCCATTTGGACGGCCAAGATTCCGGCGGGAGGGGGGGTCTCCGCGTGCCGACTCTGAAGGCAGAGCGCACGGCGGATTTGGCCCGGGGCCAATGGGGCGGATGTGTCTCATGGCACTCCGTCGCCAGGGACGGTTGCGTCACGGCCCGGGGGCGTGACGGGTCGGTCGCTCGCGAGCGGCCAGACCCGGAAGGCCCAAACCGTAATCCTGAGTAGGGGGGTCAGGACCGGGGGTCTGCGGACTGCGGGGAAGAAAACCCCTATAAAAAATCACCCCAATCTCAAGTTTTGCTACTCGGCGAGGAGATGTATGGCTGGTGGGTTAAGAAGCGCGCGCGAAAAAAAAAAGCGTCCAGTCGTTAGAGTAGTAGTCAAGGAGGACTTAAACTTCCACACCACGATGGCAGAAGCAACAAAACGTAAGTCTTCACCAGAGGGTCCCGGCCAGGCCGGGGAATCCCTTGCTGTGCCGGGGCTTGCGCGCGACGAGGAGTCGCGCCCAAGTTCCGGCACAGTCAGCCCCCAATCGTATGGGTGGGGGGCACCTTCTGCTCCAGCCGCGAGCCCGGCGAAACATGAGGCTCAAAAGAAGAAGTATAGGAAGAGGAAAGGCGCCGTAGGAACTGCGTATCAACGCAAGTTGCGCCTAAAGCGGGAAGCGGAACGGCGGGCACAAAAAGATGCCGCCGTGGCCGCGCGCGACGAGGGCGGTGCATCCGCAGCTACCGCAGAGCCGTCGCGGGACGGAAACGGCGATATCGCCGGGGCGTCGAGAGAGAGGAGTGGCAGCTCAGGACTGTCAAGCGACGAGGGCGGATCAGCCGCAGGGCCGTCGCGGGACGAGGGCGGCGGGGCCGCAGGACCGTCCGAACCAGGAGGAGGTAGTGACTCCGAGGAGCGGAGCGCCTCCGGTGGAAGGAGAGGCAGCTCCAGTATGACGCTGTCGAGCGACGAGGGCGGCAGTGCCGCAGAGCCGTCGCAGGACGAGGGCGGCAGGGCCGCAGGACCGTCGGGGCATGTTGTCTCGGGGTTGGAGATGTCGGCGGACGAGGGCGGTGTCGCAGGGCCGTCCGCCGAGGATGGTAAAGGCCGGAGTAGGGACGAGGGTGGTGATTTCGCCGCAGGGCCGTCCGTAGCTCTGGTTGGGTTGCCCGGCACGGTAGGCAGGTTGTCCGGGGTGCTGGGCGGGTCGTCCGGTAGAGGTGGGGATGGGTCGTCCGGCGATAGAGGGGCCGCCGTGGAGTCTGAGCCGCATCCTGCGGCGAGGGCTCTGACGGCGGCTTTAGGTGTCAGGGGAAGGGAGAGGGAGGGGGCCCGCTCCCCCCCGAGGGATAGGAAGCGCCCCCTGGAAAGGGAAGGCAGCTCCACGTCCGACTCGGAGGGGACCGATACCATCAGGCCTCCCCCCAAGGTTGCGACCGCGCGCCGGGGGCGCAGGGGTCGGGGAGGTGCGGTGGCGGCCAGACCGGCGACGCCGTGTCCGGCCGACCAGGGAGGCGAGGTGGCGGCCCTTCAGGCCGCAAACGCCCGCCTCAGCGAGGAGGTCTCCGGCTTGCGGGAGCGAAACCGCAGGCTGGAGACGGAACTTTCGGCGGTGCGGAGAGAGAACCGCGGGTTGGCCAAGGACGTGGCTGACCTGCGGTCTCAATTCGAGCGCCTGGTGCCGGCTGTGGCGCCGGCGCCGGCCCCGCCGCCGAAAAGGGTCGCGCCAGCGAGGGCGGGCCCATCGTCTGCGCCCGTGGCGCCGGCTGCGCCCGTCGCGGCCGCTGCGCCGGCTGCGCCCGTCGCGGCTTCGCCGCTGCCTCCCCTCGTCGTCGTCCCTCCGCCGGCTCGTGGCCGCGGGAGACCTCGGAAGGGGGAGGAGCCGCCGCCCGACGAGGTGCACGGCGTGTCGGAGTCGGCGGTACGCGTCATCCTGGCCCGAGTAGGGGTGATGATGGATGCGCGTATCGCCGCCGTAGCGGCCAGGCTCCCGCCTGAGCCGCCCCTCCGGCCGCCGCTCGCCGCGGACAAGGCGAGGCGGCCGCAAGCGTCGGCTCCCACGCCGCTGCCCTGTCAGGGTGGCCGCGTGGTGAGCTACGCTGCGGCCGCGGCTGGGCCCAAGGGGGCCAAGAAGGCCGGCAAGGTGCCGGCTCCCGCCAAGGCCGGGCCGCGGCCGGCGCCAGCGGCTGCACCGCAGGCGCCGGTCGGCGAACCCGCGGCTGCGCCTGCTGCGCTCAGCGCTGCTGCCAGGCTCGAACAGGGCTGGCAGGTGGCTGAGCGTAGCAGGAAGGCACGCGGCCAAAAGCGGAGAGCGGCGGCCAAGAGTGCCGCTGTGGCCGCCGCTCCCCAGGCGGGAGCCGGCGGAAAGGGGAAAAGGTCGCGTAGGGGCCTCAAGTCGCCGAAGACGGCTGCGGTGGTAATCACCGTACTGCCTGAGGCGGCTGAGAGGGGCCTAAACTATGAGGCCGTCCTAAGACGCGCCCGGCGGGAGCTGGACGTCTCCGACATCGGGGGCGTCGAGGCGAGGACCCGCAAAGCCCGGACAGGGGCTCGAATACTCGAGTTCCCTGGGGCCGAGGGCGCGAAGACGGCCGATAGTTTGGCCACGATGCTGAGGGGGCTGTTCGGGCCAGAGGATGGAGTCCGAATCGCCAGGCCCGTCAAGTGCGCAGATATGCGCCTCACGGGTCTGGACGACTCCGTGGCGGTGGAGGACATCCGGGAGGCCATTATGGCGCGTACCGGGTGTGCCTCGGACACCGTCCGGATTGGCACCATCCGCCCTGGTCCGGGCGGCGTCGGTGCTGTCTGGGTGCAGTGCCCAGTGGAGTCGGTCAAGCAATTGGCCGACTCAGGCAGGCTCCTCGTGGGCTGGAGTTCGGCGCGGGTAACCGTGCTGGAGCCCCGGCCTGCGAGGTGTTATAAATGCATGGCGGTCGGGCATACCCGACCGACATGCAGAAACTGCTTTGACTGCAGCGGGCTATGTTTCCGTTGCGGTCAGGCTGGACACCAGGCGGCATCGTGCTCTGCGGTGCCCCACTGCCCCGCGTGTGCGGCGGGCAATAGGCCTGCCAAACACCGCATGGGCTCTGGGGACTGCAGACCCCCGGCATCGGCCCCGAAGGGGCGGGGCGGCCCATCGACCGGGCCAGCCCCCGCTCCGAGCGCGGCCCGATCGCCCGTTAGCGCGGAGGAGGTGACGATGGATACGGACCGTTAATGGACCCCGTATCCATTCGTCTCCTCCAGGCCAATCTCAACCGCTCCGCCGGTGCGCAGGACGTGTTCCTGCAAGCCATGGCGGAGTGGTTGATAGGAGTAGCCGTAGTCGCGGAGCCGTACGTGGTGCCCGACCGGATTAACTGGTTGGGTAGCGCTGATGGCACCGTGGCAATCGTCGCCTCCACGTCGTGGCCTTCGTCGTCTCTGACCCTTAGGGACAGGGGCGTCGGATACGTCGCGGCGGACTGGGGGGAGATTACGCTCTTCGGAGTTTATCTCTCCCCTAACTGGAGTGTGACCGATTTCGAGGCCTTCCTCACCATCATGGAGGCCTCGTTACGGCGACTGGCATCGCGCCAGGTCTTCGTCCTGGGGGACTTTAACGCCAAGTCAGTGGCGTGGGGGTCCCCTAGGACGGATGACCGAGGACGGGCGATCGAGGAGTGGGCGGCGGCACTGGGCCTCTGTTTGCTGAACAGGGGCTCGGTGCATACGTGCGTGCGACAACGGGGCGGGTCGATAGTGGACCTTTCGTTCGCTAGCCCCGAGGTCGCCGCACGCGTGGGGAGCTGGCGCGTCGTGGAGGAGGTGGAGACCTTGTCGGACCACCGGTATATCCGGATGGAGGTCTCCCCTGCAATCCCGACGCCCAGCAGGGGTCACGGGGCGGATGGGCGTCCTGCGTTCCCGCGATGGGCTGTGGGTCGCTTAGACCGGGACCAGCTGGCGGAGACAGCCATCGTATACTCGTGGCTGTCCTCTGCCCACCAGTCGGACGGGGTGGACGCCGAGGCTGGCCGCATCCGCAGTGCGTTGACGCAGATCTGCGATGCGGCCATGCCCCGGGTACGGCGTCTGCCCCCGAGGAGGGGTGTCCACTGGTGGTCCCGGGAGCTGGCGGATCTCCGGGCTGCGTGTATCCGCGCCCGGAGGGCCTACACCCGCAGCCGGCGGCGCCATCGCGACGCGGAGCGGGAGGCCGTGCTTTACGAGGGCTACCGCAATGCGCGGTCGGCCTTCAGGCTGGCCGTCCGCTCCGCCAAGGACGTCAGTCGGCAGGAGATGCTGGACGGTCTCGACCGTGACCCCTGGGGACGCCCCTATCGCGCGGTGCTGAATAGGCTACGCGCGCGGGGCCCTCCCCTCACCGAGACTCTCCAGCCCGGCCTTCTCACCCGGGTCATCGAGGACCTGTTCCCGCGGCGGGCGGAACACACGCCCCCGGTCATGGCTCCGCCAGACACTGACCGGGAGGCCGACGACGACAGTGTTCCGCCCATCACGGAACCCGAGATGGGGGTGGCGGTGACGCGCATGCGCGCAAAGTCTACCGCCCCCGGGCCCGACGGTGTTCCTAACCGCGTGCTGGCCCTGGTCCTCGAACACCTGGGACCCCGCCTCAGGGAGCTGTTCGACGCGTGTTTAGCGTCCGGACGGTTCCCTGGGTGCTGGAAGGAGGGAAGGCTGGTGCTCCTGCCGAAGCCGGGACGGTCTCCGGAGTCGCCTTCGGCCTACAGGCCTATCGTGCTGCTCGATGACACGGGCAAGCTACTGGAGAGGGTGGTAGCTGCCCGCATCGAGCGGCACCTCGTCGGCACGGGGCCCGATCTGTCGGACGCCCAGTTTGGGTTTAGGAGGGGTCGTTCGACGATCGCGGCTCTGTTGCGCCTGAGGGCCGTGGCGACTGAGGCCGTCACCGGCGGGGGAGTGCTGTTGGTGGTGTCCCTAGACATCGCCAACGCATTCAATAGTCTGCCATTCAGCTGCATCAGGGAGGCGCTCCGGTATCACGGGGTGCCAGTTTACCTGAGGCGGCTAGTGGCAGACTATTTGGAGGGGCGCAGCGTCCTCTGCACCGACCGAGCAGGGGACGTTGTGCGGACGCCCATGACGTGCGGTGTCCCACAGGGGTCGGTCCTCGGACCCACCCTGTGGAACATCGGCTACGACTGGGCGTTGAGGGGGAGCCTCCCGCCCGGGCTGGGCGTGATTTGTTACGCCGACGACACGCTCGTCACAGCCCGCGGTGGGACGCTAGAAGAGGCGGTAAGCCTGGCGACCTCGGGTACCGAGGAGGTCGTCAGACGGATCGAGGCGCTGGGGTTGAGGGTCGCCCTGGACAAGACGGAGGCCCTCTTGTTCCATGGGCGCACTATGAGCCCTCCCATCGGCGTCTCGATCACCGTCCACTCGGTCGACATCAGCATCCGGGCCCATATGAGGTACTTGGGCCTGGTGCTCGACGGGCGATGGTGGTTCCGGGAGCATTTCCGTAGGCTCGCTCCGCGGCTCGTCGGCACGGCGTCCGCCCTATCGTGGCTTATGCCGAACGTGGGCGGACCGAGTGCTGCGTGCCGACGGCTGTATGCGGGGGTCATCCGGTCGATGGCCCTGTACGGCGCACCGGTGTGGGCGGGGTCCATGACCGCCCGACTCAGGGCCCTTCTGTGGCGACCACAGAGGGTCATGGCGGTCAGGGCCATCCGCGGATACCGCACGGTGGCGACGGAGGCAGCGTGCCTATTGGCCGGGACTCCCCCGTGGGACCTGGAGGCGGAGATGCTCGCCGAACTATATCGGCGGGTGACGGGGGTGCGAGCGGAGGGCGGTGTGGTCTCGTTGAGGGATCTCACCGCCTGGCGCGTCGACGCCCGCCGAGACGTCATCGCCCGTTGGGCAGTCCGGCTGGAGAGGCCTCGGTTCGGGGTGCGAACCGTGGAGGCCTTCCGGCCGGTGCTGATGCAGTGGTTGGAGAGGCGGCACGGGGTGCTCTCCTTCCGACTGGTGCAGGTTTTGACGGGGCATGGGTGCTTCGCCAAATACCTGCACAAGGTCGTTAGGAGGGAGGGTACACCGTCCTGCCACCACTGCGATTGCGACGAGGACACGGCGCGCCATACGCTCGAGGCCTGCGGGGCTTGGGCAGTGCAGCGCTGTGAACTCGTCGCAATCATCGGTACGGACCTGACGCTGCCGGCTATCGCTAGGGCGATGGTCGACAGCGTCGGGAATTGGGACGCGGTCGCAGCCTTCTGCGAGACAGTGATCTCGCGGAAGGAGGCGGCGGATCGCCTGCGCGAGGAGCGCAGCCTCGATGAGGAGATCCGCCGCCGGCGACTGGGGCGGCGCAGGCGCAACTATCTGCGCCTCATGCCGCCCTAGCCGAGGCCGCGGGTGACGTGACCGGGGATTAGTCCGTCACCCGCCGAGAGGCCGACCGCGTGAGGAAAGACCGACGTCCTCCCCGAGGGGGGGACGTCGGTCGATGGGAGGGTACCCCAACAGGGGGTATTCCGTCGGGCCGACCACTGACGACAAGTTAACGCTGCTCCAGTGGTCGGCCCAACGACGAAGGCGACGTGGTTTTCGGGTGGGTCGCGGGAGTTGCGTGCTCAAGCCCCTCTGTCGCCCCGGACGGAGTGGTGCGGAGGCGCGCCGACCGCGGCCCACCCACAAAAAAAAAAAAAAACCCCTGCACTTTTCAATACATTCATACGCAATTTTTTAAATTTTTCACTAAACTCGACTGTTTTTCAATTGAATTTTATCAAAATCGATATAGCCAACTAGTTTACATAATATTTTGACATTTCCGGACGACCTGCGAGTCAGGAACACCTATAAAAGAAACATTATTAGTATTTAATAAAAAGTATAGTTACAATAGTTTTCATACTCACCTGGTGAAGTGAACCCCCAACTGACGGCGGTGCTGACATCCATCCAGAGTGCGGAATTTATCCCTCTTTCAAACGCCACCAACAGCATCCCGATCGGCCGCACAGTTTCCTTATTTTAAGCTTATCCCTTTGAAAAATCGGGAAATTTTTCGAAATCTTAACAGTTTTCAGCGGTTTTCCGGAGATTTTTGTACCGAACCAGGTCCGGTTTTTTAGCTGACCGCGTAGCCCGTGACGAGGCGGATTTTTAGACACCCCACACGCGGGCATACGGCGCGTCGCTCCCGGATTTTGGCCGCCCGAGTCCCTAT
Source organism: Lymantria dispar (assembly GCA_032191425.1). Lineage (NCBI taxonomy): Eukaryota > Metazoa > Arthropoda > Insecta > Lepidoptera > Erebidae > Lymantria > Lymantria dispar. Next base: position 278,026 of record CM063449.1, read on the forward strand.
TTTATCGACTTTTTTACTCTTCTTTCAGTTTCTTCTGCGTGCAACATCCCCGATTCGTAATATTCTCCTAATCTTTTTTCACCATCCGATAGCCTGTTTAAAGACGAATCCCGCAATATAACATTTCGGGGTCATCCAGGCTCGGGAACGATAAGGGAATTCATCTCTTCACGCCAAGTCGATAAATATATACCCCCTCCATATAATTGTTCATACTAAATCCACCTATACCCCTGCACTTTTCAATACATTCATACGCAATTTTTTAAATTTTTCACTAAACTCGACTGTTTTTCAATTGAATTTTATCAAAATCGATATAGCCAACTAGTTTACATAATATTTTGACATTTCCGGACGACCTGCGAGTCAGGAACACCTATAAAAGAAACATTATTAGTATTTAATAAAAAGTATAGTTACAATAGTTTTCATACTCACCTGGTGAAGTGAACCCCCAACTGACGGCGGTGCTGACATCCATCCAGAGTGCGGAATTTATCCCTCTTTCAAACGCCACCAACAGCATCCCGATCGGCCGCACAGTTTCCTTATTTTAAGCTTATCCCTTTGAAAAATCGGGAAATTTTTCGAAATCTTAACAGTTTTCAGCGGTTTTCCGGAGATTTTTGTACCGAACCAGGTCCGGTTTTTTAGCTGACCGCGTAGCCCGTGACGAGGCGGATTTTTAGACACCCCACACGCGGGCATACGGCGCGTCGCTCCCGGATTTTGGCCGCCCGAGTCCCTATTTTATCGACTTTTTTACTCTTCTTTCAGTTTCTTCTGCGTGCAACATCCCCGATTCGTAATATTCTCCTAATCTTTTTTCACCATCCGATAGCCTGTTTAAAGACGAATCCCGCAATATAACATTTCGGGGTCATCCAGGCTCGGGAACGATAAGGGAATTCATCTCTTCACGCCAAGTCGATAAATATATACCCCCTCCATATAATTGTTCATACTAAATCCACCTATACCCCTGCACTTTTCAATACATTCATACGCAATTTTTTAAATTTTTCACTAAACTCGACTGTTTTTCAATTGAATTTTATCAAAATCGATATAGCCAACTAGTTTACATAATATTTTGACATTTCCGGACGACCTGCGAGTCAGGAACACCTATAAAAGAAACATTATTAGTATTTAATAAAAAGTATAGTTACAATAGTTTTCATACTCACCTGGTGAAGTGAACCCCCAACTGACGGCGGTGCTGACATCCATCCAGAGTGCGGAATTTATCCCTCTTTCAAACGCCACCAACAGCATCCCGATCGGCCGCACAGTTTCCTTATTTTAAGCTTATCCCTTTGAAAAATCGGGAAATTTTTCGAAATCTTAACAGTTTTCAGCGGTTTTCCGGAGATTTTTGTACCGAACCAGGTCCGGTTTTTTAGCTGACCGCGTAGCCCGTGACGAGGCGGATTTTTAGACACCCCACACGCGGGCATACGGCGCGTCGCTCCCGGATTTTGGCCGCCCGAGTCCCTATTTTATCGACTTTTTTACTCTTCTTTCAGTTTCTTCTGCGTGCAACATCCCCGATTCGTAATATTCTCCTAATCTTTTTTCACCATCCGATAGCCTGTTTAAAGACGAATCCCGCAATATAACATTTCGGGGTCATCCAGGCTCGGGAACGATAAGGGAATTCATCTCTTCACGCCAAGTCGATAAATATATACCCCCTCCATATAATTGTTCATACTAAATCCACCTATACCCCTGCACTTTTCAATACATTCATACGCAATTTTTTAAATTTTTCACTAAACTCGACTGTTTTTCAATTGAATTTTATCAAAATCGATATAGCCAACTAGTTTACATAATATTTTGACATTTCCGGACGACCTGCGAGTCAGGAACACCTATAAAAGAAACATTATTAGTATTTAATAAAAAGTATAGTTACAATAGTTTTCATACTCACCTGGTGAAGTGAACCCCCAACTGACGGCGGTGCTGACATCCATCCAGAGTGCGGAATTTATCCCTCTTTCAAACGCCACCAACAGCATCCCGATCGGCCGCACAGTTTCCTTATTTTAAGCTTATCCCTTTGAAAAATCGGGAAATTTTTCGAAATCTTAACAGTTTTCAGCGGTTTTCCGGAGATTTTTGTACCGAACCAGGTCCGGTTTTTTAGCTGACCGCGTAGCCCGTGACGAGGCGGATTTTTAGACACCCCACACGCGGGCATACGGCGCGTCGCTCCCGGATTTTGGCCGCCCGAGTCCCTATTTTATCGACTTTTTTACTCTTCTTTCAGTTTCTTCTGCGTGCAACATCCCCGATTCGTAATATTCTCCTAATCTTTTTTCACCATCCGATAGCCTGTTTAAAGACGAATCCCGCAATATAACATTTCGGGGTCATCCAGGCTCGGGAACGATAAGGGAATTCATCTCTTCACGCCAAGTCGATAAATATATACCCCCTCCATATAATTGTTCATACTAAATCCACCTATACCCCTGCACTTTTCAATACATTCATACGCAATTTTTTAAATTTTTCACTAAACTCGACTGTTTTTCAATTGAATTTTATCAAAATCGATATAGCCAACTAGTTTACATAATATTTTGACATTTCCGGACGACCTGCGAGTCAGGAACACCTATAAAAGAAACATTATTAGTATTTAATAAAAAGTATAGTTACAATAGTTTTCATACTCACCTGGTGAAGTGAACCCCCAACTGACGGCGGTGCTGACATCCATCCAGAGTGCGGAATTTATCCCTCTTTCAAACGCCACCAACAGCATCCCGATCGGCCGCACAGTTTCCTTATTTTAAGCTTATCCCTTTGAAAAATCGGGAAATTTTTCGAAATCTTAACAGTTTTCAGCGGTTTTCCGGAGATTTTTGTACCGAACCAGGTCCGGTTTTTTAGCTGACCGCGTAGCCCGTGACGAGGCGGATTTTTAGACACCCCACACGCGGGCATACGGCGCGTCGCTCCCGGATTTTGGCCGCCCGAGTCCCTATTTTATCGACTTTTTTACTCTTCTTTCAGTTTCTTCTGCGTGCAACATCCCCGATTCGTAATATTCTCCTAATCTTTTTTCACCATCCGATAGCCTGTTTAAAGACGAATCCCGCAATATAACATTTCGGGGTCATCCAGGCTCGGGAACGATAAGGGAATTCATCTCTTCACGCCAAGTCGATAAATATATACCCCCTCCATATAATTGTTCATACTAAATCCACCTATACCCCTGCACTTTTGGGGTGCGAGGCCGGGGCACCTCCACGTGGTGCACCCTGGAAACGTCCATTTGGACGGCCAAGATTCCGGCGGGAGGGGGGGTCTCCGCGTGCCGACTCTGAAGGCAGAGCGCACGGCGGATTTGGCCCGGGGCCAATGGGGCGGATGTGTCTCATGGCACTCCGTCGCCAGGGACGGTTGCGTCACGGCCCGGGGGCGTGACGGGTCGGTCGCTCGCGAGCGGCCAGACCCGGAAGGCCCAAACCGTAATCCTGAGTAGGGGGGTCAGGACCGGGGGTCTGCGGACTGCGGGGAAGAAAACCCCTATAAAAAATCACCCCAATCTCAAGTTTTGCTACTCGGCGAGGAGATGTATGGCTGGTGGGTTAAGAAGCGCGCGCGAAAAAAAAAAGCGTCCAGTCGTTAGAGTAGTAGTCAAGGAGGACTTAAACTTCCACACCACGATGGCAGAAGCAACAAAACGTAAGTCTTCACCAGAGGGTCCCGGCCAGGCCGGGGAATCCCTTGCTGTGCCGGGGCTTGCGCGCGACGAGGAGTCGCGCCCAAGTTCCGGCACAGTCAGCCCCCAATCGTATGGGTGGGGGGCACCTTCTGCTCCAGCCGCGAGCCCGGCGAAACATGAGGCTCAAAAGAAGAAGTATAGGAAGAGGAAAGGCGCCGTAGGAACTGCGTATCAACGCAAGTTGCGCCTAAAGCGGGAAGCGGAACGGCGGGCACAAAAAGATGCCGCCGTGGCCGCGCGCGACGAGGGCGGTGCATCCGCAGCTACCGCAGAGCCGTCGCGGGACGGAAACGGCGATATCGCCGGGGCGTCGAGAGAGAGGAGTGGCAGCTCAGGACTGTCAAGCGACGAGGGCGGATCAGCCGCAGGGCCGTCGCGGGACGAGGGCGGCGGGGCCGCAGGACCGTCCGAACCAGGAGGAGGTAGTGACTCCGAGGAGCGGAGCGCCTCCGGTGGAAGGAGAGGCAGCTCCAGTATGACGCTGTCGAGCGACGAGGGCGGCAGTGCCGCAGAGCCGTCGCAGGACGAGGGCGGCAGGGCCGCAGGACCGTCGGGGCATGTTGTCTCGGGGTTGGAGATGTCGGCGGACGAGGGCGGTGTCGCAGGGCCGTCCGCCGAGGATGGTAAAGGCCGGAGTAGGGACGAGGGTGGTGATTTCGCCGCAGGGCCGTCCGTAGCTCTGGTTGGGTTGCCCGGCACGGTAGGCAGGTTGTCCGGGGTGCTGGGCGGGTCGTCCGGTAGAGGTGGGGATGGGTCGTCCGGCGATAGAGGGGCCGCCGTGGAGTCTGAGCCGCATCCTGCGGCGAGGGCTCTGACGGCGGCTTTAGGTGTCAGGGGAAGGGAGAGGGAGGGGGCCCGCTCCCCCCCGAGGGATAGGAAGCGCCCCCTGGAAAGGGAAGGCAGCTCCACGTCCGACTCGGAGGGGACCGATACCATCAGGCCTCCCCCCAAGGTTGCGACCGCGCGCCGGGGGCGCAGGGGTCGGGGAGGTGCGGTGGCGGCCAGACCGGCGACGCCGTGTCCGGCCGACCAGGGAGGCGAGGTGGCGGCCCTTCAGGCCGCAAACGCCCGCCTCAGCGAGGAGGTCTCCGGCTTGCGGGAGCGAAACCGCAGGCTGGAGACGGAACTTTCGGCGGTGCGGAGAGAGAACCGCGGGTTGGCCAAGGACGTGGCTGACCTGCGGTCTCAATTCGAGCGCCTGGTGCCGGCTGTGGCGCCGGCGCCGGCCCCGCCGCCGAAAAGGGTCGCGCCAGCGAGGGCGGGCCCATCGTCTGCGCCCGTGGCGCCGGCTGCGCCCGTCGCGGCCGCTGCGCCGGCTGCGCCCGTCGCGGCTTCGCCGCTGCCTCCCCTCGTCGTCGTCCCTCCGCCGGCTCGTGGCCGCGGGAGACCTCGGAAGGGGGAGGAGCCGCCGCCCGACGAGGTGCACGGCGTGTCGGAGTCGGCGGTACGCGTCATCCTGGCCCGAGTAGGGGTGATGATGGATGCGCGTATCGCCGCCGTAGCGGCCAGGCTCCCGCCTGAGCCGCCCCTCCGGCCGCCGCTCGCCGCGGACAAGGCGAGGCGGCCGCAAGCGTCGGCTCCCACGCCGCTGCCCTGTCAGGGTGGCCGCGTGGTGAGCTACGCTGCGGCCGCGGCTGGGCCCAAGGGGGCCAAGAAGGCCGGCAAGGTGCCGGCTCCCGCCAAGGCCGGGCCGCGGCCGGCGCCAGCGGCTGCACCGCAGGCGCCGGTCGGCGAACCCGCGGCTGCGCCTGCTGCGCTCAGCGCTGCTGCCAGGCTCGAACAGGGCTGGCAGGTGGCTGAGCGTAGCAGGAAGGCACGCGGCCAAAAGCGGAGAGCGGCGGCCAAGAGTGCCGCTGTGGCCGCCGCTCCCCAGGCGGGAGCCGGCGGAAAGGGGAAAAGGTCGCGTAGGGGCCTCAAGTCGCCGAAGACGGCTGCGGTGGTAATCACCGTACTGCCTGAGGCGGCTGAGAGGGGCCTAAACTATGAGGCCGTCCTAAGACGCGCCCGGCGGGAGCTGGACGTCTCCGACATCGGGGGCGTCGAGGCGAGGACCCGCAAAGCCCGGACAGGGGCTCGAATACTCGAGTTCCCTGGGGCCGAGGGCGCGAAGACGGCCGATAGTTTGGCCACGATGCTGAGGGGGCTGTTCGGGCCAGAGGATGGAGTCCGAATCGCCAGGCCCGTCAAGTGCGCAGATATGCGCCTCACGGGTCTGGACGACTCCGTGGCGGTGGAGGACATCCGGGAGGCCATTATGGCGCGTACCGGGTGTGCCTCGGACACCGTCCGGATTGGCACCATCCGCCCTGGTCCGGGCGGCGTCGGTGCTGTCTGGGTGCAGTGCCCAGTGGAGTCGGTCAAGCAATTGGCCGACTCAGGCAGGCTCCTCGTGGGCTGGAGTTCGGCGCGGGTAACCGTGCTGGAGCCCCGGCCTGCGAGGTGTTATAAATGCATGGCGGTCGGGCATACCCGACCGACATGCAGAAACTGCTTTGACTGCAGCGGGCTATGTTTCCGTTGCGGTCAGGCTGGACACCAGGCGGCATCGTGCTCTGCGGTGCCCCACTGCCCCGCGTGTGCGGCGGGCAATAGGCCTGCCAAACACCGCATGGGCTCTGGGGACTGCAGACCCCCGGCATCGGCCCCGAAGGGGCGGGGCGGCCCATCGACCGGGCCAGCCCCCGCTCCGAGCGCGGCCCGATCGCCCGTTAGCGCGGAGGAGGTGACGATGGATACGGACCGTTAATGGACCCCGTATCCATTCGTCTCCTCCAGGCCAATCTCAACCACTCCGCCGGTGCGCAGGACGTGTTCCTGCAAGCCATGGCGGAGTGGTTGATAGGAGTAGCCGTAGTCGCGGAGCCGTACGTGGTGCCCGACCGGATTAACTGGTTGGGTAGCGCTGATGGCACCGTGGCAATCGTCGCCTCCACGTCGTGGCCTTCGTCGTCTCTGACCCTTAGGGACAGGGGCGTCGGATACGTCGCGGCGGACTGGGGGGAGATTACGCTCTTCGGAGTTTATCTCTCCCCTAACTGGAGTGTGACCGATTTCGAGGCCTTCCTCACCATCATGGAGGCCTCGTTACGGCGACTGGCATCGCGCCAGGTCTTCGTCCTGGGGGACTTTAACGCCAAGTCCGTGGCGTGGGGGTCCCCTAGGACGGATGACCGAGGACGGGCGATCGAGGAGTGGGCGGCGGCACTGGGCCTCTGTTTGCTGAACAGGGGCTCGGTGCATACGTGCGTGCGACAACGGGGCGGGTCGATAGTGGACCTTTCGTTCGCTAGCCCCGAGGTCGCCGCACGCGTGGGGAGCTGGCGCGTCGTGGAGGAGGTGGAGACCTTGTCGGACCACCGGTATATCCGGATGGAGGTCTCCCCTGCAATCCCGACGCCCAGCAGGGGTCACGGGGCGGATGGGCGTCCTGCGTTCCCGCGATGGGCTGTGGGTCGCTTAGACCGGGACCAGCTGGCGGAGACAGCCATCGTATACTCGTGGCTGTCCTCTGCCCACCAGTCGGACGGGGTGGACGCCGAGGCTGGCCGCATCCGCAGTGCGTTGACGCAGATCTGCGATGCGGCCATGCCCCGGGTACGGCGTCTGCCCCCGAGGAGGGGTGTCCACTGGTGGTCCCGGGAGCTGGCGGATCTCCGGGCTGCGTGTATCCGCGCCCGGAGGGCCTACACCCGCAGCCGGCGGCGCCATCGCGACGCGGAGCGGGAGGCCGTGCTTTACGAGGGCTACCGCAATGCGCGGTCGGCCTTCAGGCTGGCCGTCCGCTCCGCCAAGGACGTCAGTCGGCAGGAGATGCTGGACGGTCTCGACCGTGACCCCTGGGGACGCCCCTATCGCGCGGTGCTGAATAGGCTACGCGCGCGGGGCCCTCCCCTCACCGAGACTCTCCAGCCCGGCCTTCTCACCCGGGTCATCGAGGACCTGTTCCCGCGGCGGGCGGAACACACGCCCCCGGTCATGGCTCCGCCAGACACTGACCGGGAGGCCGACGACGACAGTGTTCCGCCCATCACGGAACCCGAGATGGGGGTGGCGGTGACGCGCATGCGCGCAAAGTCTACCGCCCCCGGGCCCGACGGTGTTCCTAACCGCGTGCTGGCCCTGGTCCTCGAACACCTGGGACCCCGCCTCAGGGAGCTGTTCGACGCGTGTTTAGCGTCCGGACGGTTCCCTGGGTGCTGGAAGGAGGGAAGGCTGGTGCTCCTGCCGAAGCCGGGACGGTCTCCGGAGTCGCCTTCGGCCTACAGGCCTATCGTGCTGCTCGATGACACGGGCAAGCTACTGGAGAGGGTGGTAGCTGCCCGCATCGAGCGGCACCTCGTCGGCACGGGGCCCGATCTGTCGGACGCCCAGTTTGGGTTTAGGAGGGGTCGTTCGACGATCGCGGCTCTGTTGCGCCTGAGGGCCGTGGCGACTGAGGCCGTCACCGGCGGGGGAGTGCTGTTGGTGGTGTCCCTAGACATCGCCAACGCATTCAATAGTCTGCCATTCAGCTGCATCAGGGAGGCGCTCCGGTATCACGGGGTGCCAGTTTACCTGAGGCGGCTAGTGGCAGACTATTTGGAGGGGCGCAGCGTCCTCTGCACCGACCGAGCAGGGGACGTTGTGCGGACGCCCATGACGTGCGGTGTCCCGCAGGGGTCGGTCCTCGGACCCACCCTGTGGAACATCGGCTACGACTGGGCGTTGAGGGGGAGCCTCCCGCCCGGGCTGGGCGTGATTTGTTACGCCGACGACACGCTCGTCACAGCCCGCGGTGGGACGCTAGAAGAGGCGGTAAGCCTGGCGACCTCGGGTACCGAGGAGGTCGTCAGACGGATCGAGGCGCTGGGGTTGAGGGTCGCCCTGGACAAGACGGAGGCCCTCTTGTTCCATGGGCGCACTATGAGCCCTCCCATCGGCGTCTCGATCACCGTCCACTCGGTCGACATCAGCATCCGGGCCCATATGAGGTACTTGGGCCTGGTGCTCGACGGGCGATGGTGGTTCCGGGAGCATTTCCGTAGGCTCGCTCCGCGGCTCGTCGGCACGGCGTCCGCCCTATCGTGGCTTATGCCGAACGTGGGCGGACCGAGCGCTGCGTGCCGACGGCTGTATGCGGGGGTCATCCGGTCGATGGCCCTGTACGGCGCACCGGTGTGGGCGGGGTCCATGACCGCCCGACTCAGGGCCCTTCTGTGGCGACCACAGAGGGTCATGGCGGTCAGGGCCATCCGCGGATACCGCACGGTGGCGACGGAGGCAGCGTGCCTATTGGCCGGGACTCCCCCGTGGGACCTGGAGGCGGAGATGCTCGCCGAACTATATCGGCGGGTGACGGGGGTGCGAGCGGAGGGCGGTGTGGTCTCGTTGAGGGATCTCACCGCCTGGCGCGTCGACGCCCGCCGAGACGTCATCGCCCGTTGGGCAGTCCGGCTGGAGAGGCCTCGGTTCGGGGTGCGAACCGTGGAGGCCTTCCGGCCGGTGCTGATGCAGTGGTTGGAGAGGCGGCACGGGGTGCTCTCCTTCCGACTGGTGCAGGTTTTGACGGGGCATGGGTGCTTCGCCAAATACCTGCACAAGGTCGTTAGGAGGGAGAGTACACCGTCCTGCCACCACTGCGATTGCGACGAGGACACGGCGCGCCATACGCTCGAGGCCTGCGGGGCTTGGGCAGTGCAGCGCTGTGAACTCGTCGCAATCATCGGTACGGACCTGACGCTGCCGGCTATCGCTAGGGCGATGGTCGACAGCGTCGGGAATTGGGACGCGGTCGCAGCCTTCTGCGAGACAGTGATCTCGCGGAAGGAGGCGGCGGATCGCCTGCGCGAGGAGCGCAGCCTCGATGAGGAGATCCGCCGCCGGCGACTGGGGCGGCGCAGGCGCAACTATCTGCGCCTCATGCCGCCCTAGCCGAGGCCGCGGGTGACGTGACCGGGGATTAGTCCGTCACCCGCCGAGAGGCCGACCGCGTGAGGAAAGACCGACGTCCTCCCCGAGGGGGGGACGTCGGTCGATGGGAGGGTACCCCAACAGGGGGTATTCCGTCGGGCCGACCACTGACGACAAGTTAACGCTGCTCCAGTGGTCGGCCCAACGACGAAGGCGACGTGGTTTTCGGGTGGGTCGCGGGAGTTGCGTGCTCAAGCCCCTCTGTCGCCCCGGACGGAGTGGTGCGGAGGCGCGCCGACCGCGGCCCACCCACAAAAAAAAAAAAAAAAAAAAAAACCCCTGCACTTTTCAATACATTCATACGCAATTTTTTAAATTTTTCACTAAACTCGACTGTTTTTCAATTGAATTTTATCAAAATCGATATAGCCAACTAGTTTACATAATATTTTGACATTTCCGGACGACCTGCGAGTCAGGAACACCTATAAAAGAAACATTATTAGTATTTAATAAAAAGTATAGTTACAATAGTTTTCATACTCACCTGGTGAAGTGAACCCCCAACTGACGGCGGTGCTGACATCCATCCAGAGTGCGGAATTTATCCCTCTTTCAAACGCCACCAACAGCATCCCGATCGGCCGCACAGTTTCCTTATTTTAAGCTTATCCCTTTGAAAAATCGGGAAATTTTTCGAAATCTTAACAGTTTTCAGCGGTTTTCCGGAGATTTTTGTACCGAACCAGGTCCGGTTTTTTAGCTGACCGCGTAGCCCGTGACGAGGCGGATTTTTAGACACCCCACACGCGGGCATACGGCGCGTCGCTCCCGGATTTTGGCCGCCCGAGTCCCTATTTTATCGACTTTTTTACTCTTCTTTCAGTTTCTTCTGCGTGCAACATCCCCGATTCGTAATATTCTCCTAATCTTTTTTCACCATCCGATAGCCTGTTTAAAGACGAATCCCGCAATATAACATTTCGGGGTCATCCAGGCTCGGGAACGATAAGGGAATTCATCTCTTCACGCCAAGTCGATAAATATATACCCCCTCCATATAATTGTTCATACTAAATCCACCTATACCCCTGCACTTTTTCGTTCGCTAGCCCCGAGGTCGCCGCACGCGTGGGGAGCTGGCGCGTCGTGGAGGAGGTGGAGACCTTGTCGGACCACCGGTATATCCGGATGGAGGTCTCCCCTGCAATCCCGACGCCCAGCAGGGGTCACGGGGCGGATGGGCGTCCTGCGTTCCCGCGATGGGCTGTGGGTCGCTTAGACCGGGACCAGCTGGCGGAGACAGCCATCGTATACTCGTGGCTGTCCTCTGCCCACCAGTCGGACGGGGTGGACGCCGAGGCTGGCCGCATCCGCAGTGCGTTGACGCAGATCTGCGATGCGGCCATGCCCCGGGTACGGCGTCTGCCCCCGAGGAGGGGTGTCCACTGGTGGTCCCGGGAGCTGGCGGATCTCCGGGCTGCGTGTATCCGCGCCCGGAGGGCCTACACCCGCAGCCGGCGGCGCCATCGCGACGCGGAGCGGGAGGCCGTGCTTTACGAGGGCTACCGCAATGCGCGGTCGGCCTTCAGGCTGGCCGTCCGCTCCGCCAAGGACGTCAGTCGGCAGGAGATGCTGGACGGTCTCGACCGTGACCCCTGGGGACGCCCCTATCGCGCGGTGCTGAATAGGCTACGCGCGCGGGGCCCTCCCCTCACCGAGACTCTCCAGCCCGGCCTTCTCACCCGGGTCATCGAGGACCTGTTCCCGCGGCGGGCGGAACACACGCCCCCGGTCATGGCTCCGCCAGACACTGACCGGGAGGCCGACGACGACAGTGTTCCGCCCATCACGGAACCCGAGATGGGGGTGGCGGTGACGCGCATGCGCGCAAAGTCTACCGCCCCCGGGCCCGACGGTGTTCCTAACCGCGTGCTGGCCCTGGTCCTCGAACACCTGGGACCCCGCCTCAGGGAGCTGTTCGACGCGTGTTTAGCGTCCGGACGGTTCCCTGGGTGCTGGAAGGAGGGAAGGCTGGTACTCCTGCCGAAGCCGGGACGGTCTCCGGAGTCGCCTTCGGCCTACAGGCCTATCGTGCTGCTCGATGACACGGGCAAGCTACTGGAGAGGGTGGTAGCTGCCCGCATCGAGCGGCACCTCGTCGGCACGGGGCCCGATCTGTCGGACGCCCAGTTTGGGTTTAGGAGGGGTCGTTCGACGATCGCGGCTCTGTTGCGCCTGAGGGCCGTGGCGACTGAGGCCGTCACCGGCGGGGGAGTGCTGTTGGTGGTGTCCCTAGACATCGCCAACGCATTCAATAGTCTGCCATTCAGCTGCATCAGGGAGGCGCTCCGGTATCACGGGGTGCCAGTTTACCTGAGGCGGCTAGTGGCAGACTATTTGGAGGGGCGCAGCGTCCTCTGCACCGACCGAGCAGGGGACGTTGTGCGGACGCCCATGACGTGCGGTGTCCCACAGGGGTCGGTCCTCGGACCCACCCTGTGGAACATCGGCTACGACTGGGCGTTGAGGGGGAGCCTCCCGCCCGGGCTGGGCGTGATTTGTTACGCCGACGACACGCTCGTCACAGCCCGCGGTGGGACGCTAGAAGAGGCGGTAAGCCTGGCGACCTCGGGTACCGAGGAGGTCGTCAGACGGATCGAGGCGCTGGGGTTGAGGGTCGCCCTGGACAAGACGGAGGCCCTCTTGTTCCATGGGCGCACTATGAGCCCTCCCATCGGCGTCTCGATCACCGTCCACTCGGTCGACATCAGCATCCGGGCCCATATGAGGTACTTGGGCCTGGTGCTCGACGGGCGATGGTGGTTCCGGGAGCATTTCCGTAGGCTCGCTCCGCGGCTCGTCGGCACGGCGTCCGCCCTATCGTGGCTTATGCCGAACGTGGGCGGACCGAGCGCTGCGTGCCGACGGCTGTATGCGGGGGTCATCCGGTCGATGGCCCTGTACGGCGCACCGGTGTGGGCGGGGTCCATGACCGCCCGACTCAGGGCCCTTCTGTGGCGACCACAGAGGGTCATGGCGGTCAGGGCCATCCGCGGATACCGCACGGTGGCGACGGAGGCAGCGTGCCTATTGGCCGGGACTCCCCCGTGGGACCTGGAGGCGGAGATGCTCGCCGAACTATATCGGCGGGTGACGGGGGTGCGAGCGGAGGGCGGTGTGGTCTCGTTGAGGGATCTCACCGCCTGGCGCGTCGACGCCCGCCGAGACGTCATCGCCCGTTGGGCAGTCCGGCTGGAGAGGCCTCGGTTCGGGGTGCGAACCGTGGAGGCCTTCCGGCCGGTGCTGATGCAGTGGTTGGAGAGGCGGCACGGGGTGCTCTCCTTCCGACTGGTGCAGGTTTTGACGGGGCATGGGTGCTTCGCCAAATACCTGCACAAGGTCGTTAGGAGGGAGAGTACACCGTCCTGCCACCACTGCGATTGCGACGAGGACACGGCGCGCCATACGCTCGAGGCCTGCGGGGCTTGGGCAGTGCAGCGCTGTGAACTCGTCGCAATCATCGGTACGGACCTGACGCTGCCGGCTATCGCTAGGGCGATGGTCGACAGCGTCGGGAATTGGGACGCGGTCGCAGCCTTCTGCGAGACAGTGATCTCGCGGAAGGAGGCGGCGGATCGCCTGCGCGAGGAGCGCAGCCTCGATGAGGAGATCCGCCGCCGGCGACTGGGGCGGCGCAGGCGCAACTATCTGCGCCTCATGCCGCCCTAGCCGAGGCCGCGGGTGACGTGACCGGGGATTAGTCCGTCACCCGCCGAGAGGCCGACCGCGTGAGGAAAGACCGACGTCCTCCCCGAGGGGGGACGTCGGTCGATGGGAGGGTACCCCAACAGGGGGTATTCCGTCGGGCCGACCACTGACGACAAGTTAACGCTGCTCCAGTGGTCGGCCCAACGACGAAGGCGACGTGGTTTTCGGGTGGGTCGCGGGAGTTGCGTGCTCAAGCCCCTCTGTCGCCCCGGACGGAGTGGTGCGGAGGCGCGCCGACCGCGGCCCACCCACACAAAAAAAAAAAAAAAAAAAAAACCCCTGCACTTTTCAATACATTCATACGCAATTTTTTAAATTTTTCACTAAACTCGACTGTTTTTCAATTGAATTTTATCAAAATCGATATAGCCAACTAGTTTACATAATATTTTGACATTTCCGGACGACCTGCGAGTCAGGAACACCTATAAAAGAAACATTATTAGTATTTAATAAAAAGTATAGTTACAATAGTTTTCATACTCACCTGGTGAAGTGAACCCCCAACTGACGGCGGTGCTGACATCCATCCAGAGTGCGGAATTTATCCCTCTTTCAAACGCCACCAACAGCATCCCGATCGGCCGCACAGTTTCCTTATTTTAAGCTTATCCCTTTGAAAAATCGGGAAATTTTTCGAAATCTTAACAGTTTTCAGCGGTTTTCCGGAGATTTTTGTACCGAACCAGGTCCGGTTTTTTAGCTGACCGCGTAGCCCGTGACGAGGCGGATTTTTAGACACCCCACACGCGGGCATACGGCGCGTCGCTCCCGGATTTTGGCCGCCCGAGTCCCTATTTTATCGACTTTTTTACTCTTCTTTCAGTTTCTTCTGCGTGCAACATCCCCGATTCGTAATATTCTCCTAATCTTTTTTCACCATCCGATAGCCTGTTTAAAGACGAATCCCGCAATATAACATTTCGGGGTCATCCAGGCTCGGGAACGATAAGGGAATTCATCTCTTCACGCCAAGTCGATAAATATATACCCCCTCCATATAATTGTTCATACTAAATCCACCTATACCCCTGCACTTTTCAATACATTCATACGCAATTTTTTAAATTTTTCACTAAACTCGACTGTTTTTCAATTGAATTTTATCAAAATCGATATAGCCAACTAGTTTACATAATATTTTGACATTTCCGGACGACCTGCGAGTCAGGAACACCTATAAAAGAAACATTATTAGTATTTAATAAAAAGTATAGTTACAATAGTTTTCATACTCACCTGGTGAAGTGAACCCCCAACTGACGGCGGTGCTGACATCCATCCAGAGTGCGGAATTTATCCCTCTTTCAAACGCCACCAACAGCATCCCGATCGGCCGCACAGTTTCCTTATTTTAAGCTTATCCCTTTGAAAAATCGGGAAATTTTTCGAAATCTTAACAGTTTTCAGCGGTTTTCCGGAGATTTTTGTACCGAACCAGGTCCGGTTTTTTAGCTGACCGCGTAGCCCGTGACGAGGCGGATTTTTAGACACCCCACACGCGGGCATACGGCGCGTCGCTCCCGGATTTTGGCCGCCCGAGTCCCTATTTTATCGACTTTTTTACTCTTCTTTCAGTTTCTTCTGCGTGCAACATCCCCGATTCGTAATATTCTCCTAATCTTTTTTCACCATCCGATAGCCTGTTTAAAGACGAATCCCGCAATATAACATTTCGGGGTCATCCAGGCTCGGGAACGATAAGGGAATTCATCTCTTCACGCCAAGTCGATAAATATATACCCCCTCCATATAATTGTTCATACTAAATCCACCTATACCCCTGCACTTTTGGGGTGCGAGGCCGGGGCACCTCCACGTGGTGCACCCTGGAAACGTCCATTTGGACGGCCAAGATTCCGGCGGGAGGGGGGGTCTCCGCGTGCCGACTCTGAAGGCAGAGCGCACGGCGGATTTGGCCCGGGGCCAATGGGGCGGATGTGTCTCATGGCACTCCGTCGCCAGGGACGGTTGCGTCACGGCCCGGGGGCGTGACGGGTCGGTCGCTCGCGAGCGGCCAGACCCGGAAGGCCCAAACCGTAATCCTGAGTAGGGGGGTCAGGACCGGGGGTCTGCGGACTGCGGGGAAGAAAACCCCTATAAAAAATCACCCCAATCTCAAGTTTTGCTACTCGGCGAGGAGATGTATGGCTGGTGGGTTAAGAAGCGCGCGCGAAAAAAAAAAGCGTCCAGTCGTTAGAGTAGTAGTCAAGGAGGACTTAAACTTCCACACCACGATGGCAGAAGCAACAAAACGTAAGTCTTCACCAGAGGGTCCCGGCCAGGCCGGGGAATCCCTTGCTGTGCCGGGGCTTGCGCGCGACGAGGAGTCGCGCCCAAGTTCCGGCACAGTCAGCCCCCAATCGTATGGGTGGGGGGCACCTTCTGCTCCAGCCGCGAGCCCGGCGAAACATGAGGCTCAAAAGAAGAAGTATAGGAAGAGGAAAGGCGCCGTAGGAACTGCGTATCAACGCAAGTTGCGCCTAAAGCGGGAAGCGGAACGGCGGGCACAAAAAGATGCCGCCGTGGCCGCGCGCGACGAGGGCGGTGCATCCGCAGCTACCGCAGAGCCGTCGCGGGACGGAAACGGCGATATCGCCGGGGCGTCGAGAGAGAGGAGTGGCAGCTCAGGACTGTCAAGCGACGAGGGCGGATCAGCCGCAGGGCCGTCGCGGGACGAGGGCGGCGGGGCCGCAGGACCGTCCGAACCAGGAGGAGGTAGTGACTCCGAGGAGCGGAGCGCCTCCGGTGGAAGGAGAGGCAGCTCCAGTATGACGCTGTCGAGCGACGAGGGCGGCAGTGCCGCAGAGCCGTCGCAGGACGAGGGCGGCAGGGCCGCAGGACCGTCGGGGCATGTTGTCTCGGGGTTGGAGATGTCGGCGGACGAGGGCGGTGTCGCAGGGCCGTCCGCCGAGGATGGTAAAGGCCGGAGTAGGGACGAGGGTGGTGATTTCGCCGCAGGGCCGTCCGTAGCTCTGGTTGGGTTGCCCGGCACGGTAGGCAGGTTGTCCGGGGTGCTGGGCGGGTCGTCCGGTAGAGGTGGGGATGGGTCGTCCGGCGATAGAGGGGCCGCCGTGGAGTCTGAGCCGCATCCTGCGGCGAGGGCTCTGACGGCGGCTTTAGGTGTCAGGGGAAGGGAGAGGGAGGGGGCCCGCTCCCCCCCGAGGGATAGGAAGCGCCCCCTGGAAAGGGAAGGCAGCTCCACGTCCGACTCGGAGGGGACCGATACCATCAGGCCTCCCCCCAAGGTTGCGACCGCGCGCCGGGGGCGCAGGGGTCGGGGAGGTGCGGTGGCGGCCAGACCGGCGACGCCGTGTCCGGCCGACCAGGGAGGCGAGGTGGCGGCCCTTCAGGCCGCAAACGCCCGCCTCAGCGAGGAGGTCTCCGGCTTGCGGGAGCGAAACCGCAGGCTGGAGACGGAACTTTCGGCGGTGCGGAGAGAGAACCGCGGGTTGGCCAAGGACGTGGCTGACCTGCGGTCTCAATTCGAGCGCCTGGTGCCGGCTGTGGCGCCGGCGCCGGCCCCGCCGCCGAAAAGGGTCGCGCCAGCGAGGGCGGGCCCATCGTCTGCGCCCGTGGCGCCGGCTGCGCCCGTCGCGGCCGCTGCGCCGGCTGCGCCCGTCGCGGCTTCGCCGCTGCCTCCCCTCGTCGTCGTCCCTCCGCCGGCTCGTGGCCGCGGGAGACCTCGGAAGGGGGAGGAGCCGCCGCCCGACGAGGTGCACGGCGTGTCGGAGTCGGCGGTACGCGTCATCCTGGCCCGAGTAGGGGTGATGATGGATGCGCGTATCGCCGCCGTAGCGGCCAGGCTCCCGCCTGAGCCGCCCCTCCGGCCGCCGCTCGCCGCGGACAGGGCGAGGCGGCCGCAAGCGTCGGCTCCCACGCCGCTGCCCTGTCAGGGTGGCCGCGTGGTGAGCTACGCTGCGGCCGCGGCTGGGCCCAAGGGGGCCAAGAAGGCCGGCAAGGTGCCGGCTCCCGCCAAGGCCGGGCCGCGGCCGGCGCCAGCGGCTGCACCGCAGGCGCCGGTCGGCGAACCCGCGGCTGCGCCTGCTGCGCTCAGCGCTGCTGCCAGGCTCGAACAGGGCTGGCAGGTGGCTGAGCGTAGCAGGAAGGCACGCGGCCAAAAGCGGAGAGCGGCGGCCAAGAGTGCCGCTGTGGCCGCCGCTCCCCAGGCGGGAGCCGGCGGAAAGGGGAAAAGGTCGCGTAGGGGCCTCAAGTCGCCGAAGACGGCTGCGGTGGTAATCACCGTACTGCCTGAGGCGGCTGAGAGGGGCCTAAACTATGAGGCCGTCCTAAGACGCGCCCGGCGGGAGCTGGACGTCTCCGACATCGGGGGCGTCGAGGCGAGGACCCGCAAAGCCCGGACAGGGGCTCGAATACTCGAGTTCCCTGGGGCCGAGGGCGCGAAGACGGCCGATAGTTTGGCCACGATGCTGAGGGGGCTGTTCGGGCCAGAGGATGGAGTCCGAATCGCCAGGCCCGTCAAGTGCGCAGATATGCGCCTCACGGGTCTGGACGACTCCGTGGCGGTGGAGGACATCCGGGAGGCCATTATGGCGCGTACCGGGTGTGCCTCGGACACCGTCCGGATTGGCACCATCCGCCCTGGTCCGGGCGGCGTCGGTGCTGTCTGGGTGCAGTGCCCAGTGGAGTCGGTCAAGCAATTGGCCGACTCAGGCAGGCTCCTCGTGGGCTGGAGTTCGGCGCGGGTAACCGTGCTGGAGCCCCGGCCTGCGAGGTGTTATAAATGCATGGCGGTCGGGCATACCCGACCGACATGCAGAAACTGCTTTGACTGCAGCGGGCTATGTTTCCGTTGCGGTCAGGCTGGACACCAGGCGGCATCGTGCTCTGCGGTGCCCCACTGCCCCGCGTGTGCGGCGGGCAATAGGCCTGCCAAACACCGCATGGGCTCTGGGGACTGCAGACCCCCGGCATCGGCCCCGAAGGGGCGGGGCGGCCCATCGACCGGGCCAGCCCCCGCTCCGAGCGCGGCCCGATCGCCCGTTAGCGCGGAGGAGGTGACGATGGATACGGACCGTTAATGGACCCCGTATCCATTCGTCTCCTCCAGGCCAATCTCAACCACTCCGCCGGTGCGCAGGACGTGTTCCTGCAAGCCATGGCGGAGTGGTTGATAGGAGTAGCCGTAGTCGCGGAGCCGTACGTGGTGCCCGACCGGATTAACTGGTTGGGTAGCGCTGATGGCACCGTGGCAATCGTCGCCTCCACGTCGTGGCCTTCGTCGTCTCTGACCCTTAGGGACAGGGGCGTCGGATACGTCGCGGCGGACTGGGGGGAGATTACGCTCTTCGGAGTTTATCTCTCCCCTAACTGGAGTGTGACCGATTTCGAGGCCTTCCTCACCATCATGGAGGCCTCGTTACGGCGACTGGCATCGCGCCAGGTCTTCGTCCTGGGGGACTTTAACGCCAAGTCCGTGGCGTGGGGGTCCCCTAGGACGGATGACCGAGGACGGGCGATCGAGGAGTGGGCGGCGGCACTGGGCCTCTGTTTGCTGAACAGGGGCTCGGTGCATACGTGCGTGCGACAACGGGGCGGGTCGATAGTGGACCTTTCGTTCGCTAGCCCCGAGGTCGCCGCACGCGTGGGGAGCTGGCGCGTCGTGGAGGAGGTGGAGACCTTGTCGGACCACCGGTATATCCGGATGGAGGTCTCCCCTGCAATCCCGACGCCCAGCAGGGGTCACGGGGCGGATGGGCGTCCTGCGTTCCCGCGATGGGCTGTGGGTCGCTTAGACCGGGACCAGCTGGCGGAGACAGCCATCGTATACTCGTGGCTGTCCTCTGCCCACCAGTCGGACGGGGTGGACGCCGAGGCTGGCCGCATCCGCAGTGCGTTGACGCAGATCTGCGATGCGGCCATGCCCCGGGTACGGCGTCTGCCCCCGAGGAGGGGTGTCCACTGGTGGTCCCGGGAGCTGGCGGATCTCCGGGCTGCGTGTATCCGCGCCCGGAGGGCCTACACCCGCAGCCGGCGGCGCCATCGCGACGCGGAGCGGGAGGCCGTGCTTTACGAGGGCTACCGCAATGCGCGGTCGGCCTTCAGGCTGGCCGTCCGCTCCGCCAAGGACGTCAGTCGGCAGGAGATGCTGGACGGTCTCGACCGTGACCCCTGGGGACGCCCCTATCGCGCGGTGCTGAATAGGCTACGCGCGCGGGGCCCTCCCCTCACCGAGACTCTCCAGCCCGGCCTTCTCACCCGGGTCATCGAGGACCTGTTCCCGCGGCGGGCGGAACACACGCCCCCGGTCATGGCTCCGCCAGACACTGACCGGGAGGCCGACGACGACAGTGTTCCGCCCATCACGGAACCCGAGATGGGGGTGGCGGTGACGCGCATGCGCGCAAAGTCTACCGCCCCCGGGCCCGACGGTGTTCCTAACCGCGTGCTGGCCCTGGTCCTCGAACACCTGGGACCCCGCCTCAGGGAGCTGTTCGACGCGTGTTTAGCGTCCGGACGGTTCCCTGGGTGCTGGAAGGAGGGAAGGCTGGTACTCCTGCCGAAGCCGGGACGGTCTCCGGAGTCGCCTTCGGCCTACAGGCCTATCGTGCTGCTCGATGACACGGGCAAGCTACTGGAGAGGGTGGTAGCTGCCCGCATCGAGCGGCACCTCGTCGGCACGGGGCCCGATCTGTCGGACGCCCAGTTTGGGTTTAGGAGGGGTCGTTCGACGATCGCGGCTCTGTTGCGCCTGAGGGCCGTGGCGACTGAGGCCGTCACCGGCGGGGGAGTGCTGTTGGTGGTGTCCCTAGACATCGCCAACGCATTCAATAGTCTGCCATTCAGCTGCATCAGGGAGGCGCTCCGGTATCACGGGGTGCCAGTTTACCTGAGGCGGCTAGTGGCAGACTATTTGGAGGGGCGCAGCGTCCTCTGCACCGACCGAGCAGGGGACGTTGTGCGGACGCCCATGACGTGCGGTGTCCCACAGGGGTCGGTCCTCGGACCCACCCTGTGGAACATCGGCTACGACTGGGCGTTGAGGGGGAGCCTCCCGCCCGGGCTGGGCGTGATTTGTTACGCCGACGACACGCTCGTCACAGCCCGCGGTGGGACGCTAGAAGAGGCGGTAAGCCTGGCGACCTCGGGTACCGGGGAGGTCGTCAGACGGATCGAGGCGCTGGGGTTGAGGGTCGCCCTGGACAAGACGGAGGCCCTCTTGTTCCATGGGCGCACTATGAGCCCTCCCATCGGCGTCTCGATCACCGTCCACTCGGTCGACATCAGCATCCGGGCCCATATGAGGTACTTGGGCCTGGTGCTCGACGGGCGATGGTGGTTCCGGGAGCATTTCCGTAGGCTCGCTCCGCGGCTCGTCGGCGCGGCGTCCGCCCTATCGTGGCTTATGCCGAACGTGGGCGGACCGAGCGCTGCGTGCCGACGGCTGTATGCGGGGGTCATCCGGTCGATGGCCCTGTACGGCGCACCGGTGTGGGCGGGGTCCATGACCGCCCGACTCAGGGCCCTTCTGTGGCGACCACAGAGGGTCATGGCGGTCAGGGCCATCCGCGGATACCGCACGGTGGCGACGGAGGCAGCGTGCCTATTGGCCGGGACTCCCCCGTGGGACCTGGAGGCGGAGATGCTCGCCGAACTATATCGGCGGGTGACGGGGGTGCGAGCGGAGGGCGGTGTGGTCTCGTTGAGGGATCTCACCGCCTGGCGCGTCGACGCCCGCCGAGACGTCATCGCCCGTTGGGCAGTCCGGCTGGAGAGGCCTCGGTTCGGGGTGCGAACCGTGGAGGCCTTCCGGCCGGTGCTGATGCAGTGGTTGGAGAGGCGGCACGGGGTGCTCTCCTTCCGACTGGTGCAGGTTTTGACGGGGCATGGGTGCTTCGCCAAATACCTGCACAAGGTCGTTAGGAGGGAGAGTACACCGTCCTGCCACCACTGCGATTGCGACGAGGACACGGCGCGCCATACGCTCGAGGCCTGCGGGGCTTGGGCAGTGCAGCGCTGTGAACTCGTCGCAATCATCGGTACGGACCTGACGCTGCCGGCTATCGCTAGGGCGATGGTCGACAGCGTCGGGAATTGGGACGCGGTCGCAGCCTTCTGCGAGACAGTGATCTCGCGGAAGGAGGCGGCGGATCGCCTGCGCGAGGAGCGCAGCCTCGATGAGGAGATCCGCCGCCGGCGACTGGGGCGGCGCAGGCGCAACTATCTGCGCCTCATGCCGCCCTAGCCGAGGCCGCGGGTGACGTGACCGGGGATTAGTCCGTCACCCGCCGAGAGGCCGACCGCGTGAGGAAAGACCGACGTCCTCCCCGAGGGGGGGACGTCGGTCGATGGGAGGGTACCCCAACAGGGGGTATTCCGTCGGGCCGACCACTGACGACAAGTTAACGCTGCTCCAGTGGTCGGCCCAACGACGAAGGCGACGTGGTTTTCGGGTGGGTCGCGGGAGTTGCGTGCTCAAGCCCCTCTGTCGCCCCGGACGGAGTGGTGCGGAGGCGCGCCGACCGCGGCCCACCCACAAAAAAAAAAAAAAAAAAACCCCTGCACTTTTCAATACATTCATACGCAATTTTTTAAATTTTTCACTAAACTCGACTGTTTTTCAATTGAATTTTATCAAAATCGATATAGCCAACTAGTTTACATAATATTTTGACATTTCCGGACGACCTGCGAGTCAGGAACACCTATAAAAGAAACATTATTAGTATTTAATAAAAAGTATAGTTACAATAGTTTTCATACTCACCTGGTGAAGTGAACCCCCAACTGACGGCGGTGCTGACATCCATCCAGAGTGCGGAATTTATCCCTCTTTCAAACGCCACCAACAGCATCCCGATCGGCCGCACAGTTTCCTTATTTTAAGCTTATCCCTTTGAAAAATCGGGAAATTTTTCGAAATCTTAACAGTTTTCAGCGGTTTTCCGGAGATTTTTGTACCGAACCAGGTCCGGTTTTTTAGCTGACCGCGTAGCCCGTGACGAGGCGGATTTTTAGACACCCCACACGCGGGCATACGGCGCGTCGCTCCCGGATTTTGGCCGCCCGAGTCCCTATTTTATCGACTTTTTTACTCTTCTTTCAGTTTCTTCTGCGTGCAACATCCCCGATTCGTAATATTCTCCTAATCTTTTTTCACCATCCGATAGCCTGTTTAAAGACGAATCCCGCAATATAACATTTCGGGGTCATCCAGGCTCGGGAACGATAAGGGAATTCATCTCTTCACGCCAAGTCGATAAATATATACCCCCTCCATATAATTGTTCATACTAAATCCACCTATACCCCTGCACTTTTCAATACATTCATACGCAATTTTTTAAATTTTTCACTAAACTCGACTGTTTTTCAATTGAATTTTATCAAAATCGATATAGCCAACTAGTTTACATAATATTTTGACATTTCCGGACGACCTGCGAGTCAGGAACACCTATAAAAGAAACATTATTAGTATTTAATAAAAAGTATAGTTACAATAGTTTTCATACTCACCTGGTGAAGTGAACCCCCAACTGACGGCGGTGCTGACATCCATCCAGAGTGCGGAATTTATCCCTCTTTCAAACGCCACCAACAGCATCCCGATCGGCCGCACAGTTTCCTTATTTTAAGCTTATCCCTTTGAAAAATCGGGAAATTTTTCGAAATCTTAACAGTTTTCAGCGGTTTTCCGGAGATTTTTGTACCGAACCAGGTCCGGTTTTTTAGCTGACCGCGTAGCCCGTGACGAGGCGGATTTTTAGACACCCCACACGCGGGCATACGGCGCGTCGCTCCCGGATTTTGGCCGCCCGAGTCCCTATTTTATCGACTTTTTTACTCTTCTTTCAGTTTCTTCTGCGTGCAACATCCCCGATTCGTAATATTCTCCTAATCTTTTTTCACCATCCGATAGCCTGTTTAAAGACGAATCCCGCAATATAACATTTCGGGGTCATCCAGGCTCGGGAACGATAAGGGAATTCATCTCTTCACGCCAAGTCGATAAATATATACCCCCTCCATATAATTGTTCATACTAAATCCACCTATACCCCTGCACTTTTCAATACATTCATACGCAATTTTTTAAATTTTTCACTAAACTCGACTGTTTTTCAATTGAATTTTATCAAAATCGATATAGCCAACTAGTTTACATAATATTTTGACATTTCCGGACGACCTGCGAGTCAGGAACACCTATAAAAGAAACATTATTAGTATTTAATAAAAAGTATAGTTACAATAGTTTTCATACTCACCTGGTGAAGTGAACCCCCAACTGACGGCGGTGCTGACATCCATCCAGAGTGCGGAATTTATCCCTCTTTCAAACGCCACCAACAGCATCCCGATCGGCCGCACAGTTTCCTTATTTTAAGCTTATCCCTTTGAAAAATCGGGAAATTTTTCGAAATCTTAACAGTTTTCAGCGGTTTTCCGGAGATTTTTGTACCGAACCAGGTCCGGTTTTTTAGCTGACCGCGTAGCCCGTGATGAGGCGGATTTTTAGACACCCCACACGCGGGCATACGGCGCGTCGCTCCCGGATTTTGGCCGCCCGAGTCCCTATTTTATCGACTTTTTTACTCTTCTTTCAGTTTCTTCTGCGTGCAACATCCCCGATTCGTAATATTCTCCTAATCTTTTTTCACCATCCGATAGCCTGTTTAAAGACGAATCCCGCAATATAACATTTCGGGGTCATCCAGGCTCGGGAACGATAAGGGAATTCATCTCTTCACGCCAAGTCGATAAATATATACCCCCTCCATATAATTGTTCATACTAAATCCACCTATACCCCTGCACTTTTGGGGTGCGAGGCCGGGGCACCTCCACGTGGTGCACCCTGGAAACGTCCATTTGGACGGCCAAGATTCCGGCGGGAGGGGGGGTCTCCGCGTGCCGACTCTGAAGGCAGAGCGCACGGCGGATTTGGCCCGGGGCCAATGGGGCGGATGTGTCTCATGGCACTCCGTCGCCAGGGACGGTTGCGTCACGGCCCGGGGGCGTGACGGGTCGGTCGCTCGCGAGCGGCCAGACCCGGAAGGCCCAAACCGTAATCCTGAGTAGGGGGGTCAGGACCGGGGGTCTGCGGACTGCGGGGAAGAAAACCCCTATAAAAAATCACCCCAATCTCAAGTTTTGCTACTCGGCGAGGAGATGTATGGCTGGTGGGTTAAGAAGCGCGCGCGAAAAAAAAAAAAGCGTCCAGTCGTTAGAGTAGTAGTCAAGGAGGACTTAAACTTCCACACCACGATGGCAGAAGCAACAAAACGTAAGTCTTCACCAGAGGGTCCCGGCCAGGCCGGGGAATCCCTTGCTGTGCCGGGGCTTGCGCGCGACGAGGAGTCGCGCCCAAGTTCCGGCACAGTCAGCCCCCAATCGTATGGGTGGGGGGCACCTTCTGCTCCAGCCGCGAGCCCGGCGAAACATGAGGCTCAAAAGAAGAAGTATAGGAAGAGGAAAGGCGCCGTAGGAACTGCGTATCAACGCAAGTTGCGCCTAAAGCGGGAAGCGGAACGGCGGGCACAAAAAGATGCCGCCGTGGCCGCGCGCGACGAGGGCGGTGCATCCGCAGCTACCGCAGAGCCGTCGCGGGACGGAAACGGCGATATCGCCGGGGCGTCGAGAGAGAGGAGTGGCAGCTCAGGACTGTCAAGCGACGAGGGCGGATCAGCCGCAGGGCCGTCGCGGGACGAGGGCGGCGGGGCCGCAGGACCGTCCGAACCAGGAGGAGGTAGTGACTCCGAGGAGCGGAGCGCCTCCGGTGGAAGGAGAGGCAGCTCCAGTATGACGCTGTCGAGCGACGAGGGCGGCAGTGCCGCAGAGCCGTCGCAGGACGAGGGCGGCAGGGCCGCAGGACCGTCGGGGCATGTTGTCTCGGGGTTGGAGATGTCGGCGGACGAGGGCGGTGTCGCAGGGCCGTCCGCCGAGGATGGTAAAGGCCGGAGTAGGGACGAGGGTGGTGATTTCGCCGCAGGGCCGTCCGTAGCTCTGGTTGGGTTGCCCGGCACGGTAGGCAGGTTGTCCGGGGTGCTGGGCGGGTCGTCCGGTAGAGGTGGGGATGGATCGTCCGGCGATAGAGGGGCCGCCGTGGAGTCTGAGCCGCATCCTGCGGCGAGGGCTCTGACGGCGGCTTTAGGTGTCAGGGGAAGGGAGAGGGAGGGGGCCCGCTCCCCCCCGAGGGATAGGAAGCGCCCCCTGGAAAGGGAAGGCAGCTCCACGTCCGACTCGGAGGGGACCGATACCATCAGGCCTCCCCCCAAGGTTGCGACCGCGCGCCGGGGGCGCAGGGGTCGGGGGGGTGCGGTGGCGGCCAGACCGGCGACGCCGTGTCCGGCCGACCAGGGAGGCGAGGTGGCGGCCCTTCAGGCCGCAAACGCCCGCCTCAGCGAGGAGGTCTCCGGCTTGCGGGAGCGAAACCGCAGGCTGGAGACGGAACTTTCGGCGGTGCGGAGAGAGAACCGCGGGTTGGCCAAGGACGTGGCTGACCTGCGGTCTCAATTCGAGCGCCTGGTGCCGGCTGTGGCGCCGGCGCCGGCCCCGCCGCCGAAAAGGGTCGCGCCAGCGAGGGCGGGCCCATCGTCTGCGCCCGTGGCGCCGGCTGCGCCCGTCGCGGCCGCTGCGCTGGCTGCGCCCGTCGCGGCTTCGCCGCTGCCTCCCCTCGTCGTCGTCCCTCCGCCGGCTCGTGGCCGCGGGAGACCTCGGAAGGGGGAGGAGCCGCCGCCCGACGAGGTGCACGGCGTGTCGGAGTCGGCGGTACGCGTCATCCTGGCCCGAGTAGGGGTGATGATGGATGCGCGTATCGCCGCCGTAGCGGCCAGGCTCCCGCCTGAGCCGCCCCTCCGGCCGCCGCTCGCCGCGGACAAGGCGAGGCGGCCGCAAGCGTCGGCTCCCACGCCGCTGCCCTGTCAGGGTGGCCGCGTGGTGAGCTACGCTGCGGCCGCGGCTGGGCCCAAGGGGGCCAAGAAGGCCGGCAAGGTGCCGGCTCCCGCCAAGGCCGGGCCGCGGCCGGCGCCAGCGGCTGCACCGCAGGCGCCGGTCGGCGAACCCGCGGCTGCGCCTGCTGCGCTCAGCGCTGCTGCCAGGCTCGAACAGGGCTGGCAGGTGGCTGAGCGTAGCAGGAAGGCACGCGGCCAAAAGCGGAGAGCGGCGGCCAAGAGTGCCGCTGTGGCCGCCGCTCCCCAGGCGGGAGCCGGCGGAAAGGGGAAAAGGTCGCGTAGGGGCCTCAAGTCGCCGAAGACGGCTGCGGTGGTAATCACCGTACTGCCTGAGGCGGCTGAGAGGGGCCTAAACTATGAGGCCGTCCTAAGACGCGCCCGGCGGGAGCTGGACGTCTCCGACATCGGGGGCGTCGAGGCGAGGACCCGCAAAGCCCGGACAGGGGCTCGAATACTCGAGTTCCCTGGGGCCGAGGGCGCGAAGACGGCCGATAGTTTGGCCACGATGCTGAGGGGGCTGTTCGGGCCAGAGGATGGAGTCCGAATCGCCAGGCCCGTCAAGTGCGCAGATATGCGCCTCACGGGTCTGGACGACTCCGTGGCGGTGGAGGACATCCGGGAGGCCATTATGGCGCGTACCGGGTGTGCCTCGGACACCGTCCGGATTGGCACCATCCGCCCTGGTCCGGGCGGCGTCGGTGCTGTCTGGGTGCAGTGCCCAGTGGAGTCGGTCAAGCAATTGGCCGACTCAGGCAGGCTCCTCGTGGGCTGGAGTTCGGCGCGGGTAACCGTGCTGGAGCCCCGGCCTGCGAGGTGTTATAAATGCATGGCGGTCGGGCATACCCGACCGACATGCAGAAACTGCTTTGACTGCAGCGGGCTATGTTTCCGTTGCGGTCAGGCTGGACACCAGGCGGCATCGTGCTCTGCGGTGCCCCACTGCCCCGCGTGTGCGGCGGGCAATAGGCCTGCCAAACACCGCATGGGCTCTGGGGACTGCAGACCCCCGGCATCGGCCCCGAAGGGGCGGGGCGGCCCATCGACCGGGCCAGCCCCCGCTCCGAGCGCGGCCCGATCGCCCGTTAGCGCGGAGGAGGTGACGATGGATACGGACCGTTAATGGACCCCGTATCCATTCGTCTCCTCCAGGCCAATCTCAACCACTCCGCCGGTGCGCAGGACGTGTTCCTGCAAGCCATGGCGGAGTGGTTGATAGGAGTAGCCGTAGTCGCGGAGCCGTACGTGGTGCCCGACCGGATTAACTGGTTGGGTAGCGCTGATGGCACCGTGGCAATCGTCGCCTCCACGTCGTGGCCTTCGTCGTCTCTGACCCTTAGGGACAGGGGCGTCGGATACGTCGCGGCGGACTGGGGGGAGATTACGCTCTTCGGAGTTTATCTCTCCCCTAACTGGAGTGTGACCGATTTCGAGGCCTTCCTCACCATCATGGAGGCCTCGTTACGGCGACTGGCATCGCGCCAGGTCTTCGTCCTGGGGGACTTTAACGCCAAGTCCGTGGCGTGGGGGTCCCCTAGGACGGATGACCGAGGACGGGCGATCGAGGAGTGGGCGGCGGCACTGGGCCTCTGTTTGCTGAACAGGGGCTCGGTGCATACGTGCGTGCGACAACGGGGCGGGTCGATAGTGGACCTTTCGTTCGCTAGCCCCGAGGTCGCCGCACGCGTGGGGAGCTGGCGCGTCGTGGAGGAGGTGGAGACCTTGTCGGACCACCGGTATATCCGGATGGAGGTCTCCCCTGCAATCCCGACGCCCAGCAGGGGTCACGAGGCGGATGGGCGTCCTGCGTTCCCGCGATGGGCTGTGGGTCGCTTAGACCGGGACCAGCTGGCGGAGACAGCCATCGTATACTCGTGGCTGTCCTCTGCCCACCAGTCGGACGGGGTGGACGCCGAGGCTGGCCGCATCCGCAGTGCGTTGACGCAGATCTGCGATGCGGCCATGCCCCGGGTACGGCGTCTGCCCCCGAGGAGGGGTGTCCACTGGTGGTCCCGGGAGCTGGCGGATCTCCGGGCTGCGTGTATCCGCGCCCGGAGGGCCTACACCCGCAGCCGGCGGCGACATCGCGACGCGGAGCGGGAGGCCGTGCTTTACGAGGGCTACCGCAATGCGCGGTCGGCCTTCAGGCTGGCCGTCCGCTCCGCCAAGGACGTCAGTCGGCAGAAGATGCTGGACGGTCTCGACCGTGACCCCTGGGGACGCCCCTATCGCGCGGTGCTGAATAGGCTACGCGCGCGGGGCCCTCCCCTCACCGAGACTCTCCAGCCCGGCCTTCTCACCCGGGTCATCGAGGACCTGTTCCCGCGGCGGGCGGAACACACGCCCCCGGTCATGGCTCCGCCAGACACTGACCGGGAGGCCGACGACGACAGTGTTCCGCCCATCACGGAACCCGAGATGGGGGTGGCGGTGACGCGCATGCGCGCAAAGTCTACCGCCCCCGGGCCCGACGGTGTTCCTAACCGCGTGCTGGCCCTGGTCCTCGAACACCTGGGACCCCGCCTCAGGGAGCTGTTCGACGCGTGTTTAGCGTCCGGACGGTTCCCTGGGTGCTGGAAGGAGGGAAGGCTGGTGCTCCTGCCGAAGCCGGGACGGTCTCCGGAGTCGCCTTCGGCCTACAGGCCTATCGTGCTGCTCGATGACACGGGCAAGCTACTGGAGAGGGTGGTAGCTGCCCGCATCGAGCGGCACCTCGTCGGCACGGGGCCCGATCTGTCGGACGCCCAGTTTGGGTTTAGGAGGGGTCGTTCGACGATCGCGGCTCTGTTGCGCCTGAGGGCCGTGGCGACTGAGGCCGTCACCGGCGGGGGAGTGCTGTTGGTGGTGTCCCTAGACATCGCCAACGCATTCAATAGTCTGCCATTCAGCTGCATCGGGGAGGCGCTCCGGTATCACGGGGTGCCAGTTTACCTGAGGCGGCTAGTGGCAGACTATTTGGAGGGGCGCAGCGTCCTCTGCACCGACCGAGCAGGGGACGTTGTGCGGACGCCCATGACGTGCGGTGTCCCACAGGGGTCGGTCCTCGGACCCACCCTGTGGAACATCGGCTACGACTGGGCGTTGAGGGGGAGCCTCCCGCCCGGGCTGGGCGTGATTTGTTACGCCGACGACACGCTCGTCACAGCCCGCGGTGGGACGCTAGAAGAGGCGGTAAGCCTGGCGACCTCGGGTACCGAGGAGGTCGTCAGACGGATCGGGGCGCTGGGGTTGAGGGTCGCCCTGGACAAGACGGAGGCCCTCTTGTTCCATGGGCGCACTATGAGCCCTCCCATCGGCGTCTCGATCACCGTCCACTCGGTCGACATCAGCATCCGGGCCCATATGAGGTACTTGGGCCTGGTGCTCGACGGGCGATGGTGGTTCCGGGAGCATTTCCGTAGGCTCGCTCCGCGGCTCGTCGGCACGGCGTCCGCCCTATCGTGGCTTATGCCGAACGTGGGCGGACCGAGCGCTGCGTGCCGACGGCTGTACGCGGGGGTCATCCGGTCGATGGCCCTGTACGGCGCACCGGTGTGGGCGGGGTCCATGACCGCCCGACTTAGGGCCCTCCTGTGGCGACCACAGAGGGTCATGGCGGTCAGGGCCATCCGCGGATACCGCACGGTGGCGACGGAGGCAGCGTGCCTGTTGGCCGGGACTCCCCCGTGGGACCTGGAGGCGGAGATGCTCGCCGAACTATATCGGCGGGTGACGGGGGTGCGAGCGGAGGGCGGTGTGGTCTCGTTGAGGGATCTCACCGCCTGGCGCGTCGACGCCCGCCGAGACGTCATCGCCCGTTGGGCAGTCCGGCTGGAGAGGCCTCGGTTCGGGGTGCGAACCGTGGAGGCCTTCCGGCCGGTGCTGATGCAGTGGTTGGAGAGGCGGCACGGGGTGCTCTCCTTCCGACTGGTGCAGGTTTTGACGGGGCATGGGTGCTTCGCCAAATACCTGCACAAGGTCGTTAGGAGGGAGAGTACACCGTCCTGCCACCACTGCGATTGCGACGAGGACACGGCGCGCCATACGCTCGAGGCCTGCGGGGCTTGGGCAGTGCAGCGCTGTGAACTCGTCGCAATCATCGGTACGGACCTGACGCTGCCGGCTATCGCTAGGGCGATGGTCGACAGCGTCGGGAATTGGGACGCGGTCGCAGCCTTCTGCGAGACAGTGATCTCGCGGAAGGAGGCGGCGGATCGCCTGCGCGAGGAGCGCAGCCTCGATGAGGAGATCCGCCGCCGGCGACTGGGGCGGCGCAGGCGCAACTATCTGCGCCTCATGCCGCCCTAGCCGAGGCCGCGGGTGACGTGACCGGGGATTAGTCCGTCACCCGCCGAGAGGCCGACCGCGTGAGGAAAGACCGACGTCCTCCCCGAGGGGGGGACGTCGGTCGATGGGAGGGTACCCCAATAGGGGGTATTCCGTCGGGCCGACCACTGACGACAAGTTAACGCTGCTCCAGTGGTCGGCCCAACGACGAAGGCGACGTGGTTTTCGGGTGGGTCGCGGGAGTTGCGTGCTCAAGCCCCTCTGTCGCCCCGGACGGAGTGGTGCGGAGGCGCGCCGACCGCGGCCCACCCACAAAAAAAAAAAAAAAAAAAAAACCCCTGCACTTTTCAATACATTCATACGCAATTTTTTAAATTTTTCACTAAACTCGACTGTTTTTCAATTGAATTTTATCAAAATCGATATAGCCAACTAGTTTACATAATATTTTGACATTTCCGGACGACCTGCGAGTCAGGAACACCTATAAAAGAAACATTATTAGTATTTAATAAAAAGTATAGTTACAATAGTTTTCATACTCACCTGGTGAAGTGAACCCCCAACTGACGGCGGTGCTGACATCCATCCAGAGTGCGGAATTTATCCCTCTTTCAAACGCCACCAACAGCATCCCGATCGGCCGCACAGTTTCCTTATTTTAAGCTTATCCCTTTGAAAAATCGGGAAATTTTTCGAAATCTTAACAGTTTTCAGCGGTTTTCCGGAGATTTTTGTACCGAACCAGGTCCGGTTTTTTAGCTGACCGCGTAGCCCGTGACGAGGCGGATTTTTAGACACCCCACACGCGGGCATACGGCGCGTCGCTCCCGGATTTTGGCCGCCCGAGTCCCTATTTTATCGACTTTTTTACTCTTCTTTCAGTTTCTTCTGCGTGCAACATCCCCGATTCGTAATATTCTCCTAATCTTTTTTCACCATCCGATAGCCTGTTTAAAGACGAATCCCGCAATATAACATTTCGGGGTCATCCAGGCTCGGGAACGATAAGGGAATTCATCTCTTCACGCCAAGTCGATAAATATATACCCCCTCCATATAATTGTTCATACTAAATCCACCTATACCCCTGCACTTTTCAATACATTCATACGCAATTTTTTAAATTTTTCACTAAACTCGACTGTTTTTCAATTGAATTTTATCAAAATCGATATAGCCAACTAGTTTACATAATATTTTGACATTTCCGGACGACCTGCGAGTCAGGAACACCTATAAAAGAAACATTATTAGTATTTAATAAAAAGTATAGTTACAATAGTTTTCATACTCACCTGGTGAAGTGAACCCCCAACTGACGGCGGTGCTGACATCCATCCAGAGTGCGGAATTTATCCCTCTTTCAAACGCCACCAACAGCATCCCGATCGGCCGCACAGTTTCCTTATTTTAAGCTTATCCCTTTGAAAAATCGGGAAATTTTTCGAAATCTTAACAGTTTTCAGCGGTTTTCCGGAGATTTTTGTACCGAACCAGGTCCGGTTTTTTAGCTGACCGCGTAGCCCGTGACGAGGCGGATTTTTAGACACCCCACACGCGGGCATACGGCGCGTCGCTCCCGGATTTTGGCCGCCCGAGTCCCTATTTTATCGACTTTTTTACTCTTCTTTCAGTTTCTTCTGCGTGCAACATCCCCGATTCGTAATATTCTCCTAATCTTTTTTCACCATCCGATAGCCTGTTTAAAGACGAATCCCGCAATATAACATTTCGGGGTCATCCAGGCTCGGGAACGATAAGGGAATTCATCTCTTCACGCCAAGTCGATAAATATATACCCCCTCCATATAATTGTTCATACTAAATCCACCTATACCCCTGCACTTTTCAATACATTCATACGCAATTTTTTAAATTTTTCACTAAACTCGACTGTTTTTCAATTGAATTTTATCAAAATCGATATAGCCAACTAGTTTACATAATATTTTGACATTTCCGGACGACCTGCGAGTCAGGAACACCTATAAAAGAAACATTATTAGTATTTAATAAAAAGTATAGTTACAATAGTTTTCATACTCACCTGGTGAAGTGAACCCCCAACTGACGGCGGTGCTGACATCCATCCAGAGTGCGGAATTTATCCCTCTTTCAAACGCCACCAACAGCATCCCGATCGGCCGCACAGTTTCCTTATTTTAAGCTTATCCCTTTGAAAAATCGGGAAATTTTTCGAAATCTTAACAGTTTTCAGCGGTTTTCCGGAGATTTTTGTACCGAACCAGGTCCGGTTTTTTAGCTGACCGCGTAGCCCGTGACGAGGCGGATTTTTAGACACCCCACACGCGGGCATACGGCGCGTCGCTCCCGGATTTTGGCCGCCCGAGTCCCTATTTTATCGACTTTTTTACTCTTCTTTCAGTTTCTTCTGCGTGCAACATCCCCGATTCGTAATATTCTCCTAATCTTTTTTCACCATCCGATAGCCTGTTTAAAGACGAATCCCGCAATATAACATTTCGGGGTCATCCAGGCTCGGGAACGATAAGGGAATTCATCTCTTCACGCCAAGTCGATAAATATATACCCCCTCCATATAATTGTTCATACTAAATCCACCTATACCCCTGCACTTTTGGGGTGCGAGGCCGGGGCACCTCCACGTGGTGCACCCTGGAAACGTCCATTTGGACGGCCAAGATTCCGGCGGGAGGGGGGGTCTCCGCGTGCCGACTCTGAAGGCAGAGCGCACGGCGGATTTGGCCCGGGGCCAATGGGGCGGATGTGTCTCATGGCACTCCGTCGCCAGGGACGGTTGCGTCACGGCCCGGGGGCGTGACGGGTCGGTCGCTCGCGAGCGGCCAGACCCGGAAGGCCCAAACCGTAATCCTGAGTAGGGGGGTCAGGACCGGGGGTCTGCGGACTGCGGGGAAGAAAACCCCTATAAAAAATCACCCCAATCTCAAGTTTTGCTACTCGGCGAGGAGATGTATGGCTGGTGGGTTAAGAAGCGCGCGCGAAAAAAAAAAGCGTCCAGTCGTTAGAGTAGTAGTCAAGGAGGACTTAAACTTCCACACCACGATGGCAGAAGCAACAAAACGTAAGTCTTCACCAGAGGGTCCCGGCCAGGCCGGGGAATCCCTTGCTGTGCCGGGGCTTGCGCGCGACGAGGAGTCGCGCCCAAGTTCCGGCACAGTCAGCCCCCAATCGTATGGGTGGGGGGCACCTTCTGCTCCAGCCGCGAGCCCGGCGAAACATGAGGCTCAAAAGAAGAAGTATAGGAAGAGGAAAGGCGCCGTAGGAACTGCGTATCAACGCAAGTTGCGCCTAAAGCGGGAAGCGGAACGGCGGGCACAAAAAGATGCCGCCGTGGCCGCGCGCGACGAGGGCGGTGCATCCGCAGCTACCGCAGAGCCGTCGCGGGACGGAAACGGCGATATCGCCGGGGCGTCGAGAGAGAGGAGTGGCAGCTCAGGACTGTCAAGCGACGAGGGCGGATCAGCCGCAGGGCCGTCGCGGGACGAGGGCGGCGGGGCCGCAGGACCGTCCGAACCAGGAGGAGGTAGTGACTCCGAGGAGCGGAGCGCCTCCGGTGGAAGGAGAGGCAGCTCCAGTATGACGCTGTCGAGCGACGAGGGCGGCAGTGCCGCAGAGCCGTCGCAGGACGAGGGCGGCAGGGCCGCAGGACCGTCGGGGCATGTTGTCTCGGGGTTGGAGATGTCGGCGGACGAGGGCGGTGTCGCAGGGCCGTCCGCCGAGGATGGTAAAGGCCGGAGTAGGGACGAGGGTGGTGATTTCGCCGCAGGGCCGTCCGTAGCTCTGGTTGGGTTGCCCGGCACGGTAGGCAGGTTGTCCGGGGTGCTGGGCGGGTCGTCCGGTAGAGGTGGGGATGGGTCGTCCGGCGATAGAGGGGCCGCCGTGGAGTCTGAGCCGCATCCTGCGGCGAGGGCTCTGACGGCGGCTTTAGGTGTCAGGGGAAGGGAGAGGGAGGGGGCCCGCTCCCCCCCGAGGGATAGGAAGCGCCCCCTGGAAAGGGAAGGCAGCTCCACGTCCGACTCGGAGGGGACCGATACCATCAGGCCTCCCCCCAAGGTTGCGACCGCGCGCCGGGGGCGCAGGGGTCGGGGAGGTGCGGTGGCGGCCAGACCGGCGACGCCGTGTCCGGCCGACCAGGGAGGCGAGGTGGCGGCCCTTCAGGCCGCAAACGCCCGCCTCAGCGAGGAGGTCTCCGGCTTGCGGGAGCGAAACCGCAGGCTGGAGACGGAACTTTCGGCGGTGCGGAGAGAGAACCGCGGGTTGGCCAAGGACGTGGCTGACCTGCGGTCTCAATTCGAGCGCCTGGTGCCGGCTGTGGCGCCGGCGCCGGCCCCGCCGCCGAAAAGGGTCGCGCCAGCGAGGGCGGGCCCATCGTCTGCGCCCGTGGCGCCGGCTGCGCCCGTCGCGGCCGCTGCGCCGGCTGCGCCCGTCGCGGCTTCGCCGCTGCCTCCCCTCGTCGTCGTCCCTCCGCCGGCTCGTGGCCGCGGGAGACCTCGGAAGGGGGAGGAGCCGCCGCCCGACGAGGTGCACGGCGTGTCGGAGTCGGCGGTACGCGTCATCCTGGCCCGAGTAGGGGTGATGATGGATGCGCGTATCGCCGCCGTAGCGGCCAGGCTCCCGCCTGAGCCGCCCCTCCGGCCGCCGCTCGCCGCGGACAAGGCGAGGCGGCCGCAAGCGTCGGCTCCCACGCCGCTGCCCTGTCAGGGTGGCCGCGTGGTGAGCTACGCTGCGGCCGCGGCTGGGCCCAAGGGGGCCAAGAAGGCCGGCAAGGTGCCGGCTCCCGCCAAGGCCGGGCCGCGGCCGGCGCCAGCGGCTGCACCGCAGGCGCCGGTCGGCGAACCCGCGGCTGCGCCTGCTGCGCTCAGCGCTGCTGCCAGGCTCGAACAGGGCTGGCAGGTGGCTGAGCGTAGCAGGAAGGCACGCGGCCAAAAGCGGAGAGCGGCGGCCAAGAGTGCCGCTGTGGCCGCCGCTCCCCAGGCGGGAGCCGGCGGAAAGGGGAAAAGGTCGCGTAGGGGCCTCAAGTCGCCGAAGACGGCTGCGGTGGTAATCACCGTACTGCCTGAGGCGGCTGAGAGGGGCCTAAACTATGAGGCCGTCCTAAGACGCGCCCGGCGGGAGCTGGACGTCTCCGACATCGGGGGCGTCGAGGCGAGGACCCGCAAAGCCCGGACAGGGGCTCGAATACTCGAGTTCCCTGGGGCCGAGGGCGCGAAGACGGCCGATAGTTTGGCCACGATGCTGAGGGGGCTGTTCGGGCCAGAGGATGGAGTCCGAATCGCCAGGCCCGTCAAGTGCGCAGATATGCGCCTCACGGGTCTGGACGACTCCGTGGCGGTGGAGGACATCCGGGAGGCCATTATGGCGCGTACCGGGTGTGCCTCGGACACCGTCCGGATTGGCACCATCCGCCCTGGTCCGGGCGGCGTCGGTGCTGTCTGGGTGCAGTGCCCAGTGGAGTCGGTCAAGCAATTGGCCGACTCAGGCAGGCTCCTCGTGGGCTGGAGTTCGGCGCGGGTAACCGTGCTGGAGCCCCGGCCTGCGAGGTGTTATAAATGCATGGCGGTCGGGCATACCCGACCGACATGCAGAAACTGCTTTGACTGCAGCGGGCTATGTTTCCGTTGCGGTCAGGCTGGACACCAGGCGGCATCGTGCTCTGCGGTGCCCCACTGCCCCGCGTGTGCGGCGGGCAATAGGCCTGCCAAACACCGCATGGGCTCTGGGGACTGCAGACCCCCGGCATCGGCCCCGAAGGGGCGGGGCGGCCCATCGACCGGGCCAGCCCCCGCTCCGAGCGCGGCCCGATCGCCCGTTAGCGCGGAGGAGGTGACGATGGATACGGACCGTTAATGGACCCCGTATCCATTCGTCTCCTCCAGGCCAATCTCAACCACTCCGCCGGTGCGCAGGACGTGTTCCTGCAAGCCATGGCGGAGTGGTTGATAGGAGTAGCCGTAGTCGCGGAGCCGTACGTGGTGCCCGACCGGATTAACTGGTTGGGTAGCGCTGATGGCACCGTGGCAATCGTCGCCTCCACGTCGTGGCCTTCGTCGTCTCTGACCCTTAGGGACAGGGGCGTCGGATACGTCGCGGCGGACTGGGGGGAGATTACGCTCTTCGGAGTTTATCTCTCCCCTAACTGGAGTGTGACCGATTTCGAGGCCTTCCTCACCATCATGGAGGCCTCGTTACGGCGACTGGCATCGCGCCAGGTCTTCGTCCTGGGGGACTTTAACGCCAAGTCCGTGGCGTGGGGGTCCCCTAGGACGGATGACCGAGGACGGGCGATCGAGGAGTGGGCGGCGGCACTGGGCCTCTGTTTGCTGAACAGGGGCTCGGTGCATACGTGCGTGCGACAACGGGGCGGGTCGATAGTGGACCTTTCGTTCGCTAGCCCCGAGGTCGCCGCACGCGTGGGGAGCTGGCGCGTCGTGGAGGAGGTGGAGACCTTGTCGGACCACCGGTATATCCGGATGGAGGTCTCCCCTGCAATCCCGACGCCCAGCAGGGGTCACGGGGCGGATGGGCGTCCTGCGTTCCCGCGATGGGCTGTGGGTCGCTTAGACCGGGACCAGCTGGCGGAGACAGCCATCGTATACTCGTGGCTGTCCTCTGCCCACCAGTCGGACGGGGTGGACGCCGAGGCTGGCCGCATCCGCAGTGCGTTGACGCAGATCTGCGATGCGGCCATGCCCCGGGTACGGCGTCTGCCCCCGAGGAGGGGTGTCCACTGGTGGTCCCGGGAGCTGGCGGATCTCCGGGCTGCGTGTATCCGCGCCCGGAGGGCCTACACCCGCAGCCGGCGGCGCCATCGCGACGCGGAGCGGGAGGCCGTGCTTTACGAGGGCTACCGCAATGCGCGGTCGGCCTTCAGGCTGGCCGTCCGCTCCGCCAAGGACGTCAGTCGGCAGGAGATGCTGGACGGTCTCGACCGTGACCCCTGGGGACGCCCCTATCGCGCGGTGCTGAATAGGCTACGCGCGCGGGGCCCTCCCCTCACCGAGACTCTCCAGCCCGGCCTTCTCACCCGGGTCATCGAGGACCTGTTCCCGCGGCGGGCGGAACACACGCCCCCGGTCATGGCTCCGCCAGACACTGACCGGGAGGCCGACGACGACAGTGTTCCGCCCATCACGGAACCCGAGATGGGGGTGGCGGTGACGCGCATGCGCGCAAAGTCTACCGCCCCCGGGCCCGACGGTGTTCCTAACCGCGTGCTGGCCCTGGTCCTCGAACACCTGGGACCCCGCCTCAGGGAGCTGTTCGACGCGTGTTTAGCGTCCGGACGGTTCCCTGGGTGCTGGAAGGAGGGAAGGCTGGTGCTCCTGCCGAAGCCGGGACGGTCTCCGGAGTCGCCTTCGGCCTACAGGCCTATCGTGCTGCTCGATGACACGGGCAAGCTACTGGAGAGGGTGGTAGCTGCCCGCATCGAGCGGCACCTCGTCGGCACGGGGCCCGATCTGTCGGACGCCCAGTTTGGGTTTAGGAGGGGTCGTTCGACGATCGCGGCTCTGTTGCGCCTGAGGGCCGTGGCGACTGAGGCCGTCACCGGCGGGGGAGTGCTGTTGGTGGTGTCCCTAGACATCGCCAACGCATTCAATAGTCTGCCATTCAGCTGCATCAGGGAGGCGCTCCGGTATCACGGGGTGCCAGTTTACCTGAGGCGGCTAGTGGCAGACTATTTGGAGGGGCGCAGCGTCCTCTGCACCGACCGAGCAGGGGACGTTGTGCGGACGCCCATGACGTGCGGTGTCCCACAGGGGTCGGTCCTCGGACCCACCCTGTGGAACATCGGCTACGACTGGGCGTTGAGGGGGAGCCTCCCGCCCGGGCTGGGCGTGATTTGTTACGCCGACGACACGCTCGTCACAGCCCGCGGTGGGACGCTAGAAGAGGCGGTAAGCCTGGCGACCTCGGGTACCGAGGAGGTCGTCAGACGGATCGAGGCGCTGGGGTTGAGGGTCGCCCTGGACAAGACGGAGGCCCTCTTGTTCCATGGGCGCACTATGAGCCCTCCCATCGGCGTCTCGATCACCGTCCACTCGGTCGACATCAGCATCCGGGCCCATATGAGGTACTTGGGCCTGGTGCTCGACGGGCGATGGTGGTTCCGGGAGCATTTCCGTAGGCTCGCTCCGCGGCTCGTCGGCACGGCGTCCGCCCTATCGTGGCTTATGCCGAACGTGGGCGGACCGAGCGCTGCGTGCCGACGGCTGTATGCGGGGGTCATCCGGTCGATGGCCCTGTACGGCGCACCGGTGTGGGCGGGGTCCATGACCGCCCGACTCAGGGCCCTTCTGTGGCGACCACAGAGGGTCATGGCGGTCAGGGCCATCCGCGGATACCGCACGGTGGCGACGGAGGCAGCGTGCCTATTGGCCGGGACTCCCCCGTGGGACCTGGAGGCGGAGATGCTCGCCGAACTATATCGGCGGGTGACGGGGGTGCGAGCGGAGGGCGGTGTGGTCTCGTTGAGGGATCTCACCGCCTGGCGCGTCGACGCCCGCCGAGACGTCATCGCCCGTTGGGCAGTCCGGCTGGAGAGGCCTCGGTTCGGGGTGCGAACCGTGGAGGCCTTCCGGCCGGTGCTGATGCAGTGGTTGGAGAGGCGGCACGGGGTGCTCTCCTTCCGACTGGTGCAGGTTTTGACGGGGCATGGGTGCTTCGCCAAATACCTGCACAAGGTCGTTAGGAGGGAGAGTACACC
The DNA here is from genome assembly GCA_032191425.1 of Lymantria dispar. Classification (NCBI taxonomy): domain Eukaryota; kingdom Metazoa; phylum Arthropoda; class Insecta; order Lepidoptera; family Erebidae; genus Lymantria; species Lymantria dispar. Next base: position 317,330 of record CM063449.1, read on the forward strand.
GTCCTGCCACCACTGCGATTGCGACGAGGACACGGCGCGCCATACGCTCGAGGCCTGCGGGGCTTGGGCAGTGCAGCGCTGTGAACTCGTCGCAATCATCGGTACGGACCTGACGCTGCCGGCTATCGCTAGGGCGATGGTCGACAGCGTCGGGAATTGGGACGCGGTCGCAGCCTTCTGCGAGACAGTGATCTCGCGGAAGGAGGCGGCGGATCGCCTGCGCGAGGAGCGCAGCCTCGATGAGGAGATCCGCCGCCGGCGACTGGGGCGGCGCAGGCGCAACTATCTGCGCCTCATGCCGCCCTAGCCGAGGCCGCGGGTGACGTGACCGGGGATTAGTCCGTCACCCGCCGAGAGGCCGACCGCGTGAGGAAAGACCGACGTCCTCCCCGAGGGGGGGACGTCGGTCGATGGGAGGGTACCCCAACAGGGGGTATTCCGTCGGGCCGACCACTGACGACAAGTTAACGCTGCTCCAGTGGTCGGCCCAACGACGAAGGCGACGTGGTTTTCGGGTGGGTCGCGGGAGTTGCGTGCTCAAGCCCCTCTGTCGCCCCGGACGGAGTGGTGCGGAGGCGCGCCGACCGCGGCCCACCCACAAAAAAAAAAAAAAAAAACCCCTGCACTTTTCAATACATTCATACGCAATTTTTTAAATTTTTCACTAAACTCGACTGTTTTTCAATTGAATTTTATCAAAATCGATATAGCCAACTAGTTTACATAATATTTTGACATTTCCGGACGACCTGCGAGTCAGGAACACCTATAAAAGAAACATTATTAGTATTTAATAAAAAGTATAGTTACAATAGTTTTCATACTCACCTGGTGAAGTGAACCCCCAACTGACGGCGGTGCTGACATCCATCCAGAGTGCGGAATTTATCCCTCTTTCAAACGCCACCAACAGCATCCCGATCGGCCGCACAGTTTCCTTATTTTAAGCTTATCCCTTTGAAAAATCGGGAAATTTTTCGAAATCTTAACAGTTTTCAGCGGTTTTCCGGAGATTTTTGTACCGAACCAGGTCCGGTTTTTTAGCTGACCGCGTAGCCCGTGACGAGGCGGATTTTTAGACACCCCACACGCGGGCATACGGCGCGTCGCTCCCGGATTTTGGCCGCCCGAGTCCCTATTTTATCGACTTTTTTACTCTTCTTTCAGTTTCTTCTGCGTGCAACATCCCCGATTCGTAATATTCTCCTAATCTTTTTTCACCATCCGATAGCCTGTTTAAAGACGAATCCCGCAATATAACATTTCGGGGTCATCCAGGCTCGGGAACGATAAGGGAATTCATCTCTTCACGCCAAGTCGATAAATATATACCCCCTCCATATAATTGTTCATACTAAATCCACCTATACCCCTGCACTTTTCAATACATTCATACGCAATTTTTTAAATTTTTCACTAAACTCGACTGTTTTTCAATTGAATTTTATCAAAATCGATATAGCCAACTAGTTTACATAATATTTTGACATTTCCGGACGACCTGCGAGTCAGGAACACCTATAAAAGAAACATTATTAGTATTTAATAAAAAGTATAGTTACAATAGTTTTCATACTCACCTGGTGAAGTGAACCCCCAACTGACGGCGGTGCTGACATCCATCCAGAGTGCGGAATTTATCCCTCTTTCAAACGCCACCAACAGCATCCCGATCGGCCGCACAGTTTCCTTATTTTAAGCTTATCCCTTTGAAAAATCGGGAAATTTTTCGAAATCTTAACAGTTTTCAGCGGTTTTCCGGAGATTTTTGTACCGAACCAGGTCCGGTTTTTTAGCTGACCGCGTAGCCCGTGACGAGGCGGATTTTTAGACACCCCACACGCGGGCATACGGCGCGTCGCTCCCGGATTTTGGCCGCCCGAGTCCCTATTTTATCGACTTTTTTACTCTTCTTTCAGTTTCTTCTGCGTGCAACATCCCCGATTCGTAATATTCTCCTAATCTTTTTTCACCATCCGATAGCCTGTTTAAAGACGAATCCCGCAATATAACATTTCGGGGTCATCCAGGCTCGGGAACGATAAGGGAATTCATCTCTTCACGCCAAGTCGATAAATATATACCCCCTCCATATAATTGTTCATACTAAATCCACCTATACCCCTGCACTTTTCAATACATTCATACGCAATTTTTTAAATTTTTCACTAAACTCGACTGTTTTTCAATTGAATTTTATCAAAATCGATATAGCCAACTAGTTTACATAATATTTTGACATTTCCGGACGACCTGCGAGTCAGGAACACCTATAAAAGAAACATTATTAGTATTTAATAAAAAGTATAGTTACAATAGTTTTCATACTCACCTGGTGAAGTGAACCCCCAACTGACGGCGGTGCTGACATCCATCCAGAGTGCGGAATTTATCCCTCTTTCAAACGCCACCAACAGCATCCCGATCGGCCGCACAGTTTCCTTATTTTAAGCTTATCCCTTTGAAAAATCGGGAAATTTTTCGAAATCTTAACAGTTTTCAGCGGTTTTCCGGAGATTTTTGTACCGAACCAGGTCCGGTTTTTTAGCTGACCGCGTAGCCCGTGACGAGGCGGATTTTTAGACACCCCACACGCGGGCATACGGCGCGTCGCTCCCGGATTTTGGCCGCCCGAGTCCCTATTTTATCGACTTTTTTACTCTTCTTTCAGTTTCTTCTGCGTGCAACATCCCCGATTCGTAATATTCTCCTAATCTTTTTTCACCATCCGATAGCCTGTTTAAAGACGAATCCCGCAATATAACATTTCGGGGTCATCCAGGCTCGGGAACGATAAGGGAATTCATCTCTTCACGCCAAGTCGATAAATATATACCCCCTCCATATAATTGTTCATACTAAATCCACCTATACCCCTGCACTTTTCAATACATTCATACGCAATTTTTTAAATTTTTCACTAAACTCGACTGTTTTTCAATTGAATTTTATCAAAATCGATATAGCCAACTAGTTTACATAATATTTTGACATTTCCGGACGACCTGCGAGTCAGGAACACCTATAAAAGAAACATTATTAGTATTTAATAAAAAGTATAGTTACAATAGTTTTCATACTCACCTGGTGAAGTGAACCCCCAACTGACGGCGGTGCTGACATCCATCCAGAGTGCGGAATTTATCCCTCTTTCAAACGCCACCAACAGCATCCCGATCGGCCGCACAGTTTCCTTATTTTAAGCTTATCCCTTTGAAAAATCGGGAAATTTTTCGAAATCTTAACAGTTTTCAGCGGTTTTCCGGAGATTTTTGTACCGAACCAGGTCCGGTTTTTTAGCTGACCGCGTAGCCCGTGACGAGGCGGATTTTTAGACACCCCACACGCGGGCATACGGCGCGTCGCTCCCGGATTTTGGCCGCCCGAGTCCCTATTTTATCGACTTTTTTACTCTTCTTTCAGTTTCTTCTGCGTGCAACATCCCCGATTCGTAATATTCTCCTAATCTTTTTTCACCATCCGATAGCCTGTTTAAAGACGAATCCCGCAATATAACATTTCGGGGTCATCCAGGCTCGGGAACGATAAGGGAATTCATCTCTTCACGCCAAGTCGATAAATATATACCCCCTCCATATAATTGTTCATACTAAATCCACCTATACCCCTGCACTTTTCAATACATTCATACGCAATTTTTTAAATTTTTCACTAAACTCGACTGTTTTTCAATTGAATTTTATCAAAATCGATATAGCCAACTAGTTTACATAATATTTTGACATTTCCGGACGACCTGCGAGTCAGGAACACCTATAAAAGAAACATTATTAGTATTTAATAAAAAGTATAGTTACAATAGTTTTCATACTCACCTGGTGAAGTGAACCCCCAACTGACGGCGGTGCTGACATCCATCCAGAGTGCGGAATTTATCCCTCTTTCAAACGCCACCAACAGCATCCCGATCGGCCGCACAGTTTCCTTATTTTAAGCTTATCCCTTTGAAAAATCGGGAAATTTTTCGAAATCTTAACAGTTTTCAGCGGTTTTCCGGAGATTTTTGTACCGAACCAGGTCCGGTTTTTTAGCTGACCGCGTAGCCCGTGACGAGGCGGATTTTTAGACACCCCACACGCGGGCATACGGCGCGTCGCTCCCGGATTTTGGCCGCCCGAGTCCCTATTTTATCGACTTTTTTACTCTTCTTTCAGTTTCTTCTGCGTGCAACATCCCCGATTCGTAATATTCTCCTAATCTTTTTTCACCATCCGATAGCCTGTTTAAAGACGAATCCCGCAATATAACATTTCGGGGTCATCCAGGCTCGGGAACGATAAGGGAATTCATCTCTTCACGCCAAGTCGATAAATATATACCCCCTCCATATAATTGTTCATACTAAATCCACCTATACCCCTGCACTTTTGGGGTGCGAGGCCGGGGCACCTCCACGTGGTGCACCCTGGAAACGTCCATTTGGACGGCCAAGATTCCGGCGGGAGGGGGGGTCTCCGCGTGCCGACTCTGAAGGCAGAGCGCACGGCGGATTTGGCCCGGGGCCAATGGGGCGGATGTGTCTCATGGCACTCCGTCGCCAGGGACGGTTGCGTCACGGCCCGGGGGCGTGACGGGTCGGTCGCTCGCGAGCGGCCAGACCCGGAAGGCCCAAACCGTAATCCTGAGTAGGGGGGTCAGGACCGGGGGTCTGCGGACTGCGGGGAAGAAAACCCCTATAAAAAATCACCCCAATCTCAAGTTTTGCTACTCGGCGAGGAGATGTATGGCTGGTGGGTTAAGAAGCGCGCGCGAAAAAAAAAAGCGTCCAGTCGTTAGAGTAGTAGTCAAGGAGGACTTAAACTTCCACACCACGATGGCAGAAGCAACAAAACGTAAGTCTTCACCAGAGGGTCCCGGCCAGGCCGGGGAATCCCTTGCTGTGCCGGGGCTTGCGCGCGACGAGGAGTCGCGCCCAAGTTCCGGCACAGTCAGCCCCCAATCGTATGGGTGGGGGGCACCTTCTGCTCCAGCCGCGAGCCCGGCGAAACATGAGGCTCAAAAGAAGAAGTATAGGAAGAGGAAAGGCGCCGTAGGAACTGCGTATCAACGCAAGTTGCGCCTAAAGCGGGAAGCGGAACGGCGGGCACAAAAAGATGCCGCCGTGGCCGCGCGCGACGAGGGCGGTGCATCCGCAGCTACCGCAGAGCCGTCGCGGGACGGAAACGGCGATATCGCCGGGGCGTCGAGAGAGAGGAGTGGCAGCTCAGGACTGTCAAGCGACGAGGGCGGATCAGCCGCAGGGCCGTCGCGGGACGAGGGCGGCGGGGCCGCAGGACCGTCCGAACCAGGAGGAGGTAGTGACTCCGAGGAGCGGAGCGCCTCCGGTGGAAGGAGAGGCAGCTCCAGTATGACGCTGTCGAGCGACGAGGGCGGCAGTGCCGCAGAGCCGTCGCAGGACGAGGGCGGCAGGGCCGCAGGACCGTCGGGGCATGTTGTCTCGGGGTTGGAGATGTCGGCGGACGAGGGCGGTGTCGCAGGGCCGTCCGCCGAGGATGGTAAAGGCCGGAGTAGGGACGAGGGTGGTGATTTCGCCGCAGGGCCGTCCGTAGCTCTGGTTGGGTTGCCCGGCACGGTAGGCAGGTTGTCCGGGGTGCTGGGCGGGTCGTCCGGTAGAGGTGGGGATGGGTCGTCCGGCGATAGAGGGGCCGCCGTGGAGTCTGAGCCGCATCCTGCGGCGAGGGCTCTGACGGCGGCTTTAGGTGTCAGGGGAAGGGAGAGGGAGGGGGCCCGCTCCCCCCCGAGGGATAGGAAGCGCCCCCTGGAAAGGGAAGGCAGCTCCACGTCCGACTCGGAGGGGACCGATACCATCAGGCCTCCCCCCAAGGTTGCGACCGCGCGCCGGGGGCGCAGGGGTCGGGGAGGTGCGGTGGCGGCCAGACCGGCGACGCCGTGTCCGGCCGACCAGGGAGGCGAGGTGGCGGCCCTTCAGGCCGCAAACGCCCGCCTCAGCGAGGAGGTCTCCGGCTTGCGGGAGCGAAACCGCAGGCTGGAGACGGAACTTTCGGCGGTGCGGAGAGAGAACCGCGGGTTGGCCAAGGACGTGGCTGACCTGCGGTCTCAATTCGAGCGCCTGGTGCCGGCTGTGGCGCCGGCGCCGGCCCCGCCGCCGAAAAGGGTCGCGCCAGCGAGGGCGGGCCCATCGTCTGCGCCCGTGGCGCCGGCTGCGCCCGTCGCGGCCGCTGCGCCGGCTGCGCCCGTCGCGGCTTCGCCGCTGCCTCCCCTCGTCGTCGTCCCTCCGCCGGCTCGTGGCCGCGGGAGACCTCGGAAGGGGGAGGAGCCGCCGCCCGACGAGGTGCACGGCGTGTCGGAGTCGGCGGTACGCGTCATCCTGGCCCGAGTAGGGGTGATGATGGATGCGCGTATCGCCGCCGTAGCGGCCAGGCTCCCGCCTGAGCCGCCCCTCCGGCCGCCGCTCGCCGCGGACAAGGCGAGGCGGCCGCAAGCGTCGGCTCCCACGCCGCTGCCCTGTCAGGGTGGCCGCGTGGTGAGCTACGCTGCGGCCGCGGCTGGGCCCAAGGGGGCCAAGAAGGCCGGCAAGGTGCCGGCTCCCGCCAAGGCCGGGCCGCGGCCGGCGCCAGCGGCTGCACCGCAGGCGCCGGTCGGCGAACCCGCGGCTGCGCCTGCTGCGCTCAGCGCTGCTGCCAGGCTCGAACAGGGCTGGCAGGTGGCTGAGCGTAGCAGGAAGGCACGCGGCCAAAAGCGGAGAGCGGCGGCCAAGAGTGCCGCTGTGGCCGCCGCTCCCCAGGCGGGAGCCGGCGGAAAGGGGAAAAGGTCGCGTAGGGGCCTCAAGTCGCCGAAGACGGCTGCGGTGGTAATCACCGTACTGCCTGAGGCGGCTGAGAGGGGCCTAAACTATGAGGCCGTCCTAAGACGCGCCCGGCGGGAGCTGGACGTCTCCGACATCGGGGGCGTCGAGGCGAGGACCCGCAAAGCCCGGACAGGGGCTCGAATACTCGAGTTCCCTGGGGCCGAGGGCGCGAAGACGGCCGATAGTTTGGCCACGATGCTGAGGGGGCTGTTCGGGCCAGAGGATGGAGTCCGAATCGCCAGGCCCGTCAAGTGCGCAGATATGCGCCTCACGGGTCTGGACGACTCCGTGGCGGTGGAGGACATCCGGGAGGCCATTATGGCGCGTACCGGGTGTGCCTCGGACACCGTCCGGATTGGCACCATCCGCCCTGGTCCGGGCGGCGTCGGTGCTGTCTGGGTGCAGTGCCCAGTGGAGTCGGTCAAGCAATTGGCCGACTCAGGCAGGCTCCTCGTGGGCTGGAGTTCGGCGCGGGTAACCGTGCTGGAGCCCCGGCCTGCGAGGTGTTATAAATGCATGGCGGTCGGGCATACCCGACCGACATGCAGAAACTGCTTTGACTGCAGCGGGCTATGTTTCCGTTGCGGTCAGGCTGGACACCAGGCGGCATCGTGCTCTGCGGTGCCCCACTGCCCCGCGTGTGCGGCGGGCAATAGGCCTGCCAAACACCGCATGGGCTCTGGGGACTGCAGACCCCCGGCATCGGCCCCGAAGGGGCGGGGCGGCCCATCGACCGGGCCAGCCCCCGCTCCGAGCGCGGCCCGATCGCCCGTTAGCGCGGAGGAGGTGACGATGGATACGGACCGTTAATGGACCCCGTATCCATTCGTCTCCTCCAGGCCAATCTCAACCACTCCGCCGGTGCGCAGGACGTGTTCCTGCAAGCCATGGCGGAGTGGTTGATAGGAGTAGCCGTAGTCGCGGAGCCGTACGTGGTGCCCGACCGGATTAACTGGTTGGGTAGCGCTGATGGCACCGTGGCAATCGTCGCCTCCACGTCGTGGCCTTCGTCGTCTCTGACCCTTAGGGACAGGGGCGTCGGATACGTCGCGGCGGACTGGGGGGAGATTACGCTCTTCGGAGTTTATCTCTCCCCTAACTGGAGTGTGACCGATTTCGAGGCCTTCCTCACCATCATGGAGGCCTCGTTACGGCGACTGGCATCGCGCCAGGTCTTCGTCCTGGGGGACTTTAACGCCAAGTCCGTGGCGTGGGGGTCCCCTAGGACGGATGACCGAGGACGGGCGATCGAGGAGTGGGCGGCGGCACTGGGCCTCTGTTTGCTGAACAGGGGCTCGGTGCATACGTGCGTGCGACAACGGGGCGGGTCGATAGTGGACCTTTCGTTCGCTAGCCCCGAGGTCGCCGCACGCGTGGGGAGCTGGCGCGTCGTGGAGGAGGTGGAGACCTTGTCGGACCACCGGTATATCCGGATGGAGGTCTCCCCTGCAATCCCGACGCCCAGCAGGGGTCACGGGGCGGATGGGCGTCCTGCGTTCCCGCGATGGGCTGTGGGTCGCTTAGACCGGGACCAGCTGGCGGAGACAGCCATCGTATACTCGTGGCTGTCCTCTGCCCACCAGTCGGACGGGGTGGACGCCGAGGCTGGCCGCATCCGCAGTGCGTTGACGCAGATCTGCGATGCGGCCATGCCCCGGGTACGGCGTCTGCCCCCGAGGAGGGGTGTCCACTGGTGGTCCCGGGAGCTGGCGGATCTCCGGGCTGCGTGTATCCGCGCCCGGAGGGCCTACACCCGCAGCCGGCGGCGCCATCGCGACGCGGAGCGGGAGGCCGTGCTTTACGAGGGCTACCGCAATGCGCGGTCGGCCTTCAGGCTGGCCGTCCGCTCCGCCAAGGACGTCAGTCGGCAGGAGATGCTGGACGGTCTCGACCGTGACCCCTGGGGACGCCCCTATCGCGCGGTGCTGAATAGGCTACGCGCGCGGGGCCCTCCCCTCACCGAGACTCTCCAGCCCGGCCTTCTCACCCGGGTCATCGAGGACCTGTTCCCGCGGCGGGCGGAACACACGCCCCCGGTCATGGCTCCGCCAGACACTGACCGGGAGGCCGACGACGACAGTGTTCCGCCCATCACGGAACCCGAGATGGGGGTGGCGGTGACGCGCATGCGCGCAAAGTCTACCGCCCCCGGGCCCGACGGTGTTCCTAACCGCGTGCTGGCCCTGGTCCTCGAACACCTGGGACCCCGCCTCAGGGAGCTGTTCGACGCGTGTTTAGCGTCCGGACGGTTCCCTGGGTGCTGGAAGGAGGGAAGGCTGGTGCTCCTGCCGAAGCCGGGACGGTCTCCGGAGTCGCCTTCGGCCTACAGGCCTATCGTGCTGCTCGATGACACGGGCAAGCTACTGGAGAGGGTGGTAGCTGCCCGCATCGAGCGGCACCTCGTCGGCACGGGGCCCGATCTGTCGGACGCCCAGTTTGGGTTTAGGAGGGGTCGTTCGACGATCGCGGCTCTGTTGCGCCTGAGGGCCGTGGCGACTGAGGCCGTCACCGGCGGGGGAGTGCTGTTGGTGGTGTCCCTAGACATCGCCAACGCATTCAATAGTCTGCCATTCAGCTGCATCAGGGAGGCGCTCCGGTATCACGGGGTGCCAGTTTACCTGAGGCGGCTAGTGGCAGACTATTTGGAGGGGCGCAGCGTCCTCTGCACCGACCGAGCAGGGGACGTTGTGCGGACGCCCATGACGTGCGGTGTCCCACAGGGGTCGGTCCTCGGACCCACCCTGTGGAACATCGGCTACGACTGGGCGTTGAGGGGGAGCCTCCCGCCCGGGCTGGGCGTGATTTGTTACGCCGACGACACGCTCGTCACAGCCCGCGGTGGGACGCTAGAAGAGGCGGTAAGCCTGGCGACCTCGGGTACCGAGGAGGTCGTCAGACGGATCGAGGCGCTGGGGTTGAGGGTCGCCCTGGACAAGACGGAGGCCCTCTTGTTCCATGGGCGCACTATGAGCCCTCCCATCGGCGTCTCGATCACCGTCCACTCGGTCGACATCAGCATCCGGGCCCATATGAGGTACTTGGGCCTGGTGCTCGACGGGCGATGGTGGTTCCGGGAGCATTTCCGTAGGCTCGCTCCGCGGCTCGTCGGCGCGGCGTCCGCCCTATCGTGGCTTATGCCGAACGTGGGCGGACCGAGCGCTGCGTGCCGACGGCTGTACGCGGGGGTCATCCGGTCGATGGCCCTGTACGGCGCACCGGTGTGGGCGGGGTCCATGACCGCCCGACTTAGGGCCCTCCTGTGGCGACCACAGAGGGTCATGGCGGTCAGGGCCATCCGCGGATACCGCACGGTGGCGACGGAGGCAGCGTGCCTGTTGGCCGGGACTCCCCCGTGGGACCTGGAGGCGGAGATGCTCGCCGAACTATATCGGCGGGTGACGGGGGTGCGAGCGGAGGGCGGTGTGGTCTCGTTGAGGGATCTCACCGCCTGGCGCGTCGACGCCCGCCGAGACGTCATCGCCCGTTGGGCAGTCCGGCTGGAGAGGCCTCGGTTCGGGGTGCGAACCGTGGAGGCCTTCCGGCCGGTGCTGATGCAGTGGTTGGAGAGGCGGCACGGGGTGCTCTCCTTCCGACTGGTGCAGGTTTTGACGGGGCATGGGTGCTTCGCCAAATACCTGCACAAGGTCGTTAGGAGGGAGAGTACACCGTCCTGCCACCACTGCGATTGCGACGAGGACACGGCGCGCCATACGCTCGAGGCCTGCGGGGCTTGGGCAGTGCAGCGCTGTGAACTCGTCGCAATCATCGGTACGGACCTGACGCTGCCGGCTATCGCTAGGGCGATGGTCGACAGCGTCGGGAATTGGGACGCGGTCGCAGCCTTCTGCGAGACAGTGATCTCGCGGAAGGAGGCGGCGGATCGCCTGCGCGAGGAGCGCAGCCTCGATGAGGAGATCCGCCGCCGGCGACTGGGGCGGCGCAGGCGCAACTATCTGCGCCTCATGCCGCCCTAGCCGAGGCCGCGGGTGACGTGACCGGGGATTAGTCCGTCACCCGCCGAGAGGCCGACCGCGTGAGGAAAGACCGACGTCCTCCCCGAGGGGGGGACGTCGGTCGATGGGAGGGTACCCCAACAGGGGGTATTCCGTCGGGCCGACCACTGACGACAAGTTAACGCTGCTCCAGTGGTCGGCCCAACGACGAAGGCGACGTGGTTTTCGGGTGGGTCGCGGGAGTTGCGTGCTCAAGCCCCTCTGTCGCCCCGGACGGAGTGGTGCGGAGGCGCGCCGACCGCGGCCCACCCACAAAAAAAAAAAAAAAAAAAACCCCTGCACTTTTCAATACATTCATACGCAATTTTTTAAATTTTTCACTAAACTCGACTGTTTTTCAATTGAATTTTATCAAAATCGATATAGCCAACTAGTTTACATAATATTTTGACATTTCCGGACGACCTGCGAGTCAGGAACACCTATAAAAGAAACATTATTAGTATTTAATAAAAAGTATAGTTACAATAGTTTTCATACTCACCTGGTGAAGTGAACCCCCAACTGACGGCGGTGCTGACATCCATCCAGAGTGCGGAATTTATCCCTCTTTCAAACGCCACCAACAGCATCCCGATCGGCCGCACAGTTTCCTTATTTTAAGCTTATCCCTTTGAAAAATCGGGAAATTTTTCGAAATCTTAACAGTTTTCAGCGGTTTTCCGGAGATTTTTGTACCGAACCAGGTCCGGTTTTTTAGCTGACCGCGTAGCCCGTGACGAGGCGGATTTTTAGACACCCCACACGCGGGCATACGGCGCGTCGCTCCCGGATTTTGGCCGCCCGAGTCCCTATTTTATCGACTTTTTTACTCTTCTTTCAGTTTCTTCTGCGTGCAACATCCCCGATTCGTAATATTCTCCTAATCTTTTTTCACCATCCGATAGCCTGTTTAAAGACGAATCCCGCAATATAACATTTCGGGGTCATCCAGGCTCGGGAACGATAAGGGAATTCATCTCTTCACGCCAAGTCGATAAATATATACCCCCTCCATATAATTGTTCATACTAAATCCACCTATACCCCTGCACTTTTCAATACATTCATACGCAATTTTTTAAATTTTTCACTAAACTCGACTGTTTTTCAATTGAATTTTATCAAAATCGATATAGCCAACTAGTTTACATAATATTTTGACATTTCCGGACGACCTGCGAGTCAGGAACACCTATAAAAGAAACATTATTAGTATTTAATAAAAAGTATAGTTACAATAGTTTTCATACTCACCTGGTGAAGTGAACCCCCAACTGACGGCGGTGCTGACATCCATCCAGAGTGCGGAATTTATCCCTCTTTCAAACGCCACCAACAGCATCCCGATCGGCCGCACAGTTTCCTTATTTTAAGCTTATCCCTTTGAAAAATCGGGAAATTTTTCGAAATCTTAACAGTTTTCAGCGGTTTTCCGGAGATTTTTGTACCGAACCAGGTCCGGTTTTTTAGCTGACCGCGTAGCCCGTGACGAGGCGGATTTTTAGACACCCCACACGCGGGCATACGGCGCGTCGCTCCCGGATTTTGGCCGCCCGAGTCCCTATTTTATCGACTTTTTTACTCTTCTTTCAGTTTCTTCTGCGTGCAACATCCCCGATTCGTAATATTCTCCTAATCTTTTTTCACCATCCGATAGCCTGTTTAAAGACGAATCCCGCAATATAACATTTCGGGGTCATCCAGGCTCGGGAACGATAAGGGAATTCATCTCTTCACGCCAAGTCGATAAATATATACCCCCTCCATATAATTGTTCATACTAAATCCACCTATACCCCTGCACTTTTCAATACATTCATACGCAATTTTTTAAATTTTTCACTAAACTCGACTGTTTTTCAATTGAATTTTATCAAAATCGATATAGCCAACTAGTTTACATAATATTTTGACATTTCCGGACGACCTGCGAGTCAGGAACACCTATAAAAGAAACATTATTAGTATTTAATAAAAAGTATAGTTACAATAGTTTTCATACTCACCTGGTGAAGTGAACCCCCAACTGACGGCGGTGCTGACATCCATCCAGAGTGCGGAATTTATCCCTCTTTCAAACGCCACCAACAGCATCCCGATCGGCCGCACAGTTTCCTTATTTTAAGCTTATCCCTTTGAAAAATCGGGAAATTTTTCGAAATCTTAACAGTTTTCAGCGGTTTTCCGGAGATTTTTGTACCGAACCAGGTCCGGTTTTTTAGCTGACCGCGTAGCCCGTGACGAGGCGGATTTTTAGACACCCCACACGCGGGCATACGGCGCGTCGCTCCCGGATTTTGGCCGCCCGAGTCCCTATTTTATCGACTTTTTTTACTCTTCTTTCAGTTTCTTCTGCGTGCAACATCCCCGATTCGTAATATTCTCCTAATCTTTTTTCACCATCCGATAGCCTGTTTAAAGACGAATCCCGCAATATAACATTTCGGGGTCATCCAGGCTCGGGAACGATAAGGGAATTCATCTCTTCACGCCAAGTCGATAAATATATACCCCCCTCCATATAATTGTTCATACTAAATCCACCTATACCCCTGCACTTTTGGGGTGCGAGGCCGGGGCACCTCCACGTGGTGCACCCTGGAAACGTCCATTTGGACGGCCAAGATTCCGGCGGGAGGGGGGGTCTCCGCGTGCCGACTCTGAAGGCAGAGCGCACGGCGGATTTGGCCCGGGGCCAATGGGGCGGATGTGTCTCATGGCACTCCGTCGCCAGGGACGGTTGCGTCACGGCCCGGGGGCGTGACGGGTCGGTCGCTCGCGAGCGGCCAGACCCGGAAGGCCCAAACCGTAATCCTGAGTAGGGGGGTCAGGACCGGGGGTCTGCGGACTGCGGGGAAGAAAACCCCTATAAAAAATCACCCCAATCTCAAGTTTTGCTACTCGGCGAGGAGATGTATGGCTGGTGGGTTAAGAAGCGCGCGCGAAAAAAAAAAAGCGTCCAGTCGTTAGAGTAGTAGTCAAGGAGGACTTAAACTTCCACACCACGATGGCAGAAGCAACAAAACGTAAGTCTTCACCAGAGGGTCCCGGCCAGGCCGGGGAATCCCTTGCTGTGCCGGGGCTTGCGCGCGACGAGGAGTCGCGCCCAAGTTCCGGCACAGTCAGCCCCCAATCGTATGGGTGGGGGGCACCTTCTGCTCCAGCCGCGAGCCCGGCGAAACATGAGGCTCAAAAGAAGAAGTATAGGAAGAGGAAAGGCGCCGTAGGAACTGCGTATCAACGCAAGTTGCGCCTAAAGCGGGAAGCGGAACGGCGGGCACAAAAAGATGCCGCCGTGGCCGCGCGCGACGAGGGCGGTGCATCCGCAGCTACCGCAGAGCCGTCGCGGGACGGAAACGGCGATATCGCCGGGGCGTCGAGAGAGAGGAGTGGCAGCTCAGGACTGTCAAGCGACGAGGGCGGATCAGCCGCAGGGCCGTCGCGGGACGAGGGCGGCGGGGCCGCAGGACCGTCCGAACCAGGAGGAGGTAGTGACTCCGAGGAGCGGAGCGCCTCCGGTGGAAGGAGAGGCAGCTCCAGTATGACGCTGTCGAGCGACGAGGGCGGCAGTGCCGCAGAGCCGTCGCAGGACGAGGGCGGCAGGGCCGCAGGACCGTCGGGGCATGTTGTCTCGGGGTTGGAGATGTCGGCGGACGAGGGCGGTGTCGCAGGGCCGTCCGCCGAGGATGGTAAAGGCCGGAGTAGGGACGAGGGTGGTGATTTCGCCGCAGGGCCGTCCGTAGCTCTGGTTGGGTTGCCCGGCACGGTAGGCAGGTTGTCCGGGGTGCTGGGCGGGTCGTCCGGTAGAGGTGGGGATGGGTCGTCCGGCGATAGAGGGGCCGCCGTGGAGTCTGAGCCGCATCCTGCGGCGAGGGCTCTGACGGCGGCTTTAGGTGTCAGGGGAAGGGAGAGGGAGGGGGCCCGCTCCCCCCCGAGGGATAGGAAGCGCCCCCTGGAAAGGGAAGGCAGCTCCACGTCCGACTCGGAGGGGACCGATACCATCAGGCCTCCCCCCAAGGTTGCGACCGCGCGCCGGGGGCGCAGGGGTCGGGGAGGTGCGGTGGCGGCCAGACCGGCGACGCCGTGTCCGGCCGACCAGGGAGGCGAGGTGGCGGCCCTTCAGGCCGCAAACGCCCGCCTCAGCGAGGAGGTCTCCGGCTTGCGGGAGCGAAACCGCAGGCTGGAGACGGAACTTTCGGCGGTGCGGAGAGAGAACCGCGGGTTGGCCAAGGACGTGGCTGACCTGCGGTCTCAATTCGAGCGCCTGGTGCCGGCTGTGGCGCCGGCGCCGGCCCCGCCGCCGAAAAGGGTCGCGCCAGCGAGGGCGGGCCCATCGTCTGCGCCCGTGGCGCCGGCTGCGCCCGTCGCGGCCGCTGCGCCGGCTGCGCCCGTCGCGGCTTCGCCGCTGCCTCCCCTCGTCGTCGTCCCTCCGCCGGCTCGTGGCCGCGGGAGACCTCGGAAGGGGGAGGAGCCGCCGCCCGACGAGGTGCACGGCGTGTCGGAGTCGGCGGTACGCGTCATCCTGGCCCGAGTAGGGGTGATGATGGATGCGCGTATCGCCGCCGTAGCGGCCAGGCTCCCGCCTGAGCCGCCCCTCCGGCCGCCGCTCGCCGCGGACAAGGCGGGGCGGCCGCAAGCGTCGGCTCCCACGCCGCTGCCCTGTCAGGGTGGCCGCGTGGTGAGCTACGCTGCGGCCGCGGCTGGGCCCAAGGGGGCCAAGAAGGCCGGCAAGGTGCCGGCTCCCGCCAAGGCCGGGCCGCGGCCGGCGCCAGCGGCTGCACCGCAGGCGCCGGTCGGCGAACCCGCGGCTGCGCCTGCTGCGCTCAGCGCTGCTGCCAGGCTCGAACAGGGCTGGCAGGTGGCTGAGCGTAGCAGGAAGGCACGCGGCCAAAAGCGGAGAGCGGCGGCCAAGAGTGCCGCTGTGGCCGCCGCTCCCCAGGCGGGAGCCGGCGGAAAGGGGAAAAGGTCGCGTAGGGGCCTCAAGTCGCCGAAGACGGCTGCGGTGGTAATCACCGTACTGCCTGAGGCGGCTGAGAGGGGCCTAAACTATGAGGCCGTCCTAAGACGCGCCCGGCGGGAGCTGGACGTCTCCGACATCGGGGGCGTCGAGGCGAGGACCCGCAAAGCCCGGACAGGGGCTCGAATACTCGAGTTCCCTGGGGCCGAGGGCGCGAAGACGGCCGATAGTTTGGCCACGATGCTGAGGGGGCTGTTCGGGCCAGAGGATGGAGTCCGAATCGCCAGGCCCGTCAAGTGCGCAGATATGCGCCTCACGGGTCTGGACGACTCCGTGGCGGTGGAGGACATCCGGGAGGCCATTATGGCGCGTACCGGGTGTGCCTCGGACACCGTCCGGATTGGCACCATCCGCCCTGGTCCGGGCGGCGTCGGTGCTGTCTGGGTGCAGTGCCCAGTGGAGTCGGTCAAGCAATTGGCCGACTCAGGCAGGCTCCTCGTGGGCTGGAGTTCGGCGCGGGTAACCGTGCTGGAGCCCCGGCCTGCGAGGTGTTATAAATGCATGGCGGTCGGGCATACCCGACCGACATGCAGAAACTGCTTTGACTGCAGCGGGCTATGTTTCCGTTGCGGTCAGGCTGGACACCAGGCGGCATCGTGCTCTGCGGTGCCCCACTGCCCCGCGTGTGCGGCGGGCAATAGGCCTGCCAAACACCGCATGGGCTCTGGGGACTGCAGACCCCCGGCATCGGCCCCGAAGGGGCGGGGCGGCCCATCGACCGGGCCAGCCCCCGCTCCGAGCGCGGCCCGATCGCCCGTTAGCGCGGAGGAGGTGACGATGGATACGGACCGTTAATGGACCCCGTATCCATTCGTCTCCTCCAGGCCAATCTCAACCACTCCGCCGGTGCGCAGGACGTGTTCCTGCAAGCCATGGCGGAGTGGTTGATAGGAGTAGCCGTAGTCGCGGAGCCGTACGTGGTGCCCGACCGGATTAACTGGTTGGGTAGCGCTGATGGCACCGTGGCAATCGTCGCCTCCACGTCGTGGCCTTCGTCGTCTCTGACCCTTAGGGACAGGGGCGTCGGATACGTCGCGGCGGACTGGGGGGAGATTACGCTCTTCGGAGTTTATCTCTCCCCTAACTGGAGTGTGACCGATTTCGAGGCCTTCCTCACCATCATGGAGGCCTCGTTACGGCGACTGGCATCGCGCCAGGTCTTCGTCCTGGGGGACTTTAACGCCAAGTCCGTGGCGTGGGGGTCCCCTAGGACGGATGACCGAGGACGGGCGATCGAGGAGTGGGCGGCGGCACTGGGCCTCTGTTTGCTGAACAGGGGCTCGGTGCATACGTGCGTGCGACAACGGGGCGGGTCGATAGTGGACCTTTCGTTCGCTAGCCCCGAGGTCGCCGCACGCGTGGGGAGCTGGCGCGTCGTGGAGGAGGTGGAGACCTTGTCGGACCACCGGTATATCCGGATGGAGGTCTCCCCTGCAATCCCGACGCCCAGCAGGGGTCACGGGGCGGATGGGCGTCCTGCGTTCCCGCGATGGGCTGTGGGTCGCTTAGACCGGGACCAGCTGGCGGAGACAGCCATCGTATACTCGTGGCTGTCCTCTGCCCACCAGTCGGACGGGGTGGACGCCGAGGCTGGCCGCATCCGCAGTGCGTTGACGCAGATCTGCGATGCGGCCATGCCCCGGGTACGGCGTCTGCCCCCGAGGAGGGGTGTCCACTGGTGGTCCCGGGAGCTGGCGGATCTCCGGGCTGCGTGTATCCGCGCCCGGAGGGCCTACACCCGCAGCCGGCGGCGCCATCGCGACGCGGAGCGGGAGGCCGTGCTTTACGAGGGCTACCGCAATGCGCGGTCGGCCTTCAGGCTGGCCGTCCGCTCCGCCAAGGACGTCAGTCGGCAGGAGATGCTGGACGGTCTCGACCGTGACCCCTGGGGACGCCCCTATCGCGCGGTGCTGAATAGGCTACGCGCGCGGGGCCCTCCCCTCACCGAGACTCTCCAGCCCGGCCTTCTCACCCGGGTCATCGAGGACCTGTTCCCGCGGCGGGCGGAACACACGCCCCCGGTCATGGCTCCGCCAGACACTGACCGGGAGGCCGACGACGACAGTGTTCCGCCCATCACGGAACCCGAGATGGGGGTGGCGGTGACGCGCATGCGCGCAAAGTCTACCGCCCCCGGGCCCGACGGTGTTCCTAACCGCGTGCTGGCCCTGGTCCTCGAACACCTGGGACCCCGCCTCAGGGAGCTGTTCGACGCGTGTTTAGCGTCCGGACGGTTCCCTGGGTGCTGGAAGGAGGGAAGGCTGGTGCTCCTGCCGAAGCCGGGACGGTCTCCGGAGTCGCCTTCGGCCTACAGGCCTATCGTGCTGCTCGATGACACGGGCAAGCTACTGGAGAGGGTGGTAGCTGCCCGCATCGAGCGGCACCTCGTCGGCACGGGGCCCGATCTGTCGGACGCCCAGTTTGGGTTTAGGAGGGGTCGTTCGACGATCGCGGCTCTGTTGCGCCTGAGGGCCGTGGCGACTGAGGCCGTCACCGGCGGGGGAGTGCTGTTGGTGGTGTCCCTAGACATCGCCAACGCATTCAATAGTCTGCCATTCAGCTGCATCAGGGAGGCGCTCCGGTATCACGGGGTGCCAGTTTACCTGAGGCGGCTAGTGGCAGACTATTTGGAGGGGCGCAGCGTCCTCTGCACCGACCGAGCAGGGGACGTTGTGCGGACGCCCATGACGTGCGGTGTCCCACAGGGGTCGGTCCTCGGACCCACCCTGTGGAACATCGGCTACGACTGGGCGTTGAGGGGGAGCCTCCCGCCCGGGCTGGGCGTGATTTGTTACGCCGACGACACGCTCGTCACAGCCCGCGGTGGGACGCTAGAAGAGGCGGTAAGCCTGGCGACCTCGGGTACCGAGGAGGTCGTCAGACGGATCGAGGCGCTGGGGTTGAGGGTCGCCCTGGACAAGACGGAGGCCCTCTTGTTCCATGGGCGCACTATGAGCCCTCCCATCGGCGTCTCGATCACCGTCCACTCGGTCGACATCAGCATCCGGGCCCATATGAGGTACTTGGGCCTGGTGCTCGACGGGCGATGGTGGTTCCGGGAGCATTTCCGTAGGCTCGCTCCGCGGCTCGTCGGCACGGCGTCCGCCCTATCGTGGCTTATGCCGAACGTGGGCGGACCGAGCGCTGCGTGCCGACGGCTGTATGCGGGGGTCATCCGGTCGATGGCCCTGTACGGCGCACCGGTGTGGGCGGGGTCCATGACCGCCCGACTCAGGGCCCTTCTGTGGCGACCACAGAGGGTCATGGCGGTCAGGGCCATCCGCGGATACCGCACGGTGGCGACGGAGGCAGCGTGCCTATTGGCCGGGACTCCCCCGTGGGACCTGGAGGCGGAGATGCTCGCCGAACTATATCGGCGGGTGACGGGGGTGCGAGCGGAGGGCGGTGTGGTCTCGTTGAGGGATCTCACCGCCTGGCGCGTCGACGCCCGCCGAGACGTCATCGCCCGTTGGGCAGTCCGGCTGGAGAGGCCTCGGTTCGGGGTGCGAACCGTGGAGGCCTTCCGGCCGGTGCTGATGCAGTGGTTGGAGAGGCGGCACGGGGTGCTCTCCTTCCGACTGGTGCAGGTTTTGACGGGGCATGGGTGCTTCGCCAAATACCTGCACAAGGTCGTTAGGAGGGAGAGTACACCGTCCTGCCACCACTGCGATTGCGACGAGGACACGGCGCGCCATACGCTCGAGGCCTGCGGGGCTTGGGCAGTGCAGCGCTGTGAACTCGTCGCAATCATCGGTACGGACCTGACGCTGCCGGCTATCGCTAGGGCGATGGTCGACAGCGTCGGGAATTGGGACGCGGTCGCAGCCTTCTGCGAGACAGTGATCTCGCGGAAGGAGGCGGCGGATCGCCTGCGCGAGGAGCGCAGCCTCGATGAGGAGATCCGCCGCCGGCGACTGGGGCGGCGCAGGCGCAACTATCTGCGCCTCATGCCGCCCTAGCCGAGGCCGCGGGTGACGTGACCGGGGATTAGTCCGTCACCCGCCGAGAGGCCGACCGCGTGAGGAAAGACCGACGTCCTCCCCGAGGGGGGGACGTCGGTCGATGGGAGGGTACCCCAACAGGGGGTATTCCGTCGGGCCGACCACTGACGACAAGTTAACGCTGCTCCAGTGGTCGGCCCAACGACGAAGGCGACGTGGTTTTCGGGTGGGTCGCGGGAGTTGCGTGCTCAAGCCCCTCTGTCGCCCCGGACGGAGTGGTGCGGAGGCGCGCCGACCGCGGCCCACCCACAAAAAAAAAAAAAAAAAAAAAAAAAAAAACCCCTGCACTTTTCAATACATTCATACGCAATTTTTTAAATTTTTCACTAAACTCGACTGTTTTTCAATTGAATTTTATCAAAATCGATATAGCCAACTAGTTTACATAATATTTTGACATTTCCGGACGACCTGCGAGTCAGGAACACCTATAAAAGAAACATTATTAGTATTTAATAAAAAGTATAGTTACAATAGTTTTCATACTCACCTGGTGAAGTGAACCCCCAACTGACGGCGGTGCTGACATCCATCCAGAGTGCGGAATTTATCCCTCTTTCAAACGCCACCAACAGCATCCCGATCGGCCGCACAGTTTCCTTATTTTAAGCTTATCCCTTTGAAAAATCGGGAAATTTTTCGAAATCTTAACAGTTTTCAGCGGTTTTCCGGAGATTTTTGTACCGAACCAGGTCCGGTTTTTTAGCTGACCGCGTAGCCCGTGACGAGGCGGATTTTTAGACACCCCACACGCGGGCATACGGCGCGTCGCTCCCGGATTTTGGCCGCCCGAGTCCCTATTTTATCGACTTTTTTACTCTTCTTTCAGTTTCTTCTGCGTGCAACATCCCCGATTCGTAATATTCTCCTAATCTTTTTTCACCATCCGATAGCCTGTTTAAAGACGAATCCCGCAATATAACATTTCGGGGTCATCCAGGCTCGGGAACGATAAGGGAATTCATCTCTTCACGCCAAGTCGATAAATATATACCCCCTCCATATAATTGTTCATACTAAATCCACCTATACCCCTGCACTTTTCAATACATTCATACGCAATTTTTTAAATTTTTCACTAAACTCGACTGTTTTTCAATTGAATTTTATCAAAATCGATATAGCCAACTAGTTTACATAATATTTTGACATTTCCGGACGACCTGCGAGTCAGGAACACCTATAAAAGAAACATTATTAGTATTTAATAAAAAGTATAGTTACAATAGTTTTCATACTCACCTGGTGAAGTGAACCCCCAACTGACGGCGGTGCTGACATCCATCCAGAGTGCGGAATTTATCCCTCTTTCAAACGCCACCAACAGCATCCCGATCGGCCGCACAGTTTCCTTATTTTAAGCTTATCCCTTTGAAAAATCGGGAAATTTTTCGAAATCTTAACAGTTTTCAGCGGTTTTCCGGAGATTTTTGTACCGAACCAGGTCCGGTTTTTTAGCTGACCGCGTAGCCCGTGACGAGGCGGATTTTTAGACACCCCACACGCGGGCATACGGCGCGTCGCTCCCGGATTTTGGCCGCCCGAGTCCCTATTTTATCGACTTTTTTACTCTTCTTTCAGTTTCTTCTGCGTGCAACATCCCCGATTCGTAATATTCTCCTAATCTTTTTTCACCATCCGATAGCCTGTTTAAAGACGAATCCCGCAATATAACATTTCGGGGTCATCCAGGCTCGGGAACGATAAGGGAATTCATCTCTTCACGCCAAGTCGATAAATATATACCCCCTCCATATAATTGTTCATACTAAATCCACCTATACCCCTGCACTTTTCAATACATTCATACGCAATTTTTTTTTTTAAATTTTTCACTAAACTCGACTGTTTTTCAATTGAATTTTATCAAAATCGATATAGCCAACTAGTTTACATAATATTTTGACATTTCCGGACGACCTGCGAGTCAGGAACACCTATAAAAGAAACATTATTAGTATTTAATAAAAAGTATAGTTACAATAGTTTTCATACTCACCTGGTGAAGTGAACCCCCAACTGACGGCGGTGCTGACATCCATCCAGAGTGCGGAATTTATCCCTCTTTCAAACGCCACCAACAGCATCCCGATCGGCCGCACAGTTTCCTTATTTTAAGCTTATCCCTTTGAAAAATCGGGAAATTTTTCGAAATCTTAACAGTTTTCAGCGGTTTTCCGGAGATTTTTGTACCGAACCAGGTCCGGTTTTTTAGCTGACCGCGTAGCCCGTGACGAGGCGGATTTTTAGACACCCCACACGCGGGCATACGGCGCGTCGCTCCCGGATTTTGGCCGCCCGAGTCCCTATTTTATCGACTTTTTTACTCTTCTTTCAGTTTCTTCTGCGTGCAACATCCCCGATTCGTAATATTCTCCTAATCTTTTTTCACCATCCGATAGCCTGTTTAAAGACGAATCCCGCAATATAACATTTCGGGGTCATCCAGGCTCGGGAACGATAAGGGAATTCATCTCTTCACGCCAAGTCGATAAATATATACCCCCTCCATATAATTGTTCATACTAAATCCACCTATACCCCTGCACTTTTCAATACATTCATACGCAATTTTTTAAATTTTTCACTAAACTCGACTGTTTTTCAATTGAATTTTATCAAAATCGATATAGCCAACTAGTTTACATAATATTTTGACATTTCCGGACGACCTGCGAGTCAGGAACACCTATAAAAGAAACATTATTAGTATTTAATAAAAAGTATAGTTACAATAGTTTTCATACTCACCTGGTGAAGTGAACCCCCAACTGACGGCGGTGCTGACATCCATCCAGAGTGCGGAATTTATCCCTCTTTCAAACGCCACCAACAGCATCCCGATCGGCCGCACAGTTTCCTTATTTTAAGCTTATCCCTTTGAAAAATCGGGAAATTTTTCGAAATCTTAACAGTTTTCAGCGGTTTTCCGGAGATTTTTGTACCGAACCAGGTCCGGTTTTTTAGCTGACCGCGTAGCCCGTGACGAGGCGGATTTTTAGACACCCCACACGCGGGCATACGGCGCGTCGCTCCCGGATTTTGGCCGCCCGAGTCCCTATTTTATCGACTTTTTTACTCTTCTTTCAGTTTCTTCTGCGTGCAACATCCCCGATTCGTAATATTCTCCTAATCTTTTTTCACCATCCGATAGCCTGTTTAAAGACGAATCCCGCAATATAACATTTCGGGGTCATCCAGGCTCGGGAACGATAAGGGAATTCATCTCTTCACGCCAAGTCGATAAATATATACCCCCTCCATATAATTGTTCATACTAAATCCACCTATACCCCTGCACTTTTCAATACATTCATACGCAATTTTTTAAATTTTTCACTAAACTCGACTGTTTTTCAATTGAATTTTATCAAAATCGATATAGCCAACTAGTTTACATAATATTTTGACATTTCCGGACGACCTGCGAGTCAGGAACACCTATAAAAGAAACATTATTAGTATTTAATAAAAAGTATAGTTACAATAGTTTTCATACTCACCTGGTGAAGTGAACCCCCAACTGACGGCGGTGCTGACATCCATCCAGAGTGCGGAATTTATCCCTCTTTCAAACGCCACCAACAGCATCCCGATCGGCCGCACAGTTTCCTTATTTTAAGCTTATCCCTTTGAAAAATCGGGAAATTTTTCGAAATCTTAACAGTTTTCAGCGGTTTTCCGGAGATTTTTGTACCGAACCAGGTCCGGTTTTTTAGCTGACCGCGTAGCCCGTGACGAGGCGGATTTTTAGACACCCCACACGCGGGCATACGGCGCGTCGCTCCCGGATTTTGGCCGCCCGAGTCCCTATTTTATCGACTTTTTTACTCTTCTTTCAGTTTCTTCTGCGTGCAACATCCCCGATTCGTAATATTCTCCTAATCTTTTTTCACCATCCGATAGCCTGTTTAAAGACGAATCCCGCAATATAACATTTCGGGGTCATCCAGGCTCGGGAACGATAAGGGAATTCATCTCTTCACGCCAAGTCGATAAATATATACCCCCTCCATATAATTGTTCATACTAAATCCACCTATACCCCTGCACTTTTCAATACATTCATACGCAATTTTTTAAATTTTTCACTAAACTCGACTGTTTTTCAATTGAATTTTATCAAAATCGATATAGCCAACTAGTTTACATAATATTTTGACATTTCCGGACGACCTGCGAGTCAGGAACACCTATAAAAGAAACATTATTAGTATTTAATAAAAAGTATAGTTACAATAGTTTTCATACTCACCTGGTGAAGTGAACCCCCAACTGACGGCGGTGCTGACATCCATCCAGAGTGCGGAATTTATCCCTCTTTCAAACGCCACCAACAGCATCCCGATCGGCCGCACAGTTTCCTTATTTTAAGCTTATCCCTTTGAAAAATCGGGAAATTTTTCGAAATCTTAACAGTTTTCAGCGGTTTTCCGGAGATTTTTGTACCGAACCAGGTCCGGTTTTTTAGCTGACCGCGTAGCCCGTGACGAGGCGGATTTTTAGACACCCCACACGCGGGCATACGGCGCGTCGCTCCCGGATTTTGGCCGCCCGAGTCCCTATTTTATCGACTTTTTTACTCTTCTTTCAGTTTCTTCTGCGTGCAACATCCCCGATTCGTAATATTCTCCTAATCTTTTTTCACCATCCGATAGCCTGTTTAAAGACGAATCCCGCAATATAACATTTCGGGGTCATCCAGGCTCGGGAACGATAAGGGAATTCATCTCTTCACGCCAAGTCGATAAATATATACCCCCTCCATATAATTGTTCATACTAAATCCACCTATACCCCTGCACTTTTGGTGGAAGGAGAGGCAGCTCCAGTATGACGCTGTCGAGCGACGAGGGCGGCAGTGCCGCAGAGCCGTCGCAGGACGAGGGCGGCAGGGCCGCAGGACCGTCGGGGCATGTTGTCTCGGGGTTGGAGATGTCGGCGGACGAGGGCGGTGTCGCAGGGCCGTCCGCCGAGGATGGTAAAGGCCGGAGTAGGGACGAGGGTGGTGATTTCGCCGCAGGGCCGTCCGTAGCTCTGGTTGGGTTGCCCGGCACGGTAGGCAGGTTGTCCGGGGTGCTGGGCGGGTCGTCCGGTAGAGGTGGGGATGGGTCGTCCGGCGATAGAGGGGCCGCCGTGGAGTCTGAGCCGCATCCTGCGGCGAGGGCTCTGACGGCGGCTTTAGGTGTCAGGGGAAGGGAGAGGGAGGGGGCCCGCTCCCCCCCGAGGGATAGGAAGCGCCCCCTGGAAAGGGAAGGCAGCTCCACGTCCGACTCGGAGGGGACCGATACCATCAGGCCTCCCCCCAAGGTTGCGACCGCGCGCCGGGGGCGCAGGGGTCGGGGAGGTGCGGTGGCGGCCAGACCGGCGACGCCGTGTCCGGCCGACCAGGGAGGCGAGGTGGCGGCCCTTCAGGCCGCAAACGCCCGCCTCAGCGAGGAGGTCTCCGGCTTGCGGGAGCGAAACCGCAGGCTGGAGACGGAACTTTCGGCGGTGCGGAGAGAGAACCGCGGGTTGGCCAAGGACGTGGCTGACCTGCGGTCTCAATTCGAGCGCCTGGTGCCGGCTGTGGCGCCGGCGCCGGCCCCGCCGCCGAAAAGGGTCGCGCCAGCGAGGGCGGGCCCATCGTCTGCGCCCGTGGCGCCGGCTGCGCCCGTCGCGGCCGCTGCGCCGGCTGCGCCCGTCGCGGCTTCGCCGCTGCCTCCCCTCGTCGTCGTCCCTCCGCCGGCTCGTGGCCGCGGGAGACCTCGGAAGGGGGAGGAGCCGCCGCCCGACGAGGTGCACGGCGTGTCGGAGTCGGCGGTACGCGTCATCCTGGCCCGAGTAGGGGTGATGATGGATGCGCGTATCGCCGCCGTAGCGGCCAGGCTCCCGCCTGAGCCGCCCCTCCGGCCGCCGCTCGCCGCGGACAAGGCGAGGCGGCCGCAAGCGTCGGCTCCCACGCCGCTGCCCTGTCAGGGTGGCCGCGTGGTGAGCTACGCTGCGGCCGCGGCTGGGCCCAAGGGGGCCAAGAAGGCCGGCAAGGTGCCGGCTCCCGCCAAGGCCGGGCCGCGGCCGGCGCCAGCGGCTGCACCGCAGGCGCCGGTCGGCGAACCCGCGGCTGCGCCTGCTGCGCTCAGCGCTGCTGCCAGGCTCGAACAGGGCTGGCAGGTGGCTGAGCGTAGCAGGAAGGCACGCGGCCAAAAGCGGAGAGCGGCGGCCAAGAGTGCCGCTGTGGCCGCCGCTCCCCAGGCGGGAGCCGGCGGAAAGGGGAAAAGGTCGCGTAGGGGCCTCAAGTCGCCGAAGACAGCTGCGGTGGTAATCACCGTACTGCCTGAGGCGGCTGAGAGGGGCCTAAACTATGAGGCCGTCCTAAGACGCGCCCGGCGGGAGCTGGACGTCTCCGACATCGGGGGCGTCGAGGCGAGGACCCGCAAAGCCCGGACAGGGGCTCGAATACTCGAGTTCCCTGGGGCCGAGGGCGCGAAGACGGCCGATAGTTTGGCCACGATGCTGAGGGGGCTGTTCGGGCCAGAGGATGGAGTCCGAATCGCCAGGCCCGTCAAGTGCGCAGATATGCGCCTCACGGGTCTGGACGACTCCGTGGCGGTGGAGGACATCCGGGAGGCCATTATGGCGCGTACCGGGTGTGCCTCGGACACCGTCCGGATTGGCACCATCCGCCCTGGTCCGGGCGGCGTCGGTGCTGTCTGGGTGCAGTGCCCAGTGGAGTCGGTCAAGCAATTGGCCGACTCAGGCAGGCTCCTCGTGGGCTGGAGTTCGGCGCGGGTAACCGTGCTGGAGCCCCGGCCTGCGAGGTGTTATAAATGCATGGCGGTCGGGCATACCCGACCGACATGCAGAAACTGCTTTGACTGCAGCGGGCTATGTTTCCGTTGCGGTCAGGCTGGACACCAGGCGGCATCGTGCTCTGCGGTGCCCCACTGCCCCGCGTGTGCGGCGGGCAATAGGCCTGCCAAACACCGCATGGGCTCTGGGGACTGCAGACCCCCGGCATCGGCCCCGAAGGGGCGGGGCGGCCCATCGACCGGGCCAGACCCCGCTCCGAGCGCGGCCCGATCGCCCGTTAGCGCGGAGGAGGTGACGATGGATACGGACCGTTAATGGACCCCGTATCCATTCGTCTCCTCCAGGCCAATCTCAACCACTCCGCCGGTGCGCAGGACGTGTTCCTGCAAGCCATGGCGGAGTGGTTGATAGGAGTAGCCGTAGTCGCGGAGCCGTACGTGGTGCCCGACCGGATTAACTGGTTGGGTAGCGCTGATGGCACCGTGGCAATCGTCGCCTCCACGTCGTGGCCTTCGTCGTCTCTGACCCTTAGGGACAGGGGCGTCGGATACGTCGCGGCGGACTGGGGGGAGATTACGCTCTTCGGAGTTTATCTCTCCCCTAACTGGAGTGTGACCGATTTCGAGGCCTTCCTCACCATCATGGAGGCCTCGTTACGGCGACTGGCATCGCGCCAGGTCTTCGTCCTGGGGGACTTTAACGCCAAGTCCGTGGCGTGGGGGTCCCCTAGGACGGATGACCGAGGACGGGCGATCGAGGAGTGGGCGGCGGCACTGGGCCTCTGTTTGCTGAACAGGGGCTCGGTGCATACGTGCGTGCGACAACGGGGCGGGTCGATAGTGGACCTTTCGTTCGCTAGCCCCGAGGTCGCCGCACGCGTGGGGAGCTGGCGCGTCGTGGAGGAGGTGGAGACCTTGTCGGACCACCGGTATATCCGGATGGAGGTCTCCCCTGCAATCCCGACGCCCAGCAGGGGTCACGGGGCGGATGGGCGTCCTGCGTTCCCGCGATGGGCTGTGGGTCGCTTAGACCGGGACCAGCTGGCGGAGACAGCCATCGTATACTCGTGGCTGTCCTCTGCCCACCAGTCGGACGGGGTGGACGCCGAGGCTGGCCGCATCCGCAGTGCGTTGACGCAGATCTGCGATGCGGCCATGCCCCGGGTACGGCGTCTGCCCCCGAGGAGGGGTGTCCACTGGTGGTCCCGGGAGCTGGCGGATCTCCGGGCTGCGTGTATCCGCGCCCGGAGGGCCTACACCCGCAGCCGGCGGCGCCATCGCGACGCGGAGCGGGAGGCCGTGCTTTACGAGGGCTACCGCAATGCGCGGTCGGCCTTCAGGCTGGCCGTCCGCTCCGCCAAGGACGTCAGTCGGCAGGAGATGCTGGACGGTCTCGACCGTGACCCCTGGGGACGCCCCTATCGCGCGGTGCTGAATAGGCTACGCGCGCGGGGCCCTCCCCTCACCGAGACTCTCCAGCCCGGCCTTCTCACCCGGGTCATCGAGGACCTGTTCCCGCGGCGGGCGGAACACACGCCCCCGGTCATGGCTCCGCCAGACACTGACCGGGAGGCCGACGACGACAGTGTTCCGCCCATCACGGAACCCGAGATGGGGGTGGCGGTGACGCGCATGCGCGCAAAGTCTACCGCCCCCGGGCCCGACGGTGTTCCTAACCGCGTGCTGGCCCTGGTCCTCGAACACCTGGGACCCCGCCTCAGGGAGCTGTTCGACGCGTGTTTAGCGTCCGGACGGTTCCCTGGGTGCTGGAAGGAGGGAAGGCTGGTGCTCCTGCCGAAGCCGGGACGGTCTCCGGAGTCGCCTTCGGCCTACAGGCCTATCGTGCTGCTCGATGACACGGGCAAGCTACTGGAGAGGGTGGTAGCTGCCCGCATCGAGCGGCACCTCGTCGGCACGGGGCCCGATCTGTCGGACGCCCAGTTTGGGTTTAGGAGGGGTCGTTCGACGATCGCGGCTCTGTTGCGCCTGAGGGCCGTGGCGACTGAGGCCGTCACCGGCGGGGGAGTGCTGTTGGTGGTGTCCCTAGACATCGCCAACGCATTCAATAGTCTGCCATTCAGCTGCATCAGGGAGGCGCTCCGGTATCACGGGGTGCCAGTTTACCTGAGGCGGCTAGTGGCAGACTATTTGGAGGGGCGCAGCGTCCTCTGCACCGACCGAGCAGGGGACGTTGTGCGGACGCCCATGACGTGCGGTGTCCCACAGGGGTCGGTCCTCGGACCCACCCTGTGGAACATCGGCTACGACTGGGCGTTGAGGGGGAGCCTCCCGCCCGGGCTGGGCGTGATTTGTTACGCCGACGACACGCTCGTCACAGCCCGCGGTGGGACGCTAGAAGAGGCGGTAAGCCTGGCGACCTCGGGTACCGAGGAGGTCGTCAGACGGATCGAGGCGCTGGGGTTGAGGGTCGCCCTGGACAAGACGGAGGCCCTCTTGTTCCATGGGCGCACTATGAGCCCTCCCATCGGCGTCTCGATCACCGTCCACTCGGTCGACATCAGCATCCGGGCCCATATGAGGTACTTGGGCCTGGTGCTCGACGGGCGATGGTGGTTCCGGGAGCATTTCCGTAGGCTCGCTCCGCGGCTCGTCGGCGCGGCGTCCGCCCTATCGTGGCTTATGCCGAACGTGGGCGGACCGAGCGCTGCGTGCCGACGGCTGTACGCGGGGGTCATCCGGTCGATGGCCCTGTACGGCGCACCGGTGTGGGCGGGGTCCATGACCGCCCGACTTAGGGCCCTCCTGTGGCGACCACAGAGGGTCATGGCGGTCAGGGCCATCCGCGGATACCGCACGGTGGCGACGGAGGCAGCGTGCCTGTTGGCCGGGACTCCCCCGTGGGACCTGGAGGCGGAGATGCTCGCCGAACTATATCGGCGGGTGACGGGGGTGCGAGCGGAGGGCGGTGTGGTCTCGTTGAGGGATCTCACCGCCTGGCGCGTCGACGCCCGCCGAGACGTCATCGCCCGTTGGGCAGTCCGGCTGGAGAGGCCTC
Source organism: Lymantria dispar (assembly GCA_032191425.1). Taxonomy (NCBI): domain Eukaryota; kingdom Metazoa; phylum Arthropoda; class Insecta; order Lepidoptera; family Erebidae; genus Lymantria; species Lymantria dispar. The sequence goes on from CM063449.1 coordinate 346,976, forward strand.
GGTTCGGGGTGCGAACCGTGGAGGCCTTCCGGCCGGTGCTGATGCAGTGGTTGGAGAGGCGGCACGGGGTGCTCTCCTTCCGACTGGTGCAGGTTTTGACGGGGCATGGGTGCTTCGCCAAATACCTGCACAAGGTCGTTAGGAGGGAGAGTACACCGTCCTGCCACCACTGCGATTGCGACGAGGACACGGCGCGCCATACGCTCGAGGCCTGCGGGGCTTGGGCAGTGCAGCGCTGTGAACTCGTCGCAATCATCGGTACGGACCTGACGCTGCCGGCTATCGCTAGGGCGATGGTCGACAGCGTCGGGAATTGGGACGCGGTCGCAGCCTTCTGCGAGACAGTGATCTCGCGGAAGGAGGCGGCGGATCGCCTGCGCGAGGAGCGCAGCCTCGATGAGGAGATCCGCCGCCGGCGACTGGGGCGGCGCAGGCGCAACTATCTGCGCCTCATGCCGCCCTAGCCGAGGCCGCGGGTGACGTGACCGGGGATTAGTCCGTCACCCGCCGAGAGGCCGACCGCGTGAGGAAAGACCGACGTCCTCCCCGAGGGGGGGACGTCGGTCGATGGGAGGGTACCCCAACAGGGGGTATTCCGTCGGGCCGACCACTGACGACAAGTTAACGCTGCTCCAGTGGTCGGCCCAACGACGAAGGCGACGTGGTTTTCGGGTGGGTCGCGGGAGTTGCGTGCTCAAGCCCCTCTGTCGCCCCGGACGGAGTGGTGCGGAGGCGCGCCGACCGCGGCCCACCCACAAAAAAAAAAAAAAAAAAAACCCCTGCACTTTTCAATACATTCATACGCAATTTTTTAAATTTTTCACTAAACTCGACTGTTTTTCAATTGAATTTTATCAAAATCGATATAGCCAACTAGTTTACATAATATTTTGACATTTCCGGACGACCTGCGAGTCAGGAACACCTATAAAAGAAACATTATTAGTATTTAATAAAAAGTATAGTTACAATAGTTTTCATACTCACCTGGTGAAGTGAACCCCCAACTGACGGCGGTGCTGACATCCATCCAGAGTGCGGAATTTATCCCTCTTTCAAACGCCACCAACAGCATCCCGATCGGCCGCACAGTTTCCTTATTTTAAGCTTATCCCTTTGAAAAATCGGGAAATTTTTCGAAATCTTAACAGTTTTCAGCGGTTTTCCGGAGATTTTTGTACCGAACCAGGTCCGGTTTTTTAGCTGACCGCGTAGCCCGTGACGAGGCGGATTTTTAGACACCCCACACGCGGGCATACGGCGCGTCGCTCCCGGATTTTGGCCGCCCGAGTCCCTATTTTATCGACTTTTTTACTCTTCTTTCAGTTTCTTCTGCGTGCAACATCCCCGATTCGTAATATTCTCCTAATCTTTTTTCACCATCCGATAGCCTGTTTAAAGACGAATCCCGCAATATAACATTTCGGGGTCATCCAGGCTCGGGAACGATAAGGGAATTCATCTCTTCACGCCAAGTCGATAAATATATACCCCCTCCATATAATTGTTCATACTAAATCCACCTATACCCCTGCACTTTTCAATACATTCATACGCAATTTTTTAAATTTTTCACTAAACTCGACTGTTTTTCAATTGAATTTTATCAAAATCGATATAGCCAACTAGTTTACATAATATTTTGACATTTCCGGACGACCTGCGAGTCAGGAACACCTATAAAAGAAACATTATTAGTATTTAATAAAAAGTATAGTTACAATAGTTTTCATACTCACCTGGTGAAGTGAACCCCCAACTGACGGCGGTGCTGACATCCATCCAGAGTGCGGAATTTATCCCTCTTTCAAACGCCACCAACAGCATCCCGATCGGCCGCACAGTTTCCTTATTTTAAGCTTATCCCTTTGAAAAATCGGGAAATTTTTCGAAATCTTAACAGTTTTCAGCGGTTTTCCGGAGATTTTTGTACCGAACCAGGTCCGGTTTTTTAGCTGACCGCGTAGCCCGTGACGAGGCGGATTTTTAGACACCCCACACGCGGGCATACGGCGCGTCGCTCCCGGATTTTGGCCGCCCGAGTCCCTATTTTATCGACTTTTTTACTCTTCTTTCAGTTTCTTCTGCGTGCAACATCCCCGATTCGTAATATTCTCCTAATCTTTTTTCACCATCCGATAGCCTGTTTAAAGACGAATCCCGCAATATAACATTTCGGGGTCATCCAGGCTCGGGAACGATAAGGGAATTCATCTCTTCACGCCAAGTCGATAAATATATACCCCCTCCATATAATTGTTCATACTAAATCCACCTATACCCCTGCACTTTTCAATACATTCATACGCAATTTTTTAAATTTTTCACTAAACTCGACTGTTTTTCAATTGAATTTTATCAAAATCGATATAGCCAACTAGTTTACATAATATTTTGACATTTCCGGACGACCTGCGAGTCAGGAACACCTATAAAAGAAACATTATTAGTATTTAATAAAAAGTATAGTTACAATAGTTTTCATACTCACCTGGTGAAGTGAACCCCCAACTGACGGCGGTGCTGACATCCATCCAGAGTGCGGAATTTATCCCTCTTTCAAACGCCACCAACAGCATCCCGATCGGCCGCACAGTTTCCTTATTTTAAGCTTATCCCTTTGAAAAATCGGGAAATTTTTCGAAATCTTAACAGTTTTCAGCGGTTTTCCGGAGATTTTTGTACCGAACCAGGTCCGGTTTTTTAGCTGACCGCGTAGCCCGTGACGAGGCGGATTTTTAGACACCCCACACGCGGGCATACGGCGCGTCGCTCCCGGATTTTGGCCGCCCGAGTCCCTATTTTATCGACTTTTTTACTCTTCTTTCAGTTTCTTCTGCGTGCAACATCCCCGATTCGTAATATTCTCCTAATCTTTTTTCACCATCCGATAGCCTGTTTAAAGACGAATCCCGCAATATAACATTTCGGGGTCATCCAGGCTCGGGAACGATAAGGGAATTCATCTCTTCACGCCAAGTCGATAAATATATACCCCCTCCATATAATTGTTCATACTAAATCCACCTATACCCCTGCACTTTTCAATACATTCATACGCAATTTTTTAAATTTTTCACTAAACTCGACTGTTTTTCAATTGAATTTTATCAAAATCGATATAGCCAACTAGTTTACATAATATTTTGACATTTCCGGACGACCTGCGAGTCAGGAACACCTATAAAAGAAACATTATTAGTATTTAATAAAAAGTATAGTTACAATAGTTTTCATACTCACCTGGTGAAGTGAACCCCCAACTGACGGCGGTGCTGACATCCATCCAGAGTGCGGAATTTATCCCTCTTTCAAACGCCACCAACAGCATCCCGATCGGCCGCACAGTTTCCTTATTTTAAGCTTATCCCTTTGAAAAATCGGGAAATTTTTCGAAATCTTAACAGTTTTCAGCGGTTTTCCGGAGATTTTTGTACCGAACCAGGTCCGGTTTTTTAGCTGACCGCGTAGCCCGTGACGAGGCGGATTTTTAGACACCCCACACGCGGGCATACGGCGCGTCGCTCCCGGATTTTGGCCGCCCGAGTCCCTATTTTATCGACTTTTTTACTCTTCTTTCAGTTTCTTCTGCGTGCAACATCCCCGATTCGTAATATTCTCCTAATCTTTTTTCACCATCCGATAGCCTGTTTAAAGACGAATCCCGCAATATAACATTTCGGGGTCATCCAGGCTCGGGAACGATAAGGGAATTCATCTCTTCACGCCAAGTCGATAAATATATACCCCCTCCATATAATTGTTCATACTAAATCCACCTATACCCCTGCACTTTTCAATACATTCATACGCAATTTTTTAAATTTTTCACTAAACTCGACTGTTTTTCAATTGAATTTTATCAAAATCGATATAGCCAACTAGTTTACATAATATTTTGACATTTCCGGACGACCTGCGAGTCAGGAACACCTATAAAAGAAACATTATTAGTATTTAATAAAAAGTATAGTTACAATAGTTTTCATACTCACCTGGTGAAGTGAACCCCCAACTGACGGCGGTGCTGACATCCATCCAGAGTGCGGAATTTATCCCTCTTTCAAACGCCACCAACAGCATCCCGATCGGCCGCACAGTTTCCTTATTTTAAGCTTATCCCTTTGAAAAATCGGGAAATTTTTCGAAATCTTAACAGTTTTCAGCGGTTTTCCGGAGATTTTTGTACCGAACCAGGTCCGGTTTTTTAGCTGACCGCGTAGCCCGTGACGAGGCGGATTTTTAGACACCCCACACGCGGGCATACGGCGCGTCGCTCCCGGATTTTGGCCGCCCGAGTCCCTATTTTATCGACTTTTTTACTCTTCTTTCAGTTTCTTCTGCGTGCAACATCCCCGATTCGTAATATTCTCCTAATCTTTTTTCACCATCCGATAGCCTGTTTAAAGACGAATCCCGCAATATAACATTTCGGGGTCATCCAGGCTCGGGAACGATAAGGGAATTCATCTCTTCACGCCAAGTCGATAAATATATACCCCCTCCATATAATTGTTCATACTAAATCCACCTATACCCCTGCACTTTTCAATACATTCATACGCAATTTTTTAAATTTTTCACTAAACTCGACTGTTTTTCAATTGAATTTTATCAAAATCGATATAGCCAACTAGTTTACATAATATTTTGACATTTCCGGACGACCTGCGAGTCAGGAACACCTATAAAAGAAACATTATTAGTATTTAATAAAAAGTATAGTTACAATAGTTTTCATACTCACCTGGTGAAGTGAACCCCCAACTGACGGCGGTGCTGACATCCATCCAGAGTGCGGAATTTATCCCTCTTTCAAACGCCACCAACAGCATCCCGATCGGCCGCACAGTTTCCTTATTTTAAGCTTATCCCTTTGAAAAATCGGGAAATTTTTCGAAATCTTAACAGTTTTCAGCGGTTTTCCGGAGATTTTTGTACCGAACCAGGTCCGGTTTTTTAGCTGACCGCGTAGCCCGTGACGAGGCGGATTTTTAGACACCCCACACGCGGGCATACGGCGCGTCGCTCCCGGATTTTGGCCGCCCGAGTCCCTATTTTATCGACTTTTTTACTCTTCTTTCAGTTTCTTCTGCGTGCAACATCCCCGATTCGTAATATTCTCCTAATCTTTTTTCACCATCCGATAGCCTGTTTAAAGACGAATCCCGCAATATAACATTTCGGGGTCATCCAGGCTCGGGAACGATAAGGGAATTCATCTCTTCACGCCAAGTCGATAAATATATACCCCCTCCATATAATTGTTCATACTAAATCCACCTATACCCCTGCACTTTTCAATACATTCATACGCAATTTTTTAAATTTTTCACTAAACTCGACTGTTTTTCAATTGAATTTTATCAAAATCGATATAGCCAACTAGTTTACATAATATTTTGACATTTCCGGACGACCTGCGAGTCAGGAACACCTATAAAAGAAACATTATTAGTATTTAATAAAAAGTATAGTTACAATAGTTTTCATACTCACCTGGTGAAGTGAACCCCCAACTGACGGCGGTGCTGACATCCATCCAGAGTGCGGAATTTATCCCTCTTTCAAACGCCACCAACAGCATCCCGATCGGCCGCACAGTTTCCTTATTTTAAGCTTATCCCTTTGAAAAATCGGGAAATTTTTCGAAATCTTAACAGTTTTCAGCGGTTTTCCGGAGATTTTTGTACCGAACCAGGTCCGGTTTTTTAGCTGACCGCGTAGCCCGTGACGAGGCGGATTTTTAGACACCCCACACGCGGGCATACGGCGCGTCGCTCCCGGATTTTGGCCGCCCGAGTCCCTATTTTATCGACTTTTTTACTCTTCTTTCAGTTTCTTCTGCGTGCAACATCCCCGATTCGTAATATTCTCCTAATCTTTTTTCACCATCCGATAGCCTGTTTAAAGACGAATCCCGCAATATAACATTTCGGGGTCATCCAGGCTCGGGAACGATAAGGGAATTCATCTCTTCACGCCAAGTCGATAAATATATACCCCCTCCATATAATTGTTCATACTAAATCCACCTATACCCCTGCACTTTTCAATACATTCATACGCAATTTTTTAAATTTTTCACTAAACTCGACTGTTTTTCAATTGAATTTTATCAAAATCGATATAGCCAACTAGTTTACATAATATTTTGACATTTCCGGACGACCTGCGAGTCAGGAACACCTATAAAAGAAACATTATTAGTATTTAATAAAAAGTATAGTTACAATAGTTTTCATACTCACCTGGTGAAGTGAACCCCCAACTGACGGCGGTGCTGACATCCATCCAGAGTGCGGAATTTATCCCTCTTTCAAACGCCACCAACAGCATCCCGATCGGCCGCACAGTTTCCTTATTTTAAGCTTATCCCTTTGAAAAATCGGGAAATTTTTCGAAATCTTAACAGTTTTCAGCGGTTTTCCGGAGATTTTTGTACCGAACCAGGTCCGGTTTTTTAGCTGACCGCGTAGCCCGTGACGAGGCGGATTTTTAGACACCCCACACGCGGGCATACGGCGCGTCGCTCCCGGATTTTGGCCGCCCGAGTCCCTATTTTATCGACTTTTTTACTCTTCTTTCAGTTTCTTCTGCGTGCAACATCCCCGATTCGTAATATTCTCCTAATCTTTTTTCACCATCCGATAGCCTGTTTAAAGACGAATCCCGCAATATAACATTTCGGGGTCATCCAGGCTCGGGAACGATAAGGGAATTCATCTCTTCACGCCAAGTCGATAAATATATACCCCCTCCATATAATTGTTCATACTAAATCCACCTATACCCCTGCACTTTTCAATACATTCATACGCAATTTTTTAAATTTTTCACTAAACTCGACTGTTTTTCAATTGAATTTTATCAAAATCGATATAGCCAACTAGTTTACATAATATTTTGACATTTCCGGACGACCTGCGAGTCAGGAACACCTATAAAAGAAACATTATTAGTATTTAATAAAAAGTATAGTTACAATAGTTTTCATACTCACCTGGTGAAGTGAACCCCCAACTGACGGCGGTGCTGACATCCATCCAGAGTGCGGAATTTATCCCTCTTTCAAACGCCACCAACAGCATCCCGATCGGCCGCACAGTTTCCTTATTTTAAGCTTATCCCTTTGAAAAATCGGGAAATTTTTCGAAATCTTAACAGTTTTCAGCGGTTTTCCGGAGATTTTTGTACCGAACCAGGTCCGGTTTTTTAGCTGACCGCGTAGCCCGTGACGAGGCGGATTTTTAGACACCCCACACGCGGGCATACGGCGCGTCGCTCCCGGATTTTGGCCGCCCGAGTCCCTATTTTATCGACTTTTTTACTCTTCTTTCAGTTTCTTCTGCGTGCAACATCCCCGATTCGTAATATTCTCCTAATCTTTTTTCACCATCCGATAGCCTGTTTAAAGACGAATCCCGCAATATAACATTTCGGGGTCATCCAGGCTCGGGAACGATAAGGGAATTCATCTCTTCACGCCAAGTCGATAAATATATACCCCCTCCATATAATTGTTCATACTAAATCCACCTATACCCCTGCACTTTTGCCGCGGGTGACGTGACCGGGGATTAGTCCGTCACCCGCCGAGAGGCCGACCGCGTGAGGAAAGACCGACGTCCTCCCCGAGGGGGGGACGTCGGTCGATGGGAGGGTACCCCAACAGGGGGTATTCCGTCGGGCCGACCACTGACGACAAGTTAACGCTGCTCCAGTGGTCGGCCCAACGACGAAGGCGACGTGGTTTTCGGGTGGGTCGCGGGAGTTGCGTGCTCAAGCCCCTCTGTCGCCCCGGACGGAGTGGTGCGGAGGCGCGCCGACCGCGGCCCACCCACAAAAAAAAAAAAAAAAAAAAACCCCTGCACTTTTCAATACATTCATACGCAATTTTTTAAATTTTTCACTAAACTCGACTGTTTTTCAATTGAATTTTATCAAAATCGATATAGCCAACTAGTTTACATAATATTTTGACATTTCCGGACGACCTGCGAGTCAGGAACACCTATAAAAGAAACATTATTAGTATTTAATAAAAAGTATAGTTACAATAGTTTTCATACTCACCTGGTGAAGTGAACCCCCAACTGACGGCGGTGCTGACATCCATCCAGAGTGCGGAATTTATCCCTCTTTCAAACGCCACCAACAGCATCCCGATCGGCCGCACAGTTTCCTTATTTTAAGCTTATCCCTTTGAAAAATCGGGAAATTTTTCGAAATCTTAACAGTTTTCAGCGGTTTTCCGGAGATTTTTGTACCGAACCAGGTCCGGTTTTTTAGCTGACCGCGTAGCCCGTGACGAGGCGGATTTTTAGACACCCCACACGCGGGCATACGGCGCGTCGCTCCCGGATTTTGGCCGCCCGAGTCCCTATTTTATCGACTTTTTTACTCTTCTTTCAGTTTCTTCTGCGTGCAACATCCCCGATTCGTAATATTCTCCTAATCTTTTTTCACCATCCGATAGCCTGTTTAAAGACGAATCCCGCAATATAACATTTCGGGGTCATCCAGGCTCGGGAACGATAAGGGAATTCATCTCTTCACGCCAAGTCGATAAATATATACCCCCTCCATATAATTGTTCATACTAAATCCACCTATACCCCTGCACTTTTCAATACATTCATACGCAATTTTTTAAATTTTTCACTAAACTCGACTGTTTTTCAATTGAATTTTATCAAAATCGATATAGCCAACTAGTTTACATAATATTTTGACATTTCCGGACGACCTGCGAGTCAGGAACACCTATAAAAGAAACATTATTAGTATTTAATAAAAAGTATAGTTACAATAGTTTTCATACTCACCTGGTGAAGTGAACCCCCAACTGACGGCGGTGCTGACATCCATCCAGAGTGCGGAATTTATCCCTCTTTCAAACGCCACCAACAGCATCCCGATCGGCCGCACAGTTTCCTTATTTTAAGCTTATCCCTTTGAAAAATCGGGAAATTTTTCGAAATCTTAACAGTTTTCAGCGGTTTTCCGGAGATTTTTGTACCGAACCAGGTCCGGTTTTTTAGCTGACCGCGTAGCCCGTGACGAGGCGGATTTTTAGACACCCCACACGCGGGCATACGGCGCGTCGCTCCCGGATTTTGGCCGCCCGAGTCCCTATTTTATCGACTTTTTTACTCTTCTTTCAGTTTCTTCTGCGTGCAACATCCCCGATTCGTAATATTCTCCTAATCTTTTTTCACCATCCGATAGCCTGTTTAAAGACGAATCCCGCAATATAACATTTCGGGGTCATCCAGGCTCGGGAACGATAAGGGAATTCATCTCTTCACGCCAAGTCGATAAATATATACCCCCTCCATATAATTGTTCATACTAAATCCACCTATACCCCTGCACTTTTCAATACATTCATACGCAATTTTTTAAATTTTTCACTAAACTCGACTGTTTTTCAATTGAATTTTATCAAAATCGATATAGCCAACTAGTTTACATAATATTTTGACATTTCCGGACGACCTGCGAGTCAGGAACACCTATAAAAGAAACATTATTAGTATTTAATAAAAAGTATAGTTACAATAGTTTTCATACTCACCTGGTGAAGTGAACCCCCAACTGACGGCGGTGCTGACATCCATCCAGAGTGCGGAATTTATCCCTCTTTCAAACGCCACCAACAGCATCCCGATCGGCCGCACAGTTTCCTTATTTTAAGCTTATCCCTTTGAAAAATCGGGAAATTTTTCGAAATCTTAACAGTTTTCAGCGGTTTTCCGGAGATTTTTGTACCGAACCAGGTCCGGTTTTTTAGCTGACCGCGTAGCCCGTGACGAGGCGGATTTTTAGACACCCCACACGCGGGCATACGGCGCGTCGCTCCCGGATTTTGGCCGCCCGAGTCCCTATTTTATCGACTTTTTTACTCTTCTTTCAGTTTCTTCTGCGTGCAACATCCCCGATTCGTAATATTCTCCTAATCTTTTTTCACCATCCGATAGCCTGTTTAAAGACGAATCCCGCAATATAACATTTCGGGGTCATCCAGGCTCGGGAACGATAAGGGAATTCATCTCTTCACGCCAAGTCGATAAATATATACCCCCTCCATATAATTGTTCATACTAAATCCACCTATACCCCTGCACTTTTCAATACATTCATACGCAATTTTTTAAATTTTTCACTAAACTCGACTGTTTTTCAATTGAATTTTATCAAAATCGATATAGCCAACTAGTTTACATAATATTTTGACATTTCCGGACGACCTGCGAGTCAGGAACACCTATAAAAGAAACATTATTAGTATTTAATAAAAAGTATAGTTACAATAGTTTTCATACTCACCTGGTGAAGTGAACCCCCAACTGACGGCGGTGCTGACATCCATCCAGAGTGCGGAATTTATCCCTCTTTCAAACGCCACCAACAGCATCCCGATCGGCCGCACAGTTTCCTTATTTTAAGCTTATCCCTTTGAAAAATCGGGAAATTTTTCGAAATCTTAACAGTTTTCAGCGGTTTTCCGGAGATTTTTGTACCGAACCAGGTCCGGTTTTTTAGCTGACCGCGTAGCCCGTGACGAGGCGGATTTTTAGACACCCCACACGCGGGCATACGGCGCGTCGCTCCCGGATTTTGGCCGCCCGAGTCCCTATTTTATCGACTTTTTTACTCTTCTTTCAGTTTCTTCTGCGTGCAACATCCCCGATTCGTAATATTCTCCTAATCTTTTTTCACCATCCGATAGCCTGTTTAAAGACGAATCCCGCAATATAACATTTCGGGGTCATCCAGGCTCGGGAACGATAAGGGAATTCATCTCTTCACGCCAAGTCGATAAATATATACCCCCTCCATATAATTGTTCATACTAAATCCACCTATACCCCTGCACTTTTAAGACTTCACCAGAGGGTCCCGGCCAGGCCGGGGAGTCCCTTGCTGTGCCGGTGCTTGCGCGCGACGTCCATTTGGAGTCGCGCCCAAGTCCCGGCACAGTCAGTCCCCAATCGTATGGGTGGGGGACAACTACTGCCTCAGAAGCCGAGAGCCCGGCTCAACACCAAGTGGCTCAGGGGGGGAGGGGGAACGAGGAGGAGGTGCAGGTGCGGAAGAAGACCCGGAGGACGAAGCCGAGGCGTTCCGCCGCTGCACGAGCCCGCATTAGCGCCAATGCATCGAAGGCGTGGCGGGCGCGGATGAAGGCTGAAGCCATTGCCGCACGCGACGAGGGCGGCAGCATTGCTGCTGCAGGGCCGTCGCGGGACGGGGGTGGCGTTGCTGCCCAGCCGTCGGAGGAGAGGATGGAGACCACTGCAGGGCCGCCGCGTGAGGAGAGCGGCAGCAGCAGCGGGTCCGAGCACGAGGGCGGCATTGCCGCAGAGCCGTGCGTAAGGTTAGCAGGCGAAAGCTCCGAGCTGTCGAGCGATGAGGGCGGCATTGCCGCAGAGCCGTCGCAGGATGAGGGCGGCAGTGCCGCAGGGCCATCAGAGCGTCAGGAGACGGATGCGTCGGAGATGGTGCTGACGGACGTGGGCGGAAGTGCCGCAGAGCCGTCCGCGAGAGGAGGAGAGGAGAGCGACACCCCTTGGGTGCTAGTCGGCCGGAGTAGGGACGAGGACCGCAGTAGGCAGATGTTAGGCGCGCCGTCGGTTGAGGGTGCAGTTAGGCCGTCGTCGTTGCCGTCGTCGCCGTCGTCGTCGTCGTCGCCGAGGAGGGGGACGGAGGGGGCTGCGGGGGCGCCGGCTCCAGCCCCAAAAGCGAGGAAGAGGGAGGAGGCCCTCCCCCCGAGACCCTGGAAGCGCCCCCTGCAAGAGGGTGGCCGCTCCAACACCGACTCGGAGGGGAGTTCCATAATCATGCCTCCTCCCAAGGTCCCGACCATGCGCCGGGGGCGCAGAGGCCGAGGATCGGTGGTGGCGGCGTGGCCGGGGCCACCGGGTCCGGCCGGCCACGGTGGCGAGGTGGCGGCCCTCCAGGCCGCGAACGCCCGCCTTAGTGAGGAGGTCTCCGGCTTGCGGGAACGCAACCGCAAGCTGGAGACGGAGCTATCGGCGGTGCGACGGGAGAACCGCGGGTTGGCCAAGGAGATGGCCGACCTGCGGGCCCAGTTCGCGCGCCTGGCGCCGGCCGCGCCGCCTGTGCCAGCCTCGCCACCGAAACGGGCTGCGCCGGGGAGGGCGGGCCCGTCGTCTGCGCCCGTGGCGCCGGCTGCGCCCGTCGCGGCTGCTGCGCCGGCTGCACCCGTCGCGGCTTCGGCGCTTCCTCCCCTCGTCGTGGTCCCCCCGCCGGCTCGTGGCCGCGGGAGGCCTCGGAGGGGGGAGGAGCCGCCGCCCGACGAGGTGCACGGCGTGTCGGAGTCGGCGGTACGCGTGATCCTAGCCCGAGTAGGGGTGATGGTGGATGCGCGTATCGCCGCCGTAGCGGCCAGGCTCCCGCCTGAGCCGCCCCTCCGACCGCCGCTCGCCGCGGACAAGGCGAGGCGGCCGCAAGCGTCAGCTCCCACCCCGCTGCCCTGTCAGGGTGGCCGCGTGGTGAGCTACGCTGCGGCCGCGGCCGGGCCCAAGGGGGCCAAGAAGGCCGGCAAGGTGCCGGCTCCCGCCAAGGCCGGGCCGCGGCCGGCGCCAGCGGCTGCACCGCAGGCGCCGGCCAGCGCACCCGCGACCGCTCCTGCTGCGCTCAGCGCTGCTGCCAGGCTCGAACAGGGCTGGCAGGTGGCTGAGCGGAGCAGGAAGGCACGCGGCCAGAAGCGGAGAGCGGCGGCCAAGAGTGCCGCCGTGGCCGCCGCTCCCCAGGCGGGAGCCGGCAGAAAGGGGAAGAAAAGGTCGCGCAGGGGCCTCAAGTCGCCGAAGACGGCCGCGGTGGTCATCACCGTGCTGCCTGAGGCGGCTGAGAGGGGCCTCAACTATGAGGCCGTCCTAAAACGCGCCCGGCGGGAGCTGGACGTCTCCGGTATCGGGGGCGTCGAGGCGAGGACCCGCAAGGCCCGGACAGGGGCTCGAATACTCGAGTTCCCTGGGGCCGAGGGCGCGACGACGGCCGATAGTTTGGCCACGATGTTGAGGGGGCTGTTCGGGCCGGAGGATGGTGTCCGAATCGCCAGGCCTGTCAAGTGCGCAGAGATGCGCCTGACGGGCTTGGACGATTCCGTGACGGTGGAGGACGTCCGGGAGGCCATTATGGCGCGTACCGGATGTGCCTCGGACACCGTCCGGATTGGCACCATTCGCACTGGTCCGGGCGGCGTCGGTGCTGCCTGGGTGCAGTGTCCGGTGGAGTCGGTCAAGCAATTGGCCGACTCAGGCAGGCTCCTCGTGGGCTGGAGCTCGGCGCGGGTAACCGTGCTAGAGCCCCGGCCCGCGAGGTGTTACAAATGCATGGCGGTCGGGCATACCCGACCGACATGCAAAAACTGCTTTGACTGCAGCGGGCTATGTTTCCGTTGCGGTCAGACCGGACACCAGGCGGCATCGTGCTCTGCGGTGCCCCACTGCCCCGCGTGTGCGGCAGGCAATAGGCCTGCCAAACACCGCATGGGCTCTGGGGACTGCAGACCCCCGGCATCGGCCCCGAAGGGGCGGGACGGCCCATCGACCGGGCCAGTCCCCGCTCCGAGCGCGGCCCGATCGCCCGTCAGCGCGGAGGAGGTGACGATGGATACGGACCGTTAATGGACCCCGTATCCATTCGTCTCCTCCAGGCCAACCTCAACCACACCGCCGGTGCGCAGGACGTGTTCCTGCAAGCCATGGCGGAGTGGTTGATAGGAGTAGCCGTAGCCGCGGAGCCGTACGTGGTGCCCGACCGGCCTAACTGGTTGGGTAGCACCGATGGCACCGTGGCAATCGTCGCCTCCACGTCGTGGCCTTCGTCGCCTCTGACCCTTAGGGACAGGGGCGTCGGATACGTCGCGGCGGACTGGGGGGAGATTACGCTCCTCGGAGTCTATCTCTCCCCTAACTGGAGTGTGACCGATTTCGAGGCCTCCCTCACCATCATGGAGGCCTCGTTACGGCGAATGGCATCGCGCCAGGTCTTCGTCTTGGGGGACTTCAACGCCAAGTCCGTGGCGTGGGGGTCTCCCCGGACGAACGACCGAGGACGGGCGATCGAGGAGTGGGCGGCGGCACTGGGCCTCTGTTTGCTGAACAGGGGCTCGGTGCATACGTGCGTGCGACAACGGGGCGGGTCGATAGTGGACCTTTCGTTCGCTAGCCCCGAGGTCGCCGCACGCGTGGGGAGCTGGCGCGTCGTGGAGGAGGTGGAGACCTTGTCGGACCACCGGTATATCCGGATGGAGGTCTCCCCGGTAATCCCGACGCCCAGCAGGGGTCACGGGGCGGATGGACGTCCTGCGTTCCCGCGATGGGCTGTGGGTCGCTTAGACCGGGACCAGCTGGCGGAGACAGCCATCGTTTACTCGTGGCTGTCCTCTGCCAACCAGTCGGACGGGGTGGACGCCGAGGCTGGCCGCATCCGCAGTGCGTTGACGCAGATCTGCGATGCGGCCATGCCCCGGGTACGGCGTCCGCCCCCGAGGAGGGCGGTCCACTGGTGGTCCCGGGAGCTGGCGGATCTCCGGGCTGCGTGCATTTGCGCCCGGAGGGCCTACACCCGCAGCCGGCGGCGGCAACGCGACGCGGAGCGGGAGGCCTTGCTGTATGAGGGCTACCGCAATGCGCGGTCGGCCTTCAGGCTGGCCGTCCGCTCCGCCAAGGACGTCAGTCGGCAGGAGATGCTGGACGGTCTCGATCGTGACCCCTGGGGACGCCCCTATCGCGCGGTGCTGAATAAGCTCCGCGCGCGGGGCCTTCCCCTCACCGAGACTCTCCAGCCCAGCCTTCTCACCCGGGTCGTCGAGGACCTGTTCCCGCGGCGGGCGGAACACACGCCCCCGGTCATGGCTCCGCCAGACACTGACCGGGAGGCCGACGACGACAGTGTTCCGCCCATCACGGAACCCGAGATGGGAGTGGCGGTGGCGCGCATGTGCGCAAAGTCCACCGCCCCCGGGCCCGACGGTGTTCCAAACCGCGTGTTGGGCCTGGTCCTCGACCACCTGGGTCCCCGCCTCAGGGAGCTGTTCGACGCGTGTTTAGCGTCCGGACGGTTCCCTGGGTGCTGGAAGGAGGGAAGGCTGGTGCTCCTGCCGAAGCCGGGACGGTCTCCGGGGTCGCCTTCGGCCTACAGGCCTATCGTGCTGCTCGATGACACGGGCAAGCTACTGGAGAGGGTGGTAGCTGCCCGCATCGAGCGGCACCTCGTCGGCACGGGGCCCGATCTGTCGGACGCCCAGTTTGGGTTTAGGAGGGGTCGTTCGACGATCGCGGCTCTGTTGCGCCTGAGGGCCGTGGCGACTGAGGCCGTCACCGGTGGGGGAGTGCTGTTGGCGGTGTCCCTAGACATCGCCAACGCATTCAATAGTCTGCCATTCAGCTGCATCAGGGAGGCGCTCCGGTATCACGGAGTGCCAGCTTACCTGAGGCGGCTAGTGGCAGACTATTTGGTGGGGCGCAGCGTCCTCTGTACCAACCGAGCAGGGGACGTTGTGCGAACGCCCATGACGTGCGGTGTCCCACAGGGGTCGGTCCTCGGACCCACCCTGTGGAACATCGGCTACGACTGGGCGTTGCGGGGGAGCCTCCCGCCCGGGCTGGGCGTGATTTGTTACGCCGACGACACGCTCGTCACAGCCCGCGGTGGGACGCTAGAAGAGGCGGTAAGCCTGGCGACCTATGGCACCGAAGAGGTCGTCAGGCGGATCGAGGCGCTGGGGTTGAGGGTCGCCCTGGACAAGACGGAGGCCCTCTTGTTCCATGGGCGCCTTATGCGCCCTCCCATCGGCGTCTCGATCACCGTCCGATCGGTTGACATCAGCATCCGGGCCCATATGAGGTACTTGGGCCTGGTGCTCGACGGGCAATGGTGGTTCCGGGAGCATTTCCGCAGGCTCGCTCCGCGGCTCGTCGGCGCGGCGTCCGCCCTATCGTGGCTAATGCCGAACGTGGGCGGACCGAGCGCTACGTGCCGACGGCTGTACACGGGGGTCATCCGGTCGATGGCCCTGTACGGCGCACCGGTGTGGGCGGGGTCCTTGACCGTCCGACTTAGGGCCCTTCTGTGGCGACCACAGAGGGTCATGGCGGTCAGGGCCATCCGCGGATACCGCACGGTTGCGACGGAGGCAGCGTGCCTATTGGCCGGGACTCCCCCGTGGGACCTGGAGGCGGAAATGCTCGCCGAGTTGTATCGGCGGGTGTCGGGGGTGCGCGGGCAGGGCGGTGTGATCTCGTTAAGGGATCTCACCGCCTGGCGCGTCGACGCCCGCCGAGACGTCATTGCCCGTTGGGCAGTCCGGCTGGAGAGGCCTCGGTTCGGGGTGCGAACCGTGGAGGCCTTCCGGCCGGTGCTGATGCAGTGGTTGGAGAGGCGACACGGGGTGCTCTCCTTCCGACTAGTGCAGGTGTTGACGGGGCACGGGAGCTTCGCCAAATACCTGCACAGGGTCGTGAGGAGGGAGAGTACACCGTCCTGCCACCACTGCGATTGCGACGAGGACACGGCGCGCCACACGCTCGAGGCCTGCGCGGCTTGGGCAGTGCAGCGCCGTGAACTCGTCGCAATCATCGGTGCCGACCTGACGCTGCCGGCCATCGCTAGGGCGATGGTCGACAGCGTCAGGAACTGGGACGCGGTCGCAGCCTTCTGCGAGACTGTGATCTCGCAGAAGGAGGCGGCGGATCGTCTGCGCGTGGAGCGCAGCCTCGATGAGGAGATCCGCCGCCGGCGACTGGGGCGGCGCAGGCGCAACTATCTGCGCCTCATGCCGCCCTAGCCGAGGCCGCGGGTGACGTGACCGGGGATTAGTCCGTCACCCGCCGAGAGGCCGACCGCGTGAGGAAAGACCGACGTCCTCCCCGAGGGGGGGACGTCGGTCGATGGGAGGGTACCCCGCGTAGGGGGTATTCCGTCGGGCCGACCACTGACGACAAGTTAACGCTGCTCCGGTGGTCGGCCCAACGACGAAGGCGACGTGGTTTTCGGGTGGGTCGCGGGAGTTGCGTGCTCAAGCCCCTCTGTCGCCCCGGACGGAGTGGTGCGGAGGCGCGCCGACCGCGGCCCACCCACAAAAAAAAAAAAAAAAAAAAAAAAAAAAAAAACCCCTGCACTTTTCAATACATTCATACGCAATTTTTTAAATTTTTCATCAAACTCGACTGTTTTTAGATAGAATTTTATCAGAATCGATACAGCCAACTAGTTTATACAATATTTTGACATTTCCGGACGACCTGCGAGTCAGGAACACCTATAAAAGAAACATTATTAGTATTTAATAAAAAGTATAGTTACAATAGTTTTCATACTCACCTGGTGAAGTGAACCCCCAACTGACGGCGGTGCTGACATCCATCCAGAGTGCGGAATTTATCCCTCTTTCAAACGCCACCAACAGCATCCCGATCGGCCGCATAGTTTCCTTATTTTAAGCCTTTCCCTTTGAAAAAACGGGAATTTTTTCGAAATTTTAACAGTTTTCAGCGGTTTTCCGGAGATTTTTGTACCGAACCAGGTCCGGTTTTTTAGCTGACCGCGTAGCCCGTGACGAGGCGGATTTTTAGACACCCCACACGCGGGCATACGGCGCGTCGCTCCCGGATTTTGGCCGCCCGAGTCCCTATTTTATCGACTTTTTTACTCTTTTTTCAGATTCTTCTGCGTGCAACGTCCCCGATTCGTAACATTCTCCAAATCTTTTTTCACCATCCGATAGCCTGTTTAAAGACGAACCCCGCAATATAACATTTCGGGGTCATCCAGGCTCGGGAACGATAAGGGAATTCATCTCTTCACGCCAAGTCGATAAATATATACCCCCTCCATATAATTGTTCATACTAAATCCACCTATACCCCTGCACTTTTCAATACATTCATACGCAATTTTTTAAATTTTTCATCAAACTCGACTGTTTTTAGATAGAATTTTATCAGAATCGATACAGCCAACTAGTTTATACAATA
Source organism: Lymantria dispar (assembly GCA_032191425.1). Classification (NCBI taxonomy): domain Eukaryota; kingdom Metazoa; phylum Arthropoda; class Insecta; order Lepidoptera; family Erebidae; genus Lymantria; species Lymantria dispar. The sequence continues at coordinate 364,987 of CM063449.1, forward strand.
TTTTGACATTTCCGGACGACCTGCGAGTCAGGAACACCTATAAAAGAAACATTATTAGTATTTAATAAAAAGTATAGTTACAATAGTTTTCATACTCACCTGGTGAAGTGAACCCCCAACTGACGGCGGTGCTGACATCCATCCAGAGTGCGGAATTTATCCCTCTTTCAAACGCCACCAACAGCATCCCGATCGGCCGCATAGTTTCCTTATTTTAAGCCTTTCCCTTTGAAAAAACGGGAATTTTTTCGAAATTTTAACAGTTTTCAGCGGTTTTCCGGAGATTTTTGTACCGAACCAGGTCCGGTTTTTTAGCTGACCGCGTAGCCCGTGACGAGGCGGATTTTTAGACACCCCACACGCGGGCATACGGCGCGTCGCTCCCGGATTTTGGCCGCCCGAGTCCCTATTTTATCGACTTTTTTACTCTTTTTTCAGATTCTTCTGCGTGCAACGTCCCCGATTCGTAACATTCTCCAAATCTTTTTTCACCATCCGATAGCCTGTTTAAAGACGAACCCCGCAATATAACATTTCGGGGTCATCCAGGCTCGGGAACGATAAGGGAATTCATCTCTTCACGCCAAGTCGATAAATATATACCCCCTCCATATAATTGTTCATACTAAATCCACCTATACCCCTGCACTTTTCAATACATTCATACGCAATTTTTTAAATTTTTCATCAAACTCGACTGTTTTTAGATAGAATTTTATCAGAATCGATACAGCCAACTAGTTTATACAATATTTTGACATTTCCGGACGACCTGCGAGTCAGGAACACCTATAAAAGAAACATTATTAGTATTTAATAAAAAGTATAGTTACAATAGTTTTCATACTCACCTGGTGAAGTGAACCCCCAACTGACGGCGGTGCTGACATCCATCCAGAGTGCGGAATTTATCCCTCTTTCAAACGCCACCAACAGCATCCCGATCGGCCGCATAGTTTCCTTATTTTAAGCCTTTCCCTTTGAAAAAACGGGAATTTTTTCGAAATTTTAACAGTTTTCAGCGGTTTTCCGGAGATTTTTGTACCGAACCAGGTCCGGTTTTTTAGCTGACCGCGTAGCCCGTGACGAGGCGGATTTTTAGACACCCCACACGCGGGCATACGGCGCGTCGCTCCCGGATTTTGGCCGCCCGAGTCCCTATTTTATCGACTTTTTTACTCTTTTTTCAGATTCTTCTGCGTGCAACGTCCCCGATTCGTAACATTCTCCAAATCTTTTTTCACCATCCGATAGCCTGTTTAAAGACGAACCCCGCAATATAACATTTCGGGGTCATCCAGGCTCGGGAACGATAAGGGAATTCATCTCTTCACGCCAAGTCGATAAATATATACCCCCTCCATATAATTGTTCATACTAAATCCACCTATACCCCTGCACTTTTCAATACATTCATACGCAATTTTTTAAATTTTTCATCAAACTCGACTGTTTTTAGATAGAATTTTATCAGAATCGATACAGCCAACTAGTTTATACAATATTTTGACATTTCCGGACGACCTGCGAGTCAGGAACACCTATAAAAGAAACATTATTAGTATTTAATAAAAAGTATAGTTACAATAGTTTTCATACTCACCTGGTGAAGTGAACCCCCAACTGACGGCGGTGCTGACATCCATCCAGAGTGCGGAATTTATCCCTCTTTCAAACGCCACCAACAGCATCCCGATCGGCCGCATAGTTTCCTTATTTTAAGCCTTTCCCTTTGAAAAAACGGGAATTTTTTCGAAATTTTAACAGTTTTCAGCGGTTTTCCGGAGATTTTTGTACCGAACCAGGTCCGGTTTTTTAGCTGACCGCGTAGCCCGTGACGAGGCGGATTTTTAGACACCCCACACGCGGGCATACGGCGCGTCGCTCCCGGATTTTGGCCGCCCGAGTCCCTATTTTATCGACTTTTTTACTCTTTTTTCAGATTCTTCTGCGTGCAACGTCCCCGATTCGTAACATTCTCCAAATCTTTTTTCACCATCCGATAGCCTGTTTAAAGACGAACCCCGCAATATAACATTTCGGGGTCATCCAGGCTCGGGAACGATAAGGGAATTCATCTCTTCACGCCAAGTCGATAAATATATACCCCCTCCATATAATTGTTCATACTAAATCCACCTATACCCCTGCACTTTTCAATACATTCATACGCAATTTTTTAAATTTTTCATCAAACTCGACTGTTTTTAGATAGAATTTTATCAGAATCGATACAGCCAACTAGTTTATACAATATTTTGACATTTCCGGACGACCTGCGAGTCAGGAACACCTATAAAAGAAACATTATTAGTATTTAATAAAAAGTATAGTTACAATAGTTTTCATACTCACCTGGTGAAGTGAACCCCCAACTGACGGCGGTGCTGACATCCATCCAGAGTGCGGAATTTATCCCTCTTTCAAACGCCACCAACAGCATCCCGATCGGCCGCATAGTTTCCTTATTTTAAGCCTTTCCCTTTGAAAAAACGGGAATTTTTTCGAAATTTTAACAGTTTTCAGCGGTTTTCCGGAGATTTTTGTACCGAACCAGGTCCGGTTTTTTAGCTGACCGCGTAGCCCGTGACGAGGCGGATTTTTAGACACCCCACACGCGGGCATACGGCGCGTCGCTCCCGGATTTTGGCCGCCCGAGTCCCTATTTTATCGACTTTTTTACTCTTTTTTCAGATTCTTCTGCGTGCAACGTCCCCGATTCGTAACATTCTCCAAATCTTTTTTCACCATCCGATAGCCTGTTTAAAGACGAACCCCGCAATATAACATTTCGGGGTCATCCAGGCTCGGGAACGATAAGGGAATTCATCTCTTCACGCCAAGTCGATAAATATATACCCCCTCCATATAATTGTTCATACTAAATCCACCTATACCCCTGCACTTTTCAATACATTCATACGCAATTTTTTAAATTTTTCATCAAACTCGACTGTTTTTAGATAGAATTTTATCAGAATCGATACAGCCAACTAGTTTATACAATATTTTGACATTTCCGGACGACCTGCGAGTCAGGAACACCTATAAAAGAAACATTATTAGTATTTAATAAAAAGTATAGTTACAATAGTTTTCATACTCACCTGGTGAAGTGAACCCCCAACTGACGGCGGTGCTGACATCCATCCAGAGTGCGGAATTTATCCCTCTTTCAAACGCCACCAACAGCATCCCGATCGGCCGCATAGTTTCCTTATTTTAAGCCTTTCCCTTTGAAAAAACGGGAATTTTTTCGAAATTTTAACAGTTTTCAGCGGTTTTCCGGAGATTTTTGTACCGAACCAGGTCCGGTTTTTTAGCTGACCGCGTAGCCCGTGACGAGGCGGATTTTTAGACACCCCACACGCGGGCATACGGCGCGTCGCTCCCGGATTTTGGCCGCCCGAGTCCCTATTTTATCGACTTTTTTACTCTTTTTTCAGATTCTTCTGCGTGCAACGTCCCCGATTCGTAACATTCTCCAAATCTTTTTTCACCATCCGATAGCCTGTTTAAAGACGAACCCCGCAATATAACATTTCGGGGTCATCCAGGCTCGGGAACGATAAGGGAATTCATCTCTTCACGCCAAGTCGATAAATATATACCCCCTCCATATAATTGTTCATACTAAATCCACCTATACCCCTGCACTTTTCAATACATTCATACGCAATTTTTTAAATTTTTCATCAAACTCGACTGTTTTTAGATAGAATTTTATCAGAATCGATACAGCCAACTAGTTTATACAATATTTTGACATTTCCGGACGACCTGCGAGTCAGGAACACCTATAAAAGAAACATTATTAGTATTTAATAAAAAGTATAGTTACAATAGTTTTCATACTCACCTGGTGAAGTGAACCCCCAACTGACGGCGGTGCTGACATCCATCCAGAGTGCGGAATTTATCCCTCTTTCAAACGCCACCAACAGCATCCCGATCGGCCGCATAGTTTCCTTATTTTAAGCCTTTCCCTTTGAAAAAACGGGAATTTTTTCGAAATTTTAACAGTTTTCAGCGGTTTTCCGGAGATTTTTGTACCGAACCAGGTCCGGTTTTTTAGCTGACCGCGTAGCCCGTGACGAGGCGGATTTTTAGACACCCCACACGCGGGCATACGGCGCGTCGCTCCCGGATTTTGGCCGCCCGAGTCCCTATTTTATCGACTTTTTTACTCTTTTTTCAGATTCTTCTGCGTGCAACGTCCCCGATTCGTAACATTCTCCAAATCTTTTTTCACCATCCGATAGCCTGTTTAAAGACGAACCCCGCAATATAACATTTCGGGGTCATCCAGGCTCGGGAACGATAAGGGAATTCATCTCTTCACGCCAAGTCGATAAATATATACCCCCTCCATATAATTGTTCATACTAAATCCACCTATACCCCTGCACTTTTCAATACATTCATACGCAATTTTTTAAATTTTTCATCAAACTCGACTGTTTTTAGATAGAATTTTATCAGAATCGATACAGCCAACTAGTTTATACAATATTTTGACATTTCCGGACGACCTGCGAGTCAGGAACACCTATAAAAGAAACATTATTAGTATTTAATAAAAAGTATAGTTACAATAGTTTTCATACTCACCTGGTGAAGTGAACCCCCAACTGACGGCGGTGCTGACATCCATCCAGAGTGCGGAATTTATCCCTCTTTCAAACGCCACCAACAGCATCCCGATCGGCCGCATAGTTTCCTTATTTTAAGCCTTTCCCTTTGAAAAAACGGGAATTTTTTCGAAATTTTAACAGTTTTCAGCGGTTTTCCGGAGATTTTTGTACCGAACCAGGTCCGGTTTTTTAGCTGACCGCGTAGCCCGTGACGAGGCGGATTTTTAGACACCCCACACGCGGGCATACGGCGCGTCGCTCCCGGATTTTGGCCGCCCGAGTCCCTATTTTATCGACTTTTTTACTCTTTTTTCAGATTCTTCTGCGTGCAACGTCCCCGATTCGTAACATTCTCCAAATCTTTTTTCACCATCCGATAGCCTGTTTAAAGACGAACCCCGCAATATAACATTTCGGGGTCATCCAGGCTCGGGAACGATAAGGGAATTCATCTCTTCACGCCAAGTCGATAAATATATACCCCCTCCATATAATTGTTCATACTAAATCCACCTATACCCCTGCACTTTTCAATACATTCATACGCAATTTTTTAAATTTTTCATCAAACTCGACTGTTTTTAGATAGAATTTTATCAGAATCGATACAGCCAACTAGTTTATACAATATTTTGACATTTCCGGACGACCTGCGAGTCAGGAACACCTATAAAAGAAACATTATTAGTATTTAATAAAAAGTATAGTTACAATAGTTTTCATACTCACCTGGTGAAGTGAACCCCCAACTGACGGCGGTGCTGACATCCATCCAGAGTGCGGAATTTATCCCTCTTTCAAACGCCACCAACAGCATCCCGATCGGCCGCATAGTTTCCTTATTTTAAGCCTTTCCCTTTGAAAAAACGGGAATTTTTTCGAAATTTTAACAGTTTTCAGCGGTTTTCCGGAGATTTTTGTACCGAACCAGGTCCGGTTTTTTAGCTGACCGCGTAGCCCGTGACGAGGCGGATTTTTAGACACCCCACACGCGGGCATACGGCGCGTCGCTCCCGGATTTTGGCCGCCCGAGTCCCTATTTTATCGACTTTTTTACTCTTTTTTCAGATTCTTCTGCGTGCAACGTCCCCGATTCGTAACATTCTCCAAATCTTTTTTCACCATCCGATAGCCTGTTTAAAGACGAACCCCGCAATATAACATTTCGGGGTCATCCAGGCTCGGGAACGATAAGGGAATTCATCTCTTCACGCCAAGTCGATAAATATATACCCCCTCCATATAATTGTTCATACTAAATCCACCTATACCCCTGCACTTTTCAATACATTCATACGCAATTTTTTAAATTTTTCATCAAACTCGACTGTTTTTAGATAGAATTTTATCAGAATCGATACAGCCAACTAGTTTATACAATATTTTGACATTTCCGGACGACCTGCGAGTCAGGAACACCTATAAAAGAAACATTATTAGTATTTAATAAAAAGTATAGTTACAATAGTTTTCATACTCACCTGGTGAAGTGAACCCCCAACTGACGGCGGTGCTGACATCCATCCAGAGTGCGGAATTTATCCCTCTTTCAAACGCCACCAACAGCATCCCGATCGGCCGCATAGTTTCCTTATTTTAAGCCTTTCCCTTTGAAAAAACGGGAATTTTTTCGAAATTTTAACAGTTTTCAGCGGTTTTCCGGAGATTTTTGTACCGAACCAGGTCCGGTTTTTTAGCTGACCGCGTAGCCCGTGACGAGGCGGATTTTTAGACACCCCACACGCGGGCATACGGCGCGTCGCTCCCGGATTTTGGCCGCCCGAGTCCCTATTTTATCGACTTTTTTACTCTTTTTTCAGATTCTTCTGCGTGCAACGTCCCCGATTCGTAACATTCTCCAAATCTTTTTTCACCATCCGATAGCCTGTTTAAAGACGAACCCCGCAATATAACATTTCGGGGTCATCCAGGCTCGGGAACGATAAGGGAATTCATCTCTTCACGCCAAGTCGATAAATATATACCCCCTCCATATAATTGTTCATACTAAATCCACCTATACCCCTGCACTTTTCAATACATTCATACGCAATTTTTTAAATTTTTCATCAAACTCGACTGTTTTTAGATAGAATTTTATCAGAATCGATACAGCCAACTAGTTTATACAATATTTTGACATTTCCGGACGACCTGCGAGTCAGGAACACCTATAAAAGAAACATTATTAGTATTTAATAAAAAGTATAGTTACAATAGTTTTCATACTCACCTGGTGAAGTGAACCCCCAACTGACGGCGGTGCTGACATCCATCCAGAGTGCGGAATTTATCCCTCTTTCAAACGCCACCAACAGCATCCCGATCGGCCGCATAGTTTCCTTATTTTAAGCCTTTCCCTTTGAAAAAACGGGAATTTTTTCGAAATTTTAACAGTTTTCAGCGGTTTTCCGGAGATTTTTGTACCGAACCAGGTCCGGTTTTTTAGCTGACCGCGTAGCCCGTGACGAGGCGGATTTTTAGACACCCCACACGCGGGCATACGGCGCGTCGCTCCCGGATTTTGGCCGCCCGAGTCCCTATTTTATCGACTTTTTTACTCTTTTTTCAGATTCTTCTGCGTGCAACGTCCCCGATTCGTAACATTCTCCAAATCTTTTTTCACCATCCGATAGCCTGTTTAAAGACGAACCCCGCAATATAACATTTCGGGGTCATCCAGGCTCGGGAACGATAAGGGAATTCATCTCTTCACGCCAAGTCGATAAATATATACCCCCTCCATATAATTGTTCATACTAAATCCACCTATACCCCTGCACTTTTCAATACATTCATACGCAATTTTTTTTAAATTTTTCATCAAACTCGACTGTTTTTAGATAGAATTTTATCAGAATCGATACAGCCAACTAGTTTATACAATATTTTGACATTTCCGGACGACCTGCGAGTCAGGAACACCTATAAAAGAAACATTATTAGTATTTAATAAAAAGTATAGTTACAATAGTTTTCATACTCACCTGGTGAAGTGAACCCCCAACTGACGGCGGTGCTGACATCCATCCAGAGTGCGGAATTTATCCCTCTTTCAAACGCCACCAACAGCATCCCGATCGGCCGCATAGTTTCCTTATTTTAAGCCTTTCCCTTTGAAAAAACGGGAATTTTTTCGAAATTTTAACAGTTTTCAGCGGTTTTCCGGAGATTTTTGTACCGAACCAGGTCCGGTTTTTTAGCTGACCGCGTAGCCCGTGACGAGGCGGATTTTTAGACACCCCACACGCGGGCATACGGCGCGTCGCTCCCGGATTTTGGCCGCCCGAGTCCCTATTTTATCGACTTTTTTACTCTTTTTTCAGATTCTTCTGCGTGCAACGTCCCCGATTCGTAACATTCTCCAAATCTTTTTTCACCATCCGATAGCCTGTTTAAAGACGAACCCCGCAATATAACATTTCGGGGTCATCCAGGCTCGGGAACGATAAGGGAATTCATCTCTTCACGCCAAGTCGATAAATATATACCCCCTCCATATAATTGTTCATACTAAATCCACCTATACCCCTGCACTTTGGGGTGCGAGGCCGGGGCACCTCCACGTGGTGCACCCTGGAAACGTCCATTTGGACGGCCAAGATTCCGGCGGGAGGGGGGGTCTCCGCGTGCCGACTCTGAAGGCAGAGCGCACGGCGGATTTGGCCCGGGGCCAATGGGGCGGATGTGTCTCATGGCACTCCGTCGCCAGGGACGGTTGCGTCACGGCCCGGGGGCGTGACGGGTCGGTCGCTCGCGAGCGGCCAGACCCGGAAGGCCCAAACCGTAATCCTGAGTAGGGGGGTCAGGACCGGGGGTCTGCGGACTGCGGGGAAGAAAACCCCTATAAAAAATCACCCCAATCTCAAGTTTTGCTACTCGGCGAGGAGATGTATGGCTGGTGGGTTAAGAAGCGCGCGCGAAAAAAAAAAAAAGCGTCCAGTCGTTAGAGTAGTAGTCAAGGAGGACTTAAACTTCCACACCACGATGGCAGAAGCAACAAAACGTAAGTCTTCACCAGAGGGTCCCGGCCAGGCCGGGGAATCCCTTGCTGTGCCGGGGCTTGCGCGCGACGAGGAGTCGCGCCCAAGTTCCGGCACAGTCAGCCCCCAATCGTATGGGTGGGGGGCACCTTCTGCTCCAGCCGCGAGCCCGGCGAAACATGAGGCTCAAAAGAAGAAGTATAGGAAGAGGAAAGGCGCCGTAGGAACTGCGTATCAACGCAAGTTGCGCCTAAAGCGGGAAGCGGAACGGCGGGCACAAAAAGATGCCGCCGTGGCCGCGCGCGACGAGGGCGGTGCATCCGCAGCTACCGCAGAGCCGTCGCGGGACGGAAACGGCGATATCGCCGGGGCGTCGAGAGAGAGGAGTGGCAGCTCAGGACTGTCAAGCGACGAGGGCGGATCAGCCGCAGGGCCGTCGCGGGACGAGGGCGGCGGGGCCGCAGGACCGTCCGAACCAGGAGGAGGTAGTGACTCCGAGGAGCGGAGCGCCTCCGGTGGAAGGAGAGGCAGCTCCAGTATGACGCTGTCGAGCGACGAGGGCGGCAGTGCCGCAGAGCCGTCGCAGGACGAGGGCGGCAGGGCCGCAGGACCGTCGGGGCATGTTGTCTCGGGGTTGGAGATGTCGGCGGACGAGGGCGGTGTCGCAGGGCCGTCCGCCGAGGATGGTAAAGGCCGGAGTAGGGACGAGGGTGGTGATTTCGCCGCAGGGCCGTCCGTAGCTCTGGTTGGGTTGCCCGGCACGGTAGGCAGGTTGTCCGGGGTGCTGGGCGGGTCGTCCGGTAGAGGTGGGGATGGGTCGTCCGGCGATAGAGGGGCCGCCGTGGAGTCTGAGCCGCATCCTGCGGCGAGGGCTCTGACGGCGGCTTTAGGTGTCAGGGGAAGGGAGAGGGAGGGGGCCCGCTCCCCCCCGAGGGATAGGAAGCGCCCCCTGGAAAGGGAAGGCAGCTCCACGTCCGACTCGGAGGGGACCGATACCATCAGGCCTCCCCCCAAGGTTGCGACCGCGCGCCGGGGGCGCAGGGGTCGGGGAGGTGCGGTGGCGGCCAGACCGGCGACGCCGTGTCCGGCCGACCAGGGAGGCGAGGTGGCGGCCCTTCAGGCCGCAAACGCCCGCCTCAGCGAGGAGGTCTCCGGCTTGCGGGAGCGAAACCGCAGGCTGGAGACGGAACTTTCGGCGGTGCGGAGAGAGGACCGCGGGTTGGCCAAGGACGTGGCTGACCTGCGGTCTCAATTCGAGCGCCTGGTGCCGGCTGTGGCGCCGGCGCCGGCCCCGCCGCCGAAAAGGGTCGCGCCAGCGAGGGCGGGCCCATCGTCTGCGCCCGTGGCGCCGGCTGCGCCCGTCGCGGCCGCTGCGCCGGCTGCGCCCGTCGCGGCTTCGCCGCTGCCTCCCCTCGTCGTCGTCCCTCCGCCGGCTCGTGGCCGCGGGAGACCTCGGAAGGGGGAGGAGCCGCCGCCCGACGAGGTGCACGGCGTGTCGGAGTCGGCGGTACGCGTCATCCTGGCCCGAGTAGGGGTGATGATGGATGCGCGTATCGCCGCCGTAGCGGCCAGGCTCCCGCCTGAGCCGCCCCTCCGGCCGCCGCTCGCCGCGGACAAGGCGAGGCGGCCGCAAGCGTCGGCTCCCACGCCGCTGCCCTGTCAGGGTGGCCGCGTGGTGAGCTACGCTGCGGCCGCGGCTGGGCCCAAGGGGGCCAAGAAGGCCGGCAAGGTGCCGGCTCCCGCCAAGGCCGGGCCGCGGCCGGCGCCAGCGGCTGCACCGCAGGCGCCGGTCGGCGAACCCGCGGCTGCGCCTGCTGCGCTCAGCGCTGCTGCCAGGCTCGAACAGGGCTGGCAGGTGGCTGAGCGTAGCAGGAAGGCACGCGGCCAAAAGCGGAGAGCGGCGGCCAAGAGTGCCGCTGTGGCCGCCGCTCCCCAGGCGGGAGCCGGCGGAAAGGGGAAAAGGTCGCGTAGGGGCCTCAAGTCGCCGAAGACGGCTGCGGTGGTAATCACCGTACTGCCTGAGGCGGCTGAGAGGGGCCTAAACTATGAGGCCGTCCTAAGACGCGCCCGGCGGGAGCTGGACGTCTCCGACATCGGGGGCGTCGAGGCGAGGACCCGCAAAGCCCGGACAGGGGCTCGAATACTCGAGTTCCCTGGGGCCGAGGGCGCGAAGACGGCCGATAGTTTGGCCACGATGCTGAGGGGGCTGTTCGGGCCAGAGGATGGAGTCCGAATCGCCAGGCCCGTCAAGTGCGCAGATATGCGCCTCACGGGTCTGGACGACTCCGTGGCGGTGGAGGACATCCGGGAGGCCATTATGGCGCGTACCGGGTGTGCCTCGGACACCGTCCGGATTGGCACCATCCGCCCTGGTCCGGGCGGCGTCGGTGCTGTCTGGGTGCAGTGCCCAGTGGAGTCGGTCAAGCAATTGGCCGACTCAGGCAGGCTCCTCGTGGGCTGGAGTTCGGCGCGGGTAACCGTGCTGGAGCCCCGGCCTGCGAGGTGTTATAAGTGCATGGCGGTCGGGCATACCCGACCGACATGCAGAAACTGCTTTGACTGCAGCGGGCTATGTTTCCGTTGCGGTCAGGCTGGACACCAGGCGGCATCGTGCTCTGCGGTGCCCCACTGCCCCGCGTGTGCGGCGGGCAATAGGCCTGCCAAACACCGCATGGGCTCTGGGGACTGCAGACCCCCGGCATCGGCCCCGAAGGGGCGGGGCGGCCCATCGACCGGGCCAGCCCCCGCTCCGAGCGCGGCCCGATCGCCCGTTAGCGCGGAGGAGGTGACGATGGATACGGACCGTTAATGGACCCCGTATCCATTCGTCTCCTCCAGGCCAATCTCAACCACTCCGCCGGTGCGCAGGACGTGTTCCTGCAAGCCATGGCGGAGTGGTTGATAGGAGTAGCCGTAGTCGCGGAGCCGTACGTGGTGCCCGACCGGATTAACTGGTTGGGTAGCGCTGATGGCACCGTGGCAATCGTCGCCTCCACGTCGTGGCCTTCGTCGTCTCTGACCCTTAGGGACAGGGGCGTCGGATACGTCGCGGCGGACTGGGGGGAGATTACGCTCTTCGGAGTTTATCTCTCCCCTAACTGGAGTGTGACCGATTTCGAGGCCTTCCTCACCATCATGGAGGCCTCGTTACGGCGACTGGCATCGCGCCAGGTCTTCGTCCTGGGGGACTTTAACGCCAAGTCCGTGGCGTGGGGGTCCCCTAGGACGGATGACCGAGGACGGGCGATCGAGGAGTGGGCGGCGGCACTGGGCCTCTGTTTGCTGAACAGGGGCTCGGTGCATACGTGCGTGCGACAACGGGGCGGGTCGATAGTGGACCTTTCGTTCGCTAGCCCCGAGGTCGCCGCACGCGTGGGGAGCTGGCGCGTCGTGGAGGAGGTGGAGACCTTGTCGGACCACCGGTATATCCGGATGGAGGTCTCCCCTGCAATCCCGACGCCCAGCAGGGGTCACGGGGCGGATGGGCGTCCTGCGTTCCCGCGATGGGCTGTGGGTCGCTTAGACCGGGACCAGCTGGCGGAGACAGCCATCGTATACTCGTGGCTGTCCTCTGCCCACCAGTCGGACGGGGTGGACGCCGAGGCTGGCCGCATCCGCAGTGCGTTGACGCAGATCTGCGATGCGGCCATGCCCCGGGTACGGCGTCTGCCCCCGAGGAGGGGTGTCCACTGGTGGTCCCGGGAGCTGGCGGATCTCCGGGCTGCGTGTATCCGCGCCCGGAGGGCCTACACCCGCAGCCGGCGGCGCCATCGCGACGCGGAGCGGGAGGCCGTGCTTTACGAGGGCTACCGCAATGCGCGGTCGGCCTTCAGGCTGGCCGTCCGCTCCGCCAAGGACGTCAGTCGGCAGGAGATGCTGGACGGTCTCGACCGTGACCCCTGGGGACGCCCCTATCGCGCGGTGCTGAATAGGCTACGCGCGCGGGGCCCTCCCCTCACCGAGACTCTCCAGCCCGGCCTTCTCACCCGGGTCATCGAGGACCTGTTCCCGCGGCGGGCGGAACACACGCCCCCGGTCATGGCTCCGCCAGACACTGACCGGGAGGCCGACGACGACAGTGTTCCGCCCATCACGGAACCCGAGATGGGGGTGGCGGTGACGCGCATGCGCGCAAAGTCTACCGCCCCCGGGCCCGACGGTGTTCCTAACCGCGTGCTGGCCCTGGTCCTCGAACACCTGGGACCCCGCCTCAGGGAGCTGTTCGACGCGTGTTTAGCGTCCGGACGGTTCCCTGGGTGCTGGAAGGAGGGAAGGCTGGTGCTCCTGCCGAAGCCGGGACGGTCTCCGGAGTCGCCTTCGGCCTACAGGCCTATCGTGCTGCTCGATGACACGGGCAAGCTACTGGAGAGGGTGGTAGCTGCCCGCATCGAGCGGCACCTCGTCGGCACGGGGCCCGATCTGTCGGACGCCCAGTTTGGGTTTAGGAGGGGTCGTTCGACGATCGCGGCTCTGTTGCGCCTGAGGGCCGTGGCGACTGAGGCCGTCACCGGCGGGGGAGTGCTGTTGGTGGTGTCCCTAGACATCGCCAACGCATTCAATAGTCTGCCATTCAGCTGCATCAGGGAGGCGCTCCGGTATCACGGGGTGCCAGTTTACCTGAGGCGGCTAGTGGCAGACTATTTGGAGGGGCGCAGCGTCCTCTGCACCGACCGAGCAGGGGACGTTGTGCGGACGCCCATGACGTGCGGTGTCCCACAGGGGTCGGTCCTCGGACCCACCCTGTGGAACATCGGCTACGACTGGGCGTTGAGGGGGAGCCTCCCGCCCGGGCTGGGCGTGATTTGTTACGCCGACGACACGCTCGTCACAGCCCGCGGTGGGACGCTAGAAGAGGCGGTAAGCCTGGCGACCTCGGGTACCGAGGAGGTCGTCAGACGGATCGAGGCGCTGGGGTTGAGGGTCGCCCTGGACAAGACGGAGGCCCTCTTGTTCCATGGGCGCACTATGAGCCCTCCCATCGGCGTCTCGATCACCGTCCACTCGGTCGACATCAGCATCCGGGCCCATATGAGGTACTTGGGCCTGGTGCTCGACGGGCGATGGTGGTTCCGGGAGCATTTCCGTAGGCTCGCTCCGCGGCTCGTCGGCGCGGCGTCCGCCCTATCGTGGCTTATGCCGAACGTGGGCGGACCGAGCGCTGCGTGCCGACGACTGTACGCGGGGGTCATCCGGTCGATGGCCCTGTACGGCGCACCGGTGTGGGCGGGGTCCATGACCGCCCGACTTAGGGCCCTCCTGTGGCGACCACAGAGGGTCATGGCGGTCAGGGCCATCCGCGGATACCGCACGGTGGCGACGGAGGCAGCGTGCCTGTTGGCCGGGACTCCCCCGTGGGACCTGGAGGCGGAGATGCTCGCCGAACTATATCGGCGGGTGACGGGGGTGCGAGCGGAGGGCGGTGTGGTCTCGTTGAGGGATCTCACCGCCTGGCGCGTCGACGCCCGCCGAGACGTCATCGCCCGTTGGGCAGTCCGGCTGGAGAGGCCTCGGTTCGGGGTGCGAACCGTGGAGGCCTTCCGGCCGGTGCTGATGCAGTGGTTGGAGAGGCGGCACGGGGTGCTCTCCTTCCGACTGGTGCAGGTTTTGACGGGGCATGGGTGCTTCGCCAAATACCTGCACAAGGTCGTTGGGAGGGAGAGTACACCGTCCTGCCACCACTGCGATTGCGACGAGGACACGGCGCGCCATACGCTCGAGGCCTGCGGGGCTTGGGCAGTGCAGCGCTGTGAACTCGTCGCAATCATCGGTACGGACCTGACGCTGCCGGCTATCGCTAGGGCGATGGTCGACAGCGTCGGGAATTGGGACGCGGTCGCAGCCTTCTGCGAGACAGTGATCTCGCGGAAGGAGGCGGCGGATCGCCTGCGCGAGGAGCGCAGCCTCGATGAGGAGATCCGCCGCCGGCGACTGGGGCGGCGCAGGCGCAACTATCTGCGCCTCATGCCGCCCTAGCCGAGGCCGCGGGTGACGTGACCGGGGATTAGTCCGTCACCCGCCGAGAGGCCGACCGCGTGAGGAAAGACCGACGTCCTCCCCGAGGGGGGGACGTCGGTCGATGGGAGGGTACCCCAATAGGGGGTATTCCGTCGGGCCGACCACTGACGACAAGTTAACGCTGCTCCAGTGGTCGGCCCAACGACGAAGGCGACGTGGTTTTCGGGTGGGTCGCGGGAGTTTCGTGCTCAAGCCCCTCTGTCGCCCCGGACGGAGTGGTGCGGAGGCGCGCCGACCGCGGCCCACCCACAAAAAAAAAAAAAAAACCCCTGCACTTTTCAATACATTCATACGCAATTTTTTAAATTTTTCATCAAACTCGACTGTTTTTAGATAGAATTTTATCAGAATCGATACAGCCAACTAGTTTATACAATATTTTGACATTTCCGGACGACCTGCGAGTCAGGAACACCTATAAAAGAAACATTATTAGTATTTAATAAAAAGTATAGTTACAATAGTTTTCATACTCACCTGGTGAAGTGAACCCCCAACTGACGGCGGTGCTGACATCCATCCAGAGTGCGGAATTTATCCCTCTTTCAAACGCCACCAACAGCATCCCGATCGGCCGCATAGTTTCCTTATTTTAAGCCTTTCCCTTTGAAAAAACGGGAATTTTTTCGAAATTTTAACAGTTTTCAGCGGTTTTCCGGAGATTTTTGTACCGAACCAGGTCCGGTTTTTTAGCTGACCGCGTAGCCCGTGACGAGGCGGATTTTTAGACACCCCACACGCGGGCATACGGCGCGTCGCTCCCGGATTTTGGCCGCCCGAGTCCCTATTTTATCGACTTTTTTACTCTTTTTTCAGATTCTTCTGCGTGCAACGTCCCCGATTCGTAACATTCTCCAAATCTTTTTTCACCATCCGATAGCCTGTTTAAAGACGAACCCCGCAATATAACATTTCGGGGTCATCCAGGCTCGGGAACGATAAGGGAATTCATCTCTTCACGCCAAGTCGATAAATATATACCCCCTCCATATAATTGTTCATACTAAATCCACCTATACCCCTGCACTTTTCAATACATTCATACGCAATTTTTTAAATTTTTCATCAAACTCGACTGTTTTTAGATAGAATTTTATCAGAATCGATACAGCCAACTAGTTTATACAATATTTTGACATTTCCGGACGACCTGCGAGTCAGGAACACCTATAAAAGAAACATTATTAGTATTTAATAAAAAGTATAGTTACAATAGTTTTCATACTCACCTGGTGAAGTGAACCCCCAACTGACGGCGGTGCTGACATCCATCCAGAGTGCGGAATTTATCCCTCTTTCAAACGCCACCAACAGCATCCCGATCGGCCGCATAGTTTCCTTATTTTAAGCCTTTCCCTTTGAAAAAACGGGAATTTTTTCGAAATTTTAACAGTTTTCAGCGGTTTTCCGGAGATTTTTGTACCGAACCAGGTCCGGTTTTTTAGCTGACCGCGTAGCCCGTGACGAGGCGGATTTTTAGACACCCCACACGCGGGCATACGGCGCGTCGCTCCCGGATTTTGGCCGCCCGAGTCCCTATTTTATCGACTTTTTTACTCTTTTTTCAGATTCTTCTGCGTGCAACGTCCCCGATTCGTAACATTCTCCAAATCTTTTTTCACCATCCGATAGCCTGTTTAAAGACGAACCCCGCAATATAACATTTCGGGGTCATCCAGGCTCGGGAACGATAAGGGAATTCATCTCTTCACGCCAAGTCGATAAATATATACCCCCTCCATATAATTGTTCATACTAAATCCACCTATACCCCTGCACTTTTCAATACATTCATACGCAATTTTTTAAATTTTTCATCAAACTCGACTGTTTTTAGATAGAATTTTATCAGAATCGATACAGCCAACTAGTTTATACAATATTTTGACATTTCCGGACGACCTGCGAGTCAGGAACACCTATAAAAGAAACATTATTAGTATTTAATAAAAAGTATAGTTACAATAGTTTTCATACTCACCTGGTGAAGTGAACCCCCAACTGACGGCGGTGCTGACATCCATCCAGAGTGCGGAATTTATCCCTCTTTCAAACGCCACCAACAGCATCCCGATCGGCCGCATAGTTTCCTTATTTTAAGCCTTTCCCTTTGAAAAAACGGGAATTTTTTCGAAATTTTAACAGTTTTCAGCGGTTTTCCGGAGATTTTTGTACCGAACCAGGTCCGGTTTTTTAGCTGACCGCGTAGCCCGTGACGAGGCGGATTTTTAGACACCCCACACGCGGGCATACGGCGCGTCGCTCCCGGATTTTGGCCGCCCGAGTCCCTATTTTATCGACTTTTTTACTCTTTTTTCAGATTCTTCTGCGTGCAACGTCCCCGATTCGTAACATTCTCCAAATCTTTTTTCACCATCCGATAGCCTGTTTAAAGACGAACCCCGCAATATAACATTTCGGGGTCATCCAGGCTCGGGAACGATAAGGGAATTCATCTCTTCACGCCAAGTCGATAAATATATACCCCCTCCATATAATTGTTCATACTAAATCCACCTATACCCCTGCACTTTTCAATACATTCATACGCAATTTTTTAAATTTTTCATCAAACTCGACTGTTTTTAGATAGAATTTTATCAGAATCGATACAGCCAACTAGTTTATACAATATTTTGACATTTCCGGACGACCTGCGAGTCAGGAACACCTATAAAAGAAACATTATTAGTATTTAATAAAAAGTATAGTTACAATAGTTTTCATACTCACCTGGTGAAGTGAACCCCCAACTGACGGCGGTGCTGACATCCATCCAGAGTGCGGAATTTATCCCTCTTTCAAACGCCACCAACAGCATCCCGATCGGCCGCATAGTTTCCTTATTTTAAGCCTTTCCCTTTGAAAAAACGGGAATTTTTTCGAAATTTTAACAGTTTTCAGCGGTTTTCCGGAGATTTTTGTACCGAACCAGGTCCGGTTTTTTAGCTGACCGCGTAGCCCGTGACGAGGCGGATTTTTAGACACCCCACACGCGGGCATACGGCGCGTCGCTCCCGGATTTTGGCCGCCCGAGTCCCTATTTTATCGACTTTTTTACTCTTTTTTCAGATTCTTCTGCGTGCAACGTCCCCGATTCGTAACATTCTCCAAATCTTTTTTCACCATCCGATAGCCTGTTTAAAGACGAACCCCGCAATATAACATTTCGGGGTCATCCAGGCTCGGGAACGATAAGGGAATTCATCTCTTCACGCCAAGTCGATAAATATATACCCCCTCCATATAATTGTTCATACTAAATCCACCTATACCCCTGCACTTTTCAATACATTCATACGCAATTTTTTAAATTTTTCATCAAACTCGACTGTTTTTAGATAGAATTTTATCAGAATCGATACAGCCAACTAGTTTATACAATATTTTGACATTTCCGGACGACCTGCGAGTCAGGAACACCTATAAAAGAAACATTATTAGTATTTAATAAAAAGTATAGTTACAATAGTTTTCATACTCACCTGGTGAAGTGAACCCCCAACTGACGGCGGTGCTGACATCCATCCAGAGTGCGGAATTTATCCCTCTTTCAAACGCCACCAACAGCATCCCGATCGGCCGCATAGTTTCCTTATTTTAAGCCTTTCCCTTTGAAAAAACGGGAATTTTTTCGAAATTTTAACAGTTTTCAGCGGTTTTCCGGAGATTTTTGTACCGAACCAGGTCCGGTTTTTTAGCTGACCGCGTAGCCCGTGACGAGGCGGATTTTTAGACACCCCACACGCGGGCATACGGCGCGTCGCTCCCGGATTTTGGCCGCCCGAGTCCCTATTTTATCGACTTTTTTACTCTTTTTTCAGATTCTTCTGCGTGCAACGTCCCCGATTCGTAACATTCTCCAAATCTTTTTTCACCATCCGATAGCCTGTTTAAAGACGAACCCCGCAATATAACATTTCGGGGTCATCCAGGCTCGGGAACGATAAGGGAATTCATCTCTTCACGCCAAGTCGATAAATATATACCCCCTCCATATAATTGTTCATACTAAATCCACCTATACCCCTGCACTTTTCAATACATTCATACGCAATTTTTTAAATTTTTCATCAAACTCGACTGTTTTTAGATAGAATTTTATCAGAATCGATACAGCCAACTAGTTTATACAATATTTTGACATTTCCGGACGACCTGCGAGTCAGGAACACCTATAAAAGAAACATTATTAGTATTTAATAAAAAGTATAGTTACAATAGTTTTCATACTCACCTGGTGAAGTGAACCCCCAACTGACGGCGGTGCTGACATCCATCCAGAGTGCGGAATTTATCCCTCTTTCAAACGCCACCAACAGCATCCCGATCGGCCGCATAGTTTCCTTATTTTAAGCCTTTCCCTTTGAAAAAACGGGAATTTTTTCGAAATTTTAACAGTTTTCAGCGGTTTTCCGGAGATTTTTGTACCGAACCAGGTCCGGTTTTTTAGCTGACCGCGTAGCCCGTGACGAGGCGGATTTTTAGACACCCCACACGCGGGCATACGGCGCGTCGCTCCCGGATTTTGGCCGCCCGAGTCCCTATTTTATCGACTTTTTTACTCTTTTTTCAGATTCTTCTGCGTGCAACGTCCCCGATTCGTAACATTCTCCAAATCTTTTTTCACCATCCGATAGCCTGTTTAAAGACGAACCCCGCAATATAACATTTCGGGGTCATCCAGGCTCGGGAACGATAAGGGAATTCATCTCTTCACGCCAAGTCGATAAATATATACCCCCTCCATATAATTGTTCATACTAAATCCACCTATACCCCTGCACTTTTCAATACATTCATACGCAATTTTTTAAATTTTTCATCAAACTCGACTGTTTTTAGATAGAATTTTATCAGAATCGATACAGCCAACTAGTTTATACAATATTTTGACATTTCCGGACGACCTGCGAGTCAGGAACACCTATAAAAGAAACATTATTAGTATTTAATAAAAAGTATAGTTACAATAGTTTTCATACTCACCTGGTGAAGTGAACCCCCAACTGACGGCGGTGCTGACATCCATCCAGAGTGCGGAATTTATCCCTCTTTCAAACGCCACCAACAGCATCCCGATCGGCCGCATAGTTTCCTTATTTTAAGCCTTTCCCTTTGAAAAAACGGGAATTTTTTCGAAATTTTAACAGTTTTCAGCGGTTTTCCGGAGATTTTTGTACCGAACCAGGTCCGGTTTTTTAGCTGACCGCGTAGCCCGTGACGAGGCGGATTTTTAGACACCCCACACGCGGGCATACGGCGCGTCGCTCCCGGATTTTGGCCGCCCGAGTCCCTATTTTATCGACTTTTTTACTCTTTTTTCAGATTCTTCTGCGTGCAACGTCCCCGATTCGTAACATTCTCCAAATCTTTTTTCACCATCCGATAGCCTGTTTAAAGACGAACCCCGCAATATAACATTTCGGGGTCATCCAGGCTCGGGAACGATAAGGGAATTCATCTCTTCACGCCAAGTCGATAAATATATACCCCCTCCATATAATTGTTCATACTAAATCCACCTATACCCCTGCACTTTTCAATACATTCATACGCAATTTTTTAAATTTTTCATCAAACTCGACTGTTTTTAGATAGAATTTTATCAGAATCGATACAGCCAACTAGTTTATACAATATTTTGACATTTCCGGACGACCTGCGAGTCAGGAACACCTATAAAAGAAACATTATTAGTATTTAATAAAAAGTATAGTTACAATAGTTTTCATACTCACCTGGTGAAGTGAACCCCCAACTGACGGCGGTGCTGACATCCATCCAGAGTGCGGAATTTATCCCTCTTTCAAACGCCACCAACAGCATCCCGATCGGCCGCATAGTTTCCTTATTTTAAGCCTTTCCCTTTGAAAAAACGGGAATTTTTTCGAAATTTTAACAGTTTTCAGCGGTTTTCCGGAGATTTTTGTACCGAACCAGGTCCGGTTTTTTAGCTGACCGCGTAGCCCGTGACGAGGCGGATTTTTAGACACCCCACACGCGGGCATACGGCGCGTCGCTCCCGGATTTTGGCCGCCCGAGTCCCTATTTTATCGACTTTTTTACTCTTTTTTCAGATTCTTCTGCGTGCAACGTCCCCGATTCGTAACATTCTCCAAATCTTTTTTCACCATCCGATAGCCTGTTTAAAGACGAACCCCGCAATATAACATTTCGGGGTCATCCAGGCTCGGGAACGATAAGGGAATTCATCTCTTCACGCCAAGTCGATAAATATATACCCCCTCCATATAATTGTTCATACTAAATCCACCTATACCCCTGCACTTTTCAATACATTCATACGCAATTTTTTAAATTTTTCATCAAACTCGACTGTTTTTAGATAGAATTTTATCAGAATCGATACAGCCAACTAGTTTATACAATATTTTGACATTTCCGGACGACCTGCGAGTCAGGAACACCTATAAAAGAAACATTATTAGTATTTAATAAAAAGTATAGTTACAATAGTTTTCATACTCACCTGGTGAAGTGAACCCCCAACTGACGGCGGTGCTGACATCCATCCAGAGTGCGGAATTTATCCCTCTTTCAAACGCCACCAACAGCATCCCGATCGGCCGCATAGTTTCCTTATTTTAAGCCTTTCCCTTTGAAAAAACGGGAATTTTTTCGAAATTTTAACAGTTTTCAGCGGTTTTCCGGAGATTTTTGTACCGAACCAGGTCCGGTTTTTTAGCTGACCGCGTAGCCCGTGACGAGGCGGATTTTTAGACACCCCACACGCGGGCATACGGCGCGTCGCTCCCGGATTTTGGCCGCCCGAGTCCCTATTTTATCGACTTTTTTACTCTTTTTTCAGATTCTTCTGCGTGCAACGTCCCCGATTCGTAACATTCTCCAAATCTTTTTTCACCATCCGATAGCCTGTTTAAAGACGAACCCCGCAATATAACATTTCGGGGTCATCCAGGCTCGGGAACGATAAGGGAATTCATCTCTTCACGCCAAGTCGATAAATATATACCCCCTCCATATAATTGTTCATACTAAATCCACCTATACCCCTGCACTTTTCAATACATTCATACGCAATTTTTTAAATTTTTCATCAAACTCGACTGTTTTTAGATAGAATTTTATCAGAATCGATACAGCCAACTAGTTTATACAATATTTTGACATTTCCGGACGACCTGCGAGTCAGGAACACCTATAAAAGAAACATTATTAGTATTTAATAAAAAGTATAGTTACAATAGTTTTCATACTCACCTGGTGAAGTGAACCCCCAACTGACGGCGGTGCTGACATCCATCCAGAGTGCGGAATTTATCCCTCTTTCAAACGCCACCAACAGCATCCCGATCGGCCGCATAGTTTCCTTATTTTAAGCCTTTCCCTTTGAAAAAACGGGAATTTTTTCGAAATTTTAACAGTTTTCAGCGGTTTTCCGGAGATTTTTGTACCGAACCAGGTCCGGTTTTTTAGCTGACCGCGTAGCCCGTGACGAGGCGGATTTTTAGACACCCCACACGCGGGCATACGGCGCGTCGCTCCCGGATTTTGGCCGCCCGAGTCCCTATTTTATCGACTTTTTTACTCTTTTTTCAGATTCTTCTGCGTGCAACGTCCCCGATTCGTAACATTCTCCAAATCTTTTTTCACCATCCGATAGCCTGTTTAAAGACGAACCCCGCAATATAACATTTCGGGGTCATCCAGGCTCGGGAACGATAAGGGAATTCATCTCTTCACGCCAAGTCGATAAATATATACCCCCTCCATATAATTGTTCATACTAAATCCACCTATACCCCTGCACTTTTCAATACATTCATACGCAATTTTTTAAATTTTTCATCAAACTCGACTGTTTTTAGATAGAATTTTATCAGAATCGATACAGCCAACTAGTTTATACAATATTTTGACATTTCCGGACGACCTGCGAGTCAGGAACACCTATAAAAGAAACATTATTAGTATTTAATAAAAAGTATAGTTACAATAGTTTTCATACTCACCTGGTGAAGTGAACCCCCAACTGACGGCGGTGCTGACATCCATCCAGAGTGCGGAATTTATCCCTCTTTCAAACGCCACCAACAGCATCCCGATCGGCCGCATAGTTTCCTTATTTTAAGCCTTTCCCTTTGAAAAAACGGGAATTTTTTCGAAATTTTAACAGTTTTCAGCGGTTTTCCGGAGATTTTTGTACCGAACCAGGTCCGGTTTTTTAGCTGACCGCGTAGCCCGTGACGAGGCGGATTTTTAGACACCCCACACGCGGGCATACGGCGCGTCGCTCCCGGATTTTGGCCGCCCGAGTCCCTATTTTATCGACTTTTTTACTCTTTTTTCAGATTCTTCTGCGTGCAACGTCCCCGATTCGTAACATTCTCCAAATCTTTTTTCACCATCCGATAGCCTGTTTAAAGACGAACCCCGCAATATAACATTTCGGGGTCATCCAGGCTCGGGAACGATAAGGGAATTCATCTCTTCACGCCAAGTCGATAAATATATACCCCCTCCATATAATTGTTCATACTAAATCCACCTATACCCCTGCACTTTTCAATACATTCATACGCAATTTTTTAAATTTTTCATCAAACTCGACTGTTTTTAGATAGAATTTTATCAGAATCGATACAGCCAACTAGTTTATACAATATTTTGACATTTCCGGACGACCTGCGAGTCAGGAACACCTATAAAAGAAACATTATTAGTATTTAATAAAAAGTATAGTTACAATAGTTTTCATACTCACCTGGTGAAGTGAACCCCCAACTGACGGCGGTGCTGACATCCATCCAGAGTGCGGAATTTATCCCTCTTTCAAACGCCACCAACAGCATCCCGATCGGCCGCATAGTTTCCTTATTTTAAGCCTTTCCCTTTGAAAAAACGGGAATTTTTTCGAAATTTTAACAGTTTTCAGCGGTTTTCCGGAGATTTTTGTACCGAACCAGGTCCGGTTTTTTAGCTGACCGCGTAGCCCGTGACGAGGCGGATTTTTAGACACCCCACACGCGGGCATACGGCGCGTCGCTCCCGGATTTTGGCCGCCCGAGTCCCTATTTTATCGACTTTTTTACTCTTTTTTCAGATTCTTCTGCGTGCAACGTCCCCGATTCGTAACATTCTCCAAATCTTTTTTCACCATCCGATAGCCTGTTTAAAGACGAACCCCGCAATATAACATTTCGGGGTCATCCAGGCTCGGGAACGATAAGGGAATTCATCTCTTCACGCCAAGTCGATAAATATATACCCCCTCCATATAATTGTTCATACTAAATCCACCTATACCCCTGCACTTTTCAATACATTCATACGCAATTTTTTAAATTTTTCATCAAACTCGACTGTTTTTAGATAGAATTTTATCAGAATCGATACAGCCAACTAGTTTATACAATATTTTGACATTTCCGGACGACCTGCGAGTCAGGAACACCTATAAAAGAAACATTATTAGTATTTAATAAAAAGTATAGTTACAATAGTTTTCATACTCACCTGGTGAAGTGAACCCCCAACTGACGGCGGTGCTGACATCCATCCAGAGTGCGGAATTTATCCCTCTTTCAAACGCCACCAACAGCATCCCGATCGGCCGCATAGTTTCCTTATTTTAAGCCTTTCCCTTTGAAAAAACGGGAATTTTTTCGAAATTTTAACAGTTTTCAGCGGTTTTCCGGAGATTTTTGTACCGAACCAGGTCCGGTTTTTTAGCTGACCGCGTAGCCCGTGACGAGGCGGATTTTTAGACACCCCACACGCGGGCATACGGCGCGTCGCTCCCGGATTTTGGCCGCCCGAGTCCCTATTTTATCGACTTTTTTACTCTTTTTTCAGATTCTTCTGCGTGCAACGTCCCCGATTCGTAACATTCTCCAAATCTTTTTTCACCATCCGATAGCCTGTTTAAAGACGAACCCCGCAATATAACATTTCGGGGTCATCCAGGCTCGGGAACGATAAGGGAATTCATCTCTTCACGCCAAGTCGATAAATATATACCCCCTCCATATAATTGTTCATACTAAATCCACCTATACCCCTGCACTTTTCAATACATTCATACGCAATTTTTTAAATTTTTCATCAAACTCGACTGTTTTTAGATAGAATTTTATCAGAATCGATACAGCCAACTAGTTTATACAATATTTTGACATTTCCGGACGACCTGCGAGTCAGGAACACCTATAAAAGAAACATTATTAGTATTTAATAAAAAGTATAGTTACAATAGTTTTCATACTCACCTGGTGAAGTGAACCCCCAACTGACGGCGGTGCTGACATCCATCCAGAGTGCGGAATTTATCCCTCTTTCAAACGCCACCAACAGCATCCCGATCGGCCGCATAGTTTCCTTATTTTAAGCCTTTCCCTTTGAAAAAACGGGAATTTTTTCGAAATTTTAACAGTTTTCAGCGGTTTTCCGGAGATTTTTGTACCGAACCAGGTCCGGTTTTTTAGCTGACCGCGTAGCCCGTGACGAGGCGGATTTTTAGACACCCCACACGCGGGCATACGGCGCGTCGCTCCCGGATTTTGGCCGCCCGAGTCCCTATTTTATCGACTTTTTTACTCTTTTTTCAGATTCTTCTGCGTGCAACGTCCCCGATTCGTAACATTCTCCAAATCTTTTTTCACCATCCGATAGCCTGTTTAAAGACGAACCCCGCAATATAACATTTCGGGGTCATCCAGGCTCGGGAACGATAAGGGAATTCATCTCTTCACGCCAAGTCGATAAATATATACCCCCTCCATATAATTGTTCATACTAAATCCACCTATACCCCTGCACTTTTCAATACATTCATACGCAATTTTTTAAATTTTTCATCAAACTCGACTGTTTTTAGATAGAATTTTATCAGAATCGATACAGCCAACTAGTTTATACAATATTTTGACATTTCCGGACGACCTGCGAGTCAGGAACACCTATAAAAGAAACATTATTAGTATTTAATAAAAAGTATAGTTACAATAGTTTTCATACTCACCTGGTGAAGTGAACCCCCAACTGACGGCGGTGCTGACATCCATCCAGAGTGCGGAATTTATCCCTCTTTCAAACGCCACCAACAGCATCCCGATCGGCCGCATAGTTTCCTTATTTTAAGCCTTTCCCTTTGAAAAAACGGGAATTTTTTCGAAATTTTAACAGTTTTCAGCGGTTTTCCGGAGATTTTTGTACCGAACCAGGTCCGGTTTTTTAGCTGACCGCGTAGCCCGTGACGAGGCGGATTTTTAGACACCCCACACGCGGGCATACGGCGCGTCGCTCCCGGATTTTGGCCGCCCGAGTCCCTATTTTATCGACTTTTTTACTCTTTTTTCAGATTCTTCTGCGTGCAACGTCCCCGATTCGTAACATTCTCCAAATCTTTTTTCACCATCCGATAGCCTGTTTAAAGACGAACCCCGCAATATAACATTTCGGGGTCATCCAGGCTCGGGAACGATAAGGGAATTCATCTCTTCACGCCAAGTCGATAAATATATACCCCCTCCATATAATTGTTCATACTAAATCCACCTATACCCCTGCACTTTGGGGTGCGAGGCCGGGGCACCTCCACGTGGTGCACCCTGGAAACGTCCATTTGGACGGCCAAGATTCCGGCGGGAGGGGGGGTCTCCGCGTGCCGACTCTGAAGGCAGAGCGCACGGCGGATTTGGCCCGGGGCCAATGGGGCGGATGTGTCTCATGGCACTCCGTCGCCAGGGACGGTTGCGTCACGGCCCGGGGGCGTGACGGGTCGGTCGCTCGCGAGCGGCCAGACCCGGAAGGCCCAAACCGTAATCCTGAGTAGGGGGGTCAGGACCGGGGGTCTGCGGACTGCGGGGAAGAAAACCCCTATAAAAAATCACCCCAATCTCAAGTTTTGCTACTCGGCGAGGAGATGTATGGCTGGTGGGTTAAGAAGCGCGCGCGAAAAAAAAAAGCGTCCAGTCGTTAGAGTAGTAGTCAAGGAGGACTTAAACTTCCACACCACGATGGCAGAAGCAACAAAACGTAAGTCTTCACCAGAGGGTCCCGGCCAGGCCGGGGAATCCCTTGCTGTGCCGGGGCTTGCGCGCGACGAGGAGTCGCGCCCAAGTTCCGGCACAGTCAGCCCCCAATCGTATGGGTGGGGGGCACCTTCTGCTCCAGCCGCGAGCCCGGCGAAACATGAGGCTCAAAAGAAGAAGTATAGGAAGAGGAAAGGCGCCGTAGGAACTGCGTATCAACGCAAGTTGCGCCTAAAGCGGGAAGCGGAACGGCGGGCACAAAAAGATGCCGCCGTGGCCGCGCGCGACGAGGGCGGTGCATCCGCAGCTACCGCAGAGCCGTCGCGGGACGGAAACGGCGATATCGCCGGGGCGTCGAGAGAGAGGAGTGGCAGCTCAGGACTGTCAAGCGACGAGGGCGGATCAGCCGCAGGGCCGTCGCGGGACGAGGGCGGCGGGGCCGCAGGACCGTCCGAACCAGGAGGAGGTAGTGACTCCGAGGAGCGGAGCGCCTCCGGTGGAAGGAGAGGCAGCTCCAGTATGACGCTGTCGAGCGACGAGGGCGGCAGTGCCGCAGAGCCGTCGCAGGACGAGGGCGGCAGGGCCGCAGGACCGTCGGGGCATGTTGTCTCGGGGTTGGAGATGTCGGCGGACGAGGGCGGTGTCGCAGGGCCGTCCGCCGAGGATGGTAAAGGCCGGAGTAGGGACGAGGGTGGTGATTTCGCCGCAGGGCCGTCCGTAGCTCTGGTTGGGTTGCCCGGCACGGTAGGCAGGTTGTCCGGGGTGCTGGGCGGGTCGTCCGGTAGAGGTGGGGATGGGTCGTCCGGCGATAGAGGGGCCGCCGTGGAGTCTGAGCCGCATCCTGCGGCGAGGGCTCTGACGGCGGCTTTAGGTGTCAGGGGAAGGGAGAGGGAGGGGGCCCGCTCCCCCCCGAGGGATAGGAAGCGCCCCCTGGAAAGGGAAGGCAGCTCCACGTCCGACTCGGAGGGGATCGATACCATCAGGCCTCCCCCCAAGGTTGCGACCGCGCGCCGGGGGCGCAGGGGTCGGGGAGGTGCGGTGGCGGCCAGACCGGCGACGCCGTGTCCGGCCGACCAGGGAGGCGAGGTGGCGGCCCTTCAGGCCGCAAACGCCCGCCTCAGCGAGGAGGTCTCCGGCTTGCGGGAGCGAAACCGCAGGCTGGAGACGGAACTTTCGGCGGTGCGGAGAGAGAACCGCGGGTTGGCCAAGGACGTGGCTGACCTGCGGTCTCAATTCGAGCGCCTGGTGCCGGCTGTGGCGCCGGCGCCGGCCCCGCCGCCGAAAAGGGTCGCGCCAGCGAGGGCGGGCCCATCGTCTGCGCCCGTGGCGCCGGCTGCGCCCGTCGCGGCCGCTGCGCCGGCTGCGCCCGTCGCGGCTTCGCCGCTGCCTCCCCTCGTCGTCGTCCCTCCGCCGGCTCGTGGCCGCGGGAGACCTCGGAAGGGGGAGGAGCCGCCGCCCGACGAGGTGCACGGCGTGTCGGAGTCGGCGGTACGCGTCATCCTGGCCCGAGTAGGGGTGATGATGGATGCGCGTATCGCCGCCGTAGCGGCCAGGCTCCCGCCTGAGCCGCCCCTCCGGCCGCCGCTCGCCGCGGACAAGGCGAGGCGGCCGCAAGCGTCGGCTCCCACGCCGCTGCCCTGTCAGGGTGGCCGCGTGGTGAGCTACGCTGCGGCCGCGGCTGGGCCCAAGGGGGCCAAGAAGGCCGGCAAGGTGCCGGCTCCCGCCAAGGCCGGGCCGCGGCCGGCGCCAGCGGCTGCACCGCAGGCGCCGGTCGGCGAACCCGCGGCTGCGCCTGCTGCGCTCAGCGCTGCTGCCAGGCTCGAACAGGGCTGGCAGGTGGCTGAGCGTAGCAGGAAGGCACGCGGCCAAAAGCGGAGAGCGGCGGCCAAGAGTGCCGCTGTGGCCGCCGCTCCCCAGGCGGGAGCCGGCGGAAAGGGGAAAAGGTCGCGTAGGGGCCTCAAGTCGCCGAAGACGGCTGCGGTGGTAATCACCGTACTGCCTGAGGCGGCTGAGAGGGGCCTAAACTATGAGGCCGTCCTAAGACGCGCCCGGCGGGAGCTGGACGTCTCCGACATCGGGGGCGTCGAGGCGAGGACCCGCAAAGCCCGGACAGGGGCTCGAATACTCGAGTTCCCTGGGGCCGAGGGCGCGAAGACGGCCGATAGTTTGGCCACGATGCTGAGGGGGCTGTTCGGGCCAGAGGATGGAGTCCGAATCGCCAGGCCCGTCAAGTGCGCAGATATGCGCCTCACGGGTCTGGACGACTCCGTGGCGGTGGAGGACATCCGGGAGGCCATTATGGCGCGTACCGGGTGTGCCTCGGACACCGTCCGGATTGGCACCATCCGCCCTGGTCCGGGCGGCGTCGGTGCTGTCTGGGTGCAGTGCCCAGTGGAGTCGGTCAAGCAATTGGCCGACTCAGGCAGGCTCCTCGTGGGCTGGAGTTCGGCGCGGGTAACCGTGCTGGAGCCCCGGCCTGCGAGGTGTTATAAATGCATGGCGGTCGGGCATACCCGACCGACATGCAGAAACTGCTTTGACTGCAGCGGGCTATGTTTCCGTTGCGGTCAGGCTGGACACCAGGCGGCATCGTGCTCTGCGGTGCCCCACTGCCCCGCGTGTGCGGCGGGCAATAGGCCTGCCAAACACCGCATGGGCTCTGGGGACTGCAGACCCCCGGCATCGGCCCCGAAGGGGCGGGGCGGCCCATCGACCGGGCCAGCCCCCGCTCCGAGCGCGGCCCGATCGCCCGTTAGCGCGGAGGAGGTGACGATGGATACGGACCGTTAATGGACCCCGTATCCATTCGTCTCCTCCAGGCCAATCTCAACCACTCCGCCGGTGCGCAGGACGTGTTCCTGCAAGCCATGGCGGAGTGGTTGATAGGAGTAGCCGTAGTCGCGGAGCCGTACGTGGTGCCCGACCGGATTAACTGGTTGGGTAGCGCTGATGGCACCGTGGCAATCGTCGCCTCCACGTCGTGGCCTTCGTCGTCTCTGACCCTTAGGGACAGGGGCGTCGGATACGTCGCGGCGGACTGGGGGGAGATTACGCTCTTCGGAGTTTATCTCTCCCCTAACTGGAGTGTGACCGATTTCGAGGCCTTCCTCACCATCATGGAGGCCTCGTTACGGCGACTGGCATCGCGCCAGGTCTTCGTCCTGGGGGACTTTAACGCCAAGTCCGTGGCGTGGGGGTCCCCTAGGACGGATGACCGAGGACGGGCGATCGAGGAGTGGGCGGCGGCACTGGGCCTCTGTTTGCTGAACAGGGGCTCGGTGCATACGTGCGTGCGACAACGGGGCGGGTCGATAGTGGACCTTTCGTTCGCTAGCCCCGAGGTCGCCGCACGCGTGGGGAGCTGGCGCGTCGTGGAGGAGGTGGAGACCTTGTCGGACCACCGGTATATCCGGATGGAGGTCTCCCCTGCAATCCCGACGCCCAGCAGGGGTCACGGGGCGGATGGGCGTCCTGCGTTCCCGCGATGGGCTGTGGGTCGCTTAGACCGGGACCAGCTGGCGGAGACAGCCATCGTATACTCGTGGCTGTCCTCTGCCCACCAGTCGGACGGGGTGGACGCCGAGGCTGGCCGCATCCGCAGTGCGTTGACGCAGATCTGCGATGCGGCCATGCCCCGGGTACGGCGTCTGCCCCCGAGGAGGGGTGTCCACTGGTGGTCCCGGGAGCTGGCGGATCTCCGGGCTGCGTGTATCCGCGCCCGGAGGGCCTACACCCGCAGCCGGCGGCGCCATCGCGACGCGGAGCGGGAGGCCGTGCTTTACGAGGGCTACCGCAATGCGCGGTCGGCCTTCAGGCTGGCCGTCCGCTCCGCCAAGGACGTCAGTCGGCAGGAGATGCTGGACGGTCTCGACCGTGACCCCTGGGGACGCCCCTATCGCGCGGTGCTGAATAGGCTACGCGCGCGGGGCCCTCCCCTCACCGAGACTCTCCAGCCCGGCCTTCTCACCCGGGTCATCGAGGACCTGTTCCCGCGGCGGGCGGAACACACGCCCCCGGTCATGGCTCCGCCAGACACTGACCGGGAGGCCGACGACGACAGTGTTCCGCCCATCACGGAACCCGAGATGGGGGTGGCGGTGACGCGCATGCGCGCAAAGTCTACCGCCCCCGGGCCCGACGGTGTTCCTAACCGCGTGCTGGCCCTGGTCCTCGAACACCTGGGACCCCGCCTCAGGGAGCTGTTCGACGCGTGTTTAGCGTCCGGACGGTTCCCTGGGTGCTGGAAGGAGGGAAGGCTGGTGCTCCTGCCGAAGCCGGGACGGTCTCCGGAGTCGCCTTCGGCCTACAGGCCTATCGTGCTGCTCGATGACACGGGCAAGCTACTGGAGAGGGTGGTAGCTGCCCGCATCGAGCGGCACCTCGTCGGCACGGGGCCCGATCTGTCGGACGCCCAGTTTGGGTTTAGGAGGGGTCGTTCGACGATCGCGGCTCTGTTGCGCCTGAGGGCCGTGGCGACTGAGGCCGTCACCGGCGGGGGAGTGCTGTTGGTGGTGTCCCTAGACATCGCCAACGCATTCAATAGTCTGCCATTCAGCTGCATCAGGGAGGCGCTCCGGTATCACGGGGTGCCAGTTTACCTGAGGCGGCTAGTGGCAGACTATTTGGAGGGGCGCAGCGTCCTCTGCACCGACCGAGCAGGGGACGTTGTGCGGACGCCCATGACGTGCGGTGTCCCACAGGGGTCGGTCCTCGGACCCACCCTGTGGAACATCGGCTACGACTGGGCGTTGAGGGGGAGCCTCCCGCCCGGGCTGGGCGTGATTTGTTACGCCGACGACACGCTCGTCACAGCCCGCGGTGGGACGCTAGAAGAGGCGGTAAGCCTGGCGACCTCGGGTACCGAGGAGGTCGTCAGACGGATCGAGGCGCTGGGGTTGAGGGTCGCCCTGGACAAGACGGAGGCCCTCTTGTTCCATGGGCGCACTATGAGCCCTCCCATCGGCGTCTCGATCACCGTCCACTCGGTCGACATCAGCATCCGGGCCCATATGAGGTACTTGGGCCTGGTGCTTGACGGGCGATGGTGGTTCCGGGAGCATTTCCGTAGGCTCGCTCCGCGGCTCGTCGGCACGGCGTCCGCCCTATCGTGGCTTATGCCGAACGTGGGCGGACCGAGCGCTGCGTGCCGACGGCTGTATGCGGGGGTCATCCGGTCGATGGCCCTGTACGGCGCACCGGTGTGGGCGGGGTCCATGACCGCCCGACTCAGGGCCCTTCTGTGGCGACCACAGAGGGTCATGGCGGTCAGGGCCATCCGCGGATACCGCACGGTGGCGACGGAGGCAGCGTGCCTATTGGCCGGGACTCCCCCGTGGGACCTGGAGGCGGAGATGCTCGCCGAACTATATCGGCGGGTGACGGGGGTGCGAGCGGAGGGCGGTGTGGTCTCGTTGAGGGATCTCACCGCCTGGCGCGTCGACGCCCGCCGAGACGTCATCGCCCGTTGGGCAGTCCGGCTGGAGAGGCCTCGGTTCGGGGTGCGAACCGTGGAGGCCTTCCGGCCGGTGCTGATGCAGTGGTTGGAGAGGCGGCACGGGGTGCTCTCCTTCCGACTGGTGCAGGTTTTGACGGGGCATGGGTGCTTCGCCAAATACCTGCACAAGGTCGTTAGGAGGGAGAGTACACCGTCCTGCCACCACTGCGATTGCGACGAGGACACGGCGCGCCATACGCTCGAGGCCTGCGGGGCTTGGGCAGTGCAGCGCTGTGAACTCGTCGCAATCATCGGTACGGACCTGACGCTGCCGGCTATCGCTAGGGCGATGGTCGACAGCGTCGGGAATTGGGACGCGGTCGCAGCCTTCTGCGAGACAGTGATCTCGCGGAAGGAGGCGGCGGATCGCCTGCGCGAGGAGCGCAGCCTCGATGAGGAGATCCGCCGCCGGCGACTGGGGCGGCGCAGGCGCAACTATCTGCGCCTCATGCCGCCCTAGCCGAGGCCGCGGGTGACGTGACCGGGGATTAGTCCGTCACCCGCCGAGAGGCCGACCGCGTGAGGAAAGACCGACGTCCTCCCCGAGGGGGGGACGTCGGTCGATGGGAGGGTACCCCAACAGGGGGTATTCCGTCGGGCCGACCACTGACGACAAGTTAACGCTGCTCCAGTGGTCGGCCCAACGACGAAGGCGACGTGGTTTTCGGGTGGGTCGCGGGAGTTGCGTGCTCAAGCCCCTCTGTCGCCCCGGACGGAGTGGTGCGGAGGCGCGCCGACCGCGGCCCACCCACAAAAAAAAAAAAAAACCCCTGCACTTTTCAATACATTCATACGCAATTTTTTAAATTTTTCATCAAACTCGACTGTTTTTAGATAGAATTTTATCAGAATCGATACAGCCAACTAGTTTATACAATATTTTGACATTTCCGGACGACCTGCGAGTCAGGAACACCTATAAAAGAAACATTATTAGTATTTAATAAAAAGTATAGTTACAATAGTTTTCATACTCACCTGGTGAAGTGAACCCCCAACTGACGGCGGTGCTGACATCCATCCAGAGTGCGGAATTTATCCCTCTTTCAAACGCCACCAACAGCATCCCGATCGGCCGCATAGTTTCCTTATTTTAAGCCTTTCCCTTTGAAAAAACGGGAATTTTTTCGAAATTTTAACAGTTTTCAGCGGTTTTCCGGAGATTTTTGTACCGAACCAGGTCCGGTTTTTTAGCTGACCGCGTAGCCCGTGACGAGGCGGATTTTTAGACACCCCACACGCGGGCATACGGCGCGTCGCTCCCGGATTTTGGCCGCCCGAGTCCCTATTTTATCGACTTTTTTACTCTTTTTTCAGATTCTTCTGCGTGCAACGTCCCCGATTCGTAACATTCTCCAAATCTTTTTTCACCATCCGATAGCCTGTTTAAAGACGAACCCCGCAATATAACATTTCGGGGTCATCCAGGCTCGGGAACGATAAGGGAATTCATCTCTTCACGCCAAGTCGATAAATATATACCCCCTCCATATAATTGTTCATACTAAATCCACCTATACCCCTGCACTTTTCAATACATTCATACGCAATTTTTTAAATTTTTCATCAAACTCGACTGTTTTTAGATAGAATTTTATCAGAATCGATACAGCCAACTAGTTTATACAATATTTTGACATTTCCGGACGACCTGCGAGTCAGGAACACCTATAAAAGAAACATTATTAGTATTTAATAAAAAGTATAGTTACAATAGTTTTCATACTCACCTGGTGAAGTGAACCCCCAACTGACGGCGGTGCTGACATCCATCCAGAGTGCGGAATTTATCCCTCTTTCAAACGCCACCAACAGCATCCCGATCGGCCGCATAGTTTCCTTATTTTAAGCCTTTCCCTTTGAAAAAACGGGAATTTTTTCGAAATTTTAACAGTTTTCAGCGGTTTTCCGGAGATTTTTGTACCGAACCAGGTCCGGTTTTTTAGCTGACCGCGTAGCCCGTGACGAGGCGGATTTTTAGACACCCCACACGCGGGCATACGGCGCGTCGCTCCCGGATTTTGGCCGCCCGAGTCCCTATTTTATCGACTTTTTTACTCTTTTTTCAGATTCTTCTGCGTGCAACGTCCCCGATTCGTAACATTCTCCAAATCTTTTTTCACCATCCGATAGCCTGTTTAAAGACGAACCCCGCAATATAACATTTCGGGGTCATCCAGGCTCGGGAACGATAAGGGAATTCATCTCTTCACGCCAAGTCGATAAATATATACCCCCTCCATATAATTGTTCATACTAAATCCACCTATACCCCTGCACTTTTCAATACATTCATACGCAATTTTTTAAATTTTTCATCAAACTCGACTGTTTTTAGATAGAATTTTATCAGAATCGATACAGCCAACTAGTTTATACAATATTTTGACATTTCCGGACGACCTGCGAGTCAGGAACACCTATAAAAGAAACATTATTAGTATTTAATAAAAAGTATAGTTACAATAGTTTTCATACTCACCTGGTGAAGTGAACCCCCAACTGACGGCGGTGCTGACATCCATCCAGAGTGCGGAATTTATCCCTCTTTCAAACGCCACCAACAGCATCCCGATCGGCCGCATAGTTTCCTTATTTTAAGCCTTTCCCTTTGAAAAAACGGGAATTTTTTCGAAATTTTAACAGTTTTCAGCGGTTTTCCGGAGATTTTTGTACCGAACCAGGTCCGGTTTTTTAGCTGACCGCGTAGCCCGTGACGAGGCGGATTTTTAGACACCCCACACGCGGGCATACGGCGCGTCGCTCCCGGATTTTGGCCGCCCGAGTCCCTATTTTATCGACTTTTTTACTCTTTTTTCAGATTCTTCTGCGTGCAACGTCCCCGATTCGTAACATTCTCCAAATCTTTTTTCACCATCCGATAGCCTGTTTAAAGACGAACCCCGCAATATAACATTTCGGGGTCATCCAGGCTCGGGAACGATAAGGGAATTCATCTCTTCACGCCAAGTCGATAAATATATACCCCCTCCATATAATTGTTCATACTAAATCCACCTATACCCCTGCACTTTTCAATACATTCATACGCAATTTTTTAAATTTTTCATCAAACTCGACTGTTTTTAGATAGAATTTTATCAGAATCGATACAGCCAACTAGTTTATACAATATTTTGACATTTCCGGACGACCTGCGAGTCAGGAACACCTATAAAAGAAACATTATTAGTATTTAATAAAAAGTATAGTTACAATAGTTTTCATACTCACCTGGTGAAGTGAACCCCCAACTGACGGCGGTGCTGACATCCATCCAGAGTGCGGAATTTATCCCTCTTTCAAACGCCACCAACAGCATCCCGATCGGCCGCATAGTTTCCTTATTTTAAGCCTTTCCCTTTGAAAAAACGGGAATTTTTTCGAAATTTTAACAGTTTTCAGCGGTTTTCCGGAGATTTTTGTACCGAACCAGGTCCGGTTTTTTAGCTGACCGCGTAGCCCGTGACGAGGCGGATTTTTAGACACCCCACACGCGGGCATACGGCGCGTCGCTCCCGGATTTTGGCCGCCCGAGTCCCTATTTTATCGACTTTTTTACTCTTTTTTCAGATTCTTCTGCGTGCAACGTCCCCGATTCGTAACATTCTCCAAATCTTTTTTCACCATCCGATAGCCTGTTTAAAGACGAACCCCGCAATATAACATTTCGGGGTCATCCAGGCTCGGGAACGATAAGGGAATTCATCTCTTCACGCCAAGTCGATAAATATATACCCCCTCCATATAATTGTTCATACTAAATCCACCTATACCCCTGCACTTTTCAATACATTCATACGCAATTTTTTAAATTTTTCATCAAACTCGACTGTTTTTAGATAGAATTTTATCAGAATCGATACAGCCAACTAGTTTATACAATATTTTGACATTTCCGGACGACCTGCGAGTCAGGAACACCTATAAAAGAAACATTATTAGTATTTAATAAAAAGTATAGTTACAATAGTTTTCATACTCACCTGGTGAAGTGAACCCCCAACTGACGGCGGTGCTGACATCCATCCAGAGTGCGGAATTTATCCCTCTTTCAAACGCCACCAACAGCATCCCGATCGGCCGCATAGTTTCCTTATTTTAAGCCTTTCCCTTTGAAAAAACGGGAATTTTTTCGAAATTTTAACAGTTTTCAGCGGTTTTCCGGAGATTTTTGTACCGAACCAGGTCCGGTTTTTTAGCTGACCGCGTAGCCCGTGACGAGGCGGATTTTTAGACACCCCACACGCGGGCATACGGCGCGTCGCTCCCGGATTTTGGCCGCCCGAGTCCCTATTTTATCGACTTTTTTACTCTTTTTTCAGATTCTTCTGCGTGCAACGTCCCCGATTCGTAACATTCTCCAAATCTTTTTTCACCATCCGATAGCCTGTTTAAAGACGAACCCCGCAATATAACATTTCGGGGTCATCCAGGCTCGGGAACGATAAGGGAATTCATCTCTTCACGCCAAGTCGATAAATATATACCCCCTCCATATAATTGTTCATACTAAATCCACCTATACCCCTGCACTTTTCAATACATTCATACGCAATTTTTTAAATTTTTCATCAAACTCGACTGTTTTTAGATAGAATTTTATCAGAATCGATACAGCCAACTAGTTTATACAATATTTTGACATTTCCGGACGACCTGCGAGTCAGGAACACCTATAAAAGAAACATTATTAGTATTTAATAAAAAGTATAGTTACAATAGTTTTCATACTCACCTGGTGAAGTGAACCCCCAACTGACGGCGGTGCTGACATCCATCCAGAGTGCGGAATTTATCCCTCTTTCAAACGCCACCAACAGCATCCCGATCGGCCGCATAGTTTCCTTATTTTAAGCCTTTCCCTTTGAAAAAACGGGAATTTTTTCGAAATTTTAACAGTTTTCAGCGGTTTTCCGGAGATTTTTGTACCGAACCAGGTCCGGTTTTTTAGCTGACCGCGTAGCCCGTGACGAGGCGGATTTTTAGACACCCCACACGCGGGCATACGGCGCG
The DNA here is from genome assembly GCA_032191425.1 of Lymantria dispar. Classification (NCBI taxonomy): domain Eukaryota; kingdom Metazoa; phylum Arthropoda; class Insecta; order Lepidoptera; family Erebidae; genus Lymantria; species Lymantria dispar. Next base: position 402,146 of record CM063449.1, read on the forward strand.
TCGCTCCCGGATTTTGGCCGCCCGAGTCCCTATTTTATCGACTTTTTTACTCTTTTTTCAGATTCTTCTGCGTGCAACGTCCCCGATTCGTAACATTCTCCAAATCTTTTTTCACCATCCGATAGCCTGTTTAAAGACGAACCCCGCAATATAACATTTCGGGGTCATCCAGGCTCGGGAACGATAAGGGAATTCATCTCTTCACGCCAAGTCGATAAATATATACCCCCTCCATATAATTGTTCATACTAAATCCACCTATACCCCTGCACTTTTCAATACATTCATACGCAATTTTTTAAATTTTTCATCAAACTCGACTGTTTTTAGATAGAATTTTATCAGAATCGATACAGCCAACTAGTTTATACAATATTTTGACATTTCCGGACGACCTGCGAGTCAGGAACACCTATAAAAGAAACATTATTAGTATTTAATAAAAAGTATAGTTACAATAGTTTTCATACTCACCTGGTGAAGTGAACCCCCAACTGACGGCGGTGCTGACATCCATCCAGAGTGCGGAATTTATCCCTCTTTCAAACGCCACCAACAGCATCCCGATCGGCCGCATAGTTTCCTTATTTTAAGCCTTTCCCTTTGAAAAAACGGGAATTTTTTCGAAATTTTAACAGTTTTCAGCGGTTTTCCGGAGATTTTTGTACCGAACCAGGTCCGGTTTTTTAGCTGACCGCGTAGCCCGTGACGAGGCGGATTTTTAGACACCCCACACGCGGGCATACGGCGCGTCGCTCCCGGATTTTGGCCGCCCGAGTCCCTATTTTATCGACTTTTTTACTCTTTTTTCAGATTCTTCTGCGTGCAACGTCCCCGATTCGTAACATTCTCCAAATCTTTTTTCACCATCCGATAGCCTGTTTAAAGACGAACCCCGCAATATAACATTTCGGGGTCATCCAGGCTCGGGAACGATAAGGGAATTCATCTCTTCACGCCAAGTCGATAAATATATACCCCCTCCATATAATTGTTCATACTAAATCCACCTATACCCCTGCACTTTTCAATACATTCATACGCAATTTTTTAAATTTTTCATCAAACTCGACTGTTTTTAGATAGAATTTTATCAGAATCGATACAGCCAACTAGTTTATACAATATTTTGACATTTCCGGACGACCTGCGAGTCAGGAACACCTATAAAAGAAACATTATTAGTATTTAATAAAAAGTATAGTTACAATAGTTTTCATACTCACCTGGTGAAGTGAACCCCCAACTGACGGCGGTGCTGACATCCATCCAGAGTGCGGAATTTATCCCTCTTTCAAACGCCACCAACAGCATCCCGATCGGCCGCATAGTTTCCTTATTTTAAGCCTTTCCCTTTGAAAAAACGGGAATTTTTTCGAAATTTTAACAGTTTTCAGCGGTTTTCCGGAGATTTTTGTACCGAACCAGGTCCGGTTTTTTAGCTGACCGCGTAGCCCGTGACGAGGCGGATTTTTAGACACCCCACACGCGGGCATACGGCGCGTCGCTCCCGGATTTTGGCCGCCCGAGTCCCTATTTTATCGACTTTTTTACTCTTTTTTCAGATTCTTCTGCGTGCAACGTCCCCGATTCGTAACATTCTCCAAATCTTTTTTCACCATCCGATAGCCTGTTTAAAGACGAACCCCGCAATATAACATTTCGGGGTCATCCAGGCTCGGGAACGATAAGGGAATTCATCTCTTCACGCCAAGTCGATAAATATATACCCCCTCCATATAATTGTTCATACTAAATCCACCTATACCCCTGCACTTTTCAATACATTCATACGCAATTTTTTAAATTTTTCATCAAACTCGACTGTTTTTAGATAGAATTTTATCAGAATCGATACAGCCAACTAGTTTATACAATATTTTGACATTTCCGGACGACCTGCGAGTCAGGAACACCTATAAAAGAAACATTATTAGTATTTAATAAAAAGTATAGTTACAATAGTTTTCATACTCACCTGGTGAAGTGAACCCCCAACTGACGGCGGTGCTGACATCCATCCAGAGTGCGGAATTTATCCCTCTTTCAAACGCCACCAACAGCATCCCGATCGGCCGCATAGTTTCCTTATTTTAAGCCTTTCCCTTTGAAAAAACGGGAATTTTTTCGAAATTTTAACAGTTTTCAGCGGTTTTCCGGAGATTTTTGTACCGAACCAGGTCCGGTTTTTTAGCTGACCGCGTAGCCCGTGACGAGGCGGATTTTTAGACACCCCACACGCGGGCATACGGCGCGTCGCTCCCGGATTTTGGCCGCCCGAGTCCCTATTTTATCGACTTTTTTACTCTTTTTTCAGATTCTTCTGCGTGCAACGTCCCCGATTCGTAACATTCTCCAAATCTTTTTTCACCATCCGATAGCCTGTTTAAAGACGAACCCCGCAATATAACATTTCGGGGTCATCCAGGCTCGGGAACGATAAGGGAATTCATCTCTTCACGCCAAGTCGATAAATATATACCCCCTCCATATAATTGTTCATACTAAATCCACCTATACCCCTGCACTTTTCAATACATTCATACGCAATTTTTTAAATTTTTCATCAAACTCGACTGTTTTTAGATAGAATTTTATCAGAATCGATACAGCCAACTAGTTTATACAATATTTTGACATTTCCGGACGACCTGCGAGTCAGGAACACCTATAAAAGAAACATTATTAGTATTTAATAAAAAGTATAGTTACAATAGTTTTCATACTCACCTGGTGAAGTGAACCCCCAACTGACGGCGGTGCTGACATCCATCCAGAGTGCGGAATTTATCCCTCTTTCAAACGCCACCAACAGCATCCCGATCGGCCGCATAGTTTCCTTATTTTAAGCCTTTCCCTTTGAAAAAACGGGAATTTTTTCGAAATTTTAACAGTTTTCAGCGGTTTTCCGGAGATTTTTGTACCGAACCAGGTCCGGTTTTTTAGCTGACCGCGTAGCCCGTGACGAGGCGGATTTTTAGACACCCCACACGCGGGCATACGGCGCGTCGCTCCCGGATTTTGGCCGCCCGAGTCCCTATTTTATCGACTTTTTTACTCTTTTTTCAGATTCTTCTGCGTGCAACGTCCCCGATTCGTAACATTCTCCAAATCTTTTTTCACCATCCGATAGCCTGTTTAAAGACGAACCCCGCAATATAACATTTCGGGGTCATCCAGGCTCGGGAACGATAAGGGAATTCATCTCTTCACGCCAAGTCGATAAATATATACCCCCTCCATATAATTGTTCATACTAAATCCACCTATACCCCTGCACTTTTCAATACATTCATACGCAATTTTTTAAATTTTTCATCAAACTCGACTGTTTTTAGATAGAATTTTATCAGAATCGATACAGCCAACTAGTTTATACAATATTTTGACATTTCCGGACGACCTGCGAGTCAGGAACACCTATAAAAGAAACATTATTAGTATTTAATAAAAAGTATAGTTACAATAGTTTTCATACTCACCTGGTGAAGTGAACCCCCAACTGACGGCGGTGCTGACATCCATCCAGAGTGCGGAATTTATCCCTCTTTCAAACGCCACCAACAGCATCCCGATCGGCCGCATAGTTTCCTTATTTTAAGCCTTTCCCTTTGAAAAAACGGGAATTTTTTCGAAATTTTAACAGTTTTCAGCGGTTTTCCGGAGATTTTTGTACCGAACCAGGTCCGGTTTTTTAGCTGACCGCGTAGCCCGTGACGAGGCGGATTTTTAGACACCCCACACGCGGGCATACGGCGCGTCGCTCCCGGATTTTGGCCGCCCGAGTCCCTATTTTATCGACTTTTTTACTCTTTTTTCAGATTCTTCTGCGTGCAACGTCCCCGATTCGTAACATTCTCCAAATCTTTTTTCACCATCCGATAGCCTGTTTAAAGACGAACCCCGCAATATAACATTTCGGGGTCATCCAGGCTCGGGAACGATAAGGGAATTCATCTCTTCACGCCAAGTCGATAAATATATACCCCCTCCATATAATTGTTCATACTAAATCCACCTATACCCCTGCACTTTTCAATACATTCATACGCAATTTTTTAAATTTTTCATCAAACTCGACTGTTTTTAGATAGAATTTTATCAGAATCGATACAGCCAACTAGTTTATACAATATTTTGACATTTCCGGACGACCTGCGAGTCAGGAACACCTATAAAAGAAACATTATTAGTATTTAATAAAAAGTATAGTTACAATAGTTTTCATACTCACCTGGTGAAGTGAACCCCCAACTGACGGCGGTGCTGACATCCATCCAGAGTGCGGAATTTATCCCTCTTTCAAACGCCACCAACAGCATCCCGATCGGCCGCATAGTTTCCTTATTTTAAGCCTTTCCCTTTGAAAAAACGGGAATTTTTTCGAAATTTTAACAGTTTTCAGCGGTTTTCCGGAGATTTTTGTACCGAACCAGGTCCGGTTTTTTAGCTGACCGCGTAGCCCGTGACGAGGCGGATTTTTAGACACCCCACACGCGGGCATACGGCGCGTCGCTCCCGGATTTTGGCCGCCCGAGTCCCTATTTTATCGACTTTTTTACTCTTTTTTCAGATTCTTCTGCGTGCAACGTCCCCGATTCGTAACATTCTCCAAATCTTTTTTCACCATCCGATAGCCTGTTTAAAGACGAACCCCGCAATATAACATTTCGGGGTCATCCAGGCTCGGGAACGATAAGGGAATTCATCTCTTCACGCCAAGTCGATAAATATATACCCCCTCCATATAATTGTTCATACTAAATCCACCTATACCCCTGCACTTTTCAATACATTCATACGCAATTTTTTAAATTTTTCATCAAACTCGACTGTTTTTAGATAGAATTTTATCAGAATCGATACAGCCAACTAGTTTATACAATATTTTGACATTTCCGGACGACCTGCGAGTCAGGAACACCTATAAAAGAAACATTATTAGTATTTAATAAAAAGTATAGTTACAATAGTTTTCATACTCACCTGGTGAAGTGAACCCCCAACTGACGGCGGTGCTGACATCCATCCAGAGTGCGGAATTTATCCCTCTTTCAAACGCCACCAACAGCATCCCGATCGGCCGCATAGTTTCCTTATTTTAAGCCTTTCCCTTTGAAAAAACGGGAATTTTTTCGAAATTTTAACAGTTTTCAGCGGTTTTCCGGAGATTTTTGTACCGAACCAGGTCCGGTTTTTTAGCTGACCGCGTAGCCCGTGACGAGGCGGATTTTTAGACACCCCACACGCGGGCATACGGCGCGTCGCTCCCGGATTTTGGCCGCCCGAGTCCCTATTTTATCGACTTTTTTACTCTTTTTTCAGATTCTTCTGCGTGCAACGTCCCCGATTCGTAACATTCTCCAAATCTTTTTTCACCATCCGATAGCCTGTTTAAAGACGAACCCCGCAATATAACATTTCGGGGTCATCCAGGCTCGGGAACGATAAGGGAATTCATCTCTTCACGCCAAGTCGATAAATATATACCCCCTCCATATAATTGTTCATACTAAATCCACCTATACCCCTGCACTTTTCAATACATTCATACGCAATTTTTTAAATTTTTCATCAAACTCGACTGTTTTTAGATAGAATTTTATCAGAATCGATACAGCCAACTAGTTTATACAATATTTTGACATTTCCGGACGACCTGCGAGTCAGGAACACCTATAAAAGAAACATTATTAGTATTTAATAAAAAGTATAGTTACAATAGTTTTCATACTCACCTGGTGAAGTGAACCCCCAACTGACGGCGGTGCTGACATCCATCCAGAGTGCGGAATTTATCCCTCTTTCAAACGCCACCAACAGCATCCCGATCGGCCGCATAGTTTCCTTATTTTAAGCCTTTCCCTTTGAAAAAACGGGAATTTTTTCGAAATTTTAACAGTTTTCAGCGGTTTTCCGGAGATTTTTGTACCGAACCAGGTCCGGTTTTTTAGCTGACCGCGTAGCCCGTGACGAGGCGGATTTTTAGACACCCCACACGCGGGCATACGGCGCGTCGCTCCCGGATTTTGGCCGCCCGAGTCCCTATTTTATCGACTTTTTTACTCTTTTTTCAGATTCTTCTGCGTGCAACGTCCCCGATTCGTAACATTCTCCAAATCTTTTTTCACCATCCGATAGCCTGTTTAAAGACGAACCCCGCAATATAACATTTCGGGGTCATCCAGGCTCGGGAACGATAAGGGAATTCATCTCTTCACGCCAAGTCGATAAATATATACCCCCTCCATATAATTGTTCATACTAAATCCACCTATACCCCTGCACTTTTCAATACATTCATACGCAATTTTTTAAATTTTTCATCAAACTCGACTGTTTTTAGATAGAATTTTATCAGAATCGATACAGCCAACTAGTTTATACAATATTTTGACATTTCCGGACGACCTGCGAGTCAGGAACACCTATAAAAGAAACATTATTAGTATTTAATAAAAAGTATAGTTACAATAGTTTTCATACTCACCTGGTGAAGTGAACCCCCAACTGACGGCGGTGCTGACATCCATCCAGAGTGCGGAATTTATCCCTCTTTCAAACGCCACCAACAGCATCCCGATCGGCCGCATAGTTTCCTTATTTTAAGCCTTTCCCTTTGAAAAAACGGGAATTTTTTCGAAATTTTAACAGTTTTCAGCGGTTTTCCGGAGATTTTTGTACCGAACCAGGTCCGGTTTTTTAGCTGACCGCGTAGCCCGTGACGAGGCGGATTTTTAGACACCCCACACGCGGGCATACGGCGCGTCGCTCCCGGATTTTGGCCGCCCGAGTCCCTATTTTATCGACTTTTTTACTCTTTTTTCAGATTCTTCTGCGTGCAACGTCCCCGATTCGTAACATTCTCCAAATCTTTTTTCACCATCCGATAGCCTGTTTAAAGACGAACCCCGCAATATAACATTTCGGGGTCATCCAGGCTCGGGAACGATAAGGGAATTCATCTCTTCACGCCAAGTCGATAAATATATACCCCCTCCATATAATTGTTCATACTAAATCCACCTATACCCCTGCACTTTTCAATACATTCATACGCAATTTTTTAAATTTTTCATCAAACTCGACTGTTTTTAGATAGAATTTTATCAGAATCGATACAGCCAACTAGTTTATACAATATTTTGACATTTCCGGACGACCTGCGAGTCAGGAACACCTATAAAAGAAACATTATTAGTATTTAATAAAAAGTATAGTTACAATAGTTTTCATACTCACCTGGTGAAGTGAACCCCCAACTGACGGCGGTGCTGACATCCATCCAGAGTGCGGAATTTATCCCTCTTTCAAACGCCACCAACAGCATCCCGATCGGCCGCATAGTTTCCTTATTTTAAGCCTTTCCCTTTGAAAAAACGGGAATTTTTTCGAAATTTTAACAGTTTTCAGCGGTTTTCCGGAGATTTTTGTACCGAACCAGGTCCGGTTTTTTAGCTGACCGCGTAGCCCGTGACGAGGCGGATTTTTAGACACCCCACACGCGGGCATACGGCGCGTCGCTCCCGGATTTTGGCCGCCCGAGTCCCTATTTTATCGACTTTTTTACTCTTTTTTCAGATTCTTCTGCGTGCAACGTCCCCGATTCGTAACATTCTCCAAATCTTTTTTCACCATCCGATAGCCTGTTTAAAGACGAACCCCGCAATATAACATTTCGGGGTCATCCAGGCTCGGGAACGATAAGGGAATTCATCTCTTCACGCCAAGTCGATAAATATATACCCCCTCCATATAATTGTTCATACTAAATCCACCTATACCCCTGCACTTTTCAATACATTCATACGCAATTTTTTAAATTTTTCATCAAACTCGACTGTTTTTAGATAGAATTTTATCAGAATCGATACAGCCAACTAGTTTATACAATATTTTGACATTTCCGGACGACCTGCGAGTCAGGAACACCTATAAAAGAAACATTATTAGTATTTAATAAAAAGTATAGTTACAATAGTTTTCATACTCACCTGGTGAAGTGAACCCCCAACTGACGGCGGTGCTGACATCCATCCAGAGTGCGGAATTTATCCCTCTTTCAAACGCCACCAACAGCATCCCGATCGGCCGCATAGTTTCCTTATTTTAAGCCTTTCCCTTTGAAAAAACGGGAATTTTTTCGAAATTTTAACAGTTTTCAGCGGTTTTCCGGAGATTTTTGTACCGAACCAGGTCCGGTTTTTTAGCTGACCGCGTAGCCCGTGACGAGGCGGATTTTTAGACACCCCACACGCGGGCATACGGCGCGTCGCTCCCGGATTTTGGCCGCCCGAGTCCCTATTTTATCGACTTTTTTACTCTTTTTTCAGATTCTTCTGCGTGCAACGTCCCCGATTCGTAACATTCTCCAAATCTTTTTTCACCATCCGATAGCCTGTTTAAAGACGAACCCCGCAATATAACATTTCGGGGTCATCCAGGCTCGGGAACGATAAGGGAATTCATCTCTTCACGCCAAGTCGATAAATATATACCCCCTCCATATAATTGTTCATACTAAATCCACCTATACCCCTGCACTTTTCAATACATTCATACGCAATTTTTTAAATTTTTCATCAAACTCGACTGTTTTTAGATAGAATTTTATCAGAATCGATACAGCCAACTAGTTTATACAATATTTTGACATTTCCGGACGACCTGCGAGTCAGGAACACCTATAAAAGAAACATTATTAGTATTTAATAAAAAGTATAGTTACAATAGTTTTCATACTCACCTGGTGAAGTGAACCCCCAACTGACGGCGGTGCTGACATCCATCCAGAGTGCGGAATTTATCCCTCTTTCAAACGCCACCAACAGCATCCCGATCGGCCGCATAGTTTCCTTATTTTAAGCCTTTCCCTTTGAAAAAACGGGAATTTTTTCGAAATTTTAACAGTTTTCAGCGGTTTTCCGGAGATTTTTGTACCGAACCAGGTCCGGTTTTTTAGCTGACCGCGTAGCCCGTGACGAGGCGGATTTTTAGACACCCCACACGCGGGCATACGGCGCGTCGCTCCCGGATTTTGGCCGCCCGAGTCCCTATTTTATCGACTTTTTTACTCTTTTTTCAGATTCTTCTGCGTGCAACGTCCCCGATTCGTAACATTCTCCAAATCTTTTTTCACCATCCGATAGCCTGTTTAAAGACGAACCCCGCAATATAACATTTCGGGGTCATCCAGGCTCGGGAACGATAAGGGAATTCATCTCTTCACGCCAAGTCGATAAATATATACCCCCTCCATATAATTGTTCATACTAAATCCACCTATACCCCTGCACTTTTCAATACATTCATACGCAATTTTTTAAATTTTTCATCAAACTCGACTGTTTTTAGATAGAATTTTATCAGAATCGATACAGCCAACTAGTTTATACAATATTTTGACATTTCCGGACGACCTGCGAGTCAGGAACACCTATAAAAGAAACATTATTAGTATTTAATAAAAAGTATAGTTACAATAGTTTTCATACTCACCTGGTGAAGTGAACCCCCAACTGACGGCGGTGCTGACATCCATCCAGAGTGCGGAATTTATCCCTCTTTCAAACGCCACCAACAGCATCCCGATCGGCCGCATAGTTTCCTTATTTTAAGCCTTTCCCTTTGAAAAAACGGGAATTTTTTCGAAATTTTAACAGTTTTCAGCGGTTTTCCGGAGATTTTTGTACCGAACCAGGTCCGGTTTTTTAGCTGACCGCGTAGCCCGTGACGAGGCGGATTTTTAGACACCCCACACGCGGGCATACGGCGCGTCGCTCCCGGATTTTGGCCGCCCGAGTCCCTATTTTATCGACTTTTTTACTCTTTTTTCAGATTCTTCTGCGTGCAACGTCCCCGATTCGTAACATTCTCCAAATCTTTTTTCACCATCCGATAGCCTGTTTAAAGACGAACCCCGCAATATAACATTTCGGGGTCATCCAGGCTCGGGAACGATAAGGGAATTCATCTCTTCACGCCAAGTCGATAAATATATACCCCCTCCATATAATTGTTCATACTAAATCCACCTATACCCCTGCACTTTTCAATACATTCATACGCAATTTTTTAAATTTTTCATCAAACTCGACTGTTTTTAGATAGAATTTTATCAGAATCGATACAGCCAACTAGTTTATACAATATTTTGACATTTCCGGACGACCTGCGAGTCAGGAACACCTATAAAAGAAACATTATTAGTATTTAATAAAAAGTATAGTTACAATAGTTTTCATACTCACCTGGTGAAGTGAACCCCCAACTGACGGCGGTGCTGACATCCATCCAGAGTGCGGAATTTATCCCTCTTTCAAACGCCACCAACAGCATCCCGATCGGCCGCATAGTTTCCTTATTTTAAGCCTTTCCCTTTGAAAAAACGGGAATTTTTTCGAAATTTTAACAGTTTTCAGCGGTTTTCCGGAGATTTTTGTACCGAACCAGGTCCGGTTTTTTAGCTGACCGCGTAGCCCGTGACGAGGCGGATTTTTAGACACCCCACACGCGGGCATACGGCGCGTCGCTCCCGGATTTTGGCCGCCCGAGTCCCTATTTTATCGACTTTTTTACTCTTTTTTCAGATTCTTCTGCGTGCAACGTCCCCGATTCGTAACATTCTCCAAATCTTTTTTCACCATCCGATAGCCTGTTTAAAGACGAACCCCGCAATATAACATTTCGGGGTCATCCAGGCTCGGGAACGATAAGGGAATTCATCTCTTCACGCCAAGTCGATAAATATATACCCCCTCCATATAATTGTTCATACTAAATCCACCTATACCCCTGCACTTTTCAATACATTCATACGCAATTTTTTAAATTTTTCATCAAACTCGACTGTTTTTAGATAGAATTTTATCAGAATCGATACAGCCAACTAGTTTATACAATATTTTGACATTTCCGGACGACCTGCGAGTCAGGAACACCTATAAAAGAAACATTATTAGTATTTAATAAAAAGTATAGTTACAATAGTTTTCATACTCACCTGGTGAAGTGAACCCCCAACTGACGGCGGTGCTGACATCCATCCAGAGTGCGGAATTTATCCCTCTTTCAAACGCCACCAACAGCATCCCGATCGGCCGCATAGTTTCCTTATTTTAAGCCTTTCCCTTTGAAAAAACGGGAATTTTTTCGAAATTTTAACAGTTTTCAGCGGTTTTCCGGAGATTTTTGTACCGAACCAGGTCCGGTTTTTTAGCTGACCGCGTAGCCCGTGACGAGGCGGATTTTTAGACACCCCACACGCGGGCATACGGCGCGTCGCTCCCGGATTTTGGCCGCCCGAGTCCCTATTTTATCGACTTTTTTACTCTTTTTTCAGATTCTTCTGCGTGCAACGTCCCCGATTCGTAACATTCTCCAAATCTTTTTTCACCATCCGATAGCCTGTTTAAAGACGAACCCCGCAATATAACATTTCGGGGTCATCCAGGCTCGGGAACGATAAGGGAATTCATCTCTTCACGCCAAGTCGATAAATATATACCCCCTCCATATAATTGTTCATACTAAATCCACCTATACCCCTGCACTTTTCAATACATTCATACGCAATTTTTTAAATTTTTCATCAAACTCGACTGTTTTTAGATAGAATTTTATCAGAATCGATACAGCCAACTAGTTTATACAATATTTTGACATTTCCGGACGACCTGCGAGTCAGGAACACCTATAAAAGAAACATTATTAGTATTTAATAAAAAGTATAGTTACAATAGTTTTCATACTCACCTGGTGAAGTGAACCCCCAACTGACGGCGGTGCTGACATCCATCCAGAGTGCGGAATTTATCCCTCTTTCAAACGCCACCAACAGCATCCCGATCGGCCGCATAGTTTCCTTATTTTAAGCCTTTCCCTTTGAAAAAACGGGAATTTTTTCGAAATTTTAACAGTTTTCAGCGGTTTTCCGGAGATTTTTGTACCGAACCAGGTCCGGTTTTTTAGCTGACCGCGTAGCCCGTGACGAGGCGGATTTTTAGACACCCCACACGCGGGCATACGGCGCGTCGCTCCCGGATTTTGGCCGCCCGAGTCCCTATTTTATCGACTTTTTTACTCTTTTTTCAGATTCTTCTGCGTGCAACGTCCCCGATTCGTAACATTCTCCAAATCTTTTTTCACCATCCGATAGCCTGTTTAAAGACGAACCCCGCAATATAACATTTCGGGGTCATCCAGGCTCGGGAACGATAAGGGAATTCATCTCTTCACGCCAAGTCGATAAATATATACCCCCTCCATATAATTGTTCATACTAAATCCACCTATACCCCTGCACTTTTCAATACATTCATACGCAATTTTTTAAATTTTTCATCAAACTCGACTGTTTTTAGATAGAATTTTATCAGAATCGATACAGCCAACTAGTTTATACAATATTTTGACATTTCCGGACGACCTGCGAGTCAGGAACACCTATAAAAGAAACATTATTAGTATTTAATAAAAAGTATAGTTACAATAGTTTTCATACTCACCTGGTGAAGTGAACCCCCAACTGACGGCGGTGCTGACATCCATCCAGAGTGCGGAATTTATCCCTCTTTCAAACGCCACCAACAGCATCCCGATCGGCCGCATAGTTTCCTTATTTTAAGCCTTTCCCTTTGAAAAAACGGGAATTTTTTCGAAATTTTAACAGTTTTCAGCGGTTTTCCGGAGATTTTTGTACCGAACCAGGTCCGGTTTTTTAGCTGACCGCGTAGCCCGTGACGAGGCGGATTTTTAGACACCCCACACGCGGGCATACGGCGCGTCGCTCCCGGATTTTGGCCGCCCGAGTCCCTATTTTATCGACTTTTTTACTCTTTTTTCAGATTCTTCTGCGTGCAACGTCCCCGATTCGTAACATTCTCCAAATCTTTTTTCACCATCCGATAGCCTGTTTAAAGACGAACCCCGCAATATAACATTTCGGGGTCATCCAGGCTCGGGAACGATAAGGGAATTCATCTCTTCACGCCAAGTCGATAAATATATACCCCCTCCATATAATTGTTCATACTAAATCCACCTATACCCCTGCACTTTTCAATACATTCATACGCAATTTTTTAAATTTTTCATCAAACTCGACTGTTTTTAGATAGAATTTTATCAGAATCGATACAGCCAACTAGTTTATACAATATTTTGACATTTCCGGACGACCTGCGAGTCAGGAACACCTATAAAAGAAACATTATTAGTATTTAATAAAAAGTATAGTTACAATAGTTTTCATACTCACCTGGTGAAGTGAACCCCCAACTGACGGCGGTGCTGACATCCATCCAGAGTGCGGAATTTATCCCTCTTTCAAACGCCACCAACAGCATCCCGATCGGCCGCATAGTTTCCTTATTTTAAGCCTTTCCCTTTGAAAAAACGGGAATTTTTTCGAAATTTTAACAGTTTTCAGCGGTTTTCCGGAGATTTTTGTACCGAACCAGGTCCGGTTTTTTAGCTGACCGCGTAGCCCGTGACGAGGCGGATTTTTAGACACCCCACACGCGGGCATACGGCGCGTCGCTCCCGGATTTTGGCCGCCCGAGTCCCTATTTTATCGACTTTTTTACTCTTTTTTCAGATTCTTCTGCGTGCAACGTCCCCGATTCGTAACATTCTCCAAATCTTTTTTCACCATCCGATAGCCTGTTTAAAGACGAACCCCGCAATATAACATTTCGGGGTCATCCAGGCTCGGGAACGATAAGGGAATTCATCTCTTCACGCCAAGTCGATAAATATATACCCCCTCCATATAATTGTTCATACTAAATCCACCTATACCCCTGCACTTTTCAATACATTCATACGCAATTTTTTAAATTTTTCATCAAACTCGACTGTTTTTAGATAGAATTTTATCAGAATCGATACAGCCAACTAGTTTATACAATATTTTGACATTTCCGGACGACCTGCGAGTCAGGAACACCTATAAAAGAAACATTATTAGTATTTAATAAAAAGTATAGTTACAATAGTTTTCATACTCACCTGGTGAAGTGAACCCCCAACTGACGGCGGTGCTGACATCCATCCAGAGTGCGGAATTTATCCCTCTTTCAAACGCCACCAACAGCATCCCGATCGGCCGCATAGTTTCCTTATTTTAAGCCTTTCCCTTTGAAAAAACGGGAATTTTTTCGAAATTTTAACAGTTTTCAGCGGTTTTCCGGAGATTTTTGTACCGAACCAGGTCCGGTTTTTTAGCTGACCGCGTAGCCCGTGACGAGGCGGATTTTTAGACACCCCACACGCGGGCATACGGCGCGTCGCTCCCGGATTTTGGCCGCCCGAGTCCCTATTTTATCGACTTTTTTACTCTTTTTTCAGATTCTTCTGCGTGCAACGTCCCCGATTCGTAACATTCTCCAAATCTTTTTTCACCATCCGATAGCCTGTTTAAAGACGAACCCCGCAATATAACATTTCGGGGTCATCCAGGCTCGGGAACGATAAGGGAATTCATCTCTTCACGCCAAGTCGATAAATATATACCCCCTCCATATAATTGTTCATACTAAATCCACCTATACCCCTGCACTTTTCAATACATTCATACGCAATTTTTTAAATTTTTCATCAAACTCGACTGTTTTTAGATAGAATTTTATCAGAATCGATACAGCCAACTAGTTTATACAATATTTTGACATTTCCGGACGACCTGCGAGTCAGGAACACCTATAAAAGAAACATTATTAGTATTTAATAAAAAGTATAGTTACAATAGTTTTCATACTCACCTGGTGAAGTGAACCCCCAACTGACGGCGGTGCTGACATCCATCCAGAGTGCGGAATTTATCCCTCTTTCAAACGCCACCAACAGCATCCCGATCGGCCGCATAGTTTCCTTATTTTAAGCCTTTCCCTTTGAAAAAACGGGAATTTTTTCGAAATTTTAACAGTTTTCAGCGGTTTTCCGGAGATTTTTGTACCGAACCAGGTCCGGTTTTTTAGCTGACCGCGTAGCCCGTGACGAGGCGGATTTTTAGACACCCCACACGCGGGCATACGGCGCGTCGCTCCCGGATTTTTTGCCCGCCCAAGCCCACCCTTTATTCATTTACTAGACGAGGCGATCAACGCATAGTGTATATATAAAAGACGGGACAGAGGTTGGAAAAATTTTAAAAATTTTTTATTCGCCAATAAATTTTCAAATAATTTGAGGATTCTAAAACAGTTATCCAAGTTTAATTACGACACCTGTAACTGCAACTATTTGCAAATCAAATTATAAACAAACATTATTATAAAACATAATTGATCTTGACTAATAAAAACGCATAATCTTGACCCAATATAAGGCGAACGAACCTATTAACGGGTCCCTTTACAACCCCTAATAGAAATATATTATTAGATATTCACAAGATAATAAAAATTTAAATATAAGTAGCTATTATATGATTACTTTGTTCTCATTATATTGAAATTATATACTTTAATTGACCAATTTTAATTAATTTGCCATTGACAATTTTAGATATATCTTTGACATAATTTAGAGCGACCGTACTTATCAACAGGTCCCTTTACAACCATTGATAGAAATACATTAGTATACTCATAAGACTATAAAACGTAACTATAAGTAGGACCATCCTTACACAAGTAAACCTGAATACCCTCCGCAGAATCGGACCCGAGTGTGTTCCGGCGGCCGGCGGTGACAATTGGCCGTTATTAATATAACACACCATCTTGCGCCGCAGCCGGTGGGCCCACGGGGAAGAATCTGGCCTGTGAGGTATAGAAATTATTGCTAATATACGACCTACTTTTATTGTACATAAGACCAGGGCTTTTTACACCCAACAAACTATAAAAATCTTATTGACTAATAAACAATTTGTTTTATAATCATTTACTCATTATACAATCATATTGACCAAATTTAATTTTAAAGTAATCATTATTTATAATTATTAAGTCATTTACGGCACCGAAAACTATACACTCGGTTTGCCTCAACTTTGACAACCCGCAACCCCAACATGTACCGCTCACCACCACAAGAAACACTGCGTACATTAAAACCAACTGTGATGTACATTGAAAACACCCCAAAGGCTACGACCTCAACGGCAACAAAAACGGGGACCTTTGAGTCTAAAAGGGCAGTGTTCGATCGCCCAGCGGTGGACCCCACAACGTCACCTCACCACCCCTCTCCTCTGACAAGCACTGGAGTAGGAAAGGCGAGCTCGCCATCCGCGCTCAATAAGACTATTACGGTCAAGATAGGTGCGGGTGACGGGCCGAAATCTAGGCTTGAACAGGCAAGGGCGAGTCTCAAAGCGGCAAAAATCCTCTTGGGGATGTCCCGCAACTTGAAAACAGAGGTAAAAAATGGCGTCATTGATCATCTCGATAAACTATACCGGCATATCCAAGAGGGAGAGAAAGAACTTACAAAATATAAGCAAGAGCCGGTCACTAGATCCCCAGATGAAGACTCTGAACAAGACCCTGAACAATCAAAAGAGGAAGAGCCACCGCTGATAGACAGGTGGCAGAGAATGATCATGGCGCATAGCGAAATGCTAAGCGCCAATAAAGAACAAAATGAGAGGCTCGAGGAGGTTTTGAAAAATCACGCCACTCTCCTTGACGGTGTAGAACTACACAAGAAAGAAATAGAAAAGAGCGCAAGTAGCATGCGGTGTCTTGAAGGCGCGGTAAGATATCACGCAGTCGCCCTTGATAAGCTAAGGGAAACTACCAACATCTCCGCAGTTAATACCGGCACTGAGCTCCTGCAAGAGATGAAGGAGCTGAAAAGCACCACGCAGGAGCTCAGCAAACGGGTAGGCGAGGCTAACTGCGGACCGCGAACATACGCACAAATGGCGGCCCAACCTGCGTCGCAAACCAACACCAAATCACATGCGTTAATGATATCAAGCGTTGACATCTGCCCTTGTGACATATTAGTGACAGAAATTAAAGACACGCTCAAAGCAAAAGAAAGCGGGATTAAGATTCAGAGGATGAAACGCGTGAGAGGGCCAAAAATCGTCCTGTCGTGCGCCACAAAGACGGAGATGGAACAAGTTGCCAATAAACTCACTACTAATAAACACCTGGTAGTTGAGGAAGCCAAGTTTCTAAATCCCCTGGTCGTCCTTAAGAACCTATGTCGGCACATCACAGAGGCAGACATCGCGACCGCGTTAGCACAACAAAACACAGAATTGACGAGGGGTCTGTCGGCCGAGGAGGCGACTGTTGTGGAGAGATACCGGAGGAGGGCTAGACACCCGGATGAGTGTCACGTCGTCCTCCAGGTGTCTCCAAATCTCTGGCAGAGGCTTACCGCGGCCGGCAGACTATTCGTCGACGTGCAATGCGTTAAAGTCCAAGACCAAACGCCCCTGATTCAGTGCATGCGGTGCCTGGGCTATGGCCACGGTCGGAAGAGTTGCTCCGTGGAAGAAGAGGACCGCTGCACTAAATGTGGGGAAACGGGTCACGTCAGGAAAAATTGTAACCACCAAACCAATTGCCATAATTGCGCGAAAGCCAAAATGCCTCACACCAATCACGATGTGTTCGACATGGAGTGCCCGATAAGAGCTAGGGCGGACACACTCGCGAGAGAGGCTGTCGCATATAATTAGCGTTCTTCGTCGCAGTGCGTCACACACTACACAACAACCAATTGGCGCCACACGACCACACACTACAATTAACACTCGCAAAATATTAAACACTAACATTAAACAAATACACATCACTCATACTAAATACACGACAGCGCACAAACACACATTAACACACCAATTTCATACAACACTAATCAACGCTACAGAACACAACTCCACTACAATAACACAGTCACAATCCTACACAACTACACTAACCAAGAATTATTCACTTACAAACAAATCACTAACTACAGTAGCAAATACACATACAGCACAGACATGTGAACATGAGCGCTGGTGCAATGATTGTACCAACGCACATGTTATCACAACACAAAACAAGAACACATTAACATACTCTAACTACTTCACATATAACACAATAATAATCTGCTATGCTGTCACATAACAGATTATATAAGGCAATAAAAAACTATATTAAACAACCATACAATCACAACATTATCCAATCAACACTACATAACACAGTCATGACATGTAACACTACATAAAAGCTAGTTACTACTTAACAGTAACAACACCACATTCACAGTACATTAATACACAACGAATGACCACAACATTAGGACAAACAAGCAATTATCATGGAAGTAACACCTCACATGTAACACAATAAAATAATTTAATTGCATAAGGCATATTAAATATATTTGGAAAATAACAAAAAACGAACACCACAACACACAGAACAAAAAATTACATAATACACAAACACCAATTACACACATTAATATAATTTAATGTATAACATAAATTATATACTTGAATAATAAAAAACTATATACGTACAAAGCACAAATAAAATAAACATAAAACTACTACTCAATATTAACACGCAACTATAATTTAATGTACTATTAGCATAAATTATATATTCTGCCAACAAAAACTATAATAACACAAACAAAGTTTAACACACAAACAAACATTATCCAAAACAACACAACAGTTTAACTCACTCAAGCACAAAATATGCGCGAACAACAAAACTAAAATAAATCATAAAATTAAAACCAAACATCGTAGAAGCATTAAACCAAATAGTATAATAATTTAATAAATAATAACCATACAATACAATAAACATAGATAAAATAACCAAATTTATAAACAACATAACTAAAACATTAAATATAATATAAAATTGACTTCCAATACCATATACTAAATAATTTTGTGAATAATCAAGAAGTACATTCCAGACAACAATGCGTGACTTACGCGCGACAAAGCTAATGCGTAAACCCCTTATGCGACCTCCATAAATCTAAATCATAATAATAAACAAATTAAAAACCGTAAAAAGATAGAAAAGGGAACAAATTGTAAAATCTAAAAATCTAATCGAAACAATTACAAGGAAATAAAATGACGCTACAAGAGTGCGTGCACTATACACACGTGCCAAAGCATAGAAACTAGCACGAAAAAGCATAATCAAAGATGTATAACTTTTTTCTTTTTTTAACAAAAATCCCAGCTTTCATTTCGGACATATGCAATCCCTGATAATGTTAGGGGCTTTTTGCGGGCTGGGTCAGGAACCCAGACACAAACCAAAAAAAAAAAAAAAAAAAAAAAAAAAAAAAAACCTAACCTAACCTAACCTAACCTAACCTAACCTTTTTTTTTTTTTTTTTTTTTGTTCACGCAGTGGCAAAATGCTATTTACGCACCGCCCCCCGCCAGTTACAGACAGGAGGTTGTGTGGGACTCGCCAGTCCTGCGACTGGAATACCCACTAAAATCCACTGCGGTGCCTCTTCCGCGCTTTTACGGGGTGCCGGAGAGATCGTCTTACGACATTCGATCCCCGACACCCCAACGCTTGGCTCTCTGGCCGCATCCAATAACCCCTCAAGGTGGCGGGAGCAGATGCGCGTATAAGCGCCGTCTGCCCCCCAGCCGCCGCCGTCGGAGCGAGTTTGCGGGCGCTGCAGTCTCACGCTCCCGCTCCTTGGCCTCCTTCTGTGCAATGACCTCTTCGCAGAAGGAGGCCATCGACGTCCAACCCCTGTCGCTATCAAGCACCACCGAAACGATGCTCGACAGCGACAGGTCGTCTCCAATTACCCCGGACAGGATGCGGCGCTCAGACCCCCAGGCGGGGCACTCCTCCAGGGTGTGACGCGCATCATCAACTAGCGCGCCACACTCGTGGCACCCGGGAGTCTCCTCCTTCCCAATCCTGTGCAGGTACTTACCGAAGACACCGTGTCCGGTAAGTACCTGCGACATCCTAAACGTAACGTTGCCGTACCTCCTTGTCATCCAGCGGTGGAGAAGGGGAGCGACCGCCTGAACAGTCGCTCGACCAGCTACTCTGGGTACCTCCAGTTCCTCCCTCCACCGCCGGATGACGTTCCTTTGAGCCGCCTGCTTTGCCCTACGTAATTCCCTAGGGGAAATACTTGTGCCCCTTGCACGCGCCGCAGCGCAAACCCGGTAGACCTCCGCCTGTGCCCCAGCCTGGAGAGGCCAAGGCGGGTCGCCCGCCAACAGTGTTGCCGCGGCCCATGACACAGTACGGTAGCCCCTGATAGACCTCACCGCCATGACCCGCTGCGGCTTACGCAGCAAAGTCTTATTATGGGCGGTGAGGGACTCCGCCCAGATAGGGGCCCCATACAGCGCCATAGACCGCAAAATTCCGGCATATAATCGTCGGCAGGACGACCCAGGACTTCCAGTATTCGGCAGAAGTCTACCCAGCGCCGCGGCGGCTTTGGTAAGCCTGGGCACAAGTTGGGCAAAATGCGGCCCAAAACTCCACCTGCTATCAAGGTGCAGACCCAGATATTTCATCTGGGCCCGCACCGGCACGACAACGTTAGACACCCTGATCTGTGCTCCTCGGGGGACACCCTGACCCGGGCCATGAAACAGGAGGGCCTCTGTTTTGTCTAAAGAGACCCTCAGACCCAGGTCATTTATCCGGCCCACGACGAGCGCAACTCCAGCCCTCGCCAGCCGAGCGGCCTCCCCGAAGTCAGCCCCCCTCACAGTGACGAGGGTATCATCTGCATAACAGATGACCCCCATCCCAGGAAGGAGCCGGCCTCGCAGAAGCCAGTCGAACCCGACGTTCCACAGGGTCGGACCGAGGACCGAGCCCTGCGGGACGCCGCATTCCACCCGGCGGCGATGTAAGCGCCCGTCGTCCCCCTCCCAGAGCACGTGCCTTTCCTCAAGGTACGCTTCCAACAGCCTCCGGAGGTATGGGGGCACTCCATGGAACCGGAGCGCCTCCCTTAATGTCTCATGCGGGAGGCTGTTGAAAGCGTTTTTGATGTCAAGCGAGACTGCCAGCATCACGTCCCTATTGGCCACCGCTTCGGTGGCCTGAATTTTCAGGGCGGCCAGTGCATCAATAGTTGACCGGCCGCGCCTGAATCCGTACTGATTTGCTGACAGCCCCGGCCCGACATCCTCGAGGTGCTGAACGAGGCGGTCCGCGACGACCTTCTCAAACAATTTGGCCGCCTCGTCCAGCAGCACCAGGGGTCTATATGCAGAGGGAGAGTCCAAAGGACGACCCTCCTTCCGCAAAAGGCACAACCTGCCCTCTTTCCAAATCGACGGGAACTGCCCAGACCTCAGACATTCGTCGAGCAGTTCCCGTAGCATGTTCCCACAGACAGCCG
The DNA here is from genome assembly GCA_032191425.1 of Lymantria dispar. Taxonomy (NCBI): domain Eukaryota; kingdom Metazoa; phylum Arthropoda; class Insecta; order Lepidoptera; family Erebidae; genus Lymantria; species Lymantria dispar. The sequence continues at coordinate 423,482 of CM063449.1, forward strand.
CAGCGATGCCGTACACGAGGCCCGGGACTCCGTCCGGGCCGGGCGCTTTCTTCTTTCCGCGAAGACGGAAGAGGGCTGCATCCAATTCTCGGTCAGCGATGGGCGGAATGGGAACTTCCGCCTCTATCGCTGACGGAGGAGCCATCCTTGGGGGAGCATGCCCCGCTGAGTTCGGAAAAAGCTCCCCCAACAGTCCCGATAAGAGATCAGCATCCAGGGTTTCGATGATGGGGGCGCCGCAGGCTCGGAGCTTGTTCCGTGCCCGTTGATAGGGGCGCCCCCACGGATCTCTATCGAGGACCGCAAGCAGCTCCTCCCGCGCCCTCTCCTTCGCCCGGCTGATGGCCAGCTGCAGGGTTTTCTTTCTTCTTTGGTACTCCATACGCAGCTGGCCCTCAAGGACTTCATCCCGGACCGTCCTCTGGCGGCAGCGAATGTACGCCCGCCGCGACCGGTTGGAGGCCACCCGAAGACCGGCAATCTCAGGTGACCACCAGTATACCTGTCGTCGCGGAGGCCGCCGCCGCGCCCTTGGCATCGCCGCATCGCAGACCGTCTGCAGGCAACTTCTAAAATGGCCCGCGAGCTCATTCACCCCCGTGACTCGCTGTCCCGCTGAGCCCCAACGCTGGACTATTGCGGACTCCCGGACCATGTCTAGGTCAATTTGCCCGATGGCCCATTTCGGGAGTCCACCCCTTACTCTGCGCCGGGGCTGCAGTGGACCCGGAGGGGCAGAGACCTCAAACCGTATGTAGCGGTGGTCTGATAGAGTCTCCACCCCTTCCACCACTCTCCAGCCTCTCACCATGCTAGCGACACTGGGGCTGGCAAACGAAAGGTCCACCACAGACCCACCCCAGTCCCGCACGCACGTGAGTACCCTCCCTGTATTGAGGAGGGACAAGTCAGAAAGAATGGTCCACTGTTCTACGGCCCTTCCTCTGGGATCCGTGGCAGGGTTTCCCCACGCCTGAGACTTTGCGTTGAAATCGCCGAGGACCACTACTTTCCTCGGCGACTGTCGCCGAACCGCAGCGCCGACAGAGTCCAAGAAGATCTCAAACTCCGCCAGCGCGCGGTTGGGAGAGAAATAGACCCCTACAACTGCAAAGTCTCTCCATCCCGCCACGGCATACCCATTACCCCTCTCGAGTACGGAAAGGGGGGGGCCGATATCTACTCTGACGAGGACAGCGACGTCACCATTAATGTCTCCCACCCAGTTGGGTGAGGAAGGGACGAAATATGGCTCGCAGGCCACCGCCAGGTCCACACCCCACTCCGCCATAGATTGCAAGAGCAGATCTTGGGCAGCGGCAGTGTGGTTGATGTTCGCCTGGAGGAAATCTACTTTGTCTCCCATTAAGGAGACATTTCAATTTCCTCCTGAACCTGACGGCTTAAAGTCGTTGTGGTGGTCTGAGGTCCTTGGACCACCTTGCCTTTCGAGGAGGGAGGTTTACACAACCTCCCTCCCATAATGTGCGATGATGCTCGACCGGCGTCAGCACAGACTGCACAGCGGTACTCCGCCATGCACGAGGCCGCCTTGTGCCCTTCAAAGCCACACCGGTAACAAAGACTGGAGCGGTCGACTTCTGAGGTGCACAAAGAGGTTGTATGCCCCAACCCTAGGCACCTAAAACACCTAAGAGGTAGGTTTTCTAGCACCTGGACTCCGGCGGAGCTCCAACCGACTAAGAGCCTCCCCGCATCCGCCAGAGTCTTCGCAGTGGCGACGGGGCACCTTACCTTGGCTACGCCCATGCCACGTGCCCCACGCTGGATCTCCCCAACCTGCACCTCCGTTGCAGCACATCCTCCTACGCGGACCACGGCCTGTTGGATCCTCTCTTGGGTGACAGAATCATCAAGACCGGTCACCCGAATGTCCGCCCGTTTAACCGGGCAGACAACGTCCGCCATTCCAGCGAGCGCTGTGCGAAGGCTAGTGGCTAGTTTATCGGCGGTCTCCCTAGTCTGGTCCTTAGGTAACTGGAGCACCCTTGCCCCAGTCACAGAGCGTCTGACCTTTAGACCCCCCTCAATTCCAAGCTCCTTAAGGTCCACCTCCTGTTCAGCACGGAGCATAGCATCGGCGTATGTTAGCCCCCTGCTTTCGGCCCCGGGCTGCAATTTCAAAATTACAGCCGAAGAGCGAGGAGCAGTCAACGCCGACTTTACTTTCCTCCGTGCCACTTCTGCTGCACTGGGAGCGACGGGGGGCACAGCCTTCGCTGGGGTGGTTGAAGAGAGTGCCGCAGAAGAGGTGGCCTTTTTCTTGCCCTTTTTAACAACAGTGACCCAACTCTCTACAGGCGCGGATGGGGTCACTGGAACATCCTTGGACGTCGTTGTTACTGCAGCAGGTGTCGTTGCAGTCTTGGGTGCAGCAGGTACAGCAGTCATACCTCTCTTCTTATCCGCTGCCAAGGGTGGACGGACTCTCTGGGCGGGGAGGAGACGATCCTCAATCCCGTCAAATCGAGCCGCCATCATCTCACCGAAGGAATTTCGGAGAGAGGTCTCCATGTCCTCAAACATGTGCTTAAGCACATCCGCATCCGGTGTCGACCTTTGGGCCACCGCTTTAGGGGACTTAAATTCGTCAAACTGTCTCCTATAAGATTTGAGTTCCATCTTGAGGGTCTCGTTTTCCTTACGGAGTTTAGCAATATCCCTCCTAAAGGACTCAAGACTGTCTTCTTCTACCGTTTTTAACAATACGTTAATGCATTTCATCAGGTTTTCCGTCCCTTGATTAAGTACTTTAATAGTAGTCCCCTTGAGATTTTTTGATTTTCGGATGCTTTGCTGAACCTCAGCAAGTACGCTCATACTGTATTTTTTAACTTCCTGGGTTGAACAGAGGTTCAGCGTCCCATCCGAAAATTCCATTACCTCCGAGCATGTACTGTCATCTGAATCCCCATCCATGGCTCGTTGCTCCAACATATCATGTAGAGAACGAGCACATGCAAGTCCAGCAGAATGTCCTCTAACCGGTGTTTTGCCTCTGCGGGCCGCACTAACTTTGGCAGCAGAAGCTGCACTAGCCCCGGATACCTCCTTGCGGTACTGCTCTATGTCCCCAGCAGAACGCTTGAGACTGACCGAACACGGTTTCGTGAACATTATAGGCGATGCAGGCGGGGGCATAACTGCCCCAGATGCCTCGCTTTCACTCCCACTCATTACTGTCGTTGTTGGGCCACGCGTCTCCATTATATGGACTTTAGTGCTCTTATCTATCTTGACCTACCCTAACATAGCCTATCTAAACCTAACCTATCTAAACCTATCTTACTCTAATGTAGCCTAATCTATCCTAGCTTACCCTACCTTACACCTATCCTAACTTATTCTCACTTATCCTAAACAAACCTAACCTATTCCTAGCTTATCCTAGCCTATCCTACCGTATTCTAACTGATCCTAACCTATTCCTATCCTATCCTAACTTGTCCTAAACAATCTTTACTTATCCTGGCCTATCCTAACTTATCCTAAAGTAACTTAACCTAAATTAACCTAACTTAAACCCTAGGTACTAAAGTCCATAACCAACTTCCTTCTAACTCCTTCTCTTCCTTCTTTTTATCTTCTAGAGTCTCTGCTCCGTTAACGTATAAAAAATATAATTATCCTTACCACCTGGTTCTATGGTCACTGTCACTAAACACACAAATTCACAAAATTGAATGGTGTAGTCCGGACGACTTAATGTATAAAATCTGAACAAATTCTATACACATTCCCATCACTCTCAAAATTTGAATACTGCAGTCGGACGACGCGATGTAGGAGTACATACAGTGAACTCTACTACACGTTACTGACGTCACGACGACACGGACAGAGCGCGCAAGTGCAGCTCTCAGCGCACGACGCGTCGTGGGAGCGCACACCGTGATCACCACACTATACGCGGACGATGCGATGTACCAGTGTATACAGTGAACACTGACTCTACCGGCATGACGACAACACCACAACGAAGAGCGTGTAGGAGCACGTCTTAACCGCACGACGTCTGGCTCACGACTAACCTAACCTAACCTAACCTAACCTAACCTAACCTAACCTAACCTAACCTAACCTAACCTAACCTAACCTAACCTAACCTAACCTAACCTAACCTAACCTAACCTAACCTAACCTAACCTAACCTAACCTAACCTAACCTAACCTAACCTAACCTAACCTAACCTAACCTAACCTAACCTAACCTAACCTAACCTAACCTAACCTAACCTAACCTAACCTAACCTCAGTCCCCCGCTGACCGCGGTTGCGTCAGCAGCGAATTGACACGTGCTCCGCAGTTTTAAATAAGTTTTAGTGGGTTTTTTGAAGCGTACATAGTGGTGTTATACATCAAAAGTTGCGCAATTGCAAGGCGCATCCAGTGGTGAAACGTGCTTGTGCCGCGGAAGTAACCCCGAAGTACAATTAGTGAAAAACCTTGATGTAAGAGGTTAAGTGTGGTTAAAATATCAGTTTTTTGGCAATAGTGCTTCGGCTGAGGTGCCTCCCTCCGATTTTTTGGTGTCGGCGGGTAGGCCCCGGCTGCCCGCATCTTTTGGTGGTTGTTGCGTCGAAATCCCTGCGGCGCAACATCGCCAAAAAAAAAAAAAAAAAAAAAAAAAAAAAAAAAAAAAAAAAAAAAAAAAAGCAGAAAAACAAAGTTGGCGTCACCACGAGGTACCAGAAATACAGGAGCTGGGACGCCACAACTTCGTGGGCACCTACGGGCAAGTACACTGAGCCTCCTGAAACATCTAGAAAAATTTTATCATTAATAGTTTAGTAGTTATTCACTTATAAAAAACCAAACTTTGCCACCGAATAGCTCGGCTCCATATGGGGCTATAACTGCGTTTGAACTCTAGCCTGTTGCGCGCTCATTGGTTCTACCTGGCGACAAAAATAAGACTCCCTGGACCATATAGTCTAGGAGCTGTGACCAGAAAACCTGACAACGTGGTTTTTTGACAGTTTTGTTCGGGCGAAAAAATTCAAATAATATCAAGACAAGTCTGTCGTGTAGAGGACTATTTTACGCTATTTTAGCATATTTTTGTAAAATTTTTGGACTTATAACTTAGGAGCTATTGATTTTTTAGTGTTTTTTTCTTAATTAATTGAAATATATTGTAAATAATTGTATAAATTCAATTTAGGTACCTCTATATGACTATTGGGCATACCCCGAGCCCAAACTCGCCGGGTCTAGGCCCAATATCTGCGATTTTACAATTCCTGGGGGTGTTAGGGGGTGTTCGTGGTTGGCCGCGAAAATTTTCAAAGTCCCATATCTCCGAAAGTATACGTCGTAGCGGATCGCGGTTTTCGGTCCAAGGGAAGATAGGCAGAGGCCTACGGACATATATTCAAAATTGCCCATTTGGGCAATATTTTTTACATTTACGTTTTTTCAGCATAAACTGGTAGTCCTAGTGACGCCATTGTCAACGTCGAAAACCCCGTGCTCCTCGGACTGATAGTTACGGAGATATTCGCGTCCAAAGTTAGGTTTTGACAGCTCGGCGGCCATCTTGGATTTTTTCAGGAGGCCGTATCTTTGGAGATATTGCACGTGGAGCGCTGAGATTTTGTAGGCGGGTTAAGGGGGGAGTAAGGGGTTGGGGGGACTTAGTTTTTTCAAAATAGGGGACAAAAATTTTTGGCACTTGGTTTTCATTTCTCGTTGGTAGAACTCCCAACTCCACGCCTGCAGGTCGAATCGCGACATCTCTGCGACAAATAGATCCGAAGATATTGCCGACCAAAGTTCTGTCCGGCGGCCATCTTGAAAGGGTTCAAGTGGCCTTAACTTCGTCATTTATTGAGCTAGCGCGACGCGGTTTTCGCTGTTGGGGGTCCCTTGGGAAGGAGTATCGATCCCCTTGGGTGCTGAGTGGATTCGGACCCACAAAATTACGATCACAGCGGAGGGTGCCCGAGTGTGGAGGGCGCCTTAGGAAGTCTCACTGTTCAAACCCGAACTTCCTGCGACCAGTAGAACCGGAGATATAGGCCTTCGAAAATTGCCGGGGGGTGTTGGAACTCTTTGGGTGTGATTTTCGAAGGGCCGTAGCTCCGTAACTATTGGGCGTAGAGGATTGCGGCTTCTTCTGGCGTTAATCGCATAAGGAGCTCTATCCCAAGCTGTCATCGTCTTTCTTCTGGCTCTTCTGCCTCTTCTGTAACTTCTTCTTTATACTTCTTTTGTCTTCTTTTCTCTTCTTTTTGATCTGTGACGTGCTCCTGACTCCTCGGGGCTCTTGGCACCGGGGGCTGTGTCCACTAAGCGTAGGAAAGCCGAGCCCCGAAAATTCAAAATTTTTTACATTTTTGGATAATAAATTTTGGCATCATATTTAGAGTGGTTGGCCCATACGCAGTCTTCCGGCCGGTGGCGACAACTGGTTATTGCACTTGGCAATTAATCCATTTTGTGCTGCAGCCGGGGCCTGGTCTGAGTGAGCCCTCAACGATTGAGTTATAGAATTCACTATTACAAAACGAACACCTCCATATAGTTAAGTTAGCTAGTAAGTTAGATATAAGACAGTAGGGCGTTTACACCCTACAATTTTAAGTCCTTATTAATCTTAATGTTATTTTATTTTATTTTACCTGTTTTTACATTGTAACGTCCTATTTTATTGACTAAGGATCTTTACATCCTAAAAATATTTTGACTTTATACATATATAGATATAAGATTCTACGACAACGGGTATTATACACCCAAAAGTTTAACTTTATATAACAGATACATTGGGATTTATACCCATTAGCTGAATAAGTTTTGATTACAGGGCTTTACACCCTGGAAATTGTAAAACATTTTATTTTATTCCATTTCAATTATTAATCTAGATAAACCAAATCGCTTTATTTTACTAATAGCGGTCTAAATTACAGCATTAGTGATTGTGAAACCGGGTTGACCCAGGATACCACTGCTCAGCTTTTACACTGAACAGTGACCTTTCTATATACCCACAAACACATCTCGGTCAATCAAGATGCATCGTACACCCCCACCTCATAGACAAACAACCAGCATGACATTGTTAAAAGAACAGCAAAAACAGCATCAACAACAAGAACACAAGCAGGAAGAAACACAAACACAGACACAACAACAAACACAATCCACACAAAACGACCAACAACAGAATCAACAACACAACCAGGAATACAAACCACAACATCAGAAACACGAACAACAAAATCACACAATAGAAGCACAACAACAAAGACGTAGATCTGGAAATAAGGTCTCTGAGACAGTTGACGGGTTCGAAAGAATGAAGACAACAGTTTGTAACACAACTTTTAACTTCATTGACGGGGACACTTCAACTCCAGTCGACATACCAAAAAATTCTCAAAGACGACCTCGGGTACATCCTGAGAAACCAGCACAAAGTGATGACAAAGGGGGTGACGAAATAGAAAGGAGAGAAGAGGAATTACTGATAGTAATATCACCACCTAATCAAAAGACAAAACAAGATAAGAAGACAAAGAACAATCCAAAAATCATGAATCCCAACAGGGAAGAGGAAATGAGAAAAGACACACCCCCAAGGAGGGTTACAGCAATACAAGGAGGAATTACGAAGAAAAGGACTGGTATTGCTGATGCGATGAGAGTGATTCACGCCGGTATAACTAAGTGTTTAGCAGATTCTAGAAATTTTAAAACAGAACTAAAGAAAGGTGCCATAGGACACCTCGATAAACTGCTAACACTGATAGACAAAGTGGAAAAACTCGAAACGCAGAAGGAAGGAGAACACAAAGAAGAAATTAAAGAAGAAAGGGATTTGAATACAACGAAAATAGAAGACACAGTTAGGTCTATGATGGAAAGAGAACGAGAGAAATTAGAGAGTGTGTTAAAGGAGCACACAAATGCACTAACTGATAGTATACTAGCTATGAATGCATACAAGAATGCCCTGGAGAACGCCCCGATAGCACACTCACTCGAGGGTGAAGGAGCTGACAAAGGTGCGATCGCAGGGGATGTCTGTCAGATAAAGGAGGTCGTGATGGAAATCAGACAACAAACGACCAAAGTGGTTGAAAACCTACCCTCCTACGCAGACATAGTCTCAGGACAGAAAACAGCAAAAGGCAACATACCAAGACCCATGCATAGTATAATTGTCACCTCTAACGCCGTAACGCCTACGTACGAGGAAACAAGAGACCAAATTAGGAGTACTCTGAAGGCAAAAGAGACAGGGTTGCAGATAGACGGGCTTAGAGGAATCCGCAATGGCAAGGTCGTCATAAGTTGCTCAACTAAAGCGGAAGTCCAGAAAGCAGCCGAAAGGCTCAAAATGAACAAAGACTTAAAAATAGAGCAAGCAAAAAACAGTAATCCGCTCATCATATTACGTAACATAATGTCATGCAATACGGAGGACGACATTAAAATGGCTTTCAAGACCCAGAATAAAGACCTAGTAGAGGGTCTTAACTCTGAGGACATGAAAATCGAAGAACGGTTCCGGAGGAAAGCCCGTAATTCCTTGCAGAGTCATGTTGTACTTAGAGTTTCCCCGAGGTTGTGGAAGAGGGTGACCGAAAAAGGGAAACTCTACACGGACATACAACAAGTAGTGGTAGAAGACCAGACCCCACTCATTCAATGCTCGAGATGCCTGGAATACGGCCATGGGAAAAAGACATGCAAGGAGAAAGAAAACCGTTGCCACCATTGCGGAGACTTCCATCACAAAGCGGAATGCCCTAGGCGTATAGCCGGGCAACCGCCGACATGCTCAAATTGCAACAAGAGGGAACACCTGAATGCAGAACATGCGGTGTTTAGTGCGGAATGCACAATACGTCAAAAGAATGACGAATTAGCCCGGAAAAGCATTAATTACTGCTAAGGGCACCACGGGGAAAAATAGGTATACTGCAACCCCACATCCCACATCCATCGCCCTACAGGCTAATCTGCAGAGGAAGGAGCTGGCCACCACCGAATTAATAAATGAGGCAAATAAACGTAAAGCAATGTTTGCATTGGTTCAAGAGCCTTACGTGGGTGGGCAAAAAGTTATGAAGTTGTACGGCACCGCAAGGACGTACCAAAATGCGAACCATGGAGATGGCGTGGTAAAGGCGGCGATCGTCGTGTTTAGTACGGCAGTCGCTGTCACATTGTGCCACAAGTACACCACGAATAACATCGTCGTGGTCACAATGAAAACTAGCGCATGGGAAATCCTTGCGGTGTCTTTCTACTTTGAACCTTGCCAGGACATTGAACCCTACCTTAGACATTTGATAGATATCTGTAAGGAGACCAATGTCAAGAAAATATTGATAGGAGGAGATGCTAATGCCAAAAACATCTGGTGGGGCGGCCAGCGTACGGACAAAAGAGGGGAAGCAACAATGAGTGCATTATTGGAAATGGGACTACAGGTGCTGAACGACGGCAACGCTCCTACCTTTGATACGATAAGAGGTAATCGTAGATTGACCAGTTTCGTGGACATCACTGCTTGTTCGGACGAAATGCTACTGCTGATAGACGACTGGACAGTGGCTGATGATCTGACCGGCTCCGACCACAGCGGAATTATTCTAAAACTCAAGCTTCAGAAGTCACTGGGCATCATGATTAGCAGGACCACACGGAAATATAAAACTAACAAAGTCAACTGGTCCCAATTTTTGACAAAATTGGGACAGTTAAAAACCGATAAGAATTTAAATGCCGACACGATACAACAAATTAAAACCAAAACAGAAATAGACAACTTTATAAATAATTTTACATTAGCAATAACACAAGCCTGCGATCATACGATGCCTAGGAAAAAAGCTATTGAGAAGATACGCATTCCATGGTGGTCTAAGGAGCTGGAGATCTTGAAGCAGGGGGTTGCCATTAGCAGGCGTCGAATCCGAACGACATCTACAAGGTTTAGGAGTGAGGCCGTCGAGCAGTACCTTAGGGCTAAAATAGAATATGAAAGCAGAGCAAAGGCTGCGCAGATAGCCAGCTGGAAAGAGTTCTGCAATAAGCAGACCAGGGAGGGGGTGTGGGAAGGGATCTACAGGGTTATACGTAATACGAAAAAACGTGAAGAGGATTTGCCGCTGATTGACTGTGGCGTACAGCTGGATACTAAACGATCAGTCGAGCTGCTGGCCAAAACATTCTACCCCAGTGATAAAATTGAAGACGATGACGCCGGCCACAGCCGGATCAGGAGAATGGCGGAGGATATAAAGTCTCCGGTAATTGCTACGCAAGAACCGGACTTTACAGACGTTGAACTAAGATCGGCTGTGGCCGACTTCAATCCGAAGAAAGCTCCTGGGTGTGATGGATTGACCGCTGATATCTGCTCACGAGCAATATTAAGTGATATTAACACCTTTCTGGCAATCATAAACAAGTGCTGGCAGTTAGAGTATTTTCCACGCAGCTGGAAGGAGGCCGTCGTAGTCGTGCTACGGAAACCGGGGAAGGACAACTATACACATCCCAAATCGTATAGACCAATCGGGCTTCTCCCGGTCTTAGGCAAGGTCTATGAAAAGATGCTGGTAAGAAGACTGACTCATCACCTGGTGCCCAGATTGAGCCTCCGTCAGTTTGGCTTTATGCCCCAGCGCTCCACTGAGGACGCCCTCTATAGTCTGGTGACCCATGTGAAAGGCAAACTTCATGAGAAGAAGCTGATCACTATGGTGTCGCTGGACATTGAGGGCGCCTTCGATAGCGCTTGGTGGCCGGCAATAAAGGTTAGACTGGTGGAAGAGCAGTGCCCAGGGCGATTGAGGGGGACGATGGCCAGCTACCTGGATGACAGAACAGTCCGAGTAAGGTATGCCGGCCATGAACACGTCCAGAAGACCAGCATGGGATGTGTACAGGGATCCATTGGGGGCCCCATCTTGTGGAATCTTCTGCTGGACCCACTGCTGAAGGATCTCGCGAGAGGGGGAGTCCACTGTCAAGCGTTTGCCGATGACATTGTTCTCGTCTTCTCGGGGGAGACAGCGGAGGATGTCCAGCGGCAGGGAAATTCAACCCTCGACCTTGTTCAGAAGTGGGGTGTAAGAAACAGACTTAGGTTTGCACCACACAAGACTCTTGCGATGGTGCTGACCAAGAAACTGAAGTACGACACTCCACGGCTGAGCATGGGCGGGGTGGGAATAGCCTTGTCAAAGGAGATAAAACTTCTGGGGCTCACGATTGACTGCGGATTAACCTTCGGCGCTCACGCTGCAAATGTTTGCGGCAAGGCGCTGGGGGTTTATAAGCAGTTGTTGAGAGCCGCCAGGGTGAGCTGGGGCCTTCACCCGGAGATAGTCAGCACGATTTACAACGCGGTCGTCGAGCCCATCGTGACGTATGCGGCCAGTGCATGGGCCTCTGAAACTAGGAAGAAGTGCGTATGCAAGCATCTCAACACAGTCCAAAGACTATTTGCGCAGTCGAGGATTAAGGCGTATCGCACGGTGTCGCTTAATGCAGCGCTGGTGCTGGCGGGGGCTCTCCCCCTTGACCTGCGAATAAGGGAAAATGCTTCTCTGTACGCGATCAGGAGGGGTTTGCTGCCGCCCATACCGGACAGGACAGTGGAGACGCCGTTGCCGTATGCGGAAAGACCCCACCCAGCGCAGCATATGAGCCACAGCTTCATTAAGATTGATACACCTCGGGAAGTTGTAGAGGGGGTGGACTGTGCAGTACAGATATTCACTGACGGCAGTAAGATAGAAGGCAAGGTGGGAGCGGCGATTTCCATTTGGAAAGATGCCACTGAAGTGAGGAACATAAAACTAAATCTGCCGATGTACTGCACAGTATATCAGGCTGAACTGTTGGCCATATGTCAGGCTGCAAAGGTGGCAGTCCAAGACTTTTCTGAGCCATGCGCAATCCTCTCAGACTCCAGATCAGCATTAGAGACGGTAGTGAACAATGACTCTACACACAGACTGGCAGCGAAGACCAGAGCCTACCTCAAAGAAGCTTATCACCTGGGGAAGGCAACCAGGCTGTTCTGGATAAAGGCCCACGCAGGGATAGATGGTAACGAACGCGCAGACCAACTCGCCAAAGATGCTGCTCTTCGAGTTAAAAAGAAGCCAGTGTACGATCTGTGCCCCGTTTCATTCGCCAAGCGGGAAATACGCATGGTCGCGCTTGGTGAATGGAACGAGAGATATAAGAAGGGTATAACGGCTAATGTCACGAAGATGTACCTACCGGATGCGATCGAGGCATATAAAATCGTGCGCGAGATACAATTTGGACCTAAGATCACACAAGCCCTAACGGGCCACGGAGGTTTTGCTGCATACTTACACAGGTTTAACTGTAGGAGCAACCCATATTGCGAATGCGATCCTGAAACGGAGGAATCGGTGCTGCATCTGTTACTTGACTGCCCTATACACAGCAAGCGCAGATGCGACACCGAACACCTCCTTGATGAACGCATCCAGCCACAGACACTGGCTGAGATCATGAAAAAGAAAAGAACTAGGGAAATCTTCATAGAATACATTAAGACAATAACACAAATTGCAAACAATAGAAACAAACAAACATTAACATTAAACACAAACACACATACATAACATAAGTATCCTAGAATAAATCAAGAATGGAATGAAGTAAATAGATATATGTATACAATATGTACATCAATAAAGTATGCCTAATATTTGAATTAAGATAGAAATAAAAAGCAGGACATAAGTAGCATAGTAATTGTATAATAGACCTAAGTTATAATAATAAAGATAAGAATCCCCGAATGGGGTAATGAAAAACTCATTTCCTAGAGTTAAAGAAAAACATGTATGATTAGGAAATCTCTTATAATGTAAGAGGCAATGAGAACTGGGCTTCAACCTGGAATAACAAAAAAAAAAAAAAAAAAAAAAAAAAAAAAAAAAAAAAAAAAAAAAAAACCTAACCTAACCTAACCTAACCTAACCTAACCTAACCTAACCTAACCTAACCTAACCTAACCTAACCTAACCTAACCTAACCTAACCTAACCTAACCTAACCTAACCTAACCTAACCTAACCTAACCTAACCTAACCTAACCTAACCTAACCAACCCTCGAACGTGTTCGGAAGTGGGGCGTCGCGAATAGGTTGAGGTTTGCACCACACAAAACACTTGCTATGGTGCTAACCAAAAAACTTAAGTACGACACTCCACGGCTGAACATGGGCGGGGTGGGAATAGCCTTGTCGAAGGAGATTAAGATCCTGGGGCTAACGATTGACAGAGGCTTGACGTTCGGCGCTCACGCCGCAAATGTGTGCGCGAAGGCGCTGGGCGTCTATAAGCAACTGTCGAAAGCCGCCAGGGTCAGTTGGGGCCTCCACCCGGAAGTCGTGGGCCTGATTTACAACGCGGTGATAGAACCGATAATTACATACGCAGCCAGTGCATGGGCTCCGGCCACTAACAAGAAGAAAGTAAGGAAACACCTGGATACGGTGCAAAGGGTATTCGCGCAAAGGAGGATAAAGGCCTATCGTACGGTGTCTCTTAACGCAGCTCAGGTTCTGGCGGGGGCGATCCCCCTCGACATACGCATCAGGGAAAATGCTTCTCTGTATGCGGTCAGGAGGGGATTGCAACCGCCAGCGCCTGATAGAGAGGCAGAGACACCGACGCCATACGCCGAAAGACCCCACCCAGCGCTCCATATGGACAACCAATTCATTATGATACATAATCCGGAAGATATTGATGACAAGGTGGACAGTGCAGTACGATTTTACACCGATGGCAGCAAGATTGATGGCAAAGTGGGTGCTGCCATTTCCGTATGGAAAAATGATACAGAAATTAGGACCATTAAAATGAATCTGCCATCGTACTGCACTGTGTACCAGGCGGAATTGTTAGCCATATGTGAGGCCGCTAGGGTGGCAGCGCGAGAACAGGCCGAATCCTGCGCAATACTCAGTGACTCCAGAGCAGCTGTACAAACGATCGTTAATAATAGCTCTACACACAGGCTCGCAACAACTACTAGAGCATATCTGAAGGAGGCTGCTGAACAACAAAAGGCCGTGCAGCTGTTCTGGGTCAAGGCCCACACTGGCATCGCTGGTAACGAGCGCGCCGACCAGTTGGCGAAACAAGCTGCTTTGAAAGTCAAAAGGAAGCCGATTTACGAAGAGTGTCCCATTTCGTTCGCTAAACGCGAGATTCGCCGATCGGCCATCGCAGAATGGAATGAGAGATACAAACAGGGTACGACGGCCGGGACTACTAAAATATTCTTCCCTAACGTCACTGAAGCATATGTTATTATGAAGAAAATTGACATAACGCAGGAAATAACACAAGTCCTGACAGGACATGGCGGGTTCGCAGCGTATCTACACCGTTTTGGATGTAAAGATGACCCGTCATGCGAGTGTGATGACAATAAAGAGGAATCGGTGTTGCACCTGTTGTTTGACTGCCCTATACACAGCAACCGCAGGTGCAACGCCGAACACCTAATGAACACACAAATTACTCCAAGTAACATACCCAGCATAATGATGCGTACAGTGACAAGAAATATATTTTTGGAATACTGCATAAAAATAACAAAGACAGCTAACAGTAGAAATAAATAACATTCACACATCACACACACACTACAATACACAAACACATATAACTATACATTTTATATATTATATATCAATTGTCCCTACTGCAACAAGTCGCGGATAATATAGTCCGAGTACTTTAATAGCAGAAATATAATAACCAAGACTAGATATAATTATGAAGATAAATGTCCAGCTATTGTTGTTTTAAAGAACAGCATGTATACAAAAATGTAAGGCCATACTTTATAAGTCTCGTAACATGTACTAATGGTAAGAATTTATGATAATGTATATCTTTAAAGATAACCTAATAATGTAATGAATATCTGCAATAATTGTAAGCTTTTAAATTGTAATCGTTATAAAGAATTTTTTAGTAAAGACATGTATCCCCGAAGGGGAATGAAAAACTTATTTACCCATGTTTAGACATGTAAGTATAGGTAATATCTGACCTAAGTCAGATGCTTTGGTCCTGGAAAAGAGCAACCGGACAGTTAAAAAAAAAAAAAAAAAAAAAAAAAAAAAAAAAAAAAAAACCTAACCTAACCTAACCTAACCTAACCTAACCTAACCTAACCTAACCTAACCTAACCTAACCTAACCTAACCTAACCTAACCTAACCTAACCTAACCTAACCTAACCTAACCTACCTACCTACCTACCTACCTACCTACCTACCTACCTACCTACCTACCTACCTACCTACCTACCTACCTACCTACCTACCTACCTACCTACCTACCTACCTACCTACCTACCTACCTACCTACCTACCTACCTACCTACCTACCTACCTACCTACCTACCTACCTACCTACCTACCTACCTACCTACCTACCTACCTACCTACCTACCTACCTACCTACCTACCTACCTACCTACCTACCTACCTACCTACCTACCTACCTACCTACCTACCTACCTACCTACCTACCTACCTACCTACCTACCTACCTACCTACCTACCTACCTACCTACCTACCTACCTACCTACCTACCTACCTACCTACCTACCTACCTACCTACCTACCTACCTACCTACCTACCTACCTACCTACCTACCTACCTACCTACCTACCTACCTACCTACCTACCTACCTACCTACCTACCTACCTACCTACCTACCTACCTACCTACCTACCTACCTACCTACCTACCTACCTACCTACCTACCTACCTACCTACCTACCTACCTACCTACCTACCTACCTACCTACCTACCTACCTACCTACCTACCTACCTACCTACCTACCTACCTACCTACCTACCTACCTACCTACCTACCTACCTACCTACCTACCTACCTACCTACCTACCTACCTACCTACCTACCTACCTACCTACCTACCTACCTACCTACCTACCTACCTACCTACCTACCTACCTACCTACCTACCTACCTACCTACCTACCTACCTACCTACCTACCTACCTACCTACCTACCTACCTACCTACCTACCTACCTACCTACCTACCTACCTACCTACCTACCTACCTACCTACCTACCTACCTACCTACCTACCTACCTACCTACCTACCTACCTACCTACCTACCTACCTACCTACCTACCTACCTACCTACCTACCTACCTACCTACCTACCTACCTACCTACCTACCTACCTACCTACCTACCTACCTACCTACCTACCTACCTACCTACCTACCTACCTACCTACCTACCTACCTACCTACCTACCTACCTACCTACCTACCTACCTACCTACCTACCTACCTACCTACCTACCTACCTACCTACCTACCTACCTACCTACCTACCTACCTACCTACCTACCTACCTACCTACCTACCTACCTACCTACCTACCTACCTACCTACCTACCTACCTACCTACCTACCTACCTACCTACCTACCTACCTACCTACCTACCTACCTACCTACCTACCTACCTACCTACCTACCTACCTACCTACCTACCTACCTACCTACCTACCTACCTACCTACCTACCTACCTACCTACCTACCTACCTACCTACCTACCTACCTACCTACCTACCTACCTACCTACCTACCTACCTACCTACCTACCTACCTACCTACCTACCTACCTACCTACCTACCTACCTACCTACCTACCTACCTACCTACCTACCTACCTACCTACCTACCTACCTACCTACCTACCTACCTACCTACCTACCTACCTACCTACCTACCTACCTACCTACCTACCTACCTACCTACCTACCTACCTACCTACCTACCTACCTACCTACCTACCTACCTACCTACCTACCTACCTACCTACCTACCTACCTACCTACCTACCTACCTACCTACCTACCTACCTACCTACCTACCTACCTACCTACCTACCTACCTACCTACCTACCTACCTACCTACCTACCTACCTACCTACCTACCTACCTACCTACCTACCTACCTACCTACCTACCTACCTACCTACCTACCTACCTACCTACCTACCTACCTACCTACCTACCTACCTACCTACCTACCTACCTACCTACCTACCTACCTACCTACCTACCTACCTACCTACCTACCTACCTACCTACCTACCTACCTACCTACCTACCTACCTACCTACCTACCTACCTACCTACCTACCTACCTACCTACCTACCTACCTACCTACCTACCTACCTACCTACCTACCTACCTACCTACCTACCTACCTACCTACCTACCTACCTACCTACCTACCTACCTACCTACCTACCTACCTACCTACCTACCTACCTACCTACCTACCTACCTACCTACCTACCTACCTACCTACCTACCTACCTACCTACCTACCTACCTACCTACCTACCTACCTACCTACCTACCTACCTACCTACCTACCTACCTACCTACCTACCTACCTACCTACCTACCTACCTACCTACCTACCTACCTACCTACCTACCTACCTACCTACCTACCTACCTACCTACCTACCTACCTACCTACCTACCTACCTACCTACCTACCTACCTACCTACCTACCTACCTACCTACCTACCTACCTACCTACCTACCTACCTACCTACCTACCTACCTACCTACCTACCTACCTACCTACCTACCTACCTACCTACCTACCTACCTACCTACCTACCTACCTACCTACCTACCTACCTACCTACCTACCTACCTACCTACCTACCTACCTACCTACCTACCTACCTACCTACCTACCTACCTACCTACCTACCTACCTACCTACCTACCTACCTACCTACCTACCTACCTACCTACCTACCTACCTACCTACCTACCTACCTACCTACCTACCTACCTACCTACCTACCTACCTACCTACCTACCTACCTACCTACCTACCTACCTACCTACCTACCTACCTACCTACCTACCTACCTACCTACCTACCTACCTACCTACCTACCTACCTACCTACCTACCTACCTACCTACCTACCTACCTACCTACCTACCTACCTACCTACCTACCTACCTACCTACCTACCTACCTACCTACCTACCTACCTACCTACCTACCTACCTACCTACCTACCTACCTACCTACCTACCTACCTACCTACCTACCTACCTACCTACCTACCTACCTACCTACCTACCTACCTACCTACCTACCTACCTACCTACCTACCTACCTACCTACCTACCTACCTACCTACCTACCTACCTACCTACCTACCTACCTACCTACCTACCTACCTACCTACCTACCTACCTACCTACCTACCTACCTACCTACCTACCTACCTACCTACCTACCTACCTACCTACCTACCTACCTACCTACCTACCTACCTACCTACCTACCTACCTACCTACCTACCTACCTACCTACCTACCTACCTACCTACCTACCTACCTACCTACCTACCTACCTACCTACCTACCTACCTACCTACCTACCTACCTACCTACCTACCTACCTACCTACCTACCTACCTACCTACCTACCTACCTACCTACCTACCTACCTACCTACCTACCTACCTACCTACCTACCTACCTACCTACCTACCTACCTACCTACCTACCTACCTACCTACC
This sequence comes from Lymantria dispar, assembly GCA_032191425.1. NCBI lineage: Eukaryota > Metazoa > Arthropoda > Insecta > Lepidoptera > Erebidae > Lymantria > Lymantria dispar. Next base: position 442,154 of record CM063449.1, read on the forward strand.
TACCTACCTACCTACCTACCTACCTACCTACCTACCTACCTACCTACCTACCTACCTACCTACCTACCTACCTACCTACCTACCTACCTACCTACCTACCTACCTACCTACCTACCTACCTACCTACCTACCTACCTACCTACCGAAGGTTTGTCATGACACACGGCTTAATATGTGCGCGCTTTTCCAAAACTTGCTATCGTGATTCAGTGTAATTATGTGCGCCATCTAGATGACTGAAATAAATATATTATTACATTTTGCATTGCATTGTTACAGTCGTATTATTATTAATATGTATCGTTTTATTAATAACATTAAAAGATCCTACAAGTAACTTTTTTTTTTTTTTTTTTTATTGCAAATTGTGGCAAATGAGCAAACATTACACCTGATGGTACGTGTTGCTGCCGCTCATGGACCTCTACAAGGCCGTTTCCTATCGCGAAGAAAGTGAAGGGAGTGTGAATGCGTGCATTGAGGCTCGGTAATACCAAGGGCACCACCAAAACTCTCCACACGCAAACACCCTTAAAATTTGGGCTGCTGGCTCTCCCGCTCACCGAACGAAGTGCAGTAACAAATCGCTACTACTCAGGCGTCGATTTTCTGCGAGAGTGTGGTACTGCCCCGGACGGACCGGCCCGCGGCTGTAGACAGATAACTGTTGACAGTGTGGTCCCACCACTCTGATAATAATGAGACTCACCTGTATTGATTATCATGTAGAATAATAATTCGAGCCAATCTGTGGCATTTACAAAGGTTGTCTCGTCATCGTCCTAAGATCCGCTACTGAGCTCGAGCCTCCACCATGCCAGAAGTGAAATTCACATTGTGGACATGTAGGTATAGGGCTTTGTTTGGACTTTGCCCTCTTTTACACAGATATTGCATGCGCCTCCTTTACTCATATTTTGCGACATCCACGGGTGGGACAGGGACGTGATTTGTATTCTTACTCTGTGACCACACAGGAAACGTTGAAATGATGATAATACCTGCTGTCTGAAATTTATAAATAAAATTAGGTCTAATTATGATGTGATATAAAATGTGCTAACTTGTAATAATATATTTTGAGTAATTCTAAGTGTATTTACAATTTTAACAAAGTAGTAACTATGTTATAAAATTGAATATAATTGTTGATTGTTGCTTTCATATTTAATGTTAGACTATAATAAGCTGACTTACTCAAGCATGTTAGTCATACGAGTACATGACAACGATAACGATTTCAGTGTGGTGATAACAGGAAGACTATTTACCACCCCTTGTTTTGCCCGTTGGTATCGTGGGAGATGACTGAGGGATGTTACGTGCATGTGGTTTCTGTATAAGAGAGGGCTAACTTGAAATGGGACCCTTTACTAACAAGTCTGACCAGTGTAGCATAGTGAGTCAATTTCATTCTCATCCAGTTGTAGGCTCGAATCCTTGAGTCGAGCTGAAATGATGTGTCTATAGTAATTAGGATAGGTAAAGCAATATGTGAGTATAAATAAAAATTAATAAAACAAATAAAGGAGATATCAATGTATGGATGAATATACATATGAATCGGTATTTTTGTTTATAATGTTTCTTCTTTTTATGCATATTATTATTATTTTGTAAAGTGAAAAATCTTTATGGTAGGGAAAAATCTTATGGGTTCGCTTCACCGACATACTTTTAACAGTAAATCTGTAGCTATACATCTGACGTATAGTGATATGTATATCTTATAAGAGAAAATTAATGGATTTAGTGAAACGTTCAATGTGTATATACTGTGTATTGTTGAAATAGTGTTTTTGTTTGATTTATTATTAAAAATATAAAAGTCTAAGTAAAAAGTATTGTCGGAATTAATGATGACAATAATGTAAACAACTTAAAAAAAAAGTTAAAATCTTCGTATCAAGATTTAAGTAAATACAAATACTATGCATTAAGAATATAGTACTGTTGATAGCACTATGGCATGTGTTTTCCCCTCTACTACTTGTGGCCTTGGTTGGGCCGTTATCTCTGCGTAAGTACGCGGGCCGCAGTTTGCTGTGTCTACGCGTTTGCTGAGCTCTTGCGTGGTGCTTTTCAGCTCCCTGACTTCCTGCAGGAGCTCAGCGATTGCTTTTGCCACGGGGATGGTGGTCGAGGTGTTTTCTTTCATCTTCTCGAGGTTAACAACATGGTATCTTACCACTCCTTCTAAGTTTTTCATATGGACCAGGCTCTGTTGGATTTGGGCTTTATGTTGGTCAACCCCCTCTAGGAGAGTAGCGTGGTTTCTTAAGACTTCTTTCAGTCTCTCGTTTTGTTCCCTGTTGGAGCTAAGGATCTCGCTATGAGCCTCAATCATAGTCCTGAGACGCGCCAACTGGGGGATTTCTATTTGGATAGGTGGTGCCACACACTTTCCCGGTGATGTTTTTTCCTCTGCATTTTTTCTCTCACTCTCCCTGACATATTGGACTAGTTTTCCAATTTATCAATTATCCCATTTTTGACCTCGATCAGATTGCGGGACATACCAAGAAGTTCCTTCGCCTCCTGAAGCCGTTCCTTGGCGTCCTCATACCTAGATCTTGTATTCTTCGGGCCGTCGCCTGCGCTCTTCCTTACTGTTACAGTTTGGTTGAGCGCAGACGGCGGTCCTACTTTTGGCTTTAAGGTTGCTGGGTGGGAGCGTTGGATGGTGGTTCGAGATGCCGCAGAGGTTCGGTTGAACACAGCTCTCTTGATTTCAAACGTCCCTTGTCTCATCTTATTAGAGCCACTAGCTTTGGGGGTGTTTTCTATAAACATGGATGTTATCTGGTCTTTTTCCTTGTTGGGCTGGTGTGGCTCTTCTTCCGCATTCGTGTTTGGTGGTACATTTTGGGGTTCGCGGGTGTCAATAATCACCGACCGAGTGTAGAGGGCTTGGCTCGTTGGTGAGATTGAGTATATTATTTAATTATTTATTTATTTATTTATTTGCATATAATGTGGTAAGTACAGAGATGTTTCATAATTATTACAAGGAAGCATAAGACACATTATGCCATATACTAATAGCATGCAAATATTTAACAAATATGTCGCGAGAACTCAACATTTATCAATTATGTTACATATTTAAAATCCAAAGTCAATAATGTCATATTTGTAATATTAGTCATAATGTCATATTTAGAAATTAGTGTATGATGTCATATTTATAGTTTTCGTGCCACTCTAACTACAACATATTTAGGTATATACCATACATTTAGGTATATACAACATATTTAGGTACACTCACAATGCGTTTCTTAAATAATATGAATTACGGCAATATTCACTCAAAAAGTCGTCAACAGAATAAAAGCTTTTTTCAATTAACCAATGCCGCAAGGCAGGGCCAAACCTATCATATGTCAGCGTTGCTATTTGCTGAGGTATGGAATTAAAAATAAGTGGTATATACACACAACTTTTACGAAATGTCTCAAGTCGAGGCACTGGCATATGTAGATTTTTGTATGTAACTTTACGCCTATTCGTGTTGTCATTTATTTGAAAAAGACCTTTGTTGCACTTTACAAATTTCGCTACTTCGTATATATATATGCTTGGTGCAGTTAAAAGATTTTCATTTTTAAAAACTGCCCTACAAGAATCGCACCATTGCATCTTATAAATTGCGCGTATGCATTTTTTTGTGCTAAGAACACTTGCGCCATATGACATGAATAGCCCCAGATTAATATGCCATAACGAATTATGGAGCAAACATATGCATGGTACACCAGTAATGCGATTTCTCTGGAAGCTACATTCGTTATTTTCTGCAATGCGAATACGAATTTATTAATTTTTTTGCATAAATTGTCAACATGCTCTTTCCAGGTAAGGTGTTCGTCAACCATTATACCTAAAAATTTCGTGCTGTGTATTTGTTGCACACATTGTCCCTTATGTTTAACAGTAAAATATTGATATTTTGCTTTATTTGATCTAAAATAAATTAATTTGGTTTTGTCTATATTTATTTTAAGAGCATTTGAGTCTAGCCAGTTTATTACATCTTTAAATGTGTTATTTACTACACTGTCATGCGTATCTGTATCTTTACAATCCATGACTATAGTTATATCATCAGCAATAAAAACGCAGTTTCCACTTGTAATAGCCTGCGGGAGATCATTTATATACACTAAAAATAGAAGAGGTCCCAAAATAGTTCCGTGCCCCACACCGCAGGAAACACACCTTGATTTCGAATCAAAAACTTTTAATTTATTTGTGGCATTGTTGAATTTAGTTACTCTAGTGAATTGTTTTCTATTGCTTAGAAATGATTCAAACGCTGGTAACGCTGGTCCTCGAATGCCATATCTGTGAAGCTTTTCAAAGAGTATGGAATGATTTACAAATTCAAATGCCTTACTTAGGTCCAAAAAGAAAGCACTTGACGGTGTTCTATTGTTTATGTTATTGCCTGTATATCTCATTAGAGTATATATAGCAGTCTGAGTTGACCTCTTTCGTCGAAGAAATTAAGCACTCTCATGTAAATAACTTTTCAAAAACTTTGGAAAATATAGGTGTCAGCGCTATTGGTCGATAATTACTTTTGTCTGTCCGTGAAGCCTTTTTATATATAGGTTTAATGATAGTCAACTTTAAGTTCTCTGGAAAATATCCCTGTTCTAATGAAAGATTAATTATATAGGTTAATGGTTGTACTATATATGGAGATATCGGTTTTATAAGTTCAGTGGTAAAATTATCATAATCCGATGACTTTGTATTCGCTAGTGATCTTATAAGGTTATAAACTTCTATTTCATTTGTAGGCTCTAAGAAAATGCTATGTGTTATATTAGAATTTCTATATTTATTGGGGGGCTTTTTTTTTTTTTTTTTTTTTTTTTTTTTTTTTTTTTTTTTTTTGGGTGGGTCGCAGTCGGCGCGCCTCCGCACCACTCCGTCCGGGGCGACAGAGGGGCTTAAGCACGCAACTCCCGCAACCCACCCGAAAACCACCTCGCCTTCGTCATTGGGCCGACCACCGGAGCAGGTTTACTTGTCGTCAGTGGTCGGCCCGACGGAATACCCCCTACGCGGGGTAACCTCCCATCGACCGACGTCCCCCCCTCGGGGAGGACGTCGGTCTTTCCTCACGCGGTCGGCCTCTCGGCGGGTGACGGACTAATCCCCGGTCACGTCACCCGCGGCCTCGGCTAGGGCGGCATGAGGCGCAGATAGTTGCGCCTGCGCCGCCCCAGTCGCCGGCGGCGGATCTCCTCATCGAGGCTGCGCTCCACGCGCAGACGATCCGCCGCCTCCTTCTGCGAGATCACTGTCTCGCAGAAGGCTGCGACCGCGTCCCAGTTCCTGACGCTGTCGACCATCGCCCTAGCGATGGCCGGCAGCGTCAGGTCGGCACCGATGATTGCGACGAGTTCACGGCGCTGCACTGCCCAAGCCGCGCAGGCCTCGAGCGTGTGGCGCGCCGTGTCCTCGTCGCAATCGCAGTGGTGGCAGGACGGTGTACTCTCCCTCCTCACGACCCTGTGCAGGTATTTGGCGAAGCTCCCGTGCCCCGTCAACACCTGCACTAGTCGGAAGGAGAGCACCCCGTGCCGCCTCTCCAACCACTGCATCAGCACCGGCCGGAAGGCCTCCACGGTTCGCACCCCGAACCGAGGCCTCTCCAGCCGGACTGCCCAACGGGCAATGACGTCTCGGCGGGCGTCGACGTGCCAGGCGGTGAGATCCCTTAACGAGATCACACCGCCCTCCCCGCGCACCCCCGACACCCGCCGATACAACTCGGCGAGCATTTCCGCCTCCAGGTCCCACGGGGGAGTCCCGGCCAATAGGCACGCTGCCTCCGTCGCAACCGTGCGGTATCCGCGGATGGCCCTGACCGCCATGACCCTCTGTGGTCGCCACAGAAGGGCCCTAAGTCGGACGGTCAAGGACCCCGCCCACACCGGTGCGCCGTACAGGGCCATCGACCGGATGACCCCCGTGTACAGCCGTCGGCACGTAGCGCTCGGTCCGCCCACGTTCGGCATTAGCCACGATAGGGCGGACGCCGCGCCGACGAGCCGCGGAGCGAGCCTGCGGAAATGCTCCCGGAACCACCATTGCCCGTCGAGCACCAGGCCCAAGTACCTCATATGGGCCCGGATGCTGATGTCAACCGATCGGACGGTGATCGAGACGCCGATGGGAGGGCTCATAAGGCGCCCATGGAACAAGAGGGCCTCCGTCTTGTCCAGGGCGACCCTCAACCCCAGCGCCTCGATCCGCCTGACGACCTCTTCGGTGCCATAGGTCGCCAGGCTTACCGCCTCTTCTAGCGTCCCACCGCGGGCTGTGACGAGCGTGTCGTCGGCGTAACAAATCACGCCCAGCCCGGGCGGGAGGCTCCCCCGCAACGCCCAGTCGTAGCCGATGTTCCACAGGGTGGGTCCGAGGACCGACCCCTGTGGGACACCGCACGACATGGGCGTTCGCACAACGTCCCCTGCTCGGTTGGTACAGAGGACGCTGCGCCCCACCAAATAGTCTGCCACTAGCCGCCTCAGGTAAGCTGGCACTCCGTGATACCGGAGCGCCTCCCTGATGCAGCTGAATGGCAGACTATTGAATGCGTTGGCGATGTCTAGGGACACCGCCAACAGCACTCCCCCACCGGTGACGGCCTCAGTCGCCACGGCCCTCAGGCGCAACAGAGCCGCGATCGTCGAACGACCCCTCCTAAACCCAAACTGGGCGTCCGACAGATCGGGCCCCGTGCCGACGAGGTGCCGCTCGATGCGGGCAGCTACCACCCTCTCCAGTAGCTTGCCCGTGTCATCGAGCAGCACGATAGGCCTGTAGGCCGAAGGCGACCCCGGAGACCGTCCCGGCTTCGGCAGGAGCACCAGCCTTCCCTCCTTCCAGCACCCAGGGAACCGTCCGGACGCTAAACACGCGTCGAACAGCTCCCTGAGGCGGGGACCCAGGTGGTCGAGGACCAGGCCCAACACGCGGTTTGGAACACCGTCGGGCCCGGGGGCGGTGGACTTTGCGCACATGCGCGCCACCGCCACTCCCATCTCGGGTTCCGTGATGGGCGGAACACTGTCGTCGTCGGCCCCCCGGTCAGTGTCTGGCGGAGCCATGACCGGGGGCGTGTGTTCCGCCCGCCGCGGGAACAGGTCCTCGACGACCCGGGTGAGAAGGCTGGGCTGGAGAGTCTCGGTGAGGGGAAGGCCCCGCGCGCGGAGCTTATTCAGCACCGCGCGATAGGGGCGTCCCCAGGGGTCACGATCGAGACCGTCCAGCATCTCCTGCCGACTGACGTCCTTGGCGGAGCGGACGGCCAGCCTGAAGGCCGACCGCGCATTGCGGTAGCCCTCATACAGCAAGGCCTCCCGCTCCGCGTCGCGTTGCCGCCGCCGGCTGCGGGTGTAGGCCCTCCGGGCGCGAATGCACGCGGCCCGGAGATCCGCCAGCTCCCGGGACCACCAGTGGACCGCCCTCCTCGGGGGCGGACGCCGTACCCGGGGCATGGCCGCATCGCAGATCTGCGTCAACGCACTGCGGATGCGGCCAGCCTCGGCGTCCACCCCGTCCGACTGGTTGGCAGAGGACAGCCACGAGTAAACGATGGCTGTCTCCGCCAGCTGGTCCCGGTCTAAGCGACCCACAGCCCATCGCGGGAACGCAGGACGTCCATCCGCCCCGTGACCCCTGCTGGGCGTCGGGATTACCGGGGAGACCTCCATCCGGATATACCGGTGGTCCGACAAGGTCTCCACCTCCTCCACGACGCGCCAGCTCCCCACGCGTGCGGCGACCTCGGGGCTAGCGAACGAAAGGTCCACTATCGACCCGCCCCGTTGTCGCACGCACGTATGCACCGAGCCCCTGTTCAGCAAACAGAGGCCCAGTGCCGCCGCCCACTCCTCGATCGCCCGTCCTCGGTCGTTCGTCCGGGGAGACCCCCACGCCACGGACTTGGCGTTGAAGTCCCCCAAGACGAAGACCTGGCGCGATGCCATTCGCCGTAACGAGGCCTCCATGATGGTGAGGGAGGCCTCGAAATCGGTCACACTCCAGTTAGGGGAGAGATAGACTCCGAGGAGCGTAATCTCCCCCCAGTCCGCCGCGACGTATCCGACGCCCCTGTCCCTAAGGGTCAGAGGCGACGAAGGCCACGACGTGGAGGCGACGATTGCCACGGTGCCATCGGTGCTACCCAACCAGTTAGGCCGGGCGGGCACCACGTACGGCTCCGCGGCTACGGCTACTCCTATCAACCACTCCGCCATGGCTTGCAGGAACACGTCCTGCGCACCGGCGGTGTGGTTGAGGTTGGCCTGGAGGAGACGAATGGATACGGGGTCCATTAACGGTCCGTATCCATCGTCACCTCCTCCGCGCTGACGGGCGATCGGGCCGCGCTCGGAGCGGGGACTGGCCCGGTCGATGGGCCGTCCCGCCCCTTCGGGGCCGATGCCGGGGGTCTGCAGTCCCCAGAGCCCATGCGGTGTTTGGCAGGCCTATTGCCTGCCGCACACGCGGGGCAGTGGGGCACCGCAGAGCACGATGCCGCCTGGTGTCCGGTTTGACCGCAACGGAAACATAGCCCGCTGCAGTCAAAGCAGTTTTTGCATGTCGGTCGGGTATGCCCGACCGCCATGCATTTGTAACACCTCGCGGGCCGGGGCTCTAGCGCGGTTACCCGCGCCGAGCTCCAGCCCACGAGGAGTCTGCCTGAGTCGGCCAATTGCTTGACCGACTCCACCGGACACTGCACCCAGGCAGCACCGACGCCGCCCGGACCAGTGCGGATGGTGCCAATCCGGACGGTGTCCGAGGCACATCCGGTACGCGCCATAATGGCCTCCCGGACGTCCTCCACCGTCACGGAATCGTCCAAGCCCGTCAGGCGCATCTCTGCGCACTTGACAGGCCTGGCGATTCGGACACCATCCTCCGGCCCGAACAGCCCCCTCAACATCGTGGCCAAACTATCGGCCGTCTTCGCGCCCTCGGCCCCAGGGAACTCGAGTATTCGAGCCCCTGTCCGGGCCTTGCGGGTCCTCGCCTCGACGCCCCCGATACCGGAGACGTCCAGCTCCCGCCGGGCGCGTTTTAGGACGGCCTCATAGTTGAGGCCCCGCTCAGCCGCCTCAGGCAGCACGGTGATGACCACCGCGGCCGTCTTCGGCGACTTGAGGCCCCTGCGCGACCTTTTCTTCCCCTTTCTGCCGGCTCCCGCCTGGGGAGCGGCGGCCACGGCGGCACTCTTGGCCCCCGCTCTCCGCTTCTGGCCGCGTGCCTTCCTGCTCCGCTCAGCCACCTGCCAGCCCTGTTCGAGCCTGGCAGCAGCGCTGAGCGCAGCAGGAGCGGTCGCGGGTGCGCTGGCCGGCGCCTGCGGTGCAGCCGCTGGCGCCGGCCGCGGCCCGGCCTTGGCGGGAGCCGGCACCTTGCCGGCCTTCTTGGCCTCCTTGGGCCCGGCCGCGGCCGCAGCGTAGCTCACCACGCGGCCACCCTGACAGGGCAGCGGGGTGGGAGCTGACGCTTGCGGCCGTCTCGCCCCGTCCGCGGCGAGCGGCGGTCGGAGGGGCGGCTCAGGCGGGAGCCTGGCCGCTACGGCGGCGATACGCGCATCCACCATCACCCCTACTCGGGCTAAGATGACGCGTACCGCCGTCTCCGACACGCCGTGCACCTCGTCGAGCGGCGGCTCCTCCCCCTTCCGCGGTCTCCCGCGGCCACGAGGCGGCGGAGGGACCACGACGAGGGGAGGAAGCGCCGAAGCCGCGACGGGCGCAGCCGGCGCGACGGGCGCAGCCGGCACCACAGACGCCGACGACGGGCCCGGCCTCCCCGGCGCAGCCCGTTTCGGTGGCGAGGCTGGCACCGGCGGCGTGGCCGGCGCCAGGCGCGCGAACTGGGCCCGCAGGTCGGCCATCTCCTTGGCCAACCCGCGGTTCTCCCGTCGCACCGCCGATAGCTCCGTCTCCAGCTTGCGGTTGCGTTCCCGCAAGCCGGAGACCTCCTCACTAAGGCGGGCGTTCGCGGCCTGTAGGGCCGCCACCTCGCCACCGTGGCCGGCCGGACCGGGGGTCCCTGGCCTCGCCACCACCGCCGATCCTCGACCTCTGCGTCCACGGGGCATAGTCGGGACCTTGGGAGGAGGCATGTTGGTACTCCCCTCCGAGTCGGTGTTCGAGCTGTCCCCGTTGAGGGGGCGCTTCCGGACGCTCGGGGGGAGGGCCTCCTCCCTCTTCTTCACCCTTGGGGATGGCGCCTCCGCAGCCTCCCTAACCCTCTCCTCGCTTCTCTTCGGCGACACCGACGACCTACGCAGAACCTCAACTGACGGCCCGCTACTCGCTACGGCGCATCCACCGCCCTCGCTACCACCTCGGCCGACCTGCATCCAGCCACCCTCTTCGGCGGACGGCTCCTTGGCACTGCCGCCCTCGTCCGCCGACATCTCCGAGGCCGTGTGTATTGCCGCCTCCAACGGTCCTGCGGCACTGCCGCCCTCGTCTCGCGACGGCTCTGCAGCAGTGCCGCCCTCGTCGCTCGGCAGCCTCGACTCCGAGCTGCCTTCCATCGTCTTGGACGGCCCTGCGGCAATGCCGCCCTCGTCCTCGGATCCGCTGCCACTGCCGACGCTCTCCTCCAGCGACGGCTCTGCGGTGGACTCGCTCTCCAGGCCCGACGGCCCAGTAGAGGCAATGCTGCCACCCGCCTCGCGTGCAGCAATGGCTTCTGCCTTCTTCCGCTCCCGCCTCGCCTTGGATGTTATGGCGCTTATGCGGGCTCGCGCAGCGGCGGAACGCCTCGGCTTCGTCCTCCGGGTCTTCTTCCTCACCGCCTTCTCCTCATTCCCCTTCCCCCCCTGAGCCACTTGATGTTGGGCCGGGCTCTCGGCCGTCAAAGCAGTTGTCGTCTCCCTCCCATACGTGTGGAGACTGACTGTGCTGGTGACTGTGCGCCTCTCGCGCTCAGAAACCAGCACAGTGAGGGATTCCCCGGCGTGGCCGGGACCCTCTGGAGTAGCTACGCTCGTTTCAACTCCTGCCATGGTGTTTGGTCATTTTTAAGTCTCGCCTTGACTACCACTCTAACTACTGGACGCTCGCGCGCTTCTTAACCCACCAGTCATACATCTCCTCGCCGAGTGGCCAAACTTAAGATTGGGGTGATTTTTTATAGGGGTTTTCTTCCCCGCGGTCCGAAGACCCCCGGTCCTGACCCCCCCATTCAGGATTACGGTTTGGGCCTTCCGGGTCTGGCCGCTCGCGAGCGACCGACCCGTCACGCCCCCGGGCCGTGACGCAACCGTCCCTGGCGACGGAGTGCCATGAGGCACATCCGCCCCATTGGCCCCGGGTCAGATCCGCCGTGCTCTGCCACCAGAGCCGCACGCGGAGACCCCCCCCCTGCCGGAATCTTGGCCGTCCAAATGGCCGCATGACGTCCAAATGGACGTTACCAGGGAGCACCACGAGGAGGTGCTCCGGCCGCGCCCCCCATTTATTGGGGGGCTGACATGATGATGATGTTAAGGTATTTTTGTATTTTAATTTTGGTTCATTGTTAATATCAATAAAGAAATTATTAAATATATTTGAAATATCATACCCAGAAGCTATTTCTATGTTATTATCAGTAATTTTATCAATATGTATATATATATATATATTTGTTCTTTCATTTCCCATGCTCCGCCTGACAACATCCCATGTAGCTTTGCATTTATTATTAGAGCGGATTATGTGGTTCAAGTTACTGGAACACTGGAGGCTATTCAGGCATTTTCTTAAAATTTTTGAGTATCTTTTGAATTTCATTTTATTTTCTACCGTCCTACTTTTATAAAATTTGTATCTTAGTTTCCTTTTATTGATAAAGCTAACTTTAAGACCTTTTGTAATACACTTTATTTTAGAGAATTTAATGCACTTTTTTATTTTAACAACAGGAAAGCACAATTTATAGAATAACGATAATATATTAAAGAACCTTTCGTAAGCATCATTGACCTGGGCAACCTCATAGACTTCAAAAAATGATAGTTTGCTAATGCACTCAATAAGTTTGTTCTTGTTTTCGTCGGCAAAATCATTTTTGGTTACAAAATAGTGCCTCATATCATTACTATTTAAGTACTCAAATTTTAGAACTTGAGCAGTGTTGTGGTCAGATAAACAAAAATTGTAAACTTTGCCTACTGCATTGGGTATATTACTGGCAATGTTGTCAATACACGTGTCGATCCGTGTTGGTTCACGTATATGTTATGTATTATATATAGATAATCAATTAAAATAGAGTAATTTGAGTGTCAAGTTAAAGTTGTTGGTGTATAATTAAAAGTAATGAATAAAATTCGTATGCGTATATATTATGTGCAATTTAGCTATAGTAAAATGCAATTTGTCAACCGTTGTCAGATATTTGCTGTGAACCGTGTCGAACGCCAATCAATGACGACACAAAATCCTCTGTTGTCAGTACAATGAGGAATTGCTGCCGCCGATGAGAGGCAATCCCCCCGGTTCGGTCACAAGAGCTTAACTAGTCTTAACTTTAAGAATTATAAATGTGCTTGAGTCAATTATTTATTTAGTAAAATTAATTTACGAATGTTAAGAGAGCTGTATAGGGGCCCTTAAACGCCTAAATTATTTTGTAAATCTTATAAACTATATATGTGTCACTTATCTACTAAGAGCAACAATTGGTATCAAATCAAATCATTTATTCTGCATAGGCCCCTTAAGGGCACTTACATATTGTCAAATTACACGTTTGAATACAATACAACAATCTACCACCGGATCGGAACGCGGCCACAAACTGAGAAGATCCGGCAAGAAACTCAGCGGGCAGTCATTTTTTTCTTAATCCTTTAAATATACATAATATTATGCTTCGTACAACATATGTGGTATTAGCTCCAGTGTGATGCCCTTCGAAATTGTATATATGTATAAATTTCCAAGATTTAGTACAAGACAATAAAATAATTAAAGCATAAAGAAAGGAAGAAAATATGGCTGGACCAGATCCCACAAGTAGCACCCGATCACGAGTTAACTACTAGAGCAGCCATCACTCTCCTCAACCATATTAGAGGGAAGGGAGCGACCCGCCCCACATAGCTACCGCAAGCAGAACCTTATTCAGTGAGCATGACCAAACCATATGTGGCGATGTCTATTGTTTTAAATGTATAAAAGTGTATAAAATGTTTAAATAAAGTAAAAATGATTTTAATATATGACTTGTATATAAGTTATGAATTTTTAAAAACTTTGGGAATTTATTGTAAGAGTTTCAGGCGTCGCAACGAAAAACCAATTATTGGTCAATGACCAGTCAAAAATACGCAAAATTATAAAATTATAAAAACTTTTCAAAATTTTCCAACTTCTGTTTCGTCTTCTATATATACAGTATACGTTGACTGTCAGTCTGGTAAATGAATAAAGGGTGGGCTTGGCAAAAAATCCGGGAACGACGCGTCGTATGCCCACGTGTGGGGTGTCCAAAAATCCGCCTCGTCGCGGGCTACGCGGTCAGCTAAAAAACCGGAATTGGTTCGGTACTAAAATCTCCGGAAAACCGCTGATAACTGTTAAAATTTGGTAAAAATTCCCGTTTTTTCAAAGGGATTTCCTTAAAATAAGGAAAGTATGCGGCCGATCGGGATGCTGTTGGTGGCGTTTGAAAGATGGATAAATTACGCACTCGGAATGGATGTCAGCACCGCCGTCAGTTGAGGGTTCACTTCACCAGGTGACTATGAAAACTATTGTCACTATGTATTTTATTATATACTAACCCGCGAACCCCAAAATGTACCGCACTCCACCACCAAACACGAATGCGGAAGAAGAGCCACACCAGCCCAACAAGGAAAAAGACCAGATAACATCCATGTTTATAGAAAACACCCCCAAAGCTAGTGGCTCTAATAATATGAGGCAAGGGACGTTTGAAATTAAGAGAGCTGTGTTCAACCGAACCTCTCGAACCACCATCCAACGCTCCTCCCCCAGCAACCTTAAAGCCAAAAGTAGGACCGCCGTCTGCGCTCAACCAAACTGTAACAGTAAGGAAGAGTGCAGGCGACGGCCCGAAGAATACAAGATTTAGGTATGAGGACGCTAAGGAACGGCTTCAGGAGGCGAAGGAACTTCTTGGTATGTCTCGCAATCTAAAGACCGAGGTCAAAAATGGGATAATTGATAAATTGGAAGAACTAGTCCAATATGTCAGGGAGAGTGAGAGAGAAAATGCAGAGAAAAAACATCACCGGGAAAGTGTGTGGCACCACCTATCCAAATAGAAATCCCTCAGTTGGCGCGTCTCAGGACTATGGTTGAGGCTCATAGCGAGATCCTTAGCTCCAACAGGGAACAAAACGAGAGACTGAAAGAAATCTTAAGAAACCACGCTACTCTCCTAGAGGGGGTTGACCAACATAAAGCCCAAATCCAACAGAGCCTGGTCCATATGAACAACTTAGAAGGAGTGGTAAGATACCATGCTGTTACCCTCGAGAAGATGAAAGAAAACACCTCGACCACCATCCCCGTGGCAAAAGCGAATGCTGACCTCTTGCAGGAAGTCAGGGAGCTGAAAAGCACCACGCAAGAGCTCAGCAAACGCGTAGATACAGCAAACTGCGGCCCGCGTACTTACGCAGAGATAATGGCCCAACCAAGACCACAAGTAGTAAAGGGGAAAACACATGCCATAGTGGTATCAACAGTAGGTAATCTTAGCAGCGATATCCTAATGGACGAGATGTGAGACACCCTTAAAGCCAGGGAAAACGGAATTAAGATCCGGAAAATGAAACGGGTGAGGGGACCGAAGATCGTTCTCTCATGCCATACCAAGAAAGAGCTAGATCACGTTGCAGATAAATTGATAGCCATCACCAAACTGGTAGTGGAAGAAGCTAAATTTAAAAACCTGATGGTCGTACTTAAAAACATCTGCAAGCGTAACATAGAGGCCGACATACTAACAGCGCTAACTAGGCAAAACGCCGAAATGACGGAGGGACTGTCTGCCGAGGAGGCTACTGTCACGGAGAGATACCGGAGGAGGGCGAGACACCCAGATGGGAGCCACGTCGTTCTCGAGGTGTCCCCAAAATTGTGGCAGAGGTTGACCGCAGCTGGCAGACTCTTCGTGGACTTGCAGTGTGTAAGGGTGCAAGACCAAACGCCCCTTATACAGTGCATGCGTTGCCTAGGCTATGGTCGTGGCCGTAAAAGCTGTACTACAGAAGATGAGAACCGCTGCACAAAGTGCGGCCAGACGGGACATATCAGAAAGAACTGCACTCACCACACCAGCTGTCTTAATTGCGAAAAGGCTAAACTCCCGCACGAACATCACGACGTTTTCGCCACCGAATGCCCGATAAGAGCACGAGCGGACGCGCTTGCAAGGGAGGCTGTCGCATATGAATAGCGTGCACAATGACGTGACCTTGGCAGACACAAATATCACTACCAACACACAAGACACCACTCACACAGACCCTTTACAAACAGCAAATACCACACTAATACATACATTACATTTAACCACCACAACTACAACGTTAGTCACACATTAACACACACAACAACATACCCATCACACGTTGAAGTGATGACACCACTCGCAATACACCACTAGCCATAAAAGGCTACACTAATATCACTTACACTATCATACCAAGAAGGCATAACCACATAAACCCCACATCGTAACACTAGTCTAACACAACACACAACCAAGCCACCACATAGACCTTACACCACCACTATAACACATATCAAATCTACACTCACACCATTATTTTCATCCCATCATCCAACAAAGCAACATAAACAGCAACAGATCGTACAACACATCACACACACACAACGTGAGAACATGCGCGCGGACGCAGTGACTGCGTCACGCAGACATGAACGGCACACATACACACACAATATAGTACGCATTCATATACAACAGAACATAATAACAAACCTATGAAAACACACTAGACGTATAACTCACCTATAGTCTATTATGACTGTTACATAATAAATTATATAAATATAAATAAAAAACTTAAATAACAATCATATAACACAATAATACAATACACATACACTCCTTATCGTAACGACCACATTGCACACCTACAAACAACACAAAACAAACTTCCTCAAACACTTAACAATTAACACAATAAACATAATTATATGCATGAAGCATAATAATTATAATGTAATAATAAAAACCTATAAAATAAATCTATACATAACGAACGCACAAAACAACGTAGTAAGTAAACAAGTAGTACAGATACTCGAGCAGTCACCGCAGCTCGAGCACACACACGCACACACAGCTAATGCGCACACAGCATAATTTATCCTGTCTGAGATCAGAATAAATTATATGGACATTTATACCAATACACATACGCGCACAATATTCTCTTACACAATCAAGTAATAACCAAATGATACATGCGAGAAGCACATAACACAAAACAACAAATAATCCAAGCTTATATATTACACTCACCCTCACAACCCATACACACAAGAACAAATAAGCATACATAAAACACAATAACACAAATGCACTCCCGTACACCGCAATACTAAAATATGTACTGTAAACCATACACAGAAGATCAATTAAATGAACATTTTAAACATGAACAAATTTACATAACAATACGAATAATCATGCACAACACCAATCAATACACAATACATACAAGAACACCCATAAATAAAATGAATACAAAATAACCAGACTCATAACACGATCAAATAGAAACCAGAAAACAAAATTTAGTTACTGAAGAAGTAACCAAAGGAAATGAAATAAAAGTCACAAACATATATAAAAATTAATAAAGAGTTAAACAAAATAAGCCGTACCAACGGACGATACCATATCCTGTGGAAACAATAAAATATAATCTTGTCACACATGAGGTAACTCGTGAAATAAAATAAAAGTCATGCACAAATAAAAAGTATACAAAAAGCCGTTCCAATAGACGATCTAGCATACATAATGGAAATAATAAAATGCAACCTTGTTACTCAAGAGGTAACTATACAAATAAAACAAAACAAAAAGTCAATCATCATCATCTTGCTCTTATCCCAATTACTTGGGGTCGACACAATATATCATCTGTTTTGACATATTGCAAAAAGTTTCGGCAATGACTTTTATGACCGGCCGCCTGCCTGACGTCAACCCTTCTTGGGAATATAATCGTTGACCCAAATAGTACCAGATGGAGTTGGTCCGGGTCAATCTAGGGCTCTTAGTCGTCTTGTACGACACCCACGAGCAAAGCAAGGGTTGGTAGTATTCGAAGCCGCTACCACACAGCAAAACAAAAAGTCAATACTAAATCAAAATCAAAATTCGCAATACAAATATAAGTAAACTCATTTGCAAAAAAAACGGGCACCTAAGCAATGAACCATTTCAAATGTTAATATTTCTTTGTTTGATAATTATAGGTAGTTTTATCCACACAATTTGCTAAATTAATAAGAAAATAATCGTTTTCATCAGTATTTCATAAAATTTAGATACAATTTATGGGAAATAATGCTAAACCTCGCTAGTAGTGTATATTCGCTAGTAGTGCATATGCTCATGAAGTAAAAATAAAAAAGTTTTTTTGTTTGTTTTTCTTTAATAAAGTAAAAGCAGATAAATGTTTAGTATCGAGTGTGACCCCCTCTAGCTAAAATCACAGCTTGAATTCGTCTGGGCATGCTAGCGAGTATATCCCGGATACTTGCTTGCGGAATACGTTCCCACTCCGCAGTAATCACATTCTTCAGCTCTCTGATGGTCTGCGGAGCCGGGTGTACTGATCTCACACGCCGTTTCAGAACGTCCCAGACATGCTCTATGGGATTGAGGTCGGGACTTCGAGCTGGCCAATCCAAACGACGAATGCCGACCTCTTGCACATACGCATTAACATCGCGGGATCGGTGGGCGCGAGCATTGTCGTCCATAAAAATCGAGTCTTCACCTAGAGCGGCCAATGCGGGTTGTGCATGAGAAATTAGAACTTCCGTTATGTATCGATGCCCAGTCAGTGAGCCGTTTTCAATGAAGACTAACTCTGTACGATCCATTGAATTTATTCCTGCCCAAAACATAACAGAGCCCCCACCATAAGGTGTGATTTCTTCGAAACATGCCTCTGCAAAGCGTTCTCCTTGTCTTCTTAGCACTCGCCGACGTCGATCTTCACCGAACAGAGATATCCTGGCTTCATCAGAGAACAAAACCCTATTCCAATCGTCTTGAGTCCATGATTCACAATTTCTAGCGAACCTAAGCCTGTGAACTCTGTGCTCACGGAGTAATTTGGGGCCGCGGGCCGGGCGGTGACTGCGTATATTGGCAGCGAGAAGCCTCCTCCTGACCGTCCATAGACTAATATGCACATTTCTTACTTCTTGGAGGTTGTTCTTAAGATCCACATACGACGATTTGCGATTTCTCAATGCGCGACTCACAAGAAAACGATCATCCCGTGGTTGGGTACATGGTTTTCTTCCAGAACCAGGCCTTCTCTCGACGGAACCAGTCTCCTGATATCGCTGCCAGGTCCTTTGGACTGTCGAGCGACTAACATTTAGCCTCCTAGCCACGAAACATTGGCTGCAACCCTCTTCAAGCAGCGCGATAATTTTGGTAGCTTTTACCACTTTATCCACCATTTTTGATACAGCCAAACAGCATTAAATAAAGCTTTGACAGTCAAGGATATGAAATTAATCGATAAAAATTGAATAAAAGTTATGAAAGTCGATGTTAACTTCTGGAACTTCGCGCCAAAAATGTAGGATAAAAAGGGGTTTTCTGTAAAAATGAACATCAAATGAAAAATTGAATTTAGAACGTACTTTTTTAAATACCACAGCATTTTTAAAACCGGCCAGTAACGTGTACAAACGATTGAAACCTTTTTGGTATTGTATCTTTTTAAATATGAATGAAAATCAAAACCGCCCGTTTTTTTTGCAAATGAGTTTATAACCAATTAATTCGGATACCCCAAAGTTGTAAAAATTTTTCATTTTTGACATAAAAATCCTTAGGTTGTCTCAACATCCAGAACATGCAATCCCTGATTAAGTTAGGGGCTTCGCGGGCCGGGTCAGGAACCGGGACAAAAAAAAACCTAACCTAACCTGAATCCCCCGTTGAACACGCTTGCGTCAGCTTTTTTTTTTTTTTATGGGTGGGCTATGGTAAGCTCACGCGCGGTCCAGTCCGTCCGGGGCGATGAAAGGACGGCGCGCGGGCTCATAACCCACCCGTACCCACGTCACCTCGTTGTTGGGCCGACCACCGGAGCAGATGTGATTTGTCGTCAGTGGTCGGCCTGACGGAATACCCTTTCGGGTAACCACACCCCTCGACGTCCTGGGACGTTGGTCGCCGTCGCGCGGTCAGCCTCTCTGCGGGTGACGGACGATTCCCCGGTCCAACCACCCGCGGCCTCGGCTAGGGCGGCATTAGGCGCAGATACTCGCGCCTGCGCCGCCCGAGTCGCCGGCGGCGGAACGTGTTGCCGAATAGGAGCTCTACTCACACACGATCCGCCGCCTCCTTCCGTGAGATTACGGCCTCACAGAAGGCGGCGACCGCGTCCCAGTTCCTGACGCTGACGAGCATCTCCCTGGCGATGGTCGGCAGCGCCAGGTCAGCACCGATAATTGCGACGAGTTCACGGCGATCCCCCTCCCATGCAGCACACTCCTCGAGGTGTGCTGCGCCGTGTCCTCGTCGCAACTGCAGTGGTGGCAGGACGGTGTGCTCTCCCTCCTGACAATCTTGTGCAGGTACTTCCTGAAGCAACCGTGCCCCGTCAGCACCTGCACCAGTCGGAAGGAAAGCACCCCGTGCGTCCGCTCCAACCACTCCATCAGCACCGGCCGGAGGGCCGCGACGGTCCTGACACCGTACCGAGGACTCTCCAGCCGGACTGCCCAACGGGCAATGACTTCTCAGCGGGCGTCGACCCGCCAGGCGGTGATCTCTTTGATGGAGACCATGCCGCCGCGGGCGCGCGTCTCCGACACGCGCCGATAAATGTCGGCGAGCATCTCCGCCTCCAGGTCCCACGGGGGAGTTCCGGCCAGGAGGCACGCTGCCTCCGTCGCCACCGTGCGGTAACCCCGTATTGTCCCGATCGCCATGACCCTCTGTGGTCGCCACAGGAGGGCCCTAAGACTGACGGTCAGGGACCCCGCCCACACCGGTGCGCCATACAGGGCCATCGACCGGATCACTCCCATGTACAGCTGTCGGCACGTAGCACTGGGTCCGCCCACATTCGGCATCAGCCGCGAAAGGGCGGACGCCGCGCCGACAAGCCGGGGAACAAGTCGATGGAGATGCTCCCGGAACCAAAAATGCCCGTCGAGCACTAGGCCCAAGTACTTCATGTGGGCCTGGATGCTGATGGTGACCGACTTCACGGTGATAGAAGCGCCGGCGGGAGGCCCGGCGGTACGGAGGCCATGGAACAAAAGGGTCTCCGTCTTTTCCAGGGCTACCCTCAACCCCAGCGCTTCGATCCGCCTGACAATCTCCTCGGTGCCGAGAGTTGCCAGGCGTGCCGCCTCCTCTAGCGTCCCACCACGGGCTGTGACGAGTATATCGTCGGCGTAGCAAATTACGCCCAGCCCGGGTGGGAGGCTTCCTCTCAACGCCCAGTCGTAGCCGATGTTCCACAGGGTCGGACCCAGAACCGACCCCTGCGGGACACCGCACGTCATGGGCGTTCGCACAAAGTCCCCTACTCGGTCAACGTAGAGGACGCTGCGCCCCTCCAAGTAGTCTGCCACCAGCCGCCTGAGGTACACGGGCACCCCATGATACCTCAGCCCCTCCCTGATGCAGCTGAATGGCAGACTGTTGAAGGCGTTGGCGATGTCCAGGGACACCGCCAACAGGACTCCTCCGCCGGTGACGGCCTCCGCTACCACGGCCTTCAGGCGCAGTAGGGCCGCGATCGTCGAACGCCCTCTCCGAAAACCAAACTGGGCGTCCGATAGATCGGGCCCGACCCTCACGAGGTGCCGCTCGATGCGGGCAGCCAACACCCTCTACAGCAGCTTGCCCGCTCTCCAGCAGCTTGCCCGCACGCTTGCGTCAGCTGCTTTTCCACGTGTGCTCCGCGGTTTTAATTGTATTTGAGTGGATTTTCTTAAGATATAACAGTGAGCCTTACCTTAAAAGTTGCGTGATAGCAAGGCGCATACGCCGATACATCGTTCGCGAGTGTACGAATTATAACAAGCGAGTTATTCGCGAAAAACCTCTCAAATTGGAGGTTAAGTGACAAAAATTTACCAGTTTTGTGCAACTTGTGCTTCGGGGTAAGTGCCTTCACGCGATATTTTTGTGTCGCCATGTAGACCCTATGGACCCGCATCGTTTGACACATCCGTTCGGCGCAACACGGTGAAAACATCAAAAAAACAACATTTTTCACTCGTGGCGTCACCACGAGGGACCCGAAATACGCCACCTACGGAGCTGATATTTTCACCATACCTTCGGGCAAGTACCTGAACACTATTTCCGAAGTGAGAAAATTTTTATGTGATATAATTTTTAATTTATAACATTTAAACCGATAAAAGTTTGACACCGTATAGCTCGGCTCCATACCGGGCTATATTCTTCGTTTTGGTGCTGCTGCTTGCGCGCTTGCTGGGACTACCCAATAACACGAGTTGAACATCCTAGACTGCATAGTCAAAGAGCCAAAGACTAAAAACCAAAACTTTTGGTTTTTTAAAAACTTTGTTAGACCGAAAAAATCAGAAAAATAATTGGACATTATAGTACCGTAAAGGCTTCTTTGTACCTCATTTACATATTTTTTGCAATTTTTTATGTCATATAGTTTAGGAGTTATAAATTTTTAACCGAATTTCATAAATAATTCTGTAAATGTTAGAAAAAATTATAATTTTAGGTAATAGGTGACTTAACATGACCTTTGGGCATACCCCGAGCCCAAACATGGTGGCCCTAGCCCCAAAAACAACGAGTTTAAAAATCTCGGGGGGGGGTCTCGGGGGGTGTTTGGAGTTGGCCGAGAAAATTTTTAGAGTAGGATATCACCGAGACTATTTGTCGTAGAGGACTGGGGCTTTCAGATTAGAGTAGAGTAAGACTCTGGCTATTGATTTTTATAGCCAATTGCCCAAAAGGGCAAAAATGTTTATTTTCGAGATTTTCACCACTAGGCTGGTAGTTCTGGTGAAGCCATTGATGGTAAAGAAAACCCCACGCTCCTCCGACCAATAGTTTAGGAGATATACACGTTTGAAATTCGGTTTTGACAGCTCGGCCGCCATATTGGATTTTTCAGGTGGCCATATCTCCGAAGATATCCAACGCAGAGCACTGAGATTTTTCAGGTGGGTTAAGGGAGGAGTTTGGAATTGGGGAATTTAGTTTTATTCAAATTGGGGATAAAAAATTTTGGGTGTGACATTTCAATTTCTTTCTGTAGAACTCCCAATTCTACATCTGTGAGTCTAAACGTGATATCTCTGTGACCGATAGATTCGGAGATATTACAAACTAAAGTTATACCTGGTGGCCATCTTGGAAAAGTTCAATTGGCTATAACTCCGCCGGGTATTTAGATAGCGCGCTGCGGTTTTCTGATTAGTGGAGCTCGTGTTAAGGAGTTTCGATCCCCTGGGGTCAAGAGGGGATTCCGCCCTACAAAATTTTGGTATTAGCTGATGGTGCCTGCGTGCGCGGGGCATCAGGGGAAGTCCCATAGTTCAAACCTGAACTTCCTGCGACCGATAGGGCCGGAGTTATCGGGGTTAGAAAATTCCCTGGAGGTGCTGGGGGTGTTAGGGGATGATTTTCGGACTGTCGTAACTTTGAGGCTATTGGTCGTAGAGACTTGGGATTTTTTCTGCCGTCAATCGCACGAAGAGCCACACCCGACCCTGATACCACCTTTTTTCTACCTCTTTAGCTTCAACCTTCTTCTTCTTCTTCTTTCTTCTCTTCTCTTCTTTTTTCTTCTTTTTGATTAAGGTCGCTCTCTGGACACACTGTGTTGATCCCTGCGGGAAATCGCAGCCGAAATCTTCAGAAGGGACCAGACTCCTTAAACAAAAATTTATTATCAAATTTGTAAAAATTGTAATCTATTTAAATTTGAGTAGGACGTCCCCCGCAGAACTTTTGGGCCGGCGGTGACAATTGGTCGTAACCTTCGTAACGATCCATTTTGTGCGGCAGCCCGGGGGCCTGCTGGAGAGCCCAGGAAAATAGTTTTATAAAATTTTAGTACATATTTACGGCGGAGATAATAGTTTTATAGATTTGATCATAATATTAAATTTTAATTAGTTGTAAGACACAGGGCATTTACACCTTGCATTACAACGTCACCAGTAGAGAAATGACTGCTATCAATGACAAAACGGTGACAAAAGTCAACAATGACAATGATGCCTCAAGTAGACAAATACCCAGATCTCAGCGGGCAAACTCAGCGCTAAAGAAGGCAATTGCCCACCTAGACAAGCCTAGAAACCTGAGATCGGCTATAAAAGAATGGGTAATGCACGAGTTGCAAGCATTAAACAAACTTGTCCGGGATGCAGAGAAGGAGCTGGCGACAAACAAAGACGCCTCCTTTGCAAGCTCGCGCCCAAGCCTGGACTCAAAGGCCGAGATAAAAATAGGCAATCAGAACCAGCTCACAGATAGACTGGAGCAAATTATAGAACGGCAGAACTTGCTCCTCGGTGAAAATCTTGAGCGCCTCAAAAAGATCGAGGAAGAAACTAAGCTCAAATCTGAGACAGCGGGCTACTCAGCCAGTAAAATCACTAATATGACAGAGAAGGTCAACAAAATTGCCAAACACGTAGACCAAACCGCAAAGAAGGTGCGAGAGAAAAAAAAAAAACTCGACAGCGAACAATATAACACGAGTACAGCTCAAGTGGGGCACCAATGTGGGGGTGACTGCGAGAGTGTTTTCAAACTCTCGCAGTCACCCCCACATTGGTGCCCGTTAGCTGAGGACGTGGGCAAAATAAAGGAGGCAACGCTCAGCATTCACGATATAGTGAACCTTGTAGTGAACAGCTTACCCACCTATGCTGATATGGCCTCCAAGCCAAAGCCACAAACAAGACCAGCAATGCCAAAGCCCACGCACAGCGTAATCTTCACCACTAACGCGGTCACCCCCACCTATGACGACACCCATAACAAGGTTAAGAATACGTTAAATGCGAAGGAAACAGGGTTACAAATCCAGGGAGTTAGGGCAATAAGAAACGGAAAGATGGTTATTAGCTGCGCCTCGAAATCAGAAATTGAAAAAGCCCCTGAACGACTTAGATCAAATAAAGATCTTAAAATCGAGGAGGCTAAAAGCAATAATCCCCTGATCATCATAAAAGATCTGATGAAGTACAACACTGAACAGGATATCCAAACAGCCCTGCTGCAGCGAAATAAGGAACTAATAGAGGGCCTCACCCCTGAAGATAGAGGAGAGGTACCGGAGATGGGCGAGGAACCCCTTGCAGAACCACGTTGTTCTCCGGGTCTCTCCAAAACTTTGGGGTAGATTGACGGAAGAGGGAAGGATCTACACGGATATCCAACAGGTGGTGGTCGAAGATCAGACCTCCCTAATACAGTGTTCCCGTTGCTTGGAGTACGGGCATGGAAAGAAAAGTTGTAAAGAAGAAGATGACAGATGCCACCACTGCGGGGATAAGCACACTAGGGCACAGTGCCCAAGACGACTGGCAGGACATCCGCCTAATTGTGCGAACTGCGCAAAAAGGGAGCATCAAAACTCTAACCACTCGGTGTTCAGCCTGGACTGCAATATTAGAAGGAGGAATGGCGAGTTGGCCAGGCTGAACATCAGATATTGCTAAGGGCACCTTGGGCAACAATAAGAAATATCAAACCCCTCCCATATCAATAATAATCCAAGCAAACTTGCAACGCAAGAAGTTAGCTACCATTTAGTTTATGATAGAGGCGGAAAAAAGGAGAGCAATGTTTGGGCTGATACAGGAACCTTACGTGGGAGAACTGAAGGTAATGAGAACGTACGGCACTGCGAGAATCTACCAAAATGCAAATAACGGGGATGACGTGGTGAAGGCCGCGATAGCGGTTTTCGGTCGCGGTCACACTATGCCACAAACACACGTCCAACAATATTGCTGTCGCAAAACTTAACACCAGTGCGTGGGAGATTCTCGCTGTGTCCTATTACTTCGAACCGGACGTAGATATGGAACCATACCTCAGACAAATCAAGAAGATCTGTGATAATACCAACATTGACAAAATCTTTATAGGTGGAGACGCTAACGCCAAAAATATATGGTGGGGTGGCTTACGCACAGATAGGAGAGGAGTGGCCATGATGGCGAGTCTAATTAAGAATGAACTTAACGTGCTGAACAACGGCGACACCCCGACTTTCGATACAGTTAGGGGTAATACGAGATTAACCAGCTTCGTAGACGTCACCGCATGCACAGACGGGGTGCTAAATCTGGTGGACGACTGGAAGGTGGCTGAGGACCTAACCAGCTCGGACCACAACGGCATCATCATTCGACTCTGCTTACAGAAACCGGCAGGCACACTCATTGGTAAGACCACAAGAAAATTTAACACAAAAAAGGTAAATTGGTCCCAGTTTAATAGTAAACTGGACCAATTAAAAATAGTCAACAATATCAACGAACACACCATAAAAGAAATAAAATACAAAAAGTAATAGACGAGCTAATTAATACAGGTATTATTATACAAACCTGCGATGAGTTGATGTCGAAAAAGAAACCGATGGAGAAAACCAGAATCCCGTGGTTGTCAAATGAGCTGGCGGTCCTGAAGCAAGGTGTCGCCATCAGTAAAAGGCGTCTCCGATGCGCATCCCCGAAATTTAGGGGTGAAGCCGTTGCTCAGTACTTAAAGTCAAAGGAAGAATACGAACGCCAAGCAAGAGAAGCTCAAATATCGAGCTGGAAAAACTTCTGTATGAAGCAGGATAAGGAAGGGGTATGGGATCTATCGTGTAATAAAGCACACTAAGAAGAGGGAAAAGACCTGCCTTTGGTCGACGGAGGCGCGCAGCTGAGCGGGGATGAATCAGTTCAATGGCTAGCGAGGACGTTTTTTTTCTAGAGATAGAGCCGAGGATGACGATGTCGACCACAAATAAATCAGGAAAAGGGGCGGACGAGCTGAAGACACTGACCAGTGATACTCACGAGCCAGACTTCACGGAGCCCGAACTGAAATTGGTTGTGGCCGACTTCAACCCGAAGAAGGCACTTGGGATTGACAGACTAACAGCAAATATATGCGGACAAGTTATACTTAATGACACAAAGACGTACCTAGCCATTATAAACAAGTGCTGGAAATTAGAATACTTCCCCAAAGAATGGAAGATCGCCGTCGTTGTGGCGCTACGCAAACCAGATAAGGATAACTATACGCACCCCAAGTCTTATAGACCTATCGGGCTTCTCCCAGTGATGGGTAAGGTCTACGAGAAACTACTGGTAAGAAGGTTGACGCATCACCTGGTGACGCATGAGCACCCTTCAGTTTGGCTTTACGCCCCAGCGCTCCACAGAGGACGCCTTCTACAGTCTGGTGACCCATTTGAAGGGCAAACTTCGTGAGAAGAAGCTCATCACAAGGGTGTCGCTGGGCATTGAGGGTGCCTTCAACAGTGCTTGGTGGCCAGCAATCAAAGTCAGAATAGCGGACGAGCAGTGCCCAGGTAGATTGCAGGGAGCAATGTCCAGCTACCTCAGTGATCGTAAGGTCGCGGTCAGGTATGCTGGGCATGAACACACCCAGGACACCAGTATGGGGTGCGTACAGGGATCCATCGGGGGACCCATACTTTGGAATCTCTTTCTGGATCCTCTGGTTAAGGACCTCGTGGACGGGGAGGACTTCTGTCAGGCTAATGCTGATGATATAGTCCTCGTCTTCTCGGGGGACACTGCGGAGGAGATGGAACGACGGGGATATTCAACCCTCGAACATGTTCGGAAGTGGGGCGTCGCGAATAGGTTGAGGTTCGCACCACACAAAACTCTTGCGATGGTGCTGACCAAAAAACTTAAGTACGACACTTCACGGCTGAGCATGGGCGGGGTGGGAATAGCCCTGTCGAAGAAGATCAAGATCCTGGGGCTAACGATAGATAGAGGCCTGACGTTCGGCGCCCATGTCGCAAATGTGTGCGCGAAGGCGCTGGACGTCTATAAGCAACTGTCGAGCGCCGCCAGGGTAAGTTGGGGCCTCCACCCGGAAGCCGTAAGCCTGATTTACAATGCGGTGATAGAACCGATCATTACATACGCAGCCAGTGCATGGGCTCCAGCCACAACCAAAAAGTGTGTTTGAAAACACCTGGACACAATACAAAGAGTATTTGCGCAGAGGAGGGTTAAGACATACCGCACGGTGTCCCTAAACGCAGCTCTGGTGCTGGCGGGGGCACTCCCCCTCGACATACGGGTAAGGGAAAATGCTTCCCTGTACGCGGTCAGGAGGGGATTGCAGCCGCCAGCGTCAGATAGAGAAGCAGAGACACCGACGCCTTACATTGAGAGACCCCACCCGACGCTCCATTTGGACCATAAATTCGGAATGCTGCACAATACTGAGGATATTGAAGAAAAGGTGGATGATGCAGTACGGTTTTACACCGATGGTAGTAAGATCGACGGCAAAGTGGTAGCTGCCATTTCTGTATGGAAACAGGATACAGAAATAAGAACTATAAAATGAATCTACCACCGTACTGCACCGTCTACCAGGCGTAATTACTGGCAATCTGTGAGGCTGTCAGGGTGGCATGGCAGGGTGGAACAGACTCTTGCGCTATACTCAGTGACTCCAGAGCAGCCGTACAAACCATAATTAACAACAGCTCTACGCACAAACTTGCAACACAGACCAGAGCATATCTTAAAGAAGCCGCAGAACAACATAGGGCTATACGACTGTTCTGGGTTAAGGCCCACACTGGCGTCACTGGAAACGAGCGCGCCGACCAATTGACAAAGGATGCGGCTCTTAAGGTAAAACGAAGACCTATCTACGATAAGCGCCCCGTCTCATTCGTCAAGCGCGAGATCCGTCGGCTAGCGCCTGCCGAATGGAATGAGAGGTTCCAACTTGGCACGACGGCAGGGCTCACTAGATTATTTTTACCGAATATTATCGATGCATACTCGGTCATGAAAAAGGTGAATATTACTGCGGCAATAACATAAGCATTGACCGGACACGGTGGGTTCGCAGCGTACCTGCACCGCTTCGGTTGCAAGGAAGACCCTTCGTGTGAATGCGATACGAATACAGAAGAGTCGGTGTTGCACCTGTTGTTTGACTGCCCTATACACAGCAACCACAGGTGCAACACTGAACTTACTTACTCAACGCAAATTTAACTCCCGCAAACGCAGCAACAATCATGAAACATATTTCTAGAGTATTGCACAAGGATAGTTAAAAGGGCAAACCAAAGAAATAAATGACAATACCCTACACGAACACAAACAATTTTATATTTATTTATCTATCTTGTAAAATCGAGTAGCCGTAGCAAAAACAGTCACAGTAAATAAAATATAAAAACCTAGCATAATTAAATAAATATAGAACAAGTTAAAATAATTTTAAATGTACATAACCATAATATAACTAGAATATTAAATTGTTATAGCACGTAAGAAATATATGAAATTAATTAGAAAGTAAGAATTATTGTAAACATAAGAATGCTCCCGTGCATAGTCATTAAAGATAAGAATCCCCGAAGGGGAGCTGAAAAACTTATTACCCTAGCTTTATATAAATGGATAGGAAATATCTGACCAGAGTCAGATGCTTGTAGTCCTGGGCCAAAGCACTTGGACAAAAAAAAAACCTAACCTAACCAGTTACGCGACAGCCGTGGTCGCGAGTGTCACGATTCTAAGCCGCTCCGCGCAAAAAATTTTTTCGAGTCGGAAAAAGTTCGCAAAACTACTTGAAAATAGTACCAAAAAAAGGCGCGAGTGTAGCCTCCACGCGAGTGAGAAGTATCAGGTGCGTGAAGCCAAAGGTCGAGGCAGAATCTCAGAAACTGCGGGTACTTCTAATTAATTACAAAGTACAAAAGTGCACGTATCGCGAGATTTCAAGCAGACACTTGTGAAACGGCAATTGCAATTGTGTGGGGAATTATTCCCCGCACCCCCGTAGTGATTCTCAGAATTTTTGGAGAAGTGTTCTAGGAGTTATCGACCTCAGTCGTTCACCTCGACCCTCCTCCGGGGAGGACGGTTCCACGTCGAGTCCGGAGGCACCTCCAGCTTCGTCCTTTCACCAGTAGAAGCCGAGAAACAAAGGAAAGAAGGTGAGAGAATAGTTCCGGCGCTTCACACCCCCGCAGCTCCGTGGAACGATCTGCACCCCCGGATTTGAAGTTAAAAGTAGGTTAAGCATTTCATATTGTATATTCAGTGAGAGTTTCGAGCAGATCGGGTGGATAATTTCTGAGAGAAAATTAAATTACTGAAAATTGACTCCGAACTACCCACCACGTGCTTTCTAAACTACGTCCCCACCACGATCCCCACATAGCGCAAACGATCTCTGACCTTCCCTAGAACGCTCCTAAATTTTTCCAGACTTTTCCCAACCATAGTATAGATTTTCCCAGAACAAAAACCGCAATAAGTCTTTTTGCGGTTTTGGTTTTCGAAAAATTTTTTCGATCCATTTTTTATTAAATCAGCTACCCCTACGAGACCCTCACTGGAAAGTAGACTATATTTGGAACTTCCCGCAATTTTTTCCGGACTTACAGCGCCAATAACTGGGGTCCTGTGTAGTCCCAAATTCGACGTGGCACTTAATACAAACCGCACCAAAAAAGAAAATCAATTTTCCCGGGAAACTACGTGACTCAGAGCAATTTTGACAAAATTTTCGGCCCCCACCCCCTTCTATGAACCCCCCATGCTTTGTACCAAGGACAAAGCCAAAATTAGTTCAGTAGCCCTCAGGCTATCTACTGAACTAATTTTTACCCCCCTATCCCCACTTACGAACTTCGACTTAGACGTTTTGACGACAAAAATAAGGGGTCACTTTGGACCGGTATGGAGGGGCAATCAATAGTTTTTTTCCTCTGGGAACGGTGAGGGGCCTTTAGGGGGATAAAGGAGAAAAGGACTGGGTAGGGACCGACCCCCCTACGTACATACTGTGACCGCAGGACACAATACAAAACACACAACATTCTCAGGGACTTGGAAAAATCAGCGCAGGCGCAAATTACAAACATAACCAAGGCGCGTGACTATAACCTAGAAGCAATTATAGTATCACTAAAACCGCACAGACAGGTACTCTGAGTGGCGCCATTATCAACGGAGAAAGCCGCGAACTCCTCCGATCGGTAACTGCAGAGATTTACCCGTTTAAAGTTAGATTTTGACAGTTCGTCCGCCATCTTGGATCCTTTCAAGGGGCCATATCTCCGGGAATATTCGGCGTAAGGCGGCGGGGTTTTCGCGGTCGTAACAAGGGGGGACCAAGGAATCGGGGGGACCAGAGTTTTTCAAATTAGGGAGGAATTTTCGGACTCCGGTTTTTTATAGTCAGTTGGTAGAACTCCCGATTCCACGCCCGCGGAACCAAACGCGACCTTTCTGCTTGGGAAGAACCGGAGATATCCTCGGACAAAGTTCGTCCGGGCGGCCATCTTGAAAGGATTCAAGTGGCCATAACTCCGCCGGGTTCGGAGATAGAGTCGCGGTTTTCTCTGGGAGGTGTCCCTGGGTCAGGAGCATCGAACCTACTGGGTCACACGCGCATCGGACCCACAAAATTCTGGCTGTAGCGGTGGTTGCCCTGGGCCACACCAGGGCAACCACCGCTACGCTTGGGGAAGCGCTCAGAGTGCTTGGGGAAGCCCCACAGTCCAAACCCGGACCTCGTGGGACCATTGGGACGGGAGTTATCGACGTTTGAATATTCCCTGGGGGTGTTGGAGGTGCCAGGGGGTGTTTTTCGAACGGGTATAGCTCCGGAACTATTGGTCCTAGCGACGTGGGATTTTCTCGGTCTCTAATCGCATCGGGAGCACTACCTACCGTTGTTGCCGTCATCCTTCTAACTCTTCTCCTTCCTTCTTTTTCTTCTTCTTTTTATTTCTTTTTCGTTCTTATTTGGCTTGAATCATGTTTCTGACTCATCGGGTGCCTCCAACGCGTGGCTCGCGCCGTTATTTGAGTAGGAAAAGAAGACAAATTTGAGTAAAAAATTTTTACGTGTAAACAAAAATCGTTTTTGACTCCTGAATGTCTTGTTGGGCATCTCGGGCATAGTTTCCAGGCCGGCGGCGATAATTGTTCGTTACAGCGGTAACATACCATTTTGTGCCGCAGCCGCGGGGCTTGCACGGGAGACTAGAACATTTTAAATCTAATCAAGCTTAATTAATTCAACCATTATCAATCAATTCAATTTAAATCATATTAATCTCAATCAATCTGAATTCAATTAAATCCAATTAATAATAATCAACCTAATCAGTCTCAATTAAATTTAATTAAACCAAGTATATCGGTCGAACTATCCAGACTAGACACAAGACAACAGGGTACACCCTGATTTAGAACCTTAACTAATAACTGACTAGCAATCACCATCTAACTAGAACATTGCTATTCTACTGACTACCGGAAATTACACCCGAATCACCAATCACTCACATATACAAACTTACAACCCAACTGACACCCGCGAATCGACATGCTTCGATCACCTTCTGACAATAAGGCATCACCGAAACAGGGGAGGGCAAATCAAGCCACGACAAGAACGATGAAGTGTTCAAATAAAACCTACACCCAAACATCGCCAAAGACCGGAGCGATACCAAGTGCTACACAAGAGCAAAACACAAGCCAGCAGGAAGAAACTAACCTCTCGAACCAGTCAGTAAAGGACATGACGAGCAGTATCGAGAAAATGTGCAACCCTCCCCCTACAAAAACCATCACTAGGGCCCCAAGGTTCGCCAACCTGGGTATTCGTTCTGTTATATATTTGAATATGTAGGGAAGATGCTGACAAAGACCGCAGCGTCAGCCCTCTCTTCCCGAGCTCCCTGGCGGGGCCATGCAGGGCAGCCAGTCTACCTCCAACCGCCATCTCAAGAACGAGTTCTTCAAGAGACGAGTCTCTTAAATATAATTATTGTAGACTCAAATATTAACGTTTATCTTATTTTAAATCATTTTTATTCTCAAATAAATAAGTGTGAAGTCAAGTGCTTTTTTTTAAAAGACTCTCGGCCAGACCCCATATAACAGTGGTGTCAGCGGTGAAGGGATCTAGCAGAAAGATCCTCGGTGCCTCCTAGAACTTATTCTATGGTAAAGCGTTTCTTGAACTCATTATCCAGTGTCCTTGAAAACCTTTTGTGCTATGCTCAATGTTCAACCTGCGAATTAAGTGAAGAGAAGAAGTATAAAGAAGAAGATTATCACCCCATCTACCGGGTGACGCAGAAGTTTGCTCCAGGACCGCAGACTCGCCCCATAATAACAGAGAAGAAATCGAAATACACAATATATCCTTGGTAACCAAGAGACTCCTTGTGCCCAGTGCTGCTGCCGTGGCCCGTGTTGCTGCCGTTTACCCGTGCTGTCGCCGTGCCCTTGAAACCAGTGGTAAAGCCGACATGCTGTAAGTCCAAACCAGTTATTTACTTATCAAGTGAAAGTGAAAACCTCAAAATTTTGAACACTATTCTATTATTTACGAACATTTTTTTTTCCTCTAGAAAATAACATTTAATTTCCTCTTTTAAACTCATTACCATAAAACATACACGTTTAATTTATTGTAATCAAACCTGCATACTTTATTACATTGTGCATTTTAACCCGAGACCAGTGCAGCTGCTTATCATAATTACTCCCATGCATAATTCGTCGTGGCCTTATCTCTTGTTTTGTTTAATACTCAGTCGATACCATGCCTAAAGACGAAGTTTTTGCTACTGTCTCGTCACAAGATATTGGCTTAAATATTCTATGCAAATTTATTAATAAGTTTGATGGCAATCGCGAGAAATTAATTCCGTTTTTAAACAACTGTAAAAATGCAGTTAGTCTCGCGTCTCCTCAGCAGCAAGATATTCTTTTAAAATACATTTTGAGCCAACTTGAAGGACGCGCCGAAAGTGCGTGTTCTATTAAAGTCTTTGAATCCTGGTCACAATTAGAAGAATTTCTTAAGGCACAATTTGGCGATAAAAAACATTATGCGGCACTGCTCTCGGATTTACAGGAATGTCGCCAGTCTAATAACGAAACGGTCAACCAGTACGCCCTTCGAGTTGAAACGTGTTTGTCTAAGTTGTTAACGGAAATAAATATATCTATCCCAACCAAGACAAAGGGTGAACTGGCAGGCCGCGTCGCCGCCATGCAAGATCTGGCATTACATACATTTGTTATTGGCCTAAACCCTCGCCTATCAACCGTAGTGCGATGTCATGACCCTGAGACCCTCAATGACGCTATTAATTTTGCGATGTCTGAAGAGAAGATATTTTATGCAATAACTCGGCGCACCGTTACTCAAACAAATGTTCAAGATTATAATCAGAGGCGTTTTAGTAACCGTAATTTTCAACAAAACAGGGCGCTGAATAACTGGTCAGGGCCATCTAATACTTTTAGGCCTGAACCTCCAGTGTGCCGATACTGTAAAATACCGGGTCACACCATAGAAACTTGCCGCAAACGCGAAAGCAACAATCGACGACGATACGGCAATTTCCATAATAATTATAATGATAATAGGTCGCCACCCCATTTCTCGCAAAATCGCAATCAGCCTATTCACGCTGTAAACACAGAAGATCATGGTATCGATGAGGCCAACTATCATTTAAACGCAGAGGATCTCCCGTCTGGTGCCGTGCGGGAAGATTAAATCATAAAACCGCCACCAGCTCTAAGGTCAAAACATGTCTACAACGCCAATACTCGATTTCACCTGCTCAATCTAACCGACAGGGTAACCAGCCCCAAACCGACAGATTGAAGCCTCATAATTTGAATGCCACTCAATCCAACCAACAGGGTAGCCAGCCCCAAACTGACGGATTGCAGTCTTTTGATTCTATTGAGAATCCTCCAGCCACTAACAAACAGGGTAACCAGCCCCAAACTCATAGTGGACCTTTTGATTCTATTGAGAATCCTCCAGCCACTAACAAACAGGGTAACCAGCCCCAAACTCATAGTGGACCTTTCTTTATTCCTCGCGCGTTCATTAAAGAACAGCGTAATCAATTGCCATTCAATAATGGATCCGATAGGCCTAAAAAATATCGCAATTCAATTGATACTTCAAATCACTCTTCCATAAATACGGAGTCAATTATCAAGTCTTGCTTCTCTTGCACTGTAGCCGAAACTGGAAAAGGAAAACACGCTACAAACATATAATATTCAAACAAACCCAACAAATAGATATCTACCTTTTATAGAAACCCGAACTAACGTCTCTAGTAAGCCCTTGAAACTCCTCGTGGATAGCGGAGCATCCAAAAGCCTTATAAAGAAAAGTATTATTGAGAATATGCCCGACATTACTGACCATGTCATATCATTTCAAGGCTTAGGCACGCCAAACGTAACTCATACCCTGGGTCACATAGAAATACACTTCGATTCATTAACTCATGACTTCCATTTAATTCCAGACATTAATTTCCTGTATGACGGCATATTAGGTAACGATTTCCTCACCAAATCTAATTGTAAAATCGATTATATGACCAATACTCTCACAGTTGATGCTATCAAAATACCACTTAAATTTACTGAACCAATTTTCACCATAACTCCACGGACTGAAACTATAATAAAATGTTCTGTAGAGGACCCAAGTATAAAAGAAGGTCTTGTTCTTGACCAACACCTCGTTGACTCTCTTCTGATAGCGAACTGCATCGTCAAGGTGAAGCCGAATTTAAGAATCAATATCTCTGTAGTTAATGTCTCTGAGAAACCAATACGCGTAAATCCAAATCTTAAAATTAAGATCATACCCTTTGACAACTCTAACTTAGTCTATCATGTATCCAACTCTGAAGCTGTGCAGAATAACGCCTTAAGACGGACTGAACAAGCCCTTAACCTGTTAGGTGTATCCCATCTAAACGCCGAAGAATCGAATGCTTTATATGACCTTTGCTCTAATTATTCTGACATTTTTCATCTGCCTGATGATCACCTAACAACTACTGATGCTTTAGAACATGAAATTCCTACTACTTCTACCATCCCTATAAATACAAAGTCCTATAGATTTCCAGAAGTACATAAGCAAGAAGTTGAATCTCAAATTAATAAAATGTTAAACGACGGTATTATAAAACCTTCTACTTCTCCATGGTCTTCTCCTATTTGGGTAGTCCCCAAAAAGGCCGACGCCTCGGGACAACGTAAATGGAGGTTAGTTATCGACTATCGCAAGCTAAATGACATAACAATTGGCGATTCCTACCCTATTCCCAACATTGCTGAAATTTTAGACCAACTAGGGAAATGTAAATATTTCACTACCCTTGACCTTGCCTCAGGATTTTATCAAATAAAAACGAAGGTCAAGGACGCCCCTAAAACCGCCTTTTCAGTTCCACAAGGACATTTCGAGTTTACTCGTATGCCCTTTGGCCTTAAAAATGCTCCTGCAACCTTTCAACTCCTTATGAATACTGTTCTATCAGGACACCAGGGCATACAATGCTTTGTTTATTTAGATGATATTGTGATATACTCGCATGACCTTGACCTTCACATAAAAAACCTTGCCAACGTCTTCGACAGACTGCGTTCTTTTAATCTAAAACTGCAACCGGACAAGTGCGAGTTTCTTCGCAAAGAAGTCTCGTATCTTGGCCACATTATCACAGATAAAGGAGTGAAACCTAATCCAGATAAAACCAAAGCTGTTACAGAATTTCCAATTCCCAAGTGCCCCAAAGATATCAATTCTTTCCTGGGTCTGGTGTCCTACTATCGACGTTTCATATCAGATCTATCAAAAAAGGCGAAACCACTAACCAATCGCTTAAAGAAGAATGTTCCCTTTATTTGGCAGAACGAGCAGCAGTTAGCCTTTGAGTCTTAAGGACGCCCTTATTTCTGCACCTATATTGGCTTATCCAGACTTCAGTAAACCATTTGTCCTGACTTGTGACGCGTCCAATTTTGCAATTTCCGCTTTTCTATCCCAAGGTCAAATAGGAAGTGACCGTCCCATCGCATACGCATCCCGTACCCTAAACAAGGCAGAATGCAATTACAGCGTAACGGAAAAAGAATGTCTAGCCATTCTCTTCGGCACCAAAACCTTTAGACCGTATTTGTACGGCCGCCGCTTCAAAATTGTCAGAGATCATCGCCCTTTAAAATGGCTTTTTAACTGTAAGGACCCAGGTTCCAAACTCATTAGATGGAGACTCAAACTAGAGGAATTTGACTATGAATTAGAATATAAGAAGGGTAAAGTTAACAGTAACGCAGATGCATTGTCACGGTACCCAGTGCATCCAATAACCACAGATCAGCCCAGTACTTC
The DNA here is from genome assembly GCA_032191425.1 of Lymantria dispar. Classification (NCBI taxonomy): domain Eukaryota; kingdom Metazoa; phylum Arthropoda; class Insecta; order Lepidoptera; family Erebidae; genus Lymantria; species Lymantria dispar. The sequence continues at coordinate 478,916 of CM063449.1, forward strand.
CCAAATAAACGACGACATTGATCCTAATCAAGAATCAGAAATCCCTCCAGACGTTCTTGACGACCTTACTGACTTAGGTGCTCTAGACCTCAGCCCATTGGACACCCAAGATATCGACTTTGAGCCTCTGAATCCTCCGACTCCAAATGACCCTTCTACTGAATCTAACGAGACCACAGACAGAACTCCTGTTCTGAACAACGAATATTCTGACTGTCTTAAATCTCTTACTAACAAAAATGAAGTCTTTAATACTCAAATACATGAACATAATGAAAGTCTACTAAAAACTACTTCAAAAACAATCTTGATCCCTGTATCAATTGACCTTGATGACTCAAATCCGTACATCCAGGATATCATTTCTACTATGGATGATCCATCCGATATTCTGAGCGGAGAAAGAGAACTTCTTTCATTTAAAAAATTTGAATTAAAAGAGCAAACCTTCTATCTTCTATTAACCAAGGTTACTATTTTGATAATTGCACCTACTCCGATATATTTAAAACCCTAAAATCAGTAAGAGACGATATTGTTCTAACTGGCACTATAAACGAAATAGCTATATCAGATTTTAAAAATCCGTTTGAACAGAACTCTTTTATAAAAATATATGGAATGATTATGTATCTATTTAATAATACCGTAATATTTACAGTAAATATCTATCATAACTCTATTATATACCCTGTCCCAACGGAAATCGCAAAAATATTAAAGGAAAATCATGACATCCCGATAGCAGGCCATTTAGGCAGCAATAAAATGTTCAATAGAATTAAAGAGCGGTATTATTGGAAAAATATGCGCACAGATATCGAAAATTATGTACAAAATTGTAAGTTATGTGAAATAAATAAGCCACTATGTAAAATCAACCGAGCTCCAATGAAGATTACAACTACTTCCACTCGCCCTTTCGAGAAAATCAGTCTTGATATAGTTGGTCCCTTACCAGAAGCGGGTTGCCCCAAACTTAGGTTCATACTCACTATTCAAGACGACCTTACAAAATTCTCCATAGCATATCCAATTTCTAACGTCACAGCGGAAGAAACATGTGAAGGCTTAGTCCACTTCATCTCTGTATTCGGAATCCCTAAATCAATATTAACAGACCAAGGAACAAACTTTACGGCTGACCTTTTTAAACGTACCTGTGAGTTTCTGAAAATAAAGCAAATATGGTCTTCTCCATATCATCCGCAAACGCAAGGTGCCCTAGAAAGAAGCCACGCAACCCTGAAAGAGTACCTAAAATCTTTCGTAAACGAGAACCAAACCAACTGGCATAAGTATGTCTACACCGCGATGTTGGCTTATAATACGAATGTCCATACCACAACCAGATTTACTCCTTATGAACTTCTTTTTGGCCATAAACCATATATCCCAGACTCTATTTTTGAAGCAAGATGTGAGGTAACATATCCCGACTATATTAAAATGTTACAACACCGACTAAAGACTACTAGAGAGAAAGCGTTAGAAAATATTCGAGCCTCGAAAGAAAGATCTAAAACTTATTATGATAAACATTCCCGTCTAGCGAAATATAAAGTCGGTGATTACGTATATCTCAAACAACATCTTCGTTTACGTAAAGCCATTTTTCCTGTCTGGAAAGGTCCCTACAAAGTCGTAAAAGTCCATGATAATAACACTCTCTCTTTACTGATTAACAGACGCCATATAAAACACCATTTCGATGAAGTGAAACCCGCTCATGTATCAGACTCCCTATAATGCGAGTTTTCTATTTATACACATTTAGTTTTTATTGATGTGAAACATCTATAGGCGAGGGTGACCGTGATCCTCGCGGTCCCCTATTAATTAAATATTAAATAAATATTTGGATGCATATACCTACATTTTTGTAACGAAACCATAGTGCGATTTAAAATTTTGTACAACGCCATCTAGTGAACTCAAAGTAAATTGTTACTTATAATGTATGTTAATGAAAAAAAATGTTTATTGAATAAAAATCATCATTTTTTGGAAAAAAAACGCGATATTTTATTAATACATTATGCCTTAGTTTTATCGTATTAGTTCCTGTCGTAATCTAATGTTCTTTTATGCATATATACTTGTTTTATAAATTAATATAAAATTCTCTAACTTAGTAATATAAATATACCAGTAGGTATGGTATTTAGTTTACTTTCAGCTACGAAACCCGTTTTTTATAGGCTTTTATTAGTTTCAGGTGTATATATATTTATTTCTTTGTATATTACCGACTTCATAGGAATTGGATTATGACTCACTTTAAACAGTCAAATTTCATTTAAAAGTTGAAAATTTAAGGAGGACCATGACGTTAAAATTATTTAGATAGCTTGTCTTATTATCATTACAGGATTAAAAATTTCTTTATTAAATATATTGAAGCTTGGTTGGTCGTTAGCTCGATAAATGCCGCCATTTCTGTTTCCTAAATCACACTCTTCGTGCGGAAAGAATGTCTGTGAACGGATGAAAGCATTTCATTTTTTATAGGCTTTTATTAGTTTCAGCTGTATATTTATTTATTTGTATGTCACCAACTCCTTAAGAATTGGATTTTGACTCACTTTAAACAGCTTGTCTTATTATCATTACAGGATTAGAGAGTTCTTTATAAAATATGTTGTAGCTTAGAGTTGGTTGTTTGCTCGATAGATGTCGCTATTTCTGGTTTATAAATCGCAAATTATTTCAAGCTACGTTTTAGAAGGTTCATTTCGTTTGCACTAAATGACGTTACCATAAATATGAGTCGTAAAGTCAATTTTAAAATGGATAATTTATTCGATACGACATCTACCAAAAAGTACTTATTGACTAAAATATCGAAATCCAAATGTATCAGTATCGAAAGAAAAGTACTCGATACCTAAAGATAAAGTAAATAAAAGTACTCGATACTTTAAACAGTATGTTACTTATCTTTCGATACTATTCATGAGTTGAGTATCGATACTTTATATTCGATACCGTGTCTCTACTCGTACAAAATAGTTTCGATGTTTCACATCTGTCAGGCGTCCTGAGCGACGGCTCCCTTTTTTCTTTTACTATATATACAATTTTACAAGTTTTATACAATTTTCTTATACAATAGTTTTAAGTTAGCTCTTAATTGTTATTTACAGAATAACCGCCATATTTTACGCTACTATTCTCGCAACCAGTGATGGCCAATATATTGAACATATCAACAAGAACCCTGGTATAGTTTTCGATCCTATCAGTACCTTAAGAATCATCAATGATCAATTCCATATCGTAATACCAATAGATGTACATCCATTTCAATATCATTTAGAAAATACATATTAGAGAAGTATTTAAGATCATCCGATTTCAATGTCGCGAATCGCCTGAAATAGAATACTCACAATGTATAATTACATTAGAGCCATTAGAAGCTCTTTTCAATGATATCATGCGAGACTTTAATTCCATCTCCCATATTATTTCAAATAGTGCTCATAAAAGATCAGCTTGGTTCTCTGGTGTTGGCACGGTATTTAAACACATTTTCGGTACTATGGATGAAGATGATGCCGAAAATTATAATAAGGCCATTCAAACTCTATACGACAATGACAATAAATTAAAAAGTTTTATAAAGAAAATTGTTATGGTTTCTGAATCTGCCATCTATAACGTTAATAAATCTCTTGTTGAATTAAATGACAACCAAGTAAAATTAAATAGCGTTATTGAGCAATTATCATATACTGCTAAAAATGTGTCTGCGACACTTGATATACTTAGTTTTAAATCGAAATTATCTAATGTTCTTAATATTCTCTTATCTAATCTACTCACCATCTCCTTTAAGATTGAAGATTTACTTAACTCAATTTTATTCGTAAAATCTAATACTTTACACCCATCTGTATTGACACCGAGTCAGATGTATCAAGATATAGTTACTAATCTTAAAATCATACCAAATTACAGGGACTTGCCTGTAAATTTCGATTTAAGTAACGTACATGTTTTAATTAATGTATGTGAATTAGTTTGTTATTATTTAGATAATAAGCTTATGTTTATCGTAAAACTACCTTTAGTCACTTTACTAGAATATAATTTATATAAGATATCACCTTTACCAATGCCACATATTCAGGATAAACCAGACTCCTTTGCTATGATTGTTCCTTCCGAAAATATCTTAGCCTTAAGCAAGGACAGATCGAGTTACACCTATTTAAAAGATTTGAATAATTGTAAACATATGCCAACAGAAACTTTCATTTGTCAAATTACAGATGATACATACAGTATTAAACAATTCACCCTGTGAAGTGGAAATTATTACAAAAGCATTGACAACTATTCCACAAAATTGTCCTACGAAATTTATCTTTGGCGATTTAGACGTGTGGCATACACTAAAAAATAACAAATGGATATTTGTTCAATCTAAACCTACTAAGATATCAATACAATGTAATAACAAATTATCAGAATACACTTTATCCGGTACAGGTGTACTTAATATGCCACCTGAATGTATGGCATTTCATAAGAATTTAAAATTAGTCTCTAAGATATATCCTAGAATAAATGTGCCCAATATATCTTCGGATTTTAACATTATTAATGATAGTTGTTGTAATTTAAGTCGCTTTGATAGAGTTAAGATTAATATTTCATCTTCTAACATTAAGACGTTGAACTTAGATAATTTAAAGTCTTTCTATATTAAATCTGATCATATCATGACTACATTGGACACATCAAAAAATCCTAATGTATATATCAACCATATTAGTTTTCCAATAATTAGTATTCTATCTATGATAACTTGTATAATTGTAATAATCGTCATAATTTGTAAGAGAGGAAAGTTCTTGAGATATCGCCTAAATCTAAACTCTGAAAATATAGAAGGTCATGAACTTAACTCAACTCAGACTCAACCTCAACTCCGGGTTGATTAATCATATCCCGTAAACTCACCAAAAGGGCGAGTTTCCTCTTAACGGGGGGGCTGTTATATATTTGAATATGTAGGGAAGATGCTGACAAAGACCGCAACGTCAGCCCTCTCTTCCCGAGCTCCCTGACGGGGCCATGCAGGGCAGCCAGTCTACCTCCAACCGCCGTCTCAAGAACGTCGTCTCTTAAATATAATTATTGTAGACTCAAATATTAACGTTTATCTTATTTTAAATCATTTTTATTCTCAAATAAATAAGTGTGAAGTCAAGTGCTTTTTTTTAAAAGACTCTCGGCCAGACCCCGTATAACAGTTCGTCCACGCCAAAACAAACCACAAACACCGGAGGCGCCTTGTACTTGCAACCGACGGGAAGCGCAGATAACCCAGGTAAAGGGAAATTATACGGCAATAGAATCGAGGAGGCGAACGATTGCATAGAGGAGGCGAAACGCCAACTCAATACCTCAAGGAACCTCAAGGCAGAGGTTAAAACTAAGGTAATAGAGGCCTTGGACAACCTGCCGTATAATTAGTGAACTAGAAACAAGAGTAATGCACCCAACGGTGGAAGGAGAAAATATCTGTGATATGACGAATACAAAGGGAAGGGAGGACATAAGTCAAAAGCCGGAAAGGAGACTAAACATAATTGAGACCATAAAAGAACACAAAAAATTGTTGACCACAGGTAGGAAATGATTGCCCTAGGAGACAAGATTCAAAGGGCAGGCTTAATGGATGAAGGAGTAGAGCAGGAAAACAAGGAGATAATAAAGGAAGTAAGGAAACTGGAGCGGGCCACTAGAGTCATACAGGACGACATACAAGAGATAAAGACTGGGCAACCAACATATGCAGAAGCGCTGGCGAAACCGAAAATACCGAATGCAGCCCAACCCAGACACTCAGTAATAGTATCCACAGAAGGGGACAAGGCCACATCTGACGAAACCATCACCAAAATACGAGAGACTCTAAACGCCAAAGAGAGTGGATTAAAAATACAAGGGGTACGAAAAGTGCGAAATGGCAAAGTAGTCATAAGCTGCGCCTCAAAATAAGAGATCCACGATACAGCAACAAGACTAAGGAACAATAAAGAACTCAAAGTCGAAGAGGCCAAGAACACCACCCACTAGTCATCTTGAGAAACCTGATGAACTATAACCAAGAGGAGGATATTAACAAGGCACTTAAAACACAAAACAGGCACCTGCTGGATGGCTTAACTGTAGAAGAGGCAAGAGTGGAAGTAAAACACAAGCGAAGGGCACGCAACCCGTATGAAAGTAATGTTATTCTGCGGGTTCCGCCGAAGCTGTACCCACGACTAATGGCAGCAGGGAAACTACACATAGACATCCAGCAGGTGAGAGTTGAGGACCAGACTCCCCTGGTGCAATACTCCAGATGCCTTGGGTACGGGCATGGCTGACGGTTTTTCAGCGAAAAAACTGATACCTGTCTCCACTGCGGAGGCCCACACATGAAGGCACAATGCCAGCACCGGCATCTCCTCCAAGGTGCGCGAATTGTGAAAGAGCCAAAATGAATCCCAACCATGCAGTATTTAGTGCAGAATGCCCAGTGCACAGGAAATGGGATGCCATAGCGCGCACTGCGGTTGCATACTGCTAAGAGCACTCCGGGGAACACTACAGACGCGAACAGAAGCTATTTAATAGCCCAGGCAAACCTCCAACGAAAGGAGTTGACGACGTTGGAGCTGATGTTTGAGGCGGAAAAAAGAAAAATCTCAGCAGCAATGGTTCAAGAACCATACGTGGGAGGCAGAAAGCGGATGAAGAACTATGGGGGGGCAAGGATCTTCCAAAACGCGGCGCAGGGCGAGGGCACGGTAAAGGCGGCGGTGGTAGTATACGACCCCAGCATTACTGTCATACAGAGCCTGGAATACACCACCGACAACTTTGCAATAGTCCGGCTTTGTATGGGCGGCTGCGAGGTCCTTGTCGCCTCATGCTACTTCGAGCCGGACTTTTTTATGCAGCCCTACCTTGATCATCTGGCAAGGGCCTGTCGAGAACTACGAGCGAGCAAAATAATAATTGGAGGCGACACAAATGCAAAGAGCATGTGGTGGGGAAGCCCCAAGACAGATACCAGAGGAGAGACATTCGCGGGCGCTATGGTGGAGTTGGACTTACAGATATTGAACAGTGGAAACACCCCCACATTCGACACGATTCGAGGAGGAGTCCGCTACGCGAGTCATGTGGATGTGACAGCATGTAGCACGAATATGCTGGGCATGGTCGACGACTGGCGTGTAGTTGAAGATCTTACCGGCTCTGACCACAACGGAATTCTCTTTAAAATTTGGACGACCGCAGAGAGAAAATTGACAGTGACTCGCACAACCAGGCGCTTCAAAACAAACAACACAGACTGGAACCTCTTCAAAGAACACCTAAAGACGTCAATGACAGCGAAAAACGTGAGTAAAGAAGCAATACAAAAATTAAATACTAACGTTGAGGTGGACGAAATGGTAAATAACTTGACAGAAGCAATAACGGAAGCTTGCGAGAACACTATGGCGAAGACGCCCAACGTCCAGAAATTGAGAGTTCCATGGTGGTCGGATACGCTGAAGGAGATGAAGCGACGGACGGCAACATGAAACGGCGTATTCGATGCGCAAGACCCTCGCGTAGAGAGGCAGTGGTGGCCAAATATCTGGAAGTCAAAACACGGTACGAGCAAGAAGTCAAGACAGCGCAGGTTCGAAGCTGGAAGGAGTTCTGCGAAAGACAGACTAGGGAGGGCGTATGGGAGGGTATATGCCGCGTTATAAAAATGGCCGCAAGGAGAGATGAGGATGTTCCCCTCGTTCAGAATGGCATACAACTGACAGGCGAGGAAGCCAAGACATTCTTCCCACAGGACACGGAGGAGAATGAAAATGTGGAACATCGTAAAATAAGGGCTAAAAAAGATCCACAACATGACCCACAAACCATAAGTGCAGAACCGGCAATAACAGAAGAAGAATTAAGAACCGCCGCTGGAAGCTTCAATCCCAAGAAAGCCCCTGGAGGGGACGGACTTACTGCGGACGTGTGTGAGAAGGCGATAGCAGGAAACAGTGACACCTTCTTGGCGCTATACAATAAATGCTGGCAGCTCTCCAACTTCCCCACAGACTGGAAGGAAGCTGTAGTCATAGCGCTAAGGAAGCCTGACAAACCTAACTATATGGAACCCAAGTCATACCGACCTATTGGACTGTTACCGGTGCTAGAGAAAATAATGGATTAGATCCTGGTCCGCAGGCTGACCTGGCACCTGGTACCTCGCATCAGCTCTAAGCAGTATGGCTTCATGCCACAGAGGGGGACCGAGGACTCCTTCTGTGCTCTGGTGGTCCACGTAAGGAGTGAACTCCAAAAGAGAAAGTTCATAACGGTGGTGTCGCTGGACATAGAGGGAGCCTTCGACAATGCCTGGTGGCCAATGATCAGGGCCAGGCTGATCGAGGAGCAGTGCCCGGGAAAATTGCGGGCAATTATAAATAACTACCTGGACAACAGGACGATAGCGCTGAGATACATGGGACACCAAGTCACCAGACGAACAAACAAAGGATGCGTACAAGGCTCGATTGGGAGCCCCATGCTATGGAATCTCCTGCTGGACCCGCTGCTGCGAGTCCTTGGGGAGGCGGGCGACTACTGTCAAGCGTTTGCTGACGATGTGGTGCTCGTGTTCTCGGGGAATGCAGCAGGGGATATACAGAGGCGCGGCAACGCCGCTCTTGAACGTGCTTGAGAATGGGGTGTCACCAATAAGTTAAGGTTTGCACCACAAAAAACTAAAGCTATGGTAATAACCAACAAACTTAAGTATGACACACCACACCTAAGCATGGGCGGGATAGACATTGCCGCGTCAAAGGAGATCAAGATCCTGGGGCTAACGATAGATTGCAAATTGACCTTTAATACCCATGCTACTAATGTATGCACCAAAGCAATAGGGGTATACAAGCAACTGTCGAAAGCTGCCAGGGTTAGCTGGGGCCTTCATCCGGAAGTGATAAGAGTCATCTATAACGCCACAGTGGAACCGATTATACTGTACGTGGCCGGCGCATGGGCGCAAGCGGCCAAAAAAAAAGGGATACAAAAAAGGCTCAATGCAGTGCAAAGACCATTCGCGCAAAAACTATGCAAGGCATATAAAACAATAAAACGGTCTCCCTCAATGCGGCCCTTGTGCTGGCCGGGCTGCTTCCATTGGATATCCGATTAAGGGAGAATGCCCGACTGCACGAAATAAGGAAGGGGTCGCGACCAATGCAAAATGGTACCGAAGTAGACAGGTGGACTACACGGAGCGACCGCACCCTGCACATAACGTCTATAGGAAGGTACAAACCATAACTGACAACACAGAGCTGGAGGAATGGGTGGGCAATGCGGTGAGGATTTTTACGGACGGAAGCAAAATTGAGGGAAAAGTAGAAGCTTCCCTAACGGTATGGACAGAAGGCAGAGAAACAAAGGCTCAGAAATACAAGCTGCACCCCCATTGCACCGTGTACCAGGCAGAGCTATACGCAGTATGCCGTGCTGCAGAGGTGGCTGAAAAGGGACAGCATCGACACTATGCGATTATCAGTGACTCGAGGGCCGCACTGGACACCCTGATAAATAATAATGCCCTCCATCCATTAGCCATGCACGCGCGTAACACTGAATCGATGCCAAGCAAACCAGAAAAAAGTGGACTTATACTGGATAAAAGCGCACGCGGGGCTGGAGGGGAATGAGAGAGTGGATGTTCTAGCGAAAGAGGCGGCTAGATCACTGAAAACAGCGCCCAACTACGACAAATGCCCGGTCTCATATGTAAAGAAAACAATCCGAGAGAAATCCCTAGAGGAGTGGAACTACCGATACCAAACGGCCACAACAGCAAACGTCACGAAAATCTTTTTTCCGGATATAATAACCGCTTACTCATTAGTAAGAAAGATAAGCCCGAGAAATGAACCGACACAGATTTTCACAGGACACGGCAGATTTTCGGAGTATCTGAGTAGGTTCAATTGCAAAGACGACCCATCGTGCCCATGCGAGCCAAACACACAGGAAGATGTACTACACATACTAATACACTGCCCTATTTACACAAACAAGAGATACGCACTGGAACACAACATTGACACAAGACTAAACACGAACAACATACACACGCTCCTCAGAGACACAGAAAAAAGGGAACACTTACTAAAATATTTTGAAAAGGTGGCCCGTTCAGTGATAGCCAGAAATAAACAGTAGGCCGTATAATAGAAATATAGCTAATAACAGTTACTGGGTGAGCAACAGAGTCGGAACTGTAAGTAATGAAAAATTCGTTGCAAAGTGTGGGAATGAATCCAAATATAGAAGTAGTAATAAATAAGTAGAGATTGTCGAAATGTAAATAAATAGAAGTAAGAAATGTAAGCAGAGCCATAGTGTAGTAGAGTAGCAGCATAGAACGTAGAATAGTAATAATGTAGAATAAAATAAAAAGAAAAGTAGAAATAATTAGTTTAAGTAAATGCTTATAAGTTGAAATGGAAAGATATAAAATAAATAGTACATGGATAAAATTAAAAAAAAGCTTAAGTACAGGTTATCATAAAAAAGAATAATCAAGCAAATAAAAAATGGTACGCATATAGCCATGTACAGAACAGAAGTAGCAATAAAAATAGCAATAAGTAATTAGTGAGTAAGTAAGTAAAAACCTAGATAGTATATGACATAGCAGGTAGCGCCGTGTTGTTTTTAAAAGCAATGACGTCAGCATGGCAGACGTCATCCACTTCATTATGATGTTGATAGTGTTGATTGTGTTCCATGATAAACGTAATTGAAACAATAAAGTTGAAACAGTACTCATTTTATTGTATTCTAGTTTAAAACTAAGTGGAGTATAGAGCTCCGCACTGTTTGGCTGCTAGCAATCGAATGAATGTCGTCGCTCAGTGTTTTGCTCGCCACCCTTTGTTGGGGTGGGAGAGGCAGTTTCAGGGCCTGTGCCCTCTTCCTGCAGCTTCATTCTCCGTGGCTAAAAAGCCACGTGTCCTTGGAGTTTTTCACCTTCGTCCCCTCCACTCTTCACCCCCAATGGCGGTCTGCCCGAGCCGGATGAGACCCCCGGTAGCCCCGGGGGAGGTCCAGCTCCGAGTGACCAGCGACAAGGGGGGACTAGTCGTGTGAGGGACGGCAGGTTGTGGCATCTCTTTTGTTGTAGTTTTTGGACATTTCTATGGGACCTCACGCCGAGACCGGTGCCCCCAAGCATGATGCGGGTATTATAAATAATACTCGCAGATGCAAAGGGAGCAGCGGCCGCGGGGCGGGTCACTCCTGAGTATCCAGACGGTGTTGAGCCGGCTGGGGGGTGGCCCCGTTGGGATTACGAGGCCGGGGGAAGGAAGGAAGATGATGGGTAGGTATATGGACAGACGCTGGTACCCAAGGGTTACCAGGTTGGAAGAAGTATCTGTGGGTTTTTAAACGCCGGCGAAATCCCTGGGGAAGGGCTTTTCGCCGGGGTGAAGTTCAGGGGGGCGAGCATGAAGGGGCGCGATGCCTCTGATGTGATCCCACTCAGAGGCATCGGCTCGTGAGAACATGTTGACTGCCAGGCGTCGGGAGAAGTCCGTAAGACTTTCCATCCGAAGATCTTTGTGTATTGTTGTATTCCTTACAAAGTAGGGGGCAGCCAATATGGTGCGCAGGGTAAGGTTTTGCTGCGCTTGGAGTCGAGCCATAAGGCGAGGGTGCACCAGCCCAAACCAAGCTGGGGCTGCATAAGTTAGAGCTGAACGAACATAGATTTTGTAGATCCCCAGCTTGGTGCGTACTGGGAGGTGGGACTTGAGGACAGGGCGCAGTAACGCGCGGGAGGCTCTAATTTTCCCTATTAGCGACTTAATGTGCTGTTTCATGGACAACTTGTTGTCCAGGGTAATACCGAGGTATTTACTATGGCGTCTCCAGGGGATAGTTTGGTCATTTAATTTGAGCGGCTGAGGGAATAGCTGGCCTCTGCCGAAGGTCATGGCCTGGGTCTTGCCTACATTGGCCTTGAGCCGCCATTTGTCGAACCAGGGTGGCAAAAGGTCCAACACTCGCTGCATTTTCTTGGCGGCATGGGCGGCCTTTATGCTGGATGATGTGAATGCTACATCATCAGCGAAAAGGGCGATTTCCACCTCTGGTATGGAGGGGATGTCGTCCGTGTATAGGGTGTAAAGGGACGGGGACAGGCAGCTGCCCTGTGGGACGCCCGCCGAGATTTTCCTGGGGGTGGACACTGCATTGTCCACGGCCACTCGGAATGTCCTGTCGCACAGGAAGGAGGAGACCACCCTCACGATGCGACGGGGTGTCGGTGTTTGTGACATCTTGAGCAGCAGACCGTCATGCCATACACGGTCAAATGCCTGTTCGATGTCGAGGAGTACTGCCACGGCGTGTTCACGCCTGTTCATTACTGCCGTAATCTGATGCAGTACCCTCGACAGCTGGAGCGTGGTACTGTGTTCAGGCCTGAACCCATGTTGCTCTGGTCTGGGGATGATAAAGGGTGCCATTTTGCGCAGTAGGAGCTTCTCAAATAGTTTGGAAGTGGTTGAGAGCAGTGTAATGGGTCTGTAGCTCCCGGGGAGGAGCACGTTTTTTCCCTGTTTCGGCAGCATGATAATCCTTCCTTCCTTCCAGTCTGTTGGGAACTCTCCCGTCCGTGGGATTCCTGTAAAAAGCCTGGCTAGAGCGGAGATGGTTTTGTGCGGCAGATGTCGCAAGGCGGAATTTGGAATCCCGTCGGGTCCTGGGGCTTTCCTGGGTTTTAGGGTCTTTATCATGCTGCGAACTGTGTTTGGAGTAAACACGATCGGGTCCTCCTCCGGTGGGACCGGATTTGCAAGGTAGGATTTTAAGTGTTGGAGGTCCTGTGACATTTTGGTTGAGCTCTCAGTGTCCTTTTCCGATTCTGGGTTAGGCCTGAACAGCTGCTCCAGGTGGTCCGCGAACAACTCGGCGCGGTCCGCTGCTCTGTACCTAATGGTCCCGTCGCCGTGGAGAAGGGGGCGTACCGGAGCTGGGGTTTTCGTGAGACGTCGACAGAGGCGGTGAATGGAGTTCCAGTCGCCGCTGGAATCCTCAATGAATCGATCCCAGCTCTCGGTGGAGTGGTCCTGCAACTCGGCCTTCACTCTCTCCGCGAGCTGGTTTAATTCGGCCTTCGTTGTGGGGCATCTTGTTTGCTGCCATTGCTTTCTCATGTTACGCTTTTGGCGAATAAGGCGTCTTATATGATATGGTAGCAATGGCAGCTTCCCTCCTGCTGGTAGGGGGATTCTGGCCGAGTTTAAGGCCGCTTGGATGGCTGAGGTTAGTTCTGCGGCTAGAAGGTTTACGTCAGTCGCGGAGCTGACAGGCCGAGTTGGTGAGGTGGTCTCCAGCGCTTCCTTGAAAATGTTCCAGTTTATCCTGTGACGTGGCGCTGGAGGGGAGGAACGAGACGGCATCTCTTGGATGGTAAGTAAGACTGGCTGGTGGTCCGATAGTATGTGTACGTCCAGTACCGTTTGGGTTACTTGGCAGTTTATGTCGTTGCATACGATGATATCCAGAACGTCGGGCGTATGCGCGTTGTTGTCTGGGTAGTGGGTGGGCACTTCTGGGCCCATGACCGTGTAGCCCCTGGCCTCAGCTAGAAGGTGGAGACGCCTGCCTGATGTGTTCCGGGTGGCTGCGTTCCATGCTGGGTGCTTGCAATTTAAGTCCCCTGCTATCAGGGTTTTTGTGGTGGACTCTAGTAGGGTGGTGATGTCGCCTGGATCCAACAAGTTTGGGTCCGGTGGTTTGTAGGTGGCGTACAGTTTAATTGGTGAGTCACCCAGCAGGATTTCTACACCCAAGACGTAGATGGAGTTTAGCTGAGGCGAAGGTACAGGCTGGTGAGTTATGCGTCTTCTAATGATGACTGCCAAGCCACGGTATCTAATGGATTGTTGCGAAATCTCGTCCCTCCTATAAACGAGATACCCCGGGAATTTTATTTGGTCTGCAGGTCCCAGGTGAGTCTCGCTTATAAGCGCCACGTCAATGTTCTGCTCCTGCAGAAGGAGGCGGAAAAGCGTAACCTTTGCTTTAAGGCCGCGGGCGTTCCAATGAACTATTCTGAGTTCACCCGCGAATGTGGAGGCTAATTATTCTTTGGATGTTAGTGACCAACACTTCTACGAACTGGTCGCTAACATGTTCTTGGGCCAAGGCCACCATCACTGTTTGGAGACAGTCGATTACTGCGTGGATCGTTTCGGCTCCTCTTTGAGTGAATGATTGGTGGCTGGGTACCACTATTCGCGCTTTCTTTTTAGAAGAGGGCGCTTTGGAAGGCCTCACGTTTTTGTGAGAGGTTGAGGAATGAATGTCGTACCAGCAAATAGTCGTATTTATAGTAAAGCCGAGAGCGGGGAACTCCCGATGACAATCTATAAAAACTGTTTTATGATAACATGTGTTGTACTATCTATCTTAAGTATGGGAACTAATTATTTTGAACTAAACTTAATTGTTTTAACTGTAATTACAATTCAAGTTTATAAAATAATCGATCGTGCGCCGATATATATAACAAATAGAATTAAGTAAAAATAAAAATAAATGTAGAAGCAAATAGTAACCATGTCTATAAAAACCTAGAGCTTCTGTAGCATAGTATAATTTTAGAAAATTTAGTAGAATAGTAATACTGTTAATTAGATTAAGTTAGAATTTGAATGTATTAAAGAATAAGAAATGTAGATATTATTAATTTTGTAATTATTGTATTAATAGATAAGAAATGTAGAAATTATTAACTCTGTAATTATTTGTAATAAAGCATGAATATAGTTTTATTTAAAGGGATGATGAAAGTCCATTGATTCTGTTAGAGGTGAATTCGGGGGGAAAAAAAACCTAACCTAACCTAACCACTGTACCATACGCACATGTTAATACAACACAAACAAGAGCACATTAACACACTCCACAGGAAACACAATAATAATCTGTTATATTGCTACATAATAGATTATAATATAGTAATAAAAAACGATAATTGATAACTGCACAATCACAACATAACTCAATCTCAACACAATACAACACAGTCAAAACACGACAACATGACGCGAAAGCTGCATACGAACGCAACAAAAATGTCACCACAGTCACATTACACTAACACACAGTCTACAACCGGAAGGCTATAACAACCAACCAAACATCAAGAATCACCCAACACGTTACACAAATATAATTTAATTGCATAAGGCACATTAAATATATTCGGAAAACAATAAAAAACAAACAACACAAATCTACAACAAAACATTACAACATGTACACAATCAGTAATTACACACACCAAATATAATTTAATGCATCAGCATAAATTATATAATTAAACAATAAAAAAGTATATAAATATATACCACAAATAACTCAACATAATACATAATTACCATTCAGTAATAACACACCAACCATCAATTAAGGCATTATCAACTAATAATCATATAGTTAGATAATGAAAAGCGAATTACCCAATATCCAAACATATAATATACACCCATATAACCACTCAACACCAACACACCGATTTAACTTACCAAAAGTATAAATAAATGCGCAAACAATAATAAATTATAGCAAGACTATAAAATAAAAACTGCAATACAATAAACTAAATACAGAAATAAACAATTAAAACAGCAATTAAATTAACGTTTCATAAATAAATAAACAACGTAGGTCTAAATAAATAAGACAAACATAATTAAATCTCTATAAAAATACAATAAAACTTATAATATCATATACGTAAATCAAACAAATCCAGAAATAACCAAGCAATATACAGAATCACCCTTTGAGTCCTACAGAGAACACAGCCTCCAGATGACAACATAAAAACACGCTGGACACAATTGATACGCAGACCTGAATAACAGTTGATAACAATTAGTACAACAAATAAACGAAGTGAAAACGAATAGAACCAAACTATTGTCCAAGCTGTAAAATATAAAACAAAATGTATCTTTAAATGACAAAATCTCCCACAAGAAATAAAACAGTATTGACGAGCGCGTACCTTATACATACGCGCCAAACAATAACAAGCCAGTGAGACAAATAATACAATTAATACAAGTAACTTTTTCTTTTTTCATAATACAAATCCTTGCTTTCATGTCAATATGAAATCCCTGATAATGTTAGGGGCTTTTCGCGGGCCGGGTCAAGCACCTGGACAAAACAAAAAAAAAACCTAACCTATTTACAAGTATATCGGTCCGAAACTAAATATTAGGTATGAAATATTACTAAATATTACCTATGAAATTGCCGTGATGTATGAAAAAAAATTAAACATTTTTTTTCATGTACATATTTTTTATTTGTATTAATCGAAGTAATCACCCATGCAATCAATGCATCTTTGCCAACGCAGCGGCAGTTTATTGATGCCCTTCTTAAAGAAATCAGCTGGACAACAACAACAGATTCTTCAAAGGCATTTTGTACTGCCTCTCGGGTATTGAATTTCTTTCCCGCCAAAAAGTTATCCAAATTCTGGAAAAAGAAGTAGTCTGTAGGCGCAAGGTCTGGTGAGTATGGCGGATGACGGAGAGCTTCCAACCCCAGTTCTTGCAACTTGGAGACCGTCTGCTGTGCAGTATGAGGTCGCGCATTGTCTTGCAGGAGCAGCGGAGACGAGCGATTGACCAATGCTGGTTGGCGATGTGCCAGCTTCTCCATCATTGTGTTCAGTTCTTCACAGTACACATCTGTAAGAAGCTGTGATGAATCACACCGGCGCTAGACCACCAAACAGTGACCATCACTTTTCTAGGGGTAAGTTTTCGTTTAGGGCATTGTTTAGGTGCTGAACCAGAATTCAACCAACTTGCTGAGCGCTTGCGGTTATCAAACAGAATCCATTTTTCATCGCAAGTAACAATGCGTTTCAAAATTCCTTCATTTGTGTGTCTGTTGAGCAATGCAAGGCATGTCTCGACGCGTACTTCGTGCTGGCGATCATTGAGTTCGTGGGGCACCCATTTGTCAAGCTTTCTTACCTTGCCAATTTGACGCAAATGGACCAATATTGTTTTGACGCTAACGTTGAAAGCTGCTGCTAATTCAGCCGTAGATTGTGTATCATCGGCTTCCACAATCGCCTTTAATTCGTCATTGTCGACCAAAGTCTTCGGACGACCGCGAGGTTAATTTTTCAGGTCGAAATTTCCAGAACGGAAGCGAGCAAACCAATAACAGGCGGTGCGTTGGTTTGTAGTGTTAGCTCCGTAAACATCGTTGATGTTGCGTGCCGCTTGTGCCGCATTGCTGCCACGATGATACTCATATTCCATAATTACTCGAATTTTTAACGTATCCATGATGACGAAAAAGTTTGAAATGCGATGAAAACGTAAGACTAATCAATAAACAGATGACTACTTTTGGAAAATGAATTCCATGTTTTAAAATAAAATTAATTTTTAATTAGAGTTCTTAGCCAAACAAAAATTATTTTGATTTGAAATGGCCAGTACTGCAGAACGGCAATTACATAGGTAAAGACCTTAGAATAATAACATATAGAAGGTAAGTTCACGCACAAAAAGTGAGGCATTTCAATTGGAGCCTAATGGAGCTTACGCCGAAACCGTTCCGTAATGTACAAGTCATTGTACTGCACGTACGTACGCAACTCTTAAAAAATAACTTGATAATTATGACGGTTTGTGCATTCAAATGGTGTCACAACACATTTGAAAAACTTAAAATGGTTTTTAACATTACTTTTAAAAGTATCACGACGATTTATTTTAATAAAAACAAAATTTGATTTCATAATATGTATAGTGGTTTGCGTGTGAAGTCTGCGCGCTATTAGTTTTTTTAGATTCAAATTTTGAAAGTTCGAAGTATTGATACTATCCTTCTATATGTTATTATTCTAAGGGTAAAGACCTATTATTTTACATGATAAATAGTTCAAAAGGAGAATGCCCATGAAATGTTCGAGAGTTAGTTTCAATATGATAGTGGATGGGCCTCCATAATTTCTTTTCTATTTTGTAGAACAATTATTCTAGTTTGCTATTTAGTAATTAGATTTCATTTTCGTACCCAGGTTTAAGCGAAATCTTATTTTTAGTGCACTGTTTTGAGGTTAGAAAATACGTCAAAAGAAAATATAGGTGCACATTATCTTTAGCTAATATGCTTAAAAAAGTAATTTAATGCATTTAACATAAGCTGAGGATATGATACTGGGTGATAATAATAGACGTAGCCTATCAACTGAGGTTTTATGAATGTGATAAGATCCTATTATTTACATTTCGTGATTTGATTCTTGCCTTAATTAAATAATTATTTTGACTTAATATTAACGGTAAATCCCTTAGAATAATAACGTATAGAAGGGAGATTACAGGATTAGAGATTTCTTTATAAAATATATTATAGCTTAGCGTTGGATAGATACGATAGATGCCGCTATTTCTGATTTATAAATCGCATTTGTCGTGCAAAAGTATGTCTGTGAACGGATGAAAGGATTTCAAGCTACATTTTAGATGGTTAATTACGTTTGTACTAAATGACATTACCCTAAATATGAGCCGTAAAGTCAATTTTAAAATGGATAATTTGTTCGAGACGATACCTGCCAAAAAGTACTTATTGACTAAAAGTATCAAATGCAAAGTATCGAATACAAAAGTATCGGTATCGAATGCAAAGTATCGAATCCAAAATATCGATATCGAAACAAAAGTACTCGACACCTAAAGATAAAATAAATAAAAGTACTCGATACTTTAATCAATACGTTACTTATCTTTCGATACCACTCACCGTTCAGTATCGATACTTTATATTCGATACCATGTCTCTACTCGTACAAAATAATTTCGATGTTTCACATCTGCCAGGCGTCTTGAGCGATGGCTCACTTTTTTTTTCATGTCAAATCACTTTTTGCAGTTATATAAATCGTAAAAGCAATATTTAATCACACCCAACAAACCAATAATATAAAACATGATACCAAAACTTAATCTATTTTAATGTATTTTTGAAATCGATAATAATATTTAAGTGAAATTAGGTCCGGTAGCACTAAACATGGGCGCCGTGTCGTTTCGTAGATACAGTTATTCACGATTTACGTTGAGTTGAATGAAAGAATAATAAGAGATTAAATTATCTCAGCAAGATCATTTTAGTAGGGCTTCAACTCATGATTTTAGGATAGCTTGTTTTCTATTAAATAATTTCCATGCAGTTATTGTAGACAAGTAGTGTTATTACATTTAAATAGTGTTATACAATTTAAATATTTTTATACAGAAAATTATTTGTCACAATTTACACAAAGGGAAAATATTAAAAAACGACATAAGATTTTTGAAAGTCATTGATATCCACTGTATAGACTGTATAGAAATAAGTGACGAAATATAAGTGGATTTACCCTTAGAATAATAACGTATAGAAGGATAGTGTCGCTACTTGGAACATTAGAAATATGACTCGAAATTGCATGGGTGATTACTTCGATTAATACAAATAAAAAATACATGAAAAAAAATTGTTTATTTTTTTTTCATACATAACGGCAGTTTCATAGGTAAAGACCTAATATTTAGTTTCGGACCGATATACCTGTAAATAGGTATGTAAGTGTAGGTGAACGTACTTGTACTAAAAATTTGCGTGACATTGAACTACTTATTAGGTAAATATTCCGACGGGTTGTGTGCTAAGTCCAATCACCAATCAGCGCTCACGCCGATTCTCCTTGTACCTAAGTCGTACATGAATCCATAAAAAACCTAAAATAACAATTAGTTGTCCAGGATTGCGCAATCGTAATAATTATGCAATTATTTTTCAATATTATGTCAACAACAATTTTTGATGTAGCGATTGATGACATTCTGTGGTGATAATGTACCTTCCCATGCTACAATACGCAACGATTACTTGGCTATGGCTCATTTCATATTCTGCGTCACGCTCAAAGACGTGGCTGAAACCGCCTTCCAGTAAGCTTTGAAGGAGATATCTTGCAGTTCTTCCAAGAGGAACCTCAACCTCGTACAAGAGAAGCCACTCGAAGATTTAACGTATCTACATCACAAAAGTGTTTAGAACATTTCAAAACGTGGCACGCAACTAGGGACACGATATTGAAAAGAAAGTATCGATCAAGAGTAGTAACAAACAAAAGTATCGTACTCGTTAAAGTATCGAAGCAAAAGTATCCATAGTTCAAAGTATCGAGTACTGAGTAGGTACTTTACCTACAATCTGTGTCGTGATGAGCTTTTATTTTCTTTTTTAGGAATGAATTATTATTATTATTAAAAAAACTGACTAAAATACTTCGAGCCACATTTTAAAGGTTCATTACTTTGAACTAGGAGGCGGTACGCAGGCGATACACATGAGCCATAAGGTCAAGTTTAACATGGATAATTTCTACTATTTAGTCGATACGATACCTGCCAAAAAATACTTATTGAGTAAAAGTATCGAATACAAAAATATCAGTATCTAAAGAAAAGTACTCGATACCTAAAAGGATCGATACTTTTTTCGTGTCCCTACGTGCAATACGCATGTCATTTTCAACGTGTTCAAGACTTTGGTGAACGGGACTGTGCCCCGCGTGTAGCTACCTAGTTACTGCTTAACGTAAACAAAAATAGTTTATGGATAGACGAACTTTTATTTACTCGTGTTGCATTGTACAACGTTCATGATGAATATTGGTGGGCACATGTAAATCCACATAAAACTAGAAAAGACTAAGCATTACGTGAGATTCAGTGTAAATGTGTTTTTAAGTGTAGCGTTTTGTCGGTCCTAAGGCTTCCCCGTCGCGGCACGTCTGGTCGTAACAACGTACACTGGCAAACATTGTTTTAATAAGAAACAGATCACTTTATTCCGGGATTGGGAAGAGCTGACTCTGTAACTAACTTTAATGTTTTTTATGACATTATTCTTACACCTAGTTTTAGTAATTCTAAGTAGTAATAAATATCCAAATCATGACAACAGTGCTAACAAACCTGTAACTCGATACTGCTATCGGTATCGACGTACCGCCCGTGGGGTGACCATATTTTTGGGAATCTTGCAACACTAATATTGTTGATGTTTACTATGTAGTTAATTAATATTGTCTTCTTATTATATTTTTATTGGTTACATGTGCCCATTATCTATCGTTTCCTTCAATATACACAATCAATCTTTTACCTGTATTTTGTGCATTGTTGAAATAGTATTTTTCTTTGATTATTATTATTTCTTTTTATTGCAAACGGTGGCAAACGAGCAAACAGTACACCTGATGGTAAGTGTTGCTGCCGCTCATGGACCTTTACAAGGCCGTTGCCTACCGCGAAGAAAGCGAAGGGAGTGTGAATGCATGCATTGAGGCTCGGTGATACCAAGGGCACCACCAAAACCCTCCACACGCAAACACCCTCAGAAAGTTGGGCTTCCGGCTCTCTCACTCACCGAACGAAGCGCAGTAACAAATTGCTACTACTCAGACGTCGATTTTCTGCTCAGTGTGGTACTACCCCGGACGGACCGACCCGCGGCTGTAGACAGATAACTGTCGACAGTGTGTCCTACCACTCTTACTTGGATTGTTTAATTAAAGAATCATAATGATTTCTGATGTTTACGTGAGTATTACACATTGTAGATAAAACTACGGATTTTATCGCATTACAATGAAGAATCATTGTATAGTACAATGGTGTGTACTAAATAATTATACTTGCACACTTACAGACTGCGTGTATATAGTTTTAAGTTTTCACTTCTATCGCCAGTCCTCTTGACTGCTTTGTGGTTTTTTATTCACAACGAAGTCATAGGTGATCGAAAACGGCCTCAGTTGTTTCGAGAGTAGGATGTTACGGTGTGGCGCGTTTTTGCTAGAAATGGGTGGGGCACGGCAGGGTCCCCAGTTAGTTCAACTTTGGGAAAGTTAATTTTCACGTGGGCGAACGGACGAACAACTAGTACAGTGGGCGGCACCACTCCTTTGGAAAATTAATAATGCTAAGAGTATGTGTTTGATGTCGCCACATTATACACAAGTTACTGTGCGCTGCCCTCCCCCCGCCACGCGTCTGACAGTCGCGTACGACGTTCGGTCGCAACACATAGCAGTTGCCAATTAGTGTCGAAAGTCAATATCTAGATAACACAAAACCCGCTTCCCCAGTTCCTGAACTGCATATCGGTGAGTGTTTTGTATCACACGGTAGTGATTCTCCGACTATTCCTCTTACTTAAGGAGGCTTACAGCCAACATTGGATAGCGATAGCCGTAAGCCGAGGCCGATGGGATAAATTCATGTTTGTTTTCTGCACAAAGCAATAAGAGTAGCCTTTCTGTTTTTTCCTAAATATTCATTTAAGCAAGGAAGCAAGAGCACTGTGTCGCTACAGAGACACGAGTGCGGCGACACGCCTCGTCAGCTGTGAACACACGCGTCTACAGCGGCACTGGCGACACGCCTCGTCAGCTGTGAACACACGCGTCTACACCGGCACTGGCGACACGCCTCGTCAGCTGTGAACACACGCGTCTACAGCGGCACTGGCGACACGCCTCGTCAGCTGTGAACACACGCGTCTACAGCGGCACTGGCGACACGCCTCGTCAGCTGTGAACACACGCGTCTACAGCGGCACTGGCGACACGCCTCGTCAGCTGTGAACACACGCGTCTACACCGGCACTGGCGACACGCCTCGTCAGCTGTGAACACACGCGTCTACACCGGCACTGGCGACACGCCTCGTCAGCTGTGAACACACGCGTCTACAGCGGCACTGGCGACACGCCTCGTCAGCTGTGAACACACGCGTCTACAGCGGCACTGGCGACACGCCTCGTCAGCTGTGAACACACGCGTCTACACCGGCACTGGCGACACGCCGCGTCAGCTGTGAACACACGCGTCTACAGCGGCACTGGCGACACGCCTCGTCAGCTGTGAACACACGCGTCTACAGCGGCACTGGCGACACGCCTCGTCAGCTGTGAACACACGCGTCTACACCGGCACTGGCGACACGCCTCGTCAGCTGTGAACACACGCGTCTACAGCGGCACTGGCGACACGCCGCGTCAGCTGTGAACACACGCGTCTACACCGGCACTGGCGACACGCCGCGTCAGCTGTGAACACACGCGTCTACAGCGGCACTGGCGACACGCCTCGTCAGCTGTGAACACACGCGTCTACAGCGGCACTGGCGACACGCCTCGTCAGCTGTGAACACACGCGTCTACACCGGCACTGGCGACACGCCTCGTCAGCTGTGAACACACGCGTCTACAGCGGCACTGGCGACACGCCGCGTCAGCTGTGAACACACGCGTCTACACCGGCACTGGCGACACGCCGCGTCAGCTGTGAACACACGCGTCTACAGCGGCACTGGCGACACGCCTCGTCAGCTGTGAACACACGCGTCTACAGCGGCACTGGCGACACGCCGCGTCAGCTGTGAACACACGCGTCTACACCGGCACTGGCGACACGCCGCGTCAGCTGTGAACACACGCGTCTACAGCGGCACTGGCGACACGCCTCGTCAGCTGTGAACACACGCGTCTACAGCGGCACTGGCGACACGCCTCGTCAGCTGTGAACACACGCGTCTACACCGGCACTGGCGACACGCCTCGTCAGCTGTGAACACACGCGTCTACAGCGGCACTGGCGACACGCCGCGTCAGCTGTGAACACACGCGTCTACACCGGCACTGGCGACACGCCGCGTCAGCTGTGAACACACGCGTCTACAGCGGCACTGGCGACACGCCTCGTCAGCTGTGAACACACGCGTCTACAGCGGCACTGGCGACACGCCTCGTCAGCTGTGAACACACGCGTCTACAGCGGCACTGGCGACACGCCTCGTCAGCTGTGAACACACGCGTCTACACCGGCACTGGCGACACGCCTCGTTAGCTGTGAACACACGCGTCTACAGCGGCACTGGCGACACGCCTCGTCAGCTGTGAACACACGCGTCTACACCGGCACTGGCGACACGCCTCGTCAGCTGTGAACACACGCGTCTACAGCGGCACTGGCGACACGCCTCGTCAGCTGTGAACACACGCGTCTACACCGGCACTGGCGACACGCCTCGTCAGCTGTGAACACACGCGTCTACAGCGGCACTGGCGACACGCCTCGTCAGCTGTGAACACACGCGGGGTGCTACGCCAGAAACCTCCGCGTGGTGTACCCTGGGCACGAGCGACAATTCCTTGGACTGCTCTCTGGAATTGTCGCTCGTGGCAAATATCTGGGCCGAGGGGGGCCCCAGTTTGTGGGATGCCCCAAATTCGCTCCATGCCCTCTAATTGTAGAGGGTATTAGACGCGAAAATTCGACGGGCTCAGTCACTCATTCGTTTGAGGACTGGGCAGGCATTTGCCAACCGCGACAAATCGTAGACCTGATTCTTGCTTCGGGACATTTGTCTTGAGGCCTAGATTCAGGAGCGAGGGTCTTGGCTTAACCGCCTGGACCGCGAGGAAGAAAACCTCTATAAAACAATCACCCAGAATCCTAAGTTCTGGCGCGCGGCGAGAGGATGCATGGCTGATGGGTTGTTCAGTCGTTAGTGCGCCCCCAGCCAGGGTACCTGCGGACCCCCTGTGTTGGGATACAAATTTACGCTTGCTCGGGTATCGGGATCTCTGCCCGGGTCGACCGTTTATTTCTCCCATACTCGTGGGAACAAGATGGAAAACTCACAAAAAACAACACAACACCTAGAAAGGAGGGGTGAGACGCCCGATGACACCACCAGGAACGGGGATTCTATAAGTTCCCACATCACAGCCCTGCCAAGCTACCGAAAAACTGGCACAGAGGAAGGAGAGGCCTCGTCAGCTTGGCTGCTAGTCCGGCACTTGAGGCCTCAAGATCAGGCAAGGGGCCGGCGACACTCGTGGCTCCTAAGAAAAGAAAGATGCGGAAGAACATGGGGACGGGGAAGGCCACGAGTGTCAAGAGGCGCGAGTTGGCCAGGCAAGAGCGGCTGGCTAGAGAGGCTGCTGCTGTCGCTCCGACCGTTGACGAGGGCGGCAGTACCGCCGCGGAGCCGTTGGACTCCGAGGGCGGCAGCACGTCGGCTGCTGAGGCCGCCGCTGGGTCATCCCAGTCTCCGGCGTCGACCCTGACGGCGGCTCTAGCGGCCAGGGAGAAGGTCCTCCCCCCGCAGGTGCGAAAGCGCCCCCTGAACATGGGAGGCAGCTCGGAGTCTGCCTCCGAGGGGAGCGGCATGACTATCATGCCTCCTCCCAAAGTGCCGGCCTCTCGCAGGGGACGAGGAGGCGCAGTAGTGAAGGCAAGGTCGGCGACGCCATCACCGGCCGGCGCAGTACGGGGGACCGAGGCCCAGAAGCGGGCGAATGAGGCGGCCACCGCGAGGATGATGAGGGTGTTGTCAGACATCCCTCCCACCGACACGGCGGCTGCTGAGTCCGCTGTAGGTGGCGAACCCCGAGCTGCCAATGTGGCCACCCTGCAGGCCAAAAACACCCGCCTTAGTGGTGAGGTCTCAGGCCTGCAGGAGAAAAACAAGGCGCTACAAAAAGAGCTGTCGGCGGTGCAGAAGGCGAACCGCGAGCTGGCCAAACAAATGGCCGACTTGCGGACCCAGGTCGCGCAGCTGGCGAAAACCGCGCCGCCGACAAGCGCCGGCCTTGCCGCCGCCCCCGCCGTCCCCGTTGCGCCAACTCGCGCTGCAGCGAGCCCTAAGAGGACCCAGCCGGCCGAAGCGGTCCCGCTGCCCGCAGTGGATGGCGTGCCGGACCTGACCATGCGCGCCATAGTGGAGGTTGTGGGCAAAATGCTCGAGGCGCGCATGGCGGCTCTGGAGGAGAGACGTCTCTGCCGCCGGAGCCCCGTCTCCGGCCGCCGCTTGCTGCGGACAGGCCGAAGGTCGTGGCGTCAGCCCCTGCCGCGTTACCCTGCCAGGGCGGGCGCGTAGGGAGTTACGCTGCGGCCGTCGCTGGACCGAAGCCGAAGGGGCCCGCCGCCAAGAAGAAGGCGGCACCGGCTCCTGCCAAGACTAGACCTAAGCCGCCGCCGGCAACTGCACCGTCGGCGGCGGCCACTGTACCCGTGACCACAACTGCTGCACCTAGCGACCCCGTTGCCCCCGAAGAGGGTTGGCAGACGGCTGAGCGCAGCCGAAAAAGTCGCGACCAGAAAAGAAGAGCGGAGGCCAAAAGCGCCGCCAAAGCCTCCGCTCCCAATGCAGGAGCCGGTAACAAGAGGTCGCGGCCGCCGAAGTCAGCAGCGGTGGTGATCACTGTGCTGCCTAAGGCGCCGGAGAACGGCCTCAGCTATGAGGCCGTCTTACGTCGCGCCCGGCGGGAGCTTGACGTCTCCGATTTAGGAGGCGTCGAAGCCAGGACCCGCAAGGCCCGGACGGGGGCTCGGATTCTAGAGTTCCCTGGGGCCGAGGGCGCCAAGACGGCCGATAGCATGGCGGCCAAGTTGAGGGGTCTGTTCGCAGAGGAGGGTGGCGTCAAAATCGCCAGACCCGTAAAGTGCGCAGAACTACGCGTCGCGGGTTTGGACGACTCCGTGACGGTAGATGACATCCGGGAGGCCATCGTCTCGAAAACCGGGTGTCCCGTGGACACCGTCCGAATTGGCGCCATCCGCCCTGGTCCGGGCGGCGTCGGTGCTGCCTGGGTGCAGTGCACGGTGGAGTCGGCCAAGCAACTGGCCGGCTCAGGTAGGCTCCTCGTGGGCTGGAGCTCGGCGCGGGTGACCGTGCTGGAGTCCCGGCCTGCGAGGTGCTACAAGTGCATGGCGGTCGGACACACTCGGCCGACATGCACTAACTGGTTTGACTGCAGCGACCTTTGTTTCCGCTGCGGTCAACCCGGGCATAAGGCGGCATCCTGCGCCGCCACCCCCCACTGCCCCGCGTGTGCGGCGGGCAATAGGCCCACCACACACCGCATGGGGGGCAAGGATTGCAGACCCCCGGCTTCGGCCCCAAAGGAGCGGAGCGGCCCGACGACCCCGGCCGCTCCCGCCCCTAGCGCGACCCGATCGCCCGCCAGCGTGGAGGAGGTGATGGACGCCCACTAATGGCGACCGAATCCTACCACCTCCTGCAGGCCAACCTCAACCACGCCGCCGAGGCACAGGACGTTTTCCTGCAAGCCATGGCGGAGTGGCTGATCGGTGCTCAAGTTTGTTGCTCAAGGACAGGGGCGATGGGTATGTCGCGGCGGAATGGGGAGAGGTTACGCTATTTGGTGTTTACTTCTCCCCTAACAGGAGCGCGACGGATTTCGGGGCCTTCCTCACCATCCTGGGGGCCTCGATACGGCGACTGGCACCGCGCCAAGTCTTCGTTCTGGGGGACTACAACGCCAAGTCCACGGCGTGGGGGTCCCCCAGGACGAATGACCGCGGGCGGGCGGTCGAAGAGTGGGCGGCGGCACTGGGCCTCTGTTTGCTGAACAGGGGCTCGGTGCAAACGTGCGTGCGGCAGCAGGGCGGGTCGATAGTGGACTTGTCGTTCGCTAGCCCTAATGTCGCAGCACGCGTGAGGAGCTGGTGCGTCCAGGAGGAGGTTGAGACACTATCCGACCACCGATACATCCGAATAGAGGTCTCCTGGACCCTCCTGCAGCCCAGCAGGGGTCACACGGCGGACGGAGCTCCCGCGTTTCCGCGGTGGGCTGTGGGTCGATTGGATCGGGACCTATTGGCGGAGGCAGCCATCGTTCAGTCGTGGCTGTCCTCACCGCCCCAGGCGGACGGGGTGGATGCCGAGGCTGGCCGCATCCGCTGTGCGTTGACGCAGATCTGCGATGCGGCCATGCCCCGTGTGCGGCGTTTGCCTCCGAAGAGTGCGGTCCCTTGGTGGTCCCGAGAATTGGCGGACCTTCGGGCCGCGTGCATACGTGCCCGGAGGGCCTACACCCGCAGCCGAGCGCGTCACCGCGACGCTGAGCGGGAGGGCCAGCTGTACGAGGCTTACCGCAGTGCGCGATCTGCCTTCAGGCTGGCCGTCCGTACCGCCAAGGACGTTAGTCGGCGGGAGATGCTGGACAGTCTCGAGCGTGACCCCTGGGGTTGCCCCTACCTCGCGGCGCTGAACAAGCTCCGCGGGCGCACCCCCCCCCCCCTCACCGAGACTCTCCAGCCCAGCCTCCTCACCAGAGTTGTCGAGGACCTCTTTCCACGGCGGACGGAGCACATGCCCCCGGTCATGGCTTCGCCGGACAGCGACCGGGAGGCCGACGATGAAAGTGCTCCGCCCATCAAGGAGCCGGAAATGGGGGCCGCGGTGGCGCGTATGCGAGTCAAATCCACCGCCCCCGGGCCCGACGGTATTCCGAACCGTGTGCTGGCCCTGGTCCTCGAACACCTGGGACCACGCCTCAGGGGACTGTTCGACGCCTGTTTGACGTCCGGGCAGTTCCCTGGGTGCTGGAAAGAGGCTGGTTCTCCTGCCGAAGCCGGGACGGTCTCCCGAGTCGGCCTCGGCCTACAGGTCCATCGTGCTGATCGATGATGCGGGCAAGCTGCTGGAGAGGGTGTTGGCTGCCCGCATCGAGCGCCACCTCGTCCGGGTCGGGCCCGATTTGTCGGACGCCCAGTTTGGTTTTCGGAGAGGGCGTTCGACGATCGCGGCCCTGCTGCGCCTGAAGGCCGTGGTAGCGGAGGCCGTCACCGGCGGAGGAGTACTGTTGGCGGTGTCCCTGAACATCGCCAACGCCTTCAACAGTCTGCCATTCAGCTGCATCAGGGAGGGGCTGAGATATCACGGGGTGCCCGTGTACCTCAGGCGGCTGGTGGCGGACTACTTGGAGGGGCGCAGCGTCCTCTACGTTGACCGAGTAGGGGACGTTGTGCGAACGCCCATGACGTGCGGTGTCCCGCAGGGATCGGTTCTGGGTCCGACCCTGTGGAACATCGGCTACGACTGGGCGTTGAGAGGAAGCCTTCCACCCGGGCTGGGCGTAATTTGCTACGCCGACGATACACTCGTCACAGCCCGGGGTGGGACGCTAGAAGAGGCGGCACGCCTGGCAACTCTCGGCACCGAGGAGATTGTCAGGCGGATCGAAGCGCTGGGGTTGAGGGTAGCCCTGGCCCTTTTGTTCCATGGCCTCCCGCCGGCGCTTCGATCACCGTGAAGTCGGTCACCATCAGCATCCAGGCCCACATGAAGTACTTGGGCTTGGTGCTCGACGGGCATTTTTGGTTCCGGGAGCATCTCCATCGACTTGTTCCCGCGGCTGATGCCGAATGTGGGCGGACCCAGTGCTACGTGCCGACAGCTGTACGTGGGGGTGATCCGGTCGATGGCCCTGTATGGCGCACCGGTGTGGGCGGCGTCCCTGACCGTCCGTCTTAGGGCCCTCCTGTGGCGACCACAGAGGGTCATGGCGGTCAGGGCCATACGGGGTTACCGCACGGTGGCGACGGAGGCAGCGTGCCTCCTGGCCGGAACTACCCCGTGGGACCTGGAGGCGGAGATGCTCGCCGACATTTATCGGCGGGTGTCGGAGACGCGCGCCCGCGG
Organism: Lymantria dispar; assembly: GCA_032191425.1. Lineage (NCBI taxonomy): Eukaryota > Metazoa > Arthropoda > Insecta > Lepidoptera > Erebidae > Lymantria > Lymantria dispar. The sequence continues at coordinate 508,591 of CM063449.1, forward strand.
CGGCATGGTCTCCATTAGAGAGATCACCGCCTGGCGGGTCGACGCCCGCCGAGAAGTCATTGCCCGTTGGGATTAGGTCGGGGATGCTCTCGGGGATACATCGCGACGGAGAAGGTCCGGTATACTACACGGATCTCGTGGCTTCGGAGGCGAACTACCGGCAGTTACGGGAATTCGCGCACGCCTGGTACAGGGCCCGCCGGCTTGAAGACCAGGTTGGCAGGATAAGCCAAGATGGCAGCCAGAGTAGCGGGTAAATGTGGCTAGCTAGCAGGAATACCGCGGACGACGAAGTTCGTACCGTGTGCTGTCCGCCCTAGTTATACAGGGAGAAGGACACAGGGCAAAGGATGAAGAAAGTTAAATAACTTGTAGAGATTCAAGAAGCATGTGCATACTTACGCAAAGAGCATGGTGTGCACATGTATCTCGATGATTCGGCCTGTATGACCAAGATGTCGAAAAGGCCATGGGTGGTTGGAGGGATTTGCCCGTTGGGCAGTCCGGCTGGAGAGTCCTCGGTACGGTGTCAGGACCGTCGAGGCCCTCCGGCCGGTGCTGATGGAGTGGTTGGAGCGGACGCACGGGGTGCTTTCTTTCCGACTGGTGCAGGTGCTGACGGGGCACGGTTGCTTCGGGAAGTACCTGCACAAGATTGTCAGGAGGGAGAGCACACCGTCCTGCCACCACTGCAGTTGCGACGAGGACACGGCGCAGCACGCGCTCGAGGAGTGTGCTGCATGCGAGGGGGATCGCCGTGAACTCGTCGCAATTATCGGTGCTGACCTGGCGCTGTCGACGATCGCCAGGGAGATGCTCGTCAGCGTCAGGAACTGGGACGCGGTCGCCGCCTTCTGTGAGGCCGTAATCTCACGGAAGGAGGCGGCGGATCGTGTGCGAGTAGAGCTCTTATTCGGCGACACGTTCCGCCGCCGGCGACTCGGGCGGCGCAGGCGCGAGTATCTGCGCCTAATGCCGCCCTAGCCGAGGCCGCGGGTGATCGGACCGGGGAATTGTCCGTCACCCGCAGAGAGGCTAACCGCGCGACGGCGACCGACGTCCCAGGACGTCGAGAGGTGAGGGTACCCGAAAGGGTATTCCGTCGGGCCGACCACTGACGACAAGTCACATCTGCTCCGGTGGTCGGCCCAACAACTAGGTGACGTGGGTACGGGTGGGTTATGGGCCCGCGTGCCGTCCTTTCATCGCCCCGGACGGACTGGACCGCGCGTGCGCTTACCATAGCCCACCCATAAAAAAAAAAGAAAAAAAAAAAATAATAACATTAAAAACTTGAGAGGTGTCAAGGGACACCCGGATGGAACGAAGTTCCTTTCGATTAATTAGTGAAGGAATTGTAATAAAATTTTATTTTTTTTAAGTTATAATAATATTAAAATAACATATTATTATCTGTATATAATCTCTACTTACCTAACCCTAATCCCCTCGCGGATATGACCCCCGCGAGTGCAGCCGCAGTAGACCTCGAAGTCTACAACCTCATGGACAAACTCTCTAGGCCGATAGCTCCTGAAGAAAACCCCGTGATAGTGACACCTTCACTGGTCCGTGCGACCATAAAATCACTGAAGCCAAGAAAGGCCCCGGGCGCGGATGGCATCACAAACGCCGCTCTCAGGCAACTGCCTAAAAAGACCATCGCCTCGCTGACTCGCCTTTTTAACGGCATACTGCGCACCGGGATCTTCCCCTCAAGCTGGAAGGAGGGGAGGATAATAATGCTCCCCAAACCAGGGAAGAACATCTTACTACCAGGTAGCTATCGTCCTATAACACTATTATCAGCAATCTCGAAGACGTTCGAGAAGATCCTACTGCGGCATCTTACTACCCATATTACACCAAGACCGGAACAATTCGGATTTAGGCCTGAGCACAGCACGACGCTCCAACTGTCGAGGGTACTGCACCGGATCACGGCTGCCTGCAACAAACGCGAAAAGGCCGTTGCAGTATTCCTCGACATGGAAAAAGCCTTTGATAAAGTCTGGCACTCCGGTCTGCTGCTCAAGCTGTCAACAACATCGACACCCCGTCGCATCTTGAGGGTGGTCTCCTCCTTCCTCCACGGACGAACATTTTGAGTGGTGGTGGCAGGGGAACTTTCCACCCTTCGACCCATCTCAGCCGGGGTCCCCCAGGGCAGTTGCCTTTCACCTGCCTTGTACGCCCACTTCACTGACGACATCCTCACTATCCCAGAGGCCGAGCTCGCCCTCTTTGCGGACGATGTGGCGCTCACCACCGTCAGCCTAAACGCCCATCATGCAGCCACCAAAATGCAACGCGCCCTCGACCTACTCCCGCCATGGCTTGAAAAGTGGCGGCTGTCAGTGAACGTGGGCAAAACCCAAGCTATAGTCCTGGGGAGCCACAACTACAAAGAACAGCCTCCACCACTCACACTCCAAGGTCAGCCCCTCCCTTGGAAGAACCAAGTTAAATACCTCGGGGTGACCATCGATCGTTTACTTTCCATGGGGCACCACGTCAAAACAATTACCAACAGATCCAAGGTATCTCGTGCCCTTTTAAGACCTATTTTCTCTTCCAAACTTCCCCTTCGCACTAAGCTGGGGTTATACAAACTGTATATCAGATCCGCTTTCACTTATGCAGCTCCCGCGTGGTATGGCCTGACCAGTACCACCAACAGAAAGCGCCTTCAAGCGCAACAATCCCAAACCCTTCGTACCTTAACGAGGGCCCCTAGGTACGTCAGAAACCTCACCATCTCGCGCGACCTCCGGATAGAGGATCTTTCCGACTTCGTGCGGCGGCTATCTTCAAATATGTTCTCCCGTGCAGATGCTTCGCAGTGGGACCACATTCGTGGTATTGCCCTACTCCACGGCCGTCCTCCCGACCTCTATTCGAAGGACAGGCCATACCCGCGAGATTTCGCAGGACCTATCGCACCATTACCACCATCGTGATCCCTTCCCTCTGGCACGCCAGAGTCACCACTTGCCCTACCCATCCCAACAATCTTTCCCTTCTATCCCCGCCCCGTTCTCTAAACGGGGCCCCGGGGGGGACTCAAAATCCCCCCCATTCTGTACCAGGAAGTTACCCCCACCGGGATCCGCTGCCCCCAAGGCATTTACTCGTACTCCGGTGAAGTACGAGTATTATGCTGGGTGGCACCGGTCCCTTGGTGGGTGGGTTCGACTACAAGAAACACCACATCAAACCACAATCTCATATCAAGATACCATGTGGCCCAGTCCCCCCACGCGACCAGTCCCTCGGTAGTCGCTGGTCGTCTTAAGCTGGACCTCCCCCGGGGTAACCGGGGGTCTCATCCGGCTGAGACTGACCGCCTCCGAGAGTGAAGAGCGGAGGGGACCCGGCCATTAAAAATCCAAGGATGCGGCGCTCTTCAGCGCCGAAGAAGCAGCCACGGACAGAGGGCTATGCCCTGAAACCGTCACTCCCACTCCAGCCGGGGTGGAGAGAATAGTCCAGTCCATCAGCAATATCCGGAACTTGTGCAGAAACACTGTCAGGATTCATTATTATTATTTATTATTTACAAAAAACCTGTATACACTCAACAAAAATAATCGTCGCGACACCACACTGTTCAATGCGAAATAGAAATGAAAATATCTGGCTTGCTTTCTATAAGAGAGAGAGAGAGACAGACAGAGAAACATGCGACGCCGCACAGCTTACAATAGCTTACTATAGCAAAAAGTGTCATGACAATTTTTCGTAAGAATTTTTTCCGTCTAGCCCCCTTTCACAACGCGCGATAAGGAACTTCGTTCCAAAAAGCTGTGAACACACGCGTCTACAGCGGCACTAGCGACACGCCTCGTCAGCTGTGAACACACGCGTCTACAGCGGCACTGGCGACACGCCTCGTCAGCTGTGAACACACGCGTCTACACCGGCACTGGCGACACGCCTCGTCAGCTGTGAACACACGCGTCTACAGCGGCACTGGCGACACGCCTCGTCAGCTGTGAACACACGCGTCTACACCGGCACTGGCGACACGCCTCGTCAGCTGTGAACACACGCGTCTACAGCGGCACTGGCGACACGCCTCGTCAGCTGTGAACACACGCGTCTACAGCGGCACTGGCGACACGCCTCGTCAGCTGTGAACACACGCGTCTACAGCGGCACTGGCGACACGCCTCGTCAGCTGTGAACACACGCGTCTACAGCGGCACTGGCGACACGCCTCGTCAGCTGTGAACACACGCGTCTACACCGGCACTGGCGACACGCCTCGTCAGCTGTGAACACACGCGTCTACAGCGGCACTGGCGACACGCCTCGTCAGCTGTGAACACACGCGTCTACAGCGGCACTGGCGACACGCCTCGTCAGCTGTGAACACACGCGTCTACACCGGCACTGGCGACACGCCTCGTCAGCTGTGAACACACGCGTCTACAGCGGCACTGGCGACACGCCTCGTCAGCTGTGAACACACGCGTTTACAGCAGCACTGGCGACACGCCTCGTCAGCTGTGAACACACGCGTCTACACCGGCACTGGCGACACGCCTCGTCAGCTGTGAACACACGCGTCTACAGCGGCACTGGCGACACGCCTCGTCAGCTGTGAACACACGCGTCTACAGCGGCACTGGCGACACGCCTCGTCAGCTGTGAACACACGCGTCTACACTGGCACTGGCGACACGCCTCGTCAGCTGTGAACACACGCGTCTACAGCGGCACTGGCGACACGCCTCGTCAGCTGTGAACACACGCGTCTACACCGGCACTGGCGACACGCCTCGTCAGCTGTGAACACACGCGTCTACAGCGGCACTGGCGACACGCCTCGTCAGCTGTGAACACACGCGTCTACACTGGCACTGGCGACACGCCTCGTCAGCTGTGAACACACGCGTCTACAGCGGCACTGGCGACACGCCTCGTCAGCTGTGAACACACGCGTCTACAGCGGCACTGGCGACACGCCTCGTCAGCTGTGAACACACGCGTCTACAGCGGCACTGGCGACACGCCTCGTCAGCTGTGAACACACGCGTCTACACCGGCACTGGCGACATGCCTCGTCAGCTGTGAACACACGCGTCTACAGCGGCACTGGCGACACAGTGTGACACAGCGGCGAGACCGACTCGCGCCTCCCTCATCGATACGATATCATAAAATAAAACACACGACACATTGAAAATATAAAAATATTATATTTGTATAACATAACAATTCATATATCTATATCTACATCGTACTCAACAAACTCACTTAACGACAATATCCCGCTCTATACACTTACATCTAATAGACTACGCAACGATTTTTAATGTGACTTTAGTGAACAGACAGATTGATTCAAGCAGAACCTAATACGTATGTGTCAACAGTAGAGGAAACACAATTATTTTAAATATTTACAATGTGATGTTGTCAAACATTTAGATGCGCTTACATTGTAAACACTGACTAAACACTACGAGACGGATGATATACTACGGAGTTGTACAGGTGTTACTTGTTAAGATATATAGTCTCTGAAGTAGCTCCTAAGGATAGCTCAAATCATAAATTTAAAATGTCGGCCTGAAACTGAAGCAGGACGAGGGCGAGTCGCCACACTCGGCTCAGCGTGGCGCGTACACACATACATACATTCGTACAGTTTTTTGACAACTACGTTACATGTGGCAACATTATTGTTGTAAGTTGCTTCAGTGTTATCAGAATTTGTTTCTCAATATCTTTCATAATTTCGTAACAGTTTTCTATTATTATCTAACGATACTTTATCAATATAAGTCGAGTACTATATTTGTCTAACTACACATAGCGTAGCCATACCTAAAAATGGCGTCCCATGTCCATAGGTACTGTTTTTTGTCGAGCGGTGAGTTTGTTAACAGTATGTGTGTGTATGTAGGTAGGTATACACACAGCGCGCCGCCCCCGTACGCACGTATAACAAACACGAGAAGCTCTACCGCACACGACGGTTAAAACATACAATAACAAATGAATGTGTGTCAGATAATGAACACAACTGATGTTCTGTGATGACATTACACATTACACAATCAACTACAATAGTTTACGTGCGCAGCGCGCGGTGAGCGGTGAGCGCTCACAATACACTCCAGTGAGCCGCTCACAATACACTCGAGTGAGCCGCTCACAATACACTCGAGTGAGCCGCTCACAATACACTCGAGTGAGCCGCTCACAATACACTCGAGTGAGCCGCTCACAATACACTCGAGTGAGCCGCTCACAATACACTCGAGTGAGCCGCTCACAATACACCCGAGTGAGCCGCTCACAATACACCCGAGTGAGCCGCTCACAATACACTCGAGTGAGCCGCTCACAATACACTCGAGTGAGCCGCTCACAATACACTCGAGTGAGCCGCTCACAATACACTCGAGTGAGCCGCTCACAATACATCGGTCACCTCTCAATACATGTAGTTATACATTTGTAGTGTTAATGGCACAAACTAGACTTGCCAAATGTATTACAAAATTAATCACATTTGTACAACTTGTTTATATATTATATGTGTGCGTGTGTGTGTGTGTGCGTGTGTGTGTGTGTGCGTGTGTGTGTGTGTGTGCGTGTGTGTGCGTGCGTGTGTGTGCACAACTATATGTTTGTCCGACACACGCTATGTTTAACATTTATATATTTACATTAAACTATGAACAACAACATTGTGACACTTTCAACTTCCACAGAAAAAATCTTATAAATTCGTTGTTTTCATATTTTTACCTACGTACACACACACACACACACACACGCACGCTCGCTCGCACGCACACACACACACACACACGCACACACACACACCAAGCTAAATGTTATATGTTACAAATTGCAATAGTTATAATACTTTAATGATATCATTACAGTCATTGATCTTGGAATACATTTGTATCTTAATAATCTGTCATTATTTAGTAGAGACATGCCGACTATGACTATGGTCGACTAGCCCACTAACCGATTAATCGGTTGTAAAGAGACCGACTAATTGGTCGACTAGTAGGTCCAGCCGATTACGGTTTCTGGAATGTTTGGGAATGCCCGTGACGATTTGTTGGACTGTAATATTGTTATTGTACATTAGAGTGACGGAGCTTCACTCATCATCATCATTTTAGCTCATATATGTCCCACTGCTGGGCTCGAGTCCGTTCCATATACGAGGTAAATGAACCTCACTATAGCACGCTGGTCAGACAGGTGGGTATGGGGTTTCGTTTCGAGTTTTGCTTCTCTTGCATAGTTGTTACATGCGTATTGTATCCCTTAGTCGTCTTTTACGACATCCACGGGCAAGATGGAAGGAGTGGCGAATTGTATTATATTACTCCTTCGCCGCACGAAAAGATGGAACTTAATTAAATTTTAATCATGTCAAAAAGAAAGTCTTGGGTATTAATATTTTTGGCCATTGAACAGTGAAGTGTAACCGATATCATATGATCGCTGCGAGAAGCAGTGAACAGATACAATGACCAACAAATACTTCAGTACGAGGAACCGTATTAAATCTAATTACTCCTTTATACATTCTATTGAGAAATATATACTAAGTAAGAAACCGGATAGTCCGTGCTCTTGGTCGAATAGTCGCCGACGACAGCAGCCGGACAGTCGGCTTTACCAACTAGTCGGCACAGCTCTATTGTTTAGTGACACACAGTACTTACTTAATATTCTAAATTATAACGCAGTCACATAATCTTACAAACACTTATTAACTACCCAACCCCCTGTTTCCTGTTATATATATTTGTGCTCTTTGTACACGCACGCACACATTCGCGCGTGTGTGTGTGTGTGCGTGCGTGTGTGTGACGCACACAATTGCGTTCGTCACTTTATAGATCTATTTCACTTATTCAAATTAAATATAACATATTTATTAGTTTCAAACTTAAAATATAATAAACGTATAAAAAATAATTAAATAAAATTCGAAAAAAAAAAATCTTATACAATAAGAATGAGAGTGTTGTCCGAGTTATATTATTGTTGAGATTCACATCAGAACAACTGACAATTACTTAACATTATAAAGTCTGTCAATACGACATATATGTGTACAACAATATAACTGAAAAATTTAATAGGCCTGGGATAAAGTCTTTTCGCAAATAGTTTGTATAATATAAACGATGACGGCACTGTCATTTCATCCCAAAGTGAGATCTTGGGAGAGGTCGAAAGGTTCTATGGACAGTTATATAAATCATCCCGAAATCCTGTTGTCGGCTTGGTCCAAGATCCCAGATCCAAGCTAACACGGCACTATACCGAAGAAATCCCGGACGTCAGCTTGTACGAGATCAGAATGGCTCTCAAATAACTACGGAACGGTAAGGCACCGGGAGATGACGGAATTACGGCAGAGTTTCTGAAGGCGGGCGGCAAGCCGGTCTTAAAAGCCCTTCAGAAGCTATTTAATTCCTTTATCCTCGGGGGCGACGTTCCAGAGTCGTGGACTAGGAGTGTGGTGGTGCTGTTCTTCAAGAAGGGTGACAAAGCTATTTTAAAGAACTACAGACCCGTCTCACTCCTGAGCCACGTTTATAAGTTGTTTTCGAGGGTCATTACCAATCGACTCACGCGCAAGTTCGATGACTTCCAGCCGCCCGAACAAGCTGGCTTCCGAAAAGGCTATAAGCACCATAGACCATACTCATCCTCACGCTTCGGTAGATTATACAAAAGACCGAGGAGTATAATCGGCCCCTGTGTTTAGCGTTTGTGGACTATGAGAAAACCTTTGATTCAGTCGAAACTTGGGCGGTGCTGCAGTCCCTTCAGCGCTGCCAAATCGACCATCGCTATATCGAAGTGCTGAAGTGTTTGTATAGGAACGCCACAATGTCAGTCCGTGTCCGGGATAAGAGTAGGAAACCGATCCAGTTGCAGAAAGGCGTGAGACAGGGAGATGTCATCTCTCCGAAACTGTTCACCACTGCACTGGAAGATGTCTTCAAGCTCTTAGAGTGGACCAGGCTGGGCATCAATATCAACGGCGAATACATCATTCACGTTCGATTTGCAGACGATATCGTCGTTATGGCAGAATCCATGGAGGACCTTGGCACCATGCTCAACGATCTCAGCAGGGTATCACAACTAGTGGGTTTACGAATGAACATGAACAAGACGAAAGTCATGTCAAATGTCCATGTCATTCCTGTACCGGTCCTAGTTGGCAATGCGATTCTCGAAGTTGTCGATTATTATATTTACCTAGGACAAACAGTCCAGTTAGGTAGATCCAATTTCGAGAAAGAGATCAGCCGACGAATCCAACTCGGTTGGGCAGCGTTCGGGAAACTTAAGAGGATCTTCTCGTCCAACATACCTCAGTGTCTGAAAACACAGGTCTACGATCAGTGTGTGTTACCAGTGATGATTTTGTGCGAGATAGAATCCGGAATACGGAAATCCGCAGAAGAACGAGTGTAACCGCCATAGCACGAAGAATTAGCAAGCTGAAGTGGCAATGGGCAGGCCACATCGCTCGACGAACCGACAACCGCTGGGGAAGAAAGGTTCTCGAGTGGCGGCCACGTATCGGACGACGCAGTGTAGGACGCTCTCCACTAGGTGGACCGATGACCTAGTGAAAGTTGCTGGGCGTCGTTGGATGCAGGCGGCACAGGACAGCACATTGTGGCAAAACATGAGGGAGGCCTACGTCCAGCAGTGGACGCAATAGGCTGAAATGATGATGATGAATATAAACTATTAAGACATATTGTCTTGGACATATATATTGTTTGGCTGTACTAGTTGTATCTCGCATGTTTTGATAACATTATAAAGGTAACATTTCAAAAAAAGAAATGAAATACACTTCTCACAAAAATTAAGGGAGCAAGAAAAAAATCCAAATTTTTGGGGGATTTTCAACAGGCTGTACAACTTATATAAAAATGGTCATACAGCAAAAAAAAAATGCAAATTGTAGCTCTAAGTGTTTAGTTTTTGGATCTGAGTTTCAAAAATTTTTTTTGAAATTTATTTTCGATTAATCTTAAGAAAACCACCGAAAAAAAAAATCGATATTTTTTTGCTTTTTTTTTTAATCTACGAACGTGGAAAAAAAATTTTGGACTTAACCTTGATATGGACCAGATAGCTTGTTTATTCAGCTTTAATTTGGTTTTTTAAAAATCTCAATACAACCATTTCTCACCGAAATATCGGTCTTTGAATGGAAAAAGATCATTTTGTCTTTGATTACCAATATCTCGACAACCAATGATCGCACAGAAATTTTAAGGTTGGTTTTAAAAACTTGAATAAATTCTCTACAAGGATTGGCTATTGATTATTGAAAAAAAATTTTTTTCAGTCATTACATGAATTTAAAAAAGCAACCAAAAAAGGGCTTTTTGTGGTTTTTTGGCAAATCAAGCGCCCAATCAAAAATATTGCGGAAACCACTAATGTTAAGTATGCCTTTTACTGTTCAATATACCCACAAAAACCCTACGAAGTTTCAATTTAATCTAGCCAACCGTTTTTTTTCCCGCTTGATTGAATTTTTGAAAAAATTAAAGGAGCAAAAATTTCGCTCTAAGAAATTCATGATTTTTATCAAAAATCAAAAAAAATATATTAATTTTTTTCATAATTCCGTATTAGTGACTTGGTAAATTTGAGAAAAAAAAATCGATAAATTTTTTTTCAATTGGCTATAAGCTTTAGAAAATTAAAAAAAATTACCGCCGGCTATAGCGTTACCCAAAGCGAACCACGTGGAGGTTGCACAGCGGATTTATGCTTCTTTTGTTCTACTTCTAATAACAGCCCGCAATCTTTGAGGCGTATTCGAAATACAGTTTCGAATCATTGACTGCGGAATCCGTCGCCAAATTTCAATTAGCGCCCGCTCTAATGCTGCTAACGTTCTTAAATTAGGATAATTCTGGCGCAATCGGCGCTTCAGGATATCCCAGATATGGTTAAGATCAGGGCTTACTGCTGGATGCCTTAACAACGTTATGTCGTGTCTTTGGAAAAACTGACGGGTGATGTTTGCTGTGTGAGGCCGGGCATTGTCTTGCAAAAAAATAAAAGCTCTATTTTGCTGCCGTAGAGGCAAGACAACAGGTCGTAAGATCTGATTAATGTAGTGAGTAGCGTCTAGATTTTCGTGGACGATTACCACAGGAGTTCGCGAAAATCTCGAAACTCCTCCCCAAACCATCACCGACCCTCCGTTGTAAGCAGCTACCGGCCGAGTGAAGTTACGTGAAAAACGTTCTCCCTGACGGCGCCAAACTCGGGGTCTTCGGTCATTTCAAAACAGGCATACCCGACACTCGTCAGAAAACAAAACATTGTTCCATTGCCTCGCGGTCCAATGAACATGTTGACGAGCGTAAGCCAGACGGGCTCGGCGATGCATGGGTGATAACATCGGTACTCGGGCGGCACTTCTTGATCGCACTTCAGTCTCACGGAGACGATTTCGAACCGTTTGAACTGAAATGTTCCTCGGTTGTTGTTGTCGACGGTTCGGAAAATTTCGGGCGACAACGTTCGCAGGAACGAAAGGTTCTTGACGAACGCGCCGAACGATTGCTCGGTCATCACGAGGATTTGTTGCGCGACAACGACCTTGGCCAACTCTTCGTTGATAATCACCGGTTTCTAAATACCGGTTGTATGCGCGAGATGCGACAGATGAACTAATGTCCATACGATCCCCGACTTGTCGGTAATTGTACCCTTCTTCCACTAGAGCCACTATCTGAGCGACTTGTGGCGCGGCATTATGAAAAAAAATTAAAAAAAACTAGTTTGCAAAAACTCAATTAATTTGCTTTACTAAAAATACGGTAGTTTTGAGAAAAACTGTTGATTGGTTCGATTACCAAGAAAGCAGGGTAGTTTTAAGAAAAACTGTTTTTTTTAGACACTTTAGATTCACACAAAAAAATTATTGTCCCAATATTCGCAGAACGAATATTCGACTTGCCTTGGGGGTATCAACTTTTAATTTATTCAATTAATTTGTGACTAGAAAATTTTTAAATTATTGAACTTTTTTCAAAAATTTCCGATTTTTTTTCTCAAATTTACCAAGTCACTAATACAGAATTAAGAGAAAAATGAAAAAAAAAATTGTTTTTTCATTTTTGATAAAAATCATGAATTTTTCAAGCGAAATGTTTGCTCCTTTAATTTTTTCAAAAATTCAATCAAGCGGGAGAAAAAAACGGTTGACTGGATTAAATTGAAACTTCGTAGGGTTTTTGTGGGTATATTGAACAGTAAAAGACACACTTAACATTTGTGGTTTTCGCAATATTTTTGATTGGGCGCTTAATTTTCGAAAAAACCACAAAAAGCCCTTTTTTGGTTGCTTTTTCAAATTCATGTAATGACTGAAAAAAAAATTTTTTTTTTCAAAAATCAATATCTAATCCTTGTCTCTACAAGGATTTATTTAAGTTTAATTAAATCAATTTATTCAAGTTTTTAAAACCAACCTTAAAATTTCTGTGCGATTATTGGTTGCTGAGATATTGGTAATCAAAGACAAAATGATCTTTTTCCATTCAAACACCGATATCTCAGTGAGAAATGGTCGTATTGAGATTTTTAAAAAACCAAATTAAAGCCGAATAAACAAGCTATCTGGTCCATATAAAGGTTAAGACCAAAAATTTTTTCCACGTCCGTAGATTAAAAAAAAACCCAAAAAAATTCGAAAATTTTTTTTCAGAGGTTTTCTTAAGATTACTCTAAAAAAATAAAAAAAAAAATTTCAAACTCAGATCGAAAAACTAGACACTTAGAGCTACAACTTTCATTGTTTTTTTTGCTGTACGCCCATTTTTGTATAAGTTACAGCCTGTTGAAAATCCCCCAAAAATTTCGATTTTTTTCTTGCTTCCTTAATTTTTGTGGGAAGTATAGTAAAATGCTGTTGCCCGACTTTTTCATTTGTTTTACTATCTCATTCTATCAAAAGTGAATCTAATGAAGATAAACCCTTTTTAAAATTTTATTAAAAAAAAAATAGAAAAGGCAACGCAAAGCAAGAAAAATGATGTCGTTTATGAAGATAATGCAGTGTCAGTGAGAGGAACACAAATTGGTTTAAACGTTTTCAATCAGGGAATATTGATGTCAACGATGCACCACGGGCAAGATGGGCATATCAGTATTTACGACGTGGATGAAGATCTGGGCATTGACCACAAAGCACTTTTGACCCATTTGAAAAAAATCGAGTAAAAGCTTGATATTTGTGTGGCACACGAGCTCAACGAAAGAAACCTCATGAACCGTGGACTCGTTAGCGATTATTTATTGAATCGCAAATGGTGTGTGTGTGGTGGGATTGGAAGGCTATTCGGATCTCTACTGTCAACTGATGAAATTAAAGTAAAAAACTGAGAGATAACGGCCACAATGAATCAACAGTAAGGGCGTGGTTCATCGCGATAACCTTTTAGATATCCACCGGTTTCGATCTCTTCAGAATTATTTAGACAGTATCAGGTTAACATACGAGAGACTACTTGCCGCGTTTTTTGATCAGAAGTCCCAAAATTTCTACGGCAACGGGATCATATCACTATGTACAAGATGGCAGACAGTCTTCAAACAAATGGCACACGTATATTCTAATTAAATGTAAATAAACCTTCAAAAAATTTCTGCAATTTTCATATAGAATGTAAAGAAACTTTGCCCTGATTTTATACAACGAAGAGATCGCTTATAGCGATAAGGCCGCCCTTAGTACATTCTAGGTTATAATTATTATTTAAGTTTTCTTGTAATATGGTGTACAAATAAAGTATTATCTAATCTAATCTAACGTTGCGTTATTTATTCATTTGTTATACAAGGGGCTTTTTCGAAGAGTACGCAAATTCGCACAGGGATTTAGAATCGATAGTATAATTGATTACTGAAAGAAAACATACGTTTTTATTTAATAAGAAGAATACTTTTTACATTTTAAGAAAACCAATAAACACAAAGCTCCTTGGCAATGCGCAAGTCATTCATAATTATAAACCGGGCCGCATCACGTTAGTGACCGTATGACCGCGTGTGCTAATTTTTGTTGTTTATCTCCAACGCGACATAAGATCAAAAAAATATATTCGTACCGCAACTATTATGAGATGGTACGGTGTTATTTTAAGTGTTGCAAGTTAACGTGGTGCGTTAAGACGTTATGAAAGTGAATATTTACCGCGTTTACAGAGACAAAGCATTACAATAACCTATACTTTCAACATGTATTATTCCATCTACTACTGGTGAAACTGCAACATACTGGGCAACCAAGTTTATAGAGGTTCTTGATAGTACAGTTGGAGTACAAAAGCGATATAATAAATTAGATGACACAATAAAAACATTCTTGAAACAAGTATCAAATAGTAAGAAAGGAAGAAAGACATATATAAATCAGGAAACGAAACTGTTACTTGCAGAAAGGAAACGGCTTTATAAAGAGAAAAGAACTCTAGAGATATCTTCAAAAACAAAACAAATAAATAGAAATATATCATATAACAGGAAAAATATTAGGCAAGCAACTTTTGAAAAGTTTATAAGTGAAACTGGAGGGGTACAGCAGGCATATAAGGAGTTACGTACGAAAGCAGAATGGGACCCTAATGTAAAAAATAGAGCAGGGCATTTGTTGCATAGACGACCAGATATAATTAATGTAGTATTTGACTTTTATAAACAACTTTACGACCATGGTAATTTGTTACCCCAGAGCGAAGTTGAGATAGACAGTTTTCCTCCCAGTGAAGACACAAAACCACAAAAAATATTAATATCAGAAATCGATTTTGCTATAAAGTCACAGAAAAATCAAAAAACGCCAGGTAGTGATAATATAACTAATGAAATATTAAAATGCCTGAGTATTCCACTATGTAAACGTCTGCAAATTGTTTTGAATAATGTTTTCGATACAGAAGTAACGCCAGAACAGTGGTCACAATCTACGATTACAGTTACACAAGAAAGGTGACGCGCCAAATTACAGACCTATTAGTCTTATAACTAATTTATATAACATTTTCTCAAAAGTAATATTAAATCGATTATCAAAATCTCTAGATGAGAATCAACCGCGAGAGCAGACAGGGTTTCGTAAACACTATTCTACTATCGATCAGATACAAGTCGTTACTCAAATTATTGAAAAAGCTAACGAATATAGGATAACGATCTACATGTGCTTTATTGATTATAAAAGGGCATTCGACTCTATATATCATGACGCTATTTGGACAGCACTTGCGCAACAAAATATAGACATAAAATACATAAATTTAATCCATAGTGTTTACGACAAATGTCGGGCTAAAGTACGACTTGAAAGGGGCAGTTTGGAATATCCCGTACGAAGAGGCGTCAGACAAGGCGATCCGATTTCACCGAAACTCTTCCCTGCAGTACTGGAGACAGTTTTCAGGAGCTTGGAATGGAATAATAAGGGAGTAAAAATCGATGGAGAGTTCTTGAGTCATCTCCGGTTCGCAGATGACATTGTGGTATTTGCTAAAAAGGCAAAACATTTAGAAACAATGATCAATGAACTATCAATGGCGAGTAAGAGAGCAGGACTATCGTCAAATCCATCAAAGTCAAACATATTGACCAATGGAGAAAATATTGATATTTCAGTGGATGGAAGAACCATAGAGTGTGTTGAACAATATATTTACCTCGGCCAGCTCATTTCTTTTGACAACTGTACAGAGAGAGATACCCAGGGGAGGATAGCGTTAGCTTGGAAAAAGTATTGGGGGTTAAAGGTAATTATGAAAAACAAAGATAAAATTGAACATTAAAAGAAAAGTTTTTGATACAGCAATAGTGCCATGTTTGATGTACGGATGTCAAACATGGCCGCTAAGGAAAGAGGACGAAGACAAACTTGCTATATGTCAGCGACAACTGGAGAGAAGTATATTAGTCTATTGCAAAATGACCTGCACACATTTTATAATTATTGCATAGATAATAATCTTAAATTAAACATTGATAAATGTTATACAATTACATTCTCTCGCAAAAAATATCCAATAAATTACTTATATAATTTTAAGAATACTTGTATAAAAAGGGTGACCGAGGTGGGGGATCTGGGGGTACTCCTAGATGATACTCTTTCCTTTGTTCCTCATATCAATAGAATAACTGAACGTGCGTACAAGATGTTGGGCTTCGTCTTTAGACAATGCAAAGACTTTAAAATTATAATTACTTATTTAGTATTATACAATTCATTAGTAAGAACTCATCTGGAATTTGCATCAATCATATGGAACCCTATTTATGCGAAGTATAAGAAGCAAATTGAGGGCATCCAGAATAAATTTGTACGTAGGCTTAGATATTGGTTTAATAATAGCTCAACTCAACTGTTATCCTTGCAGCAACGGCGTGAGCATAGGGACCAGATATTTTTATATAAAATTGTGCACAGTATCGTTGACTCTCCGTATCTTCTTGGCCAGATAGATTTCAGATGTCCAAGACTTACGGCTCGCTCTAATTCATTATTCTCAGTACCTACATGTAAAACTAATTATTCATGTAACCGATTCTTGGTAAGAGCTTGTAGAACTTATAATGGTAGCTATAGTGAAATTGATGTATTCCATAAGGAACTTCCTCAGTATGCTTCATTAACAAAGATGATAAGTACTGATGCTTAATTCATGACTATAATGTAATATTAATAATATTTGTCTACTGTTTTTGTTCTTAATTCCTTCCTCTATAATCTATAATTTAGTTTATATAGTTGTGCCACAGTTATGATTTATTTTTATTTGTCTTCACATTGTGCTATACACAAGTGGAAACTGTTTATCTATTGTTACGTGCATTTGTTTTTACTTTACCTATATTTTTAAAAGCTGTATGTTTTCCTTAATATATAAATTAGGCATAAGAGCTATTGATAGAATGAGTAATAACGACATAAGAAATAAAACAAAAATACAGGATGTTAGAGAAAAATAAGACTTCTCAAATGGAATTGGGCTGGACACATATGTAGCTTAGAAGATAATAGATGGACAAAAAAGGTCACAGAATGGGTACCAAGAGAAAGCAAAAGAAATCGAGGAAGGCCAAGGAGAAGATGGCGGGACATATTTACAAATGTATGTGGACCAGACTGGATGAGAAGAGCCCCACAGAGAGATGAGTGGAGGGATTTAGGGCAGGCCTACGCCATAGAGGCGACCGCTACAGAAAATAATTAGAAGTATAGTAATTATAATTGTAATAATTAGAATTGTATAGGTATATGTCAGTTTGTCAGTGTTTAAGCATTGTAGTGGAAATAAAGGCTTTTTTATTTTATTATTTATACTTTCAACACGAGGGTGCACTGCCTCACTATTGGAGTGACGTGCGTGATTATGTAAACATTGAATATGATGATAGGTGGATAGGACACGAAGGCCTGATACCGTAGCCTCCAAGTTCATCGGATCTTATAACATTATTTGTGGGGAGAAATAGAGAGCGAAGAAGCTCAAATTCACGAGGACCTACGTAGTAAAAAAAATATTGACTTTAGTAAATACAAATAATGTTAAAAAACAATTTACACAAGTGTATTCAGCTATGTAATGAGAGAAATGGAACTAAATGAGTTGGTAAATTTAATTAGTTGATTCCACTTTTTAAATACACCTCAATAATACGAACGTTAGTACGTGATTTGAATATGACAGACTAGTGTTATTATAACGTGCCTGAGCCCAATTACAACAGTAAACTTATTTACTGTTACATGTGTTGGTGTGAGACCGGTATCTATAACTCGTCAGTAACGTGAACGTGTGCGATCCGTTGTTGAATGGCCGAGCGTAATATAATATTTGTTCATAAATCATGAATATTTTTAGATATTTTCAAATGAAAATAATTAGTTAATTACCAGTGATTTTAAATATTTTACATCTTTATATAATGTTATTTATAATATTTAAAATGTAATAAAATTGAAAAAATACCCTGTACATCTCGTTTTAGTGCAATCTGACTGACAAGAGAACTGGAGTCGTACAGACGAGGTGTTGCTCTGATGATGTATAGAAACTGTTCATACGGACTAGGTAACGCAACAATATCTACATGGTGTCTGTGCTGCTTGAACTGTCCGACGGGTTGTGTAACTACTTGGCGTGTACATCACTGCGTACACCACACCGCATGGTGCAGGGCGGGTGTCAGGCGGCGGCGGTGGTGAGCGGGGCGGGCGTGCTGGCGGGCGGCAGTGCGGGCGGGGGCGCGGTGTGCGCGCGGGGCGCGGGGAGGGCGGCGTGCAGCTTGCGCCAGAAGTGCTTGTCGTCCCACAGCAGGTACGTGTTGTGCGCCACGTACCGGCGCAGCTCCTCGTCGAGCGGCAGGCGGGCCGGCTCCTCCAGCAGTACGACGAGTAGTCTCGGCGCGGCGTCCCGCAGTGCGGCGGCGTGCGCCTCGCGGAACTCAGCGCGCGCCCAGTGCGAGGCGAGCGAGTGCCGCGAGACGAGCGCGAGCGTGCGCCTCGCGCGCCGCACGGAGGCGCCTATCTGTGCGGGGATGTACCCGCCGGGCGCCCAGTCGCGCGAGTGCACGCACACGTGGTGCCCGCGCGACTCCAGCGCGCGCACCAGCGCCTCCGCGCGCGCCGCGTCACCGTGACAGAACGACAGGAACACGTCGTACGGACGATCATCCGCCTCCTCCCCCTCAGCGGCCCCAGCCCCGCGGCGCGCGCGGCGCAGTAACAGCTTGAGTGATCGCCGCGTGCGGGGGTGAGCCGCGCACACGGCGCACACCAGCACTACGAGGAGGGGGGGCAGCGCGAGCAGCGCCGCGGAGTGCGCCCACTGCGTGGAGTGTGGCGCCTCGCACTGCGGGAGTGGCTCCAGCGGCGCGCCGTCACACCGCAGCTGGTCGCGCTCCGCCAGCAGCACGCCCGGAGTGTTGAGTAGCGCACTGAGCGCGGGTAGCGCCTCGCACTCACAGCTGAGCGGGTTGCCGCTGAGCCACACGCGCGCGCCCGTCGTCAGCGCGCGGGACAGCTCCACAGGTACCCGCGTCACGTTGTTGTCGCGCAGGTCCAGCTCCTGTACAGATACACATGTCACGTGTTCAAATTAAAATACGTAACCTTCACTTAAAATAAATAGATATTTCTTTAATAATCAACTAATAATTTTAAGTATACTTAAATTACAATCTCGAGCATTGTTCAATGCACATTGAACATGCAACGCAGCAAATTCATAAGTAAAGCATGTCAACATACAAATTTGCAAAATTCGTACTGACATGATTAAAGACGCTGCGTTACACTTCACACTTACGACACACTAACACAAAATGATATATGTGTGTATTAGCAATAAGTAGTATATAAGGTGTACATTTTGTAAAATAAATCAAATTTGAATTTATTCATCTCTCATTTACATCCCTCTCACTGCGGCCAAGACACCCTTAGCCGTCAGTTCTGATCAGTCTTGTGAGCCTGCTTGACTGGCAGTGAGAATTACCAATCCTCAACCCAACATCCATCTCACATCTACCTGTCACCTTAGGTAGCGCGGTGCAGGTATCCCATCAGATAGGCTAGGAACTTAAGGGCTTTAGGTACATCAAACTATAACCTTAGGTTCTTCTGTCAAACACGGCGTTAGTCCATAAGCCCATACGACGCCGTACATTTGATCCTTCGAGACCATTTGGTCCTTCGAGCAAAAAGTAAAGTTTTTTTCCTCCCTCTAACCCCCCCGTAGGTTTGACATAACAGACATACAAATCAGTTAAGAACGGGCTGGTGTACTCAACAAAGCATCAGTTTCAGAATTGACTGAAGGACTTTTACTTACGTACTCTGTCAGAAAGCCGTTATAGCGAGAGCGCAGGTACGATAAGTATTGACTTAAAACATTAGTAGTAGGGAAGTTAGGGTAGGGCTATTAGGGAAGAAGACAAAAGAAGCACTATGGACATACAAGAAATAAACACAGCAATCAGAAGCCAGGAGGAGGATTATAACGAGATCAGGAGGATAATTACAAACATTAAAAAGGACTCCGTGAGCCGAAGAACACAAAAATACATTGACGAAAAAAGACAAACACTAACTACTATTTTCCAACGGGTGCAAGAGAATCACTCGAAACTGGAGAAACAAGAGATGTTATCATCTCACAAATATATCACCACAAATTACTTTGGAAATATCCAGAAACAATACAACGAGGGCTTAGCCCACCTACAAAAATATGAAGAAAGACTTCAACTTGTTCAGACGATATATGAACCTGAAGAACAAAACACAAACAAAGAAGAAGGGAGAGGGAATCCCAAGACGTTTATACAAATGTTCCGGATATCCCAGATGTCAAAAAGGCTAATTCAGGCGAAAGAATCAGTCACTGAAAACAAACCTATATGGCATTTACAAACTACAATAAACAATTTACAAAAACGATGGCAGGATATTGAAGAAACACACATTGAATTATTATTGGAGGAGGATACATCGGGACACCTTTACTTCAAAAATAAATATTTTGAAAACACCCAAACTGAGTTCGATACTACAATGAAGATGCTGGAAGAAAAAATCCATGACAGTTCCAGCGAAAAAATGACCTTAACACAGTCGTCAGGAAAACTACCCCGTATCTCTATTCCAACTTTTACGGGGAGTTATGACTCATGGTATACTTTTCATGATTTATTCAAAAAAATTATTCATGAAGATAAAAATATTTCATTAGTAGAAAAGATGCAATATTTAAAGACAAATGTAAAAGGTGACGCAGCAAAAATTATACGTCATCTAACGATAAGTGAATCGAACTATGAAACCGCGTGGAAATTGCTTACGCAACGTTATGAAGACGAACGAATGATATTAATTAAATTCATCGATAAACTATTAGATTTACCCAAGCTAAATGTTGCGAATGCAGCGGGTTTAAGAGACATGCACGACACCATAAAAGCATATTTGGAATCTTTAAAACATCAAGGGATTGACATTTCAACATGGGACCCTATTTTGGCTAGACTTTTGGCCAGGAAATGGGACCAACAAACTGACTCAAAATACCAGGATCAGTTACAACACCCAAACAAATTGGAATCGTTTGAAGAAATGTTATAGTTTTTAGAAAAAAGATTTAAAAGTTTAAAGTCCTACGATCAGCAAAAAATTACGTATAATCACCTGAGTAATAACTCGGTGAATCATACAATAAATAAACAACGGGGAACGCACGTACCAATAGCAGAATCATCAAAATGTAAACATTGCTGGTACTACAAAAGCACAGAACATAATATAAATAAATGCCCTAGTTTTAAAACCTTGAACGTAACACAACGATATAAGGAAGTCTCAGACAAAGGAATGTGCAAACGCTGCTTAAATCATGATAAAGAAATACAATGCATGAGCGAGTTTTATACAAAATGTGAAATATGTCAACATAAAGGTCATAACACACTATTACACCGAACATTCGATTCAATTAAAAGACAACCAGAGTCTTCTGAGTATACGAAAAAATTCTCTCCTAAGCCAACTGTGAGTGATAAAAAACAAAACACAACGCTATCGAACTTATCAGCTACCAATTTAGAGGCAAAAAATACGGTCTTATTAGCCACAGCGCTATTAAAAACCACGTCGTATAATGGAACACCACAATTATTAAGAGTATTGTGTGACCAAGGTTCAGAAGCGTCATTTTGCACGGAAGAAGTAGCACATCTGCTGTCGTATCCAAGACAAAAGGTCCGAGCCGAAATAAAAGGCATTGGAGACAACGAACCTAAGACATCGAAATATACAATTAACATAAACCTACAACCAAGGTGAGTACAGCCTACCTGTAACGCTTGTAGTACTACCGAAGCTTACAAACTCGTTACCAAGAAGTAACTTACAACAATTACAAGAGTTGGACAATGTTCTATTGGCAGACCCAACGTACAACAAAAAGGGACCTATAGACATAATTTTAGGTGCCCAAGAATATAGTAAAATACTATTACAAGGTTTTAAACGACTACAAGGCGGTATAATCGCTCAAGAAACAGAATTGGGTTGGATTTTATCCGGGTTATATCCGCA
Source organism: Lymantria dispar (assembly GCA_032191425.1). NCBI lineage: Eukaryota > Metazoa > Arthropoda > Insecta > Lepidoptera > Erebidae > Lymantria > Lymantria dispar. The sequence goes on from CM063449.1 coordinate 530,768, forward strand.
AGACACAAACGGTGGCATCAAAGTATTAAGCATGATGACTCGCACCGACGACATACAACAATTAACAAAATTTTGGGAATTAGAAGAAATTCCACGACACTATGCACTCACCAAAGATGATGAGTTGTGTGAAAATTACTATACAAATACTACAATACGAAGTTTCGACGGCACTTATACGGTACGACTGCCGTTTAAAGACGCGAACATAAAATATGGCGAGTCAAGGAAAAAAGCCGTGGCTAGACTATATTACAACTAGAACGTCAGTTCGAAAAAAATGAAAATTTACGCCAACAATACAAGGAATTTATGTACGAGTACCTAAATATGGGTCATATGAGAAAAGTACCTAAACCAGAATATTACACAGGAGAGTATTATATTCCCCACCAAGCGGTAATAAAAGAAGAGTCTCTTACAACAAAACTACGAGTGGTATTTGACGCTAGTAGTAAAACAAGTAGTAATTATTTTACTACTTGTTTTGCCTTAATGAAAATTTACATAAAGGACCACGACTTCAACAAGACTTATCAAACATATTATTACGCTGGAGAACGCATAAGATTGCTTTCATGGCCGACATTATGAAAATGTACCGGTTCATAAAAATAGACCAAGAAGACTATAAATATCAAAGAATTTTATGGAGATTTTCTCCAAAAAAGGCCATTAGTGAATACGAACTAACAACGGTCACTTATGGCACAACAAGCGCGCCTAATCTGGCTGTGAGAACATTACAACAACTAGCATTAGACGAACAAGACAATTACCCTATCGCCAGTAGAGTAACGTTACAGGATTTCTATGTTCACAATATTTTGTCAGGAGATCCTGGGCGATGGCATACGTTCGTGGCCAACAGAGTGTCAGAAATTAACAGCATAATACCTAACGCCCAATGGAATCATGTCATATCGTCTGAAAACCCAGGAGACATTATATCAAGAGGATTGGAGCCAGAAAAATTAATAAACTTTTCCTTATGGTGGAATGGCCCACCATGGTTACAGACGAGTGATATACCTATTACAACAACAGCACCACAGCCAAATGAAGAAGCCAAGTACTGTTTATCAACAACAATTAATACTACGAATGAAAAGTATGACATCTGGAGTCGATTTTCTAACTACAATGTTCATTACCGTTCCCTACTGACCTAGGATGCGCAGTGGAAGGGAACACCAGGCCAGTGAGGGATACCAAATGGGTAATAACATTGGCTTGCGATTACGCAAGGCTATTTTAAGTTCTCCTAAATGATAGTACAAGAACAGATTTTAACACTTACGAGTAGATACCGCGGAGGTAGCTATAACGTAACCTAACTCAGCGTTCGGTCTGGCCAGACAAATAGAAACTAACTGAGGGGTTACTTAGCTTGTATCCAAAAGCGCGGTGATGACAACGGCCTCGTACACTTCAAGGACCCAGGCTTGCTACTCGTACACACAATTTAATGTTCACAAATATATACTTAATTCTAATTAACTCGCGTACATAAGCGGTACACAAAACAAAGGGTGGCGCGCAATATTACAAATACCACGATTTCACGGCTTTAGTCCACAAAAGACATAGCAATTACAAAATATGTGCGTACGCGACCGTTACTTCCAACGCAAGTCGATCCGCGAACAAAGCGAAAGTGAAAGTGCAGTAACCAAAAGGGCGGAAACAAAACGACCCCGGGGCCGGCCGACGCGACGGCCCCGTGCCATCCGCGAACCAAAAGTCCAGCTTTAGTCCCAAAAAGGGCGGAAACAAAACGACCCCGGGGCCGGCCGACGCGCCGGCCCCGTGCCATCCGCGCACCAAAGTGAAAGTGAAAGTGGAAGTGGCGGCCGGCTCCGAGCCAACCGCGAACCACAAAAAACAGAACTACCCTACATGGATTTAATTATTAAACTAATATAAAAATGTTTGGTACCGAACATCTACCCGCCTCGGACAGGTCTACCTGGCCGCTAATCAATTGGTAAACGGGACAATGTTGCTACCGCTCTCTTCAGTACCGAACCGTCCACCTGAACCTCAGCAAAACGAGGCACATTATCTGCGCCATATACTAAATTTAAAATTCGGCCGCGACGCCAGCACAGTGGCGGCAAATTGGTATCTTTTATCAAAACGAGGTCACCAACTCGAGGTGGATTAGTCTTGTCAGTCCACTTAACGCGCTGCTGGAGAACATGAAGATATTCTAAGCTCCAACGCTTCCAAAAGCTTTGAGTAAGCTGTTGGACCAACTCAAACCGCGAGAGACGACTTGGTCTCACATCAACAAAGGGGTACTCAGGCAAAGCATTAAGTGGCTGACCAATCAAAAAATGACCCGGTGTGAGAACCTCCAAGTCACTCGGGTCTGAAGAGATCGGACACAACGGTCGCGAGTTCATTACGGCCTCTATCTTACAAAACACAGTTGCGAGTTCTTCAAATGTGAGTACAGACTCACCAATAACTCGTCGCAAATGTGCTTTAGCAACCGTAACTGCGGCTTCGAAAATACCACCCCAATGTGGGCATGCTGCCGGACTAAATTTCCAGGTTATACTACGACTGGTTAGTTTATTACCAATATTTGTGTGATTGCTGGCTAAAAAATCATGTACATCTTTCAAATAATTATTAGTTCCTTTAAAATTTGTGCCACAGTCCGAACGTATCAAAGAAGGCAGTCCTCTCCTTGAAACAAATCTATCAAGTGTCGCAACAAATGCCTCGGTGGAGAGGGATGACACTAATTCAAGGTGCGCCGCTTTAGTTGACAGACATACGAAGACACACAAATAGGCCTTGACTGTTTTACTATTTCGCAGAGTTGAAGTCTTAACCAAAAAAGGACCTGCAAAGTCGGTGCCTACACCGGCGAACGGCCTCGATTCTCTGACACGATCAGAAGGGAGGTCACCCATCAAAGGTTGCATGGTACTAGCCTTCAGCCTGTAACAAGGCATGCAACGAAATACCACACTGCGAATCGTTCTTCGAGCAGACAAAATCCAAAATTCTCGCTGCAATATGGCTAATAAGGCGTTACAGCCAGCGTGAGAATTTCTAATGTGACGGTCCGTCACCAACAATTGCACAAAATGACCTTGCTTGGGTAACAATATAGGATGCCGACTACCGTAGGGTAGACTAGAGTTTCTGAGGCGACCTCCAACACGTAAGATACCCGTGTTGTCCAAAAAGGGGCTCAACATACGCAAGGCTCCTGTTAGTTTAGCCTTACCAGCTTTCAAAATTTCAATCTCCCTTTCAAAATATGTATCCTGTACCACACGTATCCAATGGCAAAAAGCCTCCTGTCGTTCTTGTGGTGATAGAAAAGCCTCTAATTTTTTGTTCCGTAAGTGCTTACAGTTGTAATAGAAGCGCTTAATCCAAGCTGTTACACTTACTAATTTATCGAGGGAGCTATACCGATTCAATAAGACATTTGGATCGAATTCACAAGCACGCCTCTCAACAGCGAGCAGTCGCAATCCAGGCAACGGACCTACGTCCAAAACCGGCGTCAGTGGCCATTCAGACTCTGAGCGTAATAACCATTCCGGTCCCCACCAAAGGGAGTGCGTTACCAAGGCGGGGGATGTACAACCCCGAGATGCACAATCAGCTGGGTTAAGCTCACCAGGCACATGCCTCCAAATCAAGGGAGTCTCAGATTTCTGAATTTGGGAGACTCGGTTCGCTACAAATACCTCTAAGGTGTGAACTGAAGCCTTTAACCAGCACAAAACAATTTGGCTGTCAGTCCACGCGTAAGTGGTGCTAATGTTCACAGTATGACGCAACAAATTCGACACGTGATTAAGAAGACGCACAAGCAGAGTAGCCCCTGCCAATTCAAGTTTAGGGATTGTCAAAGCAGTCCGTAGGGGTGCCACCTTGCTCTTCGCCATGACCAGTGAGATCTTTACTTGGCTGTCAGAACCCACCGTACGCAAATATACACAAGTGGCGTAACCCCGTTCAGAGGCGTCCGAGAAACCATGCAGAGTTGCCTGGTACTTTCCTGGAGGAAGCATAGAACGAGGGATCGATACCTCATTGATCGCAGGAAGTGAGGATACAAATTTGGTCCAGTCTTCCAACAAAGCTCCCCGAAGAGGTTCGTCCCAGCCTAGTCCTGCCATCCAAAGCCTTTGTAAAAAGCATTTAGCCCAAAATATGACGGGACATATCCAACCATTTGGATCAAATGTTCTTGCAACCGTGGAAAGCACCAAACGCTTAGTCCAAATGCGCGGCAACTCTAAGTCAACATTGTAAGTGAATATGTCTGGGGCTGGTTTATACTGAATGCCGAGAACAGTCATCATAGCAGGGTTCTCGATATTCTCGAACAAATGCGGGTCTTGCTGATGTTCATCCGGAAGTCCCTTCAAAAGCGCAGGTGAGTTGGATATCCACTTCCGTAACTCATAGCCCGCGGTGGCTAAGATGCCTATCAATTCATCCCGTAGAAGGATGGCCTCTTTCTCAGAGGGTGCACCAGTACAAATGTCATCGACATACAAATCCTCTTTCAAAATCGCGGCTGCGCGAGGAAACTTTAAGCGCTCCAGGTCCGCGAGCTCCCACAGAGACCGTATAGCCAAATAGGGGCTTGACTTTAACCCGTACGTGTTTGTATTGAGCTCATAAACAACCATGGGATCCTGGGGGCTTTCACGCCATAGAATCAACTGATACCGACGGTCATCCGGGTGAATAATCGTCTGTCTGAACATCATCCTTATGTCAGCCACAAATACAACCTGATGTCGACGAAACCGAGTGATGACGTCACAGAGATCCTTGATCAATTTAGGACCAGCATACAAACAATTGTTCAACGATACACGCGTTGAAGTTTGCGCAGAACCATCGAATACTGTACGCAATTTGCCATTTGATGCCTTAATTACAGCATGATGCGGTAGAAAGAAGTGATCCACTGTTTGCCAATCTAATTTCGACACAGACATGTGTCCCAACTCCTCATATTCACGCATAAAATCAATGTATTTCTCCTTTAGGAGAGCATCTCGAGCCATTCGGCGCTCCATAGCCAATAGTCGTTTCTCAGCAGCAGGCCGCGAGATGCCAAGTGGTGGCCGTACGGCGAGAAACGGCAATCGAGTCATAATCTGACCAGTACGTAGGCGACTCGTATTGTTTTGGTAAAACAATTCGCACTCCTCATGCTCCGGATCAGTGCGCGGAGCCTGTGGTGGTTCTTCCACTTCCCAAAACCTCTGAACCGCATCAGAGAGAGCAGAGCCTACCATCAAGCCAATGTCAAGACGGGTATCCGTGAGGACCGGTCCCATCAGTGCAGAGCCAAATATGGTCGGGATGGCTACCATGCCTCCTGGTTGCATGACCTGAATGCTACCCAAGAATATGTTTCCCAGAACATCGGCGCCTAGCAACAAATCGACCGATCCAGGTATACCAAATTTGGGGTCTGCCAAGTTCAAACCCGACGCTAAACCAATAGCATACGGAGACAACTGCTTCTCCGGATGGGTGCCCAAAATATTGTTCATAACAATGGCTGAACACTCAAACAATGGGCTTGACGAGTTTATAGGAGAGAACGCACATAATACTTGGCCTTCAACATTGGCCACAACTGCGTTGCCAACACCTCTAGTGACATGAGGAAAATCACGCATACTTAGGCGTACCTGCCCCACCAACCAAGAAGACGCTATACACCCCTGAGAGCCTGTGTCCAGAATTGCCCGGACCACAACAGAGGCACCTGTCCGTCCCCAGACCCTTACAGAAGCAGTGGGTAGGAGTACGGTTTCAAACGGGGGTGGTGCATGACGGGGGGAGGCGCCGTGTTCCTAATGTCGTCTAGGCAGCGGGTGATTCTCATGTTCACGGGAAGCGTCATCAAAGGTAGGTACCCGCCCGTGACGATACGGGCGCGAATCGTGGTTATCACTCTTGCCACGGGCTTCCGATGACGGCGAGCATTGACCTTGTGGGCGCCTCGCTGCGGCAGAATCTACGACGCGCGGGGGTGAGCGACTAGGTCTCGAACTGCGGTTTTCATACCGGTGCCTTCGCTCATAACTACCCGTAGGTGAGCCTTGACGTTCATGTTCACGACCAATCCCATTATTATTCGCACAAAGAAGTTTCAAATGCTGGCCTCCGCAGTATGTACATGGGCGAGGATTAGGGCAATCGCGCTGGAAATGGTTTCCCAAGCAAGAAAAGCACCAACCTCGAGCCTTAGCCAAACGCCTACGCGAGGCCACGTGCAGCGCAGTAAAATCTGAGCAACTGGCAACTTTATGACTCGGGGACTTGCAATAGGTGCACTCAGGTCGCGACTGTACAGCAGCAAAACGTGGTGGGTGACGAACCTCTGGCCTTCTAAAGGCGTGATTGCGGGTCGGAGCCGATGACCGCGGCAACTGTTGACCAAATGACCTGTCAACGACCGTCATGTCTACCATCCTACACTCGTCTTCCAAAAACTTCTTAAGGTCATCAAAAGCAGGCAAGTGAGTTGCATCATCACCTCCATATTTTTGCTCGAAACGAGCCCTAAGTTCCGCAGGAAGCTTTTTCAAAACAATATGCACCAGCATATATGACCAAGTGCTCACCGGAAGGTCTAACCTTTCCAGTGCGTTGATCGCAATCATCAATGGGTTCAATAAGTCGGACCTTAAAGCCGAGACCCTAGATACCACTGGCAGACCCAAGAGCTGACCAATGTGTGTATCTGCCAGGCAACGCTTATTTTGGTAACGCTTTATGAGAAGGTTACGTGCCACTAGGTAGTTTCCATCATTGATCTCCAGGTGCTGAACTAAACCTCTCGCCTCACCTTCCAACACGGAGAACAGGTAGGCCAATTTTTGAGCGGAACCTAAGTCAGAACGCGCGTGGACTAAGCTCTCAAACAAGTTTATGAAACCTAGCCATTGGTCCAAACGACCATCAAAACGCGGCAGGTCCAAAGTGGGCAGTTTACTCAATAAGCCCGACGTAGAAGGTTTCACATCCCTAGACGCGGGAGACTCACCCCTTTTCGACGCGGAAATTTCCCTAGCACGCTGTGAGATTCGATCTGCATAATCCATGATCTGGTCATAATCCGCGTGTACCAAGTCACGATACGTTTGTGGGTAATCTTCATCAGAAATATCTAAAATTTTTGTGTTGAAGTTACGGTACACATCATCAACAAATTGTAAGCGCGTATCCAATTTGCTGTACCTATCCAGGAGAGACTCATTTCGATCAGACCTATCAACCAAGGCGGTTGCAGTCGAGAACCATCTCAACTCAGAGCGCAGCTTACCTGCCGAGTCCTTAGCGCTAGCAAAAGCAGCCATAATAATCGAATAAAATAATTAAATTCCAACAAAAAAAAATATATATATAATCAACTAAATAAATCAACCAATTGAAACAACAATCAAAAAATACAAATTACAAAATTGAACAACAATTAAATTATTGCGCAAAGGGAAACGTTAATATTTGTCTGTATAAGTACCATAAACAAAACGCAAAATAATATTAAACTAATTGTCTATACAGTTCAATTCATTCGTTCATTCAATCACGAGACTGCACTACTCTGTGGCACAATGTACTACGCAAATTATTTTATTACTCTGTGGCACATTAAGTAAACAATGATATTCAAAATTTCAAATGTTGCAGTGAACTTATTTATATGATATTTTTAATAACTAATAACAATAAGTACACAAATGATCAATCACACAAATATTTAATGTGTATCTTTATACACCAGACTATTTATTAAACTGGGCCGTAATACGTAAAATTCAAGTAATTATATATCGATTTATTTTTCAACACGGGCACTTGTAGATATCAATACCAAACAAAATTACTAGATTCACTAGAACCACGCTCTGCTACCAGAAAGTATGTTCATTACCGTTCCCTACTGACCTAGGATGCGCAGTGGAAGGGAACACCAGGCCAGTGAGGGATACCAAATGGGTAATAACATTGGCTTGCGATTACGCAAGGCTATTTTAAGTTCTCCTAAATGATAGTACAAGAACAGATTTTAACACTTACGAGTAGATACCGCGGAGGTAGCTATAACGTAACCTAACTCAGCGTTCGGTCTGGCCAGACAAATAGAAACTAACTGAGGGGTTACTTAGCTTGTATCCAAAAGCGCGGTGATGACAACGGCCTCGTACACTTCAAGGACCCAGGCTTGCTACTCGTACACACAATTTAATGTTCACAAATATATACTTAATTCTAATTAACTCGCGTACATAAGCGGTACACAAAACAAAGGGTGGCGCGCAATATTACAAATACCACGATTTCACGGCTTTAGTCCACAAAAGACATAGCAATTACAAAATATGTGCGTACGCGACCGTTACTTCCAACGCAAGTCGATCCGCGAACAAAGCGAAAGTGAAAGTGCAGTAACCAAAAGGGCGGAAACAAAACGACCCCGGGGCCGGCCGACGCGACGGCCCCGTGCCATCCGCGAACCAAAAGTCCAGCTTTAGTCCCAAAAAGGGCGGAAACAAAACGACCCCGGGGCCGGCCGACGCGCCGGCCCCGTGCCATCCGCGCACCAAAGTGAAAGTGAAAGTGGAAGTGGCGGCCGGCTCCGAGCCAACCGCGAACCACAAAAAACAGAACTACCCTACATGGATTTAATTATTAAACTAATATAAAAATGTTTGGTACCGAACATACAATAAAATGATAAGAACATTAGCGTATTGCTACAGATTTATCAACAAGCGCAAACAGCACGAACCATTATCCTGTACGGAATTAGAAGAAACAGAGAAACGAATTCTATGCATATTGCAACAAGAAGAATTTTACGATGAAAAAGAAATTATTCGAAAGAAAAAATCACTGCAGAAAAACAGTAAATTATCCACACTAGATCCATTTATTGATAACGATGGATTATTACGAGTTGGAGGTCGAATAGAAAACGCTGACTTGCCATATAATCAAAAACATCCTATACTATTACCACGCCGACATCTTATAACGTCATTAATTATACAAAACGCACACATGAAAACATTACATGGAGGAAATAAACTAACTACAGCCGTCCTACGACAAAAATACTGGATTATAGGTAGAAAACAAGTTGTCAAAGGTATACTAAAAAAGTGCGTCAAATGCGCGAGATACAGGTCCGAAACGAATGTACAGAAAATGGGGATACTTCCAAAAGCAAGAGTCACGCAATCATATCCATTTAGTCACACTGGAGTGGATTATGCGGGACCAATACAAACAAGAACAATAAAAGGAAGAGGTCACAAGAGAGTAGTGACACTCAAAAAATCGACAGGTTTATGTCAAAAACGATCAATACATACATTAATTCCTTTACCTGTATATCAGGAAGAATTAATGACTAACAAGAATACGTTAAGTAAAAATACCGAAACGCCTGTGAATTATAACATAGCAAATACCATAAATAAAAAGTTTGTTAAGACACTTTAGTCAGATAAGTCAGTATAGAGTAACACGCTCTTCCAGAGCGTGTTACTCTTTACTACATTATTATTGTGTATCGGACAAGTAACAAGTACATCAATGTTTACTATGAAACATTTAAATCCAGGCCTATATGTAGAACAAATAGGTACTTCAACAATAAACAGAGGGAGTTTTAGAATAGAAACTAATTACGAAAGGAGTGATTTGGAACTAAATTTAAATAATACGATAAAAATAACTAATCAGTTTCAAAAGTTATGCACTGACACGCAACAGTATACAAAAGACACCCATTGTGCAGAATTTTATTATCATTTGAACGAAGAGAAAGCACGATTTGAGAAGACAAAGGATTACCTTACTGGGATAAAGATTTCTAGAAGGAAACGTGGACTATTAGGACAAATGTTAACATACGTGTTCGGAGTCAACGATGAAGTATACAGAAGTATTGACTCATTGAGTAGCAATCAACAAGAACTTATAAACGCCGCCAATCATCAAACAAACATAATGATATCTACAGTATCCGCTGTAAACCAAACCGAGGAGCGGATTAAGAAAAAGTTAGAGAATTTTGAAAAAAAGTTAAATGAAGCTATAGCATTCATGTACGATAACGACGTATGGTATAAGATGGTAGACGCTAACAATGTGAAAATACAAGTAATACAAACGTATCAATTAGCGAGCAATTACATAACAGAGATTATTCACTATTACAACGGGTTACTTGAGATATACCTAAATAACGCATCAATATACACGATTTTTAGTCCTAAATACGCTAATGATATAATACAAACAACCAATCAAAAGTTACCTGGAAACTTAAGGATAATTCAGGATCAATTAATACAGACTAACATGGAAATAAATGCAACACATATAAACGTATTTGCGTACTATCCTATTCATGACATAAGAAAATATACGCTAATACACATAACGGCGATTCCTCAAAAGTTGACCGGGAGTTCTTTTGAATGCTTGTCAATCCCAAGAGCATTCATAGGCTTCGACTATAACAATGAACGATACTTTGAGTTAAGTAAAGACGAGTTCAAAGATTGTTTACACAAAAAATCGGAGTTTGTTTGCTATCCCGTCGCTGTTAAGAACATGCAATTGAACAAGAATTGCATTGTTGACCAGCTATTCAGCAACAATAATAACACTAAATCACAATGCACATCAAGAAGATACAACATTCAATCTACAATTCTATGGAAACAACTTTACATGCAGAATACGTGGCTGTTTATCACTACAAAAACACAATCAGCTTCGATAATATGTGATGGACAAAGACAAGAGATTAACCTATAGGATATAGGAGTACTACACATTTCAGAAAGCTGTGTAGTAAAGACGTTGAACAACATTCTTGCAGCTAAACGAATAACAACAACAACTGTGCAAGCATCATATTTTAAAAGGAGTAATCTTACTCTAGACACACAAGTAGTCCAATCAGAGATACCAGACATACCGAAGGAGGAAGTATTAGATAGCTCCACCAGTATATTTGACCACTTAGCCGCTTCAGAAGCAAAGCTAAAAACAAGATTAGATAACACAATATGGAGGCGAATAGAGTCTCATTCCTATATGGCTAGCACCGTAACATCTCTTTCTTTAATAGTATTAGCTTGTCTCTTAATTTATTTCAGACCACAGGCAGTCAAACAATGTCGAGATAGACTTACGAGAAGACAAAACAAGGAAACAACTACAACACAAGCCACAGACATAGACCAACAGCGGACAGCTCCGCCACAACCACGGCCACGGTATGGGAAATCTCGCCCCCAGACTACAGTCCAAACACCACAAGCGACGGAAGGACACATTGGACCATATGAGGTCATCGAATTATACGACCTGCAGTCGTGTTCCTGAGAGACCCCAGAATGTTCAATGCACATTGAACATGCAACGCAGCAAATTCATAAGTAGAGCATGTCAACATACAAGTAGAGCATGTCAACATACAAACAGCGCAAATTTGCAAAATTCGCACTGACATAATTAAAGACGCTGCGTTATACTTTACATTTACGACACACTAACACAAAATGGTATATGTGTGTATTAGCAATAAGTAGTATATAAGGTGTAAATTTTGTAAAATAAATCAGATTTGAATTTATTCATCTCTCAGTTACTACACTCTCACTGCGGCCAAGACACCCTTAGCCGTCAGTTCTGATCGGTCCTGTGAGTCTGCTTGACCGGCAGTGAGAATTACCAATCCTCCACCCAAACCTCCCTCTCACTGCGGCCAAGACACCCTTAGCCGTCAGTTCTGATCAGTCCTGTGAGTCTGCTTGACCGGCAGTGAGAATTACCAATCCTCCACCCAAACATCCATCTCACATCTACCTGTCACCTTAGGTAGCGCGGTGCAGGTATCCCATCAGATAGGCTAGGAATTTAAGGGCTTTAGGTACATCAAACTATAACCTTAGGTTCTTCTGTCAAACACGGCGTTAGTCCATAAGCCCATACGACGCCGTACAGGCGAATAGAGTCTCATTCCTATGTGGCTAGCACCGTGACATCTCTTTCTTTAATAATATTAGCTTGTCTTTTAATTTATTTCAGACCACTCAAACAATGTCGAAATAGACTTACGAGAAGACAAAACAAGGAAACAACTACAACACAAGCCACAGACATAGACAAACAGCGGACAGCTCCACCACAACCACGGCCACGGTATGGGAAACCTCGTCCACAGACTACAATCCAAACACCACAAGCGACGGAAGGACACATTGGACCATATGAGGTTATCGAATTATACGACTTGCAGTCGTGTTCCTGAGAGACCCCAGAATGTTCAATGCACATTGAACATGCAACGCAGCAAGTTCATAAGTAGAGCATGTCAACATACAAGTAAAGCATGTCAACATACAAATTTGCAAAATTCGCACTGACATGATTAAAGACGCTGCGTTACACTTCACACTTACGACACACTAACACAAAATGATATATGTGTGTATTAGCAATAAGTAGTATATAAGGTGTAAATTTTGTAAAATAAATCAGATTTGAATTTATTCATCTCTCATTTACATCCCTCTCACTGCGGCCAAGGCACCCTTAGCCGTCAGTTCTGATCAGTCTTGTGAGTCTGCTTGACTGGCAGTGAGAATTACCAATCCTCCACCCAAACCTCCATCTCACTGTGGCCAAGACACCCTTAGCCGTCAGTTCTGATCAGTCTTGTGAGCCTGCTTGACTGGCAGTGAGAATTACCAATCCTCAACCCAACATCCATCTCACATCTACCTGTCACCTTAGATAGCGCGGTGCAGGTATCCCATCAGATAGGCTAGGAACTTAAGGGCTTTAGGTACATCAAACTATAACCTTAGGTTCTTCTGTCAAACACGGCGTTAGTCCATAAGCCCATACGACGCCGTACAAGCATAACCCCTGGGGTCGCCCGTATCGTGCAGCGCTGAGTAAGCTACGCGCATAAACCTAATCGTCGAGCCTCTCCAAGCCGGTCTCCATACCTGTTTGATCGAAACCAACCCACAGCGGGCGACGCACACGCTTCCAGTCATGATTTTACCAACCAGTGACCGGGAGGCCAATTACAGTATTCCATCACGAAAACAGAAATGGAAGCAGCGATGACACCAATATATGCTAAAACCACCGCTCCCGGGGCCAAATGTTATACCCAACCGGATGCTCGCCCACGCCTCAGAGACACTTGTCTAAGTTTAAACATTTCTTTCGGTATTAGAAGAATAAAAAGCTGATCCTTCTATCGTATCACTGTCTCTTCTAACAGTCTATCGACTCGTCGCGCTACTGGACAATGCGGCAAACGTCAGAGAGAACTCTGTCTGCCAGCGCCTGGGCAGGGTCAGACCTGTCGGACGCCCCGTTCAATTTCCAGAAGGAGCGTTCGACGATCGCGGCCTTGGTGCGCCTAAGAGCCATGGTCACGGAAGCAGTCAGCGGAGAAGGGATGCTCTGGCGGTGACTTTGGACACCGCATGTAATAGTCTGCCATTCAGCTACACAACGCGGGGTGCCTTTATACATGAGGCCCCTAGTGACATACTATTTAAAGAGGCACAGCATCCTCCACGTGAATATCGGCTGCGTCTGGGCGCTGCACGGCAGCCGGCCGCCCGGGCTGGACATAATTTGCCACGCCGATGACATGCTTGTTACAGCCTGGGGTGGGACGTGAGCGAGAAGAGACGGTATCTAGGCGTCCCACCGACATCGTAGTGATGGTCAGGCGGATCGAAGCGCTGCGGCTTAGGGTGACCCTAAATAAAATGGAGGGTTTGTTACTTCATGGTCCCCGCAACGGTCCACCCGCCGGCACTTCATGATCGTCAATTAGGGATGCTCATCAGCATCCGAGCTCAGATGAAATATCTGAGTCCGAGTGTTGATCAGTCAATCCTACAGAGGGCGGTCAGGGCCATACGGGGATACCGCACTATGGCAACAGAGATGCTTGTTGGTCCTTATCGGCGGGTGTCAGCGACGTTGGCGAGGGGTTGGCTATGTTTTGCTCCACGAGCTGGTCGCCTGGCGGGGCGACACCCGCCAGGACGCGTCACCGACCGTTGGGAAGTCCGGCTGGAAAGGCTTCGATTCGGGGCATAGTAAGTAATAAGTAACTGCACACTCAAGGTCGCGAGGATTTAGTGGTTCGGTCAATGGCTTGAGGAGGTGGTGCTCGAGGTCGTAATTATTTGAGTGCGATGTGTAGTGCCGGATAATCGCGAGTGCGTCTAATCGAGGACGGTTAGTTCAATTTCAGCTGCACCTCTAATATAATATCGATAAATATTACACATAGGTATATTGTAGTCACTCAATATGCAAGTGCTAGCCCCCCCCACTATGCGCACGCACTAGACACTGTCAGTATGTCGCGCGCTCGTGTCGATACAGCGTGCTCTACGTACAACACTCGCGTGCTATGTAAGTGTCACGTCACCTATACAGGGTGTTTGTGTAATATATAGGTGTTACTAGTCAGTATTAGTGGCCACTACACATATCACGTCACCTATACAGGGTGTTTGTGTAATATATAGGTGTTACTAGTTAGTATTAGTGGTCACTACACATGTCACGTCACCTATACAGGGTGTTTGTGTAATATATAGGTGTTACTAGTTAGTATTAGTGGTCACTACACATGTCACGTCACCTATACAGGGTGTATGCAAGTATTATGAGATGGTACGGTGTTATTTTAAGTGTTGCAAGTTTACGTGGTGCGTTAAGACGTTATGAAAGTGACTATTTATCGCGTATTTACCTATACTTTCAACATGAGGGTGCACCGCCTCATTATTGGAGTGACGTGCGTGATTATTTAAACATTGAATATGATGATAGGTGGATAGGACGTGAGGGCCCGATACCGTGGTCTTAGTCTCGTTCACCAGATCTTACATCATTATTTGTGGAGATAAATTGGGAGACGAGGTTACGTTGAAGAAACGCAAAGTTATGAGGACCTTCGTAGTAAAAGAATTACTGCCTTTAGTGAAATACAAATAGGTAAGTTTAATTGTTGTAAATATTATAATTCCACTCTTTAAATACGCCTTAATAAATATGAACGTGATTTTAAAATAATAGACTTGTGTTAATTATAAGGTCCGGTCCTAAGTCCAAATGGAGTAGTAAACTTATTTACTAAGTATGTGTTGGTTGTTATAGCAGAGCGCAACAAGGGAAGCATAGTACCATTACTGCTTATTTCGCAATATTGTACGCTAACAATAATCTACTTGTAATATTTGGCGGTACAATGAAAGCATAGTACCATTACTGCTTATTTCGCAATATTGTACGCTAACAATAATCTACTTGTAATATTTAGCGGTACAATGAAAGCATAGTACCATTACTGCTTATTTCGCAATATTGTACGCTAACAATAATCTACTTGTAATATTTAGCGGTACAATGAAAGCATAGTACCATTACTGCTTATTTCGCAATATTGTACGCTAACAATAATCTACTTGTAATATTTGGCGGTACAATGAAAGCATAGTACCATTACTGCTTATTTCGCAATATTGTACGCTAACAATAATCTACTTGTAATATTTAGCGGTACAATGAAAGCATAGTACCATTACTGCTTATTTCGCAATATTGTACGCTAACAATAATCTACTTGTAATATTTAGCGGTACAATGAAAGCATAGTACCATTACTGCTTATTTCGCAATATTGTACGCTAACAATAATCTACTTGTAATATTTGGCGGTACAAGGAAAGCATAGTACCATTACTGCTTATTTCGCAATATTGTACGCTAACAATAATCTACTTGTAATATTTGGCGGTACAATGAAAGCATAGTACCATTACTGCTTATTTCGCAATATTGTACGCTAACAATAATCTACTTGTAATATTTAGCGGTACAATGAAAGCATAGTACCATTACCGCTTATTTCGCAATATTGTACGCTAACAATAATCTACTTGTAATATTTAGCGGTACAATGAAAGCATAGTACCATTACTGCTTATTTCGCAATATTGTACGCTAACAATAATCTACTTGTAATATTTGGCGGTACAATGAAAGCATAATACAATTACTGCTTATTTCGCAATATCGTAAGCTAACAATAAGTTACACACGGGAAGACGAAACTGCTGAATGCTATCTAGCAACGCCCGCCACCTCAAGCTTCGATGACGTAACCGACGTTTCTTTTTATGCAATAAATATAAATCGCCAGTCTACACCTAGCATCGGTTTCGATAGGACTACTTAGTTGTACTTAGAGCCAAATTAGTATAGTCAATTATTGTAATCCTTTACCTAATAAATTAGTATAAATCATTTTGGTTGTTTTTGTCCTCCGTCGCGGACGTACATAATTTGGCAATAAACAGTATTAGTGCACGTGTTCTACCACTAACTACTACTAACATGAACTTGATAACTTGTCAGTGACATGAACTTGTGTGCGATTCGTTGTTGAATGGCCGAGCGTAATAAGAAGTATTTGTCTTATGGACAAACACGAATATTTGTAGATATTTTCAAATGAAATTAATTAGTTAATCACTAGTGATTTTAAATGTTTTACATGTTTTATATAACGTCATTTACATCTAGAGTATAGTAAAAAAAAAAATTGTGTACTCTTTGAGAAAAAAACCTTGTATAACGTATTGTATATCAGGGTGACATGTAAGAAACCCTTACCAATAAATGAGTTATGAGGTGTATCCGGTTATGGAACAACTGTTCGAGTGTGTTGTAGTTGCAATAGTCATGAATCGAATCGTAATTAGAATGTAATTTCATATAAAAAAATTATAAAATAATTAGTCATATTAAAAATGTGTGTCTAACAGTGTATGACCTAAGTGTGACACGTTATGAACAGGACACATGTAAGTCGCGTCCTTGACCGAGCAACTGATATTAAGGCGAACTTTGGTTTGCTTATGTGATTTTTTTTTGTGTGTGTAACTCTGTTGGTCGCAGATGACCTTGACAACTTAACGCGGTCAATGGGTGAGCGCTGATGGCTCTCAACCTGGTAACTAAGTTTTGCTTATGTGAACATGAACATTTAATAAATACGAATGTGTTGCAAATTAATTATATATCACTCACTTCACATATTGCAATCAGATTCAAACGAAAATGCGACGATAAACTTGTAAATTGTACGTGTATTTAATTAATTCATCTCATCATCATCATCATCTCAGCCCATATACGTCCCACTGTTGAGCTCGGGCCTCCTCCATAATGGAAGGGTAATTGACCTACTATACCGCGCTGGTCAGACGTGTTGGTATAGGAATTTATTTCGAGTTTTTCTTCTCTCGCATAGATGTTATATGCGTTTTATATCCCTTAGTCGTCTCGTACGATCACCCACGGGTAAGATACGGGGTGGTGAATTGTATTCTTACTCCGTCACCACACGGAAAATTTAATTAATTAGTAAGTTAATATTAACTTATGTGTTCTCATCACCATTGTGTATGTATGTATGTATATATATACTCACTAGTATGTTGTGCGGTATGTATGTATGTATGTATGTATACTCACTAGTATGTTGTGCGGTATGTATGTATGTATGTATACTCACTAGTATGTTGTGCGGTATGTATGTATGTATGTATACTCACTAGTATGTTGTGCGGTATGTATGTATGTATGTATACTCACTAGTATGTTGTGCGGTATGTATGTATGTATACTCACTAGTATGTTGTGCGGTATGTATGTATGTATACTCACTAGTATGTTGTGCGGTATGTATGTATGTATGTATACTCACTAGTATGTTGTGCAGTATGTATGTATGTATGTATGTATACTCACTAGTATGTTGTGCGGTATGTATGTATGTATGTATACTCACTAGTATGTTGTGCGGTATGTATGTATGTATGTATACTCACTAGTATGTTGTGCGGTATGTATGTATGTATGTATACTCACTAGTATGTTGTGCGGTATGTATGTATGTATGTATGTATACTCACTAGTATGTTGTGCGGTATGTATGTATGTATGTATACTCACTAGTATGTTGTGCAGTATGTATGTATGTATGTATGTATACTCACTAGTATGTTGTGCGGTATGTATGTATGTATGTATGTATACTCACTAGTATGTTGTGCGGTATGTATGTATGTATACTCACTAGTATGTTGTGCGGTATGTATGTATACTCACTAGTATGTTGTGCGGTATGTATGTATGTATGTATGTATGTATACTCACTAGTATGTTGTGCGGTATGTATGTATGTATACTCACTAGAATGTTGTGCGGTATGTATGTATGTATGTATGTATGTATACTCACTAGTATGTTGTGCGGTATGTATGTATGTATGTATGTATACTCACTAGTATGTTGTGCGGTATGTATGTATGTATATATATACTCACTAGTATGTTGTGCGGTATGTATGTATGTATGTATGTATATATATACTCACTAGTATGTTGTGCGGTATGTATGTATACTCACTAGTATGTTGTGCGGTATGTATGTATGTATGTATACTCACTAGTATGTTGTGCGGTATGTATGTATGTATACTCACTAGTATGTTGTGCGGTATGTATGTATGTATGTATATATATACTCACTAGTATGTTGTGCGGTATGTATGTATACTCACTAGTATGTTGTGCGGTATGTATGTATGTATGTATGTATACTCACTAGTATGTTGTGCGGTATGTATGTATACTCACTAGTATGTTGTGCGGTATGTATGTATGTATGTATGTATACTCACTAGTATGTTGTGCGGTATGTATGTATGTATGTATACTCACTAGTATGTTGTGCGGTATGTATGTATGTATGTATACTCACTAGTATGTTGTGCGGTATGTATGTATGTATATATATACTCACTAGTATGTTGTGCGGTATGTATGTATGTATGTATACTCACTAGTATGTTGTGCGGTATGTATGTATGTATGTATGTATATATATACTCACTAGTATGTTGTGCGGTATGTATGTATACTCACTAGTATGTTGTGCGGTATGTATGTATACTTACTAGTATGTTGTGCGGTATGTATGTATACTCACTAGTATGTTGTGCGGTATGTATGTATACTCACTAGTATGTTGTGCGGTATGTATGTATACTCACTAGTATGTTGTGCGGTATGTATGTATGTATGTATGTATATATATACTCACTAGTATGTTGTGCGGTATGTATGTATACTCACTAGTATGTTGTGCGGTATGTATGTATGTATGTATACTCACTAGTATGTTGTGCGGTATGTATGTATGTATGTATGTATGTATACTCACTAGTATGTTGTGCGGTATGTATGTATGTATGTATGTATGTATATATATACTCACTAGTATGTTGTGCGGTATGTATGTATGTATACTCACTAGTATGTTGTGCGGTATGTATGTATGTATGTATACTCACTAGTATGTTGTGCGGTATGTATGTATGTATGTATGTATACTCACTAGTATGTTGTGCGGTATGTATGTATGTATACTCACTAGTATGTTGTGCGGTATGTATGTATGTATGTATACTCACTAGTATGTTGTGCGGTATGTATGTATGTATACTCACTAGTATGTTGTGCGGTATGTATGTATGTATGTATGTATACTCACTAGTATGTTGTGCGGTATGTATGTATGTATGTATGTATACTCACTAGTATGTTGTGCGGTATGTATGTATGTATGTATGTATGTATACTCACTAGTATGTTGTGCGGTATGTATGTATGTATGTATACTCACTAGTATGTTGTGCGGTATGTATGTATGTATACTCACTAGTATGTTGTGCGGTATGTATGTATGTATGTATGTATGTATACTCACTAGTATGTTGTGCGGTATGTATGTATGTATGTATGTATACTCACTAGTATGTTGTGCGGTATGTATGTATGTATACTCACTAGTATGTTGTGCGGTATGTATGTATGTATGTATGTATACTCACTAGTATGTTGTGCGGTATGTATGTATATATGTATGTATGTATACTCACTAGTATGTTGTGCGGTATGTTTGTATGTATACTCACTAGTATGTTGTGCGGTATGTATGTATGTATGTATGTATACTCACTAGTATGTTGTGCGGTATGTATGTATGTATGTATGTATACTCACTAGTATGTTGTGCGGTATGTATGTATGTATGTATACTCACTAGTATGTTGTGCGGTATGTATGTATGTATACTCACTAGTATGTTGTGCGGTATGTATGTATGTATGTATGTATACTCACTAGTATGTTGTGCGGTATGTATGTATGTATACTCACTAGTATGTTGTGCGGTATGTATGTATGTATGTATACTCACTAGTATGTTGTGCGGTATGTATGTATGTATGTATACTCACTAGTATGTTGTGCGGTATGTATGTATGTATGTATACTCACTAGTATGTTGTGCGGTATGTCTGTCGGTCGCAGGTCGTGTATGTTGTTGTGTGTCACTATGATCTCCCAGGAGTCTTGTTGGTCCGCCCTCACTTCAGGCAGCCTCGGCGCGGTGTATGTCGCGCCGCACGTGACGCGCATCACGCTGCCCGCCGGCGCGTCACGTCGCGCGCACTCGCACCCGGGCGGCACGTGACACTGTGCGGCGGTGGCGGGGCACGTGAGCGCACTGAGTGTCACGTCGCGCAGTGGCGCTCCCCCGCGACACGTCGCCTCGTGTACCCGCACGTGCCCCGCGCAGTCCCTGAGCGCGCGCGCCGCCCACAGCACGTGACAGTCGCACGTGAGCGCGCTGTCCACCCTGAGGGTGGCGCGCGAGGCGCCCGCCCCCGGCCCGCAGTGCCGCGCACTCATCAGTAGCTGATAGTCTGCGCGCTCGTACCGCACACTCGTCACGTTGTTGCCGGCGAGGTCCACGATCACGTTGACGCTGCCCTCGAACTGCACGTCAGCAAACTGAAACGATAACACACGATATGAGTTATGAGCGCACGCGACACCACGTAGGTTTGGTCGAACGGTGACGTCGACACTTGTAATGTAGAGTCTGTGACGCGGAGCCGTCGCGTCACGTCGCCGCTGCGTTCGGCGGGAATGCAATAGGAGTGCGACGGGACGCGACCTGAGCGCGATCATCTTTTTGTGTTTATGGATATTCATTTGAGTAGTCAAATAGACAGCGCGACGGGAGCACGTCGCGTTCGACGTGACGCCAGTTTTATATCCATTTACAAAAATGAACGTAAAAAAAAAAGTAGAAAAAATTATCGAAATCGTTCGAGGCTGCACTATTATGTACGACTTGAGCCATCGGCAGCTTCAAAAACACCACAACCTCCTCGAACTCTAACAGCACAGCTTCCACGTCTGGATCGCTCGACGTCTCTTTTCGAAATGCTGCCCGTCTCGGTCGCCGTTTGACCTCAAGAGGTGAATGTTGCGCGCTCACCGTCAGTTGCTGTATGCGGTTGTCGCGCAGGTCCAGTTCGGCGAGGAGGGGCATGCCGGTGCGCCAGTCGCGGCACAGGACGGTGGCGCTAGTGTTGCGCAGGTCCAGCACACGCAGCTGCCGCAGCTCCTGCAGGTGCGACGTACCTGACGACACGCCACACACAAATGCGTTATTGATTAATGTTATATATACCTACATGAATAACAACTACTAATCTAGTGGTAGGACCACACTGTCGACAGTTGTCTGTCTACAGCCGCGGGCCGGTCCGTCCGGGGCAGTACCACGCTGAGCAGAAAATCGACGTCTGAGTAGTAGCAATTTGTTAATGCGCTTCGTTCGGTGAGCGAGAGAGCCGGCAGCCCAACTTTCTGAGGGTGTTTGCGTGTGAAGGGTTTTGATGGTGCCTTTGGTATCACCGAGCCTCATCGCACGCATTCACACTCCCTTCAACTTCTTCGCGGTAGGCAGAGGCCTTGTAAAGGTCCATGAGCGGCAGCAACACTTACTATCAGGTGTACTGCTTGCTCGTTGGCCACTGCTTGCAATAAAAAAAAAAATGAACCTGAACCGATTACATATGAAATCGGTTGACATCAGAGAGCACAAAACATGTAACAGTAAATACTTCAATATGAAATCGTCTAATTAAAACCTCGTTATATGTTTGACTGAAACTTTCAACAACTCTAGTTTAAGATTAACACGAACTAAAATAAACAAAATAAAATTTTCACAAGTGCTCGCCTTTTTCATGTTTTATTACTTTAACTCAAAAAAAAATGTTCATTTTCAATATCCGTATGCCCGATTCTATCACGTAAAGAAATACCAAACATAGGTCACTAAACGACTTTGACCTTTCTATAAGACAGACATTTAAAGAGCACGTGTCGCGCTGCAATATAATAAATACACAAAAAGATCGTTCAGAGTTCCTCGAAGGTTGCCTAGGATTCGTCAACTAACCTCTTTCTCAAAACTAAATCTACCTAACTGAACTGTTTGCCCAAGTAAACATAATTATCAACATGTTCGAGAATCGCTGGACTGATACAAGGATAATAGGGATGATCGATGAACAACGATATTCGATGATCATCGATGCTGAAAGGAAAAACATCGTAATTATCGTAACATTGTAAACATCGATGTTAACGGAATTCAACTTCAATGTTTTTTAACATCGATGTTGAAAGAAAAACATCGATGTTGCTATAGGCAAAGCATCGTAATATGAGAAAAGTACTTACTACTACTGGGATTTAACTCTTATAATATATAAGAATCGACTCCAGATTTGCCTAAAAAAGGTCATCAAAATTCTCCCTGGTGAATTTTAGCGATAATGGATAATGACAACGATGTTAGGAGTCACCCTATACAATATAAGATCCGACTCAGATTTACTAAAAAAAAGCTCATCACAATTTTGACCGGAGAATTTTATGTAACATGATAACATCGATGTTATAGACTTTCGATTATGACATCATTAAACATCACATAATAATAGGTCTTTACCTATGAAATTGCCGCTCTGCAGTACTGGCCATTTCATATCAAAATAATTTTTGTTTGGCTAAGAATTCTAATTTCAAATTAATTTTATTTTAAAACATGGAATTCATTTTCCAAAAGTAGTCATTTGTTTATTGATTAGTGTTACGTTTTCATCGCATTTCAATCTTTTTCGTCATCATGGATACGTTAAAAATTCGAGTAATTATGGAATATGAGTATCGTTGTGGCAGCAACGCGGCACGCAACATCAAGGACGTTTACGGTGCTAACACTACAAACCAACGCACCGCCTGTTATTTGCTCGCTTCCTTTCTGGAAATTTCGACCTGAAAAATTAACCTCGCGGTCGTCCGAAGACTTTGGTCGACAATGACGAATTAAAGGCGATTGTGGAAGCCGATGATACACAATCTACAGCTGAATTAGCAGCAGCTTTCGACGTTAGCGTCAAAACAATATTGGTCCATTTGCGTCAAATTGGCAAGGTTGACAAATGGGTGCCCCACGAACTCAATGATCGCCAGAGCGAAGTACGCGTCGAGACATACCTTGCATTGCTCAACAGACACACAAATGAAGGAATTTTGAAACGCATTGTTACTTGCGATGAAAAATGGATTCTGTTTGATAACCGCAAGCGCTCAGCAAGTTGGTTGGATCCTGGTTCAGCATCTAAACAATGCCCTAAATGAAAACTTACCCCTAGAGAAGTGATGGTCACTGTTTGGTGGTCTAGCGCCGGTGTGATTCATCACAGCTTCTTACCAAACGGGGTGAGCATTACTGCAGATGTGTACTGTGAAGAACTGAACACAATGATGGAGAAGCTGGCACATTTCCAACCAGCATTGGTGAATCGCTCGTCTCCGCTGCTCCTGCACGACAATGCGCGACCTCATATTGTACAGCAGACGGTCTCCAAGTTGCAAGAACTGGGGTTGGAAGCTCCTCCGTCATCCGCAATACTCACCAGACCTTGCGCCTACAGACTACTTCTTTTTCCAGAATTTGGATAACTTCTTGGCGGGAAAAAATTCAATACCCGAGAGGCAGTACAAAATGCCTTTGAAGAATTTGTTGCCTCCCGTCCAGCTGATTTCTTTAAGAAGGGCATTAATAAACTGCCGCTGCGTTGGCAAAGATGCATTGATTGCATGGGTGATTACTTCGATTAATACAAATAAAAAATACATGAAAAAAAATCGTTTAATTTTTTCATACATAACGGCAATTTCATATGTAAAGACCTAATATAATTGTGTCGAGGCCTGTTCCTACTTCCCTCAAGATAAACCACCTTTTACTTTTCGAACACTTTATTTCACTATTACACTTTAACTCGAGTCACTTCTCATTGTTTAGGTTCTTCAGGCTTACTAGGTTCTTGTTTTTGCCTATTTTTTTTTTGTGTGTTGGTCAGCTGTTGGTCGCAGATGACCTTGACAGCTTAACACGGGCAATGGGTGAGCGCTGATGGCTCTCAACCCGGTAAGTTGTTTTTGGCTAGATACACGCGATGGATATATGTGAACGACATAAATCTACACAGCGTGATTAAAATTTCTGTATGACACCATCTATTTTCTATATAACGTCATCTATCGGCGTTAAGGGAACTAATCTACGATTAAGCTATAATATTCATTGGACAAATTGTTTCAGAGCAATTCTTATCTATACACTGCCTTGGCCACGTCCAGTCAATTACTTTTGTGTAATGCCGAGTTAACATGGATCATGGATCAAGCTGACAACGGGGTTCTGTGATGATTTGTACCATAGAACCTCTCGACCTCTCTCAAGATCACACTCTGGGATGATATGAAAGTGCTCCCATCGGTCTTCAGCTTGGTCATTTGGCTGTGGCGGATAGGGAAATCTCGTGTGAAGACTCTTCAAAACGATGTGCATCACTACATAGTATAAAACAAAGTCGCTGTGTGTCCGTCCTTATGTATGCCTAAATCGTTAAAACTACGCAACGGATTTTGAAGCGGTGTTTCGTTATAGATAGAGTGATTCAAAATGAAGGTTTATACGTATAATACATGCATAATATTGTAGTGAAACACTGATACATTTAGAGGTTTACTAATGTGATGACGTAAGTAAACACATTTTTTGGGCTTATATTGCAAACGCTGGCGAGATAAATGAAAATAATGTACTAAATTATTGAACACATTAAAAAGGTTTACAATAATGAAAAAGCCATTTTTTATCCTTTACATTTCACGGGGAAAATGGCTTATTTACGAAGTGATTTTAAGCAATAATTAATCCTTATCCAATTAAGTATCTTAAATACATTGTCCATTTAATATAGATCGATATGGCCCTTGCCCTAGCATATAATTTAAATGAATATTTCCGAAGATATTATAGATTTAAAATGCAGGGACATAGCGGTGCGGCCATAGATAATTCACTATAAAAATAAGCGGTGCGGCGGTCGCCACCGGGTTGAGAGCCCTCAGCGCTCACCCACAGTCCGGGCTAAGCTGTGAAAGCCATCTGCTACTAACAGATATACACACATAAAAAATAAAAAAACCTCGCTTCGCCTTTTAGAACTTTATGATTAGCAACGATCGGACGCGTTTATCGGAGCTCTCTAGCGAGGAAAATAATCCTAGCTATACTACCGGCACGCTATGATGGCCGCTTTGACGTTTGTCCACTCATGAAGTTTCGTATTTATAGTAATTACATTTGTAGGAGCAAATTGCTGTTCTTTATTGTCAATAGTGACGTGCAGTTAGTCATAAAATTTATCGAATCATTATTTTAGGACACAAAATTTATTTATTACATGGATTTTTAAACTACATATATTAGGGTCCCGCGAACATTACTTTTTTATTTTTATAAGATTATAATATTATTAATATTATAATTTTTATAAGATTATAATATTAATAATTATTGGTGTACTTATTTACCACACAACTCGGCATTTGTTTTTCGAAATTCAAAATTAAAAAAAATGAAATTTAATACGTCGTCACATTGGATCGCTGGCCACACAACTACTACCTCCGGCAAACTCGCGTCAATGCTCTATGCAAAACAAAGCAGTTTCGACTTGACATTGCTTCGCAAAGTACAGACTGAGTGCACTGCGACTGTGATATAGTATTGACCTGTCTTCGGATATTGATACTGCAGTACTGCAGTACTGCTCGTTAATTTGAACTCTGTTTATGCCTTTTATTGTGGATTTCGTCGATATGGCCGAACGTACACAGAGAACTGTTTTAAACAGTCAGACGCGTGAGTTCATTACACGCCTACGTAACTATTTCGATCGTGAATCTCAAAATGAAGGGGCCTTACTATTATGAATATAATGCAATTGAGTTGGCGTGGGCTTAAATTAAGGGATATGCTGCAAGACACAATACAGAACTCCCATTTACCACAACAAAGATGTTAAAATATTAGAAGAAGCTGGTAAACATGTGACTAAAGGAGACTGGGAAAAGGTTGTGAATAGAACTGTTAAATTAATAAGGAAAAATTATGAAAGAGATGTGAACAGATAATATTTGAGAAAACGAACTTATAATTAATGTACCTAGGTGGTGATAGCCGTGACCACAGTGAAAATAGCAGTATGGACGAATATGATTAAATATAGCCTTTTGTGGCTCCTTTTTTTTTGGTAAGTAAGTATATTCATTTTCATTCCAATATTCAGATCGTTCAAATATATTAAGTAAACATTTATATTTTTGTTTTATTAAATCTTTTTAATCAGGTACTACTTGCAATAAAAACTTGTAATTTCATTACCTATATTTTTTTTGAGAATAAATCGACATTTCACATCACTATTGTAATATGTCAAAACGGCCATCATGGCGTGCCGCAACTATAATTGCGAAAGTATGTTTGTTACGCTTTCACGCTTAAACTACCGAACCGATTTCAAAAATTCTTTCACCGATGAAAGCTAATATCAGGGAGTAATATAGGCTATATTTTATCCCGGTATTCCCACGGGAGCTACGCGGTAAAGCAACTGAGCCCGAAGCGAAACGAGGGCGGGTTGCTAGTTGAATCATAAAATGTCGCGTCACTAACTTAGAGATTTGTGTATTTAGGTGCCTCTGTTTAGATCAATCATATGAGTACTGCAGCGTTATTTCCTTTCTCCGCTCCAGCTTGGCTTTGATAGGATTCTTGTTTTGGACGGGTGTAGACTTGATAATTTCTTACGGAGATTCAATGTATCTCGTGCCCTCCGGTGATTCTCTCAGTGTTAATCTTGCTACGTCTTGGGAGGGGTGTTAAAAAGGGGGGATCCAGCCGGGCTGGCTACAGACGACAAGGAACTCGGACGGCCCAATAGCGAACAATAGGGAGTATGGGGCATAGCGGGCCACAGACTGCCCTTTCGTCACCCCGGACGGAAGCAACGGCGGGTGCGCTGACTATTATAGCATAGCACACCCAAAGAAAGGTGTTAATCGTGCCGAACAAACACGACATTTATTAATATTTATTAAGAAAGGTGTTAATCGTGCCGATCAAACACGTCATTTATTAATATTTATTAAGAAAGGTGTTAATCGTGCCGATCAAACACGTCATTTATTAATATTTATTAAGAAAGGTGTTAATCGTGCCGATCAAACACGTCATTTATTAATATTTATTAAGAAAGGTGTTAATCGTGCCGAACAAACACGACATTTATTAATATTTATTAAGAAAGGTGTTAATCGTGCCGATCAAACACGTCATTTATTAATATTTATTAAGAAAGGTGTTAATCGTGCCGATCAAACACGTCATTTATTAATATTTATTAAGAAAGGTGTTAATCGTGCCGATCAAACACGTCATTTATTAATATTTATTAAGCCCAACTTTCTGATCCGGTCGATGGCCCTGTACGGCGCACCGTTGTGGGCGGGATCCATGACCGCCCGACTTAGGGCCCTTCTGTGGCGTCCACAGAAGGTCATGGCGGTCAGGATCATCCGCGGGTACCGCACGGTGGCGACGGAGGCGGCGTGCCTATTGGCCGGGACTCCCCCGTGGGTCCTGGAGGCGGAAATGCTCGCCGACTTGTATCGGCGGGTGTCGGGGGTGCGCGAGAGGGGCGGTGTTGTTGCCTTGAAGGAGCTCACCGCCTGGCGCGTCGACGCCCGCCGGGACGTCATCGCCCGTTGGGCAGACCGACTGGAGAGGCCTCGATACGGTGTTTGGACCGTGGAGGCCTTCCGGCCGGTGCTGATGCAGTGGTTAGAAAGGCGGCACGGGGTGCTCTCCTTCCGACTCGTACAGGTCTTGACGGGGCATGGATGCTTCGGCAAGTACCTGTACAGGGTCGCTAGGAGGGAGAGAACTCCGTCCTGCCACCACTGCGATTGCGACGAGGACACGGCCAAGCACACGCTCGAGGTCTGTGCCGCTTGGGCAGAGCCGCGTCGTGAACTCGTCGCAATCATCGGTGCAGACCTGACGCTGCCGACCATCGCTAGGGAGATGCTCGGCAGCATCAGGAATTGGGACGCGGTCGCAGCCTTCTGCGAGGCAGTTATCTCGCAGAAGGAGGCGGCGGGTCGCGAGCGCGAGGAGCACAGCCTCGATGATGCGACCCGCCGCCGGCGACTGGGGCGGCGCAGGCGGGAGTACCTGCGTGCAATGCCGCCCTAGCCGAGGCCGCGGGTGACGTGACCGGGTATTAGTCCGTCACCCGCCGAGAGGCCGACCGCGTGAGGAAAGACCGACGTCCTCCCCGAGGGGGGGACGTCGGTCGATGGGAGGGTACCCCGGGTAGGGGGTATTCCGTCGGACCGACCACTGATGACAAGTAACCCTGCTCCAGTGGTCGGCCCAACGACGAAGGCGACGTGGTGTTCGGGTGGGTTGCGGGAGTTGCGTGCTTAAGCCCCTCTGTCGCCCCGGACGGAGTGGTGCGGAGGCGCGCCGAACGCAGCCCACCCCAAAAAAAAAAAAAGCCCAACTTTCTGAGGGCGATTGCGTGTGGAGGGTTTTGGTGGTGCCCTTGGTATCACCGAGCCTCAATGCACGCATTCACACTCCCTTCGCTTTCTTCGCGGTAGGCAACTGCCTTGTAAAGGTCCATGAGCGGCAGCAACACTTACCATCGGGTGTACTGTTTGCTCGTTTGCCACCGATTGCAATAAAAAAAAAAATAAATAAAATTGTCATTTGCCCGACAAGATAAAGACTATTTTATTTTTTGTTGAACCATTGCGGCTAACCCGGGCCATTTCCTTTGTGGTCGCTTCTTGAAGAAGGAATTCATTGGGCCTTCATTCTTCAAAAAACCGTCTACTTTAGGCCCCTTTGGTTTCCTTTACAAATCCATATTGTTTTTATTGTGCGGCAAAATATGTAGTATATTATGATAGAAAATGTGTGCGTTGTAAGACTATCTAATATGTTGTGCGAGTGTGTAAATAATGTGTGCGTTGTAAGACTATCTAATATGTTGTGCGAGTGTGTAAATAATGTGTGCGTTGTAAGACTATCTAATATGTTGTGCGAGTGTGTAAATAATGTGTGCGTTGTAACACTATCTAATATGTTGTGCGAGTGTGTAAATAATGTGTGCGTTGTAACACTATCTAATATGTTGTGCGAGTGTGTAAATAATGTGTGCGTTGTAAGACTATCTAATATGTTGTGCGAGTGTGTAAATAATGTGTGCGTTGTAAGACTATCTAATATGTTGTGCGAGTGTGTAAATAATGTGTGCGTTGTAAGACTATCTAATATGTTGTGCGAGTGTGTAAATAATGTGTGCGTTGTAACACTATCTAATATGTTGTGCGAGTGTGTAAATAATGTGTGCGTTGTAAGACTATCTAATATGTTGTGCGAGTGTGTAAATAATGTGTGCGTTGTAAGACTATCTAATATGTTGTGCGAGTGTGTAAATAATGTGTGCGTTGTAAGACTATCTAATATGTTGTGCGAGTGTGTAAATAATGTGTGCGTTGTAACACTATCTAATATGTTGTGCGAGTGTGTAAATAATGTGTGCGTTGTAACACTATCTAATATGTTGTGCGAGTGTGTAAATAATGTGTGCGTTGTAACACTATCTAATATGTTGTGCGAGTGTGTAAATAATGTGTGCGTTGTAAGGCTATCTAATATGTTGTGCGAGTGTGTAAATAATGTGTGCGTTGTAAGACTATCTAATATGTTGTGCGAGTGTGTAAATAATGTGTGCGTTGTAAGACTATCTAATATGTTGTGCGAGTGTGTAAATAATGTGTGCGTTGTAAGACTATCTAATATGTTGTGCGAGTGTGTAAATAATGTGTGCGTTGTAAGACTATCTAATATGTTGTGCGAGTGTGTAAATAATGTGTGCGTTGTAACACTATCTAATATGTTGTGCGAGTGTGTAAATAATGTGTGCGTTGTAAGACTATCTAATATGTTGTGCGAGTGTGTAAATAATGTGTGCGTTGTAAGACTATCTAATATGTTGTGCGAGTGTGTAAATAATGTGTGCGTTGTAAGACTATCTAATATGTTGTGCGAGTGTGTAAATAATGTGTGCGTTGTAAGACTATCTAATATGTTGTGCGAGTGTGTAAATAATGTGTGCGTTGTAAGACTATCTAATATGTTGTGCGAGTGTGTAAATAATGTGTGCGTTGTAAGACTATCTAATATGTTGTGCGAGTGTGTAAATAATGTGTGCGTTGTAAGACTATCTAATATGTTGTGAGAGTGTGTAAATAATGTGTGCGTTGTAAGACTATC
Organism: Lymantria dispar; assembly: GCA_032191425.1. Classification (NCBI taxonomy): domain Eukaryota; kingdom Metazoa; phylum Arthropoda; class Insecta; order Lepidoptera; family Erebidae; genus Lymantria; species Lymantria dispar. Next base: position 561,554 of record CM063449.1, read on the forward strand.
TAATATGTTGTGCGAGTGTGTAAATAATGTGTGCGTTGTAAGACTATCTAATATGTTGTGCGAGTGTGTAAATAATGTGTGCGTTGTAAGACTATCTAATATGTTGTGCGAGTGTGTAAATAATGTGTGCGTTGTAAGACTATCTAATATGTTGTGCGAGTGTGTAAATAATGTGTGCGTTGTAAGACTATCTAATATGTTGTGCGAGTGTGTAAATAATGTGTGCGTTGTAACACTATCTAATATGTTGTGCGAGTGTGTAAATAATGTGTGCGTTGTAAGACTATCTAATATGTTGTGCGAGTGTGTAAATAATGTGTGCGTTGTAAGACTATCTAATATGTTGTGCGAGTGTGTAAATAATGTGTGCGTTGTAAGACTATCTAATATGTTGTGCGAGTGTGTAAATAATGTGTGCGTTGTAAGACTATCTAATATGTTGTGCGAGTGTGTAAATAATGTGTGCGTTGTAACACTATCTAATATGTTGTGCGAGTGTGTAAATAATGTGTGCGTTGTAAGACTATCTAATATGTTGTGCGAGTGTGTAAATAATGTGTGCGTTGTAAGACTATCTAATATGTTGTGCGAGTGTGTAAATAATGTGTGCGTTGTAAGACTATCTAATATGTTGTGCGAGTGTGTAAATAATGTGTGCGTTGTAACACTATCTAATATGTTGTGCGAGTGTGTAAATAATGTGTGCGTTGTAACACTATCTAATATGTTGTGCGAGTGTGTAAATAATGTGTGCGTTGTAACACTATCTAATATGTTGTGCGAGTGTGTAAATAATGTGTGCGTTGTAAGGCTATCTAATATGTTGTGCGAGTGTGTAAATAATGTGTGCGTTGTAAGACTATCTAATATGTTGTGCGAGTGTGTAAATAATGTGTGCGTTGTAAGACTATCTAATATGTTGTGCGAGTGTGTAAATAATGTGTGCGTTGTAACACTATCTAATATGTTGTGCGAGTGTGTAAATAATGTGTGCGTTGTAACACTATCTAATATGTTGTGCGAGTGTGTAAATAATGTGTGCGTTGTAAGACTATCTAATATGTTGTGCGAGTGTGTAAATAATGTGTGCGTTGTAAGACTATCTAATATGTTGTGCGAGTGTGTAAATAATGTGTGCGTTGTAAGACTATCTAATATGTTGTGCGAGTGTGTAAATAATGTGTGCGTTGTAACACTATCTAATATGTTGTGCGAGTGTGTAAATAATGTGTGCGTTGTAAGACTATCTAATATGTTGTGCGAGTGTGTAAATAATGTGTGCGTTGTAAGACTATCTAATATGTTGTGCGAGTGTGTAAATAATGTGTGCGTTGTAAGACTATCTAATATGTTGTGCGAGTGTGTAAATAATGTGTGCGTTGTAACACTATCTAATATGTTGTGCGAGTGTGTAAATAATGTGTGCGTTGTAAGACTATCTAATATGTTGTGCGAGTGTGTAAATAATGTGTGCGTTGTAAGACTATCTAATATGTTGTGCGAGTGTGTAAATAATGTGTGCGTTGTAAGACTATCTAATATGTTGTGCGAGTGTGTAAATAATGTGTGCGTTGTAACACTATCTAATATGTTGTGCGAGTGTGTAAATAATGTGTGCGTTGTAAGACTATCTAATATGTTGTGCGAGTGTGTAAATAATGTGTGCGTTGTAACACTATCTAATATGTTGTGCGAGTGTGTAAATAATGTGTGCGTTGTAACACTATCTAATATGTTGTGCGAGTGTGTAAATAATGTGTGCGTTGTAAGACTATCTAATATGTTGTGCGAGTGTGTAAATAATGTGTGCGTTGTAAGACTATCTAATATGTTGTGCGAGTGTGTAAATAATGTGTGCGTTGTAAGACTATCTAATATGTTGTGCGAGTGTGTAAATAATGTGTGCGTTGTAACACTATCTAATATGTTGTGCGAGTGTGTAAATAATGTGTGCGTTGTAAGACTATCTAATATGTTGTGCGAGTGTGTAAATAATGTGTGCGTTGTAAGACTATCTAATATGTTGTGCGAGTGTGTAAATAATGTGTGCGTTGTAAGACTATCTAATATGTTGTGCGAGTGTGTAAATAATGTGTGCGTTGTAAGACTATCTAATATGTTGTGCGAGTGTGTAAATAATGTGTGCGTTGTAAGACTATCTAATATGTTGTGCGAGTGTGTAAATAATGTGTGCGTTGTAAGACTATCTAATATGTTGTGCGAGTGTGTAAATAATGTGTGCGTTGTAAGACTATCTAATATGTTGTGCGAGTGTGTAAATAATGTGTGCGTTGTAACACTATCTAATATGTTGTGCGAGTGTGTAAATAATGTGTGCGTTGTAAGACTATCTAATATGTTGTGCGAGTGTGTAAATAATGTGTGCGTTGTAAGACTATCTAATATGTTGTGCGAGTGTGTAAATAATGTGTGCGTTGTAAGACTATCTAATATGTTGTGCGAGTGTGTAAATAATGTGTGCGTTGTAACACTATCTAATATGTTGTGCGAGTGTGTAAATAATGTGTGCGTTGTAAGACTATCTAATATGTTGTGCGAGTGTGTAAATAATGTGTGCGTTGTAAGACTATCTAATATGTTGTGCGAGTGTGTAAATAATGTGTGCGTTGTAAGACTATCTAATATGTTGTGCGAGTGTGTAAATAATGTGTGCGTTGTAACACTATCTAATATGTTGTGCGAGTGTGTAAATAATGTGTGCGTTGTAACACTATCTAATATGTTGTGCGAGTGTGTAAATAATGTGTGCGTTGTAACACTATCTAATATGTTGTGCGAGTGTGTAAATAATGTGTGCGTTGTAAGGCTATCTAATATGTTGTGCGAGTGTGTAAATAATGTGTGCGTTGTAAGACTATCTAATATGTTGTGCGAGTGTGTAAATAATGTGTGCGTTGTAAGACTATCTAATATGTTGTGCGAGTGTGTAAATAATGTGTGCGTTGTAAGACTATCTAATATGTTGTGCGAGTGTGTAAATAATGTGTGCGTTGTAAGACTATCTAATATGTTGTGCGAGTGTGTAAATAATGTGTGCGTTGTAACACTATCTAATATGTTGTGCGAGTGTGTAAATAATGTGTGCGTTGTAAGACTATCTAATATGTTGTGCGAGTGTGTAAATAATGTGTGCGTTGTAACACTATCTAATATGTTGTGCGAGTGTGTAAATAATGTGTGCGTTGTAAGACTATCTAATATGTTGTGCGAGTGTGTAAATAATGTGTGCGTTGTAAGACTATCTAATATGTTGTGCGAGTGTGTAAATAATGTGTGCGTTGTAAGACTATCTAATATGTTGTGCGAGTGTGTAAATAATGTGTGCGTTGTAAGACTATCTAATATGTTGTGCGAGTGTGTAAATAATGTGTGCGTTGTAAGACTATCTAATATGTTGTGAGAGTGTGTAAATAATGTGTGCGTTGTAAGACTATCTAATATGTTGTGCGAGTGTGTAAATAATGTGTGCGTTGTAAGACTATCTAATATGTTGTGCGAGTGTGTAAATAATGTGTGCGTTGTAAGACTATCTAATATGTTGTGCGAGTGTGTAAATAATGTGTGCGTTGTAAGACTATCTAATATGTTGTGCGAGTGTGTAAATAATGTGTGCGTTGTAAGACTATCTAATATGTTGTGCGAGTGTGTAAATAATGTGTGCGTTGTAACACTATCTAATATGTTGTGCGAGTGTGTAAATAATGTGTGCGTTGTAAGACTATCTAATATGTTGTGCGAGTGTGTAAATAATGTGTGCGTTGTAAGACTATCTAATATGTTGTGCGAGTGTGTAAATAATGTGTGCGTTGTAAGACTATCTAATATGTTGTGCGAGTGTGTAAATAATGTGTGCGTTGTAAGACTATCTAATATGTTGTGCGAGTGTGTAAATAATGTGTGCGTTGTAAGACTATCTAATATGTTGTGAGAGTGTGTAAATAATGTGTGCGTTGTAAGACTATCTAATATGTTGTGCGAGTGTGTAAATAATGTGTGCGTTGTAAGACTATCTAATATGTTGTGCGAGTGTGTAAATAATGTGTGCGTTGTAAGACTATCTAATATGTTGTGCGAGTGTGTAAATAATGTGTGCGTTGTAAGACTATCTAATATGTTGTGCGAGTGTGTAAATAATGTGTGCGTTGTAAGACTATCTAATATGTTGTGCGAGTGTGTAAATAATGTGTGCGTTGTAACACTATCTAATATGTTGTGCGAGTGTGTAAATAATGTGTGCGTTGTAAGACTATCTAATATGTTGTGCGAGTGTGTAAATAATGTGTGCGTTGTAAGACTATCTAATATGTTGTGCGAGTGTGTAAATAATGTGTGCGTTGTAAGACTATCTAATATGTTGTGCGAGTGTGTAAATAATGTGTGCGTTGTAAGACTATCTAATATGTTGTGCGAGTGTGTAAATAATGTGTGCGTTGTAAGACTATCTAATATGTTGTGCGAGTGTGTAAATAATGTGTGCGTTGTAAGACTATCTAATATGTTGTGCGAGTGTGTAAATAATGTGTGCGTTGTAAGACTATCTAATATGTTGTGCGAGTGTGTAAATAATGTGTGCGTTGTAAGACTATCTAATATGTTGTGCGAGTGTGTAAATAATGTGTGCGTTGTAACACTATCTAATATGTTGTGCGAGTGTGTAAATAATGTGTGCGTTGTAACACTATCTAAAATGTTGTGCGAGTGTGTAAATAATGTGTGCGTTGTAAGACTATCTAATATGTTGTGCGAGTGTGTAAATAATGTGTGCGTTGTAAGACTATCTAATATGTTGTGCGAGTGTGTAAATAATGTGTGCGTTGTAAGACTATCTAATATGTTGTGCGAGTGTGTAAATAATGTGTGCGTTGTAAGACTATCTAATATGTTGTGCGAGTGTGTAAATAATGTGTGCGTTGTAACACTATCTAATATGTTGTGCGAGTGTGTAAATAATGTGTGCGTTGTAAGACTATCTAATATGTTGTGCGAGTGTGTAAATAATGTGTGCGTTGTAAGACTATCTAATATGTTGTGCGAGTGTGTAAATAATGTGTGCGTTGTAAGACTATCTAATATGTTGTGCGAGTGTGTAAATAATGTGTGCGTTGTAAGACTATCTAATATGTTGTGCGAGTGTGTAAATAATGTGTGCGTTGTAACACTATCTAATATGTTGTGCGAGTGTGTAAATAATGTGTGCGTTGTAAGACTATCTAATATGTTGTGCGAGTGTGTAAATAATGTGTGCGTTGTAAGACTATCTAATATGTTGTGCGAGTGTGTAAATAATGTGTGCGTTGTAAGACTATCTAATATGTTGTGCGAGTGTGTAAATAATGTGTGCGTTGTAAGACTATCTAATATGTTGTGCGAGTGTGTAAATAATGTGTGCGTTGTAAGACTATCTAATATGTTGTGCGAGTGTGTAAATAATGTGTGCGTTGTAAGACTATCTAATATGTTGTGCGAGTGTGTAAATAATGTGTGCGTTGTAACACTATCTAATATGTTGTGCGAGTGTGTAAATAATGTGTGCGTTGTAAGACTATCTAATATGTTGTGCGAGTGTGTAAATAATGTGTGCGTTGTAACACTATCTAATATGTTGTGCGAGTGTGTAAATAATGTGTGCGTTGTAACACTATCTAATATGTTGTGCGAGTGTGTAAATAATGTGTGCGTTGTAAGACTATCTAATATGTTGTGCGAGTGTGTAAATAATGTGTGCGTTGTAAGACTATCTAATATGTTGTGCGAGTGTGTAAATAATGTGTGCGTTGTAAGACTATCTAATATGTTGTGCGAGTGTGTAAATAATGTGTGCGTTGTAAGACTATCTAATATGTTGTGCGAGTGTGTAAATAATGTGTGCGTTGTAAGACTATCTAATATGTTGTGCGAGTGTGTAAATAATGTGTGCGTTGTAACACTATCTAATATGTTGTGCGAGTGTGTAAATAATGTGTGCGTTGTAAGACTATCTAATATGTTGTGCGAGTGTGTAAATAATGTGTGCGTTGTAAGACTATCTAATATGTTGTGCGAGTGTGTAAATAATGTGTGCGTTGTAAGACTATCTAATATGTTGTGCGAGTGTGTAAATAATGTGTGCGTTGTAAGACTATCTAATATGTTGTGCGAGTGTGTAAATAATGTGTGCGTTGTAAGACTATCTAATATGTTGTGCGAGTGTGTAAATAATGTGTGCGTTGTAAGACTATCTAATATGTTGTGCGAGTGTGTAAATAATGTGTGCGTTGTAAGACTATCTAATATGTTGTGAGAGTGTGTAAATAATGTGTGCGTTGTAACACTATCTAATATGTTGTGCGAGTGTGTAAATAATGTGTGCGTTGTAACACTATCTAATATGTTGTGCGAGTGTGTAAATAATGTGTGCGTTGTAAGACTATCTAATATGTTGTGCGAGTGTGTAAATAATGTGTGCGTTGTAAGACTATCTAATATGTTGTGCGAGTGTGTAAATAATGTGTGCGTTGTAAGACTATCTAATATGTTGTGCGAGTGTGTAAATAATGTGTGCGTTGTAAGACTATCTAATATGTTGTGCGAGTGTGTAAATAATGTGTGCGTTGTAAGACTATCTAATATGTTGTGCGAGTGTGTAAATAATGTGTGCGTTGTAAGACTATCTAATATGTTGTGAGAGTGTGTAAATAATGTGTGCGTTGTAACACTATCTTATATGTTGTGCGAGTGTGTAAATAATGTGTGCGTTGTAACACTATCTAATATGTTGTGCGAGTGTGTAAATAATGTGTGCGTTGTAACACTATCTAATATGTTGTGCGAGTGTGTAAATAATGTGTGCGTTGTAACACTATCTAATATGTTGTGAGAGTGTGTAAATAATGTGTGCGTTGTAAGACTATCTAATATGTTGTGCGAGTGTGTAAATAATGTGTGCGTTGTAACACTATCTAATATGTTGTGCGAGTGTGTAAATAATGCATAATTATGTGATAAGCAACATTCGCGGTTCGTTTGCTGTCTGTGTGTCAAACTGTACCACTATACGATGACATAGGTGAGATTGTAGACGTAGACGTATCGCGTCCAACTAATTGTAATAAAAGATCAATTGTATACATTTTTGAACATCACAAAATTAAAATAAATATTATTCATATTGTGCTCTATTAATTAAGAAAAAAAGAACATTAATATTATGTGTTACACACACGCGTGTTTGTGTGTGTGTGTGTGTGTGTGTGTTAGTGTGTGTGTGTGTGTGCACGTGTGTGTGTGTGTATGTGTGTGTGCACGTGTGTGTGTGCACGCGCGTGTTTGTGTGTGTGTGTGTGCACACATGTGTGTGTGTGTGTGTGTGTGTGTGCGTGTGTGCACACATGTGTGTGTGTGTGTGTGTGTGCACGCGTGTGTGTGTGTGTGTGTGCACGCGTGTGTGTGTGTGTGTGTGTGTGTGTGTGTGTGTGTGTGCGTGCGCGACGCGACAAGTCGCTGAAGACAATTATGTTTCAAGTTTATACGCGGCTGCCGCGACGTCTCACCAGGGAGACCCCGTCGCCTCGTGTCGTCTGTACGACGCCAACTTGTTGTATATGACACAGCCGCCACTCGTTGTGATAATGTTACAGCTGATCAAACAAACTATTCATTGACATACATACTAATACAATTAAATTAAAATTAAAGTTTTTAATATCGTCATCGCTTCTAAGTATGAATTTAATTGAAATGTAACAAGTAAATAAATAATACTTAAATGTGCAACATATTTGTGCTTAGCTCAATACTCATTAGAGTTTAAATAAAACAATGATTGCGTTAGTGTAGGTAACACAAATGTCGCCATAATAAAACTCGCAAAGAAACCTACATACAGTTATGTACTAAGGAAAAACGAAATAATCAAACTAATATAGGAAAAAATTCTGAAACCTTAAAATACGATTAATTAAACAGTAACTTTTTTATTGCAAGTCAAATACCTCTCTTTTTACATTTAGGCGAATAAAACCATCAAAGTAGTAACAAAGCCGTCGTCGTCGGTTGTTCTGTGTCCACTAACCAGACACGTGCCCCACTCGTCGCGACATAACGCCGCGTCATACGGGTCAGACTGATTGTAGTATTGAACGACTCTCAACAGGGGACCTTATTATTAATTTGTCTTTAGAAAGAGTTTTAACGAGTCCGTGAGTCACTGTTCAGGTTCATTTGTCGTCAATTTAGTTAATACTTCAGTTTCGTTATTGACACATTCCTGATGTACAGTTTTCCTTATTTGTTAGTTTTACAAGTATGTCGGTTTGCTTTTTGTATTATTTACGTAATTCGTATGTTTCCTTAATTGATATCTAGTTACCTACTATCTGACTTGCCCAAGTCTCGTTACGTAAAATTACAAAGGAAAGAGGATAGATCTATTTGCGATCATATTTTAACCAATTTAAACAATGCTCCAACACATTATAAACGTAATGTTGTTCATGAATCACTCTGTCTACAGGGGGACCTTGGGCGGGCGATTTTGTTTTATAATTTATTGAGTAATTTCAGATCATATAGGCCCCCCTGTTGGGTTCCACAATAACAGGGCGATTGACCCACTATAACCACACTGGTCAGACGTATTGGAATTTTATTTCGAGTTTTTTATGCTTGGGTACGTATTATGTATTTATTAACGATTAATTTTTAACCAATGCCAACATAACTTTAATAAAATATTATCCAAATCCGAAATCCTGTTCAACGGATTGTGCTCGATTGAGTGAGAAAAGTAAAGTCACTCGTAGCTAGTTGTTGGTTGCCAACCAGACATACTTATAGTAAATTATTCTACTTTACTTTTGGTCATCATACTTTATACTTTTGAATACCAATAAAGTATGTGAAAATACTTTATTTCTCAACCTTTACGTAAAACAAAACATTAATTACGGGTACCTACTTAACTTAAGTGAAAACGGACGATGGAAACGATTTGTATCTTATATCTTTAAACGAGCAATTCTTGTATATCTTAATATATATAAATTACGTGTCACGTTGTTTGTCCGCGATGGACTCTTAAACTACTTAACCGATTTTAATCAAATTTGCACACCGTGTGCAGTTTGATCCAACTTGAAAGATAGGATAGCTTACATCTTAATTTATAGTCGCAATATTATTTTATTGCAAATAATTTGTATTACCTATATATACCTATTATTTGACATTCACAATTGGACGTAGTTAAGCAAACTAGAATCAACCCACTAGTGATGTAACGAATGTTCGCATTCGCGAATATTCGCAAATTTTTTGACATTCGTATTCGCAAGGAATGATGCGAATGTTTTGCGAATGTATTTGACAAAATGAAAAGAAATTATTATGTAATTATACATTGGCTTCTAGATGATTTCGTATAGCACTAGTAGTCCTTTCTTTATTGTTAATATAATTGTAAAGCGTAGCGTGTTTTGCCAAACGAATTTGTTGTTTAATCTGTGTTTTATGTTTGTGGCCCATGGTATTGGTCATGCTCACTGAAGGGTCTGCTTGCGGTAGCTACGAGGAGCGGGTCACTCCCTTCCCTCCATTGTGGTTGAGGGGAGTGATGGCTGCTCTAGTGGTTAACTCGTGATCGGGTGCCGCTTGCGGGATCTGGTCCAGCCATGGTACTTTTTCGTTATATTTAATAACTGTATTGTATGATGATTCGAAAGGCATCACACTGGAGCTATTAATAGACATGTTGTTGTATATTATCTTATTAAAAAAAAAAAATAGTAAATGAATAAAAAAGAAGACAAGCCCACTGAGTTTCTTGCCGGATCTTCTCAGTGCGGTCGCGTTCCGATCCGGTAGTAGTGTAAGGTAAAAATGTAAAAAAGTGACCATATGTAAGTGCCCCCGCGGGGTTTATGCATAATAAAGTATTTGAATTTTGAATTTGAATTTACGCGAGTGTTAGGGGCTAAAGTATGAGATTGCCTAATGATTTCTGATGTTTACGCGAGTATTAGGGGCTAAAGTATGAGATTGCCTAATGATTTCTGATGTTTACGCGAGTATTAGGGGCTAAAGTATGAGATTGCCTAATGATTTCTGATGTTTACGCGAGTATTAGGGGCTAAAGTATGAGATTGCCTAATGATTTCTGATGTTTACGCGAGTATTAGGGGCTAAAGTATGAGATTGCCTAATGATTTCTGATGTTTACGCGAGTATTAGGGGCTAAAGTATGAGATTGCCTAATGATTTCTGATGTTTACGCGAGTATTAGGGGCTAAAGTATGAGATTGCCTAATGATTTCTGATGTTTACGCGAGTGTTAGGGGCTAAAGTATGAGATTGCCTAATGATTTCTGATGTTTACGCGAGTATTAGGGGCTAAAGTATGAGATTGCCTAATGATTTCTGATGTTTACGCGAGTATTAGGGGCTAAAGTATGAGATTGCCTAATGATTTCTGATGTTTACGCGAGTATTAGGGGCTAAAGTATGAGATTGCCTAATGATTTCTGATGTTTACGCGAGTGTTAGGGGCTAAAGTATGAGATTGCCTAATGATTTCTGATGTTTACGCGAGTATTAGGGGCTAAAGTATGAGATTGCCTGATGATTTCTGATGTTTACGCGAGTGTTAGGGGCTAAAGTATGAGATTGCCTAATGATTTCTGATGTTTACGCGAGTATTAGGGGCTAAAGTATGAGATTGCCTAATGATTTCTGATGTTTACGCGAGTATTAGGGGCTAAAGTATGAGATTGCCTAATGATTTCTGATGTTTACGCGAGTGTTAGGGGCTAAAGTATGAGATTGCCTAATGATTTCTGATGTTTACGCGAGTATTAAGGGCTAAAGTATGAGATTGCCTGATGATTTCTGATGTTTACGCGAGTGTTAGGGGCTAAAGTATGAGATTGCCTAATGATTTCTGATGTTTACGCGAGTATTAGGGGCTAAAGTATGAGATTGCCTAATGATTTCTGATGTTTACGCGAGTATTAGGGGCTAAAGTATGAGATTGCCTAATGATTTCTGATGTTTACGCGAGTGTTAGGGGCTAAAGTATGAGATTGCCTAATGATTTCTGATGTTTACGCGAGTATTAGGGGCTAAAGTATGAGATTGCCTAATGATTTCTGATGTTTACGCGAGTATTAGGGGCTAAAGTATGAGATTGCCTAATGATTTCTGATGTTTACGCGAGTATTAGGGGCTAAAGTATGAGATTGCCTAATGATTTCTGATGTTTACGCGAGTGTTAGGGGCTAAAGTATGAGATTGCCTAATGATTTCTGATGTTTACGCGAGTATTAGGGGCTAAAGTATGAGATTGCCTGATGATTTCTGATGTTTACGCGAGTGTTAGGGGCTAAAGTATGAGATTGCCTAATGATTTCTGATGTTTACGCGAGTATTAGGGGCTAAAGTATGAGATTGCCTAATGATTTCTGATGTTTACGCGAGTATTAGGGGCTAAAGTATGAGATTGCCTAATGATTTCTGATGTTTACGCGAGTGTTAGGGGCTAAAGTATGAGATTGCCTAATGATTTCTGATGTTTACGCGAGTATTAGGGGCTAAAGTATGAGATTGCCTGATGATTTCTGATGTTTACGCGAGTGTTAGGGGCTAAAGTATGAGATTGCCTAATGATTTCTGATGTTTACGCGAGTATTAGGGGCTAAAGTATGAGATTGCCTAATGATTTCTGATGTTTACGCGAGTATTAGGGGCTAAAGTATGAGATTGCCTAATGATTTCTGATGTTTACGCGAGTGTTAGGGGCTAAAGTATGAGATTGCCTAATGATTTCTGATGTTTACGCGAGTACTAGGGGCTAAAGTATGAGATTGCCTAATGATTTCTGATGTTTACGCGAGTATTAGGGGCTAAAGTATGAGATTGCCTAATGATTTCTGATGTTTACGCGAGTATTAGGGGCTAAAGTATGAGATTGCCTGATGATTTCTGATGTTTACGCGAGTATTAGGGGCTAAAGTATGAGATTGCCTAATGATTTCTGATGTTTACGCGAGTATTAGGGGCTAAAGTATGAGATTGCCTAATGATTTCTGATGTTTACGCGAGTATTAGGGGCTAAAGTATGAGATTGCCTAATGATTTCTGATGTTTACGTGAGTATTAGGGGCTAAAGTATGAGATTGCCTGATGATTTCTGATGTTTACGCGAGTATTAGGGGCTAAAGTATGAGATTGCCTAATGATTTCTGATGTTTACGCGAGTATTAGGGGCTAAAGTATGAGATTGCCTAATGATTTCTGATGTTTACGCGAGTATTAGGGGCTAAAGTATGAGATTGCCTAATGATTTCTGATGTTTACGCGAGTGTTAGGGGCTAAAGTATGAGATTGCCTAATGATTTCTGATGTTTACGCGAGTATTAGGGGCTAAAGTATGAGATTGCCTAATGATTTCTGATGTTTACGCGAGTATTAGGGGCTAAAGTATGAGATTGCCTAATGATTTCTGATGTTTACGCGAGTATTAGGGGCTAAAGTATGAGATTGCCTGATGATTTCTGATGTTTACGCGAGTATTAGGGGCTAAAGTATGAGATTGCCTAATGATTTCTGATGTTTACGCGAGTATTAGGGGCTAAAGTATGAGATTGCCTAATGATTTCTGATGTTTACGCGAGTATTAGGGGCTAAAGTATGAGATTGCCTAATGATTTCTGATGTTTACGCGAGTATTAGGGGCTAAAGTATGAGATTGCCTAATGATTTCTGATGTTTACGCGAGTATTAGGGGCTAAAGTATGAGATTGCCTGATGATTTCTGATGTTTACGCGAGTATTAGGGGCTAAAGTATGAGATTGCCTAATGATTTCTGATGTTTACGCGAGTATTAGGGGCTAAAGTATGAGATTGCCTAATGATTTCTGATGTTTACGCGAGTATTAGGGGCTAAAGTATGAGATTGCCTAATGATTTCTGATGTTTACGCGAGTATTAGGGGCTAAAGTATGAGATTGCCTAATGATTTCTGATGTTTACGCGAGTATTAGGGGCTAAAGTATGAGATTGCCTAATGATTTCTGATGTTTACGCGAGTATTACATATTTGAAATTGCCGTTTTGCACTAAATTAAACAGTTTTTTGGTTCATACAACAAATTTCATTAATCAAAGTATTTACCCTCGTTATCTATGCATTTCTGCCATCTAATTGCAAGATCATTTAACCTTTGCGATAGAACTCTGGGGTCCTGGACTCCACAAACTGTGTGAAGGTATTTTCACTGCTTCCTTGGCAAATTTTTTTTACCGTGAAAAAATTGTCCAAATTGCGGAAAAAATTGTTGTTGGTTGGGGGCGAGGTCTGGCGAGTACGGAGGATGACGTTTCTAACTGGAGGTCTTGTAGTGTTAAAACAGTTTCTCGGGCAGTATGAGGTCTTGCGTTATCATGGAGCAGTAATGGTAAAGATCGATTGAGAAGTCGGGCCTGTTTTACTGCGAGTTTCACCATCATTGTTCGGAGTTCTGCACAGTAGACATCTGCGTTTATTGTTTGACCAGATCTGAGGAAGCTGTAGTGAAACACACCATGAAGTGACCACCAAACAGTTACCACCACCTATGGGTAAGCTTCGCTTTAGGGTATTGACGTGGCATTTGACCTGGGGTCAGCCATTACGTTGTTCGCTTGTGAATATCATAAAGAATCCACTTTTCATCACACGTCACAATTCAGTCCAAAATCCCTGCATTTCTATACCGGTTTGACAGGATCAGGCAAGCTTCAATGCCCACTGCTCTCTGCAGATCAGTCAAATCATGTGGCACACATTTTTTTAAGTTTCTTTATTTTACCGATTTGGTGGAAATGGGTCAATATTGTGGGTATGCTGTAGATATGGGCGTTTTCAGTTTGTGCCAAAAACGGTTATGTATCCGATATACAGTTTGTATATCGATATAGAAAACGGTTTTCTGATACCGATATCAGTAGTACAGTTTTGAAACGTTAACATCTTATATCTTTAAACGAGCAATTCTTGTATATATATATATTCAGGATCTCGGAAACGGCACCAACGATTTTGATGAAACTTGGCATACTAGAGGATTCGGGTTCAAAAAATCGATCTAGCTAGGTTTTGTTTATAGAAAATATTCTTTTGTCGGTGTTTTTAGCAAACCATTACAATGACATTAAATTTTAAAAGAATATGAATTCAAATTTCGTTGTCAACGTCAAGAGTTACGGTAGCTCAGGTGAGACGTTGACCGGTTTAAATTTTAGTTTTTGTGTGTCAAACAGCGTCGGATCGAATCTCGGTGTTATTATCTCTTTTTGTAATTTTTTATATATTTTTTATTATTTATATTTTATTGTTATATCGGTAAATAAATATTCCGAGCGAAGCTCGGTCAACCTGATATTTGATATTAAAATGAGCAAACTAACTATGAATGCGAACTAACACAAACTCTCACATTTACACTTAAGCTGTCAGCGATACATCGATGCAGTTCTTAGGTGTAGGTATTTACCTAAAGTTATTTGACAATTAGCTAATTGTAACTGCGGCGATATCCCTTGATGCTTTATTAGGCTTAGGATTAGCAGAAAAGTTTTTGACAAGTAAATGTTAAAAATTGTTAACTGAGATTACTTCTCTGACGTATTTAAAAATTGACATATTTACAATGATTATATATAGTGCAATTAAAAACAAACAAAACAACAAACAACACAAAATTTGTTTTTCAAATCAAAATAATGCACGAAACAACAACAATTATTATTATTACCTACAGTACTGTGTCATATTGTAACAACTCAAATTCATTATAACTTCGAAATTTAGTTCCATTTTGTAGAGTAAGTGTCTCACTAATATCGAGTAGCCGTAGCCGCCAGAAACGTTATCATAACTATAACTATACAATGCAAACTAAACCTTATTGCTAGTATAGTAAGATATATTAACCACGCAAACATGGCTAAAGTTATTTCATATTCTCTTTATCTCTTTTATACTAATAAAAGAATATGGTTCATATCTCAATATCGTTTTGTAGCTTGTGTTTTGTTCGTATCGATATAGTTTTAAGTTTTGACTTAATAGTTCTAGCATGTTAGTAGAAGTTTTGACTCGATACGGTTTTTGTGATATCGGCTACATTGATATAGATATCGATATGGTATGATATCTAACACATATCCGATATAAGTTACGTTTTGATATATAGTACTCATCATTAGTATGCTGACATCAAATCATCAATCATTCCTTGGTAGTTTGACTTGGATTGGCTCCCACCATCACCTTCAATTCATCGTTATTTACCTTAATGGTCTTCCTCGTGGTTCATTCTTCAAATCCCAGTTGCCACTATGAAAGCGGTTAAACCAAAAACGCACGATGCGTTCGTTAGCCGTATTCTCTCCAAACACAGCATTGACATTACGAGCCGTTTCTGCTGCGATAGTCTCACGTCGGAACTCATATTCGAAAATTACTCTAATTTTCGCCGTATCCATGTTCACTTCAAAAGCTGAATGTAAAAACAATTGAACGTCAAACGATCGAATGTCGTACGTTATAGTTTTCGTTTGAAAACAGTTTCACTTTGATATCTGAAACCATGCAAGTTTAATTTTAATTCAAAGTGGCTAGTACGTTGAACGGCGATGTCAAATTTAAACCTCCTATTATTGTTTATCATACAACTTTCATTTAACATTTCCCGCCTCACAAATTGTAAAATAAGTCCAAACTTCACTAACACGTGCTTTATTCATGTTTGTGAAGTGATATTACACTTCAATATGCAATAATAATAACCTAACCTCAAATCAAAACGAGTATTTTGAATGAAACCATCTAGTTTCAATCATTCAACTTGTAACGGTTAACCGCGCCTATGTTCGGCTTAAACATGACTGATACGAAATGTCAAACCCGTATGAATTTTTGCGCGCGCTTTATTTGAAAGTCAATATTCGCATTCGCGAATATTGAAAATGAATATTCGCATTCGTATTCGCATTCGCGAATGTGCCAATTCTAACATTCGTTACATCCCTACAACCCACATCTTGAGTGAAACTGAATTAAGTGTAAAAGTAGACCCTCAACCGTGCTGTGCACCTACTCAAAAAATATCCTGGTCAAAAAAACTAACCCAAAACAGAATAACATTATAAATTTGTTTTTTTCAAAATAACTGTTCCATTCTTTTCAACAGATATTTCAAAAACCTCAATAACTCGAAAGTCAATTTTTGAGGGTTGTTTCTACTTTGCTTAACTACGTCCAATTATCTGTCAACTCCAAACGATTTTAACAGATGGTGATATCTGTTGACTGGATTGAGTAATTAATTAATAGATGGCGCTGCTATGTCAAACCTACAAACGGGTCATATATCTACGATTTTAACTTGCTTTTTTACATAGATGCCATTTGTAAAAAATATGACGACCTCCATGACAGATGTTCTCCTACAGTTCCACTTAAATAGTGTAATAAAATGTAATATAACAATAACATTAGCCACAACAACGCGTGGCCGGGTCTGCTAGTGTATATATAAATATTCAGGATCTCGGAAACGGCTCCAACGATTTTGATGAAACTTGGTATACTAGAGGTTTCGAGGCCAAAAAATCGGTCTAGCTAGGTTTTATTTATAGAAAATGTTGTTTTGTGGGTGTTTTTAGCAAAACAATACAATGACATTAAATTTTAAAAGAATATGAATTTTAATTTCGCCAACAACGTCATGAATTATGATAGCGTAGGCGTAAGCAAGTACACCCGTAACCCACCCATGACACGTAGCCTTCGTCGTTGGGCCGACCACCGGAGCAGGGTGACTTGACGTCAGTGCTCGGCCCCAAAAGTTGGCAACCTTAAGCGTATGATACGTAGCAGCGCGGCGACGCAACACTGTTCAATGATTCGTGTATTAAAAAGAATACAATATGTATTCAAGTTAAGTTTGTGTCGGCGCGACAACATAATTACGTATTAAAAGATATTTATGTACATTACAGTACATTATATGTATCTCTAGTATATATATATATATATATATATATATATATATATATATATATATATATATATATATATATATATATATATATATATATATATATATATATATAAATATATATATATATATATATATATATATATATATATATATATCTCCAATAGATTTTAAAGTGCATACCTCTAACAAGTTCGTTTTTATACTTTGTGTTTTAATAAATAATAGCAGCTATTGTGACTTTTAAGTATAATAGTCTATCAGGTAATGTGTATATACATATATAATACTGGTAGACCTTTTTGTAGATATTTATAACATCTATAAACTAGTAGCACATTACTTTATTCGGTTCAATAGTTTTTAAAGCCAACAAAAATATTCGTTTTCATACTTTGAGTTTTCTTAAGAATTTCTATTTTGTTTTAATAGAAATTATAGTCTATATTATTTTCTGATAATTTAGCTTTCTATAAATAAAAAATGTTTGAAATCGGTCGAGTAGTTTCGGAACTTATACATTCATGCGCGCTCGAGTCTGCTCCACAATAGGAAGGAAATTTACCTGTTTTTTTTTTATTGCCGATGGTGGCAAACGAGCGAGCAGTACACCTGACGGCAAGTGGTGCTGCTGCACATGGACCTTTGCAATACTCATACTCATTTATTTCGTAAAACCAATTTACATGTCAATTTTATAGTCATATTACATTATTATTATTAAATTAATATTATTCCATTATTATAATTACATTCCGTTCATTTTCAGGAATTCGTCATAGTTATAAAAGGTTTGCTCGACTAGCCAACGCCTAAGACGTGTTTTAAAAACATGAAGACTAGGAGCTATGGTAATTGTGCTCGGCAGCTTATTATATAATTAATACCAGGGGCACAGCCAGGCCGTTGGCTACCGTAAAATAAATACTCTTCTTAAACCTCGTTTAAAGAAAGACGTCATAGCGCTCGGGAAACACAGCAGCAGGTAGTTCATTCCAGAGCTTGCACGTACGTGGGAGAAATGATCGCTGGAAACGTACAGTTGAAGACCAATAACGTTTGCAAGTGAAATGGATGAACCTTGCTGCGGTTTCGAGTGGTACGTTGGTAAAACGGTGACTGTGGTACCAAGTCAAACAGTTCCTCGGAGCACTCCCCGTGAAAGAGTCGGTAGAGTATACACAGTGACCCAAAGTCTCGCCGCCGCTCTAGTGACTCCAATCTGTTCGTAAGATTGGGATTCGAACAGCACGCCTTTGGAGGGAGTCAAGTGGGTCTAGCTGATATTTGGGCGCGTCTGCCCAGAGATGTGAGCAGTACTCCACATGAGGATGAACTTGTGCTTTGTATGCCCAACTTTTTGCTTGCCAATTTGGCTTTGTCCTCCAAATGACTCCCAAATTGGACTTTGTTCGATATTTCGACGCCGAGGATCCCAATACTGTCGGTAATTTGGAGTTACTCCTTGGAACTGAGGCGCCATGACAAACGGGTCCTTTTTTGCAGTGAACGCGCAAACTTGTGCCTTTGTGAGATTGAACTGGTCTAAGTTTCGTTCACCCCATTCCGAGGCCCGCCTCAGAGCGACTTCAGACTCAAGTTGAACTCTTCTTTCCTAAGTACTCCGAGGGATATTCCGCTGCTCGGTATACCGCTCATCACCCGCGCTGTCATCCGCATAGCAACGCATATTCCCGATGGAGAGCATGTCGTTGATATGCAGGATAAACAACGTCGGGGAGAGTACCGAGCCTTGTGGTACACCAGCATTAGTGGTCATGGTATCGGAGCAGGAGCTACGGAGGATCTACCACGACTTTTATACTCCGACCATCCAGAAAGCTGGCGATCCAATTACTGCTGTAACCACACTGGTCAGACGTATTAGGATAGGGTTTTATTTCGAGTTTAACTTGTGTTATTCTTTATATATGTTACAATTGTATATCGTTCAGTCTATCTACGGCACTCGCGGACAACATATATATGTTACAATTGTATATCGTTCAGTCTATCTACGGCACTCGCGGGCAACATATATATGTTACAATTGTATATCGTTCAGTCTATCTACGGCACTCGCGGACAACATATATATGTTACAATTGTATATCGTTCAGTCTATCTACGGCACTCGCGGGCAACATATATATGTTACAATTGTATATCGTTCAGTCTATCTACGGCACTCGCGGACAACATATATATGTTACAATTGTATATCGTTCAGTCTATCTACGGCACTCGCGGGCAACATATATATGTTACAATTGTATATCGTTCAGTCTATCTACGGCACTCGCGCACAACATATATATGTTACAATTGTATATCGTTCAGTCTATCTACGGCACTCGCGGACAACATATATATGTTACAATTGTATATCGTTCAGTCTATCTACGGCACTCGCGGACAACATATATATGTTACAATTGTATATCGTTCAGTCTATCTACGGCACTCGCGGGCAACATATATATGTTACAATTGTATATCGTTCAGTTGCTGTGTGGTAGCGGCTTCGAATACTACCAACCCTTGTTTTGCTCGTGGGTGTCGTAAAAGACGACTAAGAGCCCTTGATTGACCCGGACCAACTCCATCTGGTACCATTTGGGTCAACGATTACATTCCCAAGGAGGGTTGACGTCAGGCAGGCGGCCGGTCATAAAAGTCATTGCCGAAACTTTTTGCAATATGTCAAAACAGATGACATATTGCGTCGACCCCAAGTAATTGGGATAAGAGCAAGATGATGATGAATTGTATATCGTTCAGTCTATCTACGGCACTCGCGGGCAACATATATATGTTACAATTGTATATCGTTCAGTCTATCTACGGCACTCGCGGGCAACATATATATGTTACAATTGTATATCGTTCAGTCTATCTACGGCACTCGCGGACAACATATATATGTTACAATTGTATATCGTTCAGTCTATCTACGGCACTCGCGGACAACATATATATGTTACAATTGTATATCGTTCAGTCTATCTACGGCACTCGCGGACAACATATATATGTTACAATTGTATATCGTTCAGTCTATCTACGGCACTCGCGGGCAACATATATATGTTACAATTGTATATCGTTCAGTCTATCTACGGCACTCGCGGACAACATATATATGTTACAATTGTATATCGTTCAGTCTATCTACGGCACTCGCGGGCAACATATATATGTTACAATTGTATATCGTTCAGTCTATCTACGGCACTCGCGGGCCACATATATATGTTACAATTTTATATCGTTCAGTCTATCTACGGCACTCGCGGACAACATATATATGTTACAATTGTATATCGTTCAGTCTATCTACGGCACTCGCGGACAACATATATATGTTACAATTGTATATCGTTCAGTCTATCTACGGCACTCGCGGGCAACATATATATGTTACAATTGTATATCGTTCAGTCTATCTACGGCACTCGCGGACAACATATATATGTTACAATTGTATATCGTTCAGTCTATCTACGGCACTCGCGGACAACATATATATGTTACAATTGTATATCGTTCAGTCTATCTACGGCACTCGCGGACAACATATATATGTTACAATTGTATATCGTTCAGTCTATCTACGGCACTCGCGGACAACATATATATGTTACAATTGTATATCGTTCAGTCTATCTACGGCACTCGCGGACAACATATATATGTTACAATTGTATATCGTTCAGTCTATCTACGGCACTCGCGGACAACATATATATGTTACAATTGTATATCGTTCAGTCTATCTACGGCACTCGCGGACAACATATATATGTTACAATTGTATATCGTTCAGTCTATCTACGGCACTCGCGGACAACATATATATGTTACAATTGTATATCGTTCAGTCTATCTACGGCACTCGCGGACAACATATATATGTTACAATTGTATATCGTTCAGTCTATCTACGGCACTCGCGGACAACATATATATGTTACAATTGTATATCGTTCAGTCTATCTACGGCACTCGCGGACAACATATATATGTTACAATTGTATATCGTTCAGTCTATCTACGGCACTCGCGGACAACATATATATGTTACAATTGTATATCGTTCAGTCTATCTACGGCACTCGCGGGCAACATATATATGTTACAATTGTATATCGTTCAGTCTATCTACGGCACTCGCGGACAACATATATATGTTACAATTGTATATCGTTCAGTCTATCTACGGCACTCGCGGACAACATATATATGTTACAATTGTATATCGTTCAGTCTATCTACGGCACTCGCGGACAACATATATATGTTACAATTGTATATCGTTCAGTCTATCTACGGCACTCGCGGACAACATATATATGTTACAATTGTATATCGTTCAGTCTATCTACGGCACTCGCGGACAACATATATATGTTACAATTGTATATCGTTCAGTCTATCTACGGCACTCGCGGGCAACATATATATGTTACAATTGTATATCGTTCAGTCTATCTACGGCACTCGCGGACAACATATATATGTTACAATTGTATATCGTTCAGTCTATCTACGGCACTCGCGGGCAACATATATATGTTACAATTGTATATCGTTCAGTCTATCTACGGCACTCGCGGGCCACATATATATGTTACAATTTTATATCGTTCAGTCTATCTACGGCACTCGCGGACAACATATATATGTTACAATTGTATATCGTTCAGTCTATCTACGGCACTCGCGGACAACATATATATGTTACAATTGTATATCGTTCAGTCTATCTACGGCACTCGCGGGCAACATATATATGTTACAATTGTATATCGTTCAGTCTATCTACGGCACTCGCGGACAACATATATATGTTACAATTGTATATCGTTCAGTCTATCTACGGCACTCGCGGACAACATATATATGTTACAATTGTATATCGTTCAGTCTATCTACGGCACTCGCGGACAACATATATATGTTACAATTGTATATCGTTCAGTCTATCTACGGCACTCGCGGACAACATATATATGTTACAATTGTATATCGTTCAGTCTATCTACGGCACTCGCGGACAACATATATATGTTACAATTGTATATCGTTCAGTCTATCTACGGCACTCGCGGACAACATATATATGTTACAATTGTATATCGTTCAGTCTATCTACGGCACTCGCGGACAACATATATATGTTACAATTGTATATCGTTCAGTATATCTACGGCACTCGCGGACAACATATATATGTTACAATTGTATATCGTTCAGTCTATCTACGGCACTCGCGGACAACATATATATGTTACAATTGTATATCGTTCAGTCTATCTACGGCACTCGCGGACAACATATATATGTTACAATTGTATATCGTTCAGTCTATCTACGGCACTCGCGGACAACATATATATGTTACAATTGTATATCGTTCAGTCTATCTACGGCACTCGCGGACAACATATATATGTTACAATTGTATATCGTTCAGTCTATCTACGGCACTCGCGGACAACATATATATGTTACAATTGTATATCGTTCAGTCTATCTACGGCACTCGCGGACAACATATATATGTTACAATTGTATATCGTTCAGTCTATCTACGGCACTCGCGGACAACATATATATGTTACAATTGTATATCGTTCAGTCTATCTACGGCACTCGCGGACAACATATATATGTTACAATTGTATATCGTTCAGTCTATCTACGGCACTCGCGGACAACATATATATTTGTATCTTTATATGTATATAAATTTCTTCTGTACATGTGTATGTCACTGAACTCCTAAACGGCTCGACCGATGTTAATGACATTTTTTGGGTGTGTTCAAGGGGATTCGAGAATGATTTAGATTTACAATTGGAACCGGTAGGTGGCGCTTATTTGAACAGAACAACGTCTGTTGGGTCGGCTAGTATACGTGTATGTATATAGTTGTGTGTGTGTGTGTGTGTGTGTGTGTGTGTGTACGTACTTGGCACCAGGCGTCCCCCCCCCGCGCACGAGTCCCCCAGGCGCGTGTTGTGCGCGAGGCGCAGCGTGTGCAGCGTGCGCAGCCCCGCCAGCGTGTCCGCCCACAGCGTGTCCTCCAGGGAGTTGCCCGCCAGCGACAGCCACCGCAGGGACAGCACGCGCGCGAACACGCCGCTGACAACACAGAGCTGTTACACCACCGCTACTACAGCGCAGACTACTACTACACGGACAGGTTCGCGAGTACTGCACATACATGTTGGTGCGGAGTGCAGCGTGTAGGCGCTACTCGTCATCGTCATTTCAGCTCATATACGTCCCACTCTGGAGCTCGAGCCTCCTCCACAGCAGAAGAGAAATTGACCTTACTATATGCTGCTGACCATACTGGTCAGACATGTGAGTTTCCCTTCTTTTGCACGTCGTTACTACCTCCACGTCTGTTACTACATCCACGGGCGACATAGAGAGTGGTGAACTGTACTTTTACTCCGTCACCACACGGACTATTACGGGATTGAAATTACTAATCTGCGACACCAAAATAGCTGTTAAAAGCCGCAGTCGCCTTATTTTAACAAAACCTACTGCTAAAAGTGATCCACACAGCATTCTGACACAACTATTTTATATTTATTTACGGCACCACTTGTATAAGGAGGCCATGATCATTGAAAATAAAGATCGAAGCTGTCAATAAAGACCATAATATATATTCGCGCACCAAACAATCTTGCAAAACTAAGAATGCTAATTGACTCAAAAACTTAAGACTATAAAAAAACTGAAAGTCTACTAATCGTGCCCGGCCCGTATAACGTACAATTAAAAATACACAGATACATGACTCACAGCTGGCATATCACATAGGATACTCGCCCACACGCCACTAAGCGACATGCACATCCACTCACACACACACCTCCATAACACCTGTATATTACACAAACCAAGCACACACACACACACACACACACATATTATAACCTATACTTTATGCGAAACTAAATAGTGGCCCAGTGTTTCTAAGGAAGCGCCTGGTGGCCTGAAATACAGATTTCTCCTAGTTTGGACACCGGTACTCCACTATAAGTACTGTGTCATTGTACAACACACATTTGTGTAACTTACTATTATTATTGTGGCGAAATAAATTATTAAATTAAATTGAATCTATCGCTGTCGAGCATTTCGTTAATAATGGCCGCTAGCAAGATATCTAACCGTGTGATGGCAGACCAACAATACCATTCACCGCACTCTTTCTTGTTGTAAGTGTTGTAACAGATAACTAACTAATACTATATACACTATGTGAGTAATTGAAGATATCTAACCGTGTGATGACAGACCAACAATACCATTCACCGCACTCTTTCTTGTTGTAAGTGTTGTAACAGATAACTAACTAATACTATATACACTATGTGAGTAATTGAAGATATCTAACCGTGTGATGACAGACCAACAATACCATTCACCGCACTCTTTCTTGTTGTAAGTGTTGTAACAGATAACTAACTAATACTATATACACTATGTGAGTAATTGAAGATATCTAACCGTGTGATGACAGACCAACAATACCATTCACCGCACTCTTTCTTGTTGTAAGTGTTGTAACAGATAACTAACTAATACTATATACACTATGTGAGTAATTGAAGATATCTAACCGTGTGATGACAGACCAACAATACCATTCACCGCACTCTTTCTTGTTGTAAGTGTTGTAACAGATAACTAACTAATATTATATACACTATGTGAGTAATTGAAGATATCTAACCGTGTGATGACAGACCAACAATACCATTCACCGCACTCTTTCTTGTTGTAAGTGTTGTAACAGATAACTAACTAATACTATATACACTATGTGAGTAATTGAAGATATCTAACCGTGTGATGACAGACCAACAATACCATTCACCGCACTCTTTCTTGTTGTAAGTGTTGTAACAGATAACTAACTAATACTATATACACTATGTGAGTAATTGAAGATATCTAACCGTGTGATGACAGACCAACAATACCATTCACCGCACTCTTTCTTGTTGTAAGTGTTGTAACAGATAACTAACTAATACTATATACACTATGTGAGTAATTGAAGATATCTAACCGTGTGATGACAGACCAACAATACCATTCACCGCACTCTTTCTTGTTGTAAGTGTTGTAACAGATAACTAACTAATACTATATACACTATGTGAGTAACTGAAGATATCTAACCGTGTGATGACAGACCAACAATACCATTCACCGCACTCTTTCTTGTTGTAAGTGTTGTAACAGATAACTAACTAATACTATATACACTATGTGAGTAATTGAAGATATCTAACCGTGTGATGACAGACCAACAATACCATTCACCGCACTCTTTCTTGTTGTAAGTGTTGTAACAGATAACTAACTAATACTATATACACTATGTGAGTAATTGAAGATATCTAACCGTGTGATGACAGACCAACAATACCATTCACCGCACTCTTTCTTGTTGTAAGTGTTGTAACAGATAACTAACTAATATTATATACACTATGTGAGTAATTGAAGATATCTAACCGTGTGATGACAGACCAACAATACCATTCACCGCACTCTTTCTTGTTGTAAGTGTTGTAACAGATAACTAACTAATACTATATACACTATGTGAGTAATTGAAGATATCTAACCGTGTGATGACAGACCAACAATACCATTCACCGCACTCTTTCTTGTTGTAAGTGTTGTAACAGATAACTAACTAATACTATATACACTATGTGAGTAATTGAAGATATCTAACCGTGTGATGACAGACCAACAATACCATTCACCGCACTCTTTCTTGTTGTAAGTGTTGTAACAGATAACTAACTAATACTATATACACTATGTGAGTAATTGAAGATATCTAACCGTGTGATGACAGACCAACAATACCATTCACCGCACTCTTTCTTGTTGTAAGTGTTGTAACAGATAACTAACTAATACTATATACACTATGTGAGTAATTGAAGATATCTAACCGTGTGATGACAGACCAACAATACCATTCACCGCACTCTTTCTTGTTGTAAGTGTTGTAACAGATAACTAACTAATACTATATACACTATGTGAGTAATTGAAGATATCTAACCGTGTGATGACAGACCAACAATACCATTCACCGCACTCTTTCTTGTTGTAAGTGTTGTAACAGATAACTAACTAATACTATATACACTATGTGAGTAATTGAAGATATCTAACCGTGTGATGACAGACCAACAATACCATTCACCGCACTCTTTCTTGTTGTAAGTGTTGTAACAGATAACTAACTAATATTATATACACTATGTGAGTAATTGAAGATATCTAACCGTGTGATGACAGACCAACAATACCATTCACCGCACTCTTTCTTGTTGTAAGTGTTGTAACAGATAACTAACTAATACTATATACACTATGTGAGTAATTGAAGATATCTAACCGTGTGATGACAGACCAACAATACCATTCACCGCACTCTTTCTTGTTGTAAGTGTTGTAACAGATAACTAACTAATACTATATACACTATGTGAGTAATTGAAGATATCTAACCGTGTGATGACAGACCAACAATACCATTCACCGCACTCTTTCTTGTTGTAAGTGTTGTAACAGATAACTAACTAATACTATATACACTATGTGAGTAATTGAAGATATCTAACCGTGTGATGACAGACCAACAATACCATTCACCGCACTCTTTCTTGTTGTAAGTGTTGTAACAGATAACTAACTAATACTATATACACTATGTGAGTAACTGAAGATATCTAACCGTGTGATGACAGACCAACAATACCATTCACCGCACTCTTTCTTGTTGTAAGTGTTGTAACAGATAACTAACTAATACTATATACACTATGTGAGTAATTGAAGATATCTAACCGTGTGATGACAGACCAACAATACCATTCACCGCACTCTTTCTTGTTGTAAGTGTTGTAACAGATAACTAACTAATACTATATACACTATGTGAGTAATTGAAGATATCTAACCGTGTGATGACAGACCAACAATACCATTCACCGCACTCTTTCTTGTTGTAAGTGTTGTAACAGATAACTAACTAATATTATATACACTATGTGAGTAATTGAAGATATCTAACCGTGTGATGACAGACCAACAATACCATTCACCGCACTCTTTCTTGTTGTAAGTGTTGTAACAGATAACTAACTAATACTATATACACTATGTGAGTAATTGAAGATATCTAACCGTGTGATGACAGACCAACAATACCATTCACCGCACTCTTTCTTGTTGTAAGTGTTGTAACAGATAACTAACTAATACTATATACACTATGTGAGTAATTGAAGATATCTAACCGTGTGATGACAGACCAACAATACCATTCACCGCACTCTTTCTTGTTGTAAGTGTTGTAACAGATAACTAACTAATACTATATACACTATGTGAGTAATTGAAGATATCTAACCGTGTGATGACAGACCAACAATACCATTCACCGCACTCTTTCTTGTTGTAAGTGTTGTAACAGATAACTAACTAATACTATATACACTATGTGAGTAACTGAAGATATCTAACCGTGTGATGACAGACCAACAATACCATTCACCGCACTCTTTCTTGTTGTAAGTGTTGTAACAGATAACTAACTAATACTATATACACTATGTGAGTAATTGAAGATATCTAACCGTGTGATGACAGACCAACAATACCATTCACCGCACTCTTTCTTGTTGTAAGTGTTGTAACAGATAACTAACTAATACTATATACACTATGTGAGTAATTGAAGATATCTAACCGTGTGATGACAGACCAACAATACCATTCACCGCACTCTTTCTTGTTGTAAGTGTTGTAACAGATAACTAACTAATATTATATACACTATGTGAGTAATTGAAGATATCTAACCGTGTGATGACAGACCAACAATACCATTCACCGCACTCTTTCTTGTTGTAAGTGTTGTAACAGATAACTAACTAATACTATATACACTATGTGAGTAATTGAAGATATCTAACCGTGTGATGACAGACCAACAATACCATTCACCGCACTCTTTCTTGTTGTAAGTGTTGTAACAGATAACTAACTAATACTATATACACTATGTGAGTAATTGAAGATATCTAACCGTGTGATGACAGACCAACAATACCATTCACCGCACTCTTTCTTGTTGTAAGTGTTGTAACAGATAACTAACTAATACTATATACACTATGTGAGTAATTGAAGATATCTAACCGTGTGATGACAGACCAACAATACCATTCACCGCACTCTTTCTTGTTGTAAGTGTTGTAACAGATAACTAACTAATACTATATACACTATGTGAGTAACTGAAGATATCTAACCGTGTGATGACAGACCAACAATACCATTCACCGCACTCTTTCTTGTTGTAAGTGTTGTAACAGATAACTAACTAATACTATATACACTATGTGAGTAACTTATACACTAGTGAAGGAAAACGACACCACAAATACGTCACAGACGGCTCCACAGTGAGCGAGTGACCTACCATAGTGGCGTGCTATAGTAGTATTGTGGAGGAGGTCCGAGTTATTATTTACATTATATTACTTAGTATAAAACTGTATAAATGTGTCTGTGTCGGCACTCAGCGGGGGCGCGTACTCGTATTAGTGTCACACATGTTCTATATGAGGCGACCGACACATTGTGATCATAAATAAATTGTCACGTTCACAATTAACTATACCTACAGTTATATGTGAGAGTCGCTCACAACAGTGATTCATAGCGGGACCTACGTACCTACGGACCTATGTGTGTGTGCGTGTGTGCGGCGAGGTATCACCTGGGCAACATGTGCAGTTTGTTGTCGGAGAGGTCGAGCTTCTCCAGGTGTGTCGCGTCGTACAGCAGCTCCGTCGGGAGAGCCTCCAGCGCGCACTTCTTCAGCGTCACGTTGACGAGCGCGGTCGCCCCGTGCAGGGCGCTCAGCGCGATATGGGCGAGTCCGCGCGCGCGCTCCACCGTCAGCGAGCTCAGCGCCGAGCAGTGCGACAGCCACTCGGGCGGCAGCGTCGTCAGCGCCGCGTCGAACAGCTCCAGGGAGAGTAGCGAGGCGCACGCGCGCCAGGGCGGCGGCGCGCGCTCCGCCCAGTTGTCCAGCCTCAGCGCGGTGAGCGTGTCGGGCAGTGCGAGCGAGACGCGCACCTCGCCCGCCTCCAGCGCCATCTCGCGCAGCGGCGCGGTGGGCTCCACGAGCACGGCGCCCTCGTCGTACCGCACCATCAGCGTCTCGAGAGCGGCGAGGCGGGCGAGCGTGTCGCGCGAGAGACGCTCCACGCCCACGTCCACCAGCTCCAGCAGCTCCAGCGTGCGGGGCAGACGCTCCAGCGGCACGGGGTACGCCTCGTCGAGACGCAGCTCCCGCAGGTGCGGCGTCGCCTCGAACACGTCGGGCGCGAGCCGCAGCCGCTCGAGCGCCAGCCGCTCGAGGCGGTGTCCGAGGCAGGCGGCGGTTGGGGCGCACTCGAGGCCGGCGAGGTGCTGCGCGGCGAGGTGCTGCCCGGCGCCGCGCAGCGTGAGGCGCTGCAGCAGGCGCACGTGGAGCGCGGCGAGGGCGCCCGCGTAGGTGCGGCGGGGCGGGGGGCAGGGCGCCCACTGCACGCCCAGGTGTACGTGGTTCACGTTCAGCGTGCCGTTGAAGGTGGGCAGGGCGCCGCTGTCGAGCGACATGTTGCCGCGACACGATATAGAGAAATATAAGCCATCCATGTATGTGATGTCCACCTTTTCACCTGCACCAAGGAAGTCACCATCATGCATATGAACTTTATCGCGATTGTATTTGATTTATGATTACCCGACGTGACCCTGCACCATCAATGCCCAAAAATCAAATACAAATACGATAAAAACCGTAAAAATAGCCTATTTATAGTGTACTCGCATAAACATCAGAAATATGGTATTGGTCATGGTCACTGAAGGGTCTACTTGTGGTAGCTATGAGGAGCGGGTCACTCCCTTCCCTCCATTGTGGTTGAGGGGAGTGATGGCTGCTCTAGTGGTTAACTCGTGATCGGGTGGCGCTTGCGGATCTGGTTCAGCCATAGTCTCAACATTATATTTGTGATTATTATTATATTTGTGAATTGTATTATATAATATTTCGAATGGCATTACACTGGACCTATTAAGCATGTTGTAAGATGTAATTTTATGAAACTAACTGACCCGGCGAACTTCGTAATGCCATATTTTTTTCGTAAATATATTTACTAAATTTACGAAAATATAATCTCTAATGGAAGAACCATTACAGCTTTGTTGGGCAAGATTCGATAGTTTTGGTCGCGGCATTCTTAATTATGATTCAAAGAGAATACAGATGACTCATTATTGATTTCTGACAAAATTATTTTCAAATTTTCAACCATACTTAACTATAAGCAGAATTTCGTTTAGCTGTCATTTGCATTTTGTTATTACATATCAAATGCGTTTTTTTATACTACGTTTCATAGTGACTTGTTTTCTCTTTGACATTTTATGTCACGTCACACGGAAACGCGATCGAACGGGAATAAAAGAGTTATTGGCGAAATCTTGTAAAAACCATTAAAAGGAGACGGTATAAAAAGTATCCTATGTCCGTCTCCTGGTTCTAAGCTATTTCCCCACCAATTTTCATTCAAATCCGTACAGCCGTTCTTGAGTTATATATGTAGTAACTAATACGACTTTCTTTTATATACTTATATAGATTAGAAAAATTCATAAAAATAGACAATCCCGCTGAGTTTCTTGCCAGATCTTCTCAGTGCAGTCGCGTTCCAGAAAATGTAAAAAAATGACAATATGTAAGTGCCCCCACAGTTGAATTTGAATTTATGATTTCTTTGATCTTGTTGACTATGGACTGCTCCTTAACGCAACATTTCACGGCACACTTACTTACCTATCAAAGTTATAGGTATAACACTGATTAATGACGCACTAGACATGTACATTGCTCATTGTGAGTGCTGTTACACCATCATCATAGAGGACTCTCCATAACAGGACATATTATACCATCATCATAGAGGGCATATTTATTATTCTCCATATAGACTATATCCAACAGTGAGTCAGTTGTGCTTTGGCTGGACAAGACTATTGTTAGTCTGTACACCAAACACAATTACATCAATACACACAACTGTTGACACTATACATATATGCGGCTGCAACTCAGCAGCGAGGGTGCTGACTGACACATGAAGGTCATAGATATTTTCATATCTTCACAATACTCACATATTTAGCAATAGCAGCAAGATAAATATAAAACACAAAGCAGTCATGAAGATTGCCAATAGAAGTGGAAACTTAAAAGTATGAATAACCAGTTATCTTTGGATATTCAAATTAATAGGGAATATGCATGATTTTTTTTTATTTTTTTAAACGTTCCTACTAGTTATTACATTACTAGAAATAAATATAACACATCCAAAATATAAAAGAATACGCTAAAAAAATTTTAAAAAATCGCCATTATTTATGGGCGATGTAAACGCGACTACTTCGGAGCGCGTATTCTGTGACGTCAGAGTACTCGACACTCGTACAAGTTGCTAGGGCTGTTGATATTTTTATAAATATCGTTTTTCGACATGTCGATATTTTACAATGTATCAATGTCGGGGTTCGCTATATCGGAAAAAATATTGATATATCGATAAAATATAGTGATTTTTATTATTATGATTATTAAATATATTATATCTTATTTACTTTGCAGCTTTTATTCCTCCGAGTTTAACAGACATTAAATCTGAATTAGACGTGAAATACGTTGTCATCTATTTTAGGAAGATTATCTGACTGTACTTTGACGAAACTGGTTTAGTAATAAGACTTTTATTCACAAAAACTAATACTTGAACACAGAAAACTAATAACTTATTATGAAGTAACTGGGTAACAATACAAAATAATCACTAGAAACATACAAACAACAACTTGATATCAGAAGGAGGAGGAGGAGGAGGAGGAGGAGGAGGAGGAGGAGGAGGAGGAGGAGGAGGAGGAGGAGGAGGAGGAGGGCTTCATATATATGTAACAATATATTAACACTGTAGAACATTATTACTAATGAACTACTTCATTATCAGAGCTCATGTACATACACTATTGGACTTGAGCCTCCTTCATATTGGCAGGGCAGTTGACCTACTATAGCACGTCCGTCAGGTGGGTTGGTATAGGGTTTCATTTCAAGATTTCCTTCTCTGGTCGTTATATGCACAACTATTATCACCACTTATTATTAAGTAAATTTGTTCTTTAGGTCACACCTTCACTGGTGAGACAGCTAAGTCGCTCACATTGATAGTAGTGTGGGTGTGTTATACACTCATACAGACAACTTACTTGTTTGTGATAAACATATTAATGAACAGAGGTTAAAATAGAACATCAGCCACTTGAAGTGATGACTGAACAACAAACATTTTAAAGTATCAGTAGTGTACAAACAATTGTAATATAATGTACAAGTAGATACATTTACAAGCCACAGTGAAACACTGCCACCACTACATATAACACTGCCTCATACAGTATACTGACACAATCTACAGTTTGATAGACATGTTCAGTTCAGAGTGTGTCTTGATAAGTTTGCCAGGCAAGTGCTGCTTCTTATTTGTCTGATGTTACTTCGGCCAAGTTTTTACATCACCCGTGAGCATGCGTGTGTGAAATTTTTTTTCTTTTCAACTATTGAAAGTTAGTCAAAGAAAGGTTTTTTACTTTATTTGTAATCATTTCTGCTACTTATAGAGAGGATAACTTGTCACTTATAGTAATTAACAACAACTAAGTAGAGAATTGGGCGACTCACTCGTAACATATAAATACACTGCATATATCTAACAAGCAATACAATACATCAATTGAATAGGTAAGTGGTGCGATCTAACTACAGTTTTAATACTACGCTGACTCCTGCTGTGTGTCTAATACACACTGTCATTCTCATGGCTCTCATATGAGGTCAAATGAAACGACAGTATTGCGACAGAAAATCATAAGGAGTCTCACCGTCTACTCGGAAGTGGTGCTCGTCGTGTCCGCCAGGCAGCACTGCGCAGCGCTGGGCGGCGCCCGCGGGACACACCAGGCGAGCGCCACTGACACAGCCCCACCAGCACAGCCACGCTGCAAGAACGCACCACGCGCGCGCCCGCATGCCCCCGTGGAGCGAAACCCCGCGCCCAACACCAACATTGGGCGACTGCACCACTTTCAATAAAATATCTTCAGATTATGTACTTTACAAACACTAAAATGAACTCTATATATTATATAAATTATCTAAAATTCTTAAAAGTAACACTTTTTACATCACAGTAACTTCACTTTGTTAAACGAGTTTGAGGAAAAACTGCAGAAAATAAAAACACTGTTTACATCACGTATCAAAGTGTACGTAAGTAGCTGAGTAGGTAAATAGTAATAATTATAATAACTTTGCGACTCCGCAAGTATTTGTGGATTAATTTGTGATAGCAACACTAATAATGACAGGAATGCTTATTTTCTATTTAACATGAACATAAATAAATAATGTTAACATTCGTACATATAGATACACAAACAAATTTATTTAGTATTTTCCTACGCAGTGAGCTATTTTACAAAAGTGAGAATGCAGAAATGACAGTGACTGTCAATGATAACTGTCAACGCCATTTTCTACTCTAATCTAATCTATGGGAGAAGCTATTAACACAAAAGTAACAATAGATTCTAATTTCCATAACAGTAATAAAATATTCTTGATATTCGCAATAACTTAAAAATTATGCTGAACATTATTTATTTCACAAAACCTTTCAATTTCCTTTATTTCACATATTATAATTTGATAAAATGTATAAGCGATTATTTGTTCTGCACACTGGCAATAAAATGATTCAGGTTTGCATGTGTGCTTGCATTAACGAGAATGTTTGTCTATTTTTTATCTATTTGTGAGTTGATTTTGACAGTTAATTAGGTTTGTTTATTCTATTTCGCAGGACTACCAATATAGAATGAGCTCTGATGGTATTTGAATTCATATTATTTAAGGGGTCATGTGCCTGGTTAACTCTAAATTTCATTAGTGTGCTATAGATATGATCCTGTCATTTTATATACGAATCATGAGTATGTTCCATTTCACGTAATTAATTGACAAGGAGTTGGTATCTAATATATAAAAAATATAAATATAAAAACAAAATTCAACTTTTCTAATTATTCTTTAAGAGCGTTATCGGTAATAAGCGGCCGTAAACCCAAAAATGTGGTTCTTTGAGGACTGGTTACTCGTTCATGATAATAGTTTACTAAAAACTTATATAACCACTACATTAAACACATCTTTATATTGTATTTGTATAGATTTATAACTCAATATTGTAACTATTTTATAAAAGGCAAGGGTGTTTTGAACTCAAGTTCATGAGATTTTACGAAAACGCTGAGTTTTGAAGTTCGGGTACGAATAAACCATAAGTTCTGGCAGCTCGAAAAAAATTGTAGATCTTAGGAAAATTACTATTCTTGTTTTTGTATAACATGAAATTCATAATTTCTTCCATTTAAAACTAAAAAAAAAATTTTTCCTTAAGATTAATTTGACGAAAATGGCTCCTGTAAAACATTTAATTTTGTGTATAATACTAACCTTGTAACATTTAAAAAAATATACACTATTTGTTCGACTATTGTAGAAGCAGTAAAAAAGAACCAAATTGAAATACGAATAGTCACCCTCGTAATTAAATTTTAAATATTACTATAAATTGAACGGCATAATTGTTCATAAGCCATCCATCCGACGTCCTCGTCACGTCCTCGACGAAGAGGACGACAATATCACACTCGCTCAACAAAGAGCCTACACGGCCCGCGAGGCCTTAACAAATAAATATCCGTGGTTCCACCCTCGCCGTCGAGGTGCGGAACCGCGCCGCGCAAAAGTCACGACTAAAAACGTGGGCACGCCCACTTTGCCTCTAGCGACGCCCCAAGCCGAGGTCCGTTCCCCACAGGGAACCTCCCCCCTCCTTCGCTGTCGATGTCGCTTAGCATACTTTTCTCCGGGTTGAGAGCCCTCAGCGCTCACCCATAGTCCGCGTCAAGCTGTCAAGGCCATCTGCGGCCAACAGCTGTACACACACACAAAAAAAAAAGTTCATAAGCCAGTCGCGCGGTGGCGCTCAAAGGAGCAGGGTCATGTCGCTCGGGCTCTCCGCCCATAGCGCAAAAGACGACAATACGAACTTGATCGTGTACTGCGACTAATCAGTTTTGATTCGTAAGTATTTATTACTACCTAATTCTGTTAATTACTTTCATGCGACCTCTATTAAGAATAATATAGAATCTTTTTACGTTTTAGGTGATGGGTCGAAAAAGGAGATTGTATCTTGGGGACAATATCGGTTACAAGGCAAGGAAAAAGAGAACACACTACAAAACTGTAAGGTACTTAAAGATTCAAAAGAGTAAACGAAAAGAAAAATGAGCCGTCACTCAGGATGCCTGGCAGATGTTAAACATCGAAATTAATTTGTATAAGTATATATGCATTACAGAATATATTACGAGAGGAACTAATATGACATAAATTACACCGGCACACAAAAAAAAGTGGAATGTACTTTGGACCGGGCTGAGTTATCGAACTCTTTTGTTCTCAAACGATCTACGCAGTGGATTTTTCTTCCGTTTGTTATTATCTCTTAGTGTATCCCTTTTAAGTGTCCGTTCCATCAGTTTCCTTGATATCTAGTCTCCATTTGACTTATGTCTTAATGGAATCGTTCTCCCTGTTTTTTGCAATTATTGGCCTTTTTTGAGGTTTTTTGCATTTTACTCAAAACTGGAGGATGACCGGGCCAAACGGACTTGAAATTCAG
This sequence comes from Lymantria dispar, assembly GCA_032191425.1. Taxonomy (NCBI): domain Eukaryota; kingdom Metazoa; phylum Arthropoda; class Insecta; order Lepidoptera; family Erebidae; genus Lymantria; species Lymantria dispar. Next base: position 597,553 of record CM063449.1, read on the forward strand.
ATTCAGCGGGTCGAAAAACATGTCGGTAGGTAGGTCCGGTCCAAAGTACATTCCACTTTTTTTTTTGTGTGCCGGTGTTATTAATAAAATATTACGCTTTATATTATTATTTGAAATATTAGGTACACAACAATATTAACTAATTCACTAACACTAGGGCTTCCAATCCCGCAATTCCGAGATCTCAGTATTGCGGGATCCTGCGCCATTTTCCAATCACGCATGATGCAGGATTGCGGGTGCGGGATCCGCGGGACTGAAAAAAGCGTGCATGTAACCTCAAACTTAATAAACTTTCAAATTCAAACTGTAACATATCCTATTTTAATTTACAGTTTTTAAATGTGTTTTTTTGTTGTTTTTTTAAATTTTCATTGTGAATTTTTTGAAAAAGATTTGTCTTGTTTTGATTTGTTTTTATTCAGTATGTTACTGTTAATATGTATGTAGTTATAGTTGTCACAAAATAAAAGGCTCGTTTTGACAGTTCAAGTCCAAGAAGTTTTCTATTTTTACCGATCGAAATGTTTTGAAGGTAATTACATTTTTCATTGACGGGTACCGCCCACTGGGCTATGTGCTGTGGCATAACGATTTTTTTCATATTGTCCACAGACTATTAATAATCGGTTAAAGAAAAATAAATCGATCAAGATATATTTTTTAAGGTGGACTCGTACTTGGCCGGTGTTATTAATTTGAATACTATAGTTCATCTAATCTAAGAAGTTCATTTTGACGTTTCGCATTGTTTACACCATATACACCATAACCTTCGCCAAACGTGTACACATCATTGCAAACAATAAATCTTAAATTGTAAAAAACTATTAAGTTATTTATATAATTAATGTTGCAAGAAAGTCTTTTTATTGTTGCTTGTACAATAATCTATTGTTGAAACTCGTAAAACTAATTTAAAAATAAAATAACATGTAAAATAGTAATTGTTATTGACGATGTTACAATATCACGTCATCACGTTCTTTACAGTAGTGCTTGACCACTTCCAATACACGAATATCCAAATAATCGGTAATAATATTAGAATAATATAATTAATCGAATAGAGTAAATTCTCAAAATATTTGTACTAAATAAAACCGTGATTCCACTTTGTCCTTCATTGGCTGAATTGTAAGCAAGGGAGTGTGAGCGGACCATGACCTGTATAAAAAAACCCCAAAAGCAAAACTCTATTGACTTGAGTTACTCTGTACATCCTAGTCTGTGGTGCAGACTCTCGCCATCTTGGAAGCGGACTGTGCATGTGTTTTGTGTTGGTGATAATCTTTATTTTTATAACTCGGCTATACTTTGTGCACTTTCGTCCGAACATTGCTTGTGTACAGACGTGCGTTTGGATATAATTCCATTTTACAATAATACCTCCACTATTTAAACATTAAATAAATAAAATAATATAAATATTTAACGATACTAATTAAATTTATCAACTTTATAAAATTTCTGGAATACGTAACACGCATCAGGAAGCAACAGGAGTAAATATTGAATACTAACAACTACTAGGAAAGCATAAGTTGAACGAAGAAATACACTGAATGGATCTGGGTAAGTGCCCAAGACAAAAGTTACAGTATTTATTATGTTCGCAGTCTCCTGCGTTTAATAAAAAGTACTAGGCGCCCAGATCCAAAGGAGCAACTTATCTAAGTACGGCAGTTAAAATTTATAACTTTCTCTCAAGTTATCGTGGCGTCTTCGAGAAACAAGCGACCTTCAATGCAAGTGGTCGTCAGTTCAAACCTGTTCGCGTGACATAGAGATTTTTGTGCATTTTTATTGTTTTTTGAAGTTTTTGTGGTTTATTTTTGATATTATTTATTTGAACTTTTTCATTTATTAATAATATTTTATTAATATTATTATTTCAACATCAGCATTTAATTGATATCTTTTAAAATGCCTCTGAAACGCACTCCGCCTAAGTCCTTATCTTTATATGAATCAGAGCCTGATTTGTCGAGTCAGTCAATGGAACAAGATGCTCCGCTTACATACCGTAAGCGCAAACACGATCAGGTGGATGATTTTAATCTGTTTATGGCTGAAATGAAAAATTTATTCTCAAATCTTGAAAGAAAGTTGAATCTTAAATACACTAATTTACAAACAGCGGTTAATGAAATAAAAGACTTACACTCCTCTATGAAAACAACCATCGATTACGTTTCTGGTAAATATGATGACCTAATGAAGGAGTTTCAGAAAATTTCCACGGAACGTAGAGAAACTCAAGCCTATATACAGGTTTTAGAAGATAAGGTTGAAAACTTAGAAAACCAACATAGGGCTTCCTGCGTGGAATTGAGAAATTTGCCGTGTAAATCCCATGAAACTAAAGACCAATTATCAAATATTATCATAAACACTGGTAAAGCCGTAGGATTGTCAATACAATCGTCAGATATACGAGATATTTATCGTTTGAAATCGAAATCAATGACAAGCATGCCTATTGTTGTAAATTTCTCCACAATAATCATGAAGGAAAAATTACTGCATTCTGTAAAAACTTATAATAGGAACAATAAAGGCGATATGCTGTCCTCTTCAAAACTTAATTTCGAAGGACCGAACCAAATAATCTATATATCTGAAAGCTTAACTAATAAGACAAAACGTTTATATTATTTGGCTCGTGATTTCTGCAAATCGAATAACTATAATTTCTGTTGGACTTCGCACGGTAAAATTTACATACGTAAGAGGGAAGGTGCAACTGGTTACCGTATCGATAACGAGGCAGATATAAAAAAATTACCTACTGAAGAATGACTATATGTCTTTATCCAGTCTGTTGCTTTTAATAACATTTATTTAAATAAGTTTATATTAGAAATATGTTTACTATATACTTTTGTACACTGTATTCGATTATGCATGCCTATTTATTTGTTCTGGTTCGCAATGAAACATACATATACTCTTCACATACCTTATTTACTATACATATACCATATCTTACTTTACATTTACAAATACTTTTCATATCCTCACTCATTCGTCAAATTACTTTTCATATACGTATTTGTTCATAAATCACGAATACATACTCTCTTATGCATCTTTTATCACACACATTCTATAACTGCAAATTGTTACAATGTTAGTGCAACAAAAACACATAGTTTGGAATATATATATTTATATTATTACAGTGCTTTTGTAGGCAATCAAAATACATTACCTGTTCCCCTAAAAATTTCATTTGGTGATTATGGCTGAGTTGAGAAAATATATGGATTCCATAGAATCCCTAAACATATCCAAATCTGTGGTGTGTTCGCCTAATCAATGCTTACATAATTTGCACGTTACAAAGGGAACCTTGAACATACTTCATGTCAACATAAGGAGTATAAATTGTAATTTTGATGCTCTCACTGTATTTTTATGTTCCCTGGATATTGTTTGTGACATAGTTATTCTTTCTGAATGCTGGTTGAGCAAAGTATCACGTGTTCCTGTTCTAAGTGGTTATACTCCGGAAAAGTCTACATGGTCAAACCAAAATGATGGGGTTATTATATATATTCGATCCGAATTAATGTGTACTGTTTCTGAACCAATAATTCATGACGCTAACTGTTTAATCTTAAAAATACTACCGGATACTGTAGTAGTTGCAATCTATCGATCCCCCTCTTATAGAACTGTTGAAAGATTCGTCAGTTCATTAAATAATACTTTATCATCTCTCTCAACCACAAATACCGTTGCCATTATTGGTGACATAAACATAAATATCGCTCCTGATAACAGGGATACAAATTCGGAAGACTACTTGGCAGTTACATCTTTTCATGGATTGCTTCCAGCTCATAATTTTGCTACACGTAATCATAGTTGTTTGGATCATGTGTTGCTGCGAACGAAAAGACGATCCACAACTTTTGTGTTTGACTCCTACTTTACCGATCATGCCCCAACGCTACTTTGTATTGACAGGATGACCTTAGGTGAGAAACGAACAAAAACATACAGACACATAAATTTACCTAATGTTGTTAATTCCCTAGAATTGTATGACTTTTCGGCAATACTCAGTTGTAATGAACCCAATGAATGCACAAATATTTTTGTTTCCGCTTTATCAACTATTATTGACAATAACACCATAATAAAAAAGCACCCACATCGTAAAAAAATTATCAAGCCTTGGGTTACTCCGGGCCTTCTGAGATGCATCCGTAATAGAGATAAACTTCACATAAAGTCAAAACGTGCTCCTGACAATTTATCCAACAAAATTATTTACATTAGATATCGAAATTTTTGTAATAATCTTTTAAAAAACTTAAAACGGCAATATAATAAAAATGAGCTCGAGAAGGCTCGGGGGAACCCAAAAGCTACGTGGGAAGTTATTAAATCAATTAGTTATTGTGATAATGGAGGTAAGACAGAACCCTCGTGCCTTCTAAGTATGTGTGACGATCCACATGCCTCCGTAAATCTTGTGAATAGCTATTTTGCCAATATTGGTATGAATTTAGATAACTTGAGGGTTGTCGAGCATACAAGTGGAGTTTTAAATTCTCGATATGTTGGTTCCATTAATCCTCAAGGCAATTCAATGGCCATATACGAAACTGATAATACGGAAATAAATACCATCATAAATGGACTGAAAAGTAACTGTGCAGTGGGTTTTGATGGCATACCTGTATCTGTTCTCAAGTCCGCTAGACACATTTTGGTCCCACCTATCGTACACATTTGTAATCTCTGTCTCACTACAGGCTCTTTCCCGGATGCCTTTAAGAGGGCTCTGATCACTCCAATTTTCAAGGCTGGGGATAAAAGTAGTGTCACAAACTACAGGCCTATATCGGTGTTAACAGTAATGTCCAAATTATTAGAAAAAGTACTCAATAAAAGACTCATTACCTTCCTTGAACACAATAATGTGCTATCAGCTAATCAGTATGGTTTTAGGAAGAGTAAATCCACTGAGGATGCTGTTCTTGAATTAACCAATCACATAGTTCAAAAAATTGATGCTAAAAAGAAGATTATAACCATATTTTTAGACCTGGCCAAGGCCTTTGACACCGTATCTATCCCCATCCTATTAAACACGATGGAAGAGCTTGGTATCAGAGGTATCACTCTAAAATTATTCCGAGACTATCTCACTAATCGGACACAAAGAGTCAGAATAGGTCCCTACATTAGTGATGCGGAAACTCTCAACTTGGGTGTCCCTCAGGGCAGTGTGCTCGGTCCTACGCTTTTTCTTATGTACATAAATAGTTTGTGCCAGCTTTCAATACCTGATTGCCGGATTATCCTATATGCAGATGATACTGCACTTATAGTAAGCGGAGAGACTTGGGACTCGGCACATAGTTCGGCTGAAAATGCTATTGCAATAGTTAACGAATGGCTAAGTTCTAAGTCGCTAAGTCTCAATATTAAAAAAACCCATTATGTTACTTTTTCTGCAAACCAAAATTCTCAACCCATAGTAAGTGATATTAGAATTCATACTTGTGCCTACCCCAACCAAACTGATTGTACATGTCCATCTATCGAGAGGGTACCATGCGTTAGATATCTGGGTGTTCAGATTGATTGTACATTAAGTTGGCAGAAACATATTGACATGCTGGTGTCTCGTGTTCGTAAGATAATTTTCCCCATGAAGAAATTAAGATATGTGGCGGATGTACCAATGTTAAAAACAATATATTTAGCATTGGTACAATCAGTACTAACTTATTGTATTGTTGTGTGGGGAGGTACCTTTAAAACTTCATTGTTGCGCTTGGAGAGGGCACAGAGAGCTGTCTTAAAAGTGATGCTCGGCAAACCTTTCCGATACCCCAGTAGATTACTATATAAAGACTTGAAGATCCTTACGGTGAGACAGCTTTGTGTTTTCCATATGATCTTGCGTCGACACATATCAGTGCGTTACGAGCCTGGGTTTCTGATAAATAAACGTCGCAAAGACCGAGTATGTCCATTCGTACGAGTGAGAACAGCCCTTGCCAGACGACACTATTATAGTCTTAGTAGTCATCTTTATAATACTGTCAATAGAGTATGTAATTTGTACCCCCTACCTAAATTAAGATGCAAAAATATCCTTGCAGAGTATCTCCGCACCAAATCTTACGAGGAGATTGAAAGCATGTTCGTGGTTGTTAAATAATGGTACTAACTTTAATGGTTCTATCATATTTTGTTATATAGTATTTAATACGCACACACACACACACACACACACACACACACACCACACACACACATACATATACACTCTCTGTCATGCACGCGCTCTCAGACACACACGTGTACGTACACACACACAAACACACATATGTATACCTACACTTGCATACACGCAGAAATAAACAATAGCACACCGACACACCTATAGTTATTATTTAATTGCTTAGGGAGGAAGGCGACGGTGGCTGTCGCACAGTTTATACTAGTTCAGACACCGTCGTTTACTCCATCTTAATATGTACTCAATTAGTTATTATGTAACTTAAATTAAGATGGAATTATTGTATGCATTTGCTTTAGAACTAAATAAATAAATTATTAATTATTATTACTTTGGACTGATCTTGCTTTATACGTTGACCTTGGCTACACTCATACTGGATTCTGTATACACTCTGTTTTATTTATTGTTCGAAAAATGTCTACAAAAGGACGTAGTTGTACTTTGAACTCCCAGGCTCGTGAGTTTATTGTGAAATTACATGAATATTTTGAACGTGAGTCAAAAAATGGTGAGCCTCTACTGCCAGTGACACAATTACAAGAACGTGTTGCTGAGGCACTAGGAATTGGTAAGCATACCGTAGGCAAGATTGTCAAAGAAAAGTGGACCTTCAGGCACTGCAAACAATTTATTACATACACAAAAAAAAATATGGGTGCGTGTACTTATGTACGCGCGTGAGAAGTTATACTTCTTTGGCATCATTAAAATATATATATATATAATTATTAAAAACCAAATTTAGAGAATAATCTAAATAAAACAAAAAATTAAAAAATAGAAAAAAAAAAATAAAAAAAAAAATAAAAAGAAAAAAAAAGAAAAAAAAAAATAAAAAAAGAAAAAAAAAACAGTGATCAGAGGTGACGAGCGTACCAACATGCGCGACTAATATCGAGGTTAAATTTCTATTTTGTTGGTAGCTTTTTTTTTCGAGACTTAATGAGCGGTTAAGCAGACAACTTCATACTGTTAATTTTGTGTCACATAATTAAAATTTCACTCTCATCATTTTTTCATAACGCGCCTAAAGAAGTATAACTTCAAAAAGAGGAAAAAGAACAAACCAATAACAGGTATCGATCAATTCAATATAGATGCCATTCGAAACCACGTCTACAGTTATTTTACAAGAGGTGAATATCCAACTTTAATGAAAGTTCGACTGTCATTAATCGATGCCAGTTTATATAATGGTTGCATTGAATCGCTACAAACGATTTTAAGACAAATCAATTTCCGATACAAAAAAATTGATAAACGCAAGATAATTATGGAAAGGCAAGATATTATTTTGCAAAGAATTTCTTTCTTACGAGAAATGAAAAGTATAAGCAACTGGGACAACGTCATATTCATTGATGAAACATGGCTCAATGCAAACCACACAATTTCACGGACGTGGACAGATGATACCGAAGCTTCTTGCTTCAAAGTGCCCACGGGCAAAGGTGGGCGGCTCATTATTTGTCACGCTGGATCAGCTGGGGGAGGTTTTGTCGAAAATGGTCTATTGGCCTTTCATTCAAAGAGCACAAAAGAATACCACGAGGAAATGGACGCAGAAAAATTTAAAGAGCGGTTTAAGACTCTTCTTCATAACCTTCCCGAAAATTGTATTATAGTGATGGACAACGCTCCGTATCATTCTGTCCAAATTGACAAAGCACCAACACAAATGGATAAAAAAGCAGTCTTAGTGGAATGGCTGCAAAGACAAGGTGTGGAGGCCAACATTAACATGTTGAAAACAGAATTATTGTCCTTAATAAAACAATTTAAACCGCTGAAACCACGATACGTCAGACGAATTAGCAGATGAACATGGACATAAAATAATGAGATTACCGCCATATCACTGCCAATACAATGCCATTGAATTGATATGGGCTCAAATTAAAGGTTAGTTGTTGTATTAAATATCTTAATGCGAATATGAAACTTTATAATATAGGTATTATATTTCATTTTCCATTCATATAGTCACTAGCAACCTAGTAATACTTTAATAATTGTGTAGTTAGTTGATTAATTCCTTCTTTTCTTGTTACAAATAAACGGTGTAATTTGATTGATCTCATATAAATAGTAATAGGTACGTAAATAAATGTTGAGTTGATTAATTCATTGTTTCATTTGTCTTCTATAAATGAGAATATTTTCTATACGATCTCGCAAATACCGAGATCCCGCGGGATTTTAAATTCGTAATCCCGCGAATACCAGGATTGAATTCAGGCTGCGGGATTGGAAGCCCTAACTATCATCAACTCACTTTGTCTCCAGTGACGCCCAGAGCCGAGGTCCGATCCTACATGGGGAGCCCTTGGGCGATGTCGCTTAGTATACTTTCACCGGGTTAAGAGCCCTCAGCGCTCACCCATAGTCCCCGTAAAGCTGTAAAAGCCATCTGCGCCTATCAGCTGTACACACACAAAAAATAGATAAGGTTAAGACGTTACCGCAAAGCGTGGCGTTAACGCCACGAGCTTTTAGTACCACGCGACGATCAGGTTCACCCTCGCCTACAGATGTTTCACATCAAATATCCGAACAGAACATTTATGCAGCCTCATCTTCTGAAGATTATCAGCTAACCCAAATTTAATGTTTAATAATTACTAACCATAAAAAATATAATTTTTTTATAGAGAATCATTTTCTTCTTGTACTAGCAATAAATATGTAGTAAAATGTGGGTCAAAATTGAATAACCAATTTCTGTAGCGGGTAGATTTAAATCTCTGACATGACTTGTTACACATCTATGGTCATGGCGACTAGCGCCATACTCGACTACTGCACGGTGGCCACGGAGGCAGCGTGCCTCTTGGCCGGAACTCCCCCGTGAGACCTGGAGGCGGAGATGCTCGCTGAGCTTTATCGACGAGTATCAAAGACGCGAGCCACATATAGTCTCAATCAAGGAGATTCCAGCCTGGAGGGTCGACGCCCGCTGAGACGCCATTGCTCGTTGGGCAATCCGACTGAAGAAGCCTCAGTACGGTGTCAGGACCGTCGAGTCCTTCCAGGCGATGCTGATGGGGTGGTTGGGTCGGCAGCACGGGGTACTTTCCTTCTGACTGGTGCAGGTATTGACTGGTCACGGTAGCCAAGTACCTGCACAAGGTCGTTAGGAAGAAGAGCACACCATCCTGCCACCACTGCGATTGCGCCTTGAGCACGGTGCAGTACACGCTCGAGGTGTGTGCCTCGTGGGCAGAGTAGCGCCGTGAACTCGTTGCAATCATCGGATGACCTGACACTGCCGACCATCGCTAGGGAATGCTCGGCAGCGTCAGGAACTGGGACGCGGTCGCCGCCTTCTGTGAGGTGGTCATCTCACGGAAGGAGGCGGCGGATCGTGTGTGATCGATCTTCGGTGACACGTTCCACCGCCGGCAACTCGGGCGGCGCAGGCGCGAGTACCTGCGCCTGATGCCACCCTAGGCGAGGCCGCGGGTGACTGGACCGGGGACTTTAGTGCGTCATCCGCAGAGAGGCTGACCGCGCGACGGCGACCGGCGTCCCGGGACAGGGACGTCGAGAGGTGAGGGTACCCGAAAGGGTATTCCGTCGGGCTGACCACTGAGGACAAGGAACTCGGCACTGGTGGTCGGCCCAACAACGAAAGCGACGTGGGTATGGGTGGGTTATGGGCCCGCGCGCCGTCCTTTCGTCGCCCCGGACAGAACGGACGGCATGTGTACCACACATAAAAAAAGACATCACACTCTGCCATGAACGCCGTAAAGTGTTTGAAATTTCTGGCAATTAATTATTAAATACAAACGCGATAAATTCCGTAAAATAGTTTTATTCACTAACTAGCAACCCGCCCTCGCTTCGCTTCGGTTTCAGTCGCTTTACCCGCGGCGTAGTTCGCGTTCCTGTGGGAATACCGGGATAAAATATAGCCTATGTTACTCCTTGATATTATAGCTTTCCATTGGTGAAAGAATTTTTGAAATCGGTTCGGTGGTTTAAGCGTGAAAGCGTTACAAACAAACAAACAAACAAACATCCTTACTTTCGCATTTATAATATTAGTATGGTTAGTATGGTGTGTGCCTATAGTTTACTACTTTACTATTTCCTATACTTTGCATGTTAAAATACAATTTTAACCGTTTTACTGTTATGATTTTTGGTTTTTAATTAAAAATTTTAAAAGGACAATGGGCAAAAATGTATGGCGCTTGTCCCATCGGCGGCCACATCTGTCCTATATATTTTTTAGTCGACAATTATGTATATATTAAGACTGCAAAAAATTATTTCGGCAACTTGTTTAGATAAAAAGTTATAAAGCGTTGATCATATAAAAAAATCGAATTAATTAAACCGAAAGTACGTAAATGATAAAACGTAATGCATGTCTAAGTATAAGATAATGATGGATTAAATAAAACTAAAGGTTAATTGGTTATTAAATACATCGATTTATTGACAGACACATATACAATGCTCGTATATAATGCTAGTATTCCTTTAAAAAAGAAAATGATGGGATTCAATTGTCGTTTACAATAATATCGTTTAAAAAATGAGCTGGTAAACGGATATCTTCCTCTTGGTTTCTCGCCCACCCTAAATACTACACTACACACATAATGTGGGCACAGCAACCAAGAGTGCGCTTACCGCTTAGACAACTGCAATAGTAGTTTTCTATGGCTTCTCTGCCGCTTTTCTCTCTATCTACTATAATGTACGAATAATATATTTTTGACCTAGTATGTCTAGATTGTATTCGACATCTTAGCAGTCAAACATTTGTTGCTGTGATGCCGCACCTGCCTAGGCCTGTAACATCGGGGTCCCTATACGTTTCTATATTATAGAGACCTTGTCGCACATGCTCCGCATAATAGCTGCGGGCTTGCTTCACTTGGTATGTACCAAGTGCAAAAATGGTTAAATCGTCCTCAGTCAGCAAAGGAAAATCACTTATGTTAGGTTGGTTTCCTGTAATGCTATCGAAACTAGCCCGTCTACGATTAAGGTTGTTGGCTAGGACATACTCTGCTAGGTTATTTGGTTGGTTCACTCTTTGGTTTATAACTTCTATAAATGTTTCAGCGTGAACGTTATCTGACAATGGTTCTCTGCAAGCATTCAATAATGCAGCACCTATTCTAAAATCTGTCATCATATGAGGCAAAGCACGATTGAAAAAGTCTTGTCGGAATAGTTTAAAATCGCGTTTGAACCAACCATTTATAACTTCAACAACCCAGCGGCACATAGTAACCAACCTAGACTTATTCGCTTGTTCTATCGTCAATTGATCTTCGTCTCGATTTTTTGTTTTCGGTAAGTGAGCTTCATAACCATAGGCATGTAAGTCGTCGATTACGTCGCGAAACCCACGGTCTAAGATGAACACATCTCCATGTTCAAAAAACCAATGGAAAGGATTTCCTTCGTCGTCAATCATATTTTTCATTATTTGTGCATATGATTCTATGGCTGAATATGGCCCAAAGGCATCTAAAATGTGGCCATCGCAGCACACTATTAAAAACGGTTTCAACAAATTCGTGTATTTGTGTAGACTATATGATCGCTTTTGGAATAAATAGTTTGCGGACTTTTGTATATATATATAAGTGGCGTCTGCTATCACAATTGCCTTTCTGTTTAAGGCATTTGCATTTCCAAAAATTGCATTTGGAACTTGTAGGTTTCGGTTAGCTACATCAATTCTATTGAGATGATCATAACCAAGATGCCGGGGAACGAAGTCCAGTAAAAGAGAGTCTCTGGCGAACGTTAAATGTCGTTCTAGGGTTCTACGGCTCATATTAAAAAGCGTCGCCAGCCTTTTATTTGCTTCACCGCTTCGCAGTTTCATTAAGTAGCATGCCAAAGATGTTTTTGGGCGTGTTGATACGTTCGACAATGAAGGAGTTTGTTCCAAAATATTCATAAATTGGTCTCGACTAACGCCTAATCGGATGTATACTTCATTTGGGTCCATGTCATCTATATTATCAAAATCTAGTATAGATCCTCGAAGCACCGCGATTTTCATGAGGCTCATGATATGCACAAAATGTGTGGCATTGAAGTCGTGGAGCAAGTTAGGGCTGTCAATTATTTGATCCCAATCATTGGATACCAAATGATGATCGCAAACTCTTGCACTATTTGGAATATAAAAATTAAAATGAATCAAGAATGTCACTTTAATGTTATCCGGAATCCTTCGGAGATCCGTTCGTCTGCAGTTTTCGTACATACAACGCGTTGCTGTATTAGGGAGTCTTGAATATTCTTCAATATGTAATACACATTCGTGTGGACGGTCTTCTCTTGGCTGCGCAGCTCTTTCTGCCCGTTGCCAGCATGGTCGACAAATGTACTCCTGACCATTGTATTGTATCTGAAAATGAGAGTATTACAATTAGTTAAAACGCTTAGTTATTTTCATTGAACGCTGTTCAAACAAAGCGAAATATAAAGAAAAATATTTTACTCGATTGCCTAAGCAGTATTAATTATCTCGCTTACTCATACGTAAATACCGATACTTCTATCCCGTTCTCGCCCCGTGGATCAAACGGAACGACAACGTCGCCGCGTCGGTAACAGTTTACTTACTACTTACAGCGATATGTAATCTCAATGCGCGAGAGTTAAAACACTGTGACCACCTCAAGTTAAACAGTACTATATAGTTGACGTGACAACTAAGAAATAATGATTTCGTTTGATGTACTTACCTGATGTTCAGAGGTAAGAGCTTCAAAGATATATTGGCCTACAGCGGGATGTTCTTCAAACCGAGCACGGGTTATTTCGTATCTTCTTCTGTTTATCACGGATCGATTACATAAAATACACACTTGGCGATTATCTGCCATTGTTATAGGAATCTGCTTAAAAAAAGTCCAAAAAAACGAGCACAAGTCACCAAGATAGATATTAACAAGTCCGATATGCAAGCCAGAGTCAAAAGAAATTGTCAAACAATAATAATCGCACAGTACTCAACGAAACAAATGTCAACGATGGACTGCGCTGTGCGCTCGAGCATAACGGTAATCGCCGAGTCGCCGAGTGCGAGCGGCGCTCGTCGCTGATTGGTTGACGCATGAAACATGGCGAGACCGATTTTAACAAAGGTTCTTAGACCTCTAATAGAAAAAGTATTGAATATTAGGATACATAAATAATAATGAAAAAGAAAATAGTATTTTAATAATAGTATTTTAACTATATTTTTTTTCCCAAACGGTATTTCATAGTACTCCTTGAACAATATTTGTTGTCAAAGATCTCTCCTTTCAAATGACACTAGTTTCATTGATGGCCGCTCATGGGCCGCAATGCCCATTGTCCTTTACATATGTTGATTTTTGAATAGCTTCTACTTCTCCGAAGAATATACTAGAGATTGATTATAAGTGCCAAAACTCAAGACTGGTCATGCTATGAACTCTACGCGTGTGTGTAGTGTATTAGTGTGCGTCGATATCGGAACGTAGCAGAATATATAATAAACCTAAAATGCAGGCAACGCGTTTACCGATAACCCTCTTAACAAATAACTTCATCTTATAACAATAAGCAAATGTGTCAATATGTAAATCGATTCACTAGTTTAATGGTTAGCCTTAGCAGGTAAGCACACGTGTATACATACATATATACGTGTATCTACGTCCGTATACGAGTACATTATTATTTATTACGCATTAAATTACGTAAAATACCAGCAAAATTATTCAATATAACACTGTAAAACACTAAAATAATGAATAAAATATAAAGCGTTACACGACATTTTGACATTCGCGTCAAAAGTCCAACTAGTAGGGATGTGAAAAAATAATCGATTATTAAAAAAACAATCGATTAATAATCGATTTTTACAGTCGATTATCAAAATAATAAAATCGATTATTAATCGATTTTTTATTATTCGATATTCTACCAAAATTAATCGATTATTCACTGACAGCTTTCCTAAAAAAAAAAGGTCATCACGATTGTTTCATGCTATATTAGAAAATAAAACTCACATTTCCTAACAAAATAATCATAAACCTGTTGGGAGAAAAATCGATTATTGTATAATCGATTATTTATTTTTAATTAATCGCTTATTTTAGAATCGATTAGTTATTTTTAATTCATCGATTATTTTATAATCGATTTATTTTAAAGAACAAAAAGTCGATTATTTAATAAATCGATTATTTTCTCTCCAAGTCACATCCCTACCAACTAGCCGAGTTAATAATGGCAACATTATTCGTGAGGTCACTATTTTCACTAATTAAGGTCGCTATGGCGACGTATTAAACTCGCTATTTCGACTTAATAGGTATTTAATAGTCTGTGGCACTTTTGTAAAATAGTCGCGGCCAAAAATAAGAGCGCGAATGTAAAAAAATAATTTTTCTTGTTTTATAGTTTTTATCTTAGAATAATAACATATAGAAGGTAAGTTCGTGCAGAAAAAGTGAAGCATTTCAATTGGAGCCTAATGGAGCTTACGCCGGAACCGTTCCCTAATGTACAAGTCATTGTACTGCACGTACGTACGCAACTTAAAAAAATAATTGATAATTTTGACGGTTTGTGCATTCAAATGGTGTCACAACACATTTGAAAAACTTAAAAAGGTCTTTAACATTACTTTTAAAAGTATTTCGACGATTTATGTTGATAAAAACAAAATTTGATTTCATAATTTGTATAGTGGTTTGCGTGTGTACGTATAGACCCTCCAAAATCTCATCCATCCGACGTCCTCGTCACGTCCTCGACGAAGAGGACGACAATATCACACTCGCTCAACATAGAGCCTACATGGCCCGCGAGGCCTTAACAAATAAATATCCGCGGTTCCGTCCTTGCCGTCGAGGTGCGAAACCGCGCCGCGCAAAAATCATTAAACAAAACGTGGGCACGCCCACTTTGCCTCCAGCGACGCCCCAAGCCAAGGTGCGTTCCCCACAGGGGGAGCCCTTGGCCGATGTCGCTTAGCATACTTTTCTCCGGGTTGAGAGCCCTCAGCGCTCACCCATAGTCCGCGTCAAGCTGTCAAGGCCATCTGCGGCCAACAGCTGTACGCACAAAAAAAAAATGCGTGTGTACGTGTGTAATCATCTGCGCGCCATTAGTATTTTTAGATTCAAATTTTGAAAGTTCGAAGTATTGACACTATCCTTCTATACGTTATTATTCTAAGGTTTTTTATATTATTCTAAGGTGTTCATATTGAGTACAGATATATGTAATATAATTTCACTGGATAGTTTATGTTTTAGTTACAATGTTTCTTCATGTTGTTCTAATGTGCCCAGATCGTTGTAGTTGCCAGCACCCACTTTATATTACGAATTAATTAATTTTATAAATTTATTTAATGAGTTATTGACTAGTTAGCTAGATAGTTATTGACAAGGTAAGAAAGCTTGACAAATGGGTGCCCCATGAACTCAATGATCGCTAGCGCGAAGTACACGTTGAGACGTGCCTTGCATTGCTCAACAGACACACAAATGAATGAATTTTGAAACGCATTGTTACTTGCGATGAAAAATGGATTCAGTTTGATAACCGCAAGCGCTCAGCAAGTTGGTTGGATCCTGGTTCAGCATCTAAACAATGCCCTAAACGAAAACTTACCCCTAGAGAAGTGATGGTCACTGTTTGGTAGTTTAGCGCCGGTGTGATTCATCACAGCTTCTTACTAAACGGGGTGAGCATTACTGCAGATGTGTACTGTGAAGAACTGAACACAATGATGGAGAAGCTGGCACATTTCCAACCAGCATTGGTGAATCGCTCGTCTCCGCTGCTCCTGCACGACAATGCGCGACCTCATATTGTACAGCAGACGGTCTCCAAGTTGCAAGAACTGGGGTTGGAAGCTCCTCCGTCATCCGCAATACTCACCAGACCTTGCGCCTACAGACTACTTCTTTTTCCAGAATTTGGATAACTTCTTGGCGGGAAAGAAATTCAATACTAGAGAGGCAGTACAAAATGCCTTTGAAGAATTTGTTGCCTCCCGTCTAGCTGATTTCTTTAAGAAGGGCATCAATAAACTGCCGCTGCGTTGGCAAAGATGCATTGATTGCATGGGTGATTACTTCGATTAATACAAATAAAAATTACATGAAAAAAATCGTTTAATTTTTTTCATACATAACGGCAATTTCATGGTAAAGACCTAATAATAATAATAATAATAATAATAATAAGCCCCTCACAAATCTAACTCCACGTCCGATCCGAACACCTGTGATCACGTGAGGGGCGGACTTTAGCAGCTTTTCAGCTAATTACTTGCTAAAGGCCAACGGAGCTATAGTAAATACAAAATGCGATGCGATTAAGAAGCGGATATAAACTACCCCAGACGGGTACCGGAGTTATCCACGATGGAGAATCCCGTCCTGAGCGCCTAAGCTTGGGCTGTCCCACGTATTCTGGGGGGGAGGGGGGCAACGGATCGCAAATTGTAACTTCTGCCCAGTCCCAAACTGCTGCAGAACGTCAACAAGAATTATCATCACCTAACAGTTTTCCATCTCTTATATCAACCAATTCATTCTCTTGCTTATCGTCTAATTCAACCTCAATAGTTAGTAGTATGTTACCAGAGGATGTTGTGCAAGAGACTGTATCAGCCAATAAACTTGCACCCACCACTAGTACCCTTAACATGCGTAAAAAATGGAATAAAGCAATGAATGAATTCATCTTACGCACTTATCTTCAGCTTACCGTAATGGAAACTGACACCAACGGTTATTTACCACTACTCCACATTAAATTTATTGAAAAATTTCCAGAAATGAACATGATTAGTCGACAAAGAGTAGGTGATCAGAGAAGAGCTATAGTGAATAAAAAACTTCTCACACAAACCGATATAGATCGTATCTACCAAGATGTCCAAAATGAAATCAACCGTATAAAAATAAACACACAAACACAAGATACACAAAGCCAAAATACACAAATACAAAATATACAGACAACCTTACCTATCGTACAGCCTTGTAATTCTTCAAAACCATCAAAAAAGCAACCAGAATTCATTAATCAACGAATGCGTTGGACCACAGAGCACAATGAAGTAATCATACGAAACTATTACAGAATAACACATTTAGAAACAAATCTCTCAGCTTATAGAGGACCTCTACACCAAAAATTTGTTGCCACATTCCCACATCTACTACATATAAATGAGCAACGAGTAGCCGATCAAAGAAGACTAATAATATGCAATAAATATTTAAGCGAAGAAAGACTACAAGCGATCAAAGATGAAGTAAGGAATGAGCTACTTCATCAAAGGAATTGCGAACATCAAGTTCAGAATGATACAGACACACCATCCATACAGTTAGAATTTAATAGTTATCACGACAATAATTATATCAATAATATTGCAACGAGAGCGCACGAAACAGACACACACAATACGAATAATGCACAAGAAATAATAATACCATATTCAGAGCAATAAACTATAGAAATAGAACGAATTTTTAAGGAGGTTTTTAGCTATTTTAAAAATACAGATCCTATACAAAGAACTTACATTCCGAAACAAAAATCATCAAAAAAACTAGCTTCAACGGTGCATTATGTTAATAATAATATTCTTCCTAAATATATTAAAGACGATACTGAGTTCATAACCCTACAAACAATTTTGTACAGTGCAGCATGGACAGCAGCTAAAATCAATGGCACTAAGATAGACATACCGCCAAAATTATTAAATAACTGCGTGTTTAAGAGAAATAAACCGAAATGGCAATTAAGATTAGAAAACAGAATTAAGGAGTATAAGAGCACAAATAGGACGATTAACTCAGTACATCAGAGGAAACAGAAGTAATAAATTAATAAAACACGTAAATTATATACAAACTCATTATAAGGTACACGCCACTCATGAAGAACATAACATGCATTTATCAGAATTTTTAGATACAATGAAGCAGAAACTAGGAAGCATTAGTAACAGACTAAAAAGATACAAAACTTGTAGTCTACGTAAGGTACAAAACAAACAGTTTATTTGTAATGAAAAGCAGTTTTACCGCGGGCTAAAGGTACCGATCACTAACGCAAACTCAACAATTCCCACACTAAATCTAAGTACCACTTCACCAACTAATTCACACAATAACATTAGCTATATAAGTAATAAACCACCGCCTGCTGAAGAACTACGAAATTTTTGGGCTAGAATCTGGGAAAATCCAGTTCAACACAACATAAGGGCTGACTGGATACGCCAGGAACAAAGTTATTACTTAAACTCAGAACCTATGGCCTTTCAATGCATATCGCCGGAAATATTCCACCAAGTAATAAACAAACTGCATAATTGGAAAACACCAGGTTCAGACAACATTCACAACTACTGGTACAAAAAATTTACTCACATTCACCCATTCATACATAAATATATTAACGAATTCATAGAACAACAACACACATTACCTGACTATATTACTATGGGAACCACATACATGCTACCAAAAGATCCCAATGACTTATCCAATGCAGCTAAATACAGACCAATAACCTGCCTCCAAACTATTTATAAAATAATTACTTCTTGTTTAACACAAATCATTTCCAACCACATAGATAAAAATAACGTATTAGCAGAACAACAGAAAGGGTGTCGTAAATATAGTCAGGGATGTAAGGAACAACTTACAATAGACTCCATACTACTCAAACAGACTCAACTAAAGAAAGCTGATATGTATTCAATGTATATTGATTATAAAAAAGCCTTTGATTCCGTACCCCATACATGGTTACTCAAAATTTTAGAAATTTACCGCATACATCCTCAGATTATCTCTTTTCTAACAAGCGCTATGACAAAATGGACGACAAGACTTAGACTGACAACTGACGAAAACACATTTACAACAGAACCTATCAAAGTACAAAGAGGTATCTTCCAAGGTGATGCCTTAAGCCCACTTTGGTTTTGTTTAGCTTTAAACCCACTTTCAAATATGTTGAACTCGTCGAATATAGGATATAGCTTAGTTTATAAGGAAAATGATACTGAAATGCAAAACGATCCCTTAACATACAAACTTAACCATCTCCTATATATGGATGATATAAAACTTTATGGAACCACCGAAAAAGAACTACAACAACTTGTCCAAATTACTGAAAATTTCTCGCAGGATATTTGTATGGAGTTTGGAATCGATAAATGCAAAATTAATTCAATAAAAAATGGCCAACATTATGAACACCAACATCTCACTAAATCTGGTCACGTTATAGAAGCTTTAACAAACAAATCCCTCCAACCACCCATGGCCTTTTCGACATCTTGGTCATACAGGCCGAATCATCGAGATACATGTGCACACCATGCTCTTTGCGTAAGTATGCACATGCTTCTTGAATCTCTACAAGTTATTTAACTTTCTTCATCCTTTGCCCTGTGTCCTTCTCCCTGTATAACTAGGGCGGACAGCACACGGTACGAACTTCGTCGTCCGCGGTATTCCTGCTAGCTAGCCACATTTACCCGCTACTCTGGCTGCCATCTTGGCTTATCCTGCCAACCTGGTCTTCAAGCTGGCGGGCCTTGTACCAGGCGTGCGCGAATTCCCGTAACTGCCGGTAGTTCGCCTCCGAAGCCACGAGATCCGTGTAGTATACCGGACCTTCTCCGTCGCGATGTATCCCCGAGAGCATCCTCGACCTAATCTCATAATAGAGGGGACATGCCCACAGAACGTGGTGCATGTCCTCATCCCCTTCAGCTTATCATCACCTTAAACTTTAACAAACAATGAAGTTTATAAGTATTTAGGTTACAATCAGTCAAAACAGATACTGCACACAGATATAAAACAATCATTAGGAAAACAGTTCAGGCAAAGACTAAATATAATTTTACGAAGTCAACTTAACTCCAAAAATACTTCTAAAGCCATTAATTCATACGCTATTCCCATTCTCACGTATTCATTTGCTATAATTAACTGGACTAACACTGAACTAAAAGCTCTGCAAAGAATTATTAACACTAATATGACTCAACATAGAAAACACCACCCACGATCATGTATTCAGAGATTAACATTCCCCCGTAGTGCTGGAGGACGAGGTATAATCGACATACTAAATTTACATAATAAACAGATAACAAATCTACGAACATATTTTCATAACAAGGCCCTAACTTCGTCTTTACACAAAGCTGTAGTCCAAACAGATAAAAAAATTACTCCACTAAATTTAAGCGACAGAACACCACAGAAAAATGAAACTCTAGTAGATAGGCTGACAAAGTTAAATGAATGGGCCCAAAAGACTTTACATGGACGCCATCTTAACGACCTAAACCAACCAACTGTTGACAGAGTAGCGTCAAACGAATGGCTTAGGCAAGGGGAATTATTTCCCGAAACGGAAGGGTTCATGCTAGCAATTCAAGACCAAGTAATAGAAACAATGAACTATAAGAAGCACATAATGAAGTTACTGAATTCTTCCAACGATTCTTGTAGAAAATGCAAAGGTGCACCTGAAACTATCCAGCATATAACAGGAGGATGTAGAGCAATAGCCCAAACCGATTACAAACACCGACATGATCAAATAGCTGCAATCATCCATCAATCACTTGCATTGAAATATAAACTCATAACAGAAAAAACAGCTTATTATAAATACACTCCACGTACTATATTAGACACTTCCGATTACAAGCTCTACTGGGACAGAACCATATTAACAGATAAAACAGTACATTTCAACCGTCCAGATATAACACTACACGACAAAAAGAATGAAATAGTATACTTGATAGATATAGCAATACCTAACACACATAACCTTTCATCCACCCACACTGAGAAACTAACCAAATATACAGATCTAGTCACTGAAATAAAATCTCAATGGAAAGTTAAAACAGTTAAAATCATACCTATTGTTTTATCATCTACAGGAGTCATACCTCATACTCTACATACAAGCCTCCAACTCTTACACATTCAACCACTCACTTACATCACATTACAAAAAGCAGCCATTTTAAACACTTGCAGAATTGTCAGAAAATTCCTATCTATAGATACACATAGAAATACCACTCCTGTGCTTGACTAAAGTCCGCATGAGAGTGTAAAGTTAACCCCTTACCAACAGGGAGAAACAAAAAAGTAAAAATAATAATAATAATAATAATAATTTATTTGATAACAATTACAATATACATAGCAATGTTTACAACGATCCCCGAACTAGGCTAGTGCCTGTATCTCGGAAGCCAGAGTAATATATGCCGGTTTCATATTTCTTAGGTTTTTAATTTTATTCCTTTAGGTTTGTAAAATAAATAATCTAAATAGTTCGTTATAAAATGTAATTAATTAAAAGCCGGGCGGAAATGCAGCGAATGTGGCTTTATTCTTTGTTTGAAATAATAGCTCTATTTACGTGTTTTACGTTACGCAAGACTGCCGAGAGGCATCAACTAGAATAAGAAGTATTTGGTACCTATCCACAGTGAGTTATAATCTAATAATTAGTAGAATCAATTCTGAAACAACATCTATTATTAGATGATTACCAAAACTGGAAAATAAGAAGAAACAATTAAAAGTTTGGAGTTGATTACATATTTTAAAATTTGTTGAATACCTGTGACTGCACTATAAAAATATAAAAAAAATCCGAGCTCATGACACATCTGTTGTCAGCATATCTGAGGTACTTATGAAAGGTGCTGCGGCTTGTGGGTGTGTGGGTGCTTCTAACACGTGTCAGACTGCAGTAGTTTGTACATACCACCACAGAAACTAAAATGAGTCATTACTATAGTTAGATAACTATATTATTATAACCATTAATTTTCTTTAAAAGACAATACTGCATTAAGGAAAACATCCCTGTATTGGGTAACTTTACAACATTATTAACAGACACAAATTACACTCAGATGCAGAATAACATTTGGATCGCACAAATTATTATCCTGTGTGGGAATCAAACCCATGGCACTTGAGACATGGTAGGTTTGGATCATAACCATTTGTGCAGTTTATTATGAAACTTAGCTGAAGATACATCATTTTGTATTATTTCCTAGGCCTTTGTTGAATGTTTTTGTTGGCTCCCATTTGACTCGGCTCATACTCATCCCAGTGCTGGGCTCAAGCCTCCTCCACTACCAGAGGGTATAGGGTTTTATTTTATTTCGAGTTTTCTTAAGTCAATACTGGCAATACACAGTGGTCGTAGACCTGTGCTTTCAGACACTGAGGACTGAGGTGTATTGGATTCAGATCTACTAAGTTTTTTAAATGCTGCCCAGCCAAGTCGGATTCTTCGGCTGCCTTTTTTCCTTGAAATTAGATCTATCCGAGTGGACTGTTTGTCTATGGTAAGCATAATTATCAACATCTTTGAGAATTGCATTGCCAACTAGGACCGGTATAGGAATGACATGGGTATTTAACATGTCTTTCAACTTGACCATGTTCATTCGTAAACTCATCAGTTGCGATGTCCCGCTATGATCATTGGATCCATGGGTGTTGTACCAAGGTACGCCGTAGATTTTGCAATAATGACAATATTGTTAAGATCTTAAAAAAGTTGGACATAATTGTATCATGATATTAATAATATAATAATTTATTATTTTATTTATTTTAAAACTTTTGCACTAACAAGGGTACAAGCCGGACTTAATGCCTTAGACATTTTCTACCAGTCGACCTAGGGTGGAGCAGAAATATTTCAAGGCAGGTGCAATACTGATAGTCGAAGATCAGATTTATTAAACTTTTGTATTTATAATTTTTAAGTCCATCCATTCATCAGTCTACAGACGTCCACTGCTGGACATAGGCCTCCCCACGAGAATGCCACTCGGAACGGTCCTGCGCCACTTGCATCCAACGGTTCCCTGCTACTTTGAGAATGTCGTTAGTCCACCTGGTGGGGGGTCGTCCTACGCTGCGCCGTCCGATTCGTGGTCGCCACTCAAGAACCTTTCTTCCCTAACAGTTGTCGGTTCGACGAGCGATGTGGCCTGCCCATTGCCATTTCAACGTGCTAATTCTGCGGGCTATATCGGTTACACCCGTTCTTCTACGGATTTCCGTGTTCCGGATTTTATCACGTAGAGAAATATCGAGCATGGCCCTCTCCATAGCACGCTGAGCCACTTTGAGCTTTTTTATGAGGCCGACATTTAGAGACCACGTTTCAGTGCCGTAAGTCATCGCTGGTAACACACACTGGTTATAAACCTTTGTTTTCAGACACTGCGGAATATTGGACGAGAAGATCCTCTTAAGTTTCCCGAACGCTGTCCAGCCGAGTTGGATTCGTCAGCTGACCTCTTTCTCGAAATTGGATCTACCTAACTGGACTGCTTGTTCTAGGTAAACAAACAAAAACAAACAAAACAAAATTTTCAAGTGGCGGTGTTCAAATATTGTTTGGCGCGGCTGCGACCTATGAAATAGGATCACAGCTGCGGTTAGAGCCTCTAGGTCATCGGGTTGAGAGCCCTCAGCGCTCACCCAACAGTCCGGGTAAAGTTGTCATAGCCATCTGAGGCTAACAACTAAGGCACACAAAAAAAAGCGGTTAGAGCTCAGTCGTTCAATGTTCAAACCATTGAGCAGTTGTCGTGGAGTTGTGAATTTGTATGCTGTAGTATTGAAGTGTTGTGTTATCTACGTGTTAAGTGTAATGGTATATATGATATCGGTGATTTATTGGTAAGGTTGAATAATATTTAATACTAGTCCGCGAAAGTGCCATCAATTACAAGGTGAGCCTTACAATATGGTCAGTAAATCGAAGGTGAGTCAAATATTCGCTGTTGAGTACCTATTCTTTAACGATTCATTTTAGCCCTTGTAAACAAGCCTTTATAAATAATCTGTTGAATCATTTGTTTTTATTTGAGTCGTCTAACTCGGTTGTCCTGTCTAGTAATAAGTAAGAATTATTACCGTCTCCTTAAAATCTTTTTGGGTATAAAAGTTTAGTGATTTAAAGTAATTTGTAGCTGCCTCGGTTAATTAATGTGCAATACACTGATATGGTGCAAGCATAAGCAATGGATCCCTAGCCGAGGCCGCGGGTGACGTGACCGGGGATTAGTCCGTCACCCGCCGAGAGGCCGACCGCGTGAGGAAAGACCGACGTCCTCCCCGAGGGGGGGACGTCGGTCGATGGGAGGGTACCCCGGGTAGGGGGTTACTTGTCATCAGTGGTCGGCCCAACGACGAAGGCGACGTGGTGTTCGGGTGGGTTGCGGGTGTTGCGTGCTTAAGCCCCTCTGTCGCCCCGGACGGAGTGGTGCGGAGGCGCGCCGACCGCAGCCCACCCCAAAAAAAAAAGCATAAGCAACGGATCATGGTGATCAAATGGAAATTTTGCATTTGTACCTTAACATGATGTCTAGGTTTGGGTGGGGTGTGGTATCAAAAATGTGTGTAATGCGTAATCTAAATAAGTGTTAATATCAAAATAATAATGTTAATAGCAGGTATTATCTAGATTATTATGGATATTGTATATTAATATTGGATACTTCTGTTGGGTTTTAATAACTGGAAGTCGGATTTACTTCAGAATAAACTTTTATTATATTTAAAGATGTTACAGTATGTACTTAACTCGTAGTGTCAAACAGAATAGACAAAGCAAAGGCATAGTTCAATATAGAGTAATCAGAGACATAGTTTAGCTGGATAGTTTAGAGTAATCAGAGGCTTAGTTAATAGTTCAATAACTTCCCTCTATGGCAACGTACACAAAAAGGTCAGTTCGTTTTTTTATTAAAAATGTGTAGATACCCAATTGAATAATATTGACTTATTTATTTTTTACCTTCAAGAGTTTATCTTAAACCAACACTACCGCACCTACCTTTTTCATTTAAATGCCTACATAACACGTACCATTTAAGGTCAAGCATCTTAGACATATTTTTGTAATCACCATACCTAAGTATTGTTTTATAATTTTTTGTATGATATACTTTCTAATTACTATCTGATACTATTAAAATACAACTCACTTCGATAGCTGGTTCCGTAACCTAATACAACTTACATATTCAGATGAAATCGTGGTCCATTACCTACAAAAGGTGTTTGGAAGATTTGACTTATGATACTGAATGAGAGTACACGCGTTCCACGATCGACCTGTTTCAGCGACGAGGTGCATCTGCCGCCGCGACATACTTTCATAGCGTTTAACAGATACTACGCTAGAAAACTGCCCGTGTGCCTAACTGCTGCTGTTGGGTGAGTGTACCTTGGGCACAAACGACAGTTCCTTAGACATTCTGGAGGCATTATGGCTCGTGGTAAATACATATATAGATAACATGTTATAAAATGACCAAATTCACTTCATGTCCTCTAAGTAAGGAAGTTCTGCCGCAGAGCCGTCCAAAATAGAGAAGGCAGCATGTCGGCTACCGAGATCGCCGCCAGTTCATCGTCGCAATCTGTTGCAAAAGTCCTGGCGGCGCTCTTGCCGCTAACGCGGCCCGAAACCCCGTCGGCGCGGAAGAGGTGATGCATACGGCCCGCTCGTGCCTATCGAGTCCATCCACCTGCACGCCAACTTCAACCACGCAGCTGCTGCGCAGGACCCTTTTCTTAAAGCCATAGTGAAATGGTCGATTAGTGTAGCTGTAGCCGCGGAACGGTACTGCGTATCTAACCGACCTAATTGTTTGGGTAGCACGTTGTTGCCTTCTTCGCCCTTAAGAAGAATCGGGATGATGGGCATGTTGCGACAGACTGGGACGATGATACACTCTACGGCATTTACTTCTACTCTAATAGAATCGTGTCAGATTTTGGCACCTCCCTCTTCATCTTCTGGACTTCGATACAGGGTCTAGCACTGCGGCAAGTATTTATGCTGGGGGACATTTACGCGAAGTCTATAACGTGGAGGTTACCCAGGACGAACGATCACGAGCAGGCGATCGAACATCGCCAAGGCTGGCTGCATACATTATGCGTTAGTTCAGGTCTGCGATGCGGCCAGGACCCGTCTACGGTATCTCTCCTAAAGAGGGGTTACCCTGATGGTCCCGAGAGGTGGCGGATCACCTGGCTGCATGTGTACATGCCCGGAGGTTATATACCGCAGCCGCCAGCGTCACTGCGATACTGAGCGGAAGGGCCAGCTATATGAGGCTTATTGGAGTACGAAGTCTGTCTTCAGACTGGCCGTCTGTCACCTCAAGGATATCAGTCGGCAGGATATGCTGAAGAGTCTCGAGCGTGTTTCCTGGGGTCACCCTTATCGCGCGCTGCTGAGTAAACTCCGAGCGCTGTTGATGAGTGTAGATGTCGGACACCCAATTTGGTTTCAGAAGACATTGTACATCGCGACCTTCCTGCACCTGAAGACCGTGGTCGCGGCGGCATGCTATTGGCGGTGTCGTTGGACAATGCGAATCTATTTAACTAAGTTTGGACTGACATGTACCTATTAAGAAATCTGGCTTGGATCCAGTTTATATTTTAAATCATCACTCGCAATAACGGTTAAGAATAAAATTCAGAGCAAGTCGTGCTCCAGATCGTAAGAATGAACTCGTGTCACACACTGCCCCAGGTACATAGGAAACCGCGCTTGTCGCCCCCACGATAACTTATACTCAACGAAATCAAACAACTAAAGAATTTGTATTAGTTTTTATTGTCATTCATAGCCATATTACTGATTTGCTCAAATAAGTCGTACAATACTATTGTAGGTATATGCAATAGTTAAATTTAGTCTCGTACCACAAAAGTTCAGTCGACACATTAAAAGTAATAATAATTTTACATAGTCTCTTTATTATTTAAATTAGAAATGTACAAAATACACCAGACATAAGTATTTACAAGGACTAGCCCTCCACTCCACTTAGGGCATACTTAACTAATGAAGACACACTATCTAAATTAATGTTGCTGCTAAATGCATTTTAAAATGAAAGTTTTAAAACAGGTAGTAAACTATATTATAAGTAATAACAAAGTTCTTCTCCTATAGAAAATAATTTTCTCGGAGATTATGACATAGTAAACAGCATGTCTACTTATGAATAGACAATGCAACAGCAAATGAACCAAAAACATTAACACCTGTGTATCCTCTATTTTAGAAAATGCTAAAGGAGTCATATTCTCAACAGTCATCCTAGTTTTAAACAAAACTATTTATCCGGGCTAGCATATTAAATTTGCTGCATAGTGCTGAATCTTATTATTTTATGCTCTTATATCGTTCTAGATAGGTCACCTGGTGGTTCAAATGGCCCATAATTTTTCAACACGGGCCTGTAGTCTATAGCATTTGGAGTACGATGCAAGTTAGTTATATCACACAAGAAAGAAGACATATGGCGGTTTCGCAGCACTTATTAGTAATTGACCCAGATTTAACTACAAACAGTCGAAGAAGTGACTCAGTACGAGTGCTTGAATGTATTGCGGTCACTGCTACTGGTAGCTTGATGCAATCGTTATTGTGTGACAGTTTAATGTTTGTGACACGATGAGTAGCAACTTTACATTATTTATTGCATCCAGATAGTGATATTTACAAATATTGTCGGTTAGACGCGAGGTGCGCACCGAGCGATTGTTTAACGTACTATCGATTGAACATGATACGGAACTAGGAGGATGTAGTGGGAGCGTACCCACTGAATGAGGAGAGCCGCGAGAGATGTTGCAGTCCGGGGCCGCTTACATGTTGAGCTTATCAATATCTTACGCATTAGCAATCATAACTGATTGATGCCTACACAGTTAAATATACAGGATGTATCAGGATATGGGGTAACGGTCATAGATCGGTTAGAATGTATATTACACAAAAAACAATAAAACATAACAGTTATAGTTATTTTAAAAATGTGTGTCTAAGAGTCTATGCCTTAAATGTTACGTATTGTGTAGACATGTACAGACAGGATCCATATAGGCATTTTTTTTATAAACAGTATAAATAAGTATGAATTGCGCAAACGCTTCAATGCTAACGTAGATACAAAGACGCCGCGTCAGCGGTCATCGGCCGATCAGCTGATTTAAAGCGAAATTTGTCTTGCTTATGCGAACGTAATCATTGATTTATTCAATGCCTAATGAACATTTAACAAAGTACGAATATAGTGCAGATTATGTATCCCTGACTTTATACATTTCAATCAGATTTACAGGAAAAAGCGATGACAAAATTGAAAACTTTCCATGTCTCTAATTCATTAACGAATCGATATTTTTACTTAAAATATTTTTCATGGGTTCCTACCACCATTGCCTTATTCCAGTTTGACCTATCGCCCCATACCCTAATACATCCTGTATACGATACAGTTAAATATATACAATTCTATTACTATATTATTAAACTTACATAATATGAACAAGTATTTACACAATTTTTTGTTTTTAACACTAAATATTTAGCAAAAATATTTATATCTATTTTAGTATGTAGGCAACATTAGAACGTCCGTAGGTCAGTATGACGATACTAGGCGGGTCGCACTATTTATTTTTTATATCTATTAAGAAGTTTTGCCTTTTAGAGAGCAACTGTTATTCATTAAATGAAGGTCGCGCGGCATGCGCCACGCACTCGTCACGCACTCGCCCCGCGCTCGCCACGCTCGCCACGCTCGCGCCCCGCACTCGGGTCGCAACTCGCGACTGGAAGGTGTAGGTACGCGACGCAGGCTCGGGGAGATGGCACGTGTCGCGCTCGGAGTCCACTTTCCACTAAAGCCTCTTAGTTTGTTTTATGACTAACTGTAATTAGTTAATGCTACAAAATTTATGTTTTCCAAAATGTGTAATACTCTACAGCGTCATTTTATTTAATGAATGAAATTAATACAGCTTTCCAATAGCGGGACTATAATGAATCGATTGATTTAAACCCATTTTCAATAGTGGTAGGAGCACACTGTCGACAGTTATCTATCTACAGCCGCGGGCGGGTCCTTCAGGGGTAATACCACACTGAGCAGAAAGTCGACGACCGAGTGGTAGTAATTTGTTACTGCGCTTCGTTCGGTGAGCGAGAGAGCCGGCAGCACGAGTTTGTGAGGGTGTTTGCGTGAGGTGGGTTATAGCGATGCCTTTAGTATCACCGAACCTCATTGCTCGCTTTAACACTCCCTTCGCGGCAGGCAGCACTCCATGAGCGGCAGCAGTACTTACCATCAGGTGTACCGTCTGCTCGTTTACCACCGTTGGCAATAAAAAAAAAAGAAAAAAACTAAAGCAAGACGCAGCAATATTAAAAATATATTTACAACCACCGCTGTAAATAGAACTAATGTTATAATTAAAGTGTAATAAATAAATAGTAGTCGCAGTAAGTAGCGAGACGAGACATCGCGCTGTACACACACAGCTAGCTGTGTAGTGTGTAATGTCTAATGTGTGTACAACGCTCACCGAGCACGGGTGCAGTTACGAGCTACACGACACACGCCAGCTCGAGTGAGGCGGCGCGCTCACCGGCTCACTGCGCGGCACACTAACTATTAATGTGACCCTGTCGTATTCATATGATATCAAATAGTTAATTAACATAATTATGTTGGCACAAATCATAAAAACAGTTGTTGCTTTCAATTTAGCAAGTTTGTACTGTTCATTATTTTATTAAAAAGAACGAACAGCAAATAAGTAATAATATTTATGACGGTCAAAGTATTGGTGACTTCACCTCGGAGATACAACTCGTGATCGTAACGCCTGGCGACACACTCCCGGCATCGTCTGTAGATCGCGAATCGCGCGTTCACTTGTATAAGGTTCTGGGGAGCACTCGGTGTGTACACACATGGCGTACGCATGCAAGTAGGTGCAGGCGCGCCCAGGTCGGCGGCGGCTAGCTGTCGGCTCGCTCAGGTCGGCGGCGGCTAGCTGTCGGCTCGCTCAGGTCGGCGGCGGCTAGCTGTCGGCTCGCTCAGGTCAGCGGCGGCTCGCTGTCGGCTCGCTCAGGTCGGCTGCGGCTCGCTGTCGGCTCGCTCACAGCGCTGGTAGCTCGTTGGCCAGGTCGAGGCGCCGCCGGCTCCACAGTCGCGCCGCCTCCTGTTGCATCATATAAACGAATCATAATAATTTCTTGGAATTTTCTCGTATCGATAGGTATTGCATACGAGGTTTTGAATATCATCATCAGAAACTGTTAAATATTTTCTGATGTACAAATAACACAATGATCTGAAATATATTAAACAGTGTTATAAATATACCGGGTGACTGGTAAATGATTGTACATATTGAAGGATAGAAGGCTATTCGGTTCTGATACTGAATATATAAAAAAATTGGTACTTAAATTTTGAACTAATTATAATGACTATCCTATAAAAGATTTATTTACGGACACCGCCGATATACAGGGATAGGTGAACGCACTTGTATTAAAAAGTTCGCGTGACATTGAACTAGTTATTAGGTAAATATCCTACCTACGTGCTATGTGCCGAGTCAGGCATTGGCCTGATTGCAGTGCACACACCGACCCCCCTTGTACCCCTCACATCGTTCGTGAATCCTTAAAAAACCTAAAGAAGGCAATTAGTGGTCTGCGATTGCGCCACTGTAACAGTGCATTTCCAATTCTCACGTTGCGCCGCTCGCTGGAGTGTCTTTTATGCACGTTCGTTATTATTTTTTGATATCATGTCAACGATTTTCGAATCGTAAGTTTACAGAGATGGAGCTATTGATGGCATCTTGTGGTGATGATGTCGCTAGTGCCAGACGCCCGTACGCTAACAGATATCCAGACAGGAGACTACCTTCCCACGCTACAACACTACAGGCTCCGCAACGGTTACTTGGCTATGGCTCATTTCATTATTCTGCATCACGCTCAAAAACGTGGCCGAAATCGCCTTCCAGTAAGCCTTGAAGGAGATATCTTGCAGTTCTTCCAAGAGAAATCTCAAGCTAGCACAAGAGAAGCCGCTCGAAGATTTATGGTACATAACAAAACAGGAATATTTTGAAACGTGACATGCAAAACGCATATCATTTTCAACGTGTTTAAGACTTTACTGAACGGGACTATACCACGCTTAACGTAAACAACAATATTTTATGGACAGACGAAGCCCTATTCACCGCTGTCGAATTGTACAACGTTCATAATGAACATTAGTACATAAGTATTCTCAGAGCGTTACTCCGCGTAACTACTCAGTCACAATTGACAAACAATTTATATTCTAGCATCTACTTGCACTTAGATTTAAATAAACTCATGCGCTTAGAGAGTATTAGTGGGCACTTACGCGCAGCCCCTAGGGCCGGCACCTTCTCTACTGGAGTTAGTCGCGGTGTGTACGCAGCGCAGGCGGCGGGGCGGTCGCCTCGAGCGGGCCTGTCGGGCGAGGAGCACGGGAGGGAGGGGCGGCGGAGGGTGGGGAGCGACGGGCGAGGATCAGTCGCGCAGCGGCGAGTGGTTCGCGTTGTCCGTGTAGTCGTCATAGTCGCGCGGCGCGTCCAGGTCGTCGCCCTCGTAGTCGTCGCGCGCGTCCCCCTCGGCCGACTCGTCCGCGTCCGGCGCGCCCGGCGGGTCCGGCTCGGCCGCGCCCGCCGCCGCCTCCTGCGCGACACCACACAGCACACCTCATGCACCCGCTACCTCGCGCGCGGAGGGGACACGCGCCGCGTGCCGCCGCCGGGGGAGCGCACGCACCTTGCTCGGTCTCCAGCCGCAGCCGGGCAGCGGCAGGCCGTCGGGGCCGAGCGGGCACGGCGCGTCCAGCCCGGGCACGCCCTGCTCGCCCTTGTCGCCCTTGTCGCCCTTGCGCCCTCGCTTGCCGGCGGGACCCTGTCGAGTGCGCGCACACTGTAATGTTAGCGTCGAGCGCGCGCCGGGCGGGCCCGGGGCGGTGCGTTAGTGTAAGCGCTGTGTTAGTGTCATGCGGCGGCGACTGTTAGAGCGGACGGGCGCATGCACCGCGGCGCTGGAGCGGCGCCGGCACTTACTGGCTCTCCCTTGTAGCCCTTGTCGCCCTTGGGACCCTACGCAATCAAACGACACCATTATATTGGGCAGTGTTATCGCGTAACGCATATGGTATCGTATCGTAGCACAACTGACCTCCTGTCCGGGGATGCCGTCGGTGCCCTGAAAGATAAGCGAGGTGCGAGTGAGTGCGTGCGCAGAGCGCAGAGGGCGAGTAATGCGAGAGTGAGTGGCACGCACCGGCAGGCCCGGGTCGCCGCGCTCGCCCTTGGCGCCCGGCTCGCCCTGCGCGCCCTGCACACGCGCCGACAGACGCACACACATACATATTAAGGACAATATCTACAAATATTTAATACATTATCGGACATACTCTACGATACATTTAATTAAATATTTCACCTGTATACAATATCGTGGCATAGAAATAAGTGCGGCCATAAATAATGTTGCGTACTAATTGATTTACATTTCTGTTTTCTGCATTTAATACATTCACAAATTTCGAGACAAAGGTGACAAAGAGAGAGCGAATATACGAATGTGAAAACGGAGAAGTACTTTTATAAATTGTTTTATAATTGTTAGGCGTTAGTTGATTGTCGTGCGTACAACATTCAAATCTACTTTATAGTAATCATTATTGAGAATTGGCGATATTTCAGTAGTTTATATTTGTGTATGAATTTATTGATTGCTTTTGATAAATGTAAATGATCATTAGAATTGAATTGGGGTAATTCAATCTGCTTTGACACGCACATATTTCTGTCACTTTAGAAAGCTGAATTGACAATGATTCCAGTTGTTGTGCTTTAAGCTGTATTTGTGTAATAACAACACAGAGCCCGTCATTTACATTATTATAAATTGTTACTCAGTGTGCACTAAAATGTAGTCTTTAATAATTTGGAATATCTGCAATGTTATTAATATTATTCATCAACGTCTTGGAAAAACAAGAAAATTGAACGACGATGTCATTCTATATCTGATTCTACCTCTTGTACATGAGTTAGTAAACTTTGGTAGTTAACGGGAACATCTCATTCTTTTGCTGCTGATAAATTCAGAAAGTGAAAAAAGTGGTGGTTTTCGTGTCCACGGACATAAAAATCCAAACTAATTTCACTCAAAATGCCTGAGCATAATTTGGAAGTCAATTCTCGTTCTCCTCAAGGCAATCTCTAATTAGAGTTTTTTTTCCGTTCAAACTTCTACTTCTAGTGTAAAATCCGAAGATCTAAATGATTTTCTGAAATTCAGTATTATAACAATAAATGAAATAGAGGGTAAACTCGAATTATAACTTATCATAATATTATTCATGTTCTTTGTATTAGCAATCATCAAGTAATGTGAGCTCATGGTTGCGAGTGTCACGCGTCGCGTTACAATTTTATTCACAACTTATCAGATGCGTGTTTAATTTTATTCACAACTTATCAGATGCGTGTTTAATTTTATTCACAACTTATCAGATGCGTGTTTAATTTCTTCATATTAGTCACTGTCTGTCAGTGAGTCAAATTGTCGCTTTCAATAGTGCTATGGCCCAACTGTTACCGGTATCTTCTGGGAATTAGGTGAAACACGAAAACGTTTGTGCTTAATATTTTGATGTCATTATATACCAGCGGTCATCCGCATTATATTTATTACATTAAATTACATCAAAATTATTTAATAAAATACTGAGATATTGTATTATGACGCTTTCAAATTTGCCACATGACGCTTTCATATTCCCGACAAAACTCTTTTTACAATCGTAAATTAATTTATGATAGTAGAGATTTCGTATGCCACACTCATCAAACGCTGGTTCTCGATTAGTTGATCTTCGATCTCGACTGGTTGATACATGTGTTTTGTTTTTAATTTTATTTAAACACAATGATATTTTAATCTGTAACGTAGTTTATGGCCACTCTGTGTAGTAGGCAGGTACACTGCAGAGATCTTTGTTAGCGTTCAACACTTGAGGGCGGCTTATAGTTAAAGGTTACTTACAGATTTACATTTCGGGCACTAAGGGGGCACTCTCGTTGTGACATGTTCGGCGGGTCATACGTTCATCTACTATAATATACCGTATTCTCTGCGGTTACATTATAAAGAGACATACCTACGTGGCCATCTTACTCATGTCGAGAGGAAATAATAACAAGTATCTGTCGACTGCACTCTGTTGTGTATGTACACATACAATACGTAGGTGTGTGTGTGTGTGTGTGTGCGTGTGCGTGTGCGCGACTCACCTTCATGCCGTCGAGTCCGGGCGGGCCCTGCGGAGCAAGCACAAGTGAGCGGGTCGGGTCAGGCGGTGGGCCGTGTGATGACGCCGCGCACCTCCTCGTTACATACAAAGCTCACATCTGCAGTTAGCTTCTATATAATATACGTCACCGCGACTGTACCGTGCCGGTACTGCACTGTACCGTGCCGGTACTGCACTGTACCGTGCCGGTACTGCACTGTACCGTGCCGGTAGAGCGCTGTACGCACTCTAACACACCATACGGGCTGATTCATTATATTGAATTGCTTTATTGTTTAGACATATGTACGAATAATCCTCAGCTTATAATATTAGCAATAGTTTAGGGATTGGGCTTATAGCTTTGCGCAGTTTTCAGTAGAATATAATTTGTCTGGATATTTAAAGTCCCTTACTCTAGATATCGGCTGTGACGTGTCCGCGGTAGACTAACTCGAGGTCTCTGGTGATCTCGCGCTCGACTAGCGCTGCTATTTCGCTATATGTGTATTATTTATTATTATGGTTAAGCCAAGGGTTACGCGGGCGCGTCATACGGGCGACTGCCCAAATCACAAGACGCCTCGCGACTGAAAGAAGCGATACGGTCGCAGCTAATGAACACATTCGGATGTGTAATGCCTGCGTCTGCGTCTCAATACTATAATGATATAGAATACCGTAGTGCCGCTTGGGTCGTCAGTCGCAACAGTGACTAAGTAACAACCGAGCGACTGCAGCACTAGGGGACTTCACACGCCGAGGGCGTTATACAATATCTTTAGTTATAAAGTACAAACAAAGGTAAACTATTAATAAATCTTTGTTGGCAATAGTTTATTTAACGATCTCAAAATAATATATGGAACTTGTTTCGTCAGTCTATAGTTATTGTACTTCTAAGACGTGACACTGACGTGCGTCTACGTCACGTCTCCACGTTGAGAGGCGGCGTGTCCTCTCATGCACTTAATATCTTCATTAATACGCACGTAATACAATTACAGCAGTTAACACCGCATACAATATGTATATATTGGATAGTTTGCACAATGCACCGAGCATAATGAGTGTAGAGTATTGAGGAGAAGTACTAATGACGCTGCGATCGTCGCCACTGCGTGTGTGTGTGTGTGTGTGTGTGTGTGGATGCACATTCAATCATTTTGTCAATTTTCAGTACTCACCATTTAATAGTTTTGCGTTTGATAACTTGTATATATGATTACACAAGGGCAATATCCAGGTCATGAAGGTCATGCAGAGCGCAAGTGAAGGATAGTCGCGGGGCCACAGGGGCCCCGGCGGAAGTAAGAAAACACGGCAATGCACAGCATGCAAATATTTATTTTCTTCAAAATAATTTTTAAACAACAATATTAATGCTCTCGTGATGTATATATGGTACAAATGACAACTTTCGTTTTCCATAAAAAAACTAAATCCTTAAGGTTAAGCTTACACATATACAGACGACCGTACACAGAGGAGAGACATGGGCGGGCGGGCCGGCCGCGCGACTGGTCGCCCTACTCGCTATATGTACAGGCGCGCGACGCGTCAGGCGCGCGACCGGTCGGCCAGACGCAACAGTGGCGTAGCTAACAGTAACTGGTTAGGTTCGGACGGTAACGCGCCGGGGGCGGGCGACCGCGCCCCCGCCCCGCGCCCTAACGACGCGCTTACAGTTGCTGCTCTCGTACTTCATCAATAATGTGAGTTATTCAATTTTACGAACATTGGGTGTACCCATTATAAATTATTTATGACGATTAATAAATTATTGGTTAATTACACCGAACATTTCAATTAACCTCCCACAATACCAAAAAAAATGATTCCATACTTAGAGGAATATTGTAAATGGTCGCCGAGTAATGCCGACAGAGTACACATTAATTTTTATATCTTAATATTTTCAATTTAGTTGACAATAGTACAATGAGCGCGAATAGCTTGCGTGTGATATCTGTTTACCAAGTGTTTAGGAACATTTATTGTTGTTACCTCAATAATAGATCTACAGTATAATCTCACTAATCCGGCACAAATAAAAATCAGATGGTGCCGGATTATTGGAATGTTCGGCGTACTGGCTTAGAGAGAAAAAATATATACAATAAAGCATTTCATAGAGAGAATACGTATAATATTCATATATTATTATGTAATTACATCGTTTTATAATATGTAGTCTTTAAGTGAGGTCTGCTTTTGTGCAACTCCTTGTGCAAGTCCTTGTTTATAAACGTTTTCTCGCATATTTCGAAGAAAAATTGAATATAATATTGTAATCGGGCGAGCGAGGCGTTCGCGGAGAGTGTTGGATTATTGGACGTATGTGATTATACTGTAATTGACATTTCAAAATGGAATGTTATAGTCGTGTACAAGTACACACATAACACCGTATTGTAATGCATAACGCCTGAGGAGAATCACCTCATCATCAACTATTGTTATGATATGTTTATATGATCGGCATATTATAGAATAAAACAATTTTAAGACAGAGATGTCATTAATAAATATAATAAAAGGAGCGGGTGCTAGCAACGCTCCTTGGGGAACTCCTGAAGTGATATACGATCTCCTTGATGTGAATCTATTGCAAACAACAGTATGATACTTGTTCCACATATATAATGAAAATCACCTTTCAAGATTTTCTTATAATTTATTTGTGAACAGTTTTTGCATAATCAGTGAATGGTCAATCCTATCAAATGCCTTAAGATAGTCATTATAGATAATGAATACGTGATACTTTATGATAATTGTCTTTATAATGTATACACAATTTGTGAGTCTTTTGACGACATTCAATGCCTCATAAAATTACGTTTTTATTTAATTTAGCTAAAATTATTTTAGTTCATACACATTTGTGAATCGGTTGATGTACTATTTAAGCCAGGGCATTTGTCCATCGAGGTCGCTACACTACACAGAACATTAACACAAACGTGTAGTTAAGTGATTGTTTTACTTGTTCATTGCAATAGCGTATCATTTAAACCTAAAATTACTTTTTATTTTAATATATGTAACAGTTATGAGGAGCAGGCAGCTGTAGCGCGTGGGCGGGCGCGGGTCGCGGGGCGCGCGGTCGCTCTCTCACATATCAATACTTACACAAATAGTTATGTATACGATACATACACGTTTGTTCACGCGACAGTTAACAAACACACTTACAACTAACACCTTATGGCATCGCAAACGATTACAACACATTGAACAATATAGGAAGATATGGTAACGTCGAGCGTGCGAGCGCGCGACACTACTCCACTCATAGCCTTATATATACATACGTCAGACTAATTGAGACTAAACAGAGACTATTATATCGTGAACTAAGGACAGAGAGAGAGACAGAGAGAGAGGGTGGCTATATTGTGTGGAGGGTGGCTCCATAAGTAATGATATTGAATGCGCGAGGCGCGGAGTAGTGTCGCGGGTACACGCCGATATAACACTTACAAATAGTTGGCACCGTATCCGTTGCGATCTAATTACAATATGATATAATACATGTTAACGTTTTTAAAAATATGAACTCTGAGTACATTATACAAATAAATATTACTTACAATGTGCGAGCGCGGCCGCCGGTGAGGCCACCGCGCGGCCGCGGCTATGTGCGCTACTTACAGCCGGCGCGGCCGCCGGTGAGGCCACCGCGCGGCCGCGGCTATGTGCGCTACTTACAGCCGGCGCGGCCGCCGGTGAGGCCACCGCGCGGCCGCGGCTATGTGCGCTACTTACAGCCGGCGCGGCCGCCGGTGAGGCCACCGCGCGGCCGCGGCTATGTGCGCTACTTACAGCCGGCGCGGCCGCCGGTGAGGCCACCGCGCGGCCGCGGCTATGTGCGCTACTTACAGCCGGCGCGGCCGCCGGTGAGGCCACCGCGCGGCCGCGGCTATGTGCGCTACTTACAGCCGGCGCGGCCGCCGGTGAGGCCACCGCGCGGCCGCGGCTATGTGCGCTACTTACAGCCGGCGCGGCCGCCGGTGAGGCCACCGCGCGGCCGCGGCTATGTGCGCTACTTACAGCCGGCGCGGCCGCCGGTGAGGCCACCGCGCGGCCGCGGCTATGTGCGCTACTTACAGCCGGCGCGGCCGCCGGTGAGGCCACCGCGCGG
Source organism: Lymantria dispar (assembly GCA_032191425.1). Classification (NCBI taxonomy): domain Eukaryota; kingdom Metazoa; phylum Arthropoda; class Insecta; order Lepidoptera; family Erebidae; genus Lymantria; species Lymantria dispar. The sequence continues at coordinate 636,259 of CM063449.1, forward strand.
CCGCGGCTATGTGCGCTACTTACAGCCGGCGCGGCCGCCGGTGAGGCCACCGCGCGGCCGCGGCTATGTGCGCTACTTACAGCCGGCGCGGCCGCGGCACGCCACTACGTGAAGGCGAAGTCGGGCGGCCAGCGGTTGTCCTGCACCACACACCACACCACGCCCCGGTTAGTCGGAGTTAGTTAGCGGTACACGCGTCAGAGCTGGTCTGCGCCAGGTGTTAGTGTCTATCTACTGTGACGTGTGCACTTGGCTCACTTCGTGTACGAGTGGCGTCGAGAGGTACTCACCCTGGGGCCGAGCTCGCCCGCGCGTCCCGGCTCCCCCGGCAGACCCACTGGACCCTGTGAAGCGATCACATCGTACTGTAAGCTGAGCATCGCTCACAACTTGATTGATAGAGCAGTTTCAGCGAAACTATACTATCATATCAATACCGTATTGTATGTGTTGACATATCGAACTGGCAGATTACGGCACAACTGGTCAAACGAGAGTTAGGCAATGGTGGTAGGAGTCTATGTAACAAAAAAATTAAGTAAAATATTGATTTGTTAATGATTTAGAAACGTAAAGTTTTCAATTTCGTCATCGTTTTTTCGCATTGATCTGATTGAAATATATAAAGTCAGTGATACTTAATCTGCAACATATTCGTACTGTGTTAAATGTTCATTAGAAATTGAATAAATCGATGATTACGTTAGGCATAGACTCTCAGACACATATTTTTGAAATCACTAATAACTATTGTTTTAATTTTTTTTGTGTAATATACATTCTAATTACGATCCATAACTGCTAAAGTACAACATAGGTACTCGAACAGTTGTTCCATAACGTGAGAGACCTTGTATACGACGATAAGTAGCAGTCATATTATATTACAAATCATCATCTCCATCATCTCAGTTCATGTACGTGTCCCACTGCCGGGCCCGGGCTTCTTCCATAATGGGAGGTAATATAATTAACTATTTCACGCTGGTCGGGCTGTTCGGTATAAGATTTTCCTTGGTGTTTTCTTGCAGTGTTGCTGTTTGCTTTCGACTGTTAGTCGTCTTTTACGATCAGTCGCAGGCACTGCGGCGGTGCGGCGGTGCGGCGGTGGTGCGTACTGTGTGCTCACAGCGACCCTGAGTGTGTAGCGCTACTTAGTGGATACTGACCGGTAGTCCCATTGGACCGGCGTCGCCATTCTCACCCTTCTCACCCTGAAAATTTGAAAATCATATATTTTATATTAAAATTATGTTATCTAGGTAATTGTTCACTTATAGCTGCCTCACTCAGAGTACCGGCCGACCGCTCGTGTTTAGTGTCGTCACTAGCTGCGGATAAGATATTTCATACATTTTGTTACCATCAACATACAAATCAACACTTGAACGCCAACACGCCCACAGTCGCTGGCCTCTGCCTAGCCCGCGGCCCACTACCAAGTCTTAATAATATAACAATAACTAGTCGTATAGGTAATAATCAATAATAAAGTAATCAAAAGATAAACGCGTTTGAACCTTGAAAATATACTGATGGAGTAAACGGAATCCTATATCCTTAGATCGTATAATAAAGTATAGAAGGACAGTGCCGGTACGTGACACAAGCGATCAAAAATATAATACTACATGCGTACAACGATTACACACGCACACCGCTATACAATACAGTTGCCTTGTACGCAGTGACCTTGTACGCTACGGACCGGTTCGGCATAGGGAGCCATTTCTGGCTCCAATTTAAATGCTTCAAATTTTGTGCGCGGAGTTAGCTTCTATGAGTTATTATTCTAAGCCTATACCCATAAGTGTTCGTTAGGACGACGACTGATAGCTGCCAGTGAACCACTGGTGGTCGTTATTCGTTAACCGCGTCAGGTGGTTGTACCGACCACTTGGGGGTCAATGCGTCTCTCTATGCGGTTAGAAGTGTTTACTTTTGAGCTCAAATTAACGCGTAACGAGCCTAGGACGAGTTAAAGAGCTACTATAAAATTAATACAATTTGTACTTACAGCTTTCCCTCTGATACCGGGCTCCCCCTTATCGCCTTTGATACCGGGTGGACCTGCTACGCCAGGGGGCCCGGCAGGGCCCGGCGCGCCCGGTGGTCCTAACATCTGTAAACACATGCGTTCTAAACGTTAATTGAGTTATGAATCAATTAAATTATAAAACAATATACACTTGTCACGACATTTTTAAAATCAACTAAATTCAGTACCAGTGTACTGAATCTTGTATAAGTATAATGAACACAGCATTTCGATTTATTTTTTAATATTTGTAGTTTAATGACTGTGATAGACTTGTGTTGTTATCACAAAGTGATGGTCTGGCCTCTGATCTGTCTCGTAGTTGACATGGAGGTATCTTCTTGATGTAGGTAACTGGACCACGATATTTCGGCCAAATTTTTCTTCTTTCTGTTTCACATTGTATCATATTTTATGATTATTTTGTTGTCACTGAAAACTGATCACATAATTACGATAGCAATAAAACAGAAATGCAGCGTGTTACTCCAAACATATATGTAGTTAGGGGCGGCACCCGAAAAGGTAACTTGCCGGGCTGTCTACGGACTTCAAGGAACTTGGTATCAGTGGCCGACTCAATGGCGAACGGGAGGAAATATGGAATACCTCTCGTAACGTAGACCACAAACCGCCCCAAAAAAAAAAAACAAATGTATAGAGTTGGACATTGAGATGTTAGGTTGTGTGAAATCGCTGAACTAATCATCGGGGATCCCAATCTTACGGACAGATTGGACTGACTCGAGCGACGGAGAAACTTTGGGGCACTCTGTGTACTCTGAGGACTCTTTCATGGGGAGTGCTCTGAGGAATTATTTGACTTGAAACTACCGTCACGGTTTTACCAACGTACCATTCTACACCATAGCAGGGTTCATCCATTTCACCTGGAAACGTTATGGTCTTTAACTGACGTTTCCAGCGATCATTTCTCCCACGTACCTGCAGGCTTTAACTTTAACTACCTGCTACTGTGTTTCCCGAGCGCTATGACATGTCTGTTCTACTCTCATAGCTGTGCTTCTGGTATTTATTGCAAAGGTTCACGTGCGGCAGTATCACTTACCATCAGGTGTGCTACTTGCTCCGCCCTAGCCGAGGCCGCGGGTGCCTGGACCGGGGAGTTAGTCCGTCACCTGCCGAGAGGCCGACCGCGCGACTAAGACCGACGTCCTCCCCGAGGAGGGGACGTCGGTCAAGGAGATGGTATTCCCCAAGGGGTACTCCGTCGGGCCGACCACTGACGACAAGTCACCCTTCACTAGTGGTCAGCCCAACGACGAAGGCAAAAAAAAAGGTGTGCTTGTTGCTTGTTTGCCACCATCGGCAATAAACAAAAAACAATATCTATAGGTGAGTTACTTTGCATTGGTAATATAGTGTACATACGAGGTCTGTTGAAAAGATACACGGACTGTTTGAATTGCGCGGTGCAAATTGGTTGCAGGAGAAGCCGCTTGGTATGTCTAGCTTCGTACAGATCAGCTGATTAAAATGCCGTTTGCTGGTCGCGAATATCTTGATTTGTTGATAAGCTACACGATTTTCAGTAAAGAGTGTCTTTTGCGTTTGTCGGATTGTAAAATGGAGCAATGAACTGCTGTGAAATTTTATGTAAAACTCGAGAAATCTGCAACGGAAACATCTGCCATGGTCAACACGGCCAGAGAGGCTGACCGCGCGACGGCAACCGACGTCCCCGAGGGGAATGTCGAGAGGAGAGGGTACCCCGCGACCGAGGTATTCCGTCGGGCCAACCACTGAAGACAAGTTAGCCTGCACCGGTGGTTGGCCCAATGACGAAGGCGACGTGTCACGGGTGGGTCATGAGGTCGCGCGTCGCCCCTCTGTCACCCCGGATGGAGCCGGGCGGCGGGGCCGTTGCACATGGCCCACACTTATAAAAAAAAAAAAAATAGTCAACGCGGCGTACAGCGATGTTGCCATGAAGCGTGCTGCATGCTTCAAGTGGCGACCCACACATTGACATAATCAACACCCTGGTGGCGCAAATCGACGTCTGACCATTACGAAGCTTGCCGAAGAGTGTGGAATATCATTTGGGTCATGTTACGAAATTTTGGCCAAAAAATTTAAAATGCACCGCGTCGCCTCTTCAACTCACCTGTTCTTGCTCCTTGTGACTTCTTCTTGTTCTCAAAACTAAAAAAGAACCTGCTGAAGCTGAAGGCCGTCACAAAAGAAGCATTACAAGACTGTTTCAACAAATGGGAACACCGTTGGGAAGGGGACCCAGACGTGTAACTCTCTGCGTATTTTTGAACAGACCTCGTATATTATGCAGGTGTTCACGTTTACATAAACGTATCGTTGTGTTTAAACGTGCAAATAAACATATTAAATAAATATATTTACCATTTCGTGTCCGTATAGCTCGTAGCCGGTGCCGTCTCCCTGCAAGTTCAACAGTGGGCATAAACACTAACAGTAGGTAGGAGTACATGTGCAATGACAGTGCTGCCGCGCGGACTGCGAGCGCGTGCTCGCTCTCCGTTCACTACAGAGTACAGACTCGATAGTTACCTGTCGTCTTCTCAGCTTGCGGTATTTCTGATCTCGTCGCGAGTGTGTAGAGCCGCGTGCACACGCCGCCGCACCCAGCGCCGCCCGCAACGCATCGCACACACAAACACACGTTACATATCGTTTGTTACAGATACAAGTCGAGCGCTTACAGTACAATCATTTGTTTGGTACTCTACACTGTTAGATATATTTATGCGCATGCGCATTATGTTATAAGTAAACTCACCGAGTCACCCTTGTCTCCTTTGTCACCCTTGAGTCCGGGGTAGCCAGGTGGACCGGGCAGTCCTGGCGCACCCAGCATGCCGGGTGAGCCCATGTCTCCATATTCACCCTTTGAACCTTTAGGTCCCATCTCACCCTAAACACACACAGCATTCGTAAGTCCATTTTAACTTTGAAAAATTAAATGTAATATTGGTTATAAGAAATCTTTGCAAACATGAACGAACTTAATAACGCTTCGGAGTACTTTAAATAATAGAGTAACTGAACAATTGCAACTATTATAGCATAATGTGTATATTTAGCCAGTTACATTCTCCGGAAGTGCAGGGGGGTGTCGCATTGATCTGACTACTCTTGTACCAATAGCATGATATTTCTAAATTAGAGATCGTGCTTGTCCTGCCACAAGGTTCTAATTTTGGACTAGTATTTTTCTTTTCAAACATTACCGAAAATGCTCTAAATACAAAAAAAAAAATAATGCACAGATGGTGACCAACGTATCGTGCCAAGGGTCGCGCATTTAGTTCTCACACAGTACAACAATTTTAAGGGATCCACAAATTTATTGATTTGAGTCGGTATAATTTGTGTTCCTTAATTACATGTTTGTAAAGTCTCCAAAATTACATTGCGTAAACCAACTCATTAGTTTCTTAGTGCAGGGTGCTGTCTGTAAAGAAAATGACCAGAATATAAATATTTTGTCTTGTACTTGTTATTTATATTTGAACATAGTATATAGTCTGTAATGGTTATTAAACCATTAGATATTAGTATTAACAGCAGGTGCATTGACTTGAGGGTAATTTATAACAAAATGATTTCCCGAAAGGTAAATAATATTACAGTATTTATGACTGACCGGTTTTCCGGGTGGTCCTGGTATGCCGGGCGTGCCCGGTGCTCCGTCTAGTCCGGGGGGCCCGCGCGGGCCCGCGTCACCGCTGCGACCTGCGCACACACCTGAGAGTCACTCGTCATCGACAGCTCGCGGCGACTTGTCGGTATGTTAGTGCGGACATTATGTATGTTAATATGTTAGTTGATTACGTCACCAATCGTTTGTTTGTTACTAAAATATAAATAATATAAACTCTGTATACCTTCTGTCCTCGGGCTCGTCGTACCTGGGTGAGTTCGGGTGAGGTGTCGCGCTGTCCTCGTTGTCATTTGTACCACAATACGTGAGAGGTGCGCGCTATTAGTTAATGCGAGGTGCTGCATGCAGCATGCAGGCATGCTCAAGCTGATGCGAGGGCAGACGGCCGCAGGTGGGCGCGCCGGCTCAGTTACCCGCTTGCCGCGCTTGCCGCGCGCGCCCTTGTCCCCGGGCGCGCCCGCCGGCCCCGCCGCGCCCGCCTCGCCGCGCTCGCCCCGCGCGCCCGCCGCGCCTTCGCACAACACGCGCGTCACTCTGCGTACTACACACTGCGTACTACGTACTACGTACTACACACTACGTACTACGTACTACACACTACACACTACGCACTACACACTACACCCGCTGAGCTGACGACACGTGTAAGCAGGTGCACACAGCACGAGCGTACATCGACACAACAGTGTATGATAACGCAGCACTTTACCTTATATATACCTACCTAATGAATTTGGCAGTATGAAACTGTATCGAACCGTTATCGAGAACATAATATTTGAATACAAAATTGTAACAAAACAAGGACAGCACTAAACATGAACAAGGACAGCACTAAACATGAACAAGGACAGCACTAAACATGAACAAGGACAGCACTAAACATGATGTGAAATAGCCAGGTGGTACGGTACGTATTTTATGTGAATAATGAAATACACGAAGAGACTCTATTTCACTCGGATTTGTTAACAACTTATATTTTCGTACTTCTCTCTCACAGCATATTTTTAGTAGAACACTTTACGATTAATTGTTCATATTAATTGCTTAATTGTTCATACTGCCAGTTTTCATAAAAATGTATCTATTATACAAATTCCATTCGAAATGTCAAATTTGTTTCCGTCATTCAATGCACAGACGCTGTACAAGCCAATATTGCTTAAACATATTTATGTGGACGCTACTTGAATCCGGCTCGAAGGACCAAAATGATGTTTAGGTTATATCGTCATTAACGGTAACCCTCTTTGTGGTTACGTCATTTAGATACACAGTATACATCTAGCCAATATAGAGTTTAAATGTTTATTGTGAGCTCTACTATAGATATCTGAGTCGCACATTTCGCTACGTTATTAATAATACTAGCCTACCAAGCTCAAAGTCGCCCAGCATGCTCTAAAACGGGCTACACACGGGATTTCTCTGCAAGATAGAATCCGAAATACGGAAATCTGTACAAGAAAGGCTGTAACCGACATAGCATAAAAAATACACTGATGATTCAACAACCATTGGGGAAGAAAGTATCTCGAGTGGCGATCACGTATCAGACGCCACAGTGTAGGACGTCACCCAACAGGTGGACCGACGATCTGGTGAATGTTACGCCTTTCAACAACGCCTAGCGATACTTTATTGAATGCAGTCCACATGGGACCGCATTTTGTGGCAAAACATGAGGGAGGCTTACGTCCAGCAGCGAACCGCGAAATACTGAATGATGATAATGATGATTCATAATACGTTTATGCGTCACAGAAGATTAGTTACGAGTGCTTCGTATTAATGAGGTTGATTGTACTTACTCGTATTGCGCGCGGCAATCAATGTCGCTGTGTAAGCAATATTGGATCGTACAGACGATAACACAATTAATTCGAGCAGATTCGCGTTATCAGAAGTATGTCGTGCTAAGTACACACAGTGAGGTCAAACTGTAAGGTACTGTTAATAGTTACATATTAGTTATTATTACTAATTAGTGTGTTGTGCGCGCTTCAACCGGCGGACCTGTGATATTAGTGAGAGTGATGGCGTAGCACTAGCGCTACGAGTGCTACACGTGTGCTACAATCGGCTACGTCATCTAACACAATGTCTACGCTACGCTACGCTACAAGTATACAAACAGTACCGGGTGGGCCCGGCGGACCGGGCGGTCCCTCGATGATGCCAGTGGGGAACGAGTCGCCCTTTAGCGTCGTGGTGATGCCGCGTTCGCCTTTGTCGCCTTTGTCACCCTGGAAAGTACAACGTAATGAAATGCCGTTAAAGGATGCCGCGTCGTACTTCACGTCAATAGCCGCGCAACACTGCACAAGTGCATAGTATACTATAATATCTAAAACGGCAAAGACACTCACGTGCTGAGATCGATTACGTCGAGCCGGGTTTCGAGCATGTCCGATGCTCATCATCAGGGCAAGTGCGCAGCGGCGTCTGCGAGGCCCCGGCGTGCACTGCGCGATGCATATCGAGCAGCGCGCCTCGACACAGTCATGAGGGGTGCGGGGGAGGTGTTCGCCTCTTGATCGTCCTCGGCGGAAACGTCGGACGAAACTTCACACCCGGAGTTAAGCGGCGTTGTTGGTATGTCACTCCGTGTGTAGTCACCATCACATACCACGCTGGTCACGTCACTCTCCACGCACACCATCACCTTACGACTCACGGCAGTATTAAGAGCTGGTAACCATGCTGACGACAGCTTCCATCCACCGTCTCTGTTGAAGGTCCGATGTCGGTAACCGAACCGGTACTACATTCGGTTCGACAAAGCCTCCGTATTAGCCACAGAGAGACGTTACAGACCGCGGAAAATACGTGAGGCCATAGAGATAAACCGACATCGGACCTTCAACAGAGACGGTGGATGGAAGCTGTCGTCAGCATGGTTACCAGCTCTTAATACTACCGTGAGTCATAAGGTGATGGTGTGCGTGGAGAGTGACGTGACCAGCGTGGTATGTGATGGTGACTACACACGGAGTGACATACCAACAACGCCGCTTAACTCCGGGTGTGAAGTTTCGTCCGACGTTTCCGCCGAGGACGATCAAGAGGCGAACACCTCCCCCGCACCCCTCATGACTGTGTCGAGGCGCGCTGCTCGATATGCATCGCGCAGTGCACGCCGGGGCCTCGCAGACGCCGCTGCGCACTCGCCCTGATGATGAGCATCGGACATGCTCGAAACCCGGGTCGACGTAATCGATCTCAGCACGTGAGTGTTTTTGCCGTTTTAGATATTATAATATGGATCAGTCTCACGATAATTTCAATACTAAAATTGCATAGTATACTACTAATATTTTTGTTTAAAAATATAGTTTTTACAGAAATACAATTTACCTTAAGTCCTGCTGGTCCCAGCGAGCCCGGTGGTCCAACTAAGCCTGGTGGGCCGACTGGCCCGGTGGGTCCGGGCGGGCCCGTCGGACCGGCCGGTCCCGTCCGTCCCTCGTGCCCCGGTAAACCCTCCGTGCCCTGCGGCCCTGGCGCGCCAGGAGGACCCGGCTCACCGGGCTCACCCTAATATATAATTATATCGTGTATAATTCAATAATATAAATGTAATGGTAGTAGTACTGATGAGTTTGCCACAAGTGTATCATGCACACACACTCACACGCACGCACACACACACACTCGTATACGTAACCGTCCACACGCACGCACACACACTTACACATACATTTACAACAAACACAGACATACGTATATACAGTGGCGGCTGGTGGGTCATCAAAAAGCGTACCGCACGCTATACTTACTCACTAAGTATTAAGATCAGTAACTTGCAATGGAACAACGATTTACATAAAAAATTATATTTTTAATTACTTTTGAACTCTTTACATTTTGTAGGTGTACTTGCGGAGAAAAATATTATTTTCATTTTTCACACTTAAAAATATTTATAAAAGAGTGCAACTCAAAACATATTTTGATTTGCACTCTTTTATTAAATTTAAAGAGGGCCTTGGCGGTCCCGCCAATTCATCATCTCAGCCCACATACGTCCCACTGTTGGGCTCCTCCATAATGGAAGGGTAATTGACCTAGTATACCACGCTGGTCAGACGTGTTGGTATAGGGTTTTATTTCGAGTTTTCCTTCTCTCGCATAGATGGTATATGCGTTTTATATCCCTTAGTCGTCTCGTACGATCACCCACGGGTAAGTTAGGGGGTGGTGAATTGTATTATTACTCCGTCACCACACGCTAATTCATAATCAACTTTATTTTGAAAACTTTTGTTATTGTTTTTAATATAGTCTATAGTAATGTTCATGTTCAGTCACACCGCACACTGTACACGCAGTATAAAATAGAACTAACACCAATATAAAAAACAATTACGTTATGTAAACAAACCATATTTAACGCGTCACAGATACATCGAAACTATACCTACTTATTGCACTTAACGAGACGTCATCGGCGAATTTCGTTGAAAGTCGAGTGCTCTCGGTAATGTTTGGTTCGCCCGTGTGGCGCACGAGCACAGACACATTTATCGGTACATTTCTATGAACTATCTTCTGTCTCACTCGTCAGGCGTTTTAACGCATAACTAACACAAGTTGTATTGGCAGTCCCCGTGCGCACGAGATTTTCTACACGTAAAAAAGTTTTAACAGTTTAGTAAAGCGCTTAAATTGTTTCGTCATAATTTGAAATTTTATTTGTTATATGTTTTTGTATGTTTAAAGAATAAATATTAATATGGTAATCTATACCAATAAATAAAATTGGAGTGTCTGTTTATAATGTCAAAATAATAGGCTTTTTTCATGCTCACACGGTTATTTGCACGACACCTATGCCTAAAATACAAATTATAAATTTTTTGTCTATCTGTCTGTTTGTTCCGGGTAATCTTCAAAACGGCTGGACCGATTTCAAAAATTCTTTCACCAATGGAAAGCTGTAATATTAGGGTAAAACTAGGCTGGTAGCGTAAACTAGGCTGCTATATTTTATCCCGGTATTCCCAGGGGAACGGGAACTACGCGGGTAAAACGACTAAAACCGAAGCGAAGTGAGGGCGGGTTGCTAGTTTAAAAATAAAGATGAAGTAACCTTCTATAATTTTGAAATCCAAAGATTTGGTGGTTCAGCGCACGAGTGCACTTAAGGTACAGCCGGTACTGCATATATACACACAAACTTTCAAGCACGTACACCCACACACGCACGCTACTGCGTTATTAATTGATTCATAATAACTATTTAAACCAACCCACGATACGAAATGTCTCCACTATGAAATTTGAAAAACGACGTATTCGAAAACGGTTCATTTATCTTCTTAGTATTAAGACTATCGTCTGCAATGATCTAATCGACGTTTATAATCTGACACATTAGCTTACGACGTACTTTCGAACGAATACTTTCAGAAAAAAATAATGTAATTGAGATGTTTTAGTGTTAAATATCTGAATGACGTATTGCTTCGATGTGAGACGTTTACTTTCAAATTTTCTAGTAGAGCTGCAAGGTCGATAATATAGACAGTACGCATAAACGATAGGGAGTATATATATAGTAGTAGATAAGCGAGGCACATTGCTGATAGTTCACAGCAAAAAAAAAAAAGAACGCATGCACTAAACTATTAATTATTAGCACGCAGAAAGCAAAAAAACTAATTAATGTAGAGTAACAGAGTATGGCACAGTTCGGTGACGGCGGGCGAGTACGCGGCCGTGGATCACGCCTCGACCATCTATCTGTGTTACTAGCGGATGGCGGGTATTAGACTTTGTATGTATCTATTGTTATTTATGAATTGTATAATGTTTTATTTAATTAAATAAATAATCTATGTGTTATTAACGTCTCACTATTTGTTTTGAAATTGTTATATAAATTCATATATCACAAGTGTGCACAGTGTACTGTGGCCGTGCATCGCGTGTGCGAGTGCACTGCACCCTGGGTGAGAGTGTTTGCGCTTGCTGCACATTGTGACTGACGTGTGACTCTGTGTGATATCTGTCTACGCGTTAGCAATACGAATGCACTGCTTACATCATTACTATCCTGCAGAAAGAATTCTATTATTTGAGTCGACACAATATGCACTCCGTTTATAGTACATATTGTTAAGGAATTTCTAAGGAAAATTACGTTAATGAGGCAGCCGGTTATAAAACGATTGCCAATAACTTTTACAATAAGTACTACATATTGAGTCGACACCAAATAATTGAGATAAGAGGAAGGTGATGATGATGTTTAAAATATGTCATTGTTGCAGTGCTGTGTGCTGTATGACACGAGGATACTTACACAGTGACCGTTTGAATACGTTATCACAGTATCATTTTATTCATGGTGCATGCCACCTGTTAGATGTTGTAGTGTGTGTGTGTGTGTGTGTGTGTGTGCGTGTATCTGCGCGCGCTCACCTTGAGCTGTATGACTGTGTGCGCGGAGATGTTGTGCCCGCTCGCCTGCAGCCCCTACGTGACACACGCACAGGTGAGCGCGCGCGCACTGTCGCCCCCCGCCCTGCCTCCGGGGGCGACAGTGGCGCCGCGCACACCACTATTAAAGCACAACACAATATACATATATACTAGACGACACACAGCGCGACTGTGCGGGGACCGCTCCCACCTCTCGCCCCACACACGACGCACTCACACGATTGCTAACTACAAAGTAGTACGATTTCACAATCTCAACGTGCTGACAGTACTCTACTGATGTATACGTCTAGTGGTTGTTTAATAAACTGACGTCACGTAAATCGTCAGGTTTGAACAATAAATGCGACACGTTTTTCACATTCGGGTTTGTTAAGAAAGTTTTAGAGTAGCATTTACATATCCCTGTGACAGTGGCGACGTGTCCACCTAGAGAGGTGTCTAGTGGAGGACTCCTACGTGTGTTGTGCTCATTGATCTCACTCGTGTAGTGGTTGACAGGTTGTGGTATTGTGATGATCTTTTGGTCATGATTAATACAGAATAGTGTAACACGAGACTGTGGTGCTTGTACAGGGTCCTGTCTCTTGTCCTTCTGTGAGTAAGAGACACGCCATGGAATATGATGAGTATTGGAGGCGATTATGTGTTTAACTTTAGAATTTTTTTATAAATAATTTGCGTAATAATTGTGTTAAGTATTTAACTGTTACTGTGTGACTATGTTTTCAAGTAAAGTATATAATATAGAAGTACTGTGCCCTAGTGGTGGACATTGAGATATAGAAATGGAACTGTGTGCGTCAATATCCGCGCTGTGAGGGGAGATGAGAGGGTGTCGGTCCCCGCGGTACTACGAAGCGCAACATAAGGGCGGTGACGTCACAGAGCAAGCGCGCGCCGCCTACCTTGACGGCTATGATCTCGGCGCTCGTGTACGGACTTATCTTAAAGTTGTCCACGGAGCGCTTCACGCCCTGCAAATAGTAACACGTTTACTGGAGCTCTACACTCTACACGGCGGCGGTCTGACACTTGCGAGCGTGGCGGCCAGTACCTTCACTGCGGAGAACACGTCGAAGCCGGGACTGCCGTGGTCACCCTTCGCGCCCTTGTCGCCCGGCCGACCCTGAAGTGACACGAACACTACACTATACCATTGTGTCGTTCTTCATACTTATATGTAAGTATTGATCTGTTGGAACAGCTGAACGTGTCGCACACCGACTGAGGGGTTGTTGACGAGGACTAAGTGAATTAATATTGTATCACTCACCGCCAACAAGTATCTGTCACGTATTGTGAGGTAACACGTAACATTGAAGAGATCATCAAATAATTACGTTTCGTAAATAATGCTTAGAGTAGAACATCAAGTTTTTGGTTGTGCATTCGATATCATTAAGAAGAGAATGTGTACCTTACTGAAGTAAAGAGTATTCTATTAATGTATCAAAACAATACGTATTGAAGAGAAATTGAAAGTATGTTTTCCATCAATAAGTCTGTCCACGTGGAGTGTTGGACACGAGCCACAAGAGAGATGCTGTCGTTATCGTTGCACTTGGCACGTGTTATCGAGTTAACCAAGAGACTATTGCTTTCGTTTGTAAGCTGTTGTAACGACTCCAACAGGAAAGTAATGTTCATTAACCCGTCACCACACAGGTACATTATGTGATATAATATAACATTTCAAGGTCATTTTGAGTACATTAGATATGTGCTCAACATTATTATTACTAAGTGTAACCAAAAATGATATAGAGTTAATAGAAACTTACCGAGTCTCCTTTCGGTCCGTCCAAACCGATCGGCCCCTGAAATTAAATACATTAGTAAGTTGAAAATAAAATCAAATGTTGAGAAATATCATACGCACTAAGTTACGGTTCTATAAGCACCGCCCTCACAGGCAAATAAAGCTGGGACAAGCGATATCACCGCGGTATACCACAACGTGTTTCTACAGAGGCAGTCTACTAGCTACGAGTAGAGGTTAGAGGACGTTACAGGGTCAGGCAGTGGCTAGCGCACGGCTTGTGAGTTGGCACCACGAAGACAGTCAGCTAGCTACAGGTTGTTATGTGCGCAGGTTAGAGCTCGCTACAGGATCACGTAGTTAATAGCACCCGACACAGACGCGCCGCGCCGCGACATGACTCATCACAGATCGTATATAGTGTGCCGAAGTAGATTATTTCATGAAAATTAAAAAAAGGTAACCACCACATGATTATTATAGAATCAATATAGAAATACCGTGTGCAACATCATAAGAAGTGACACCTTACTGTCAGATGACAGACAACAAGTACAAGAGATACCTGACACTTGTGTTGCAGCGATCCACTACGGTATTGTTGTGTGAACCAAACATTAGGAGTGACGACCAATCAATAATTTAAAACTATATCTGTGTCGATTATGGTTGAACGAATAGTTAATAGTGGTAGGATCACACTGTCGACAGTTATCTGTCTACAGCCGTGGGCCGGTCCGTCCGGGGTATTACCACGGTCTCGCAGAAAATCGACGTCTGAGTAGTAACAATTTGTTATTGCGCTTCGTTCGGTGAGCGAGAGAGCCGGAAGCCCAACTTTCTGAGGGTGTTTGCGTGTGGAGGATTTTGGTGGTGCCTTTGGTATCACCGAGCCTCAATGCACGCATTCACACTCCCTTCACTTTCTTTGCGGTAGGCAGCGGCCTTGTAAAGGTCCATGAGCGGCAGCAACACCTACCATCAGGTGTACTGGTTGCTCGTTTGCCACTGCTTGCAATAAAAAAAAACCGAATAAAAATTTTTTGGAACTAATTCCATCACGAATTCTCACCACTGTAATTCTTGTAAGCCAGTATGCACAATGGTCTCTGTATAAGATATTAAGCTTTGACCTTCAGCAAATCCTGGGAAATGTTTTTAATTGTGTTGGAATCCGCGACAAATTTAATTCGAAAAGAAAGAACTGGAGGAGTTGGAAAGATTCCATTTTCCTCTTATGCAAAGAGACAGATCTATTTGCATAAGAGGAAAATGGAATCTTTGAAATGAAGCTAAATTGGCTAATAAGCTCTTAGATAAGAAGATCTGCAGCTACATGAGGCGCAGCACCAGGGATATGACAGAACTGAAGGAAGGCTAAGTCACCTGAACACATGGATATTTTCTTGAGTTGCAACAAGGTCTTTTAACTCCCTAGTATGACATGCAGACTTTTTAACACGAGGTCGTACTCGTTATGCCAGAGTCTACTACAAGAGCATGGGGCGAGCTGTTTGTTCAAAATCACAGTTAGAGGTGACCATTGAAAAAATGGTGAAGTTATTAGTTTAAAATAGAACAATTTTACTTCTAAAATTACCATGGCCAGTTTGGGAATTAAGTTATATTGTGGTCGATTTCCATCCATATTTTTTCTAAATGCTTACGAGTAGATAGAAAGAATAGATATAGACTCTTCGTTGATAAATCTCATTGTTCTTGCCATTGGGTCAGGAGCTCGTCCTAAACGACGGATCAAAATATCAAATCGCGCTTTCTGCGTGACTAATTGAGTCAAACGACAGGCTAGACAGGCAAGCAACACTAGACGAAGGACAGGTCGCTAACAGTACATGGTTACAGCGGCTGTACAACGCCTACAGTGTGACTGGTGAGTAATAATAAAGTGTTAGTATACTAGGCATGCCTTTTAAGTTCTATCGTTTCCATATTTTCCGGCAATTTTGAATTTGGAACTGTTCTATATTCGAATGTGTTTAAATTTTGAATCTCAAAACAGTTGAAAGTATTAGGATTAATGCTATTGTTTAGTCACAGCGTCGATTGGAATCTGTCAGGTTACGTACGAAAATGAATCTTTCTAAGGAAAATGTTCGTGCAATAATTTTCTACAACTTTAGAAGAGGCCTGACACGCCTTCAGTGTTTTGAAGAGCTCCACTGAACACTGATGTTAGCTCCATTACTATGAAGCCCCATGTCTGCGGTCACTGTCAAACGCTGGTATATAGAATTCCAGCGTGGACATACTAGTGTTAGAGACACATCTCGCAAAGGACGCCCAAAATCCGCTTTCAGTGAAGATAACATCATTGCTGTGAGACAACTAATTCTCGAAGATCGTCGTGTGACGTATTGAGAGATAGAGGCTCTATTAGGCATCTCAGAGACAACCATTTAGAAGATCTACATAAAGCGTTTGGTGTGAGAAAGCTAGTTTGCCGTTGGATACCGCATCTGCTTTTCGACGATCACAAGGCGGCTCGTGTCAGATGGTGTAAGAAAACTCTGCAAAGGTTCAACCGAGGAGAGTCAAATCACGTTTACGACATCATCAGTGGTGACGAATCTTGGATCTATACCTACGATCCTGATTCCAAACAACAATTTACAATCTGGGTCTTTCAAGACGAGCCAAAGCCGACTAAAGTTGTTCGTTCTCGAAGCACTTCAAAGAAGATGGTGGCCACGTTCGTTGTAAAAACCTGCCATGTTTCGTCTATTGCACTTGACGATCGTAGAATGGTTAACGCAGAGTGGTATACCATAGTTTGTTTACCACAAGTCATCGCTGAACATCGAAAATCTAACTCAAAGCGACGCATCATCCTGCACCACGACAACGTAGGCTCACACAGCGCTCGTCAAACGATTGAGTATTTGAAGCAGGAAAAAGTAGAAATTATTGACCATCCTCCATACAGTCCTGACCTAAGCAAGTGAAAGAAAAGTCTTCGTGGTCAAAGGTTCCAGTCCGGTGAAGAAGCAGTCGACGCTTTCAAGTCAGCCCTTTTGAACACCCCCACTTTAGAGTGGAATAAATGTTATAATAACTGGTTTGAGCGAATGGAAATTGTATTAAGCTACGTGGTGAATACTTTGAAAAGCAATAAAAAGTACTATAAGGTTATATTTAATAATACTCTTACTGATAGTCCTGTTGAGATAGCAAATATTTTTTCAGAATTATTTCAGAATATTATTAATCTACATACTTGTGATATAGCGTTAGCTAATACTTATCTATTTAATAATGTCATCCAAATTAAAAATGAAATAAGCTTCGATCCGGTTACACCTAACGAACTTTTCAAGATGGTAAAAAATATGGAAAATAAAGCTTCTTTCGAATATGATAATATTCCACTGTCGATTGTTAAGGAAAACATTGACGTGTTGGCAGATCCTTTGGCAAATTTCTTTAATAATTGTATAAGGACAGGTGTTTTTCCCGATCAATTTAAAATTGCTAGAACATTGCCCATATATAAAAAAGGTGATAGGACTGATCCATATAACTATAGGCCTATTTCTCTACTGCCTATCTAAGTTGCTTGAAAAAATCATGAAAGATCGACTCTTGAGGCACTTGTATACATATAATATATTGAACACTGGACAATTTGGATATCAAAAGTATATTGGAACGATAGATGCAATAGACTCCTTAATAACAGATGTAGTATATAATATCTATACATAAATAATAAATGTAAAGTAGCGGGCCTGTTCCTAGATTTAAGCTCAGCATTCGATACAGTGAACCATACTTAATATTCTACTATTTAAGATGGAATACTACGGCATTCGTGGTAACTATCTAAAATTGTTCAGCTCTTATTTGCTAAACAGGAAACAGTACGTAGAAATTGAGTCAATTATAGACGAAGATAAAGTCAACTTTAAATCAAATCTTGTGACAGTGACTCGTGGTGTGCCCCAGGGCTCGGTTCTGGGACCTATTTTCTTTATTATCTTTTTGAATGACTTGTCACCTTTTATTACAATTACGGACGCTAGGTTCGTCGTTTCTGCGGATGACACTAATGCCATTATAGCCGCTGATAATATAAAAATCTTAACAACAAAATAAATATTGTGTTTAACGCGTTTGAAAAATGGTTTGGGACTAACAACTTAATAATAAATATCAACAAAAATAAATGTATTTTGTTCAAAAAAACTGCAAAAAATACCGATATTTTACAGATTATATCTGGCGGAAAAAGAATTGATGTGGTGGACAATATAAAATTCCTAGGAGTAAAAATAGATGCTTTGATAAACTGGAAACTGGAATTGTCACATATTATAAATGCAGTAAGCTCAGCCTGTTATGCAATTAGAAGTTTGAGGGAGTTTCTAACGATGGCTCAACTCAAGATGGTATATTTTGCCTTAGTAGAATCGAAATTCCAGTATAGCATACAGTTCTGGGGTAACAGCTATAATTATAATATAAACTCGGCGTTTGTAATACAAAAAAGAATCATAAGTATAATAGTACGTATCAAACAGACAAAATCGTTTAGAGAACACTTCTTAAGGCTACAAATTCTAACGATACCATCTTTATATATTCTAGTAATACTTACCAACCTACTCAAAAACCTACATAGATATGAGACTAATATAGAAAGGGAAAGAAGACTGAGTACTCGTAGAAAGGATCTGCCAACCATTCTGCGTCCAAAGTTAAATGTTGTTCAACATAGCTCCAGAGTACAAGCCGTAATATTGTATAACAAATTACCTTCTGATTTCAAAATTATTAAAAATCACACTATATTTAAAAATAAATAAAAGTCGCATTTATTGAAAAAATGTTACTATAGCTTAGATGAATATGTCAGAGATCGAAGCTGAATAATCTATCAATTTCAAAAATAAAAATAGAATAACTATTATGCATAACAAAAATAATTTTGAATATACTCACCTTACTTTTATAAAAATAGAAATATTATCAACTAACTAATATTATAAGTTGTGTAGTTGTTTTTGTAATAGGATAAGCGTGTAACATTAATTTAGGTACTGTTATTTTATTTTCGACACATATGTAAATTTGTTATGAAATAAATGTGCGACAAAACTTAAAAGGGATGCCTCGTATAGTGTATAAGATAAATCATTTAGTGCTTCTGCGTAAACTTAACAGTTTAATACCAAGGAATGTACATCAGGGACATTATACTTCTCCTCAGGAATTCTCTAGGTATTGTTGGTGACAGTTTTGGTTTTTTATTATAATTAGTGACATATCTGTTTTAAAATTAAAGTATTCTTCTTTATGTTGTTGATATGAAGTTATTATGTCCCATTGATATAAGTAATGAGACAGTGCAATACATCAACATGAAATTATTCGTCTGAATTAAAATATTAGAAAAGAAATGCTAATTTGAAATATGAGTATCAAACAAAGAGCGCAGCTCTACCTCTGTGAGCTTCATGGTTAAGAAATATTGGACTTTTATGTAAAGGAAGGTGGCACTAAATGTCACAGAATTGGTTGATATGTGTTGAGGGTCACTAGTACATCGCCCGGAACGCGAGCAGATATAACACTCTCAGACGGGCTGCTCTTATTTATGTACATAATAATTTGTGGCTTTGAGATATACTATTACAAGGAATGCAAATTATGTTGGTGTAGCACAGTAGCGCGCGTGAGTCAGGTCGCGAACGAGACCGCGCCGCTGAGAGTCATTGCGGCCAGTTATTGGGGAGATGGTAAGGGCGGATGGCTTGCGGGGCGCTACACTCGTGGTGCTTACCGTGTAGCCGCGCTCGCCCTTGTCACCCGCACGGCCCTGCAACGTGACACGCGTGTAGTGACGCATCGTCCCCACTGTCCCCCTACACCCCCCCACCACCACCCCTCACACCGATAACCACTGCAGCCGCCGCGCCACTTGCACTTGTATAATACTGATGTACTCATGTGAATATCTATAACGAGATAGCGACAATAGGGCGCATCACGATCATGCGGCGAGTGGCGCAGAGAGAGCGGGTGACAGTGAGGAGTCGCGTCAGAGGGACGGTCTTAGCTCGTGAGCTGTGAGAGAGAGACGCGCGTGGAGCAAATAATAAACAATATGTACCGGGAATCCGTTCTTGCCGGGCGCGCCCGTCGTGCCCTGCGAATCAAATAAACAAAATGTAAGAAGCGTGCGGTGAGCGAGGAGCGGTGAGCGGTGAGAACAGCGCGATACGCACTGGAGGGCCTGGTTCGCCGGGATCGCCCTTCTTGCCTTTCTTGCCGCGCTTGCCCGGTGGCCCCGGGGGACCTGAAACGTAAACATTAACCAGTTATGCATCATACTCATTAGACATAAACACGTACTTAATATTGTTATATTTATTGCGAGTCGCCTTAATATTGTTATATTTATTGCGAGACGCCTTAATATTGTTATATTTATTGCGAGACGCCACCGTCCACCACACTACAAGCGGTGAGGGTACACTGTGACGCAACACGCGATCTGTTGACGTCTTGTTGCATTCTATCTTACATTTGAGGCAGCGGAGGGGGCTAAGGAGGAAATTGCTGACACGCTCCACCACTAGTTCGACAGGCGAATCAGCGGGTGGGCGGATGAAGGATTAGTTCATCTTCCAAAGAAACCCACCGTGCTGTCCACTGAGGTTAAATACTCGTTATCTGTGATCGATCCAATGGTGTTAGAGAGGGAATAAGATAGATTATAGAGCAGCGAGGTGCCCATTGTGAGTGCAGGCGGATTGAATGACGCATGTCAAGACCATAAGCTGCTAAGTAATTGGAGTGACTGTATGCATTTGATTAGAACACAACGTGAGGACAACTGACCGCCTAGTACATAGTTGTAATGTCACTGACGTTGCAAGTTTATTTTAATATACTTTGAATTTAAATAGATCACAAAAGCCTATTACTAAAATAATCTAAGCATGAAAAAAAATCTGAATATAGAAATAAAATAAAAAAATGTTGTTGAATGAAATTGATACATCAGTCCAACGACTGACTATTCCCGAAATGTGACACTACAATAGTCACACTCACAGTCGAGTCGGACTGTCTGTCGCAGTGGTTCCTACAAGAGGCATGCAGCTCTATATTTGTGGTGATACCTCAGTTAATTTTCAAGACTGGGCACGTATTGCGATGTATGGTGACAAATGGTATTCGTTCAAGTGATCATCACTTCAAGTTATATTTAACGTACGTGTGTACAACTGGACTGTAGTCTCCTCCACAACGGGCAGGTAAAAAATGTAAACATTTTTTTAAAGATTTTCATATAACATCTTAAAGACGCGACCGATTTCGGTCGCTGCACATAGACAACACCTGAATTAGTGCAGCGGTTAGAACAAATTTTCAATAGAAGTGAATGCCGGTCCTACGTACGATAAATATTTTTCGATTTGTAAAAGTTAATTACAAAATTAGCACGTCAAATCTTATGGTAAAGCGTAGTTTTTGCTACATGATCCGTAGCGTCTAGCTACGATACTCGTAGCAAGAAGCTGCAAGTTGCGTAGCACTTTTCTACGGTTGCTGTACTTGCGAATGAGTGCCACCGCTATCGGTAGACTGACACGCAATCATGGTGCTGCATTCATGTTATAATCATCATCATTTCAGCTCTTAATATCTCATACCTATTGGTACGACTCGAGCCTTCTCCACATTAGGAGGGAAATTGACCTTCTATACCACGCTGGTCAGACGGATTGGGATTTAGGGGTAAGGATAGAGTTTTATTTCGAGTTTTCCTTCTCTTAGATAGATGTTATATGCATAATGAATCCCTTAGTCATCTTTTACGACACTCATGAATAAATATATCCCCGTGGGCTTGGAGTCGAAAGTGCTCAACTGATTGGTTCCACGTGCTGATACAATCTTACTTTATATTCGACCAACATATGTTGTTGGGCCCGCACGGTCTGAACACTGAATCAAGGTCTCTTCAGCTGGACTGCCCAACGTGTAATGCTGGCCTGTCAGTATGGGCCCGATTTGGGCCCAACTCGCTAGAAGAGTAGTTGCCGCTTCCTAACTGCATCGCCGATATTGCCTTTCAGTGAGGACCTCTGCTTCCAAATTTCACAGTGCGAACCATCCACAGCTATCTGCACCACGGTCCTACCCTGATTTCGCAGTAGCGGGCAGGGAGTAGACGCTATACCGATTGTCCGTAGAGAACGAATCGCCACAAATGTCACCAGAATTATAATCGTCACTCACCGAGCCATTTATTTCATACTGTATTGAATGCTACTGACCGACTAGACAGTGATGCAGCGTGCGACCTATTGTTACACACATAGAACAACATTGCCTCCGTCTTATTAATCACTATCGTAAGCTGCAGCGCCTCAATCCGTCGGATCATTGTCTTGATGCTGTAGTCACATTATATGTTATTATAAGCTATATTATCCACAACTTATATTAATATTTGTTCTGTATATTTTATGTGTAATGTAATGGTCTCTAAATATATACATAAAAGTTTGTATAAGTTAATACGTAAGCATTTTCCGTGTGGTAATGACGTAACACAAAAATGACGATACATATATTTTTTACTTCATAAAAATACTACTACTATGTTTACTACTACTATTTTTACTACTACTATGTTTACTACTTCTATGTTTACTATTACTATGTTTACTACTACTATGTTTACTATTACTATGTTTACTACTACTATGTTTACTATTACTATGTTTACTACTACTATGTTTTCTACTACTATGTTTACTACTACTATCTTTACTACTACTATGTTTACTATGTTTACTACTACTATGTTTACTACTACTATCTTTACTACTACTATGTTTACTACTACTATGTTTACTACTACTATGTTTACTATTACTATGTTTACTACTACTATGTTTACTACTACTATGTTTACTACTTCTATGTTTACTATTACTATGTTTACTACTACTATGTTTACTATTACTATGTTTACTACTACTATGTTTTCTACTACTATGTTTACTACTACTATGTTTACTATTACTATGTTTACTACTACTATGTTTTCTACTACTATGTTTACTACTACTATCTTTACTACTACTATGTTTACTACTACTATGTTTACTACTACTATGTTTTTTACTACTATGTTTACTACTACTATCTTTACTACTACTATGTTTACTACTACTATGTTTACTACTACTATGTTTACTACTACTATCTTTACTACTACTATCTTTACTACTACTATGTTTATTACTACTATGTTTACTATTACTATGTTTACTACTACTATGTTTACTACTACTATGTTTACTACTATTATGTTTACTACTACTATGTTTACTACTACTATGTTTACTACTATTATGTTTACTACTACTATGTTTACTACTACTATGTTTACTATTACTATGTTTACTACTACTATGTTTACTACTATTATGTTTACTACTACTATGTTTACTACTACTATGTTTACTACTACTATGTTTACTACTACTATGTTTACTATTACTATGTTTACTACTACTATGTTTACTACTATTATGTTTACTACTGCTATGTTTACTACTACTATGTTTACTATTACTATGTTTACTACTACTATGTTTACTACTACAATGTTTACTACTGCTATGTTTACTACTACTATGTTTACTACTACTATGTTTACTACTACTATGTTTACTACTACTATGTTTACTATTACTATGTTTACTACTACTATGTTTACTACTACTATGTTTACTACTACTATGTTTACTACTACTATGTTTACTACTACTATGTTTACTACTATTATGTTTACTATTACTATGTTTACTACTACTATGTTTTCGTGTGGTGACGGAGTAAAAATACAATTCACTACTTCCTATCAAAATAGGGAGTAGTGAATTATAACAACTTTTAC
Source organism: Lymantria dispar (assembly GCA_032191425.1). Taxonomy (NCBI): domain Eukaryota; kingdom Metazoa; phylum Arthropoda; class Insecta; order Lepidoptera; family Erebidae; genus Lymantria; species Lymantria dispar. The sequence continues at coordinate 660,110 of CM063449.1, forward strand.
GACGACTAAGGAATATAATACACATATGACATCTATACAAGAGAAAGAAATTTGAAACAGAACCCTATACCAATCTGTCTATACTGTATATACGTCCCACTGTTGGACCTGGGCCTCTTCCACTGTGTGAGGGAATTTGATCCACTACACCACGTTGGTGTGGTGACGTGTGACACGTGTGGTGACGGAGTAAGAATACAATTCACCACCCCCTATCTTACCCGTGGGTGATCGTACGAGACGACTAAGGGATATAAAACGCATATAACATCTATGCGAGAGAAGGAAAACTCGAAATAAAACCCTATACCAACACGTCTGACCAGCGTGGTATAGTAGGTCAATTACCCTTCCATTATGGAGGAGGCCCGAGCCCAACAGTGGGACGTATATGGGCTGAGATGATGATGATGATGACACCACGTTGGTCAGATCTCTTAGTCGTCTTTTGCGACACCCACGGGTAAGATGAATGGTGGTGAATGGTATACTTCCTCTGTCACCACACGGAGAGATTACATTATTTCATAAAATATATGTATCGTCATTGTTATTTATCACAGCTTATAGCCGCGCCAGGTACATAGAGAGGCGTACGGTGAGAGCGAGACGTTGCAATGATCCGATTTAAATGCACAGTTTATGTGCCAGTACGTACCATCACAAAGACGTCTCGCCTCCTCCGATACTAAGATGGGATACGACATTGGAAATTTCAAGACGAAGCGCCTCGCGAGAGAATATAGCTGCGCTTGGTTTTATACGCGTTCACATATGTGTGTGTAGTGAAAACAACTTAGACTTTGTATAACGATAGATCGCTGTGAAATAACTTATTTTTTAATAACGTAATATTGGATAAAAATGTCTGATAAAAGAGTCTTATCTTGGCAATATTTTGCACTTCATACATTTTTTACTCGTATGGTAATGAAATAAGAATGTAATACACCAGCCCCTATCTTACCCGCGGGTGTCGTAAAATACTACTAAGGGATATAATATGTATATGACATCTATGCAGAGTAAAACTCTCGATGAAACCCTATACCGACACGTCTGACCAGCCCGGTATAGTAGGTTAATTTCTCTCCTACTGTGGGCAGGCTCGAGTTTAGCATTAAAAATTATGTGAGCTGAGACGATGATGATGAATTATCTAAAAAGTATTTAATCAGCAGCAATAATGATGTGAGATACAATAGCATATATTAGTAATGGAGTCACAGACGTCACCAATAACATTAGTAATGGAGTCACAGACGTCACCAATAACATTAGTAATGGAGTCACAGACGTCACCAATAACATTAGTAATGAAGTCACAGACGTCACCAATAACATTAGTAATGAAGTCACAGACGTCACCAATAACATTAGTAATGGAGTCACAGACGTCACCAATAACATTAGTAATGGAGTCACAGACGTCACCAATAACATTAGTAATGGAGTCACAGACGTCACCAATAACATTAGTAATGGAGTCACAGACGTCACCAATAACATTAGTAATGGAGTCACAGACGTCACCAATAACATTAGTAATGAAGTCACAGACGTCACCAATAACATTAGTAATGAAGTCACAGACGTCACCAATAACATTAGTAATGGAGTCACAGACGTCACCAATAACATTAGTAATGGAGTCACAGACGTCACCAATAACATTAGTAATGGAGTCACAGACGTCACCAATAACATTAGTAATGGAGTCACAGACGTCACCAATAATATTAGTAATGGAGTCACAGACGTCACCAATAACATTAGTAATGGAGTCACAGACGTCACCAATAATATTAGTAATGGAGTCACAGACGTCACCAATAACATTAGTAATGGAGTCACAGACGTCACCAATAACATTAGTAATGAAGTCACAGACGTCACCAATAACATTAGTAATGAAGTCACAGACGTCACCAATAATATTAGTAATGAAGTCACAGACGTCACCAATAACATTAGTAATGGAGTCACAGACGTCACCAATAACATTAGTAATGGAGTCACAGACGTCACCAATAATATTAGTAATGGAGTCACAGACGTCACCAATAACATTAGTAATGGAGTCACAGACGTCACCAATAACATTAGTAATGGAGTCACAGACGTCACCAATAACATTAGTAATGGAGTCACAGACGTCACCAATAACATTAGTAATGGAGTCACAGACGTCACCAATAACATTAGTAATGGAGTCACAGACGTCACCAATAACATTAGTAATGGAGTCACAGACGTCACCAATAACATTAGTAATGGAGTCACAGACGTCACCAATAACATTAGTAATGGAGTCACAGACGTCACCAATAACATTAGTAATGGAGTCACAGACGTCACCAATAACATTAGTAATGAAGTCACAGACGTCACCAATAACATTAGTAATGGAGTCACAGACGTCACCAATAACATTAGTAATGGAGTCACAGACGTCACCAATAACATTAGTAATGGAGTCACAGACGTCACCAATAACATTAGTAATGGAGTCACAGACGTCACCAATAATATTAGTAATGGAGTCACAGACGTCACCAATAACATTAGTAATGGAGTCACAGACGTCACCAATAACATTAGTAATGGAGTCACAGACGTCACCAATGACATTAGTAATGGAGTCACAGACGTCACCAATAATATTAGTAATGGAGTCACAGACGTCACCAATAACATTAGTAATGGAGTCACAGACGTCACCAATAACATTAGTAATGGAGTCACAGACGTCACCAATAACATTAGTAATGGAGTCACAGACGTCACCAATAACATTAGTAATGGAGTCACAGACGTCACCAATAATATTAGTAATGGAGTCACAGACGTCACCAATAACATTAGTAATGGAGTCACAGACGTCACCAATGACATGCGATGCACTAGTAACACTTAGTGCGGGCATTAACCGTCTCTATACCTAATCATTTCTGAATTTTACGCGAGTATTACACATTTTAAATAAAACTACTTTACGAATTTTGTCGCGTTTGTATTTGAGTTTTGATTGCCCGACGTTTCGAACACTTTGCAGCTTTTATGGTCACGGGCGGACTAAGATGTCTCACGTTCAACAAGTCATCGTTACTGCAGAAAATTTATAATTATCTACCCGATACAGAAATTAGTTATTAAATATTGACCCACATTTTGATACAAATTTATTGCCAATGTAAGAAGAAAATGATTCTATATGAAAAAATTATATTGTTTATGGTTAGTAATTATTTAACATTAAAATTAATAGTAATTATATTTAAACAACCTAACAATCTAGTATACTACCACCGGATCGGAACACGGCCACACGTCTCTATACCATTGTACGTAAATGTGACGATTACAGTCGACGATTTTATTTTCGACACAAATGTAAATTTGTTATGAAATAAATGTCTTATGTCTTATGTCATCTTCTTCAGCGAAGCTGTAATCTAATAAATCGTTACAGTTAACATATGTGTTTATATAAAAAGTGGTACGTCTGTAGCTAGATATAGGCGAAATTTAGAACACTATCGGACACTGGTAACGACACTTGAAACATGATGAAAAAAACATATGGTACAAACATACGTGTTTGTATGTAGTTATAGCTATACGTAGTATAATTCATTTATATGGATTGTTGTATAAAACATAATAACTCTTTAATACTAAGAAAATGTATAGTATTGCTTTGAAATAAAAGCGAAGTACGTTGAGCGATTTTAAGCTGAATTATAAGGCCTACATTTAGGGATCACGTTTCCGTGCCGTAAGTCATCACTGTTCGTAGACCTGTGTTTTCAGACACTGAGGCATGTTGGACGAGAGGATCCTCTTAAGTTTCTCGACCGTAGCGCACATATCGCGTCATACTATTTGATAACGCGTCATATTACTTCAATACATAAAGTGTCAGTACAACATACTAGCGGTACGTATATATTAGACTGGGCCAAAAAAAACGAACAATTTTTTTTATTAACGGTACTGTGAAAATATTGTTCATGATGACAAAAGAAAATTAATCTGAAAACTTGAGCCCTTAATATTAATATTAAGAGGTGCATCATTATGATTATCGATTTTCGAACAGCTACTGAATTTTTCACACAAAATTCGGACATCATGAATTTTAAAAATATTTCCATTTCATACCTTTGAAGGAAATTAAATTCCCTACAAAAAAGCTCTCTTAATAAATTAACGTAGGACGAGCCGTTCCCTTGTAATCAAGCCTTAAACACTGATATATTTTTTTAATTTTTTAATTTGGATTCTGGATTTTTTTAACCACTATAAATATCAACATTTTTATATAGCAAATGATTATTCTTAAGTAAAATTTCATGCTCTACAAAAAAGGTCTCTTAACATTTTTTATCAAATTCACTCCTTTCAAAGTTATTCGACTTTAAAATAAACGGTTAATTACTTTTGAATTTAATTTTACCTGCACTATCGACCACAAGTACAATTAAAACTAGACATGTTACAATAACATAAAAAAATATACATTTGTTATGGCTATTCCTTAATTTTTTTCAAAGAAAACGTTAATCATTTGACTTTAACAAAACTAAACCCAACCTTACAGTACAGGTTGTATACAGATAAAGGTAGTACAGTGCTCTGTGTTCATATAAATCTGTACGACAACTTGAGAAACGATAAGGGTGCGTTAGTTTAGTGAACTGCGTTACAAGTAGTACTGCCTGATACAATACGCTCGTCTCGCAGCGTACATCTCAACACTACAAAATCACATTTACAATTTTTCATGTGATGAGACAGTAATAATATAATTCACCACGGATCTTATTTGTGGGTATTGGAAAGGATGGCTAACGTATATAATATGCATGTAACATTTATGCAATAGAAGATAAACTAAAAATAAAACCTTATATCACCATGTCTGACTAGCATGGTATAGCAGATCAATTTGTCTCCTATTGCGGAAGGAGGTTCGACACAACAGTGGTTGGTACCTTTATGAGCTGAAATGACAACATGTATTCAATTTCTTTTATCTGAATCGTGAAATTATAAACAATCTACATAAATATTAAAAAAAAGTTTACAATGTGTGTGTGTGTGTGTGTGTGTCTCATATAAATGTCTCTCAATTGAGCCGCGTGTCGATGTGTGTTACGTCGTAGAGATTCTCGTAGACTCGTAGCCGGTGTGTCGCGTGTTACGTAGCGACGTGCTACGAGATAGCTACGCGCTACACTATTGTGTGAGTGTGCTCGTAGCAGTGTGCTACGCGACTGTATCTGTGATGAATGGAATGTGTGTGTGTGTGTGTGATATATATATGCAGGTGACAGTCTACAACTAGACGAGACTCACCTCACTGATAGTACATACACATCCATACTAATATTATAAATGCGAAAGCCTTACTTTCTTGTTACTTTTTTGTTTGTTTGTTTGTTTATAGCGCTTTCATGCTTAAACTACCGAACTGATTTCAAAAATTCTTTCTTCAATGGAAAGCTATAATATTTTTATTTATTTACATAATTACATAAAAATTACATAAACCATAACAAAGGAAAAGGAATGTTTTAACTTACATGCTACATTGCAAAACTGAAAATAACTGGTAAAAAAATATCAGGGAGTAACATAGGCTATATTTTATCTAGGTATTCCCACAGGAACGGGAACTACGCCGCGGGTAAAGCGACAGAAACCGAAGCGAAGCGAGGGCGGGTTGCTAGTGATTGACAAATGTGTTATACACAGCGCTCATATGTCAATGAGTCTGTTCTATTGTAATAGAAGTTATATGTGTAACTAGTATGACATTAAACATACGAATATATATAAGAAAATATATTAAATATGCCGTCAGTACGCACGTCACCGACACGAGCCGGCACGGCTGTACTGCGTATGAGTACTGGTTCGTGTGCGCACATATACAGATCACACGAGATCTAATCATTAATCACTGCACATCATCAGCATCATTGCAGCTTATATACGTCCCACTAGTAGACTTGAGCCTCCCTTAAAAAGGCAGCAGACTTATTACACACCACGCTGGTAAGGCGGATTAGTATAGGGTGTAACCATCACAGACAGGTGTACTGTAATCACTACATCGTCATCTGATGGTGTACAGTGTGACGTCACACACGTCCACACCTTACTGCAGACAACACTCGTAATGACCAACTAGACGGACCAATCGAAACTAGTTAACACACGTACAGCGGAGTGTCGTATAATGTGTTCAAGTGTCGTACTCGCACTAAATATGTGTGTGTGTGTGTGTATGATAGTAATTTAGTTGTAAATATTAATAACGATTATTATTAAATTTCTATGAACACTCACGTTTCACTATGCTGGCCGCACGGTGACTGAATAAGAATACTATTCACCACCTCCTATCGTAACTGTGGATGTTGTACAAGACGTCTAAGTGATATAACACGCATATTATATATATATGCAAGAGAAGGAAAATTAAAAATAAAATCTTATACCACGCAGTCTGACGTATATAGTAATGCAATTTCACTGCTGTCTAGGAGGCTTGTGTCCAGCTGTGGGACGTATAGCAGTGAGCACAACGTGTACGCGGTGAGCGTGCGACTGGAGTATTATATAGTGAGGTCACGTGTGTGGTGCGCACACGTGTCACAGAGTGACCTAGCGCGACAAGGTCGTGACCTCTCAGTACGGGTCAACGCACTAGACACACACACACGTATACCTACGTACAAAACTACCATTAAATAAACCTGTTGTACGTAGCAGATGTTATTATATAAAATCTGACTGCATCGATGTAATAGTAGTCATTAATATACCGACCTGTCGTCACAAGTGCCTCGAGTTCAATTCCCACGTAGGGAAATATTTTATGTGATCAACAAATTATTATTTTAAATCTGAATCTAATTTGTAGTCTCTTAATCTAGTGATATGTAAATTAACTGTAGTAGGTACTTGGAGATCGCATCTCGTGTCTCGGATAAAAATGATGGTTGATCTTTTGGTAACACTAATCGCCTTGTATGATACTGTAAATATTTAGTTAAATACGAAACAGTGAGCGAGACATGTAGTACGTTACATTTAAGTGAAGTTCACAAACACACGAATAACTGTTGCATGTAACATACTAACTGTAAATATTTAGTTAAATACGAAACAGTGAGCGAGACATGTAGTACGTTACATTTAAGTGAAGTTCACAAACACACGAATAACTGTTGCATGTAACATACTAACTGTAAATATTTAGTTAAATACGAAACAGTGAGCGAGACATGTAGTACGTTACATTTAAGTGAAGTTCACAAACACACGAATAACTGTTGCATGTAACATACTAACTGTAAATATTTAGTTAAATACGAAACAGTGAGCGAGACATGTAGTACGTTACATTTAAGTGAAGTTCACAAACACACGAATAACTGTTGCATGTAACATACTAACTGTAAATATTTAGTTCAATACGAAACAGTGAGCGAGACATGTAGTACGTTACATTTAAGTGAAGTTCACAAACACACGAATAACTGTTGCATGTAACATACTAACTGTAAATATTTAGTTCAATACGAAACAGTGAGCGAGACATGTAGTACGTTACATTTAAGTGAAGTTCACAAACACACGAATAACTGTTGCATGTAACATACTAACTGTAAATATTTAGTTAAATACGAAACAGTGAGCGAGACATGTAGTACGTTACATTTAAGTGAAGTTCACAAACACACGAATAACTGTTGCATGTAACATACTAACTGTAAATATTTAGTTCAATACGAAACAGTGAGCGAGACATGTAGTACGTTACATTTAAGTGAAGTTCACAAACACACGAATAACTGTTGCATGTAACATACTAACTGTAAATATTTAGTTAAATACGAAACAGTGAGCGAGACATGTAGTACGTTACATTTAAGTGAAGTTCACAAACACGCGAATAACTGTTGCATGTAACATACTAACTGTAAATATTTAGTTAAATACGAAACAGTGAGCGAGACATGTAGTACGTTACATTTAAGTGAAGTTCACAAACACGCGAATAACTGTTGCATGTAACATACTAACTGTAAATATTTAGTTAAATACGAAACAGTGAGCGAGACATGTAGTACGTTACATTTCAGTGAAGTTCACAAACACACGAATAACTGTTGCATGTAACATACTAACTGTAAATATTTAGTTAAATACGAAACAGTGAGCGAGACATGTAGTACGTTACATTTCAGTGAAGTTCACAAACACGCGAATAACTGTTGCATGTAACATACTAACTGTAAATATTTAGTTAAATACGAAACAGTGAGCGAGACATGTAGTACGTTACATTTCAGTGAAGTTCACAAACACGCGAATAACTGTTGCATGTAACATACTAACTGTAAATATTTAGTTAAATACGAAACAGTGAGCGAGACATGTAGTACGTTACATTTAAGTGAAGTTCACAAACACACGAATAACTGTTGCATGTAACATACTAACTGTAAATATTTAGTTAAATACGAAACAGTGAGCGAGACATGTAGTACGTTACATTTCAGTGAAGTTCACAAACACGCGAATAACTGTTGCATGTAACATACTAACTGTAAATATTTAGTTAAATACGAAACAGTGAGCGAGACATGTAGTACGTTACATTTAAGTGAAGTTCACAAACACGCGAATAACTGTTGCATGTAACATACTAACTGTAAATATTTAGTTAAATACGAAACAGTGAGCGAGACATGTAGTACGTTACATTTCAGTGAAGTTCACAAACACACGAATAACTGTTGCATGTAACATACTAACTGTAAATATTTAGTTAAATACGAAACAGTGAGCGAGACATGTAGTACGTTACATTTAAGTGAAGTTCACAAACACACGAATAACTGTTGCATGTAACATACTAACTGTAAATATTTAGTTAAATACGAAACAGTGAGCGAGACATGTAGTACGTTACATTTAAGTGAAGTTCACAAACACGCGAATAACTGTTGCATGTAACATACTAACTGTAAATATTTAGTTAAATACGAAACAGTGAGCGAGACATGTAGTACGTTACATTTCAGTGAAGTTCACAAACACACGAATAACTGTTGCATGTAACATACTAACTGTAAATATTTAGTTAAATACGAAACAGTGAGCGAGACATGTAGTACGTTACATTTCAGTGAAGTTCACAAACACACGAATAACTGTTGCATGTAACATACTAACTGTAAATATTTAGTTAAATACGAAACAGTGAGCGAGACATGTAGTACGTTACATTTCAGTGAAGTTCACAAACACGCGAATAACTGTTGCATGTAACATACTAACTGTAAATATTTAGTTAAATACGAAACAGTGAGCGAGACATGTAGTACGTTACATTTAAGTGAAGTTCACAAACACGCGAATAACTGTTGCATGTAACATACTAACTGTAAATATTTAGTTAAATACGAAACAGTGAGCGAGACATGTAGTACGTTACATTTCAGTGAAGTTCACAAACACACGAATAACTGTTGCATGTAACATACTAACTGTAAATATTTAGTTAAATACGAAACAGTGAGCGAGACATGTAGTACGTTACATTTCAGTGAAGTTCACAAACACACGAATAACTGTTGCATGTAACATACTAACTGTAAATATTTAGTTAAATACGAAACAGTGAGCGAGACATGTAGTACGTTACATTTAAGTGAAGTTCACAAACACACGAATAACTGTTGCATGTAACATACTAACTGTAAATATTTAGTTAAATACGAAACAGTGAGCGAGACATGTAGTACGTTACATTTCAGTGAAGTTCACAAACACGCGAATAACTGTTGCATGTAACATACTAACTGTAAATATTTAGTTAAATACGAAACAGTGAGCGAGACATGTAGTACGTTACATTTAAGTGAAGTTCACAAACACGCGAATAACTGTTGCATGTAACATACTAACTGTAAATATTTAGTTAAATACGAAACAGTGAGCGAGACATGTAGTACGTTACATTTCAGTGAAGTTCACAAACACGCGAATAACTGTTGCATGTAACATACTAACTGTAAATATTTAGTTAAATACGAAACAGTGAGCGAGACATGTAGTACGTTACATTTCAGTGAAGTTCACAAACACACGAATAACTGTTGCATGTAACATACTAACTGTAAATATTTAGTTAAATATGAAACAGTGAGCGAGACATGTAGTACGTTACATTTCAGTGAAGTACACAAACACACGAATAACTGTTGCATGTAACATACTAACTGTAAATATTTAGTTAAATACGAAACAGTGAGCGAGACATGTAGTACGTTACATTTCAGTGAAGTTCACAAACACACGAATAACTGTTGCATGTAACATACTAACTGTAAATATTTAGTTAAATACGAAACAGTGAGCGAGACATGTAGTACGTTACATTTAAGTGAAGTTCACAAACACACGAATAACTGTTGCATGTAACATACTAACTGTAAATATTTAGTTAAATACGAAACAGTGAGCGAGACATGTAGTACGTTACATTTAAGTGAAGTTCACAAACACGCGAATAACTGTTGCATGTAACATACTAACTGTAAATATTTAGTTAAATACGAAACAGTGAGCGAGACATGTAGTACGTTACATTTCAGTGAAGTTCACAAACACACGAATAACTGTTGCATGTAACATACTAACTGTAAATATTTAGTTAAATACGAAACAGTGAGCGAGACATGTAGTACGTTACATTTCAGTGAAGTTCACAAACACACGAATAACTGTTGCATGTAACATACTAACTGTAAATATTTAGTTAAATACGAAACAGTGAGCGAGACATGTAGTACGTTACATTTCAGTGAAGTTCACAAACACACGAATAACTGTTGCATGTAACATACTAACTGTAAATATTTAGTTAAATACGAAACAGTGAGCGAGACATGTAGTACGTTACATTTAAGTGAAGTTCACAAACACACGAATAACTGTTGCATGTAACATACTAACTGTAAATATTTAGTTAAATACGAAACAGTGAGCGAGACATGTAGTACGTTACATTTCAGTGAAGTTCACAAACACGCGAATAACTGTTGCATGTAACATACTAACTGTAAATATTTAGTTCAATACGAAACAGTGAGCGAGACATGTAGTACGTTACATTTAAGTGAAGTTCACAAACACGCGAATAACTGTTGCATGTAACATACTAACTGTAAATATTTAGTTCAATACGAAACAGTGAGCGAGACATGTAGTACGTTACATTTAAGTGAAGTTCACAAACACACGAATAACTGTTGCATGTAACATACTAACTGTAAATATTTAGTTCAATACGAAACAGTGAGCGAGACATGTAGTACGTTACATTTAAGTGAAGTTCACAAACACGCGAATAACTGTTGCATGTAACATACTAACTGTAAATATTTAGTTCAATACGAAACAGTGAGCGAGACATGTAGTACGTTACATTTAAGTGAAGTTCACAAACACGCGAATAACTGTTGCATGTAACATACTAACTGTAAATATTTAGTTCAATACGAAACAGTGAGCGAGACATGTAGTACGTTACATTTAAGTGAAGTTCACAAACACGCGAATAACTGTTGCATGTAACATACTAACTGTAAATATTTAGTTCAATACGAAACAGTGAGCGAGACATGTAGTACGTTACATTTAAGTGAAGTTCACAAACACACGAATAACTGTTGCATGTAACATACTAACTGTAAATATTTAGTTCAATACGAAACAGTGAGCGAGACATGTAGTACGTTACATTTAAGTGAAGTTCACAAACACGCGAATAACTGTTGCATGTAACATACTAACTGTAAATATTTAGTTCAATACGAAACAGTGAGCGAGACATGTAGTACGTTATATTTAAGTGAAGTTCACAAACACACGAATAACTGTTGCATGTAACATACTAACTGTAAATATTTAGTTCAATACGAAACAGTGAGCGAGACATGTAGTACGTTACATTTAAGTGAAGTTCACAAACACGCGAGTAACTGTTGCATGTAACATACTAACTGTAAATATTTAGTTCAATACGAAACAGTGAGCGAGACATGTAGTACGTTACATTTAAGTGAAGTTCACAAACACGCGAATAACTGTTGCATGTAACATACTAACTGTAAATATTTAGTTCAATACGAAACAGTGAGCGAGACATGTAGTACGTTACATTTAAGTGAAGTTCACAAACACACGAATAACTGTTGCATGTAACATACTAACTGTAAATATTTAGTTCAATACGAAACAGTGAGCGAGACATGTAGTACGTTACATTTAAGTGAAGTTCACAAACACGCGAATAACTGTTGCATGTAACATACTAACTGTAAATATTTAGTTCAATACGAAACAGTGAGCGAGACATGTAGTACGTTACATTTAAGTGAAGTTCACAAACACACGAATAACTGTTGCATGTAACATACTAACTGTAAATATTTAGTTCAATACGAAACAGTGAGCGAGACATGTAGTACGTTACATTTAAGTGAAGTTCACAAACACACGAATAACTGTTGCATGTAACATACTAACTGTAAATATTTAGTTCAATACGAAACAGTGAGCGAGACATGTAGTACGTTACATTTAAGTGAAGTTCACAAACACGCGAATAACTGTTGCATGTAACATACTAACTGTAAATATTTAGTTAAATACGAAACAGTGAGCGAGACATGTAGTACGTTACATTTCAGTGAAGTTCACAAACACGCGAATAACTGTTGCATGTAACATACTAACTGTAAATATTTAGTTCAATACGAAACAGTGAGCGAGACATGTAGTACGTTACATTTCAGTGAAGTTCACAAACACACGAATAACTGTTGCATGTAACATACTAACTGTAAATATTTAGTTAAATACGAAACAGTGAGCGAGACATGTAGTACGTTACATTTCAGTGAAGTTCACAAACACGCGAATAACTGTTGCATGTAACATACTAACTGTAAATATTTAGTTAAATACGAAACAGTGAGCGAGACATGTAGTACGTTACATTTAAGTGAAGTTCACAAACACACGAATAACTGTTGCATGTAACATACTAACTGTAAATATTTAGTTAAATACGAAACAGTGAGCGAGACATGTAATACGTTACATTTAAGTGAAGTTCACAAACACGCGAATAACTGTTGCATGTAACATACTAACTGTAAATATTTAGTTCAATACGAAACAGTGAGCGAGACATGTAGTACGTTACATTTAAGTGAAGTTCACAAACACGCGAATAACTGTTGCATGTAACATACTAACTGTAAATATTTAGTTCAATACGAAACAGTGAGCGAGACATGTAGTACGTTACATTTCAGTGAAGTTCACAAACACGCGAATAACTGTTGCATGTAACATACTAACTGTAAATATTTAGTTCAATACGAAACAGTGAGCGAGACATGTAGTACGTTACATTTAAGTGAAGTTCACAAACACGCGAATAACTGTTGCATGTAACATACTAACTGTAAATATTTAGTTCAATACGAAACAGTGAGCGAGACATGTAGTACGTTACATTTCAGTGAAGTTCACAAACACGCGAATAACTGTTGCATGTAACATACTAACTGTTAATATTTAGTTCAATACGAAACAGTGAGCGAGACATGTAGTACGTTACATTTAAGTGAAGTTCACAAACACGCGAATAACTGTTGCATGTAACATACTAACTGTAAATATTTAGTTCAATACGAAACAGTGAGCGAGACATGTAGTACGTTACATTTAAGTGAAGTTCACAAACACGCGAATAACTGTTGCATGTAACATACTAACTGTAAATATTTAGTTCAATACGAAACAGTGAGCGAGACATGTAGTACGTTACATTTAAGTGAAGTTCACAAACACGCGAATAACTGTTGCATGTAACATACTAACTGTAAATATTTAGTTAAATACGAAACAGTGAGCGAGACATGTAGTACGTTACATTTCAGTGAAGTTCACAAACACGCGAATAACTGTTGCATGTAACATACTAACTGTAAATATTTAGTTAAATACGAAACAGTGAGCGAGACATGTAGTACGTTACATTTAAGTGAAGTTCACAAACACACGAATAACTGTTGCATGTAACATACTAACTGTAAATATTTAGTTCAATACGAAACAGTGAGCGAGACATGTAGTACGTTACATTTAAGTGAAGTTCACAAACACACGAATAACTGTTGCATGTAACATACTAACTGTAAATATTTAGTTCAATACGAAACAGTGAGCGAGACATGTAGTACGTTACATTTAAGTGAAGTTCACAAACACGCGAATAACTGTTGCATGTAACATACTAACTGTAAATATTTAGTTAAATATGAAACAGTGAGCGAGACATGTAGTACGTTACATTTCAGTGAAGTTCACAAACACGCGAATAACTGTTGCATGTAACATACTAACTGTAAATATTTAGTTAAATACGAAACAGTGAGCGAGACATGTAGTACGTTACATTTAAGTGAAGTTCACAAACACACGAATAACTGTTGCATGTAACATACTAACTGTAAATATTTAGTTCAATACGAAACAGTGAGCGAGACATGTAGTACGTTACATTTAAGTGAAGTTCACAAACACGCGAATAACTGTTGCATGTAACATACTAACTGTAAATATTTAGTTAAATACGAAACAGTGAGCGAGACATGTAGTACGTTACATTTCAGTGAAGTTCACAAACACGCGAATAACTGTTGCATGTAACATACTAACTGTAAATATTTAGTTAAATACGAAACAGTGAGCGAGACATGTAGTACGTTACATTTAAGTGAAGTTCACAAACACACGAATAACTGTTGCATGTAACATACTAACTGTAAATATTTAGTTCAATACGAAACAGTGAGCGAGACATGTAGTACGTTACATTTAAGTGAAGTTCACAAACACACGAATAACTGTTGCATGTAACATACTAACTGTAAATATTTAGTTCAATACGAAACAGTGAGCGAGACATGTAGTACGTTACATTTCAGTGAAGTTCACAAACACGCGAATAACTGTTGCATGTAACATACTAACTGTAAATATTTAGTTAAATACGAAACAGTGAGCGAGACATGTAGTACGTTACATTTCAGTGAAGTTCACAAACACGCGAATAACTGTTGCATGTAACATACTAACTGTAAATATTTAGTTCAATACGAAACAGTGAGCGAGACATGTAGTACGTTACATTTAAGTGAAGTTCACAAACACACGAATAACTGTTGCATGTAACATACTAACTGTAAATATTTAGTTAAATACGAAACAGTGAGCGAGACATGTAGTACGTTACATTTCAGTGAAGTTCACAAACACGCGAATAACTGTTGCATGTAACATACTAACTGTAAATATTTAGTTCAATACGAAACAGTGAGCGAGACATGTAGTACGTTACATTTAAGTGAAGTTCACAAACACACGAATAACTGTTGCATGTAACATACTAACTGTAAATATTTAGTTAAATACGAAACAGTGAGCGAGACATGTAGTACGTTACATTTCAGTGAAGTTCACAAACACACGAATAACTGTTGCATGTAACATACTAACTGTAAATATTTAGTTAAATACGAAACAGTGAGCGAGACATGTAGTACGTTACATTTCAGTGAAGTTCACAAACACGCGAATAACTGTTGCATGTAACATACTAACTGTAAATATTTAGTTAAATACGAAACAGTGAGCGAGACATGTAGTACGTTACATTTCAGTGAAGTTCACAAACACACGAATAACTGTTGCATGTAACATACTAACTGTAAATATTTAGTTAAATACGAAACAGTGAGCGAGACATGTAGTACGTTACATTTAAGTGAAGTTCACAAACACGCGAATAACTGTTGCATGTAACATACTAACTGTAAATATTTAGTTAAATACGAAACAGTGAGCGAGACATGTAGTACGTTACATTTCAGTGAAGTTCACAAACACGCGAATAACTGTTGCATGTAACATACTAACTGTAAATATTTAGTTAAATACGAAACAGTGAGCGAGACATGTAGTACGTTACATTTAAGTGAAGTTCACAAACACACGAATAACTGTTGCATGTAACATACTAACTGTAAATATTTAGTTAAATACGAAACAGTGAGCGAGACATGTAGTACGTTACATTTAAGTGAAGTTCACAAACACACGAATAACTGTTGCATGTAACATACTAACTGTAAATATTTAGTTAAATACGAAACAGTGAGCGAGACATGTAGTACGTTACATTTAAGTGAAGTTCACAAACACACGAATAACTGTTGCATGTAACATACTAACTGTAAATATTTAGTTCAATACGAAACAGTGAGCGAGACATGTAGTACGTTACATTTAAGTGAAGTTCACAAACACGCGAATAACTGTTGCATGTAACATACTAACTGTAAATATTTAGTTAAATACGAAACAGTGAGCGAGACATGTAGTACGTTACATTTAAGTGAAGTTCACAAACACGCGAATAACTGTTGCATGTAACATACTAACTGTAAATATTTAGTTAAATACGAAACAGTGAGCGAGACATGTAGTACGTTACATTTAAGTGAAGTTCACAAACACACGAATAACTGTTGCATGTAACATACTAACTGTAAATATTTAGTTAAATACGAAACAGTGAGCGAGACATGTAGTACGTTACATTTAAGTGAAGTTCACAAACACACGAATAACTGTTGCATGTAACATACTAACTGTAAATATTTAGTTAAATACGAAACAGTGAGCGAGACATGTAGTACGTTACATTTAAGTGAAGTTCACAAACACACGAATAACTGTTGCATGTAACATACTAACTGTAAATATTTAGTTCAATACGAAACAGTGAGCGAGACATGTAGTACGTTACATTTAAGTGAAGTTCACAAACACACGAATAACTGTTGCATGTAACATACTAACTGTAAATATTTAGTTAAATACGAAACAGTGAGCGAGACATGTAGTACGTTACATTTCAGTGAAGTTCACAAACACGCGAATAACTGTTGCATGTAACATACTAACTGTAAATATTTAGTTAAATACGAAACAGTGAGCGAGACATGTAGTACGTTACATTTCAGTGAAGTTCACAAACACGCGAATAACTGTTGCATGTAACATACTAACTGTAAATATTTAGTTAAATACGAAACAGTGAGCGAGACATGTAGTACGTTACATTTCAGTGAAGTTCACAAACACGCGAATAACTGTTGCATGTAACATACTAACTGTAAATATTTAGTTAAATACGAAACAGTGAGCGAGACATGTAGTACGTTACATTTAAGTGAAGTTCACAAACACACGAATAACTGTTGCATGTAACATACTAACTGTAAATATTTAGTTAAATACGAAACAGTGAGCGAGACATGTAGTACGTTACATTTCAGTGAAGTTCACAAACACGCGAATAACTGTTGCATGTAACATACTAACTGTAAATATTTAGTTAAATACGAAACAGTGAGCGAGACATGTAGTACGTTACATTTAAGTGAAGTTCACAAACACACGAATAACTGTTGCATGTAACATACTAACTGTAAATATTTAGTTAAATACGAAACAGTGAGCGAGACATGTAGTACGTTACATTTAAGTGAAGTTCACAAACACACGAATAACTGTTGCATGTAACATACTAACTGTAAATATTTAGTTAAATACGAAACAGTGAGCGAGACATGTAGTACGTTACATTTCAGTGAAGTTCACAAACACACGAATAACTGTTGCATGTAACATACTAACTGTAAATATTTAGTTCAATACGAAACAGTGAGCGAGACATGTAGTACGTTACATTTAAGTGAAGTTCACAAACACACGAATAACTGTTGCATGTAACATACTAACTGTAAATATTTAGTTAAATACGAAACAGTGAGCGAGACATGTAGTACGTTACATTTCAGTGAAGTTCACAAACACGCGAATAACTGTTGCATGTAACATACTAACTGTAAATATTTAGTTAAATACGAAACAGTGAGCGAGACATGTAGTACGTTACATTTAAGTGAAGTTCACAAACACGCGAATAACTGTTGCATGTAACATACTAACTGTAAATATTTAGTTAAATACGAAACAGTGAGCGAGACATGTAGTACGTTACATTTCAGTGAAGTTCACAAACACGCGAATAACTGTTGCATGTAACATACTAACTGTAAATATTTAGTTAAATACGAAACAGTGAGCGAGACATGTAGTACGTTACATTTAAGTGAAGTTCACAAACACGCGAATAACTGTTGCATGTAACATACTAACTGTAAATATTTAGTTAAATACGAAACAGTGAGCGAGACATGTAGTACGTTACATTTCAGTGAAGTTCACAAACACGCGAATAACTGTTGCATGTAACATACTAACTGTAAATATTTAGTTAAATACGAAACAGTGAGCGAGACATGTAGTACGTTACATTTAAGTGAAGTTCACAAACACGCGAGTAACTGTTGCATGTAACATACTAACTGTAAATATTTAGTTAAATACGAAACAGTGAGCGAGACATGTAGTACGTTACATTTAAGTGAAGTTCACAAACACGCGAGTAACTGTTGCATGTAACATA
This sequence comes from Lymantria dispar, assembly GCA_032191425.1. NCBI lineage: Eukaryota > Metazoa > Arthropoda > Insecta > Lepidoptera > Erebidae > Lymantria > Lymantria dispar. The sequence continues at coordinate 678,810 of CM063449.1, forward strand.
CTAACTGTAAATATTTAGTTAAATACGAAACAGTGAGCGAGACATGTAGTACGTTACATTTAAGTGAAGTTCACAAACACGCGAATAACTGTTGCATGTAACATACTAACTGTAAATATTTAGTTAAATACGAAACAGTGAGCGAGACATGTAGTACGTTACATTTAAGTGAAGTTCACAAACACGCGAATAACTGTTGCATGTAACATACTAACTGTAAATATTTAGTTAAATACGAAACAGTGAGCGAGACATGTAGTACGTTACATTTAAGTGAAGTTCACAAACACGCGAATAACTGTTGCATGTAACATACTAACTGTAAATATTTAGTTAAATACGAAACAGTGAGCGAGACATGTAGTACGTTACATTTAAGTGAAGTTCACAAACACGCGAATAACTGTTGCATGTAACATACTAACTGTAAATATTTAGTTAAATACGAAACAGTGAGCGAGACATGTAGTACGTTACATTTCAGTGAAGTTCACAAACACGCGAATAACTGTTGCATGTAACATACTAACTGTAAATATTCACTTGTGGAGTGTGTGAAATGTTATTGTGCGGGAATCAAACTCGTGACACGAGCAGACGGTGCACTACTAGTAGTATTGGCGTGGTAATAATGATAAGACGTTCCTATTCTGATACTTGATATATTAAGTTTAGTATAGTATTTAATTAACGAAGCTATCAAAACATATTTTTGCTTAACCAAGTGTAAGCAGAGCGATATCGTTCGTCTTACTTTTTTTACAAACCTACATACTTTATAAATAAAATATTTCCTTTGTATTTTAACTACAAGAATAATAAGAAATTGTGTTTTAAATTTAGTTAAGACCCTATAAAATTTGGGAATTAAGAGGTCTAAAAATATTAATTACATTTAATGTATGTTTATTTTGAATATTTTTTGAGTTATGAAAGAATCAAATGGTTTAAAATAATTGGATGTGAACCATGCATACGGTGCGCGACTCGCCAATTCTTTGCTTGATTTTAGCTTCACATATAACCGCGTGTATACGTTTAGGAATATAGGCAGAAGGTAACGAAACAAATTAGAAAAGATCTCAGATGCCAATTCTTTAGTCTTTATGGTCTACTGTGGTACTCTTTATTTATCTCTCTCTCTCTCTTTATCTCTTTATATTACATTTAATTTTCAAATTTGCACGATCTTCATGCATTATAAGGGCGAAGGTTATTTGTAGTTGGTCTTCGCGGCTATACCTACTGTTCAATGCACATTGAACATGCAACGCAGCAAACTCAAAAGTAGAGCATGTCAACATACAAGTAAAGCATGTCAACATACAAATGTGCAAAATTAGCACTGACATGATTTAAAGACACTGCGTTATACTTTACACGTACGACACACTAACACAAAATGGTATATGTGTGTATTAGCAATAAGTAGTATATAAGGTGTACATTGTGTAAAATAAATCAGATTTGAATTTATTCATCTCTCATTTACATCCCTCTCACTGTGGCCAAGACACCCTTAGCCGTCAGTTCTGACCAGTCCTGTGAGTCTGCTTGACTGGCAGTGAGAGTTACCAATCCTCCACCCAAACCTCCATCTCACTGTGGCCAAGACACCCTTAGCCGTCAGTTCTGACCGGTCCTGTGAGTCTGCTTGACCGGCAGTGAGAATTACCAATCCTCTACCCAAACATCCATCTCACATCTACCTGTCACCTTAGGTAGCGCGGTGCAGGTATCCCATCATATAGGCTAAGAACTTAAGGGCTTTAGGTACTTCAAACTATAACCTTAGGTTCTTCTGTCAAACACGGCGTTAGTCCACTAGCCCAGACTACGCCTGTATACATTTGGTCCTTCGAGTAAAAGTAAAGATTTTTCCTCCCTCTAACCCCCCCGTAGGTTTGACATAACAGACATACGAATCAGTTAAGAACGGGCTGGTGTACTCAACAAAGCATCAGTTTCGGAATTGACTGAAAGACTTTTACTTACGTACTCTGTCAGAAAGCCTCTCGTTGCGGTTCGGTCACTGGCCTCCCACAAGCGGGACTCACCAGCTGATTGAGAAGTCGCACCTTCAGGGACGTGTTATAGCGAGAGCGCAGGTACGATAAGTATTGACTTAAAACATTAGTAGTAGGAAAGTTAGGGTAGGGCTATTAGGGAAGAAGACAAAAGAAGCACTATGGACATACAAGAAATAAACACAGCAATCAGGAGCCAGGAGGAAGATTATAACGAGATCAGGAGGATAATTACAAACATTAAAAAGGACTCCGTGAGCCGAAGAACACAAAAATACATTGACGAAAAAAGACAAACACTAACTACTATTTTCCAACGGGTGCAAGAGAATCACTCGAAACTGGAAAAACAAGAGATGTTATCATCTCACAAATATATCACTACAAATTACTTTGGAAATATCCAAAAACAATACAACGAGGGCTTAGCCCACCTACAAAACTATGAAGCAAGACTTCAACTTGTTCAGGCGATATATGAACCTGAAGAACAAAACACAAACGAAGAAGAAGGGAGAGGGAATCCCAAGACGTTTATACAAATGTTCAGGATATCCCAGATGTCAAAAAGGCTAATTCAGGCGAAAGAATCAGTCACTGAAAACAAACCTATATGGCATTTACAAACTACAATAAACAACTTACAAAAACGATGGCAGGATATTGAAGAAACACACATTGAATTATTATTGGAGGAGGATACATCGGGACACCTTTACTTCAAAAATAAATATTTTGAAAACACCCAAATTGAGTTCGATACTACAATGGAGATGCTGGAAGAAAAAATCCATGACAGTTCCAGCGAAAAAATAACCTTAACACAGTCGTCAGGAAAACTACCCCGTATCTCTATTCCAACTTTTACTGGGAGTTATGACTCATGGTATACTTTTCATGATTTATTCAAAAAAATTATTCATGAAGATAAAAATATTTCATTGGTAGAAAAGATGCAATATTTAAAGACAAATGTAAAAGGTGACGCAGCAAAAATTATACGTCATCTAACAATAAGTGAATCGAACTATGAAACCGCGTGGAAATTGCTTACGCAACGTTATGAAGACGAACGAATGATATCAATTAAATTCATCGATAAATTATTAGATTTACCCAAGCTAAATGTTGCGAATGCAGCGGGTTTAAGAGACATGCACGACACCATAAAAGAATGTTTGGAATCTTTAAAACATCAAGGAATTGACATTTCAACATGGGACCCTATTTTGGCTAGACTTTTGGCCAGGAAATGGGACCAACAAACTGATTCAAAATACGAGGATCAGTTACAACACCCAAACAAATTGGAATCGTTTGAAGAAATGTTACAGTTTTTAGAAAAAAGATTTAAAAGTTTAAAGTCCTACGATCAGCAAAAAATTACGTATAATCACCTGAGTAATAACTCGGTGAATCATACAATAAATAAATACCGGGGAACACTCGTACCAATAGCAGAATCATCAAAAAGTAAACATTGCTGGTACTGCAAAAGCACAGAACATAATATAAATAAATGCCCTAGTTTTAAAACCTTGAACGTGACGCAACGATATAAGGAAGTCTCAGACAAAGAAATGTGCAAACGCTGCTTAAATCATGATAAACAAATAAAATGCACGAGCGAGTTTTATACAAAATGTGAAATATGTCAACATAAAGGTCATAACACACTATTACACCGAACATTCGATTCAATTAAAAGACAACCAGAGTCTTCTGAGTATACGAAAAAGTTCACTCCTAAACCAACTATGAGTGATAAAAAACAAAACACAACGTTATCGAACTTATCAGCTACCAATTTAGAGGCAAAAAATACGGTCTTATTAGCCACAGCGCTATTACAAACCACGTCGTATGATGGAACACCACAATTATTAAGAGTATTGTGTGACCAAGGTTCAGAAGCGTCATTTTGCACGGAAGAAGTAGCACAACTGCTGTCGTATCCAAGACAAAAGGTTCGAGCCGAAATAAAAGGCATTGGAGACAACGAACCTAAGACATCGAAATATACAATTAACATAAACCTACAACCAAGGTACTCTAGTGAGTACAGACTACCTGTAACACTTATAGTACTACCGAAGCTTACAAAATCGTTACCAAGAAGTAACTTACAACAATTACAAGAGTTGGACAATGTTCTATTGGCAGACCCAACGTACAACAAAAAGGGACCTATAGACATAATTTTAGGTGCCTAAGAATATAGTAAAATACTATTACAAGGTTTTAAACGACTACAAGGCGGTATAATCGCTCAAGAAACAGAATTGGGTTGGATTTTATCCGGGTTATATCCGCAAGACACAAACGGTGGCATCAAAGTATTAAGCATGATGACTCGCACCGACGACATACAACAATTAACAAAATTTTGGGAATTAGAAGAAATTCCACGACACTATGCACTCACCAAAGATGATGAGTTGTGTGAAAATTACTATACAAATACTACAATACGAAGTTTCGACGGCACTTATACGGTACGACTGCCGTTTAAGGACGCGAACATAAAATATGGCGAGTCAAGGAAAAAAGCCGTGGCTCGACTATTACAACTAGAACGTCAGTTCGAAAAAAATGGAAATTTACGCCAACAATACAAGGAATTTATGTACGAGTACCTAAATATGGGTCATATGAGAAAAGTACCTAAACCAGAATATTACACAGGAGAGTATTATATTCCCCACCAAGCGGTAATAAAAGAAGACTCTCTTACAACAAAACTACGAGTGGTATTTGACGCTAGTAGTAAAACAAGTAGTAAAATAAGCCTTAATGAAAATTTACATAAAGGACCACGACTTCAACAAGACTTATCAAACATATTATTACGCTGGAGAACGCATAAGATTGCTTTCATGGCCGACATTATGAAAATGTACCGGTTCATAAAAATAAACCAAGAAGACTATAAATATCAAAGAATTTTATGGAGATTTTCTCCAAAAAAGGCCATTAGTGAATACGAACTAACAACGGTCACTTATGGCACAACAAGCGCGCCTTATCTGGCCGTGAGAACATTACAACAACTAGCATTAGACGAACAAGACAATTACCCTATCGCCAGTAGAGTAACGTTACAGGATTTCTATGTTGACGATATTTTGTCAGGAGAATCCCAGGAAAGCTCCGTCAAGGAATTACAAGAACAATTAATAGCAATGTTAAACAAAGGTGGTTTCCAACTACGAAAATGGTCTTCAAATAGTTCGGAATTGTTGAACAATTTAACATGCGATAAAGAAGAAAGTCGGATGCTGAAACTTCCCTTAGACGAAACAAGAAAGTCGTTGGGAATTATATGGTCTCCAGGCGAAGATAAATTCTGTTTTCAAATAACTATAACAGAAAACACAAAACCCACCAAACGGTTCATTATGTCAGAGGTGGCGAAAATATTTGATCCGTTGGGCTGGTTGGCCCCCATCATCATAACACTAAAATTACTAGTACAACAACTGTGGACGTCTGGGATGGAATGGGACCAACCAGTAAATGACATAATACGAAATAAATGGACAGAAATACAAAAACAGTTAAAAAACATAGAAAATATACAAGTACCACGATGGTGTCACACGATAGACAGGACAAAGTTTGAGCTGTATGGATTCTGCGACGCCTCAGAAAAAGCATACGGGGCTGTCGTCTATAGCAGAGTAATGGTGAATAACAGTTACTACATAACATTGCTCCAAGCTAAGTCAAAAGTTGCACCGAAAAAACAAAAAACAACATTACCGCGTCTTGAGCTATGCGCCGCAGTATTATTGGCTAATTTAATAGAAAAAATAAAAAATGCTCTAAACGGTGATAACAATACCGTGATTTCATGCTGGACGGATTCTATGATCACGTTGGGATGGATAAAAGGAGATCCTGGGCGATGGCATACGTTCGTGGCCAACAGAGTGTCAGAAATTAACAGCATAATACCTAACGCTCAATGGAATCATGTCATATCGTCTGAAAACCCAGCGGACATTATATCAAGAGGATTGGAGCCAGAAAAATTAATAAACTGTTCCTTATGGTGGAACGGCCCACCATGGTTACAGACGAGTGATATACCTATTACAACAACAGCACCACAGCCAAATGAAGAAGCCAAGTACTGTTTATCAACAACAATTAATACTACGAATGAAAAGTATGACATCTGGAGTCGATTTTCTAACTACAATAAAATGATAAGAACATTAGCGTATTGCTACAGATTTATCAGCAAGCGCAAAAAGCACGAACCATTATCCTGTACGGAACTAGAAGAAACAGAGAAACGAATTCTATGCATATTGCAACAAGAAGAATTTTACGATGAAAAAGAAATTATTCGAAAGAAAAAATCACTGCAAAAAAACAGTAAATTATCCACACTAGATCCATTTATTGATAACGATGGATTATTACGAGTTGGAGGTCGAATAGAAAACGCTGACTTGCCATATAATCAAAAACATCCTATACTATTACCACGCCGACATCATATAACGTCATTAATAATACAAAACGCACACATGAAAACATTACATGGAGGAAATAAACTAACTACAGCTGTCCTACGACAAAAATACTGGATTATAGGTGGAAAACAAGTTGTCAAAGGTATACTAAAAAAGTGCGTCAAATGCGCGAGATACAGGTCCGAAACGAAAGTACAAAAAATGGGGATACTTCCAAAAGCAAGAGTCACGCAATCATATCCATTTAGTCACACTGGAGTGGATTATGCGGGACCAATACAAACAAGAACAATGAAAGGAAGAGGTCACAAGTCCTACAAATCATATATTGCTGTATTTGTATGCTTAGCAACAAAAGCAATTCATCTAGAATTAGTGGGAGATTTGACAACTGAAACATTTATTGCGGCACTGCGGAGGTTCATGGCCAGACGAGGACACGTGTCACATATGTATAGTGACAATGGCACGAACTTCGTAGGCGCAGCGAAATTTTTGGAACAAGAATTATTGCAAATAACACAGTCACCTGGATTCCAAAATACGATGACCAGTATAGGTACTCAGTGGCATTTTAATCCGCCAGCAACCCCCCATTTTGGTGGGATTTGGGAGAGCAGCGTAAAATCAGTAAAGTACCATTTACGTCGAGTAATTGGAGAATCGACATTAACGTACGAAGAAATGATAACATTTTTACATCAAATTGAAGCTTGCCTAAACTCGAGGCCGTTATGTGCACAAAGCGAAGACATCAATGATAATACAATACTAACGCCTAGTCACTTTTTAATTGGTCGGGAAGCAGTTGGAATCCCAGATCCGTTATCAAACATAAATACTGATTTAATAAATAGATGGAAACAAATTCAAAGAATGAAGAAAGATTTCTGGAAAGCCTGGTCATCTGATTATTTACATCAACTTCAACAAAGATACAAGTGGAAAGAAACTCAAGAAAATATCAAAATTGGAACCATAGTACTAATAAAAGATGAAAACATAAGTCCAAGTAAGTGGCCCTTGGCAAAAGTGGAAAGCGTTCACCCAGGAAGCGACGGGGTGATAAGAGTAGTGACACTCAAAAAATCGACAGGTTTATGTCAAAAACGATCAATACATACATTAATTCCTTTACCCGTATATCAGGAAGAATTAATGACTAACACGAATACGTTAAGAAAAAATACCGAAACGCCTGTGAATAGTAACATAGCAAATAACATAAATAAAAAGTTTAAGACACTTAAGTCAGGCGTGTTACTCTATACTACATTATTATTGTGTATCGGACAAGTAACAAGTACATCAATGTTTACTATGAAACATTTAAATCCAGGCCTATATGTAGAACAAATAGGTACTTCAACAATAAACAGAGGGAGTTTTAGAATAGAAACTAATTACGAAAGGAGTGATTTGGAACTGAATTTAAATAATACGATAAAAATAACTAATCAGTTTCAAAAGTTATGCACTGACACACAACAGTATACAAAAGACACCCATTGTGCAGAATTTTATTATCATTTGAACGAAGAGAAAGCACGATTTGAGAAGATAAAGGATTACCTTACTGGAATAAAGATTTCTAGAAGGAGACGTGGATTATTAGGACAAATGTTAACATACGTGTTCGGAGTAAACGATGAAGTATACAGAAGTATTGACTCATTGAGTAGCAATCAACAAGAACTTATAAACGCCGCCAATCATCAAACAAACATAATGATATCTACAGTATCCGCTGTAAACCAAACCGAGGAGCGGATTAAGAAAAAGTTAGAGAATTTTGAAAAGAAGTTAAATGAAGCTATAGCATTCATGTACGATAACGACGTATGGTATAAGATGGTAGACGCTAACAATGTGAAAATACAAGTAATACAAACGTATCAATTAGCGAGCAATTACATAACAGAGATTATTCACTATTACAACGGGTTACTTGAGATATACCTAAATAACGCATCGATATACACGATTTTGAGTCCTAAATACGCTAATGATATAATACAAACAACCAATCAAAAGTTACCTGGAAACTTAAGAATAATTCAGGATCAATTAATACAGACTAACATGGAAATAAATGCAACACATATAAACGTATTTGCGTACTATCCTATTCATGACATAAGAAAATATACGCTAATACACATAACGGCGATTCCTCAAAAGTTGACCGGGAGTTCTTTTGAATGCTTGTCAATCCCAAGAGCATTCATAGGCTTCGACTATAACAATGAACGATACTTTGAATTAAGTAAAGACGAGTTCAAAGATTGTTTACACAAAAAATCGGAGTTTGTTTGCTATCCCGTGGCTGTTAAGAACATGCAATTGAACAAGAATTGCATTGTTGACCAGCTATTCAGCAACAATAATAACACTAAATCACAATGCACATCAAGAAGATACAACATTCAATCTACAATTCTATGGAAACAACTTTACATGCAGAATACGTGGATGTTTATCACTACAAAAACACAATCAGCTTCGATAATATGTGATGGACAAAGACAAGAAATTAACCTAGAGGATATAGGAGTACTACACATTTCAGAAAGCTGTGTAGTAAAGACGTTGAACAACATTCTTGCAGCTAAACGAATAACAACAACAACTGTGCAAGCATCATATTTTAAAAGGAGTAATTTTACTCTAGACACACAAGTAGTCCAATCAGAGATACCAGACATACCGAAGGAGGAAGTATTAGATAGCTCCACCAGTATATTTGACCACTTAGCCGCTTCAGAAGCAAAGCTAAAAACAAGATTAGATAACACAATATGGAGGCGAATAGAGTCTCATTCCTATGTGGTTAGCACCGTGACATCTCTTTCTTTAATAGTATTAGTTTGTCTTTTAATTTATTTCAGACCACTCAAACAATGTCGAGATAGACTTACGAGAAGACAAAACAAGGAGACAACTACAACACAAGCCACAGAGACAGACAAACAGCGGGCAGCTCCACCACAACCACGGCCACGGTATGGGAAACCTCGTCCCCAGACTACAGTCCAAACACCACAAGCGACGGAAGGACACATTGGACCATATGAGGTTATCGAATTATACGACTTGCAGTCGTGTTCCTGAGAGACCCCAGAATGTTCAATGCACATTGAACATGCAACGCAGCAAACTCAAAAGTAGAGCATGTCAACATACAAGTAAAGCATGTCAACATACAAATGTGCAAAATTAGCACTGACATGATTTAAAGACACTGCGTTATACTTTACACGTACGACACACTAACACAAAATGGTATATGTGTGTATTAGCAATAAGTAGTATATAAGGTGTACATTGTGTAAAATAAATCAGATTTGAATTTATTCATCTCTCATTTACATCCCTCTCACTGTGGCCAAGACACCCTTAGCCGTCAGTTCTGACCAGTCCTGTGAGTCTGCTTGACTGGCAGTGAGAGTTACCAATCCTCCACCCAAACCTCCATCTCACTGTGGCCAAGACACCCTTAGCCGTCAGTTCTGACCGGTCCTGTGAGTCTGCTTGACCGGCAGTGAGAATTACCAATCCTCTACCCAAACATCCATCTCACATCTACCTGTCACCTTAGGTAGCGCGGTGCAGGTATCCCATCATATAGGCTAAGAACTTAAGGGCTTTAGGTACTTCAAACTATAACCTTAGGTTCTTCTGTCAAACACGGCGTTAGTCCACTAGCCCAGACTACGCCTGTACACCTACTATACGGCGTACTCACTGTACGTACGTGTGAGTGTCGTGCGCAGGGCGAGCTGCACGCTTACATACCTGTGACAATATTATATCAATTATTATTATCTTATATAAATATTTTATTTAAATATAACTAAAGATTTTATCGCGTTTGTATTTGATTCTTGATTGCCCGACGTTTCGAACACAAAAATTATATATATGTATCTATCAAAGAGTGATATCTATATATATATATATATATATATTATAATTATTTGTATTAACTATATATACCTATTATTTGACATTCACAATTATCTGTTAACTCCAAACGATTTTAACAGATGGCGATATCTGTTGACTGGATTGAGTAATTAATTAATAGATGGCGCTGCTATGTCAAACCTACAAACGTGTCATATACGATTTTAACTTGCTTTTTTACATAGATGCCTTTTGTAAAAAGATATGACGACCTCCATGACAGATGTTCTCCTACAATTCCACTTAAATAATTTAATAAAATGTAATATAACAAAAACATTAGCCACAGCAACGCGTGGCCGGGTCTGCTAGTATATCTATATATTATACTAGCAACCCGCCCTCGCTTCGCTTCGGTTTCAGTCGCTTTACCCGCGGCGTAGTTCCCGTTCCTGTGGGAATACCGGGATAAAATATAGCCTATGTTACTCCTGATATTATAGCTTTTCATTAGTCCAATTTTGGACAAACAGCTCATCACATCCTTTGGGAGTGCATTCTCTGGCGCAACGAGCGGAACGTCATGTTAGATAATATGCATGTCACGTCTGGGGTAGTATACTATTCGGATCTTGTAGCAACTCGAGAAAATTTCCGTGCGTTTAGGCGCTTTTGCCATACCTATTACTGTAATCAAACCTAAAGCTCACAAATAGGTCCATTAAGCTTTGTCCAATCCGTGGTGCTGTACCGCTGCGTTTCACGTAGTTGTACAAACTCTTATTTACTGGCTTATCAGCCAACTTTGCTTCATGTCTCCCGCTTTGCATAGGAGGGAAGTGGAATCTTTCCAACTCCTCCTGTTTTCTTTTCTAATTAAATTTGTTGCGGGTCCCAAGACAATTAAAAGCGATTCCCGGGACTTCCTGAGGGTCAAACCGCAGTGTCTTATACGGAGACCATTGTAGATCCTGGCTTACAGGAGTTACAGTGGTGGGAATGTGTGGTGGGATAAGTCCCAAAAAAAAAAAAAAAAGCTTTTCATTGGTGAAAGAATTTTTGAAATCGGTTCGGTGGTTTAAGCGTGGAAGCGTTACAAACAAACAAACAAACATCCTTACTTTCGCATTTATAATATTAGTATGGATTGTTTGAATATGACAATAATAATATGTAGTACAATGTATAATTGTTCGACGCTCCGCTCTAACACAGTTTGATGTCGCGTTTAACAAATACAAGAACATATTTTAATTAACTCCAACTCCATTTCGTGTGCAAATCACTTCCATTACATAAATAAGCCGAGTAAGTAGACTTTCTCGCCGCAGAATAAAATTATAAACGCTAAGAGGAAGCTTTACCGAATAACAAACTTAATTAATGCTGTTTCACAAAATATTCAGTAATAACAAAACGCATAATGTGTTCGCCGTTTAGGGCCCCCTACACCCGGCCGGGGGGCCCCCACACCCGGTCGGCTCGGTGTCGCGGGCCCTGCACTTAATAGCCGTGAAAAGCGGCACTTGACAATAAGCGCCAACAAACAAAAGACGTGGCTTCTACTCGAGTGAGACGCGCCCGCCGCACGACGACCGCCGCCCGCCCAACTCACGAGCGACAGCGGGCCGATATTACATCAGCTGTCAATAGTTTACATAAACCGTTACCCATTTATAGAGTATTGTGAAAGAATGGGGTACGAGTACTAAGAAATAATGTTTGGTATGTCAACCTCTAAGAGGGTGAAAAGCGTATAGTCGAACTCACTCGGCCTAGCAATTTACCCCAGTAAATGAGCACTAATATTTTAAATGGGAAATGCAGCCCCTAAAGGGGTGAAAGGCGTGTATAATCGACACCATTGGGCTTAGGAACGTCGAATTTTGTATACGGTTTTCTTTTTGGGGCAAGCAGGCACTGCGAAAGAATTTTTGATAACGCTACCCGAAGAGGGGTGAAAAGCATATAGTCTAAAACAACCGGACCTATTTTATTATCATTATTTTTTTATCACAAAACAATATAATAAAGGTCCACATTTAAAAATTACCACCTATATAAAATAAATTGCCTGTTTTGCTCACGACTGAACCTGTCATTACATTTTGTGTCTTGTTTCAGGAATACCGTGGGTATTACATTGTATATTGTTACACTATGTGCCATCACACGGCAACTACCGTTTCACAGTCTGAATAATATTTTCATTATGAATACATTTAGTTTTAATTTAAACGCTACAAAAGCTAGTTTAATTTAACGTGATTTTAATAAAATAAATTGCCACGCATTACATAGTACTCAAGATATACGAAATGTATTTAAATTTCAATAATAAGCAAACACCATGTGCGAGAATTATGAGTGTGTGGTTTTGATCTTGATGATTGTAATTCTGAGTCTATTCAAGTTTTACATAGGTACTCGATAACACTTATTTTATTAATGAACACCAAATTATTTATAGTGTATCATGTATCTATATTAATGCACCTATGACTAATTATGAATAACACTAAATCAAAGCTAGCCTCTCATAAATAACAAAACTGCTACAAATCATAGCCGTACAATTGTGTCATTAATTCTAACACACTCATATATTCACGTCTATGTGTGTGTGTGTGTGTGTGTGGTGCCTGTCACACACACACACATGCGCACACGCCGACACTGAACACGTCTCTCTCGCCGCCCACAAATTAACTAAATTGATAAATTGTTTTGTGACTAATTAGTGTTATTTATTATTGCTTTGTGACGTACACACCCTCCTATATATACAGAGGTATATATACAAATTATAACGAGCGTCTATTTATACTTCATATAATTATGATCTATTTCCTTTTTTTTTAAGTGTAAACTTCTTTAACCGCGTTGGGCATTTTTGGTAGGAGAAAATTTATGAGTTCTCTTCACCGATATGCTCATGATAGGCGCTCGCGCAGTGTGCTGTGCGCCTTAGAAACTTATTATATGAGTAAAATGATGTGCGTTGGCGTCACCGACATGCTTATAGCAGTATATGTAGCTATACAGCTGACGTATGGTGCGGTGTATATCTTATAAGTGAAATTGAATGGATTTAGTGAAAAGCTTAATGTGTATATAGGTACTGTGTATTGTCGAAACAGTGTTATTTATTGATAATTTTATATTTTATAGAATCTTAAATAAAATACAGACATCGTACAAATCAATAACTTATCATTAAAATATCACATATTTTTAATTGAAGATTTAAAAATATCAACTATATGTACATAGTTTTAAGTTTTCACTTTTGTCGGCGCAACACAAAGCAATCAAGAGGAGTTGACTAATTTGATTTTTTTTTTGTATTTGTGAGATCAATTGGACAAATTTTAGGTTATAACCTTATTAGAGTCGGTAAGTGATGTTATTCTCAAATGCAATGTTTTTTGAATTCTCAAAATTCAATTGTGGTTATTGAAAAATTGTAAACAGTTTAGTTTTTACAAATGTACCATATATATTTACGTGTTATGAACAGAAGCAGTGCGTGTTGTATACGTATATATTTACGTGTTGTGAACAGTAGCAGTGCGTGTTGTATACGTATATATTTACGTGTTGTGAACAGTAGCAGTGCGTGTTGTATACGTATATATTTACGTGTTGTGAACAGTAGCAGTGCGTGTTGTATACGTATATATTTACGTGTTGTGAACAGTAGCAGTGCGTGTTGTATACGTATATATTTACGTGTTGTGAACAGTAGCAGTGCGTGTTGTATACGTATATATTTACGTGTTGTGAACAGTAGCAGTGCGTGTTGTATACGTATATATTTACGTGTTGTGAACAGTAGCAGTGCGTGTTGTATACGTATATATTTACGTGTTGTGAACAGTAGCAGTGCGTGTTGTATACGTATATATTTACGTGTTGTGAACAGTAGCAGTGCGTGTTGTATACGTATATATTTACGTGTTGTGAACAGTAGCAGTGCGTGTTGTATACGTATATATTTACGTGTTGTGAACAGTAGCAGTGCGTGTTGTATACGTATATATTTACGTGTTGTGAACAGTAGCAGTGCGTGTTGTATACGTATATATTTACGTGTTGTGAACAGTAGCAGTGCGTGTTGTATACGTATATATTTACGTGTTGTGAACAGTAGCAGTGCGTGTTGTATACGTATATATTTACGTGTTGTGAACAGTAGCAGTGCGTGTTGTATACGTATATATTTACGTGTTGTGAACAGTAACAGTGCGTGTTGTATACGTATATATTTACGTGTTGTGAACAGTAGCAGTGCGTGTTGTATACGTATATATTTACGCGTTGTGAACAGTAGCAGTGCGTGTTGTATACGTATATATTTACGCGTTGTGAACAGTAGCAGTGCGTGTTGTATACGTATATATTTACGCGTTGTGAACAGTAGCAGTGCGTGTTGTATACGTATATATTTACGCGTTGTGAACAGTAGCAGTGCGTGTTGTATACGTATATATTTACGTGTTGTGAACAGTAGCAGTGCGTGTTGTATACGTATATATTTACGTGTTGTGAACAGTAGCAGTGCGTGTTGTATACGTATATATTTACGTGTTGTGAACAGTAGCAGTGCGTGTTGTATACGTATATATTTACGTGTTGTGAACAGTAGCAGTGCGTGTTGTATACGTATATATTTACGTGTTGTGAACAGTAGCAGTGCGTGTTGTATACGTATATATTTACGTGTTGTGAACAGTAGCAGTGCGTGTTGTATACGTATATATTTACGTGTTGTGAACAGTAGCAGTGCGTGTTGTATACGTATATATTTACGTGTTGTGAACAGTAGCAGTGCGTGTTGTATACGTATATATTTACGTGTTGTGAACAGTAGCAGTGCGTGTTGTATACGTATATATTAGTTAGTGTACGTCTGTTTACGTTGTGTTATGTGTTCGCGTGCGCTTGTGGCTCGCGCCCGCCCTCACAGCGACACCTCACTGTTAGTACCGGGACCGCTGATATCATTATCTAATTGTTTAGCGCCCGCGTGCACTAGGCGCCACCTACACACAACACTATTATTAACAGTATGAACAGTGATTGTATGCGACAACGCGTACAATCACATTACACACAGACACACAGACATAGACACACATATTGCAATAGATATGGCGTACCTAACAATTGACACGACAGTAGAACAGAGACGTACTATAAAACATTTTATTTAACACTAGCAACTTGCCCTCGCTTCGCTTCCGTTTCAATCGCCATATCCGCGTAGTTCCGGGATAAAATATAGCCTATGTTACTCTCTGATATTAATAGCTTTCCATTACTGAAAGAATGTTCGAAATCGGTTCGATGGCTTAAGCGTGAAAGCGTAACAAACAAACAAACAAACTTACTTTCACATTTATAGTATTAGTAAGGATGTACCTAATATATAATACAATATCTATACCAATAAATAAAATTGAAGTGTTTTTTTTTTATTGCAAACGGTCGCAAACGAGCAAACAGTACACCTGATGGTAAGTGTTGCTGCCGCTCATGGACCTTTACAAGGCCGCTGCCTACCGCGAAGAAAGTGAAGGGAGTGTGAATGCGTGCATTGAGGCTCGGTGATACCAAGGGCACCACCAAAACCCTCCACACGCAAACACCCTCAGAAAGTTGGGCTTGGTCGTTCAGTGAGCGAGAGAGCCGGACTCTCTCGCTCACTGAACGAAGCGCAGTAACAAATTGCTACTACTCAGACGTCGATTTTCTGCTCAGTGTGGTACTGCCCCGGAGGGACCGGCCCGCGGCTGTAGACAGATAACTGTCGACAGTGTGGTCCTACCACTCCTAAGTGTCTGTTTGTAATGTCAAAACAATAGGCTTTTTTCATGCTCACACGGTTATTTGCACGACACCTATGCCTAAAATACAGATTAAAAAATTTTTGTTTGTCTGTTTGTTCCGGGTAATCTTCAAAACGACTGGACCAATTTCAATAATTCTTTCACCAATGGAAAGCTATAATATCAGGGCGTAAACTAGGTTATATTTTATTCCGGTATTCCCACGGGAAGGGGCACTACGCGGGTAAAATGACTAAAACCGAAGCGAGGGCGGGTTGCTAGTATTATAATAATAATTGTGTAATTGTTTACTTGAGATATAAATTGGTAGCAAGTTCTGTAGACAATCAGGCTACTTTGCTTTATTTGCTCTTGTGTTAGTTTTGCTTGTCAGCGTTAAGTAGACGTACACCGGCGCCTCGTCTACACACCTAGCGTGACGGGCAACTGTGACGTTTGATAACTGACGTGACGGTGACAACAGCTCTTATACATTAGTTGTGAATGTTGGTACTCCTGCACACTCATTTTTTATAATAACTTTTTCCCCGATCTATTATTACAAATGTTATTAAGACTGATATCAGTTATAGTATTTGTACAAAGATGTGTTGTGTTGTGTGCGCCTCGCCCGCCCCGCGACACCACTCGCGATTTATAGCCGCCTCGGCGCGGCGCGGCGCGGAGCCGGGGTACTGATACAAGTTAAACTGATTTGTTGTCGCGCTTACGACACGACACACGCGTCACACATCACAAACCAATGTTACCGTGTCGCGTATGTGACGTCACGCCTTACACAGATTTGACGCAATCAATACACACTTGAACTAACTACAAGCAGTACACAACTCATACAAGTACTATTGTTAGTAGTTCAGTGTAGGGTGTTCAGTTGTCATACTGTGACATTATATATGTTATGTGTTCGTGTCGCACTAGTAACATCACCTGTATCAGTACGTATCACCACGTGACACTTCATATGTTTATAATTAAAGAATCGTGGATCGCACCAGATGGAAGCGAATCGACGACACTCATCACGCGAGAGCAATTATAATTAATACAAGAGGCCCCCGTATACGATCATATCACTTTAAATAATAAATGTAAATGGTGACTTAGTGTCAACAAGTTCATAACATTTATCATTCTGTAATTTTTTTTGGGGATATCTTTAATTATTGTATATCAAACATCTGAAAACTTTGGACGAGCCGTAGAATGACATTCGAAATGCTATTACTAAGATTGAAAATAGAACGCACCACAGAGATGAAAAGTAAAAGAGAATTTTATGATTTTGATTCGCCCGTTGTATGATGGTTCATTTCAAGGTATAATTTTTAAAAGGAAATATATACAAAACATTTAATCTTTTACAAACAATTTGGAAAATTTATAATATATAAAACTTATTGCAAGTAATATTATTGTTAAGATTAAAATGTAAGTCCGTGTTGTGTCGCTTGTCATACTAAAATAGCATAAGGTACGTACAGTGTCTATGTATTTTTTTATTGTAGAAGTTATTTTATTTCGTTAGAATTGTTTTCTGTTTCAGTATAATATTCACCGGCTCATTAACTATTACTTCGCATAATATTATATATTTTCTAGAATATTATATATTTTCTATTAAAAAAATTGAGGATAATCTACAGAACTTGGCACCCATTTATATATCTTTGGTTGGTGAACCACACCGTCATTATCCCTATGTTGAACTTGGTTGCTCATTTTACATTTACATTTACATTTTTATTGAGATATATATTAAAGTACTACTCTGTCAAGAAAGTACCGGAAAAGATCAATAATACACAAAATTTTTGTTATTCATCCAAATTTATTTTATCACCTTCAAAGTATGCTCCTTCAGAAGTTCAGTTGGAAGTCGCCACTCCGAAGCTTGTTGACTAGTTTGCATGACAAACTTGTAAACCCACGTCTAGTCACCAGTGACAATGCGTTTCATAAATGTTGGGTCGGAATTGACTCGTTCTAACTTCTAGCATATCCTCAGCGACTCTCATGCGAATGAGTTTTTGGCGAAAATTCAGGTCTTTTGGGACTAGCCGAGCGGAAACATGTTTCATACCCAAGTGATTATTTAAAATGGTACGGATCGACTCGTGAGACACAGAGAGTTCGGCGGCTATCTCTCTCAAAGTTGAATGAGGATTTTCAGTCACTATTTCCTTCACTTTTGCAATGTTAACTTCAGTTGCAGACATTGGTATAGCCTACTAGAGCGAGGCAAATCTTCCATCACATCTCGACCGCTTTTGAACGCTTTGTACCACTCATAAGCACGTGTTTTTGATAAAGTTGATTCATCGTAAGCTTTCTGTAACATTTTCAGTGACTCCGAACACGAAATTCCATTGGCGATGCAAAATTTAAGACGAACTCTTTGTTCGATGTTTTTATCCATTATGAAATTCGCAATACACACTAGATATGATATAACTAAAAACAGCACTGTATTTGATATAAGTAACAGATGCAACTCAAAGTCCGGACCAAAATGGAAAATAGTTGTGCCAATCTAACAACAACAAAAAAACACAAAAAAATGAATTTGGAACCATAGACTAATCATCCATTGTCGGTGCTTTCTTGACAGAGAAGTATATATTATATCATTATTAATTGTAATGAGCGGCCATGTTACGCTGTAACGAGTAACTGTTGGTATGACTACATCACATAACTCGTACACTTGATACACCATTTGCAAGTTAAACAGTTGTGATAAAACTAATTATTATGTTAAATAACTGTTAAATGTTGCAATTAATTTGATCACATTGAGACAAGATAACGGTCCCGGGGGCGAGGACGGGGCCCGGGGCCGGGGGCGGTCCCTCTAGCGAACGTTACGTGACCGGAAACGCAAACGTACACCATTCGACTGCCCTTATCTTAATTTACATGGGGGTCCACGAATATCTTTGTCTTCTGTACTACTCGAAGAAAAGCACCACTTATAATTTAAGGTGTCTGACTGGACTGTCCATAACTAAGTATCAGGGACGAGCAATCTATTAACTGACGGCGCGAGACGTACACACAGACCTACATCAATATTATTAATATTTTAGCTTTCCATTAGCGAAAAACTGAACAACAATTTGGGCGGGCTATCCGCCTATGATCATGAACGCTGTAAAGTGTTTGAAACGTCTGGCAATCAAAAGTCAAATACAAACGCGATAAAATCCGTAAAATGGTTGTACTTACAATGTGTTATTACAATACTCAACTGAAGGCTCGTGACTCGTTCAATGGTTACACGGATAAGGCAGCGCTCGCTTTTAAATTAAGTTGTAGTTGTCTGCATTGCTGTTGATGATAAACAAGTACGCCTGATGGTAACTGATAATACCACTCGTGGACCTTTGCTAAACTGCTGCCAACCGTGAAGGAACACAATGAGCTTCGGTAATACTTAAGGCCCAAACGCACCTCACGCAAACACACTTTGAAAGTGGAGCTTTCAGCTCACTCACTCACTCACCGGATGGAGTACACTCCATCCATAAATTATTTCTACTCAGCCGTATATTTTCTGGTGAGTGTGGCACTACCTCGGACGGACCGGCGCGGCGGCGTGTAGCTGTAGACACACAACTGTCAACAGCGTGCTTCTATCCCATATAATTGTTTACGTTATTGTTTGGACAAGCGCAAATAAAACACGCAATACGGAACTTGTTATCATCATAATTTCAGCTCATATACGTCCCACTGTTGGGCTTGTGCCTCCTACACAATAAGAACAAAATTGACCTTATAACTCTTATTGTATAGATTTGACCTACAATAATAATAGCTAAAGATAATTTTATAAATTAAAGCCTCTTAGTAACATAGAGTAAGCCGCCTTCAAAATTAATATAAATTTAGCATCATGTCCCCTGAGTTTTCTTGCCGGATCTTTCTCAGTGTGGCCGTGTTCTGATCCGGTGGTAGTATACTAGATTGTTAAGTTTTCAAATATAATTAGATTAGAATCCCATCGACCGACGTCCCCCCCTCGGGGAGGACGTCGGTCGGAAGGGTACCCCAAATAGGGGGTATTCCGTCAGGCCGAGCACTGACGTCAAGTCACCCTGCTCCGGTGGTCGGCCTAACGACAAAGGCGACGTGCATCGCGGGTGGGTTGCGGATGTGCGTGCTTACGCCCCTCTGTCGCCCCAGACGGAGTGGTGCGAGGAGCGCGCCGACCGCAGCCCATCCCCAAAAAAAAATAGCTGTTATATGCGTATTATATCCCTTAGTCGTGTTTTACGATATCCACGGGCAAGATAGGGAGTGGTGAATTATATTCTTACTTTGTCGCCACACTGAGAATCGAAAGTTGTAATAAACCGTAATTGTAACCTTTCTGTGTGTATGTGTGGTCACGAAGTAAGATACAGTTCCCTTTCTTGCGCACAGGTGTTGTAAGAGGCGACGACGGGATACAATACGCGGATATAATGTGTGCAATAAGTTACGTTAGGAACTGCACGACTCACTGGCGCGGCCATGTTGGTGAGCTTCACTCTTATAGTGGAGGAGACTCCAGCTTACTGCTGACAAATATAAAACGTGAGAGGATGATGATGACGTTTAATTCTAAAAACGAAATAACAGTATTTAGTGCATGTTATTGTATATTAGAAATGGTTTATCAAAAACATCATTGATCTTATCATATCTGTAGTTAAAATATGTAAGAGTGTGAAGTTCAGTTCCTGTTAAGCTCGTACTGCATTAACTAGGCTAACCTATTCCTACACAATACGCAAATAGACAAACATGAGTGAATGAATTAAAAAATATTTTAATAAAATGTATGTAGAGCGAGCAGTCACTCGTAGACCGGAGCTGTGCGGCGACGGCGCCGGAACACATCGAAGTGAGAAATGTAACCGCAAGCGAATTTATTTTATTTGAATCTGAATGAGGAAATCCAGCGGAATCTTCACATTTTATACGGAACAATTATTTACTTTGATTTACTTTTGTACTTTTTATTGTTCTGTCGGAGCGCGTGTCGTTCAGCTAAATGTTATTATTGTCTTTACATTATTATCAGTGTCACTGTATTAATAGAAGTTTTATATAATTGTTTATCTTTTATTTCTGTCTCGTTTTTGATCAATTTGGTGTGAAGTTTTGGACATGGATTTCTTGTAGGACAATATATATTTACATTATGACAAAAATATCGTTGTACATACGGACACTTACACATGGTGTTCGTTGACCTCGACAGGATACCAATAACGGTTTTGTGGCCCACAACAAACCGTTGAAAGAGAAAAATGAGCCTGTGAAATATATTCAGCTAATTCGTTCTATATACTGGCGATCTATGTCATACGTTAGGTCAGCTGCCGAAACTCCGACGACGGGTCCAGTGTGGAGGTGAGTTTGCATCCAGGGATAGTATTAAATTAGTACCTTCTCAATGTAGATAATTGTATATTCTAAAGCCTATAATGCAAGTATAATATATCCGTAAGTATTTAGGTTAGCGTTATACTAAATTATATAGATGCAGAGGGTTCCTCCGCTTTGATCGTGTTTTTGTTAATAGTAAGAGATACATCATTCTAAAATTATGCCATTTATCAATCCGATTAATATTTTAATAAGAGCCGTTTGACAGCAATGCAGTAAAACATGATCGCACCAATAATTATCAATCCAATAATAAATTAAATTATCAATGAATAACTTTCAAGTGACTTTTATGTAAATAAACGTTATGCAATGAGATAGACTGGCGCGCGTCCGGCAGTCAGGTGAGTGCGCCTGGCGTGCCGGCCCGGCGATCACCGTCCGGCGGAGCGTCACGTCACACAACAAATCAAGATTGAATGTCAATAAAGTTTTACGTGACGGCGCCGGTCGTCCGGTCTGTCCGGTCTGTCCGCCGGCGCCGCTCGTAAACATCATATTCACTTATATAGCCGGACACCCGGCGGGTGTGTATCACTGTCAGTGCCGCACTCATTGTGACATCCCTATAACTATTAACGTACACTCAGCGAATTGTTACTCCATCCGACGTCCTCGTCACGTCCTCGACGAAGAGGACGACAATATCACACTCGCTCAACAAAGAGCCTACACGGCCCGCGAGGCCTTAACAAATAAATATCCGCGGTTCCGCCCTCGCCGTCGAGGTGCGAAACCGCGCCGCGCAAAAGTCACTACTAAAAACGTGGGCACGCCCACTTTGCCTCCAGCGACGCCCCAAGCCGAGGTCCGTTCCCCACAGGGGGAGCCCTTGGGCAATGTCGCTTAGCATACTTTTCTCCGGGTTGAGAGCCCTCAGCGCTCACCCATAGTCCGCGTCAAGCTGTCAAGGCCATCTGCGGCCAACAGCTGTACACACACAAAAAAAAAAAAAAAAAAAAAAAAAGCGAATTGTTACAGAGAGTCGCTCGCGTGTGCTGAACGCACCGCTGTGTGGAGGTTCATTAGCGCGCGCGGAGCACCTGTGAGCTAAACGTTACAAGTACGTATGTTCGTAGTTTTCTTGCCGGATCTTTCTCAGTGTGGCCGTGTTCTGATCCGGTGGTAGTATACTAGATTGTTAAGTTTTCAAATATAATTAGATTAGAATCCCATCGACCGACGTCCCCCCCTCGGGGAGGACGTCGGTCGGAAGGGTACCCCAAATAGGGGGTATTCCGTCAGGCCGAGCACTGACGTCAAGTCACCCTGCTCCGGTGGTCGGCCTAACGACAAAGGCGACGTGCATCGCGGGTGGGTTGCGGATGTGCGTGCTTACGCCCCTCTGTCGCCCCAGACGGAGTGGTGCGAGGAGCGCGCCGACCGCAGCCCATCCCCAAAAAAAAATAGCTGTTATATGCGTATTATATCCCTTAGTCGTGTTTTACGATATCCACGGGCAAGATAGGGAGTGGTGAATTATATTCTTACTTTGTCGCCACACTGAGAATCGAAAGTTGTAATAAACCGTAATTGTAACCTTTCTGTGTGTATGTGTGGTCACGAAGTAAGATACAGTTCCCTTTCTTGCGCACAGGTGTTGTAAGAGGCGACGACGGGATACAATACGCGGATATAATGTGTGCAATAAGTTACGTTAGGAACTGCACGACTCACTGGCGCGGCCATGTTGGTGAGCTTCACTCTTATAGTGGAGGAGACTCCAGCTTACTGCTGACAAATATAAAACGTGAGAGGATGATGATGACGTTTAATTCTAAAAACGAAATAACAGTATTTAGTGCATGTTATTGTATATTAGAAATGGTTTATCAAAAACATCATTGATCTTATCATATCTGTAGTTAAAATATGTAAGAGTGTGAAGTTCAGTTCCTGTTAAGCTCGTACTGCATTAACTAGGCTAACCTATTCCTACACAATACGCAAATAGACAAACATGAGTGAATGAATTAAAAAATATTTTAATAAAATGTATGTAGAGCGAGCAGTCACTCGTAGACCGGAGCTGTGCGGCGACGGCGCCGGAACACATCGAAGTGAGAAATGTAACCGCAAGCGAATTTATTTTATTTGAATCTGAATGAGGAAATCCAGCGGAATCTTCACATTTTATACGGAACAATTATTTACTTTGATTTACTTTTGTACTTTTTATTGTTCTGTCGGAGCGCGTGTCGTTCAGCTAAATGTTATTATTGTCTTTACATTATTATCAGTGTCACTGTATTAATAGAAGTTTTATATAATTGTTTATCTTTTATTTCTGTCTCGTTTTTGATCAATTTGGTGTGAAGTTTTGGACATGGATTTCTTGTAGGACAATATATATTTACATTATGACAAAAATATCGTTGTACATACGGACACTTACACATGGTGTTCGTTGACCTCGACAGGATACCAATAACGGTTTTGTGGCCCACAACAAACCGTTGAAAGAGAAAAATGAGCCTGTGAAATATATTCAGCTAATTCGTTCTATATACTGGCGATCTATGTCATACGTTAGGTCAGCTGCCGAAACTCCGACGACGGGTCCAGTGTGGAGGTGAGTTTGCATCCAGGGATAGTATTAAATTAGTACCTTCTCAATGTAGATAATTGTATATTCTAAAGCCTATAATGCAAGTATAATATATCCGTAAGTATTTAGGTTAGCGTTATACTAAATTATATAGATGCAGAGGGTTCCTCCGCTTTGATCGTGTTTTTGTTAATAGTAAGAGATACATCATTCTAAAATTATGCCATTTATCAATCCGATTAATATTTTAATAAGAGCCGTTTGACAGCAATGCAGTAAAACATGATCGCACCAATAATTATCAATCCAATAATAAATTAAATTATCAATGAATAACTTTCAAGTGACTTTTATGTAAATAAACGTTATGCAATGAGATAGACTGGCGCGCGTCCGGCAGTCAGGTGAGTGCGCCTGGCGTGCCGGCCCGGCGATCACCGTCCGGCGGAGCGTCACGTCACACAACAAATCAAGATTGAATGTCAATAAAGTTTTACGTGACGGCGCCGGTCGTCCGGTCTGTCCGGTCTGTCCGCCGGCGCCGCTCGTAAACATCATATTCACTTATATAGCCGGACACCCGGCGGGTGTGTATCACTGTCAGTGCCGCACTCATTGTGACATCCCTATAACTATTAACGTACACTCAGCGAATTGTTACTCCATCCGACGTCCTCGTCACGTCCTCGACGAAGAGGACGACAATATCACACTCGCTCAACAAAGAGCCTACACGGCCCGCGAGGCCTTAACAAATAAATATCCGCGGTTCCGCCCTCGCCGTCGAGGTGCGAAACCGCGCCGCGCAAAAGTCACTACTAAAAACGTGGGCACGCCCACTTTGCCTCCAGCGACGCCCCAAGCCGAGGTCCGTTCCCCACAGGGGGAGCCCTTGGGCAATGTCGCTTAGCATACTTTTCTCCGGGTTGAGAGCCCTCAGCGCTCACCCATAGTCCGCGTCAAGCTGTCAAGGCCATCTGCGGCCAACAGCTGTACACACACAAAAAAAAAAAAAAAAAAAAAAAAAGCGAATTGTTACAGAGAGTCGCTCGCGTGTGCTGAACGCACCGCTGTGTGGAGGTTCATTAGCGCGCGCGGAGCACCTGTGAGCTAAACGTTACAAGTACGTATGTTCGTAGTTTTCTTGCCGGATCTTTCTCAGTGTGGCCGTGTTCTGATCCGGTGGTAGTATACTAGATTGTTAAGTTTTCAAATATAATTAGATTAGAATCCCATCGACCGACGTCCCCCCCTCGGGGAGGACGTCGGTCGGAAGGGTACCCCAAATAGGGGGTATTCCGTCAGGCCGAGCACTGACGTCAAGTCACCCTGCTCCGGTGGTCGGCCTAACGACAAAGGCGACGTGCATCGCGGGTGGGTTGCGGATGTGCGTGCTTACGCCCCTCTGTCGCCCCAGACGGAGTGGTGCGAGGAGCGCGCCGACCGCAGCCCATCCCCAAAAAAAAATAGCTGTTATATGCGTATTATATCCCTTAGTCGTGTTTTACGATATCCACGGGCAAGATAGGGAGTGGTGAATTATATTCTTACTTTGTCGCCACACTGAGAATCGAAAGTTGTAATAAACCGTAATTGTAACCTTTCTGTGTGTATGTGTGGTCACGAAGTAAGATACAGTTCCCTTTCTTGCGCACAGGTGTTGTAAGAGGCGACGACGGGATACAATACGCGGATATAATGTGTGCAATAAGTTACGTTAGGAACTGCACGACTCACTGGCGCGGCCATGTTGGTGAGCTTCACTCTTATAGTGGAGGAGACTCCAGCTTACTGCTGACAAATATAAAACGTGAGAGGATGATGATGACGTTTAATTCTAAAAACGAAATAACAGTATTTAGTGCATGTTATTGTATATTAGAAATGGTTTATCAAAAACATCATTGATCTTATCATATCTGTAGTTAAAATATGTAAGAGTGTGAAGTTCAGTTCCTGTTAAGCTCGTACTGCATTAACTAGGCTAACCTATTCCTACACAATACGCAAATAGACAAACATGAGTGAATGAATTAAAAAATATTTTAATAAAATGTATGTAGAGCGAGCAGTCACTCGTAGACCGGAGCTGTGCGGCGACGGCGCCGGAACACATCGAAGTGAGAAATGTAACCGCAAGCGAATTTATTTTATTTGAATCTGAATGAGGAAATCCAGCGGAATCTTCACATTTTATACGGAACAATTATTTACTTTGATTTACTTTTGTACTTTTTATTGTTCTGTCGGAGCGCGTGTCGTTCAGCTAAATGTTATTATTGTCTTTACATTATTATCAGTGTCACTGTATTAATAGAAGTTTTATATAATTGTTTATCTTTTATTTCTGTCTCGTTTTTGATCAATTTGGTGTGAAGTTTTGGACATGGATTTCTTGTAGGACAATATATATTTACATTATGACAAAAATATCGTTGTACATACGGACACTTACACATGGTGTTCGTTGACCTCGACAGGATACCAATAACGGTTTTGTGGCCCACAACAAACCGTTGAAAGAGAAAAATGAGCCTGTGAAATATATTCAGCTAATTCGTTCTATATACTGGCGATCTATGTCATACGTTAGGTCAGCTGCCGAAACTCCGACGACGGGTCCAGTGTGGAGGTGAGTTTGCATCCAGGGATAGTATTAAATTAGTACCTTCTCAATGTAGATAATTGTATATTCTAAAGCCTATAATGCAAGTATAATATATCCGTAAGTATTTAGGTTAGCGTTATACTAAATTATATAGATGCAGAGGGTTCCTCCGCTTTGATCGTGTTTTTGTTAATAGTAAGAGATACATCATTCTAAAATTATGCCATTTATCAATCCGATTAATATTTTAATAAGAGCCGTTTGACAGCAATGCAGTAAAACATGATCGCACCAATAATTATCAATCCAATAATAAATTAAATTATCAATGAATAACTTTCAAGTGACTTTTATGTAAATAAACGTTATGCAATGAGATAGACTGGCGCGCGTCCGGCAGTCAGGTGAGTGCGCCTGGCGTGCCGGCCCGGCGATCACCGTCCGGCGGAGCGTCACGTCACACAACAAATCAAGATTGAATGTCAATAAAGTTTTACGTGACGGCGCCGGTCGTCCGGTCTGTCCGGTCTGTCCGCCGGCGCCGCTCGTAAACATCATATTCACTTATATAGCCGGACACCCGGCGGGTGTGTATCACTGTCAGTGCCGCACTCATTGTGACATCCCTATAACTATTAACGTACACTCAGCGAATTGTTACTCCATCCGACGTCCTCGTCACGTCCTCGACGAAGAGGACGACAATATCACACTCGCTCAACAAAGAGCCTACACGGCCCGCGAGGCCTTAACAAATAAATATCCGCGGTTCCGCCCTCGCCGTCGAGGTGCGAAACCGCGCCGCGCAAAAGTCACTACTAAAAACGTGGGCACGCCCACTTTGCCTCCAGCGACGCCCCAAGCCGAGGTCCGTTCCCCACAGGGGGAGCCCTTGGGCAATGTCGCTTAGCATACTTTTCTCCGGGTTGAGAGCCCTCAGCGCTCACCCATAGTCCGCGTCAAGCTGTCAAGGCCATCTGCGGCCAACAGCTGTACACACACAAAAAAAAAAAAAAAAAAAAAAAAAAGCGAATTGTTACAGAGAGTCGCTCGCGTGTGCTGAACGCACCGCTGTGTGGAGGTTCATTAGCGCGCGCGGAGCACCTGTGAGCTAAACGTTACAAGTACGTATGTTCGTAAATGTAAGTTGATTGTGATAGTTGCAATTAATATAATGCGAATAACAACACATGTAACTTTACTCCTAAAATATATTACTTCTCTCAATATATTTAAAAATAAACTAAAAAATATCTAACAGACGAATGCTATTATACAGGCTGTACCAGGTTATGGAGCAACTGGTCAAAAGGGAGCTAGGCAATGGTGGTAGGAATCCATGAAAAAAATTTGAACGAAAAATATCGATTCGTTAAGGAATTAGAGACATGTAAAGTTTTCAATTTTGTCATCGCTTTTTCGTGTAAATCCGATTGAAATGTATAAAGTCAATGATACTTAATACGAAACATATTCATACTTTATTAAATGTTCATTAGAAATTGAATAAATCAATGATTACGTTCGCATAAGCAAACTTCGCTTTAAAACAGCTGATCGGCCGATGATCATTGACGGCTCGCCGTTGTTACCTACGCTCATTGACACGTTTGCGCAATTCTAGGTATGAATGAATGAAATTATACTGTCGAAGCTATACATGCCTACATGTATTGTGCCTGTACCTGCCTACATAATACGTAACATTTAAGGCATAGACTCTAGACACATTTTTTTTAAATCACTATAACTTTTATGTTATAGTGTTTTTTTGTGTAATGTACATTCTAATTACGATCTATGACCGTTAAACTACAACATACTCGAACAGTTGCCCCATAACCTGATACACCCTTTAATATAAACGATTATTTGACAGAATAGTACTAGCACTAGAATATTTATTATTGTGTAATTTTATATTAGTTGTTAACAATGATAATAGATTAGTATTGTATTAAATAGTTACATATTAGTAATTTAGGATCTATGATCCTTCTCAACAAATATTTGAATACCTATTTAAGGTTAAATATGACTGGACATTTATATGTACGTATATCAACCCGTATATTACTCATGTTTCAGCAAATAAATAGTTGTTATTGTTTGTTACACATCACTTGTGTAAAGTTACACGCGTTCATATCAAACTACATACACGTATGTACTTATTGTATGAGTATCTAGCAGACAGTACGCGCTACGTGCCACTCGCCGTACGCATGCACGTGTGTCTGTCCGTCGGCTCGTGTGTGTCAATCACGTCCTCACTAATATCACGTACACACGAGTACACAGGTGTACACAGTTCACAGTACGGAGCGCGTCGCGCGACCGTACCGGTAGGGCCGAGTGCGACTCACGAGCGAACAGCGACTCACACATATATCGCACTTATATTCGCATTTGTTGTGTAAATAATTAACGATGAGAGCAGTTCAATTTATTTTTGAACGAAATATATTTTGAATCAACTTCAATAGGAGAGAGAGGCGGTTCTATGTTACACAACTTTATTGCAGTGAAAATTGCTTTAGGCACGTTGAGCACTTTTTGGATGAACAAAAATCGTGCAACTCGCATCATCGTCACCAAACACCTGTTTTGAGAAATGGTATAGTGCGCATGCGCGCCTATTCTTGGCTTACAAATCCCAAGCGTTAAATTAGAAACGGTTTTCAACTTTTGTTGAAAATAGTGCACTACACATCTTCTAATAAATTAGCTATAACGTTTCACGATGGAAGACATACACTCCACAATGATAAGAAGTTAGATAATACTTAAACCTGTGTTCCACAGGAAGGGAAAACATGTAAAACTGAGGATTGTCAGTGTGTTGTAAATGGGTATCAAAATTATCTAATTAAGATACATATTTACACCAGCCTTAATCTTTGCATTTCACGCAACGCTTTACAACCTTACTTTTACTTCGATGAAATCCTTAATTTTTTTCATGTATGTTCACCATTATTCTTTTAGTGTATGCTTTCCAAGTGGTGCTATGGCCACCAGGTCACAATCTGATAATAATATCCTAAAAAACCGAGAGTATTCTTCACATTTTATATACACACTTGAAGCAGTTTGGGTGTATTTTTATAACTCATGATAATATTATGTAAACGTATAAAAAAACCGGCTTCAAACACACAAGTTACTTAAGCAAAAATATATGATTACCTACATAAACTTCATCAAGTTTATTTTTGTAATATCACTACCTAGTCAACTCCTAGTCACCCACTACTAGTCGCTTCACTACCTGGTCAACAACCTAGTGGGGAGGTGTAAGTCCAAAGCTAGACGTCGAACATGTAATGAATAAATGGATGATGGAAACTAAAGTCTAATAAAAAAGAACTTGATGAGAAATTTCTCGATTATATTAACATTTAATTCCGTCTGTCACATTAATCTCTAAGCAACCTTCTATTAAACACTCACAAAGCAGCTAAATCAAGCAATACACATTATATAAATATTCATTCTGCATGTTAATCGATATCACAATACTCCTAACGAATCTGTAATGTGGATTAATTACTTAGTAAGCTTATGAGTTGCACCATTCATACGCAATCAATACTAGTCACAAATAACTAGATCGTATCGTATTAACCGTAACACTTAGTTGATGTGCACATTATTAGAGTCTGCATCAATATTTGAGGGCAGTGTAACAGTGGCTGTATGTTAATTAATGGATATAATTTATTATTATTTACTTACTGTTACTTGTTTTATTAACAATATTTTTTGTTTCATATTAGTTGGTGTTGTTTTATATCGTTATGGTATTATTTAAAATATCTAGATCGAACTTAGAAAATAATACTTTCACGCCCACGCGCATTATATTCACGCTTATAAATATAATAGTTAAATGAGTGTGACCGATTTTACGTAATAATGTATATATGTATATAGAAGTAAACCTAGGATTAGATTTGGAAACCTTAAAATCAGCAGTGAGTTTTTATATATTAATCAAGTTTATCAGCATAAAAATTATATTACATAGCATTCGTCCATCTGCCCAACCGCCCATCAACCATTAAATACTACTACCCAAAGAGGAATTATATTTTACAGCTACGTTTGACAGGCGGAATGACGATCTTATTTGGTGTTTAATTTTCTCATAAGAGAGAGAGAATTACATTTTATCGTAAGAGAGAGAGAGAGAGAAGACTCGTGTAAAAATTTAATTATTTTTAGAGATTAATCTCAGTTGTGTTCGCTACCTAAATGCCTGATGTTACTAATACATTTTAGCGTTCATGATCACGCGAGGTTTTCCCTTAAAAAGGGTGTGTGTTTCTTGGTACATTATTAGTATATTTCAATGACATCTGCGGCAATGTTAGACGTAATACTAATAATAGATTACTTACCTAATATACAAAACACTTTTTCAAAAGTAAAATAATTGAATAACTGAAATAATGTTCAAATTATTAGTACGTTAAATTGCCAGTGGACAAGTCGAGTGTTGGACCGATAACCAAATAAAGATGATCTAGTGGCGAGTAGGTACATTCGCTAGTAGTCCAGTGCTCGAGCCGTACGCTTGCAGTATCACCTCGGCGTGTCGTCGCACTCGGTCGCACTCGGTCGCACTCGGTCGCACTCGGTCGCGGTCGTGGCGGCCGTAGATAGATGTGATCGCTGTAATTAGTGTTACTATTATGTTGATTGTTGTCTGTGAGTGTTGCGGGCGCGTCGACTGATAACAAGTACCGATACAGATACATAAATTAACATAATAGTTAATGATAAGCACTTCTCTATACATTTCTAGTCTAATACTTTATCTCCATTCACTTTGACAAAGTCAAAGTTCTTTTTTGATTTGTTTTTTAGTGGTTTTTTTTTGTAAGATAAAACCCTGTATTGAGAAGTTAATTAGTGTACTATGGGAAACTTTATCAAATACACAGTTTTTGAAGGAGATTTAGATTTACACTGAAATCATTTTGTGATTTTTTTGATTGGATTGATTATGAATACAACTATTATTACGGATTATATTTGATTTTGGATTAGCTGACGTTTCGAACACTTTACAGCGTTCATTGTCACGATCATTTATAAATATTTTTCTATCAATTGGAATAGTCAATGTTTTAACATAATAACTAACTTCAAACCTATTGAACCTCAAAAAATAACGTTTACAAGTTTGTGACACATTTGGTTTTGGGGAGGGCTATGTTTAGCGCACCCGCCGCGCCGCCCGGCTCTGTCGACAGTGGGGCGGCGCGTGGCCCCATAGCTAGAGGTGTGTAGTTCCGGATCGTAATAGTTCCAGGAACTATGTCCACCGTCGGAACTATGTCGGTCCAATCCGCGGTGTGAAATTAAACAGTTCCACATGTCCGAGGAGCTGTCATGTGCGCCGGAACGAATTGTCGAACATGTTACGAACCGACTACGGAGCCGACCGACTCCGTCCGAGTTATCACGAACCGACCAAGGACGAGTATAGTTGGAATGTTATGATACTTTTTATGTTATGCAATTATGATACACAATGCGAATATTACACTTTGCGTTAAAGACGACAATTGATTTATTCATATTTAATTTTAGTTTTTCGCTCGCTAATGACCTTGACTTCCGATAAGGGCTCCATTTCGTTTAAATAAATGTTTCGTTAATTTTCATTATTTTGAATTTTAATTTATGTGAACTTTTTAGTACAGTATAATTTGATGACGGTTTTAGTTTTAATAATGTATATGCCTACTTATTGTTAGATTTTTTATTTCAATTAAATCGAAGAAGAGTTTGGAACTATTTAATTATCTCCACTGACACTGCTTATACAATCAGTGGACATAATTAAACAATTCCTGGACATAATTTAACCGTTCCTAGACATAATTAAATAGTTCCATAGAAGTCAAACATTTGAAGTAATCTGATCTGAACCTGTGGAACTAGATAGTTCCGCGAACATGATTCCCAGACATAGTTACGATAGAGAAGTGAATCGTTCCATGTTCAATCCGCTCCAGGACATGGTTTGCGCATGTCTACCCATAGCCCACCGTAGCACGTCGCTGACCACCGCAATACTCAGCGGAGTACCCCCCTCTTCTCAGTCATCGTCCCCGCGTGTGACGGACTAATCCCCCGGCCGCTCACCTGAAAGTTGTGACACTAAGAAGTTTCACTCGTGACGTATACTTCTGTGTTCGACAGTTCTTTTTTTATAGGCAAATACTTTTATCTGTCAGAGTACACAGTAATCACACATCTTTTAATGTTTATTTTTAAATGACATAACGTGAACATCTTTCGTATGACTCAAAATTCGAAACGTATTTATTACTAACAATACTTGAATGTAAGTAAATTTCATTATTAATTATTCAAATTCGTGGTGTAATCTACATTTTATAATGTATTTTATTTTTGTAATTTCTATAAATACAAATACAAAATTAGTAGGTATCGATTGATGCATTGTGTGTGGTGTATGATAGCCGCTATGTTGTGTCGCCGGGTCTGTGCGGTCATACGGATGGGCGAGCTCACTTCCGGACGCGGTGTCGCGGTTTCAATTCCGCACAGGACAAGTTTAATGAGTGTGTCCCTGCGTACAGGACGTACTGTCGGTACACGGCTTCCTTACGACGTGTTTGTTGCGTTTAAAACGACCCACTAACTGACGTTACGTATTTTTATTGCATCATTTATTTTTCGTGTATTGACCGCGTAAGAATACAATACACCATCCTCTATTTTGCCCGTGGGCGTCTTAGAGGACAACTAAGGGAATAAATATGGTATATACATATCTGTGCAAGAGAAGGAAACTTTGAAATGAAACCCTATACTAAGAGGTCTGATGAGTGTGATGTAGTATGCCAGCTCCCTCCTATGAGGGGAGGAGGCTCGAGCCTAGCCCAGCGATATATAATCAAATGTATAATTGCCATAACTAGGTGAAGTAATAGTGATCATTCAGGTCACTCGAGTATATAATATTTATGCATTTCAAATTAAATAACATATGTTACCAAAAGTACATAAATATAGGGTCCATGTGGTGATCAGTGGTGATGGAGTAAGAATACTATTCACCACTCCCTATCTTGCTCGTGGATGTCGTACAAGACGACTAAGGGATATAATATGCACATAAGAACTGTGCAAGAGAAGGAAAACTCTATACAAAACCCTATACCAACATGTCTGACCAGCATGGTATAGTAGGTCAAATTCCCTCCCATTGTGAAGGAGGCCCGAGCCCAACTGTGGGACGTGTGTGGGCCGCGATGATGACGATGATGACATAAATAATAAATACAAGTACCTAAATCTCGCGACAAGCTTTTATCTATACTAATATTATAAAGAGGTAAAATTTGTAAGTTTGTATGCAGGGGGTAATCTCTGGAACTCATAATCTAATTCTAATTTTATTTTAACTGGCAGAAAGCTACATTATTCCTGAGTGCTATAGGCTATAAATTGTTTCTATAACATGTATATTAACCGAGCTATCACAACTTTTGTCTGGCAAGTCGGAAAAAAATACCTCGTAAAACAGAATTATTTGCGTGCGCTGCCTAAACAGTTGCTTAAAATTAAAAAGAATGTATGGCTACCTGGTTCATCTTAATTATTTCTACAAAAAAGTCAGCGATACCATATCTCTATCTTTTATATTTTATCTTTTATACTTCTATTATTGCATTAAAAAATTTTTTTTTCGGCATTGTTACGTTTGGTTGATTATTTGAGCAACAAAATATTAATTCTTATGACAATAAATTATTTCAGTATCACAGGAACATCATACAGATAAGATTTGCCATTTACAGTATATCAATTGGTCATACAGTTTCGGAGATAATATAAAATTACTAAAACGCAAAATGACCCTAGCATAACTTTCATTGTGCAGACGTTTTACCTATTTGCCCATAGATGGCGTTCTGCAATGACGTCATTTTTCTGAATCGCGGTGTTAAGACTTTCCGTGGATTGATGACCCTCTCGAATTATTATGCCCACGTTGTCGTTAGTTGGAGTTCTAAAAATTACATGTCAGTTGGTTATTGGTTTCGGTTGTTTCGTTCGCATGGTTGTTGTTGTTGATAGATACCTCATAATCGAAAATATCGTAATTTCGTTGTACGTTTGTTTTGTATGTTCGTAGTTTCGTACTTCGTTCTATCGTAATAATCGACACGAGTTATTCGATATTACGATTGTTTTGTTTTGTAAAGGCGGACGGTGTTCGAGTCGCTCTCCCTTTGTTCATAATTGTTTTCAAGTCTGTGCGTGGTTTGTTGAGAGCATGCCTAAAAGGAAATCTCAACTGTCTCGGCAGACATCACAGACAAGAGCCGCTCGAGTACGCCGTACGGAAGAATCTGCCCCTGAAAATGAGCAACGCCTCTCGAGAAATAGAGAATATATTTCGCAAGCACGCGCTAGAGAATCTAGCTCCGAGCGCTCACAGCGCCTCGCAAGCCAAAATGTGAGGACGACGCGGGCCCGTGCTCGAGAAACTAGCGCTGAACGTGCGCACCGTCTATCTGAGTTAAGGCAGCATGTCTGTGAGACAAGGGATAGGGAGACTAGCACTGAGCGCTCGCAGCGCCTAGCAACAGAAAGACAGCGAGCAGCTACAGTCAGAGCGCGTAATCGGAATATAGCCCAAGGAAATAGATCAGCCTTCAATTACGATGCCAATATAGATTATGCTCAGCAAAACACTGTGAAAATAGGCGAAATGAATAAAACATGTCCTAAGTGTTTTGCAAATAAATGGAGCGATGAACCAAATGGTATGTGTTGTGCTGCAGGAAAAGTGGTTCTTCCTGATATCCAGGCACCACCACAACCAATAAAAGATCTATTACTGGGCAATCATCTATTATCTGCGCATTTTTTAAAAAACATACGAAAGTATAATACACTCTTCCAAATGACGTCATTCGGTGCTAAAGAAATTCGCGAAGGAAACTTTATGCCTACATTTAAAGTAGAAGGGCAAGTTTATCACTTAATTGGTAGTCTACTCCCTTCGCCAGGGCAAAGCCCGCAGTTTCTACAAATTTATTTCATTTCTGATGCCGACCAACTTTCGTTGCGGTCTAATATTGCTCCTAACCTAAATATCGATTTAATCAATGATTTACAGACGTCGTTAAATAGTCATAACATTTATATTCGCAGTTTCAAATACAATTTAGAACATAACTCTTCATCTGAAAACTTAAAATTAATCATTCACGCTGACCGCACTCCACAAAATCAACATCGTGGAAGATACAATTCACCTACAGCAAACGAAGTTGCAGTATTATTGGTGGACGAAGATAAGGGACCTAGAGATATAGTCCTTCATTGCAAAGATGGTCAACTGAAAAGAGTTTCTGAATTACACAGAGCTTACGATCCCTTACAATACCCTTTGATGTTTGTTAACGGTGAAGATGGTTATTATTTGACTATCCCTCTACAAAATTCAGCGCGAAATAAAACAGTTTCGTGTATGCAATTTTATATGTATAGATTGATGACCAGGGCCAACAGTTTTAATCCCCTTCATTATTATCGGGATTTGTTTAGTCAATACTGTGTTGACATGATGGCTAAAATGATAACAGAGAGACTAAGTTACATAAGTCGCAATCAACAACAACTGAGAGCTGATGACTATATCCATTTAAGAGACGCTATAAATCAGGATGCTAATGTCAACGCTGCAAATATTGGCCAACATGTCATCTTGCCTTCATCTTTCACCGGCTCTCCGCGTTACATGCATGAAAAAACCCAAGATGCAATGACGTATGTACGCAACTATGGAAGACCCGATTTATTTGTGACGTTCACTTGCAATCCGGAGTGGCCAGAAATTAAGAAAGAGCTATTTGCTGGCCAACGTTCTTTCGACCGTCATGACATTATTGCTAGGGTTTTTCATTTAAAGATGAAGAAAATGATCAAGTCGTTCACTAAAGACGAGGTATTCGGCAAAGTCAAATGCCATATGCTTAGTGTTGAATGGCAAAAACGCGGACTACCACACTGTCATATGCTGTTTTGGTTTGCACAAAAAATACAACCAGATGAAATAGACAGTATAATAGTTGCTGAACTACCAAACAAAGATGATGACCCAATATTATTCGATATTATCACCAAAAACATGATCCATGGACCTTGTGGGGAGCACAATTTATCATCACCGTGTATGAAGAACGGTATATGTTCAAAGAAATATCCTCGGCGATTCGTCACCGATACTCAGACAGGCGAGGATGGTTATCCTGTATATCGTCGTCGTAATGCTGAAAATGGTGGTCAAGTCGCAGTTGTAAACATCAGAGGGAGGCCGATTACAATAGATAACAGATGGATTGTACCATACTCTCCAATGTTGTGCAGGTCATTTAACGCCCACATTAACGTCGAATACTGCCATTCAGTTCAGGCTATAAAATATATATGTAAATATATAAATAAAGGTTCCGATCAAGCCACGTTCAGCGTTAGAAATCCGCATGATGAGGTGGAAAATTATTTAAATGGGCGATATATAAGTACATCGGAAGCCGTCTGGCGAATACTCGAATTTCCGATCCACGACCGACATCCCACGGTCGTGCATTTGGCCGTGCACTTAGAAAACGGGCAAAGGGTGTTTTTCACACCAGGAACTGCGCGACAAGTTGCCCAAAATCCGCGCAAAACCCCTCTATTAGCGTTTTTTGAACTCTGCAATACCGACGAATTTGCAAAAACGCTGTTGTACCACGAAGTTCCACACTATTATACGTGGGCTAATAACAAATTTTCAAGACGAAGGCGCGGTCAAGACGTCGATGGGCATCCAGAAATAAAAAGAGATGAAGCTTTGGGAAGAGTGTACGGTGTACATCCGTCACAATCAGAATGCTTTTATCTAAGAATTTTATTGCACCACGTACGCGGTCCCACATCATTCAAAGATTTGAAAACTATAAATGGAGTGGTCAAGGAGACGTATCAAGCGGCTTGCCGGGACAGAGGTTTGCTGGAAAATGATGATCACTGGGAGAAGACATTAAGAGAAGCTTCGATGTCGGAATGTTCATTGAAACTTAGGGAGTTATTTGTGGTGATACTGCTATTTTGTCAGCCATCTGAACCGTTAAAACTATGGGATATCTTCAAGGACAATTTTTGTGAAGATATCAGACATAGAAATCGACAACAAAATCAGGACTTTACCATGCCTTTTAATGATGTTATGTACAATGAAGGTTTAATACAAATTGAAAACAAACTTTTAGCATTGAATGATAAAACATTGAGTGACTTTGGATTACCGTCTCCAGTTCGCCCTGTAAATGATGCAATAGATACAATGTTGGTACATCCGCACAACATCAGTGAATTAGCTACTTTTGTAAATGAAAATTTGCCTAAATTAGTCACAGACCAAAAACAGGCTTTTGATGAAATTATTGATAGCGTAACGAATAATAAAGGAAAAATTTTTTTTTTAGACGCCCCAGGAGGCACAGGGAAAACATTCCTCGCTAATTTAATATTAGCACATGTTAGGCAATCCGGAAAAATAGCTTTGGCAGTGGCTTCTTCTGGGATTGCGGCTACTTTATTGAGTGACGGTAAAACTGCTCACTCTACCTTCAAACTCCCATTGACAGTTTCATTGGAGCAACAGTCGGTATGTTCGATACGCAAAAATGGGCCCATTGGTCAATTGTTACAGAATACGTCGTTGATAATGTGGGACGAATGTACCATGAGTCATAGAGCTCATGTTGAAGCAGTGGATCGAACACTTAAGGACTTGAGAAACTCAGTCGCTGTCATGGGTGGTGTCACTTTTGTGTTTGCAGGTGACTTTCGTCAGACACTTCCCGTCGTCACAAGAGGTACACGTGCGGATATCATAAAGGCATGTCTAAAATCATCGCCCCTATGGAGTATAGTCCAAACTTTGAATTTACGTACGAACATGAGAGTCCACGTTATTGGAAATATGGATAACGATTTTCCACAACAGCTGCTCAAAATTGGAGAAGGGTCTTTTTCTTCTCGAACCTTGGACTCTAACTCTGCGGAAATCGTTATAAATGAGACTCTGGGTCGTATAGTTCACAGTCTACAGCATCTTATAGATGCAGTATATCCTGACCTCGAATATTTACTAGATAGAGACATTCATTGGCATTGTTCAAGGGCTATCGTCTCACCAAGGAACGATACAGTCAATGAAATCAATAATCTAATTTTACAAAAAGTTCCCGGCCATGGTAAAATCTACAAGTCAATTGATACAGTGTGTAATATCGAGGATGCAGTCCACTATCCGCAGGAATTTTTAAATTCCCTTAAACCATCTGGTCTGCCACCTCACGAACTGCTGTTGAAATCCGGGACACCTATCATGCTTTTAAGAAATTTAAGCCCACCTAACCTGTGCAATGGCACAAGGCTACTAATAAAAGATTTAAAAGACAACCTAATTGTGGCGACCATTCTCATCGGCCCAGGAGCTGGCCAGTTGGCGCACATCCCAAGAATTCCAATGATTCCGACGGACCTACCCATACCGTTTAAACGACTCCAGTTTCCAATAAAAACATCATTTGCCCTGACTATTAATAAGTCCCAGGGACAAACATTCTCTTTGGTTGGCATTGACCTACGAAAAGAATGTTTTTCCCATGGGCAATTATATGTTGGTCTATCAAGAGTGGGATCATCCGAAAGGCAGATTATTCTGTTACCGGAAAATAAAACAACCTCAAACATTGTATATAGAGAAGCTTTAAATTAAATAGATACCTAACTTAAACAAATAAATAAAATAAGTAAAAGGCAACTAAGGGTTAAGTTACCTTGAGCAGAAAATAGAACTTCGGTAATCTTTTAAGTTACTGATCTGATTCCAAAAAATATTTTACTAATAAAATTAAATACAGTAATATCAATCGAGTGTAATCTTATGTTAAAACAAGAAATTTTCCGCGGACGAAGTCGCGGGCAGAAGCTAGTAACATATAAATTGTTTAATGACATTATCAGTTGATAGTAAATGTTTGAAAGTAACATTTTTATTTGTTTCTTAGCGCTTTTAAAGCGCTTTGATTTTAAAAATATATTTTTACTTTTAATTTATTATGGTCGTCTGTTATCAAATGTAATCTAGTTACATGTGTGTGCACACGTGACACTTCGACAAACATTAACTAACACACTTATGTAACGTATCAATGACGAACTCCTCTAACATTAATATAAGTGTACATTTAATTGAAATAATTTTTATAACATCAATTACAATGGATAGCTCGTCTGGCGAGCGGGATGACGCCGGTAATAGATTGATCATGATGAATATATAGGATCGTCGATAGACAGGTGAGTAGTAATAAATACAGAATTGAATATTTGAAACAAATACATAATTGATCTATTCATTAAATATATAAACATGTTTATATTATCTTTCTATCGATAATATATGATCTTCAGTAATACCTTCTATTTAGTTCACTGAAGATGAAAGCAGTAATTAAATCATCAAATTCAATATTATATTAGAAATAGTAAACTGATCGTTACCAGGGACCACCATCATTATTGATTTATATTTTCAAAAGAAAATTTTACTCAATGCTTAACGATATAACTAATTGTAAGTATATTTATTTACGCAAATAAATGAAACTGAAGTGTTTGTTTAAAATGTCAAAATAACAGGGCTTTTATATATTCACACGATTATTTATGTGATGAGCTGGTTGTCAGGTATAAGAGGGATTTCCAGCTGATTTTATGACTTACAAAAGCAAATAAGAGCTGGCGATTAAATATAACTAGCAACCCGCCCTCACTTCGCTTCGGTTTCAGTCGTATTACCTGCGCAGTTCATGTTTCCATGGAAATATCGGGATAAAATATAGCCTATGTTACTCCCTGATATTATAGCTTTCCATTGGTAAAAGAATTTTTGCAATCGGTTCGGTGGTTTAAGCGTGAAAGCGTAACAAACAAATAAACAAACAAACAAAATTACCTACTTTTGCATTTATAATATTAGTAAGGATGTATAATATTCTTATTTTGATATCACACGGGGAGTGCAGCCATATTCATTCGGTGGCAGTATGAATTTGTCGACAAATAAATTTGTTACATTTTACAGTTGGTATTATGTGTTATCATCAAACTTTGGTTTCGTGGGAAATATTATAAGTTGTGCATAATGTTTAATTTGGAATATTCCTTCTGTAGCATTAATGTTATCTGTTTAATGATATTGTTTAGTTACTTTTAGTGATACTCGCACGGGAGCGGGCGTAGTAACCGTTTGTATCTGCACTCTGTCATCGTGCGGCGTCTATATTAATACGTGAAGAAAACACTGTGTACCCCTTTTTACGAAAATTACGTGGATGTATAAGTGTGAAATTTGGCGCAGTTGAAGTATATAATGAGGAGAAGTGCATACAACTGACATTTCATATAATAATAGATTAGAAATATATTAAATTAATTAAAAAAGGCATTACGCACACTAGCTTGCATTCGCTACACACACACACACACACACACACATGCGCGAATATACACTTTTGTTTACGGTTAAAATCTCTGGTCGAACTGAATATCAAACAATCATAATTATGATGACAATGTCTAATAGAGATTTGTGCATATACATATATTAGTTCTTAATTAAAAGGAAATTAAATAAATAAAATTAAAAGAAAATTGTGTAGCTGAAAAATTAATTTAATTGAATTATGGCCGAATATCGAGCACTCGGCGACCGCTAGTTATGATATATTACGTGTATCTGTGTGTCACACTGCACCCTGTGTATGTACACACACGCGAACACACACACACACACACACACAGCGGGGACGGTCACCTCACAGCTAATGTCATTACCGGCCCCGCTCGTGTTACACTGCACTGTGTACACAGAGAGAGGCCGCTCACACGACTTTGCTTGTTTTATAATTAGTTGAGTGTACTCTGTTATACAGATGCTCACACAGTAATATAGTAATGGGTCTGTTACTGCGCGTTATTAAATACATACCGCGTCACGTTACCGAGTGTGACAATACTCCGTCACCAGCTCACACTATACGTCACAATAAATATTTGATATAGTTCATTGAACACGTCCGTGTGTCTGTGTGTCTATGTGTTTGCGGTATATAGCTCCTAAATAGATGAACCAATTATGATACGGTTTTATTCTTTTTGAGGGATGATATGATAGAAATAGTTTTTAATTAAAATTTATAAACAACTGTTTAGGTGTTTTATGAATATCAGTT
This sequence comes from Lymantria dispar, assembly GCA_032191425.1. Taxonomy (NCBI): domain Eukaryota; kingdom Metazoa; phylum Arthropoda; class Insecta; order Lepidoptera; family Erebidae; genus Lymantria; species Lymantria dispar. The sequence continues at coordinate 721,024 of CM063449.1, forward strand.
GGGTTTGTGCCGCAGTTAACTGAAATGTCTAATGTTTATTTATTTTACTTTCACATATAATATTGATGTATGACATTGTGAATATTATTATATTAATAATATTTTGAATGAAACTTTGAATTATAAATAAAACTACTTCACGGATTTTATTGCGTTTGTATTTGATTATTGATTGCCCGGCGTTTCGAACACTTTGCAACATTCATGTACACGGGCGGACTAAGATGTCTCACGTTCAACAAGTCAAAGTTATTACAGACATTTATATCTACCCGGCGCAGAATTACAACTACAAAAAACAACAAAAAAATAATTAATAACTAATTTCTGTAGCGATAACATACGTTTCCTTAGTACTTTTATATAATATTCACAGATAAGAAAGGCAACCGCAAATTCAATTGAACCTATAGATGTCGTACTATTAGCAGATTATAATATACTTACATCTGTAAGGTGAATATCTACAGCATGAAGGAAAGAGAGATGAATGTTTGAATGATGTGTGTGTAAGAAGAGTTAAGACAACAGATAATGTGTGATTGAGATAGTATGACAGAATTAGAATAAGTTGAAGCGAAACAATAAAAAGACAATTAACATCAACCATCTTGTTTTACTTACATGGCGCTGTGAAAATTGGAAAGAAAAAAATTATATAAAAAGTTCAATATAAGTTTTGGCCTGGTAGTTTACGAAATTTGTGTAGTATACGTTACATACTATAAAATATATTGGAGGCAATACGTAGATTGCAACCAGTATCTCGTGATTACCGAAATAAGTTTCGATACGCGTCACGACAAGACAGCGTGTTAGGTAGGCTTTTTATATATTTCAGATTGATTGTATTTTACAAGAAGCAAGCCAAAAACAAAATGGAAAGCATAGAAAAAGAAGTATTGGAAAGTTTTAATGTATCCCAACTGAAGGATGAACTGAAAACACGTTATTTGTCAACGGGTGGATTAAAGGTAGACCTCGTTGAACGTTTAAGAAAAGATAATTTAGCTAAGGTGGAGCAGGGTATAATGGATGAATTTAAGAAAGAAAAAAATAGAAGAATGTCAGAACAAATGGAATTAAAAAATTTAAAATTAGAAATTGAAATGATGAAACAAAAGGAGAATGATGAAGAGATGCAAGCAGGTATGTCTAAGTCCGATTCAACTTCACATTATGATCCTGTGTTACTCCATATTCTTCAGACACAATCAGAACTGTTGACAAAGATGGCTAACCTTTCAAATAGTAATTGTGGTATACAAGTATTTTCAACATCGGATACTAGTCAGGCTATCCCTCTGTTTGGTGGTAATCGAAAAGATAATGTACATGATTGGGTTAAACAAGTTGAAAGGGTATCAGCTTTGGCAAATTGGTCAGAAAATTTAACATTAGTTAATGCATCGATGAGGCTTAGGGGTCCAGCTGGTGATTGGCATAAAGCTTATGGCAAAAAGATTTATAAATGGGAGGATTACAAAAATAAACTTATAGAAAGATTTTCAAATAAAATGACATTTGCAGAATTTATATGTTATCAATCTAAAAGAGTACTAAGGGCAACTGAAACGATAACCGAGTATATATATGGTAAAAATGCAATGTTTGAAAGATGTCCTACAGTTATTTCAGATGCAGACAAGGTGTCACTCATTTTGGAAGGTATTGTGGATCATCGTTGGTCGATTCCGTTGGCTACACACTGTTGCACAGATGTAGAAGACTTGTTAACGCATGCAACAGCCTTAGACAACATCCGCAAGATACATTTTAAGGACAAATATACGAAGAACACTGAAAATGTAAGTAGAGATACTAAAAGTTCATTTAATTGGTCGGATTCAAAGAGGAATACTTTTATACCAAAGTATAACCCCGCCACAGATAAAGAAGAAGAACAGACTTGTTTCCGTTGTAAAAATAAGGGCCATATTTCATATAATTGTACAGTTGAACCTAAAGAAAGCACATCCTCGTCAAATACTTTGCAAAGTACACAATTAAAACATAAAGTAACTTCTAAAAGTCATGTAACCAACAACAACAATAAAATTGAAAGGAAACATGTAAGCTGTATTCAAAATGAGAGTCCAAATGTAACTTTGATACCAGTAACAGTAAATAACAATATTCAGCTAACAGCACTTCCAGACTCAGGCTCAGTTTTAACTATTATTGATAAATCATATTTACCTAATGATACACAACTATATGCATGGCAGAAAGGAGACTATAAAGTAGCAGGCAGTAATTTTACGCCCATAGGATGGTTCTCATCTCGATTGCAAATTGGTAAAATAGATTATGTAATGCCGCAGATAGCTGTTTGTGAAAATTTACCTGTCCCAATGATTTTAGGCAAAGATTGGCAATTTGCAGTATATGCTAGAATAATACATGAACCTGATGGTAAAGTATGCATCATTACACCTACTCATACTGAATATTTCCCTTCAAATTGTAAAGAAATAGATTCAATTGCTTGTTGTGTTCAAGTTAAGTCAATTGTAAAGGAGGATCAAGATAAAGTTATGAAGTTAGTGTCAGAATTTGATGATATATTCAAAAATGATTGTAATGACATAGGAAAGTTCACAGACTTTGAAATGGAAATTAAGTTAAAGAATAATAAACCCATAAGTTGCAAACCATACAGACTACCAGAACCTGAACGAAAATTTTTGAAAGATACTGTTGAAAAATGGTTAGAACAAAAGATATGTAGATTATCGTCTTCACCATATGCAGCTCCAATGTTTGTAGTTCAACAGCTGTTACATGAATCATCTCCATATAGACCAGTTGTAGATTACTCTAAAACCATAAATCCTATAACAATATTAGATGCCCAACCAATAGAGAGAATGGAGGACATTATTTTGACAGTCTCACAGTTTGTTTACAAGTTCAAATTAGATATTTACCATGCTTACCATAATATTTGTATCAAAGAGGAGGATATATACAAAACTGCAGTGATAACACAAGATTACCATATTGAGTTTATGAGAGTTATGTTTGGTTTAGTCGGAGGTCCAGCAATAATGTCAAAAGTTATAAAAACAACATATGGAAATTTATATAATCAAGGAGTAAGGGCATACTTCGATGACATTACCGGAGGTAGTAACAATATTGAAAACTTTCTTTATATACTAAGAAAAGTGTTTGAATTAACAAGAGAAAAGTGTTTAAAATTAAATAGAGAAAAATGTATTTTCATAGCTAGTGAAATACCTTTATTTGGCAAATTAGTAGGTTTCAAACAGGAAAGAACAGATCCTAAACGAATAGCCGCAGTTGAACAATATAAAACATTGTCCACACTCACAGAAATAAGATCATTTCTTGGTTTTGTTGGTTCATTTAGAAAGTATATAAAAAATTTTGCTTGCATTGCCAAACCTTTACAAGAATTATTAAAGAAAAATAAAAAAGAGGATATAGAATCACAAAGAAGTCAGAAAAAGAAGAGAATAAACCTTTCAGTAGAACAACAAAAATCATTTGAAACATTAAGAAATTCATTAATTACAGCACCAGTGTTAGCAAATTTTCAACAAGAGGCAGAGACTATAGTGGAAACAGATAGTAGCTATCAAGGATTAGGAGCATGTTTGGTTCAAATACAAAATGGAGAAAGGAAAGTCATAGAATATGCTAGCAGATGCTTAAAAGATGCAGAATTACGATACCATATAAATGAACTTGAAGTTACAGCAGTGCATTGGGCTATTGTAAGTAAATTTAGAATATATTTATTAGGCCACAAGTTTACATTGATAACTGACAGTTATTCTACAGCATACATTATTGACAGAGCTAAGATAAATAGAAAATTTGCTCAATATGTTGTTGATTTGGCTTCATTTGACTTTACACCAGTTCATAGACCAGGAAAACAGAATGTTATAGCAGATCATCTTTCACGATATCCCCTTGAAGACATGTGTATGTTAGTTATTAGTAGTAATTTAGATAAATTAAAGTTAGCACAGAAGAAAGACCCATTTACTCAACAAATAATCAATAAATTGTCAAAAGAATCATCGTCACAACATATAAAACAGATGAAGGAATCATATGAAATCTCAGAAGGTATCTTATTACATGTTAGCAATCAAGAGTTATTTAATCAGAAAAAGATTGTTATTCCACAAAGTTTAAGAGAAAATGTTATAAGAATTGCACACAATGATAATGGTCACTTGGATTACAACACAACGCTTAACAAAATCAAAAGCAAATATTGGTGGCAAACTATACGTCAAGATGTAAAGGCGTATGTAGCTGCATGTTTAGTTTGTGCAAAGACCAACAGAAGAACAAAATTTGCTTATGGACAAATGGGACAACGACCTATACCAGAAACACCTATGCAAGTAATTTCATCAGATCATATTATAGCATTGCCAGAAACACAATCAGGTTACACATATATATTTGTTCATATAGACCATGCTACAAGATATATTTTTGCAAAGCCTACATATTCTTTATCTGCACAAAACGTCATAGATACTATTGAAAATGACATTATTTATGTCTATGGACCACCACTGACATATATTTCAGACAGTGCACCATGTTTTACAAGCCAGAAGACTCAAAATTTTTTTTCAAAATTTGGAATAGAACATATACCCACAACACCATATACAGCACAAAGTAATGGATTGGTGGAGCGTGCCAATGCGACAATCGTAGCCACATTGACAAAATTCGCAATGGAAAACAAGGATGATTGGGATAGATTGTTGCCAAAAGCCATATTAGCCATAAATATTTCGAAACAGAAAACTACAGGATATTCTCCATTTTATTTAATGTTTGGTTATGAACCCAGAATACCGCCTAATGAAATACATTTTGGAACTATTTTTGAAGACTTCAATAGAGAAAATCAATTGGATTTATTGTCACATGCCAGAGGAACAGCATTGTCGAATATAATCAGTATACATTTGAGTAATAAGAAGAAATTTGATATGAGACGCCTAGAATATGAATTCAAGCCGGATGACTATGTAGTGTATGAATGGTATAAGCCCACAGATACAAAGTTAACCTCAAGATATAAAGGACCATTCAAGATCATAAGAAAAATAGGATCAGTATGTTATGAAATACAAGACATTCAAAAACCCACAGTGAAGAAAATAGTTCATGTTCAGTATATTAAACCATTACATTCGTTGCCAGATTTGCATTCTTTTTCAGCCTTTTCAGATGATAACACACAGAATAATGATGAAAGTTTTACTCATATAATACAAAGGAACCAATTGGAAGAACAGTCGGATTCAGTTAAAATTCAGGATAAATCTAGTAATGAGAATAATACAATAGATTCTGGAAAGCAGTATAAACAGCAGTACATCACTACTAAAGGTCGGAAAACATATGTACCTATATCATATAAATTGTAAATTTTTTCAGGTTAGTGTTTGTTTGCAATAAAAACTCGAATATTCATTTTTAAAATTATAATTAAAAGTAGTTCTGCGTACATTTTACAGTTAAAATTCTACATATAGTATGTTAACAGGGATTAACACACATCAATATTAAAGTAAAACAGGTTTTTAAATAATTAATGTTGTTATAATAACTTAGTTTACACATAGATTTTTTATTGTTAAGTAGTTCAGCATACCTAAATATTAGATTCACAGTTTGATAGTCATAAGTAAATTCTATCCTTAGTATGTTAACAGGGATTAACATACATCATTATTGAATAAAAATTGTTTTAAGAATAAAGATGTCACAAATAAATCTTGTTAAATAAGTTAGTTTCATATAAATATAAAGTCAAGTAGTTCAGTATCAACAACAATATGTTGATTAATATTGTTTGTTTTTAATCAATTGTTACAAGATTAATGTAAGATTTGAAATAAGTTTCAAATTTAAGTTTTTATATATATATATGTAGTAATAGGTCAGCAAGATATAGACATAGGTAAACCTAAGCATACATTCATTATGTAATTATAATAAATTGATATGCACCACTAGGTAATAATAGTATTAGTTCAGTTTTGCTTGGTTTTAATTTTATAAGTTTTATAAAATTTAAAATTCATTATTGTTAAGTACAAAGTAGTTCTGTATAAGTTAGTTTTTTTAAGTATAAATATATTATTGTAAAGTTAGTACCAGAGCATGTAAGGGATTGTATGGAAGTGAAATTAAAATTAATATAAGTATGTAATCATAAAATTTGTAATTTCAAAGGGCATGTAAGGTGAATATCTACAGCATGAAGGAAAGAGAGATGAATGTTTGAATGATGTGTGTGTAAGAAGAGTTAAGACAACAGATAATGTGTGATTGAGATAGTATGACAGAATTAGAATAAGTTGAAGCGAAACAATAAAAAGACAATTAACATCAACCATCTTGTTTTACTTATCTACGCAACACAAGGAGATCTCGGCGTACAACCTTGTATCGACTCGTTTGACGAGCGTGCTCAATTTCGGTGCCAATGTGGAGGAGACTTGAGCTCAGCAGTCGCATATATATGAGCTGTGATGATGATGAATAACATCATACGTGTGATGAATTTAAAATACAATATGTAATTGGCGCCATACTTGTGCCGCACTGTGTGACCAACGCTCGCTACACATTATACTATTCTCTAGTAACATTATCTTCATTCACTCATTTAGATTATCGGTTCTTTAATCTAAACATAACACGCAGATGATTATTTATGATGTAAGAGTACTACTTAAATATCAAGTAATAAGTACTTAACGCTAACTAAGCGCGACGCGCGAAATATTTTTATTTGATAAAATAAATATGTCTACATTCCTATGCACCTCCTGTCACTCACTGATACCAATCGCAGTTCACGTCAAGGGAAATCACGTAATCCATCCATCCATTCATCAGCCTACAGACACCCACTGCTGGACATAGGCCTCCCCACGAGAATGCCACTCGGAACGGTCCTGCGCCACATGCATCCAACGATTCCCTGCGACTTTGAGAATGTCGTCAGTCCACCTAGTGGGGGGTCGTCCTACGCTGCGTCGTCCGATTCGTGGTCGCCACTCAAGAACCTTTCTTCCCCAACAGTTGTCGGTTCGACGAGCGATGTGACCTGCCCATTGCCATTTCAACGTGCTAATTCTGCGGGCTATGTCGGTTACACCCGTTCTTCTACGGATTTCCGTGTTCCAGATTTTATCACGTAGAGCAATACCGAGCATAGCCCTCTCCATAGCACGCTGAGCGACTTTGAGCTTTTTTATGAGGCCGACATTTAGAGACCACGTTGGTACGCTGGTAACACACACTGGTTATAAACTTTTGTTTTCAGACACTGCGGAATATTGGACGAGAAGATCCTCTCAAGTTTCCCGAACGCTGCCCAGCCGAGTTGGATTCGTTGGCTGACCTCTTTCTTGAAATTGGATCTACCTAACTGGACTGCTTGTCCTAGGTAAACATAATGATCCACAACTTCGAGAATCGCATTACCAACCAGCACCGGTACAGGAATGACATGGGCATTAGACGTGACTTTGGCCATGTCCATGTTCATTTGTAGACCCACTAGTTGGGATATCCTGCTGAGGTAATTGAGCATAGTGCCAAGGTTCTCCATGGATTTTGCCATGACTACGATATCGTCAGCAAATCGAAGGTGAGTGATGTATTCGCCGTTGATGTTGATGCCGAGTCCGGTCCAGTCTAAGAGCTTGAAGGCATCTTCCAGCGCAGTGGTGAACAGTTTCGGAGAGATGACGTTTCCCTGTCTCACACCTCTCTGCAATTGGATCGGTTTCGTACTCTTATTCTGGATGCGGACTGATATTCTATTCAAACACTTCAACACTTCGATGTATCGATAGTCAATTTGGCACCGCTGAAGGGACTGCAGCACTGCCCAAGTTTCGATAGAATCAAAGGCTTTCTCATAGTCCACAAACGCTAGACACAGAGGCCGATTATACTCCTCGGTCTTCTGTATAATCTGGCGTAGCGTGTGGATGTGGTCTATGGTACTATAACCTCTTCGGAAGCCGGCTTCACGTAATCACGTAATATGTATCACATATATAATAATTAATTAAAACACGCAACGTATCATATAAATTAATTAATGTTACAGATTTATTTATTTGCATTGCGCATTGCATTGGATTGACTAAACTTTTCATGCGATGTGTCACTGAACAGTTTTGTTTTAATTGTGTATGATGTATTCTTAGTTTTTCACTTAAATCTAATTTTTAGTAAAGCGTATAACCTCTTCCTTCTTTTATATTATTTATACAGCTAGATGATGATCACGACCTAATATCATGAGATCGAATAAAGTACGAATAAATGATGTACTGTTAATGTGAGTGTGTCGTGTGGGTGTACATGTATCTCGGTAACATGTGTACATCAGTGAGCGAAAGCAACTGTGAGCTGCCTGAGCTGTTACCTGTGCCATCGTAATACATTCTACTTGAACAGAGTCAGAACCAATGTTGGCTAACACCCTCCTATCTATCGCTTGAGCTCTTCATCATTATATGCTGCTCACAAAAATTAAAGGAATGAAAAAGGCTCTAAATTTTTCTTCCTTTTTTGGCAGGCTATATTGCAGCAGAAAATAATCGTATCGCAAAAAAATTTTATTTTTTTTGTGGGTGGTCTGCGGTCGGCGCGCCTCCGCACCACTCCGTCCGGGGCGACAGAGGGGCTTAAGCACGCAACTCCCGCAACCCACCCGAAAACCACCTCGCCTTCGTCGTTGGACCGACCACCGGAGCAGGTTTACTTGTCGTCAGTGGTTGGCCCGACGGAATACCCCCTACGTGGGGTACCCTCCCATCGACCGATGTCCCCCCCTCGGGGAGAAAAAAAAGGAGCCTAAGCAGCTTTTTTTGCTGAAATATAACCCGTCGAAAATTGAAGAAAAATTTAGAGTTTTTTTCATTGCCTAAATTTTTGTTAGTATGTAGTGTATATTTCGTAATTTCGTGTGGTGACGGACTGTATAAGAATACAACTCACTACCCCCCAACTCCCCCCCCTTGCCCGTGGGTATAAAGACGACTAAGATATATCTTGTGCATATATGTAAAATGCAAGAGAAGGAAAACTAAATAAAACCTTATATTAAGTCATCTGATCAGCGCAGCGTACTATAGTAGGTTAATTTACCTCCCGATATAGAGGAGGCTTGAGCCCAGCAGTGGGACGTACATCACCTGTGATGGTGATGATATTTCACAGCGGTACTCTCGCTACATTAAAAAAAAAAAAAAATATATGTATAATTTTTTTACTTCTTGATTGGATTTTTCTTTTTGAAAATTAACAGGTTGTTTTTGAGTGACACTGATACTATACGCTTGGTGTGTTCACACAGAGTGGGTTATAACTATAATACTTATAATGTAACAAATGTCACTCTTACAATTAATAAATGTTAGTTATATTTGTGAATGATCCAGTTTTATGGAACTAAATAAAAAATAAGTTATTATATGTGATCACATAAGATGTGTCCCACAAGCTGTGTTACACTAACACTATTATCTAGTTGTATATTTAGTTCACGCATGTGACTGTGGGTCAACACATGATACGTTTAGTTTCACCGTGAAGTAATGCGTGCGATGAGATCGGATTGTGTGCGAGTGCGAGTGCGAGTGCGAGTGCGAGTGCCACCCCTCACTAGATTGATTCACTAGCACTAGATAATTGTACGAATATAATGTCTTGAACGTATTTTGTGTCACATAAGTATGTATGTAGCTCCTCATTCAGCAATTCATGTTATTGTAATTGTTTTAAGGTAATAGCTTTAAGGTATTCCTAACTTGTAATATTTATAACTTATTTTATTTTTCTTTTCTTTCTCTTACTCTTGTGATTGTACAGCGTAGCGTGTTTGGCCTGTCGAATTTTGGTTTTGATCTCTTTGCATACCTGCTATAGTTCATAGTTTATTTTATAGTAATAGGTTTTTTTTATATAGTAGTAGTTGTAGTTCGTTTTGTATTTTTATTCATGGTTTGGTCATGCTCACTGAATAAGGTTCTGCTTGCAGTAGCTATGTGGGGCGGGTCGCTCCCTTCCCTCTAATATGGTTGAGGAGAGTGATGGCTTAACTCGTGATCGGGTGCTGCTTGTGGGATCTGGTTCAGCCATATTTTCTTCCTTTCTTTATGCTTTAATTATTTTTTTGTCTTGTACTAAATCTTGAAAATTTATAGATATATACAATATCGAAGGGCATCACACTGGAGCTAATACCACATATGTTGTATGAAGCATAATATTATGTATATTTAAAGGATTAAGAAAAAAATTACTGCCCGCTGAGTTTCTTGCTGGATCTTCTCAGTCTGTGGCCGCATTTCGATCCGGTGGTAGATTGTTGTATTGTATTCAAACGTGTAATTTGACAATATGTAAGTGCCCTTAAGGGGCCTATGCAGAATAAATGATTTGATTTGATTCTGGTGAGTACAGTTACTACTTCTATATAAGGTGGGTGGACCATGGAAGGCCATGCTCCTTTGAAGGCCAACTGTAAAAAAGTCATAGTTCCTGTCATGTGATGACAAATTCCTTCTACTCATATTAAGATCTATTAATCTCAATCATACAAACGCGGCGGCGAGTCACTCGCGTCGCTATTTTGTTCGTAGGGTCCCTCTCTTTGTAGACTTCAGTCAACGACGCTAAAATTGTAATTTCTGCTCACAGCAAAAATACATTTTTATATAGATATCCTTTTATTATCATATTTTTGTAAATGGTAAATTGTCATGTAAGGTATAACAAATTATGACCCTAAAGAAGAAAATAATAATTTTGCTTCGATTGGAGTTAAAATATCAGTAATTTTCCTATGAAAGCCGGCGGTTCCTTGGGCCAATCAAAAAAGCCAATCAATCATAATGGATGGCTTTGCTAGGGGACATACAACAACAAACCAACAAAAGATTGAAAATATAGATGAAAGTAGAGAGAGGAAAGTGCAGAAGGTTAAGAAAAGGAACGGCGCATGTCGCGAGTGTGGAATCGAAGACACGAGGCAACCAAGGCAAGCAGATGTAGCCAAAGTCAAAAGTGGTATCACGAGGAGTGTATTAATCTCACTAAAATATCTCATAGTTTTATGCTCAGATTGTGATTAAATATCCAAAACTATTATTCTTTTTAGTTTATAAGCTTGTTTCAAAACTTAAGTTATTATTTTCTTATATTTTCATATTATAATCGTAGGAATGGTTGATTTTAAATATTCCTGACTACAAGACTGGCAAGTGTCATTATAAGTCCGCCGAGACGTCATTGCCCGTTGGGCAGTCCGGCTGGAGAGGCCTCGGTTCGGGGTGCGAACCGTGGAGGCCTTCCGGCCGGTGCTGATGCAGTGGTTGGAGAGGCGGCACGGGGTGCTCTCCTTCCAACTAGTGCAGGTTTTGACGGGGCATGGGTGCTTCGCCAAATACCTGCACAAGGTCGTAAGGAGGGAGAGTACACCGTCCTGCCACCACTGCGATTGCGACGAGGACACGGCACGCCATACGCTCGAGGCCTACGCGGCTTGGGCAGTGCAGCGCTGTGAACTCGTCGCAATCATCGGTGCAGACCTGACGCTGCCCGCTATCGCTAGGGCGATGGTCGACAGCGTTGGGAATTGGGACGCGGTTGCGGCCTCCTGCGAGACAGTGATCTCGCGGAAGGAGGTGGCGGATCGCGTGCGCGAGGAGCGCAGCCTCGATGAGGAGATCTGCCGCCGGCGACTGGGGCGGCGTAGGCGCAACTACCTGCGCCTCATGCCGCCCTAGCCGAGGCCGCGGGTGACGTGACCGGGGATTAGTCCGTCACCCGCCGAGAGGCCGACCGCGTGAGGAAAGACCGACGTCCTCCCCGAGGGGGGGACGTCAGGCGATGGGAGGGTACCCCAAGTAGGGGGTATTCCGTCGGGCCGACCGCTGATGTTAAGTAACCCTGCTCCGGTGGTCGGCCCAACGACGAAGGCGACGTGGTTTTTGGGTGGGTTGCGGGAGTTGCCTGCTTAAGCCCCTCTGTCGCCCCGGACGGAGTGGTGCGGAGGCGCACTGACCGCAGCCCACCCACAAAAAAAAAACGTGTCAAACGTGTAAGTGCGTTATAATTAGAGAAATTAGTTGTTAGTAGTATTAACTACTAGGTATTAATAGGTATTAACCTATGATTTTATTAAATATAAAAAAGTATGTCACAATATCACATAATTATCAGTTTGGCCTTCTTAGGAAGATTTTGGCCTTATAAAGAACGGACCCCTAAGAAGGCCATTATGGGTAATTTCTTTTTTTTATAATTTCGTTTTAAACTGCATTGGCAACTTATTTTTTATCGATATAATACTCCTTACTATAAATTTTAAATAATTTCTATAAATATATTCTTATTTATACGATGTTGTTCATGCAATGTTCGGTGATTTTTTTAAAAAAGATTATTTTATGTTAAGCAGTTATTGTTTCGTTTAAATGAAAGAGCTTTTTATATAGTTTTAGTAAAAGCAAATATTTTGATTATTACAACTCTAGTTAAGTTAAGCGACTGATTTATAATATTGGCCTTGTATGGAGCCCTGTTCCTTGCAAGGTCGTTTGGAAGAGCTTATTAAAAGTGTCGATTTAATGTATAATAATTACATCTAGAATAAAAGAAAGTAATTTATATGTTACACAATAAAACAAAGTGTTAATTAATCATTTGTTTGTTTAATTTATTCTGTAAATAAACGAATAAAAACTGTTTATTCGTTAGAGTGGCCATCCATGGTCCACCTACAGCAGTTTGATGTTCACTAATTGATATTGTGTTTAAGAGCAGTATCATCATCATTATTCAGAGTTTTGCAGTCCACTACTGGAGGTAAACCTATCTCATAGAATGTCATTAAGCACGGTCCTGTATCGCTCACATCCAATGACTTAACAGTCTTCATCAATTCGTGGGTCTCATACGTGGTCGCCATTTGAGAAAAGTTCTTTCTAAACAGCTATCGGTTCTTTAAGCGAAGTGATCTGCTCATTACCTCTTCAGCGTGGCAATTCTTCGTGCTATATCGGTTACAGTAGTTCTTCTGTGGATTTCTGTATTTTGGCAGAGATAGGCATCTCTCGCCCATGTCAATGACATGCAGGACAGTACAGGAATGCCTGTACCGGTCCTAGTTGGCAATGCGATTCTCGAAGTTGTCGATCATTATGTTTACCTAGGACAAACAGTCCAGTTAGGTAGATCCAATTTCGAGAAAGAGATCAGCCGACGAATCCAACTCGGTTGGGCAACGTTCGGGAAACTTAAGAGGATCTTCTCGTCCAACATACCTCAGTGTCTGAAAACACAGGTCTACGACCAGTGTGTGTTACCAGTGATGACTTACGGCACGGAAACGTGGTCCCTAAATGTAGGTCTCATATCAAGGCTCAAAGTCGCTCAGCGTGCTATCGAGCGGGCTATGCTCGGGATTTCTCTGCGAGATAGAATCCGGAATACGGAAATCCGCAGGAGAACGGGTGTAACCGACATAGCACGAAGAATTAGCACGCTGAAGTGGCAATGGGCAGGCCACATCGCTCGACGAACCGACAACCGCTGGGGAAGAAAGGTTCTCGAGTGGCGACCACGTATCGGACGACGCAGTGTAGGACGCCCCCCCACTAGGTGGACCGATGACCTAGTGAAAGTTGCTAGGCGTCGTTGGATGCAGGCGGCATAGGACCGCACATTGTGGCGCAACATGAGGGAGGCCTACGTCCAGCAGTGGACGGCAATAGGCTGAAATGATAATGATCAATGATGATGAGGCATCTCTCTGAAAAGTTCTGAGCATAGCCTGCTCCATAGCACGCTGAGCAAGTTTGAGTTTGGTTATGAGGACGATGTTGAGGCAGCACGTTTCCAGAGTCATCATTTGTAACATACTGGTCGTAGATCTGTTTTAGGAATATATAACATTACAAGAATTGAAATTATATTTGATTGTCATCATATTTCTTTATATACGTATTACCTACTGCTGGGCTCAAGTGACTACATTACACTTAGAGGGTAATTGACCTACTATACGACGCTCGACAGATGGATTATTATAAATTTCTTTCGAGTTTTCCTTTTTTTGGATATTATTTGCATATCATATCTCTTAGTAGTGTCAATTATGATGTTCCTCTATCATCACACGGGACAAGTTATATTTAACTAAACTGTTATTCAAAATAGAATGTGTAACAGTTTGGCAACACGTTTGTACTGAATAAGCCAACTAAATGTTATCGTACAATGGTAGACACTCGCGGTAAACGTCTGTATGAAACAAACGTATCATCAATCTTAATAGCACTAGGCGATGTGACAGCTGTGCTGTATGAGAGTGACAGGTGTGTGCGGTACACGCGCGCTCAGTAACGCACATCACCGTACTCGGTTAACGCTTATAACTGTACGCAGTTAACGCTTATTATTGTTCGCAGTTAACGCTTATTATTGTTCGCAGCTAACGCACTGAGCGGCGACAACGTGCGCCCAGTAATCAACTACACTAATACTCATTCATTGCTGATGAATGGTGGACAGAGACGCAAGTAGCGCAGTGCGGCGAGTGCGACAGGGACGGGAGCCAATTGTCATATAATAAAAGAGAGCTTTAGCGGATAAGCAAGTTCCGTAATAAACTCGTCGCTCCGAGCGAGATAAAGGAAGCGTCAGCCCCTATCGAGCTCATTACATTAGGAGGCGGCGGAAGGATTTATACAATAATCATATTTATTTTATAATAAATAATGTCAAAGTTTGTCAATATTACATTTGACAGTAAGTGGTAATGAGTTTTGGTAAATTTCAAATTGTATTACATTTAAATACCAGATCTGAACACTACACACGTTATGTGTGATAAATCTATAATCAAAATTCAAATCTAAAATCAGCCGATGTATCTGAAGGCGCGCTCGCACTCAATAACTCGACCCTTTTTTTTTTTTTTTTTTTTTTTGTGGGTGGGCCGCGGTCGGCGCGCCTCCGCACCACTCCGTCCGGGGCGACAGAGGGGCTTGAGCACGCAACTCCCGCGACCCACCCGAAAACCACGTCGCCTTCGTCGTTGGGCCGACCACTGGAGCAGCGTTAACTTGTCGTCAGTGGTCGGCCCGACGGAATACCCCCTATTGGGGTACCCTCCCATCGACCGACGTCCCCCCCTCGGGGAGGACGTCGGTCTTTCCTCACGCGGTCGGCCTCTCGGCGGGTGACGGACTAATCCCCGGTCACGTCACCCGCGGCCTCGGCTAGGGCGGCATGAGGCGCAGATAGTTGCGCCTGCGCCGCCCCAGTCGCCGGCGGCGGATCTCCTCATCGAGGCTGCGCTCCTCGCGCAGGCGATCCGCCGCCTCCTTCCGCGAGATCACTGTCTCGCAGAAGGCTGCGACCGCGTCCCAATTCCCGACGCTGTCGACCATCGCCCTAGCGATAGCCGGCAGCGTCAGGTCCGTACCGATGATTGCGACGAGTTCACAGCGCTGCACTGCCCAAGCCCCGCAGGCCTCGAGCGTATGGCGCGCCGTGTCCTCGTCGCAATCGCAGTGGTGGCAGGACGGTGTACTCTCCCTCCTAACGACCTTGTGCAGGTATTTGGCGAAGCACCCATGCCCCGTCAAAACCTGCACCAGTCGGAAGGAGAGCACCCCGTGCCGCCTCTCCAACCACTGCATCAGCACCGGCCGGAAGGCCTCCACGGTTCGCACCCCGAACCGAGGCCTCTCCAGCCGGACTGCCCAACGGGCGATGACGTCTCGGCGGGCGTCGACGCGCCAGGCGGTGAGATCCCTTAACGAGACCACACCGCCCTCCGCTCGCACCCCCGTCACCCGCCGATATAGTCCGGCGAGCATCTCCGCCTCCAGGTCCCACGGGGGAGTCCCGGCCAACAGGCACGCTGCCTCCGTCGCCACCGTGCGGTATCCGCGGATGGCCCTGACCGCCATGACCCTCTGTGGTCGCCACAGGAGGGCCCTAAGTCGGGCGGTCATGGACCCCGCCCACACCGGTGCGCCGTACAGGGCCATCGACCGGATGACCCCCGCGTACAGCCGTCGACACGCAGCGCTCGGTCCGCCCACGTTCGGCATAAGCCACGATAGGGCGGACGCCGTGCCGACGAGCCGCGGAGCGAGCCTACGGAAATGCTCCCGGAACCACCATCGCCCGTCGAGCACCAGGCCCAAGTACCTCATATGGGCCCGGATGCTGATGTCGACCGAGTGGACGGTGATCGAGACGCCGATGGGAGGGCTCATAGTGCGCCCATGGAACAAGAGGGCCTCCGTCTTGTCCAGGGCGACCCTCAACCCCAGCGCCTCGATCCGTCTGACGACCTCCTCGGTACCCGAGGTCGCCAGGCTTACCGCCTCTTCTAGCGTCCCACCTAAGGGCTGTGACGAGCGTGTCGTCGGCGTAACAAATCACGCCCAGCCCGGGCGGGAGGCTCCCCCTCAACGCCCAGTCGTAGCCGATGTTCCACAGGGTGGGTCCGAGGACCGACCCCTGTGGGACACCGCACGTCATGGGCGTCCGCACAACGTCCCCTGCTCGGTCGGTGCAGAGGACGCTGCGCCCCTCCAAATAGTCTGCCACTAGCCGCCTCAGGTAAACTGGCACCCCGTGATACCGGAGCGCCTCCCTGATGCAGCTGAATGGCAGACTATTGAATGCGTTGGCGATGTCTAGGGACACCACCAACAGCACTCCCCCGCCGGTGACGGCCTCAGTCGCCACGGCCCTCAGGCGCAACAGAGCCGCGATCGTCGAACGACCCCTCCTAAATCCAAACTGGGCGTCCGACAGATCGGGCCCCGTGCCGACGAGGTGCCGCTCGATGCGGGCAGCTACCACCCTCTCCAGTAGCTTGCCCGTGTCATCGAGCAGCACGATAGGCCTGTAGGCCGAAGGCGACTCCGGAGACCGTCCCGGCTTCGGCAGGAGCACCAGCCTTCCCTCCTTCCAGCACCCAGGGAACCGTCCGGACGCTAAACACGCGTCGAACAGCTCCCTGAGGCGGGGTCCCAGGTGTTCGAGGACCAGGGCCAGCACGCGGTTAGGAACACCGTCGGGCCCAGGGGCGGTAGACTTTGCGCGCATGCGCGTCACCGCCACCCCCATCTCGGGTTCCGTGATGGGCGGAACACTGTCGTCGTCGGCCTCCCGGTCAGTGTCTGGCGGAGCCATGACCGGGGGCGTGTGTTCCGCCCGCCGCGGGAACAGGTCCTCGATGACCCGGGTGAGAAGGCCGGGCTGGAGAGTCTCGGTGAGGGGAGGGCCCCGCGCGCGTAGCCTATTCAGCACCGCGCGATAGGGGCGTCCCCAGGGGTCACGGTCGAGACCGTCCAGCATCTCCTGCCGACTGACGTCCTTGGCGGAGCGGACGGCCAGCCTGAAGGCCGACCGCGCATTGCGGTAGCCCTCGTAAAGCACGGCCTCCCGCTCCGCGTCGCGATGGCGCCGCCGGCTGCGGGTGTAGGCCCTCCGGGCGCGGATACACGCAGCCCGGAGATCCGCCAGCTCCCGGGACCACCAGTGGACACCCCTCCTCGGGGGCAGACGCCGTACCCGGGGCATGGCCGCATCGCAGATCTGCGTCAACGCACTGCGGATGCGGCCAGCCTCAGCGTCCACCCCGTCCGACTGGTGGGCAGAGGACAGCCACGAGTATACGATGGCTGTCTCCGCCAGCTGGTCCCGGTCCAAGCGACCCACAGCCCATCGCGGGAACGCAGGACGCCCATCCGCCCCGTGACCCCTGCTGGGCGTCGGGATTGCAGGGGAGACCTCCATCCGGATATACCGGTGGTCCGACAAGGTCTCCACCTCCTCCACGACGCGCCAGCTCCCCACGCGTGCGGCGACCTCGGGGCTAGCGAACGAAAGGTCCACTATCGACCCGCCCCGTTGTCGCACGCACGTATGCACCGAGCCCCTGTTCAGCAAACAGAGGCCCAGTGCCGCCGCCCACTCCTCGATCGCCCGTCCTCGGTCATCCGTCCTAGGGGACCCCCACGCCACGGACTTGGCGTTAAAGTCCCCCAGGACGAAGACCTGGCGCGATGCCAGTCGCCGTAACGAGGCCTCCATGATGGTGAGGAAGGCCTCGAAATCGGTCACACTCCAGTTAGGGGAGAGATAGACTCCGAAGAGCGTAATCTCCCCCCAGTCCGCCGCGACGTATCCGACGCCCCTGTCCCTAAGGGTCAGAGACGACGAAGGCCACGACGTGGAGGCGACGATTGCCACGGTGCCATCGGCGCTACCCAACCAGTTAATCCGGTCGGGCACCACGTACGGCTCCGCGACTACGGCTACTCCTATCAACCACTCCGCCATGGCTTGCAGGAACACGTCCTGCGCACCGGCGGAGTGGTTGAGATTGGCCTGGAGGAGACGAATGGATACGGGGTCCATTAACGGTCCGTATCCATCGTCACCTCCTCCGCGCTAACGGGCGATCGGGCCGCGCTCGGAGCGGGGGCTGGCCCGGTCGATGGGCCGCCCCGCCCCTTCGGGGCCGATGCCGGGGGTCTGCAGTCCCCAGAGCCCATGCGGTGTTTGGCAGGCCTATTGCCCGCCGCACACGCGGGGCAGTGGGGCACCGCAGAGCACGATGCCGCCTGGTGTCCAGCCTGACCGCAACGGAAACATAGCCCGCTGCAGTCAAAGCAGTTTCTGCATGTCGGTCGGGTATGCCCGACCGCCATGCATTTATAACACCTCGCAGGCCGGGGCTCCAGCACGGTTACCCGCGTCGAACTCCAGCCCACGAGGAGCCTGCCTGAGTCGGCCAATTGCTTGACCGACTCCACTGGGCACTGCACCCAGACAGCACCGACGCCGCCCGGACCAGGGCGGATGGTGCCAATCCGGACGGTGTCCGAGGCACACCCGGTACGCGCCATAATGGCCTCCCGGATGTCCTCCACCGCCACGGAGTCGTCCAGACCCGTGAGGCGCATATCTGCGCACTTGACGGGCCTGGCGATTCGGACTCCATCCTCCGGCCCGAACAGCCCCCTCAGCATCGTGGCCAAACTATCGGCCGTCTTCGCGCCCTCGGCCCCAGGGAACTCGAGTATTCGAGCCCCTGTCCGGGCCTTGCGGGTCCTCGCCTCGACGCCCCCGATGTCGGAGACGTCCAGCTCCCGCCGGGCGCGCCTTAGGACGGCCTCATAGTTTAGGCCCCTCTCAGCCGCCTCAGGCAGTACGGTGATTACCACCGCAGCCGTCTTCGGCGACTTGAGGCCCCTACGCGACCTTTTCCCCTTTCCGCCGGCTCCCGCCTGGGGAGCGGCGGCCACAGCGGCACTCTTGGCCGCCGCTCTCCGCTTTTGGCCGCGTGCCTTCCTGCTACGCTCAGCCACCTGCCAGCCCTGTTCAAGCCTGGCAGCAGCGCTGAGCGCAGCAGGCGCAGCCGCGGGTTCGCCGACCGGCGCCTGCGGCGCAGCCGCTGGCGCCGGCCGCGGCCCGGCCTTGGCGGGAGCCGGCACCTTGCCGGCCTTCTTGGCCCCCTTGGGCCCGGCCGCGGCCGCAGCGTAGCTCACCACGCGGCCACCCTGACAGGGCAGCGGCGTGGGAGCCGACGCTTGCGGCCGCCTCGCCTTGTCCGCGGCGAGCGGCGGCCGGAGGGGCGGCTCAGGCGGGAGCCTGGCCGCCACGGCGGCGATACGCGCATCCATCATCACCCCTACTCGGGCCAGGATGACGCGTACCGCCGACTCCGACACGCCGTGCACCTCGTCGGGCGGCGGCTCCTCCCCCTTCCGAGGTCTCCCGCGGCCACGAGCCGGCGGAGGGACCACGACGAGGGGAGGCAGCGATGAAGCCACGACAGGCGTAGCCGGCGCAGCGGCCGCGACGGGCGCAGCCGGCGCCACGGCCGCGGACGACGGGCCCGCCCTCACTGGCGCAGCCCGTTTCGGCGGCGGGGCCGGCGCCGGCAGCGCAGCCGGCACCAGGCGCTCGAATTGAGACCGCAGGTCAGCCATGTCTTTGGCCAACCCGCGGTTCTCCCTCCGCACCGCCTCCAACTCCGTCTCCAACCTGCGGTTGCGTTCCCGCAAGCCGGAGACCTCCTTGCTGAGGCGGGCGTTCGCAGCCTGGAGGGCCGCCACCTCGCCTTCCCGGCCGGCCGGACCCGGCGTCGCCGGTCTCGCCGCCGCACCACCTCCCCGACCCCCGCGCCCCCGGCGCGCGGTCGCAACTTTGGGGGGAGGCCTGGTAGAATCGCTCCCCTCCGAGTCGGACACAGAGCTGCCACCCTTTTGCAGGGGGCGCTTCCGGTCCCTCGTTGGGGGGCGGGCCTCCTCCCTCTCCCTCCTAATATCTAGGGCCGCCGTCAGAGCCCTTGCCGCAGGAAGCGGCTTGGGCTCCTCAGGGACCCCCCTATCCTCCCTATCCAACCTATCTGATCCGGACGACCTGCTCTTCCTCATACCGGACCCTTCCTTTCGCCGGCCGATTCTCGGCCCCTCGTCTTCAGACGGTACTGCGGCCTTGCCGCCCTCGTCTGTCGACATCCTCGACGCGGCCGTACCCTGTCGCTCCGACGGCCCCACGGCACTGTCGTCCTCGTCCGTCGACAGGTCGTACGCCACGTCAGTCTCCGACATCGGCCCTGCGGCTTTGCTGCCGCCCTCGCTCTGTGACGGCTCTGCGGTAAATCCGCCCTCGTCACTCGACAGCTCCGTCTGGCTGCCACTCCTCCTCGCCTCCTTAGACGGTCCTGCGACATTGCCGCCCTCGTCCTGGGACACACTCTTGTTGCCGTTCTCCTTCCGCGACGGCCCTGCGGTGCTATCATCATGCGACGGCTCTGCGGCCACTGTGCCGCCCTCGTCGCTGGGAGCGCTGGTCTCGCGGGGTTCCGCGGCCTCCTGCGCCTCCCGTTCCTTCTTGAGCCGGTTCGCGCGCCGTTTGGCACGCTCGCTGGCTGGAGTTATTGGTGGCCTCCTACGCCTTTTTTTTTTGGGAGCCTCATGTATCGCCGGACTCACGGCTGGAGCAGAGATTGCCCCCCACCCATACGATTGGGAGCTGACTGTGCAGGAACTTGGGCGCGACTCCTCGTCGCGCGCAAGCACCGGCACAGCAAGGGATTCCCCGGCCTGGCCGGGACCCTCTGGTGAAGTCTTAACGGTATTGACCTCTGCCATCGTGGTTTGGAAGTTTAAGTCCTCCTTGACTACTACTCTAACGACTGGACGCTTTTTTTTTTCGCGCGCTTCTTAACCCACCAGCCATACATCTCCTCGCCGAGCAGCAAAACTTGAGATTGGGGTGATTTTTTATAGGGGTTTTCTTCCCCGCAGTCCGCAGACCCCCGGTCCTGACCCCCCTACTCAGGATTACGGTTTGGGCCTTCCGGGTCTGGCCGCTCGCGAGCGACCGACCCGTCACGCCCCCGGGCCGTGACGCAACCGTCCCTGGCGACGGAGTGCCATGAGACACATCCGCCCCATTGGCCCCGGGCCAAATCCGCCGTGCGCTCTGCCTTCAGAGTCGGCACGCGGAGACCCCCCCTCCCGCCGGAATCTTGGCCGTCCAAATGGACGTTTCCAGGGTGCACCACGTGGAGGTGCCCCGGCCTCGCACCCCTATAACTCGACCCTACATCAGACTTGTTCGATTCTCGCACAATAAATCACTCAATTTTAGATAGATAAATTTGTAAGTTGTACACCATAAATTATATTATAAACACGTTATTATTTATAATTCATAAGAATGTGAAATAATGATTAAAAAATTGTAGATCTAAAAAAATGTCTTGACTTAACACTTACATATTTATAAAAACAATATACATACTACTTATATTAGTCATGAGTAGGTATTGATAGAGAAAGGTCAGTAACTGACGCGAAGTTGTTGTCTTCAGCAAGGCTGATATCATGTGGGAAAGGGTGACTACATGGCAGGGAAGAATTACAATACTCCGTGTTGTCCGCCATTGACGTCAAACTTGTAGTGCGATTAGTGTGCCAATCATAATGAGGTAAGTATATCGTATGGGCTCTACGAGATATCATACCAGAAAGTATACCGTGACGGACGAAACACCGAAGATGTCATAATGATTTTTTCAATTTAAATAAATTATGTCGAACTCGAGTCTCCTCCACAGACCACAACACGAGGGAAATTGTTTTACTATACCACGCTGGTCAGCTGTGTTGGCACACGGTGTCTATTTTCTCTTGGTGTCTGATGGGTCGCTGATTATGAAAGTATTGATCAGAATGTTGCATTGTGTACTTCACTTACTGTGTCGAGTTCAAGTATTTGTGCTGACAGCAATTTGATGATCTATAATATAACGTAATTTAACATATATTTGATACTTAGTACAGTGTGTGTGTGTGTGTGTGTGTGTGTGTGTGTGTGTGTGTGTGTGTGTGTGCGCGTCTCATTACAAGTAGCGATGTCGATACAATATCGTAAATAAATTTGATAAATGTTCATCTCACAGCTTCATTATACCTTGCCGGTCTTGCCATAAATACTGTAACAAAGATTTTCTTTTTTATTGCAAATACCATTTGTTACTTTTACAGTGTGTTAGTTTAATACATAAATATAAAACAATTTAAAATATAAAAAGCTTATTCGAAGTGGTTTCCATTGGCTGCAATGCAGTCCTTTAAACGTTGTGGCCAATTGTCAATAGAAATACACACTCTTGCCATGGGAAAATTCTTCACTGCCAATCGTATGGATTGTTTTAGGAACTCTAAATTATCGTGGCATTTAGTGCAAGTCGTACTCTCTAAAACTGACCATAAATCGTAATCCAGCAGATTAAGATCGAGACTAGACGACGGCCAGTCTTCAGCTCTAATGAAGTCCAACCAAGATTGCGTAGACCGAGCTTTATGACCCGGCGTCGAGTCTTGCTGGAAGGACCATTCTGGGTCATTGAACATGGTGTTGTTACAGGGCTTCACTACCTTCTCAAGAATGGTATCTTGATACACCTATGCCGATGTTTTGATACCTTTGTCACAAAAGTATGGCTCAATCACTCCTTCATAGCTAATACCCCACCAAACCATCACTGAAGTCGGATAATGCCCACGTTACATTCTGTCGACTAATTGGGAACCTTCCTCAGAGCTTTGGGTATAAATAAGGTCATTTTGTTCGTTAAAATGTTGCTCGATTGTATAAAATTTTCTCATCCGTATACAAAATTTTTCTGTGATCTCCCTTTGCGTACCGCTTCAGTAATTGTTTCGATTTTACCACCCTATTCTATTTAAAGTTATCAGTTAAGAAATGACCAGTACGTCTCTTATAGGCTGTAAGTCCTAAGTCATCTTTAATACGTGACATAGTTCTACGTGCTATCTTCATCTCCCGAGATAAAATCGTTTGCTTTCGGACAGGATTTCTTCGAATTCTTTCCCTTACTATTTTGATCACCTTCGTATGAACACCACATGGGCGGCCAGATCTTTTTCTGTCACAAGCAGAGGAGATCTCATTGCACCTATTAATAGCCCAGTACACAAACATTTTACTAATATCAAGCGTATGGAGAGTTTTAAAAATTGCATTTGGCTCCATACCTACTTTATGTAATGCAATCACAGCGATTCATTGCTCTTTATCACCCCATTCCATTTTAATATCGCAAAATATTGTACAATGTATTGGCGCCAAAATGAATAATAATATAAAAACGACAGGTCCCAAATTGAAATGTAATATTTTGTTAATTTTTAATTGTAACAGTATTTATGGCCAGACTAAGTATATTATATGTATGTGTGAGATATTTTGTATATATGTACACAATATACATACAGACATAGAACGGTAAGTATATTCATCTCCTCGTACATGTATCATTACGAATGATCGCGCAGTTGATATCAACGTAATGATGTAGTATGCACTATTTACAACATTACTAGTCTAAGATCCGGCTGCAGAATGACTGCGCTCATCGAGTATTTACTAATAACCAAATTTTTATCGAGCAGATTGCCTATCAAATAGTGACTGCTAATATTTTTAATTACATTATTGTTAATTGATTTTTCGGACAAAAATCGTTTACTTGTTTTGATACGTGTAAACAGGTATGATTTTGACACATTTAACTTTATTAACAAATATTAATTATTTAATTTAACATAACATTGAACTATTTAATAAATTTTATATGTTATGAACATACATTTATTATTTATATTTCAATTTAAAGCTAATTTCTTTCTGTGTATTATGATTTTCATTGTATCATTTGACATTGGCTACAACTCGCTTTTATCGTTGTCCAATCGGCCAAAAATCTTCATATCCCTTTAACATACTAAAAACATAACATACAGTAACAACAACGAATAACAAGTGGGTATACATGATTTACAAAATATTAACTTTCCTCTTTCATATATATATATATACATATATATATTTACAATTAATGTTTGTTCACTATGGCACAGTATGTATATAAGCCATTATCCTTGTGTGGTGACGTCACACGTACATTACTACAGTTCACTGACACCAAATCTTACACGTGAATATTGTGAGCTTTTTTTTTTTTTTTTGTGGGTGGGTCACGGTCGGCGCGCTTCCGCACCACTCCATCCGGGGCGACAGAGGGGCTTAAGCACGCAACTCCCGCGACCCACCCAAAAACCACGTCGCCTTCGTCGTTGGGCCGACCACTGGAGCAGCGTTAACTTGTCGTCAGTGGTCGGCCCGACGGAATAACCCCTACGCGGGGTACCCTCCCATCGACCGACGTCCCCCCCTCGGGGAGGACGTCGGTCTTTCCTCACGCGGTCGGCCTCTCGGTGGGTGACGGACTAATCCCCGGTCACGTCACCCGCGGCCTCGGCTAGGGCGGCATGAGGCGCAGATAGTTGCGCCTGCGCCGCCCCAGTCGCCGGCGGCGGATCTCCTCATCGAGGCTGCGCTCCTCACGCAGGCGATCCGCCACCTCCTTCCGCGAGATCACTGTCTCGCAGAAGACTGCGACCGCGTCCCAATTCCCGACGCAGTCGACCATCGCCCTAGCGATAGCCGGCAGCGTCAGGTCCGTACTGATGATTGCGACGAGTTCACAGCGCTGCACTGCCCAAGCCCCGCAGGCCTCGAGCGTATGGCGCGCTGTGTCCTCGTCGCAATCGCAGTGGTGGCAGGACGGTGTACTCTCCCTCCTAACGACCTTGTGCAGGTATTTGGCGAAGCACCCATGTCCCGTCAAAACCTGCACCAGTCGCAAGGAGAGCACCCCGTGCCACCTCTCCAACCACTGCATCAGCACCGGCCGGAAGGCCTCCACGGTTCACATCCCGAACCGAGGCCTCTCCAGCCGGACTGCCCAACGGGCAATGACGTCTCGGCGGACGTCGACTCGCCAGGCGGTGAGATCCCTTAACGAGACCACACCGCCCTCCGCTCACACCCCCGTCATATCATCACACACCGCCGATGTAGTCCGGCGAGCATCTCCGCCTCCAGGTCCCACGGGGGAGTCCCGGCCAATAGGCACGCTGCCTCCGTCGCCACCGTGCGGTATCCGCGGATGGCCCTGACCGCCGTGACCCTCTGTGGTCGCCACAGAAGGGCCCTAAGTCGGGCGGTCATGGACCCCGCCCACACTGGTGCGCCGTACAGGGCCATCGACCGGATGACCCCCGCGTACAGCCGTTGGCACGCAGCGCTCGGTCCGCCCACGTTCGGCATAAGCCACGATAGGGCGGACGCTGCGCCGACGAGCCGTGGAGCGAGCCTGCGGAAATGCTCCCGGAACCACCATCGCCCGTCTAGCACCAGGCCCAAGTACCTCATATGGGCCCGGATGCTGATGTCGACCGAGTGGACGGTGATCGAGACGCCGATGGGAGGGCTCATAGTGCGCCCATGGAACAAGAGGGCCTCCGTCTTGTCCAGGGCGACCCTCAACCCCAGCGCCTCGATCCGCCTGACGACCTCCTCGGTACCAGAGGTCGCCAGGCTTACCGCCTCTTCTAGCGTCCCACCGCGGGCTGTGACGAGCGTGTCGTCGGCGTAACAAATCACGCCCAGCCCGGGCGGGAGGCTCCCCTCAACGCCCAGTCGTAGCCGATGTTCCACAGGGTGGGTTCGAGGACCGACCCCTGTGCCATGCCATGTTATGCCGAACGTGGGCGGACCGAGCGCTACGTGCCGACGGCTGTACACGGGGGTCATCCGGTCGATGGCCCTGTACGGCGCACCGGTGTGGGCGGGGTCCTTGACCGTCCGACTTAGGGCCCTTCTGTGGCGACCACAGAGGGTCATGGCGGTCAGGGCCATCCGCGGATACCGCACGGTGGCGACGGAGGCAGCGTGCCTATTGGCCGGGACTCCCCCGTGGGACCTGGAGGCGGAGATGCTCGCCGGACTATATCGGCGGTGTGTGATTATATGACGGGGGGTGTGAGCGGAGGGCGGTGTTGTTTCCTTGAGGGAGCTCACCGCCTGGCGCGTCGACGCCCGCTGAGACGTCATTGCCCGTTGGGCAGTCCGGCTGGAGAGGCCTCGGTTCGGGGTGCGAACCGTGGAGGCCTTCCGGCCGGTGCTGATGCAGTGGTTGGAAAGGCGGCACGGGGTGCTCTCCTTCCGACTAGTGCAGGTGTTGACGGGGCACGGGAGCTTCGCCAAATACCTGCACAGGGTCGTAAGGAGGGAGAGTACACCGTCCTGCCACCACTGCGATTGCGACGAGGACACGGCGCGCCACACGCTCGAGGCCTGCGCGGCTTGGGCAGTGCAGCGCCGTGAACTCGTCGCAATCATCGGTGCCGACCTGACGCTGCCGGCCATCGCTAGGGCGATGGTCGACAGCGTCGGGAACTGAGACACGGTCGCAGCCTTCTGCGAGACAGTGATATCGCAGAAGGAGGCGGCGGATCGTCTGCGCGTAGAGCGCAGCCTCGATGAGGAGATCCGCCGTCGGCGACTGGGGCGGCAACTATCTGCGCCTCATGCCGCCCTAGCCGAGGCCGCGGGTGACGTGACTGGGGATTAGTCCGTCACCCGCCGAGAGGCCGACCGCGTGAGGAAAGACCGACGTCCTCCCCGAGGGGGGGACGTCGGTCGATGGGAGGGTACCCCGCGTAGGGGGTATTCCGTCGAGCCGACCACTGACGACAAGTAAACCTGCTCCGGTGGTCGGCCCAATGACGAAGGCGAGGTGGTTTTCGGGTGGGTTGCGGGAGTTGCGTGCTTAAGCCCCTCTGTCGCCCCGGACGGAGTGGTGCGGAGGCGCGCCGACCGCGGCCCACCCACAAAAAAAAAAAAAAACTCGCTGATATTATAAGTCTACATAGGTGAAAAAAAATTATACTAATCAAATCCCATACAAATATCCGCGATAATAGTTGCCTATGTTACTCGCTGATAACGTAGCTTCCTATTGTTGAAAGAATTTTAAAAATTGGTCAACATCCACCGGTTTCACTCGCAGAGTTCTCGTTCCCCGACCAGGATGAAAATAGCCTTTATTTGTTATTCACTGATAATAGAGATTTTCATTCGTAAATTAATTTTTATATCCATTAAATGCCCGCGATTTCACTGGCATTGTGCCCGGGCCCGTAGGAATATCGGGATGGAAAAAATAGCCTAAATATGTTCATCATCATTTCGTCATAATTTTGGCTCATATACGTCCCACTGCTGGGCTCGAGCCTCCTCCATAGTAGGAGGGAAATTAACCTTACTATACCATGCTGGTCAGACAGGTTGGTATAGGGTTTTGTTTCGAGTTTTCCATCTCTTGCATAGATGTCATATGCGTAATATATCCCTGAGTCGTCTTTTACGACACCCATGGGTAAGAGAGGGGGTGGTGAATTGTATTCTTACTCCGTCACCACACTGAATAAAACCTACATATGTTACCCACTTAAAAATAGCTTTCCATTAGTGAAATAATTTTAAAATCGACTAAATTCTCACAGATGCTCCAGCCACACCTGGATAAAATATAACCTGGGATAAAATATAGTCTAAGTTATTCCTTATGTAAGGCTTGGTAGACCTGGTAGTAAATTATTATCTGTATCGGTCCAGCCGTTTTAAAGATTACCCGTAACGAATAGACAGACAAAAAAATTTGAGCCGTTTTTGGGGTTTCGTACCCAAAGGGTAAAAACGAAACCCTATTACTAAAACTTCGCTGTCCGTCCGTCTGTCTGTCATCAAGCTGTATTTCAAGGACCGCGATAGCTAGACAGTTGTTTTTATTACAAATTATGCATTTCTGTTGCGGCTATAACAATAAATATTAAAAACAATAATAAAATAAATATTTAACCCGCCAGCACTCGCGCTCAATTTAGTAACGCCAACAGTCGCATGTGGGTCGAAAAGACCCAGGTATTATATAGAAATTTTAAGTCACAAAATATTTTTTTAAACTAAATTATATATCATTTATGAAATTAACAATAAAACACGTTATATAATCAAAAGCTTTTATTAAATTTGAACAAAAAAACCAATTATTATTACACTTAAAAACATAGTCTACAAATTCTTAGTTTTTAACACTTAGACAACAGAAAGATAGAAAAAAAGTTTTATTTTTGAAAGCAGCTTTAATTTGGTTTTGTTTTTTATAAAAGTAAATAGCATTATTTTAGAAAAAAATATTATAAGTAATCAAACTCTTATAAATAATTACATAATCAATCTCAAAGTGTATGTCAAAAAATATAGAAAGCACTCTTTGTTTTTTTAGAACTCAGATAAACTTTGGTGCGCTTATTCTTTATATTCACGGTTTTTACATCCAAATCTTGTTTGGTCTCGGCACATAGACTTATGGCAGTAAGGATATTGCGTTTTGGTCTTTCTGTCCTTTCTGGGAGAGCAGAGTGGGCAACGACCACAAATAGTACCGCTGATGTTTGTGACAAATCCCTAATTTCGTCTTGGCCAAATATTTGTAACATCTTACTACGAATTTGTCTTGGGAAAATAGTATTTATTAATTTGTGGTTTCACTAGACTCAAAACTATGTCTCTCAGTGACTTCTGATTGGTCCAGGGTGTTGTGTGATAATGTTATTCGTACGAATCTGCACTGCTCTTGATGGTTCCTCAATGTTCCATATTACTGCACCATTTCTCAAGAGGTATTATCCCTGACGTATGACGTATATGACAATGGTACATCACTAAGGCCAGTTCTTCTTTGAAACAAATTATTCGGCGTAGCTATAGGATCTGAATGAACTAACTGACTAATTACTTCCTCTGAACTTTGACTAGAATTGGAGTTATGATCATGAATTTCTAAATTATCTTAAATTTCAGAGCAATCTTCGTCTTCAATTTATCTTCTATTAATATTTGTTCAATAGTGGTAACATCAAAGCGAGACGACTACGAGACATTCTGTAAACAAAAAGTCATGATATTAAAATTTTAAAGAATTAAAATAATACTTACACGAAACGTCGCACAAGGGTCTAAAAGACCCATACTCACTTTAGACGTCAGTCCCGCTCGAACGCCGTTGGCAAAATGGCCGAAGTGGAGTGTGCGGATGCGTTATGAAGTTACTTGAAGGTACCTAGCGTAGCAACTTGAAAATAATAAAAATAAAGGAGTTATGGATCAAACAAGGCACCTCTGGATATTTCGACCCACGCGCGACTACTGGCGGGTTAAGGGGCTCCCATACAACAAACGCAATTTTCCCCCTTTTTATAGATAATGGTACGGAACCCTTCGTGCGTGACCCCGACTCGCACTTGGCCGGTTTTTTAGACATAGGTATAGTGCAAATAATTGTGTGAGCATAAATAAAACTTATTATTTTGACAACAAATAGACGCTTCAAATTTGTTTATTTCTAGAGATAGAAAATTGGATTAATATCTTGATTTTAACTTACTGTCTGGTAGCGGCTAGGAATATTATAACACTTTCATTGTCTGTGGGTGTCGTAAAATACTACTAAGACAAAGACTTACATTGACCTGGACCAATTGGTCATGCCATCTAGCCAGCTATGTCGTCTGGCAGGCAGCTGGTCATAAAATGTTGCTAGAAGAACCTTTACATGCTGATATGTACGATGGCAGAGGACCGCATTATATTACTTACTACTTACATATTGCGTCGATCCAAAGTAATCTTGATAAGCGAGCATTAAGAAAAAGTAATGAGGTAACCCAAGAAAGCCGATCGTGTACTAAAATGATCGTTCCTAGGCTCAGTGATATCGGTTATACGCTTTTCACCTCCTTAGGGGTAAAATTGCAAAAACTCTTTTTAAAGTGAGCACTTTCCCAAAGAAAGACAACTTTGTACAAAATTTCACGTTTCTAGTAGGGATGTGACTTGGAGGGAAAATAATCGATTTTTTAAATATTCAATTTTTGTTCTTCAGAACAAATCGATTATAAAATAATCGATTAATTAAAAATAAATAATCGATTATAAAATAATTGATTTTTCTCCCAATAGGATTATGATGACTTTTTTTTAGGGAATGTGAGCTTTATCTTCTAATATAGTATGAAATACTGCAGCCAGTATTGTGATGACCTTCTTTTTTTTTAGGAAATGTGGCTGTGAAATAATCGATTAATTTTATTATAAAAATAATCGATTTTCTATTATTTTGATAATCAATTGTAAAATCGATTATTACAAAAAAAAGATTAATAATCGATTATTTTTTCACATCCCTAGTTTCTAGGCCTAATAATTTCGGATATACATTTTTCACCCCCTTAGATATTGAATTTCAAAAACTAATTTCTTAGAGCTCATTTACAACAAAAGAAAGAGAATTGCACAATACACAGAAATACACAGTTTCACGTTCCTAGCCCCAATAGTTTCGGCTATACGCTTTTCACCCCCTTAAGGGGGTGATTTTCCAAAAATCCTTTGCTAGTGCTCGTGTACCCCAAAAAAAATACGACAGAGTTAAATAAATTACGTTTCTAGGCCAAGTAGTTTCCGCTGTATGCTTTTTGGTCTTTTATGGGTTGAATTTTATCCCCATGTAAGTAAAATTTTTAAAATACTATAACGAATATTTATTTATTTATTATCAAATGCCTTAATACAAACCATTTTTTCGCGATAAAAAATAGCCCATTTACTTTCTCAAGCTTTAGTCCATCTCTGTACCCGATTTCATCAAAATCGGTTCAGTGGTTTAGGCGTTAAAGGCTATACGCTTTTCACCCCCTTAAGGGGGTGATTTTCCAAAAATCCTTTGCTAGAGCTCGTGTACCCTAAGAAATACAACAGTGTAAAAAAAAATTACTTTTCTGGGCGCAGTGGTTTCGGCTGTAAGCTTTTTTGTCGTTTAGGGGTTGAATTTCATCCCCATATAAATGAAATTTCCAAAACGCTAGAAAGAATATTTATTTATATATTATTAAGTGCCTTAATACAAAGATTCATGGTTCTATCATCGAAAATGACGAATTTGCATATTAAATGTCATCCCCTATTTCAACCCCTTATACGCATTTTTTCGCGCTAAAAAGTAGCCTATGTCCTTTTTCATGCTTTAGTCCATCTTTGTACCAAATTTCATCAAAATTGGTTCAGTAGTTTAGATGTGAAAGCGTAACAGACAGACAGAGTTACTTTCGCATTTATAATATTAGTAAGGATTTAGCACCAATAGTACAATAGATACAAGGCCAACAATGAGACTCCTATGAGCACAAAGATAGCAATGTTATTCATTTATTAATAACTTAGTTATATAAATATGTACGTAATAAATATTTATGGCGCCTTATCATTATTAGTGTTCTTTCTTTCATGTCAATTTCGGACAATTTAGTCTCCCTAATATTGTGGGAGAGTTTGATACAAGTTCATAAGACATGTCCCATTCTTGCTTTTTCATTCCGTTGATTGACTATTTTACAAGTTACCTTTGAACATAATTATATCTACGTATAGTATTACATTACATTACATATACACTGAATCATTCAATGCAAATGTAAATATGTAGCTTTGTAATTCTATATATTCATATAGGCTTACAAAGTTATTTATGCAGTTGGAGTATCTAGGAAACTAGACCTATATGCAAAATATTTTAGCTTTTTTTTTTTATTTATTCACTAAACACTAATTGTATTGTAATAGTGTTTAATTTGAAGCTACTATGTCTCTTAGAAGTGCCTTAGAGTTTTAATGATCGGTCAGTTAGTCAGTGAGTGAATATATATTCTGCACAATTTGACTAGTTATAATTCTTAAACTATTAGTTGAAATTAAAAAAATGCCAAATATTTCGTGTTTACACAACGCCTGTTAGATTATTGAATTAGACTTCTAGTTTTATTCACAACGAAGTTATAGGCGGTCAAGAATGGCTGAATTGTGTCAAGAGAAGATCGAGAAGAACATCGTTACTGATGTACCGCTTTTCTGCTCGACTTGCCAAATGAATTAACAGTAACCATTTACTAAATTACTTAAATATTTTTTTGTGTTAGACACACGCTTAGTTATTGTAATACAAATGTATTCTGTGCAAGTGTGCAGAGATGTGTCACAGTGGGTACATGTCGCCAGCACACAGCACACAGCACACAGCACACAGCACACAGCACACAGCACACAGCACGTACACGCACGACACCTGTCTAATTAACACGATGACAACTGTCAGTGTTGTAATAACACTACGCTCTGAGCGACAATGTTAACAAACATTAGATGCGTTTGTATTCATGAACAAATATGTAAATATTGTTGTTTGATTTATAACATATCATTATCATTATTATCAACATCATTATAGCTCATGCATGTCCCCCATGACTTGGGCCTCCTTCATCATGGCAAAGAAATTGACCTACTATACCACGCTGGTCAGACGTGTTGGTATAGGGTTTTATTTCGAAATTGCCTTCTCTTGCATATATATCTATTATATACACATTATCGGATACATATTATTCGTCTTTTACGACATTCGCGTGCGACATAGGGAGTGGTGAATTATATTCTTACTCTGTCACCACACAGAAGATCATTATTATTATAGCACTAGCTTTTACCCGCGGCTTCGCCCGCGTAAAAGTTGGTTTTCATAATTTTTAATTTAAGAAATACTCTATGTGTCAATTTTCATCCAAATCTGGTCAACAGTTTACGCGTAATTGAGTAACAAACGTCCAAATATCTTCACAAATTTTTATATTTGAATATTACTTCCACCCTTGTAGTTTAAATTCAAGTGGAAAGACGATGAGAAATATGGCCATCCTTAGTCGCTGATAATACATTATCCATCCATTGGGGAAAAATTATATCGATCAAACTCCCGCAGTTTCACCCACGTAGACCCCATTTCTATGCGAACACCGAGATAAAAATTGCCTATGTTACTCGCTGATATTATCCTTACTAATATTATAAATGCGAAAGTAACTCTGTCTGTCTGTTTGTCTGTCTCTGTCTGACATAAAAATTGCCTATCTTACTCGCTGATAACGTAGCTTCCTATTGGTGAAAGAATTTAAAAATTAGTCAACATCCACCGGTTTCACTCGCGGAGTTCTCGTTCCCGGGCAAACACCAGGATGAAAATAGCCTTTATTTGTTATTCACTGATAATGTAGATTTTCATTCGTAAATTAATTTTTATATCCATTTAGTTCTCGCAATTTTACCGGCATTGTGCCCGGTCCCGTAGGAATATCGGGATAAAAAAATAGCCTAAATATGTTACTCGCTCAAAAATAGCTTTGCGTTAGTGAAATAATTTTAAAATCGACTAAATTCTCACAGTTGTTCCAGCCACACTGGGATAAAATATAGCCTGGGATAAAATAAGTTATTCCTTATGTAAGACTTGGTAGACCTGTTAGTAAAGTATTATCAGTATGGGTCCAGCCGTTTTGAAGGTTACCCGTAACGAATATAAGTCAAAAAAAAATTGTCCGTCCGTCTGTCTGTCACCAAGCCATATCTCAAGGACCGCGATAGCTAGACAGTTGAATTTTTTACAAATTATGCATTTCTGTTGCCGTTATAATAATAAATATAAAAAACAAAATAAAATAAATATTTAAGGTGGCTCCTATACAACAAACGCAATTTTCCCCCTTTTTATAAATAATGGTACGGAACCCTTCGTGCGCGACCCCGACTCGCACTTGGCCGGTTTTTTAGACATAGGTAATTAGGTATCGTGCAAATAATTGTGTTAGCATAAATAAAACCTATTATTTTGACAGACAAATAGACGCTTTAAATTTGTTTATTTCTAGAGATAGAAAATTGGATTAATATCTTGATTTTAACTTACTGTCTGGTAGCGGCTAGGCATATTAAAACGCTTTCATTGTTTGTGAGTGTCGCAAAATACTACTAAGGCAAAGATTTACATCGACCTGGACCAATTGGTGATGCCATCTAGCCAGCTATGTCGTTTGGCAGGCAGCTGGTCATAAAATGTTGCTAGAAGAACCTTTGCAATATCTATGATGGCAGAGGAGTGCCTACATATTGCGTCGATCCAAAGTAATCTTGATAAGCGAGCATTAAGAAAAAATAATGGGGTAACCCAAGAAAGCCGACCGTGTACTAAAATGATCGTTCCTAGGCTCAGTGATATCGGTTATATGCTTTTCACCTCCTTAGGGGTAAAATTGCAAAAAACTCTTTTTTAGTGAGCACTTTCCCCAAGAGAGACAACTTTGTACAAAATTTCACATTTCTAGGCCTAATGATTTCGGCTATATATTTTTCACCCTCTTAGAGAATGAATTTCAAAAACTAATTTCTCAGAGCTCATTTACAACAAAAGAAAGAGAATCGAACAATACACAGAAATACATAGTTACACGTTCCTAGCCCCAATAGTTTCGGCTATACGCTTTTCACTCCCTTAAGGGGGTGATTTGCCAAAAATACTTTGCAAGTGCTCGTGTACCCCAAAAATACGCCGGAGTAAAAAAAAATACGTTTCTAGGCCCAGTGGTTGCCGCTGTATACTTTTTGGTCTTTTAGGGGTTGAATTTCATCCCCATGTAAGTAAAATTTTCAAAATGCTAGAACGAATACTTATTTATTTATTATCAAATGCCTTAATACAAAGATTCATGGTTTTATCATCGAAAATGTCGAATTTCCATACAAAATGGCAGCCCCTATTTCAACCCCTTATAACCATTTTTTCGCGATTTCTTTGCTATAGCTCGTGAACCCCAAGAAATACTACGGTGTAAAAAAATTACGGTTCTAGGCCCAGTGGTTTCAGATATATGCTTTTTGTCTTTTAGGGGTTGAATTTCATCCCCATATAAATGAAATTTCCAAAACGCTAGAACGAATATTAATTTATTTATTATAATAATAACTGCCTCAATACAAAGATTCATGGTTTTATCATCGAAACTGACGAATTTCCATACAAAATGTCAGCCCCTATTTCAACCCCTTATGACCATTTTTTCGCAATTTCTTTGCTAGAGTTCGTGTACCCCAAGAAATACTACGATGTAAAAAAAAATTCGTTTCTAGGCCCAGTAGTTTCGGCTGTATGCTTTTTTGTCTTTTAGGGGTTGAATTTCATCCCCATATAAATGAAATTTCCAAAACGCTAGAACGAATATTAATTTATTTATTATAAAGTGCCTTAATACAAAGATTCATGGTTTTATCATCGAAACTGACGAATTTCTATACCTAATGTCATCCCCTATTTCAACCCCTTATACCCATTTTTTCGTGATTTCTTTGCTAGAGCTTGTGTACCCCAAGAAATACTACGGTGTAAAAAAATTACGTTTCTAGGCCCAGTGGTTTCGGCTATATGCTTTTTGTCTTTTAGGGGTTGAATTTCATTCCCATATAAATGAAATTTCCAAAATGCTAGAACGACTATTTATTTATTTATTATAAAGTGCCTT
Organism: Lymantria dispar; assembly: GCA_032191425.1. Lineage (NCBI taxonomy): Eukaryota > Metazoa > Arthropoda > Insecta > Lepidoptera > Erebidae > Lymantria > Lymantria dispar. Next base: position 757,008 of record CM063449.1, read on the forward strand.
AATACAAAGATTCATGGTTCTATCGTCGAAAATGACGAATTTCCATACAAAATGTCATCCCCTATTTCAACCCCTTATACCCATTTTTTCGTGATAAAAAGTAGCCTATATCCTTTCTCAAGCTTTAGTCCATCTCTGTACCAAATTTCATCAAAATCGGTTCAGTGGTTTAGACGTGAAAGCGTAGCAGACAGACAGACAGACAGACAGAGTTACTTTCGCATTTATAATATTAGTAAGAATATATTATATGTGTTATATTTTACCTCATTTGAGTATATATTAAGAAAAGGATAACTCTAAATAAAACTCTATACCAATGTGTGTGTGTAGCTTGGCATAGTGGAACAATTTCTTTTTCAATATGTATGTGACTCCAAGCGCGGCAGTGGTATGCGCGTTGAAATAAAGAGTACAACTGTGTAATGTAACACTTACTAACAGTGTTCAGTAACATGTTTCATTCGGCAGACATTACCTGTAACAAGTATATATATTTACATTAATATAATAACATTCGCGCCGTATACTCGTTATCGAGTACTGCTGTGTGGTAGCGGCTTCGAATACTACCAACCCTTGCTTTGCTCGTGGGTGTCGTAAAAGACGACTAACAGCCCTAGATTGACCCGGACCAACTCCATCTGGTACCATTTGGGTCAACGATTACATTCCCAAGGAGGGTTGACGTCAGGCAGGCGGCCGGTCATAAAAGTCATTGCCGAAACTTTTTGCAATATGTCAAAACAGATGCGACATATTGCGTCGACCCCAAGTAATTGGGATAAGAGCAAGATGATGATGATGATTCGTTACCGAGTACTGCTTTTTTTTGTTCGTTTGTTCGTATTAAGTTTTTAATAAAATATTCAATTTCTATATGTATCACACTGGGGCTAATACTATATGTAGTATACATACAATTTCGTTTGAAATAAATTATTTAAATGTGTTAAGTGCGCTTAGTTTCTTATCAAATCTTCTCAACTTGTGGCCGCGTTCAAGTCTAGTATTAGATTATTGTATTGTTTCATATACTACGCGTTCACTTCAAGTTAGCCGTTACCTCCCGCCCCACACCCCTACCTCGTGCCGCAAGCATCGCCCGCTTAGTAGCGATAGCAACGCTAATGTGTGTATTCGTCTGCTTCTATGTACTTACGATGAACAATTATAAATAGATCGATTCTAATGCAGAAAAACTAGAAATACGCAAAACATGCTCCACGTAAGATCCTACTTATGTTTTTAGTGTCGACTGGGCTATTTATTTGGAATGTGCGAATTAAATACGCTATAAGTGTTATGATAAATAGTGAATGTCTATGGAATGCAATCTTATTTAAGTTGTCATCTTTTGTTGGTATGATAGGTAATATAAATATATGATGCCCTTTTCTGTACTCCTTAAAACTTCTAATAATGATAATAACTTGTAATAAATGTTGTAATATTGGGTCAAGTACCTATGTCGTTAATTAAAAAACAAAAAATTCACATTTGCATTTATAATATTAGTAAAGATAAGCATAGTATATTATTTCTTCAACTTGTCAAGCATTTCTATGTAAGAAAATTAATCAACAATAATTTTATTGTTTTGTCAACGGTATTCATAGCTGTGACGTCGTAACGGTCAATGGCGGCAATCTCGAAGTGAACGCGTAGTACGATGTGTAAGTTTGAGAATATTTAAGTGTCCCTGAGGGGTTTATGTAGAATAAATGATTTAATTTGATTCACATTTACAATTACATTCGCTTCGATTTTATTTCGGCAGCTCTGTAGTCGCATTTTTATATCTGATACTTTTAACATATTCATTTTAGTGTAAAGACTATTTTGTATTATTTAAACAATCCGTGTGATGAGGGAGTAAGAATACAATTCACTGCTGTCTATTTTGCACGCGGATGTCGTAAAAGACGACTAAGGGATATATAATATGCACATAACATCTATGCATGAGAAAGAAAACTCAAAATGAAACCCTATACCAGCATGTTTCATCAGCATGGTATAGTAGGTCCAATTCCTATTCATTGTGAAAGAGGCCCGAGCCCAACAGTGAGACGTGTGTGGGCTGCGTTGATGATGATGAAACAATTTATTGTTTTTTTTTTATTAATATGATAAAGATAAAAAATATTAAATATATCATATGTTTTGTAGATATTTTTAGACTATGCTAATTCATTTACATTATTATCATATATATTGTATATCGTTTGCAATGTAAACTTGCCAAATGATGTATATGTTTTACTGCATCACATTGTAATTTTTTCAAATATTCGGCTTTTCATTAGTATAATATGCATTCAATATATACTGACGGACTCATAAACTGCATCAAACTTCAGGATTACTTTTTTTAATAAGTATGCAAACTTTTTAGATTAAATTATATAAATATGGAGAGACTGGCCCTTAATCTTAAAAAAAAAGCAATGTTTTAAAATAGAACTTCCGTAAAACAAATGAATATAGCCGGGAAAAGAAAATTTACTCGTAGTATCAGATTTGCGTGTTATTTATAGCAAAGTTTTAAAATTGATTCTTATTGATTTTTTATTTTTTGTCAATTGAATTATTGTTACCAGCAGAATTGTTGGGTTAGCTTTTTAACTCATCGAGAGTTTCTGAACCATAATATGGATACTTCGTCCGAACAAGCTGCTCAAATTGTAGCATTGGTGCAGGAGGGCTTGGATCAAAATTGGCGAAAATTTTACTTTAATGCATGCAGGATAATGCCCGGCCGCACGCTGCTGCACAAGTTCGACAATTTTGCGAAGAGGTTGGGATACGTACAATGAATTAGCCAGCACGCAGCCCGGATCTTAATCCCATTGAGCATCTTTGGGACAATTTAAAAAGAGCTGTATATGCGAGAAATCCTGTGCCTACGACAGTGGCACAACTAAGAACAGCACTTTCAGAAGAATGGGACAATATTGCGCAAGATCTTTTAATAACCCTAATCAAATCTATGCGGAATCGATTAGAATCCATAATAAGGGCACGTGGAGGTAATACACCTTATTAAAACATAAAAAAACCGTGCATAAAGTTTGTGTCTATTGTTAAAACCAATTTTTAATTAAACCAATTTTCTTTAAATTTCTGTTTTTTCTTCAAAAAAGTTTTAAGGTCCTTTCCAGTACACAAACTTAAACTTAAGGATATGACCCTACGCTGGTTTAAAGTTAACGAACCAATCTAGACGTTTCAATTTAAATCTGTGTAGAAAGTTTGCATACTTGGTTAAAATATTTATTTCAAAGTCGTTTTTTACTTTGATGCAGTTTATGAGTCCGTCAGTGTGTAATATCATAAATGCTTCTTGTGATAATTTTTCTCTAATCATTCTGTCTATTGATTAAAACTGCATTAAACTCTGTTACACAGTTTAACACATCTAAACGTGTAGACGACCGGTAGTGACGTCATTTTAAACTATGTAGAAACATGATATTTAAACAAAAATTATAAAAAATCCTAGTTGGATATAGTTTTCCTCAAAATATAATCGATAATCGCCACGGTTGTCAGGCGGGTTGATGATCAAAGATGATTTTATAAGTTGCTCTAGAGAATATTGTTACTCTTTTAATAATTCCTCAGTTGGACTTCTATGAGAAAGTAATGAACATAGACACATGGATGCCACACGTGCGAAGAAAATACAACAATTTTTGGACGATTTAACCCTTATTTATGTTCATGACAAAAGTGCTCTAGAAAAAGGCGAGACAATTTTTCTTACAATCTGCTCTAGTATATTGTATAGATATTGTTATCACAGTGACAGGATGGAGATGTGTCAGTGTGGTGATGTCGTGTACGAGGGGATGACGTCACGGTGACCTCGTGTACACACTGATGTCGCCGGCCGGTCTCACCGCTCACCGCTCACTGCTCACCGTTTATCTCAGCGCGAGCTTACTGCGCGCTCACACGTAAACTATGAACTTGTACGCATACATTTTAGAGATAGGTCACACAAATTAAAAAAAAATTAAATACATTTACTATCGTTATATATTAAGTGTTTCAAGTTAATGAATGAGATCTGCGTTCGTTTTATTATTTATACACATTTCAGTTTTAGGCGCCGTACTGTGCGCCTTCATGGGGATGCCATAGTGGGCCTTCTTACGAAGGAGAACATTTTTTTTTAATATAAAGTAAAAATTTATTGTTATTAGATGTTATTAGAGTTAATCTTATTACAAATACTAGCAACCCGCCTTCGCTTCGCTTCGGTTATAGGTTTTAGTCGTTTTACTCGCGTAGTTCCCGTTCCCGTGGGAATATCGGGATAAAATATAGCCTAGTTTACGCCCTGATATTATAGCTTTCCATTGGTGAAAGAATTTTTGAAATCGGTCCAGTCGTTTTGAAGATTACCTGGAACAAACAGACAGACAGACAAAAATTTTTTAATTGCTATTTTAGGTATAGGTGTCGTGCAAATAACCGTGTGAGCATGAAAAAAGCCTATTATTTTAACATTACAAACAGACACTCCAATTTTATTTATTGGTATAGATAAATAATAAATATTTACACGATATAGAAATGCAACTGAATAAAAAGAAAAACTAACTAATAATTAATAATGCACATATAAATAGATCTCTGAAATAACGATGATACTACTCTTCTCGTGACTATGAAAGCTAAAAATTGTTTAAAATGTCGGGATATGAAAAATGAAATACACACCGCGTTAAAATCTCTAAAAAAATTAGTTTAAAATCGTCCCCAATAGCAAGAAAATTGACCTTTTATAAAACGCTGATTAGACAGTTGTTATAGAATTTTATTTCAAATTTTCCTTTTCTTGCATATATCTGTATATGTATATCAAGTCCTTATCGTAGCCCTTAGTCGTGTTTTACATCGCTAACGTGCATGATAAGGGGTTGGTGAGTTATATCTTACCTGGTCACCACACACAGGGTGCTCTATGTTATGGTCGCTAAAATTTCACAGAAAACTTATTTTGTGGAGTGAGTCATTGATATAGATTTCCCCTATCGTGAGTGTCACTTGTGTGAGTCAACATAGTCGTCATACTGTGTGTCAACACGCACGTAACACTAGTAACTACACAATATCATCACTTTATATGAAAGTAAGTAGTAAGTGCAACGTGTAGCGTTATATACTGCGATAATTACCATATAATAGAGAAGGTTCATGATGAGTCGTGCAAGATATATGAACTGAGATAAACATTTGTTGAAATTATATGTGTAGAGATTTAAATATGAATGTACCACGACAAGTAACGTGTATGCGATTACTACAGGGCGATTTGTTGTGTGATTCATATATTATTATTTTTTGTCTGAGTTTTATTTATGTCTGTTATGTATCCAAGTTACAATGAAACACACAAGGATTTATTTATTTGTCTTCAAAAATACTCACGAAATATATAATTGTATTATTGAGTTATAGGTTAATAATAACTAGTGAATGTTGCCAGTTGAATGTTCATTTCATTCTTTGTACTAATTGTGGATATATGTACTTGATTAAATGCAATGCAATGTATATATGCTGACACTGACCGATGTAGGTGGCGTCCCATTGTCATCAAGTTTGTTATAAATGTACATTATGTTCAAGTACTTATATGAAACGTTCATCTCACATCAATTAGCATATTAATATACTTGTTTGTTAATATTAACTAAGTAAAATTATTTACAAATTAAACATAAATAAAAAAAGAATAACATAAAATTAATAAACATATACAAGTTGTCTCAGGTTATAGAGCAACTGCTCAAACGGGAGTTAGGCAATGGTGGTAGGAGTGTTCCTGATGAATACAATTTGAAGAAAAGTATCGATTCGTTAATGAATTAGAGACATGTTAAGTTTTCAATTTTGTCATCGCTTTTTCGTGTGAATATGATGGGCACCCTGTATATATCGCGAGATGAGTTAATATGTAGTATATTATAGTTGATCAAGTTCGCAGCATCAGTGGTACACAATTATCTCGGCGATATAAATGAGCAACGAGTCGGATTACCTCTGACTTACCCTCAAGTGGGCCGCAATAAGTAAATGTATTCACAACCCCCCGCACACACACACACACATAGACACACACACACTTAGACACACACACACACATAGACACACACACAGAGACAGAGTCAGTGCTCAGCAAATAGTCTGCGTCTCGAGCTTTTAATTGAATTTATAACGTATTAGTTTAAGATGTATTTAGTGTTTTATATAACATGTACTTATATATTATACTTTAGTGACAAATGTGAATGATTCACTTGTGATGCTACAGGCGTCACTTGCGATTGATCCTTCTATGTGAGACATAAATTTACAATTATCATATAAATAATTAATGTAACAATTAAACTAATTGTATATATATGAATAGTTATTTATATTCAACTAATTAACTGTGCATTGTTAAATAAATAATAATATTGTCATTATATACGTAACACAATATTTATATGTACCTATTACCAATAAATAAAATTGAAGCGTCTGTTTGAAATGTCAAAACAATACGTTTTACAATGTCTGCTTGTTCCCCGTCCCGTACTAACACTAATCGGTTACACTCCTTTTTCTGCGGATCTCTGTATTTCGGACTCTATCTCACAGAGGAATGCCGAGTATAGCCCGCTCCATAGCACGCCGCGCGACTACTTTGAGCTTGGTTCTGAGGCCTACATTTAGGGAGCACGTTTCCGTGCACTAAGTTATCACTGGCAATACACACCAATCGTAGACCTGTGTTTTCAAACACTGAGGTATCTTAAACGAGAAGATTCTCTAAGTTTCCCGAACATTATTTTCATTATTATACTTAAAAGGAAGGTCTTATCGCAATGTAAATATAAGTATATCTTATATCTTTAAACGAGCAATTCTTGTATATATATATATATATATATATACCTATATATATATTCAGGATCTCGGAAACGGCACCAACGATTTTGATGAAACTTGGCATACTAGAGGTTTCGTGTCCAAAAATCGATCTAGCTAGGTTTTATTTATAGAAAATGTTGTTTTGTCCGTGTTTTTAACAAAACAAACAATGACATTAAATTTTAAAAGAATATGAATTCAAATTTCGTTGTCAACGTCATGAGTTACGATAGCTCAGATGGGCAGTTGACAGGTTCTAATTTTGATTTTGTTGACATTCAAACAGCGTCGGTTCGAATCTCGGTGTTATTATTATTCTCTTTTTGTAATTTTTTTATATATTTTCATTATCTATTTTTTATTAATATATATCTAAATAAATTCGATAAAAATATTCCGAGCGAAGCTCGGTCAACCAGATATTACCTATAAATTGTATGCAATGCTTTCACGACGTCACAAACATATATGACGTCATTACCACGCTCGCTCGCACACACTCTGCGCGCGCAATCACACTAATGGCGAATGCGTGGTTAGTGCAAGCAGATGACGTCACCACAACTGATAAACACAACGTGACTACAGATAAGATTCAACCTATCCTGTCAACCACCTACAACCTAACCTAACAAAACTGCGGCAGAAAATAGGAAATACAATTCTATGTACTTTGCTAGTGTGGAATTTACTTTTAAAAAACAGACAAGCGTCACGTGTCATAGTGGGCACGTCTATTGTCTAAAGAAATTATTTTTATTTTTGGAAAATATCTTTATAACATATACATATTTATAGAGAGATTCAAATATCTCAGCATTATTAACGCTTAGTAGCGTAGCATTAGCGGTACACTATTTCATCTTATATCGTTCACCGTTAACAATTGTCAAACAAATTGTGAGAAAGATGGCGTTTATATCGATTTATTTCAAATCCGTACTCTATAAATATGAGTTGATTGTATTTATGTGCGTTCTTTCAATCTTCAGCGTTAGATAATAACTCTGTATAACAACAATAGACAATAAATATTGAACAATTAAACTAACAACTAAACGAATACACATAACTCAGAGCGCGGTGCGGGGCGCCGGCGCACAGTACGAACTATCACTGACCGACTTATTGTTAGCTAGTGGACATAATACTAACAACAAGTAATTCATTGATATTCATACAGCCATAGAATTATACTGTTAGATAGGTCCCCAAAATGTCACAAACTCCACTTATAGTGGCCTGATTGACTATTGCAGTTGGCGATTAAAAGTTCTCTACGAGACTCGTGCTAGTAATTGAACTCAATCAGATTTTGTAAGTAGCACATAAAAAAATATTCCGCAGTGTCTGAAAGCAAAGGTCTATAACCAGTGTGTTTTACCAGGGAAGACATAAGGCACTGAAACGTGGTCCCTAAATGTCGGACTCATAAAAAGGCTTAAAGTCGCTCAATGTGTCATGAAGAGGACTATGCTCGGTATATCTTTACGTGATAAAATCGGACGATGCAGCGTAGGACGACCCCCTACTAAATAGACTGACGACATCTTGAAAGTAGCAGTCGTTGCATGCAAGTGGCATAGGACCGTTCCGAATGGCATAGCCGTGGAGAAGCCTATGTCCAACAGTGGACGTCTATGGACTGATAGATGGATGGACGTAAAAGAAATAAGCGAAATTAATAATGTTGTAATATTTGACAACCCTAACAGTAGTCACCGTCTGTATTGAAAGCGAGCGGCTCGTCCGAGACGACACGACAGCTAACTTTACACTTAACGAAGTAATATTTCGTGTTTCACAAATTATATTTGTAATGAAATGCAGATCACAACATCACAAAAGTCGACAACTAATGTACTACCTACAATAGGGCTGTCAACAAGTTGTTGATCGTATAAAGTACCTTGTGTGGAATTGGTACCTACGACACTTCTTACTATGGATCTGTATAACCACTACATCATTTTGCAGTCATTTGAAGAAGAAGAAGAAGTAAGGAAAAACAAAAATACCTATATAACTTTTACAGTATAACTTATAAAATTTGGATAATGTCTCAGTGACGACCTTTATATATATAAATCTTCTGTCAGTGTGTGCCTAGTGAGCTCTTTCTAAACGGCTGGACGATGGATATGAGAATTGCTTAGATCAACAATTGGAACCGATAGGTGTCGCTGCGATCGATTTCAAGGAGAATTAAATTAGATTTGAACAGAACAACGTCTGTTGAGTCAGCTAGTTTAATTTATAATTGATCTAAAACTAACGGGCATCAATATTTTTCAATACCTGAATTAATAAGTTGATTGATCAAACGTAAAAAAAAAAATAATATTAGACCATAATTAATAAAATAAGTTTAAATGATGACTTCACTGTAACGATATTAATGTTATTTATTGTGTTAACTCAACGAGTAAATAATCAAATAGACACTGTTAGTTGTTATATTCTTATATATTTGTAATTTAAGCAGTAATAAAAATCTAGTTCGAATATTATAAAAGATACAATAATTACGTTATTTATTGTAATTCATTTTTATTGACCATTATTAGTAAAATAATAAAAAAAATATTTGTTATTATTGGAGTCTGTACTATCTTAAAATTGAATAAAATATGTATTTTTACACCTATTAAACCAGCATAAATAATATGTTTTTATCTCATTTATAATACATCAATATTATGTAAATTTCTAATCATAAATATAAACTCCTACAACCCTGGCTTTAAATGAACAAAAGGCTTCAAAAGTTACAGTCTGAGTGTGTCCCTAGTGAGCAGCAACACTGTTTCTCAAGTTGCAGCTTGGCCCCTGACCCCCCCCCCCCCCGCTCCCCTTAGCTTCTATATAACTGAATAATTTATCGGATTTAACAAGGATTAATACGTCTTGAGAGCGTTAAAATATCATCCTCGAGGGTATTCGCTGAACCAGGGATTCTCAAGCATATCTACTTACCGACGCGTTAGTATCTCGTTAGCTACATACTACATTTTTTATTGTTAATGGTGGTAAATGAGCAAACACTTATCATCAGGTATACCCTGATGGTAAGTGATATGTTGCTCATGGACCTTTGCTGGACCGTGAAGCAAATGTGCATGCGTACAATGAGGATACTAAAGGCAAAACCAAAACCCAATCTCGGAAAGTTCGGCTTCCGGTTCTTTCACTCATTGAACGAAGTGCAATAATATATTTTTACTACTCGTCCATTTTCTGCTCAGTGTGATACCACCCCGAACGGATCGACTTGCGACTGTAGACAGAGTACTGTTGATAGTGAGCTTCTATCACAAAGATTTAAGTGTATTTTTATGGGAACACTTCATATCACACGATCATTTCAGCCTTAAGTATTCTAAGCTTAATCTATGTCGTACACATTTATGATTACGAAACTTTCATTGTCTCATCTGATAAACAGAAAATTCTCTGTATAAATGAAGTCTGTATAGCCTTTATGCTGAATCATCTGTTTGCCTTGATATGTTAGGAACAATCAGTTATGACTACTCAGATAATCGTGCTCAACAACAACGTATTGATTAGTGTAACAAAGAATTTTTGTATTGGTATAATGATCTTGTGTGACCCACATGTAACTAACATTTGACAAGAGGACTACTTTCGACCTTGACACTGATAGAATAGTCTGTATGTAATATGTAGTTTTCTGAAGTGTTAACTTGTAATTCATATTATTTTAGTGATTTTTTCCACGATGTTTTAAATAGTTTTCAGTATTCATGATCACGTGAGCATTAAGGAGTATCACGTCCAACAAGTCATCGTTATTAAATAAGCTGTTATCTAGCCGCTACTATGTAAGTCATACAATAAGTAATATTGTGGCAAGTTCGCGACGTCAGCTTGTATGAGATGTCATACCTCTAAAACTGTTCACTAATCCGCTGGAATTTGTTTTCAATCTCTTAGACTGGTTAAGACTTGGTATCAACATCAACGGCGAATACATCATTCACCTTCGATTTGATAATGATTTCGTAATCATGGTAGATTTCCTGGCAGACCTTGGTACCATGCCTTCATTGACCTCAAAAAGATTTCTCAACAATGCGAATGTGCAAAACGAAAATCATGTCTTGCCAGCATTGATTCTAGTTAGGAATGTGTTTCTCAAAGTTGTGGATCATAATGTTTACATAGAATAAGCAGTACAGTTAGAAATCAATTTTTAGAAATAGGTCATCCGATGAATCCATCTCGGCTGGACAGCGGTCGGGCAACTTAAAATGATCTTCTCGTTCAATATTCCACAGTGTTGTGTGGTTAACAAACCAGGGTATATTGCCAGTGATGACAGATGGCGCAGAAATGTGGTCTCTGAATGTCGGCCTCATAACGTTGCTCAACGTGCTATAGAGAGGTATATGCTTGATATTTCACTACGTAATGAAAGTCGGAATACGGAAATCGATACAGAGAATGGGTGCAACCAACATACCGCAAGGAATTAAATCGTAGAAGCAGGATATTTTGCTGAACCGATAACCATTGGACCGAAGAGGAGTTCTCGAGAGGTGATTGCGAATTCAATCCGCAGACTGAATGGACTGACGACATTTTAAAAGTTACAAGGAACTGTTGAATGGGGGTGGCACAGGATCGTTCTGATCATTTCAATGTCATTCCCGTGGGTAGGCCTATGTCCAGCAGTCGACGTCTATGGGCTTATAAATGAATGGATGGTAGCGATTACACTGTATTGCATTTCCTTTTTTATTTATTTTTTTAATTTAAAACAACACCTTGCATTAATGAAATAATCCTTTATTGTGGGGGACCTGACAAACATATAATTAACGGACACAAATTACATCCAAACGCAGAACAATAATTTGTGGATTGCAAAAAGTGTTTTTCTACGTGGGAATCGAGCCCGTGACTTTGGTACCTTACCTACTACGCCATCAGTTATCTGAGTATGGCGATTATAGTTTTATTACATGTATAACATTCATTTGAACATTAGGAATTTCAATATTACCAGTTATGTGCGTATTTAGAAAGCTCTATATTTTTGAAATGAATAAAATAAGTAGAGTTCATTACTTACAAAATACATAAATATAATTGATTACGATTTATTTTATGTACACGTGTTATTACGAGCAGTCAATAAAGTTAGCAATCATATTATACTTCACTGCGGCGATATTTCATATAAGTTATAAATGTATATGTATATTCATTTATTGCCTCGTATATGTAACGCATGGATTACATATATGTATACATTACCCTCACATATTTTTAATCGCAGTATACACATATGTATATATGTATTACAATTTTATATGTATTAACCACTTTGGGGGTGAAATACATGGACTTATTTTTAGAGGTAATAACTCTTATTTTTAGAGATTAAACTGAAAAAATGACGCATGAGTGAGATATAGCGGAACGAATACAACGCCACTTGCTTTTAAATTTCATTTAATATAAACTATTTGGTGCAATGACATAAGTATGTTAATACGGTTGTGAGGTCTTGGGTTCAAGTGTTGGCTCAAAAATGATAATTTCATCATCATCATCTCAGGCCATATAGGTACATCCCACTGTTGGGCTCGGGCCTCCTCCATAATGGAAGGATAATTGAATTTAAACGTGTTGGTATAGTGTTTTATTTCGAGTTTTCTTTCTCTCGCATAGGTGTCATAATTATGCGTTTATTATCCCTTAGTCGTCTCGTACGGTCACCCACGAGTAAGATAGGGGGTGGTGAATTGTATTCTTACTCCGTCACCACATGGCAGGACAATTTATTTTATTAAATTTCATTCGATAATGATGATAATCTGAGTAATTTCTTAACGATAAGCTCAACATTTGTAAATATAAAAATAGTTTACTTTGAATTAATGTCAATTTAAATATCATGTATTACCATCATCATCGGCCTGCTCTTTTCACAATTACATGTACTCAAAACAATTTGTACTCTTCTTTCATATTAAATATTGCAATAGTTTTAGCGGTCGCTTGACTGACGCAAGCTTTACTTGGGATTGTAATTGTTGATCAGATGACATCAGATAATGTTGGCTCAGCTCTGTGTAAAGCCCTCATTCGTCTTTTAAGACATCCACGAGCAATATATGTGTTGGTAGTAATAGTGGCCGCTACCACGCAGCAAGTACTACTGCTAATAAATAATGTATACGACATGTTGTAAATATACGACATATATGCGCTTAACGTCACTCTTATTTATATAATTCAACTATCGTCAACCAATGAATCAATACTTATATCGAAATAGTTTATTAGTCATAATAGTGTCACAGTTATTTATACATACAAAATATAATTCACTAGAAAATGATTTCTGGTGAACACTAATATTTGTCCCGCGTGGGAACAGAAATACGCTAAACGTTATTTAATAAAGCATTCTCTCGTTAACCGGTTGTTGGGGGCTAGCTCTACCCCCGGAGGGTTAGATTACCATATCAGGTAGCTCATATAGTAGCGAAGAACGAGCCTTCCATAAAAAAAGATGTAGGTGTACAACATTATGTCGAGGCTACTTCCGCTAGGGTTACAGACTGTCCTGAGTGCGTCGCCCACCGGCCAATGCTTGGAGGTGTTTGAAATCACCAGCGTGCGCCTTCTACAGTTCAGGGGAATGTGGTGCGTTCAGAATAATGCATTACCATCTCCTTTGTGTGCTCTTCTTCATGAGAGACGGTGGTGCTCCAGCTCGACCTCGCTATTTTATTATATTTTGACAGAGTTCAAATAAGTTAATCTTTAAAAATGAATTATTCATATAACCAGAAGCATTTTCACAAAATAAAATCATATTTATCATTCTCACAAAATATTAATAGGCTCAATATAAAATTGTCTAAAAATGTTCCTCAGTGAAAACTGTTAGTGGAGCTGTCAGCAGACGACGTAAAATCGACAAGACATCATCGGTTTCCGGTGCGAGACTCGAACCCGGGCCTGCGGCGGAAACGTGTCGGAGAAAATATACGACGTGTTAGCAATAAAGTGAAGCACTTTATGATATGTCGTATAAATATATAGACACAGACAGGTGTTACTGACATACTGTTATAAATATATATTTTATTTCAGTAAATAAACCCTTTTGTTACTAAATTCATTGTTAAGTGTATAATAAAAGGAAAGAAATATACTTTTACCCACTTTTTTTAGAGGTAGGATACAGTCACACCCCGGCGATCAGTCCGAGTAACGGAAGGGTCGGCTTGGTTTACGCACTAAATATTTTTTGTTTAATTTTCTAAACATTTTGTTGTATTAAAATAATTTATATTGACATAATAATAACATTTAAAGCATCGAATCTATATGTGTATAAGCAGATGTAATATGTAACTCGTCTGAAACATTATCATTCATATCTAATTGTAGTCCAATCAATTACTTTCATTCAAGGTAAGCTCAGAACAGAAAAACTGATTTAAACTAATACAGGGTAGGAGTACCTACTGCAGTGTAGGCATATGTTTAAGTAACTAAACTAACGTGGGGCATATTTTATAATATAATAAAACTTTTAACTAATAAAATATGTACCTATATTACAACCCATCCCTCATGTAATATACATAGTATATATACTTATTAATTTAAATCTATAATATAAAAATGAATCGCTGAATGTGTTGCTAAGCGCAAATCTCGAGAACAGCTAAACTGATTTCGGTAATTATTTTTTTTAGAATATTCCTTGAAGTACGAGGATAGTTTTTACGGAGAGAAATTTTCAAAAATCGCCCAAAAAGGTTTAAAAACTGTTAATGCTACTCCAACGATCGGGTTTACCCTCGCCTATAGATGTTTCACATCAAAAGTAACAAAAGAAACAGAACCGTTATATCAACGTACGTTTTGACATAAAAATTATTCTCACATTAGGTGCTACTCAAAGATCGATTGCCTGCCGGCTGATAGTAATACAGTAAAATGGTGAGTGTGTCTGCCTAGCACCCTCACAGTGACCCCTCAGTACTCTAGATAAGTAAAAACGTTTATAAACAGTGTGCGCGAGTGCGTGCAGACATCATGAGATGATCTAAACATATACTCTTGTTGTTATTTATGTGTTCCGTTAGTCGCGAACACTTTCTTACATTCCTAAACTAGACGTATTATAAATAAACCTGTCAAGATTCATATTACATTAATTTATTCGTGATGTTCACACTCTTATTTCTACAACAATAAAGATTATAATCTAATAGCAACTCTCAGACGCGCAGTGACGTATGAGGATTGTTTAGTACAGGTGTGAGGAGTGAGTGCACTAGCACCGAGCGCTTCTAGCTACTTACCGTATAGTTATACTTGTAACGAGGTATTTTATTATACATTTGTTACAAGTAAATTATCCTTGTATTGCGCTGGATTTTATAAATATACAATTCATAATAGTTCTGCTCTTATTTCAATTATTTGTGGTCGACTCAATATATATTTTTGGAACGAAGTTCCTTACGGCAGGCTTGGAGGAGATAGGGATTTTGCTGTGCGACCGAACTGAAAAAAATGTGATAGTAAAAACCGTAAGAAAATGAGCCGTAAGAAAAAGTGCGTGGAATAAAACCGTTAAATGAAACGAAGTACGAAGAAAAATGTGATAGTATTTTGATGTGATACATCGTTCAACCTACAATTGTTTTGACCGCCGTATCTCAAAAACTATAAGTGCTAGACCATTTTTAATAGAAATTTTGACCCCCCTTGCACTTTACATTGCCGCTCAGACTACCCCTAGCCCCCATTAGAAACTTCCCTCTCCCCCTTTTTTGATGTGAAACATCGTTCAAACCTCAAACTGCCATAAATCAGTCATCTTTGACCGCAAGAACCCCGGATTTTTGACAAACCTCATAGAATTTCCAGTAGAACCGATTTAATACTAAAAAACCTAAATTTCAAGAGCCTACACCCAATAGTTTAGTCACAATAAATTTTATAATTAGAAACTAACAATGTTCGGAACAAGGACACCAACTAAAAGAGCCCTGAATTTTGATTTTTTTGCAAATTGTGTCGATTCTACATTAGCCGAAGGAACTTCGTTCCTACCTGGTGTGAGGTGTCCCACGACACCACATTTCTTTTTCATTTATAGTATATCATGAACATTTTTGTGTACCACTGCCTATCTTGCCCGTGGACGTTGTAAAATACGACTAAAGGGATGTAATAGACATGTGATATCTAAGCAAGATAAGGACAACTCGAAACAAACCCTATACCAACACGACTGACAAGCGTGGTATAGTAGGTTAATTTTCCTCTTATTGTGGAGGAGACTCGAAACCAACAGTGAGATATGAGCTGAAATGAAATCAATGAAGGAATTGTTAAAGTTATTGTCAATAGGTTTATAACCAACCGTTTGTCTGACCTCACATTTCTTAGAAATGTAATTGTTGATTAGACGATATCTGATGAAGCTGACCCAGCTCATTATAAAGCTCTCAGTAGTCCTTTACAACACCCACGTGCAATGTAACGGTTGCTAGTATTGGTAGCCAACATCACATAACATTTTATTAAACATATATGTATATATTGGACACAAATTAAATCTGCCTCAGAACAATAATTTGTGGATCACACAAAATATTTTCCTGCTTGGAAATCGAACTTGTGATACTTGCTAGGCCGGTATACGTCATCTGTTTGTTCATGATGCGTGCGCAGACGTCTCGCTGTACGCACAGACGGTTGGAATTTTTATTGTCTATATATATTTGCATGTCTCGCGTTGTCTAGCGTTGTGTGACAAATATACGTGAAGTATTTAAATAAGTATCGAGTGTCGACAGGGCAGTGCGGTGTTAATGAAACGACATGAATAACTTATCGTAACACTAAAGAAACTATTGTATACATATTTACACACGTGATATCATTACAGAACCATTCATAAATAATATATGTCTATGTTAGCTCTAATATAAAATAAAAGATACAAAACTCAGTTATGAAATTCGTATCACAGATTCATATCCGTAATATATTACGTTTTATTATTACCCAACACGTACAAGTATTTACGATACAAATAGTGTTATTCAAACCAATGCGGTCCATAAAGCGGAGTGGCCGTCGCCGGCAGGCGTAGGGCCGCAGAGGCGCAGTGCGGACTCGCCCGGTGCCAACGAGTAGTCGCGCGCCGCAGATGTGCCCCACAGCCGCGATAAACTTTAACGACGTCGCGTCAGTGCTGACACACAGACAGACACACACACCATCATATATACGACACAACATATAAGCTCACATAACGTATCTTGATGTACTAAAATATGTGATCAAGTGAATATTTTCTAGTCTCCGGCGACCTGTTCACGCCTTGAAGTTATTTTGATATTTATGTGGGCAGGTACTCTCTTTTTGATAGGTAGGATCTTTTGATAGGATCTAGTTACACTTCTGCCAAGTCGCCAGGGGCGACAAAAGAGTGGCGTGAGATTCCGTAATCTTTAACTGATACCGATTTCTTGAACCATGCATACTGCATTTATGGAATCGAAATATTTTACGGTTTTTTAATTTTGCTTTAGCTTTCCGTCGTAAAAAAAATGGCAGGCTTGTTTTAACCATTAATGCTGAGAAGTATTCGTGATAGTAACATAAAAATAAAATACGGTAGAGTCATTAAATATTGCAAGTTATAATTCTGGAGATCACTGACGAACGTACGAGTAAAAAGATCATATTTTATACCATCTTTGATAATATCTCATTTCGTTATATTTAGGAAAGTGGTGGACTTCACTTCCTTTCCACCGTTACTAAATAATAATAGATTTTCTTTATGTATTTAGTCTACGATTAATAATAATTGTGCTTTACAAGTTACGTTGTTCTTTAAAATTAATTTAATAACTTTCTTAATGCCCCTAAATATGTCGTCGAATATAAAGCAATAAGTTAACCTTTTGGGTGTACGTTGAAGCACCTAAACCCATTTCTGTCTTCATTGCGGCACTAAATCTGTCAGTGGCATCAATCAAGACAATTAATGACCGTCAGTCGTGCGGGTCGAGTGGCGAGTGTCGAGTAGTAGTCTGAACGAGGCACAGCGCCTCAGTTCGAGTGTCAAGTGGCCGTAAAGATTTTAGGGCTAATTCATATGAAGTTATTACTTGGAGTGTCATGTATTGTGTGACGTAAGCTTTTGTGTACCGTTTAGTATATAGTGTGAGGAGCGATACTCGACGGCACTGGTACTTACTAGTGCATATCGGTTGTGAGCTTCAATATAACGTTTTACGAGTATTTGTGATTGGTTATTGTAAGCAACTGACTGTGTATATATATATATATATATATATGTATTTTCTGCATAATTTAACTATTACTGTATAGTGAGCGGTTGAGATAATAATGACTCAACATTTCTTACTCTTTCAGGGCAAAAACTGGCTAGGGGTTCATCAGAAGAGTTTTCACCATTTCTTACTCTTCTGTGAAACGTGTAATAGATTACATTTCTGTTTATATACTAAAGGTATAAATGGGCAGCGTTCGGGCAACTTAAGAGGATCTTCTCGTCCAACATAACTCAGTGTCTGAAAACACAGGTCTACGACCAGTGTGTGTTACCAGTGATGACTTACGGCACGGAAACGTGCTCCCTAAATGTAAGCCTCATAACAAGGCTCAATGTCGCTCAACGTACCATGGAGCGGGCTATGCTCGGGATTTCTCTGCGAGATAGAATCCAAAATCCGGAAATCCGCAGAAGAATGGGTGTAACCGACATAGCACGAAGAATTAGCACGCTGAAGTGGCAATGGGCAGGATACATCGCTTGACGAACCGACAACCGCTGGGGAAGAAAGTTTCTCGAGTGGCGACCACGTATTGGACGACGCAGTGTAGGACGCCCCCCACTAGGTGGACCGACGACCTGGTGTATGTTGCTGGGCGTCGTTGGATGCAGGCGGCACAGGACCGCACTTTGTGGCATAACATGAGGGAGGCCTACGTCCAGCAGTGGACGGCGATAGGCTGAAATGATGATGAAATGACTAAAAGTAGCCTGCGACAAGTGCGTCTGAGTTTCATACACAATAGAAGCGAAATTGACTTACCGCGTCACAAATTCAAATTCAAATTCAAATCATTTATTATGCATAGACCCCGAGAGGGCACTTACATATTGTCAATTTTACAAAATAAAATTAAATTATCCAATAAAAATAAACTACCACCGGATCGGAACGCGACCGCTACTGAGAAGATCCGGCAAGAAACTCAGCGGGCTTGTCTATTATTTTATTTTTTTTTTCTTCTTACAATACATATAAATTTGTATACATGTTTTGTAAGACCTAGCTCCAGTGTGATGCCCTTCGAACTGCAAGATACTTAATATAATTCAAATGATTATGGCTGGACCAGATCCCACAAGCGGCACCCGATCACGAGTTAACTACTAGAGCAGCCATCACTCCCCTCAATCACTATGGAGAGAAGGGAGAGACCCGCTCCACGCAGCTACCGCAAGTAGATCCTTCAGTGAGCATGACCAAGACCATATGTTACAAACGACGAAAATGCAAAATTTCGTTAGACAAAACACGCTACGCTTTACAATATTAGAGTTATTAAAAAAGAGTTTATTTAAAATAACAAGGAAATTGCATAATGAGGAGCTGCTCACAACCAATCAGTATTATCATCTACATAATCCGAGATTTTATAATAAGCTTTCTTACAAAGTCTATTCTTGATAGCTTTTTTAAACTTTCTTGTTGGCAGGTCTCGGACACCGGTCAAACATATAAAATGAATATAATATCAATCAGTCTTCTTACATGACACAAGTAAGCGACACCGTCACCACACGGAGATTTAACTGCGACCATCAAACCACCAGACTATTGCGAGGTCTATGTCCACCCGTGGCAGTCTATAGTTAGATGGATGAAACTGTTACTATATAAAATGATCTGAGTAGCCCCCCAGTATAGTACTAATACTGTCCGTGTGGTGACAGAGAAAGAATACAATTCACCACTCCCTATCTTACCCGTGGATGTAGTAAAAGACTACTAAGATATTAAATATGTATATAACATCTATGCAAGACAAGGAAAACTTGAAATGAAACCAGATACCTACCAACACGACTGCCCAGCTTGTGTAGTAGCTCAATTTCCCTTCAATTTTGGAGGTGACTTGAGCCCAATAGTGGGAACTGTATGAGCTGAAAACAACATGCTATAAGGCTCTGTGTTTAACACGCGCGCACACACACACACACACACAGCGAGCCCACGGCAGTTGACGCTCGGTAACACGTAACACAGTCGAGTCTCGTCGAGTGCTCCTCAGTAAGTGACTCACATAAAAATATCACACCAAAATTCCCAGTGCATTTGCACTGAACGAAATAACTTTACTGTAAGAACAACACACAACTATATATCAAGTATTTGTGTGTCTTGTTGTTGCTCTGTTGTGTGTGACAGTCAGTGAGCCATTGTAGTCAGTGTTGACTGAGTATGTCCTTGAAGTTAATTTTGCTCTTGAATTTATGACCCTCAGTAAATCAAGTAGTCGTCTTATTGGAGCGATGTGTACGCTATTAAAGGTTTATTTTGCGATTTTGATGATAAAGAATAAACCCTTATTTTAAGTTGTCTATATTTTATTTGTGAAGTGACGGAGTAGGAATACAATTCACCGACCCCTTTCTTGCCCGTGGGTGTTGTAAGAAACGACTAAGGGATATGCATATAATATTTATGCAAAAGAAGAAAAACTCGAAACAAAACCCTATACAAACACGTTTGACCAGCTTGGCATAGTAGGTCATTTTCCCTTCCATAATGAAAGAGAGCCGAGCCCAGCAGCGGGACGTATATGTGCTGAAAAAGTACTGTTACTTATTTCCTGGTACTCCGTTGGTGACAAATTGTATTCTTAACCCATCACTACACGGGTGGACTGTATATACATAGCACACATTACGATTTAAGAATAAAATGTATCATAACTCCATTTCATTTATCGTGGCAGTCGTGGGAATCTGTCTGGTGAATACTCGGCTGGTTTGTATACCAGTATTCACCAGGACAGTGTGCAATAGTACCCTTGAAGGAACATTTTAACACCAAGTGTGATTGACAGGCGTGACCACTATAATATATCACTACTTGGGCAGGCGGTGAACAAAAAAAAATCATTAAAAAAATAATGCCGTGGAACACTAAAGTTTACACTACAGTCTACTAGTGAGCTACTCGATAATATATTCGCTAAAGATTGTATTACCACATAGATATACGTATATATACATATTCATACGTATATGGCGTCCGTAGTCAGTGCGAGTCTACGCCGCGCCGCGGGCGACAGTACCGCCACGTTTCAATCACCGCATCACTTCGGCTCCATTTATGTTATGAATCGAGTTTATAAACTTATATTAAAATGGGGTCGAAGCGTCGCATTTATTTATTTTCCTCACACGTTTGGGGAACATCAATTTCTGTTAGACAATTTCAATCAAATTGCCGATGTGTAGGCATATTTTTTTGATGTAACAATATTTTATTTTTACCTTATCGGATGGAATATTGCTTTTATATTGTTCTTACCTCGTTCTTATAATTTAACGAACGAACGTTTCCCTGTAGACATTCTCTTGGATCGATTCAATTATTTAGCGTTAGAACAAAGAGAGCTCAAACTGTCAAAACGTAAGGTCAAATGAAACAGTAACATGCCGTTTGTAACCGATAGGGGTGATCACAAACGTCTCCCTCCCAAAATACACGAGAGGCGACAACTCGTAAATTAGCGCGACAGATTGACGCGCCGCGACACCGCGACACCGCCTGTCACGCACTGACAAACTTTATTTTTGTCGCGCATCGACTTATGTCGCGCATAATAGTATTGTGTTGTATGCGAGAGAGGCGAGTGTGTGTCGCGGGAACAGAAACAGCGCACTCGCTCAAATATATTGTGCACTTAGTTTATTTATATGCACTGACTAATGTGGTACATGTGTTGATACGTCAGGTACTTGCTGTGATTCGATTAAATCGAATTAATGATAAGATATGTTTGATGAATGATCGTATCAGCTGTACACAGCACACAGGCAGTCGCGCCGTCGCCGTGTGCGGCACGACCCTTAACACTTAAATGCATTTACATAAAGATTAAGTTGAACTTTTTGACGCATTTTTTGTTGCATTAAGTTTAGCACATTAAGCGCGCATCTGTCGCTGAGAATAGCTCAGGGCGCTCGCACACGTGGGGGCGCACACAGGAATGCTTTTAAACGCACCATTGAATGCGTTGACGTATGTAATTTCAGATTCCTTACAAACAGTAAATGTACGCGTCGACGGGGGGAGATGTTATCGACGCAACAGTTTTTGATAAAACTTAATAAGGTACAACCCGTTAACGGATAAAGGGAAGGTATTTGAAGTAGATTTAATCAAAACTCGCCAGCTGCTCAAGTGAGCTCATTTAATTATGTTGAATTTCTAAGAATGCCGATATTAAATCAGGATTTATTTGGGATAGCAAATATTTAAGAACTTGGTGTATTGGTAAAATCAAATGGTCAGTTTTAGATTAATGTGTGACCTCGCAGTTACAAGGGAGCATAGACACATCTACACGCACGACACGGCACTTGATCCAGTTCAATCCTATAAAGACACAAGTATGAGCGTTCACTGCAAAGAAGGGTCCGTTTGTCATGGTGCCTCAGTTCCAAGGAGTAACTCTCCAAATTTCCTGAAGTATTGGGATCCTCAGTATCGAAATATCGAGTAAAGGCCAGTTTAGGAGTCATTTGGAACACGAAGCCAAATTGCCAAGCAAAAAATTTTTTGTCTTGGACAGAGTCGAGCAGTAACTACTTCACACCGAGACAATGTTTGGTATTGCACAGAGCATAAGTTTGTCCTCATGTGGAGTACTACTCTCACTTTGTAGACAGTTTGGAGTCAGTGGAGCAGCGGAGAGACCTTGGGTTACTCTGTGCACTCTACCGGCTTATTTAGTTCCTGAGAGCACTCCCAGTGCTCTCAGGAACTGTTTGACTTTTTACCCCCGTCACTGTTTTACCAACGAACCACTCCACACCGTGCCGTACCGTAGTAGAGTTCATCCATTTCATCTGGAAATATTACGGTCTTCTACTGTACATTTTCAGCGATCCTTTCTCCTATGTACATACAGGAACTGGAACGAACTACCTGCTGCTATGTTACCCGAGTAGGGATGCAAACGACATATCGATATTTCTGAAACATCGATGTTTCAATAAAAAAAACATTGATGTTTGCCATCGATGTTCATTATTGCGAAATATCGATGTATCGATGTTATTTTTTACGATGTTTTAACATCGATGTTTTGCCTGACATCTGTTTGAAATGTATGGCCATTTAAGTAAAACTTGCTTGGCAGTTTATTTACCATAGTTAATTTAATGACTTACGTATGTACGTTTTGTAAAAACTGTTATTTTTGAACTCTATTTCTAAATATGTAACATGTTGCAGTTAAACTTGTAATAACTTTACTGAATGGAGAAATATATATTAAATGTAACTTAATTTCCTCAACTCTACATCTCCCTTGTTCTAAAGACTCACCTATTCACTGATAATATTGTTACAGATAATAAATATATCTTACAGTATAAAATTAAAATAAAGTTGCACAATCGTTAACAAAACATCGATGTTTCGATACATCGTTGGTTTTTGCATATCAATGTTTGTTCTGAAACATCGATGTTTCGATAAATCGATGTTTTTGGTTTCGATATTTCCATCCCTAGTCCTGAGCACTATAATAATACGTCCTTCTATAAACGAGGTTAAGAAGAGCATTTTTTTACAATGTACGCAGCAGTCTAGCTGAGACCCTGGTATTGCAAAAGTTCATGTGCGCCAGTATCACATAACACTAGGTGTGCCACTTGCTCGTTTGCCAACCAAAAAATATGGTGTAGGTTTATATGTACGCGTGTTATTGTGTCACCTCTACCTACACAAATATAAAACTAACTATATTGTGTGTGATTTATGTTAACTGACGATGGCATACTTAATGTTTATATTAAATATATACAAATATATATATATATATATGAATGTAACATATGTGACGGGCTCCGTTATGTTTGATGTGTGGTACTTTGCGCTCTCGAGTTAACTAAACACTAGATATATGAGCTACGCGAACGAGACGAGACCGACACGTGTGTGGGATGTGACCGCGTAGGACGAACACACACACACACCTTCAAATTCATAGGCAATATACAGGGTATTTTTTCAAAGGCTACACAATTTTTTTTATTAGATCTTAGATATAAATACCATGATAATATATGTAATGTAAAATATTTAAAATCACTAGTAATTAATTAATTATTTTGATTTGAAAATATCTAAGAATGTTCGTGATTTAGGGCCACCCTATTCTTATTACGAGCATCCATTCAAAAAATGTATGGTAACATTCTTATGTCTACATTGTAGCGAACACGCACACTAATACTGTTAATAAACATACCAACACATCTAACATGGTAAATAAGTTTACGATCCCAATTTTCCTTCGTACTTTTAACAGGCTAGGTCCGTCGTAATAAACAGATAATTTAAAATCTAGTTAATTATTTTAAAGTCACATATGTTCGTATTTATTAAGGCGTATTTAAAAAGCTGAATCTACTATTTATAACAATTAAACTTACCTATCCATTTAGATCCATGAAAAACCCTATCACTGATATTTTAACAATTGTTCAAAATTTAGTTCACTTCCCTCAATACAAAGCTGAGCACGCTTGCGTTTAAGTAGGTATTACATTATCAATGATCCCAGCGCACACATTAACACTAAATCGCACTTGATAACTGTCTTTGATTATCGTGGGGATTGCTGACTGTCCATGTTCGTTACGACATAAAGTAAATAAGGCTTCGTTAGTCCAGAGAATGTTTACGGAGTCGTTGTTTGCCAATAACCATTGCCAAAATTGCACTCGCGACGGTCCATCAGTATCATGCAGTACTTAAACGCGTTAATAATGGTGGTATTCCAAAGAATTTAGCTGCTTCCATACACGGTTCGAATATCTTATTTGATCTTGCACCGCCATTTTTGGGGAGAACAAAAAATTAGCACACACACCCGTAATTAGGTCACGGGTCAAAGCGTCACTGGCCTTTGGCGGGCGACAAACGGCGTGCCGCGGGCGGCAGGGTGCGGCGGGTGCGCAGCACAGGCGAGGGTCGTAGGAAGAGGGGGGAGGGGGTAAGTAACCGAGAAAGAAATAGGTAAAAGATACGACGTCCGACGATAACAATTTATTGCGATGTTTGTGTTGTGTGCGTGAAAAGATATTATGAATGACTGCGCATCGCCTACAACTTTGGTTTTTATGGGAATGCACATATACATCCTACTGTTGGGCTCGAGTCT
This sequence comes from Lymantria dispar, assembly GCA_032191425.1. Lineage (NCBI taxonomy): Eukaryota > Metazoa > Arthropoda > Insecta > Lepidoptera > Erebidae > Lymantria > Lymantria dispar. The sequence continues at coordinate 782,463 of CM063449.1, forward strand.
CCTCTACAATAGGAGGGAAATTGACCTATTGTACCATTTTAGTCAGACGTAACGGAATTGGGTTTTGTTTCTAGTTTTCCTCCTCTTTCATTAATGTTATATGCATTTTATATCCTTTAGTCGTCTTTTAAGATAGGGAGTGGTGAATGTTTTTTTTTATTCTATATGTAATTGTACAGTTACTAAATTACGAAATGTATTATCATTTAAGTTACATAGGTACATTTAATTTTCCCTCAATGGAATTGCGCCAGGTTTGTCAAATGATGCTTGCAAAATTATATCCGAACATAAATACATACAAAATATTAAAAGTTAAATAATTGCTTATAAATACACATTAGGTATAATACAGTGACATAAACCTAACCTAACAAATATGAATTATTAGTTACAAATTGTTTGTCCGTTACAGAATCGAATAAAAGCTCGGCCACAGTACATCAGAAAAAAATGACATCACTTGGGTATGTCACTTAGATCATTATCTACAAATGCAAAAAGTGGTTTAATATTGTGCACTCAGCGAGCAGTATTGTGCCGCTACAAGGTAACGTCGATGTAGTCCTCAACAGTTCATAATGTAATAAGTGATTACCATTTATATGAAGCGACGAGGCAGTTGTGTGTGCGTGTGTGTGTAAGCTCGTATCTAATCAAGCGCTACGTCTTCATATACATGTAAATTCATTTGTCGTTTAATATTTGCACACAAATATGTAAATATTGTATTACAATATGCGATGCGCTCGATAATGTGTAAAGTAGGTATATAGCATACAAACTGATTAAAGTTTATGAAATACTGTAATAACCATCTGTACTGTTTGTTTTTATATTACAAAGCCGAAGCGTTTGTTTGATTAGACGCATTAGTCTCAAGAATTGATCGAATTGAAAAGTGTTTTTAGTGTTGGCTAGCCGATTTATCGAGGAGGGCTACATGACATCATGCTACGATCAATAGTAGCGAGACACCAATTAGAAACGTTACAAAACACTACACATTACTCCACGAACTGAGAACTGTTGGGGAAGAAAGGTTATGGGTGGTGACCACGAATCAGACGACGCAGCGTAGGATGCAAGCGGCCCCCATTAGGTAGAACGACATCCCGGTGAAAGTAGCTGAACATCATTGGATGCAAGCGGCACAGGACTGCACTTTGTGGCGAAATATAAGTGAAGCTTACGTCTAGCTGTGGATAGCAATAGGCATTCAGCATGATGATGATGATTTAACCCAATATTCCCACAGGAACGGCAACTACGCGGGTAATACCGCGGCAATTTGCAATGTTTTCAACTTAGAATAATATATGTTATTATTCTACGGTTTCAAACTAAATTCATGTAAAGTCTACAACTAAAGTCTCAAGTTAAATTCAGTGCTAACATGATAAGTCAGTAAATATAGCTAATACTGGTAGCAGCTACTAGTTAAATAAATAAACATTAGCCGTCGTGCGAAACAAAGCCGTCGCAATCTGTGAGAGAGTGCGCTAAATATATTTTTGTTTTTGTACAGGGAAGTCTCGTGAAATGTAACGATATTGGATCATAAACTAACTGTGTTGTAGTTATTACGTAGTACTGTGAGTATAACGATATGTGAGCGACCTGCTGCGGGACCTTGAGCCTTACTCACAACCGGGCACTGGATGCACACATGTGTACTTGACTTATAGCGACTATGAATTTAACGAGTGTAATGTGTCATATTATTGCTATTAAACATGACTGTGTACATTCTAGCTACATCATCGTCATTCAGCCTATCGTCATCCTGTGCTGGATGTAGACACGCTTATGTTTCGCTACAAATTACGGTCCTGTGCTCTCTGCATCGATCGACCTAGTTGGGGGGCATCCTACACTGCTTCGTCGGATATGTGGTTGCCACTCGAGAACCTATCTTACCCAGTGATTGTCGATTCGTGATTAGCCGTAGCAATTCTAGCCACAGTTTTGATAATTTAGTACTTATAACTCCCGCGTTTCCGTTTAATGACGAAATATAAATACAATTTTTTATCCCTTATCTTACCCGTGGGAAAGACGTGTATAAAAGACGTGTAAGGGAATAATACATAATTAACATCTATGTAAGAGAAGGAAAACTCAAACAAAACTCTATACAAACACGCCTGACCGGCGTGGTATAGTGTGGTAATTTCCTTCGTATTATATTGGAGGGTCGGGCCCAAAGAAAAAAAAAGGGCCAAAAGAAAGCAATAATGTATTTGGGCTTTTTCAAAATATTTAATTTTACTTATAAAAGTTCACGTCAAGCAGTGGGTAGTTAGAGGCTGAATGTAAATGATGAAATAATGAATAAATTAAGTGACTCTTAACATCTCGTCATTGAGAAGGTAGTTCGCACTTTAACTGTGTGGCCGTTTTTCAATTATCAATGAATGACTCTTACGAAACTAGTTCGCCTCCAAACAAAACTAATGGTAGGCATTTCAATATTATTATAGTAACATTTATAGCATTTTATTTTCATCCGTGTGGTGACGTAGTAAGAATACAATTTGCCACGTTTTGTCCGTGGATGTCGTAAAAGATGATTAAGGGATATAATATGCATATAATGTCTATTGCAAGAGAAGAAAAATTCGAACAGGTCTGACTAGCGTAGTATAGCAGGTCAATATCCTTCCTAGAGCCCAGCAGTGGGATGTGTATGAGCTGAGACGACGACGATTTACGAAATGCTGTTAATGAATTTACTTTTAATATATAAATGCATGGGGAACCATGTAAGTTTAAGAAAAATGTGCAACAATGTTTAAAAAGTTACAAGCTTTTACAGTGATTATGGGAGGCACATTTATTTCCATTGTTGCGAAATAACATTTGCATCGTAGACTAGTATGGAAACTGAAGTTGACGTGACGTCATATATTTGTATATTGCTCTCTGTCTTATTATTAAAATCAAATTGCTCATAACTCGTGCAATTACATCAATATGATACTGTAATATAACTATATGCTATAATGACTTAATCAATATCTCAAATATTATCTTACAATATTCAATATTTTCCAAATTTCTTCTGAAGAAATATATTAAATGCTATTAACAAAATGAGATATAGCTCAACTACGGGTTATTAGTTATTTGAGTGCGTCTCTATGTATATTGTGTGACTGTTTAGTATTCATAGAAGAAGTTGTCACCACGACTTTATTGCGCTGTTTAATGTTGAGCTTCGAATGTTGAGGCGCAACGTCAATAACACTTCGCTCAAGGATCGCTTATTTATTTACATATACAAGTAGGCAATTCTATATATCGTCCTCATCATCATTGCAGCCCACATACACCCCACTGCTGGGCTCGGGCCTACTCTATAATGGGAGGGCATTTGACCTACTATACCATGCTGGTCAGCCATATTGATATATGGTTTAATTTCGGGTTTTCCCTCTCTAGCACAGACATCATGTGCATATTATATCCCTTAGTCGTCTTTTACGACATCTACGGGCAAGATAGGGAATGGTTAATTGTGTTCTTACTCCCTCACCAGACAAACGATATACATAATTGTAAGAAAGAGAAATCATGTAAAACTTTATATAAAGTCTGTCTAAATATAGTACTGTGGGTCAATTTGATCTAAAAACAAGTACTAACGTGCACTAGCCAAGTCCAACACTAATAACGTTACTAAACAAACACCAAGTATTTCTATTTCTATATCTAATAGACAATCCCCTGTTTGTTTCTACATACAATATCACAATTAACTTCTAGCTGACTACACGCTAATATCAAACAACTCGTAACCAAATACGTGAACTCGCAAATACAACAATAACATACTGTTATTAACGGAGCGCTATTTAAAGACGCGTGCATGCCCAGACGCACACTGATTTACAGTTGAGGCGTTCACTTGCCATATAAAACAGAATTCATTTACCTACATTTCATTTTTTTCAGCTTATACACGTCTCAGTTCTGACCTCGAGTCTCCTCCACCTGGATAAGAATGAAATTGACCTACACCACGCTGATTAGACGGATTGGTATATCATAAAATTTTATTAATTAGATGCAGTCGAGATGGATGTGTCAACGGACCTCTCTCTCGAATTGGATCTACCTAACTAGACTGTGTGTTCCAGGTAAACATAATGATCGACAACTTCGAGAATCGCATTGCCAACTAGTACCGGTACAGGAATAACATGGGCATTTGATATAACTTTCTTGTCCATGTTCATTCGTAAACCCACTAGTTGGAATAAATACCCTGTTGAGATAGTTGAGCATGGTGCTAATGTCCTGGAGACATGGAGTGTGTTATAACGTCGATATCGTCTGCAAATCGAAGGTCAGTGATATTCGCCATTGCTGTTGATGGCGAATCCGGTCCAGTCTAAGCTTGAAGACATCTTTCAGTGCAGCGGTGAACAGTTTCGAAGAGATTACGTCTGCCAGGCTCCCACCATATCAATTAATATACATATATCTATTGTAACGTTAACATTACAGAAAATGCTATCAGATGTAAGATTAGAGAGTATTTCAACGATACAATGTATTGTATTACAGTAGTTTCTTGTTGAGTTATATAAATGTATACTTGTGAACACTGTTTTATAATTAAAACAGATCACAATATATTTTAAAAGATAAGTTCGCGTAGCTTGTTGCTGAATATCTTCAAGGTCACGCTCCTATCCGACAGTAGGTAATTAGAATTATAAATACCTTAAGTAAGTATTACGAGAAATTGTAAATGTCTTCGAAAGTTCGTAAAGAAAATATAATTATCAAATATTTTATTTTTAACTCAGATAATAAAAATATATTATTGCTTACAATATAAAACTAAATTCATTCATTCAGTCAAATTTTTATATTTAACGTCGTTAAACATAGAAATTCGCGTGTAATTCAATTTACATTTTCGGAAATTAGTGATTTTTACTTTATGAAGATAAAAATAAGATTTATGTGTTGGCTTTTAAAATTTTACTTTTAAAATTCAGAGGCTTGGAGCTCAATAGTAGGACTTCTACGAGCTAATAAATATAAGTAATTCCTATTAATAATAGATTGTTTTAACAAAATATAATATATTTTATGTATCATTATGTATATTTTTCAGAAACCCCAACGGTATATAAAAAGGAACATTACCATAAGTAACATGAAAAATATAATGTCAGACATATTAAGTAAACGTTCTTACCACACAATACACTTAAACATAACAAATGTAATATTTACATTATGAATGAAATGTTTTTGTTTGTAATACAAATGTCGTATGTTTATATATGAAAAATAAATAATAAACGTCGTTCGTGACTGATTCGCCACAACACTTCACCGCAATCTGTGGGCGCTGTTGAAAAATTCAACAGGCTGACTGCGGACTTGACAATATCGACTCGTAAAATTATAAGGTTCGAACAGCACACTTAAGACCAGCGGCAGCGCTTCTTCAAAACATAAAAATACATCAGCGTTGAATATTTCATGTGAATTTTAATAACTTGGAATGTATTTCTTTAGTAGCAAAGCAATTTTACACAACGTTATGAGAGCGATATGTTTAAATATGTATATCTATATAAGAAATGATATATTCGTTCTTGTTCATGATTATCTCAGCCTATATATGCCCCGGTGTTGGGTTCAAATGTCCTCCACAATGGGAGAGGAAATGACTACTATTCCACGCTGGTCAGACGTATTGGAATAGTGTTTTGTATCGAGTGTTTCTTCTCTGGTTTTTCTTCTTTTTTTGGTCTTGTGGCAATGACTCATGGACCATATGATCGCAAATATGACTTTGAGAAAATAAATAATATTATTAATTGCTAATTCGAAATATAATATTACTATTTTATCACTATATTTATCTGATGCAAGCGATTTAATCGAGTGATAATATCTGGTACAATGTAGACATCTCGTTCTATTCCGTGTATAGCTGATGCAATTGAGAAACTAAATCAAGAAACTAAAAGCATAAAACACGGAAATAAATACTTGTTCAATAGAAGGTGACAAACAAATAACAATCTCAAATTACGACAAGACGTTTTATAACAATTTGTGGATTGTATAAATATTTATTATAAAGTGAATAATCAAATTATCATTGATGGTCACAAGCAAGATGGATCGCTACTTAGATTATATAAACTTAACTCAGAATTGTTCATGTATCTATAGGACAATTAATAACTACTTAAAATGACATACATAAGTGAATTGTACAATAGAAGTAATCGTTAGGATGCTGATCAGTGATCAACGAGAGTTGACACTGTTAGTGTTACATAAAGATGTATAATATATAAACACGGTTAATAAAGTATATTGATAATATTTATTAGCTCCAGTACATTTACCAGCACATACCTCAATTTTCGTGTGGTGATGGAATAAGAATACAATTCACCATTGTCTTACCCGTCCATGTCATAAAATACAAATAAGGATTAAATATGCATATAACATTTAAGCAAGAGAAGGAAATCTAAAAAAAAGCCCTATAGTAACCCGTATGACCTGCGTGGATTAGTAGGTCAAATTGCCCTCCCATTATGGAGGAGCCTCGAGGTCAATGCTAAGACGTAAATGAGCTGAGACGAGACAAGACATACCTCAATTATTCAATATAAAGTCACGATTTCATAAAACTTATTATAAATTTCTATAAAATAATAGTGTAATATGAGTCATATTCAAGTTATATAAGTTACAAGTGAAGTGGTTGAATACAACTATTGACAACACAAGGGCTAAACTTTAATGTTCTGTTACAAACGAAAACTTTCAAAGTGCTACGAAGGGTTAAAAGTTGATGTTTCGATTTGATAGTTTTATGTAAATGTGGAAGCGGTTGAATCGTAGGCAATCACGTCAGGGGGGGCACGGGAGGGGACGGAAACGGTCGTCGAATACAAGTCCCCCGGGTACCACACACCCTCTGAATCGTGATCAACATTTTACTGCAGACACTAACTCCGCCGGCACCGTCCACTTCTACGTCACAATTTGACTGTATTGTAAGGCAGAACAAGTTTCGCAGTCCCCTGTGACGTTCACTGTCTCACATTACAAAAAAAAGTTAAAACGATCAATTCAGTGAAGTGTCAAGAGCAAATGGCGATCAAATTATCGTTGTATAGGGTGAGCCTACAAAAGAAACGCCTGGGGAAATTATATGAAATATGTGCGAAATGATATAGTATAGTATGTATGTATGTATGTATGTATGTATGCGTGTATTAGACGTGTGATTGATGTTTTTTTAATTTACAAATGTTATTAATACGAAACGCTCACAAACTGCAGTTGAACTTTCTGTTTGAGAGACAAACCTAATGTTATTTGAATAGGAAGGACGCAATCTACCTTTTGTTAAGGCTAAACCTGTACATTTTAATATTTATTTATTTTATTTACTATGACCAAAGTTTTCTCTCAAGTGTTTTATAGATGGACAATTAAGTGAAGATTTCATCGTTCTTAATCTGTTATCTAGTTTTCCGTGTGGTGACGGAGTAAGAATCTCTGTCGTAAAAGATGATTAAAGGGATTAAATATCTATGAAAGAGAACATAAACTCGAAATAAAACCCTATATCAATACGTTTGACTAGCGTAGTATAACCGCGTAGGTCAATATTCCTCCTATTATGGAGGAGGATCAAGATCAATCGTGAAACGAATTCGAGTTAAAAAGAAAGGAATGAATCTCTTTGTCGCTTTTCATATTATTTATATCGTTTTCTTTTATAATCACCATTAATCAAGTGTACGATATTAAATGCGTAGTATGATCGGTTAATATCACAGTATATATACATATATGTATAGTCGACTAACAGGATAGCTGAGCTTATCCCAACAAAAACAGTAGCGACTTAGAATCGCATAAAATTTGGCAAATCCCTTGTACGTGCGGGACCGGAACTCGGGTTATCACCAATTGAGTCTGTTATAAAAAGTTTTGTTTGTTTCAGCCGCTCGAAGCTCGTCCCTTTGTAGCCGGGTAACGTCTGGAATCCCAAATCGTTTTCCGATACCATTTTATATGTAATGGACAATAACATATGCGACTAGACATACCCTCACCGACAACTTTATAACGACAACCTTCTAGTTTCTGATGGCGGATGGAGACATACCAGACCCTGAATTTATAATAGGATATTTTGAGTGACCAATATATTGGTAAACCGCAAATATGCGTTTTATTCTAAGCGATAAACCGAAGATTTGGTTTCGACAAGTTATTGTGAGGGGAGAAACTTCGTTTCCCAAATTTTAAATACCGTTAATGTAATGGGTAGGGTCTGAAACATATGAATGCCATTTCAGTAAATGCTCAAGTAATGGATCAAGCATTTCTTAGTTTTGCTTAGCATCTACCTTGTATGTTGACGAATATATGTGTTGCCACCTTTTCTTTTCTCGTAGTAAACGTAAAAGTCATCTGAGGGGTAACACATAACACCAATTGCGTTCGTTACAATAGTAACACACACCAACAATTATAACAGTAAATAGCTTTGAGGAGGTTTTCACTTTAATAGACAGTGGACGCATAAACACAATGCCTACTATTAAACAAAGATAATAAATATCTGATCCATTTTATATAACTATCCAAATAAATACTAAATCGTAAATCGCATGTTATGATTCACCAAGCAAGAACCTATTATATTATACGTACTGACGTACGTTTATGGCGTTTGAACTCACTGGAGTTCAAACGCCATAAACGTATGTTGCGCGATATACGATTGTGATTTTTATTGATAAATAAGATATCGACGAGTTAACGTGGCGACACGATGTACGTAGTACAATGAGGGTCATGCCACCACACTTGTTAACATATCATTATAACAATTCGTGAACTATTATTTGTGGAGGCCTTACAGTGGCCTATCTAACTATATATAGTCCGCTGTCGACGCCGCACACACGCCCGCTTGTACCACCGACTGACACTTAACCATTTCTCAAGCATCACACGTCACATATGACATTCATAATAGACTTCAAACTTTAAAATGCATGCCAAGAAAATGTATTTCACTAGAAATGTATTAATGCAATACATTACTGAACATTTTGTTATTATGAACTTCTTTACTTAAGACTTAGTACGATTTGATTTTTGAAAACTTCTATAGGCAAGTTAGTATGGTGAGCAAATTCACAATAAGTCGTTGTCGACATTGTCACGTAACGTGTTAACGTTGTGCTGACCATCGGTACCGAGTTCCTTATCCTCCGTGGTCGATCCAACAACGAGGGCGACGAGCTACGGTGGGTTATTGGGCTACGCGCCGCCCCTCCATCGCCTCGGACGGAGCCGGACGGCCATGCGCTGACCATAGCCCACCCAAAAAAAAGAACGTAGTAATGCTAACACTATATCTGTAGTTATGTCAATGTGAAAACTAGATAAATGTAAAAAGTTTTGAATTACAAATTTTAATTTAAGATCACGCAAATAATGTGAATATGTCAAAATTAACAACTGTTCAATAGCTTTAAAATTTTTTATTTTTTTTATTTATTGTAAACAATGGTTATTGTGCCTTTTTAGTGGGTGTCACACAACCTATTCAGGAGTACATGCAGATAACATCAATACAAAAGGAGAAAAACTCAAAATAAATTTTCATACCAATTTGTCAAATCCGTGTATGTTAAATGTCCTCAATTAAATGTTGATAGCTGAAAAGAAGAAAAGTATTGTAATTTACTTTCATTTATTTATTCCTTAATCAAAGATCAAGTGTAGTATATAAATTTTTCTACGCGAGTGTTATGTTGAATGTATTTTTCTTGCCTGTATTCATCGGTCCTCAGTGTCATTTTACAACGTCCGCAATCTAACTGAAGGGCCGCTCAGAATCACCAACGTTTGTTAACTCGCGAAATACGATCCTTCTATTATCGAGTGGTTAACTCGATAATAATATAATTAATGTTTTGGTATCGGTCTTAAGTAAATTTGTCACCAAACAACATTCTATAGGATATAGACCATAGAATTTATGTCTACATATCACACAAATGCCTTTTATAAAGAGGCTAGCATGTTAAGTAATAAGGTTACAAAAAGAAGTATATAATTAATATATTATTTCATACACGAAAAAGAAGTAATGATGAAAAAAAAGCAATTGGTATCAGTCAAGTTTTATAGCGAGGCCTCTTTTGTCTATCGAATGCTAACAATAGATGCATGTACAATTGACTATGTACGTGTTAAACTAACAACAGTTACTACCAACTCTTTTGTAGCGGAGCTCACTTCGTAAATTGATAACAAAATGCGGACAGGAAATTCGTTGCAAAAAATTTATGTACGCGTTTAGTTAGGCTTCACCCCACTAACTTTTTGGAGTACTCTGTAATCAACGCTATAGTTGGTGTACTGGCACACATATCGCACTACTCCTGTAAAAAGACGTAATAACACTTGCGCCCAAAATGTTTTATTGCGTGAATAAAGCGAGCATCATGGTTTACACCTTCTGTTAAAATCTCGTGAAGCTATCGACAAAACTAAAGGAATAAATGCAAAAATACTATAATTTTGCGATCTTAGAAAACTTAAAATTCCAGTATATACTAGAGGTATGCATATTTACATTTATACGCTTTACAATATTACCCCATTCATAAAGTCATAATTATGTTTACGTAAATTTTAAAGGAAGATTTACAAGAAAATTTATAACGCAAGTATACTTAAATACTTGTTCCAGCATTGTACAATCTAGGAATTATGTGTAATTCTAACTAGTTTTTCTTTTACGAAACTTTTAGGTAACAGTTTATATGTAATTATTGTTACATACTTTTCATATGTTTTATTTTCCGTTAAAGAACAACGTGATTATACTTACAACGCTAGATTACAATAAAATTAAAAAGAGAATAAAGCCGTAAGTAGATTTAAATAAGTTGCACCCCTTGTAAGGGTTTAAAGTTTAAACCCTTTGATCGACTAGTTTACCTATTGTTATTTCGGTAGAATTCAAAAACACTATTCACTGTCGTAAACAATATATTTCTATTATTTATATTTGCCATAAGAAGCATAATTTAGTAATTAATTTGTATGTAAAACTCAATGTCACTTTACAATTAAAATCAAATTACATAAATAACAATATCGATGGGTTTTTAAAGGTGTTCGAAGATTTTACAAAGAGACTCTCTAATATGTTTACATTTTAATAAATTAAAATTGTGTCAAGATCATTGCAGTTTGTTTATCTAAGTGGAATTTAAAGTTGTATGGCGAAAGCCTCCTCCACAATAAGGAGGGAAATTCACCTTGCTATACCAAGCATGGTACCAAGCATGGACCAGCAGGTCAGACAAGTTGGTACAGGGTTTTGTTTTGAGTTTTCTTTCGCTTGCACAATGTTATATACATATTAAACAGGAATTATCAATTAATTGTCATTTAACGATTATATACTGGCACGCGTGAAGCATTTGACTGAGTAATACGACTTTACATCATTTTGAAAAAGAGTTGATACTCTCGCACTGTTATAGCCATATTAACCAAATATAGCTATGAAAAAATCGCATCCGGTCTATTCGTTTGAGAGCTACGCTGCCACAGACAGCCACACAGACATCGACGTCAAACTGGGTGTTATAACCTATCTTTTTGCGTCGGGGGTTAAAAAACATATATTGGTTTTGTTTAGAAAAAGTTGTCTATTCTTGTAGTACCATAAACTCGTTCACGAGACGAGTACTGTTCGCTATATAACCATGAATAATAATGTTCATGACGTTAACTACATCGCAGAATTGATAGCTGTTAAGAGTTATTGCAATTTTATTGTGTGTCAAGTGCGAACAGCGTTCAGTCGCCGTGTGCGCACTCTAATAATTATTAATGCCATAAATATATGTTCGGAGACGAAATAATAGAAAAAACCGGCTAAGTCGGAGTCGTGCACGAAGGGTTCCGTACCATTATCTATAACGAGCAAGAAACGGTCAAAAAATCAAGTTTGTTGTATGGGAGCCTCCCTTAAATATTTATTTTATTTTATTTTTAGTATTTGTTGTTATAGCGGCAATAGAAATACATCATCTGTGAAAATTTCAACTGTCTACCTATCACCGTTCTTGAGATACAGCCTGGTGACAGACGGACGGACGGACGGACAGCGAAGTCTCAGTAATAGGGTCCCGTTTTTACCCTTTGGGTACGAACACCTAAAAATAGAACGTATTTTATTATAATTTTTCCGTTTGATAACGGAATAAGAATACAATTCATAACTCTTTTTCTTGTCCATAGATGTCGTAAAAGACGACTAAAGGATATATATATATATATATATATATGCAAGAGAGGGAAAACTCGAAATAAAATTCTAAAGCAATCTGTCACACCAAGGTTGTATTGTAGGTCAGGAGGGGGACCTCCTATCGTGGAGAAATTTAATAATTGGTTGTGAGCAGCTCCTCATTATACAATTTCTTTGTTATTTTAAATAAACTCTTTTTTAATAACTCTAATATTGTAAAGCGTAGCGTGTTTTGTCTAACGAAATTTTGCACTTTCGTCGTTTGTAACATGTTTGTAACATATGGTGTTGGTCATGCTCACTGAAGGATCTAACATCTTGCGGTAGCTGCGTGGAGCGGGTCTCTCCCTTCCCTCCATAGTGGTTGAGGGGAGTGATGGCTGCTCTAGTAGTTAACTCGTGATCGGGTGCCGCTTGTGAGATCTGGTCCAGCCATAATCATTTGAATTATATTAAGTATCTTGCAGTTCGAAGGGCATCACACTGGAGCTAGGTCTTACAAAACATGTACACAAATTTATATCTAGTAAGAACAAAAAAATAAAATAAAATAATAGACAAGCCCGCCGAGTTTCTTGCTGGATCTTTTCAGTAGCGGTCGCGTTCCGATCCGGTGGTAGTTTATTTTTATTGGATAATTTAATTTTATTTTGTAAAATTGACAATATGTAAGTGCCCTCTCGGGGTCTATGCATAATAAATGATTTGAATTTGAATAGTCTTTTACGACATCAACAGGTAGGAGAGCGGGTGGTGAATTGTATTCTTACTCCGTCACAAAGAATTGACGTGTACATATGTACAAAAAAACCCCATCAATTCGTATGAATAAAAATAAAACTACAGGTTAATTAATTAAATATTTGAGAACATATGAGCCAAAATGATTTGCCAATAGGAATGAGTAGAGTCAATATATTTCAATATAAAAGTATAGCACGTTGAGATGAGCCATGAGCTAATATAGAGACAGTAAAGTCGCGTCTGAACTCTCAAGTTTTACGATACTTCATTTTTTAAAGCTCAGTTTGAACGAAACACCATTAATATTAATAATCATCAATCATTATTTTATCGTCGACAAGTATTAAACTTAAACCGATCTCACTCGAGGACGCTATAAGTATTTCAACACTTCATAATGTTACCACACTTAAAAAAACTTTTATATTTAAGAGTAACTCTCAACACAACAACACTGTAGGATAAATCTATGGTAGATATAGGGATAATTTTGTAACCAAAGCGCATAACTGCTTATAATGAATTCAGATGTTTACGCGAGTATTAGAAATTTTAAATAAAACTGTTCTTACGGATTTCGTCGTGTTTGTACTTATTTTTTAATTGGCCAACATTTCATTTTCTACAATGTTTCAGGGTCATGGTAGGACGGACCTCCTGTGGCCACATAATATAGTTTTATTTATCTTCATCATTTCAACTCACAAATGTTTTATTGCTGGACTCAAATCTGTTTCAAAATAGATGACAAATTCATCTACTACATCACTCTGGTCAAATTGATCACTATAAGATTTTGTTACAAGTTTTCCTTCTCTTGCATATAGATGTAATCTGCATAACATATACCTTCATATCAGCCCACATGAGCCTATTGTTGGGCTCAATCCTCCTCCACAATAGGAGGGAAATTGCTCTATATACCATGCTGGTCAGACAGGTTGGCCTAGGGTTTTATTTCGAGTTTTCTTTCTCTTTCATATATGTTATATGCGTATTATGTTCAGTAGTCGTTTTTTACGACATTAATGGGTAAGATGAAAGGTGAATTAGGAGATGAATTGTATTCTTATACACGGCATTCTCTTTGTTGTGAATTGTATTCTTATTCCGTTAACACACGGATTACTGCGGTAAAATACTTTATTGATATAGATACTGTATCATTCCTGTATGTCTAATGACGCATACGTAAAACTTCAAAACGATCTGTTGAAATGAACTAGTCTAAGCTTAAGACGCAACAAATAGACAAAATCACATTCCCATTTATAATATTTATTAACCATTACTGTGTATCTATAAATAATTTTATTACAATATGTCGCGTATAGTAAAACTGTAACACTAATTTAGTGTGAGTCTGTCCTCACGACACACTCATACATGTGTGTTAATATTATATTGAGTGTAAGTATTCCCGGTTAGTTAGTTAGTGTGTGTGTGCGTGTGTGTGTGTGTGACTCATACGTCAATTAGTATGAATGATTAATTATATTTAACTGCTGCATAAAATCTGTTTCCTTAATTAGATGTGACGTTTGATCGTGCGAGAACATGTCCGCTCACACTCGCGCCCCCACGCAATTATAACTAACTTATTACTAACATTCATTCATCGTTATTATTTCAGCTCTTATGCGTCCCACTCTTGGGCTAGAGCCTCCTCCATATTAGGAGGGAAAATGACCTTACTATACCATACTGGTCGGACAAGTTGGTATAGGATTTTGTTTCGAGTGATCCTACTCTTGCATAGATGTTATATCCATATTATATCCCTTGGTCGTCTTTTACGACATCCACGGGCAAGATAGAGAGTGGTGAATTGTATTCTTATTCCGTCACCACACGGAAAAGTTGTTATACTAGTTTGTTATACTGGAATAAAATAGTTAAATATTCTAAGTCATAATTTGTAACTATCAAAGGTAAATTAGTTCAGAAAATATTATAGGGATCTAAGAAATTAGGTTGATTTAATAACAAAATAAATATTTGATATAAAAATATCATATTTAGGAGTGGTAGGACCACACTGTCGACAGTTATCTGTCTACAGCCGCGGGCCGGTCCGTCCGAGGCAGTACCATGCTGAGCAGAAAATCGACGTCTGAGTAGTAGCAATTTGTTACTGCGCTTCGTTCGGTGAGCGAGAGAGCCGGAAGCCCAACTTTGAGGGTGATTGCGTGTGGAGGGTTTTGGTGGTGCCCTTGGTATCACCGAGCCTCAATGCACGCATTCACACTCCCTTCACTTTCTTCGCGGTAGGCAGCGGCCTTGTAAAGGTCCATGAGCGGCAGCAACACTTACCATCAGGTGTACTGTTTGCTCGTTTGCCACCGTTTGCAATAAAAAAAATGAAAAAAAAAGGAATTAATTTGCAATATAACGTCTCGTTACCATGAACGTTTTATTTGTAACGTAGTGTCGCCTCGGTAAAGTATATCAAATACTAAAATCTATAAAAATAAATTTATTTCAAATGTAATACTTGTGTAAAGATAAGCAATGATTATAAAATGAATATGTTGACTACTTAACGGGTTCGCAACAACAATACCTAACAATTAAGACTCCTCTTATATAAAATGTGACGTTTAATATCTTTACTTTAGCTAATGTTCTCGAGGGATTGTTTGCTTGTATCCCCTAAATATCGTCCAAATGGATGTTTTAACGACGTCCTATTCGAGAATAAAGCAGTGCTAATTAGAGACCCTCGAAATAAACTCGTGTGCCCCATCGTCCTCCGGACAGTTTAGCCCGTAATGCATTGGAACGGATGTGTCGATCGATCGAAGGGTCGTGGGTTCGGTCCCGTTCACTCCCTATACACGGGAACATTACACATATCCCTATTACTTAAGCTGGGAAGTTGCGACATAAAAATGTAATGTCATTAACAGAGATTACGTTTTTACGGTTAGGCCGCTAGCGCGCGTAGGGGGACCGACCGTTTGGATAACGGCTTTTACTTAAAATAACAATAAATTATTGTTTTATTAGCTTTGTTGCACATTCACCGGTTGTTAAATAAATATATATGTTACTAAATTTCACTGGACGATTAGTAAATATTTATATAAGCTTAACAAAAAAATTGGCACAAGAAAACCTACATAATTTATAGTGGATTATATTAAACTGGCTGACCCAACAGACGTTGTTCTGTTCTAATAAAATAAAAGGAATGCTCTTTGAAATCTATGGCAGCACCACCTACTGGGTCCAATTGTGAATCTGGTGAACATATCCAAAAAATTTCATCAACATCGGTCCAGCCGTTTAGGAGGAGTTCAGTGACATACACACGTACACAAGAAATCTATAGATCTTTGTATTTAAAGGGCCTTTACAAACACGCAATCAACAGACACAAACTACACTCACACTCATAATAATCTTTTGAGGCTCACACAAATAATAGTTCTGCATTGGCATTGAACCTACAAGAAATAAGTTCGCAAGTTACTCGGCAATTTGCACTTTATTACATTAATCTTCATATTCGTGTATATATCATATGCCCCCTCTACACGTCGGCAGATGCGTCCGCAGATATCATCGGCGCACGCATCTGCCGACGTGTAGAGGGGGTGATTTGCTCGTCTGTGGTAGGTATTTGACGTCCGCAGATGCATCTGGCACTCATCCGTTAGTTGTCGGTTTTTGTAATACGGATCAAAGGATTTCAACGCCAACGCTGTGTGTTGCGTCCACACGTCTGAAGACGCATCAGTGTTCATCGAAAAGCAAATGAGAGTGCACGCGTGATTTCTGCTGTTTTTTTTTTGTTTTTATTATTTACTTGTTCGTAAAAATGGCTAACATGAGCACTAATGAAACTTTGAAATTCCTGGAGCTGTATCAAGCAGGAAACTGTCTGTGGAATCCAAAAAATAAATACCACAAAAATAAAAACGTTGTAAGTACACATTTAATTAATTTTATTTAACTAGGTACTTATAATTTTTTTTTTAATTACTCTACTGCGATGGACACTTAAATAATTCTTAAAGGTACTAAATAAATACATTGCTGCGGCAGCCACGGTCTCAACATCCATTTCGCGTGCGTACGTGTTGCGTCCGTCAAGAATCAATACAGACTGATCGGCCTGCAGACGTGTGGACGGCGCACAGAGATCCATCTGCCGATGCATCTGACGACATCTGCGGACGCATCTGCCGACGTGTAGTGGAGGCAATATACGTACGTACCTATCGGATCACAAGGCACTCTTTTGTAAAAAATCCGGACTATAAGGGATATTGGTCAGTACTCTATAATCCGATAAATTCGATAGTCGACACTGCTGGGCAAAACGTTTGTCGGATTATCGGGGGTTCACTGTGTATCATTTATTATTATTTCGACTATTTCATTTTAGAAATCACAGCTAACAGTATATGGTATCCGGGCTGGCCGCAGACATCAAGGACTTCGTATCAGTAGTCGGTCCAATGGCAAGGGGCAGGGAATGCGGAGGGACACACACTACTAAAAAAAACCGTATATAGTGAACTGTAGCAGTGTGTACATCGATCGATTGAAATATGTTTGCTACCTCATATATCATTTACAAAGCATAGGTAAGGGCTACTCGTGGTCAATAATAGCACCACAATTATCTGTATAAACCAGACCTGTACTTGAATATAGTAATTACCAAAGTGCTTCACAGAGCACTTGAACTAAGGGTAACTTTATATAAAAACCTTTAAAATATATATTTTTTATATTATAATAACATATTTTAATTAGATATTACGCTAAGAGCGTAATATTTGAGTGTTTATATTTATTTGATGTTGGTGTGGTGATGGAGTAAGAATATAATACAACACCTTCACTCTTGACCGTGGATGTAGTCCGACCATGGTATATTTAGTGTGGAGGAGGCTCAAGCCCAACAGTGGGACATATATGAGCTGTGGTGATGCTGATCTATTGAATATTTTATATTTAATACTGTTGGTATTAAATATAAAATAAATACATAAGATCGTCGTAACTATTACAAATCGTAAAGCCCATTTGGAAAACGTTCCTTTATACAGAGTATGATGAACGTAAGAGAAGAAAACCCGATATAAAATCCTATTTCAACATGTCTGACTAGCATGGAATAATACCCCTCCTATAGCGGAGGAGGACTGAGCTCAACAGTGGTTTTTATATAGGTGAGACGAATGAACAATTGAACTAGTGCATTAGTAATGATTTCTGATGTTTACGCGAGTATTATACATTTTAAATAAAACTACTTTACGGCTTTTATCGCGTTGGTATTTGATTTTTTTTTTTTTTTTTTTAATAAGACAACACCCTGCACTAAGGAAATAATCCTTGTATTGCGGGGGACTTTACAAACATATAATTAACAGACACAAATTATATCCAGACTCAGAACAACAATTTGTGGTTCGCACAAAGTGTTGTCCCGCGTGGGATTCGAACCCCCGACACTGGCGCTGTAGGTCGCTATCTTAACCACTACGCCATCTGTGCAGTCTGCAGATTGCCCGACGTTAGTGCATAAGTCTTTACAAAATATTTAGTTTTTAATATAGACGTGATATTAATTTAGAATCAGCTTTATGCCATATTCTAGTAATATACAACAAATACAAATAATTGCTTTTAGAAACTAGCTATATAGAACTATTTTTATAGATCTTTTAAAATCATATCACAGGTTGTTAGGTAATAATAATAACATCAACAGTGTCAGTCCTAGGCTTATTAAGCTTCCTCTATCGGGACTAACTTGCGACCCTTCCGTCCTTATGCAGCCCCAGGGAGGACTTCGTGATTTGGGTAAACTAGTGCAAGCGACAATCGAAATTGCGAATTATTGAAATAATATTATCTTATTGTATTATCTTTAATAATACGTGATTAGGAAATTATTATAGGAATCCTTTCTTTACTACATCATGTTAAAGTTGGTTACGGGCATAATAAAATAATTAGGCCTGATAGTTGAGCGTTCAACATGGATTAATAGCCTTCATACATCTTCATAAATAAGGGAATGTGTTACAGGAGAGCTGTGGAGGACCAAAGAAATAGTGACACCAATTGGGGTAGATATATTGACACAATTTGTACACGTAAAGAACAAAAGTATTAAGCCTCATTGTGGACGCGAATATATGTATAAAGATAATGAAATTAAGGAAGACTACTAGAGATATACTGGTGAAATACTTCAAAGAGTTTTGAATACACCAAACCAGGTAAAACCTTAGATAAATGTGACTAAAATAATTGCTACACTTCTATGTGGTAACGGAGTAAGAATATCATTCATCACCCTCTATCTTACACGTGTTTGTTCCTAGTTGTAAGTTTTCAATTCTGTCGTCAGTCCTCATACTTTGTGTTTTTATTTATGTTTATGCTGTGTGAACCCTTATATAGTTATTCACCTGACGCTATCTCTTCAACAATTACATTCCCAAGGAGGATTGATGTCAATGCGCGGCCGGTCTTAAAACTATTGCCAAAACTTTTGCAATATGTATTAGAGAAGAAAAGTATATATTGCATCAACCTGAGAGTAATTCTTCTACCTTGCACGTGGGTGTCGTAAAAGACGACTAAGCGACATGATATAGTTATTACAGCCATGAAGAAGGAAGAAAACTTGAAATAAAACCCTATAGAAAATCGTATGACCAGCGTGATATAGGTAAATTTTCGGCTAATTTTGGAAAAGGCTTGACAACAGATGGATGGATGGAACGTATATGACATTGCAGGGTAGTAGACCAAGGGTAAGAAACCAATACAGCTGATAAAAAATGAGCCAGATATATGTCTTTCTCGTTCTAGGTGGTAGGTATGGTATTCTTATTTGTAGACTTTGAGATGTGGAAAATAATGATTGTCTGTAAAGTCGGTTTACGGATCATAATTTTACGTGATAACGTAAAATGAACGTCTAGTCGGATCGTACCTCTCTATTGCTTGTCCCGCTCTCTTGCTTACACGCTCGGTTCAGGCGGAACGTGACAACGAGTCGTGATGCTTTTTCTCACGAGCTGCTGATTTTCATCGATTTATGACGTTATCATGTCAAAATATTGATTTCTGTTAATTCATCTAAAGCACAACGCAATGCTGATATGGATTTTTTTTAAATTAATTTTCTCAGTAATAAATGCTTGTGTTGCGGGAGATTTCTCAAATATACAATTAGCGGCCACAAATTACATTCAGACTTATAATAATCATTTGTATCTCACATAAAAAAAATATCTTGTGTAATGATCGAACCCATGACACTCAGTACCTACGAGAGTGCGATATCGACTACTTTACGAATTATGCAAATAAATAAATCTTCACACAATTTTAAAATAACTCAAGACATACTTTATTTGTAATTATACATATGTATGTGTATATAGTGTTTATATTCAACTAATATTTGTATGTTAAGTTGTAGACAAAAATCTAAAATAACGCAAGGTAACTTCATTTGATATTTAAACGTATCGTTATACATATTTATGTATGCAATCGTAAAGTAAAACAACTTCGAAGTGACCGAGTCTCAACCGTGAGGTCACAGGTTAATAATGTATAACAACAACACAGTTTATGATACATTATACGAATCATGTGAATAATACAAATACATATGTTACTTAAAAACAACAAATTTTATTTGAAAAGGCTTTCTTGTTCATGGATGTTGTAAATTTTTCGATATATTGAATTTATTCCAATATTTATAAAACTGAGATCAAAAGGTCCACAAATAGTTATTATATGTTTTACATATGCACGTTTAAACTATCTAAAGATATTTGATTTTGTATTAAATAATAGATTTAAGTAAAATCTAAGGCCAGAAGATTTTGATCTTGAATAAAAAATTAACATACAGTGCAAATGGTGACTTTAAATGTTTAATCCTCGGCCCATTTTATTATGGCCGGAAGTTTACTCTAAACCGTCATCATCCAATGTCTAGGTGTCGAAGCGATATATATTTTTATTATTTATTGTATATATTGTAAATAATTTTGCCAACAGTTTTTGTAGCCGGCCGCCTGCCTGATCTCAACCCTCTTTAGAAATGTATACATAATGTAAAGTTGACTCAACTAGATGTCTCTGTCATCAATCATTTAGTCGTCTTTTACGACACCCACGAGTAATATAAGAGGTGGCAATATTCGTAACCGTCACTACATAAAAACGACCCTTCTCCACAATGGCAGGAGTACAGTGTCATTATACCATGATGATCAGACTTATTAATATAAAGTATTACTGTAACATCGAGTTATAATGATTTCTGATGTTTACGCGAGTATAAATAAAACTACTTTATGGATTTTATCACGTCTGTATTTGATTTATGATTGACCGAATCTGCGAACACTTTGCAGCGTTCATAATCGCGGGTGGACTAAGATGTCACACGCCATTGTTCATAGAGAAGGAAACACTGGTGAATATTATTCAATCACCATGTAGACGCGTAAACTATATATGTCACCGTAAAATTTTACGAACCGTTAGTTTATAAACTATCTAGTGAGATTATAAACTATCGATAGATTGTGAACGGACACAATAAATTACAATCTAACGCTTATATTTTCGTAAGATTATAAACTGACTATGTTCAACCGTCAAATTGTGATTTTAATACTTTTAACCATCAGTTCAAAAAGAAATGACCCAATCACAGCACTGGCTTACAATTTCTCGCCTGCGAATTGTGTGAACCGTCCTCTGATTGGTTGGCGTTATAGATAGCATGTGTTCGTGTGCATAAAGTTACAAACATAATTATCAGCAATCAAAAAGCTCATTGTCAGCAAATATTAACGCACACTATTTAATACCACCAAAAAAACTATTTTTAATATCTTTAAATTGATGGAATGTAGTATTATCGCTAAAATAATAATGGCGGCGGGACAGCGTGTGAAAACAATGATTCATTGAACTAATCAGCGTCCACTTTGCGTTTTGTTCACAATTTGACGGTTGAACATAGTCAGTTTATAAACTTACGAAAATCCGTTAGATTGTAAATTTTTATGTCCGTTTACAATCTGTCGATAGTTTATAATCTCACTAGATAGTTTATAAACCAACGGTTCGTACAATTTGACGGTGACATATACACCCATAGATTATAGGAATAATATTTAAATGAAATGTTATCAATATATAACATGTTTACAGATGAACATACTAAAGCTTCCAATTCACTTTACACGTATCTACTGATAATTTAATCAGAGCTTTCAGCGTTACAAAGCTTTTTATTGTTGTTGAAATGCGTTTCTTATATATTTTTATTGTTAGAAGCACTCGCGATAAGCAGTACCAAGCTTCATCGGTCACCATTTCGATATATGTGCGTCGACATTAGCACGTACGCGAACAACTTTAAAAACAAAAAAAAACTGTTATGTCGCTCGGTAAAACTTCTCAGTTCTATAGAACTTCATATTAAAGCACATGTAAAACGGAAGGGTTTAAGTGAATGCTGTCATGACATACATTTGTCGCTCTGCCGTTAGACGCATTTCACATTTCGGTATGAAAGTGTCGTTGAAACGAAATATTACTATCATTACTATGACTTCATTTAGATTTCGCCCGCAGTATGCTAATGTAACGTAAAAAGGAAAATTTTGAATAATCTCCGACATAAACTAAAATTATAATAAAAAAATGTATAACGTTCTCTCCAACTATCAATTCATTGTCATTTAACGATTACTCGTTTAAGGAATATGCTGGCACGCGTGAAGTACTTAATTGAGTAATCATATGCCATTATATCATTTTGGAACAGAGCTGATACTCTTACACTGCGGAACCTGGGAGACCTGGAAGGCACACTGCCCTTTACATTGTTTCCGTCAGTTTATGCCTATTATCATTCGATTATAGTCTTTTTTCGTATGGTGACGCAGTACGAATACAAATCACCACCCCCTATCTTGCCCGTGGGTGTCGTAAAAGACGATAAAGGGATTATAATATACGTATAACATCTATATAAGAGAAGGAAAATTTGAAATCAAACCTTATATCAACACATCTGACTATTGTAATGTAGTAGGTATATCAATACCCCCCCATTGTTGAGGAAGATAGAACCCAGCAGTGGGACGTATATGAGTTGTAATTATAATGATGATAATCTGTAACAAAACATATTATACATATTTTGATAGTTTTAAAATTTTCTCGGTATAAGTTGAATGCCAACAAAATAAACAATATTAGTAGTAAGTTGACTGATTTGTACTAATATATTTACAGTTGTGTACAACATACAACTATGTATTTCCTTCTACCACTCCATATTAGGTGCCTCGTATTAGATATGGGGCACATCAAAAATAACTTACTGTAATACCATGTCAAACAGGCGTATTGTTTTTCGTGTGGCGACGGAGTAACAATATAATTCAGCACTCTCTCTTTTGCACGTGGGTTTCATAAAAGACGATTATGAGATATAATATTTATATAAAATCTGTCATTATCATCATCATTTCAGCCCATATAAGTCCCACTGTTGGGCTCGGACATCCTCCATAATATGAGGGAAATTTATTTATTACAACAGGTTGATCAGATTAATTATAGATAGGATTTTAATTCGAGTTTTCTTTCAATAAGAAGTTCGCTTTTATATTACAATACTATACATAATATTCTGGATACACAATAAAAAATTTGGTATTTATCCGAGATAAATATTAATATCTGGTTGACCGAGCTTCGCTCGGAATATTTTTGTTGTATTTTTGTCGAATTTATTTAGATAGATATTAATAAAAAATAAAAATTAAATAATGAAAAAAATACAAAAGAGAATAATAATAACACCGAGATTCGATCCGACGCCGTTTGAATGCCAAAATAATACTAAAAGGAAACTGCACTACTTCCCTATATTATATTGTTTTGCTAAAAACATTGACAAAACAACACTTTCCATAAATAAAACCTAGCTAGATCGATTTTTTGGCCTCGAAACCTCTAGTATGCCAAGTTTCATCAAAATCGTTGGTGCCGTTTCCGAGATCCTGAATATATATATATATATATATATATATATATATATATATATATATATATATATATATATATATACAAGAAT
The DNA here is from genome assembly GCA_032191425.1 of Lymantria dispar. Taxonomy (NCBI): domain Eukaryota; kingdom Metazoa; phylum Arthropoda; class Insecta; order Lepidoptera; family Erebidae; genus Lymantria; species Lymantria dispar. The sequence continues at coordinate 806,717 of CM063449.1, forward strand.
TGCTCGTTTAAAGATATAAGATAATGGTAAGGAATTTTAGAAAGTAATAAATACATACATGAAACTGTATGAAGTTATCAACATATCAAGTAAGTACAGTGGTCGTGTGAAGTGCTCTAGTTGTGTCTGCACGCGGAGTGCGACTCTAGCGCCCTCTATACACAAGGCGACACTCCACTGACAAGTGTCGCGCACTAACTGTGACTCTGTACGTACTCGACTAGTTCAACTTTGAGTTCTGTTATACAACTAGATACAGACGCAATACAATGAACGTAGTATTTAAAGGATAGTCCACTCGCTGCGTGCTCCTACATATATCTAGGTGATTTTATTATATTGTTTATTACTGTATAATCAAATATTATATTCTATATTTATTTATGTATTTAGGACACAAACCCTAACAGTAGAAGTTACTTTCATTAATAAGAGGATGAGTGAAATTTGGTAATCTAATGTGATTTCCACTTGTAATTCCCAACAGGCACGCTACCTCTGTCGTCACTCTGTGATATTCCTGTATAACTCTAACCGCTATGGCCCTTTGTGGTTACCAAAAGAGAGTCCTCAAACGGGGAGATAGGAATTCTACCCATACTGGTGTTCCATACAGGGCCGTCAACCGAAATCCATCACCCCTGCTGCGCCAAAGAAAATTTATGACAGTGTTCCCATAACTACTATCAATGCCCGTCGAAGACCAAACTCAAGTACTTCATATGGGACCGGTTGCCGATGGAAACCAAATTAATAATGATCGAGTCGCTTGTGGGAGGACTGATGCAAAGCCATGGAACAGTATGCCCTCTGTTTTGTTCAAGGCCACTCTCAACCTCACCATAAGGTAACAAGCTAGTCAGAATTCTAAAAAAACCAAAAACCTATAGCTCGTTAAATAAATTCATTCATATATTTATCAGACAGCTACGTAACTCTCTCTTACGACTCTTATACTGTGTGTATTATATTAAAAATTTTGAAATTAGACTAACGAAATATAAATAAATAACATCAAATAATTTCCTTTGAACATATTCAACTGGAAAAGTAAATGTGTTTTTAGTAATTTGATATCTCTTTTTGAACGTTGAATTAAATGTTATAGGTTTATTCACGTCCGCAACTCATTATTAAAATATTTCTAACATCAGTACACTTCCTGTAGTTATATGAGCGCAGTATTCACCGGACAGCTGGTGAGCGGTTCCGTTCACAAATATTGATTCGTAACAATCCCTATATTACCGTTATGGCGACAATGTCACCGGTACAATGGCGGTGTACACACAGTTAGACAGAACACTGTCCCACCCATCATACATACCACAAGACTGCGCGCATTGTCGCTCACAAATATTTATCTAGATGTGTCCGTTTGATTTGTTAACAATACACAAATTAATCAAACATTATACAATACATCACTGCCTACTGTAATAGTTTATATCAACATTTATACCGGTGTTATATTCATGTGTGTAAGTTTTGAGAAACATACATATACTCAAAATTGTGGTGAGTTAAACGCTTGACTAAATATAGAGAGAGACGTCTTATCATCATTACAGTATAGAGAGAGACGTCTTATCATCATTACAGTATAGAGAGAGACGTCTTATCATCATTACAGTTCATATAGGTTGTTAGGCTCGAGCCTCCTCCACAATAGCAAGGTCTAGGCAGATTGATATAGGGTTTTATTTAGAATTTTCTTTCTCTTACACAATTGTTAAATGCATAACATATCCCTTAGTCGTCTTTTACGAAACCCACGGTAAGATACGGAGTGGTGAACTGTATTCTTACTCCGTCACCACGGAAAAATAATAATAATCTAATACTGCAATTAAATTTAACTAAGTAAATAAATTAGTACTGGATATAAATATCTTTTAAAATGTGGGTTATAATTTAATATCTAATTCTGTAGTGGATAGATATAAATCTCTATAATAACGATGGATGTGATGATGTTGGACGTGAAATACCTTAGTTTGCAATATATAGTATTACTCTATGCAACTTAGTCCGCCCGTGACCATAACCGCTGTAGTGTTCGAAACGTCTGGCAATCAAAAATCAAATACAAACGCGATAAAATCTGTAAAGTAGTTTCATTTACAATATGTAATACTCGCATAAACATCAGAAATCATTAAGTACATGAAGCTATATAGCTATATAGTCTATTGCGAGAAGAAAATTGATAGACTATACTAAAAGGACGGGATATACTTTTATCACATATTTCTTTTTATTATTTTTGGAGTGGTAGGACCACACTGTCGACAGTTATCTGTCTACAGCCGCGGGCCGGTCCGTCCGGGGCAGTACCACACTCTCGCAGAAAATCGACGTCTGAGTAGTAGCGATTTGTTACTGCGCTTCGTTCGGTGAGTGAGAGAGCCGGAAGCCCAATTTTCTGAGGGTGTTTGCGTGTGGAGGGTTTTGGTGGTGCCCTTGGTATCACCGAGCCTCAATGCACGCATTCACACTCCCTTCAATTTCTTCGCGGTAGGCAGCGGCCTTGTAGAGGTCCATGAGCGGCAGCAACACTTACCATCAGGTGTACTGTTTGCTCGTTTGTCACCGTTAGCAATAAAAAAAAAGTAATATTAAACTTAACTAATTTATCATATTATTATGGCCATCCATGTAATGTAATGCAGTGATGACATTATATATTGTTAATGTTATTACACATGTATGTATGTATGTGTGTTATTACATGTTACTAGTTCTTCTTTGGCGGTATCACTCTTGACAGAGTGGTCGTGGTCATCATTTCATGTGTTGGTGGCAAGCTTCACAACACGCCGCCACTCCTCTCTGATGGCCGCTTTCCTCGTGCATTCATGTAGCGATAATGAACCATGTACTGCCGCTTTTATCTGGTCAGTCCATCTCTTAGGCGACCTTCCCCGTGGCCTGGTACCCTCAACCCTTCCCTGGATCACAAGTCGCTCAATAGCCACCTCACCCCGGCGGCATACGTGACCAAAAAAGGTAAGGATACGGGACTGTACCAAAGATGATAGACGCTGCTTGATGCCGAGTTCTCGAAGTATAGATTCGTTGGTACGGAATTCAGTCCACGATACTCCAAGCATTCTCCTCCAACACCACATCTCTAGAGCGTCTATCTTCTTTTTCTCCACTTCCCGCAAGGTCCACGTTTCTGCGGCGTACAAAAATATGGGGAATACAAGTGCCCGAACTAGCCGGATTTTTGTGGCTCTATATATGTTACGGTTCCTCCATATTTTCCTCAATTTGTCCATTGCAGACCTGGAAATTGCCATACGCCTCTTCACCTCATCGATACATCCACCGTTGTTCGTAATTAAGGACCCCAGATAAATGTATGATTGCACCACAGCACAATTAGCAATTTCTGAAATTTCTGGAGAATTGTTATACACGCGGTCGACAATCATCATTTTACTAGTTAGTGTTACTAGTTAGTGATTAGTGATTAGGAAACGTTGTGGTATGAACTTAGATGCAGTGACAAGGATTGAGAAAGGTATGTTAAGTTGGTACGGCCACGTAGAGAAAATGAATGAAGGGATACTAACAAAGAGAATTTATAGAGCGAATGTGAACACGGAAGTGTAGAAGACCAAGGCGGACGTTCCATGATCAAATCGGGGATGTTCTTAACAAAGGGCAGATCAGAAGTACCCTGAACCGCAGAACACGCACGAGGAGATTAATGAATGTGTCGGAGGAGAAAGTTGTCTGTCAAGATTGTAGCAAGCGGAGGGAAGTGGTCTCTGTATGTATGTATGTTATTAGTTTGTGTGCAAATAATATGGCGATGTAGGTAGCGTGACGCGTATTCACACCTCCTCGGCGACAATAAACAGTAATTGAATTACATTTTTGCAATATACGCAGTCGACGTACCGTGCTCAGCGGTGTTACGCAATTTGGCGTTTCATAAATGGTACGTATTATTATCAGTCTCACGCCTTCATCACGCTCAAGAGTTACGCGGTATAACATACACACATTTCAACAAATAATTTATTTATTATGCATAGTCTCCGCGGGAGTACATGTGTCTTGTCAATATTAACAGAGTACCTTCAATAAATCCAATAAACTATCATTGAAACGGAATGCGCTCGCCACTGAGATCTAACTAGAACTATTTTTTTACTGTGATCTATTACATAAAATTGTACAGAATATGTTTATTAAGTTAAAGCTCCAACATGATGCAGATATAACTACTACATATATATAATATAATTTTCAAATATAATGCAAAACATATGGCTGGACTACAGCTCGCAAGCGGCTTTCACTCGCCATCAACCACCTTTGAGGGAAAGGAGTTTTTTATATAAAGGTGTGTCTTACATACTTGCAGTGATGAGTTTATTATACAATAAGACGCCGCTCATTATCACCCGTGGGAGGCGATAAGTCGTGAGAGTCGAAAAAATAGCCACAGTACTATGAAGCTCATAACACTACATGCGATGGCCAATACATTATGTCAAGCATGGTGGTTAAAATTTTGTCCTCTTTTTGTGAAAAAGCCAACAGTATATGTTACACTAAAGTAGGCGTGAAGACAATTAATGAATGGATGAATGAATAGAGGGAATGTCACTAGTATGACTCAGTCTGACTCAGTTTTATATTCCCTACTTTTTATAGAAAAATTCTACAGCGAAATCTGTTGAAAATACAGTAGCTTATCCCCCTGAGGAAAGAATCCGTACACGTTAAAAGTCTGCCGCAGGAATCATACGTCTAGTAGGATTTTTTTTTTAATAAAAAGATACAATTACATATTAACTTCGATATCAAGAGAAACTTGTATTAAAATAATTGTTTTGTTGAAGCAATTTTATTTATGGTTCAATGTATAATAACTAGAAAGTTTCTATAGAAGTATATGTTATTGATTATCAACACAGGTTATAAAAAGATCTTACTTTAATATAAGTGTCGATGGTAAGCTCTTCCGTATCCGTGGTGCCGTACTGCTGCGCTTAACGTAGCTGTACACCTCTTTACTTATTTGCTGACTAGTCATTTTGTTTTCCTGTCTCTCGCTTTGTCTAGGAGGGAAGTAGATCCTCTCTTTCCAACTCCTCCTCTTTAATCTTTTTTAATTAAATTTGTTGCGGGTCCCAAGACAATTAAAATCATATCCCGGGACTGCCTGAGGGTCAAACCTCGGTGTCATTTATGGAGATCATTGTGGATCCTGGCTTACAAGAGTTACAATGGTGGGAATGTGTGGTGGGATTAGTCCCAAAAAAAAAGTGTCGATGGTATTGGTCTAAAAGGTCCGATACTGGTGCAATTATGTTAGTTGTACACTTTCACACTATGATTTTGTATAGTTTAGAAGCGACAAGATTACTTCAAACAAACAGAAAGAAGTCTTGTTACAAAGTGTGTTTAATTGTGCTAATGGAAGTAAACAAGATCACAAGTCATTTCTAATGTTACGCAAAGCCGTAAAAAGTTCAAAGTGACAAAATAAATTTCCGCATTCGGTGAGACCGGGCGGGCGGGTATTGATTCCGTCATTTCCTTGTGCCGTATTGTGTTGCTGCAATTTCCTCAAAAGCCTCCATCTAGTATAATGTACACAACATTTTCTTTACAATAACATTGTTTTTGTAACCCCCGTGAACTGGGTGGTAAGTACTTACTTATTCATGGTACTGAGAGTCATCGATGCGTACAAACTGCTTCCTACTATCCGATTGCGAGTACATTTTACAGTTGAAGCGCAAGCGATTTTAACGCTTATAGCCATTGTTACAAATACCATAAATGCGTCAATATTGCGGTGAATATATTTGTAAGACTATACGAGGAAAAGTTTCCACCTGCTCCGCGTACATCAATGGAAAAATATACGTAGATTTAAAAATATAAGTTAGACGTGAAGTACGCTACTACACAGTTTTTATAGCAGCACCGTATGAGCTTATACGAATCTTTATTACTACACTATGTATATGGGTTTCATTGTTAATGCTGAAACTGTATAACATCCCCATTCGTTTTATTGTCCGGGTGTAAATTTGAAAAATATTGCTTTAGGATTTAATAGTGCTTTTTGATTGCTTTTGTTAATTGTTGGAATTATTAATTAACAAGATTAAAGTTAATGCTTCACTACGTTTAGCTCGAAGATTAGGATTACTAGTTTTTATTTTTTATTTTATTTATTTAGAAAACCAACAGCGTTACATATAATAAATTACATAATTTGTGTTCAACAGTATTCTATGACTAATAATAGGTTTCCCTGATTAACTAGGGTAAGTTTAAATATATGCGAACGGACTACAAATTAAATTTAAAAAAGAAGAAAAGAAAAATACAGCTAATTACTAGTTTTAGTATACAAATTCATGTTCGGTTTTATAATAATAATATAATATAATTTTAAGACAACACCCATGCACTAAGGAAATAATCCTTGTATTGCTGGGAACTTTACAAACATATAATTAACGGACACAAATTACATCCAGACTCAGGACAAGTTGTGGATCACACAAAGTGTTGTCCCGCGTGGGATTCGAACCCCCAACACTGGCGTTGTAAGTCGCTATCTTAAGCACTACGCCATCTGTGCAGGTTTTAGTATTCTGTTTATTGATATCTCAAAGACGGTTTTAAGTCAATCATGCTGGATTTATGCGTTATTCAGAAGAAAATATAGAGTAGTGGGTTTCAAAATTTCCATATTTATATCAATACAGCTATTTTTAGATATATTACATCGTAGGAAATGAATGCCAGAAATGACGAACAAATATTTTATGTGCGCTATCGAAATAATACATGTATTCACTTACCTCTATGACGTGAAGTTTAGTTAATACCAGAACTGTACTGAGTTCTTACTAGTTTTTATTTAATATTCATACGCAAATTATGATCGAAAATTATATTTACGAGATTCGAATCCCAAAATTCTACGTCGTTTTTTGTTATTTTTTCATTCAATGTTTCAAAGTGCTTTGACCACAATATTAATCTTTGGCGCTATAACGATTAATATACAGATTTTATAGATATACATTTGTAGGTATACAGATTTTGAAGATGTTGAAGATAGACATATACATAATTCTCTCCGGAACACAGTTGGACATGTACATGCGGTCATCGTTAGGAACCACGAACGTCCGGTTGTCAATTTCACCTTGTAGCTCGTTAACAAAACAAAGAAAGATGTCAATATGTATCTAATAAATCGCTGTAGTTCCGTTACCTAAAATTCTTTATTTCTCTGTCAATGTTAGAAGTAAATTGGTCGGCAAAATATCACAAGGCAAGCATTGTGTAAGCTAAAAGTTTAATATGAGTCGTTTTAGGGTATCATCGGGTTTGAGAGAGCGGGCGCCATTCACCGGCTCACCGTACCCTCAGTAACGAGCTCATGCGAACGTTTTATATAGCTTATGATATAATAAAGTATATTGCACACGTATGCAACCCGTACGCATATGGGCCTTAAATACTAATAAAGAACCAACGTGACTTATGAATGTGGGTTATTCACAAAGCCACAATCACACGCTACAGAAATAAAAATATTCTTCAAGTTTTCGGACGCTCCAGTAAAAATGTCTTTTACAATTTTGTTTCTATGTGGCCATTGTTTTTCGTTACGTCGACATTATATTACAATATGTCATCACCCACTTACCGCATGCGTTACAACGATTACATACATAGATGTTTAAACTTGCCATGAAGACTGTTATGGGTTAGTTCATAACCGAAGGAAATTCTATACCCGATTTAAACACAGTTGGCGCAGTAGCAGTGACTACACAGATGCCGTAATAGTTAAGATACCGACCAACAGTGCCAGTCGTGGGTTCGATGCCCACGCACGATAACACTTTGTGCGATCCCCAAATTCTTGTTGTGTATTTGAATGTAATTTGTATCCGTTAAATTATGTTTGTCTCCCGCAATACAAGGGTTGTTTCTTTAGTGCAGGGTGTTGTCTTAAAAAAAGCACTACAGTATTCATGGTCACGAACCGCCCGTGAACATGACCACTGTAAAGTATTCCAAATGTTAGTGAATTAAATTCAAATACAAACGCGATAAAATCCGTTAAAATAGTTTCATTTATAATGTGTAATACTCGCGTAAACATTAGATATCATTACGAAGGAAATTCTTTGTATGACTACAAACCGTACAAAATTTGGTTATAATTTGTGCTCAACAATTATATATTCGTATCATCAAATCTAATCCTATTAGTAACTAGTGTTGGTATTGAAACTCCTCTACGGTGAAAAGGTAATTGATCTAGTATACCACGGCAGTGGGACGTTTTAGCTTAACAAAAAATCCTATGGTTTTATGACGAGTTTTCCTTTTTTGCTTCGATGTCATCTGCATATTATATACCTTAGTCCTCTTTTAATAATAATAATTTTCATTTATTTAAGTAACAAGGACTCATTTTTGTTAGTAATACTCAATCTACGGTTGTTAGTAAACATTAAATATTTGAAAAATCAATTATAATTACAAAAACAATATGCGAATACATTAAAATAAACTAAAATAAAACAAAATAATATCTGCTAATATAAATCACTGTTGCCTCACTCCATGAGAGATCGCACAGCAGTGATTTACATATATGCAGTCCAGCCGACTTGCAACCATGGCCAGGATGCTGTTTGAGCTAGCCCGCTCCCTACGCACTAAGGATGCTCACCTTTTGCACATTGTGATGTAAAAGCAAGCAGCTTTTCCCCATTTGTACAATAAAAGGCATTCTGACTGTATTCTTACTCCATCACCACACGGTAAATTATATTTTAGTTTATATATTATTGACGTCACTATGGTTATGATTTCGAAATGTAACAAAAACATGGCGGCTCGTCAGCTGCGCCCTCCCACGCAACTTGTGCACTAACTACTAATTTATGAGATAAACGTGGGCCCTCGCGTGGAAAAATATATATACCAAGTGTTTTTGTGACGGGGTCTTATAGTGAAAGTATAGGGATGAGAGCTTCATGAAAAAATATGATCGGATAGGGTAAAGAAACGAAAATATTTCCTGTGAGTGCCTTAATACCAACTAAGCTGTGGCTCTGCCTATTTAAGGTATAGGCTTTTTTGGTAATTTTATACCGCCTATAATTTTTTTATTAATTTTTATTTATTTATTTACATAATTACATAAAATACTATAAAGCACTAAAAAAATAAACACAACACAATAAATAATGAGGATAGCAGTGAAAACTTAAAACTATGAACAAACGGTTGTTACCTTTGGATATTCGAATTGTTTGATCTTTACTTAAAATTTGTACATTAGAATTTTATACATTCATCTTGCTTTGTCATTTATTGGTACTGTTAATAAACAATCAGTATGAAGAGAGCATATCAATAATATTATATCAAATACTTTATATCTGTACTCTGAAATAAAATTTTATTTATAACTTCACATGAATCTCATTTTTATATCATTTTGATATACTGGCGAGCTAACAATTTGGTTTAACTGTGTTATTGACACGTAACGTTATACTTAATAGTTATTCGTCATTACTACGATACGGTTTTAAACTACTACGGTATAGGGATAAACTACTACGGTATAGGGATAAATAAAATCGACTCGCTTAATACTCACCTGTTAAATCTCATTATCCATCATTATTATTTCAGATCCTTTACGTCCCACTGTTGAGCTCAAGCCTCCTCCACGATGGAAGGGAAATTGACCTACAGTATCACGCTGGTCAGACGTGCTGGTATAGAATTTCATTTCCCGTATTCCTCCGTTAAATTTTAATCTATTTGTTTAATAGGTGAAGCTTTTGTTAGTAAATTAATTATTAATATTCAAAATAATAAATGATTATGGCTCTGAACTATGTTGTTTTATTTAATTAAGAAACTTGTAGAAGTATCAGAGGTATATTGCGGCTACCAAATAAGGAAGATCTCTAAGTTCTAAACAAATTCATACAATGGAGAGTCAAGTTATAAGTATGATTATTTCAACCGATTTCTATAAAACATTCAAAGGTTCCGTTTGCACTAATGGCTACTAAATTATTTAATGATATTGAAATTTGTTTAGGAGATTATTACAACAATATACAATATACGATTTCCGATGTAGTAATGAGTTATGAATGCAATGCTTCATCGCGTCTTACCCGTGAGAATCGTAAAAGCCGGTTAAGCAAGTACCAGACTGAACACAAGTGCTATACCTGATAAACTCATAACTCCACCCGGCATCGATAACCTGACCGTCAATATGGCGATTTTGATTTGATCCTTTTGTGGAAAGGCTTACATGTAAGAGTAGACGTCGATAGACTGACGGATGGAGAAAGACTGATGAATGGAAATATAGATTCTAAAGATATTATAGCCTTATCTGAATTATAACTCCGAAAGATTATTTACTACCGAAATTAAACTAAAGTCCATCAAACTATGTGTCTTGGAAGTACCTACATACAATGAATTTCATTATCATCATCATCATCATAGCTCATAGGCGTCCCACTGTTGGGCTCCAGCCTCCTCCACGATGGGAGGGAAATTGACCTACTATACTACGCTGGTCAGACGAGTTGTTATAGGGCTTTATTTCGAGTTTTCTTTCTCTAGTTAACTGCATGTTATATCCCTTAGTCGTCTTTTACGACACCCACGGGCCAGAGTGGGGTGGTGAATTGTATTCTTACTTCGTCACCACATGAATTTAGTAAACGATAACAATATTGGAAGGAAATTTCAATAAAGACAGCCTGACACTGGGTACTTAAAATTCGAAATGATTACAAAATAACTAGTATATTACTACTACTAGTATATTCCTTTCCAATCTACACTTGATTCTGGTGATGGCTTCGCATAAGAAATAATGAATGGATACGTAAAAACTTTTGGATGGGCCCTTAGAATTGCCTGTCGCAACTTAGAATTATCTTATAAGTACTTGAAGTGCGGTGAACACTTGAAGAGTTAACTTTGCCATAGACGACAAAAAATAACTATTATCTTATACTTATCTTAAACTTAGAGCTTAGCTACTTATTCTCAACTTTAAGGACAAGGATGTACTTTCTCAAACTGTAATTTGTAATTCTTCTTCTCCATCATTATACTTTCATATATATCACACTTGGAATATCGCTGTGAGATGGAAGCCGAAATATGGAATTCCGTAAAAGAACGGGTGTAACCGACATAGCACACAGAGTTAGTACGCTCAAATGGCAATGGGTAGGCCATATCGCTCGAAGAACCGATGATCGCTGAGGAAAAAAGGTTTTCGACTGGCGACCAAGTATCGGACGATGGAGTGTAGAACCACCACCCCGTAGGTGAACTGACCACCTGATGAAAGATGCTGGGTATCATTGGATACAGGCAGAGGATCGAACTTTGTAGCCAAGTATGAAGGCCTACAGCTAGCAGTGGACAGCGATAGCCTGAATGATAATAATGATGATGATATATCACACTAACAAACGCCTACAAAATGGGAGAGAAATAAAATTAGGTAGAAATACTACATTCCGTGTGGTGACGGAGTAAGAACACAATTTATAACTCCCTATCTTGCCCGTAGATGTCGTAAAAACGACTAAGGGATATAATATGCATATATCGATATAGCATATAGCTTTAGGGGTTTTTTTTAAGTTTTGTTTCTTTGTTTCATTTTCGGAGCAAATAGTCCGTGTTGCTCCGTGTGGGTTTTTTTTTTGTACCACTATTTTTTGTTAAGCCGTGGACAGAGGTGCTGGTTATATATACGTTATTTTAATTATATCAGTATAATAAGTTTATTACTGTAATATATAACTGTTTTTTGTCCCTAATAAATAAATAAATAAATATCGAAGGGTCGGGGGGCGCCGTGCTGCATCACTATCAGGTCGGTCATACGTCGCGGTGGGATAAATTAATACTTCGGATGGCTACTTTTAAACTGTATTCAACAATTAACGTTAACACTTTTCTATCATAACCACTAATTACACGGATACCGACAGCTAACTTATAAGTTAGGGAAACGCGGTGAATTTGATACAACACGGCAGCAACAACGACCGCTCACTCTCGCGTCTCGCACTCAACTAAGTATTCAACGGACCGCTCTCAATAACGAAAGCTTGGTAATATTTCAAACGTTAACGGTCAAACAACAAACATCAAAAATCATTGCCAACGTTGTATCAAAAACACCCAAGTATAATACTTGACGTTTCCGTAATCTTAATAAAATTCTTAAAACTATCAAGATATGGTGCCAGAGGTAGTAACGCTGCGACACATATAATATATATGTAAGAGAAGGAAAACTCGAAATAGAACCCTATACCAACCTGTCGGACCAGCATGGTATAGTAAGGTCAATTTCCCTCCTATTGTGGTGGAGGCTCGAGCCCAACAGTGGGACGTAAAGGAGCTGAAATGATGATGATGATGATAAATACTACACTAGAATATAAATATTACACAAGAAACTGGTTGGTGTAAGATTATTGCGAGTTTTCCTTCTCATTCACTGATATTACCCACTTATGTTAGTTGTCTCTTACTACACCAACAGGAAATAATCGTATAACAATATAGTAATTACAGAAAACTATAATCCGTCATATGTTCAAGACCTACACGGTTTTGTAATTACCTAAGTCAGTTCACCTGTATTTGTTAGCTCGTCGCCTACGCACTTTGCTAAGCGAACGTACGTGGGCGACACGCCGCGCCGTGGTGCGGCCAACATCTGAACCATACTCAATTAACTTGTAATGTATAATTGTACAACATGTCTAACTTTTTTTGGATATTCTAACTGTTTATACATCATCGTAATGATTGCGTTAGTGTTACTATATCTTGGTACGTGTAGAATCAAATGTATTTGTGGCTTAATTCAATTTAATTATATTCATCATCATCATCATCGCAGCCCACATACGTCCCACTGTTGGGCCTGGGCCTCCTCCACAGTGGGAGGGAATTTGACCTACTATACTATACCATGCTGGTCAGACATGTTGGTATAGGATTTCATATCGAGTTTGCCTTCTCTTGCACAGATGTTATCTGCATATTATATCCCTTAGTCGTCTTTTACGACATCCACAGACAATATGGGGAGTGGTGAATTGTATTCCTACTCCGTCATCACACAGAAAATTATATTATCTCAACGTAATGTTAGCATATTTATGACTCTTTCAATAAAATGATTAAACCTTCTAATAAGTTTATAATTACTATATTCACACTCTCTGCATTAGTAAAGGTTGTGACTTGAGACCAGTTTGTTCGCTGGTGGCTGACTATAGAATGCCATGTTTGTTGTCCCTTAAACATTCAACAAATCTCCCTCTGTGTTGCCAGTACTAACTATATATGTCTTTGTTAAAAATGTGTGGCTATACGCAAATAGTATCTTCCCTTAATAATTATATAAGTACCTACTCATAGTAACAAACATCACTTAATGTTAGGCATTGAGATCGGTTAAGAATAATAAACTTGCCGCGTTGTGACGGACTGTGGATACAATTCATCCCATTTCTTTGTCCATGGGTATCGTAAAAGACAACTAATTTTTTTTGGCTTGGGCTATTACGGTCAGCGCATCCGCCACACGGTTGCGTCCGTGGCGACAGAGGGGTACCTGTACCCTGAGAGGGTACCCTCTTCCATCGACATCCCCTTCCTGGGACGCCGGTTGCCGTCGCAAGATCAGCCTCTCGGCGGGTGACGGCCTAAAATCGTCGGTACCGGTAAATACCGGCACCAGTCGGTAGGAAAGTACTCCGTGTCGCCGATCCAACCACTCCATCAGTAACGGTCGGAAGGCCTCGACGGTCCTGACACCATACCGGCGCCTCTCCAGCCGGACTGCCCAACGGGCAATGACGTCTCGGCGGGCGTCGACCCGCCAAGCCGCAATCTCCTTGATGGAGACTATGCCGCCTCCGGCTCGCGTTTCCGACACCCGTCGGTAAAGCTCGACGAGCATCTCCGCCTCCAGGTTCCACGGGGGAGTTCCGGCCAAGAGGCACGCAGTCCCAGTCGCCACCATGCGGTAGCCGCGTAACGTTGCCACCCCTGGGAGTTGCTTTGCTACCGTAAGAAAGTACACGTTTTGATAAATAGTTAAAACCCAAAACTCTAAAATAGTAAATTTACCAATTCTGAGCACTCACCTACTTAAGCGTATAGATGAGAGAGTGTATAGACCGTTCTAATGTATGCAATGACAAGTAGTAACGTAAGTTTTCTTTGAATATGAACTTATGTTAAACAAGTTAACTCACAAACTGTCCCGCAAACAATACTTTATTGACTGTCGCCATACGTAACTTTTACAAAGTATTACAAGAACTACGAACAAAAACTAAAGGAATGTTTTAAAGAGCTTCACAAACAGCAGTCGATAGTAACGTACTCGTAGTGACAATGTTTCTACTGTGAAGGATGTTGCGGACAGCACTTCACAAAAGCTCCTAGAAAATACAGACGATTTGGTGTACATAGGACGAGAGGACACTTAACGTGTTACTTTTGTTATAAGTGATCTATATACACATATCTATGTAACTAGTTTTAGAATATAATAACATTCAAACTTTTATGAGTTTTAAGAGTAACTTAATAAAATATTTAATTTTGATCGTATTCTATGAAGCAAGATTAAATATTTTGGAAATCTATATTGTTGCTTTTAAAATATTTTTTTATTACAGCAAAAATCTTAAAATTTAAGAATTTAATTTTTTTCGAAATGTATGTTTATTCCATCCGTGAGTTTATCAACGTTCTGTAATGAACATCAGCCCCTTCAAAATGGAATATTTTTATAATTGTGACGCTTGGCAAACAGACAGTATCGCAATAATATATCTTAAAAGTTTATCAGGCGACGTTGCTGCTGATATTCGTAACCCTTTTCACGAATTTCACGGTAAAGCAAGGACTGATGACACTTTCTATTTCATCCCAACACCTCAAAGGTTTGCTATTGTCGTTATATCCATTATAGGTAAAATATATTATAGCATACAAATCTCAATTTATCCTATACTACTCTTTCCGTAAGGTAGGAAAAAAATTATTAAGGTTATTATGGCAAAAAAGTCGGTGCGATTGCGTGCCGATCCGGTAGTAATTTAAGGTAGAATGTAAAAAATGACAATATGTAAGTGCTCCCGCGGAGTTTAGCGCATAATTAATGATTTGAATTTAATTTGATTGATTAAATATGCATTAACACGAACGATGCTGTAAGTATAATGAGTATAAAATAATGAAGACGATAATAGTGCCTCATACCCTTTGAATGAGATCGTAATAACGTATATTCTTATTTAGTTAGCACATAAAGAGTCTTTCTTATGTTGACACTAATAATCATTAAGATGCATCTAATAATTAGCACATTGCATTCATAATTGATAATAAAACTGAACGCCACTATAAGAGATATGTTATATAATGCACCAGCTTAGTCTATCGAAGTAAAAATGATGCTCACATTTCATTTCAAATAATAATTTAAAAGCTCGTATTTACTATCTCAATATTGCACTAACTAGCTAAATGACCCTCTCCACTGATAGTCTACACGATAAACTACTTTAATGTAATGTGTTAAGTTTTGATTTCATTTGCACTAGTTCCACATTTGCGACCGCAGACATTATGGTAGAATAAAAGTTTTACAGTTGCCGACTTAGTGCCATGTAATTTTACTAGTATTAAAGGAAAGCATAAAACGAATAATTATGAGCACAGTGTACTTGAGACAAAGAACAAAGATGGCAACCAGAATTAATCAGGGTCGCATGAACTTAAAATTTTTCCAATTTGTAAGGTAATAAAATTTTCTTAAGCAGTTACAGGAAAAATATCTCGAGGGACATAAAATACGGTTAATTACCGTAAAACTCTGACGGGCGAGGTAATATATTCAACGGTTGTATCCGGATTACATATATTGTGCCAGTTGATTGATGTTAATACATAACACAAACGGATTTCGAGTTATAAGCTTATTATTCGTATTGATAAACGTTTTATTCGACATATATGTATATACAAACTTCATAAATACCAACGATATATAAATTTCTAAAGTGGATTACAATTCTATAAACTATATTCCACAAAGTCTAAACTAATAACGATGTTGGCATTATTTTAACATTGGCCAGGTTACGTTTAGGAACTCGGTACCAGTGGCCGGTCCAACAGTAAAAGGGGATACGTTGGGTTAAGGGGCCGTGCGCCACCCTTTCATCACCCTGCATGGAACGGACGGTGTGTTTGCTGATCATAACCGACACAAAGAAAAAATGTGAAGCCCTTAAAACTTTTGGAAATAACTATTTTTGTCGGACTATGAACATTTAACTTTATTTAAATAGATGTTACATAAGGATGTAATATGATGTAAGTTTTTACTTAAGCGAGAGCTTTTTTAACTATCCGGTTCGTCAAAAGTGAGTTAATTGTGGGGAACGGGCACTGAGTAGGTATAGGCGAACGTTGTAACTATAAGAGATATGGAGCACATCGAGGAAAAATTAAAGTATCAATAGCATTATAAACTGCATTATAGCCATTAAATGCTTAAGGTACTATTTTGGTGGGTTTTGGGTGGGTTGTGGGTGTGCGTGCTTACGCCCCTCTGTCGCCCCGGACGGAGTGGTGCGAGGAGCGCGCCGACCGCAACCAACCCCCCCAAAAAAAAGGTACTATTTTATTTTATCATTTCTGTAATAAAACCATAAAGCGACTAGACTACATAGCGATGTTACGCTAAAAGGCGTCTTATTTATATCACATCAGTGTTAATTAATTTAAATAACCCAAAATTCATTAATAAATGTGCATAAAGTACTCTAATCGTATTTGTCGTATCTTTAAAATACATGAAAAAAAAACAAATAACAACTTCTATTAAATTGCTTCAACTCGCGTTAATATAAACTAGTTTTTCATACATATATGGTAACAAATCAAAGTTTATTAGGTAGATTCTAATAATGTAATTTATGCTCTCACTAACACGCAAATAATCATTTCGTCGTGACTTATGCAAATATTTAGACAACATTTAACGATAGTAATATATGGTCGTGACTCGAATCAATATTCACTAAATACAGCAACATAAAGTTAGTTTTCATATATCTATAGTGTACCGGTTTCAAGTCATAGACTAAAATTGCTAAATGACAAACAAGTGATTAATAATAAATTTTCCTAAAAAGGAAAGACAAGTTGATTTAAGGTCGCACTGCATTTGACATGATATACCATAAAACCAACATAATGTCTATCTTAAAATGGTAAAGAGAATTTATGTGTATAACTTATTATGGCCAGTGGGAAGTTATAAATAGTTTGAGAGAGAGTCGAGACGACAAGTACTCGACCGCGACACGTTGCGACTGGTGTTCCCCTGGGGAATGTTTTTGGGTCACATTTATTTCTCTTTTTATCCAAATCAGTTGTATCTTATAGAAAATTACTTCTAGCACAGTTTCTTACTTGATTAAATTATATATGGAAGTTGTTATATCATGGAAGGGAATCCGCTCTGATTTGATTTTTTGATTTAGTAGCATTAGTATGCCACTGTCGATCGTGGGGCATCAGATTCGAATTTTGAATGTATTTGAATGTAATTTTCACCAGATATTTTGAATAACGCCTGAATAAAGACTGGAAATGTGAAATTGAGTTTTAGAAAGCTAAACGCTCATTTCCTATTACATATATAGCACTAGAAATGCCTTGATAAAATGAGAGCGTCATGCCATATGTAAAGGCGTGAGCGTATAAAATGAAGGATAAAAGTATTGAGTTTGGTCGATTCAAATATCGTCAATACATTCTCAGTTATTGATATTAATATTTTAAATACCATTTTAGTTTATGATCTAGGCTTAGACACTTAAATAATTATGTTAATGTAAGAAAAAATATTTCAAGAAATATTTTTATATATAAAAGTTATACATAAAAGTAGATACAAGATAAAGTATTTCAGATGGTCCTAAGATATTTAAAGGTTGGGTCGTGATCCCAAGTATATAAACTTGTACAAGTTTTCAAATAGGCACCATTGTGTTTTTGTTTAACACGATAGTAATCAAATAAAAAATGGTTTACAAACTGAACATATTTCGATACATGTCTAACATCCATGTACACTAACAAACTATATTCGAAAAATAATTAAATGTGAATCTTGTTGCTTTTGTATTATAGTTGAATATTGATTGAAAACAAACTCAATGTAACAAATACTGTTTAATAGATCAATCTTGTTTCAATAGATAAAACAATATCTCGTAAATACTTTGAGCATTTGGTTATTTTAAATGAAGACTTAAATTTCAACATACCTTTCACATTGACAAGATACATTTAAACGGCACATACCTGTAAAAGGGAAAAGGCACATTAACATTTAGATCTAAAGTGATATCATTATATTCTACAGATATAATATTATACAAAATTATTTGAATTACAGAATTTATTGCTGTTAAATTTAATATATTAAACAAACTGTAAGCAACCTTTTGAACTAATTGACGGTTAAATGTTAACTAAAACGCTATTAGTTAACTATGTAGGTTGAGTTAGGTCATATCTCACGAGTGCAGTCGGTACATTGATTCATTAATTCTGCCAAGTGTCGGACACCTCTCACGGCGCTCGGAGATTGACGCGCGTGTCCCCGAGTCTCGTGAATAATTCACACGGAACGGTTTATCTGAGTGTCGTGTGTCGGCAGTCGTCGGGCCCTCACTGAGAGATAGTGCTGCGTAATGGGGATAATGGTACACTATCGCACTGTCATGGACCTGACAAATCTTTTGATTCTTGATTAATAGCCTACGTCTCGATTTTTGAAGAAAAGTGTTGTGAATTAATGATGGACTTTATACATTCATGTATAATGGAACCTAAAGTGTCTCTAATGGCATACACTTATACCTCATGCTAATGCTAAGGAAGAGTTCATATGATAATTTTCATTTAAAAGAAATGAGTTTTATCACTGCGTAACCGTTTTTTTCGCGTGGTGATGGAGTAAAAATACCTTTCACCAACCCCTCTCTCACCGGGCGACTAAGGGATATCTTGTGCAACAACAATGTAACAGAAGAAAACTCGAAATAAAACGCTATACCAACCTGTCTCACAAACGTGGTATAGTAGGTCAAAATCCCTCCCAATACAGAGGAGGCTTCATCTCAGTTGTGGGACGTACATGAGCTGTAATGATGATGATGATGAACCATTTTTTGCCATATATATGCGGGTGAAAATAGATGTTTCTACTACCGGTGATACAAATTTTACTAGTTGTAGTAGTCGATAAGTTTTTAAAGGTATTGAAATATTTTTTTGCCTAAACTAAACTGATTACAAGTTTTAACTAAGTATCTCACGCAAAAAAGATTAGTGTGTTATTTCTTAAAGTGACATCGAGTCTCATAAAATGAGATTCTTGGTGAATGTCGAAAACATCGTTAGCATCGTTCGAGAGCGAATACTCTAAGGTGACGCGTCGACCGCTAATCTTGAGAGACCTTTTTAAAAAGCTTCGCATTCACAAGATTGATGCGAGTGGGGTACGAGCGGATTATTCGACGACATCTGCCTTCCTTGTCACTCTAAACAGATCAGACAAAGACGGCTTTAATACTTTCCATTTCTATGTTACGCTTCGGTGGGATCATTTCTGAGTGAATGGATTCTATTATAATACTAATAGTTGCCTTATTCCTCTAGTACCTATAGATAGTTAGTCTACCACTATTTATAGTGATGGGTAATTACTGGTTTTGGATCATAAGTTTGCCAAAGTTTTTCAGAATTTTACTAGGCAGGAGATTCTCAAGAGAGTTTGCAGTTTTCTCAGATGAGTGGCTAGTTCTTAGTATCGTGGGACCATCACATGGAGCAATGTGGATATGTAGTATTGAATCACTGTTATGTATATTTGTATTATATCGTAGGTTTGAAAGTTCTACTTCACTACAATCGAAGAGATAATTGTCTACTATGCTATGTCAGTCGAAGAAGTTGACATGAGGCTTTGTTGCAAGTTTTCCTTTTTTGTATTGATCAGTTCAGCTAAATTGCGCCGCATATGGGGTTAAATTGTATTCTTCTCCCTCACCACACTGAATATTTATGTTATGGTTACAATATATGCGAACTAGTGCGACGGGCCCCGATAATTTGACCTCAGCCGATAGATGTATTGATGTTGTTTTCTGTGAGATGACGAAGAAAGAATACAATTCACAGTCGCGGGTGTCGTACAAGATGACTAAGGGATATACGTATATAAGACACAAAACCCTTTACATATACCTACCTTTGATCAACGTAGTATAGTAGACCAATTTCACTCGCATAGTGGAGGAGCCTCGAGCCCAATAGTGGGCGGTATATGGACTGAAATGATGATCATGAAAACTCACTATAAATATTTAAAAATATTTACGGTCTTACAGAAGAAATATGATTTTTCATCTTTATATAACTAGGCTATATTTCAATACAATTTTAGTTTCTACGTTATGGTCATTATTTTCAAGTAACCCTGCTCCGGTGGTCGGCCCAACGACGAAGGCGACGTGGTTTTCGGGTGGGTTGCGGGTGTTGCGTGCTTACGCCCCTCTGTCGCCCCGGACGGAGTGGTGCGAGGAGCGCGCCGACTGCGGCCCACCCAAAAAAAAAATGGTCATTATTTCAGCTCAAACACGTTCAGTGAGACGTGGAAGCTGTACTTAAGTTTCCTCTATCATAGCACTGAACTTCACCTACCATACCACGCTGAACAAACGGACTAGTTTAATACTGAGATGTTCTTTTTTTTTACAGTGACGTTATCTACTTGTGTCCCTTAGTCTTCTTAAACGATCTGGCATCCTTACTTCCCCATATTACTGCTACATTTATACTACGCCGTAGAATTAATAGTTTTATTTACTGGTATTTATTATTATTTTAATTTACTATTTTATTTATTATTAGGTATTTTTTTTTTATTTAATTATTATACGATGTAGAATATGTTGTGATGTTTACTCTTATAACACTATAAATGTAAAAGATTTTTGTTTTACATATTTGTAATACATTTGGCAAAGCTGAAATGGATTGAATATGCCTTATTAAATTAATTTTATAATCAAAATTAACACATGCAATACATATTTTGATTAAAAGCTCTTTTCAATTTATGCTGAGGTAATCTTAAAAGGTAGAGAAGACATTTTGATGCCGACAAAGTTGTATCTAGGTAAACGTTCTCGTGAAGCCCTATGATTAACAAAATAACCCTCACCGGAGCCCACCCCGAGAAGTTCAGAGCTCACGTAACGTTTTATGTTCAATAAATGTGTAATATTAGAGCCGCGAGATCAAATATTTCAATTGGTTGTATTGCCGCTCACTCACTCACGACGCGACTCGACGGTACTACATAAATAAATATCGCCGCAGAGCCGCCGCTGATCCCTCGTGATTGATGTTTTGTCTGAAGTCGGAGCCACCAGTCACTCCTATCGCTCTCAGCTTAACTCTGTCAAGAGGAGACGTTCTACATCAACACCCACTCGCGCCGCGACGCTACACTGATGCTTTATTATGTTAACTACATATATCTATAAAGTTATTAAACAATATACATTTATTCATGAAATATAAATATTTGGAATATATTTATTCGAGACTTTTATAATCTCAGTTCGTACACGTCCCACTGTTGGGCTCGGGCCTCCTCCACTATGGGAGGTATATAATAAGGCATATAAAACCTACACCAACAAGTGTTGGTGTAGGTTTTTATTTCGAGTTTTCCTTCTCTTGCATAGATATTATAATGCATATCATATCCCTTAGTCTTTTACAACACCCACGGGCAAGAGAGGGGGGTGGTGAATTGTATTCTTACTCCGTCACCACACGGAAAAGAGTCTTTTTAACTTAAACACCCCGTATAGTGACGGAATAAGAATACAATTTACCTATGACTAGTGTGGTATAGTTGGTTAATTGCTCTCCTATTGTGGAGGAGACTCGAGCCCAGTAGTGGGATGTATATGATCTTAAATGGGTGAATGGCGATTAAGTGATTGAAGCTTGAAATTCTTTTCTAATCTATTCACCGTTTACTAAATATAGTGAATAATGTGAATATATTTATAGTTTTATTCAAATTCATAGTAATGGACAAGTAATAAATGTAAGATCACTTAATGTTATCGGAGAAATGTCAAAAAAAATCTATGTCTTCGTAAAATGATGGCTAATCTTTTAAAGTTTTGTTACGGAAAAAAATATAAAATACTTACTGTTTATTTACTTTGTATACATTTCACAAAGAAAATACTAGCAAAAATGCCAAATGATAATTTTCTTCACACGAAACACGAAGCAAAGCAATCTGTGAATGTGACCCAATTTGTGTGACAAACAACAAATGTTTACTTTAGTATTTTAGTTGCGTTTGTGAATTACAATAGTATGAAGTAGCACAGTATATTAATAGCTGATAAAGTATCGAAAGCGGATGCCCCGCACTGACTTTGACAAAGGTAAGACAGGATACTTAGTAAGATCACATTCTATTCTATTCCCTTTTATGTAGTAAATATGTATGACAGAAACCCTTTGGGCACATATACGGGTAATATTCAAAACTACACTGTTATTTATTATATTTAATTTGTAAGGCAACAGTAGCTAAGTGTATGAACTAAACAATTTTTGTGAGATCCATAAACAATTAATCTGAGTCTAGATGCTATTTGTGTCCAGTATTTGTATGATTTGCCGTGAGGTGACGGAGTAAGAATACAGTTCATTACCCTCTTTCCTACGTGTGGGTAATTGTAAGAGACGACTAAGAGATACAAGTATATAACACTCTGCAAGAGAAGGAAATCTCGAAATAAAACCCTATCCCAACATGTCTGATTAGCATGGTATAGTAGGTCAAATTCCCTTCCAAAATGGAGGAGGACCGAGCCCAACACTGGGACGTATATGGGCTGAGATAATGATGACGGTTTGTATGAATTTAAAGTTCTCCACAACAGAAGGATTTATAGTTTAGTATGGATTATTCTTTTCTAAAAAGATATCTAATAAAAAAGGGTCTTCGTCCATTTATGGTATCTGGAAACCTGCATTGGTTATATATTACAGAAGTCTCACCATATATTTTAATAAATCGTTTCAAGAGAAGCATTATGTTCAACATTGAAATACATAATTGAAGTAGCAATTGTGAGTAGTATTTCTATTTTATTAACGTCATGTACAGCGTTCGTGTACAATTTATTGTCTGTACATAAGTGATATGTACATACCTGTTATGTAAACACTATTTAACTATTTTGTAAGCATAACATTGTGTTACATTTTCTAGTGGATAGATAGTACCTACATATTCATGATTCTGTTGACATAACGCTTGTATTCTTGGTTACCTTATAGATAGTACCCAAATTATCGAATTTAACTCTGTATTAATTTTAGCAAATTAAATTTGTTGCATAAAAATAGACACAAAAAACTTTTCTTTCAAAAAAAAAGAAAAGACACTTAAAGGAACGCCTAGGATCGAACTAGTGCTATCTGGATTAAGGAGCTGCTCGAATTGCCAACTAAGATATTTTTATTCTTCATGGAAGGCATTTCCATTCACACCTTCATATTCTGATTTTATTTTTCTTTCTCTGAAAACACCGATAAAACGAGATTTTCTATAAATAAAACATGATTTATCGCCCTCGAAAACTTTTGCAGACTAAATTTCATGAAAATATTTGGAGCCATTTCTAAATTTTTAAATATAAAGAAATATGTATACAAGAATTGCTCATTTAAAGATATAACATTTCCGCTAAGAATAAAACTTCTTGTTATTTCAACTCTATATATTTCAATATGGGACATGTTGGTATGTGGCGATAGTGGCATTATGTTGTATTGTGGGGAGACTTACATCAAATAATGAACGTAGATAACCTAATATCTGGGAATTAAACCTGAGACCACACTGCCACTCTTGAAATCAACGCTGCAGTGTTTCAATTTTTCAATTTTCATTCAAACGTTACACAAATCATTTATCATCGATAACTGGTATAGTTGACAAGATACATATTAAGTTAATACAATTAATAATTATTCAAACGATTAGTATATTTTAACCCAATGGTATCGAGTTGAATTCATTTTGTTATATTCAGGTCAGTTAATAGTTGAGCGATCGTATGAAAATACAACCGGATCATTTAAGCTGTTTGATTGCGATAGGCTGTATAAAGTTTCGCCCCACTGACTTGTGTCGCATTCGATCGATACTCTGTGTGAATCCAGGATTGCGTACCTCACACAACTTTGCTTTGCAAAAAATGTCACTAAAGTATGTATGTGAAAAAAAATCGGTTGACCGGCATAGTTATTTGGGTTGAATAAGCTACGAGCGCTTAAGTACCCTAAAGGTTTTGATTATTTTTGCTCGAAGATATATCTCCCTTTAACTCAGATATCACCATATGAATATAGTTTTAAAACTCACTAACTGTGTGTTAACAGTCAAATACAAAGTTACATCATTTCAATGTACAACAAAATCGTTACTTTTTTATATAGAATTGTATATAACATCTTTAACCGGAATATAATATAGTTCTATATTATAATGGAAACCATTAAGGATTTAACAAACGCAATTTGAGTTAACTATTAGAGCAGTCATCACTACCTTTAATTCAGAGGGCGATGGGTGCGCTCCGTGTTTCTACTGAAAACGGAGACAATTTCAGTGAGCATGACCAAACCAAAAGCCACAAAAATAAAGAAAAATCAAATCATTAATATAATAGAAACCTAGGTTCGTTAGGCAATATACACTGAAAATTCGATAATTTAAATTTATATTTCATTAATTAATAATTAATTAATCATAAATTTTATTTCCCTTTTTAAATTCGGTAGTTTTAATTACGAAAATCTTGATAGAATGTATTGGAATGGCACCCACTCTATCCGACACAGTGTCCACCATTTTTCATAACATATAAAAGTTGCTGATCAAAATTTCAAAGTCCTCCCATAAAAGTTTCACTTCAAAACGTGTGTTGCGTTTCAGCCAACAATCAATACATAACGTAAAAAAAAACTGTTGAATTACGACTTACTTATAATAAGTCTGTATCATTAAATTTTACTAAATTTATTTATATTTAATTGAGTGTAATATGTTGAGTCAAACGATGTACTCGTTATGTGGGGAGGGAAAGTGTGACAGTGTGGTGACAGACGGTCGCGAGTGCACTCGAGCTGACGGGGCGAGTGCTGACGTCACACGATGAGATCATTTACTTTATGACCATTAAATGGAATTAATATTTGACGTAAAGTGATATCTGTGATTGAAATAAACATTATTATGATTATAAAACTCTGTGCACGATCATTAGTCAATTAAATTGAACAGCTAATTGTGAGTTGTGGTGGCTTTCCGTGTGGTGACGGAGTAAGAATACAATTCACCACCCCCTATCTTACCCGTGGGTGATCGTACGAGACGACTAAGGGATATAAAACGCATATAACATCTATGCGAGAGGAGGAAAACTCGAAATAAAACCCTATACCAACACGTTTGACCAGCGTGGTATAGTAGGTCAATTACCCTTCTATTATGGAGGAGGCTCGAGCCCAACAGTGGGACGTATATGGGCTGAGATGATGATGAATTGTGAGATCTTGTGTTCAAATCTAGAGACTTTTAAGTTAACCACAAAGTATGATTTCAGAGCTCTGAAAGGGGGTGGTGGGACTTTTGATGCTCCATGTATCTACTATCACATTTTGTGTGGACCACCATGGTCCTAATTTCGGTAGTTCTCCTTATAGGAAGCATACATACTTGCCTGCTACATCACCTATTCTAATGTCTGCTTTATGTTAATTAATATGTCCTCTTCTTTATTGTAATGTTATCAAATGTCATCTTTACGTTGACTTTCTTTCCATCCATGTCATGGTTCATGCAATGTATCCATTTTTCTTCAGTTTTCTTATCCCTAAAGCATTCAACATTTAACATTGAAATATTCATTGCAATATTATTTTTAAGCCGAGGGCCAGTTCGTCCGGGGTAGTACGACGATCTCGCAGAAAATCGAATCTGAGTAGTAAGAATTTGTTATTGCGCTTCGTGCGGTAAGCGAGAGAGCCGGTAGTCCAACTTTCTGAGGGTTTTTACGTGTGGTAGGCTTTAGTGATGCCTTTAGTATCACCGTAACTCATTACACGCGTACACACTCTCTTCACTTTCATCACGATAGGCAGCAACCTAGCAAAGGTTCATAAGCAGTAGCAACACTTACCATCAGAGGTTCTGTTTGCTCGTTTGCCATCGTAGGCAAAAAAAAACACGTATCGGTATCCGTCGACGTCCCACACGATCAAATTATTGAAATAGAAAAGATTTTCCATTACTGGCACAACATTCATAGTTTCTTTAATTACGTATGCGATGCAATAAATAGATACGTAATTAACAGTATATTATCAACAGTGAATAGTTAATAGATCATATCGGCTGCGAATAATTAACACTGTAGTGGTTAATGAAGTAATTAGTTGAGGGAGACAACGTGTCATTGTACAGCGGTGAGCCGACACTGAACGCTCTATCATTAAATACTTGTGGTGTGCCGTCATGATGACATGTCGGACGTGCTGCGGTCATAGGTCATACAATATTTAATTGAATAATTATGCGATCAATTAAAACCACGTTTTAGTTAGGGTTGCTAGTGCTGTCGTTTGGGGATTTTATATGAAAAATAAAACATAATGCTTGGCAATATTACACGCGATACACCTAACATAAAATACTAAAACACAATACTAACTACATAGATGGCGTAGTGGTTAAGATACGGACTTACTGTGCCAGTGTCGTGGGTTCGAATCCCACGCAGGACCACATTTTGTGCGATCCACTAATTGTTGGTCAGTCTTTTTTTTTTTTTTTTTATTGCAAACGGTGGCAAATGAGCAAACAGTACACCTGATGGTAAGTGTTGCTGCCGCTCATGGACCTTTACAAGGCCGTTGCCTACCGCGAAGAAAGCGAAGGGAGTGTGAATGCGTGCATTGAGGCTCGGTGATACCAAGGGCACCACCAAAACCCTCCACACGCAATCACCCGCAGAAAGTTGGTCTAAATATAATTTGTGTCCGTTAAATATGTTTGTAAAGACCCCCGCAATACAAGGATTATTTACACAGTGCAGGAAGTTATCTTTTTAAAAAAATAAACAATAATAAAAATAAGACACCACACAGACATGGTGTATCGTAAATGGTCAAAATTGTTTAGGTATTTTGTAATGTCAACTGTGATTGCCACCTGAACAGCCAAATGCCCATTCATCACCTCATTATCTCAGTTTATATGCCCCTCCACTGTTAGGGTCCTCCTTTCTCCTCAATAAAAGGAGAACTGACCCACTATACCACGCTGGTCAATCGGGTCGGTGTAGAGTTTTATTTCGAAATTTCCCTCTCTTGAACCGATCTTAAAATATTTCTAATATCCGTTGGTTGTTTTTATGACATAGATAAAGTAAATTGTATTCGTACTCTGTGTCTGGAAATGTGGTGAAATGCCTCTGTGATGGAATGCCATTATACCATTATAACCCTCAAAAGAAGATCCATTTTAAGTATACGTTATCTTACTAGATCTTCTTTTACCTTAAAAAAAACAAGGGTACTTCCTGTATGTGGACTTCTAGACGAGGTGTTAGTTGCTAATTTAAAAAAAACTTGAGAGGTGTCAAGGGACACCCGGATGGAACGAAGTTCCTTTCGATTAATTAGTGAAGGGATTGTAATAAAATTTTATTTTTTTTAAGTTATAATAATATTTTTTTTATTATTAACAAATATAATGTTATATAAACTTAATCAGTAGGCTCAATTTTCGTAATAATTGGCTTGTGGTAACTGAAGTAGGAAACATATGTTTGGGATTCTATTTTATTTAAATGTCTTGAAAAAACTGCATCAATGGTAGTATTATATTTTGTTGTTGTATACACTCAACAAAAATAATCGTCGCGACACCACACTGTTCAATGCGAAATAGAAATGAAAATATCTGGCTTGCTTTCTATAAGAGAGAGAGAGAGACAGACAGAGAAACATGCGACGCCGCACAGCTTACAATAGCTTACTATAGCAAAAAGTGTCGTGACAACTTTTCGTAAGAATTTTTTCCGTCTAGTCCCCTTTCACAACGCGCGATAAGGAACTTCGTTCCAAAAATAACCTAAAACTCAGTTTCAATGTTGCTAATTTAGAAGTGTAATTTGAAAATTTTATGAATAGGTATAATAGAGAAATAGAGGCACGAAATAGATAGATGTTTTTTTCTAATTATCAGAGAAACATTAAAAATGACTTTAGTCCAGATTATAATCTACCAAAAAAGAGTTAAGTTCTTTTTTGTCAAGTCTGAGTACATTCTAATCCTACTAACATTACAGTCCAGGGCGGCGTGCGGTCCAATAACCCACCATTTTTTCACTCCATCGCCATATCCGAGGCTGGCTCGGAATAATGTTAAGGCCTGGATTTACGCATTCATCACAATTTGAAATCATGAAAATAATTACTTTGCCACAATATTTTGTATATTGTGAGATGGTTGTTTAAATTAGATTCAAGATTTTTATTTTATGATGTATATATATAATTAAGTATTCCTACATCCTTACTAATATTATAAATGTGAAAGTAAGTTTGTTTGTTTGTTACGCTTCCACGCTTAAACCACCGAATTGATTTCAAAAATTCTTTCACCAATGGAATCTATAATATCAGGAAATAACATAGGCAACGTTTTATCCCGGTATTCTCACGAGAACGGGAATTACGCGGGTAACGCTACAGAAACCGAAGCGAAGCGAGAGCGGATTGCTAGTATACTTATATATCTAAAGGGCCCCATACACGGCACGATCCATCTGTACGATCCGTCGTTTCAGATACGGACTCACACACGAAAAAAATAAATACTTAATTAAATATTATTATTATTATTATATATTTAATAATTATTATAATTATTTATTAATATTAAATCAAATCGTTGATCGTAAAGAGCCACACACTGTCGATTCACCGTCACAATATTCATGGTTGCATGGGATTTTGTTGCGTTCTTCGACATCGTCTTTGATGAAGTAAATCGTTAACGATTTTCACATACACTATTGTTCCGTCATTTCGATCGGTCTGAAACGACGGATCGTACAGACAGATTGATCCGTGTATGGGGCCCTTAATAGCAAACGTATAGAAGCTCATATATATTCTATAACATTAATAACAATAATTGTTTGATAACAAGTGACATTTGTAATACACGACTGATGAGTTCAAATATAAATGTATTAAAATAACGATGATTTATTTCACAAATATGTATAGAGAGTTAGTAGGTTGTCAGCGCGGACGCGGGCGCGGCCCTGGCGCTGTCCGGTCGCGGATTAAGCTTCATATATCACGCTTTAAGCCGAATGTCCCAATGGTTTCCAATAACGATTGTCTCGTATTTTTTTTTGCTAATAACGATCGTGTACGTGTATAAAAGTCGCGAGCGGATGCGTCGCTTTGTGATATATGTGAGGGCATGTCAGACCCCCCGCTGTCGGCCGGACCACCGGCGTGGACCTCTCGCTGAGCGCCGGACCTCGAATCGCGTTAGTCTATCTTTATTTTTCTTTCTTATTGCCCATATATTAGAACAAAGAGACGATAAAGAAAATTGAATGAAGATATGATTGAAAAATTGGCCCATCGACTTTGATTTGTTGTTGATCGTACTCATGAATGGACTCAATCATGTATATAATTGAGATATTTATTTAACTGCGTCCATCGATAAAATAAATAAACAACAACAATAGTAATTTATAAAGTCGGCATATCGATTTCTTTAAACACTTTTGAAGTGAAAACTACTTTATCCGCATTGGACACTTTTTGGTAGGGGAAAACTTTATGGTTTTGCGTCATCGACATGCTCATGACTGGCACACGCGCAGTGTGCTGTGCGCCTCAGACACTTTTTGTATGAGCGAAATCTCGTACGTTCGCGTCACCGACATGCTTATAGCAGTATATCTGTAGCTATACAGCTGACGTATAGTGATGTGTATATATTATAAGTGAAATTGAATGGATTTAGTCAAAAGTTCAATGGGTACCTATATATTGTGCAATGTAGAAATAGTGTTTTTGTTTTATTATTTTTATTTTATATAATCTTAAATAAAAGACGGACGTCATACAATATCAAAAAAAAAAATGCGAGATAATTTTCATTGAATATCTTAAAAAAACACTGTATATATATATAGTATTAAGTTTTCACTTCTGTCGGTAGTCCTCCTGACTGCTTTTTTATTTCATCATTTAAGAGAAGAATAAATTATGTTGTAAGAGTTAGCATTTATAATGTTATGTCAGTATTCTTTTGTAAAGCCTTTAATGTGTCTTTATTGTCGTGCTCTATATTGATGTATTCAATAACGTCACAACCAAGTGTTAAGTGCTGCACATGTACCAAATACTTTGTTATATCCCCACCGGTGTTGAGGTCAGCTGCACACTTTTATTCAATACGAATTATTGAGTACAATTTTGACGCGTAGGTACACATTCTAGCACTTAAATAGCGGACCCTATAATTTTGTTACAATTACGCATTCGTCGTCGTATTTAAATACACGCATGATATTATCTCGCTATTGTATACTGTGATGTTGCGATACAATACGGGCGTACCGGCGGGGTGCCAGCCACACAGCCTCTCATAACCGTTTGGGGTTGCCATCTTTTATAAAAGAAATCTTTTATCGCTTTTTTGCCAACTTTTTCTGATTATGATCTCGCGATCTTAACAAATACAACGAAAAAAATTTATAGTATTATTCGAATATTTCTCTTGTATAAAAAGTATATATGGATTTAATTTTCACGTTTAGTTTTCAGTACTCAGCTTAAATTAATTATTAAACTATAATTTTATTTATTATAATAATTTTCTTATCAAGAAATCACTTCATTGATATGTAATCAGTAGGACTATCTTGCTACTATCTAATGTCAGTAACAAGCACCTTTAGGTGGTCTCCGCTGGTTCCCAGGATAGGGTTTGATTGATTTGATTATTACCTACCATTCCATACCATTCCTAAGCAGCGATGCGACTAATTTCCGATATAATTGCAAAAGGTAGCATTTATGCGGTGAATAGGTACTGTATTATATGAAGCTTCATCATACTCTTAAATTTACGTAAAAATATATTATTTGTGACAAACACTAGATATCTAATTTTAGCATTCGTTACTTATAGGATTTCAAATACTGAAAAAATAATTTTAAATTGCAGTACTTAATTTGAATGAATGCCACAAAATTTTTCAACGACATTTTTGAACGTGACTCAATCTGTCGTACGAATGTCAAAACTTTTTTTGGTAACATCCTTTTTTGTCATCCAAGACGAATGTGCGTTATTTCGCTAGAAAAAGTTGGCAACCCTAATAATGCTTTAAAAAAAATGTTCACGAAGCGTGTTTCCTTTGCCTCGTGATTTATAATGTTTTGTTCAGTTCCGGGAGTCAATGGGGTTTTTATTACCTAGTTGTGACGTTATTGTGACAGATACAACAGTGACACTTCTGCATTGTGTCAAGTTCGGGCTATTGTGACGGCACAGGGTGTGGGAACACTTATATGAACATTTTGAATAAAGAACTAATGATGTCATTGAACGTTATGTTCACTGAAGTGATTTATCGATTGTGACCTGCGAATGTGCCTTACGCTTAGAATAATAACGTATAGAAGGATAGTGTCAGTACTTCGAACTTTAAAAATTTGAATCTAAAAATATTAATGGCGGACAGACGATTACACACTTACACACGGAAACCACTATACAAATTATGAAATCAAATTTTGTTTTTATTAACATAAATCGTCGAAATACTTTTAAAAGTAATGTTAAAAACCTTTTTATGTTTCTCAAATGTGTTGTGGCACCATTTGAATGCACAAGCCGTCATAATTACCTATTTATTTTTTAAGAGTTGCATACGTTCGTGCAGTGCAATGACTTGTACATTACGGGACTGTTCCGGCGTAAGCTCTATTAGGCTCCAATTGAAATGCCTCACTTTTTGTGCGTGGACTTACCTTCTATATGTTATTATTCTAAGGCCTTACGATTATTCGGACATTTAAAAGTTCATCATCACTATCGCAGCCCACATACGACCCACTGTTGGGCTCGGGTATCCTTCATAATCGGAGGGGATTTGACCTACTATACCATGCTGGTCAGACATGTTGGTATAGGATTTTGTTTCGAGTGTGTATGAAAGTTTTTAATTGCCTTTTACAATACTCCGAGCAATGTACGATTCAGATATCCTAACATATTGCCATTTTGTACCAAAAATATTTTGAATTTTATAATTATTTAACTTCATTTAAACGCACATACGAGACTACAACAAAACTATAAACATATATCTGTATAAAATGTTCACAAGAGTTATGTGTTAAACGATCATATAAATGTTGAGACTAGAGATAATCATTACCTACATAAAACAGAATATCACGTTGAAGCACATTCACTTTATTATTTATTATTGGAATGAATTTCCAATCGCTGTAGCAATTCAGTAAAAGTCAGCAATTCGTATGACAATCATATTGCAGTACCTCGAGCACGAACAATTAAGAATTACGTCAAATAACTCTGTCGTCTATGGTTGCATTATCGTCCTTACATGATACATTTTACTACGACATGTACCAGAAAATGTTTACACAAGTTGAAGTGTTGGTGCGCAAACGAATTTTTATAATTACAGGTTTGAGAAACGTTCTTTTGTAGTAACAAAACGCATAGAAATGTTCGTAACATTGTCTGATAATATCGTTTTATTGTATTTTTATTACCATCAACAGATATCTATATCGAAAATCAAAAAGCGAAGCTGTGTTTGTACCGCAGTTTTCGATAAAGTTGGGACCGAAACATAAAAACACAGTGATTTGTTACCTCGATGAAGACCTCACCTTGTTTTTGTTTAAACCAATAAGGACTTGTTTTTTGTTTATGTTTTGATTCATATTTATTTGTGTTGTTGCTACGTTCTGGGAAAGATTAATATGTTTGCATCGTTCGCTCCAATAGAAATGTTATAAAAAGTTGTACACAATGTGAACGGTTTGTTTGAATAAACTATTGGACCACACGCGAGATACATTGATGTCATTGACAAAAAATAACACAAAACCTTTAGATATTGAATCTCGATAATGTATATGTGCGGCAACGGGATAAAATACAATTGTCGTCATCCCGTATTTGCCACCAGGAGAGTGGGCAGAAGCTGTCTTCTGGGAAAACTTATAGCACCTACTGCAATCGCCCACCCGTCTGCCGATGCGTAGTGATTATGGCATTATTCCCCCCATTCCGAACCTGGGGAGCCTTACGTCCAATAGTGGACCTCTATAGGCTAATGGGTGGATGGAATATAATTGTGAATACGAGCAAAGGTCTTATCTATGTATTTATTTCTTACTAGCAATCCGCCCTCGCTTCGCTTCGGTTATAGGTTATAGTCGTTTTACCCGTGTAGTTCCCGTTCCCGTGGGAATACCGGGATAAAATATAGTCTAGTTTACGCCCTGATATTATAGCTTTCCACTGGTGAAAGAATTTTTGAAATCGGTCCAGGCGTTTTGAAGATTACCCGGAACAAACAGACAGACAAAAAATTTTTAATTGCTATTTTAGGCATAGGTGTCGTGCAAATAACCGTGTGAGCATGAAAAAAGCCTATTATTTTGACATTACAAACAGACACTCCAATTTTATTTATTGGTATAGATTGCTAATCTTTCACGCCTTAAATACTAAATCATTTGTCTTAAAATCCTTGTGAGACGTGAAACAGGTTAGCATAGGTTAAGTTCTCTTACAGTTAGCTGTAATCTAAACATGTCAGTATTACAACTATTAGCAATTAACCGCGTCACGGTTACAGTACTGAGTGCAATAGCGCCACAAGTCGGCCGCAATAACTACTCTCTGAGCCGACGAACAAATTAAGATTAATTCACGCTGTATCTGTGTGTGGATCTACTCGGTAATTAACGTTAATACAATTTCATAGCTTCAATATGGAGAGATACGATCGCTAGACGAGTAGTCATGGCAATAGGGTTTTCATACCGTTAATACTGTTATACATTATAATCTTTTGAAACATAAGTTTAAAAAAAATGTGCAAACTTTACTGAAGTTTACTGTTTAGTCTTACTAAGGAAAAAATGCATGTATATTAAATAACGCTCCAAGCCGATGTAAACAAAGGATGAGAAGTGGTATCAAGCGGGATACTTTTGTGTTATTATAATCATTCATATTTTTCTGAAGTGAAACTTCTTTAGAATCGTTGTGATTTCAAACTCGATGAAACGAAAAACCCAGTCCATGGAGACACAAACACGTAAATGTACAGCATTCAACCGGCGAGAGAATGAAATAAAGAATAAAGAATGAGAAGGATGAAAGATAAAGAAGTTTCGCTTCTGATATGCGTAGGTACTCTGTACGCGCGCTCTGTTCATTTTTTTTTTAAATAGACAACACCCTATACTGAGGAAATAATTGTTGCGTTGTGAGAGAATTTACAAACATATAGTTCTATAAATTGCCATGCTTATGTGGTTTTACAATCATAGCTGATGTTATAGGAGCCTTCAAGACAACGCTGCTTACTCTCCCTTGTTGCTTCTTAACCAGGTCTACGTTTCCTACGAGACACTATAATGTATTTTTAATAATTCACTATACGATAAAAAACTATTGCTAACTAGTAATAATTTAAAATGTATTCTTGTTAAATAGAAATACGTACTATGTTGCGGTGTGAAAGTCTATACATGAAGAGTTTGCAGGTGTAGTGCGGTGCTGCGGTATGCCGGAGCTGAACCAGGTCGCTGGTCAGCTCGGCCGCAGCCTCGATATATTTCGTGAGAACACACCGCCCGTTGCTCTGTACTACACGCACATATGGTCACCAATCGTCCGAGAATTTTACTAGGACATTGCACAAAAAAAAAGTTTTATTCTACTACTTCAGTCTAAAATAATTATAATAATAAAATTCCTTCAACTGCGAAAATCTCTGTGGTGTTATTTTTCCTTATCACTTGGATATAATTATATTAATAATTTAATTACAATTGTTTCAAATTATAATATTATATTAATTAATATATATGTTTATTTTATTAATATCTTTATAAAATACAGATAATCTCTAATAAGGCTTTCTGACGGAGAAAGATTGCAATGACTTTCTGTGTGGTGACGGAGAAAGAATACAATTTACCATCCCCTTCTCACCCATGGGTGTCATATAAGACGACTAAAGGATATAATATGCAAATAACATAATGTGAAAAAAAGAAAACTCGAAATAAAACCCTATTTTGAGTTTTCTTTTTGTTGTCGACCAGCGTAGTATAGTAGGTCAATTTCTCTCCTATCGTAGCGCAGACTCAAGTCGGGCGGTGACACGTGTGTCAGTTGTGACGATGATGATATACTTATATTGAAAGGTGATGAGACGTAAAAATTTATTAAAAGATCATCGGTGAAATGGACAATATTTTTGGGTTCCTTAAATAATGAACTGTGATCACTAAGCAACCGCACCAAACCTGACTGCAAAGCGTAACGAATATAGCTAAATCCCCTATCCAGAGAGACCTGCACTTCACAAGGAATAAGCTGATGATGACGATGTTGGTGATCATCATCTCAGCTCATATACATATGTGCCTCATATGTCTACTTGCTCACACCCCCTCCACACTAAGAGGGTAATTGATATTGATTTATATCACACTAATCAGTTGTGTTGGTGTTTTTTTTCTTTTTTTTTATGGGTGGGCTATGGTAAGCTCACGCGCGGTCCATTCCGTCCGGCGCGACGAAAGGACGGCGCGCGGGCCCATAACATACCCATACCCACATCACCTCGTTGTTGGGCCGACCACCGAAGCAGGGGGACTTGTCGTCAGTGGTCGGTCCGACGGAATACCCTTTCGGGTACCCTCACCTCTCGACGTCCCTGTCCCGGGACGTCGGTCGCCGTCGCGCGGTCAGCCTCCCTGCGGGTGACGAACTAAATACCCCGTTCCAAATGTGTTGGTGTAGGGTTGCATTTCAAGTTTTCATTCTATTGCTTAAATATTATCTGCGTATTATATTACTTAGTCGATTTTATGTCACCCACAGGCTTAAAAAGTGGTAGCGGTAGTTACACCATAACCACATGAAAAATTATCATTATATGAGATGGATTAGTGTGCTGTCGGAGTAAAAATATAATTAAAATAAATAAAAGACTGCACCGATGGCGTAGTGGTTAAGATATAGAACTACAGTGCCAGCGTAGTGGGTTAGAATCCCACGCAGGACAACACTGTGCGATCCACAAATTATTGTTCTGAGTCTGGATATAATTTATGTCCGTTAATTTCTATGTTTGTAAAGTCCCTAGCAATTAAAGGATAACCTTCGTGCAGGGATACGTCAAAAAAAATCATCACCCCCCTCTTAGCTGTGGGTGTCGTAAAAAAAACGACTAAGGTATATAATTAGTAGATTCAAGAGAAAGAAAATTCGATATAAAACCAACACGTCTGATTAGTATGGAATCGTCGATCAATCCCTCCCATTGTGGAGCCCAACAGTGGGACTTGTGTGGGTTAACATGATGATGACATACGATGTTCATACATTTATTGCAACTTCTAAAGTCTCACTTCAAATAAAATACATTTCAGAATAAGATACACCACGTTTACGTAATACATGGCTACCGTACAAGTGTATCGCTGAACGCATTTGCGGACAGGTGAATATTTGATACAGATAACTAATGGCCCCCAGTGTCCAGTTACTGTACACACTCGGAACGATTTATGCGAGTTATTATCTGTGATATGACAGAAATTATCATTGATATGACAACCTCTCCGGTGATACACGTGGGTGTTATGGACAGGAGCTTAAGTGGTTTGTATCAACCGGACACTTAACTGGTTTATTAGTGAATAACATACTCGTTACACAGGCAATCTTTATAGATATATTAAGGAATACATTTGTATAAAATTAATTTGCGATACTGAAAAAGAGATTAAGGGGAATGGAATTTAAATTTGTATCTGTCGTATATCCGTTTAAATGTTAAAATTGTAATAGAATTGATGTACGAATATTGGCGCGTCTTAAATGTGAGAAGGATATTATGAAGGACGAATTGAAATAAACAAACATTTTCCCACTTACGCCCCATGCTTTAATTATGAAGAAGGCTCAACCTCCTTCATAATTTAAGGCATGTCGGTTAGATGGGTTTGTATAGGGTTTTATTTCAAGTTTTCCTTCTTTTGCATAGATGTTATCTGCATATCATATACTACCAGTCGTCTTTTGCAACATCCATGGGCAAGATAGAGAGTGGTGAATTGTATTTTTAATCCATTAAACAGATATATTGCGTTTACTATCAAAACTATATATACACAGAGAAAGTATAATCGCCCATAGGAGGTTGGTAATTCAGAACGTGTACTATGGCAATACTCGTCATTGTTGAGTGGTTTGTTAGCGAAATGCAGGTCTAAATAGCGGGCTCGAGGGTGTAGACGACATTCAGTTATAATACCGCGTCAATAGTACAAGTTATAGTATACATATAATTAAAGGAAAGATTCAGAAAGTACATTCTATGTTCCTTGTAATTACACAGTAAAAATGCAATCTACCAACCCCTTTCTTGCCCGTGGGTGTCATAAAAGGCGACTAATGGATTACAATATGCAGATAGCATCTATACAAGAAAAGCAACTCTCGAAATAAACTCCAATTCCCAGAGCAGGCTCGTAACCAACAGTGGGACGTGTATCAGCTGGGATAATGATGATGGCGTGTAATTAATTATATATATTTCACTTCATTGGTTTTACTTGTTCATAAGGAAAATTAAAAAAAATAATAATAATATATCCATACATCTAATATTGATAATACATCATTCCCACCGTATCTCAATACTCTCACTCACCGACAAAGACTGTGAGGGTGCCAGAGAGACTTATACAACACATATATATTTGTGAAATTTCATTTTATTGTCATAAAGAATGCCATTTGAAAAAAGACCTCTGACTTCGTACAATATAAATTACGGATATTTATTCATTGGAATTTAATTCATAACGAGAGCACTTCAATATGAAGAAATGTCTGAGGCGACGCGGTATTGGTAACTCTTATATTGTAAACTGTTCATTCGTATTTGTATCAGTTAATATTGTAGGTTTATATGACGTTCAACTATATAATAATTTGATGATAGGAAGATAATGTTGCGATAAGTTAGGCACTAGACCAGCACGTCTATAATCAAAACATAATTATTTACTACTAGCAAACCCGAACTCGCTTCGCTTCGGTTTCAGTCGCCTTATCCGCGTAATTCCCGTTCCAGTGGGTATACCGGGATAAAATGTAGCCTATTTTACTTCCTAATATTATGGCTTTTCATTGGTGAAACAATGCTTGAAATAGGTTCAGTGGTTTAAGCGTGAATGCGTAATAAACAAACAACCAAACTTGCTTTCGCATTTATAATATTAGTAAGGATTTACAAGCCTTGTTATTTTATAAGTTTTCCTTGTGGTAACGAAGTAAGAATACAATTCACCACTCTCCATCTTAACTATGAATGTCGTAAAAGACGAATAATAGGGATATAATATACAAGGAAAACTCGAAACAAAACCCTATGCCAACACGTTTGTTCAGTGTGGTATACCTATTAGGTAAATTGCCCTTTCATAGTGGAGGAGGCTCGAGCCCAACAGTGGGATGTATATGGATGTAAATTAAGAATATAATTAAATATTAGTTAATTTAGTCGATTGACTGATAAGGAAAATTGTTACCAAAGTTGACTTTAGTACAACTTTAATCAGCGTGAAGTTTGTCAGTCACTCATTCGAGTTAGTCAAAGTATTTAAACGTTTCTTGTTAGTACAATAATTAGGAAAATTTCACGAGAAAAGTTCACAACTTCCTAATTTTATTTAAGCGAAAGGCTAATGAAAATTCGGTCACAAAACTCGTCTTGTATTTTTTATCAGCGAACCAACTTACTGATTAACAATCTTAGCCGTTCTAACATTATCTCTGTAAGTAGATATATTCAGTGAACTTAGCCTGCTTAGATATAACTTTTAGTGGATTTATATCGTAATAAGATTTACATTTGTACTGGGGTTAGTATAATGTTATATACATTTTTATATGAGAGCTTTACATTATATGTGCTGAAAGATAAAATTAGGAATAGTGTGATAAGAGAGTGCTGTGGGGAAACCGAAGTAGTGACAAACACTAAGAATGGTATGTTGAGGTGGTTTGTACATGTAGGAAGAACGAGTGACGAGAGGATGACCGAATAAGTGTGAATGAGATGGTTGCAAGAGGACTACGTGGTACATTTCTGGATCAAATCGGAGATGTGCTGGTGAAAGGTCATGTTAAGAGCACGCTTAACTGTAGAGAATGCGATGACTTTGATGACTGTGAGTGAAGCGATGGTGGTTTGTCAGGATCGTGGCTTGTGGCAGTCTCTGCCTACCCCTCTGAGAAGCAGGCGTGAGGCTATGTATGTGTTGTTTTATTTGAACCTTGTAGCCTTGTGGGTATTCTCTTCATTGATATATTTTATGGACGTTTCTGACAAAATCTTCCTTTTAATGATGGCTTCGACCGCGTCGATGTGTCATCCCATAGTGCGTTAGGAGATTCCAATATTAGTTTTAATCGATTCTGATGATCATTAAGAAATAAGTGCTACTATTACATTTTTACTCTGCTCAAGTAAGTCTCGTCACCTGGGCTCGAGTCTCTTCCACAGCGAGAGGGAATTTGAACTACTATTTATTACACTGATTAGATATACGATTCAGGTATAGTGTTTTACTTTTAATTTTCCTTGTTTTAATGATTTCTGATGATTACGCAAGTATTACACATTTTAAATAAACATTTCCTTGTTTTGTAGTGATTTTATTTACTTGCTAGATGAAGGAATATCTCAGCTTGATCCCACTACGCCTCCTCTATAATAGAAAATAAATTGATCTACTATAGCTATACCAGCGGATCAAATGGGTCGCTATAGTGTTTTATTTCAAGATTTTCTTCTCATGCATAGATATTATATGCATTTTTAATCCCTTAGTCGTCTTTTACGACACTCATGGATAAGGTGATGAGTTGTATTCTTACTCCGTCACCACACGGAAATCCCTTGGTCGTGTTTTATGACCACGCACGGCAAAGAAGGGTTTGATGGGGAGTCTATTTTTAGTTCATCACTACACGAATACTATTGTTATTATTACCACAGTATTACCTCAAAACATAATTTATACAAATAATTATATCTATTAGTAAAAAAATTATATTTTAAGAAATGATTAAGTTCTCTATCGGTAAACTTATAAGCGGTATAAATTAATTAAATACGAAGGCGCGTCGCTGTTTTAAATAATTCATGAGGCCGCTACGGACGGTTTAATCTACCGCTCGGAGGCGGACACACTCGCTAATACAAACTACTGCGTTGACAGTTCATTTGTCCTCACTATATCTGGTTTCAACATGTCTTTTCTATATATACCTAATCTATAACAATAAATAAAATTGGAGTGTCTGTTTGTAATGTCAAAATAATAGGCCTTTTTTATGCTCACACGGTTATTTGCCTACTATACATATGCCTAAAAATCACTTTATATTTTTTTTATCTGTCTGTCTGTCTGTTTGTTCCGGGTAATCTTCAAAAGGGCTGGACCGATTTAAAAAATTCTTTCACCAATAGAAAGCTATAATATCAGGGAGTAAACTAGGCTATATTTAATATTCCCACGGGAACGGTAACTACGGGGATAAGGCGACAGAAACCGAAGCGAAGCGAGGGCGGGTTGCTAGTATTTACTAAATTGCTTTTGTGGAGGAATTAAAAATACACTTTACAACCCCCTCGTTTACACGTGGTTGTCGTAAAAGAGAGTTTATAATATTTATGCAAGAGAAACAAACTCGAAATAAATCCTTTTATGAACCCATCTGACTCTAGTATGATGTAGAATCTATCTAGATCCATTTTTCTCCTGTCGTGGAGGAGGTTGAACACTAGCAATAGGACGTTTATAAGCTGAGATGAAGACGACGATTTACTAAATAATGGTTTTTTTATTAATTTATTTAAGGTCGCTGAATAATCTAGATCATTAGCGACCTCTTTAGTTATACATTATATCAACTTATAATAATTAATTAAAGATATTCTATAGTTGCTTCTAATTTGTATAAAAAGTCTTTTTAGAGATTCGAGGATATTAATGCACTCTTTCGGTATTGTACATTGGATTGAACATTCAATAAGCAAATGTTTGACCGATAGGTCAAAGTTACACTGTGTACATTTGTTTTTATTATCCTTAGTATTAAGGTGAATATGAGTTGCGTCGCAATGTCCTATTCAGAACTCATTTAATAAAATCTGGTCTCTCCTATTATTACAGGAAGTTTTATTTTATCAAAAACTGAATGCCTTACCTCATAATTATGATGCAAACCTAAATTGTTCATATAAGTTCTACACTTTCTAACTGCCCTATATTATGTTCTGTAAACACAGAATTTCAACAGATTGCAACGATTTGAAAATTGTAATGCAAAAAGCGTATAACTCGAACAATATTACTATTATATACAGGCAGAGTTTGCTGATTTACTATATTAAAGCACTCAATTACCAATATCATTGATTGTCACATAACAACAATTATATTACAGTATTTTTTATAATTAAACTTGACCACAGGAGAATCCTCAGCGTTGGGCTGCATAGAAATTATACCGGATCGGTTTTCAGCAAACTGGTATTAAGTAAACTTTGTAGTTTACGCCTCACTTGGCTGGAGTTATGTTATATGAAAAAGACGCCGTTACTTATAGACCTCTAATACTTCTTGCTGCACTATTCAATCATCAACTAATATTATGTTCTATGTAATAGAAAGTCTAGTTTCTCACAAGGAAATTTCTCAGTAATACG
This sequence comes from Lymantria dispar, assembly GCA_032191425.1. Lineage (NCBI taxonomy): Eukaryota > Metazoa > Arthropoda > Insecta > Lepidoptera > Erebidae > Lymantria > Lymantria dispar. The sequence continues at coordinate 849,142 of CM063449.1, forward strand.
CGAGTTGTGCGCCCTAGATAGTACCTAATGGCTGACCTTTTTATTAAATAGAAAGTACAGCCTGTTGTAGCGTGTGTTGAGTGGTTAAGAATATATTGTGTCACCAACCCTTGTATTTGTTTGTGAATGAACTTGCCATTGAATGAAAAAATAAGCACTAGAGAGCTCTGAGATCTATTGTAAAACACATAACACCAACTGCGATCTTCAAGTTGAGAGTGGCAATTATGTCATTACCGATTTCGTGTGAACGCCCATCAGCTGATAAATTAACCGGCTATCAATATGTATAAACATCAATTTCTATGTATGGGGTATGTGTACTCTAAAAAGTCGCGACCGATCTTGATGAAATTTTTAGATAATCTTCAGATTAGTTTAGAGAGTAATCCTGTAAGTGTGGTAACGATTTAATGTTAATTCAACAGAAATAACTTTTATAATAAAATTAATGTTACTTTTATAATAAAACTAATAGAAATATAGCAGGACGTAGTTCGTTCCAGAGTCTACACTTTGAAATTGCGACCTTCGGTGTATCACTCAGCTTATATTGCTGAGAGTTCCATTACTGAACTCAAACCTTCTCCACAATGGGAGATTATCTCACTATACCACGCTGGTCAGAGGTGTCGGTAAATTTAATTTCAAGTTCTCTTGCACAGTAGTCTCTTATAACACCCACTGGCGAATACTGGTGATACGAGGTGGTGAATTCTGTTCTTACCACACAGATATCATTTTTCACTAAGGCGTTAGTAGGTTCTTATACTTTTGTTACACTTCTATCATCATCATCATCATCCTCTTAACCCATATAAGTCGCACTGTTGGGCCTAGGCTTCCTCCAAAATAGGAGGGGAATTGACCTACTATACTGCGCTGGTCAGACGCATTGGTGTAGGGTTTTGTGTCGAGTCTTTTTTTATGTTCGGCGTCTTTTACGACACCCACGAGAGAGGGTGGTGAATTGTCTTCTTACTCCGTCACCACACGGTAAGAAACAATTCTATCTATCACCTGCTATTATAGTCTTATGTCCATAAAAATAAGCGTTGGTTGTACATGAATTAAATACATAGTTATTTATAAGTGTAGACGTTTTAATACGATGTAATAATCTAACAAGACGGTCAGGTAGTTAGCCACCGTCAGAACTATGTAAGCGTTCGCTCCGTGAATGTGTCTGTCAAGTATTTGCATATTCATAACCTTAAATTGTGTACTGTCTGTGTAAAATGCAATTATAAACTGTATTTATTGCATAATTTTAGAACAGATATAAAAAAGAAATATTTAAGAAGTGTATATAGTTTTTAAAAGAATATGACACTTTGCCGTGGAAGTTACAAACACTAGTTGGAAAAATCGGAAGGATTTTTTTACATTTATTATATATAGGCTTCACCTCTAAGCAACCATATTTTCTAGTAAACATAACATTTCTCTTACTTATCTAATATGGCTAAACTTTAAAGCAACTTCTGCGGGCATACTAGAATGAAATTAAAGAAACCAACATCAAATATAATTTTCTTCATCCCAAAAATGATCTACTATTTTCGTTCGCACAAATGCCATCAAACGTACGTAGATCTTTTGCCATAAAATTAGGTAATTGAACTTAAATGATAAACATTAAGAATCAAAATGTATATAATGAAATATGTACTATGCGTAGATGAAGGGTTTTTACAGTTATTTGACGATTCATATTGTTATAGCCAATATAAAATTCTGAATTTGCTTTTAGATATTTTTATCCAATAAGAAAATAGAAGCTCAAGTTCAACGGTGGGACGTATAAACCTTATTCCAAATCATTATTGAAAACATTTTTCTACCACACATTAAAACATTTAAATGAATTAAAATAATTTTACAATAATTTTAATTAATTCTATGTCGATCTTTATAAAATATGATATCATCGTCACAGTTAATATGCTTCCCACTGCCTTCTTCATAATAGGCACACCGGTCAGATGGGTTGGTATAGGATTTTATTTTGAGTTTCCTATATATTTATATATAATAGCATAAATGTGAATGAATAAAACATATAAAACTTTACAACGTACGTATATAAATAATATATATTGTGAATGACTACAATATATTTTAAAATACATAATGTTATGACACAAACTGCAATATTATTCATTGAACAATAATATTTTAATAATATATCAATTTGAATGCATCACACGCCTCTAAATACTATTTTATTGTACACTCATAGTGGGAGGTATCGGTACTGACATGTATTTTTCATTTATATATACAAACAACTGGTAGTTACCATCTTATGGTGATTTAACCGTTTAATCTTATATAAAGTATCGTATAGAATTAGTATTTGTGGCCAGTATAAATATTTGCTTGATATGGTAGGCCTCTCCGTGTGGTGACTGAGTAAGAATACAATTTAACAACCCCTTTCTTGCCTGAGGGTGTTAAAAATATTACGAATACTATTAACCATTGCATTGGTCTTACAAGAACCTCTTGGACTAAGAATTTTTTTATCGGCCTGGGTCAATTTATGACACCTGGTCAATAGTTACATTCCCAATGAAGGAGTGACGTCAGGTTGGCGGCTGGCCACTAAATATTGTCAATAACTAATTGCAATATGTACTTATTGCGTCGACCCCAAGCAATCAGGATAAGAGCAGGCTAATGATAATGATGGTAGGTTATAAATACAATATAACTGATATTTATTACATACATACATACATGATAGCACGCCTCTTTCCCATTGCCCGGTAGGCAGAGACACTGCCCTCCACTTGCTACGATCTTGACAAACCACTTTCACCTCCTCCACATTCATTAATCTCCTCATGTATGCTCTACGGTTTAAGAACCTTTCTTAAGAACGTCCCCGATTTGATAATGGAACGTCCGCTTTAGTCCTCCCCCTTCCAACAATTCCGTTTACATTCCTCCTATAAATTCTCCTTGTCAATCTCTTTTCAGTCATTCTCTCTTCATGACCAAACCAATTTAGTATACCTTTTTAAATCCTTGTCACTACATCGACTTTCATACCATAACGATTTATTTCGCCGTAGTAATCGCAATGACTCGTTGACTAAGGGAGTACTAGTGTAGAGGTCAGCTGTATAAACCTGGCAAAGTCGACTGTGTTCCTCAACTTGTCTATTCAATAGTACTTCTCCTCACATACTTTATTATATTTCATTCATCATCATCATCACAGCTCATACACGTCCCACTGCTGGGTTTGAGCCTCCTCCACAATAGGAGGGAAATTGATCTATTATACTGCGCCGGTCAGTCATGCATGTTGGTACTGAGTTGAATTTCGAGTTTTACTTGTCTCGCGTTAAGTGTTATTTGCATATATCTCACAGTCGTGTTTTACGCACCCACGGGTGAAGAAAGGGGTAGTAAACTGTATTCTTACTCTTTCACCATACGGGCATTGCATTTGGTTTGTATTAATTCATCGTACTATAATATTTGACATAATAACATACGTAGAACTTCATTGTCCCTATAATAGTTTTAAATTCTCACTGCGACTTTTAAATTAATTTATATTTATTTTCCTTTCAATATAGAGTTAATTAGCAGTAAATATAAATGTTAATAATTGTAAATAAACATAATATTATTTGTTATTATTCAATCAATGTTAAATATGATAATTATATGGTAACCGTGGTTCGTATCGAACTATTAATGAGAGTTATCCGTCGAGAAACTCAGCGGGCGTGATTATAATTGAAATGTTTACTTATATTTATGTGAACTTAACTAAATATGTATTTACATAAAATATTAACTTTTGAATTTAAATATTACTGTCATACCGATGTGTATACCTACATTTTTGTGAAATTAAAATTATTATAATTTGTATAATATATTTATACCATCCATCAGCCTACAGACGTCCACTGCTGGACATAGGCCTCCCCACGAGGATGCCACTCGGAACGGTCCTACGCCACCTGCATCCAACGGTTTCTTGCGACTTTGAGAATGTCGTCAGTCCACCTAGTGGGAGGTCGTCCTACGCTGCGCCGTCCGATTCGTGGTCGCCACTCAAGAACCTTTCTTCCCCAACGATTGTCGGTTCGACGAGCGATGTGGCCTGCCCATTGCCATTTCAACGTGCTAATTCTGCAGGCTATGTCGGTGACACCCGTTCTTCTACGGATTTCCGTGTTCCGGATTTTATCGGATTTATACAAATAAATAAAATTTAAGTGTCTGTTTGTCAAAATAGTAGTTTTTTTTATGCTCAGGCTATTTGCACGATAGTTATATCTAAAATCAGTTTATTTTTTTTGTATGTTTATTCCAGGGAATCTTTGAAACCATTGAACCGATTTTGATAATATATTTGGCCAGGTAGCTGTCTATATTAGGAGCTTGGCTAGTTTTTCTGTCAGAAAAACCCTATAAAATTTTGTCCGGTTCGGCGTTTTTTTTATTATGGTAGCCGACGAGCAAACAATACACCTGATGGTAAGTGATCCTGTTGCTCATGGACCTTTGATAGATCGCTGCCTACCGTGATAAAGTGAAGGGAGTGTGAATGCGTGCAATGAGGTTCGGTGATACTAAAGGCATCACTAAAATACGCAAACACCTTCAGAAATTTGAGCTACCGGCTCTCTCACTCATCGAACGAAACGCTTACTGCGCTTACTACTCGGACGTCTATTTACTCCTCAGTGCGGTACTAATGCAGACGGCGCAGCCCGCCGCCTCTGTAGGCAGACAAATCGAACACGTGGTCATACTTTAGTAGATATTGCAGATTTAAAATGTGGCGACGAAGTAACTGGAATCGAGGGTGGTCGCTAATATAAAATAAAACTGTTTTTACGGTTTTTATCGGAGGACGAGGATTTGAATGATCATGAATTAAATTGTTCTAAACTTCGCGTTCAATCCGTGTGGTGACGGAGTAAGAAAACAATTCACCAACTCTTCTCTTGCCCGTGGGTGTCGTAAAACACGACTAAGGGATATCTTGTGCAGGTAACAACTATGCAAGAGAGAGAAAATTCGAAATAAAACCCTATATCAAGTCGCTTGACCAGCGTAGGATCGGTGGGGCAATTTCCCTCAGATTGCGGAGGAGGCTTGAGGCCAGCAGTGGGACGTATATAATAATGATAACGTAATTTCGGATATATACTATATAATTGGGAAATATAGTTTTATTTTATGTATAATTCCCTGCGTAAACATCTGCAAGGAATTATTTTTGTGCGAAAACAAATTATAGAGACATTGATCCTTAAAATCAAGATGATTCTCTTCTATTTAACTTTTCTAATTAAATTTGTTGCGGGTCCCAAGATTTTTAAAAACATTTCCCGGGACTGCCTCAGTGTCAAACCTCCGTGTCATCTAAGGAGATCATTGTTAACATTGACTTAAAAGAATTAAAATGGTGTGAATGTGTGGTGGGATTAGTACCAATAAAAATGGCGCTTACAATAAAATAATTGTTTTTATTTGATTCAATAATTTTGTGCTTTATAGAAATGTTTGTTGAAATTCCGTGTGGTGACGGAGTTTGAATATAATTCAACAACCCTATCTTGCCCGTGGGTGTCGTAAAAGACGACTAAAGGATACAATGTGCATATAATGTCTATGCAAAAGAAGGAAAAATTGAAACATAAGCCTTTACCAACACGTCTGACCAGCGTGGTATAGAAAGTCAGTTTGCCTCTCATAGTGGAGGGAGGGAATTTAACATACTCCACCCCGATGGTCAGGTGTTTCGATATTGGGTTTAATTTCAGGTTTTCCTTCTCTTGCATAAATATAACATATTTAATATACCTTTTATGACACCCTCTTAGCGTCTGTGTAAGAGATAGGGTGGTGAATTGTATTATTATTTCACTACACGGAAAATTCGTAATTACACGTTGATATTACATTGAGACTACCGAACGTTCAAAATAGAATGTATATTAAAGCGTTTAAGTAAACTGGTGCAATCATTTATAGTTGAACAAGTTCAGTGAATGAGTTATACGTGATAGTGTCTCTATCGGCACCACTATGCTAGTACATTCACACGATCACACAATACACCGGCTGGTATTTATAGTCCGCCAGAGCTTTCCGATGTCATTTATTCAAAATTCAATAGCACGCGGGCGCATTCACGCGTAACTAGCACGCCACCGCAACACTCGTATAAATTAATATTATTATTATTATTTTTTAATGACAGCACATAGAGCTTTTAAATCCAGAGACAGTCAAATCGACAGGAAGAACATGTGGTAGTGCTCGGAAAGTACTGTAGACAGCAGTTATTGTAATGAATGTGTACGGTACTAATGGTCTTGCTTATCGTATTGGAAAAAACTGATATAGTCATATTAGGGATATTGCTAGTAGAATTAAAAACTGTTGCCATTTCGGAATTGATAGTTAAATAAATATTTTAAGCAAAGTATTACACTAAAAAGTCTACTAAAATTAGGCTTTATATTTACGCGTTATTTATTTAAGATACATATGCGCTAACGCAAACAAAAACTTACATCTCTTATTTTACTTACTATTTAATACTTACATGAGAATAAAACTGTTTATATATACATATTTCATTGTGTTTAATATTAATTTACAAATTTTTATGTTTTAACTTACCCTTTAATGATTAAAATATTAAGTATAAAAACAGTATTAAAGAATCGGTTTCGGCACTTAGCTTCGTACATTGTCACGTCTATCATCTATCAACTTATTGAAAATAGGTACGATAATGGAACCATAAGAGCCATTCTTGAAAAGTTAGCGATCGCAAATGGTGGTTTGTTTTCTCAGGGGAATGTTGCTGTTTACTCTTACAGTAATTCATACGCCTCCCCACTCCCGAATTGAGGAATATGTATTGAATTCTTAACCTCTCACCTAAACAGATTGAAAAAAAAAATATATTACTATTACAAATAACTGTCCAATAGAGTCATTTTGAATAGCAATCTAAAGGCAGCACAGTAATGTGCGAATCTGTTGGCAGGCGTGTGCGCTCGTCTGAGCGCCGTCTGACTGTACTGGCGAGCCGCCAACACACGCCAGCGAGCACTCGCGCCCGGAAGGAAGAGATCTTCTCGCGTTATTGTGCGCAACGGTTATGATAATGGAATGGCATCCGAATACTCCAGCCTACGTAATGACATTTTTACTAGTTCATCCACTGCAGCTAAGCAAGTATATAAGGAGAATCGGGATTTTTGCCTGCTTTAATATCTACGCTGCTTTTCATGCTTTATAATTTTATTTTACTTTTAAAGCCAGCTGGGTTTTAAATTTAACGACAATGTGTTTTGCAATAAAAATAATATAGTTCTAGTTAATGTTATTCTTCACAAGAAAAAGTTTAAATTGGAAATTGTTCGAAGTTAGTTGTTTAAAATACGTATAGTTCTTGTACGTTGAATCATGATCATCATCTCAGCCCATATTATTCCCATTGTTGAGCTCGTGCCTCCTCCACAGTGGAAGGGTAATTAACCTACTATAAAACGCTGGTCAGATAGTTTAGTGTGGGTTTTAAGTTAATTTTTCTTCTCTTGCATAAATATTATCTGCATATATGCCAAATAACAGTAGTAGTAATTCAGGCCTTCTATCGTGTATAGTAAAACTGTAGTCAGCTGCTAAAATATTATTAGTTATATGTATTTTCTGCTTTTCCGTGTGGTGACGAAATAAGAATACAATTCATCGCCCCCTTTCATACCTGTGGGTGTCGTAAAAGACGACTAAAGGATATATTAAGCATATAACATCTATGCATGAGATGGAAAACTCGAAACGAAACCCTATACCAACCTGTCTGACCAGTATGGTATGGTAAGGTCAATTTCCCTCTTATTATGGAGGAGGCTCAAGACCAGCAGAGGGACGTATATGAGCCGAAATGATGATGATTTTCTTCAAGTTATTAATTAATTACAAAGTCAAAAGTGCATAATTGCAATTTATCCGTGTTATTAGACGTTATAAATGATTTCTTTTTAAAACACGACAGTTTGTTTATCACGATTTTTATGTAGTTGATAAATCAGACAGACGTATTAATAGTTAAAATTGTTTCTCAATAGAAAACACTTCAATCTACATGACAAATTAAACTAACACTATTGATATCAAAGTACAAACAACACTTTCACATATAAAACACGAAATACTATTATTATTTAAGTAATAAAATAGATTATCAAATAACTTCAAACGAAACACAGCACGTAGGTGGAGCATTGATATCTATTAAGTCAAATGAAGCTATAACCTACGAGTAGAACCTCTTACCTATAATTAACACCAATCATTCTCTTTGAAGCAATTAATATTAAAATGTAAGGGACGTAAATCAGTGCTCCGGGTCCCATCAAGGTTTAATGGAATTTTAATATTTCACTTTTAGTGTGCGGATCGCAGCATCGCCTGTCGCCGGGGTATTATTTAGTTAGACAACTATATACCAATTAGAGGTTTAAGGACGTTAAAATGATTACGCTCATATATCACAGTGGTTTGGTGTGATATCATGTATCTTATGAACATTGAAATTGTTTAATTTACTAAAATTTATGTATTGTTAGGATTAAATGAATAAATTGTCACAATATTCCCTACAAATTAAATGTTTAATAATTACTCACTTTTTCATATAGAAACATTTTCTTCTTGTACTGGCAATAAATTTCTATCAAAATGTGGTTAACAGGTTTAATAGGTAACTAATTTTGTAGCGGCTAGATAGTAACGATGACCCGTTGAACGTAAGACATCTTAGTTCGCCCGTGACCATGAACGCTATAAGGTGTTGGAAACGTCGGATAATCAGAAATCAAATACAAACGCAATAAAATCCATAGTTTTATTTACAACTAGCAACCCGCCCTCGCTTCGCTTCGGTTTTAGTCGCCTTAACCACATAGTTTCCCATTCCCGTGGGAATACCGGTATAAAATATATTACCTATGTTACTCCCTGATATTATAGCTTTCCATTGGTTAAAGAATTTTTGAAAACGGTTCGATGGTTTACGCGTGAAAGCGTAATAAACAAACAAACTTACTTTCACATTTATAATATTAATAAGGATGTCTAATACTAGCTTAAACATCAAAAATATTTATTGCGTATATTTTCCGGAGTTAGATTACAATTCATTACTTTTCCACTTATCCATAGGTATCGTAAAAGGTGACTAAGGAATATAATATGTAGATGACAACTATGTCAGACCTTCATCATTTATATACGTCCCACTGTTGGGCTTGAGCCTCCTCCACTGTGGGAGAAAATGACCTAATTTGTTTCGAGTTTTCTTGTGTTTTACGACACCCATGAACAAAATAGTGGATAGGGAATTGTATAATATTATTACTCCTCCACCTCAAGAAAAATGTCTATCTTAATATATATAAATTACGTGTCACTTTATTTGTCCGCGATGGACTCCTAAAGTACTTAACCGATTTTAATCAAATTTGCACACCGTGTGCAGTTTGATCCAACTTGAAAGATAGGATAGCTTACATCTTAATTTATAGTCGCAATATTATGTTATTGCAAATTATTTCTATTACCTATATATACCTATTATTTGACATTCACAATTATTTGTTAACTCCAAACTATTTTAACAGATGTCGATATCTGTTGACTGGATTGAGTAATTAATTAATAGATGGCGCTGCTATGTCAAACCTACAAACGTGTCATATACTATTTTAACTTGCTTTTTTACATAGATGCCATTTGTAAAAAATATGACGACCTCCATGACAGATGTTTTCCTACAGTTCCACTTAAATAGTTTAATAAAATGTAATATAACAAAAACATTAGCCATAGCAACGCGTGGCCGGGTCTGCTAGTATGTATATAATTTTTCTTCCTGTGGTGAGAGGGAGACCCTACTGTAGACTGGAGACAGTCTCCACTTTTGTGGTAATCAGCCAATCGACGTCTATTGTTGGATATGAACCTACTATTAGATCAACTCTGTAGACGTCCCACTAATGGGCTTGGGTAAAGGAGGCCTTTACAATGGGCGGCGGATTTACCTGTTATATCACGCTGGCCAGAATTTTTCAAGGTTTAACCGAGTTTACTTTCTTCGAGTTTTTTTCGAGTTTACTTTCTTTTACATAGATGCTATTTATATATTATATATCATCATTATTATTACCATCTCAGCTCATGTATGTCCCACTGACCTTTATGCGAGGGAATTTGATCTTGTATACCACGCCGCTCAAACGTGTTAGCATAGTGTTTTATTTCGAGTTATCCGTCTCTTGCATTGATGTTATCTTGCATATTACATACCATAAACCTCTTTAAAACACTAATAAGCAAGGAAAAGAGTAGTGAATTATGTTCTTACTCCATTACCAAGAAAAATTTGAATCTTCATCCTTACTAATCCTTCCTAATATTATAAATCCGAAAGTAAGTTTGTTTGTTACGCTTTCTCGCTTAAATCACCGAATCGATTTCAAAAATTCTTTCACCAACGGAAAGATATAATATCAGAGAGTAACATAGGCTATATTTTATCCCAGTATTCCCACGGGAACGGGAACTACGCGGATAAAGCGACTTAAACCGAAGCGAAGCGAGGGAGGGTTGCTAGTAGTTAATTATAACCCTATGATTGTCACGCTTGGTGGCATGGTGGCATATTTCTTAAGAAAGTACTACTACCCATTGAGCCATCAGTTTTTTCAGACAAAGAATTATTAGCAAAACATTATCTTATATCTTCAAACGAGCAATTCTTGTATGTATATATATTAAGGATCTCGGAAACGGCTCCAACGATTTTGATGAAATTTGGCATACTAGAGGTTTCGGGGCCAAAAAATCAATCTAGCTATGTTTTATTATGATTTTCAAAAAGCATTTGATACACTGGATCATGAGACCTTATTACAAGCTATGGATGAATGTGGAATACGAGGACCTATGAAAGGATGGTTCCGACAATATTTAAGTAACAGATTTCTCAAAGTTTGTGTAAACGGTGTAGATAGTGGACTAGGTGCAGTAAAATGTGGCGTGCCGACTGGATCTGTCTTCGGACCAATAGGGTATATAATGCACGTCCACAGTATGGTGAATGTTATTAAAAACTGTAATACCTATATGTATGCCGATGACACGTGCTTGGCATACAGTGGCCGGAACTGTGAACAGATGCAGTCGGTAATGCAAGAAGATTTGGATAATGTGGTGAAATGGGCACATGATAACGGCATTATTATTAATATGAATAAGACTAAATGTATGTTGATCTATTCTCCATATAACCAACTAGCTAAAATTGCTAGCATATCGTTAAAGGGCCACACCTTTGATTGTCTTCACAAAAATAAAATTAACTGTCAATGTAAATGTATTGAGCGCGTAGCGAGTTACAAATATTTAGGATTAACTATCGACAGCCGCTTCACCTGGGATACTCACATAGATAATGTTTGCAAAAACTTGCGCTCGGTGTAAACTTAAACTTAACAACCTAAAGTACATAATCAGTAAACGTATATTATATATACTTTATCATGCTCTAGCTGAGTCAATTATAAATTATGGGTTGGGAGCTTATGGACTAACTTTTCCAACGCATCTAAACAAGATTAAAAAAATACAACTTAGACTACTAAAATTATTAATAAATAAGAAAACAAAGCACAGTCTTAATCAGCATTATGAAAAAATATTTAAACATTGTAGAATTTTACCAGCAGAAATGAAAGTAAAGTCTATGATAATATTAGAACAATATAATTCAAATGAACACAAAAATGAGATAGTCCATAGGCAACCAAGTCGTAAGGTTGCACGAAAAATGAAATATAAGGTTCCAAGAGTGAACAATTAGTTTGGTCAACGCATGCGAAGGTGGCTAACTCCTACACTATTAAATGAGCTACCAGCACATTTAATCACCCATGACGTTACAAAAAAACATCTAAAAAACTTACTATTAAAACATTATTTGAGTATGTGTCCATAGTGAACAGAATAGGTAAAGTTAATCAATGTGTAACGATTTAAAAATAATATATAGGAGAAATCAATGTATAGATAAATTTATTTATGAATGGAGTTTTTGTTTTTAGTCTTTCTTTTTTATTATACTTATGTATAATAATTTGTTTGTTATTAATTGTTATTATTTTCTTTTTAAATTTTATTATATAATTATATCAAAACATATTAGAATAATTGCATGTATAAATATGATAATATGATTTAGATGTGTATACCTACATTTATATAGGTGTTTAATAGTGTAACGTGTGGTACGTAACCATGAAAACACTGCCGACAAACTGTTATGCAGTTTGGCAGAAGATAATTCTGAATAAAATGTGTATATTACAAATATAAATAAATAAATAAAAAAAAAATTATAGAAAATGTTGTTTTGTCGGTGTTTTTAGCTAATCAATACTAGCTAATCAATAAAATGTCAATAGAATATGGATTCACTACTAGCTAATCAATAAAATGTCAATAGAATATGGATTCAAATTTCGCCGTCAACGTCAAGAGCGGCGATAGCTCAGTTGGGAAATTGTCCAGGTTTCTTTTTGTTTTGTTTTGGCATTCAAACAGCGTGGGATCGAATCGTGGTGTTATTATTATTCTCTTTTTGTAATTTTTGATATTTTTTCATTATTTAATATTTATTTTTTATTAATAGGTATATATCTAAATAAATTCGACAAAAATACAACAAAAATATTCCGAGCGAAGCTCGGTCAACCAGATATTATATTAGTGATGTAACGAATGTTAGGATTGAGACATTCGCAAATGCGAATGTGAGTGCGAATATTTATCTCCAACATTCGCGAATGCGAATGCGAATGCGAATATGCGAATATAATATATATGAATGTTGACTTTCAAATAAAGCGCGTGCAAAATATCATACGGGTTTAACATTTCGTACCAGCCATGTTTAAGTCAAATATAGCAAAGGTTAACCGTTACAAGTTGAACGAATGAAACTAATCAGATTCTTTCGAAAACATTCGTTGTAATTTGAGATTAGTTTATTATTATTATTGTATTTGTCAAATTTACAAACATGAGTAAAGCACATGTTACTGAAGTGTGGAGTTATTTCACAATTTGTGACGCTGAGAGTGTTAAATGCATGGTATGTCAAAAAAGTTTAATGATTATTTAACAAAAATAATGTAATTTTTTCATATAGAATCATGTTCTTTTTTTATTGGCAAAATTCATTATTCATTCACACAAAAAATCGGTTGTCTGTAAAGTCGGTTTACTGACGATAGTTGAACGTGACAACGTCATAAGAAAATACTGATGGAACGGTTTCATTTTTCAAAAGAAAATTTTAATTTTATTTGTTTGATAGATATTTTGTATGGCAAGCCTTAAATGGAACTGGAGGCAGCAGTGCTCGCCGAATTGTATCAGCGGGTGTCGGGAGTGCGAGGGGAGGGCGGTGTTGTTTCCTTAAGAGAGCTCACCGCCTGGCGCGTCGACGCCCGCCTAGATGTCATCGCCCGTTGGGCAGACCGGCTGGAGAGGCCTCGATACGGTGTCTGGACCGTGGAGGCCTTCCGGCCGGTGCTGATGCAGTGGTTGGAACAGCGGCACGGTATGCTCTCCTTCCGACTCGTGCAGATCTTGACGGGGCATGGATGCTTCGGAAAGTACCTGTACAGGGTCGCTAGGAGGGAGAGAACACCGTCCTACCACCATTGTGATTGCGACGAGGACACGGCGCAGCATACGCTAGAGGTCTGTGCCGCTTGGGCAGAGCAGCGCCGTGAACTCGTCGCAATTATTGGTGCCGACCTGACGCTACCGACCATCGCTAGGGAGATGCTCGGCAGCATCAGGAACTGGGACGCGGTCGCATCCTTCTGCAAGGCAGTTATCTCGCAGAAGGAGGCGGCGGGTCGCGAACGCGAGGAGCACAGCCTCGACGAAGCAACCCGCCGCCAGCGACTGGGGTGGCGCAGGCCCGATTACCTGCGTCCCATGCCGCCCTAGCCGAGGTCGCGGGTGACGTGACCGGGGAGTTAGTCCGTCACCCGCCGAGAGGCCGACCACGTGAGGAAAAACCGACGTCCTCCCCGAGCGGGGGACGTCGGTCGATGGGAGGGTACCCCGGGTAGGGGGTATTCCGTCGGGCCGACCACTGATGACAAGTAATCCCGCTCCGGTGGTCGGTCCAAAGACGAAGGCAACGTGGTGTTCGGGTGTGTTGCGGGTGTTGCGTGCTTAAGCCTCTCTGTCGCCCCGGACAGAGTGGTGCGGCAGCGCGCCGACCGCAGCCCACCCCAAAAAAAAGCCTTAAATGGAACGCCTCAGAGCGAGGTAACGCCGCATACGTCATGTTTTTTCGTGTGTGCAGCTGGCTCCATCGAATTATAAGACGTTGTCACGTCAAAAACAAATATAAATTCCGGATAAGTATTCACCAACATATCATATACTAAATCTTTCTCCGAAACATGCTGCATCTTATGGTATAAATATTATTCTGATCGTTCAGTGGTTTTCGCAGTATAACCGAAAGAAAAACCGGTTCCCCATTCATTAGTTTATATTAGACTGACAAAAATAAGAGAGACAGTATTTCTAATTTAGTCGCCGACCTGAGTGTTCCATAATATTGTTTTATTCAAATATTATGAGTAAATAAAAATAATAAATATTATCATACCATTACACAATTACATATATAATTTGCTTTTAGTTTGTCAAATATATTCGCCAAACATTCGCATCGTTCCTTGCGAATGCGAATGCGATTGAGAATGTCAAAAACATATGCGAATATTCGCAATGCGAATGCGAATATTCGTTACATCACTATATTATATACTTAAGCTTTATCGCCACACCATGAGATATAGTGTTATATGACATAAACAAACGTACATTCAACGAATCGATACGATCAATAAAACGTTCCAAGTCTCTTGTTACAATAATATTAGTGCAATAAAGTGTTATGTTATCTAAAACGATATTTAAACAATAATATAAATTGTACAACGTCGATACGAGACTGTATATTGTACTTAACGGCTAGTGCTCTCTGTAATATTGCGCCAAGTGAGTGGGTAGCCATTGATATTAACACTATACTTATTTACGTATTTACTGTGGGATATAGTTTGTTAGATAAATAGTACCATTGTCATCACGAATAAAGATAAATTAGCTGTAAGAGAGATTTATTTATTCTTAGTCACGACTTTTCCTTTGAAGAGGTAAGCAAAATTGCAACAGACCTACACTACTCTATGAAATTTTTA
The DNA here is from genome assembly GCA_032191425.1 of Lymantria dispar. Lineage (NCBI taxonomy): Eukaryota > Metazoa > Arthropoda > Insecta > Lepidoptera > Erebidae > Lymantria > Lymantria dispar. The sequence continues at coordinate 864,495 of CM063449.1, forward strand.
ATTGCGCGTAATACGAGTTTTTTTTTTTTAAACTAATAAAAGTAACTCTTAACGTTTTTAACACGTTAAACGCCATGGGGGTCACCATGTGGGCCTCGCTTATCTAGTATATGGCCAGCATAAAATCACTTGTTACTAAAATTTTTATGATAATTTTTTATTGCTTTAGGCGCTTTAAAATGTTGTGAATCACGTAGTAAACACTGAATAAAAGTGATTTGTGACCTTATTTTGCTTAAAGTCGCCCCTTATGGCCTAAATGGAAAACTGAAAAATCAGGCCGGCGTTTAACATGTTAATTACAGTTAAGTGATAAGTTTGTGATTGATGCGGATACATACTTAGTATTTGTATTGATTGGATTTCGCGTCATTAATTTATTGATAAGCGAATACGAATGATTTGGCACGTCCGGGGCTATAAAAGGGGAGCGCGTCACCACATAGTCCACCATATTCTCTCCCTATCATCATTAGGCCGACTACTAGTACTAATTCCTTGACATTCGTGGCTGCCACAGCGGGTGTTACCGGGGCGTTATTTTCCCGCAGTCAGCCTTTCTGTGGGTGGCGGATAAATTCTGGTCCGTCTACCTGGGACCATTGCTAGGACGGAAACAGGCGCAGGTACAGCCTACACCACTGCGGCGACCGCGTCGTGTATTAAACACTAACGGCAGATACTGGCCTCGCGTGGTTAAAAATGTGTTTATCCTTACTAATGTTATAAAGTTTGTTTGTTTATTTGTTTGTTACGCTTTCACGCTTAAACCATCGAACCGATTTCAAACTTTCTTTCACTAATGGAAAGCTATAATATCAGGGAGTAACATAGGCTATATTTTATCCCATATTCCCATGGGGACGGGAACTAAGCAATTAAGGCGACTGAAACGAAATTGATATGCTTAATTAAAATCGAATCAAATGAAATTAAACCTTGGAATACCGATTTCTGATGTTTAAGCGAATATTAAACACATGAAACTATTTTTACAAATATTATCGCGTATTTTTTGTTGTTTTTATGACACCCACAGGTAAAAGGGGTGGTGTATTGTATTCTTACTACGTCATCACACGAATAATATTCTATTTAACTCGATCATAATACAATATTTAATGAAAGAACATTTCAGATTCGTCCAGTATATTTAAAGTAAGTATATTTAAAGTTATTCATTGCAAACAAAAATACAAAAGTTTTATCTTTATATAACGTAGATAGACAAAATGTTATCATTGTATACATTTAGCGAGACACACACACGCACACACACACACACACACACACATTATCATACGATGCATACTAATATAGAACGTGTAAGCATACGGGCGGCACGTTTCAACTTGATTTGTTTTTTTATTTCCATTCACTCAGTGGAAATTGTAAAGTGAAATAAAATAAATTATACTTGCATTTTATATGTATACTAGTAAACTCTTTTATTAAAAGGACATTTACAATCGGCGCCGCGTATAAAATTCAATAATATGACTGTCAAAAAGAAAGAATCAGTTTGCTATCTCGGCCTAGTCTTAGAAAAATATTTTCATTTATTCAGCATATTAAAACTGTAGGCGAAAAAGCGAAACGGAATTTCTACGCGCTTACTAGAATATCCACATCTACTTGGGGCCTTCGTTTTAATACACTTAAAACCATATACACGGCCACACATTGGGGTGTATTTGTTACGCTGCACCTGTATGGGCCGATAGGGCCACCGTAGGGGCGGCTCGCCTTAAATTACTACAGAGCCAACGATTGGCCCTAATATTCTTATGTAAAGCCTATAGAACGGTTAGTACCGAGGCCTTGCCAGTACTCGCGGGTGTACTTCCGGTTGATTTGCTGATTCAGAGACGAGCGTCAATGTATTACACCACAAAGGAACTATGAATACAGATTTCCTTCTACCGCGCGACAAAAATAAAATTGCTAGATTGTTTGCACCACAATCCATTGTCTATGAAGAGCTTTTAACTGAATGGCAAGAAAGATGGGATTCATCATCGAAAGGTTTTTCCATGCATCTGGGAGCGCCTGGAGAAGGTGTGGCCGGAGGTTGACCACTTTGTGGCTCAATTTTTAACTGGCCATGGCAACTTTAAAAGTAAATTATTTTCTTTTAAACTCGTACCATCACCATTATGTCAATGTTCCACATCTCACCACGAGTATGAACAATCAGCACATCACATTCTCTGGAAGTGCGATCTCTGGCGAAACGAGCGTAACCTTATGTTAAACAGTTCGCAAGTCACCTGTGGGGTAGTATATATGGGCGCATATCGCCCTCTATCGGCAATATTTGTAAATTTTTTATGTATGTGTTATCAATTATAGTTATAAACATGTTTGAAATATTTGCAACTAATATTTAAATAATTATTTGTAGTAACAACACTGCTATTTACCATGCTATGATATTTAAGACACTTTTTGAATGTATTTCTAGAAATATTTGATTTAATTGTTTAAATATTTATATAATTGATCAAATTAAAATCAATTAGAATTAATGTAATTATTTGTAACCATTTTTAGTTGTTTTTACACAATAAAGATTGTAATTTATCTCTAGTTAGAGCGCCGTCTGTTGAACAATATATGAGAACAATATTTCCTTTAATTACATTAATGTAAATATAAAAATTGACTATTTGGAATTATGTTAAATGCATTAGAATATTTATCATTATTATTTAGCTATATTCAGATAGTTAACGATATTGTTTTATTGGTTTGTTTTAAAAAGTAATTGTAGTTACTAAGACTAGACCGTTTCATTGTAAAGCGGAGGTTATAAAAACATTGTAAGATTAGAATAGAGGACAGTTTTACTTCATTCACTTCTCCGGCAAGAACTCCTAATAAATACAGTGATTACATACTCAGTATTTTACTATCATCGTCCAAATTCCTGGCGCAACGCCGACATATACTATACGGACTTTGTAGCAACTCGAGAAAATTTCCGTGCGTTCATGCGTTTCTGCCATACCTACTGTAGCAATCAATCTTAACGCTCACATATAGGCCCCGTTAAGCTCTTCCGTATCCGTGGTGCCGTACTGCTGCGCTATCGTAGCTGTACACCTTTTTACTTATTGGCTGACTAGTCATTTTATTTTCCTTTTTTTTTTTTTTTTTTTTTTATTGCAAGCAGTGGCAAACGAGCAAACAGTACACCTGATCATAAGTGTTGCTGCCGCTCATGGACCTTTACAAGGCCGCTGCCTACCGCGAAGAAAGTGAAGGGAGTGTGAATGCGTGCATTGAGGCTCGGTGATACTAAAGGCACCATCAAAACCCTCCACACGCAAACACCCTCAGAAAGTTGGGCTTCCGGCTTTCTCGCTCACCGAACGAAGCGCAGTAACAAATTGCTACTACTCAGACGTCGATTTTCTGCGAGAGCGTGGTACTGCCCCGGACCGACCGGCCCACGGCTGTAGACAGATAACTGTCGACAGTGTGGTCCTACCACTCGCATGTCGACAGTGTGGTCCTACCACTCCACTTTCCTATCTCCCGTTTTGCCTAGGAGAGAAGTGGAATCTCAATTTCCAACTCCTCCTCTTTAATCTTTTCTAATTAAATTTGTTGCGGGTCCCAAGACAATTAAAATCATATCCCGGGACTGCCTGAGGGTCAAATCTCGGTGTCATTTATGGAGACCATTGTGGATCCTGGCTTACAGGAGTTACAATGGTGGGAATGTGTGGTGGGATTAGCGCCATAAAAAAATGTATACTACTAAGTAGAAGACTGCATAGATGATGTTGTGGTTAAAATATCAATCTAATATGCCAACTGACTTGGGTTCTATTTTGTGTGTCCTTAAATCTTTTTTTAATACTATTCATCACCAATATACTAAATTTAAAATGCAAAATTATTTATTATGTATAAACCTAGCGCGACTTTTACACTTTGTCAATGTTAAATTTTACTTTAAATTACACTGAATTTCAACGATATTTCGGATCCGAATACGATCCTACTGTTTCTCAGTAGGGCTGGCATTTAGGGGTGCGAGGCTGGGGCACCTCCACGTGGTGCACCCTGGAAACGTCCATTTGGACGGCCAAGATTCCGGCGGGAGGGGGGGTCTCCGCGTGCCGACTCTGAAGGCAGAGCGCACGGCGGATTTGGCCCGGGGCCAATGGGGCGGATGTGTCTCATGGCACTCCGTCGCCAGGGACGGTTGCGTCACGGCCCGGGGGCGTGACGGGTCGGTCGCTCGCGAGCGGCCAGACCCGGAAGGCCCAAACCGTAATCCTGAGTAGGGGGGTCAGGACCGGGGGTCTGCGGACTGCGGGGAAGAAAACCCCTATAAAAATCACCCCAATCTCAAGTTTTGCTACTCGGCGAGGAGATGTATGGCTGGTGGGTTAAGAAGCGCGCGCGAAAAAAAAAAGCGTCCAGTCGTTAGAGTAGTAGTCAAGGAGGACTTAAACTTCCAAAACACGATGGCAGAAGTCAACATCCGTATGTCTTCACCAGAGGGTCCCGGCCAGGCCGGGGAATCCCTTGCTGTGCCGAAGCTTGCGCGCGACGAGGAGTCGCGCCCAAGTTCCGGCACAGTCAGCCCCCAATCGTATGGGTGGGGGGCACCTTCTGCTCCAGCCGCGAGCCCGGCGAAACAGGTGGCTCAAAGAAGGAGGAAGAGGAGGAGGAAGGGCGCCGTGGAAACTACGCATCAGCGTAGGTTGCGCCTAAAGCGGGAAGCGGAACGGCGGGCACAAAAGGATGCCGCCGTAGCCGCGCGCGACGAGGGCGGTGCATCCGCAGCTACCGCAGAGCCGTCGCGGGGCGGAAACGGCGAAATCGCCGGGGCACCGAGGAAGTCGAGGGACAGCTCGAGCCTGTCGTGCGACGAGGGCGGATCAGCCGCAGGACCGTTGCGGGACGAGGGCGGCAGGACCGCAGGACCGTCCAAGTTGGAAGGAGGGAGTGACTCCGGCTCAGAGCGGAGTGACTCACATCTGAGCGACAGCTTAAGAATCTCGCTGTCGAGCGACGAGGGCGGCACAGCCGCAGAGCCGTTGCAGGATGCTGCAGGGCCGTTACAGCACTCGGATGCGGCGGAGGAGATGTCCACGGACGTGGGCGGTGAGACCGCAGAGCCGTCTGACGACGAAGGGCCGCGGGTCGGCCAGAAGAAGGGAGATGGAGGGGAGGATAAGGATAGGGAGAGGAATGCTGAGCGTGCAGCAGGGCCGTCCGGGATGATGGTTGGTGGGTCATCCGGGATGGTGGATAGGGAGGTCGGTGTTAGGAGTGCCGATAAGGAGGTGATCGATGGGGGGGCCGCTCTAACGGCGGCCCTAAGTCCTAGGAGGGGAAGGGAGAAGGCCCGCCCCCCAACGAGGGATCGGAAGCGCCCCCTGCCAAAGGGTGGCAACTCCGAATCCGAATCGGAGGGGAGCGATACCATCAGGCCTCCCCCCAAAGTTGCGACCGCGCGCCGGGGGCGCAGGGGTCGGGGAGGTGCGGTGGCGGTCAGACCGGCGACGCCGTGTCCGGCCGACCAGGGAGGCGAGGTGGTGGCCCTTCAGGCCACAAACGCCCGCCTAAGCGAGGAGGTCTCCGGCTTGCGGGAGCGAAACCGCAGGCTGGAGACGGAACTTTCGGCGGTGCGGAGAGAGAACCGCGGGTTGGCCAAGGACGTGGCTGACCTGCGGTCTCAATTCGAGCGCCTGGTGCCGGCTGTGCCGCCGGCGCCGGCCCCGCCGCCGAAACGGGTCGCGCCAGAGGGCGGGCCCATCGTCTGCGCCCGTGGCGCTGGCTGGGCCTGTCGCGGCCTCGCCGCTGCCTCCCCTCGTCGTAGTCCCTCCGCCAGCTCGTGGCCGCGGGAGACCTCGGAAGGGGGAGGAGCTCAGATAACTGAGCCGCCCCTCCGACCGCCGCTCGCGGCGGACAAGACGAGGCGGCCGCAAGCGTCGGCTCCCACCCCGCTGCCCTGTCAGGGTGGCCGCGTAGTGAGCTACGCTGCGGCCGCGGCGGGACCCAAGGGGACCAAGAAGCCGGCAAGGTGCCGGCTCCCGCCAAGGCCGGGCCGCGGCCGGCAACAGCGTTTGCACCGCAGGCGCCGGCCGGCGAACCCGCGACTGCGCCTGCTGCGCTCAGCGCTGCTGCTAGGCTCGAACAGGGCTGGCAGGTGGCTGAGCGTAGCAGGAAGGCACGCGGCCGCAAAAGCGGAGAGCGGCGGCCAAGAGTGCCGCTGTGGCCGCCGCTCCCCAGGCGGGAGCCGGCGGAAAGGGGAAAAGGTCGCGTAGGGGCCTCAAGTCGCCGAAGACGGCTGCGGTGGTAATCACCGTACTGCCTGAGGCGGCTGAGAGGGGCCTAAACTATGAGGCCGTCCTAAGACGCGCGGCGGGAGCTGGACGTCTCCGACATCGGGGGCGTCGAGGCGAGGACCCGCAAAGCCCGGACAGGGGCTCGAATACTCGAGTTCCCTGGGGCCAAGGGCGCGAAGACGGCCGATAGTTTGGCCACGATGCTGAGGGGGCTGTTCGGACCGGAGGATGGAGTCCGAATCGCCAGGCCCGTCAAGTACGCAGATATGCGCCTCACGGGTCTGGACGACTCCGCGGCGGTGGAGGACATCCGGGAGGCCATTATGGCGCGTACCGGGTGTGCCTCGGACACCGTCCGGATTGGCACCATCCGCCCTGGTCCGGGCGGCGTCGGTGCTGTCTGGGTGCAGTGCCCAGTGGAGTCGGTCAAGCAAATGGCCGACTCAGGCAGGCTCCTCGTGGGCTGGAGTTCGGCGCGGGTAACCATGCTGGAGCCCCGGCCCGCGAGGTGTTATAAGTGCATGGCGGTCGGGCATACTCGACCGACATGCAGGAACAGCTTTGACTGCAGCGAGCTATGTTTACGTTGCGGTCAAACTGGACACCAGGCGGCATCGTGCTCTGCGGTGCCCCACTGCCCCGCGTGTGCGGCGGGCAATAAGCCTGCCAAGCACCGCATGGGCTCTGGGGACTGCAGACCCCCGGCATCGACCCCAAAGGGGCGGGGCGGCCCATCGACCGGGCCAGTCCCCGCTCCGAGCGCGGCCCGATCGCCCGTTAGCGCGGAGGAGGTGACGATGGATACGGACCGTTAATGGACCCCGTATCCATTCGTCTCCTCCAGACCAATCTCAACCACTCCGCCGGTGCGCAGGACGTGTTCCTGCAAGCCATGGCGGAGTGGTTGATAGGAGTAGCCGTAGTCGCGGAGCCGTACGTGGTGCCCGACCGGATTAACTGGTTGGGTAGCACCGATGGCACCGTGCCAATAGTCGCCTCCACGTCGTGGCCTTCGTCGTCTCTGACCCTTAGGGACAGGGGCGTCGGATACGTCGCGGCGGACTGGGGGGAGAATACGCTCTTCGGAGTTTATCTCTAACTGGAGTGTGACCGATTTCGAGGCCTTACTCACCATCATGGAGGCCTCGTTACGGCGACTGGCATCGCGCCAGGTCTTCGTCCTGGGGGACTTTAACGCCAAGTCCGTGGCATGGGGGTCCCCTAGGACGGATGACCGAGGAGTGGGCGGCGGCACTGGGCCTCTGTTTGCTCAGGGGGCAGGGGTGCATACGTGCGTGCGACAACGGGGCGGGTCGATAGTGGACCTTTTGTTCGTTAGCCCCGAGGTCGCCGCACGCGTGGGGAGCTGGCGCGTAGTGGAGGAGGTGGAGACCTTGTCGGACCACCGGTATATCCGGATGGAGGTCTCCCCGGCAATCCCGACGTCCAGCAGGGGTCACGGGGCGGATGGACGTCCTGCGTTCCCGCGATGGGCTGTGGGTCGCTTAGACCGGGACCAGCTGGCGGAGACAGCCATCGTTTACTCGTGGCTGTCCTCTGCCAACCAGTCGGACGGGGTGGACGCCGAGGCTGGCCGCATCCTCAGTGCGTTGACGCAGATCTGCGATGCGGCCATGCCCCGGGTACGGCGTCTGCCCCCGAGGAGGGGGGTCTACTGGTGGTCCCGGGAGCTGGCGGATCTCCGGGCCGCGTGTATCCGCGCCCGGAGGGCCTACACCCGCAGCCGGCGGCGCCATCGCGATGCGGAGCGGGAGGCCGTGCTTTACGAGTGCTACCGCAATGCGCGGTCGGCCTTCAGGCTGGCCGTCCGCTCAGCCAAGGACGTCAGTCGGCAGGAGATGCTGGACGGTCTCGACCGTGACCCCTGGGGACGCCCCTATCGCGCGGTGCTGAATAGGCTACGCGCGCGGGGCCCTCCCCTCACCGAGACTCTCCAGCCCGGCCTTCTCACCCGGGTCATCGAGGACCTGTTCCCGCGGCGGGCGGAACACACGCCCCCGGTCATGGCTCCGCCAGACACTGACCGGGAGGCCGACGACGACAGTGTTCCGCCCATCACGGAACCCGAGATGGGGGTGGCGGTGACGCGCATGCGTGCAAAGTCTACCGCCCCCGGGCCCGACGGTGTTCCTAACCGTGTGCTGGCCCTGGTCCTCGAACACCTGGGACCCCGCCTCAGGGGGCTGTTCGACGCGTGTTTAGCGTCCGGACGGTTCCCTGGGTGCTGGAAGGAGGGAAGGCTGGTGCTCCTGCCGAAGCCGAGACGGTCTCCGGAGTCGCCTTCAGCCTACAGGCCTATCTTGCTGCTCGATGACACGGGCAAGCTACCGGATAGGGTTGTAGCTGCCCACATCGAGCGGCACCTCGTCGGCACGGGGCCCGATCTGTCGGACGCCCAGTTTGGGTTTAGGAGGGATCGTTCGACGATCGCGGCTCTGTTGCGCCTGAGGGCCGTGGCGACTGAGGCCGTCACCGGCGGGGGAGTGCTGTTGATGGTGTCCCTAGACATCGCAAACGCATTCAATAGTCTGCCATTCAGCTGCATCAGGGAGGCGCTCCGGTATCACGGGGTGCCAGTTTACCTGAGGCGGCTAGTGGCAGACTATTTGGAGGGGCGCAGCGTCCTCTGCACCGACCGAGCAGGGGACGTCGTGCGAACTCCCATGATGTGCGGTGTCCCACAGGGATCGGTCCTCGGACCCACCCTGTGGAACATCGGCTACGACTGGGTGTTGAGGGGGAGCCTCCCGCCCGGGCTGGGCGTGATTTGTTACGCCGACGACACGCTCGTCACAGCCCGCGGTGGGACGCTAGAAGAGGCGGTAAGCCTGGCGACCTCGGGTACCGAGGAGGTCGTCAGACGGATCGAGGCGCTGGGGTTGAGGGTCGCCCTGGACAAGACGGAGGCCCTCTTGTTCCATGGGCGCATTATGAGCCCTTCCATCGGCGTCTCGATCACCGTCCACTCGGTCGACATCAGCATCCGGGCCCATATGAGGTACTTGGGCCTGGTGCTCGACGGGCGATGGTGGTTCCGGGAGCATTTCCGCAGGCTCGCGCCGCGGCTCGTCGGCGCGGCGTCCGCCCTATCGTGGCTTATGCGAACGTGGGCGGACCGAGCGCTGCGTGCCGACGGCTGTACGCGGGGGTCATCTGGTCGATGGCCCTGTACGGCGCACCGGTGTGGGCGGGGTCCATGACCGCCCGACTTAGGGCCCTTCTGTGGCGACCACAGAGGGTCACGGTGGTCAGGGCCATCCGCGGATACCGCACGGTGGCGACGGAGGCAGCGTGCCTATTGGCCGGAATTCCCCCGTGGGACCTGGAGGCGGAGATGCTCGCCGGACTATATCGGCGGGTGACGGGGGTGCGAGCGGAGGGTGGTGTGGTCTCGTTAAGGGATCTCACCGCCTGGCGCGTTGACGCCCGCCGAGACGTCGTCGCCCGTTGGACAGTCCGGCTGGAGAGGCCTCGGTTCGGGGTGCGAACCGTGGAGGCCTTCCGGCCGGTGCTGATGCAGTGGTGGTGCTGATGCAGTGGTCTGAGAGGCGGCACGGGGTGCTCTCCTTCCGACTGGTGCAGGTTTTGACGGGGCATGGGTGCTTCGCCAAATACCTGAAGCCTACCTAAGTGAATATAATAATGAATTCATTATTATATTCACTAATTTACATATTATATTTACTAATTTCTTAGAATAATAACGTATAGAAGGTAAGTTCACGCTCAAAAAGTGAGGCATTTCAATTGGAGCCTAATGGAGCTTACGTCGGAAGCATTCCGTAATGTACAAGTCATTGTACTGCACGTACGTACGCAACTCTTAAAAAATAAATTGATAATTATGACGGTTTGTGTATTCAAATGGTGTCACAACACATTTGAAAAACTTAAAAAGGTTTTTAACATTACTTTTAAAAGTATTTCGACGATTTATGTTAATAAAAACAAAATTTGATTTCATTATTTGTATAGTGGTGTGCGTGTGTACATGTGTAATCGTCTGCGCGCCATTAGTATTTTTAGATTAAAATTTTGAAAGTTCGAAGTATTGACACTATCCTTCTATACGTTATTATTCTAAGACTAATTTATTAAAACTAGTGGTCGCCGTGTGGTCGAAATTTGGCCATAATTCATTTTAATTAATTTTTCTGCTACACAATTTTCTTTAATTTTATTTATGTATAATTGTAAATTGAGCAAGCTGTATTTCACTAATAACAAATATATAAGCACAAATCCATATAGTAGCCATTGTCATCATAATTATGATTGTTTGACATTCAGTTCGACCAGAGATTTTAACCGTAAACAAAAGTGTATAAGCGTTGCTACGCAACACACTCACGCGAACGTGTGTGTGTGTGTGTAGCGATTGCGTTGTAGTGTGCTTTTTTCATGCTCACACGGTTATTTGCACGACACCTATGTCTAAAATAGCAATTAAAAAATTTTTGTCTGTCTGTCTGTCTGTTTGTTCCGGGTAATCTTCAAAACGGCTGAACCGATTTCAAAAATTCTTTCACCAATGGAAAGCTATAATAATAGGGCGTAAACTAGGCTGTTATATTATATCCCGGTCTTCCCACGGGAACGGGTACTACACGGGTAAAACGACTATAACCTATAACCGAAGCGAAGCGAGGGCGGGTTGCTAGTTAATAATAAAATACAATATAATGCATTTAAAAATTCTCTTTCACTGTTGACCTGTATATATTTAAAATGTAATTAGTGAGGAGTGCTGACCTCAGAGACGTAGAAGCTGGAAAAGCAAAGAATTTCTCTTAAAGTATAATCTGGGTCAATTTACGATACAGCATCTAAATAAGTTTCTCGTCTGTATTTCATTCCCCAAAGTGGGTCACAAAGAATGTGTTCCCATTATTTTGTAAAAGCAATGCCATATGCGACGGAAGTGTACAATGATAAACTGTCGTCATTAGATCCCGCTAGGTGGCGCATTGCGCGCTATGACAAGTGACTTGCAACGGAAATTAACGAGCCCTTATCGCCAACCCTAAATTAACCATTTCCACCCGGAAATGGAACCCGGGACGTTGCGCTGACAATTAATTACGGAACCAGCCGCTGATTTTGTATATCGATAATGCGTACGGCAAGGTCAATTGTGTTGGTTTATTGTTGGGGGGTGGCTAATAGGCGATGAGGAGATATTGGGCACGCGATAAGCACTTAAACTGAATAATTTGAACGCATTGAAACAAACTTACATTAAATACGGAACCACAATGTATTAGCACTTTATCTTTTCATCAGATCGACTCATAAACGGCCCACTGCTGGGCCCGAGTCTCCTCGACAATACGAGGGCAATTGACCTTACTATATCATGCTGGTCAGACAGGATGGTATAGGGTTTTGTTACGAGTATTCCTTCTCTTACATAGATGTTATACGCGTAGGTATGAACCCTTAGTCGTTTTTTACGACATCCACGGGCAAGATAGGGGGTAATGAATTGTATTCCTACTCCATCACCACAAATTAAAAGTCCAACCAAGAGAATGTGCAGCCGCATTCTTCTCATAAATTTATTAAATCCATTACTTACAGTGATAGTAACGGATTTTAAAGAAATGGATTATAAAGCGCCTAACAAACATAGTGATTAGGGCATTAACCCTGAGAAAGTATTAAATCTCTCAGTCACTTTAATGTAACAGTTAATATAGTTAGTTTATTCGATAATTAAGATTTTTCGTCACACCGTTGTCTCAACGCTGAAAATCCGGAATAAATACCTATTGAAATGAAGACAATGGCAAACTTTTGATACATCTGTCTTTCAATTACCTTTTGTTAGATATGTCTAACAAAAGGTAATTGAAAGACAGATGTATCATAGGTCACAAAGGCTTCCTAAAAAGTTGGATTCCTAATTTTAACTAAAACTATTTTTAAGGATTTTATCGCTTTAATGTCAAGTTTTCCTTCTCTTACATAGATATTATGTGCCCTTAGTTATCTTATATCTTATATGATACCCACAGGCAAGATAGTGAAGGTGGTAAATTGTATTCTTATTCCTTCAACACACCATTCAACTATGTACAATATAAATTGCAAACTACGAACAAACGTACAATTACGAAGATCTTATTTACTGATAAAATATTATTGCAATTAAATGTTTGTGTGCAGCAGTCGTGCCAACTATTGCATATACAATATAATTGAATGTTACAAGTTATCAACGTATCTGTTAATTAAGTTGTATGTCTGAACTTAACATTTGTTCAATGGTCTTGTTGATAACTTGAAACACCTTTATTCAACAAGCTTTAATTTATTTTATGCTACTATACACGCTGCACGCTACACGCTAGTAAGATAGACGTGTACAGGGTTTTATTTCGAGTTTTGCTTCTCTTGCATATATCTATACGTCAAATTTAAATCATTTTTTATACATAAACCCCGCGGGGGCACTTATATACTGTCATTTTTTTATATTTTACCTTAAACTACCATCAGATCGAAACACCACCGCATGGCAAGATCGAGGAAGAAACACAAGAGGTCTGTCTATTTTTTTATTTATTAAGTAATTAAAAAAATTACATAACATGCCTATTAATAGCTCCAGTGTGATGCCTTTCGAACCATGATATATTATATTACTATTCTCAAATATAATGAAAAAGATTATGACTGAACCAGATCCCGCAAGCGGCACCCGATCATGAGAACCTCTTTTCCCCTACGATTGTCGGTCCATCGGGGAAGGTGGCGTATTTTTAGTTCAACGTGCTAATTCTTCGCGTTACATTAATTAATAATGTTTAATATTTTATTAACAAACAGTTAAATAAATTACATTTTTATCAAGTTTAATGTAAAACGCCCGTGAAATAATAAAACTAAAGCCTGCACTACGAGATAAACACATATATCATAAGGGACTTTTGTCACAGCTCATATACGTCGCACTATGGGTCAAGATGGCTCAAGCCCCTCCACAGGGAACAAAAATTGACCTAATACATTTTCCTTCTCTTATACAGTTGTTATATACCCATTATGTCCCTTGAACGTCTTGTACGATGCCTACGGGTAAGATGGGACTTTGAAAACACACATTTAACGGAAATAACTAAACTCAAACCTTTTGTAAATCCCACATAAAATTGTCCTGTGATTTGGATCGAACCTACAACACTCGTCAAACAGGTCGTTACGTGAACTGTACAACATGAAAAAAACCGTCAATATACTTTTACCACTGATTCTTTGATATCAATAACATAAATAAGTTTATTGTATATTATTTGGGTTCTTAAACTCCTTACAAAAAGCTTTACAAATAAAATTGTATGTGTATCGCGGCTCAAATGGCTATTATGTATTTCTTTTCATGAGTTCAACGCTGTTAATAGCCAAAATATACTTTACATTATACAGTAAAATTCTCTTCAGGCTCTTTGTATAAAATATCAAACATATTTCTGTTATTTTTAATGTTGCTTCTTTATTTCTTGATTATTTTAAAGGGTGCATATTCATTTTTTGTTTGACGGTTGTAAGAATGGCGAGCAAAGACATTTGAAAATTTAGTTATTAAGCTCATTTTCATGATATTAATAATATACGCCCGGCTTTATTTCAGTCAGGAAAGCTGTAAGCAAGCCGTAAACAATAAAACAACGCGTCTGCCCTCATCATTATTTCTTACAATCAGATAGACTAGAACCTTTACTTGCGGTAGCTACATTCAGTGAGTCTTTTCCCCTTACATTGAGAGCTATTTTAGAGTTATCTGTTGCAGCCATAACCTTTTGTAAAATATCATATATCCTGCTTTGAAAGGTATCACTTTGGAGCTACTTACTAAATATGTTATATATCATTTTACATAAAAGGGTCATTTAAAAAATATAAAAGATACGCCTGCCGAGTTAAATGCCAGCCCATTTTTTTTTTGTGGGTGGGCCGCGGTTGGCTCGCCTCCGCACCACTCCGTCCGGGGCGACAGAGGGGCTTAAGCACGCAACTCCCGCGACCCACCCGAAAACCACGTCGCCTTCGTCGTTGGGCCGACCACTGAAGCAGCGTTAACTTGTCGTCAGTGGTCGGCCCGACGGAATACCCCCTATTGGGGTACACTCCCATCGACCGAAGTCCCCCCCTCGGGGAGGACGTCGGTCTTTCCTCACGCGGTCGGCCTCTCGGCGGGTGACGGACTAATCCCCGGTCACGTCACCCGCGGCCTCGGCTAGGGCGGCATGAGGCGCAGATAGTTGCGCCTACGCCGCCCCAGTCACCGGCGGCGGATCTCCTCATCGAGGCTGCGCTCCTCACGCAGGCGAGATCCTCCTTCCGCGAGATCACTGTCTCGCAGAAGGCTGCGACCGCGTCCCAATTCCCGACGCTGTCGACCATCGCCCTAGCGATAGCCGGCAGCGTCAGGTCCGTACCGATGATTGCGACGAGTTCACAGCGCTGCACTGCCCAAGCCCCGCAGGCCTCGAGCGTGTGGCGCGCCGTGTCCTCGTCGCAATCGCAGTGGTGGCAGGACGGTGTACTCTCCCTCCTCACGACCAATGAATGACCAGTAATGAACATGTGTGGTGACGGAGTAAGAATACAGATCACCACTCCCTATCTTAACCGTGAATGTCGTAAAAGCGATATAATACGCATATAACATGAGGAAGAGAAGGAAAAACTCGAAAACAACCCTATACCAACCTGTCCGACCAGCATGGTATAGTAAGGTTTAATTTTCTTCAATTGTAGAGGAGGCTCAAGCCCAACAGTGGGACGTATATGGACTGTTCAGTGTTCGTGTGGATTTCGGAGTAATAATACAATTCACCACCCCCTATTTTACCCGTGGGTGTCATAAAAGGCGAGTAAGGGATATGATATGCATATAACATCTATGCAAGAGAAGAAAAATTTGAAATAAAATTCTAAATCAATACGTCTGACCATCGTGGTACAGTAGGTCAATTACTCTCGTGTTGATGAGGAGGTTGTTGCTCAGCAGTGGGACATACATGAGCTGAGACCATGATGATTAACTGCAACATGTATTGGAGTTGTCAAGTATATTGTGAAGTATTGAAAGCGCTACAAACTCATTATTATTCATCATCATTTCAGCCTACCACCGTCCACTGCTGGACGTAGGCCTCCATCATGTTACGCTACAGAATGGGGTCTTGTACCGTCTGCATCCAATGACGTCCAGCTAATTTCACCAGGTCGTCGGTCCACCTAGTGGCAGGACGTCCTACACTGTGTCGTCCGATATGTGGTCGCCACTCGAGAACCTTTCTTTCCCAGAGGTTGTCGATTCGTCGAGGGATGTGGTCTACCCATTGCCACTTCAGCGTGTTAATTATTCGTGCTATGTTGGTTACACCGTTCTGCAGATTTCCGTATTTCAGATTCTTTCTCGTAGAGAGATGCCGCGTATAGCCCGCTCCATAGTACGCTGAGCGACTTTGAGCTTGGTTATGAGGCCTACATTTGGGGATCAATAATAAAGATATTTTAGGTTGCTATGAAAGTACCATTTAGTGAAAGATTATCAAACTCCTCACAATTTATATTTCTTAAAATTGTCTCAAGGGGACGCGGACGCTCGAGGAAGTTGTTCGTCGCGCGACACCTCTCGACATCTCGAGCTCGTTACGCATCAATTGACGACGGTTATCATCAGGGGCGCGATGGCTGACACCAACACGTTGCTAACTCAATAACAGGCGACAAATTTACTGTAGATTAAACGAGACGCCTCACGCCGCGCGCCCACCGAACGGATATTGAAATTTTACGATCTACTACAATCCCGCTCCGTTTAGATGTTATTTTTAAACGATGCACAGGGCTGTCAATTGTTTACAATATTTTAGAAAAATTAAAAAAATCTAATTGGTGTGTGCTTAAAATTGTAAGTCAGAAGTGAAAACTTTATCAAGTCAAGGTTAATAATACAAACTATAACTATTTTTTTAGTTCTATATAGTCAAAGTAATAAGACACTATATATAATTGTAACTAGCTGATCGTTATTTGTATTATACTCTAAAACCGAAACAATAGATTTGTGATGACTATATTATATGCAATTAACTGACTGGACAGACGTTGTTCTGTCCAAATCTAAAAAAAGTAAAACTAATTCTCTTTGAAATCGATCACAGCGCCTTCTACCAGTTCCAATGATTAATGTAAACCATTCTCAAATCCGTCGTAACAGCCATATAAAAATCATCAAAATCGGTCCAGCTGTTTAGAAGGAGTTGAATTACATACACACGCACAGAAGATTTATACTATAAAGTTTTGATTGGAGATTTGCTATATGTCAAAAAAGTATGGAAAAATGGCCACATTCTGCAAAAGATAGTTGTGAATTTTTGATATTAAACAGTTAAAAATATATTTAAAGAAAATTAATTCGAATGCAAATTCATTATTAAATTAATTCAATAAATTACTGCCGAATCGAAATTTAGCGATCACATTCACTGAGAAGATCTAGCAAGAAATTTCTCTCTGAATCTGAAAGCTGGATGAAATATAAAACATGTATTTGTCTATGGTAGTGTATTGTAACACGGCACAACCCTAGTGTTGTTCTGTTTGACAGTTTAACGTGGCGCGTTATATCTGTGTGACAGTTATATGTAAACAGTCCACGCTTTTGTTACTTTCCCCGAATATCTGTGATGTGAAACTTTGTATGTTTCATTAATTATATGTGAGTGACGTGTGAGCGTGACCTCACTGTTAGAGTTCACTGCCATCTATTGTAATACCAAGATAAATTATGATGATGATAATACAATATACATTATTCGCAACTTTTTATCACATGAAGGTTATTTTAACCGCAATGGCGTTTTAACTGGGGATGCGAATATTGAAACCAAGAACAACGATGTATCGATACATCGATGTTTCAGATCAAATATCGATGTACAAAAAACATCGATGTTTTTTAGTGATCTATGGCCCGAATTAGCCCAAATCATCCGAAATTTAATTTAAAATGCAAGCTATATTTATTATCTATAACAATATTATCTATTGAATAGGTAAGTCTCTAGAGCAAGGATGGTGTAGAGTTAAGGAAATAAAATTACATATAACAGTTGTTTTTTTTTACCTACAGTTATTACAAGCATATATTCACTGCAGCAAGTTATTTAGAAATAGATTTAAAAACTTAACGGTTTTGACAAAAACTTAAATACGTAAATCATTGACCCTGGTAAATAAGCTGTTATGTAGGCCCTGCGAAAAATACCATATATTTAAATCGATGGCAGGGAAAACATGATATGAAATAACATCGATGTTTTGCAATGATAAACATCGATTGCAAACATCGATGTTTTTTTTACTTCTCGTTTGCATCCCTAGTTTTAACACACTCTCCAATATAGATTTTACTTGATTTGCGCTTTTATTTCCAAAATACAAAGTAGATGTGTAACTATTTGAAAGTCTTGATATGTAATGGTTGTTAGGTTATTAATACTACTAGTGCAATTTGAATTGCAAATATATAAGATTGCAGATGGATATTATATCGATCAGTCGCGCGCTGTTCATTCTAATTTCTATTGCCTTTGCTCTCTACTGCATGTATATATTACTGTTGAAAGACAATTGTAATTTAAAATTTGATGTATAAGTTACACGCGTTTCATCATCATTCATCATCATTTCAGCCTATATATGTCCTACTATTGGACTCTGGCCTCCTCCATAATGGGAGGGGAATTGATCTACTATTCCATGTATTGTGGTCTCAGACGTGTTGGAATAGGGTTTTGTTTCGAGTGTTTCTTCTCTTACACAGATATTATATGCTTATTATATCCCTTAGTCGTCTTTGACGCATCTTCAGGAATATAGGGAGTGGTGAATTGTATTCTTTTTCTGTTATCACACGTCTAAAAACAAACTTTTCATCATATTTCGAAGGGAATACACATCTCTAATCTCCAAAATAAAACTTGCATTTCAATAATTATTCATCACCATCATTCATCTTATCACCGTCCGTTGTTGGACTTAGGCCTACCTCGTTTTTCGCCACTAAGTGCGATCCAGTGCCACCTGCATCTAACGATGCCCAGCGACTTTCACCAGGTCGTCAGTCCGCCTAGTTGGGCGGCTTCCTAGACTGCGTCGTCCGAAGTATGATCGTCAGTCAAGAAACTTTTCCCCCCGACGGTTGTCGGTTCATCGTGCAATGTATCCTGCCCATTGTCACTTCAGCGTGCTAATTCTCCGTGCTATGTTGGTTACACCCGTTTTTCTACAGATTTCCATATTTTGGATTCAATCCCGCAGAAAAATCCCGAACATAGCCCGTTTCATAGCACGCTGAGCGACTTAGAGCTTGGTTATGAGGCCCACGTTTCGGGAGCACGTTTCCGTGCCGTAAGTCACCACTGGTAACACACACTGGTCGTATTCCTGTGTTGTCTATTATTATTAAAGATTTTATATATAGCTACAAATTCAAATATATATTATAGAAAATAGTATTTCCCTAGGCTAGGTTTATTGAAACGAAACTATAGCAAAAATTTACATTTGTCTATCTTAAATAATTCAAACTGTACCTAGATATATTATTTAAATGGTTGCTATTCGTATTTATCTATTGCATTTACCATCCATTACTATGAATGCTGAACTAGGAACATAAATAAACTGAGATAAGCAGATTTTAATTGAGAAGATAAGTGTTGCCTGCGGGTGCGCCTCTAGCGAGCGGTACAGCTGCACGTCCCCTACAACTCGTCTGCGTACACTGTCGCGTTACGGACCCGCCACTGTATACTCACTAGGGTTGTCAGCGTTCACTATGTTACATCTTATTTTATTCATCATCATCATCATCATCTCAGCCCATATATGTCCCACTGTTGGGCTCGGGACTTGACCTACTATACCACGCTGGTCAGACGTGTTGGTATAGGGTTTTATTTCGAGTTTTCCTTCTCTCGCATAGATGATGTATGCCTTTTATATCCCTTAGTCGTCTCGTACGATCACCCACGGGTAAGATAGGGGGTGGTGAATTGTATTCTTACTCTGTCACCACAGGGAATATTTTCTTATTTTATTTACTGAAGTTAAACTTCTTGCGCGCATGAAGGATGAAACGCAATTTAGTGACATGTGAGACGTTTTTGTCCAAGAAGAGAGAGAGAGAGAGAGAGAGAGAGAGAGAGCGATTGAGACCGATTGAGAGAGAATGGGAAAGGACAAACATAGCACGAGGCACACAGCCATGGAGCGAGAGTAGGGAGCAAGCGAATGAGGAAATATCGAGAGAGAGAGAGAGAATGGGAGAGTAATTTTTTTAAAATTTTGACACACGTGGCACCGGCGATTTTTCACTTCTGATATGCGTACTTTGAACGCACGCTCTTTTTTGATAAAATAGATAATTTTTTTAAATAAAACTACTTTAGGGATTTTATCGCGTTTGTATTTGATTTTTGATTACCCGACGTTTCGAACACTTTGCAGCATTGATGGTCACGGGCGGACCAGTAAGTCCGTAGTTTTATTTGAAATGTGTAATACTCGCGAAAACATCAGAAATCATTAAATAGATAATTATTTATCCATCCATTAGCCTATAGACGTCCACTGTTAGACATAGGCCTCTCCACACGTATGTTGATTCAGCTAGTCTATACCAATAAATAAAATTGGAGTGTCTGTTTCTAATGTCAAAATAATATCTTTTTTTCATGCTCACACGGTTATTTGCACGACACCTATGCCTAAAATAGCAATTAAAAAACTTTTGTCTGTCTGTCTGTCTGTCTATCTGTCTGTCTATCTGTCTGTCTATCTGTCTGTCTGTCTGTCTGTCTGTCTGTCTGTCTGTTTGTTCCGGGTAATCTTTAAGAGTGGTAGGACCACACTGTCGACAGTTATCTGTCTACAGTCGCGGGCCGGTCCGTCCGGGGCAGTACCACACTCTCGCAGAAAATCGACGTCTGAATAGTAGCGATTTATTACTGCGCTTCGTTCGGTGAGCGAGAGTGCCGGAAGCCCAGCTTTCTGAGGGTGTTTGCGTGTGGAGGGTTTTGGTGGTGCCCTTGGTATCACCGAGCCTCAATGCACGCATTCACACTCCCTTCACTTTCTTCGCGGTAGGCAACGGCCTTGTAAAGGTCCATGAGCGGCAGCAACATCAGGTGTACTGTTTGCTCGTTTGCCACCGTTTGCAATAAAAAAACAAAAAAAAAAAAACGGCTGGACCGATTTCAAAAATTCTTTCACCAATGGAAAGCTATAATACCAGGGCGTAAACTAGGCTATATTTTATCCCGGTATTCCCACGGGAACGGGAACTACGCGGGTAAAACGACTATAACCTATAACCGAAGCGAAGCGAGGGCGGGTTGCTAGTTACTTTATAAATTCGCGCGCACACCGTTACAAATGTCAACTAGATAATGCTTTTTAATAAAACTTTCAACATTTTAAATACTTTTTTTTATTAGTGTCGATTTTTCTACAAACGTAGGATAACGCGAAGAATAAAATTTTAGATTTTTTTATTCTGTTACGCCAATGAAGTGTAACTTCTTACGTACGTAAATAAGTAGAAACACGCTTTTTTAATCCAATGATTTGTAGCACCAAAGTAGTAAATGAATGTTATATCAAATATTAATATTATAATAAAGAACCTTAACTTTCTAAAGTGTTAGACACAAAATTCATATAAACGATTTTCTCTGCGGTGTCAATATCCATCAATTTTTAGCGCCAGTGCGTTCAAATGTAGATAAATGGTTTTTGTCGACGTTCGAGATGTTCTATTTAAAAATCAGGTCAATCCTTTATGTATAAAAATTCAACAGGTCAAAGTAAAAATAGTTACTTGTTATGTACACATAAACACTATATAAAATTAAAGTAACAATACTACGGACGAATTAAGTTGTTGTAGTATTGTTATTATATTCCGTAACTCTCATTTTCCAGTAAAAAATCTTTTTCAGTGTCGTTGGAGTTGGTTTTTTTTATCGCTGTCGGTGGCAAACGAGCAAATAGCACCTACACCAGATGGTAAGCGATATTGTTGCTCATCGACATTAGCTACCGTGAAGATAGTGAAGGTGTGGAATGAAGTTCGGCGATACCAAAACCTCACAACATTCTTACAAAGTTGGATTTTTGGCTCTCTCGCTTACCGAACGAAGTGCTGAAACAAATTGCTACTCAGGCTCAGTGTGGTACCTCGGTGTCGCTTTGAGACAGTCGTGTTAAGACATGCTTAGTATAGTCTCAGCTCATACACTTCTTCCTACTGTTGAGTCCCCAATAGGAGGTAAATTGATCTACTATACTATGCTGATCAGACGTGTTTTTATGTCAAGTTTTGCTTCTCTTACATAGATGTTATATACATATTATATTCTTTAGTCGTCTTTTACGACACCTATGAGCAAGATGATGGGGGTGATGAATTGTATTCTTACTTCGTCACCTCACTGATTTATTTAAAGACAAGAAATGATTGAATGGCATAACATCTACATAATTATTAAATAGTGACGTTTTATATAATCTAGTCAACCCTATCGCATCTCCCCCGCGCCTCGGTATATGTGACTGTTTGTTTTATACAACATTGGGCTATAAATCTTAGAGAATTTTCTGGAAGGATTTCTCTCTAAAAAACGTTAGCGATACATCCGTTGTGTTTATATTACTTGATTTAATATTTGTGCAATGTTGATAGGACTGAGGTTCTCTTGTTTTTAGTTAATTAATTGTGTTTACATTACCTCCGGGCTGCTTCAAAACAATCGTGGGCCTGAAATTACCTGTAAAAA
This sequence comes from Lymantria dispar, assembly GCA_032191425.1. NCBI lineage: Eukaryota > Metazoa > Arthropoda > Insecta > Lepidoptera > Erebidae > Lymantria > Lymantria dispar. The sequence continues at coordinate 886,690 of CM063449.1, forward strand.
AGGAAAGTACATTATTATATTTGTTCAAAATGTTTTTTATTATTATATCAACGTTTGTATGAGGAAATAACATACGTTGCTTTCTTAGGATAGGAGATATTGTATGTTGTAATATTAATATTATCTTGTTCGATATTATTTAGAATCGTGACAGTATGTTTTCCTTTCATCTTAGGAGAAATGGTCTATAAATTTACCAATATTATGTTCGCTTTATTGTACTGTGTGATATTGGCTACGAATACTACTTACTACACCCATAGGTGTCGTGAAAGACAAATAAAAGCTTTATATATATATTCTCGGGCCGACCACTGATGACAAGTAACCCTGCTCCGGTGGTCGGTCCAACGACGAAGGCGACGTGGTGCTCGGGTGGGTTGCGGGTGTTGCGTGCTTATGCCCCTCTGTTGTCCCGGACGGAGTGGTGCGAGAAGCGCGCCGACCGCAGCCCACCCCAAAAAAAAAGCCGTCGCCTGCCAATGAAATGGATCATATTGTTCAATATTTCTTATGCAGCACATACATGCGAGGTGTAAATTGGTATTGAAAACGCGATGAAAAAGATCCTTGAAAAATTCTAAATATTCTTATTAATTAGGGCATGGTGTACAATAATTATGTGGTATTTTGTTTTCTAATTTCCTACATCCGACATAAACTAACGATATATTTTTCTAGAGGTGTCGTTTTAATTGTATTCTTACTCCGTCACCACACGGAATATGTTATGTATGTATCCTATAGTAGCCACGTAACATTGTATTTAAGTATAATTTTCAATGAGCAAAAATTCAGCACTGCTCTTTATGAAACGCTATATAGAAAATAGATTCATATAAGTATAAATCAATAAAGAAAGAGAAGCAAATTATCTGTAGGCATATCTTGACGATAAAATTGCTTCGAATCAGTTGTGGACTGTTTCTAATTGCTAACAGACAACCAGTGCTACAGTTGGGGACATTAAATACATCGTTATAGGGTTGCCTCTTATATATTGCTATTGGTTGTACTGCATAGATGACAGAATAGTTTAAGTAACGTCATAAGTTCAGTCCCTACGGAGGACAATTCTTATGACAGATCACATAACAGTTTTCTGAGTCTGGAGCAATTTGTGTCCGTGAACTATAAATTTATGAAGCCCCTCGCGATGCAAGGGTTAATTTCTTAATTCGGGTATCAAGAAGGGATATCTCAATGAAAATATATCAATTACATAGTTATCTTCATTCATTGAGACAGTTTTAACTGCTGCAGTGACTGGGTGGAAAAGGCAATCTCGACAAATCACTTACATATCTCCTTTAGTTATTTCATATGACATTTACAGTAAGAAAATTATATAGTAATAAATATATTGTATTTTTGTTTCATGACTACATGAAAAAATGTTAATGGTTGCTTCGGAATTTACTCTTTAACCTCGAAGGCATGCCTTCATCATCATTCCTCGTGATCCCTCAGTCAATTTATAACAAGGGGTAATGACAACTGTATTGTTATCTTATCGCCACAAGGTGATGTCACCCATTCACATAATATTGTATACTCCGATCGTTTATTTTCTATTTTTAATATTTTTACTATTGTAAATTTAAGACACTAGTAAAGTTGTTTTTTAATCTATCTAATAATCTACCACCAGATCGGTATTTTTATAGAATCCATGTCGTGGTCTTATGTCTAAGAACATTACTCATCATCTTATCCTATCTTGTGAATATCGTTAAAGACGACTCAGGGATCTGATAACATCGCTGCACAAGAAATAAAACTTGAAATAAAAGCCAACCCGTTTCGAGTGCGTACAATAGTTTATAGTCCCTCTTTTTATGTAGGAGGTACAGGGCTTCCAAGGCCAATGCTGAAAAACGCATAAGTTCATAATGGAATAATAGAAAATTGTATTTTAAAAAATTAAAAAACACGTTTACAAGTTGGCAGTTCGAATCATGGAAGCTTCGAATTTTGCGCAAGCGTAGTTTGCACACTAGCTCTATCTCAAAGGAATGGATTTATCTAGAAATTTTCTAAATCCTGGCGAATCTAATCAGGATATTCGCCTATTTTGCTCGAATTATTGTATTGTCATAGGCCTTTGACGAGTGTGCAAAGTTTAAATAACATCTGTTCAAAGTGGGGCAAAATGATGGTCAAAGAGTCCGTTACATACATACATACATACAGGTGAAACTAATAAAAGCGTGTTAAAATGAGAAGTAGATAACTATTTTATGTTTAAAAATATGAGGATATATTCAAAAGGTTTTGGTTTTCATAGTGAGCGAATTTTCAACAGTTCTTAATGATTAAAATTTGCCAACTATAATGTCGAAAACTTGGGTAATTTGAAGTTGAATATGGTCCGCTGTCGCACTTAACAATCGCTTAGCAACCCTACTCGAAAATCCCAAACTGTAACATAATTTCGCTCTCGTTTGCCCGACTATGACCATCGATAATGAAGCTCGCGGAATAATCCAAGGGTGGCAAGCGGACGACAACTAAGCACGTTAATGTACCGCCGGGCCGGGCCGGGGACCGAACCCCCCCGACAGTTACAACACTATTAAATTTAGGGACGAAAAATGAGAAGTGTATTTGAATTTGATTTAAGCAAATGGAACTATTTATTTTGGGATTAAAACGGGTTGATAACGAATTTATAGGTTTTGATTGAAATGAAACTTTCTGTGAAGGACTCTCGTTTGAGTAATTGTGTCTATAAGTTATTCCGATTGAGAGATTGAAATTGCGAGAGGTCTGGCCGATATTTAACTAATGGTTTAACGATTATATAAATACTAATTTTTGCCTGCGACTTCGTCCACGTGGAATAGTTATTTTGAGCAAATGCTAACTTTAACCCGCGACGTTGTTTACGTAGAAGGTGCAAATATCTTTAAATAATACAATTCTGCACGTAGCGGAAGCTCACAAAAGGAAAAAATCATCAATTTTGAAACATTATTCATTGGTACTCCGCTCCTATTGATCTTAGCGTAATGATATATAACCTATATAGCCTTCCTCGATAAATTAGCTATCTAGCAGTGAAATAATTTTTCAAATCGTGCCAGTAGTTTCTGAGATTAGCACGTTCAAGCAAATAAACAGATTCAAATTCAAATTCAAATTATTTTATTATGCATAAACCCCGAGAGGGCACTTACATATTATCAGGTTTACAAAAGAATATACTACCACCGGATCGGAACGCGACCGCTACTGAGAAGATCCGGCAAGAAACTCAGCAGGCTTGTCATTATTTTTATTTTTTTTTTCTTCTTACTAGTTGTGTACATGTTTTAAGCTTTATATATAAATATAGATAATTTTGACATTGATTAATATTTTGTTAAAAAATTAACTAAAAAGTAAAAATAGTCTAAAAGTCAATTATTTTTATCGCTGTTGGTGGCAAACAGAGCACCTAATGGTAACTCATATTACCGCTTATGGACATTTGCTGGACCGCTGCCCACCGTGAAGAAAGTGAAGGGACTGTGATTGCGTGCAATTAGGTTCGATAATACTAAACACATCACTTAAACCTACGACACACAGACAACCTCAAAAGTCCAGCTTCCGACTCTCTTACTCACAGAACGAAGTGCAGTTACAAATTGCTTCGATTTTCTGCTCAGTGTAGTATTACCCCGGACGGGCCGGCCCGCTGCTGTAGACAGACAACTGTCGATAATGTGCTCCTACCACAAGAAGCTTTATCTAGTATTTAAATAGGGGGTATTCAGTCGTTTAGGGGGTATTCCGTCGGGCCGACCACTGACGACAAGTAAACCTGCTCCGGTGGTCGGCCCAACGACGTAGGCGAGGTGGTTTTCGGGTGGGTTGCGGGAGTTGCGTGCCCTTCTGTCGCCCCGGATGGAGTGGTGCGGAGGCGCGCCGACCGCAGCCCACCCACAAAAAATAAATCTAGTATTTAAATAATCATTGACTTGACTAAAATACAACAGTAGGTTATACAGTTAGCTATAAAGTTCACAAAACGTGTCTTTCATTGTGAATGAACTGTGTCACTCACAAATATAATTCCCCAAACATCATACTCACATACAAAGTAGCTCTGTATTAACATATGACGTGTGTGTGTGTGTGTGTGTACAAAAATGTCAACACCCTACAATATAAAAACAACACAAAGGGACCAAACAAAAGTATTATAAATTAACTGGAACCTTTAAAAGACATCTCCTCGTAAATCATTTAGAAAACAAAAAAATTTTACTGTTACGAATATATATTTTTATATGGTTATGATAATTATATTATTACGGAGGCGAGTCTATTATTATTTCTTTAATACTTATAGAAGGATAGATTTATAATGCATTATCTAAATACGGAATTATAATCCTTTATACTTAGAATAATAACGTATAGAAGGTAGGTTCGCACACAAAAAGTGAAGAATTTCAATTGGAGCCTAATGGAGCTTACGCCGTAACCGCGCCGTAATGTACAAGGTCACTATACTGCACGTACGTATGCAACTCTTAAAAAATAAATAACTAATTATGACGATTTGTGCATTCAAATGGTGTCACAACACATTTGAAAAACATAAAAAGGTTTTTAACATTACTTTTAAAAGTATTTCAACGATTTATGTTAATAAAAACAAAATTTGATTTCATAATTTATATAGCGGTGTGCGTGTGTACGTGTGTAATCGTCGACGCGCATGTAGTATTTTTAGATTCATGTTTCGATCGTTCGAAGTACCCACACTATCCTTCTATACGTAAATATTCTCAGCCTTTATATTATTATACTAATTTGTCTCCGTGTAGTGATAGAATGAGAAGGCAAGTAAGGGTTATAGAATAAACCCTCATTTGTGGGTGAGGCCTACATTCAGCAATGGATGGCGGTAAACTGTATGATAATTAATTTGTAAAAAGATTGCAATACCTAGCGTATATTTTTATAACGCAACGCACATGACCAAGAATCAGAACAATAACAATACATGTGATACCTCACCCGTAAAAACGACAATACGAGCCACAATTTGGTTGTTAGACGTAGGCCCGCGCTAATCTAATTGATTAGTCGATTGGAATGATTCTACGGGTAGATGTGAGTTCTAATCCCATGTGTGCAAATTATTATTTGGTCGCAAAATATTTTTTAAAAGTAATCTAGCATGTCAAATACTAAATCACAGGCTATTTAACCAACTTCATAAATAGACTTAGTTCTTCATACCGAAGTTCATATTTTTCATTCTTATGCTGCTATTATATAGACGAATGAAGCTTATACTTCATTTCCTATTATGGAGAACGTTCGATTCTAATAGTGGGACATTTATGAGCTGTGATGAAAATGATGATGAATTTGGTATAATAATATATATTATATTAAATAATCAAACTTGACCTTACCATCCATCCATGCCCGGCCCATCAAGCTAACCATAATATTTATTAAAAGAAAGCGGGCTAAAAAATGAACAGTTACTGTGAGAGTCATCAAAACCTGACAATTACGGCTCAAGTTAACTTTATATCACTAACTCTAGCTAACAGACTTCCATTGTTAAGATCACAATGGCTGCAATAAAAAGGAGCCACTCTCTCAGTCTTAGTGGCAGGCATCAAGGAAGCCGGCGGTATTCGCGACATTGTTAAAACAATAGCCGAGTAACGTCACCGGTGTAATGTCTTCGAATAGCCAGGTTACCAGGAGTTACTTCGGGATTTAGCGATCGTTAAGGTTTATTTGTTACTTTGACGAAGGTTTAACGTGCTCGTAATTATGTCACCCTATAGTTGTCCTTTTGTATGTACGCGTAATTGGGTCACTAACTTTTACACTATAGGTTATTTTGGTTAGATTAATACTTTAGTTAATTACAGATATATATACAATGACATTTCGAGGGTATTTGGTAATATAAAATGGTAAGGCAGTCGTTTGAGTTAGATTTTCAGGTAAAAAAAAGGCGTACAACACACGGTTGGAACAAAATTCCTTTCGTAGTATATTATTATTGACTAGCTTTAGCCCGTGACTTCGTCCGTGTAGATATCATATGTTGGAGAGGCAATCACATAACTGTGTATTGAGTTCAGGGTTCTACAGTTCCAGCGTATTGCACTGGATGATGTAGGCAAGCTAATATAGAGAATCTTGATTGCCCGTATCAGCCAGTACCTTAGCGAAATTATCTCGATAAGACCAATTCTTTCTGGCATACAATCGCAGCCCTTTTATGCCTGTGGCTCGTTGTCATCAAGGCGGTCACTGGTGGAGATGTGCGCCACTAATGTACGCCAACCTTATCAAGGAGGTGCTGTTATCAAGAGGTGCTGTTATCAAGAGGTGCTTCTAAACCTAAGGGGGACTTTCAGACTATTTGAAGCGGAGCGGCGCAGTGGTATCTGCGTGAAGTGCGCAGAAGGCTTTGTACTAACGTCTATACTGCTCCCAACTGAAGTCGTACTTACGAGTGATTGTATGGTACATTAGTTGAGACTGGCCCCTCTCCGGGTTGGACTTAATTTAAATAAGCGATACGTTTAACTACTCTCGGTATCTAAGGTGGTGATTCGATGAGTCACACTAATACTTAGAATGGCCCTATATAAAACGAATGATTTGCTGTTTCATAGACCCCATAAGTATACACCCATCCTTAGATACAGCTATCACCGTAAACACGGTTCCACTCGGTCGAGGACCAGATCAGACACCAGGCGAGAGGGCAGACACTAGCACGGTAAACTGGTATCTTAACCACAAACAGAGAAATAAAAAATAGAAATAGATCTGGATGTGTTCTATTTTACTTCTAACATCCCCTGACTTGGTTTTTAGCGATTTTTCCATACACTCGACCTGTACAGTTCAGTTATATGTATAAATTTGCATTGTACCAAGCATTTATGTGAGTTCAACCTTTTTAGGGTTTTCTACCCAAAGGGTAAAACGGGACTTTATAACTCAGGCGCAGTCTGAGTCCGCCCATTCGTCCGTCTGTCTGTCAGACTTCTCATGAATTAATAGTTAAGCAGTTGAAATTTTCACAGATGCTGTATTTCTGTTGTCGCAGGATTGAGACATTCGCGAATGCGAATGCGAGTGCGAATATTCATCTCCAATATTCGCGAATACGAATACGAATGTTGACTTTCAAATAAAGCTCGTGCAAAATATCATACGGGTTTGACATTTTGTACCAGTCATGTTTAAGCCAAATTTAACCAAGGTTAACCATTATAAGTTGAACGAATGAAACTAGTCAGGTTCGTTCGAAAATATTCGTTGTAATTTGAGATTAGTTTATTATTATTGTATTTGTCAAATTTACAAACATGAGTAAAACACATGTAACTGAAGTGTGGACTTATTTCACAATTTGTGACGCTGAGAGTGTTAAATGCATAGTATGTCACAAAGTTTAATAATTACTTAACAAAAAAATGTAGTTTTTTCATATAGAATCATGTTCTTTTACTGGCAATTAATTTGTATAAAAATGTGGGTCAAAATTCAGTAACTAATTCTCTAGCGGGTAGATATAAATCTCTGTAATAGCCATAACTTGTTGGACGTGAGACATCTTAGTCCGCCCGTGACCATGAAGCCTGTAAAGTGTTCGAATAATTGGACAATCTAAAATCAAATACAAACGCGATATAATCCGGCAAATTAGTTTTATTTACAATGTGTAATACTGGCGAAAACAATAGAAATGATATTTTTGTAAATTATGTATTTCGTTTTTTTTATGATTTAGTTTATATTTTAACTAGCTATCTCCGCCCGCTTGGCTGGGTTGAAATTGTAATTTGTTTAAGTGACAATAAATAACTTAAATAATAAATAACTTGGGTTTCAAAGAAACTTTACTATTATAAATAATTTTTGACAGTTCTCGATTCACCAAATGTCGAATTAATAAATAAACATAACCAATAGAATTAAAACTATCAAATAGAATGGATTCAGTTACAATAAAAATTCATTATTTCTAACACAAAAAACAAATATAAATTCCGGATATGTATTCACCAACATATCATATACTAAATCTTTCTCCGAAACATGCTGCATCTTATGGTATAAATATTATTCTGATCGTTTCAGTGGTTTTCGCAGTATAACCGAACGAAAAATCGCCTCCCCATTTATTAGTATATATTAGACTGACAAAAATAATAGACAGTATTTCTAATTTAGTTGCCGACCTTAGTGGTCCATAATTTTGTTTTATTCAAATATTATGAGTGAATAAAAATAATAAATATTATCAGTTATAAATATTATCATTCCATTCTATAATTACATATATAATTTCACTTTAGTTTGTCAAATATATTCGCCAAACATTCGCATCGTTCCTTGCGAATGCGATTGCGAATGTCAAAAACATATGCGAATATTCGCGAATGCGAATGCGAACATTCGTTGCATCACTAGTTGCCGCTATAACGACAAATACTAAAAATCAGTAAAATAATAATTAAGAGGGCTATCATACAACATATGTGATTTCTTGCTCCTTTTTACTCGATATTTATAACGGCAACAGGTAGACGCTTGAAATATTCACAGAATATTTAGTTACAATATAATCACGTTAGAAATAAATAAATTAAATTTAAAAAAAATCTAGAAATATATAAGAGATATTTAAGAGCGGTTCCCATTCAGCAGACACGATATTTTTGCCGTTTTTATAGGTCTATATAATGGTATTGAACCTCCATGCGCGACTCCGACTCGGACTTAGCTGGTTTTTTTAATAAAATCGAATTGAGTTTTCAAACATGTGTCAAACTTAGAATAATAACATATAGAAGGTAAGTTCACGCACAAAAAGTGAGGCATTTCAATTGGAGCCTAATGGAGCTTACGCCGGAACCGTTCCGTAATGTACAAGTCATTGTACTGCACGAACGTAGGCAACTCTTAAAAAATAAATAGGTAATTATGACGGTTGGTGCATTCAAATGGTGTCACAACACATTTGAAAAACTTAAAAAGGTTTTTAATATTACTTTTAAAATTATTTCGACGATTTATGTTAATAAAAACAAAATTTGATTTCATAATTTGTATAGTGGTGTGCGTGTGTACGTGTGGAATTGTCTGTGCGCCATTAGTATTTTTAGATTCAAATTTTTAAAGTTCGAAGTACTGACACTATCATTCTATTCGTTATTATTCTAAGGTGTCAAAATAAAATGTTATTTAAATCAAAAACACTAAAAAGTATTTTTATCAACTTTGAAGCAAATCTAATCAATCAATCAAACCAAAATAACTTTCTACCCCCTTTTTAAACCTATTAGGAAATGAATTACAATAAAATACGAAACACGTTTTTCATCAATTCTGTTACAGAATGTTTATGCAAAATTTGAAATAGATTGAACAAAGAAATCATATTGGCCCACACAAACTTGGCCGGCTTTTTCACCCCCTTAGAGGAATAATTTTTAAAAATCCTTTCTTATCCTATGTCTACGTCCCACAAAGAACAGACCCACGAAATTTCAGGTCTCTACGATCAGTGGTTTATGCTGTAGGTTGATCCATCACTCGTCATCATCATCGCAGCCCCCATACGCCCCACTGTTGGCCCCGGGCCTCCTCCACAACGAGAGGGAATTTGACCTACTATACCATGCTGGTCAGACTTGTTGGTACAGGGTTTCATTTCGAGTTTTTCTTCTCTTGCACAGATCTTATGTGCATATTTTCTACCTTAGTTGACTTTTACGACACCCACGGGCAAGGTAGGGAGTGGTGAATTGTATTCTTAACCCGTCACCACATAGAACATCATTCAATAGATTATAAACTTCATTAGTACATTATTCGGCGAACTTGTTGACTGTCTTTAATCAATAAGCGCACAACTATGACTAGGCAGAGTCAATAACATACGCTTTGTGAATCGTCTATACTATAGAAATGGTTGTGACAGAAGTCTCACTTTTTTTCGCTTAGCCGCCGTCCGCCAAGCCCGCATGGTGCGTTAAGAAACTTCGTTCTAATAAGATTTATCATTTTTCAAAAACAAACACCCTACATTTTGGAATGGACCACTCCTAAATTTTAGGTGAAACCTATATAGATACATAGTAGTTAAATTTGCTGTTATTTAAAATTTTGAATTTTAATTGGCATTAAAATATATTAACAATAATAAATAAATAATATATTAACATATAATTTAAATTTTAGGTACCACTTAAGGTGTTACATATTTGACCCTTAATATTAATTATGGGTCATTTATATTGCCTTAAGTGTTACTTATAATTTAGTGGTCGTTAGTGTCAATCGCCATCAATGTTATTATTGCGAATATTTTAATGGCAGATTTATATAAGGTGTGAGAAAGTATTATGATTGTATGGTATTGGTATACGGTTCTTTAACTGATTTACTTTAACTGATACTGTTTTTGTCGTTCGTGGCCAGCCCAGCGGGATACGCTTTAGGGTGCATTCCCTCCCCGACGTTGCATCCGGGATGACGCCCTCACCCGGTCCACCATTCTTCGGTCCGGTCACCCGCAGCCTTGGCTAAGGCGGCATCAAGCGTAAGTACATCAACATATTTAACAATTATATTCTGTGTGTACCTATCCTTCCTGTATAATAACTGTGCAAGAGAAGGAAAACTCGAAACAAAACAAAACTACCCGGTTAAAATGCCATTATTGAGCTGAACCTCAATAGCATGGAGAAGAAAAACTCGAAATAAAACTCTATACAAACCCGTCTTAGCCGCGTGGTTGTTTCCCACCCACAGTGGAGGAGGTTCAAGCCCAGCAGTGGGATGTATATGAGCTGTGATGGTAAAAGTTTATACCTTTACATAAATATATATGTATCTTTAACAGTCAACATAAAATCAGTGTCAAATAAGATTCAAGTAACAAGTTGTTATAATTCAATAAGTATGACGAATGTATTGTTGACGAGGTGTCGTTGCATTAATGACAACATAAAATTAATTTTATTACATTGCGGGCTCATAATGTGTTGTGGTGCGAGTGAGTGGAGCGTGACGAGCGACGTATTATACAATATGCGAACATTGAATATAACCACGGAATGAATTGTTTTATGATGCGAAAATATTATTATGCAGTATGTATGCAGATAAAAATAAACCTCCATCTTGTTTTCATTTTATTTTAGTTACAATGAGATCTCCTTGGCGTACCCGATTTAATTGAAAATTTATTTGCAAGCATAAATTATTAGTATGTGTGGGACTTGGAACTACTGAAAATGCAATTGGTAAACATATAAAACATAACTATATAAAGTATATTATTAAATAAATGTGATTTAATATTTGGTATGTATTGCATAGAAAATGGTTACCACTAGTGGCACTTTTACCCACATTTATGAGACGGCCATTGCAAAAACCTTTTACTCAAATTCTAACTCGCATTATTTACGTAGTTACCGACATTGGCCTAATCGATAAGATGATTGGAATACATTTACAATAGATATAGATTGAAATATTGCGTGTAGTAAGTATGTTTCAATTGCAAATAAATTACAATGTAATTTTATCTTTTTTTCGTTGTAATTATTACCGTTGTTTCAGTTTATATATGTCGCACTGCTGGACTAGAGCTTATTCTACAATAAAGATGAAACCGACATTATTATGTCAGTTTTAAATTTTCTTGCATCCATTTTCTGTGCATATCTTATCCTTTAGTCCTATTTTACCACAAGGCAAGAACCCCTTCCCCTTCATGCCTCGTGGTAAATTGTATTTTTATTCTGTCACCACGAGCAGAAGTGCTGACTTAAGTATATAGTATATTACGTGCATTAAAAAATATTGGCAACGTTAATAGGTGGTATAATTTATAAAATTATATTATGATATCTGATGTTTACGCGAGCACTACATTGTAAATAAAACTACTTTTACGGATTATATCGCGTTTGTATTTGATTTATGATTGCCCGACGTTTCGAATACTTTGCAGCATTCATGGTCACGGGCGGACTAAGGTGTCTCACGTCCAACAAGTAATCGTTATTACAGACATTATCATTAGCAATCATAAATCAAATACAAACGCGATATAATCCGTAAAAGTAGTTTTATTTACAAAATAATATTAATAATTAAATGTCGGTCAGTCAGCAAGCTGTTGAAATAATTTCACAATATTCTCAGTGAGTACAGATTAAATAAAATATTAGTTTGTAACGCTCTCCCGCCAACTACATTTGCATTAACAATGGTGGAATATTGCAACAAAGGGACTGTTGACTAGATATGGTAATTATTACAAAGCACTTTCAAAAGATTAGAGGCTTAAATCAACCAATATTATAGTTTCGGTGTGAAATATCTAACAGAGGATTTGACGTACAGATTTTACTGACTTATTGTATAGAAGGCGTATTGGTATTGTAATTTGTGAACGTAATAGATTTGATTCTCAAACAATTTAACCCTAGAAAGATAACCTACGCCGCAGAGGCGCCCGTGCCACAATAATATTGTTGTCTCTTCGCTTGTATTAACTTGTCCTTCTCAGCCAACTCAGTCATCGGTCAGGCCTATCGAGGGACGGCTGGTTCTAAGCGGTGAGTACTATATTTTTGAAGTTATGAGTTTTTATGCGCTCGCGAGGCGTATGGTTATCTTTTATGTAACTTTTAGTGTTGTTTGGTATTTTTAATTTATGGATATGAAAATTTATTTATACATGTTTTATTTTTGTTTACAGCAAACATTATTAGCGTAGACCATGACAAGTAGAAGGGCACTTGCAAAAGACGAAATAGGCCTATTATTGGCCCAAGAAGATGAGAATGGTGATACTCAAGAAAGTGATAGCAAGATCTATCTCGCTATCACTTTCTTGAGTATCTATCTAGATCATGAGAGTGAAGATGATGTTCAGAGTGATGTCGAAGATGAGTACATCGATAGTGTAGCGATTGAAGAGGCAGACGATGTATTGAATGAAGATTTACCACAGCCTGGGTACATGAGCCTACTGAAAGTTCAAAATGTGATCAACGTATTATTGTACCTACTGGAAGAGTGATTAGAGGTAGAAATCGTTACTGCTGGTCTACTACCAATACAATGAAAAAGCTCAGTACCCAGTTGACCCAACAGTGGATGACCCAAAGACTTGAAGCTCCTACTTTGCCAAGACGCTTTGTGCGAAGTAATATTGATAATATTCTTCCAAGATCTCCTGCACTAGCTTCTGTAGATGACGAAGGGGAGCCTCCAGGCAAAAACAGGCACTATTGCAGCTACTGCACGTCGAAAAAGAAGAGAATGTCAAAAATGAACTGCGCGAAATGTAAAAAACCTATTTGTGGCGAACACAAGAAAGACGTTTGCTCTGATTGCCTCTAAAGCCAATCATACCAAAGTTTAATGTTTTTTGGAGTTAATACTCTATAGTCTATTAGTTAATACGAAAATAAAATGTTGATTTGTGATATTTCATAATAATTTGTTCCTATAAACAGAAGACTGCTAATTTTTGTTATTTTTCATAGAGGTTTCGTAATTATAAGTTAAAATTACTATAATATAAAATGTATTAAGATAAATTTTTTATTTTTAAAAACCACACACTAACCTTTCATATTTTTAAATTAGTGTAAATAAATATAAATAATTGGAATAAAAACACGCATTTGAAAAGTGTGCGCCTCTGAAGCGTATGGTTATCCTTTACGTAATATGCAGTATGGTTATCTTTCTAGGGTTAAACTCATCATCATCACAGCTCAAATACGTCTCAGCTGGGCTCAAGCTTCCTCTACAATGAGAGGGAAATTATCCTACTATATCACGCTGGTCAGACGTGTAGGTATAGTTTTATTTCGAGTTTTTCTTCTCTTGCTCTATGGTATTGGGCTCCAATAATAGCATTTTGATACCGGGTCGTCGACCAGTGATACCACCTAAAATATCACGGCATCGGAGCCGAGTTTCAGCCTAATTTGAATTAATGTGTTATGAGCTAGAATCTGAAACACGTGTATCATAGTACTGGGACTTAGTAATATTTACACTACACCTTTAGGAGTAGTACCAGTGTATGTTAGAGTGTAGGAATTTCACTAGGAGTTTCGTAAAATTAGATAAATCTATTTCGCTCGTTTCATTTAATATTATAAATATTTATAGGTACAGTGTGAGAACTCCCAACACAAGATACGTGGGATTGTTACTTGTTCCAAGTTACAGTACACTATCTATGTATTTAATTATAGTTGAAGTATATATTGTTCTATCCGCACGGTGATTACTTCCATTAATTGTGTTTACTGATTCCGTCACGGCGTGTGACGTCAGCTGCCTGCAGAACTATTTAAAGTCTTTTTGTGTTAACTACTATTTTATGCTTATGCTCGGGTGATTTAAAATCACTTTTAAGTATATACAAGATTTGAGTTATTAAGGTATAATTAATTTTGATTGGTTAGTATTATTACTTGATGAGTCCCTTCTGTGGTGTTTCCACTTAACTCTGTAATAATCTAGACTCAGAATCGGTTGCTTATTGCTATTTTTTTTTTATTATCCATCGATTGTTCCATCGATTATTGTTGAACATAGGTCACCCTATGAAAAGGTCAGGTGAAAAAGTATAGCATTAATACAACCCAAAAAATCTCTACGATTTTCACGTTGATATGGTATTAGTTGTATAGAGTGAAGTGGGAGGCAGAAATTTACGTTTATACAAGAATATTAACGATAGCTCGAGCGAATAAATATGACATAAAGAACCTCGCGCAATAATTACATTATAATTCAAGATTTTATATATAATGTAGAGTTAAATATGGGTATTTAATTTTATAACATTAAATAAATCTATTAATCCTTCATAAGACAAATATAAACTGCGATCGCCAACTTGCTTCTTAAGCGTGGCGGTTACACGATAACATCCAACTTCGCGGGGAGGTAGATGACTAACGCTCGAAATTGACCGGCTGATAGATGATCGATTAGTGAATTGAACGCTTAGGTAGTGCTATAATAAATTCGTGTTCTTACATAGATTCACGCCTCTTTCCCATAGCGGTAGGCAGAGACCATTTCCCTCCACTTGCTACAATTTTGACATACCACTTTCGCCTCCTCTACATTCATTAATCTCCTCATGCATGATCTTCGGTTTAGCGTACTTTTAGCCTGGCCTTTCTTAAGAACGTCTCCGATTTGATCGTCCGCTTTGGTCTTCCCCTTTCAACACTTACGTTCACATTTGTCTTATAAATTCCCCTTGTCAATCTCATTTCATCCATTCTCTCTACATCGTATTTTAGTTTTAAATATATTATTTTATGTTCAAAAATTGACCTTTATTGTACAGTAGATCCTCAAAACAAACAATTAAAAACTCATTTAAAGTTCACAAATATTTGAAAAGGCATCCATTTAACTTCGCACAGAACTATTGACAATACATGATCAAAATACAAACATTCCCATTGAGGGGTGAGTGGCGCCCCTTTTTAAAAAGGACGTGATTCGGGGGTCATTGTGCCCCTTGGCGAGGGATAGGAGGGGGGTGGGGGACAGTTGCCAAACACTGGTCAGGGCACAATGTGTGCTAAACCAGTTCTGGCCGGCGCTGAATGTGTGAGAAGTGGTTTTGTTTGTTTGTGTTAAAATTTCAATTAATTTTATTGCACACTGAGATAGGATCGTGTGAACGGCTTTTAATCAATTACAAAAATTTTTTTTTAATAAACTACATTCTGTAGATGTATATGGTGATTAAGTAGTCGTTATACCAGTTTAGAAAATACTAGCTAAATGTGTGTTTCGGACTATTACATGATTTAAAATTGTAGTGTGTTTTAAAATAGTTTAATTTGCACAAAGAAAAAACATTAAAACTGTATTTCTTATTTCTGTTAACTGTTCTAAATTTTTTTACAATATTAAGAGCAGAGTTATATAATATTAGTAACCCGCCCTCGCTTCGCTTCAGTTTCACCTCGTAGTCGCCTTACCCGTATAAGTTCCCGTTCCCATGAGAATACCGGTATAAAATATAGCCTATGTTACTCCCTGATATTATAGCTTTCCATCGGTGAAAGAATTTTTGAAATCGGTTCGGTGGTTTAAGCGTGAAAGCGTAACAAACAAACAAACAAATAAACTTACTTTCGCATTTATAATATTAGTAAGGATTACCATTTCGGGTAAGTGTTATTCAAATATTTCGGCTTTGAAAGCCTGTAAACTATGTTTGAAGCTAGCACGGTCCAGTATCCTAGTCAGGATGGCTTGGATACTGATTATTGATCTCAAAATCTATCTAATAATTAGTTTCCATTTTGTTGTTGGAAGTTTGTGTAATTACGTTATTATTCGATGGAGCAATAAATGTTTTGAATTTTGGACGGCTATGAAAATTATATTTGAAGATGTCATGAGTATTTACTAGAATATCAAAATATAAAATAGGAAAGAAAAATAATTGTCACTGCCTATGCACAGTAATAAGTAAGCAACAAATTTTTGATTGGCTTAAATATAAAAAGGCTTTTACCATTCCTTGCTGGCTTTGCATATATGTAGCTAGCAGTGATAAAGATTTTTACAGATCATCTTGATCAACAAAATTACTAGCAACAAATTCTCATATTTATCTTTTTGAATTTTACCCATTTGACATTGCCAGCTTTATAAACTTTTTACTGGTCACATTGATCGCACTCTTGGTAGAAAATAGATTTAAAGAATACCCCCCATTTAACTGAAAGCTGAAAACGAAAGGCCGTTAAGTTTACGCCTTAAGTGTTATAAAAGAAATATACAGCGTAAAGCCAACTGAAATTATTGAGATCAAAGATCGTTGAAATAAAAGTTTACACTATTCTGTAGTTTATAAAAACATTTTTTTTTCTAAAGAACTGAACAGGTTAGTTATTGTGATATCTTTTAGATACAGAACGCTTAAAGAAGGATGCACCAGAGAAGTTAATTAATATGTTGGCAGCATTTGGTTATAGAATCTAAAACAGTATCTATCTTAGCAATAGTATTGTCATAAGTATAATTAAGTTCAAGCAAAATAAACGTCAGACAACGTTAGTAATTGTTATCCTAAACCATTGCGTAGTCACACAAACGTCGTTAGCCGAAGCGCTGTGCAAACAAGCAATCAGTGCGCAAAAATAAAACAAACACATGTGGTCGACCGTGTCGCGCCTATCAATGTACGAATAGACCTTTGGCAGGGCTGTCACGTATCAAACATAAAAACACCTATTTATTTTAACGTCGGTGTGTTTACTAGCAGTGAGTTACAAAACGAATCTCGAAAGCATGAGTGATTAAACTTTTACGAAGCTGGGCGCTTTATTACCTTGGATTGTACTATCATTTATTATAACGAGCTATAACTTAGTCGTATACGTGCAACATTTATCTAGATCCTATTTATTTTTGTGCAAAGGCTATGGTATGATGAGGCCTGATCTATGCGCTGCGAAGGAGGGGTCAGCATTCGGTCACGTCATCGATGACCACCTATCTAAACTTGGTGATCATTGTTTGATGGTCAATTATTCTTCATATATATATATATATTGCCCTATACTATAACTAGTATGAATTTTATTCCAAACAGGTACTAATACATAACATATAAATAATTACAATCAATATTTTGGTTCTATCCGATTAAAAAGTAACTTTCCTAAAATTAAACTTTATCCAAAACTGTTCAAAACGTTTTGGTTAATTAATTAAAAAAGTAAATTGGATCTATTATTCCTATGGAACACTTGTTAATCTATGAAATTGTCAATTTCCTGCAAATCTTTTCTATGATTTACGGGTTCAGTAACAAACACCGATACATCTGCTATTCACATTTATAATATTGATAGAATAAATTATTGTTTTTTATTGTCTATAGTTACAATATTATTTTTGACGCAATGCTAATCAGATTTTCATTTGATAAAATGAAGATTCTTCGTGTGGTGACGGAGTAAGAATACAATTCATCATCCGGTCTTTTGCCAGTGGATGTGTTAAAAACAACTAAGGGATGTAATCTGTACAAATAATTAAAATTGAAGTCTCTGATTGTAATGTCAAAATAACGGGCTTTTTATGCTGATATGGTTATTATATATATATTTGCACGATAGCTATACCTAAAAATCGGTTTAAAAATGTTTTGTCTGTCTGTTTGTTTTAGTTGATCTTCAAAACGGCTGGATCGATTTTGAAAAATATACCGATATAAGGAGTAACTTAGGCTATATTTTATCTCGGTGTTCCCACGTGAACGGAAACTACGCGGGTAAGGCGTTTGAAACCGAAGCGAAGCGAGGGCGGATTGCTAGTATGTATATAACATTTATGTAAAAGAATCAAAACCCTATGTCAACACGTCTGACCAACGTGGTATAATAGGTCAATTTCCCTCCTAGAATGGATGAGGTACGAGCCCAACAGTGGGACGTCTATGGGCTGATATGATGATGATGAAAATGAAGATTTGTCGTTAAAGTATAATAAAATATTATGGGGTTATAAGTAGATTTTTTGTTTGTACTCAATAAGGTATGCGCTGTATAAGCAATAACAGTGTTGTTAATACAAAGAGTAGATAGTGATAAAGATAAAATACAAATGACGATAAATCAGAATAGATGACAGCCCTATTGGAGATGGCGTATGGCGGGTATTTTATGGCAGTTTTACGTTCGTAGGAAGGATTGGTGGCACGTGATAAATGCACCATCGGGATTGAACAACGTTTGATTGTGACGAGTGACGAGTGACGCGCGAGGACACTTCAGAGACTATACAATATAAATATATCTACATTTATATATAGCGTTTGAAGTAAACTTGGAGTAATGCCTGTCATGTTATTATTTTTAAGTCAACTACCTTCAGACGGCGAACTACACAACTGACAGTTTTCAGTCATCTGCGATGAATATCACATATCTTTATGATTTTTTTTAACTTGTATATAATTATATATACAAATGCGCACGATATTCCTTTCACTTTTACAATAAGCGATAATTACAATTTTAATAAAATTTGCAACAGACCTTGTTCTGTGCACGTTAAAGATAAAATATAATATTCAAAATTAATCGCGCTGCTGCCCGCGATTAATTTCGCCGTTTGGGAGGAATTCAGTCACGTATATGTGGTAAAGGTGATATTTTTAAAAATACTTTTATTAGTTATTAGTTTTAATGTATTTACATAACAGTTCTTAATGAATAACATCAAACAAAACGTACACATACGGGCGACATTATTTTATTCTATTGTTTTGTACTATTGTGTACGTTAGTTTAAGTTATCATTCGTGCGGTTTCATGTTCGGTTGCCCGGTCCCGCGGGAATGTGCGGATAAATATAACCTAATGATAATATAGCTTTCAATTGGTAAAATAATTTTTAAAATCTCTTTATTGGTTTACGTGTTGAAACATACTTGAACATTGACGTTAGAATATTTTTTTCTCTTTTGTGACTTCCTCTACGTTATATATATGTTTTCTCTTAGTCTGACACTTTTATAAACTTGAAATGTTACTCTCAATTGTTTTCTATCGCCGCCTAAGAAGTTTTAAATCAATAATCCTTACTAATATTATAAATGCGAAAGTAAGTTTGTTTGTTACGTCTTCACGCTTAAACCACCGAACTGGTTTAAAAAATTCTTTCACCAATCGAAAGCTATGTCAGGGTGTAACATACACTATATTTTATCCCGGTATTCCCACGGGAACTACGCGGGTAAACCGTAACCGAAGCGAAGTGAGATCAAGTTGCTAGTATCTAATAATTTATGCTCATTTAGAACAAAATTATCCTCTTTCTTTTTGTACGTTAACCTTTTATTGACTAATCACGAGAAAGATATTGTGAATATTTTATGATCTATTAATGTGAAATAACTACACTTAAACATATAAATCATATGTAATTGTAGGGGTAATGTAATTTACAAACATTATAATATATATTAATTTGAGTCGCTCTGAGTTCGCTCCGGGCCGGACAGGGTGTGGCGAACAAATTATTAAAACTGGTCTTACGTATTTATCTACACAAATAAATAAAGTTGAAATATTTGTTTGTAATGTCAAAATATTTACCTTTTTGTACTGATACGGTTATTTGCACGATACCTATGCCTATAAACCGGTTTAATTTTTTTTGTATGTCCATTTGTTTGAGTTAATCTTCAAAATGGCTGGACGGATTTTGATAATATCCTCCTTTCCTACACGGTAGCTGTCTATATAAAGAGTAATTTGGACTATATTTTATCCCGGTATTTCCACGGGAACGGGAACAACTACGCGGGTAAGGCGACTGAAACCGAACTTGCTGGTAGTAAATATTTTCATAAAGAAATATATGACCGGTTGTGTGATAGTTGTGACGTCACCAGCCGGTACGGTCAGCTGTGCCGGTGACCACGTGCAGCCCGCACCTACTGATAAAGAGATTATATTATCTGCAAACTAACCGTTAATTAAATAATTAAATCTAACGCAAGGCAGTTATCGTGAGATTTACAGATTACAATATTAATTTCCCTGTACTATTAGTTTTTAACAGGGCTGACAAAAATACTCCGTGAAATGATTAATTATAGAATGTCACCATATCTTATATTCCTGTGAAAGTTCTAAAGACCGACCGAGAGAAGACTAGATCATCGAAACAATGGGTGTATAATACGTACTCTCCTGGGAAGCGTAGTGTTTATGGCAGTATTCTTCCTTATCGAGGTCTGTGTTCAGTAGAGAATTTATGAATAACTGGACGAGCTTATCCTGATCCTTACAATGTTTCCTGTACAGAACAGAATAAGAATCCAATGCTTTACCATTCATTTTATTCTCATGAATGTTGAATAAAACGATCAAGATATTTAAAATGACACTACTGCTAGAAATTGACAATTTAAAACAAACTCGACGCAATTCCATCCGGTCCGCGTGATGTACTAAAAAACGAATACTTTCTCATTGTTTAAGTGATTTATTCATAACAAAGACGCATACTAAGGCATACAAGGCTACATATTAATGAAGGCACATTCATATTTTGTATTATCAATATCTTATACGGACGAAAAATAACCAATTATTATTTCTATTATTTCAATGTTGTTAATTTAGTTTCGGTTATCACGCAAACAGTTTTACAATTCCAACGAAAGTACAATTATTTATATCCCTTACATATCCTATCCCGTAGATACCAATCATTGCATTTTTAATCCGACATCACACGAAATTCTAAAAAAGTATATTTTTTATTATTCTTTTTTTTATTTTTTTATTGCCGATGGTGGCAAACCAGCAAGCAGCACACCTGATGGTAAATGATACTGCCGCACATGGACCTTTGCAATACCAGGGGCACAGCCAGGCCGTTGCCTACCACGAAGGAAATACTCTTCTTAAACCTCGTTTAAAGAAGGACATGTCATAGCGCTCGGGAAACACAGCAGCAGGTAGTTCATTCCAGAGCTCGCACGTACGTGGGAGAAATGATCGCTGGAAACGTACAGTTGAAGACCATAACGTTTCCAGGTGAAATGGATGAACCCTGCTACGATGTCGAGTGGTACGTTGGTAGAATGGTGACGGTGGTACCAAGTCAAACAGTTCCTTGGAGCACTCCCCGTGAAAGAGTCGGTAGAGAACACAGAGTGACCCAAAGTCTCTCCGCTGCTCCAGCGACTCCAATTTGTCCGTAAGATTCTAATGTAAGAAATATTATCCGGGTGAGAATATAATTCACCACTCCCTATCTTGCCCGTGGATGTTGTTAAAGACGACCGAGATAAAAACCTTATACCCACATGTCTGACCAGCGTGGTATATTAGGTCAATATTCCACCTATAGCCTCCATAGGCTAGCCCAAGAGTGGGACGTATATGAGCGGATGATGAATGTAAGAAATACAAAATTTATGAATTGTTTCTTAACAGTATAGGTACTAGACAACCCTATTTTGTATTGAACTTAATAGAGTAGACTATCTGGAATTGGTTGTATCCGGCTGAGCTCAGCCGCCACTATCTGTAATAATATTTCAATTGCGATAGTACTTGCTCTCACAACCAGTTGTTCTCGCTACCACACAGGTAATAGTGAGGATAAGTACCGTTGGTGGGGCCACTTTACAGATGGACAAGCGAATTTCGTATCCATCACTTAACTATAGCAATTATAAAAAGTGGATAATGGTATTATTAGGAGAGTGTGAGCAGCTGTTTTCGCGATCTGGGATCGCCAAGTCGTTTACCAAGTGTATGGAAGGCACTATATCCACGTTTCTAACGTGGGTTACTTCAATCAGTGGACGACATTTATTCTTTAAGGTGATATCACATCATCATCATCATTTCAGCTCCTATACGTGCCACTGTTGGGCTCGAGCCTCCTCTATAATAGAAGGGAAATTGACCTTACTATACCATGCTGGTCAAACAGATTGGTATAGGGTTTTGTTTTGAGTTTCCCTTTCGTTGCATAGATGTTATATGCGTATTATATCCCTTAATCTTCTTTTAAGACATCCAGGGGCAAGATAGGGAATGATATCTGCAGTAAGGTTATCAATAATGTTGATTATATCCCATAAGCAGATAATATTACTATATATACTCGTATAATATACTATTCAAAAGCAGAGTGTGAGTTTTCGTGTGGTAACGGAATAAGAATACATTTCTTGAATTCTTGCCCGTGGTAAACTCAAAATAAAACTACGAAAACGTCTGACCAGCGTGGTATAGTCGATCAATATCCCTCCTATTGTTGAGGAGGCTCTAGCTTAACAGTGAGATACATATGAGTTGAAATGAAGAGATGTTTAAATTATCAAATAAAAAAACTTACAACTACGTTTAAAAGAATGTAGTGGCAATATTAAGACTTTTCTCCATTATTATGAAGAGGATACAAGTTTAAGAGAAGATCGAGAAGTGAGTTGGTGATTGCTGATTGGGAATATAGTATGCCAGTAGATTGCTTCTACCTTTTCTCCTAGTAATCCCTCGCGCAGTTTTATAGCACCCTTAGGCAAGTAAGTGGCCATCACCAGGTGGGTGTTGCTTTTCAATAATTCATAATTGCTATAAAACTCACAGCAAGAGTACAAGTGTGGTTTTGTACCGGCGCGCTGCCGGCACGTAATAACTGTCGTGATGTTGTCATAATGTTAGACATGATGTTTGTGGTCAGGTAATTAGCTTTCTACGACCTCAATTGTACACTTTGTGGTGTGTAACTTGAAAGGGAATATGTTAACTAATATTGGCGATAACTTAATGAAAATATATATTTTCTTTATTTTAATTAATGATAATCTATACAAATAAATAAAATTGAAGTGTCTGTTTGTAATGTCAAAACGTTGTTTTCATGCTCACACGATTATTTACACGATATTTATGCCTAAAAACCGATTCAATATGTTTTTGTCGTCGTTACGATGTAAGAATATGATTCCCCGCCCTCTTTCTTGCCCGTGGGTGTTGTAAAAGACGACTACGTATCATAATATGCGTATAACATATATGTAAAAGTTAGAAAACTTGAAATGAAACCCTATACTAATACGTCTAATTCGCTGATCCGTGTGTATTTTAACTTAATTTCACTCCTATTGCGGAGGCGGCTCCACGTCGTGGCATTCCCCGCCTTTGTTGCTCAAGGACAGGGGCGATGGGTATGTCGCGGCGGAATGGGGAGAGGTTACACTATTTGGTGTTTACTTCTCCCCTAACAGGAGCGCGACGGATTTCGGAGCCTTCCTCACCATCCTGGGGGCCTCGATACGGCGACTGGCACCGTGCCAAGTCTTCGTTCTGGGGGACTTCAACGCCAATTCCACGGCGTGGGGTTCCCCCAGGACGAATGACCGCGGGCGGGCGGTCGAAGAGTGGGCGGCGGCACTGGGCCTCTGTTTGCAGAACAGGGGCTCGGTGCAAACGTGCGTGCGGCAGCAGGGCGGGTCGATAGTAGACTTGTCGTTCGCTAGCCCTAATGTCGCAGCACGTGTGAGAAGCTGGTGCGTTCAGGAGGAGGTTGAGACCCTATCCGACCACCGATACCTCCGGATAGAGGTCTCCCGGACACTCCTGCAGCCCAGCAGGGGTCACACGGCGGACGGAGCTCCCGCGTTTCCGCGGTGGGCTGTGGGTCGATTGGATCGGGACCTGTTGGCGGAGGCAGCCATCATTCAGTCATGGCTGTCCTCACCGCCCCAGGCGGACGGGGTGGATGCCGAGGCTGGCCGCATCCGCTGTGCGTTAACGCAGATCTGCGATGCGGCCATGCCCGTGTGCGGCGCCTGCCCCCGAAGAGTGCGGTCCCCTGGTGGTGCCGAGAATTGGCGGACCTTCGGGCCGCGTGCATACGTGCCCGGAGGGCCTACACCCGCAGCCGAGCGCGTCACCGCGACGCTGAGCGGGAGGGCCAGTTGTACGAGGCTTACCGCAGTGCGCGGTCTGCCTTCAGGCTGGCCGTCCGTACCGCCAAGGACGTTAATCGGCGGGAGATGCTGGACAGTCTCGAGCGTGACCCCTGGGGTCGCCCCTGCCTCGCGGCGCTGAACAAGCTCCGCGGGCGGGGCCCCCCCTCACCGAGACTCCCCAGCCCAGCCTCCTCACCAGAGTTGTCGAGGACCTCTTTCCACGACGGGCGGAGCACTCGCCCCCGGTCATGGCTTCGCCGGACAGCGACCGGGAGGCCGACGATGAAAGTGCTCCACCTATCACGAAGCCGGAAATGGGGGCGGCAGTGGCGCGTATACGAGTCAAATCCACCGCCCCCGGGCCCGACGGTATTCCGAACCGTGTGCTAGCCCTGGTCCTCGAACACCTGGGACCACGCCTCAGGGGACTGTTCAACGCTTGTTTGACGTCCGGGCAGTTCCCTGGGTGCTGGAAAGAGGGGAGGCTGGTTCTCCTGCCGAAGCCGGGACGGTCTCCCGAGTCGGCCTCGGCCTACAAGCCCATCGTGCTGCTCGATGATGCGGGCAAGCTGCTGGAGAGGGTGTTGGCTGCCCGCATCGAGCGGCACCTCGTCGGGGTCGGGCCCGATTTGTCGGACGCCCAGTTTGGTTTTCGGAGAGGGCGTTCGACGATCGCGCCCCTGCTGCGCCTGAAGGCCGTGGTAGCGGAGGCCGTCACCAGCGGAGGAGTCCTGTTGGCGGTGTTCCTGGACATCGCCAACGCCTTCAACAGTCTGCCATTCAGCTGCATCAGGGAGGGGCTGAGGTGTCACGGGGTGCCCGTGTACCTCAGGCGGCTGGTGGCAGACTACTTGGAGGGGCACAGCGTCCTCTACGTTGACCGAGTAGGAGACGTTGTGCGAACGCCCATGACGTGCGGTGTCCCACAGGGGTCGGTTCTGGGTCCGACCCTGTGGAACATCGGCTACGACTGGGCGTTGAGAGGAAGCCTCCCACCCGGGCTGGGTGTAATTTGCTACGCCGACGATACACACAGCCCGGGGTGGGACGCTAGAGGAGGCGGCACGCCTGGCAACTCTCGGCACCGAGGAGATTGTCAGGCGGATCGAAGCGCTGGGGTTGAGGGTAGCCCTGGAAAAGACGGAGGCCCTTTTGTTCCATAGCCTACGTACCGCCGGGCCTCCCGCCGGCGCTTCGATCACCGTGAAGTCAGTCACCATCAGCATCCAGGCCCACATGAAGTACTTGGGCCTGGTGCTCGACGGGCATTTTTGGTTCCGGGAGCATCTCCATCGACTTGTTCCCCGGCTTGTCGGCGCGGCGTCCGCCCTTTCGCGGCTGATGCCGAATGTGGGCGGACCCAGCGCTACGTGCCGACAGCTGTACGCGGGGGTGATCCGGTCGATGGCTCTGTACGGCGCACCGGTGTGGACGGGGTCCCTGACCGTCCGGCTGAGGGCCCTCTTAAGGCGACCACAGAGGGTCATGGCGGTCAGGGCCATACGCGGTTACCGCACCATGTCGACGGAGGCAGCGTGCCTCTTGGCCGGAACTCCCCCGTGGGACCTGGAGGCGGAGATGCTCGCCGACATTTATCGGCGGGTGTCGGAGACGCGCGCCCGCGGTGGTATGGTCTCCCTGCAGGAGATCACCGCCTGGCGGGTCGACGCCCGCCGTGGAATCATTGCCCGTTGGGCAGTCCGGCTGGAGAGTCCTCGGTACGGTGTCAGGGCTGTCGAGGCCTTCCGGCCGGTACTGATGGAGTGGTTGGAGCGGACGCACGGGGTGCTTTTCTTCCGACTGGTGCAGGTAATGACGGGGCACGGATGCTTCGCGAAGTACCTGCATAAGATTGTCAGGAGGGAGAGCACACCGTCCTGCCACCACTGCAGTTGCGACGAGGACACGGCGCAGCACACGCTCGAGGAGTGTGCTGCGTGGGAGGGGGAGCGCCGTGAACTCGTCGCGATTATCGGTGCCGACCTGGCACTGCCGACCATCGCCAGGGAGATGCTCGTCAGCGTCAGGAACTGGGACGCGGTCGCCGCCTTCTGTGTGGCCGTTATCTCACAGAAGGAGGCGGCGGATCGTGTGCGAGTAGAGATCCTATTCGGCGAAACGTTCCGCCGCCGCCGACTCGGGCGGCGCAGGCGCGAGTATCTGCGCCAAATGCCGCCCTAGCCGAGGCCGCGGGTGATCGGACCGGGGAATTATCCGTCACCCGCAGTGTGGCTAACCGCGCGACGGCGACCGACGTCCCAGGATGTCGAGAGGTGAGGGTACCCGAAAGGGTATTCCGTCGGGCCGACCACTGACGACAAGTCACATCTGCTCCGGTGGTCGGCCCAACAACGAGGTGACGTGGGTACGGGTGGGTTATGGGCCCACGCGTCGTCCTTTCATCGCCCCGGACGGACTGGACCGCGCGTGCGCTTACCATAGCCCACCCATAAAAATAACAAAAAAAAAAAAAAAAAAAAATACTAATTCGCTGATCCGTGTGTATTTTAACTTAATTTCACTCCTATTGCGGAGGCGCCTCGAGCCCAACAGTGGGACGTATATATGTTGATATGATGGACAATAATGAAAAGATAAAATCAATAATTACGATAGCTTGTCGAAAGTCATAAGATTGGGGTCTTTTTTGTTGGGATGGGCTATGGTCAGTTCTCCCGCCGCCCGGTTCCGTTCGGGGCGACAGAGGGGCAGCGCGCGGCCCCATGATCCACCTGTAGCACGTCGCCATCGTCGTTGAGCCGATCACGGGAACTGAGTTCCTTGTCCTCTGTGGTTGGCCCAACGGAATACCCATAAGATTGCGTTTGCCCCTACTTTTCAGTGTGTATGTTTGTACGTAAACATTTTCATCGCATATAATTAACTAAAATTAACAACAATATTTTAATACTTAAAATAACTTCATCAGTTTTTAAAATTCATTATAACTAAGAGCTTATGTAAACGTTGAATGAGTGTTTAGATGTTCGCACCACCCATCTCGGGCTCCCTTCATTAGCACCAATTTGCTCTTTATACAAAAGATGCAATGTATTGAATTCTTAAGTAAGTCAACAACGTGATTACGATGTTTGCGCTACTGTTTATATACGTATTTACTATAGGTGCTTTAATAATACGAAACGAGCTGAGAAATATTGCTTATCCGCTTTTGCAGCTATTTTGTTTCATAATATTTAATTTTATTTGATGTAAAATAATGACAAAATCAATTGATTTATCCCTTGAGCTCTTTTTGAAGTCTTTATTTTGTATGTATTGAATGAGACTGTGACATCACACACGACTATGTAATGCTCGTTTAAATAAAGTCGATTTTCATTGACTAAAATATTAGCATTTTTAGAGTGGCATACAAATTACAGTTAGAACAAACTTTACCAAAAATAAAATAATGTTAATTTTACTATTTAATGAATGTAAAAGAAATATCCGTGTGGGGACGGAGTAAGAATACAATTTACTACCCTTTCTTTCAAGGGAAAGCCCGTGGGTATCGTAAATGGCGACTAGGGGAGACTTTTTTTTGCATATAGAAACTGTGCAAGAGAAGTAAAACTCGAAATAAAACCCTATATCAATCCGCTTGAATAGCGTGGCATGGTACATGAATTGCCCTCTCAATGTGGAGGAGGCTCAAGCACAATAGTATATGAACTGTGATACTGATGATGATGATTAAAAGTATATATCTTTACGTAGTGCACAATAAAAACAATTATTTACCGAGTTTGTCTTTCTGGACGTTTAGATTTTTTAAACAATGTAACGTTTTTGATAAGGAACTATCGAATTTTAGCAATGTAACTTTTATTATTTTACAGAACAACCTGTAGGGCGGACATATATCAGATATTCTGTTACAAAATATACTTCAATTAAACTGCTAGAATTATATAAATATTGAAGTTAATAATAAATAATACACCTTACTCATAAATCTAATATCTAGAGCCACGCTGCGGACAATTTTGCTTCTGCAGCGTAAGTGGGTCGGGCGTATATCTCTTAGTCGAATTTTACGATACTAACAGGCAAGAAAGAGGGTGATTTGTATACTTATGCTGTCAACAAATAGAAATTAATAAATTAGAATTACTAAATCATTAATTGCAATATTTGATAAATTAGTTGCCAATATATTAAATTTCATATAAGGAGAGTAATGACAATTAGTGACTATCCAAATCCATTAAAATTCCTTTTTACTTCAAAGCCACCATTCAGATAAAGCTACATTTAGAAGTGCGACGGAAACCAGCGCCATGATCACGCAGATGAAGCCGGGTCTGAAAATCCAACTTGTAAATAAATGCAACCTTACGTACAACGAAATCCTCTCTGATTGAACATTTAAATTCCCCCTCTAGCCCAACATTAAAACTGTTACATTAACATACACAAACAATTAAATACGTTCGGTATACGCACTTACAGACCCAATGCGGAGTCCCTACCCTGGCTACCAATGAGCTACACAGAGACTTTTGTGCCAATTTCAACTTTATTTCTTAAGGCATTGAGACAATTTCTTTTCTGGTGTTCATTCGTATATTGACATAGAAATGATAACTAATTCTACGGATATTATCGCATTTATTTTTATTTGTTTTAGAAATAAGTTATCAAAATAATATGTTTATTAAAGAGTATTTTCTTTTACTACTGGTGATTAGTATTATAATTTTATCCAAATACGTTCAAGGGATTATGTGTAATTAGGTGAAAAAGAAGTACAGTTGAACTATTGTCTCAATATACCACATTATCAGAATAAAATGTCCTAAGTGTTAATCCAGAAAGTGGTTTATCTATGTGCTAATTTTCATTTAAATGTGTTCAATAGTTTACGCATTATTGAGTGATAACTTCCAAACATATCCACAAAAACCTTTCATATAAATATAATATTAGTATAAAAGGATATAACTGTAAAGATAAAACTTAACGGCATGCTTATATAATTTGATAAAAATAAGTTATTTTATTAAATAACATTAATTTTAAAATATAAATTTATTTGCGTCCTTCCGGTAGAAAATAACCTTGAAAGTCGTGTATAGCATTAGAATTGATGGAGTAACACGCCTGATTTTGCACAATGACGTGAAATACCTTTAAGAAATAATATATATATATATACATATAGATTATCCGTACGATAACAGAGTAAGAATATATACGTAATACATGTTCTGTATACATAAAACTTTTTACATCCCTCGGGGGTATAAAGTTATATAAGCGAAAGGTTTAGTATATAATGGCAGTAAGGCTAGTAAAATAAACTTGAATATAATAATCTAAGTTTATGAAAACATAGTCTTAAGATTGTTTTATATATTGACGCATGATTCTCCACCTATTCCTTCTAGGTGGGTTTTGAAAAAGAACTGAGGATTATTAAGAAATAATATCAATACAAGAGAACAAAAATTTAAAGCAAAACTGTGTAACGACCCGTCTGACCAGCGTCGTAAAATATTTTACCCTACACAAATCATGGAGAGAGCTAGAACTCTATATTGTAACGTATAGACATGTATGTAATAGACATGTTGTTGTATATTATCTTCTTTTTAAAAAAATAGTAAATTAATAAAAAAGAAGACAATCCCACCGAGTTTCTTGCCTTATCTTCTCAGTGCGGTCGCGTTCCGATCCGGTAGTAATTTAAGGTAAAATGTAAAAATGTGACCATATGTAAGTGCCCTCGCGGGGTTTATACATAATAAAGGATTTGAATTTGAATATATGCCTAGACAAGGACTTGTATTGGGTAAATAAAGAGCTCACAGTAAAGACAATGACATGTTAGATGTCAACTCAAATTTCAGTACTCCTGTGATCTCGTTAGGTAGAATATTTCATGCTCACACGGTTATTTGCACGACACCTATGCCTAAAATACAGATTAAAAATTTTTTGTCTGTCTGTCTGTTTGTTCCGGGTAATCTTCAAAACGGCTGGACCGATTTCAAAAATTCTTTCACCAATGGAAAGCTATAATATCAGGGCGTAAGCTAGGCTATATTTTATCCCGGTATTCCCACGGGAACAGGAACTACGCGGGTAAAACGACTATAATCTATAACCGAAGCGAAGCGAGGGCGGATTGCTAGTCTATATCAATAAATAAAATTGGAGTGTCTGTTTGTAATGTCAAAATAATAGGCTTTTTTCATGCTCACACGGTTATTTGCACGACACCTATGCCTAAAATAGCAATTAAAACATTTTTGTCTGTCTGTCTGTCTGTCTGTCTGTCTGTCTGTTTGTTCTGGGTAATCTTCAAAACGGCTGGACCGATTTCAAAAATTCTTTCACCAATGGAAAGCTAGAATATCAGGGCGTAAACTAGGCTATATTTTATCCCGGTATTCCCACGGAACGGGAACTACGCGGATAAAACGACTATAACCTATAACCGAAGCGAAGCGAGGGCGGATTGCTAGTTTAAAATATAATACAAATGCATTGACGCTTGACTACATCCTGCCTTATGTTAAGAAGTAGTGGAACCATGAATTATATAACTTCTTTTTTTATGATAAATTTTTCTTCTAAGCTTATGTTGCATGGGAAGGAAATTCATTTATGTTACTTATAATATGCAGGTAAGATATACAGATTCAAGATTTCCTTATCATAACTTATGACACTCTTGGAAAACTCACCACTAACTTTGCAAACAAGATACGTATCATCTTACATTCTTTACAAATGTTTTATCTGTTACCATAAAAAAGCTCTTGTTTTTTTAAAGACTACACCCTGCAATAAGGAAATAATCCTTGTATTGCGGTGGGACTTCACAAACATATAATTAACGGACACAAATTACATTCAGACTCAGAACAACATTCTCAATTACAATTAAAAAAACCCTTGTGATAACTAAATTGCGAGCCTCCCCGAGTCAATTGCTAATATATATCTTTGTTAATAATATGGTATCATTCGATCATATATGAAAACCTGCAGACACTCTCAGCAACAATGTTCATGTCAAAAGTCAACAGTTATAACGTAAAGTAAATAAACACATTAATTACACGCTCACGAATGTTGAGCGTTCAATTATCGCTCGAACGAAAGTTGAGCCTTCACTTATGTGAGGGAAAATTGATTCAGTCAACATTGCTCGTCTTGTTTTAAAGTTATTTATCTTTATTATGCTCCATTTGGTATTCAGACTCAGTTGATGTATACGTATAACTTTATTAATTCAATCAATAGCTTTCGGATGTTATACGGGGGGGCGAAAAGTAATATAGATTTTTCGTAAGGAATTTTTAGTAGGAGTACGGAGTCTGAAAATATGTCCGATAAATAGCTATAATTTTGTTCTCTATTTAGGTGACCTATATTTAAGGTATGACGGGAATGGATTAGAATGTAATATATTTTACTATATATGACTGAAGTGAGTTATTATTTATAGCAAAGAAAAATATACTATATATTTCCATCCATCAGCTTATAATCGTCCACTATTGGACAGCTCTCCCTACGAGAATGCCACTTTCAAGATGTCGTCAGTCCACCTAAGAGGGGCTCATCCTACGTTGTGTCGTCGGATGCGTGGTCGCCACTCAAGAACCTTTCTTCCTCAACGTTTGTCGATGGGCCAGCTCATTGCTATTTCAACGTACTAACGTTTCGGGTTATGTCGGTTACACCCGTTCTTCTGCGGTTTACCGTACACCGGATTTTGTCACATAGCACATTGAGCCTTTTTATGAAGCCAACATTTGAAGACCACGTTTCTGTACCGTATGTTACAGCTGGTACCACACAAAGTTATAAACACTGGTTTTAAGACATTGCGGAATATTGGACGACAAATTTATTTATATAATTATCAATTTATATACACACCAAAAATATCTTTTGTGTTTGCATCAGTTATAAACTTTGAAATTATCCATCCTATGTGCCTCAAACCGGTTTCACTAGAAAGGAATAATTACAAAGATAATTTCAAATCACAAAACAATGCATTACCACAATATGTAGTGCAACCCATAGATGGTTTTACCTGCCTGAAAATCATTATTTTTTTTATTTGTATAGAATAGTGTCTATGTGTCAGCCAGTAAGCAATAAGCAACAGTACGAGCTGAACGGTACAATCAATCCCCCATAAAAAAATAATTTAACAAGTTTTAAATTACATTGTGCATTAACTCCAACTATAAATCGTAACGTTAGTCCATAACTCTCAGACGTTGGTCATTGGACTAGTTAATAAATTAGTCCCGTCGGCGACTATATATCAATTAGTTAACAGACACCATTATTCGTGCTTTCACTGTCACTTTAAAAGGCTAATAGTGAGTTCATTTGCAACAAAGTATCATGTGTTAGGGACAGAGTTAATGATTGCGTTAACTTTGTTTACTTACAACACGCTCAAAAGTGAAAACTAATTCAGTATGATCCTAACTAAATATCCGGTTGTCGAAAACTTCGTAGTTTATATAAATTTAAGCGTTAAGTAAATAAATTATATAATTGTTATGATTAAATTCAAAATTAATAATATTAGTTTAAAAAAAACGCCAAAAATATTTTATAATAAACACATTTCCGTGTGGTGACGAGTGAGTAAGACTACAGATTACCACTCCCTATCTTGCCCATTGATGTTGTGGGGACGACTAGAGAATGTAGTACGCATATAACATCTAGGCAAAAGGGTAACTCGAAATAAAATCCTATACCAACCTGTCTGACCACCATGGTAAGGTGAATTGCCCACTTATTGTGGAGGAGGCGCGAGCCCAACAGTGGGACTTATATGAGCTGAAATGATGAAAAAATCTAATAAACAGGCTTAATTTGACCGCCTGCTGCCTCTCTTGGATGAGGTAGCGAGTTTTTAGGTTCATTCTCTGAAAATTTTATCTTGATGATGTTAATTTTTGTCTAACAGTAATTTTAAGGATTTATTTAAATTAAACTTTGTGAGAACATTGTAAATATGTATCATTAACATTCTATAGGAATTCTAGTCATTCACAGAGAGGCTGAGCGTAAGAGGACGATGAAGGGGTATATTGGGTGTTACTGTTATTATCGCTTAGTATACGCCGGGCTGGCCACGGGCGCAAAGAGTTCTTTAGTAGTGTTCGGCCCAATGTCAATGTAGAGGACATACAATGTGTTATGGAGTTATGCACCGCCCTTTTGTTGCCAAACGCAGGCAAGTTTGCTTGCAGAAAATTATTACCTATTTTGATGATCTCAGCCGGTATTTACGACTTACACGAGAAAGACAGGCATGGTGAAATTCTGTGATCTTAAGCTGCTACAACGACAATGTTGAGAATATTCTAGAATCAATATGCAACACAGTTTATTAGCTTAGCATTACAATATAGGAAACTTTATATTAGTAACAAGCAACCCGCCCTCGCTTCGCTTCGACTTCAGTCGCCTTACCTGCACAGTTCCCGTTTCTATGGGCATACCGGGATAAAATATAGATTAAATTCCTCTTTATATAGACAGCTACCTGGTAGTAAAATATTATCAAAATCAATCGAGCCGTTTTGAAG
Source organism: Lymantria dispar (assembly GCA_032191425.1). Taxonomy (NCBI): domain Eukaryota; kingdom Metazoa; phylum Arthropoda; class Insecta; order Lepidoptera; family Erebidae; genus Lymantria; species Lymantria dispar. Next base: position 920,797 of record CM063449.1, read on the forward strand.
ATTACGCCAAATAAACAGACATACAAAATTTTTTAAACTGGTTTTTAGGCATAGGTATCGGTCAAATAACCGTGTGAACATGAAAAAAGCCCAGTATTTTCACATTACAAATGGACCCTTCATTTTTATTTATTTGTATAGTCTGTAGACTCAAATATTATAATTACAGGCTTCCTTGTTTAATAATGATGTATTATCTTGGTCTCATCTCACGCATATAACGAGAACATATGGCTCAGCGCTCCGCAAGGAACTATGGTTTGCTTCCTAACGGCTGACGGTGCGTACCAAATCCGTTGCACGTGTTAACGTCCATCGGATCTTATTAACAACAGTATATACCAACTTTAAACCAACATCACAATATACTACGCAGGATTTGGGTTCGATTCTCGCAAAAAATATATATTGAATGTACAGAGCCTGCATATAATCTCCCCGTTTAATGTCTTGATACAAATAAGGCATATTTCGAATCTTATTTTAATTTCTTATAATGAATTACTAGCCAAGTGATACAGATTGTTATTCTGAGTCTGATTATAATTTGTGTTTGTTAATTATATGCTTGTAAAGTCTCTTACAATGTAAGGTTTGATTACTAAATACCGGTTCTTATTTTTAAAGGAAAAGAAAACAGGAATGAAAACATAATACTAGCCATCACTAAACTAATGGTGACAATACTCTAGTTCCCACAGCAAATTAATACTAAAATATACTTAAAATATTAGAATCATCATCATTAACATCTAAGCCCATATACGTCCCACTACTGGGCTCGAGTCTCCTCCACAACGGAAGAGAAATTGACCTTACTATGGTTGGTATAGGGTTTTCCTTCTCTTGCAATATTGTTTTCTGCACATCTTATCCCTTAATCGTCTTGTACGACACTCCAGGTAAGAGGGGGGGTGGTGAATTGCATTCTTACTCTGTCACCACACAGATAAAAAAAGGGAGCCGTCGTTCAGGACGTCTGGCAGATGTGAAACATCGAAATTATTTTGAAACTTAAAAGAACAGATTACGACTAATATGACATTAAGTATTAATAAAATATTACGATTTTTTCCAGAAAAAGATATTTTTTCAATAAACATTTATTTTCATTAGCATACACTATAGGTATACGTTTAGGATAATAATTTATTTTGAGCTCACTAGATGGCGTTGTACAAAATTCTAAAACTGGTTATGGTTACGTTACACAAATGTACATATCCAAGCGTGGCGTTAACTTCACGCCAACGATCATGTTCACCCTCGCCTATAGATGTTTCACATCAAAATATAGGAATAGTAAAGAAAAATTAAAACCCGTAACAGAATATATATTTCCAGTATCAGAAAGTAACATTCACATCTTGTGATGTCAGTCTCCATTTTGAGAACACTCTCAAAGCTTTTATTTCAATAAATTTGTTCCCAATTCAGTTGAGCTTTTTTTTTCCACAGCGCGTACTCGAACCCTTTCACAGTGCGACGGTCGCTCGGGGACATTTCAACATTAAGTATAATGTTCACGTAAATGTTACAAGCCATTATGGCTCTGTCCTTTTTAAATTACTGGGGAATATATATACACGCGGTTTGAATCTACACGTAGCTATATACACGCTTTTTTTATTGCATACGGTGACAAACGAGCGAACAGTACACTTGACGATAAGTGTCGCTGACGCTCATGGACCTTTGCTAAGCCGTTGCCTACCGTGAAGAAAGCGAAGGGAGTGTGAATGCGTGCAACGAGGTTCAGTGAAACTAAAGGCATCACTAAACACAACACACACCCTCAGAATGTTGGGCTGCCGGCTCTCTCAATCACCGAACGAAGCGCAGTAACAAATTGCTACTACTCGGACGTCGATTTTCGGCTCAGTATGGTACTACCCCGGATGGACCGTCCCACGACTATAGACAGATAATCGTCAACAGTGTGGTCCTACCACTAAAAACATCTCTGCATCTCACGCCGTAGTGTGATGGCTGCTCTAGGAACTGGGCTTATGAAGGTTAGTTATAATATCACTGTGTTTCCTGTGGTAATGGAGTAAGAATACAATTCACCAACTTCTATCCAGCCCGTTGGTGTCATAAAAGAAAACTAAGGTATATAACACCTATGCAAGAGAAAGCAAACACGAAATAAGACTCTGACCAAGTCGTCTCACCAGCATTGTGGGCCGCTCGTATTGTAGAGGAGACTCGAGCATAACAGTGGACGAGGAGTGGAGGACGTAAATGACAATGATGGATCACCGTTAAAATTATAAGATTCTCTAGGAAAAATTGGCTACAAATCTCCAAGCGATCCTTCAGTAGGCTTTTACATCACCCTAAAGCAAGGGATGGTGACATTAAATGCTTGAATTGTCACCGCACGGCGAATTTAAAAGCAGATATAGCAAACATTTAAATACAAGGACGAATAGAGTATTCCGTCGATATGATGATGAAGGGGGAGGGGGGTGTATGACAGTTCAAACGACGATAATTGTGGAGTATATATATTTGTGCCCGTATTTGAACAATTCGTGTCGCTTCGTTATCCCCACCTCTTGGGCGGGTGATTAGAGGTTAACACAGACGAGTGTCACTTGTTACTTGATTAGATAATGAAGAGGTTTATTACTTATAAGTGTCATGACAAAATTGTCTTCAATTGGGATGTTGACTAATGTTTTTATGCCGTAGTTATACAATATAAATATTACGTCTCAAGTTGTGGAACATCTGGTCAAACGGGAGTTAGGCAATGGTGATAGTAACCCATGGAAAATTTTGAAGTAAAAATATCGATTCGTTAATGAATTAGAGACATGTAAAGTCTTCAGTATTGTCAACGCTATTTCGTGTAAATCTGATTGAAATGTATAAAGTCAGTGATATTTAATCTGTAACATATTCGGACTTTATTAGATGTTCATTAGAAATTGAATAAATCAGTGATTACGTTCGCATAAGCATGACTAACTTTGCCTTAAGAAGACCCGCTGATAGTTCATCGACCGTTAGTCGCCGCCGTTTTGTACCTACTTACGGTCGATGCGACTTAGAATGCCTACTTGTATCCTGTTCATAATATGTAACATTTAAGGCATGCACTCTTAAACACGTTATTTTAAAATTACTATAACTGTTATGTTTTATTGTTTTTTGTGTAATATACATCCTAATTACGATCTATGACCGTTAAATTACAACATACTCGAACAGTTGTTCCATAACCTTATACACACTGTATAAAATGCTGGCTATCATACGAAAGTCATAACTCGTATAATATTTAACGAGCAAATCAAATATAATTCAAGTTGATTACGTCTGGAGCACTCCCCGCACTGAAGCTCTGTCGCACCGGCTAGGTGGCTACAGTACAGGGGGTGCTTCTGTACATGCGACGAGTAATTTCCTTGATGTCAATTCGCGTGTAATCGTATCGCTGTGTAAATATACAATTGGAGTCGTCTGGTTTGAACGTAGTACTGCGGTAGGGGCCGCTCTGACGAGCTCGATCGCGTCAATAGAAATAACATACCTGTTTACACACGTATATACATACGTAACACGATTGATATTGATTTTATTGTCCCATGAGAATTTATGTATAAAATACTCAACCACAATGCAGTAAATACTCATTATTAATTGTAAGTAATATTTGTATTAGAATTCCTCCTCATTGTCCTCATTTCCTAAAAATCCAGCAATGCGTTTTCAGAGACTCTGCTCGATAGAATCCGAAATATGGAAATCTATAGAAGAACGGGTGTAACCGACATAGTACGAAGAATTAGCGAGGGCTGTGGCCTGCCTAATTCCTCGCTAATTCTTCGTTCGACGAACCGACAAGTGCTGCGAAAGAAAGGTTCTCGAGGGGCAACCACGTATCGGACGACGTAATGTAGGACGCCCTTCTAGTTCGTCGGTCTAGTTATCGGTCGATGGATCTTTTGAACTTCTATCTGGCGATACTTGCTGGGCATCGTTGGTTACGGGTGTTTTAAAGCATAGGTCTACTTCGTCTCTACGTCTTACCAGCGACAGATTGCCTATAACTATACGTACGCATGTAAACGTAATCTCTGAATGTCCGACCTCATAACTAAGCTCAAACTATGTGGTGAGCTATGATCGGAATTTCTCTACATGACAGATCTGAAATATATACATATACAATAGATATAACTGATATTGCCCGAAGGACGAAGGTGGAATCAGGTATAGATTAAATGTTGTGACGTCACTGATCTATAATTAATGAATAATAAATATACACTGAATGATATTTTGAATTACCTGGGTATAAAGGTATTAAGTACCTGAACTACCAAACCTTTAAGCAGTAATTACAGTAAAATACCTACGGTGCAAGTGTCCCATTCAAGATTTATCTAACTTTTAAGACAAACTAAAGGATTATGGAATACAAGACAGCACCGAAAACCTGACGGGTGGGGATCAGACTATGCTGTCAGACCATCAGAAATAATGAATGAAAACCAAAATAATGAATTGCAGAACATACAAATATATTTTTGTTTCAAAATAGAAGTCATAGGCACTGAAGAAATAGCGATAATTTGGTTTGCATACTAATAGGATCTCCATTTCTAATGTCTAATCGTCTCTCTGGCTGGCGAGGTTACGTAATTGTTTAAAAATGTTTTCTAATTTGTATTATTGATGTTATAAAATATTATGAAATAATCTATTTCATGGAGATTTTCATTAAATAAAATATTTTCGTTGGTACATAATACATTTTACTAATAAAGCTGTCAATCATCGCTGTCATGAACACATATAAAAGTCGATATGAAGATTTAACACCCTTAAATATGTCAACATCAGATATAATTACAGAATATGTCGTTATATATTGAAAAAGAAAACATGATATGCTGTCAACTAAGAAGATTATTTTTTGCGCTTTCATCTGTTGGATATCGACTCTGAGTTTATTACAACCTACCTAGTCAGCCACGCTCATATACTCGTCATCACATATATGTCCTATTCAGGTGTGATACTAACGATTTTCTCAAATTACACACAGCCCACTTCTGGGCTCAAACCTTCTCCACAATAGATGGGTAAATTCCTAATATAGCACGGTGATACTGATATGATAGATTTATTTTGAATTTTGCATATGATAACCCTTAGTCGTCTTATACGACATCCACTGGAAAGAAATGAGATGGTCAACTGTATTTCTTTTCACGCAGAAAGCCATGTTTATTTGAATATTTAATGATATTATTCAGATGTTGAAATATAGTTTTAAACAAAAGCTTTTCGAAGAAAGTTGCAAACTGCATCGGATGCATCTCGAGGTATCTACTTTAATGAGACAACAAAAGACAATGAAAACAAAGACAATGTTTCTGATATTATTGAAAATGAGCACAACTTTCTAGAACGTAATAATAGAAAAGGTATATTGTCAGTGGAAGCTGCTTGTGTATATAGAGAACAAAGTATAATATTACTTAATGTAATTCATTTAACAAACGGAAGAATTTAAAAACATTAAATTTTACTTTTTTTAAAGACAACAACCATTTAAGAATAAGGATAATTATTCTTAATTTACTTCGATCATAGGAGACTTAATAAATACATATTTAATAAACACAAACTAACAATAGGGAATATGCATGTTTTTTTTTTTTTTTAAACGTATGTTTTTAAAGCTCGGCACGGCAACCCCGCAATGAACGAAGTTAAAGAGTGGTCATGGGGAAAATATCGAAATATCGAATTTTTTTTTTTCCTTATATCGAACTCCGATATTGATATATTTAAAAATATCGATATATCGAAAAACTATTATCTTTTAAAATATCGACAGCCCTAACTAGAAGACTCGGGAGGACTATGATGTCGCGTTTTGAACAAGCAATGCGTTGCGTTTTAGAAATTTTGCGCGCGAAACTCAAAAAGGCACTTTTTGTTAATTAAATTTAATTATTAAATAATGATTAAATTAAAAAATAATAGTATAGGTACGTTTTTAAGCAATAAAGATTAAAAATAAAAATAATTTGTTCTTTTTGGAGTTTCGTGCATATTCCCTATTACTGTTTCTGTGGTGATGGAGTATGAGTACAATAGTAATCACCGCATTGCTTTTTACTGTTTCTCATAAAAACGACTAAGCAAAATTAGCAAACTCAATAATGGCGACTTGTTTGGCTAATGTGGAGTAGTAGACTCATCTACACTAATATTATAAAGAGGAAAGATTTGTATTTTTGTATGTAACGAATAAACTCAAAAAGTACTGGACCGATTTTAAAAATTCTTTCACCATTGGAAAGCTATAATATCAAAGAGTAACATAGGCTATATTTTATCCCGGTATTCCCACGGGAACGGGAACTACGCGCGTAAGGCAACTGAATCCGAAGCGAAGCGAGGGCGGATTGCTAGTGACTAATAAAGTAACACGGCTTAGACGACATCTAGCCTCAAAATTTTTGACTCTCATAATAAATTATTTGTAACCCATTATAATATTGTCGAAATTAATAATTTCAAACTAATATTCGCCTTAAAGATAGATTTGTGAGCTACGTTCCGAGTCAAATCTAATCAATTTTTTTATAATCCAAATGAGTTTTATTAAATGTAATCAATCATTTAGTTGTGTAACTAATTAAGTTGTCAAAATGTCGGTATAATATAAAACGTTAATTCCTACAATAATCTAAATGTAAATAGATTAGCACATGTTAGCCAATGTGAATATGTATTTGCGGTGTCACCGGTCAGGTGTCGTGAATCTGTTAACATTACGGATCTCCGAGGTCACGTGAAGCGTTCGCAGGTATTCTCGGTTGCTATGTAAATTTACTTGAGCCTGATCGTAGTTTGAACTAATTCCATCAGCATGTCTGAGATATATTACACCTGATTTGTTTAACTTAATACAAAGTTATGTATGTACTTATTATATAGACCATCACATATTTCCTGATGATAAGATTGAAATGTTTCAAAAATAAGTTTTAACTTCCGATTCCCCAGTCACATCTGAGAGTTTGAGATATTATTTAATATTTTTGATTTTTAAGCTATTGCATCGCTTTTATCGCGGGCTTGGCGCGTCGACCGAATCGTTACGGAATTTCTTGAAATTCCGTAACGAAAATAAAACCTCACACTCCCTTACCATGGTATGAGATACGATGGTACGAGTTACATGGTACGCGGGTGGCGGCAGCTCGGCCGAGCGTACGGTCGTCGACACATTCTGCGTTCGTCCGTCTCGGTGAGCACACGTGCCACCGCTTTGCGTAGCTTACGTCACAAAAGTGTTTTCCCGCGTTTTCTAACGGTCCCAACGATCTTCAGCGGACAACAGTGGTAATCCAAACCGCCTTTATTGTTATACATATAGTACATTTGTTTTCTTATCGCTCAAAAAATGTAACTTGAATTTATATCAAAGAAAAATTACTGAATAAATAAAAAATAGATAAATAATTATAATTGCATAAGTTGATAAAAAATGCTATACTAAAATGCTATAGCTTACTAGCTTTTGCCGGCGATTTCGTCCGCGAAACGTCATGTGTGACAGAGGTTAACACAGATAGTTGCATGATGTTCAAGGATCTCTAGGCCCATGGTGTTACTGGATGATGTGAGTAAGCTAGTATAGACAATCCTGACTCCGCAAAACCCATCCCCTTTTCTGAGATACGCTTGGCCCCGGTTGCTGTAAGACAATCGTGGCCTTTGAAGAGGGATAGGCTTGGCCATACTTTGCATGGAGGAGGTGATCCAGTAGCTTGCACTGCGACTTCCAGTTCCCTTAACGAAAACGAATGCTTTGATGCTGCTACTGCTTTCATACAAATTTTTATACCCTTTTTCACTAACTTAGGGGTTGAATTTCCAAAAATCCTTACTTAGAGCTACTCTACAGTGCAAAAAAACCAACATACCAACTTTCAAAGTCTTAGCCTTTGTAATTTCGGCTGTGCGTTGATACGTCAGTCAGCCAATTTCTTTTATATAAATATAAAGATAGATAGATTAAATGAATTAAAAATCTTCACCCTGCTCTTTTCCCAATTACATGGGGTTGACGTAATATGTACACCTCCTCCAGCGTACGTATTGCAAACTGCACTAAAGTAATATTCCTCACAAAAATATAAGTAAAGAACACAAATTATACCCAGACTCGGAACAATAATTTATTGATAGCACAACAGGTATCATGATATCCTAACGTGGTATCAACGCACTAAACTGATTATGGATGTTATATAAATTCATTACTTGCGTTGTAGACTGAAAAATACAGTATCTCTTTAAAGGGGGAAACTTGCTAAACGCCAAAACACGTGTTTATTTATTTTTACAAATTTACACCCCTCATTTACCCGCTTAAGGAGTAAATTCACAAAAGGGATATCGGAAATAATCATTATTAGGTACTTATAATCCAAATACAACATTTTATTGTAATAACTTCAGAAAATCAGAGAACTTTCATACTAACTTTGTACCCCCTTTTACCGCCCTAAGGGACGGTTTTCGAAAAAATATTTTACACGTAGTTCATGATTTTCAATGAAGAACCTCCATACTGAATTTCATTCGAATAACTTGAAAAACGACAAAGTTTCATACTAACATTGCACCTCCGTTTTACCCCTTTAGGGGATGAATTTTCAAAAATCCTTTCTTAGTGCTCCCCTATGTTATAAAAGGAACTTTTGTACAAAATTTCAAGTTTCTAACCCTTATAATTTAGGCCCTACGTTGATATGTCAGTCAGCTTCAACTTTTATATACATATCGTTCGTTTATTTCGTTTGGTATGTGATCTTAGTAAAAGCATTATTCTTGTAACTAAATATGATTTTCGTATGCCTTAAATTCGCAGAAATATGTAGATCATATGTACATGCACGTACGGATAGGTGTTACCATTCGTGACTTGCTTAATAAATGTCACATTCTGTGAACACAAAGTTGTATGTCGTGATCTATTATAATTTATGACCCCCGAGAGGGAGTAATGGCTACACTAGTAGTTAAACTTGTAATGGGGTGTCTCATGTGAAATTGAATCAAAGACATTATACTGGAGTTATTATTTTATAAACATTATCAATACAATTTCATATAGAAAGAAGCAATTAAAAAATATGACAAGCCTGTGAATTATCGTGCCGTTTCTTCTGAAATCAGATTCTATGTTATTTGATTAATTTAAGACGAAATAAAAAATGTAAATATGTAAGTGCCCGCGCAACGTTTGATACATAATAAATTAATAAATGATGAGTGTGAATTTGCAAAATATAAATTTTATCAACCACAAAATTAGTTCTACTGAGTAATATCTACAAAGTATATTAAATCTAGTTAGCCCATCAACACTACTAACCCTTTTACTGCTCGTATGTGTCGTAAATAGTATCTGACGCAGTCTGGTCAACAATTATATTTCCAACGAAGGTTGAAGTCAGGCAGGCGGTCGGTATATACAAATATGCATCACACCATTGCGTAAAATAAAAAAAAGGGATTAAAATATCAGTTAAAAATATTGTCGCATTAAAAATAATTTGAATAGTATCAGGAAACCGTTGATGGAACATTAATTATGTTAAAAGCACTTAACGGTTGAGTTTATATTTAACTTATACTATAGCATGGCTTAGTATAGGCTACGGTTAAAAATATTTAACTTTTTCTGAAAGCGGACACATTTTATTCGATAGTACTGAGCGTGAAACGTTTCGAATCAATCAGGCATTACTTACATTCAATAGTAAATCTTTAAATACATTTTATGTTTAAAGTTAAAGTGAATTTTTATTGTAATTGGTGGCAGATGTTTCTTATGGGGCTCATAAGAACAGTAGCATTATCAGAGTGCAGTTCCCTAAAAATCCTGCCATGTGTTTCGTATTATGACATTTTAAAGACGTAAGTATTTTTTGAGGGAATATCCATGTGGTGACGATATAAGAATACATTTCACAATCTATACCTTGCCAATGGGTGTTGTAAAAAATGACCAAGGGGTATAATGTGCATATATCATCTATACAAGGAATACTTGAAACAAAACCATATAACAACCCGTCTGACCAGCGTGTTATCACACGGACACCTGTCTACTAGATTCATCATCTTAGCCCATATACGTCCCACTATTGGGCTCGGGCCTCCTCCATAATGAAAAGGTAATTGACCTACTATACGACGCTGGTCAGACGTGTTTGTATAGGGTTTGATTTCGAGTTTTCCTTCTCTCGCATAGATGTTATATGCGTATTATATCCCTTAGTCGTCTCGTACGATCACCCACGGGTAAGATAGGGGGTGGTGAATTGTATTCTTACGCCGTAAAGTACATAGTTTTAATAACAATGTGTAGTGCTTGTAAACATCAGAAATCCTTAGAATAATAACGTATAGAAGGATAGTGTCAGTGCTTCGAACGTTCGAAACATGAATCTCAAAATACTAATGGCGCGCAGACGATTACACACGTACACACGTACACCACTATACAAATTATGAAATCAAATTTTGTTTTTATTAATATAAATCGTCGAAATACTTTTAAAAGTAATGTTAAAAACCTTTATAAGTTTTTCTAATGTGTTATGACACCATTTGAATGCACAAACCGACATAATTACCTATTTATTTTTTAAGAGTTGCGTACGTACGGTTCCGGCGTAAGCTCCATTAGGCTCCAATTGAAATGCTTCACTTTTGTGCGCGAACTTACCTTCTATACGTTATTATTCTAAGCAGAAATCATTATTCTTATCTTTATTTTATAATTATTAATCCTAATGGCGTACACTTAACACCAAAACCCCTGCAGTAAATTTGACCAACATCAGATTTGGGTTGTTGGTGTACAATTTAAACAAACGATAGCAATCAATCGCAATGCATCCCCGGGTAAATGAGAAGTGACGGCGTGGAAACGCCCCGCGTCCCCGGGGACCGACCCGCTCCGCTCACGATTTTGTAATTTCATTTTGTATGTGTCATGTCGTATCAGGAAGGAAAGTGGTGTGCTAACTTCAACTACATACATTATTTATTTTTATACAGTGAAGAGATTATATGTAAAATATATATTTGATAACGGAGATGCGTTTTAGCGTAATTTTAACCCCCGATGAAAAAAGAGGGCTGTTATAAATTAAGTTTTTCCGTATGGTGACGGAGCAAGAATACAATTCACCACTCCCTATCTTGACCGTGGATGTAGTAAAGGACGACTATGGGATATCACATGCACATAACGTCTGTGCAAGAGAAGGTAAACTCGAAATAAAACCCTATACCAACATGTCTGACCAGAATGGTATAGTAGGTCAAATTCCCTCCCACTGTGGAGGAGGCTCGAGCCCAACAGTGGGACGTATGTAGGCTATGATGATTATGATAAGTTTGACGTCGATGTCTGTGTGTCTGTGGCATCGTAGCTCTCAAACAGATAGATTTCGATGCGGTTTTCTTCACTTGAGAGCCAGTTTCCTTGGGGTCTGGTCCAGCAGTGTAAGAGTATCAGCTCTTTTCCAAAATGCTGACGTGTGATTACTCGATTAAGTTCTTCACGCGTGCCAGTATAATTGTTAAATGACAATTTTGATAGTTCCTGTTGCAGAGAATGTAGTACTTTTTTATTATTTTAGTTTGTGTCGGAGGTTAATCAAAATTTTCAATTTTACTTATATACAATTGTATATCTTAACTCTTTTCAAACTCAAATAATTTATTACCCAATGATTCCGTGTAGTGACAGAGTAAGGATAAAGTCCATCACCCCTTTTCATGCTATGGGTGTCATAAAAGACGACTCAAGGATGTCTGGATGTCTCTGGATGCTGGGTTTAAATCTCCTCGACAATAAGTTTACCTATAATATCGGCAAGCAAACATTATCCATAATAATATAGAGGTCAGACGTGTTGGTATTTTTTTTTTTTTTTTATGGGTGGGCTATGGTATGCGCACGCGCGGTCCAGTCCGTCCGGGGCGATGAAAGGACGGTGCGCGGGCCCATAACCCACCCGTAATCACGTCACCTCGTTGTTGGGCCGACCACCGGAGCAGATGTCACTTGTCGTCAGTGGTGGGCCTGACGGAATACCCTTTCGGGTAACCTCACCTCTCGACGTCCTGGGACGTTGGTCGCCGTCGCGCGGTCAGCCTCTCCGCGGGTGACGGACAATTCCCCGGTCCGATCATCCGCGGCCTCGGCTAGGGCGGCATTAGGCGCAGATACTCGCGCCTGCGCCGCCCGAGTCGCCGGCGGCGGAACGTGTCGCCGAATAGGAGCTCTACTCGCACACGATCCGCCGCCTCCTTCCGTGAGATTACGGCCTCACAGAAGGCGGCGACCGCGTCCCAGTTCCTGACGCTGACGAGCATCTCCTTGGCGATGGTCGGCAGCGCCAGGTCGGCACCGATAATTGCGACGAGTTCACGGCAATCCCCCTCCCATGCAGCACACTCCTCGAGCGTGTGCTGCGCCGTGTCCTCGTCGCAACTGCAGTGGTGGCAGGACGGTGTGCTCTTCCTCCTAATCTTGTGCAGGTACTTCCCGAAGCAACCGTGCCCCGTCAGCACCTGCACCAGTCGGAAGGAAAGCACACCGTGCGTCCGCTCCAACCACTCCATCAGCACCGGCCGGAGGGTCTCGACCAGACGTGTTGGTATAGGGTTTCATTTCAATTTTTCCTCCGTTTGACTAGATGTTATATTTACTATTTATTAAAAAGACTTTGTCTTACGCGTTTTACGACATCTACAGGTATGGGATCTACAGGGGGTGAATTGACTGCATAGATGGCGTAGTGGTTAAGATACCGACCTACCGTGCTAGTGTCGGGGGTTCGAATCCGCGCAGGACACTGCTTTGTGCGGGTGACTGGACCGGGGATTTAGTCCGTCATCCGCTAAAAGGCCTTCCGCGCGACGGAGACCGACGTCCCCGAGGGGGGACCTCGAGAGGAGACGCTAATCCGCAGGGGTATTCGGTCGGGCCGACCACTAAAGACAAGGAACTCTGCGCAGGTAGTCGGCCCAACGACGAAGGCGACGTGCCTTAGATGGGTCATGGAGCCGCGCGGCGCCCCTCTGTCGCCCCGAACGGAGCTAGGCGGCGAGCGAGCTGACCATAGAAAAAAAATGGACACTATTTTTTGTACAATTCAAAAATTATTGTTCTGAGTCTAGATATAAATCTTTAAGATCGACTTAAGAAAAATTGGTCCATCAGGGAAGGGGTTCCCTGGATGTCATAAAAGACGATTACGAGATATGATATGCAGATAATATCTAAATACGGGAAGGAAAACTGAATATAAAATATATCAACACATCTGAGCAGTGTGGTATAGTAGGCCAAATTCCCTCCATTTTTGAAGGGGGCCCGAGTCTAACAGTGAGACTTAAGTATGCTAAGATGCTGATGATGGTAGAGCTCTGACTGTTGCGCCATAGAGCGACCTGTACAAACTAGTAATCATGAAGAAGAAATCCGCATTCATTTCAATAAATATTTATTCTTCAAAGCAAATACACTCAGCAGTTAAGTACACTAACACCAGTCGACCCACATTTGCTTACCGCTTGACCGCATCGTAAACAATTTGAAAAACATTCTCAACTTATAAACGAATAAATATTTGACAATTTCACTACAGTTATTACAATGTACCAACCATAATATTTTAATTTAACATTCAAACAGCACATTGCATGCGTAAGTAAATTTATTTATTACATGCGCTTGCAATACTCGACTGTAAATTTAATATCGCTACGGGAATTAAATAATAAAAGCACGCGGACCACCGGCAGAGAACTCAATTAACGTTTCTTGAATGAATATTTCAACTACCGTAATCAATCATTATGATTTTTTTTACAGCAATAAATCGTAGTAGAACCATATATTAAAGATTTTTATCGTGAATGTTACATGCGTATATGTAAAACGTGTGTAAGCTAGCTATTGAGATTATGGGCTTACAACCGGTTGGTCGTCAAGATGTGCCGCGCCCGAGGAGCGCCGTTCGCCGCCCGCCGGCCGAGATGAGATACTACGATAACGTAGTAATTGCGCGATTATCGTTAATTTCAATTATCTAATAACGTTATTATTAATATCTTGTAATGCAAGTTTCTTTAGTCACGGTTATAACTAGTAATTTTAATGTGTATTAGACTAGATATATCTATATGATGTCATCATCATCATCATCATCATCATCATCTTGCTCTTATCCCAATTACTTGGGGTCGACGCAATATGTCATCTGTTTTGACATATTGCAAAAAGTTTCGGCAATGACTTTTATGACCGGCCGCCTGCCTGACGTCAACCCTCCTTGGGAATGTAATCGTTGACCCAAATGGTACCAGATGGAGTTGGTCCGGGTCAATCTAGAGCTCTTAGTCGTCTTTTACGACACCCACGAGCAAAGCAAGGGTTGGTAGTATTCGAAGCCGCTACCACACAGCACACATCTATATGATGTAATATCTGAAATTGCAAAGAATCATTTGGTAATTGTTATTATGTAGAGGGATACATTGTCTACAGGAGTCTGTTTACAGCCACCGGCGTTACGCCCAAGGTAGTACCACACTCTCGCAGATAATCGATGTCCGAGTAGTATCAATTTGCTATTACACTTCGTTTCTGAGGGTATTTGTGTGGTAAGTTTTAGTATTGACTTTAGTATCACTGAATCTCATTGCACGCTTTCAAACTCTCTTCACTTTCTTCACGGTTGTCAGCCGCCTAGCAAAGGTCCTTGTGTGGCAGTATCATTTACCATTAGCTATGCTGCTGTTCGTTTACCCTCAATGGCAACACAAAAAAGTGTTATTCATGAATTTTTGCTGTTAAATATATTATTACTAGAAAAACTTGTTTTATATTTCGATATCTGCATCCGTAAGTTATAAAACATTAATGATGTAGCCTATCTTTGGCATTTTTTTTAAATTTGTATTATCTCCTTGTAGATGATTAATAATTCCGTTCAATTTTATATTAATCCATTTTGATTAGATTTTAACCGACTTTAATAAAGAGGAGATTCTCAACTAGATTGATTTTTTTTATGTGCGTAATAATTTTTTATTTTTATTTGAACGTGTGTGCTTTCCTCGTGGTTCCATTAGGTCCAGTTCTGACGATAGTATCTAAGAGAAAACCACATAAGTATCAAATATACGTTAAGTATATGCGCGACAAATGGTCGAATAACTCGATATCATGCCTATATTTGAAGCTATTTTTTTATAAATTACTAGCAATCCGCCCTCACTTCGCTTCGGTTATAGGTTATAGTCGTTTTACCCGCGTAGTTTCCGTTCCCGTGGGAATACCGGGATAAAATATAGCCTAGTTTACGCCCTGATATTATAGCTTTCCATTGGTGAAATAATTTTTGAAATCGGTCCAGCCGTTTTGAAGATTACCCGGAACAAACAGACAGACAGACAAAATTTTTTAATTGCTATTTTAGGCATAGGTGTCGTGCAAATAACCGTGTGAGCATGAAAAAAGCCTATTATTTTGACATTACAAACAGACACTCCAATTTTATTTATTGGTATAGATTTACGTCTACTGCTAGATATAAACCTTCCCGAGAAGAGGTAATTACGCTTAAATCGTGACGCTTGGTAGTTGGGTTAACGATTGCAATTGTTGTTAGTTTTTGAGAAGAACGGTATTACCTTTACTGAAATTCTCGTGGTCGCTTATACGACTAACAAAAAAAAAAATAAAGATTTGGCGACTCATGATCACAGCTTCACTTACATAAGCTACTTATATATTATACATTTTTTGTTATCACAACGGGTTCTATGATAACGGCGATTGTGCATTTCGCTTGCGGGCATTGTTATTGTATAAGTACTTATATCCGATTTGATAACATTTATAGATACTACTATACTCTTATTTATATCAGCATAATGTATGTAATTATAACTTATAAACTTTCTCAATAGACACTTTTGATATGTTAAGATTTTTAGAATCCAAATAAGTGGTTGTTTTTGAGAATAGAGAATTCAGATAAACAAACTCTTCAGATTCATAATCATAATCAACATCATCATGTCAGCCTACGACACGGAAATTGTTACTTAATTGTTGATTATGTATCTTTCCATCAGTAAAATAATATTTAAAATCGGTTTAGTGGTTTAAGCGTAACATTCGTATTTTAATATTAGTTAGGTCTTATAATCAACGTTTTAAAGATATTAGCATGTCTGAATTAAATACAATACAAACCAGTACATATGTAATATTTGCTAAGAGCATTCGTACATTCGTAGTGACAAGTTATCACTATACAGTTGTATTGTTAAGAGGATTAGTTGCATAAGTGAGAGACTGTCGCACGGTACACCGTGATAATTGTACCACGAGGACGGGACTAGTTAGTACCTAACTAGATTACTATTATTCAAGTATAGAGCTAGGTGGTAGCTAGTGTTTAATGATGTCATTAGTTATACATGTGGTGACGGAGTAATAACACAATTTACCACCCGTTCCTTTCCAGTTGGTGCCATAAAAGACGATTAAAGGATATATATGTATATAACATCTTTGCAACAGAAGGAAACCTCGAAATAAAACCTTATGCTAATCGTCTGATCAACGAAGGGTTTGGACAGAAACCTAGTATCAAATTGCTACATTTCAACAGTTGATTTGCTAAAAGAGTGTTACACTTACAGGTAAAGAACTGCTTTTTTTGTGTGACTGTAGCTGTTGGTCTCAGATGGTCTTAACCGAACTATGGGTGATGGGTGAGCGCTTCGGGCTCTCAATCCGGTGTAAAGAACTGCAAGCACAATCTCTACCTTGGTACGCAAACTCTACCTTAGTGGTGGTGCTGCTACTTATTTTAAACACTAAAATGTATTAATATAACATTAAACGTTATTCACCGTATGATGACGGAGTAAGAATATAATTCACGACCACCTTTCTTATCCGTGGACGTCGTAAAACACGACTAACGGATATGATATACAGAAATCAGCATTGCAGGAGAAGGAAAACTCGATATAAAATCCCATACCAACATGTTTGACTAGCGTGGTATGGTAGCTTAATTTCGCTTTTCTTCCTGAGGAGGCTGGAGCCCAGCAGTGGGACGAGTATTAATTGTAACAATGATAAACAAATATTATTTTTGCTTATTATTAAAATATCTACTATAGCAACAATAAATCATGTATAATTAACACATGAAAACATACAATAGGTATATTTACGGAGCGCATTATAAACCGTATCGTGGATTAAACTTTAAAATATAATGTTGACTCTGTCTCGAATACACAGACTAGTTTACTTAGGAGTTTACATAATAAATATACGTAATCTGCTCATTCTAACAATATAGATAATAAAACATAACTATTTTATTATTAGTATTACAGATGTTGCCATTTATACAAATTAGCACATGTTTTATTACTGAAAGATGAATTCATTTAGATATTTTCCCATATTGCTATAAATTCATCATCATCATCTTGCTCTTATCCCAATTACTTGGGGTCGACGCAATATGTCATGTGTTTTGACATATTGCAAAAAGTTTCGGCAAAGACTTTTATGACCGGTCGCCTGCCTGACGTCAACTCTCCTTGGGAATGTAATAGTCGACCCAAATGGTACCAGATGGAGTTGGTCCGGGTCAATCTAGGGCTCTTAGTCGTCTTTTACGACACCCACGAGCAAAGCAAGGGTTGGTAGTATTCGAAGCCGCTACCACACAGCATATTGCTATAAATTATTAAAACTAAAATCAAATAAATACTATAAAAACAAAATAAAAACGGTTTCATTTCACATATGTTTATTACTCGCGTTTACGTGATATTCATCGGTCCATATTAAGACATATTCGAAAATTACAGGAATGAATTGAATGCATTGTTCACGTATACTGCTGAAGAAAGACTAAACCGCAAGTAACCCATCCTTGCCTAAAGATATCGTGTAAGATGACTAAAGCTTATAAGTGTAAACTGTATGGTTTGATATTATACGGCGTATATGTACGTACTGATAAAAGGCCAAATCGTGTCTTACTTTGGAGACAAAACTTTAAAATCTATTTATTTTGGTTATGAATTAATCTCACAATAGTTATCCCGGGGGACAGTTTATAAGTGATCACACACACATCTGCTCAGTAAGATTCATTACATTTATATCTTATAATCTCACAGTCGAGAATATATTAACATTAATCATATTTTTTTTCTGTTTACTTAACGTCACGGCCACGGCAATAGATTTAAAATATCAAACATTTTTATTAATGATTTACTAACTTTGAACATTGTAAATGTTTTATACTTAGTTACGAGCTACATGTAAATTTATATTAAACTTTAAGCGTATTATAATTTTTATAAAGGTCTCTAAAACACACTTCGGTATGAAGATTACGAAAAGTGCTGTTTCAATAGCCAAGGGGCAGAAATTTTGCCACGCGTATACTTTCCAGTTTACCTATGTTCCATAGTACTAACTATGGAGCTTTTACATATTTTTATAGTTTAGAAGGCAATATTTTAAAGCAACACCTACAGCCATTATTGACGTACTATAGATTGGATTTTTTTCTGATGGGTGGGCTATGGTCAGCGCACCTGCCGTCTATTCCCTCCGGGGTGACAAAAGGACGGCGCGCGGGCCCATAACACACCCGTAGCCACGTCGCCTTCGTCATTGGGCCAACCACCGGTGCCAAGTTCCTTGTCCTCACTGGTCGGTCCGATGGAATACCTTTTCGGGTAACTCGTTTGATTACTATCGGATTATGTTAAGGCAATATTAGATATTTTTAGTAGGTTAATGTTTTTTCTCACTCCTGAGCCATGTTTATAAGTTGTTTTCGAGGGTCATTACCAATCGACTCTCGCGCAAGCTCGATGACTTCCAGCCGCCCGAACAAGCCGGCTTCCGAAAAGGCTATAGCACCATAGACCATATCCTCACGCTTCGGCAGATTATACAAAAGACCGAGGAGTATAATCGGCCCCTGTGCTTAGCGTTTGTGGACTATGAGAAAGTGGTGAATAGTTTCGGAGAGATGACGTCTCCCTGTCTCACACCTCTCTGCAACTGGATCGATTTCGTACTCTTATTCTGGATGCGGACTAACATAGTGGCGTTTCTATTCAAACATTTCAGCACTTCGATGTATCGATAGTCAATTTGGCACCGCTGAAGGGACTGCAGCACTGCCCAAGTTTCGACAGAATCAAAGGCTTTCTCATAATCCACAAACGCTATACACAGAGGCCGATTATACTCCTCGGTTTTCTGTATAATCTGGCGTAGCGTGTGGATGTGGTCTATGGTACTATAACCTCTTCGGAAGCTGGCTTGTTCGGGCGACTGGAAGTCGTCGAGCTTGCACGCGAGTCGGTTCTTGATGACTCTCGAGAACAATTTGTAGACGTGGCTCAAGAGTGAGATGGGTCTGTAATTCTTTAAGAGCGTTTTATCGCCCTTGCTTTACACAACAGATAATAGATGTTTACATACTATACATATATTAAAAAACATTCATCATAATCATCATGATTTCAGCCTATCGCCGTCCACTGCTGGACGTAAGCCTCCCTCATGTTGCGCCACAATGAGCGGTCCTGTGCCGTCTGCATCCAACGACGCCCAGCTACTTTCACTAGGTCATCGGTCCACCTAGTGGGGGGGCGTCCTACACTGCGTCGTCCGATACGTGGTCGCCACTCGAGAACCTTTCTTCCCCAGCGGTTGTCGGTTCGTCGAGCGATGTGGCCTGCCCATTGCCACTTCAGTGTGCTAATTCTTCGTGCTATGTCGGTTACATCCGTTCTTCTGCGGATTTCCGTATTCCGGATTCTATCTCGCAGAGAAATCCCGAGCATAGCCCGCTCCATAGCACGCTGAGCGACTTTGAGCCTTGATATGAGGCTTACATTTAAGGACCACGTTTCCGTGCCGTAAGTCATCACTGGTACGTCTAGGCTGATGGATGGATGGATGGAAAGCAACAATTTACTTTCACCTCTTCCTTTCCTACGGATGTTAACAAATTACGGACCACGGATTATATAGATGACATTATTTCAACACATGAAAAACTCGAGGAAACCTTCTCTATGTGATTAACAGCCGCTAGAATTTTGAATTCAATATTCAAATTTGATTGTAATGATGATTGACATATATTTTCGCCTGTTAGGCATCCGTTTTTTAGTGAGCTATGGGCAGCACAGATGCTACCCATCCTGTCCGGGATTCGCCCCCATAACCCAACATATTCCCACCTCTTTGCCACTGAGCTGACCACTAGTACCTTATTCCAGCCTGGCGGGATACATGCAGTCATCCCTCCCCAACAATAAGCCAGTCTTCAAAGGATTTGCCTCCAAATAAGTTTTTCTTATATCCTACCCCACCTTCATCCTATTCGGTATTCGTTTCCTATCGTAACGTGTGTAGTATATTGATTAGCTGTGAAACTGTGAGTCCCCTTTTTTCATTTCAAAATAAGCTCGTTTGTAATAATATAATAGTCAATAAAGTAAACGAAAGCGTATTCTGTGAGTGCGGGCACCGACACCGTTACAAAATAAAACGCAATGAGCCGTATGAACAATATTTGTGTTTATACACCGGAACCCATAATGTTTGTGAGTTAGCGATGTAATATGGGAACCAGCCACCGATGGGCCAATCAATATAACAGCCTCGGGGTGACTGGACTGCCGCACAATGATAAGTGTCGCGTGCAACTCATATTATTTGGATTTAGTGGTGACAGATTAAACTTTCTAACAACCATGTTAAAGCGCTTAATTTTGTAAAATTGGACTATAAAAAAACTCGATTTTATGTTTATTTTTATAGTGAAAATTCTTTAAGCGCTTCATTCTCATGAAGCGCTTAAAGAAGGCAAGAAGGCAGGAACGAAACGGTATTTAATTCCTGACGCAAAAAAAGGGTTAGAAGTTTGACGTCGATGTCTATGTGTCTGTCTGAAGCATCGTAGCTCTCAAACGAATAGACCGATTTCGATGAGGTTTATTTCATTTGAAAGTCAGTTTCCTTGCGGTGGTTTTTAACTATATTTGGTTAATATCGGTCCATCAGTGTAAGAGTATCAGCTCCATAATGATGTAATGGCGTATGATTACTCGATTAAGTGCTTCACGCGTGCCAGTAATTCGTTAAATGACAATTAATTGATAATTCCTATTGAAGAGAACGTAATACTTTTCTTTTTATTATTTTAGTTTGTTTCGGGGGTTATTCACATTTTCAATTTTATTTATAACTAGCAACCCGCCCTCGCTTCGCTTCGGTTTCTGTCGCCTTATCCCCGTAGTGCCAGTTTCCGTGGGAATATCGTGATAAAATATAGCCCAGTTTACTTCCTGATATTATAGCTTTCCATTGGTAAAAGAATTTTTTAAATAGGTCCAGCCGTTTTGAAGATTACCCGGAACAAACAGACAGACCGACAGACAGACAAAAAATTAGAAAGTGATTTTTAGGCATATGTATAGTGCAAATAACCGTGTGAGCATGAAAAAGACCTATTATTTTGACATTACAAACAGACACTCCAATTTTATTTACTGGTATAGATAATGTGGCAATTGTTAAAAAAGCGCTAGATGTAGCGCCCAAAATGCAAAAACAGTACATATTGTTAGTTATTGGACGGTGCGATGGTTATTATCGGCTGAGTGGTCAGGCGCGGTGCGGTGTGCGTGTGCGCGTGTTGTCTGTCACTTGTGATGTCGCTTTAGTCGCGCGTGGGCTAGTCAACTAATTGACTCGATAGTACTCGTTTAAATTTGAGCATTCATTGGAAAATTGACTGTATTGTTAAATTACATCAATTTACATCACGGTCTTTTATAAGCATCAGACTTTTAATGTTTTTATTCTATTATATTAAAAATACAATCCATGGGATATATAATAGGAATTCTTTGTTCTTTAGGTACAATTTTCAATAGAGTTTCAGAGAGAATCAAAATTGTTTGCATTGTAGTGTTACTTTAGTACTAATCTAGTTAAGAATCTATTTTCACCTAGAAAAATTTGATCGTTTGAAAATATATTACCGAGACTCTCCGTTGACAAAAATAGATTATAAAAATAACAAATCTTCCTCGTAATACGTGGGACTTTACAGAAATAAATATAACGGACACAAAATACATCCAGCCTCAGGCCGCCACAATTTTTAGATTACAAAAACGATTGTCCTATATAGTTATCGAACTCGCAATACTCGGCATGTTAATATCATCTTAATCATTACGCCATTTATACAGTCTACTCTAAATGTAGAGCGACCTCATATGCAATAATGAGGCGCATACCAAAAATATACTTTTATAATATTACTAGCTTACTCAACAGGCGTTCATCATCATCTTGCTCTTATCCCAATTACTTGGGGTCGACGCAATATGTCATCTGTTTTGACATATTGCAAAAAGTTTCGGCAATGACTTTTATGACCGGCCGCCTGCCTGACGTTAACCCTCCTTGGGAATGTAATCGTTGACCCAAATGGTACCAGATGGAGTTGGTCCGGGTCAATCTAGGGCTCTTAGTCGTCTTTTACGACACCCACGAGCAAAGCAAGGGTTGGTAGTATTCGAAGCCGCTACCACACAGCAACAGGCGTTGTCCTTACTCAACAGGCGTTGTTCTGTTCAAATCAAATAAAAAGAATTCTCCTTGAAATCGACAGCAGCGCCACCTACCGGGTCCAATTATGAATGTAAACCATTCTTGAATGCCCTTGAATACACAAAAAAATTTCATCAACATTGGTCCAGCCGTTTAGGAGGAGTACACAAACATATACGCGTACACGAGATATATATAAATATGAAGATAACCCCAAAAGTTATATAAAACGAATCATTGCGCAAAATTATTCATCTCCCCTAAAAGCTAAGTTACATGAAAGTAATTTAAGAGTTGTAATTTAAGAACAAAAGTAAAATACGTAATGATGTATATGAAAAGTCGCATCGCTTGTTGAATATAAACGATCTAATTCATATTCAACAACAATATCGAACCAAACAGCAACTCATAATAAAACCTCAACTCCTTTATTATCCGACTTTTGTGGACCCTCAGCCCGAGCTCTCGCCCCAAACACGTATTCCCACCACCCGGCGTTTATCATTTTTCCATCTTGATAACCGTGGGGTTAGCGACAGCTTTCAACTCGGGATTAACTTCGTATTGGCAGTGAAAGAAAAAAATTTAATAGCGCCGAGAAGATTGCTTCGTAGACCCTCTTATTAAGTGTTAGTAACAGCGCTCCCTTTCGACCCTACAATTTAAAAACTATACGTATAATTGGTAATCCTTGCGGCTAAATGTCCTTCTCTTTGTTGATAACTTACTATCTTTATTTTTAATGGGTTTACGTTTTCGTTTAATTATTCACTATTATCTGATTAATTAAATTAATATATTACAAAGAAAAAGAAAACAATACGTTTATTAAGGCAAAAAGAAACTATCCAACCAAATCATACCTTTAGAAATAATAAAATAAATAATGTAGAGCGTAAATAGTGATGATTTTTTACAACCCAGTCCTAACTCAGTAATATATAATAAATAACCAAAGCTGGTCTTCCATTAGCACCGGTATATGAGGCAAATGTGTACAATTTAGATTTGAAATATAAAATAATTGCGATGATTGACCTCTTAGTATTAATATTAAAAGCTCAAATTTTCACCACTTTTTTGTCACCCCAAATAATACTTTCGATATACTTTAAAAAAATAGTAGAATTTTTGGCCCAGTACAAATATATATATAACAAAATAATAGAAGAAATAAAATGAAAAATATAATATTAAATTTAGTAGGAAGGCAAAACATTTACAGGCTCACTGAAAGATACTCGAGAACTTAAAATTAAATTACCCACTATTTTAACTTCTATTATATTAACTAATATAGCTGAGAGTCAAATATTTACTACTTAATATTTAACTATTGATATTTCAGAAATGTTACCAGCCTATTGCTAACTGTATCAGAAAAATAGATTTGTAAAATATCTGAGTATTGAATTAGTGTTGCAGTAAAGAGAAGAGAGAATTGTTGCCGATCGTTACAGGAGTGCGAGTCATATTAGTCAGCTAAGAATTACACCAAAAGAATAGACAGCAGCTCTCTTCTAGAGATTCTATAGCACCACACTAGAGAGGCCTATGTCCAACAGTGGACGACGTGGACGTCATAAATTGAATAATGATGATGTTTAATTACAAATAGTAATTACATTTTCCCGTGTTGTGGGGCATTAAGAATACAATTAACAATTCCATTTTTTACTCATGGGTATCATGGAAGATGAGTAAGGGATACGATATGCAGATAATATCTATGCAAGAGAAGGAAAACTTGACATTAAACCCTATGAAAATCGCGGTACAGTAGCTATTATTTTTCTATTGCCACATATATGCGCTGAGATGAGATAGTAAATTTCTATCGAAAGGACAAAATTCAGATTTTAAAAATCGAAGATTTTGTTAAAGAAATTCTCGATGAACAAAAAATGCTGTTTAAAACTGAAGTCATAATGTCATCATAAGCTTAATTATAGGCAATTAAACATTATAAATATTATGTCAAAATATTAGATGACATAATTGTTTGATTTATTAATACTCCATATTGGAAAGTAATGAACTAAAAAATACCGCTTATTTATTGTTAATGGTTTGAAAATGATCGATGACGATTTCAAAATGAATGACAATTGTATTCACGAATGTTTCAAACGAGTAAAAATTGATGACATTGTCGAATCTGATGTTGACAATGGCAGAAGCTAAACATGGCAAGTTCTTATAAATATTTAATTGATATTATAACACGAATGGATGAAACTTATGCAGTACGCGATTTCTGCTCAATTTTAAACTAATATTTTGAATAACGTTCAATAAACTAAAATACTAAACTGCTGATTAAATTTAAAGTACTTTTTTTGCTTGATAAAAAATTTATTTCAATCAAAAAACAGAGTTTTTCAGCTAAGACATTCATAATTTATTTTAAAGAATATTTTTTTTCTCCAACGCATCCGTCAATGTAATTAATGATTTCAAAACTCGAGGAGCTTTTAAAAGCTTTTACTGTTTATAGAAAGTTTACCAGTCTATTTTACTGTGTAAATGTTCAATGTGTTTTAAATTTATGATTCTTACCTGGTGGACAGACACAGTCTCCGTAATCTCGAATGCTTCTCCGTGATCTCCAGTACATAGTTGGCCTGGCGAGGACCTCACGTCGTAGCCTTTCCACCAGCGGCTGTTGCGGCTCCAGCACGGCACTTCGCAGTGCCAGGTGTTGCTCCTCCAATAGCGAGAGCCGATCTTGTAGACCTTGTTGCTTGTACAAGCTGTACCCGCTCGAGATGAGGCTCATGGCACAAGCACACCATAACACCGCACAGTACGTCCATGGGTCCCCTGGACATCTCTCCTCACATTTTTTCAATTCCTTCTTATCTTCTTTTTTATCCTCCTTTTTTGTGTCCTTCTTTTGCACCTCCTTCTGCGGCTTAATGCCCGGAGGCAACTTGCCTCCAATTTTTAATATCATATTTGCTCAGTTATATTTATCATCGCAATTATCCCCCGAGTGATATATTAGCATCGTCTTCAATATTCTCATTAAAATCGAACCCGTTCTGCGTTAAAGCGATACATTGTGCTTCACAATAGAACGTCCGGCCCCGGAGCTTTTCACGGTAACAACCTCTATTCTTAACGATATTGAATTGATGACAACGAAATTATTAAAATAACACTAACAAAAAAAATCACAAAAATAATTTTGTTATAAAATAAAATTGGACACAAAAATATTTGTATTGTTAATTATATGAGACGTGTTCGTATACGACGCGATCGTATTAGATTTCGTGTTGATTGTTGAGGACAGTGCGGACGTGTCCTCACGTCGGCTGTCGAGTCGCCACTGGCGCGCTGAACGCTCGCTGACTAGGGCTGATCACAGGATTAACTTGGTGCAGCTCTGCGAGACAACGAGGCGTGCGCCGTACCGACTGCCGGCCCGTCGCAATGCTTACAAATTCTCTCTCATTATTTAGTCCTTACACTTAAACAATATTTAAATAAATATTTCAATATTAAAATCGACATAAACGTAATATGCTACATACATTCATAATAAGGATCACTTTTCGAATGTCATTTTTTTTGTCTTCCCGTGACGATGAATGTTGGAAAATATACGAAACATTTCGATAGTAAAACTAAAATAAAATATATGTAGTAAATTTCGTAAAAATATTTTATTTTACAATAAATTGGTCCTTCGTGCCAATCCTTCGTACAAACTGCTAATTCTACAATTAATTAACTTCAGTACATTCATAGTCTAATGTGTAATAGTATCTCATCATCATCATTTTAGCTCAAGCCCATATTCGTCCCACTGTTGGGCTCGGGCCTCCTCCATTATGGAAGGGAAATTAACCTATTATACCACGCTGGTCAGACGTGTTGGCATAGAGTTTTGTTTCGAGTTTTCCTTCTCTTGCATATTATATGCGTATAATACGCATTTTAGTCCTTTAGTCATCTTTTATGACTTTTTATTTGATTTGAACAGAACAACGCCTGTTGAGTAAGGACAACGCCTGTTGCTGTGTGGTAGCGGCTTCGAATACTACCAACCCTTGCTTTGCTCGTGGGTGTCGTAAAAGACGACTAAGAGCCCTAGATTGACCCGGACCAACTCCATCTGGTACCATTTGGGTCAACGAATACATTCCCAAGGAGGGTTGACGTCAGGCAGGCGGCCAGTCATAAAAGTCATTGCCGAAACTTTTTGCAATATGTCAAAATAGATGACATATTGCGTCGACCCCAAGTAATTGGGATAAGAGCAAGATGATGATGATGAGTCATCTTTTATGACACCCACGGGCAAGAATCCCATGGTGACGGAGTAAGAATACAGTTACGGTACAGTAAGAATACACTCACGGGTGAATTGTATTCTTACTCCGTCACCATACGGTTATAGTATTTATAGAGCTTATATTTGATATTAATTGTAATAAAATAGTAAAAAATTAATAGAAAATCCGTGTGGTGACGGAGTAAGCAGTTCACCACAATTACACACAATTCACCACTCCCTATCATGCCCGTGGATATCGTAAAAGGCGACTAAGGGATATAATACGCGTATAACATCTAAGCCAGAGAAGGAAACCTCTGAATAAAACCCTATACCAACCTGTCTAACCAACATGGTATGCGTAAGGTCAATTGCCCTCTTATTGTGGAGGAGGCTTGAGCCCAATAGTGGGACGTATACGAGCTGTGATGATGATGAGTGTACATTAATAGGAAATGTGTAAAAAATGTTTCAATTAAATTGTTCTTATAAGTACGTTAATGTTGAATGTAAAAGTACCATCTCATTGTACATGCAAATTTAATTAACGACACTGAAACTACATTTGAACAGAAACTTGCCGATCATTAGGTTCATTCGTGCTTCGGGAACGATTCCTACAATCGAACGAACGCTGTTATTGGTAAAGTTTTTTCATCGCAATCGAGTTACGTAGCGCGCCGAGCCGTGTTTTATAGTTGGGAACTCGTCCGAAGGACCATATTAAGGGATGCGTGCAAAAACGTGCAGGACCGAGCCGTGGAGCCGCCAAATTGGGCGCCAACTCGCGCGGAAGAACCGAGGGGGGACGCCAATCCAGTTAGTCGCTCATCCCCCTACTCAGATATTGAATTGTCCATCGGCATTTTTTTTAATGAAATTCCTTTCGCTGCGTCGGCATTAAATATTAAAGGACGTTTTAGTTATATACTTGCACATGGCAAGTAACTACAGCGTCTATGTAACAGGAATATTATAAACATCGCAAAAGCCTAATGCATAACTACAGCTTGTGCTTTTTTCGCACTTTTGCACCTATCCTTCACGATGAATGGAAACTTAAACTTGAAATAAACCACCCTGTTCACAAAAGTAGGTATAAGGTTTGATTTCGAATTTTCCTTCTATCATAGTGATGTTATCTGTTTGCCTCAATTAATTGTTATGCAAGGCACCTGCTAGTAAATAAGGAAAAGAGAAAATATTTCTCCTTCACCACATAGAAGAGAGAGGAGTATGAGATAAGTGTATTCTTATGATCATACCGTTCACAGACCAGAGTCCAAAGATATCATACGAGATTGAATTGATATATATATTTTAAAGATCCTACTGCTTTAAGGAAATAATCTTATTATTGCGGGGGCATTTATAAAGTTAATTAACAGAGAGAAACTGCACCCTTTCTTTAAAAAAAACAGCACCCTGCACTCATGAAAAACAACCCCTGTATTATGAGGGATTTTAGAAACAATATTATTACAAAATTAACAGACACAAATTATACCCAGACTCACAACAACAGTTTGTGGATCGCACAAAGGGAATTCATACGTTGTGATTTCTGATGTTTACGCGAGTATTATACATTTTAAATAAAACTACTTTACGGATTTTATCGCATCCAACAAGTCAGTGACTTGTTGGACGTGAGACATCTTAGTCCACCCGTGATCATGAACGCTGTAAAGTGTTCGAAACGTCGGGTAATCAAAAATCAAATACAAACGCGATAAAATCCGTAAAGTAGTTTTATTTAAAATTCATACGTTGAGAATAAGTCTTGCATGGGAATTGCAACCACTATACTTGCACTGTAGGTTCGTATTGTAACCTAGTGTGCAGTCGGATGAGTTACTGCACATCTTCATGTATCCTAAGTATGTGATCGATATGTTGACAGGTTTTCCTGTTTAGAAGTAATCTTTGGTGGAATTTTAGCCATAATAGCACTAGTCGTACTGCCACTTAGGACTAAATTCAACTTATGCAGGAGTGAAATGTTCTTGATGATGGAACAGAAATATAATGTAAAGAAAACTTGTTAATTTCTCGCTAGTAGTCCTATTTGCTGTAAGAGATGACCGCCCATCATAGATTATCAGTTCGATGGGAGGGTACCCCACGTAGGGGGTATTCCGTCGGGCCGACCACTGATGACAAGTAACCCTGTGGTGTAAATCCAGTGGTCGGCCCAACGACGAAGGCGACGTGGTTTTCGGGTGGGTTGCGGGTGTTGCGTGCTTACGCCCCTCTGTCGCCCCGGACGGAGTGGTGCGAGGAGCGCGCCGACCGCAGACCACCCAAAAAAAAAAATCATAGATTATCAGTATATTATTTAATTAATATTATCTAGATCAGATCTAGATAATATTCTTTTTAGTATTAAAGAAACAAAAACTAAGAATCTAACTGGGGCTGTCCGGATTAAACTAGGTTTGATTTTCCAATTGAGCTATTTCTATTCGTGTGGTCAATGTTCATATGAACATATATTAAAATATCATTAGGATGTCCTAATGATATTTTTTTCATTGTCTGAAAATATTGACAAAAAGATATTTTCTATAGGTATAACCTAGTTAGATCGATTTATCACCTGTATCATGATCGAAACCGCTTAAGCTTTGAGATTCTGAATACTTAGATATAAGATTTACTTCTTTTAGGATATTACATTATTTTACTTCGAGTGACTTAAAAATCGAAGTATAATGTACTACAATTGCGCCTTCAATAGGCAGCACTTATTTTACCCTAAGAGTCACAAAAACTGGCTGCGTAATTCTCATAGGATCTCAGCAGCATTCTTTTGCGAAATTTCTAAGATCTGCGATCGCCAATGCGCCTGTGGTGATTATGGTGTTACTTCCCTTTAGAATGGGCTAAGTCCAACAACAGACATTGATAACCTGATGAAGAAATTCTTGTTTCCTTCATTGAAGTAAGTTAAAATGACATTATTAACTGATGTGGTGATTATTTTAAATTACGTGACTAATATGCATATTTATAATACGTTCGATGTCGTTACTTCTATTAAAATAATGTAAATGAATGCAGGGGAGCATTCAGTCGCTAGTATGTGACTCTCTTAGTTAATATTATTTTGATAAAACTTGTAAGCAGTGTTAGGTGATTCGGCTGTCTAACATTTAGTTATGTTACGTGATTACAATAAATATTTTAACACTTAACATATTTAATATGTCCTTAATTATTAAATTAACAAATTAATAAGCAGAAGGAATAATTTAAGGTAATGTAGAAACTCTACATTGTTCGTGCTATACTATCATAAATTTAAATAAAGTTATATTTCTACCTCTCCAATCTCTTTCATTTGGTGAAATAAATAATTTGACTTATTTTTCTTAATTCTGATAATTTCCGTGTGGTGTCGGAGTAAGAATACAATTCACCACTCGCTTTCCTCCCCAAGGATGTCTTAAGAGACGACTAAGGGGTATAATACGCATGTGGCATCTGTGCAAGAGAAGGAAAACTCGAAATAAAACCCTATACCGAGTTGTCTGACCAGCATGGTATAAGCCAGTAAGGTTAATTTCCCTCCGATTTTGATGGGGGCTCGAGCCCAGCAGTGGGATGTATGTGGCTGAAATGATGAATGATTCTTCTTCATAGTATACTATAGTATAGTGTATTAATAAATATACTCAACTAATAATTAGTTCCAATTTTTCATTCCCTTGCAGTGTCTTCTGCTTATCTTGTAGTCGTTATTTACAGCATACTCAGAGACACCAGTGGTGAATGTATAATCTATATTCTACTTTACGCGGAGAACTACTAGGCTTACCTTCCTTATAATATTTTCAAGAAAGAATAATATGACAGACTTTTATATCCATAAAGCATTATCCCACGGAGGATTCGAGAATGAACAAAGCAAATCTAAATAAATTTATAATCTGTGACCAGTTGATTATAAGTCCATAACAAAATAACATTAAGCATTAATATTTAAAGTTCCACGATCATAATCCTGTCGAGCTAATCACTAGACCGTACAAGAGATTCATATCGACATTAATTAAATTTGTAAGGAAATAAAAAAGGTTCGGTTGTTTTTTAAACGTTAGAAGCTATTAATCTATTTAATAGAGTCATTAAAAAGCGAGTGTCGGCCGCGAGCGCCGACCGCCACTTGAGCCCTGACACGCATTACCGGCCATTGTAATAAACCACTCATAATAACGTTAAAAGATAATCCAGATAACGGGCTCATCCCCGCGTACCGATCTAATAAAGCACAGTGCCACTAACGTCGGACCTTATCAATGGCCGACACATCTAAATGGTCATTTTAAAATTTTTATTATTGTTATTTACGACGCAATTACAATTCGACTTAAAGTTACGACTCCGTAATTGGATTTCGTAAAATTTTAATACAATATTTACAGGATCGAAGAAAGCGTTTTCGAGTTTAATGGCGGTATTATTTTTGATGCGTCGCTCGAGCGGTTTAAATGCTCGGTATAAACTTGCCTTTGTGAATATTTAAATGTTGATCGGAGAGTCGCGGGCGACGTGCCGAATTTACAAATTACTACGGGATCATTCGAAAATAACCGAAACAAATCGTTTTTAAAAGCTTAATTAATGCGTTAAGAGCATGTAAATTTAGTCCATAGGCGACGCAATCTGCAACATCCAAGCGGAGACAAATAGCTGCAATTAAAACTAGATTGTCGTTATTTAGCTGGGCTCGTTGTAGCGAGTTTGTTCCGTGCAGGAGCTAACGCGCGTCTCGTGGGGAACGCTCATCCATCTCATAACTCTGAACACTATAAATTTAATTTAAACTTTTGTACTTCGTCAAACGTAAACTGTAAGGCACCCTCACTCGCTGACGTACATTTAAAAAATTTAATCTTGTACTTTTTGTGAATAATTAAACAACGATGTTTTCTCTCAGTCAACTAAAGTTCGCACAACAGACGGTGAACTAAAAGTTTCCCTAATGGCTTTAGGAGGTGGACGTATCAAGGGAAATCTTCGAATGCGAATTAAAATTATGTTTATTTGTAACTTTTGCGCCGGAATTGTCAGAGTTTAACTCTTTCATAATATTTAACAAGTTATAAATAGGTAATGGTATAGTTAAGAGGAAACTTGAAGGTCTCGACCCGAACTGAATTTAAGTTGGTCGACTTGCTTTTACAAACAACAGATTTTACGTTTCTACTGGGTGCAAAACTTTGAGTACACTTGTTGTTATAAAATCTTTGCCGTATTTTCTTGTACCGACTAAAATTAAGTGACATTATAACACTTTTACAGCACTAATACCTACTACAAAATATTTTGAGTACCATACTTATTTCAATTACAATTTTTGTAAACTCAGCAGTCTGCAATATTTCTTTACAGAATAGCTTTCTACAGCATACCGACTGATAATCAAAGTATATTAACTGATATTTAATTAAAATAATTAATAACAGTAAGCATAGGAAATTGATAAAATACCGCTCGATTTAGAGGTCTATTTCAAAATCAATTTCAGTCAATTAATCAATGTAGCGTACACCTCAGGGAAGGTCTTATAATTGTTTGTAAGAACATCCAATTTCCGCCCAGCAATCAAGATTGCCATGACCTTGTTAAAACCATTTCAATTTGGAGCGAAGACGTAAATATTAGGAGTGGCGCGAAATGTAAATAGCTCAGTATCGCCGAAACGAAAGTGAAATATTCCTCAGGCCGCGCACCAAATTGAGGCAGCCACGTTATCGGATCGTTTGCTTTATTTACAGTTTGTGGTACGAATGAGAAAAGTTGTGAAAGGGGGCGAGCTGTTGAGGGGTGAGGGGGCCAAGCAAGGGGTACAAACTCCACCACTTCTACTTTATGAATTGTCGAGCGGTCACCTACTTAGGATTTAGCGGCACCAATAACGTGTTTCAGTGTTGCCGCTTCGTAAATATTGAACTTTTGTAAAAGTTGCAATTTGCGCGATGCGATATTTACTGTTATTGCCGATATATTTTTTTAGTATGCCGTTCCTTTAATAAGAATTCCAATTAAATTTCAATACTACTTTCGTACTACAATGTACGTCCAGTACTAGGGCTACTATCGCTTAATTTATCTATTCTAATATTATAAAGAGGAAAAGTTTGTATATGTGTATGTTTGTAATGAATAAACTCAAAAACTACTGTGCCGATTTCAAAAATTCTGTCATCAATGGAAAGCTATAATAACAAGGAGTAATATAGGCTATATTTTATCTCGGTATTCCCACGAAAACTGGAACTACACGGGTATGGCAACTGAAACCGAAGCGAAGCGAGGGCGGGTTGCTAGTCTTTAATAATACCCGAGGGAAAGGATGGTTTAGTAAAATGTGATATTAATCAAAATATATATTAATTATAATTAATTAGGGAATCCTCTTTCGTAATAAATATTAATTTAAGTATCTAATTAATATTTATTTCCTTTAGATGTTTCAGCAGCTGTGAATTCGATGTATGTAATAAATTTTTAATTTATAATTTAAATCTATATATAACAGTTATGTCCACACCAAAAAAATCATAATATATAAATTTTTTTTCGTGTGGTGACGAATATGAATATAATCACTACTGCCTGTCTCTTGGATATCGTAAAACACAACTGAGGCATAAGATATGCAGAGCATCTATGAAAATTGATAGTGGTAGTAGCATACTATTGACAATTATCTGTCTACAGCCGCGGGTCGGTCCGTCCAGTGTAGTACCACACTGAGCAGAAAATCAACGTCTGAGTAGTAACAATTTATTACTGCGCTTTGGTCGATGAGTGAGAGAGCCGGAAGCCCAACTTACTGGGGGTGTTTGCGTATGTTGGAGTTTAGTGATGCCTTTAATATCACCCAAGCTCATTGCACGCATTCACACACTCCCTTCACTTTTTTTTTACGGTAGGCAGGGGCCTTGTAAAGGTCCATGAGCGGTAGCAACACTTAACATCAAGTGTACTGTTTGCTCGTATTCCACTGTTTGCGTTAAAAAAAAATTAAAATAAACCTATTTGAATTTCAATACCAGTCTGATCAGTGTATTATAGGAGTATAATTTCCATCCAACTGTGGTGGAATCTTCAGCTCAGGAGTGGAACATGTAAGAGTTGAAATTATGACATTATAAATTTCCCTTTATTGTTTTTTTTTATTGCCCATTGAGGCAAAGGAGTAAGCAGTACACCTAATGGTAAGTGATACTGCCGCACATGGACCCTTGCAATACCAGGACACATCCAGGCCGTTGCCTACCGTGAAGAAAATATTCTTCTTAAACCTCGATTAAAGAAGGATATGTCATCTGTTTTGACATATTGCAAAAAGTTTCGGCAATGACTTTTATGACCGGCCGCCTGCCTGACGTCAACCCTCTTTGGGAATGTAATCGTTGATCCAAATGGTACCAGATGGAGTTGGTCCGGGTCAATCTAGGGCTCTTAGTCGTCTTTTACGACACCCACGAGCAAAGCAAGGGTTGGTAGTATTCGAAGCCGCTACCACACAGCTATATCTAATACTCGCGTAAACATAAGAAATCATTCTAACAGATCTTCCGAATAGTTTTTACGACTTCCATAACAATATAAGGGATGGTGAAGATATTTTATTTCCAACTCGTCACATACTATTTAAATATTCATTATTGATTAAAAAATATAGAACAAATATGTGTGTGCACTGTATAACGCGGCAAAATTAATTTCAAAGTTGATATGCTATGTAGGCATACGTGAGAGAAATGTACAAAACTACAAGCGGGTAGACGTGGAGAGGCCGAACGACCACAACTGCAGATTAGTATGCCAAGAGCTGAACCAAAAGCAATTAGACGTTTCGATTCGATCTGAATTCCAAATGGATTTCGATTGGGACAAATAGTTTGGACCCTTTAAATTGGTGTCGAGGTGACGCGTGGTCTTCTAATGTAATCACTCCAAGCTACCGTCAGGGGTTCGCTTCAATTTGCAGCTTACGGCTAAACTTCGATCAGATGCGATTTTGTCAAATGTACTCGTAATTGTGATATTATATACGGTAAGGTTTAGTTAATCTTTATTTTATTGTTATGATGTAAGATAACATTGATCTGAAATTTATTGAAGTAATTTATTCGTTACTATTGCGTATTATATATGTGGATAGGACCTTCGTTCATGTAAATATAAAAAGTATTATTCTTAACTGACTGCACAGATGGCGAAGTGATTAAGATACCGACCTACCGTAACAGTGGATAGGGTTCGAATCACACACAGGACAACACTTTGTGCGATCCACAAATTGTTGTTATGCGTCTGGATGTAATTTGTGTCCGTTAATTATATGTTTGTAAAGTCCCCCGCAATGCAAGGATTATTTCCTTAGTGTAGGGTGATTGATGGATAATTTTAGGAAAAAAAAAACACATCCTGGAAGGCAAATGAATTCCATAATATTTATCTGAACGTACAGATATACAGTAAATAGAGGACATAGATAAAATTGTTTACAGATTAAAATTATTATTAGACGTTGAAGTTTTCATGGGGAATGAAAATCTGTATGATGATAGAAAAATTTATCATCGCCCCATTCTTTACTACACGTTATCGTAAGAGTCCACTTCGGAAAATATATGCGTATAACATCTTTCCGAGCAAAAGAAAAATTGAAACTAAGCCCTATGGACTTCAAAGTAACAATTGGTACCTACACCAATGTCCTCT
Source organism: Lymantria dispar (assembly GCA_032191425.1). Classification (NCBI taxonomy): domain Eukaryota; kingdom Metazoa; phylum Arthropoda; class Insecta; order Lepidoptera; family Erebidae; genus Lymantria; species Lymantria dispar. The sequence goes on from CM063449.1 coordinate 956,604, forward strand.
AACAGTGGAGAAAATTCGATTCTAGTATTTGAATTAACATAAATTGCAAAAATGAAGCAAATCTTTTTTTTAAACGCACTATGAATGCGTAGAAATATGAATATGAGTAAGTTATTTTATTTCTTTGAATCTTATAATACATCCATCCAACAATAAGGTTATGAACGTTTATAATTACGACAGATCATGCGTTTCGTAAAATAATCAAAACTTCATATAGAAAATTTATCTACTCAACTAAAGTATGTCTCAGTATTTTATCAGTAATAATCTATCCTAAAAAATTAAATGAAAATAAGATACATTCCTGATCAATTCTCCGTTACCTCCCTACCCGGTAGCCTCTATTAATCACTCCAGGTAAAGTGAAAGTCCAATAATTGTTAATCAAAGTATCAGGTAGTGTCGCAGTGACCTGATTATCATACTTTATATCGCCCGTAGTCACGAACAGTCTTATCGTATTGTACAATTATATTCTTCACTAAACTAATTCTGAAACAGCTATTAAACTTTAAAAGCTGCAATAAAGTAACATTTATCAACAAAACTTGGTATTTATGAGAACGATATGAAAGAGGGTTGTGCTATCTAAGCAATTTACAATTTTAAAATGCTACACTAGTTTGTAAACAGTGGAAGATTAGAACAATAGAGATATACAAGTGAGTGTAGGGTGCGAGGCGACCGCAGACGTACCGGCTCATAAATCACATAACTCGCCGACGACTCGCGCCACGACTAAATAATAGCTGCACTGTTTATTATTTGTTATATAAATTCGTATGCTTTGTCTTTAGTCTATATGCGTATCCTGTTTATAATGGGAATGAGATTGACCTACTATAACAGGCTGGTCAGAGATAGGATTTTATCTTCAGTTTTATTTCTTTTGCTGAAATCTGTTCATATTCTCTTTTCTATGTGGTGACAGAGTAAGAATACAATTCACCACCCGCTCTCTTGACAGTGGGTGTCGTAAAAGACGACTAAGTGATATACTATAATATGCACCTAACATCTGTTCAAGGAAAGAAAATATTGCAATAAAATCTTATATCAACACGTCTGACCAGCGTGGAATAGTAGATCTATATTCCTCCAATTGTGAAGGAAGCTCAAGCCCAATAGTTGGGACGTGTATGAGCTGGTATAATGATTCCCTAGTTGTCTTTTACGATAATAGTAGAAGAAGAGCTAGTAAATTAAATTTTTAATTATAATATCAATTAATTTCAGTTAAAGCAAAAATAAATTCGCCAAATTGAAATTGTAATCACACTAAACTAACTGTTGTTTCTAAATTACAGAGAAGGCTTTACTTTAAACTTAAAGGACTTTCACACACACATACATACATAAAAGCTTCCAAACAACTTGTAAATTCACAACAGATTACCAACTACACACAAAATAAGCGTTGGAACAACAACTAACGTAATAAAATTATTCAGCTCCTAGGAGAGAGGGACATAAACGTACCAACTTTGTCTTCGTGTCGATTTCCACCGAAATAGTGCGTTGGGCATAGTTTTAGTGGTACGAAGGGCATCGTGCGCCCGACTAGTCGTTACCACGTACTGTCTCAACGTTATACAAGTGTTTATTACAGCTTTTATTGACACGTCAATGGACTGGCTTTCTAATGTTTCATTCGTGATCCGGCCAGATGCCATTGTTTCTCCTTAATGATCACTCTGTATGGCACGGTTCTTTAGTAACGGTTTATTTTACTTTGTCAGTTCATGATACTTCAATATAAATAGGGCGATGATGAGATTTGGACTGCCCTTCCAAGCTGCCAATTCTGACAGTTTTGGTATCATATTAAATTTTTGTCAATTATTCTAATCTTCCGATTTAGTTTGTCTAGAAACTAATATTAATCAAAATATTGAGAGCTGTGAGAGCTATAAGTAACAATAATACTTTCGCAAACAATAACAGTGTACCCGCCATCCCACGCTTCGTCAACTACTAAACTCGGTCGGTGATATAAACTGATAAAGAAACTATGCAAGCGGAAACTTTAACACCGCCAAAGTTTGGACAAATTATCTGTCCGCAGCGAAGGGTGTATATATGTGTTTAGGATCAGGCGTGTGGCAACAACTGGGCTGTTAAGAAAATTTAGCTCAACCAATCGGAGGAGAGCCCCGGCCGTTCATTAGTCGCCGCAGCTAATAGTCGGCGCCGTTGATATAGGGAGATGTGTGAGGGACCACGTTAGAATGGCCCTTCAACGCTTGCACGCGACATTTGCGGGGCGGCCTTTAATTTTCCTGAGTCGCTTGTTGTCGCATGTGTAATATATACACACGTATGTTTTGATAATTTGTGTTCAGTGATTGCGTCAGTTATGCTGCGGTAACAGATTTCAAAAAGGACTATCTGCATCCCTCTTAATGGTGGGCCATTTAAAAGCATACTTTGCAAGTAAATTACGGTTTTGGGACGATATCTCTGCGTTACACAAAACTCTCGTCGGAACATCAACGTTCATTGCTCTCGCTACGTTACATTGCTTACTATTAAATTTGATGTTAATTTTAAAACTGACATTAGCTTAGCATTTTTACAGAAAAACATAATAGATGCGAGTCTACTCTTGTTAAGGAACATACTACAAAGCATATCATTATTACGACATCGTTTGAACATCGATAGTTTAATGGGTAAAAAAAAATCAAATTTGTGATTACACTTTTTGCGTTATTAAGTTATGTGTCTGTTAAGTGGTCAATTATCTATCAGTTGACTTTAAGTTAAAGGAGATAATAACAGTCAACTATAGTACTTAAATATATATGAGATTGACTGAATATGACCCCGAAGGAGCAACATATTTTTATATCAAATATACATTTGCTTGTGATTTTGATTTCTGCGTATCAAGTAGGTTTTGATATACACTCAAAATTTAATATCTAATTTTGATAACTTTAGAATAATTTTAGCAGGGGTTAGAATATTTTAGTAAATCTGAATATGGAATATCAAAGGTATTTTTATTCTAAATCCTATAAGTATATATTATTCTTATTTAACAAGGTTATATTATTAAAAGTTAAAAAATAATGTCCATACCCAATTGTCACTAAGACGCTTCGCGTTCATAAACTGTCCTTTTGGTAAGTTGTAACTAAGTTATTATTAATTTTCGTTAACTTCACGATTGAAGTTATGATTAATATTTAGAAGTATAGATTATGTTACACAATAACATCTGAAATAAACCAATTATGATCAAATTAACGCGTTTCAGGCGGCAATTTTAATTGTGCCTCTAATTTGTATTATCTCTTTACTAATTAGGTTAATTAGTATTCTTCTAGTTGTGAATGCTAGAATGTAAATAATATAGACCTTCTATAAACTTTTCCTCTCTAATTCAAAAAATATAGAAGATAATTATCAAATAAAAGGTTAAGTTAAGCGTAGGAACTATTAACATTAGAATTTTAATGGCTGTGGTATGTTGCCGCACGGTACTCCGACACCGATGTTATCAATGTCCACGCGCGTTTATGTTAATTAATGGTTAAATAAAATTTAATAAATTTTAATAATTTTTAGTAGTTTTTAATTTTGTACTAAAACACATATGCTCATATGTCAAACATCAATACAGTGAAATATATAATTTGTTACACGTATGTCTCCACAATTCCATCTTAATAGATACATATTTAGTAACATAACCTTAATATGCACTTACAATATCCGACTATTATACTACTTCCTTGCGATGATCACCGAATGTCCATTACTCTTTTTTATTATGGAGTATATATAACGTGACCATTTATTTTTTGACTAAAAACGGGACATTGGTTTATTTAGGTCAAATCAAAAGTAGTCAATAAAACAAACAACACTTTTTTTAAGTTATTTATTTAGAACATGTTAGTTGGCTTAAGAGAGAGTTACGATTCAGAAAGGTACCCAAAATGTTTATTTATGTTTATATTTATCAGAAGAACAAATTTGTTTTAATATAGCTGGTGACGATTTCAAGTAAAAATGAAACTCTTGGCACGTTTTTTTTATATTTACCTTAATTATCAACATCGCCCTTAGAACTGAAATATGTAACTGGGTTTTCTCAGATGTCCACAATTTATTCATAATAGAAAATACTCTTTCTACTGGAGCATTTGTTGCAGGCAAACATAAAATATATTCAATTATAATAGAAAAGTTTTCATGCTGAAGATTATTGGCGCGAAAGTTTTTGAATACCTCCACCCAACGGGTTTCCGTGGAAACATTTAAATTATTCTATTCCGTTACTTTTTGCGATGTAATGTAATTAGAAATTAATGAAAATTCGTCAAACACTTCAGTATCTTTACTACAGTCAATATATTGCTTTTCAATTAATACATCCAGAGATTTTTGAATGTCTTCCCATGTGGGGACCTTTTTTAAATCTGCCCAATAAAATATCTCCATTTCTTTGGTAAGAAAGCAAGTCCACTGCTCCAGATATTCACGGCTTGTTTTATAAAATTCTGTAGCCGTCCTTTTCACAAATTCTTCATCGATATCAGTACCACTATCTTTTAATTTTGACATTAATTGACGGACCATAAATGGAAGAAAATGATTGGTCTGTTTCTGAGTTAAATTGTCTTTTAATTGATTGATTTCTTTTGCAGCTTCAATTGCCGATACAGTCTGACCTTCAAGTTTCAAGACAGCTTGATGATAACTTGCTGACTGAGCGTGTAAAAAATAAAACCACAATTCGGATGTGGAATCTTCAAAAAAGTTTTTTAGTAACAGGGGACATTTTTCAATACTCAAAAAGTAGCTTTTTAAAGGCTGGTACATTTTTAAAACTCTCTCCAAAGCAGGCATAAGAGCAAGCCATCTGGTTTTGTTATAGCCGAGCATTTGTTGATATTCCGTTTCAGTTTCGGTACAAAACTCCTTTAGAGCTTCAACTCGAATTGTATAAATATAAAAAAAAGGAATATATCTTCACAATAACGCTTTCGTAATCTACAGGTAGCCCATCTGCAGCAGATTTTATTGCATTGTGAATTACATGGACTCCACATCCAATACCTATTATTTCTTTTTTCAGAGATGATTGTAATTTCGTTAAAACATTATTAGTTCCTCGCCTAGCTGCACCTCCGAAATTGACTTTGCATTGTCCCCACAAAATGCTACGACTTTTGCAGTCAAATTATTATCTGTCAACACTTGGTTTAAATAATTGACAATGATGTCAGAAGTTTCACCAGATTGGTCTTGGAAATCTAAAATTTTTACTTGCACACCTACGTAAGGTTGAAAAAGCGCACTACAATGGGGTATAATTACTTGTTACCGTGGTTTGACGCGTCGTTTAGTATTGTAATACAATTGCACTTATCAAGGTCATCTTTTAATTCTTTCATTGCTGTAGTCGTCAAAACATTAACTTCTGATTTCGTACGCGCGCATGTAAATTTAGGATCAAAACATGATTGAATCAATTTCGATGCTCAATCATTAGAACGAAAACTGTGGTTTTCTTGTATCATGTGATAAGCCCAGACGCCTTCTGCCGCGGCGATATCCAAGTCCTTCAAAGTTGGCGTATCCGATTTCTTGAAAAAGTTTAACATCGAAGAACTCGAAGCAGCGGCACGGTCGGCATTTTTATGTTTGTCAGACTTTAAATGCTGTTCAATATCACCACCACCACTGTGAGAAACACTAAATTCTGTACGACACTTTTCACATCTGACATCTGATGGAGTATTTATTTGCTTGATAAACGGATATTTTTCTTGTAAGCTAACATTGAACGAACACTTGCGTTTCGGCATTTTAACGAGCATCAAACAATCACAAAACAAATAGCGTGATACTTCACGCTATTTGTTTTGTGATTGTGTGACAAATGAGAAGTTTGTCAAACAATAGTCAATAAGGCAACAAAACATGAGCGATATGACGTCTTGGCCACTCTCGTATTGTTATGTCAAATGTCAACGACGACGCGGTCTCGCTCTCGCACACCGTTAGCTCGCGTCCGAATGGTCAGGGCGTCACATCGCGGCGGCGGCGCGGGCGGCGGGCAGGGCGGTGGCCGGCCGTTTGCTACTCAAATTTTCGCGCGGTTTCTGAAAACGGGACAATTTTGCGTCCCACAGTCCATTCCGAGAACACCGGGACTCGTAATAGCATAACGGGACAGTCCCGTTCAAAACGGGACGTCTGGTCACGTTAAGTATATAGCTCTTAGCCGTTGATAGCTTTGACAGCTTGACGCAGACTATGGGTGAGCGCTGAGGGCTCTCAACTCGGTGTCCACTATTCATTCGAGACAATCTATTTATGCCTATTTTTTGCTATTATACTATTTAAGCTGACGATCGCAGCTACGACTATTGCCAGAGCATATTCTGAGTGGCCACCTTTCGATGGGCGACAACCTATTTCATAATACAATATTTCTTAAGACTCACAAAACAAGCGTTATTTTAAATATAATTACTGTACTCACAGTGTTGTTAATAATACTTAACTCAATGCAAACATATCATCGTGTACAACTAATCAATGATATAAACTATCAAGCTTGTTAGAACAGATTTAAGTGACTAATGGCCTTCGAAAGTACATTCATTATTATCAAGCTCTCGTGTCTTAAATTAGCCTACGGTCGGCCGATCAAAACGCTTCGTAAACCATTACTAAGTGCTATATTACATTTATTGACAATTGAAATCAGATGTTATCAATTGAAGTTATGAAATACTAATCGAACTATTCAACAATATTATCATTCAATTTGTGCAATCTTGTAAATGGACAACATTGACTTTTCCTATCTAGATTATCTATATATGTATGTAAATGCTGGTTGATTCATTCATGCTGAGCCAACGCTGGAACTTTTGAACCTAGAAACACAAGTAGTTTTTTTTTGTGAGGAATGGACTCACTAAAAAAGGATTTTACGAAATTCAATCCCAAATGGTGTGAAATGCAGTGGAAAAGTTCTTGTAGAGAGAAAAATATCTTGGTCCATACTCCATAGTGTTGAAATTTTACACGCTTACATTTTGGTAAATAGAAATAAGTAGTGTTGCCCAAATGCAAGACCAAGACGAGACTTGGACCGGTCTTGGTCTTGCAACATCACACCTGGTCTCGTCTTGGTCTTGGTCTTGCGCACCCGAGTCTTGGTCTTGCGCACCCGAGTCTTGGTATTGCAGCAAGAGTCTCGCAAAGTTTTGTAGTTAGAATAACGTAACAGTAATTTATCATGGCAATGAAAAATCCAACTAAATTAATCAAATATCCTATCCTATCTATCCATCTGCTAGCCTATAGTTCACTATTGAATACAATACTTACTACTGGAGAAAATTACTCTTCTATTCCCCTGGTGTTCCATTAGACAGCGTTACTACTCTTATGACAGGACTTTCGACCCTATTTTCTCAAGACGTCACCACACGAGGCAGTTGATACAATAAATTTTATGACATTTTATAATCAATGCGATATTTTACAATTAATGCTATTATTTATATTCCCCTTCAAGTTAAGTGGTATGTATCTATTGTATTTTCAGTTTAGTTACTGATACTCTGGATACTTGAAAAAACCTGTTGCTCTATTGCCTATATAAATACTTTGGCCGCTAGATCCATGTAGCTCTTAATATACTATTTATTCAAGAACATATAAAACTGATTTAAAATTTTATGGTTTTAATACTTGTAAAATGTATGATATTCGTCGTCATCGTCACAGCTCATAAAAGTGCCACTGCTGGGCTTAAGCTTCCTTCCAGTAAGAGGAAAATTGATCTACTATACCACGCTGGTCAGACATGTTGGTACAGGGTTTTCTTTCTAGTTTCACTTCTCTTGCACATATGTTATATACACAGGGTGTATCAGGTTATGGGACAACTGTTCATGTATGTTGTAGTTCAACAGTCATAGATCATAATTAGAATGTATATTACACAAAAACAATATAACGTAAAAGTTATAGTGATTACAAAAATGTGTGTCTAAGAGTTTATGCCTTAAATTTTATGCATTATGTAGGTATGTACAGACAGGATATATGTAAGCATGTAAAATTTCGACAGTATAAATAGGTATTAGATTTGCGCGAACCTTTCAATGGTTACGTAGGTACAAAGGCGACTCATCAACGGTCATCGGCCGATCAGCTGATTTATGTTAAAGCGAAGTTTGTCTTGCTTATGCAAACGTAATCATTGATTTATTCAAATTCTAATAAACATTTAGCAAAATACGAATATGTTGTAGATTAAGTATCATTCCTTTATACATTTTAATCAATTTACACGAAAAAACGATGACAAAATTGAGAACTTACATGTCTCTCAATTCATTAACGAATCGATATTTTTATTTCAATTTTTTTTCATGTGTTTCTAACACCATTGCCCGATCCGATTTGATACGACATCCACGGGTAAGAGAGTGGTGAATTATATTCGTACTCTATCTTTTTTTTTGTGTGTGTGTAGCTGTTGATCGCAGATGACCTTGATAGCTTAACGCGGTCAATGGGTGAGCGCTGATGGCTCTCAACCTGGTAAGTAAGTTAAGCAAACATCGCCCGAGGGCTCCCCCCTGTGGGGAACGGACCTCGGCTCGGGGCGTCGCTGAGAGCAAAGTGGGCGTGGCCAAGTTTAACGGTTAACGACTTTTACGCGGCGCGGTTTTCGACCTCGACGGCGAGGCCGATACCGCGGAGTTTTATCTGTTATCGCTGCACGAGCTGTGTAGGTCCTTTCTTGGGCGATCATAATAGCGTCATCTTCTTCTTCAAGAAGATGACGAGGACGTCGGACCGCGGATATTTTTGAGGCGACGTAGTTTACCGCCCCAGCCACTAGTGGATTGGGATGAGTCGTGGCAGAGGCAAAATAGCGCTGGGAGCAACGCTTCATGTACTGCCTGATGGTGATCGTACTCTGTCCCTACATGGACATTTATATAGATTAATTGTAGGTATATTTCTATGTCCAACAGTGAACGTCGTTGGGCTAATGAATAAACGGATATATAAATATGTATAATGGGCAAGAGCACTCTCGTGATTACGGTATTTTTGTCCTTAAGCCTTTCCGAAGAGTAATTCTGAAAAGCCAACACCAACATTGGGAATCGATTGGCCAATAGATGGATATCTCAAGACTGATTTGACTTGCCGTGTAGTGACGGAGTAAGAATATAATTCATCACCCCCTATTTTACCCGTGACTGCGAACCCACGACTAAGGGCTATAATATATAACATCGGTGCAAGAGAAGGCAAACTTGACTTGTATGACCTGTAACAACACGGCCGATCACCGTGGCGATTCCCCTCCGGCCACGGCCGATTCTCCTCCTGTTATGTAGAACACACGAGCTCAACCGTATATAAGCTGAAATGGTGATTTGAATTAAATGCAAGACCTCTCTTGCAGGCCCAGTCTTGGTCTTGCTCAAGTCTTGCAGGGCCAGTCCTGGTCTTGGTCTTGCAAAAATTAAGCGGTCTTGGTCTTGGTCTCGGTCTCGCATTTCTCGCAAGACCAAGACCAAGACCGCAAGACCAAGACTTTTTTGGGCAACACTAGAAATAAGTGTTTGTAGCATTTCTTAATGTTTATATTATAGGGGTGTGATACAGGGGATTAAATTTACGTTGATAATTTTTTAACATTTTTATTTTCACGTAATCTTTCCACTTACATTATTTACCACTTTGCCTATATCCTTGGTTATTATCTCCTAGTGTTGTGTTTCTCAAATTCAACGACTTTTCATCAGCCCTTCATATTTTAGAATTACTTATTCTTACCACACCAAGTGATCTTTGCTATTTTCAGACTTATTCCATATCTATTCCGTGTATTCATCAAATTTTATTAAAATACTATATTATAGTTATTTAAAAATACTGAAATTCTAATTGTTACAGACAATGCTATAAATTTATTTTAAATTCTGTGTGGTGACGGAGTAAGAATACAATTCACCATCCCTTATCTTGCCCGCGCATGTCGTAAAAAGCGACTAAGGGATATCTTATGCACATAAGAACTGTGCTAGAGAAGGGAAATCGGAAATAAAACCCTATACCAAATTGTCTGACCAGCATGGTATAGTAATGTCAATTTCCCTTCTATTATGGAGGAGGCTTGAGCCCAGCAGTGGGACGTATAGCCAAAATGATAAAAATGAAGAATGAAGTTCAAATTATGACAGACAATGCTGTAAACTTAACTTATCAGTAAATTGAAAACCAAATGAACACTACGTAAGAAAATTTTGTTAGGCAATTGTAAATCTAATTAATATGTACTAGTGGTCGCTGTGTGATCGAAATTCGGCCATAATTCATTTTAATTAATTTTCTGCTACACAATTTCTTTAATTTTATTTATGTAAATTGAGCAAGTTGTATTTCACTAATAACTAATATATAAGCGCAAATCTCTATTAGACATTGTCATCATAATTATGATTGTTTGAAATTCGGTTCGACCAGGGATTTTAACCGTAAACAAAAGTGTATAAGCGTTGCTACGCAACACACACCCAAACGTGTGTGTGTGTGTAGCGATTGCGCTGTAGTGTGCGTAATGCCTTTTTTAATTAATTTAATGCATTTTTAATCCATTATTATATGAAATTTCAGTTTTATGCACTTCTCCTCATTATATGTATAAGTAATTCAACTGTGCCAAATTTCATATTTGTCCATCCACGTAATTTTCGTAAAAAGGGGTAGGTACAAAGTTTTTGCTTCACGTATTTATATATAGATTCTTGTGCGGTAGATAGCATATATGAGAGCAAATATATACAGAGAAAATATATCAAGATAAGGTAGGAAAGGGGATGGACAACGTGTGACCGTGGCGCGTCGCGTGGTCCGTCGGGCCTCGCGCATATCACCGCACTTTGTTCGCGCTCATTGAGCTGTGTTAAAAGATACAGCGCCCCCTATTTCATTTATACAAGTCCTGTTTACGTAGCTAAATAAATTGCTTTCATTTGGCTAGTAATCTTCTCTTTCGCTTTGATCTCGCCATGTTCGTTTATTTTTTAAATTCAATTTGTTTTAACGGATACTCGTTTTTACGTCGAATTTAATTTTATTAAAACAATTTAATTAAATGTTATCTTTTGTAAGTTGTTTCTTTGAGTAAAAATAAATTCTTATAATTTATTTTATACATACATTTATTACCAGACACGTTGTTACTTCAATATATATATTATTCTGGACAAATATCTAATCTATATTCCATATACATTACTCTGTGAATAGTACTTATTAGTTTATGCATCAACTATTGAAACTTCGAAAGTATAAATTACATTGTCTTAGAATTATAATTTAGAAGGCAACTCCGTGCACAAAAAATGAAGTATTTAAATTGGAGCCTATTGGAGCCTACGCCGGACCGTTCCGTAGTATACAAGGTCACGGCGTACGCAAGTTAACTCTATTGTATAGTGGTGTGCGTATGTGGGTACGTGTGTAATCGTTTGCACGCGTGTTGTATTTTTGGCTTCTTGTTTTTGATCGCATAAGTACCGACACTATCCTTCTATACGTAGTGCAAACTCTTGAATCAAAAGATAATAAGAAAGATCAACGAAGACTCATATTTATTATAAAATCATCCTGTACTAAAGAATAATTCATAAAAGAGTTTCGCAAACATATAATTAGCGGACATAACTTATACTCGGGCACATTCTTCACAGAGCAATCATTTGCGGATCGCACAAGGCATTATCATGCACGGAGATCAAACTTGTGATACTCGTAGTCAATTACGTCGCCTATGTATGTAGTTAATCTGGGGGGCGGGGCCGGAGCACCTCCACGTGGTGCTCCCTGGAAACGTCCATTTGGACGTCACGCGTCCATTTGGACGGCCAAGATTCCGGCAGGAGAGGGTCTCCGCGTGCGGCTCTGGTGGCAGAAGCGCACGGCGGATCTGACCCGGGGCCAATGGGGCGGATGTGCCTCATGGCACTCCGTCGCCAGGGACGGTTGCGTCACGGCCCGGGGGCGTGACGGGTCGGTCGCTCGCGAGCGGCCAGACCTGGAAGGCCCAAACCATAACCCTGAGTGTGACTGCGGCTGAAGCTCAGGGCCGGGAGTCTTCGGACCGCGGGGAAGAAAACCCCTGTAAAAAATTACCCCTAATCCTAAGTTTGGCCACTCGGCGAGGGGATGAATGGTTGGTGGGTTAAAAAGCGCGCGAGCGTCCAGCCGTTAGAGTGGTAGTCAAGGCGAGACTTAAAAACGACCAAACCATGACAGGAGTTGAAACACGCGTAACTACTCCCGAGGGTCCCGGCCACGCCGGGGAATCCCTCACTGTGCCGGTGTCTGAGCGCCAGGGGCGCACAAACACCGGCACAGTCAGTCTCCAGTCGTATGGGAGGGACAACGACTGTCCTTGTTGCCGAGAGCCTGGCAAAACATCAGGAGGCTCCGAAGTGTGTAAGAAAAACGAGGAAGAGGAGGAAACTGATCGCCACCACCGTACATTCCAACAAGGTGCGTGCGCGGAGGGAGGCAGCGAAGAAGGAGGCGGCGCGGCAGGCGCAACTAGCTGCCGCCGCGGCCGTGAGCGACGAGGGCGGTGTGACCGCAGCCACTGCAGAGCCGTCGCAGAAAATGGACGCCGGTACTGCCCGGCTGTCAGGCGGAGAAGAGAGCGACGAGGGCGGATCAGCCGCAGGACCGTCGCGGGACGAGGGCGGGAAAGCCGCAGAGCCGTCCCCACAGAGGCGCGGAGGAAGGAACAGCTCGACGGGGCTGTCGAGCGATGAGGGCGGCACCGCCGCAGAGCCGTCGCAGGACGAGGGCGGCGGTGCTGCAGGGCCATCCAAAGCAATGCGCAGAATAGATAGATCGACGGGACTGTCTGACAAATCCGGGAGCGACATCGCTTATGAGCTGTCGACCGACGAGGGCGGCAGTGCCGCAGGCCTGTCGGAAGAGGAGACCGACACGGCCTTGGAGATGTCGGCGGACGAGGGCGGTAATACCACAGAGCCGTCCGCTGACGAAAACGCCATCCAACGACTGCAGGTCGACCGGAGGAGGGACAAGGGCGGTGGATGCGCGGGTCCATCCGAAGTTGGTAGGAGTAGGAAAGGCAGGCCGTCAGTTGAGGAGAGTCTAGTTAGGCCGTCGTCCAGGATAGGTAGGAGGGAGCAGCAGAAAGGTAGGGGGGCTGCCGAGGAGGCTCTAACGGCAGCCCCAAGTGTGAAGGAGAGGGAGGAGGCCCTCCCCCCGAGCGTCCGGAAGCGCCCCCTGCAAAAGGGTGGCAGCGCGAGCTCCGACTCGGACGGGAGTTTCATCATGCCTCCTCCCAAGGTCTCGACCACGCGCCGTGGGCGCAGGGGTAGAGGGTCGGCGGTGGTGGCGAGGCGGGGGACCCCAGGTCCAGCCAGCCAGAGCAGCGAGGTTGCGGTCCTGCAGGCCGCGAATGCCCGCCTCAGTAAGGAGGTTTTTGGCCTGCGGGAGCGCAACCGGAAGCTGGAGTCGGAGCTGTCGGTGGTGCGGAAGGAGAACCGCGGGTTGGCCAAAGACGTGGCTGACCTGCAGTCTCAATTCGCACTTTTAGTGCCAGCCGCACCGCCGACGCCGGCCTCGGCGCCGAAACGGGCTGCGCCGGAGAGGGCGGGCCCGTCGACTGCGCCCGTGGCGCCGCCTGCGCCTGTGGTGCCTGCCGTGCCGGTTGTGCCCACCACGCCGGCTGTGGGCGCCGCCAAGAAGCGCGGCGGGCCCCGAAAGGAGGCAGAGTCGCTGCCCGTGGTGCACGGCGTGCCGGAGGGGTCGATGCGCGTCATCTTTGCTAAGCTTGAGCTTATGTTGGATGCGCGCATCAAGGCCTTGGTGGATCGCCTTCCGCCCGAGCCACCCCTCCGGCCGCCGCTCGCCACGGATAGAGCGAGGCGGCCGCAAGCGTTGGCTCCCACCCCACTGCCCTGTCAGGGTGGCCGCGTGGTGAGCTACGCTGCGGCCGCCGCTGGGCCCAAGGGGGCCAAGAAGGCCGGCAAGGTGCCGGCTCCCGCCAAGGCCGGGCCGCGGCCGGCGCCAGCGGCTGCACCGCAGGCGCCGGCCAGCGCACCCGCGACCGCTCCTGCTGCGCTCAGCGCTGCTGCCAGGCTCGAACAGGGCTGGCAGGTGGCTGAGCGGAGCAGGAAGACACGCGGCCAGAAGCGGAGAGCGGCGGCCAAGAGTGCCGCCGTGGCCGCCGCTCCCCAGGCGGGAGCCGGCAGAAAGGGGAAAAGGTCGCGCAGGGGCCTCAAGTCGCCGAAGACGGCCGCGGTGGTCATCACCGTGCTGCCTGAGGCGGCTGAGTGGGGCCTCAAATATGAGGCCGTCCTAAAACGCGCCCGGCGAGAGCTGGACGTCTCCGACATCGGAGGCGTCGAGGCTAGGACGCGCAAGGCCCGGACAGGGGCTCGAATTCTCGAGTTCCCTGGGGCCGAGGGCGCGAAGACGGCCGATAGTGTGACTTCGAAGCTGCGGGGGCTGTTCGGGCCAGAGGATGGTGTCCGAATCGCCAGGCCTGTCAAGTGCGCAGAGATGCGCCTGACGGGCTTGGACGATTCCGTGACGGTGGAGGACGTCCGGGAGGCCATTATGGCGCGTACCGGATGTGCCTCGGACACTGTCCGGATTGGCACCATCCGCCCTGGTCCAGGCGGCGTCGGTGCTGCCTGGGTGCAGTGTCCGGTGGAGTCGGTCAAGCAATTGGCCGACTCAGGCAGGCTCCTCGTGGGCTGGAGCTCGTCGCGGGTAACCGTGCTAGAGCCCTGGCCCGCGAGGTGTTATAAATGCATGGCGGTCGGCCATACCCGATCGACATGCAAAAACTGCTTTGACTGCAGCGGGCTATGTTTCCGTTGCGGTCAGACCGGACACCAGGCGGCATCGTGCTCTGCGGTGCCCCACTGCCCCGCGTGTGCGGCAGGCAATAGGCCTGCCAAACATCGCATGGGCTCTGGGGACTGCAGACCCCCGGCATCGGCCCCAAAGGGTCGGGGCGGCCCATCGACCGGGCCAACCCCCGCTCCGAGCGCGACCCGATCGCCCGTTAGCGCGGAGGAGGTGACGATGGATACGGACCGTTAATGGACCCATCCGTCTCCTCCAAGCCAATCTCAACCACTCCGCCGGTGCGCAGGACGTTTTCCTGCAAGCCATGGCGGAGTGGTTGATAGGAGTAGCTGTAGCCGCGGAGCCGTACGCGGTGCCCGACCGGCCAAATTGGCTGGGCAGCACCGACGGTACCGTGGCAATCGTCGCCTCCACGTCGAGGCCTTCGTCGCCCGCAGTTGCACGGGGTGGATGCCAAGGCTGGCCGCATCCGCAGTGCGTTGACGCAGATCTGCGATGCGGCCATGCCCCGGATACGGCGTCTGCACCCGAGGAGGGCTGTCCACTGGTGGTCCCGGGAGCTGGCGGATCTCCGGGCCGCGTGTATTCGCGCCCGGAGGGCCTACACCCGCAGCCGGCGGCGCAATCGCAGCGCGGAACTGGAGGGCCAGCTTTACGAGGGCTACCGCAATGCGCGGTCGGCCTTCAGGCTGGCCGTCCGTTCCGCCAAGGACGCCAGTCGGCGGGAGATGCTGGAGAGTCTCGACCGTGACCCCTGGGGTCGCCCCTATGGTGCGGCGCTGAGTAAGCTCCGCGCACGGGGCCCGCCCCTCACCGAGACTCTCCAGCCCAGCCTCCTCACCCGGGTCGTCGAGGACCTTTTCCCACGACGGGCGGAACACACGCCCCCGGTCATGGCGCCGCCAGACAATGACCAGGAGGGCGATGGCAGTGTCCCGCTCATCACGGAACCGGAGATGGGGGCGGAGGTGGCGCGCATGCGCGGTAAATCCACCGCCCCCGGGCTCGACGGTATTCCAAACCGTGTGTTGGCCCTGTTCCTCGACCATCTAGGTCCCCGCCTCAGGAAGCTGTTCGACGCGTGTTTAGCGTCCGGGCGGTTCCCTGGGTGCTGGAAGGAGGGGAGGCTGGTTCTCCTGCCGAAGCCGGGACGGCCTCCGGAGTCGCCATCGGCCTACAGGCCTATCGTGCTGCTCGATGATATGGGCAAGCTACTGGAGAGGATAGTAGCTGTCCGCATCGAGCGGCACCTCGTCGGCACGGGGCCCGATCTGTCGGACGCCCAGTTTGGGTTTAGGAGAGGTCGTTCGACGATCGAGGCCCTGTTGCGCCTGAGGGCCGTGGCGACTAAGGTCGTCACCGGCGGGGAGTGCTGTAAGTGGTGTCCCTAGACATCGCCAACGCATTCAATAGTCTGCCATTCAGCTGCGTCAGGGAGGCGCTCCGTTACCACGGAGTGCCAGCTTACCTGAGGCGGCTGGTGGCAGACTATTTGGAGGGGCGCAGCGTCCTCTACGGCAACCGAGTAGGGGACGTTGTGCGAACGCCCATGACGTGCGGTGTTCCACAGGGGTCGGTCCTCGGACCCACCCTGTGGAACATCGGCTACGACTGGGCGTTGCGGGGGAGCCTCCCACCCGGGCTGGGCGTGATTTGTTACGCCGACGACACGCTCGTCACAGCCCGCGGTGGGACGCTACAAGAGGCGGTAAGCCTGGCGACCTCAGGCACCGAAGAGGTCGTCAGGCGGATCGAGGCGCTGGGGTTGAGGGTGGCCCTGGACAAGACGGAGGCCCTCTTGTTCCATGGGCCCCGTATGGACCCTCCCATCGGCGTCTCGATCACCGTCAATTCGGTTGGGATCAGCATCCAGGCCCATATGAAGTACTTGGGCCTGGTGCTCGACGGGCGATGGTGGTTTCGGGGGCATTTCCGCAGGCTCGTCCCGCGGCTCGTTGGCGTGGCGTCCGCCCTACAATGGCTGATGCCGAATGTGGGCGGAGCGAGCGCGGCATGTCGACAGCTGTACGCGGGGGTCATCCGGTCGATGGCCCTGTACGGCGCACCGTTGTGGGCGGGATCCATGACCGCCCGACTTAGAGCCCTTCTGTGGCGTCCACAGAAGGTCATGGCGGTTAGGATCATCCGCGGGTACCGCACGGTGGCGACGGAGGCGGCGTGCCTATTGGCCGGGTCTCCCCCGTGGGACCTGGAGGCGGAAATGCTCGCCGACTTGTATCGGCGGTTGTCGGGGGTGCGCGGGGGGGCGGTGTTGTTTCCTTGAAGGAGCTCACCGCCTGGCGCGTCGACGCCCGCCGGGACGTCATCGCCCGTTGGGCAGACCGGCTGGAGACCTCGATACGGTGTTTGGACCGTGGAGGCCTTCCGGCCGGTGCTGATACAGTGGTTAGAAAGGCGGCACGGGGTGCTCTCCTTCCGACTCGTACAGGTCTTGACGGGGCATGGATGCTTCGGCAAGTACCTGTACAGGGTCGCTAGGAGGGAGAGAACTCCGTCCTGCCACCACTGCGATTGCGACGAGGACACGGCGCAGCACACGCTCGAGGTCTGTGCCGCTTGGGCAGAGCCGCGTCGTGAACTCGTCGCAATCATCGGCGCTGACCTGACGCTGCCGACCATCGCTAGGGAGATGCTCGGCAGCATCAGGAATTGGGACGCGGTCGCAGCCTTCTGTGAGGCAGTTATCTCGCAGAAGGAGGCGGCGGGTCGCGAGCGCGAGGAGCACAGCCTCGATGATGCGACCCGCCGTCGGCGTCTGGGGCGGCGCAGGCGGGAGTACCTGCGTGCAATGCCGCCCTAGCCGAGGCCGCGGGTGACGTGACCGGGGATTAGTCCGTCACCCGCCGAGAGGCCGACCGCGTGAGGAAAGACCGACGTCCTCCCCGAGGGGGGGACGTCGGTCGATGGGAGGGTACCCCAATAGGGGGTATCCCGTCGGGCCGACCACTGACGACAAGTTAACGCTGCTCCAGTGGTCGGCCCAACGACGAAGGCGACGTGGTTTTTGGGTGGATCGCGGGAGTTGCGTGCTTAAGCCCCTCTGTCGCCCCGGACGGAGTGGTGCGGAGGCGCGCCGTCCGCAGCCCACCCAAAAAAAAAAAATGTATGTAGTTAATCTATACAAATAAATAAAATTGAAGTATCTTTTTGTAATGTCAAAATAATGGACCATAATTTTCATTCTCAGACGTTTATTTGCACGCCACCATGTCTTAAAACAAATTTAATATTTTTTTGAATGTCTGTCTGTCTATTTGATGGGGGAGATCTTCAAAACGGTGGGACTGATTTTGATAACATTTTACCAGTAGCTGTGTACATAAGGAGTAATTCAGGCTATTACCACGGGAACGGGAATTGTTCGGGTAGGCGACTGAAACCGAAACGAAGCCAGGGCAGGTTACTAGTAAATAATATTGATAGATTTCTTTTGAACATATACCGAAAATCAGTTAAGTTGAATTTAATTTTGTGTTTTTCTAGGGTTAAGTGACAATTCACTGTAGGTATTTTGCCGCGTTTATTGTAACATTAAAGGATATAATATTGCTGCTGCAAGTAAAGATAAAGTTTAACTAAAACCTTATTCCAACCATTGTGTTATTGTAAGTAATGTTTTATATTAACCTTCCATTGTTGAGTAATATCGCATGCTGGCACGTAGCTATATGAGCTAAGGAAATAACATTTCTTTTTTAATCCAGGACCAGTGAGTAGTTTGTATTTGTCAGATGTTTATAATGTTGAAAGTCTTGGGTTTTTTTTTCATCATCTCGGCTTACATACGTCCCACTGTTGGGCTTGAGTTTCCTCCACAATAGGTGGGCAGTTGACCTTACTGCTGATCAGACAAGTTCGTATAGGATTTTGTTTCGAGTTTTCCTTTTGCATAGCTGTTATATTATTATATCCCATAGTCGCCTTTTACGACATCCAAAGGGCAAGATAGGGAGTGGTGAAGTGTATTCTTGTTCCATCACCATACGAAGAAGTCCTTTTTCTAACGAAAGACATTAATTTAGATGATTGACAAAAGGTCATTCCAAGTCTGGAGTAAAATTTATTTACATTTATTATTCGCATGTCTTTTTTTTGGGTGGGTTGTGGTCGGCACACTCCTCGCACCACTCCGTCTGGGGCAACAGAGGGGCGTAAGCACGCATACCCGCAACCCACCCGTGACACGTGGCCTTCGTCGTTGGGCCGACCCCGGTGGTCGGCCCAACGAGCAGCAGGATGACTTGACGTCAGTGGTCGGCCCAACGGCATACCCCCTTGTGGGATACCCTCCTATCGACCGACGTCCCCCCCTCGCGGAGGACGTCGGTCTTCCCTCACGCGGTCGGCCTCTCGGCGGGTGACGGACTAATGCCTCGGTCACGTCACCCGCGGCCTCGGCTAGGGTGGCATGAGGCGCAGGTAATCGCGCCTACGCCGCTTTATTCGCATGTCTGCTGCTATGTGGTAGCGGCTGCGAATACTACCTACTCTTACTTTAGTATTGGGTGTCGTAAAGTATAAATAAGAACTTCACATAGATCTGAGCCAATTGGATCTGATGCCGCCTGGACAATAATTACATTATCAACGATTGACGTCAGGCAGGCGGTCGGTCATAAAACTGTTGCAATAAGTATAATGGAAGACCGTGATGATTATGATTGATTTTATGTTTAATATTAAGCTACAAGAATATATTGCTTAAGCTGAAAAGAAACATTAAATAAGTACGTAAAGTAAGCAAGACATCCTTTCACGATAAACAACAACAAGATAAACGCCCACATCTTCTCTTACTGCCATACATCCCGTATTTTATTTATTCTATTCCATTTTTATCAAACAACTATAAAATTGATTATTCGCGATACCCAACCCTTATAACAAAATATGTGCTTATTTTATATCTACGATTTGTTCTCAATGTATTTTACGTATAACAGATAGAGTTTATTGCGATGCGTGCAGAAAAACTGATACAAAATAACAAAAAGCTAACCCGATACCGGGTTCGTTTCTGTTGACAATGACAAATAAAGTAGCGAAGGCATCGGTAACAAATGTCATCGTGGACCGACAAATGCGCACACCGATACGATTTAGCGAACGATACCTTATTGCCATCGATCAACCACATTTATTCACAACAGTTTGATCTCTACAGGTATTTGCCCTCATCCGTTACACTCATTCAAGACAGAAAAGATTCAGACAACTCTTCAAACGACCGATGTTGGATCTGCAATCAATACTTATAATAAAACTTTACGAGACATTTTGTTTGTGATTGTGGAGGGTTAAGGCAAAGCTTCGGCTGGGGTTACAGTTAGCGAGATTAATACTTCACAAAATATATTCAGTGTAGATACTTGCCAACATAATTCTATCAGCGTTATATGGGCCGTGTACTAAATTACGGCCATCAACGGGTCTTATGACAAATTACGAGGGACAAACTAATAAACATGAGAACATCTAAATAGCATCTGGTGTTAAAACGGGATCTCTCAATAATTCAAGGAAGGCTGGGGTGTGTCGTCAAGGTACAGCCGGGTAATGTTTGGGCAAATGTTTGCGTATGAGCCATCCCAGCCCCTAATACGGGGGAAACTGTATGTGAATTGCAAGCTCTCCCTTCAAAGTACATACTTAACGTTGAATCTTTATGACCACAGTGTATATGTTATAGAATAATATTTAAAGTTAGACGACAGTATCTATAATTTGCTTTAGACAATTTGTTAATCTGTGATTTGCTTTTGTGGTAATATGAGGCTCCATATTAAAACATAAGGATTACACGATACTGCAAATGAGGTAAAAATTATATTTGTAAACTTCTTTCAGTATTTTTGTACTTTTGTTAGTATTGATATTATACTGCGGCGCGGCGTGGTACTAAATTGTAGGCTCAGCGCTCGGTCCTTGTGATTTGTTGGATAGTTTTGCGAAATTGATGACATTACATTTAACAAAATATATATTTTCCTATTATTTGTGAGTTTTATTATAAAGTAACTTACAATGTTCATTGAGAATAACATGTTAATTTATCTTTGTTAGTGTTTGAAAAATATAACTTTGCTGTGTTTGGATCTACGATTGATAACGCTGAAATTGATTCACAAAGACTTGGCTCACAAACGTCCCACTGTTGAGCTCCACTATGGAAGAGAAATTGATTATAACACTGGGTGTTGGGATAGGGTTTTGTTTCGAATTGTTCTTCTCTTGCATTGGTGTTATTTTCATTTTATATCACTAAGTCGTCACTTACGACACCCACGGATAAGAGAGGGAGTGGTGAATTGTGTTCTTACTCCGCTACCACACGGATTAAGGTATATTCGAATTATATTAAGTAGTAGTAAGTATAATTCAAAGTAACTTTGAATTTGTATTTTCATAATTACGCGCCGTAGTTTGACTTAGTATTTACCGTTCTTCAGAAAACACGTGTCAATCTCTTCTCAATCTCTTTCAAGGTACAATACATGTTACAATTTTTATCTTATTTTAGGTAACCTATCTTCTTATATTATCCTAAGAAGTTTAAGTTATTTAAGGTTATATTCCCTTGTGTGGTGTTATCTCTACCAAGATAAGCCTCTAATAAAAATACGCTTAGGAAATGTATCGTAATATGTTGAAAACTGTGCCATTGGACGGCCCATTGTGTGGATTATCCCTTCGGCGGACGCACTGGGAGAGATTGGTTCTATGTTTAAAATAAAATACTTTTCTGAAATAAAAAACTTCACTCTTCACGACTGCCTATTTTGTTTTATTGCAAACGGTAGCAGTCGAGCAAGCAGTACACCTGATGGTAAGTGATACTACCGCGCATGAACATTTGCTAGGTCGCTGCTTACCGCGAAAAAAGTGAAGGGAGTTTGAATGTGTGCAATAGTGATAATAAAGGTATCATCAAAACATACCACACGGTAATACTCTCAGAAATTTGGGCTTGCGTCTTTCTCGCGTACCAATCAAAGCGTAGTAACAAATTGTTACTAGTATTAGTAGTAGTTAGTACTACTCAAACGTCGATTTTCTCCTCAGTGTGGTACTACCCCAGACTGCAGATAGACAACTGTCAACAGTATAGTCCCACTGCTATCTATATAGCTATCCCCCTTCAGTCACACTTAGGTTATGTGTACTAATAATAAATAATGATAAGAGAACATTCGACGTAGTCGTCTCTACGCTAGTCAAACTTGTCGGAAAAGGGTTTCACATCGAGTTATCCTTCTCTTGCATAGATGTTAACTGCATATCAATCATATCATACATGTTAGTCGTCATTTACGATACCCACGGGCATGAAAGGGGGTCGTGAATTCTTACTCTGTCACTACACAAATAATAATTGCATTATATTCAGCATTCTATATTATCAAAATGTCAAATGACATTGTTCTCAATAGTACAGAGTATGAATTTAAAATTTGTTTGGTTATTGCCGTCCAAAGCTAGATTGGGTACTAGCACAATTCGTGACCAAAATACATACGCGACTTGCAACATGATAAATGTTTGTGTCTGGTCTCAAGCAGACAGATATATATCCTCAGATATCTAAGATATAAGCTTTTCTTGCGACACAAATGATGTATAACTCAATTATATGTATGAAACTAGCGAACGAAGCGCAGCATTTTATCAGCAATATATCCTGAGATATGGTCTCGAGATAAAGAAAGAAGAAAGAAAAATAATTTATCACTCTATTTTTTTTTTGGGGTGAGTTGCGTTCGTCGCGTTCCTCGCACCACTCCGTCCGGGGCGACAGAGGGGCGTAAGCACGCACTCCCGCAACCCACCCACGTGCACGTCGCCTTCGTCGTTGGGCCGACCACCGGAGCAGGGTTACTTGTCATCAGTGGTTAGCCCGACGGAATATGTTCGGTACCAAACATTTTTATATTAGTTTAATAATTAAATCCATGTAGGGTAGTTCTGTTTTTTGTGGTTCGCGGTTGGCTCGGAGCCGGCCGCCACTTTCACTTTCACTTTGGTGCGCGGATGGCACGGGGCCGGCGCGTCGGCCGGCCCCGGGGTCGTTTTGTTTCCGCCCTTTTGGTTACTTTCACTTTCACTTTCGCTTTGTTCGCGGATCGACTTGCGTTGGAAGTAACGGTCGCGTACGCACATATTTTGTAATTGCTATGTCTTTTGTGGACTAAAGCCGTGAAATCGTGGTATTTGTAATATTGCGCGCCACCCTTTGTTTTGTGTACCGCTTATGTACGCGAGTTAATTAGAGTTAAGTATATATTTGTGAACATTAAATTGTGTGTACGAGTAGCAAGCCTGGGTCCTTGAAGTGTACGAGGCCGTTGTCATCACCGCGCTTTTGGATACAAGCTAAGTAACCCCTCAGTTAGTTTCTATTTGTCTGGCCAGACCGAACGCTGAGTTAGGTTACGTTATAGCTACCTCCGCGGTATCTACTCGTAAGTGTTAAAATCTGTTCTTGTACTATCATTTAGGAGAACTTAAAATAGCCTTGCGTAATCGCAAGCCAATGTTATTACCCATTTGGTATCCCTCACTGGCCTGGTGTTCCCTTCCACTGCGCATCCTAGGTCAGTAGGGAACGGTAATGAACACACTTTCTGGTAGCAGAGCGTGGTTCTAGTGAATCTAGTAGTTTTGTTTGGTATTGACATCTACAAGTGCCCGTGTTGAAAAATAAATCGATATATATAATTACTTGAATTTTACGTATTACGGCCCAGTTTAATAAATAGTCTGGTGTATAAAGATACACATTAAATATTTGTGTGATTGATCATTTGTGTACTTATTGTTATTAGTTATTAAAAATATCATATAAATAAGTTCACTGCAACATTTGAAATTTTGAATATCATTGTTTACTTAATGTGCCACAGAGTAATAAAATAATTTGCGTAGTACATTGTGCCACAGAGTAGTGCAGTCTCGTGATTGAATGAACGAATGAATTGAACTGTATAGACAATTAGTTTAATATTATTTTGCGTTTTGTTTATGGTACTTATACAGACAAATATTAACGTTTCCCTTTGCGCAATAATTTAATTGTTGTTCAATTTTGTAATTTGTATTTTTTGATTGTTGTTTCAATTGGTTGATTTATTTAGTTGATTATATATATATTTTTTTTTGTTGTTGGAATTTAATTATTTTATTCGATTATTATGGCTGCTTTTGCTAGCGCTAAGGACTCGGCAGGTAAGCTGCGCTCTGAGTTGAGATGGTTCTCGACTGCAACCGCCTTGGTTGATAGGTCTGATCGAAATGAGTCTCTCCTGGATAGGTACAGCAAATTGGATACGCGCTTACAATTTGTTGATGATGTGTACCGTAACTTCAACACAAAAATTTTAGATATTTCTGATGAAGATTACCCACAAACGTATCGTGACTTGGTACACGCGGATTATGACCAGATCATGGATTATGCAGATCGAATCTCACAGCGTGCTAGGGAAATTTCCGCGCCGAAAAGGGGTGAGTCTCCCGCGTCTAGGGATGTGAAACCTTCTACGTCGGGCTTATTGAGTAAACTGCCCACTTTGGACCTGCCGCGTTTTGATGGTCGTTTGGACCAATGGCTAGGTTTCATAAACTTGTTTGAGAGCTTAGTCCACGCGCGTTCTGACTTAGGTTCCGCTCAAAAATTGGCCTACCTGTTCTCCGTGTTGGAAGGTGAGGCGAGAGGTTTAGTTCAGCACCTGGAGATCAATGATGGAAACTACCTAGTGGCACGTAACCTTCTCATAAAGCGTTACCAAAATAAGCGTTGCCTGGCAGATACACACATTGGTCAGCTCTTGGGTCTGCCAGTGGTATCTAGGGTCTCGGCTTTAAGGTCCGACTTATTGAACCCATTGATGATTGCGATCAACGCACTGGAAAGGTTAGACCTTCCGGTGAGCACTTGGTCATATATGCTGGTGCATATTGTTTTGAAAAAGCTTCCTGCGGAACTTAGGGCTCGTTTCGAGCAAAAATATGGAGGTGATGATGCAACTCACTTGCCTGCTTTTGATGACCTTAAGAAGTTTTTGGAAGACGAGTGTAGGATGGTAGACATGACGGTCGTTGACAGGTCATTTGGTCAACAGTTGCCGCGGTCATCGGCTCCGACCCGCAATCACGCCTTTAGAAGGCCAGAGGTTCGTCACCCACCACGTTTTGCTGCTGTACAGTCGCGACCTGAGTGCACCTATTGCAAGTCCCCGAGTCATAAAGTTGCCAGTTGCTCAGATTTTACTGCGCTGCACGTGGCCTCGCGTAGGCGTTTGGCTAAGGCTCGAGGTTGGTGCTTTTCTTGCTTGGGAAACCATTTCCAGCGCGATTGCCCTAATCCTCGCCCATGTACATACTGCGGAGGCCAGCATTTGAAACTTCTTTGTGCGAATAATAATGGGATTGGTCGTGAACATGAACGTCAAGGCTCACCTACGGGTAGTTATGAGCGAAGGCACCGGTATGAAAACCGCAGTCCGAGACCTAGTCGCTCACCCCCGCGCGTCGTGGATTCTGCCGCAGCGAGGCGCCCACAAGGTCAATGCTCGCCGTCATCGGAAGCCCGTGGCAAGAGTGATAACCACGATTCGCGCCCGTATCGTCACGGGCGGGTACCTACCTTTGATGACGCTCCCCGTGAACATGAGAATCACCCGCTGCCTAGACGACATTAGGAACACGGCGCCTCCCCCCGTCATGCACCACCCCCGTTTGAAACCGTACTCCTACCCACTGCTTCTGTAAGGGTCTGGGGACGGACAGGTGCCTCTGTTGTGGTCCGGGCAATTCTGGACACAGGCTCTCAGGGGTGTATAGCGTCTTCTTGGTTGGTGGGGCAGGTACGCCTAAGTATGCGTGATTTTCCTCATGTCACTAGAGGTGTTGGCAACGCAGTTGTGGCCAATGTTGAAGGCCAAGTATTATGTGCGTTCTCTCCTATAAACTCGTCAAGCCCATTGTTTGAGTGTTCAGCCATTGTTATGAACAATATTTTGGGCACCCATCCGGAGAAGCAGTTGTCTCCGTATGCTATTGGTTTAGCGTCGGGTTTGAACTTGGCAGACCCCAAATTTGGTATACCTGGATCGGTCGATTTGTTGCTAGGCGCCGATGTTCTGGGAAACATATTCTTGGGTAGCATTCAGGTCATGCAACCAGGAGGCATGGTAGCCATCCCGACCATATTTGGCTCTGCACTGATGGGACCGGTCCTCACGGATACCCGTCTTGACATTGGCTTGATGGTAGGCTCTGCTCTCTCTGATGCGGTTCAGAGGTTTTGGGAAGTGGAAGAACCACCACAGGCTCCGCGCACTGATCCGGAGCATGAGGAGTGCGAATTGTTTTACCAAAACAATACGAGTCGCCTACGTACTGGTCAGATTATGACTCGATTGCCGTTTCTCGCCGTACGGCCACCACTTGGCACCTCGCGGCCTGCTGCTGAGAAACGACTATTGGCTATGGAGCGCCGAATGGCTCGAGATGCTCTCCTAAAGGAGAAATACATTGATTTTATGCGTGAATATGAGGAGTTGGGACACATGTCTGTGTCGAAATTAGATTGGCAAACAGTGGATCACTTCTTTCTACCGCATCATGCTGTAATTAAGGCATCAAATGGCAAATTGCGTACAGTATTCGATGGTTCTGCGCAAACTTCAACGCGTGTATCGTTGAACAATTGTTTGTATGCTGGTCCTAAATTGATCAAGGATCTCTGTGACGTCATCACTCGGTTTCGTCGACATCAGGTTGTATTTGTGGCTGACATAAGGATGATGTTCAGACAGACGATTATTCACCCGGATGACCGTCGGTATCAGTTGATTCTATGGCGTGAAAGCCCCCAGGATCCCATGGTTGTTTATGAGCTCAATACAAACACGTACGGGTTAAAGTCAAGCCCCTATTTGGCTATACGGTCTCTGTGGGAGCTCGCGGACCTGGAGCGCTTAAAGTTTCCTCGCGCAGCCGCGATTTTGAAAGAGGATTTGTATGTCGATGACATTTGTACTGGTGGACCCTCTGAGAAAGAGGCCATCCTTCTACGGGATGAATTGATAGGCATCTTAGCCACCGCGGGCTATGAGTTACGGAAGTGGATATCCAACTCACCTGCGCTTTTGAAGGGACTTCCGGATGAACATCAGCAAGATCCGCATTTGTTCGAGAATATCGAGAACCCGGCTATGATGACTGTTCTCGGCATTCAGTATAAACCAGCCCCAGACATATTCACTTACAATGTTGACTTAGAGTTGCCGCGCATTTGGACTAAGCGTTTGGTGCTTTCCACGGTTGCAAGAACATTTGATCCAAATGGTTGGATATGTCCCGTCATATTTTGGGCTAAATGCTTTTTACAAAGGCTTTGGATGGCAGGACTAGGCTGGGACGAACCTCTTCGGGGAGCTTTGATGGAAGACTGGACCAAATTTGTATCCTCACTTCCTGCGATCAATGAGGTATCGATCCCTCGTTCTATGCTTCCTCCAGGAAAGTACCAGGCAACTCTGCATGGTTTCTCGGACGCCTCTGAACGGGGTTACGCCACTTGTGTATATTTGCGTACGGTGGGTTCTGACAGCCAAGTGAAGATCTCACTGGTCATGGCGAAGAGCAAGGTGGCACCCCTACGGACTGCTTTGACAATCCCTAAACTTGAATTGGCAGGGGCTACTCTGCTTGTGCGTCTTCTTAATCACGTGTCGAATTTGTTGCGTCATACTGTGAACATTAGCACCACTTACGCGTGGACTGACAGCCAAATTGTTTTGTGCTGGTTAAAGGCTTCAGTTCACACCTTAGAGGTATTTGTAGCGAACCGAGTCTCCCAAATTCAGAAATCTGAGACTCCCTTGATTTGGAGGCATGTGCCTGGTGAGCTTAACCCAGCTGATTGTGCATCTCGGGGTTGTACATCCCCCGCCTTGGTAACGCACTCCCTTTGGTGGGGACCGGAATGGTTATTACGCTCAGAGTCTGAATGGCCACTGCCGCCGGTTTTGGACGTAGGTCCGTTGCCTGGATTGCGACTGCTCGCTGTTGAGAGGCGTGCTTGCGTATTCGATCCAAATGTCTTATTGAATCGGTATAGCTCCCTCGATAAATTAGTAAGTGTAACAGCTTGGATTAAGCGCTTCTATTACAACTGTAAGCACTTACGGAACAAAAAATTAGAGGCTTTTCTATCACCACAAGAACGACAGGAGGCTTTTTGCCATTGGATACGTGTGGTACAGGATACATATTTTGAAAGGGAGATTGAAATTTTGAAAGCTGGTAAGGCTAAACTAACAGGAACCTTGCGTATGTTGAGCCCCTTTTTGGACAACACGGGTGTCTTACGTGTTGGAGGTCGCCTCAGAAACTCTAGTCTACCCTACGGTAGTCGGCACCCTATATTGTTACCCAAGCAAGGTCATTTTGTGCAATTGTTGGTGACGGACCGTCACATTAGAAATTCTCACGCTGGCTGTAACGCCTTATTAGCCATATTGCAGCGAGAATTTTGGATTTTGTCTGCTCGAAGAACGATTCGCAGTGTGGTATTTCGTTGCATGCCTTGTTACAGGCTGAAGGCTAGTACCATGCAACCTTTGATGGGTGACCTCCCTTCTGATCGTGTCAGAGAATCGAGGCCGTTCGCCGGTGTAGGCACCGACTTTGCAGGTCCTTTTTTGGTTAAGACTTCAACTCTACGAAACAGTAAAACAGTCAAGGCCTATTTGTGTGTCTTCGTATGTCTGTCAACTAAAGCGGCGCACCTTGAATTAGTGTCATCCCTCTCCACCGAGGCATTTGTTGCGACACTTGATAGATTTGTTTCAAGGAGAGGACTGCCTTCTTTGATACGTTCGGACTGTGGCACAAATTTTAAGGGAACCAATAATTATTTGAAAGATGTACATGATTTTTTAGCCAGCAATCACACAAATATTGGTAATAAACTAACCAGTCGTAGTATAACCTGGAAATTTAGTCCGGCAGCATGCCCACATTGGGGTGGTATTTTCGAAGCCGCAGTTAAGGTTGCTAAAGCACATTTGCGACGAGTTATTGGTGAGTCTGTACTCACATTTGAAGAACTCGCAACTGTGTTTTGTAAGATAGAGGCCGTAATGAACTCGCGACCGTTGTGTCCGATCTCTTCAGACCCGAGTGACTTGGAGGTTCTCACACCGGGTCATTTTTTGATTGGTCAGCCACTTAATGCTTTGCCTGAGTACCCCTTTGTTGATGTGAGACCAAGTCGTCTCTCGCGGTTTGAGTTGGTCCAACAGCTTACTCAAAGCTTTTGGAAGCGTTGGAGCTTAGAATATCTTCATGTTCTCCAGCAGCGCGTTAAGTGGACTGACAAGACTAATCCACCTCGAGTTGGTGACCTCGTTTTGATAAAAGATACCAATTTGCCGCCACTGTGCTGGCGTCGCGGCCGAATTTTAAATTTAGTATATGGCGCAGATAATGTGCCTCGTTTTGCTGAGGTTCAGGTGGACGGTTCGGTACTGAAGAGAGCGGTAGCAACATTGTCCCGTTTACCAATTGATTAGCGGCCAGGTAGACCTGTCCGAGGCGGGTAGATGTTCGGTACCAAACATTTTTATATTAGTTTAATAATTAAATCCATGTAGGGTAGTTCTGTTTTTTGTGGTTCGCGGTTGGCTCGGAGCCGGCCGCCACTTTCACTTTCACTTTGGTGCGCGGATGGCACGGGGCCGGCGCGTCGGCCGGCCCCGGGGTCGTTTTGTTTCCGCCCTTTTGGTTACTTTCACTTTCACTTTCGCTTTGTTCGCGGATCGACTTGCGTTGGAAGTAACGGTCGCGTACGCACATATTTTGTAATTGCTATGTCTTTTGTGGACTAAAGCCGTGAAATCGTGGTATTTGTAATATTGCGCGCCACCCTTTGTTTTGTGTACCGCTTATGTACGCGAGTTAATTAGAGTTAAGTATATATTTGTGAACATTAAATTGTGTGTACGAGTAGCAAGCCTGGGTCCTTGAAGTGTACGAGGCCGTTGTCATCACCGCGCTTTTGGATACAAGCTAAGTAACCCCTCAGTTAGTTTCTATTTGTCTGGCCAGACCGAACGCTGAGTTAGGTTACGTTATAGCTACCTCCGCGGTATCTACTCGTAAGTGTTAAAATCTGTTCTTGTACTATCATTTAGGAGAACTTAAAATAGCCTTGCGTAATCGCAAGCCAATGTTATTACCCATTTGGTATCCCTCACTGGCCTGGTGTTCCCTTCCACTGCGCATCCTAGGTCAGTAGGGAACGGTAATGAACAGAATATTTGGGGTACCCTCCCATCGACTGACGTCACCCCTCGGGGAGGGGTGATCCATCACGTGATCGGCCTCTCGGCGGGTGACGGACTAATCGCCGGTCACGTCACCCGCGGCCTCGGATACGGCGGCATGAGGCGCAGGTACTCGCGCCTACGCCGCCCCACTTTTATTACTCCTTTACGGGAGGGATACGTACAAGAACATAGAATAAAAGTACATTAACATAGAAAAAACAATAAATAATATAAAAGAGAAAACACAGCGAAAATAACAAGATTAGGGTCCCCTTCGCAAAAGAGGAAAAGGATAGCTGCTCAGCATAAGGTTGAGGTATCTACTCGGTAAAGTGAATACCACAACGTTGTTATTCTGCAGCGTCCTGCAACGTTTGTCAGCGATGCACAGGCAGCAGAGTATAGAAGATACTGTCAAAACATAGCTATTTTTTGCAAATAATATTGCAATAATAACAAATATAATAAGAATGTAACCTAAAAACATGTATAAAGATAATAAAATAAAAGATAAGATTGTCTTAAAAATGTCGAAGACGACTTTGTTCTCACATAATTCTCAAACTAGACTTTGCTTGATATTTCGATACCAAGGATTCCGTCACCAAGGAGGGAAACTTGGAGAGTTATTCCTTGAAATTAAGGCGTCCTATCAAACGGGTTCTTCTTTGTAGTGAACGCGCAAACTTTTGTCTTAGTGATATTGAACTGGAGTTTCATTCTCCCTATTAAATTTAAATTTGTAAATAACTCTGGATACTGAAATGGATTGATCATTTTAAATAAAACTACTTTACGGATTTTATCGCGTTTGTATTTGATTTTTGTTTACCGGACGTTTCGAACACTTTACAGAGTTCATGGTCACGGGTGGACTAAGACGGCTCACGTCCAACAAGCAGTAACGATGACTTGTAACGATGACAGTATAAACTGTATAATACTCGCGTAAACATCAGAAATCATTATGGATTGATCATCATCGTCATCATACTCTCATCCCATTTACTTGAGGTTTACAAAATTAGCTTATACATATTGCTAAATTTTGGTAGTAGTTTTGTGACTGACCGCCTGTGTGACGTCAAATCTCCTTGGGAATATAATTGTTAACCAAACGGCTATAGGCGAATTTAACTGAGGCCTATCTAAAACTCTTAGTAGTTTTTTTATGATACCCATAAAAATCATAAATTAATAGATGTTTATTGGCATATGTATTGCATCGTTAACGGTACTGAGATCTCTTTATAAGCCACAAGCTATTTGTGAAAACGTAACTAATATAAGCAGTATAAACATCCCTTTGCGAAGATTAATTAATAGCCTTTCAAAATTCTCTCAACAAAAACGCTTGTTGACCACCTAAATATAATATGGGGTAGAGTAGAGCCTTTACCGGCGCGTACCCTCCCGAGTACCCACAAATACAACAATAGCACGACAACAAACAAGTTGATATTGAGACGTTTGTCTAAGAATATACTTTACAACAAACCCGATACAACCCCTTAACTTAAATAGGGTGAGTTATAGTGTTCGTTACGAGACATTTATATATAACGACACGACAACAATACGATATTGTTGATTAATGATACGATATGTTATTTAGAATTGATATTCAGTACCACCAGCAACAAATTACCTACCTCCCTTTTCTGTTATATTATCCATCCTAAGGTTGCCTGGAAGAGATCGCTTATAGCGATAAGGCCGCTCTTTGTACATTCTGGGTTATAATTATTATTTAAGTTTTTCTTGCAATTGGTGTACAAATAAAGTATTATCTATCTATCTATATATATTATTTACAAACTTTTTATGAACAAGTATTCACAGCGATAATTGGACCAATGAGCATTTTTGTAATTGTATAAGAGATTTTTGTTTCCGATTGTTCTAATTGTGAATACTTTTACCTAAAAATATATAAATTTGATGCATCAAATTGCTAAGATAATGTATGCGTTATTGTTTGATTTCCAATGAAATTATGATTTTTCTAAGGAATTAAGCATAAACTAATAATGATCTTATACAATTTTAATTAAATTTCTAAGAATATGAGTTAACAAATAAGATATTGGCAACTTCTTAAACGTACGACTAGAACAACATTAAGAGTGGGTGCATGTCCTACAAAATAATAATAATTTATCATTATTATTTTGGAATCCTAAAAGTTGGAGTGG
Source organism: Lymantria dispar (assembly GCA_032191425.1). Classification (NCBI taxonomy): domain Eukaryota; kingdom Metazoa; phylum Arthropoda; class Insecta; order Lepidoptera; family Erebidae; genus Lymantria; species Lymantria dispar. The sequence continues at coordinate 989,077 of CM063449.1, forward strand.
TTATTTAATTTCTTAACCAACAGATGTTTATGAACAATAACATTAATACTATTTATTTAGTGAATCGTGTCGTAAATTATAAATGATTATTATAACAAGTACGTCTATATTAACAGATATGTTTACATATATCCCTTCATTTCCTTTTACCCATGGGTAATACGTAAAGCTCACGCACTGTTTGATTGATTTTCGCTCGATTAGCCACTGTAGTTTATGTGCCGGTGATTGGAATATTTTGGGTCGACCTGATAGTCTTATTATTGAATAATAATAAATCAGTTTACATTACGTGCTTATCGAACGATGGACACGTATTTTGAGATGATATTTGTTCTTATCAACTTATCGTACATAGAGAAGATAATTATATGAAAAGGTGAAAATGACATCATATCATTTTTTTTATTGCAAACGCTGGCAAATTAGCAAACAGTATACCTGATGGTAAGTGTTGCTGCCGTTCGTGGACCTTTGCAAGGCCGCAGCCTACCGTGAAGAAAATGGAGGAGGAATGAGGAGCGTGTGAATGCGTGCAATGAGGTTCAGTGATACTAAAGGCGTTATTAAAACCCACCACATGCCTCCTCAGAAAGTTGGGCTTCCGGCTCTCTAGTTCGCTGAACGAAGCGCATCAACAAATTGCGACGTCGATTTTCTGCTCAGTGTGGTACTATCCCCGAATGGACCGGCCCGCGGCTGTAGGCAGACAATTGTCTACATTGCGGTCCTACCACTTTCAAAAACCTTAGCTCGTAAACGTCCAACTGTTGGGCTCTAGCCTCCTTCATAGTAAGGAAGTAGAACTACTATACCATGCTGGTCAGACGTATTAATATATTGTCTTATTTCGAGATTTTCTTCTCTTGCATCTATATTATATTCATATTATATCTGCCAGCTACGGGTAAGATAGAGGATAGTAAATGTAATTTTTACTCTGTCATAACACGGAAAACGTTTGTAGGGGAGACCGGGGCTGAGAGTGACATTTTTTTTACAAACTGCCATATTTTTGAATTGGTTTGATTGTTTTACCTAAGTATAGGCTTGTTTGGTAAAGTAACTATTCAGGATCTTTATTTAAAATAAATGTTATGTTGTAGACTAATAGTGATGACATAATTGTGTGATTTGTGGAAAAAAAACCGTGTAACATTCAACCCCGTACTTGGGGCTGGTTGTTACACTACACGGGGCTAGTTGTTCCAATAAAACACAAACGTATTGAATAGGTTTTTATTAGGAACAATCGTCATAATTACCTACTTTTCTTAATTTAAATAACATATGTCGAGAAAGCAGTCTTACCTAATTACAACGAAAACATAATAATCTAAAATGAAACGAAAATACAAATTTAATATTTGTAAAAACAAAGTGAAGACTCTTGTACATATTCATCAACAATACGTATTGCCTCTTGCTCATCGTCGAAAACTTGTCTATTCCTTTGGTAGCCGACTGTGAGAGATTCCACTGGTATGCCCTTCCCTTTTGCTTCTTTTCTTTTTTAAGTATCTTTTTAGGGACATATGACATAATCTCGAAGTCTTTTGCGATACCACGAACTTTTTTCGTTTTGTCCTCCTCCAATATAGTTGCTGCTTGTTCGTAAATGTCTTTAGATATTTTTCTCCGCTCAGTTTTTCGTACATACGACCTCAGCCTATAAAAAAGACAAAAACTATGTAACACAAATGACGTCACAACCTGCCCCGAGCAAATGTAACTTTTAGACCCAACGCCAAATCTGACCATTTAAGGTTATGCAGTAAAAACATTAATAAATATAGCTGTAAACGCGGATATTCATTACAAAACGAAAGCATTAGGGAGTAAAAATCACAACAAGGACATCTCTGACATTATGAAACATAGCTTGTAAACCAATATTACTAAAAGTGTAAAATTTTACTAACCTGCAATTTTAATGGCAACATGCGCGAGCTCCTCTCACAAAAATGCTGGCGCCACTGGCTCTCGCGGCACGCTAGCCGGCGGCGACGAGAGTATTTGTCTCTTTTTAACGTTAATATTGCACTCCCTGTTTCGCAGCCATTGCCACTATAACAACCTACCCCTGTAACATCCAGCCCCGGTCTCCCCTACAGTGACTAAAATGATTATGGCACCGTATATGAGAATATTTGACCACTGAAGTCAATGACGTTTTCCGTCTGATGACGGAGAAAGAGTACAATTCACCACCCTCTCTCATGCCCGTGAAAGACGACTAAGGGATATATTACGCATATAACATCTATGCAAGAGACGGAAAACTCGAAATAAAACCCTATACCAACCTGTCTAACCAACATATAGTAAGGTCAATTTCCCTCCTGTTATGGAGGAGGCTCAAGCCCAGCAGTGGAACTTATATGAGCCGAAATGATGAAATGATGAAGTCAAGGATCTCTGCACCGGTGGTCGGCCCAACGACGAAGGCGACGTGCTATACGTGCTTAAGCTCCTCTGTCGCCCCGGAGAAAAAAATGAGAATATTTCACAATACTTGTACTTTTGATTTGCTTTATTTAATTTTTAAATCAAAACAAAGTACCGCACTTAGTGATTATTTGTTTAATAAGTATAGCAGTTATTTAAAGTTAATAAGAGACGAGACTCTATTATTTGTTTGGGGTAGTAAAAGCACAACCAATTTTTGAAATTTCTAATTTAAATGTTTATATGTTAGGAGCACACTGTCGACAGTGTCTTGTCTACAGCTGCGGGCCGGCCCGTCTGGGGTAGTACCACACTGAGCAGAAAATAGACGTCTGATTAGTAGCAATTTGTTAATGCACTTCGTTCGGTGAGCGAGAGAGCCCTAAACTCAATTTTCTGAGGATGTTTGCGTGTGATGAGTTTTGGTGATGTATTTAGCATCATTACATGCATTCACACTTCCTTCACTTTGTTCACGGTAGACAGCGGCCTAGCAATGATCCATGAGCGGCAGTAGAATTTACCATCAGGTGTGTTTTACTCGCTTGCCATCAAAAGTAATAAAAAAAAAGCAAACATATACAAAGACTGCCACAAAATAATTTGAAAACATTTGATCATGGATCAAAAGATAAATTAAATTAAAAAAGAAATTAATTTATTGATAAAGAATAAATGAAGTTGTAATCCAACAGAAGATTTGTATTAATCTCCTGGATTCCCTCGTGCCTGTCCCTGTACCCGACCGCGTCTACTCGCCCTTGAGATAATACAATTAAATGATAAATCAAATAATCCACCGAGCTGATTGCGTCTAAACTTTTGTAAATAATTAATTTATATTTACTATTTATACCTATAAATAATTTTAGATTTCATACAGTATTGATACTTATTTATATTTTTTTTTGTATGCTTATGATCGATTGTCTTCATTTCAGCCTATTGCCGTTTACTGCTGGACGTCAGCCTTCCTCATGTTACGCCACCTCAGCTGCCTGCATCTAACGACACCCAGCAACTTTCACCAGATCGTCGGTCCACCTAGTGGCAGGGCGTCCTACACTGCGTCGTCCGATACGTAGTCGCCATTAGAGAACCTTTTTTCCCCAGCGGTTGCCGGTTCGTTGAGCGATGTGGCCTGCCCATTGCCACTTCAGCGTGCCGGTCAACATGTCGGTTACACCCGTTCCTCTGCGGTTTTCCGTATTTCGGATTCCATCTCGCAGAGAAATCCCAAGCATAACCCGCTCCATAACACGGTGAGCGACTTTGAGCTTGGTTATGAGGCCCACATTTAGGGAGCATGATTCCGTGCCGTAAGTCATCACTGATAATACTCACTGGTCATAGACTTGTGTTTTCAGACACTGAGGTATGTTGGACGAAAAGATCTTCTTATGATGGATCATGTCCTGGAAATATTCTATCCGTACCATCCAGGGCGTAGAAAGGCCACCTGCGGCTCCATAACCAGTCGTATTATCTCGTCATCTTCATAGACCACCGATTCCTTGACGTCAGTAGTTTGAAACACCTTACACTAAGGAAATATGGTGCGGGGACCCTCTATAGGACGTGAAATATACAATTAACGGGCAAACATTTCATTTAGACTCAGAACAATAATTTGTGGATGACACAATGTGATGCGTGGGTATCGAACCTGTGAAACTTCGGTAGATCGATATTTTAACCACTACACCGTTTGCGCATTCGAGTTTATAATTATTTAATACCCTTATCTAATAAAGGGTTCTCTGTTACACAAGATAATTATATTAATTGATAAAGGGCTTGTTTAAGTTTCATTATAATGATGCCTGATTTTCTTCTATTAAGTTGCCTTTTTGAGTACTTAGAAAATAGTATGGTCTCGTGATTTTTTTTGGTTTGGACCTCAGATGTCAACCTCAGATGACTACTATACCCTCACGTATACTAGTGGTAACCGCAGAAGGCTCTCAAACCAAAACATTCAAGCAATGGGGCCTATAGGAACCTCCATTGGGTTTAAACCTCTGTTTATATTGTTGCTGAGCGCAATGAGGCAGTTCCTAGGTTAGTTTAATCTTATATCTTTAAACGAGTAATTCTTATATATATATATATATATATATATATATATATACCTATATATATATTCAGGATCTCGGAAACGGCACCAACGATTTTGATGAAACTTGGCATACTAGAGGATTCGGGTCCAAAAAATCGATCTAGCTAGGTTTTGTTTATAGAAAATATTCTTTTGTCCGTGTTTTTAGCAAAACATTACAAAGACATTAGATTTTAAAAGAATATGAATTCAAATTTCGTTGTCAACGTCAAGAGTTACAGTGGCTCAGGTGAGACGTTGACCGGTTTAAATTTTAGTTTTTGTCGGTCAACCTGATATTTGATTATTATGCGCGACAGTTTCACATCTCGATGGCAAGGTCGAAACCGTGCTTTGTTATTTGTCATGACCTCACGGGCCGGGTATCATGACATATTAGCGCGGATATTTATGTATATAGAAAATTAGAGTCGATGTGTTAAAACTAGTGCAGAAAACATTTCAGTAGCAAGCATACCAGACAAAAGGATTCAATATTAAAAAATATCCTATTTTTATACCACACTATTCCGTCAAGAACGGGATATATAGTCACGTTAGGCATACGCTTTTGGATTATGTCCAACAATGAGCATGCACATCATAAAAAAATTAGTACGTTATTTATAACATATCAATGCGATTACCAATATTAAAATATATAGAATAACAAAACATATTTTATTGGCCAGTAAATATTCCACTGGTTGTGTATATATTGAGAAGCAGATCTTATCGATGGTTTATCTGTCACATCTATCTCATAACTATATATTGTGTTGTAAATTTGCTGGGAACTATCCCTAATACATTACGTGAAAGTATAACTATTATAAAACTATAGAATTTATTATTTTTCTGAAAGCAGTAATCCCAAGCTTTAATTCTCCATAAAGCGACGGTATAGGAATACAATTAAACAGCACATCGCCTGTGGTTGTCGAAAAAATATTTTGGTGCTAGCTTATTTGTTAAAAATAGTCATGGGCATGAATTTACTACAGTCCATGACGCTACAATTCATAGTAGCGAGGTGGACAAACATCATAATATCATGGAATGGCCATTGGAACCCTTGAAATTGAAAACACGAACGTATCAACAATGTTGATGTTCAAACCCTCTCTCTATAAAACTACTATTATTATTGATTTTATAGCGTTTGTATTTGATTTTAAGGAGGACTGACTATGCCCTGATCATGAACACTGAAAGGTGTTCGAAAACGTTGCCAAATCAAAAATCTCACTTTGATCATTTTATAGATAAGTTTTTTTAAATAACCTAAGAAAATCCTAGGAATTTTAATATAACTCATATTTAATTCTGATAGAGTAAGTGGAAACATATTATATTCATGAATCTAAATATAAAAATTTATGAGTACTAAGAATAATTTGTAAAACAAAATATATGTATAAAGCAATAACAATAACGTTACTAAATATGTACGTAGTAGGTATGTACCTAATGAAATGTCTTGAAGCGAGCAATCTAAGACACGAATCAAACCCACGATCGTCGCTGATGATACGGCACGCAGTGAACTAGTGATGTACCGAGCACGATATAATATCATTGGTAGGGTCGTTACCTGGATTACATATTAGGTACTAGCTAATTCTCAGGGTTTTGCACTCGTAGTTTACGTTCTAATGAAAAGACAGGGTTAAAATATAGCATATATTACTCGCTGATACCATAGCTCATCAGTCGTGAAATAATTTTTAGAATCGGTTAATTTCCCGCGGTTTTACCTACATAGTTACTCAAACTACTTTTTTTTGGGACTAATTCCACAACACAGTCTACTTTTGTAACTCCTGTCCAGGATCCACAGTAGTTTCCGTACGTGAAATCAAAGTTTAACCTTTGGCCGTCCCGGGTAATCATTTTAATTATCTTAGGATCTGCAGAAAAAATAATTAAAGAATTAGAGATTAGAATTTAAACAAGAGGTATTGGCTTGCGTGGCGTTTGTGTGGCACTATCTGCCTCGTCTCTGACCGACTTATTATTATGGATATGGATAGGATACTTAATGAATAAAGGTATTCACATAGCATTCTAAGTTTAATCATCATTCAGCGTAATGATCAACTTGTTACCACTCTTGACAACCCCACCGATATCAGAATACAGGGCAAATGCGCAGCCTAGGAAACGTATAATGTCGTATACTTGAAGCATGTGGCATTTTATAGGAGAGATTTGCGATCAGCATTGGACAACGAAAGATTGAACGATGATTCATGAAACTAGTCACGGGTTATTCGAGTATTTTTATTAGCTACAGTCACTGGTATAGGGGTCGTGTATATTCCCATCACTAGACAGTTCCCACAGTACCGCAGGCTGGCCGCTTGTTGACGCACCTGATCGGAGATAACCGTTCCGTTCGTTGTTCAGTACTGTTTGTTAAAATCGTTCTATAATTGTGTTCAAGATGTTTTCGTAGACGAATATTTATGAACTAAAAGTGACTCATTGACAGTTCTTTATCTTAGATTTGGATACGTTCTTGTTTATACAACAGAGCGGACAACATTTAAATTGAATTGTAAATTAACCACAGATTGAATAATTTATTTATTTAATCAAATAATTTATTTACATATTTATTTCAGATTACCGTGTGGTGATGGAGTAAGCATACAATTCACCACTCCTTATCCTGCTCGTGGATGTTGTAAAAGACGACTAAGCGATATAATATGCACATAACATCTATGCAAGAGAAGAAAAACTTGAATTGAAACCCTATACCAACATGTCTGACCAGCATGGTATAGTAGGTCAAATTCCTTCCCATTGTGGAGGAGATCCGATCCCAACAGTGGGAAGCATATAAGCTTAAACGATGATGATGAATAGAAAACGTTCTATAAAATGTTTTAATTAAATTGTTCTTAGAAGTATGTTAATATTGAATGTAAAAGTACCGTCTCATTGTACATGCAAATTTAATTAACGACACTGAAACTACATTTGATTTGTGACGTATGTGGGCTGCGATGATGATGATGATGATGAAATTATAATTTGTAATCATAGCTATATATATTGTATTAGCGTAAATACTTACTTCAATTTACCATGTCAATGACATGTATTTACTCCCCAGACAAACCTGCTTGTAGAATTTTTCACCTTAAAAAATTTATGATTAGTACAAATTAAATCTATGGAAAGTTATCTCTTACCCTAACCACTCCGACCATGCATAGCGGTAGGTGTATATATTTATTATCAGCTAATCTCACCCACACATATGTATATGATGTATATATAGAAGTCTGTGACGCACACAAAAGCATGTCAACTGTAAAACCGCACGTTTGTCAATCAATTAGTCGCGTTGTTAACTGAAGCCCAATTATCTACCAAAAGTGACCAGATCAAAAGATAAATACGAGCCGATACGGATAACAATTGTTAACAAATTATTATTGACAACGGATTGCTATAACAAGATACAAATTGTCACAGTATAACTAATAACAGTAAAACAATAAGAATTTTGAAGTTATACTTTTTTTGGCGTGTTAGGAAAAAAAGATGAAAGTAAATTTTGCAATGCGCGCACACCATCACGAAAACCTGACACCCTAAAGTTAGATATTTAACATTTTTGATGTGAAACATCTGTAGGCGAGGATGAACCTGATCGTTGATAACCTGTTTTAGAATTTTGTACAACGCCATCTAGTAAGCTCAAAATAAATTATTAACCTGAACACATACCTATAGTGAATACTAATAAAAACACAATATTTATTGGATAAAAATCATCAATTTCTGGAAAAAAAAATATTAATACTTTATGCCGTATTAGTTCCTGTCGTAATCTATTCTTTTATGCATATATACTTGTACAAAATAAGTTCAAAGTTTCACATCTGCCAGACGTCCTGAGTGACGGCTACCTTTTTTACGAAGCGCGCGCAAACCGTCACAATTGTCAATTAGATAATGCGTTATAATAAAACTTTCAATGTATTAAATACCTTTTTCTCGATTATTAGTGTCGTTTTTCTATAAACGTAGGATAACGCGAAAGATAAAATTGTTATAAAATTTTTTATCATGTTACGCCAAAGAAGTATAACTTCTTACACGCGTACATGCGTGAACTGGTATGAATGTTTTAGACATATTCACATCTCAACTTATATAGGTACGTCCACGACTGAGCTCAAACATCCTTGATCATTATCCACTGAAGAAGAGAAATACTACAATTTATATACCACGTTAATCAGACGTATTGATATAAGGTTTTATTTCGAGTTTTTCCTATCTATATATATATATATATATATATATATATATATATATATATATATATATATATATATATATATATATATATATATATATATACATATATAATATCATCTAGTTGTCTCTTACGAGTAGAAATGAGGTCATGAATTGTAGTCTTACTGCCTTACCACTACGCTACAGGGGAAAAGCTATGGTGAATTTTTCTTTTATCCTTACATTAATTCCTTACAAGCAAATTATATTAAATGTAACATATATATTCATGTATGTAAAACTTAAATCTATTTACATAAGTGATGCAGCTAAAACTTGTCCAACTACTGAACTACTGAGCTGAATATAGCACTCAAACTTAGTGCTGCAACTAACTTTACAGATTATACTACGATATTTATTCAAGTGCTATATAATGATATCTGATGTTTACGCGAGCACTACACATTGTAAATAATACTACTTTTACGGATTATATCGCGTTTGTATTTGATTTATGATTGCCCGACGTTTCGAACACTTTGCAGCGTTCATGGTCACGGGCGGACCAAGGTGTCTCACGTCCAACAAGTATATATATATATAGTATATGTATAGATTTGACCCACAATAATAATAGTTAAAGATAATTTTATAAATCAAAAATCTTTTAGTAAGCCGCATCTAAAATTAAAAATCAATATTAATTTAGCATCATGTCCCCTGAGTTTTCTTGCCGGATCTTGCTCAGTGTGGCCGCGTTCCGATCCGGTGGTAGTATATTAGTTTTGTTAGTTTTAAATCAACAAATTGTAATAATAATTGCTACAAATTTAATAATTAATAATTACTAACCATAAACAATATAATTTTTTCATATAGATTCATTTTCTTCTTACACTGGCAATAAATTTGTACTAAAATGTGGGTAACAATTTAATAAATTTATAACTATTTTCTGTATCGGGTAGATAATTGTAAATGTCTGTAATAACGATTACTTGTTGGACGTGAGACACCTTAGTCCGCCCGTGACCATGAATGCTGCAAAGTGTTCGAAACGTCGGGCAATCATAAATCAAATACAAACGCGATATAATCCGTAAAAGTAGTTTTATTTACAACACGTGCTATATGTTTACTGAAGTATATTAACTAGATGAAAGAAATGGAAAATTATGAAGGGGATTGGAATATATGACTAAACAACTAATAAAAGGTAATAACTTTGCAATTAATTGTAACTTGAGTGAGTGAGACCTTTTTTTGGAGACAACAACCTTCGACCAATGACCAAATTCTTATACCTATTGCAGGCAGTTTTACAAACATACAATTAATGCACGCAAATCAGACTAACGGTTGGAATAACAATTTGTGGATCGCATAAAGTGTCCTACGTGGCAACCGAACCCGTAACACTTAGCACAATAAATCGATTTATTGCAAATGGTGGCAAAGGAGCGATTAACACACCCGATGGTAAGTGATGCTGCTGCAAGTGGACCTTTATAATACCAGGGGCATAGCCAGACCGTTGCCTACCATAAAAAAAATACTCTTCTTAAAGCTCGTCTAAAGAAGAACATGTCGTAGTGCTCGGGAAACACAGCAGCTGGTTGTTTATTCCAGAGCTTACACGTACGTAGGAGAAATGATCGCGGAAAACGTACAGTTGCAGACCATAACGTTTGCCGGTGAAATGGATGAACCCTGCAACGGTATTGTATAGTAAGTTGTAAAATGGTGACAGTGGTACCAAGTCAAACAGTTCCTCAGAGCACTCCCCTTGAAAGAGACGATAGAATACACAGAGTGACCCAAAGCCTCTTCGTCACTCCAGCGCCTTCAACTTGTGGGTGAGATTAGATCCAAGCAAAAACTACAGAAAAATAAACTGAATTTGTTTTTAAACGCTAACGTGACATACTGTTAAATAATATACTATAAAATTTTAACTCAAACCGAAATAATAATAAATAAATTCATATAGAGATAAGTGTTGTGACACCCGCATCCAATCGAGATGTCACACGATCACTGATCGTTATCAATCGATTGTCATTCGAATTGATTGTAATTCAATTTTTAGAATACAATACAATCCACGTTTGCGTTATAACGAGTCGCGCTGTATCCGGAATACGTAATTGGAAAATGATTTGGTTGAATTGAAATTATGAATATTTTTTTATGGATTCTGTTTATATAACAATGAATGATGCTGTTGTGTTTCAAAGTTAAGTTAATTATAGTGTATACAATTATTAAAAATGCATTTCTAAAAGTATTTAATAACTTTTTTTTAAAGTTCGGCAAATTATCTTTAAATTTATTATTAAAATTGGTGGTACAGTTTAATAAAGTGTTCTAACTAACTATAGGCTAAAAACTATAGAAAAATAAGATAATTGAAAATGGCAGTGGTAAACTTATTAATACTGAGAAACTCCTAGGCTCAATATATTTACTTTTGTAGAGCTACATAATACATCAATTAAGGTTATTTAATATTATAATCGTAATACGTTAAAAAAAGCATTTACATATTCTATTTGGTACAGCTCCTGGCTGCGTGATATTACTGATAATCTGCCCTAGTAAAGCCTTAAAACACATTAACTGGTCAAGATATTAAAGCCAGCATTTCCAGTCAAATAAATCCAATCATCTATACCAATAAATAAAATTGGAGTGTCTGTTTGTATTGTCAAAATAATAGGGTTTTTTCATGCTCACACGGTTATTTGCACTAAAGGTACATATGCATAAAAATCACTTTAATTTTTTTTGTCTGTCTGTTTGTTCCGGGTAATCTTCAAAATGGCTAGACCGATTTTAAAAATTCTTTCACTAATGGATAGCTATATTATCAAGGCGTAATCTAGGCTATATTTTATCCCGGTATTCCCACGGGATTGGGAACCACGCGGGTAATGCCACTAAAATCGAAGCGAAGCGAGGGCGGGTTGCTAGTATATTATATGTACACTAGCTGACCCAGCTGACGTTCTTGTTCGAATAAAATAAAAGGATTTCTTCTTGAAATCAACAGCAGCACCAATACTACTGCTGGGTCCAACTGTGAATCTAAACCATTCTCAAATCCCCTTGAACACACACAAAAAATTTCATCAACATCGGTCCAGCCGTTTAGGAGGAGTTCAGTGTCATACACATGTACACAAGAAATTTATATATAAAGATATGTAAACCCTGCGAGGACACTTGCATAATGCTAATTTTACATTTTGTTTAAAATTAATCTAACAATCTACCATCGGATCGGAACGGCAAGTTGATAAAATACAGCAGGAAACTCGGCGAGCTCGACTATTTTCAAATTAAGTCCTTCTTAATAAAATTGTATGTAATATGTTTATAATATGTGTATAAACCAGATAACATATATATCTTTAAATTCCATGTAAAAATGTATTTCAAATAGTTGGACCAAATCACACAATCGGCCATCAATCGCAACTTATCGAGTAGACCAGCTACATTCAACCACATTGGAGGGTACAAAGAAACCCGATCCACGTAGATACCGCAATCAGAAACTTTCCATATAATTACGCTTGAGCTTGACTAAACCAGTTGTTGCTACAATTAAGAAATCAGGCCTAAATAGCAATCATGCATTTCCCTTTAGTGACTAATAACATCTTTATCAAAACTGATACAAAATACTGAACAAACAGTGAACAATGTCTACGAATAGTTTAACTATCGCGTGTCTGTCGCATTGTTACCGATAGCCAAATTGTCGTGATAATTGCGGGGACATAAACAACCGGTCTTTAATGGAGTGTTATCCGTTCGACCGGCGTATTGGACACCAATGCGACGTTTGGCACTACGCCGACCGTTACTGCTACCAATACCTACACTATGCGAGTTATGATATTAACAGACGAGCAACTTATTGTTGATTGATTTTGTGATTCAACTTTTTGTGGACCACTACTGGAGGTAGTTATCTAGCCTAATAGATTACCGCATGTAGCGGAAATCATTTCAATTTCAGCACATTTATGTCTCGCTGCTGGGTTCGAGTCTCCTCCACTATGGAGAGAAAATTCAGCTACTCTACTGGTGAAACGGTTTGGTCTAGAGTTTTATTTCGAGTTTTCCATCTCTTGTTATATATACATAGATGTTATCTACTAAGAAATGGAGTGGTGAACCGCATTCTTACTCCGTCACCACATGGAAATTATTTAGTGGTATTGTAATCGACTTGCTCATGAAGCGAATTCGCGATCACTTAGATTTTATATTCTTTCAGTAGAGTGTTGGTGTCCATGATGCTCCCTTAGCCGACTTTATAGTCGCCCATGGGCTAGTAAGGTGGTGACAAGTGCATTCTTATCCCATAGCCCTAAGAGGTACATCATGTTCCTTGTATCATCAATTCTATTCATATGATGTATAAGTCAGTTGTGATATTCATCATTCATCATCATTTCAGCTCATATACATTCCACTGTTTGGCTCAAGCCTCCTCCACTGTGGGAGGGAAATTGACCTACTACACCACGCTAGACAAACGTGTTGGTATAAGGTTTTGTTTCGAGTTTTCCTTCTCTTGCATAAATGTTATATGCACATTTAATCAATTGCTCATCTTTTACGACACTTACGAGCAAGAAATGGGATGATGAATTGTATTCTTACTCCGTCATCACACGAAAATGTGGAAATTGTGACGTGGCCTATAAATTATTCTTAATTAGATAGGCTTTGGGTATCGTTCGAATCAGACAGTTGTTTTCATCAGTTTTTTTTTGTTTGTTATTTGTTTTCTAGCCCATGTGTGTCGTAAAAGAGGAAAACAAGAATAATAAGCTGGAACTATCTATGCAAGAGAAGAAAATATCGAAATAATACTCTATACGAACCGGTCTGTCCAACATGGCAGATATTCACACCCATTGCGGAGGTAGCTCGAATTCAATAGCACATATGTATGTGAGCGGAGATGATGATGAATAAAGACAATTGACTACATCGTTGAATGTTTTATGATTTCCTATTGTATTTCTAGTAATAAGAATTTCTTCGTAGTGAAAGTCATATCGTTGAAGATTAATGATGATGACCGTATATGTCCCATTGTTGAGCTAGGACCCCTCCACTATTGGAGGGAAATTTACCTCCTATATCAAACGGATTGGCATAGGGCTTTGTTTCGAGTTGTCTTTCTTTTGCATAAATGCTAAATGAATACTATATCCCTTAGCCGTCTTTATGACACTCGCGAGCAAGACAGAGGAAGGCGAATTGTATTCTTACTTCGTCACCAAACGGAAATGATGATTTTTACTTTTATAAAAGTCAAGTCTTTATTTACTGATAATATTACATAGGTGTGTATATTATTCAATAATATTCAATTTTCTTATTTTGAATAGCGTTTTACATACATACATACATATATTCACGCCTTTTTCTCATAGGGGTAGGCAGAGACCACTTCCCTCCACTTGCTACGATCTTGACATACTAAATTCGCTTCCTCTACATTTATTAATCTCTTCATGCATATTCTTCGGTTTAGGGTACTTCTAACCTGGCCTTTCTTAAGGACGTCCCCGATTTGATCGTGAAACGTCCGCCTTGGTCTTCCCCTTCCAACACTTCCGCTCAGATTCGCCTTATAAATTCTTCTTGTTAATCTCCTTTCATTCATTCTCTCTACATGTCCAAACCAACTTAACATACCTTTCTCAATACAAACTACCGTCCGATTTCACTTCTGCCGACATTGGCAAAAATCATCGAAAAAATTGCAAATAAAAGATTAATTGCATATCTTGAGACTAACAACTTCCTGGCTAGCAATCAATACGGTTTCCGCTCTGGATACTCCACAAATAATGCAGTTCTACACTTAACAACAAAGCTAACAAAATATTTAGATGAAGGTCGAAAGTGTATAGGTGTGTTTTTAGACTTACAAAAAGCGTTTGACACAGTATCAATACCTATATTGCTGGCGCGTCTGTATAGTGTTGGCGTGAGAGGAGTGGCTCACGATTGGTTTACCTGCTACTTAACAGATCGTACTCAACAGGTTAGGTTGGAGCAACATTATAGCGATAATGCTGCATGCAATTACGGTATACCACAAGGTTCTACGATTGGCCCCACTTTGTTTTTAATCTACATTAATCATTTATGCGAGATCACTTCCACAGCAACTGATACTATTATGTATGCAGATGACAGTGTTTTGCTGTTTCATGGTCGAACTTGGAAGGAAGTATTTAAAAATGCTGAAACAGGATTATCCACGGTTATATCCTGGCTTGATAATAACCTGCTCTCCTTGAACACTTCTAAAACCAAATACGTGTGCTTTAGTAAAACAAAAGCTACCAGACCGCCGACCAATTTACAAATTAAAGCTTATAAGTACCCGTGTTATGGTGGTATGATCTCATGTAGCTGTAATTGTGGCGTCATAGCACAGACAGATACGTTCAAATACCTGGGGGTGATAGTTGACTACAGGCTGAACTGGTCGGCTCATATAGATACCGTTGCAATACGTATCAGAAAACTAATCTACGTATTCAAAACTTTAAGACTGGTAGCCGATACAAAGCTTCTTATGATAACATATAAGTCTCTAGCAGAGTCACTAATAAGCTACTGTATTGTTTCATGGGGTGGTGCTACTAAAAATAAACTTATAGTAGTCGAAAGAGCACAAAGAGGTTTACTTAAAGTGATAATGAGATTCCCCTTTGGGTATCCCACAAAAGATCTATACTCTATAACTAAGGTACTATCGGTTAGAAAATTATATATTATGAACAGCATTTATCGGTATCACAAGCTAACTGTTCCACATTCGCCTCCATGTACCAAAAGAATTGACAATTGCCGCGTGCCCCGTTGTAATAGTGGGGTAGCGTGGAGACACTACACTCACTTAGCTCCATTTATATATAATAAAATTAACAAAGCACTAAATATCAAAAACCAAAACTTATACAATATAAAATCCAAAATCATGCAGTGGCTTCAAGAAAAAGATTATGATGCTATAGAGAATTTGCACACAAGCACTTATCACACACGCACACAGTTTCAAATACTCACGCACAGTTTTTACATATACACGCAGCTACACATACCCATGCACATGACATATCACGCGCACACTCACACACACACACACACACACACACACACACACACACACACACACACACACACACACACACACACACACACACACACACACACACAACACCCACACACACAACACCCACACACACAACACACACACACACACTTACACAACCATGACGAATACAACACTTCAAAAATAACATGTAATCACTTGTTTCGAAAAAACATGGCTGACATTATTGGGAAGAGGCCTGTCTTTTGTAACACAGTTTCAACTAACACAAAAGACAGCGATTCAAAGTATTATTATGTACCCATTTTGTTTTTTTGCAATAAAGATGTTATTATTATTATTATTCAATCCTTGTCACTACATCAACATTCATACCACAACTTGCCCTGATTACACTGTTCTTAATTTTATCACTCAGTTTTACACCAATCATGCTCCTCAGCGCTCTCATTTCCACAGCATTTATTCTACTTTCATGTTTCTTCTGCCATACCCAGCTCTCACTTCCATACGTTAGGGTTGGTACAAGGACTCCCCTATGCACAGCCAGGCGAGCCTTCTTAGAGAGGCTCTGGCTGCCCATAAAGGTGTGTAAAGCACCATTCACCATATTGCCCTTACATACTCTTCTTTCAATATCATTTTCATATTTACCATCTCTCGCAAAAGTAGATCCCAAATATACAAACTCTTGTACTTGTTCTAATATTTCCTCTTCTATGCGTATCTTGCACTCTGTCATACATTTTCCCCTTTCAAATACCATAACTTTCGTCTTCTTTACGTTAATTTTCATTCCCTTTCTTTCAAAAGCATCATGCATTACTGTTACCATCTCTTGCAACTCATCCACCGACGAAGCAAGTAGGACTTGATCGTCAGCGTAGAGAAGACATTTGACAAGTAACCCATTCATTCTCAGTCCGTATTCACTCTCTTTTAAATCAGTCAGGCAATTATCCGTGAATAGATTAAACAGCCATGGTGATGCAACACATCCTTGTCTAACACCCTTTTGGATACTAAACCATTCAGTGTACGCCCCTTCGATTCTGACGCAGGCACTGGAGTTCTCATAGAGAGACGGCAATGCCCGTATCAGGTTGCTGTTCACCCCATGCAAAGATAATGCTGACCACAACTCATTCCTCACCACTCTATCATAGGCCTTTTCCAAATCTATGAACGCGCAATAGACCTTCTGACTCTTCGCCAGAAACGTTTCGGCTATGCAACGCAAGGAAAAGGCGCGAAAATCGCGTTTTAGCCAACACCAATAGCATAGAACACTTTCATATTGATGTAATAGTCAGAAAGATAAAAAAGTAATGTGTAACCAGGCAACAAGTCTAAATATTTAAAATAAATATTATACAGATGATTAAGTTTTAAGGTTATATGACAATAATAGGCCAGATTCCGTTTGAAATAACACGAAGTGGCCAGTCTACACATAGAACCAGGCTTTGTCTTTATTTACGCAGTAAACATACGCTCCTTTATTGCTACTAACGCGGTCACAGTTAAATTTTATCTTTGGTCTTATTTCTAGGATTTATGTTACAATATGAAAAAGTTTGTGGCTTGTAATTTGTAATACAAAGAAAATACCAGTTCGTGGCAAATCTACAATGTTAGTACATTTACAGCAACAGGAGGAGCAACTTTCTTTAGATAAATATCTTTTCTTTTATATTTCATGCCTGATTTAATTATTTTCGAGAAACCGGTAGAAGTAACCTATAGTTAAGATTTCAATAGAAAACTGTTCTCATTGATTGATTTTTGCCCTGAAATCACCATTAACAAATTTTGAAAGGCTACTTGAAGCTCCAAACTATTGAGTTTTAGCAGTTATTTATAAAAGACTTATTTGTGAGAAAAATGGATTGCCGCGCGTGGGAATTGAACTGCTATATATTGCAAATTCATTCCTCAAACGTCTCCTATAAAGACTAAATAATTGCGAACTACGATTTTGTAACTATACGCTGAACGAAGTGGCAAGGCTGTGGAAACAGCTTGCTGGCTTACAAGTTATATAGTGAGAATAATTATATAAGTGAGAATAATTTTTTTTGCTCGCAAATTTTCTTTACTTAAACCTCATTCACTACATTTATCATCATATGGAAATCGGACAATTAATATATGACTTTTTCAATCGCATTCCTTTGTCTTCATAGGACCGAGGATTGATCCTACATCCGTAATAAGGCAGGCCTTAAAACGCTGTAATGCTCCGAAATAAATTACCGTTATATGCAGATAGCATTTACATAAGTGACGGAACACTCGAAATGAACCTACTATACCAAGCCGACTGACCAGTATGGTATAGTAGGTTCATTTCTTTCTCATTGCGGATGGTGTTTGAACCCAGCACATATGAGCTGTAATGATGACGAGGAATTGTATTCTAACTCTGTCACAATACTGGAAACATCTGGTATAACAAAATATTCCACAGTAAGTCAAACGAAATTCAACAAAAAATAACGCTTTGAACAGTTGCGACAGATGAAATATTGTAACTATTACAATAACGACTACGGCGATCAATTTTCCCTTCACATTACAGTAACTGCCCTCCATCTTACTAACACTGTGGAAAGCAAATCGACTGCGGACATTGAAAAAACGAGTAATTTTACCCCGTTATCGGAGTTGTCAATCTTATTTTTTTCATGTAATACTTTTAAAAGCACCAATTATGGGCTGAAAACTTTATTCGCCCTTTTATCTCATGATCCTGATGATCATGAGATAAAAGAGCGAATAAAGTTTTCATGATCTTATCCCAAATGCTTTTAGTCAACGTATAAGCAGAGCACATATTGCAACGGTTTTGGCAACCTCAATGAACAAGTGACAACCCAAGAGCACAGTGTCACTAGGGTTATGATTTGGCAGGTTCAATAAGAGTGTGTCGCTGCCTACTTTTTTGATGTACAGTTAGTAAAACATATTTATTTAACTTTTAATATGTAATCATGTTACATAACATAGAAGATTTAAAATTAACAAAAGTAAAAGCAAAATGATATAGGGGTTCAACTTGTAATTAGGAATTCAGGTGCATTAGCCATTGATTTTCAGCCTAAGTCAAGCTTACCAACCATACACATAGCATACATTATCTATCGCCCTAAATACAAAACATCATAAGTCTGGAGTGGTAGGACCACACTGTCGACAGTTATCTGTCTACAGCCGCGGACCGGTCCGTCCGGGGTAGTACCACGATCTCGCAGAAAATCGACATCTAAGTAGTAGCAATTTGTTACTGCGCTTCGTTCGGTGAGTGAGAGAGCCGGAAGCCCAACTTTCTGAGGGTGTTTGCATGTGGAGGGTTTTGGTATCACCGAGCCTCAATGCACGCATTCACACTCCCTTCACTTTCTTCACGGTAGGCAGCGGCCTTGTAAAGGTCCACGAGCGGCAGCAACACTTACCATCAGGTGTACTGTCTGCTCGTTTGCCACCGTTTGCAATAAAAAAAAAAAAGTCTATTGATGCGTTTTCAATTTTTTAAATATCGCGATAAATCTAATTTACATCATCAGGAGTACACTGTATACAGACGACTGTCTGTATACAGCCGCGGGCCTGTCCGTCCGGGGTAGTATCACACTCTCGTAGAAAACTGACGTCTGAATAGTAGAAATTTGTTACTGTATTTCTTTCGGTAAGCAAGAGAGCTGGAAGCTCAACTATCTGAGTGTATTTGCTTGTGGTGGGTTTGTGAGTGATGACTTTCATATCACCGAACTTCATTTTACGCACTTACACTCCCTTCACTCTTTTCACGGTCGGCAGCGGCCTGTAAAAGGTCTATGAGTGGCACTATCATTTACCATCAAGTATGCTATTTACTCGTCGTCAATACCAATAAAAAAAATATGCATCGCACTGGTGAGCTTGAGCCTCCACCATAGTAGGAGGGAAATTTGACCTACCATAACACGCTGGTTTTTTTTTTATGAATAGGCTATGGTAAGCGCACACGCGGTCCATTCCGTCCGGGGCGACAAAAAGACGGCGCGTGGACCCATAACCCACCCGTACCCACGTCACCTTCGTCGTTAGGCCGACCACCGGAGCAGGGTGACTTGTCGTCAGTGGTCGGCCCGACGGAATACCCTTTCGGATACCCTCACCTCTCGACATTCCTGTCCTGGGACGACTGTGGCCGTCACGCGGTCAGCCTCTCCGCGGGTGACGGACTAAAATCCCCGGTCCGATCACACGCGGCCGTGGCTAGGGCGGCATCAGGTGCAGGTGCCTAGACTGGTTGCTTTAGGGCTTTCTTTCGATTTGTCCTTCTCTTGCTTTACTTTATACATATTTAATCCCTTAGTCATATTTTATAACACCCACAGCCAAGATAAGGGGATAGCGAATTGTATTGTCATTCTGTCTCCAAATGGAGAGAATTACGTATACAAGGGTTTATTTCTTAGGGCTGAATGTTATCGTAAAATCTATACGTAATATATAAAGCTGAAGAGTTTGTTTGTTTGAACGCACTAATCTCATGAACAACTGGTCCGAATTGAAAAATTATTTCAGTATTAGATAGCCCATTTACCGAGGAAGGCTATATATCATCACGCTAAGACTGACAGGAGCGGAGCACTAATGAAGAATGTTTCAAAATCGTGGTTTTTTTTTCTTCTGAGAACTTCCTCTGCGTAAACAGCTGAATTTTCACAAATATCATGTGTGACCGAATCGTATTATTGAAAAGTTAGCATTAGCTCAAATTATCTATACCAGGCGGATGAAGTCGCGGGCCGAAGCTAGTAATGTATAATTAATGTATCTACAAAACATAATATATATTGCAACACTATACATAATATTTAAACTTGGAGCAATATTGCTTATATCCACAGTAAACCGATACAAGTACAAAGCCAAGCCAGGCTATTAACTTAATACTCATATAAATAGTGTGATTCCCACCAAACTGTGTATCGCTACTTAAGCCGGGAGATGGGATCAATTTGTATAGCTTCCCATATAAACCTCCAATTGTACAAATTACGACCTTAATAGCGTTAGTTAAAGCTACAATTGGCATATAATGCCGTTGATGGCCGTCTTGACTCACAATAAACTGGTGGATAGGGTTTGAAAATGAACATTACAGCTTGATCCTTAATGCATCAAGCAGTTATGTTACGGTCAGCTTTTATTTGAAGTAACTGAAGAGTATGTTAGAGAAAAATAAAATGAAATTAACACTTATGTATCAAACTATAATTGATATACATAGTTGGCCATATGTGTCGCTTATATGGTGACAGGATAAGAATACAAATGTCATCAATCCTTGCCCAAAGTAAAAATTAAACGTGTGTCCATACAACACCTCAACAAAGGGCCTCATTAAAAAGGTAAAAAAGTAGATTCTTTACAAGCGAATATATTAATTTCCATACGGTATTTAGATGAGGTTATTATGCGAGATATTGGAATATTGGATCTTCTCGTCCAATATTCTGCATTGTCTGAAAAAAGAAAGGTAATATAATAAACCAACCAGTAACCAGTTTGTGTTACCATTATACGACACTAAAATGTAGGACGACCTACGCGGTCGTCTGATCAAAAGTTGCATTAACAAAGAGTAACATATTTTATATCCATTTTCCCACTGGCACGGGAACGATGCGGCGAAACCACGAAATCTTTAAATATGTATATACACTGTGACTTTTTATGGCCTAAAAAAACCATAAAAGTATCCGACCAAAGCAACATATCTAACATATTTAAATGTTCAATAGTGGTAGTTATAAAAAATAGTAAAATAAAATAAATTAAAGTTAATATTTTGTAACAGCCTGTTTATCATTTTTACATTTTAAACAAAAGAAATTATGCGGAATTTCGTTAGCCAATCATAGGTACGAAGTCCACGTGGACGGCTTTTACAAACCGTAATAGATACCTAACAGATTACCCACCTACGCTAGATACCTTTGCGATGCCCGATTGGCGCCGCGGTAAAGTGGTCGTAGTACCTACATAGTACATCAGCTGTGTTAAGTACCTATGCGCTCGCTACATGCTGTTTCCTTACTATTTTAATTAGTAATTATTTATAATAATTTTTATTAAAAAATATTCTAGTAAATATTTTTTTAACATTTTAATAGTACGAATGAATAGTAGATACTGGATACTTTAATTGACCTGCTTTTGTTAGACGACATAAATGTCACCGTATATATATGTTGGTACAGGATCCTATTTTAAGTTTTCCTTCTCTTAAATAAATGATATATGCCTATTATAATCCCCGAGTCCTCTTTTACTGTCGTAAATTTACAATTTATTTTTACAATTCAACATCCTCTTTATTGCCCGTGACAACACTCATGGGCAAGAAAGACGATGTTGCATTGTATTTTTAGTCCGGCACTTTCCTCAAATCATCATCATTTCAGCTCGTATATGTCCCAATGTTGGGCTCTAGCCTCCTAGATAATAGGAAGTAAATTGACCTTACTATATCATGCTGGTCAGACAGGGTTTTATTTAGAGTTTGTCTGGAATGAAATAATGAAATTAGGAGCTTACATTTATGACTAAAATAGTCACCTTATAACTGTAGATCGATTTTAAGAGTATCCAAAGATTTTACCTGAAAATAGAAAAAACTAAAATCAATACAATAGTTACCCAAACATGGAGGTGATGATTTATTATCATCATAACCCAGCTCTTATCCCAATATTTGTGGTCGACTCAATATATACTTGCCTTCTATAGTATCTACATATTGCAAGTTATTGGCAATAGTTTTATGACTGGCCGCCTGCCCGACGTCAACCCTTCTTGGGTTGCAGTTCACTAATATATACTAATATAAGGAAAACTCGAAATAAATCCCTATACCACTGTCTGACCAATATATAACATATTAGTAAGTAAATTTTCCTTGTATTGTGGAGGAAACTGGAGCCCAACAGTGGGATGTAAAGAGCCGAGTTGATGATGATAATAAAATACACAAAATCTCTGAAATTAGCAATTTTATCAAACTGTTATTTCTAAACTGTAATCGAATGTAATTATTTTAAAGTTAAAAATATTCCAAATGATCGAATCAATCAGTTAGCTGATACTCCCACCAAGTTCTATTAGTGGGTAAACTTTAAAGACTTCATCAAGTCGGCGACTTTTGCAAATTAGTCTCATTATACCGAAGTTGGCTTATCAACTTCCACTGCATTCTTCAACAAGTTATTTCCCAGTTAAACTCGGGACAATACAAACTTTATACAAAGGATCGTCGAACAGGAAGGAAAAGATTAAAGAATACTAGACACCCACTGCCTTATAAAAGCTCAAACTTATGAAATAAGTACTTATACTGAGCTGATTTAAAATTAAAATATTTATTGAAAAATCTAAATCAAATTAAACTGCTGGCATTCAACTCGTTTTCCATGTGGTGACGGAATAAAAATACAATCCATCCCTTCTTTTACTCGTGTGTACCTTAAAAGACAACTATAATAAGGGATATAATGAATTTGAATTTGAATGTTCGTCGGGCCGACTACTACAAGGAACTCGGCACCGGTGGTCGGCCCAACGACGATACGGGTGGGTTATGGGCCCGCGTGCAGCCCCGGACGGAGACGGGCGGCCGGTGGTCTGACCATAGCCCACCCCCAAAAAAAATGCAAGCACCACTCCATCTACTGCCCGTGGGTGTCATAAAAGACGACTAAGGGATTAAATATCTTATATCTTTAAACGAGCAATTCTTGTATGTATATATTCAGGATCTCGGAAACGGCTCCAACGATTTTGTTGAAACTTGGCATACTAGAAGATTCGGGTCCAAAAAATCGATCTAGCTAGGTTTTATTTATAGAAAATGTTGTATTGTCCGTGTTTTTAGCAAAATAAACAATGACATTAAATTTTAAAAGAATATGAATTCAAATTTCGATGGCAACGTCATGAGTTACGATAGCTCAGATGGGAAGGTTTTAATTTTGGTATTTTTTCAATCAAACAGCGTCGGTTCGAATCTCGGTGTTATTATTATTCTCTTTTTGTAATTTTTTTATATATTTTCATTATTTATTTTTTATTTTTTAGTAATATATATCGATAAAAATATGCCGAGCGAAGCTCGATCAACCAGATATTGTATATAATATCTATACAGGCGAAGAAAAATTCGAAACAAAACACATCTGACCAGCGTGAAGTAGGTTAATTTCCCTCATAGCAGAGGAGGCCCGAGCCCAATAGTGGGACGTAAATTGGCTGAAATAATGATAATGGTTAAACTAATTATTGTAATGAAAATTGTATGTATGAATGTTAAAGACTTCAGGGAAGACCAAAAAAAATTGATGTTTTGCCTGAACTATGACATAGAAAGGGAGTGAACGCAGAGCTGTCGTGACAGGGTTGTGTTCAATAAGAGGGCATATTGTGTCAAGCCCATGTAATTGGGGTAAGAGTACACTGATGATGAGGATAGGTTTTGAGGGAGTACTCGTAGATAGATGCGTGTAGGAAATATGAGCTTCTTTTGAAACAATAAACATTATAAGTAGCATTGTAAGTTATTATAGCAATCATTTTAGATTCAAATAAAAATGTTTAAAGGTTATAATTCGTGTTTAAATTGCTTTTATTTTTCTATTTCTAATAAATAGCCTAAGGGCCTATACTAAGAAACTAATATTTGTATTGCGCGAAATTTTATAAACATCTTACTTTACAAAACTAAAATTACTTCCAACAACGATTTATGGTTTGTACAAATTATTGTTGCGGCATGGGAGTCGAATCCGCGACACTTGGCATGGTCAGCTGTTATCTTAAATACTACGCCAACTGCGCAGTCAAAATATTTAAAAATTGTATTCAGTAAAACATGTACAATATGAAGTCATGTATACTCGTAAAGCTACAGCGTAGTAATATACCCTCCCAGTATCAAGGGGGTGGTACGTAGGAAATGTTCAATTTACAAGAAAGTGGTGTTTTATCGCAGACGTTCCCTTGTCGACTGCAGTCACAAGATCATAAGACATCTTTATGAGCTTACTGTGTAAACTACTATTCATAGCTCAAGTACTTATTTATTTAATTAACGAAAAACATTTATAAAGCGCTCACAAGCTTAACTTTGGATTTACATCCTATTAGTAGTGTTTGCTTATAATTATTACCAATTATATCTCTTATTCAACTTTACATCGCTTAGTCAATCCTTAGTCTCCCTTAGTCACCTTTTATCCGCGTGGTGACGGAATAACAATACATTTCACCATTGCATATTTTACCCGTGGATGTCGTACTACGACTAAGGGATATAGTACCTAAGCATATAACATCTATGCAAGAAAAGGTAATCTCGAAAAAAAAACTTATCTCGAAAAAAATCTCTATACCAACCTGCTTGACTGCCATGGTATAGGAAGGTCAATATCTCTCCTATTGTGCAGGAGGCTCGGGCCCACCAGTAGGACGTACATGAGCCACGGTGAGGCAGATGTGAGTACACTTTACAACACCCATTGGTAAAGAATATACTAAGAAGATATTATATAGAATATGCTTGACGTTAATAAAAAAAAATGTAAGCGCTCTCACGGGGTATATATATAATCAATATCGTCATATTTCATATATATATATATATATATATATATAATAGCTGACCCGGCAAACGTTAATTTGCCATGTAAATAATTTCTAGAGAATTTCTAGCGTATAAAAAAATAACTAACTTATTGGAAGTGTGTAAGGATGTGGTATATGAGTAAAAAAGTCATGGAGCGCTGTGAACGATGAGGGAATATAAAAATAACAAAACACCAAACATTATTTTTTTTTAATTTATTATAATTTATTTTAAGTAATAATTATTTATATCATTAATTCATTACATAATATTTTATTAATCTCTTAATGCTACAGCGTGAACAATATTTTTTGTTAGCTCGTCTTCAGCTAATAAAAACAAACTTAATGGTTTGCCCACTCGAGAGCGTGCAATTTTCCGTGTGAAAAACATGGTGTGCTCAAATCTAAGCCACAAACAGATATTGTTTGGCTTTGGTATTTATTAATAGTCATTGTAAATGCCAATCTAATCGGTAATTTAATTGGCACATCTGTGGGTCTAATAGGTATTCGTGGTATTAATATATTTTCACCTCGAAATTTGCCATTTAAAATTGGAGATCATCTTCGTTATCATCCCTACTCCGTGCTGTTTTCTGGGTGAGAAGTGATACCGGTAGACACATGGAGGGGATAACTTACCAAGTGATAATAATTGAAGTTATCGAGCGGGATAAAAAATAATAAAATTATTAAAATGACTATTAAAAAGCAGGGGTTGGTATGTATTTTTTAATGCCACATAATAAAAAAAGAAAAATAATAAAAAAACCAAATACCTATATAAAAAAAAAAGTGTATCGTCGCTCAGGACGCCTGACAGATGTGAAACATTGAAACTATTTTGTACGAGTAGCGACACGGTATCGAATATAAAGTATCGATACTGAACTCATGAATAGTATCGAAAGATAAGTAACGTACTATTTAAAGTATCGAGTACTTTTATTTACTTTATCTTTAGGTATCGAGTACTTTTCTTTCGATACCGATACTTTTGTATTCGATATTTTAGTCAATAAGTACTTTTTGGTAGGTATCGTATCGAATAAATTATCCATTTTAAAATTGACTTTACGACTCATATTTATGGTAACGTCATTTAGTACAAACGAAATGAACCTTCTAAAACGTAGCTTGAAATAATTTGCGAATTATAAACCAGAAATAGCGGCATCTATCGAGCACACGACCAACTCTAAGCTACAATATATTTTATAAAAACCTCTCTAATCCTGTAATGATAATAAGACAAGCTGTTTAAAGTGAGTCAAAATCCAATTCTTAAGGAGTTGGTGACATACAAACAATTAAATACACAGCTGAAACTAATAAAAGCCTATAAAAAATTAAATGCTTTCATTCGTTCACAGACATTCTTTCCGCACGAAGAGTGTGATTTAGGAAACAGAAATGGCGGCATTTATCGAGCTAACGACCAACTCTCAGCGTCAATATCTTTAATAAAGAAACTTTTAATCCTGTAATGATAATATTTCTTATTACTACCTAAATAATTTTAACGTCATTGGTCCTCCTTAAATTTTCAACTTTTAAATGAAATTTGACTGAGTCAAAATCCAATTCCTATGAAGTCGGTAATATACAAAGAAATAAATATATATACACCTGAAACTAATAAAAGCCTATAAAAAAACGGTTCTCCATTTTTCGTAGCTGAAAGTAAACTAAATACCATACCTACTGGTATATTTATATTACTAAGTTAGAGAATTGTACATTAATTTATAAAACAAGTATTTATGCATAAAAGAACATTAGATTACGACAGGAACTAATACGATAAAACTAAGGCATAAAGTATTAATAAAATATCGCGATTTTTTTCCAAAAAATGATGATTTTTATTCAATAAACATTTATTTTCATTAATATACATTATAAGTAACAATTTACTTTGAGTTCACTAGATGGCGGTGTACAAAATTTTAAATCGCACCATGGTTTCGTTACAAAAATGTAGGTATATGCATCCAAATCTTCATTTAATATATATTACCGGGTTGAGAGCCTTCCGCTCGCCCATTGCCCGCGTTAAGCTGTCAAGGTCATCTGCGACCAACAGCTAAATACACACAAAAAAAAAAAAAAAAATTAATATATAATTATTAGGGGACCGCGAGGTGTGGCGTTAAACGCCACGCGACGATCATGGTCACCCTCGCCTATAGATGTTTCACATCACAAACATAGGGGTGGACACCCCTTATCACTTAGGGGTTTGAAAAATAGATAGTAGGCGATTCTCAGATTTACTGAATATGCATAAAAAATTTCATAAAAATCGGTCTAGCCGTTTCGGAGGAGTATGGAAACGAACATTATGACACGAGAATTTTATATATTAGATATACCGCTATTGTGCTCGGGCTGCTTCCGCCACAAAGGGAGGGAAATTAATCTACTATACCACACTGGTCAGATGAGTTAGGTTTTATTTTGAGTTGTCCTTCTCTTGCATAAATGTTATCTGTTATGATCTTTTAATCGTATCTTACGACACCCACGGGCAAAAAAGGGAGCATAATAAATGATTTAAAGTATGAGATTCAGCATTCACCAGCTGGATTGTTGCCTTCTAACAGAAAAGTTAAGGGTATTAAATCGAATCAATGCGTAAACTTATTCCAATGGATGACGTATGTGTATGTAAGTAATAATTTGGTACCAGTAATAACTTTCTTATCAAAAGTCTTAATAAAACTTGACGAAATTGAATCCAGAATCTCAAGTGAAACCATTACACAAATCAGTAGATAGCTGATGTAATACTTATGTGTATACAATACTAATCATATCTATACAACTAAAATATTCACAGAATTCATTGAGCATAGAGCTGCCGAAATATTCCCATACATATTAATTCATGTAAATTAAAACTTCTATTTTACAGAATATCATCGCTAACGAGAAATGTAACATTAAATTAGTGATATCTGGTTACGAGTCGCTTTGAATTTTATCGCTTGATTATATTTTACGGTTTAATTCAACAGTAAAACACAATTTTAAGTAGCTTTTAATTCGTGGTCGAGCGATAAAGTAACGCTTCTAGTGGAGTTTTGGCCGTTAACATAATTTTATTACGTCATCGGCGCCTGCGCACTATCGATAATGTTTTAAAATGAAGTTTCTCAATCTTATAATCGCTTAGACCATCAACACCCGGCTCTTATTACAATTACAGTAGAAACTCGATTATCCGGCCCTCACTTATACGAATTCGGGATTATCCGGACTACCAACCGCGATCTATGTATTGTACCTACAAATCGAATTTATTCATGAACGTGTCTGAAATTGCATTTCCCTCCTACGCCCCGCGGGATCGCTGTTCCACGCGTTTTAGTATTGTTTTAGTTAGTAATTGTTACTCCGCTTTAACACGTGTGTCCCGCGGGATATGTAATCGTTTTTTAATAAACGCATAAAATAATGTACATACTACATAACCACAAAACCAAAGGAGGTTTTTCATACATTCAACTATCCTAATTTTCGATTATCCGAATGCCTAACGATAACAATTAGTCCGATTAATCGAGTTTCCACTGTACTTGGGTTGACTCAATATGTACCCTTCTTTCATAGTATTTTCTGCCAAAGTTATTGCCAATAGTCTTATGATCGGCCCCCTACGTGACGTTAAGCCTCCTTGTGAATGTATTTGTTAACCAAAAGACATCTCATAGTCATTCTTCACGACAACCACACACAATTAAGGGTCGGTAATATTATATTATTGATTATGACTGTAACAGCAAAACTAAAATTAATTTGAACTGTAATTAGATTTTCCGTGTGGTGACAGAGTAAGAATACAATTCGCTACCCCCTTTCTTGCCCGTGGGTGTTATAAAAGACGGCTAAGGGATTAAATATGCATATAACATCTATGCAAGAGGTGGAACGCTTGAAATGAAACCATGCCACCACATCCGACCAGCGTGGTATAGTAGGTCAATATCTCTCACTTTATGGAGGAGTCTCTAGCCCAATATTGGGACATACGAGCTGAATTGATGATGAATGAATTGCATTCTTACTTCGTCATCAAACGGAACGATGAGATGGGCTTGTTTATTATCTCAATATTGTGTTGTTGTTAATACATATCTCAATTAGATATAAGGATAGCGCAATTATGAGTTTCAATACTTCGGCAAGCGACTTCGCATTAGATAATAATAAAAATAACTTTTTTTGCATAAGGATTTATGCCTTAAAGTGTAAATTGATTATTTGATCAAAGGAAATATTTTGAAAATGTATGTTTAATAATTTCTTAAAAACACCGTAAAAAGTATTTTAAATCGTCAATCCTGACTATCAGAAATATATATATATAATAGCTATTATCTTTCCGTGTGGTGACGGAGTAAGAATACAATTCACCACTCCCTTTTTTACCCGTATGTCGTAAAAGACGACTAAAGGACATAATATGTATATACAGGCTGTCCCGTAAGTAATAGACCAACGGGCTATGAGGGGTAGCGAGACTTATTATCTAACAAAAATACTCAAATTTATTGTCCTAGGTTTTGTAGTTATGAAGTTAGGATTTTTTTATTAAATGTGATGAAAATGTCATCCATGTATGCTAAATATTAAATTTTACAAAAACTTTTTATAATTTATTATTTTATTATTTTCTGTTTAAGATAGTTAAGAATACATAGGTCCTCCTAATTCAAGCGATATTTAGGCATAATTATTAATCACATGACCATTACAACATACAACAAGTGAAAATTTTAAATATAAAAATATTTTGAGTTAAATTTGAAGCTGGTGTAAACAAAATGTATTACGGCCAACAGGGACTGTATTTTAAAAACATCTACATCTAATACTAATTACATAAAGGTAGTAGATACAGTAATTTAAAGTAATTAAAAATGGTAAAATTAGCACATCACGCTAAATTCTAGCAGTTTTCAGGTAGTCAACCCATCATGTAATTCCGAGAATTATTGCACAAAATGGCGGTAGAATTCTTTTTCGGACTAATAATAGGTGACAATCGTACCCCCTCTCCCTATCTTCAACTCACGCTTCCTTCAGTAAGTTACTCATAGCTCGGAACTACACGTGTTTTACTCGATCCTGTTACTATGGTTTGTTGAAGTATGCTTGAATTGGACTTTAATTTTGCTTGTGATTTAGATATTGTTCAAATTGGCAAATACCTGATACTCACACTCCCCGTGAATATGTAGAAATGATTTTTATTTACAGTCTCTGTGATAGGAAGGCTCGGCAAGCAGCACGCACGTATCGTGAACGATATCCTAATCTCAAACGCTATCCCTATCACCGAATTATCAAATAAAAATTAGAAAATATTTAATTAGAAAAGAAAAAAAACAGGAGTTGGAAAGGTTCCACTTCCCTCCTATCCAAAGCTGGAGATGTGAAAAAAAATTGGCCAATAGACCAGTAGGTAAGAGGATATAAAACTACGTGAAACGCGTTTTTATTTACAGTTTCTGTGATGGGAAGGCTCAGCAAGCAAAACATACGTATCGTGAACGATATGCTAATCGGAAACGCTAATTAGTAATTATGCCTAAATATCGTTTGAATTAGGAAGACCTATGTATTTTTAATTACTTTAAACAAAAAATAACAATAAATTATAAATAGTTTTTGTAAAATTTAATATTTAGCATACATGGATGACATTTTCATCACATTTAATAAAAAAATCCTAACTTCAAAACTACAAGACGTAGGACAATAAATTTGAGTATTTTTGTTAGATAATAAGTCTCGCTACCCCTCATTGCCCGTTGGTCCACTACTTACGGGATATCCTGTATAACGTCTATGCAAGACAAGAAAAACTCGAAATAAAACCCTATACCAACCCTTAACCCAGCATGGTATAGTCGCTCAAGCCCAGCGGTGGAACGTATATGAGGTGAAATTATGAATATATGTTAACAAATATCCTAGTTAGAACAGAAAACTGGCCTCAATACTGATAAATAATATACAAATATACCCCCCCAATAATTAATAATGTGAACGTCTACAAAGTTGAGAAACCTTGATTTAGAAACTCTTGTTTATGACCCAATTAGAAATTTCTCTCATATTCTTGTCAGAACTTTATTGGCTCCACTAAACAGGTTTCTTCGAGTGTAATTTAATGTCAGGAATTTTTCGGCTTCGTAACATTTTAATTTACACTTTATAATATACAAATGTACATATATAAGACTAAGGTTCATTGATTTAACGAAGTCATTTAGAAATGAAATATGTCGTGAATATTTTATCGCTGGCTTTTAAATGTATTTAATTACTAGTATTATCTATGTAATGATTGCACAAATGATAATTTTGCTGGTGTTTATGTAATATAATTAAAAAACAAATGCTGAACTGTAGGGAATATGATTTAACAGTGAATTACATGCATTTTTATGATCTTCCAAAATTACGAGCGGAATCATTGGCTTTCGTTGTCAGTACCCAATCGATGTTAACTTCATAACTTATGGACTCGACTACGAATAGGCTAGGTACTCAATATGAAGAAGTGAAATGTTATACTATGTTATGAAGAAATTGTAGAGTAGAATTGTACTGGACTAGTTTATAATTGTGGTCTATAATGTGACCTACAAATGTGTCATCATCACAGCTCACATTGGTCCCATTGTTGGACTCGAACCTTCTCCATAATAGGAGGGAAATTGACTTACTATACCATGCTGGTCAGGCGGGTTAGTATTTTTTTTTTATGGGTGGGCTATGGTAAGCGCACGCGCAGTCCAGATCGTCCGGAGCGATGTAAGGACGGCGTGCGGGCCCATAACCCAGCCGTACTCACGTCACCTCGTTGTTGGGCCGACCACCGGAGCAGATGTGACTTGTCGTCAGTGATCGGCCCGACGGAATACCCTTTCAGGTAACCTCACCTCTCGACGTCCTGGGACGTCGATCGCCTCTCTGCGGGTGACGGACAATTCCCCGGTCCGATCACCCGCGGCCTCGAGTAGGGCGGCATTAGGCGCAGATACTCGCGCCTGCGCCGCCCGAGTCGCCGGCGGCGGACCGTGTCGCCGAATAGGAGCTCTACTCGCACACGATCCGCCGCCTTCTTCCGTGAGATTACAGCCTCACAGAAGGCGGCGACAGCGTCCCAGTTCCTGACGCTGACGAGCATCTTCCTGGCGATGGTCGGCAGCGCCAGGTCGGCATCTATAATCGCGACGAGTTCACGGCGCTCCCCCTCCCACGTCGCACACTCCTCGAGCGTGTGCTGCGCTGGCAGGTTAGTATAGGGTTTCATTTCGAGTTTTCCTTCTCTAATAACGTCTATTGTGGCCTATTAATGTAGGCCTTATAACCAAGCTCAAAGTCACTCAGTGTGCTATGTAGCGGGCTATGCTCGGGATTTCCCTGCGAGATAGGATCCGAAATGCGGCAATCCGCAGAAGAAAGGGTGTAACCAACATAGCACGAAGAATTAGCACGCTAAATTGGCAATGGACAGGCAACGTCGCTCGATGAACCGACAACCGCTGGAGAAGAAAGGTTCTCAAGTGGCGACCACGTATCAGACGATGCAGTCTAGGACGCAACTAGGTGGACTGTCGACCTTGTGAATGTTGCTGGGCGTAGTTGGATGCAAGCGGCACAAGCCCGCATTCTGTGGCGTAACATGAGAGAGGTCTACGTCCAACAGTGGACGGCGATAGGCTGAAATAATGATGATGATGATGTTTATAATATTAGTTTGTTTTAAGCTACCAATGTATTCGACTAAAATTTCTATTCATTGTCATGAATAAATTTGATTTAAAAAAGTATTAGCATTGTCCTGGATAACTTAAAACACCAACACCGATTACCAATCCGTTTTGTTTATGCCATAATTTCTCCTAAACCCATGGACGTGGGCCTCCTTACGAGCGAAGATTTTTTTTATTGCTATTGGTGGCAAACGAGCAAACAGTACACCTGATGGTAAGTGGTACTGCCGCTCATGAATCTTTGCTAGGTCGTTGCCTACCATGAAGAAAGTAAAGGAAGTATGAATGTGTGCAATGAGATTCAGTGAAACTAAATGCATCACAAAAACCTACCACACGCAAACATCCTCATAAAGTTAGGCTCCCGGCTCTCTCGGTCACCGAACGAAGCGTAATAATAAACCCCGGATGGACCGGCCCACGGCGGTAGACAGACAACTGTCAACAGTGTGGTGCTACCATACTAAATTATTATCACACTTGACAGATCGGTTGCCGTTATGAAATTCAAAGGAGTACACTACTGTTACACCTTCATTTCACGACTTCTATTGGAGTAGTATATTCTAGTATTTAGAGAGCCCACACACATACAATTGCAAGTTGGACGACTATCGTACAACTAAATTGCGTACATTTACAATTTAGTTGGCCAACTTTATTTAATTGGTTACACGCCGCAGACTTGACCGATTTAGTCGGTGCCAGTATTGCCAGCGCGGTGCGTGTGCGTGAAAATGCGGGTAAATAAACCTTTTAATTGCTCGATTAATAAAAAGAAGACGAAAATAAAAGAGAACATTTTGGGTGCATCTTATATTAAGTAACAGATTACAATATGGGAAGCATCATACATTGCATTATAAACTCAGATATTACCCTGACAAATTGTTTCAAGTATTTTTTGTACAACGCTGGCCTTTTTTGAACTTCCTCTATGAGCTCTTCTACTTTTTCATTTGCAACAAGTGATCACGAGACAGACATCGTACCCGTCGATGAAGATGCGAGCGTGGGGCAATCACGCGCACGCGTGTGGTCACCTTGCATTTTGCCGTACAACTGTCCAACTAAGTTGAATAGTGTGCAAACTTGCATAGGATAACCATGCTAACAAGCAGTTGGCCGATAGTTGGACAACTTTTTAATCGGAAGGTAATCGTGATTCTGATACGATCGGTGTCCAATTAATTAGTTGGACGATTTAGTTGGGAGACGATGTGCGGGCTAGCATAAGTAACTACGCCTAATACACCTACTTGCGATTTAGTCGCCCAATTTACAATTCATATACAAAATAATACATTCCAAAACTCCTTCAACACTTTATTATTAATAATCTTCGATCTGACTAAGCAATCATAAATAATGAAGGCACGAAAATATTTATTATAATCCAAGCGAGCTGTGTCTCGTCTTACTAATTGATAATATCTCCAGTAAAACGTTTATATAATAAACACATAATCTTATAAATTATAATATGGCCGCCTAACATTCACTTACCTCTTATTAACGTTAACTTAATTGTTATTTATGGACGAATTATTTATAAATTTTGGTTAGAGTTTTATACTTGTTTGGTAGAAATTATTACAATATAAATAGGCGTCTCGAAATCCTTACTAATATTATAAATGCGAAAGTAAGTTTGTTTGTTTATTTGTTACGCTTTCCGACTTAAACCGTCAAACTGATTTCAAAAATTCTTTCACCATTGGAAAGCTATAATATCAGGGAGTAATATAGGCTATATTTTATCCCGATATTCCCACGGGAACGGGAACTACGGGGGTAAGGCGACTGAAACCGAAGCGAAGCGAGGACGGGTTGCTAGTAGAGAAATAAAACTGATTGTAATTCCGTGTGGCGATGGATTAAGAATACAATTCACCACACTCTCTTTTGTCCGCGAGTGTCCTGAAAGATGACATCTATGCAAGATAAAGGAAACTCGAAATAAAACTTTATACCTACCCATCTGACTAGCGTGGTATCCTAGATCAATTTTCCTCTCATTGTAGAAGAGGCTTGCGCCCAACAGTGGCGGTATGGACTGAAATTATGTTTATTTATAAGGTTTGAGTAAAATTACTAAGTGGACCTACGACCTGGTGAAAGTTATTTGACGTTGTTGGATGCAGATGGCACTGGACCCCAGTTTGTGGCAAAATAGGAGAGAGGCCTACGTCCAGCAGTGGACGGAGATATGCTGAATGTTGATGATGAAAATTATAAGCTAAATTTCTATTTCATCATCATCGCAGCCCACATACGTCCCACTGTTAGGGTCCGGCCTCCTCCATAATGGGAGGGGATTTGACCTACTATACCATGCTGGTCAAATATGTTGGTATAGGGTTTCATTTCGAGTTTTCCTTCTCTTGCACAGATGTTATGTGCATTCTATAGCCCATAGTCGTCTTATACGACATCCACGGGTAAGATAGGGAGTAGTGAATTGTATTCTTACTCCGTCACCACACGGAAAGTTCCTATTTAGTTTAGTTATAAAGAAATATGACAGAACAACTGTACAAATGGCGTAGTCGTTAAGATACCTAATCTAACTTGTTCTGGGTTTGATTCTCACACAGGATAATAAATTATGATCATCATCACCATCATTTCAGCTCATATACGTCGCACTGTTGAGCTCCAAGAGGAGAGAAATTAATACACATGTATAGGGTTCCATTTCAAGTTTTCCTTCTCTTACATCTATCATTTACATGTTATATGCATATATAATTCTTTAGCCATCTTTTAGGGTATCCACGGGCAAGAGCGGGAGTAGTAATAAATTATTGTATCAGAAATTATTGTCCTACATTTGGGTATAATTTGTGTCCATTAATTATATGTTTGTAAAGTCCTCTACAAAAATAACTTCCTTAATGCAAAGTGTTACCATAGTCCTATTCTCCCTAAAAAATGGGTAAAAAACAAACTTGGAAAATTCGGATAACTTGTCAATTATTTTAATATTATAAAAACATTAGCCCAATAAAAAGCATCTGTTAAGCGATAATATCGTTGTAATGCTTTTATCTATAATACATTAGCACTTAAATCCATCGTGAAGTATATAACAGACACATGGGTGTTCTCAAAAGCCATCTATTGTTGGGGCCCCTTGGCTTCTACGGTGGTTGCCACCGCGGGTGTTACTGGTGCATTAATCATATGAAGGCGGATACGGATGCTGAGTTTTTATTACCACTGGAGGGCCCCTCGGGATCAATGAGATGCCGTTATATAGATAATGTACAGTAGTAAAATTTGAATATGCTTTTTATTATAAGGAGAATATTTCACAGACATGCAATTAACGAGGACCATTATGCAAAAATAATATACCATCAAAAACAAGTCTTGTAAAAAAAAGCCAAGCCTCGCAACTGAGTTCTTCTACCATAAAAATTGTGAGATCTATGTTATACCAAGTCGGTTAACTCATTCAGTCCCTGCTTAAGGGACCTTTCTTCTTAAGTTATTACGTAAATAGCTAACCTAACAACTTCTTATAGCGACTATATCAATATTAAAGATCTTTTATGTTTTAAATAAACAGAATGACTTGACAATCGCATGAAAACACACTAGTAATACATATTATATTAAATTGTACTAAACATAGTGCGATTGCCAAGTCAATCTATTTATTTAAAACATAAAAGAACTTTAATATTGACATAGTCACTATAGGAAGTTGTTAGGTTAGCTATTTACGTAATAACTTAAAAAGAAAGGTCCCTTAAGCAGGGACTGAATGAGTTAACCGACTTGGTATTATAACATGGATCTCACAAATTTTTATGGTAGAAGAACTCAGTTGCGAGGCTTGGCTTTTTTTTACAAGACTTGTTTTTGATGGTATCTCATTTCTTTTTGTAGATAGACCTACTTATTTGCCTTTCCTGTACCTTCTACTTCTTGAATACCAACAAAGGATTTTCTTAGAGCACACTCTCTGAAAAATGAGACATCTCTCCTTTCCGCTTGAGTCAGTTCTACCTAAACTAAGTGGAGAGATGTGGAAATAAAGAAATTTGATTGATTTTTCGAAACACATCTCCTCTAGTCTCCTTTCCGCTTTGATGGCAATCGAGCCTAATGATGGCGTTTTTTCTTTCAGATAAATTTGAGGCAATTTAGTTTACTTAATACTTTGGGAGATTTTGGTACAATTTCATAAGACACGTCCCACTCTTGCTTTTTCATTAAGTTGATTGAACATTTTACAAGTAATCTTTGAACATAATTATATCTACGTATCTGTCTACACCTGTTATACCAATCTTCATTCAACCTATCGCCGTCCACTGTAGAACATAGACCCCCTCATGCTTCACCATAAAGTGCGGTACTGTGGCACCTGCATCCAACGACGCTCAAGGGTAACAGAGTTGCCATGACTAGAGCTTATTTTTCTTTGCCTTATGAGGAATAATGACGTAGTCGCCACGTTTGGTAGGCGGGTTGATTTCGCAGTGAGATATCATACAGTTCCCCGGCGAGAGCTGCTGCCCACTCTCCTTCCTGTTGAATCTTTTTTTAAATGACAACGCCTTGCACTAAGGGAATAATAATCCTTACATTTTGGGGGACTTTACAAACATATAATTCAACATCGCATAATCATCGCAGCCCTCATATGTCCCACTGTTGGGCTTGGACCTCCTCCACAATGAGAGGGAATTTGACCCGCTATACCATGCTGGTCAAGACATGTTAATATAGGGTTTCATTTCGAGTTTTCCTTCTCTTGCATAGATGTTATGTGCATATTATATCCCACTAGCTGACCCGGCGAACTTCGTACCGCCTAATTATTGGAGGCATATTTAGTAAGTCACAAACACACGACACAATACTTTTTTAATTTTATTGAAATTAGTTGCTTTTAGATTTTTAGGAATATTAAAGAATTATAGTATAGATGCACAGCAAAGAGACGTTTACATTTCAAGTGACATTTTACCATAGACAATTTTTTTTTGAGTGAATACTGACAAATATTTACACTATAACTATCAAACTACATCTGTCGTTTTTTTTTTGACGGTGGCCATGGTTAGGAAAAGAAGAAGAACTACATCTGTCATCGAGAAAATAAAGAATTCAAACAACTATAATATTTAAATTGTTGATATTTTAAAACTATTTTCCAGAAGTTATAGTGAAGCTATATATCCCTCAACTCCTTAAAATGCATTGTCCCTTTTGTAAAAAGTGGATGGAACAGCAGAACAAAAATAATAACTGTCCAGGTTGTATTAAATTATTATTAAGATGTGACGAATGCTACAACATAATCGCTGACACCTTCAGATTTTGTACCAAGTGTGGTAAGAATGTAGAACGAATAATACGCGTGAACAGGGCAAAAGTACAAAAAAATATATTAAAGCAAAAGCTGCTATCTAAACCAAAACACGTTTCTACAATGCCATCTTCATCATCTGAGGAGACATTCTGTGAATTAAATTTATCGGCCGAAGACATACAGGACATTCATGTTATTGAAGACAGCCAAAAGCCCAACATCAAGAATGTTCTGGTAGATATTGATGTTATTGAAGACAGCCAGCAGCTCAACATTGATAAGAGTGATAACATTCAAGAGTGGTAGGACCACACTGTCGACAGTTATCTATCTACAGCCGCGGGCCGGTCCGTCCGGGGCAGTACCACACTCTCGCAGAAAATCGACGTCTGAGTAGTAGCGATTTGTTACTGCGCTTCGTTCGGTGAGCGAGAGAGCCGGCAGCCTGACTTTCTGAGGGTGTTTGCGTGTGGAGGGTTTTGGTGGTGCCCTTGGTATCACCGAGCCTCGATGCACGCATTCACACTCCCTTCACTTTCTTCGCGGTAGGCAACGGCCTTGTAAAGGTTCATGAGCGGCAGCAACACTTACCATCAGGTGTACTGTTTGCTCGTGTGCCACCGATAGCAATAAAAAAAAAAAAAAAAAAAAAAAAAAAAATGTTCTGATCGAATCAGATTTGTCCGAGTCGCCTAGTACTTCCGCCATATTATCATGTCCTGGCGAGCCAAGTGGTTCCCAAGTAGATGGAGCCAAGTTGATGGAAATAAAGAGTTACTAATACACGTTGACATTGGCAAAATAATCGTCAAGCAAAGATGGAAGGCATAATTTGAAAAGAAAAAGAAGAAGAGTGATTAATATAATTTGAAATAAAAAAAAATGTTGTATCAAATTGAGTTTTATTTTAGATATATACAACATATTATTATATAATTGTAAGGATCCAAATGCACATATTATATACATATTAAGTCATTTATTTATATTTATACACTCCATATACGAAAATTTAAAATTTTCGTGGATGTGCTCGTTTCTGGACTGTGAACATGATAAACAAATCTTTGCTTAAATTAAATACAACACAGTTATCATCATCATCATGATATCGGCCAATAAATGTCCACTGCTGTACATATATACAGTTAATTAATATAGTGCTTTCTGGTAGACAATATTTTTAGTTTTTTTTTGCGGTGCGTAAATAAATAAGGATGTTGGTTTTCCGACACGCGAACACGCAACGTATAATTGTCCATGTGCGAAACAGGGAAACTCTAAGTTTATTCCGCAAACTTGCAACGATTGGCCTTGCGATTTATTTATGGTCATCGCAAAAACTAGACGCACGGGAAATTGCAACCTTTTAAAATCAAATGGCAAATCCGTTGGAATCATAGGTATTCGTGAGATTAAGACATCCTCTCCTTTGTATTTTCCTTTGATTATTTTAGCTTCGATGATGTTATTCATGAGTTTCTTCACAACCAATCTCGTTCCATTGCAAAGTTGAGGTTGATTAATATTACGCAGCATGATGACAACTGACCCTACTTTTAATTTCAAATTATGTGGTGGTAGTCCAGCCAAGTCCAATGAATTTAAAAATTCTGTAGGATAGTTGACTACGTCATCCTGGTTTGTAGCCGTGTCAACTGATTTGTACGTAAACAACTCTCCTGGAAGGAAATTCTGAATGGTAGCATTGAGATCATCGACATCTTTGTTTTTTGCTGCCAATATTGCTCGTTCACTTAGCCAATCGTGGTTATTATATTGTTGTTTAATGTCCAGAAAAACACGCTGAATAAGCTCCTCTTTCGATTCTGTGAAGTGACAGAAATCTGTGGGAAAAGTCATTAATCCGGTCGAGCTGTCAACTGCGACCTTACCATTGCCAATATCCAGCAACTGCTTCGAAAACATAGTCGCAGTTTGATCTTGTTGCAAAAACACTCGCATGTTAGTAGTTAATTGTAGTGTCTTTACGTGCCGCCACAAATTTGATGATTTTAGACATGCGTTTATTTCGTCAGCAACAGTCGATCGAGGAATTACTGGAAGAATCTGACGAAAATCACCTGACAACAGTATCATGGCTCCACCAAAAATGTTTTGGTTATCACGTAAATCTTTTAACGTCCTATCTAGTGCCTCCAGCGACCTCTTGTGGGCCATTGTGCATTCGTCCCAAATTATCAATTTGCATACTTGGAGAGTCTTCGCCATAGCGCTATTTTTGGCGATGTTGCAAACTGGCGTTTCGTTGATATGCATGTTTAATGGTAATTTTAAGGCTGAATGTGCAGTTCGTCCGCCTTCTAATAAAGTTGCTGCTATTCCAGATGAAGCCAACGCTAGGGCTACCTCATTTTGCGATCGGATCTTTGCTAATAGTAATGTAATTAGGAACGTTTTCCCAGTACCCCCAGGAGAATCAAGAAAGTAAATCCCCCCAGACCCACTGTTTACAGCTTGTATCAAACGATTGTGCGCAATCCTTTGTTCTTCGTTCAATTGCGGAACAGTTGTGCGAACTGCTTCGGTCATAGCTTCAGTATCGTACTGGAGTTCTCTTTGCAACTCATGGTTTAATGCATCTTGCATAGCACGATTGGGTACTGTCAGGCCCAAACACGACAATACTTTATTTGCCATCAATAAACACATATCTTCTATTATGATCAATGTGTCATTGTAAATCTCTGCCGTAATTTCCAATGTAGGATTCAAAGTTTCACAACGCACGCGATGCAACACATCCTCAGACATGTCATCCCTATATTTCATCCACAAATCTTTCGGATTTGAGGGGAAACATGTCGATATTATAATCGCAAACAGTGTGCGAATTTGATGCGGCGATGAAGATATCACGGAATCCTTGAGCGTATCATCCCAATGCGAATCGTTTTCAAGCAACCGTAATAATTGACACGCCTCACGGTAAGTCGCACACAGATGTCCATCAACTGTTCTCAATTGTTGAAAAGATGTCAGACCAGGAACATTCACCAATAACAATCTAAGATAATAAACATTCATCGTTATTAGGATGTACTGTATATATACGGCCTATAGCATCTGTGGCAAATACATTTTCATATCCTTCAAGTGGTGTTCCTTGTTTACGACGCTGAAAAGACTTTGATGATGCGTTCCATGTGTAGTAGCGCGGCATATCAGCATACAGCAAACTGCGAGCGAATTGATCAGTTTCACAAATTGAGAAGAAACCTGTCAATGTGGTCACAGGTGGACGTGCCGCTCTATCCACAGCGTTGTTTGGGTTGAAATACACTCGTTGTCCATTTTCCAAATGAACTGCCAAATGGAATACAGTGGGATGTCTTTCATGAATTGCAAACGAAAATATGCGCCAAATAGCCTCATTGCTGCTTACATAGCGACCCATCTGATAGTGAGATACTTCATCATTTGTGTTTGTTACTGCGAAGATGGCCATGTCGCTACCTTTGTTAACATATTTACATATGTACTTTATGGATTTCACAGAGTTACAAAATTCCACATTGATGTGAGCTTCAAAAGTTTTGGACAATATGGGCGAGAACGGCACAATCCAACGATTGTCTACATGAAAATCTTGTCCTTTTATCTTGACATCTACAGATCGTCCACCGTCCTCAACTGATCGCCGACGATACAATGGGTAACCATCGATTCCCGAGATGGTTTTAGCAACCAAGTTTCTCGGGTACCGTTTGGAGCACTTGCCGTCGATCATACAGGGTGAGCTGTTGTTGATAACTCCGCAAGGTCCATGTATCATGTGTTTAGTTACTATTGTATGCAATTTTGGGTCAACCGTTTCATCAGGAATTTCGGCTGAAATAATGGAATCAATTTCTTCTGGCCTTATTTTGTCAACCAACCAGACTAATATATGAGCATGTGGCAAACCACGCTTTTGCCACTCAACAGAGTACATCCAACAACGTACTTGGCCATACACACGATGCTTTGTAATGAAATTCATTAAAGATTTTAATTTTTGCTTGTAAACTCTGGCTGTGATGTCATGCCTATCAAGTGGTGTTTGGTTGTATAGCAGTTCTTTTTTTATTTCAATCCATTGTGGGTTACAGGTGAATGTAATGAATAGGTCTGGACGGCCATACTTTCGAACATAAGATATCGCATCTTGAGTGTACTCGTGCATGTGGCGCGGGCTTCTGATGTAAGTGGCCGGTAAAATTGCCATTCTTCCTACATTATTTACATTGCCGTCAGCATTGATTGCATCGCGAAGATGAATGTACTCTTCAGATCGAAGCTGCTTTTGGTTTAGACGAATGTATGTCAATCGTTCAGTCTCAATTTTGACGTACATGTCCACTGCATACTGATGAAAGAGCCGTTGACACATCAAAATGTGATTTACTTCACCTTCACGGATCATGAGTCTGTATGCATAATAATTCATGGCACTGACTTTTTTGTGTGTATCAGCACCTGGTGTATATGAAATACACGTTTCAATTCATTGTTCCGGCGATGAAGTACAATATCTCTTGATTGCAAATTCTCTCCAACAACGACAATAGCCACTTCATCTATTGTCGGTGAATTAAACCTCCTTGCATGCTCTCCAGCAGGTGTTTTGTCGGCTCTTATTACAATATTATGGCTGTCTGATGGCATCCGATCCAGTGCCATTTTGAACACCTTCACTAATTCATTATTCTCGTGAAGAAATGTTTGCAGTTGTTGGACAATGGTTCGCTTGACGGTTGGATTATGACCACAACGTGTATCAACTTCCGCATCTTGATTGCCCATAAAATAAATTTGCAAAAATTTATGATCTGCATCTGGCACTGGCAGCATTGCCCCCAGTAGGTGATGAATTTGTCCTTATATCTGTAATTGTTTAAGAACTGGTTAAATTAATTGTGATACAAATACAAATTAGAGTTTCACTAAAACAATTATGGTATACTACCATGAAAGTGGGCATGAACCCGTCTTGTACTATATGCGTTGCACCAAACGATGTCATTTGGAAGCAATTATTATATTTTTGGATGTTAGCCAAGAAGTGTTTAGGCTCACTTTCCATCCCATTAACTAATGAGTGTAACGGTTCAGGTGGTGGAACCAATTGTGGCAATTGTACTTTGCCACCAGCACAACATAATCCTGCAGGTTCACTACTGTATTTTAATGATTTACAATGTTGACAAATGATTGACATTTCTCCAATCGTCACAGATTTGTCGGCACTATAATCAATTTCCGGATCGTAGGAAAATGCTCCTCGTTCGAGGTTTACAAGAGCATTGCGTCTGCGGAATCGATTAAATTCATTATCCCGTGCTCGCTGCTGTTGTGATCGATGTGCACGAACTCGTTCCATTCTCTGCCTATCCACTTCATAGTTATTTACTCTTGAACGTAATTCTCCCATACTTGTACGACTGTTATCATTATCAGCCTCTCGCTGGTCATTAGTGCGGTTGGAGCGTAAAGTAGCTTGTTGCACATTTATACGACTTCGACGACCTATGTCAGGTCGTTTTCTTTTCCTCGGCATTGTAAGCAGCGAGAAGAAAATCACTTTTAGCAGTATTTCAGTATTTCTCAGATTAAATGTTTCTTTTTTTTAACATGAGATGACAAAACCAAGGATGTTAAAGTAGGAGCGCAGCAAAAAGTCTCTAAATCTATGGACAAAACAATGGAACGTTCGGATACACGGGTTTTTTTTACATGAGATGACAAAACAATGGAACGTTCGGATACACTTATTATTATAATAAAAATATTTTTGAGAGTTGGTAACACTGTAAGGTTGGCACCC
Source organism: Lymantria dispar (assembly GCA_032191425.1). Taxonomy (NCBI): domain Eukaryota; kingdom Metazoa; phylum Arthropoda; class Insecta; order Lepidoptera; family Erebidae; genus Lymantria; species Lymantria dispar. Next base: position 1,033,663 of record CM063449.1, read on the forward strand.
ATCAAACATGTCAACACATTAATTATTTTTATATTTTGAAATTTAAATACACGATGTTGTGAGCAAAGTTGATATTATGTTGGCGATTCAAAAGTCTTGTTTTAATGCGTTCTTCAATTCGAGTGGAACTGAGAGTACAAATACCGTCAAATGTTTGACAGAAAGTAAGTGGTTAACTTTTATATGGGAAAATGGAATTGTCGTCTTACTCTATCTTACTCGCAATTTTTCCTTATTTGCTCACCGTTTAGACCTACCCTGGACTACGACAAACATTTTAAAATCAAAATCAGCTCAATCGGCCCAGCCGTTCTCGAGTTTTAATCAGACTAACGAACAACAATTCATTTTTATTTATATAGATAGTCGTCTTATACGATATCTATGGACAAGATAGAGTGGTGAGTGGTGAATTGTATTCTTACTTCGTCACCACACGTAAAGAACATATAAATAACTGACACAAATTACATTCAGACTCAGAACAACAATTTGTGGATCGTACAAGGTGTTGTCTTGCATGGGATTCGAACCCGCAACACTACCACGGTACGTTGGTATCTTAACCACTACGTCATCTGCGCAGTCTTTAGCCGGTTGTTATGATTCCCATAGAGAAGCAATGATGTCGACAAAGGTATTCTTATTTTTTACAAAGTTACATTTCATTAACTGCAAATGTAACTTTGTAATCCTATATATTTATATATGTTTACAAAATTATTTATGCAGTTAATGTATCTCGGAAACTAGATGAAAATTATAATGTTTCATAATTTTTCCTTCACTTATATACTAAACACTAATTGCATTCTAAATTTAAAGCTTCTATATCTACTAGAAGTGTCACTTTAATATTGATGATCGGTCAGTCAGTCAGTGAGTGACAAAATTACGAAATTTTGACTAGTTATAATTCTTAAACTATTGGTTCAAATTGAATGAAATTTGAAATACACAATATGTATACAATGCCTGCTAAGTTACTAAAAATTCAGCTTTCTAGCTTTATTAATAACGAAGTTATAGGGGGTCGAAAATGGCCTGAATGGCTTCGAGAAAAGTATGTTACGGCAGTGGTGCGTTTTGCCCGACTTTCTTTTTGCTCGACTTGGCGGGGGCACTGCCGTGCCCCCAAATTACTGCAAGAAAATTGATACAGCAAAAATAATATTACCTACTGCAAGAAAATTAACACAGATGAGGTTATTTTTTAACCCACTTCAAAAAAGGTGGAGGTTCGCAATTCATCGGAATTTTTTTTTGTGTTTGTTTATGTGTGTTCACTGATTACTTGAAGACGCTTGGACTGTTTTGCAAATTTGTTTATTATTTTCAGGTGGTGCCATGATCAGGAGCCGATGAAGAGATCCTAGGAAAATCTAGAATAACATTCAAATTGGACATGCACACTTAAAATGATTAGGGTATTTTTTATGGTGTGCTGTAACCACTAAAGGAAAAATAATAAATTATGTTTGACTAAAAAAAATGTCTACAAAAACCAATAAGAAACTAAAAAGCATACAATAAAGACTTAAACAGTCTGTTGCCTTAGGTAGAAACTTAGTTACTTGGGTGGTGACAGACAGTATTTGATGATATCTAGAAACAGGTGTTCATGCTATTCAGAAATAGCTGGGGCATAATAAGCTGTGCCTAGTATTAAGTGTTAAGCTTTTAAAAACTTTTCATTTCAACGCTTTCTTATTTTACAGGAATGCATGGGTTATGCCCTGCCTGGTTCGTCCGGGGCAACAGAAGGCTCAGTATGCGATCTCATAACCTGCTGTACAAGTACCCCACCAGCGCTATGTGATTGGCCACCAGTATCCGGTTGTTGTCATCAGAAACCCATCCAAAAGGTCAGTCGTCCAGAATGGAGGAATCTCATACTCAACAGTGAGATCGTCATATCGTCTAGCAAGCGTAACGTTTTGTTTTTGTGTTTGAAAATAATAAGAATAGTCACAGTAAAAGTAAAAATTAACTACACAAAATTATAACGAAATAATTGTATAAATATGTAGTGGTACTACTTCATATTATCTATATGTTGTCATGAGTTAAGGCGTGTTACACGACCGAGTGAAGATAGCCGACGGCCTCAAATGATTTACAGTTCTCCTGACGTATGATGGAACTTGCGCAATGTACTGCAACCTACGCACAAAACTCACAAAAACCTCTGACAAGCAACGCCATGAAAGAACCGATCAACTATTCAATATATATTTATATTTTTGATTTATGGTGTTATAAGCGCTTTTTTTTTTTAGGTAAATCTCTGACTTTCCGTGTGGTAACCGAATAAGAAGACAATTCACCACTCTCTATCTTGCCCGTAGATGATAAAAGACGACTAAGAGATATAATACACATAAACATTTATGTAAGAGAAGAAAAACTCGAAATAAAACTAATGAATGATGATGACGATGGTAATGATTTTCTTTTCTTGTGATGACGGAGTAAGAATACAATTATGACTAAGGGATTATAATATGCACACAACATCTGTGCAAAAGAAGGAAATCTTGTAGTAAACTCAAAATACCGACCCGTCTGATGAACCTGATAGAGAATGCAAGTTGCAATTCGCAATTGATAGCATTTAAACCGGTGAACTATCCTTGCTTTTTGCTTACTTAACTACTTAATAAATCTATTAATTTATTACACGATTTCAAGTAACCAACCATAATAAGAATTACAAATTACTCAATTTTATACGGTTTTATGAGCAACACCTTTGATATTAAATTATGTTTACACAACAAAGAGCTATAATTCAAATTTACTTAGCAAATATACATATACAATGACAAATAAATCTATTCGACTCGCCCACCACATTGTTGAGCTTTTGTACCTAACTATGAATTGCTTCAACTTGATACAATATATCACATACACACACGAAAACACGAACTACGATCGCCAACCCGGATACCAAAATTAAACAGAAAGTAATTGAACAGAAAGGCCAACTTACATTAAGAATCCGATCTAGAGATTTTTTATCATCAATATTTGCTTTTCTGATGAAAATAATTTATACACCAAATAGCACGGTATGTAATTAATACCTTAGAGAACGTATAATATTAGCTGATATGTTGTTCAAAAAACCTAAGTGAAGGAATGACATCATAAGGAGATTTGACTTAGTTCAAAAAACAATATTTATTTATTTATTTTTTCTTTTCAAATTGCTGACAATTTCATATTGTTAAATTGTAATCTTATTTATTAATAATGACATTTAAGAAACCCTTATGAACACATGAGTTATGAGTTATTAATAATGTTTAAAGCTAAGTCAAGTCCGAACAGTTAGAATTTATGTGTACCCTAATAAAATTAATGTACTTATGAAATGTTGTTAGCTTACTTTTTAGATTTTGTTTTATTTCATTATATACACAATGGGTTTGATGTATACATGTAGCTAAAAGCCGCCATAAATTATTACAGATAAAAAAACCGGACAGCGTTGCGATTTTAGTATTATGCCTACTAAAAAATTAAAAACCATAAAGTTGTAAATAAACAATTACACATCCAATATAACCTATAACATTTAATCCCATCGAATATAAAAATGATATAAAATATTATAGTCCAAAAGGCAAAAATCCAATCCTACAAAGTTTATATTTTTATTACAAGCAATATGGTATATGTATAAATAATGAAATAAAAATTGATCAAGCTTTTAGTATTGCAATCATTGTAAGTTTACTTAAATAATTCTTTCTCATTGTAAGAACGTGTATTAATTTATACATATCTAAAAATTTTTTGTAAATATTTAAAAATTAAATAATGAATTTTATGACTGCACAGATGGCGTAGTGGTTAAGATAGCGACCTAGAGCGCCAGTGTCGAGGGTTCGAATCCCACGCGGGACAACACTTTGTGCGAACCACAAATTGTTGTTCTGAGTCTGGATGTAATTTGTGTCCATTAATTATATGTTTGTAGAGTCCCCCGCAATACAAGGATTATTTCCTTAGTGCAGGGTGTTGTCTTAAATAAATAAAATAAATAAAAAAAAAATTACTCATGATCATAAAATAACATGATTAATAATCTTGAACCACTAACGAAATATTTTTCTTACGTGGACGAAGTAGTGGGTAGTTATAAAATAATTTCATATATTTATACTCGTACCTATTAAAACTTAAAATAGCGACTAATAATTTTTCAGTACTTTTGAATACTTACCTTTAAATTATACCATTTCCCATATAATTGTAATTATAATCAAATTCTTAGTGGGAAAACAAAATTATTTAAGATAAATCATGTTAAGTAAGTTTAGTTGAAGGCGGCAGAGGGGGATGAATCCGTTATAAAGCTTAAGGAAAGGGTTGCTCTTGTGTCAGTCGCGATAAGCGATGTCCCTTCTCAAGTCTTGCTACGACTTCCCCATGAATAGTTACAAACGGTACGCGCTATAGTTATAGAATTTATTGTTTTATTGCTGCCTTACACTTCACTTAGTTGATTTTACATGAGCTTTTATTCTCTCTTTTTAATATCGTTATGAGTTAGGAATATAGTAATCAACACCGATTACTACACCTTAGAGTCGTAAAAACCAGCTAAAATGAGAATGCATGAACACTCTCCTGAGAATTTTAAAATAATAACTATGGCCACTAACGTGCCTGTTAAAGGCGTAATTTTGACATTGTTATCTGATAAAACATCATCTTATAATAATTATCATCTCAGGCAATATAAGTCCCACTGCTGGGCTAAGGCCTTCTTCACAATAGGAGGTAAATTAATCTACTACATATTTCACACTGGTCGTGTTAAATAGGACTTTGTAACGAGTTTTTCTTCTCTTGCATCGACGTTTCATGCATATATCCGTTATGGACTAATAGCCTGTGAACCCCAGAGCTTCGTGATTTTATTAAAGCTGAAAGTTTGTCAGCGCATATTATAATTGGACAAATCAGATGTCATTGGAAGCATCTTTAAAAAAAATCAGTGCAGTGCTTGATATCAGTTTTTGTTTTGAATTTTCCCTTTTTTTTATAATGATATTATCTGCTTGTGTATGTATTAGTTGTAGTTATAACCATCACGGTTAAACGAATTCGTCATCATCATTATCTCAACCCATATTTGTCCCACTAGGGCCTTCTCCTTTATGATCGGGATATTGACCTACTATGCCACGCTGGTTAGACGAGTTGGTATAGGATATTATTTCAAATTTTTCTTCTATTGTATTAATATTGTCTGCATATTATATTCCTTAGTCATCTTTAACGAACTCCACAGGCAAGAGAGGTGGTTGTGAATTGTATTCTTACCCCGTCACCACATAAATTTACTCCTCATCCAAACCTGACTATATAAGTTTTCACATAAGATGAGAATACAATTGTCGTCATCTTTTAGCCCAAGTAGTAAAACAAAATACAGTCATCATCATCATCATTATGGTCCATACACGTCCCACTGTTGGGCTCGGGCGTCCTCCACTATGGAAGGAAAATTGACCTACTATAACATGCCGATCGGACGTGTTGGTATAAGGTTTTATTTCGAGTATTCCTTCTGTTGCATAGATATTATATGCATATTATATCCCTTAGTAGTCTTTTACGACACCCGCGAGCAAGGGAAAGGGTGGTGAATTGTATTCTTACTCCGCCACCATACATAAAATACAGTAGCAGTAGAAAATATAATTATACGAATAAAAGTGCTTCCCGCTTACATTTGTTAAGAATTTAATCTATCTGATAGATATCACATGGTCTTTCTTAAACCATTACTCTAACTTGGTGGGACCTGTGTACCAAACTTACGTTATTGATAGGTTGCCGTGCACGTCGGAGTGCGCGAAGAACGTCAATAATGTAAGGTCCGATAGTAGACCTACTAAATACATAGTAAGCTAATATATATTACTACTTGTATTACTTGTACTAGTATTTCAATGGAACGCAAGTAAACCGTGAGAACAACTTGTAGTTTATATTGAGTAATTATAAAGTTAACAGTAGTTTTAACTTGCAATTGCAATTGAATTTTTGTTTTGCTATGTAATATATACATATATGTACGAGTATATGTAACTTAAGCTGTTCTTATCCTGTCTCTTGAGCGAGTTATTTTGATGAGCAGCTGTTTGGCTTTTCTCGATGAGAATGAATCCAATAATTAATTCATGAATTCAGATTGATGAATTATTGGAGAAGTGAAAATTTAAAACTAAATATGATTTTAAATTTGGATATTTAAATTAATTATTTGATCTCTAATTAAAATTTGTGAATTAAAACTCCTACATTTATCTGTTTTTAACACCTATTGTCAAATATATAGTTACATTGATATATCTACAGATATAGTGTTTTTTCTAAGTGTCCCCTACCGGGATGTCGATCGCCGTCGCGAGGCTAACCTCTCGGCGGGTGCCGGACTAAATCGCTGGTCCGGGCACCCGTAGCCTCTGCTAAGGCGGCGTCAGGCGCAACAGATATAGTGTTAGCGTTAATATGTCACATGAACATGTCAATGATGATTGATGATTCACATGAATTTCATCATCATCATTTAAGCCGATACACGTCCTACTGTTAGTTTCGGGCCTCCTCCGCTATGAAATTGACTTACTACACGCTGGTCAGATGTTATGCTGGTTATGGTTATAGGGTTTTCTTTCGAGTTTACCTTCTATGCATTATATGCATATTATATCCCTCATTCATCTTTTACGACAATCACAGGCAAGATAGGGAGTGGTGCATTGTATTCTTACTCTGTCACCACATGAATTTACTCCTCATTCAAATAATTTTTTTTTGTATTGTATAAATTTTTAAAATTTATACATATATACAATTTCGAAGGGCATCACACTGGAGCTAATACCATATATGTTGTACGAAGCATAAAATTATGTATATTTAAAAGATTAAAGAAAAAATGGCTGCCCTCTGAGTTTCTTGCCGGATCTTCTCAGTTTGTGGCCGCGTTCCGATCCGGTGGTAGATTTTATTGTATTGTGTTCAAACGTTGTGAAATTTGCCAATATGTAAATGCCCTTAAGGGACCTATGCAGAATAAATGATTTGATTTGATCATAGACGGTATTCGATTATAATACATTAATGTTGGTCAAAGGTGTTGAATGATTAGTGTATGTATAAGTATAAAGGGAATTAATTTAATAAGTTATATGTATTTATGGAAATGTAATTATGGCAATATACTTGTAATGATAATTACATATATATAAATAAAGATGAATCATCGGAATATATGTATGCGCAAAGCTTTCAATCGCTTGCACTAAATTTAGTGACTTTTATAGTAGGTCAATAATCTTTTCACATGGTTAAAACCACTGTGGTCAGAAATTTTGGCGAGTTTTTTTCTCCTACATTGATTTCATCATCATATTATGCCCCTTAATCATCTTTTATGACACCCAAGGGTAAGAGAGGGAGTGATGAACTGTATTATTTCTCCATCACGACATGAAAATAAAACTAAATAAAACTACAAAAGTCTTTTACATTTAAAATTAAATCATCATTATCAATTTAGCTCATAAATGTCCCACTGTTGGACTCAAGCCTAGAAGGGAAATTGACCTATTATACCACTCTGGTCAGACGTGTTGGAATAGGGTGCAATTTCAAGTTTACCATCTCTTGCCTATGCAGATGTTATATGCATATTATACTCTCAGTCATCTTTTACGACACCCACGGGAAAGAGACGGAGTGGCAAATTGTATTCTTACTCTGTTACCACACGGAAAATGAAATATTTAACCATATCTATATATTAATACGTGAAGCAAAAACTTTGTACCCCTTTTTACGAAAATTACGTGGATGGACAAGTGTGAAATTTGACACAGTTGAAGTATATAATAAGGAGAAGTGCATAAAAATGAAATTTTATACAATAATGGATTAGAAATACATTAAATTCATTAAAAAAAGGCATTATGCATACTACAACGCAATCGCTACACACACACACACACGTTTACGTGAGTGTGTTGCGTAGCAACGCTTATACACTTTTGTTTACGCTTAAAATCTCTGGTCGAACTGAATGTCAAACAATCACAATTATGATGACAATGTTTAATAGAGATTTGTGCATATATATTACTTATTAGTGAAATACAGCTTGCTCAATTTACAATTATACATAAATAAAATTAAAGAAAATTGTGTAACAGAAAAATTAATTAAAATGAATTTTGTCGAATTTCGACCACACGGCGACCACTAGTAATAATAATTTAATTTATATACTGCACATAATCCCAATGAAACACATAAAACAGATTTTCCATTCGAGTGTCCGGGTCATATATCAGCGTGTATGACTTGAGTCGATAAGAGTATCCTCGAGGGATGAGAGGGGATATAAATCGCCTTCACCCCGCCCGATCAGCCCTCCACTGACCGCGTGCCAGTTTTTGCGGGCAATCGACGAAAAAAATCGAATATTCAAGCTTCAGTTTTAGGAAAGCGTCAGCAAGAACCGAGTGTAATTAGTGAACGAATAATCTTACGGGAGGAAATATTAGTTTGATAAATAGATTTTCATGGACACATTATTACATTTAAGTATCTTTATACATATAAATTGCCGTGTGGTGACGTAGTAAGAATGCAATTCACCACCCCCTTTCTTGCTCGTGGGTGTCGTCAAAGCCGACTAAGTGATATTATATGCATAAAATATCTATGCAAGAGAATGAAAACTTGAAATAAAACCTTATACTAACACGTTAACAGGTAAGGGTACCCAAAAGGGTATGCCGTCGGGTCGACCACTGAGGACAAGGAACTCGGTACGTGGTCGGCCCAACGGCGAAGGTGACATTGGTACGGGTGGGTTATGGGCCCGCGTGCCGTCCTTTCATCGCCCCGGACGGAATGGACTTCGTGTGCGCTTACCATAGCCCACCCATAAAAAAAATATCAACACGTCTGACCAAAGTATAGTGGGTCAATTTCCCTCCTATTATGTAAGAGGCTCGAGCCCAACAGTGTGACGTATATGAACTGTGATGATGATGATGATATAATTCGTCTGTCTGTGTGTTTGTGACTGAAATCTTCCTAAACGGCTGGACCGATTTTGATGAATTTGTTATGTGTGAATACGGGAATCCGTGGTATCGAAAATGTTTTAGATTAATAATGGAATGCGGTAGTGGCGCTGTGACTGATTTCAAGGAAAATTTCTTTTATTTTTTTAAATCGCCTGTTAAGCCTGACTTAGTAGATATCAAAATAGAAAAAAAAACTAATTACCTTAGACTAATAACGTATAGAAGATAAGTTCGCACACAAAAAGTGAAGCATTTCAATTGGAGCCTAATGGGGCTTACGCCGGAACCGTTTCGTAATGTACAAGGTAACTGTACTGCACGTACGTACGCAACCCTTAAAAAATAAATAGGTAATTATGACGGTTTGTGCATTCAAATTGTATTACAACATATTTTAAAAACATAAAAAGGTTTTTAACATTACTTTTAAAAGTATTTCAACGATTTATGTTAATAAAAACAAAATTTGATTTCATAATTTGTATAGTGGTGTGCGTGTGTACGTGTGTAATCGTCTACGCGCCATTAGTATTTTTAGATTCATATTTCGATCGTTCAAAGTACCAACACTATCCTTCTATACGTTATTATTCTAAGCTAATTACTTTGGTTTTTCGTGACGGAGTGCGCGGGTATCGTACAAATTTACTCTCATTATTTTGCCCTAACGCGCCAAAAAGAAGTATAATTTCAAAAAAATATGGTAAATTATTATTCTTAGAGTGTCATCACACAGAATAAAATTTTTAATTTACATTTTTAATCAAATGCATAACGTAATAATACAATAATATCCTTCTTTAGATATTCTCCTCAAACAATATCTTTTAATTAAGTTTCCCACAAGCCATTTAAATATTACAAAGCTCCTTGCTCAAGGAAAACTTTAATGAAAGTAGTAAGATGGGATAAGAGAAGCTAACGGATATTATAGACAAGGGAACATGTTACAGTGAACTCGATAACTTGTTGGATTAACTTGTTTCTCGTGGTGAAAAGTACTGTACTGTTGCTTAATGAAGTTAGTTTACTTAAAAAGTACGTTAAATAATAATTCACTATAACATCTCTGCAAGGAAAACTCGGAATAAAACCCTATGCCAACATTTCTCATTAGCGTGGCATAGTAGGTCAATTGCCCTCTTATTGTGAGGAGGCTTTGAGTCCAGCTGTGGGACGTATATGAACCTACATAAAGACATAATGATATTGCAATAACATGAAGAATTAGCTCGGCCCATACACATTCTAATGCTGGGCTCCGGCCTCTCCTACGATAGGAGGGAAATTGACCTACTACGCCATGCTAGTCAGACGTTTTGGCATTTGTATTAAACTTTCCTTCCCTTGTATAGGTGTTATATGCATGTTATATCCTTCATTCCTCTAAATGACTCGCGGGCAAGAGAGGGGGTGGTGAGTTGTATTCTTACTCCGTCACCACACAGAATCATACGATAATACCAGCAAGAATAAAAAACATTATGTTGATTCTTCTTTATACATTACCATTCTCAGGTTATATACATTCTACTATTGAGCACGAATCTTCTCTATAAGGTAGTAATTGACTACCATACTGATAATATCATCATGCCAAACTATCTATTTGGCATACCGTTTTATTTCGGATTTTGCCTCTCTTACAGTGATGTTAATGCCTTATATCCTTTTCTAGGTATTTTATCACACCCACAAGTAAGGAAGGTGCAAAATTATATTCTTAATCTGTCACCACATACAGCAACAATACACAGCTGAATATTTTTACTTTACTTTCGTTGTTACATGGAGTATTGTTTTACTGACCGATATTTCAGTCAACATGACTAGCGTTAGTTATTTATGTGAGGGCATACTGAACATTAAATGTATCATCACTGATATTTCTGTTGTAATAGGTGACGTAGAAGACGTAAGCACTTCAATTTCCTTAATGTATATTATTGTGATAAGGTGTCAACACTTAGGTACTCTCTAGTGGAAATTCTTAAACCGGCTAACGAAATCGCTACCAAATAATATATTTAGTATATTTTCTATTAAGATGAGAAGCCGAACGTGCCAATATGTGCGAATTTGGCAGATAGGAGAGATAGATAATCATGCTACATAATACAGAATATTGCGTAGTAATATGTTTATAAAAGTTTATTAACTTTCTTGCAACTTATTTCTTCTTAATATATAAAATTACTTTCACGCAACGCTCGTTTCTTACAAATAGTTCCTTTTTTCCCTTTTATATTCCAATCTTCTTAGCTTAAAATAATTTGAAAGCGTCAATGGAACAGCAGTTTTAATAAATATACGTTTGTTTTTCCACGGGACTGGCTTCCAAACGATGCGCTAAGAGTTTTCGCTTTAAGCCAAATTGCGTGGCCTATGGCACGCCTCCATTTGCAAATTAGACATTTGGAAACTTCCATAACAATAATTATACGAACGAAATTCAACCGTAACGTTTTAACAATAAAGAATAAATTGATGAACAAGTAAGTCAAAACTTTTCGGTGAGCTAGAAAATTATATTAACAGACACTTAAGTTTTTTTTATTTGAACATTGAAAGAGTTACGAGTATAAGTAATTTAATTATTAAAACAAAGATATCTTTGTAGACAGGATTCAATTACGAGTAGAAAGGTTAACTAATATATTTAAACATATTTATTTAATTACATACAATATTGTACCAGCAGTTTGTTGATTATTGATGCTATGATCTTATTTAAACACCCATAGTTGTGATATAGTCCATTAGTTGTGATATCAATGTTAATAATACTCATAGTACATCAACCATGTCTTAGTACCACACTGTCGACACGGTCCGTTCGGGGTAGTACCACACTGAGCAGAAAATTGATGTCCAAGTAGGAGCAAATTGTTACTACAGTTTTTTTGGTCATCACAAGAGCCGACAGCCCAACTTACTAAGCATGTTTGTGTGTAGTAGGTTTTGGTGATGCATTTGGTAGGTATCGCCGAATCTCATTGCACGCATTCGCACTTCCTGCACTTTTTTCATGATAGGCAGCAGTCTAGCAAAGATCCATGAGAGGTAGTACCACTAACCATCAGATTTGCTGTTCGCTCGCTTGCCACCGACAGTAATACAAAAATCTCAATTTTTGTTATCTCAGCAGTTGTTATCCTAACGGCGACTACGTAAAATTCTCGCCAGCTATTAGAACATTTTGTTCGAATTGATAACATTTATAGAGTGTCTATTAATCGCAGTATAAAAAAAAACCTAGAATGCTCCTCCATAAACATATTTACTAATACAATAAGATTTCTTGCAAATTTATTGACGGTTGTGTGATTGATACGGTGGCTATATTGACGATTGTCAATATAGCCACTATCAAACTAAGTAATTAATAAGACTGACGTGTTAAAAACAAACTCTTCAGCGTTATTGCTGTTTTGCATAAAAATATATTCAGTTTACATTAACTATTGTATAATTTATATTATGTATGTACAGAAGTCCTCCGTTCAGTGTGATGACGGAGTGAGAATACGAGTATAACACATCACTCTCTCTTGCTAGTGGTTGTCGTAAAAGATGTTTAAGTGATATGGTATGCGGATAACATCATTGATAGAAAAAGATAATCTAAATAAAATAGTATACCGATTTCATTGACAGGCGTGGTATTGTAAGTTAATTGCTCGCCCTTCGAGATGAAAGGGATCGGGCAAGTAACCGTAAACAAGAGAAACGCTTTTTTGGAAAATGAATAATACCTTACTATGATCGCCAATCCACTTGCCAAGGGTGGAAATTATGGCTATAATGAATGATGGTTCCATGTAGCGATCAATAGTAAGAAATTTACGTCCAGTAGGAAATAATGAAAGGTTGAATGATCATTTACGTATTAAATAAAACTACTTTACGGATTTTATCGCGTTTGTATTTGATTTTTGATTACCCGACGTTTCGAACACTTTACAGCGTTCATGACCACGGGTGGACTAAGATGTCTCACGTCCCACAAGTCATCGTTACTGCAGAAAATTTATAATTACGAGTATCTACCCGATACAGAAATTAGTTATTAAATATTGACCCACATTTTGATACAAAATTTATTGCCAGTGTAAGAAGAAAATGATTCTATATGAAAAAATTATATTGTTTATGGTTAGTAATAATTAAACATTAAAATTAATAGTAATTATAGTTAAAAACTAACTAATAATCTAGTATACTACCACCGGATCGGAACACGGTTACACTGAGAAAGATCCGGCAAGAAAACTCAGGTAACATGATGCTAAATTAAAGTTAATTTTGAAGGCGGCTTACTTTATGTTACTAAAAGGTTTTAATTTATAAAATTATCTTTAGTTATTATTATTGTGGGTCAAATCTACACAATATGAGCTCACGGTGTCTTGCAGTCTTGTGGTGGTCTTTTTGGATTTGTTTTTAATAATGTTTATAACAGGATCCCAGCTTGATGGTAACACCCAGCCACCCGGAGCCAGCCGGATCTTTCTAAAATGTATAATACTCGCGTAAACATCAGAAATCATTATCATTTACGTAATTCTGTACATGAGGTTATACGGCAAAGTTAAATATATCATAGCTAACTATATATTTTGTACGTGGTGACGGAGTAAGAATACAATTCACCATCCCCTACCTTTCCCGTGAATATGGTATAAGACGAGAAAGGGATATAATACGCAGATGCAAAGAAAAGAAAAAAAAACTTTATATAAAACCATATACCACCACGTTTGATCAGCGTAATAATTATAGTAGATTAATTCTTCTTCTTAGACGGTTTTTCTTGGCAGGACGGTCGTGATCATTATGTAGCATGAGATAAGGCAGATGTTATTTGCTTTATGATATTTCGCCATGTTTTTCTGTTTGAGGTCATCCTAGTACACTCATTAAAAGGTTACCTACTGCAGACCTCATCTGGTGGGTCCATCGCATGGGTGCCCTCCCACGCGGCCTAGTGCCTTCCACCTTGCCCTGGACAGCGAGGCGTTCTATTGACTGGCCATCACGCCTGGAAACATGTCCGAAAAAAGAAAGTATGCGAGACTGTACTATAGAAAATAGACGCTGCTTGATGGCGAGTTCTTGAATTATCGAAACATTGGTTCGAAATTCGGTCCATGATACTCCAAGCACTTTTCTCCAATACCACATCGCCAGTGCGTCTATCTTCTTCCCTCTATTAATCCTCTCCCATAATAGAGAAGGCCCAAGCCCAATAATGAATGTATATGGCCTTAGATGATGATGATTTAATGACCTACATGATAAATACTTAAAAAATAGAGCCACTGCTTAATATATTTTTTAATATAATTAATAATAGGTTATCTATTATTACTACATCGGTTACATATATTGCAAATGACAAACGTATGAACTTTTTACAAACAGTGCGGCTTTTTACAAACTATATATGTAGATTTTCACATAATATTTTCTCTCGCCATTAAACTGAATGATAATTTATATCGCCGAGCACACACAAATTTAAGAAGTCGGGACGGTTTATGTTTGGAACAAATCCAAGTCATTTTAGTCCGAGTTAACTTCTCTTTTTACAGTTAATCAAAATTTTTTAGGGCTTTATTCGCAGATAATTTTTCTTTTGATAAATCTTTATAAAAAAAATCCACGTGGTGACGAATTAAGGGTACAATTCACCACCCCTTTTCTTGCCCGTGAGTGTCGTAAAATACGACTAAGGGATTACAATATGCATAGAACATTTATGAAAGACAGGGACAACTCGAAATAAAACTCTATACCAACCCGTCTGACCAGATTGGTATAGTAGGTCAATTTCCCTCCCAGTGTGGAGGAGGCTCGAGCTCAGCAGTGGTATCTGAGCTGTGATGAGGATAATAATAATAAAAATTGAAACTTCACAAAAATTAAAATGGTTAATTTCAGTTGCCATATTTTTTTATACAGTAATTTCTTCAAGGATAGCTGTGTTAATAAACTGAACTTAAAAGTTGTAATAGGGAATATGCACGAAACTCCAAAATGAACAAATTATTTTTATTTGTAATCTGTATTGCTTAAAAACGTACCTATACAATTATTTTTTAATTTTATCATTATTTAATAATTAAATTTAATTATCAAAAAGTGCCTTTTTTGAGATTCGCGCGCAAAATTTCTAAAACGCACCGCATTGGTTGGAGTACTATGATGTCACGTTTTGAACACGTGACACGTGAACACAGTCTTCTAGTTAGGGCTGTCTATATTAAAAAAAAATAGTTTTTCGATATATCGATATTTTTAAATATATATCGGAGTTCGATATAACGAAAAAAATATCGATATTTCGATATTTTCCCCATGACCACTCTTTAACTTCGTTCATTGCGGGGTTGCCGTGCCGAGTTTTAGCTTTTTTTTATCAAATTCTAGGAGTAATTGAAAACTGATCATCAGTTTCATGCCAGCGCTTCTACAGTAGATTAAGTTTACGGTGATTTTGTAGAATAAATACTTTAGAAGAAAAGATACAACACCAAATTTATTCAAATAAATATCGTCCCTCGATACGTACTTTTAATTATCGTCCAAAAAAAGTTCAGTATTAAGTATCGATATTTTTAAATAATAATATCTATATTTTGTGCTGTGTGGTAGAAGGCTTCGAATACTACCAACCCTTGCTTTGCTCGTGGGTGTCGTAAAATACGACTAAGAGCCCTAGATTGACCCGGACTAACTCCATCTGGTACCATTTGGGTCAACGATTACATTCCCAAGGAGGGTTGACGTCAGGCCGGCGGCCGGTCATAAAAGTCATTGCCGAAACTTTTTGCAATATGTCAAAACAGATGACATATTGCGTCGACTCCAAGTAATTGGGATAAGAGCAAGATGATGATGATGATCTATATTCTGACATATCGATATTTTATCAACAGCCCTCCTTGAACCTTGGATAGGAGGGAACCTTGTGATATCAAGTTGCTGTTTGTATGTTTCTAGTGATTATTTTTAGGAATGTGAAAAATAATCGATTTTTATAATAATCGATTTTTACAATCGATTATCAAAATAATAAAAATCGAATATTAATCGATTTTTTATTATTCGAAATTCGATCAAAATTCATCATACTATGTTAGAAAATAAAGCTCACATTTCCTAAAAAAAAAGTCATCATAATCCTGTTGGGAGAAAATATCGATTATTTTATAATCGATTTTTTTTAAATTAATCGATTATTTTATAATCGTTTTTTTTAATTAATTATTTTGTCATCGATTTATTTTAAAGAACAAAAAATCGATTATTTTATAAACGTTTTTTTTTTTAATTAATTGATTATTTTACAATCGATATTTTTTTAATTAATCGATTATTTCACAATCGATTTTTTTAATTAATCGATTATTTTGTAATCGATTTATTTTAAAGAACAAAAAATCGAATATTACAAAATCGATTTTTCCCTCCAAGTCACATTCCTAATTATTTTGTATTGTTACCCAGTTATTTCATAATAAGTTATTGGTTTTCTGTGTTCAAGTATTAATCTTGTGAATAAGTCTTATTACAATGACTGAAACCGGTTTCATCAAAGTATAGTCAGATAATCTTCCTAAAATAGACGTGTATATGATGACAACATATTTCGCGTCTAATTCAGATTTAATGTCTGTTAAACTCGGAGGAATAAAAGCTGCAAGGTAAATAAGATATAATATATTTAATAATCGTAATAATAATAAAAATATCGATATTTTTATCGATATATCGATATTTTTCCGATATAGCGAAGCCCGATATTGATACATTGTAAAATATCGATATGTCGAAAAAGGATATTTATAAAAATATCAACAGCCCTAGTTTGCAGCCCTAGCAACTTGTACGAGTGTCGAGTACTCTGACGTCACAGAATACGCGCGCTGAAGTAGTCGCGTTTACATCGCCCATAAATAATGGCGATTTTTAAAAATTTTTGTTAGCGTAATGCTTTATATTTTGGATGTGTTATATTTATTTCTAGTAATGTAATAACTAGTAGAAACGTATAAAAAAATAAAAAAATATCATGCATATTCCCTATTGAGTGCATTAGTTGCGACAATTCCAAGCATTTTTTTGGTTTTAGGAAAATCACGACAGCAAAACCCTAACAGGACTGGGAATCGAAACATTTCTGTCGTAAGTCCCAAAATAGGAGACAATCAAGTCACATGTGCAAATGATAATTTCTTAGTCTAACTAAATCTTATGACTAAATAATAAAATCATCATTATCATTATGACCATGCTTTTATCTTAATTTA
This sequence comes from Lymantria dispar, assembly GCA_032191425.1. Lineage (NCBI taxonomy): Eukaryota > Metazoa > Arthropoda > Insecta > Lepidoptera > Erebidae > Lymantria > Lymantria dispar. Next base: position 1,051,100 of record CM063449.1, read on the forward strand.
TGGGACTCAATATATTATAAACTTTTCTTCCATGATGACTTCTGATGATTACGAGAGTATTACACATTATAAATATTTGAAAAAACTGCTGACTTTGAAACGTCGAGAAATTAAAAATCAAATGCCAACGCGATTAAATCCGTAAATTAGTTATATTTATTATCTGTATTCTTCCATGATACATATTGAGAGAGGTTTGGCAATAGTTTTATGATCTGCCTGACGTCAACCCTCCTTGGATTGGCCCAGATTGATGTATGTTAATCACCTATTACCACAATGGTAAGAAACGTAAAGTTTGTTCGTAATCGCCGCAACATAGCACTACATAATAAGATAAAGCTTGATTAATTAATTAAAATATTCGCGAATGCAACTAAACAGTTTGTTAAAGAAAATCATTCGAGATGTCTTTGTTTAAGCCGAGGGCAAATATTTATTTCGCCAATGCAAATGCTGTAAGGTTACTGCCAGGCTAGGAGGCAATAAATTCTAAAGACAAGATTAAACTTGTCATGGGACCCCATTTACTTAACGCAAATTTATGCAAATACCAACTCGTCTTGTTAAGGCCTCTGCAAATCGCGCGAGATGTTTTTGTTTCCTTCCGATAAGGGTACTTGAATAGTTCAGTAAATAGTTGATATATTGTACTATCGATCAATGTAGTGGTACGTATTGTCATTGCGCTTGTCTTGAATGTAATTTATAGTCACGATGTGGTACTTATTGTGTTGGTATAGAACTCACCATATTACGCTTCGATATCAAAGGAAAACGTTAAGGTTTTGTAAACAAATCTCACAATGTATGGAGGCGTTTATTTATTCACTGTGTAACGAGTTCTTGATGTTGTGTACTCAGATTTGGATTCAAAATGTGAGGTAAAGTAGTAGGATTTTCATTACGACATATTTATATATATATATATTTATATATCATCGGCAGATAATACCTTAACATCGTTTTAAAAATCATTAATCGTTAACATTGTTATTTACGAAAAGTTAGACAATGATAAAATTACGATTAATTTACATATTAAATTATATACATATATAAGAAGCTAGTTGGCTGAATCATAAACTATTAAAAATAGAAACACGAAAGTTTTACAGTAGTTTCTTTTGTGACATAGAGGCTCGTTAAGAAAGGAATTTTAAAATTCCACCCCATAGAAAGCAAAGTTTGTATAGGAAGAAAAACCTTTATCGATTGTCTTCAAATTAAGCATAGTTACTCTTCAATAAAAATACTTAAGCATATATTTCAGCGTTTGTCAATTTTTATTCCCTAAGGGTGTAAAATAGGGGATACATATTTGTGATAATACTTTTACTTGATTTCTTTTTCCTTTAAAATTAGCACAAATGAGTATTAGATAGCGACTAAAAAGAAATATACTGAAAATCAGGCCCTCATAGGATATATAAGGCTATAAGTAGAGGGTTTATCCTGTAAAGGAAATTTTCTGAAAATCAGGCTCTTAGAGGATGTATAAGGCGATAAGTAGAGGGTTTGTCCTGTAAAGGAAATTTTCTGAAATACAATTTATTATTTTCGTTAGTCCAAGTACACATAATCATAACTACATCGCTTTGAGCACTTAAAAAGATTGCAGACATGTAGCAAGAAAACTCAACAGAAAATTTAAACAAGAAGGAAGAAATAATTTCTGGAAAGCGTCTGGATATCGTCGCTTGTTTCAGAGCAGAAAAAAAAAACACGATATCTCGAAACTGGATTACTGCGAGGAAACATTTGTTTCTAATGAGTATTACTTCTTATATCTGAGGGTTTTATTTCGCATTTGTCTTATTGTTACATTCTTGTTTTTTCTTCTGTATTATCTTACAAAGATTTGAATTGTCTTGGAAGATTTCCCTTTTTGATATTAGGATTTCTCGAGATATATTTTCTAGAGTATGCTATGAAATTTACGATGGCATTTCAACCGGCTTTTCATCATCGAAAGACTATAAGGGATGTAGGTATTTATATAATAGTTATTTGTTGTAAAATATTTTTTCTGTTCTATTTAAGTCTAAGGGTCTAATTAAAGTCAATTGATGGACATTTGACTGCATAGATGATGCCATCTATGCATCTAGTAAATAAGATACCGACCTTAAATGCCAGTTTAGTGGGTTCGATTCTCACGTAGAACAATATTTTGTGTCATCCATAAATAGTTGTATTATTTCTGGGTGCAATTTGTGTCCATTAAAATATGTGTTTCTAAAGACCTTCTCAACGCAAGTATTATTTTCTTTTAGCAGGCTATTATCTTTTTACAAAAATAAATAAATAATAATATCATAGTAATAGCGCTGGCGTAATGGTCTAAGTTCTCCGATTCCAGTGTCATAGGTTCAAACTCCACGTAGGACGGTCTGAAAATAATTAGTATTTGTTATTATCTTTATATATGTATGTCACTGAACTCCTTCTAAATGGCTGAACCGATGTTGATAAAATATTTTGTGTGTGTTCAAAGGGATTCGAGAATAGTTTAGATTCACAATTGGACTCGGTAGGTGGCGCTGTTCGGGTAGAACAATAACATAACTTGAGAAAGACTTTACCTATTTCGTCAATTTTTTTTAAGTTTTCTAATACTTTGAAAGAGGCTTTTACGGTAAAAAAATTAGGAAAGTAGCGCAAAAAATTTGTAAACTTAAGACTTAACGACTATATAAACCATGTACAGGACAATGTCTGTCGGGTCAGCTAGTGTATTTATAAATTCCTCCGCGACATAAGGATTTATTTGTTAGTGCCGACTGTTAAGTAAAAAAAAAATGTTTCATGTAGTCTCCTAAACTATGCTGCAGTTAAATTGGATCCACCTTAGTAACCATGGAGAGCAAAAAAAATATCTTGTTTAAAATGGAATTGGTTTTATACTCCAACTGTTTGTGTGGTGACGGAGTAATAATACAATTCACCACCCTTATCCTCGTAGGTATTGTAAAAGATGAAGGGATACGCAGATACCATTTATGCAAGAGAAAACAAACTTGACATAAACCCTATACCGTCTGACTAGCATGGTATAGTAATTCCAATTCCTTCCCATTATAAAGGGAACCGAACCCTAACAGTGGAACGTTTATGAGCTGATATAATAATGATGATACCCCAACTACTCATAGAAATAGTAAAAAGTTTAATATCTACCGGCTTAAATTAAGATCTAGATTAGATATTCTTAAAGCTCAACGAAAACAATTAATCGCTGTCACCATGTTTAAGGATTTCAACTTCAGAATATTACATAAAATATAAAAAAATATCGACGTCTTTGCGTGCGTTCATTACAGAGATTTTAGCTCTGGTATTACTTGAACTAATTCATCAAAGTACCGATTAAACACCTCTTCGTGTATACCGAGATCTGTTTCATTAATCACGTCATTATGGACACCAGATATATATTCATCTGTTTCTCCAAGTTGATCTTTAATTGATTTCAAATAGAGTATATTTTCATTTGCCAATATTTATGTGCGTAGCATTTAGAGGGATCAAGTTGATTGATTGGCATTCAGTTCAGAGATCAATGCGCCTGCACTAATACGTTACTGTCCATTGTAATGATTGATAGTTTTGTGACTATTTACATTGTCTCTGCTTGTTGTAACATACTTTTAGTTAAATATTATATCAGGATAAAGAACATCATGAAAGAGTTTGCTTAGTCGAACATCGTTATCTCCAAATTTTATAACAATACTAGCAACTCGCCCTCGCTTCGTTTCGGTTTCAGTCGCTTTACCCGCGTTGTTCCCGTTTCCGTAGGAATACCGGGATAAAATATAGCCTATGTTACTCCCTGATATTATAGCTTTCCAATGGTGAAAGGATTTTTGAAATCGGTTCAGTGGTTTAAGCGTGAAAGCGTAACAAACAAACAAATATCCTTACTTTCGCATTTATAAAATTAGTAAGGATGTGTTTTTTTTTCCTTTGGTGGTGTAATCCTTCCTTACTAATATTATTAACGCGAAAGTTTGTGAGTATGCGAGTACGTGAGGATGTAAAAATGTAAAGATGTTTGTTGCTCTTTCACACAAAAACTACTGAATGGATTTTAATGAAACTTCACAATAATATAGCTTACATATCAGAATAACACATATGCTATTTATAATCCATCTATAATTTATCCAGATATTTCCACGGGAACAGGAACTGTGGTAAGAATACCATTCACCACTCTTGCACTTGAATGTCGTGCATATCCGTAAGTCGACTTTTATAACACCCACGGGTAAGAATTACTATTCCGTCACCACAATGGAAATTTGTACGATATTCACGGTTTACCCAAAGAAGCGATACACATGAAATTCTTAGTCCAAAACTATATGGAACCTAAACCCAGCAATGTTAAAAGTAAGGAAATAGTCATCTTCGTTCAGAGTATTCTCGTCCATTGCTGGATGTAGGTTTCCCTCATGTTTCATTACAAATTGCGATCCTTTGTCACCCGCATCCAACGACCCCCAGCAACTTTCACCTGGTCATCGGTCCACTCAGTTTAACGTCCTATACTGCATCGTCCGATACGTGTCGCCACTCGAGAACCTTTCTTTCCTAATGATTGTCAGTTCGCAGAACAATGTAACTGCCCGCCACCGCCCATTATAACTTCAACGTGATAATTTTTTTTTTTTTTTTTAATGACAACTCCCTGCACTAAGGAAATTAATCCTTGTATTGCGGGGGACTTTACAAACATATAATTAACGGACACAAATTACATCCAGACTCAGAACAACAATTTGTGGATCGCACAAGGTATTGTCCCGCGCAGGATTCGAACCCGCGACACTGGCACTGTAAGTCGGTATCTTAACCACTACGCCATCTGTGCAGTCCTTTTGTAAAGTAAAAAAAAAAAAAAGTAAAGTCTTTTGCAATTCTTCATGCAATGTCGTTTACACCCGTTCCTGTAGGGATTGCCGAATTTCGGTTCGATTTTATTTCGCTGAGACATTTCAAACATGGCCCGCTCCATAGCACGCTGAGCGACTTTGATCTTGGCTGTGAGGCCTATACTTAGGGACCAATTTTCCGTGCCGTATTGCCAGATACTGAAAGTACTACTATTGCAGTACTAACTACCAAGGTATATTAGATGAGAAAATCCCCAAGGAAATATATACATTAAATAATTATTTGTTTTAAATATCAGACTTTAATATTTGGAGTATAAAATGGTCCAAAAGTTGTTTCAAACGAACTCAGTTCTTAATGGAATTTACTCTAAGTAGAAAGTCTTTAAAATCCACTGACCGCTGAGTTTAAAAAGACTGAATATGTCCAAGATATAAGAGATTGTCTAATCTAAAACTTTTTATATTGCTGTTGGTAACAAACAAGCAAACACCTCACTCAACTGATAGTAAATAATAGTTCTGCTCAAGGATCTTTGCTAGACTACTGGCTACCGTGAAGAAAGTGAAGGGAGTGTAAATGGTTGTAAACCGAAGCATATTTAGTGATACATAAGGTATCACCAAAAACACGCAAACACCCTCAGTAAGTTAGGCTCTCGCTCACCGAATAAAAGGCAGTAAAAATGCAATTAACCATATGTCAATTTTCTGCGAGAGTCAGATGATGATATTACTAGCAAATACCCGTGGTAACACTTCTGCAATTCCCATTCTCACGGCAACATTTCTCGTTTTCAAAAATATTTTAATGACGTATGCGTGAAAGCGTAACAAATTATTTTTATTAGTTATGCTTTTATAAAACTCGTATAAAACAGTCGATTATAAAGAGGAAACAAAATTAAAATAAAGTTCAAATTTAAATTAATCAACTCTATTACCTTGGGGCAAGCAAGCTCGCAAAAATCCCAGTTGAACCCAGCGGTATCAGAACTAAAAACTAACAAAACTAACAATATCTAGTGAACTCTAGTCGAGAGTCGTATCTCTACAATGTGAAAAGTTCAAACCGAACATTTATTTTCTGCAGACAATTGCTTAAATGTTCTATTCGAAATAAACTTTGAGGGAAAACTTCTTTAGTATTCTATAGTCTAAATCTATGATCGTGGGAATTCATAACATGTTGAAAGGTATCCAAAACTTCGTGATGATAAAATCAAATCAAATCTTGATAAAATCTATCCCCTGGAGAACACAAGTTAAGAATATAATTTTCACCACCTATTTTGCTGTGGGATTCGTAACAACAGTTAAGCGAAGAGCATGGGAACAGTGAGCCTACTCTTGAAATCAATTCTAATTTCGAATCCGATTCAATTCCAATCTCACCAATCTTATATTTGGTACTCTTAAGCAAAATTGAGAAAGAATTCTTCGCATTTGCCGTTGTTATTTTCACCAAATGTGCCGTATTTTATTATTTTAAATTAATACTGTTACCGAACTCGATCACCACAAAGATGCTTTAACGATTACGATAATAACGATAATAACATTAACGATTTTAAACTACGTCAAAATCACGTCGGGAGTAGCAAATATTTGACTTAATCGACGAGAGTCGAATTCATTTAGTTAGTAAGTTGTAGTTAAAAAAAATCCACCGAATTTGTTTCCAATCGTGCGCTAGTGTCGCATTCAAAAGTACAAAATTTCTCAAATTCGAGCTGCGATTGGATTTAGGATTGGAATCGAGATTCAAGAATAGGTACACAGGTGCTGTCCATCTTCTGGAAAACCTATAACACCAATCACTAAACTGCATGACAAGCCTTTCGTGGGTAGGCTTATGTCTAGCAGTTGTCTTCTTCATTGGTGCCGACCTGACGCGGTCGCAGCCTTCTGCGAGGCTGTGATATCGCAGAAGGAAGCCGCGGGTCGCGCGCGCGAGGAGCGCAGCCTCGATGAGTGTGCCGACCGCAGCCCACCCCAAAAAGAAAAAAAAAACAGTTGTCTTCTACAGGCTGACGATAATGATAATCCTTAAAATACTTTTACTTTAAATTTCTATCGTTTTAGTTCTAATCCATCGAAATTTCTATGCCGTTATCTGGTGATAAAATTCAATTCTCTACCCCCTATCTTATCCATAGATGTCGCAAAAGACTTTTGAGGAATACAATAAAGACACAATACAATAATATAATTGAATATAAAAAATTATACCAACACATACAGCCAAGTATATTAGGTCCATTTCTTTTCCATTGTAGAGAAGGCTCAAGCCCAACGTTAGAACTTCATTCATTCATTCATTTCGGCACATATACGTCCTACTACTGGGCTCGAGCCTCATCCACAATAGCAAGGAAATTGACCTTACTATACCACGCTGGTCAGACAGGTTGGTATAGAGTTTTGTTTCGAGTTTCCTTCACTTGCATAGATGTTATATGCATACTATATCCCTTAGTTCTCTTATACGACATCCACGGCTATGAGAAGGCTGGCGAACTATATTTGTACGTTAGGACTTATATAGGCTGAAATGATAAATACCGGAGTTATTTCGTGACATCCATAATCTTCATCGTGGTCATTCAAGAGCTCGAAATCATTGCCATATTGTAAAGTATTCGAAAGATCGTGAAAGTAACAAAAATAACAATGCATTTATTCGTGTATTAATTATTGTTGATTAGTTGATTGTTATCATTCTGATGTCAATACTAATTTATCATTATCACAGGTCATATACGACCGGCTTTAATCTTTTGAACAATGTAATGAAAATTGACCACGCTGATCAAACTAGTTGGTATAGGTTTATATTTCGAATTTGCCTTATTTAACATAGTCATTATATACACAAATGCAAGCTCTAGTCGTCTTCAATTGTATTTTTATTCTATTACAAGCAACCTGCCCTCGCTTCGTTTCGGTTCCAGTCGCCTTACCCGCGTAATTCCCGATCCCGTGGGAAAATCGGGATATAATATAGCCTATGTTACTCCGTGATATTCTCCTTTCTATTGGTGAAAGAATTTTTGAAATCAGTTCGGTGGTTTAAGCGTGAAAGCGTAACAAACAAATAAACTTACTTTCGCGTTTATAATATTAGTAAAAATTACACGGCACAGAAACTGCAGTAATAATTACGGTAATGTAAATGCTGAGCATGAACTTTCGTGTCCCCAGTAGAGCTAGTGAAGTGTTAGTATACGGTCACTGGTATATATAATATGAGCTGTGAGTGAAGCGCTCACTCCCAGGTCAATCAGCTGTTAAGTGGCTAACGAAATAAACTGTTACTTCCACATTCGTTCGTGCACCTATTGATAGGGTTGCCAACAATTATTTATATATATTTTTTATGTGAAATCTATTACAAGAAGTGTCTTAAGAAGTATTTCATGTATATTAAATGAGACTATGTTTTTACGCTCGGCTATGTAAGGCTCGTTCGTGTAAACTCGGCTTTCGTCGACTATTAGAATAGTGTACAATACAAATGAAGATCAGATAGAGTAAAATTGCCCAGTTTTTAAACCTAGTCTTGCCGTAAATACTATAACAAGGAAAAAAAATTCTATTGCAAATACCATTTGTTACTTTTATAGTGTGTTAGTTTAATACATAAATATAAAACAATTTAAAATACAAAAAGCTTATTCAAAGTGGTCACCATTGGCTGCAATACAGTCCTTTCAACGTTGAGACTAGTTGTCAATAGAAGCACGCACTCTTTCCCAGGGAAAATTCTTCACTGCCAATCATATGGATTGTTATAGGAACTCCAAATTATCATGGCGTTTATTGTAAGTCGTATTCTCTAAAACTAACCATAAATCGGATTAAGATCGGGACTAGACGACGGCCAATCTTCAGTTCTGATGAAGTGCAAAATGTTCGTTTCTAACCAAGACTGCGTAGACTGATCTTTATGACCCGGCGCTGAGTTGCTGGAAGGACCATTCTGGATCATTGAACATGGTGTTGTTACGGGGCTTCACTACCTTCTCAAGAATGGTATCTTGATACACTTTTTTTTGTCGCGATGTTTTGGTACCTTTTTCACAAAAGTATGGCTCAGTCACTCCTTCATATAATACCCCACCAAACCATCACCGAAGTCGGATAATGCCCTCGTTGCACTCTGTCGACTAATTGCGAAGCTTTCTTAGAGATTTGGGCATAAATATGGTCATTTTATTTGAAAAATATTGCTCAATTATAAAATTTTTCTCATCTGTAAACAAAATTTTTCTGTGACCTCTCTTTGCGTCCCGCTTCAGTAGTTTTTCGATTTTACCACCCTATTCTTTTTTAAATTATCAGTTAAGAAATGGCCAGTACATCTCTTATAGGCTGCAAGTCCTAAGTCATCTTTTAAAATACGCGACATGGTGCAAATTCTAGGTGCTATCTTCATCTCCCGAGATAACATCTTTTGCTTTCGGACAAGATTTCTTTGAATTCTTTCCCTCACTGCTTTGACCACCTTTTTCGTACGAACACTATGTGGACGGCCAGATCTTTTCCTATCACAAACAGAGGAAGTCTCATTGCGTGATAACTAAACACTTCACAAAAAAAAACTTACTGTATAATTGAAATGAAATTACATAAAATAATAAATAAACTATATACGAGTATCAACCGATCTATCTATGTTAAACGATATTTTTAGCGCGTATCCTGTCATTTAGCTGACATTTATTTCAAACAACTGGCCATTATATCACACAACTGATAATTAAAAAAAATTAATATCGTTGTTAAGTTTTCTTAAAAATTTTAATGTTCTGCTCAACTTTTGTATTTTTTTCTTTCATAGAACCTTTTCCTTGCAATAATAAAAACAACGAAAAAAGAATGACCAAAATTGTTCCATCCGTTTACGCGTGATGCGAAGACCAAGGGAAATAGAGATTTATTTTTATATATGTGTATAGATTGGACAACATAATGTTGGATTTTATTCGTAAACTAAAACTGCTTGAATAAATTATTAAGCTAAGATATGACTTTCATAAAATCTAATTCAACTCGAGTAGAAGAAAAAAGTTTTAATCTCTCCTTAGAGATTTAATTATCTTAAAGATTTCCTGTCTCAATGAGTTTTTCGACCTGACTCTCAGTCTAGCTCTGAGCTCTTTCATAGATAATGATATCTTTTTATCCTTTTGTTTAATGTGTAATGACCGCTTTTAAAAAATATTAGACTTATTCAGGTTTGCAAAGTTTCATCAGCTGAAGTGTAGTTACCATAGGATCTTGTTTCTTTAAATGTATAAATTTGCATAAATATAATTCGGTAGAAACATAGCTAATACAAGTCTGAAATAGTGGTAGGAGCACACTATTGACAGTAGTCTGTCTACATCCACGGGTCGGTCCGTCCGGGGTAGTACCATACTCTCGTTGAAAATCGACGTCTGAGTAGTAGCAATTTGTTGCTCGTTCGGAAAGCAAGAGAGCCGGAAGCCCAACTTTCTAAGGTTGTTTACGTGTGGTTGGTTTTTGTCATGTCTTTAGTATCACCGAACCTCATTTCACGCATTCACACTTCCTTCACCTTCTTCATGGTAGGCAGCGGCCTAGCAAAGGTCTATGAGCGGTAGCATCACTTACCATCAGGTGTATTGTTTGCTCGTTTGTCACTGTTTGCAATAATAAAAATAGTACACAGATTACTTTTTATCTTATAATAAGGTTTTATATCGAATTTTCCTTCATCATCATCATTTCAGCTCGCATACGCTCCACTGCTGGGCTTAAACCTCCTCCTGAATAGGAGGGAAATTGATCGACCACGCTCGTCAGACGTATTGGTATAGGGTTTTATTGCGAGTTTTCCTTCTCTTGCATAGATATTATATGCGTCTTATATCCCTTAGTCATCTTTTACGACATCCACGGGCAATAGACGGAGTGGTGAATAATATTCTTACTCCATCACCACACAGAAAATAAGGTTATAAAATTCCCACCTTTTTTTTTGGGGGTGGGTTACGGTCGGCGCACTCCTCGCACCACTCCGTCCGAGGCGACAGAGGGGCGTAAGCACGCACACACGTAGCCCACCCGTGACACGTCGCCCTCGTCGTTGGGCCAACCAGCGGACAAAATGTCCACCTAACACGCCAGTGGGAGAAGTGAAAGCCGGCTACACTCGTTGTATTAGAAGAACGGCTAACACCAATTTCCTGGTAAATTCATAAGGTCGATTGCGATCTTTAACCAAATTGCCATGTATGAGAATAGACGTAGTATCGCTGTTTTCACCGAGAGATCTATGTTCTATAGGCTAGATATTAATCTAATAGGTAGATATTTACCTAGTAAGTACTCCTCAATTTAATTGAAATTAATAGTAACACAACAAAAATTTTGTGCGTTCATATTACCTGCTTTCCGTTACAAGAATAAAGAGGAAAATCTTAATAATTATTTTTTTGCAAAAAAAGAAACCGCCTTCAATAATGTAGACAATGTAGATAATTTTTTAGATTTTTGTTGATTTTTCAAAAAATGCTTGTCCGATTCCTTTCCATCTAAAAAAAGAATCATCAAATTTCGGTTCATAAACGACGAAGTTATCCGCGAACAAACATAAAAAAGCATATATACGGTCGAATTGAGAAACCTCCTCCTTTTATAGATATACATTTATAGTATGTAATACTTGCGTAAACATAAGAAATAGTTAAATAGTAGAATGTAAATCGTTACGGACTGAAATATGCAAATAAAATACTCCGGTTAGAGTATCTTCATACCAAACTTGCCAGATATACAACATCACTAAATTTCTTGAAGAGATGCCGAGACCATGAGCTCATTCCTACATATGTAAAGATTCCTTTCAAAGAAAAATATACGTGTAAGCGCTAATCTTAGAAAAGACGAGTAAAAAGTTATTACAAACGATAATTCAAACGTGATAAAATCCAATACAATTGCGATAAAATCCGTAAAAATTGTTTTATTTACAATGCGATAAAAGCCGTAAAAATAATTTTATTTCATGATTTCATCTTATTTACGTCTCACTGTTCGGCTCGAGCCTCCTCCGCGTTAGGAGGGAAATTAAACTTACTATACCATGCTGGTCAGACAAGTTGATATAGAGTTTTATTTCGACTTTTTGTTCTCTTAATTTTATTTATAACTAGTAATATTCACGTAAACATCAAAAATCATTACATAGTATAATAAAAAAACAAAGTACATACTGCTCCTAAAATGTTTTCACTTCAAAAATTGTTACTGAAGACATTATATGAGTAATGTAATTCAATTACACAGATTGTAATTTACTATTCAGAATGTAAGACAGATCGCAGTAATAGAATTTGCCGCGATGTTGCACGCTCAATCTAGCTGTATGAATTGCTCAAAGTTAAAGAGTTCCTTTGCAGTTGGATGTCTGCGAATAGTTTCGATCCTGTTCAGAACTATAATTTAGATGCATACGTTTGATATGAAAAGATTTACGAGTTCATATTACCAATATAGAAATATACTTGACTGTGATTTGGCGTATTGGTTTAAATGTTGCTTGTTAGCTCCATTCCCGGGTATGGCAGTTCTTTTTATTAGTCATAATTGTATGTTTTTATCCTGTAAGTTATTTTTGTTCGTTAAAACTCACGTATGATTATTATTTAATAATACAATGTGTCGAAAATAAATAAACACGTGTCTCATTATTTGTTAATTTTCATCCTCTGCGGATTGTAAAGTAGGATCTAACTTTGCAATGACACTTTTAATCAATTACTTATTATTATTAAAAATTAACACAATATTAGAGTGTCTTACTTTTGTGATGAAGAAACCCACTAGAAAGAAAGAAAGAAAGAAAGAAAGAAAGAAAGAAAAATGCATTTATTCGGCCTAGGACATGCTAAAGATAATTATCATCAGAAGAAATAAATGTATGCTTAATTTAAAATGAGAAAAAAAAAAGAATGAATATTTAAAAATATATTATTCTAACGATTCCTGGTGTTTATGCGAGTGTCACATATTGTAACTAAATCTATTTTTACGGATTCTATCGCGTTACTACGGTGTGCGCCCCCGCCATTGGCCTCCAAAAAAAAAAACAAAAAAAAAGTGTGATCATTCATACGAGGACTAAGATGTCTCACGTCCAACAAGTCATCGTTCTTACAGTGATTAATATCTACCCGCTACAAAATTAGTTATTATATTTTGACTTTTCATGGCAGGGAACGTGCGTGAGTGGAGCTCCTCTTTGGTGACACGTTCCACCACCGGCGACTCGGGCGGCGCAGGCGCGAGTACCTGCGCCTGATGTCGCCCTAGCCGAGGCCGCGGATGACCAAACCGGGGACTTTAGTCCAGCACCCGCGGAGAGGCTGACCGCGCGACGGTGACCAACGTCCCGGGACAGGAACGTCGAGAGGTGAGGGTACCCGAAATGGTATTCCATTGGGCCGACCACTGAGGACAAGGAACTCGGCACTGGTGGTCGGCCCAACGACGAAGGCCACGTGGGTACGGGTGAGTTATGGTCCCGCGCGCCGTCCTTGAGTCGCCCCGGACGGAATGGACTGCGTGTGCGCTTACCATAGCCCACCCAATAAAAAAAATACCAACACGTCTGACCAGCGTGGTAAAAGACGACCAAGGGATATATATGCATATATCATCTATGCAAGAGAAGGAAAACTCGAAATAAAACCCTATACCAACCTGTCTGCCCGTTATGGTATAGTAAGGTCAATTTCCCTCCTATCGTGGAGGAGGCTCTAGCCCGACAGTGGGACATATTATGTGGGAAATGATGATGATGATGATGAAATTTTGACCCACATTAGTATACAAATTTATTGCCAATATAAACCTAACCAACCTACCAAAGTTTGTTATACTTAAAATTAATAAAATGTTATAATATTATTAAAAATTTCATGTTTAATAATTACTGACCAAAAACAATATAATTTTTTACATTGAATCGTTTTCTTTTCTATTGGCAATAAATGTGTAACAAAACGTGGGTTAAAATTTAATAACATATTCTGTAGCGGGTAAATGTAAATCTCAGTAATAATGATGACTTGATGGACGTGGGACATCTTAATCCTTCCGTGACCGTACGCTGAAAAGATGAACGCTGAAAAGTATTCAAAACGTCCGGAAATCAAAAATCAAATACAAACATGATAAAATCGAAATAGTTTTATTTATAATACACTAGCTGACCCGGCGAACTTCGTAACGCCATAATTTTTTTTTCGCAAATACATTTTCTAAATTTCCAAATATATATTCTCTAATGGAGGAACCATTACTGATTTGTCGGGAAAGATTCGATCGTCTTGGTCTCGCCGTTGTTAATGATGATTCAAAGAGAATACAAATTACTGATGATTGATTTCTGAGAAAATTATAATTATCAAATTTTAAACCATACTTAACTATAAACAAAATTACGTTTAGCTGTCACTTGCATTTTGTTATTACATATCAAATGCGTTTTTGTTATTCTACGTTTCATAGTGACTAGTATTCTCTTTGACATGAGTTTCGGTGTGAATATGGAAATGTCATGTTTAGCTCTTGTATTATATTAATTTTTTTAGTGTTTTATAGTGTTACATTAAATAATTTTGCTGATATTTTATGTAATATAATACAGTTAAGGTATCTAAAGAATGTGTTATAAGAGTGGTGTACGTGTATTTTCATATTCTACCGTAATTCCCAGAGAAATCAAATAATTAGGTTTACAGCGGCTAATTAATGGTAACGACTTGACTTGCTGATGGACATGACTATAAATAAGCTATTTTATATAAAGAAATGTTAAATAATATGAAGAAAATTATATCACAATTGGATGTATGGGCTTTAATCTCTTTGCCTGTCTGAATGGACAAACAGAAACAAAAAAAAATCTATTTGACATTTTATGTCACGACGTCACGTCACACGGGGACGCGATCGAAGGGGATAAAAAGTAGCTCATTGCCATTAAGAAGAAGAAGAACGGGATAAAAAGTATCATATGTCCGTCTCCTGGTTCTAAGCTACCTCCCCACCAATTTTCAGCCAAATCTGTACAGCCGTTCTTGAGTTATAAACGTAGTAACTAACACGACTTTCTTTTATATATATATATATATATAGATATATTGTTTTTAATTTAGAAATTATAATTTCATATTAGAATACAAATAAGGAAAATTTTAAGGGAGACGTCACAGATGATTTCTACGTGAACGTAGTCACAAGCTAAAGCTATTTCATTATAACGCCTGACTACTAAAATGTACCCTATTTAGTTGCTCAATCTAAGAGCTTGTGATTAATATACGCTTACAATGTTAGATGAACAAGGCAATCTGACTGTATGCATATAATTATACATATATCTTCTTACAACTAAACTAGTAATGTACCAAAAAGGCCTCAGGGAGCTTGGAAATTAAACTGTTATGTTTTGCTATGCTCTCGTACATCATGGGGTAGTTCCAAGGTTCAGATAAGATCGTCGCAGCATCGGCCTGCGGCGATGGGGCCAGGGTGGAGGGGGTCGATGGCTCCGTGGGGAAAGGAGACACGGAACGTAGCGCGTTACAAACGAATTAATATTATTTTAATGCCACTTCCCTCTCATAATTTATTCTTATCTTAGAGAATTTGGTAGGGCGAAAAAAAAAGGAAGCCTTTTTATAAATTTCCATGGCATGTTTAGCGAGAAAATTATGTACGTTTGAATAATGTACATTGTGTACGATTTATTGGCGTATAAATTCTTTTTATAGCGCAAAAAGGTTTTTTCTGTATGAGATAAATCTTGTTGCGTTGTTAATAAGATTCAAGAAATATTATCTTCTTAAATTACTCGCATTGTAACAGTATTATTTACAAGTATATCATACGCTCCTTTATGTTTTAATACAGTATATTGATGTGATACAATATATTTTTCGAAGTGTTATTTTTATGTAGTCATCATTTCAGATTATAATACGTCCCACTGCTCGAACCTGCTCCAGAATAGGAGGGAAATTGACCTACTATACTTACGCTGGTCAGACGGGTTGGTATAGAATTTACTTTAGAGTTTTCCTTCTCTTACATAGATGTTATATGCATAGTTAATCCCTTAGTCCTCTTTTACGAAACCCACGTTTAAGGGGGTGGTAAATTGTATTCTTACCCCGTCACCGTACGTAAAATTTGCTGTACGTAAACCTATGATTAATAGATGCCGTCCAAAATAATTATTTTTCAGGTACCTTTCCGCACATATATACAATATTTGGTTTAACGTTGTATTAATAAGAAGAAAGGGAATAAAAGAAAAATATTTATTCTGTTGTCGTTTTACAATTATACAATTTATAAGTATAAAGAAATTAATTAAAAATAAACACGGCTAAATAAAATGAGTTCCTACAACTTAATTAATCTAAGTTTAATTAGTGACAAAAAAACTCTGTAGGCTTAGTCTGTGCTATTTCGTTTGATGAAAATAGGGTTCATATATAAATTTTAACCGTAAATAACGGAAAAAAATAGATTTTTCAGAACTCAGACGAGAAATCATCGTCATCATCATCTCAGCCCATCTACATCCCACTACTATTCCATAGAAGAGAAATTGATATACTATACCATTCTAGTTAGACGGTTTGGTATAGAGTTTTGTTTCATGTCTTCCTTCTATTGGATAGATTAAATATACAATAAATAGTCTTACGGGCACGGATAAGTCATAGGGTGGCGAATCGAATTCTTATTCCGTTACAATACAGGTAAATAAATGATGCAAATTACCTTCCTAACTCGTTATTACACGGAAACCATTAATTTATAATATTTATCACTAACATTAATTACAATCTAGATATTAACAGTAAAACAGATTTATTTTTAATTCCTGACGTAAAAAGGGGTGGGCGGGTGTTATAAGTTTAAAATCGATGTCTGTCTGTCTGTGGGTGGATCTATCTGTCTGTGGCATCATAGCTCTCAAACGGAAGAACCGATTTCGATTCGGTTTTTTTTTTTCATTTGAATGCCAGTTTCCTTGCAGTGGTTCCTGGCAATGTTTGGTTAATATTGGTCCAGCAGTGTAAGAATATCAGCTCTTTTTCAAAATAATGTAATGCCGTGTGATAAATAAATTAAATACTTGGTTGCCAGTATAATCGTTAAATGACAATTAATTGATAATTCCTGTTGAAGAGAACGGAATATTTTAGTTTGTGGCGGGGGTTATTCAAAATTTTCAACTTTACTTATTATCTACATGCCAAAGAAGTTATTACTCTTTACATGTGCAAAAAATATATGCTTTTTTTTTCTATCTGACAACCCTAATCAGTAGTTTAAGAGAATTTTTCCTGTGCCGAGACATTTCCTGTTCCGTGAGAGCGGGGTCGAGGGACCTCACTCGCTGCCCGGCTTAATATTACCAGTATTACCTGACCCACCTAGCTTAACTTTTTCAACTAGAGCTGCAAAGCTACTTGGGCGATAACGGTTCTTGATATATTGGTGATTAAATGAATTCGGACAGAAGTATATTGCGTTAATTTCACATACCACAGATAATATATGTGTAAGGAAGCTTGTTAAAAATATAAATGTTACATTTGATTGATATTTGCCAGAAGACTCGCGCTAATAATCGTTAGTAAAGGATTTATTACATATGCAACTGTAACTAGCAATATGCTGAGGAAGTGAATGTGTGTATCATAATGATTTTTGATGTTTACGCGAATTGTAAATAAAATTACTTAACGGATTTTATCGCGTTTGTGTTTGATTTTTGACTGCTCGACGTTTCGAACACTTACAGCGCGTTGTAAGTGTTCGAAACACTATGACAGTTATAGTCAGCGTTCATAGTCACGTGTGGATTAAGATGTCTGACATCCAACAATTCGTCGTTACTGCAGATATTTATCTATCCGCTATAGAAATTAGTTATTAAAATTTGACCCACATTTTGGTAAAAATTTAATGCCAGTGCAAGAAGAAAATGAATCTATATGAGAAAATTATATTCTTTAAAATTAGTAATTATTAAACATTAAATTTGTAGTAATTATTATGACAATTTATTAATTTAAACCTAATAAATCTAATATGAGAAAGATCTGGCAAGAAATCTCATGAGGGCATGCTGCTAAATTATTATTAACTAGCAACCCGCCCTCGCTTCGCTTCGGTTATAGGTTATAGTGGTTTTACCCGCGTAGTTCCCGTTCCCGTGGGAATAACGGGATAATATATAGCCTAGTATACGCCCTGATATTATAGCTTTCCATTGGTGAAAGAATTTTTGAAATCGGTCCAGCCGTTTTGAAGATTACCCGGAACAAACAGACAGACAGACAGACAGATAAAAATTTTTTAATTGCTATTTTAGGCATAGGAGTCGTGTAAATAACTGTGTGAGCATGAAAAAAGCCTATTATTTTGACATTACAAACAGACACTCCAATTTTATTTATTGGTATAGATTTTAAAAGGCGGTTTACTTTATCTTACTAGAAGGTTTTGAATTTATATTATAACCTTCAACTATTACTAGTGTGAGTCAAATCTATACAATAAGTGCTCACAGTGTCTTGTAGTCTTGTGGTGGCTCCAGCCTTCTTTGTAATAAGAGCAAAATATATCCCTATATCACGTTGGTCAGACTGCTTGGTTTAGGATTTTATTTCAAACTAACAATCCGCCCTCGCTTCGGTTTCCATGGGAATACCGGGATAAAATATAGCCTATGTTACTCCCTAATATTATAGCTTTCCATTGGTGAAGGAATTTTTAAAATCGGTTCTGTGGTTTAAGCGTGAAAGCGTAACAAACAATCAAACAAACAAGCTTTCGCATTCATAATATTAGTAAGGATTATCCTTCTCTTGACTGATGTTCTACGCATACTATGTCCATTAATCGTGTTTTATCAGACCCACGGGCAAGATGAGAGGATGGTGAATTGTATTCTTACTCCATCACCACACCTAAAAACTTAAATTATATCTTATTATTTACAATAATAAGAGGTGGAGCTAAGAAAAGAAATACAACTACATTATACAAGTCAAACAGTGCATTATAAAATGAAAGAATTTCTTTCATGAATCGGCGACTAAATAAGGTCGTCAAATATTATTTTATTTAAGTGAGTGGCGTTGATGCGTACTGCTGGGGACTTGCTGTAAGTGTGGTGAGGGCAGGGGGGGGAAGTAGACGCGTTGCTTCATTAGCAAACCCTTTGATCCAACCGTAATGCACTACTTACGTTCTCTTTAAAAAAATATATTAATACATACTTCTTCGCATGGTGCACTTGACATAAACGAAAGCTTTGTAAACAAAGACTTTTTTATCGGTTTTTCTCAGCCGTGAAGCATCTTAAAATATTAATATATGTGACTGCACAGATGGCGTAGTGGTTAAGATAGCGACCTACAGCGCCAGTGTCGGGGGTTCGAATCCCACGCGGGACAACACTTTGTGCGATCCACAAATTGTTGTTCTGAGTCTGGATGTAATTTGTGTCCGTTAATTATATGTTTGTAAAGTCCCCCGCAATACAAGGATTATTTCCTTAGTGCAGGGTGTTGTCTTAAATAAATAAAATAAAAATAAATAAAAAAAATAAATAAATATACGTATAAATGTAGTTAGTTGTTTCCGTGTGATGACAGAGTAAGAATACAATTCACCAATCCCTATCTTGCTCGTGGATGTCGTAAAAGACGACTAAGGGATATAATATGCACATAACATCTGTGCAAGCGAAGTAAAGCTGCTTAAAGCTAAATGAAACCCTATACCAACATGTCTGACCAGCATGGTATAGTAGGTCAAAAAAGTTGATAAATTTTTTCGTGTGCTGATGGATAAAATAAGAATACAATTCACCACCCCCTGTCGTACCCACGGATGTTGCAAAAGACGATTAAAAATATAAAATACACATATCATTTATGCAAGAGAAGAAAAACTCAATGTAAATCTCTATATCAAACCCGTCTGACCAGCGTAGAATAGTAGATCAATTTCTCTTCTATTGTGGAGAAGACTCTACCCCCTAACAGTGGGACGTATATAAGCTGATATTGTGATGACAATAAGTTGATAGATTCCATCACTTCTTTTTTTAAAGAAAAAAATATTATCAAGGAGAAATAATTGTGTGGCATGAACTTTACAAATATAAAAATAACGGACATTATTACAGGCAGACTTGAAACAATCATTTGTGAATGGTATAAGAAATGTACGTGGAGCAAGTCGCTCCCTTCTCTCCAATATGTTTGAGGGGAGTGATGGCTACTCTATTTAACTCGGAAACATGTGCCACTTTTGGGATCTAGCCCAACTATACTTTTTTGATATTATTTATATTAGATTTTGAAAAAAGAAACAAATACTGGAGCTAATACTACACTCATTTGCAAAAAAAACGGGCACCTAAGCAATGAACCATTTCAAATGTTAATATTTCTTTGTTTGATAATTATAGGTAGTTTTATCCACACAATTTGCTAAATTAATAAGAAAATAATCGTTTTCATCAGTATTTCATAAAATTTAGATACAATTTATGGGAAATAATGCTAAACCTCGCTAGTAGTGTATATTCGCTAGTAGTGCATATGCTCATGAAGTAAAAATAAAAAAGTTTTTTGTTTGTTTTTCTTTAATAAAGTAAAAGCAGATAAATGTTTAGTATCGAGTGTGACCCCCTCTAGCTAAAATCACAGCTTGAATTCGTCTGGGCATGCTAGCGAGTATATCCCGGATACTTGCTTGCGGAATACGTTCCCACTCCGCAGTAATCACATTCTTCAGCTCTCTGATGGTCTGCGGAGCCGGGTGTACTGATCTCACACGCCGTTTCAGAACGTCCCAGACATGCTCTATGGGATTGAGGTCGGGACTTCGAGCTGGCCAATCCAAACGACGAATGCCGACCTCTTGCACATACGCATTAACATCGCGGGATCGGTGGGCGCGAGCATTGTCGTCCATAAAAATCGAGTCTTCACCTAGAGCGGCCAATGCGGGTTGTGCATGAGAAATTAGAACTTCCGTTATGTATCGATGCCCAGTCAGTGAGCCGTTTTCAATGAAGACTAACTCTGTACGATCCATTGAATTTATTCCTGCCCAAAACATAACAGAGCCGCCACCATAAGGTGTGATTTCTTCGAAACATGCCTCTGCAAAGCGTTCTCCTTGTCTTCTTAGCACTCACCGACGTCGATCTTCACCGAACAGAGATATCCTGGCTTCATCAGAGAACAAAACCCTATTCCAATCGTCTGAGTCCATGATTCACAATTTCTAGCGAACCTAAGCCTGTGAACTCTGTGCTCACAGAGTAATTTGGGGCCGCGGGCCGGGCGGTGACTGCGTATATTGGCAGCGAGAAGCCTCCTCCTGACCGTCCATAGACTAATATGCACATTTCTTACTTCTTGGAGGTTGTTCTTAAGATCCACATACGAAGATTTGCGATTTCTCAATGCGCGACTCACAAGAAAACGATCATCCCGTGGTTGGGTACATGGTTTTCTTCCAGAACCAGGCCTTCTCTCGACGGAACCAGTCTCCTGATATCGCTGCCAGGTCCTTTGGACTGTCGAGCGACTAACATTTAGCCTCCTAGCCACGAAACATTGGCTGCAACCCTCTTCAAGCAGCGCGATAATTTTGGTAGCTTTTACCACTTTATCTACCATTTTTGATACAGCCAAACAGCATTAAATAAAGCTTTGACAGTCAAGGATATGAAATTAATCGATAAAAATTGAATAAAAGTTATGAAAGTCGATGTTAACTTCTGGAACTTCGCGCCAAAAATGTAGGATAAAAAGGGGTTTTCTGTAAAAATGAACATCAAATGAAAAATTGAATTTAGAACGTACTTTTTTAAATACCACAGCATTTTTAAAACCGGCCAGTAACGTGTACAAACGATTGAAACCTTTTTGGTATTGTATCTTTTTAAATATGAATGAAAATCAAAACCGCCCGTTTTTTTTGCAAATGAGTTTATATATTGTATACATACAGTTACATTTAAAATAAATTATTTAATAAATGACAGCCTGCTGAGTTTCTTGCCACATATGTTCATCTTGTGGCCGCGTTTTGAATCGTTTTGAATTTGATTATTGGATTGTTTTAAAAGACGTATTAATTTGACAAGCTGTAAGTGTTGTTGTACTTGTGTCCTTAAAAGGCTTATGTAGAATAAATGATTTTATTTGATTTGAAATTAAAAAAAATGCTTCCCGTGAAATTTACGTTTTCATATGTTATTAAATTTTTGTAAATTTAAACAAAACTCAGCACAATAAAAGGCTTAGTTATCACACTCGCAATGTTATGTCAGGGGTGCGGTATGTCTCGTTGAACAAACCCAGCGGCATAATGTCACCGCAAATATTTGTAGAGCTTGACATCTACGCGAGGCATGGTCTGAATTATACCATGTTTTAAGCAAATAAAAAAAAAAGAGAAAATATAGAGACATCTTCACTTTTGGCTTCATAGAAATGCAGAAATATTTTTTTGTTCTTAGTTAGCAAACGAGCAAACAGCACACCTGGTGTTAAATGATCGCTCCTGGTTTTTTGCTAGGTTGCTGTCCACCGGGACGATCTGATGAAGGGAGTGTTAATGCGTGCAATGATGTTCGGAAATACTAAAGCCATTACCAAAACCGAATATACATAAGCACCTTCAGAAAGTTAGGCCGCCGGTCACCTCTCTCGCTCACTTAACGAAGTGCCGTAAGAAATTACCACTACTACTATTGCTAAACATCGTCTTTTTGCGAAAGTGTGGTACTATACCGAAGGGACCGGCCTATCCGTGATATTAAAAAAAAAACAAAAGTGATAAATTATTTAGAATTTTGGATTTTAACATCCTTTAGTATAATTTTTAAAGTTTACGGATTTTATCGCGTTTGTATTTGATGTTTGATTGCATTGATCTGTAATAACGATGACTTGTTGGACGTGAAACATCTTAGTCCGCCCGTGACCATGAATGCTTTTTTGAAAATGTGTAATACTCGCGTAAACATCAGAAATCATTATCCTTTAGTATAAGTTCAATCTTCTTCACATCCGTTATACCACAAAGCAGCACTCTTCAAATTGTCCTGCTATGTCTGTACCGTTCAATTAAGGTGTTTGTGATGCTGGTTTGTGGTAAGTAGGCTATTTAGAATTTTTGTACCGTTTAATCTAATGCTGATATTCTAATACTTATTTTTTTTTTGTATTTTTGGAGATATCTAAAGGAGTGAATTTTATTCCTACTCTATCATTACAGGAAAAATATACTCATCATCGTCATCATTTCAGCTCATATAAGTCGATGGTAAAAGAAGTAAGATGGAATTTGACCTACTATACCACGCTATTCATAGGATTCTATGTTGAGTTTTCCTCCTCTTGTATAGATATTGTTTGTATAATATATTCCTTAGTCGTCTTTTACGACACCCACGGGTAAGTGAGGCAGTGGTGAATTGTATTACTACGTCACCATACGTATAATTATATATACTAGTGGTCGGCGTGTGGTCGAAATTCGGCCATAATTCATTTTAATAAATTTTTCTGCTACACAATTTTCGTTTAATTTTATTTATGTATAATTGTAAATTGAGCAAGCTATATTTCACTAATAATTAATATGTAAAGTACTAAGTACGATTGCCTATTAGGCATTGTCATCATAATTATTATTATTTGACATTCGGTTTGACTATAGACTTTAACCGTAAACAAAAGTTTATAAGCGCGCGCATGTGCGTGTGTGTGTGTGTGTAGCGATTGCGTTGTAATGTACGTAATGCGTTTTTTAATGAATTTAATGTATTTCTAATCCATTATTATATGAAATTGCAGTTGTATGCACTTCTCCTCATTATATACTTCAACTGTGCCAAATTTCATATTTGTCCATCCACGTAATTTTCGTAAAAAGGGGTACAAAGTTTTTGCTTCACGTATTTATAAATAGATTAAGTAAAAATATCACGTATTAATCCAGAATCAATTAGCACATACTTGACTCGATTTTCCCTTGTTTTACTTTGACAATAATATAAGTTCCTTATCTATTTTAACTTGAGAATGGAATAGAATTTGGTGTTTATAGTTTATTAAATTATTTAACATTATCATATCTTAAGTATTTTTTAATCGGGCAACATATGAGACAGTGTTTTTCCCCTTTAAAACACAACACTTTGCAGTTAGAAAATAATCTTTGTATTATGAAGGCATACAAACATATAATTTATTGGATACAAATTACATCGAGACTCAAAACAATAATTTGTGGTTCATACAAAGTATTGTCCTGCGTTGGAGTCAAACCCGTAACAATGACATAGTAGGCCGGTATCTTAACCAACACGCTATCTGTGCATTTAACCGTGAACAAATCTGTCCAAACTTAACAAACGTTTTAAACAAGTTTAAATATAACGACATCATAACAAAATTCTTGTAACAGAAACATTTTAGAATATTACTATTTCTGAACGTTCCTTTGATAGTAAATCAAAGTAAGCATTCAACGAAAAATCTCCAAGGATTGAGTAAAAAAGTCAAAGATTCAACGTTTCTTTAAACTATTTCATTCATCTTGTTAATCTATCCGTATAAATAACTACGGAGACATAAATAGAGGACTTCAAACTAGTGCCGAGTGATACACAACATCGACAGGACAAGGGACATTTGAATTGATATATTTAAGAGTATTTTTGTATTTGTAAAATGTTGTAAAAAGTGTTAAAAAGGGCTTTGCATGTTAGTAAATTATTTTTTTAATCTTTCTTCCGCGTGGAGGTGGAGTAGAAGTACAATTAACCACCCCCTTTCTTGCCCGTGGCTGTCGTAAATGATGACTAAGGGATATATGCAGGTTACATCGATAAGGAAAACTCGATACAAAACTCTATTCCAACACGTCTGACTAGTGTAGATTAGTAGGTCAGTTATCCTTCCATTGTGGAGGAGGCTTTCGCAGTGGGACTTAATAAACTGTGATGATGATAATAATCTTCAAAATGACGTATCAAACATAAGTATTGATGTCTTATAATGAGAAAAAAATAAAATAACAAAAAAAAACACCATTGAAAAACAATAGATAGTTTTATCTAACAAGTGTATTAATTTGAGATTATAATACAATCCAATTAATGAAAAAAAAATCGATTAGTAGAGTAGTTGGTTTTTGAAGTTGTGATTAAAACTGAACAAAATTCCTATCCCGTCCTTTCTTGCAGTTATTGTAAAAATTTGACACGTGCTAACTCTGCAGGCCCTAACTTCACAAAATCTACACGTTTGTTAAAATAAATGGCTTAATTATTTTGCTGCTGTTACATAGGTGTAAAGTAGATATTCTTTATTGTTGATTACTTTTCTGTAATACAACCCCCGCAACAAAAGTAAACAAACAAAAGTCTTCCTAATCACTTCCGTCCTATATCTATTCTTCCCTTTCTTTCTAAGGTTCTGGAGGCTTGCGTGCATAAGCAATTATCGGATTTCATTTTCAAAAATAATCTCTTATGTCAATTCCAGTCCGGCTTCCGACCAGGCCACAGCACAACATCCGCTCTCCTAAAAGTGACTGGCGATATTAGGGCTGGTATGGAGAAAACCAATGTGACGGTTCTAGTCTTAATAGATTTCTCTAACGCCTTCAATACCGTCAATCACGATATCCTTCTAGCCATCTTATCTCACTTCCTGATCTCACCCAACGCACTGGAATGGTTCTCTTCTTATCTTCAGGGGCGTTAGCAGTGTGTCCGCATCGAAGACAGCTTTTCGAATTGGTGCGACCTCAGTGCTGGCGTCCCTCAGGGCGGTATTCTCTCTCCTTTGTTATTTTCTATCTTTATTAATCTCATTACTTATAATCTTCAGTGTTCGTATCATCTTTATGGCGATGACTTGCAGCTTTACTGTCAAGCGAGTGTGGAGGATATGCCGTCAGCAATTGCCAAAATCAATACAGACCTTGACAGCATAAAAAGTTGGTGTTGCCAGTTCGGGTTGATGGTGAACCCTACCAAGTGTCAGGCAATAATTGTGGGTAGTCAGCGTATGATAGGCCGAGTAGACGTCAAATCCCTCCCCTCTATATTGTACGACGGCTCTATTGTGCCGCTGTCCCCTGACGTAAAAGACCTTGGCTTATATATCGACTCCACTCTCAATTGGAGAACTCAAGTAACCAGAGTAAGTCAGCGAGTCACCTGTAGCTTACGTGCTCTCAATCGGTTAAGACATTTTCTACCGGTTAAAACTAAAACGACGCTTGTCCAAACTTTAATTTTTCCTCTAATTGACTATGGTGATGTGTGTTATTTTGACCTGAATGCAGATCTTCTTAATAAACTAGACCGTCCTCTCAATAACTGCATTCGATTTATATATAATCTTCGCAAGTATGATCATATTTCTGCTTATCGTTCTCAATTAAATTTTCTAACTATTCGACAACGCCGTAGTTTGCGTGCCCTTACTTTTCTATATTCTATCCTCAACTCTCCTAATTCTCCTAATTACTTGTCTTGTTTCTTTCAATACCTCTCTACTAATCATGACAGAAACCTTCGCTCCTCCAAAAACTTGCTCTTACTTTGTCCATCTCATCACTCTGATCGTGTGCATTCCTCTTTCGTTGTCCAGGCGGTTCTCCTCTGGAACTCACTACCTCTCGGTATCAGGATGGCAACTAGTCGTCAAACATTTAAGAAGAGCGTTCGACTCCATCTCTTAAACGAGTTGGCAGAATCATCACAACTGATATAATGTCCTTATAATTATGTATATATACTGTGTATGTATATATTTATATATCTTAATATATATCATATCTATCTTTGTATTTGGGTATGTATGTATCTTTGGTATGTATTATATATTTTCGTATATACCTATTTATCTATGTAAAATATATTTTCTTTTTCATTTTACAATAATATAACTATCTCGGAACATGCACCTACCTTTTTTTCGTCTCTGCATCACCTATGGTTGACTGGTAGAGAATGCCTTTGGCATTAAGTCCGCCATTGCATTGTTGCATGAAGTTTAATAAAAAAAAAAAAAAGTATTATTTCCTTAGTGCAGGTTCTTAGGATAATAACGTATAGAAGGTAAGTTCGCGCACAAAAAGTGAAGCATTTCAATTAGAGCCTACCATTCCGTAGTGTACAAGATCACTGTACTTCAAGTACGTACGCAACTCTTAAAAAATAAATAGGTAATTATGACGGTTTGTGCGCTCAAATAGTGTCACAACACATTTGAAAAACATAAAAAGTATATTAACTTTACTTTTAAAAGTATTCCGACGATTTATGTTATTAAAAACAAAATTTGATTTCATAATTTGTATAGTGGTGTGCGTGTGTGCGTGTGTAATCGCTTGCACGCATATAGTATTGTTTGCTTCATATTTTTGATGGCTTACGTATGGACACTATCCTTCTATACGTTATTATTCTAAGGTGCAGGGTGCTGTTTTAAATAAAAATAACTATCTGAATTTTCATATAGTAGCTAGAGACGTAGAAGATTATTTTATGAGTAAACTTGAGCTTTCACAAATTACGTCGTTAAAATTACGTTGTCAAATATTTGCACAGAGGCACACTTGAACGAATTGAGAATGAGCTAACTTAGATGAAGTCATTCAACCTTCAAGTACATACGTAAATTGAACGTGAAATCAATGTACTGAATTTACGTGAACAAAATACAAACATTATATCCTTTTTTGTGCAGAATGTAAATGTTTTTGCTGTGTATATTGTCCGTGTAGTGATGGAATAAGAAAACAATTCAAAACGGTGTGTCGCCAACGTAAGGTGACCTACACTCCCTAGCCGAGGCCGCGGGTGACCGGACCGGGGACATTAGTCCGGCACCCGCGCAACGACGACCAACGTCCTGGGACAGGGACGTCGAGATGTGAGGGTACCCGAAAAGGTATTCCGTCGGGGCGACCACTGAGGACAATGAACTCGGCACTGGTGGTCGGTCCAACGACGAAGGTGACGTGGGTACGGGTGGGTTATAGGCCCGCGCGCCGTCCTTTCGTTACCCCGGATGGAATGGACGGTGTGTGCGCTTACCATAACCCACCCATAAAAAAAAAGTGACGTACACTCCATGTGCACAATTTTGCAATTCACGTATCTCTAATTGTAACAAATATACAAACAGATATCCATTCACGCGTACATTATGCAAACTCACGCGACCTCACTGCATCACCCCCTCCCCCCTCCTAATTAAGTAAACTCCATTGGGATAACCACCTCCCATTTCACCCCCCCCTATATATATCATTAACGATCTCAATATTTACACAATATGAAAACTGTTATACTCGTAAGCATTTCGCCGCTAATGTTGACCTAATATATGGAATAACGAGGATAATCTTTTTTTCTCTTAGGACAAATAAACGCCATTGTTGATTGTGGCTCTCAATCACAATAGGAAGAATTTTTTAGGACAACGCCCTGCACTATGGAAACAATCCTTATGTTGTGGGAGATTTTCATCAACTCATCATCATCTCGGCCATATACGTCCTACTGTTGGGCTCGGGCCTCCTCTACTATGGGAGGGAGTTTGACCTTACTATACCATGCTGGTCAGATATGTTGGTATGGGCTTTTATATCGAGTTTTTTTTCTCTTGCATAAGTGTTATATTCGTATTATATCCCTTATTCACAGTCAAGATAGGGAGTGGCAAATTGTATTCTTATTCCTTCACCACACGGAAAACTTTAGACTTTACAAACATATAATTAACGGACACAAATTACACCCAGACTCAGAACAACAATTTGTGGACTACATAAAGTGTCCAACAATGTCAACCAACTAACAACCAACATGTCTGACCAGCGTAGCTGTAGTAGGTCAGATTCCCTTCCATTGTGGGAGGTATATGGGCTAGGATGATGATAATGATGATGATGAATACTAACTTTAACCTGCGAATTTGTTTACGTAGAAGGTGAAAATACTTTTTAAATCATACGATCGTGTGTCACACATGATTTTTGCGAAACTTTAAATTAATCGTTTTTGCAACCCACGCAGCAGAAGCTCTCAAAAGGAAGAAACCCCGATTTTGAAATTTTCTTCATTAGTGCTCCCCTCCTGTTGGTCTTAGCGTGATGATATATAGCCCAGTAGACAGACAACTGTGGTCCCACCACTATAGGATGATCCATCTGTCCGTTGTGTATGTCCATGTATATGTAAAAATAATAAAAGAGTACGTTAATGGAAGCGTCAGAAATAAAGTTATTTTATTGAGCTTCGGTAGGACAGTACCGGACGTACGACAAAGAGCTGCGGTATACGTAGCACGGTACCAATAATTCGGGAGTGTGCCGGGAACTACCGGCGAGCCCGGAACATCCCACCCGGACGACCGAAGAGCGCTCAGGTGGGACACAGATGTAGGTAAACTAGATAAGTCAAAACATTAATATCAGTTTCTGTAAAATTTTGTGTAATTGACATAGTAGTTAAGATAATGAGCTGTTATATAAAGTGTAGGGCAACTGGATAAGCCATTGAAATAACTTTGTTATCTAGAATATATTTTATACAGTTTTAAATAGCAGTAAATATTATAATAGTCAATTGGAATGATCAAATTATTTAATGATTGCACGCACATAGGCACAATCCATAGACAATATACATTTTTCAAATTACATTTTATTATGCTGGCAGTATTGAAAGAATACTTCTTAATAATATTGGTTGGCAAAGGCATTACATTAATTCTGTAAAATTTACTACGTATGGCATAGTAGTTAAAACACCGAGATGCAGCGTAAATTGTTACGGGTTCAATTCCTACGCCCGATAATGTTTTTGCGCGATGCACACATTTTAGTTACTTTGAGCCTGTGTGTCCTGAACAACGCAATAATTAAATGTTTAGTTATTGTCAAAAAAAGAAAAGGATAATAAAAACTATATAATAATTTCTGATGTTTAAATGAGTATTACTCATTAGATATAAAACTATTTTTACAGATTTTATCGCGTATTTAATTTTTAATTTTCTGTCGTTACGAACACTTTTGACCGTGATGGTCACGGGTGGACTAAGATGTTTCACGTCTAATAAGTCATCGTTATTACCGAGATTTATATCTACACACTAAACTTTGCCGCATGAACGCGTATTTGTAGCAAACAATATGTGATGTGATAGATTAAACGTTTAAACATTATCATTAAATCATTATCATCTCAGCTCATATCTGCTCTGCTCTTGGGACAAGAATAGGATAATAATGATGACAGAATATTATCTTGTATGGGAATCGAACCCAGAATACTTGACACAATAATACCACTATGCCATCTGTGCAGTCTGCTGATCTATTATACCACGCTGAACAATCAGGTATAGTGGTATAGATAGATAATAAACATTACAAATTTCATGAATAATATTCATAGCCATATCCAGAATCTAGGATATCTATATCTGTGACATCCGGCGTTGTACGCGAGAATATCAGACAAAAGGGCACGAATTACCGGCGGATTAAATTATCGTGAAAGGGTGTTGAATTATGACCGGCTCGACGGAAACTCGTTTAGAGGTGCTCCCGCTCGACACACCACTTGCACCACATACGAATATATACCTAACGCTACTTGTCATCTATTTGTACTGGAGCTTATTATGTCGCCATACATGGAGTATTGGTGGCGTGATCAAGTGGTGTGACTTTGATTTCCACATACTAATTTTTGTGCAACTTTGTGGACAATACTTTGAGCGATTTTTAAATTGCTGCTTGAGTATGAGTGCCATTTGTGTCCGTTAATTATACATTTATAAATACGTTCGAAATAGAAATGTTAATGTGAGTTTATTTGTTATGTTTTTGCGCATTAACTAATGAACTGATTGCTTTGAAATTTTTCATATAGTGTCGCAAATACAGAAATGAATAAAGCGTATAATTTATTCACGAGAAAGTGCTATTCCCACGGAATAGAGAAATAGTAACGAGTAAAGTCAGTGGCATAGTTCGTTTAGAAATAAAAATAGATCTGGTTTAGTTCATTGTCCCAATATACATTATAGTCTACATTTTGGAGAAATTCCATAGACTGGAAACATTATCGCTCTAAAGTCGAATATCTAATCAAAAGAACTAAAAGTTTTAAAACTTATTTCCAACGACTGAATTTGCTTACCTTACCGTGTTTATATTGCCGATATAGATATGTAAAAAATAATATTAATTTCTATGAAAATTTGCTTTGCAATCGACAGCAACACAAAATCAAAATATATTTTAATTCATTTATTGTTTTTTTTTGCGATTTTGCCTTATGGTAACATTTACAAAAACTGAAATGAATTATGGAATCATATATGTAATTATGCACTCATATTTACTAATAAATAAATTTATCTATCGGTATTTTTTTTAAAGATAAGCTGCCCTGCGCTAAGAAAATAACCATTGTGTTACGGGGGACTTTACAAACATACAACTAACAGACACAAATTACATCCAGACTTAGAACAACAATTTGTGAATAGCACAAAGTGTTGTCGCGCGTGGGATTCGAGCCCACAACACTGGCACGGTAGGTCGCTATAACCACTACGCCATCTGTGCAGTAATTGGAAAGTTGATTTTCCATGGTCTTGAAGCTCTTTAGATTGAGATGAAAATAGCGGTACTCCATTACTCGGGGTAGACATGTTGACATGGTACATTCGTGTCCTATTAGGTCGTTAAATGAAAATCTCACCCGCTTAAGAGTTTAATCGGAGCAAAGAGACCAGTTGATTCTTTTTTATAAGCATGGTGCTTATAAAAAAGAATATACGTGTCTGTCTGTGTGCTTATCATATGCAGTAAAAAATGTTATTTTCACTTTTATCATCCTCATCTCATCCCAAATAAGTCCACTATTAGATCCGAGCTTCCTCTAGAAGGAAAATTGGCCTATTATACAATACTAGTCAATGATTGGCATGGGTTTTTCTGTCAAGTTTTCCTTCTCTTGCATCAATGTTGTCCGTCAGTCGTATTTTAGGCCACTCACAGGCAGGAGAGGTGTCCATGAATTGTAGGCAATATCCGTCGCCGCACGGAAAGCAACTCGACAATTCTCACTTTACAAAGAAACAATTCAAATTTATTGATTTACACCTTAGTCTTCTATGCCAAATTTATAACTTTTATTCTTATTTCTATCAAAACACTCCAAACTAAGAACTATATCTTTTTGTAGCGGAGGACTTAATAAATTTGCAATTGATGGGCACAAATAACTCAGAAAAATAATATGTATATTTCACAAAGAACAGTTCTGCATTAAGATCGAACCCACGACATTCAACATGCTAAATTGCTTTAACCACTACCATATTTGATTGTACAATACGTCAGACTTCCTTTCCAATAGTGATGTTATCAACACCTACAGGCCCGGTCTATCTCCTCAGCAATTCATCTTAAATTAGATCCGTCCGTTATGGTCAAAGTTCTAATATTATAAACAGCGCTAGTAATCTAGTTTACTTAACAGAGACAGGAGTGATACGGATATAACACATCTTCATGCAATAAACACCTACATTACGTATAAATCTTACTCAACATGTCTACCGTATATAACAAGTTAAAGTAACTATATTAACTGTTACAAATTACAGTTTTTGATGTCATAATGTTTTATAAACCGATGTACGTCAGCTGCATGCAAGAAAAAGCTTGACTCATTGTCACGTTCCGCTTGAACTGAACGCGGTACAAGTGATAGAGAGACACGATCGGACTAAGCGTTCGGCCTGTGACGCATATAGCTTTTCCTTCACCTTCACAGCTCATATACGTCCCACTGCTGGGCTAGAGTCTCTTTTAGAATAAGAGGGAATTTTACCTACTATACCACGCTGGTTAGACGGGTTGGTACAGGATTTTATTTGGAGTTTTCCTTCTCTTGCATAAAATGTTGTCTTACGGACTTCTGGCTCTACAGACAACTGATTTTTAAGGTATAAGGTGTAGTGGTGGACTATCAGTTCCCTCCTTTTTCATATTACTCATTAAAGACTGAGTAACGAGCTATATATACATGTCTGCAAGAAAAGAAATATTCTAAATAACTGTATATGCCAATCTTCATATGGCACATATTGAGTAGTAGGCTGGTTTACTTGTGATATTAAACTAAAGTTAATTAAAAAATTAAGATCATTTTATATAAAAGAGTGAATGAAATATGTTTGTCGAAAAGTAATCTTATTAATCCTAAGAAATGTTTGCCACAGAATTATTTTATAAATACAAGGAGTAAGTAAATGTAAATGAAGAGATAAATATAAGCAGTATATATACATATATATATATATATATATATATATATATATATATATATATATATATATATATATATATATATATATATGTGTATGTGTATATATACTGCTTATATTTAGTGTATATATATAGCTTCGGCTGTTTTTATAGCTAACTTTGTCATGTTTAGACCACTGAAGAGGTCTTCGTAATTGTCATCTACTGAAATGGCAGTTATGATATTTTGCACGCCGTCCCCTCTGAGATTCCGATTTCGATTATGCATAATCTGTTCTCAAAAAGAACCTATAGAAGGATTATTAATTTTTTATAGCTTGGAAGAGAAAGGAACGGTCCGTTTATTTTTTTTTAGATTTTGTATAGATTTGATGAAGAGTTTCAGAGACAGAAAACGGAAGTTCTTTTATAAATTTCACTAACTCTATCGCGATTGTTGGTGACTATTTGTATACTGATGACACATTTTAACACTATAACAAACATGGCTATATGCTCTATTTATGTGAAAAAATATATCTGAAACAGTGGTTAATATATCGACCTATTGTGCCAAGTGTTGAAAGTTCGATTTTCATGCAGTTCGTAAAGTACTATATGTAATTTCTGCGATCCACAAATAGTTATTCTAAATCTAACTGTAATCTGTGTCCATCAATTGAATCTTTATAAAATCCCTCACTACAAAAGGATTTCCTCAGTACAGGGTGTTGCATAAAAATAAAGAACTTTAAGCAGTCCTTTAGACTGCCGACAGAAGTGAAAATTTAAAACTACTTGTAACTGGGCAGTGAATTTTTTTTAATATTCAAAATATTGGTTTGACCTTATATTAAAATTAGTACATAAAACTTTCTACATTTATCTGCTCTTGGCATTTATGAGTGCAGATATAGTGACATGGACATAGCTACAGATATGCAATGTTAGCATTAACACATCACCTGACCATGTCAATCACGACTTACATGAAAATACTCCCCATCCAAACTTACATATAGAAGTTACCACTTCAGAATGTAGAGCAAAAAGTAAATGTAGTCAACACACGCAATGGTGGATATCCTCTACAGAGTGGCACCGGAAACCCTGTGATAGTTAACTCGAGTATATTTGTAATGGAGTCTTCCCATTAGAGATAGATCGTCGGCGACATGTGGGGGCGTGTCTAGACACACGAATTGCCTTTATTATTTAAATTACCGTGATTTAGCACTTAACATGCCAGGTTATTTATAAAAAAAAATGAATTTAATACCTATGCAAGAACGGGAAAACTCGAAATGAAATCCTATACCAATAAGCATGGTATTGATATAGTAGGTCAATTTTCGTTCTGTTACGAGGAGGCTGTTTTTTTAGGGTGGGTCGCGGTCGGCGTACTCCTCGCACCGCTCCGACCGGGGCGACACACCCGAACACTATGTCGCCTTCGTCGTTGGACCGACCACCGGAACAGGGTTACTTGTCATCAATGGTCGGCCCGATTGAACACCCCTTAGTGGGGTACCCCTCCCCTCGGGGAGGACGTCGGTCTTTCCTCACGCGGACGGCCTCTCGGCGGGTGACGGACTAATTCCCCGGTCAAGTCAGCCGCGGCCTCTGCTAGGGTTACGAGGACGCTCGAGCCCAGTCGTGAGACATATAAGAGCTGAACTGATGATAATAATAATTAAAAACGTGTGCGTCTCGGTACACCCGATAGAAGTGATAACTTAAATTATAGATTGATTGAGAATTCACCCCACAGAAGTTTTCTCTTCAATAATTCTGCTCGATAAAGTGAGTCCGTAATAATGAGATATGTCAATAATTAACGTACCATCAGTTCATTAATTAGTTAATTAATCAAATCTTTTGTATTTTATCATATATTGTAGAGTTCGTCATTATCATTAGTTACATTATTGGTCGTGTTACCTGTCCGAGTGATGTGCGCTCTGTCATTAACGTTTGTGTCTTCAATAAGGCCTTTGTCAGTGTGATGACCTGCATTAATCATTACCGGGCTCTTCTAAGAGCTATTATATTATATTTGATTATTACTAACATTATTTTGTAATGATGTAATGTTATTTTGTGGAGTATATTTTTATTTTTATATTTATGTTAGAATAGACTGTATGTTGTAATTGTTAATCTGCTGACTTATCTTGCGAGTGTCATGGGTTTGATTTCCGTGCTGAAAAATATTTTGTGCGATTCATTCAGTTGTAGTGTGTCTGAGTCTAATTTGTGTTAGTTAATTATATGTTTGTAAAGTTCCCCGTTTCCGTGTGATGACGAAGTAAGAATATAATTCACCACTCCCTATCTTGGCTGTGGATGTCATAAAAGACAACTAAGGGATATAATACGCATATAACATCTATGCAAGAGAAGGAAATCTCGAGAGTAAGGTCAATTTCCCTCCTATCGTGGAGGAGCCTCGAGCCCAACAGTGAGACGAATATGAGCTGAAATGATGATGATGATGACGAAAGTTCCCCGCAATACATGAATATTTTTAGTGCAGGGTGTTGCCTTAAAAAAACAGTGGTTAAAGAAACTAGATAGATGTTTATAAGAGATAGATGTTTCATTATGCTCTTCAGTCAAAATCCTCTATTATAAAGGCTCTCTCGAAGGCATAATATCATAAACACCACACTTGGCAGATTAATTGGCAACTTCAGTAGATGTCATAGAGCTTCCCACGTAATTTCTACAGCCAATCCTTCACTATGGCTATATCAAAAAATTCTTTATTTTTTACAATACATGAAAATAAAAAAATCTTAAAAGAATTTATTTTCGAGCAAAAGGTATATTACATGTAGAACTTGAAACTACCTAATCGTTATTCGCATTCTTGTCTTTGATATTTAACCATATCAGAAAATCAAACCAGTAAAACTGATCGGTCAAAGTCGCTCAGCGTGCTATGGAGAGGGCTCGGTATTTCTCTACGTGATAAAATCTGGAACACGGAAATCCGTAGAAGAACGGGTGTAACCGACATAGCCCGCAGAATTAGCACGTTGAAATGGCAATGGGCAGGCCACATCGCTCGTCGAACCGACAACCGTTGGGGAAGAAAGGTTCTTGAGTGGCGACCACGAATCGGACGACGCAGCGTAGGACGACCCTCCACCAGGTGGACTGATCACATTCTCAAAGTCGCAGGGAACCGTTGAATGCAAGTGGCGCAGGACCGTTCCGAGTGGCATTCTCGTGGGGAGGCCTATATCCAGCAGTGGACGTCTGTAGGCTGATGGATGGATGGATGGATGGATGGAAAACTGATCGGAATTGATTTTTGATAGGATGGAAATCCTGCATAAATAAGAAAATAAAAATTGTGCGGTTCAATCCAATGGTAGCTTATAAGTTTTACCACCTTTAAATTAATAAATTGTCATAATATAATATCGTAAATTATATAAAAAATACGTTTAATACTGATCAATATATTTTTTAAATATAGAATCGTTTACATTTGTACTAAAGCGTTTGTACTAAAAAGTTTATAAAAAATAAAATAAAAAAAAATCTTTAAATTTTATCACTAATTCTGCAGCAGGTTGATTATAACGATGACCTCTGTAATAACGATGACTTGTTGGATGTGAGACTTAGTCTTCCTATGACCGTGAACGCTACAAAGTATTCGAAACGTTGGAAAAACAAAAATTAAATACAGAATCTTAAAATAAATTTATTTCAAATATGTTACACTCGCGCTTACATCAAAATTCCTTAATATATAACCTCTCAGCTCATATACATAGGGACGTTTTGAATCCAGCAGAGGGCTGCTGGATTCAAAACTCCTCCCAACAGGAGGGTAGTTTATCTACTATACTATGCTGGTCAGATATGTTGGTATAGGGTTTTATTTCGAGTTTCAATCGCAACACCATCTACCGGTTCCAAAATTTAGTCGAAACCATTCTCATATTCATCGGGACAGCCACTAAATAATCATCAAAATCAGTCAAGCCGTTTAGAAGAACTTCAATTACCTACAAACGCACGAACAGAAAATTTATATATATGAAGATTAGTTAATTATGAATAATAAAGTCCAGTATAACAATGTTGCCCGCATAAATAACTTGTTGCTGTAAGAGTAATACAGTATAGGAGACACAGAGCTCCCCACAGACAACACAGGTGACACTTACGACAATACTTGTACACGATCGTGGGCTCATACAATCGAACTATAACAAAGGCGGTCGCGAGCGAAGCGACAAGCCGACGCTCGGTGCGGTATTCATTGTCTCTACGACCGAGATATACTAGTAAATAATACTAGAAGTGTCTGTGGCCGAGTTGATTCTTTTTTTAAGTAAAACTTATTGCGTGACGAGAGCGATACGAAAAGTGTGATCGGGCGAGGCGAACGGAAGTTAAGAGGGAAGGTTAAGAGATGAATTAATAAAGATAGAAAGACTGAATTTCGTATATTACTGTAGAGCTAAAAGAGCGAGGCGTGAGCACATATTTTTAAAGTAAAAAGTAAATTGTAAAAATTATTTTAAGGTCCTACTTTGTGAATTTTAAAAAAGTTTTACGTCAGTTGTGCGGTCTAAAGCACACTCATTTTAATTTTTTTACTTTACTTTATTAATAAGGAAATCATAGTTTTTAAATATATTTAAAACAATTTTTTAATAATATATAATATAGTATTTTTTTTTGGGGTGTGTTGCGGTCGGCGCGCTCCTCGCACCACTCCGTCTGGGGCGACAGAGGGGCGTAAGCACGCAACTCTCGCAACCCACCCACGATGCACGTCGCTTTCGTCGTTGGGCCGACCACCGGAG
The DNA here is from genome assembly GCA_032191425.1 of Lymantria dispar. Lineage (NCBI taxonomy): Eukaryota > Metazoa > Arthropoda > Insecta > Lepidoptera > Erebidae > Lymantria > Lymantria dispar. Next base: position 1,089,285 of record CM063449.1, read on the forward strand.
TAGGGTTACTTGTCATCAGTGGTCGGCCCGACGGAATACCCCCTATTTGGGGTACCCTCCCATCGACTGACGTCCCCTCCTCGGGGAGGACGTCGGGCTTTCCTCACGCGGTCGGCCTCTCAGCGGGTGACGGACTAATTCCCCGATCACGTCATTCGCGGTCTCGGCTAGGGCGGCATGAAGCGCAAGTATTTGCGCCTACGCCGTCCCAGTCGCCGCCGGCGGCGGATCGCCTCATCGAGGCTGCGCTCCTCGCGCAGGCGATCCGCCGCCGCCTCATATAATACAGTATGACGATAAGATGAAACTAATAACAATTGCAGCATTATTAATGTATTATATAATTTAATTCTTTCCTTATAATTCAGCTAATTATAAGGAAAGAATTAAAAACGATAATATTAAAGAAACATTACGCATAGTAGTACTAAACAAATTATTCCCAGTTGCGAGTCTGGGTGTGATTTGTATCCATTAATTATACTTTTGTCAAAATACGAGGATATTTCATGCACGAGACTTGTATTTAAGAAAAAAGACAATCATACACTACCAAAATATGACGCGAACAAAAATGCTGGCAAATAGTAAATAATAACTGGTTGGATAATATGTTTCTCATTCAAATATGTTAAATTATAATTATTATCCAAATTAAACAACACTTATTCACCAACAACACGTCTATCTGTGACACTATCAACAACAAACAACAAAATTAACCGCCACATTGTACCACACATTAAATTGTAAATACAAATTAATATTGTCCGGGGAACATTGTCACACTAGATAGCTATCAGTGTCCAATACAAGGTAGACACATCGTATAACTTGCTATATAACTAATTCTGTACATTTAATAACATATTACAATGGACATTGCAATTCAATGTTTCAACACGATAATTGGCACTTAATACTCACTTTATTACTTAAACTGTGGTGTAAGTCATAAGATATAGCACTGTACTTTAAAAAGAAATAAAGTAAAAAAACAGCCATGAGGACTGTCGCCAGAGAAAACTTAAAAGTATTAACAAATAGGTTATCGCAGCCCACATACGTCCCATTGTTGGGCTCGGGCCTCCTCCACAATGGAAGGAAATTTGACCTACTATACCACCATGTTGGTCAGGCATGTCGGTATTTTTTAAGCTATTGCATAGCTTTTATCGCGGGCTTGGCGCGAGGACAGAATCAAGAAATTCCGTAACGAAAATAAAACCTCACACCCCCCTACCATGTAGGGTACATGGTACGAGCTACATGGTACGCGGGTGGCGGCAGCTCGGCCGAGCGTACGGTCGTCGACATTCTGCGTTCGTCCGTCTCCGTCCGTCTAAAGGGCAGAACCCTTTCACATTTAGAATCAAATTGACCTATACGCTACTGGTTAAATGGGTTAATATAGGATTATATTTTAAATTACACTTCTCTTACATTTAATAAAATCGCTGTCGTAAGATCCTACTAAAAGATACAGAGATAATCTATGCATGATAAGGAAAACTAGAAATAAAACCCTACACCAACCTGTCTGACCAGCATGGTATATTAAATTAATAATCCCTTACATTGTAAAGAAGGCTTGAAGACCAGCAGTGGGACGTGTATGAGCTATGATGAAAATGATGAAAAAATGTTTGATAATCATTCAATTCAGATGTCTCAATGCTAGGATCAACCCTACAATAGAAGAGAAACTAATCTACTATTCTAGCTGATCCGACGGGTTGTTATATTTTTATGTCAAGTTATCCTTCTCTTGTATAGATGTTATATGCGAATTATAACTCATGGTCGTCTTACCTATTTATTAACAACATCTGAATCTTTTGTCATCCTCATCATCATTACAGCCCACATACGACCCACTGTTGGGCTCGGACCTCCTCCACAATGGGAGGGAATTAGACCTAGTACACCATGTTGGTCAGACATGTGGGTATAGGGTTTCATTTCGAGTTTTCCTTCTTTTGCACAGATGTTATGTGCATAATATCCCTTAGATATCTTTTACGACATCCACGAACTAGATAGGAAGTGGTGATTGTATTCTTACTCTGTCGCCACACGGAAAGTTCTATTATAGTGTCTTTTATAAAAGAATCTTTAAAGAAAGAATACTATATTCTTCATATCGCTTGTCGCTTATAACTTGTAATATGAATGTAACTCAAGTCGGAACTAAGTTATCAAATATCGAGGTACATTAAGTTTTATTAGGTGTAACTTAACGGGTCAGTACTCATTAGCGTACCTAACACAAGATCTTATTTGTTACTTATTTATAACTATAATTAATACTTGTTTAGTTTTACTACTCTTATACTGTTTCGTTGTAATGAATATGAGAAATAAATATTTAGTAAGAATATTTCTTTTATAAAAGTATCCTTTCAGCTTTTTTTAAATGGGCCTAATTCTTACCCGCTATAATTCCTGTAAGCTGGGAGCTATTATGATCTCCATAATTCACACCGAAAATGGTTGAGGGATTGACAAAAAAAAATATTATAAAAGAAAAGCAGGAGTTGGAAAACTCCACTTTCCTCCTACATAAAGTGAGAGACATAAAGCAATATTGACTAACAAATAATAACCTCACCAAGAGAGGATATAATAGCCTCAATTATTACGCTTGGCAGTTGACACCACATGTGTTATTTGGCTAATACAATAGAAGTAATCCCTATTTTGCGGATGGATAAAGACAATTCTATGTTTGTAAAACACAATGTGTGTTTGTAAAACATAGAATTGTGTTTACTATCATCTTATCTAGAAGTGGTCTCTCTTAAAAATTCACAATCAGCATATACCTACCATTAAACTTATAAAGCATTTCGTAATAAAGAAAATAAATAGCTAAAATGGAGTCACAAATGATGGTGTACCAATTACTTAGAACAATGAAAGTGAACCATAGCTTGGACAATTGACTGAGCCCCGGGAGCGTCGTAAAAAGGCTAAAGGAGGGTACTGTAATAAGATAGATAGCTGCGTATTCAGCTTCAGTAAGGAGTATAATTATATATGTCTTAGAATTGTTCTCTGCAGCTGTAAAATAATTTTGGGTGAATTATTTCTGCGTACAACTGTATTATTTTGAATATTTAGATAACGACTTTTACGATTCGTATTAAATTTTATGTTTATTCAAGAAAATAAACATGGTTTTAAACAGAAATAAACATGTTTTTGCATTAGAATATTTTTAATGATAAAACATATCTATTCATACATCCATCAATCTATAAACGTCCACTTTTGGACATAGGCCTCCCCACGAGAATGCCATTCGGAACGACCTTGTGAAACTGCATCCATGTTTTATGAATAATGCCACAATTGTCACACTTGGTCGACGGATTGACCATCGTAGTAGACGATATATGTTTATCTAGGAGAGAGCTGCTGCCCATTCTCCTGGTGAGACCCTTAAGCCAATGCCGATGCTCATCATCAGCACATCAATATAATACCAACGATATAGCTGAACCAAATCTACAAGAGGTACTTGATCACTAATTAACTTCTAGAGCAGCCAATACTATCCTCAACCACGTTGAAGCGAAGGAGGAGACTCTCTAGGTATATTAACTATGAATATTAGGCAAATACTATCTGGAGGAACAAGTTATTTATAATCTTAACCCGTCATCATACTTAACTAAATAAATGCATTACTTAACATAAATAAATCAGAACAAACCAATGCAACAGAAGCGTTAAACGCATTTAATTATTAAACCAAAAAAAAAAACACAACGATTACAAAAGTATTTGCATACGAATACAGACACTTCCATAAACTCGTCCATTCTGCCTACGCATTGCAGCTAAACTAACTATTAATATAATAGGAACAAAGGATATAATCCCTTGAAAGCTATCTAATGTAAACTTGTGAGGACGAACTTGAAATACAATATTAAAGATGCAGTTACAAAAATGTTGTTCAATTGAAAATTAATTCTATTCCATTGAATTAAGAATTATAGTTTGATGAAGATCAGTTTAATGATGGCAAGTTATATGATGTTAGTATATGTATGGTTTGAAATAGTTAGTGTGGGTGGGTGAGTGCAGTGTAAATTTGGCGAAGTCCTTGTGTGGCACATTTATATGAAAGCTTTGTGATTTGTTTTATTGATATTGTTATATAATTGTTATTTTAACAATATTATTACAGGGGTGTAGAATTACCGGATATAAAATACATACGGACACTCCCTATCTTGCACGTGGATGTCATAAAAGACGAATGAGGGATATAATAAGACTACAAAGATGGTGTAGTGATTAAGATACCGACCGACCGTACCAGTGTCGCGAGTTCGAATCCCACGCAGGAGAACACTTTGTATTATCAACAAATTGTTGTTCTGAGTCTGGATGTAATTTGTGTCCGTCAATTACATGTTTGTGAAGTCCCCCGCTATACAAATATTATTTCCTTAGAATAGGGCATAGTCTTAAAATACACATATAACATCTATGCAAGAGAAGGAAAACTCGAAACAGAAACCTATATCAACATATATGATCAGCATGGTATATAGTACGGTAAATTTTCCTCCTAGCGGAGGAGGTTCGAGCCCAATAGTGGGACGTATATGGGCTGTGATGATGAAGTACATACGGATATTATACGGTTATATGCATATATTATTACCTATGAAATTGCCGTTATGTATGAAAAAAATTAAACGATTTTTTTTCATGTATTTTTTATTTGTATTAATCGAAGTAATCACCCATGCAATCAATGCATCTTTGCCAACGCAGCGGCAGTTTATTAATGCCCTTCTTAAAGAAATCAGCTGGACGGGAGGCAACAAATTCTTCAAAGGCAGAATTTCTTTCCCGCCAAAAAGTTATCCAAATTCTGGAAAAAGAAGTAGTCTGTAGTCGCAAGGTCTGGTGAATATGGCGGATGACGGATAGCTTCCAACCCCAGTTCTTGCAACTTGGAGACCGTCTGCTATGCAGTATGAGGACGCGCATTGTCGTGCAGGAGCTGCACATCTCCAACCAATGCTGGTTGGAGATGTGCCAGCTTCTCCATCATTGTGTTTAGTTCTTCACAGTGCACATCTGCAGTAATGCTCACCCCGTTTGGTAAGAAGCTGTGATGAGTCACACCGGCGCTAGACCACCAAACAGTGACCATCACTATTCTAGGAGTAAGTTTTCGCTTAGGGCATTGTTTAGGTGCTGAACCAGGATCCAACCAACTTGCTGAGCGCTTGCGGTTATCAAACAGAATCCATTTTTCTTCGCAAGTAACAATGCGTTTCAAAATTCCGTCATTTGTGTGTCTGTTGAGCAATGCAAGGCATGTCTCGACACGTACTTCGCGCTGGCGATCATTGAGTTCGTGGGGCACCCATTTGTCAAGCTTTCTTACCTTGCCAATTTGACTCAAATGGACCAATATTATTTTGACGCTAACGTCGAAAGCTGCTGCTAATTCAGCCGTAGATTGTGTATCATCGGCTTCCACAATCGTCTTTAATTCGTCATTGTCGACCAAAGTCTTCGGATGACCGCGAAGTTCATTTTTCAGGTCGAAATTTCCAGAACGGAAGCGAGCAAACTAATAACAGGCGGTGCGTTGGTTTGTAGTGTTAGCTCCGTAAACGTCGTTGATGTTGCGTGCCGCTTGTGCCGCGTTGTTGCCACGACGATACTCATATTCCATAATTACTCGAATTTTTAACGTATCCATGATGACGAAAATGATTGAAATGCGATGAAAACGTATCACTAATCAATAAACAAATGACTACTTTTGGAAAATGAATTCCTAGTTTTAAAATAAAATTAATTTGAAATTACAATTATTAGCCAAACAAAAAATATTTTGATTTGAAATGGCCAGTACTGCAGAACGGCAATTACATAGGTAAAGACCTATTATATATCCCTTACTCGTCTTTTACGATATCCATGGACAAGAAAGTGTCCGTAATCACACACATTACTTTATTTCTTAAAAATTCAATACCTGTATCGGAATCTATCTGAAACTTTCGTATAATCCGGCATAATTTCATATCTGTGTCTACAACCGACACTTTGTATTCACAAAATACCTAATTATTATCTTCATGCACGCAGCAGACTGTTCAACTTTACAACGCCAAATCACTAACATTTGGTTATAATAAAAAAAGTTAACTAAAAAAAACATGGCTTTCAGTTATAAACTTATGAAATAACTTTTCGTTAACAACCAACTGAACAGTTTTATAAACAAAATTCTGTTACCAATATCAGTGGAACAACTTACAAACTCTCTACGTAATTCAAAAAGTAATTGTTTCTACTAGTACATCTTGTATGTTAAGAATAGTATACACTTGAGTAACTTATTCGTTATTGTGGAGAATTTTGTTTCGATTTTTACAACTTAATTTTATTTACTTTACGGTTGAGTTTATTTTATCGTAGGTGTCCGTAAAATTGGCTAAATGCACCAGGGAAATGGAAGCAGCGCTCTTGTGGGCTAATCACAACACGGCCTGCAGCCTGATCAATAATCCGAGCGTAGCGAAAACGTAAAAAAAGCAACCGTTATTCGATTACCTTGTTATTTAGTATATTTTTAGTTAATAACTTGTGAACACATCAAATAGATGGCGTGATATGAATGGTTGTCATAAAAGAAGAACTGAGTGAAAAATTAGTTACTGTACATAGTTTACTACTCTAGATTAATTACTAAGATAAGTTGAAAAAATTTTGACTACAGATAAGTGTAAGTCCTAAACAGAAAGTTCTCTTTGACGATTTTATACATTAGTTTTAAAGAAAATCATATTGCAATTCATACTTTGACTAAAACACTTTGAAAATCAATATTTTATTAGGCTAAGCCGGAGCATTTATAGATACAATCTTAGAATTATTAACAAGATTTCCATCAACTTGTCTACTATATGATGATCAGCATCACTTCTTAAAGGCATTCTAAAATGGAGGTCTTTGACGCGAAATAGTAATACGTTACTAAAAAAGTTTTCCGTGTGGTGCCGTAAAAAATGACTGTTCTTTTTTGATGGGGCTATAGTCAGCGTACAGATCGTCTGCTCTATCTGGGACGACGAAATTGTGACACTCTGCCTTATAACCCACTATATTCCCTTCCTTTCGCCATTGGGGCGACCATCGGTACCGAGTTTCTTGTCAGCTGTGGCCAGCCCGATGTAAAAGATGCCTAAGGGATATGATATGGAGAAACAAAACAGCATTATAAGAGAAATAAAACTCTATATAAAACCCTATACGAACCAGTCTAACCAGCGTGGCTGGGTAATTTCCCTTCTGTTGTGGAAGACGCTTGTTCCTAGCAGTGGGACCTATATGAGTTATGATGATGAAAATGATGAAAAAATTAATAACAAAAGCTATTAAATAGGTAAGTATTAAAATTACCGAAGTAGAGCATTCTGTGATTACTATAATTTGGTTTTGTATTCTCAATCTAGCCGATATTTTCAGTGGATTACTTTTAAATTTATTTTGCTATTGATTTTTGTAATTATTTATATTGTACCATCCAATTCCAATATCACACTGCCAAATCCAATAACGTTAATACCAACAAAAAAATTTTTCAACTAAAGACCGTAGAGTGTACACGCTGCCTTATAACTCAACCTTGGAATTAATTTAGTGCCTACGTAAGTTGAAAATAAAGTTCTATTCCAAATGGAATTTTCCAAGTTAATGTTAGTTTGGGACTCCCCCGATCTAAACACAAACTGTGTTACAAAATTATAGGCCGTTGTATTCATGTTATATTCATAGTTTTAGATTATGAAACTGTTTGTGTATCTTATAAAGGTCATTAACTATATTAATTGTTGGATAAGTATTACTGGACATCATCAGTTATTCAGTAAACCATCCCATTTCACATATGGTGACACATAATGTTTTTATCTCGTCACCCTACGAGATTTGGACCTATTTCCCCGTCTATCATCATCACCATCAGCATCTCAGGGCATAATCCATCCATCCATCGATCTACAGACGTCTACTGCTGGACATAGGCCTCCCCACGAGAAAGATACTCGGAACGGTCCTGTACCACTTGCATCCAACGGTTCCCTACTACTCTGAGAATGTCGTTAGTCCCCCTAGTGGGGAGTCGTCCTACGCTGCGCCATCCGATTTGTGGTTGCCACTCAAGAACCTTTCTTCCCCAATGGTTGTCGGTTCGACGAGCGATGTGGCCTGTATATTGCCATTTCAACGTGCTAATTCTGGGGGCCGTTACACCCATTCTTCTACGGATTTCCGTTTGCCGGCTTTTATCACGTAGAGAAATACTGAGCATAACTCTCTCTATAGCACGTGGAGCGACTTCAAGCTTTTTTATGAGACCGACATTTAGAGACCACGTTTCAGTGCCGTAAGTCATCGCTGGTAACACACACCTTTGTTTTCAGACACTGCGGAATATTGGACGAGAAGATCCTCTTAAGTTTCCCGAACGCTGCCCAACCGAGTTGGATTCGTCGGCTGACCTCTTTCTCGAAATTGGATCTACCTAATAGTGATCGACAACTTCGAGAATCGCATTCCCAACTAGGACCAGTACAGAAATGGCATGGGCATTTGACATGACTTTCGTCTTGTCCATGTTCATTTGAGACCCATTAGTTGAGAAACTCTGCTGAGGTCATTGAGCATAATGCCGTGGTCCTCCATGATTTCTGCCATGTCTATGGTATCATAGCGAGTCCGGTCCAGTCTAAGATCTTGAAGACATCTTCCAGCGCAGTGGTGAACAGTTTTGGAGTGATGACGTCTCCCTGTCTCACATCTCTCTGCAACTGTATCGGTTTCGTACTCTTATTCTGGATGCGGACCGATATAGTAGTTTTTCGATACAAACACTTCAGCACTTCGATGTACCGACAGTCAATTTGGCACCGCTGAAGGGACTGCAGCACTGCCGAAGTTTGGACAAAATCAAAGGCTTTCTTATTGTCTACAAACGCTAGACACCGAGATCAATTATAATCCACGGTCTTCTGTATATTCCGGCGTAGCGTGTGGATGTGGTCTATGGTACTATAACCTTTTCGGAATCCGGCTTGTTCGGGCGGCTGGAAGTCGTCAAGCTTGAATGCGAGTCGGTTCATAATGACTTTTGTGAACAATTTGGACACGTGACTCAAGTATGAGATGGGACTGTAATTCCTTAAAAGCGTTTTATCGCCCTTCTTGAAAAATAGCACCACCACACTCCTGGTCCTCGACTCTGGAACGTCACCCCCGAGAATGATGGAATTAAACGACTTCTGTAGGACTTTTAGAACTGGCTTGTCGCCTACCCTCAGGAGTTTTCTGATAATTCCGTCATTCCCAGTGCTTTCCCGTTCTTTAATTGTTTCAGGTACATTCTGATCTCGTACAAGCTGACGTCCGGGATTTCTTTGGTGTAGTGCCGAGTTAGCTTGGATCTGAGATCTTGGACCAAGTCGGCCATAGAACCTTTCGACCTCTCTCGCGATCTGACTCTAGGATGAAGTAACAGTGTCGTCAGGTCATAAACACTAAAGAAAAAATGAAAACCTACCATACCAGGCTTGTCAGATTTTTTGCTATAGGTAGGCTTTTATTCCGAATGTTATTTTTAGGGTTCCGTGCCCAAAGATTAAAAACGGAACCCGACACTATCACTATCCTTCTATACGTGATTATTCTAAGTATATCAAATTAAATGTTACTTAAAATATAAGTTTCTTTAGTTAAAACAGTAATTAGACTACAATTGTTATTTAATTACAATTGTACTGTAGGAATGTGTGTATATTACGATGGCTGTCGGCTGAGGCGACGTTGGGCAGTTAAGTATTTGACAGTTGCGCAGTCAGCGCCCACGCATTGAGAGCAAAACGTACACCTCACATGATTTGTATCGCTTTGTTAAATATTTTGTGTATCTGATAATATCTCATTGGCATTGAATATACGTATTATGAGTTCTTGGATTTGAGTCCCGTCATGGGTAAAGGTATTATTGACATTTTGTGGCAAACTCTAAAACAACATACAGAGACTATTTTACGAATTTTATCGCGTTTGTATTTGATTTTTGATTGCCTGATGTTTCGAACACTCTACAGCGTTCATGGTAACGAGCAGACTTGTTGGACGTGAGACCACTTAGCAATCAAAAGTCAAATACAAACACGATGAAATCCGTAAAACAATTTTATTTACAACATAGAGAGACCTATATAATACAAACCTATGACGTCAACTGTTAGCCATAAATCTAATCACAATAATTATTTTTTGGAAGGAAAGAAACCGCCTTCAATAATGTAGACAATGTAGATACATTTTTAGATTTTTGTTGATTTTTCATAAACCGCTGGTTCGATGTCGATAAAATTTTCATGAGACTATTTGGGCAGTACACCCTTTTCATTAAAAAAAAATCATCAAAATCGACGATGAAGTTATCCGCCAACAAACATTAAAAACCATTTGTTATTTTTTTTGAGGGTGGGATGTGGTCGGCGCGCTCTTCACACCACTCCGTCCGGGGTGACAGAGGGGCGTAAGCACGCACACCCGCAACCCACCCACGTGCACGTCGCCTTCGTCGTTGGGCCGACCACCGGAGCAGGGTTACTTGTCATCAGTGGTCGGCCCGACAGAATACTCCCTATTTGGGTACCCTCCCATCGACCGACGTCCCCCCCTCGAGGAGGACGCCGGTAATAAAAAAAAAATTTTACGGTCGAATTGAGAAACCTCCTCCTTTTTTGAAGTCGGTTAAAAAGGATCTTTATCGCTACGTCTAGCGGCGAATTACAACTGATGTTATGAAGTTCTCCAAAAGACCAGATCAGTCTGCAACCTTGTCTTCCACCTTGATCCCGTATTCCTTCCATTCCATTGTGATATGCGGTATATTACTTAACCGTGAGAAAGTACTGGGTCTTCCTCTTTTCCTTCCATTTTAAAATATGTAATAATGATTAATTTAATCAATGACTGCAAATATGGCGTAATGGTTTCGTAGGATCGTATTCCACGCAGGACAACCCTTTGTGCCACAAATTGTTGTTCGGAGTTTGGATGTAATTTGTGTCTGTTAATTATATGTTTGTAAAGTCTCCCGCAACACAAGTTTATTTCCATAGTGCACCCTCACTTGGTTTAAAAATAAAAAAAAAGAAAATCAAAGAATACTTAAGACAATAACCAGTCATCATCCCAAGTTATTAGTAAAACATGTCGGGGCGGTGTCTTAACGTCACACATGCTGCGCCCACACATCGCTCATGTATTAATACATAAAGCGTTATTACATATTAATGGTATGTAGTAGTGACTATAAATACTACCAATATCAGGTTGACCGAGCTTCGCTCGGAATATTTTTGTCGAATTTATTTAGATATATATTAATAAAAAAAAAAAAAAAAATAATGAAAATTATATAAAAAACTACAAAAAGAGAATAATAATAACACCGAGATTCGAACCGATGCTGTTTAAATGTCACATAATCCAAAATTATAACCGCCCGCCTCCCCACCTGAGCTATCGAAACTCATGACGTTGACAACGAAATTTGAATTCATATTCTTTTAAAATTTAATGTCATTGTTTGTTTTGCTAAAAACACGGACAAAACCACATTTTCTATAAATACAACCTAGCTAGATCGATTTTTTGGACCCGAATCCTCTAGTATGCCAAGTTTCAAGAAAATCGTTGGAGCCGTTTCCGAGATCCTGAATATATATATATATATATATATACAAGAATTGCTCGTTTAAAGATATAAGATTCCTTATATTAATCTTAGATCTTGTAAAAGACGGCTAAAGGCTTTGTACACAACATTGACCAGCAACAAGTCCGTCTGATGTCGTCCTTCAAGCAGGGTTGATGTTAGACAGATAGGTCACAAAACTGTTGCCAATAACCTTTATAATAGAAGAGAAAAAGAAGAAAATAAGAATAACAACTGGTGATATAGAGCATAACGGCATTAATGCTAAAAATTTTTTACAAAAAAAAAAACGACTTCAACTGGACGAAATTAAAATAGACACGGAAAGCACCAGCTTTCAAAGAAAGAAGAATCAGCAAAATCGATTCGGCCCAGTTCAGATTCGGCAAAGTTCTAGAGTAACAGAAAAAATATTAGGTCGAATTGAGAACCGCCTCCTTTTTTTTTTTTTGAAGAAGGGTAATGAGTTGTAGTACTGGATAATAAGTACATCCAATTGAGTTTTCGAATAGAAACCATATGAATGTAATCCGCGTGGCTGAATCAAAAAATATCGAACCATAACTGGTCGTGTTCATGTGGCCACAGGGTTTTTTGAAGCCATTTTCATAATGGTTTCTGATGTTTACGCGAGTATTATACATTTTAAATAAAACTACTTTACGGATTTTATCGCGTTTGTATTTGATTTTTGATTACCCGACGTTTCGAACACTTTACAGCGTTCATAATCACGGGTGGACTAAGATGTCTCACGTCCAACAAGTCATTGTTACTGCAGAAAATTTATAATTATCTACCCGATACAGAAATTAGTTATTAAATATTGACCCACATTTTGATACAAAATTTATTGCCAGTGTAAGAAGAAAATGATTCTATATGAAAAAAAGTGTATCGTAAAGCAACACATACAGACAGATACTTGAACGGTGATTCTCATCATCCCCTTTCACAGTTAGCTACCGTGTGTAAATCTTTGTTGCAGAGAGCACGAGGAATCTGTGACGATGAACTGGGGCTGGGGAGCTGCAGCATGTCAAGCAGGTGCTACGTGCAAACAAGCTGCCAGTTCCTCGCCCCCGTCGCAGAGACCGAGTGAAACCACCCACAGTTGAGCGCCTTCCTGCAATACTACCTTATGTCAAAAGAGTCACTGACAAGATTGGCTACATCCTGAAACGCTCTTCCATTAAAACTTATTTTAAGCCACTGAAGAGGATTAGCCAATTCTTACCACCTGTCAAGTGCCAGATCCCTTTACAAGATGCAGGAGTATATAAACTTGACTGTGACTGTGGTCTCTCTTACATTGGACAAACAAAGAGATCCATAAGAACTCGGATCAAAGAACACATAGCCGATGTGAAGCACCGCCGGGACACTAGGTCTGCAGTCTGTGAACATAGTCAGGACCGCGCCCACCATAACATCAGGTTTGATAAACCACAAATCCTCGCAAAAGAACACCGATACCTGCCTAGAATGGTACGCGAGGCTATTAAGATTAAAAAACACAAAAATTTCAATAGAGAGGATGGCTGGGTGTTACCATCAAGCTGGGATCCTGTTATAAACATTATTAAAAACAAATCCAAAAAGACCACCACAAGACTGCAAGACACCGTGAGCTCATATTGTATAGATTTGACCCACAATAATAATAACTAAAGATAATTTTATAAATTAAAACCTTTTAGTAACATAAAGTAAGCCGCCTTCAAAATTAACTTTAATTTAGCATCATGTTACCTGAGTTTTCTTGCCGGATCTTTCTCAGTGTGACCGTGTTCCGATCCGGTGGTAGTATACTAGATTATTACTTAGTTTTTTAAATATAATTACTATTAATTTTAATGTTTAATTATTACTAACCATAAACAATATAATTTTTTCATATAGAATCATTTTCTTCTTACACTGGCTATAAATTTTGTATCAAAATGTGGGTCAATATTTAATAACTAATTTCTGTATCGGGTAGATAATTATAAATTTTCTGCAGTAACAATGACTTGTTGGACGTGAGACATCTTAGTCCACCCGTGATCATCAACGCTGTAAAGTGTTCGAAACGTCGGGTAATCAAAATCAAATACAAACGCGATAAAATCCGTAAAGTAGTTTTATTTAAAAACCCATTTTCAGTAAAAACACGAACTCTGGACACATGAATCTGGATATTACTGTTGTAAATTGTGATAATAAATGTAATACTCTTGAACTATGTATTCTTAAATATAGCGCCATCTGTTGGCCTATTGAAATAAATATCGGCTCAATTAGTTTTATAATCTGCTCTCGTCGCCGCCTTCTCTCTGTGCACTGCGTTCAACATGTATGATGTATTTTAAGTTTATTTATATTCAAATAAAGATTAGTAATATATTAGTATTATCAATAAAGTCTCCACCATTCCAACAATTACAAAGGAAAAAACTTGTGCAAGATAAAAAATTAAACAATCTATTCTATACCAATAAATAAAATTGGAGTGTCTGTTTGTAATGTCAAAATAATAGACTTTTTTCATGCTCACACGGTTATTTGCACGACTCCTATGCCTAAAATACAGATTAAAAAATTTTTGTCTTTTTGACAAACAGACAGACAGACGTCTGTCTGTCTGTCTGTTTGTTCCGGGTAATTTTCAAAACGAATGGACCGATTTCAAAAATTCTTTCACAAATGGAAAGCTATAATATCAGCGCGTAAACTAGGCTATATTTTATCCCGGTATTCCCACGGGAACGGGAACTACGCAGGTAAAACGACTAAAACCGAAGCGAAGCGAGGGTGGATTGCTAGTATTTATATATATTTAAACCATATTTATTTTAATGTTAGCTTTTCTGAGTAAATATATGTATAAACATTGTGTCACTAGATAGTTATAAAAAGCCTCTTACTCCATTTCATAAACGTCTCACTGTTGGGTTCGATCGTCTCCACACTGGGAGGAAAATAGACCAACCACAGCACGCAGATCTAGTGGATTGGTATAGGGCTTTATTTCTAGTATTAGTTTTATTTCTTGTATTCTAGTAGATGTTATTTTATATAACAAGCAACCCGCCCTCGCTTCGCATCGGTTTCAGTCGCTTTAAGGTTTTAGTCGCGGATAAAATATGGCCTATGTTACTCCCTGATATTATAGCTTTCCATTGGTGAAAGAATTTTTGAAATCAGTTCGGTAATTTAAGCGTGAAAGCGTAACAAACAAACAAACTTACTTTCGCATTTATAATATTAATAAGGATTTCCCCTTAGTCGTCTTTTATGACACCTACAGACAAGGTGGTGAATTATATTGTAACTCCGTCACCATACTAACAATTAAAATGACTAACAACAAAGTATTCTTATTTGTATAATAATGTAAAAACGTTACATAATTGACCAAAAGTCAATGTGTTTTTTTTTTTTTTTTTTTGGCCGCTGTCGGCGCGCCTCGGCACCACTCCGTCCGGGGCGACAGAGGGGCTTAAGCACGCAACTCCCGCAACCCACCCGAAAACCACCTCGCCTTCGTCATTGGGCCGACCACCGGAGCGGTCGGTCGGTCTTTCCTCACGCGGTCGGCCTCTCGGCGGGTGACGGACTAATCCCCGGTCACACGTCACCAAAAGTCAATGTTTAAAAGAGCTTGTGAGGTCAACTTTGATATCTATACAAAATGATAGGAAAGTTAGTGGAATACCGTTGTTTTGTATAAAGAGCAGCTGAACTCTGAGCCTTAAATCATCTTTATAGGCGTTGACCTTTGACGACGTGGAAAATAAATTTCGGATAAGAAATCGCCTTGAAATTTCGGTGAAAAGTATGCGAGTGATTTATATAACGAAAAATGTTTACCATCACTTCCTTTCATTGTCGTCATTATCTCAGTTTATATATCGGCTGATATATGTCCTGTACTGCTGGGTTTAAACTTTCTCCACAATAGTAGGGAAATTGACCTACTATACCATGCTGGTCAGACATGTTGGTATAGGGTTTTATTTCGAGTTTTACTTCACTTGCACAGATGTTATGTGCATATTATATCCCTTAGTCGTATTTTACGTCATCCACGGGCAAGATAGGGAGTGGTGAATAGTATTCTTACTCCGTTACCATACGGGTCAGAAATAGTATTTACTATATGTATATAATATAAGCTTAAGTAAACATAATACGTAGTTACTACTTACAACTGTCTACCTAACGATCAATCAATTAGCCATCAGGATACCTTCACAGTTTAGTCGGTTTACTTGCAGTCTCAACTTGTGCAAACTTCCCAGACAGTTTACTTGAGTTTTAAATCAAAGAAAAACGTTTTGAACTTGTTATTGACAAGTTCTGTCGCTTTCAAATAAATTAGTATTTCATTTTATCCTTTTGAAAAGTCTTTTGTTATTCTTTTTAAAGGCGACCGCATACTGTGGGTTTGTTTTAATTTATAGCATTGATCATAAATCTTATATCTTTAAACGAGCAATTCTTGTGTGTATATATATATATATATATTCAAGATCTAGAAAACGGCTCCAACGATTTTGATGAAACTTGGCATACTAGATGTTTCGGGGCCAAAAAATCGATCTAGTTTTATTTATAGAAAATGTTTTTTGTCGGTGTTTTTATCAAAACAATACAATGATATTAAATTTTAAAAGAATATGAATTCAAATTTCGTCGTCAACGTCAAGAGTAATAATAGCTCAGTTGGGAAGTTGTCCAGTTTTCTTTTTGTTTTGGTATTCAAACAGCGTCGGATCGAATCTTGGTGTTATTATTATTCTCTTTTTGTAATTTTTGATATTTTTTTCACTATTTAATTTTTATTTTTTATTAATATACTAGCAACCCGCCCTCGCTTCGCTTCGGTTATAGGTTATAGTCGTTTTACCCGCGTAGTTCCCGTTTCCATGGGAATACCGGGATAAAATATAGCCTAGTTTACGCCCTGATATTATAGCTTTCCATTGGTGAAAGAATTTTTGAAATCGGTCCAGCCGTTTTGAAGATTACCCGGAACAAACAGACAGACAGACAGACAGACAAAAAAAAATTAATTGCTATTTTAGGCATAGGTGTCGTGCAAATAACCGTGTGAGCATGACAAAAGCCTATTATTTTGACATTACAAACAGACACTGATGAGAGTGGTATAGTAGGTCCGTTTTCGTCCCATTGTGGAGGAGGCTCGAGCCCAAAAGTGGAACGTATATGAGTTTTGATGATGATGATGGTATGAGGACAGATTCGTGTGAAAACGGTATATAAATATAATTATCACCACCCCTTTCTTACCCTTGGGAGTCGTAAGAATCTGCTAAGGGTTCATAATGTGAGCGGGAGCGGCTCTCTACTAAGAAATATAACATCGCACTGCGATCGTCTATCGAGCGACCAATCTGCCAAACGTGACGGTTACGCTATTATCCCCTCATATGTCGGACGAAGAAGAAATGGCCCTAGGATTGCACTTAGTGGCGAAATATGAGGGAGGATTATAAATGAAATAAAGTCAAAAACTACAAACTAATGAATTATATAGAAATTAAATTAATATGGTCCATGGTTTTCCTTTGACTACAATCTGGACCCACACTTTTTATGTAATAAGTTTAACTGGTCAAAAACTCAAGAGCTGGCATTATTAAAAGAAAGTGTAAGTGTATAATTTTGATATGGATGAATCCTGCTATGGTGGAGACCCCTCCACCAAGGGCGAAGTTGGTATCAAATCAACAGTAGCTCGGAGCTCACAGACCTCATTAAAGAGCCGGTAGAATACACAGAGTGACCAAAAGTTTCTATTATATTATTCTACAACGCAAACATGTTTAATAAGGTTGTATTAAAAATAATAGGTTGAATTAAAAAGTCAAGAAATTTTGGATTCTATTTAAAGAAAGTTTATAAAAACAAGGCTTTCGTATATAACTGTAAAAAGAAGAAGAGAAAACATTTTTATACTTGTCGTTCGGATATGGTTCGTAAACCCAAAGTCAAGTAATTAAGACGCAAACAATTGGAGCTCCAACATGAATATCATCATCATTATCATTTCAGCCTATCACCGTCCACTGCTGGCCGTAAGCCTCCCTCATGTTACGTCACAAAATGCGGTCCTGTGCCAATTGCATCCAACGACGCCCAGCATTTTTATCAGGTCGTCGGTCCACCTAGTGGGGGAGCGTCCTACACTGCGTCGTCCGATACGTGGTCGCCGCTCGAGAACCTTTCTTCCCCAGCGGTTGTCGGTTTGTCGAGCGATGTGGCCTGCCCATTGCCACTTCAGCGTGCTAATTCTTCGTGCTATGTCGATTACACCTCTTCTTCTGCGGATCCGTATTCAGGTTTCTATCTCGCAGAGAAATCCCGAGAATAGTCCGCCCTATATCAGGCTGAGCGGGCGGCTTGAGCCTTTTATGAGGCTTACATTTACGCTTTGTACTTATTTCCCGGAACTCGGTTTTTAATTGCTCTTGATAGCAAACAGCACACCTGATAGTATGTGGGAACTACCGCACATGGACCTCCATGATCCCAAAGGCATAGACATATAGAGACCATAATATGAGCTTTGAATCTCCGCGTGCTCACTAAACGAAGCGCTGCAGCAAATTGCTTGTACACGTATTATTATGTCAATTTTCTGCGAGAATCTAGTAGTGTTACATGAAACTCCAGCGGACAATTGGCACGCCGGAACATTTATAACTGCAGACCGAAAATTGTCAGCCGTGTAACTCTACTAGTGGTAGATATAATGTGATTTAGTTTAATTAATGGACGTCTGTTCTTCGCCTCATCAGTAGATAATACAATGAGGAGGAATTGCATTGAAAATTATACTGGACTAACGTGTCGAGCGCCCTGAGTTCGATTCTCATGCAGGGTAATGTTTTTTGTCGATTATGACGAGGATACGGCGCAGCATATGCTCGAGGTCTGTGCCGCTTGGGCAGAGCAGCGTCGTGAACTCGTCGCAATTATCGGTGCCTGGGCTGGGTCGCAGCCTTCTGCAAGATAGTAGTCTCACGAACGGGGGCGGCGGAGCGCGTGCGCGAGGATTGTCTCCTCGATGACGCGACCCGTCACCGGCGATTGGGGTGGCACAGGCGCGAATATCTGCGCCTGATTGCGGACTGGGGAGTTAGTCCGTCACCCGCCGAGAGGCCGACCGCGCGAGGAAAGACCAACATCCTCCTCCGAGGGGGGACGCTGGTCGAGGAGAGGGTACTCCTCAGGGGGAATTCCGTCGGGCTGACTACTGGCGACAAGTCACCCTGCTCCGGTGGTCGGCCCAACGACGAAGGCGACGTGTCACGGGTGGGCTACGGGTGTGCGTGCTTACGCCCCTCTGTCGCCCCGGATGGAGCCGGGCGAGGAGTGCGTGGATCGTAACCCACCCAAAAAAAAGGCTGGCTAATGATGATGATGGTACCAAAAATATCGCGATGGAGTGAGAATTCAATTAACCATGAAATATTACCACGCCTTCTTTTGTCATTTTTTTTTTGGAGCATACGAGCAAACAGCACCCATGTTAGTAATTAATACTGCCGCTCATGGATCTTTACTGAGCTGCTTCCTACCGTGAAGAAAGTGAAAGTAATTTCTATGACTTCGGTTATTCTAAAGGCATCACCAATACCCATTACACGCGAATACTCTCAGATAGTTTACCTTCTCGTTCTTTCGCTCACGGAACGAAGTGCAGTAACAGATCGCTACTTCACAGACGTCGATTTTCTGCTGACAGAAGACTGTCAACAATGTGACCCTACCGCCATAAAAGGGTCTCAGAGCTGGCTTACAACGTAAGCTGATAACATTACGACAAGAGAAAGAATGAGTGACTTATAACGTAAGCTGAGAAGGAAAATGAGAAGCGTAATATTAGCTTGCGATGTATGAATAGATAGAAGACCTCAAAACTAATTAAGTTGAGCGATTGTAAGTAATGCTTTGTGAAGTGCAGACTAAGTTCTGTTTAAACGTGCAGGCTGCTCTAACTTGATTAATGTTTAAGTTTACATAGACTTAGTGGCACTCCCAAGTCTATAGGATTAATATATATTTATAGTTAAGTGAATTAGAATATTATCAATAGAGCTGAAACGTTTTTTTTTAAGTTAAAAATATTTAGAGAGAAAACTAAAACCTGACTATGGAAAAATCTTAAAGATTTTTCACGTTTCAAAGTTGAAACTTTGAAAAGCCTTGGCCATTTTTTTTTGGGGGACGGCCATATGTCACTTTCGGAGAAAGCGGAATGTTATAAGTTTGACGTGGATGTCCGTCTGTGGCATCATAGCTCTCAAACGGATGCACCAATTTCGATATGTTTTTTTTTTCATTTGAAAGCCAGTTTCCTTGTAGTGGTTCATACCTATGTTTGGTTAATATCGGTCTAGTAGTGTAAGAGTATCACGCTCTTTAAATAATATACATTCCTGCATTCGTCATGGTCTAATACAACGTCATTATTATCATCATCGCAATGAATATATGTCCCATTGTTGGGCTCGAGCCTAAAGGAGTCTTTATGAGAGGGAATTTGACTAACTATACCATAAAAATATTAAAATATGGAATGCATATTTTAATAATTTTTATGGAATATATTGGTATGGTATTGAAATAAGACTATATCACCTTTCACGGCCCACCTTTTTCATGTGTGTTAAAAACTTCGATTAAGGGTTTTTAAAGCACTCTACGAACCTATCTTGTCAGCTTATTGTTGATGGCTAATGTACTCTAACATTATGAAGAAAGTCTGCGTTTATGAGTTGAGAAGTAAAGTATTACATGTATTTAATTTGCAGTTATGAGTATTATTCAAATTCAAATCATTTATTATGTATAAACCCCGCGGGGGCACTTACATATTGTAAATTTTTTTACAATTTTCTTAAAGTTAAAATTACCGCCGGATCGGAACACGACCGCACTGAGAAGATCCGACAAGAAACTCAGCGGGATTGTCTATTTTTTATTTATTTTTTTTAAATTTCTTTTAAATAAAATTACATCTTACAACATGCTTATTAATAGTTCCAGTGTGATGCCATTCGAAATATTATATAATATAGTATAATATATAATATAGTTCACAAATATTAGTATTATTAGTAAGTAGTAGTAGTATTAGTAAGTTTATTGTAATTAGTAACGTGGTGAGATGGTAAAAATATAGTTTGTCTCCATGGGAGTATTATGAACCGCATCAGGATATGCATGAATGGCGTAACGGTTAAGATACTGACTTGTCGTGCCAAGGATCGCGTTCAATTACTATAAAGGATCACTTTTGCGATTCACAAATATGTGATCTCACTTAGGGTGTAATTCGTGTCCATTGATTATATACTTATAAAGTTTCCCTAATGCAAGGATTATCTCCTTAACGCAAGATCTTTTATTAAAAAATAAAGAGAATGGGTAGTAGTATTTTCTTGGTAAATTTATAAGACTAAAAGTATAGAGATGTCCGGCTGTCAACGTCAGGAAAGGCCACGGAAACTGAGAAAACAAAAATTCCGAAATATTTAAGGAAATCATTGCAAGGCCGTATAATTTGGTTTAAGAAAATTATTAGCACAATCATATCGATAATCGTCATCATCATCATCTCAACTTATATACGCCTCCCTGCTGACTTCGAATCTCCGCCTCAATATGAAGGAAATCGCCTACTTCACCAGCAGCATCAGCAACATAGTTGGAAATCTTCCCCCCTAAATAATCTATACCAATAAATAAAATTGGAGTGTCTGTTTGTAATGTCAAAATAATAGGCTTTTTTCATGCTCACACGGTTATTTGTACGACACCTATGCCTAAAATAGCAATTAAAATTTTTTTGTGTCTGTCTGTCTGTCTGTTTGTTCCGGGTAATCTTCAAAACGGTTGGACCGATTTCAAAAATTCTTTCACCAATGGAAAGCTATAATATCAGGGCATAAACTAGGCTATATTTTATCCCGGTATTCCCACGAGAACGGGAACTACGCGGGTAAAACGACTATAACCTATAACCGAAGCGAAGCGAGGGCGGGTTGCTAGTATATCATAAAATTGCCAATTAATCTTTAATGTAAATATACTTTTTGGATTGAGTGTTGGTTGATTTCCCAGTAGAGACCCTCATAAAGTGTTAATCCTTAAATAATCACAGCGCTATGATCTTGCCACTGTTCATAATACTGCAGACGTGACGATTAACTTTCTAAGGGGTGAGAGGAGACTGCGATTATTATGTACTCCATACACATACTATATTACAACTTTTTAATGTAAATGAACTTATATAACTTGTCTGACGTGCGTGGTAAATAGGGTAATTTATAGGCTTGCATTTAAGAGGCTCAAGCCCAGCAGTGGGACATATGTGGACCGCGATGATGATACACTTCATCTTACTCTATATATGTTTCACTGTTGCGCTCAGGCCTCCTCCACAATGGGAGAGGAATTGACCTACTATTCAATTAATAAATCTTCTGTTCGTGTGTTTGTAATTCAACTCTTTCTAAACGGCAGGACCGATTTTGGTGATTTTTATGCCTGTCCAGATATAAGAATGATCTAGATTAACTATTGGAACCGGTAGATGGCGTTGCGATCGATATGAAAGAGAATTCCTTTTGCTATTTTTTTAGATTTGAACAGACGAACAGCTATTGGGTCAACTAGTATCCGGAATTAGGACGTATATAGCCGTATAGAAAAAAAAAACATACTTTGCATGCATTTTATATCCCTGAGTCATCTTTTACGATACCCACATGCAAGAGAGGGGGTGGTGAATTATATTCAAACTTCGTCACTACACTGAAAAAAACTGCCTTCATTACAGCAAATTAAAATTTGTTAAACTCTTTAGATGCCTAATGATTTCTGATGTTTACGCGAGCACTACACATTGTGAACAAAACTACATTTACGGATTTTATCACGTTTGTATTTGATTTATAATTGATTATAATAATAATAATATGGTTAAATAATTTAGCATTATATCATGCTAAATTATAATTATTTTTTATTTTTAAAGGCGGTTTACTTTGTTTTACTACAAGGTTTATTGATTTATGAAATTATCTTTTAACTATTATTATTGTGGATCAAATCTATACAATAAGTGCCCATAGTATCTTGCAGTCTTGTGGTGGTCGAAACGTCGTCGGGCAATTATAAACCAAATATATACAAACGTGATAAAATCCGTAAAGTAGTTTTATTCTTAATCTTTAGATGCCTTTAATATTTTCATAAATATATAAACTAGATTAAACTATACTAAATTAAACTCACTGGCTATACTCGAAAATATAATTAAATGTTTTTAAAAGGTTGAGTAATAATTGTGTTAACGTAATATAATGTTTGTTGGTTTGAAACTGGTAACTATGTTAGCAAACATTCATTGAACACAAACAATCTGAATGATCGATACGTAGAGAAGGAAGCCTTCACTTACAGAACTGCTGATACGTTAAATAGTTTATTTCCAATAGTCTATGTGAGCCGCAAATATTTGCTAAACGCGAGCAGCGGGCTTGCAGGGAGACGTGATGGGGCCACGAAGTCAGAGGGGACTTGGATTTTAGATAATGTTGTCTTTAAAGGGGAGATGCACATATTGATTGATGAAACATGGAGTCAGACCAAAGAGAATATTGCGAAATAGATGAGAAAATCATCTTACGTGATATGATAATACAGCGAAAAGGGATGAAATTGTATGATGGTCACACCAAAGACATCATATATATGTCTACGCATAGAAAAGATGTAAATAGAATATACTAGTTCATCATGTCAGCTCATACACGTCCCACTGTTGGGCTCAAGCCTCCTTCCCAATAGGAGGGCAATTGTTATTATTATACCATGCTGGTCAGACAAGTTGGTATAGGGTTTTGTTTCGAGTTTTCATTCTCTTGTATCGATTTTATATGCTTATTATACACGTCCGTTTGCTGGGCAAGTCTCCTCCACAGTGGAAGGGAACTTGACCTACTATATACTGATCAGACGCATTAATATAGAGTTTAATTTCGAGTTTCACCTTTCTTGAGTACCTATTTGATATATCCCTTAGTCGTCTTTTACGACATCCACGGGTAAGATAGAAAGTGGTGAATTGTATTCTTACTCTGTCATCACACGGATAATAACGAATATACTAGTTATTGCTATCTATGCCAATAAATAAAATTGGAGTGTAAAGTTTGTAAAGTTTGTAATGTCCAAATAATAGGCTTTTTTCATGCTCACACGGTTATTTGCACGACACCTATGCCTAAAATACAGATTTAAAAATTTTGTCTGTCTGTCTGTTTGTTCCGGGTAATCTTCAAAACGGCTGGACCGATTTTAAAAATTCTTTCACCAATGGAAAGCTATAATATCAGCGCGTAAACTAGGATATATTTTATCCCGGTATTCCCACGGAAACGGGAACTACGCGGGTTAAACGAATAAAACCGAAGCGAAGCGAGGGCAGATTGCTAGTTTAATATATTTTTATTTTCGTATTTTTTATTTTCACGTAGTCTTTTACCCGTGAGTGTCGTAAAGGACGATTAAAAGATGTGCTTATAAAATGTATGCAAGCGAAGAAAAACTCTAAATAAAACCCTTTATCAATACGTCTGATCAGCATAGTAGTGAAGCTCAATTACTCTCATATTATGGAGGAGGCTTGAGCCCAACAGTGGGACGTATATGATCTAGAATGATGTTAACGATAATATATTTTTATTTACCAGTATTTAATACTAGCATACCTGACCACAGTCCGTATTTTCTTAAGATAAATGTATTAAAGACAGAAATAAAAAACGTTGCAATAAATTCCACAATGTACCCACTTCAGTTTATTACAAAAAAAAAATCTAAGAAAAGATCAGCTATCTTTATTCAAAGAAAGCTATTACAGTCTGAACAAATTTTATTATCGGTAGACCCGAGCAGTATAAAATCGGTAATATAGCAATATCTCAAAATCCACTGGCTAATAATTCTTGTCGTGGGTCCGTTGTACAAAGATGGATAACTACGTAGCCATGCCTCGGGTTTTACATTCATTTTGATAATTTAGCGCTTTCAGCGTTCGATTTAAATGATTATTTGTAAGTTTATCGTGAAAATTTTAATAATTCACATAAACACTTTTAATATATTAAATATTTATAATTGCCCGACGTTTCAAACATTTTGCAGCATTCATGATCACGGACATTTGGCAATGAAAAATCAAATACAAACGCGATAAAGTCAGTAAAATACTTTTATTTACAGTATGTAATGCTCGCGTAAACATCATAAATCATTATATTGTTAAAGAACTCTTTGTGACGAGGTAGGAATACAATTTACCACCCCCATATTGACTATGGAGGTCGTAAAAGACAACTCCCTTAGTTGTCTTTTACGACCTCCATAGCCATATATTGTGCATATATCAAATATTCAAGAGAAGTGAAATCCGTCTGACCAGTATATAGTAGGTCAATTTCCCTTCCACTGTGGAGGAGACTTGCCCAGCAAAGGAACGTATATGAGCTGAGAAAAATAATGATGATTAAAGGAAAAACAGGTCATTGTAATTATAGGTTAATAAGACATTCCCTATCCTTTACGGGAAATAGGAGTCGTAAATACAGCTTGAAGGATCACAAGAATGGGACACCTGTCTAACAGTAGATGTCGATAAGCTGATGGATGGATGGATCTATTACAATGAATTATTTATCAAAATTGGCTTCTATTAAGTGAGCCAAGTGACAAGTGACCGACGGAAATCAAGAGAATAATACTTATGGTGAAATCTATATATATAAAAATGAATCCCTGTTTTCCTTGGTCACGCCATCATGCGTGAACGGCTGGACCAATTTCATTAATTCTTTTTTTGTTGTATTTGTTATTGTCAGGAAAAGGTTCTTATGAAAGAAAAAATAAGGAAAATTGCCCAGAAAATTAGAAAATTTAAGAATACTTAACCATCACATAAAATTATTTCTAATCCAACCGCTTTGGACAATATAAACTTTTTTAATGTAACCTTATGACGTTTAACATAGAATTGACAGAACGCGTGCTGCAAATATCGTCAAAGAGGATGTAAAAAAACTGAAAATTGTTTAAAACAGATGCTTCGGTTGGAGTTATTTTATTAATAAAATACATGTAAAACAATTAACTCATTATTTCTTACAGAAATGATGTAAGAAAATTGAATTTCTTAGTGCACATCAGGGTAGGTAAGTTCAGAGCCATCACGCCTAATATAAAAAATCAATTTAATATGGAGTTTTGGTAATTAAGATACATGTTACTAATATAACAAGTGATATACTTAGTTATTAAGAAGAATACAATAGTTTTCTTTAATTTACAGTTGAATTTTCGTTTTTGAAAATGCCAGCAATTAGACGTACAAACTTAAGTTATAAGTATTGGGTCAATGAACGTTGTATGCCAATATTGCAAGGCATTTAAGTTTAAAAATTAAGGTCCTGGATTGTGTTGCGCGAGCGCAATTGACGCCATTGGTACCGCCGTCAGAGCCATTACATTCATTTGTTTCATACACATAAGGACAAAAAAAATTGTTGTATATAAGAATTAGAATAATAAACATTTTTTTTTAATTCAATTCGAATTCAATATTCATAGTTAAGACATGACAACGTCTGTCGGGTCAGCTAGTAGGAAATCAAATCAAATCATTTATTCTGCATAGGCCCCTTAAGGGCACTTACATATTGTCAATTTATACGTTTGAATACAATACAAAAATCTACCACCGGATCGGAACGCGGCTACAAACTGAGATGATCCGGCAAGAAATTCAGCCGGCAGTTATTTTTTTTTCATAATCCTTTAAATATACATAATATTATGCTTCGTACAACATATATGGTATTAGCTCCAGTGTGATGCCCTTCGAAATTGTATATATGTAATAAAAAATCTCTCATGCGCACGTACATGTACATTTTGTTAATATTATTGATATTTTTTTAAATTAAGTATTATATTATCTTACATATTAGCTACATATAATTTTAAAAAATAAAATAAAAATAACCGAATCAATAGATGTTTTTTTTCTATTGAAGTTAGATTTTCTTCCTTTAATGGATCACAACGACATCAAATTCCAAATTCAAAGCAGTTATCCGGGTTCGCCCAATCACCTACTGGGTACGACTGTTATTCTATAACATTCACAACAACTCTTAACTCTACCAAGCTAATACAAAAGAACTCAACAAAATTGGTTCAGTCGTTTAGGGTTAGTGCAGTCATATATGCACTTATAGCAGAATGGCGAAGTGGTTTAAGCACAGAACGTCTGCGCCGAGTAACGTAAGTTCGATCCGTATGCAGGACGATGGCCCGTCTCTGCATTGTACTGCTGCTGGAAACTGCAGTTGGAGAGAGCTGGAGTAGTGTGACATCCATTATTAAAAGGCTATCGGGTAGATGAGAGGTTTCAAAATACCCCGGGACGTCACAAATATGGGAAAGGATAAATCACTAGATGAACTAATGAACTTGAACAAACTATGTAATCGTTGCCTCAAAGGTAAAGAACGTGCTCACAATGAAACTATCCTGGTCCTCAAACAGTCAGTTTAGGTATTTGGAAACCATAGCCCACAAGTAAATAAAGCTTTACCTGCGCGTGAAATTTAGTACTTTGATTATATGTATGTAAATAATGTAGCGCTTTTTGCATCGCTGTTTATAGCGTAGTGAAGATTTTGGTTCTGGCAGCCGTGTTCTACTCATAAATCGGATGGATCGCCTCTAGCCACGATTTCACCGAGATGGTTTTACCACGCCCTCTAATCTAAAATACTCCGATAGATAGCAATATAGTCGATCTGGTGAACTTCTTCGATAGTGCTGAATCGTTGTTTTAGAAAATTGGACCATTCAGTAATGGTTCAGTTGACGTTAATGCCGATTGGGTTGAAAAAATTAGGGTTTTGATAGAAATTTATCCCTTCATAATACGAGTAAAAATCGAACATCGTAAAAATGGCTTACAATGAAAACCTTAAGTTTATTATTTTTATAGGTTTTTCATCACTTTTGTTTTTAATAATGTAGCTATAGCTAAGTGATGTTATGTCCCGCAAAATGCGTAGCGGTTCTATTGAGAACATTTTGCCCGAACTATTTATCAATCGCTGACATGGTGAGTCATATTTGCGACTTCATAGCCGATTAGCGCTTGTGATGACTACTAAGCCAAAGAAGCAATCATCAAAATTCCTATTCATTATCCTGGTCTTATCCCAATTACTTGGAGTCGACGCAATAAATACATTTCTTCCACACATTCCTGTCATATGTCATTGGTGCATTTTCTCCCTGTCTATGTCATGCTTTACGCAATACAGGATGTATTATATACCTTTTCTTTTGTCTTCCCTTATTTTTAATGCCTTCTACATTCATACTTAAAATATGCTTCAGACATTGACTGTCTAAGGCAGCCATCGTTCATTCGTAGTTGTCCTCAGCGCCCCAGGCGGACGGGGTGGACCCCGAGGCTGGCGGCATTCGCTGTGCGTTAATGTAGATTTGCGATGTGGCTATGCCCCATGTGCGGTGCCTGCCCCCGAAGAGGGCGGTCCCCTGGTGGTTCCGAGAGTTGGTGGATCTCCGGGCCGCGTACATACGTGCCCGGAAGTCCTACACCCGCAGCCGGGTGCGTTACCTCGACACTGAGCGGCAGGGCCAGCTCTATGAGGCTTACCACAGTGCACGGTTTCAGTCTTCGGCCTTCAGTCTGACTGTCCGTTACGCCAAAGACGTCAGTCGGCAGGAGATGCTGGATCTCTGAGGTCGTCCCTATCACGTGATACTGAGTAAGCTCCACGCGCAGCCATCGTGCTGCTGCACCCGGACTATGCGGGTAAGCTGTTGGAGAGGATCATGGCTGCCCACATCGGGCGGCACCTCAGCGAGATCAGCCCCGATCTCTCGGACGCCCAGTTTGGCTTCAGGAAGGGGCGTTCGACGATCATGGTCTTGCTGCACTTGAGGGCCGTCGGAAGAGGACCAACGGAAGCGGTCGCCGTCGGAGGGGGGACAACACATTTAACAGTTTACCATTCAGCTACATCAGGAAGGCACTCCGATATCACAGTTGCCCATGTACCTGAGATGGCTGGTAGCTAACTACTTGAATCATTCCTCTCATCGGCGCTTCGATCACCGTCAATTCGGTTACCATCAGCATCCGGGCTCATATGAAGTGCTTGGGCCTGGTCCTCGTCGGGTATTGATAGTTCCGGGAGCATTTTCGTCGACTTGCTTCGCGGCTTGTGGGCGCGGCGTCCGTCCGCCCTTTCTTAGATGATGCCGAATATGCCCAATGTGGGTGGATCCAGCGCTATGTATCGACGGCTGTACGCGGGGATGATCCGGTCGATGGCTCTGTACGGCACACCGGTGTGAGAGGCGGGGGTCCCTGACCATCCGTCTGAGGGCTCTCTTGTGACGTCCACAGAGGGCCATGGTGGCCAGGACCATACGTGTATACCGCACGGTAATGACGGAGGCAGCGTGCGTAATTCGCATAACTCGAAATAAAACCCTATTCCAAAACGTTTGACTAGCGTGGTATTATAAATCAATTTCCCTCCCGTTAAAGAAGCCCCGAGCGCAATAGTGGGACGTGTATGGGCTAATATGATGAAATATACAAATATGTAAATCTTTATCAATTTAAATCACTATATCATTTAAATAAATAGCAATTCCATAGAAGCTCTCAAATTTGTTTAACGATTTCAAGTATATTTTCCCCTAAAGCTTGAGAAAAAGTAAGTTATGATTGCAACGTAGCATTTTAGCTAATGCACTCGACGTACTGTGCGAATATTTGAACAGAACGTGCTAATATGTGTTCAGGCTCAAATGTTTGTACAAGCAAATGGCTTAAGTAAAAATATATGAACATTATACCATGCATATATGTTTTATAGGTAATATATAATATGGTATTTTTGTGTTCTAATAATAAAGATTTGTACCCAAAAGAGTGACTAACTGAAGGCAAGGACTCAGTACCGCTGGTCCACCCAAATGATTATGGTCAGCTTGTTCCCAAATAGGCGCATTTTCCTCTTACACAGTAAGAGATGTAGCTAGGACCCGCCTGTAGGCCGTACATATATCAGCTGAGGTGAATATGTTTAGCGAAAATTACAGAATTAAGTTTAACTAATAATATGTAAATTAAAAATATGACTTAAATTAAAATTTAAAACTTCAATTTATAGAATACTAGCAACCTGCCCTCGGCCTCGTTTCGCTTCGGTTTCAGTCGTTTTACCCGCGTAGTTCCTGTTCCCGTGGAAATACCGGGACAAAATATAGTCTATGTTACTCCCCGATATTATAGCTTTCCATTAGTAAAAAGTTTTTTTGAAATCCGTTGGGTGGTTTAAGCGTGAAAGCGTAAAAAACAAACAAACTTACTTTCGCATTTATAATATTAGTAAGGATTTTAAGTATCCGTGTTGTGGCAGATTTCTCGTGGGTATCGAAATAATTAATTGAGGAATGTATCCCTGCGGAAGATAGTAAACTCGAAATAAAATCTTAATATTAGGTTAATTTTAAGTTATAATATTCTATAATATAAATAATTAGAAAGATTGCGAATAATGCAACTAATAAATAGATCCTATAACCTTGCAATCCGTAAGTCTATATATAATAAGATATCATAAAATATAAAGCAGGACCATCTCGATCACGTCAAATTTCATATAAAGAAAATAACATTATAATTGGACTGCGTAGAAGTTACGATGCTGCAGACAGACAGATTGACATGACACACTTATAACTCCCTATATATTTGCTGTGCATTTCTTACTGCATTATCTTTACTCAAACATCTGAAAATGAAAATCATTTATTATTTATTATTGATCACTTGAATCAACAGTACCATATTCTCCATCCACTTTTTAAGAAATCGTTACAATTGTATATATCTTCAGAGAAATTTCATTCTAATAAACAATTTACAGTTGACGTGCAGTGACGGAATAAGAATACAATTCATCACCATCTCTTTTGCCCGTGTGTGTCGTAAAAGTTGGCTACGTGATATAATATGCATATAACATTTAAACAAGAGAAGGAATAGTCGAAACAAAACCCTATGCCAACACGTCTGACCACCGTGGTGTAGTAGGTCATTTTCCCTCCCATACTAGATGACGCCCAAGCCCAATAGTGAGACGCATATTGGCAGAGATGAAACAATTTATATTGCCATAATAGAAAATAATTTATTAAAATTCGTTCAGAAAATTTATTGCAAAAGCATAAAAGAATAGGCAAGCCTAACGAACGTTTGAACAAAATTAAAATAAATAAATTACAGTGACAGTCGCGGCACCCTCCCTCGCCAATGTCGAAGGTTCGATACTACGATAATTAATACTCATGATAAGCCAATCGACATCAAAGCATTCGTTCACAAACGGCGCTAACACAAAATTGATTACATCCCAACTTTGTAATCAACAGACACTTTGTTACAGAGACGTTTATTAAAAAATATCTGATTAAAAGCAATACTTTATTGAGACACTTGCTTTAAATGCTCCGATAAAAATCTTTCGTTGAGAATAAAACAGAAACGCCAAGAACGCTCTTCACAGAGAAATGTCGTGTTACGGCATATTTAAGATACTGATCGACCGTGTCGATTCGATTACCATGCAGGACAATACTTTGTCAACATCATTATCATGACATGACACCCAATAACTTTCACCAAATCATCGATCCTCGTTGGCAAAAGACGGTCCTACACAGTGTCGTCCAATACGTAGTCGCCACTTGAGAACCCTTCTTCCCCAGTGATGTGGCTTGTAAATTGTCAGTCCAGCTTGCTAATTTTTCGTATTAGGTTGGTTACATCCGCCCTTCTGCAATTTTTCTTATGCCAGTTTCTATCTTGAAGAAATTTCTCGAACATTACCAGCTTCATAGAACGCTGAGATATTCATTATTGTTCTCCTCCAAACTTTCCTTACCACCGTTAGACATAGGCTTCCACCACATAACAATATACTATGGGGCCGTTCATACATCTGAAGGGATAGGGTCGTAATTCCTGAGTTTGGTACTCATTTTGGCGATTTCAGTAGGTTTTATTAATTTCCCCGAAAATAAGATGATTTTACGGCTCCCACAGGTAAGCAAGTGTAGCGACAATTCTATTCTTATTCACATCTCATAGGTCATTGACTTGTTTTTAATAATTATAATAATAATTTATTACCTCAAACTGGTATTACAACAATAAAGTTAAAGTGGATGTACAAGAAAATTCAATATTAATTGAATGTTCTGCCGATACTTAAAATAGGTAATCCTGTGCTATAAATATCAGTGATAAGCGATTTAATTAATATAAAAGAATCTGCATGGTAACAGAGTAAGACTACAATACGCCAGCCCTTATCTCGCCTTTGGGTATCTTAAAAGACGAATAAGGATTTGTATTATTCATTTTTATTTTTTTTATTTATTTATTTATTCATATTAGTACATCAAGTGCTTAAGTTCTATTAAAAGGTGTAGCCAAAAACCAGTTTAGGTTTATCTGTACACCAATTTAATCAAGAGAAGGTAAATTCTTATACCAACGCGTCTGACCAGCGTAGTATAGTAGATCAATTGCCCTCTTATTGTAGAGAAGGTTCATGCCCTAGATGTTTATAAACTGAAATGATATTGATGATAAATATAAAGTCGAATTAGTATCCGGGTTGATAAAGAGATGAAGTCTATAAAATAATGGACATGAAAAAATTATATCTTCGTATATAAGTATATAATAGTTTAATACCGCAAGCCATATTATAAATACGGCACATTTATAAATGCCATAGAAATGTTCATCTCAATATTATAGTTCAAGGAATGTCCGTATTACTTCCTCGAGTCCATTAGGGATAAGCCTGTATCGAAGCTCGTCGGCTATCATAAATCATGAAGGCAATACGCCGGGGACTACGACCATTGCTCACTGCCCATTGTATGATACACCCCAGTGCGATACAAAAGCGCCAATGAATGCACGCCGTGATTTACTGAGTCAATTCATATCTGTTGTAGATACATTTGCTGAATAGCCGGTTAACCGTATCGAGGTTCGTGTATTAAATGAATTTGTTGAGACATTTTTACGATATAGTTATTATGAAGAAATTATATTGATACTAGTTCTTCATATAGACTTTGTTCATCCCAATGAATACTTGCTTTTTTATTGATATTATAATTTTAATTTCTTTTTCCGTGTGATAACAGAGTAAGAATACAATTCACCACCCCCTCTCTTACCCGTGGGTGTTGTAAAAGACAACTAACATATAGTATGCAAGAGAAGAAAAATTCGACATAAAACCTCATACCAACAGCAGGGCAGCGGGGTATAATTGGTCAAATTGGCTCTCACTGTGTAGGAGCCCTGAGCCCAACAGTGGGACTTATGTGGGCTAAGATGATGAAAAATGAAAATTGATGGGGAGGTAGCTTAGAACTAGGAGACGGACATAGGATACTTTTTATCCCGTTCGATCGTGTTCCCGTGTAACGTGACATAAAACGTCAAAGAGAATACAAGCCACTATGAAACGTGGTACAACAAAAACGCATTTGATATGTAATAACAAAACGCAAATGACAGCTAAACGTAATTTTGTCTATGATTAAGTATGGTTGAAAATTTGATAATTATAATTTTGTCAGAAATCAGTAATTTGTATTCTCTTTGAATCATCATTAACAATGCCGCGACCAAGATGATTCAATATTTCCCGATAAAGCCGTAGTGCTTCTTCCCATAGAGATTATATTTTCGGAAACGAAGGAAATATATTTACGTAAAAAATTATGGCGGTGCAGGTCAGCTAGTCACTAATAGTTATTTGAATTATCTGGGTATTACATTTAAAAATAAAAATCCACAATGCAGAGACGGAATATTAAAACAATTCGCCACCTAAGTACTTCTTGTCCATGAATATCGTAAAAGACGACTAAAGTATATAAATAAATATACATTTAAATACTCGTGAATACCTGACTTCCCCTGTGATATTGTATAAAGTACCTATTTACCTGTAAGAAAATGATGCTGCTATGAAACTCACTTATAATGTAACTTACCATTCATCAACATCTCAGCTGCTGGCATCGAGCCTTCACCACAGTAGGAAGAAAATTTAATTTACCGGTCAGCCGTTAAGTACCATGCTAGTCAGACAGGCTGGTATAGGGTTTTATTTCGAGTTTGCCTTCTCCTGTATAGACGTTACATGCGAGTTATATCCCTTGGTCGTCTTTTACGACACCCACGGGCAAGATAGAGAGTAGTGAATTGTATTCTTATTTATTTACTACGCGGTATCAGCTTACTGTTGGTGAAAGAATTAGGTTTAAATAAATCCATTTCAAAAATTTAGTTTTTCACGCCTACACATTGGTGAAACGAATTTTTTACAAGGAAAATGGAAGACTGCGGCTACAATATTACTAACAAGATATTTTCAAACAAGAACAAAACGTTTTCAAAACAACGTCAGTACGAAAATCCCAGTGCGGAATATTTGTACCAACAAAGGAATACAGAGAGATCAACATTACTCTACATAAAAGTGTGTCGGAGTAAATTGAACGTCTAAATGTACGATATAGTTACACTAACATAAGAAAAATAAAATGTAATATGTTTTTTATATTATAGTTATCTCATCTCAGCCTATATATTTCCCACTATGAGAATGAAATAGAGCTACTGTAACACGTTGGTCAGACGTATTAGCATAGAGTTTGGTTGCGAGTATTCTATATAGGTTATATGAATGTTGTATCATAAAAGAGTCCGTGTGGTGATGGATTGAGAATACAATTATCAACCTTCTTT
Organism: Lymantria dispar; assembly: GCA_032191425.1. Lineage (NCBI taxonomy): Eukaryota > Metazoa > Arthropoda > Insecta > Lepidoptera > Erebidae > Lymantria > Lymantria dispar. The sequence goes on from CM063449.1 coordinate 1,124,063, forward strand.
CTTGCTGTGGATGTCGTAAAATACGACTATGGGATATAAAATATCATTAATAAAGCCGAGCATAAAAGTATTGCAACATGAGTAGGTTTACTCATTACGTTGACTCCAAGTAATTGAGAAAGAACATGAAAATCTAATTTGCCTATTTTAAATTGGGTGCATAGATGGCAACGTGGTTAAGATTTCGATCAATCTATTCAAGTGTCGCAGTTTTAACTTATATACGACATAATGTTATGTGCCACCCACAAATTATTGTTCTGATTCTAGATGTAACTTATATTTATTAATTATATTCCTCTAAAGTCCCCTATATGATTGATTTCTTAGTACGAAGCCTTGTCTTAAAATAAATAAAATTCTAGATAAAATTTTCAAAACTGTAAATTACATAACTCTTTTTTGTGTTTTACTAGCTGACCGGGCGAACTTCGTACCGCCATATTTGTTTTTCGTAAAAATATTTTCTAAATTTTCGAAGATATATTCTCTAATAGAAGAAACATTACGGCTTTGTCAGGAAATATTCAAGCGCCTTGGTAGCGGCATTGTTAATGATGATTCAAAGAACATACAAATTACTGATTATTGATTTCTGACAAAATTATAATTATCAAATTTTCAACCGTACTTATTCATAGACAAAATTACGTTTAACTGTCATTTGCGTTTTGTTATTACACATCAAATGCGTTTTTGTTATATCACGTTTCATAGTGACTTGTATTCTCTTTGACGTTTTATGTCACGTCCCACGGGAACGCGATCAAACGGGATAAAAGTATTCTATGTCCTTCTCCTGGTTCTAAGCTACCTCCCCACGAATTTTCAGTCAAATCGGTACAGCCATTCTTGAGTTACAAATAGTGTAACTAACACGACTTTCTTTTATATATATAGATTCAGTGGAGGTACCTAAGTATGTTTTGAATTTGGTTTCAACTAAAAAAAATCGTCTGATGATGAAAAGAACATAATTCACCACCCCCTCTCTTGCCAGTAGGTATCACTATGCAAGAGAAGAAAAAATCGAAATAAAACCCCATACCAACACATCTGACCAGCGTTGTAAAGTAGATCAATTTCCCTCCTATTGTAGAGGAAGCTCGAGTCCAACAGTACTGGGTATATGGGCTGAAATGATGGAGAAAAATAAAAAAAATGATATTTATTTACATTTTTATATCAAAAAACACAATTTCACATAACAATCAACAATAAGGTCGGGCGTTTCATAACCACGAATTGTTTGTATGTGTAAGGTGTATATGTCGCCGACCCGTGGGATATTATCGCGGGTAGTGCTAAGAAGCGCGCTCAAAGATCCGGATATTGCCAACTTCACAGCGACGTGGATCGCTTACATTATAATCTATACAGCTGAATACGCGGTCACATTCACCTAATGTCTCCCTAAAGGTAACTTCAACATATTATATCGTGTTATGAACAATTCGATACCGGATTTTCTCTGTATTGAAAGAGAGTTCGGGCAACTTAAGAGGATTTTCTCAGTCCAGCATACTTCAGTGTCTGAAAACACAGGTCTACAACCAGTATGTATTACTAGTGATGAATTACGGCACGGAAACGTGATCCCTAAATATGGGCCTCATAACCAAGCTCAAAGTCGCTCAGCGTGCTATGGTGCGAGCTATATCCGGGATTTCTCTGCGAGATAAAATTTGAAATACGGAAACCCGTAGAAAATCAGATGTAACCGATATAGCACGAAAAATTAACATGCTGAAGATCACATCATTCAAAGAACCGACAACCGTTGGGGAAGAAAAGCTCTCGAGCGGACAACGCAGTTTAGAACGCCCCCAACTAGGTGGACCGACGACCTGGTGAACTCTCACCAACAACTCTGTTGGGCGTGGTTGAATGCAGGCGGGACAGGATCATTCTTTAAGGCGAAGCACGAGTGAGACCTACATCCAGCAGTGGACTGTAATAGGCTGAATGATGATGATGATGGCGTAAGAATAGAATTCATCACCCCTTCCCTTTACTCATAGGTGTCGTTAGAGATGACTCAGAGATATATTATACAGATAACAACTATGCCTAAGGCGAAAAACGCGACATAAATCCCTATGCCAACACTTTTGACAAGCATGGTATAGTAGGACAACGCTTCTCCCAATATGGCGGAGGTCAAAGCCCAACAGTGGGCCTTTTGTGGGCCGATATTATGGTGAACATCTACGCAAGACAAGAAAAATTCGAAATAAAACCCAGCTGTCTCAAGCCCAGCAGTGGCACGTATATAAACTGGCTCATATACGTTCCACTGCTGGGCTCGAGCCTCCACAATAGGAGAGAAATTAACCTTACTATATTATGTTGGTCAGACATGTTAGTATAGGGATTTGTTTCAAGTTTTCCTCCTCTTGCATAGATGTTATATGCTTAATATACGCCTTAGTTGTCTTTTAGGATTTCCTCGTGCAAGATATGTAGTGGTGAATTGTATTCTTATTCCGTCACCTGAATAATTCCTGCAACTTGTAGTGACGGTGTAAGGATACGATTCACCACCCTCTCTCTTGGCCGTGGATGTCATTAAAGACGACTAAGGTATAACAATATGCATACAACTCTATGCAAGAGCAATAAAATCCTTATAGATGCCAATTAACATGTTTAAAAAAGCTATTAAGAGTAGACTTTGTAGCAAAGGCTATTACGAAATTTCGGATTATTTAGATGATAATACAGAGTGGTTATGAGCAGCTCCTCATTCAGCAATTCATGTTATTGTAATTGTTTTAAGGTAATAGCTTTAAGGTATTCCTAACTTGTAATATTTATAACTTATTTTATTTTTATTTTTTTTTCTCTTAATCTTGTGATTGTACAGCGTAGCGTGTTTGGCCTGTCGAATTTTGGTTTTGATCTCTTTGCATACCTGCTATAGTTCATAGTTTATTTTATAGTAATAGGTTTTTTTTTATATAGTAGTAGTTGTAGTTCGTTTTGTATTTTTATTCATGGTTTGGTCATGCTCACTGAATAAGGTTCTGCTTGCGGTAGCTATGTGGGGCGGGTCGCTCCCTTCCCTCTAATATGGTTGAGGAGAGTGATGGCTTAACTCGTGATCGGGTGCTGCTTGTGGGATCTGGTCCAGCCATATTTTCTTCCTTTCTTTATGCTTTAATTATTTTTTTTGTCTTGTACTACATTTTGAAAATTTATACATATATACAATTTCGAAGGGCATCACACTGGAGCTAATACCACATATGTTGTACGAAGCATAATATTATGTATATTTTAAGCATTAAGAAAAAAATTACTGCCCGCTGAGTTTTTTGTCGGATCTTCTCAGTTTGTGGCCGCGTTCCGATCCGGTGGTAGATTGTTGTATTGTATTCAAACGTGTAATTTGACAATATGTAAATGCCCTTAAGGGGCCTATGCAGAATAAATGATTTGATTTGATTTGATAGAGAATAAGATCAATTCCCCTCTTATTGTGGAGGAGGCTTGAGCCCAACAGTGGGATGTATTTGATGATGACTATAAGTTAACGTCTACTGTTTCTCGCATAGTTTTCCAATATACTTGTCTAATAATGCTATCAATTTATATCTTAGTATGAAAATAATATTAAAATTCATATACAGCTTATGAAACAGTTATCGAGTCAAGTCACGTATGACTATAAACAATATGTATATATATTTTTTAATAATATTCTAGTGTTGCAAGTATGATAGTTTGCTTCTGTAATGTGTAATATTGTGAAGTTTGCCACACTGGCGTCACGTGCATTCTAATATTAAGAGAGTTTAATGAAATGAGAAGAAAGAAAGAATATAAGTTTTTATTATTTCATATGAGAACTTTTAGAAATGTTTTGCACAATCATAAGTAATAATAATTTCAAGAATATTGTTATTTTATTTAACATATTTGAATTAATATTTTTTTTAAAGTCATAAAGTTAGGCATAAATCTCTGAACGATGATTTCTTGGACGTCATACACATTAGTTAACCCGTGACCATGAACTCTGAAAAGTATTCGAAACATCCAGCAATTAAAAATCAAATACAAACGCGACGAAATCCGTAAAGTAGTTTTATTTAAAATGTGTAATACTCGCGTAAACATCAGATATCATTAAATAATATAGTGTATAAGCTATTTCCATGACACTTATCAAAAATATTTGTCTTAACTTATTTCCAAGTTAAATTGGTCGTACTTTATTTAAATTACTTTTTAAAGTTTGTCCGGTAGATAATTTTTCGTCGTTCTGTAATTTATTTTTAATCACTTCTTGCTCTTCACAAAATTTTAAGGGGAAGCTGACTTTATGTTAAAAGAATAATACCGTAAATTCTATAATTCAGCCATAATGGGAAACGAGAAAACTTCAGATGTCAGGAATTGTGAAAAATATAATTTGAATTTCAAATTTCATGAATGTTTAATGCAAAATTAGGATGTCAGATGTGATAACGACATCTTGACAGAGTTTTATTAAATAAAATTAGGATTCACCTCTCCACCCCTCCGCCTCGACTACTGCAATCGTGAATAGAACATAATTATCATTTGAAGAAATATTAATCACACAATTTATGTATATTTACAACGAAATATTTAAGAGAAAAAAGTCCTTGTGGTGACGGAGTATGAATATCTACATTTCATCACCCTCTTGCCCGTGGGTGTCGTAAAATATGACTAAACCACATAATATACAGATAATATCGATGCAAAAGAAGGAAAGCTCGAATTTAAACCCTATCAGATTGATATAGGGTTTAAATTCGAGCTTTTCTTCTTTTGCATCGATGACCTCTGACCAGGTCAATTGCCCTCCTATTGTGGTGGAGGTTCAAGTTCAGCAGTGGGACGTATATGAGCTGAAAAGATGATGAATGATGATGATGATTAGTTTCGATTATAAATCATAATTGCAATATTGTTTTTTTGTACCATTTGAACGAACTGAACTGTAGTATGGCAAAATTGAGGAAAGGGTACCCCGCAGGGTAGGGGTAGGGACAGGAACTCGGTACCGGTGGTCGGCCCAACGACGAAAACGACGAGCTACGGTGAGTTATGGGGCCACGTGCCTCCTTTCGTCGCCCTGAGTGGAGCTGGGCGACGAGTGCGCTGACCATAGCCCAGACCGAAAAAAAAAAAAGAAGCGTGGCAAAATTAACCGTACTAGTGGCCGCGAGTGGTAAATTGAGCAAGCTGTATTTCACTAATAATTAATAATATCAGGTTGACCGAGCTTCGCTCGGAGTATTTTTGTAGCATTTATTAGATATATATTAATAAAAAATAAAAAAATAAATAATGAAAATTATATAAAAAATTACAAAAAGAGAATAATAATAACACCGAGATTCGATCCGATGCCATTTGTCGCCGATGTCAAAAATAAAACGAAACCTGACTACTTCGCCACTGAGCTATCGTAACTCATGACATTGATAGCAAAATTTTAATTCATATTCTTTTAAAATTTAATGTCATTATATTGTCTGCCAAAAACACTGACAAAACAACATTTTCTATACATAAAACCTAGCTAGATCGATTTTTTGGGCCCGAATCCTCTAGTATGCCAAGTTTCAACAAAATCGTTGGAGCCGTTGCCGAGATCCTGAAAATATATATATTTACAAGAATTGCTCGTTTAAAGATATAAGATGTAAAGTACTAAGTACAATTGCCTATTAGGCATTGTCATCATAATTATGATTATATGACATTCGGTTTGACCAGAGACTTTAACCGTAAACAAAAGTGTATAAGCGCGCATGTGTCCGTGTGTGTGTAGCGATTGCGTTGTAGTGTGCGTAATGCCGTAAATTTTTCAATTAATTTAATTTATTTCTAATCCATTATTATATGACATTTCAGTTTTATGCACTTCTCCCCATTATATACATCAACTGTGTCAAATTTCATACTTGTCCATCCACGTAATTTTCGTAAAAAGGGGTACAAAGTTTTGCTTCACGTATTTATATATATAGATTCGATTAATAATAATATTTTTTATATTTCTTTAAACAATGTCTCTGTATACACTGCCATCATCATAAATCATCATCACAGCACATATTTATTTTTTTTTATTTTTTACCAAAAAGCAAAAAACTTGTACAGAATTAAAATATAGTGCCACTTAAACCTCTTGGGTTTGTGTGTGACACTTTACAATCCATTCACGATATAAATGCCTACACACAAATGAATCAACATACACACACACACGCACACACATACATATACATATATATACACACATGTGTATACAGCTATATATATTAATTTATCATTACAAATATATGCAGTAGTATAAGACAGAAAGAAAAGAAAAAAAGTAAACAGTAAGAAGAATAATATTTGCCGACTATAAATTCGATAAGAAGCGTTTCTTTAGAACATATTTAACGTTTTTTAAATTAATAATACTGCGTATGGGGGTAGGTAAAGAATTTAGCAGTCGTGGTATTAGGTATGCGCTCGTCCGTTCGCCGTAATAATTACCTGCAGTAGTAGTAACAAATTTGTTCTGTGCGACTCGACGCGTATATATAGAGAGATTTATTTTGTGTTGCACTTGAGTGTTAAAAAACTGTTCTTTTAGGAGGCTATATTTAACTTTTTCATGTATTGGTAGCGTTTTACAATATTTAAATACTGTGTTGTCATCTTCGCTTTGAGATCTGATTCTGGGTGGGACTATTATCTTTAATATACTGAGTTGGATTTTGTAAATAGAATTTAAATACGTTTTAAAAGTACGTCCATAACTGGATAATCCGCATGATACGATTGAGTCAAAGAAAGCGTTATATAACAATAACTTGGTGGAAAAGGGAATGCGTTTGTTGATAATATAAAATTTTGCTAATATCGCCCGTAATTTGTTACATACTTCATCAATATGAGGACCCCAGCTAAATATACGGGACTTATAATTCGAGTGTACTATCTCTTGCATAGATGTTATCAGTAGGTTTAGCACGAATATTTGAGTCACAGTACTTATAATGTTATCGAAATCATTTTGTATGAATTTGGAGTAGTGCCGCTATCGTCCGATAGACTGCTTCAAATCACATACAAATTCGTCTTTATAACGTTATGAATACTTTGATGCAAATATTTTAGTCGTTTTGGGTGTGTGTATAAAACAAGACAGGTGAGATACGGGGTAGTGAAGTATTCTTACTCTGTCACTACATGGAAAGTATACTGTCCAGTGTCCGCTAAGGAGTAAATCTTTGTGTCGTGGACCACTTCACTGACATGCAATTAACAAACAGAAATTACATTCAAACTGAGAAGAACTATTTATGGATCACATAAAGAATTGTCCTCTACGGGAGTCGTACCAACATCCTCGACCGCTCCGCCGTCTATACAGTCATGTGTCGTCGTCATCGCCGTCACAGCTTAGATATGTCCCACTGCTGAGCACGAGCCTCCTCCACAATGGGAGGGAAATTAACCTTACAATACCATGTTGGTCAGACAGGTTAGGACAGTGTTTTCCTTCGAATTTTCCTTCTCTTGCACAGATGTTATATGCCTCATCCTCAATGAAAGGGCAATTGACCTCACTATACCACGCTCCGTGTGCTGACGGAGTAAGAATACAAATCACTACTCTCTTGCTGATAGATGCATCTTGCCCGTAGATGTCGCATAATACGCACATAATATCTATGCAAGAGAAGGAAAACTCGCAATAAAATTCTATGCCAACCTGTTTGACCAGCATGGCATAGTAAGGTCACTTTCCCTCCTATTACGGAAGAGGCTCGAGTTCAACAGTGGGACGTGTATGAGCTGAAACGCTGGTCAAACGGGTTCTATAGATTCTTCTATAGATTGTAATTACATTTTAACTTTAAAGTAAATATGTATATTCCTTTATTAAGACACCCCAGTTATGACAGCTGTACGTGGGGGTGATCCGGTCGATGGCCCTGTACGGCGCACCGGTGTGGGCGGGGTCCCTGACCGTCCGTCTTAGGGCCCTCCTGTGGCGACCACAGAGGGTCATGGCGATCAGGGCCATACGGGGTTACCGCACGGTGGCGACGGAGGCAGCGTGCCTCCTGGCCGGAACCCCCGCGTGGGACCTGGAGGCGGAGATGCTCGCCGACATTTATCGGCGGGTGTCGGAGACGCGCGCCCGCGGCAGCATGGTCTCCATCAATGAGATCACCGCCTGGCGGGTCGACGCCCGCCGAGAAGTAATTACCCGTTGGGCAGTCCGGCTGGAGAGTCCTCGGTACGGTGTCAGGACTGTCGAGGCTCTCTGGCCGGTGCTGATGGAGTGGTTGGAGCGGACGCACGGAGTGCTTTCCTTCCGACTGGTGCAGGTGCTGACGGGGCACGGTTGCTTCGGGAAGTACCTGCACAAGATTGTCAGGAGGGAGAGCACACCGTCCTGCCACCACTGCAGTTGCGACGAGGACACGGCGCAGCACACGCTCGAGGAGTGTGCTGCATGGGAGGGGGATCGCCGTGAACTCGTCGCAATTATCGGTGCCGACCTGGCGCTGCCGACTATCGCCAGGGAGATGCTCGTCAGCGTCAGGAACTGGGACGCGGTCGCCGCCTTCTGTGAGGCCGTAATCTCACGGAAGGAGGCGGCGGATCGTGTGCGAGTAGAGCTCCTATTCGGCGACACGTTCCGCCGCCGGCGACTCGGGCGGCGCAGGCGCGAGTATCTGCGCCTAATGCCGCCCTAGCCGAGGCCGCGGGTGATCGGACCGGGGAATTGTCCGTCACCCGCGGAGAGGCTGACCGCGCGACGGCGACCGACGTCCCAGTACGTCGAGAGGTGAGGATACCCGAAAGGGTATTCCGTCGGGCCGACCACTGACGACAAGTCACATCTGCTCCGGTGGTCGGCCCAACAACGAGGTGACGTGGGTACGGGTGGGTTATGGGCCCGCGCGCCGTCCTTTCATCGCCCCGGACGGATTGAACCGCGCGTGCGCTTACCATAGCCCACCCATAAAAAAAAAAAAAAAAAAAAAGACACGTCCCATAACAGTATTTCTAAGATGAGATCTTATATATATTCTGTATATATGTATACACTAACCTCAAGTGCTTAACAGTCGTGACCCAATGATTTGAATACCAAATGACATCCTCATGACATATGCAATATGTGGGGCTCTCATAAGTGAACCGTTTATACTCGTATTTCGACGCAGAGATATCCCCCCGGCTGCGGCTCCACATCAGAATATTAATACGGTTTATGTGAGTGACGTCAGCCGGTACTCATTCATCATAGCGAAGTTATTATTCAGACAGAAAAAAGCACCCCAGTTATGTTGATGTGTAAACAAATAACTCTATTTGTTTACATTAAAATCATAAACACACTCGCTGACGTATATTGGGTGTGAAAGCACTTGATGAAGACTATTTGTAGTTAACTCAAATACGAAGCTTTTAAATGCTATTTGGGTGGACTCTAATTACAAATATGTAGTTGAAAAATGTCCTTTGAGAGATAGACAAGTCTTTAATATTTATCTCTTTGTTATAACTGAACTCCTTCTAAACGGCTGGACCGATATTGATGTTTTTTGTGTGTGTTCCAGTGGATTCGAGAATGGTTTAGATTAATAATTCAACCTAGTAGCGATGTGATTTCAAGGATATTTATTTTTCGATTTAAACAGAACGGTGTCTTTTGGCTCAGTATTCTATAATTTTTAAGTAAAATACATGTTTGAAATCCATCCAAACCAATTATTGAGAATAGTAATAAGAGTTTGGTGAATTCAAATCTTCTTGAAGTACCTAAGGCTTAGTACGTTTCCACTGCAGTTAGATCTTTATCTATGCGAGTAAATGCCAAGCATGAGCGGTGACATTCAATATATGCTGTCATACTCACTTCTATGGATTTTTTTAATCCTATACCTAGCAACTAGTCAGCCCAGCGTGGTATAGTAGGTCAATTGGCCTTCTATTATGGAGGAGGATTGCGCAATGGCGGGACTTATATGAGCTGAGATGATGATATATAGTCTGTACCTATCGCCTTTACCCTTAGAATAATAACATATAGAAGGTAAGTTTGCGCACAAAAAGTGAAGCATTTCAATTGGAGCCTAATGGAGCTTACACCGGAACCGTTCCGTAATGTACAAGTTATTATACTGCACGTACGTACGCAACTCTTAAAAAATAAATAGGTAATTATGACGGTTTGTGCATTTAAATGGTGTCATAACTTTGATTTCATAATTTGTATAGTGGTGTGCGTGTGTACGTGTGTAATCGTCTGCGTGCCATTAGTGTTTTTAGATTCAAATTTCGAACCTTCGAAGTACCTATTGACACTATCCTTCTATACGTTATTATTCTAAGTCTTTACCTTTATTTAGTCTTTTTCCCTACTTTTAAATTATCTATAGTTAGTATTATCAAAATAAAAGTGTCTGGCTTAAAGGTCTTAGTAACCGAGCCATAAACTCCAAAAAATAAAAAAAAATAAGTGTGTGTGTATACGCACGTAAGAAATTCTTTCTTTGGCGTAACAAGATAAAAATATTTCTAAAATTTTATCTTTTGCGTTATCCTACGTTTGTAGAAAAAATGACACTAATAATAGAAATAAACTTATTCAATACATTGAAAGTTCATTATAACGCATAATCTAGTTGGCATTTGTGACGGTATGCGCGCGCATCATAAAAATTATTCTCATTATTTTCCCTAATGCGCCAGGAGTATAACTTCAAAAAAACTTCTCTGTAAGAAAAATTGACGAGAAAGATTTCCATGTGGTGACGGAGTAAGAATACAATTCACTACTCCCTATCTTGCCTGCGGATGTCGTAAAAGACAACTAGGGGATGTAATAAGCATATAACATTTGGGGAAAGAGAAGTAACACTCGAAACAAAACCCTGTTACGGAACACGTCTGACCAGCGAGGAATGGTAGGTCAATTCCCATCCCATTATGGAAGAGACCTGAGCCCAAGAATGGGACATATATAGCTTGATTTGTTTTAGTTATAATTTTACAAGCTGTACAATAAATTATTAGAACAGCGACACAACCAATATAATCCATGAGGCTTCGAATAGTTACTCTTACATATACAATTTTAATTGACGGCTATATCCAGGTCGAGTTGCATTATGTTCCAGAGATAAATGACGGCAATTACCAGATGACTAATCTTGAAGGATTGCCGACTTAGTGCCGATCTTGATACAGATAATCTATTAGAGGTAAGATTGGATCTTAAGACGATATTTCTTACTTAAAATGGCATACATTTAGTTTGCTGTTAAAGTTATACTAGTATTAGTAAGGTTATATTTAGTACTTGCAACACTGACATTTGATCTTGTCTTTTTTTTTTGTTTTTTTCTTCTGGGTGGGCTATGGTCTGCACATATGCCGTCTGTTCCGCATGGGTTGCCAAAATACGGAGCGCAGCACCATAATCTATCATAATCCATCCATTTCCATTTAGGGACTACGTTGCCGTGCCGTGAGTCATTACTGGTAATACACACTGGTTGTAGACCTGTGTTTTCAGACACTGAGGTATATTGAACGAGAAAATGCTCTTAATTGAATGACGATTAGTTAGAGCAAAATTTACTAAATTATTTAATACACAATTATTGCTATATATTATGTTATAAATATTGTTACTTTATAAATATACGTAAAATATAAAAAAAACATGTATTTCGTATTATTAACCTCGCTCTATTGAAATTGTTATTCCTGTCGTGTTTTAAGTACACGCCCACTTTCTTTTTTTGATGTGAAACATCTATAGGCGAGGGTGACCGCGATGGTCGCGTGGCGTTTAACGCCACGCCTCGCGGTGCCCTCTTGATTAAATATTAAATAAATATCGGGATATATATATATGTACATTTTTGTAACGAAACCATGGTGCGATTTAAAATTTTGCACAACGCCATCTAGTGAACTCAAAGTAAATTGTTATCTATAATGTATACTAATGAAAATAAATGTTTAGAATTCATTCAGTGTGCGGTGGATTAATTTTATTTCTGTGTAATATTTCAAATAATAATGGAAATCGTATTATTTTATTCAATACTTTATGCCATATTAGTTCTGTCGTAATCTATTCTTTTATGCATATATACTTGTAAATTTCGATGTTTCACATCTGCCAGGCGTCATGAGCGACGGCTCAGTTTTTTTTTTATTAAAACCTTTTTGTTACATTTACTTATCTATTCTAATGACAAAACATAAGTATATAAGTAAGAAAAATAATTTACAAGCATTTATATTGGAAGGAATGTGAATAAATTATGCCACATTTACAAAGAGGTGTGTCAAACATTATAGTTCTTTTAGTATCTATCCCAGCAATTTCATAAACAAAAAAAAAATACATTTCAGAAATAACATATAGTGATATATTCATAATAAATACACCGCATCAATTGGTTTACGAACAATTGAAGGCACTTTTGAAGTGTACCGATGCGACAAATAGTATAAATATTTTGTTTCAAATACGAATAACTTGTTTGATGTTCAGATATTGTAAGAGCACGAATTCGATATATTTCTATATGATTCAATAATATTTTATGGCCTCTATATAAAGTTTGTTTTACTTAAGTAATATATTGAGGCGTCTTTTGAGCCAAAAATAAACTTCTGTAAAGAATCTAACAGATTGGATGTCTGCAAAAGAACATTTCGCAATAAAAATCTATATCAAATGCAGTACGCTTCTATTACTTGCTTTTTTAATTGCCTTCCAATTTAACCCTAGTAAGATAACCTACGCCGCAGAGGCGCCCGTGCCACAATAATATTGTTGTCTCTTCTCATTCTGCGCGTGTATTAACTTGTCCTTCTCAGCCAACTCAGTCATCGGCTAGGCCTATCGCGGGCATTCGCGGGACGGCTGGTTCTAAGGGGTGAGTACTATATTTTTGAAGTTATGAGTTTTTATGCGCTCGCGAGGCGTATGGTTATCTTTTATGTAACTTTTAGTGTTGTTTGGTACTTTTAATTTATGGATATGAAAATTTATTTATACATGTTTTATTTTTGTTTACAGCAAACATTATTAGCGTAGAACATGACAAGTAGAAGGGCACTTACAGAAGACGAAATAGGCCTATTATTGGCCCAAGAAGATGAGAATGGTGATACTCAAGAAAGTGATAGCGAGATAGAAGATCATGAGAGCGAAGATGATGTTCAGAGTGATGTCGAAGATGAAGTACATCAACAGCGTAGCGATTGAAGAGGCAGACGATGTATTGAATGAAGATTTACCACAGCCTGGGTACATGAGCCTACTGAAAGTTCAGAATGTGATCAACGTATTATTGTACCTACTGGCAGAGTGATTAGAGGTAGAAATCGTTACTGCTGGTCTACTACCAATACAATGAAAAAGCTCAGTACCCAGTTGACCCAACAGTGGATGACCCAAAGACTTGAAGCTCCTACTTTGCCAAGACGCTTTGTGCGAAGTAATATTGATAATATTCTTCCAATATCTCCTGCACTAGCTTCTGCAGATGACGAAGGGGAGCCTCCAGGAAAAAAAAAGGCAATATTGCAGCTACTGCACGTCGAAAAAGAAGAGAATGTCAAAAATGAACTGCGCGAAATGTAAAAAACCTATTTGTGGCGAACACAAGAAAGACGTTTGCTCTGATTGCCTCTAAAGCCAATAATACCAAAGTTTAATGTTTTTTTGGAGTTAATACTCTATAGTCTATTAGTTAATAAGAAAATAAAATGTTGATTTGTGATATTTCATAACAATTTGTTCCTATAAACAGAAGACTGTTAATTTTTGTTATTTATCATAGAGGTTTCGTAATTATAAGTTAAAAATTACTATAATATAAAATGTATTAAGATAAAAGTTTTATTTTTAAAAATCACACACTAACCTTTCATATTTTTCAATTAGTGTAAATAAATATAAATAATTGGAATAAAAACACGCATTTGAAAAGTGTGCGCCTCTGAAGCGTATGGTTATCCTTTACGTAATATGCAGTATGGTTATCTTTCTAGAGTTAAAGAAGATCCGTGCTGAAGAGTACAGGCTGAAGATGAAGAAGTAAAACAGACTTCTTGATGAAGTTTTCTAGAATAATTATTAAGAGCAAAAAGCTCCATTAATATTTCACACAACGAAAACTCAACCATAGTTGTTTTTTGACTGTACCTGTTTTAACCTTGATCTTCATAGTATAGTCTTGTTTTTTAGATTATTCTTGATACATACCTGTAAAAAAGCAAACGCATTTATTAGATAACAGACAAATATTCATTGATATTAATACTTAATATACAGACTGTCTCAAGTTATGGAGCAACTGTTCGAGTATGTTGTAGTTTGTAGGCCATTATTACACAAAAAACGATAAAACATAATAATTATAGTGATTTCAAAAGGGTGTGTCTAAGAGTCTATGACTTAAATGTTACATATTATGTATGCATGTACAGACAGGATACATGTAGGTATGTGACTGTGTGTGAATCACTCAAACGCGTCGATAGTAAAGTGCATTGATATGAAGGCGCGCCCCGTCAACGGTCATCGACTGATCAGCTGATATTAAAGCGAAGTTTATCTTGCATATGCAAATGTAATCATTAATTTATTCAATCTCTAATGAGAATTTTAAAAAGTACGAATGTTGGAAATTAAGTATCACTTATCTATGCTTACAAGATTAGCGCCCAAAGCTATAGAGTTCATCATCATCATCAATATCATGTCACCCTATAAACGTTCCACTGTTGGACTCGGGCCTCCTCCACTATGAGAGAATAATTGACCTTCTAGAACAATGCTGGTCAAACGTTGTTGGTATAGGGTTTTATTTCAAGTTTTGTCCCTCTTGATTGGATGTTATATGCATATTATATCCCTTAGTCGTCGAGTAATGAATTGTATTTTTATTCAGCTTGTTAAGATTTATAGTTAATTTTAAATAATGTTATTTTTAATATTTTGTTCGATGAACATGGTAAATCACAAATTTATTGAGGTTAGAGTAGTGACAAAATTACCATAAGCTACTAAAAATAAGGTTATAAAATAAAATCCAAATTCCATAAGAGATCTTATAGGGTTCATTGTTATAAGCCTAAGTCCCTCGCTGGAGTGGTCTACACTACTTTATACATTTTTTTTTATTTTCAGATAAATATAAAGAGATGATGAATTCCTTTTGTCTATTAAATATATAATTCAAACACTAGATCAGTAAATCGACCTCTCCTATGTAAATTATCGTAAGCCTAAAATGCCAACTTTACAGAAAAGAGTTTTAAAGTATTGAAATGACTAATCCTTTAAGCCTTGAGATAATTTTTGAGACGAAATTTAATTGTATGAAGTTTAATTCTTATATGTAACATAATCTATAATTTTTAACAAAAAAAAAACCGACTTCAAACAGTAAACTAATGAAATTTTAAGAATTCCGACAATTTCTAAAGGATACCATCATCAGATCCTGACCTGATGACTATGAGACCACCTGGGAAGTATACCCTATCAAACAAAAAAAAGAATTTTGCAAATCGGTCCAGGCGTCTTTGAGTAATCGGTGAACATACACAAAAAAAAAAGATTCCGACGAATTGAGAACCTCCTCCTTTTTTTAAAGTCGGTTAAAAAAAGAAATCTTTTAAAAATTAATCGTTTCTAAGACTTACGTCTTCATCCCTCACGCATATCCTACTGCTGGGCTCGACCTTCCTCCACAATAATGACGAAATGGACCTATGTACTATGCCATGCTGGTCAGACGGGTTTGTATAGGATTTTATTTCAAGCTTACCTTCTTTTGCATATATGTTATTTGCTTATTCTAATCTCTTAGTCGTCTTTTGCGACACCAACGGATGAGAGAGGGTGTGTTGAAATTAATTATTACTCCGTTTATTATACGGAAAACTTAAAATTTACGTACAACTATGGTATCAACAAAGATAAATACTATACGTGTGTTAATTTTTGTAAACATATATATATATGTATCTATCTTTGTGGGTTACGTACATAGGAGGGTTTAATAATCGTGTATTTACCATGTATAACTTACTCTAAATCATACAAATGACAATATTCATTTATTAGCTTTACTGCACCCCCTCTCATAACCGTGGGTGTCATAAAAGACTACTAAGGGATATATTACGCATATGATATCTATGCAAGAGATGGGAAAACTCGAAACAAAACCCCGTACCAACCTGTCTGACCAGTATGATATAAGGTCAATTTTGTCTTCTATTATGGAGGAGGCCCAAGGCCAGCAGTGGGACGTATATGAGCCTAAATGAAATTCTTAAGGTACTCAACCTTGAAATTTGATGATTTAGAGATACAGAAAGGCCGTTGCCTTTCATCCGGAAAAAGGAGGATTATGAAAAATTTATTGAATAATCTACATTAACACGAGTAAAGCTAAGGGAACCCCGTCAAGTAAGTCCACTCAGATAACTCCAGACGACTCCAGTGCCGGAGTAAGAATATTATTCACTACCCCCTATCGTAACAGAAGAATTAAAGGATATAATATGCATATAACATCTATGCAAGAGAAGAAAGTTTCGTTAAAAAAACCTCTACCAAATCGTCTGACCACCGTGGTCAATTTTCCTCCTATTGTGGAGGAGGCTCGATCCCAGTCCTTATTGAAATTTCGAACTTAAATATACGATTCTCTCTAATAATAACTGTGTTATTTATAAAGCGTTTGTTATTTATAAATATTTATATAAAGATTCTCATAATATCGGCAATAATATATAATATTTAATAACAAATAACTTGTGACAACCTCTCTCGAGTATAACCACATAAGAATGGTCGTCGACATCAAAATGTCTCCCGAACTGTTTGGGCATTGATGTGCACGCGAGCGTAAACCTTTCCCGATATTGATATTAATATTAATATATTTTTTGACGAGAAACGGGAGGCCATTGATAATATTTTTGGGAACTTGGTAAATTGTATACGGGTGATTGCATTATTCGTATAATTTCTTATATCAAGATTATAGAATGAGCTTATAGTAAAATCATCATCATTAGTAAAATCATCATCATCACCATAGTTCATATACGTTCCACTGCTGGACGCGATATAGTAGGTCTATTTCCTTCTTATTATGGAGGAGGCTCAAGCCCAATAGTGAGACTTGCAAAGCTGAGATGATACTTTTATACTCGAAGAGGTAAGCAGAAGTGTAAACACATCGAAATTAGTTACACAATTTGTACTGACATCATAATGTGACATCTACATGTGAAAAAGAGAACATGAAATCTGTCTGACTAGCGTAGTATAATAGGTCGGTTCCCCTTACATTGTTAAGGAGTTTAGCCCAGCAGTGGGACATGAATAAGCTGAGATGATGCTGCAAGCGAAGCTGCTAGCACGACTAATTGGTTTATGATTATATATTAACCAGTTGTTCCAGCAGTGACGTTAAAAAATAAGTTTTCATTCGCATATTCAGCTCATATACGTCCCACCGGGCTCGAGCCTCTTTCACAATAGGAGGGTAATTAACCTACTATACCACGCTTGTTAGACGTGTTCGCAAAGGATTTTTTTTTGAGTTTTTATTCTCTTACATAGATATTATATACGTATCTAATCCCTTAGTCGTCTTTTACGACATCTATAGGCAAGAGAGGGCGTGGTGAATTGTATTCTTACTCCGTCACCACAAAGGAAATTGCATATTATCTCTATTATATTTACAATTTACGACAACAAATTCAAAACAAATAGAAAAGATTGATCATCCCGATCGAATTACAAAGCTAATGCACTAGGGATATTCCGTGCTGTCTTGGGACAGTATACTAAGTGAAAATACATCGAACGTTAATGCAGGGGCAATCTGATAGTCCAAATACAGTTTTTACTTCAAAAGCAACCACGCCAGTACCTATTATTGACATACATAACTTGAAAATGTTTAAAAACAGATTGAAATCGTGGCTTATTTAAAATGTTTTCTATAGCAATGAGAATTTTGTTCCTAAATTAATATAATTATTATAAGTTTAACGGTTCACAGTTAATGCATTTATAAAAATGATATAAGCCTAAATGATTCATCATCATCATCTTGCTCTTATCCCAATTACTTGGGGTCGACGCAATATGTCATCTGTTTTGACATATTGCAAAAAGTTTCGGCAATGACTTTTATGACCGGCCGCCTGTCTGACGTCAACCCTCCTTGGGAATGTAATCGTTAACCCAAATGGTACCAGATGGAGTTGGTCCGGGTCAATCTAGGGCTTTTAGTCGTCTTTTACGACACCCACGAGCAAAGCAAGGGTTGGTAGTATTCGAAGCCGCTACCACACAGCACAAATGATTATATCCTAAATATAATTATATCATCATCATCATCATCATCACAGCTCATATACGTCTCATTGCAGGACTCGAGTCTCCTCGATAATAGGACCGAATGATCATACTGGTCAGACGGGTTGGTTTAGGGTTTCGAGTTTCCCATCTCTTGCGTAGATAATGATATCTGATGTTTACACGAGTATTACATATTGTAAATCAAACTACTTTACGAATTTTATCGCGTTTGTATTTGATTTTTGATTGCCCGACGTTTCGCACACTACAGCATTCATGGTCACCGGCAGACTAAGATGTCTGACGTCTAACAAGTCATCGTTATTGCAGATATTTATAATTATCTACCCGCTATAGAAATTAGTTATTAAATTTTGACCCACATTTTGTTACAAATTTATTACGAATACAAGAAGAAAATAATTTTATATGAGAAAATTATATTCTTTATGGTTAGTAATTATTAAACATTAAAGTTTTAGTAATTATTATGACAATTTATTAATTTAAACCTAACAAATCTAATATACTACACCGGATCGGAACGCGGCCACACTGATAAACATTCGGCAAGAAAACTCAGGAGGGCATGATACTAAATTATTATCATTATAATTATTATTTAAAATTAATTATTATTTACAATCTTGCATAGATGTTATATGCATATTGCATCTACGAGTCGTCTTTTACGACACCTACGGGCAAGAAAGGGGGTGGTGAATTGTATACTTACTCTGTCACCACACTCGTCTCCACACCACACCTTAGGATAGGTACATGTTTCTAAAACTAAACCAGTCCAGCTTTACTAAAGTATTTTATATTTTAAATCAAAACAAGGTTTCAAAAAGAAATATTAACGCTTTTCTGTGGAGCCTCTACTGATTCCAATGTTTAATAGTCCCCGAAAACATTAAAGTTTTATGATGTCATCAACAAAACAGCGCGGTCAATGATAGCTCCGTTACTTTGATTAAACTTCGTAACCAACATTAATTCCTTTGTGATATAAAAAATTACAACCTCAATATATTTAAGTCAGATTCTAATACACTTATAAGAAAGTAATTTATTTTCATTATCATCTACGTCTATATTTTTACTTTCTAGTACAATATGTGACGTCCCACTGTTGGGATCGAGCCTCCTCAACAATAGGAGGGAAATTGACCTACTATACTATGCCGGTCAGATGTGTTGCTATAGGGTTTCATTTCAAGTTTTCCTTCTCCTGCACAGATGATACACGCATATTTAATCCCTTAGTCATCTTTTATGACACCAACAGGAAAGATAAGGATTTGGAGGGAACATAAGGATAAGGAATTGTATTCTTACTCCCTCACTATACGAAAATTTTAAATCGAATTCAATTTTTTTCTATTGCAAATGATAGTAAATGACCCAACAATACACATGATGACAAGTATTACTGTGGCTCATGGACATTTGCAGCAAAACCCACCCACATGCAAAGACCTTCAGAGAGTTGAGATTCCGGCTTTCTCGCTCACCGAACGAAGCGCAGTAACAAATTGCTACTACTCAGACCTCGATTTTCTGCTCAATGTGGTACTACCCCGTACGAATCGGCTCGCAGCTGTAGACAGACAACGGTCAACAATGTGCTCCTACGATTAATAAAATTTGGCAATAGACAATAATTGAAAAACCCCTGCATGCTCTCTTTGATAAGATTGCCTTCTGATGGAATATGATTAAATGATAAACATTATCATATGCAAACAAATTACTATATTTAAAAGGCTACTTCTTTCCTAAAAAGAAAGAAACCTTATTTTATAGATAGTAATATACCTGAATCCTAAAGGATTACTAGAATTCCCTTATCTTAATTCGATGCACCCAATCTTATCTAAATGTTTGAACGCTTGACCAAATTCTCAATCCAAATATGCCAACTTGAACTTCCCAAAAGATAATCTCAATGAGATTTTTTACATACATCTGAGAAGAGGGTACCCTTATTATGGGGCATTAATTCCTCCCATTTCGGTAATAAGATCGCGATTGCGGCCCCGAGCCCAAATTGGCTGTAAGCGGTTTAGTGCAACTAATTCTTACGCGATCTGCTTCACCCCAATTATTATTAACGAGATTATGTGTTTAATGTCACTGTACGATGCGGTTGCCAATCTATTAATTGATCAGAATGACACTGACATAGGGCAACATAATCCGCGTGACGACATTTTGAACAAGCGCACCCGAATCGGATTTCAAAGCAGTTGATATGTTTTTGCCGTAAATATTCAGCGTAGATTATAGAAGTATTATAGTTGATTGTTCAAGATTAAGTTACCTATTGTGTCTTTGATGATGCTATTAGATAGACACTACTTACAAAAAAATGGATTGTCTGTAAAGTCGGCTTACGGATGATAAATTTACGTGATAACGCCATAAAAACATTGATGTGAATTGAATTATTATCACTAAATTATCAAAGGAGTTCATTGAAAATGACAGATTTTTCGATAAATTTACATTTATTTGCACTCGTTAATTCAGATATTTTTTAAGGAGGGATATATGCATCACAAGCCGAACGCTTAGGCCAATCGTGCTTCTCTATCGCTTGTGCTGCGCTCTCGCTTGCACGCTCGGCTCGGGCGGCACGTGACAATGACTTATACTTTTTCGTACGTGCAGCTGGCGTTCATCGATTTATAAGACGTTATTGTGTTAATAATAAGATAGAACAAACATAGAAGTGACTAAAAATTATTTCAAGAACTGAGTCTAATGAAAATATACGGTATCACTATTATGGTACACTTTTCTTTCTCCTATATCAAATTTTAAAACACGCGATTCAGTCATTTCATTATCATCATCATCATTTTAACTTATATATGTCCCACTGTTGGACTCAAGCCTCGTCCACAATTAAAAAAAAAACATGACCTACAATACAACGCTGGTCAGACGTGGTGGTATTTTTTTTTTTTTTTATGGGTGGGCTATGGTAAGCGCACGCGCGGTCCAATCCGTCCGGGGCGATGAAAGGACGGCGCGCGGGCCCATAACCCACCCGTACCCACGTCACCTCGTTGTTGGGCCGACCACCGGAGCAGATGTGACTTGTCGTCAGTGGTCGGCTCGACGGAATACCCTTTCGGGTATCCTCACCTCAGACGTGGTGGTATAGAGTTGCTTTTCCGAGATTTCCTGTCTTGCATCGATGTTATTAGCATATTTTATTCCTTAGTTATTTTTTAAAACACCTACAGACAAAAGAGGGTGGAAGGATGTTAACTAAATATTCTAATCGTTTAAATTATTATTAATACTCTAAATATTGGTTTTAACAGTTTATTTCGCGTGCTCCATCTACTGTAATATACTTATTTGAATACTTATAAAAGCAGGAATTTAAATAAACTGGTAAAATCTTGAACCATATTTGAACTGACTTTATAAATACCTTGCAGATTATTGACCACTATGAAAGAAAATTGTTCTACTAACCATGCTGGTCAGACGGATTGAGATAAGATTTTATTGTCAGTATTATTTCACAAGTGATGTTTTCTGTTTATATTTTCCAGTCTTCTTTTACGACAACCTTACGGATTGCATTTTTAAACAGCAAGAATATGAAATATTCTCACTACATAATATTCAAAAATATATTCAGTATTTGATTGTTAATATAATGTTGTGCGTCACATGCTTTTGTAACATAAATGAAAATACATTTTTTTTCTCTTTCAACTAACGCGAAATATGTAAGAGCATAAAATATTCACATATTGAGGGGCCAACCTAACGAAATAAGGCAGAGACAAAAGGACAGAGGCGCGGCATATCTCACAGTTGTTTACTCTTTATTTACTGTATATTATCTGTAATGTGAATAAACATACACACACATATGTACATACAGAATGTCTCAGGTTATGCAACAACTGGTCAAATGGGAATCAGACAATGGTTGTAAGAATCCACAAAAAAAATTAAAGTAAAATTAAAGGTATGCTAATTTTTCAATTTAGTCATAGCTTTTGTGTGTAACTCTGATTGAAATGTATAAAGTCAGTGATACCTAAACTGCAACATATTCGATGACCTTCGGCGCGCCCTTTCGTATCTATTTATACCGACGATAGCTTAAATGCCTACATGTAGCATGTTCATAACATGTAACATTTAAGGTATAGACTCTTAGACACACATTTTTAAAATCACAAACTTTTATGTATTATTGTTGTTGTATGATATATATTCTAATTTTGATGTACGACTGTTAAACTACAACATACTCGAACTTGTTTCATGACCTGAGATACTGTATATAGAGTGAAACAGATTATATTGTTGTATTAGAAGTGTTCTTCGAATCGTACGACGCATCACGCAGCATAGGACGACACTATTCGGTAGACATCTTAAAAGTCGCCGTGAACCGTTGGATGTAAGTTGCATAGGATCGAGTAACATTCACGTGGGGAGGCCTATGTCCAATAGTGAACGTCTATGGGCGTGATGGGTGAGTGAATGGAGAAATTTTATTATATTTGACTGTACGTTATTTAGGTTCATTTCGCTCACGTACGTGGAGATTTTTGAATGAACTACTAGCTCCTGTGTTTGTTCTTCAATAAATTATTTGGTACTCTACTAAGTACTACGCTATTTTAAACGAGATTTAAGAAGATCACTTTTATTATGATTAGCTGCTTGTTTTTGTGTTTGATACTGCTCAGACTCCTTGGTACTACCGCTTATAGGGCAATTATCACACACGATCCGGTGATCCCGGAAGCCCGAGCCTAACAGTGAGACTCATATGGGCTGAGATGATACAGTATCTATGTATATCCTTTTTCCCACACTAAAATAGGAATCATTGTATCGTGGTGGATTTTACAATTATTATGGAATAAAAATTTTATGTGTGGTGACGGAGTAAGAATAGTAAGAAGCCCGTGGGTGTCGTAAAAGGCGTCTAAGGGATATAATGTCTACGCAAGAGAAGAAAAACTCGTAACAAAACCACAAACACGTCTGGACCAACGTGTTACAGTACCACACGGAAAGATAATAGGATAGGATAATACTATAGACAAGATGAAAATATAGACGAGAGTTATAAATAACCATAAAAGAACCATAAAAGTTAATATTGTATCAATCATTTGACCTCTATAAAGAAGCATTGACTTTCTTCCAAAACGTAAATATTTATATCAAAAACCCTCCAAAACAATTGACGCGTGCAACAGTTCAGTAGCCCCACATTAACCCCACCTCACAACTATCTCGCTAAATTTAATAAAAATCCTAGGGAACTAGCAGAGCAAGAAAATTTTCGCTGAATCGCAGCCCTTTAAGACGAAATCGAGGTATTTGTCGGATCGGCGGATCTAAGTCGGCGGGGGTACGATAAAGGGGGGATATTCGTCGCGAAACGAATTCAATTTGGATCATTCTTCTATACTATTATCCGGATGAAGACCGTCCTCGCTGGCCCTCGTTGGAAATTGGATCGTCTTTTGCATAAAATGAAAATCGTATCGGAACTAACGAAATATACGAGAAATTTCGTCACCCCCGCGTTTTGATGAACGGTACCTTTTATGGAATTATGAAGCGGTGTTGGGTCCGAGTAGTCGTATCTGGGGCGTAACATTTATATTGTTATATGCGAAGCCGAGGGTACAAGCGTGGATACAGTGTTACCCCCATTTTTCAAGTAATCAAACAGAATTTATCATTTTATTCGGGTTTATTTTTGTTATTTATATCCAACTTACCTATAAAATCTTACGAATCAAGCTGCAAAATATTTTCTCTATTTTTTCTTTATTTTTTCTTGTTAAAGTTGATGATGGCTCATAATAATGATAATTACGATTTTCTGTAATTTGAATGCAATATAGGTAATTAACAGTCCATGTGGTGACGGAGTAAGAATACAATTCATCACCCCCTATCTTACCCGTGGGTGATCGTACGAGACGACTAAGGGATATAAAACGCATATAACATCTATGCGAGAGAAGGAAAACTCGAAATAAAACCCTATACCAACACGTCTGACCAGCGTGGTATAGTAGGTCAATTACCCTTCCATTATGGAGGAGGCCCGAGCCCAACAGTGGGACGTATATGGGCTGAGATGATGATGATGATAGGTAATTAGATGACCGTAATAGATAAAGTGCTTATCATTCACCAGAAATATATCATAGACGACGCGCTGGCCGCCCTGAAGTCCTTGGCCACCGAAGCAGTGGCCAAAAAGGAGGTCCTCCTGGCAGTATCACTCGACATAAAGAACGCCTTCAACAGTCTCCCACACGAGACGTTGAGGGAGGCGCTCCGGTATCATGGAGTGCCTCCGTACCTCCGGAGGCTGTTGGCGGCGTACCTCGAGGGAAGGCACATGCTCCCTTGACGGGTGCATACATCGCCATCGGGTGGAATGCGGTGTTCCACAGGGCTCGGTCCTTGGTCCGGTCCTGTGGAACGTTGGGTTCGACTGGCTCCTGCGGGGTCGGCTCTTTCCCGGGATGGGGGTTATTTGCTACGCAGATGACACCCTCATCACGGTGAAGGGGGCTGACTTTCAGAGGGCTGCCCGGTTGGCACAGGAAGGAGTAGAACTTATCGTAGACCGGATTGGCATGCTGGGTCTGAGGGTCTCGTTAGATAAAACTGAGGCCCTCCTATTTCATGGCCCACGTCGAGGTCCCCCCTGAGGAGCACATATCAGTGTGTCTGGGGTTGCCGTGCCGGTGCGGGCCCAGATGAAATATCTAGGCCTGCACCTTGATAGTAAATGGAATTTCGGGCCACACTTTGCCCAGCTCGTCCCTAGGCTCACCAAGTCAGCCGCGGCGTTGGGAAGGCTTCTGCCAAACACTGGCGGTCCTGGGTCATCCTGTCGGCGTCTCTACGCTGGAATCCTGCGGTCCATGGCATTGTATGGTGCCCCTATGTGGTCGAAGTCCCTCACCGCCCGTAACAAGGCCCTCCTGCGCCGACCGCAGAGAATCATGGCGGTGAGGACTATCAGGGGTTACCGTACAGTGTCTTGGACTGCAGCAACGCTACTGGCAGGCGACCCGCCTTGGCCGCTTGTGGCTGAGGCGTTGGCGGAAGTTTTTCAGCTCCGTGCCACAGCGCGGGCCAACGCCGAGCAAGTCTCTGCAAGGAGACTGGGCAGAGCGCAAGAAGTGGCCCGGAGGGAAGTTATCCGGCGGTGGATGGAAGACCTGGAGTCCCCCGTAGCAGGGCGGGGGACTGTGGAGGCGGTTGCGCCGCATCTCCACCGTTGGCTCACAAGGAAGCACGGCAACCTAACATTTAGGATGATGCAGGTGCTTACCGGACACGGGGTCTTCGGTAAGTACCTGCATATATGATTAAAAGAGAAGAGGTCCCCGGATGTCATGAGTGTGGCGCGCCAACTGATGATGCGCGTCACACATTGGAAGTATGCCCCGCCTGGGGGCCTCAGCGCCACGACCTGTCGGCGGTTCTCGGAGCGGACCTGTCGCTGCCGACCGTTATCACAAAGATGTTCGGCAGCGACAGGTGCTGGTCGTCGATGGCCTCATTTTGCGAGGCCGTCATATCCAGGAAGGAAGCGGCGGAGCGGGAACGCGAGGCAAGCGCTTCTGCTGACTCACTCCGTCACCGGGGACCCGAGAGGAGGAGGCGACAATATGCGCACCTACTCCCACCGCCCAGAATAATGACGACAGGACGTGGCCAGACGGCCATGCGTTGGGTTGCCGGGGATTGAATGTCATCAGACGATCTCTCCGGCACCCCGTAAAAGCGCGGAAGGGGCCGCTGTGGTTTTAGTGGGTATTCCGGCGGCGGACGTGGCCGGTGAGTCCCACACAACCCCCGCCCACTGGCGGGGGACTGTGCGTAAATGCATTTCCACAGCGTGAACAAAAAAAAAAAGAAATATATCATAGATAGTCATAGAACATAGTTCCATGTGGAGACGGAGTAGGAATATAATTTACCACTCCCTATCTTGCACGTGGATGTCGTAAAAGACGACAAAGGCATATAATACGCATATACGATCTATGCAAGAAAGGTGAAACTTGAAATAAAACCCTATACCAACGTCTCTGAACAGCACGGTATGGTAAAGTCGAATTCCCTCCTATTGTAGAGGAGGCTCAAGCCCAACAGTGGGACGTATATGAGCTAAAATGATGAATGATGCTGATATCATAGAGTATATAATATATTGAAGATTTTCTAACAGCCATAATATTTATTCGATTGGAATTTGAATGATATTATAAAAAAATTAATATGTCTTATATTATGGCCTCAGACGAGAGGTAGAGCCTATATTTTCTCGAACTGATTATCAAGTTACCACAACCATGGTATGTTTATCTTTGCTTAGCTATTGTAAAATATAAACGTATATATTTATTTGATTCGTTCTAATTTTAATTTAAGCACTTAACAAAATAATGACAAAGTTTGTCTTCAAAGTTATTCTTAATATTTACGCTCTGTTTTTGAAAGAACAAGGCAACAACTAACTACACTTAATTTTTCTCTTTAAAAACAACTACAGATTATTAAAAAATAATATCAATGCAAAGCAGGAAACATCGAAATGGAACACTATTTAAAACTATCTGGCTAGCAAGTTATAGCAGCTCAATTTTCTTTAAATCGTGGAGGAAACGCAAACCCGATAGAGACATGTAAAGACACTGAAATGAAGATAAACAAATGACTAAGTTTTTCCAAAGTTGACTGCACAGATGGTGTAGTGGTTAAGATAACCAGTGCGGTGTCGTGGGTTCGAATCTTACGTGGGATAATACTTTGTGCTATCCACAAATTGTTGTTCTGTGTTTAGGGGGAAATTTGTGTTAATTATATGTCACCACTCCCTATCTTGTCCGTGGATGTCGTAAAAGACAACTAAGGGATATCATCATCATCATCTCAGCCCATATATGTCCCATTGTTGAGCTCAGGCCTCCTCCATAATGGAAGGATAATTGACCTACTATACCACGCTGGTCAGACGTGTTGATATAGGGTTTTATTTCAAGTTTTCCTTCTCTCGCATAGATGTTATATGTGTTTTATATCCCTTAGTCGTCTCGTACGATCACCCACGGGTAAGATAGGGGGTGGTGAATTGTATTCTTACTCCGTCACCACACGGAAAACCACCACTAAGGGATATAATATGCATATACTATCTATGCAAGAGAAGGAAAACTGGAAATAAAAAACCTATACCAACCTGTCTGACCAGCATGGTATAGTAAGGTCAACTTCCCTCCTATTTTGGAGGAGGCTCGAGCCTAACAGTGGGACGTGTGTGGGCTGCGATGATGATGATGATGTGTTTGTAAAGTCCCCCGCATAACATAACAGTTATTTCCTTAGTTGTCTTTTTTTAATACGCTTTTATTAGCTTTAAACGTATGTATGTTAGTATGTTAGTATGTAACGGAATCTTTGAACATGGTTTTGACCCCCTTCAAAACGTCGGATAAACTCCAAATTTGGCATACTTATTAAGGACCGATGACAATTCAATATTTTAAACAGTTTAACCCGTTATCCTTACTAGGATAATCAGGATTAGCGAAAATTCAACTAAAAAATGAAAACTAAATAATAGTTAAAAAAAAACTAAAAAATTACGCTTTTAAAGAAAATCCATCTAAAAAATAGAAAATAAATTATTAAAAATAGGTATGAATTAAGTATAGTGTATATAAGAAAAACATATTTATTATTGCAAAAAAGCGTGGGGTGCATGTTGTCAATAGTTTTAAATATTTTATTGACAGATATGAGTAGAAGGATTATCATTTTGATAATATCTTAAAAAGCACCCCACGCTTTTTTTACAATAAAAAATATTTTTTTCGTATATATACACTATTCTTAATGCAAATTTTTAAAATTTATTTTCTATTTTTTAGATGGATTTTCTTTAAAAGCGTGATTTTTTAGTTTTTTGAACTATTATTTATTTTTTAAGTAATGTTTTGAGAGTCTTCCAATAGATTGGTTTCTATTGGTGGTATCAAGGCTTTTGCTCAATAAATTAATCCACATATAACCTTTTCGATTGAGCGCGCAATGAACTGGCTCTCTACGCATTCACGTTAACATCGTAAAATATAAAGACGTTCTCATAGAAACATACCAAGTTAGTTCTGCAGCACTGTTCAGATCACGCTAATAATTTGTGGCTAATAGTTATGTAGTAGATTTGATTTCTAATATTTTCACGATAAGAAAAAATAATTTTCTTTTCGTAGTATTTACAAATTTTTATGGAAACAACAGTTTTGTTTCCAACTAAAAGACGACTAAGGGATATAATACGCATATAACATTTATGCAAGAGAAGGAATACTTGAAATATAACCCCATACCAATCTGTCTGAACAGCATGGTAAGCTCAATTTCCCTCCTAAAAGACAACTAAGGAATGTGCTTATAATATGTGCACTTGAGAAAGAAAATTTGTAGAAGAGGCTTGAGCCCAGCAGTGGGATGTATATAAGCTGAAATGATGATCATGTCATCATTAAGGTTCGATGATATATTCTATTCTTAACCTTTCATCATACAGGCATCCTTCAGAATAATCGTTGATGAATATATATACGCTAGCAGAACCCGGCCACGCGTTGCTATGGCTAATTTTTTATTATATTACATTTTATTAAACTATTCAAGTGGAACTGTAGGAGAACATCTGTCATGGAGGTCATCATATTTTTTTACAAATGCCATCTATGTAAAAAAGCAAATTAAAATCGTATATGACACGTTTGTAGGTTTAACATAGCAGCGCCATCTATTAAAATCGTTTGTAGTTAACAGATAATTGTGAATATCAAATAATAGGTATATATAGGTAATACAAATAATTTGCAATAAAATAATATTGCGACTATAAATTAAGATGTAAGCTATCCTATCTTTCAAGTTGGATCAAACTGCACACGGTGTGCATATTTGATTAAAATCGGTTATGTAGTTTAGGAGTCCATCGCGGACAAACAACGTGACATGTAATCTATAAAATTGGAGTATCTGTTTGTAATGTCAAAATAATAGGCTTTTTTTATGCTCACACGGTTATTTGCACGACACCTATGCCTAAAATAGCGATTAAAAATTTTTTGTCTGTCTGTCTGTCTGTCTGTCTGTCTGTCTGTTTGTTCCGGGTAATCTTCAAAACGGCTAGACCGATTTCAAAAATTCTTTCACCAATGGAAAGCTATAATATCAGGGCGTAAACTAGGCTATATTTTATCCCGGTATTCCCACGGGAACGGGAACTACGCGGGTAAAATCACTGAAACCGAAGCGAAGCGAGGGCGGGTTGCTTGTTTATATATATTAAGATATATTAAATACCTGAGATAAAGTTCGTTATCATCATCATCTGAGCCTGTATACGTACCACTGCTTTTTTTTTGGTTGGACCATGGCCAACGCACACGCCGCGAGAGGGCAGCACACGGGCCCGACCACCGGTACCGAGTCCCTTGTCGGCCGTGGCCAGACTAGTGGGGTAGCCTCTCGAGTACCCGCCCTTTCCAACGCCTCTACCGGACTCGCACGGTCAGCCTCTATGCGAGTGACGGACTATTCACCGGGCCAGTCTCCCGCGGCCTGGGCTAGGGTTACCCATTGCAGGGCTCAAGTCCCTTCTATGAGTTTTCGTTCTCAAGTGCGCAAGTTAGAAGTATATTCCTTAGTCGCATTTTAGGAAACCCATGAGTAAGATAGGTGTTGGTGCATTGTATGACTCCATCACCATATAATAAATAAAGTTATCGTAGTGCGATTGTATCCTAAAATTTCGTTCAATTGAAGCAACAGTTCGTATTTTCGTATCCAATGAGGTGGTAACTGGATAACATGCGCTGTTTGCTTTACAAACATGAACGTTATGGAGCGCAGTATATTAAACAATGGAGCCTTCGGGCTCTTCGGCGATATCTTTGTTAACAATATTCAATGTAAAATATATATTAAATATACAACACTAGCAAGATCGTTTGCGTCAATTAAATACACAATATTTATTATTTTATGATGTGAAATATCTATAGGCGACTGTGCACCTGATCGTTGGCGTGGCGTTAACGCCACGTTTTGATATGTACATTTGTATATCGAAATCATGACCTGTTTTAGAATTTTTTACAACGTCATCTAGTGATCTCGAAATAAATTATTAACCTACAAACATACCTATAGTGTAATGAAAATTAATGTTTATTGAATAAAAATCACCATTTTCTGGAAAAAAAAACTTAGTATTTTGTTAATACTTTCATCATTTCAGCCTATTGCCGTTCACTGCTGGACTTAGGCCTCCCTCATGTTGCGCCACAATGTGCGGTCCTGTGCCGCCTGCATCCAACGACGCCCAGCAACTTTCACTAGGTCATCGGTCCACCTAGTGGGGGGGGCGTCCTACACTGCGTCGTCCGATACGTGATCGCCACTCGAGAACCTTTCTTCCCCACCGGTTGTCGGTTCGTCGGGCGATGTGGCCTGCTCATTGCCACTTCAGCGTGCTAATTCTTCGTGCTATGTCGGTTACACCCGTTCTTCTACGGATTTCCGTATTCCAGATTCTATCTCGCAGAGAAATCGGGATTTCATAGCATAGCCCGCTCCATAGCACGCTGAGCGACTTTGAGCCTTGTTATGAGGCCTACATTTAGGGACCACGTTTCCGTGCCGTAAGTTATCACTGGTAACACACACTGGTCGTAGACCTGTGTTTTCAGACACTGAGGTATGTTGGACGAGAAGATCCTCTTAAGTTTCCCGTTAATACTTTAGGCCATATTAATTTCTGTCGTAATCTGTTCCTTTATGCATATATGTATACTTGTATAAAATATTTTCGATGTTTCACATCTGCCAGGCGTCCTGAGCGAAGGCTCTCTTTTCTTTTTCAAGTAAAATATTTTTCTTGTGTATCGCTTGGTGTACGATAATTCCACGTATTTTGAACGAGGCATTTTCAGGACGATTCGGTTTCATATTTGACTAACCGTGAAAAAGTTGTAGGTCGCTCTTGCTTCTATCTACACAACTAAATAAAATTAAAGTGTTTGTTTGTAATGTCAAAATAGTTGGTTTTATTCATGATCACACGGTTATTTGCACGATGGCTATGTTCAAAAACCAGTTTAAATATTTTTGTTTATCTGTCTGTGTATTGGAGATTTAAAATGCGGCTGGACCGATTTTAATTGTATTATACTATATATAAGGAATAACTTAGACTATTTTTCTTTTCAGTAAAAGCCCTGTGAAAAATCACTCGGACCGGGACTCAAACCTGGGATCATATCTAAGAAGATATTTCAGGTTTAAAATGCATGGGCAAAGTGGCTGGAACAGAAGCGTAGCGAGGGCAGATCTCTAGTTTCATTATCATGATCACATCACATATACGTCCCACTGTTCGGCTCGAGCTTCTTCTACAATGGAAGAAAAATTTACTATATCGTTCTAGGCAGACATGTTGGTACAGGGTTTTATTTAGAGTTTTCCTTCTCTTGCATAGATGTTATATGCATATTGTACGGGGTTGCTGGATTGGTGAAGATGAAGAAATAAAATATTTTCTTGAGTGTTCAGAGTTCTTGTTTTTATTTTCCTTTTTGCTGTTGTTTCCATGAAGCTCCCGAATGCAGTGACAGTACCACTTTATTTTTTTTGTGTAACTTAGTTGTTAGCCTCAGATGGCTGTGACAACTTTACCCGGACTGGTGGGTGAGCGCTGAGTGCTCTCAACCCGTAAGTGACAGTCCCATTTTTTTTTTTTTTTTTTTTTTTTGTGTGTGTACAGCTGTTGGCCGCAGATGGCCTTGACAGCTTGACGCGGACTATGGGTGAGCGCTGAGGGCTCTCAACCCGGAGAAGAGTATGCTAAGCGACAACGCCCAAGGGCTCCCACTGTGGGGAACGGACCTCGGCTTGGGGCGTCGCTGGAGGCAAAGTGGGCGTGCCCACGTTTTAAGTAGTGACTTTTGCGCGGCGCGGTTTCGCACCTCGACGGCGAGGGCGGAACCGCGGATATTTATTTGTTAAGGCCTCGCGGGCCGTGTAGGCTCTTTGTTGAGCGAGTGTGATGTTGTTGTCCTCTTCGTCGAGGACGTGACGAGGACGTCGGATGGAGGAGATTTTGGAGGGTCTATAGGAAGCCGCCCCAACCACTAGTTGGTTGGGGTGTGTCATGGCAGAGTCAAAGTAGCTCTGAGAGCACCGTTTCATAAACTGCTTGATGGTCGGCAGTTCGAGGTCGATGTGGAGATCGACGTTTCGTATGAACCACGGTGCTCCCGTAGCTCGGCGCATGAAACGATTTTGTAGTGTCTGTAGCCTGTGGATCCTGTGTGGCTTAACATGCGCGAACACCACGCTGGCATAGGTCATGATAGGCCGTATGCAGGTGGTGTATAGTCGGATTTTGCTACTCAGGGGCATACGCGACCTAGAGTTGAGTAGACAGTGGAGACGGCCCATCACAAAGGCTGCCCGTGCGCGGACTTGCTTTATGTGAGGGGCGAAGCTGAGTCGATCGTCAAGGGTCACACCCAGGTATTTGGCCTGCCTGGTCCAAGTGACCGGCTTGTTGAAAATTTTAAGGGGAGGAATGCTATCGATAGAGTAGGAACGGGCAGTTCGTCTAGTGAACATGACCGCCTGACTCTTCTCGGGGTTGATTTCTAATCTCCATTTCCTAAACCAATTGGCTAGGGCGGTAACCGCTGTTTGGAGAGTCTTGGCTACTGTTGTCGGGGATCTACCAGCACAAAAGAGTGCGGTGTCATCAGCGTAAAGCGCTTTATGTACCCGGTTGAATTTGGGCATATCGCTAGTGTATAGCGTGAAGAGAAATGGGGAGAGGACCGACCCCTGAGGTACGCCGGCCTTGATAGGGTGGGAGGTCGACAACGTCCCTTCCACCCTGTAGCGAAAGCTGCGATGACTTAAGTAGTCATGTATAATAAGAATTAAGTAGTGAGGGATCTTGAGGAAATAGAGTTTGTAGATTAGGCCTTCATGCCAAACCTTGTCGAATGCTTTCGCTACGTCTAGGAATAATACACCCGTATATCTGTTCATGATGAACTGACTACTTGTGTATTCTACCAAGCGGTGAACTTGTTGTACGCAGCTGTGTTTGGCTCGGAAACCAAACTGTGCGTCGGGAACGAGGTTGTTAGCCTCGGCGAATGTGCGTAGTCTACTGAGAACTATTCGTTCGTAGATCTTACCTAGACCTTTTAGTAGACTAATCGGGCGGTAACTACTGGGTTCGGTACGGCGCTTGCCGGGTTTGTGGATTCCTATTACCACGGCCTCTTTCCATTGCGCGGGAAAGATGTTATTATTTAGTGCTGCATTGAAGATGCAGCACAACAGGACTATTAAGTGGGCGGGGAATAATTTAATGACTTTATTTGAGATTCCGTCCGAACCTGGGGCTTTTCTGGTTTTAAGACCCCTGACTAACGATTCGACCTCATCGGTGGTTACTACTGGGATAGGCTGATCAGGGTTGTCGTTTCGTAACGAGCGCGAGAGAGTGGTACGACGTTCCACTTCGTCAGCGATGAAGCGGTGATTCGCGGCGTCGGGGTGTAGTGTACTCGGCGTACACTGAAGCTCCAAGCAGTCGGCCAGGCATTCTGACTTTTCATCGTCCATAAACGCCGGTGGCTGGTTGGGTCTGGTGAGAGGAGGGAGAGTGGACACGATGTCTTTTTTGAGTGTGCGGAAAAGCTGCCAAAAGGCTGTGTGAGAGGGCTCTAGCTCCTCGAGCATGGCGTCCCATTTGCTCTGTCTCAATTCATTAATAGCTTGTTTAACCTCCCTCTGGAGTGACCGTAGGCGGGTACGGTTGTCCTCCGTGGGGTAGCGGTCATAAGCGCGTGTCGCGGCGTTTTTACGTCTTAACAAGTCACGGACGTCGTCTGGCAGGCGCCATTTACGATCGCTCGTATCTGGTACCGGCCGCGAGCTGTCGTCCATTATCGACTGCACGTGACTTGTAAGCGACTCGATCGCCTGAGAGGTATGTTCCTTAGACGTAATGTCATTGGGAATTTGATCAAGGTGGACCGACGAGGTTGACTTGAGATTTTTCTCTAGCCGTGCCCAGTCAGTCGCTATCTTGGTCCTTTCGTTGTTATGGCCTGAGGGGCCGGGGGTGCGGGAGGCTAATTCCAGAGTCACCGGGCGGTGATCTGAGTCTAACTCGTGTTGAACTTCTATTGAACATAAACGAAGGTTTATGTTTTTGAGAAGAAAGATATCGAGTATGTCCGGCCTGTGCGAAACGTTAAAGGGGAAGTGTGTCGGCTCTATGGGCGCTATGACATCAAATCCCAGTCTGTCAGCGAATAGCTCTAAAGTCTTGCCCCTCGTATTGGAACTTTGACAGCTCCAAGAGGTGTTCTTGGCGTTAAGGTCACCGCCAATGATGACGGCGCCTCCCAATTCTAGCAAGGCTTTTAGATCTTTTTCAACCAACTGTTTCGAATGTTCTCTGTTGGGAGAGAGATATGCGGATACAAGGGTGATAGGCTGATGGCCTGAGAGGGCTAGCCTGCAAATTGAAGCTTCAATGTACATCAGAGGGGGCGGATCCACAGGTGTGCAATGCAGCGACCTTTTGTAGTAAATGAGCGTTCCACCCATTGGTGAGGTTGTCCTATCATTGCGAACTATATTATAGTTCGCGATTCTAGGGTCCCTGTTGAATGGTTTTAAGAACGTTTCTTGTACTAACAAGATGTCGAGCTGGTGTTCCCGAAGGAATGTGCCTACTTCATCCCTCTGTTGGGTAAGGCTATTTGCGTTGAATGTCCCTACTTTGAGGTGTCTGGGTTTAACTCTGCCGGGAGTGTACCTATCCATTTTAGTTGAATTTGAGTGAGCCTAGACGCTCTAACGTGGGGGCGAATTTGATCGCTATATTAAGGAGGGCGAGGTTGTTTCCCTCGTTCTTTCTAAGATCGGCTGCAATTTCGCGGATTTCCGCGAAATTGATTTGAGCCGCGAAGTTGGCCACCAGGGCTAGATCTGGATCTAGTCCTTGGGGGGCTTTTGGGGGTGCGCTTTTAGCGACGACGATGGGAATGGGGGCGCCCTGAGGGGGCTTGGGATTACCACCGGTGGGCTGGTTTGGCCCGATTATTGGTGGTTTGGGCTGAGATGGTGCGGGTGGGGCAGCGGGCTGCCTGTTGGGCAAGGTTGGGAAAGCCTCCTTGCTGGTTAGCAGGGGGCGAGCCCACGCATTGTGGGTTGGTAAGGGGGCTGGGACGAAGGTCTTGTTATAGTACAAGGCCTTGCCGTTTGTGTTGGGTTGGCGGACTAGCCTCCTCGGCGCTCTTGGGCAGCCGCGGTAGTTGGCCGGGTGTCCGTATTCTCCACAGAGAACACACGCAGGTGGCTCTTTGCAGAGGGAGATGTCCTTTGGCCTTTCACACTGGGCGGTGTGATGGTCACCTAGGCACTTGACGCACCTAGGACGGGCGAAACAGTTCTTGGAGGAGTGTCCATACATTTGGCACTTGTGACACTATGCCAGATTACCATTTTTGTGTGGGGGCTCTACCGAGACCCCAGAGAGGCCACAGATGGTCTTAATTTTGTATATTCCTTTACCCTCTGCGTTATTCGTAAGGCAGACGAGTATCATGTTAAGAGGGTAACGACCCTTTCCCCGGATCATCCGGTGTACTTCTACAATCGGCAGATCCTGGGTTTTGAGAGAATCTAAGATCTCTTTAGTGTCGATTTCTCTCGGGACATTGCGTTTAACTGCACGCAGAAGTTTGGCTTCGGGGAGGGTGTATGTATGGTAGGGAATCTGTTGATTCCCTAGCATGCGTGACACGGTGCGGTGGTCGGCTGACGAGTGAAGGTCCACTCGTATGCCTTGGGGCGTGGATTTAGCCGATTTGTAATTTATGCGATTGGTGTTTAGCCAAGCGGAGATGGTTAGCCACTTCTCCTTGTCCCTGATATATAGGGGCGGCGGAGCCAGTGGTTTTTTGACCGTCTGCGGAGCGACGGTGTTGCTGTCCGTGGAAGATGGGACAGAGGTAGGGGTGGCCTGCGAGACGACTGGGGAGACCGAGGCGGCCATGGCAGTCGTTGCAGACGGGGCTGCAGCGGGTGTTTTTGCCGAGTCAGTCGGCTTAATTTTTGGGGCCTTAGAGGGAGCCTCTTTGTTGACCTTTACCTTTTTGCTCCGCTTGCGGGAGCGAACTACAGTAAATGAGCCCTCATTGGGTGAATCTTCCGACTCGGAGGAGGAGGACGATGAGGCTGAGGAGGACGGGGGTGATTCCGTTTCCATCGCCGTGCTGATGGTCGGTAATTCCGGCTCAAGCGGCAGGGCGGTAGTAGGAGCGCGTTGAGGCTGGGGTGGTAAGATTGTTATTGCTCCAAAATGTTGGGCAATATAAGCTTGAATCTCTGGGATTGCCAGAAGGGCGTCGATTGTAATAGTTTTTTCCGCCATCGTGGGCTGGTGGAAAAAACGTTCGCGGGAAAAGTGTTAAACCTAGCGCCCTGGGTGAGGTGAACCCTGGGTTGTGTGTGGTGCGTGTCCTTCCCAACCGGGTGCAGGTCGGGAGGATGTGTGCTTAACTAGTGTGCCCTAAGCTTGTAATCCTTCGCCAATCTTAATGTGCGATAGGTTCCTAGCTGCTCGGGCCGTTAGGCCTTCGCAGAAAAATGATGAAAAGCCGTAGATTAGGTCTGACTAGGAGATCCCCCAAGGCCGGATGCTCTAACCCCTTCCGATTGTTAGCTCTGCCCTGAAGGGGCTCGGCAGGCAAATCGGGGCCTTGCCTCACCCGGCTTCGTTAACACCGTGAGGTTTCTGCCGAGGACCAAACAATATGGTTTTCTGCCCTGAGGGGGCCGTGACAGTCCCACTGATCGGTGCGGTTTATATGACCAGCGACCCCCTTTCAATATGTTGCGGTTCGCTGACTGTAAATTACGTAAGTTTGGCTCAGCCAATCAGATCGCTGCATTAGTTTGGTCAGCCGGTTGATTGTCTGACTTTACATGTGTTGTCCGACCTTATATATGTTACCTGACCTTATACTATTGGATTCTATAACTATGTTTAAAACTTTTATTAAATCAAATATTTACAACTTATATCTAATCGGTATTTATTTTAATTACATTCTAAGACTTATGCTAATATTGCGTTGTCCCGCACACATATTATATCCCTTAATCATCTTTTACGACTCCCACGGGTAAGAAATGAGGCAGTAAATTGTATTCCTACTCCATCGTCACACGGGGAAGATCTCTAGTTTACAATATAATAAACCCTTATCCTTAGAATAATAACATATAGAAGGATAGTGTCGGTACATCAAGCGATCAAAAACATGAAGCCAAAAATACTACATGCGCGCAGGCGATTTCACACGTACACACGCACACCACTGTACAAATTATGAAATCAAATTCTATTTTTATTAACATAAATCGTCGAAATACTTTCAAAAGTAGATAATGTTAAAAGCTTTTTTATGTTTTTTAAACATGTTGTGACAACATTTGAATGCACAAACCGTCATAATTAACTATTTATTTTTTAAGTGTTGCGTACGTACGTGCAGTACAGTGACCTTGTACACTACGGAACGGTTCCAGCGTAAGCTCCATTAGTCTCCAATTGAAATGCTTCATTTTTTGGGCACTGACTTACCTTCTATACATTATTATTCTAAGGTTCCTAGTTTAAGATATAAAAAAACGCTAACAAATCACGGCTACTATCATAGACTTTGAAACCCCAATAAATAAAAACCACATCAATTCAACAATGACACTTAATTAGGCCTTTTTATTTCAACGATTACTTTCGTTTCCGTAACATAAAACAAGAATAAAAGTACAAAAATAAAAATATTTATTGCATTGTGTTTAATTTAAGATCCCTTACAACGACGACTATTCTTTTCTAATTTCCTCTCTCAGTAACCGCCCCCGGGCGAGATAACCGTGCCACTTGATGCGGCAAATTGGAATAGACATCTATATATAAATAAATACATTTATACTGCCTGTTTGTAATGACAAAATAACAATTTTTTACTAAATACTTATAACAGTATATTCAAAATAAAAAAGCATTATTTAAGTTTTTATTTCTCTGTCTATAGATTTGTCTTAATGTCTGAACCGAATTTTATGTTTGTTTTGTCTTAGAATCTGAAACGATAGGGTTTCACTATTTTATTAAACAAACAAACAAATCTTTCCTCTTTATAATATTACTATAGATATATTTTACACAATAATAGTAGTCTGCTGTTGTTATACTTTTTGACAGTAGAACGTCTATAGATAAGAACCATTACTATAAACATTTACACTATACCATAGATATATTGTGAGGAGGAAATTGGAAATGTGGCAAATATTATATTGTATAGATATAATATAATATTTTCCACATTTCCAATGTTTATATAGGTACATAAATCTTCTGCTGGTGTGTTCCTGTGTGAGCTCCTTCTAAACGGCTGGATGGTTTTTGATGATTTTTTATGTGCATTCTCGAACCCACTTGTTTAGATTAACATTAGGCAGTAAGTGGCGCTGTGATCGATTTCAAAGAGAATTCCTTTTTTTAATTTGAATAGAACAGCGTCTATTGGGTCAGCTAGTATAATATAATTTTGCAATCTCTCACAATTGTACTTCATTTACCACATATACAATTTTTTAATCTTATAATTAAGAAATAGTGTAATAAATATTCTATTATGTAATCAACATTGTTTGTGACAATGACAAAATCTAATTCGTAAACCGAAGATCGGAATAAAAATAATTATAAATTAACAGATTTATTCAGCTTATTAGGACACACGCGATTGATATTTCTCACCGCTCCACAATCTTGCCATTGCAGTGTATTTCATATAAAAAATAATATTTACGTAAAGTATAATTATATTGGTATTATTTTCAGAAAAAAAATATAATTAAATACAAGTTACAAATAAATCACTGATGTCATAATAGCCATTTTGTCCACAAAGATGGATAATAATCTGATCCACAATATCGTACAACGAAACGCGTAATTACGGTTTTGTGTGTTTTCCTCATTCAGTTCACTCGTTCATTCGCAACAGACGTATCTACTACCCGCTGTGTTCATTCGATCATTCATTCGTTCGACATTAATGGAATGTTCTAGAAAATCTTTCAATAAACAACATCTATTCATATAATGATTGCAATCTTGTCTTTATTTTCTATTATATGGTCTAATAAATCAGGTTAAGTACTAAATATTTGGTAGTAGAAATGGATTTTAGAGTATATAGAGAACGTAGAAAGATATTTGTTATTGAAGCTGTATTTGGTGACAACTGCTACCATTAATGTACTGAGAATTAAATAAGTCATCAATATGTACTTTTCTTTCTGGAATGATTTAGACATTTTCCTTCCTTGGATTTGTCCAAACAAACGTCTATGGTGGATGTTTGTGGACACCTTGTATAATATCAACGACCATTCCTGAATTTCATCCCCTTCTTCAGGCTATCGACGTCTCACTGTTGGGTGTGGTCTACCTTCCTAAGAGGAATTAGCCAGGTCACTCAAACAGGTTAGTGAGAAAGTGTTAAACAGAGGTTTTGGCGGGAATCTGGAAGTGTCATGTGGTGTTCTTGTTGAAATGAAACTTCTTTAGAATCGTTGTGATTACAAACCGGATGCAACGGAAAAACGACAGGTAAGAGACACAAATACAAATATGTGTAGGATGAAGCCGGCAAAGAATGAGACAGAAATATATATACTATTTTATATTATTTTTAAATCCGTCTATAATTGACGGATTAAAGGATAAAGGATGAGGGATGAGGGATAAAGGATAAAGAAGTTTCACTTCTGACATGTGTACTTTGCACGCACGCTTTTATCATATTCAATATCTTAGTATTTTAACGTGGTATATTAAACAACATACCTCAGTGTCTGAAAACACAGGTCTTTGACCAGTGTGTGTTACCAGTGATGACTTACGGCACGGAAACGTGGTCCCTAAATGAAGGCCTCATATCAAGGCTCAAAGTCGCTCAGCGTGCTATGCTGCGGGCTATGCTCGGGATTTCTCTGCGAGATAGAATCCGGAATACGGAAATCCGCAGAAGAACGGGTGTAACCGACATAGCACGAAGAATTAGCACGCTGAAGTGGCAATGGGCAGGCCACATCGCTCGACGAACCGACAACCGCTGGGGAAGAAAGGTTCTCGAGTGGCGACCACGTATCGGACGACGCAGTGTCCTACACCCCCACTAGATGGACCGATGACCTAGTGAAAGTAGCTGGGCGTCGTTGGATGCAGGCGGCACAGGACCGCTCATTGTGGCGCAACATGAGGGAGGCCTACGTCCAGCAGTGGACGGCGATAGGCTGAAATGATGATGATGATGATATTAAACAATCTTGATGGCATTTTATGTAATATATAGCGGCAGAACTGCTGAGGTGTAGTGAATATGATATAAAACTGCTATGCATACCTTTTTGTTTCCACCAAAATTTTCAGAAGATACCCTTAACAGTGGCCATTACATTGTTGAAGGTGACAATTTGATTTACTGACGGACCGTTACTGACATGAAGAAACGGATAATTTGGAAAGAAAATTATAACTCGACACGGGCAAAAATGGCTCGTATTTGTAGCCGATTGCCAAGACAAAAAAAAAGAAGAAGTGTTAAACACAAAAAACATGCTGAAAGTGTGGATGTGAGTTTTAATGAGGCCCAAACGTGCGTTAAACAAATAAATTGTGTATAATTCTAAATATTTTATCGTAAAATGAGTCTAAATCGAGATATTGTCGAAAAAAATCGGTTGTCTGTAAAGTCGGTTTACTGACGATAGTTGAACGTGACAACGTCATAAGAAAATACTGATGGAATGGTTTCATTTTTAACGCCTCAGAGCGAGGTAACGCCGCATACGTCATGTTTTTTCGTGTGTGCAGCCGGCTCCATCGAATTATAAGACGTTGTCACGTCAAAAATGCATTTAGCCGCCATATTTTAAATATGGTGGCGTAAACTTCAAAAAGTGAACATTATAATTCAAAAATATACCAATTTTTAAAACTCACACACGTAACTTTCCAGCTAAAATTGCCAAATTATTATACTCTAATTTTATTTGCAGTTTTTTTTTATTGATGCTATTACAATACTAACGGGCACTTTGACCATTGTATCTTAATCCGTGAACACACAGGGAAATCAGAAGAGTCTGTATCAACGCCTTAAGGGAACGTGTGTCTGTCTGTTCTATATTATACATATATTATGTTACGTATCGGTTATGCGTGTGTCGTGTATATGACACAGTGTATCGACTTAATGTTGTATAAACCGTTCAAAGATACGGAGTGACAAGTGCTTAATGAGGTGTAAACTTTGCGATACTGGTCCGCTTTATACTATTGCGTTACTCTACTTTATATGCGCTTCAAATTTATACCCCCATATGTTTACATGTCATAGATTTTTATAATAGTTCAAAATTTATGACAATATTTATGGGTACGAGGGAAAACATGCTGCCATTACAGATTGTAAATTATTGTGCCGATCACAGTTCCCTTGCGGTTTTATAGTTATTTTTCTTTTAATTTAAAATATTTTGGCTGTAATAAATTCCACTAGTGCAAGATCAAAGTGACGAGGTGGCAATACATAAGAGTGGTAGGAGCACACTATCGACAGTTATCTGTCTACAGCCGCGGGCCGGTCCGTCCGGGGCAGTACCACACTGAGCAGAAAATCGACGTCTGAGTAGTAGCGATTTGTTACTGCGCTTCGTTCGGTGAGCGAGAGATCCGGAAGCCCAACTTTCTGAGGGTGTTTGCGTGTGGAGGGTTTTGATGGTGCCCTTGGTATCACCGAGCCTCAATGCACGCATTCACACTCCCTTCACTTTCTTCGTGGTAGGCAGCGGCCTTGTAAAGGTCCATGAGCGGCAGCAACACTTACCATCAGGTGTACTGTTTGCTCGTTTGCCACCGTTTGCAATAAAAAAAAAAAAAAAAAAAAACGAAATAAAACAGTGTTGGGGACCGTCAACAAAAGTAAAATCTTAAAACTATGAATATACAGTGACGGAGTAGGAATACAATTCACAAAAAATAATACCACCATATCTGACCAGCATGGTATAATAGGT
The DNA here is from genome assembly GCA_032191425.1 of Lymantria dispar. NCBI lineage: Eukaryota > Metazoa > Arthropoda > Insecta > Lepidoptera > Erebidae > Lymantria > Lymantria dispar. The sequence goes on from CM063449.1 coordinate 1,166,787, forward strand.
CAATTGCCCTCTTATTGAGGAGGAGGTTCGAGCCCAACAGTGGGACGTGTGTGAGCTAACACGACGACATGATGAAGCAGTTGTTATATTTGGATATCCAAATTAATTGTTTGTTGTAAAATTTGTAAATAAAAAGTTTTTACAATTAGGCACAAAAATAGTGACACTGACCTAACTACAGATCTAATGTTAGCGTTAACACATCACATGACGATGTCCATGAAAAAATACATGAATTTATTCCCCATTACCTGTCTGTAGAAGTTTTCATTTCAATATTGAAAATAAAAAATATGATAAAATTGAAACGATTATTTTTTCAAATTACGTTTGCGTAACAGTATAGAACTGTTATTCTTCAAATACTATAAACGTAGATAAATATTTCGAATTTCCTTAGAGTAAAACAGAATATCGTAATAATTGAATGTAAGCTAAATAAAATTATACCTTAAATATGAACCCCGACACAATTAAAAAAACATTCCAATCAACTAATGAACACATCTTACGTTTTAAAAGCTTAAATACACAATTCTTGTTTGATTAAGTAAAATTATCTCCCAACTTCATCCCCTCTTTCATTAATTTACAGCACAAAATAGCAGATATTATCCAGAAGGTCCCTAATTCGATAGAAGCCAGACTTCATAATACAGCCGTACAGGTCAAATGGGTGCCCCTGCATAGCTCGCTAACGATGCTATCTACACAAAACCATCCATATTTTACATTTGTGCCAAGCTATTTTCTCGCTTATCGCTTTGACAACAAATTTAAAATTAAATGTAAAAGATATCGCTGTGGAATGCACAGCTTATCTGGTTTAGGGTTCAAGCGCGCTCGCTAATTGTTAGATGGAAACTCTGGAGACTCAACGATGTAAAACAGAGGGGATATTAGGTAAACGAATATGATATTTTATTTAGAAATTTCAGAAAATTTTATCAAATATTTTTTTTTAAACAGTTGTCCGATTGATATTGTAGTAGCAATATAGTTCAGGTTAAGAAATGTAATGTAAAAATGTTGCAGGGTAAAACCGTTATAATAATAATTAAGTAAATTTTATTCAATGAAATTGCAGAGAACCTTTTGACGTCACAGTTTATGAATAAATCATTGGTTATACAAACTGCCATACAGTTGTAATAAAATAAGTACATTATTTATGGCTAGGATATAGTAATAATAATAATAATAACAGTTTCAAAATCAATAGTTTAAGTAAATAGTCCACCAAACCTCATAATCAGGTTTTAGACATCATCATTACACAATAGTTCTACACCTACTGTTGGCAGTCCACGAGTGTTATGTGCAGACGTGGAGTGTCATCGGTAGATGACCCATCCCATTTTAACATTAAATTTCACCAAAGGCCTCTGCGTGTTGGATCCATATCCCCATGTAAGCCTTTCAAAGGACCGGGTATCTTCCCTAGGAAGATCCCGTGAAAAGGAGAGACATAAAAATAATAATAATAATGTAATTTATTTCAGACATCAAGATCTATATTAGTGTTAGTAAATAAACTTAACCTATGTTAGAAGTAAGATAAAAATACATAAAAATTAAATAGAAACAAAAACAACTAGTAATGTCGAACCATGGTTTAAAAACTCCATGGAGGAAACTCCGTGGAGTTTAAATAAAATCGGATAAAACGCTATCATTAGGAACCCGATTTTCTTCCTATTGTGGAGGAAACTCGAGCGTAGTAGGGGGACTTATATAACTTTTTTTTAATGGGTGGGCTATGGTAAGCACGCACGCGGTCTATTCCATTCGGGGCGATGAAAGGACAGTGCGCGGGCCCATAACTCACCCGTACCCACGTCATCTTCATCGTTGGGCCGACCACCGGAGCAGGGTGACTTGTCGTCAGTGGTTAGCCCGACGGAATACCCTTTCGGGTACCCTTACCTCTCGACGTCCCCGTCCTTGGACGGCGGTCGCCGTCGCGCGGTCAGCCTCTCTGCGGATGACGGACTAAATTCCCCGGTCCGGTCACCCGTGGCCTCGGCTAGGGCGACATCAGGCGCAGGTACTCGCGCCTGATGCCGCCCGAGCCGCCGGCGGCGGAATGTGTCGCCGAAGAGGAGATCCCCTCGCGCACGATCCGCCGCCTCCTTCCGTGAGATTACGGCCGCACAGAGGGCGGCGACCGCGTCCCAGTTCCTGACGCTGTCAAGCATCTCCCTGGCGATGGTCGGCAGCGTCTGGTCGGCAGCGTTAGGTTGGCACTGATAACCGCGATGAGTTCACGGCGCTCCCCCGTCCACGCAGCACACACCTCGAGTGTGTGCTGCGCCGTGTCCTCGTCGCAATCGCAGTGGTGGTAGGACGGTGTGCTATCCCTGCTGACAATCTTGTGCAGGTACTTGGCGAAGTAACCGTGCCCCGTCAGCACCTGTACCAGTCGGAAGGAAAGCACCCCGTGCTTCCGCTCCAATCACTCCATCAACACCGGCCGGAAGGCCTCGACGGTCCTGACACCGTACCGAGGCCTCTCCAGCCGGACTGCCCAACGGGCAATGACGTCTCGGTGGACGTCGACCCGCCAGGCGGCAATCTCCTTGATTGAGACCATGCCACCACGGGCGCGCGTCTCCGACACCCGCTGGCAAATTCCGGCGAGCATCTCCGCCTCCAGGTCCCACGGGGGAGTTCCAGCCAGGGGGACCTATATGATGTGATGCGATAATGATGATAATGAGGGGAACCGAATCCACTTTTGGCAGGAAAGTGAAAGTTTTATGCGATGGTCTGGTAAATTCAATATAATGATTTCTTATGTTTCGAGTATTACACATTGCGATTAGTCCGCCCGTGACCATGAACGGTACAACGTGTTGGAAACGTCGGGCAATCAAAATTCAATTCTAAAAAATTCTGTTTTAATCTAAAAAAATAGTAATAGTAATTCTCTTTGAAATCGATCGCAGCGGCAATTGTGAATCTAAACCATTCTCGGATCCCCTTGAGAAACTCAAAAAAATTTCATCAACAACGGTCCAGCCGTTTAGAAGGAATTCAGTGACATACACACGTATACGTATATAAAGAAGATGATGGCATTTTGTATAATATCATGCAGAGAAACTATTTCTTTTATGCTGTTGGTGTTAAACGAGTGAACTGCAAACCTGATGGTAAGCGATACTGCCCACTCGTGGCACTTGACTAAGCCGCTGCTTACTATGCAGAAAGTGAAGGAAGCGTGAATGTGTGCAATGAAGTTTGGTAATGCTAAAGGCATCACCAAAACCCATCACACGCAAACATCTTCAGAAAGTTGGGCTTCCAGCTCTCTCGATTGCCAAACGAAGTTCGATAATAAATTGCTACTATTCAAACATCGATTTTCTGCGAGAATGTAGTACTCTGGCCGACTCGACGAGCTGCTGTAGATAGATGACTGTCAACAGTGTGCTCTTACCATACATATATAACTGTTTCGCCAACAGTTAAGCAAAAATGGATCAACATCATCATCATCTCAGCCCATATAGGTCCCACTATTGGGCTCGGGCCCCCTCCATGACAGAAAGGAGATTCACCTACTAAACCACGCTTGTTGTCACAGGGTTTTTGTCGAGTTTTCCTTCTCTTGCATAGATGTTATCTGCATATCATATCCCTTGGTAATTTTTTACGACACCCACGGGAAGAGAGTGGGTGTGATTGTATTCTTACTCCGTCATCACACGGAAAACGTGCAACTAAAGGTAAAAATGGATAGTATTGCTATTAATTCCTAGTCTATAAGTATCTTTATTCTTTGTTGTACGCAATGCAATCTTTGTCGTTATCCCTGCTAACGAAGCGACACGACGGCCGGAGGGGTGAGGTGACTACCTCCAAAGGAACGAGACCCGCGGGGAGGATTGTGGAACAGAGGTAATTAAAGGCGTTTATCTGCACCAGGTGATGCTAATTCCCGCAAAGATATCAAACTGATTGTAAAAACAATTATATATTACATTAGTTTTTTTTTTAGGCATTTTAAATGGGTTATTTAATTTAAGATTATCTACTGTTATTCAATGTGCTATTATTGATGCTGTTATCTGAAGATGCCTGTCTTCGAGAGTGAAAATATAAGTACCGAGAGTAATAGGACACCGATTTAGACAGAGAAAGGACTGCAATCTTTATATATATAAATCTTCTGTTCATGTTTTTGTAATTGAACACCCTATAAACGGCTTGGCCGATTTTGATGAAATTTTTTGTATGTGTTCAAGTGGGCTCGAGAATGGTTAAAATTAATATTTGGACCCAGTAGGTGGTCCTGCGATTGATTTCAAAGAAAATTCCTTTTTTTAATTTATGCAAAACAGCTTCTATTGAGACTGTGTTGGAGAATGGTTTAACTTAATATTTGGACCCGGTAGGTAGCACTGTGATCGATTTCAAAGAGTATTCCTTTTTTTTAACTTGAACAGAACAGCGTCTGTTGGGTCAGCTAATATTATGTAGTATTAAGCTTTTTGTGATAAAATTGATCTGTGGAAACGAAACAACGAGCCCGTTCTTAACAAAATCTTTGAAATTTCATTTCAGACCTGTTTAAAACTAACGTGTGGCTAAATCAGTGTTTGATAAAATTTTAATATCAGGTTGACCGAGCTTCGCTCGGAATATTTTTGTCGAATTTATTTAGATACTAGCTTTTGCCCGCGGCTTCGCCCGCGTAAAAGTTGGTTTTCATAATTCTTAATTTAAGAAATACTCTGTGTCAATTTTCGTCCAAATCCGGTCAATAGTTTACGCGTGATTGAGTAACAAACGTCCAAATATCTTCACAAATTTTTATATTTGAATATTACTTCCACCCTTGTAGTTTAAATTCAAGTGGAAAGACGATGAGAAATATGGCCATCCTTAGTCGCTGATAATACATTATCCATGATAGGTTTCCATTGGGGAAAAAAATAATATCTATCAAACTCCCGCAGTTTCACCCACGTAGACCCCATTTCCATGCAAACGCCGAGATAAAAATTGCCTATGTTACTCGCTGATATTATAAGTTTATATGGGTGAAAATAAAAATAATAATTATCAAATCCCATACAAATATCCGACATAAAAATTGCTTATCTTACTCGCTGATAACGTAGCTTCCTATTGGTGAAAGAATTTAAAAATTAGTCAACAGCCACCGGTTTCACTCGCAGAGTTCTCGTTCCCGGGCAAACACCAGGATGAAAATAGCCTTTATTTGTTATTCACTGATAATGTAGATTTTCATTCGTAAATTAATTTTCATATCCATTTAGCTCCCGCAATTTCACCGGCATTGTGCCCGGTCCCGTAGGAATATCGGGATAAAAAAATAGCCTAAATATGTTACTCGCTCAAAAATAGCTTTGCGTTAGTGAAATAATTTTAAAATCGACTAAATGCTCACAGTTGTTCCAGCCACACCGGGATAAAATATAGCCTTGGATAAAATATAGCCTAAGTTATTCCTTATGTAAGGCTTGGTAGACCTGTTAGTAAAGTATTATCAGTATGGGTCCAGCCGTTTTGAAGGTTACCCCGTAACGAATATAAGTCAAAAAAAAATTGTCCGTCCGTCTGTCTGTCACCAAGCCATATCTCAAGGACCGCGATAGCTAGACAGTTGAATTTTTTACAAATTATGCATTTCTGTTGCCGTTATATCAATAAATATAAAAAACAAAATAAAATAAATATTTAAGGTGGCTCCTATACAACAAACGCAATTTTCCCCCTTTTTATAGATAATGGTACGGAACCCTTCGTGCGCGACCCCGACTCGCACTTGGCCAGTTTTTTAGACATAGGTATCGTGCAAATAATTGTGTTACCATAAATAAATCCTATTATTTTGACAGACAAATAGACGCTTCAAATTTGTTTATTTCTAGATATAGAAAATTGGATTAATATCTTGATTTTAACTTACTGTCTGGTAGCGGCTAGGAATATTATAACGCTTTCATTGTTTGTGAGTGTCGCAAAATACTACTAAGACAAAGATTTACATCGACCTGGACCAATTGGTGATGCCATCTAGCCAGCAATGTCGTTTGGCAGGCAGCTGGTCATAAAATGTTGCTAGAAGAACCTTTGCAATATCTATGATGGCAGAGCAGTGCCTACATATTGCGTCGATCCAAAGCTATCTTGATAAGCGAGCATTAAGAAAAAATAATGGGGTAACCCAAGAAAGCCGACAGTATACTAAAATGATCGTTCCTAGGCTCAGTGATATCGGTTATATGCTTTTCACCTCCTTGGGGGTAAAATTGCAAAAAACTCTTTTTTAGTGAGCACTTTCTCCAAGAGAGACAACTTTGTACAAAATTTCACATTTCTAGGCCTAATGATTTCGGCTATACATTTTTCACCCTCTTAGAGAATGAATTTCAAAAATTAATTTCTTAGAGCTCATTTACAACAAAAGAAAGAGAATCGAACAATATACAGAAATACACAGTTTCACGTTCCTAGCCCCAATAGTTTCGGCTATACGCTTTTCATTCCCTTAAGGGGGTGATTTGCCAAAAATACTTTGCTAGTGCTCGTGTACCCCAAAAATACGCCGGAGTAAAAAAAATACGTTTCTAGGCCCAGTGGTTGCCGCTGTATACTTTTTGTTTTTTAGGGGTTGAATTTCATCCCCATGTAAGTAAAATTTTCAAAATGCTAGAACGAATACTTATTTATTTATTGTCAAATACCTTAATACAAAGATTCATGGTTTTATCATCGAAAATGTCGAATTTCCATACAAAATGGCAGCCCCTATTTCAACCCCTTATAACTATTTTTTCGCGATTTCTTTACTATAGCTCGTGAACCCCAAGCAATACTACGGTGTAAAAAAATTACGGTTCTAGGCCCAGTGGTTTCAGATATATGCTTTTTTGTCTTTTAGGGGTTGAATTTCATCCCCATATAAATAAAATTTCCAAAACGCTAGAACGAATATTAATTTATTTATTATAAACTGCCTCAATACAAAGATTCATGGTTTTATCGTCGAAAATGACGAATTTCCATACAAAAGGTCAGCCCCTATTTCAACCCCTTATAACCATTTTTTCGCGATTTCTTTGCTAGTGTTCGTGTACCCCAAGAAATACTACGGTGTAAAAAAAATTTCGTTTCTAGGCCCAGTAGTTTCGGCTGTATGCTTTTTTGTCTTTTAGGGGTTGAATTTCATCCCCATATAAATAAAATTTCCAAAACGCTAGAACGAATATTTATTTATTTATTATAAAGTGCCTTAATACAAAGATTCATGGTTCTATCGTCGAAAATGACGAATTTCCATACAAAATGTCATCCCCTATTTCAACCCCTTATACCCATTTTTTCGCGATAAAAAGTAGCCTATGTCCTTTCTCAAGCTTTAGTCCATCTCTGTACCAAATTTCATCAAAATCGGTTCAGTGGTTTAGACGTGAAAGCGTAGCAGACAGACAGACAGACAGACAGACAGACAGACAGACAGACAGAGTTACTTTCGCATTTATAATATTAGTAAGGATATATTAATAAAAAATAAATCATGAAAATTACATAAAAATTACAAAAAGAGAATAATAATAACACCGAGATTCTAACCGACGCTGTTTGAATGCCAAAAAAACCAAATTTGGTCAACTGCCCAACTGAGCTATCGTAACTCATGACGTTGACAACGAAATTTGAAATCATATTCTTTTAAAATTTATTGTTATTGTATTGTTTTGCTAAAAATACGGACAAAACAACATTTTCTATAAATAAAACCTAGCTAGATCGATTTTTTGGGCCCAAAACCTCTAGTATGCCAAGTTTCAACAAAATCGTTGGAGCCGTTTCCGAGATCCTAAATATATATATATATACAAGAATTGCTTGTTTAAAGATATAAGATAGAACAATTCTAACGGTTTTTTTGGGTGGGTTATGGTCAGTGCACACGGCGTCCGTTCCGTACGGGGTGACGAATGGGCTGAGCGCGGCTCCACATTCCACCGTATTACCTCCCCTTCGCTGTTGGGCCGACCACTGATACCGGGTTCCTTGTAGTCCGTGGCCAGCCCGAACATTTCTAATGTTAGCACGGCGTCGACAGAAGAGGGCTCTGGAAATGCTAACCTGCCAGATAGGCCAAAATAAGGTCTTAGTACTGGTGGCTAACCCAAATGGCTGACAGGTTAGATAGCGGTTTGTCTTTACTTACATCGTCCACCATAGACCATTCTCCATGTGGTGACGGAATAAGAATACCACTCCCTATTTGGCCGTGAGTGTTGTGAAAGATCACTAAGATATATATAAAACCCTGTACTAACCTGTCTGACCAGAATAGTTTAGTAAGGTCAATTTGCCTCCTATTGTGAATAAGGCTCGAACCCAGCAGTAGGACGTATATGTGTAGAGATGATAGGACCATAGACGGTCGCAAAAAAAAAATCTGTTTAAACGTAATCTGCGTGCTAAAATATTTCTAAGCTGCCTCCACAATTGGTTCTATAAATAAGTAACACACGGTTAAAGCCATTCATACTGTACGAAGCGTAGTCGTTACGAGCAAGTAACAAATGTAATTAGCAGCATTTATCTAGCGCCGCCTGTCGGCCAGGTGTTGAACTAATTTCATGGCACTCTTCCAGCAAACAAAAAATATAGTCTACAACATGCTTTAAATTAAAGTTAAATACTTTTTTAATTTTGCAAGAGCTATGGAGCGTGTTTGGAATGTTAATTTAGATTTGAATGTTGTTCTTATTTTGTAAAAATAAGACTTGGTGAAACTTTTATCTTGCCCTGGTTGAAAGCTCTCAACGCTCATCCACAGTCCGGGCTAAGCTTCGAAAGCCATCAACAGCTAATAACTATAAGGATGAAGATCAATGAAGTATGTGGTAAGGAATAGTGATGCATTAGGTGACTGGTGATAGATAGTGATAGATGGGTTGAGTGGTGACTGAAGGTGATGGGTAGGAAGTGTGATGACCTATGAAGATGGATGGTACAAGTGGTGACGGATAGTGATAAATGGGATAAGTGATGACGGATAGAGATGGATGTGATAAGTGGTGACTGATGGTGTTGAATAGGCTGTGTGGTGATGGATAGATTGAGTGGTGACAGGTGGTGAAGGATGGAATCTGTGGTGATAGATGGTGATGGATGGGATGAGATGTGGAAAATGAGTATAGATGGTATGATTGGAACGGACGTAGTTAAGATAATAATAAAGTACAATGAATTTAAAAAAAAATGAATGGTTGGTGTTTTGTTATATCTATAGGCCGTCATCGTCCACAGCGTTCAATTTCTTTTTGGATATAAACCATAATATATTCCCAGACACTTACAATAAGTTAGTTATTTTTCATTTAACTAACAAAACATTCACTAGGATTAATTTATATGGCAAAACAACGTTTGCCGGGTCAACTTTTTTTTTTTTTTGGGTGGGCTGCGGTCGGCGCGCTTCCGCACCACTCCGTCCGGGGCGACAGAGGGGCTTAAGCTCGCAACACCCGCAACCCGCCCGAACACCACGTCGCCTTCGTCGTTGGGCCGACCACTGGAGCAGGGTTACTTGTCATCAGTGGTCGGCCCGGTCGGCCTCTCGGCGGGTGACGAACTAATCCCCGGTCACGTCACCCGCGGCCTCAACGCAATAACACTAAGAAAAGTTCGTCAGGAAAACGCATAGGACGCGATAGCTGAATTAAGCTGACTCATAAAAAGTCAATAATTAGTAGTGTCCTGAGTTTTCTTGCCGGATCTTTCTCAGTATAATCTTCTTTTTCCTGATCTTTATGCATCCCTCTATTGAGCGTAGTATTCCTACATAGAAGCGAAATAAGTTAATTAAACAGTTGACATAAGAAAGAAATATTATTTAATATATGTCATTTAATATGTTCCTTACACAGGGAGGGTCTCAGATTCTCGTTTCCATAATTTTAATATGGTAACTTTATTATTATGTACCTTTCAAATTACAAATAAAATATAAAATCTTATTTGCTTAGGTTCTTTTAGTTCAAAACAGTGAACAAATAGAATCATCGGCTCATTAGTTTTTATGTAACGTACTCACTGGCATACTTTGTGTAATTTTAAAATGAATTCTGAACCTAAGCTTAAGGCCCTTACGTAAATGCTAATTCAGCCAATAGACCTGTGCCTATTACGTAAACGAATAAATAAGGAACCAAAGAAAATATTGTTATTATTTACCCAGACATTTTCTGTTGTATTATTTAAAAAAAATTAATATGTTTTTTTATGAATCTTTTTATTTATAAAATAACTACTCACTCTTGAGGTTATTTGTATTTACTGCCATTATGTTTATGCATAAAAACTCAGGCAATCCAATGGTTTGGAATAACTACTCTGTATTTTTTTTTTGAATATTTATCGGTTAGCCGCAGATGGATTTGACGCTTGACGCGGACTATGGGTGAGCGCTGAGGGCTCTTAACCCAATGAAAATAAGCTAAATAAGGTATTGGGTTTTATTTTAATTTTTGCTTCTCTTGTAGATACGCATATTTAATCCCTTAGTTCTGTTTTACGATATCCACGGGAAAGAGAGGGGGTGGTGAATAGCATTTTTACTCTGTCACCACATGAATAATTTGTCGAAATAAATCAGGTAAATAGAATGAATCTGCGTTAAACATAAACAATATTCACACTCCAGTAACCAAGTACCAAATTTTGCGGTTTACTCATTTTACCTGGAAACGTTATGGTCTTCAACTGCACCTTTCCAATATTCATTTCGCACTGAAACATGTCCCTCTTTAAACGAGCTTTAATAAGAACACCTACTTCAAAGTAAGCAGCCGTCTGATTATGCCCTTGCAAGATCTGCAAGGTATGCAAAGGTCTATGAGTGGTGGTATCACTTTCCATCAGGTATGCTGCTTGTTTATTTGTCATCATTAGCAATAAAAAAGGTATGTTATTATGCTACTTGATTACAGAAGCAGCAAATAGAGAAAACCAATACCTTTTCTGTACCTTAGAACTATTTATTGAAACTATTTCCTTCAAAGACATAACAAATGCTTCTCCACGCGTTGGAATTATATTAACGATTTCAAATTAAAATACGAATATCTTAGTGATTAATGCAAGTAATAAAATAGTTATATCGCGGAACAGAGATCAGGTCGTGTTGAGAATATGAGCCCAATACCTTTCACTGTAAAACCGGAGCACGCGTTGAATACTAAAATACTTATTACACGTGGGGTTATCACAAATTTGATTACTTATTTATGATAAGTCTATTTATTAGTTTGATGGCATAATCGCTGCTAAAATTTGAATCCCAGTTTCACTTCTTAGATCGTTCTAAGAATCACCAATTAAGAATCTCAAGAAAATACAGAATACAAAACTTGCGACATAAAAATAGCCATTTTTCTTGCTCATAGGTGTCATAAAAGACACTTATGAAGTATGATATCAAGATAAAATCGTTGTAAGTAAAAGAAAACTCGACATAAAACCTTGTACCACCAGTCTTTCCAGTGCGGTACAGTAGGTTATCTTCGCTCACTTTGAAGAGGAGGCTCGAGTTCAATAATGGCAACTGCACAATTTCTGAAGTAATAAAACTAGTTTGTAGAATTCTTCCATTGTAATATATACCCACCCGGGTCTTTATAGAGCTATATTTAGCGTTTTCAGGGTCTTGTATAAATTTTACATGAATATTACGTTTTCTACCCGTTTTCTATGACACCTAAGAGCGAGGCAGACAGATAGAGGCTGGTGAATTATATTTTTACTTCCTTCTAGTGATGATGAATACAAATAAAAGAGAAAACCATTTGAAATACGTCCACTCTACTTTATTTTATATATTATTTTATTCTGTGTAGTGACGGAGTAAGAATAAAATTCACTACTGCCTATCTTCCCCTAGGATGTCGTAAAAGACGACTAAGGGATATAATATGCACATAACATCTGTGCAAGAGAATTGAAACTCGAAATAAGACCCTATACCAACATGTCTGACCAGCATGGTATAGTAAGATCAATTTCTCTACTATTGTGGAGGAGGTTCCAGCCCAGCAGTGGAACGTGTATCAGCCGAATAAATTATTTTATATTATTCTAAATTCGACAATCCTCGAAAGAACGGGTGCAACTAATATAGCCCGAAGAATCAGTAGTTAAGTACATATGTTGAAATGGCAATGGGCAGGTCACTTCCCTCGCTGAACCGACAAATGTTGTGGAAGGAAGGTTCTCGAGTAGCGATCACGAATCGGACAATGTAGCGTAAGATGACTCCCTTCTAGATGGACTGACGATATCGTGAAAGTCGTCGGGAGCCGTTGGATGCAAGTAGCACAGGACTGTTTCAAGTAGATTTCTCAGAGTAAGGCCATATCCAACATTAGACATTGGATTCCTGTGGACTAATGGATGGATTTTAAATTCTAGTAGTTATAACTGAGTATATGTTGGATTGAGAGAGAGTATTGTTGGACCGAGTAAAATCCAAATGTTATTTTTTTTTAAACGGTTTTCTTTATCCGCAGGTTAATAGAAAACGATTAAAGGACCTGAGTAAATAACATCACTAGAAGTGAAGAAAAAGTCTAAATAGAAAATTCTAAGGAAAAAGCTCTTTGCTCTAAATTACATACCGACTAGCAACGCTCTGCGGTTTTACCTGCATAGTTCCCCTTTCCGTGGGCATATCGGGATAAATTATAGCCTATGGTACTTCACACACTGCTCCACGCTGCGTCGCCTGGCGCAGAGTGGCAGATTTTAATATTGTATGCAAGTACATCGATTAGTACAGAAAACACGCCAGGTCCAACACACCACAAACGCGCCACGGCGCGGGAGCACGTCCCGCTGGCAGATTCTGCCGCCAGGCGCGGAGGCGCGGGTTGGATCGCAGCAGATCTGGACCCGGATAGATTTATATACGAAATTGAATGACTTCAGTATTGTAACGTAACTAACCACGACGATCAAATGGAAACTAACCTTTAGTTTAGTGCGGGACGCGTACAAAGTCGTCAGGCGCGGAGGTGCGGTAAAATCTGCTCGAAGAGGCAGAGCTGCTCCTCCGCGCCTATGTGTTATTCTGATATGTAAGCTATATTATTGTGAAGTTTAATCAAAATCCATTCAGCAGTTTTTGCGTGAAACAGCAACAAACATCCGCACATACTCACAAACTTTAGCGTTTATAATATTAGTAGAATTAGGACATTTTTGCAAAAATGTACATATTATAATTCCGCCGCATTTTTATTTGGGGGTGAGTTGCGGTCGGCGCACTCCTCGCACGACTCCGTCCGGGGCGACAGAGGGGCGTAAGTAGGCACACCTGCAACCCCCGAACACCATGTCGCCTTCGTCGTTGTACCGACCACCGGAACAGGGTGACTTGACGTCAGTGGTCGGTCCGACAGAATACCCCCCAGAGGAGTACCCTCCCATCGACCGACGTCCCCCCTCGGGAAGGACATCGGTCTTTCCTCACGCGGTCAGCCTCTCGGTGACGTACTAATTCCCCGGTTACGTCACCCGCGGCCTCGGCTAGGGCGGCGTGAGGCGCAGGTAGTTGCGCCTACGCCATCCCAGTCGCCGGCGGCGGGCCTTATCGAGGCCGAGGCACCGAGGCACTCCTCGCGCGCGCAACCCGCCGGCTCCTTCCGCGAGACTACTGCCCCGCAGAAGGCGCGTCCCAGTTCCTGACGCTGTCGAGCATCGCCCCGACGATGGTCGGCAGCGTCAGGTTGGCACCGATGATTACGACGAGTTTACGACGCTGCTCTACCCAGGCGGCACAAACCTCGAACGTATGCTGCACCGTGTCCTCGTCGCAATCGCAGTGGTGGCAGGGCTGTGTACTCTCCCTCCCAGCAACCGTGTACAGGTATTTGGCGAAGCATATAATGCCGCCGCTAGGTTTATACTCGATAAAAGACTTTGAAATTTAATTTGATTCAGTTCAAAAGAACAATGCTAGTGCTCTCATTCAATACCAATAGTATTTATTAACAGCACTTCTATTTTCAAGTTTTCTTATTTATTTTACTAGGTAATTTCTTCGCTAACAACTTCCCTGGCAACCCTAAACACTCTGAGCATCATTTGTATTCAAATAATAACATATTCGGTATCACCATGCTATGCACGACACACGAATATCGCTTTTTGATGATAGTAATTACCATAAAATTAGGTTTATCTATACTAATATTATAAAGAGGTAAAATTTGTAAGTTTGTATGCAGGGGGTAATCTCTGGAACTCATAATCTAATTCTAATTTTATTTTAACTGGCAGAAAGCTACATTATTCCTGAGTGCTATAGGCTATAAATTGTTTCTATAACATGTATATTAACCGAGCTATCACAACTTTTGTCTGGCAAGTCGGAAAAAAATACCTCGTAAAACAGAATTATTTGCGTGCGCTGCCTAAACAGTTGCTTAAAATTAAAAAGAATGTATGGCTACCTGGTTCATCTTAATTATTTCTACAAAAAAGTCAGCGATACCATATCTCTATCTTTTATATTTTATCTTTTATACTTCTATTATTGCATTAAAAAATTTTTTTTTCGGCATTGTTACGTTTGGTTGATTATTTGAGCAACAAAATATTAATTCTTATGACAATAAATTATTTCAGTATCACAGGAACATCATACAGATAAGATTTGCCATTTACAGTATATCAATTGGTCATAAAGTTTCGGAGATAATATAAAATTACTAAAACGCAAAATGACCCTAGCATAACTTTCATTGTGCAGACGTTTTACCTATTTGCCCATAGATGGCGTTCTGCAATGACGTCATTTTTCTGAATCGCGGTGTTAAGACTTTCCGTGGATTGATGACCCTCTCGAATTATTATGCCCACGTTGTCGTTAGTTGGAGTTCTAAAAATTACATGTCAGTTGGTTATTGGTTTCGGTTGTTTCGTTCGCATGGTTGTTGTTGTTGATAGATACCTCATAATCGAAAATATCGTAATTTCGTTGTACGTTTGTTTTGTATGTTCGTAGTTTCGTACTTCGTTCTATCGTAATAATCGACACGAGTTATTCGATATTACGATTGTTTTGTTTTGTAAAGGCGGACGGTGTTCGAGTCGCTCTCCCTTTGTTCATAATTGTTTTCAAGTCTGTGCGTGGTTTGTTGAGAGCATGCCTAAAAGGAAATCTCAACTGTCTCGGCAGACATCACAGACAAGAGCCGATCGAGTACGCCGTACGGAAGAATCTGCCCCTGAAAATGAGCAACGCCTCTCGAGAAATAGAGAATATATTTCGCAAGCACGCGCTAGAGAATCTAGCTCCGAGCGCTCACAGCGCCTCGCAAGCCAAAATGTGAGGACGACGCGGGCCCGTGCTCGAGAAACTAGCGCTGAACGTGCGCACCGTCTATCTGAGTTAAGGCAGCATGTCTGTGAGACAAGGGATAGGGAGACTAGCACTGAGCGCTCGCAGCGCCTAGCAACAGAAAGACAGCGAGCAGCTACAGTCAGAGCGCGTAATCGGAATATAGCCCAAGGAAATAGATCAGCCTTCAATTACGATGCCAATATAGATTATGCTCAGCAAAACACTGTGAAAATAGGCGAAATGAATAAAACATGTCCTAAGTGTTTTGCAAATAAATGGAGCGATGAACCAAATGGTATGTGTTGTGCTGCAGGAAAAGTGGTTCTTCCTGATATCCAGGCACCACCACAACCAATAAAAGATCTATTACTGGGCAATCATCTATTATCTGCGCATTTTTTAAAAAACATACGAAAGTATAATACACTCTTCCAAATGACGTCATTCGGTGCTAAAGAAATTCGCGAAGGAAACTTTATGCCTACATTTAAAGTAGAAGGGCAAGTTTATCACTTAATTGGTAGTCTACTCCCTTCGCCAGGGCAAAGCCCGCAGTTTCTACAAATTTATTTCATTTCTGATGCCGACCAACTTTCGTTGCGGTCTAATATTGCTCCTAACCTAAATATCGATTTAATCAATGATTTACAGACGTCGTTAAATAGTCATAACATTTATATTCGCAGTTTCAAATACAATTTAGAACATAACTCTTCATCTGAAAACTTAAAATTAATCATTCACGCTGACCGCACTCCACAAAATCAACATCGTGGAAGATACAATTCACCTACAGCAAACGAAGTTGCAGTATTATTGGTGGACGAAGATAAGGGACCTAGAGATATAGTCCTTCATTGCAAAGATGGTCAACTGAAAAGAGTTTCTGAATTACACAGAGCTTACGATCCCTTACAATACCCTTTGATGTTTGTTAACGGTGAAGATGGTTATTATTTGACTATCCCTCTACAAAATTCAGCGCGAAATAAAACAGTTTCGTGTATGCAATTTTATATGTATAGATTGATGACCAGGGCCAACAGTTTTAATCCCCTTCATTATTATCGGGATTTGTTTAGTCAATACTGTGTTGACATGATGGCTAAAATGATAACAGAGAGACTAAGTTACATAAGTCGCAATCAACAACAACTGAGAGCTGATGACTATATCCATTTAAGAGACGCTATAAATCAGGATGCTAATGTCAACGCTGCAAATATTGGCCAACATGTCATCTTGCCTTCATCTTTCACCGGCTCTCCGCGTTACATGCATGAAAAAACCCAAGATGCAATGACGTATGTACGCAACTATGGAAGACCCGATTTATTTGTGACGTTCACTTGCAATCCGGAGTGGCCAGAAATTAAGAAAGAGCTATTTGCTGGCCAACGTTCTTTCGACCGTCATGACATTATTGCTAGGGTTTTTCATTTAAAGATGAAGAAAATGATCAAGTCGTTCACTAAAGACGAGGTATTCGGCAAAGTCAAATGCCATATGCTTAGTGTTGAATGGCAAAAACGCGGACTACCACACTGTCATATGCTGTTTTGGTTTGCACAAAAAATACAACCAGATGAAATAGACAGTATAATAGTTGCTGAACTACCAAACAAAGATGATGACCCAATATTATTCGATATTATCACCAAAAACATGATCCATGGACCTTGTGGGGAGCACAATTTATCATCACCGTGTATGAAGAACGGTATATGTTCAAAGAAATATCCTCGGCGATTCGTCACCGATACTCAGACAGGCGAGGATGGTTATCCTGTATATCGTCGTCGTAATGCTGAAAATGGTGGTCAAGTCGCAGTTGTAAACATCAGAGGGAGGCCGATTACAATAGATAACAGATGGATTGTACCATACTCTCCAATGTTGTGCAGGTCATTTAACGCCCACATTAACGTCGAATACTGCCATTCAGTTCAGGCTATAAAATATATATGTAAATATATAAATAAAGGTTCCGATCAAGCCACGTTCAGCGTTAGAAATCCGCATGATGAGGTGGAAAATTATTTAAATGGGCGATATATAAGTACATCGGAAGCCGTCTGGCGAATACTCGAATTTCCGATCCACGACCGACATCCCACGGTCGTGCATTTGGCCGTGCACTTAGAAAACGGGCAAAGGGTGTTTTTCACACCAGGAAATGCGCGAAAAGTTGCCCAAAATCCGCGCAAAACCACTCTATTAGCGTTTTTTGAACTCTGCAATACCGACGAATTTGCAAAAACGCTGTTGTACCACGAAGTTCCACACTATTATACGTGGGCTAATAACAAATTTTCAAGACGAAGGCGCGGTCAAGACGTCGATGGGCATCCAGAAATAAAAAGAGATGAAGCTTTGGGAAGAGTGTACGGTGTACATCCGTCACAATCAGAATGCTTTTATCTAAGAATTTTATTGCACCACGTACGCGGTCCCACATCATTCAAAGATTTGAAAACTATAAATGGAGTGGTCAAGGAGACGTATCAAGCGGCTTGCCGGGACAGAGGTTTGCTGGAAAATGATGATCACTGGGAGAAGACATTAAGAGAAGCTTCGATGTCGGAATGTTCATTGAAACTTAGGGAGTTATTTGTGGTGATACTGCTATTTTGTCAGCCATCTGAACCGTTAAAACTATGGGATATCTTCAAGGACAATTTTTGTGAAGATATCAGACATAGAAATCGACAACAAAATCAGGACTTTACCATGCCTTTTAATGATGTTATGTACAATGAAGGTTTAATACAAATTGAAAACAAACTTTTAGCATTGAATGATAAAACATTGAGTGACTTTGGATTACCGTCTCCAGTTCGCCCTGTAAATGATGCAATAGATACAATGTTGGTACATCCGCACAACATCAGTGAATTAGCTACTTTTGTAAATGAAAATTTGCCTAAATTAGTCACAGACCAAAAACAGGCTTTTGATGAAATTATTGATAGCGTAACGAATAATAAAGGAAAAATTTTTTTTTTAGACGCCCCAGGAGGCACAGGGAAAACATTCCTCGCTAATTTAATATTAGCACATGTTAGGCAATCCGGAAAAATAGCTTTGGCAGTGGCTTCTTCTGGGATTGCGGCTACTTTATTGAGTGACGGTAAAACTGCTCACTCTACCTTCAAACTCCCATTGACAGTTTCATTGGAGCAACAGTCGGTATGTTCGATACGCAAAAATGGGCCCATTGGTCAATTGTTACAGAATACGTCGTTGATAATGTGGGACGAATGTACCATGAGTCATAGAGCTCATGTTGAAGCAGTGGATCGAACACTTAAGGACTTGAGAAACTCAGTCGCTGTCATGGGTGGTGTCACTTTTGTGTTTGCAGGTGACTTTCGTCAGACACTTCCCGTCGTCACAAGAGGTACACGTGCGGATATCATAAAGGCATGTCTAAAA
Source organism: Lymantria dispar (assembly GCA_032191425.1). NCBI lineage: Eukaryota > Metazoa > Arthropoda > Insecta > Lepidoptera > Erebidae > Lymantria > Lymantria dispar. Next base: position 1,185,619 of record CM063449.1, read on the forward strand.
TCATCGCCCCTATGGAGTATAGTCCAAACTTTGAATTTACGTACGAACATGAGAGTCCACGTTATTGGAAATATGGATAACGATTTTCCACAACAGCTGCTCAAAATTGGAGAAGGGTCTTTTTCTTCTCGAACCTTGGACTCTAACTCTGCGGAAATCGTTATAAATGAGACTCTGGGTCGTATAGTTCACAGTCTACAGCATCTTATAGATGCAGTATATCCTGACCTCGAATATTTACTAGATAGAGACATTCATTGGCATTGTTCAAGGGCTATCGTCTCACCAAGGAACGATACAGTCAATGAAATCAATAATCTAATTTTACAAAAAGTTCCCGGCCATGGTAAAATCTACAAGTCAATTGATACAGTGTGTAATATCGAGGATGCAGTCCACTATCCGCAGGAATTTTTAAATTCCCTTAAACCATCTGGTCTGCCACCTCACGAACTGCTGTTGAAATCCGGGACACCTATCATGCTTTTAAGAAATTTAAGCCCACCTAACCTGTGCAATGGCACAAGGCTACTAATAAAAGATTTAAAAGACAACCTAATTGTGGCGACCATTCTCATCGGCCCAGGAGCTGGCCAGTTGGCGCACATCCCAAGAATTCCAATGATTCCGACGGACCTACCCATACCGTTTAAACGACTCCAGTTTCCAATAAAAACATCATTTGCCCTGACTATTAATAAGTCCCAGGGACAAACATTCTCTTTGGTTGGCATTGACCTACGAAAAGAATGTTTTTCCCATGGGCAATTATATGTTGGTCTATCAAGAGTGGGATCATCCGAAAGGCAGATTATTCTGTTACCGGAAAATAAAACAACCTCAAACATTGTATATAGAGAAGCTTTAAATTAAATAGATACCTAACTTAAACAAATAAATAAAATAAGTAAAAGGCAACTAAGGGTTAAGTTACCTTGAGCAGAAAATAGAACTTCGGTAATCTTTTAAGTTACTGATCTGATTCCAAAAAATATTTTACTAATAAAATTAAATACAGTAATATCAATCGAGTGTAATCTTATGTTAAAACAAGAAATTTTCCGCGGACGAAGTCGCGGGCAGAAGCTATGTATCATATAAGGGGAAAATGATTTTTTTGGTGTTTCTAATGGGATGAGAAAATTTGTTAGATGCGAACTGAAATATTTTGTAATCTTTTCTACTTTAGCTAAGATTAAATAAATACTGACAGCTTAATGGTAATATAGAAGACTCAAAGTACTTAGACATAATTCTTTTAGCGTCAGCCATTTTCAATGTTCACATTCGTAAAGGTCAAATCTCAGGTAAATTTGGGTCATTAAGGTCATGGCATCTCCGTGTGGTGACGGAGTAAGAATACAATTCACCACTCCCTGTCTTGCCCGTGGATGTCGTAAAAGACGAATAAGGTATTATAATATACAGATAACATCAAGAAGTGGAAAAACAATAAATAAAACCCGATACCAACTTGTCTGACCAGCATGGTATACTTTAATTTCCCTCCCATTCTGGAGGAGGCTCGAGTCCAGCTGTGGGATGTATAAGATTTGTGTAAATTATGATGCAAATCACTTTTATTTATCTACCTAAATTTTGGTTTTTATAGTCCAATAACAGTTTATCATAGAAGTAAGAGAAGCTGTTTAATATTTTATCATGTCTAATACAGCATTTCACTATTTATGTTGGCTTTAATCCCACAAAGCATGTGTTGAAACTTCTTTAAACTAGGTTTTGCTTAACTTTTTTAATTGGTTTTAAACGCAACATTTAATTAGATAAGTTAAACAGGAACAGTATAAAAAGATTGATTGCACTACCCTTCTATGTCATTCTGGATAGTATAAAACAAATATTTCTGTATACAACAAATAATACATTTATTATCATCATCATCACAGTTCATAGGTACACACAGTACACAGTAGGTGACTTGGAAGGAAAATAATCGATTTTTTAAATAATCGATTTTTTCTTCCAACAGGATTATGATGACCTTTTTTTTTTAGGAAATGTGAGCTTTATTTTCTAATATAGTGTGAAACAATCGTGATGACCTTTTTTTCAATCGAATTTCGAATAATAAAAGTCGATTAATAATCGATTTTATTATTTTGAAAATAGATTGTGAAAATCGATTATTAATCGATTATTTTTTGTAATAATCGATTATTATAAAAATCGATTATTTTTTCACATCCCTAGTACACAGATCAGTGGTCTCAGTTCACAGGTTCCTATACGGCCCACTGCTGAACTCGAGCCCCCTCCACAATAGGAGGGAAATTGACCTACTATAACCACATTAAAATATCTATAATGGCAAAACACGTGTTGAGATCGATTAAGTACGTCGACACGGGTTTCAAGCATATCCGATGCTCATCATTAGGGCGAGTGCGCAGCGGTGTTTGTGAGGTCCTGGCGTGCATTTATTGACCTAATTGATCTCTGTACGCGAGTGTTTTGCCGTTATAGATATTTTAATATTAGCGACCCGCCCTCGTTTTGCTTCGGTTTCAGACGCCTACTTGCGTAGTTGTCGTTCCCGTAGGAATCATCATCGCATCATTATCATCGCAGCCCACATACGTCCCACTGTTGGGCTCGGGCCTCCTCCACAATGGGAGAGAATTTAACCTACTATACTGTGTTGGTCAGACTTGTTGGTATAGGGTTTCATTTCGAGTTTTCCTTCTCTTGCACAGATCTTATGTACATATTATATCCCTTAGTCGTCTTTTACTGGATCCACGGGCAAGATAGGAAGTGGTGAATTGTATTCTTTATCCGTCACCACACGGAACCATCATGGGATTAAGGGGATAAAAATATAGTCTATATTACTCCCTGACATTATAGCTTTCTATTGCGTGAAAGTGTGCTTAAGCGTGAAAGCGTAACAAACAAACAATTTTACTTTTCGAATTTATAATAATAGTAAGGATGTATCAATCTCACGATAATTTCGAAACTAACAATACTATAACCACGCTGTTTAGGCGGATTGATATAAGGTTTCAAGTTAAGTGTTCCTGCAAGAGCATAAACGTTATCTGTATATTAAAATTCCTTATTTTATAACACCCACAGGCAAAAAAGAGGGTGGTGGATTATATTCTTAATCGGTCATCACACGAATTATTTGATAAGAATCATTTCAAGCAAACGGTAACATGATGATAAATATAAATCCCAGCGACAAAACTCTCACATAACAAAATTACAATTATTAACCTGTACATCAAAGATCACGTTACTAACGAAGTTTGTCGTACTTCCCTTTCCACCTAATAGTTTATTCATTTGTTGTTAAATGATGGTGTTCTACGGAATAGGTTTAATTTATAACCTCTTAATATTAGAGCAGTTTGCGACATAGCTTTAGGTTACATTACGGTTGATGGATTATTTAATTAATTTAGTTTGGTATCTCTTGGTGGTTCATCAAATCTATTAACGTACCGTGTTTACGGTTTACAACGTAATAACATCGACATATGTCGAAGTGATTATGTGAGATTTATGTAGTACTAGCGACCCGCCCCGGCTTCGCACGGGTGCAATGCTGATATTAAATACACTACAGAAAAACTGTGAATGTTGTATATAATAAATTATAGTTTAAAAAACTAAAAAAAACACCATTTCAAAATTGATTGAATTAAAAAATTAAAAATGAAACTGTAGTAATCAATTGAAAAATTGATATTATTGAACAAAACACGTGGAGTGCTTATGATAATAACTACAGATATAATAAACTATTGATACAATATTAACAACAGTTAAAATCAAGCCCCCCACGCTTTTTGTACAATAACATCAATTTTTCAATTGATTACTACAGTTTTATTTTTAATTCAATAAATTTTAAATAGTGTTTTTTTTAGTTTTTTAAACTAAGTATAATTTATTTTTTACTTTTTAGTTTGGTTTATTAGATTTTGAGAACGCAGCTACTTTGAAAAAGTCTTTGGCTCTGTTGTGCCGAGCCGAGTGCCACACCAACGCTACATCCCGCAATTTTTAAATCTGTAATATCTTCGAAAATATTCATTTAAATCATATCCTGTAAAGGGCCATATAGATCTATATTAAATCTACAATGAATTTAAGGTATTTAATTGGATAAGGATTAATACTATATTGGTTAAAATTGCTTCGAAAATTAGTCATTATTTGTCGTAAAAAGTAAATGACAAAAAAATGTTATTGTGGGATATCCATAAGAGATAGACATATACCATCGCGGAGTTTTCTATAGACCTTTTCAATGTGTACAATACTTAGTACATTATTTTGATAAATCTCGTAGGGTTCCGCCTGCGTTTGCAATGTAAGCGGTAAAACTGTAATTATTTACGACATCACATTAGAAACCTCAAAAATAACAGTATTTCTCCACTATTTAATGAATGTTATTATACATATAAACCTTCCTCTTCAATCACTCTATCTATTAAATAAAACCGCATCAAAATCCGTTGCGTAGTTTTGAAGATTTAAGCATACATAGGGACATGGGGACAGAGAAAGCGACTTTGTTTTATACTATGTAGTGATTTATGTATATAATCATAGAGTATTTGTTTTTTAATGATATGAAGTAGATTGTAAATAAAACTAATTTACGTCCTCTATTTGACTAAATCGTCGATTTTTATTAGACAAACGCGATAAAATCCTTAAAATAGTTTTAGTTACAACCAGCAGCGCCCTGCGGTTTCACCCGCAGTTCCTCTTCCAGTGGGAATATCGGGATAAATTATAGTCTATGTATTATTCTGATATATAAGCTATATTATTGTGAAGTTTCATTAAAATCCATTCAGTAGTTTTTGCGTGAAAGAGCAACAAACATCTTCACAACCTCACATAGTCACATACAAACTTTCACCGTTATGATATAATTAGGATTTGTAATACTCGCGTAAATATCAGAAATCATAATATGAAATGTAATTGTTTTTATGATTTAATATATTTTTTTTATTAGACAACAAACACACTGATTTTTCAGGCCGATGTACAGCCCCATAATCTATACTTTCGGGTATTGTTTGTCTGCTGACAAGAGATGTTTTTATACGTTACTTATTAAAGAATACTAAGCACTAGCGGAAATATTTATTAAAGTTTGCATTTGATATTGAACATGCAGTGGGTGTAAACGAATACGTTGTGAAATATTATAGCAATAATAGTAGAGACAGTTCCGCGCCGGGCGCCTGCATATCTAATGACAAACTATTTGTCACGAAGCTGTCTATTAGATTTCTCAATCATATTCGCGATTTAATGACCAAGTGAATGTTGCAAATTTCCAAGAATAAGAATACAATTCCCCACTCCCTGTCTTGCCTGTAGATGTCGTAAGAGACGACTAAGGGATATAATACGCATGTAACATCTACGGAAGACAAGGTAAACTCGAAAAGAACCCTATACCAACCTATCTGACCTCCTTGGTATGGTAAGGTCGGGGATGTATATGACCTGAAATGATGATGATGAAAGTCTTATAAAACTATGAACACTCGCTATGATAAAGCATGATTCATTGTCACGTTCCACCTGAGCCAAGTGTGCAAGCGAGAGCCCGGAACGAGCGATAGAGAGGCAAGATCGTGCTAAGCGTTCGGCTTGTGACGCATATATCTCTAATTTAAGTAAAAATATTTGAATTAACGAGGGCAAATAGATATTATTTTTTGAAAAAAAAATTAATTAACTCCTTTTTATTATATAAAACAATGATAATTTAGTGATAATAATTCAATTCATAAAATTATGCATGTTTTTATCAATGTTTTCTTATGACATTATGATGTAGAATTATTGTCCGTAAACCGACTTTACTGATAACCAAGTCCGTGTGGTGACGGAGTAAGAATACCATTCACTACCCCCTCTAGGCCTGCCCGTAGGTGTCATAAAAGAGGACTAAGGTATATCTTGTGCATATAACAGCTATGTAAGAGAGGAAACTCTCTTGATAAAACCCTTTTTTTTTCGCGTGGGAAAATGCAACTTTTAATCATGCCCACCTTAGATAGATGGGATATACCGGGATCAACGTCGATTTTTTATCAGCGCCACTAACAGCTAAAAACCACACGCTGTTCCTGTCCCTCGGCTATCAGAAAGTCATGGGACCGTTTTCACATGCACCACAACTCCGCCGGAGAGGTAAAGCGACCTATATCAACCCGCCTGACTGGCGTGGTATACTAGATCAATTTCTCTCCCAATATGGAGGAGGCTCGAGGCCAGTAGTGGAACGTATATGAGCTGTGATGATGATGAATTTTTTTTTTAAGTTTTAAAAGTTACGTCCTAAAATAGAATTATACAATACAAATAGATTAATTTGAAATCATATTTATTTCAAAATGCTAACAGATTTATCGTAATGCCTATAATCCAAGCTTAGCGCTGAAACCTTAGAGTAATTGAAGCAAAGGGTCTTTATCCTAATAAAGTGAGGATTAACTCAAGTTCTATCAAACTATAAATACGTTAGATGCTCCATAATGCTAAGCATTCTAAAGCCAACTATAATCGTTTCACAGTAGTGAAAGACCCGTAGAACCTTAAAAGTTACCCCGTAGAGGATACCGACTGGGGTGTGTTTACATTGATAGAGAATTAAGATTTTTATTACTTTAATTTCTATAGAAACTCAGCCTACATAAGTCCCACATTTGGGTTCGGGCCTACTTTACAATAGAAAGGAAATTGACCCACTTTACCATACCGGTCAGATATGTCAGTATAAGGTTTTATGTCGAGTAGTTTTTTATAATCGATTGCAGCTATTCAATTATTAATCTATATCATTATTTAATTCACCTGAGCACACAATAATTCTCATCAAAATTAACCCAACTGATTAGGTGGAGTTCAATCAAGTGTAAAATGTTTAGAAAAATTGTACATAAAGATGTGCGCAGATAATAAAACTAAGGAAAAAAGACGAAGAAAATTTTGATATGATGAATTTCATATATGTTATTCGTCGTCTACACTGCCTATCCACCCTTAGTTACTACCGTTCAAATCAAGGGAGTCATTAGGGCCAATCAAGTAAAGTGGTCAACATCCCTCGAGAATGCCTCGTACCCTGAAATCTATTTTACTTTAGTTGCAAGTTTTACCTATATAACAGTATATTAAGTATTTATGTATCAAACTATAAATACGTTTAATTCAGATTACTACTTTCTGTGTAAAGACGGACTTAAAATACAATTCACTGCCCCCTTTCCTGTCCGTAGGTATCTTAAAATATGACTAATGGATTAAAAGTGCATTTAACAACCATGCAAAGAAGGAAACTTGAAATTAAACCGTACCAACACGTCTGACCAGCATGGTAGGTCATTTGCCCTTCTGATGTGGAGGAGGCTCGGGTTCCAAAGTGAGAAGAGAGAGAGAGAGAAGAGAAATCCCAAAGTAAGAAACATATGAACTGAAATGATGATGATGAAATGATGAATTTAGCTTAAGATAATTGATTGAATTAGGTGATACATTGCGGAAATCCATTTTTATTTTAAAATAGAACGAACGAAGGGAGAGCCACCACTTTCTCACGGTAATCAATATACCGCACACCAAAATAGAAGAAATACAGTATAGGATGGTTCGGCTTCAAATGCGAACCGTCCTGAGGATGCCTCGTTTAGAGGCGAAACACGTCTCAAATAAATATTGAAAGTTCTGCGGAAAATTGCAAGTTGATGTTCTGAAAGGTGCTCATCACGTGAGAGTAAGATTTTTTTATTTCCTAGTCCACCTTAATCCTACCTCATTCCTTATTTTAAAATTAGAATCAATTGTCGCACCGGACCGAGCCGGGCGGCGGGTTCACTGACCGTAGTCCACCAAAAAAAACGTGTGGCACTCGGGGACTGCCGCGGTAAAGCTATTGCATAGCATTTTTATCAACTTATGCAATTATTTATTTATTTTTTATTTATGCAGTATTTTTTTTCTTTGATATTAATTCAAGTTTTTTCTTTGATATTAATCCAAGTTACACTTTTTGAGCGTGGTGACTGATAAGAAAACAAATGTACTATATGTATAACAATAAAGGCGGTTTGGATTACCACTGTTGTCCGCTGAAGATCGTTGGGACCGTTAGAAAACGCGGGAAAACAATTTTGTGACGTAAGCTACGCAAAGCGGTGGCACGTGTGCTCACCGAGACGGACGAACGCAGAATGTATCGACGACCGTATGCTCGGCGAAGCTGACGCGTACCATGCATGGTACGAGACCATGTAGCTAGTTACATGGTAGGGGGGTGTGAGGTTTTATTTTCGTTACAGAATTTCTTGATTCGGTCCCCGCGCCAAGCCCGCGATAAAAGCTATGCAATAGCTTAATAAAAAAGAAGAATAAGGTGCGCTGTGCACTTTTTTGTGGGTTTTGATTAAAACTGAGCCGTCACGCTCAGCTATGTAACGCTTGTACGAGTAACACCGGCTCTCTATTAATTTATGAAGTACCATTGTACTTTATAAATTAATAGAGAGAGAGAGAGAGAGAGATACAAATGACGATGTATCATTATCATGTCTCATATATGTCGCTGGGCTCGAACCTCCTCCATAATGGAAGAACAAATTACCTACTATTCTACGTTGATTAGTGGTTTGGTAAAGAGTTTTATTTCAAGTTTTCCTTCTCTTGCATAGTTGTTATATGCACAAGATATACCTTAGTCTTTTACGAGACCATACATGACCATGGGCAAGCTAGGGGGTGGTGAATTCCGGGGAATTAGTCCGTCACTCGCCGAGAGGCTGACCGCGTGCGGCAAGACCGACCACTGACGTCAAGTCATCCTACTCCGGTGGTTGCCCAACAAAGAAGGCGACGTGTCGCAGGTAGGTTATGGGTGTGCGTCCTTACGCCCCTCTGTCGCCCCGGACGGAGTGGTGCGAGGAGCGCGCTGACCATAAACCACCAAACAAAAAAAAGGGGTGGTGAATTATATTTCTACACGAATTTATACACAATTATAATTATATATATTGTAAATGGTATTAATAGATCGTCCGTATGGTGAGGGAGTAAGAATACAATACACCACTCATTCACCATCCCCTCTCATGTCCATAAGTGTTGTAAAAGACGACTAAGAGATATGAAATACGTATAAAATTTCAAAAGAAGAAAAACAGCATAAACAGCCAACACGTCTGACCAGCGTGGTACGTTAATTTACCTCGCATTGTGGAGGAGATCCGAGTCCATCGGTGGGCCTTATGTGGGCTATAACCATGTGTTTAGTTTTATTAACTTCGACTTGGCGATGTTTTTATTCATGTCTGTGGTCTTATGCACGCACTAATATTAGTTTCTCTTCTCTTGCACAAATGTTATATGCATAGTATATTCGAGAGTCGTCTTTTATGATACCCACGGGTAATGAATTGTATTTTCAGATAGAATTTATTCGTGGTTAAATTCCTTATTTAGCCTCCCTAATGAGGATTAATACCATAATTTTCGCGGTTAGTAGACAGGTTGTGGATCGAATTTGGCATTTTAAAGCTATGGCCAATTCTCCTGGTTATCACTCAGCCAGTTTTTATGATTCCCACCTGAATTAAGGGATATTAACACAGTAAATATTAGTATTTTGGTAATATGATCAAGTATTCCAGTTGATGGCTAGTAAAAGTTATGAAGTTCAAGACCAAGGGGTGTCTGATTTTGCGAAGTTATTTGTGTAATTAATAAGAAATTCTTACTGATATTAATGGTTAAGGAAAGGTCTTATAAGGATTAATACTTAAAAGGTTTTCTTGGTTGCTTGTCAAGTCTGTCAATCCGTATCGTATCAATAAATAAATAACAATCTAAATTACTGAGATCTATCATTTAATATTATAGATTATTTATAAAAACTTATTTACGAGTCAAAAATTAATGCCATACGCAGTATTCGAATGCACAGCTATTGGAATATCGTGCCAGGTCCCCAATGAGAATAGTGTCATTGTTTACTACGATTCTGACTGAACAGTTAGTCGTTTGAACATATACATTCCGCTTTTGGGTTCAAACCCCCTCTATAATTGGATGGAAATTGACACGCCTTAATACGCTGGTCAGACGGGTTCTTTTCAAGTTTTCATTTTCTTACATCTATAATGCTATCGAATCATCAATCTCATATACGTCCCAATGTTGGGCTTTTGCCTCCTCCACAATAGGAGAGAAATTGACCTTACTATTCTATGCTGGTCAGACACGTTGGTATAGGGTTTTATTTAAAGTTTTCCTTCTCTTGTATATATATGCATATTATATCCCTTAATCGTCTTTTACTACATCCACGGGCAAGATAGGGAGTAGTGAATTGTATTTTTATTCCGTCACCACACAGAAATGAGTTTGTAATAATTACTATATGAGTATTTAACCCCTTTTTTTTGGGGTTGGTTGCGGTCGGCGCGCTCTTCGCACCACTCCGTCCGGGGCGACAGAGGGGCGTAAGCACGCGCACCCGCAACCCACCTACGATGCACGTCGCCTTTTTTGTTGGGTCGACCACCGGAGCAGGGTGACTTGACGTCAGTGGCCGGCCCGACGGAATACCCCCTATTTGGGGTACCCTCCCATCGACCGACGTTCTCCCCGGGGCGGACGTCGGTCTTTCCTCACGCAGACGGACTCTCAGTGGGTGACGGACTAATTCCCCGGTCACGTCACCCGTGGCCTCGGCTAGGCCGGCATGAGGCGCAGGTATTCGCGCCTACGCCGCCCCAGTCGCCGGCGGCGGATCGCCTCATCGAGGCTGCGCTCCTCGTGCGCGCGATCCGTCGCCTTCTTCCGCGAGACAGTATTTAATCCGTTAGCCGTCTTTTACAGCAACACCTACTTGCGAGATACAGGTTGGTGAATTGTATATTCTTAGAGTAGGATAATGAGTAACGTTTTATGATGAATGGCGCACATCGCCTATAAAGACAACAAATACGAGTGACAATTTGACTCTGTCATATCGCTCGTCCACGCTGGTCCAAAGTGTTGAGCGATCTGAACGGTATTACGATGGCTATGAGTTCTGATCCCGTGCGTTGCATTCATTTTTCACTTGATAACAAGTTTTATATATAACAATTTTATTGATTCAATTTAAAAAAAGGAATCTTCGCAGCTCTTATATATTTCATTGCAAGTCTATAGTTTTCACCACGATAGGAGGCAATTCGACTTACACGTGGTTAGTGTGCCTACTCTGGAATCTCGATTCCAATCCTAAATCCAATCGCAGCTTGAATTTGAGCAAATTTGGTACTCTTGAAAGCGACACTAGCGTACGATTGGAATTAAATTCGGTGGAATATTTTTGAACTAAATGAATTCGACTCTCGTCGATTAAATTAAATATTTGCTACTCCCGACGCGATTTTGACGTAGTTTAAAATCGTTAACGTTGCACAATTGCAAGAAAGCGTCTTTGTAGTGATCGAGTTCGATAACGTTATTAATTTAAAATAAGAAAATACGACACATTTGGTGAAAATAACAACGCCAAACGCGAAGAATTCATTCTCGATTTTGTTCAAGAGTACCAAATATAAGTTTGGTGAGATTGGAATTGAATCGGATTCGAAATTAGAATAGATTTCCAGAGTAGGCACATAGACCTGGACAGTGTTCTATTTCGAGATATTAATCTCTTGTGTAGATATTTTCTCTATATTATAAACCTTAATCGTGTTTTGTTATACCCACGCGCAATGATGTTGAATTGTATTCCACCACCTGCTATAGACCTATAAGCCTACGTAATACTTTATTGCTGACTAGCAACCCGCCCTCGCTATACTTTGGTTTCAGTCGTCTTACCCCCATTGTACCCGTTTCTATTGGAATACCGGGATAAAATATACTTACTTACACCCTGATATTATAGCTTTCCATCGGTGAAAGAATTATTGAAATAGGTTGGGTGGTCTAAGCGTGAAAGCGTAACAAACAATCAAATTTACTTTCGCATTTATAATATTAGTAAGGATATCTTGTGACACTTTATAAAATTTACGAACTAAATCTTTATGGAACTATTTTAAATATTAAACAATTTATGACTTATTATATTATGCCTACGTCATGACCGACTAAGATTCCAGTGGCCCGTTCAATTAAGAGGGATAAAACGACAGGATGGCATCCATGCCATCTTTCTCTCATCCCAATGAGCTTGCGCGGTAGTTAAGTGTCCAGATCATTAAAAATACGTTGTCGCTAATTACCCTCGCTAATTTAAATGCTAAGAAAATACAGAAAGGATTTGCCGTAATTTTCAAATGTTACTGAAATTCACAAAGAGAAAAATATCACAAAAACCATTTTGTATTTCAATAATAATTAGGCTATACACATGCCACATTAGTATGCCTTTATTGATAACGGTTTTGTCTCTCAACGTGTCTCTCCTTTCATTTGCACAACAAGTCAAGACAAGTCAAAACGCTTTAATATCAAATCATACCTGCCATCATATCATTCAGATAACAATATTTTAGATGTGTTTAAACAAAGCTCCTTTATGCTAATATTCAAAGTAATGCTCGGCTTAGATGCGACTGGTCATGATATGACCTCGAGCACCAAATAGGGTTGACAGTATAACATATATTTATTATCATTTTAATAGATCTGTGAAAAACTTACATAGGCACGTAAGAAGTTGTAATTCTTTGGCGTAACAAGATAAAAATATTTCCTTATTATTTGTATATATCTTATCCTTCTCGTTATCCTACGTTTATAGAAAAACAATAATGTTAGGAAAAAAGGTATTTCATCATCATCATCATCATCATCGCAACCCACATACGTCCCACTGTTGGGTTCGAGCCTCTTCCACAATGGGAGGGAATTTGACCTACTATACCATGCTGGTCAGGCATGTTGGTATAGAGTTGCATTTCAAGTTTGCCTTCTCTTACACAGATCATATGTACATATTATATCCGTTAGTCGTCTTTTACTACATCCACGGGCAAGATAGGAAGTGGTGAATTGTATTCTTACTCCGTCACCACACGGAAAGATATATTTATACATGGAAAGTTTTATTACAACGCATTATTTAGTTGATATTTGTGACAGTATGTGCGCGTCGTAAAAAATGTATATGTCGCAGCGTCACTACCTCTGGCACCATATCTTAATAGTTTTTAAGAATCAATCGATTACGGAAACGTCAAGTATTATACTTGGGTGTTTTTGATACAACGTTGGCAATGATTTCTTGATGTTTGTCGTTTGACCGTTAACGTTTGAAATATTACCGAGCTTTCGTTATTGAGAGCGGTCCGTTGAATACTCAACCGAGTACGAGAACGAGACTCGAGAGTGATCGGTCGTTGTTGCTGCCAGGTTGTATCAAATTCACCGCATTTCCCAAACTCTTAATTTATCCGTCGGCATACGTAATCATTAGTTATAATAGAAAGCTGTGTTAACGTTAATTATTGAATATAGTTTAAAAGTAGCCATCCCAAGTGTTATTTTATTACATCGCGATGTGTGACCGATCTGATAGTGATGCAGCACGGCGTCAACCCTCGATAAAAATGCAGTAGTCATAGATTTAACGAGAGCAAAGTATTTTTCCTTTTCTATTTTTCTATGCCATCAAGTCTGACCCGTGTGGTATAGTAGGTTAAGCCCATTGTAAAGCAGGCCCGAGTTCAACAGTGGGACTTACATAGGCTGAGATGGTGATGATAATAGACGAATCCAAATCACGCTCATAAAATAAGCATTTGTAGAACACAAAGAATTTCTGTGTAGATCGAACTGACGACTCTAAAGACAGAAGAATACTGCGCTACCAGACTCACAGATATACCAGCCCTAGATGAGACGATGGTTCGTACGGTTCGTTATACCGAATTACCTGTATGTGCCCCTATTATAACCGTGTTAATTACATTTATATTGTTACCTTAGCTTTGTTAATGAAAAACATTAAAAGTGTCCTGTTTTTAACAAAATCATGGAACCATTTTAATAAAAATAATTTAATGAAATGCTCTCATCCTAATATTATTAACTAGATTTAAATTTCAATATTAAGTGTTTATTTTCTAGATAGTAATATAAATGACTAGCAACCCGGCCTCGCTTCGCTTCGGTTTCAGTCGCCTTACCCGCGTAGTTTCTGTTCCCGTGGGAATATTGTCATATGTTACTCTCTGATATTATAGCTTTCCATTGGTGATAGAATTTTTGAAATCGGTTCAATCGTTTAACACAACAAACAAACTTACTTTCGCATTTATAATGTCACAACAATCCATGTGGTGTCAGTCACTAAGTAATAATATCATTCACCACCCACTTGTTAACCCGTAAGATGTCGTAAAAAACGACTAAGGGATGTAACATGCAGATAACAATTTGCAAGATTAGGTAAACTCCAAATAAACCCTATACGAACACGTCTCATTGGCGGGGTATATAAGTTCAATGTTCCTCCTATTATGGAAGAGGCTCGAGCCTCAAAATGTGGGTCAATATTTAATAACTAATTTCTGTATCGGGTAGATAATTATAAATTTTCTGCAGTAACGATGACTTATTGGACGTGAGACATCTTAGTCCACCCGTGACCATGAACGCTGTAAAGTGTTCGAAACGTCGGGTAATCAAAAATCAAATACAAACGCGATAAAATCCGTAAAGTAGTTTTATTTAAAATTTAGAGTGTTGATGAATTTTGTATCTGAAAGAATTGAGTTCAGATATGACAGGAGTCTATAGAACATAATACATTGTGCCGATTCACACTTGGCATGTAAATTATTAAGTTTACTAAAATCTTAAATGATAAAATGAAATCAGTTTTCAAATAATGTTAGTTTAAGCCAAAATTCTCTCAAATATAAACTTCATTGGAAGCACATATATTAACGAACGAGTACGAATTTCACTCAGGCTAAAAATACTTTATGAAAATGAAGATTTCCCCTTCGCTCCCACGGGAAGATTCCTGCTAATTTAATGTCACAAATTGGGTTTCCCGTTACGGGCAAGCTGAAGGATTTATTCCAACCGCACGCGATATTTTCACAAGAACTTTATAATGCACTAGCTGCCTCCACAGCTTCGTTTGTGCAACTTATTCAAATACTTTTGTTATTTTGAGTAATCACATCTTTAAATCATTTTGTCTTTTAATTTGAAATAATATTCGTGTTTGATGATTTAATAAAAATGTAATACGATCTTGTTATTACGGCGGTTGTTATGACAGCAATCATTATGTAATATTACTCCGTGGGCACTCACCACATGGTGGCTTAAGAATGAAAGGTGTCTTGTACTCCCTGGGCTAGTATTTTCGCTAGTATATTTTGGTATGAAAAAGTACGAGATATATATCATTTAAGTCCATCACTAAACAGAGAACCAATGGACTACTGAAGCTTTGACTCCGTCCAAAGATGTGCTGTTCGAATCTTACTTGATCACAGTTTGACGGATAGATTGGAGTCACTGGAGTGGCAGAGATACTTTGGGTCACTATATACTCTACCGGCTATTTCATGAGAAATGTTCTGTGGAACTGTTTTACTTGGCACCCCTAAAACCGTTTTATCAACGAACCACTCGACACTGTATCAGGGTTCATCCATTTTACCTGGAAACGTTATGGTCTTCAACTATACGTTTCCAGCTATCATTTCTCTTATGTACGTGCAGGATCTGGAATGAATTGTTGCTGTATCGCCCAAGGGCTATGACATGTCCTTTTCCTCTCTTACCCGTGGGTGTCGTAAAATGCAATGCAAGAGAAGAAAAACTCGAAATATAAATCTATACCAACTCCCTGATAAGCATGGTATAGTAGGTCAATTCCCTCCCAATACGGAGGAGGCTTCAGCCCAGTAGTGGGACGTATATGATGATGATATTCTTTAAACGAGGTTTATGAAGAATTTTTTCT
Source organism: Lymantria dispar (assembly GCA_032191425.1). NCBI lineage: Eukaryota > Metazoa > Arthropoda > Insecta > Lepidoptera > Erebidae > Lymantria > Lymantria dispar. The sequence goes on from CM063449.1 coordinate 1,201,616, forward strand.
AGGGTAAGCAGTGGTCTAGCTGTACAAGGGTGAAGCAGTAACACTTACCATCAGCTGTGCTCTTTACTCATTTTTCACTAGTAACAATAAAAAAATAATCTCATCATCTCTCTATTAAAATGTGGTGACGGAATAAGAATACAATTCACCACCCCCTCTCTTGCTCATGGGGCTTGTAAAAGTCTAACGGAAAGTTATGTCTAGTACCAATATTATTTCAGAACTGTACATAGTTGGAAAAACAATTCTTGAAGTTATAGATTGCCGTTTAACACAGTAAAGTCAATCTTATTTCTGGAAAAGTTCAACCGTAAAACTTAACTCGACACGACCACGTTGGGGAATCTTAGGACACTTCTAAATCGTATTCTCATGATGAAGAAATAGTGAAAAAGTTGACCTCGATTAAAATTTATAAAATTTTATAAATATATTTCTTTTTTTGAGGTGGGTTACGGTCGGCGCGCTCCTCGCACCACTCCGTCCGGTGCGACAGAGGGGCGTAAGCACGCACACCCGCAACCCACCCGCGATGCACGTCGCCTTCGTCGTTGGGCCGACCACCGGACCAGGGTGACTTTACGTCAGTGGTCGGCCCGACGGAATACCCCCTATTTGGGGTACGCTCCCATCGACCGACATCCCCCTCTCCGGGAGGACGTCGCTTTTTCCTCACGCGGTCAGCCTCTCGGCGGGTGAAATAAATGTATGCTATGCATTCCGTGTGGTGGTGCAGTAAGAATACAATTTACCACCCCCCTATTTTGCACGTGGATACCCCCCTATTTTGCATCGTAAAAGACGTCTAAGGGATCAGATATGCATATAACACCTATGTAAGAGAAGGAAAATTAAAAATAAAACCCTATACCAACACGTCTGACCAGTGCGGTATAGTAGGTCCATTTCCCTTCTACTGTCAAGGAGGCTCGAGACAAACAGTGGGACGTATTTGAGTTGAAGTGATCATTATTATTTCAGCTCATATACTTCCGACTGTTGGGTGCAAGCCTCCTCCACAATAGGAGGGAAATTGGCCTTACTATACCATGCTGGTCAGACAGGTTGATGTAGAGATTATTTTGAGTTTTCCTTCTCTTGCATAGATGTTATATGCGCATTATATCCCTTAGTCGTCTTTTACGACATCCATGGGCAAGATAGGGAGTGGTGAATTATATTCTTACTACCTCACCACACGGTGATGTTTGAAGTAAATTATTCTGAAATATAATCTTGAAGACACATACAAATAAATTGTTACTTAAATAGCAATATATCAACTATATCCTCGACAGCTGCTATTATCTATTCTGTATTCATTATTTACATATAACCTTATAACCTCAGTAACTCGATTTTATGATCTCTATATCAATTTTCAATTTTACCGTTAAATTTATTACTACTATAACGATAAACTCGTAGAAAATAATATACAATTTATATTGTTTTCTATTCTTAACATAACTCTATTTCTCAGAACTATATTTTTCGTGGGATGACGGAGTAAGAATACAGTTCACCACCCCCTTTCTTACCCATGGGTGTCTTAAAAGATGACTAAGGGATATGATATGCAAATGAAAAACAACTCGATTTAAAATCCTATACCAACACGTCTGACCAGCATGGTATAATAGGTCAATTTCCCTCTCATTGCGGAGAGACGAGCCCAACAGAGAGACTTATATGGAGTGAGATGACGATGACGACGATGAGACAATGACGATTTCTCAGAAGAGTTACTAAACGCTATGAATTCTATTTGCTACAAACGTAACATATACTTTTACATTATCGTAAAACCGGGATAGATGCTTTAGTTTTGAACAAGCCCTATATATAGTATCAAAACTAGTCGCATCTTTTATGAATATACATAGTTTAGTTTGTAACTTACTTTATTTTTATGTGTGACTAGCAATCCGCCCTCGCTTCGCTTCGGTTATAAAACCACTATAACCTATAACCTTATAGGTTATAGTGGTTTTACCCGCTTAGTTCCCGTTCCCGTGGGAATACCGGGATAAAATATAGCCTAGTTTACGCCCTGATATTATAGCTTTCCATTGGTGAAAGAATTTTTGTAATCGGTCCAGCCGTTTTGAAGATTACCCGGAACAAACAGACAGACAGACAGACAGACAGACAAACAGACAAAAATTTTTTAATTACTATTTTAGGCATAGGTGTCGTGCAAATAACCGTGTGAGCATGAAAAAAGCCTATTATTTAGACATTACAAACAGACACTCCAATTTTATTTATTGGTATAGATTACAAAGTAAGAATATAATTTACCACCCCTTATCTTATCCTAATATGTAGTAAAAGACGATTTAGGGATATAATATCTGTGTAAAAAAAAGTAACACTCGAAATAAAACCATATACAACCCGTCTCACTAACGTGGTATTGTGAATCAATTTCCTAAGTACTATGGCTGCCCATAGAATAAAATAAGTAAAATCCTTAGTTTAGCAATATACGGTTGCTAGTATTCACAGCGGCCATCATACAGCATATCTCTTATACCCATTGATTTTTAATAAGAGCGTGACAAAAAATGTAGTCTGCTGAAGATTCATTAAAACAAAAAAAAAAACAAACTGAATGTGCCCCCAAACGAAATATAAATCGTTGCAATACTCCAGCGTTTTGTAAATCAACATGTTTTACAATTTGTGTACAACACGCGTTATTTATTGCGACAAATATTGTTCAGTAATATCCTATTAATTACATTCTCACCCCCTCATACAAAATATTACACGAACACGCGCCCAATGTATGCAAAAATATTGTACACACTCGTACTGGCATTTATACGTATTTTTGATGATTAATAATTATCATAATTTATGTCCACTCTGTTTGGGTCTTATTATAACATAGGCGATTAATATTTTGCGGGAAACATTTATTTTATACATATAAGCTAGCATAGCATAGCATCGTATCACGTCGTAAATGACCCACTTTTGGGCTTGAGCCTCCCCAATAGGAGGAAAATTGACCTGCTATACCACGCTGGTCAGGCGTGTTGGTATAGGATTTTATTTCGAGTTTTCCCTATCGTGCATAGATGCTATATGCATATTATTATCCCATAGTCCTCTTTTACCACATCCATGGGCAAGAAAGGGGGTGGTGAAATGTATTCTTACTCCGTCACCACGTCTCCTCCTCTGTCCTCCGTCACGGAGGAATTATACCTTTACAATTTTGTAATACAAAATCTATCTATTTGAATGCTTTATAACTCTTCTAAAAAATCATATAGCGACTGACTGATTAAGAATACAATACAGCACCCACTTTTTCAGCCTTGGATATCACTGAGACGATTAAGGGATAAATATATTGATACAATAGAAAGAAAACTTGAATTAGGAAACTAAGATAACACGCCTGACCACGTGTTTTAGTAGATTGATTTTCTTCCAAATATAGAGAAGGCTCGAGCGAAGTAGTAGGACGTGCGGCCTGAGAAATCAATTTATCGATAAAAGTGTAAGACTATAGAAAAATCTGAAGTAACTGCTATGAAACAGGTTGTAATCTACAATAAAATAATAAGTAACCTCGGATAGAATAATATTTTAGGTCTGCAAATCTTCAACTCAATTGTCTTCGATAGATTGGATTTCACTTTTTTTCTGAAATATTCAAAGATTTACTCCAACATAAAACTCATGTACCAAGAACCCAAATAATATATTGAATATTCTATTATATTTCCTTCCGGAATATAAGCCATGTATAAAATATGAGCAAAGATTTTTCCAATAGCAATGTTCAAGTACTCAGTTTTCGAACAACTTCCATCAAATCACAGCCCATGAATATATCCGGTTGCAATACCGGTTTTCTTTTACTATATTCTTTGATTTGTCCGAATCAATGATTCGGTAGATGGACTTCATACAAACGATATAGCTCGAGGCAAGCCACTGTTCGCATAATCCGCACTATTTACTTGCGAATCAAGAAAAGGCGGGCCCGAAACAAATTTTCGCGGGCTCCTAACGACCTCCGACCGTCATTTAATCAGACTCAAGTGTTGATGCGATAGCCGCAGCCAACGTTTTTCTACGTATCGAAATCTATCATGAAATAACTTTTCACTATCTCGCTCTAACACTTGAGATACTGTAGTTTAAATGAGACGCCACGATAGGGTCGACCATCTCAATCTAAAGACAGGAAATAACCAGTTCCGAGCGACTCGCGCCGGACGCATCTGGATTTTTCCGGAATCAGCCGGTTTGTGAGTTCTAGTTAATGTAAAGTGGGGCAGATGTGATATTTGCGTCGAAAGGATCGCCCGGCGTAGTGCTATTTAACGTTATGTAGCGGAAAACTCCTTAACTATAATGCGTTGTCTGACTTTATACTTTGATCTTTAGTTTGTTCAGAGAGTGCTCACATTGTTAGCTAAACTTTGATTATGTTTGTTAATACTTTGTTATATTAAAGACAAAGTAGTATCGCAGGCAAGTTTGTTGGGTTTATTAGTCTCAGCTCACAAACTTCCCACTGCTGGGCTCGAGCCTTCTCCCCAATTGACCTACATGACCCTATACCAACATGTATGACCAGCATGGTCAAGGTTACAGTAGTGTAAAGGGTTTCATTTCGAGTTTTCTTTCTCTTATACAGATGTTATATGCGTATTATATCTCTTCATCATCATTTCATCATTTCGGCTCACATACTACACTGCTGGGCTCGAGGCTCCTCCACAATAGGAGGAAAATTTACCTTACTATGTCATGCTGGTCAGACATGTTTTTATAGAGTTTTGTTTCGAGTTTTCCTTTTCTTGCATAGATGTTAGTTGCATATTATATACCTTAGTCGTCTTTTACGACATCCACGGGCAAGATAGGTGGTATTGTATTCTTAATAAGTCACCACACGGAAGATAAGAGATCTTACAAAATATATTTTTTTACAGAGAGCTTAATTTTTTTTTAATTAAAATTAAGCTAATCTATACCAATAAATAAAATTGGAGTGTCTGTTTGTAATGTCAAAATAATAGGCTTTTTTCATGCTCACACGGTTATTTGCACGACACCTATGCCTAAAATAGCGATTAAAAAATGTTTGTCTGTCTGTCTGTTTGTTCCGGGTAATCTTCAAAACGGCTGAACCGATTTCAAAAATTCTTTCACCGATGGAAAGCTATAATATCAGGGCGTAAACTAGGCTATATTTTATTCCGGTATTCCCACGGGAACGGGAACTACGCGGGTAAAACGACTTTAACCGAAGCGAAGCGAGGGCGGGTTGCTAGTTTATAAATAAATCTCCGTGTGGTGACGGAGTAGACGTAGGAGACGAAAGGGTATTCCGTCGGGCCGGCCACTGATGACAAGTCACCCTGCTCCGATGGTCGGCCCAGCGAGGAGGCGACGTTCCCGCGCGCCGTCCTGCCGTCGCCCCGGACGGAATGGACCGTGTGTGCGCTTACCATAGCCCACCCATAAAAAAAATGGTGACGGAGAAAGAATGCAATTCACCACCCCCTCTCTCTTGTCTGTGGGTGTCGTGAAAGGCGACTAAGGGATATCTTGTGCATATAACAACTATGCAAGAGAAGGAAAACTCGAAATAAAACCCTATACAAACCCGCCTGACCAGCGTGATATAGTAGGTCAGTTTCTCTAACAATGTGGAGGAAGCTCGAGCCCAATAGTGGGACGTATATGAGCTGTGTTGATGATGATGATAAGTAAATCTATTTCACGCAGTTTGCTCGTGATCATGAACGCTGTAAACTGTTCGATACATCGAGCAATCACAAATTAAATACAAACGCGATAAAATCCGTAAAATAATTTTATTTAAAGTGTGTAATGCTCGCGTAAACATTAGAAATCATAATATACTTTTTGTAGCATAGCAACTTTCAATCAATATTTCATCAACCATTCAAATTCATTAAAATTAGTACAGCTGTTTAGGAGATTGATTGAAATATTTGTTTAAATATAAATGAAATAGTTACAAGAAAAAGCATTATGTTTTTAGATGAATTTAATGAAACGAATAGACACATCAGAGAATGGATCATGTGGAATAACTATTCGGCTGTTTTTTTAATTGTTTCACTAATCCACCATTGCACCTAAACTACACACATTGACGGATTATATCGCGTTTATATTTGATTTATGATTAGCCGACGTTTCGAACACTTTGCAGCATTCATGGTCACGGGCGGACTAAGGTGTCTCACGTCCAACAAGTAATCGTTATTACAGACATTTATAATTATCTCGAAAACTCGAGAGAGCTGCTGAACGCCTATGCAAAAGCAAATCGTTGATGACACATCATATTTTTCATTCATCATCGCATGCTCATAAAAAGTAAAACTTCATCCTTTCGCTATTTTTTTTAAAAAGCAGTGGGGTAACAGAATGGTGTCCCTAGGGGGGAAGCGACCACCGCGGGCAATCACGTCCACCCAATCGTTGGCTATTAATGGCCGATGACAAACAGATCGACCGGCGTGTTTACAACCGTAATTGAGTTCACTTCATATAGAATATTCAGTTCAGATAGAATATATATAATATTATACATACGACATACGATTTTTTTTTTGTTAAAAAAATAAACGATATACGTACCTGTTGTTGATACCAAAATGTTTTATTTTATTGTATATGTTTATAGGGTTTCGTACCGAAAGCGTAAAAACAGGATCCTATTATTAAGACTTCGCAGTCTGTTCGTCCGTCTGTCCGTCCATCTGTCTGTCACCAGGTTATACCTCGAGAACCGCGATAGCTAGACAGTTGAAATTTTTACACATTATGTATTTCTGTTGCCGCTTTAACAAAAAAATACTAAAAACAAAATAAAATAAATATTTAAGGGGGGCTCTTATACAACAAATGCGATTTTTTTGCCCTTTTTTGCTTAATGGTACGGAACCCTTCGTGTGCGAGTCCGACTCGCACTTGGCCAATTAAAATGCAAAATGAACTTGTATACCACGCTGATCAGAAATATTGGTATAGGGTTTTATTGCGAGTGTTCCATAGATGTTATATCTCTTGCATAAGTATTATATGGTTAATATGTCCCCTAGTCATCTTTTATGATAGCCACAGGAAAGATAGAGGTTAGTGAATTGTTAATAGTGGTAGGAGCACACTGTTGACAATTGTCTGTCTACAGCCGCGGGCCGCTCCGTCCGGGGTAGTACCACACTGAGCAGAAAATCGACGTCTGAGTAGTAGTAATTTGTTACTGCGCTTCGTTCGGTGAGCGAGAGAGCCGGCAGCCCAACTTTCTGAGGGTATTCACACTCCCTTTACTTTCTTCACGGTAGGCAGCGGCCTAGCAAAGGTCTTGCGAAGGTCCATGAGCGGCAGCAACACACACCATCAGATGTACTATATGCTTGTATGCGACTGATTGCTAAAAAAAATATTGAATTCTTATCAGGTGGCCATTTGGATTATTTTTATTATCTTATTTTTTTCAATTGGTAGAACTACTCGAAATAAAAAGCTAAGCCTTTTGACCAGCATGGATCAAATACCCTTCGACAAAGGATGATGGCCGAGCCCAACAGTGGGACGTATATGGGCTGAAAAAATATAACTTCAAAAAAGCAGGAATAGGGACTGCCGATAGAAGTGAAAACTTAAAACTATGAACAAACAGATTATGTTTATTTATCATACACTATTCGCTTCAAAGTGATTGACGAAAACGAGTAAGTTCGCGACGTAGCAGTCGCTTAAGCTCTTTTCATTTCACAAAAAGTTTGCGAGTCTGTATTTCAGAAATAAGAAGTTTCCTTTCAAAATTGTTAATTTCTCACCCGTGCTTGGAGCACCGTGTTACAATTACACGGTCTGAAGCAGAAAAAGAAGAATAATATAAGAATGTTTTATATTATAAGAATATTTGAAATTCTACCAGAATAAACTTCTGCAAATGCAATACGCTTATTGCCCTCGCCGCTATTATTATTCCACACAAAAAAAAAACAGTTCAGAAACCCATCAAAGTGTCATCAAGGGACTTGTCGTCAACACGTGTACACAGAGCTATATTCAGAAAAAAAAACTTTTAAATAGGTGTCGGCAAAGTTGGGTAAAGTTCTACCCAAGTTTGTATGAAGTTGGAAATTGTTTGTCCGCATCGTAAATAGACGAGGCAATAAGTCGATTTGAGATTTTACTTCAAGACTTGTCTGTCAGTGTTAAAACTTATAGCGATAAGTTATTCGCTCTGTCACTCTATTGAGGAACTCGGTTGGATTTTGACCTTCCCAAAGGAGAATAGTGCTGTAACCGTTACGCTTAGCGGGCAGGTGTTATATTTTTTCCAAGAGATTAGTGTAGCTATACTGGTTATTTGTCAGACCATTTTTCCCGACAATCACGGGAAATGAATTATTAATTACAAGCTTGTCCAACAGACTTTGTTCTGTTCAAATTAAAATAAAAGGAATTTTCTTTGAAGTTGATTTCAGCGCCACCTACTGAGTCCAAATATTAATCTAAACTAATCTTAAACCCACTTGAATACAAAGAAAAAATTTCATGAAAATCGGTTCAACCGTTTAGAAGGAATTCAATTACAAACAGAAGATTTAAATACATATATGAAGGTTATTCAAATTATTAACATGAGCAAACGTTGGTTTTTAATTCAGCGTATACACATTTGATTGCTAGACATATGCCGTCTTCAAATCTCTATCCCCTATCTCAGCCGTGGGTGTTGTAAAAGACGACTAAGGGATACAATATACATTTAACAACTATGACAGAAAAATAAAACTTCAAATGAAATCCTATACTAACCCATCTAGCTAGCTTGATAATATTTTGCTCTTTTTTTTTATTTAAGACAACACACCCTGCTCTAAATAAATAATCCTTATATGTATTTACAAACACATAAATAACGGACACAAATTACATCCAGACTCAGAACAACAATTTGTGGACCGCACAAAGTGTTTCTCTTACGTGAGATTCGGACCTCTGCCACTGGCACTGTAGGTTAATATCTTAAGAACTACGACATTTGTGGATCAATTTCCTTGCTTTTGTTGATGAGGCTCGAGCCCAGCAGTGGGATATCTATAAGATGATAATGATGAAATAAAAAAGAAGTTACACTGAAGCCGAGAGTCTAAATTCAAAGAAGAGGAGAATAAACCCCAGTTGTTTGAAAGCAACGTGCTTCATTAACATTTAACAAGATAATACCGTCTACAAAAATCACATGTAGTCGTTTTAACTTTGTAAGTACGCGCCGTGACTCGGGAATGCTCTCGCCGCACTCTTGAAGGTGGAGGGAAAAATGTAAGTCTCGTCTCGTCCATAAACTGCACGTGCGGCGCATCGTCGCGTCCGCGCAAATTTCATATAACGCAACTTTTTCCCCTAAACTTGGGAGTATCATTCGCGGTGCGGGAATTGCTTTAACTTCTTCATTTATTCATATGAAATTAAATTATTTTTACGAATTTTTGTATTTTTACTTTATCAAAGTTTTAGATTAGTGTATATGTTGTCCGTGGGATGACGGAATAAGAATACAATTCATCTCTCCCTATCTTGACTGTGGGTGTCATAAAAAATTAATAAAGGATATGCAGCAGCATAACATCTATGCAAGAAATGAAAACTTGAAACAAAACCCTCTTCCAACACTGCTTGACTAGCGTTTAAATCAATTGTTATCCCAGGACGAGGCCCGAGTTCAAAGTGGGACTTAAATGAGCTGAGAAGATGACTAACATTGGACTATCCACTAAAAAACAAACCTACATCTCGTTCTATTATAATGTATCAGAGGGTTCTTGAGCATCCGATTATGATGATTATTCAGCTGCTGCGGTTGTTTTGCTGATCACAGCCTGAGATAACAAAATGAATATCTAAAGAAACCACTCAAAATGCCTAACAAAACTACGATAACATATAAAAATTTCCAATTTTCTATTAACCGAAACCCTGTATTTGCTTTAAAATACTGAAAACAATTCACAAATACCGTTCCTATTACATCTGCGCTACAAATTAAGTCAAAAGTGCAATAAAAAGACTTACAGGGTAATACGAGTATTTTATCTGCAGTTAGGTAGCGAATACAGCGTGTGTACCGGGAGTGGGCGCCATATCTTATGCCCACATGTGCTATTGTGACAATTTGTCTTGGGTATCATTTAGGGAGCGTTAGGCTAAGAACTAAAACTGTTTCTTGACGAATATAATTTGATATTAAATAGTGGAATTTGTTGTCGATCATTATGTTTACCTAGGACAAACAGTCCAGTTAGGTAGATCCCATTTCGAAAAAGAGATCAGCCGACGAACCCAACTCGGTTGGGCAGCGTTCGGGAAACTTATGAGGATCTTCTAGATCGTGTAACTTACCTTCGTGTCTGAAAACACAGGTCTACGATCAGTGTGTGTTACCAGTGATGACTTAAGGCACGGAAACGTGGTTTCTAAATATAGGCCTCATAACCAAGCTCAAAGTCATTGAGTGTGCTATGGTGCGGGCTATATTGGGGATTTCTCTGCGAGATAGAATCCAAAATACGGAAATCCGCATAGAAACGGGTGTTACCGACCTAGTACGAAGAATTAGCACGCTGAAGTGGCAATGGTCAGGCCACATCGCTCGATGAACCAACAACCTGGTGAAAGTTACTGGGCGTCCAACCGCACTCTATGGCGTAACATGAGGGAAACCTACATCCAGCAGTGGATGACGATCGGCTGAAATGATTATGATGAGTGGAATAAAATGTATGGTAACAACCCTTCTTTTGTCACTGATCACAAAAAATAAAAAAACCTATTTTCTTAATGATTTCTGATGTTTACGCAAGTATTACACATTTTAAATAAAACTACTTTACAGATTTTATCGCGCTTCGGTTCGGTTTTATCATAGAAAATCATATGAAAAAAAAAACCTGCAATAACGATGACTTGTTGGACGTGAGATATCTTAGTCCGCCCGTGACCATGAATGCTGCAAAGTGTTCGAAACGTCGGGCAATCAAAAATCAAATACAAACGCAATAAAATCCGTAAGTAGTTTTATTTAAAATATATTTTTTTTAAAGACAACACCCTGCACTAAGGAAATAATCCTTGTGCTACGGGGAAATTTACAGACATGTAATTAATGGACACAAAAAATTGTGTATCGCACAAATCGTTGTCCTGCGTGCTATTCGAACTGGGGCAATACTGGATCAGTAAGTCGGTATCTTAACCATTACGCCATCTGTGTAGTCATATGCATCTTCTAGATGATGTGCTTCTTCTAGATGAGGAAAATTAACTTCTCGTCATCATCGTTAAGCCTGTCGCCGTCCACTGCTGAACGTAAGCCTCCGCTATAAATGAGGGGATAGTGCTATAGTCGCATTGCTTGGATGGCGAGTTGGTGATCGCAGTCAGATGTTTTGCGTTCCGCAGGAGATAGATGTTGCCTATTCTCTTAATTAAACTTTTAGCCGATTTTTACGATTTTCATATACAAGTATGTGTATATTCGGTGTGGTGACGGAGTAAGCTTACGATTCACCACTCACTTCATCTTGTCCGTGGATGTCGTAAAAGATGACTAAGGGATATAATATGCACATAACATCTGTGCAAGAGAAGAAAAACTCGAGATGAAACCCTATACCAATATATCTGACCAACATAGTATAGTAGGTCAAATTCCCTTCAATTGTGGAGGAAGCCCAAGCCCAACAGTGGGACGTATGTGCTGATGATAATGATGATATACAAGAAGTGGCGGCAATTGTATTCTTTGCCAATGCCACATGAGAAGGATTAGCTTAATAAGCTTATATTATTTCGAGTTTTCTTGCCCTTTTAATTTTATTACTTTGTTTCTCTAAATCGATTCTCATGGTACTTAGATAAATAGAAGTAGATGATCATGATATTCTTACCACCTTGATTTCACTACATGAATACTTAATGACAGCTGACAGACAAATTCAAATTTAAAATCATTTGTATAAAGCTCAGTGGGCGCTTACATATTGTCAATTTTCCCCACCGGATCGAACGCGACCGCCATTAACATGCGGCTAGAAATTCAGCGGGTTTATCTATTTTTTTGATTTTATACCGACTTCTTTTTTAAAATATAATTTTCAAATATAATGCATATGGCTGACAACATGCAAGCCACTTGACTTTAATTAAAGAATAAAACATTTAATTTCTACAAACTTTAATAACAAAATTTTAATAATATGCTATACCTACTCATCTTACTCATCGATCTTTACCTGAAAACAAAGCAAAAAGTATTTAGTTTAAAAAAATCCAGTGAAAATAACACAATTTAACCGTTTACAAGAAAACTTTTATAAAGAAAGTAAGTTGCAAGCACCCCACTTAAATATTCATATCCTAAAAGTATTAAAACAACACGAAATTTATGAAAAAAAAAAGCAACGAGGAGTTTATACCACTTTAAATAAACAGGGCTTTGTTGAAACAATCCCTTAAATACTTTTAAGTTACCCTTCGCTCGCTCACAGTATTGAAGATTTTATATTACAAAATATTGTCCGCATAGATTGCTTATATTATATACTAGTTTATGCCCGCGACTTCGTCCGCGTGGAACAGTTACTTCGTGCCAATTCTAACTTTAACCCGCAACTTTTTTTACATAGGTGTAAATATCCTTATCCTTTCCTTACTAGTTCCTTACTAGTATTATAAACGCGAAAGTTTGTGAGTATGTGAAAATGTGAAGTTGTTTGTTGCTCTTTCACGCAAAAACTACTAAATAGATTTTGATGAAACTTCACAATAGTATAGCTTACATATCAGAATAACACATAGGCTATAATTTATCCGGATATTCCAACAGGAAGGGGAATTACGGGTGAAACCGCAGTGCGCTGCTAGTTTTTAAATAATACGATTCTGTCACACATGATTTTAGTGAAACCTAACCGTTTATTTAGTGCACGCAGCGAAAGCTCTCAAAAGGAAAAAAAAACGATTCTGAAACATTTTTCATTTTTGCTCCGCTCCTATTGATCTTAGCGTGATGATATATAACTATAGCCTTCCTCGATAAATGGGCTATCTGACCACTGAAAGAATTATTGAAATTGGACCAGTAGTGCCTTAGATCAGCGCGTTCAAACAAACAAACTCTTCAGCTTTATATATTAGTATAGAACAGATATAAAACAGTAAAATATCTAATGGAAAATTCACAAAATTAACCTATAAAGTATGTATTAAAATGTAAACTTATACACTTGTACCTATTGACCATTACATTGTAGCGTTATTACAGATTAAAAAAAAAATAGTAATAACGTGGACTTGTTTGGACGTCAGACATCTTAGTCCGCCCGTGACCATGAATGCTGTAAAGTATTCGAAACGTCGGGCAATCATAAATCAAATATAAACGCGATATAATCCTTAAAAGTAGTTTTATGTACAATGTGTAGTGCTCGCGTAAACATCAAGATATCATTTTGACCATTACATTTAACCGAACTAAAACTTAACGTCATTTCTAATATACGCAACAAGGGTAACAACGGTACTTTTGTTAAAATATGAATATTACAGAGATGTTTTTCAAATATACGTATGGTAGTATTATTTGGCCTTTTAGTATTATATTGAATTTTAATTATATTCAGTTACAAAATGTTAGAGTTAATCTTACAATTGAATTGTGAATTAATCTCAACAGTAAGAAACAAACACTATCTTTATTGAATTACTATTTTCATTTAATTATTTCGATATTACAACAAATTTAATATTTTTCTCTTTATTAATTTTCTAATTAATTTGTTATTAAATTATTTTTATTTAACTGTTAGTCATTGCAGTAATGTTGAATTTTTTTCTTGACATCATATTTAATTATTGGTTTTACTTCGTAATATTAATTATTAAGGCAATATTCTAAATTTCGTTTCAGCTCGTACCCGTGCCACTGCTGGGCTTGAGCCTCCACCCAGTTAGAAGGGCAATAGACATACAATACCATGCTGGTCAGACATGTTGGTCAGACATGTTGATCAGACATGTTGGTATAGGGTTTCATTTCGAATTTACCTTCGTGAATAATATTCTTTCTCCATCACCACATGATTAAATATAGTTTAAAATAAAACATAACATGAATCTGGCGGTAATTTTGCAATTAATTGTAATTTAAGTAAATAACTTTGTAAAAATAGTTTTACTTACAATTTGAAACTGGTCTTTTACAATACCTATGTACCTACCGTGTAAATAAGAGTATGAGCATTAAAAATTATATTTTTTGACATTTATTTATTTTTAACCCCCGACATAAAGAGAGAGGTGTTTATAAGTTTGATGTCGATGTTCAGACATCGACAGATAGTCAGCTATCTGTAGATGTGTGTGTCTGTGGCATCGTAGCTCGCAAGCGGATGGACCGATTTTAATGTGATTTTTCATTTGGAAGCCAGTTTCCTTGCAGTGATTCTTAGCTATGTTAGGTTAATATCGGTCCAGCAGTGTAAGAGCTCTTCAGCTCTCAGCTGTTTTTCAAAATTATGTAATGGCTTATGATTACTCGATTAAGTGCTTTAGGCGTGCCAGTTTAATCCATCCATCAGTCTACAGACGCTCACTGCTGGACATAGGCCTCCCCACGAGAATGCGACTCGGAACGGTCCTGCGCCACTTACAGTTTAATCATTAAATGATAATTAATTGAAAATTCCTGTTGATGAGAACGTAATACTTTTTTATGTCGAAGGTGATTGAAAATTATTAATTTTACTTATGACATTATAAAACATACACTTTAATTTTATATTTATTTGTATAAATAAATAATTCACGTTGTTTCACCCATAGCTGTCTTTTTAGTAAAGTAACAATGAAATGTCACAGATTCAACCCTCTTTTCTACTAGGGAAATTGGATTGCATTACCCAGACACTAACTTATAAGACAATGCTCTTTTCGCTTCAGTTATACGCGAGCTGGTTTATTTGTTGAGAAATAAAATAGGTTGCTTTATCGCTCGTAACGTTTTATGTGAATTGGTTAAAGTACCATCACAAATTATAACCTATAAATTTAAAAGGTGATGATGAAGTAAGAATACAATTCACCACCCCCGATATCAAACTGATTGTAAAAACAATTATAAATATATTCCTGGATTTTTACTCTGTCACCACAGGGGTTAAAAAAGAGACTAAAAGAGGTAAAAAATAAATTAATTTAAATTGAAATTTATTAGTTAAAGATAATATAATTATTCAATGCTTAAGATATCGAACTATGGTTAGGATTCGATTCCCAAATAGTATTTTGTGCGATTCTCAAACGGCTGTTCTGTGTTTTACGTACAAACTCAGAACAGCCGTTGTAATCATTAATTTTATACATTTAAAATGCGGGAAACGTTGTTAATTTATGAGAAGTATTAAAAAAACACTAAATTATACAAAGCAATCTTCTATCATAACAAATTTGAATGTATATTCATAATTTATATAACATAAAATTTTATAAGCATAGAGACACAACCACGCTTAGCCAATATGGTACAACAAATAAGGCGTACATTCTTAAACGTAAATTCATATGAACAATGAGCTAACAATATTAACAGTACATAATTTGGAGCTAAGCTGACAGCGTGTCTAATACGTGACAGTATCGGAGAGATCGCAGACGCCGCACCGCCCAAACCGTGTCGGGATGAACCGGCCCCCGCTGTCCCGGGGTGACGGGGTACCGGGGCGCCGGGGGTCGACGGGGCGCCGGGGGTCGACCGGCCGCCACGGGGGGCTACACAAATTAAATTACGAAAAACGGTCGAATCAATGTCTGCCGTTTACTTTGGTAACAGACGCACTGACAAATGCGGAATGCGTAAAGTATTAAATTCTCGTAAGTTGCGTTCTTTTATTTATTTTTTATTAGCTTACTCATTTTTTAATATTCTATTGAATCTTGAATCATCGTTATGTACGTCCGTTCACGGTTGACCTTATACTACAGTAGCTATATCTGAGCGCTACTCGCTGCCTTCTACCTCAATAACGTATGAAAAATTTTAAAAACAAAATTGAAACCTATTTTTATGCTCGATATTTTTTTATAGACGTTAATATCATTGGAATAACAAATTTTTGTGACCTTGGACTTTAAATAACTAACGGCATTTTATTTCAAGTTTCCCTTTTTTATAGCATTTAGAATTTAGTAACGCTAACAGAAACAACGTATAATTAAATCAAACAATATGTGGCATTTCAATTCAATACGTTTTATGTCAGATAATATATTTTTGATCAAAATTTTTAAGATAGGTAATGCTAAATTATGTTTAAAACAATATACTTAATCATTCCGAGTTTTTTTCTCTTGCATTGATGTTCTCTGCATATCCCTTAGTTGTCTTTTACGAAACTCAAGTCAAGAGAGGATGTAGTGAATTGTATTCTTACTCCGTCACAACATGGAAACCTACTGTTACGCTATATTAAAGCTGTCCGTGTGGTGACGAAGTAAGAATACCATTCACCACCCCCTATCTTGCCCATGGATGTCGTAAAACGACTAAGGGATATATTATTCACAAAACAACAATTTTTTTTTGGGTTGGGCTACAGTCAGTGCACCCACCGCCCAATTTCCCGGGCGACAGAGGGGCGGCGCGCGGCCCCGTAACCCACCCATAAAGCACGTCGCCTTCGTCGTTGGGCCGACCGGTGCAGAGCTGCTGGACTTCAATGGTCGACCTGACGGAATACCCCGAGTGAGTACCCTCTTCCATTGACGTCCCCCCGGGACGCCGATAGCCGTCGCGAGGCTAACCTCTCCGCGGGTTCCGGACTAAATTTCCGGTCCGGTCATCCGCAGCCTTTGCTAGGGCGGCATTAGGCGCAGGTAATCGCGCCTGCACCACCCCAGTCGCCGTCGGCGGAAGACCGTGTTCGAGTGGAGTCGTTCCTCCCGCCCTCCTTCTGCGGATGCCGCAGAAGAACCCTGAGACGGACGGTCAGCGACCCCGCCCACGGCCGTACAGGGCCATCGACCGATTGACGCCCGCGTATAGCCGTCGACATGCAGCGCCGGGTCCGCCTACGTTTGGCATGAACCAAGAGAGGGCGGATGCAGTGCCGACCAGACGCGGAGCAAGTCGGCGGAAATGCTCCCGGAAAAAAACAACCGTGCAAGAGAAGGAAAAGTTGTAACAAAACCTTCCCGCCTGACCAGCGTGGTATAGTAGAGATCAATTTTCTGTCAACTGTGGAGGAGGCTTGAGCTCAGCAGTAGGGCGTTTATGAGCTGTGATGATGAAAGCTGTACAGCATGAAGAAACTTAAATATATATTTAATAAAAACTCGTGTCGGCTACTAAGCAACATTAGTAAAGAATTTATTACAAATATTTTTCTAAAACAACATCTGGACCTAAGGAAATAATCTTTGTAATGTTACTATGTGGAGGACCTACCCACACTCTATTATACCATCTGTGTAGAATATCGAAAAATATCCAATACAAATATATTTTATATACTAGCAAGCATGCTTCAAATTTATTACTTAATCACAGAATCATAAACATGATTACAAGGAACTCATCATTTTCCCGTATGCGCAAATTTCCAGTCGAGAGGCGCGGGGTCCCTATCCAATCTTACAGGGTCTTATAAACTACATGGGGTGCAAGCGCCCTGGGCACGCGATATAAAATAATATCGGATATGAAGGGAAAATGGCTGATAAAGATACGACAGATTGATGTTATCGGAAACTAACGATATATATTGATAGACTAAATTTGAAATATGTTTTTGAAACTTTGTTGTTCTTAGATATTATGAAAAAAATACGTTTGATAAGATTTGACGGTAAGATTTCAATTTTATTTCATTTCATTTATTATCATAAAAACATTACATAGATATGTGGGAATCTCTCAAATATGATAAGATTTAGCTAGATTTTTAAGTATTTTCTGGGTAAATTTCAATATTCAATATCTAGAGTGGAATTTGAAAATTTAAACAGTTAGTGATAATACGTTTTATGCTCATTATCACATCCGCCCTTATATGTTGGACATACTGATTGTTAGGGTCAAGCCTTATCCATAATTGGAGTAAAATTGACCTAATGATTCCTTATGTTTACGTGAGTGTAATAGTATTGTAAATAAAACTAAGTATGATGAATTGGATTGGTAGAGGATTTGGTTTTGGCTTCAGATATATTTCACATTCACCAAGGGCAAAAAAAGTCAGGTAACATATTATATATTCGCTCTCTACAATACGCAAAAAATTAAGCCGTTTAAGACAAGTTCTGTGAGAACGGTGCGGCTTGGACCCTAACACATACATATATCCCTATTATCAAAGTTGGTCCAGCCGTTTTGAAGATTAATCAAAACAAACAGACAGACAGACAAAAAAATTAAAGTCCGGTTTTGACAATTGACATTACAAACAGACACTTAAATTTTATTTATTTGTATAGATATTTTAGTAACAATGCATGTACCATGATCATTTGATTTTTATCTTATATCTTTAAACGAGCAATTCTTGTATATATATATATATATATATATATATTCAGGATCTCGGAAACGGCACCAACGATTTTGATGAAACTTGGCATACTAAAGGTTTCGAGGCCAAAAAATCGATCTAATTAGGTTTTATTTATAGAAAATGTTGTTTTGTCAGTGTTTATAGCAGAACAATGTAATGATATTAAATAAAAGAATATGAATTCAAATTTTGCCGTCAACGTCATGAGTTACGATAGCTCAGTTGGGAAGTTGACCGGTTCTAAATTTGTTTTTTTTGGCATTCAAACAGCGTCGGTTCGAATCTCGGTGTTATTATTATTCTCTTTTTGTAATTTTTTATATAATTTTCATTATTAATTTTTTATTAATATTATATCTAAATAAATTCGACAAAAATATTCCGAGCGAAGCTCGGTCAACCAGATATTTATTCTTATACCTGTTTCTTTTCTATAACTGTTACGTGCATATCGTATTTCTTAATCATGTTTTACGAAACCTACGTACGGAAATGGGGTGGTGAATTGTATTCTTATTTGATCCCCATAAATCAATAGTCACTCGAAAACCGGACATAACTCTTATTAGAGAAAATAAATACTTTGTACTGGCTGCATAGATGGCATAGTGGTTAACATACTAACTTAACGTGTCTGAGTCGTTGATTCGAATCCCATTCAATACTTCGTGCGATCCATAAATCGTTGTTCTAAGCATGTGTGTAATTTGGGTTCGTTAGTTCGTTTCGTTGGTTCGTAGTTCGTTTTTTTTTTTGATAATTTAACTTTTTTGTAAAATTGACAATATGTAAGTGCCCTCTCGGGGTCTATGCATAATAAATGATTTGAATTTGAAAAATTTAGTTATACTTATGATTGGAAAATCCCTTGAATTGTAAGGATTATTTCCATAATATAGTGCTATTTTTTTGTCATGATAACTTCTTATAAAAAGATGAACGCCGGCACGCACGAAAAAACATTGACTCATTGTCACGTTCCGCCTGAGCTGAGCGTCTAAGCGAGAGCACGGAACAATTGATAGAGAGGTACGATTGGCCAAAGCGTTCGGATTGTGACGCATCTATCTCTAATTTAACTAAAATATTTGAATTAACGAGTATAATTAAAAAATAATTTATAGAATATTTTTAATGTTTAATTATTCCCTTCTTTGTATTACACAAAATAATGATAATTTATTAATAATAATTCAATAATAATTAATTTACTAATATTATAAATATTATTTTATTTTTATTTATTTATTTAGTGAAATATTATTTGATAAAATAAAATGTTAAATTATGATTCATATTTTGATATTATATTTTATTTTTTGTACAATATTATTGTCTTATTATATATAACTGTTATTAATTTTATTACTTTTACTTATAATATCGCATTAGGTCAAATGTCCTGTAAAGGTATTTGTAAATTGTAAATTGATTGTAAATAAATAAATAATTAAAAGTATGCATTATTTCATTAATGTTATCACGTAATATTGATTATTTTAATAATTAATACTTTTTCGTCTTCTTTTTTATATCATTTCTGTACTTATATTTCTATGTCAAGTAAGTAACTATAATGTCCAATAAATCTTATTTTCTTTCTTTCTAATATTATCGTCAGTTAACCAACTTAACAGACACCCATTTTTTTTTAAAGAGACTACACTGACCTAGGTTAAGAAATAAAAAAGTTTAGTGCTAAGGTAGTATATTAAAGCTGAACTTCAGAATCATTACCGTTCGTAATAAAGCAACCAAACGTTTTCTAAAAGTATTTCCTCAAGACGTAAAATTATTTTTCAAACCCGTGTACGTGATATATTTTAAAAATAAATTCACCGTACGTTTTTACCACACGTCCACAACTTTTATAATATATTAAAACTTTACGAATAAATCTAAAATTCTTTAGTTTTATTTTTGAATTGATAGTAGACTTCGTTGTATGGTAACGGGTGAAGAATACATGTCTACCCATCCCTAGTTTTCCATTAGTAAAAATATTTTAAAATCGGTTAAATCACCTCGGTTTCACTCACGTCGTCTCCGTTCCTCTGGGAATACTGGGATAAAATATACGTTAAGTATATGCCTATGTTTTCGTGTGATGACAGAGTAAGAATACAATTTATCACCGTCTCTCTTACCTGTGGTGTCGTAAGAGACGAATCAAGGATATGATATCCAAAGAATATCCATGCAAGAAAAGAAAAACTCGACTTAAAACCCTATATCAGGGATTCCCAACCTTTTACCCTATGCGCCTCACTCAAGTTTATGCTAAAATATTACGCCCCCTTTGTCTCAACTACGATAAAAAAACAAAGGATGAAAATTTCAATGGACTTTATTTTCATTTAAATATCAAGTGCTCATACGCAGTTGATATTCATATCAAATGTCTCAAATATAACATAATTAGTGAGAACATTGGGCCTTCACTTTATTAGCCAATTCGTGCATCCTTGGCTTCGTATTGGTTAGTGCGCATCGTAGATCATTTACGACACATTGTAAAATTGTAAAATACTTTCACAAGTTCCTCTCAATGTGGAGAAGGCTCGAGCCCAGCAGTGAGACATACTCGTACATGCAAGTGGTTTGTGATGGAATTTATAGTGTTTTATAATACAATTTATAGAGTTTGTTGTGTTACATTAAATTTCAATTTGTGAAAGTTATATATATATATATAGCCTCTGAGTTTCAAGTCAAGGAATAAACTATCTGTAAGACTTTGTGCTAACATAGATCACAGTGCAAATAAATATGTTATGTACCTTGTGCATGTTTTGTATATAATTAATAGTAAGTTGTTGTTATTCACAAGTAATCGGATGAATTGTCAATGTGTGTTATTATAATTATAGTTCATTTAATTTTAGTAATATTAATATCATAATATAGTAATTTCATAATATTGTGAAAAAATTGTGCTAAAACCCAGGGAGCTTCATCTGCCAACTAACTGTAATACAGTTTGGCAGAAGTAACCAGTTAATTGTAAGTATGTGCATTTTTCCTTTAATAAAAAAAAATGAGTTGTGATGATGATGATGACTATTGATCGAAGAACTTTCAGAAAAATAATATGTAGAACCTTATAGGGTATGAAAACTTAAACTAAATATATTAAATATTTAATTAAAAGTAGTTGGCTCCCGGCCTAACACAGTTACGTATGGGCAAGTTTCGTTAAACAAGGGGCGACGCCAGGCGAGCTATATCGAGACAGGCGGACTCACTATATGCCCCATTTATTTCGTTAAGATACAATAATTCTGGCTTGCTTTCTTATCTTTTGTCTGGTGAAATACTTTTGTTGGTACTTTTCATTGCAGTACGGGAGCTATTAGTAAACTGGGAGGGGATGCGTCTGGAGTGTTTTCTTATAAACTTACGCTTCTATTGTCTTTTTTAACCTCCGAGGCAAAAAGAGGGGTGTTATAAGTTTGACGTCGATATCTGTCTGTCTGTTTCTGTGTGTGTGTCTGTCTGTGGCATCGAAGCTTTCATACGCATGGATGGTTTTTGATGCGGTGTTTTTCATTTGAAAGCCAGTTTCCTTGCGGTGGTTCATAACTATAGCTATTTTTGGTTTATATCGGTATAGCAGTGTAAGAGTATCAGCTCTTTTCTAAAATTATTTAATGGCGTATAATTGCTCAATTAAGTGCTTCACAATTAATTGATAATAATTTCTATTGAAGAAAACGTAATATATATTTTTTTTTATTTTAGTTTATGTCAGGGGATATTCTAAATTTTTAATTTTACTTATAATATTTATTTAAAGACCGCGACTAATTAAATAATCCTCCTTCAAGTTTAAAATACAAATTCTATCCAGACTAAACAATTGTGGGTTTTACAAAATATTTTCTTGTGAGGAAATTAAACTCCCGACACACTTTACAGTGTTTGAAACTACAGGAAATTAAAATCAAATAAAAACACAATAACATTCGTAAAATTAATTATATTTCAAATTTTTATGAAGACAAATGCCGCTTTAGCTAATGATAATTAAATAATAACTTATAGAAGCATTCCTACTAGATTATAGATGGGAGTATTGAATTGGCGATCACAATAAAAATAATTAATCCTTGTGTCACAAATATTGAATGTAATGTACACTATATATAATATACGTAATTATAACTAGAATTAAAACAGTCAGTCGTAGATTACATAAATCAGACTACATAAGTACACACCAAGATGTTAGGTATACTTCTTTGGCGTAACAAGATAAAAATGTTACTAAAATATTATTCTTCGCGTTATCCCACGTTTGTGGAAAAAATCACACCAATAATAGATATAAAAGTATTGAATACATTGAAAGTTTCATTATAACGCATTATCTAGTTAACATTTGTAACGGAGTACGCGCGAATCGTAAAAATTTATTCCCATGATTTGGCCTAACGCACCAAAAGCAAAAACCAAAAACTTCAGAAATACCCCATAGGGAAGCGAATTCACGAAACTCAGCACGAGAGATAAGCACAAACATCACTCTACAATTTGTGGAAACATTTTTAGATTAAGTAAAAAAAATAAAATAATTCATGAACAAGTCATTAAATTGCCGCGGTTTTCTATCTGTCGTTGAAATTTTCAAATAAAATAAATCACAGAAAAATATGAAATAGAGAAATCGGTTTCATTTGAATTTCAAATACAGTTATGCACGTAATAAAACCTGACTATTTTTACGATGTCGTAAAACGTAGTCGGGGCTCCCGTACTACGGCCGTGACGTCATATTCAAGGGGACGACATATTTTACTTAACAAAGATGGTGGGGCATAAAGAGACAACAATGTATAAAGAATGTCACTACATGAATCGTAATTTATTATTTCCACTAAAAATATCTATATTAAGACTTTAATACACTTTATTACCTTGGATCGGGCAATATTTTTGTCATGTTTTTTGATGGCTCAATTAATTGATGTCTTGGGAAGAAGGAATTTATTTGTACTTATTTCCGTGTCGTAGTAAGAATACCATTCACCATCCATCTTTCTTGCAGGTAGATGTCGAGAGAAAGACGACTAAGGGATTATTAATATGCAGATAACATCTATGTAAAAGATGTAAAACGTGAAATAAAACTATATACCAACTCGACTGATCAACGTGGAAAAGTAGGTCAATTTCACTCTCTCTCTCTCTCTCTCTGTGTCTCTGATATCGCTTAAGCTACTGTATGATACAGATTTTAAAATAAATTAAAGGGAAAAAAACCTTTTTTAAAAACATGCTTTTATCAGGACATAGTTAAGCAAACTAGAACCAACCCTTAAAAATTCACTTTCGAGTTATTGAGATTATTGTTTCAAATATCTGTTGAAAAGAATGGAACAGTTATTTTGAAAAAACAAATTTATAATGATATTCTGTTTTGGGTTAGTTTTTTTGACCAGGATATTTTTTTGAGTGGGTACACAGCACGGTTGAGGGTCTACTTTTATACTTAATTCAGTTTCACTCATGGTGTGGGTTGGTTCTAGTTTGCTTAACTACGTCCAATTTTGCTAATAAAATGAACTAAATTGTTAAAAATCCAGGTCCATCATCAGACCCTGGTTACCATATAGTATCAAAGTACTCATCAAGATGAATCAAATGAGCCCAAACTGGATGGGGTTGCATCGTTTCATTACGGAGTTGTTATGGCCAGCTTCCAGGTCCATCATTAGATCAGCTCTATGTCACAATAATATTGCATAGTCATCCTATTTATAGATGCATACAAAATTTCAGTTTAATCAGAAACCGGGAACTGGATCAAATTTAACTTGCAAGATTTGATTACAGACAACGGGACACGTGAAACTAAATAAAAGCTTGTAAATGTATATTAGCACCACCCCTTCTTTCCAATGGGAGTCGTAAATAACTAAAAGATTCCACAGGAGATGGACATTGAGAGACTCTTGGGCAACTTATATCATCAACAACTGTCGCCCTACTTAGTATGCTGTTTGTGGCATTATTATTACTCTATGTTCATGGGCATGGATAAACTTATAGATGGATGGATATAAGATGACTTAGGGGTTTAGACAGCTGCCTCAGATATTCTGTGTCATGATTTTAATTTCCTGCTAGGATAAGAGTGTGTGATCTATAAATAGTTATTCAAATTATGCGATAAAATTTGTATTAATTGTAAGTTTTTAAAATAGCTCTTGATGTAAGATTTATTCCTTTTTATTTTTCTCATTTTTCACACTCTTCGTGTGGTGACGGAGTAACAATATAGTACCTCCCCCCCCCCCCTCTCTTACAAATGGGTGTCGTAAAAGGCGAGCAGTTAACAAGAGAAAGAAAACTCGACAAAATCCCTACACCAACACGTCTGACCAGCGATTTGGGATTTCCATGGGCTTAGATGATGATGATGATTAAATTCCACGACAAAGTAAATAGTTTCTAGATATAGTATTCTCCTAACCCCAACAAGCAAAGTATGGTTAAGTTACACTTTTACTTAAAAGAAATCTTTTAACCCTTTACAGACAAAAAACTTTTAACCCTTTAAAGGCAAAAAACAATAAGGCAAAAACGTTCAGGAAACTTAAGAGGATCTTCTCGTCCAACAAACCTGAAAACTGAAAACACAGGTCTACGACCAGTGTGTGTTACCAGTAAGGACTTACGGCACAGAAACGTGGTCCCTGAATGTAGGCCTAATAACAAGGCTCAAAATAGCTCAGCGTGCTCTGGAGCGGGCTATGCTAGGGATTTCTCTGCGAGATAGAATCCGGAATATGGAAATTCGTAGAAAAACGGGTGTAACCCATATAGCACGAAGAATTAGCACACTGAAGTGGCAATGGGCAGGCCACATCGCTCGACGAACCGACAACCGCTGGGGCAGAAAGGTACTCGAGTGGCGACCATGTATCGGACGACGCAGTGTAGGACGCCTCCCCAGCAGGTAGACCGACGACCTGATGAAAGTTGCTGGGCGTCGTTGGATGCAGGCGGCACAGGACCGCACTTTGTGGCGTAACATGAGGGAGGCCTACGTCCAGCAGTGGACGGCGATAAGCTGAAATGTTTTAAAGGCAAAAGGCTTCTTTAATTCTCTTCTCCGCTAATAAAGCAATTAATAATTCGAGTTCGAGTTCAATGTGGCGATGGAGTAAGAATACAATTCCCTTCCCCTCTCTTACCTGTGAGTGTAGTAAAGACGACTTAGAGTTAATAACAAATAACATCGATGCAAGAGAAGTAAAACTCAAAAAGCCACCACGTCTGATCAGCGTGGCATAGTAGAACGAGTTCCTTCCCATAGTGAAGGAGGCCTAAGGAGGCTAAGATAATAATAATACATACGTCCCACTGTTGGGCTCGGGCCTCCTCCACAATGGGAGGGACTTTAGCCTACTATACCATGCTGGCCAGACATGTTGGTATAGGGTTTCATTTCAAGTTTTCCTTCTCTTGCACAGATCTTATGTGCATATTATACCCCTTAGCCCTCCTTTACGACATCCACGGGTAAGATTGGGAGTGGTAAATTGTATTCTTAATCCGTCACTCTCTATATCCATTGGAAATTTCTACTTTAATGGCAACCTTAAAACACTCACGCCCTATACCGAATGAACATTTTCTTAAATCTAACCAAACACATCGAAGAAAAAATATCTCGGAACACGGAACTATTAACGGCCACGAGGGGGTGTATATGTGAACTCCACGTCACAATTTCCCCTACGCAATTTGGCGTGAAGTTAGCTATGGTGGCTCTTGGACATTTATGGGCCGCCCTGCTTTATTGGGCCATATATCGTGTGTAACCAAGCCCTCGATTTTTACACCATATATAAAAAACACGTGCGATATTGGTTTAGTGCCGTTTAAAACGCAGCGATTTTCTTTAATATTTTATGCTTGCATTACTATTTGTGAATGTACTAAAAATAAATTACATTTTTATAGGAGTAGTACTTTTGAAGTGATAACATCTTATGGGAGGGTAAACCGCTTCGTTACGGGGGCGGGGGAGCGCCCTGAACTCGTCGCAATCATCGGTGCCGACCTGACGCTGCCGACCATTGCTAGGGAGATGCGACTCAGGCGGTTTTAGGCGCTAGTACCTGCGCCTGATGCCGCCCTAGCCGAGACCGCGGGTGACCAGACCGGAGACTTTAGTCCTGCACCCGCAGAAAGGCTTACCACGCGACGGCGAACGACGTCCTGGGACAGGGACGTCAAGAGCTGAGGGTACCCGAAACACAAGGAACTCGGCACTGGTAGTAGGCGCTGGATGGAATGGACGACGTGTGTGCTGACCATAACCCGCCAAAAAAAAAAAAAAAACATGGTTGTCTGTAAAGTCGGTTTACGGACGATAGTTTAACGTGACAACGTCATAACAAAACATTAATGAAATGACTGCATAATTTTATGAATAAAATTGAATCAGCGTAACGGGACAATGAGTGTAACGGGACAATGAGCATAACGGGATACTTTTTCGTGCATGCAGCCAGCGTTCATCGATTAATTAGACGTTGTCACGTCTAAAGGATAGATTGGATCAGCAACTTAGATATTACACTTCTAGGAAACTCCTATCGTCAACCCGACTGGCGTGGCTATCATTCACATTTTGGAGCAGCCTACATATAACAGTGAAAGCCGAAAGGCTGACAAAAGGAGATTGGATAAAGAAAAAACACCTACATCGTCTCCATAATACATTTTATCTTAGAAAATATATTCCCTTTCCCATGATAGCTACTTTAATATTAAAATAACTTATTTAACTTGTAAAATAACAGGTTTACTAAAAAAGCCTTACGAAAATAGTGTTGGGACCCAATTTTTACAGGATGATGTTTATGGGCAATGGTTTGTGATTTATGGTACATCGACGGCGGCAGTATTCATCGTAAATAGAGTTTCTCTCGATTTTAGTGTTAATAAAATACTTCTTGACAGTTTTTTAACTTGGAATATATAATTATTACAGTCATCTACATAGCTATTAAACTGGTGAATGGTTCTTTTAGTTCTTTGTTTCGGATGTATTGAACACATTAACTGACAATGCAATTGGATAAATCTTCATGTTAGATTCTTTTAATATTAAGTTAAGAGTGTTTACAATACTTATCTGACAATTACTAACTATTAACACTATCTTGTCCGTGTGATGACGGAGTCAGAATAAATTTCACCATTCTCGTTCTTGCTCATGGTTGTCGTAAAAGACGACTAAGGGATTGTAGTATGCATACAGCATCTATGAAGGAAATAAAACCCTGTACTAACCCACATGACCAGCGTCATACAGTAGGTCAATTTCCCTTCTATTGTGGAGAAGACTCGAGCCCAGCAGTGGATCGTAAATAAGCCGTGACGTTGATGATGATAATGAACTATCTGAAGTCAACGTACGCAATTGGAGTTCTACTGAGCACGAGTCACAAAAACTTTAATAGTATTTGTAAGAACTCTTATGTAGTAAATAATGTCTACTGCATTAGAGGATCGGTACTGAGCTGCTATAAGCAGCTCAGTACCGATCAAGAAAATATTAATGCAAAAAATGTCTACCTTAATCGAAAATAAGCTACTTTTTCAAGAGACGATATTAGTTTATGTTTATTTTTATTTATTTATATTTGTAATATACACATTTTATTCAGAATTATCTTCTGCCAAACTGCATAACAGTTTGTCGGCAGTATGTAAGTATATGATATACTTAAAATAGAACCAGGTAATTGTAAAGGAAGGTTGAATTCTGTTTATTGCAAAAAATTGGGTGTTTTGCGTTATAAATTGTTCTTTGCCATTGAAAATGTATTATTTCAAATGGCCGTAAGGAAGAGACAGTCCCCGAAAGGGTATCCCGCCGGGCTGGTCACGGACGAAAAGGAACTTGATACCAGTGGCCGGCTAATGACGAAGGGGGGGCCCCCTCCGTCATTAGCCAGCTTGGGTGAATACGGTGGAGCATGGGGCCGTCCACCCTTTCATCACCCCGTACGGAACGGATAATGTCTGTGCTGACCATAACCCAACCAAAAAAAAATATTTGGAACTTTGTTTCAAAATTTCAGGCATTGGTTTCATGTTATGTGCTTACCAACACAATTAAATCGTGCAACATCAACCAAAAAGGTGGTGAATATCATTCTTACTCGGTCACCACGTGGATATTTTTAATATTTGATATTAGTGTCAGCCCAAGTAACTCTCGGACTAAACTTGAAACAATATTGTCCAAAATACGTACCTATAAAAGAAGTCCTTTGACAGTCACGACTCATAACACAGTCCTAAATAAACGTAGTAAAAGTCGTACAAACCGCAAAGGTATAAAAATTCTGAAAGGGTACCGTGCGGGTATCGACCCGCGACACGTGCCGACAGCGTGACAAAAATTTAAACTGCTCTATTATAATTCGGATGTGCGATATAGCGGTTTTGATTTTTACAGTGGTTTGTGGGATCGGATAACTATCATATTAGTTTTCCTCTCAAAGGAATAAATAAGTTTAGTTGTATTGGACCTGCATTTTACTGCTATTACCCGTGTGTATAATTTTTGGCTATGTGGTGACGATGGAGTTCTCCGTGTGGTGACGGAGTAAGAATACAATTCACCACTCCCTATCTCTCACAAGCATGGTATAGTAGGTCAAATTCTCTTCCATCATGGAGGAGGCCCGAGCCGAACATTGGGACGTATGTGGGCTGCGATGATGCTGAGATGGAGGAAGAATACAATGAACCACCCCTCATTTACCCATGGGTGTCGTAAGATAACATCTATGCAAGACAAAAAACTCGACTTAAAACTCTGTACCAACACGTCCAACCAGCTTGGACTATAGGTCAAGTTCCCGAGAGCGCTCGCTTACAAGTTCGCTCACTGTGGAAGAGGCCAGAGTCCAACGGTGGTGTTTATACTGACTGAGATAATAATGATGATATGATATGCTTCGTCTGGAGACAGAATAAGAATTCTATCCACTATCTCTTACTTTTTCGAGTATGTAGTAAAGGACTGAATTGAAGGAAACATAACTCTAACGCTGAGTTTGCTGACAATCGTCACATAACAGGCCGCTACTGAAAACCAGCATTATACTATTATTATATTAAGCTGAGTAGCGATTTTTTTACTCGCTTGCGGGTGGGATCCTAGCTCTTACATCTATCTATATGTAAACTAAGTTATACAAATATTTATCCCCCTGTGAGGGAGAAATATACTATTTTCTTTCTTTCTTTTTAAGAAAAGATGGAACTCTTATTGTAAACCTATAATAACTTTAATCCAAGGATGGGACATATATATGATCTAGAATATGCAGAACTTTTTATCCGCGTGTCAATCAGGAAAACTATAAAATGTGTCAGATTAAATATGCGTATAATAATATATATATATACGAAAGAAAAAACGCCCAAAATAAAATCATATACCAATAGGTCTGACCAGCATGGTATAATAGGTCAATATCTCTTCAATTGTGGAAGTCTTGATCCCAGTAGTGGGATGTATATGAACTGGAATGAATGAATGAAATAAAAAATGTGTGTCTACTGCTTATATTTATGCTGTGGCTAACCGCTTGCAATAATCATTAGTACCGTTAGTTCTAGCGCAAGTGCGGAAAAGACATTTTATTACTTCAGTAGCTGTGCTTCGGCTCCACAAGCATTTTCTATTAGCAATACTGTAACCACTTCATACGATATACGTAATGTCGTAATTTTTAGGATTCATTGACCGTTAAGCGTAATCTCTTAATAAATCATCAGTGTATTATTAACTAGCTTCTTCTTGCGACTTCGTCTGCGTGGAATAGTTACATTTCGCTAACGCTAACGTAGCAAGTGAAAATATTTTTAAATAATACGATTCTGTCACACACGATTTTTGCGAAACTTTAACCGTTTATTCAGCGCAAAAAAAAACCAATTTTGAAACGTTCTTCATCGATGCTCCGCTCCTATTGGTCTTAGCGTGATGATATATAGTTTATAGCCTTCCTTGATAAATGGGCTATTTAACACTAAAAGAATTTTTCAAATCAGACTAGTAGTTCAAAACAAACTCTTCAGCTTTATACATATACTAGCAACCCTCCCTCGCTTCTATTTGGTTTTAGTCATTTTACCCGCGTAGTTCCCGTTCCCGTGGGAATACCGAGATAAAATATAACCTAGGTTACTCCCTGATATTATAGTTTTCCATTGGTGAAAGAATTTTTTAAATCGGTCCAGCCGTTTTGAAGATTACCCGGAACAAACAGACAGACAGACAGACAGACAGACAAACATTTTTTAATCTGTATTTTAGGCATAGGTGTCGTGCAAATAACCGTGTGAGCATGAAAAAAGCCTATTATTTTGACATTACAAACAGACACTCCAATTTTATTTATTTGTATAGATTAGTAATAGATTTGTCTTAAAATGATGTAATCTGCTGGCGGTCCTCAGTTGTCCCTTAAGATTACACACGAGTAAGAAAGAGGGTTGCTTTTGCCCGAGACTTTCGTAAAAAGGATAGGGATAGGGCAATTCGATATAAAGCTCTATACCAACCATCTGAATAGCACAGTATAGTAGATGAATTTCCATTGTGGAAAAAGTTCAAGGTCGTTTAGGAGTCTTATGCGGTCTGTAATGATGATGATGAGATAATGAAGAAAGGCGGTGATGGTTTTGTATTTTTACTCCGTTTCCACATAGATAATCCCGACCCACTTACCAAGTACAAAGATTATAACATGATTCTTCTAAGTAAAGTCCAAGTATGAATAACCAACGGTGAATTTTAATAGGTTGCTGGATGGATAAAATATTGACTGATATTAGGGATTTTTCTGTAAGTCGCAACCAGAACTAATTTTATAAAAAACCAGCGGACCCAAAGTTAAGACAAAGTCGCGGGTAGGGATGTGAAAAAATAATCGATTTTTTTTCTAATAATCGATTTTCTAAATAATAAAAATCGATTATTTTTGATAATAAAATTAATCGATTATTTTAGTATTTGCTTTTGTGTTTAAAATAAAATCACTGCCAGATTTCCCAAAAAAAGGTCATCACGATACTGCCAGGAAAAGTGCTCGATCGAATGTCAATGTTTCATACTATATTAGAAAATAAATCTCACATTTACTAAAAAAAAAACGGTCATCACAATTCAATTGGGAGAAAAATTTTACGAAAGAACTATGAATAGTAAGAAAAATCGATTATAAAATAATCGATTAATTGTTTTTAATTAATCAATTATTTTATGATCGATTTATTTTAAAAAAGTAGATTATTTATTAATCAATTTTTCCCTCCAAGTCACATCCCTAGTCGCGGGCGAAAGTGCTAACCACGACTTCGTTTACGTAGGTGAAAATATTTTTAAACTAGCAATCCGCCCTCGCTTCGCTTCGGTTATAGGTTAGGTTATAATCGTTTTACCCGCGTAGTTCCCGTTCCCGTGGGAATACCGGAATAAAATATAGCCTAGTTTACGCCCTGATATTATAGCTTTCCATTGGTGAAAGAATTTTTGAAATCAGTCCAGCCGTTTTGAAGATTACCCGGAACAAACAGACAGACAGACAGACAGACAAAAATTTTTTAATTGCTATTTTAGGCATAGGTGTCGTGCAAATAACCGTGTGAGCATGAAAAAAGCCTATTATTTTGACATTACAAACAGACACTCCAATTTTATTTATTGGTATAGATAATACGATTCTGTCACATGATTTTTGCGAACCTAACCGTTTATGCAGCGCACGCAGCGGAAGATCTCAAAAGGAAAAAAGAAACCCAGATTGTGAAACATTCTTAATTGGTGTTTCACTCCTATTGGTCTTAACGTGATGATATATCCTTTGTCGATAATTGGGCTATCTAAGACTGAAAGAATTTTTAAAATCGGACAAGTACTTCCTGAGATTAGTACGCTCAAGCAAACAAACTCTTCAGCTTATTAGTATAGATTTTATACAAACTGAGTCTACTGTTTATATTTAAGCTGTGACTAAATGCTTGCAATAATCGTTAGTAGAGTCAGTTCAAGTGCACGCGGGAAGGAACTTTTTAATTACTTCATTCGTTTCCTAACTGATGTCGTGTCCCCACTCTCTCCCCCTCCCCTAGCGTGTGGTGCGGGACAGATAAACACACAGAGACATAATTGGATTCTTAATATGATGGTGCTTCAGTAGCCATGTTTAGAGATACATACAACCCTACTTTCGCTAAGGTGTGTTTTATTAACAACTAGCTATGCCTGTGATTTCCTTCGTATTAATATACATTTCGTATATTTCTATTTTTTGTTCCGTGTGGTTTGGATACAATTTACCATGACCTTTTGCCCGTAGGTATGGTAAAAGACGACTAAAAGATTAAATATGCATATAACATTTATGTAAGGGGAGGAAAACTTGAAATGAAACCCTATACCAACACATATGAGTGGTAGGACCACACTATCGACAGTTATCTGTCTACAGCCGCGGGCCGGTCCGTCCGGGGCAGTACCATGCTCTCGCAGAAAATCGACGTCTGAGTAGTAGCAATTTGTTACTGCGCTTCGTTCGGTGAGCGAGAGAGCTGGAAGCCCAACTTTCTGAGGGTGATTGTGTGTGGAGGGTTTTGGTGGTGCCCTTGGTATCACCGAGCCTCAATGCACGCATTCACACTCCCTTCACTTTCTTCGCGGTAGGCAGCGGCCTAGCAATTTTCCTCCTATTGTGGAGTGGAGGAGGGTCTAGCCCAGGAGTGGGACCTATATGAGAACTAAAATGGTGATAACTAGTTCTTTAGTATCTATTAAAGCTTTGCTAGCGGCTTCGCTTGCTTTAGAGTTCACTTACGTGCCATTGTATTTATCTATTTTTTCGGATGATGCAACAAACGTTTGGTGTTCTTGATGACGAGGCCGCGGGTGACTGGACCGAGGATTTAGTCTGTCACCCGCCGAGAGGCAAACCGCGCGACGGCGACCAACATCCCCGAGGGGGGACGTCGACAGGAGAGGGTACCCCGTGACCGGGCCGGCCGACCACTAAAGACAAGGAATTCTGCACCGGTGATCGGCCCTATGACTAAGGCAATGTGCTACAGATGGATCATGGGGCCGGGCGGTGCTCCTCTGTCGCCCTGGACGCAGCCGGGCCGCGAGTACGCTGACTATGGTCCACCCCCAAAAACAAAAAAAAAAGACGTGTTCTTGATGAGCTTTCATCAAATATATTATAGGAGTTAAGAATATGACGAAAAAGTACCATGGCTGGACCAGATCCCGCAAGCGGCACCCGATCACGAGTTAACCACTAGAGCAGCCATCACTCCCCTCAACCACAATGGAGGGAAGGGAGTGACCCGCTCCTCGTAGCTACCGCAAGCAGACCCTTCAGTGAGCATGACCAATACCATGGGCCACAAACATAAAACACAGATTAAACAACAAATTCGTTTGGCAAAACACGCTACGCTTTATAATTATATTAACAGCAACAGAATAAACATGTATGTAACACCTTTTGAAATAATGAGAAAATGCCTGAATGAGGAGCTGCTCATAACCAGTCTGTATTATCATCAAGATAATCCGAGATTTTATAATAACCTTTTCTACAAAATCTACTCTTGATTGCTTTTTTAAACTTTTTAACTGGCATATCTCGAATATTAATAGGTAATTTGTTGTAGAAGCGTATACATTGCCCCATGAAGGATCTGTTAACTCGTTGAAGACGAGTACTGTGTACAACTAATTTATCCTTATTCCGAGTATTTACATGATGAATGTCACTATATTTTTCAAAGTTACCGATATTTTTCTTTACATAAAATACATTTTCGTATATATATTGAGATATAACAGTCAGAATATTTATCTCTTTAAATTTCTCTCTTAGTGACACTCTTGGGCCTAAATTATATATCGCGCGGACCGCCCTTTTTTGTAGAATAAAAATTCTATTCAATTCCGCGGAGCAGCCCCAAAGTAATATGCCGTATGACATGAGACTATGAAAGTATGCGAAATAAACTATTCTGGCTGTTTCAACATCGGTTAATGCGCGAATTTTTTTTACCGCATAAGCCGCTGAGCTGAGCCTATTTGACAGTTTCTCAATATGAGGCCCCCATTGGAGTCTATTATCTATAGTGATGCCTAAAAAGGTGGTTGATTCCACAAGGTCCAGAGCCACCCACATTCATTTGAACATTGGTTTCCACTTGTCTCACATTGGGAGTAGTAAATTTAATACATTTAGTTTTTGTCTCATTTAGAACTAAATTATTAGAATGAAACCAATGAACAACGTTAGACAGTGCATTGTTCACATCGTCATAGTTGAGCATTTGTCGCTTAATCTTAAACAGTAAAGAGGTATCATCTGCGAACAACACAATGTTTTGATTGTCCCCTACATAATAGTCATTGATATATACAAGGAACAGAAATGGCCCCAGTATTGACCCTTGCGGAACGCCCATTTTGATAACAGAACCAGATGATCGTGCACCGTTAACATCGACTCTCTGAATTCTGTTGCTTAGGTAGGAAATTATAAGTTCCAGAGCGTTTTTCCTGATCCCATAGTGGTGTAATTTCTTGATGAGAGTTTCGTGGTTTACGCAATCAAATGCCTTAGATAAATCGCAAAAGATGCCCAAAGCCTCGTGCGATTCCTCCCAGGCTGAAAAAATGTTTTTTAATAATTCTACACCCGCATCAATAGTAGAGCAATTCTTAGTAAAACCAAATTGATTTTTATGAAAAATACCATGGTTGTTAAAATAACTCAACATCTGAACAAGTATAATTTTCTCAAATACTTTACTAAGTGTAGGTAGTATGGATATCGGTCGAAAATTATTAACATCTGACATACTACCCGATTTAAACAAAGGAATTACTCTACTCATTTTCATGAGCTCAGGAAACACACCTCGAGCAACACAACCATTAAACACAGAAGTCAAGTGGGGGGCAATAATATTAATTATATAATTAACTGTCTTTACTGATAAACCCCACAGATCAACTGTTTTTTTAATATTAAGGGATTTAAAAGAGCGTAAAATATCTTTCACAGTGACATCTGAAAATTCAAAGGTTATGTCGCATTTTACAATACATTGCTTAAGGAGCGATTCAGCTATAATAGGAGATGACACTAATGATTTTGTAATCAGTACAGGCACATTTGTGAAATGGGTTTCAAATTCAGCCGCCACTTCTTTATCTACTTTCACATTCTTATCACCTATCTTTAAACTAAAGTCTTTCTTGCGTGCAGTATTCCTACCAGTTTCACTATTTATCACATTCCAAGTCATTTTAATTATATCACCTGATTTTTTAATTTTATTTCTCAGATAAATAGATTTTGCACAGGAACAGGCACGTTTAAATATTTTGGAATAGTTCTTTACATATTCCAAAAATACTGGATAATGGTTATAAGATTTTTCATGATAAAGATCATATAACCTTTTTCTGCTTTTGTAAATACCAGGAGTAGCCCATTCACTAAAACCAGCAGGAACCCCAAAAGTCAATATTTTGGGTTTGAATATTTTATTAAATTCAGTATTGATTATGTGAGATAGAGATGTATATAACTCATCTGGGTTGTCATGAATAGGCAACAGCGGCACTCTCATACTCAGGTTGTCTCTAAAGTTTTCTAAACGGCTGACATTCATAGGAATAAAGGTAACACTTTCTCGTTGAATCCTATTAGTTCGAGGCAGTACAACAAGTTGTCTGTATTGTATGATGATTCGAAAGGCATCACACTGGAGCTATTAATAGACATGTTGTTGTATATTATCTTATTAAAAAAAAAAATAGTAAATGAATAAAAAAG
Organism: Lymantria dispar; assembly: GCA_032191425.1. Lineage (NCBI taxonomy): Eukaryota > Metazoa > Arthropoda > Insecta > Lepidoptera > Erebidae > Lymantria > Lymantria dispar. Next base: position 1,238,157 of record CM063449.1, read on the forward strand.
AAGACAAGCCCACTGAGTTTCTTGCCGGATCTTCTCAGTGCGGTCGCGTTCCGATCCGGTAGTAGTGTAAATTAAAAATGTAAAAAAGTGACCATATGTAAGTGCCCCCGCGGGGTTTATGCATAATAAAGTATTTGAATTTGAATTTGAATTTGAATAATTTTATTTATATTTACGCAAGTTTATTGTTTCTTAAAGTGAACCAACGTGGCATAGTAGATCAATTACACTCTCAATATGGAAGAGGCTCGAGCGCAGTAGTCGGACGTATATGAACTGTGATGATGATGATTCACCTGGTGAAAGTTGCTGGGCGTCGTTGGATGCAGGCGGCACAGAACCGCACATTGTGGCGTAACATGAGGGAGGCCTACGTCCAGTAGTGGACGGCGATAGGCTAAAATGATGATGATGATTCTCATGAAAACAATAAATACACGGGAAACCATAAGATTTGTCTATACCAATAAATAAAATTGGAGTGTCTGTTTGTAATGTCAAAATAATAGGCTTTTTTCATGCTCACACGGTTATTTGCACGACACCTATGCCTAAAATAGCAATTAAAAAATTTTTGTCTGTCTGTCTGTTTGTTCCGGGTAATCATCAAAACAGCTGGACCGATTTCAAAAATTCTTTCACCAATGGAAAGCTATAATATCAGGGCGTAAACTAGGCTCTATTTTATCCCGGTATTCCCACGGGAACGGGAAGTACGCGGGTAAAACGACTATAACCTATAACCGAAGCGAAGCGAGTGCGGGTTGCTAATTTAGTAATATAAATTAACTCGAAACTAAAGCACATATAATTCGACCAAAATTAGTATGCATCGTGTGAAGTGGTTATCAGTGGAGCGCATGTGCCTGGCGCATGCATTAATATACACTCTAGATTTGGTCGGATGTACTTACTGCAGTAACTTTCTTCATGCATTTCTATCATAATAATAACAATTCTCATATCTATTATTACTCCCTATTGCATTTAACTTGGCCTGTGTTTGTCGGAGTAAGAATACAGTACGTCGTGTATTATCATGCCCGAGGGTGTCATAAAAGACGACTAAAGTAGGGATGATCGATGATCATCGATGTTGAAAGGAAAAACATCGATGTTGCTATAGGCAAAACATCGTAACATCGATGTTAACTATTTTACTAGGAGCAGAACGAAATTTTACTATCGATGTCAAGAATATTCGACAGATGTCCTAAAAAAAAAAAAAATCATCAAAATTAGCCCGGAAGTTTGTGGTTCTTCATCGTAACATCGATGTGTCAAAAGTATCTACAAAGACGATTTCCGTAACATCGATGTCAAAAATATTCGACAGATGTCCTAAAAAAAAAAAAAGCTCATCAAAATTTGCCACGAGAAATATCGTAACATCGATGTTCGATACTTTTGTAACATCGATGTTAGGTGTTCGATAAACATCGAACATCGATGTTGGGCTTTCGATATTAACATCGGTGTCAACATCGATGTTTTTCTAACATCGATCATCCCTAGACTAAAGGATATATATTATACTTACACTTATAACTACTATACAGTAGGTAAATCCGCGCTCAAAAAAATGAAGCATTTAAATTGGAGCTTAATGGACCTGGACTTACGCCACACCATTTCGTAGTGTACAAGTCTTAAAAAATAAATAGGTAATTATAATGATTTGTGCATTCAAATGGTGTCACAACACATTTGAATAACATAACAAGTGTATTAACATTACTTTAAAAAGTATTCCGATGATAATCTATACCAATAAATAAAATTGGAGTGTCTGTTTGTAATGTCAAAATAATAGGCTTTTTTCATGCTCACACGGTTATTTGCACGACACCTATGCCTAAAATAGCAATTAAAAATTTTTTGTGTCTGTCTGTCTGTCTGTTTGTTCCGGGTAATCTTCAAAACGGCTGGACCAATTTCAAAAATTCTTTCACCAATGGAAAGCTATAATATCAGGGCGTAAACTAGGCTATATTTAATCCCGGTATTCCCACGGGAACGGGCACTACGCGGGTAAAACGACTATAACCTATAGGTTATAGTCGTTTTACCCGTCGGTTATAACCGAAGCGAAGCGAGGGCGGGTTGCTAGTAAAAACTAAATTTGATTTCATAATTTGTATAGTGGTGTGCGTGTGTACGTGTGTAATCGCCTGCGCGCATGTAGTATTTTTGGCTTCACGTTTTTGATCGCTTAACAAGGACAGTGTATCCTTCTATACGTTATTATTCTAAGATATTATATCCACCAATACAAATAAAATTACGTGAAGAATACAATTACCACCCGTGGGTGTTGTAAAAGACGACTAAAGGATTTAATATATCTGTAACATCTATGCAAGAGAAGACGGACAAATTTTTTTGAACTGGCTTTTGAACCGTGTTGAGCATGAAAAAAATCTACTATTTTAACACCAGACACTTCAGTTTTATTTATTTCTATCATCATCAACATCTCAATCCATATATGTCCCACTGCTGGACTTGGGCCTCCTCCATTATGTGAGAAAAATTTACCTACTATACCACGCTGGTCAAACGTGTTGGCATAGTTTTTTTTAAGGTTTTGATATCAAAGATCTTTAAGCGAGGGCAAATCCGATCGTTGGCGTAGCGTAAAACGACGCGTGCCGTGACTGGGCCTCGCCACGCTATATGATGGTAAGTCTAATTCCGACCAATTGTCACAGTAATATCTTCAGAGACATCAAATATAACTATTATATTATTACTGAAATCACTGAGAATTGAGTTATAAGAAATTATAAGAATTGAGTAGTCACGATTAGAAATATTTTTGAATTTGCCATTCTTGTATTTAATAAAAATAAATGTTTATTGAATAAAAATCGTTATTTTCTGGAAAAATCGTAATATTTTATTTATACATTATGCCATATTAGTTTCTATCGTAATCTGTTTTTTTATGCATAAATACTTGTACAAAATAGTTTCAATGTTTCAAATCTGCCAGGCGTAGGCGTCCTGAGCGACGGCTCACTTTTTTGTTCTCTTCTATTGATGATATCTACATATAATATCCCTTAGTCGTCTTTTACGACAACCACGAGCATATTAGCATGGTGAATTGTCTTTTTACTATATCACCATACGAAGAGTATTTATTAACATTAATATAAAACTTAAGATGCAGCTATAAAGTCAAAAATAACATTTTATATCTCGTCGTATTCACGAATGTTATATTTTAAACGGAATATAAATTCACTGAGATATTTATAACTTGCTTACATTAAACCCAAGTTTCTAGCAAAGTATCAACTTAACGACTCACTTCCTAACTTGTACTTAAAGTTAAACATATGCAGATTTTTAAACATTTCTATATCATACACTTTACTACAGAAATTCAAAATGACGCGAAACTTGACTACGTCTTAGAAATTTGTACTATTTAATTTGTAACTTAATTCGTATGATATAAGGTGTAATATTGTATATTTTCTTTAAGTTTAATTTAAAACTGCGGTGTGCATTTATATCTCTAGAGATTTAGCGTCAAATTGGATTGCTTCTCTACAAGCTGTGCATTTGCATAAGGACAAAAGTTCGCGAGTCTGTATGCGCTGAACAATTTTAGATAATACCAAACTGTGGATATACAAATCAAGTTACAACAAAACATTTTATTTAAATAAATTTCAGCAGTGTCCACAAAAGTCATTTAAGATTATAAAATTTTTGACTGCACTTACTTCATGAATTCTGATGACACATTTGAATCAACACTTTTAAAAGGATTTTATTGAGTTTATGCAAATGTAATAAAAGTTTTATTTTAAATCTGTACCTTCTTCAATAAATGTTCACAAAATATTTACTGCCCTGAAATGTTTTTCTCTCTCTCTTCCTCTTTCTATACTTGTTAATAAATAATATTAATTGCGAAAAGATAGGAGCCAAGAAAAATAATTGGTAACCAGTTGTTACTTATTATCTTGCTTCCCTTAAGTGCTGTTATGAGATTCTATAGTGGTTGGAACAAAATGATAAGCTTTTAAATGTAGGAATTCTTTTTATTGACGGCTATAATGTTCTCGAACGTTCCACGCTTCTGGACCTTCTGGAATATGCCACAATAGTTTAAGATAGAATAATTCAGACTATATATGAACATCCAAAGCATTCTAGAATATTCCAACATGTTCTAACATGTTATAGAATGCTCTCGAATATTCTTAAATGGTATGAAATATTTTAAGAATTTTCAGACCGTGAAGCTTCTAACCATATATATCTTTAAATGCATCCTTTTGGGTAAAAACAGGAATGTTGTTCATGCAGAGAGGATAGAAGAGTATCACACTAAATGATCTATTTCCCTTGATCGCACCGGCGGGGCTCGTTTCTAAATTTTAGTGGCAGGTACAGTGTCCACTTTTTTAAAATATTTATTGATTTATAATATTGCCATTCAAGTTTTTAAGAGACAAGTAAGAGATGCACCGGTTAAATCGGTTGTTACAGAGCCTTTTTTGAGTTTTCTTCCCTTGCTGTGATGTTAAACATCTCTTTTATCCATTGAAAAGGAAAGGGTGGGTATTTACTATCTCACCCCAGAGTAGCTAATCATAGAAGAAGACATAAAACCGCACAAACAGTTTTTGGATATTCAAATTAATTGTTGGATTTTAAACTAAAATTTGTAAATTAAAACAATTCTGGCTACTTCTTACTTGCACGTGACAGTACTAAAAATCAGCTAAAGAGATCTGTAAGACCAGGCAATCAAGCAGTAGCTCTCTTGGGCACAGATAATACTGGGACCGCTAACACGCCTGCTAAGAATAACCATTAAGGATCAAAGTAGAGTACTTAGAATAATAACATATAGAAGGATAGTGTCGGTACTTAAGCGATCACAAACGTACATACGCACACCACTATACGAGTATAACAGAGTTGCCTTGTACGCAGTGATCTTATACACTACGGAACGGTCCAGCGTAGGGAGCCATTTCAGGCTCCAATTTAAATGCTTCAAATTGTGTGCGTGGAGTTAACTTCTATGGGTTTTTATTCTAAGAGTACAATGTAGAATACTGTGGGATTTCTGGCCTCCCCAGTAGGTGGACTGACGGCTTAGTTAAAGTTTCTAGGAGTCGTTGGAGACAGACGACTGAACCGCATTTTATGGCGAGGTATGATGGAGATTTACATCCAGCAGTGGACAGAATAAAGATGATAATGATGATTGTCGATTTTCGTAATGATAACGCAAAGATAATAAATGGTAATGATTATATCCTTACTCTGTCATCACACAGATTATTTCAAAAGCTACTGACAATTTTGCAAATGGTATAAAAGCTAAGCTTAAATAGAAATGCAAAATTACAAAGAAATTTCAACTGTAACGCTGAATAATCAAAGAATATTTTTGCATGCAAAAAAAAATCTTATTCACACTCAAACCAATGCATATTACACAGGATGAAATATTGAAATTCCTTAGAATACGTATATAAAACCACCAAGATTATCTTTGCTACAATTTTAAACTCAATTCCGTGAATGATAAGAATTATATTTGGTTGTATTAGCTGTATTTCAAAGTACGTTTAGTATGTGCAATTGCAGCTGGCTTTGACACTTGTCGCGATGTTATTTCGTCTTCTATAAAGAACCTACCAGACACGCTGTGCATTGCGTCATGACTTGGTGTGGAAAATAGAGCTTAGAAATACATAAAGTTTTTAGAGGAATGTACGCAGATATTTTTATCGAGCAAGCTGTATAGGTGGCTACGAATACTACCAACTCTTACATCACTCACGGGTGTCGTAAAAGACGATTCGCCTTCGTCTTCTATGGGAGGGCAATGGACCTACCATGTTTTTTTTTTTTTTTTTTGTGTGACTTAGTTGTTAGCCTCAGATGGCTGTGACAACTTTACCCGGACTGGTGGGTGAGCGCTACTGACCTACCATGCTAATCAGACGTGTTGATATAGGGTTTTGTTTCGAGCTTTTCTTCTTGCATACATATTATATGTCTTTCATATCGCTTAGTCATCTTCTTTTTTTTCACTCATGGACCTACCCACGGGTAAGAGAGAGGGGGTGATGAATTGTATTCTTAATCTGTCACCATAAAAAGATGATACTAAGTATTTATTTATGAAAGATGTAATTGTGGAGACATACGTGTAATGAAAGGTATTTTCAATAGAATGATGATCACATCATTCTAAGATTATAAGCATCAGCTTATAATCGTTAAAATATTTTTAAAATCTGTAATTTGGAAGCAATAATACTTTCAAAGGGACATTATACTGAATTATGTATCAAAATTATTAGCGCATATATCGCAATATTTGTATGGTAATGCCTTAATATTAAAAAAAATAAATATGACACATCCGTACTACGCGCGTCCTTAACCGCGGACAAATTGCTTGGTTATTGTGATTTGTGGCCTCAATGTGGTACAACGCTGCTTTTTGCTGATTAACGACATTACATTACGCTATTAATGGTCACATGTAAACGGAAATATATGTCATTAGTTTTGTTTTATTGATTTGTTTTCTATTTATACATTTCTTAAACTTTATGCTTATTCAATTCGCTATATTTATAAAGGATACTCTCTGAAAGTGAGTGCTGTACCCTTAATTCTATTCATCATCATCATCATCTTAGCACATCCTGACTAAGGATAATAATATGCATGTAACATCAATTCTAGTGAAGGAAAACTCGAAATAAAATCCTATACAAACACGTCTAATCAGCGTGGTATAGTAGGTCAATTTCCCTCACATTGTAGAAGAAGCTCGAGTCCAACAGTGGGACTTATATTATAATCTTATTGTTATTATATATAATAAAACTATTTTTATAGATTTTTGTATTAGATTTTTATTTTGCTAAATTTTCGAACATGTTTTAGCTACAAGGAAGATCATAGGCGCGAAAGTCCAAAAAATTGTTCTGCCAAATGCAGTGTAATTAGCGTCTATTAATTATATATTTTTAAAGTCCTCCGCAGTATTGTCTTAAATTTCACATACGTAATGGCATAAACCACGGAATTCTTTTTTTTTTGTTTTACCAAATGGTTTTCTTTTTTTTTTTATTGCAAGCAGTGGCAAACGAGCAAACAGTACACCTGATGGTAAGTGTTGCTGCCACTCATGGACCTTTAAAAGGCCGCTGCCTACCGCGAAGAAAGTGAAGGGAGTGTGAATGCGTGCATTGAGGCTCGGTGATACTAAAGGCACCATCAAAACCCTCCACACGCAAACACCCTCAGAAAGTTGGGCTTCCGGCTCTCTCGCTCACCGAACGAAGCGCAGTAACAAATCGCTACTACTCAGACGTCGATTTTCTGCGAGAGCGTGGTACTACTCCGGACGGACCGGCCCGCGGCTGTAGACAGATAACTGTCGACAGTGTGGTCCTACCACTCCCTTGAATGGTTGTCAAATGTACTACGCCTAAAGGTTACAAGGCCTAAGGCCGCCTTTTCTCTAACCCTTCATCACATGATGGCATGTATATATAGTATAAAAAATAAAAAAAGATGCAAAAAGAATATATAAGTATAAAAACTAAAAGTGAGTTCAGTATGATATAAAAGATCCATTTCAAATCCCGCGACTTATCGTACACAAGTAAACTTTATACGCAGTTGAAATACGTGGCCGGCACTCAACGAACTAGTCTTGCCGTTACAATTCTCACAAGAATACGTTTGATATTCCGGTAATATGCTCAAAGTTTACAAAAGAACGATCTCCTAAAGAGTCGAATACGTACAAAATTTATTGTAACCTTTAATATTATATAAATGAAAATATCAGGTTGACCGAGCTTCGCTCGGAATATTTTTGTAGAATTTATTTACGGATATAACAATAAAAAATAAAAAATAAATAATGAAATATATATAAAAAAATTACAAAAAGAGAATAATAATAACACCGAGATTCGATCTGACGCTGTTTGACACACAAAAACTAAAATTTAAACCGGTCAACGTCTCACCTGAGCTACCATAACTCTTGATGTTGATAACGAAATTTGAATTCATATTCTTTTAAAATCTAATTTCATTGTAATGTTTTGCTAAAAACACCGACAAAAGAATATTTTCTATAAACAAAACCTAGCTCGATCGATTTTTTGGACCAGAATCCTCTAGTATGCCAAGTTTCAAGATCCTGAATATATATATATATATATATATACAAGAATTGCTCGTTTAAAGATATAAGATTATTTTGGGATATGTTTGTGGAATGTAATATCTATTGACTCAGATTCATAATATATGTTTATCAAATTGAATTAAATTATAAGTAGTATTTTAGGGCAGTAGGTAAAATATTAAATTTGTTAGATTTAAATTAATAAATTGTCATAATAATTACTACAAAATTAATGCTTAAAACTGTCGTCCTTGAGCGTGAGAACTTTTGATAGAGCACACATTGACACTTTCTACTCGCACGAATGCATCGCTTAGTATTAGTACACGCATCCTGGAAACAAATAAACCTAATTCCGATGCTTGCAATAATATGTATTCATTACGCGCTTGTCTTAGTAGGACGATCACAGTGTCACAAAAATAATGCAACGATTTAAGTACTAATCAAAAACAATAAACATTTTTCATATAGAATCATTTTTTTTTCTTGTACTGGCAATAAATTTGTATCAAAGTGTGGGTCAAAATACAATAACTGCATAATTCTGTAGCGGGTAAATATTCCTTAACATTATTTCAGCTCATATATGTACGCCCCATTGTTGGGCTCGAGTCTCCTCCACAATATTTTTTTTTTATTGCCAACGATGGCAAACGAGCAAGCAGCACACCTGATGGTAAGTGAAACTGCTGCACATGGACCTTTGCAATACCAGAGGCACAGCCAGGCCTACCGCGAAGCAAATACTCTTCTTAAACCTCGTTTAAAGAAGGACGTGTCATAGCGCTCGGGAAACACAGCAGCAGGTAGTTCATTCCAGAGCTTGCACGTACGTGGGAGGAATGATCGCTGGAAACGTACAGTTGAAGACCAAAACGTTTCCAGGTGAAATGGATGAACCCTGCTACGATGTCGAGTGGTACGTTGGTAGAATGGTGACGGTGGTACCAAGTCAAATAGTTCCACAGAGCACTCCCTGTGAAAGAGTCGGTAGAGTGCGCAGAGTGACCCAAAGTCTCTCCGCTGCTCCAGCCACTCCAATCCGTCCGTAAGATTGGGATCACCGACGATTCGAACAGCCCGTCTTTGCATTGAGTCAAGTGGGTCTAGCTGATATTTGGGCGCACCTGCCCAGAGATGTGAGCATTACTCCACATGAGGACGAACTTGTGCTTTGTATAGCACAAGACGCTGTCTCGGTGTGAAGTACCATCTGGCTCTGTTCAGGACGCCCAACTTTTTGCTTGCCAATTTGGCTTTGTCCTCCAAATGACTCCCAAACTGGACTTTGCTCGATATTTCGACGCCGAGAATCCCAATACTCTCAGAAATTGGAAGAGTTATTCCTTGGAACTGTGGCACCGCGACAAAGGTGTCCTTCTTTGCAGTGAACGCACAAACTTGTGTCTTTGTGGGATTGAACTGGACTAAATTCCGTTCACCCCATTCCGAGGCCCGCCCCAGAGAGCGCTCGACTTCAGACACAAGTTGAACCCTTCTTTCCTGAGAACTCCGAGGGATATTCCGTTGCTCGGTGTACCGCTCATCACCCGTGCTGTCGTCCGCATAGCAGCGCGTACTCTCGATAGAGAGCATGTCATTGATATGCAGGATAAACAACGTCGAGGAGAGTACCGAGCCTTGTGGTACACCAGCATTAATGGTCATGGTATCGGAGCAGGAGCCATCTTTATACTCCGAACGACTTTTATACTCCGACCATCCAAAAAGATGGCGTTCCAATTATAGAGTCCCTCTGGGATTCCGTATGATGGTAGCTTCGATAGAAGTGCCCTGTGCCAGACCCTATCGAACGCTTTTGCGATATCTAGGCTGAACGCCAGCGCCTCACCCTTGCCCTCCAAGGCCTCTACCCAACGGTGTGTGAGGTACACAAGAAGATCACCAGCCGACCGACCATGACGAAAGCCGTATTGGCGATCACTGATTAGCTGGCGATCCTCAAGGTACTGCAGAAACTGGCGGTTTATAACCTTCTCCATTATCTTGGAGAGCAAGGATATTATCGCAATTGGCCTGTAATTCGATGGGTCAGACCGGTCTCCCCTTTTAGGGCTCGGGTGGACATGGGCTAATTTCCACAGTGCGATGTATATGAGCTGAAACGATGATGATGACACCATGCTGAACATACGGTTTTATTTCGAGTTATCCTGCTCTTGCTTAAATATTATATCCCTTTGTTGTTTTTTTATGATACAAACGACCAAGAAAGGGGGTATTAAGTTGTATTCTTTGTCACTATAGGGAAAGTATATAAATTTAATAACCGCTGACATTGTTTTCAACAAGATAATATCGCTATATAATGCCAACTCATTTGTCTGAGTCAACAATACAATATTCGTATAAATCCCGCCCACACTCTATACTTACAGAATTGAGTCGTAAAAACACCCTAATGATACACGCCGATTCATTACACGAGCTGACAGACGAATTTATAAGTACGTACCGAGTGCATCGCATTTGTCACAAAGATCGTAAATCTTTCTGCAGTCACAGGGCCCCCGAGGTGACGCCGACATTGCCAAGTTTCATTGTTGAATGCTTTTAATATATAAATAAACAATACCTGAATGACCAAGTTTAACTAGGATAAGTTTTTTCATATTTTTTTTTTTAGAAAATAAGTGATAATTTACCCGTGGGTGTGTTAAAAGGCGACTAACGGATATAATACGCAAATGATATCTATGCAAGAGAAGGAAAACTCAAAATATAACCCTATACCAACTCGTCTGACCAACGTGGTATAGTAACTCAATTTCAATACTATCCATTCTAAGGCCCACTGATGACAAGTAACCCTGCTCCGGTGGTCGGCCCAACAACGAAGGCGACGTGGTGTTCAGGTGGGTTGCGGTTGTGCTTGCTTACGCCCCTCTGTCGCCCCGGACGGAGTGGTGCGAGGAGTGCGCCGACCACAGCCCACGCCAAAAAAAAAATCCATTCTAAGACCGAAGCCAGCAATGTAACCTATAGGAGCCGAAATAATGACTGGCGAAATTAATGAATAATTGAAGATATTAAAAAACTATTTCTCACCGAGTGCTCAAAATTCAGCCCTAATTCATTTAATTTTTTTTTCTGCTACACAATTTACTTTTAATTTTACTTATGTCTAATTGTATATTGAGTAAGCTGTATTTCACTAATATCTAATATCTAGTACAAATGTCTATTGGACATTGTCATCATAATTATGATTGTTCGATATCCAGTTCGACCAGAGAGTTAACCGTAAACAAAAGTGTATTAGCGTTGGTGTGTGTGTGTGTATTGATTGCATGGTAGTGTGCGTAATGCTTTTTTAATGAATTTAATGTATTTCTAATTCATTATTATATGAAATTTCAGTTTTATGCACTTCTCCTCATTGTATAATTCAACTGTGGCAAATTTCATACCATCCACGTAATTTTCGTTAAAAGGGGTACAAAGTTTTTGCTTCATTTATTAATAAATAGATACGCATTGATATAATCAACAAATATATATAAAAACTAAAAAACAAAAACGTAATAAAATAAAATCAAAGATCCAACCATTGTCTGTATTAGACTGCTCAATTTTCCAACTATATCTATTCACGGTGACAGCGGCCATATTTTACTTTTATATTCCACTTATATTTTTTCATTCGCTGAAAATACTAATAAAATAATTTTTCTATAGATGAAACCTAGCTAAATAGATTTATCGTCCCCGAAGTCTCGTGCATACTAAATTTCATGGAAATCATTCGCACCATTCCCGAGATTCTGAACATATAGAAATTCACAGAAATTTCTCGTTTAAAGATATTAAATTATACTGATTATCCTCGAATGTATAAAGTGTTCTTATGTTTTGTTGCATTATGCAAATGCCAAAAGTGATTCAATGTCGTCTAGTTATAATTATTAAAAAACTTATTATTGCTACTATACTAAAAACTATATATTCTTTGTAGATGTGGCTTTTTTATAAGAATAGAATGAGCGTTATGAGGCATACTTTTGTTTTTTTTTTTAATTTTAATATCAATTATCCAAATGAATGGTTGTACAAATGACGTTGTTATTAATATATATTATATTATTATTTTTTTCCACCGAAACGATTCATTGGATAGAAATACCTAACAGTTTTCCGTGTTTTACGCAATCTAAAATTTTAAAGTAAATTATGATATATAAAGGATCCCCTATTAAACTCTGGTGTAATAAAAATACAAATTTAATTTCAATTTCAAATATGGCCGAACAGCAATTATCATATTTTCAAACGTTATCAAAACTGGAAGTTTAAATAAATTACACGCTCGTTTACACTGAAAATTCCATGTGCACAAATAATACAGGATATCCTGGTTTGTAACCGGGAATGACCGGGTAACAACCGAGTGAATAAGACCCTACGGGCGAATACTTCGTTATTATAATAAATTTATGGAGCGAATAATTTTAGGTTCGGCATTTTACATTAAAATACAAAAATACTTTGCATAAAATACTTCTGTTAAAAGTTTGAACATTAAATCAAACATATGCTGGTTTAAAAATGTCTTTATATTATTAATTCCTTTGACATTAAGACTCTTGATAAAATATCGATATATCAAAATATCGATGTTATTATTTAAAAATATCGATACTAATTACTAATATTTTTTTGGACGATATATCGATAGTTCGATACTAAAAAGTGAATATCAAGGGTCGATTTTTATTTTAATAAATTTATTGTTTTATTTCTTCTTGTAAATTTTTTATTTTACAAAATCATCGTAAACTTAATCTACTGTAAAAATGCTGGCATGAAAATGATAAGTTATTAATTACTCCTAGAATTTAGCTAAAAAACAGCTCACCACGGGTACTCCATACTGTAAAAGATATCAACATCCCTATTTGCCATATAATGACGTGATGAAGGAATAACTAACCCCTTTCGTGTCCATGAATGTCGTAAAAAACGACTAAGGGATTAAATATACAAATAATAATTAGTGGTAGGACCGCATTGTTGACAATTATCTGTCTACAGCCGTAGCCCAGTCCGTTCGAGGTAGTACCACACTCTCACAGAAAATCGACGTCTGAGTAGTAGCAATTTGTTACTACGCTTTGTTCGGTGAGCGAGAGCGCCGAAAGCCCAACTTTCTGAGGGTGTTCGCGTGTGGTGGGTTTTGATAATGTCTTTAATGTCACCGAACCCCATTGCTCGAATTTACACTACCTTCCCTATCTTCACAGTAGCCAGCGTCCCAGAACAGGTTCATGAGTGGCAGTATCACTTACCATCAGGTATACTGTTTGCTCGTCTCCTTGCAATAAAAAAAAATATTTATGCAAGAGAAGGAAAACTCGTAAAAAACCCTATAGCAACACGTCACGGGTGACCGGACCAGAGATTTAGTCCGGACACCCGCGGAGAGGTTAGCCTCGCGACGGCGATCGGCGTTCCGGTAGGAGACGTCGACGGTAGATTGTACTCCCTCGGGGCATTCCGTCGGGTCTACCACTAAAGTCAAGGAACTCTGCACCGGTGGTCGGCCCAACGACGAAGGCGACGTGCTACACGGGTGAGATACGGGTGTGTGTGCTTACGCCCCTCTGTCGCCCCGGACGGAGACGGGCGAGGAGTGCGCCGACCGTGAACCACCCAAAAAAAAAAATAGCAACACGTCTGACCAACGTAGTATAGTAGGTCAATTTCGCTTCTATGTGGAAAAGGCTAGAACCCAGCAGTGGGAAGTGTATGAGTTGCGATGATGATTGTGATGATAATAATAATAAGCACAATCTATGCTACATTTTTTTTTTTATTGCACTTTTTTTTTTTTGGTGTGCTATGGTAAGCGTATGATAAGTTGCATACCAGCAACCCGCCCTCGCTTCGCTTCGGTTTTACTCGTTTTACCCGCGTAGTTCCCGTTCCTGTGGGAATACCGGGATAAAAAAATATAGCCTAGTTTACGCCCTGATATTATAGCTTTCCATTGGTGAAAGAATTTTTTAAATCGGTCCAGCCGTTTTGAAGATTACCCGGAACAAATGTAATTTTATTTAAAAGAAATTAGAAAGTAAATAAAAAATAGACAATCCCGCTGAGTTTCTTGCCAGATCTTCTCAGTGCGGTCGCGTTCCGATCCGGCGGTAATTATAACTTTAAGAAAAATGTTAAAAAAATGACAATATGTAAGTGCCCCCGCGGGGTTTATACATAATAAATGATTTGAATTTGAATTTCAATCAAACAGACAGACAGACAGACAGACAAACAGACAGACAGACAACCAGACAAAAAAAATATAAAGTACTTTTTAGGCATGTGTATAGTGCAAATAACCGTGTGAGCATGAAAAAGGCTTATTATTTTGACATTACAAACAGACACTCCAATTTTATTTATTGGTATAGATGGTGGCAAACGAGCAAATAATACACCTAATGGATAATAACAAGCATACAGCAACAATAGAACGAAAACTCGAAATAAAACTCCAATTTAAGTCAGTTTCCCTCCCAAAGTGGAGGAGACTAGATCACAGCTGTGGGACGTATATGAGCTGTGATGATGATGATGGACATGCGTTTATCTGAGAAACGAATAACTCCTTGTAATCGTCAACCTGGTTACAGGGCGTAGCGACTATGGAATGAAGACTTATAACGAATGGTCACGCCATATACCCACTCTATTCTACATGAGAAGTCTACGTCTAGTAATGGACAATGAAAACTGATGACTAATCATGATCGTCTTAGGACTTATTTCGTGAGTAGCAACCCTCCCTCGCTTCGCTTCGGTTATAGGTTATAATCGTTTTACCCGCGTAGTTCACGTTCCCGTGGGAATACCGGGATAAAATATAGCCTAGTTTACGCCCTGATATTATAGCTTTCCATTGGTGAAAGAATTTTTGAAATCGGTCCAGCCGTTTTGAAGATTACCCGGAACAAACAGACAGACAAAAATTTTTTAATTGCTATTTTAGGCATAGGTGTCGTGCAAATAACCGTGTGAGCATGAAAAAAGCCTATTATTTTGACATTACAAACAGACACTCCAATTTTATTTATTGGTATAGATAAGGATGTGTAATACTCCTGTAAACATCAGAAACCATTATCAATTGTGATTGCGAGCTCTTCCAATAAGACAACATCCATAAAAATGTATTCCCACAGGAACGGCAACTACGTGGGTAAAGCGACTGAAACCGAAGCGAAGCGAGGGCGGGTTGCTGGTTATAAATAAAACTATTTTTTACCGATTTCCTCGCATTCGTATTTCTTTTCAGCGTTTAGTCCACCCATCAACATAACGCTAAAAAGTCTTTGAAACGTCGGGAATTCAGAAAGCAAATACAAGCGCAATAAAATTTTCATATTCACAATTGATATTCTTACATTTCCAGAAGAGTGCTGCCTGTTCTCTTGGTTATTCCTTCTCGGTTTATACAATTAATTTGCAAACTTATTAATACGTATTACAGAAGGTAATTTCTGGCTTTATCGCCGGCTTGTAACTGCCATAATAAGAAATAAACGAAGACACAAAACGTTACGATAGGAATATAAAAATTCGGATGGGTAATCAAGATCAAACGATGCAGAAATGGCCCATAACACGCACAAATACGAAAGTATCGATAATGTTTAGCGAAGTTTAGAAGATTGTAGCGAAAGAAACAAACACTCAACTAATATTGCTAAAGTAAAGCAATAAAGGGGGCGCGGAATGCTTCATGTAACAATTATGGATCTCCCAGTTGCGTTGTATTAGAACGAATAACAGTTATGGAGTTGAGCTGTGCGGGCCAAGTGCTCCGCCGAGTGTGCTTCGGTAAGGTGACGGTTTAGTAGCAGGAGACCACGACTAATATATTTATTTCTTATACAATGTCATGCTTTTAGCACTGGAAATGTATACAGAATTTGTTAATATCTATATATTAATACGTGTAGGAAAAACTTTGTACCCCTTTTTAAGAAAATTACGTGGATGGACAAGTATGAAATTTGGCACAGTTGAAGTATATAATGGGGAGAAGTGCATAAAACTGAAATTTAATGTAATAATGGCTTAAGAATACATTCAATTAATTATGCACACTACTATGTAATCGATACATATACACACACACACGCTTATACACTTTTGTTTACAGTTAAAGTCTCTGGTCGAACTGAATTTCAAACAATCATCATTATGACGACAATGTCTAATAGATATTTGTACTTATTAATAATTAGTGAAATACGTTTTGCTCATTATATAATTATACATTTATTAAATAATTAAAAGAAATTTTAAATAATTAAAAGAAATTTGCTGTGTGGTAGCGGCTTCGAATACTACCAACCCTTGCTTTGCTCGTGGGTGTCGTAAAAGACGACTAAGAGCCCTATATTGACCCGGACCAACTCCATCTGATACCATTTGGGTCAACGATTACATTCCCAAGGATGGTTGACGTCAGCCAGGCGGCCGGTCATAAAAGTCATTGGCGAAACTTTTTGCAATATGTCAAAACAGATGACATATTGCGTCGACCCCAAGTATTTGGGATAAGAGCAAGATGATGATGATGATGATTAAATAATTAAAGGAAAATTGTTTAGCAGAAAAAATAATTTAAAGGTATTAGAGTGTTCAAAATTCGGCCACCACTAATTATATATATATGTCGCAGCGTCATTCTTAATACTTAAGAAACACTTGATTATGGAAACGAAAAGTGCTACACTTTGGTGGAGTCGACACAGCGATTGGCAATCATTTATGACCACTTGACATGACCGTTTACATTTGAAATGTTATTATGAGAGTTTGTTTTAAAGCGGTCCCATGAATATTCAGATGGGGATGAGACTCGAGGGCGAACAGTGGTAGTTGTTGCCATGTTGCGTCGAAATCACCGCGTTTCCTTAACTTGTGATTTATCTGCTGGCATCTGTGTAATTACTGGATATAATAGAATATTGTTAACACTAATTGTAGAATACAGTTTAAAAGCCATCCGAAGTATTATTTCGATTCCATTGCGATGTATGACCCATCCGATGGTGATGCAATACGAGACATCCCACATCCCCTCGAAATGTAAATGTAAAAGTAAGTTTGTTTATTTGTTTGTTTGTTACGCTTTCACGCTTAAACCACCAAACCGATTTCAAAAATTCTTTCCCCAGTGGAAAGCTATAATATCAGGGACTAACATAGGCTATAATTTATCCCGGTATTTCCACAGGAACGGGAGCTACGCGGGTATGGCGACTGAAACCGAAGCGAAGCGAGGGCGGGTTGCTAGTATAGAATAAATTATAGGGCAACATATCGCCTTTTTTCCGTGTGGTGACGGAGTAAGAATACAATTCACTACCCCCTATCTTACCTGTGGGTGATTGTACGAGACGACTAAGGGATATAAAACGCATATAACATCTATGCGAGAGAAGGAAAACTCGAAATAAAACCCTATACCAACACGTCTGACCAGCGTGGTATAGTAGGTCAATTGCCCTTCCATTATGGAGGAGGCCCGAGCCCAACAGTGGGACGTATATGGGCTGATATGATGATGATGATGATATCGCCTTTTACTAGTTTTCTTATTCCATTTAAAATAATATAAGTAAAATTGAAAATTTTTAATAACCCCCGACACTAACCAAAGTCTAAAGTAATAAAAAAAAGTTTTACGTTCTCTTCAACAGGAATTATCAATTGATTGTCATTTAACGATTATACTGGCACGCGTGAAGCACTTAATCGAATAATCATACGGCATTACGTCATTTTGGGCAAGAGTTGATAATCTTAAAGTCCTCTCAACCTATAATGTCCCACCATTGGGCTCAGGCCTCCTCCATAATAGAAGGGGAATTGACCTACTATTACACGCTGGTCAGACGTATTGGGACAGAGTTTTGTTTCGAGTTTTCCTTCTCTTGCACAGGTGTTATATGCTTACTGTGTCCCTTAGTTGTCTTTTACGACATCCACGGATAAGATAGAGAGTGGTGAATTGTATCCTTACTCCGTCACCACAGGGAATAATCTTAAAGTGCTGAACCGATATTAACCAAACATAGCTAAGAACTACCGCAAAGAAATTGGCTTTCAAATGAAAAAAAACTGCATCGAAATTGGTACATCCGCTTGAGAACTACGATGTCGTAGACAGACATACACACACATTCGGACAGACAGACATCGACGTCAAACTTATAACACCCCTTATTTTACGTTGGAGGTTAATTATGTATCTGGCTTATTACATACTTGGTTGTTTCGTTAGTAAAAGAAAAGTAATGGAGAGTGAATTAATGATAGCGAAACAGCCAAGCCACATATTTTGACAAAGGTTTAGAATGTGCAATATAGGGTCTGTAAGATTAGTGCGTGCAAAATTAGAAGCTTCGCTCTACATGATATCTAATATCTTTTTGACAGTGCCAGCCATGTGGTCTCGTCTTAGCCACATTTACATACAAATGTTTTTAGTAGTATGTAATTTTCAGCAATAGTAAATCCTGAAGTCTTCAAAACCTGGGCATGAAACATTCTAACGTAACGTCCAGGTAATGAACGGCAAAAGGCTGAACGATGATGAAGAAATTGAGTATTGAAGTTTGAGCATTACAATTTATCAATGTTTATGTCCATTAAAGGTATGTTAAACGTAAAGGCTGTCTTTGATAAATGTTTATAATATTTAATATGGACCCTCTCCGAAGGTACCCTTATGTTTTCTTATAAATATCCAAGTTTATTTAATTCATCAAAACAATTTATATCGCTCCATAGCACTTTTTGAAGTCGCAGCCCTACTCTGTTCCCTCAAGAACTCTCCGAAGGCTTCTTTAATTCCAGTCCACGGCGCTTCAGATAAGAAGGCCCAAGTAACTTTCCGATGCGAGAACTTCAAACAATCAAGCCTTTATTTCGCGCTTCCAACAATGAGAAGTAATTAGCGGAGTGCTTCACGTTTCCAGAATTTTTTCGAATGAACTTTTCAAAACTCTCATCGACCTATTGTCAGTTAAATCTCATCAACCTCGGAACATCTCACCATCTTATTAAAGAAAGCTCCAATATTTTATTAAACCTATTCATTTTACTTTCCTATAGAACCGCAACGGAAACAACCAATATGCCATAGATAAAAAATCTTTGAACCAATTTAAAGGGCTCATTTTTAATATCCGCCCGAGGTCAACATCCTTCTCTTCGCACGGCCCTTCCCCACAGCACTATGTATCATATTAAATTGAATAAAGGTTGATTTGTAGGCCTGAAAGAACGTTTTCAATACTCCTTATTGAACCATTATGTCTAATGGCTGTGACAATAGAGCATTACAAATTTGTCTCGTCGCATTAAGCTATAGTACCATACCAGCTCAAGAGAACGATCTACGTTAGAAGACAATATGAATCTTATCTTTATCTAAAGAAGGTGGATTTTTGGATACACTTATACGTCCCAGTTGAGTTTATCACCGGATATTGTAAAATGGTCGTAGTTACTCGGCACAATGTGCTGGTAGGCATTGACAGTCCAACGGCACGCTTAAGAGCTCCAATTGTGTTCAAGACTATGCTAAAATAAATTTGGTGGTACACTCCAAAGCTTACAGTATTATATACAAAATGATTGAGGCGTAATTAAATTTACCGAAAATGAAGACACCAGAACATCGTAATAAGTAAATTAACTAAAGCAGACACTGGCATTAATTTTGCTTGTATTACATCGCAAAATTTTCTTGAGCTCTCATAATTATTCGTTAAGGGAACTTTTGACGTGAAACGTTAATATTTGGTTTTATTTTAGAAATTATTCATTTACTTTATTAACAAAATAAATAAAATTATTCAAATGCATTTACTGTTCACTGACCTGGTGGACATATACAATCCCCTACATCTCGTTGTTTCCGCGACAGTTCTGGGCCCTCTGCGTTGAGTGCTGGCCCCTCATTCTGCGATCTTTTCTTGAGCTCCTGGAACTGTTGTTCTAACACTATCACTCGCTGCTCCAAACAATGTTGACGATATAAACCATAACCACATATTATAAAGAAAAATCCACAGCAACACCACACCACAACTGTATTGAGGACATTTTTGTCACCACCTTGTCTAAAATTTGGATTCGCCATTTTGTATGAACTTCTAGGAGCTCATTGTCAAGACCAATATTAAGGTTAGATGTATTAATATGAATAAGCACTAACGCGTTGTGGTCTGGTTGGTCGGTTGACTGGCACTGGGGCTTGATCGGGCTCAGCGCTCCCTCGGGAAAGGAAGTGGCTTGTCCACCGCTAACTGCCCTTCTAGTTGTGTCGATTACCGCTCGAGTACCCTACCAAACTTTGATGGACGTGGCATATTGTTGTGTGTTCCGGATGCTATCGGTTTGATATTATTTGTCGCATCCCTTTCATTACATAAGGATATAGACTAATAGATAAAGCATTTAGGCAAATCATTATCGCTTTTAGTCCAAATAAATAAATTAATATTAAACTCCCTGATCATAGGCATTATAATTAGGATATCAAGAAAATTTTGCAGATTTAGAAATACTCCGTCAATTAATCTTTTACATTATACAGTACGTCTAGCATATCTTGACAGTGTAATTAAGAAATATTTACCTATATAATCTGTCATACTGTGACAAGACTTGTTAAACAATTTATAAGAGAAATATTTCCATTTGACAACAGTGTTGATTTCAACCTGCTTGTGAAATTTATGCGTTGGTCTAAAATGCTAATTTCTAAATCATTTATTCAATTATGTAAGTGAAGTGCGGTTATCTATGCAAGTAAATAAATTGATATGAAATTGTTACTGACAACTTGAAGTCTAATGATGATGGAAACTGGAAAATAGGTGTTATTGTATTAAGATTAATCATCATCATTATCAACATATCAGCTAATATGTTCCACTATTGAGCTCGAGCCTCTTACAAATTTCTATCCCTCTCCTTCGCCATTGGGCCGGCCATAGGTACCAAGTTCCTTGTAGTGCGTGGCCAGCTCGGCAGGATACCTTTACGGGTACCCTCCTTTTCTAATGCCCCTCCAGGGACGTTGGTGCCCTCGCGCAGTCAGCCTCTCTACAGGTGATAGACTATTCCCCTATACTTGTGGCCTCCGGTAGGATGGCATCAGCCGCAAACCTGCTATACCTTGGGTTGATATATAAATTTAATTCAATTTTACCTTCTTGGACATAGATGAGTATGAGATAGGTATTGAATTTAACTCTTATTTCGTCATTGACATTTT
The DNA here is from genome assembly GCA_032191425.1 of Lymantria dispar. Classification (NCBI taxonomy): domain Eukaryota; kingdom Metazoa; phylum Arthropoda; class Insecta; order Lepidoptera; family Erebidae; genus Lymantria; species Lymantria dispar. Next base: position 1,259,681 of record CM063449.1, read on the forward strand.
ATATGTAGTAGGAGCACACAGTCGATAGTCTTTTGTCTACAGACTCGGGCCGGTGCTTTCGGGGCAGTACCACGCTATCGGAAAAAATCGAATTCTGAGTAGTAGCAATTTGAAGTGCCGGATTAGCCATATAGCAAGAGTAGCAAATGCTACAGGCCCTGCGAATTGAGGGGGCCTCGCGCTCCAACGCCTGTCTGACTGTAATTAAAAAAATATCAATTTAGATAAGAGCGTAAAATATCTTGCATGCCTTAACAGTTTTGTTTTATTTAATACCCTAAACTTGAGAATTTGAAGCAAACCAAGGGGGTCTTCGACAGAAATTGCTACAGGCCCCGCGCTGTCCTAATCCAGCACTGGCAATTTGTACTGCATTTTGTTCGCTGAGCGAGAGAGCCGGATGCCCAGAAGGAAGGTGTTTGCATGTGGTGGGTTTTGTTGATGCGTTTAGTATCACAGAACCTCATTGCACAAATTCACACTCCCTTCACAGTAAGTAGCAGCGGCCTAGCAAAGGTCCAAAAGTGGCAGTATCATGGACCATCAAGTGTGCTGTTTGCTCGTTTGTCACCAACTGCAATAAAAAAAGCATGGAAAATAAATTGGATCATCAGTATTAAACTGTACTTTACTGGTTTAGTAATTGCCTTATTCTTCAATACATTTACGTCTTTGAACTGGTATGTTTTATATACATTAGCTTATAATTTATATCCTTACTAAAATTATAAATGCGAAAGTATGTTTGTTTGTTACGCTTTCACGCTTAAACCAACACCATTTCAAAAATTCTTTCACCAATAGAAAGCTATAATATCAGGGAGTAACATAGGCTATATTTTATCCCAGTATTCCCAAGGGAACGCCAACTACGCGAGTAAGGCGACTGAAACTGAAGCGTATCGAGGGCGGGTTGCTAGTAGCTATATAAATAGTATTCTACAATTTATATCTTCATCCATGTGGTGATGGAGTAAGAATACAATTCAACGCTCCGAGTCTTGGCCGTGGATATCTTAATAGACGATTGAGGGATATAATGTACATATAACGTCTATGCAAGGTATACTCAAAATAAAACCCTATACCAACCTGTCTGATCAGCGTGGTATAGTAGGTCAATTGCCTTCATATTGTGGAAGAGGCTCGAGCCCAGCAGTGGAACATAAATGAGCTGAAATGATGATGTTGACTTATATCTTCTTATTGACCTATTATGTATACAGGGCCGGATTTAAACTTAATGCCGCTCCTGGGCATCGAAAAAAATCCGCCCCAATACTGGCATTTTACTTAAACTTTTAGATTATATATTTTATTTTTCGAAATTAAAATAACTAATTCATTCCAGAAACTTTATTATATGTTACATATTCCAAAAACATAAATAAATATTTGTTTTTTTTTTCTAACAATTATAAATTTGGCACTAAGGGTGACTCATAATTATATTACATCAATTTTTTCACAGGGAAACACGTCTGACTTTTTGAATTGCCAATTGGTCGAATAAATCTTCGCAATCCAAACGTTGAAGTACGTCGGATTCAATGCATAGAATAGCTAAGCTATTGAGTCTATTAGCAGTCATTGTAGAACGTAAAGAAGTTTTTAACTCTCTTCAAACATGAAAACGATTGTTCTGCGCTACAGTTTGTTACAGCTAATGTCATAAATATTCGATAGGCGATCTCCACGTTTGGAAACTCAGTGTACAAGTCGTTTGCATGCAACAGCTTTAAAAGATCGGAAGGCGAATTCTGTTCCATAATTTTTTCCGTGCAATAAGCATGGAAGTACACAAATTCGTCATCTAATGAGGACTCGAAATCTGAAGAATAAACATTTCTTAAACGTTCAGCTCGTTCACTAATATCTCTATTATCCATAGAACGTAGAAACGTCGTCATCATCATCTTGCTCTTATCCCAATTACTTGGGGTCGACGCAATATGTCATCTGTTTTGACATATTGCAAAAAGTTTCGGCAATGACTTTTATGACCGGCCGCCTGCCTGACGTCAACCCTCCTTGGGAATGTAATCGTTGACTCAAATGGTACCAGATGGAGTTGGTCCCGGGTCAATCTAGGGCTCTTAGTCGTCTTTTACGACACCCACGAGCAAAGCAAGGGTTGGTAGTATTCGAAGCCGCTACCACACAGCACTTGTACGTAGAAATTATTTTCTTCACATTTTATACCACATCACATATTACCACTTCTTCATATTGTATAGCTTTGTATAGTCATTGTCCGTCAGTAAGTCAAGTCGTTACCATTAATTAGGCGCTGAAAACCTAATTAATGATCCCTCTGGGAATTCCGGTTGAATATGAAAATACACGTAAACCACTCTTATATCACATTCACCACACTTCAGCACCCTAACTGTATTATATTACATAAAATAACAGCAGAATTATTCAATATAACACTATAAAACTGTTGAATATAATAAAGTACCTTTTTTTTGGTAGGTGGGTTACGGTCGGCGCACTCCTCGCGCCACTCCGTCCGCGGCGACAGGGAGGCGTAAGCACGCACATCCGTAACCCACCCGTATAGCACGTCGCCTTCGTCGTTTGGTCGACCACCGGTTCAGCGTTCCTTGACTTCAGTGGTCGACCCGATGGAATACCCCAAGGGAGTACCCTCTCCCTTCGACGTCCCCTACTGGGACGGCGATCGCCGTCGCGAGGCTACCTCTTCGCGGGTGCCCGGACTAAATCGCAGCCTCGGATAGGTTAGGACCGGACTTTGTTTCAAGTTTTCTGTCTTATGCATAGATGCTATATATTCTTCTGTACGCGTGTATGACACTGAACTTCTCCTAAACAGCTGGACCGATGTTCATGAATTTTTTTGAGGAGATTCGAGAATGGTTTAGATTCACAATTGGACAACGTAAATAACAACGTCTGTTGGGTCAGCTGGTCTTTATATATAAATTTCTTGTGTACGTGTGTATGTCACTGTACTCCTTCTAAACGGCTGGACCGATGTTGATGAAATGTTTTGTATGTGTTCAAGGGGATTCGGGAATGATATAGATTTACAATTGGACCCGGTAGGTGACGCTGAAATACTTTTATTTTATTTGAACAGAACAACGTCTGTTGGATCAGCTAGTAATATATACCTATAATACTAGCTGACCCAACAGATGTTGTTCTTTACGTTGTCCAATTAGATTTATATTTCAATTATTTGAATAAGCGCCACCTACCGGGTCTAATTGTGAATCTAAACCATTCCTTGAACATGCACAAAAAATTTCATCAACATCGGTCCAGCCGTTTAGGAGGAGTTCAGTGACATACACATGTACACAAGAAATTTATATATAAAGATAAAGAAAGCTTTACTGTAGTCATCTTTTACAACACCTACGCAAATAAGGTGGGAATTACTACTAATTAAATAATTTTTATAAAATACACAGCCTGTTTTTTATATAAATCATTTAACGTCTTATATTTTCTGTTTACAAAAGCAATTTATATGTAGAGTTCATAATAAAGTAAAATTATTAACCCTCATAAATTCTTAATTTGCTTTAAAATGAAAACTTTCTGGAACATTACCATTACAATAAGCATTGAAATATTTACATATAAATTGTCCTCAACTAGCAATTATATATATTTTTACACTCATTTTACATCAAGACTGACGCTCTAGGGTGAATCAGATAAAAATGTAAATTTCAACTTAAACTAAGGGACGTATTAGTCGCGCCAACTGTTAGGGGACATGGAATTTTTCATCTCCCCTGCTGGGTGAGGGATGAATCTTTCGGATCTAGATTGTACCAGCACTTCTCAAACAGATTGTTACTCATTGTGAGCACTATTTCCTGTATATTTTATTACTCTGTTCTATTATTCTATGTTTATATTATATCAAAATTATGGCGAGATAAAAATTGTTGTTTTGGCAAACATGTCCATTGCGATCTTAAATTGTACCAGACTACTCGGCAAGTATTGCAAAAAATGTTTTATGTGTGTCAGACTGGCCAGTTATAATTTATTTTGAAAATATTATTATCTATAAGTAGTAAAATAGGTATGTTCCAATTTCAAAATTGCCCCCCATATTTTTTTTAGGTTAATGGCTCATTGAAAAATGGAACTGCGTCGGAAACATTCGCGCTATGATTTTATAATATACGGAATTTTGGCACGATGAAAATTGACACGTCACACACATGTTCATGGCGATCTTAGTTTTATTCAATACTAGCAACTCACCCTTGCTTCGCTTCGGTTTCAGTCGCCTTACCCGCATAGTTCCTATTCCCGGGGGAATACCGAGATTTTCATCTCGGTATGCCCACGGGAACAGGAACCGCCTACATTACTCCTTATACAGACAGCTACCTGGTAGTAAAATTTTATCAAAACCGGTCCAGCCGTTTTGAAGATTACCGCAAACAAACAGACAGACAAGCAAAAATTTTTAAAACCGTTTAGGCATACATAGGTGTCGTGCAAATAACCATGTGAGCATAAAAAAAAAGCCCAGTATTTTGACATTACAAACACACTTATATTTTATTTATTTGAATTTTTGATAATTTTATTGTTATGGTAATGTAATACAGAGAAAGTGTTTGTGTGTAGTAGTATAGTATAGGACTGATCACCTGCTGAAAGTTCCTGGGCGTCGTTGGATGTAATGGAATGCTATAATATCAGAGAGTAACATAGGCTATATTTTATACTGGTATTCCCACGGGAACGAGAACTACGCGAGCAATACGACTGAAACCGAATCGAAGCAAGGGTGGATTACTAGTTCCATATAAAATAGTCGATGGCTGTTATCTAGTCATCGAATCATGAAAACTACGCGTCCTCTAGATTTTTGATATTCTAAATGCACTCCAATTGTTTTTAAAGTGACGCACTCTAAACATCTAATTTGCTTTTTTTAATATTTTTAAGATGTAATCTTCAAAGTGAAATATTAACAATTTAGTGATTTTGAAACATTTACTATTAGTAAATGTTTTTCTTTTTTTATGCGTTTGAGATTAATTAAAGTAACGTTGATATGAAAAATTTAATTTTTAAAGTCGATATGTGGGGTGGTCAACTATTGATTCTCAAGTTGTAGGTTTTTGTATTTTATTTTATTCCACACTTGTACAATACAAGGAACGGCAGGAAAACGTGGTCCCTAAATGTAGGCCTCATAACAAGACTCAAAGTCGCTCAGCGTGCTATGAACCGGGCTATGCTCGGGATTTCTCTGCGAAATAGAATCCGGAATACGGAAAGCCACAGAAGAACGGGTGTAACTGACATAGCACGAAGAATTAGCACGCTGAAGTGACAATGGGAAGGCCATATCGCTCGACGAACCGACAACCGCTGGGGAAGAAATGTTCTCGAGTGGCGATCACGTATCGGACGACGCAGTGTAAGACGCCCCCCCACTAGGTAGACCGACGACCTGTTGAAAGTTGCTTGCTTGTTGGGCGTCGTTGGATGCAGGCGGTACAGGATCACACTCTGTGGCATAACATGAGGGAGGCCTACGTCCAGCAGTGGACGGCGATATGCTGAAGTGATGGTGATGATGACAATACAAGCAAAACTACTAGTTTAATATCGTTGAAAGACTTCCACAGAGCTCAGAATAAGAAACAGTAACTGAATTCGGTTTAATTTAATTCGGCGGAATTAAGATTGAGCAATAAAAAAGCAATTTTCATGCCCTTAAGTGTTACTTACCAACTACACTCTAAATAAAACTTCAAAATCTCATCATAAATCTCTATCTATAAATAACACATCTTAAAATAAGTATCTTAAATGAAAGAGCAAAAACGAACAACAGAATTAGCCCAGAAATGTTGATGGTTGGGTTGTTTGATTGGGAAATTTTCTTGACAGGTTAAAATATCATACTGTTTTGTAATAGTTGTTCACATAGAAATTAATTTATCCATTTTTTCATTCGCTTATTCTTTACATCCTTACTAATATTATAAATGCGAAAGTAAGTTTGTTTGTTTGTTACGCTTTCACGCTTAAACTACCGAACCGATTTCAGAAAGTCTTTCACCAATGGAATTCTATAATATCAGGGAGTGAAATAGACTATATTTCATCCCGGTATTCCCACAAGAACAGGAACTACGCAGGTACGACGACTAACACCGAAGCGAAGCGAGGGTGGGTTGTTAGTATGAAATGAAATTATTTCTACAATTTATATTTGTCGTCATCGTCATCAAAATCATCATCATGCCGTCTTACGCCGTGCACTTCTGGACGTAGGTCTCCCCCCCAGGAAGGGAGGAAAATGCAATCATTATTTTTATGTTTATGATTGCCACCTGCAGGCAAATGGTGACGACAATCGTATTTAAATCGTAACGAAATCTTTTTTTTTTAATGGGAAGAACAGGTTTACTCTTTCACAATTTATAGGCGAGGGTAAAGATCAGGTTTACTCTCGCCTATAGATTATAGGTGAGGGTAAAGATCAGGTTTACTCTCGCCTAAAGATTATAGGTGAGGGTAAAGATCAGGTTTACTCTCGCCTATAGATTATAGGTGAGGGTAAAGATCAGGTTTACTCTCGCCTAAAGATTATAGGTGAGGGTAAAGATCAGGTTTACTCTCGCCTATAGATTATTGACGAGGGTAAACCTAGGCGAGGGTAAAGATCAGGTTTACTCTCGCCTATAGGTTATAGGCGATAAACCTAGACGAGGGTAAAGATCAGGTTACTCTCGCCTATAGATTATAGGCGAGGGTAAACCTGATTGTTAGCGTGGCGTAAATAGGCCGCGGCGACGTAACGCCACGCTATGAAATATATGTAGTTAATATACGTAGTAGTGTGTGAGACATATTGATAAGATGTAGTGATGATATGATGATGAATGATATCATTTCAGTTTTACATGATAGATTATTTATTTCCGTATAGGCTCTGAGGTACAATTATTTGCCGCCGGCGACTGGAGCGGCGCAGGCGCGATTACCTGTGCCTGATGCCGCCCGAGGCCGCGGGTGACTGAACCGGGGAGTTAGTCCGTCACCCTCTGAGACGCCGACCGCGCGACAACGACCGACGTCCCGTACAGTGTACCTCGGTCGAGGACAGGGTACTCCTCAAGAGGTATTCCGTTAGACCGACCACTGATGACAAGTCACCCTGCACCGGTGGTCGGTCCAACGACGAAGGCGATGTGTCACGGGTGGGTTACGGGGCCGCATGCCGCCCCTCTGTCGCCCCGGATGGAGCCGGCGGGTGCGCTAACCGTAGCCCAACACCAAAAACAGGAACAATTATTATTAAAACCGATAAAGATCAACTACTATTTATTGTATAAAAAGCATTTTCTAGAAAAAATCTTAATATTTCATTTATACATTATGCCATATTTGTTTCTGTCGTAATTTGTTCTTTTTATGCATACTTGTACAACATAATTTCAATGTTTCACAGCTGCCAGGCGTCCTAACCGTCAGCTCACTTTTTTATAGAATTAGCATACTATCAGCCAAATGCATGTGTAGCTTGTAGATTTAAGGATACATTTCTATAGCGATAGTGTTTGCGAATAAGGAAGTGATAAATGTATCGTCGACAGGTGAATCTCTGTACGTTTAGTATGGTACGATCTTAGATCACGGATTTACTTGTAAAATATAGCCGTCTCGATGATACGCCGTCTTGCAAACAGCTGTGAACATTCTTGAAGCTTGTTTTTCGATACAATGTTCTTTTTTTATTGGCGGTCAGCTACTAATACGAGTCCATTGTTACAATTCTCTTCAGAAATGAACACTTTCTTCAAGTTTTTAGTTCCTTCGTATTGGGCACTGTCTGTTAGTAAGTCAAATCGTCGCCTTCAACAGTGCTACGGCTACGCTGTTAATTATATTTTCTGGATATTTTGATCGTTAAAGAAAAATAATTGTACAGCACTTTTATATTATTCCCTATATATTATCGCATTACATAAAATTCATAATTATTTAACATAATGAAATGAAAATGAAAAATGAAATGAAATGAAATCATCATCATCATTTCATTTCATTTTCATTTCATTAACATAATAGGTACATATTTAAAGTCTAAGATATTGGGAATAATATAGGAACATCACGTGACGCTTTCACGTACCCGCCAAAGAAATATACTTCTTGTATTGTAATTACCAGTGTTAAATTTCGTGTTTTCATTCACTTGTTATAAATGTAATGTTATAAATGTTATCTGGAACAAATTAAATAAAGTTTAAACTGTTACCGAATTTATGCAACGATATTAAAAAAAAACTAAATACATTACCAAAAATTCTATAAAATTCATTCAGTTCAAAAGAAATAAAAAATTCTCGAGATTCTGTGAGCGACGAATCAACCATTATTGCAGCGCATTATACCGCTACATGCCGGTAACACGACGTATAGGGTGATAGGGTGTCACCCAACACGATTCTAACAAGGGTAAATTAAAATTCCTTCCCCGTTTTATAAGCAGTGGGGTCACCATTGTTTTGGTACATATATCTACACTGATATCACCGCTGCGTTAATTCCATCTCTTATTTCATTACACATTACTCTTCAATAAAGAAATTCATATTTGGAGATATACTTAAAAGCAGTAATGTATTCTAAATATATCGACGCAATAGTTATTAACAATTAATTGTTTTGGCAAAGTGTAAGCTGAGCATGTAATTTATGGTTTACCTGGGACGAACATGAATAAGATTTCATTACACATTCGTTTATTTTCCTAAACATCTTTCATCATGTAATACGAGTATGATGTTAGGTATTACTAACATTACGAATGACAGACAATAGTCTGTTTAAAGTTGTCTAACTACTGGATGAACAACTAACTCATTTTTTGTATCATGACATTTAAAAATTCTGATTGTAATCAAAAAGGTTTTCTTTTAATTTTTAACAAATCTTATCCTGGCAGTAACAAACTAAAAAAAAAATATCCAATATCGGAAGTTATGTGTGTACATATATTTCAGTATTTTTATTTATATATATTACAATAATGAAACAAAAAAAAAAATTAACATCGATTTTCTTTTGCTTAGTAATAAAATATCTAGACCTTTCAACAATACATTGTTTACGATGAACTCCTGACCGAATGGCAGGGAAGCTGGCATCATCTATATCCATTTTTTTCATTTGTTCACAATCATTTAGAGAAACATGTTTGGAAATTGACTACTATAGCAGGCTAGTCAGGCGGTTAATATAGAGTTTCTTTTTAAATTGATTTTCTCTTGCATATACATGTTATTTGCTAATGTTGTTATTTTTTACGACTCAAGAAAGATGGTGGTGTAATTGTATTCTTACTCCATCAATCACACGGAAAGTTTAATACACGCACTTATTTTCTTTTTTAAATATATTTAATTTTGTGTTACCGCGCACTATTGCCACCTTTCAAACAGTAAATGGCTTAACTAATTTTAGAATTAAAATTTTATTTGTTTCGTATATGTTTTGTCCCAATAAGCCGGCACATTTATTAATATTTGTCCCAAATATAATAAATATATCTTACATCTAGTTTATCAATAGGTTTAGTTTACAGATCGAACACTATATGAAACTTACAAAATAGAAATTCGAAGATTAAATAAATTATGGCAATAAGGGATTTTGATAAAAAGGAAAAATTTTCTTTTCTTTTTTAATCATATGACTTTCTCGACACATGTGCCTACCAATTATTATCTCTGCACTGCCTATGGTTGACTAGTAGAGAATGCCGCTGGCATTAAGTCCGTCATTGTACTCAATACATGAAGTTTAATAAAAAAAAAATTCTTTAAAAACAACATTTTTTCTTAAGTTAGTTTTATAATTTGATTATTTATTTTCCATGTGGTGTCTGAATCACAATAAAATTCACCACTCCCTATCTTACCTGTAGGTATCGTAAAAGATGACTAAAAGATATAATATGCATATAACATCTGTGCAAGAGAAGAAATTCTCGAAATAAAATCCTATACCAATATGTCTGATCAGCATAGTTTAGTAAGTCAATTTCCTTGCTATTGGAAATAGCCTTGAGTCCAGAAGAGGCACGTGTATAAGTTGAAACGACGAAACGAAAGGATTATTTATTTAATGTTTCTTTTAACTAACGAAAAATAAACTACAACCCTTCAACAGTAATAGACTAAACATTCATAAAATGTCTGCTATGTTTACTTTCATTCAATGTTTTGCTTAAAATTATCCCTGAATTTTATCTTAATATATATATTTCTTGTGTACGTATGTATGTCATTGAACTCTTCCTAAACGGCTGGACCGATTTTGATATTTTTTTTTTGTTACTATTTTGATGAATATGAGAATGGTTTAGATTAAAAATTGAAATCAGTAGGTGACGCTGCGATCGATTTTAAGGAGAATTCCTTTCATTATTTTTTTAGATTTGAACAGAACAACGTCTGTTGGGTCAGCTAGTATATTTATAAACTAACAAAAGAGATAATGATGTTATTTCTATATCATTCATTTATTCATTCATCTTAACTCTTACAAGTGCCACTGTCAGGCTCGAGCCTCTTCCACCATGGGTGGGAAATTGACCTACTATACCATACTGGTCAGACGGGTTGGTATAGGGTTTTATTTTAAGTTTGCCTTCTCTTGAAAGAGTTATTAAAATAGAAAGAATCCGCCCGTGACCATGAACGCGTATGTGAATGGTTCGAGGAATCAAAAATCCAGTACAAACGCAATAAAATCCCTAAAATATTTTCATTTAATTAATAAGAATTATTAATATAAGGTTAATGCGTAACTCCAAACTCGAAGCATTTAAAAAACATTAGCTTTCGTAAATCTACACGTTTACACAAGGCAATAACATTCAATATTGGTATTTTGACATAAACATCCACTCTGTCCGTCTATAGCCACCGTGGTGTGTTCAAATCCACTAGACCGGCTAATACCGATTAAACGCGACATTTTTTATCCGCTTCACCCACTTTTTTATACTTTTTAACCATTCTCTTTTTTAATCGGATCGGTTTGAGTTTTGCTCTGGGGTGTTTGTTGGTGATTATCCCTCGTTTCCTCTTGGTCCTTGCGCCGAAAGTCACTAATTGAATTTTTAACGGCGAACTTGTATTCATTTCAATTTTTTTTTCGTTTTTAATTTATGCTCTGAAAACTGTAACATCATTCGCCTTTTACATTTACTTACTAACATTCTTAATACCAGGCAGATGGCTGTAAAAAATAGATCATGGATAGGTAAATGATAGATGAAAAGAAGAGGGACGAATTACTTTCATCATCATCATCACAGGTCATGTACGTGCCACTACTGGGCTCGAGCCTCCGCCATATTCAGAGGGAATTAGACTCACTATACCACGCTGGTAAGACGTGTTGGTTTAGAGTTATTTGTAGCAATTTTTAGATTTTCAGTTTCAAATTTACAATTCTCGTGTAAACATCAGAAATCATTTTACCTAAAGTACGCTTTCTTTTTGTTTTATATAAAGCAATCCTTACTAATATTATAAATGCGAAAGTAAGTTTGTTTGTTTGTTACGCTTTCACGCTTAAACTACCGAACCGATTTCAAAAATTCTTTCACCAATGGAAAGCCATAATATAAGGGAGTAACATAGGCTATATTTTATACCGGTGTTCCCATGGGAACAGGAACTACGCGGGTAAGGTGACTGAAACCGAAGCGAAGCGAAGGCAGGTTGTTAGTAGATAAAATATATCACAAATATTAATCTATACTGTATAATCTATTATTATATTACTTGCTCTGTATTTTATAACGACAATCAATCATATGATAAAATGCAATCTGACCACAGATCTACAAATTGCAGTAACGATAAAATACCACATAAATCTCTGTAATTATTTATGATCTGTTCTGTATCAGATATAGCAAGCCTCCTACGTAACGTTATTAAATTATCAACTGTCCTATTAGTATTTTATTACAGAATAATTTATATTTCCGATTCAATACCCCATATCTTGCTTGTGAGTGTCATAAAACATGACAAGGAATATGTGGTTCATGTAAAATCAATGCAAGAGAAGGAAAACTCGATATAAAACCCTATGCGAATCTATTTGACCATCGCGGTATAGCAGGTCAATTTCCTTTCCATTGTAGAGGTGGTTTTCCACGTGATAACGGAGTAAGAATACAATTCACCGTCGCGAGCCCGTGAGTGTCGTAGGCGTATTAGGCGTAGTAGGCAACTAATGGATATCTTGTGCATAAAACAACTATGCAAGAGAAGGAAAACTCCCCGCCTGATCAACGTGCCGTCAATTTCCTTCCTCATATAGAGGAGGCTCGAGCCCAGTAGTGGGACGTATGTGAGCTGTGACGATGATGATGATGATGATGATGTAGAGGAGAGCTGAGATTGTGATGATGAACCTTGTAACCCAACACGTGCATGGTAGCACACTTATTTCAGTAGCATATACTCTTCTCTTACCCGTCACCCGCCTTGTAGTTTTGAGTATTTGCTCTTTGCAAGCATTAGTTCCTTGGAGGATGTTGTCTTAAAAAAAGGTAATAGAAATAACATATATCATTATTGTTCTGTATCATTTATATAGCTGAATGTATTACCTTTAATTTAAGTTAAAATTGTCAGGAGTCTCAAAAATACCTAATTTTAATAATGAACGCATTATTTCATATTTTTAAACTGCATAGATGGCGTAGTAGTCTACTGTAACAAAATAATTCGCTGCAGTAAGTCCAGATAATTTATTATATGATGACGGCTTCTGTTGGACTTAAGACTCACCAACCAACAGGGGATTAATATCATAATCGCCATGCTTAACGGGATTAGCATAGCAGTTTGTGTTATATTTCCCAAGAAAGTGCGATTACCTATTCTTATAAAGACCTTTCAGGAATCCTACTGAAGTGATGCTTATAAATTTTATTCTAATCCAGTCACCATATCTGATGATTTAAAAAGTAACAACCATTATAAGAATTATAATATTAATTAAAAAACATTTTTAAAAACAAGCTATTATTTAAATGCTCTAAAACGAAGAAAAATTGCTTGTAAAGACTATTCAAATGAGTCCAAACTCGACGGTTTTATCTGGTTTAGTTTAGGAGTTCTTATGGCCACCTTCCGACCCCATCTTGAGACCAGCTTCATGGTACCATATTATAGCACTGTCACTGAAGTTACGTAAGTAAACCAAAGTTCAACTAATCTAATGACAGGAAGTGGTTCTAATTTAACTCGCAAGATTTGTCCCATACTAACAGGACATGTTAAATAAAAGCTTATAACACAATAAATTATCGCCGAATAGTGGTGGAGTAAGAATACAATTCACCACTCTTCGTTTTGCACGTGGGTTTCGTAAAAGACGACAAAGAGATATGTTATCATCATTATCACAGCGCATACACGGCCCACTACTGGGCTTGAACCTCCTCCATATTGGAAGGAAAATTAACCTACTGTACCGCGCTGGTCAGGCAGGTCATCATCATCGTCATTTCAGCCTATCGCAGTCCACTGCTGGACGTAGGCTTCCCTCATGTTACGCCACAAAGTGCGGTCCTGTGCCACCTGCATCCAACGACGCACAGTAACTTTCACCAGATCGTCGCTCCACCTAGTGGGAGGGCGTCCTACACTGCGTCCACCGATACGTGGTCGCCACTTGAGAACCTTTCTTCCCCAGTGGTTGGCGGTTCGTCGAGCGATATGACCTGCCTATTGCCTGCTTCGTGCTATGTCGGTTACACCCGTTCTTTTGCGGATTTCAGGCAGGTCAATAGGATTTTATTTTGAGTTTTCTTCTCCTGCATAGTTGTTATATGCACAAGCTTATCCCTTAGTCGCCTTTTACAACACCCATGGGCGAGAAAGGGGGTGGTGAATTGTATCCTCATTCCGTCACCGCACGGAACTCCGTCACTACACAGTAATTATTAAAAACAAGTTCTTTATATCCATTAGTATACGTATTAAAGCAAATTTAGGGGCATGTATACAGCCATTAGCTAGTTTAGTGTATGTGTGCATGAATCAGAGCATAGTGCTGTTTTAATATAGATTTATGATGTGTTCATGGTACGTGTAATCGTATCGTTAGACAAACGGGATATATGTATCTCGTATAATATTAATTGTGAGTTATTATTGCGGCATATGCTCTGCAAATTGATTATCTATTTAATCTTCTATTAAATTTTAAAATACAGACTTTAGATGTGATTCTTGATGTTTACGCGAGTACTACAAATTATAAATAAAACAAGTTTACGGATTGTAAATAAAACTACTTTTACGGATTATATAGCGTTTGTATTTGATTTATGATTGCCCGACGTTTCGAACACTTTGCAGCATTCAAGGTCACGGGCGGACTAAGGTGTCTCACGTCCAACAAGTAATCGTTATTACAGACATTTATTAAATTTCTGTAAATTAAATGTCTGTTAATTAATTAAAATAATTAATATATAATAATAAAATAAATAATAATATAAAAGTAATAACGATTACTTGTTGGACGTGAGACACCTTAGTCCGCCCGTGACCATTAATGCTGCAAAGTGTTCGAAACGTCGGGCAATCATAAATCAAATACAAACGCGATATAATCCGTAAAAGTAGTTTTATTTACAATGTGTAGTGCTCGCGTAAACATTAGATATCATTATAGTTTACGGATTTTATCGCCTTTGTATTTGATTTTTGATTGGCCGACGTTTTGTTTACATATTACAGCATTCGTGGTCACGGGTGAACTAAGATGTCTCACGTCCAACAATTCATTGTTATTAAAATTTACAATTTAAATACGAAAAATTTTTATTATTTTTGGCCAGTAATTCCATCCATCCATCAGCCTACAGACGTCCACTGCTGGACATAGGCCTCCCCACGAGAATGCCACTCGGAACGGTCCTGCGCCACATACATGCAACGGTTCCCTGCGACTTTGAGAATGTCGTCAGTCCACCTAGTGGGAGGTCGTCCTACGCTGCACCATCCGATTCGTGGTCGCCACTCAAGAACTTTTCTAAGGCCAGTAATTATTAAACATTAAATTTATGATAAATATTGTATTATGACAATTTATTAATTCGTACCTAACAAATTTGAAACACCACCAGATAGAAACGCGGACCTACCGACAAAGAACCGGAAAGAAAACTTGGATGGCATTACGTTGACGTTATTATCCCGTTAGTACCCACAACAATAGTTAAAGTATTTTTTTAATATCACTTTAGATACCAGGCTGGTCATAGAAGTCAAGAATTCGTCACCAGTGGGTGGCCCAATGACGAAGGGGAGAGAACATGGCGGGTTATGGAGTCACGCGCCATACTATCGTCACCCTGGATGGGACAGCCGGTTGGAATCCACACCACAGCCTGCCAAAAAAGAAACAGCATAACTTAAGATAGTGTGTAATATTGTTGAAAACTATAATATTTTTACTTACTGTGCGATTAACACCAAAAATTTGCTTTCGGTGGCAAACGAGTAAATAGCCCACCTGGTTACTATCGTACTAATAGTTGGGTGCTAGGGCATAATTGTCTCTAAGTCAAAAGTTGCTCACCAAAAAAGTTATCATAAGGTTTTGTCAAGTTTTCTTTCTCTTGTATTGATGTTCTTTGGTAATTTAATCCTTAGTAATCTTTTATGATGCCTACGTCCAAGATAAGATATGATTTATATTCTTACTCCGTCACTAGATGTATGAATATAAGTAAATACTAAAACTTAATATTCTTCCACATGTAAAGCTCTCAAGAGTATCATGAAAGCATTTTCCAACGCTTCAGCGTAATCCGAAGCACTCAACAAAATGGATGTTATTACGCAGAACCAGTTACCGCCTGAGACGCGTCGCCTTCTCAATTAAACGATCTAATTAGGCGATTGAAGGCTACAGCCTCGGTAATGGCATTTCGCTTTAAGATCATATTAAATTAAATCACTTATGCTTTGCTTCAACTTCATTAAGCCAATAAATATGTGAGAGAAGAAATATAATTCGGGTCTTTTAGCGCAATTTACTTTTACAATTAAGTTGCTAAATTATTTTAATTTATGTAATACTAGCAATCCGCCCTCGCTTCGCTTCGGTTTTAGTCGTTTTACCCGCGTAGATCCCGATCCCGTGGGAATACCGGGATAAAATATAGCCTAGTTTACGCCCTGATATTATAGCTTTCCATTGGTGAAAGAATTTTTGAAATTGGTCCAGCCGTTTTGATGATTACCCGGAAAAAACAGACCGACAGAGAGATGAAAAAATTTTAAAGTGATTTTTAGGCATGTGTATAGTGCAAATACCCGTGTGAGCATGAAAAAAGCCTTTTATTTTGACATTACAAATAGACACTCCAATTTTATTTATTGGTATAGATTTTATACAGTTTTCGTTTTTTTAATGCAGACCTTAGCAAACAAGCAAACAGTACATCTGATGGTAAGTGTTGCTGCCGCTCATGAACCGTTTCAAGGCCGCTGCCTACCGCAAAGAAAGTAAAGGGAGTGTGAATGCGTGCAATGAGGTTCGGTGTTTCTAAAGGCATCACTAAAACCTACCACACGCAAACACCCTCAGAAAGTTCGGCTTTCGGCTCTGTCGCTCACCGAATGAAGCGCAGTAACAAATTGCTATTATGAAGGAGTTTTGTGACTGATTCATTAACGTCCAGTGACACTTTGACAGTAGTTTCTTTTATGAGACGTTGGCGCTCAGTCTTGACTACACAGATGGCGTAATGGTTATTATAAGACCTACCTATGCCAGTACTGTAGATTCGATTTCTACGCTGAATAATATTTTGTTTGATCTACAAATTTTTGTTCTGAGTCTGAATGTGTCTGTTGAATTATATGTTTTAATGTCTCCTGCAATACAAGGGTTATTGCCCACTAAGCTAAAATACCCAGCACTAAATTAGTTGGCTTAAAAAAAATACGGGGGCAATGTTCTTATGAGAAGAAGAAGAAAATATTTATCCAGTCTTCAAGTTAAACATAAATACTTTTCAGTAAAAACAAATATACTAGTATTTGTTAATTTTTAAATTTAAAATAGGGGATTAAATATTGATAAGGTTTTTGTGTTCTTACTGAATTAAAAACTTTTTTTTTATTGCCAACGGTGGCAAACGAGCAAGCAGCACACCTGATGGTAAGTGAAACTGCTGCACATGGACCTTTGCAATACCAGGAGCACAGCTAGGCCGCTGCCTACCGTGAAGGAAATACTCTTCTTAAACCTCGTTTAAAGAAGGACATGTCATAGAGCTCGGGAAACACAGCAGCAGGTAGTTCATTCCAGAGCTTGCACGTACGTGGGAGAAATGATCGCTGGAATCGTACAGTTGAAGACCATAACGTTTCCAGGTGAAATGGATGAACCCTGCTACGATGTCGAGTGGTACGTTGGTAGAATGGTGACGGTGGTACCAAGTCAAACAGTTCCTCGGAGCACTCCCCGTGAAAGAGTCAGTAGAGTACACAGAGTGACCCAAAGTCTCTCCGCTGCTTCAGCGACTCCAATCTGTCCGTAAGATTGGGATCCCCGACGATTCGAACAGCCCGTCTTTGCAGGGAGAACTATCAAAACTGAACTATCAAAAATAAGGTAAATTTCGTCATATAAAAGACCAGACAGTATGGGTTATATAACTTGTAACTTGAACTCATTCACTCGCTTGAAAAGTGCTTGACACTTGAACTCTCTTCCTTAGGATGTACATATATCTATATTTAAAAATGCATTTATGCAACAAAATAAGTCTTAAAGTTTTTACATTTAAAACATGACATAATACATAATTATTTAAATCAGACCGTTGAAGAGTCTCTTAATTATGTATAAGCAAATATTTACGATGAGAAAAAGCCTAAATAAGAAAGTATTAGCGTTAAATTTGAATTTTACGAGAGATCTTAGCCGACCCTCGCGAACGCATCGAGGCCGCCCTTTTTAAATAATAAACTCGGCTAATGAGCGATGATACAAAAAATCTTAATGAAAAATCCTCATTGAATATTTATAAAGTACGAATAAATATTAAAAGTCTACGTTTAAAATGTTAAAAGCAAATAGCTACAAGGAATTACAAGAAGGAACCGACGCTTTGAATAAAATAATCATAGATTATTTATGGCCCAACATTTTATCTACATTCACTTTTAAATAAAAACATACCTATAAGGTGAAACATGAACAAGAAAATGATGAAATATAAATCTAAATATAGGTATAGTAATGGAATAATGTTATTATTAACCGACTTCTAAAAAAGGAGGATGCTCGGAGATTCGGATGTTTGTATTTTTTTGTTTATGTTTGTTCGTGCCTATCTCCATCGCTTGCCAATGGATTTGAAAAATTCTTTTTTGTTGGAAATTACCCAAATGGTCCCATGAAAATTTTATCGAAATCGGATAAGCGGTTTTTGAAAAATCAACAAAAATCTAAAAATTTATGTACATTGTCCACATTAAAAATCTTTTCGTTTACTCTGCATATTTATAACTTTTTAGGGCTTTTTCAAGTCCCTTTTTTTTTCGGATAACAAATGTCTTATTTATATTACCTTGTTTTATCCAAAGGTGTCGTAAAAGCCCTTAGTTATCTGGTTTTAGGCCTGTTTATAAGTATTGATGTATGTGTCTAGGCAAAGTTTAATTCTTCTTTTCACTGATATACATTTTACTGTATTACGTATTATATTTCTGTGTGGTGACGGAGTAAGAATACAAACCACCACCCACATTGCCCTTAGGCGTCGTAAAAGTTGTCTAAGCAGTGTAATCTATACCAATAAATAAAATTGAAGTGTCTGTTTGTAATGTCAAAATAATAGGCTTTTTTCATGCTCACACGGTTATTTGCACGACACCTATGCCTAAAATATAGATTAATTGTTTTGTCTGTCTGTCTGTTTGTTCCGGGTAATCTTCAAAACGGCTTGACCGATGTCAAAAATTCTTTCACCAATGGAAATCTACAATATCAGGGCGTAAACTAGGCTATATTTTATCCCGGTATTCCCACGGGAACGGGAACTACGCGGGTAAAACGACTAAAACCAAAGCAAAGCGAGGGCGGGTTGCTAGTATCTAATATATGTGTAACAGAAAGAAAATAAAAGACAATTCCAAAACGTGATCAAAGTGGTATAATAGGTTGATTATCTTTGCTCTTATGAAGGCTTGAACACAGCAATAAGCTATGATGGTGATGATGATGAAGTTTTCCTATAGACCATAAATCTTCTCCGCGATAGGAAGGTAATCGGTTCATCACACTATCCAGATTTTTTGACATATTTTTATTTTTAGTTTATCTTCGTAAAGTTAATCAATACCCATCTCGCCAATGGTGTATTGGACGAATATTCTCTCATCTAAAGAAGTCTTAAGAACAACAGTATATGGGTTGAGAAGAAAAAGAAGAGAGTTAATTGCCGTCTAGTAGATAATTTTTTGTGAAAAATATCCCGAAAATAAGAAATAGCCTGAAGGCTAGGAATAATAACTTGTGGTTTGCTTAAAGGATGGTTCTGTATGAGAAACGAAACTGCAGGTTTCGGCTCGAGAGGTTGATATTTCCACTACTTCGAGATGTCGCACAAATCTTATTAGTGCTTAGATCTTGCATGGAAATTGAACCCATAACAATCGTAATATATCTGTCATCATCATCACAGCTTATATACCTCCCACTGCTGGGCTTGAGCCTTCTCCACAATGGGAGGGAAATTGACCCACAGTACCACCCTGGTCAGACGGGTTGGTACAGGGGTACAAGGTTTCATTACGAGTTTTCCTTCTCTTGCATAGATGTTGTATTCATATAACAATCCTTTAGTCATCTTTTACGACACCCACGAGCAAGATACGACGATATGGACGAGGTAGTGATGAATCATATTCTTACTCTGTCACCACATGGCAGTAGTGCTTAGATATTATCTTGCATGGAAATCGAACCCATGATATCTGTATCGTTATTGTTTTTTTTTTTTAAATATAGTACAGTCTACTAGTCACATTATAAACAGAATCTAACAACTTGAGTACATTTTATTCAGTATTCGCTGCACGTAAAGTCCATTCGCAAAGTCCCTCACCATTTGTCAGGCGTAATGTAAGACATTCAAATAATGTGCCTCCTTATGACTACGTCATGTTGGCTTGCATTAAGATGAAATGTAACTGTTGAATATTATATTACTTTAGTTGTATTATTCATAATAATAACAGCATAGATGGTAGCAAAAGTAAATAAATAAAATTGAAAATATTGAATAACCCCACAAACTAAAATAATAATAAAAAAGGTATCACGTTCTCTTCAATAGGAATTATCAATTAATTGTTATTTAGCAATTATACTGGCACACGTGAAGCACTTAACCCTAGACTACTAATCTGAGTCATTTTGACTCGCACCGCGCAAAATTTTTGCTATTTCTCTCTAAGAAAAGAGTGGATCGTTCTGATTCTTTATGCCAACTCAGTCACCAGTTAGATCTTTATGAGAGCGACAAATTTGTGTAGATAAGTGCTACCAGTTTGTAAATACGATGTATATGCGAGTCGGAATGACTCATGATTAGTCTTTGTGTAACTTATTGAAAGTGAGCATTGCAGCAACATGATAGGTTATTGCATGTTTTTTTCGCTATTTTATACATTTTTAAATTCAAAATGTCTTCTCCAAGATTCAAGGGGTGGTTTGCTACTTCATAGATAAAGAATTGGCTATATATATAAACGATAATAGTATTAATAGTAATAGCGATGGAGAAATTGATAGCAGTGAAACTGAGGACCGTTTGGAGTTCGAAGATTCAGAACAACCTGATGGAGACGACGAACCATTGGTGGCAATATCTGCCAGTACTTCGGGGGGGAACTTCGGTCGAGGAGAGGGTATTCCTCAAGGGGTATTCCGTCGGACCGAACACTGACATCAAGTCACCCTGCTCCGGTGGTCAGTCCAACGATGCAGGCGACGTGTCGCGGGTGGGTTACGGGTGTCCGTGCTTACGCCCCTCTGTCGCCCCGGACGGAGCGGACCGAGGAGCGCGCTGATCGTCCATAACCCACCCCCCAAAAAAAAAGTTACTAAAGTTAAGTATCTGAAGCGCGACAAAAATATTGGCAGGTAACATATGATTGAAATAGGTGTTATTTGTGCCAAATTAATATATTTTTTTTATAGTGGATTAGTTCTTCTTTTTTTATAATAAAGTTTAAAAGAAGTAAATTTTATTATTTTTTTAATTTTTTACGAAAGACTGATGAATACGATCTGAAAAAAATCTCCTATGATAATAAAACTTTTTTTTGTTATTAATGTTTACTAAATATAATGTTTTTTTTTTCTTTAGAACCTGTGTCAATGTAGCGACTACCTATATTAAATAAAAATATACACATAAAATAGCATTTGATGTTCAATGTATGAACTTATGTCGTGTGTAGTCAAAATGACTCATGATTAGTATATACCTACGTTTGTAAAATATGATTAGTAGTCTAGGGTTAATCGAGTAATGATACGCCATTACATCATTTGGAAAAGAGTTGATACTGCTAGACCGATATTTACCAAACATAACAAAGACCCACAAGGAAACTGGCTTGCCAATGAAAAAAACTGCATCGAAATGGGTTCATCTGCTGAGCTACGATGCCACAAATAGACGCACATACGCACACACACATACACACACACATACAGACAGACATTGACGTCAAACTTATAACAGAGGGGCTTTTTGCGTCGGGGGTTAAAAGCAATGCCTGGCAGTCTTTGCGACTGCCGATAGAATTGAAAATTAAGTAACTTTTGAGTTGTATCGTCGAGCTGCTAGATAATTAAAATGTAAATAGATAGTCGTATTATATTAAATAAATAAATAAATTATTTTTGAATTTTAAAGATTTGTTAATTACTAATTTAAAGTTTAAACACACACAATAAACACTTCTTTATAAATCAATAATAATTCTAAAATAATAATAATAGTAGTAGTACTTTCAACAAAAGTTGAATAACATATAAAATGTAGCGCTTGGAGTTTATGGATTGGGAAGCAAAAAATAGGTGTGCATGCGTTCTATATAATTTCTAGAGACAAGCGTTCGGTGACGATGACGCGAGCTCCATGATGTTTGTTCTCACAAAAAATGCTCTAAAGAAGTTTCATTTAAAAAAAAAACAGAATATCGGGACGGACGTTCTCATTGGCAGTTGCGTTCCCTTCCACTGGTAAATTATTAAATCATTATTTGAGTTCAAACGCGTCCCATTGTCGGACTCAAGCTTCCTCTACAATAGCAAGGAAAATGATTCACTATAGCACGCTGGTCAGACTGGTTGGCATGGCATTTTATTTCGAGTTTTCCTTCTCGCGCATAGATGTCAGATGTACATTATATCCCTTCCCTTTTATGACATCCACCGGCACTACATGAGGTGATCAATTCTTACTCCGAAGTAATTCAACGTAAAATGTGTTATCTATGTGGTGACGGAGTAAGAATACAATTCACCATTCCCTTCTTGCCCGTGGGTGTCGTTAAAGACGAGTAAGAGATATAATATACATATAACATCTATCCAAGAGAAGGAAAACTCGAAATAGAATCCTGTACTAACACGTCAGACCTGCGTGGCATAGTAGGTCAATTTATTACTTTCGTCTTGCTCGTAGGAGTCGTAAAAGATGACTAAGAGATATAATAAGTATATAATATCTATGCAAGAGAAGGTTAATCTTCCTAACATTATGAAGGAGGCACATATCCAGTACTGGGACGAATATGAGGGGCGATGATGATATGTTGTCATAAAATATTTTATTAAAATGTATATGATAAACAAGCAAACACTTCAATCTTATTTTTCTGTATTGGATCAAACGAAATAAGAAATCTATTCAAGTTTCTTAATCCCGTTATATGCTACATTTAACTTCAGTAAATGAATAAAAGTTATGAATAACTTGAAACAAGTATTTTTCTATTAATCAAACGTTATATAGAAAATGCTTTTCATGAGATTTTCTTTCATTCGTACGACGAACAAAAGCTTCAGCAGTCCGCATTGACCTCGCTCAGTAGTTTTACTTAATATTACTAAGTATAAACGATTCATCAGACTCATTAAAGTCGGTAAACTAAGTTTGCCCGCAAAATAAAAAGAAGTGAAACTCAAGTTTTCACATCGACGAAAAGCAATAAGTTTGTATTTATGGTTCAAATGATAAGATATAGCGTTTTTAGGGTTTAACTCAGTAATTTTTCGTGTGGAGACGGCGTAAAAAAATAATTTACCACCCCCTGATCATCAAAGGACGCTTAAGGGATATTCATTCACTCAATCATCACAGTCATACACGTCCCAAAGTTGGGCTTGAGTCTCCTCCACAATAGGGAGGGAAATTGACCTTACTATACCTCGCTGGTTATTGGTATAGGGTTCTGTTTTGAGTTTTACTTCTCTTGCATAGATGCTATATGCATATTATATCCCATAGTCGTCTTTTACGACATCCATGGACAAGAATGGGAGTGGTGAATTGTATTCTTATTCCGGCACCACACGGACATAATATCCAGAAACAATCGATGCAAGAAAAGGAAATCTCGAAATATACCTCTACACTAATACGTCTGATCAGCGTGGTATAGTAGGTCAAATTCACTTCTATAATGGAGGAGGCCCGAGCCCAGCGGTTGGATGTATATGGGCTGAGATTAGATGAGATGATTGTTTAACTCAAAACTACACTTTATGTAAATGTAGATTTTGTTTGTATGTTTGTTGTAACGGTCAAATCTCAGGATTCCAAAAAGTCTTCTGTCGGATAACCTGTTTTTTTTTTGCTACAAATAGGAAAGACTACAAATACGAACGAAGTATTGTCTGACCAGCGTGGTATAGTAGTTATTTTTTTTTTTCATTTCGGAGGAGTCTTGAGCTCAGTAAGCTGAAATCATGATGATGATGATATTGACAAATAAAATAGAAAATATAATTGGAGCATCAATTACTTATAGAGATTACTACTTGATACGAGCATATCTTCGACCTCTTACGTTCGAACATATTTTTGTAAAATCCTGACAGTTACTTAGCAGAAAATTATCTGTGAAACTATGGTAGATGAGAAAATGCGAATGAGATCAAAAAATAATAGAAATTTATAGGTTAAAAATCAAAAAAAAAGCTTATGAGCTGACAGCCCGAATCATAGCAATTTCGAATTTCGCGCATGCGTAATTCGAAAGCTCTATTTCTTGCTCTTATGCAAAGGATACAATTAGAAAATTCTAAATCCTGGTGAATCTAATCAGGATATTCGCCTATTTTGATTGAATTATTACTTATGACGAGTGTGCAAAGTTTAAATAAAATCTGTTAGATCAAAGTGGGGCAAAATGACACTCAAAGATGCCGTTACATACATGGATACATACATAGGTGAAACTAATAAAAGCATGTTAAAACACCTAATTTTTCTGATTATTTCTTTGTACAAATCTCAAAGAGTAGAAAGACTAAATAATATTTTTTCTGATTACTTCTTGGCAAAAATCTCAAAAATGGAATCGACTTGCATCACTCATCACAGGAGGCACAGATTTTAAAGTAAAACATTAAAATTGATAATATGTATTTGCACTCGCGAGGTATTTATAACAATAAATAATTTGGCATTCGAAACGAATGAATTCGCAATAAGTTTCCCCCTCGCACCCCGCACTTGGAAGTCAGAACAAAGTATGTCCGGTTGTGTTCGAGTTCCATCAGCAGTTTATTGGGACCGGTCTTACGCTCGACACGAACTAATGAATAAAACACTACGTATTCTATATAAAAGCAACATTATGAATCATCTAAACTTATATTAAGAGAATAAAATCATTATAAAATTAAAGTATTCTTACGTTATATTTGATTTTGTTAATGGACAATATCTTCTGTTGAGTGACGGAGTAAGACTACAATTCACTACCCTCTCTCTTGCCGTGGGTGTTGTAAAAGATGACTAAGGGATGAAATGCAGATAAAATCTAGGCAAGAGAGCGTGATATAGTAGAACAAATTCCCTCTCATGAAGGAGAAGGCCCAACAGTGGGATATACATAATAGGCTGTCACGATAATGATACAATATCTTGCCTTGACCATGGGCATCAGCAAAATATTGCCGTAAATTATTCAAAATGTCAAGATAATAAAAGCAACCGGATTGAAAACCCTCAGCGCTCATAAGGGCCAAGTGATCAAATCCGTCTGTGGCTAATACGTGCATAATAAGAAAAAGCAACAAAATCGAATAAAAACACAACAAAATCTGTAAACGTCTTTGTTGTATGTCCCACTAACAGTACTTGCCTCTTATGGCAATTGTCTAATTTATCTTTCCGATGTATGTAATTTGTAGTTTTACAATTAATATGGTAACTTGTGGCAATATTTTAATAGCAGCCAATATCTATACGAGCATTCCCGCCATGTTCTGGACATAACTCTTTGAATATTCAGGTATTGGTTGCTAAATACGCTTGGATGCACTCCAGGGCTATAAAGTAGGACATAACAAGATTTGTGGTTATACGTGCTTACAGCTTGTGAACAGATAAATAAGAAATATATACAAAGGATTTAAGATTTCACAGTTGGAATATTTGTATATGGTCACAAAATAAGAATCCCATTCACTACTCCATTACTCCTCCGTGTCATGACGGAGTAAGAATATAATTTGCCACACTCTATTTTACACGAATAAGGGATATATTATGGATTTAACAACCATGCAAGGAAAACTCGAAATAAAACCTTATACCAACCTTCCCAGCGTGGTGCAGTAGCTAAATTTTCCTCTTATTGTTGAAAAGGCCAGCGGTAGAACGTATATGAGCTGTGATGATGATGACTTCATTACTCGCCCATGGGTGTTGTATAAGCCTACCTACGATATATGATATGTGGATAGCATTTATGTAAACTCGACGTCAAATCTTATACTAAAGCGTCTTGTGTAACTAGCGCGGTATTCTAGGTAATTTTCTCTCACGTGGTGGAAAAGCCCAACAGTAGGAGTATAAAAAGTGAATTAATACTAAATATGAATTAAAATATATAGCAAGATTTATAAGGATCTCTTTAAAAATGAGAGATAATGTTAATATATTCGACTACAGATGGCCTAGTGGTCTTATTGGCGACCTCCTAGACCCGATCCATATGTAATACCATTCTTTATGCAAATTACAAGAAATTATTTTTAGGGTTGGTAAATTAAGTTTTATGAACCCCCAACACAAAGGAGAATTACAACTTTAAACATAGCCAGCCCAAAAAGTAGGCTTTTACTTATTCCTTAGTACGAAATGTTCTTTTAAGAAAAAAAAATCCCTCGGTCGGATACGAACCTCTTCTGTAGCAGCACAATAATTGGCCTACTATACACATCGGCCAGATAAATTTTTTATATGGTACGAGTTCTCTTCTACATATCAATATACGCTACTAATTTATGCGAGAGTACGTCATAGAAGCTATCCTGTATATCATAATTTGTAAGAGATGCTTTTTTGCCATAATCTTCATCCTTAGCAGGGGGCATAGTAATCGTAATTAGAAGGAAAATTGAATAGCAATATTCTTGTATCCAATTCATAAAATTGCCCACAAGAATATTGCTATTCACTTTACTAATAAGCCCTCTACCGTTTTTAACGACATCTATGGGGATTTAAGGTATGATAGAATACTAAATAGCATCACAAGGAAGGGATTTCAGCACTCATAGGAAACCTATAACAACTTCGATTGCTAATCTGACTGCTGAGCATGAAGATTGTAATATTATACCCTTTTTGAAAAGGCGGCAGGCAGGTAAGTCCAATTGTCGAGTACCTGTACCTGATGCCGCCCTAGCCAAGGCCGCGGATGAATGGACCGGGGAATATGCCAACACCCGCAGAGACATGGATCGCATGGGGGTGTCGAGGAGAGAGGATACCTGAAAGGGTATCCCACCGGGCCAGCCACGAACGTCAAGGGTGGGAATATGGTGGGTTATGCTTACCATAGACGGAACGGAGAACGTGCGTTCGCACCAAAACTTGCCTAAAAGAAAGGCATCTCTAATTATGGACGTCGATAATCTGATGAAAATGTTTATGCAAATACTGACGAGATATTCTTATCAACATATAATATAAACAACATAATAAATACAAATACAACAGATATTAAAAGTATTTATAGAGAAGGGTCCGAAAAACCTTCAAGTGCGGTTCAGATGCGTGAAATATGTTTAACTGAGTGTATGAGTCCTGATTGCGATCGAAGTCTTGATGAGCGCTTGTTCCGTTTTCCTTGTAAGCCCTTTTTTTCCTCGAGTGTACTTCGTTAAATATAATTTGACGATTTTGTCTACTATAGCAACTACTACTATTTTTTTGTTTTATTTCTCGCACTAGTATATAAATCTAATTGGTTCATTAGGTGGAGAGGGTGAATTAGGCGTATTGTAGGGCCTTATATCGGCGACGAGGTGCCTAATGGTTGTATGAGCAGAAGTCAAACTATAGCCAGTTTAAAAATTAAAACGAATAATACTTATATTCAGGAGAATGGCATGGCAATGGCACAAAAGTTAGTATTTATTAATGATTCTTGAAAAGTAGATCCTTAGATTTTTTTGGCATTTACTACATCCGTCCATCGATATTTACTATTTCTTCATAAATACTACCAAGAAGTAATAATATGTAATTATTCAATAATAATTATGATCGTCACGCCTGGTAGGCGATTTAGCAACCGCAGTTTGAGTTATAAGATCTCAAAAAATGTTACTACATATTCTGTTAGTACTAATAAAGTTTGTTTAAAAAAATAAAGCTGAACTGTGTCTAGTTTATTCAGCGTCAATTCTAGACGGTTTAATATTAACAAGATTTAAAGTTTCGGAAGCAAAATCCAACAACGTTTAATGATGAAAAAAAAACGCCTAAAATGCGACGCAAACTGGCTCCCGTACAAAAGCAACTTTTCACTCGTAGCTATGAAACTGTCACGGCTGTGGCCGTTGGAAAAGCTCCAAGTGATGTCCAAGCCTCCACCGTGTCCGACAATATAATTACAGTCTTAATGTCCACTTCATAAGATACTTTATTTATTGAAGAACGAACCGCAGTTAATATGCCGCAATGCTTTATTTTTAAATGTATTCTACTCATATTTGTTATCTTTAAACGGTAATTTTGGATTCATGTATCTTAATTTTTTGTGTGATGTTGTATTAAAAATACAATTGGCCAGCCCTTTTCATGTCCGTGATTGTCATGAAAAGCTATTAATGAAAATGATATAAAGATAACATCGATGCAAAGGAATGACATAAAATTCCTTATCTGCTCATATGATTAGTGCAATATGTCAATTTCCCTTCTACAGTCAACAGTGCAACTTGTACGGGCTGAAATGAAAAAGAACAAGACACATATTTTTTTATGTATGATTATGATCATCGTCATCATTACAGCTCATATACATCCCACTGTTAGGCTCGAGCCTCATCCACGATGGCAAAGAAATTGACCTTCTATAACATTTTTTTTTCATGCTGTGGAAATGCATTTACGCACTATCCCCCGCCGGTTACAGACAGGGGAGTGTGTGTGGGACTCGCCGGCCACAGAAGTGACCGAAATACCCACTAAAACCACAGCGGCCCCTTCCACGTTTTTACGAGGTGCCGGAGAAATCGTCTGATGACATTCTATCCCCGACACCCCAACGCTTGGCCGTCTGGCCACGTCCTGTCATCATTCAGGGCGGTGGGAGGAGGAGCGCATTTCTATAACATGCTTGTCAGACGCGTTGATATAGGGTTTTACTTCGAGTTTTCCTTCTCTTGCATAGATGTTATATACATAACCCTTAGTCGTTTTTTACGACACCTACGAGCAAGAAAGGCCACCCCTTTGCTTGCCCGTAGGTGTGAATTGTAGTTTACTCCGCCACTACACGAAGAATGAGTAAGTGACAATTAATTTTTGTTTATGATATTTTTAAAAAGAAAAATTACTGAGGAATCAAAAGAATATTTACATACTGCACACGGCATATAACATGCGGCACTAACACGTGGTCTCTAAATGTCGGCATCATAAAAAGGCTCAGTCTTCTGAAAAAAAAAAAACTTTACTTCTCCATTGCATGTTGAGCACATGCTATGCATGCAGCACGTGCTGATCGTGCTATGGATAAGGCTATGCTTGGTATTTATCTGCGAGATAAAATGCGGAATACGGAAATCTGTAGAAAAACGGGTGTAACCGACATAGCCCAAAAAATTAGCACGTTCATTTGAACGTGCTAATTCTTCGGTTAACGTGCTACTGCCATTTGGAAATAGGCAGGCCACATAGCTCGTCAAATCTACAACCGTTGCAGAAGAAAGATTTTCGATTGGCGACCACAAATCAGACGACGCAGCGTTCAACGACCCCTTACCAGGTGGATTGATGACATCTTGAAAATCGAAAGCGTTGGATGCAAGTGGCACACGAACGTTCTGAGTGGCATTCTCATAGGGAGGCCTATGTCCAACAGTGGACGTCTATGGACTGATGGATGGACGGATATATTAAAAGGAAATTATATTTGATTGATTAAGTAATTACAATTAGAATGTAGAAGTAGATATTTATTTAATTTTCTTACTAAGTGTCAAGTTTACATTACCATTTATATAAACTGTTATTCATCATCAAGTCAGTATGAAAGTCTAGGGCGACGAAAGTAAAAACAATAAAAAGTTAATACAAACAAGTCTTTCAAAACAGCAGGTTTTATTATTTTAACTTAGTTTTAAATTAATATTAGCAGGTAAATATATTAAAATGTCTATTCTGAACAACCCTTCTACTTTTCAAATATTATCTCATTCAAAAACAAATTGTACGCAAAAGTTACATGAATAATATCCTTTCATATTTACATATGAATAAAGTATCGCAAGCCTTAGTGAAAATTAACACATCTAAAATTAATTTAACAGTAATAATAGAAACTTCGGAACAATTATAACAATAAACTATCCTTAATTCCATGAATCTGTGTCGGAGAAAACTTTATACAAACCAAACGGTCGGTTGTTATGAATGTTGTTGGAAGCCAAATAACCGTACAAATTATTATAATTAGTATTGATCCCGTACAAACTTGGTATATAAAATCCATAATTTGATAGGCAAACAGCGAGCAAAGGATCTACGGGTAAATGATTCAAATTATTATATTTGTATTGAAATTTTCTCATAGGCTTTTGTGGTCTATTAAGACGTGATATATCATAATTATTAAGAATGTCGTCATCTTTGATATTATATTTTGATAAAATATTGATCAATTTAGAGTTTAAATTTTGATTGTCTGTGATAGCTGATGTGCGCTCATATACAGTACCCTCGTTTGAACTGTCTTGTTTAATATCTTTTATGTCATCAGTATCTTCACTTACTTCATAACTAATTGTTTTATCAAACATTTTGCTTCTTATGTTCGCAATTTTATCCTCCATAAAATCTTCTTTGTTTATTTGTTTGTCTACAAATGCATCAACATTATTTACTAAAACGGGATAAACAACTGCTTTTGCTCTTCTTGATGATTCTGCAACATTTGTATTATTCGAGATATCTTCGTATACTTCATATCCTAAATTGATTTGTGAACGGATATTTTTATTTAAATTATTAAGTTTATTGGCATTTTCATGCTCTTGATCGTTTTCGTTTAAATTTAATTGAGATTGGGATACTTTATTTGATTCTAACTTTTTGATTGTCGTTTCCAAATGAGGATAGAAAACATTATGGTCAGCTTGTCTCCGAATTTGATTATAAATTTGGTCATGCGGTACTGGTATCCAGCCATCAGAATAAATTTTATATTCTGTATATACATAATTTATGCAAATCTGTAAATATATCATAGTATTATTACAATATGTAGCAAAATAGAAGTACCACGTATAAGTAAAAATATTGGATTCTTATTTATACGCCGAAACGTCTATAGTTTCTGTATAGACGTTTAAGTATTGAGCTAAAACATGCTGGGATATTTTATAAATTGCAATTTGTTATGTGGTGGCTACGAATTATCAACCCTTATATTACGCGTGGCTATTGTAAAAAACGACTCAGCGCTTTACTTTAGGCCTGGGTTAACTACAATTGATGCCATCCGGTAGACAAGCAACCAGTTACAAAACTATGGATGTACTATGCAACAAGAGTTGGAATAGTTGAAATTAGAGTAGTTTGCAATAATTTTGATAATGTTACAGAGAAAATTTCCATTTCATTCTTTCTCTTTTCCGTGGTCGATTCAGAGATCTTAGTAGATAACTTAGTGAAGATGTCAATTTCCCTCCCATTATGGAGGAGGCTCGAGCCCAACAGTGAGACGTATATGAGCTGTGATGATAATTAATTATGAGATTATCTTATCAATTAAAATCAACGTATTCTCTTCACAGAAATTATTTCTAAACCTAATCGCATTTGAGAGTTACTCTAAAGTTTCTAAAGATCATATAGCTGTGATGTTAAAAAACATTTTATTGCATTGTGTATGATTAAATTTTTAACAACTTTTGATTTCTAAATAGTTGGGCATAGGTCTAGGGGTCATTAACTTGAAGTGGCGGATCGCCTGAGCGAGGAGCATCGTCTTCCCCGAGGGGGGTATTCCGTCGGGCCGACCACTGATGACAAGTAACCCTGCTCCAGTGGTCGGCCCAACGACGAAGGCGACGTGGTGTTCGGGTGGGTTGCGGGAGTTGCGTGCTTAAGCCCCTCTGTCGCCCCGGACGGAGTGGTGCGGAAATACGCCGACCGCAATCCACCCCAAAGAAAAAAAAAAAAAGCGCATTAACTTAAACTTTCTAGTTTAATCATATTCAATGAAATATAATTTTCTACTAAGTTACAGATTTAAAAATGAAAAGGGAGAGGATATCATCATCATCTCGGCTCATATACGTCCCACTGCTGGGCACGAGCTTTCTCCATAATTTGAGGACATTAAACCATATTGGTCAGATGGTTTGTATTTCGAATTTTTCTTCTCTTGCATAGATGTTATCTGCATGTCACATCCCTTAGTCGTCTTTTACGACATCTATGGGCAAGAGTAGTATAAAATATTAATAATTAAAATACCACAACTATTAATAATACTCACTGTAAGAATGACGAGGCTCTTATTATCCAACATGTCACCAGACACAAGTGCTCACAACCAAATACAAATCATCTGTGACGAATTTCTAGCAGCAAATGTAAGGTCTACGTCACAAGTAATATTGCTTTTTAAAGTGTATTGTTTCTATGTTTAAAATATAAAGTTATGTCCATTGCATGACATTTTAAGTACAAGTTGTGTGTAGATTGTAATTTATTAACTTCATCGTGTAAAATTTTGGTATTTTATGTAGTGGTAGAAGCACATTGTCGACAGTCGACTGTCTACAGCTGCGGCTTGGTCTATCCGGGGCAGTACCACACTCTCGCAGAAAATCGACGTCTGAGTAGTAAGAATTTGTTACTGTACTTTGCTCTGTGAGCGAGAGAGCCGAAAGCTTCTGAGGATGTTTGGGTGTGGTGGGTTTTAGTGATGCCTTTAGTATCACCAAACCTTATTGCACGCATTCATACTCCTTCAAGGTCTACCTTGAAGGAGTATGAATGCGTGCAATAAGGTTTGGTCACTATCTACAGTGACCTAGTAAAGGTCCGTGGCGGCAGCAACACTTACCATCAGGTTTGCTCGTTTGCCATCATCTAAAATAAAAATAAAATTAAAAAATTTAGAGCCCGCATTCAGAGTCCCTCCACTTTTTCACAGTAGGCAACGACCTAGCAAAGGTATGGAACTTGTACGAGCGGCGGTATCACTGTATCCTTGAACTGCATTATTTTATAATATTTCCCATATATCCAGCCGCCCGAACAAGCCGGCTTCCGAAAAGGCTATAGCACCATAGACCATATCCTCACGCTTCGGCAGATTATACAAAAGACCGAGGAGTATAATCGGCCCCTGTGCTTAGCGTTTGTGGACTATGAGAAAGCCTTTGATTCAGTCGAAACTTGGGCGGTGCTGCAGTCCCTTCAGCGGTGCCAAATCGACCATCGCTATATCGAAGTGCTGAAGTGTTTGTATAGGAACGCCACAATGTCAGTCCGTATCCGGGATAAGAGTACGAAACCGATCCAGTTGCAGAAAGGCGTGAGACAGGGAGATGTCATCTCTCCGAAACTGTTCACCACTGCACTGGAAGATGTCTTCAAGCTCTTAGACTGGACTGGACTCGGCATCAACATTAACGGCGAATACATCACTCACCTTCGATTCGCAGACGATATCGTCGTTATGGCAGAATCCATGGAGGACCTTGGCACTATGCTCAATGATCTCAGCAGGGTATCCCAACTAGTGGGTCTACGAATGAACATGGACAAGACGAAAGTCATGTCAAATACCCATGTCATTCCTGTACCGGTCCTAGTTGGCAATGCGATTCTCGAAGTTGTCAATCACTATGTTTACCTAGGACAAACAGTCCAGTTAGGTAGATCCAATTTCGAGAAAGAGATCAGCCGACGAATCCAACTCGGTTGGGCAGCGTTCGGGAAACTTAAGAGGATCTTCTCGTCCAACATACCTCAGTGTCTGAAAACACAGGTCTACGACCAGTGTGTGTTACCAGTGATGACTTACGGCACGGAAACGTGGTCCCTAAATGTAGGCCTCATATCAAGGCTCAAAGTCGCTCAGCGTGCTATGGAACGGGCTATGCTCGGGATTTCTCTGCGAGATAGAATCCGGAATACAGAAATCCGCAGAAGAACGGGTGTAACCGACATAGCACGAAGAATTAGCACGCTGAAGTGGCAATGGGCAGGCCACATCGCTCGACGAACCGACAACCGCTGGGGAAGAAAGGTTCTCGAGTGGCGACCACGCATCGGACGACGCAGTGTAGGACGCCCCCCCACTAGGTGGACCGACGACCTAGTGAAAGTTGCTGGGCGTCGTTGGATGCAGGCGGCACAGGACCGCACATTGTGGCGCAATATGAGGGAGGCCTACGTCCAGCAGTGGACGGCAATAGGCTGAAATGATGATGAATGATGATCCAATAATGAATAACTAGATGAATGTTGGGGTTCTATTCATCATCTCAGTCCACATAAGCCCCACTATTGGGCTTGAGGCTCCTCCTTATTGGGAGGGGAATTGAGCGTCTATACCACGTTGGTTAGACGTGTTGGCATAAGGTATTATGTCCAGTTTACCTTTTCTAGCATAAGTGTTATATGCATAATATATCTCTTAGCCATTTTTACGATATATACGGGCAAAATAGGTAATGGTGAATTGTATACTTGCTCCGTCACCACACGAATGGGATTCTATTATAGACATTCTATTTATTCTAACCATAGTTTGTACAACATCTTCTTTTACAATAAGCTATGTAAAAGAAAGTGTAAGATCTTGGTGTAATTTCTTCTTTTGCTTTAAAGAAAGATAATACAAAGACATCTAAGAGATTATATTACACATTTAACATCTATGCAAGAGAAGGAAAACTCGATATAAAACTCTATAACATCACGCGTGACCAATATGTTATAGCTCAATTTCCCTCCCACTGTGTAAGCCCAACAGTGGGACCTACACGAGCTGTGATGATAATGATGATAGTTAAAGAATAACTGTACTAGTAATGTTTACAAAAAGGTTATATTAAAATGAAAGTCAATAAAATTACTCCCAATTCTAGTGTTTTAATTTAGAATCCCCGATGAACACTGCCCTACAATTTCACTGGCACTAAACGAGTACAAAGAGTTTTCCCATCTTAATTACTTCTTTGCAGCACTCAATTGGACAAGGAATTGCTTTTAACCACTCAACACACTCCCACCTACGCTTACACTCACCGTTTACTTACTATGTATTATTTAACTTTGGCTTATTAAGCAATTTATTGATAAATTCATTAGCTGTTTTATTTTTATAAAACAATATAGCAGAATGCAATTTTAAGATAAGTGGAATAAAGGATTTTGGTTTTTAATCAAAAGCTGTTAATTCAATTATAAATATTTGCCAAAAATATATATGGTAGAAAAGTATGTTTTTATTTTCATTTCATAATAACTTCTTATAGCATAGCATAGCCCGCACCAAAATTCACTTTCCTAAAATAAACTATTATCCCAAGGGAACATATTATCGAGATAAAAAGTATTATATATTATCTAGGAAATTATTTATGTGTCAATTTTCATCCAAAATGGTCAACAGTTAACACGTGGTGAAGTAATAAACATCCTCACAAACTTACACTTTTATAATATTACTTTCACCCGCGTAGTTCAAATGCCCGTAGAAATACAGTAATTCCTTCCTTAATCGTTTTTTACGACAGCCAGAGGAAAAAATTAGAGGGTTTGTAATTCATATAATTACTCCCTCAACACGCAGAAAATTTAAAAAAAAAATATAGACCTTAATTTTGAGTTCCTCAACATATTATGTCCCTTACACGTCTTTTACCCACAAGTGAGTATGGGGGTATTGAATAGTATTCTTGTAAAATCACCATATTACCTAGCCTAGTATGTATACCACGCTGAAAAAAACCACTCGGTTTGATGCTCTGTTTGGTTTCTGAAAGGCTTTAAACGGCTTGACTATCGCTAAGAGCCATGGCTGTGAAGGCTATCACTGACAGAGAAGTGCTGTAAGCAGTGTCTTTAGACATCGCAACGTATCTGGGGGCACGGCAGCAAAAAAAAGTCGGGCAAAACGCAACAATGCCGTAACATACTTTTCTCGAAGCCATTCAGGCCATTTTCGACCCCCTATAACTTCGTTGTTAATAAAGCTAGAAAGCTGAATTTTTAGTAACCTAGCAGGAATTGTATACACATTGTGTGTTTCAAATTTCATTCAATTTGAACCAATAGTTTAAGAATTATAACTAGTCAAAATTTCGTAATTTTGTCACTCACTGACTGACTGACCGATCATCAATATTAAAGTGGCACTTCTAGTAGACATAGAAGCTTCAAGTTTAGAATGCAATTAGTATTTAGTATATAAGTGAAGGAAAAATTATGAAACATTATAATTTTCATCCAGTTTCCGAGATACACTAACTGCATAAATAATTTTGTAAATTCATATAAATATATAGGATTACAACGTTACATTTGCAGTTAATGAAATGTAACTTTGTAAAAAAAAAGAATACATTTGTCGCTTCATTGCTTCTCTATGGGAATCATAACAACCGGCTAAAGACTACGCAGATGACGTAGTGGTTAAGATACCAACGCACCGTGCTAGTGTCGCGGGTTCGAATCCCATGCAAGACAACACCTTGTACGATCCACAAATTGTTGTTCTGAGTCTGAATGTAATTTGTGTCGGTTAATTATATGTTCTTTACGTATGGTGACGAAGTAAGAATACAATTCACCACTCTCTATCTTGCCCGTGGATATCGTAAGCGACGACTATGGGATATAATATGCACATACCATCTATGCAAGAGAAGGAAAACTGAAATGAAACCCTATATCAACATGTCTGACCAGCATGGTATAGTGGGTCAAATTCCCTCCCATTGTGGAGGAGGCCCGAGCCCAACAGTGGGACATATGAGGGCTGCGATAATGATGCGATGTTGAATTATATGTTTGTAAAGTCCCCCACCCCCTATCTTACCCGTGGGTGATCGTCCGAGACGACTAAGGGATATAAAACGCATATAACATCTATGCAAGAGAAGGAAAACTCGAAATAAAACCCTATACCAACACGCCTGACCAGCGTGGTATAGTAGGTCAATTACCCTTCCATTATGGAGGAGGCCCGAGCCCATCAGTGGGACGTATATGGGCTGAGATGATGATGATGATGATGAAAGTCCCCCACAATATAAGGATTATTATTACCTTAGTGCAAGGCGTTGTCATTTAAAAAAAGATTCAACAGGAAGGAGAGTGGGCAGCAGCTCTCGCCGGGGAAATGTATGATATCTCACTGCGAAACCGACCCGCCTACTAAACGTGGCGACTACGTCATTATCCTCATAATGCAAAGAAAAATAAGCTCTAGTCACAGCAACTCTTTGACGCGGTCACCGCCTTCTGTGAGGCCGTAATCTCACGGAAGGAGGCGGTGGATCGTGTGCGAGTAGAGCTCCTATTCGGCGACACGTTCCGCCGCCGGCGACTCGGGCGGCGCAGGCGCGAGTATCTGCGCCTAATGCCACCCTAGCCGAGGCCGCGGGTGATCGGACCGGGGAATTGTCCGTCACCCGCAGAGAGGCTGACCGCGCGACGGCGAGCGACGTTCCAGGACGTCGAGAGGTGAGGTTACCCGAAAGGGTATTCCGTCAGGCCGACCACTGACGACAAGTCACATCTGCTCCGGTGGTCGGCCCAACAACGAGGTGACGTGGGTACGGGTGGGTTATGGGCCCGCGCGCCGTCCTTTCATCGCCCCGGACGGACTGGAGCGCGCGTGCGCTTACCATAGCCCACAACTGAAAAAAAAAAAAAAAAAGTCATGGCAACTCTGTTACCCTTGAGCGTCGTTGGATGCAGGTGCCACAGTACCGCACTTTATGGTGAAGCATGAGGGGGGTCTATGTTCTACAGTGGACGGCGATAGGCTGAATGATGATTGGCATAATAGGTTTAGACAGATACGTAGATATTATGTTCAAAGATTACTTGTAAAATGGTCAATCAACTTAATGAAAAAGCAAGAGTAGGACGTGTCTTATGAAATTGTACCAAAATCTCCCAAAGTATTAAGCAAACTAAATTGCCTGAAATTTATCTGAAAGAAAGAACGCCATCATTAGGCTCGATTGCCATCAAAGTGGAGAGGCGACTAGAGGAGATGTGTTTCGAAACACCAATCAAATTTCTTTATTTCCACATCTCTCCGCTTAGTTTAGGTAGAATTGACTCAAGCGGCAAGGAGAGATGTCTCATTTTTCAGAGAGTGTGCTCTAAGAAAATCCTTTGTTGGTATTCAAGAAGTAAAAGGTACTGGAAAGGCAAATAAGTAGGTCTATCTACAAAAAGAAATGAGATACCATCAAAAACAAGTCTTGTAAAAAAAAGCCAAGCCTCGCAACTGAGTTCTTCTACCATAAAAAGTTGTGAAATCTATGTTATGGTATACCAAGTTGGTTAACTCATTCAGTCCCTGCTTAAGGGACCTTTCTTCTTAAGTTATTACGTAAATAGCTAACCTTTTTTTTTTTTTTTTTTGGGTGGGTCGCGGTCGGCGCGCCTCCGCACCACTCCGTCCGGGGCGACAGAGGGGATTAAGCACGCAACTCCCGCAACCCACCCGAAAACCACCTCGCCTTCGTCATTGGGCCGACCACCGGAGCAGGTTTACTTGTCGTCAGTGGTCGGCCCGACGGAATACCCCCTACGCGGGGTACCCTCCCGTCGACCGACGTCCCCCCCTCGGGGAGGACGTCGGTCTTTCCTCACGCGGTCGGCCTCTCGGCGGGTGACGGACTAATCCCCGGTCACGTCACCCGCGGCCTCGGCTAGGGCGGCATGAGGCGCAGATAGTTGCGCCTGCGCCGCCCCAGTCGCCGGCGGCGGATCTCCTCATCGAGGCTGCGCTCCACGCGCAGACGATCCGCCGCCTCCTTCTGCGAGATCACTGTCTCGCAGAAGGCTGCGACCGCGTCCCAGTTCCCGACGCTGTCGACCATTTTTCTACCATAAAAATTTGTGAGATCCATGTTATACCAAGTCGGTTAACTCATTCAGTTCCTGCTTAAGGGACCTTTCTTCTTAAGTTATTACGTAAATAGCTAACCTAACAACTTCTTATAGTGACTATATCAATATTAAAGTTCTTTTATATTTATTCAACAGTCTAACATTTAGGTGCAACGGTGAAGTGCACTGTTACTAGAAAGTGTCTGTCTACCTAAGGCGACTAATAACATACTAATTGGAGAAGCGTCCTCTGCGTAGACCGTACAAGGAACGTTGTGCGAACACCCCTGTTGTCCATTTACCAGCAAGGGTTAGGTTGGATGGATTGGAGATTAGTCTGCAACCTGCAGAGAGGGCGACCGCGTGAAGGCGACGCTCCAGCAACACTGTCTTGTTGCCGGGGCATCGAAGGGGACGGTACCCGAAAGAATAACCCGCTGGACCGATCACTGAAGTCAAGGAATCGGTAACAACGGTCGGCTTAACTCCCTTTCGGGCGGCCATAGTTTTTAACGGCAACGACACATACATCGCCGGAATTGGGCGATGTAAGAGGGGGCAATACCTGGTTATTCTCGGCAGTGAGAATAGGCGGAATAGAATTGAGGCCCTAGCTTAAGGTGGCCTTGGTTAAACGCCCTCCGAAAGGCGATCCTCTGACGTCCCCAGAATGATGGTTTTTAGTGGGTATTCTGGGAAGTTACGCCGTCCGGTGAGTCCCACATAAACCCCCCCCCCCTCCCCCCTAATACCACCAAGGGGCGGGACATGCATAAAAGCATTTTCCAACAGTGTCAAAAAAAAATGGTTAAACGCCCTACTAATTCATGAACACACTGGAAAATCTGTTGTTGATTAGATAATTTTCTTTAGCACATTTCATCTTGTATAATGAAAGATATGAACCTAGTTACATAAAATTTCCTTTATTCGCTAAAGTTTTACATGCGAACAATAAAGCAATTCGTTACATTTTTCGTCGGCCTCTCTCGGCTCTCCGCAGTCGTGCCAATGCACAAATTTATCTAATTAAGGCCCGTTAAAACTCCGCCAACTTCAATAATACTTACGTTCAACAGATCCGCGCGAAATATCTTAATTTGCACAAGTTATTAAGTACCTGTTTTAAATGGATGATGACGCTTTTGTAGATGCTTACACTCTGTATCGTTTCCACGTGTAATTATTTTTGTAGATTTCATTTAATTTTATATTTATTCTGTCATATTTTTAATACTTTTGTCCATGTAATGACGGAATAAGAATACAATTCGCCATTACATATCTTCTTCATCAGCCTCTAGGCCACATAAGTTCCACTTTAGGGTAGGGTCTCCTCCACGATGGGAGGGAAATTGACCAACTATACCCCGCTGGTCCAAGTATACCAAGAAGGAAAACTTAACATAATACCCTATACTAAGCTGTCTGGTCAGCATTATATACTCTTAGTAGGTTAGTTCCGTGTGGTGACGGAGTAAGAATACAATTCACCACCCCCTATCTTACCCGTGGGTGATCGTACGAGACGACTAAGGGATATAAAATGCATATAACATCTATGCGAGAGAAGGAAAACTCGAAATAAAACCCTGTACCAACACGTTTGACCAGCGTGGTATAGTAGGTCAATTACCCTTCCATTGTGGGGGAGGCCCGGGCCCAACGGTGGGACGTGTATGGGCTGAGATGATGATGAGTAAGTTAGTTACTCTCCTATTGTGAAGCTCAAGCGCTGGGCTTGACCTTCACAATGGAGCTTCACGTGGTAGGTATATAAGCTGAGATGATGATAATGATGAATTTTAATACGTAAAATTGTGTTTTGTATATACACTATTAAAAGCAGATAGCAACGACTTTGTTAAAAATTATGTTTTACTAGTAACCCGCCCTCGTTTCGTTTCGGTTTTAGACGCCTTACCCGCATAGTTCCTGTTCCCGTGAGAATACCGGGATAAAAGTTAGCCTAACTTGTTTCTTATATAGACAGTTAACTGATAGTAAAATATTATCGAAATCGGTAGAAC
This sequence comes from Lymantria dispar, assembly GCA_032191425.1. Lineage (NCBI taxonomy): Eukaryota > Metazoa > Arthropoda > Insecta > Lepidoptera > Erebidae > Lymantria > Lymantria dispar. Next base: position 1,300,664 of record CM063449.1, read on the forward strand.
CGTTTTGAAGATTACCACAAACAGACAGACAGATAACAAAAAGGTTTAAACTGTATTTTACTCATAGGTCTCGGTCAAATTACCGTGTGAGCATGAAAAAAATCCATTATTTTGACATTACAAACAGACACTTCAATTTTATTTATTGGTATAGATTGAATATAATTAGACTCGAAAGAAATAATTGATACTGTCTTCTAGCTCTCAGAAAATTGAGCTCTTAAAAGTCAAATCATATTAAGCGGAATATAATTATCTACAAAGTCACAGCACTCTGACCTTTAGAAAATTTGAAAAGCTAACCTTAACATGCAATTAGAAGTAATTAATGTAAAAAAAAATAAGTTGATTTGAATTGTAAATAAAATTGCTTTACGGATTTTATCGCGTTTGTATTTGATTTTTGATTGCCCGACGTTTCGAACACTTTACAGCATTCAAGATCACGGGCGGACTAAGATGTCTGACGTCCAACAAGTCATCGTCATTACAGATGTTTATAATTCTACCCGCTACAGAAATTAATTATTACATTTTAACCCACATTTTGGTACAAATTTATTGCCAGTATAATAAGAAAATGATTGATTGATATTAATTAATAGGAGTTCTGAGTGGTGACGGATTAAGAATACAATTCACAACCCCCCTTGTAGTACGTGGGTGTCGTAAATGACGACTAAGAGGTTACAGTATGCAGATGATATCTACGCAAGAGAATGGGAACTCGAAATAAAACTATATACCAACACGTCTGACCAGCGTGGTTTAGTAGGTCAATTTCCCTCCTATTATAAAGGAGCCTCGATCCCAACAGTGGGACGTATATGAGCCGAAATGAATGAATGAATTATGATTACTAAAAAATAAATTTACTTATTAACTACTAGCAACCCGCCCTCGCTTCGCTTCGGTTTCAGTCCCCTTACCCGTGTAGTTCCCAATCCCGTGGGAATATCGGAATAAAATATAGCCTATATTACTCCCTGATATTATAGCTCTCCATTGGTGAAAGAATTTTTGAAATCGGTCCAGTATTTTGGAGCCTATTCAATACCAACAAACAAATCTTTCCTTTTTATAATATTTATATAGATTTAACTAACGGAATGAATATTAACCGTCTTTTTATAATTGTATGGTAGATAATCAAATAGAGTAATAAGGGAATTTAAGTCCAACAGTGGACATTCAAAAGCTGACAGATTAATAGATACGGTTTAAAATGATTTTATTGAAATGAAATTACAATCCCGCGTAACCAAATTTACTAACAAGTTAAAAAAAGATACATAATATAATGTAATTTTAAAAAATGAGACTGCATTAAAAAAACGTTATCCTCAATAACAAATAGCTGGTAAGCCTCATTTAAACCGGCGCAAGGATGCCTTGATATCTCCCTATCACCCCTCTTTTCATCACCTCAAGCGGTGTCATCATCGTTAATCTTTCGCGACAATGATTAATGACGTTGATATTATACACTTTCATATTTTTCTGCATCATCTGCATTCATTCGATAATAGGTATATATTTTAATAAAAATTTTCAAGTAAGACAAGAATTTTACCTACCAATAATTATTAATATGATACTCGATAATGGAGAACTCGAAATAAGACCTTATGCCAACACGTCTGACCCGCGCGGTATCATCTCAGCTCATATACGTCCCACTGCTGGGCTCCAGCTTCCTCTACGATAGGAGGAAAATTGACCTACTATACTATGCTGGTCAGACATGTTCGTAAAAGGTTTTATTGGAACGAAGTTCCTTATCGCGCATTGCGAAAGGGGGCTAGACGGAAAAAATTAAGACCAAAAGTTGTAACGACACTTTTTGCTATAGTCGTAAGCCGTGCGGCGTGTAATGTAATTTAATTATATTGATTTTCGAGATTTATATTAATAAATTAATAAAATAATAAATTATTAATATTAATAAATAAATAATTTAATTTATTTTTTATAAAATTCTTTTAATAAAATTATTTATTATTTTATTTAATCCACTAATATTAAATAATAACACCTCTCAATTTTTTTTAATAAAACTTCGCTCCATCCGGGTGTCCCTTGACACCTCTCAAGTTTTTTTTCGAGTTTTCCTTCTCTTACACAGATGTTATATGCGTATTACATCCCTCAGCCGTCTTTTAGGATATTCAAGGTCAAGATAGACTGATGAATTCTGTGGTGTTTCTTAACGAAATAAGAATACCATTCACCACTGCCTTGCCCGTGGATGTCATAAAAAATGACTAAGGGATATAATACGCATATAACATCTGTGCAAGAGAAGGAAAACTCGATATAAAACCCTATACCTATGTTTGACCAGCGTGATATACTTAGTAAGGTCAATCTCCCTCCTCATGTGGATGAGACTCTAGCCCAACAGTGGGACATATATGAGCTGAATTAATGATGATGAGTTTTATTCTTACTCCGTCACCGCACGGAAAGACCAGCGCGATATCTCAGGCGATAGGTCAATTACTCTGTCATTATGGAGGAGGCTTGAGCCCAACAGTGGGACTTTTATGAGCCGACATGCTTAGTGTGAAGACAGACTAAAACTAAAATCCACTCATTGCTTTCCTGGGGGTGTAATAAAAGGTGACTATATTTAGGGGTGTCATAAAAGGTGACTAAAGGGTTTAAGTTTAGATAAATGCCAAAAGAATTAAAATGAAACTTTATGCTAACTTATCGGACCACCTATAAAATAGTATTTTTAGAAAGAAAGAAAGAAAAATAATTTATTACTCCTTTACGGGAGGGAAACATCACAAAAGGTCATGCAGTGAGTACAATATAGATAAAACAATAAATAATAATAAAAAAAACACAAAAAGAAATTGATATCAACACTGGTATTCCCTTCGCAAAAGAGAAAATGGATCGCTGCTCAGCATAATGTTGAGGCATCAAGAGAGATACCGCAACGCTGTTATTCTGCAGCGTCCTGCGACGTCTGTCAGCAAAGTACAGGTAGCAGCTGAATATAATTAAACTAACAAATTACAGCTGCTTTTGTAAATAATATTCAAATAATAGAAAAATAATAATAACAATAATAAACATACGGATTAAGTGCAGTACTAAATTATCTAATCTTACGCGTATAAGTAAAAATAAGAAATAATAAAATAAACAAAAATAACATTTAACAAACAAAAATAACATTCAACAAAAATTTAAGGTGAAAAATGACCTACAGCTATAGATCAAATCAACAGCAATAAGTATATTTTCACCCTGAAATAGTTTTTTTTTTTTATAAATTATCATCATCTCAGTCCACCTAAGTCCGACTATTGGGCTCGAGTCTCCTACATAATGACAGGGAAATTGACCTACAATACCACGCTGGTCAAACGTGTTGGCAAGGTTTTATGTTGGGTTTTTCTTCTCTTGCGTAGATATTATTTGTGTATCATATCCCTTAGACGTCTTTTACTATACCCACGCTAAGAGAGGGGGGTGGAGAATTTTATTCTTATTCAGTCACCACATGGAGAGGTCAACGATATTAATAAACCTATCAAACGAAAACTAATTAATACCTTAATACTCCGTCACCACACGAAAATAATTATTTTTATGGCGTTTGTTTACAGCGTTCATGGTCAAAAATTTTAAAAAATAACCTAATAATAAGTTCTCCGGCCACGGAACACACGGAACTCGGAACCGGTGGTCGGCCTAATGGCGAAACAGAGGAATTACGATGGGTTATGAGCCCAAGCGCTGTCCTTTTGTCGCCCCCGACGGAATAAACGGCGTGGGCGTTGACCACAGCCCACCAAAAAATAAAAAGAAGTAAATAAATTCTTGATACCCAATTTTCAAGATAGCATTGAGAACGCCCAATAATTTCCACTAGAAAGTCATCAAAATTATACGTGCGCTCTAGATTTCTACGGTGTAGCTTGTATCGCAGTATTCTATAATTACTCCAAATGCCTCAAAAATCGGTTACACGTTTTTAGCTGCCAAGATACAAGGCCAGTGGACACCAGAAGCAAGTAGTTAAATTTTGCGTTTAGCAAATGCATCCAATTTTTATTATTATAATATCGCGCCATCTGTTAGTTATTTTAAACATTATTGTGAATGCACGTTTTTATAAACAAATTAGTTCTTATATGCTTCATAGATGGCGGTATTTGATAATACGAAAGTTATTACAGTTATATCTTATACTGTGAATTAAAAATTAACTTCTCTTATCTGATTTAATATTTTTATCATTATGAGATATTACTATATATTTCTTTTTAGATTTTATTAATGAACATGAACAATTATGTGTGCTGCCATCTGTTAATACTTACTGAACTAATTCGTATTGCAGTTGTTGTTGTGCCTAAACTCTCTGTATTTCATTGACATGTAATAGATGGCGTAGTACACAACATAAGTTATAAATGCGTCTAGCCGCAAATTTAGAGAGTTAGGTTTTTAAAAACTAGTCAAATATTATCCATGTGATGACTGACCAATATTCAGCGGCGGCCTTACCCATTGCGAGGCTCCGGGCGGCAGGTCTTTGCGAGGCCCCGGGCGGCAGGTCTTTGCGAGGCCCTTTGTCCTTCGTGAAAAGTATGAGATACGAAAGTAGGTCTGGTTGTTTGGTTTAGGGATTTGTCATGTTTGATGAAAATACTAAAGTGGTACAAATAAATAAAATTTAAGTTTTATAATATTGAAAACAAAGTTAATTAATTATACTCGTTCCAACCATTTATTTTACTTTTGACACATGCTTTAGGACGTAACTGTTTCATTATACGCAATTATTAACTTTGAAACGAGTGAACAGAGAAATATATAAACTGCCCAATAATATTTATATATCTTAATTATTACCCACTAAATACATTAATATGCCGTAAATATTCATCAATTCATAAAATTTAAGTGATAATTCATTTCCGTTATAAAAAAAGTTACGTTCTATCGCATCTAGTGACAGGATCAAAAGTATTCGGTGCAAACTAATGAATCGCAAATAATCGATTACACTTATTTGCAGTTAAGTCAGCTGACAACTGAGTTTTGAATTGTTGTAATATAGACAACACGTTAAAATTGTATCAGGGAGATATAAAAATCTTCTCATCATACCTATAACATGAAATAAAACTATCCGTCCACATCTTCCCCATTATCACGAAGCCAGTTTATAATCTCGTGTTTTTTGTTGGCCTGTGTTGGCATTTTATTAATTTGGCGAGAGTGATAGGGTGCATTATCAATAAATATTGTTGATGGCTCTTCAAGTGATGTAAGCATTTCTCTGAACCACTTTTCATACACGTCCGCATTCATCTCCTCATGATAGTCTCCTGTTTTTTTTTGATTTGAACGCTAACAGAGCGTCTGGTACAAATCCCTTTGTAGTTCCCGCATGGCAAATGATGAGGCGTTCACCTTTCCACATTGGCACTGCAGAAGTAGAAGCAGCAGTATCGTCAGTCCAACCTTTTGGTATGGAATGATTGGCATTGAGCCAAGTTTCATCTGTGAAAACGACATTCGACCAGTCTTCTATTTTCTTCGCTTGTCTTAAAAATTCACAGCGAGACAAGGCTATATCACGACGTTCCATTAAAATTTTTCTTTTGTCGGATTTCTTATACAAGAACCCGATTTGGTGCAGCACCTTTGACAAAGAAGATTTTTGACCACGAAACAAGCCACAATTTCGTAGAGACGCTACTAATTTTTTCAAAGTAGGAATCTCTTTGCTTGTGTAATAATTGTATATATGACGACGAATAGCATCAGTATCAAAACTGTCAATTGCTGTCACTTTACGGGGCTGACGTTTTTTCTTAGGCGTTGATAGCTTGTTCTGTTCAATACCACTACTACCATAGGCTTCTTTAGTGATTTTCGCCACCGTTGGAGCACTAATACCTAATGCTGCTGCAACACGGTCTCTAACTTGGGTTACTGGTATAAGGAATCCGCTATTGCGGCTTTCCTTTTCAAAAAATTCACGAAGCCGCAGCACTAACTCTCTGGATTGTCCTTTAAGCACCATACCTTTCGGCATTTTGCAAGTAAAATCTTACTGGGAGGAACGATACGCTCAACTCAATCAAAGTAAGAACAATGAAATCAATACGGTGGAATATAAATACTCAACACAGCGTATGAAAAATATGAAAGAGCACTCAGCGAACAGAAATGTGACTAGCACGGGAGTCTTGTTGCGAGTGACAGACAACACAACAAAATGGCGTCGCCGGTGCGCCGTTCAGTGTTGCCAATTCGGCTTAAAAATAAAGGGGTAGGCTGGATGAGAAAATTAGTGATTTACTACCGCAGACGAGGGCGCCATTGTCTCTAAGTAAAGTTTGGAGCAGCGGACCCCGCTTAATGGAAAAATGCTTCATAAAGTAGTTATTTTTTATTTTGCAAAGTACAAAGTAAAATATTTTGGGAGGACTGAATTAGTGGGTATGCAAAAATTAATGTGCCCAAATAACAAATATATTTACAGAAGTGAAGTTTTTAAATAATATGAAATATGTATTTAAGCAAAAATAAAATATCCGTGTTAAATCGATTAAAAGTTCTTCCTGACTAAAATCGATTATTACAAAACATAGTATCCGTAATACATTGGTACAACACTAATTGATTAGAATTCGACCTGCCAAAAGTAAAATAAATGGTTGGAACGAGTATAATAAGTAAAAATGTAATTTAAAATCTATATTTTTTTAAATTTGCTTGGGTTGTTGCGTGAGGCCGCTGTAAGCGCGAGGCCCCTGTAAGCGCAAGGCCCCGGGCGATTGCCCTGTTCGCCACCCCCTAAGGCCGCCACTGTCAATATTAGTATTGCCGAAAACCATAGGAGGCAGTTACCACTTACAAAGTCAATATAAAAAACATTGTTTCTCACATATTAGAGAAGAGGCTTGAGCCCAGCAGTGGGACATATTTGAGCTGAGATGATGTTGATGATATTAAACTTTCATGAACATTTCATTTTTCATTAAAACGCTACTCTTGCACAATGTAATTATTATTTTTTGTGTCAGAACTGGACTGTTGCAGAAATAGGTGACAAAATATACAAAAAAAAAATACAAGGACACATGAAAAGTTAGAACTCGTCCGTTTCAGAATAATTGTTTAGGTATAGGTTGTTTACAAAGCGGGATAGGTATTTTAGTTAGAACGCGGGGAAACGGGACAGACAGCTTAAAAACGGAACTGTCCCGTTAAGAACGGTATCTATGTTCACGTTAGTTGTAGGTACCCCAAAATTCGAACAAAATACATATTATTTTATCATCAAAGTGTCCTTTTACATAACACTTTACCATTAGATGAATTAGGTAATAAGTATGACTTATTGGACATGAGCTATACCTACTCCATGACCATAAACATTGCAAAGTACTCGAAATGATGGTAAATTAAAGATCAAATCATCATAATCATCACAGCTCATATACGTCCCACTGCTGGACTCGAGCCTCCTCTACAAGGAGAGGGCAATTGACCATGCCACGCTGGTCAGGCAAGTTGCTGTAGGGTTTTGTTTCGAGTTTCCCTTCTCTTGCATAGATGTTATCTGAACGTTCTAATCCCTTAGTGGTCTTTTACGACATCCACGTGCAAGATGGTGGGCGGTAGATTGTATTCTTACTCCGTGGCTACACGGAATAATTATTAAATCAAATACAAACACGAAAATCTGTAAAAACACATTGTAGGGGAGACTTGGGAGAGTTGTGACAGTGGAGAGTTGTGACAAGGACGATTTCTCGGAACCTATGACCGTTAACGAGTTGGCATAAGCGCATAATCGTCTTTTTAGTGATGCGCTACTTGACAAATTATACACTAAAGGTACACGGCAAGTGGTTGTGTGAGTACGGCGTCTGCATGGCAAAAACACCGAAAAGTAAGTTTTTTATCAATATTTTGAATGCATTTAAATCGTGATCTATTGCATTAACGTGGATTTGCTATTTTTTCCATATTGTGCAGTTTTTGAAGTTTCAACCCGTGGCATTTTTTTGTTATGTTTGCATCTTGTTTTAAAATTACAAATTATTATTCTGTATAGGTCGCGATTTTTGGCCCATAGGAGAGTTGCGACACGCTGTCACAACTCTCCTATTTTACTTTTATTTTCTGGTGAGCTTATTTAAGATGCTTTTTGTAATGTTTTTATTATGTTTATGTATATGTTTGTTTTTATAATCAACTCTTATAACTTAAGTTTGATATAAAAGGTGATCGGCAATTTAATTCTCTGTTAAATATGTAATTTTTGACAGAAATTTATTTGGGCATGTGGTTTGGTGTTGTGCTGATTTTTTTTACAGAATGTCTAATAAATATAAACGAAAGACTGAGAGGAGAAGGGCTGGTGTCGTAGGTTATGAATTGGCGTTTCGGCAATTTCGTTACGATGTCAAAGTCTTCGAAAGCCCGCATCCTCTCACAATCTCAACCATATATCTTTGCAAAAATATATAAAGAAGAAACAGGCTTTCCAAAATAAAGAATATGATATGGCTGCATCTATGCCTTATGCTAGTTCAACGATATTTACAGAAGAGCAAGAAAATATTAAATGTAGAAGTTATTTGGAACGTCTATGAAACGGAAATAAGTCGAAAGTTAAAAAGTGTGTTCTAAGGTAAGAAAAGAATAAACCTAAAAAACCAAGGACAGGACAAGAACAACAATAGTAATAGAGGTGGTGCGGAAAAAGATGCAGAAAATGATTGTTTCTGCTTATGGTGCTTTGAGTCCTATGCCAGAGGTAGATCAAATGTATTCCAGGCAAAAAACCCATCAGTGCCTGGAATACAAAGTTGGTCTTATGAAGATTGCACAGGAGGCGAAGTGCAGTACGTCTGTCATAATTGTTTATCAGATTAAATTAAGATTTTCCACTGATTTTAAAACCATTGATCTCGTAATAATACTATAATTATTTATAAAAAAAATGCTTGTTATGTTAATGTTAAATATTATGTTAGTTCCTACAAATTATGTCAAAATTGACAATAAAAGTACTTTTCTGCAAAACAATGCGTATTTCGTTTATAATTCATATAAAAGTATCTTTATCTATCAAATACATGGCTGTCACAACTTACCTTGGTACTTGTCACAACTTTACCTCGGTAATAGGAGAGTTGTGACAAAGGGAGTAGTTTCACTTTACGAGGAATTTCTCAGAAACTTTGCATCTTTTTGAAGTTGATGACTGTTTTTAAATGAGCAATAACTAAGGTAAAGTAGGATATAGAGTTCAAAATCATAGCATCATTATATATTGAGATAATAATTTTTATATAAAAATTGTCACAACTCTCCTAGGTCTCCCCTACCTATATAAAACTATTTTACGGATTTTATCGAATTTATATTTGATTTTTATTTGCTCGACGTTTCGAACACTTTACAGCGTTCATGGTCACGGGCGGATTATTAAAAATTATTAAATTGGTTGGATTGTCGACATATGATTTTTTTAAAAAAAAGACAACTTCCTACACTAAGGCAATAATCCTTGTGTGCGGGGGACTTTACAAACATATAAATAACGGACACAAATTACATCCAGACTCAGAAAAACAATTTGTGGATCGCACAAAGTGTTGTCCTGCGTGGGATTCGAACCCGTGACACGGGTACGGTAGATCAGTATCTTAAAACCAGTACGCCATCTGTGCAGTCAAAAATCTTATTAGTAGATATTTATTACTTTTAAACTCTCCTTAGCCTATGTAATTTTAAATCAAATACTTAAAATAGGTAATATCAATTGGCGACTACGATGGGTTCCAACTCATATTGGCATAAAGGGAAATGAGGAGGCGGATAAACTCGCTAAGGTTTCTATATCGCAAGGATTGTTAACAACTGTACTCCCTTTTTACACTGAAGTACCTACTTCATAATTTTAAGTATATATGTCATAGTCGTTTTAAGGAATACTTTGATCAAAGGATCATAATGGAATTTGGTACAGGACAATACAATGTGCACCACCTCGGATTCCTTGGTTTGTGCAATGTGAATTGAACAGAACTAACATTGTGTTGGCACATAGGATACGTTCTGGTTACATTCCATTTAGAAAGTTTGGATATCTTATGAAAAAAGTTAGTTCACCTAATTGTGAACCACTTAATTATGGAATGAGAAAAGAGTAAGAGTGAAAGAGAACTGCCGATAGACAATCTGGATATTAATAGAGTTGACGTGGGAGTTTTTAATAGCATTTTAGCTGAACCTAAATCAAAATCAGCACAACAGGTTTTTTAATTGGTTTCGGTAGCTTTATTTTACTCTTTATCCTAATTTTAAGGTGTTGGAGACGATACACTCACTTTAGGGTATGATGAGGCTGACTTATTCTAAGATCCAAAAGCCTCCATAATATATTAAGAATAAAAAAACTACCCTTCTTTTACTAATTCTTAATCCTCATTGTCATTCGCTAGAACTCTCATTTTAGAGCACAAATCCTCTCCTTCCATTACCATATTGAATCGGCCATACAACCCATCGGAGTTACATATCAGAATTACTATTGAACGTAGTTCTATACTAAGATAAAACCATAATCATAACACTTGGCAGGCGGACTGGCATCTCAGTTGATGATAAAAATTTCTGTCCCTAGCCGGTCTTTTCAATTCCTACGGGAAACTAAGGAACAGTGATGAGTATTCTTTACCCAGTTGTTACAAACAAACAACAATAACTAACGGGTGAAGTGGACCGGTCCGTTGGTTCGTAAGCGCTTTATGAGCGCCTTTAGTCTTTTTACTTTCACTTGACAAGAAATCAGAAATAGATGGATATGGCATTCATATTTGATAGAATGGATGTGGTATGTAAAGTTTTTGATGTGGTGAATGGGGTTATAGAGTTAGGATACAATTCACTACATCTTCTCTTGCCTCTGGGTGTCGTAAAAGACAACTAAGGTATTAAATATGCATATAACATTTGTGTAAGGGGAGGAAAACTTTAAATAAAACCAGTACGTCTGACCGCGATGCTATAGTATGTTAATTTTCAGGATCTCTAATTCAGATATTCTGTGGTTGATGGGACTATGTGTCCCATCAACCACAGCATGTCCGGATTAGAGGTAGCGGAAGTATGTGACCAGATGAATACCTTGCACAGTGTCGTCGGCGGCAGTTATTCAACGTGCCAAAAGCTAGAACCAGCCTTTTGACTATGGCATCCTTGACGTGTACACTACGAACATTGAATCGACTCGCCGACAATATTGATCTGTTCATTTGTTCAATTGTAAAATTCAAAAACGCAATGTTATTTGAAATATGCTATAACAATGTATAATTATATAATGACTCTCGTTGATAATTTCATAATATCCTATTTTAGCATTGATTGATCTTATCTATCTATCTTATTGCTTATAAGATAGATACAGACGTACACATATGCACACACATACACACATGCAGACACGCAAACAAGCACTCAACACTCGCACACACAAAAATGGAAAAGCGAACTTATCATATATAAGCACATCCTTCATAATTCAATTAATTAATGTTATTTATATTATTATCATTCTTATTGTTAATTATATTATTTCTTTTCTTGTTTTCTCTTTTTGTAATTTTTCTTTATTATATATTTGAGGAAAGGGATTTGCTGTAAACCAGCCATGCATAATTTCTATGAAGCACAACGCTGAGCATTCCCCTATTGTCAAAATTAACTATAAAAATATGTGATATAATTGTTATTATGTGACAATAAATGCTATTCTATTCTATAATATAATGATGATACGTTTATTTGCTAAATTTGAGGTGACTAGTATTTAAAAATTAGGCAAGTCAAATGTGCAATATATCAATAGATCATAAACTATTTATTTCATGAAATATTTCGAAAATAAAATTTTAAATAATTCAATATGAAACAATTGTGTAGTAAAAAAAATATGAAATTGTTATTAATAATTACTTAAAATTTTATACGTTCTTGTAATAAATAAATTTCAGGATTGTCTACAGAGCTTGGCACCCATTTTTATGCCCCGTCCACATGTTGGCCGAGCCTAGGCCAACGCGAGCGTCGGAAATAGGTACAAAGCAAGTGCTAGCGTCCACACGTTGGACAAGTGCGGCTAACGCCAACGCGAGTGGCCAACGTAGACGAGTATTTGTAGAGCTGTCCACAGGTTGGCCTCGGTCAGTGTTCATTGTGCACTGAAACACTACGGACGTTGAAATAGACGTCGCTACAGCTTCGGGTAATTATTTAATGAGCGTATATAACTATTATCTCAGTGTATACCGCAGTAAAGTGGTAAAAAAGAAGGTGGTTGATACTGAGTATTCACAGAAATAGAACAATGTAAGATATATCCGTGTGGTGACAGAGTAAGAATACAATTCACCATTCCCTATCTTGCCCGTGGATATCATAAAAGACATAATACGCATATAATATCTATTCAAGAGAAGGAAGCTTCGAAATAAAACCCTATACCAACCTGTCTGACTAGTAAGGTTAGTTTCCTTCCTATTGTGAAGGAGGCTCGAGCCTAACAGCGGGACGTATATGAACTGAAATGATGATGAATGATGAAGATACTTTTTGATACTATAGGTAACATATAGGGTGATTGGGTACTAATTATTTACTTCGCATATCTAGAAGCAGTAAATTTTAAAATGTGAGTGTTGAGCGACATTATTAACATTAAACGCGTCTACCAACGATGGATGTCAACCGTGTAATGGCGAGCAGGCCAACGTGTGGACGGTATTGGCCGAGTGCAGACGAGCGCCTTTGATTTGTGCACAAAAACCAACACCGAGGCGAAGTGAGGCAAGTGATCACGAGCGACGGCGTGTAACGGCGAGTGAAGATAAACGTTATCGTTACGTTAACGTGTACACACGTTATCGTTGGCCATCGCTCGCCTACGCTCGGCCAACATGTGGACGGGGTATTAGATATATGTTAAGTCCTGTCGATGATTGCGACAACCACACTATAATTGTCATAATATTGAATTTGACTCTTAATATTTAGGTGTTTGCTTCTTTTTTTTTATGGGTGGGCTATGGTAAGTGCACGCGCGGTCCATTCCGTCCGGGGCGATGAAAGGACGGCGCGCGGGCCCATAACCCACCCGTACCCACGTCACCTCATTGTTGGGCCGACCACCGGAGCAGAGGTCACTTGTCATCAGTGGTCAGCCCGACGGAATACCCTTTGGGTACCCTCACCTCTCGACGTCCTGGGACGTCGTTCGCCGTCGCGCGGTCAGCCTCTCTGCGGGTGACGGACAATTCCCCGGTCCGATCACCCGCGGCCTCGGCTAGGGCGGCATTAGGCGCAAATACTCGCGCCTGCGCCGCCCGAGTCGCCGGCGGCGGAACGTTTCGCCGAATAGGATCTCTACTCGCACACGATCCGCCGTCTCCTTCCGTGAGATAACGGCCTCACAGAAGGCGGCGACCGCGTCCCAGTTCCTGACGCTGTCGAGGATCTCCCTGGCGGTGGTCGGCAGCGTCAGATCGGCACCATTTATGTTTTTGCTGAGACGCATTCTTACTCCTACACCATACGTATAATTGAATAACTGTGGGTGCCTCCCTTGCCTCCAAGGTGATTAAAAGCAATGATGGCTCCTCTAGTAGTTAACTCGTGATCGAATGCCATTTGTGAGCCATGGTGCAATTATAATTTTTCGCATAATATTTGAAAATTATATTATACTAGCTGACCCAATAGACGTTGTTCTGTTCAAATACAGACTACAGCAGCGCCACCTACAGGGTCCGATTGTGAATCTAAACCATCCCTGTATCACCTTGAACACACACACAAAAATTTCATCAATATCGATCCAGGCGTTTAGGAGGAGTTCAGTGACATACACCTACACAAGAAATATATATATATATATATAAAGATAGTAGTTCAGAGAGCATCACACTGGAGCCAATACTTACTAAAATAGGATATATACAATGTCCTTCTTCGTCTATACATGTTCTTCTATTCATGTGTATGTGACTGAACTCCTCCTAAACGCCTGCACCAATTTTGATGATTTTTTTGTGCTTATTCCAGTGGATTAAACAATGTTTTAGATTAGTAATTGGACCCTGTAGGAAGCGCTACTATTGATTTTAAAGGGAATTTCTTTTATCTTCATATATAAATTTCTTGTGTACGTGTGTATGTCACCGAGCGCCTCCTAAACGACTAGACCGATGTTGATGAAATTTTTTGTGTCTGTTCAAGGGGATTCGAGAAAGGTTTAGATTCACAATTGCACCCGGTAACTGGCGCTTTATTTGAACAGAACAACGTCTATTTGGTTAGCTAGTTTTTATATAAAATGAGTCAGTAGAAGAAATATTGGCAAACTCGTTGAGTTTCGATAGTAGTTTATTTAAATTAATTTAAAATTGACAATATGTTAGTGCCCCCTTTTTTCGGTATTTATACATAATTTAACTTAAATTTGAATAAATAGTGCTGTTAATATATTTATTATATCCCGATAAATGTGTGATAATAATGACGCAAAATTATTTAATTCATAATATTAACATTTAGTGATAAATAACTCGTAAAGAATCACTTTCACATCATATTTACAAACAATGTAACAAATATTTCACAATTTATATGCTAATGTAGGTTTTCTAAAACATAAGAGTTCTGTGAACCGGCGCGGCCGCTGGGTGAGCATCTATTTTGAAAATATCGACTCAAGGATGGTCAAACGAATTTTATACGTATTTTTGATGTGTAAACTTATCATGTTTTATAGGCATTGAATGTGACTAATCCGTGTGGTGACAGAGTAAGAATACAATTTACCACCCCCTATCTTACCAGTGGGTGATCGTACGAGACGACTAAGGGATATAAAACGTATATAACATCTATGCGAGAGAAGGAAAACTCGAAATAAAACCCTATAATAACACGTCTGACCAGCGTGGTATAGTAGGTCAATTACCCATCCATTATGGAGGAGGTCGAGCCCAACAGTGGGACGTATATGGGCTGAGATGATGATGATGATGATAACATGTAAGAGAAGGGAAACTTTAAATAAAACCCTATACCAACACGTTTGGCCAGCATAGTACAGTAGGTTAATTTTCCTCCCATTATGGAGGAGGCTCGAGTCCAGTCGTGGGACGTATATGAGCAATGATGATGATGATGAATGAGATTGAGACGTCACGCTCGGCTGTGTAACGCTAGTTCGAGTAAAATTGGATTTCGTCTACTAAGGATCTCTTTTAGAGAATCATGCGAATAACCATTCATTAGAGTTAAATTTACAAAAGTAATTTCTACATGACTGGCTGGTTCAACCAGTTCTGATCGACTCTCAAAAAAAATAAAGGCAAGTATCTTTGAAATCTATCGTAACGTCATCTACTCGGTCCAATTATTAGTGTAAACCTTTCTCGAAAAAAAATTACCGTATTTCCTCTCCTTCTCCATTGGGCCGACCACTGTTGACGTTGCTCTCACGCGGTCATGCGGCTGACGGAATATTCCCCGGCCCAGTCACCGCAGCCTCAGCTAGGGCGGCATCAAGCGCAGGAACTCGCGCCTACGCTGCCCAAGGTGACGGCGGCGCATTGTGTCGCCGAAGAGGAGTTGACAATGTATCCTCCTTTTTTTTTCTACGGTCAGCGCGCTCCTTGCTCCACTCTGTCCGGGGCGACAGAGGGGCATAAGCACGCACACCCGTAATCCATCCGTGACACGTCGCCTTCGTCGTTGGGCCGACCACCGGAGCAGGGTGACTGATGTCAAATCAGTGGTCGGCCCGAGATTCAGTGGTTGGCCTGAAAAGTATCCTCCTGCGTGGGAATCCAATTCATGACACATTGACATATGGTATTACAGATTGGTATCTTAACCACTACGTCATCTAGCACTGTTAGCTAGTAGGTACGTGGTACTCTTCACCACCTTCAAAACACCTTCAAAAAATAACAAGGAACTAGAACGCAAACAATAATTCGATTTCCTAATCAAACCTGTACATCAAACTTATTTTATAATGCTAATAAAAAAAAATTAAATTAAGCACCCATCTATAAAAATTATTAATTTTAATTACTCTATGATAAAATATTCTAAAACCTAACTGATTATATAAAATTTCTTATTTTTGAGGTCTTTTTGAAGTCTTGATTTTGATTAAAAATAAGCAATATTCATTGATTCAGCCCTATTACAAAGTTACCATCGCTCGTTTGCGTTACATCACCTTCATCAATAACCAAGAGGATCGGAAGTAAAGTCATTATGAATATAAAAAATTAATAAAAAAGTAATATGAATTGCAAATGAGAAAGTTTGTGTATATATTTTGGGAAAATCGGGTCTATGGTTTATTTAGATTTTTTTTTATGTCGAAATTATCTTGAGTTTGATTTAAATTAGTATTTTATTACATATAAATAAATAAATAAATTAAAACCGTTTGTTAGTAATGCAAAAAATGTCATTAATACATAAGACTACATGTTTTTTTTTTATTCGTATTACGAAATTTACAAAACAAATTCACGAATTTTTATGTGACTTTCACTGGCTGTTTTGTATAAAGGGTTATTTACGGTGAGTTTATTCTTCAAATGTTCCGGTTCTACGCAAAAAAAATGAATATTTAGAAATACTAGATCCTACTTCTTGAATGATTTTAAAGTAACTTTCTAAACATCAAACTTATCATCTACGTAAGAGTAGCTGCAGGCTAAGGTAATGGTAAACAGTTCCTACACACACATTTCTTTTTTTATTGCCGATGGTGGCAAACAACAAGCAGCACATCAGCTGGTAAGTGGTACTACCGCAGAGGAGTGGTAGGACCACACTGTCGACAGTTATCTGTCTACAGCCGCGGGCCGGTCCGTCCGGGGCAGTACCATGCTCTCGCAGAAAATCGACGTCTGAGTAGTAGCAATTTGTTACTGCGCTTCGTTCGGTGAGCGAGAGAGCCGGAAGCCCAACTTTCTTAGGGTGATTGCGTGTAGAGGGTTTTGGTGGTGCCCTTGGTATCACCGAGTCTCAATGCACGCATTCACACTCCCTTCGCTTTCTTCGCGGTAGGCAACGGCCTTGTAAAGGTCCATGAGCGGCAGCAACACTTACCACCAGGTGTACTGTTTGCTCGTTTGCCACCGTTTGCAATAAAAAAAAAAAAAAACATGGATCTCTGCAATACCAAGGGCATAGTTAGGTCGTTGCCTACCGTGAAGAAAATGCTCTTCTCAAACCTCGTTAGAAAGGACTCGTTAGTAAAGAAGGACATGACATAGCGCTCAGAAAACACAGTAGGTAGTTCACTCCAAAGCCTGTAAGTACGTGGGAGACATGATCGCTCTGGTAACGTACAGTTGAATACGATAACGTAAATATTTGATTAAGGATTATATCATAACGCATTTAATAATAACCACTCCTACTTGCAGCGAATATTGTAAGGCGGTCAAGTCATATAAATATTGGTATTGCCGCGAAAGAACGAGAATCCGAAATGTGAAAACGAGAATTTGAAACAAAAAAACGAGCATTTGAAGCAAAATGATGAGAATTCGAAATAAAAGAACTGGAATTCGAAACAAAAGAACGAGCATTTGAAGCAAAATGATGAGAATTCGAAATAAAAGAACTGGAATTCGAAACAAAAGAACAAGCATTTGAAGCAAAATGATGAGAATTCGAAATAAAAGAACTGGAATTCGAAACAAAAGAACGAGCATTTGAAATAGAAGTATGAGAATTCGAAATGAAAGAACGAGAATTCTTATTGATAGGCCACGTTGCTGACAGATTTACGCCTGCAACCAATAACACACATGTGTTTGCTACTGCGCTCCGTTCTGTGTGTGCGACAATAGGGCTTTAGCCTGTAGCTAAAAATATGACTGTCTAATTGTCAGTCATATCGACATTGTCAATCCCATGGACTATGCTCGGGAGATTCCCTCGAATTTCGACAAGAGTAATTACTACAATTTAGTTTCATTGCATTATATATTTCATAATTATACCTTTAAGTGCTTATCAAAATTTTAAAATAATACAATACGAACTCGATGATATTTGCCTGTAGATATAATGTAATCTACAGTTATTAAAGTATTACAGTTCTATATTACATATAAACGGGTTGTAATTTCTATTTCAAATTACTATTCGCGTATTGGCGGCTGCGTTATGCTTCCTGACCGTCTACCGGTTTAGTGTTCCTTATGTCACGATTGAAAAACCATTCAAATATTAGATTTTTTGATTATTTTGTATATAGTTTATCCGTGTGGTGACGGAATAAGAATATAATTCAACACACCTTATCCTATCCGTAGATATCGTAAACGATGGCAAAGGCATATGATATGCATATAACTTTTATGTAAGAGAAAAAAATCGCAATAAAATCCTATTCCAACACTTCTGACCAGCGTATCAATTTCCTTCAAAATATTTTATTACAGGTTTCAGCCCAGCAGTGACTTGTATGTGAGCTGAGATGATGTTGATGTTAAGATTTTCTGTTAGTAGCTATTAATATCAGCAGCCAACTCCTAACGTTCTTTTAGTAACCATCCTTATGTTCTGTTATTAGCCATTAATATCAGCAGCCATTTCCTAACGTTCTTTTAGTAACCATCCGTATGTTCTGTTAGTAGCCATTCCGCATGAGTCGACCACTCGTGTAGGATAGTACTATACTCTCGTAGAAATTTGAGAAGCCTTCGCTGTAGTAGCGAGCTGGAGATTCAAAGCTTTATTCGAGATAACCTAACCTAACCTTTTTCTAAAATGGCTATCAATACTATTGAACGTAAAATTGATAGAATATTGTGGGAGATACCATATTACCCAAAATATACAATTTAAAATATTTGCCATATACAGATCAAATAGGTCATTTAGGTAAAAAAATGCATAAAAGATATAAATGTTATTTTCGTTCTGTTTTTATATTTGTTGTATTTGAACTCGAAGCGCTAGATTCTATCTTCCTTAATAATTTTAAGTTTATATATATATATATCCAATAGGTATAATAAAATAAGGAAATAAAGTTAAAAATATTGATAAAACTATTTTTATGGATTTTATCACACTTCTGTTCATAGTCATTTTTATTACAGAAAATGAACGCTGTAAAATGTTTGAAATGTCGGGCAAACAAGAATCAAACACAAACGCGATAAAATCCGTAAAAATAGTTTTACTTACAATGTGCAATATGTGGGATATAATATACACATAAGATTTGTGCAAGGGAGGGAAAACTCGAAATGAAACCCTATACCAACATGTCTGACCAGCATGATATATTAGGTCAAATTCTCTCCCATTGTGGAGGTGGTCCGAGCCCAATAATGGGATGTATACGAGCTGTGATGATGATGACGTGCAATACTCGAGTAAACATCAGAAATTAAAGTTAAAAAATGTTAGTTAATAAATCTATTAATACGGAACCACACGTATTAATTACAATGTTGTTTTACAAACTCTCAAATGTCTCGGGAAGTAAACGCCGGCTAGTTTGCAATCCGTGGAAGTGACTATGTCGACATATCCGGGAAGTTTACTAGAATACTGTAGTGATCAAATGTTATTTCTAAAATTAGAAGGTTGAAATAATAATACAAATTACTACCCTTTCTGTCTTCTGTCCATGTGGTGACAGAATAAGAATACAATTCATCACTCCCTATCTTGCCCGTGGATATCATAAAAGACGACTAAGGGATATAATACGCATATAACATCTATGCTGGAGAAGGAAAACTCAAAATAAAGCCCTATACAAACCTGTCTGACCAGCATGGTATAGTCAATTTCCCTCCTATTGTGGAGGAGGCTCGAGCCCAACAGTGGGACGTATATGAGCTGAAATGATGATGATTATGGCTACCTCATCTTGTCTATGGGATCTTTAAGAACTACTAAATGAGAGTCAGATAATACCGATGCAAGATAAGTTAAACTTGACAAAACCCTATACCAACCCGCCTGACCAGCGTGGTATAATAGGTCAATATCCCTCTTATTATGGAGGGGTCTCGCCTTACCGTGGTGCGTAATTAGACCGAGATGATGTTGATGATGATTTCCATGTGGGGACGGAGTAAGAATACAATTCACCACCCCCTATCTTGCCCTTGGGTGTCATAAACGACAAATACAGCGATTAAATATGCATATAATATCCAAGTAAGAGAAGGAAAACTCGAAATAAAACCCTATACCAACATGTCTGACCAGCGTGGTATAGTAGGCCAATATCACTCCTATTATGGAGGCGGCTCGAGCCCAGCAGTGGAAAGTATATAAAGAATAATGAGAACACTTTCTTAGATCGTCACCCCATGAAAAGTTTCTTATGAATGAACAATATTTAACTATGTATACCCGTAACTTATTGCTACAGTTAAGACTCAAATCTTCACGCTTTTAATAATATAATAGTGGATAGTACAGCTTCTATAATCAAAATAATTATAACAAAAGATGCAATAAGCCATTGAATGATGTGGAAATTTCATTTGTGAAGGGATTTTATTAAGAGGAGTACTTACCTACTGTACTGTATTCATTTCTCTTTAACTGTTGTAAGTGCAAATTATAAATCAAGCACCGTGCGAATACGATTCGGAATCGGTTTCATTCACCTTGTCCTTTCAATCCTCCAATATCTATGAAATTATTACGATACGCGACTGCAGTTCATGAGGCCTCTGGTTCAATTGCCGGACCAGGCAAAATTTTATAAAAGTCTCTTGAGGGGAGAAATAGGCTAAGTTTCTCCATATAGACAGTTAGCTGTTAGTAAAATATTATCAAAATCAGTCGAGCCGTTTGGAACATTACCCGGAACAGATAAAAAGACGAACATTTTTTAAAGTAATTTTTCTGCATAGGTAGCCTGTAAATAACCGTGTGAGCATGAAAAAGACGTATTATTTTGACATTATAAACAGATGCTTCAATTATATTTACATATTTATATAGACAAATCGATCCACCAGTTTGCAAGATTAACCGGAATAAACAGACAGATAAAAAATTTTTAAAGTAGTGTTGAGACAAAAATATTGAGTAGCGAAGCGAGGGCGGGTTGCTAGAACCCGCCCTCGCTTCGCTTCGGTATCGGTCGCGTTACCCGCGTAGTTCCCGTTCCTGTGGGAATACCGGGCTAAAATATAGCCTGTGTACTCCCTAATATCATAGCTTTCCATTGGTGAAAGAATTTTTGGAATCGGTTTGGTGGTTTAAGCGTGAAAGCGTTACAAAGAAACAAATAAACAAACAAACAAACTTACTTTCGCATTTATAATACTAGTAAGGAAGTAATCGCGAGAGCATGAAAAAAAACGTATTATTTTGACATTACAAACAGACACTTAATTTTTTTCTTTATATAGATACATAGTTCGAGGGAATGGCATGTAAGTTATTGCCATGAATAGTTTACAGCGACCCTATATGTGTAACTACACCCATAATTAGTTCTGCATTCCTCACGCCCGTCAAACTAGATGCTAGAAAGTGTTTACATAACAGCCCATGGTATTGAGGAACACCTCGGTAACGAGATGGTTATGGTGGATTTACCATAAAATATTCTTAGATTATGGTGTCCACTGCGTTAAGTTTTATTTTTTTGTTGAAACGAATTTTAACCAATTTATGGTAAGCTTTCATTTAATCGGGTTCAATTTATGATAATCACCATACGTTTTTTTTTTGATAAATTTATGCTCTGGACATCGATATTGGTCAACTAACAGAATCTTATACCGTCCAATTAATAAATAAATTCCCAGCGGGATTCCAAAGACATCACCAAAACCCACCACACGCAAACACGCTCAGAAAGTTGGGTTTCCAACTCTCTTGCTCACAAAACGAAGTAGTAGTAACAAATTGCTACTACTCAGACAGACTGCGGGAGTGTGGCATTACCCCGGACGTACCAGCCCGCGATTGAAGACGGACGTCTGTCAACAGCGTGCACCTCCCACTATAAATAAAATTACCATGTTTAAAGTCTATTGTACATCATTCTACACTCGCAGCCTGTGGGCTAGATATTCTCAAAAATGTCACAGTGCTCTCCGTATCCAATATAACAACGCGTTCAGGGTATTGTTGGGGTTTGCCCCGCTTCTGCAGCGCTTCGGGGATGTTCGCTGAAGCTCTTGTAGATTGATTTTACACCATAATGCGCAAAAGGTGAGCATCCTTAGTGCGTAGGGAGCGGGCTAGCTGAAACAGCATCCTGGCCATGGTTGCAAGTCGGCTGGACTGCATATATGTAAATCACTGCTGTGCGATCTCTCATGGAGTGAGGTAACAGTGATTTATATTAGCAGATATTATTTTGTTTTATTTTAATTTATTTTAATGTATTCGCATATTGTGTTTTGTGATTATAATTGTTTTTTCGAATATTTAATACTAGCAACCCGCCCTCGCTTCACTTCGGTTTGAGTCGCCTTACCCTTGGCGTAGTTCCCATTTCCGTGCGAATACCGGAATAAAATATAGCCTATGTTACTCCCTGATATTATAGCTTTCCATTAGTGAAAGAATTTTTGAAATCGGTCCCGCGGTTTAAGTGTGAAAGCGTAACAAACAAACAAACTTACTTTCGCATTTATAATATTAGTAAGGAAGGTTCCCCGCAATACAAGGATTATTTTCTTAATACTTTGTCTTGGAAAGTTTTACTCTTTAAAAAAATATATTGTCACGACTAGTTTTGTATTATTAAGAATTTCATCATAGCCGTCATTAATTTATTCATAATTAATTAAAATTAAAAAATTATAATTTAATTATAAGAATATAATAGTGTTTCAGTAGCATCAAGGTAAACAAGTACATCTCTAAAACTATATGCAACTTGGTCATTATGTTATGTTAATTGTATTTAATATTATATATTAATAAGTTTAACATATTTTAAATGTTAATATTTATATAATCGCTCTAAATGTTAACTTGTTTCCTCTTACTTCAAGTTACCTAGAAGCATGCATTTTAGATCTAGAGAACTAGAACAAAATATAAGCCTACATTACATATTGTTATAAAATCATTTTTAATGAGATGCTTTACGTTGTTACTAGAAGGGTTAAGCGTGTAAGACGGCCATCCGCAATAGCGAATGTGATAGAATCTCTGGAAAATGATTCCTAATGTTTACGCGAGTATTACGAATTGTAAATAAAACTATTTTACGGATTTTAACGCGTTTGTATTTGATTTTTGATTGGCCATCTTTTCGCGTATCCGCTCATGACCGCTATAAACTGTTCAAATCTCTGGAGATTTTGATCTCGATGGTTTTTACTATAATAGAATGATCAGGGACAAAATAATTTCTATTATTCATTACATTACTGGGTCGATCTCGACTTCTTATAAAACTGTAGTTGACTTCAATAAGAACACGTTTCTTACTTAATATTGATCTGTGTGGTGACGGAATAATAATGCAATTCAGCACTGCCTATCTTGCCCGTGGGTGTAGTTAAAGACGACTGAGGAATTAGGGATGCTCGATGAACATCGATGTTCGATGATCATCGATTTTGAAAGGAAAACATTGATGTCGAAAAGGAAACATCGTGGAATGTCAGGGTAATGACGGAAACGCAGCTGCGAAGGATATTTCCTAAAAAAAAAGCTCATTAGGCTCATTGCCCGCAGGATTTTTTATCGTCGCCGTAACATCGATGTCATAACTCCCGCCGTAATGTTACAACATTCGACAGATTTCCCAAAAAAAAAGCTCATCAAAATATGCCACGAGTTTTAAATAACATCGATGTTTCCGTAACATCGATGTTTGGTGTTCGATAAACATCGAACATCGATGTTGGGCTTTCGATGTTGACATCGATATTAACATCGATGTTTTTCTAACATCGATTATCCCTATGAGGAATATAATACGCATATTACATCTATGCAAGAGCAGAAACACTCGAAACAAAACACTATAGCAACCTGTCTGACCAGCACGCTATAGTCAATTTCTCTCCAATTATAGATGAAGCCATATGAGCGGCAATGTCGATGATGTTTGAGACGTTCTTGATGTGTGAATTTGCGAAGGTCCACGTGCTGCAATTTAAATAAACTATCAGGAAGATATCTTGCACTGTAGCCACATATAAATAAATATTTAGAAATATTTTGTGAACCCTGAGCGTAGAATCAGATAGTTGACATTTAGTAACCTTCTCTCGCATCTCGATTAACGAGGCTATCAGCTACATAATGCAATAATATTAATATAATAAACCAACAAAACTAATGTGATGCAGCTACGTGCAGACATATTAGCAAATTGAATGCGTCTTCAAATTAACATAGTGTCAAAACAAATATATTTGCACTTTCTAAATTATAGCTTTAGTAGGTTAGAAGATATGTCGGGCTTTATTAGAAGGGGCGGTAATCATGACGTGTCAAAAGCAGGTACATATTATTCAAGGTTAGACATCCCAATCTCTTAAAGAAGCTACATATGCAATCTTACGATACTGCATAGATATACAACAAATATATATCAATTTATTAATCTTTTTAAAGACTAAGGAAATAATCCTTGTATTGCGGTAGACTTTACAAACAATTAATGGACACAAATTACAACCAGACTCAAAATAGCAATTTGCACACAAAATGTAGTCCTGCGTGGGAATCGAACCCATGACACTAGCACGGTAGATCGTTTCATAACCACTACGTCATCTGTGCATTCAAATCAGTCAAAGTTATCTGTGTGGTGTAGGGATGTGAAAAAATAATCATTTTTAAAAAAATCGATTATTAATCGATTTTTTTAATCGATTATTAATCGATTTTTTACTATTCGATATTAATCGATTATTCACGGCCAGATTTCCTAAAAAAAAGGTCATCACGATTGTTTCATAGTATATTAGAAAAAAAAAGCTCACATTTCCTAAACAAAATAGGTCATCACAATCCCTGTTGGGAGAAATAATCGATTTATCTTAAAAAACAAAAAATCGATTATTTAAAAATCGATTTTTCCCTCCAGGTCACATCTCTAGTGTGGTGACGAAGTAAATATACAATCCACTACCTATCTTATCCGTGCGTGTTGTATAAGACGACTAAGGGATGTAATCTTAATATAATATGTATTATGTATATTTTTTGTGCACTGAACTCCTTCAAAACGGCTGGACGGTGTGAATACACTCGAATAAGGGCATTCGAGAATGGTTTATATTTACAATTGAACCCGGTAGGTGGCGCTGCTATCGATTTCAAGGAGAATTCCTTTTATTTCATTTGAATAGAAAAACGTCTATTGGGTTAGCTAGAATAAAATCTGTGCAAGAGAACGAAAACTCGACATCATAAAAAAATACTCTCATTTATCCCTAACGTGCTAAAAGAAGTAAAACTTCAAAAATCAATTACTTGTGTTATCAGGTATCTTGCAAATATAAATTCGCAAGATACTACAGAGTATTGTAATTCGTCCATAACGTACCTATGTACTCGAGGTCTCATCATTTCATCATCATCATTTCAGCCTATCGCCATCCACTGCTGGACGTAGGCCTCCCTCATGTTACGCCACAAAGGTCCTGTGCCGCCTGCATCCAACGACGCCCAGCAACTTTCACCAGGTCATCGGTCCACCTAGTTCGTCCTACACTCCGTCGCCCAATACGTAGTCGCCACTCGAGAACCTTTCTTCCCCAGCGGTTGTCGGTTCGTCGAGCGATGTGTCCTGTCCATTGCTACTTCAGCGTGCTAATTCTTAGTGCTATGTCGGTTACACCCGTTCTTCTGCGGATTTCCGTATTCCGGATTCTATCTCGCAGAGAAATCCCGAGCATAGCCTGTTCCATAGCACGCTGAGCGACTTTGAGCCTTGTTATGTGGCCTACATTTAGGGACCATGTTTCTGTGCCGTAAGTCATCACTGGTAACACTCACTGGTCGTAGACCTGTGTTTTCAGACACTGAGGTATGTTGGTCAAGGTCTACTTATCGCTAACACCGTCCACGGTGACAGCATATAATATAGTTGCATACCTGATAATTTTGATCAGGTTTTTTTCTTAAATATCGTTCATTTATCAACCTGTTGGGTGTTCTTTGTTAGAAATAAATCTCTCTAAAGGGCTAAATAATTTAATTACTAAGCTTGGCACATAGTTTGCCGGTCGCTGTTGATACATTTGTGTAATATCATCTTGACATTTTATTTCAAATCCAATCTATATTAGCGTAAGAAAGAATAGTGACATACGTGGTACATACCTATTTTATCACATTTGAGAATAAATTTAACATACCCAATTGCTTGAACATTCCAGCTCCAATAAGTCCCACTACTGGGCACGGGTCCCCTTCCACAATCCGAAGAAAATCACGTTGGTGACATGTGTTGGAATATAAATATATCGAATTGTCCTTCTCTTGCATCGATGCCATCTGAATATATCTCTTGGTCGTTGCTTGCATCACCCTCGAGTAAGAGAGGGGATGATTAAATGTAGTCTTACGTATATTAGCGATTGTATATCCTGGTATATAGAAGATTAAGTAGAAAGTTTTGGTTCGGTTCGATGCTGAAAACTTTCACACAAGTTTCCTTCATACTTCACTTCACTTCCTTCACTTCATACTTCTTTTCAAAATTCCATTATGTAGTTTTTATTAACTTCAGTGTGATAAAATTTAATATAATTAAAAATAAAGAAAGCTAAAAGAAAAAAAATTACGAAATAATAAAAAGAATATCATTTGAGGTGCCTCAAATTATAATTATTTAAAAAATTAGAGTTTAGAAATATAAGGGTTGGTTTAGCCCCGCTGACGAATAGATTTTATGTTTGAGTACTACAGATGAAGTTGTTGACAATTTTTCAACGCGGCACAAATACCGAAATATGTGTAACGACCGTCAGTCATATACAATACTAGCAACTCGCCCTCGCTTCACTTCGGTTTCAGTCGCCTTACCCGTATAGTTCACGTTCCCATGAGAATACCGGGATAAAATAGCTTATGTTACTCCTTATATAGACAGCTATTTAGTAGTAAAATATTATCAAAATCGGTCCAGCCGTTTTGAAGATTAACTCAAACAAACAGACAGACAGCCAGACAGATAAAAAAAAATCTAAACTGCATTTTAAGCATAGGTGTCGTACAAATAAGCGTGTGAGTATGAAAAAAGCGCAGTATTTTGACATTACAAACCGACACTTCAATTTTATTTGTTTGTATAAAACGTATAGATATGCGCGGCATCCGTTTTGCTATCGATCGTATTAGTAAATCAAAATAACTTATGAAAAATAAACAACAATATTTTATGAATGTATGATGCAAAATATATCAGTTATAGATTTAGCCGCTGTCGTTGCAAAAGATGCGTTCTAATTTATTGCATATTCAGTTTCGACATTCTGATAAATATTTTGTAAGTCATTTGTAAATACTTTGAACTCAGGGTTGTCACAAAAATTATTAATGGACGTAAATAATTGTTGAAAGTGATCATATTGATTTCAATAACCGTGTCATCGTAAATTCATTTCGCTATGGTGTAAACATTGAGACACCCTTATAACGAGATCCAACAAGAGCTTACATAGGCAATAGTTTAAATGACTTATTTTTTATCTGTAGTTATGACATTCAAACTTTTTTTACTGAGGAAGAATTTTTTGTGTCGCAGGGGACTTATACAAATATAGTTAATTTACACAAATTATATCCCAATTCAGAACAATAATTTAAGAGTTACATTGTTATTCTGCGTGGGAATCGAACCCGCGATGGCCCCCTTAGATTGCTATCTTAACTATTACTTTACATATGCAGTCAAGTTTTCTATTTTATACTGAAAATTGCATTTCAATTGACCAATTTCTGAACATATGTTTTTAGTTATATTTTTTATGATTCCAATTTTTTGTATTGAAAAGTTAATACTATGCAGTTTAAAAATTAAAAGCTAAAAAATACTTGCTTCTATAAATAAACAAAATAAAATGTTTAAATAAAACTTTTGATAAGTTCTTATTAAGATAATATTGATTTACACAATACATTTTAATGTAAAAAAAACGTGTAGTCAATTGTTCTATTTTTTTTTTTTTGACAGACATTGGTAACAGTGGAGTAATTAAAAAAAAATCTTAAAAAAAATAACAAAAATAAAAACAGCACTCCAATAGGTAGTAGCATTCTCTTAGGCAACTTAAACATCAGTTTCAATCGGCAAGCAGTCTATTAACCGTGGCAATAACGACATTAATAGAATGTTATATTTAATAATAGATTTAACACAATAATGCTATGTGGTAGCGGCTACGAATACTACCAATACTTACTCGTGGGTGTCATAAAAGACGACCAACTCTATCTAACGCCTGGTCAACAATACTATCTGGTCAACAATTGCATTTCCAAGGAGAGTTGACATCAAATAGACGGTTGGTCATAAAACTATTAACAATACATTTTTGCAATATACTATGAAAGAAGAGTAGATATTGAGTCGACTACTAGTAATTGATATAAGAGCAACATGATGACTTAGTAATACATTTTATATTAATCATTTATCATAGAAATATAGATAATAACGTAATTAATATAACTTTTTTGATGTGATACATCTATAGGCGAGCGTGAACCTGTTCGTTGGCGTGGCGTTAACGCCACGCTTAGATATGTACATTTGTGTAACAAAATCGTTTTAGGCTTTTGTACATCGCCATCTAGTGAGCTGAATTTAAATTATTACTCTAAACACATACCTATAGTATATATTAATGAAAATCAATGTTTATTGAATGACAATCGTCATTTTCTGGAAAAAGAAATCGTAATATTTTATTAATACTTTATGTCGTATTAGTTCCTATGGTATTCTGTTCTTTTATGCATATATACTTGTACAAAATAATTTCGATGCTTTACATTTCCTACCTGGCTCCCTTTTTGCAACGTATGGCTGCTTGGCCACGTCCTGTCATCAATCAGGGCGGTGGGAATAGGTGCACATATTGTTGCCTCCTCCTCCCTGGTCGCCGTCGACAAAACAAGTCACCAGACGCAAGCGCCTCGTGTTTCCGCACCGCTGCTTCTTTCTATGATATGACGGCCTCACAAAATGAGGCCATCGATGACTAGCACCTGTCGTTGCATTTATGCGAGAACTTTTGGCAGTGACAGATCCGTTCCAAGTACCGTGGACAAGACGTGGCGCTGAGGTCCCCAGGCGGGCATACTACCTTCAATGTGTGACGCGCAAATTGTAAACATCAAATTTCGTGATAACCCTATATTTTCAGTGGCGGTTATTGTGAAAATGCAATTTTAATTTATTATTGAAATTTGCGAATAGTTGCTCTAACATCTTAAATTATACCGGGCTGGGCGTGATTTGTTACGCCGACGACACGCTCGTCACAGCCCGCGGTGGGACGCTAGAAGAGGCGGTAAGCCTGGCGACCTCTGGTACCGAGGAGGTCGTCAGGCGGATCGAGGCGCTGGGGTTGAGGGTCGCCCTGGACAAGACGGAGGCCCTCTTGTTCCATGGGCGCCATATGAGCCCTCCCATCGGCGTCTCGATCACCGTCCACTCGGTCGACATCAGCATCCGGGCCCATATGAGGTACTTGGGCCTGGTGCTCGACGGGCGATGGTAGTTCCGGGAGCATTACCGCAGGCTCGCTCCACGGCTCGTCGGCGCGGCGTCCGCCCTATCGTGGCTTACGCCGAACGTGGACGGACCGAGCGCTGCGTGCCAACGGCTGTACGCGGGGGTCATCCGGTCGATGGCCCTGTACGGCGCACTGGTGTGGGCGGGGTCCATGACCGTCCGACTTAGGGCCCTTCTGTGGCGACCACAGAGGGTCATGGCGGTCAGGGCCATCCGCGGATACCGCACGGTGGCGACGGAGGTAGCGTGCCTATTGGCCGGGACTCCCCCGTGGGACCTGGAGGCGAAGATGCTCGCCGGACTATATCGGCGGGTGACGGGGGTGCGAGCGAGGGGCGGTGTGGTCTCGTTAAGGGATCTCACCGCTTGGCGCGTCGACGCCCGCCGAGACGTCATTGCCCATTGGGCAGTTCGGCTGGAGAGGCCTCGGTTCGGGGTGCGAACCGTGGAGGCCTTCCGGCCGGTGCTGATGCAGTGGTTGGAAAGGCGGCACAGGGTGCTCTCCTTCCGACTGGTGCAGGTTTTGACGGGGCATGGGTGCTTCGCCAAATACCTGCACAAGGTCGTTAGGAGGGAGAGTACACCGTCCTGCCACCACAGCGATTGTGACGAGGACACGGCGCGCCATACGCTCGAGGCCTGCGGGGCTTGGGCAGTGCAGCGCTGTGAACTCGTCGCAATCATCGGTACGGACCTGACGCTGCCGGCTATCGCTAGGGCGATGGTCGACAGCGTCGGGAATTGGGACGCGGTCGCAGCCTTCTGCGAGACAGTGATCTCGCGGAAGGAGGCGGCGGATCGCCTGCGCGAGGAGCGCAGCCTCGATGAGGAGATCCGCCGCCGGCGACTGGGGCGGTGTAGGCGCAACTATCTGCGCCTCATGCAGCCCTAGCCGAGGCCGCGGGTGACGTGACTGGGGATTAGTCCGTCACCCGCTGAGAGGCCGACCGCGTGAGGAAAGAGTGACGTCCTCCCCGATGGGGGGACGTCGGTCGATGGGAGGGTACCCCAATAGGGGGTATTCCGTCGGGCCGACCACTGACGACAAGTTAACGCTGCTCCAGTGGTCGGCCCAACGATGAAGGCGACGTGGTTTTCGGGTGGGTCGCGGAAGTTGCGTGCTTAAGCCCCTCTGTCGCCCCGGACGGAGTGATGCGGAGGCGCGCCGACCGCGGCCCACCCACAAAAAAAAAAAAAATCTCAAATTATACAGTGTGTATTGGGAATAGTAAGTAATATATCCTATCTCAATATTGATAAATTTAAAGTAATCAAATATTATTCCAATAAACCTACTTGCTTTCACATTTGTTAAATTTAGATTTATGTGAATATTTTAAATAAAACTACTTTACGGATTTTATCGCGTTTGTATTTGATTTTTGATTACCCGACGTGGCTGTTCGAATCGTCGGGGATCCCAATCTTACGGACAGATTGGAGTCGCTGGAGCAGCGGAGAGACTTTGGGTCACTCTGTGTACTCTACCGACTCTTTCACGGGGAGTGCTCCGAGGAACTGTTTGACTTGGTACCACCGTCACCATTCTACCAACGTACCACTCGACATCGCAGCAGGGTTCATCCATTTCACCTGGAAACGTTATGGTCTTCAACTGTACGTTTCCAGCGATCATTTCTCCCACGTACGTGCAAGCTCTGGAATGAACTACCTGCTGCTGTGTTTCCCGAGCGCTATGACATGTCCTTCTTTAAACGAGGTTTAAGAAGAGTATTTCCTTCACGGTAGGCAGCGGCCTGGCTGTGCCCCTGGTATTGCAATGGTCCATGTGCAGCAGTTTCACTTACCATCAGGTGTGCTGCTTGCTCGTTTGCCACCGTTGGCAATAAAAAAAAAAAAAAAAAAAAAAATATTACAAAAGTTTTGGTAATTGTTTTACGACCGATCGCCTGCCTGTCGCCTCCTTGGGAGTGTAATTATTGATCAGACGGCATGAGACGGAGTTGACTTAGGTCTATATAAGCCTTTTACGATGATTAGTCTGTTACAATGATCAATGTAAGAGTTAGTAGTATTCTTAGACGCCACCACGTAGCATATTACGCAATTAATGAAAAAGAAAGTGTGTATGTGTGTGCTTAAAAAAATCGGCTAAGTGCGAGTCGGACTCGCACACGAAGGCTTCCGTACCATTGACTAGATAGACAACAGTAGGCACACAGGCAAAAAAATCACGTTTGCTGTATGGAAGCCCCCCTCAAATTATTATTTTATTTTGTTTTTAGTATTTGTTGTTATAGCGGCAACAGAAATACATAATTTGTAAACATTTCAAGTGTCTAGCTATCGCTTGTTCTCTTCTTCTTTTTAAGATATAGCCTGGTGACAGACAGACGGACGAACAGACAGCGAAGTCTTAGTAATAGGATCCCGTTTTTACTTTTTGGGTACTAAACCCTAAAAAGTTATTTAATACATTGAATGTTTTATTATAACGCATTATCTAGTTGATATTTGCGATGGCATGGGCGCACATCGCATGAACTAATTTCAGGGTGTCAGTTTTTGGTGACGATGTGCATGACGATGTGTATCGCAAAAATTTCCTCTCATCATATTTCTCTGGCGCGTCAAAAATAAGTATAACTTCAAAACTTAAATTCTTATAAAATTAAGTTGGTAGATGTTGCCCGCTTACCTACATATTTATATTATAGAAAAATGTATAGGCATCGTGTGGTTTAAATGACTTACATAAGGTCATTATAATTAAAAATAGTTAATTGTACCTTTCAATGTACAATTACGAGTAATTCTTACATACATATAAATAAAACACGATTATTGATCATTTTAATTAACCTTTCAGTATTAAATTAGTGAATGGTTCAAAGCAATTACACACTTGACGTAACTTTGCTTCTAAATACTGTAGATTCAAACTGGTTTCGTAGCCAAAATGTTTTTTTTAATGAAAACCACTTTAGGTAGGTTTGTATGGGGAGTAAATTCACGTAAATCGTCATAGACATGGTCACGTCACGTGTTAACGCTTTCTATGTCAATGTCAATATATCTGTGACAATAGATAACTGTAAAAAGTTTTAATATACAAATTTTTATTCAAGATTAACAATTATAGTATAAAATATAGCTTGATCTCTGTGACAGATGTCAAAGAAACCAACGAAGTAAGTTTGAACGAGCGACATGTTTACAATTTCATTTTGTATCAAATATATTTTCGTTCTTTTCGTGCTAGTTTTATTGCAACTGAATTGCAATATTATTATAAATATAAAAATATTAATATTCATGCCTAAAATGTACCTCGTAAGTACTGGAATACCTAGTAAACATTTTATACATAAATGACGCTTACGCACGTACAAGGTCATACTGGACTGAAAATAAAAAAGAAATAGGACAGTCGATATACGTAAATCGATAACCGATCTTTATTAGATTATTCATAAAAAAATAAATAAAAATCTGTACCTATATAAAACGATCAACATATTTTTTACAATTAAAACGGCCAGTTACATTACAAAATACATAAATTGAATTAATTAAACGTTAAAAAACTACATACTATTCGTCTTAGAGTAAATGATAATATTATGTACGCATTATCTATACTTATATTATAAATGCGAAAGTAAGGATGTTTGTTTGTTTGTTTGTTTGTAACCCCGCGACTGAAATCGAAGCGAAGCGAGGGCGGGTTGCTAGTTGTTCATAAACTAGACATATTGTTGTCAATAAACTAGACATATTATTTATAAAACAATCGTAATTGATCGATAGATCTAACGGCTGTTCCTATTTTGGCAAAAAATGATAAATGGTGTAGCAGAAACGCTCGAGTGATGACGATAATAGTGACATAGACCTTGATTGTACTCCTTTTGTATAATTAAAACAGTCAAAAACAGTTTTTGTTTGAAATAAATTCAAAAAGATTTTCATTGATTGTATTTTAATTGTAATAGAAAATGACAATTATAAAAACAAAGAGTTTTATCGATAAAAAACTACGAACTTTCTCGTAAGTGTGACAGCACTAGGAACAACTGTCACAGAGATCATCCTATATTTTATGGACTATAATTTAAATATCCAAAAATAGCAATGTTCACAGTTTTAAGTTTTCACTTCTGTTAGATATTCTCATGATTGCTTTTTGTTCTTTTTTCATTATAGAAATTCGTCTACTGGTCGTCATCTTGATATCGTTTCTACTAGAACAATATATTTAATATATTTTCTTATATAAAACAGTTCACGTGGTGATAAGAGCCATCCGTGGATCTTTGCAATATCCGAGGCACAGCCAGGTAGGATATAGGTAACGTTTAGGTTTCCGTGTCTATCTCATATCGAACCAAGTGTACAATTAAATTGCTACAATTCCCAAATCGATATTCTACGAGTTTATTGCTACAACAAGTAAAATAACTGTCATAAATTACTAAGAGAATTAACCACGCTAGAATATTTATATATATATAAATATGTTTTACAACTGATTTTGAACCCACATCTACTAGAAGTTCAGACTGGCGTAGGCCTACGTATGACAACCAAATTATCGTTCGTATTGTCGTCTTTACAGTAGATGTTTTATATGGCAACTATCAGAAAACGTTTAAACATTTTTCCAATTTAAAACTCAAACTTAGTTATAATTGTATTGAATAATGGCATGACTCAATTATCTATTACCAAAATTTAGCTTTTAATAGCGGGTTATGCTCAGAATTTCTCCGCGAGATAGAATCCGGCATACGGAAATCCGCAGAACAACGGGTGTAACCGACATAGCACCAAGAATTAGCTCGCTAAAGTGACAATGAGCAGGACACATCGCTTGACGAACCGACCACCGTTGGGAAAGAAAGATTCTTGAGTGGCGAAAACGAATCGGATGACACAGTGTAGGACGTTAGGCAAATTGTTACCAGACGCCTTATTAGGTGGCCTGATAACAATTTGTAGGTCATAGGAAACCTTTGATTGCAAGTGCTACGGGAACGTAACGCCTATGTCAAATAGTGGACGTCTATGGACTGATGGATGGTTTATACTAGATTAGTTATATAAAAAATATTGAAATTTCTGTATTAGCAAGGCGATTGGAATGACTTTTTAGTAGATGTGGTTTCAATGCCCACGTGTGACAATAATTTTTCGCTTGTGAAGCAAGTTTTTATAAGTAAACTGTCTTGTTTGGGGATCGAGGCCACGACAAAACTTTATAAGGCCGTACTTAATGTGCATGTACCGTCGTCAATTTCATTCTAAGCAAAGCCTTTCTCTGTATCGCTATAAAACACAAAACTTTTAATATGTTACTAATTAATGGTTAGCAGAAAGATCTGTCTTAGAGATAATAAAAATATATCCAATACAATTATAAAATGTTATTTATATAATATATTATTTAATATTATAAATAACATATGCGGTAGTTATCATCTATCGTTGTCCTAAATCTCAGCTAATTGGTATGTTACGCACTTCAGTTTTATAGGTAGCTTTGTTTTATTATATTCGTTTGCAGATGGTCACGGTAAATGGTCGCAGGAATTGAGCAATATGCGACTCAGTAATTTTCTCTAAATAATATTTGAGTAAAACTATTTTACAGATTTTATCGCGTTTTTCTTTTCTTTTTTTTTATTGCAAGCAGTGGCAAACGAGCAAACAGTACACCTGATGGTAAGTGTTGCTGCCGCTCATGGACCTTTACAAGGCCACTGCCTACCGTGAAGGGAATGAAGGGAGTGTGAATGCGTGCATTGAGGCTCGGTGATACCAAAGGCACCACCAACACCCTCCACACGCGAACATCCTCAGAAAGTTGGGCTTCCGGCTCTCTCGCTCACCGAACGAAGCGCAGTAACAAATTGCTACTACTCAGACGTCGATTTTCTGCGAGAGCATGGTACTGCCCCGGACGGACCGGCCCGCGGCTGTAGCCAGTGTGGTCCTACCACTACTGAATTGATTTTTTTTGACTTTGTATTTGATTTTAGTTTGCCTGACATTTCAAATAGTTCACAGCGTTAATGGTCACGGGCGGATTTAGATATCACACGTCCAACAAGTCAACGTTATTATAGAGATTTATATCAGATTTATACCTACCATATATGCTACAGAATTAGTTACCCACATTTATACCTGCTACAGAATTAGTTACCCACATTTATACCTGCTACAGAATTAGTTACCCACATTTATACCTGTTACAGAATTAGTTACCCACATTTATACCTGCTACAGAATTAGTTACCCATATTTATACCTGCTACAGAATTAGTTACCCACATTTATACCTGTTACAGAATTAGTTACCCACATTTTGGCACAAATTTATAGCCAATTCAAGAAGAAAATGATTCTATATGAAAAGAATTATATTTTTAAATAAAACTACTTTACGGATTATATCGCGTTTGTATTTGATTTTTGATTACCCGACGTTTCGAACACTTTACAGCGTTCATGATCACGGGTGGACTAAGATGTCTCACGTCCAACAAGTCATCGTTACTGCAGAAAATTTATAATTATCTACCCGATACAGAAATTAGTTATTAAATATTGACCCACATTTTGATACAAAATTTATTGCCAGTGTAAGAAGAAAATGATTCTACATGAAAAAATTATATTGTTTATGGTTAGTAATAATTAAACATTAAAATTAATAGTAATTATATTTAAAAAACTAACTAATAATCTAGTATACTACCACCGGATCGGAACACGGTTACACTGAGAAAGATCCGGCAAGAAAACTCAGGTAACATGATGCTAAATTAAAGTTAATTTTGAAGGCGGCTTACTTTATGTTACTAAAAAGGTTTTAATTTATAAAATTATCTTTAGTTATTATTATTGTGGGTCAAATCTATACAATATGAGCTCACGGTGTCTTGCAGTCTTGTGGTGGTCTTTTTGGATTTGGAGTGTAACCGTGTTCCGATCCGGTGGTAGTATACTAGATTATTAGTTAGTTTTTTAAATATAATTACTATTAATTTTAATGTTTAATTATTACTAACCATAAACAATATAATTTTTTCATGTAGAATCATTTTCTTCTTACACTGGCAATAAATTTTGTATCAAAATGTGGGTCAATATTTAATAACTAATTTCTGTATCGGGTAGATAATTATAAATTTTCTGCAGTAACGATGACTTGTTGGACGTGAGACATCTTAGTCCACCCGTGATCATGAACGCTGTAAAGTGTTCGAAACGTCGGGTAATCAAAAATCAAATACAAACGCGATAAAATCCGTAAAGTAGTTTTATTTAAAATGTATAATACTCGCGTAAACATCAGAAATCATTAAGAATTATATTGTTCCTTAGTAACTATTAAACATTAAATTTGTTCTAATTATTGTGACTATTAATTTAAACCTAACAGAATCTATTATACCTCCTACTAGCGGATTGGAACGCGGCTACACTAAGAGATAGCCGGCAAGAAAACTTGAAAGGCATGATACATGATCTCTGTAATAACGACGACTTGTTGGACGTGAGGCATCTTGGTCTGCCCGTATTCATGAACGCTGTAAAGTGTTCGAAAGATTGGGCAATTAAATATCAAATACCAACGCAAAAAATCCGTAAAATATGTAGTTTTATTTACGAGACCTATATGTCTAAAAACTGCTCGATTTTTTTTGTCTGTCCATTTGTACCGGGTAATATTCCAAACGGCTGGACCAATTTAAATTACATTTTACTACCAAGTACATACATATATAGATAGATACTAGCAACCCGCCCTCGCTTCGCTTCGGTTATAGGTTATGGTCGTTTTAACCGCGTAGTTCCCGTTCCCGTGGGAATACCGGGATAAAATATAGCCTACTTTACGCCCTGATATTATAGCTTTCCATTGGTGAAAGAATTTTTGAAATCGGTCCAGCCGTTTTGAAGATTACCCGGAACAAACAGACAGACAGACAAAAATTTTTTAATTGCTATTTTAGGCATAGGTGTCGTGCAAATAACCGTGTGAGCATGAAAAAAGCCTATTATTTTGACATTACAAACAGACACTCTTTACTGGCACTTTATTGGTATAGATAAGGAGTAAATCTATTTTTTCTCTCAGGAAACACATATAAAATTATGCCTGGCCCGGGAATCGAACCCGAACCCTAAGGGATTGCAGTCGCGTATCGTAATATTTTAATAGATATGGGAGATTTAAATTGCGGGGACAAGACGACTGAAAACGAAGCGAAGCGAGAGTAGATTGCTAGTTTTAAATTCAACTACTTTTATGAATTTTATTGCGATTATATTTAATGAAAGAAAGAAGAACATTTATTCTGTTCTCGTTAAGTCTAATAAAAAATACAAACAACTAAATAAAAGAGCTTCTTACATAAAATAATCCAGTTCTAACGAGGAACCAAAACGGCGAAGGAGCGGTGAATTGTATTCTTACTCCAATAATCATCACAAATTCTGTCAAATATTTCTTAACTACTTAAATGAATACCATATTCGTTCTCATCATCATCTCAGCCCACATACGTTCCTGTTGGGTTCGGACCTCCTTCACTATGGAAGGGAAATTGACTGACTATACCACATTCGTCAGACGTATCGGCATAGGACTTTATGTCAAGTTATCCTTGTCTTCAACGTTATATGCAGATAATAAGCCTCAGTTGTCTTCTACGACATCCACGGACTTGATAAAGAGTGGTTAATTGTATTCTTACTCCATCATCACACGAATCTTTAGTTTTAAGCTTTTGTATTTATAGTAGCAGTAAGATTCCACCTTTTCGGTGGCCTACTATGTATAATAAAGTACTTCAAAGTAATCCCGTTAATCCCTGAAGCTGTGTACCTACTATCACGTACTATAGTAATCACCCGGCATTGCTTGCGGTCGGCGGTTTCACACCGCATTGCACCAACGGTTATTGTAACGGATATTTTATCACTATTGATTTATATTCAGTGAATGGTTTAAATAATTTTATTGAGAGTGACTTTTGGACTACACAGACGATGGTAGTCGAGGTACCATCCCTATAGCCATGAGTTCGATTGCCACGCAGGATAACGCTGTTCTGAATCAGAAAAAACTGGCAAGTTAAAAACAAGGTAAGTTTTTTTTAAGAAAACATCCTGCACTAAGTAAATAATATACTTGTAATTGTGGGTACTATACAAACATTTAATTTATGGGACACAAATTAAATACCGTCTCAGAACAACAATTTGTGGATCGCATAAAGTGTTGTCCTACGTGGGATTCGAACCCCCGACACTGGCACTGTAGGTCGGCATCTTAATCTTAAAGTAATTCGTGTCCATGCAATATGCTTGTAAAGCTCCCTATATGGTAACAGTGTAAGACTACAATTCAAGAAGAAAAGGAAAACTCGAAATAAAACACTATACTAACTCGACTAGCCAGCATAGTATAATTCATTCATTCATCACAGCTCATATGCGTCCCACTACTGGGCTTGAGTCTCCTTCATATTGAGAGGGAAATTCATCTACTATACCACGCTAGTCAGGCGTGATGATAGAAAGAAAGAAAATCTATTTATTTTGCTCTTATACATTTCATAAATAACATCAAAAACACAAACAAAAGGGTATAGGGTTTTATTTTAAGTTTTCCTTCTCTTGCATTGTTGTCGTGTCGTCTTTTAAGACAACCACGGGCAGGAGAAGGGCTGGTGAAGTGTATTCTTATTCGGTCACCACACAGCATAGACTAGTAGGTCGATCTATCTTTTATTGCGGGTTGAGATTCGAACCCAACGTTCATATATATCATATGAATTGAGACGATGATGATGATAAAAGGCCTCGTAAGAGAAGCGGTTATAGAATCAACAGGAGACTCTCTCCCTCTCTTGGCAAACTCTTTTGACTGCATAGATGGCGTACTGGTTGAGATACCTACCGTGCCAGCGTTGTGGGTTAGACCGACGTCCTCCCCGAGGGGGGGACGTCGGTCGATGGGAGGGTACCCCAGGTAGGGGGTATTCCGTCGGGTCGAC
Source organism: Lymantria dispar (assembly GCA_032191425.1). Classification (NCBI taxonomy): domain Eukaryota; kingdom Metazoa; phylum Arthropoda; class Insecta; order Lepidoptera; family Erebidae; genus Lymantria; species Lymantria dispar. The sequence goes on from CM063449.1 coordinate 1,340,513, forward strand.
CACTGATGACAAGTAACCCTGCTCCAGTGGTCGGCCCAACGACGAAGGCGACGTAGTGTTCGGGTGGGTTGCGGGTGTTGCGTGCTTAAGCCCCTCTGTCGCCCCGGACGGAGTGGTGCAGAGGCGCGCTGACCGCAGCACACCCCAAAAAAAAAAACAAAAAAAAAAGGGTTGTGGGTTCGAATCTCACGCAGGGCCACACTTTGTGCGATTTACAACTTGTTGTTCTGAGGCTGGATGTAATTTGTGGCCGTGAATTATATATTTGTAAAGTTTCCAACACACAATTTATTTTCTTAGCGCAGAGTGTTGTTTTATAAAAAAAAAACATTACAACGAATGCGTTCGCTAATATGATAATCAAAGATGGACTCTTAGTAAGTACTGTCCTCCTCTGGTAGACTATGTCCATTAGTGGACGTCTGACTGTATGATAATGAGTATTCTGTTCTAAAATCTATCTCAATATGTAAAAAGAAGAAGAAATTGTGAGTACATATGTATACCTTATTGCAAATTCAAAAGATTAGCACAAACAATGGTCTGAACAAATTCAATCCTAGGAAAGTATTGCAAACTACGTATTACGCATATGCGTATTGTGTATTTATATAGAGCTGTTAACACGCCTACAAATAAATTTGCCATTTTTTGCCTAGTCACCTTTCTTAGATCTTGTCAAATTATATCATCACAATAATCATCATCAGTCCTTGTAGTGACGAAGTAAGAATACTATTCACCACTCCCTCTCTTTCCCGTGGGTATTATAAAAGACGAATAAGGAATATATTATCGAAACAATAATCTTATATCAATACGTCTGACCAGCGTGGTATAGTAGGTCAATTTGCCTCCCATAGTGGAGGAGGCCCGAGCCCAACAATGGGACGTATATGAGCTGAGATGATAAATAATCATTATCATCATTATATAGGTTTAATAGATCATTAATTATTTGCTTTGAAATCAATTCGTTTATTGAAACCAATAAAAGTTATATGTGTATTTTTAAACACTAAAATTTTTTGCAGTAGACATAAAAGTAATTGATTTCAAACCTTCTTAACTTTATTATACGTTCATCCAAAAATAAATTGTAGGTTTGTCTACAGAATTCGGCACCCACATCTCAAGACTACGCATAATTTTGCATTGCAATTATTTAATTTCACGGAAGATGGCTACACGGATGCCTTACTATAATCGTTTGTGGACTCAATTGTAAAGATTTATACTTCCTTATACTTATCAATTATATATCTATACCAATAAATAAAATTGGAGTGTCTGTTTGTAATGTCAAAATAATAAGCTTTTTTCATGCTCACACGGTTATTTGCACGACACCTATGCCTAAAATAGTAATTAAAAAATTTTTGTCTGTCTGTCTGTTTGTTCCAGGTAATCTTCAAAACGGCTGGACCGATTTCAAAAATTCTTTCACCAATGGAAAGCTATAATATCAGGGCGTAAACTAGGCTATATTTTATCCCGGTATTCCCACGGAACGGAAACTACGCGGGTAAAACGACTATAACCTATAACCGAAGCGAAGCGAGGGCGGGTTGCTAGTCTTATATATAAATTGCTTATTTACGCGTGTATGTCACTGAACTTCTCCTAAACAGCTGGACCGATCTGGCCGAAATTTTTTGTGTGTATTCAAGGGGATTCAAGAATGGTTTAGATTCACAATTGGATTAGTAGATGGCACTGCTTATATTTTAATTGAAGTTAGTATATTATATATTTAGTGATAATGAATTTGACTTCTATTGTCACGTGTATATATTTGGTAAAATATCATGACAGACTTTATGTCACTGTGATGTACTTGAGCCTCCTCCACAATGAAAGGGAAATTGACCTTCTATATCGCGCATACGCATAGGGATTACTTTTCAGTTTTCCTTCTTTTGTTTTAGATGTTATCAGCTTATCTTATTTATACCTTATATTACACGGATAAGAACGAGGGTGTTGAGCTTTGTTACTCTAAAATTTACAATTATACAATCAAAGAATACAATTCACCACTCCCCCATCTTGCCCGTACGGACCGTAAAAGACGATTGAGTGATAGTATTTACATAACGTCTATGCAAGAGAAGAAAAACTTAAAATAAAACCCTATAACAACCCGTCTGATCAGCATGGTGTAATAGATCAATATCCCTTCTATTATGGAGGAGGATTAAGCCCAGCAGTGGAACGTATATGAGTCCAGATGATAATCATCATCATCATCTCAGCACATACACGTCCCACTGTTGGACTCGGTCCTCCACTATATAATTGAAGCAATTTATGCTGACTTTTATATGACAATCAGCTCTATATAGTTTCAAAATGTACAACACGCACAATGAAAGTATATCATAAAGAATATGTTGTAATGTAAATATTACTGTGAAGGATGTCGTTGGTCCATGAAATTGTCTGCAATATCACTTCCTAACTTGTAACGCACAAATACTTAATAACTTAGCGAGTGACTACCTCCCTGTGTGGTAATAGAGTAGGGACGTGAAAAAATAATCGATTTTAATAATCGATAATCTAAATAATAAAACTCGATTTAAAATAAATCGATTCTTTTATATTAAAATTAATCGATTATTTTAGTATTTGCATTTTTGTTTAAATTTAAAGTTTTCTGTTGCATATTAGAAAATAAATATCACTCCGAGATTTTCTCCAAAAAACATCATCACAATCCTGTCAGGAGGTAAGTATTTATCACTTTAAAAGAGAACTACCAATAGTAAAAAAATCGATTATTTATAATCGATTGTTTCCCATCCAAGTCACATCCCTATCGCATAAAACACAATGTACCTCACAAGTAATACATATTATATTAAATTGTACTAAACATAGTGCGATTGCCAAGTCAATCTATTTATTTAAAACATAAAAGATCTTTAATATTGATATAGTCACTATAAGAAGCTGTTAGGTTAGCTATTTACGTAATAACTTAAGAAGAAAGGTCCCTTAAGCAGGGACTGAATGAGTTAACCGACTTGGAATAACATAGATCTCACAACTTTTTATGGTAGAAGAACTCAGTTGCGAGGCTTGGCTTTTTTTACAAGTCTTGTTTTTGATGGTATCTCATTTCTTTTTGTAGATAGACCTACTTATTTTCCTTTCCAGTACCTTCTACTTCTTGAATACCAACAACGGATTTTCTTAAAGCCCATTCTCTGAAAAATGAGACATCTCTCCCTTCTGTTTGAGTCACTTATACCTAAACTAAGCGGAGAAATGTGGAAATAAAGAAATTTGATTGGTTTTTCAAAACACATCTCTAGTCTCCTCTCCGCTTTGATAGCAATCGAACCTATGGCGTTCTTTCAGATAAATTTCAGGCAATTTAGTTTGCTTAATACTTTGGGAGATTTTGGTACAATTTCATAAGACATGTCCCTCTCTTGCTTTTTCATTAAGTTGATTGACCATTTTACAAGTTACCTTTGAACATTATTATATCTAGGTATCTGTCTACACCTATTATACCAATCATCATTCAGCCTATCGCCGTCCACTGTAGAACATAGACCCCCTCAGACTTCACCATAAAGTGCGGTCCTGTGGCACCTGCATCCAACGACGCTCAAGGGTAACAGAGTTGCCATGACTAGAGCTCATTTTTCTATGCCATAGGAGGAATAATGACGTAGTCGACACGTTTGGTAGGCGGGTTGGTTTCGCAGTGAGATATCATACATTTCCCCGGTGAGAGCTGCTGTCCACTCTCCTTCCTGTTGAATTTTTTTTTAAATGACAATGCCTTGCACTAAGGGAATAATAATCCTTATATTGTGAGGCACTTTACAAACATATAATTCATCATCGCAGCCCTCATATGTCCCATTGTTGGGCTCGGGCCTCCTCCACAATGGGAGGGAATTTAACCCACTATACCATGCTGGTCAGACATGTTGATATAGGGTTTCATTTCGAGTTTTCCTTCTCTTGCACAGATGATATGTGCACATTATATCCCATAGTCGTCTTATACGATATCCAGAGTGAGATAGAGAGTGGTGAATTGTATTCTTACTTCGTCACCATACGGAAAGAACATATAATTAACCGACACAAATTACATTCAGACTCAGAACAACCATTTGTGGATCGTACAAGGTGTTGTCTTGCATGGAATTCAAACCCGCGACACTAGCACGGTACGTTGGTATTTTAACCACTACGTCATCTGCGCAGTCTTTAGCCGGTTGTTACGATTCCCATAGAGAAGCAATGATGGCGACAAATGTATTCTTATTTTTTACAAAGTTACATTTCATTAACTGCAAATGTAACTTTGTAATCCTATATATTTATATGAGTTTACAAAATTATTTATGCAGTTAGTGTATCTCGGCAACTGGATGAAAATTATAATGTTTCATAATTTTTCCTTCATTTATACACTAAACACTAATTGTATTCTAAATTTGAAGCTTCTATGTCTGCTAGAAGTGCCTCTTTAATATTGATGATCGGTTAGTCAGTCAGTGAGTGACAAAATTACGAAATTTTGACTAGTTATAAATCTTAAACTATTGGTTCAAATTGAGTGAAATTTGAAATACACAATGTATATACAATGTCTGCTAGGTTACTAAAAATTCAGGTTTCTAGCTTTATTAACAACGAAGTTATAGGGGGTCGAAAATGGCCTGAATGGCTTCGAGAAAAGTATGTTACGGCAGTGTTGCGTTTTGCCCGACTTTTTTTTTGCTCGACTTGACGGGGGCACTGCCGTGCCCCCAGATAACTGATTCGTGGTCATCGTCATAATTCTGGTTTTATTACTACTTACGTCTATGTATTTACTCACGATAGATCTTTGCCCTTTTTTTTTAGGGAAGTGGGTTACGGTCGGCGCACTCCTCGCCCGGCTCCGTTCGGGGCGACAGAGGGGCGTAAGCACGCACACCCGTAACCCACCCGTATAGCACGTCGCCTTCGTCGTTGGGCCGACCACCGGTGCAAAGTTCTTTGCCTTCAGTGCTCGACCCGAATATAAATATACCATATAGGCAATCCATCTATCGACATTGATATTTAATGTTGTGTCAAGTGTTGTAGACTCAATCCCCATGTAATTCAAATTCTAGAGCTTTAGTTTATAGGAAATCTTGTTTTATCAGTATTTTCAAACAATGAAGAAAGACATATTTAGAATATGATGTTAAATTTGGTCACTGCCATCGTGGATAAGAATAACTTAATTAGGCAATCGAGTAGTCTTTTAAACCAGGTAACCCCAATTCAATCCTTGTTGCTACTCCTATTTAAGTGTCTTTTGTTTGAGCTCACTAAGCTCAAAGTAAATTGTTACCTATAATGTATACTAATGAGGATAAATGTTTATTGAATAAAAATCATCATTTTCTGGAAAAAAAATCGTAATATTATTTTTATTAATACTTTATGCTACATTAATTTTTGTTGTAATCTGTTCTTTTATGCATATATTGTACATAATAATTTTGATGTTTCACATCTGCCAGGCGTCCTGAGCAACGGCTCACTTATTTTATGTTTCTAAAAATTTTATCTTTCGCGTCAACTTCGTTTTTAGAAAAAACGACACTAATAATAAAAAAAGGTATTTAATACATGAAAAGTTTTATTGTTTGACATTTATGACGGTGTGTGTGCGCATCGTAAAAGTATTGACAAGCTAACTTTAGGGTATCGGTTTTTCGTGACGGTGCTCCTGAAATCCTGAAATTTACACTCATTATTTTTGCCTTACGCGCCAAAACAAGTATTACTTCAATAATATTTGTCACTACAACATAACGTGTATCTTTAAAACTTCACTTCGACCCGAAATTACTTGATTCCGTTACAGATTGAGATGTATTTCAATCGGATATTCAGTCACGTTTATGAAGCTCTGTAATCTTCATTTATATATTATTAGCACTCAATAGCATATGATGTGTTTAGTTAATAAACGTAGTACGTATTTTGTAGTTAAGGTATTGTGTAAGACACATACATTGTGTTGTTCGCTCCGAGTGGTATCCATGTGTGCAATACTTGTTAATTGTTTTATTTTGTTTGAATAGATTATTGTTGATGTTTTTTATCTAGAAAGCAAGGTCTTCACTGAGCAATTTATTGCTATTAGATGCTGTCTTGCTACGTATGGAACGAAATCATTGAAAAAACTCTGACTATATAAGTAAAATTGAAAATTTGAAATAACCCCCGACACAAAGCAAAATAATAAAAAAAATAAAGCTTCTCTTCAATAGGAATTATCAATGAATAGTCATTTAACGATTATGGACACTATTTAACGATTATGCACTGGTGTACACGTCAAGCACGTAATCGAGTAATCATACGCCATTACAGCATTTTGGAGCTGATACTCATACACTGCTGGGCCAAAATTAACGAAACGTAGCTAAAATACACCGCAAGGAAACTGGCTCTCAAATGAAAAAAACCGCATCCAAATCGGTCTATTCGTTTGCTAGCTACAATGCCACAGACTTTTTCCAGGCTTTTTTCCTACGCGTCGTCTGATACGTGGTCGCCACTCAAGAACCTTTCTTCCCCAGCAGTTATCGGTTCGTCAAGCGATGTGTCTTGCCCGTTGACACTTCAGCGTGCTAATCCTTCGTGCTATGTCGGTTACACCCGTTTTTCTTCGGATTTCCGTATTTCGGATTCTATGAGCCACCGAAAGCCCGACTATAGGAGTATGGAGCACCATACTCCTTCACCAGATGGTAAAATAAAATATTTGCAGTGAATAAGTAATGAACGTAGGCGAAGCAATAGGCACAGCTAATTATATAGTGACTCTGTGACCAGTACCAAGGTACCCATGTATTGTCAGTTTTAATGTCTTATTCACCTGATAATCTACTGATTGAAACGCGACCTCCAATGAGAAATTTTGATAATATACTTAGTAGGTCTAGGTTTATATTTTGTTTAATTATGTAATATACAATTATAGTAGTGCTGTGTGGTAGCGGCTTCGAATACTACCAACCCTTGCTTTGCTCGTGGGTGTCGTAAAAGACGACTAAGAGCCCTAGATTGACCCGGACCAACTCCATCTGGTACCATTTGGGTCAACGATTACATTTCCAAGGAGGGTTGACGTCAGGCAGGCGGCCGGTCATAAAAGTCTTTGCCGAAACTTTTTGCAATATGTCAAAACAGATTACATATTGCGTCGACCCCAAGTAATTGGGATAAGAGCAAGATGATGATGATGATGTATATATAATTATATATATACATATCTTTTCTCTTTTTGAAGTTTTTTTGAGGCGTTAGGTGATGAGAAGGGGAGGGTACCCGAAAGGATAACCCGCCGGGCCGACCAAGATGTCGGTACCAGTGGTCGGCCTAATGACTATGGGGAGGGAATAAGGTAGGTTATGGGGTAGTATGCTGCTCATCCATCGCCCCGGACAGATTTGGCGTGGTGTACTCAAACCATAGCCTACCAAAAAAAGGTAAAATGATGAGAATAAATTTTTGCAATGCACGCATGCAAACTGTCACAAATATCAACTAGATAATGCATTATAATAAAACTTTTAATGTATTAAATACCTTTTAAGCTATTGCATAGCTTTTATCGCGGGGTTTCAGCGCGGCGACTGAATCAAGAAATTCCGTAACGAAAATAAAACCTAACACCCGCCTACCATGCAGCTCGGCCGAGCGTTCGGTGTGACGGTCGTCGACATAATGCCTTCGTCCGTCTCGGTGCGCACACGTGCCACCGCTTTGCGTAGCTTACGTCAAAAAGTGTTTTCGCGCGTTTCCTAACGATCTCAAAGATCTTCAGCGGACGACAGTGGTAATCCAAACCGCTTTTATTGTTACACATATAGTACATTTGTTTTCTTATCGATCACCACGCTCAAAAAGTGTAACTTGAATTAATATCAAAGAAAAAGCTTGAATTAATATCAAAGAAAAAAATACTGCATAAATAAAAAATAACTAAATAATCATAATTGCATAAGTTGATAAAAAATGCTATGCAATAGCTTTACCGCGGCAGTCCCCGAATGACACACGTTTTTTTGTCTATTATTAGTTTGTAGTAAAAACGACACTAATAATAGACAAAAATGCGAAGACGCGAAGAATAAAATTTTATAAAGATTTTTATTTTGTGACTCCGAAGTATAACTTCTTACGTACGTAGATCAGTACAGACATACTTTTTTTTTCGTCATAGCAGTTAAATATCTCACTGTAGAGCATGACTCTATAACTTTTCAGCTGAAATTGAGATAAATACTAAAGTATTCATTAAGTTAGCTAACCGGGCTGGGAGTAGTGATGTGACCTGGAGGGAAAATAATCGATTTTTAAATAATCGATTTTTTGTTTTTTAAGATAAATCGATTATAAAATAATCGATTATTTAATTTTTTTTTTCTTAGGAAATGTGAGCTTTTTTTCTAATACACTATGAAACAATCGTGATGACCTTTTTTTTTTTAGGAAATCTGGTAGTGAATAATCGATTAATTTCGAATAGTAAAAAATCGATTTTTATTATTTTAATAACGATTGTAAAAATCGATTTTGACAAAAAATAATCGATTGTTATCGATTTTTTTAAAAATCGATTATTTATCACATCCCTAGCTGGGAGCCCTTAGCGCTAACCCATCGACAGAGGGGCGACGTGCGGCCCTGTAACACACCCATATAGCACGTAGCCTTCGTCGTTGGGCCGACCACCGGTGCAGAATTCCTTGACTTTAGTGGTCGACCCAGCGGAATACCCCGAGGGAGTAACCTCTCCCATCGACGTCTCCCCAGGACGCCGATTGCCGTCGCGAGGCTAACCTCTCCGCGGATGCCGGACTAAATCCCCTGTCCGGTCACTCGAAATATATATCCTAGTGCTAGATCATCTTAATTTAAATTGGGAACGTTGCGGATATGTGTATAATTTAGGATCTAGATATATAATACAAGTAGAATATTATACCAGTTTTAGATGCCTACGGTTACAGATAATAAATTATTTAGGATTATCCGATAGTTTCAGATAGTTTCAGTTGCAAATCCTTACTAATATTATAAATGCGAAAGTAAGTTTGTTTATTTGTTTGTTTGTTACGCTTTCAGGCTTAAACCACTGAACCGATTTCAAAACTTCTTTCATCAATCGAAAGCGGGGAGTAACATAGGCTATATTTTATCCCGGAATTCCCACGGGAACAGGAACTACGCGGGTAAGGCGACTGAAACCGAAGCGAAGCGAGGGCGGGTTGCTAGTATGTATTATAAAAGGGAAATGCCAATCATGCCTAATATGATAATATTCCCCTTTGGCTTAAGATTAAGCTGTCATCATACAGACATCTAACGTATTCGAAATTATACGGAATTTTATATCAGATACGGTTATGATTACGGACTATTGGTTCGTAGCATTATTGGATACAAATCTAACTGAAAAGTCAAATTGTAACTATGTGAGAACTACACAGATGGCGTAGTTGTAGGATACCGACCTACTGTGCCAGTGTCGTGGGTTCAAATCTCAGGCAGGACAACACTTTGTGCGATCCATAAATAGTTGTTCTGAGTTTGGGTGTAATTTGTGCCCGTTCCCGCGTGTTCGGGAAACTTAAGAGGATCTTCTCGTCCAACATACCTCAGTGTCTGAAAACACAGGTCTACGACCAGTGTGTGTTACCAGTGATGACTTACGGCAAGGAAACGTGGTCCCTAAATGTAGGCCTCATAACAAGGCTCAAAGTCGCTCAGCGTGCTATGGAACGGGCTATGCTAGGGATTTCTCTGCGAGATAGAATCCAAAATACGGAAATCCACAGAAGAACAGGTGTAACCGACATAGCACGAAGAATTAGCACGTTGAAGTGGCAATGGGCAGGCCAATATGGCCTCGAAGAACTGACAACCGCCGGACGCCGCAGTGTAGGACGCCCCCCACTAGGTGGACCGACGACCTGGTGAAAGTTGCTGGGCGTCGTTGGATGCAGGCGGGATAACATGAGGGAAGCCTACGTCCAGCAGTGGACGCCGTTAGGCTGAAATGATGATGATGATGATGAATTGCGTGTTTGTAAAGTCACCCGCAATACAAGGGCCGTTATGCAGGGAGTTGTTTTTAAAAAAAAATATTCGGCTAGATGACCTGTAAAAATTCTACCGAAAAGACGATGAAGCGAGTTCCAATTTGTTCATCATACGCACTCACACTTGCCTAATTGTTAATTTTGAAACAGATCTCTTGTAGATGTTGATTCAAATCCACCGCATAGTAATAATTATTCGTAAATATTTTTTATATAAACACTGCACAAGTCAATGTCTATATAAGATTCACACGAGCGTGTATATCTCATACATTAGGTCGTAATAAAACGCATTAACCTTGTTGCGTGGTGTATAGCGTCAATATGGCATTGAACGTTGGGCCAGCACTTTCTAATGCGCGCTTACGAAGGGTGAGTGAAAGTCTTTTACAACTTAACGGCACGAGGAACATGACTAAAACATGATTGCCTTGTTTGTCTATTAATTGAAGATACCCACTTGTAACTATATGGTCCTGGGTTTATAATCATTCTTTACCATAAGGACCCAGGGCTTCCATTCCGACTAGGTCCTCAAGAGTATGTCTGAGTTTCTTGCCAGATACTCTGTCTCATTCAAGGGTAGTTTTTAGGGTTCCGTACCCAAAGGGTAAAAACGGGACCCTATTACTAAGGTTTGCTGGCTGTCCGTCCGTCTGTCTGTCACCAGGCTGTATCTCAAGAACCGCGATAACTAGACAGTTGAAATTTTTACAAGTTATGTATTTCTGTTGGCGCTATAACAACAAATACTAAAAACAAAATAAAATAAATATTTAAGGGGGGGGCTCCCATACAACAAACGCGATTTTTTTTTGCCCTTTTTATATATAATGGTATGGAACCCTTCGTGCGGGACTCCGACTTGCACTTAGCCGGTTTTTTAAATTAATTTAAGGTAAAATAATAAAATTGATATTACATCAATGCCTCTGCGGTGTTTATACCGCGTAATTACCGTACATATTGAATGATTTTAAATTTGAGTAAATGCAATAATTATAGCTGGATCAGAGCTGAATCTAATTCCAATACCGCTAAATATAAGTTATGTCCACTCTCACGGCAACTGTCAGGTACCAGTCAACTTGTCTACTAATCTTGAGCTAGGATAGCAAGTATAGTTTCGCAAAGAGCCACACTAAACCCCGGCAATCATTAATAATGTGGCATTTTGCATACCGCTTAAAGAGCAATTATTACTGATACCTACATTTATCGGCGCCATAAAATAGCATTTCCGTTTGACTAACAGTTATTTAGATGGTAACCTATATTCATTATTATCCCAGCTCATATATGTCCCACTGCTGCACTCGGCCCTCCTCCACAATGGAGAGTAATTAACTTGCAATACCACGCTGGTCAGGCGGGGTGGTATTAGGTTTTAATTTAAACACTCGCCCCAAAAAGAGGGGTGTTGTAAGTTTGTCGTCGATGTATGCTTGCCTGTATGTGTGTTTCTGTGGCATGGAAGCTCTCAATCGGATGAACCGATTTAAATGCAGTTTTTTTTTTCATTTGAAAGCCAGTTTGCTTGAAGTGGTAGTTATCTTTGGTTAATATTGGTCCAGCAATGTAAAATTATCAGCTCCAAAATGATGTAATGTAATCGGTAAATGACAATTAATTGATAATTCCTGTTGAAGAGAACGTAATACTTCTTTTATTATTTTTGTTTGCGTCGGGGGTTATACAATTTTTTTAATTTTACTTATAAGTTGTTCTAATGCATTGATGTTTTTAGATACTTCTTTTCTTTAAATCTATACTATCACAGTACGAAATATGTACACTACTAATTGCACTCTTGTTCCGTTGCTAAACAGAAAGACCAAAAAACATTACATTGAAGAAATAACACTCACTATAGTCCATAAAATATAACTTGATCTCTGTGACAGTTGTCACTAGTGCTGTCACGCTTCCGATGAAGTCCGTAGTTTTTTATCGATGAAACTCTTTATTTTTATAATTGTGATATTCTATTATTATTGAAATACAATCAATGAAAATCTTTTTGAATTTAAATGAAATAAAAACTGTTTTTGACTTTTTTAATTATTCGAAAGAAGTACAATCAAGGTCAAAATCACTATTGTTATCATCACTGGGGCGTTCCTGTTAGAACATTTATCTTTTTTTGCCATAATAGGGACAGTCGTTAGATCAATTGATCAATTGCGACTGTTTTATGAATGAACATGTTTAGTTTATTGACAACAATGCGTACATAATATTATCGTTTACTCTGACACAAAAAGCTGTTTTTTAATGTTTAATTAGTTAAATGTATGTATTTTATAATGTAACTGTCTGTTGTAATAGTAAAAAATGTTGAAAGATTTATTTAGGTACTATTTTGGGTGTATTTCTTTTATGAAAAATTTAATAAAGATCGGTTATCGAATGACGTCTATCGACTGTCCCATCTCTTTTTTATTTTCAGTCTAGTATAATCTTGTACGTGCGTAAGCGTCATTTTTATATAAAATGTTTACTAGGTATTGCAGTACTTACGAGGTACATTCTAGGCATGAATATTAATATTTTTATAATTATAATATATTGCACTTCAGTTGCAATAAAATTGGCACGAAAATAATGAAAATTTATGCGATACAAAATAAAATTGTAAGCATGTCGCTCGTTCAAACGTATTTCGTCGGTTTCGTTGACATCTGTTACAGAGATCAAGCTATATTTTATGGACTATAATCAACATATATTTAATAAATAGAAAAGGAAACATGCTGTATCTGTGTCACATAAATATTAATATGTAATAACTTGAGGGTATATCCATGAAGATGCTGTGCGGGCGCACTGCTTGCTGCCGTTATGTATAAGTGATTCATGAAAATATTGTCGACGTTTCCTAGGTGTACAGATAAACCTAAACTGGTTTTTGGCTACACCTTTTGATAGAATTTAAGCACTTGATGTACTAGTATGAATAAATAACTAACTAACCTAAAACTACGAAAAAATACCATATCTTAATATATATAAATCTCCTGTCACGATGTTTGTCCGCGATGGACTCCTAAACTACTTAACCGATTTTAATCAAATTTGCACAACGTATGCAGTTTGATTTAACTTGAAAGATAGGATAGCTTACATCTTAATTTACAGTCGAAATATTATTTTATTGCAAATTATTTGTCTATTATTTGACATTCACTATAATCTGTTAAATCCAAACGATTTTAACAGATGGCGATATCTGTTGACTGAATTGAGTAATTAATTAATAGATGGCGCTGCTATGTCAAACCTACAAACGTGTCATATACGATTTTAACTTGCTTTTTTACATAGATGCCATTTGTAAAAAAATATGACTACCTCCATGACAGATGTTCTCCTACAGTTCCACTTAAATAGTTTAATAAAATGTAATATAACAAAAACATTAGCCACAGCAACGAGTGGCCGGGTCTGCTAGTATTACATAGAAATTATATGTCAATTCAGCGTAAATCTGTATCTATGCTGATCCTGTAGTCGGTATATCGTTTTACAATAGTTAAGGCATAAATATAACGTGACTTTATAACTAGCTATATTGCTGTATTTAAATAGTCATATGTTAAAAGTAATCATCATCATTACAGCTCTTATGCGTCCTACTCCTGTTTTGTGTGTGATCCTGTTGTGTGATTTTAGTTGTTTAACTAGCAACCCGCCCTCGCTTCGCTTCGGTTATAGGTTGTAGTCGTTTTACCCGCGTAGTTCCCGTTCCCGAGGAAATACCGGGATAAAATATAGCCTAGTTTACGCCCTGATATTATAGGGTGAAAGAATTTTTGAAATCGGTCCAGCCGTTTTGAAGATTACTCGGAACAAACAGACAGACAGACAGACAAAAAATTTTTAATTTCCTATTTTAGGCATAGGTGTCTTGCAAATAACCGTGTGAGCATGAAAAAAGCCTATTATTTTGACCTTACAAACAGACACTCCAATTTTATTTGTTGGTATAGATTATATGCTTTCGAAGTCATCCGCTCATTTCTTAGGCCAAGATTAGCCTTAAAAATGTCCAGTTTTAAAAATCGATACGATTTACTCCTTTATTGATATTTTTTGTTCCAGTTTGAAGTTTTATTTATAAACTAGCAACCCACCCTCGCTTCGCTTCGGTTTTAGTCGTTTTAACCGCGTAGTTCCCGTTCCCGTGGGAATACCGTGATAAAATATAGCCTAGTTAGACAGACAGACAAAAAATTTTTAATTTCCTATTTTAGGCATAGGTGTCGTGCAAGTAACCGTGTGAGCATGAAAAAAGCCTAGTATTTTGAGATTACAAACAGACACTCCAATTTTATTTATTGGTATACATAAAAAGCCGCCTATTTCTTAGGCTGGGAGATGCCTTTTTTTTTGGGGGTGGGTTACGGTCGGCGCACTCCTCGCTCCACTCCGTCCGGACGACAAAGAGGCGTTAGCATGCACACCCGCAACCCACCCCTGACACGTCGCCTTCGTCGTTGGGCCGACCACCGGAGCAGGGTGACTTGTCGTCAGTGGTCGGTCCAACGGAATACCCCCTGAGGAGTATCCTCTCCTAGGCTGGGAGATGCCTTTAAAAATTTACAGTAAAAAATATCGATACGCTATACTCCTTTTATTGATATTTTTCGTTCCCGTTTAAAGTTTTATTCCTAAATAAAATCCTTAATTCCAACGAGTATAGCTGTGGTCAATCTTTTAAGAAAAAAACAAACATGCATAGACAAAATATGTTTAATATTTTTCTAGTCTTTATATAACGGGAATTATAATTGTATTCATAATAGTAACAGTTTGTAGAGCTTCCTATATATTTAACTTGTTATAAAGAAGTAAAAGTCTAACATTAATCTGCGAGCAATGATAAGAAGCCCATAATTTACCTTTCAACTAACCGTTAGTACTTCTTCAACGCTTAGCAAACCTACTATCTTGTAAACGAAAATAATTCTCAATTACGGTAAATTGTAATGTCTGCATTACTTTGCTATGTTTTATATAATATACCTACCATAGTGTAAAACGCAGTTTTTATAAGTTTATATGTGACTGAACTCCTATTAAACCGCTGGATCGACGTTGTTGTTATTCGGATAAACAATAGGGAATATGCATGAAACTCCAAAATGAACAAATTATTTTTATTTGTAATCTTTATTGCTTAAAAAACGTACCTATACAATTATTATTTAATTTTAACATTATTTAATAATTAAATTTAATTATCAAAAAGTGCCTTTTTTGAGATTCGCGCGCAAAATTTCTGAAACGCACCGCATTGGTTGGAGTACTATGATGTCACGTTTTGAACACGTGACACCCGAGTCTTCTAGTTAGGGCTGTCTATATTAAAAAAAAACTGTTTTTCGATATATCGATATTTTTAAATATATCAATATCGGAGTTCGATATAACAAAAAAAATATCGATATTTCGATATTTTCCCCATGACCACTCTTTAACTTCGTTCATTGCGGGGTTGCCGTGCCGAGCTTTTTTTTTATCAAATTCTAGGAGTAAGTGATAACTGATCATCAGTTTCATGCCAGCGCTTCTACAGTAGATTAAGTTTACGATGATTTTGTAGAATAAATACTTTAGAAGAAAAGATAAAACACCAAATTTATTCAAATAAATATCGACCCTCGATACGTACTTTTTATTATCGTCCAAAAAAAGGTTCAGTATTAAGTATCGATTTTTTTAAATAATAATATCTATATTTTGACATATCGATATTTTATCAACAGCCCTCCTTGAACCTTGGATAGGAGGAGAACCTTGTGATATCAAGTTGCTGTTTGTATGTTTCTGGTGATTATTTTTAGGGATGTGGAAAAATAATCGATTTTTATAAAAATCAATTTTTACAAAAAAATAATCGATTAATAATTGATTTTTACAATCGATTATCAAAATAATAAAAGTCGATTATTAATTGATTTTTTATTATTCGAAATTCGATCAAAATTCATCACACTATGTTAGAAAATAAAGCTCACATTTCCTAAAAAAAAGTCCTCATAATCCTGTTGGGCGAAAAAATCGATTATTTTAGAATCGATTTTTTTTTAATTAATCAATTATTTTATAATCGTTTTTTTTTAATTATTCGATTATTTTATAATCGATTTTTTTAATTAATCGATTATTTTATCATCGATTTATTATAAAGAACAAAAAATCAATTATTTTAAAATCGATATTTTTTAAATTAATCTATTATTTTACAATCGATTTTTTTAATTAATCGATTATTTTATAATCGATTTATTTTAAAGATTTTGTCCCTCCAAGTCACATCCCTAATTATTTTGTATTGTTACCCAGTTATTTCATAATAAGTTATTAGTTTTCTGTGTTCAAGTATTAATCTTGTGAATAAGTCTTATTACAATGACTGAAACCGGTTTCGTCAAAGTATAGTCAGTTAATCTTCCTAAAATAGACGTGATATGATGACAACATATTTCGCGTCTAATTCAGATTTAATGTCTGTTAAACTCGGAGAAATAAAAACTGCAAGGTAAATAAGATATAATATATTTAATAATCGTAATAATAATAAAAAAATCGATACTTTTATCTATATATCGATATTTTTTCGATATAGCGAACTCCGATATTGATACATTGTAAAATATCGATATGTCGAAAAACGATATTTATAAAAATATCAACAGCCCTAGTTGACAACCCTAGCAACTTGTACGAGTGTCGAGTACTCTGACGTCACAGAATACGCGTGCCGAAGTAGTCGCGTTTACATCGCCCATAAATAATGGCGATTTTGAAAATTTTTTTTTAGCGTAATGGTTTATATTTTGGATGTGTTATATTTTGGATGTGTTATATTTATTTCTAGTAATGTAATAACTAGTAGAAACGTTTAAAAAAATAAAAAAATATCATGCATATTCCCTATTGAACTCGGTAAGTGGTGCTGTGATCATTTTAAAGAAATTGTGTATTTTTTTAGATTTATACAGAAAAACGTCTCATGGGTTAGCTAATAGGTATATATAAAATATTTATTTTAAAAAATTCATGTGGTGACTGTGTAAGAATACAATTCACAACCTTCTATGTTGCCAGTGGATATCGTAAAAGACTACTATGGGATAATATGCAGATAACATAGATGCAAGAGAAGGAAAACTCGGAAGAAAACCCTAAGATCAATTTCCCTTCCAAAAAGGAGAAGCTCTAAGCCCAACCGTAGGACGTATATAGGCTAAGTGAAGATGATGATGATGCAATCTGGCTGAAATATCACAGGGAGAAAGAGCACTAGCCTTCTTCTGACAATCTCAGGTATAAGCTTTACAGTAGAGCGCTCCAATTTCGATTGCTTTTACGAGATCTAGAGAAAAGATAACAGGGATGACATATTAGGTATGCAAAGTAGGCGGCAGAGTACGAACGGAATAGAGCCATTAGCCTTCTATCTCCCAAGTGACGCACCGGGCGCCAAACAGTGCTGAATTATCTCCGGACTGCAAGAGCTGGCCTTAACGGGGTGAACCCAGGGTAGTCTGCCGTCCTAGCAGAAGCAGCCCCAAGACAGCAGCTCACATTTTTTTCACTCTTTCTTCTATCTTCCAAACGACGCAGCAAGCACCGAACAGCACTGAATGGTCCCTGACTCCCATGAGCTGGCCTGAGGGATGTGGACTTAGGGCAGGCGCCCGTCCTAGCGAAAGAATAATTAGAAAGAAGAAGATAAACGAAGTAATTTCATTGATCTCATACTAATAGTAATACTTTAATAAATGCGTAGTTAGTCGATTAATTCATTCATCTGTTACAAATAAACGGTGTAATTTGATTGATCTCATATTAATAGTAATATGTACGTAAATAAATGTGCAATTCATAAATTTATTGGTTTATTTGCTTTATATAAATGTGCTTATATATGTATTAAATTGGTTTATATAACGTATCGGACGACGTAGTGTAGGACGCCCCCCCACTAGGTGGACCGATGACCTAGTGAAAGTTGCTGGGCGTCGGTGGATACAGGCGGCACAGGACCGCACATTGTGGCGCAACATGAGGGAGGCCTACGTCCAGCAGTGGACGGCTGTAGGCTGAAATGATGATGATGATGAATGGTTTATATAAATGTGAATATTTTCGATATGCGGGATCCCGCAAATACCGAGATCTCGCAGGATTGAAAATTCGTAGTCCCGCATATACCGAGATTGGGGATTGGAAGCCCTAACCCGGTCCTTTCAAAGGCTTACATAGGGGTATGGATCCAATACGCAAAGGCTTCTGAAGAAATCTAATTTAAAAATGCAATGGGACATCTACCGATGACCCTCCACGCCTGTACATAATACTCGACACACTTATATATTATACTAGCTGACCCAACAGACGTTGTTCTGTTCAAATAAAATTAACGGAATTCTCCTTGAAATCGACAGCAATAATAAGGACCAACCGACTGCAGCGCCATCTGTCGGGATGATTTGTGAATCTAAATGATCCAGGCCCCCACTTGAATGCATTCACAAAAATTCACTCGAATCCATCCAGCCGTTTAGTTGCAGTATAGATAAATAACCTAGATACCCAGTCGTTAAGTTTTCTTAAATTTTCTGATTTTCTGCGCAAATTTCTTAATTTTTTTTTGCGTAAAAGCCTTTCTCAATGTATTAAAAAATTTATAAATAAAGATGGACGAAATCGGTAAAGTCGTTCTCAAGTTATGTTATTGTTCCGCCCGAACAGCGCCACCTACCAGGTCCAATTGTAAATCTAAACCATCCTCGAATCTCCTTGAACGCACACATAAAATTTCGTCAACATTGGTCCAGCCGTTTAGGAGTTCAGTGACATACACACGTACGCTAGAAATTTATATATCTATACCAATAAATAAAATTGGAGTGTCTGTTTGTAATGTCAAAATAATAGGCTTTTTTCATGCTCACACGGTTATTTGCACGACACCTATGCCTAAAAAATAGCAATTAAAAAATTTTTGTCTGTCTGTCTGTCTGTCTGTTTGTTCCGGGTAATCTTCAAAACGGCTGGACCGATTTCAAAAATTCTTTCACCAATGGAAAGCTATAATATCAGGGCGTAAACTAGGCTATATTTTATCCCGGTATTCCCACGGGAACGGGAACTACGCGGGTAAAACTACTATAACCTATAACCGAAGCGAAGCGAGGGCGGATTGCTAGTAAGATATATAATTGATAAGTATAAGAAAGTATAAATCTTTACAATTGAGTCCACAAACGATTATAGTAAGGCATCCGTGTAGCCATCTTCCGTGAAATTAAAAAATTGCAATGCAAAATTATTTGTATATATGAATCTCACACATCACCTTTCAATGTTACATAAAAATCGCTAATATGACATTCAAGATGTTACATCATGTATTGGTTTAGTGGTATCTGTGTGGGTCACCAACCCAGTCGCGTTCCGTTCGACGCAGTGGTACCACGCGCTGCACAAAGTTTCTTATGCTAAATAAATTTGACGCTTTCTGTCGCGGAAATTTCATGTCAAATTATTTTTGATAGTGTTTCGTGATTGTGTTTATATATTTGTTTATTGGATGTGTTCAAATTTGAGGTAAGAATATATTTATTTTACTTATTGAAATATAAATAGAGTGAAATTTAATAATTAATTATGCGATGCTTTCACAAATAACTAATCTATAAAGAAAATATTTGTCTGCAAAACTTATAATAAAAATTCACGAAACAAATTTTATAATTTCTGTAAGATTTATTTTCTAGTACTTTTTATTTTAATATTTAAATTTAATTATAATTACATAACATAATGATGTGATTTACAATAGTTATTTTATATAATTATAATAATGTCATTATTATAATTCATATTAATTGTATGTTTATGTTAAAAATATTATATCATAATTCATTATATGTAATTATTTTTCCAATTTACTGTTATTACATATTATAATTACTTTTATTTATTCTGTATATTTATTTTTATTTGTAACCTTAAAGTTAAAAATTTATATTTTATTCTGCCTATGTTTTTATTATTACGCTACACAGCACGTTAGAAATAGAGTAATTTCGAAAATTATTATTAGTAATTAATTTTATTTGATATTTAATTTCCTTTAAATGTGATTAATGAAGGTAAAAAACATTTTATTGACGAATTAAATTTAGTCATTAAATAAAATTATGGTTTTCTAAATTTTTTAATCATAATTATAATGTCGTGGACTTTCTAGTGACTTCAGATTATGCTGTAATTTTTTTTTAATTATTTTATTTTATAACTTTTTATTTGTTCAATAAATAATCTTATTTTATCATCATCATCTCGGCTTATATACGTCCCACTGTTGGGCTCAGGCCCCTTCCTTTATGGGAGGGAATTTAACCTTCTATATATACCACGCTAGTAAAACATGTTGGCATAGGGTTTTATTTCAAGTTTTTCAAGGCGACGAACAGATATATGCAATATGCAGATAACATCGATGCTAGAAAAGGAAAACACGAAATAAAACCCTATGTCAACCTGTCTGACCAGGGTGGTTCTTACTCCGTCACTACACGGAACTTTTATTTTTTGCATTTTTTTACTATTACGGTTTTTATGTTTCATTTTTATTGTAAAAATAAATAAACACGTTATCTTTCTTTATTTATTGCGTAGTGTTATGATTGTGATTCTCATGCAGGTAATTTCTTTGTGTTAAGCTACTGTTGTGAGTGTAATTTGTATCCGTAAATTCTGTCTATAAAATTTCTAGCCAAAAAATATTTGAGGTGTTGTTGATTTTAAAGAACTTGTTGTTCAGCCCAAATGAGAATGGGTTGGTAGTATGATAGGTTATGAAGCTATATGCCGCTCTTCCAGCGCCTCAAATGGTTTGAATCAGGTGCAACCCGACTATAGCCGATTAAAACTTCTGACCTTTAGGACGACAGCTCGGAATCTAATCCACTAAGCCATTTCAATACAGATAAATAAAATAGATGTGTCTGTTTGTAATGTCAAAATAGTAAATTTTATCATGCTCACACGGTTATTTGCACGATACCTATGCATAAAAACCAGTTTAAAATTTTTCGTCTATCTGTATGTTCCGGGTAATCTTTAAAACGACTAGGCCAATTTTGATAATATTTTACTACCAGACATTTGTCTATATAAGGAGTAACTAAGGCTATTTTTCCTCTCAGAAAATCCATGTATTTTGGGCGGTCCGGGACTCGAATCCAAAGCCATGTCTTTGGAGATATTGTAGAAAATGTAGGGACGAAGCAGTTGAAACCGAAGCGTAATTCTGTTTTCTTTATAATAATAACTGTTTTTACAAAATATACCCATACAGAATACTAGGTATTCCAAAAAAATATTATGTTTACAGTAAAATTCGCTGTTATACGTACATATAGTCGTATTTAGCGGAACATTTGTCCGTAATGTGTAGCAATAACTGTTCCTACGTTACGTATAATTAAATATTTCATCATGGAACTTATTTCTGAGATATATACGCTATTACAGTCATAACTGGCACTGCACTTGTTTTTATTACCTTTCGTAAGTTACGGAATGTATTATTCTGTTTTTTTTTTTCAATTTTCAAAGATATATTAAAAAAAAACATCCTGCACTAGTAAATTAACTGCTTGCATTGCGGCGGAGTCTTACGAACATGTTATTAATGGACGAAATTTCTGGGTCGTATCAAATCAAATTATTTAGTGTGCATAAATCTTATAAAGGCACTTATATATTGTCAATTTTACATTCAATTTGAAATTAATCTACCACCGGATCAGAACACGCCACAAAGTGAGAAGATCCGCCATAAAAATTAATCGGGCTCGTAATTTTATTAATTGCTTATTTTTTTTAATGAAGAAGTATATTGTAAATAAAACTACTTTTACAGATTATATCGCGATTGTATTTGATTTATGATTGCCCGACGTTTCGAACACTATGCAGGATTCATGGTCACGGACGGACTAAGGTGTCTCACGTTCAACAAGTCACGTTAAAACGTCTGTACGAGTAATAACGATGACTTGTTGGACGTGAGACACCTTAGTCCGCTCGTGACTATGAATGCTGCAAAGTGTTCGAAACATCGGGCAATCATAAATCAAATACAAATGCGATATAATCCGTAAAAGTAGTTTTATTTACAATGTGTAGTGCTCGCGTAAACATCAGATATTATGAAGTAGTATTTACAACATGTATATTAGCTCCAGTATGACGAATTTCGAAATAGGATATTATTCTTTTTAATATATTACAAAAACAAAAAGAAAACACTTTATCTGCCCTATGAATATCTTAAACGACTTTTAAGGCATATATTAAGTATATAATATGGTTGCAAGAGAAGGAAAACTTGACATAAAACTATGTGCGAAAACATATGACCATAGTACAACAAATTCCCTCTCATTTTAGATAAGAAAGTAAGAAAGAAAGAAAGAAAATAAGATTTATTGGACAATCTAGTTACATACTTGACATACAAATATACACAAAATGATAAAAAAAAAACGAATATGAAAAATATTGATAATTAAAATAATCCTAGTATATATAACAATTGAAATTTCAAGTATTAGTGTCCAAAAGGCAACAGCTCAGCATATGCTACATACACTTGCAGCGCTGATTTTCAGCTGCAGCCTAAATAATCTAAGCTATAGTATACCAATTCCCCTATCATTGTGGAGAAGACCAGCAGCAGCCGTTGCAGTGGGATGTACATTTAACTGCCTAACTGCTATTCACTCTTACGTTGAGAACTTTATCCTACTTTTACGACTGTAGGACTTGGGCAAATAAGAATACAATTTTGTATTCTTATTCCGTCACCACACGGGGAATTTCCTAACAATAATATTATCCTAATTAATATTGCAAATTTTATCACGTTTGTTTATCACGTTTTCATGCTTAAACTACTAAACTGATTTTAAAAATTCTTGTACCAATGTAAAGCTACATTATCATTAATTTACATATATACTGTAACTTATCCCCGTATTCTCACGGGAACGGGAACTACGCGGTTGAAAACTCAGGAAATTGCTAGTAACAAATAAACAAAATAAATTAAAACTAACTTTCCGTGTGGTGACGGAGTAAGTATACCGTTCACCACACCATTTCTTACCTGTAAATGTCGTAAAAGACAACTAAGGGCAATGATATGTAGATAACATCTATACAGAAGGAAAACTCGACATAAAACCCTATACTAATATGTCTGAATAGCGGAACATAGCAGGTCAATTTCCCTTCCGTTGTGTAGGACTGAGCCCAACAGTGGGACTTATAGGGCCTGAGATGATGGTCAATTAAAACTAAAATTTAAAGAGAAAACCATATTACGAAACTCATAGAAAATCACGAATGGTTCATCGTTAAAACAATTACTATTGAAGAAGTGAATAAATTGCATACTTTTATATACAACTGTTGGTTTGTATGTAGTTATTAGACAACGGTTATTATATTGCTATGTGTGAATTATTCATGCGCTTGCGCAACTAAAACTATTTGCGATTAACATAACTTTTTTTTTTACGAAATTATGCGTACCTTGCATTATCTGTAAGTTCCGCGTTCTTGGTTTTTTTTTTCGGACACAATTTTCTCGTTGTCAATCTTTCGTTTACTTTCTATGATCTTTTATGTTATCATCATCATCATTTCACCCTATTGTCGTCCACTGCTGGACGTAGGCCTGTCTCATTATTCGCCACAAAGTGCCTCCAGCAACTTTCACCAGGTCGTCGGTCCACCTAATGGAGCGGCGTCCTACACTGCGTCGTCCGATACGTGATCACCACTCGAGAATCTTTCTTCCCCAGCTGTTGTCGGTTCGTTGAGCGATGTGGCTTGTCTATTGCCACTTGAGCGTGCTAATCCTTCATGCTATTTCAGATACACCCGTTCTTCTACGATTGTTTGATATTTTATGTCTCCCTAATTTAACCCTCTTAAACAACGTGGTAAAGTAGGCCAATTTCGCCTGTATTGTGAAGGAGACTCGAGTGTGGCGATAGGTATATTTCACCTGAGATGATGAATGAATTTGATAATATGGAAATCCCCTCAGGATTTATTCAAATAAATGATTTGCAAATTGAATTTAATAAAAGCTGGCTTATTAAATAATGAATGGCCATTGTCTCTGAATTTCCACATTAGACAGCGAGTGACAGTTTTTCGAAACAAATGCGTCAGTGGTAATCATTTTCGCTACAAGTCACAACTTTGTTCTTAATGTTGTAATGTAAATCAATGTCAACTTATCGTTTTTCATTTTAAGATAATATTAATTTCCCTAGCCTTTAATTCATTTGCCTAGCCATGTGACGGCTGCTTTAGAATTTCGTTGGCTGCTCTAGCAGAAAATTATGGCTGGACAAGATCTGGTGGGGTCTTATCATAACTTTTTGTATTAGGTACCCTATGACATAAAGAAATATGTATATCCTGGTTCGAAGGGCATCACACTGTGACTAATACATATTAAAGATGAAATATATAACTTTTATAGAAAAAAAAAATAAACATAAACCTAATAGACAAATCCAGTGAGTTTATTTGCGTCATCTCCTCATATGTGATACTTTCTAAGCATGTTTGTTGTATTCAAACTTATATAATAGAACTAACTTAAAAAAATACAAACACGCTGAAAATATTACCTGAAAATCTCAGCATAAGAGTTGAACTTGTGGTTATTAGATTAGTGGCAATTTTAGATTGAATTATTAGATTAATTTCTAGTTGAAAATCCAGGTGTTCCGACGACCCGGTGAAGATTACTGGGTGTCATTGGATGTAAGCAACCCAGGACCTGTAACTGTATTGCAAAACATGAGGGAAGCTTTTGTCTAATATTGGCCGGCTGAATAACGATGATGATTAGTTAATTTCAGACAAAACGTAAAATTGACAACATGCAAGTGCTCTCGAAGAATTCAATAAATTTAATCCCACTAGAAAAATTTCATTTAAAATGTTGTCAAGACATGTCTCGCACTGTCAAAAAGATATCAGATCTCATATAGAGCCAAGCTTCTAACTCTACACGCCCTAACCCCACAGGCCTTAACTTCACAAACTCTGCATCTTGGTCAAAATATATAGCTTGGGCGTTGCGCTAACATCATATGGACGTAAGGTGAAAATTGTATACACTGTTCATTACTTTTCTATTATACAATAGTTCTTAACAGAGCCCAGCAGTGGGACTTATACGAGTTGAAATGATGAAAATAATATATTACGCTAAACAAACGATTTTCCGTGTGATGACGGAGTAAAAATTTAATTCACCACCTCCTCTCTTGCTCGTGGATGTCGTAAAAGACATCTAAAGGATATGGATGGAGTTTAATAGATTACATACGAATAAGATATTATTCGCATATAATATCCTTTAGACGTCTTTTTTAGTTTTCCTTCTGTTGTATAGATATATACAAGAGAATATAGATATATACAAGAGAAGGAAAACTCGAAACAGAACCCGATACCTACAATTCCGACCAGCATGGTATAGTAGCTCCTGCAGTTTTGGGCTCGAGTCTCTTCCACAATGGTACTGGAAGTGGGACTTATGTGAGCTGAGATCATGATCATGAACCAAACAATACAGATTATTAATGTGAAACATCTATAGGCGAGGGTGAATCTGATCGTTGGCGTGGTGATAACGCCACGTTTGGATATGTACATTTGTGTAACGAAACCCTGTTTAGAATAACCCTAACCTGTTTTAGAATGTTGTACAACGCCATCTAGTGAGCTCAAGATAAATTATTAATCTAAATACATATCTATTTACTAATGAAAATAAATGTTTAATGAATAAAAATCATCAAAAAAGAAAAAAAAACAATATTTTATTAATACTTTATATTAGTTCCTGTGGTAATCTGTTCTTATATGCATATATAGTTGTTCAAAATAATTTCGATGTTTTGCGTCTGCCAGGCGTCCTCAGCGACGGCTCCCTTTTTTAATTTTTGTTACAATTTACTTTATATTGAAATAATATTAAGTACATTGAGTTTCTTCTATTACGATATTTTTGGTGAAGGGTATTATACTATTATTGTTGTTCGTCATGTGAGACGGGTCGTTATGATATAATTTATAAAAATTTCATACGATACGCAGCCTCGCTCAATGAACCGCGGCTCAGGTAACGGTTACATGAGCCGTTAGTTACAGATCTCCCTCGGGCTTGCGACTCAACATATGCAGATAAACTGGGGCTGATCTTGACTGGAGCGATTATTAATTTAATCGTTTAGTTAATATTAGTTAAAATAATTCAAGGACGAAAGCGTAATAAATATTGGTTAAAATAATTCAAGGACAAAGGGTGCAATAAATAATAGTTAAAATTATTCAAGGACAAAAGGTGCAATATGTTACAAAAGAGCTTATTTTTCGTTTCTCCTTTCCTGGGTTATACTAAGGCTCGCTTAACTTTTTGAAGTAAGCTTCTGAAATACAATTTGAGAGGTACCTAACTCATTTTTTTTCGAATGCAACTTTTTCAAATGAAAGTCATGCTCAGTACCTATAGATAAATAGATATAGTAGCTAAAACATTTTTTAGTTATATGATAACACAAAACATTATGCAAATATGAAACACCACCAAATAATACATCATATACACAAATTAAAATATACACAGACAACACAAACTTTTCACCCCATTTCCCTATAAATAATCACGAACCTATTACTTTTATCGGCGTAACCTCATGATTCGTTTCAGCCCATATACGTCCCACTGGTGAGCTCGGGCCTCCTACATCATGGAAGGGAAATTGATCTACTATACCACACTAGTCACACGTCTTGGCATAGGGTTTTGTTTCGAGTTTACCTTCTCTTGTACAGATGTTAAATGCATATTATATCCTTTAGTTGTCTTTTAGGAAACCCACGGGCAAGATAGGGGATGTTTAATTCTATTCTTACTCCGTCACCACACGTAATATTGGTACATAAGAGTTATTTGTCATACTTTTATATAATTTGGATACTTTTACATTATTATTTGTCATACTTTTATATAACTAAATTTAATTTAAATAATGCTAGAATTAAACTAGTTTTATTTTCAAAAACGTCTCAGTAAGACATATGTTAATAATTGTCATGAAAACCTAGTAACACCTGACCCGGGTCTCGAGTCTAGAACCTCGCGGTCAGTAATCATTAACTTCCAACTAATTATAATTTTTGTCAATTATCATATATTAATTATTATTTAATATAATTATTTTGATTATATTATTTTTGTTTTGTTCCAGATGTTAATGGGCTGATGTAGTGCGTGTCGTGACGTCATAGACAAGATGTTTGTGTGAGTGAGACAAAGTGCCACCAATATGTATCACAATAGAATTTTATTTGTGTTAGTAGTCGGCCACCTAGTGCGAGACACATTATGTAAGTTCATTAAAATATTTCTTATATATTAAGAAGATGGTCGGCTGGTCATCAATGTCGTCGAGTCAAAACTATTTAAAAACATACAATTTAAGTAATTCTGAACAATGAAAAAAACCCGACTTCAATCGTAATGGATGCCATTTTTAAACCCGGACCACACGGGAAGCAGTAGCTTTCAAATGAAAAAGAGGGATCAAAATTGGTTCACCTAGTCGAAAGTTCTGAGGTAACAAACATAAAAAATGTTTTTTCAACGTAAAGAATTGGTACGAAATGATCCTACAAAATCCCATAGCGGGATGAAACGGGGTGATAAAGTTTGTATGGATAAAGCTTTATTAATTTTCTTCAAATTAAAAGAAAAATATTATTCAGTAAAAATAAAATAAGAAGTGCTTAGTATTTAATCATTTTTATTTTTTAACTCGTTGAACGCCATGGGGGGACACATATTTGGCGACATTTATAGTATTTTGATCCCCTTGGCGTTCAACATGTTAAAACAATAAAATATGAGATTAAATTATAGTGTTACTTTTACTCGTTTTCTTATTGATTATCTATATTAGCACAAATACGAGTAATATACAAAATAACTCCCTAAAAATGAATATTTTAAATATTAGCATCTTAAAGGATATATTACTATCTAAGGGTATAAAATGGGGCGAATATGACTTTTTATCCTAAAACATAAACATACTAAAATAAACTTTGTCTAATCTAATAATTTAAAACTTGGAATGAATTCTCGAAATGTCGTCTGTAGGTATATGTGTGATATTTCTATAGGTTATCTATAATTCATTTTTATGATGAAATAAAATTAACAACTTTGTGAAAACCGAAATAATAAAAAAAAAACAAGTCCATCGTATAATTTTTTGAGAGAACTTGAGAAAGATATAATCTAAAGACGTTTATATGAATAGTGTAAAAGTTAAATAGTGAAATTGTTTTGAAAAGAAAATAATAAAGTTTTAAAAGTATAATGTTATCATTATTATATATACTCACTCGTTAATATATGTATATCCAGTACTAATTACACAGATTTCGTAGTGGTTAAGATTCCCACCTACAATGCCGAATTCCATCCCATTCGATTCGAATCCCATGCACCAACACTTTGTGCGATCCACAAACTGTTGTTCTGAGTCTGGATGTAATTTGTATCCATTAATTATATGTTTGTAAAGGCCCCCACTATACAAGGACTATCTTCTTGCAAGGCATCGTCTTTAAAAAAAATTACCAATATTAGACTTGGAGATTATGGGCATTATTAGTAAATTCGAAAATGTTATTCTTTCTACATTTATACTATCAGCAAATATCCTTTAGTGGTGCTTTAAAATAAGAAGTAAAGGAAATGTATACTTAGTTTACGATATTAAATGAAAAAAAATTACTTAAAAGAGATGCTTAAAGAATAAAAGAAATCTGCGTGTAACATTTTGATTACTCGTGTATAAATTTGCATGTAAATAACCTTGAAATAATCAAATTCTAATGTCACTGATCCCATCAGACATGATTTTTATAATGACAGATAATAATGACGACAGATAAAACTCAACAATACAATAAAGCAAATCATCTAGATTATCGCAAAACAAATTACTTGTAAGATTGCGTTACAGTGAAAGCAGAGAAAGCGGATCAACTTTATTAAGTTATAATTAAGCGGATAATATTGTCATAAAGTACGACTGCATGGTGTAGTGATTAAGGTACTGTGTTATCATAGCAGTGTCGTAGTTCGATACCCACACCATCATTTCAGCCTAAATAAGTCCGGTAAGTCCCATTGTTGGGCTCAGGCCCCCTCTACAATGGGAGAAGAATTAAATTACTATACCAAGCTGCTCAGACGGATTAGTGAAGGGTTTTATTTCTAGTTTTCCTTCTCTGCATATTCATTATCTGTCTCTCTTTTATGACTCCCACGGGCAAGAACGAGGGCGGTGAATTGTATTCTTAATCCGTCACCACACGGAAGTAATAATTTACGCGATCCACAAGTTATTCTAAGTTATGGTGTAATTGACTTTTCTACGTTGGTCAGACGTGCCGGGATAGGGTTTTATATCGAGTTTTCCTTCTTTCACATCAATGTTAACTACATAATTCACTTAGTCGTCTTTTACGACAACTACGGGCTAAAGTGGGGATGGTTAATTTTATTCTTACTCAGTAGCCACACGGATAACTCCATCATCGCCATGCTTTTATCCCGATTACTTTGGGTTGACGCAATATATACTCTTCATCCATAGTACATTTTGACAATTGTTTGAAGACCAGCCACCTGTTTAGTGTAATAACTTCTTGGGAATACAAATATTGATTATATTGTATCAGAGAGTTGATTTAGGTTTAATTAAAGCTCGTAAATAAAACTACTTTACTGATTTTATCGCGTTTGTTTTGGATTTTTGATTGTTGCCGACGTTTCGAACACTTTGCAGCGTTCGTGGTTATATAGGTCACATGGATGGACCCGTGACCATGAACGCTGCAATCATTGCGCTGCAAATAAAAACAAATCAATACAAACGCTACAAGATCCGTAAAGTCATTTTATTTACAATGTGTAATGTTCGCATCAGAACTGTTAAATGTCTTTTACGACATTTACGAGGAATTTTGGTTGGTAAAAAGGAGGGTTGGTAGTATAGCTAGCCGTCAGCAAACTGCAATTTCTTGAGTTCGATCATCATACAGGGCAATAATTTATCGTCATGTCGTCAGAACTCATTAACATCCCACTGCTGGGTTCGAGCTTCCTTCACAATGGGAGGGAAATTGACCTACCCTGGTTACGCGGGTTGCCATAGAGTTATATCTTGTTTTTTTTTCTCTTGGTGTTATCTGTATATTGTCATCCTTTAGTCGTCTTTTACGATACCCATGGGTAAGAAAGGGGGTGGTGAATTGTATTCCTATTCCGTCACCACCTGGAAAGTATTTTAACGTGTTATTTTAAATAATTTTGTGTTTGCATTTTAAGCAATGTTATTCGGAGAAAGTGCTTGTATATAGTGAATATAATATAACAGTGCTTTAAATGTGTTTCCGTTTTCCACAAAAAATCCTAAAAGATACCACTGACAATATGGCCGTGACATTATTGAGCGACGATTTGATTGACTAAAATATATAAAACACAAAGTACAAAGATATAAAATGTAATTACAAAAATAGAAGTCCGACATATTCGCTTTGAAAAGGCATGCGAATTTTGAAGATTACAATAAAATGTTTATAAAAAATAGTAAAGCTTAATTTAAGTTTTATGCAACAAAAAATCATTTCACCGCACAGACAACAAGCCATAAAGTTTCTTAAATAATTTGCTACCCGGGGATTAGAACTGCGACATACAAGAACAAAATTAGATGACAGCGCCATCTGTGTAGTGATAATTGCATTAAATTTGATCGAAAGTATACCTCATTTTATAGTGTCACTATCGTTTAGTATGTCTGCCAAGCAGAGCATCACAACATCTCTGGCGAGTCACCGTATGTAGGGTACACAGTCAAGGTGAAAACGAAACTTCGTATACAAAACTTAATTCTTCAAATCGTGGGTATTCGCTTGTGGGAATCAGATAAGTAATATCAAATAGAAAAATAGCGTAATTTTTTTTATTGTATATGTTAATTTTATGTCGTTATTATTATTTAGTGTGAAGTCTACGAAATGCAAACGCTTTCTTTGATGCTTCAGGTCATGACAAGACAAGTGGCAAGTGATACGCGTTCTACATTCATAAATAGCCAATCATCACTTGTCATTAAAATAATATATCGACCGCACAAATGGCAGTTAAGTGAGGCCCTACTGCAACACTTGTAGCTTCGATTACTAAACATGGTTGTTCTGTTAGTGCCCTTCGATGCGAATATATAATAATACTAGCAACCCGGCCGCGCTTCGCTTCGGTTTCAGTTGCCTTACCCGCGTAGTTCCTGTTCCCGTGGAAATACCGGGATAAAACATAGCCTATGTTACTCCCTGATATTATAGCTTCCTATTGATGAAAGAAATCGATCCAGTAGTTACGGAGCCTGTTCAATACAAAAAAACAAACAAACCTTTCCTCTTTATAATATTAGTATAGATAATATAAGTATATATCTACCGTTTCCTATTTCAAAGATTGTATGATTGGTGTAGTACTCTGAATAGTGACAATATGGCGACTGTCGTGTGCGAGTTCATTTCTCGCGCAAGACAGTTCTTTGTTTTTTTTTTATTGCTGATGGTGGCAAACGAGCTAGCAGCATACCTTGGTAAGTGATACTGCCGTACATGGACCTTTGCAATACCAGGGGCACAGCCAGGCCGTTGTCTACCGTGAAGAAAATGCTCTTCTTAAACCTCGTTTAAAGAAGGACATGTCATAGCACTCGGGAAACAGTGGCACAAATAATATGTTATCCACAAATAATGATAAATATAGATGTAATTTGCGTCTATTAATTGTAATTTTGTAAATTTTCTCGCAGCCCAACCATTTATTTCGTTTTAATTAAAAAAAAAAAACAATTGATAAAAGAACTTTCTTATATATAAAACATACTAGCAACCCGCCCTCGCTTCGCCTCGGTTTCAGTCACTTTATCCGCGGCGTAGTTCCCGTTCCGGTGGGAATACCGGGATAAAATATAGCCTATGTTGCGCCCTGATATTATAGCTTTCCATTGGTGAAAGAATTTTTGAAATCGGTTTGGTGGTTTAAGCGTGAAAGCGTTACAAACAAACAAACATCCTTACTTTCGCATTTATAATATTAGTATGGATTGTTTGATACATGTCTGATGGTTAGGCGAGAAGTACACATCATGTTCGCCATCCTCCCTTCCACTCTTTACTCTTATCTCATTCCTATTACTTGAGCTCGATTCAGATTCCACTTTTTCTCATAGTACATACACGTCGCAAAAGTTATTAGCAATAGTTTTATGACCGATCGCCTGCCCGATGCTAAGGATTGACGTCAACCCTTTGGGAATGAAATTGCTGACCAGATGACGTTAGATGAAGCTGGCTCTGGTTTATGTAAAGATCTTAGTCGTTTTTTACGACACCGATAATCAATGTGAGGTTTGGTATAGCCGCTAATACACAGCACGCGAGAACTACACATATGAACTAAAATTAATTTTACGATTTATAATAACGATTATATTAATTTGCCTGACGTTTTGAACACTTTTCAGCATTCTGATCTCGGGAGGAGATTAAAAGCAGCACGGGAGAAAATCAAATTAAAAACGCGACGAAATTTTTTTTTTTATTGCCAATGGTGGCAATCGAGCAAGCAGCACACCTGATGGTAAGTGAAACTGCTGCACATGGACCTTTGCAATACAAGGGGCACAGCAAGGCCGCTGCCTACCGTGAAAGAAATACTCTTCTTAAACCTCGTTTAAAGAAGGACATGTCATAGCGCTCGGGAAACACAGCAGCAGGTAGTTCATTCCAGAGCATTACGCATACGAAATGCGTAAAAATAACTATGTTTCATAAATATTTTACAATTTAAACATTAAATCCGTTAAAAGAGTTATATTTCATTATTTTGTGTAATTTACGCGCTAAATCCATCAAAATAGTAATATTTTATGTCTTTTTCGGAATTCAAACGTTAAGTCTGTAAAACTAGTTATGTTTCATACATTTTTTATAATTTCCCCGCATGGTATTACATTTCGTAGCCATCTTTTACATATACGCGAGAAAGAATAATTAGCATGTCGAATATTCTATTCCCAGTATAATATATATCTGTCAGTATGATTTACAATTACAAATTTTTGTATCAATTGGAAAAAATATTGGCATTTCTCTACATAGCCGTAATTATGTTAAGAAAAAGTAAAAAGTCACATAAGTGTTATTACATAGTGTTTCTAATATGCACTCGGTTTATAAATGAAAGGTAATAATTACCCTAATAACTGTCCATTGAGTGTTTAAAAGCATTCACTTAACTCGACTATTACCGCGTGTAGCACTTATAAATGACTAGTTAAATTACATTATGAGGGTTTTTAAAACTTTAAATGTCATATTTCTGTAAATTTAAATATGTTTTGTACGTGATAAAATTATTGCGTAATTGTTAATAGGCTATTTAAACTACAATTCGAATGCATACGTATGTTTTAAATGCAATTTGGTTGTATGGTATCATTCTTTTTTAAAAGCTAACACA
Organism: Lymantria dispar; assembly: GCA_032191425.1. NCBI lineage: Eukaryota > Metazoa > Arthropoda > Insecta > Lepidoptera > Erebidae > Lymantria > Lymantria dispar. Next base: position 1,374,383 of record CM063449.1, read on the forward strand.
CTTGAACTATGAAAACGACTGTCGACAGTTGTCTGTCTTCAGGGGTCTGTCCGGGGTAATACCACACTGAGCTGAAAATTGACGCTCGAGTAGTGGCAATTTGTTACTGCACTTAGTTCGGTTACCGAGAGAGCCGAAAGCCCAATTTACTGTAGGTGTTTGTGGGTGGTGGGTTTTTCACCGAATTTCGTTACACGCATTCAAATTTCCTTTAATTTCTTCACGGTAGTCTAATAAAGGTTTATGAGCGACAATATCACTCACCATCAAGTATGTTGTTTGCTCGTTTGCCACCAAGAGAAATAAAATTTTCGTGTGGTGGAGTAAGAATATAAACCACTAACCCCTATCTTTCCCGTGGGTGTCCTATAAAATGACTAAAGGACATAGTATGCATATAATACCTGTGCAAAAGAAGGAAAACTCTAAATAAAACCCTATACCAACACGTCTGACCATCAATTAACCTTCTATTGTGTAGAAGTTCGTGCCCAACAGTGGAATTTATATGAGCTGAAATGAATAATGATGAAGGACAGAAATTTTTGGATCGCACGAAATATTGTCCAGCCTGAGTATCGAAGCTACTACACTAACGTTATTGTCCATGGTCTTTATGTGATTTTCGACCATTAAATTATATGTTTATAAAGTCCTCCGCAATACAAGGATTATTTCCTTAGCGTCGTTGCCTGTTAAAAAAATGCAATTAAAAAGTATGACGTCTGTGATAAAAAAAGGCAATAAATCTCACAGCTATAAATACGTGGTCGCCGCGTGGTCGAAATTCGGCCATAATCAATTTTAATTAATTTTTTTTGTTACACAATTTTCTTTAATTTTATTTATCTATAATTGTAAATGGAAGGAAGCTGTATTTCACTGTTAACTAATATATAATAAGCACAAATCTCTATTAGACATTGTCATCATAATTATGATTGTTTGACATTCAGTTCGACCAGAGATTTTAACCGTAAACAAAAGTGTATAAGCGTTGCTACGCAACACACTCTCGCTACACACTCAAACGCGCGTGTGTGTGTGTGTGTGTGTGTGTGTGTGTAGCGATAGCGTTGTAGTGTGCGTGATGCCTTTTTAATGAATTTAATGTGTTTCTAATCCATTATTACATGAAATTTCAATTTTATGCACTTCTCCTCATTATATACTTCAACTGTGTCAAATTTCATATTTGTCCATTCACGTAATTTTCGTAAAAAGGGGTACAAAGTTTTTGCTTCACGTATTTATATATAGATGTACGTCTATTTTTTTTTTTTGACAACACCCTGAACTAAGACAGTAATCGCTTTATTGTGGTATTATTTATCTATACAAATAAATAAAATTGAAATGTCTGTTTGTAATGTCAAAGTACTGGGCTTTTTTCCTGCTCATACGGTTATTTTTGCACGGCACCTATGCCTAAAATACAGTTCAAAAATATTTATCCGTTTGTTTGAGGTAATCTTCAAAACGGCTAGACTACTACGACTAGACCGATTTTAATAATATTTTACTACCAGGTAGCTGTCTATATAAGGAGTAGCTTAAGCTTAGGCTTATTTGTGTTATCCCGGTATTCCCACGGGAAGGAGAACTACACGGGTAGGGCGACTGGAAGCGGAGCGAGGGTCGCTAGTTATTTATAAACGAAAAAGCAGTTGACAGAACTAAATTGTTTGACATATTTGGTAATCAGTATAACACTATTTTAGATAGCACTTGACTTTTTGTATATACAATTATGAAAGTGTTTACAATCACGTAATATTCTAATGTCAAGATCTATTGCAATTGATTTGTATATTATTGGATATTGCTCGTGGCTAGGCCTAGTTTTTATTTCACAGAATCGTTAATCTATATAACTTAGAACTTCTCTGTATGGTGAGGGAATAAGAATACAATTGACCATCCCCCTTACTTACCCGTGAATGTCGTAAAAGACGACTAAAGGATATAATATGCATATACCATCTATACCAGAAACTCAAAATAAAATCCTATACCAACACGTCTAATCAGCGTGCTTTAGTAGGCCAATATCCCTCTCATTGTGGAGGAGGCTCCAGCTCAATGGTAGGACATATATGTATTGGAATGATGATGATGGAAACATAGAAATCCTAACTACGGGGAGTGCTCCGAGGGACTGTTTGACTTGGTACCACCGTCACCATTCCACCAACGTACCACTCGACATCGTAGCAGAGTTTATCCATTTCACCTGGATACGTTATGGTCTTCAACTGTACGTTTCCAGCGATCATTTCTCCCACGTACGTGCAAGCTCTGAAATGAACTACCTGCTGCTGTGTTTCCCGAGTGCTATGACATGTCCTTCTTTAAACGAGGTTTAAGAAGAGTATTGGCGGTAATCACTTACCATCAGGTGTGCTGCTTGCTCGTTTGCCACCGTTGGCAATAAAAAAAATACTATTATAAACGCGTCCGTGGGTTTATTACACTTTCATGCCTATACCACTAAACGGATTTTAATTTTTTTTTCATTTCGTGTCCTCGTCGCAATTGCAATATTGGTAGTACTCTTCGTCCTTAGGACCTTTTGCAGGTACTTAGTAAAGCAATCGTGCCCCGTCAAGACCTACACACAGTCGGAAGGAAAGCACCCAGTGCTGCCGATATAACCATTCTATCAGCATTGGCCGGAAGGCCTCAACGGTCTGAAGACCGTATCAAGGCCTCTCTGCGTCATCCTGCAAGGCGATCATCTTAGCGAGACTATGTTAGTGCTGTCCCTAAAAGTAATAAATAAAAAGAACGAATTACCTAAAAAATCAATTTTTCGTTCACACCAATTGAGCACCAAACAAATATTTCATAATTCAATCATCATTTACACAACACGGTGCTTCGTTGTCAATAGAAAACATAAATAATTAGCTGATGGGGCAACATGGCTTATTTGATTTTCATCATTCACAACAAAAAAAGGGATTAGAAGTAACTTAAGTGTGACCTTCGAACAAATTGATAGTTTGACCCCTTGAACAACTATTGATGTTAGAATGGAGGTATAGACAAATTGATATTTGATACAAAATTAAAATAATATGTACATTAAAAAAAAACACAAAGCAGTCATAAGGACTGCCAAAAGAAGTGAAAACTTAAAACTATGAAATAACAGTTGTTATTTTTGGATATACAAATAAATTGCTCAATTTTAAATTAAGCTCTTTAGGCAGGCAAAGGCCTGCCTAGCTGCCTACTAAATAAATGGTGCAGTTGGGATCTCTATAGATATATGTTTTCAGAATTTTTTTGTTTTGGGGACAGGCTTATGGTATGTTCACCCTTTTTTGGGTGTGCTACGGTCAGCGCACAGGCCTTCCTCTCTTCGGGGTGACGAAAGGTTGGCGCGCGGCCCCATAACCCACTGAGTTTCTTGTCGTCGGCGACGGTCGGGTGGGACACTTTTTCGGGCACCCGCCCTCCTTAACGTCCCTCCCGGGACGTCAGTCGCCCTTGCGCGGTCAGCCTCTCTGTGGATGACGGACTATTCCCCTATCCAGTCACGCACATGGTATGATTAATCTGCCCGATCCATACAGGGCGATGGAAAGGACGGCGCGCGATCTGATAGCGTGCTGTATACGTATCTCTCTTATGCCATACCTATGGGTAAGCCACCGGTACCCATCATTGTCATCAGTGGCCTGTTCAGCAGATTACCTTTTCGAATATCATAAAGGTATACCTGCACTAAGGAAATAAATGACATTGATGTTAGTTATTGAAGTAAAACCTTTTTGTAGCCGCGTTGGGCACTTTCTGGTATGTAAAAATCTTATGGGTTCGCACCAAAATGGTCAGAAGTCTGCTATAGAAGAGGTTATATGCCCGGTTTACTTAGTTAGATAATACCTATTCATACATTATTTTCTTCAAGCAAGCTTATACCTAAGACGTCTTAAGCTGGTCATGTTAAAAGAATTATTACATAAGTTTTTTTCTCACCAATACCATAAAGGCATTCACCATAAATCTTAGTGAAAAAAAATCAAAGAACTCCCATAGATTTCTCTAAGCGAGCAAATTAATTATTGAGGAAAGAAGACCGCGTGTCATCGCCATTACAGCATAAGACAAACAAAAGTAGGCTGTGAATAGGCATTATTATTTTATGCATTTAAATCACACGATATTAAACTTTATGTACACGTATTAAGATCTTTAACGCCCGCAAACTATATTAGTTGACTACTCTATTAATAATTACTATTGCTGCAAACAAATTTGGACCTTATGTATTTAATATAAAGGTAATTGTGAATGAATATGTATTGTGGTATTCACCGTGAGACATGGCTTACTTAGCGTAGAACAATAAAGAAATGGCATCTAGTTTTATATTGTTCCGTTTTCATTCAATTAATTTATGTTTATTCTTCGAAGTCACTTCCTCGGGGAAGTGTGGAATTTATATTAAAGTTTCATATCTATATAAATAAATAAAAATTCAAGTGTCTGTTTGTAACGTCAAAATAGTGGGTTTTTTTCATGTTCATGTGATTATTTGCATGATACCTATAACTAAAAACAAGTTTAAAATTTTTTGTTTGTGTATGCCGGGTAATCTTCAAAACGACTAGAACGATTTTTGTTGGTATTTTTCTTTTACGTCGCTGGCTATATAAGGAGTAATATAGGCCTTTATTTCGGTATTATCACGGAAACGGGAACTACGTGTGTATAACTTCGCGAATTTGCTAGTTTGTAAATATTACTAAAGGCTCATCATCTTCGTGAATTCTCTCTTCAGTCTTTACACATAAACTTGCTAACCCAACAGACGTTGTTCTGTTCAATTGTAATAAAATAGTAAAAGGAATTCTCCCTGAAATTGATCGTAGCCTCACCTACCGGTTCCAATTATTAATTTAAATATCCATCGAGCAGCCACAAAAAAAAAAACATCAAAATCGGTCCCGCCGTTTAGAAGGAGTTCAATTACAAACACATGAACAGAAGATTTATATATATAAAGATTTGAATCTATTCATAATTCTTGTCCCTTAAGATTTAACTGATTTACTTAGATGACCCTTAACTGGTAACCTTAGCCGGTAGGTGATACGGCGATGATTTGTCCTAATGGTGGTGGGGCGCCTATAAAAATGAGGCCACAAACCAATCTTCCATCGCCGAAACGTGTCGGGTAGGGTCTATCCTGATTGACCTTACAAAATAGGTATTAGCTATTTTATCTGGAGAAACTCCGCTCAAAAAGATATACATAACATATATTTTTGGTAGATAAAGTTCATTTTCTATTTTCATTGTATGTGCTATAAAGAATAAGAAAAAAAAAAGAACCAAAGATGATGATTTTATTTTTCAATTTCAATGGAAATGGAAAGTGAATAATATTCATAGATACACAATAGTATATAATTATTTCGTCATCGAATCACGAGTATAAAATAAAATGATTAATTCTAATTGATATTTATATAAATTCATAGAAAGTTAACAACATAAAGAATTATTTTATAATATAAATTTCTTACATATCTATTTAGTGAATATATTTATTGAAAGTTAATTTTGGGGAAAGTTATATTTTATTACAGATTATATTAATATTAACGAAAGTGTAGTTGAATATTATTCAATTTTTATTTTCTCACGTTTTTTATTGTCAAAGATGCATACATAGATGTAAGATCTAGGGATATCCCAAATAATAGGAGATAAATTTATACCTTATCAGTGTACTAGGAACACAATTCACCACCACTTATCTCGCCGGCGGTGTCGTATAAAACAACTACGGAATATGATACGAATATGGCTTATAATATCCATAGAAGGAAAATTACAAATGAAACTCTATACCAACACATCCGATCGTTTAGTAGGTCGATCTCTTTCCCACAAAGGAGAAGGCCCGAAGCCAACTGTGGCATGTATATGAGGTTATGATGATGATAACTGACATGAGAAATTTGCGAAGAAAAAGATTTTGCAAATATTCCACTAAATGTTTTGTACCTCATCTGCTATTTCACATTTGATACAATTAGGTGATGATGTGCTGAATGTAGACTATTACAATCACTTATCGATTCAACTTATTATTGCCATAGAAATGTAAAATAATTCTATAGAAGAAAGCTGACATTAATAGGATTAATAACATCTCGACGCCATTGGACACTTATATTTAATATAAGAAATAATTTTGCAATTCTCTACAAATAAATAAGGTGGTTAGTGGTCGCTCTATATATTTATTATTCCAGTTTAAACTTTATTGGCGAGTTCATTAATAGTTGATTCCAATAAATAACATTTTCTACTTATTTTTTTGCGACTTGCCCTCACTGGAACCGAAGCGGGTTCCAGCTGTTATGCCCGCGCATTTTATCCTAAAATATAGCCTTGGGTTCGAGTCCCGAACCGTGAAAAATTTTATAGAGTTTATCTGAGAGGAAAATAGCCCAAGTCACTCTATATATATATACAGCTACCTGGTAGTGAAATATTACAAAAATCGGTCGAGCCGTCCTCGAGATTATAGAAGGGACATACAGGCAAGCAGACAGACAAAAAATAAACTGGTTGCAATTTCCATAATCGTCACGCTGGTCCAATGACATTTAATCGCGTTTGTTTTTGATTTCCCGACGTTTCGAACACTACAGCGTTCATGGTCACGGGCGGACTAAGATGTCTGACGTCGATATTAAAATTATCTACCCGCTACAGAAAATAATTATTAAATTTTGACCTACATTTTTGGTACAAATTAATTATTTTTTAATTTTTTTTTTATTGCAAGCAGTGGCAAATAATTGCCAGTACAAGAAGAAAATTATGGTATTAGCAATAAATTTGTAATGGAAAGTGTTCGAAACGTCGGGCAATCAAAAATCAAATACTAACGCGTTAAAATTCGTGAAGTAGTTTTATTTACAATGTGTAATACTCGCGTAAACATGTATCAGTCTTTTTGAAATTACGTTCAGGAATGTTGCCATGGGGACGTTACAAATTTATGTAATTGGCAATTGAAGCATGCTCGATTGCATTAACTCGATGCTCATCATCAGGGCATGGGTATTTTTAAACGGTTTAATAAATTGATTAAGATTTTCGTTCTAATTAAAAATCAATTTTTATTCTTTTTTCTTTCTTAACCCAATGAAGCCTATGAATGGCATTTAAATAGTCATCAACAATAACAAGTGTTGAAATAAAACGAAGTAAACGTAACTTTTTATAGTATTTTGAATCACCGTGAACTAAGTACATTGGTCATGGTACGCATAACATCATTATAATATTTTTTTCTACTTAAACTGTTACAGTTAGTACTGTAACAGATAAAATATCAATCCAAATGAAGGCAAATTTGAAATGAAATCCTGTGCCAACCTCTTTAGATGGCACTGTATATTAGGCAAGTTTATCCAATCTAGAGATTCTTTAGGAATTAAACATGCCTAAGTTGAGAAAATGAAAAATAATATAAGTAGTTTAAAAAAATATGCTTTTGTAGATAGATGAAATGAAAAGTTGCGATCTAGAAAAAAAGGATTCTAGCTATTGAGTCATGCCAAAATATATTATAATCTCATCTCGACTCATATACGTCCCACTGCTGGGCTCAAACCTCCTTTGTAATAAAATCAAACGGCTTGATTTATTTCGGGTCGTCTTTAACGACACCCACGGGCAAAAAAGGGAATGGTGAATTATATTCATACTCCGTCACTACATGAACGATGCCAAAATATATGCCATTAAAAAAAATAATACAAAGCAGTCACGAGGACTGCTGACAAAAGTGAAAACCTAAAACTATGAACAAACAGCTGTTATTTTTGAATACAAATTAACTGTTTGATTTTTAATAAAAAAGTGTAAATTAAAGCTTATGACATGTATTTGGTTTTGATATCTATCGTCACAGATATAGTGACATTGACATATCTACAGATATAGTTTTAGCGTTAACACGTGACCATGTCGTTGACAACTTACATGCAATTACTCCCCATACAACCTGTTTTATAGAAGTTTTCACTTCAAAAATAGACACAGACATATTCGAATAGTTTTACTTCTATGGATAAAGAATTACATGAGCAATGCCATAGATATATAGGCAGAGAACTTTAATGCAAGCTTGATTGAACAGAGGTCGTTTGCCCCGAGCAAAAACTGAGGAACTGCACATTCCATATAGATAATGTATCAATCCCTATAAAGACGAGTATACAATACATTCTAGGTTATTTACATATTAATGTCTGACTGCACAGATGCCATTGTTGTTAAGATACCGACCTACCGTGTATTGGGTTCGAATCCCACGCCGGACAACACTGTGCGATCCACAAATACTTGTTTAGAGTCTGTATGTAATATGTCTCCGTTAATTATATGACTGTAAAGTCTCACGCAGTACAAGGATTATTTCTTTGGTGCAGTGTGTTCTTGTAAAAATAGTTGTAAATAGTTTTGATGAATAAATATATAGCTTCATCGCCGTGTGGTGACGGTACTTGCTCGTGAATATCGTAAAAGACGGTTAGGGGATTACTATAGATAACATCTATGCAAGCAATACAAAATCCTATACCAACCTACCTAATCAGCGTGGCATAGTAGCTCAATTTTACTCCCATTGTGGAAGAGACTCGAGCCCTGCAGTAGAACGTATATAAGCTTTTTTTTCGGGGTGGGCTGTGGTCGGCGCGCTCCACGCACCACTCCGTCCGGGGCGACAGAGGGGCGTATAGCACGCAACACCCGCAAACCACCCGAACACCACGGCGCCTTCGTCGCTGGACCGACCACCGGAGCAGGGTTACTTATCATCAGTGGTCGGCCCGATGGAATACCCCCTACTTGGGGTACCCTCCCATCGAGAACGTATATAAGCTGTAATCATGATGATGATGAATCACCACCATGATAAATCATCAAAATATATGTTATGAGTTGATTACACTTAGCAATCTAAAATAACAATGCCTCTTATTGTCAGATCAAAATGCTATCATTTATTCACAATATCACGAGACAATATATATTTTCGAACGTAATTCCCTCGCATTAAAAAAACGTAAACCTCAGTTTCAATTAAAATGGGAATGCGGATGTTTGTACTTTTTATTTATAGAATCAACCTGAATGCCTCATTAATCTAGCGGTCTTAGAATAATAACCTATAGAAGGTAAGTTAACGCACAAAAAGTGAAGCATTTCAATTGGAGCCTAATGGAGCTTACGCCGGAACCGTTCCGTAATGTACAAGTCATTGTACTGCACGTACGTACGCAACTCTTAAAAAATAAATAGGTAATTATGACGGTTTGTGCATTCAAATGGTGTCATAACACATTTTTAAAACTTAAAAAGGTTTTTAACATTACATTTAAAAATATTTCGACGATTTATGTTAATAAAAACAAAATTTGAATTCATAATATGTATAGTGGTGTGCGTGTGTACGTGTGTAATCGTCTGCGCGCCATTAGTATTTTGAGATTCATGTTTCGAACGTTCGAAGTATTGACACTATCCTTCTATACGTTATTATTCTAAGCTAGCGGTATACGATCGTGAGATTCTGGACATAAATCCTGAATGATCCAAATAAATAATCATAATCATTATCATCTCAGCCCATACACGTCCCGCTGTTGGGTTCGGGCCTCTTCCACTGTGTGAGGGGAATAATAACTATACCACATTGGTCAGACGTGTTGGTTTAGAGTTTTTTATCGAGTTTTACTTCTTTTGCATAGACATATGCATATTACAATTAGTTTTTTTTTTTATTTTATTAGTGCTAGACATAGTTAAGCTTTTATATGGACATAGTCTGAAGTAAATGGATATTATTATTATTATTATCACTTAGTTGTCTTTTACGACATCCATAGGCAAGAGAGGAGGTGGTGAATTGTACCTTACACCGTCACCACCCGGAGTAAAAAAAATAATATTGAAATTGAATTAAATTTGCTAGATTTTTGAGTGACGGTGATCAATGTAAGAGAAGAAAAACTCGAAATACAACCCTATACCAACACGTCTTACCAGCGAGGAGAAAGTCCGAGCCCAACAGTGGGACGTGTATGGGCTGAGATGATGATAATGATTATCAATATTTTTTTAGTATATTCAGGATTTGTATCCAGAATCTTACGATCATACTAATACCGCTAGATTAATGAGACATTAATTGTAATAATAAAAAGTACAGACTTCCGCATTCCCATTTTGATTGAAACTGAGGTGTACAGTTTTTATTACGAGGGAATTACGTTCGTAAATGTGTATTGTCTCGTGATGTTGTGAATGAACGATAGCATTTTGATCTGACAATAAGAGGCATTGTTATTTTAGATTGCTAAATGTAATCAACTCATAACATATGTATATTTCCCTCTGTTGAGCTCGAACCGTGTGGTAATGGAGTAAGAATACAATTCACCGACCCCTCTCTTATGCGTGGGTGTCGTAAAAGACTACTAAGGGATTAGAATATGCAGATAAAAATATGTGAGAGAAACAAAACTCAAAATAAAACCCTATACGAACCAGCGTAGTATAGTAGGTCAATTCCTGCAATTGTAGAGGAGTCTCGAGACCAGTACTGGGATATGCATAGCCGAAATTATGAGCTCGAGCCTCCTCCACAATGGAGAACAATTTATCTGGAACACCACGCTAGTCAGATAGGATTTAATTTCAATATATTATCTTATATTCTCTAACACTGATGTAATATGCATATTGTATCTCTTAATCGTTTTTTATGATAATGGGTAAGAGAGGCGTTAGGGAACTAAACATTATAGTTTCCGTCAACGCATGGAAAACAATCTTAAATCAAATGGAATAAAATAATATCCAACTATCTCTAATAACAATCAACTCTGCCTTACGCATTGAAAGCGTTAAATGAGTAGGGTCAGGCTTTGAGTACTGGAGTGTTCGCATTATATCTAAACCTAGCATAATTTACTTGACAATCACTTTGAAGGTAAAACTTGTCTTGGCATCTTAGTTATTGTTTACAAAGTTGATATTTGATCTCAGCCTTTCATAATCATTATCATCGTCATTCCACTTTTATCCTAATTTATTTTTTGTATTTATAATTTTTTTTATTTTTGACGACATCCTGCACTAAGGAAATAATCATTTTATTGCGGGGGACTTTACCAAACGCATAATTAACGGACACAAATTACATCCAGACTCAGAACAACAATTTGTGGATCGCGCAAAGTGTTGTCCCGCGTGGGATTCGAACCCACGACACTGAAACGGTAGGTCGGTATCTTAACCATTACGCCATCAGTGCAGTCTTACTTTCATTTAATTACTTGACATCCTTGTCAAGTTTTATAACTAGCTGCCTTCCTGCCAATCAACCTTCCTTGATGGATAGCATCAGATGGAGTTAACCCAGGTCAATGTAATTCTCTTAGTCATCTTCTACGACACCTACAAGCCATGTAAGAGTTGATTGTATTCCGAGTATTTCGTAGAGAAAAAACGAGTATAAAATTAAGTAATACACAAGTAATGCTTACATGATATGTTACTTAAATTACACTTAATAATGTATATGAGAGAGTGATAATACTTCTATATATAGACTACTAGATGTAAACTGTATAGTTTACATCATAGCTAGCTAAGAATGCTCTTTAGATTTCATAAATTGAAAGTACAGGAAGCAATATATTCGTAATTACAAAATGCAAAGGAATATTTGACGAAATAAAAAAAAATCAAATAAAGTGCAGTGATAGAAGTGAAACTTCTTTATTCTCATTATAAATCATACACACTTGCCACAAACGCTGAAAACTGGTCGAAATGTTGGGCAATCAAAAATTAAATAAAAACGCGATAAAATGCGTAAATACAATTTTATTTATGTCTGAAAATTTTTTCATTCACAGCATCCTACGTTTGTAGAAAAAACGACAATAATAATAGAAAAAAGAGTATTTAATCCATTGAGAATTTTATTATAACGCATTATCTAGTCGGCACTGAAACGTGGTCTCTAAATGTCGGCCTCATAAAAAAGCTCAAAATCGCTCAACGTGCTATGGAGAGGGCTATGTTTGGTATTTCTCTACGTGATAAAATCCGAAACACGGAAATCCGTAGTAACGGGAACGACAACAACAACGGGCGAACGGGTGTAATCGACTTAGCCCGCAGAATTAGCACGTTGAAATGGTAATGGACAGGCCACATCGATTGTCGAACCGACAACCGTTAATGAAGAAAGGTTCTCGAGTGGCGACCATGAATCGGATGGCGCAGCGTAGGACGACCCCCCACTAGGTGGACTGACGACATTCTCAAAGTCGCAGGGAACCGTTGGATGCAAGTGGTGCAGGACAACGGGCCTTCCCACGAGAATGCCACTCGGAACGCCGAGTGGCATTTTCGTGGGCAGGCCTATGTCCAACAGTGGACGTCTGTAGGATGATGGATGGATGGATGGCATTATGTAGTTGACATTTGTGAAGGTGTGCACGCGCATCGTAAAAAATGTTGACTAGCTCAACTAACTTCAGGGTGTCGATTTTTCGTAACAATATGCGTGCTCATCGTAAAAAATTACTCATTATTATCCCTAACGCGCCAAAAGATGTATTATTATCATCATCATCGCAGCCCACATACGTTCCACTCTTGGGCTCGGGTCTCCTCCACAATGGGAGAGAATTTGACCTACTAAACCATGCTGGACAGACATGTTAGTATAGGGTTACATTTCGAGTTTTCCTTCTCTTGCATAGATGTTATGTGCATATTATATCCCTTGGTCGTCTTTTACAATATCCACGGGCAAGATAGGGAGTAGTGAATTGTATTCTTACTCCGTCAGCACACGGAAAAAATTAATTTTAAATTCAACAAAATCTATACTTCCATACTAACACACTCATTTGCAAAAAAAACGGGCACCTAAGCAATGAACCATTTCAAATGTTAATATTTCTTTGTTTGATAATTATAGGTAGTTTTATCCACACAATTTGCTAAATTAATAAGAAAATAATCGTTTTCATCAGTATTTCATAAAATTTAGATACAATTTATGGGATAATGCTAAACCTCGCTAGTAGTGTATATTCGCTAGTAGTGCATATGCTCATGAAGTAAAAATAAAAAAGTTTTTTTGTTTGTTTTTCTTTAATAAAGTAAAAGCAGATAAATGTTTAGTATCGAGTGTGACCCCCTCTAGCTAAAATCACAGCTTGAATTCGTCTGGGCATGCTAGCGAGTATATCCCGGATACTTGCTTGCGGAATACGTTCCCACTCCGCAGTAATCACATTCTTCAGCTCTCTGATGGTCTGCGGAGCCGGGTGTACTGATCTCACACGCCGTTTCAGAACGTCCCAGACATGCTCTATGGGATTGAGGTCGGGACTTCGAGCTGGCCAATCCAAACGACGAATGCCGACCTCTTGCACATACGCATTAACATCGCGGGATCGGTGGGCGCGAGCATTGTCGTCCATAAAAATCGAGTCTTCACCTAGAGCGGCCAATGCGGGTTGTGCATGAGAAATTAGAACTTCCGTTATGTATCGATGCCCAGTCAGTGAGCCGTTTTCAATGAAGACTAACTCTGTACGATCCATTGAATTTATTCCTGCCCAAAACATAACAGAGCCCCCACCATAAGGTGTGATTTCTTCGAAACATGCCTCTGCAAAGCGTTCTCCTTGTCTTCTTAGCACTCGCCGACGTCGATCTTCACCGAACAGAGATATCCTGGCTTCATCAGAGAACAAAACCCTATTCCAATCGTCTTGAGTCCATGATTCACAATTTCTAGCGAACCTAAGCCTGTGAACTCTGTGCTCACGGAGTAATTTGGGGCCGCGGGCCGGGCGGTGACTGCGTATATTGGCAGCGAGAAGCCTCCTCCTGACCGTCCATAGACTAATATGCACATTTCTTACTTCTTGGAGGTTGTTCTTAAGATCCACATACGAAGATTTGCGATTTCTCAATGCGCGACTCACAAGAAAACGATCATCCCGTGGTTGGGTACATGGTTTTCTTCCAGAACCAGGCCTTCTCTCGACGGAACCAGTCTCCTGATATCGCTGCCAGGTCCTTTGGACTGTCGAGCGACTAACATTTAGCCTCCTAGCCACGAAACATTGGCTGCAACCCTCTTCAAGCAGCGCGATAATTTTGGTAGCTTTTACCACTTTATCTACCATTTTTGATACAGCCAAACAGCATTAAATAAAGCTTTGACAGTCAAGGATATGAAATTAATCAATAAAAATTGAATAAAAGTTATGAAAGTCGATGTTAACTTCTGGAACTTCGCGCCGAAAATGTAGGATAAAAAGGGGTTTTCTGTAAAAATGAACATAAATGAAAAATTGCATTTAGAACGTACTTTTTTAAATACCACAGCATTTTTAAAACCGGCCAGTAACGTGTACAAACGATTGAAACCTTTTTGGTATTGTATCTTTTTAAATATGAATGAAAATCAAAACCGCCCGTTTTTTTTGCAAATGAGTTTATTATAAATGCGAAAGTAAGGATGTTTGTTTGTTTGTAACGCTTTCATGCTTAAATCACCTAACCGATTTCAAAAACTCTTTCACCAATGGAAAGCTATAATATCAAGGAGTAACATAGGCTATATTTTATCCCGGTATTCCCACAGGAACGGGAACTACGCCGCGGGTAAAACGACTGAAACTGAAGTGAAGCGAGGCTAGTAGTTACAACCCGCTAGTAGTTACATAAATTCATTAGAACTCACTACTTTGTACCGGTCAACAAATTCTCTCCAACATAGAAACCGGTTTCAAACATTTGATTTGAAAAAAAGTAAAAGTATAATATAAGATCTGATGAATACATAAGTGATGTGAGGTCAAGCACCTCGGGTGAGGCTGTGACCCATCATTTCGATTTCTACGAGAACCCGTTATAGGACCGTACCAGTCTACCGGACCATAAATAACTTTTCATTTCTTATATATTATTTACTTTTCCTTAAGCAAATATTTACCAGATTAAATGTATTCTTATGCAGCTTAGGAGTACAATTAATTGCACCGATGGCGTAGTGATTAAAATACCGACCAAAAATAATGAATAGTTTCAGTGTCGTGGGTGCGAATTCCATGCAGGGCGATACTTTGTCCCTAGCCGAGGCCGCGGCTCTAACAGAGGCCGCGGGTGACAGGACCGGGGAATTAGTCCGGTACCCGCCGAGAGGCTGACCGCGCGAGGATAGACCAGCGTCCCCCCCCCCCCGAGAGTCGGACATCGGTCGAGGAGAAGATACTCCTCAAGGGACCGATCACTGACGTCAGGTCACCCTGCTCCGGTCGGCCCAACAACGAAGACTACGTGTCATGGGTGGGTTACGGGTCTACATGCTTACGCCCCTCTGTCACCCCGAACGCAGCGGAGCGAGGAGTACGTCGGCCGTAAACCACCCCCCAAAAAAAAAGTGACGCTTTGTGTGATCCATAAATTATTGTTCTGAGTCTGGGTGTAATTTGTTTTCGTTAATTATGTTTGTAAAGTTCCCCGCAATACAAGGATTATTTCCTTAGTGCAGGGTGTTTTTTACAAAAAAATAACAATGTGTCATTATCACAGCTAATATATGTATGTCCCACTATTGGGCTTCAGCCTCCTCCACATTGAGAAGGAACTTGACTTACTATACCACAATGGTCAAGCAATTTTGTGTAAGGTTTTATGCCGAGTTTCCTTGTCGTACTTAGTTGTTCGTACAAGATATCCCTTAGTCGGCTTTAGCGACACCCTCACGCAACAGAGGGGGTGGTGAATTGTATTCGTAATCCTTGGTTAATATTATATATGCAAAAGTAAGCTTGTTTGTTACGAATACGAAAAAATACCATGATAAAGGTCATGGGTTCGATTCCCACGCAGCACATTACGTTATTCGATAAACAAATTATTGTTCCGAGTCTGGGTGTAATTTGTATCCATTAATAGCATGTTAGTAATATCCTGTTTCCTTGGTGCAGGGTGATGCATTATTTCCTTGGGAAAGTCTGTGTTCGTGAATTTCTATAGATTTTTGATTCAGTGACCGCAGCAGGGAATGGATAATTCTATTATAGTTCTATTGTGCAAAGAACTCTGAGTATAATGTTTTAACTAAGTTTTAACAACCAGTCCAGTTTTTAAGTAATGTAATCTTTTCCAGCCTTAACCTGACGATTTAGTCACATTTAATTGTAGAGAACTTATTCGGCATTTATAACACCCATGAGTGGTATTTGAATTGGTAATATTCGTAAATATTACCATACCGCGTGTTTTGATAAAGAACGTGATGAATTTGAAATCAATTTTAACATAATAATGTACATACAAATTACATGATCAAAATTTTATCAATTTCTAATTATCGGGTAGACCAATAGTTTTAATATTTATTGATAAATATATATAAAAAATAAATATTAAGTTAAATCGACGGTCTTGTTTGTTTAATGACATAAATATAGGGCTGTCAGTCAAATCTTGTGCTCAAATTATAAATCCGTCCATCCATCAGCCTACAAATGTCCACTGCTGGACATAGGCCTCCCCACGAGAATGCCACTCGGAGCAGTTCTGCGCCACTTGCATCCAACGGTTCCCTGCGACTTTGAGAATGTCGTCAGTCCACCTAGTGGGGGTCGTCCTACGCTGCGCCGTCCGATTCGTGGTCGCCACTCAACCTTTCTTCCCCAACGGTTGTAGATTCGACGAGCAATGTGGTCTGCCCATTGCCATTTCAACGTGCTAATTCTGCGGGCTATGTCAGTTACACCCATTCTTCTACGGATTGCCGTGTTCCGGATTTTATCACATAGAGATATACCGAGCATAGCCTTCTCCATAGCACGCTGAGGAGGCTTGAACCTATGAGCCGAAATAATGATGATGATGATTACTCTTGTTGAATTATTAGTAATTGTTTTAGATGATGACATAATAAACAGTAAATAATAAAGTATATTAAATTCGACATCGTAGAAAAAACGAAAGTAAAATTCAACTGGTTCAATACATGTGGTACATAATTACTCATTGTCTACTAAATGCATACAACATTTACTGGATTAACTCATAATTTATAGGGCAATTAATATATTCGTTTTATATTTACACAAGAGAATAAATAACATTGTTAGAATATGTACATTTGATAAAGAGGGATGAAAGGCGTGTTATAAAAAGGGTAATTAAAAATAACTTGGATAGAGGAAAACGTTCCAGAAAGTAAATATGAATAATTGAGTACAAATATGACGGTTGATAGAAAAAAGTCTATGGATGTACAGATTTACGATAGCAGTAATTTGTAATACATTTCGCAGGAGAGCGCTGTTTTTATTACCCTGGTGATCCATCAGACTATTTTTATGTCAATTACCCTTCGAATACCTTCTTTTTTAGGAGAAAACTATGATATGATTACCGCTCGTCTGGCGTACACGTGCCCCAATATGGCCATGTTGGAGGGCTACCGGCCTTCTGAATACTTACCGAGATTACATTCTCAGGCAACTGGATTCATTTCGGATGATAGATTAATCGCTAATCCAATCACCTGCGCTTCCAATGAATGCTATCTTTGTTACGGACCGTTGCTTTTTTCTGAGTACAATTTGTTTTTCTTTCCAGCGATATGGGCTAATTATACTAAGTATAGACCATCCAAAATAGCTCAAGAAACGGCATGAAATATAAAACCTGTCGTCTCATTCCTGTGAATTACCAGTTCTAGCAGAACCTAGCTTTAACCAAAACATCACGGATCCCCTACTTACCAATAGCTCATTTTAAATATAACACGCCGATCCAAATCAATTTGCGATGGATCAATTTATTTATATCAATCATGCAATTTTATTTATGTGCCTGCATGAACAGTCCTTACGTTCGATAGATTGGTGTCAACCCTAATAGAAAAGCATCGTCTCTCAAGTGAAACACAAAAATAACAATAATTATGCACTCATTTAAATACTCAAGTTTCTGTTATTTGTAGTGACTATAATTTATTCAATTTCTTATTCTAATTGCCATGACATTTGAAACCTGATTGAAGATCTCGACCGCTTTCAATTAGTATTTTCAACTGCTGTTCATGAGAAGCAATTTTTGTGTTAATGAGTGATCCGGTTTAGTGTAAACCGCTAAATATATATTATAGTACGATTTTCATTTGATGATTCATCATTCATCATCATTTCAGCTCATATACGTCCCACTGTTGGGCTGGAGCCTCCACAATAGGAGGGGAATTGACCTTACACTACCATGCTGGTAAGGTAGGTTGGTATAGGGTTTCATTTCGAGTTTTCCTTCTCTTGCATGGACGTTATATGCATTTTATCCCTTAGTCCTCTTTTACGACATCCACGGGCAAGATAGAGAGTGGTGAACGGTATTCTTACTCCGGCCCACACGATTGATGATTAAATAACACAATTTACCACTTTTCCATGTGCGTTCTGAATGATGATAAAAACACAAAGAATGAGAATGAATTATCAATGCTGGGTTCGAGCCTCCACCACAATGGGAGGAAACTAGATCTTCAACGCTGGTCAGACGGGTTGGTATAGGGTTTTATTTCAAGTTTTCTTTCTCTGTATGCGTATTCTGTATTATCTGTATATTATAATACCTCCCTTAATCCTTAGTTGTCTTTTACGACACCGTAATTTTACTCACTCACACACTCACACTTGTAATTTTACTCCAGCACCATACTGAAAATGAATACACCATAACGAAACAAAATGTGATATTTATATGAGTATTACTCAGGAGCATTACCATCACCATGAATGCTGTAAAAAGTTTTAAATTTCATCGCGTTGTAAGCTTATAATCATGTCGGCTCATATACGTCCCACTGCTGAGCTCGAATCTGCTCCACAATAGGAGAGACATTGACCTACTTTGCCACGCAGGTCAGATTTGTTGGCATGCGGTTTTATTTCGAGTTTTCCTTCTTCATAGATTTCATATGCATATTGTATTACTTAGTCGTCTTCTACAACACCCACGAGCAAAAGAGGGGGTGGTAAATTGTAGTCTTACTCCGTTACGACACGGACATAGAACTTATAAATCAAACACAAAAGCAATAAAATCCGTAAAATTTGTTTTATTTCAAATCACAATTCAAATATAATTCACTTGTTTGCTAAGGGTATCGTGAAAGAAGACTAATATATAAGGTAATAAAAAGTGAATGAATGCTCTAAATCCTGTTTAATATTATTGATATATTAAATCAGTTTTTACCCGATTACGGCAAAGTAGAGTTATGTTTTTCAGTCACAGACAGTCTATATACGTATATATGTGGAAATATTCATCTGTTCGCTCATAACTTCTAAACTACTTATCATAATTTGACAAATGAGATATCGTTTGAACTACTAAATCGCGTTGGTTAAACGTGGTGATATAGAACTTTATATAATAATATTTATTTTTGATGTTTACGCTTTTATGTCAAGTTTTCCTTCTCTTGCATAGCTATTATGCACATACCTTTTTTTTTTCTGCCAGACTATGGTGCGGCCGCACGACGTCCGTCATGTTCGGGCCGCTGAGAGGATGACGTAAAACTCCATAACCCGCCGTATTCCCTTTCCTTCGCCGACCACTGGTACCAAATCCTTGAAATCCGTGGCCAGCCCAGCGGGTTACCCTTTTGGGTACCCTCCCTTCTTGACACCCCCGGGGCGTCGCCCTCACGCGGTCACCCTCTCCGCGGGTGATGGACTATTTGCCAGTCCAGTCACCCGCCTGCACATACCTTTAGTTGTCTTTTACGATACCCACAGGCGAGACAGGGTGTAGTGAATTGTATTGTTACTCCATCACCGAACGGATATAAAAACCTTTTTAAGTACTATTTGTGTAATAGATATTAGATATTGCAAAGCCCTTTCTCTTATAAAACTCTCACTAAGCTAGGCGTAAAACTTAATACATCAATAGTTTTCATTCGCGCTCGGATTAACCTTTTAAATGTGTTATGTAAGATGTGATTGGATTACTTAATTACTTTGATGTGAGAATATATTACTGGCAGTAATTTCATGATTGAATTTTTTGGAAGTAATTAAATGTCTGAATGATTAGAATTTTATAGTGTGAACGCCCCTAAGTGCGGTTGTATAAAATTGCGGATTGCGGACTTAAAGTTCACGGCTTTTTTAATTTTTT
This sequence comes from Lymantria dispar, assembly GCA_032191425.1. NCBI lineage: Eukaryota > Metazoa > Arthropoda > Insecta > Lepidoptera > Erebidae > Lymantria > Lymantria dispar. Next base: position 1,394,675 of record CM063449.1, read on the forward strand.
TATTTTAAATATCATCAATAATTATCATCATCACTATACTTTTATCCTATACAAATCTTTTATCGAAATTTCATGCCTAAAACTAAGTTAGCAGAAAATAGTAACGTAAATATTTTCCGTGTATATCGTAAAAGACGACTAAGGGATATAACATGGATATAACATCTATGCAAGAGAAGGGAAAATCTTAACAAAATCCTATACCAACCTATTTGACCAGCATGGTATGGTAAGGTCATTTTGTCTCTTATTGTGGGGGTGACACGAGCCCAGCAGTGGACATTTATGAGCCGAAATGATGATAAGTGAATAACGTTAATTCCACTACTAGTTCATCCTGTTGCTTCTATTCACAGTAAAAACCATTACATGAATAACTAACGCATATTCCGTGTTATTACGTTACTGCATGAAGAATTTGCACGCAATGGTTTTAGCAAGGAATTATGTAGGGACCGTTAGGGACTATTAGTAATTTACGTAACTGTATATGTATTCAACTGTACTGTATTTTTAAAATATATCATAGTAATCATTTCCGTGTGTTGACGAAGTAAGAATACAATTCACCACCTGTTATTTTAAACGTGGTTGTTGTAAAGCACGACTAAGGAATCATCATCATCATCATTTCAGCCTACAGCCGTCCACTGCTGGACTTAGGCCTCCCTCATGTTGCGCCACAATGTGCGGTCCTATGCCGCCTGCATCCAACGACGCCCAGCAACTTTCACTAGGTCATCGGTCCACCTAGTGGGGGAGCGTCCTACACTGCGTCGTCCGATACGTGGTCGCCACTCGAGAACCTTTCTTCCCCAGCGGTTGTCGGTTCGTCGAGCGATGTGGCCTGCCCATTGCCACTTCAGCGTGCTAATTCTTCGTGCTATGTCGGTTACACCCGTTCTTCTGCGGATTTCCGTATTCCGGATTCTATCTCGCAGAGAAATCCCGAGCATAGCCCGCTCCATAGCACGCTGAGCGACTTTGAGCCTTGATATAAGGCCTACATTTAGGGACCACGTTTCCGTGTCGTAAGTCATCACTGGTAACACACACTGGTCGTTAGCCTGTGTTTTCAGACACTGAGGTATGTTGGATGAGAAGATCCTCTTAAGTTTCCCGAACGCTGCCCAACCGAGTTGGATTCGTCGACTGATCTCTTTCTCGAAATAGGATCTACCTAACTGGACTGTTTGTCCGAGGTAAACATAGTGATCGACAACTTCGAGAATCGCATTGCCAACTAGGACCGGTACAGGAATGACATGGGCATTTGACATGACTTTCGTCTTGTCCATGTTCATTCGTAAACCCACTAGTTGGGATACCCTGCTGAGATCATTGAGCATTGTGCCAAGGTCCTCCATGGATTCTGCCATAACGACTATATCGTCCGCAAATCGAAGGTGACTAAGGAATACAATATGCAAATAACATATATGCAAAGAGAATGAAAACTCGAATTAAAACCCTGTGCTAATACGTTTGACCAGCGTGGTATAGTAGGCAAATTCCCTCTCATTTGGAAGAGGCTTGAGCAGTGCGACGCATGTACATTAAGATGAATAATTTTTGCTCCTAGTTTCTATAGATACCTACATATCTTTTGTTATTTGATTTTTTGATTTTCTGACCTGCGATGAAAAGGGGTGAGTGTAGGTAATTACTATTATAGGTGGCTCCTAATCCACCTGTTTCTCTTTTGCCTTCGGAATCTAAGAAGAGTGAGAGATAGTCTCTAATTCTATGCAAGAGCTGAAAAACTCAAAATAAAACTCTATACTAACTCATTTGATCAGCGTGGTACAGTAGGTCAATTTCTTTCCTATTGTGAAGTAGGCTCAAGCCCAGCTATAGGACATACATATATAAGGTAGGATGATCATGAATGATGTTGAAAAATAACAATTAAAATTTATCTCGCAATAAAAACGCAGCCTTCCTTCCTTAAAGACTTATGAATTCATAAAATGTCTTAAGTGTATGTATAATTTTGTAGATTTTATCAAAAATTATGTTACAACGGCATGTTCCCATGGCGATAAAAAATAAGTCCGATAAAAACAGTTTTAACACAGACGCTATTCGATGGCATTACTTCAATTCAGTTTACACAATGGAGTGCAGGAACTATTTAGTTATGATGCTTCGTAACCTTGTGTCTAAAGGTGTTGTATCGATAGCAGAAAAAGTTCTTTATTTTTATTTTGGACTCACTATTTTATTGAGAAGAGTTCATCAGCGCTGTAAACATATTGCTATAAGGTCAGAACACATGTCGTCCGGTCCGTCTGAGCTAAAGAAAGGTCGGTGCACGGGTCCATACGTATCCTTTCACCATTGGGCCGACCATTGATACCGAGTTCCTTGACGTCCTTGTGCTCGGTGGTTTACTCTTTCCGGTACCGTCCATCCCCGATGCCCTCTAGAGCGTCACCCTCGCACGGTCACAATCTTTGCGGGTAACCAATTATCCTACGGTTAGCGATGATCGGCAACGTCAGGTCGCCACCGATGATTGCGACGAGTTTATGGCGCTGCTTTCCCCATGCGGCACATACCTCGAGCAAGCGTGTTCTTGTCGCAATCTCATTGATGATAGAATAGTGCGCTCCCCCTTCTCAAAACTTTATGCTTCGAAGCTGTACTCCGTCAATACCTGCACCAGTCGGAAGAAAAGTACCTCATATTGCTGACACAACCACTCCATCAGCACCATCAAGACGGCCTCGATGGTCCGAACATCGTACCGTGGTGTCTCCAGCCGGACTGCTCAACGGGTTTGGGGCGGGCTTTCTATAAGTACTTATACTGTCAGCAAACAAAAACATTTTTGAAGTAAAATTTTTCTAAACGCGCATTCAGAGAGTATTCTTTAGAGAAGTTTTATTTCAAAAATGTTTTTATGTGCTGACAGTACAATTTATAGCTATTCATTCATAAAGTATTCTCTCACAGATCAAATGTAGATCGGTATCGAGAGCTGCATATTATTGTTACATTTTGCGTTATATTTTTGCATTACATTGAGGCATTGTTGTTGCCTCTAATGACGACAAATGAGTATGTTTATAGCTGATCGACTTATGATAACATGTTATGTTTATACTAATTTATAGACAATTGGAATGAGATATCTATAGTCCATAAAATATAGGATGATCTCCGTGACAGTTGTCCCTAGTGCTGTCACGCTTACGATAAAGTCCGTAGTTTTTCTATCGATAAAACTCTCTATTTTTGTAATTGTAATTTTCTATTATAATTAAAATATAATCAATGAAAATCTTTTTGAATTTATTTCAAATAAAAACTGTTTTTAGACTGTTTTATTTATTCAAAAAGAGTACAATCAAGGTCTAGGTCACTATTATCGTTATCACTGGAGCGTTCCTGTAAGAACATTTATCATTTTTTGCCAATCAGGGGCAGTCGTTAGACCAATCGCCCAATTACGACTGTTTTATGAATAAATATGTTTAGTTTATTGACAATAATGCGTACATAATATTATCATTTATACTGAGACTAAAAGTAGTTTTTTTAATGATTAATTAATTTAATTTATGTGTTTTATAATGTAACTGTTTATTTTAATTGTGAAAAATATGTTAAAAGTTTTATGTAGGTATTGTATTGGGTTTATTTTTTTTATGAATAATTTAATAAATATCGGTTATCAATTTACGTATATCGACTGACCCAACTCTTTTTTATTTTCAGTCCAGTATGACCTTGTGCGTAAGTAAGCGTCATTTATCTATAAAATGTTTACTAGGTATTTCAGTACTTACGAGGTACATTTTAGGCATGAATATTAATATATTTATAATATATTGCAATTCAATTGCAATAAAACTGGCACGAAAAGAATGAAAATATTTGATACAAAATGAAATTGTAAGCATGTCGCTCGTTCAAACTTACTTCGTCGGTTTCGTTGACAGCTGTCACAGAGATCAAGCTATATTTTATGGACTATAGTTTCAATTTTCCATGTCATGACAGGTTAAGAATACAATATGAAAAGAAACTAATTTTGGAGTACTAGGATAAAAAATTTTGTTATTTACGCGAATATTACACGTTGTAAATAAATCTATTTTACGGAATTCATCACCTTTATCGCGAACACGTTATAGCGTTCATGGTCACGGATGGACTAAGATCTTAGATCTTAGAGGATTAGGATGTTTCAAGTCTGTCAAAAATCATAACAAAAACCATGGCTTGTTAAACGTAAAACACTTTAACTATCTTGTAACTGCGAACGCTGAAAGTGTTCGTAATATCAAGTTAAGAATCAAACACAGATACCAAGATCTGAAACTCGATCCCAAACAAGAAAATATTCAAGTAAAAATATCCTTTTGAGAAAAACGACCGCGCCTATCGATTTTTGCATGATTGTACAAATTTACAAACAGTTCAAATGAAGCATCCATAAGTTTATCGTGTGGTTACGGGTTAGGAATACATTATGTTAGTAACACTTTCTCATGGCAGTTATATCGAGTGAAGAATCACCAGACGAATTGGCAACACCATCCTGATTTATTTTGTCTGTCTGTGGTCTAGGCATAGCCATCCGAACCGCCTGGGATGACGGAAGGACGGCGTGCGACGTGAAAATCTGATGTAAAACCTCTCCATCGCTAATTGGGTGGGTCAGCAACAATTTGTTGACATCTTTGAGTAGCACTCCCTGGGGAAACTCACGCTCACTCATTTATGCGGTCAGCACAGATGGCGTAGCAGTTATGATACCGACCTAGCATGTCAGGGTTCAATTGCGAAGTAGGACAATACTTTGTGCGATCCACAAACTGTTGTTCTGAATCTAGGTTTAATTTGTGTCCGTTAAATATATATCCTTACTAATATTATAAATGCGAAAGTAAGGATGTTTGTTTGTTTGTTACGCTTTCACGCTTGAACCACTGAACGGATTTCAAAAATTCTTTCACCAATGGAAAGCTAAAATATCAGAGAGTAACATAGGCTATATTTTATCCCGGTATTCCCACGGGAACGGGAACTACGCAGGTAACACGACTGAAACCGAAGCGAAGCGAGGGTGGGTTGCTAGTAAGTTATAAAGTCCCCTGCAATACAAGGATTATTTCGCGAGTGAAGGTCTTATCATTAAAAAAAAATTGAAAGAACTGCAACCGCCAATCCGCCTGCCAAGTGTTTAAATTAAGGTATTTGCCATCCATCACGGTCAAGTTCATCTCCAAAAATAGAGGTGGATAAACAATTGGACGGATGGATTAATTATAGTTAATAGCCCAAACTCCTTTCATTATAAACAACAACAGTCACGAGGATGGCCGACAGAAGTAAAAACTTAAAACTGTTAACAAACTGTTGTTATTTTTAGATATTCAAATTAATTGTTTAATCTTAAATTAAAATTTGTTAATGAAAACTTACATTAATTTAGTTTTGACATGCATATATCGGTACAGATTGACATATCTACAGATATTGTATTAGTGTTAACACGTCACGTGTCACGTCACCATATCGATGACGACTTACATATCCCCCACTTACTCCCCGTCTAAACCTGCCTATTGCTTTCAGTTCTAAAAGTCATCGAACATAATTGAATCTTTAAACGACATATTTAAAAATGTTTGATTTTTCTTTAAGATATAAAGAAAGTTACGTGGCATGTTGGGTGTATAATCACGGTACGAGTCCCGTTACAGCCCCATGCTTTACGGTATTATATCTGCCGAGATCGACACGCCATGAGATGTGAGAACCGCTGGTATCAGGCCGATCACACAGCTCAATACATAATGTTTAACTTAGAAAATTGATCCAGAGATTTTGCTTACAAGATTCTTATCTCTATATTGCCCTAGGTCAATTTAAATACTGTGTTGTTTGAATAAAAAACATGGACTTAAATTAATTATTACATACTAGCGACCCGCCTTGGCTTCGCATGAGTCCAATGCTGATACTAAATATACTACAGATATTATATATATTTACTTACAACGTTCACAGCTTTTTAGTTGAACAATGTCCTTCTTTAAACGAGATTTAAGAAGAGCATTTACTTCACGGTAGGCAACGGCCTGGGTGTGCCCCTGGTATTACAAAGGTCCATGTGCGGTAGTATCACTTACCATCAGGTGTGCTGCCTGCTCGTTTGTCACCATCGGTGATAAAAAAAAACATGTTTTCTTTAGAGATTACTCATGAAAGAGCGACATATTATGCATGTATCTATTATTATTTATTTATTTATTTACTAATAAATAAAATTAGAGTGTCTGTTTGTAATGTTAAAATAATAGACTTTTTTCATGCTCACACGGTTATATGCACTATACATATGCCTAAAATACACTATGATTTTTTTTGTCTGTCTGTCTGTCTGTTTGTTCCGGGTAATCTTCAAAACGGCTGGACCGATTTCAAAAATTCTTTCACCAATGGAAAGCTATAATATCAGGGAGTAACCTAGGCTATATATTATCCCGGTATTCCCACGGGAACGGGAACTACGCAGGAAAGACGACTGAAATCGAAGTGAAGCGAGGGCGGGTCGCTAGTTATACATATAAACCTTTCTATTGAATCATTCTATCTATTAAACACAAACTGCATCAAAATTCGTTGAGTAATTTTAAAGATTTAAGCATACATAGGGACAGGGAGATAGCGGGAAGCGATTGTGTTTTATAATATGATTTTATGTGAGTAAAATCATCCTTTAATTTTTCACCTTCTTTCACTAACATCACAGCTGATTTACATCGTAATGGTGGGTTCAAATCAACACCAGAATATGAGTGAAATTAACCATACCACGCTGGTCAGACGTATTGGTAATAGACGAACGTCTTGCATAGATGTTATATGCATTTTATATCCTTTAGTCGTTTTTTACGATGCCCACGGGCAGAATAGTGGATGTGAATAGGGATGTGAAAAAATAATCGATTATCAAAATAATAAAAATCGATTATTAATCGATTTTCGAAATTCGATCGAAATTAATCGAATATACACCGCCAGATTTCCTAAAAAAAAGGTCATCACTATTATTTCATAATATATTAGAAAATAAAGCTCATATTTCCTAAAAAAAAGGTCATCATAATCCTGTTGGTAGAAAAATCGATTATTTTATAACCGATTATTTATTTTTAGTTAATCGATTATTTCATAATCGATTTATTTTAAAGAACAAAAATTCGATTATTTTCCCTCCAAGTCACATCCCTAGATGTAAATTGTATTCTTACTCTGACACCACATGAAATCTTTTCTTTAATCTCATACATGTTGTGACATTGACTTACTCTGCTATGATCTAGAATATACAATATATACATTACATCCAACATACCTCAGTGTCTGAAAACACAGGTCTACGTCTACGACCAGTGTGTGTTACCAAGTGATGACTTACGACACAGAAACGTGCTGTTTAAATGTAGGCCTCATAACAAGGCTCAACGTGCTGTGGAGCGGGCTATACTCGGGAGTGCCCTGCGCGATAGAATCCGGGATACGGAAACCCGCAGAAGAACAGATGTAACCGACATAGCACGAAGAATTAGCACGCTGAAGTGGCAATGGCCAGGCCACATCGCTAGACGAACTGACAACCGCTGGGGAAGAAAGGTTCTCGAGTGGCGACCACGTATAGAACGACGCAGTGTAGGACGCCCCCACCAGGTGGACCGACGACCTGGTGAAAGTTGCTGGGTGTAGTTGCATGCAGGCGGCACAGGACCACACTTTGTGGCGTAACATGAGGGAGGCCTACGTCCAGCAGTGGACGGCAATAGGCTGAAATGATGATTATGATGATCTGGAATATTATTGATTCATATTTCAATATTATTTTTGCGTTGATTTTAGCTTTCAATGACTAATTCGCGATCTTAAATATCCACGCGCCACAAGGCCCTTAATTTTATTCTTACGATGTCACAACACAAAATTAAGAAGTATATAGAGTAATCTTTGTACAAAAGATATTTTGTGTGGGAATTATAACATTCGTAGTTAGGTACAATAAAAGAGTTTACTTGAAATCATGTGAACTGTAAAAGAATTCAATTGGTAACAGATTCTTTTAATCATTACACTAATTAGATATTTCACTTGAACATTAATTTGATTTATATCAAATTTAAACGCTTATTCGTTGCTTTAAAGTGTTAAATTATACAAATGTATTCAGTTCGTAGTGAACTTTTGCTGATTTTGAGATAAGATATGATTGTAGTTCTATTGGTCTAAGAGCCCAGATCTTACTCCTATACTCTATTTTCTGAAAGATAAATTTCAGAGTGCATGTTTATACGTACATAAAAGCCATAATTAAAATTCAAAATAAGGCAAATTTATATTTTTACATATAATATGTTATTTTCTAACATTAGGAACTATACCAAAAATAAATTTATTCATCTTTTTGAAATATAAAGACCAAAAATCTCCCCAGACACTAAAAACAATTAACTGGGACTATTATTTTAATATCTATAACGGCAAAACACTTATCTACTGAAATTGATTATGTCGACCCGGACTTAGAGCATATCCGATGCTCATCATCAGGGAGCGGCGTCTGCAAGGTCCCACCAAGCACTGGACTATTATTTATACGTGTCATAACACATTAAATTGTAAAATCATCATTCATCATCATTTCAGCCTATCGTCCGTCCACTGCTGGACGTAGGCCTCCCTCATGTTATGCCACAATGTGCGGTCCTGTGTGCCGTAAGTCATCACTGGTAACACACACTGATCGTAGACCTGTGTTTTCAGACACTGAGGTATGTTGGACGAGAAGATCCTCTTAGGTTTCCTGAACGAATTATAAAATACATTTTTTTAATGAAAGCAGTACGTAACTTAAAATATGTACTCGAAGTTCTACTTTAGTTTTTCAAAGAAAAGTACGTCTTGGAGTTCTGGGCTCTTAATCTATACTATACTCACTCGCTGGATTCAGTAATTATTTTGCAAACACGCAGTTCCTAAAAGTTTATTGTATTTTTTCTGTAAAATTAATTTTTTCGAAAAATTTTTGATGTCACTTTCATATTTTTTATGTAGTATTTTGCATATATTTATTTTTTAATTATAGGTGATAATTTTTATCACATTCATACATAACTTAACTGTTTTTCAAAGAGTTAGGCTAGAATACTACATATATCCTCAAACAACGATTGTGGCATACTTCTCTCGCTTCATTCATTCTTATCATCATAGTCTTCGTGCATGCGTTAACAGTAAATATAGTAATGATTTCCAAAGTTTATGCGAGTATTACACATTGTAAATAAAACCACTTTACGGATTTTATCGCGTTTATATTTGATTTTTGATTGCCCGACGTTTCGAACACTTTACAGCCTTCATGGTCACGGGCGGACTAAGATGTCTGACGTCAAAAATCATTTACAAACGCGATAGAATCCGTAGTTTTATTTACAAAAAATAAGTGTGGAATTTTGTAATTCATTTTAAAATAACTTCCCGATGAGTTAGATACTTAAAATTTGGAGCATAGTTTAAAAGTGGATGATAATGCATGAAAATGTGGAAACTAAGAATAAAAACAAAAAGAAGTTTTTCATTATTTTTTCTTCTCTTCTTTCAACTTATTTATTCCGTTATGAGAACTTGGTACATATTATTTCATGTAAGTTGTTATTTTTTTATTCATTCACTTTCTTTTCACCTGACCTTGAGAACCTCTTTCGCCCAACCGTTGCCGGTTCGACGGGCGATTTGGCCTGTCTATTGCCACTTTAACATACTAATTCTTCGGGGTATGTCAGTTTCGGATCACATTTTGCAGATTAATTCCAAGCATAGCCTGCTTCATACCTCGCTGAGCGAGCAAAGTTGCCATTATAGCAAGGCGCAAATGGCGTGTTATAATGGCACCTTTTTATTGGCAACGTCAGATTTTTTATTAATATGCTATAATATTAATAAATGAAAACTTTAATATAAAGCTATTTACATATATATATATAATGTACAAATACAGGGAACGAAGTCGATTATTAAACCGCGATGATAAAGTCGCAAATAAAAAGATTAATAATAACAAATCATATGCGACAAGTATTGCAAATTTCACGCTCAGATTCACCACTCCATCAATTTCAAGTCAACCATAACCGTTGTGAAACTGACAATCTTCGAAGGGAAAATATCTCTATAATAACTGCAAGATGCGATTTGTCGCGCTGTACAAATGCAATAAGCTTACGGCATATTTTGTTACAGTTTACTAACGTTGAGACTCTTCAAACTTTCACCCCTTAATATCCTTGTTTTATACCACTATTATTTACAATCGCAGGTACAATATATAGATAAGCTTAATTTATAAGCGTAAACATGGCTAGTAATGTTAATTTAACTGCTATATGCCTATAATTTCGCGTGGTGACGAAGTAAGAACACAATTTAGCACCCCTCTTTTACCCGTGGGTGTCGTAAAAGACGACTAAGGGATATAATATGCATATAACATCTATGGAAAATAAGGAAAACTCAAAATAAAACCCTATACCAACATGTCTGACCAGCATGGTATAGTAGGTCAACTTCTCTCCCATTATGCAGGAGGCCCGAGCCCAACAGTGGGACGAGTGTGGGCTGCGATGATGATGATGATGATGACGAAGTACATATGTATATAGAACATAATTCACCACCCCTCTGTTACCCGTGAGTGTCGTAAAAGACGACTAAGAGATTAAATATGCATATAACATCTATGGAAAATAAGGAAAACTGAAAATAAAACCCTATACCAACACGTATGTCCAGCATGGTAATTTCTTGCCTATTGTGGAGGAGGCTCGAGCCCAACAGTGGGACGTATATGAGCTGAAATGATGATGATGATAATAATATTAAAATATTCCATGTGGTGATGAAGTAAGTATACAATTCATCGCTCTCGATCTTGTCCATGGCCATTGTAAAAGGCGAGTAAGGGATATAATATGTACATTATTATATATATGCAATCCATCTGACCAGCGTGATGCAGTAGGCCCATTCCTTTCCCACTGTGGAGTAGGTTCGAACCCGGATCTAGTACGTATATAGACCTTTTTTATGGTAGGCTATGGTCTGAACACACCCCGCCCTATCTGTCCGAGGCGAAGAATGGGCGGCATGCAGCCTCATAACCTGTCGCATTCCCTTGGTGGCCGACCTGTCGACATGTCGTTTCGGATATTGTCCTTTTCGTCTTGGCCTCACGTAATTTGCCCTTTTTCAGATAGCAGATTAATCACCGCTTCGTCCACCTACGACCTCGACTAGGGTGGCATCAGGCCCAGGTGGACGTATATAACCTTATATATGACGATGATAAATACCTACCAAAAAAGCTATTTAAATTTAATCACTCTACAGTGAGAATTATATCAGAACCTTTTTTCCTTATTAGAGATAACAATTATCTTATCGACGCGCGACGTATATTTTTTAAAGTTATAAAACCGACACTCTGAAGTTAGCTAGTCAACATTTTTTACGATGTGAGCGCACACCGTCACAAATATCAATTAGATAATGCGTTATAATGAAAAATTCAATGTTCATTTTTTTTTTGTTTTTTTTTTTTTGCGGTCGCCGCGCTCCTCGCACCACTTCGTCCTGGGTGACAGAGGGGCGTAAGCACGCACACCCACAACCCACCCACGATTCACGTCGCCTTCGTCGTTGGGCCGACCACCGGAGCAGGGTGACTTGACGTCAGTGGCCGCCCCGACGGAAGGCCGTACTGACAGATAACAAAAAAAAATTCAATGTACCTTTTTTTCTACTATCAGTGTAGTTTTTTCTACAAACTTAGGACAACGCAAAGAAAAAAGATTTTTAGAATGATTTTTATCTTGTTACGCCAAAGAAGAATAATATTTTTAATATGGTTTAGATAAAAAATGGCCCCAGTTAGCAATTAGCAACTAGTACAGGTGTTGACCGGGCATGGGAGCTTCGCCAAATACCTGCACAAGGTCGTAAGGAGGGAGAGTACACCGTCCTGCTACCACTGCGATTGCGACGAGGACACGGCGCAGCATACGCTCGAGGCCTGCGCCGCTTGGGCCACGCAGCGCCGTGAACTCGTCGCAATCATCGGTGCCGACTTGACGCTGTCGACCATCGCCAGGGCGATGGTCGACAGCGTCGGGAATTAGGACGCGGTCGCAGCCTTCTGCGAGACAGTGATCTCGCAGAAGGAGGCGGCGGATCGTCTGCACGAGGAGCGCAGCCTCGATGAGGAGATCCGCCGCCGGCGAATGGGGCGGCGCAGGCGCAACTACCTGCGCCTCATGCCGCCCTAACCGAGGCCGTGGGTGACGTGACCGAGGATTAGTCCGTCACCCGTCGAGAGGCCCACCGCGTGAGGAAAGACCCACGTCCTCCCTGAGGGGGGCACGTCGGTCGCTGGGAGGGTACCCATGTAGGGGGTATTCCGTCGGGCCGACCACTGACGACAAGTAAACCTGCTCCGGTGGTGTGCCCAACGACGAAGGCGAGGTAGTTTTCGGGTGGGTTGCGGGAGTTGCGTGCTTAAGCCCTCTGTCGCCCCGGACGGAGTGGTGCGGAGGCGCGCCGACCGCAGCCCACCCACAAAAAAAAAAGTTAGCAATTATTTTGTATAACATCCATAGTTTTCTTAATAAACAGTTGGTTAAAACTCCTTTCCTAATGTAATATAATAAAACACTGTTCTATTATTCAATCACTTATTGTCGACAGTTTTTCCCTTGTAAACAATAGTCATGAATATATCTCGATCAGTATGTGAGACCAGCATTCACGGTGTTGCAATATGAATAATTAGTTATTTTGATAGCCTGATTGTCTTGTTTAGGACATGGGAAAATGAGTGCTCGATAGGAGATATTTGCTTACTTAATATGCTCCATTACTAAAATTCAAAATTTTGAATAACCCCCGGGCATCATCAATTAATTAATTATCATTTAACGATTATACTGGCACGCGTGAAGCACTTAATCGAATAATCATACGGCATTACATCATTTTGAAGCTGATACTCTTACATTGCTGGATATTAACCAAACATAGCTAAAAACCACCGCAAGGAAACTGGCTTTCAAATGAAAATCAATCTCATCGAAATCGCTCCATCCGTTTGCTCTCAAACGGACAGATACGATGTCACAGACAGACAGACATCGACGTCAAACTTTATAAATTAAGTCCCCCTCTTTTTGCGTCGGAGGTTAAAAAACATACAACATGATTTTCAACGTGTTTTTATAGTGATTTCTAACGTTTACGCGAGTTTACTCATTATAATTAAAACTATTTTTACGGATTTTATGGCGTTTGTGTATGATTTTTAATTGCCTGGTGATTCAGACACTTTTTAACTTTCATTAAAAAAAATATATTCGATAGGGGGTAGATATAAATATGTGTAATAACGATGACTTGTTGGTCGTGCGACATCATAGTCTTTCCGTGACAATGAACGCTGAAAATTATTCGAAACGTCTTGCAATTAAAAATCAAATAAAAACCGGCAAAACAGTTTTATTTATTGTTTTCATTTTCCTTGTTGTGGACGGAGTAAGAATACAATCCACCAACCCTTATTTTGCCCATGGGTGTCATAAAATATGAGTAAGGGATTACATATGCATAAAACATTTATGCAAGAGAAGGAGAGTTTAAAATAAACCTTCAAACCAACAGATCTTATCAGCGTAGTATAGTATGACAAATTCTCTCACACTATTTCGGCCCTCGCGAATAGTTAATTAATGTAAATTTAGATTATGCTTTTTTCTGTGATCCAAATTAATTTGTGAGTTCACAAAATAAAATGTTTCTTTCTTTTTAACCGACTTCAAAAAAAAGAGGAGGTTGTCAATTCGTCGTAATATATTTTTTTTATGTATGTTCACCGATTACTCAAAGACGCCTGGTCCGATTTGCAAAATTCTTTTTTGTTTGGTACCACCTGGGCAGTTTACCACTGCCCAGGTGGTCCCATAGTCATCAAGTCATGATCTGATGATGGTATCCCTAAGAAATTGGTGGAATTCTTAAAATTTTATAGGTTTATTTAACGTTTTTCTCATACCTCGTAAATTTTTTTCATTTTTAGTTTACTGTTTCAAGTCGGTATTTTTTTTGTTAAAAATTATGGTATCTTCCGAATGCGAAAACAATAATATTATTGCGTAGTGTAAACATCAGAGATAATTATTGTTATTGTTTGTTTCAGGTTGTAATTTTTATCCAGTTGGTGAATATTTGAAATTCGTGAGGATACCTGAGAATCTAAATGTTGGTGATGAAGTACTCAAAGTTGAAGTACATCCGAGGTAAGTTACAATTTTAACTGTTTATACATTTTTCCTGAAATGACTACATAGATGATGGACCGATCTAAGTACTGATCTCTCGTGCTGAGCGTCCCAGGTCCGATTCATTCATTCAATACATTATTTTATGCAATCTACAAATAATTGTTCTTAGTCTGGGTGTGGTTTGTGTCCGATAATTGAGTTTATAAATAATAATAATACAATATAATAATACAATAGCTGGTTGACCGAGCTTCGCTCGGAATATTTTTGTTGTACTTTTGTCGAATTTATTTAGATATATATTAATCTATATATATAAAAATGAATCCCTGTTTTCCTTGGTCACGCCATCACGCGTGAACGGCTGGACCAATTTCATTAATTCTTTTTTTGTTGTATTTGCTGTTGTCAGGAGAAGGTTCTTATGAAAGAAAAATAAGAAAATTGCCCAGAAAATTAGAAAATTTAAGAATACTTAACCATCATATAAAATTATTTCTAATCTAACCGCTTTGGACAATATAAACTTTTTTAATGTAACCTTATGACGTTTAACATAGAATTGACAGAACGCGTGTTACAAATATCGTCAAAGAGGATGTAAAAAACTGAAAATTGTTTAAAACGGTTGCTTCGGTTGGAGTTATTTTATTGATAAAATACATGTAAAACAATTAATTCATTATTTCTTACCGAAATTATGTAAGAAAACTGAATTTCTTAGTGCACATCAGGGTAGGTTAAGTTCAGAGCCATCACGCCTAATATAAAAAATCAATTTAATATGGAGTTTTGGTAATTAAGATACATGTTACTAATATAACAAGTGATATACTTAGTTATTAAGAAGAATACAATAGTTTTCTCTAATTTACAGTTGAATTTTCGTTTTTGAAAATGCCAGCAATTAGACGTACAAACTTAAGTTGTAAGAATTGGGTCAATGAACGTTGTATGCCAATATTGCAAGGCATTTAAGTTTAAAAATTAAGGTCCTGGATTATGTTGCGCGAGCGCAATTGACGCCATTGGTACCGCCGTCAGAACCATTATATTCATTGGTTTCATACCCATAAGAAAAAAAAAATAAGTATGTTGTATATAGGAATTAGAATAATAAACATATTTTTTAATTCAATTCGAATTCAATATTCATAGTTAAGACATGACAACGTCTGTCGGGTCAGCTAGTAAAAAATAAAAATTAAATAAAGAATAATATATAAAAAATTACAAAAAGAGAATAATAATAACACCGAGATTCAATCCGACGCTGTTTGAATGCCAAAACAAAACTAAAAGGAAACTGGACAACTTCCCAACTGAGCTATCGTAACTCATGACATTGATGGCGAAATTAGAATTCATATTCTTTTAAAATTTAATGTCATTGTATTGTTTTGCTAAAAACACCGACAAAACAATATTTTCTATAAATAAAACCTAGCTAGATCGATTTTTTGGCCTCGAAGCCTCTAGTATGACAAGTTTCATCAAAATCGTTGGTGTCGTTTCCGAGATTCTGAAAAAAAAAATATATATATATATATATATATATATATACAAGAATTGCTCGTTTAAAGATATAAGATATATAATTTTTATGTATCCATATATGTATGTAACCGAAACTCTTCCTAAACTGTTGGATAGATTTTGATAAATTTTTATTTCATGTTCAGGAGATATACGAATACTAGGTAGGTACTAAATGTACTAATCACAGGATGTCGTAAAAGACAACTAAGAGCTTTACACAGGCCTGGGCCAACTCCATCTGTTGACATCTTGTCAACGCCTTTCCAAGAAGGGTTAACGTTAGCCAAGCGGCCGGTCATAAAACTGTTGCCAATATCATTTGCAATATTGTAGGCTATGAAAAAAGAGTAAATATGGGGTCGACCCCAAATTATTAGAATAAGATCAGAATGATGACGAGGTGGATTCAAAAATTATTTAGATTAACAATTGGAGTCGATAGAGGGCGTTCCGATCGCTTTAAATAAATTCGTCAATTGGGACAGCTAGTATATTCCTAATTAGCAAACCGCCCTCGCTTCGCTTTTTTTGTGTGTGTACAGCTGTTGGCCGCAGATTGCCTTGACAGCTTGACGCGGACTATGGGTGAGCGCTGAGGGCTCGCAACTCGGAGAAAAGTATGCTAAGCGACATCGCCCAAGGGCTCCCCCTGTGGGGAACGGACCTCGGCTTGGGGCGTCGTTGGATGCAAAGTGGACGTGCCCACGTTTTGGTTCGTGACTTTTGCGCGGCGCGGTTTCGCACCTCGACGGCGAGGGCGGAACCGCGGATATTTATGTGTTAAGGCCTCGCGGGCCGTGTAGGCTCTACGTTGAGCGAGTGTGATGTTGTCGTCCTCTTCGTCGAGGACGTGACGAGGACGTCGGATGGAATCGCTTCGCTTCGGTTTCAGTCTCCTTATATACTTAGTTACCTGTTATATAAACAGCTATCGGGTCGCAAAATATTATCAAAATCAGTCCAGGCGTTTTGAAGATAACCCAAAAACCAACAGATAAACAGACAGACAAAAAAATTTTCAACTGGTTTTTAGGCATAAGTGTCATACAGATAACCGTGTGAACATGAAAAAATAAAATTGAAATTGTTTGAAATGTCAAAATACTTGCTATTTGGACATTACAAACAATTTCAATTTTATTTTTTTGTATGTACCTAATATTGAAGGGAATTATCGTGAAGAAACACACCAAAATTCCAAGGCTAAAATGCTGTTAAGAGGAAATTACGTAATTAAAAGTACAAGTCATCTGTAGTACCTATATTTCAACAGCAACCAATTGTCATACCCGCGGGCCATCTTTGCGGTCAAAAAAATAAAAATAAAAATTTCATAACACAGACAACCTTTGATAATATCTTTGTTAGTTTCGTTAATATCTCAATATTCTGTAATACGGTACGTACTTAAGTAATTACGAAATACAATAAATCATCTATTGAATGTTTTCTATTCGTCGAGCTGTCTATTCGTCTATTCATATTAACCTGATTGTATTCTTCAACTTGGATGATAATGTTTCATTATAGACGTTTGACTTCATAACATGACGGATGGTTCCGATTTCATTATATTTAATAACTAAGGAAATTATCGTTAACTGAACAGATCTCAGAAGTATCACATATAGATCGCACAAAGTATTGTCCTATCTGAAAATTAAACACACGATATTTGACACTTTTTCTTCTTTTTTTTTGGGGTGGGTCGCGGTCGGCGCGCTCCTCGCACCACTCCGTCCGGGGCGACAGAGGGACGTAAGCACGCACTCCCGCAACCCACCCGCGATCCACGTGGCCTTCGTCGTTAGGCCGACCACCGGAGCAGGGTGACTTGACCGGCGTAGGCGCGAATACCCCCTATTTGGGGTACCCTCCCATCGACCGACGACCCCCTCCCTCGGGGAGGACGTCGGTCTTTCCTTACGCGGTTGGCCTCTCAGTGGGTGACGGACTAATTCCCCGGTCACGTCACCCGCGGCCTGTATTGTCCTATCTGAAAATTAAACACACAATATTTGACACTTTTTTTTTTGGGGTGGGTCGCGGTCGGCGCCTTCCTCGCACCACTCCGTCCGGTGCGACAGAGGGGCATAAGCACGCACACCTGCAACCCACCCGAACGAACACCACGTCGCCTTCGTCGTTGGACCGACCACCGGAGCAGGGTTACTTGCCATCAGTGGTCGGCCCGACGGCATACCCCTTAGTAGGGTACCCTCCCATTGACCGACGTTGATATTTGACACTAGAATAACTTCTGATGTTTACGCGAGTATTACACATTGTAAATAAAATTATTTTACGGATTTCATCGCGTTGGTCGTCACCATTAATTCTGTAAAATATTCGAAACGTCAAGAAATCAAAAATCAAATAAAACGCAATAAAATACGTAAAATACATAAAATAATTTTATTTACATTGACACTATAGGCTATCAACCTTTTAAATATTATGTCATCTGTACAGTCAGCCAATTATTGGAACGTAATACCACAGATTTGACTTACAATAATAGGTAAAGATCGAAATATTCAATATTTATTAAGACAAGTCTTATAACAGCCGATAATCAAGTATTTGAGAATTTTTTGCTGTATCTTGCTGTGTGGTTTCGTTCTAAACCGGTGGTAGTGTATTAGATTTATTAGGTCTAAATTAATTAAATAATTAATATCAATATAATGATCTGCCGCGTGTTGACGGAGTAAGAATACTATTCACTGCTCTAGATCTTTTTTTTTTTGGGGTGGGTTGCGGTAGGCGCGCTCCTCGCACCACTCCGTCCGGGGCGACAGAGCACGCAGGGCATAAGCACGCACTCCCGCAATCCACCCGCGATGCACGTGGCCTTCGTCGTTAGGCCGACTACCGGAGCAGGGTGACTTGACGTCAGTGGTCGGCCCGACGGAATACCTCCTATTTGGAGTACCCTCTCATCGACCGACGTCTCCCGCCTCGGGGAGGACGTCGGTCCTTCCTCACGCGGTAGGCCTCTCAGCGGGTGACGGACTAATTCCCCGGTCACGTCACCCGGACTATTTATAAGAGGGAAATGGACTTATAATACCACGCTGATCATACGCGTTCAGAATAGGGTTATTGTTTCGAGTGTTCCTTGTTATGAATAGATGTTAAACGCATATTTAATCCCTTAGTCGTCTTTTACGACACCCACGGGTAAAAAGGGGGTGGTGAATTGTATTGTTTTTACAGGAATTCATGGAATGTCTAAGGAGTTAGAATTCTATAATGTCCAATCGTTACAATAAATTTTATAATTAAAAATAGAAATAGAAAGTTTTATATAGTTTTATATCAATTTTATACTCGATAACTTTCGACTCCATTAAAATATAATTATTAATTATTAGCGCATAAAGTTAAAAGCGGCTGTCAAAAATTATATCATGTTTTAATTATAAATAAAGGTTATCATATATATGTTAATATAAATTACAGTTTTAATTAAATTTCAATATATTTGAATTGGAAAACTTAAAAATTAATAAGTTATCACACGTTTCGAATGCATGATTTCATACAAACTACCGGTATGAAGTCGCAGTGGGCATTAGGTATTTTTATTTTGGATAATACATTTACCTATTTATCTCTACTTTTGAATTAGAGTTCACTGCTAAAATAGAGTCATCATCGCGTAGGCCTCTCTCATGCTTCGCCACAAAGAGCGGTCCCTCTGCATCAATCGACGCCCAAAATCTTTCATCGGGTTGTCGGTCCATCAAGTTTGTGTGCGTGCTTACGCTCCTCTGTCGCCCCGGACGGAGTGCTGGAAGGAATGCGCCGACCGTAAAAAAAAGGTATAAAAACTTTCCTCGATAAATCGTATATTATAGTCAGGTTATGCATATAACATCTAGAGAAGGAAATCTCGAAATAAAACACGTATAACTAGCGTGCTATAGAAGCTCAATTTCTATATTATTTTGGAGAAGACTTTAGCCCAATAGGGGCACTTATATAGTTTTTTTTTATTTTTTTTATTGCGACAAAGGCAAACGAGCAGACAGTACACCCGATGGTAAGTGTTTCTACCGCTCATGGACCTTTACAAGGCCGCTGTCTACCGCGAAGAAAGTGAAGGGAGTGTAAATGCGTGCATTGAGGCTCGGTGATACCAAAGGCACCACCAAAACCCTCCACACGCGAACACCCTCAGAAAGTTGGGCCTCCGGCTCTCTCGGTCACCAAACGAAGCGCAGTAACAAAATGCTACTACTTAGACGTCGATTTTCTGCGAGAGCGCGGTACTACCCCGAACGGACCGGCCCGCGGCTGTAGACAGATAACTGTCGACAGTGTGGTCCTACCATTAGCAAAAGTAGTATAGTAGTATCTTTATGTGGTAGAAACACACTATGGATAGTCTACAGCCGCGGACCAGTACATTCGGGGTAATATCGCACAACGCCTGAGTAGTAGCAATTTGTTTGTCGTTTGGTGAGCAAGAGAGTCGAACGCCCAACTTTCTGGGTGTATTTGGGTGGTTTTGGTAATGCCTTTAGTATTACCGAATCTTACTGCACACATTCAAACTCCCTTTACATTTACGATAGATAGCACCTAGCAAAGGTACCTTGAGCGACAGTATCTCTTACATCAGATCGTTTGCTTGTTTGCCACCAACAGCGATAAAAATAGTGAGCTGAGATGACATAGATAATGATTACCGATGAATTTCTCAAACAAAACTTTACATAGACGTAAATTTCATAAACACGCAGTTATGCAACGTTGTTATGCGTTAGAAAGTTATTGATACATCTATACTTAATATATATTCGGCCATGAATAAATAACAACAATTAATATTGATTGATAGAAAATTATTAGCGGCACACGATTTCTATATAATTTTTTTGTTAGGCAAATTAAAATTCTATGTAAGCTTCCGTCTTGAATAATTTCTTACTATATACAATAGTCAAAAAGTACAGAAAGATTTTTAGCAAATGAGCAAACAGCACACGTGATGGTATTTGATACTGCTGCTCATGAACCTTCGCTAGGCCGCTGCCTAACGTGAAAAAAGTGTAAGGAGTGTGAATGCATGTAATGAAGTTCGATGATGCTTAAGGTATTACTTAAACCCACCACAGTTGTATCGCTGACCGAACGAAGTGCAGTAACACCTGGAGGGAAGGGAAGATGTTTACGATAGCCCGTCCAATAAAATAAATAAATAAAAGGAAAAAATAATAATAAATAAATAATAATAGAAATAAATAAATAAAATAAGCTAATTCGTACATTGTGAAAAAAATTACAAAAATACAATTGCATCCAGAATGTGAACAATAGTTTGTGAGTCGCATAAAGCATTGTCCTACGTGGGAATCAAACCCAAGACAAATGGTACAACAGGTCGACATCTTATCTTAACTATACTGGACTGGGGAATAGTCTATCATCCGTAGAGAGAGGATGACCGCGTCGAGGACGACTGACGTCCCGGGAGGGGCGTTAGGGAGGGACGATACCCGAAAGGATATCTCGTCGGGCTAGTCATGGATGACAATGTACTCGGTACCGGTAGCCGGTCCAGTGGCGAAGGTGAGGCAATACTGTGGATTATGGGGCTGCGCGCCGCCCCTTCCTTGCCCCAAACGGAATGGGCGGCATGTGTGCTGACCATAGTCCAAACAAAAAAGAAAAGCTTGATATTTTAACCACTATGCCATATAGTCAGTACTTAGGTGGTAGGCCCTATAATTGATGATTTATTCTTGCTTATTCCACACTTAGTTTTTGCATGTCTAATGACCACTCCCACGCTACAAAAAATCATTCATGCAAGTTTCTTATCGACTTAGCTAAGCAGTGCATTCGAGTGTATTAATAAGAAACTGATTGAATATTGTATAATCAACAGGTTTTATTTTCTTTTATGTGTAATGTACGATATTAGCTATCATCATGGAAGTGTTACATATCAAGCATTATAGGTTTGTATAATACTTTTGCCGCGTGCCTATCAGTTAAAATTAAGAAAAAAGGCGTTAGTTATGACACAGCGCCTTAAAATTCTAATGTTATAAATACGAATGTATGTTTTTCTGTTACGCTGTAATGGTATAATTACTTAACCGATCATCTTGAAATACTGAAAATACATTGTTGGGTAACAAAAAATAGAATAACTTTTATTCAAGCAAAATATAGTGCTTTCGGACAAGAAATATTTATTGATCCTTAAACGTAGGCCTCATAACCAAGCACGCAAATAGCCTCGGCAAGTTGGACTTCCAGCTCTCTCACTCTTGGGACGTCGAGAGGTAAGGGTACCCGAAAGGGTATTCCGTCGGGCCGACCACTGACGACAAGTCACCTTGCTCCGGTGGTCGGCCCAACGACGAAGATGACGTGGGTATGGGTGCGTTATGGGCCCGCGCGCCGTCCGTCCGTCGGCCCGGACGAATTGGACCGCGTGCGCGCTTACCATAGCCCACCCATAAAAAAAAAGAAAAAAGCTCTCTCACTCTTCGACCGAAGTGCAGTAACGAATTGCTACTACTCAGACGTCGATTTTCTGCGAGATTGTAAGTACTACCTCGTACGAGGGGAACTGAATGATTACACCCGCGGGTCAGATGGGATGATATAGAGTTATATTTCGAGTTTTCCTTCTATTGAATCTACATAGTATAAAAACTTAGCGAAAAGATACCAACCAAAACTCTAAGACAATTACGCAACGTTCACAGGTCGAGACAAATAGCAAATTCCTCTTCATATTACATAAGTGATGTTAGAACGTGTTGATGAATTTTAAGCTTCTAATGTGGGCCACAATCATTAACTACTAGTAATGTTATAAATACAGTTTATATCATCAAGTTTGACATAATAAATTGTAGTATTTAATGTGTTGAATCATTGTGTATAATATGATTTAAAAGACATGGCTTGTGCCTCGAATAAAATATTAGAAAAATAAGAATGAACAAAAAAATAATACTTTAAAAGCTAAAACACACGCTTTTAAACAATAAGCAACTAAAAAAATAAAAATACAAATAATGGTTTGAAATATATTTTATTGTAATTTTTTTTTTGTAAAAAAAGAAACCGCCTTCTATAATGTAGAACAATGCAGATAATTTCTTTTTTCCTTTCCAACAAAGAAGAATCATCAAAATCAGTTCATAAAGGACGAAGTTATCCGCGAGCAAACATGAGAAAAGTCGGTTAAAAAGCGTGAGGTACTTGATGTCAATAGTTATGAGTATTTTATTGACAGATAATGAGAAGGATTATCGAACGTGATAAAATATCACGTTTTTATTTGATTTTTGATTGCCCGACTTTTCGAACACTTTTTTAGCGTTCATGGTCACGTTCGAACTAAGATGTCTCACGTCCAACAAGTCATCATTATTATAGAATAAAGGTACGGCCAAACCTGCGCGTCAAACACTCGGAACGCGGGGCGCGAAACGCGAGCGTCTACAACGTGAAACTAGATGTACACACCTGCGGGACTACGACGCGACTGGATAGAATCCGATGTTTTATCTTTTTTCCTTAAGTTCTTATATCCTGATTGTTTTAAATCGTATAAAACACAATGTTCTCTTACTTTTTCTATAAACGTCTCTGTATCTTCAGTTGTAGTAGTATAGTTGTTGTAGTTGTAAATGATTAATCCACGATGACCACAGTGTCTACACTGTGGTCATCGTGGATTAATCATTTTCATTATTTCGGCTCATATACGTCCCACTGTCGGGCTCGAGCCTCCTTCATAATAAGAGGGAAATTGACCTTACTATACCATGCTGGTCAGACAGGTTGATATAGGGTTTTATTTCGAGTTTACCATCTCTTGTGTAGATGTCATATGCGTAATAAAGCCCTTAGTTGTCTTTTATGGCACCCGCGGGTATGAGAGGGGGTGGTGAATTGTATTCTTACTCCGTCATCATCGTGGATTATAATAAAATAATTATAATCAAGGTATACTCGTAGAGGTAAACACGTCTAACTACTAGACGCGTGCGTCCCGCGCCGTGGTCGCTTAGGTGTGCATGGCGCCATAAGATATCACGGGTAGCGTCTGTTGCGGGGCTGACGCTACCGCCTCGCAGTGGCTTTAGTTGTGCAGGTTTGGCCGTACCTTTAGTGTTAAATAAATTCGTAAAATAGTTTTATTTACAATAAATTAAGATTTTGATGTTTATTTAATGTTAAGTGTGTCTCTGAGCTGATGAATGAGGAATGGTCCATTACGCGCAGAGAGACTAATCGCGTGAAGACGACGCCCTCAGGGCTTCGGGGAGGGATGGTGCCCGAAAGGGTAACCCGCCGGATTGGCCACGGGCGCAAGGACTTTAAGTGCCAGTGTTTAGCCTAATGGCGAAGGGAAGGAAATACGGTGGGTTATGTGACCGCGCGCCTCCCTTGTGTCGCCCTGGACGGAGTGGATGGCGTGTGAGCTATAGGCTTACTCTTGAAATCAGTTCTAATTTCGAATCCAATTCAATTCCAATCTCACCAAACTTATATTTGGTACTCTTAAACAAAATCGTGAATGAATTCTTCGCATTTGCCGTTGTCATTTTCACCAAATGTGCCGTATTTTATTACTTTCAATTAATAACGTTACCGAACTCAATCACTACAAAGACGCTTTCTTGAAATTGTGTAAAGTTAACAATTTTAAACTACATCAAAATCACGTCGGGGGGTAGCAAATCTTATATCTTTAAACGAGCAATTCTTGTATATATATATATATATATACATATATATATATATATATATATATATATATATATATATATATATATATATATATATATATTCAGGATCTCGGAAACGGCTCCAACGATTTTGTTAAAACTTGGCATACTAGAGGATTCTGGTCCAAAAAATCGATCTAGCTAGGTTTTATTTATAGAAAATGTTCTTTTGTCGGTGTTTTTAGCATAACAATAAATGACATTAAATTTCAAAAGAATATGAATTCAAATTTCGTTGTCAACGTCATGAGTTACGATAGCTCAGTTGGGAAGTTGACCGGTTCTAATTTTGGTTTTTTTGGCATTCAAATAGCGTCGGTTCGAATCTCGGTGTTACTATTATTCTCTTTTTGTATTTTTTTATATATTTTTCATTATTTATTTTTTATTAATGTATATCTAAATAAATTCGACAAAAATATTCCGAGCGAAGCTCGGTCAACCAGATATTATTTGTCTTAATCAACGAGAGTCGAATTCATTCAATTTAAAAAAATTCCATCGAATTTAATTCCAATCGTGCGCTAGTGTCGCTTTCAAGAGTACCAAATAGCTCAAATTTGAGCTGCGATTGGATTTAGGATTGGAATCAAGAGTAAGCACACTGATCATAGTCCGCCCAAAAAAAACGTTACTGTTTTGTAACAAGTTAAAAGTTTTTATTTATCTTGGTATGTATGTAAGTTTTTCATCACCCCGGAAGGTAGGTACGGAGGGCATGTGAAGATAGACCGCCTAAAAAACGGTCTTTCTGAGACAGGATTCAAGTATCTTGTTGAGAAATAATATATTATGCATATTATTATATTAACATATTCGCGATACGAGATGAGAGTTGAAAGTTTAGAAAACGTTTCAAAATAATATATATGAATGTATTCATTTGAAAGTTAATGCACTATTGGATAACGTATCGGCCATTTGAATAATTCATTACTATTACTATTTTAACTATTGATTGATATTTTTGATCTTAAACTTCTTTTGACGCGTTAGGTAAAATGATGAGAGTAATTTTTTTAAGTAAGTAAAAGTTTTTCGGTGTCGAAAAACTGTCACGGGAAACAGATAGCCCTTTTTTTGGGGGTGGATTAAGGTCGGCGCACTCCTCGCACTATTCCCTCCGGGGCGACAGAGGGGCGTAAGCATGCACACCCGCAACCCACCCGTGACACGTCGTCTTCGTCGTTGGACCGACCACCGAAGCAGGGTGACTTGTCGTCAATGGTCGGCCCGACGGAATACTCCTTGAAGAGTTCCCTCCCATTCCCGGTTCAGTCACCCGCGGCCTCGGCTAGGGCGGCATCAGGCGCAGGTTATCACGCCTGCACCGCCCCAGTCGCCGGTGGTGGCTCGCGTCGTTGAGGAGACGCTCCTCGTGCACGCGCTTCGCCGCCTCCTTCCGCGAGACTACTGCCTCGCAGAAGGCTGCGACCGCGTCCCAGTTCCTGGTCGGCACCGATGATTGCGACGACGACGCTGCTCTGCATAAGCGGCACTAACCTCAAGCGTATGTTGCGCCGTGTCCGTGGCAGGAGGTGTACTCTCCCTCCTAACGACCGTGTACAGGTATTTGGCGAAGCATCCATGCCCCGTCAAAACCTGCACCAGTTGAAAGGAGAGCACCCCGTGCCGTCGTTTTACCCACTGCATCAGCACCGGTCGGAAGGCCTCCACAGTCGGCACACCGAACCAAGGCCTCTCCAGCCGGACTGCCCAACGGGCAATGACGTCTCGGCGGGCGTCGACGCGCCAGACGGTGAGCTCCCTCTTTCACCCCCTCTATCCTGCCCAGGGGTGTCGTAAAAGTCGATTAAGGGACACACGCATATACTATCTATTCAAAAGAAAGGAAACTCGAAATAAAACTCTATAACAACCAGTCTGACCAGCGTGGTATAGTAGGCCAATGTTATCCAGGAGGAGGCTCGAGTCCATCAGTGGGACGATGAACTAAAATAAATAAATAAAAATGTGGACTTGATGCCCACATTTTTATCGCGATACATAGTATCAGACATATATAAATTCTTACGCTAAATGTTTTCATTTTCCGAACAAGCTGGCTTCCGAAAAGGCTATAGCACCATAGACCATATCCTCACGCTTCGGCAAATTGTACAAAAGACCGAGGAGTACAATCGGCCTCTTTGCTTAGCGTTTGTGGACTATGAGAAAACCTTTGATTCAATCGAAACTTGGGTGGTGCTGCAGTCCCTTCAGCGGTGCCAAATCGACCATCGTTATATCGAAGTACTGAAGTGTTTGTATAGGAACACCACAATGTCAGTCCGTGTCCGGGATAAGAGTACGAAACCGATCGAGTTGCAGAAAGGCGTGAGACAGGGAGATGTCATCTCTCCGAAACTGTTCACCACTGCACTGGAAGATGTCTTCAAGCTCTTAGACTGGACTGGACTAGGCATCAACATTAACGGCGAATACATCACTCACCTTCGATTTGCAGACGATATCGTCATTATGGCAGAATCCATGGAGGACCTTGGCACAATGCTCAATGATCTCAGCAGGGTATCCCAACTAGTGGGTTTACGAATGAACATGGACAAGACGAAAGTCATGTCAAACGCCCATGTCATTCTTGTACCGGTCCTAGTTGGCAATGCGATTCTCGAAGTTGTCGATCATTATGTTTACCTAGGACAAACAGTCCAGTTAGATAGATCCAATTTCGAGAAAGAGATCAGCCGACGAATCCAACTCGGTTGGGTAGCGTTCGGGAAACTTAAGAGGATCTTCTTGTCCAACATACCTTAGTGTCTGAAAACACAGGTCTACGACCAGTGTGTGTTACCAGTGATGATTTACGGCACGGCAACATGGTCCCTAAATGTAGGCCTCATATCAAGGCTCAAAGTCGCTCAGCGTACTATGGAGCGGGCTATGCTCGGGATTTCTCTGCGAGATAGAATCCGGAATACGGAAATCCGCAGAAGAACGGGTGTAACCGACATAGCATGAAGAATTAGCACGCTGAAGTGGCAATGGGCAGGCCACATTGCTCGACGAACCGACAACCGGTGGGGAAGAAAGGTTCTCGAGTGGCGACCACGTATCGGACGACGCAGTGTAGGACGCCCCTCCACTAGGTGGACCGATGACCTAGTGAAAGTTGCTGGGCGTCGTTGGATGCAGGCGGCACAGGACCGCACATTGTGGCGCAACATGAGGGAGGCCTACGTCCAGCAGTGGACGGCAATAGGCTGAAATGATGATGATGATGAAATGTTTTCAGTTTCACTGCGAAACTAAATTATATGTATAATTTTTCTAAACATGCAAACTTTAAAAAATAATATCAAAACAAGTTAAACTTTAAAAATGAGGTTAACTTTAAAAAATAAATATTATTATTGTTAATATTTATCTGTTAGTAATATCGTAAAGTATGTTAACCTTTTCAGTTTATCGACATCTTCGAATCTAACGAATCATCGTGTTATACAATCTTTGTTAAATGTAATCGTCCTTTATATATCAAGAAACATCTGCGTGTATACATTTTAAATGTTAGTGCGCTATACAATATTTAAATCACAAAAACTTTGAACTTTTAATTCATAAAAACTCACAATCACTGCATCAAATCAGTTAGTGTGGTCAGCTGCGTGAATTGACAACAAAATTGTCGTCAAATTGTGATTGTAATGGATTATCAAAAGTTCATAATCATTTCTCGTTTCGCAAATAAGTTTTAAATATTATAAATAAAACAACGGCTTTTATCACGTTTGTATTTGATTTTTGATTGCACGATGTTTCGAACACTTTGCAGCGTTTATGGTCACAGGCGGACTAAGATGTCACACGTCCAACAAGTACCACAGATAACACGATAAAATCCGCAATTTAAACGCGATAGAAGCTGTAAAAATAGTTTCATGTATACCAATAAATAAAATTGGAGTGTCTGTTGTAATGTCAAAATAATAGGCTTTTTTCATGCTCACACGGTTATTTGCACTATACATATGCCTAAAATACACTTTATATTTTTTTTGTCTGTCTGTCTGTCTGTTTGTTCCGGGTAATCTTGAAAACGGCTGGACCGATTTTAAAAATTCTTTCACCAATGGAAAGCTATAATATCAGGGAGTAACCTAGGCTATATTTTATCCTGGTATTCGCACGGGAACGGGAACTACGCAGGAAAGACTGAAACCGAAGCGAAGCGAGGGCGGGTTGCTAGTTTATGATATCTTTTTAAAAATATATTTCACATCTGAAAAGTATAGATTTACTTACAATTTTATTTTTCTACAGTCAGATCAGTTTAGATTAGATAATAAAATGATTAAGATCTTACAAAAATCTATCAATCTCTAATAACTATTTACGTTCTAATATCGATAGCAATTTGCGGTTTAAATCAATATTTGTAAAGGAAATATTTTTATAAAATTGTCGTTTAATTTTTACTTTCTATTCATTATTGTTATGTAAAACTTTGATGTTAACTTTCATATTGTTATATCGTATTATCATTAAATGCTTTGTTTTAATTGATCAGTTATAACGAAAAGAAACATCATCATTTCAGCTCATATACGTCCCACTGTTGAGCTTGAGCCTTGTCTACAACTAGCTGCTGCCCGTGACTTCATCCACGGGAAATAATTACTTTCGACTAACACTAACTTTAACCAGCGAATTTGTTTACATAGAAGGTGAAAATATTTTTAAATAATACAATTCTGTCATATAATGATAATATTTGCGAAACTAACTGTTTACGTAGCGCATGCTGCGGCGGTTCCCACGAGGAAAAACTCCGATTTTTAAACATTCTTTATTTCTGCGCCGCTCCTATTGGTCTTAGCGTAATGATATAGCCTATAGCCTTTGTTGATCAATGGGCGATCTAATAATGAAAGAATTATTCAAATCGAACCTGTTGTTCTTGAGCTTAGTTCAAACAAACAAACTTCAGTTTTAAATATTATTTTAGATAGTATATAGTATAGATATAGATGGGAGGAAAACAGTCAGTACTAGTGGTCGGACCAATTACGATAGGGAGGGAAAGTAGTGGGTTATGTGAAAAACAAATATTTGGAGGTTAAAATGACGCAACGAAGTCAAACAAACGATTTAATTGGCTCGATAGATTACAGGGTCACACTTAGTCCTTTATCGTATTGGACCGAAATTAGAACATTATCGACAAGAAAAGTGGTACCTAATGAGGTAAAGAAATGACATTCAACTATTACTAATTAGTGAAGACACGAAACCGGAGTTAACAGACGATTCATTATCAAAATTAATATGTCACTAAATTGTGACAAAGTTGTTCTAATTTCCATACGAAAAGTAAAAGGATGATTTTAAACGATTCAATTGCAAGGACGTGTATATCTAAATATTATATGAATATCTTCAGAATCATGTATAAATTATCATACAGGATGATATATACTACGTGCTGAACGCGTCTTTTAATTAAAAAAAAACAATAATAGCTTAGTAACAAACAATCTGCCCTCGCTTCGGTCTTGAATATCAATCTGGAATATCTCCTAAGACCTTGGTTCAAGAGTTATTATTAAAAAAAAAAACTGTTTTGTAGTGGAAGGACCACACTGTTCATAGTTGTTTGTCTACAGCCGCGGGCCGGTCCATCCGGGGTAGTACTACACTGAGCAGAAAATCAAAGTCCGTAGTAGCAATTTGTTACTGCGGCTCGTTTGGTAAGCGAGAGAGCCGGAAGCTCAACTTTATGAGAGTATTTTCGTGTGGTGGGTTTTAATGATACCTTTTCACCGAACCCCATGAAACACATTCGCGCTCCCTTCACTTTTTCACCGTAGGCAGCAGCCTTGCAAAGGTCCACGAGCAGTGGCAACACTTACCATCAGGTGTACTGTTTGCTCATTTCCCACAATTTACAATAAAAAAATCAAATTCGTGTTTATGATATTTTATTATTATTACTTTGTTACATCGTCATCATTTCAGGTTCACATTCCACAGCTAGGCTCGAGTCTTCTCTATAATAGAAGGGAGATCGACCTATTATACCACGCTGAACAGACATTATATACATATTATATCCCATAGTCATCTTTTATGACACCCACGGGATAGGGGGTGGTGTATTGTATTCTTACTCCGTCACCACACGTAAAGTACGTATTTATACAGATATAAGTATTTACTTATGTACGTTATGAAAAAGATAACATAGTATTTGCATAATCCAATCCAATAAGTAAGACGGAGTAAGAATACAATCCACCCCCTCTTACCTTGCCCGTGACAACTAAGGGATTAAATATGCATATAATATCTATGCAAGACAAGAAAAACTCGAATTACAACCCCATACCAACCCGTCTGACCAGCGTATGGTAGGTCTCCTATTGTGTAGAAGGTTCGAGCCCAGCAGTGGGACGCATGTGAGCTAAGGTGAATCCCATCCAATATGTTTCGTGAGCATAACAACTATGTAAGAGAAGGAAAACTCGAAACAAAACCCTATGCCAACATATCAGTCCAGCATGGTATAGTCAATTTTCTTTTCGTACTGGATCAGGCCCTAGCCGATAGTGGGACGTATATGGGCTGAGATGATGATGATGATGATTTCAATATATGGACATATATATATCTGATTGTTATGGTCAAGCGTGTTCAATGCTTTTTCTCTATCACATTTATGCGCAATTTCTAAAGGAATTATCACTTTAAAAAACTAATCAAAAAATACTTTATGAAACATCCGATAACAGTAACACGCACATTTTAAAATTATATTATCTATTTAGAATCTTCCATTGCAATAGGTGATGCCTTTAACCATTGAAGTTAAGCAACAAATTCATTCTTACAATAGATTTAAAATATTTTAAAATTACATTACCTAAACTATAAAAAAACATGTGCATATTTCTAATTAATAACAATTCAACCATTGTTCGAAGAACCATTGAAACATACGTTTAAAAACCGCTTTCAAAATATAGTTTTGTAAATTTTTATCATGTTTTATGAAATCTATCGATAAATATAAATATTATATCTATATGTTAACATTTAAGTGTTTCAAAATGGTTGCGTGATATTTCTAATATAATGTGACCATATATTTTATGTCAGAACGGGACATTTGAATAACCATCCCGATTTTTATGTCAGAATGAGGCCTATGTAGAAATATATTTAAAAGGATGGAATTAGTTAATAATTATAATAAGATAGTCTTGCAGGAATTAAAACTATAGCCTTAATATAAAAAAAAACACGTCTCTATCAGTATAACAAATGAATATTAGGTAGGAGCACACTGTCAGCAGTCTTTTATCTACAGCCGAGGGCCTGTCCGTCTAGGGTAGTATATACTCTTGCAGAAAATAGACATCTGAATAGTACCAATTTGTTATCGCACTTCGTTGGGTGAGCGAGAGAGCCGGAAGTACAACCTTTTCAGTGTGTTCGCGTGTGATGAATTTTGGTGATGCCTTTATTGTCATGGAATCTTATTGTTGACTATCACACTTCCTTCACTTTCTTTATGGTTGGCGGTAGCCTAGCAAAGGCCCATAAGCGGCAGTATCGCTTACCATCAAGTGTACTGTTCGCTCATTGCCCACCAACAGCAATAAAATAACATTTATGACCTGTTTGCGAAAGCTGGCAATTTTTATATAGCTGTTATTCTAAAAACGGGACTTTCCCGTTCAAAACGAAACGAATGGTCATGTTAGCCTAATGGCTTTACGGATATATATATCAACGATTTTAACAACTAAATCATAATTTATTATTAGTATGATTTGTTTCATCATAATTATTCAGCCTTTCGAAGTCCACTGCTGGACGTAAGTCAATATAAATGAGTGGATATTGTCGAATTGCTACTGTTTGATAGGCGTTTTGGCGATCGTATCCTCATAATGATTTCAGTTTATATACGTCCCAATGCTGTACTACAGCCTCCTCCACATTGGGAGTTAAACTGACGTATGATATAACACTCTGGTCGGACCTCTTAGTATTACGGTAAAGTATTCATTCTCGTATCGCGATGGACTTTACAAACACTTATGTATTTGTAATTATTTAACGGATAAAAATGATACCCAGACTTGGAACAAAATTTGTGGAGCATTGTATCTATAACCCATAACCCATCGTAGATCCTCGCCTTCGTCGACGGAATACCTTGTGGGGGTACCCTCTCGATGTCTCTTTCCTGGGACATCGGTTGCCTCATCCTCTCTGCGGGTGACGGACTAATCCCCAGTCCGGTCACTCGCGCCAGTGTTACGCTTGCGGTATTTCAGTCAGTCATTTTAACCACTGCGCTATGTACTACTTTCATTTATCATCATTTCAGCTTTTATACGTTCCACTGCTAAACTCGAGCTTCCTTTACAATAGCAAAGAAATTGACCTACTATACCATGTTGGTCAGACGTATTGCTATAAAGATACATTCTCTTTGTAAAGTTACATAGTAACTGAGTAAGAATACAATACGCCATCCTCTTTTTAGTCCGTTGATGTAAGGGACGACGTTACAAAGACGTTATCTGCATGTCGTATCCCTTAGGATACGACATGCAGATAACGTCTTTGTAAGGAAAATTCTACATCAATCGCTCTGATGTAGTATTTTTTTAATAGATTAATTTATATCCTATTATGAAGGCTAGTATACTACCACCGGATCGGAACGCTGCCAAGAAAATTTTCTTGCCGGATCTTAGCATTATGTCCCTTGAGTTTTCTTGACACCTTAGTCCGCCCGTGACCATGAACGCTGCAAAGTATTCGATACGTCGGGCAAACAAAAACCAAATACAAACGCGATAAAATCCGTAAAATAGTTTTAACTCATGTAGAGTTGAAATGATGATAAAAGTCTCTCACGCGATAAAAAGGTTAATTCTAAACACATTTATAAAAAAAAAAACCTTTAAAACAAATTTAATAGCAAAACGTTTCAACCAATTGATATTTAAAGACCTATTATTAGATATTTTAGTCTAGTTTCTCACACAATTTGTTACATTTAAAATGATAGATACATATTTTTGCAATCATTACAAAACGATTGATATCATAAATATATATGTTTACCTTGACTTTTAAAAATGACCGACATTTGTTCAAATTATTAATTAATGCATTGCTATTTGACAAAGACGAATATTTAATAATAAAAAAAGAAACTATTGAATATAAAATGATTAATTTATAAAATTGTTTTCAAATATATCACGCATACCGGATTTTGAAAGGATGCCTTTAATGATTGTTATAAATGGCATACATTTAAACAACTCTATAAATTTTATTTCATAATTCACAATACTACATAGATTTCGCACTAGCTATAATTCATCGTATTAGAAACTGGCAAATGTCATCATTTATTTGAGACTACCACTCGAGCGAACCGCCCTGGCTGGGCTTCGATTACAGTCACTTTGCTTTATTTTAAATCTGTAATGTCTCTTAAGATACGGCCTCGGGTTTGAGTCCCGGACCAGCAAAATTTAATTGCTTTTATCTGAGAGGAAAAATAGCCTAAATAACTCCTTATATATAGACAGCTACCAGGTAGTAATTGGCTTAACCGTTTTGAAGATTCTTCGGAACAAACAGATAGCCATAAGTATATGGGTATATCCCGAATAAAAAAATCTGTCTATGCTCGATTTAATACAAAGTCATATTAAAAGATTTAATGGTTTTAAGTTCTGGTTAAAATATTTGAAGTGATACTTCTTTTAACGTGTTAGGGAAAAATTACAAGAGTTTACGATACAAATGTTTTTACTAGATTATGCGTTACAATAAACCTTTCAAAGTTCTAAACAGGTTATTACGAGATCCGGCTGCAAGATCACTACGTTCATCGCGTAGTTAATCAAACTCAGATTCTTACATACATTTATGATTAGGAAAATACATTGATAACAGGATGGCAGTCAATAAGTGGCCGAGAGTAATTAAATTAATGTTAATAAATTTTCGGAAAAAAAATTCGTTCACTTGTTTTTTAAATAAACTATCGTCCACATCATAGCAATGTATGTAAAGAATTTGAAAATCGATGGGTGCCATTGCACACTCGGCCGCAACTACTTCGCAGCCAGGTGTAAACAGGTAATATTTTGGTGTAGTTATACATTCATGACGTACACACTTGGTTTTTATATCAAATTAAAGCTG
This sequence comes from Lymantria dispar, assembly GCA_032191425.1. Classification (NCBI taxonomy): domain Eukaryota; kingdom Metazoa; phylum Arthropoda; class Insecta; order Lepidoptera; family Erebidae; genus Lymantria; species Lymantria dispar. The sequence continues at coordinate 1,429,560 of CM063449.1, forward strand.
TTTTTTTTTAATTATGATGATATATCGCTGCCTGTAAACAAATGGCTGCAAATTAGGGTAAGAATTTGAGTTTGATTAACTACGCGATGAACGTAGTGATTTAGCAGCCGGATCTTAGTCTAGTATCTTTTTTTCTATCATTAGTGTCGTTTTTTTCTACAAAAGTAACACGAATGATAAAAATTTTGGAAAGATTTTAAGAACGCTTTTTATTTTGTTACGCCAAAAAAGTATAGCTTATTACGCGAAACACACTTTTTTAAGGATAACACTTGGCACGAAGAAATTAATCTTTGTATCGTAAGGGATTTTACAAACTTACATTTAACAGACACAAATCACACCACCAAACACCTATCCTGCGTTGGAATTGAACTCACTATACTTTTAAGTCGCTTTGACCTGTAAGACGTATATACAATCGATGCAATTCTTTAGAACCTCACGAGGCGAGCGAGGGGATTAAATATTTTCTATAGGATGCCTCCTAATTTTCTATAGGATGTCATTTGAAGGGTGTGAGCTCCCCCATTCTGGTTCCATCATCTGTCGATCCGCTAATAGTGGGTTTTAAATGTTATAAATATGTCCTCTATCTAAACCATATGTTTTACATCATCATCATTATGATCACCATTATCATCATCATCATGTAATTAGAGGTACAATAATGGAATAGAATAATCTGCTAACGATTATCTCATCAGACTATAATCATCTCATCTTAGCTCAAAAGGGTTTCACTGCTGGGCTCGGGCCTCCTCCAAAATGGGACGCAAATTCACTTATTACATCACGCGCTGGCCAGATAGATTAGTATAAGGTTTTATTTAGAGTTCTCCTTAATCGACTTTTCCTGCCAGAAGGAAAAAAGAATACAATTTACCACCCTTTAAATGGCTATCTTCTTATTTCGTCACCGCATAGAAAATCTGATCGAATTATAGCAAAGGTGTATTTATGACTTTCCGTATGGTGACGGAGTAAGAATACACTTCACCACTCCCTATCTTGCCCGTGGATGTCGTAAGAGACGACTAAGGGATACAATATTAGCACATACGATCTGAGCAAGAGAAGGAAAACTGGAAACGAAACCCTACACCAACATGTCTGACCAGCATGATATAGTAGATCCCCTCCTATTGTGGAGGAGGCCCGAGCTGAACAGTGGAACGTTAGTGAGCTGCGATGATGATGATGATGTATTTATGGTAAGTTCTTTTATTGTATTTTAGTTTTTTTTTTAATAATGTCTGCATATGTTTTTGTCTGGCGAGGGACTCCACAAATATTTCATAACAATTATGCGAAACACTGTAAGTGTTTCGCATAATTGTCATAGTCTTCTACAAACAAACACACTTACTTTCGCATTTATAATATTAGTAAGGATAAGAAATAAGTGGAATACTACCAAATTCTCCTATTTGTGTTTACTAGTTGATTTTGTTGCGAATGCCAAGACAATTAAAATAGTTTCCCTAGATTTTCTGAGGTTCAAACCCCATTATTATTTACGGAAACCATTGTGACGCTTATAGAAGTTATAAAGGTGGCAATGTGAAGTGGGATTCTATAAAAAGTAATCTTTTACTTTTTGATAACTACGCCATCTATGGAATTAATATTGAAAGATTTCAAACGCTTGAACGGTAAGATAATGGCATGTCACGTCTTGACTTTTGAATAGTAAATTCTTATGCCTAATATTAGATAATTCTCACGATACAACATCTTAAACTAACATTAATATCGATTGCATCACTAATTATAAGCAAATAATATTTAAACAATGGATGGTTCGCTTAAAATGTGATTTTTATCTACCACGTCCGCTTCCGGACACGCTACGTGTGAATTTCTATAAATTTTATAATAATAACTGAAACTATTAATAATTTTTCACCTGAAATCATCATCATCATCATATACGTCCCACTGCTGGGCTCGAGCCTCCTCCACAACAGAAGAGAAAATGACCTTACCATGCTGGTCAGAGAGGTTAGTATAGGGTTTTCTTTCGAGATTTCCTTCTCTTGTAAAGATATTGTATGGGTATTATATCCTTTAGTCGTCTTTTACGACATCCACGGGCAAGATAGGGAGTGTTGAATTGTATTCTTATTCAGTCACTTTAAATGAACTTACCTCAATAGTTATTGTACGCGGAAATGTTTTAACGGACATTACTGTTTTATGGTACATAAACAGTGTGTTTAATTATGATAATTTTTGCTTTAATTATGATGGATTTAGGTTAATGTTGAGTTCCTAAAATCTACCTACTTTATATTTTTGCATAACTTTTATAAAATATGTTTTTATGACATCTAGTGTCGAAATGCTGAAGCTTTAGCACGATGACCTACATACATAATATGCTGACATTCTGGTTTATAGGAAAAGTTATAGGTGACGCTGTTTTAAATAAATTTAGGCAATGATATTTCTTTTTGAGTGAAATTCTTAATATTAGCACAAATTATTTACCAATTATGAAACGCATTTGAGTTCTTTAGAAATCTTAAATATTTCAAAATAATTTTATATCAAATATATTGCGGTTACAAATTGTGCATTTTATGTAACAGTTCAGAATTACGTCAACAGATGTCACGATATATAATTATTAATGTTCTCAAATAATTTCCATGTGGTGAATGAGTAAAAATATATACACGGACGACTTGAGAACCTCCTCCATTTTTTTTAAAGTCGGTTTAAAATCAAACTTTACCTTCATAGTGACGAATTATGAATAAAACGTATCACCGTCCCTAAGTTATCATAGGAGCCATAATTATTTTCACAAAATTCCCACTAATACTTACAAATTACACCCAGACTCGGAACAATAGTTTGTGGACCTCACAAAAACTATGGAGATCTCCAAAAACCTGACCTGAGAAGTCAATAGTTCAACAACTACGCTGTTAGTGCAAGCGACGCAGGAGAGATGGAGGAGATTTAAGCCTATTTCCTATAGAAAGACCCATGTCTTTCTTTCATAGACTGAGGATTTGTGAAAGAATTTGTCTATTACTTAGCTTGGCTTGAAACTCCTCGTGTGCCGGGGACTTTAGTCTGTCACCCGCGGAAAGGCTGACTGTGCAACGGCGACTGACGTCCCGGGACAGGGACGTCGAGAGGTAAGGGTACCCGAAAGGGTATTCCCTCGGACCGACCACGGAGGACAAGGAACTCGATACTGGTGGTCGGCTCAACGACAAAGGCGACGTGGGTATGGTTGGGTAATGGGCCCGCGCGCCGTCCTTTCGTGGCCCCGGACGGAATTGACGTCGTGTGCGCTCATCATAGCCCACCCATAAAAAAGAAGCTATGATACATTTATATAGACCAGAGCCAGCCCCGTCTGATGCGATCTGGTCAATAATTACATTCCTAAGGAGGAATGACGTCAGACAAGCGGCCGGTCATAAACTTATTGCACCTTTTGCAATATACAATATGAAATAAGAGTACATATAACGTCCACCCAAAGTAGTTACTCCTCTTCCATTGTGCATATGGGCGCATATCGCCCTCTATCGGCAATATTTGTAAATTGTTGATGTATGTGTTATCATCAATTATAGTTATAAACATGTTTGAAATATTTGCAACTAATATTTAAATAATTATTTGTAATTAAATAATTTTTTACACTGCTATTTATCATGCCATGAAATTTAAAAGACACTTTTTGAATGTATTTCTAGAAATCTTTGATTTAATTGTTTAAATATTTATATAAATGATCAAAATAAAATTGATTAGAATTAATGTAATTATTTGTAATCATATTTAGTTTTTTTTACGTAATAAATATTGCAATTGATTTCTACTTAGTGCCGTCTGTTGAACAATATATGAGAATAATATTTCCTTTAATTTCATTAATGTAAATTGTGTAAAAGTGACTATTTGGCATTCTGTTAAATGCATTAGAATATTTATCGTTATTATTTAAGCTATATTTCGATAATTGTTATAGTTGTTTTATTTGTTTGTTATAAAAAGTAATTGTAGTTACCAAGACTAGACCGTTTCATTGTAAAGCGGAGTTTATAAAAACATTGTAAGATTAGAACAGAACACAAAAAAAAAAAAAAAAAAAAGAACAGAACACAGTTTTACTTCACTCACTTCTCCGGCAATTACTCCTAATAAATACAGAGATTACATACTGGTATTTTACTATCGACGACCAAATTCCTGGCGCAACACCGACATGCACATTGCAAAAGTTATTTCCCTGGCCGCCTGTCTGACGTCAACCCTTCTTGGGAATATAATTGTTAACCTGAAGGCATCAGATGGAGTTGATACTTGGAAATTTAGGGGATAGCATATCGAAAGACGATCTCCCCGGACCCGTACCATATCGTTCGGCGTGACTCGCTATGATTTTAGTGGGTAACCCGGTCACGTAGGTGGCCGGCGAGTCCCACATATTCCTTTGTCCGTCACCGGTGGAGGATAGTGTGTAATTGCATTTTCACAGCGTTAAAGAAGATGACCCAGGTTCTTCCAGGTTCCATCCAGGTTCTCTTAATAATTTTTAAAGACATCCAAGAACGAGGAGATTGGTGGTATTCGTAGCCACCATATAGTACAGGTCTCAGATACATAAGAACATGAATTTTCTTAACATTGTTATTATTGTTTCAGGAAGAACCTGAGCCTCCAGCCAGTAGACCGTGAAGAAGACGCTCACCTGTTCACTTACCGAGATGTGAACCGCACACACGTCTCCGTAGTGCTAGCACAAAGCGTCGATGCACTGGTTGACAGTGACTCGCCACAGAACGTCGTGAAATTCCGCCTTGGATGTGATTTTGACTCGGGAGATGATCTTGTAAGTTTCATAGTTTTCATTCTTGTCACATTTTTTACCCTTAATGAGCAGTGGCTTCATTTGCTTCGATTATTTTGGTACGTACCTATTGGTCTTTCAGTATAGCAGCAGTGTAAGAATACAATTATCCATTCCCTATCTTGCCCGTGGATGTCGTAAAAGACGACTAAAGGATACAAATATAACTTCTATACAAGAAAAGTAAAACATGAAAGAAATCCCTATATCAACCTGTCTGACCAGCGTGGTATAGTAGGTTAATTTTCCTCTAGAGGAGGTTCGAGCCCAGCAGTGGGACTTATATGAGGCGAATCGATGTTCAGCTTCAACTTCAGACAAACTTTATTTTCAACCATTTATTATATATATACATATATATATATATATATATACCAAAATTTTGAATAACCCCCGGCACAAACTTTAATAATAAAAAAAAAGTTTTACGTTCTTTTCAATAGGAATTATCAATTGATTGTCATTTAACGATTATACTGGCACGCGTGAAGCACTTAATTGAGTAATTATACGCCATTACGTCATTTTGGAAAAGAGCTGATACTTTTACATTGCTGAACCGATATTAACCAAATATAGCTAAGGAACACCGCAAAGAAACTGACTTTGGACAGACGCACGCACGCACGCACGCAGACACACACACACACACACACACACACACACAGACACACACACACACAGAGAGACAAACATCAACGTTACGGTTAAACATATAACATCCCTCTTTTTGCTTCGGAGGTTAATAAAACATTTTTTTCATACTCACATAGTTATTTACACGATATTTATATCTATAAAGCAAATTGTAATTTTTTTTGTATGTCTTGCTGTTTCTTTCGCCGGATAACTTTCAAAACGGCTTTTTTTTATTGCCGTTGGTGGCAAACGAGCAAGCAGCACACTTGATGGTAAGTGATACTGCCGCACATGGACCTTTGCAATACCAGGGGCACAGCCAGGCCGCTGCCTACCGTGAAGAAAATAATCTTCTTAAATCTCGTTTAAAGAAGGACATGTCATAGCGCTCGGGAAACAGCAGCAGATAGTTCATTCCAGAGCTTGCACGTACGTGGGAGAAATGATCGCTGGAAATGTAGGTTAATTTTCCCCGGTTTTGCCCGGTCCAGAAATTAATCCCGCCGCCTCATATTTTTTTTTTTTTTGTTTTCCCGCCGCCCTGTAAAGAGCGGGTTTGGCAGTGTCAGGGCATGGCCCTCTGACTGCAGTAGCTGTCTCCATGGTTAAAGAACCACGCGTCTTGGGGTTTAATTCACCGCGGTTCCTTCCTTCTTCACTCCCGATGGCGGTCTACCCGAGCCGGATGAGACCCCCGGTTACCCCGGAGGAGGTCCAGCTCCGAGCGACCAGCGACATCCGGGAGACTTGATGAAGAAGGAACCTGCCGACTATGGCTTCTGATGTTGGTGTTGATGGTATCTGGTGTTTGTTAAGTTATTAAATTAGTGGTCACTCGCCGAGACCGGTGCCACCAAGCATGATGTGCGTACTATTATAGTACGAACAGATGCACAGGAGGCAGCGGCCGCGGCGAGGGCCACTTCCGGGTCAGCCGTTCGGTTGTGAGCCGACGGGGAGGGCCCGTTGGGATTACGGGCCCGTGGAGAAGAGGGAAAGAGGAATAGGAAGGTTATGACTAAGCACTGGTGCCCGAAGGTACCAGGCTGGAAGAACAGATGTTGTTATGTGCGATGCAAATTAAAGAACCCTGGCGAAGTCCCTGGGATAGGGGAGTTCGCCGGGGTGGTCTTCCGGAGGACGGGCGTGAAGGGGAGCAATTCCACGGATGTGGTCCCACTCCGACGCGTCGGCTCTCTCGAACATTCTGATGGCCAGAGAGCGTGAGAAGTCCAGGAGGCTCTCCATCTGAAGGTCTCGTTGGAGAGTGGAATTCCTGACGAAGAATGGGGCTCTAACGATCGCGCGAAGGCAGAGATTCTGCTGCGGCTGGAGATGGATGATACTGTTGTCACTTACCAGCCCGTACCAGGCCGGGGCTGCGTAGGTGAGAATTGATCTTATGTACGTTTTGTACACCCCCAGTTTGGTACGCGCTGGGAGGTGAGAGACGAAGAAGGGGCGGAGGAGGTTTCTGGCCACTCTGGCCTTATTTGTGGTGACCCTTACATGGGCCCTCATTGAGAGTCTTCGGTCTAGTTTGACACCAAGGTAAGTGGCGTGTTTGCGCCAGTTTAGACCATAAACTTGTGCATTAAACTTGTCCTTGGAGGGAGAGCGGTGGTGGTAGCTTAATGTTTCTGCCAAAGGGAATAGCCTGTGTCTTGCCCACGTTCACCTTTAGCCGCCATAGCTCAAACCAAGGTGGTAGCAGGTTAAGCGCTCGCTGCATTTTTTGCGCTGCATGGTTAGCTTGGATGCTGGTGCTAATAAGCGCCACATCATCGGCGTAGAGGGCAAGGGCGGCTTCGGGGACTGAAGGTATATCATTGGTGAAGTGGCCCGCCGCCTCATAGACTAATCGCGTATCGCAATATTTTAGAAAATATTGAACATTTAAGGCTTAAGGCTTAAGGGGTTAAGGCTGCTGAAAACCAAGCGAAGCGAGGGCGGGTTGTTAGTATAATACGGGGTCAACAACAACAAAAGATCTATTAGGATATTTTATGTCATGTTTTTTTCTCTCAATTTAAATGTTCTTAAATTCTTTAAATATATATATTTCTTGTGTAGGTACGTGTGTATGTCACTGAGCTCCTCCTAAACGGCTGGACCGATGTTGATGAATTTTTTTTGTGTGTATTCAAGGGGTTCCGAGAATGGTTTAGATTAATAATTGAACCCGGTAGGTGCCGCTGCTATCGATTTCAAGGAGAACTCCTATTATTTTATTTGAACAGAACAACCTCTGTTGGGTCAGCTAGTCTATGTATAAATATGATAAAATGTGTTGTTTTATATATGAACTAGTCGTACCAGCTGCTTCGTTTGCCTTGATTACTTACGAACATCTTTATATTGCCGTATAGTAACGGTGCAAGAATACAATTCTCCATCTCTTATGCAACAAAACGAAAATTCGGATATAATTTGCTAGTAATATAGAGATGGAGAAAATTTATGTGCTAAAAAAGACACCAGAACAGAACAAATGGATTATTAAAATAATTAAAAAACATTGCTCAATTATCATCATCATCATCATCTCAGTCCATACACGTCCCACTGTTGGGCTCGAGCCTTCTCCATTATTTTGACCTATTATACCATGCTGGTCAGACGTATTGCTATAGGGTTTTATTTTGAGTTCTCCATCTCTCGAATAGATGATATATGCGTAACATATCCCATAGTCGTCTTTTACGACACCCACGGACAAGATAGGGTCTTGAAATTGTATTATAACTCTGTCACCACACGGAATATTTCATTAGTCCCCATCAATCATAAAGATTTCAAAACTAAAAAGTTCGCAAACACGAAAAATGAGATATTAAAAAATGAATTAAGACCGACTTCCCTTGCTTCATACAATTTGAAACTTGCAAGGATTTTTAAGAGATTTGCAAGTGGATTACATACTTATAATTTCTTTCGTGTTGTAGAATAATGGTTCTTACGTTGATATAAATAGGGTTTGTTGGGACGCTGAAAAGGTTAAGAACAATACGCCAAAAAGGCAGTTACCTCAGATATGGTCGTCCTTCACCCAGTTACATTAAGATCACTTTCAGTACCTCCGAATGCCCAAGGGATCGCCAAACGGCCGTAGTTTATATACAGAATAAAATAGTACTTTTATGTGCTTATATTAACATACTTTTGCAATTCTTTCGGCCCAATAACATATGCAACTGTCCATTGTGAGGTCGCAAATTCGAATTCTGGTTCAGGCAAAAAGTTTTCGAAGCTTTCTAAGATGAGGAAATTTTCAATATCAAGCTAGAACTTAAGAACGGTGGTCAGTACATATATTTAAAAGTAGCAAATGCCTGCGATATCATCCGCGTAGTTCCTTTTCCCGTGGGAATATCGGGACCAAATATAGCCTAAGTAATTCCTCATATAGACAGCTCCCGGGCCCGACGGTGTGCCCAACTGGGTGCAGGCCCTGGTCCTCGAATACCTAGGACCATGCCTCAGGGGACTGTTCGAGGCTTGTTCGGCGTTTGGGCAGTTCCCTGAGTGCTGGAAAGAGGGAAGGCTGGTACTCCTACCGAAGCTCGGACAGTCTCCTCAGTTGGCCTCTGCCTTCAAGCCAATCGTGCTGCTCGATGATGCGGGCTAGCTGTAGGATAGGGTGCTGGCTGCCCGCATTATCGAGGCATCGGCATCGGCACCTCGTCGGCACCGGGCTCTATCTGTCGAACGCCCAGTTTAGGTTCAGGAGGGGCGTTCGACGATCGCGGCCCTGCTACGCCTGAGGGCCGTGGTGATAGAGGCCGTCACCGGCGGAGAAGTGCTGTTGACGGTATCCCTAGACATCGCCAACGCATTCAACAGTCTGCCATTCAGCTGCATCAGGGCAGCGCTCCAGTATCACGGGGTGCCCGTTTATATGCGGCGGCTGGTGGCGGACTATTTGGAGGGGCGCAGCGTCCTCTACACCAACCGACTAGGGGACGTTGTGCAAACGCCCATGACGTGCGGTGTCCCACAGGGGTCGGTCGTCGGTCTCACCCTATGGCACATACGACTACGACTGGGAGTTGAGAGGGAGCCTCTCATCCGGGCTGCGCGTATTTTGCTACGCTGACGATATGCTCGTCACAGCCCGGGGTGGGACGCTAGAGGAGGCGGCTCGCCAGGCAACTCTCAGCACCGAGGAGATTGTCAGGCGGATCGAAGCGCTGGCTTTGAGGGCAGCCCTGGATAAGACGGAGGCTCTCTTGTTATATGGGCTCCATACCGCCGCACTTCCGGTGGTTCGATCACCGTCAATTTGGTTACCATCAGCATCCAGGCCCACATGAAGTACATGGGTCTGGTGCTCGACGGGTATTGGTGATTCCGTGAGCGTCGTGCGGCGTCCGCCCTTTCTTGGCTGATGCCAAATGTGGGCGAACCCAGCACTACGTGCCAATGGCTGTACGCGGGGGTGATCCGGTCGAAGATCTTGTACAGCGCACCGGTGTGGACGGGGTCCCTGACCGTCTGTCTGAGAGCCCTCTTGTGGCGAGGGCCATGGCGATCAGGGCCATACGCGGTCACCGCACGGTGGCGACGGTAGCTTGCCTCTTGGCCGGAACCTCCCCCCCCCCCGTGGGACCGGAAGTGTCGGTGATGTGAGCCGGAGGCGCCATAATCTCCATCAAGGAGATTGCCGCCTGGCGGGTCGACGCCTGCAGAGACGTCATTGCCGGTTGGGCGGTCCAGCGAGAGAGGCCTCGGTACGGGGTCAGGACCATCGAGGCCTTCCGGCCGGTGTTGATGGAGTGATTGGAGCGGACGCACAGGGTGCTTTCCTTCCGACTGGTGCAGGTATTGACGGGGCATGGTAGCTTCCCCAAGTACCTGCACAAGATCGTTATGAGGGAGAGCACACCGTCCTGCCACCACTGCAATTGCGACGAGAATACGATGCAGCACACGCTCGAGATATGTGCCGCGTGAGCAGAGCAGCGCCGTGATCTCGTCGCAATAATTGGTGCCGACCTGACGCTGCCGACCATCGCTAGGGAGACGCTCGGCAGCGTCAGGAACTGGGACGCGGTCGCCGCCTTCTGTGAGGCCGGTAGTAAAATAATAATATGATCATTATCGGTTCGGAAAGGTAACGTGACCTACTGTACCATGCTGGTCAGACGTATGGGTTTGGGTATGGAGTTTGGTTTCGATTTTTACTTCTCTTGCATAGATGTTATAAGCGTATTATATCCCTTAGTCGTCTTTTACGACACCCACGGGCAAGATAGGGGGGGTGGTGAGTTGTATTCTTACTCCGTCACCACACGGAAATTTCTTTCATATCGTAGAAAAATGTTCTAGAAATCGAACCAGTTTGCATTTATAGGAAATCTGTTCTGTCAACAACAATTAAACAACAATTAAATACGAAACTATCAACGTTATAAAAATATTTACAAAAAGTGGTTATTGCATAGAAAACTTTATGATAGTACACCCACAAGTTCTTTACAAAATATTAATACTATAAACATACTAGCAACCCGCCCTCGCTTCGCTCGGTTTTAGTCGTTTTACCCGCGTAGTTCCCGTTCCCGTGGGAATACCGGAAAAAATATAGCCTAGTTTACTCCCTGATATTATAGCTTTCCATTGGTGAAAGAATTTTTGAAATCGGTCCAGCCGTTATTAAGATTACCCGGAACAAACAGACAGACAGACAGACAAAAATTTTTTAATCTGTATTTTAGGCATAGGTGTCGTGCAAATAACCGTGTGAGCATGAAAAAAGCCTATTATTTTGACATTACAAACAGATCTCTCAGAAACTCCAATTTTATTTATTGGTATAGATAAGTAATAAAAATATCCTTCCATTTATCAGAAATATATAAAACAGGATATTATCATGTTCTTTTAAAAACATTATAATCATATTAGCATCTAAAAATATACGACTTCCATCTCATTTAATCATATTATTATACTTCCCTTAATTTTGCTCTTAGGGTAACGTCACAATTTCCTCTAAAGGATTTTTCGCTGAGCCCGGTATAGGCAGGTCAATGACATTTGGAAACGTTTTTATGATGACATAAAAGATATATTTAAGATGTTCTACAATGCTTTTGTGTCAAATGTGTACATTTAGCTCGTAGATATTTTGAAAGATTGAAGTAAAGGCAAAAAACAATTGTAAGTACTTTATAGATAAAATTTCTTTGTTGGTTAATCGATATTTTTAAAAAAATCTTTCTTGTTTTTAATTAAAATTTACCCCCAGTTTTCAGTTTACTTTATTAAAATGAAAGAGGAAAATAACGTAATATAATATCATAATCTTGGTTTTCTCATAAACGTCTTACTATTTGGTTCGGGACACCTCCAAATTGGAGAGAAAATGGTCTGCTATACCACGCTGGTCAGACGTGTTAATATTATGTCCTGGTATCTTTATCTTTCCTACGTTTTCTTTATATTTTTGTCTGCTTACTTATCGCCTTCATCTTATACTATTCATTCCGTTACCGCACAGATATAAGAAAACACAAATAATCCGATTATTTTTTTGTCAATTTATATGTCCCAATATTATCCATAACTCTCGGCAATGAGAGAAACATTTGCCTAACATATACTATTCCACACTAGTGGAACAGGTTGGCATAGGATTTCAATTCAAGGTTAAATCGCCGGAAATGATGAATCACCTTTGAATCTCTTATTCGTTTATTACGACATCCGCAGTAAAATAGAGCGTTTCTTCTAAACATCCTAATAATCCCTTCACTACTTTTAATTCAAATTCAAATCATTTATTATGTATAAACCCCGCGGGGGCACTTACATATTGTCATCTTTTTTTTACATATTAACTTAAATTACAACCGGATCGGAACGCAACCGCACTGAGAAGATCCGGCAAGAAACTCAGTGGAATTGTCTTTTTTTAATTCATTTACTAGTTTTTTTTTAATAAAATTACATGCAACAACATGCCTATTAATAGCTCCAGTGTGATGCCTTTCCAACCATGATATAGTTGTTAAATATAATGAAAAATTATCATGGCTGGACCAGATCCCGCAAACGGCACCCGATCATGAGTTAACCACTAGAGCAGCCATCACTCCCCTCAACCACAATGGAGGGAAGGGAGCCCATCGTAGCTGCCACAAGCAGACCCTTCAGTGAGCATGACCAATACCATTTTTCAGAAACATAAAACATAGAAGAAATAACAAATTCGTTTTGCATGTGTGTAACAACAGGTGTTGTTCATTGAATTAATGAGAAAATGCCTGTTATGCATCTACTTTCCTTAAATCTTGCTTGCTTATAAATAATTTCAGTAATGATTGCTTTGTTAGACTAGTGGTCCACAAGATCTTTTAATAAAGTGTTATTTTTTATTTGTTTTTATACCAAAATATTCTCTGGCATGATGCCAGATGGACGGTAATAGGCTCATATCGAATTAGCGACCTGGAAAATAAAAAATAACTTTGAGAATAGTGTTTATTATAAGTCTATACCCTTATACCTATAGATAAAGGAAATATTCTGCTGTTTACAAATAATATTTGTATGCAAATGTATTCTTCATCACAGCTCATTTACGTGCCACTGATGGGCTCAAGCATACTCCATAATAGTGGTGAAATCAATCTACACGCTAGTAAGATGTTTTGGTGTAGGATTTCATTTTCAGTTTTTCAATCCTTGCATAGATATTATATGCATATTTATATTTTTCAAAAGATAACGGTGGTGGTTAAGATGACGACCTATACTGCCAGTGCCGGGGGTTCGAATCCTATACACGACACCACTTTGTGCGATCCACAAATTGTTGTTCTGAGTTTGGATGTAATTTGTGTCCGTTATACATTTGTAAAGTCCTCTGCAGCACAAGGATTTCTTTAAAGTAGGGTGTTTGTCTTATAAAAAAAAAAGTCTATATAGGAGGCTCAGGACGCCCAGCCGGGACGTATTCGAGCAGTGATAATAATGATAGCCTTTCTATACATTAAAAATATCTAACTTTATATTACTGAACATATTTTTTTTTTGGTTGAGTGTATAGCTGTTAGCCGCAGATGGATTTGACAGCTTGACGCGAACTATGGGTGAGCGCTGAGGGCCCTCATCCCGGTCCTGCTGATTATATCTTTGAACATACGCGATGTATTACAACCGCTTACTGTCCGTTATTTATACTCGTTTTGTGCTATGAAATTACTCAACCATGTCGCTGAGCAGCCGTTGTTGCCGGAACGCACATCGAAATCGCCACCTTTCGATGGGTAATAAATTATGCAAATTAAAATGAAATACGGATTAATTAAGACTTCTGTGCCATATGACATAGATAGTAGTTGGAAGCGAAATATTTCTTGTCGTGTTCACTGCTGTCAAATGCTGTCTACTCCATCGGTGCTCCTAAATGACGATGATATTTCAGTTCAATTCAATTCTTAACCTGTGATGACACAAGGTACTTCAACTCAACGAATTGTTTTACATGGGAATCGAATACACATTATGTTGTGCGACAGTTAAAAACTGTCCAGTTCCGTACCCAAAGTGTAAAAACGGGACCCTATTACTAAGACTTCGCTGTCTGTCCGTCCGTCTGTCTGTTACCATGCTGTATCTCGCGAACCTGTATAGCTAGACAGTTGAAATTTTTACAAATTATGTATTTCTGTTGCAGCTATAACAACAAATATTAAAAACAAAATAGGTAAATAAATATTTAAGGGGGCTCTCATACAACAAACGCGATTTTAATATATAATTGTACGGAACCCCATGTGTGCGACTCCGACTCGCACTTAGCCGGTTTTTATCTTTATTAGGCAGCGACATAATCTATCCGTGACCCGCCGAGAGGCCAACCGCGTGAGGAAAGACCGACGTCCCCCACGAGAGGGGAACGTTGGTCGATGGGACGGTACCCCACTAGGGAGTATTCCGTCGGGCCGACCACTGATGACAAATAACCCTGCTCCGGTGGTCGGTCCAACGACGAAGGCGACGTGATGTTCGGGTGGGTTGCGGGTGTGCGTGCTTACGCCCCTCTGTCGCCCCAGACGGAGTGGTGCGAGGAGTGTACCGACAGCGACCCACACCCAAACAAATGTGTGGCACTCGGGGACTGCCGCGGTAAAGCTATTGCATAGCATTTTTTATCAACTTATGCAATTATAATTATTTATTTTTTATTTACTTATGCAGTATTTTTTTCTTTGATATTAATCCAAGTTACACTTTTTGAGCGTGGTGACCGATAAGAAAACAAATGTACTATATGTATAACAATAAAGGCGGTTTGGATTACCACTGTCGTCCGCTGAAGATCGTTGGGACCGTTAGAAAACGCGCGAAAACACTTTTGTGACGGAAGCTATGCAAAGCGGTGGCACGTGTGCGCACCGAGACGGACGAACGCAGAATGTGTCGACGACCGTACGCTCGGCCGAGCTGCCACCCCGCGTAACATGTAGCTCGTACCATGTAGCTACATGGTAGCTTAAAAAAAGCGACGTAATCTGTAAAATATAAAAAAGAAACTTTATTAAAATCACAAATGCCTAAACGGTTTTCATATTTAAACGAGTGAATCAAATTTACTAAAATGTTATGAATACTTTGTACCAACTTTGAACCCTAAAAAGTTAAATAAATGGGTACTATTTTTTAAAAATAGAAGAGACAATGGCGTGGAAAGGAATGGTATATTATTATTTAAAGGTAAAAAAATAAATTTTATCTCTTTTTATAAAATCTATGAATATTCTGCTTTAGATATTTTGGATTCATTAGCATTTAATCTATTAGACATCTCTCAGCTGGACCTGAGCCTCCTATAAAATAGGAGAGAATTTGACATGCATATGTAGTGTTTGTAACCTATGGATCCTGTATGGCCTATCATGAGCGAATACTACACTGGCATACGTCATAATAGGACGTAAAATATGATTCTACATTTTAACGACAGTTTTCTTTTGGAGTTGAGTAGGCTGTGTAATGTACCCATAATAAACGCTGCACGCAGAATAAACTAGTTATGTATTGAGTGGAGCTGAGGCAATTATCAAGGGTGATACATAGGTAGTTGACTGTAGACACCCAAGAGGCGGCCTTGTTAAAGATACAGATTTGATTGAAGCTCGTGGGAGGATATAGGTTGTTTCGTCTCCTGTGAAACAAAAATATGTAGTAAAAATGTTGTAGTTGAATGTTAACCTATATTGACTCAGCTTGAATAGTTTATTTTGCATATTGCCATAGTCTTATGGCATATAACCGTAGTGTGCTCCGCGGATTTCAATAGAATTTATAATCTAGGCCCAAATACACTTCGAGAAAAGTGCAAAGATATATACGAAAATATATGTAAAAAAAAATATCACTGACTTTGACAGATACTGTGACTTTTATTATATGAATACTCGGAATAAAGACAAATTAGTTTTACTTCTCGTCTCCAAAAAAAATTGCAGATCATTTATGAGCCAATGTATTCGCTTCTACAGTAAATTACCTAAAGATATCCGAGACATACCAGTGAACAAGTTTAAAAAGCAATCACGAATAGAATTTTTAGAAAAGGTTATTATAAAATCTCGGATTATCTAGATGATAATATAAATTGGTTATGAGCTGCTTCTCATTCAGTAATTTTCTCGTTATTTTAACTAAACTGTTACAAGTTTTTTTTTATCTATACCAATAAATAAAATTGGAGTGTTGGTTTGTAACGTCAAAATAATAGGCTTTTTTCATGTTCACATGGTTATTTGCACGACACCTAGGTATGCCTAAAATAGCAATTAAAAATTTTTTGTCTGTCTGTCTGTTTGTTCCGGGTAATCTTCAAAACGGCTGGACCGATTTCAAAAATTCTTTCATCAATGGAAAGCTATAATATCAGGGCGTAAACAAGGCTATATTTTATCCCGGTATTCCCACGGGAACAGGAACTACGCGGGTAAAACGACTATAACCTATAACCGAAGCGAAGCGAGGGCGGGTTGCTAGTCATAACTATTATTGTAAACGTAGCGTGTTTTATCAAAGGATTCTTTGTTATTTTTATTGTGATTTGCATTTGTAGTATATGGTGTTGGTCCTGCTGCCTGGGAGAGATCTTCTTGCAGTAGCTCCGTATCGAGTGGGTCTCCCTCCCTTCCCTCCATAGAGGTTAAGAGAAGTAATGGCTGCTCTAGTAGTTAACTCGTATTCAGCTGCCGCTTGTGGAAACTGATCTAGCCACAATCCTCATTCATTATTATCCTTCTAGTTCATGTACGCCCCACTGTTGGGTATCAACCTCCTTTACAATAAGAAGGCAATTTACCTACTATACCCACGCTGGTCAGGCATGTTATATAGGGTTTCATTTCGAGGTTTCCTTCACTTACACAAATGTTATGTACATAGTATATCCCATACTCGTCTTTTATGACATCCACGGGCGAGATAAGGAGTGGTGAATTGTATTCTTACTCTATCACCACACGGATATAATTAATGTTTTGGTAGTTAAATAAAAAATAACTAATTGTAAGTGCGTGGAGTTGTATTTTATGTCTGAAGGAATGCTGTGGACGATGGCGGCTTATAAACATAACAAAACACTAACCATGTCCTTTCAGCCATCCCATCCATCTTCATCCGTCGCTATCTGTCACCACTCATCCCATCCACCACCAGTTATCACCACTCAATCGATCCATTACCATACATCCTACCCATCACCATCACTCGCCACTCAGCACATCCAACACAATCCGTCATTAGCCATTCCAATCATCACCATCCGTCATCACTCATCCCATCCATCCCCGTCCGTTACCACTTATCTAATCTATCACTACTCATCCCATTCATCACGTCTATCACCAGTCGCCCCATCTAGCACCACACGTCCCATACATACCCGAACATATACGTCCCATCTCTCACCACTCAATCCATCCATCACTACTCTATCTATCACCATTCGTCACTAGTCGTCCCATCCATTACCATCCGTTACCACGCATTTCATCTATTACCACTTACGCCATGTATAATCCTAATCCCATCCATCACAATTCGTTACCACTCTATCTATCCTTCACTATCTGTCACACCGCTTCCCTAACAATGTGACCCTGCTGTTTAGCATCGGATTATACGGTACTTAGTTTACATTGATGCTTCAGGCTATCGGCCAGGCATTCGAATTTCTCTTCTTCTTCAAATTAGAGTTTGTATCTTTTCAGAGGGGGCAAAGAGGATATGTCTTTCTTTATTGATCGGGCGCGTTATTAATATACTAGATGGGTCAGTTCTGGTTCGCTTAGAGTGGCATTAAATCTCTTTTCGCGAAGTTAATGAATAGTATCCGAATATTGTGAATTTAATCGCCCTCTGTAGGAAGCGCTTACGTTTGCGATCTTCCTCGTAGATATAGCAGTCATAAGTAGCGAAAACAATATTTTTTTTGTCACTAGTTTACAGATGTGATTGGTAAGATAGTCGATTGCCGTCATTGTGTCCTCAGGGGATTTGATGTTGGCAAGAATTATATTTAAGTGAACAGTGGACTTTGACTTGAGTCCGGACTCTAACCTGTCCCAATCTACGACCGCTATGGTGGGAGCCTGTTCGGATCTTGAAGGTGGCCGGGCTAGGGTCAAAGTCCAGCTGGTATAGCAGTTTTCCTGAAATTAATTGGAGGTTAATTTTCTTTAGTAGAGCTATTTCTCATACAGCTAGTCGGGCTAAGACATTGGGTCTAATCCACATGTATGTGTATTCATAAGAATTATACACTATAAATCTTTTTTGTATTTATTTACAGATATCAGCATATTTGTCGGTGACGGTGTATATTGAGGATGTGAATGACAACGTGCCGAAATTTTTGGATACACCGTATAAAGTCGCAGTGGATGAGCTAACACCGACTGGTAAGTTTTGAAAGTGAAATGGTTCTATAAAATATTTTTTTTTTCCGAATAACACAAAACATTCATTCTTGTTGCTACAAATTGGCTACAAATATCCTTACATTGTCTGTAGTAAAAGACCTGGATGAACTCTTTCTGAAGCAGTTTAGTTAGCAATTTGCATTACCAAGGTGCTTTGTTAGCAGACAATCAATATTAAATCTGTTGCGAAAAACTTTGCAATATGTACGATGTAAGAAAAGTACATATTACGTGCAAATAATTGGGATAAGAGATGGCGATGATGACGAAGGACTGACGAACAGTTATCATGATTAGTGGATTCAAATAAATAACAACAAACGAACAATAACAAGATAACTTTGTAATATTAATTCATCCATTCATATCAACCTAAGAATGTCCAATGTTGATTATATGCCTTCCCAAAAAAAAATTAAGCTATAATCATTAGGCTTGGTTGGTTGGCGATTGGAGAATACGTTCTCTTGGAGCTTCTTTAGTTCATTTTTAATACTAACCACATAGAGAGGCACATCTGACAATGGACGATGATAGGCCATTTAATTAATGGAACAATTTTTTTCTTTTCTACAGGTCTAACTATCTTCAGAGGCATTCGTGCATTCGACCGCGACAAGCCGAACACACCTAACTCCGATGTCCAGTACAGCATCGTCTCAGGAGATGTGGATGGACACTTCGCTTTAGAAAGCTCGCATAAACCCGTTTTGATACTGAAGAAGACCTTAGATTATGACGCAGGGGATAAGGAGTTCTTACTTGTTCTATCGGCATCGGTAAGTGCTTATACTTATTACATTTCTTTTTAATGATAGAAAATGCTTGACAATCTTTAATTACGTGGAAATAAATACATGATTGTCGAATTGATGAAGATTCAGTAATACAAGCAGTAAATATCTAAAGGTTTTGAATACTAGGTTGAGCAAGAAAGAGACGTAGTCTAGGGATAGGGTAGTGCTGTCACTAGGACGAGGCACACAAAGCGCAGGGACATAATCACCTTTTCGTAAAGCATTTCGTTTAAGGGTTGGATTTTTTGAACTCTCATAACTTTGGTTTGCAGTATACTAGTTAAACAAAATTCACAAAATATGATATTAATAGTGAACTTAATAAACATTTAAGTTCCGATTGCATAGCTTTTATACTTAAATTTTGACATCTCAAAAACTCCGATTTCGGCCGATCTCATTGCTGACTCACTAATGGTCATCAAAATTCATAGGGTACGTACGTCCAGGGATCCTAGAAAGCTAAAATTTCATACGTAAGCTAGTATTACTACACAAACAACAAAAAAGATGTAAAACTCGGAACTTCACTATCACCTTGCTATTATATCATAATAGAAAAATGTTTTTTTTGTATATATATATTTTTTGTATATATATATATATTTTTTTTTTTATATAAATTATATACGCCAGGCAACTGGCCATAAAACTTGTCGAAAAAATAAGACGAAATAATAAATGAATGTATGAAAGATATTAAAACGATCATAAAACTGTTCTTTTTTTGGGTTATCACTAGTGAGGTCTACAGCTCACAGAAACCCTGTTATATATTACTAGTAACCCGCCCTCGCTTCGCTTCGGTTTCAGTTGCCTTACCCGCGTAGTACCCGTTCCAGTGGGAATACCGGGATAAAATATAGCCTATGTTACTCCCTGACATTATAGTTTTCCATTGGTGAAAGAATTTTTGAAATCGGATCGGTGGTTTAAGCGTGAAAGCGTAACAAACAAACTTACTTTTGCATTTATAATATTAGGAAGGATGATATATATCAAATAAGTTATATTAAGAGTTTTCAAATAGTATTGACATTAAATTACTCCATCGGATGCGAAACTGATTATATCGGGCACATTATCGGACAGAATAATTAATAGTTAACATCGAACTGAAATTACTATACCAACAAAGTTTAATTAAATCATGAGAAACCAATTTATTCTCTAGTATCTCCTAAAATTGAACTAGAAGGAAGATTTTGTGATATACTACAACTATACGAATTTGTTAAAGCTTAACTTAATAAAAATAATTACGTTATATAGATTTTATTTGCTAATAATTTTTGCAGTATGTACTGTTAAAGAAGAGTAGAGTAGATATATTGTATCGATCACAAGTAATTTGGATTGGGATAAAGGATTGGCAGGGTGATGCTCGGATGTACGGTTTGATTTGATTTGTACGGATCGGGGATTAGTCCGCCACCCGCAGAGAGGCCAACCGCATGAGGGTGACGCCCTGGCAACACTGCCTTGTTACCGAGGCGTCGAAGTGGACGGGAAAGGGTAATCCGCCGAGCAGGGTACGGATGTCATGGAATCGGTACCAAAAGTCGGCGATGGGGAGGGAATACGGTACGGGAGAAACACGCCAGAGAAGAGTCACGTTCCGCCGCCGGCGACTCGGGCGACGCAGGCGCGAGTACCTGCGGCTGATGCCGCCCTAGCCGAAGCTGCGTGTGACCGGACCGGGAACTTTAGTCGGGCACCCGCAAAAAGACTGACCGCGCGACTGCGACCGACGTCCCGGGACAGGGACGTCGAGAGGCGAGGGTACCCGAAAGGTTATTCCGTCGGGCCGACCACTGATGACAAGTCACCTTGCTCTGATGGTCGGCCCAACGACGAAGATGACGTGGGTACGGGTGGGTTATAGGCCCGCACGCCGTCCTTTCATCGCCCTGGACGGCATGAACCGCGTGCGCGCTTACCATAGCCCACGCATTAAAAAAAAAAAAAGAAAACCACAGAGAAGAGTGATAATGCTAATGACAGATTTTAATGTGTTACGATTTGCGAAGCTTAATCTTAGTAGTCTTATAATATTTTTGATCTCTTTTTCTACTGCTTAATCTTTATCTAAACTTCCCAAAAGCATTAATTGGTTAGACAGATACTACCTTGCCCCAATTTTTTTAATTTGATTCGATCGTGTTTTTTTTAATTCCCTATATTGTATGTGTACATAATATTCAGACATCTATCGACTTCACTACAATCGTTAAGAATCAATTATAAATATCAATATAGTTTACCAATTATCATTAAAAAATTACACTAACTATCATCATTATTTTACTCTTAACCCAATTACTTGATGTTGACACACTAGGTAGGTACCTTTCTATCGACGTACCTATTGCCAATGATATTGGTAAACATTTTAAAACCGTCGTCTTTTTGATATCATCCCTCCTTAGAAATATGGTACGTATTTGTAGCCGCCGCCACAGAGAAGCTATTTCAAAATTATATAAGTTATAGTATAATACTTAGATTGGAAAGAATGATAATTAAACATCGATGGTGTTTGTATTTCAGGATCGTGGTTCTCCGCCTCGCAGCTCCAACACAACAGTCCATATCACCGTTCAGGACAATGACGATTTACCGCCGAAATTCACTGCTGAAGTTTACAAAACACAGATACCTGAATTCTATCCGCTAATGGTAAATATTTATAATTTATAATTTTTGCGAGCTGTAGTACAACCTGGGACTAATCGGTTCTTTTATGTAGATAGTAAAGAAACAGCAACATGACCCTGCCATACCGAATATAATAACTTGATACTGGTGGTCCAACCAATCGGCAATAGATGTTTCAGTATGGCAAGTTAGAGATAGAGTAGCACAAAATTCTGGATGATTTGGGCGGACGGTGTCTGGATAATATCCTGTGCTTCATAAAAAAAAACGTGGTCTCATACTGTTCTAAATAAAATCCTATATGAACTGGACCAGCTAGCGCAGTAGCATAGTAGCATAGCATAGTAGGCTGATTTCCTTTCAATAGTACTTTAAGAATAATAATTTTATGATCTCAAAACTTTCTGTCTGGTGAAGGAGTAAAAATAGGATTCACCACCCACTTTTTCGTCCGTGGATATTATAAAGAGGACTTAGAAATATTTAATGCAGAAAATATATTTGAAAGGGAAGGATAATTTGAAATGAAACTCAACTTGACTCTTATGTCTACCAGCGTGATATGATAGCTTAATTTCACTTCCATTCCGGAGGAGATTCCAGCCTAGTAACGAAATCTATATGAGTTGAAGTGTATTTACAAAAGAAAATAATTTTTAACTTCCATTTCATATACAATTTCAGGGTAAGAAGATACACAGAGAGTTGATATTCCCTGCTCCTATAAAAGCATTCGACCAAGATCTTGGAGTGAATGCTGAGCTAAAATACGAACTAGTATCCGGTAACGACAGAAAGCTGTTCTTTTTGAACCCACAAAATGGATCTCTGTACCTGGAAAAGGAGATTGACTTAGATGCTGAAACTAATTTACCTGGTATGTAATTCTCGTTAAATATTAATTATTATTTTTAGATGTTCTTGCAGATCTTTAAAAGAAAGTACCATATTATAACGCCACAAATGGCATTAGTGATCAAGTATCGTACCTTTAGTGATAAATATCGTGGGTTTGATCCCCACGCAAGATAAAAATTTGTGTGATCCAAAATGATTATTCTAGGTTTAAGCATTATTTGTGTCCGTTAAAGTTATTTTTCAGATCAAGGTATTAAATGAAAAAAAGATATCGGCCGACCTTTGTATAGAAAGGAAATAGACTTTCTATGATTAAAATCTGAATTTATGAAATATTTTATATCGTGAATACTATTAATATCCATAAATTCACTGAGTTTGTATGTTAGTAGAATATCAGCGCTATATAATAAATTAGTAAAAACTGAACCGAGAACTTTTTCCCTCATATAACTTTAATAGCTTCTCAAATGTAATTTTTATGGCATTTGTTGCAGCTCAAATTATATTGTGGTTACATGAGAGCAAAATAAATATTATCCTTCCCCTTTTCTACCCATTCTGAGCTCAATACTGGGTACAGAAGAGTGGTTGTTTAAAAAAATCCCCAGCCAAATTTCATTGGTTATTTCATTTACGTTTTTTTTTCAAGAAATTTTCAATATCAAGACCTAGTATAAACTATAACAGAAAAACTTTCATAATAAATAAATACCTCTTCTTATGGTAACGGAGTAAAAATATAATTTCCTTTCTTGAAAGCAGCGAAGTTATATAAACTGATTCCATCTTTGCAAAAGAAGGTACTTCAAAGCAAAATTATATAAAGTTCATATCTACTAATACTATAAAAATATAGTATTTGTATAACCGTTTTACACAAATCAAATAATCTGAAATTTTATAACATTGTATATATTTCTTTTCCAGGAAACACTTTCGTCCTACAAGTGCAAGCATCTCAAATTGATAATCCTTTGAAAACAGCAACAGCGAGAGTTGAAATCGAGATTCTTGACTTAAATGACAACTTGCCCGAGTTCGAAGTTGATTTCTATAATATCAGTATTGTAGAAAATTTACCCAATGGTTTGTAGTTTGATGAATACCGAATAAATATTTATAAATAGATCCTCCTTCCATAGACAGCCGAAACAATATCGACCAATAAATAAAATTGGAGTGTCTGTTTGTAATGTCAAAATAATAAGACCTTTTTCATGCTCATACGGTTATTTGCACTATACATATGCCTAAAAATCACCTTATATTTTTTGTCTGTCTGTCTGTTTGTTCCGGGTAATCTTCAAAACGGCTGGACCAATATAAAAAAAATCTTTCACCAATGGAGAGCTATAATATCAGGGAGTAAACTAGGCTATATTTTATCCCGGTATTCCCACGGGAACGGGAACTACGGGGATAAGGCGACAGAAACCGAACCGAAGCAAGGGCAGGTTGCTAGTTCTATATATAAATCTTCTGTTGGTGTGTTTCTAATTCCTGCCTTCTAAACTAGCTAGACCGATCTTGATGATTTTTTGTAACTGTTCTGAGGGATATTAGAATGGTTTAGATTAATAGGTATTTGGAACCGGTAGGTGGCGCTGCGATCGATTTCAAAGAGAATTCCTTTTACTATTTTTTTATATTTGAACAGAACAACGTCTGTTGGGTCCGCTAGTATTCTATATATGTATTTCTATAAAGTCCGTCTTTTCACGGGCTATGATTCTCAGGACATAAATCTGTATTTTGGTTACTCATTTATTGAAGAAAAAATTAGTCAATACTTTCATATTAATATTTTTATGAAATAACATTTTAAAGAATATGTTTATCAAAGTACTTAAGCATATCACTGCTAAGTGTACGGGATCCACCGTACATTTCTTATTTGATTACTAACAAGTTAATTTTTCATGAGTAGCTTTATTTTGATGAGACGCCCAACAATATCTGTACGAAAACTCTCAATTGTGGTAGGTTGCGGAGGTAGGAGGGATAGAATATGTCCATTTGGTGGTTCTCAAAAATTTATTACTAACGGGGTGATCTTTGGTAAATCTCAAGATAATTATCTTATAAAAATAATTATCTTTATAAGATAATTATCTCAAGATAATAATCAAATAAAAAATGTACGGTGGATCCCGGCCTATAGGGTTTTATACTTAAATAATGCTTTAAACGAGGTTTAAGAAGAGTATTTTCTTCCCGATAGGCATTAGTCTGGGTGTGCCCCTGGTATTGCAAAGGTCCATGTGCGGCAGTATCACTTACCATCAGGTACACTGCTCGCTCGCATGCCACAATCTATACCAATAAATAAAATTGGAGTGTCTGTTTGTAATGTCAAAATAATAGGCTTTTTTCATGCTCACACGGTTATTTGCACGACATCTATGCCTAAAATAGCAATTAAAAAATTTTTGTCTGTCTGTCTGTCTGTTTGTTCCGGGTAATCTTCAAAACGGCTGGACCGATTTCAAAAATTCTTTCACCAATGGAAAGCTATAATATCAGGGCGTAAACTAGGCTATATTTTATCCCGGTATTCCCACGGGAACGGAAACTACGCGGGTAAAACGACTATAACCTATAACCGAAGCGAAGCGAGGGCGGGTTGCTAGTCGTCAATAAAATAAAAATAATCAAAATGACAAAAACAATTAACAGTTTGTATCGACACAGTCTTCTAGTCGAAGTGATTCAATAGATTTGTTTTGCCAGGTTTCAGTGTATTGCAAGTAATGGCTACAGACAAAGACCAAGGTGATAATGGTGAGTTTATGTATCAGTTAAGCGATGTCGACGGTGCCTTCACTATTGACCCTAGAACTGGGTGGCTTACCGTTAGAAATCAAGTAAGGATTTTTATTTTATTTCATTAATAAACTGAATGCTAATTTATTATAATCGGTATTTGAAGGTTAACCCTTAATTATTCGTGTGTTGATGTGAATCACAGCGCCGGTACTACTCAGGCCGGACGGAACTGTATAGGTTCCTTTTTCTTACTTAGATGTCATATGCGTGATATGCATCCCTTAATTATCTTTTACGACACTCAGGGTTAAAAAAGGGGAGGGAGAATCATGTTTTTACAACACACGGACAAGTATATATTATACTACGGTAATCATATATTATAATATTGTATCATGGTATTTGGTCCTCAGTGAGGCCGTTTTTTGTGAGAGCAATAGTCCCGCATTTTCGACGGGCGTAGAGATATCTAAATGATATAAGAGAGTACGCGGTGGGTTATGGAATTATATGTCGCTTTTTCGTCACCCACGAGGTTAAGGTAAAATCCATGCACTAGGAGAAAAATTACCTGTTGGTGGGTTTTTACTTCGAATTTACATTTTCTTGCAGTGAGAGCAGATAGTATCTGCTTACATCCCTTAGTCGTCTTTAACGATCATCCACGAAAAAGGAAAGGATGGTGAGCTTTGTATTCTTATTCCATTACCACACCAACTTGTGTATTTATATTGTATATAATTTCAGATTTCAAACTGGATTCAGTTGGGCAGACAACTAATGTCAATCCAACCCAACTCAAGTTTTATTAATTTTATTTATTTCAAGTACAAGACAATTATACACATGACCATTTATTTGCCTTACGCAATAAAAACTTTTCAAAGACTGTTATTTATTTTACAGACTCTTTTAGATAGAGAGAAACATGCTTCACTCAAAATGAAGGTGTACGCTAAAGAAAAAAATCCAAGTGTGGTTGGAACATTTTTTGATAAACAACGTTTATCTAAATGGCGAAGAAACCCCACCCTTACCAAAGCTCCGCCTGCAAAAGACCGAACTACTTACATTTTTCCAGACAAATTGGGAGCAAAGACCGAAAATATAGAATATTTTGAGGATCAGCTAATGTCTTACGTAACTGTTGAAGTAACTCTTTTAGATGCAAATGATAATAACCCTGTATTTGTACCGAGTAATCTATACGAATTTACAATCAAATCAAATGATAAAGTTGGTACTTTAATTGGAAAAGTGAAAGCGGTAGATCCTGATCTGGATAGAAATGGCATTGTTTTATATGATTTACAAAGAACTAGTAATTTGACAATAACTTCGCCTTTTCAAATTGATGCCAAGACAGGTACAGTTAGTGTCGCTGAATCTCCTATCGTTGAAGGCAGGCATGCTTTATTCATTGAAGCCTCTGATCAACCAGCCAATCCTAGTGAAAGAAGATATTCACTGGCTGTCGTTACTATTGATGTGACCAGATCAACCAAAGGTAAATCACCTTTCGGTAAATTTTATTATAATAACTTAATTTTTTTGACATATATCTATTACTATCTTATCTAAAATGTCTTATTTGAATCATATGAATATTTAAAATATTAAAAATGTGAATTTTAGTGAGAAAATATAATTAGACTGACCCAAATATTTAAAGCTTACATATATCCGTTTTAACAAATATATTTTCAGGTTCCAAGGCGGAGAAACCGGGATTCATTGGAGCTCCATACGAATTTTGGGTAGGCTCAAATGTTGGTATTGGGACAAGCATTGGTCAAATTCGTATCAATGACGTAATGGAGAAAACTGATGTGTCATATGATTTATTGCATAGTTATGAAGATGGAGGTGAGTATGTGATGGAGGAGAGAGAGAGGTACAAAGACTTTTTCCTAAAGTTACTTAATCTCATATGCGATAAATCCTTGTTTTACTGGAATATAGTAAATACAATAAGATAAGACTGGCCTCCGCCTCAGAGATAGGTTCTTGAATTTATGCTACTATGTTCTTATTGTTTATCTACTTATTGAATAAAAGCTCGCATCGACTGTAGAATAATAAGTAATAGATTTGCAATAAGAATTAACTTTTAATAATATACATTAAGAGTATGTTATAATAAGCTTTATACATTTATTAGATTTTTTTATTAATTTAGTTATAGATACTAACTCATTAAATAGATACAATTTAGTAGACAAGTTTTTAATAAATATCATTAACTTGGACTTTTTTGACAACTAATTATAAAACGATATATTATGATCAGTAAATTAACAGGACAAGAACGACAATATTAGGAATATTGATAAACCTATTTTATTAATTACAGTACCATTTGCTGTAGAAGAGCGATCTGGAGTTATTACAGTAATAGATGAAATGACTAAATATAACCGGCCAATGTATGACTTTGAAGCAGTAGCTAAGCAAGACAATGCAAATTTAACTATAACTACCAATGCTACTGTTCATGTTGTAGATGTTAACGATGAACGAGGAGTATTATTAAAGTAAGCTATGTTTGTATTTCTATGAGATGTTTAATATATTTATATGTTTAAGAGTTCATATAAAAATATTTTTATTACTTTCAGAGGTGCTCATTCGCCGTTAGTGTTTAATGTTAAAGAAAATGTTGCTGCAAGTATTGGAAAAATACTTCACGTAAATACGAGTTCATTAACTGGTAACAGCAGTGGAAATATTAGATTTATAATCGCTAATCAACAGGATGTGACAGATGATATTGCTATAGGTATTTCTTTAACATGTGATATTAATTAACATGTAAGTATACAAGTTTTATTTTTATGTTTATTAATATTTATTTATTTTAGGACAAGATGGTACCATATACGCTCAGAAACCTCTAGATCGAGAAAAGCGTGATACTTATAGAATGACAGTAATTGCTGAATTTACTAAGGGAATGATATCAGGCGCTGGAATATATCAAGTTACGATCAATGTAGATGATGAAAATGATAACGCACCAATATTTGAGCAATTGGTATATGAAGGTTACATTACTGAAAATGCTCCTAAAAATACTGAGGTTAAAATGACAACCAAAATTATAGCTAAAGATGCTGATATTGGTTCAAATGCTTATTTTATGTACACTTTATTTGGTGATGGACGGGAAATGTTTCATGTCCATGAAAACACTGGAGTGGTTACATTCCTAGGCAAACAATTGGATCGCGAAGAAAAAAGTTCATATGTACTGAGAATAGTAGCTAGAGATAGAGGTGGTCTCAGTTCAGAAGCTAAATTAATTATTACAGTACTTGATGAAAACGATAATATACCAAAATTCAATCAAATTGTTATGCCTTTTGGTGAAAGTATTGAATTGCTCGAATCAGATGATAATTCTACAATAAAAATTTATCGGGAACGAAAAAGTAACTCTACTGTAGGTTTAACAAATATAGAAGCAATACCAAAAAATAAATTTGCTTTAAATGTAAGTTTGTCTGGTCCCTTATTTTTAATACCAGAAAATATTGCTATAGGATCAATTATACTAAAACTAAACGCTTTAGATATGGACAGTGGTGTTAATGGACAAGTGAGATACGAATTTGTTTCAGAAGTATTTATTCCACCAAGTGGTATATCTTCTAAGGGTATGCAATTGAAAAGATATTTCGTAATTAATGAAAGATACGGTCATATTATTGTTGCACGAACATTACCACCAGAAGCAGAGTTTCGGTTAAATGTCACTGCTTTAGATGGTGGTGAATTAAGTGATCACATCTCTATAAGATTATTTGTTAAGGACATTAACGATCACTTCCCAATGTTCAAGAAATCATGGTATAACTTTAATGTAGAAGAAGCTCAGTATACTAGGCGAGTTTTAGGCAAAGTAGATGCAACTGATGCAGATTTTGGACAGAATGCAAATTTAACTTATTTCTTACAACCATCTAATAAAGACCTGCCCTTCGAAATATCACCATTTACTGGTGTGTTTAGTGTTAATGGTGAACTAGATAGAGAAAAAGAAGACAAATATATTTTAACTGTAGTAGCACGAGACAACGGATATGACAAAAAACTTTCATCATCAGTAAGTGTCGAAGTACAAGTATTAGATGTTAATGATAACGCACCACAGTTTTTTGCATTTGATGAGCTATTTGAATGGCCACACCCAGAGGCTGGTGAACTTTCAAATCATAATTTTGAGTCAGTTAGAATGATACCGGTTTATAAAGCTACACTAGAAGAAAATGCACCAATAGGAACTGTCGTCACAAAAGTATACGCCAATGATTCTGATTTTATAGGTAACGGTAATGGACTAATATTATATAGTTTACCACAAAAGAAAAACCACTTAAACCTATTTTCTATTGATTCTAAAGAAGGCATAGTCACAACCATAGGAAGATTAGATTATGAAAGTCAAACTGTTCATAATGTGACAGTTATAGCTTCTGATTTAGGGTCACCAAGCTTAAGTTCAACTGCTCTATTAATGCTAACTGTAACTGATGTTCCTGATGACGTAGAAGTATCTGATAAACCAGTATTTATATCAAGATATTACGAATTAGAGATAGAAGAAAATGTTCACACTCCAGTTGAATTGGTTACTTTGAATTTAACAGAGCATTATGAGAATTTTAAAATGAAATATTATATACTGAACGATAATGATACTGATATAAAAAGAACTTTTGTTATCGATCCAAGAAATGGTACTTTATATCTGGTAAAAAGTCCAGATAGAGAAATTAAGAATATTTACGAGATAGTAATTAGAGCAGAGAGACAGAAGATAAGTAGAGAACTCCCACATATGATTTATCCTGTAGCTGACGACGTAATGGAAGGTTTGACTAAATTTGATGTTAAGGTGATTGTTAGAATTAAAGAT
Source organism: Lymantria dispar (assembly GCA_032191425.1). Classification (NCBI taxonomy): domain Eukaryota; kingdom Metazoa; phylum Arthropoda; class Insecta; order Lepidoptera; family Erebidae; genus Lymantria; species Lymantria dispar. The sequence continues at coordinate 1,460,034 of CM063449.1, forward strand.
GTCAATGATAACGCTCCTAAGTTTACTAATGGTGGACGACCTCTAGTCACTGCTATTCCTACAACAGCTCCTTTTGGATACCAAGTAATACGGTTAAAGGTAAGTGTGAAAATTTAAATATAATATTGTAAGAAAGTCCTATAATGGTTTAGAAATTTACGTGATTCAGGATAAAGTAATGATTATGATTGGTTTAAATCAAATATTTGGGCTTGGTCTTGACTTTGATCTTGAAACTTCTGCATACTAATCTATCGATCTCTCACTCGCTACTCTAATAATTTAAATTAACAAGCTTAATATGTTAATTCAGGCAACTGATGCAGACATTGGTATAAACGCAGACATCCGTTACCAAATCATAAATGAGCAGGCACCGAGATTCGCCATAGACCCCATAACGGGCCGTGTACGAGTAGTGGCAGCCCTCACCCGTGATGCCGGGCGAGTGTTCGGTTTTGATGTGAAGGCGACTGATAAACGAGGTGCAGACGACGGTAAATCTGCAATCGCTAACGTTTTCGTAAGTAGTTGGATATATCTTTAGTTTATTTTTATTATAAAAACAATAGCACTATGAGATACACTATTTCATATTTTCCTGTATCAGATACACCTGATGGTAAGTGATCTTGCCGCTTATGGAACATTTGTTAGGCCACTGCCTACCGTGAAGAAAGTGAAGGTAGTGTGAATGCTTGTAAAGAGGTTCAGTAATACCATAGGCATCACCGACACGCACCACACGCAAACACACCTTCTGAGATCTGGCCTTCCGACTCTCTTACTCACCGAACGAGGAGTAATAAATTGCTACTACTCAGACGCCGATTTTTTGTGAGAATGTGGTACTACCCAGGACAGACCGGTTGATGTTTAGAAAGACGGCTGTCAACAGTGTAGCCCTACCACTATATATTAAATATTTACATTTCAATAAATTCAAATCAAAATAAAGCTTATTATTTACATATTTTATCAGAAATTAACTGACACAAAAAATCAAATATTGCCTGAACTATAACTTGAAAAAAAGCAGCATAATACTCGTATGTCTAAAAATTTTTATTTGTCATAATGGAAATATAATAAATAGGAAAATACTAACATACTAGATTATGGCTAAAAAAAGTCGATTTATTCCCTATGAAGTAGATCTATTTAAATATTCAGAGTTTCAGGAAAAAGATAAGGGGTAAATAAAACTAGAAAATCGTTCGTAACATTGGTCGAAAATGGTATGGCCTGTTTTGGTAGCTTCCCTGCGTAGGAAAATATTAAATGGATTTTTTTTAGGTTTATGTTTTGGACGAGAATAAGCAGCTGGTATTGACAGTTGGAGCTAAACCTATGGAAGTTGAGAAGGGTTTGGATAACATCACCAGATCGTTGACCACTATGACTGGCTTTGACATTAGAGTCAGAAGACTCGAGGCTAATATGAAGGCTTCTGATGGATTGGCGTAAGTATTGCTTTAAATATATAGTAGGGTATTGTTCTTTCGGTAACAAAGTAAAAATGAAATTGATCACTCCTTTCATTCGAGTGAGTGATATAGAATACGGTTAAAGGATGGAAAAGGAGGATGATTAAAAAGGACTTAAGTGCTAACTATAGTTACTTAAAAAAGAGGCCAGTAAAAAACTATATATAATATTAATTAATTATAAGCCCACTTGAGTTTTTAGAAAGATTTTTCCAGTAGCAGTCCGTTCGTTCCGATCAAATGGTAATTTATTGGATTAATTTAAGTTAAAATATAAAAACTAATAACGTTCAGTGTGGTGACGGAGTAAGAATGCAATTCACTATCCCTCTCTTGTCCGTGGGTGTCGTAAAAGAAGATTAAGGGATTAAATATGCAAAAAAAACACCTATGCAAGAGAAGAAAAGCTTGAAATAAGACCCTATACCAAACCGTCTGACCAGCGGAGTTTGTTTATAATAAATGATTTTGAATTTAAATTAAGTGGATAATGTGCAGGAGATATTCGTGTAGTGATATAGTAAGAATTAAATTCATCACCATTTTGCCCATGGGTATCACAAATAAATCACATAAACAATTCTTCCGAATCCGATGTTTGTAAATATAATATAGTGTTATTTTCAAAATTATGTCAAATAAGTGCCAGAAAATTCTAAACTGCACAAATAGCGTAGTAGTTAAAATATTGACCTACTATGCTAATGTCATGGGTTTGATGATTCAAATGCAAGACATTACTTTGTGCTTTTTCCAAATTATTCCTCTGGGTTATAATTTGTGTTGGTTGAATATATATTTGTGAAATCCTCCAAAATACAAGGACTATATCCTAAGTGCGGTGTGACGTCTTAAAAAGAAAAGGTCTCGAAGGCCTGTCCAAGGAATCGAATCCCAAACTTTACAATCAGTGCCACGCCTATACTTGCCACTAGATAACAAGGCAGTAAGAAATAATAGTAACTAGAATTCAATTAAAGTACGAGAGAATCTTGATAAAACTTTTCTACTTAGCAAGTTTTTTACGGCGTCGTTAGTTTATCAGTAAGTAAAGCTTTGTCTGAGCATTATATGATAATTATTTGTTATATTTTATTGTTTCAGTACAGATATGTATATATACGGTGTAGACCCACTGTCAAATGCTATCATTGACATGGACGTCTTACAAAAGTAAGTTGATAATATTTATTATATATAGTTTTTTTTTTCATATGGTAATAGACTAAGAATACAATTTACCATTCGCTTTCCCCTCCTTTATTCGTGGGTCCCGTAAAAGATGACAGGGGAAGGAATACGACGGGTTATGGGGCCGCGCGCCGCCCGTTCATCGCCCACATACCATAGCCTGCAGAAAAAAGTGATATGGCGATAGAAGGAAAATTCGAAACGAACTCTTATGTCAACCCATCTCACCAGCCTAGTAGATCAATTTCTCTCCTATTGTAAAGGTGGGTCGAGCATAGCATTCGGACGTAGGTATATCAGCTAATCTTAACAAATATTATAAATGTGAATGTGAGTTTGTTTGTTACGCTTTTGCACCAAACTGTTTAGCCACTAAACTTTTTTGCAAAATTCTTTCACTAAAGAAAAGCTTTATAATCAACGATTAAAACAAGTCACATTTTATCATTGTATTTTTACAGGAACACGAAATAAATGTTACGAATTATTGCGAGCATTTGCTGGTTTAAAATAAAAAAGTCTATGCCCAAAATAATAACAAATATGACAGTAATTTTCGTGCGGTGACGAAGTAAGAACAATTCACCACCCCCTCTTACGCAAGTGGGTGTCGCAAAAGACGACTCATGGATATGCATATAACATCTTTGCAAGAGAAGGCGAATATAAAGTAAAATCTAGCATACTATGCTACTTAGTCTGACCAGTGTGGTATAGTAGGTCTATTTAGCTCCTATTATGGAAGAGGGTCAGGTTCCGTAGTTAAGCGTATATAAGTTATTATAATGATAATGAAAGTAATCTACTGAGTCTGATCCCAACAGCGGATAATGATTTTCTAAAGTTAAAACTACACTAAGAATAGTTTTTTACTATCCTGCTATTGCGGAGGTCTTTGCAGACAAACAATAGTTTTATTTCGACTTTTTCTTCTTTTGCAGTTATGGTAATCCATTTTTACGATACCCACAGGGAAGGAAATAGTCCTGACCATTCATATTCTTATTCCAACTCCACACAAAATTATATTTTAATATTATTTTTACCTGACTACGGAGAGTTATGACTTTGAAGGGCTTTGTATGTACGTATGTTCATCTGTATCCTTATAGCTCATCAACTACTTATTAGAACCGAACAAATGTGAAAAGTATCATTAGAAGCGTTTCGATTGTCCGCTGATTATAGGCTATATGCTGTGTTACTGAATCTAATATGACGCCCTCTAGAGGTCTTAAAGTACTGCGTTAAAAAATAAATTTGAGTCAAATATGTCGTGTTTCTTATCATTGTACAGGGAGACGTTGTTCTGTTCAAATAAGCACCACCTATCGGGTCCAATTGTGAATCTAAACCATTCCTGAATCCCCTTGAATACACGCAAACAATTTCATCAACATTGGTCCTGTCGTTTAGGAGGAGTTCAGTGACATACGTACACAAGAAATTTATACATAAAGATATTATTAGCATTTGCTCGTGACTTTATCGGTATTTCTTTGATTACTCATTTTTTGTCGTAGTTGGGTTTTAGTTTTTTACTTTTATCTTGTATTAATTTGAAATAAAGTTTTTGTGATAGCTATGTTGAATTTATTCTCCAGATCATTAATGAAGCGAGAGTCAGGTCTCCGTCACAACTTGGCCGGTTTTCGTGTTCTCGAAGTGGGTGATAACACGGTGGTGCAGGCCAGGAGTGGGAAGATGCTCAGCACGATGGAAATCAGCGTTGTAGCTTTAGGATGCATAGTCTTCATTGGAGCTTGTACGACGGCTATATGCATACTGTGTGTGAGAAGAACGAGAAGGTAACATATACTTCTTCATTTATTTTTGATGTGTAACTTTGTGGTTGTCGTAAAACCTGCGCGTGATGCCGCCCTAGCCGAGGTCGTGGGTGACTGGACCGTGGAGTAATCCGTAATCCACAGAGAGGTCGACGGCCTGAGGGCGACGCCCTGGAAGGGGTGTCGGGGAGGATGGCACCTGAAGGCGTATTTCGAAGGGATTCTGACCACAGACGATAAGGGACTCGGTAGCAATAATTGCCCCAATGACGAAGGGATAGGAATACGCTGGGTCACCCCGTACGGAATGGACGCCATGTTGCACTAACTAGAACCCCGCTAAAAAAAAGGGGTGTCGTAAAAGACGACTAAGGGATTATGCTTATAACATGCATACAAGAGAAGCATAACTCGAAATAAAACCCCCTATATCAACACGTCTGAGCAGCGTGGTATAGAAAGTCAATTTCCCTCCTATTGTGAAGAGGCTCGAGCCCCAACAGCCTGACGTATATGAGCTGAAATTATGGTGATGAACTACATCAGCGGGGAATAGGCGAGAATCTATACCAATAAATAAAATTGGAGTGTCTGTTTGTAATATCAAAATAATAGACTTTTTTCATGCTCACACGGTTATTTGCACTATACATATGCCTAAAAATCATTTTACAATTTTTTTGTCTGTCTGTTTCGGGTAATCTTCAAAACGGCTGGACCGATTTAAAAATTCTTTCACCAATGGAAAGCTATAATATCAGGGAGTAAACTGGGCTATATTTTATACCGGTATTCCCACGGGAACGGGAACTACGAGGATAAGGCGACAGAAACCGAAGCGAAGCGAGGGTAGGTTGCTAGTTGAAAATAAAATTTCCATGTCAAAAAGTATTACACAAGAAGTGTATTATTTTATTTGTAGTGGCGGATTAAAAATATAATTCACAGTTCTTTTCTTACCCGTAGGTGTCGTAAAGAACGACTAAGGCATATAATATGCAGATAACATCAATACAAGGGAAGAAAAACTCGATATAAAATGCTATACCAATACGGCTGACCAGTCTGGTATATATAAGTCAATAGCGTTTCCATTGTGGAGAAGCTTTGAACCCACTCTGTATCGTTCGATATGTAGTCGCCGTTCCAAAATCTTTCTTCCCCACCGGTTATTATTTCGTCAAGCAATGTTATTTGTCTATTTCCAATTCAGCGTGCTAATTCTTCGTGCTATGACAGTTGCACCTATTATTCTACGCATATACTTATTTTCGCTTCTATTTCTCAGAGAAATTGCAAGAACAGTCTGCTCTTTAGTACATCATCATCGCAGCCCACATATATCCCACTGCTGGGCTCGAGCCTCCTTCACAATGAGGGGGAATTTGACCTACTATAGCATGCTAGTCAGACATGTTGGTATAGCGTTTCATTTCGAGATTTTCATCTCTTGTACAGATGTTATGTGCATATTATATCCCATAGTCATTACATCCACGGGCAAGATAGGGAGTGGTGAATTGTATTCTTACTCTGTTACCACACGGAAAGCTCTTTAGTACGCTGAGCGACTTTATGCTAGCTATGAGGCCGATAGTTAGGGATCACATTTCGTGACCACGTGGTTTCGTCAACTGACGACTTTCGTCTTTCTTGAAATTGGATCTTTCGATAAATCATTTGAGTACTAAATGGAAATAAGTATTTATTATAAACTTTTATTGGTTTTCATAAAATTAGGTATATTTTTTTCTGACTAGCTGTTCCATTTTTTGATGGTAAGCAATGTTGTCTGCTTATCATTTTCAGACATCATCGTGACAACAGGCACACACACACGACCCTTTATATTATATAAATCTATCTTGTTGTGCATGCATACTTAAACTCTGAAACTATTTATTTTTTAAATTATTTATAAAAATAAATATTTTTTCTGTATTTTTTGATATTTTTCTTAAATACGTTTTGATTTTCCTAGCACGTTTTATTTCTTGTGTACCTACTTCATAATTCTACCTACAAATATTTTTATATCTCTGTAATTTTGCTGGTTTTGGAAAACTTTTTGTTTTTGTAAAATACAAAAGAAAAGTAATAGCTGAGATCAAAGATCTCATTGTCCTTAATATTCAATCAACTAAAACTTTGTCCCCCTGCTGGGCTCGTACTTCCCCCACAATATGAAGGAAATTCACCTACTGTACAACACTGATCAGACGGGTTGGTACAGGGTTGCATTACCAGTTTTCACTCTCTTGCATAGATGGTTGCACATTATATCCTTTAGTCATCTTATGCGACACCCGCGGGCAAGTCTACCACTCCCAAAGTGAAGAATTATAAAACCTAATTCATTAGAATTAACATGTTATATGATGTTTACGCGAGTACTACACATCCATACTAATATTATAAATGCGAAAGTAAGGATGTTTGTTTGTTTGTTTGTAACGCTTTCACGCTTAAACCACCAAACTGATTTCAAAAATTCTTTCACCAATGGAAAGCTATAATATCAGGGAGTAGTGTACATAGGGAATAGAGTACATAGGCTATATTTTATCTCGGTATTCCCACAGGAACGGGAACTACGCGGGTTTAAGCGACTGAAACCGAAGCGAAGCGAGGGCAGGTTGCTAGTTATAAATAAAACTATTTTACGGATTTTATCGCGTTTGTATTTGATATTTGATATTTGATTACTCGAAATTTCGAACACTTTACAGCGTTCTTGGTCACGGGCGAACTAAGATGATGCACTTCCAATAACGATTACTTAATAAAGATTAATTTAATCATAACGGTTAACTAAATAGTTATTACAAATAGCGATGACTTGTTGGACTAACTTCCCACCCAGCTATAGCTCTACCGATAATCATCTTAATTCATATTCAAATATAACTGGTGAAACCTAGGCATGAATTTACGAGTTGTCTTATACTAAATAGCCCTATGAGCCTATAATAACCACTAAAATTATCATTTCCATCAGATGGAATTAAGACAATTTTACCTTTTGTCGTATACTATTGGGATATAGATCATCCAATGAGAATTATACTGTATTCAATAGTTCTGCATGACTTTTATTGGATAGTCCGCTTGAATGAGGAGCCTTCCTTAGCCGCATCATCTGATTTATCGACTATATTTAATATATCTTTTATATTTAAGATCCAGCCAATATTTCATCTAATCCTAGACTTAGCTTTTTCGATATAGTCTATCAGTATTGTTTTCACTGCATTTTCATAACCCAATAAACAATTCTATTATTTAAAACTAGCCGTCTCCCGCTCGCTTCGCTAAATCACATGGCAATATTTTCTGTAAATTATTATACCTATAATTTTTTTAACATTAAATTATTTTTTTTGATATTTTTTTTAAATTAAAGAATTGTTTTTATTTTATTTAAATTTTTTTATCCTTTCGGGTACCCTTCCCTTTGTCCAATATTGTATTGCTGACATGCGGGGCGTCACCCAAACACGTTCCACCTTTCTGCCGGTGGCGGACTAATCCACGGTCCGTCCAAACGAAAACAAAAAGAAATGCTTAAAACCATCTATAAATAATTCCACGTCGAATAGTTCTGGTCCCATGTTGATCAGTCCAGTAGTTTTCAAGTTTCTTGTGGTGGAAAAAGAACATTTTATTTTTAAATAGATGTTTATAGATAACACGATTTTCATTATCCTTTCGATACCAAAACCAGCTTCAGAGAACTTCACTAATAAAACCCTTCACTTCTTTTCTTCAGACGCCACCACAAACCATATTCCCAGCAACGTCTTAACACCTTTTCAACTGAGCACTTAACAAAGTTTGGGGGTCTGTTCCCGTCTGGTAGTAACCAGTGTCAAGAATTGAACCAGTCGTACAGTGAAGCGGATTCTTATATTGATGTTATCAACCATAATGTGAAGAAGGTGTGCCCCCATGGTAATACTGTTGAAGAATTCGGCAAAGCTCATCAGAAATGCGTGAAGAATCAATTCGGTGATGATATGTTTAATCAGAAACACGAAAGGCTGTGTATTAAGTTCAATCAGCGCCCTTTGCAAAAGAGGTATGATATATTTTTTGTTTTTAATTCTCTATGAAATGAAATCGCGCAAATGTTTATTGCTACAGTATGTCATCATTCCTTGCCTTTCTGCGGGCAATTATGACTGTCTTAAGTGATGACTGAATAACGAAAAGATATAATGTAACTGCAAAATTAACTATGCTGTAAAGTTAATGGTTTTAATCAAAACTATTAACTAGTTTCCGTTTCGAAAACACTTGTCAATTTATGTAAATGAAAATTTGAATTTATAATTGAATTTATACTATATAAAATTATTTATTTTTCGTGTGGTTACGGTGCAAGAATACACTTCACCGCCAACTCTCTTGTTCGTGTCTTACTCCATCACTACACGGAAATAATGCTGCCACAATTGTAATTCCCCGTCCAATATCCCTTTGGATAAAATATCATAAAGATGGCCGACTTGTTTTAAATAATTTATTTATAGAATACCAACAAGATAATAAATACTGACTTTGCTATACACTCACAAAGTATGTTCAAACAGATCTAAACAACTTGTTCAAAGTTATGAAATTGTTGAAAGTAACAATAGAGATGTTTATATAATATTTTGTTTATGTTATGAAATCTGGCTTATTGAAATCCGTTATTACTGAATGAAGGCTTTGAATCTACAGACAGAACTAATATAATAACATTCTGTTGTTTCTTTGGTAAATTAATATCGACGTCTGCGTATATTTATTTGATACATTCGATCAGTATGGTGATGGAGTAGCCGCGGGTGACTGGACCGGGCTGCCCAGAGCTCATCCAAAAAGAGTGTGTAATTTCTTCCTTGTCAGTGAAGGATTTTTTTTTTAAGAAATAATCTTTGTGTTGCGAGGGTCTTTACTAACATATTTAACAAACACAAATTACATTCAGACTCAGAACAACAAGATTCTGTTCATATGTGAGGTGTGGTTATGGTTTAGGACTGTCTGACTACCTGTGGATACACAGCCAGGAAGAGGGTGATGAATTGTATTCTTACTTCGTCACTATACAAAATACACATTGCAAATGTTTTATTGATTCAACATGCATAACAGTTCATGTCACAATAATTCACACACAAAATAACACTTTAGGAAGGGGCAGGATACTTCGCTAACGTCAGTGAATTCCAGCGGTCAAGACTCGGGCATTGCGGAGGCTACATCCAGGTGTCCGTGCGGCCAGTCTAGTCTTCACACTTCCGAAGAGAGTAGTGGGTGAGTTCGTTTTTAACTTAGTTAAACATTTTTGAAGCTAGAAAAGTTTTCTCTGGGAATTTTAACATTTAAAGCACTGTTATTTCATATTTACAATTCTTTAGCGCTTCCTCTTCATTACATCACATAAATTGATATCAAATGTCTTCAACGTTTCATTGTAAAACACTAAAATTATCATTTATTTTTCATTTTTTGCGTTCACTTCTGTTTTATTCGTGTCATACTTCACGCAATACACCCATCTCTTCTTCGGTCTTCTTTTGACCTTAAGTATGACTGTATAAATACTTATAACATTACTTTCCTTCCGTCGAAACACATTCCCATATCACACTTTGACTTCTGTCACTGGCGTAACGTACGAACTTCGAACTTTATTTTAACCTAGCAATATATAAATATATATTAATTATAAGAATATTTTATTTCAGGCATTAATATAAATTGTATGTATAAAAAAAAGTTATTAAAATCCAGTCAAAATCATAAAACAAATGCTAATAATAAAGAACGCTCGAACTTGCTTCTTTTAAAGTTACCTAATAAGTTATATGTACAATTCATAATTAGATTTCAAATCAATCTTATTTCAGCTAAAAATTAGGATAATTGGTTTTCAGACTAAATCTATAGCAAATACTCGTATTACGAGAACTAATAACATTATTGACATCTTTTAATTTAATAAATAGAATTTCGAATGTCTGACAGCAATTTTCATCAAACCTAATGAGTGCTACGTAGTAAAAAATATCTAAGAAGCTGTCATTTCATGAGATATTGTAGTTGTATTTTGTGAACAAAATATAGTATTAAATCTGCAATAGTGCAGAATGATATTTTTAATGACATTTTGAGAATGACAACACTGGTTATATTTTTAAAACTATTATTTTTCAGAACATACATTTTATAAAATATTTCTTTTTATATTCTATAGTTCTCCTATTAAATTTAATGATATAATTTTTGAAGTTATACTCCTTTGCTGTGTTAGGGTAAAATGATGAGAGTGAGATCTTGGGAGAGGTCGAAAGGTTCTATAGACAGTTATACAAATCATCCCGAAACCCTGTTGTCGGCTTGGTCCAAGATCCCAGATCCGAGCTAACTCGGCACTATACCGAAGAAATCCCAGACATCAGCTTGTACGAGATCAGAATGGCTCTCAAACAATTACGTAACAGTAAGGCACCGGGAGATGACGGAATTACGGCAGAGCTCCTGAAGGCGGGCGGCAAGCCGGTCTTAATAGCCCTTCAGAAGCTATTTAATTCCGTTATCCTCGGGGGCGACGTTCCAGAGTCGTGGACCAGGAGTGTGGTGGTGCTGTTCTTCAAGAAGGGTGACAAAACTCTCTTGAAGAACTACAGACCCATCTCTCTCCTGAGCCACGTTTATAAGTTGTTTTCGAGGGTCATTACCAATCGACTCTCGCGCAAGCTCGATGACTTCCAGCCGCCCGAACAAGCCGGCTTCCGAAAAGGCTATAGCACCATAGACCATATCCTCACGCTTCGGCAGATTATACAAAAGACCGAGGAGTATAATCGGCCTCTGTGCTTAGCATTTGTGGACTATGAGAAAGCCTTTGATTCGGTCGAAACTTGGGCGGTGCTGCAGTCCCTTCAGCGGTGCCAAATCGACCATCGCTATATCGAAGTGCTGAAGTGTTTGTATAGGAACGCCATAATGTCAGTCCGTATCCGGGATAAGAGTAAGAAACCGATCCAGTTGCAGAAAGGCGTGAGACAGGGAGATGTCATCTCTCCGAAACTGTTCACCACTGCACTGGAAGATGTCTTCAAGCTCTTAGACTGGACTGGACTCGGCATCAACATTAACGGCGAATACATCACTCACCTTCGATTTGCGGACGATATAGTCGTTATGGCAGAATCCATGGAGGACCTTGGCACAATGCTCAATAATCTCAGCAGGGTATCCCAACTAGTGGGTTTACGAATGAATATGGACAAGACGAAAGTTATGTCAAATGCCCATGTCATTCCTGTACCGGTCCTAGTTGGCAATGCGATTCTCGAAGTTGTCGATCACTATGTTTACCTAGGACAAACAAGTCCAGTTAGGTAGATCCAATTTCGAGAAAGAGATCAGCCGACGAATCCAATTCGGCTGGGCAGCGTCCGGGAAACTTAAGAGGATCTTCTCGTCCAACATACCTCAGTGTCTGAAAACGCAGGTCTTTGACCAGTGTGTGTTATCAGTGATGACTTACGGCACGGAAACGTGGTCCCTAAATGTAGGCCTCATATCAAGGCTCAAAGTCGCTCAGCGTGCTATGGAGCGGGCTATGCTCGGGATTACTCTGCGAGATAGAATCTGGAATACGGAAATCCGCAGAAGAACGGGTGTAACCGACATAGCACGAAGAATTAGCACGCTGAAGTGGCAATGGGCAGGCCACATCGCTCGACGAACCGACAACCGCTGGGGAAGAAAGGTTCTCGAATGGCGACCACGTATCGGACGATGCAATGTAGGACGCCCCCCCACTAGGTGGACCGATGACCTAGTGAAAGTCGCTGGGCGTCGTTGGATGCAGGCAGCACAGGACCGCTCATTGTGGCGCAACATGAGGGAGACCTACGTCTAGCAGGGGACGGCAATAGGCTGAAATGATGATGATGAGATTAAATTTTTACGACGCGCACACACCGTCACGAAAAAAGGACTCCCTTGAAGTTAGTTAGTCAACATATAAAACTACTTTACGGATTTTATCGCGTTTGTATTTGATTTTTAATTGTCCGACGTCCGTTTCGAACACCTTGTAGCGTTTATGGTCACGGGCCTGTTAAATCGCGAAAAAATCCGTAGTTTTATTTACGTGTAATGCTCGCGTAAACTTCAAAAATCATTAGTCAACATATTTTACCAAGTGCGCGCACGCCGTTAAGTAGATAATGCGTAACAATAAAACTTTCAATGTATTAAATTCCTTTTTTCTATTATTAGTTTCTTTTTCTACAAATGTAGTATAACGCAAATGATAACATTTTTCGAAGGATTTTTATCTTGTTACGCCAAAGCAGTATAACTTCTTACTTGCGTACATAAGTACAGACACACTTTTTTATCATTTCAACATCATTCTCATAGTAATAATAACTCATCTCTACTAATGACAACTAATTTCATTAATCAGCATCATCTACTAACTGAATTGATCAAAGGCATCTCAAATTCAGCTACAATTCCTAGGTGCAGTTACGAAGATTCACTGAAATCAACGCATAATCACGAAGTTAGACCTAAAGGTTATCGTGGAGATCATGACCATCGCTTCATGAGAAGAGCCTCCTTCGCCCACCAGCCTTTAGATACAAGGCAATTCAACTACAGACGTCAATCGTTTTCGGAAAATATGCAGAGACATTTTCCACCTTTTGAGAGAATCGACTCTGGTGCGAGAATAACAAGACAAATATCTACTCCAAATGTATCTAATAGTACCCAACCTTATTTTCTTAATGGAAAAAAGAGATCAGAAGTTAAAAGAAAAGAAGTTTTGAATGAACCTGTGGTGGATTACGACCATAGTGAGGGTGAAGATGTTTTTGACACATCGCATAGAATGGAGATGAGAGCGAGTGGAAGAAATCATAAAAGAGGGAAGTTTGTGGAGCTTGGCGGTCAGGCTGCAGTATTTGTTGCGACACCAGCGGCCGCTGAAATCATGAGACGACAAGGCAGTGAAAGACTTATGTTTGCAAGACCGTTATAGTGGCCGCCATTTTTAATGTACACTTAATTTAAAATTAGGAAGATTAAATATGGACGTTATTTGTTCATTTGTGCACAAGATTGGTTTATATTTTTATACACAAAAAAAAATATATAGCTCACAATTATTTTAAATTTTTGATAATATTTTGAATTCGTATTAAAATTCTATGTAACTGTAATTCTAGTGGAAAATCCAAATATGTAGGTTCAAAGAAAATTTTGTCACGACTATTCAGGAGTACAAAATTAATAAGCTTATGATGTGTGGATCGCATAAACATTTGTCTTAACCAGAAATTTAAACTGTAATAATCGGACAGAAGGTCATTATTTAAATCACTATTACCTGTGCAATCAATAATTATTATTAATTATAATATAAGAGGTTAAAGTTTGTAATTTTAACCAATAATAATATTTATAATTGTGTCATTGGATAATATATTTTAAAACAATGATATTATATGGAAAGAAAAAACGTAGATCCATCTGTTAAAATACGTTCAAAATAAGGTGTAATTGAGTGTCATTCATATGTAAATCTCTTGCAGAGGCTGTTGAACGCTTTGATTGATGAATCACTCATAACCTTAATTTACATTTCCATAATCTCACGCCTTTATCCCTAAAGAGATAAGCAAAGTTGTAAACAAAACACAACTGGCCAATGAAATAGGTAATATGTTTTATTTACCTCCATATTATAATTATAATTATAATATACAGATATTGTTATGAACAAATATAGGTTCAATTGTTAATTTAAACCGACCATAAATCCACTTGATCACATACAAAAATTTCATCATAATCGGTCCAACCGTTTAAGAAGAGTACAGTTCCATACACACATACAGAAGAATTATACGTATAAAGATTACTAATATCTTTACGGCATAGCGATAATTATAATAATATTATATATTAATATTAATTATAAATTACGCGCGCCATTTTGTTTAAGGCTAACATATCTATGGTAAGTTATAATGTCATTGATTTAAAATTAATTTATAATTATCAAATTTGTATTTATATAAGATTTAGTTTGTATATTATATGTAAATAGTTATTAGTTTAAAGTTTGGACATAATATTTATACACGTATTAATTATATTTTATATACTTTTGTCTTTATCAGCTTTACGATTTGGTTGTGTCCAAAGAAATATATTTATAAGTGCCATTTGGATAATGCCTCTAATGTATACTTGTTTCAAATTAAAATACTCGAAAAGTTATTTTAAAATAAAAGATTTAATGATTATTTTAGATCAGGTTCAATTATAAAATAGACTTATGACAATACTATTTCTTCATTTATTTATATTTATATGATTTTATCCTCAAACTGGTAAGCATATTTGGCTGCGCTTATAGTGAATATGGAGTTTCTTATTTATTGGCTTCGAAACGTACCTATACTATGTGAACTATTGTTTACAATTTGTATACACCTCTCTAGATTTAATAATCTACTATAGGTGGTCTTGTATACACCAAGACTCCCCTCCCTCCCCCACTTACACGTAATAATTTATAAACTTGTTGTTAAATCATGTTTTTTAAAATATAAAGTCAATAAAAACCGTATTTGCATTCATGAGGTAATTAATTATATTTTTTGTTAATTGACCTCCCTAGTTGATATAAAGGTTAATGTTGCCTTCCAGGAGTTTGAAAAGAGCTAACATTGAGCATCATATTTAGATGTAGTTCGACTATATGACTAAATTAAGAACTCTCTCAGCTTTGGTAACCCGAGCATTGTATTTCAAAAGACCTTCTTCGTACCGGACGGGTCATATAGTAAAAGTAAGTTTTCTTTATAATCTTGCCAACTCCTGAAATTTTGTGGCGGGATTAGTCGTATTTAAAAAAAACTTAATTTGACAGTTATACTGCCGACAGAAGTGAAAATTTAGAATTTTCAGTGTTAAAATCTGAAATTTCGTAATATTTGAATTAAAACTATTTTCAAACACTAAAATAAATACGAGTAATGAAATTAATTTTCTGTTATTTATTTTTTATCTTAATATATTAATATTTATATATATTTAGTACTAACTATTGTTCTGCACAATGATTCTGTAACTCAATTCAAATAATAATCAAACATAAATCCAATTTCAACAATGCACAGTATATGCATTGTTGAACTTTTGACTAAATCCATTCAATTTCACTTATAATATATACACAGCACTATACCTCAGCTGTATAGCTACAGATATACTACTATAAGCATGTCGGTGACGCGAACGTACGAGATTTCACTCATACAAAAAATGTCTGGTCCGTCATAAGCATGTTGGTGACGCGAACGTACGAGATTTCACTCATACAAAAAATGTCTGGTCCGTCATAAGCATGTTGGTGACGCGAACGTACGAGATTTCACTCATACAAAAAGTGTCTGGCCCGTCACAAGCATGTCGGTGACGCGAACGTACGAGATTTCACTCATACAAAAAGTGTCTGGCCCGTCATAAGCATGTTGGTGACGCGCCGTGCGAGATTTCACTCATACAAAAAGCGTCTCGCCAGTCATAAGAATGTATGTCGGTGACGCGAATGCAAAAGATTTTCAACTACCAAAAAGTTTTCACTTCAAAAATTACCAATTGTTTTATTAACAGCTTTTTGAGTATTTTTATTTGAATCAATGTTTACAGCGCTCCGCCACGACTGGTTGAGTTTTGTTACTGTCTGTTATGTTTAAACGTGTAGCCACCTGATTACGATATAAATTGTTACATATATGCGTGACAGTATGTAATATTGTACATAATTCTATATAAGAAATATATTAGTTGATATTTACTTGTTGATTACTTTATTTTCCTGCATGACTTGCCAATTTATCTAAATTCTCTTCTAAATCGACGTGGATTACACCTGAAAGAGTAACGCGCCGGTTCAGTTACAAATGTCAAGGAATTGGTGCCAGTGGTTGGTCCGGCACCAACGGTGAAGAAAAATCACGATGAGTATGGGGCCATAAACCGTCGTCGTCCCGGATGGAATGGACGGAATGCTTCACGAGTTTAGCCTGTCAAAATAAAGGTTATGCCGTAAAGACATACGATAGAAATGTAGATCTCATATTACAGGGCAACATTTTAATAATAGGACGGATGACCTGGTGAATGTTGCTGGGCGTTGGATGCAGGCGCCACAAGATCTGTGGCGTAACACGAGGGAGGCCTACGTCCAGCAGTGGACGGCGATAGGCTGAAATGATGATGATGATTTTAATATTAATTAGATACTTTTAAATTGATATTATCGTGAGATTGATACATATTATAATATCTATAACGGCAAAACTGTACTGTACTGAGATCGAATACGTCGACCCGGGTTTCGAGCATATCCGATGCTCATCATCAGGGAGTGTGGCCTCGCAGACGCTGCAGCGCACAGTATCTCAGTACCTATTTTGCCGTTATAGATATTATAATATGCATAGATTGTGTTTATTATTCATTTATCTATATATAAATACGTGAAGCGAAAACTTTGTATCCCTTTTTACGAAAATTACGTGCATGGACATGTATGAAATTTGGCACAGTTGAAGTATATAATGAGGAGAAGTGCATAAAACTGAAACTTCATACAATAATGGATTAGAAATACATTAAATTTATTAAAAAAGGCATTACGCACACTACAACGCAGTCGCTACACACACATACACACACACGAACACGCACGTTTGCGTGAGTGTGTTGCGTAGCAACGCTTATAGACTTTTGTTTACAGTTAAAATCTCAGGTCGAACTGAATGTCAAACAATTATAATTATGATCACAATGTCTAATATAGATTTGTGCGTATATATTAGTTATTAGTGAAATACAGCTTACTCAATTTACAATTATACATAAACGAAATTAAAGAAAATTGTGTAGCAGAAAAATTTATTAAAATGAATTATGGCCGAATTTCGACCACACGCCAACCACTAGTTTATATAAAACTAGCTTTTGCCCGCGGCTTCGCCCGCGTAAAATTTACTTGAATATTGAACTATTATCGCAAAGAATATTATCGGCATAAAAAGTATTACATTTCTTAATTTAAGAAATACTCTATCTACGTGTCAATTTTCATCCAAATTTGCTCAACAGTTTAAGCGTGATTGAGTAACAAACATCCAAATATCTTCACAAACTTTCACATTTGAATATTACTTCCAGCCTTATAGTTCAGATTCCCGTGGAAATACGATGATAAATATGCCTTTCCTTAGTCTCTGATAACGTAATTTTCCATTGGTGAAAAAAAATTATATCAATCAAACACCCGCAGTTTCATTCACGGAGACCCCATTTTCATGCTAATACCGAGATAAAAAATGCCTATGTTACTCGCTGATATTATAAATTTACATGGGTGAAAAAAAAAAAATATAAAGCCCAGAAATATCAGAGATAAAAATTGCCTATGTTACTCGCTGATAACATCAGTAGCATTCCATTGGTGAAAGAATTTTAAAAATTGGTCGTCATCCCCCGGTTTAGTTCTCGTTCCCGGGCAAATACTGGGATGAAAATAGCCTTTATATGGTATTCACTGATAATATAGTTTTTCATTAGTGAATTAATTTTTAAAACCATTAAATTCCCATGATTTCACCGCCATTGTACCCGATCCCGTAGAAATATCAGGATAAAAATAGCTTAAATATGGCTTAAAAATAGCTTTCCATTAGTGAAATAATTTTAAAATCGACCTAAATCTCAAGGTTGCTCCAGCCACACCGGGATAAAATATAGCCTGGGATAAAGTATAGTCTTAAGTTATTCCTTATGTACGCCTGGTAGACCTGATGGTAAAATATAATCAATATCGGTCCAGCCATTTTGAAGATTAACTGTAACGAATAGACAGACAGACAAAAAAATTTGGACCGTATTTTGTGAGCATAAATAAAACCTATTATTTTGATAGACAAACAGACGCTTCAAATTTATTTATTTGTAGAGATAGAAAATTGGAATAATATCTTGATTGTAACTTACTGTCTGGTAGCTGCTAGAAATATTACCTCGCTTTCATTGTTCGTGGGTGTCGCAAAATACTACTAAGACAAAGATTTACATCAACCTGGACCAATTGGTGATGCCGTCTGGCCAACAATGTCGTCCGCCAGGTCATAAAATGTTGCTAGAACCTTTGCAATATATCTACGATGGCAGAAGAGTGCCTTCATATCGCGTCGATCCAAAGTAATTAGGATAAGCGCAAAATAATGATGATATATCATTGGCTGGGTGTCTTCGACTATATGCGTTTTATCCCTTTGGGGCAGCCAAAAATTGTTTCTTAGTGAGTGCTTACCCCATATAACCGATCGGTATACAAAATTTTACATTCTTAGGCCCAGTATCTTTGGCTATACACTTTCACCCTCGCCAAAAAATTTTTTATAGTGCTTGGTAAGTGAGCACTAAGAAAATCTTGGGGTAATCCAAGAAAGCCGACCGTGTACTAAAATGATCCTTCGTAGGCTCAGTGATTTCGGTTAAACGCTGTTCACCCCCTTAGGGCTAAAATTGCAAAAATCTCTCTTTCCCCAAGAAAAGCTACTTTATACAAAATTCCATGTTTCTAGGCCTAATGATTTCGGCTATATATTTTGCACCCCTATAGGAGTTGATTTTAATAAAATAATTTCTTAGAGCTCACTTACAACAAAAGAAAGAGAATTGCATAGAAAGTTTTACGTTCCTAGCACTAATAGTTTCAGGGGGTAATTTTCCAAAAATCCTTTGCTAGTGCTCGTATACCCCAAGAAATAAGACGATGTAAAAAGAAAATACTTTCCCCTATTTCAACCCCTTATACCTATTTTTTCGCGATAAAAAGTAGCCTTATATCCTTTCTCAAGCTTTAGTACATATCTGTACCAAATTTAATCAAAATTGGTTAAGTGGTTTCGACGTGAAAGGCTATATGCTTTTCAACCCCTTAAGGGGGTGAATTTCCAAAAATCCTTTGCTAGTGCTCGTGAACCCCAAGAAATACGATGGTGTAAAAAAATACGTTTCTAGGCCCAGTGGTTTCGGCTGTATGCTTTTTGGTATTTTAGGGGTTGAATTTCATCCCCATGTAAATGAAATTTCCAAAACGCTTGAACGAATATTTATTTATTTATTATCAGGTACCTTAATACAAAAATTCGTGGTTCTATCATCGAAAATGACGAATTTCCATACAAAATGTCATCCCCTATTTCAACCCCTTATACCCATTTTTTCGCAATAAAAAGTAGCCTATGTCCTTTCTCAAGCTTTATTCCATCTCTGTATCAAATTTCATCAAAATCGGTCCAGTGGTTTAGACGTGAAAGCGTAGCAGACAGACAGACAGACAGACAGACAGAGTTACTTTCGCATTTATAATATTAGTAAGGAAGTAAGGATTGCCAACTTGAGCAGAGCGTACCTCCCACTCTTCTTAAGTTTGTAAGGAAAAGCTTAAACAACTATTGTATGGGGGTTTTCATATGATAACGGAGTAAAAATGTAATTTACTGCCCCCTATCTTCGATGTGGGTGTCGTAATAGACGACTAAGCGTTATAATATGCATATAACATCTATATTAAAAGCGAAAACTTGAAATAAAACCCTATACCAACCCGTCTAACCAGCGGTACATTGCCATTCTATTATGGAGGAGGGTCAAGCTCAGCAGTGGGATGTACATGAGCCGTGATGATGATGATATAATGTACCTACTTACACGTATTCATCACAGAAAAAGATTCCATAAGAAGTTTCATTTCAATAATCATACCAAAAAGTCTACAGTTAAAAATAAAATGCTTTTAACGGACTAAACATAGAAAATTGAATAGTATAGCTACGATTTTGATAGTTATTCATTTTACCCTTGCTGATATGATTAATAACAGATATTCTAAAAGGTCTGTTAGAAAGCATCTCACTTTTTTTACATACAATGATTACGTAATCTTAAATTGTGGAGAAGTTTCTTTTAAACAATTAAAAATGAGTACTTTCGTTCCTAAAAAGTTAATATAAACAGCGTAAAAACGAAATATTAGTCCATGCGGTGACGAAATAAGAATACAATTCATCGCCCCCTGTGTTATCCGTGGTTATCGTAAAAGACGATTAAGGGATGTAATATGCATATAACATCTATACAAGTGAAGGAATTAAAATAAAACCCGATACCAACCCGTCTGACCAGCGTGGTAGTAGGTGAATTTCGTTCCTATTGTAGAGGAGGCCCGAGTGCAACAGTGGGACTTACGTGAGCTGAGATGAGGGATGAGAGGAGGGAAGGTACACCGTTCTGCCACCACTGCGCTTGCGATGAGGATACGGCGCAGCACAGTGCCTACCTAACGCTGCCGACCGTCAGGAACGGGGACGCGGTCGCAGCCTTCTGCGAGGCAGTAATCTCGCGGAAGGAGGCGGCGGGTCAAGCGCGCGAGGAGCGCAGCCTCGATGAGGCGACCTGCCGTCAGCGACTGGGGCGGCGTAGACGCGACTATCTGCGCCTCATGCCGCCCTAGCCGAGGCGTGACGTGACCGTCGGGCCGACCACTGACGACAAGTAACCTTACTCCGGTGGTCGGTCCAACGACGAAGGCGACGTGGTGTTCGGGTGGGTTGCGGGCGTGCGTGCTTACGCCCTTCTGTCGCCCCGGACGGAGTGGTGCGAGGAGTGCGCAAACCGCAACCCACCCCAAAAAAAAAGCCCAGTAGTAAGAGATATATGAACTGATATGAATTAATGAAAAAAGCTTTCACTTCAAAAATATTCAGCAAATAAAAACATAAAGCGAACGTTTACCCAATGAAATATTATGATAACTAGTCGTGTATACATAACAGAAACATCAGTTGAATAGAACAATATGTCAACAAGTAAACAAACAATGGAAGTTGTTATTTTGTAAATGGACGTCTCTTTGAGAAGCGGCGGAATGTCGATAGCCATAAATAAGGAAACATTCTGGAGATGTTTCATAGTACTTTATATTAATCTAAAAATGTATTGACCACGTAATATGCACGATATATAGGACTAGTAGTTAATTAGTAATGAGACTCATCCTAGCCATCACCATCCGTCACCACTCATCCCGTCTATCATTGCATATCCCATCCATCACCAATCAACTCGTGCGTCATCATTCGTCACCAATATTCCTATCTGTTACCACTCATCCCAAGCTGTCACTTCACTCACTTCACAAATTATAAATAATATATAATAGTGCGAGCGGAGATGTAGGAACAGCAGTTAATAAGTGATAGGATGTCGTTTGTAAGATTTGATTCAGTCATAATCTTTTGCATAATATTTGAAATCTGTATTATAACATGGTTCGAAGGGCATTAGACCGGAGTTAATATTTATAAAACCTTTGTATAACTTTATTTGAAGAAATGAGTAATCTCTAAACAATCATTTGTGGAGTTCACAAAGGATCTTGTATGGGAATTGAACTTTTAACACTTGGAAGTATTTGAAACGCTACACCATCTGTGAAGTCACATTATATTTATATTGCATCAGAATAAAAGTTTATGGCGATCTCTTGCAAATTAACGCTTATATAAACTACAAACTATTATGTATCTATCATACTATCGAAGATCTCTATTAGCCATAGATCTCTCGCATTAGGAATAATGCCACGCACGAACAGACAAATTTATAAGTATAGTCAACATCATAATCTCAACATATACGTTCCATTGCTAAGCGCGAGCCATCTCCACAATAGGAAAAAAAATGACCTACTTGGTATAGTAGGTCATTTTTTTTACGCTGGACAGACTGGTTAGTGTAGAGATTTTTTCGAGTTCTCCTTCTCTTGCATCGATATATTTTTTTTATTTGAAACGGAGGCAAACGAGCAAACAATACACCTGATGGTAAGCGATACTGCTTATGGACCTTTGCTAGGCCGCTGCCTAACATGAAGAAAGTGAAAAGAGTGTGAATGCGTGCAGTGAAGTTCGGTGACACTAAAGGCATTACCAAAACCCACCACACGCTAACACCCTCGGATATTTGTGGAGCCGGCTGTCTCACTCACCCGACGAAGTGCAGTAACAAATCGCTACTACCCAGACGTCGATTTTCTGCTCAGTGTGGTACTACCCCGGACGGAGCGGCCCGCGGCTGTAGACAGACAACTGTCAACATTGTGATTCTACCAGTGTCAGCATGCATCCATACTTCCATACTAATATTATAAATGCGAAAGTAAGGATGTTTTTTTGTTTGTTTGTAACGCTTTCACGCTTAAACCAGGGAACCGATTTCAAAAATTCTTTCACCAATGGCAAGCTATAATATCAGGGAGTAACATAGGCTATATTTTATCTCGGTATTCCCACAGGAACGGGAACTACGCCGCGGGTAAATCGACTGAAACCGAAGCGAAGCGAGGGCGGGTTTCTAGTATACTATATATCGGCGCACGATTGATTATTTTATAAACTTGAATTATAATTACAGTTAAAATAATTAGTTTTAGTTCAAAAACACATGTTATTATAAAACAGTTTTTATGAATTGTCATCGGGAGCTCCCCGCTCTCGGCTATACGAGTATTTGCTGTCGAGTCGCTTATTAGAGGTCTTCACGCTAGGAAAGCCCCGGGCTCGGATGGTATTACAAATAGAGTAATCAAATTATTCACAGCCCATTTAATTATATTACTGTGTTGTATTTTTAATGCAGCCCTCAAATATAACATCTTTCCTTCACAGTGGAAAGAGGCCGTGGTAATCGGAATCCACAAACCCGGCAATAAACGTACCGAACCCAATGGTTATCGACCTATCAGCCTACTGAGAAGTTTAGGCAAATTATACGAACGATATAGGCTTCGTTCATATGCAGAGTTAAATAAACTCATACCGGACGCACAATTTGGTTTTCGCGCTAAACACAGTTGTGTTCAGCAAGTACATAGACTAGTAGAATACACCAGTAGTCAGTTCATTAGGGGACGGTACACTGGTGTACTATTTCTAGATGTAGCGAAAGCTTTCGATAAAGTTTGGCATGAGGGCTTAATTTACAAATTATATTTATTAAAAATCCCCGAATATTTAATTCTAATAATACATGACTATTTGAGTCATCGCAGCTTTTGCTACAGAGTGGAAGGGACGTGATCGACCTCCCACCCTCTCAAGGCCGGTGTCCCACAAGGCTCGGTCCTAGCCCAATTTTTGTTTACGCTGTATACAAGCGATTTACCCAAGTTCACTCGTGTTCACACGGCGCTTTACGCCGATGACACCGCACTCTATTGTGCAGGTATGTCCCCGACAACCGTAGTCAATACACTCCAAAAAGCGGTTACCGCCCTTGCCAATTGGTATAGGAAATGGAGAATAGAAATTAATCGCGAGAAGAGCCAAGCGGTCATGTTCACTAAACGAACTGCCCGTTTGTGCTCTCCGGACCGTATCCCTCCTCTCACTCTCTTCGGCTGACCTGTCTCATAGAGCAGAGAGGCCAAGTACTTAGGTGTGACCCTTGATAGCCGACTCACTTTCCTGTCCCACTTGAAGCAGGTCCGCGCGCGCGCCGCCTTCGTGATGGGACGCCTTCATTGTTTATTAAATGCGAAATCAAAATTATCACTTAAAAATAAAGCCCGATTATACACTACCTGCATACGGCCAATCATGACGTATGCTAGTATAGTGTTCGCGCGCGTTAGGCCACACAGGATCCGCAGGTTACAAGCACTACAAAATAGATTTATACGACGGGCAACGGGAGCACCGTGGTTCATTCGCAATGTCGATCTTCACATCGATTTCGAATTGCCGACCATCAGGCAGTACATGAAGCGTTGCTCCCAGCGCTACTTTGACTCTGCCAAGACTCACCCCAATCCACTAGTGGTTGGGGCGGTAAACTACGTCCCTCAAAAATATCCGCGGTCCGACGTCCTCGTCATCTTCTTGAAGAAGAGGATGACGCTATTACGATCGCCCAAGACAGGGCCTACACAGCTCGCGCAGCGATAACACATAAAACTCCGCGGTATCGGCATCGCCATCGAGATCGAAAACCGCGCCGCGTAAAAGTCATTAGCTAAACGTGGCCGCCTACTTTGCTTTCAGCGACGCCCCGAGCCGAGGTCCGTTCCCCACAGGGGGAGCCCTCGGGCAATGTTCGCTTAACTTACTTACCGGGTTGAGAGCCATCTGCGCTCACCCATTGACCGCGTTAAGCTGTCAAGGTCATCTGCGACCAACAGCTACACACACACAAAAAAAAAGGTACGACATTTATTCGATCGCTAGCAGCCAAACAGTGCGGAGCTCTATACTCCACTTAGTTTTACACTAGAATTCAATAAAATGAGTACTGTTTCAACTTTATTGTATCAATTATGTTTATCATGGAATACAATCAACACTATCAACATCGTAGTGAGGTGGATGACGTTAGTCATGCTGACGTCATTGCTTTTAAAAACAACACGGCGCTACCTGCTACGTCATATATTATATTCCTTAATCGTATTTTACAATAGCCACGGACATCATTGTCAGTGATTGTTTTTATTCTTACTCCGTCATCACATAGATATAGGACAGTCGTATCAGCTCATATACGTCCCACTATTGCCATCGAGTCTTTTCCAAAACAGATGTACGATAAAATTTAATTTAATATGAAATGTTCAAAGTGGTGACGGTGTAAGAATACAATTCATCAACCCTTATCTTGCCCCTGACTTACTCGTAAAAGACGACTAAGAGATTACACGTACGATACTTATGAAAGAGAAAGAAAACTCGAAATAAAACTCTACACCATCTGACCAGCGTGCTATAGTAGGTAACCTTATCTTCCACTGTGTATAAAAATACAAAATTGAATCGTATAGCTACGATCATTTTTATGTGGTGACGGAATAAAAATACTATGCACCACTCCCTCTCTTCTCCGTGGGTATTGTAAAAGACGATTAAGAGATTAAATATGTAATTAACATTGTTTAGGCAGTTTAATGCCAAATATACATCCTGCCATCTTTTGGGTGGAATATACGCTTACGAGCTATCAACGACGTACCTGGCGCTGCATTCAGCCCGTTGTACGCTCACCTGACAAACGCTGTTTTTTACGCTCCTATTGACTTCCAGTCAACTAATTGGAAAAAATCCTAATCCCCTCAAACTTGGCTTTTGTTCTACGCTACGTCGCCTCATCTGCTGCTTCTTCTCTTCTCTTCTCGGGCGCAAGCTTTTAGTAGTGAACGAAGTCTGCTGAAACCCAAGTGAGTATTATTTCGTTCAGTATTTGGTTCCCTGTATTATCTGGCATTTACTTCTTGTGTAATCTACTTTCTACCACATCAACGTTTAAACCGCATCTCCAAACATATATGGAAAAGAAAGAAAACTCGATGTAAACCCCGTATCAGCCACTCTGATCAGCTTGGTAGAGTAAATAAATATCCCTCCCATTGTGGAGAAGACTCGAACACAGCTTTGGACTTTGTATGCTCATATACGTGTGTGCCATTGATGATAGAATAGCGTTCTAAAAATACATATTTATCTCAACCACTTACTCCGTGGCTACAGGAGATTCATTAAATTATAAACAAAACACCTACTTACATATTAAATACTAAATAGGCAACGACCTGAGTCAGGACTCACTCAAATAGAAAGTAACCGCTCATAACCCTATGAAATAGCTGACGCATCAAGTAATTAATCTCTGCCCTAAAGTTAATACGTTCATTTAACATAAGCCGGGAACATCCTGGGAAATGTAAATTCATGGTAGCCTCAGGCTATATTTAGTTCGGTCTGTTCGGGTAACGAACTTACCTCATTTAGCTACTTATACAGGCAGTGTCCCAATTTTATGTAAAGGATTCTATACGTGAAGTGGATCTCTTCTTTATCGTCAACGTAATTCATGGATGGCCGCATTCATCATCTCAACTCATACACGTCCAACTGTTGGATTCGGGCCTCTGAGCTTTCGGGAGGGAAATTGACCTATTATACCACGCTGGTCTGATGTGTTAGTGTAGGGGTTTGTTTCAGGTTTTCCTTCTCTTGCATATATATTCATCATCATCAGCATCTCAGCTTATATAAGTCCCACTGTTGGGTTCAGGCCTCCTCTATAATGGGAGGGGTAATATTGTACGCATTATATCATTATGATAATTACAGTACTTGTATCATTTACGTCCCATTGTTGGTCTCGAACCTTTTCCACAATAGGATGGAAATTGACCTACTATTCCACGCTGGTCAGACGTATTGGAATAGGGTTTTGTTTCGAGTTTTACTTCTCTTGCACAGATGTTATTTGGTTATTATATGCCTTAGTCGTCCTTTACGATACCCACGGGCAAGATAGGGAGTCGTGAATTGTATTCTTACTCCGTCACAACACGGACACTGTGTGTTCACTTAACTATTAGAATCCACCGATGATACAATCGCCAGTTTCACCACTATATAATAATATAATTTATTGCATGTATTTTACATACATTATTAATTTTTAAACTAACTTTTAGGTACCATAGGAGGGGTATCATTCTCTTGGTTAGGTGCCAAGAGAATGATACCCCTCTATTGTACTAGGTATTTGTAAGACTAACTTTAATCATCAATTTAGTAGCCAGCCGTTTATGATCCCAGATTCGGGAATTCTCAGGACCAGCCATGAAAATGGATAAGCCAATGGATGGATACTGAAAAAATATTACTTAATATTTTGTTTATATCATCCGAGTGATAGTATCTGGCTATATGACATTGATATGTTTATACTTAGCACCAATAACAAACATCAAAATTGTTTTTGTCCTACTGTGAAGAAGGCTTCCAGGTCAAATTCAACAGGTGAATAATCATAATCTATTTGCTTCATGTAAATAATTAGATTATTAAACTTTAAAAAGTAATATTTATAAGTAGCAATCATTTCCTAGGAAAAGAAAACAATAAATTGTAATATAAATAAACTATAGTACGAAGCATCCATTTAAATTCAAGTATTTAATCGATGAAATCCATAACGACATTAATTTTTCTTAAAATTCTACTTTGTTTTCATTTAAAAATTTATGTTCATAGTGCTTTAATTTCGACAGAAGTAGTTCAGAATAGTTCGATGTCCAAACTTGTCAAAAATTTTTGGTGAAACTAAGTTCGAAGTGGTGACGTCATGGGCGACAGTGCACGCTTATAACACAAAAACAATATAACATTCAGATTAAGTGAAGGAATATAATTTTAAACCCGTTTCTTAGTGAAATAAATGTCTATTTCAGTGGAAGCAGTCTGGATATTTAAATAAATTATACTTTGAAACTTATTAAATAACTGTTGAAATTACTCAATGGCCCTTGATTGGCTATTAAACTGTTCAAGTATACGTAAAACCACTTCAAATGGCCATTAAGTAAACCACTCGTAATCCTCATTCATTATTACTTGCTTCATTAACTACCTTTTTAAATTTTTGACTATTGACGGCTACGAGCAACGGCTTAAGACTTTAAAGAAAATCTATTCATCCATCCTATGGACACTTTCTTTTTAGGTAAGACTGTTGTCTTATTCTTCTTATTATTCTTGTTGTTGTCTATGCACTAAGGAAATTATCCTTGTGTTGCCCTGCAACACAGACTTTACAAATATGTAATTAACGAACAGAAATTACATCCAGATTCAGAACAACAATTTGTGGATTGCACAAAGTGTTTGTCCTGCATGGGGTTCGAACCCAGGACACTGACACGGCTAATAATTTAATTGCACAGATGGCGTAGTGGTTAAGATACCAACCTACAGTGCAAATGTCAGTGATTTGAATCCCATGCAAGACTCAGAACAACACTTTGTGCGATCCACAAATTGTTGTTCTGAGTCTGGATGTAATTTGTGTCCGTCAGTTATATGTTTACAAAGTTTCCAACTATATAAGAATTATTTGAGCAGTGTGATTAATTATAAAAAAAAAATGTTAATCAAACTGAAGTCTGAGAATGTTATCATATTTTAATATTATCTTTGCCATCTTGAGTTTTAGTCTTACTCACAGCAATCAAGGTCACTGGAGGACTAAATTATCGTGAAAAATGTTAACGTTATTACAAATATTTATATCCACTCACTAAAGCTTTTATATTTTTATATCAAAATAAATTCTTTCAGAAACAGAAAACGCTATAATTATATCAACACCTCAGCCCATACCTACGCTACATTTTTGGGCTCGTAATTTCTCGACTGGAGTAGGGATTTTATATCTACTCTCCTTTTTTGATGTTTTATGCATATCATACCCACGCTTATTACGTAATTAGCGAACCTAACAACTCCTTATAATGATCATATCAATATTAAAGATCTCTTGTGTTTTAAATAAATAGATTAACTAGGCAACCGCACTAAATAATCTAATTTAATATAATATGTATTACTTATTTATTGTAAGGCACATTGTGTTTTCATGCGATGGCCAAGTTAATCTGTTTATTTAAAACATTAAAGATTTTTAAATATTGATATGGTTGCTTTAAAAAGTTGTTAGGTTAGCCAATTATGTAATAACTTGAGACAGAAGGTCCCTTAAGTAGGGACTGAATAAATTAACCAACTTAGTTTTATATAGATCCCACAACTTTTTACGGCAGAAGAACTGAGATGCGAGACTTGGTTTCTTTTTCCATGTTATGTTTTTGATGGTATAAATTATTACCACTGATACTACACTAATCAGACGTGTCGGTACAGGTTATGGATATATTGTTTCGAGTTTTTCTTCTCTTGCATAGATATTATAAGCTTATTATATCTCTTAGTCATCTTTTACGACATCCATGGGTAAGGTAGGGAATATAATTGTATTCATACTCCTTCACCACACGAATAATGGCAGTATACCCTCTTTGAAAGAACTTGGATACAAGAGCAGCCGTTGAAATACTTATGAATGGATTACTAGAGTGTCAGTGCCATCCATGTTATAACAAGCCACGGTCAGGTATGTATTAAAACAGCTTCCTTCCTCAAAAATACAAATCGAGTCAGTTTTATTACAGAACAAACTTTTATCTTCAAGTCGTTATTTTAAGATGACCTTGCTGTTTAAAACTTTACTTTGGCAACGTTTAGTGACGCATTTGTCACAAAAAAACTCACTTAAGATAACAAATGGCCTACTTTAATATTTGTTTATTCAATGTCGTTTTATTTATTCAAGCTTTTACCTTCTAGGGGATTCAGCAGCATTATTTTAGCACTCACTGTTGAGCTCAAGCCGAAGGCAGAAATGGACCTATTTTACCACACTGGTCAGACGTTTTGGTATAGATTTTTATTTCGGCTTTTCCTTCCGTCTTCTATGATATGCACGATTAAAATAGGAGGTGGTGCATTGTAATCTTAGTCCGTCACCACACGGATTGTGTAGTACTTTCACAGTACATGTTTCCATTTTTTGCATAGACGTAATTTTCATATTATATTAGTAGTCTTTTACGACATCCACGAGTAAGATTTTGAATACACGAGTGAGATTTTTTAGTTATATTCTTACTCCACCAATACACGGCACAAGGGGATTAGCTTATATGTAACCATCATCCACTACCGTCAAATTGATCTTATTACTTATATTTTAAACCACGATTATATCCTAAATTCCGTGGGATAACGCTGTGTGTTATTGGCTACGAATACTACCAATTACGTTGCTGTTGACTGTCGTAAAAGAGGACTTCCGTCTTGTCAAGAATTACATTCTTATGGAGAGCTGACGGCAAGCAAGTGACCAATCATAAAACAATACAAGAGAAAAAAGAAAGCCATAGGTCCATTCATTTGAGACGATTGAGCTTATGATCAATAAAATTTGAATTTAATGAGATATGTGTTGATAGAAAGCGTAAAGAAGCTTCTATTCATAAGGCTAGGTGACTAACCGGCTGCAGCTATAAATTACCAAGTAAAAGCAATTTGCTAATGCACTTAATTCGGTTAATTACACGTTTGAAACATTGAACCGAGGCCCCTCCAGTCGAATTGCTCAATGGATAATGACGTCCCGGTAACCAATTCGCGGAGCGAGACATTCCCACCGTGGCCGCACATAGCCATCATCCGTCGATAAAGTCCAACAAGCATCTTCGCCTCCAAGTCTCACGAGGGAATCCCGGTTAACAGAAATACTACCTCGCCAAAGTGTCTTTATAATGCCAACCCATCTATGCGTAGGAATTATAGCATTATGCCTCCACTCTAATTCATGTGAAACAGTGGACATCTACATGTTTATATGTGTTGACGGAATAAGAGTATTTTTCATTACCTCAGATCTTCCTAGTTGATGCCGAAAAAACGCCTAAGGCATTGCAGATCTATGAAACATCTTTGCAAGAAAAGGAAGAGATAAAATAAAACTTATTACGAACACGTTTAACCAGAGTGATGTAAGGTTAATTGCCCTCGAAATGTGTAGGAGGCTCGAGCCAGCAGTAGGACGTATATGAGCTGTGATTATGCTGATGATTAAATTAATATACTAGCAAGCGAGGGCGTCGCTTCGCTTCGGTTTTAGTCGTTTTACCCGCGTAGTTCCCGTTCCCGTGGGAATACCGGGATAAAATATAGCCTAGTGTACGCCCTGATATTATAGCTTTCCATTGGTGAATTTTTGAAATCGGTCCAGCCGTTTTGAAGATTACCCGGAACAAACAGACAGTCAGACAAAAATTTTTTTAATCTGTATTTTAGGCATAGGTGTCATGCAAATAACCGTGTGAGCATGAAAAAAGCCTATTATTTTGACATTACAATCAGACAGTCCAATTTTATTTATTGGTATAGATTCAGAATTTACAATAATTTTAATTATGATTTCTATTATACGTAACTGTTGATTTGTCCAATACGTCCGGGGCGTTTGAATACGTGGTCGCGCATAATTTTAAAGATTTAGAGACGAATGTGCCTCGCGTTACTATATAAGTATATTTCTTTAGACCCATTACGATTTATATTAAGCTCTACAATATACTCGTATATATTGGATATATTTCTTTAATATATTGGTGAGCTTTAAGCTAATTGGACAGTTTAGTTATTGAAAGAATTTCTAAAAAATATATATATTCACTGAGGAGTTGTACTACGGACTAAAAATACCACTCACCAAAATAGGGGTGCTATGTCGCCCGTGGGTGTCGTAAGAAATGACTAATGGAATAGTATTCTGATAATATCGAGACTCGAACCCAATAGTGAGACGTATATATCTATGATGTGGTTAAGATAGCGACCTACAGCGCCAGCGTCGGCGGTTCGAATCCCTAGCGTGACAACACTGTGCGATTCACAATATGTTTTTCTGAGTCTGGATGTAATTTGTGTCCGTTTGTAAAGTCCCCCGCAATACAAGGATTATTTACCTAGTGCAGGGTATTGTCTTTATAAAAAAAAGCAAGAAAAAGATTATGTACAAAGCCGCTAAGTATCTTACTGGATCTTCTTCTTGGCAGTCGGATTCCGTAGCTAATTCGATATTTGAGATAAAATATTCAAAATTCACAATATGTTAGTACCCCCTTTTTATTGATATTGATGGCAAACGAGCAAACAACATACTTGATGGTAAGTGATCCTGCTGCTCATGGACCTTTACTCCGGACCGGTCTGCAGTCGTAAACAGACGCCTATCGACGATGTTATCCCATCATATAAATATTCCCGTGCGGTTTACAAATTTTAATTTTGCTAATGTAAACAACCACAGGTTTATGAATAATTACGTAGGTGTTTTTTTTTTTTTTTGTGGGTGGGTCGCGGTCGGCGCGCCTCCGCACCACTCCGTCCAGGGCGACAGAGGGGCTTAAGCACGCAACTCCCGCGACCCACCCAAAAACCACGTAGCCTTCGTCGTTGGGCCGACCACTGGAGCAGCGTTAACTTGTCGTCAGTGGTCGGCCCGACGGAATACCCCCTATTGGGGTACCCTCCCATCGACCGACGTCCCCCCCTCGGGGAGGACGTCGGTCTTTCCTCACGCGGTCGGCCTCTCGGCGGGTGACGGACTAATCCCCGGTCACGTCACCCGCGGCCTCGGCTAGGGCGGATAATCACGTAGGTATGCTGGAATTTGTGTGTAATTAAAATTTAAGGATAATGGTGTTTATATTGTATAAAATATAGCTTGATCTCTGTGACAGTTGTCTCTAGTGCTGTTACGTTTACGATGAAGTCCGGAGTTTTTTTTATCGATAAAACTCATTATTTTTATAATTGTGATTTTCTATTATAAATGAAATACAATCAATGAAAATCTTTTTGAATGTAAATCAAACAAAAACTGTTTTTTGACTGTTTTAATTATTCGAAAGGAGTACAATCAAGGTCAACGTTACCATTGTCATCATCACTGGAGCGTGCCTGCTAGAACATTCATCATTTTTTGCCAAAATATGGACAGTCGTTAGATCAATCGATTAATTAACTGTTTCATGAATGCTTAGTTTATTGACAATCATCATCATCATCATCTTGCTCTTATCCCAATTACTTGGGGTCGACGCAATATGTCATCTGTTTTGACATATTGCAAAAAGTTTCGGCAATGACTTTTATGACCGGCCGCCTTCCTGATGTCAACCCTCCTTGGGAATGTAATCGTTGACCCAAATGGTACCAGATGAAGTTGGTCCGGGTCAATCTAGGGCTCTTAGTCGTCTTTTACGACACCCACGAGCAAAGCAAGGGTTGGTAGTATTCGAAGCCGCTACCACACAGCACATAATAATGCGTACATATTATTATCATTTACTCTGAGACAAAAAGTAGTTTTTAATGTTAAATGAAATCAATTTATGTATTTTATAATGTAACTGTCTGTTGTAATTGTAAAAATATGTTGAATGTTTTATATAGGTACTGTATTGTGCTTATTTCTTTTATGAATAATTTAATAAAGGTCGGTTATCGATCCACGTATATCGACTGTCCCATCTCTTTTTTATTTTCAGCAGAGTATGACCTTGTACGTGCGTAAGCGTCAATTTTCTATAAAATGTTTACTAGGTATTTCAGTACTTACGAAGGTACATTTTAAACATGAATATTGATATTTTTATATTTATAATATATTGCACTTCAGCTGCAATAAAACTGGCACGAAAATAATGAAAATATATGTGATACAAAATAAAATTGTAAACATGTCGCTCGTTCAAACTTACTTCGTTGGTTTCGTTGACATCTGTCACAGAGATCAAGGTATATTTTATGAACTATAGTCAAAATGGCGTTAGGGAAGCACACGACAAGTGGTTATGGCGGCGTCTTCGAACGCCTGTATGGTCTGTCAAAAAAAAACCGCAATTTTTTAATACAAATCTAAAAAACACAATAGGGCTAGAGATACACTATTTTTAATTTTTTTTTACCCCCTACTCAACAAGAGGGAGGTTATAAGTTTGACGTCAATGTGTGTCTGTCTCTGTGTGTGTGTATCTCTCTGTGGTATCGTAGCTCTCAAACGGATGGACCGGTTTTGATGCACTTTTTTTTTTCACTTGTAAGCCAGTTTACTTGGGTGGTTCTCAGCTAAATTTGGTTAATATCAGTCCAGCAGTGTAAGAGTATCAGTTCTATTCCAAAATTATATAATAGCGTATTATCCGATTAAATGCCCACGCGTGCCAGTATAACAAATAAAGGCATCACCCCGCATTATGAAAATAACACTTGTATTTCGTAGAAGTTTACAATTATACTATTAATAAACACAATTATACCCAGATTCAAAACAATAATTTGTGGATCGCACTAAATATTGT
This sequence comes from Lymantria dispar, assembly GCA_032191425.1. NCBI lineage: Eukaryota > Metazoa > Arthropoda > Insecta > Lepidoptera > Erebidae > Lymantria > Lymantria dispar. The sequence goes on from CM063449.1 coordinate 1,494,443, forward strand.
TCTGCGTGGGAATTGAACTCACGATACTAGCACGATAGGTCGGTATCTTAACCACTTCGCTATCTCTGAAGTGTATCACTGTTTTAATTAAAATGTCTTCAGTCAGTAATCCATCAGGTTATCGTCGTCCACTGTTAAATATAAGACTTCTTGTGTGAGAACAAGCCTTCATCATCATCTTAGCCCACATAAGTCCCACTGTTGGGCTCGGGTCTCCTCTAATGGGAGGGCTATGGACCTAATATATCACGCTAGTCAGATATGTAGGCATAGGCTTGTATGTCGAGATTTCCTTCTCTCTTACATAGATTTTATTCGCATATTATATCACTTAGTCGACTTTTACGACACCCACGGGCAAGACAGAGAGTGATGAATTGTATTCACACGGAAGAGAAGTTTAGAATTAATAAAATTTCGTTCACATGTTTACAAAGTACTACAAGAGTTCATCTATACTTTTGACCGGATTAGCGACAAGTCATCGACTCAGTTCATAGGCCCATTCACCTTGCATCCGAGTGTAGACAAACACCCTTAAAATAAGAGGGTGTAATAAACTGTGAGATTGCGACGGGTTCGACGTCTCACACATCCGTTTTGAGCGAAAGGATTAGGCTTTTATCTGTACATCACACAAATATATCCAACTCTTATCTACGGCCACGTTAATGAGGTGGAAATAATTGTACGCGGGTTTTAAGGCAACATTTAGAATTTAAAAGGAAAGAAAGGGTTAAAAGGTTTTCCTTATAAACCTTTGTAATATTTGAACTCTTCATGTTTTGAAATTTTTGCAGTATCACTTAAGTATATAATTAAATAAGAGTGGAAATTTTGTTAATTAAAAGCTATTTTGGAGCTTAGATCATCTAAAATATTTTAACTACAATAACAGCCATAATAAACATAAAAGAATCTACGTAATTGTAAAGCTAAAACATGTTACATAGATTAAAATTTTTACACTATCCATTTAAGAAGTCTTTGCCATCTGTACAGGCGTAGTGTGGGCTATGGACTAACGCCGCGTTTGACAGAAGAACCTAAGGTTATAGTTTGATGTACCTAAAGCCCTTAAGTTCCTAGCCTATATGATGGGATACCTGCACCGCGCTACCTAAGGTGACAGGTAGATGTGAGATGGATGTTTGGGTGGAGGATTGGTAATTCTCACTGCCGGTCAAGCAGACTCACAGGACCGGTCAGAACTGACGGCTAAGGGTGTCTTGGCCACAGTGAGATGGAGGTTTGGGTGGAGGATTGGTAACTCTCACTGCCAGTCAAGCAGACTCACAGGACTGGTCAGAACTGACGGCTAAGGGTGTCTTGGCCACAGTGAGAGGGATGTAAATGAGAGATGAATAAATTCAAATCTGATTTATTTTACACAATGTACACCTTATATACTACTTATTGCTAATACACACATATACCATTTTGTGTTAGTGTGTCGTACGTGTAAAGTATAACGCAGTGTCTTTAAATCATGTCAGTGCTAATTTTGCACATTATGTTGACATGCTTTACTTGTATGTTGACATGCTCTACTTTTGAGTTTGCTGCGTTGCATGTTCAATGTGCATTGAACATTCTGGGGTCTCTCAGGAACACGACTGCAAGTCGTATAATTCGATAACCTCATATGGTCCAATGTGTCCTTCCGTCGTTTGTGGTGTTTGGACTGTAGTCTGGGGACGAGGTTTCCCATACCGTGGCCGTGGTTGTGGTGGAGCTGCCTGCTGTTTGTCTGTCTCTGTGGCTTGTGTTGTAGTTGTCTCCTTGTCTTGTCTTCTCGTAAGTCTATCTCGACATTGTTTGAGTGGTCTGAAATAAATTAAAAGACAAGCTAATACTATTAAAGAAAGAGATGTCACGGTGCTAACCACATAGGAATGAGACTCTATTCGCCTCCATATTGTGTTATCTAATCTTGTTTTTAGCTTTGCTTCTGAAGCGGCTAAGTGGTCAAATATACTGGTGGAGCTATCTAATACTTCCTCCTTCGGTATGTCTGGTATCTCTGATTGGACTACTTGTGTGTCTAGAGTAAAATTACTCCTTTTAAAATATGATGCTTGCACAGTTGTTGTTGTTATTCGTTTAGCTGCAAGAATGTTGTTCAACGTCTTTACTACACAGCTTTCTGAAATGTGTAGTACTCCTATATCCTCTAGGTTAATTTCTTGTCTTTGTCCATCACATATTATCGAAGCTGATTGTGTTTTTGTAGTGATAAACATCCACGTATTCTGCATGTAAAGTTGTTTCCATAGAATTGTAGATTGAATGTTGTATCTTCTTGATGTGCATTCTCTTCGTTCAAATGATAATAAAATTCTGCACAATGGGTGTCTTTTGTATACTGTTGTGTGTCAGTGCATAACTTTTGAAACTGATTAGTTATTTTTATCGTATTATTTAAATTCAGTTCCAAATCACTCCTTTCGTAATTAGTTTCTATTCTAAAACTTCCTCTGTTTATTGTTGAAGTACCTATTTGTTCTACATATAGGCCTGGATTTAAATGTTTCATAGTAAACATTGATGTACTTGTTAATTGTCCGATACACAATAATAATGTAGTATAGAGTAACACGCCTGACTTAAGTGTCTTAGACTTTTTATTTATGTTATTTGCTATGTTACTATTCACAGGCGTTTCGGTATTTTTTCTTAACGTATTCGTGTTAGTCATTAATTCTTCCTGATATACGGGTAAAGGAATTAATGTATGTATTGATCGTTTTTGACATAAACCTGTCGATTTTTTGAGTGTCACTACTCTTATCACCCCGTCGCTTCCTGGGTGAACGCTTTCCACTTTTGCCAAGGGCCACTTACTTGGACTTATGTTTTCATCTTTTATTAGTACTATGGTTCCAATTTTGATATTTTCTTGAGTTTCTTTCCACTTGTATCTTTGTTGAAGTTGATGTAAATAATCAGATGACCAGGCTTTCCAGAAATCTTTCTTCATTCTTTGAATTTGTTTCCATCTATTTATTAAATCAGTATTTATGTTTGATAACGGATCTGGGATTCCAACTGCTTCCCGACCAATTAAAAAGTGACTAGGCGTTAGTATTGTATTATCATTGATGTCTTCGCTTTGTGCACATAACGGCCTCGAGTTTAGGCAAGCTTCAATTTGATGTAAAAATGTTATCATTTCTTCGTACGTTAATGTCGATTCTCCAATTACTCGACGTAAATGGTACTTTACTGATTTTACGCTGCTCTCCCAAATCCCACCAAAATGGGGGGTTGCTGGCGGATTAAAATGCCACTGAGTACCTATACTGGTCATCGTATTTTGGAATCCAGGTGACTGTGTTATTTGCAATAATTCTTGTTCCAAAAATTTCGCTGCGCCTACGAAGTTCGTGCCATTGTCACTATACATATGTGACACGTGTCCTCGTCTGGCCATGAACCTCCGCAGTGCCGCAATAAATGTTTCAGTTGTCAAATCTCCCACTAATTCTAGATGAATTGCTTTTGTTGCTAAGCATACAAATACAGCAATATATGATTTGTAGGACTTGTGACCTCTTCCTTTCATTGTTCTTGTTTGTATTGGTCCCGCATAATCCACTCCAGTGTGACTAAATGGATATGATTGCGTGACTCTTGCTTTTGGAAGTATCCCCATTTTCTGTACTTTCGTTTCGGACCTGTATCTCGCGCATTTGACGCACTTTTTTAGTGTACCTTTGACAACTTGTTTTCCACCTATAATCCAGTATTTTTGTCGTAGGACAGCTGTAGTTAGTTTATTTCCTCCATGTAATGTTTTCATGTGTGCGTTTTGTATTATTAATGACGTTATATGATGTCGGCGTGGTAATAGTATAGGATGTTTTTGATTATATGGCAAGTCAGCGTTTTCTATTCGACCTCCAACTCGTAATAATCCATCGTTATCAATAAATGGATCTAGTGTGGATAATTTACTGTTTTTCTGCAGTGATTTTTTCTTTCGAATAATTTCTTTTTCATCGTAAAATTCTTCTTGTTGCAATATGCATAGAATTCGTTTCTCTGTTTCTTCTAGTTCCGTACAGGATAATGGTTCGTGCTTTTTGCGCTTGCTGATAAATCTGTAGCAATACGCTAATGTTCTTATCATTTTATTGTAGTTAGAAAATCGACTCCAGATGTCATACTTTTCATTCGTAGTATTAATTGTTGTTGATAAACAGTACTTGGCTTCTTCATTTGGCTGTGGTGCTGTTGTTGTAATAGGTATATCACTCGTCTGTAACCATGGTGGGCCGTTCCACCATAAGGAACAGTTTATTAATTTTTCTGGCTCCAATCCTCTTGATATAATGTCCGCTGGGTTTTCAGACGATATGACATGATTCCATTGAGCGTTAGGTTTTATGCTGTTAATTTCTGACACTCTGTTGGCCACGAACGTATGCCATCGCCCAGGATCTCCTTTTATCCATCCCAACGTGATCATAGAATCCGTCCAGCATGAAATCACGGTATTGTTATCACCGTTTAGAGCATTTTTTATTTTTTCTATTAAATTAGCCAATAATACTGCGGCGCATAGCTCAAGACGCGGTAATGTTGTTTTTTGTTTTTTCGGTGCAACTTTTGACTTAGCTTGGAGCAATGTTATGTAGTAACTGTTATTCACCATTACTCTGCTATAGACGACAGCCCCGTATGCTTTTTCTGAGGCGTCGCAGAATCCATACAGCTCAAACTTTGTCCTGTCTATCGTGTGACACCATCGTGGTACTTGTATATTTTCTATGTTTTTTAACTGTTTTTGTATTTCTGTCCATTTATTTCGTATTATGTCATTTACTGGTTGGTCCCATTCCATCCCAGACGTCCACAGTTGTTGTACTAGTAATTTTAGTGTTATGATGATGGGGGCCAACCAGCCCAACGGATCAAATATTTTCGCCACCTCTGACATAATGAACCGTTTGGTGGGTTTTGTGTTTTCTGTTATAGTTATTTGAAAACAGAATTTATCTTCGCCTGGAGACCATATAATTCCCAACGACTTTCTTGTTTCGTCTAAGGGAAGTTTCAGCATCCGACTTTCTTCTTTATCGCATGTTAAATTGTTCAACAATTCCGAACTATTTGAAGACCATTTTCGTAGTTGGAAACCACCTTTGTTTAACATTGCTATTAATTGTTCTTGTAATTCCTTGACGGAGCTTTCCTGGGATTCTCCTGACAAAATATCGTCAACATAGAAATCCTGTAACGTTACTCTACTGGCGATAGGGTAATTGTCTTGTTCGTCTAATGCTAGTTGTTGTAATGTTCTCACGGCCAGATAAGGCGCGCTTGTTGTGCCATACGTGACCGTTGTTAGTTCGTATTCACTAATGGCCTTTTTTGGAGAAAATCTCCATAAAATTCTTTGATATTTATAGTCTTCTTGGTTTATTTTTATGAACCGGTACATTTTCATAATGTCGGCCATGAAAGCAATCTTATGCGTTCTCCAGCGTAATAATATGTTTGATAAGTCTTGTTGAAGTCGTGGTCCTTTATGTAAATTTTCATTAAGGCTTATTTTACTACTTGTTTTACTACTAGCGTCAAATACCACTCGTAGTTTTGTTGTAAGAGAGTCTTCTTTTATTACCGCTTGGTGGGGAATATAATACTCTCCTGTGTAATATTCTGGTTTAGGTACTTTTCTCATATGACCCATATTTAGGTACTCGTACATAAATTCCTTGTATTGTTGGCGTAAATTTTCATTTTTTTCGAACTGACGTTCTAGTTGTAATAGTCGAGCCACGGCTTTTTTCCTTGACTCGCCATATTTTATGTTCGCGTCCTTAAACGGCAGTCGTACCGTATAAGTGCCGTCGAAACTTCGTATTGTAGTATTTGTATAGTAATTTTCACACAACTCATCATCTTTGGTGAGTGCATAGTGTCGTGGAATTTCTTCTAATTCCCAAAATTTTGTTAATTGTTGTATGTCGTCGGTGCGAGTCATCATGCTTAATACTTTGATGCCACCGTTTGTGTCTTGCGGATATAACCCGGATAAAATCCAACCCAATTCTGTTTCTTGAGCGATTATACCGCCTTGTAGTCGTTTAAAACCTTGTAATAGTATTTTACTATATTCTTGGGCACCTAAAATTATGTCTATAGGTCCCTTTTTGTTGTACGTTGGGTCTGCCAATAGAACATTGTCCAACTCTTGTAATTGTTGTAAGTTACTTCTTGGTAACGAGTTTGTAAGCTTTGGTAGTACTATAAGTGTTACAGGTAGTCTGTACTCACTAGAGTACCTTGGTTGTAGTTTTATGTTAATTGTATATTTCGATGTCTTAGGTTCGTTGTCTCCAATGCCTTTTATTTCGGCTCGAACCTTTTGTCTTGGATACGACAGCAGTTGTGCTACTTCTTCCGTGCAAAATGACGCTTCTGAACCTTGGTCACACAATACTCTTAATAATTGTGGTGTTCCATCATACGACGTGGTTTGTAATAGCGCTGTGGCTAATAAGACCGTATTTTTTGCCTCTAAATTGGTAGCTGATAAGTTCGATAACGTTGTGTTTTGTTTTTTATCACTCATAGTTGGTTTAGGAGTGAACTTTTTCGTATACTCAGAAGACTCTGGTTGTCTTTTAATTGAATCGAATGTTCGGTGTAATAGTGTGTTATGACCTTTATGTTGACATATTTCACATTTTGTATAAAACTCGCTCGTGCATTTTATTTGTTTATCATGATTTAAGCAGCGTTTGCACATTTCTTTGTCTGAGACTTCCTTATATCGTTGCGTCACGTTCAAGGTTTTAAAACTAGGGCATTTATTTATATTATGTTCTGTGCTTTTGCAGTACCAGCAATGTTTACTTTTTGATGATTCTGCTATTGGTACGAGTGTTCCCCGGTATTTATTTATTGTATGATTCACCGAGTTATTACTCAGGTGATTATACGTAATTTTTTGCTGATCGTAGGACTTTAAACTTTTAAATCTTTTTTCTAAAAACTGTAACATTTCTTCAAACGATTCCAATTTGTTTGGGTGTTGTAACTGATCCTCGTATTTTGAGTCAGTTTGTTGGTCCCATTTCCTGGCCAAAAGTCTAGCCAAAATAGGGTCCCATGTTGAAATGTCAATTCCTTGATGTTTTAAAGATTCCAAACATTCTTTTATGGTGTCGTGCATGTCTCTTAAACCCGCTGCATTCGCAACATTTAGCTTGGGTAAATCTAATAATTTATCGATGAATTTAATTGATATCATTCGTTCGTCTTCATAACGTTGCGTAAGCAATTTCCACGCGGTTTCATAGTTCGATTCACTTATCGTTAGATGACGTATAATTTTTGCTGCGTCACCTTTTACATTTGTCTTTAAATATTGCATCTTTTCTACCAATGAAATATTTTTATCTTCATGAATAATTTTTTTGAATAAATCATGAAAAGTATACCATGAGTCATAACTCCCAGTAAAAGTTGGAATAGAGATACGGGGTAGTTTTCCTGACGACTGTGTTAAGGTTATTTTTTCGCTGGAACTGTCATGGATTTTTTCTTCCAGCATCTCCATTGTAGTATCGAACTCAATTTGGGTGTTTTCAAAATATTTATTTTTGAAGTAAAGGTGTCCCGATGTATCCTCCTCCAATAATAATTCAATGTGTGTTTCTTCAATATCCTGCCATCGTTTTTGTAAGTTGTTTATTGTAGTTTGTAAATGCCATATAGGTTTGTTTTCAGTGACTGATTCTTTTGCCTGAATTAGCCTTTTTGACATCTGGGATATCCTGAACATTTGTATAAACGTCTTGGGATTCCCTCTCCCTTCTTCTTCGTTTGTGTTTTGTTCTTCAGGTTCATATATCGCCTGAACAAGTTGAAGTCTTGCTTCATAGTTTTGTAGGTGGGCTAAGCCCTCGTTGTATTGTTTTTGGATATTTCCAAAGTAATTTGTAGTGATATATTTGTGAGATGATAACATCTCTTGTTTTTCCAGTTTCGAGTGATTCTCTTGCACCCGTTGGAAAATAGTAGTTAGTGTTTGTCTTTTTTCGTCAATGTATTTTTGTGTTCTTCGGCTCACGGAGTCCTTTTTAATGTTTGTAATTATCCTCCTGATCTCGTTATAATCTTCCTCCTGGCTCTTGATTGCTGTGTTTATTTCTTGTATGTCCATAGTGCTTCTTTTGTCTTCTTCCCTAATAGCCCTACCCTAACTTCCCTACTACTAATGTTTTAAGTCAATACTTATCGTACCTGCGCTCTCGCTATAACACGTCCCTGAAGGTGCGACTTCTCAATCAGCTGGTGAGTCCCGCTTGTGGGAGGCCAGTGACCGAACCGCAACGAGAGGCTTTCTGACAGAGTACGTAAGTAAAAGTCTTTCAGTCAATTCCGAAACTGATGCTTTGTTGAGTACACCAGCCCGTTCTTAACTGATTTGTATGTCTGTTATGTCAAACCTACGGGGGGGTTAGAGGGAGGAAAAAAAACTTTACTTTTACTCGAAGGACCAAATGTACAGGCGTAGTGTGGGCTATGGACTAACGCCGCGTTTGACAGAAGAACCTAAGGTTATAGTTTGATGTACCTAAAGCCCTTAAGTTCCTAGCCTATATGATGGGATACCTGCACCGCGCTACCTAAGGTGACAGGTAGATGTGAGATGGATGTTTGGGTGGAGGATTGGTAATTCTCACTGCCGGTCAAGCAGACTCACAGGACCGGTCAGAACTGACGGCTAAGGGTGTCTTGGCCACAGTGAGATGGAGGTTTGGGTGGAGGATTGGTAACTCTCACTGCCAGTCAAGCAGACTCACAGGACTGGTCAGAACTGACGGCTAAGGGTGTCTTGGCCACAGTGAGAGGGATGTAAATGAGAGATGAATAAATTCAAATCTGATTTATTTTACACAATGTACACCTTATATACTACTTATTGCTAATACACACATATACCATTTTGTGTTAGTGTGTCGTACGTGTAAAGTATAACGCAGTGTCTTTAAATCATGTCAGTGCTAATTTTGCACATTATGTTGACATGCTTTACTTGTATGTTGACATGCTCTACTTTTGAGTTTGCTGCGTTGCATGTTCAATGTGCATTGAACACCATCCCTTATACTGTTCGTGGGTATTGTGAAAGACGACTAAGCGATATAATATACATATAACATCTATGAAAGAGATAGAAAACTTAAAACTAAACCCTATATAAACACATCGAACCAATATATGCTTTAGTAGAACAATTTCCCTCTTATTGTAGAGCTCTGGAACATATATGGGCTGAAATGATGATTTAAGAAATTAATGATTATTTTAAAAAACTGCTAAGAATGCTAAATTGTCATAATTTTTATCATAATTATGTAAACTTAATGAGAGTTTTATTATTATGGCAATAAAAATACCTCTTCAAAACTACTTCGTAAAGACAAGTAAAAAGAAAAAACAATTTAAAAAGAATCGATATACACCTTATTTTAACTCGTCTATCTGGCATGAAATTGCCTTTGCTTTCCACTTTTTTGGCCTGTGCTGTGTATCACTATTGGATATTTAGGCTGAAAAAGAAGAAAAATGATTAAAAATGTATCATAGACCAAATTAACTATAATTTTGCACTTTTGACGCGAATGTCAAAATGTCATGTAGCGCTTTTATATTTTTTTCATTATTTTAGTGTTTTACGGTGTGTGTTATATTGAATAATTTTGTTGATATTTTATGTAATATAATGTTGATAGAATGCTGATATATAGTGAATATGTTATATTAGCGAATTGCGTGCATTTTCACATTCTGCCAAATTTCCCAGAAGCAGCTTGATTTGGCTGTCAACACCAAATCAATGCTAACGACGGACTACTTACGAAGACTAAAGACGTGACTAATTAATTAATTAATTATAACTCGACATTGGCACCAATAGCGCATATTATTGCAGCTCATTGCCATTAATCAAGAAGAAGAAGAAGAACTATAATTCTGTCAGTCCAAAGCATAAAGATACATCTTTATTCTACGACCTAAAATATAGGACATAGACAAAATTACATGCCAGAACTATACCCTGTGAAGTACAGTGTAATTGACAGACACCCGTTATAAAATCCGATCAAGGAGTTAATATGGAATTTATTTACAAATAATTGTCAAATACATTGTGAAATATATTAGAGGAAAGTCCTTAAGGATAATGAAGAGCGAATGTACAAAGTGAATTCCAATGATGTTAAAACGAGCAGCTAAATATTTTATCGGCAGCAAAACGATTGAACTTTACCAGTGCATTCAATACTTTATACAACTTCGGATACTTTGCATTCTAATCATATTTTTACTGTTAAACTTTGTGTCTTATAGTAATGATGATATGATTTTTTGTACTATGAACAAAGAATTTAGTGGACAGTTTGTAATTGCCTTGCATTGTACTGAACTCATTCTGCCGTGTTGTCGTTCACTTGAAGATTTTGAAATACTACCTTGTGAGACGCCTTCAATATTAACATCTTATCAATATGTTGCTTGTTTATTGAAGCTACTACAAAACATACTTAATACTTTAGGCCATCATATTCTTCGTCTGATTTTTATTAAATCATTGATTTTATAAATAAAATAATTGTTCATAAATTGTATTTGTAAGTATATGCAGTTTGGTATATTTAATGTTTTACAGGATAATTGTATGCCAATTAAATATATAAATCGACTAGCTTCTGCTCGCGACTTCGTCCGCGTGGTATAGATACTTTGGGCTAACTAATTGGACGAGGGAATCCTCTTAAGTTTCCCGAACGCTGCCTAGCGGAGTGGGATACGTCAGCTAACCTCTTTCTCTAAATTGGATCGACCTATCTGGACTGCTTATCCTAGGTAAATATAGTGATCGACAACTTCGAGAATCGCATTCCCAACTAGGACCGGTACAGGAATGACATGGGCATTAGACACGACTTTTGTCTTATCCATGTTCATTTGTAGACCCACTAGTTGAGAAACCCTGCTGAGGTCATTGAGCATAGTGCCAGGGTCTTCCATGGATACTGCCATGACTACGATATCGTCAGAAAATCGAAGGTGAGTGATGTATTCGCCGTTGATGTTGATGCCGAGTTCGGTCCAACTTTAGAGCTTGATAACATCTTTCAGCGTAGTGGTGGACATATTCTTCGCCTTTCCGTCAAACGTGTTAGCATAAGGTTTATAATTCACCATCCCCTATCTCGCCAGTGAGTATTTTAAAAGACGACTAAGGGATATATATCCCTGAAAAAAAAAAAGAAATAATATCAAAAATTACAAAAAGAGAATAATAATAACACCGAGATTCGATCCCAGGCTGTTTGAATGCCAAAACAAAACAAAAAGAAAACTGGACAACTTTCCAACTGAGCTATCGTCACTCTTGACAATGACGACGAAATTCGAATTTGTATTCAAAGAATGTCAATAATATTTTTTGTTATTGTATTGATTAGCTAAAACACCAACAAAACAACATTTTCTATAAATAAAACCTAGCTACATCGATTTTATGGCCCCGAAACCTCCAGTGTGCCAAATTTCATCAAAATCGTTGGAGCCATTGCCGATATCCTTAAAATATATATATTTAGGTATATACATACGTACAAGAATTGCTCGTTTAAAGAAATAAGATTCATTGACGTTAAACTATAACACCCCTCTCTTTGCGTCGGGGGTCAAAAATAATATACGAGATACCCTCGTTGGAATGATGTCTGTATAATAATTTTAATCATAAGATTACAAGTAAAACCACATACCACAACTAATCTCTTAGGGTTCTAAAGACAAACCACTCGGGACAAAGATGTATGAATGGATTTACGAAATCTAGGACTTTAACTTACCTATTTGTTTTAGGATTTCAGATGTAAACTGTGACATATTTTTATTCTGTATGCCTGTTATTATAGACATTAATAATTTCAGTAATATTTTTTTTTGACTGATGACTAGCGGCTCGGAAACGTGGTCCCTAAATGTAGGACTCATAACCAATCTCAAAGTTGCTCAGCGTGTTATGGAGCGGAATTTTTCGACGAGATAGAATCCGATACACGGAAACCCGTAAAACGGGTGTAACCGACATAGCACGAAGAATTAGTTTATAAGTTGAAGGGGAGGCCACATCGCTCGACGAACCGACAACCGCTGGGGAAGAAAGTTTCTTGAGTGGCGATCATATATCGGACGACGCAGTGTAGGACGCCCCCCACTAGGTGACAGTGGAGTTGCAAGTGGAACAGGAGTGCACTTAGTGGCGTAACATGAGGGAGGCCTACGTGCAGCAGTGGATGGCGATAGGTTGAAATGATTTTTTTTTATTTTTTTTATTACAAACGGTGGCAAACGAGCAAACAGCACACCCGATGGTAAGTGTTGCTGCCGCTCATAGAACTTCACAAGGCCGCTGCCTACCGCGAAGAAAGTGAAGGGAGTGTGAATGCTTGCATTGAGGCTCGGTGATACCAAGGGCACCACCGAAACCCTCCACACACAAACACCCTCAGAAAGTTGGGCTGCCGGCATGATGATGATGATTTTTTTGGTTCTCTATTTATTTGAAATTGCTGTACTGGATATAAGCTTTCACATTGACCTGGCTTTAAAACTATTACTATTTTTTTCATATGTACGATGTTGGTCACGTGTGGTAATGATTTTCTTACTTAGAAAGGCCGACGTGCAACAGTGGATATTGATATATTTAGCATGATAAAGCGTCAGACCGTTTACCGTCACGGCACGCAATTTCTGGTCTTATCAAAGAAAACATTACATTCCCATCGAGATAGATATTTAATTTCAGTTCATATACATCCCAATGCTGGGCTCGAGCCTACTACTGGATAACAGTAAAATTGACCTACTATACCACGTTGGTCAGACGGCTTGATATAGGGTTTTATTTTGAGATATTCTCCTTTTGCATAGATATTATATGCGTGTTATAACACATAGTCATTCTTTAAAACACCCACGGGCAAGATAGGGGATGGTGAATAGTATGTTTATTCCATTACCACATGAAAAAGATAAAATCAATTAAATAAATATTTAATACTAGTTACTCCCGTAGTTATGTTCGCTTAATGTATAGTTAATAGTTTTTTTTTCTACAACTCGGGCTAAGTACTTTTTATCTGTACGAAACAAGTGTACAAAATTTTAAGAAAATTGATCAACTTGTTTAGACGTGAAAATGTAACAAACAAACTCCCATTCGGAGCTGTAATTTTAGTTAGGATTGTTATTTAATAGATGAGGTTTTATTGCGGTTCTATTTGTGTAGAATATCTTAGCCAGCATTTAAGTTCAACATTTGTCAACGACAGCTGGAGTACGAGCCAGCGATACGATAAAATATGTCTTATGTCGTAGTTATAATCAACTATTGACATTTGATATAATTACTAAATCGCCATTACCATCATTCAACTTAGGCATCTTCATACGTCATTCGTATGAGGGGATAATGTCGTAATCATCACGATTAATAGCCGGGTTGGCGATCGCAGTGAGATGTTATACGTTTTCTAGGAGAGAATTACTGTTCACTCTCCTGGTGTATCCTCAGTCGATTTTTACGACTCCCACGGGCAAGCAAGGGGTGGTGACTATTATATTCTTATTCCGTCACCACATGTTTTTAATAATAATTACTGAATACGAGTATTCATATAACACCAATCTCGCTCACCGAACAAAGTGCTGTAAAAATTGCTACTCTCAGACGTTGATTTTCTGCTCAGTTTATTATTACCCCGGATGAACCGGCTCGCAGCTGTAGATAGAAAACTGTCGACAGCGTGCTCCTATCACTATAAACTATCACTTGATATTCATGTGTTTCTAGATTATAAAATATTGGACCCGAGTCGTTTTTACAAGCTTTTATTTGGTTTCACCTGTACCGTTGTCTGTAATCAAATCTTGCAAGTTAAATTTGATCCACTTTTCGGTTTCTGATGGAGCTGAAATTTTGTATACATGTATAAATCGGATGACAATGCAATATTATTGTGACATAGAGCTAATCTGATGATGGAGTGGGCAGCTGGCCATTGGGACTCCGTAATTAAACGACGAGTAATTAAACCCCATCGAGTTTGGGCTCATTTGATTCGTCTTGATGAGTACTTTTTATATATATATAGTATATATATATATATATAGTAACCAGAGTTTGATGATGGACCTGGATTTTTTACTTTTTAGTTCATTTTATTAACAAATAATAAAAGCCTGTTTTTTATTTATTAACTATTCCAATACCATCATGGTTAGATTGAACAGCGTATAGTTTTATGTTGTGTGTTTCCTTCTGACATTATTAAGCAATTTGATCTATTCGTCGTATTTTACGATACGCATAGAGTTTCTCCGTGTGATAATGAAGTAAGAATGGTAATTATGACTCCCTATACAGGGTATTTTTTTAAAGACTACACAAATTTGCACAGGGAGTTCAGAATCGATAGTATAATCGATTACTGAAAGAAAAACATATGTTTTTATTTAAAATAAAAATACATTTTACATTTTAAGAATTCCCATATACACGAAATTCTTGGCCAATATACAAGGCATTCATAATTGTAATCGTTTACGCACGCACACAAATGTAATGTTGCGGTAAATCGAAGTTACCTAAGTAGTATTCCTTTGTCGGTAGGTATAATCCTCTTCCGCGGCAGCGCAATGCGAACCCCGTACCCGTAAATCCCCCGCCGGGGGCGCATCGCACGCGCCGGTCGACATCAGTGATCGTTTGATTGTGACCTAATTATGATCGCGTGTGTTAATTTTTATTGTTTATCTCCAACGATCAATCAAAAAGATATTCGAACCGTATGTATTATGAGATAGTACGGCATGTTAAGTGTTGGAAGTCTACGTGTTATGTTAAAGTGACTATTTACCGCGTTTACAGAGACAAAGCTTTAAAATAACCTATAGGTACTATCAACATGAGGATGCACTGCCTCGTTATTGGAGGGACGTGCGTGATTACCTATTTAAACATTGAATATGATGATAGGTGTATAAGACGTGAGGGTCCGATACCGTGGCCTTCAAAAGAGAAGTTTGTTGAAGAAGTGCAAAGTAATGAGGACCTTCGTAATAAAAGAAATTAGTGAAATACAAATAATGTTAAAAACCAATTTAAGCAAGTGTGCTCAGTTTTGTAATGAGAGAAATGGGACTAAATGAATAGGTAAGTTTAATGGTTGTAAATAGTTGATTCCACTTTTTAAATACGTCTTAATAAATACGAACATTAGTACCTACGTGATTTTAAAGTAATATACTAGTGTTATTATAACGGTCCTAAGCCCAATAGGAATAGCAAACTTATTTACTAGGTATGTATTACATGTGTTGGTAATAAACACTATTAGTGTGTGCGTTTGCTACAATGTAGATACCATACCATTTACACATTACATTTTTGAATGGACGCGCGTAGGGTGGCCGTAAATCACGAACATTCTTAGATATTTTCAAATTAAAATAATTAATTAATTACTAGTGATTTTAAATATTTTACATTATATATATCATGGTATTTACATCTAGAATTTAATAAAAAAATTTGTGTACCCTTTGAAAAAATACCCTGCATTACTCGCCGTAAAAGAGGGCTATAGGATATAATATGCATATGACATCTATGCAAGGAATGGAATCATCATCTCGGCTCATATATGTCTCACTGCTGGGCTCGAGCTTCCTCCACCCACAATAGGAGGGAAATTAACCTTACCATACCCATATATCATGCTGACCAGACATATTGTTATAGGGTATTGTTTTTTTGAAGTTTTCCTTCTCTTGCATAGATTTTATATGCGTACTGTAATCCCTTAGTCGTCTTTTACGACATTCACGGGCATGATAGGGAGTGGTGAATTAAATTATTTTGTCACCACACGGATAAAGGAGTACAATAAAACTTTATACTAACCCGTCTGCCCAGCGTGGTATATAGTGAGTTAATTTCCTTCCCTTTAATATGTGCTGGGTTAATGAGTAAAATCTAGTCATTTCTTCATATGTATGATTTGATAAACGCCAGTGACATACAGAATATATGAATGGATGAGTCGGGTCATCGTCCTGTCGTTCGTTGAATTATAACGGCGACATCTTGAGTTGAGAAGGAAATGCGTAAATTTTAGTTGTATTTGACATATACTAATGAAGTGACGTATTAAAAATACAATGTGTCACCTCCCCTTGCTTTAATATGAGTCATTAAAATCAGCTAATTGATTACTAAGATAATATTAAGACGTCGAGAGTGAACTCTTCTAACAACGAAGTGATGATTCCCGAAAAATATACTTAAAAATCCAGAAATAAAAACAGTCGCTCAGGACGCCTAGCAGATATGAAACATCGAAATTGTTTTGTACAAGTAATTTGTTCTTTTATGTATATAACATAAAAGAACAAATTACGGCAGGAACAAATATGGCATAATGTATAAATAAAATATTTTTTTTTTTTTTTTTTGTGGGTGGTCTGCGGTCGGCGCGCCTCCGCACCACTCCATCCGGGGCGACAGAGGGGCTTAAGCACGCAACTCCCGCGACCCACCCGAAAACCACGTCGCCTTCGTCGTTGGGCCGACCACTGGAGCAGGGTTAACTTGTCGTCAGTGGTCGGCCCGACGGAATACCCATAAATAAAATATTACGATTTTTTTTTCAGAACATGATTTTTATTCAATAAACATTTATTTTCATTAAATATAAGAATTAAAAATTCTAAAATATTTCATATGGTGACAAATTAAGTCTACAATCAGTGATTTCTGTAATATAATAGTTGCCTCCAATTATTATTATGTCAATTGGCACTACACTTACTATCATTTAGGGTGGCAATGCGAGGCGATGTATATATGGCTCAAAATGTTGAATGAAAAATGATAATACCGCGTTTTATTTCGAGTATCCCTTGCATCGATATGATGCATATCCCTGACCCTTAGTCATCTTTTACCATACCCGCAGGCAAGATAGGAGGTGATAAATTGTATTCGTAATCTGTCATTACACAGACATTATAATCTTATTTATACAAAATAATAATACGTAATATAAATTAGCGTTTATTTATTAAATTAGTTCGAATTTTATTTACATTTTAATAATACTTTGATGGCAGCTGTTATGAAAACTGTATCAATAAATATATTTTTTAATTTCAAATGAATATTGCGTACACTTGAAGAGGTTTATTTCTCACACATTTTTGATATCACAGCATGGTTCTTTGGAATAACATAATTATATTTTCTTAAAACGATGGTTAATAAATTTTAAATTAATTAATTCGAAACACTATACAATTAAAAGTTTAAACATTATTTTGTATTTTATTATGTCGTTTTCGAAAGAATATTTGTTATCAAGAAATGCATCACAGTATGTATAATATTCATAATGTTACACTTTTACGCTTTATTTTGTTTAGCGACCTGTTCAATTTTTCTATTGCTTTCACCGACAGTTAAATCCTTGAACAAAGGATTCAAAGGTATTTGATGATTTCCATTTAAACTTGGGTTGACTTGATTTTCTTTCCCTATTTCCATGGGCGGTTTCACTGTTTCTTGAGCAACTGAAGAGTGTGAGGTGGAAGTTATGGGAACTGGAGTAATCAAATCCTTGACTATTGGAACTGGATGTTCTTCAGTTTTCTGGGTAACTGGTGTTTGAACAGTAGATTGTGTCAAACCTGGAATCAGAACTTGTTCTGTTTTGGGATGCTGTTTCGTTTCTTGGACAACTGGTAATTGAGTAGTTGTACTTGTGGCACTTGAAGTTACATGACCGTTCAAAGTAGATAGGATTGTGACATCATTATGTACTTGAGTTTCATCATTTTTTGTATTTTGATCTGAGTTAACATCAACATCATTGACTATAACTTGTACACCTTCAACAGACTTAGCATAAACTTGAACTTCAAAGTACAATCCTCTGAAAACACCTGGTCCTTTCATTTCGATAGTAACATTATTGGTCCCCACTCCACCTTCCACAATCGTTGCTTCTCCATTTTTATCTTCTCTAAGATCAGTAATAACAATGCGAGTTATTTCTGCTGGTGCTTCTATGGTCAAATTTTCAGCTCGTTTCCAAATAGTAGGGCTCTCTGTTATATTTTCGTGAAATACTAATTCACCGCCTTCCCCGACCGTGAGGTCTTTGGCGGAAACACTGGCCACTAAAGCGACTATTGCAAGTGAAACGAACATCTTCGGTTGCTTATTGATGACTGAACAATACGACCGCTTGCAAGCTTATATATTGTACTATAGCATTAAGGAAATATTTAGAAATATATGCCTTATGACAAACAATGGAAATTTTCGGAATTAAGTCATCTGGCTAGATGTTTTTTTTTATATTAGTATGCAGAAGCATAAGTATTTCGTTCTTCCTATAGGGAAAATACGTGTTAATATCCATGAGACATTGAAATGTATCGAGACCGCATTATAAGACGTAGTTGCTATGACGTTCTATGCGTCAGAACGAAACAATCATTCATTGTATACATCTTTGTTAATTTCCTTAAATGTGATTAATAGCTAATTGGTGACTAATTTCTAGAAATACGTGTACATTTATATGCATTTCTAGAAATTTTAATTGCATTTTTATTTCATTGCAATGAATTCAAAATATTCTTAAATATGAAATATATCCTAACTTCATCATCCTCATCATAGTTCATATTCTTCCCACTGTTGGGCTCGAACCTCATCAACAATAGGAGTATAATTGACCTACTATACCAGGCTGATCAGACGTGTTTGTATAGGGTTTTATTTAGGCCGCGGGTGACGTGACCGGGGAATTAGTCCGTCACTCGCCGAGAGGCCGACTGCGTGAGGAAAGACCGACGTCCTCCCCGAGGGAGGGACGTCGGTCAATGGAAGGGTACCCCAAATAGGGGGTATTTCGTCGGGCCGACCACTGGCGTCAAGTCACTCTGCTCCGGTAGTCGGCCCAACGACGAAGACAACGTTGCCGGTGTGCGTGCTTACGTCCCTCTGTCGCCCCGGACGGAGTGGTGCGAGGAGTGCACCGACCGCAATCCATCACAAAAAATAAAATAAAAAAAAAGGGTTTTATTTCGAGTTTTTCGTTTCTCGCACAGATGTTATGTGCTTATTATACCCCTTAATTACCTTTTACGATATATACAAGCAAGTTAAGGAGTGATGAATTGTATTTTTACTCCGTTACCACACAGATATGCTAACTTAGGTATATTATACATCGTCAAACTATTTTAGTTCCATTTTCGTTTCTTTTTGGTTCCATTTCCGTGTTCCATTGGAGAGTACGAATACTAATTATCATGTCCATTTTTGCGTATCTTCTGAAGAGATATCATATGCAGATAACCTCGATGCAAGAGAAAGAATAGTCAAATTTGCCTCCTATTATGGAGGAAACTGGGCTGAGAAGGAGACCAATAATATAGAACAATGACACATATAACTCCCCAGATGGCACAGTGATTAAGATTCCAACCTACCATGCAGTGGCATGGGTTCCAGTCCCACGTAGAATCTTGCAAAAATTCGTGCTATCTACAACTTGTTACTTCAAGTTTGGATGTAATTTGTATCCGTTGATTGAATTGTGTGATATCGGAGCAAGATTATAATTCAGCCCACCCATTCTTGCCTGTGGTTGTCGTAAAAAACGACTAAGGGATTACAATATGCAGATAACGTTTATAAAAAAAAGAAATCTCGAAAGAAAACCCATATGCCAATGGGCCTGATCAGCGTTAGGTTAATTTCGAGGTTAAGTTTGAAAAATTTTAGTTATCTAGGTTAATTTCCCTTCCATTATGGGGGAGGCTTGAGCCCAGCAGTGGAACGTATATGAGCCGTGAGAAATTGTATGTCTATAAAATCCCCTGTAATACAACGATTAGTTAATTGGTGCATATTAATAAACTAGAAGCGCCTTGCGGTTTCACCCGCAGTTGCTCTTCCCGTGGAAATATCGGGATAAATTATAGCCTATATGTTATTCTGATATGTAAGCTATATTATTGTAAAGTTTTATTAAAATCCATTCAGTAGTTTTTACGTGAAAGAGCAACAAACATCTTCACATCCTCACATAATTAAATACATACTTTCGCGTTTATAATATTACTAGCAACCCGCCCTCGCTTCGGTTTCAGTCGCCTTACTTGCGTAGTTCCCGTTCCCATGGGAATATCGGGATAAAATACTATTACTCCCTGATATTACAGCTTTCCATTGGTGAAAGGATTTTTTGAAATCGGTTCGGTGGTTTAAGCGTGAAAGCGTAACAAACAAATAAACAAACAAACAAACTTACTTTCGAATTTATAATATTAGTAAGGATAAGGAGTAAGGATTAAATATGTCGCGTATGAAACGAGTGTCTTTTTTAAATAAAATAAATATAATTGTAATAAAGTACCTCGAACCCGGCGAAAGTAACAATAAAAAAAAAATAATTATACATTTCATCGACGACTCTTCAGTAAGATATTATTTGAACTAGGCTTTAACGGTCATAGTGTTTGATCCAAAATGTAAGCGTTCTTACCTTTTTATATACATGTAATAAGATTATGACAAAGTTGTGTGAATGGACTGTCCGCCCGTGATCATGAACATTGTAAAGTATTCAAAACGTTGGGCAATCAAAAATCAAATACAAACGCGATAAAATCTCTAAAAATAGTTTTATTTGCAATCTACTGCACAAATAATGTGGTTAAGATACTACTAGACCGACCTACTATACTGGTGTTGTGAGTTCATTTCCCATGCAAGACAATGCTTTGTGTGAGCCACAAATTGTTATTATAATTCGTATCCCTTAGCAATATATTCTCCATGTGAAGACGGAATAAGAATAGGTACCATTCACCACTCACTATCCTACCTGTGGGTGTTACCAAATACGACTAAGAGATCAAATATATTTATAACATCTACGAAAGAGAAGGAAAACTCAAAATTAATTCTTATACCAACACGTCTCACCAGCGTGGCATAGTAGGTCAATTTAAATCCCATTGTGACGGCGGCTCGAGCTCAGAAATGGGACGTGCACGAGCTTAAATTATGATGAATAAATTATGAATTGTATATTTATAAAGTTCACCGCAATATAAGAATTTCTCTTTAGTGTTGTCTTTAAAAAAAAATGCGGCGCAGTCTATGGGGACTGTCGATAGAAGTGAAAACTAAGTAACTTTGTCGTCGAGTTATTATATTATTATTTTTTAATTATTTTTGGTTTGTAACATTGATGTAACAAAAAACCCAAGATACACAAACAGCGTCTCAAAAACGTCCCCATAAAAAGAGCGCCACAACAAGAATTTAGCATTCTCTTCAAGTAGTCTTATGTCGACCGCGTTGTTGTATGAACGTTAGAAATGACGAAGTGTTCATTGAACAATTGTAAAAATAATACGTAAAAACGTTAAAAAAGGATGAGATTTCGTACTTCCAGTAAGTTAAACAGTTCATTGATTTGTTTTTATTGTTTATATGACTAAATATCGGGTGGAATATGGTGATTTAGATTTTTTTGTTTCAAAATTTCACTCAACGTTGCAAGAATAATACGATGGAATTCAATGGAATCATTTTAAATGTAGAATAATACATTAATATCTCCTTTTATTTTCGTCGAATAATACCGTGGCCTTTATTATTAATATAGCTTTTTTGACACCTCGTAATATAAACTTTAAAACATGCATGTAAGACTGAATTTGATTTGAAGTATAATGACCAATGAGAGGCGAGCTACGGTCGTAAAAATTTTATGGCTTATCGTACGTATTATTGTGAATACAACTATAAGTTATGCTCATAAGGTTGAATTTTCATTAATGTATAATAATTATTTAGACTGGGCAATTTGGGACAGTTTTAAAAGAACTTTTGTTTGAGATTGTGTATCTAGTTAAATTGTTACATCAATGGTTTGTAAAGAACTATTAATGACTGACTTGGGCCGACCACCGGAGCAGGGTTAACTTGTTATTAGCGGTCGGCCCGATGGAATACCCCCTATTTGGGGTACCCTCCCATTGACTGACGTCCCCCCCTCGAGGAGGACGTCGGTCTTTCCTCAAGCGGTTGGCCTCTCGGCGGGTGACGGATTAATCCCTGGTCACGTCGCCCACGGCCTCGGCTAGGGCGGCATGAGGCGTAGGTACTCGCGCCTACGTCACTCCAGTTGCCGGTGGCGGATCGCCTCATCGAGGCTGCGCTCCTCGCGCAGGCGTTCCGCCGCCTCCTTCTGCGAGATCACTGCCTCGCAGAAGGCTGCGACCGCGTCCCAGTTCCTGACGCTGTCGACCATCGCCCTGGCGATAGTCGCCAGCAAAATTTTTCCTTGAACAGACACTTCTTTATAAATCAAAAATAATTCTAAATTAATAATTTCAATTAATAGGTTCTAGCTAATATTTGTTAAAAAATGTATAGCGCAATATTTTCAACAAAAGTTAAACATCATTTCAAATTTAGTGCTTGGTGTTTGTGAATTTGAAAGCAAAGAGCAGGTGAACATTTGCATTCGCGCAAACGCCCTGCGCCGTCTTAGGAATTTCGATCAGGTCACATGTCCTGGGGCGCGAAGCTGAAATATCTCCCCGTGGTTCGCCCTAGGTAACGGCCGCTGAACGGACCGCGGGCTTGCAGCTTGAGGGCCGGTGAAACCGTCACTCTCGCGAGCAGTAGACCCTCCGGCCCCGGGCGGATTGGGCGGGGTGTGCCCAGACAACAGCCTATCCAAAAAAGAGGTCACATGTCCGAACGCGAGTTTAACATTTTTCACCCATCCCAAAAAGTGCACAATGCCGCTAAATAAGGTTTCGCTTCAAAAATGGACAATAAAAAACAATTGATAGTTAAATAAATATTTAAATTATTTCATAGTAACACAAATTCTTATGTGTTAGACCACACTGTATTATACCAGATGTCGGTCGCAATAGAATAGAATTTACTGTGAATTTCGTAAAAAATGGATTTATAGTTCATCGGCTTGGGTCCTGGTAATTGTGTATAAAATTCTATTTTTCGGTAAGGGTCTAGTGTGTATAAATATAATTTAAGGTCAATTAACCTACCTGAAGTGTGGTCCGAATTAAATTGAACATTAAAATTATAAATTAGATATTAAATAACCCCTATTCTTACTCTTATTATTTTTGTTTTTATTTTTTTTTAATATAATATTATCAATAAAGTTATAGCGTATAAATAATCACCCCGATGACGTTTAAAAATTAAGGTTTTATCGAATTTTTCGTATGGTGACGGAGTAAGAATATAATTCACCACTCCCTCTGTAATATATAAATCATATCAATACAAAACAAGGAAAACTTGAAACATAATTCTGTGCTAACACGTCTAACCAGCTAATTATACTATATAATAGGTTATTTTCCTTACTCTTGGGCAGGAAGCTCGAGCCCAACAGTGGGAAGTGTATGAACTAAGATGACGAAACAGTTGTTATATTTGGGTATACTAGGTGAAATTGCCTGTCATAAAGGAGGACGCCTGAGCCCAACTTGAGGAATATGAGGTGATGGTGATACTGAGATGATGATGATGAACGTAATTTGATGTATTTACTTAACTGTGGCTACCAGAGGGTAAATTAAACGCATCGTGTATTAAACAATATTCATTGATGAAGTACTGTGGGTGAGATTTCATAAAAATAAGAAAATAACTTTAGACAATAATTATTGTTTTAAAATAACTTAACGATCATCTCATTATTATCTCAGCCTATATATATTGTAGGCTCAGGCCTACTCTACAATGAAATGGTAATTGACTATTTTCAACTCATATACATCCCATTGTTGACCTAGCCTCCTCCACAATAGGAGGGAAATTGACCTACAGGAAGCGAATACAATGGTGAAGGTCGTCTAGTTCCTCTAAACGTCCAAATTATACGCAAATAAAAGTATTGTCCATCAGAACCCATTAAAATGTATCATTATCTTTGTTTAAAAAGTCGGTCAACCGCAAAACGCCATTTTAGATCCTCAGCAACGGTTCAATGAACTCTGCCGCTGTCACAAGTTCAAACCTCCAACAAATATTTGTTTGATTCACAAACAAAATTGATTGATACAGACAATTATTGGTTTGTAATATATTTGTTATTTTCATGAAAACGATAACTGAATTCTTTGAATATTGTTGAAGGAAAACATCAAATATTTATATAATTTACTAGAGCAACAATAATTTCTCGGTATTGTTCAAATATTACATATAATATCATGACTAATATTATGGAATTTGCCGTGTATATTTCTATTAATCCGTAATATTGGACTGCAGTCATGGTGTAGGAGTTAAGGTTCCAAGCTATCTTGCCAAATGTATTCGAATCTCAGGACATTACTTTAAGTGATCATCAAATTGTTGAGTTTGGGTGTAATTTGTGTGAGATTATTATTTTTTTTTATTTTTATGATAAAATGCCCGTGTGGTGACGGAGTATACAATTCACCACTCCCATTCTTACCCGTGGATGTCGTAAAATACGTCTAAGGGATATAATACGCATATAACATCTATGCAAGAGGCTGGAACCCAACAGTGTGACGTATATGAGCTGAAATGATGATGATGATAAAATGCATCATTAATCATTCCGGCTCATATACTTGCCACTACTGGTCACAAGCCTGTTTCGTAATAGGAGAGATATTGACTGACTATACCACGCTGGTCAGACAGGTTGGTACAAGGTATTATTTCGAGATTTATTTCTCTTGCATAGACGTTATATGCATATTATATCCCTTAGTCGTCTTTTACGACATCCATGGGCAAGAAACGGAGTGGTGAATTGTATTCTTACTCAGTCACTAAACGGAAATACAATGCATTTTTTTTTTGGGAAGGGTTGCGGTCGGCGCGCTCCTCGCACCACTCCGTCCGGGGTGACAGAGGGGCGTAAGCACGCACACCCGCAACCCACCCACGATGCACGTCGCTTTCATCGTTGGGCCGACCATCGGAGCAGGGTCACTTGACGTCAGTGGTCGGCCCGACGGAATACCCCCTATTTGGGGAGACCCTTCCACTGATCGACGTCCCCCCCTTGGGGAGGACGTCGGTCTTTCCTCACGCGGTCGGCCTCTCGGCGGGTGACGGACTAATTCCCGGGTCACGTCACCCGCGGCCTCGGCTAGGGCGGCATGAGGCGCAGGTACTCGCGCCTACGCCACCCCAGTCACCGGCGGCGGATCGCCTCATCGAGGCTGCGCTCTTCGCGCAGGCGATCCGCCGCATCCTTCCGCGAGATCACTGCCTCGCAGAAGGCTGCGACCGCGTCCCAGTTCCTGACGCTGCCGACTATCGCCAGCAAGCGGCGTAGGCATCGAGCGTATGCTGCGCCGTGTCCTCGTCGCAATCGCAGTGGTGGCAGGACGGTGTACTCTCCCTCCTAACGACCTTGTGCAGGTATTTGGCGAAACATCCATGCCCCGTCAAAACCTGTACCAGTCGGAAGGAGATCACCCCGTGCCGCCGTTCCAACCACTGCATCAGCACCGGCCGGAAGGCCTCCACGGTCCAGACACCGTATCCGAGGCTTCTCCAGCCGGACTGCCCAACAGGCAATGACGTCGCGGCGGGCGTCGACACGCCAGGTGGTGAGCTCTCTCAATGAGACCACACCGCCCTCCGCTCGCACCCCCGACACCCGCCGATACAAACCGGCGAGCATTTCCGCCTCCAGGTCCCACGGGGGAGTCCCGGCCAACAGGCACGCTGCCTCCGTCGCCACCGTGCGGTATCCGCGGAAGGCCCTTTCCGCCATGGCCCTCTGTGGAAATACAATGCATAAGCATAACAAAAGAAAATGAAAATTCGTGAATATCATTTTATTTGACGTTGTTTTAAATTGTGACAAAATGTTTTCGTATCAATGTAATTGAATTCATCGGCGACCGTAAATATATTGCCAGGCGATGGACAGTTTGATTATAAGTCTAGAGGGTGGTAAAAAGTTATTTACCTAAATCCATAATTACAAAATATTCTGATAACATATGAAAAGTGTGCACGTACATGTGTACTTACACAAAAATCTGGTGTTTAGTATAAACGTGTATATTCGTAAATACCTACTTACATAAATGTTTAAGTAAAAACGTGAATAGAATTTTTCCTTCTCGTACGTACTGCTTCATTAAATAGCAATAGTATCGAATTACTGACCTTGAAATCTCGGGTTTACACATCTGGACGATACATAGAACTATATAGGTATATGTGTAGGTGGGGTACTTCAAAACAATGAGTATTAAATGGCCATTTAGAAAAGTTATTGTAGTTTCTTTGGATTAGCTTAATCGAGCATAATCGTATGGTGACGGTCTAAGAATACAATTCACCGTTCCTTAGCTTGACCGTGGACGTATGGACGACTAAGGGATATAATATGCATATAAAATTTATGTAATAGATAGAAAACATGAAATGACACACCTTATACCAACAATTGTCCCTAGCCAAAGCCGTGGGTGACTGGACTGGGGAATTAGTCCGTCACCCGCCGAGAGGCCGAGCCCGCGAGGAAAGACCGACGTCCTTCCTGAAATGGGGTGATGTCGGTTGAGGAGAGGGTACTCCTTAGGGGGCATTCTGTTGGGCCGACCACTGACGACAAGTCTCCCTGCTCCGGTGGTCGGCCAAACGACGAAGGCGACGTGTGACAGGTGGGTTACTACGGGTGTGCGTGCTTACGCCCTTCTGTCGCCCTGGACAGAGTGGAGCGAGGAGTGCGCCGACCGTAACCCACCCAAAAAAAAAAAAAAATACCAACAATTCTGAACAGCGTGGTAAGAGTTAAGAGGGAATTGACCTATGTGGCCAACTCCCTCTTTGTTATTCTTCTAAAGATTTCCGTATTTCGGCTTTTTTCTCGTAGAGTAATTTCAAGCATAGTCCGCTGCATAGCACGCTGAACGCCTTTCAGTTTGGTTATGAAGACCACATTTAGGATCCATGTTTCACTCCTATTTATTATTATTTAATATCTAAACCCCCTCAATAGCATTTGATGAAATGTATAACAGAGATAGTTTATATCGCAGATTAAAAATTACGGCACAGATGGTGTAATAGTTAAGATACCGGTACCTATTTTGCCAGCTGTCGCGGGCTTGATTACCATATAAGACAATACTTTGTGCAGTCAACAAATTTTTGTTTTGAATTTGGGTGTAATATGTGATAGTTGTATGTTTGTAAAGTCTCCCCGCAATGATCCTTATCATCATCTCAACCATAAGGTCCCAATTTTGGGCTTGGTGGCCCTTCACAATGGGATGGAAACGACCCACTATACCGCATTAATGTTGGTATAGGGTTTTATGTCGAAATTTCATAGATACTATTTGCATATTATATCAATTAGCCGTCTTTTATAATAGGACCTACAAGTGGTTAATTGTAATATTTGTCCATCACTACATGATAGTCACCCGGAATATAAGTATCAATTCCTTAGTGAGTGTTATATTCTCCTTAAAAAATAAAACAGCGCCATAGGGACGCTCGAGAGAAGCGAAGCCTTATAATACAAACGAAAAGTAACTAAACGCAAGCATAATGAAAAAAAA
The DNA here is from genome assembly GCA_032191425.1 of Lymantria dispar. NCBI lineage: Eukaryota > Metazoa > Arthropoda > Insecta > Lepidoptera > Erebidae > Lymantria > Lymantria dispar. The sequence continues at coordinate 1,522,196 of CM063449.1, forward strand.
AGAGACTTGAGAAAAATATAGCCTTATAACACAATGATACTATGACGAAGATGATAATTTCAGTCTTATAAAATTACAGTGTACACGGTTTATTTATAATCGACAGAAAGGATAAACAAAACAGCTGATCGCAACGAATATTCAAAAATGACTGGCGATGATGAATGCGCTGAGTAGAGATAGTGGTAGAAAATTACGCCAGCCACGCACACTGACATGATAGAGAGAGAGTGAGAGACAGAAGGCCACATCTCTTACTATTCGGTACATCCATAAATGTTGTGTAACAGAATTGAATCTGACGCTATCGGGTAACGATAATAAATCTAACGCTTAGCACGTATGGAGTGGCCGCGCAGTATAGAAACTTCACTTCAAAACGAAGTAAAGTGTAAACTTGTCTGTACCACGGACAATCATCCCGGGCCAACTAGTGATTAACTAAATGTGAAAGTCATTAAACGTTGGTGATTAGTGCTAACAAAATGTAAAGTGCTGACTGACCTATGTTTCAAGTCATAAAAGGTTAACGACTGAGATTATTAAAATTGCCCATATCCTTTACAGAGATGTATCGGCATTTATATGCGAACTGTTTTTATGACATCTTATTTTTTTAAGAGCATTAATATCTTATACTTTAATTATTTCATGTTTTTAATTTATTCGTATTAAATAATATCGGTGCTGTGTGGTAGCGGCTTCGAATACTACCAACCCTTGCTTTGCTCGTGGGTGTCGTAAAAGACGACTAAGAGCCCTAGATTGACCCGGACCAACTCCATCTGGTACCATTTGGGTCAACGATTACATTCCCAAGGAGGGTTGACGTCAGGCAGGCGGCCGGTCATAAAAGTCATTGCTGAAACTTTTTGCAATATGTCCAAATAGATGACATATTGCGTCGACCCCAAGTAATTGGGATAAGAGCAAGATGATGATATGATGAATTTATTCGTATTATATAATGCTTTTTCTGTGTGTTGACAAAGTAAGAATGCAATTCACCAACTCCTATTTTATGAGCGAATGTCGTACGAGACGACTAAAGGAAATAATATGCATGCAAAAGAAGGAAAACTCAAAATTTTACTCTATACCAACATATCTGACCAGCATGGTATAGTAGGTCAAATTCCTTCCCATGTGAAGGAGGCCTGAACAGTGGGACGTATGTGGGCTGCGATTATGATATAAGAGAAAAAAAACTGGAAATAAAATCCTGTACTAACACGTCTGACCAGCGTGATATAGTAGGTCAATTTCCATCCTATTGTGGAAAAGGTTCGAGGCAACAATGGGACGTAAATGATACAAGTACTGTGATTATCATAATGATATAATGCGTACAATATATTTATTAGGTTTTAGCTCCAGGATTATGTCCTTATACCAGGAAATTTTCTAAATATAAAAAAAAGATAATAGCTGCAATAGATTACCCAAGAGGCCCATTACAAATTTAGCTACTAGATCAACCTCCACTCCACTTCCTTATTCTCTTGCAATTTAGATTTTATACATTTTCTTCAGATTAAGCGCAAATCAATCAATCAATAATGAACAGCATTTGTCAAAATTGTACCTCTAAAGCTGTACAGTAGCCAATTCAATACTGCTAAGATACTTTTAACTAATTTTTTTATCAAACTAAAAAAGTGTGTCTTGTAAGTACCTAGGAAGTTATACTTCTTTGGCGTAACAAGATAAAATATTTCTTAAATTTTATGCTTCCCACTATCCTACATTTGCAGAAAAAATGACGCTTAAAACCGTCTAAGTGCGAGTCGGAGTCGCGCACGAAGGGTTCCGTACCACTATCTACAAAACATCGCGTTTGTTGTATGGGGGCCCACCCCCTTAAATATTTATTTTATTTTGTTTTTAATATTTGTTGTTATAGCGGCAAGAGAAATACATAATTTGTAAAAATTTCAACTGTCTAACTGTCGCGGTTCTTGAGATACAGCCTGGTGACAGACAGATGAACGGACAGAAAGCGAGGTTTTAATAATAGGGTCCCGTTTTTACCCTTTGGGTACGGCACCCTGACAATAGAAAAAAAAAGGTGTTTAATACATGGAAAGTTTTACTATAAAGCATTACTTGGTTGACATTTGTGACGGTGTGCGAGCGCATAACAAAAATTTACCTTCATCATTTTTACCTGACGAGCCAAAAAAAAGTATAACTTCAAAAAATAGAGCAAATAAGTAATAGTAAGCGTCTTATGACGTTTGAGTGAGATTAATTACACAAAAAATATAAAAATTAACTGGTCATAGGATTTTATTTCTGCAAATACATTAACACTTTCCGTCTGGTGATGGAATAAGAATACAATTCACCACTTCCTATCTTGCCGAGGATGTCGTAAAAGACGACTAAGGGATATAATACACATATAACATCTATGCAAGAGAAGGAAAACTCGAAAGGAAGACGCTCGAGCCCAATAGTGGGACGTATACGAGCTGAAATGATTATATATAGGGGTGAATTTTAATACAAATTATAAACATTATACTTAACGGTGACGTCACATAAGATATTTTAAATGCAAACAAAGTCGTACGCAATAACTAGTAAGGTATAAAAACACTCAAACGTATACAATAGAAAATACCCTAAATCGAAGTGAACATTATCTTATCCGTCGAATACGTGCCTGCGTATCAACAGATTCGGTAGTATCTCTCGATAGTACATTCACCCCTTCAACCCGTAGAACAAAAAGCTATGATGAATGACGTTGGGTGTCTGAATCATTCGCTCCAATGTACAGTCGTTCGGAAATTGTGGGAGGTTTTAAAGTAATCTGTATTATTGCCCTTTTTTATTGTCTAAGTGGAGATAAAAAAAAAGAGATTTATAGGTAGATGACGTTAGACTCTCTAATTTTGTTTTATTTAGGTTTTTGGTATATTTCAAATGCGATTTTCGATGCATTGAAAATACACAAAATATATGTGAAGCTGTATGTAATAACTTAAAAAAAGTAATTCCTATATATAGGCAATTCTTATATAAACTCATTTGCAAAAAAAACGGGCGGTTTTGATTTTCATTCATATTTAAAAAGATACAATACCAAAAAGGTTTCAATCGTTTGTACACGTTACTGGCCGGTTTTAAAAATGCTGTGGTATTTAAAAAAGTACGTTCTAAATTCAATTTTTCATTTGATGTTCATTTTTACAGAAAACCCCTTTTTATCCTACATTTTTGGCGCGAAGTTCCAGAAGTTAACATCGACTTTCATAACTTTTATTCAATTTTTATCGATTAATTTCATATCCTTGACTGTCAAAGCTTTATTTAATGCTGTTTGGCTGTATCAAAAATGGTAGATAAAGTGGTAAAAGCTACCAAAATTATCGCGCTGCTTGAAGAGGGTTGCAGCCAATGTTTCGTGGCTAGGAGGCTAAATGTTAGTCGCTCGACAGTCCAAAGGACCTGGCAGCGATATCAGGAGACTGGTTCCGTCGAGAGAAGGCCTGGTTCTGGAAGAAAACCATGTACCCAACCACGGGATGATCGTTTTCTTGTGAGTCGCGCATTGAGAAATCGCAAATCTTCGTATGTGGATCTTAAGAACAACCTCCAAGAAGTAAGAAATGTGCATATTAGTCTATGGACGGTCAGGAGGAGGCTTCTCGCTGCCAATATACGCAGTCACCGCCCGGCCCGCGGCCCCAAATTACTCCGTGAGCACAGAGTTCACAGGCTTAGGTTCGCTAGAAATTGTGAATCATGGACTCAAGACGATTGGAATAGGGTTTTGTTCTCTGATGAAGCCAGGATATCTCTGTTCGGTGAAGATCGACGTCGGCGAGTGCTAAGAAGACAAGGAGAACGCTTTGCAGAGGCATGTTTCGAAGAAATCACACCTTATGGTGGGGGCTCTGTTATGTTTTGGGCAGGAATAAATTCAATGGATCGTACAGAGTTAGTCTTCATTGAAAACGGCTCACTGACTGGGCATCGATACATAACGGAAGTTCTAATTTCTCATGCACAACCCGCATTGGCCGCTCTAGGTGAAGACTCGATTTTTATGGACGACAATGCTCGCGCCCACCGATCCCGCGATGTTAATGCGTATGTGCAAGAGGTCGGCATTCGTCGTTTGGATTGGCCAGCTCGAAGTCCCGACCTCAATCCCATAGAGCATGTCTGGGACGTTCTGAAACGGCGTGTGAGATCAGTACACCCGGCTCCGCAGACCATCAGAGAGCTGAAGAATGTGATTACTGCGGAGTGGGAACGTATTCCGCAAGCAAGTATCCGGGATATACTCGCTAGCATGCCCAGACGAATTCAAGCTGTGATTTTAGCTAGAGGGGGTCACACTCGATACTAAACATTTATCTGCTTTTACTTTATTAAAGAAAAACAAACAAAAAAACTTTTTTATTTTTACTTCATGAGCATATGCACTACTAGCGAATATACACTACTAGCGAGGTTTAGCATTATTTCCCATAAATTGTATCTAAATTTTATGAAATACTGATGAAAACGATTATTTTCTTATTAATTTAGCAAATTGTGTGGATAAAACTACCTATAATTATCAAACAAAGAAATATTAACATTTGAAATGGTTCATTGCTTAGGTGCCCGTTTTTTTTGCAAATGAGTGTATATTCCATAATAATATGACTGTTCATATGGCATAGTGGTTAAAATATCGATCTATTGTGCCAGTGTCGTAGTTTCGAATCCTATACAGGACAAAACTTTGTTCTATCTACAAATTGTTGTTCTGAGTCTGGATTTAATTTGTGTTCGTTAATTATTTGTTTGTAAAGTCCCTCGCAACACAAGGATTGTTTCCTTAGTGCAGGGTTGTCTTTAAAAAATAACAAAATACAAATATTTTTCTCAAATATACTTTGAATGATTTGTATCATCACGATTTCATCATCTCAGTCTATATAGGGCCCACTGTTGGGCAAGCCTTCTCTCTGCTGGGAAGAAATTTAACCTACTATACCACGCTGGTCAGATATATTAGCATAGGGTTTCATTTTGAGTTTTCCTTCTCTGTATCGATGTTAACTACTTCGTATAATGCATTAATAATTATGACGAAATGATACAAATCAATTAATTTTGCCACGTGGTGACGGAGTAAGAATATAATTCATCACCACCTTTCTTGCCTGTCGGTGTCGAAAAAGACGACATCTTATGTAAAAGTAGGGAAACTAGAAATAAAACCCTATACCATCCCTCCAAACAGTCGCCAATTTCCCTCTTATTAGGGAGAAGGCTCGAACCCAACTGTGGGACGAAAATTAGTTGAGAATATGATGCTTTTAAGTAATCATATTTGGGTCACAAATAAGTTTCTATAAACAGCCTCACATTTCCAATACTAAATTTACTATATCTCGTATAATAAATTGCTTTTGAGTTTGACTAAAACAGAAAATGTTTATTCATATAATTTCAAACTGGTTATTAGTTCAAAGGGAATGAGTTCATATTGTGAACTTTGGCATTATCCTTGAATATTATGAATATGCGGGTTGATTCATGCAATTTGTTCATATACGTTCTCCTGATGACCTCCTACACCATGGGAGGGAAATTGACCTACTAGGTATACGCTGGTCCGACGTGTTGGTACTTTTTTTATGGGTGGGCTATGGTAAGTGCATACGCTGTAGGGATGTGAAAATCGATTTTTACAATCGATTATCAAAATAATAAAAATCGATTTTAATCGATTTTCTATTGTTCGAAATTCCATCGCAATTAATCGATTATTCACTGCCAGATTTCCTAAAAAAAATGTCAACACGATTGTTTCATACTATATTAGAAAATAAAGCTCACATTTCCTAAAAAAAGGTCATCATAATCCTGTTGGGAGAAAAAATCTATTATTTTATAATCGATTTATTTTAAAGAACAAAAAATTGATTATTTAAAAAATCGATTATTTTCCCTCCAAGTCACATCCCTAATACGCTGTCCATTCCATCAGGGGTGGCCAAAAAACGGCGCGCGGGCCCATAACCCACCCGTGTCCACATCACTTTCGTCGTTGGTTCGATCACCAGTGCAGAGTTCCTTGTCCTCAGTGGTCCGCCCGACGGAATAGCCTTTCGGGTACCCTCGCCTCTCGACGTACCTGTCCCGGGACGTCAGTCGCCGTACCTATCCCGGGACGTCGGTCGCCGTCGCGCGGTCAGCCTCTCTACGGGTGACGGACTAAAGTTCCCGGTCAGATCACCCACGGCCTCGGCTAGGGCCGACGTATTGGTACAGGGTTTTATATCGAGTTTTGCTTCTCTTGCATAGCTGTTATATGCATATCATATCCTTTAGACAACTTTTGTGCCACCCACGAGCAAGAGAGAGGGTGGGGAATTGTATAATTGTATTCTTACTCCGTCACCACATAGGGGGAATTATTGTGTATCATATTACATCATTTTCATCGCAGTCCACATACATCCCACTATTGGGCTCGGGCCTCCTCCACAATAGGAGGGAATTTGACCTACTATACCATGCTGATCAGACATATTGGTATAGGGTTACATTTCGAGTTTTCCTTCTCTTGCACAGATGTTATGTGCATGTATTCTTATTCCGTCACCACATGGAAAATTATTGTATATATAAACGTAAAATTGTCCGTCTGGTGCCAAAGTAAGAATACATTTCACCACCCCCTCTCTTGCCCGTGGGTGTCGTAAAAGACAACTAAGGCATATAACATCTATACTCCTGTAGGAAGGAAAACTCGAAACAAAACGCTATGCCAACACGTCTGACCAGCGTGGTATAGTAGGTCAATTTTCCTTCCATAGGGAAAGAGGCCCGAGCCCAACAGAGGGACGTATATGGGCTGAGATGGAAACGTACAATTATTGATAGCTGAATAGGAGATCAATACAATACTAGACAGAGGCATTGGGTTCAATGCCCATGCATAATAACTTCCACAGTTATGAAGAATTAAATATCAATTTATATTTCAGCTTATAGACTTCACTGTTGGACACTGGACTCCCTGTTTTATTTTTTGAGGGCTATGGTCAGTACAAATTCCGTTTGATCTATTCGGGGTTACGGAAGGGTGAAGGTCGGCCCCATATCCTATCGCATTCCCTCCCCTTCGCCATTGGGCCGAACACTGGTGTACCGCGTTCCTTGTCGTCCGTGACCAGCCCGGCAGGATACCCTTTCGGGTACCGTATTCTCCCTAACGCCCTTCCCGAGACGTCGATCGCCCTTACTCGGTCAGCCTCTTTATGGGTGATGGACTATTCCCCCGTACAGTCACCTGCGGCCTCGACTACGGCGGCATCAGACGCAGGTACACTGGTTCCCCAGGAGACCGTCACTCAGATTCAGTTCGACTTAAATTTAGTGATTCACTGCCACTTTCATTGTCATTCCACCTGTGGTCTGCTTGTAATAAGTCATTATATTTTCTCGCGAAACGAGAAAATTTCCGTGCGTTCAGGCGTTTCTGTCATACCTACTATAGCAATCAATCTTAAAGCTCACATATAGGCCCCGTTAGTTCTCCCATATCCCTGATCCTGTGCGGCTGCGCTTATCGTAACTGCACGTCTTCTTATTCATTGACTAACTAGTCAATTTTGTTTCATGTCTCCCGCATTGCCTAGGAGGGAAGTGGAATCAATCTCTTACAACTCCTCCTGTTTAACTTTTTCTAATTAAATATGTTGCGGGTCCCAAGACAATGAAAATCATTTCCCGGGACTGCCTGAGGGTCAAACCTCGATGTGATCTATGGAGACCATTGTAGATCCTGGCTTACAGGAGTTACAATGGTGGGCATGTGTGGTGGGATTAGTCCCAAAAAAATAAGTCATTCTGTTATATAGTCCCATAGTCAGATATTTTATTTTAAAGTACCATCATGGTCTAGTATTATCTAATAAATTCTTTTAGTCTTTTAGTATCGATGGTCCGAACAACGTACCGGGACCTTTACAGCGGGACTGCCTAATGGGCAATGACGTCACCGCGAGCGTTGTCTGGTCAGGCGGCCATCTCGCTGCTCGTGACTGAGTCACCACCCGCCCGCATCTCCAACACTCGCCGGTAAAGTCTGGATTCCATATTCCATAAAATCAAATACATCTGTACGGACATAAATCATAGAGTAGTAAAAAATGTTTTTAATTTTCATGTACATACGTCTGAATGTAGTCACTTGTCATATAACTCAGTCATAAAACTTGTCATGGCCACTTTCACCAGTTATTCATCTAAATGTAAATAAGTCTAGTGGTAAAAAACTTTATGTTTATGAGACGCCAACTATGTGTAATACTGCATCTGTACCAGACTCAGACCTTCATATTTGAAGTTATGTAAATTCAGAGAATAGCGACCTTCACAAGCTTTTCTTTTTAAAGGCTGATAGTTGTTTCAGATGTGAAACATCTATAGGCGAGGGTGAACCTGATCTTTGGCGTGGCGTTAACGCCACGTTTGGATATATACATTTGTGTAACGAAACTATAACCTAATGATTTCTGATGTTTACGCGAGTATTATACATTTTAAATAAAACTACTTTACGGATTTTATCGCGTTTGTATTTGGTTTTTAATTACCCGACGTTTCGAACACTTTACAGCGTTCATGGTCACGGGCGGACTGTCTCACGTCCAACAAGTCATCGTTACTGCAGAAAATTTGTAATTATCTACCCGATACAGAAATTAGTTATTAAATATTGACCCACATTTTGATACAAAATTTATTGCCAGTGTATTACATCTAGACGTGAAAAATCTAATACCACCATGCGTCAAACCACCTAACTTATATGGGTTGTCCAAGATACACAAATCAAATGCACCACTGCGACCAATAGTAAGTCAGATCGACACGCCGACTTATAAATTAGCACAGAAGGTTGCGAAAGTCCTCTCCCAACTCCGGGGACACACTAGTGCATTTGTGAAAGACTCTTACCATTTTGTCATAGCGCTCGGGAAACACAGCAGCAGGTAGTTCATTCCAGAGCTTGCACGTACGTGGGAGAAATGATCGCTGGAACCGTACAGTTGAAGACTATATCGTTTCCAGGTGAAATGGATGAACCCTGCTGCGGTGTCGAGTGGTACGTTGGTTTGTGCAGTAAATCATATATTTATCTCTATCAATTGAATTATCCTAGTGTAGAGTTTATAATATAAAGAGATTATCAAAACAGAATTCCCGAAGTTCAATCAAAAGCCACAATTGAAGGCCAAACGGTTCAACAACCGCTTTAACTAGTGCATACCCTAACTTTAAATTACTTTACTATTTCACGTACAATTAGTTCATCTTATAGCAAGATTTCTGTGTTGTGATGGAGTAAAAATAAAATTAACCACCCACTATTTTAACCGTGGGTGTCGTAATAGATGACTATGAGATAAAATATGCATATATGAATGTTTCATGCAAAAGAAGAAAAACTCGAAAGAAATCCTATACCGACCCGTCTGACCAGCGTGGTATAGTAGGTCAATTTCCCGCCCATTCACATAGTTGTTATTATTATCTCATCTCAGCCCATACACGTCTCACTCTTGGGCTCGGATCTTCGGCACTGTGGAAGAGAAATTAACCTACTATACCACGCTGGTCAGACGTGTTGGTATAGCGTTTTGTTGGGAGTTTTCCTTCTCTTACATATCCCTTAGTCGTCTTTTACGACAACCGCGGGCAAGAGAGGGGGTGGTGAATTGGATTCCTACTCCATTATCAGTCCACACGGCAAATAGTATTAATATAAATAAAATTTTACTTGTAAATTCCTATAGTTTCACCAGGGTAGTTCCCAATTGCGTGAGAATACGGGGACAAAATATAGCGTATAGTATACATCGATAAAGCAGCTTTCTATTTATTAAAATTAAAATCGGTTAATGATTTAGGCGTGATGACGTAACAGCAAATGAATAAACCAAATCTCATTCGTACTTATAACAATAGTTACGAGTTATATCTTCCATAAATTGACCTCGTCACGAAAATATCACATAGAACGGTACTATGCCATTTGCGTCCAACGATTCCCTTCCACTTTTAATAAATATAGTTTAAAAAAACTAAAAAACACTCCTTCATAGCATATTAAACTAAAAAGTGTAAAATAATTTTCAATATAGACAGAAAATAATGAGAAAGCGTGGGGTGCTCGCCTTACGAAAATGTGGCACAGAGTGCCCCACGCTACTTTGACAATAATATTAATATATTTCGTTCATTATTATTTTCTGCCTATATTTAAAATAATTTTACACTTTTTAGTTTGATATGCTAAGTATATTTATTTTTGAGTGCCCGACTAGCTCTATCTCTCTTACTCGCATGCAAAGGATGCGGAAAGGAGTTGATGAATCCTGGCGAACTTAATTAGGATAATCGAATTTCTTTTTTTTTTAAGTGGATTATTACATCCGACCACTGACGTCAAGTCACCTGTTCTGGCGGTCAGCCCAACGACGAAGGCGACGTGTCGCGCGGGCGGGATACGGGTGTGCGCGCTTGCGTCGTCTGTCTCTGTCGCCCCGAAAGGAGCGGGCGAGGAGTGCGCCGACCGTAGCCCACGCTCCAAGAAAAGTAGTAGTAACTAGCGTATTATTGTATGGTCATCGGTCTTTGATAGATGTGCAAAGTTTAAAAAAAATCTGATCGCTCAAAGTAGGGTAAAATCGAGCTAGAACATACAGGTGAAGCTAATAAAAACGTATTAAAATATCGTCAGTCCTTCTTATTTAATCACTAATGACGTCAAGTATTCGCACGGCTCTTCTAAAATACATATAAAAACCTTTCGATATTTCAAGTGAGATCTACGTCTTACTATGTCATATATCTTGAAACCCACATTTCACCAATAATACGACATTTAATAGCCTATTAGATACGTCATAAAATATTTGCTTCCCTGTGTAGAAATAGATCAAAAAATATATTATATTCGCTTCGGATAGCACTGCGTAAAACGAAATGACTTACCCATTTATCATTATTTAATATTGTGTTATAAATATTGTGTTTAGTGAGAGACTTTATACAAAAAAGTGTTTCTGTACTTATGTATACACGTAAGAAGTTATATTTATTTGGCGAAACAAGATAAAAATCTTTATGAACATTTTATTTGATGCGCTATCCTACGTTTGTTGAAAAACGACACTAACAATAGAACAAATTTTTAAAAATTTGAATTAAGAATAGTGTATATAAAAAAAAATATTTTTTATTATAAAAAAAGCGTGGGGTGCATGTTGTCAATAGTTATAAATATTTTATTGACAGATATGAGTAGAAGGATTATCATTTTGATAATATCTTAAAAAGCACCCCACGCTTTTTTTACAATAAAAACAATATTGGAACGAAGTTCCTTACGGCAGGCTTTGAGGAGATAGAGATTTTGCTGCGCGACCGAACTGAAAAAAATGTGATAGTAAAACCGTAAGGATAAAACCGTAAGAATAAAACCGTAAGAAAAAGTGCGTGGAATAAAACCGTTAAATGAGACGAAATTGTTTTGACCGCCGTATCTCAAAAACTATAAGTGCTAGACCATTTTTGATAGAAATTTTGACCCCCCTCTTGCACCTTACATTGCCGCCCGGACTACCCCTACCCCCCCATTAGAAACTTCCCTCTCCCCCTTTTTTGATAGAAATTTTGACCCCCCTTGCACCCTACATTGCCGCCCGGACTACCCCTACCCCCCATTAGAAACTTCCCTCCCCCCCTTCTTTTGATGTAAAACATCGTTCAACCTACAATTGTTTTGACCGCCGTATCTCAAAAACTATAAGTGCTAGACCATTTTTGATAGAAATTTTGACCCCCTCTTGCGCCTTACATTGCCGCCCGGACTACCCCTACCCCCCCTAACTCCCTCCCCCTTCTTTTGATGTGAAACATCGTTCAACCTACAATTGTTTTGACCACCGTATCTCAACAACTATAAGTGCTAGACCATTTTTGATAGAAATTTTGACTCCCCTTACACCCAACTTTGCCGCCCGGACTACCCCTACCCCCCATTAGAAACTTCCCTCTCCCCCTTTTTTGATAGAAATTTTTGCACCCTACATTGCCGCCCGGACTACCCCTACCCCCCATTAGAAACTTCCCTCCCCCCCTTCTTTTGATGTGAAACATCGTTCAACCTACAATTGTTTTGACCGCCGTATCTCAAAAACTATAAGTGCTAGACCATTTTTGATAGAAATTTTGACCCCCCTTGCACCCAACATTGCCGCCCGGACTACCCCTACCCCCCCATTAGAAACATCCCTCTCCCCCCTTTTTTGATAGAAATATTGACCCCCCTTTGCACCCTACATTGCCGCCCGGACTACCCCTACCCCCCATTAGAAACTTCCCTCCCCCCCTTCTTTTGATGTGAAACATCGTTCAACCTACAATTGTTTTGACCGCCGTATCTCAAAAACTATAAGTGCTAGACCATTTTTGATAGAAATTTTGACCCCGCTTGCACCCTAAATTGCCGCCCGGACTACTCATACCCCCCATTAGAAACCCCCCCCCTTCTTATTTTGATGTGAAACATCGTTCAACCTACAATTGTTTTGACCGCCGTATCTCAAAAACTATAAGTGCTAGACCATTTTTGATAGAAATTTTGACCCCCTCTTGCGCCTTACATTGCCGCCCGCACTACCCCTACCCCCCATTAGAAACTTCCCTCCCCCCCTTCTTTTGATGTGAAACCTCGTTCAACCTACAATTGTTTTGACCGCTGTATCTCAAAAACTATAAGTGCTAGACCATTTTTGATAGAAATTTTGACCCCCCTTGCATCCTACATTGCCGCCCGGATTACCCCTACCCCCCCATTAGAAACTTCCCTCTCCCCCTTTTTGATGTGAAATATCGTTCAAACCCCAAACTGCTATAAATCAGTCATCTTTGACCGCAGGAACTCCGGATTTTTGACAAACCTCATAGAATTTTCAGTAGAATAGATTTAATACTAAAAAACCTAAATTTCAAGAGCCTACACCCAATAGTTTAGTCACAATAAATTTTATAATTAGAAACTAACAATGTTCGGAACAAGGACACCAACTAAAAGAGCCCTGAATTTTGATTTTTTTTGCAAATTGTGTCGATTCTACATTACCCGAAGGAACTTCGTTCCTACCTGGTATCCCACGACACCACATTTCTTTTTTTTTATATATACACCATTCTTAATTCAAATTTACAAATGTTTATTTTCTATTTTTTAGTTGGCTTTTTTTTAAAAGCGTATTTTTTTAGTTTTTTATTATTTATTTTTCATTTTTTAATTGAATTTTCGCTAATCCTGGTTATACTAGTAAGGATAACGGGTCAAACTGTTTAAAATATTGAATTGTCATCGGGCCTTAATAAGTATGCCAAATTTCGAGTTAATCCGACGTTTTGAAAGGGGTTTAAATCATGTTCAAAGATTCAGTTACATACTAACATACATACGTCTGAAGCTAATAAAAGCGTATTAAAAAAGGTATTATTGGTAGTAAGTATTAAAAGTGACAGTGTGTACCCGCATCTTAAAAATGTTGACTAACTTCAAGAAAAAAATATTTAAAACGTACATTGATTGCCGTGTAGTGACGGAGTTAGAATACAATTCACCACTCCCTATCTTACCCGTGGATGTCGTAAAAGACGACTATAGGATGTAATATCTACATAACATCTATGCAAGAGAAGAAAAACTCGAAATGAAACATGTCTGACAAGCATAGTATATTAGGTCAAATTCCCTCTCATTGTGGAGCAGGTCTGAGCCCAATAGTGAGACATATGTGGGCTGCGATGATGATGAAGTACATTAAACGTTTTATTATAACGCATTATCTGGGGGCACAGCAGTGCCCCCGCCAAGTCGGGCAAAAAAAAAGTCTGACAAAACGCAACACTGCCATAACATACTTTTCTGGAAGCCATTCAGGCCATTTTCGACCCCCTATAACTTAGTTGTTAATAAAGCTAGAAACTTGAATTTTTAGTAACCTAGTAGGCATTATATAAAAATTGTGTATTTCAAATTTCATTTAATTTGAACCAATAGTTTAAGAATTATAACTAGTCAAAATTTCGTAATTTTGTCACTCACTGACAGACTGAACGATCATCAATATTGAAGTGGCACTTCTAGTAGACATAGGAGCTTCAAATTTAAAATGCTATTAGTGTTTAGTGTATAAATGATGGAAAAATTATGAAACATTATAATTTTCAACCAGTTGCCGAGATACACTAACTGCATAAATAATTTTGTAAACTTATATAAATATATAGGATTACAAAGTTACATTTGCAGTTGATTAAATATAACTTTGTAAAAAATAAGAATACATTTGTCGCAATCATTGCTTCTCTATGGGAATCGTTACAACCGGCTAAAAACTGTGCAGATGACGTAGTGGTTAAAATACCAACGTACCGTGCTAGTGTCGCGGGTTCGAATCCCATACAAGACAAGACCTTGTACGATCCACAAATTGTTGTTCTGAGTCTGAATGTAATTTGTGTTGGTTAAGTAAATGTTCTTGCCGTATGGTGACGAAGTAAGAATACAATTCACCACTCTCTATCTTGCCCGTGGATATCGTATGAGATGACTATGGGATATAATATGCACATACCATCTGTGCAAGAGAAGGAAAACTCGAAATGAAACCCTATATCAACATGTCTGACCAGCATAGTATAGTGGGTTAAATTCCCTCCTATTGTGGAGGAGGCCAGATTCCAACAGTGGGACATATGAGGGCTGCGATGATGATGCGATGTTGAATTATATGTTTCTAAAGTCCCCCACAATATAAGGATTATTATTCCCTTAGTGCAAGGCGTTGTCATTTAAAAAAAGATTTAACAGGAAGGAGAGTGGGCAGCAGCTCTCGCCGGGGAAATGTATGATATCTCACTGCGAAACCAACCCGCCTACCAAATGTGGCGACTACGTCATTATTCCTCATAAGGCGAAGAAAAATGAGCTCTAGCCATGGCAACTCTGTTACCCTTGAGCGTCGTTGGATGCAGGTGCCACAGTACCGCACTTTATGGTGAAGCATGAGATGGGTCTATGTTCTACAGTGGACGGCGATAGGCTGAATGATGATTGGCATAATATGTGTAGACAGATACCTAGATATACGTTCAAAGATAACTTGTAAAATGTTCAATCAACTTAATGAAAAAGCAAGTGTAGGACGTGTCTTATGAAATTGTACTAAAATCTCCCAAAGTATTAAGCAAACTAAATTGCCTTTTTATCTGAAAGAAAGAACGCCATCATTAGGCTCGATTGCCATCAAAGCGGAGAGGAGACTAGAGGAGATGTGTTTCGATAAACCAATCAAATTTCTTTATTTCCACATCTCTCCACTTAGTTTAGGTAGAATTGACTCAAGCGGAAAGGAGAGATGTCTCATTTTTCAGAGAGTGTGCTCTAAGAAAATCCTTTATTGGTATTCAAGAAATAGAAGGTACCGGAAAGGCAAATAAGTAGGTCTATCTACAAAAAGAAATGAGATATCATCAAAAACAAGATTTGTAAAAAAAAGCCAAGCCTCGCAACTGAATTTTTCTACCATAAAAATTTGTGAGATCCATGTTATACCAAGTCGGTTAACTCATTCAGTCCCTGCTTAAGGGACCTTTCTTCTTAAGTTATTACGTAAATAGCTAACCTAACAACTTCTTATAGTAACTATATCAAAATTAAAAATCTTTTATGTTTTAAATAAATAGATTGACTTGGCAATCGCACTATGTTTAGTACAATTTAATATAATATGTATTACTTGTGAGGTGTGCTTTCATGCGATTGCCAAGTCATTCTGTTTATTTAAAACATAAAAGATCTTTAATATTGATATAATTAGTTATTATAAGAAGTTGTTAGGTTAGCTATTTACGTAATAACTTAAGAAGAAAGGTCCCTTAAGCAGGGACTGAATGAGTTAACCGACTTGGTATAACATGGATCTCACAAATTTTTATGGTAGAAGAACTCAGTTGCGAGGCTTGGCTTTTTTTTACAAGTCTTGTTTTTGATGGTATCTAGTTGACATTGAGACAGTGTGCGCGCGTATCGTAAAAATTTAATCTAAATTTTTCCTTAACGCACCGAAAGAAGTATAACTTCAAAAAGAACACAAATGAGTCATGAGGCCTGCCTACAGAAGCGAAAACTTAAAACTACGAACAGACAATTATTCTCTCTCTATTTAAAAATATGCGTAACAAATTCTTTCTTTTCTTTTTGAAAAGTCAACGCCCTGCACTAAGGAAATAAGCCTTGTATTGCGGGGTACTTCACAAAAATATAATTAACGAACACAAATTACATTTAAAGTGTGAACAACAATTTCTAGATCGCACAAAGCGTTGTCTTGCATGGAATTCAAATTCACGACACTAGCACGGTAAGTCGGTGTCATAATCACTTCGTCATCTGTGCAATCAAATTAAAGATAAGCCCTTGCAATGGTTTTTATTTAGTGGTTAAATTATGGAGATTTCACAAATATACGATTGAAAAAATATCACGTCCAAACTCAGTAAAATAATTTATACCGCATAGCAATTGAAATCACAACACTCGAGATGACAGGCCACTAATTAAACCATTCCACCCATTATACAGTTTCAAATGTGAAATAACCTTAAAAATGTTACAAGTATAAATTCATTGACCTAAAGGTTACAACGCTTATGCCAAGCAAAGTCTATTAACCCGCTAGACATAACATCAACTCTTCCCGTATAACTTCTTACGTCGACATTCACCCATGTCTGAACTGCTGAGGCACGTGGGCAGGGCACTACCCTCAGACGTCATTTGAATATTAATATACGCTAGTACTAATAAGATTTATGTGTTATCTTCAAAGTATATTAAGATAATAACTTTACAATTATGTATGTATGTTATATGTTAAGTGCTTATGCCATTCAAATAATTGAGGCTAATGATCTTAGATTGTTATTTAATAATATTTTAATAAAACTATTTTTAGGGATTTTATCACTTTTGTATTTGATTTTTTATAATTTAATAACTAATTTCTGTAGCGGGTAGATACAAATCTAGGTAATAACGATGAATTGATGGACAACAATTAAGTAATTTACCAAACTGTCCCATTTTTGTCAGGTATCTGTATAAATGGTTATTGGAATACCTCGAATACATTAAACGTGTTGCTCCCTCTTATATTTTGTTTTAAATATGGAATGACGCTGTTTATTTGTAAAAGAAATACTTGAAATAAATCTCAGAAACCACACCTATGTCGTTTTCCAATGCTATCGCCGTCTTACTGCCCTGTCTAGTACAGCCGCTTATAGTTTTATATACTAATTATTAATTTAAATAACAAATTTTAACTTGAAAGCACAGATGGCGTAGTGATTAAGATACCGACCTACCACGCTAGTTTTGAGGGTTCGATTCCCATGCGGCAAAACAATTGTGTGATCCATAAATTGTTGTCCGAGTCTGGGTGTAATTTGTGTCCGTCAAATTATATGTTTGTAAAGTTCCCCGCAATACAAGGATTATTTCCTTAGTGCTGTAAGTTGTCTTTCAACTAGATAAAACTATCTGTAATAACAATGACTTGTTGGATGTGAGACATCTTATTCCACCCCTGATATGATGAATGCTGTAAAGTGTTCGAAACGTCGGGCATTCAACAATCAAATACAAACACGATAAAATCTGTAAAAATAGTTTTATTTATAATGTGTGTACAGAATATGCGTACAGATTTCATCGTTAATTTTTTTTCATTGCTGCTGGTAGCAAACCAGCAAACAGCGCACTTGTGATGAGTGTGAATGCGTGCAATGAGGTTTGTGGTACTAAAGGCATCAAAACCCAACACCCAACCAACCCAACACACCCAAATACCCTCAGAAAGTTGGGCTTTTTTTTTGGGGGTGGGTTACGGTCGGCGCACTCCTCGGTCCACTCCGTCCGAGGCGACAGAGGGGCGTAAGCACGCACACCCGTAAAGTGATACGTCGCCTTCGTCATTGGACCGACCACAGGAGCAGGGTGACTTTTCGTCAGTGGTCGGTCCGACGGAATACCCCTTGAGGGTACTCCACCCTCTCCTCGACTGACGTCCCCCCTCGGGGAGATCGTCGGTCTTTCCTCACGCAAGTTGGGCTTGCAGTTCTCTCGCTCATCGAACGAGGCGCAGTAACACATTGCTATTGCTACGTTTGAGTAAGACGTAAATTTTCTGTGGTATTATCCCGGACGGATGCGCCCACGGCTAATATATGATCCTATCACTAGTATATGCTGTAGTAGGTCAATTTAAAGCTAGAACCAACCTTTTGACTATGGCACCCTTGACGCAAACGCAAGAACATTGAATCGGCTGGCCGACAAAATTGATCTATTCGTTTGTTCAATTGTAGAATTCAAAAGAGCAATGTTATTTGAAATATGCTATAATAATGTATAATTTTAAACAATGACTCTCTTTGATAATTTAATAATATCCTATTTTAGCATAGACTAGCAACCCGCCCTCGCTTCGCTTCGGTTATAGGTTATAGTCGTTTTACCCGCGTAGTTCCCGTTCCCGTGGGAATACCGGGATAAAATATAGCCTAGTTTACGCCCTGATATTATAGCTTTCCATTGGTGAAAGAATTTTTGAAATCGGTCCAGCCGTTTTGAAGATTACCCGGAACAAACAGACAGACAGACAGACAAAAATTTTTTAATTGCTATTTTAGGCATAGGTGTCGTGCAAATAAACATGTGAGCATGAAAAAAGCCTATTATTTTGACATTACAAACAGACACTCCAATTTTATTTATTGGTATAGATTTAAGAATTGTATATTATAATATTTTTTAACTTACGTACGATATAAAATTGTTTATGTAATTATTATGTTGACATTAACAGATAATGTTATAAATGGTTTATGTTGACTTACACTATTGCATTGGTGAAACCTGTAATAATAGATGTAATTGGTAATTTAATAAATAAATAAATTTCGCTCCCATTGTGAAGAAGGCTTCAGCCCAACAGTGAGACCTATAAAAGCTGTGATGATAATTATGAAGAATAATCTTTCGCTCGTCAGTTAAAAAAAATATGTACACTCAAGTATCTTTAGAATCTAGAACACATTAAATATTAATATAGGTCAATCGATTTAGGGCTTATGTAGACATTACCAGCGAGATGTAGGAAATAGTTTGTGATAAGCCAAGTCATGTGCCTTCCGACAGAACATATCGACGAATGGCGTGACAACGTTTAGTATATATAAAATCATAGATAAAATAATGCTGTCTAAAATAATTCTGCCATCGGGTATTGTTAAACGCATTACAATGTGTCACCAAATATTACTTGGGGTACATCCTTAACAAGTCTTTCATCATCATCATCATCATCGCAGCCTACATACGTCCCACTGTTGCTCTCGGACCTCCTCCGCAATGGGAGAGAATTTGACTAACAATACCATGCTGGTCAGACATGTTGGTATAGGGTTTTATTTCGAGTTTTCCTCCTCGTGCACAGATATTATGTGCATATTATATCCCATAATCGTCTCTTAAGATAGGGTGTGGTGAATTGTATTCTTACTCCATCACCACACGGAAACAAGTCTTTAACCACTGTAAATAAGCTACCATACCATTATACAAAAATTGCGTAATTAAACTAGCTATCGTGCGAACTTTTCATTAACTTAAATTACTTAGGCAAACAGCGTACTAGCATAAATTACTTAATAAATAATATATAATATTTATTATATTGGGTAGCCTTTGGGAAACTTAATCCTCGTCCAATATTCCGTAGTGTCTGAAAACAAAGGTTTATAACAAGCAATGACACACGACACTGTAACGTGGTTTTTAAATGTCGACCTCATAAAAATGCTCAAAGTCACTCAACGTATTTTGAAGTGGGCTATGCTGAATATTTCTCTACATGATAAAATTCGGCATACGGTAATCCCTAGAAGAACAGGTGTAAGCGACATAGCCCGTACAATTGCCATGTTGAAATGGCAGTAGGCTGGCCACATCGCTCATGTAACCGACAACCATTAGGAAAGAAAGGTTCTCGAGTGGCGACTACGAATCCGACGACGCAGCGTTGGATGACCATAAGGCTAACGTCATCTTCAAAGTCGCAGGCAACCGTTGGATGCAAGTGGCACAGGACTATTCCGAGTGGCATGGGTAGACCTATGTCCAACAGTGGACTATGGGCCAGTGGATGGATGACCGATTTTTTTATTTTGATTTCATCTAATTTATTTTAAAATCCGTATATAATATCGCAAAGATAATAAGTTGAGGTTAACATAAATTTTGACTAATTTGCTTACATTTATGGTGATAGTAGCTCATCTCAGCCCATATATTTTGAGCCACTGTTGGGCTCGGGCCTCCTCCACTATGGGAGGGAAATTAACCTACTATACTACGCTGGTCAGACGTATTAGCATAGGGTTTCATTTCGAGTTTTCCCTCTCTTGCATAGATTTTGTATGTATGTTATAATCCCTTAGTCAAATCTTACGTTTTCAGTTTATACAGTTTATAACCTGATTTAATTAACAGTCCCATCAAATCTAACTGTATGCTCTTGAGACGCGTTTAAACAAACAAGATATTCAGACTTATTATCGCGTATTAGCGCTTAGATCGATACGCCAATGTAATATAAATTTGCTGGCTTTGAATGTTTCATCTATAACAATAAATTTCGCATCGTCGATATCGTCTGAGTCCTTCGGATATGGAATAATTAAAAGCCTTGGTTCATTTAATTGTTTTTGCTAGACCTTCGACAAAACTCTTGTGTAAGGCTTTTTGTATGTGCTGACAAAGCAATTTTGTATCTTATGTTCACTATGTCAAGGTCCTGTGTTCAATCAATTAGCAGTAATTAATTAATTTGACACTAGAATGCCTGGCCGCTACTATGGTAACTCGATCGTAGTAGATTTCGCAACGTGATAATTATCTTATCGAAAACGAGTACTCGATTCCGGTAATCCACACAAATGATATGTGTGTGTGTGTAATAAAGATGTGAAATACATGGTCATAAAATTCGTGACCTCGGATGGTTTTTAGATGGAGTCTTACCACAGGCTGTCCAAAATACGGAATAGATATCTTGGATTGGTTTTCATTGCAAGAAAAGGAACACTTGGAACATGACGTTATGTCAACCCATCGGACTATAGCTATAGAGGAGGCTACATTTGCTGTTACGTCAAAGTTAAGCCTGATATTACAGCAAATATACGCTCCACTGCTGGGTTCGGGTTCCTCCACTCTGGTAGGTTTACTAATCTACTGTATCACGCTGATCAGATGGGTTGGTATAGGGTTGTATGTACGCATGTATGGTATATGCATATTATATCCCTTAATCGTCTTGTTATAGCTGCGGATAAGAGAGAAGGTCGTGAATTATATTCTTACTCTGTCACGAAGGAAAAAAATAACCAAATATGCCTGACATCATCTTGGAATAGAGCTGATACTCGTCAAACTATGGAATTAATTTTTACTGAACATAGCTTTCCTTGTGGTGATGGAATAAGAACACAATACACTACCCTTTTTATTGCCCATGAGTGTCGTAAAAAACGACTAAGGGATTATAAAACGCCGATTCCATCTTTGCAAGAGAAGGAAATAAAATCTTACACCAACGCGTCTGACCAGTACGTTATAACAGTCAATATTGACCTTCCTATTAGAGGTAGAGGCTCGAGCCTTACAGTGCAATATACATGTATGACCTATGATGATGATGATGATAAAATGTAGTTAAGTAGCTAACCATCAATGAAACACGCTTTCATGTAAAAAAATCATATCAAGATCGGTCTATCCATTTGAAAACTACGATGTCACCGACAGACAGACACATAGGCAGACATACGGGTAGAAATTCTCAATCAGAAAGTCAAAAGTCGAAATTCTTTACGTTAAAGTTAATAGTACTACTAAGAACTAAAAGATTCCTTTGTAAAACTACGAAAAAATGCGTGATATCATAGTTAAAACTAAATAATATTTATATTATTGCAGAAAGCAATATACATTTAGTGACTAAAGATCAAACAAGACGTGAGTAATATGTTAATATTTCTTTTATTTATTTTAAATAAATTTCCTTTTATTTATTTGTAACAGAAATACCACAATGTATTAAAATTGTAATATATTTACAAAGAAGTCATAGTTCACTGCGCTTCAAGGTTATAAAATAAAATATAATAATGTTATAAAATAAATTGAATTCCCGTAGTAGCCGGCTTCCAACCTTACGTTATTTTTTTGTTCGCTATTCTCACATACAGGGCTTAATATTTTCTGAAGATATACGAATTTTTCCATAAATAATATTTGTAAACTGTGATCACTAACATCATCATTATTATCATCGTCACCATCATAGCTCATTTACGTTGGCGACGGAGGCAGCGTGCCTGTTGGCCGGGACTCTCCCGTGGGACCTGGAGCCGGAAATGCTCGCCGGTTTGTATCGGCGGGTGTAGGGGGTGCGAGCGGAGGGCGGTGTGGTCTCGTTGAGAGAGCTCACCGCCTGGCGCGTTGACGCCCGCTGAGACGCCTCATGCCGCCCTAGCCGAGGCCGCAGGTGACGTGACCGGGGACTAGTCCGTCACCCGCCGAGACGCCGACCGCGTGAGTAAAGATCGACGTTCTTCCCGTTGACGTCGGTCGATGGGAGGGTATCCCAAATAGGGGGTATTCCGTTGGGCCAACCACTGATGACAAGTAACCTTGCTCCAGTGGTCGGCCCAGCGACGAAGGCGACGTGCATCGTGGGTGGGTTGCGGGTGTACGTGCTGAAGCCCCTCTGTCGTCCCGGACGGAGTGGTGCGAGGAGCGCGCCGACCGCAACCCAACCCCCCAAAAAAAAAATATCTCATTTACGTCCCACTACTGAGCTCGAGGTTAATCTACAATAGTAATGAACTTACTATACCATTCTGGTTAGAGGTGTTAGTAGAGGGTTTTACATCGAGTTTCCTATCTCTTGCATAAATGTTGTATCTGTATTACATCCCTATTCCGTGTGGTGACGGAGTAAGAATACAATTATCCACCTTTCTTGTCCATAGGTGTCGTAAAGGGTCGTCTTTTAGCGATTATAATACACATTCAACATATATACAAGAGAAAGAAAAGTTGCAATAAAGCACTGAACCAACCCGTCTGACCAGCATGGTACAGTAGGTAAATTTCTCTCCCACTGTGAAGGAGGCGCGAGTCCAGCAGTGGGACATATATAAGTTGTGGTAATGATGATGATAATGATGGTGTATTATATATCCCTTAGTCGTTTTTTACGACACCCACGAGTAAAAGAAGGGGTGGTGAATTGTATCCTTAATCCGTCACCACACGGAAAAAATACTGTGATATAATATTCAGTGATATTAATCTAATTTGTACTAGTAGGTAAAGCAATTACGCTTTGTGTGGTATCGAGTTAAATTGCGACAGGAATTGTAAAAACCAGCAATACCAGCGCAGGAGCGTTTTCTGGGGCAATTTATAACATCCCCTGCAGTCGCTAACTCACATGCGAGGTTTTCCATTGGAAAAGCTTGTGCACAGCTTGTGAAGTATAATAACGATAGTCTGATGGATGTGGCTGGATATTCCTATCAATCTTGACCCACTATCATTACAATTTCAAGAATCAATTATCTGAATCGCCTAGTACCACTAGCAGCGGATCGTGGACATTAAGTATGTATATTATACCATATAAAATGGTGGTTCAAGTTCGCAGCCAATTCTTTATAGTGATAAGATAAATTCTTTACAATGTAAAGTATAATAATACTTTAACTTTTATACTTTTAATGAAAATATTTGGTGAACAATTTCGTAATAAGCTGTCGTAATTATGAAAACTTTCAACAATATTATTTTTGTCCGTTGGAAAATTAATATATAATTAGGAAGGAAAACCTTGGCCATAATTTTTTTGTTTAAAACTAGGCTATTAATTATCCTATTTTTAATACCAAACTATTAATGAATAAATATTTTAGTATTTTCTTTTGACCTTATATATGTCATAGCAACAGGCTCGAGTCTCCTTCGGAATGGTAGGAAAATTAACCATCTGAAGTAGTTATTACACTCACATTAGAAGGGGCTGCATAGGTTGCTTCTATATGATGCTATTTGATTTCATCTTTTACTCAATGCGTATATTGTACGTATAACCCGAAACCAATCTTCCTTCAGGCAAGCCTATAATTGATCACCGAAGACAAGGAACTCTGCACCGGTGGTCGGCTCAACGACGAAGGCGACATGCCACAGGTGGGACATGGGGCCACATGGCGCTTCTCTGTCGCCCCGGTCAGAGCCGGGCGGCGAGCAAGCTGACCATGGCCCACCCCAAAATAAAAGGCAAGCCTATAATTAAATTATTTTAAATACGTGTGGTGATGGATTAAAAATACTATTCACCACATCCTGTTTTACCCATAGGTGTCGTGAAAGATGACTAAATTAATTAAAAAATGCATATAATATCTATGCAAGAGTAGTAATAAAATTCAAAATAAAACCAGACACCAACCTGTCTCATCGGGGTAGTGATGGTAGATTCAGTTTTCCTCCCGTTATGGAGATGGCTCGAGCCTAGTATATTAATTATACGATAGGAAAAATGACTAATAAAGATTCCCTCTGCCTGAATAATGTGAAGTTCACCACTCTTTTTTTTAACCTTAGGTTTCTTAAAAGACGACTAAGAGACATGCGAGATGCAAGCGAAGAAAAGCTCGACATAATACTTTATGCTAGCACATCTTATCAGTGAAGAAGCGAAAAGAAGAAGAGTTTTATGTGGTAGGACCACGTTGACAGTTGTCTGTTTACAGCCGCAGGCTGATCCGTCCGGGGTAGTACCACATTCTTGCAGAAAAATTGTCGTCTGAGTAGTTGTAGTTTATTACTATACTTCATTCAGTGAGTGAGAGAGCCAGAGGCTCAACTTTCCGAGGATGTTTGCGGCTGGTGGATTTAGGTGATGCATTTAGTATCAGAGAACCTCCTAACACGCATTCATACTCCCTTCACTTTCTTCACGGCAGCAAAGGTCCATGAGCGGCAGCAACACTTACCATTAGGTGTATTATTCGCTCGTTTGCTAACTAATAGTAATAAAAAAGAAAATTACGAGAGAGTAATAATTTATTAAACAT
The DNA here is from genome assembly GCA_032191425.1 of Lymantria dispar. NCBI lineage: Eukaryota > Metazoa > Arthropoda > Insecta > Lepidoptera > Erebidae > Lymantria > Lymantria dispar. The sequence continues at coordinate 1,547,519 of CM063449.1, forward strand.
ATTTCATATACAGGATAATCTTTCATGCGGTACCCAAAATCCTTGTTCCGAGTGTGGGCGTTTAATTTAGATACTATAATTGAGTTTATAAAGTTCCCAGAATTAAGAAAATTTATTCCTTAAAGGGAGATATTGATGTTAAGAAAAACATAAATTGGTATGTTTGAACGATACGACACAAGTGAAAACTTCAATAAAGCAAGGTTCATCATCAACATCACAGTTCGTATACGTCCCGCTGCTAGGTTCGAGCCTTTTCTGCAATAGGGTGGTAATTGGTCTACTACTATACTACGCTATACATATTATACCACAGTTTTACTTTGAGTTTTACTTCTCTTAAGCGATGTTGATAATCTTAGAAAATATATAAAATTAAAGTATCTGTTTGTAATTATGAAATAGTAGGTAGGTTATGTTCAAATTCACATGGTTCTTTACACGATAGTTTTGCTTAAAAACCAGTTAAAATATTTTTTTCTGAATGTTTGTTTCGAGTAATCTTCAAAACGACTGGACCAATTTCGATAATATTTTACTACCAGGTAGCAGTGGTTTTATTCAAGGAAGTGATAAAATTTACAGTACCTGTAATTTTATTTTTTCGAGCATTTTACAAGAAAATTGCGTACGTGATGCATGCGTATGCGATACTGTCGCTCATGGACTATTGTTAGGCAGGTGAGGTTCGATCATACTAAAGGTATCACTAAAACCCACCACACGCAGACACCTTCAGAAAGTTGGGCTTCCGGCTTTCTCACTCACCGAACAAAGTTTTCACTTAGGAAAGTAACCTAAAATTTATTTCCAGTTCAAAATGTCGTCGCTTCTTATTGTATATGGCCTAGATCACAAGCTTGAATCAATCTAACATTGACAGATTTATTGCACGTTCTCCAAGACAAACTATCGAACAATTAATTATGGACAAATAGAATTTTATTACACTGATGGCCTAGAGATTTAAGTTTTGATGCTTTTACGCTGCGTGTTGTATATTCAACGCCCATGGAGAGAGTTCTTTGTGATCCACAATTGTTTGTTCAGATTCTGGAAGTTATTTTTGTCTATTAATTACATTAATGTAACGTTCATTGCATCCGTGTGATGACGGAGTAAGAATACAATTCACTACCCCTCTGTTATGTGTCGTATAAGACAACTAAGGGATATAATATTCATAGGGATATAATGTCTGCAGCATCAGCATAGTATAGTGGGTCAATTTAATTGTGAAGGACGCTCGAGCCCAACAGTGGGACGTATATGAGCTGTAATGATGATAATGAAGTTATATGTTTGTAAATCCGTTATATATTAGGAATATATATTAGAAATGGAATAAAGGTAAAAAAATATATAGCATATTACTCGCTTATATTTAATGCTAGAAATAGTGTCTAGAAAAAAATAAACGAATGTTCTCATATAAAATCTATCACATCTATAATGAAAAAGTTCAGAAAGCTTAACAAATTGTGGGGTCCCGAGTCATCTATAACCTTATTACCCAGTTGAGGGCGGAGTAATAACCTTGAATCTATACGACTAAATAAATTTACTTCTCCTTAAGAAATGCAATCACAATAACTGCATTTCTTCTGGTATAACCATTTTCCATCATAGGAATTAAATGCACCTTATATTTTATTAAATAAGGGGTTACCCATCCCTTCTATCGCGCGACCATAATAAAATCGCTACATTGTTTGTGTCGCAATTTATTCTCCAGGAAGAATTTCTAACCGAATGGTAGAAGGGATTTTTTTTTTTTTTTTTTTTTTTTTTTTTTTTTATGGGTGGGCTATGGTAAGCGCACGTTCGGTCCAGTCCGTCCGGGGCGATAAAAGGACGGCGCACGGGCCCATAACCCACCCGTACCCACGTCACCTCGTTGTTGGGCCGACCACCGGAGCAGATGTGACTTGTCATCAGTGGTCGGCCTGACAGAATACCCTTTCGGGTAACCTCACCTCTCGACGTCTTGGGACGTCGGTCGCCGTCGCGCGGTCAGCCTCTCTGCGGGTGACGGACAATTCCCCGGTCCAATCACCCGCGGCCTCGGCTAGGGCGGCATTAGGCGCAGATACTCGCGCCTGCGCCGCCCGAGTCGCCGGCGGCGGAACGTGTCGCCGAATAGGAGCTCTACTCGCACACGATCCGCCGCCTCCTTCCGTGAGATTACGGCCTCACAGAAGGCGGCGACCGCGTCCCAGTTCCTGACGCTGTCGAGCATCTCCCTGGCGATGGTCGGCAGCGCCAGGTCGGCACCGATAATTGCGACGAGTTCACGGCGATCCCCCTCCCATGCAGCACACTCCTCGAGCGTGTGCTGCGCCGTGTCCTCGTCGCAACTGCAGTGGTGGCAGGACGGTGTGCTCTCCCTCCTGACAATCTTGTGCAGGTACTTCCCGAAGCAACCATGCCCCGTCAGCACCTGCACCAGTCGGAAGGAAAGCACCCCGTGCGTCCGCTCCAACCACTCCATCAGCACCGGCCGGAGGGCCTCGACGGTCCTGACACCGTACCGAGGACTCTCCAGCCGGACTGACCAACGGGCAATGACTTCTTGGCGGGCGTCGACCCGCCAGGCGGTGATCTCTTTGATGGAGACCATGCCGCCGCGGGCGCGCGTCTCCGACACCCGCCGATAAATGTCGGCGAGCATCTCCGCCTCCAGGTCCCACGGGGGAGTTCCGGCCAGGAGGCACGCTGCCTCTGTCGCCACCGTGCGGTAACCCCGTATGGCCCTGATCGCCATGACCCTCTGTGGTCGCCACAGAAGGGCCCTAAGACGGACGGTCAGGGACCCCGCCCACACCGGTGCGCCATACAGGGCCATCGACCGGATCACTCCCACGTACAGCTGTCGGCACGTAGCACTGGGTCCGCCCACATTCGGCATCAACCGCGAAAGGGCGGACGCCGCGCCGACAAGCCGGGGAACTAGTCGATGGAGATGCTCCCGGAACCAAAAATGCCCGTCGAGCACCAGGCCCAAGTACTTCATGTGGACCTGGATGCTGATGGTGACCGACTTCACGGTGATCGAAGCGCCGGCGGGAGGCCCGGCGGTACGGAGGCCATGGAACAAAAGGGCCTCCGTCTTTTCCAGGGCTACCCTCAACCCCAGCGCTTCGATCCGCCTGACAATCTCCTCGGTGCCGAGAGTTGCCAGGCGTGCCGCCTCCTCTAGCGTCCCACCCCGGGCTGTGACGAGTGTATCGTCGGCGTAGCAAATTCGTCGGCGTAGCAAATTACGCCCAGCCCGGGTGGGAGGCTTCCTCTCAACGCCCAGTCGTAGCCGATGTTCCACAGGGTCGGACCCAGAACCGACCCCTGCGGGACACCGCACGTCATAGGCGTTCGTACAACGTCCCCTACTCGGTCAACGTAGAGGACGCTGCGCCCCTCCAAGTAATGGTAGAAGGGATGGGATTCATCATCAAAAGGCCGTTATTTCTATATATTTTTCCATGTATCCGCAAGCGCATGGAGAAAGTGTAACTTAAGGTTGTCCATTAGTATATGGTTAAGTTGAAGTTCATAGACTGATTGGATAATGGGGCACATTACCGCCAATCAAATATAATTCGTAGAGAACAAACTGCACATGATAAAATTCGGCATACAAAAATCTTTAGAAGAATGGGTTTAACCGACGTAGCTCGAAGAATTAGCACGTTGAAAAGACAATAGGTAAGACACATTGCTTGTCGAACCGGCCAATTATTAGAGAAGAAAGGGGACAGCGAATCAGACGTTGCAGGTTAGGAGTATCCCCTACTAGGTGGACTGATGGCATCCTAAAAATTGCAGGAAACCGTTCGATGCAAGTAGCATAGGACCGTTTCGAATAGCAGTCTCGTGAGGAGGCATATGTCTAACAGTGGAAGGCTACATACAATGTATGGGTGGAAGGATAACAATAGATTACTTGCTGTTAAAAATCTTTATAAACATAAAGGCGTAAACTTTTAAAAAGAAAATAAAAATACTATATATTAAATTGTACGTAGACGAGTACTGTACAGAAATTATATTAACCTTGAAAAAAACTTAGTTTTGTTTCTAGAAAGTCTGCAGATGAAGCGTAAGCTTGAAGGCAAACGTCAGACACGAACGGTCAAGCGTTTAATATCTTTTTTGTTTAGCAATAAACGTGCCAGTGCCTACTCCTACGTTTTATGACTTCTGATAAAGTAATATAATAAAATAATACAGTATTTTACCTTTCAATGGATTTTTAAGGAAAACAGTTATATTGTCGAAGTGAAAATTCCTTGAAGACCCCAGTTGCAAGTCTCAAGGAGGCGACGTAGCGGATCCGAGAGTAACTTCTCTATGGGGACACGTTCACAGCGCGTTGGGTAACACAGACGCGAGCAGCTGCGCCTGATCCGCCTTAGCAGAAGCAATGGATGATCAGGCCAGGGATAAGTCTGGCCAGCTGAGGAATGATTCGGTGATACTAAGGGCATCACCAAAACCACCATACGCAAACAGAAAGATCAGCTTCTAGCTCTTTCGCTCAACGAACGAAGTGCAGTAATAAATTGCTATTACTCGGACGTCGATTTTCTGTAAGAGTATTACCGAGGATGGTCCTGTCCGTGGCTGTACACAGACCATCTACAATGTGCTCCTGTCACCATAAAAAAATATACTTGTAGTAACAATTTCTCAATCTTGATACTTAACGTAGAAATAGCAAGATTATGCTTACTGCAGATTAAACTACAAACATTGATATATAGGAGTTGCTTACCTTACAATTTACACATACCTGCTGTATGGTAGCGACTACGAATACTACCAACCCTTCTGTTGCTCGTGGGTGTCGTAAAAGACAACTAAAAATTTTACGTTGACCTGGCTTGAAATACAATGACAAAATTTGTATAAGAAGAAAGGAAAGATATTTGTTTAAAAATTATATACCTTTCATTAAAAAATAAGTAAACACGTATTTCAGCATCTGTCAACTTTCATCTTCTAAGGGAATGAAATAGGGGAATAAAGTTTGCGGTGATACTTTTACTTAATTTATTATTGAATTAAAAATTATCATAAATAAATACTAGATAGCATGATATTTTTGCAATAGACTCTCTAAAAAGGAACAGTTTGAACATCAGCTGTCAAACGATTCCATACTTATTTAGCTAACCATTAAAACGGGTCCCGATTACATTAAAATATTAATTTCAAAAACTGAGGGTTTTTGAATATCTCTCTCTGTAACAAGAATTGTACAAAATAGATCAATATTATATCTTCTCCAGGATTTATTTAATGTCACGCCAGAGAAATCCTCAATAGCAATATATTATAGGCGCATACTGCAAAATGTCAGGGTATCCTAAACCGCAGTCGTGCACAGCCACGCAGCTATTTTAATAAAGACCACTCGCGAGTAATGCGAGGTTAAAAACATTATACAAGTCATAAGAGGTAGCGGGAACTATGTACACTACCGAAAACAATTCATGGCATATGTTGCCAAGACGAAATTATATGGCTCGCACTATAAAAAGATATCAGGTCTCATGTAGAGCCAAACTTCGAACTCTACGCGCTCTAACTTCACAAACTCTACACCTTTGGCAAAATATGTGATTTGGTTGTTTCGTTACTATCACACGGGGTGTAAGGCATTTTTTTTACTTTTCATTACTTTTCAGTTATACTATATATAGTACGGATAGTAACGAAACAACCAAATTACAGATTTTGACAAAAGTATAGATTTTGTGAAATTACGAGTAGATATGTAGAGTTAGAAACTATAGATGAGATCTGATATCTTTTTGACAGTGTGAGCTATATTGTCTTGGCAACATTTCAGATGAAAATATTTTTGGTGGGATTTCACTTATTTTTGTAAGTTGCTTATGTTAAAATTCTTTTATTTTATTTATTAGTTCTTTCCTTTTTTTTGGGTGTACTTCTTGCACATCAAAGGTACTTTTGTTTATAGTCCACATTCTAACAGCAGGCTATAGCGTTATGGCGTTTCCCGTTTTTTCATGCCCTAACTTGAAATTGATTTACTAAAGATCATAAAATATGTATATCATTTGAATCGAGATATCTATATAAATTTTCAGACCTCTAGTATCAAAATTTGCGGCAGTCTCATTGAAATTTCGATCCCTAGTTTAAGAAGTTGGAGGTTAAAGTTACAAGTTTAATAATTTTTTTGTAGTTCTTGTACTAATATTAGCTTACATTCAAATTTCACAATTCTAGAACCTCATGTCTGTCTGTTTCACTGGCTCCCGCGAAAGCGATGCCACTTACTCCCACGGTGATTGTTTCACCGATTTCTATGCCTCTCGCGAAAAAGTAACCTTGTATACTTAATCTGTCACAAGACGGGTTATAATTAAAAGTGTGTATATCATATGGTGACGGAGTAAGAATACAATACACCACCATCTCTCTTCTCGGTAGGTGTCGTAAAAGACAACTAAGGGATATCTAGTGCATATAACAATAACAATAATTGGTGTAAAAGAAGGATAACTCGAAATAGAACCCTATACCAAACTCCCTGACCAGCGTGGTAGGTCGATTTCCCTACCAAAGTAGAGGAGGTTTAATTTCAGTAGTGAGACGTATATGAGCAGCGATTATCAATTAAAAGTTTATCACTTGTACCGCGTAACATATATCGGTCGAGGACGTCGCCGCGTCAAGATTCAATTAGGGTTTGGTTTTCAATAAATTTATTAGAAAATATTATAAGGGGTGCGAGGCCGGGGCACCTCCACGTGGTGCACCCTGGAAACGTCCATTTGGACGGCCAAGATTCCGGCGGGAGGGGGGGTCTCCGCGTGCCGACTCTGAAGGCAGAGCGCACGGCGGATTTGGCCCGGGGCCAATGGGGCGGATGTGTCTCATGGCACTCCGTCGCCAGGGACGGTTGCGGTTGCGTCACGGCCCGGGGGGCGTGACGGGTCGGTCGCTCGCGAGCGGCCAGACCCGGAAGGCCCAAACCGTAATCCTGAGTAGGGGGGTCAGGACCGGGGGTCTGCGGACTGCGGGGAAGAAAACCCCTATAAAAAATCACCCCAATCTCAAGTTTTGCTACTCGGCGAGGAGATGTATGGCTGGTGGGTTAAGAAGCGCGCGCGAAAAAAAAAAGCGTCCAGTCGTTAGAGTCAAGGAGGACTTAAACTTCCAAAACACGATGGCAGAAGTCAACATCCGTATGTCTTCACCAGAGGGTCCCGGCCAGGCCGGGGAATCCCTTGCTGTGCCGAAGCTTGCGCGCGACGAGGAGTCGCGCCCAAGTTCCGGCACAGTCAGCCCCCAATCGTATGGGTGGGGGGCACCTTCTGCTCCAGCCGCGAGCCCGGCGAAACAGGTGGCTCAAAGAAGGGGGAAGAGGAGGAGGAGGAAGGGCGCCGTGGAAACTACGCATCAGCGTAGATTGCGCCTAAAGCGGGAAGCGGAACGGCGGGCACAAAAGGATGCCGCCGTGGTCGCGCGCGACGAGGGCGGTGCATCCGCAGCTACCGCAGAGCCGTCGCGGGGCGGAAACGGCGAAATCGCCGGGGCGCCGAGGAAGTCGAGGGACAGCTCGTTCCTGTCGAGCGACGAGGGCGGATCAGCCGCAGGACCGTCGCGGGACGAGGGCGGCAGGGCCGCAGGACCGTCCAAGTTGGAAGGAGGGAGTGACTCCGGCTCAGAGCGGAGTGACTCACGACTGAGCGACAGCACTAACATCTCGCTGTCGAGCGACGAGGGCGGCACAGCCGCAGAGCCGTCGCGGGAGGAGGGCTGCAGTGCTGCAGGACCGGTGCAGAGTCCAGATGCGGCCGAGGAGATGTCCGCGGACGAGGGCAGTGGGACCGCAGGGCCGTCCGATGACGAAGGGCTGTGTACAGCAGGGCCGTCCAGGATGATGGTTGGTGGGTCGTCCGGGATGGTAGGTAGGGATGTCGCTGGTAGGGAGGTGGTGGATAGGGGGGCCGCCGCTCTAACGGCGGCTCTTAGTATTGGGAGGGGAAGGGAGGAGGCCCGGCCCCCGACGAAAGATCGGAAGCGCCCCCTGCCAAAGGGTGGCAGCTCCGCATCCGAATCGGAGGGGAGCGATACCATCAGGCCTCCCCCCAAGGTTGCGACCGCGCGCCGGGGGCGCAGGAGTCGGGGAGGTGCGGTGGCGGCCAGACCGGCGACGCCGTGTCCGGCCGACCAAGGAGGCGAGGTGGCGGCCCTTCAGGCCGCAAACGCCCGCCTAAGCGAGGAGGTCTCCGGCTTGCGGGAGCGAAACCGCAGGCTGGAGACGGAACTTTCGGCGGTGCGGAGAGAGAACCGCGGGTTGGCCAAGGACATGGCTGACCTACGGTCTCAATTCGAGCGCCTGGTGCCGGCTGTGGCGCCGGCGCCGGCCCCGCCGCTGAAACGGGTCGCGCCAGCGAGGGCGGGCCCATCGTCTGCGCCCGTGGCGCCGGCTGCACCCGTCGCGGCCGCTGCGCCCGTCGCGGCTTCGCCGCTGCCTCCCCTCGTCGTGGTCCCTCCACCGGCTCGTAGCCGCGGGAGACCTCGGAAGGGGGAGGAGCTGCCGCCCGACGAGGTGCATGGCGTGTCGGAGTCGGCGATACGCGTCATCCTAGCCCGAGTAGGGGTAATGATGGATGTGCGTATCGAGGCCGTAGCGGCCAGGCTCCCGCCTGAGCCGCCCCTCCGACCGCCGCTCGCCGCGGACAAGACGAGGCGGCCGCAAGCGTCGGCTCCCACCCCGCTGCCCTGTCAGGGTGGCCGCGTGGTGAGCTACGCTGCGGCCGCGGCGGGACCCAAGGGGGCCAAGAAGGCCGGCAAGGTGCCGGCTCCCGCCAAGGCCGGGCCGCGGCCGGCGCCAGCGATTGCACCGCAGACGCCGGCCGGCGAACCCGCGACTGCGCCTGCTGCGCTCAACGCTGCTGCTAGGCTCGAACAGGGCTGGCAGGTGGCTGAGCGTAGCAGGAAGGCACGCGGCCAAAAGCGGATAGCGGCGGCCAAGAGTGCCGCTGTGGCCGCCGCTCCCCAGGCGGGAGCCGGCGGAAAGGGGAAAAGGTCGCGTAGGGGCCTCAAGTCGCCGAAGACGGCTGCGGTGGTAATCACCGTACTGCCTGAGGCGGCTGAGAGGGGCCTAAACTATGAAGCCGTCCTAAGACGCGCCCGGCGGGAGCTGGACGTCTCCGACATCGGGGGCGTCGAGGCGAGGACCCGCAAAGCCCGGACGGGGCTCGAATACTCGAGTTCCCTGAGGCCGAGGGCGCGAAGACGGCCGATAGTTTGGCCACGATGCTGAGGGGGCTGTTCGGACCGGAGGATGGAGTCCGAATCGCCAGGCCCGTTAAGTGCGCAGATATGCGCCTCACGGGTTTGGACGACTCCGTGGCAGTGGAGGACATCCGGGAGGCCATTATGGCGCGTACCGGGTGTGCCTCGGACACCGTCCGGATTGGCACCATCCGCCCTGGTCCGGGCGGCGTCGGTGCTGTCTGGGTGCAGTGCCCAGTGGAGTCGGTCAAGCAATTGGCCGACTCAGGCAGGCTCCTCGTGGGCTAGAGTTCGGCGCGGGTAACCGTGCTGGAGCCCCGGCCCGCGAGGTGTTATAAGTGCATGGCGGTCGGGTATACCCGACCGACGTGTCGCAACTGCTTTGACTGCAGCGGGCTATGTTTCCGTTGCGGTAAAGCTGGACACCAGGCGGCATCGTGCTCTGCGGTGCCCCACTGCCCCGCGTGTGCGGCGAGCAATAAGCCTGCCAAGCACCGCATGGGCTCTGGGGACTGCAGACCCCCGGCATCGGACCCAAAGAGGCGGGGCGGCCCATCGACCGGGCCAGTCCCCGCTCCGAGCGCGGCCCGATCGCCCGTTAGCGCGGAGGAGGTGACGATGGATACGGACCGTTAATGGACCCCGTATCCATTCGTCTCCTACAGGCCAATCTCAACCACTCCGCCGGTGCGCAGGACGTGTTCCTGCAAGCCATGGCGGAGTGGTTGATAGGAGTAGCCGTAGTCGCGGAGCCGTACGTGGTGCCCGCCCGGATTAACTGGTTGGGAAGCGCCGATGGCACCGTGGCAATCGTGGCCTCCACGTCGTGGCCTTCGTCGTCTCTGACCCTTAGGGACAGGGGCGTCGGAAACGTCGCAGCGGATTGGGGGGAGATTACGCTCTTCGGAGTTTATCTCTCCCCTAACTGGAGTGTGACCGATTTCGAGGCCTCCCTCACCATCATGGAGGCCTCGTTACGGCGACTGGCATCGCGCCAGGTCTTCGTCCTGGGGGACTTTAACGCCAAGTCCGTGGCGTGGGGGTCCCCTAGGACGGATGACCGAGGACGGGCGATCGAGGAGTGGGCGGCGGCACTGGGCCTCTGTTTGTTGAACAGGGGCTCGGTGCATACGTGCGTGCGACAACGGGTCGGGTCGATAGTGGACCTTTCGTTCGCTAGCCCCGGGGTCGCCGCACGCGTGGGGAGCTGGCGCGCCGTGGAGGAGGTCGAGACCTTGTCGGACCACCGGTATATCCGGATGGAGGTCTCCCTGGCAATCCCGACGCCCAGCAGGGGTCACGGGGCGGATAGGCGTCCTGCGTTCCCGCGATGGGCTGTGGGTCGCTTAGACCGGGACCAGCTGGCGGAGACAGCCATCGTATACTCGGGGCTGTCCTCTGCCCACCAGTCGGACGGGGTAGACGCCGAGGCTGGCCGCATCCGCAGTGCGTTGACGCAGATCTGCAATGCGGCCATGCCCCGGGTACGGCGTCTGCCCCCGAGGAGGGGTGTCCACTGGTGGTCCCGGGAGCTGGCGGATCTCCGCGCCGCGTGTATCCGCGCCCGGAGGGCCTATACCCGCAGCCGGCGGCGCCATCGTGACGCGGAGCGGGAGGCCGTGCTTTACGAGGGCTACCGCAATGCGCGGTCGGCCTTCAGGCTGGCCATCCGCTCCGCCAAGGACGTCAGTCGGCAGGAGATGCTGGACGATCTCGACCGTGACCCCTGGGGACGCCCCTATCGCGCGGTGCTGAATAGGCTACGCGCGCGGGGCCCTCCCCTTACCGAGACTCTCCAGCCCGGCCTTCTCACCCGGGTCATTGAGGACCTGTTCCTGCGGCGGGCGGAACACACGCCCCTGGTCATGGCTCCGCCAGACACTGACCGGGAGGCCGACGACGACAGTGTTCCGCCCATCACGGAACCCGAGATGGGGGTGGCAGTGACGCGCATGCGCGCAAAGTCTACCGTCCCCGGGCCCGACGGTGTTCCTAACCGCGTGCTGGCCCTGGTCCTCGAACACCTGGGACCCCGCCTCAGGGAGCTGTTCGACGCGTGTTTAGCGTCCGGACGGTTCCCTGGATGCTGGAAGGACGGAAGGCTGGTGCTCCTGCCGAAGCCGGGACGGTCTCCGGAGTCGCCTTCGGCCTACAGGCCTATCGTGCTGCTCGATGACACGGGCAAGCTAATGGAGAGGGCCCGCCCCCGAGAGCTGCCCGCATCGGCGGCACCTCGTCGGCACGGGGCCCGATCTGTCGGACGCCCAGTTTGGGTATAGGAGGGGTCGTTCGACGATCGCGGCTCTGTTGCGCCTGAGGGCCGTGGCGACTGAGGCCGTCACCGGCGGGGGAGTGCTGTTGGTGGTGTCCCTAGACATCGCCAACGCATTCAATAGTTTGCCATTCAGCTGCATCAGGGAGGCGCTCCGGTATCACGGGGTGCTAGTTTACCTGAGGCGGCTAGTGGCAGACTATTTGGAGGGGCGCAGCGTCCTCTGCACCGACCAAGCAGGGGACGTCGTGCGAACGCCCATGACGTGCGGTGTCCCACGGGGGTCAGTCCTCGGACCCACCCTGTGGAACATCGGCTACGACTGGGCGTTGAGGGGGAGCCTCCCGCCCGGGCTGGGCGTGATTTGTTACGCCGACGACACGCTCATCACAGCCCGCGGTGGGACGCTAGAAGAGGCGGTAAGCCTGGCGACCTCGGGTACCGAGGAGGTCGTCAGACGGATCGAGGCGCTGGGGTTGAGGTTCGCCCTGGACAAGACGGAGGCCCTCTTATTCCATGGGCGCACTATGAGCCCTCCCATCGGCGTCTCGATCACCGTCCACTCGGTCGACATCAGCATCCGGGCCCATATGAGGTACTTGGGCCTGGTGCTCGACGGGCGATGGTGGTTCCGGGAGCATTTCCGCAGGCTCGCTCCGCGGCTCGTCGGCGCGGCGTCCGCCCTATCGTGGCTTATGCCGAACGTGGGCGGACCGAGCGCTGCGTGCCGACGGCTGTACGAGGGGGTCATCCGATCGATGGCCCTGTACGGCGCACCGGTGTGGGCGGGGTCCATGACCGCCCGACTTAGGGCCCTTCTGTGGCGACCACAGAGGGTCACGGCGGTCAGGGCCATCCGCGGATACCGCACGGTGGCGACGGAGGCAGCGTGCCTATTGGCCGGGACTCCCCCGTGGGACCTGGAGGCGGAGATGCTCACCGGACTATATCGGCAGGTGACGGGTGTGCGAGCGGAGGGCGGTGTGGTCTCGTTAAGGGATCTCACTGCCTGGCGCGTCGACGCCCGCCGAGACGTCATCGCCCGTTGGGCAGTCCGGCTGGAGAGGCCTCGGTTCGGGGTGCGAACCGTGGAGGCCTTCCGGTCGGTGCTGATGCAGTGGTTGGAGAGGCGGCACGGGGTGCTCCCCTTCCGACTGGTGCAGGTTTTGACGGGGCATGGGTGCTTCGCCAAATACCTGCACAAGGTCGTTAGGAGGGTGAGTACACCGTCCTGCCACCACTGCGATTGCGACGAGGACACGGCGCGCCATACGCTCGAGGCCTGCGGGGCTTGGGCAGTGCAGCGCTGTGAACTCGTCGCAATCATCGGTACGGACCTGACGCTGCCGGCTATCGCTAGGGCGATGGTCGACAGCGTCGGGAATTGGGACGCGGTCGCAGCCTTCTGCGAGACAGTGATCTCGCGGAAGAAGGCGGCGGATCGCCTGCGTGAGGAGCGTAGCCTCGATGAGGAGATCCACCGCCGGCGACTGGGGCGGCGCAGGCGCAACTATCTGCGCCTCATGCCGCCCTAGCCGAGGCCGCGGGTGACGTGACCGGGGATTAGTCCGTCACCCGCCGAGAGGCCGACCGCCTGAAGAAAGACCGACGTCCTCCCCGAGGGGGGGACGTCGGTCGATGGGAGGGTACCCCACGTAGGGGGTATTCCGTCGGGCCGACCACTGACGACAAGTAAACCTGCTCCGGTGGTCGGCCCAATGACGAAGGCGAGGTGGTTTTCGGGTGGGTTGCGGGAGTTGCGTGCTTAAGCTCCTCTGTCGCCCCGGACGGAGTGGTGCGGAGGCGCACCGACCGCAGCCCACCCACAAAAAAAAATAAAAAAAAGAAGAAAATATTATTAACATATAAGATCATTTTAATTGAGTCTATAAATATCAGTATAGAAGTCTGAAACCTGGCATTCTTGCCATTAAATTTAACAAAAACGACTGCATCAATTTGATTTGTTATACAGAGAACTTATGATGTGATTTGTGCTCATATACCTCCCAATGCTGGAATTGAGTCTCCTCCAAAATAAGAGGGAAATTGACTTACTATACCTCGCTGGTCAGATGTGTTGGTTTAGGATTTTATTTAGACTTTTTCATGTCCTACATAAATATTATTTTCATATCATCTCTCTTCATCGTCTTTTACGACACCCACGTGTAAGGTAGGGAGTTAGTGGGTCAATATTCCTCCTATTGTGGAAGAGGCTCGAGTCCAGCAGTAAAACGATGACAATAATAATGATCCCTTAGTCGTCTTTTACGATACCGCGCGAGGACCGTCGAGGAGAGGGTACTCCTCAGGGGGCACTCCGTCGGGCCGACCACTGACGACAAGTGACCCTGCTCCGGTGGTCGGTATAACGACGAAGGCGACGTGTCGCGGGTGGGTTACGGGTGTGAGTCCTTACGCCCTTCTGTCGCCCCTGATGGAGTGGTGCGAGGAGTGCGCCTATCGTAGCCCACGCCCCCAAAAAAAAAGTCGTCTTTTACGATATCCACGGGTTAGAGAGGGGGTGGTGAACTGTATTCTTACTTTGTTAACACACGGAAACATGGTAGTGAATATACAATGATCTATACCATGTCTCCCAGGATCTAAATATCAACATACCATCTTACTACTATAGATGGGCTATAGTGAATGCTCAGCATGACCCGAAATCTAGTTTATCAGTTACAGTGGTCAACTGAAATGGTGATTGAAACTCAATCCGACAGATTGAGGCCGCAGTCCACCCTTCCATCGCCTCGGATATTTCGGCCTCTCAAAGAAAAATCTAGAAATTATTTAAATAAAAAAATAATAATAATAATAAAGATAGCTTTACTTTATTCGAAAGCAAATTGAAATAATACTGCAATTCCACATTCTATAAAATTTTCGATTCGTAGGCAAAGATAGTCTTTTACGATAGGAAAATATATTTCCACGTATTTGGTATATACGTTATCTGTTTATATTTTCACATAAATTCTATCGCTGTTATATTATCTGTTAAATCGCTTCCACAACAGTTCGTCACCATCGTAAAAACTGGTAGTAATACATTCACAAATCTATATATGTGTACATGTAAAGAAGATGGTTGACTGACTCAGAAACGTGGAGCCAAAACTACTGAAACTAGAAACCAAATTTTGACGATAGGTAATTTTTGTGACATAGAGATTCTAAGGACGTATTTTATGAAATTTAACCCAAAAGGGGATGAAACACTGTCGCAAAGTTAATATGAAAAATAAATCCAGATTCTCTTCAATTTATGTACAAATACCCTTTTAAATAAAACTACTTTACGGATTTTATCGCGTTTGTATTTGATTTTTGATTAGCCGACGTTTCGAACACTTTACAGCGTTCATGATCACGGGTGGACTAAGATGTCTCACGTCCAACAAGTCATCGTTACTGCAGAAAATTTTATAATTATCTACCCGATACAGAAATTAGTTATTAAATATTGACCCACATTTTGATACAAAATTTATTGCCAGTGTAAGAAGAAAATGATTCTATATGAAAAATTATATTGTTTATGGTTAGTAATAATTAAACATTAAAATTAATAGTAATTATATTTAAAAAACTAACTAATAATCTAGTATACTACCACCGGATCGGAACACGGTTACACTGAGAAAGATCCGGCAAGAAAACTCAGGTAACATGATGCTAAATTAAAGTTAATTTTGAAGGCGGCTTACTTTATGTTACTAAAAAGGTTTTAATTTATAAAATTATCTTTAGTTATTATTATTGTGGGTCAAATATGACTCAAAACCCTAATAACCCTAATAACACCTTGAGTCATACAGTGTATCGTAAAGCAACACATACAGACAGATACTTGAACGGTGATTCTCATCATCCCCCTTCACAGTTAGCTACCATGTGTAAATCTTTGTTGCAGAGAGCACGAGGAATCTGTGACGATGAACACCTGGCTGGGGAGCTGCAGCATGTCAAGCAGGTGCTACGTGCAAACAAGCTGCCAGTTCCTCGCCCCCGTCGCAGAGACCGAGTGAAACCACCCACAGTTGAGCGCCTTCCTGCAATACTACCTTATGTCAAAGGAGTCACTGACAAGATTGGCTACATCCTGAAACGCTCTTCCATTAAAACTTATTTTAAGCCACTGAAGAGGATTAGCCAATTCTTACCACCTGTCAAGTGCCAGATCCCTTTACAAGATGCAGGAGTATATAAACTTGACTGTGACTGTAGTCTCTCTTACATTGGACAAACAAAGAGATCCATAAGAACTCGGATCAAAGAACACATAGCCGATGTGAAGCACCGCCGGGACACTAGGTCTGCAGTCTGTGAACATAGTCAGGACCGCGCCCACCATAACATCAGGTTTGATAAACCACAAATCCTCGCAAAAGAACACCGATACCTGCCTAGAATGGTACGCGAGGCTATTGAGATTAAAAAACACAAAAATTTCAATAGAGAGGATGGCTGGGTGTTACCATCAAGCTGGGATCCTGTTATAAACATTATTAAAAAGAAATCCAAAAAGACCACCACAAGACTGCAAGACACCGTGAGCTCATATTGTATAGATTTGACCCACAATAATAATAACTAAAGATAATTTTATAAATTAAAACCTTTTTAGTAACATAAAGTAAGCCGCCTTCAAAATTAACTTTAATTTAGCATCATGTTACCTGAGTTTTCTTGCCGGATCTTACTCAGTGTAACCGTGTTCCGATCCGGTGGTAGTATACTAGATTATTAGTTAGTTTTTTAAATATAATTACTATTAATTTTAATGTTTAATTATTACTAACCATAAACAATATAATTTTTCATATAGAATCATTTTCTTCTTACACTGGCAATAAATTTTGTATCAAAATGTGGGTCAATATTTAATAACTAATTTCTGTATCGGGTAGATAATTATAAAATTTTCTGCAGTAACGATGACTTGTTGGACGTGAGACATCTTAGTCCACCCGTGATCATGAACGCTGTAAAGTGTTCGAAACGTCGGGTAATCAAAAATCAAATACAAACGCGATAAAATCCGTAAAGTAGTTTTATTTAAAATGTATAATACTCGCGTAAACATCAGAAATCATTATACAAATACCCTTTCATAAAATATCTAAACTCTTGTTTTAGCTATTAATTTTCATCCTCTAATGACGTAAAAGAGGGGATAAAAATTTGCGGTTTTCTATTACTTAATTTCTTATTGAATTAAAAATGAGAATAAATACTAGAAAGTGTCTGTTTTTGTAATGTTACACATTAAAAAGACTATATTGAAAATTCTTCTTTTTATTTTGACAGGCCTCTTGTCCTGGATACATCGGACTTGAACCATCCGAGGCGACAGAAGGGCGCACTGCGGTCATATTTTATCCCCTTCATCTCAGTATTAACTTCGAACTGACCACTGATACTGTTTCCTTATATTCGATAGCTCATTGGCAGACTACCCTTAAGATAACCCTCCTGTCAACGCCACGACCGAAGAACTCGGGCACCGCCTTGAGTGCTGGATTAATCGGCAGTCCCTCCATCCGTAAGGTTATAAAATAAGGTTTAATTTTGACTTTTATATCTTTCACCCATATTACACCACCACTATAATAATGACAACGTAATTTTTCGTGTATAGACTAAGATTACATTTCACCACCTCCGGGTAAGTGGCGTAAAAGACAACATAGGGATTAAACGCGCATATAACATTTATGAAAGAGAAGAAAAATTGAAATGAAACCCAATCAACACGTCTGACCAGCCAGGTCAATTTCCCTCCTATTGCAGGCTTCAGCCCAACAGAGGAATGTGTATGAGCTGAAATGATGATGATGATGATTAATAAAAATCAGAGATATCGAGGGAAGAAATTAAAAAAAGTATCGGTGTTTTTATGTGGGTTAGTAACACAGCTATTATTGCACCGATAACTTAGTCATTTCAACCAATAGTCTCAGAGTCAAGAGTCGAAGAACCCCTTAAAGAGGCTTGTGTTAAGTAGGTCTGATGCAGAAAGCAGCGTTATTGGACATCTCGCACATCGTAAGGAAGTTCCTTTGTTGTAACCATGATCACAGTCGACTTGGTCCTTATATTCACCGCTGGTGGGTTAGAATGCTTTAATATTTTTATATACTTCTTTCATATAATATTTAAAAATACATCTAGTAGAAGTTTATAAAATAGAGATAAAAAATCATACTAAGTGGAATGTCTCAGATAATTTCTCCATGGACGTAGTCGGGTGTAAAAGCTAATATATTTATATTTATATTCCAACATACAAAACCATATAGGTCGATAAACAGTTGATTCATTTTATATATAAATTTATATATATTTTATCACTGGAATATTTTTATACGTTATGAATATTTATGGGTGTACAATCAGATATACTCTTTCCAAACAAAATGCCATCACTCATTCCTTTATCATCATCACAGCTCATATACGTCCCACTGCTGGGCTTACTGTTTGTACCGTCGTCTGCAACACAAGGATTATTTTCTTAGTGCATACCCTGCACTAAGAAAATAATCCTTGTGTTGTTAAGAAAAAAATCTTTGGTAAAAAAAAGGATGCATGGAAGTTTTTGTTGATAGGCTCCTTCCGTATGGTGACGAAATAAAAATACAATTCACATACATTCACCTTGCCCGTTGGTGTCATAAAATGCACTAAGTCCCTATACTACCAACCAGCATTTAGGAGTGGTAGGACCACACTGTCGACAGTTATCTGTCTACAGCCGCGGGCCGGTCCGTCTGGGGCAGTACCATGCTCTCGCAGAAAATCGACGTCTGAGTAGTAGCAATTTGTTACTGCGCTTCGTTCGATGAGCGAGAGAGCCGGAAGCCCAACTTTCTGAGGGTGATTGCGTGTGGAGGGTTTTGGTGGTGCCCTTGGTATCACCGAGCATCAATGCACGCATTCACACTCCCTTCGCTTTCTTCGCCGTAGGCAACGGCCTTGTAAAGGTCCATGAGCGGCAGCAACACTTACCATCAGGTGTACTGTTTGCTCGTTTGTCACCGCTTGCAATAAAAAAAAAAAAAGCATGGTATAGCAGATTAATTTTCTTGCTATTGCAGAGGAAGCTTAAGCCCAACAGCTGAATGTATACGAATGAAAATGAATTAAATGTTAGTAAGTATTAGCTCCAATGCCCTTCGAACCACGCAGATGTGAAACATTGAAATTATTTTGTACAAGTATATATGCATAAAAGAACAGATTACGACAGGAACTAATATGGCATAAAGTATTAATAAAATATTACTATTTTTCTTCTAGAAAATGATAATTTTTATTCAATAAACATTTATTTTCATTAGTATGCACTATATATAGTATGTGTTTGGGTTAATAATTTATTTTGAATTCACTAGATGGCGTTGTAAAAAATTCTAAAGCAGGTTATGGTTTCGTTACAAAAATGTACATATTCAAGCGTGGCGTTAACGCCACGCCAACGATCAGATTCACCCTCGCCCATAGATGTTTCACATCAAAAATTCATGGCTACCTCAGATGCTATAAGCAGTACTTGCTACTAGAACTACTATATAATAGAATTCTCTAGATAATTGCATTTTTAATATACTGAGAGGGTGTCATACTTTTAAAATATTGACTATACAGCAAAAATGTCACAGCTTTAAGATATAATTGCTTCGGAAAATGGTTTGTAAAATTTGCTGACTCAAGTTTTAAATTTTAGTTGTATCAGCTTTCTTTCAAGTAAAGTATCATTATTATCTTGTATTACTGGATTTTATAAGTATTCTTTTAATTATCTATATATAAATACGTAAAGCAAAAACTTTGTACCCCTTTTTACGAAAATTACGTGGATGGACAAGTATGAAATTTGGCACAGTTGATGTATATAATGAGGGGAAGTGCATAAAACTGAAATTTCATATAATAATGTATTAGAAATGCATTAAATTCATTAAAAAATGCATTACGCACACTACAACGCAGATGCTACACACACACACACACACAATTGTGTGAGTGTGTTGCGTAGCAACGCTTATATACTTTTGTTTACGGTTAAAATCTCTGGTCGAACTGAATGTCAAACAATCATAATTATAATGACAATGTCTAATAGAGATTTGTGCTTATATATTAGTTAATATCTGGTTGACCGAGCTCCGCTCGGAATATTTTTGTCGAATTTATTTAGATATATATTAATAAAAAATAAAAATAAATAATGAAAATTATATAAAAAATTACAAAAAGAGAATAATAATAACACCGAGATTCGAACCGACGCTGTTTAAATGTCACATAATCCAAAATTAAAACCGGCCGTCTCCCCAACTGAGCTATCGTAACTCATGACGTTGACAACGAAATTTGAATTCATATTCTTTTAAAATTTAATGTTATTGTTTGTTTTACTAAAAACACGGACAAAACGATATTTTCTATAAATGAAACCTAGCTAGATCGATTTTTTGGACCCAAAACCTCTAGTATGCCAAGTTTCAACAAAATCGTTGGAGCCGTTTCCGAGATCCTGAATATATATATATATATATATATATATTAGTGAAATACAGCTCGCTCAATTTTCAATTATACATAAATAAAATTAAAGAAAATTGTGTAGCAGAAAAAATAATTAAAATGAATTATGGCCGAATTTCGACCACACGGCGACCACTAGTTCTTTTAATTAGGGGTTGCATTCATCACAGTCATCCATCATTTCAGCTCATACCTATACGTGCCACTGTTGGACTGGAGTCTCACTCACAATAGGAGGGAAATTGACCTTACTATAGCATGCTGGTCCTAATCTAAATATCCATTCAGTAGTTTTGCCGTGAAAGTGCAACAAACATCTTCACATCTTCATATCCTCACATACAAACTTTCGCGTTTATAATATTAGTAAGGATTATCGCCACGTTTCGCGGGTTGCGAACGCACTTGGTGTTAATAGTTTCTTAAAAGAGTGCTCTTACCTTGGAATAATAACGTATAGAAGGATAGTGTCAATACTTCGAACATTCAAAATTTGAATCTAAAAGTACTAATGGCGCGCAGACCATTACACACGTACACACGCAAACCACTATACAAATTATGAAATCAAATTTTGTTTTTATTAACATAAATCGTCGAAATACTTTAAAAAGTAATGTTAAAAACCTTTTTAAGTTTTTCAAATGTGTTGTGACACCATTTGTATGCACAAACCGTCATAATTACCTATTTATTTTTTAAGAGTTGTGTACGTACGTGCAGTACAATGACTTGTACATTACGGAACGGTTCCGGCGTAAGCTCCATTAGGCTCCAATTGAAATGCTTCACTTTTTGTGCGCGAACTTACCTTCTTCTTCTTTTTGAAATTTTTTAACTAGATTTTTCTAAAATTCGCTTTCCAACCCACTATGAAATTTTCTATCCTCGTTCTATTTTAATCAATGCATAATTAAGTAAAAATCAACAATTTATCTATTGGTAACTATGGCAAACATCTTCATCTTCGTGACTCATATTCGTCCCACTATTGGGCTCGAGCCTCCTTCACAATGGGAAAGAAATTGATCTATTATACCACACTGGTCAGGCGGGTAGGTATAGGGTTTTATTTCGAGATTTCCTCTTCTCGTATAGATGTTAAATGCATATTGCAATACCTTAGTCGTTTTTTACGATATCTGCACAAATTACATAGTGGTTAAGATATCGACCACTGTGCCAGTACTGTGGGTTCGATTCCTGGGCAGGACAATACTTTGTGCGATTCACAAATTATAATTTTGAGTTTAGATGTAATTTATGTCGGTTTATTGTACGAGTTCAGCAAAACTTAAGAGGATCTTCTCGTCCAATATTCCGCAGTGTCTGAAAACAAAGGTTTATAACCAGAGTGTGTTACCAGCGATGACTTACAGCACTGAAACGTGGTCTCTAAATGTCGACGTGCTATGGAGAGGGCTATGCTCGGTATTTCTCTACGTGATAAAATCGCTCGTCGAACCGACAACCGTTGGAGAACAAAGGTTCTTGAGTGGCGACCACGAATCGGACGATGCAGCGTAGGACAACCCCCCACTAGGTGGCCTGACGAGAATCTCAAAGTCGCAGGGAACCGTGGATGCAAGTGGCGCAGGACCGTTCCAAGTGGTATTCTCATGGGGAGGCCTATGTCCAACAGTGGACTTCTATAATCTGATGGATGGACGGATGGATGGAAATATACGAGTATATTTGTAACGTGCCCATATAAAGACTATTTCCTTAGTACAGAGTGTTATCAATAAATAAAAAAAAATATATGAAAAATGCGTTAAAAGTTAGTATATAACGAATAGATGACTTTGTTACTCCAGGCAAACAAAATGCATTGTATACCTTGAAAATTGTACAAACTGAACGCCCGAGCCAGATGCACAGACTGGTTCAACCTAGTTTCCGCAGGCCAAAAACAGTTCAAGGTCATTGCAACTGCGCCCGCTCCCTGCGGCGTCGACATTTCCAAATCGATATTGAATTTACTGCTCAAATTCACATGAGCCCTGAACTTTAGAGGAATACAGATAGGCTGGTTCAAGGCCATCAAAGCAATTTCCTCCTAAGATACAGTTGCGAAGGTCTGATGTCGGCTCGTATGGTCTGGTAGATTAAGCATCGATTACTTGATGGTTTCAAGTTAATACGTATATTAATGCTTATGAGTGATTAATTAATGTTACTGACTAGCAACCCGCCTTGCTCGCATAGTTCCCGTTCCCGTGGGAATATCAGGCTAAAATGTCTATGCTAGCCTATGTTACTCCCTGGTATTGTAGCTTTCCATTGGAGAATTTTTAAAAACGGTTCGGTGGTTTAAGCGTGACAGCGTAGCAAACAAATAAACAAACAAACTTACTTTCGCATTCATAATATTAAGTAAAGATTATCATCATCACAGCTCATATACGTCCCACTGCTGGGCTTGGACCTCCTTCACAATAAGAGGGAATTTGACCTATTATATCACGCTGATCAGAAGTGATAATATTTTCTTTTTTGGGTGGACTATGGTAAGTGCACATGTCATCCGCTTCGTCTAGGGTGACGAAAGGGCGGCGCGCGGCGGTATAACCCACCGTATTCCCTCCCTTTCGTTATTGGCTCATCCGGGATCGAGTTCCTTGTCGTCCGTGGTCAGCTCGGCAGACGTCTTGGTATGGGGTTTCATTTCGAGTTTTCCATCTATTAAGTAGATGTTGACTCTACGGAAATTATTTATTAAATTTTGACCTTTTTGATACAAATTTAGGTAATATATAATTTGAAAAAAAAAGGGATGAAATAGTACTAGGTATAACAAGTCGATATGATTTTTAATTTATTTTATATACTAGCCACAATAGATAGAATTTAATTCTATCTATATATGAATAACCCCGACACAAACTATAATAATTAACAAAAAGTATTACGTTCTTTTCAACAGGAATAATCAATTAATTGTCATTTAGCGATTATACTGGCACGCGTGAAGTACTTAATCGAGTAACATGATTGCGCCATTAAATCGTTTAGGAAAAGAGCTAATACTCTTACACTGCTGGACTGATATTAACCAAACAGCTAAGAAACACCGCAAGTAAACTGGCTTTGAAATGAAAAAAAAACGAGTCGAAATCGGTCCATACGTTTGAGAGCTATGATGCCACAGACAGACACACACACTCATAGACAGACAGACAGACATCGACGTCAATCTTATAATACCCCTCTTTTTTGGCCGAAGTAGTCACCAAATGGATTATTTAATTTAGTTGTTAGATTAATCACCAAACGAATTATTATTCAAGTCAATTCTTAGATCTGTATAAAATACTATCGATTCGTAAATATTACACTCATCATCATCATCGCAGCTCATATACGTCCCACTACTGGACTCGAGTCACCTTCACATTGCGAGGGAAATTGACTTAATACCACATGGTCAGGCGGGTTGGTATGGGGGTTTTATTTCCAAATGGCCTTCTCTTGCATAGTTTTTATATACACATGATATTCATTAGTTGCTTTTTACAAAACCCACGCGTAAAAACGGGGGTGGTGAATTGTATTCTTACCACGTCACCACAAGGAATGTTCTATTAAGGTGAACTAAACATTTTATACAATTTTATTATACACAGTAATGGAGTGATTTATATAGTTGACATCATGGGTAAACCCACATTGTAATCGATTGGGGAATTATTCCTTCCTATTACAATGGTGGATTTTAGGACGTAAATGGTGAACAGATTCTCACCAAGTTTTATGATTCATTATCTTTCCATACAAATAAATAAAATTGAAATGTCTGTTTGTAATGTCAAAATTATGACCTTTTTTCATGTTGATACGTTTTTTGCGAGACACCTATTTAAAAAATTGATGTCTGTCTGTTTGTTTTGGGTAATGGACGGATTTTGATAATATTTTACTACCAAATAGGTGTCCATATAAGGAGTAAGTTAGGATATATTTTGATATTCCCACCGGAATGGGAACAACGCGAATGTGAAGACTGAAACCGAAGCGCAGGGAGGGCGGGTTGCTAGTCTTTTTTTTTTTTTTGGGTGGGTTGCGGTCGGCGCGCCTCCGCACCACTCCGTCCGGGGCGACAGAGGGGCTTAAGCCGGGTTGCTAGTCTTATATGAAATCACTCAATAGATGGCGTAATCTAAGTGATGACGTCTGACGCCCATTATTGTAGGTTCAATTCCCGAGCAGGACACCTCTTTGTGCGATCCATATATGATTGCTTGAAGTTTAGGTGTTATTTACAGCCTTAAATAGTAAGCTTATAAATTTTTTCGCGATAGTATAATTAATTCAATACGTCCCACTACTGAGCTGGTTTCCTCCAATATAGGTGAGAAATTGACCTACTATACCATGCTGGTCAGACATGTTTGTATAGGGTTTTGTTTCAAGTTTTCCTTCTCTTGCGTTGACGTTACATCCCTTAATCATCTTTTACGATACACAAGAGCACAAAAGGGGGTGATGAATTGTATTCTTACTCCGTTACCACACGAATGATTAATTCAATACCATAGGTAAAAAAATAATTGCTTATATAGTTTTTTAATAACTCTAATATTGTAAAGCGTAGCGTGTTTTGTCTAACGAAATTTTGCATTTTCGTCGTTTGTAACATGTTTGTAACATATGGTCTTGGTCATGCTCACTGAAGGATCTACTTGCGGTAGCTGCGTGGAGCGGGTCTCTCCCTTCCCTCCATAGTGGTTGAGGGGAGTGATGGCTGCTCTAGTAGTTAACTCGTGATCGGATGCCGCTTGTGGAATCTGGTCCAGCCATAATCATTTGAATTATATTAAGTATCTTGCAGTTCGAAGGGCATCACACTGGAGCTAGGTCTTACGAAACATGTACACAAATTTATATCTAGTAAGAAGAAAAAAAAATTAAAATAATAGACAAGCCCGCTGAGTTTCTTGTCGGATCTTCTCAGTAGCGGTCGCGTTCCGATCCGGTGGTAGTTTATTTTTATTGGATAATTTAATTTTATTTTGTAAAATTGACAATATGTAAGTGCCCTCTCGGGGTCTATGCATAATAAATGATTTGAATTTAAGTTAAAATATTTTTTCACTGTCACTTTTACGCAAAATTCTCGGAATCGAGCTAATGACTAATGACTTGGCAACATAAATAAGGTATCTTAACCACTGCGCCATCTCAGCAGTAAATTTGTGTATTATTTTGTATTGTATTTCATTTTAATACATTGTATTGAACTATCGCCTCTCGCCTCATTCCTGGGCTCGAGCCTCCTCCACAATGGGAGGCAAATTGATCTACTATACCACGCTGGTCAAACGAGTTAATTTAATTCCAGTTTTCCTTTTCTATTCATAAGTGGCAGGACCACATTGTCTCCTGTCTATAGCTACAATCCACCACAATCCCACTACTACAATACCAGGCCTCCGCAGCTCCGGAAAATTGACCTTCTATACCACGCTGGTCAAACGAGTTAATATAGAGTTTTATTTATAGTTTTGCTTTTCTTTACATTAGTAATAGGACCACACTATCGACAGTCTCTTATCTACAGCTGCGGGTCGGTTCATCTAGGGTAATACCACTATCTCACAGAATATCAATGTCTGAGTCAATTTGGTACCGCAATTCGTTCGTTCGTCGGAAACACATCTTTCTGAGGGTGTTTGTATGTGATGGGTTTTGGTGATGCCCTTATCAGGAGTGGTAGGACCACACTGTCGACAGTTATCTGTCTACAGCCGCGGACCGGTCTGTCCGGGGCAGTACCATGCTCTCGCAGAAAATCGACGTCTGAGTAGTAGCAATTTGTTACTGCGCTTCGTTCGGTGAGCGAGAGAGCCGGAAGCCCAACTTTCTGAGGGTGATTGCGTGTGGAGGGTTTTGGTGGTGCCCTTGGTATCACCGAGCCTCAATGCACGCATTCACACTCCCTTCGCTTTCTTCGCGGTAGGCAACGGCCTTCTAAAGGTCCATGAGCGGCAGCAACACTTACCATCAGGTGTACTGTTTGCTCGTTTGCCACCGTTAACAATAAAAAAAAAACAACCTCATTGTACGTATTCACAATCATTTCATTATTTCTTACGGTAGGCACCGTCTTAGCAAAGGTCCGGGAGCTGCAATCAGTTACCATCAGGTGTGCTGTTTCAGAGTCGGCCTCGACCTACAGGCCCATCGTGCTGCTCAACGATGCGGTCAAGCTATTGAAGAGGGTGCTAGCTGCCCGCATCGAGCGGCACCTTGTCGGCACGAGCCCCGAACGCCCAGTTTGAGTTTAGGAGGGGTCGTTCGACGAACGCGGCCCTGCTGCGCCTGAGGGCCTTGGTGACTGAGACCGTCACGGGCGGGGGAGTGCTGTTGGCGGTTTCCCTGGACATCGCCAACGCATTCAATAGTCTGCCATTTAGCTGCATCAAGGAGGCGCTCCGGTGTCACGGGATGCCAGTTTACCTGAGGCGGCTAGTGTTCCGACTATTTGAAGGGGCGCAGCGTCCTTTACGCCAACCGAGTAGGGAACGTTGTGCGAACGCCCATGATGTGCGGTGTCCCGCAAGCGTTGGGCCTCGAACCCACTCTGTGGAACATCGGCTACGACTAGGCGTTGAGAGGGAGCTTCCGGCCCGGGGCTGGGCGTAATCTGTTACGCCCACGACACGCTTGTCACAGCCCGCGGTAGGACGCTGGAGGAGGCGCCAAGCCTGGCAACTCTTGCCACCGAGGAGAGCGTTAGCGAGGGCTGAGGTTGTGGGTGGCCCTGGACAAGACGGTGGCCCTCTTGTTCCACGGGCAAATTCAAATTCAAATCATTTATTATGCATAGACCCCGAGAGGGCACGTACATATTGTCAATTTTACAAAATAAAATTAAATTATCCAATAAAAATAAACTACCACCGGATCGGAACGCGACCGCTACTGAGAAGATCCGGCAAGAAACTCAGCGGGCTTGTCTATTATTTAATTTTTTTTTTCTTCTTACTAGATATAAATTTGTGTACATGTTTTGTAAGACCTAGCTGCAGTGTGATGCCCTTCGAACTGCAAGATACTTAATATAATTCAAATGATTATGGCTGGACCAGATCCCACAAGCGGCACCCGATCACGAGTTAACTACTAGAGCAGCCATCACTCCCCTCAACCACTATAGAGGGAAGGGAGAGACCCGCTTAACGCAGCTACCGCAAGTAGATCCTTCAGTGAGCATGACCAAGACCATATGTTACAAACATGTTACAAACGAAGAAAATGCAAAATTTCGTTAGGCAAAACACGCTACGCTTTACAATTAGAGTTATTAAAAAAGAGTTTATTTAAAATAACAAGGAAATTGCATAATGAGGAGCTGCTCACAACCAATCTGTATTATCATCTACATAATCCAAGATTTTATAATAAGCTTTCTTACAAAGTCTATTCTTGATAGCTTTTTTTAACTTTTTTATTGGCAGGTCTCGGATATCTTTAGGTAATCTATTGTAGAAACGTATACATTGCCTCATGAATGATTTGCAAATTTTTTGGAGACGAGTAGTATGTACAACTAGTTTGTCCTTATTCCGAGTATTCATTTCATGAATGTCACAATATCTTTTGAAGTTAGCGATATTTTTTTTGACATATAATATATTTTCGCATATATATTGTGATATAACAGTTAGAATATTTATTTCTTTGAATTTCTCTCGAAGCGAGACTCTTGGGCCCAGATTATAAATTGCACGGACAGCCCTTTTTTGAAGAACAAAGATTCTATTCAAGTCCGCGGAGCATCCCCACAGTAATATGCCGTAAGACATCAGACTATGGAAATAAGCGAAATAAACCATTCTAGCTGTTTCAATATCGGTTAACATTCTTATTTTTTTACTGCATAAGCCGCTGAGCTAAGCCTACTCGACAACTTGTCAATATGAGGTCCCCATTGAAGTTTAGCATCTATGGTGATACCTAAAAAAACGGTCAATTCCACAAGGTCCAGAGCCACGCCATTCATTTGGACATTGGTTTCCACTTGCCTCACATTGGGAGTAGTAAATTTTATACATTTAGTTTTCTTCTCTTGAGAACCAAATTATTAGTGTTAAACCAATGAACAACTTTTTAAATAAAACTACTTTACGGATTTTATCGCGTTTGTATTTGATTTTTGATTACCCGACGTTTCGAACACTTTACAGCGTTCATGATCACGGGTGGACTAAGATGTCTCATGTCCAACAAGTTATTGTTACTGCAGAAAATTTATAATTATCTACCCGATACAGAAATTAGTTATTAAATATTGACCCACATTTTGATACAAAATTTATTGCCAGTGTAAGAAGAAAATGATTCTATATGAAAAAATTATATTGTTTATGGTTAGTAATAATTAAACATTAAAATTAATAGTAATTATATTTAAAAAACGTTTAATTTAAAAAACGTTTAATGTTTAAAATGTGGGTCAATATTTAATAACTAATTTCTGTATCGGGTAGATAATTATAAATTTTCTGTAGTAACAATAACTTGTTGGACGTGAGACATCTTAGTCCACCCGTGATCATGAACGCTGTAAAGTGTTCGAAACGTCGGGTAATCAAAAATCAAATACAAACGCGATAAAATCCGTAAAGTAGTTTTATTTAAAATGTATAATACTCGCGTAAACATCAGAAACCAATGAACAACGTTAGACAGTGCATTGTTCACATCGTCATAATTGAGCATTTGTCTTTTAATTTTAAATAACAAAGAAGTGTCATCTGCGAACAACACAATGTCTTGATTGTCTCCTATATGGTAGGGTAGGTCATTAATATATACAATGCTCCGTATGAGCCCTCCTATCGGCGTCTCGATCACTCACAATTCGGTGGAAATCATCATCCGGGCTCATATGAAGTATTTGGGCCTGGTGCTGGACGGGCATTGGTGGTTCTGGGAGCATTTCCGTAGGCTCGCTCCATGGCTCGTCGGCGCGGCGTCCACCCTATTCTGGCTTATGCCGAATGTGGGCGGACCGAGCGCTGCATGTCGACGGCTGTACGCGGGGTTCGTCCGGTCAATGGCCCTGTACGGCGCACTGGTGTAGGCGGGGTCCCTGACCGTCCGACTAAGGGCTTTTCTGTGGCAACCACAGAGGGCCATGGTGGTTAAGGCCATACGCGGATACCGCACGGTGGCGACGGAGGCAGCGTGCCTGTTGGCCAGGACTCCCCCGTGGGACCTGGAGGCGGAAATGCTTGCCGATTTGTATCGGCGGATGTCGGCGATACGAGCGGAGGGCGGTGTGGTCTCTTTGAGAGAGCTCACCGCCGGGCGCGTCGACGCCCACCGAGACATCATTGCCTGCTGGGCAGTCAGTTGGGCTGGAGAGACCTCGGTTCGGTGTCCGGATCGTCGAGGCCTTTCGGCTGGTGCTGATACAGTGGTTAGAGCGGCGGGGTGCTCTCCTTTCGACTGGTGCAGATTTTGACGGGGCACGGTAGCTTTGCCAGGGTGATGTTTGACAGTGTCAGGAACTGGGACGCGGTCGCATCCTTCTGCGAGGCAATAGTCTCGCGGAAGGAGGCGGTGGAGCGCGTATGCGAGGAACGTCTCCTCGACGACGCGAACCGCCGCCGGCGACTGGGGCGGCGCAGGCCTAAATACCTGCGCCTGATGCCACCCTAGCCGAGGCCGCGGGTGACTGGATCGGGGAATTAATCCGTCACCCGCCGAAACGCCGACCGCGCGAGAAAAGACCGACGGCCTCCCAGAGGGAGGGACGTCAGTCGAGAAGAGGGTACTCCTGAAGGGGTATTTCGTCGGGCTGACTACTGATGACAAGTCACCCTGCTTCGATGGTCGGCCCAACGACGAAGGCGACGTGTCACGGGTGGGTTACGGGTCTACGTGCTTACGCCTCTCTGTCGCCCCGGACGAAGCGAAGCGCCGACCGTAAAAAAAAGGTGTGCTGTTTGCTCATTTGCCATCAATAGCAATAAAAAAGTGAGCCGTCGCTCATGACGCCTGGCTGATGTGAAACATCGAAATTATTTTGTACAAGTATATATGCATAAAAGAAGAGATTATGACAGGAATTAATATACATATTGCATAAATAAATTATTACGACATATTTGTTACGATTTATATTAATATTTAAAAATATTACACAATAATCATAATTAAATCATCGCACTGTCGCTTACGCACAACATCGCGTCGCTACGTCTTACGCACACATTACTACGTATAGTATATTCCATCATATAGCGTAGCGTTACGTTGCCGGCCTGTTTACGCCACGCCAACGATCAAGTTTACCCTCGCATATTCCGTCATATAGCGTGGCGTTGCGTCGCCGCGGTCTTTTTACGCCACGCCATCGATCAGGTTACGTTCGCCTATAGATTCACATCAAAAAAGTGATGAATTATATTCTTACTCCGTCACCAAACACCACAAACTGTCTCGTTTTAATATTGTAATATTAATTCCAACTTCCAAACTATTTACTTCAATGCTCTTGATTCAAGTTGTCCTTAAATAACGTGAAAGATGCGATCTACAGTGAAGGTCGGAGAACCATTAAATACATATTCCTCAGGGTGTCCTTAAACCTTGAGAGTGTTTAATAGGAGGAATTAACGATCGAGGACATTTCGAACTTAACTTATATTTAAGTAAGATGTATGCGTTTTTAACCATGACCAAAACGTATGGGTTTTTTATTACGTATACTTGACAAAAAAAATCCTTTTAAAGATAAACCCATTTTAAAAGAAAAGAAATTTGGAAGAAAAATAATGATTTTTTGATGTTTACGCGAGTATACACGTTATAAATAAAATTATTTTTACGGATTTTATCGTGTTTGTATTTGATTTTTGATTTCCTGACGTTTCAAATATATTTTGGCGTCTCAAAAATAAATTACAAACGCGATAAAATCCGCAAATATAGTTTTATTTACAAATTTGTGTTGGAAGATATTTTGAATGTACAGATTGTTGGGTATTTATTTTTCGTAAGTAGTGCTTCCATGCAATTAAATTCTATGTGATATCAACAATAAACAGCTATTAGTCTTCATATTGGTTCTGACCATTAATCTTAATCTTATATTTTCCGGGTGGTTCCGGGGTAAGAATGCAATCCACCATCCTCAATTTTGCACGTGGGTATTGAAGGCGATTAATAAAAAGGGAAATTCCCCCAGTTAGGAAGAGGCTCGAGCCCATATTAAGCCCATTAAGCTAAGATGGTGTTGATGAATTCGGCGATTAAATAATTTCTTTAAATGGAGTCCGTGTGGTGAAGAATACATTTCACCATTCCCTATCTTACCCGTGGATGTCGTAAAAGACGACTAAGGGATATAGTAAACATATAACATCTATGCAAGAGAATGAAAACTTGAAATAAAACCCCGTACCAACCTGTCTGACCAGCGTGGTATTATAAGGTTAATTTCCCTCATATTGTGGAGGAGGCTGAGAGCCAGCAGTGGGACGTATATGAGCTGTGATGATGATGACTATATATTACACGTAAAATGAAAATAAAAAAAGCAGGAATTATTATTTTCTATTCTTTCTACCTAATCTAAAATATCGCTTAGGCAATAAAAGTACATTATGTTGTCAATGCTAGGCACAGTAAATCAAATTTGGAGACATAACGATAGCAGCAGCACCTACCAGATCTGATTAGGTTTTCAAACCATCCAGAGAGCCTGTCCAATCATCATCATATCGGCTCATATACGTCCAACTTCTGGACTAGAGCCTCCTCAACAATAGGAGGGAAATTTACCTACTATGCTACGCTGGTCTGACGTGTTGGCATAGGGTTTCGTTTCAAGTTTTCCTTCTCTTGCATAGATGTTATATGCATATTATGTCTCTTAGTCGTCTTTTACGATACGTGAATTGTATTCTTACGCCGACACCACCCTGTCCAATATACATACAAAATTTCATCCAAATCCATCCAACTTTTAATCATCTATCCATCCATCAGGCTAAAGACGTTCACTGTTGGACATAGGCCTCACTATGAGAATGCCACTCGGAACGGTCCTGTGCCACTTGCACTACTGTTAAGCATAGTGGTTAAGGTACTGCCGCTGTCGCTTATTTTATTCCCACGCAGGACAATTCTTTGTGCGTTTTTATTGACAAAGAATATTTCCTTATTACTTCCATTTTAAAATAAACCATATACGTCCCAGTTTTGGGCTCGGGCATCCTCCACTATGAAAGGGAAATTTACCTACTATACGACGTTGGTCAGACATGTTGGCACAGGGTTTTGCTTCGAGTTTTCCTTCTCTTGCATAGATATTATATGAGTATTATATCCCTTCATTTCAGCTCATATACGTTCCACTTCTGGGCTCGAGCCTCCTCCATAATAGGAGGGAAACTAACCTTACCATACCATGCTGATCAGACAGGTTGGTATAAGGTTTTGTTTCGAGTTATTCATCTCTTGGATAGATGTCATATGCGTAATATATCCCTTAGTCGTCTTTTACAATATCCACGGACAAGATAGGGAGTGGATTGTATTCTTACTCCGTGGTGACATGGAATGTACATGAATATTATTTTCGTAGTTAAAAAGAAAGGAAATAAATAAAGCATTATGAAATAGATATGGTTCTTGATTGCCAGTAAATAAGGCGAACACAATGCACAGTGCGGTTATAAGACGTATTACCTATATTACGTATTATAGACGTATTCTAGCCTTGGAGAATATATGTGGTTGCCGATGAAGGACGAAGCTATTCGACTGAATAGTATCCCATTGCAGTACATTAAACATACATAATGTAGGAAAATCCAATGGACAATTTGGTTCGAGGACAAGATAGACAATAGGCGACATTAATAGTAACATTATGATTTGTCCTTTTGACTTATTAAGGATTAGGCTAGAGAATTGATAGGAATTTCTAACTCCTGACGAAATATTATAAGTTTGACGTGTGTATATTCAAATTTAAGTCGTTTACTATGCTGGTTAGGTTTGATATAGGTTTTTTTTTCGACTTTTTCTTCTCTTTCACAAATGTTATATGCATATTAAATCTCTTACTCGTTTTTTTTCTTCACTTTATTTTGACACATACAGTCATACATGAAAAATAACAACAATAAAATATGCGGCATTTACAGGCATTCCGTCTCTTTTATGTGACTCCGTCTTCACACGGAAAAATTGGTAAATTTTATATATACTTTGGAAAAAAAAAATCGAGCACCTTACAATCATTGGTTTTTCTGTGGATAATATTAATATTTTTAGTATGTCATTAGTTAAGATGAATAGAAATTTCTTATTAGCAATGAAAATATCGTTTTAAGCATTTAAATCCTGGAAATGCTGTTTCAATTATTGTAAACAGTGAGCCATGTTAAAATTTATTTTTATGGGTATTATGAAATTATATCTACGAGTATATTTATGGTATTTTAATAAAAAAATACGCTAAAGAAATAAAAAACTAATAATGAGTATGACCCCTTTTGCAGCGATTACGGCATGTAATCGTCTTGGCATGCTTTCCATCAGACGTTTGATGATGTCCTGTGGAATGTGTTACCACTCAGCCGAGATCACACGTTTAAGCTTCCTGATGTTTTGTGGAGGTGGCTAGACAGATCGTTCTCGCCTTCTTAAGAGGTCCCAAACGTGCTCAATAGGGTTAAGGTCAGGGCTTCGCGCAGGTCAATCCAAACGATGAATACCCAACTCCTCCGTGTAAGCATATACGTTGTCACACGCTCGAGGTGTGTGCTGCATGGGAGGGGGAGTGCCGTGGACTCGTCGCGATTATCGGTGCGGACCTGGCGCTCCCGACCATCACCAGGGAGATGCTCAACAGCGTCAGGAACTGGGACGCGGTCGCCGCCTTAACCTCACGTAAGGAGGCGGCGGATCGTGTACGGTTAGAGCTCCTATTCGGCGATACGTTCCGCCGCCGGCGACTCGGGCGGCGCATGTGCGAGTATCTGCGCCTAATGCCGTCCTAGTCGGGCCGCGGGTGATCGGACCGGGGAATTGGCCGTCACCCGCAGAGAGGCTGACCGCGCGACGGCGACCAACGTCTCAGGACGTCGAGAGGTGAGGGTACCCGAAAGGGTATTCCGTCGGGCCGACCACTGACGCCAAGTTACATCTACACCGGTGGTCAGCCCAACAGCATCGCGCGTGTGCTTACCATAGCACACCCAAAGAAAAGTTGTGTTCAGTTTCCTGATAACCTTTTAACCGCAAGCCCGTCAAAAGTAAGGAAAAAGTTACAATCTGAAAAAGGGATTATTATTTTTAAAAGCGAAACTCAAATTTAGAATCAACTTTTTTCACATCCAGACTCTTTATTAAGTGCCAGTAACACAGTTTGACTATTAAAACCTGTTTAAAACTAAATTATTACCAAAAATGTAGAAATCTCAAAACCATCCGTTTTTACAAAGAAGTGTTTTCATAATTATCTTGTTAACATATCTTTCGTAAAAAGGAAAATGAATAAGAAATTGCTATATATAAACATCAGATACCACAGTGGCCTAATTAGGGAAAGTGCTGGGGACAGATTGGCATTCATGTCGTGCCTGAGGATATATCTTTTTAGTAAATTAATGAATTGTATATTAAGTATCTACTTATTTTATTGTCTACGAAAGCAAGATGTAGTGACATATTGTATATTTAGCTCGCCACAATACAGTAAATACATTTATTTGTCAAAATTGTTTCAGCTCATTTACATTCCACTGTTAAACTCGAGCCTAGTCCACTATAGGAGGGATATTGAGCTACTACACGGGCATAAAATCTACTACGTTTAATTTGGAGATCCAAATATTAACAGTAGATAGCGACCTGAGCGTAGGTATATCTGTTGTTACTGAATTTCATTCTACAGCTTTCCGTGTGGAGTAATAATGCAATTCGCCACCCTCTTTCTTGCCCGTGTGTATCGTAAAAGACGATTAAGGATTACAGTATGCAGATAACATTTATGCAAGAGAGGAAAAATTTTAAATAAAACTCTATGCTAATCCGTGCCTGATCAGCGTGGTATCGTAGGTCAATGTCCCTCCCATTGCGAGGGAGGCTCGAACCCAACAGTGGGACATGAGCTGCGATGATGATGATTCCACAGCTTTATAGCTGTGGGCAGAATCTTTTAGTAGTGTATCTTTACCACTATCTTGAATTTATTAAAACTAAAGTATTTTAAAACCTATAATCTTAATATAACTTAAATAAGTCTGATTCAAGTCGTTGACATCTAGCCCAGTTCAAGTTTAGTGACGCATTCCAATTTCAAGTTGTTGGTTATTATGCAAGACTTGTGCCAAATATCTCAGATGGTTCTAAAGATGCTGTGAAATTAAATACGTTCTAAAAATTAGCAGTCGTATCAAGAACAAACAGTTCATGCACCTCTCAAGGCAAATACCTTTAATTTCAAAAGTCAAGGTTTAAATATTTGTGAGGGTGATGGCCTTTTATTTTTTTTTCTGCTTAAGCTATGTGGCCATGGCCACGTCATCTGCTCGGTCCGCAGTGCGTCCCCATCGTATACCCTCCGCTTCGTCATAGGGCCGACCACTGGTAACAAGTTCCATGTGGTCCGAGGTCAGTCAGACGGCATATCCTTTCGAATACCGTCCCTCCCAAATGGACGTCGGTCATCTTCACGCAGTTAGTCTCTCTGCGGATGATTGACTATTCTCCAGTCTACCGTCCCACCGCCTTGATTGGGACGGCATTAGGCGCAGGTACTCGCGCCAGCGTCGCCCAATAAAGGTGATGTCCTGATATTTTAGCCAGGTCTTGTCAGGGGATGATATCCAAAAGGATAATATATCAGGTGGTTCACTGATGGCAAGAAATCGGTGTCGGTGGACAGAACAAGTCATGATGGGGCCGCATGGTACCTTTCCATCACCTCAGTGATTTAGGTCAGGCATGTAAAGATCATAACCGGTTAAAAAAAGAAGAAAATGTCTCATCATTGTAGCTCATACAAATCCCGCTGTTGAGCTCGAGCTGCCTCTATAAATAGGTGGGCAATTGATCCACCATACCACGCTGGTCAAACGGATTAGTATAGAGTTTTATTTCAAGTTTTATTTCTCTTGCACAGGTGTTATATATACATATTTGATCTCTGAGTGGTCTTTTACAACAATCACTGGCAAGATAAAGGGTAGTAGTAGTAGTAGTAATTGTATTCTACTCCGTCACCACACGATAAAAAAGATTCAAATATTGAATTTTACTTTTTTGTTTCTGTATATCTCGTATAGGTAATCGTGTTGGCATAAGCTGATATTTTTGTGCCTTTAATTCCTTTGTAGGTTTAAAATTATTAATTTGAATATATACTTCCGTGACCTTATCTATGTCCAACGTTAGACATAGGTTTTTAAGAGAAATTTATGCCATAATGGTCAATCTTTGCCTACCAAACAATAGCAATCATAATTGATTTTATGAGTTTCTTAAGAAAGCACTGCTGTTATTTCTTCTTATAGTTTTCCGCCCATTTTTATTGAATCTTATGGAAAATAAGCGGTAAAGATATATTGCATTTTGTTCCTGTTATCGAACAGGCTTTAATTTGAATAGATTGATTAGTACATAATTTTATATTAATATGCTTCATTATAATCATTTTAAATGAGAAATGCTTTTAAATAAATCTTTATATCGCCACAAATACACCATTGGGCATAAATAGACTATTTCCCTTCTGTTATGATTTTTTTTGTAGTGCTTTATGGTCTGGACACACTTTTTCTGAACAGTTTCAGGCGACGGAAGGACGGTGAGTGGACCCACAACCTACCATATTACGCCATTTGCCATTGTGCTAACCAACTTTCTGATAATAGTGACCCGCCCGAAGAGTAACCCTTGCGGATATCAACCCTATTGTCTTTGTGAGGTCGACCTCCCTACAGGTGAAAGATACTAATTGCTGGTTCGATCAACAGGCTTCTGGGCAGGTCTTCTATTCAGCTAGTTTCCAGTTGACATCTGTGATATAAAAAAAGAAAATTCCATCTATAAATACTTTACTTAAATTAAATAAAGTTTATTAATTTAAACCTAACAAATCTAATATACTAACCACCGAATCCGAAACCGGCCACATTGACAAATATCTGGCAAGAATACTCAGAGGTATAAGGCTAAATTATTATTATTATTATTTTAATTGACTTACTTTATCTTACTATTTTATTTGCACTTATTGTATAGATTTGACCCACAATAATAGTAAAATATATTTTCATAAAGCAAAAACAAGTAAAAAAAATGAAGTAAGGGGTAGTTTATTAAATTTGTTAGGTTTAAACTAAAATATAATATAAAAAGTGTGTGTGTTCTTATGTACGCACTTAAGAAGTCATACTTCTTTGGTGTAACAAGATAAAAATCTTTCCAAACATTTCGTACTCCGCGATTCGTTAGTAAAAAAAACCGACACTAATAATAGAAAAAAGTGCTTAATACATTGTTTTACTATAACACATTATCTAGTTGACATTCGTGACGGTGTGCGCGCGCGTCGTAACCAATGTTGACTAATTAACTTCAGGGTGTCGCTTCTTCGTGACGGTGTGCGCGCGCGTCGTAACCAATGTTGACTAATTAACTTCAGGGTGTCGCTTCTTCGTGACGGTGTGCGCGCGCGTCGTAACCAATGTTGACTAATTAACTTCAGGGTGTCGCTTCTTCGTGACGGTGTGCGCGCGTATCGTAACCAATGTTGACTAATTAACTTCAAGGTGTCGCTTCTTCGTGACGGTGTGCGCGCGTATCGTAACCAATGTTGACTAATTAACTTCAGGGTGTCGCTTCTTCGTGACGGTGTGCGCGCGTATCGTAACCAATGTTGACTAATTAACTTCAGAGTGTCGCTTCTTCGTGACGGTGTGCGCGCGTATCGTAACCAATGTTGACTAATTAACTTCAGGGTGTCGCTTCTTCGTGACGGTGTGCGCGCGCGTCGTAACCAATGTTGACTAATTAACTTCAGGGTGTCGCTTCTTCGTGACGGTGTGCGCGCGCGTCGTAACCAATGTTGACTAATTAACTTCAAGGTGTCGCTTCTTCGTGACGGTGTGCGCGCGTATCGTAACCAATGTTGACTAATTAACTTCAGGGTGTCGCTTCTTCGTGACGGTGTGCGCGCGTATCGTAACCAATGTTGACTAATTAACTTCAGGGTGTCGCTTCTTCGTGACGGTGTGCGCGCGTATCGTAACCAATGTTGACTAATTAACTTCAGGGTGTCGCTTCTTCGTGACGGTGTGCGCGCGTATCGTAACCAATGTTGACTAATTAACTTCAGGGTGTCGCTTCTTCGTGACGGTGTGCGCGCGTGTCGTAAAAAAATATTCTAATCATTTTTCCTAACACGCCAAAATTTGTATAACTTCAATAACTACAACAAATTTAATGAATCAAAAAAGTTGTTTTAAATTATTCGGAGTTAGAACAGAGTTTCATACTTTTGAGTCGTAAACACTGGTAATAGGTACCAGTTCTTCTAATGACGAGAAAAATAAATTTTTTTTGATGTGAAACATCTATAGGCGAGGGTGAACCTCTATAAATATGTGTAACGAAATCATAACCTGTTTTAGAATTTTGTACAACGCCATCTAGTGAGCTCAAAATAAATTATTAACCTGAATAGTGTTTAGGTTAATAAGCTCACTATATAGTAAACACCTTAGAGTGTATACTAATGATAATAAATATTTATTGAGTAAAAATCAACATATTCTGAAAAAAAAATCATAATATGTTACTAATATTTCATGCAGTATTAGGTCCTGTCGTAATCTGATCTTTTATGCATATATATACTTATACAAAATAATTTCAATGTTTCACAGGTGCCAGGCGTCCTCAGCGACGGCTCCCTTTATAATATTGTTTATTCTAAACCTCTACGTATACTGTCAAACATAAAACCGTGAAACTAAAGACTCAGATGACGACAATATACAAGTCTAGATACAAAAATATATACAAACATTGTCGCAAACAGAATTACATTCAAACGCCGAGCCTAAGTCCCCGGGACAAAACTTTTACTTGGTACGTGATATAACTGAAATCAAATATGTCTGCGTTCGACATTTCGTTTTTCAATGTCACCGAAAGGTTTTTCAGTCGTGCTGTCCCGTTCAAACTTTCGAAAGAAACAATCATTCCATCCCTTTTGCTCTTAAGATTTTAATAGTAATTCGTGTGGGCAGTGACTTAGACTTGCCTTTGATACTAATTTTTATTAAGAAAAAAAATGTTGCACTATATTTTTTTATCTAATATATACTCAGTTAAGCAAAGGTACCTGGTATCTCTACACAAAGAGAAGAAAATCTTCTCTATTTACTATTTATTTTTAAGCAGGTAAAATAAAGAGATAGTGATCATTTTAGCATCGAATATTAATAGACTTTTTTTTTTGTATGGGTGGGCTATGGTAAGCCCACACGCGGTCAATTCCGTCCGCGGCGACGGAAGGACGGCGCGCGGGCCCATAACCCACCCGTACCCACGTCGCACTCGTCGTTGGGCCGACCACCAGAAGATTAAGAGACGTAATACATCTTCTCGGCTCATAAAAGTCCCATTGCTGGAACCGAGTTTGCTCGGCAATAGGACAGAAATTGACCTATTATACCAAGCCGACTGGTTGGTCTAGTTTTATTTCGAGATTCTCTTCACTCACATAGATGTTATCTATATATACACTCATTTGCAAAAAAAAAAACGGACAAAAGCGCTCGCTTTTTTTTAATATTTTCTATATTTTTGTTAATAATTTAATTTTAAAGAGGTTTTAATAGCCAAACTATGTTACTGGAACTTAATAAAGAGTTTGGGTAGGTAGAAAAATTTGATTCTAAATTTGAAAGTTTCGCTTTTGAACATAATAATCCCTTTTTTCAGTTTTTAAATTTGCTTCACTTTTGACGGGATTGTGGTTAAAAGGTTATCAAGCAACTAAACCTAACTTCGCGTTATTTTTATTAGAATAATTTATGTTTGACTGCACAGATGGCGTAGTGGTTAACATAGCGACTTACAGCGCCAGTGTCGGGGGTTCGAATCCCACGCGGGACAACACTTTGTGCGATCCACAAATTGTTGTTCTGAGTCTGGATGTAATTTGTGTCCGTTAATTAAATGTTTGTAAAGTCCCCCGCAATACAAGGATTATTTCCTTAGTGCAGGGTGTTTGACATAAAAAAAAAAATCATACCTTATTGTGACATAAAACCGATATCTTTGTGTTTATTATAATAACAGAAAAAGCAATAAAAGTTGGTAAAATTATAGCGCTGCTGGAAGAGGGGTGTAACCCATGTTATGTCTCACGGCAGCTAAAGGTGAGTTATTCGACTGTCCAGAGAACCTGGACTAGCTACCAAGAGTATGGTTTTGTTCATAGAAAGCAAGGTTCTGGAAGAAACGTTGCACACAACCACGAGATGACCGCTTTTCAGTAACTCAAGCGCTAAGGAACTGTAAATGCATAATATAGACCTCAAAAAGGACCTTGAAAAAGTACGATGAGCACAAGGTAACTGTAAGAAGGAGGCTTTTAGCAGCTAATATACACAGTCGACGACCAACGTGGGCTCCGAATTTCGCTACAAATTGCCTATTTTGGACACTAGGTAACGGGAGTAGCGTACTTTTCTACAATGAGGCTTGAATTTGTTTGCATGGTGAGGACCGACGTCGGCGATTATTAAGAAGACCGGGAGAACGTTATGCGGACGTGTGTTTTGAAAAAATCACCCCCTATCTTAGAGGATCCGTTATGTTATGAGCGGGTGTAACTGTCAGCTATCGTACCAAGATCCTAGTATTCATTGAAAATGGCTCACTAAATGCGCAAAGGTACATAACAGAAATCCTTTTTTAATATGTACAACCCGCACTGACTGTTATTGGTGAAGATGCCACTTACATGGACGACAATGCTCGTGCCCACCATCCTGGCAACGTAGATGCTTACACGCAAGAGGTATTCGTCGGTTGGTTTGGCCTACACATAAGCCCCGACCTTAACCCTATTGAGCACGTTTGGGACCTCCTAAAAAGGCGAATATGATCTGTTCAACCACCTTCACAAAACATCAGGCAGCTTAAATGTGTGATCTCGGCTGAGTGGAAACACATTCCACAGGACACCATCAAAAGCCTGGTGGAAAGCATGCCAAGACGATTACATGCCGTAATCGCTGCAACTCACACACATTATTTATTTTTAATCAAATAAAATACCATAACAATACTGGTAGTATTCTATCCATCTATCCATCAGCCTACAGACGTCCACTACTGGACATAGGCCTCTCCACGAGAACGGTCCTGCTCCACTTGCATCCAATGGTTCCCTGTGACTTTGAGAATGTCGTCAGTCCACCTAGTAGGGGGTCGTCCTACGCTGCGCCGTCCGATTCGTGGTCGCCACTCAAAAACCTTTCTGCCCCAACGGTTGCCGGTTCGACGAGCGATGTGGCCTGCCCCAATGGGCCACAGGTATAGTAAGGTCAACTTCCCTCCTGTTATGGAGGAGGCTCGAGCCCAACAATGGGACGTATATGAGCTAAGATGATGATGGTGATGACTCCTGTTATAAACGGGTGTCTTGTAGTAAAATATTTTTGAAATCGGTCCAGCCATTTAGAAGATTACCAGGCACAAACAGACAACATTTAAAAGTGTTTTTAGGCATAGTTATCGTGTAATTAACAGTGTGAGCATGAAAAAAAACGTATTATTTTGACATTACAATCATACGCTTCAATTTTATTTATTTGCACAGGTAACTTTCGTGTGGTGATGGAGTAAGAATACAATTAACCATCCCCGGACCGATACCCACGGGCAAGTTATTGTCCGTGGGTGTCGTAAAAGATGACTAAGGGATATAATATGGATAACATCTATGTCAAAGTCAAACTCGAAAGGAAACCCTATCCCAACAGATCTGACCAGCGACCTACAATAGATTAATTTTCCTTCCATAGTGGAGGAAGCTTGAGCCCAACAGTGGGACGTATATTGGCTGAAATGATAAAATGATGTACAGATAAAGTAAATTCTCACTAAA
Source organism: Lymantria dispar (assembly GCA_032191425.1). Classification (NCBI taxonomy): domain Eukaryota; kingdom Metazoa; phylum Arthropoda; class Insecta; order Lepidoptera; family Erebidae; genus Lymantria; species Lymantria dispar. Next base: position 1,589,788 of record CM063449.1, read on the forward strand.
GACATTGTACATAATTTTACTATTCAAATGAAATAGTTAATATTTTGATATCTGTGTACAAATAGGTCAGGTGTGCCATACGGTCTGCACGGGTCGTGACCGTGGCCTTACTGACCTAAAATGGTTAGTTCAAGGCCTCACCTAGATGCGCCTCCCTGTTGCATTGTCGCCTTAATATATTTTATTGTCATTTGATTATAATATATCTATATAAAGAAATAAAATTGTAATGTCAAAATAGTAAGCTTTTTCATGCTCACACGGTTATTTCACGATAATTATAGCTTAAAATTTTTTAGTCTCTCTGTCTGTTTGTGCCAGCTAATTTTTCGAATGGTTGGACTGAGTTTACTAATATTTTACTGCCAGGTACTGTTTATATTAGGTCTTTACCTATGAAATTGCCGTTATGTATGAAAAAAATTAAACGATTTTTTTCATATATTTTTTATTTGTATCTATTAATCGAAGTAATCACCCATGCAATCAATGCATCTTTGCCAACGCAGCGGCAGTTTATTGATGCCCTTCTTAAAGAAATCAGTTGGACGGGAGGCAACAAATTCTTCAAAGGCATTTTGTACTGCCTCTCGGGTGTTGAATGTCTTGCCCGCCAAAAATTTATCCAAATTCTGGAAAAAGAAGTAGTCTGTAGGTCTGGTGAGTATGGCGGATGACGGAGAGCTTCCAACCCCAGTTCTTGCAACTTGGAGACCGTCTGCTGTGCAGTATGAGGTCGCGCATTGTCTTGCAGGAGCAGCGGAGACGAGCGATTGACCAATGCTGGTTGGAGATGTGCCAGCTTCTCCACCATTGTGTTCAGTTCTTCACAGTACACATCTGCAGTAATGCTCACCCCGTTTGGGCTGGCAAGAAGCTGTGATGAATCACACCGGCGCTAGACCACAAAACAGTGACCATCACTTTTCTAGGGGTAAGTTTTCGTTTAGGGCATTGTTTAGGTGCTGAACCAGGATCCAACCAACTTGCTGAGCGCTTGCGGTTATCAAACAGAATCCATTTTGCATCGCAAGAATTCCTTCATTTGTGTATCTGTTGAGCAAGGCAAGGCATGTCTCGACGCGTACTTCGCGCTGGCGGTAATTGAGTTCGTGGGGCACCCATTTGTCAAGCTTTCTTACCTTGCTAATTTGACGCAAATGGACCAATATTATTTTGACGCTAACGTCGAAAGCTGCTGCTAATTCAGCCGTAGATTGTGTATCATCGGCTTCCACAATCGCCTTTAATTCGTCATTGTCGACCAAAGTCTTCGGACGACTGCGAGGTTCATTTTTCAGGTCGAAATTTCCAGAACCGAAGCGAGAAAACCAATAACAGGCGGTGCGTTGGTTTGTAGTGTTAGCTCCGTAAACGTCGTTGATGTTGCGTGCCGCCTGTACCGCGTTGCTGCCACGACGATACTCATATTCCATAATTACTCGAATTTTTAACGTATCCATGATGACGAAAAAGATTGAAATGCGATGAAAACGTAACACTAATCAATAAACAAATGACTACTTTTGGAAAATGAATTCCATGTTTTAAAATAAAATTAATTTGAAATTAGAATTCTTAGCCAAACAAAAATTATTTTGATATGAAATGGGCAGTACTGCAGAACGGCAATTACATAGGTAAAGACCTATTACAAAGAGTAACTTAGCCTATTTTTAGACACCCATGCGTCCGCCCTATAAAGGGGTTCGAAACGTGGGGCAATCAAATAGAAACGCAATACAATCCTTAAAATAGTTTTAATCATAATATGTAATACTTGCGTTAACATCAGAAATCATTATAAATTTGAAGTATCAATTTATTCTGTTAAAATAGTAGTAGGATTTTTTCATATTCACATGGTTGTTTGCATGATAGATGTGCTTATAAACCAGTATAAACATTTTTTTTGTTGTTTGTCTGTTTAATCCGGTTAATCTTCAAAACGACTAGGCCGATTTTGATAACATTTTACTACCAGGTATCTGTTTATATAAAGAGTAACTCAGTCTATTTGTTCTCTGAATAAACTTATAAAATTTTATACGGCTTGGGAATCGAACCCGAGGCTTCACGAGCTGCAGTCGCGTACGTAATATTTTAGGAGATATTGGATATATAAAATGTGGCAGCAAATGGACTAAAAGTGAAGCAAAGCAAGGGCGGGTCGCTAATTTTTAATACAATTACAAAATTATCTGTGCATATCTAAAGTTTGAATATTCTGAACAGATATTAAGCATTCTCAAGCATTTCTCGAGTCAGGCATTCGGTGACAATGACGCGAGTTTTATGATTTTTGTTCATCCAAAAAAGTGCTTCATGCGTCTAATGAAGTTTTCACCTCGAAAAGGGTTGACTATGGCTATAATACCAACCCTTTTGTGGATGTGCCGGATGAGCGGCTGGCGGCCCCATAACCTCTATTAACAACCCCATAATCCTATAACCCGTATTCCCTCTCCATCACCATTTAGCTGACCACTCGTACCGATTCCTTGTCCCATAATAGACGGCTACGGGATATAATATGCATATAACATCTGTGCAAGAAAAGAAAAATCTAAATAAAATCCTGTACCAACACATCTGACCAGCGTAGTATAGTAGGTCATCCTTTACGACATCCAGGGGCAAGGATGTCGTAAAGGATGAAGATAGGGAGTGATAAAAGAAAATTTCGAGTTTTTTTTCTCTTGCATAGATGTTATCTGCATATTGTAATCACTTAAGGTGCTATTCCAACCTCGGCTGCAGGCTGCGGGTGCAGGCAGCACATGCGGCGGCTGCATGAAGCCGGTTGTGGCTGCACGACTGGTTTTCTATGTAGTAGTATGGATTTCTGTGAAAAACATTCCAAGCGCGGCTGAGGCTGCACGTGCTGCTGAGCCTCGGCTGCAAGTGCTGCAAAAAAAAAAAACGGTACTCTAGTCTGTTGAGACAAGTCCCAAGTAGTCGCTACTCGGAGCCAATTTCACCAAACATAATTTGCAATCGAATTAACGCTCATATTGAATAGAGTCATAGAATTTTTATCGGCTCTCTGGTCGCCACCTGCTGCCTGCCGCGACACGTGCAGCCAGCCTCGGAATCACTCCCGGCTGCGAATGCAGGCAGCGGCAGCGTGTCATACATGTGCTACCTGCATCCGCAGTCTGCAGCCGAGGTTGGAATGGCACCTTTAGTGGTCTTTTACAACATCCATGGGCGGTGGTGAATTGTATCCTTACTCTTTCATTACAGAAAAACGCGTGACGGACCAGTTTAATTTAATACCCACAAAATATAGTACACAGCGCGCCTAAAGAAATTATCGCTTCAAAAATATACTTCCAAAATCTCAGAATAAAAAGAAATGTAAAACATATTGTACCGTGTAGCGTGCGACAGGCCGGGTAGGGTCACTTGTGTCCAATAAATCTGGTGCAGTGACTAATAGTGAACGGGACATGCTCCGACCGGGTCAAGGACTAACACTTTGTATGTATACCGGTTGCCACTAATGTGCATTGTCTAAGGTCACAATTACTCCTATCTATTTTGATTCGAAGCCAATCTTTGGTGTAAGCATAGATAGATAGATCACAGATGACGCTGATTATAATATGCATCAAAACCATTAAGTCAAAATAAATCGTAAATCAAAATATTTTCCGTGCGGTGACGGAGTAAGAATACAATTCACCAAACCCTTTCTTCGCTGCATGTGTCGTAAAAGTCGACTAAAGGTTATGATGAGCTTATAACATCTATGTACGAGAAAGAAAACTTGAAATAAAATCCTTTGTGAACACGTCTGTCCAGCATGATATAGTTGGATAATTTCTTTTCTATTATGTAAAAGATTTGAGCTCAGCGGTATAGGTAATAGGATATATGTAGGAGCCGAAACTTTAAAAAGTCGCCACGTCTCATTTTTACCTTGGGGTTTTTGTGTTTGGAGTTCTTTTTTATCATTAGTATTGCTGGCATATTCAGGATATCTCGATTCCTGAAAAAAAAAAACAAAAATTGGGCTCAATATATTCTGATTTAATATTGTGAAAAGTTCAAATTCGAATTTTTCGCGATTTTGAGTTTTTTGTGTTTATGTGTGAGAATTACTTGGGAAAGCTATTATTGTTTAAACTTAAAAAAATCCTACCTATGTACCTGAATATATTTTGAGAGGCTGGTGTGTCTCGCGCTAAGCATAGAATGGAAATGGAATCCATTTCTTCCAAGTCCTCTCGTTCAACTCGTCCAATAACCTTTTTGGCAAGACACAAGGCAATTAAAATAATTTTCTGGGACTCATCTATAAAAAAATATTGCAGATCCTGGTTCATATGAGTTATTTAGTGAGAATGTGTGGCAGAATTAGTTTCATTAAAAAGACTATGTCATACCTCGATCGAATCGTCCGGGGACGATGGAAGAAACGCCGTGCAGCCCCATGACTTCGCATATTGTACCTTTTTCACCATTTAGCCTAACCATAATATCCTACAGTAAGAAATAATTCCTGGTATTGTGGGTGACTTTTCAAACATTGAATGCAAAATACTAAGACTTAGAAAAATAATTTGTGAATTGTAAAGGAATTTTTCTGCGGCGGTTCAACAACTTACAATCAGGTGTGCTATTTGCTCGTTACCACGTGCTCTTGCCAAGAACATTAAAGCGTATTTTTATACAGGTGGCCAGAAAAACAATTCAGGTGATGCGGCCATATTAAAAAAAATTAAAATACGCGTCCGACACGTGATCATGAACTGTAGTTTTTGGGTCACTAGCGCAAGGGCGATGCAGTACGCTTTAGTTTTATTTGTTGAGGATAAATCTAACACAAAGTTTAAATACATTCAGGGATATGGAAATAATTGGTTCATTATTTGTGATATCGATGCTTTCATTGTTTTAAATATCATTGTACGGAAGTGTTTGAAAGGAGAAGACTAAGGGGGACGGTTCACGTTCAAATCTGGCACGTTCTTAAGATAAGGTTAGATGTACCCAAAACTGAAGAATGTGTATGAGAATATTAATGAATGTGAAGAAACTGATAATGGTAGGTAGGTATGTCAAGATCCGTAGCAATTGGAGGGAAGTGGTTTCTGTCTATCCCTATGGCAAAGACGCGTGAATGTATGTATATATTATTTTTAGCACCCGACCAATGTTGGACGTAATCTTCCCGTATAGAACCCTACATGAAAAGAAAGAAAATACTTTTTGATAGCTATTGGTGGCAAATATGTAAACAGCATTCAGCATCCATAAATCATGAGCCAACATCAATTATAGACACAAAATAAATCAAATCAAGAGGACAGACGAAGACTAACAATATAGGGGTTTTCATCATTAACATCAATTACTAGTACAGAGTAGAAAACCCCGGAAGACATGAAGTCACACATCATCAAAGACACATGAAAAAGCACACCAAATTACATAAACCATCATATATGTAATAACGCCACTTGAAGAAACCTATTATTATATAAAATCAAAATAAAAATAAAATATACTTACCATAAAAAAGGCACGGACAAAGGTCTGTGGAAGAACATTAAATAAATAAAAAAAATAAAAATAAAATATGTAAACAGCTCACATTTTGGTAAGTAATACTGCCGCTCATTGACTTTTACTAGGCCGCTGCCTACCGTGAAGATAGTGAAGGAAGTGTGAATGCGTGGAATGTGATTCGGTGATACTTAAGGTACTATATAAAACAAAATTCGACCTCAAACCCAGATAAACCTCACCTAGTAACAAGGGTTCGATTCCCATGGATGATTTATTTTTGCGATGTACCGATGTTTTGATTCCAAGTGTAGTAATTTTTGCCCGCTGTCCTGGTGATTCCTTTTGTCAACAATTGCCGGTCTACAACCGCGGGCAGGTCCGTCCGGGGTAATACCACACTGAGCAGAAAATCGACGTCTGAGTAGTAGCAACTTGTTACTGCGCTTAGTTTGGTGAACGAGAGAGCCGGAAGCCCAAGTTTATGAGGGTGTTTGCGTGTGGTGGGTTATGGTGATGCCTTTAATATCACCTAACCTCATTGCATGCATTCACACTCCCTTCACTTTCTTCACGGTAGGCAGCGGCAAAGTCCATGAGCGGCAACATTACTTACCATCATGTATACTGTTTGCAATTAAGAAAAAGTAAGAATAAATATTAAGGGCCTCGTATAGTGTGGATATTTAAGATGGCGAATTAGTCATTGAAAGCTTAAATCAATGCAAGAAAATTGTTGAAATATTCTAGCTGATCATAGCAGTGTAGGTCAAATAATATATAAGCTAAAAGAGAAGATTTCGTGTAGTGACCGAATAAGAATACAATTCACCACCCCCTATCTTAACCATTTTCGTCATAAAATATGTCTAAGGGGTATAATATAGATATAAATTCTACGCAAGAAATGGATAACTCAAAATGAAACTGTATACTAATACGTCTGACCAGCGTAGTATAGTTAGTTAATTTCATTCCTATTATGGTTTAGGCTTGAATCCACCAATAGGATAAAAAAGAACTCATCTTCCAAGCTTCCACAAAGAAAATCATGACAATTAGTAGAAAATAAAAATATGTCAGAAAAATATTGGGTTCAATGAACGTTCCTTGAAGTATTCCGTTGATTGGAGGTAATTCTGTTGTCTCTCACATATCGTTATACGTTTGTGGCGAATATATATTAGGGAAAAGTATCAGCTCAAACGGATTACTCAGTAATGACATCTTTCAATTGCCGCCCACGCGACTAGGAATTGGATAGAATATATTATATAAAGCTATTTTTACAAACACATCTGTCGTAGCGTACGCCCGCACTATTGTTTAATAATACAAATCATCATCATGATAATCTTACTCATACCCAATTACTTTACTTTTACAGTACAATATCTGGTTGACCAAGTTTCGCTCGGAATATTTTTATCGAATTTATTTAGAGTTTCCGAGATCCTGAATATATGTGTATATATCTTATATCTTTAAACGAGCAATTCTTGTATATACCTATATATATATATTCAGGATCTCGGAAACGGCTCCAACGATTTTGTTGAAACTTGGCATACTAGAGGTTTCGGGTCCAAAAAATCGATCTAGCTAGGTTTTATTTATAGAAAATGTTGTTTTGTCCGTGTTTTTAGTAAAACAATATAATGACATTAAATTTTAAAAGAATGTGAATTCAAATTTCGTTGTCAATGTCATGAGTTACGATAGCTCAGTTGGGGAGACGGGCGGTTTTAATTTTGGATTATGTGACATTTAACCAGCGTCGGTTCGAATCTCGGTGTTATTATTATTCTCTTTTTGTAGTTTTTTATATAATTTTCATTATTCATTTTTTATTAATATATATGTAAATAAATTCGACAAAAATATTCCGAGCGAAGCTCGGTCAACCAGATATTATATATATATATATATATATACAAGAATTGCTTGTTTAAAGATATAAGATATTACAAACGTTTTGTGCCGTAAATTAAGTTAGCTAAGTCTCTGTGTAGTGACGGAGTAAGAATACAATTCACCACCCCCCTATCTTGGATAGGGATCTCGTAAAAGACGACTAAGGAATATAATAGTATATAATACTGCTAGTATTATATACAATTATATTCCTTAGTCGTACCCGCCCTCGCTTCGCTTTGGTTTCAGTCGCTTTACCCGCGTAGTTCCCGTTCCCGTGGGAATACCAAGATAAAATATAGCCTACGTTACTCCCTGATATTATATGCTTTCCACTGGTGAAATAATTTTTGAAAACAGTCGACTGGTTAAGCGTGAAAGCGTAACAAACAAACATACTTTCGCATTTATAATATTAGTAAGGATTTTTACAAGAAAAGAAACAATCAATCCGTCCCTAAAACCCTATACCAATCCGCCTGACCAGCGTGGTATAGTAGGTTAATTTCCCTCCCATTGTGGAAGAGCCTCGAGCTCAACAGTGGGCTGTATATGAGCTGTGATGATAATGATGAGGATATATGCAAGGAAAGGATAACTCGAAATTAAACTCGTCTTAGTGGTATAATTGCTGTATATTCCTCTTCCTATGGAGGAAATGTAAAGCTATTTTTACAAACGCTTAGGATCCACTCAATATTTACTCGTCTTTCATAGTACATATTGCAATCATTTAGTGACCGGTCGTCTGCCTGACATCAACCCTCCTTAGGAATATATTTGACCAAGACCAGATACAGTTAGCTCAGGTAAATGTAAAACTCTTAGCGACTACGGATACTACTATACCTTGCTCGTAAGTATTCTTAAAGATGACTAGCAGCTCCAACTCCATCTAATGTCGTCAGGTCAATAATTCCCAATGAGATTGACATCAGATAAACGGCCGGTTATAAAAATATGGCCTTACTTTAGGAATATGTACGACGAAAGAGGAATACCTACATATTATATCGACTTTATACGTACTTGGTACTATTATAAATACTTGGGATAAGAACTGGATGATGATTATAATAGATCTGTGGCCTTACTCTTGAAATCAATTCTAATTTCGAATCCGATTCAATTCCAATCTCATCATCATCATTATCGTCGCAGCCCACATATGTCCCACTGTTGAGCTCAGACCTCCTCCATAATTGGAAGGAATTTGACCTACTATACCATGCTGGTCAGACATGTTGGTATAGGTTTTCATTTCTAGTTTTCCTTCTCTTGTATAGATGTTATGTGCATATTATATCCCTTGGTCGTCTCTTACGATATCCACGGGCAGGATAGGGAGTGGTGAATTGTATTCTTACTCCGTCACCACACGGAAAATCCCAATCCATTCCAATCTCACCAAAATAATATTCGGTACTCTTAAACAAAAACGAGACTGAATTCTTCGCATTTGCCGTTGTTATTTTCACCAAATGTGCCGTATTTTATTACTTTAAATTAATAACGTTACCGAACTTGATCACCGCAAAGACGCTTTCTTAAAATTATGCAAGATTAACGATTTTAAACTACGTCAAAATTACGTCGGTAGTAGCAAATATTTGACTCAATAGACAAGAGTAGAATTCATTTAAAAAAATCCACCGAATTTGATTCCAATCGTGCGCTGGTGTCGCTTTCAAGAGTACCAAATTGCTCAAATTCGAGTTGCGATTGGATTTAGAAATGGAATCGACATTCAAGAGTAAGCACACTGGTATTCCATTCTACATATTCAGCTATTACTGCAGCTTTTTATTAATTCCCGCCGCCGCCGGGCCGGCCACTAAGAACAAGGAACTCGGTCACGGTGGTCGGCAGTGACGAAGGAGAGGAGTTACGGTGGGTTATGGGGCCGCGCCCCGTCGTCACCTCGGATGTAACTGGACGCCGTGTGCACTGACCATAGCCCACTTCAATAAAAGAAACGCTTAATACTAAAAAAATAACGCCTGATTAATATTTGAACGCAATACAAGTTTAGGCCGTAAATTACAGATTTTGTTCGAAACGAAAATAAGAAAAGGTTCCTCCCCTCGAGCGCTTTTGGGACACCATTTGACCCAAAAAAAAAATGTGCTCAAAGCGAAAAAAAAATACTTTACAATTAGCAATTACTTTTAGTACATTTATTTAAATCAACCAATCAAAAGCTATTAATATATAAACTCATTTGCAAAAAAAACGGGCACCTAAGCAATGAACCATTTCAAATGTTAATATTTCTTTGTTTGATAATTATAGGTAGTTTTATCCACACAATTTGCTAAATTAATAAGAAAATAATCGTTTTCATCAGTATTTCATAAAATTTAGATACAATTTATGGGAAATAATGCTAAACCTCGCTAGTAGTGTATATTCGCTAGTAGTGCATATGCTCATGAAGTAAAAATAAAAAAGTTTTTTTGTTTGTTTTTCTTTAATAAAGTAAAAGCAGATAAATGTTTAGTATCGAGTGTGACCCCCTCTAGCTAAAATCACAGCTTGAATTCGTCTGGGCATGCTAGCGAGTATATCCCGGATACTTGCTTGCGGAATACGTTCCCACTCCGCAGTAATCACATTCTTCAGCTCTCTGATGGTCTGCGGAGCCGGGTGTACTGATCTCACACGCCGTTTCAGAACGTCCCAGACATGCTCTATGGGATTGAGGTCGGGACTTCGAGCTGGCCAATCCAAACGACGAATGCCGACCTCTTGCACATACGCATTAACATCGCGGGATCGGTGGGCGCGAGCATTGTCGTCCATAAAAATCGAGCCTTCACCTAGAGCGGCCAATGCGGGTTGTGCATGAGAAATTAGAACTTCCGTTATGTATCGATGCCCAGTCAGTGAGCCGTTTTCAATGAAGACTAACTCTGTACGATCCATTGAATTTATTCCTGCCCAAAACATAACAGAGCCCCCACCATAAGGTGTGATTTCTTCGAAACATGCCTCTGCAAAGCGTTCTCCTTGTCTTCTTAGCACTCGCCGACGTCGATCTTCACCGAACAGAGATATCCTGGCTTCATCAGAGAACAAAACCCTATTCCAATCGTCTTGAGTCCATGATTCACAATTTCTAGCGAACCTAAGCCTGTGAACTCTGTGCTCACGGAGTAATTTGGGGCCGCGGGCCGGGCGGTGACTGCGTATATTGGCAGCGAGAAGCCTCCTCCTGACCGTCCATAGACTAATATGCACATTTCTTAGTTCTTGGAGGTTGTTCTTAAGATCCACATACGAAGATTTGCGATTTCTCAATGCGCGACTCACAAGAAAACGATCATCCCGTGGTTGGGTACATGGTTTTCTTCCAGAACCAGGCCTTCTCTCGACGGAACCAGTCTCCTGATATCGCTGCCAGGTCCTTTGGACTGTCGAGCGACTAACATTTAGCCTCCTAGCCACGAAACATTGGCTGCAACCCTCTTCAAGCAGCGCGATAATTTTGGTAGCTTTTACCACTTTATCTACCATTTTTGATACAGCCAAACAGCATTAAATAAAGCTTTGACAGTCAAGGATATGAAATTAATCGATAAAAATTGAATAAAAGTTATGAAAGTCGATGTTAACTTCTGGAACTTCGCGCCAAAAATGTAGGATAAAAAGGGGTTTTCTGTAAAAATGAACATCAAATGAAAAATTGAATTTAGAACGTACTTTTTTAAATACCACAGCATTTTTAAAACCGGCCAGTAACGTGTACAAACGATTGAAACCTTTTTGGTATTGTATCTTTTTAAATATGAATGAAAATCAAAACCGCCCGTTTTTTTTGCAAATGAGTTTATTTTATTTCATATTTCCTTGTCATATAGCAACAATAATAGTTTACGGAAAATCATAAAATTCAATGACCTTTTTTCAATATACCCAAGCGCGCGGAGTACTCGAGAGCGCCGCAATGTTTGGCGCGTGAGGGGTTAAAGAGACTTACATCCCCCAATCTATTATTTCTCTTCTCAGTCAATATAGGTCCTGCTGTTGGGTTTGAACCTCTTACACAGTAAGATAGAAATGAATTCAAAATACCACGCTGATTAGACAAGTTGCTATAGGATTTTATTAGGCGCTTTCCATCATTCACTTGTTGTGATAGTCCGTGTGGTAACGGAATAAGAATACAATTCACCACCCCCTCTCGTATTCGTGGGTGTCGTAAAAGACGACTAAGAGATACAATATGCATATGACATCTATGCAAAAGAAGGAAAACTCGAAGTAAAACCCTATGCCATGTCTGACCAGCGTGGTATATTAGGTAATTTCCCTCATATTGCGGAGGAAGCTCGAGCCCAGCAGTGGGACGCCTCATGACGCCCTAGCCGAGGCCGCGGGTGACGTGACCGGGGAATTAGTCCGTCACCCGCCGAGAGGCCGACCGCGTGAGGAAAGACCGACGTCCTCCCCGTGGGGGGGATGTCGGTCGATGGGAGGGTACCCCACTAGGGGGTATTCCGTCGGGCAGACCACTGATGACAAGTAACCCTGCTCCGGTGGTCGGTCCAACGACGAAGTCATACGAAGTCATCATGCATACTTTCGACAGTCTTTTGTATACAAAAGCGGGTCGGTCGTCTGAGTCGTAGCAATTTGGTACTGCACTTCGTTCGGTAAGCTAGAAAGCTGGAGGCAAAACTTGCTTGACAGTGCTTGGATGTGGTTGGTTTTGATAATACCTTTAGTAGCACCAAACCTCATTGTACGCTTTCATACTCCCTTCACTTTATTCACGGTACTCTACAAAGATCCATTAACAACAGTATCACTTACAATCACGAGCACTATTTGCTTGCACCTTGCAATTCTTTACGGGAAAGGAAGAGGGAATCATTATAGTCTTACTCCGTCACCACACGAATATTGTGTGGGTTTTCTTCTTAGTCTTTCTTCCTTGGTAATAAATTATCTGCTATTAGCTCTAAGTATTTGTGGGACTGTTTGATATAACTCTCGTTTTGCATTCTTGGTTTAATTTTCTATTGAATTTTATTAAGTAATACTTAATAAATTCGTGTATTAAGTAATACTGTAAAAAACCTATTTTCATGACGTGGATTATACCGTTATTATTCATCATCTTGATTCATATAAGTCCCATTGCTTGACTCAAGCCCATTCATAATAGGAGGCATATTGATTAACTATATCACAAGATGACACGCCTTAAAACGTATGGTGACTAAGGAAGAAAAAAGTTCACCACTTCCTCTCTTCCTCGTGGATGTGTGTAAATGATGACTAAGGGATATAATTGTAAATATAATAATTAGATAACATACATATATGCAAGAGAAGGAAAACTCGACATTAAAACCGCTTAATATTGTGTCTATATAAATAAATCTATATCTATACCAATAAATAAAATTGGAGTGTCTGTTTATAATGTCAAAATAATAGGCTTTTTTCATGCTCACACGGTTATTTGCACGACACCTATGCCTAAAATAGCAATTAAAAATTTTTTGTCTGTCTGTCTGTCTGTTTGTTCCGGGTAATCTTCAAAACGGCTGGACCGATTTCAAAAATTCTTTCACCAGTGGAAAGCTATAATATCAGGGTGTAAACTAGGCTATATTTTATCCCGGTATTCCCACGGTAACGGGAACTACGCGGGTAAAACGACTATAACCTATAATCGAAGCGAAGCGAGGGCGGGTTGCTAGTTATAAATAAAACTAGCAACCCGCCCTCGCTTCGCTTCGGGTTCAGTCGCCTTACTTACCCTCGTAGCTACCGTTCCCGTGGGCATATCGGCGTCGGAATAATAATAGGTAAAAGGAAATTATATAGTGCATGAAATGCTTAAGGTAACTAACGTATTTTATTTGATAAGGATTAATATCCTATGCGTTTAAATAACTTTCAAATTAACACGTTATAGTGTGGCCATTTTCTTAAACATTAAAATGGGTATTGTACGTTATCCGTAAAAGCTAGACATATGCTATCCCGGACTTTTTTGTAGACCTATAAAAGATACACAATTCCACCATACATTGTTTTGATATATCTCCAAAGGATCAGTCAGCGTTTTCGATAAAAGCGCCCGGGCGGTTTGACTTTTTTCCGACCTCTTTGACAATTATCGTCATCTTTCAACCAATTTAAACAAAGTATTGATGTATTATACATAAAAATCTTCCCAATGAACCACTCCGTTATTTGGTGAAAACCGCATGAAAATCTGTTCAGTAGTTTTTGAATTCATCGCGTTCGGACAGATAGACAGAGGTCACCGGGGACTTTGTTTTATAATATTTAATTAAAGATAATGAATTACAACCAAATAAAAAGGGAGGATGTAAGAGAAAAAAAAAACATGAAGAATTTTTACTTTATTTTTATTTAATTTACAATAATTTTTGCATGTTACATTAATATTATCCAACACGAATTTATTTAAGCATCAACTGTTAAAACAACTACTATTTACGCCACACAGTTTTATTATTAATTATAAACAAAAATGCAATTAATAAATGTTTATAACAAGAAAAGAATATAGGAGTATTTTTTATTTAATTATTATAATTACTCTAAAAGTAAATAAAATAAACGATCAAATGATGTATTCATTTATAATATAATATTGCTTTCCAAAAAGGATATTTTTATTATGTCTCTAATTTTTAAATTATAATTCTTGTGCAAACGAATTTTTTTTTTGATTGCCCATAGTCTGCGGTAAATCATAACTTATTAAGATTTTGACGTATAAATTTCTACGATAATATTTAAAAACTATGACAATAATTTAATACATTTGTATAAATTAAAATGTGCATTTATTGAAACTATCGAAATAATAATTATTATTACATCATCAATCATATTTTATGAAAAATAATACGTAAAATAATAATAAAGATCAAATTACATACCTTTATGTAATAAATAATTAGGGCTACTTAAAAATAAGCATGTATTTATAACTATTTAAATTATTTTATTAAATTGACGAATTAAATTCTACTTAATTATCAAACAACCCTGAACATAAATAATAATTATTTTTAACACACTTAATTTAGCATTAATATTTATGGCAAATAAAATAAAATATATTTTACTAAGAATAATAAAATAATATCTATATTATTGTAAGTATAATTATGTTTATGCAATAAGACGCGTTATTTTTAATTTATATTTTATTAACACTCATTTTAATATATAACTTACTTTATTTTATAAAGTAAAGACTAAAAATTAGACAAATGTATTCAAATTTCAGTAAGATATTACATATTATTTTTATTTATTGATGAAACAGATTTATCAGTAGAAAATTTATAAACATCGACAATTATTTGAAAGAAACGTGTCTTTCTATTGCCACGTATTGTTTGTATTAATCATACGATACGAAATACAATAGAAGTGGGTATGTAATAATAAAATAATTGCATTATAATTATTAACTTAACATTTAAAAATGAATACAGCTAAGTCTTCTATCAAAATATCTTCGAATATTTAATAAAAGGACTAATTCAATTACATTAAAACTTTAGCAATATATATCTATGCATATATAACTTTGGTCTACGATTTACTAATTAATTAAAAATAATATTGAATAAATAAAAATTAACAGAGTTTTGATGGAGATGTTTGAGAATTGCTTATTAGTATAATAATTTAATTTATCATTATTTTTTTTTTCACATTTATAACCAATTTCAAAAGTTTGAGGTAATATTTTGATTGATATGTTGCTAAATTGTTAGTTATTTGTTTCATATGTCAAAAATTGCTTCCGGTTATATTAGGAATATTGTGTTAATCGAGCTTAAAATATTGAACTACTAATTTGATTTCTAAGATTTCACAAAAACATCAATGTGAGAAAGTCAAATTAGTAGGCCACAACAATGCTTGCTAAATTTTTATATTTAAAATTGCTTATAACATCAATCTAATATTTATACAATAAAATATACGTAATCATTACACATTTTTATATTATATTACTTTACTACAAGTTTTATACTACATACTACATTATTAAAACGTATTATTGAAATAACTATTACTTTTTTTGTAATAACATTAAACAGTATTACAATTAGAATGACAAATATTTCGTTAAATATGTATTTTATTATTTTTAATGTCAAAAATCAGGTCTCACATTACACGAAATATTTTTAACACTATTATCTAACACCAAACACTGCAAATAATTAACAGCGATTATTATACAGAAATGCGATTATTATTAAAATAAAATTCATAATAACGTTATTGGATTGAAATATTATTATTTACAAATTTGAATTATAGTAAAATGAGTAATTATTATGATAATAAAATTTTCCACACTAAAATACCTAAAATTTTACATCTAGACATACATACATAGTTATAAAGGCAATATGTTTTATTTAATATTGCCATGTAACATTAAATTTAACATGAGAAGGAGCCAGTAAATTGTTAATAAAATAATTTAAATTTAAAATACTTATAGTAAATTAAAAAAATATATTTGATTATTATAAAATTCTCTTGAATATCATTGTGCTTTTTATCGTAATAATTTAAATAAAAAAACATTTTTCGAAAAAGTTTATGTGGTAAATAATTTAATGTTAATTAATTTCCAGCTCCTTTATGATAATAAAACACCATTATAGTGGCTTAAGCTAAGATTATTACTAATTCTATATAATATCAAACTATTTAAATATATATAAATACATACCTAAAACTGACTAATAAACATTAATAAATAAAAATATATTTCCATTCCTTTTTCATATATGATTCTATCATTAAAAAGTAAAAATGTACTTTTAATAAATTAATTTCTAAAAAAAACGTGTTAGATAAATAGTGAACTTTATTTAAGTATATTCATAGCGCCACGGATATTGAGATACCAGTGGGCGGCCCAATGGCAAATGGAAAGGAATGCAGTGGGCTATAGGGCCGAGGGTCGGCCTTTCGTCACCCCGGATGAAAAGGACGGCGTACGTCCAGACCATAGCTTGTCCAAAAAAAAGAACAAGAAACAAAAAAGAAGAATATAGAACTATTAAAATTTATAAGATGCTTAATATTCTTATTAAGTATTTCTTTTTCAAATTAACAGTGTATTTTCAAGTTACATGTAAATGAAATTTGTAAAGATAGGTTTGCATAGGAAATGCTATTCAAATGATAATAGGACCGACAACTTATACCTTCTGAATAATATCACTCTAATACTAAAGTTTACGAAGAAAATTATTTTATGCAAAAAGCATTTTCTACGTGAATGCACATGAATCTACTGCGATAGACATGCAATTGTTAATATCTAATTCCATTCTAGGCTCTGGTTTGATATCTCAGGTCGGCACGTTGAGTTTTCTAAGTGTTGTCGAGTTTCTCGCCAGAAAATCTTAAAGATGATGTTAGTCGATAAATGTGCCTGGTAGATCATAATTGAATAGCCTCCTATTATTTGAGCTAATCATATGTGAAAAAGTAATGAATAATGTCTACGATATACTCCAATTTATGTAGCTTCAAGATAGCTCTAAAAATATATATTTCATATAAATCTAAATAAAGTTATTAATCTACACATTATATTAAGTCTTATTAATACTGTCATGTAGTAAAAAAATTTCGTGGTTTAAAATATCTTTTAATGCTACAAATGTATTACTTATTCATATAGGTTTTATAAAATATTATCTGAATATTTCTAATGTTTACGCGAGTATTACACATTCTAAATAAAACTACGGCTTTTATCGCGTTTGTATTTGATTTTTGATTGCCCAACGTTTCGAACACTTCGCTGCAAATACAAAAGCGAGAAAATCCGTAAAGTAGTTTAATTTACAAGTATTATTTGCCTTTGTGATAAAAATATTGTTTTCAAAAACACAAAAATAAAGTATACACTTAAGAGAACATCTGATTGAAACCTAGATGCTCTAAATTGAATTATAATATAGCTTCCTTATAATGTATAATTTTAGTGCAGTTTCATGATGATTAAACGGTATTGCCTACTAATATTTAAGATCCATCGCTTTAATTGGATTAACATATTTTTGATGTTGATCTTTTCAAGCAGCAAAAATAAAAAAATTGTGGCAATAATGTAATATTATTTTTTGTGTATAAAAATTGAATGTAATAATTTCTTTGTAATATTGAATAATTTTGTTTAAAAAAATTAAACTTGTTATGAACACTTATTTTAATTTATGAGTAACAAGTTTATAGACGTGAATTATTAGCTGCCGGCAGCTTTACTGAATTAGAAAAACATTTTTATAATTATATTTATCAAAATACACGCCCAGCATGTTTCTGAATTATATACAATTATACACCAATGCGTTGTATATTTAAATCAAATTTACAATTTTTCGAAATTTAAAAGACCCTAAGCAACTACAAATGATATTATTCTAATTAAAACATATGTAATAAGCATTAAATAAAACATGGCTTACAAAAATAATAAAATAAGCTAGGGTTTAAGCTTAAAGTTACAAAAATAGTGGAATTCAAAATTCTTTATTTCGTTACTATCACACGAATTATCCTTTTGAAGGAGTTTCACGCAATTTTCGATCAGTCTTGCAAGCTTCGACTTTGTCATTGATATACTACATCAACAAATGATTTTTTTATATGTTGCAGTGCATAAAAATAACAAAAAAGATATAATTACCCAAAAAATGTGTGAACGTTGAAATGTAAAAGACAAATCCAATAGCTTTTAACATTACTTGTAGAAAAATATTATTATTTTTTATATTATTTTATCGTTTTATTAAAAATAAGTCCTTCCAACTAATTATTATAGAATGTGCGATTATTATTGAGATTACTTATTTTATGTGCGCCAGCAAAAGATGGCTTATTAAATACATAAAGTAGCGATTTAAGTGCTAAATAATTATACTTCACATATTTATTATTCTTATTTAGTGAACAATCAATATAAAGGATAGTATTAATTTAAAAGTTCTTCGCAGATTTATCTGAAAGTAAAATATATTTCTGATAAAATGGTCAATTAATATTAAATGACAAGGAAGCCACGAGTCAAACTTAAAAACTAAATGACCCCACGTACGGACTCCGCCCCAAAAGTACCTATTAAACTGGCTGCGTTACCGCGCTGGATTGCCAGCGAGACCTGTTGGACAATAAACCACCCAGAGCGCGGATCCCGCCCCTTTCCTCGCAGGCGCCTCCCAAGCTCCTGCACCAGTGTCTTAGCTTCAGAGCCCCACGGTCCAGCCGTCTCAACAGCAAAAGGGACAAAATCATACGCCGACTCCAGGCAAGCGTATTTGGAGTGTTTCACTCTTGCGGCCATCTCGGCGCCGCCCCCAGCGCACTGTTGGGTGGCGGAGAGATGACAAGCCGCAAAAGTACTAACACATGTGGCATCCCAGATGAGACACCGACCCTTCCGCCACGGAATCAGCGTAAGGCCATCCGGCCGTTTGCCGTCCAAACGAGAAAGACCCGGGGGCTCCAAAACGCATGGAACCTCGGCGGAAACGAAAGCCCGCCGAATTATCTCGTTAATAGCGTGATGACGGGGCCTTCGTCCCGCACATCGCACACAACTCAAGCCGTGCAGACCGGACGAATCAACATGCGTACCGCATATGCAAACATGGGGTTCACAAACTCCGCACCCCAAACGCAAACCCACTGCCACCCTAAGGGAGTCACCATCTAGAAGCGTGCCCATATTAGGAGAAGGTAAGGCATGCAACCAGGCCCCTGACTCCGGCCTCGAGGCGGCAGTAAGACGCGCCAACTCGACCCCCGAGCTGTTTCCTCGCATTTTAGAGAATAAGTACCTCGAAGTACCTTCGTCCCAGCCACGTTGGCATCCCGGCCTCTCCGGCAAGTTAACTCCTGGGTAAAGAGCCGACCAGCTACTCAAGACCTCAGACTGGAAAGGTATGCAGATCACGTCACCGTTAGGTGAGAGTATTTGAGTGACAAGCTCCGCAGACCCAAAAGAAGAGGCCAGAAAAGCGGCCGGACCAGTTTCCCGCAACCGCCGGACACCCAGACCACCGTGCCGAATAGGCAAACTCGCTTGGCACCATTGCGACTCATTAAGACTCACGTTAATAGTCTCTTCAAGTAGACGTTTAATAGCACAGTCGAAACGATCTACCTCTTCCGGAAACTGCCATGAAGGAGCCGTTCGCACCACGTAGGTCAATTTTGGCATAGCGAAACAGTTTCTCAAAAGAGTCAGAGAAACATGAGCCGGTAGGTGCCTGAAATGGCCAGCTAGTGACGCCAGAGTTTCAGTTTTTGTCCGTAGACACTCCTGCACACCGTCGGGGAAAACAGGAGCACCCAACAACTGCAATGACTTACGGTCAACCATCTTGAGGCCCGGTATAAGAAGACTGAATCTGTCGCAGTCTGCGGCTGCCCCTGGACTGCAAGGATACAATTCACACTTCGAAGTGTTTACCTCCAAGCCAATCTCCCCCAAGGCCGGAAAAAGTAACCTTATGTCCCTCTCCACTGCAGCAATGTCACCACCAATCGTGCCGTCGTCCAAGTACCAGATGTTGAGAGGAGCTTCAAGAGACGAAATGGCCTTGTGGATGCCCAGGCTGAAGATCAAAGGACCAAGCGGATCCCCTTGCTGGGCACCCACCTGGGACAGGATGCAAGTTTTATTTATTTCTGATTGAATATAGATGCGCTCGCAATTTATTGTTTTTATAACATATAAAAGCAATAAATTATGAATATTCTATGGTATTGGTTTGATGTCCATATAATTTTTTTCTTCACGCAAACCACTTGCTAAAAGTGAATCATATTTATAAGTTAGGTATTATTGTGCAGTATAATTATTTTAACACGGAAAGATTTTATAGTAATATATTTATATATTGATGAGAACAAATATTATAATAATAATAGTTATTATTTTTATTTAAATTTTCAACTACTAATACAAAAATAAAATATTTAAAATACAAAATAAGATGTCTCACCGGCAATGAATACAAAAACTGAGTTTCGGTGTTTAGGCTTCCAAAGAGAGGAATTTTTTGATGCATCATCAATGCGTGAGCTCTAAAGAGAGGAACTTTGCCATGCCGTGTCCAGTAATACTGCCTTTTGTATTAGACCCATAATTCAACCTTCCAATGCGAGCAGACTTAACGTATTGGTGGAGGCTCTTGGCTATGAAACCGTTGATTGAAATGACTATCGGTACAAAGATAGCCATGTACACATCCCACATGTCGACAATCTCGAGAGCTAAGTAATGATATTTTATTTGTTGTCTTTCTCAGCCTTCATGATATTCCCGTCATGGGGGACTGTGATATCGACAATCATTGTGAGACGCTTTAGCCGATCTATCACCACGACACCAGGCTTTTTGGCTACAATACTGCTATCAGCGATGATAGATCGGTCCCAGTATGACGTGAAATGACCATTTGGAGAACGGACTCTAATACATTTCTGTAGTAGGCATCTCCACAACACAAGTTTGTATAGCAAAGCAAAATGCGGGTGATTGATCCTAGCTATTTGGTTATATCTAAGCAAGTACTCGCCGTTAGCAAAACGTAAACAGCTGACAACGATATACCTGAGGGACCCGGCTGGTAGTAGGCACGCCCGGCAAATGTTAGCCATGTCGCCCCTCAAGATATATTGACGGTAGTTATTGGTTTTAATAACTGCATCGGCAATTGCACAGACAAAACCTACGGTTTCTCCAAAGAGATTACCGGCTCGTAGCCAGGCCACAGAAGCTAATAAGTCTAGATTCGGGTCCTGTAGTGCTGTGTAGAAGCGCGCTATGACATGTCCTTCTTTAAATGAGGTTTTAGAAGAGCATTTTCTTTACGGTAGGCAATGGCCTGGCTGTGTCCCTGGTATTGCAAAGGTTTATGTACGACAGACAGTATTACTTACCATCAGGTGTGCTGCTTGCTCGTTTGCCACCATCAGCAATAAAAAAAAACTGCCATTCAGCTCCTTGCTTTGCCATACATTCTCGCGGTTGCTGGTGTTTAGTACTTCAGAACTACGTCAGTTTTTTAACCAAAAAAATGGAGGGATTATGGCAGGATTTGCCATTTGGATTGGTTTGATGTGATTTTTTATTAGAAATGATAATTATTATTATTATTACGATGTTAAAACGTAATTAAAAATCCCTAGACAAAACATAATACTATAGTTTTAGTAATTATAATAAACAGTTTAATTAAAATTCGCCTACAGTATATAATGCGTATCTAATATAATATTCTTATATCTTATAAGTACTATTTTCTAAAATATATAATAATATAATTAATATTATGTTTGTCATTTTGTGCATTGTAAGCGGCTATCGGCCTGTGCTGTGCGCAGGCAATTACTTACTAGGAAACCCTTAAAGGATCACTAAAATTGAGACCATCTTGAAAATCTCTAAAACTACATATTAAATATTTTGACATAGACTCAAGATTTTTATTACAAATATTGTCAGATAAATTAGTGGTACATATATTTTGTGATAACTGCAACACCACTCCAGCTAGGTAACCCTTTTGCTCTCATACTACTCTTTGTTGAGTCATTCATTCAAATGAAAAAAATTTATAACAGACTGTAATTTAAGGAAATTCTGTTATTAATTATAATCTCTAGGTATCTAATATAATTAATCTAGTTAGAATAGTATTATTCCACAGAAACCACCAAAGATTTTTACCATCAGAAAGTAAACGGCTATTCAAGCAAACACATAAATAAAAGTAATGCATAAATATGAGTGAGCTAGGGCAAGTAATTTAATTCAGTTTTTATCTACATTTTATTTTATTTTTATTAATTTTATTAATCTCAATCATAAAGGTTTTCTTGTAAAATTTTGCTTATTTTTTGTAACGTTTTCGAACTGTACACCGATCAATCGTCGGAAGTAATTACAAAGCAATTTTCAGATTCAGAAACTACTTACTATTTGTAAATAGTTATTATGTGCATACCCCATCTAGTTGGACTGATGACTTGCCCAAAATGATTGGGAGTCGTTGGATGCGAGTGGCATAGTGTGATACTTTGTAGCATTTTATGGAGGAAACCTACATGCAGGACTGGATGGAAAGGCTGAATAATGATGAAAAGTTGATTCACTACATAAACAAATGATTATTTTGTATAAGAATATCTGTCCTATAGGCTGATTCGCCAATTAAGACTTCAGAAAGTTTTATGTTAAATGAGATTTAAAAATATTTATATAATTATCAGTGTAATGACGGAGTAAGAATATATTCAACATCTCCTATTTTGCCCATAGGTATCGTAAAAGACGACTAAGGGATATAATATGCACGTAATTTCTATGCAAGTAAACGAAAACGACGTTAAACCCATTGTCAAACACACACCTAACCAGCGCTGTATAATAGGTCAATTTCCTTCCCATTGCGGAGGAGGTCTGACCTGAGGGATTTTTGTGGTACGAGATGATGCAATATTGTGAGTATACATCAAAATTCAAAGTATGAGTACTTAATAATAGAATACCTAAACTATTTAGTCTCACTTTTAACGAACCTCAAATTTGATTAGTTTTTTAATAATTACGACAGATTTTTAATATTGGTTAACGTCCTAAGTTTATTAGAAAATCGTATTAAATTGTTATCGTAATGAGAGATTCATAGTAATTTTGGCCTAATTAATTAGTTGTTTTTGAAATACAAATGTGGGTTTTTTTTTTCATGGATTTTATCCCATTTATATTACAGTTTTGAGTATTCATGGTGTTCTATAATTACGAAAGAACCATCAGTTCTAAAAATTGTTAATAAAAATCAAATATCTAAGCCATAAATTCCGAAAACACAGTTTCATTTCATATCTGTCCACGTTAACCGCAGAAATTATATTATTGAAATTTTAATTTATAATTTAGTATGGATACCATTTTTTTATAAAATAATAATTAAAATTAAATATATATATATACTTATATAAATGACTATTTATAAATAATACGAGAAAAGTTAATTAGATTTACCTATTAGTACAAAATATAAATAAGTAATAATACCAATGGAATATAAATTATAAGTAATATAAATTGTAATTAAGTTGAAAGCTTAATCTATATCAATTATTATTTGTACTGTAGTTATTAATATCAATTATATAAACATTCGTTTATTTTATAAATGTAATATTGTTTTTTTATTTATATTTTATATATTTTTATAAGAAATTTCATGTATTAATATTATGTATATGAATTCAAAATAGATATGGAATTATTCAATGATAAACATATAACTGGTAAATAAAAAATAATTTATGTAAAATAAAATTTACGAGAAAAATATATATGAATATATTGCCAAAGATTTATTAAAATTTTTAAAATGTTACATTTTTTTCCATTTGTGCTATATGTGCGTTCATTTATACGCTACTAATTATTACAATCAGTGTAAAAATAAAATCTCCTTAAAACATTTTAAACAACTTACGTATAAAAGTTACAAGTTTACTAGCATTAATAAAAAACCACTGATTATGTTCACTTATAATATATCTTAGAATGAAGTTTTGCAAAACATTGTTTATTCACAAGACAACACCAAACTGTCGAAATAAAAACAAATGTACTATAGAATATGTCGTATCGTGACGATATGCTGAGACGCGTCATCAGGGCACGTGTCGCCTGAGCAAGTACTTGACGCAAAGCCGACTACGGCTCTAAGTACAGAATCCAAGCAGTATTCCATCCTTTCTTACACTCCAGTATGATTAAATATAAATGATACAGCGTTCTTATCAACAGGAGGCGAACGCCGAGTAATAGATGCGTGATTATTATTGTTATAGTGCCATGACTTTCTAGTCGAAGTGCTCGATGATTGTAATGCGATTGTCTCATAGTAACGAAGTCTTCCACAGCATTTTCTGCTCTTGATAATAGCCACAAAGCCTTTTCTGTACTTTTTATTGAAGAACGCATAGAGAATTGGATTGATGCATGAATTAGAGGATCCCAACCATTGCGCTAAGGGTGTTACGACTGGGAACATATCTTCTTCCCACTTTTGGATTGGTCCTCCTAGTTTTATCCTCGCGAATATCAGATATAGTGGAAACCATGATAGAACAAAAAGTATGACAACAGCTACCAACATTTTTACTACCTTGACTTTGGATTTTTGTTGCATTCTCTCCATTTGGGCGTCTTGTGTATCGGTTGGTATATTTCGTCTCCAAACTTTGATCCAGATGAGGACATAGCACATGGAGATGAGGACCATGGGGAGGATATAGCAAAAGATTAAATTTCCAATCACAAAATACAAGACCTCACTCAAGGGATTAGGCCAAACATCAAGGCAGAGACGTACGTTTGGGTTATCGTCAAAGACGACAACTAGATCGAAGAAGAAGACCCAGGGTGTGGTGACGACGATGGCGAAGATCCAGATAAAAACGATCATCATTCTGGCGCGGCGTTTGGTGATCTGGCATTTTAATGGCCACCATATAGCCAGAAATCTGTAACAAAGAAAAAATTTTATTAAAAAGCGTCCTCGAAGTTATCTGGTTCCTAAAAAGGAATGTATGCATTTATCCGTGATATTTGTATGAGAAATAAGTATACAAAAACTTAAATGTATTAAGGGCGAATGCTGATCACGGGTCATGAGTCCCTAGGCAGGGACTATGTCTACCTCTAATTTGAAAAGATATTTCTATTTTCTGTAGTGTCTTGTAAATATAATGTGATAGCAAAAGTGACTGATTTTTGTTTACATCGTTTTACATCGTATGGTTACATATAAGTAGTAGGAGCCGACCATAGTTAGTCTTCTGTCTACAGCCGCGGGCTAGTCCATCCGGGGTAGTACCACATTGTCGCAGAAAATCGATGTCTGAATAGTAGCAACTCATTCAGCACTTAATTTGGTGGACGAGAGAGCTGGAAGCTCAACTTTCTGAGGTTGATGGCGTATGATGGGTTTTCGTGATGCCTTTAGTATCATTGAATCTCATTGCACGCATTCACACTCACTTTATTTACTTCACAGAAGACAGCGGCTCAGTAAAGGTCAATTAGTGTCAGTATCATTTACAACCAGGTGAGCTGTTTACTCGTTTGCCACCAACAGCAATCAAAATGAAAAGTTATTCTCAAATAAAAATGTTAAGCTTACGAGTCGAATCCTTGTCATTTACGGGAAGTGTTTTAATATTAATAAATAATATCAGGTTGACCGAGCTTCACTCGGAATATTTTTGTAGAATTTATTTAGATATATATTAATAAAAATAAATAATGAAAAATATATAAAAAATTACAAAAAGAGAATAATAATAACACCGAGATTCGATTCGACGCTGTTTGAATGCCAAAAAAACAAAATTTGAACCGAACAACGTCCCACCTGAGCTATTGTAACTCATGAAGTTGACAACGAAATTTGAATTCATATTCTTATAAAATTTAATATCATTGTATTGTTTTACTGAAAACACGGACAAATCAACATTTTCTATAAATAAAACCTAGCTAGATCGATTATTTGGATATATATATATATATATATATATATATATATATATATACAAGAATTGCTCGTTTAAAGATATAAGATACGTACAAATATTCTTAGATGCTTATAGTGAGACTGTTATGAGTGAAAGAATATGCCGTGTATGAACAGGCTCCGAGAGCCGTGGTTTTTGAAGAAATAAATTAAGTTCAAGAAACTAAAAAACACGCTTAAAAACTTACAAGTCAAATAGTTACTAGTAGTTTACTTTCATCTTACAAGTTTTGAACGCCTTAAGATAGTCTTTGCTGCACTGTGCTAAGCTGATAGCCCGAAGCATGGAAGTTTTGAATTTCGCGCATATGTAGTTCGCACACTAGCTCTATATTTCTTGCTCTTATGCAAGGGATACGATTAGAAATATCTAAATCCTGCCGAATATAATCAGGATACTCGGCTATTTTGATCGAATTATTGCATTGTCATGGGCCTTTGGCAAGTGTGTAAAGTTTAAATAAAATCTGTTCCTTCAAAGTGGAGCAAAATGACGTTCAAAGATTCCGTTACATACATATGTAGATACATATGTACATACAAGTAAAACTAAGTATTAAAAGCGTGTTAAAAATAGAAAAGGTTTTTGGACAGCTTCGTGATTGAACCCCAAACGCTGAAAGTCATGGGAATTGGGATGTATTCAATACCCTGAAACATACATATACTTATCATCAGTATTTTAAAATAAAGCTTTATATTTAAAAAATAAATTGCTGTAGAAAAGTTGTAAGTAGAATTATTATTATAATAGAATTGGATCTTATCATGACTAGACAAACCGTGACCCTCTGACATACAAGCTAGACCCGCCCTTGAATGCGGAGATGAGTCTAATGAGGTAGAATCTCGTTAAATGCACAATTTCACCCTTCGTGCTTACTATTAAGATTGCCATGGTGAAAATAGGAAAATATAGGATCTAATAGATCCAAAGCAAGCTCTAAAATATAGATTTTATGGCGAAGTATAAATACTTTTGGTCACACTACAAGTAAAACTGGCAAATAAAGGCACAGAAAAAATAAAAAAAAATGTGATAGCTACGTCGGGTTCAATCCCGAATATAACCATGGATTCACTTAATCATCTATACCAATAAATAAAATTAATTTACTCCCTGATATTATAGCTGTCCATAGGTGAAAGAATTTTTTAAATCGGTCCAGCCGTTTTGAAGATTACCCGGAACAAACAGACATACAGACAGACAAAAAAAAATTAAAGTGGTTTTTAGGCATATGTATAGTGCAAATAACCATGTGAGCATGAAAAAGGCCTATTATTTTGACATTACAAACAGACACTCCAATTTTACTTATTGGTATAGATTATCATATGACCTACACCCTCTCTCTTACCCGTGGGTGTCGTAAAAGACGACTAAGGGATTAAATATGCATATAATATCTATGCAAGAGCTGTGTGGTGGCGGCTTCGAATACTACCAACCCTTAGTTTGCTCGTGGGTGTCGTAAAAGACGACTAAGAGCCCTAGATTGACCCGGACCAACTCCATCTGGTACCATTTGGGTTAACGATTACATTCCCAAGGAGGGTTGACGTCAGGCAGGCGGCCGGTCATAAAAGTCATTGCCGAAACTTTTTGCAATATGTCAAAACAGATGACATATTGCGTCGACCCCAAGTAATTGGGATAAGAGCAGGATGATGATGATGATGATGATAATATCTATGCAAGAGAAGGAAAATTCGAAACAAAATCACATACTGACCTGTTTGACCAGCATGGTATAGTAAGGTGAATTTCCCTCCCATACGGAGGAGACTCGAGCCCAGTAGTGGGGCGTTTATGGGACGAGACGCAAATGGTCATGGGACGTAGGCATATGATAATTATCATAATCACCTGATTATCCTATGCCTACGTCCCACTGGTGTGGTTGAACCTCCAAGAATGCGAGGGCAATTATCCTATAATATCATGCTAATCAGACGAGCTTTTTCTTTTTATTGCCGATGGTGGCAAACGAGCAAGCAGCACACCTGATGGTAAATGATAATGCCGCACATGGACCTTTGTAATACCAGGGGCACAGGCAGGGCGTCGCCTACCGTGAAGAAAATACTCTTCTTGAACCTCGTTTAAAGAAGGACATGTCATAGCGCTCGGGGAATACAGCAGCAGGTAGTTCATTCCAGAGTTTGCACGTACGTGGGCGAAATGATCGCTGAAAACGTACGGTTGAAGACCATAACGTTTCCAGGTGAAATGGATGAACCCTGCTACGATGTCAAGCGATACGTTGGTAGAATGGTGACGGTGGTACCAAGTCAAACAGTTCCTCCCGGCAGGAGCACTCCCCGTGAAAGAGTCGGTAGAGGACACAGAGTGACCCAAAGTATCCGCCGCTCCATTGATAAACATAGATTTTATTTCAATTTATTCTTCTCATAAAGTAGTAATATATCGTTCTATATAATCAGTTATAGGAAAGAAATGGCTAGTTACCATTATATCCTTAAACCATCCCCATTTTTCTTTGGGGTCCAACTATGTTAAGGTCATACCAGCCCAATCCATTCGCAGTAATAGAAGGAACCGATTTAACCCTATAACCTGCAGTACATGTAATTATCAATCACCATGAGGTCGGGCAACTGGTATCCGGTCCTTGATATCGGCACACCGCCCCCATCATCATCATTATTATTTCATCTCTTAAACGTCCCACTGCTAGCCTACAGCCTATTTCACAATAAAAGGGATATTCGCCTGTATTAACTATGTTGGTCTCTGAGTGTTGGTAAAGGATTTTATTTCGAGTTTGCCATCTCTTGCATAGATGTTCAATACACATTTAAACCTTTAGTGATCTTTTACGACTGCCACAGACAAGAGAAGGTATGGTGAATTGTATTCTTACTCCGTCACCACAAGGAAACTGTTCCCATATGGATAATTTAACTACATCCAACTGTTATTTGCTAATAGCTGTAGCGCAATTGAAATCAACTAAAGTATGAAAAGCTTAATAATGGTCTTTAGAAATAGATTATGGGTTATTATGTTGGTAATACCGTCGTGAGATATCAAGTGGAAGACTATTATCCAACTACCTCTCTTAAACGTCTTATAGCGTAATTAGCTGAAGACAAAAACAGCGTTGTTGTGACGAACGAAAAGAATTATTATTATCCACTGTTTTATTAAATTATAATCTCTATTAATATTATAAAAAGAAAACGTTGTATTTTTGTATGTTTGTTACAAATAAACTCAAAAACTACTGAAAAGATTTCGATAATTTTTCACCATTAGAATGCTACATTATGAGGGTGGGTTGCTAGTATAATATATTGCTGATGTTTACGCGAGTAGGTATTACACAATATACATAAAATTATTGTTACAGATTTTATCACGTTTGTATGTAATTTTTGATTGCCCTACTTTTCGAACACTTTACAGCGATCATGATCACGGACGGACTAAGATGTTTTACGTCAATAAAGTCATTTTATTTGAATTTACTTCTTCTCCAGTGATCTGCTACGATCTTAGTCATTATTAACGATCACGGTAAAGAAAAGGTTAGTGACCATTGACCATTCTCCGTCACCACACAGATAATTATACCAATTAGCTTAAGATTTAGTAAAAAACAATAAGTTTAATGAGCCTATCTCAAAGCTTAATCATATAAATGTACCTAATACTTATACATATCTTTGTTTTTAACAATCCCTGTAAGTCAATAAAATTGATTAAATATCAAGAAACATACAATAATCTGTCTAGAGAGGATCTGACATATTATCTATACTTTTTATTGTACCTAGTACTAAACCTATTACTCTATTTTCCAAGGCATTTACTAAAAATCTGTGCATAAAATATGATTTGTAGAAAATTAAATGTTCGGGGTCAATATACCGTACTGCTGCAAATATTGGACATAAATTGGTAGGACATTGCGATGCTCTGCAGTTGTCATCATAGTTTATATATATCCCATTTATGTAAAGCTCGAGCCTCCTCCACAATGGGAGGGAAATTGACCTATTATACTACGCTGGTCAGACGTGTTAGTATTGGATTTTATTTCGAGTAGGTATACTTTCTCTTGCAGAGATGTTTTATGCATATTATATCCCTTAGTCGTCTTTTACGACACCCACGGGTGGCGAATTGTATTCTTACTCCGTAATCACACGGAAAAGATTACCCGGAACAAACAGACAGATAGACAAAAAAAAATAAAACTAATTTTTAGGCATAGGTATTATGTAAATAACGGCATGAGCATAAAAAGAAATTTTTATTTTGACATTACAAATAGACAATTCAATTTTATTTATGTTATGTCTTAATAAGAGATAAATTCATGTATCAAGGGCAAGAGTGAGAAGAAAATGTTTCACTACCTCGCTCTTTAAAAACCTATAAACAACCCGCCTGACCAACGTGGTACTAGGTCAAGTTCCCTCCCAATATGGAGGAGGCTTGAGCCCAGTAGTGGGACCTATAGCTGTGATCATGATGTAAGTCTACAAGAATTTATTTCTCTATGCAAGGTGTTGAATATAAAAATAAGAAGAACTATTTTGTATTACGTTAAATATTAATAAATTCTAGCTTCTTAGATTTCAAACATCTTCGGTAATCTTTGATTTAACAGATTTGTTAAGACGCCTTAAGGTTGTAACCAAAGAATAAGCTTGTAATTTTGATCTTTATATAAATAACTAAAGTAAAAAGCTTATATAGTATTTCGTAATCTTAAGAACATAATTCACTGATATTTCAAAGAATTTTGCGTAAACATTGCTCGGAGGGGCCGAAATTATTGTCGACTATAAATCACAGACTTACCATCATGCTCCCTGGAAGGTTACAATACGTTTTGTACTTGTACTACGTAATACAACCTCTTCATTTAACTAATAACGTTTATACTTTACTCTCACATAAATCACGAAACTGTGTTTAAGAATTAATAGGAAGGTTAAGTGTGTTAAGACTTTTATTTTCTTTTTTTAATTCAATTCATTTTATTTATTAAAATATGGTTTATACAGGTGTTATACACAAATTAAGTACATTATATTCTGCCCCATGGGACGTACAAATGATTACATAATATTGAGAATTAAGTTTTATTTTAAATATACAATTCACCACTGCCTATCTTGCCCCTGGACGGCGTAGAAGATGTCTAAGGGATATAATATGCATATAACATCTATGCAAGAGAAGGAAAACTCGAAATAAAATCCTATATCAACCTGTCTGACCAGCATGCTAAGGTCAATTGCCCTCCTATCGTGGAGGAGGATCGAGCCCAACAGTGGGACGTTTATGAGGTGAAATGAATGATCATCATCCCAGCTCATATACGTCGCACTACTGGGCGCGAGCCTCCTTCACAATAGAAGAGCAATTGAGCCTTGAATTATATTTTAAGTTTTCCTAAATGATTTCTGATATTTAAGCGAGTATTACACATTATAAATAAAATTATTTTTACGGATTTTATCTCGTTTATATTTGATTTTTGATTGCCCGACGATTCGAACACTTATAGCGTTCATGGTCACGGGCGGACTAAGATGTCTCACGTTCAACAAGTCATTGTTATTACAGAGATTTGTATCCACCCGGCGCAGAATGAGTTATTAAACTGTAATAAATTGAATTTATTAGGTTTAAATTATAAATTGTCATAATACAAAAAATTACTGACCAAAATCAACATAATTTTGTCATATAGAATAATTTTCATTTTGTACTTATTGGTAGTAAATTTGTATCAAAAAGTGAGTTAAAATTTTGTTTTATCCTCATTATAACCAAATTGTTTGTATTGAACCAATGAACAACATTCGTTGTGCACATAGTCACAATTAAGTATTTGTCTTTTGATATTTAATAATAAAGAGGTATCATCCGTGAACAACAAAAATGTCTTGATTTCCTTACACTGCTGGGCTTAAAGCTCCTCCGCAATAGAAGGAAAAATGACCTATTCATTACCTTACGTTATTCAACTTTACTACAGAGGGATCTATATTCAAAAGCGAATGTCAATATACAGATGAAATTTCTGGAATTATTACTATAACTGTGATTTTTTTAATTGCCAACGGTAGCAGATTAGCAAAAAGTACACCTGATAATAAGTGATGATGCGCTCATGAACCTTTGATAGGCTGCTGCCTACCGTGAAGGAAGTGAAGGGAGTGTGAATACGTGCGTGAATTCGGTGATACCAAAGATACCACCAAAACCTACCAGACATAAACACCGTCAGAAAGTTGGGCTGCCGGCTCCCTCGCTCACCGAACGAAGCGCAGCAAATTGTTACTACTCAGACGTCGATTTTCTGCGAAAGTATGGCTCTACCCCGGACGGACCGGCCCGCGGCTGTAGACAGGCAACTGTCAATAGTGTTATACTACCACTAAAAATATCGTGATTGTATATCAATGATTTTAGAACCCCTCGCATATAAAAAATCCGTAAAATTCTAATCCTAAAGAGGATTAGAGATGAAAGTTTTCATTGTTTACCCATGTCAAGCTGAGTAGTCGAGTTAATGGAATATATTTTTTCACGACGTGTCTCAAGTTACAAAATTTCCAAGTATTATTTTTTTGCTGTTTTGACTTTGCTTTAACTTAATTTAATCTAAGATGATATTTCTAAGCGGGTTATGATTTTAGAGTTTTTGGCGGGTATATCGAAGTATCATGCCACGCTCATTTATTTCTTTATAGTGTTATATTTATAATATAATATAATAGTGGTTTACGTGTATTTTCATATTACACCGGAATCACTAGAGAATTTATTAATTTGGTTTTCAGCGCTCAACTAATAGCAATTTGACTTACTGATGGATGATGACTATTAATAAGCCATACAATGTGAAGAAATAATTGTATAAGAATTGGCTGTATAGCCTTTGTTCCCTTTGCCTGTGTCCGAATGGATAATCAGAATGAAAAAAACAAGCTGATCTAATTGTAGATAACAATAACGGATAATGTTCCTGGACACTGCATCTACGATGTTAGGTTATGTCTAATATGCGTTCCAATAAACTGACTATTCAATGATTTTTTATACTTATTCATTTCGTTTCACCCGCAATAATATAAATTTATATCATTAATAAATCAACGTAATTATATTTAAATAGTTAATTTACCATCATCGCTTATCTCCAAAAGCGTCTGAATTTTTGGCGCGTTCAATCTGTCAAAATCGGCGCCATTACCAATATGGCTACTGTGACGACATTGACATGCATTTATTTTTTAATTACATAATTATAGTATACATGTGTCATTTTGATAATAATTCTACGTATTGACTATTGGTTTACTTAATTGTGTAATATTATAGTAGTTACAGATAAAATTGTTTTTAAGTTTAAAAAATTACAAAATTAAATTGACTTATGCCAGTTCCGAAGCAATTTAAAAAATAGTGATTATGAAATAGTTACTAAATATAGCAAGAGTTACAATAAAGTTATGAAGTTTTATAGAATTATTAATAAAAACTATTGTATTTGTTTTTTGATTTCCCAACGTTTCAAATAGTTTTTTGCGTTCATGGTCACGGGCGGACTAAAACGTCTCACGTCCAACAATTTATCGTTATTACAGCGTAAACATCAGAAAACATTCAATTTTATGTATTTTTAAAAGACAATTTTAGATCTAGATTACGTAATATCAGTTCAATCAAGAATTATCCCCTAATGACATATGCTTTAAAGCTAGGAATGAATTTGACTAGGATTCTCGGACTGATTAAAATACTATTTTATCTTAAAGTTATAAAAAATAACTTATTATACTGTACTGTAAGGGACTTACAAATATTCACCATCATCATCTCAGCCCATACATGTCCCGCTGTTGGGCTCGGGCCCCCTCCTCTATAGGAGGAGGGGGCCCGAGCCCTGCTCCATCACCTTCCTACTTCATCACCAACAATTCTCATGATTATTACCAGCCTATTGAAATCCAGTTGAAAATAAACCTCTTCATATGGGGTTAATACTATTAGCAATCCGCTTGGCTGGTGGGTTATCGAGCGCCATTGGTGCTATAGGTTTCTTAGAAGCATGCTGCAGCCCGTTTCTTTAGTTATAACTCGGTTGATTTTATCAAGTCTCATTTGATAGTAATGGGTGTTGTATTCGTAACCACTTCACTATATACTTCGCACAATCAATCAATTGACGCAAATTAGAGCCAGACTCGAAATAATCGCTTGTGGATCACACAGAATCCCAAATGGGAATCGAAACCACGATACTCGACATCAAAAGGTACTCGGACTGGTACACGATTTATGCAGTCAATATAATCTCATTATTATGTTGTCAGTGAATCAGTTCTGGCCGTGTGACAGTAAGTATACAATTCACCACCCCCTATCTGGTCTGTAAAAGACAACTACGGGATATAACATGCATATAATATCTACGCAAGAGAAGGAAAACTCGAAATAAGGCTCTATATCAACCCATCTAATCAGCCTATATGGTCTGTAATGATCTTTCATGATTCATAGTCAGTACTTAGAAGCATAAATTCGGAAATAGTTTTAGGCAGACATTTTTTTATTTGTCGACTTTCTACTTTGTCCCCGTGATAGTTAGTAGTTACATATATGTGTAAGTCTATTGACCTTAACACTGAATGTTTCATTTACGGATGATTCGAGGCATTACACGAGAAAATTTTTGAAATCAGCAAAACACGAACAATACTATTTTTAGACCGATTTAGGAATCGAAGTCTAATTAATCACAGTAATAAATATATGGCACTTGATCAATGCAACCATCAGATAGCTTTTTATAAGCAACAATAATTTTTAACATTCATCATCTCGGCTCATACACTTCCCACTGCTGGACTTGAGCCTCCTTCACAATAGAAGGGAAATTGACCTTACTATACCATGCTGGTCAGACAGGTTGGTATCGGGTTTTGTTTTGAGTTTTCCTTCTCTTGTATGCTTTCTATTCCCTTAGTCATTTTACGACATCCACGGACAAGAAAGGTGTGGTGAATTGCATTCTTACTCCGTCATCATAGGGAATTTTTTTTAGCATAGGCAAGATTTTAAAGAAAATCGGTATATTTTGTTCTATTTCTGCCTACGACTTCAGTAATAAAGTCGTTAAGAGAAGTTGCTGTAACAGCCCATGCACACTATTTAATTTGTACTAAAATTTTCTAGTATTTATTTTAAAAACAATAAAATTTCAATCATTTCGATGTATCTCAAAGTCTGTGTTGAGTACTTAAATAGAACTTACTTCAAATCTACACATGTCAAGTTTAATAGTTTCTTTAAAAAAGAATTTCACCTTTTAAAATAACGTTGTCTAAAGAAATTTATATTGAAAATACAGTTCTCGGAATGCTAGAAATCTATTTATAGCATATAAATAGGTCTGGTAGAAAAACTGTCAGACAAATAAGATTTCATATATAATTCATGATAAAATAAGGCACGCGAATTGTCTTGAAAATAAATAGAACCGTGATTGAATGAACACTGCATTTGGTTATAGATTAAGATTAGAACTTCTGCCTTATTATCCTTCATTACCTATTGACCTTTCACTTTCCGTTGAAGATGGTGAAACTCGCTGAAGTATCACCAGTAGACTGGGCGACACCATTCTTAGGAAACTTATTCTATCAACACTAGCTGTCATCTTCTTTATTATGAATGATCCTTGATTGTATCGGTCTCAGTTTGGGAAGGCTTTTGTCTAATAAAACTTTAAAAGGTTTATAAAAAAATATTAGGATGTAGGCAGCAGAGTCTGATAAATGTATTTGCTCGGTCAGATAATCTTGATACAGACATCTGTATGGTTACGGAGTAAGAATACAATTAACCACCTCTTTACCGTGGGTCACCCACGGGTAATAGAGACGGTGGTTAAGTAAGAGACGATAAAGGTATTATAATATGTAAATTTGCCGTGTGATGACGAAGTAAGAATACAAATTACCACTCCCTATCTTGCCTGTGGATGTCGTTAAAGACGACTAAGGGATATCATACGCATATATCATCTATGCAAGAGAAGAAAAATTCGAAATAAAACCCTATTCCAACCTGACTGGCCAGCATGCTATAGTAGGATCAATTTCCCTCCTATTGTGGAGGCGGTTCGAGCCCAGCAATAGGACGTGTATGAGCCGAGATGATGAATGTTAATGACGAGATGATGTATATGAGCTGAAATGACGATAATGATGATATGTAGAAAACATCTATGGAAGAGATGAAAAATTCGATATACAACCCTATTCCAACACGCCCAACCAGCATGGTATAATAGGTCAATTTTCCTCCCATTGTCGAGGTGCCTTGAGCCCAACTTGGGACTAGGACTTAGAACCTATACAGGTTGAGATGATTCTAGTAGAACCGACGTAGCATAAGAAGAAACCCACTAGGTGTGCTGATGACCTCTTAAAAGTCGCAGGAAACCATTGGATGCAAATGCTACAGGATCGTGTTGCATGGCATTCTCGTTCCTATGTCCAACAGCTGATGAGACATCTACTAGCTGATGAGTAGATGGTTCGAGCTGTAGGTAAGCTAAGCTAAATTAATACAGACTACCTTTTTTATATCAGAAGAGTTACTAGCCTACTTGAGATCTGATTCTTTCAATGTCCGAACAAAGCCTAACAGCAAGCTGCAGATTCAGACGTTAATCTTGTGTGGAAGTGTAACGTTTCCCCAAACGAGCCAGTCTATTCATAGGTGCTGGCAATAAATTGTCATTTGCATGTTTCTGCCACTGCTCTTCAATTTGTATAGTTTAGTTTGCTGTGTGGTAGCTGCAAATACTACCAACGCCGCATCGTCGCCTCGGACAGAGCCGGACGGCAGGTGCGCTAACCATAGCCCACCCCAAAAAAATTGACCAACTCCATCTGTTGACGAATGGTCCACAATTCCATTTGAGAGTTGATGTCCGGCAGTTGGTCGATCAAAAAAACTATTGCCAAAACCTTTGCAATAAGGGATACCTGCAAGAGAAGGAAATCTCGACATAAAACTCTATACCAACACGTCTGACCAACGCGGTATAGTATGTCAATTTCTCTTCCATTGGTGAGGAGTCTCGAATCCAATAGTTGGACTTATGAAGGCTGATATGTTGATGTAGATGATGATGCTTCACCGAGTATCTGTACATGCTCGTGAGGAGGGCGAGCACACCGTCCTACCACTACTGCGATTGAGACGAGGACACGGAGCAGCGTGAACTCATCGCAATCATAAGTGCCGACCTAACGTTGTCAACCATCGCAAGGGAGGAACTGGGATGCGGTCGCCGCCTTCTGTAAAGCAGACATCTCAGGGAACCCGAAAGGGTATCCTGCCGGGCTGGCCACGAACGACAAGGAACTGGGAACTGGGTGTGGGGCCGCGCACTGCTTTTTCGTCACCCCGGACGAATTGAACAGCGTGTGAGCTAATCATAGCCTACCCAAAAAAAAAAGATAAGGATGTTGATGATTTTGTAAGATTGCAGGTACAAATTCCATACTCCATGAGGAGTTTTGCATCAGAAATTTCGTTGCAACATTGATGCACGAACACCGATAGGAAGTAATGTTAATACAATTTCGAAACGTATCGCTTGTCACATCTACACGGATATTACTTCTGATATCAATCTACGTCTGTATAAGGAAATGAAACAATAGTAGATATTGTCAATGATCACTCGTTTTCCTAATAAGTAAAGAGAATATATTAATAATTAACAAATTACTGCATTTTTACCGGCACAATTCCTGTTCCCATGGGAATAGCGCGACAAAATACAGCCTAAGTTACTTCTTTTTGCAGACTATCTGGTAATTTATACAGACTATCTGGTAATAAAATATTGCCAAAATCGGTTCAATCATTTTGAAGATTACCCGGAAGAAATAGACATACAGACAAAAATATTTAAACTGTTTTCTTTTTTAGACATTGCATAAATAATCGTGTTAGCATGAATAAACGTATTATTTTCACATAAGAAACAGATACATCAATTTTGTTTAATAGTATAGATATAGTTACACAAGTTAATTATTAAACCAATTTTATCGATATCATCTTCATCACTATGTCAACTCATATCTATATATATATATAAAAGAAAGTCGTTTTAGTTACACTATTTATAACTCAAGAACAGCTGTACCGATTAGCCTGAAAATTGGTGGGGAGGTAGCTTAGAACCAGGAGATGGATATGGATATAGGATATAGGATTTTTATCCCGTTCGATCGCGTTCCCGTGTGACGTGACATAACATGTCAAACTCAAGTCACTATGTAACGTAGTATATGAAAACGCATTTGATATGTAATAACAAAATGCAAATGACAGCTAAACGAAATTTTGTGTATAGTTGAAGTAAGTATGGTTGAAAATTTGATAATTATAATTTTGTCAGAAATCAATAATGAGTAATTTGTATTCTCTTTGAATCATCATTAACAATGCCGTGACCAAAACTATCGAATCTTTCCCGACAAAGCTGAAATGGTTCTTCCATTAGAGACTAATTTTCGAAAATTTAGCAAATATATTTACGAAAAAAATTATGGCGTTACAAAGTTCGCCGGATCAGCTAGTTCTTTATATTTTTGGGTTCGAACCTCCTCATAGAAAGATTAATTGATCTACTAAACTATAATGGTCCACATGACCAGTGCTTAAAAAATCCATTATTACTGTCGAATGTAGAACAAAAGAGACACCCACTGCTTAAAATGGAATCTGATATAGTAAAAATGGATAACGGAATTAGATATAAGGGAACTTCTTACTCCTGTGTGATTAGCAGCTTCCAAAAGCAGAATTTGCCATTTTATGGGGTGGCCATTTGGTGGTTCAGTTTCAAAATGAGAGTATCACAGGTATGTTCCTCTCAGCTTCTCTGAGAGAAGCTGATCGCGCTAGGGCAACGCCCCATGAGGGAGTCAGAGAGGGATGGTCCATGAAAGGGGATACCCCTTGTAGGTGGCTGCGCTGGCCACGGACGTCAACAAACTTGGTACCAATCGTCGGCCCAATGAGCAAGGGGAGGGAATACGGAGGTTATGGGGCTATACGCTGCCCTTTTGTCACCCGGAATAAATGGACGTCGTGTTTATTATGGTTAAAAACCAGTCAATAAAAAACGTTTTGTACAAAACTTGTTATATACTATGGGGAAATGACGGTCTCGTCATCATATTATTCTTCTATTCTTTTCTATCACCATACAGAAAAGTTATTCGACGAGAGTAACTTTTATAGCATATTGGAAGTTAAACACTTGAACTGAGAGCGATTATTTACGAGTTTTTATACAATAAAAATAGATTTGTGGCGGTGTTTTAATAACGTACACGCCCACTGACTCCTATATAAGTTTTATATTGCCTCTATAACCTAATATATCCTTCTTTCTTGCCCGTGGGTGTCGTAAATGATGACTAAGGGAGTACTTAAAGGGAAGGCAATGGTAATGCCTCTGACGAGCTTAATAGGTCATATTCCCTCCAATAATGGAGGAGATCCGAGCCCAGCAGTGGGACATATATGGGCTGAGATGATGATATTTTTTTTTTGCAAATGTTGGCAAACGAGCAAACAGTATACCTGATGGTAAGTGCTACTGTAGCTCATGGAACTTTGCAAGGCCGCTGCCTACCGTGAAGAATGTGAATGCGTGCATTGAGGTTCGGTGATACTAAAGGCACCACTAAAACCCACCACACGCAGACACCCTCAGAGTTGGGCTTCCGGCTCTCTTGCTTATCGAACGAAGTAGCAGTAATAAATTGCTACTACTCGGATGTCGATTTTCTGTTCAGTATAGTACTACCCTTTTTTTTTAATGGGTGGGCTATGGTAAGCTCACACGCGGTCCATTCCATCTGGGGCGACAAAAGGAAGGCGCATGGGCCCATAACCCATCCGTACCCACATCACTTTCGTCGTTAGGCCGACCACCGGAGCAGGGTGACTTGTCGTCAGTGGTCGGCCCGACAGGATACCCTTTCGGGTACCCTCACCTCTCGACATCCCCGTCCCGGGACAACGGTCACCGTCGCGCGGTCAGCCTCTCTGCGGGTGAAGGACTAAATTCCCCGGTCTAGTCACCCGCGGCTTTGGCTAGGGTGGCATCAGGCGCAGGTAAACGCGCCTGCACCGCCCGAGTCGCCGGCGGCAAAACGTGTCGCCGAAGTGGAGCTCCTCTCACGCACGATCCGCCGTCTCCTTTCGTGAGATTACGGCCTCACAGAAGGCGGCGACCGCGTCCCAGTTCCTGATGCTGTCAAGCATCTCCCTGGCGATGGTCGGCAGCGTCAAGTCGACACCGATGATCGCGACGAGTTCACGGCGCTCCCCCGCCCACGTGGCACATACCTCGAGCGTGTGCTGCGCTGTGTCCTCGTTGCAATCGCAGTGGTGGCAGAACGGTGTGCTTTCCCTCCTGACAATCTTGTGCAGGTACTTGGCGAAGCAACTATGCCCCGTTAGCACCAGCACCAGTCGGAAGTAAAGCACCCATGTGCTCGCTCCAACCACTCCATCAGCACCGGCTGGAAGGTATCGACGGTCCTGACACCGTACCGAGGCCTCTTCATCCGGACTGCTCAAGTATAGTACTACCCTGGAGGGACCAGCCCGCGGCTGTAGACAGACAACTGTCAACAGTGTAGTCCTACCACTGTAAATATACCTACCACTCGTATTATTAAATTTAACTACTCTTTAAATCCCAACGAGGCAGCTGAAAACTATTCAGCTAACTAAGTAACTACTAAAGTTTGCTGTTTGAACACAAAAAACTTTAAATGCCTATTGGTACCTAATTTACTATATCTTATATATAAATTTCTAGCGTGCGTGTGTATGTCACTGAACTCCTCCTAAACGCCTGGACCGATGTTGACGAAATTTTTTGAGTGTATTTAAGGAGATTTGAGGATGGTTTAGAGTCACAATTGGATCCGGTAGGTGGCGCTGTTCGGGCAGGACAATAACATAACTTGAGAACGAGTTTACCGATTCCGTCCATCTTTCTTTTTAATTTTTCTACTACGTCGAGAAAGGCTTTTACGAAAAAAATTGAAAGTTGCGCAGAAAATCAGAAAATTTAAGAAAACTTAACGACTATGTATCCGAGTTATTTATCTATACTGCAACTAAACGGCTGGATGGATTTGTATGAATTTTTGTGAATGCATTCCAGTGGGGGCCTGGCTGATTTAGAATCACAAATAAGCCCGGCAGATGGCGCTGCAGTCCCTGTTACTGCTGTCTATTTCAAGGAGATTTTCTTTTATTTTATTTGAACAGAACAGTGTCTTTTGGGTCAGCTAGTTACAATATAAAAACGTTCATAAATAACGTACGCTTTATTCAATCTACTTTAAGGCTTAATCTCCGGCCGGTGCTGATGGAGTGGTCGGAGCAGACGCACGGGGTGCTTTCCTTCCGACTGGTGCAGGTGCTGACGGGGCACGGTTGCTTCGGGAAGTACCTGCACAAGATTGTCAGGAGGGAGAGCACACCGTCCTGCCACTACTGCGATTGCGACGAGGACACGACGCAGCACACGCTCGAGGTCTGTACTGCGTGGGAGGGGGAGCGCCGTGAACTCGTCGCGATTATCGGTGCCGACCTGACGCTGCCGACCATCGCCAGGAAGATGCTCGGCAGCGTCAAGAACTGGGACGCGGTCGCCGCCTTCTGTGAGGCCGTAATCTCACGGAAGGAGGCGGCGGATCGTGTGCGAGTAGAGCTCCTATTCGGCGACACGTTCCGCCGCCGGCGACTCGGGCGGCGCAGGCGCGAGTATCTGCGCCTAATGCCGCCCTAGCCGAGGCCGCGGGTGATCGGACCGGGGAATTGTCCGTCACCCGCAGAGAGGCTAACCGCGCGACGCCGACCGACGTCCCAGGACGTCGAGAGGTGAGGTTACCCGAAAGGGTATTCCATCGGGCCGACCACTGACGACAAGTCACATCTACTCCGGTGGTCGGCCCAACAACGAGGTACGTGGGTACGGGTGGGTTATGGTCCCGCGCGCCGTCCTTTAATCGCCCCGGAAGGACTGTACCGCGCGTGCGCTTACCATAGCCCACACATAAAAAAAAAAGGCTTAATCACTTCATAGTTTATAAGTACTACAACATAGTTATCAGAAATGCAGTCAGAAACTAAACATTTCACGTGAAAAGGAGATTGAAAGTATACTTTATCACAGCTTATTTACGTTCCACTGTTGGGCTTGAGCCTCCTTTATAATGGGAGGGAAACTAAGCTACTATACCGCACTGCCAGACGGTTTGGTGTATGACTTTATTTCGAATTTCTTTCTCTTGCATACTTTTTATATGTACAATATATCCACACATTGTCAACAGTTTTCTGTCTACAGGCTCGGACCGGTCCGTCCAGGGTAGTACCATACTGAGCAGAAAATCGACGTCCGAGTAGTAGCAATTTGTTACTGCGCTTCGTTCGGTGAGCGAGACAGACAGCAGCCCAACTTTCTGAGGGTGTTTGCGTTAGGGTTTTAGTATCACTGAACCTCATTGCACGCATTCACACTCCCTTCACTTGCAAAGGTCCATGAGTGGCAGCAACACTTACCATCAGGTGTGCTGTTTGCTCATTTACTACCGTTTACAATAAAAAAAAAATCTATATTCAAGGGCAAGTTACTCCGTCACCACACAGAAAAGTGGATTTCAATAATATCGTTAAAGCTATTTGATTGCAAAACTTAGCCTGCGGAGAATTAGTACCCTAAACTGTTCGTTAGTGGAACATAACCTCCGTAAACATAGTTGTTTACAAAATAAAATCAAGATTATTTATTTTTGAACTTGTTTTACAGAGACCAAAGTTATGTGCAATATATCTGACGCAATGTGGGGCAATCAATAATTATAAACACTTGGGTATAAAAACGTACATTCCGTAGCAAGGGACATCAG
The DNA here is from genome assembly GCA_032191425.1 of Lymantria dispar. Classification (NCBI taxonomy): domain Eukaryota; kingdom Metazoa; phylum Arthropoda; class Insecta; order Lepidoptera; family Erebidae; genus Lymantria; species Lymantria dispar. Next base: position 1,632,891 of record CM063449.1, read on the forward strand.
TCAACGCCTACCATTCAACAATGAAAAATATTGTAAGTTTACGTTTAAGATTTTATCTGTGCGCTGAAGGAAACAACATCACTGGAAGAGCCAAAAAATTCTATAAGTCTATACCAATCTGTCTGACTAGCGTATTCTAGTAGACCAATTTTCCTTCAATGGTAGAGGAAGCTTAAACCCCGGAGAAGAATATAAGATCTAATAGACGATGATGATGGAATTAAAAACTGGCTGGCTCCTCTACCTCTGTAAGATTGCACAAGTCAAGTTCGCTATTCATCCATTCTTCTACTTGTTTTTTACCCCTCATATACCTATTGCTCGAGACGGTTCTCTTTCAAAGAAGGGCAAATTAACCACGTTTAAAAGGAAATTATAGTAAGAAATTATAATAAGAATTCGTTAAGGAAACTAGTATAGTTCCCAAGGGGAATGAATTTAATGTATTTCTAATGCATTGTTATATGAAATTTAAATTTTATGCAGTTCTCTTCATTATATAAATCTTATTTTCTTTCTTTCTTTCATATACTTCAACTGTGCCAAATTTCATTGTCCATCTACGTAATTTTCGTAAAAAGGGGTACAAAGTTTTTGCTTCGCGTATTTATATATATATATATATATATTTATATATATATATATATATATATATATATATATATATATATATATACTACATACCATTTCTATAGTAAAAAAGGCATTCTTAATTAGAAATAAAGAGAAAAGAAAGCTATTAAAGTAATTTTCTTTTTTTAACTCCACAAAATTTGTCTTCTAGAGAATTCAAAATAACTGAGTAATTTTAAATATAAAGAAACTCTTCAATTATTTTCAGATTATCATCAGCGTTATATTGGCATCAGCAGCTGCGGCACCAGTCTACTTCCTAGATGACGAGCATCAAGATTATCATGCGATACCTTTATCTGCCAAGTCAAGCCACATTCAAACTAGTCAAGTAATTGACCACGGTAACGCTCTGGTCCACACGCCTACAATCCAAACTATACCTTTAACCCATTCCAAAACCACCATCACAAAATCTAACCAACTAGTCAATCATGGCAGCTCGGCTGTTCTTCATCCCGTTCACGCTTATGAAGTCATGCCTGTCCATGAACTGTACCATATACCTTCAAAAACGACGATAACGAAGAGTAATCAAGTCGTGAATCATGGTGGAACTGCTTTGGTGCACACTCCTATAGTCCATGCTCCTGTATTCCATGCTCCTGTACTCCATACTCATGAAGTCCATGCTCCTGTAGTCCATGCTCCTCTAGTCCACACTCCTTTAGTCTATCATTCCTCACCAGTTGTCTCTGTGAAGACTGGTGATTCAGCAATAACTCACCACAGCTCGACTGTTCATGAAACTGTTCCAGTAGTTAAGTCTTTACCTGTATATGCTGTTCACCATTAACGTTATTACCTTTGATAAATAAATTATTTTGAGTTAATTTATAACTTTTAATTTCGTAACGATTAAGAACTGAGTCATCATATAGGTCCGACTAATGGGCTCAAGCCTCCTCCAGAATAGGAGGGGCTTGACCTCTTATACCACTTAGACCTCTATGTAGGCATAGAGTTTCATTTCAAGTTTTCCTTCTCTTGCATAGAGGGTAAATGCATATTTAATCCATTAGTCGTCTTTTACGACACCCACGGGCAAGAGAGGATGTTGTAAATTGTATAAGTAAGCAAAGGACAGTCTCCCACCATGTGAACCGATGACATTTTTAAGCTGCAGTGAATCTATACAGGTGGCATAGGACGGGATTTCCAAAGAATTCTGGCATTGTCTTGGGAAGACCTACATGAGAAGACTTTTGTCCAAAACTGTACGCCTACAAACTTTTGAATATTAGATTTTCATCATCTTCACCTCGATTTAAATTATTTAAAATTGGCCGTCAAAGTATTATTTATTTAAGCTTGACTGTCGAAATATGTCAGATGAATATTTCTCCTAATTTAGAAGATAGCCTATACAATAATATGATTTATATATTATCATCATTTCGGCTCCTATACATCCCACTGTTGGGCTCGAGCCTCCGTCACATTAGGAGGGAAATTAACCTTACTATACCATGCTAGTCAGTCATGTTGGCATAGGGCTTTATTTTGTGTTTTCCATCTCTTGCATAGATGTTATATGCGTATTATCTTAATCGTCTTTTATGACATTCACGAGCAGGATAAGGAGTGGTAGGGATGTGAAAAAATAATCGATTTTTATAATAATCGAATATTAATCGATTATTTTTTTGTAATAATCGATTTTTATAATAATCGAATATTAATCGATTATTTTTTTGTAATAATCGATTTTTATTTTCGATTATCAAAATAATAAAAAATCGATTATTTTTATATTAAAATTAATCGATTATTTCACTGCCAGCTTTCCTAAAAAAAAAGGTCATCACGGTACTGCGTGCAGTGTTTCATACTATATTAGAAAATAAAACACATTTCCTAAAAAAAAGGGTCATCATAATCCTGTTGGGAGAAAAAATCGATTATTTTATAATCTATTATTTATTTTAATTAATCGATTATTTTGTAATCGATTTTTTTAAAGAAAAACAACGATAAATTAATTAATCGATTATTTTCCCTCCAAGTCACATCCCTAGGGAGTGGTGATTTGTATTCTAACTCCATCACCACAGTGATGTTGAGATGATGATGATGAATAATGTTAGTAATTTCACTTTGTGACGACTAATTATTCCGTGTGGTGTCAGAGTACCTAATAATACAATTCACTATTCCTTATATCACCTGTGGATGTCGTAAAAGATGAATGAAGGATCAGATCAGAAGAATAAGAATTTGAAACTTGAATCAGCACGCCAGCACCAGCGTGGTATACTTGATCAATATCCCACCTATTATGGAGGAGGCTCGTCCATCAACGGAACGTAAGTATATATACGAAGATGATGATATGTCACTACTTTTTAACTTCCCAAATTGTATGCATTTAGTAGTAAAACTATTATTTTGCCATTATATAAAGACACTTAAATTTCCCCTGTGGTGACGGGGTAAGAATACAGTTTATCATCCTTTATCTTGCTCGTGGGTGTCATAAAAATCGCCCAAGTGCGAGTCGGACGCGCGCACGAAGGGTTCCGTACCATTGACTAGGTAAACAAGTGCCTCCCTATTACCATTATCGATATTAAGAAAAAAAAATCAAGTTTGGTGAATGGGAGCCCTCCTTAAATATTTATTTTATTTTATTTGTTGTTATAACGGCAATAGAAATACATCATCTGTGAAAATTTCAACTGTCTAGCTATCACCGTTCTTGAGATACAGCCTGGTGACAGACGGACGGACGGACAGCGAAGTCTCAATAATAGAGTCCCGTTTTTACCCTTTGGATATGGAACCCTAAAAAACGACTAAGGGATTAAATATGCATAAAACATCTATACAAGAGAAGGAAATCTCGAAATGAAACCCTATACCAAAACGTTTCTATTCGGCGACACGTTCCGCCGCCGGCGACTCGGGCGGCGCAGGCGCGAGTATCTGCGCCTAATGCCGCCCTAGTCGAGGCCGCGGGTGATCGAACCGGGGAATTGTCCGTCACCCGCAGTGTGGCTAACCGCGCGATGGCGACCGACGTCCCAGGATGTCGAGAGGTGAGGGTACCTGAAAGGGTATTCCGTCGGGCCGACCACTGACGACAAGTCACATCTGCTCCGGTGGTCGGCCCAACAACGAGGTGACGTGGGTACGGGTGGGTCATGGGCCCGCGCGTCGTCCTTTCATCGCCCCGGACGGACTGGACCGCGCGTGCGCTTACCATAGCCCACCCATTAAAAAAAAAAATAAAAAAAATACCAAAACGTTTAATCAGCATGATATAGTAAATCAATTTTCCTCATATTATGGAGAAGGTTAGAGCCCAACAGTGGGTTATGTGTTAGCTAACACCATAATAAGATGTGCCTCAATTCTATTTATCATGATGTAATTAGCAAATATTCAGAAGATTTAATTAGTAGATACTCAAAAACATGTATAATTATCTAATTTGTTCATAAAGTTAAAGTATAATAAACTTAATTATCTTGATCTCCAATGAAGCCATGCTTAAAGTATAATTTCTAACAAAAAATAACTCTCGTAACACATCTTTGAATAAGCTTTCAAAAGCAGACGCTAATTACATTTTTCATATAATTTATGAGCGACAAGATAAATCGGGAGGCGCAGTACCTCTTGAAAAGATAATTATTTAAAAGGCTAGTCAACTAACAAAGATAGAACCTGCAAGTCAATGCCCCGATAATTATATTACTCTTGTTGAAAATTGGTATAAAGCAAGTAGTCACAAAATTATTAGTTAAAAATTTTAGTCTGAGATCCCGAATAAACACGAACTCTACGCTTCCTTTCGTATCATCGTCACTATCATTTTAGTTCATATATATCCCACTGTTGGGCTCGAGCCTCATCCAAAATGGGAGAGAAATTCACCTCTTATACCACGCTGGTCAGGCGTGTTAGTATAGGATTTTATTTCAAGTTTTCAATCTCTTGCATAGATATTGTATGCAAATTATATCCCTCAGCCGTCTTATATGATACACACGGGCAAGAGAGTTGGTGGTGAATTGTATTCTTACTCCGTCAGCACACGGAGACCTACTATATGGCACTGAAAGTGCGATTTCAGACATGACATTATGAGGAATTAGCACGCTGAAGTGGCAATGGCTAGACCGTTTCGCTCGACTAACCGACAACCACTGGGGTAGCAAACTTCTTGAGTGTCGACCACGTATCAGATGACGCAGTGTAGAACGCCCCCACTAGATGGACCGCTGACCTAGTGAAAGTTGATGGACGTTGTTAGATGCAGGGCGCACAGGACCACACTTTGTGGCCAAACATGAGGGAGGCCAACGTCCAGCACTGGATGATGGTGGTTGATATGAGGTTTTATATATAGAATTATATCATATACTTGTCTTTTAGGACACCTAATTCTAGTGATTTCTATTCTTATTCTGTCACCACAGGGAAAATACATAGTTATACAAGAGAAAGACAATTTGTATAACCTCACTCCCAAGTATAGGCCTTTCCTTTATTATTGATTTACCACACTGGTGAGTCAATTTTTAAACAACACCCTGCACTAAACCTTGTATTGGAGAAGGCTCGAGCTCAATAATGGGACGTATTTCAGCTGAAATGACGTCAAATACTAATGCTTAGTAATTTAGAAATTAAATTACATTATTTTTTTCTCCACTAAATATAAACAATAATTCTTAAAATGGAATATGTATTTTAAATTCTCAATGTTATTAAACGGGAATTTTACTGGAAAACATCTTTTCTTCTGATAATATAATAAAATAAAACCATTACCTTGGCAAATATTAAGAAGTCCCTCAAGTTCCGAGTAAATTATTTCAAGAATTTAATACTATTTTCTAAAATAACTTGTACAATAATCCTGAAAATAGGAATTAATAAAGTCTGTATTAAATTTTCATAAGTTCTGAGACATCAATAGAAATTTTAATTATAATTATTTTTGTAATTATAATTAAGCTAGACTTTAATTAAGAAAAATTTTAGATTCAAACATTTTAATGTTCATAATTTGATTGAGAAGTGAAAACGAAACATTCAATAGAAATCATAGCTCAAAAGCCTCTGTCCTAGATAGCAATAATGTATATCATTTGAAACAATGAACTAACTACATTAAGTGTTTACAATATGAATTAACACCTAAATTAGTAGGACGTTGAACTTAATTATTATAAGTGTTTCTGCAGAACTTTATTAGTCAAACTGTCAACTTAATAACAAGAATTAAGTGTTAATAATGTGTTTAGTTAACCTTAATTGGAATACAACTAATGTAGCAAGTAGACTTTGGTTTAATTGAAAAAAAAAAATGGATAGAACAAAAAAGTAATGTCGGATTTTGCGAAAGATTTCTGCGACTTAATTCTTCTTCGAGTAATTTTTATGGAAATATTCACTAGTATGGTGCTGTGTCGTAGCGGCTGCGAACACTACCAATGCTTACCTTGCACGTGGATGTAGTAAAAGACTACCTCCAACAGTTCATCTCCAAGAAGGGTTGGCGTCAGAAACAGGGTTCGGTCATAAAATTGTTGGCAATAACTTTGCAATATGTCCGATAGAAAAATAATTGAGATAATAATTCTAGGATTAGCTTGCCTAACGTCAATCCTACTCAGGAATATATTTGTTGACCAAACGGTATTAACTAAAATAGACCCAGGTCTAGGCTCTTAGTCGTCTTTTACAAAACCCAATAATAACGTATAGAAGGATAGTGTCGGTACTTAAGCGATTAAAAATATGAAGCCAAAAATACTACATGCATGCGAGCGATTACACACATACACACTCACACCACTATACATTAGAGTTGTCTTTCGTACGCGGTGACCTTGTATACTACGGAACGGTCCGGCGTATGGAGCCATCTGGCTCCAATTTAAATATTTAATTTTTTGTGCGCGGAGTTACCTTCTATGAGTTACTATTCTAAGAATATCTGGTTGACCGAGCTTCGCTCGGAATATTTTTGTTGTATTTTTGTCGAATTTATTTAGATATATATTAATAAAAAATAAAAATTAAATAAAGAAGAATATATAAAAATTTACAAAAAGAGAATAATAATAACACCGAGATTCGATCCGACGCTGTTTGAATGCCAAAACAAAACTAAAAGAAAACTGGACAACTTCCCAACTGAGCTATCGTAACTCATGACGTTGACGACGAAATTTGAATTCATATTCGTTTAAAATTTAATGGCATTGTATTGTTTTGCTAAAAACAACATTTTCTATAAATAAAACCTAGCTAGATCGATTTTTTGGCCTCGAAACCTCCAGTATGCCAAGTTTCATCAAAATCGTTGGTGCCGTAGATATAAAACCAACCAACCAACCAACAAAACAACCAATAAAACTTTATGGACGTGCTCTGAACAAGGTCACTCGCTTTAAGTATCTGGGTCACTGGGTCACGGAGGATCTTAAAGATGACTGTGACATGGAGCGCGAGCGTAGATCGTTGGCTGTCCGATGCAACATGTTGGCCCACAGATTTGCACGATGTACAAAACAGGTTAAGGCAACGCTATTTACAGCATTCTGCCAGTCCTTTTACACGTGCAGTCTGTGGGCTAACTATACGCAGAAGGCATACAACGCTCTACGCATACAATATAATAATGCCTTTAGGGTGTTGATGGGACTGCCGCGTTACTGTAGTGCCTCAGGCATGTTCGCCGATTCTGCAATAGATGGTTTCCAAGCTATTGTAAGGAAAAGATGTGCCTCTATTATGCACAGGGTGCGCGGCAGTGTCAACAACATCCTTAGGACTATAATGGACAGGTGGGATAGTCCCATACTGGGACATTGGCTGCGTCTACATAGACCTGTTGTAGGTAAGGTGTAGACTTAGTATAGTTTTAAAATAGTTGTAAGGAAATATTATTACTATTATCACTAACAGTAGTTTATAAGCTTTAAAATGTATTACTAACAAAAAAAAATGGGCAATTGGCCTGAAATAAATACATATTATTATTATTATTATTATTATATATATATATATATATATATATATATATATATATATATATATATATATATATATATATATATATATATATATATATATATATATATATATATATATTGCTCGTTATAAGATATAATATACAAACACATGCACGCTTCGACATCCACGGGCAAGTATTGGTAGTGAATTGTATTCTTACTCTGTCCCTACACGAAAAATATAATAGAGTAATATTAAAATTTCGCTACATAACAATATTTTCGGTGATGATCCACGCAGTAAATGACTTAGCAAAACAACAGATCAGTGATGTGATCGCGGTCAAATCGTTAGAATAGGTGACCATTAGCAAAAAGCCAAACCCTTTCATGTCCTTAAAATACGTAGCCTTCGGTCCTCGCTAACATTTGAACATAAATCACGGCCGTATTGGGGAGTTACCACCCTCGTCTTGTATAGAAAGCTTTGGGGGTCTGGACCTTAGAATATCATTAAATTTGATTTGTGAATTTTAGATATTGAGACCCTATAAAAATAATAGAATATTAAAAGGATTATTAATATTTTTGAGACGACTGAAGTAAATTATGAATCCATTCAACAAACTGTCATTGATGGCATAGACCTTTGTTATGGGTGATAAAGCCATAACTGGTACGTCTTTAGAGTATTTTTTTGGCAGCCTATAGTGCGGATGTCTGTGGACGACTTTCCGTGTGGTAACGGAGTAAGAATACAATTCACCACTCCCTATCTTACCCGTGGATGTCGTAAAAGACGACTAAGGGATATAACACACACCTCACACCTTTTCAAAAGAAGAAAAACTCAAAATGGAATCCTATACCAACCTGTCTGACCAGAATAGTGTAGTAAGGTCAATTATTCTTCTATTGTGAAGGAGGCTCGAGCCCAACAATGAGAGATATATGAACTGAAATGATGATGATGATGAATGGTGGTATGGACATGCGTCGTCCGTCCCGTGTGACACTTCGAAAGGGTAGCGCGCAACCCCATAACCCGCCCTATTCCTCACCTTCGCTATAGGGCGGACCACTTGTACTTCCTTAACTTCGTGGCCAGCCCGACAGCGTCTTTAGGGTGATAACACATTGTATTCTGAATCCATCTCCACACCAGCGTAAGTTCATTAAATATAATTTACAATTTAATAAGCGTTTTATTACGTAATTGAATGAAGGGTATTCATAAAATTTTTGCTCAAATGTTCCTTTGTATTTATCGTATTATATATCTAGAAAATAATATTAATTAGTTTTAATTGTGTTATATAATAAGATACATAATATTAATATTTTGTCATGTTTACCAATTTAGCTCTACATAGAGGCCCATGGTTGGATATAGGTCTCAAAGAGAATAATGCCTTAATTATCACGCCTGGGGAAGTAAATTAGTAGTCACAGTTGAGAATATACATATAATGATTTCTGATGTTTACGCGAGTATTACACAAAGTAAATAAAACTATTTTTACGGATTTTATCGCGTTTTTATTTGGTTGCCCGACGTTTCGAACAGTTTACAGCGATCCTGTCCGCCCGTGACCATGAGCGTTATAAAATGTTCGAAATTAGTCAATCAAAAATTAAATGCAAATACGACAAAAATCGTAAAAATAGTTTTATTTACAAAATATAGCGCTATAATTTCAGCTGATATACATCCCACTGCTGGACTCCAGCTTCCTCCACAATAGGAAGGTAATTGACCTTCTTGCTTAGAATAATAACGTATAGAACGATAATGTCGGTACTTCGAGCGATTAAAACCATGAAGCCAAAAATACTACATGCGCACAGGCGATTACACACGTACACACGCACACCACTATACAAATTATGAAATCAAATTTTGTTTTTATTAACATACATCATCGAAATACTTTTAAAAGTAATGTTAAAAACCTTTTCATGCTTTTCAAATGTGTTGTGACACCATTTAAATGCACAAACGGTCATAATTACTTATTTATTTTTTAATAGTTGCGTACGTACATGCAGTACAGTGACCTTGTACACTACGGAACGATCCGGCGTAAGCTCCATTAGGCTCCAATTGAAATGCTTCGTTTTTTGTGCGTAGACTTACCTTCTATACGTTATTATTCTAAGCCTTCTTGTTTTCTTATTCCGTCATCACGCGACAATTGATCACGAGTAATTGGGATAAATAATAAATTATCCGTATGGTGACGGAGTAAGAATGCAATCACCATCACAGTCTTGCCCGAAGGTGTCGTAAAAGATGACTAAGGGATATCTTGTGCATATAACAACTATGCAAGAGAAGGAAAACACGAAATGAAATCCTATACCAACCTGCCTGACCAGTGTAGTATAGTAGGCCAATTTCCCTCCCAACATGGAGGAGGCTCGAGTCCAGTAGTGGGACATACATGGGCTGTTATGATGAACTGGGATAAAAGTACCGTGATGATAATGATTATGAAAACTAGCTGTCTGTGATATAATTTTATATTCTCTGTGATATAATTATATTCCACAAGGGTTTTTATTAAAATTTATATCGCTTGCTCAAATATGAAACCTCGCAATACTTCGGTGATGCAAACAAGATTTAATCTTGTCTCAGTTAATTTTTAAACGTATAGTTAAGGACATCTAGTGAATTGACCGTTTAAAGCCCAAATAACAATCTCTAACAGTACAAAACACAAGCACGCTGACAGTTAATTTTTATCTGATTATAATAAACCTTTACTTATTTAATTGACCTCGGATTTGTAATATAATAATTTTGATATTATTTTGTAACATCATGCAAACAGATAATTAGTAGATTGTTGGCTAACTATATTATTAAATTATACAATGATCCATGTAGAATACAATTCCATCCGTCCATCGATCAGCCTATAGACGTCCATTACTGGACATAGGCCTCCCCACGAGAATGCCACTCGGAACGGTCCTGCGCCACTTGCATCCAACGATTCCCTGCGACTTTGAGAATGTCGTCAGTCTACCCACCACTTCAATTCACTACTCCCTTTCTCGCCCATGGGTTGTCGTAAGAGATGAAAAAGGGATTACCATGCAGAGGTCTATATACTCAAGACAGAGATCGGCAAAATACAGACAATATTTATACAAGAGAAACTTGAAACAAAATGCTATGTCAAGCTGCATGACCAGCGTTGTATGTATACATATTTTTAACTAACTTCTAAAAAAGGAGGAGGTTCTCAATTCGGATGTTTGTACTTTTTTTTTATGTTTGTTCGCACATAACTCCGTTGCTTGCCAACCGATTTGAATAACTTTTTGCTGGAAAGGGTATACTGCCCCATGGTCCTATGAAAATTTTATCGAATTGGAATAAGCGGTTTTTCAAAAATCAACAAAAATCTAAAAAATTATCTACATTGATGTCGGTTCTTTTTTGCAAAAAAATATTTTTATTATAAGCAATTTTTTCTGTATGTGACTGAACTTCTCATAAACGGCGGTTTTAATGAATTATTTTGTGGGTTTAGTTGGATTAAAAAATTGTTTATATTAATAATTGGCGCTGCGATCGATACCAAGGAAAGAAGTTTTTTAGATTTGTACAGTACAACGCCTTTTGAATAACCTATTGAAAATGTTCATATTTATCTACTTACGAAAATAAATAAACATGATAAAGACTAAATTAAGTCGTTTAAAAACAAAAATGTTCATCATCAAATCATTAAGACACACAGTTATTTATAAATAATCATCTAAACACGCGTGAACTTGACATTCAAAGTTAATATTTCGCTGTTGCGTGACCTACAATACATCATTATAATATGATCATTTTACAATGCGCTTTATAAAAACGCAATGGTTCACGAGACGTTTTAAATTTCGTAATATTTTAAGGGTATATGTATACAGAGATTGCTAATGTAAAATAAAAAAAAATATATATATTTATGACTTGTTTACAGTTGAATAGTAATTCACATAAATGTAGTTATTAAGACATTTCATGGCATCAATGCCCCAATGCCCCACTGTTGGGCTCAAATCTCTTTCAAAATAATAGGGAAATTGATCTACTATTTCAGGCTGGTCAGACGTTAGATTAGGATTTTATATGAGTTTTCTTTCTCTTATACGTTATCCTTCACGTTATCCTACGTTTGTAAAAAAAAAACGACTAAATAGCCCAAAAAGGTATTTAATACATCGAGAGTTTTATTATAACGCATTCATGCGCCGAGCTACGGGAGCACCGTGGTTCATACGAAACGTCGATCTCCACATCGACCTCGAACTGCCGACCATCAAGCAGTTTATGAAACGGTGCTCCCAGAGCTACTTTGACTCTGCCATGACACACCCCAACCAACTAGTGGTTGGGGCGGCTTCCTATAGACCCTCCAAAATCTCATCCATCCGACGTCCTCGTCACGTCCTCGACGAAGAGGACGACAATATCACACTCGCTCAACAAAGAGCCTAAAGTCTAACTTTTTATTAGCTGCAGTAAAATGACGTTTCTAAATGTCATTCCGTAAAATAATGTTGACAGCCTAATCTCAATAGGGATATGATTCAGTTCACAAAAGTTTACAGAATATCTAATCGTTCCATAGCTGACTCATAATGATCATACTAAATTCTATTTAATATTAATGTAAATAAAAGGCTGTATAAACGTTGATCCTTTTAGACATATACAAGGTAACACTCAAGAAAACGCTCTCTCAAGTTGGTAGTACTGGTTTTTGGTTACGGTGCTACGATGACGCTTGACCGCCATTTTGTTTCGGTTGTCATTCGCTCATTCGGCTTCATACTTCTGTTTTGAGTGCATGAATAACTTTGATTTGCCCACTGCGCGTTGTTTTTGTTATCATTATTGTTAAACTTATGTTACGTTGTGTTTGTTTTTCATTACCTGTTTTCGTTAATCGTGTTAGTTCTTTTTTGTTTGATACATTTCAATGTATGTCTTCAGACATGGCTGCTCTGCCGAGCACATCGCAAGATGGAGACACATTTTTATCTCCTAAGAAAAAAAGGCCACGTGTAGCTCTAAGTGCAACTGAAAAACTTTGGGTGCAAAACGTTTACAAATATGTGTTTGAAGTGAAATCTTCAGAATCAAACATTGAAGTTCCAAAAACAAGTGAATGCGTTAACAAGGTGGCTGAAGTCTTGGGAATATCCGTCCGCACAGTTTATTCCGTTTTAAAGGAGCACAAGGAGAACGACAGCGAATCACCAAAACCTCCCGAAAAAACGGGCCCAAAACTTACATTTAAAGATAAACTTGATGATTTCACATTCACTGCTGTTAGACGAATTGTACATCAGTTCTTTCATAGAAATGAAATACCCACCATCGCAAAAGTTAGTTTACACATGTCGTCACTCATCTTTTTATTATACGTTATGTATGTTTTCTCCCATCCCATGTGTAATCTTAACCAATTAGGTAATAACTTTAATCATTTTTAGGTGCTGCAAGTTATAAATGATGACCCAGGATTGCCCAACTTCTAGAAAGAGACATTGAGAAAAATTATGAAGCATCTTAATTTCGAATTCGCTACTCGATCACGCAAGAGTGTGCTTATTGATAGACAAGATATCAATCATGGCGCCAGCGCTACCTGCGTTTAATTAAACAATATCGTAGGGAGGGAAAATACATATATTATCAAGACGAGACCTGGGTCAACGCTGGTACGTGTCAACTCTTAGTTTCTTCTATTTGTTCCCTTTTTGTTTTGATGTCGAAACTTATGATTCTTTTTTGTTCTTTTCAGGTCATACTACAAAAAAAACCTGGATTGACGGAAGTATTAAATCTTCTCGACAGGCATTTTTAGACGGCCTGACTACGGGATTAAAAAATCCCACAGGAAAGGGCAAACGACTCATAATTAGTCACATAGGCGGAGAAGAAGGCTTCCTGGTCGACGGACTTCTTATGTTTGAAGCAAAGAAAGGTACAGAAGACTACCATGATGAAATGAACGCGGAGTGTTTCGAGAATTGGTTCGGCGGTATTCTACCTAAATTCAAGCCGAATGCAGTAGTCGTAATGGACAATGCGCCCTATCACTCTCGGAAGATCGAAACAATCCCAAAGATGTCGTGGACGAAAGCACGAATTCAAGAGTGGCTGACTACTAAAAATATTGCATTTGAACCAAATATGGTCAAGGCCACTCTCATAGATATTGTGAAATAACAAAATCATACTGAGAAATATGCCGTAGACGAGATGGCTGCACAAAAAGGTATCACACTTTTAAGACTGCCCCCTTATCACTCTGAATTGAACCCCATTGAGTTGGTATGGGCGCAGGTAAAGAGTCACGTCGCAAACAATAATAAGACGTATAAAATGCAAGAAGTGAAAACTTTATTCCAAGAAGGAATCAAGAAAGTGACACCGGCTAAGTGGAGTGACTGTGTGTCTCACACTATTAAAGAGGAAGATAAAATGTGCCACCTCGATCATATTATAGATGAAGTGACAGATAGATTTGTTATTAGTGTGACCGAAAGCGACAGCGACAGTGATTTCGAAAAAGATTAATTAAATAACATTATTATGACGTTTTTGTTTCATTTTGAATGTACCTCCCTATACTTCCACTAAAAAAGATCAATCCTCTAGTATAGTAATAATAATAGGTTGAAAAAATACATTACAACTTAACATTAAATCTCAAAAAAAAATCAAACTGATTATTCATTTATGATTCACTCATTTAGCTACATCCCTATTTATTTTTCTTCAAAAACCGGCAACCCACAAAACGTCATTTTACTGCAGCTAATAAAAAGTTAGACTTTACGCGGCCCGCGAGGCCTTAACAAATAAATATCCGCGGTTTCGCCCTCGCCGACGAGGTGCGAAACCGCGCCGCGAAAAGTCACGACTAAAAACGTGGGCACGCCCACTTTGCCTCCAGCGACGCCCCAAGCCGAGGTCCGTTCCCCACAGGGGGAGCCCTTGCGTGATGTCGCTTAGCATACTTTTCTCCGGGTTGAGAGCCCTCAGCGCTCACCCATAGTCCGCGTCAAGCTGTCAAGGCCATCTGCGGCCAACAGCTGAACACACACAAAAAAAAATAAAAAAATATTATAACGCATCTAGTTGACATTGACGACGGTGTGCGCGCGCATTGTAAAAATTTACTCTTATCATTATTCCCTAACGCGCCAAAACAAATATAACTTCAAAAATTGAGAGTGAAATAATTAAAAAGTTAGTTCGGGACCGTACTTCGGGAGAGAATACGGTAGGTTCTAGAACCATGCATAGCCGTTTCGTAATTATATACATACAAATTCATCAGTACTGTATACGGTGTCCCTTATATAGCGAGCCATTGTATGCAATGAAGCATATTTATGTCCAGCAGATTACATCGCCGCTTAATTTATGAGTTTTATACGATTTTTTGAAATCAACACGCACGTTCAAGTAGTTAATCTTAAAACTTGACTTTCTTGATCTTACCAAAGAATTTATCTTTACTTTTATAGTTGTAAGAAAAATACAAAACTGTCATGAGGGCTGCTGATAGAAGTGAAAACTTAAAATTATGAATAAATAGTTGTTACTTTTGGATAATGAAGTTAATTGTTTGACCTTGAATTAAAATTTGTAAATTTATACATTTTACATTTATCTGGTTTTGACATCTATCGGCGCAGATATTGCGCCTTTTGTATTCAATTGTTAGTCGCAGACGGGTTGACGGACTTTACCCGGAGTATGGTTGAAGACGAAGACCTCTCAACCCGGATAAATATTAAAACAGATCGTGTGTAATTCGCTTCGCATACAGATGCATATTCAAACGATATGAATTTTTAAATATGTGATATTGTGGCAATGATAATTTATAAAGAAAGAAGAAAAAATCTATTAAAAAAGCACAAAGATAACTAAAGAAAAAAATTTCATACATAAAATAATTTAGCGAAGAACAAAAATGTCTATTGGTTCGGCTTGTGCTACTTCCCTTTAAAGGAAAAGCGGTGATATTCTGCTAACACCTGGTGTAGGCACAACTCCAATATATATTTAAAGAAAAATATTAAGCTATGGTTCTATTGACATAAATATTTCCTATCATTATCATATTGATTACATAGGCCACTTATGACCACTTCCTGTATTATCAATATTATTGTAAAGAAAAACTAAAAGTCGTACATTATTATTATCTACTAGCAACCCGCCCTCGCTTCGCTTCGGTTATAGGTTATAGTCGTTTTACCCGCGTAGTTCCCGTTCCCGTGGGAATACCGGGATAAAATATAGCCTAGTTTATGCCCTGATATTATAGCTTTCCATTGGTGAAAGATTTTTTGAAATCGGTCCAGCCGTTTTGGAGATTACCCGGAACAAACAGACAGACAGACAAAAATTTTTTAATTGCTATTTTAGGCATAGGTATCGTGCAAATAACCGTGTGAACATGAAAAAAGCCTATTATTTTGACACTCCAATTTTATTTATTGCTATAGATTATAAGTCAGTTCTATATTTATAACATATAGTGAATTACACTTTTAAATTAAATAACCATCATAATCATATCGTCATAAAACCCTATACCTGTCTGACCGGCGCGATTATAGTAAGGTTAATTCCACTCCTATTGTGGAGGAGGCTCGAGCGCAACACTGGGACGTGTATGAGCTGAAATGATGATGAAATTAAACATTGAATTTCATCCGCGTAGTTCTCATTCCCGTGGTAACACCGATAAAATATAGGTTAAGGGACTCATTATACAGCTAGATTATAAAGTATTATAAAAATCGGTCCAGCTGTTTTGAAGATTACCCGTAACAAACAGATAGACAGTCAAAAAATATTTAAACTGATTTTTAGGTATCGTATAAATAACCATGTGCGCATAAAAAAAACGTATTATTTTGACATTACAAAGAAACTTTGAAATTATATTTATTTGTTCTCAATTAAATATATAACATTATAAAAATAAAATAAAATAAATACCAATTTTGATATAAACTTACAAGTACGAATTAACTAAATTAACATAAATTTCACACGTTTACGTAATTAAACCATAAATTGCCATTTCGACCTCGAAATTTTGAAACAATAATTGAAGTCGTACCTTGGTCATATTCCCTTGAATTGACGGACGAACACATATTTTAAATAATTATTTATTCAAGTTATTATGAGCTGTCAGTAAAAGTAATGATTGAATTATGCATTTGTAATTTAACTGAGCGACCTTGGAATAACCGTAACTTGAAATGTTAAATAACAAAATAGATACAGAAGTATCACTTTAAACATTATAGTTTAATATTCAACTTTTCGAGTAAGAATACAATTCACACCCTCTCTTGCCCGTAGGTGTCGTAAAGGAAGACTAAGGGGTATAATATGCATAAAGGGAATCCCTCCCATAGTGGAGAAGGCCGGAGCCCAACAGTGGGATGATGAATGTAAAACATAGATGACTTGTTATACTTATATACCGAACTACTGCGCCAGTGTTGTGGGTTCGGTTCCCACAATTGATTCACAAATTGTTGTTCTGAGTCTGCGAGTCTTCCCTTTCTTGTACAGATTTTTTTTTTCTTTCTTGTACAGATCTTATATGTGTATTGCATCCCGTAGACGTCTTTTACACCACCCACAAATAAGATGAGGGGTGGTTTTTAATGGTGTTAATTGTATACTTGTAAAGTCTCCCGTAATGCAAAGATTATTTCCTTAGTAAACGGTGGTGTCTTTAAAAAAATTTCAATACAGAAGTCGTACAAGATGGTCTATTGGTTAAGACACTTATTGCGAAAACATTTAAGTCTGGATGTATTTGTGTCTGTTAATTATATGTTTGTAAAGTCCCCTATAATACAAAGACAAGGTGTGTTGTGTTTAAGATATTGTTTTCTTTCAATAATTTTTATAATTCATCTCAGCTCATATTCGTCGAGCCGTGCTCGAGCTTCCTCCTAAAAGGCAAATTAGCAGGTAATTTAATATTTATTTTTAGTATTATTGATAGTTTATCTGTAAAGCATTTACGAAATAAATTAAAAAATAAAAGTTGTAGGTCACGTTGCTGACAGTTTTCTGCCTTAAGTTAGCTCGTTCGGAGTAGTACCACACTTCCGCAAAATCGACGTCTGAGTAGTAGCAATTAGCTGTCTATTTTACCCATGAACCTTTGGCCGCTTTTCACGATTTAATCATGAAATTAATTTTCTTATGAACCTTCAGCCACTTTTTACAAAATATTCACGAAATTAATGTTGAGTGACATATTTTATTCTAACTTGTCATTACACGGCTAATGTTTAAAATAATCTATTATAATGTTGAACTACTGTTATTTATATGTCAAGTGACAGTGAATATATTCGTCACATGAGTGAACTAATCTCTACTTGAGGAAATAAACAGCAAAAAAAACCTATATTATAACTAGTGAGACGATTCGACTTAGTTCGGTTATAAGTAATTACAGTGCGATGATATTTTTAACCATAAAATCGGTGATTATGAAATAAAAAATAACTATTTGCCAGTATCATACAAAATTCTTAAGCGATTCAAATACTACATAATTACACGCAGTTTATTAGGCAATGTACCCACAGTACGTGAACCTTTTTTTTTTAAACGAAGAAAGAAAAGAAGAGTCACTTATTAATAATTTGAATTTAGGGATATAGCCACTAGTAAAGTTACAGTTAGAGAGGGAAAACCTAATATCAAACTAGAAAATACGTTTCTTACTTCCTTACTAATATCATAAATGCGAAAGTAACTTTTTTGTTTGTTACGCTTTCACGCTTAAACCACCAAACCATTACAAAAATTCTTTCACCAATGGCTATAATATCAGGGAGTAACATAGGCTATATTTGGCCCGATATTCCCACGGGAACGGAAACTACGGCAAAGCGACGGAAACCGAAACGAAGCGAGCGCAGGTTGCTAGTAGGTTACAAAAGAAGAACAATATAGAAGCATAGGGATTTCATAACTATAATTGTCAACGCTTATTGAACTTGACAACATTAGAACAGAAATATTCATCCATCTACGCCTTCATCATCATCATCATTTCAGCTCACGTATGTCCCACTGCTGGACTTGAGCCTCCTTTTAGATAGGGGTAAAATTGACCTACTATACCATGCTGGTCAGACGGATTTGTTTAAGGTTTTATTTAAATTTTTTCTTCTCTTCTCTATTATACACATATTGTTTTCCTTATTCGTCGTTATCGTCATCCACGGGTAAGACAGGGAGTGGTGACTTGTATTATTACTCCGACATCACGCGGATTACCATAATAACACACATATAGGTATATATTATGCGTTTATAGACAAACATTAATATATTTAATATATATAACTAAACGATGAAATATATATAAATCATAACGTAATATTGAAATGAATTACACAATAACAATCTCTTATGTCGCCCTAAGGGACGTCTAATCATTTGAAACATTACAAAATAATATTCAAATCAAATTAGCATTGGTTTTTAATCATTTGGCTCAAGATGATATAGCAAATTAAGAGTTTTTTGCCTCTAAGATATCCTAGTCCATATGTGAGAGAAATTCGTTTGTTCATCATTTTAGCTCATATAAGTCCCACTGTTGGACCTGGGCCTCCTCCTTAGTAGGAGGGAAATTGACCTTACTATACCATGCTGGTCAGGACAGGTTGGTATAGGGTTTTATATCGAGTATTCCTTCTTTTGCATAGATAATATATGCGTATAATATCCCTTAGTCGTCTTTTACGACATCCACGTGCAAGATTGATGGTCGGCAGAGAGTGGTGATTTGCATTCTTACTCTGTCACCATATAGAATATGTAGATCGCACAAACTATTATCTTGCATGGAAATGGAAACCGCGACACTTGGTACAGCAGCTGATCAGTATATGGACTAATGATGAGATAGGGAGCTGCTAAGATGATTAAGGGATATCATACACATATGACATCAATGCAAGAGAAGAAAAACTCAAAATAAAACCCTATACGAATCTGTCTAACTAGCACGGTAAGGTCAATTCCCCTCCTATTATGGAGGGGGCTCGAGCCCAACAGTGGAACGTATATGAGCTGAAATGATAATGATGATGATTACATCTTTTTTTTATTGCAACGGTGGCATACGAGCATACAGTACACCTGATGGTAAGTGTTGTAGCCGCTCATGGACCTTTGCTAGGCCACTACCTACCATGAAGAAAGTTAAGGGAGTGTGAATAGGTGCAATACCACACGCAAACACCCTCAGAAAGTTGGGCTGCCCGTTCTCTCGCTCACCGAATGAAATGCAGTATACAAACAAATCGTTACTACTCAGACATCGATTTTCTGCGAGAGTGTGGTACTACCCCGGACGGACCGGCCCGCGGCTGTAGACAGATAACTGTCAACAGTGTGGTCCTGCTACTAATAAAATAACATCTTCACAATTCCATTAGAATAGAACGTAATACTTTACGTTCTGCAGCCTCTTGCTTTATAACTGTACTGACACAGATTCCTGCATTCGAATTACATATAATATGATATTTATTGTACCCTTTACACATTAATTCAGAATATAAATGGTAACATTTAAGTGCAAAGGTTTTCATTATTAACACCTCGAAATGTTTTTAATTAATATTATAAACGACGGTCAGTGGATTAATTGAGGGATAAATAAGTTTATGAGTGTATATTACAATTCGTTATGGGTTATGTTTATACAGAGATAAATTAATAGTTGTATGTTAAATAAATTTACCAACTTTACTTGTGTCGTGGATTTGATTTATATTCAAGACAATTCTTTATGCGATTTATACATATTTTTTCTAGATAGCACAGAAAGCAAAGACCCGCTCCGGGTCTCTTCTTTCCCTCCAAGGAGGTGGTTTTTACTTTTGATCATCATTCCTCATCATCACTTCATTTCAGCTCATATACGTCCCACTGCTGGGCTCGAGCCTTCTTTATAATAGAAGTTCCCTTCTATCCCTTATTGACCTTACTATACCATGCTGGTCATACAGGTTGATATAGAGTTATGTTTCGAGCTTTCCATTTCTTGCATAGATGTCATATGCGTAATATATCCCTTAGTCGTCTTTTACGAGACCCACGGGTATAAGAGGGGGTGGTGAGTTTTATTCTTACTCCATCACCACACAAAACCAGACATGATTTTAAGGTAAAATGTTATAATTGATAAAATATTGTCACTTAAGTATTAGATTAGGTACATTTTGTTACAATTAATCAGAAAAACAGTCACCGGATCGTAACATAGGGCGTATACATAGTAATCATTTATTTGAATTTCAAAGCTCGTGTACAATTTGTTTTCTTACGTATGGTTGTGAAGTCTTGGTACAAGATTTTTTTTACTTAGGTTGAGTGTTCGTAATAAAAAACTACTATGTAAAGCAATGTGACATTGCCTTGAATTTATTTAAATAACATAGGTATGAGTCTCGAGCTTTCATTCATTTGATAAAATTATTCATAAGTTATTTATTCATGAGTAAAATTTAAAACAAACAATAAGTTTAAATATTACAGAAATATTCGATTTACATAAGAATTAAACTTTATAAAAAGAAGATTAGTAATTGAAAATATAATAATTAAATGAAATAAGCTTTCATGTAATATTTGACATAAATTTTACTTAATTTTCAGCTCCCAGGATAAACAACAAGACCCAAATTATAATGCTAGTTAGCCCCTTTGTAGTTGGGGGGGCCGTCGGTCGAGGGGAGGGTACTCCACTAGGGGGTATTCCGTCGGGCCGATCACTGATGATAAGTAACCCTGCTCCGGTGGTCGGCCCAACGACGAAGGCGATGTGGTGTTCGGGTGGGTTGCGGATGTGCGTGCTTACGCCCCTCTTTCGCCCCGGACTGAGTGGTGCGAAGAGTGCGCCGATCGCGACCCATCCCAAAAAAAAAAACGCTTTGTAGTAAGGGGTTAAACTTATACTTTTTTAATCTGTCATGTGATATTTGATTGCAAATGTTAATAAATCAAGAACTTAAACTTTAAAAAATCCTTTAATAGCTTTTTGCATATGTACTTACTATCTAATACAATATATATGCTATAATTTACGTCTTCAAATATCGATTTGAAAGCACTAAGAAAGAAAGCTCCCATAGCTCAGCATATTGATTATGGAATTATATCCTCTTCATGTAAATCCCTATGTACAGCGTCCTTGAGGCCAATCCTCCGGCTCGGCCATAGATGAAAAGAAATCGGTACCAGTGGTCGGCCTAATAAAGATGGGCAGAGGTTATGGGGCACATCGCTCCTAGGTCACCCCGGATAGATTGTGCGGAGTGTGTCCAGACAAAAAAATCTCAGCTCAGCATAAACTAGATGATACGTTTTCCAACGTTGATTTGAAAGTATAGAACGAAGTTTATTATTTACTTGAAGTAATAGTTGGTTAAGTATACATATGTTGTTCAAGTTACATAAGTAGGTAACTGGGTTTTGAACTTGGCATCAACCTAGATACATAATGTTATCAGATTATGTACTTATACACTCATTAATCATAACATGTTATTGAACTAAGCATTAAGTGAAAGTTTTTGGATGCGGCAATTTATTCAAAAAACTATGTGGTCGCGCAATAAGAATACAATTCACAACCATATGAGTAAATAGTCCATGAGTATCTCACAAGACGACTAAGGGTTATAATATGCTTATAACATCTATGCAAGAGAAGGAAAACTCGAAATAAAGCCTTATGCCAATACGACTGACCAGCATGGTACACTAGGTTAATTCCCTCCCAAAATGGAGGAGGCTCTGGCCTCCTGGCTCTGGCCCATCAGTGGGATATATATAGGTTGAGATAAATTAATCATATCAAATGTCTTTTCTTTCCGGCGTGTGCACGTAAAAACTGACTAAGAGACGCAAGCAGATAACATTACTGCAAGAGAAAGAAACTCTATAAAATCCTGAACTAACTTGAGCAGTGTATAGTAGATCAATATACC
Organism: Lymantria dispar; assembly: GCA_032191425.1. Classification (NCBI taxonomy): domain Eukaryota; kingdom Metazoa; phylum Arthropoda; class Insecta; order Lepidoptera; family Erebidae; genus Lymantria; species Lymantria dispar. The sequence continues at coordinate 1,655,585 of CM063449.1, forward strand.
TATCATTGCAATGAGGCTGAAGCCGATGAAGTAAGACCTGTACGAGATGAAATGAGTATGATGAGTAAAATGGTATCTTCATACTGCGAAAGGTTAAAAATACAAAATGTCAACGCCTTTTAATTTCTTGGCTAGGGGTAACTAGAATGCGCCTGATGCCGCCCTAGCCGAGGCCGCGGGTGACCGGACTGGGGATTTTAGTCCATCACCCGCAGAGAGGCTGACCGCGCGACGGTGACCGACGTCCCGGGACAGGGACGTCGAGAGGTGAGGGTACCTGAAAGGGTATTCCGTCGGGCCGATCACTGACGACAAGTCACCCTGCTCCGGTGGTCGGCCTAACGAGCGCGACGTGGGTACGGGTGGGTTATGGGCCCACGTGCCGTCCTTTTGTCGCACCGGACGGAATGGACTGCGTGTGCGCTTACCATAGCTCACCCATAAAAAAAAAGTGGTAACTAGAAGAATAGCCAGAAGTCATCTCTTAGAAAACTTTTAAAACGGACTTCGATCGTCAATAAGCGTAATAATGGTGGTGATTATGTATCCATTTTGACCAAGCTTATCTAATGGTATAGTTAAATGCCACATCCAAATGTTATTGTTAACTATAAAATTTTGTCAAAGATAGTACAGATATCTTTTCAAACGTGGTATTTAGATTTGTTTAATTCCTCATAAGTGCCTTATTGCTTAAAATAGTAAGTGAATATCTTATGGATTCTAATAAATACGCGAGTATTACATATACAAACTTAAATTAATTTACCTATGGTCTGTCTTTCCCTTACTGAAAAGTGTTTGAATAATCAGGAAATTAAAAATCAAATATAAGGCTTAAAAATAGTTTTACTTAAAATGGTTATCAATCGTAATGTAATATTTTACGTTAGAACTTCGGATTGGAGAAAATATTCTTTTGCAGACATTTGTGGTTGTTCCAAAAAATCTCAAAAGATAGCTAAGAACTATAACAACTATAAATAAAGCGTATCAATAAACTGAAAGATTGACTATATGCTTGATGTAGTGTTGTAATAATGGCACACATAATGACAATATTTGAGTGATCCACAAATGTTTGAGATAATTCTGTTCATTAATTGTATATTTTTAAAATCCTTACAAGTATTTATGCCTTAGTGAGAAATATATCTTTTATGAAAAAGATGATAACAAAAAAAAGGAAAAATTCAGAGACGTTTTCCTTGAAGAAATACACTTTAAATCATAGTTTTGCCATCCACTATTGGAAGCAGGACGAGAGGCTTATGCGGTAAAGCCGCCTAGAAGATAGTATCGCAAGGTCTCCGAGAAGAAAGTGCCGTATTCTCCACGCTTTGTAGAGGATTTTATTAGAATTGTATACTTATTAAGTAGCCATATGGTGAGACTTTATTCATATATAGATAGATATATATCTAACATCATTAAACATCCAATTCTATAAATCCAGAATCTCAGAAACAGCTCCTGAGCCTTCCATGAAATTATAGTTAGTAATTTTCTTTTTGCAGAAGATTTCTAAGGCATTGAATCGATGTAACTAGATTTTAGGTATAGAAAATCTCGTTTTGTCAGTATTTCAGTCAATGAATAAAATGTAATTAGAATATGAAGACAAAAGTGAAAATAGCTTAGTTGGGCAAGCGAGAAATCGTTTAATCTAGATAGCGCTGATTCAACCCCTGACTTTTCCTTTTTATTATTTTCCTCTTTTCTTTATTATTTTTTATATTTACAAAAAACACAACTTACGAAAAAATAAAATAACGTAATCAAGATATTTTTATACAAGGGCTTATCTCAAATCTGCTGTACATTTAGGGACAGTAACCTACATTCTCTTTCATTGGAGACCCTAACGCTATAGTGGCCATCGACATCTCAGCTTATATATGTCCCACTGGGCCGAAACCTCTTCCACATTTGGAAGGAAACTGACCTACAATACCGTGCTGGTGAGATATACAGGCAGTGAACTGTAATCTGAGTCACCATATATGAAAGTATAAAATGAATCAAAATTGCCAGTATCCAACTAAAAAGCTCAATCAAAATCACGTGCTTTTTCCAAAGCTTATAATTTATTCGAGATTCAAGTTCACGCCGCGATCATTGTCGAGATTCGGCAACTGCGTATATATAAGAGGGTGTACGGTTTTATTTCATTAGATAACTCTACAACACAGTCACGTCAACATAAACCAACCAATAACATGAAGACCTTTGTAAGTGCAGCATTTTAACTAAGATACACGTTTTATTTTAAAAGGGTATCCGCTAACTTTTGTAGTTTAATAATTTCTTTTATTTTCTATCAAATTAAAAAAGAAAATTTATCTGTATGTGTGCTGACAGAGTAAGAATACAAGTTACCGCGTCCTCTCTTACCCTTGGGTGTCGTAAGACGACTGAGGGATACGCTAAGGTATACAGTCAATGCAATAGAAGGAGAACTTGACCTAAAACTCTAGGTATACCTCCACATCTGACCAGCGCAATATAGTAGGATAATTTCCTACCTATTGTGGAGGAGGCCAATACCCAACAGTGGGGCTTATGTTGACTGAGATATTGACATTCTATCGGCTGTATCGCTATTGGATTCCATTCCCACTCGGATCAATACGTTGAGTGATCCGCAAATAGTTGTTCTGAGTCTGAGTGTAAATTGTGTAAATTAACGTTGGTGAAGTTACATATAATACAATCATTATTTTCTTAGCGAGTACTAATATTATTTGCATGTTAATCATGATGCTGTGAGTTTAAATCCTGTCGGCCAGCCACAGGTGACAAGGATTCGAAAACAGTGGTCGCCCTAATGGCGATAGAGGAAATATGGCGGGTTAAGGGATCGCGCATCGTCTTTGCCGTCGCCCGGACGGAATCGATGCACATCATAGCCTACCAAAAAAGAATGAGTTCAAATCCTGGGTAGGCAAAAAGTCTTACTGGCCCTTATCATATTTTTGCCGAGATTTATTCGCTCTCCATGACAGCCATAAACTATAGAACTATACCTGATCTATCGTTTTCAACAAAATTTTCTACTTATTCACCAACGCCGAAATTTGCGCGCCTTACTTTATTATATTCTATTCTCAAGTCTCCTAATTCTCCTAATTACCAATCTTATTCCTTTTCATTCCTCTCAATTAATCATCACAGGAACCTTCGTTCCGCCAACAGTTTGCTCCTACTTTGTCCATATTACCCTTCAGATCGTGTCCATTCTTGCCCAAACAATTCCCCTCTGGAATTCACTACCTCTCGATATCAAAATGTCCACCAGCCGTCACACATACTAAAAGAATGGTCGTTTCCATCTCCTAAAGAAATTAGCACGGGTGTCGATCAGGAACTCGCTCCCTACGTAGAACTAAAATACGCATGGAAATCATCATCATCCTCATCATTTCAGCTCATATACGTCCTGTTGGGCTCGAGCCTCCTCCACAATAGGAGGGAAATGGACCTTACTACGGGTCAGAAAGGTTGATATAGGGTTTTATTTCGACTTTTCCATCTTTTGCATAGATGTGTTATGTGTATTATACGACTTATTTCATATTTTACGACATCCACGGGCAATATAGTGGAAATAAGAATTATATTCTTACTCCGTCACCACGCGGAGACTAAACGTAGAAATACGTAAACATAGTATAATTTTAAGCTGATAAGTAGGTAGCTTAGTAGTAGCTTAATCCATCAGCTTGTTGAAATTCACTAGTAGACTAAGCTCGCCCGGGATAAAGTGTAATTATTATGGGCAATAAACGTTATTTTTAATCCTCAGGTTGCTTTTGCCGCTATCCTGGCCTGCGCTGCAGCAGCCCCTGGCCTCATTGTTGCACATGAGCCCCTGGTTGCCCATGTTTCTGCTCCAGTAGTCCACACTGTGCCGATAGTTGCCCAGAAGACGACTATCACCAAGAGCAGCCAAGTTGTGAATCATGGCTCTCCAATCCACGCAGTCCATACTGTCCATGCTGCCCCCGTGATTGCTGCTGCTCCTATCGTCGTGAAGGCTGCTCCAATAGTCCACGCCGCTCCAGTGGTTCACACCGTTCATGCTGCCCCAGTTGTCCATACTGCCCCTGTACTGGTCAGGACCGCCCCCGCTGCCATCAGCCACAGCAGTTCCGTCGTACACCATGGACATGTAGTTAAATCTGTCCCTCTTGTCGCTGTCCACCATTGATTTTATTGTTTTATCAAAGATCGGCTATTAAATAAGGTTTAAATTTTATTTTATTTTTTTATTTATTTTTTAATGCACCCATACTAAAGAAATACTGCATAGCATAATGGTCGAAGAAAAAAAGCAAACTGCATCAGACGTTAAAAGAACCTTTTAAATTCCATCTTAGTTCATATAAGTTCAACTACTTGGTTGGCAAGCCAAGCCTCCTTGGAAACAGAAAAACCTAATAAATTATTAAATCTCTATGTCTGTGGTGACGGAGTACGAATACAATTTACCACCCCCCCCCCCTCTTACCCGTGGGTGTCTTAAAAGGCGATATGTAGATAACATCTATGCAAGAGACGGAAAACTCGACGTAAAATAAGGTTTGCCAAGTCATTTTATTTATTTAAAACATAAAAGATCTTTAATATTGATATAGTCACTATAAGAAGTTGTTAGGTTAGCTATTTACGTAATAACTTAAGAAGAAAGGTGCCTTAAGCAGGGACTGAATGAGTTAACCGACTTGGTATAACATGGATCTCACAAATTTTTATGGTAGAAGAATTCAATTGCGAGGCTTGGCTTTTTTTACAAGTCTTGTTTTTGATGGTATCTCATTTCTTTTTGTAGATAGACCTACTTATTTGCCTTTTCGGTACCTTCTACTTCTTGAATACCAACAAAGGATTTTCTTAGAGCAGACTCTCTGAAAAATGAGACATCTCTCCTTTCCGCTTGAGTCAATTCTATCTAAACTGAGCGGAGAGATGTAGAAATAAAGAAATTTGATTGGTTTTTCGAAACACATCTCCTCTAGTCTCCTCTCCGCTTTGATGGCAATCGAGCTTAATGATGGCGTTCTTTCTATCAGATAAATTTGAGGCAATTTAGTTTGCTATTATACTTTGGGAGATTTTGGTACAATTTCATAAGTCACGTCCCACTGTTGCTTTTTCATTAAGTTGGTTGACCATTTTACAAGTTATCTTTGAACATAATTATATCTAGGTATCTGTCTACACCTATTATGCCAATCATCATTCAGCCTATCGCCGTCCACTGTGGAACATAGACCCCCTCATGCTTCACCATAAAGTGCGGTACTGTGGCACCTGCGTCCAACGACGCTAAAGGGTTGCCATGACTAGAGCTCATTTTTCTTCGCCTTATGAGGAATAATGACGTAGTCGCCACGTTTGGTAGGCGGGTTGGTTTTGAGATATCATACATTTCCCTGGCGAGAGCTGCTGCCCACTCTTCTTCCTGTTGAATCTTTTTTTTTAAATGACAACGCCTTGCACTAAGGGAATAATAATCCTTATATTGTGGGGGACTTTACAAACATATAATTCAACATCGCATCATCATTGCAGCCCTCATATGTCCCACTATTGGGCTCGGGCCTCCTCCATAATGGGAGGGAATTTAACCCACTATACCATGCTGGTCAGACATGTTGATATAGGGTTTCATTTCGAGTTTGCCTTCTCTTGCACAGATGGTATGTGCATATTATATCCCATAGTCGTCTTATACGATATCCACGGGCAAGATAGAGAGTGGTGAATTGCGGAAAGAACATATAATTAACCGACACAAGTTACATTCAGACTCAGAACAAGAATTTGTTGATCGTACAAGGTGGTGTCTTGCATGGGATTCGAACCCGCGACACTAGCGCGGTACGTTGGTGTCTTAACCACTACGTCATCTGCGCAGTCTTTAGCCGCTTGTTATGATTCCCATAGAGATGCAATTATGGCGACAAATGTATTCTTATTTTTTACAATGTTACATTTCATTAACTGCAAATGTAACTTTGCAATCCTATATATTTATATGAGTTTACAAAATTATTTATGCAGTTAGTGTATCTCGGCAACTGGATGATAATTATAATGTTTCATAATTTTTCCTTTATTTATACACTTAACACTAATTGTATTCTAAATTGAAAGCTTCTATGTCGGCTAGAAGTGCCACTTTAATATTGATGATCGGTCAGTCAGTGAGTGACAAAATTACGAAATTTTGACTAGTTATAATTCTTAAACTATTGGTTCAAATTGAATGAAATTTGAAATACACAATGTGTATATAATGCCTGCTAAGTTACTAAAAATTAAGGTTTCTAGTTTTATTAACAACGAAGTTATAGGGGGTCAAAAATGGCCTGAATGGCTTCGAGAAAAGTATGTTACGGCAGTTTTGCGTTTTGCCTGACTTTTTTTTTTTGCTCGACTTGGCGGGGGCACTGCCGTGCCCCTAGATTATCAAAAAATTAATATAAGCGCTTCGTTGAAAGAAAACCTGATTTGTATTTCGAACATTACTTAGCACAGCGGTTAATCATTGTCATTCAACGGCGTACTGAATAAAGCTCTTGCCTCTCCCAATTAGGAAAATAGAAGAAATACCGCATGTTTTGCAGTTAGACCATAGCTTGTACCTAGAATATGGCATAATCCCTTCAATCGCCCAGCAGGGAATTCTCATAAAGAGAAGATATTGTACAGTCTTAAACTATTCATAGCAGTGTTTGGAGAGACGGTGTGATGGTTAATTTGCCGACATAAGTTATCAAGTGTTGCGGGTTCGATGTTTCACAAATTGTTGTTCCGAATTTAAATTAATTTTGTATGAATGTAAAACCTCATAATACAAGGATTATTTCCTTAACATAATACTAATATTATAAATTCCCCCTCTGATGACATAATACACCACCCACTCTTTTACCTGCAGGTGTCGTAAAAGATGACCAATGAATATGACATATAAATAATATCTATGCAAAAGAAGGAAATCATAATCATCATCGCAGCCGATATACGTCCCACTGTTGAGCTTGGGCCTCCAGCACAATGGGAGGGAATTTGACCTCCTATACCATGCTGGTCAGACATATTGGTATAGGGTTTCATTTCGAGTTTCCTTCTCTTGCACAGATGGTATGCGCATATTATATCCCTTAGTCGTCTTTTACGACTACCACCGGCAAGATAGGGAGCGGTCAATTGTGTTCTTACTCCGTCACCACACAGGAAGAAGAAAAACTCGACATAAAATTTGGTACCAACCCGTTTGACCAGCGTGGTATAATAGGTCAATTTCCCTCCTAATTTGTAGCAGGCTTGCACCTGCACAGTGGGAGTGAGTCGAGATGATGAATAATTGGTCTGGCAAATTTTGTCCTAAATGATCGTCATTTGTACCTATCGTATTCTAAAACTGCTCTCGTCGAAGAGAACGAGACTTCAATTGAACAAGACTTAAAGAAGTTTGCCCTACATAAATAAAAGCAATGTAATGATTTCTGATGTTTCCTCGAGTATTACACATTGTAAATAAATAAAATTATTTTACGGATTTTATCGCGTTTCGATTTGATTTTTGATTACCCGACGATTCGAATACTTTACAGCGATCATATAGATAGTCAATATACAAACAAAACAGAATCCGTAAAATGGTTTTATTTAACAATAGCAATGTTATTTAATATTAACTAGTAAGTTATCAGACATCGTCTAAGATTTATCGTCTTAAATAGATTTATATTGATTTAATCATTACTTTGTAGTTATGTAAACATTTGATACAGTAAATAAAGTTACGTATAGTCTTGTTTCGCTGAACATTGTTACATTAATTTCGGTTAAATTCTTGACATTATTAAGAGGAATTTCCAGCTAAGTTCGCTTATCTTTGTGTACAAAATGAGGTGAAATTTTTGTTCAAGTCTCATTACTTTATATTAAAAGGATTAGGTATAAAGGTTATAATAATAATAAAATAAAAAAAATTCAAAAAAAAACCCGTAAGTCGCATTAAGAAACTTCGTTCTAATAATTATTTGTTTAAACGCACATCGTATTTTTTTTTATTCCAATTATTCGTTTTAAGTCAAAGAGTACATATTACAAAAGTTTTGACAATAGTTTTTATGACCCAGCACCTGTCTGATATCCAACCTTGTTGTGAATATAACTGTGAACTGTGGCGTAGCTATACCGTTCGAGGCCCTTGGCACATTCATCTAACTCCCCAAATATATAAGGATGCTTAACCAACAATAATAGTATTTATGTTGGGAAGTTGAGATTCTCCTCTAACCGGGGGACGCTTCCGGCTGGGGGCCCGTGGTATTTTGCTGACTGATCAGACTGCATCAGACATCAATAGTTGTCTTTTAGGACCTTCACGAATAAATTAAGGGTTGGTAGAATTATTTACAGCACCATTTCTATGTCAACATCATCATTGCAGCCTACATACGTCCCGCTGTCGCGCGGGCCCTCTCCACAATGGGAAGGAATTCGACCTACTATACCATGCTGGTCAGACATGCTGGTACAGGGTTTCGTTTCAAGTTTTGCTTCTCTTGCACAGATATTATATCCGTTAGTCGTCTTTTATTAGATCCACGGATATTATAGGGAGTGGTGAATTGTATTCTTACTCCATCATCAAACAGCACCCTTATATATATATATATATATATATGTATTTGAAGTTAAATATCAAGATCCAGCTTTAATCACATTTTCCATTTATTCCAATCACCGTCCACTAAGCGTAGATAAGGAAATTAATAACGTTCCATTACACGGAGGAAATAGAGCAAAATCGATTTGCCGGCTTCTTTACCGGTTCTTGGCGAATGTGTATAAAGATACGTAATTTTAAATTATATATGAGTCATTTAACTCACTCCCTGCTTATTTGTAGCCACTTTTACGAACAACACCTTAATTTTAGGTTACGCCTAAGGCAGTTTGTACATCAATGTTACATGTTGAATAATGCACAAAACAATTATTGATGTTATGTGTTATATTGTTAAAGTGTTACTTCAAATTAGGATGTGATAATACCAAGATCTCCCCAAAAAATCTAGTACCTAAAATTTAGATGTCATTAATAAAAACCGCCATAAATACAGCAGATACTGATTATTGCTATATTTTTTTAGTTTGTTATGAAATAATAATGAAGAATTTTTAAACAGTCTCTCGATGCAGGTAGCTGGGAACCGCTCTGAATGGCATTCTCGTAGGGAGGTCTAGGTCCAGCAGTAGACGTCTACGAGCAGATGGACAAACGCCTCATAATGCAAAAGTAATCAAACAGCCGAGTCTTTCATGGGGAATGCTCTGTGGAACTGTTTGACCTGGTACAACCGTCACCGTTTTACCAACGTACCACTCGATACCGTAGCAGAGTTTGCCCATTTCATCTGGAAACGTTATGAATTTCAACTGTACTTTTCCAGCGACAATTTTTTTCTACATACGTGCAGGCTCTGGAATGAACTACCTGCTGCTGTGTTTCCCGAGAGCTATGACATGTTCTTCTTTAAACGAGGTTTAATAAGAGCATTTACGTTATGTTAGGCAACAGCCTAGCTTTGCCCCTGGTATTGCAAAGGTCCATGTGCGGCAGTATCACTTACCATCAGGTGTGCTACTTGCTCCTTTGCCACCATTGGCATTAACAAAAATGAAGTTAGTCACAATCACCATGGAACGAAGTTCGTGTTGGATGTGTGATAGTAAGTTAAAAACAAAATCTCTATGGAAGTCGTAAAAATAGTGGGTTACCTCAGAATAGTTCTAAAACATTTTTATGGGTCTATTCGCCCTTTAACGTATGCAAAGGGAACACAAATTCTTTGGCCAAGTTTCTTTGCCTTCTTCACACAACTTTTAGACCATATATATATATATATCCCAACTAAACTACATTCACAAGGAGAAATAACGATAGGCTGATCGTAAACCTATTGCCAAAAGTTTTGCAATGTAAAGGGTAGATTTTTTTTGTTTGTGGTGGCAAACGAGCAAATATTACATACTAGCAACCCGCCCTCGCTTCGCTTCGGTTTTAGTCACCTTACTTGCGTAGTTCCCGTTCCCGTGGGAATACTGGGATAAAATATAGCCTATGTTACTCCCTAATATTTCTTATTATAGCTTGCCATTGGTGAAAGAATTTTTGAAATCGGTTCGGTGGTTTAAGCGTGAAAGCGTAACAAACAAACAAACTTACTTTCGCATTTATAATATTAGTAAGGATTTGTAGTATCTGAGACTGCCGTTCATGGACCTTTGATAGGCCACTATCAACTTTGAAAAAGTAAAGGGAGTGTGAATGCGTGCAAGTAGGTTCAGTAAAACTAAAGGCATCATCAAAACCCACCACACGCAAAAAATCTAAGAAAGTTCGTCTGCGGGCCCTCTTGTTCACCAAAGTAACAAAGCAGCTACTATTCAGTCGTCGATTTTCTGCTCAGTGCGGTACTACTCCAGACGGACCGACACGCGGCTGTAGACAGAAGAGTGTGGACAGTAGGCTCCTACAAAATATACGTGGAGAAGTACATATTATTGCCACTACAAATAATTGGGACAAGAACTGGATGATGATGACACGGTCCACTATGGGGTACCGGCTTTTTTGACATTAAGAGTAGAAATAATGAAGAGCAACAATTTTTAAACTTTAAACATAACGAAACACCAACCAATATCTTTTATTTTATGGAACCCCATATCAAATGGTCATAAATCTGAACGAGGGGACGAAGACCGGCGCTCCATCGCGCGTTGTCTCTGGCTGTGTGTTACTTTGCCATGGTCAGGGATGAATTCTTGCTAACTATATACTTGAATAATAGTAATGTGTTCTTCTAATCACTAATTTTGCTCAATGTAAAAATAATATTTGTAACTTTGGTATTATTTCACAGCTAAATTACTAAAATTAAAAGATATTTAATCTTGGCGTAACTCTGATGACTATTCTACGGAACCCTTAGTTTCTGCGGAATACACTTTAGGAATCCCTGATCTAGAGGGCTATGCTTTGCAAAGATTTAAACAGCAATATACATTAAAATAAAAAGATACATATAGATTTATTACAATTTTTCCTCCTCTTACTACGATTACCTACATAAATCATCATCATCTTGCTCTTATCCCAATTACTTGGGGTCGACGCAATATGTCATTTGTTTTGACATATTGCAAAAAGTTTCGGCAATGACTTTTATGACCGGCCGCCTGCCTGACGTCAAACCCTCCTTGGGAATGTAATCGTTGACCCAAATGGTACCAGATGGAGTTAGTCCGGGTCAATCTAGGGCTCTTAGTCGTCTTTTACGACACCCACGAGCAAAGCAAGGGTTGGTAGTATTCGAAGCCGCTACCACACAGTGTACAGATTACCTACATAAATAATTATGCAAATTTCTGACAACAAATCTTAAAGCCATATATGTTTTATGTATGCAAGATCGAGAGTAAAGATAAATGGATTGTAACAAACTAGTTGCTGCGAGATTCGCCATGTATGGTGTCGGTCATGGCTCTGGCGCATCGTGACATATCATAATTACTATAAATCTTGCTTGGAATTGTTAATAGCCTTTTTAATAAATACCGATAAGAAATATAAACAATTTTAAGGGAGTTTTAATCTTGTTGTTGCAATATTTCAGTCCCTTTCCGTGTGATGACGGAGTAAGAATCCATTCATCCCCTCTCTTACCCGTGGGTGTCGTAAAAGACGACTAAAGGATTAAGTATGTATATAGTATCTATGCAAGAAAAGGGAACCGCCGCTTGTGGGATCTAGTCCAGTCATAATTGTTTGAATTATATTACGTATCTTGTCGTTCGAGGGGCATCATACTGGAGCTAGTACAAGACATGTTATATGTCACATATCTACACAATTTTATATCAAGTAAGAAAAAAATAAATAAAAATAATAGACTAGCCCGTTGAGTTTCTTGCCGGATCTTCTCAGCAGCGTTCGCGTTCGGATCCGGTGGTAGCTTACTTTTAATTTAATTTTGTTAACTTGACAATATGTAAGTGCCCTCTCGGCCGTATGCATAATAAATGATTTGAAATTGAATTTGAAACCTTTTGAAGATTTACTCTCATCAGTTTCCCTAACGGGCCAAAAGAGGTGTAGCTTCAAAAGTATATAAAAGTCATTGTTTAACAATGTGAACATTATTGAAAAGTAGAGTAATACTCATATTATTACTATATAAAAACAATTCCATTACTTGTTTCAAACGATCGTAAAAATTCTAGGAGGCTTATAAAAAGTTTTGAGCCCTTCATCAATTTTTTTATATATTCAATAGGAATCGTGTCACGATAAAACCTTTTTTATGTATGGAAAAAAGGGAATTAAGTACAAAACTCGTTCGTTACCAGAGTTCCTAACATATAAGTATATGTATGAATATTTGTCGTTTCATTTTAGGAAGTACTTTTAAATCTACTAAATCACGTTGGTTAGAGGATTTGGAATTTTCCTTCCTTGTCCTTCGTCATCGGTGGAAGATGACGTAGTTAATTGTATTCCTACTTCTACCATTGTAAAAAAAACCCGTTAGTTTTATCATGATTAATTGTTTTGTTAAAAAATAAATAAACTATTAGTCATTCGTTTGATGACTATATGGGAACACCATGACGATTAAGAACTAATGGGCGTAATATGAAGGCATCTATGCAAGATAACGAAAACTAGAAATAATGATTTCTGATGTTTACGCGAGTATTATAGAATCATTTTCTTCTTACACTGGCAATAAATTTGTATCAAAATGTGGGTCAATATTTAATAACTAATTTCTGTATCGGGTAGATAATTATAAATTTTCTGCAGTAACGATGACTTGTTGGACGTGAGACATCTTGGTCCGCCCGTGACCATGAACGCTGCAAAGTGTTCGAAACGTCGGGTAATCAAAAATCAAATACAAACGCGATAAAATCCGTAAAGTAGTTTTATTTAAAACTAGAAATAAAATTATATATTAATCCCATAGGTCAATTGTCTACCTATTTTGGAAGGCACTCGCATAATAGTGAAACTTATAAGAGCTGAGATGATGATGATTATGACAAACTGTAATATTTTTGAAGTGAAAATTTTCTCAGACGCATTGGGCTTTTATGAAATTTGAGAACCTTTGAACTCACGACACCATTACCCTCAACTTAACCTATATCAGCTATACTCTAAGTGTGTTCCGCGGAACCCTAGGGTTCCGTGATACCTCTGTCGGGGTTCCGCAAGAATTTAGAAATAAAAAAATCAAAACACCTCTCTCTGGTCGCTCCGCGGCTGTGCGGACTCCGCGGCCGCGCGGAGACAAAACGCTATGAATGTTATTTATTTATTTATTTGTATTTGTATAAGCTTGTGTTACATTAGCTGGTACAATATCTCATAAGTTTGGTCTCAACAATTTTATACTTGTACAACGCGTTCGCTCTAAGTTTGCCGGTCTGTGGAATGCGCGTATCCTCCCCCACGTGACAACAAAACTTATAATGTGTCATAGTTTTACCCAAATATCTAACGTACACAATTTTTATTGTTACAATTAAATAAAAAATTTCGAACGTCATACACTCATACCTATCGCCAGCGGCAAACTTAAAACGAGCGGGTAGTATACTTGTAAGCGCTCAGTCTCTTTGATAAAAGCCGCCTCTGAATTAGACGCTATAGTTGTCAACTAGCGACTTTCGTCTCTAACTTCAAAGGATAAAGTCGATATTGTTTACAACGCTATTTTTAAATTTCTGTTTTTATTTTTGCTTTTTGTTTATCAAAGGTGCCGACTCGAGTATTTTCGAGAATATTTGAGATCGAGTCTAGGACTAAGTATAAAAGCGGCGATCGCGCGTTGGCGTCGTCAGTTGATGATTAGCGTTCGGAGCGATAAGTTACTACCTACTTACAAGCTCGCTAGCGAGAAACTAGTGTTCATTGTTTTACTGCCTGCTGTATTCTGTTGTCTCAGTTTTATACATTTCTTCCCTGTAGGTTCTAAATTTAGTCTCTTATACGCAGTAACGATTGTGCATTATTTAAACCCCACTATCCTGACTTGTAACATTATAAATAAAGAAGAATGGAACGTTGGCTTAAAGGTGTTAAACATGTTCCAACAACATCTTCTAATGACGCTGAATGTTCAAAAGCAATGCGCGCGGAGAATTTAGCAATCACCGATCCAGAAGATGATGCCACGAGTGCCACGACGTCAAGCTCGACGGTTTCAAAGACGAAAAAAAGGAAGTATGATGAATCTTATATCAGTTTCGGATTTGTTGATTCCAACGGCTCACCTCTCTGCATGCTCTGTAGTAAACTGCTTCCTAATAGTTCCATGGCACCTGCCAAATTGCGTCGACATTTAGAAACCGTACACCCCGAGACTAAAGACAAGAATAAAGAATTTTTTGTTCGCAAAAAAGATCAGTTATTAGAAAGTCAAAAAAATATGATGCATGTAACACAAACTACCAACGAAAAGGCCACGGAGGCATCATACTTAGTTAGCTATCGCATTGCACAAGCAGGTGAAGCGCACACTATCGCTGAGAAATTAATAAAACCATGTGTATTAGACATAACAAAATGTATGCTTGATGAAAAATCTGCAAAGCATCTTTCTACTGTTCCGCTATCAAACGATACTGTTTCACGACGAATCCATGATCTGGCAAGCTACGTCAAACAAGAACTAGTTACACGTCTACAAAATACACGATTCGCTTTGCAAATGGACGAGTCGACTGATGTCGCTGGTTTGGCTATCCTGCTGGTTATTGTGAGATATCCATATAAAAGTTCTTTTGAAGAAGACATGCTTATGTGTTCATCGCTGCTTACAAACACTACCGGGGAAGAAATTTTTAATAAAATAAATATATTTTTTGAACAACATAATCTCAGTTGGAACAATTGCATTGACATTTGTACATATGGGGCCAAGGCGATGACAGGTAAAACAGCAGGAGCAGTGTCACGAATGAAAAATAAAGCGCCTAATTGTAGTTCCAGTCATTGTATTCTGCATAGACAAGCACTTGCGATGAAGCAAATGCCGTCTAATCTAAAATTAGTTATGGATGAAGCGGTAAAAATAATTAATTTTATCAAATCACGACCACTACAATCCCGATTGTTCTCATTATTGTGTGAAGATTATGGCAGCAAACATAAAACACTGCTGCTCCATACAGAAGTGCGATGGCTGTCTCGGGGAAAAACTTTAACAAGGCTATTTGAACTTAGAGCCGAGTTACAAATGTTTCTTTCAGCAGATACTTCTTTTAATTTGAAGGACCGTTTGTATGATAAAACTTGGTTGTTCCGATTGTCTTTTATGGCGGATATCTTTCAAAAACTTAACGAATTAAATTTATCGTTGCAAGGTAAACAGACAACAGTGTTTCAGGCCTATAATAAAATAACTGCTTTTAAAAGAAAATTAGATTTTTGGATCATTTGCATTGGTAAGAAAGAAATAGAAAGTTTTACGTTACTCAGTGAGTTTGTTAGCGAAAACGACTCAGAAATGTTTGAAGATAATGTGTTTGAAGAATTGGTCCAATATCTCAGTTCGATGCGCGCATCTTTTGAAAAGTATTTTCCCGAAGAACACAATACAAAAATTAAAGTGAACTCCTGGATTCATAATCCTTTTTTACCCAACTTGGAAAAGCCTGAAAACATGTCAAATGAGATATATGAATCTCTTTTAGAAATGTCATCAGACACAAGTATGGAGTCATTGTTCAAAACGACGCCTCTTAATGATTTTTGGTGCAGAATCCAAGATGAATATGCAATGCTTGGCCAAATGGCTCTGGATATTCTTCTCCCGTTCCCAACTACATATTTGTGCGAAACAGGATTCTCTACCTACGCAGCCACGAAAACAAAATATCGCAATAGACTGGACGCCGAAGCTGATATGAGACTCCAACTTTCTTCCATCAAACCTGATATCAAGCAATTGATGAAAAATAAAAAACAGTTTCATACCTCCCACTAGTTAGATTTTTTCTTTTTTAATGTTTTCTATTATTGTCCTTACCAAGTGGTGAAGTAAATAATAATTAGTAACTGATACATTGTACTTTTATTATGCTGATTAATATAGAATACACTTATAAAAATAATTGTTTTATTGTAGGGTTCCATCAAGTATTTTGCTTCCCAAAAGGGTTCCGTCATTTAAAAAGTTTGAGAACCACTGACCTATATGAATATTAGTACCTACATACACTGGCCTTGTTTACACCACAGTTAAGTTTGGGTTTATATACATTGATGATATAAATATATATAATACTAGGCTATATTTTATCCCGGTATTCCCACGGGAACGGGAACTACGCGGGTAAAACGACTATAACCTATAACCGACGCGAAGCGAGGGCGGGTTGCTAGTCTATACTAATACTAGTAGACCCGGCCACGCGTTGCTGTGGCTAAGGTTTTTGTTATATTACATTTTAGTAAACTATTTATGTTATTGAATTGTAGCTTATATGACACGTTTGTAGGTTTGACATAGCAGCGCCATCTATTAGTTACTTACTCAATCCAGTCAACAGATATCGCCATCTCTTAAAATCGTTTGTAGTTAACAGATAATTGTGAATGTCAAATAATAGCCAAATAATTTGCAATAAAATAATATTGCGACTATAAATTAAGATGTAAGCTATCCTATCTTTCAAGTTGGATCAAACTGCACACGGTGTGAAAATTTTATTAAAATCAGTTAAGCAGTTTAGGCGTCCATCGCGGACAAACAACGTGACACGTCATTTATATACGTACAACATGATACATATAGTATATTCATATCAGAACTTTTCGAATCGAAACTAAAATTTTGATGATCCACAAATTGGTGAACTGAGTCTGTTGTAATTTGCGTTCGTTAAATTATATACCTATATCCTCAGTGTGTGGTATAATCAAAAATATTAAAAGTGTGGTTACGATATATATTTTTAAAGTATTTCTTACACTAGCATTTCTTGACGATTAAAAAAATATTTGCCCACGATTGAAAAAATACACACGTAATTATTCAAATTCTGCACTTCTATTAGCGCTCTTGGACTGCCACAATATGTTTCTTTTTAATGCGCTTTTATTAGCTTCAAACGTATGTATGTTAGTATGTTAATATGTAATGGAATCTTTGAACATGATTTTGACCCCCTTCAAAACGTCGGATTAACTCGAAATTTGGCATACTTATTAAGGACCGATGACAATTCAATATTTTAAACAGTTTGACCCATTATCCTTACTAGGATAATCAGGATGCTTTTTTTACAATAAAAAATATTTTTTTCTTATACACACTTAATTCAAATTTTTAAAATTTATTTTCTATTTTTTAGTTGGATTTTCTTTAAAACTATTATTTATTTTTAACAATGTAATCGTCTAAACTCATAAGTCCCACTGTTGGGCTCAAGCCTTCTCCAGAATAGGTTTGAAAATTTACCTATTTTACCCCGTTGATTGATTATTTAAGGAAGTGAAAACATCAAATACATTAACTTTTATAATATTAATTACGATGTTATCTTAATTAATAATTATACGCAAGAGTATACCGACAGCAATAGCAATTTAAAACGACATAGGTGTGGAGTTTCTGAGATTTTTATTAAGTATTTCTTTTACAAATATACAGCCTCAGTCCACATTCAAAGCAAAATATATGAGGGGCAACACGTTTAATGTATTTGAGGTATTCCAATAATCATTTAGACAGATTCCTTACCAAAATGGGACAGTTTGGCAAATTACTTTATTGCTATATAAATTGAACGCCTAGCAGTGTCAAGCAGTAATTATTAGAATATCGTATATAATGTATCGCTTGGTAAGTCTATATTATTTTATTACTAACAATTCTTCCTCCGCTTTGGTTTCGGTCACCTTTTTTGGGGTGGGTTATGGTCAGCGTATCCGATGCTCGGCTCCATCTGGGGCAACAGAGGGGCGGCGCGCGGCCTCATAACCTACCGTAGCCCGTCGCCTTCGTCGCTGGGCCGAGCACCAGTACCAAGTTCCTTATCCTCCGTGATCGATCTGACGGAATACCATTTTTTTTTCTTTTCTCTTTTTTTAGGGTGGGCCACGGTCAGCGCACCCACCGCCCGGCTCCGGCCGGGACGACAGAGGGGCAGCGCGTGGCCTCATGACCCACCCATGATACGTCGCCTTCGTCATTGGCCCGACCACCGGTGCAGGGTAACTTGTCTTCAGTGATCGGTCCCACGGAATACCCCGATCGCGGGGTACCCTCTCCTCTCGACGTTCCCCCTCGGGGACGTTGGTTACCGTCGCGCAGTCAGCCTCTCTGCGGGTGATGGACTAAATCCCCGGTCCAGTCACCCGCGGGCCTCGGCTAGGGCGATATTAGGCACAGATACTCGCACCTGCGCCGCCCAACTGCCGAGACGACTGCCTCGCAGAAGGTGGCAACCACGTCCCAGTTCCTGATGCTGCCGAGCATCTTCCTAGCAATGGTCGGCAGCGTCAGGTCGGCAATGATGATTGCGACGAGATCACGGCGCTGCTCAGCCCACAATCTGCTCTGACGATCTTGTGCAGGTACTTGCTGAAGCAGCCGTGCACCGTCAAGACCTGCACTAGTCGTAAGGAAAGCACCCCGTGTGTCCAACCACTCCATCAGCACCGGCCGGAAGGCCTCGACGGTCCAGACACCGTATCGAGGCCTCTCCAGCCGGACTGTCCAGCGGGCATTGACGTCTACCTGTCGGGTACCCTCTCCTCCCGACGTACCTTTCCCGGGACGTCGGTAGCCATCACGCGGACAGCCTCTCTACGGGTGACGGACTAATCTCCGGTTCGGTCACCCGTTTCAATCACCTTGCCTTTAAATTTCCAATATCTTCTAAAATATTAAGATATGTGACTACATTCCATGAAGCTTCGAGTTCGATTCTCAGACCAAGCAAAATTTTATAGAGGTTTCTTGAAAGAAAAACTAGCCTAAGTTTCGCCTTATCTAAACAGGTATCTGGTAATAATAAAATATTATTAAAATTGGTCCAGCCGTTTGGAACATTACCAGAAATAGACAGACAAATAAAAATATTTAAAATGGGTTTCAGACATAGATATCGTGTAAATAACCATGTGAACATGAAAAATACATATTATTTCAACATTACAAATAGTTCAATTTTATTTATTTGTAGAAATATGTGTAGGCGTTTAAGTGCCTTAACAAAATATTAACTTGCTTGTAGATCAAAGTTTAATCGCTAACAGAAGTTATACTATGAATATAAATGTTTCCAAAAAGGCGCCTAAATTTATACCTTTATATATATTTTTTTTTTCGCGTGAGAAAAGACCGACGTCCTCCCCGAGGGGGGGACGTCGGTCGATGGGAGGGTACCCCAGTTAGGGGTATTCCGTCGGGCCGACCACTGACGACAAGTTAACGCTGCTCCAGTGGTCGGCCCAACGACGAAGGCGACGTGGTTTTCGGGTGGGTCGCGGGAGTTGCGTGCTTAAGCTCCTCTGTCGCCCCGGACGGAGTGGTGTGGAGGCGCGCCGACCGCGGCCCACCCACAAAAAAAAAAAAATTTTTTTTTTTCCATTCATGTATATTTGATTGAGCTTATTCTAAACGGCAAAACCGATTTTAATGTTTTTTTTTGTATGTATTCAAGTGGCTAGGTCTGGGGGTTGAACTGGGTCTGGGGGTTGGACTGGGTCTGCGGGTTACGATCAATTCCAAGCTACGCACTACACTCACTTGCCAGGGTGTGTAAATATAGTGTGTAAGTTTAAAATAAGACTAAGGCTTATTTATGATATGCATATTACATTTCTGTCTGGTGACGGAGTAACAATACAATTCACACTCACGCCCATGAGTGTTGTTAAAGATGACAAAGTGATATGATTTGCAAATAATACGCAAGAGAAGGAAAAGCCGAAATAAAACCCTATAATTTGACTGATCAGCGTGATATAAAAGGTGAATTTCCCTTCTATTGCTGAGGAATATCGAGCCTAACAGTGGGAGGTATATGAGATAAGATGATGATGAAATGATCCAAAATTTTGCATTTATAAAAGCAGAAAAATTCTTTTTAGATAGTCGTATGTGTTTATGAAAGTCCTCGAACAAAAGAACTTGGTGGTACCATAATCTGTCTAAAAAAGGAGGCCTCTTTTTTTGGCGTAGACTACGGTCAGCACATCCGCCGCCTGGTTCCGTCCGGGCCGACAGAGGGGCGGCGCGCGGCCCTGTACCCCACCCGATAGCACATATTGCCTTCGTCGTTGGACCGACCACCAGTGCAGAGTTGCTTGACTTCGTGTTCGGCCGGACAAAAAAAAGGAGGCATAAATGTTAAGCCAATTTGATGATGAATTGTATATCTTTCAGATCACAGTCCTGTTAATCCTGGCAGCTGTTCAGGTGGAACCAGCTCCTGTGGTTGTGTTACCTTCGGTCTATCATTATCCATCAATATACCACGCACCAATACCGCATACAGCACTGATCCATCAAGTATCATTGGTCCATCAGCCAATACACCACGAGATACATTCACCATATTTGTTTTAAAGTCTACACGGCTCACAGAAGACGATGCCTCGATATCATGGTCTACCCAAAAAATTTCTTTCAGTGCTAACGGTGGCAAACGAGCAAACAGTACACCTGATGGTAAGTGTTGCTGCCGCTCATGGACAGGGTCTTTACAGGGTCGCTGCCTACCGCGAAGAAAGTGAAGGGAGTGTGAATGCGTGCATTGAGGCTTGGTGATATACCCTCAGATAGTTGGGTTTCCGGCTCTCTCACTCGCCGAATGAAGCGCAGTAACAAATTGCTACTACTCAGACGTCGATTTTCTGCGAGTGTGGTACTACCCCGGCGGACTGGCCCGCGGCTGTAGACAGATAACTGTCGACAGTGTGGTCCTACCACTCTTAAATAGATATAGATAGACACGCTATATTCGGTTATGGGGTTGGAAAACATCCATGCCGCCACCTCTGCTGGTTCTAGCGGAGTATGATCAGGCCATTGACCGTCTCTTAAAAAAAATAAAAAAGTCTAACTGCAAATACCTTGAATATTTAATTTTGTCATTATTAATATAATTTTATTATATGTGTAATTGTTTTTTTTATGAATAAAGTTTTACATATTACACTTTTTTTATTTTATTACCTTTAGTGTAGGACGAAATTAGGTGGATCGACGACCTAATGAAAGTTGCTGGGCTTCGTTAGAAGCAGGAGACACAGGACCGTATTTTGTGGCGAAACATGTGGGGGTGCTATGTCCAGAAGGGGCCACGATAGGATGAATGACGATGATGATGATTCTTGTCTTTATCTTATGTGAATATAGATGTCCAGGATAGTTGTCTATATAGATCATTTTACTCAGCTCATATGTTGCCCACTTCTGAGCTATTATAGCCTTCTCTACAATAAATAGGAAGGCAATCGATCTATTACATCACACGATACAGTTTGTATAGCGTTTTGTTTAGAGTTTTCCTTCTTTTACATAGATGTTAAATTCGAAATAAAACCCTATGCCAATACGTCCGACCAGCGTGGTATAGTAGATTAATTTCGGGTGACGTGACCGAGGATTAGTCCGTCACCCGCCGAGAGGCCGACCGCGTGAGGAAAGACCGACGTCCTCCCCGAGGGGGGGACGTCGGTCGATGGGAGGGTACCCCAATAGGGGGTATTCCGTCGGGCCGACCACTGATGTCAAGTAACCCTGCTCCGGTGGTCGGCCCAACGACGAAGGCGACGTGGTTTTCGGGTGGGTTGCGGGAGTTGCGTGCTTAAGCCCCTCTGTCGCCCCGGACGGAGTGGTGCGGATGCGCGCCGACCGCAGCCCACCCATAAAAAAAAAAACAAAAAAAAAAAAAAATAGTAGATTAATTTTCCTTCCATAGTGGAGGAAGTTCAAACCCTGCCACGTCTATAGGCTGAAATTTTGAAAAGATGTATCTCAAGTTTAATAGATACCTAAACTTAGGTATTTCATTTCTGCGATGCTTGACAGAAAATTTAATTATAAAAGTAATTGACATGGCACTTAATAAATCTTAAAACTATCGTAATATTTGCATAGTTACAAAGTTATAAGCTTTCAGAATTTAATATCGGATAATATTAAGGATTTATGTATGTACATAAAAACTACCAAAGTATTAATAGAAATATGTAACGTAAAAGGTATTAATAATAACATATGAAATCAACGCGATTTTGTTGTCGGGACTTCGACTAGGGAATTACCCGTGAGGGCAACCTATCGGGCAGGTCACTGTTGTTATGTGGTGCAGGGTTTTAGTTCTAGCATTCCCTTTCTTGCCTGTTTATTATCTATTTAATTAAATTTGAAATTATTTACAAACCTAACTAATATTATAAATGCGAAAGTTTGTATGTGAAGATGTTTGTTGCTCTTTCACGCAAAAACTTCTTAATGGATTTTTATAAAACTTCACAATTAACTTACATATCAGAATAACACATAGGCTATAATTAATCCCGATATTCCCACGGGAAAAGGAACTGCGGGTGAAACCGCAGGGCGCTGCTAGTGTATTATAAATCCTGAGAGACCAATTAGATTTTATCAATTATATTAAATTAAATAAATAGTAAATAGGTAAATAAAACTATTTTATGGCTTTTATTGAGTTTGTTTTTGATTTTTGATAGCCTGACGTTTCGAACACTTTAAATCGTTCACAATGAACACTTTCATCATCATCATCTTCATCGCAGCCCACACACGTCCCATTGTTGGGTTCAGGCCTCCTCCACAATAGGAGGGAAATTGACTTACTATACCACGCTGGTCAGACGTGTTGGCATAGGATTTTATTGCGAGTCTTCCACCTCGCACAGATGTTACATGCCAGTTATATCCCTTAATCGTCTTTTACGACATCCACGAGCAGGATAAGGAGTGGTGAATTGTATTCTTACTCCGTCACCACATGGCAAACTTCTACCATTACTTTATTCAATAGTACATAATTATTGATTGTATATAATTATTCAATGTTAAATGTATCGATCGTGACCGCGTTTATTGTAACCTTATTACTGTGACTTTATTTGTCGCTACTAAGGGTCGATAGAAAGGCTTCTGTGTGGTGACGGAGTAAGAATACAGTTCACCACTCTCTATCTTGCCCTTGGATATCGTAAAAGACGACTAAGGGATATAATATGCATATAACATCTATGCAAGACAAGGGAAACTGGAAATAAAACCCTATACTAATCCGCCTGACTAGAGTGACCTACTATACGTAGGTAAATGTCCCTTCCATTGTGGAGGAGGCTCAAGCCCAGCAAAGGGACGTATATGAGCTGAAATGATGACGATTTTGTAAAATATTGACAATAGTCAAAAGCAAAAACTTTGTTACCCCTTTTACGAAAATTATGTGGATGGACAAGTATGAAATCTAGCACAGTTGATGTATATAATGAGGAGAAGTGCATAAAACTGAAATTTCTTATAATATTGGATTAGAAATACATTAAATTCATTAAAAAAGGCATTACGCACACTACAACTCAATCGCTACACACAGACACACACACACACACACACACATGTTTGTGTGAGTGTGTTGCGTAGCAACGCTTATACACTTTTGTTTATAGTTAAAAACTCTGGTCGAACTGAATGTCAAACAATCATAATTATGATGACAATATCTAATACAGGTTTGTGCTTATATATTAGTTATTAGTGAAATACAGCTTGCTCAATTTACAATTAAACATAAATAAAAATAAAGAAAATTGTGTAGCAGAAAAATTAATTAAAATGAATTATGGCCGAATTTCGACCACACGGCGACCACTAGTTGGAATAATTCTGTAAAATTTTTAAAAAATACAGGAAATTAACGAGTATGACGATGTTCTCGTTTGTCTGTCGTCAAATCAATTATTTATGATTCAACATCAGGAATCAATACAAAGAATACACTATAATTATAACCTATGATGTTTATTCAACGGCATGTCATTATTATTACAACATCTATTGTTATAAATAGTCAAACTCTAGTATATATAATGATTGAAGATTGAAGCTTCAGATATTAAAACATCATCATGGACAGGTCCTGTATCTTTATTGTAAGTAGATTTATGTTTTAATTATTTTCTGTTCGAAAATGTTTATACGAGTATTCATCGTCCTCATCTCAGCCCACGTCCCACTGTTGGGCTTGGGTCTCCACGTTTGTGAGAGTGTCTCACTATACCACGCTGGTCAGATGTGTTGGTATAGAGTTTTATTTCAAGTTTTTCTTCTTATCCTCATCATCACAGCTCATATATGTCCCACTGTTGGGCTTGGGCCTCCTCGTTTGTGAGAGGAATTTGACCTACTATACGACGCTGGTCAGACGTGTTGGTACAGGGTTTTATTTCGAGTTTTCCTTCTCATCCTCATCATCACAGCTCATATACGTTCCACTGTTGGGCTTCGACCTCCTCGTATGTGAGAAGAATTCGACCTACTATACCACGCTGGTCAGATGTGTTGGTATAGGATTTTATTTCGAGTTTTCCTTCTCTTACTTAAATGTTATATGAAATATCCCTTAGTCGTCTTTTACGACATCCATGGGCAAGATAGGGAGTGGTGAATTGTATTCTTACTCGGCCACCATATAGACAGCGAGTGTTAAACATTTAAAATAAAATGATTTTTACGAATTTTGTAGCGTTTGTGTTTTAATTTTGCCGAGGTCTTGAATATTACTGGGGTCTACTAACTATGCAGGAAAATAAAAATCAAATAAATTCAAACGCAATAAAATCCGAAAAAAAATATTTTCACAGTTATTTTCTTTTGGTCTTTATGCTATAATAGATACTACGAATATTAGATATTGTCATTAGTCCGTTGTTGTAATAGACACGATTAATAGCTCGTTGCAAACTGAGCTGCTGAAGCTACACATTTCTGACTAAGGTTAGGTAAAATTTAAAATTCCTCGCAATAGAAGAATTATTTCTTTGTTGTCAAATATTTGGAAAAAAAAAGTAATTGCTTGAACTTTATAACTTTTGTGTAATTTTCGTTTTCGAGATACTCAAATACTAAGTCCGTCTTAAATCGCAAATTGTTATTATCCCTTATTCGAAACTGAAGAAAATATATTTGCATACATACAATAGAATCCAATAAAGAATGTTCTCTTAGATACTTGATGTAGGTACCTGAAGAACAGTACATTATAACTTCAATCCTGACTATCATTAAAGTCTGTGACAGTTGATAAAGGGGTTCAGTAACGTCAAATATCCTGACATCTACATAATACCCGAATAGTTATACCTTTGTATTATAAAGTTCATATTTTAGCTGAAACTAGTTAGACTAGAAATACGACACCAATATGATTGGGTATAATAAAATTTCAAAGAATATTATAAACTTTACTGTTTTAAACAAACTTTACCTACACTGAGAGGGGAAATTAAACTACCGTACCATAAAACTACTAATGATATATGTGTCTATGAGTCTAAATGATAAGTCTGTGATTTAAATTAAAAAATAAAAAATAGCGTAAGTACTAAGTACGCGTCAGAAGTGAAACTTCTTTGGTTCCATGTGTTTTTATCAGTATTAAAAAAAAATGAGTGTGCGTTTAAGACCGCATGGCAGAAGTGAAAACTTCATTGGCCAATCCCAATCAATTAAATAATAATAATAGTAATGTTTCAAAATAAAAAAGTTGGGTTAACTTTTAATTATATTATACATACATACATTTATATATACGCATATAATATAAACATGAGGTGACTTACCTATACGATCGAATCCCTTTATATAATATCAATAATTATGATTAGTGTAACGGTTATTGTTTATAATTTTTTTTCAATATATATTATTTTTTCAAAATGTATTATTTTTCAATATTATCAAACCGCTAAATACACGCACTAACCTCACAATGTAAAACAGATAGTTGTTAATAATAATTATTATCATTACGTATCAATTATAACTATTAATTTAATAAAGACAATTAAGACGTAAGAATTGATCATACGAAATACAGCGATACAACTGCGAAGAGATGACGGATCAGCCTAACTTACTACCCACGAAAAAATCTGTGTGCGGTGCGCCTAAAGAAGTTTTCACTTCAAAAATCTCTTGAGCTTTCTCACTCACTTGCTCCCTACTCCCGCCCCATGGCGTGCTCTCACTCTCAATCGCTCTCTCCCTCTTCTTCGACAAGAACGCTGCACATCTTCGTGACGCTAAATTGCGTTTCATCCGTAAAAAATTTACTCTCATGCGCGCAAAGAAGTTTCACTTCAAAGATCGTCACACATTCTGCCCTTATCTCTATTTTATCATCATCATTTCAGCTCATAAAACGTCCCACTGTTAGGTTCGAGTCTCCTCTACAATAGGAAGTAAATTGACCCACTATACTACGCTCGTCAGACGGGTTGGTATAGTTTTATTTTGAGTTTTCCTTCTCTATGTAATGTTGTATACATAATTAATTCCTTAGTCGCGTTTTACGGCACCTACAGGTAAGAAAGGGGGTGGTGACTTGTATTCTTACTCCGTCACCGCACGTAAAGTCTAAAATAGTAGTAGATTAGATAGTATTGTTTCAAACGTTTTATAAGTTTGACAATATGTAATTGCCTCCAAGGGGCTTACGCAGAATAAATCATTCGATTTGAAGATACTTCCAGTGAAGAATAACAGAGTTCTCAAAATTATAAATACTGTCTATAATATTTTCTTTATTATTCCTATGATAAAACATTATTGATTGTAAATATATCAACATGATTACGATTTATTAGAAACGCGTGCCGAGAGATATGTTAATATCTTATAGAAGCTCAGATATCCAAATATTTGATACAACATTGGAATATTGTTATTATTTTGCATTAGAATTAAAGTATACGAAGATTTATAAAAATGTTTGTGAATAAGATTTTAAAAAACAATATTGCTAAGAAACACATTCTTTTAATGCGACAGATTTTGCATAGTAACTGGTATAAATAATAAAAAGTTTCTATAGCTTAATACTTAGAATAATCATCGTCATCATCACGGCTCATATATGTCCCAAGGTTCGGCTGGAGTCTCCTTCATAACAGGAGGGACATGCTACGTTGACCAGACCAGACCAGACCAGGTTGGTGGTTTTGTTTCGAATTGTCCTTCTCTTGCATAGATGTTATATGCGTATTATATCCTTTAGTCGTCTTTTACGACATCCACGAGCAAGATAGAGAGTGACCTATTGAATTCTTATTCCGTCACCACACGGACATTTAGAATAATATGTCGTTTATATAGTTTTTTATATTTATAATTATGAAAATGTCAGTAAATAATTTTTATGCAGTTTTAATTTATCGAAAAACTGGTATTAATGCTCTCTTGTTTATAATAAAAACTGTACTTCAAAGGTTTGAACTCATAAAAGTTAGAAAAACAAAATATTAGTCTTCAAAAAACTAGCAAAAGAATTTGATTCAATACAAGGATTCAATTAATACAAAATTTTAATAACAACTTAGTTTAGTTACAAAAGTAAAGAACAGTTTTAATGAGTGAGAAGTTGTTAATGGAAGAAAATAAAAGCATAAGATTAAGGTAATTTATATAAACAAACTTTATATCAGTAGAAAAAGAACTGAGGATTCTTGCCACACTGCCCCCAGGAGGTTTATAAGCGTACTTATAACCGCAAAAATTTTATTTATAGCGTGGACAAAGGTCTAACTATTTTTAGTCCATAATAAGACAAACTACGTTTTTTTTTTACCTTATTTTGTTTTAATTCTGAATTTATTTATTTGTACTTAAATAGACTTTTAAGAATTAGCCAGATAAATGTAAACATGACTTAGTCCTCTCAACAAGCCATTCCGTGCCGAGAGTTGTGGATACTAAAAAGAGAACAAAAACTCAAAATAAAACCCTGTACTAACCCATTTGACTGGAGTAGTATAGTAGAAGGAAAATTGACCAATTTCCCTCCTATGGTGAAAGAAGCTTGAGTTAAGCAATGGTACGTTTTTTTTTAATTGCAAACGGTGGCAAAGAAGCAAACCGTAGATAGACCTGATAGTAAGTGTTGCTACCGCTCATTGACAAAGGTATATTTAGGCCGCTGCCTACCATGAAGAAAGTGAAGGGAGTGTGAATGCGTGCAATGAGTTTCGGTGAATCTAAAGGTATCACCAAAACCCAACACATGTAAACACTCACAAATTTGTGCTTCCAGCCCTCTCGCTCACCGAACGAAGCGCAGTAACTAATTGCTACTACTCGACGCGAGAGTGTGGTACTACCCCGGATGGTCGGCCCGCGGCTTTAGACAGACAACTGTCGACAGTGTGGTCCTACCACGTATATTAGCTGTAACGATTCATAATCAGGGAAAATCCCATTTAAAACTCATTTAAGCTCTATATAATGATTTCTGATGTTTACGCGAGTATTATACATTTTAAATAAAACTACTTTACGGATTTTATCGTGTTTGTGTTCAAAATTAACATTAATTTAGCATCATGTCACCTGAGTTTTCTTGCCGGATCTTTCTCAGTGTGACCGTGTTCCGATCCGGTGGTAGTATACTAGATTATTAGTTAGTTTTTTAAATATAATTACTATTAATCTTAATGTTTGAATATTACTAACCATAAACAATATAATTTTTTCATATAGAATCATTTTCTTCTTACACTGGCAATAAATTTTGTATCAAAATGTGGGTCAATATTTAATAACTAATTTCTGTATCGGGTAGATAATTATAAATCTTCTGCAGTAACGATGACTTGTTGGACGTGAGACATCTTAGTCCACCCGTGACCATGAACGCTGTAAAGTGTTCGAAACGTCGGGTAATCAAAAATCAAATTAAAGTATAAAGTTTTATTTAAGCTCTATATGTACTTATCTCTGATAATATAAGTACAAGTTACTCCTTGTTACTTAACGATTAGTCTTAATAGTTTGTCGTGTACGCGTAATACAAGTTGCAAATAGCTTTAACT
This sequence comes from Lymantria dispar, assembly GCA_032191425.1. Lineage (NCBI taxonomy): Eukaryota > Metazoa > Arthropoda > Insecta > Lepidoptera > Erebidae > Lymantria > Lymantria dispar. The sequence goes on from CM063449.1 coordinate 1,684,773, forward strand.
AGATTAAGGCTTACGTCTAGTAGGTCACTGTCACATATCAAAGTCACAGTTGAAGGCAATGAGTTTTTCATGGGCATTTGCACTATATAGGCATTTTGATATGATGGGTTTGTAAAAGTAGAGAATTTCATAATTGACTTTTACAAATCTGCTCACCGTATAAAAATAAGTGTTTTCATTTAATTAAAATGAAAAAGATGTTTTTTTTTAATTAATAAGATTTTTATAGTATCGTCATTTCAGCCCCACTGTTGGGCTCGGCCTTCCTCCACTTTGAGAGGGAAACTGACCTTACTATACCATGCTGGTCAGACAAGTTGGTATAGAGAAGAAAAGGTGGTATAGGGTTTTGTTCAAAATTTTGATTCTCTCGCATATTATATACATATTATATCCTTCAGTCGTTTTTTAAGACACTCACGGGCAAAAGAGGGTGATGGAATTGTATTCTTACTCCGTCACTATACGGAAATAATGTCAATGTTACTAGTATTCGAAGCTACCACCAAGCAGATTCAATCAAACTATAAGGACATTATAAAATTCCGTCGGACCGATCACGAAGGACAACAAGGAACTCGGTACCGGTGATCAGGCCAACAATGAAGGCGACGAGCTACGGTGAGTTATGGGGCCGCGCGCCGCCCATCCGTCGCCCCGGACTAGGCCGGACAAAGGGTGCACTGAACATAGTCCACCCCAAAAAAAAGGACATTATAAAATAAAACACATAATTCTTTTTACAGATGCTCGCTGTCATGGCGCTTTCATCAGCGACTCCATACTACGGCATGGACTATCATTCTACGGTCCATATGCCCCATTATCCCGTACAACATACCGCATATGTTTCGCCGTCACATGTATCACCAGCACATAATTATTATGTAGTATCTGTTGTACCACCTGTACACACCATGCCTTATGATTACAAGTACAAAGTGAAGGGTCATATACCATCTTATCCAATGTATTATTAAAATAAATCCTTCTGTAATTTGATAAAAATCTATTATTTACCTTTATCCTATTATCATAATTTATCATAATTTATCATCATGATCACGGTTCATATACGTCCCACTGTTGGGCTCGGTATTCTCTAAAATAGGAGGGTAATTGACCTACTATACTACTCTGATATTGTTAATATAGGGCATTATTTCGAGTTATTCTTCTTTTTCATTCAATTCAAATTCAAAATCAAATTATTTTATTATGCATAAACCCTGAGAGGGCACTTACATATTGTCAGGTATACAATTTCCAAAAAAAAATATACTACCACCGGATCGGAACGCGACCGCTACTGAGAAGATCCGGCAAGAAACTCAGCGGGCTTGTCATTATTTTTAATTTTTTTTTTTCTTCTTACTAGTTATACAATTGTGTACATGTTTTGTAAGAACAAGCTCCAGTGTGATGCCCTTCGAACCGCAAGACACTTAATATAATTTAAACGATTATGGATTGATCGAACATTGATGTTATATGCATATTTAATCCTTTAGTGGTCTCTTACGACACCCACGAGCAAGAGTGGGGGTGGTGAATAGTATTCTTACTCCATTATCACAAGGCGTCACATGCACTTCCAACTGCTGGGCTTCAGTCTCCTCCACAATGGAAGAGAAATTAACCAGCAATATCACGTTGGTTAGACAGGTTAATGTAGGGTTTCATTTCAAGTTTTCTTTACTTGCATAAACGTTAACTGCCTATTTTAATCCCTTATTCATCTTTTACCACAGCTACGGGTAAGATAGTGAGCGATGAATTGTATTTTTATTCCACTTTCTAGCGTTTAAACTTACTGAACTTCTGTTAATGTTTTATTAAGACATTATTCGGCCATTGTTGTATTGTATTCCCTTTAATATTGTAAATTTGAAAGTTTATTAAGATGTTTATGTTTCTTATTCACTTACTCGGAAACTGTTAGCCAGATTTGGACAATAATTGATTCATAGGTAGACAATTCTGGATTAACGCTTAAAAAATTTATATCTGGTAATATATTCTCTTAGGATAATAAATAAACTGTAATTTTCTGTTCATCTCCGTCCCCATACGTCCCCGATGGACTGGAGGAGAACTGAGCTACCACGCTAGTTAGACGTATAAGCATAGGGTTTATTTTGAGCTTTCCTTTTCTTGTATAGAACACCTATGCATGTATATTATATTCATTAGTCAACTTTTAAGATACGGGCAAGAGTGGTGTTGCTGATTTGTATTCTTACTCCGTCACTACACGGAAAACTTTGCTATTTTACTCAGTCAAACATAATCCGTTGAACGCATTTGACTAAAATGACTTCTTGGAAAATTACTTTTAATGCGGGTGAATAAGGCTGGTAATACCTCGCCTGTGAAATGGGATCGCGATTGCAGTTGGTGCTATGAGTTCCCCAGGACAACGCTGCTAACCACTTCCCTTAAAGATACTGGTTGAAGAAGAACCTCAACCAGTATCTTTTTACAGGATAATAAGATAATGTTTGCAATAATTGTATTCTTAAACCTAGTTTTACTTAAGTCATAAAATATTAACCAACAAAATTGAGTATTCCAAAGACCGTTTATAAAAACATTGCAGTCCAGGCGCTCCACAATTGGGTCACATAAAGGGCTCTGCATATTAGGGCCGTATAGTACCGTCAGCTTGAATTGCCCACTTGTAATAAAGTCGTTTGGGATCATCGGCCACGGGAAAAGGGATTATAGGACGTTTAGGAAATTGTGTTAACGACGGTAACCTGATTTATCGTATGTTTGCTTAAGCCGTTGTGACCGCGTTAGCTAAAATATTTATATACAAATTCTATTGACTATATAGTAAATAATAGCATAAGTTATAGCTTCATTATTAAGCAAAGGTTTGCTTTTAAATAGAAAGAAATTTGTTCTATTAAATGATGATGTTTAAAGAATTTGGTATTAAGATTTTTTTCTGATATTCCTACCAGTCTTTTCTACTCTTGCAGTCAAGTTATCTGCTTTTATCTTAAGTCGAATTTTAAGATAGTAGGTATAGTAATTTTCATCTAACTATTTCTCTTGGGTTTGATTCCTCCATATCTACAAATTGTTGTTCTCAGTCGGAGTGTAATTTGTGTCAGTTATAAAGAGCGAGTTGGTAGCAATGCGAAGATTATTTCCTAAGTGGAGACATTTAAAAAAATACGCATAAATACAATACATGGGCCTTTCATAAAGAAACAAACGACTTTGCACGGTTTTTGTTTCGACTTTTCCTTATCTTTCTGTGATCCCTAACCTCGATAACTACTTACATTCCTTGAATAACTTAAATACAATATCATTATCAACATCAACTTAGCTCGTATACGTCTTATTGCTGGACTTAAGAATCGTTCACAAGAGAAAAGAAAATTAACATACTACACCACGCTGGTCAGACGAGTTTGTATAGGGATTTATTTTGAGATATCTGTCTCTTATATAGATATTGTATGCATATTTAATCCCTTAGTCGTCTTTTACGACACCCACGGATAAGAAAGGCGGTGGTGAATTGTAATTTTACTAAGACAGGTTGGTACAGTGTTTTATTTCGAGATTTTCATTTCTTGTATATAATTATGTGATCTACATATTATATCCCTTAGTTATCTTTTACGACACTATATCGACTGTATACTAACTCCATCACTACACGGGATATACAATTGTAGTAACCATTGTATCCTTACACCTACAGCATACGGAAGGTCCCTATCGTGACTAATATTAAGCATAAATTGTATACATTAGGTATTAATAAGGTTAACAAGTAGATATAACGACAATTATAATAATCCGATCGTACCGACAACATAACAATATGTTATATATATCTGTACAGTGTGTATGAATTGAATTGGCGATTGAAAATCTTATATCTTTAACCGAGCAATTATTGTATACATATATACAGGCTGTATCAGGTTATGGGGCAACTGGTCAAAAGGGAGCTAGGCAATGGTGGTAGGAACCCATAAAAAAAAATTAAACGAAAAATATTGATCCGTTTAGAAATTCGAGACATGTAAAATTTTCAATTTTGTCATCGCTTTTTCGTATAAATCTGATTGAAATGTATAAAGTCAATGATACTTAATACGCAACATATTCATACTTTGTTATATGGTAAGTATATACCCTGTATATATATGTATATATGATCCCAGCAACGGCGCCAATGATTTTTATGAAATTTGGCATACTAGAGGTTCCGAGGCCAAAAACCGTTCTAGCTAGGTTTTATTTATAGAAAATAATGTGTTGTCGATGTTTTTAGCTAATCAATACAATAACATAAAATGTCAATAGAATGAGAATTCAAATTTCGCAGTCACCGTCAACAGTGACAATAGCTCAGTTGGGCAGTTGTCTAATCACATTCAATCAGCGTGAGATCGAATCTCGGTGTTATTATTATTCTCTTTTTGTAATTTTTGATATTTTTGCATTATCACAGATCACTTACCATCAAGTGCGCTGTTTGATCATTTGGCACCAACAACAATAAAAATACTCTTGATCACATGTCTCTAAAATAAAGGAATTCTTTCCACAACTCCGTGCTATACAAAGCACAAGTTCGTCCTCATGTGGAGTACTGCTTGCATCTCTGGGCAGGTGCGCCCAAATATCAGCTAGACCCACTTGACTCCCTGCAAAGGCGTGCTGTTCGAATCGTCGGGGATCCCAATCTTACGGACAGATTGGAGTCGCTGGAGCGGCGGAGAGACTTTAGGTCACTCTGTGTACTCTACCGACTCTTTCACGGGGAGTGCTCCGAGGAACTGTTTGACTTGGTACCACCGTCACCATTCTACCAACGTACCATTCGACACCGTAGCAGAGTTCATCCATTTCACCTGGAAACGTTATGGTCTTCAACTGTACGTTTCCAGCGATCATTTCTCCCACGTACCGAGTATTCTCGAACTACCTGCTGCTGTATTTCCCGAGCGCTATGACATGTCCTTCTTCAAACGAGGTTTAAGAAGAGTATTTTCTTCACCGTAGGCAGCGGCCCGGCTGTACCTCTAGTATTGCAAAGGTTCATGTGCGGCAGAATCACTTACCATAAGGTGTTCTGCCTGCTCGTTTGCCACCGTTGGCAATAAAAAAAAAATAAAAACTCAATTTTAATCACTACACCTCTGTTAGATATTCTCAGATAAGCTCTGTTTGTAATCCGACGGTAAAAATTACATCACCATCTCCGTACACATAAGTACTACCTACTGTTGGACTTGGGCCTCCTCCACAATCAGAAAGAAATTAACGTACTATATCGCGCTGGTCAGATGTGTTGACATAGGGTTTTATGTCGAGATTACCTTCTCATAAAAAAAACGTAAGCAATAGTAAATTCTAGATCTTTATCCAGTAACAAACAACTGTAATATTGCCGATTACCATGGCTGAGATCAAAATTACATTAAATATGGACATAGAAAAACGGATTATGCTACAGCATTGTTAAAAAATGTGAATTTATTTATCATATGGAACAAAGAAATAATTCAAGGACATACAATTGTAATCAATTTAAAGAAGCTTGCCTATATAATTAGGTAATAAATCTTGATTGTCGTGCAATAAGGAACGTTTTTACAAAAGAAAACAGATGTTTAGTCCAGTTTTTTCATCGTAAACAACTTTTTAGAAGGCATTAACCTATTGTCTGTAGTTTGGGAAATTGTTAACTAAAATAATCATGTTAAATCAATTTAAGTGATTTAGTTAAACAAATATAGGTTTTCTTAAATATTTGTAACTTTAAGATCTAATAAAGATGTACTGCCCCTACCAGGTGGACTGACGACATCTTGAAAGTCACAGGGAACCATTAGATGCAAGTGGCACAGGATTATTTCAAGGGACATCCTCGTGATGAAACCTATGCCCAACAGTGGACCGCGCTGACGTCCACTGTTGGGCATAGGCGTGCTGGATGGAAAGGTGTTCACCGCATTAAAAAATTGTACTTTTATGTCCAGTTATTTTGTTCTTTATAAAGTACATGTAAAATTTCATTGATTTTACTTAGTATTCTAATATTGCAATAAAAACCTGCTGGAAGCTATATGATTTACATACTGCTTTTTTCAACAACAAAGTGTTTAAAATTGGATGTTTATTACTCGATCACGCGTTGAACAGATTTGGATAAAACTACTTGCTAACTACGACTATTTGCTAAATAAAAACATATAATGTACTTTTTATAGCGGCAATATTTTCTATAGAAAAAAAATCACTTTGTTTTTTTTTTAATTAAAAGCATAATCCGTGTGGTGGCGTAGTAAGAATACTAATAGTAAAAGACGACTAAAGAATGAAGGCATCAACGAGTAATAGAAGGAAAACTCGATACCAAACCCTATTCCAATAATTGCTTTTTCGCAACGGTGTACGCGCGTATCGTAAAACTTTACTCTCAACTTTTCCCTAACGCGCCAAAAGTAGTGTAACTCGAATCGACTTAGGCCAATTTATACGCACACATTGTAGTACATTCTCGTCGAGTTGTACATTGCCAAATGGTAAGATTTATTACGGTAGATGCATATAACCTAGGTCGTATGTCTTAGGGCCTATAAAAGGATTGAAACTACGAGAACAAGGTACACAATCGTCCTACACCGTCGGTTTAACACACAATCACATCTTTCAACATGTTTAAACTGGTAAGAATATCAATTATATTAATAAATTTTAATCGCTACTCGTGTGGTGATGGAGTAAGAATTTACCATCCCATTTTTGTCTCGTGGGTGTCGATATATTATGCAGATAATATCCATGCAAGATTAAGAATTCAATTCAACTATTCTCTTTTTCGATTTCGTCACCCGCAGCCTCGTCTAAAGTGGTATCAGGGGAAGGTACTCGCGCCTGCGTCACATACCTTAGTTGTCGTTTACTACACTCACAAGGAGGAACGTGGTGGCGTATCACATTTTTATAACATTGCCATACGGTACCGTCCATAATTTTAATTTTGGTAGGTACTTGAGAATAATAATTTTGATATTTAAAACATCGTCAGGGGAAGATATTATACTATCTTGGGACCCTTATAACACCAAAAGCGATCGCCTATTTGCGCGCTAAGTATGACGATTATTGTTTTTTCTTCGCTTGAAAAGACCAATTTCCATCAGTGGGTGTCGATAAGCTATTGGATGAATGGATTATTCGAACCTATGACCTCGTGATCGCAGTCACATACATAAACCGGACCAACTACTATAAAATTCAATTCGTACAGAGCAACTAGAGTTAATAATAAAAAAGAAAAATATAAATTTAGTCCGACTTTAAGAGATCGTTACGGTTTGTCACATCAAATATCTTAATGTCTTTGAAAGGAAATATATGGAACGCTTGATTATTTTTTATGGGTGGTAACTTTGCCATATGTGGATTTCCTAAATGTTTATATACTTGCGTATTATCAAACGTGTGTCTTACGGTTAGTCACAATTCTAAGGACGACTTAATTGATGACGTAGTGGTTTATATACCTAACTCCATATCAAGTTAGAAAATCGCTCTGATGATAAACTTCGAATGTGCTCGTAACTTAGGTCAACGTAATTGATCTCAGTACGTCAGTGTTTTGCCGTTATAAATATTCTAAAATGTATCTATCTCACGATAATTTTAATACCAAAAATACTCCATCAAGCTTCGTACTTCAATTCGCACCGTACTTCAATTGCCGCGCATGACAACACTAATAGTTGTTCTGAGTTTGGGTGTAATTTGTGTCCGTTAACTATGTGATTGTAAAGACCCCTGTAATTCGCAACTTATTCGAATAATTGATTAGTCAAATATTTTAAATTGGCAAATTAAAAACAAAAGATCATAAAAGCAAGTTAAGTGAGAGTTAGAACCGTTTCTGAAGTATTCCAATCTTCATATCCGAAATGGTTCGGTGAACGAGAGAGAGAACCGGAAGCACAACTTTCTGAGGATATTTGCTTGTGGTAGGTTTTGGGCCTTTAGTATCACCGAACTTCATTGCATGCATTCGCCTTTCTTCACGGTAGGCAGCGGCCTAGCAAAAGTCCATGAGCGGTAGTATTACTTACAATTAGATATGCCGTTTGCTCGTTTGCTATAAATAGCAATAAAAAGGCTACGATGGTTGACATATGCTTATAAAAGATGAATGAATCGTCTCTATGTGGGCGGTTCTAACAACATCATTGTAAAGTTTTTATTACATATCTCATTTCGAAGTTAAAGTTTGATAAGTTGAGTACAATGTAGCAACAATATTTATGCAAATATGTTTTTATGTTAGTAATATCTATTCTAGCAGCTCCGTGTATGTATTAAGAATATTTAATGTAAGGTTTTTAACCCGGACCAAAAAAATTGGGGTGTTATAAGTTTGGCGTCGATGTCTGTCTGTCTCTGTGTGTGTATGTGTCTGTCTGTCTGTGGCATCGTAGCTCTTAAATGGATGGACGAATTTCGACGCGGTTTTTTTTTTCATTTGAAAGGCAGTTGCCTTGCCGTGGTTCTTAGTTTTGTTTAGTTAATATCGGTCCAGCAGTGTAAGAATATCAGCTCTTTGCCAAAATGAGGTAATGACGTTTGATAACTCGATTAAGTGCTCACGCGTACTAGTATTATTGTTAAATGACAATTATTTGATATTGCCTGTTTAAGAGTAGTACGTAATACATTTTTTTTATTATTTTAGTTTGTATCCAGGGTTATTCAAAATTTTCAATATTTTTCATCTCCACAGTTGCTATGACAACAGGCGATTCCGTAGAACACTTGCGCTGTACACTACCGCTCTTATTTTTTAACCCTATAAAATTCAGTAACGTTGAGTTTTGTCAGGTTATAAATACAAGGTGGTACGTAAATAATTGGTGACATGGTCATTGGCGGCCTGTCCGCCATAAAATCCGTAAAGATGATTTTCGTAAAAACGCAATAAAAGTCGTAAAAATAGAAAAAAAATTACCTCCTATTTTAGAATAGTTTCGATCTTAACAGTGGAACGTATATGTAGGCAGATGATAATAATAATTTACTGATGTTTTTTTTTTTTTTTCAGACTGTATTCCTTGCTTTCCTCGCGATTGCCAATGCAGGCATCATAGCTCCAGTGGTGCCTGCTCACCCAGTGGTTGTTCACCCAGTTCCCGTGGCACACCCAGTGGCGGTATCCCACAGTGCCATCATACATCCAGCTCCTCTAGTGCGCACCGCACCCATTATTCATTCAGCTCCTGTTATACCGCTCGTGAAACATGCACCTATTATTGCCGTTCATCATTAAATAATACCAAATGGAAATAATTTTGGTTTATTATAATAAAAAATATCTATCTAATTGTTGTTTTATATTCGTGTTATGACGAAGTGAGAATACAATTCACCACTCCGTATCTTGGAAAAGAATGAAAATTCGAAACAAAATACCATGTCAATACGTCTGATCAGCGTGGAATAGTAGGTTAATTTCCCTCTCATCATGGAGGAGGTCCGAGCCAATAGTGGGACGCATATGGCCTGAAATGATGATGATGTTAATGATCTTGCTAACGGGTGTCGTGAAAGATGAGCGCGGTGTACAATAAATATACAACATCTATGCAAGAGATGGAAAATTCGAAATAAAATCCTATACTAACAGTTTCGATCAGCGAATTTCCCTTCCATTATGGAGGAGGCTTGAACCCAACAATGGATATATATGAGAAGTGATGGTGATGCTCTTAGACGTCTTGATCATCTTTAAAGGCACCCAGTAGCAATATAAGGGTAAGCAATATTGTAGCCGCCACTACCAAGCAAATATTAATAAAACTGCGATATTATTTGAATCAGACGCGCCTATTTTAGGAAACACCTAACCCTTTTTTATTTTCCTTCATCGTAGACGTTTGATAAAGGTGTTTATGTAAAACAGGGGAAGGGAGGCTGTGAATGACTTTCAGACTACTTGACATATAATGTCACTGACATCCATGGAGGTTGAAGTGCCCTGTAAATATATTCTATCAAATACAAGCCCCATTTTAACAATGTAATAATTCAATGGAATAATGTTTTCTATATATCTAGAATCTATGTTAATGGGTATCATGTCGAAAATATAAAATGAATATGGATTTTAGAAGTTTCGTGTACCTATATTCCTTTATAGTTTAGCATTATTATTTCATCAGTTATTATATTAAATTATAGTTCGAAAGTCATCACACTGGAGCTATTAATAGACATATTGTCGTATATAATTTTATTAAAATATAGTCATCATTATCATCATTTCAGCCTATCGCCGTTCACTGCTGGACGTAAACCTCCCTCATGTTACTCCACAAAGTGCGGTCCTGTGCCGCCTGCATCAAACAACGCCCAGCAACTTTCACCAGGTCGTCGGTCCACCTAGTGGGGGGGCGTCCTACACTGCGTTGTCCGATACGTGGTCGGTATAAAAAAATAGTAAATAAATAAAAAGTAGACAAATCCGCTGATTTTCTTACCGGATATTCTCAAGGCGGTGGTATTTTAAGATAAAATGTATTAAAAATGACAATATTTAAGTGCCCCCGGAGGGTTTATGCATGATAAATTATTTGAATTTGAAAGTTATATATGTCTCAATAGGAGACTGCAGAGTTTGAACCTAATCGACGCTAGAAGAAAAATTCATCTACTACGCTATGCTTCTTTCCGTGTGGTGACGGAGTAAGAATACATTTCACCACTCCCTATCTCGCCCGTGGATATCGTAAAAGACGACTAAGGGGTTAAATATCCATAAAACATCTATGCAAAAGAAGGAAAACGTTATATAACATAGATGTTGTATGTGTATTTAAGTGTATTCTTACTCCGTCACCACACAAACCCACTACCACACGGAACACACGGACCGGCTTGAAATAATAAAAAAAAATAATCGAAATAAAACCCTTTTTTTGGGGTGGGTGCGTTAAGGTCGGCGCACTCCTCGCGCCACTCTGTCCGGGGCGACAGAAGGGCGTAAGCACACCCGTAACCCACTCGTATAGCACGTCGCCTTCGTCGTTGGGTTGAGCACCGGCGCAGAGTTCCTTGACTTCAGTGGTCGACCCGACGGAATACCCCGAGTGAGTAGGTACCTTCTCCCGTCGACGTACGCCGTACGCCGCCGTCTTGAGGCTAACCTCTCCGCGGATGCCTGGACTGAATCCCCGGTCTGGTCACCCGAAATAAAACCCTAGCTGATAAATGTAGTGACGTAAGTTAATTTCCCTATTATTGTGGAATAAACTTGAGCCCAATATTGAGATATATATATACACCGTAATAGATGGAAGACAAATTATTTATTCGCTAATTATACTTATCTAATGATATTAAAATAAAAATAAATATATGGTAAGTACGTACAGTATATGTTATTTGATGTGGGAGGTTAAAAATCAGGCATTGGAATTTAAAACCAATTACGCCCAAGGGTTTAAGCCTAATAAAGTTTATTTTAAGAAATTTTAATAAATATAATAATAATATTTATTTTATTACAACAAATTCGGCGAATTTTAAAACAGCGATTATGAGAAAGCCACTAAAATGTTTGCTTCAAGTCTTTTTTTTTTAATAAATTAAAACTTAATTTTAACATCATAAAATTTTTAAAGCACAGCTTACTAAAATGTACGACTATCTTTCTTCCAAAACCATTACCAGTAAAAATATAATTTGTTTCACAGAATTACCGCAAATGTTCCAATCACAACCAAATTCAAAACCTCTTTTAACGTCTCATTAACGCCCGAAGGTTCTCATAAAGAATTCAGCACAAAAAGGGGATTAATGCCAATACGCCTGCCGAAGTAATTATCCTTGATAGAGTTTATTGGAGACTTTCTCTGGAGGGTTAGAAATGCACCTCTCAAGGTTTAGAGGCGGTCTGGTGTATAATAAAGTGAATCTTATTACTCTTTTACTATTGCGCGTTCAGTTATTTGGATTTATTTGACTGTCTGTTGAATTTAGGAATAGGCGATGTGGTTGTTCACGTTTAAAATTTGGTAGTTTTCAAATTTCATTTCATTTATTGTTTCAATTTCATTTTATATTTTTGCTATCATTAAATTGTATCATTTTGGACTATATTTACGGATTTTATTGTGTTTATATTTGATTTTTATTTGCCCAATATTTCGAAACTTTTCGCCGTTGGTGGACTCGTTCAATTAATTCATTGTTATTCTTTTTTATGAAAATAATAACTATAGATTATTTTTTATTTGATAGCTTGTTGGACGTGAGACGTTTAGACCTCCCTAAAGAACGCTTAAAAATGGTAAAATGGTCAACACGTCGGGAGAGTAAAAATCAAATACAAACGCGATACAATCCATAAATATAGATTTATTTCATAAAAGTAACTGTTTTGTGTGGTGACGGAGTGAGAATACAATTCACCACCCCTTAAAAACTTTACATAAAACCCCATGCCAACACGACTGACTTGCGCGGTATATTAAGTCAATTGCCCTCCCATAGTAAGGAAGGCTCGAGCCCAATAGTAAGACTTATGTGAGGTGAGATGAAATATTCTTCACATTAAGATTACACATATCAATTATCAAAGATATACAAATAAATAAATAAATCTTTATTGACGTAAAAAGAACATTTAAATTGATTGGAGTCCCTAACACCTGCACTAGTAAGGACTGTGTTGCAGGTGTTACTGTTTTCCCTTTTATATATATGACCTTAATAACATCAATTTCGATTTAAAAAATGAGTAGAAAATCCAAACAATATAAAAATAGAAAAATATTAAAAAAAAACAGTAAGTTTGTTTGTTTATGTATGTGTTAGGTGTATGTGGACATGGATGTGGGCGTGCATTTGGTTCTGTGTGTGCCAACGTGCATGCGCGCGCGCGCGTGAAAAGCGTGTGTGTGTATGTGTATAATAACTTATTAAATATCATAAAACAGTTGAGATCTTCGTTGTATACTTAGTTGGGGAAAAAAAAACCATAGATGTAAGCAATATTTTCGAGTAATTTTACTATTTTTATCGTCTTTTGTGGCAGACCAGCAAGCAGCCTACTTGATGGTAAGTGGTAACTGCTACTCTGGCTCTGCAATAGCAGCCGCACAGCCAGCTCACTCCCTCTATATAGATTTAGGTCAGATAGTGAAACCCTACCACTAAAGGCGTTCACACAAAGAGCTACAAATGGCGACCACTAAACGTGAGCGCTTATGGCTGAGTCTAGCTACTAAATGTGACTTATATAATAGCTTACTTACTACCCACCAGCCGCCACCTTTGCAAGTACTTTTGGCTATAAGATTGTGTTTATTCCAACAGTATATTCACGAAGTTCGAATGCGTTGCGTGAGATAAAACACTCCAGATTACATAATTGTTGATTATTATACTACTGGTTATGCTACTATTAGTAAGTATGGTCGTGGGACGCTGGTCGGTGAGAAGCCAGCGACTGTTGTCTTATTTGTGCGCAAGGCAAGCGACAAAACAAGTCCACTAGCAATGAGCGTGGGAGATTCTCGCTGTGTGCGGCTCAACCGCGAGCACTCGAACGCTCGCTTTGCGGCAATATTTTTAATGTCTGAAATATCTTTTCTGCAGCTTATACTTGGCTGCTATGAATACAATCACTACTCGTGTGGTGACAGGATAAGAATACAATCGGTTAGGCAGTTTTTGCGGCTCCTACGAGGTGCAAAAACTTACAAAAATATTACCAGAATGGATAGCAGCATTATCCTAGAAAACTTAACACTAACTAGAATCGTCAACTGGTTTGATAAACGTAGCAGTTATGGTATTATCCCTCTTAGGAGGATACCTTTCACCAGCAGCTGCACGTTGGTGGGCTAATGAATGAATCGATAATATTACTTGTAGATGTCGTAAAAGCTGGCTTAATGGACATCATTCTGTGCCAAATGCCGTGTTATTAGTGATAGAATTTCTAATCATGGTTATCTTTACTATATTTTCAAGAGATTATGGTTAAATTATGTTATACCATGTATTTTATTACTTACGGGTTTCTAATATCTCGGCAAGGTTGCAAATAATCACGAAAGAACTTCCTTAAGAATTTCCGTGTAAGTTCATTAGTCTTGTTACAGGAAAAAAGATATGCTGAGCCCTATCTCTAAATATATTGAGCAAAAGGCGAATAGAATCTAGTAATATTTCGCAAATATATTCCTAAAGTTACCACCTAAATTATTGCATAGATGGCCTAATGTCATGGTTTTGATTCGACACCGAATGATATTTTGGGTAATCAAATTCTTAGTCTGGGTTTAATTAGTGTTCGTAAATCATTTGTTTGTGAAATCCCCTGTAATACAAGGATTACTTCCTTAATGCAGGGTATTTTTTGAGGCACGCTGTGGTCTGAAATTACGCCGTTCATTCCGTTCGGAGTGACAAAAGGGCGGTGCGCAGCCCCATAACCCACGGTATTCCTCCTCCCTTTCGCCAATGAGCTGGCCACTGGCACCTCCTCTCCTCCTCCCCGAGGCTAGCAGGGTATTATATAAAAAAAAAGGTTTAAAGCTATCTAATAAAACATCGATTTGCTTGTTAACTTAAAACTTTATGAGGTTTACGAAACTTAACAGAAGTTTGAATCCCACAGTCCTTTCAAAAAATTAATCTAAAAGTTACATATACTTCAGATAATTGTTAAAAAACTTTATAACATGCGGGTAGGACAATGACTTTTCATTTTATTGTGTAGCAAATTTGATACCGCACGTTTTACCGGTTTGTAAACAGACTTTGTAAATTTCTGTAATATAACTTTTGTACGTGGAATGAACCGTGAAGTTATATTTTATGGTTGATTTGAATATTTAGTTTGTGTTTGGTATTATTATGAATACTTTGATCAACATACACTACCTTTTTTGTGGTAGGCTATGGTCCGGATATACCCCAAGCTAACGGGACGACGGATGGGGGGCATGCGGCCTCATAGTTGTGTTCATATATAGTGTTCATATATATTTCTTGAGGCTTTTATTTTTTATTAGCTTACAGTCCTATTCGCAATATAATGTCCATACATCTACTATATTACACTATGTAGAGGCAGAATTGAAAATTCAAATATTATTCAACATTTACAGAATTTAAACATGCAAATTTTTATAAGAATTTGGAGGAAAATTGCTGTTTTTAACCCATAAGATTAACAACTGTAGTGGGTGAAATCTCCTAATAGAAGAGCAATTTAGCGAACATAAAACAAGTAATAGAAAGAATGGCCAAAATATAACTAGGATGAAAAACGAAAAAATAAAAATATATTCCTCCCGCAATACGAAGAGCATTCATTATTTCAGATCCTTAAAAAAATATGTTAGTGTATTATATTGCCGCATGGTGACGAAGTAAGAATACAATTTACTACCCTCTCTCTCTCTTTTCCCCGAGGGTGTTATAAAATACGACTAAAGGATTTAATACGTATACACATCTATGCAAGAGGAAGAAAGCTCTAAAGAAAATCCTGTATCAACCCCTGACCAACATGGTATAGTGGGTCAATTGCCCTTCTGTTGTGAAAGAGGCTTTAGCTTACCAGTGAGACTTGTGCGAGCTGAAATTATGACGATCAATACTGTTGAAATCAATTCTAATTTCAAATCCGATTCAATTCCAATCGCACCAAACTTATACTTGGTACTCTTAAACAAAATCGAGAATGAATTCTTCGTATTTGCCGCTGTTATTTCCACCAAATGTGCCGTATTTTAGTACTTTAAATTAATAACGTTACCGAACTCGATCACCATAAAGACGCTTTCTGGGTATTGTGCAACATAAACGATTTTAAACTACGTCAAAATCATGTCGGGAATAGCAAATATTTGACTTAATCGATGAAAGTCGAATTTATTTAATTTAAAAAAATTCTACCGAATTTGATTCCAATCGTGCGCTAGTGTCGCTTTCAATAGTATTAAATTGCTCAAATTCGAGCTGCGACTGGATTTAGGATTAGAATCGAGATTCAAGAGTAGGCACATAGTACGCTTATAATCTTAATTTAAATATCGATACATCGCACCATAAATAGTAAAATTTCAAGTATTTAGATCGACACATAACAATATGTCATGGTGCACTAGCTGTGTTTATTATGAATAACTATATGGCAATGTTATTCAATCAAGATATAAATAAGTCTTTGATGAATCAATCACTTCTAGAAGTTAAAGGAAAATATTATTTTCTAATTCAAAATATGACTCCCTTATATATCCCTTCCTCTCACTAAGTGAACCTACTACTTGGTGAAAGTTGTTGGGACGCGTGGACGCAGGTGGCACAATGGCCGCGAGGCCTATGTCTAGCATCGGACGGTAAAAGGCTGATGATAACTCCCGAGCGAGGTTTTTTTTTTAAATGCAATACTTGCTTATATCTGGCCCACTGCAATAGTTCGATACTCGTGTGGCAACCCGATAAGTATAAAATTATTGCCACTCCTTATATGCGGTGGTCGGTACAATGGCTTTACAATTTATATATATTGCAAATTGATGTTCTGGAAGGTGCACGTGAAGGTAAGATTTCCCTGTCTCCTAGTCATAACACTGATCAAAACTGTGCGACACTGATCAAAGCTGTGTGACGCCGATCAAAGCTGTGTGGCAAGGCTCTGTGACGAAACTGTGTGACAAAGCTGTGTGACACCGATCAAAGCTGTGTGACGCCGATCAAAGCTGTGTGACGCCCGATTAAAACCTTAATCCTATCCCGTACTCCTTCTATTGTCGTGTGTGGTATATTTATTACCGTGGGAAAGAGGGATCCACCAGTTTTCCTTCCTTCCTTCAATTTTAAAATTAAAATAAATTTATTTATCGTATAAAGATTTTGTAAAATAAAACGATACAAGTGAAATTCATATCAATTTGAAATACAATAAAGTTGCAACACAGTTTCGCAGATATAAAATCATGACTACGAAAAAAAAGTAAAGGAAAAAATAAATAATACTACATACAGATATTTATAAGGAATAATATTTTCGAAGACGATTTCTTTTGCTGCATATCGGCATACCATAAATTCCAGTTGGCGGCAAGGTTAAAAGGAGCTTTGCAAATAAGCTGACGAAACAATGACTTGCCCTTGCCCTAGTATGTGTGGTCCCTTAAGGCAATACATTACTTTCAACCATGGGTGAACATATGATATTGAACGGCACCTTTTGAAGGCTGAAGGAAATTATAAGCAAATAATGATGATATCATATATTACATTTTGATATCTGATATTTGACAAAAAGAAAATGGATTTTATCGCATTTGTATTTGATTTATGATTGCCCGAAGTTTCGAACACTTTACAACGAACAAATTTTCAAGCAATTTTTTGTACCTAAAATGTGGGTCAAAATTTAATAACTAATTTTCTGTAGCGGGTAAATAATTATAAATATCTGTGATAACGTTGACTTGTTTGGACGTTAGACATTTTAGACCGCTCGTGACCATGAATGCTGTAAAGTGTTCAAAACGTTGGGCAATCATAAATCAAATACAAGGCGATAAAATTCGTAAAGTAGTTTTATTTACAATGCATACCTAATACTCGTGTAAACATCATAAATCATTAAAAAAATGGATTAGCCAGATGGTTCAGTGGTTCACATACCGCCCTATAGCGACAAGTGTCACAGATTGCCACTAAGGACAACATTTTTGCAAATGTCAGTTAATCGTGTTCCTAAAGTGTTATCGTGATCATCATCTCAGCCCATATACGCTTCTTTATTGTATGAGGGAATTTCACCTGCTATACCACGCTAGTCAAACGTGTTGGCAAAGGATTTCATCTTAAGTTTTCCTGCTCATTCATCGATGTTATCTAAATATTAATCCCTTAATTATCTTTTACGACCTCCACTGTGAGTTGTATTCTTAGTCTGTCACCACACGGAAAATTATATCTCATTTACTTAGTGCAGGTTGTTGTTTAGAAAAAAAAAACCACTTAACAAAAAAGTCGGTCCAGGTTGATTAATTGTTTAACTATTTTTTTAAAACTTGACGTTACAAGAAGTAAAGTCCTGTTTCGCAAAATTATTTTAGATTTTAATTGCCAGCTCTGCCTCCTTATCTTTATATACAAATTTCTTGTGTACGTGCGTATGTCACTGAACTCCTCTTAAACGGCTGGACCGGTGTTGATGAATTTTTTGTGTGTGTTCAAAGAGATTCGGAAATGGTTTAGATTCACAATTGGACCCGGTAGTTGGCGCTGAAATCCATTTATTTTATTTGAACAGAACTACGTCTTTTGGGTCAGCTAGTGGCATCTACTCCGGTGGTGGTCCAACGACGAAGGCGACGTGTCACGGGTGGGTTACGGGTGTGCAAGCTTACGCCTCTCTGTCGCCTCGGATGGAGTGGTGCAAGGAGTACGCCGACCGTAACCCACCCAAAAAAAAAAGAAGCTTGTGACTTATATAAATCTTCTTTATAACATATATTGTATTTAATATTTAAAAACACCAAAAATGTGTATAATAATCTATCGGCTAGGCCGGCCCTTAGGTCAGAATACTTCTGATAATCTGACATTTTCATCCTCATCATCTCAGCTCATATATATGTGTCATTGTAGTGCAGGAGCTTCCTGCACAATAGGAGGGAAATTGACCTACTATACCACGCTGATCAGACCTATTGGTATAGGGTTTTATTTCGATATTTTTTTATTTTTTTTATTGCCAACGATGGCAAACGAGCAAGCAGCACACCTGATGGTAAGTGAAACTGCTGCACATGGACCTTTGCAATACCAGGGGCACAGCTAGGCCGCTGCCTACCGTGAAGGAAATACTCTTCTTAAACCTCGTTTAAAGAAGGACATGTCATAGCGCTCGGGAAACACAGCAGCAGGTAGTTCATTCCAGAGCTTGCACGTACGTGGGAGAAATGATCGCTGGAAACGTACAGTTGAAGACCATAACGTTTCCAGGTGAAATGGATGAACCCTGCTGCGATGTCGAGTGGTACGTTGGTAAAATGGTGACGGTGGTACCAAGTCAAACAGTTCCTCGGAGCATTCCCCGTGAAAGAGTCGGTAGAGTACACAGAGTGACCCAAAGTCTCTCCGCTGCTCCAGCGACTCCAATCTGTCCGTAAGATTGGGATCCCCGACGATTCGAACAGCCCGTCTTTGCAGGGAGTCAAGTAGGTCTAGCTGATATTTGGGCGCACCTGCCCAGAGATGTGAGCAGTACTTCACATGAGGACGAACTTGTGCTTTGTATAGCACAAGACGCTGTCTCGGTGTGAAGTACCGCCTGGCTCTGTTCAGGATGCCCAACTTATTGCTTGCCAATTTGGCTTTGTCCTCCAAATGACTCCCAAACTGGACTTTGCTCGATATTTTGACGCCGAGAATCCCAATACTCTCAGAAATTGGGAGAGTTACTCCTTGGAACTGAGGCGCCATGACAAACGGGTCCTTCTTTGCAGTGAACGCGCAAACTTGTGTCTTTGTGGGGTTGAACTGGACTATATCTCTTTTCATATCTCTTAGTCGTCTTTTACGACATCCATGGGCAGGTATTGGTGGTAAATTGTATTCTTACCGCATCATCTCACGGAAAAACTCTGGCGTACTCTTCGTGTCTATGTATATATTAATACGTGAAGCAAAAACTTTGTACCCCTTTTTACGAAAATTACGTAGATGGACAAGTATGAAATTTGGCACAGTTGAAGTATATAATGAGGAAAAGTGCATAAAATTGAAATTTCTTATAATAATGGATTAGAAACACATTAAATTCATTAAAAAAGGCATTACGCACACTACAACACAATCGCAACACACACATACACGTTTGTGTGAGTGTGTTGCGTAGCAACGCTTACATTTGTTAGTTGAATCATTCTCTATAAGTCAAAGTTATAAGTGGGTACTTTAGTCAATGCTATTTCAAAACGCTTAACGCTAAGTCCTAACAAACATAGTAATGAAAAAATGTTTTTCATAACAAAAGTATAAAAACAAAGCAATCTTATAATATTATAAGAAGGGGCGAAGAAATATCTATTACTACAAGGTCAAAATTAACACTCGACTTTCTTAATGGTCGATTTTAGTGTTAATCCACAAAGATAATTCAATGGATTGATATTAATCATAACAAAATGTTTATTTCCGCAATAAGAAATGTTACAAGGTCGAATTATTAAAACTGTTTTATTGTTTTGATAAACAGGAAAAATAAATAAATTTATTCCGTTATAAAAATTATGTCACAAAACATAATTAGGGTAAAAATTCTAGTTCAACAATATTTTTGTGTTTGTTTATAATTAACTATTTCATAGAATTTCCATGTGATGACAGAGTAAGAATATAATTCGTCACCCCTACTCTTGCCCGTGGTTCTCGTAAAAGACGACTAAGGTATAATATACATATTTCTTTTTTTTTTTAGGGTTGGGTTACGGTCGGCGCGCTCCTCGCACCACTCCGTCCGGGGCGACAGAGGGGCGTAAGCACGCACACCCGCAACCCACCCACGATGCACGTCGCCTTCGTCGTTGGGCCGACCACTGGAGCAGGGTTACTTGTCAACAGTGGTCGGCATAATATGCATATAACATTTATGCAATCAAAAATGCAAAGTACACACTGATGTCAAACAATCGTAATTATGATGACAATGTCTAATAGAGATTTGTACTTATTGGTTATTATTGAAATACAGCTTGCTCAATATAAAATACACATAAATAAAATTGTGTAAAAATTAAATAATGAAAAAAATATAAAAAATACAAAAAGAGAATAATAATAACACCGAGAATCGATCCGACGCCGTTTGAATGCCAAAACAATACTAAAAGGAAACTGCACTACTTCCCGACTGAACTATCGTAACTCATGACGTTGACGGCAAAATTTGAATTCATATTCTTTTAAAATTTAATGTCATTATATTTTTTTGGTAAAAACACTAACAAAACAACATTTTCTATAAATAAAACCTATCTAGCTAGGTTTTTGGCGATTTTTTGGCCTCGAAACCTCTAGTATTCCAAGTTTCATCAAAATCGTTGGTGCCGTTTCCGAGAGCCTGAATATATAATTATATATATATATATATATATATATATATATTGTATATACAAGAATTGCTCGTTTAAAGATATAAGATAAACTGACGTGACATTAATGAATCTCATTTCGGCTCATACACGTCCCACTGCTTGACTCCAGCCTCCTCCGTAATAGGAGGGCTATTAACCAACTATACCACGCTGGTCAGACGGGTTGATATACGGTTTTATTTCGAGTTTACCTTCTCTTGGATAGACGTTATATGCATATTATATCCCTTAGTTGTCTTTTACGACATCCACATATAAGAAAGGGAGTGGTGAATTATATCCTTACGCTGTCACCACACGGTCATGGCGTAATGAATTTACAATCGACTATATTTAACCCTAACTTAACGAAAAGCAGGGAGCGATACCCTGTTTTTCAAATATTAATTAAAACAATATTTTGATTGAATCTATTTGACTTGAAGATAGCATTACATAGCGCTAAAATTGATAGGAAACCCTTTCAGTAATCCTCTCACTTCCGTTAATAGCAATTTTAAGATATATTTATGGTTCAAACATCCGTGTTATTGAATATTTATATTATGTAAAAAGAAGTCGTAGAAGTAAAGTCTAATCATGTTCTCAGCCTACGTAAATGCCACTAGTTAGGCCTACTTCACAATGGGAGTGGTTAGATGCGCTGGTTAGACATTTTGGTATAGGGTTTAAGGTCCAGATTTTCTTTTCTTGCTTAACATCTATATGTTATCTGCATATCATATCCCTTAGTGGTCTTTTACGGCACTCATGGGCAAAACGGATAAACGCAACAACGAATATTCAAAAATGAGCGCCGTGAATATGCAGCGTAGTGAAAGACGTTGATAGCCGCGCCAGCCACATCAGTGAGAGAGAGACATTAGGTTATGCACACTGTGATGAGGTGGTAGCTTAAGCCTCAGCTGCTCCTCTGTATACTTTTATATATCGTCTTATTATTACATATATCGTGTAACGGTATTAAATCTGACGCTGTCGCATAACGGTAATGAATCTGACGCATAACATGTATGGAGTGGCCACGAAGCGGGCACTCGTGTACGAGCGCCCAGAAGATCCGTATAGAAGCTTCGTTTGAAAAAGCAGGTTTCATTTATGACTATAATAACATTTCATCATAGTCTGTCGGCATCCTAGTACAGCGAACAATGTTACAATCATTTGAATAATTAAATAAGAATTTTCTTTCTAACAATAGATATAATTTCTATAAGGAAAATTGATGTCTATTATAAAACAATTAATCAATTTTGTTTTCAGTTTATAAAGAAACAGATAATTAGATTAACATCTCAAATTTAAATTGAAGGCTTTCAAGATAAGTTTATTTTGGGTTCATTGCTTGCCTATTAAAGCCGTACAATGCTCTTAGAGTGGTATATTGAGCAGTAGTTTTGGATACCGAACTCATTGTAATTATGAGTTCTGACCTTTTTCTTTATATTCTACCTATTTCTAAATCATTTAGATTAGAAATATTGTGTTCTATCAAATTTTCTTATCAATTATCGGCTTTGCCTTTGTCATTTCTCAAAATCTATTTAAACAATTTTGAATTGTCATTATCTCAACCTAAAGAAAATTATTTGTAGCATTCATTTAGCACTCAGATTGCTAGGAACTATAATACAACTAAAGGAAGCTAATGGAATCTCAAGACAAAACATACTTCTAATAAATTTTATCTTTATCCTTACTAATATTATAAATTTGAAAGTAAGTTTGTAAGTTTGTTTGTTTGCTACGCTTTGACGCTTAAACCACTGAACCGATTTTAAAAATTCTTTCACCAATGGAAAGCTATAATATCAGGGAGTAACATACATAAGGCTATATTTTATCCCGGTATTCTACGGGAACGGGAACTACGCAGGTAAGACGGCTAAAACCGAAGCGAAGCGAGGACAGGTTGCCAGTACTTAATATTTTGCCGTTTTATGGCTATCATCATCATCATATTAACCCATTGACGACCGAGAATCGTATTTATTCCATCATTTTTAAGACAAATTCTTATCACTAAAATACGACAATTTTCAACTAAAAATATGGTTTCCCGTATTTTGCAGTGTGCTCTTTCAGAATCTGATTGATTGAATTTGTGATTTTTCCACTACAAAAAAATTGGTTCGCTTTTAACCAAAAAAAACCATAAAAATCGAAGACATTTTTTTTCATGATTTTTTTCTCATAGAAAGAGCCGAAGGACCCCCTCTTTTTTTCAACCATGAGTGCACTAAATAGTTGTAGTTGAACAATGCTTTTTTTAAATTTATAAAAATCAATATTTTCACCCCCGAAATGACGTTTTCACCCTTGAGCGGCGAGCAAAATTTCACGTTTCGCATAAAATAGAAAAAAATCAGTTCCTCACAAAAATTGGTATCTCGGGGTTTTTTAAGTCACTGATTACAATTCTGCCCTCAAAATTTGAAAACTCGAAATGGCGGATCCAATATGGCTGACCAAAAATCCAAAACTTATTTGAGTCAGATGACGTTGGCCACTCGGAAGTTTTCGAGGTCGCTGATTACGATTCTGTCCTCAATATTTGGAAATTCGAGATGACGGATCCAATATGGCCGACCGAAAATCGAAACACTTATTCACTTCAGCATGACGAATCAAAATCTATTTACTGCCTCGTTCACGTTGTTATTTTACTCTTAGCGCAACTCAGAGATAACGACGTGGACGTAAATTTTGAGGACATAATCGTAATCATCGACCTCAAAAACCCTCGAGTGCTGCATTTCACCCGATTTAAATAAGTTTTTAGATTTCTGGTCGGCCATATTGCATCCGCCAACTTGAATTTTCAAATTTTAAGGATAGTATCGTAATTGCCGACCTCGAAAATCCCCGAAAGATCAATTCCATTTGATTCAAATAAGGTTTAAGATTTCTGGTTGGTCATATTGAACCCACCATCTTGAATTTTCAAATTTTGAGCGCAGTATTGTAATCAATTCAGTCAAACAATTTTTCGCGTTTTTTTTTTCATTTAAAAGCGGCCATATTTTTTTATTCTAGTGGAAAAATCATAATTTCAACCCCGGACTCTTCAAGAACATACTGCAAAGTACAGAAGACCATATTTTTCATTTGATAATTCTCATTTTTTAATGATGAGAATTCGCCTTAAAAATTATGACAAAAGTACGATTCTCGTTTGTTAATGGGTTAACATATATAAGTCTCATTGTTGTACTCAGCTCATTATGGGAAAAAAATTACCTACTATTCCATTACCCACGCTGGTCATATGTGTTGAAATAGAGCTTTGTATTGAATTCTTCTTCTCTTACTACCTGCTGTATATCTTACTCGTATTTTACGACCCCACGGACAAGAGAGGGACTGGTTAATTGTATTCCTAATCAATAACCACGCGGGTACTGACAGTATGTATGTAGAAATATAATGTCATCGCCCATCCATCCATTCATCAATATATAATGTTGGGCACAAGCCTCAATACGAGAGCGATAAAAACATAATCGCCAGTTTTTGCGACCAGAAAAACGTGTAATTACTGTTATAAATTCCAAAGACAGCGCTGTACCGACTTCCTTATACTCCATCAGCTAGTCATGCAACTCTCACGGATATATAAAAAGTGATAACATAATAATCTGTCAACAGTGACAGGTTAAAGAATGTGTCTAGGGAACCAGATCCCAGGCTGGCCACGGACGACGAGGAACACGGTACTGGTGGTTGGCGCAATGGCGAAGGAGAGAGATTACGGTCGATTATGGGGCCACGCGTCGTCCTTTCGTTACCCCGGACGGGGCGGACGGTGAGTGCGCTGACCATAGATCACCCCAAAAAAAGGGTACCAGATACTATCTAAGTATATTTTGGTAAGATTAAATTCTCCGTGTAGTAACAGAGTAAGAATACAATTCACCGCAGGAGGTTCTTGTTCGTGGGTATCGTAAAAGGCGACTAAGAGATATAATGCACAGATAATATCACATCAAGAGAAGGAAAACTCGAAAGGAAACCTTTTGCCAATACGTCTCGCCAGCGTGGCATAGTAGGTTAAATTCTCTTCCATACTGAAGGAGGCCTGAACCCAACAGTGGGACGTATATGGGCTAAGATGAAGCTTAAATCCAAAATATACTCAACTGCTTCAATACCGCTAAAATTACAAGAAGTCAACATTTGAATCAAAATTAATGGATTTATATTTGATTTGTTACAATGTCCTCATCTTTCTTTAAGATTATCCGAAATGCAAATAAGTTCAACGCTCCTTTCAAAGCACACAATCACAGAATTTGCTTTTATTGCGGTAAGGATTGAAGGATTTTAAAATCATTTCAGAATTGTGGGAAGTTTGAACTTGACATTAATTACTACGGAAATATAATTAAGTTATATTTTTGCTTCATGAATAATGTGTTTGAATATCTTCCCTGATTTTTCCCTGAATTCTGAGTAGCCATAATACTTAGAGATGCAAATGATACATCGATGTTTTTGAAACATCGATGTTCACTATTGTAAAACATGGATGTATCGATGTTATTTTTTACGATGTTTTGACATCGATGTTTTGCCTGCATGATTTGAAATATATGGTACTTTTAGCAAAGTTTGCAAAAAAGGGTCAAATCACGCAACGTCGCATAGATTCCTAAAAAACATCGATGTTTCGATACATCGATGTTGGTTTCGATATTTGCATCCCTAATAATACTGCGTTTCGTTCCATGACTGAGAGATCCGATGGTCCAAAACCATCTTAATACAGGCAATAAAATAAACATAGGACAGGCTGATTGCTTATCTGCCACTCAACATCATCGTCTAGGTCCATATACGTCTCACTGCTGGTTTACAGTCTCCTCCACAATAGGAAGGCAATTGACTTTACTATACCATGCTGGTCAGACAAGTTGATATAGAGTTTTGTTTCGAGTTTGCCTTCTCTTAGATAGATGTTATATGCGTATTATATCCCTTAGTAGTGTTTTAGGACATCAACATATAGGATAGGGAGTGGTGAATTGTATTATAATTACGTCACCACAGGGACAGATATTATACGCATTACAAAGAAAAACAATTAAATTGTATGAAATAAATTCATATATTATATTCTTCATGTTCTTCTTTAGCCCATTAAGTCGTGCTAAGTCTTATTATATTTTGCGGGTAACGTGACCGGGGAATTAGTCCGTCACCCGCCGAGAGGCCGACCACGTGAGGAAAGACCGACGTCCCCCCCTCGGGGCAGACGTCGGTCTCGATGGGAGGGTACCCCAAGTAGGGGGTATTCCGTCGGGCCGACCACTGATGACAAGTAACCCTGCTCCGGTGGTCGGCCCAACGACGAAAGCGACGTGGTGTTCGGGTGGGTTGCGGGTGTTGCGTGCTTACGCCCCTCTGTCGCCCCGAACGGAGTAGTGCGAGGAGCGCGCCGACCGCAACCCAACCCAAAAAAAAAAAACGTCTTATTATACTTTATCGTAACATTTATAAATAGGTGATGGCGTAAGCATACAGTTCATCACCCCCCTCTCTTCTCATGGGTGTCGTAAAAGGCGGCTAAAGGATATGATATCCCTAGTCGTCGTTTATGACATCCACGGGCAATGGAGTGGTGTATCACTCATCATCATCTTGCTCTAATTCCAATGACTTGGAGTCGACTCAATATATACACTTTTTATAGTAAATATTGCAGAAGTTAGGTCTATGTAATCTTATCTTTACTTCCTTAGTAGTATTATAAATAAGAAAGTAAGCTTGTTTGTTTGTTTGTTACGCTTTAACGCTTAAACAACCGAGCCGATTTCAAAAATTATTTCACCAATGGAAAGCTATAATATTAGAAACTAACATACCTAGGCTATATTTTGTTACGGTATTCCCACGGGAACTGCGCGGATAAGGCAACTAGAACCAAAGCAAAGCGAGGGCGGGTTGCTAGTCTATCACCAAAGGTACTAAAAAATTTACCAACATGTGTTATTTTATCTCCTAGAACAAGCAAAACCAAAAATATTCTTCAAGAAATCACGCGTAAGCCATTATATTTAGATAAATAAGATCAAAGTATTAAATCTCTCCATGAACATACTCTTGGATACATTTTATCTGCTCCATATATCATCCAAATGCTAAAAGCCTCTTAAATATTCATAAATACAACACGTATTCAGCTTTAGTATCTCAAATTTATCCTTAATATATTAATTTGAAGTACTTAGAATCCACCCTTAAATGGTATGGGTATTATATTAATATTAGGTATTATGTGTGATGATGGATTAAGAATAGAATTCATAACCCACTCTCATGCCTGTTAGGTATTATAAAAGACAATTAAAGAATATAATGTGCAGATAACGTGACATGAATAGGAAACTCTAAATAAAACTTAGACCCTCATACCAACCGGTTTGACTTTTAAAATAAAATGAATTCTCTTTGTAATCAACAGCAGTGCCACCTTCCGGGTGGTGACGGAGTTAGATTACAATTCCAATCCCTTTCTTGCCTGTAGATGTGGTAAAAAACGACTAATGGATATAATATGCATATAACGTCTTTGCAAAAGAAGGAAAACTCGAAATAAAACCCTATACCAACCAGTCTGACCAGCGTGGTATAGTGGGTTAATAGCCCTCCTATTACGGAGGAGGTTGGAGCCTGGCAGTGGGACGTATATGAGGCGCAATGAAGATAATGCGATCATATTGTTTTACGTAAAAACGGGATATTCGAATAACTGTCCTATTATATTTTGTGTCAAAACGGAACAATAGCAGAGATACATAGTGGTAGGAGCACATTAAAAAAGACTTAAGCTAATCCTACTTGAAAATCAAAAATTGATACCTTAATATTCTGTATACAGACCACAAATTGACTGTAGTTATTTCTCGTTCTATTTCATCAAGGACTCCTTCTAGCTAACCACAAGATTTATGTACTTTCGGTTTCTTCTTTATACTATTAACGTTTATTTTATTTTATATTCTATATGTCTTTATTAAATAATTTGTTTCTTTTACTTAAGCTATTCTATGTGATAATTATGATAATTTTTACAAACTAGAATATGATATAGTATAGTATCAGTTTATTTCATTCTTAATTTAACGTTACTATTTCAAATATCACTGTTTAACTTTTTTTAAATATATTTGTTTTGGATATATTGTTGCTTCCGCGACTTGATTGTACGGGTCCATCAGAATATCAGCGATGTAGTATCATATTTACTGTACCATACGCTGAGATGGGCACCATATTTAGGCCTCACATATTCCACTCCTTGTTTTTAGTTAGTAGTTCTTATTTCTTTCGTTGGTGTCTATATTGTGTGAGGTTTACAAAATAAAATTTCTTGCTTTCTTTCTTTCTTTCACTCTATCGATAGTCTATCTACAACCTCATTACCGATTATCGCGAGCGGTAATACCACACTCTCGCAGAAAATCGTCGTCTGAATAGTAGCAATTTGTTACTGCACTTCGTTCGGCGAGCGAAAACGCCGAAAGCTCAACTTATTGATGGTGTTTGCGTATAAATCTTGCTAATGGTTTTAGTTTCACCAAAGCACATTGCACCAATTCACACTCCCTTTACTTTCTTCACGGTAGGCAGCGGCCTAGAAAAGGTCCATGAGCGACAGTAAAACTTACCATCAGGTGTGTTCTTTGCTCGTTTGCTAATAACACCAATAAAAAAAAATATGATATTAAAAACGGGACTTATGGTCAAGTTAATTATAGACCACTACAATATAAGACAGATAATAAATACACAACTAAATATCATCATCATCATCTTGCTCTTATCCCAATTACTTGGGGTCGACGCAATATGTCATCTGTTTTGACATATTACAAAAAGTTTCGGCAATGACTTTTATGACCGGCCGCCTGCCTGACGTCAACCCTCCTTGGGAATGTAATCATTGACCCAAATTGTACCAGATGGAGTTGGTCTGGGTCAATCTAGAGCTCTTAGTCGTTTTTTACGACACCCACGAGCAAAGCAAGGGTTGGTAGTATTCGAAGCCGCTACCACACAGCTAAATATATTGTATATATACACAACTAAATATATTGTAAATAAATCTTCTTTACGGATTTTATCGCGTTTGTATTTGATTTTTTTGATTGCCCGACGTTTCGAACACTTTGCAGTAGTCCGCCCGACATTACGGGCCATCATTTAATCAATTCAAATTCGTTATATTTTCAGCTCATATACGTCCGTACGTATCGAGCTCGAGCCTCCCCCTCCTCTGAAGGAGGGAAATTGACCTTACTGTACCATGGTGGTCAGACAGTTTGGTATAGGGTTTTATTTCGAGTTTCCCTTCTTTTAAATAGATGTTATATGCATATTATATCCCTTAGTCGTCTTTTACGACATCCACGGACAAGATAGGAAGTGGTGGATTGTATTCTTACTCCGTCATCACACGAAAATAATAATTCAAGTTATTTACAATATATTTCTCACTAAATATCATAAAAAACACCATCGGTGATCAATCATAATTCCTTTCACATTTTTTATCATTCAAGGGGTATATTTTACTAATTTTGAGTTAAACAGCCTTGACTTGGAATCGTGAGTTCCAATCGCATTATTCTTTCTTTATAGGCCAGAGGAGCAGGTCAAGGTTTGTCTAAGGTATTTTCAGGTCGCATTTGGACCGCAGTCCTTTATAACACATAGCAGAACCTTTTTAGAAGGTTGCATATCTTTGCTTCATTGTTATGCAATTATATGGTGATAAATTCACCTTATACAACCATTATTATTATTCTTTTAATATAAAATATTTGGTTATTATTATATAACATTTTCAATGACTATTACGTTTTTAAAATGCAATTAGAACAATGTTGGAATTTAAAAACAAATATTTGAACAGAAGAGGTTTTAATGATACTATTGGACGCAAAAGTTGACTATCACGTTTTTAAAATGCATTTAATACAATTTTAGATGCAAGTGGCGCAGGACCGTACCGAGTGGCATTCCCGTGGGGAGGACTATGTCCAACACTGGATGTCTGTAGGCTGATGGATGGACAATATTAGAATTTGAATAAATATATTAAAAGCAGAAGTTTTAATGCAACTGTCACAAAAAAATAATTTATTAACTTATAAGAGAGATTTTAATTAAAAATATAATTTTATGTTATATTTATTATAAACTAAATCTCTCTTTCCTTGTGATCGCCGAGTAAGAATACAAGCGAAGGGAAACTCGAAATAAAACCCTATAACAACAGGTCTAACTAGCGTGGTATAGTAGGTTAATTTCCCCTATATTCTGTAGAAGGCTCGAACCCAGCAGTGGGATTTATACGAGTCGAAAAGATGTTATTAAATCATTAATATGTTGCTTAAGTCCAAAAAAGAGTCTATTCTTACGGATTTTATAAAGTTTGTATTTTGTATTTGGTTTTGAATGCCTGACGTTTCGAATACTTTTCAGCGTTCATGTACACGGTCCGTACGTCAAACAATTAAAAATCAAATACAAACACGATAGAATCTTAAAAAATTGTTTTAATTACTAGTTTTAATTTATAATGTTTTATACTCGCGTAAACATCAGAAGTCATTTGGAAGTTAAACTTCTAATGCGATTTCCAACAAGGTTGCGTTAAACGGATAACGTTACGGGATTAGAAAGAGAGAAAGCAAGAGTGAATGCGTGGCACTCGAACACATGCGCTTAGTATCAGTGTTGCCAAACATACGATTTAAATCGTATTTATTTGACCTTTTTGGTTCTTGTACGATGTACGATCGAGTAATCGAAATCGTACACAAAATATACGACCTTTTGAATGTAATCTTATATGTGTTATTTTTAGTAAATAATTTAGATTTTTTTAATGTTGTAGAAATAAGATGAAGCCAGGATAACTTTTAATCGCATATATAAACCGTATATTTAATATATCTCTATGGAAAAGACACCTACAGACAACTCAGATGAAACCATAACAGTTTCATCTCAGTTGAAGTTGCTTTTAATCAAGGTTCAGAATATACCTAACGTTTATTAACCTAAAAAAAATTCAATAATTATTATCTTAATGCAATATATTAATACAAGATAAATATTAATTGAAAATTATAATTACATACCGTTTTTTAATTGATTTAGGGCAATTTTAATGAAATTCCATTGCGTACTATTATATTTTTTGAATTATTGGCAAAATACTATCTTTTTTAGTCCGTGGTACGATCTTTCAAAAAATTAAGTTGGTGACACTGCGTAGTACACCTTAGTTACAGGCCAGCGCGAGCGTTAGCAACGAGTAGCGTCCAATATTTTTTATCATTTTTAATTTTATCTTTTTTTTATATTGACAAAAAACACGTGGCACCGAAGAAGTTTTACTACTGACATGCGTATTTAGTACGCACGATCTTTTTCACTCTGGACTCTCAATCTATACCAATAAATAAAATTGGAGTGTCTGTTTGTAATGTCAAAATAATAGGCTTTTTTCATGCTCACACGCTTATTTGCACGACACCTATGCCTAAAATAGCAATTAAAAAATTTTTGTCTGTCTGTCTGTATGTTTGTTCCGGGTAATCTTCAAAACGGCTGGACCGAATTCAAAAATTCTTTCACCAATGGAAAGCTATAATATCAGGGCGTAAACTAGGCTATATTTTATCCCGGTATTCCCACGGGAACGGGAACTACGCGGGTAAAACGACTATAACCTATAACCGAAGCGAAGCGAGGGCGGGTTGCTAGTAGAGAATAATATTAAATCATCTCTCAAAATATTATTATTCTATTACAAATCAACATATTGCATTTACTTATTAGTTGATAAAGTTAAACAGAAACTTTTCCAATTTAGCATTATCTAAACTTGTTGAAATTTAACGATTCTTTGTATAAGTTCATACTTCGATACTTCATATTTCGTATAACTGAATATAACATAAACTATTGAATACAATTAAAATGGAATCCTAATCAAGGATTAGAATTCCATTAATTATATTTTATAGATTTTCATTTGGTATTTAAAATATTTACAAGGTTATAGATGATAACTAGTAATAAGATTATTGTTTATGTTGTTGTTATTCAAGAAGATTAGCTTTAAAATAATAACTGATCATAAAAATGAAGTCCTTTTCTGCCTTTCATTAATGACCTATATACCTAATATAAAGTTTTCAATTACATTTCATCATTTCTATCTTGCCCGTAGCTATCGTTAAACAGGTCTGAAGGATATAACACCTATGTAAGTAGGAATGCAAATATCGAAAGCAAAAACATCGATGTATCGATACATCGATCTTTGATAGAAATCTATACGAAAAGCTTTTTTTAGTCAAGTATATTTTTTACATGAAACACCAACATTTGCGTGATGTGAGGACCCTTTGTTTGCAGGCTCTGCTAAAAGTATCTGCGACTGCAAACATCGATGTTTTTTTATTGAAACATCGATGTTTCAAAAGCATTGATGTATCATTTGCATCCCTAGTGGTATAGTGGGTCAATTTCTTTCCCATAGTGGAGGAGGTCCAAAACAGGCAGATGGCGGGGGGAGGGTTCATCTATGGGTTGAGATGACGATGATGATTATGATGGTAAACTCTTTGTCTTTTCTTTAGCTAATACATGTCTCGTTGAAAGCCGACTTCTTAGTTATTTGCAAGAAAATTTACTTAATATCTTGTGCTAATAAAATGGGTTATCATATGGGTCTCTATCGAGTTAGTCCACTTTTACTACAGTCCCGTATATGAAGTAGAATGATTATTTTAATATCTGCGTTTCAGTTGGGCAGAAATGCTCTCATAAGGTTAACAGCATGTCAAACTGATCTCTTATATATTTCTAGACTGATCTTTTTGCATGTTTGTTTATCCTTTTAAGCCATTTCTAGGCAATAAAAATAGCCGATAATAGCCTTTCTTAAGCTATCTTTGTACCAAATGTCATCAATATCTTTTCAGCAGTTTAAACGTGAAAGCGTAATAAAGAGAAAGATACACAGTTTCGCATTTATAATATTAGTAAATATTATTTTCGATTAAATATTTGGCAATTTACAAAACATATAATGATTCAAAAAATATTACAGTCATTTCAAAAATGTACAAAAAGTTAGGTAACTTTTTCTCTGAACAATTTCTTAACCTATTAGTTAGTTAACGTAATTAGTTACTTATTTAAGTTAGTTAAGTAACCTGTTAATTATTATTATTAACCAGATATTTTAATTATAAACCTAAATTCTGAATGAACATATATTCGCGATCGAGAAAAAAATACACACAATACTTACTATTATTAATATCAGCATCTCTAATATTTTTTTTTTTGTCCTGTATCAATTTCAATAAGCAATTGATAAGGCTTGAGCTTAAAATAAAAATACAAAAATACGCCAAGGATTGATTTCTTAGCTACGTATTAGAGGATACGTTACGTTATAATTTATTATTTGAATTTTTAATCATCTCAGCCCATACACGTGCCACTATTGGTCTCGGGTCTTCTCCATTATTGGAGGGCATTTGACCTACTATACCACGCCGGTCAGGCGTATTGGTACGGGGTTATATTTCGAGTTTCCCTTCTCTTGCATAGATATTATGTGCATATTATATCCTTTAGTTATCATTTACGACACCTATGAGTATTACTATCATAGGGAGTGGCGAATTGTATTCTTCACCACATGGAATTTTAAATATATATTTTTTAAATTTCAATCATGTCAGATAATCTAGTATATTATGTATTCAATAAATAACTTAAAATTTCCAAATATGTTAATTGGTACATGCTTTTTATTGCTGTTGATGACATATGAGCAAACACCACACCTGATGGTAAGTGATGCTGCCGCTTCTGGACCTTTGCTGGGCCGCTGCCTACCGTAAAATAAGTGAAAATTTACACTAGAATGCGTGCAATGAGTTTCGGCGATGTTAAAGGCATCACCAACTATTTGGCTTGACCACCTATAATCGAATCTTCATCTTCAATAATTTGCTTATTGGATATTAAACTTCAATTCAGTCAATTATTATAAATATCACATCAAAAATCTTACCTGTCTAGTGAGACAGCCACCAGGCTGTAGACTGAGGCGGCGACAGAGAGACCCTGGACGTAAGGTACTGTCTTGCACATCAGCCAGCCAAGCACCCACGCTGCAATTACACATCACTAATATTAGATACAATGATTTGAAAGCTACATTATTATTTTAAACAGATATTAGAAATAGAAGGGCAACCCGAAATGTATAACAATTCAAAGTCTGGTTATTATTTCTGTTTGTTAATTTTATGATAGTTTTTGTACAATTGTTGTTATATATTGACGAACCTAAGGATAACCCACCTTGGCGCTTTCAGCTGTCTCCTCTCGTGTAGAGAACTTTGTCCAAGTATGGGTGTCTTAAGATAATGATTGAATTATAACGTCCCCTGTAATCGTCCTTCTCTTATCCTAATTACTAAGAACCAATACAATATAATAATCCATATAATAAATATCGTAAATAAAACTACGAATTTTATCGCGTTTGTATTTGTGTTTTGATTGCCCAACGTTTCAAACATTTACAGTGTTCATGATCACGGGCGGACTAAGATGTCTCACGTTCAACAAGTTATTGTTATTACAGACATTCATATCCATCCGCTGCAGATATTAGTTATTAAACCATGACCCAAATTTTGGTATAAATTTATAGCCAGTACAAGAACTTGATTCTATATGAAAAAAAATATATTATTTATGGTTAGTAATCTTAAATTAAATTAAATCTAAAATTAAATCTTAAATTTGTAGTAATTATTATGACAATTTGTTAATTTAAATCTAACAAATCTAATATACTACCATCGGACCGCTAGATTAACATTATCCGGTGATAGGAACGCGGCCACACTGAAGAAAGATTTTGCAAGGAAATTCAGATGGCATGATGCTAAATTATTATTAATTTTTAAATAGTTATATGAACGGAAATTATCTTGTATTGAAAAATAATTGTTGACAACATCAGATGGAGTTGAGCCAGGTTATTATGTAAAGCTCTTTGCCGTCTTTTACGATATCCAAGAGTAATGTAAGTGTTCGTTATCGTAAACGTTCTATCAACTATAATAAAAGATTACTAGAAACAATTTTACATAGCAGATATCATCGACCTAGAAACAATAAATTGATTGGAAATGGACTGTTTATCCAATTTACTTCGATTGAAGTGCTGTCTAAAGGAAATTATCCTATTTGTTCAATAATCTATAAGCAAACTACGATACCTTATCTAATTTTTCCGTGTAAACAAACATTTATTAGTATCGTAGGTGTTTTTCCTGTGTAGCGGCATCGAATATTACCAACCCCTACATTACTCGTGGTTGTCGTAAAAGACGATTAAAAGTTTTTAACGTCGATACGTTGGCCAACTCCATCTGATGTCATTTCATTGCTATCTCGTCTCATACACGTCCCATTGCTGGGCTCGAGCCGCCTCCTCAATAAGAGGGAAATCGACCTTACTATACCATGCTGGTTAGACATGTTGGTATGGGATTTTATTTCGAGTTTTCTTGCTTTTGCACAGATGTTATATGCATATTATATCCCTTAGTTATCTTTTTCGACATCCACGACCAAATAAGGAGTAATGAATTGTATTTTTGCTCCATCACCACATATAGGAAGCCGATGCCGTGTAGTCCACAATTATATTCCCATTGATTGATGTCAAGCAGGCTGTTCATAAAACTATTGATAATAACTTTATCTTTAGTAGTTGGGGTGAGTTGGGATACAGGTTGAAACAGTTGTTATTTTTGGAAATTCAAATTTATAATTTGATCTTAATTTTTTTTAATTTTTTTTTCTAGTGTGACATTTATCGGTACAGATATAGTGACATTGACATTACCTATGTAATGTTAGCGATAACAGGTCACGTGACCGTGTCGAAGATGACTTACATGACTTTACTGGCAATTCAAACCTTCTTTTTGACGTCAGGCAGGCGGTCGGTCATAAAAGTCATTGCCGAAACTTTTTGCAATATGTCAAAACAGATGACATATTGCGTCGACCCCAAGTAATTGGGATAAGAGCAAGATGATGATGATGACTGGCAATTCAAACCTGCTATATACAAGTTTTCATTTCAAAATTACTTTTGAAACCTATAAAAGATGGTAGAAACCTCACGATATCTTCAACTGTGTATCAACAAGTGGAAAAGATCACCAAATCAATATTTACACGGCAGCCTGCAACCGAATGTAGGTCAGCCAGGTCACTGTACTACCTGCGACCTCTTAGCCTTGCATTCCACCCCTACACCTCTCACTCTAACACCCTACATAACTCATCTATCCCTCCTTTTCCCTTCTGGCCTTGTACCGACGTATTACAATACAAAAGTCGGAAATGACTGAGAAGTTAACAATTAAATTTGAATCGTAATTCTATAGCGCAAAGATTGAGTTTGCTGTAAAACTTTATAGGAAGTTGCATTTTGTTCCGGATCGATTGAAATGGTAACAAGTGATTTGAAATTAATGATATTACAGTTTTTTCTTAACCTATATTTGAAGCCTTGGCCCGGCAAATGGATTTGTATTACTGCAGAGGTGAAAGATAATAATAAAAGTTTGAATACTTTGATATTCATTAACAGAAATAAGTATCTATATATTAATACGTGAAGCATAAACTTTGTACCATTTTTGTACGAAAATTACGTGAAAAGACAAGTATGAAATTTAGTATAATTGAATAATATATTGAGAAGAAGTGAACAAAAACACTTGATATAATGATGCATTAGAAATTTTAAATTAATAAAAAAACAATTAATTAAAAAAAAATAACCTTGTGGTGACGGAGTAAGAATTCAATTCACCGCCCCCTCTCTTATCTGTAGGTTTCGGTTCGAACTATGATTGAGGAATTAAATATGCATATAACATATGCAAGATAAAACACAACAAGAGAAGGGAAAGTCGTAACAAAACCCTGTACCAACACGTCTGACGAGCATGGTATAGTAGATCAATTTTCCTACTATTGTGGAGGAGGCTCGAGCCCAACAATAGGAGGTGTATGAGCTGAATTGATGAATGATGATGAATAGGAATAAGTATATTTACAATAGTACATCAATATGACGATATTTCTGTGTGATGACGGAGGAAGAATACAATTCATCACTCCCTCTTGCCCGTGGGTATCGTAAAAGACGACTAAGGGATTAAATATGCATATGACATCTATGCAAGGGATGGAAAACTCAAAACAAAACCTTATACCAACCTGTCTGACCAGCATGGTGTAATAGCTTGCTATAGCATGCTATAGTGGCTTATTTCTGGGAAACATATCACAAATATGATCAATAACCCGACTGCTAGCAATAATGGACTTGGATACCCTGGTGCTTGGGACGATGAATGAAATGTCATTGTGTGGCTGTTTATTTGTTATTATATTTAGTGGCAGAGAAGCCTCCGTCCTCAGATTGCGATAGACAGCCAACAGCCTTTACTTCTAATATTGGATAGGTTCGTGAACGGCAGTTACCAGTTACCATTATATATGTGCCGCTTACTTGTCTCCCATTCACCATCCTTATCCTCATCATTTCAACTTATATGCATCCCACTGTTGGGCTCTAGCCTTCTCCACAATAGATGGGATATTCTCCTACTATCCGACGACATCCACGGACGCGAGAAGTGCTGGTGAATTGTATTCTTACTCTTACTTCTTACTATTCTTACTCGTCACTAGTAGTAAATTTCATAATATATACAGAACATTTAACAAACAATATAAAGTTTATCTTAAATCGTGACTACGGCCATCAGATTAAAGCAACGAAAGCTTTAACATCTCCAGGGGCATTAAGTCTCAACAACTTCGTATCAGATGACTTGTAGAAGGGTCAAATATATATTGTCAAATTAAATTATGCAAACATTATTAAAAGTTTATATTTTTTATTTTTATATTTATAAAGGGCTTGGCAAGTAGAATACAGTGTTCTATACAAAATCAATATAAAAATTAAAAACTTGAAAATAAAAAAAGGAAAAAAATAATTTTTAAATTAAACGGTTTTATTGTAAAGAAACAGTAAAAATAAAATCGTGGGGCACTACGCGGAGGTACATATACAATTCTTAATGAAAAAGATTATGGCTGGACCAGATTCCGCAAGCAACATCCGATCACGAGTTAATCACTAGAGCAGCCATCACTCCCTTCAACCACAAGGGAGGGAAGGAAAGCCTTGTGTGCTTGTATTATATTCAATGTAAGATGTTTTAACGTGTTACCTATACCAATAAATAAAATTGGAGTGTCTGTTTGTAATGTCAAAATAATAGGCTTTTTTCATGTTCACACTGTTATTTGCACGACACCTATGCCTAAAATACAGATTAAAAAATTTTTGTCTGTCTGTCTGTTTGTGCCGGGTAATCTTCAAAACGGCTAGACCGATTTCAAAAATTCTTTCACCAATGGAAAGCTATAATATCAGGGCGTAAACTAGGCTATATTTTATCCCGGTATTCCCATGGGAACTACGCAGCAAAGACGACTGAAACCGAAGCGAAGCGAGGGCCGCTTGCTAGTATTAAATAATTTAATGTCGTTATAGGGTGACATTATGAACGAAGAATCTAAATGGATGACCTATGAGACCCAATATTGTTAGGGAGCTACACACCGTCTCTTCTATCGAACAGCAGGGTTCGGTTAAGATGTGACCAAACTATAGATAAATAAAAAAACTAACGGGAACCTCTCATAGTAGGTACTTAAACCTACATAAACAAAAAAAAAATAATTTAATCACAGCAAAAATCTAATTCTATTATATTTATCATCATCATGTCGGCTTATATACGACCCATCAAGCTTCCTCGATAATGAGAAGGAAATTGACCTACTACACAACGCTGGTCAGAAGAGTACAGGGTTTGATTTCGAGATTTCCTTCTCTTTTACAAATATTATATGGATATTACATCCCTTAGTCGTCCTTTATAATACCCACGGACAAGAAATCAGGAGTAAACTGTAT
Source organism: Lymantria dispar (assembly GCA_032191425.1). Lineage (NCBI taxonomy): Eukaryota > Metazoa > Arthropoda > Insecta > Lepidoptera > Erebidae > Lymantria > Lymantria dispar. Next base: position 1,724,109 of record CM063449.1, read on the forward strand.
TTTTATTTCACCATACAGAGAAGATTTTCCGTGTGGTGACGAAGTAAGAATACATTCCCTATCTTGCTCGTGGATGTCGTAAAAGACGACGAAGGAATGTAATATGCACATAACGTCTATTCAAGAGAAGGAAAACTTGAAATGAAACCCTATACCAACATGTCTGACCAGCATGGTATAGTAGGTCAAATAACCTCCCATTGTGAAGGAGGCCCAAGCCCAAAAGTGGGACGTATATGGGCTTATGATAATGGTACCGAGAATTGTTTACACAAATATTTGAAATCTAAAATTGTTGATGTTTGATACATTAATTTAAGATAAAATTCGAAATGACAATAAAACATTGATAAGCAAGGGTCACACGACGTATCTTTCGACACGACCTGACCCAGCTTCTTGCCGGCTGCGTGACGAAGCGAATAAATGTAGTGATGCCTTAAATTATGTAATTGGGACGCGGCATCAACTTCAGTTTTTATGTTGCAATCCTGTTTATGACGCCATATTTTTTTTCTTGCTTCCTGGTTGTTTTTTAAAGAAATATCGTTGTCTTTACTGTATGGAGTAATTGCGTGACAGTATTTTTTTTTAAATAAGAATGCACCCTGCACTAAGAAAATAACCCTTGTATCGCAGGAACTTTACAAACATATAATTAACGGACACAAATTACATCCAGACTCGGAACAACAATTTGTGGATCGCACGGTATTGTTCAGCGTGGAATTCGAACCTGCGATACTGGCACGGTGGGTCGGTATCTTAAGCACCACGCCATCTGTGCAGTGATTAGTTAGAGATTTGTTATTCTAGAATGTTATAGTGATTTCAATAATGAACTTCTTTTCTTCTTCTTTATTTTCTCAGATTACATACATCTCAATACTTGAACTTTGGGCTTGAACCACCTCCGCAGAGGGAGGGAAGTTATTCAATACTATCTCGCTGGTTAAATGAATTGGTATAGGATTTTATTCCGAGTATTCCTTTTATTTTCATAGATGTTATGCGCATATTATTGCATAAAGACAACTAAGGGTGATTTGATACGTATCAACATTTACGTAAGAGAATAAAATCTCATGATGAGACTCACGAATTAGAATACAAACACGTCTGACTAGTATAGTAGATCAATTTCTCTTTTATTATGCTGAAGGCTCAAACCCGGTAGTGGTATGTATAAGAGCTGATATGGCAATGATGATTAAAAAATATAAGACTATGATCAGTATATTGTTCGGTTTCCATTATTAACTTACACGGGATGTGAACAAACCAACCATTGTAATTTTTTTAGTAAAATTTAATTAAATGTTTAACAAATTTGCTAGGGCCACTATTCTAGTAACTCTGCTCCGGTGGTCGGCCCAACGACGAAGGCGACGTGCACGTGGGTGGGTTGCGGGTGTGAGTGCTTACGCCCCTCTTTCGCCCCGGACAGAGTGGTGCGAGGAGCGCGCCGACCGCAAACCACCCAAAAAAAAAAGGGCCACTATTCTTTTTCCTAATGGCTATTTCATTCACGTTATAAAACTAATTTTACGGGTGTTATCGTGTTTGTATTTGATTATTCATCATCATCTCGGCTCATATTCGTCCCACTGCTGGGCTCGAGCCTCCTCCATAATAGGAGTGATATTGACCTTACTATACTAAATTGGTCAGACAGATTGGTATAGGATTTTGTTTCAAGTTTTCTTTCTCTTGCATAGATTTTATATGCACATTTATATCCTTTAGTCGTCTTTTACAACATCCACGGGTAAGATTGAGAATGGTAAATTGTATTCTTATTCCGTTACCCCACGGATCGCGACTACGTTTTTTATTTGATTATTATTTTTTTTATAATTAAATAAAAAACGCAGTTACTCATTTCACAAGTAAAAACAAACAAACCAAAACAAAACGAGGAAATGCAAAAGGTTTTAATCCAAGACGGGCGCATACAATGAAATGGAGTTCCCAAGGCCGCGACGTCCGGGCTCAACGTATGTTGGAACCACCCTCTGTGGATTTTATACACCATTTGGATATTCAACAACGGCTGCCGTGCAAATTGAAATAAACATCCCTTTACAATTAAAATTTCGACAGTTAGTCGGAATAGTTAGTTTCGTGTGCTTTTTAGTGTTAATAAAATTTATCTCTTATCATATATGTACAAATAGGAATTTTATTAGACATATACGTACATTTTTTTCAAAACACTATACCATGCACTAAGGAAATAAACCTTGTATTGACGGGACTTTACAAATATATAATTATCGGACACAAATTACATCCAGACTTAGAACAAAATATTATGGATCGCACAAGTGTTGTCCTGGGTGGAATTCGAGCCCGCGACACTGGCATTGTAGATCGTTATCTTAACCGCTATGCCATCTGATTGATAATGAGTATTATTATTTAGCAGTATTTTGTTTACTGTGCCGTGATGAAGTCTTTTTTATTGTTTTTGGTAGCAAACAGCACACATGGTGATAAGTGCTACTGTCACTCAATGACCTTTGCTAGACTGCTGCCTACCATGAAGCCCTCTTCATAAAGGAATAAGAGAATGCCTGCAATAAAGTTATGTGATACTAAAGGCATCATCAAAACCCACTATACGCAAACGCTCTCAGAAAGTAGGACTTCCAGCTCTCTCTCTCACTGAACGTAGTGCAGTAATAAGTTACTATTATTCGGACGTTGATTTTCTGCTCAGTGTGGTACTACTCCGGACGGGTCGGCCCGCGGCTGTAGACAGGGTGCCCTACCACATTTAAAAAAGTAAGAGCAAAATACAATTGAATTTCAAATTCATAAACATTTGTATGTGAAACCCGCGAGGGCAGTTAAATATTATTTACTTTTAAAAATTTACCTTATATTAATTCAATAAACTGCCACCGGATTCGAAACGCGATTGCCACTGAGAATATTGAAGAGGCAAGAAAATTAATGAGTTACCTATTCCATAATTTTGTTTTTTACAGACTTCTCTTATATAAAATGTTTGCTAAGTAAGCTGATGATGTACTTTGACTCACGACATAATAACAATATCAAATACAATACAAAATACTATGGGTGGACCGGATCTCACAATCGGTACCCGATCATGAGTTAATTGTCGAGCAGCCATCACTCTCTTCAATCAAATTTCCTTTCTCATGGGTGTCGTAAAAATTAACCAATATATGTAACAGCACGGACACCTGGTCCCTAAATGTAAGCCTCATAGTCAAGCTTAAAGTCGCTCAGCGTGTTATGGAGCGGACTATGCTCTGGATTTTTCTACGAAGTAAGACCCACAATATAGAAATCCATAGAAGAACGGATGAACTAATATAGCACGATGAATTAGCACGCTGTAATGGCAATGGGCCACATCGCTCGATGAGCTGACAACTAATTGAGAAGAAAGGTTCTCGAGTGGCGATCACATATCACGACGCAGTCTAGGATGCCCAACTAGGTGGACCGACGGCCTGGTGAAAGTTGCTGGGCATCGTTGGATCCAGACGGCATAGGACCACACTTTGTAACAAAACATAAAGGTGGCCCACCTCCAGCAGTGGACGGTGATAGGCTGAGGATGATGATGAAGTAAGCTGATATAACTCCAAAATAATTAAAACTAAATGGAACTCTAGTAATAGTTAATAATAATTTACGATGTAAATCGTAGTAGGCTAATTTCTCTCATCTAGAAGATACTTGTATCCAACAAGTATGTGGTCTGATATGAAGTACGTATATTTCTAGCGCCTTTCGGAATGCATTTGTCAATTTACTACTTGTCAAATCTGAAATAAATCTTACAGGCATTTTATTGCTTGATAAAATAAAATATCTGTTCTTTCATTTAAATCGTAATAAACCTGAGTATTACTTTAAAGCTGAGTATACTTAAGTAAAACATTGGCAGTAAATAAATCTTTGGTGGATAGATTTTAAAATTATAAAAGTGAATGCCAGTTCGTTTGTTTGTAACACATTCACGGTTAAACCACTAGACTGATTTTAAAAATGATTTCACTAATCGAAATTTACATTATCAGCGTGTTACATTGTTAGTTTACCGTGACACAAATATTTATTTTATATTTGTGTCACGCTAAACTTCACCAACGTTTATTAACATACACAAATTACACCTAGACTAAGGTCATTTGAGGATAACACAAGAGATTGTTCTGAGTTGCGATTGAATTCCTTGGAACGAGAGATTGCTATTTAAACCACAAACTCATCTGCACAGTCAAAATCCGTCGGCTTGTAGATATCCACTTTTGGACATTGGCCTCTCCACAGGAATACCACTAAGAATGGAAGAATACCACTCAGAATCTTGCACCACATGCAGCCGGTTCCCTGCGGCTATAACTGTGTTAATCGTGATTGATCGAATTAAAAAGATCGAATTGCGTTGTCTGCGTGACCGATTAAATTGAACGGCGATCGACCGAGTTCGATCTCGGTCGATCGCCGTTTAGCACGAGGATCAAGGCGGGTCCTGTCGGTCGCTCGTGAGTCGCGATCGATCCGGTCTTCAGTGATTAGTGATCGAATCGGTTATCATTCCATCTTTTTGATTCGATCAATCCCAGGTATACCTATGATGTTCAATATCTCGTCAGTCCACGTAGGAGATCGTCCTATGTGTGTGTTTGTACGTGCGTGTGTGCGTGCATAAACATTATTAGTCACAGAAAATATAAAAATAATCCTCAGACTTAAATAGTAATACAAATAATATTATAGTATATATTATATATTGCTCTCTGATAAATCGGTATCCATATCGTCACATACCCGTTCTATTAGAAACTCAGCGCTAGGACCTTTGGGAGTTGGCACGTGTTGAAATGTAAGCCAATTGTTACAGAGTTTAAATCTCATTTATATACAGCGTGTATCAAGTTAAGGGGCAACTGTTCCAGTATGTTGTAGTTTAACGGTCATAGATCCTAATTAAAATGTATAATGTAACAATATAACATAAAAGTTATAGTGATTTTAAAAATGTTTGTCTAAGAGTATATGCCTTAAAATATTACATATTATGTTGGCATGTACAGACAGAATATATGTAGGTATGTAAAGTTTCGACAGTATTAATAGGTATTAATTGCGCGAACGCTTCAATGGTAACGTAGGTACAAAAGTGACTCGTCAACGGTTATCAGCCAATCAGCTGATTTAAAGCGAAGTTTATCTTGCTTATGCGAACGTAATCATTGATTTATTCAATTTCTAATTAGCATTTAACGAAATACGAATATGTTGCAGATTAAGTATCACTGATCTTATACATTTCAATCAGATTTACAAGAAAAAGCGATGACAAAATTGAAAATATTATATGTCTCTAATTCATTAACGATATTTTTCCTTCAAAATTTTTCATGGGTTCCTACCACCATTGCCTAACTCCCGTTTGACCAGTTGCCCCATAACCTGATACACCCTGTATATCAAGCTGTTGACCTTTATTCTTAAATGAAAGTCTCTCAAAGAGAGAGGATTATGCTGGTTGATTTAGCCAATTACCGATTTTGATGACACTTTCAGGCAATCTTGAGATTAGCTTAGAAAGTTATCTTAGGTCGTTTAGTAGTAATATAATAAATAGAAGCTTCTTTATTTTTCTTTCTTAAATTACTTAAAAAAAATATGATACCGAGTAATTAATAAAAAAAACTTAGCCAAATCCACATTTAAGAGAGCGAAATCGTGGGATAGTAAATAATAAATCATGGACAGGTTGGGTGAAGCGTGATCTGTGTCGACCCCAAATAATTGGGATAAAATCACGATGATGATAGTGATAGTTCAGCAATGAATTTGGATAAACGAGTACATCACGGATAGGAACGATCTGCTCGCTTATTTACTTTCATTGCCAATGTGTATTCTATCTGGATGCTGATCGTGCTAGGCTAGATTGATTTTAGATAATTGATTGAATTAGGCGATACATAGCGGCAATCCATTTTTATTTTAATTTTAAAATGGAAGGAAGGAAGGGAGGCCCACCACTTTCCCACGGTAATCAATATGCCGCACACTACAATGGAAGGAGTACGGGATAGGATTAAGCTTTTGATCGGCGTAACACAGCTTTGATCGCCGTCACACAGCTTTGATCGGCGTCACACAGCTTTGATCGGCGTAACACAGCTTTGATCGGCGTAACACAGCTTTGATCGGCGTCACATAGCTTTGATCGGCGTCAAACAGCTTTGATCGGCGTCACACAGTTTTGATCGGCGTCGCACAGCTTTGATCGCCGTCACACAGCTTTGATCGGCGTCACACAGCTTTGATCGCCGTCACACAGCTTTGATCGGTGTCACACAGTTTTGATCGGTGTCACACAGCTTTGTCTTTTTTTTAAATTGATTGGTTTTATTCTTTACCAGTATATGCGCCAAGGTTCACGCGTGTAGTTCCTGTTCACGTGAAAATACCTCGATCTCATATAATGTAATTTATTCCTCATATAGACAGCTATATCGTAGTACAATATTATCAAAATCGGTCGAGCTGTTTTGAAAATTACTTGGACCAAAAAGATAGACAGACAAAAACTATTAACTGGCTTTTGGTCATAGGTATCATGCGAATAAGCTGAAAATACCTACAATTTTGACTTGAAAGGCAAACACTTCAATTTTATTTATTTGTATAGATAAATTTATCTTATCATTTTATTAAATCTTATTGGATTGAACAAATTAATTTCAATTTGTTAACTACAAAGTCAAAATTAAAGTTGTTTGAACTAAATTGACAAGTAGTCAATTAATTGATTTAGTCAAAGAGTTGTGTTACCTACTGCCAAGGTTTACAAATGGCGCCTTTCATCTTACCGTCGATGTTAAATTGAAAACATGACGGAAGGCTAATTTATTATGAATTCTAAAGCAAATTGGATTTGGATAAATTCGCTTTTATTGATTTGGGAATAATTCAAAATGAAACATCACAAAGTCAAGCTTTGAATTTGTATTATTATAGGTAAGTAGGTTTAATATAAGTGGTCAGAATTTGCTCACACAGGTGTACCGTACAGGGCCATTGATCGAACCAGTCTTCCATTCAGACGTCAACGTTTAACACCGCTTTAACGAGCCGGGGAGTAATTTGACAAAAATGCTCCTGAAATACCGTCGTCCATTGAGTACTAAACCCAAATATTTTATCTGGTCCTCAACCGAGTGGAAGCGAATGAACGATGCTTGCTGTGCCGACCGTGTATAGCTACAAGGTCTATAAAACATCAAATCATTCTTTTTATATAGGGCTACTCTAGACGGCATCGTGACTCATTGAATCACCACCTCGATACCGAGTGTAGCCAAACGTATCGCTTATTTAAATTAAGCCCAGCCCGTAGAGAGTCCAGCCTTAGCTAATGTTCCATACAATCACCCGCAAGTACGAGCTCAGATGGGAGCAGTACAACATAGGTGTTAGCACAAAGTCTCCTGCAGGCTTCACGTAGAGGCCACTGCGACGCTTCAATTAGTCTGGAGTCAGCCGTCTTAGGTATAGAAACACCCCTGATAACAGCGCCTCCCTGATATACCAGATTAGAATTAAATCATCCAGAGTAACAGTGAGCCTGTAGAACCCTGAACGCATTATACAGTTACATATCTGTGATTGCCTCTGCCACACATGATTTCTACGCGGACGAAGTCGTCGGGCAAAAGCTAGTATTATATAAAGATTTTTTTTTTTTGGTGCCGTTTTCTTTACAAAATATTTTCACCATAGCTCATATACTTACCACTATTGGGCTTGAGCCTCCTCCAGGCAGAGAAATTAACTAACAATACCATGCTGATCAGACGTGTTAATAAGGGTTTTATTTCGAGATGTCCTTCTCTTGCATAGATGTTATATGCATATTATATCCCTTAGTCGTCTTTTACGACACCCACTAGCAAGAAAGAGGGTGTTGAATTGTATTCCTACTTCATCACCACAGGGACAATTACATTACTGCATTTTTATTACCATACTAGCAACCCCCCCTCGCTTCGCTTCGGTTATAGGTTATAGTCGTTTTACCCATGTAGTTCCCGTTCCCGTAGGAATACTGGTATAAAATATAGCCTAGTTTACGCCCTGATATTATAGCTTTCCATTGGTGAAAGAATTTTTGAAATCGGTCCAGCCGTTTTGAAGATTACCCGGAACAAACAGACAGACAGACAGACAAAAATTTTTTAATTGCTATTTTAGGCATAGGTATCGTGCAAATAACCGTGTGAGCATGAGAAAAGCCTATTATTTTGACATTACAAACAGACACTCCAATTTTATTTATTGGTATAGACTAGCAACGCCCTGCAGTTTCACTCATAGTTCCTCTTCCCGTGGGAATATCAGCATAAATTATAGCCTATGTGTTATTCTGATATGTAAGCTATATTATTGTGAAGTTCCATCAAAATCCATTCGGTAGTTTTTGCGTGAAAGAGCAACAAACATCTTCACATCCTTACAAACTTTCGCGTTTATAATATTAGTGCACAATTATGCATAGGTTTTTCCAAAACTCAATTATCCGAAAAAATATAATGAAATTGCTTTACATCTAGCAATACGCGTATAGGACATGTAAGAAAGTGCCTCCTACTTCCTTTTTCATTATGTTAGTCCGAGATCAAGTTAGGTTGGTCGCAGATCGACGACGAGGGCTGCGGGCGGGTGTCCGGGGCTGCCAGGAACTGGGTCAGGCCGATGAACTAGGACGCCAGGGCGAAATCCCGGAGACTTGTTGCGAGTTGAACAGGTGCGTTCGAGGATCATACAGGATTATACACAAGTTTGTTATTAAGTATATAAGTAAGGAGATATTTTTTTCGAGAGTTTTTGAGTGTGTAGCCTTGAAAGTTTTCAACGAGTCTATGGTATTGATTATAGACTAACGTTTTATCTGTCAAGAGACGCGTAATTTTATTTGCAATTTTTTTTTTATATGTTTGAAGAGGATGTTGATTGCTGTGTGGTAGCGGTTTCGAATACTACCAACCCTTGCTTTGCTCGTGGGTGTCGTAAAAGACGACTAAGAACCCTAGATTGACCCGGACCAACTCCATCTGGTACCATTTGGGTCAACGATTACATTCCCAAGGAGGGTTGACGTCAGGCAGGCGGCCGGTCATAAAAGTCATTGCCGAAACTTTTTGCAATATGTCAAAACAGATGACATATTGCGTCGACCCCAAGTAATTGGGATAAGAGCAAGATGATGATGATGATGATGTTTGAAGAGGATTTTGATATAAATGTTAAAATGTCAAAATTTAGTGCTTTACAGTGTTATATTGAATATTTTTCGTGTGGTGACGGAGTAAGAATACAATTCACCACTCCCTATCTTGCCCGTGGATGTCGTATAAGATGACTATGGGATATAATATGCACATAACATCTGTGCAAGAGAAGGAAAACTCGAAATGAAACCCTACACCCACATGTCTGACCAGCATGGTATAGTAGGTTAAATTCCCTCCTATTGTGGAGGAGGCCCGAGCCCAACAGTGGGACGTATGTAGGTTGCGATGTTGATAACGATTGAATATTTTTGCTGATATTTTATGTAATATAATGTAGATAAAATGTTGAAATGTAGTGAATATGTTAAAATAATAAATTGCGTGCATTTTTATAGTCTGCCAAAATTCCCAGACGAAGCATGATTTGGTTGTCAGCACCAAATCAATGGTAACGATGGACTGAAATATGATGACTGTAGACGTTAATAATTAATGTTATAATTCTACTGTAGACTGTAGCTTATTGAAATTAAACAAGAAGAAGAACAAGAATATATTTGAATGAGTAAGTATTTATTCTCCGTGTGGTGACAGAGTAAGAATACAATTTACCACTCCCTCTCCCTCTTGCATGTGGATGTCGTAAAAGATGACCAAGGGATATAATTACGTAATATGGAATGTTATGTACATAACATCTGTGTGAAGAAAAATTCAAAATGAAATCCTACACCAATATGTCTGACCAGCATGGTATAGTAGGTGAGATACCCTCACGCTGTGGAAGAAGCCCGAGCCCAACAGTGGGACGTATGTGGGCTGCGATGATGATGATTATGAGTATTGCTGTGTGGCGACTAACCCGCACATTGATTGAGGGTGTCGTAAAAGTTGAGTAAGAACTTCATATCAACCTGAGCCAACTCCATCTGATACCATCTCGTTAACAATTATATTTCTAAGGAGGATTGATGTCAATCAAGCTGCTGGTTATAAAATTGTTAAACTTTTGCCTACTAAACTTTCTCTTACCCGTAGGTATCGTAAAAAACAACTAAGTGATATAATATGCATATAATATCTATGCAAAAGAAGGAAAACTCGAAATAAAGCCCTATACCAAGCCAAGCCCTGACCAGCAAGCTATAATCAGTCAATTTTCCTCCCATAGTGAAGAAAGCCAGAGCCCAACAGTGGGCAGTGTATGGGCCGAGATGTTAATGAAATGGTGTATGTACTTAAATTAAATTTTAAATAAATTAATAAATTGACTGGAGTCTGTCCTTGATTCCCCGTTTAAATCAAGTAAGCGATAATGAAAATATGATTACGCCTTCCAATTTTCTGCAAGAGCGAGCATCGCAAACGAGCAACGACTTAACATTATACACTTTATTTGTTTTATTACTCACCTTAGACATTTTGATTATTTAGAACTACCCACTGGTGACGGAATAAGAATACAATTCTCCATTCCCTATGTTGCCCATGGATGTTGTAAAAGACGACTAAGAGATATAATATGCACATAACATCTGTGCAAGAGAAGGAAGACTCGAAATGAAATCCAACATCTCTGAACAGCATGATACAATAGGTCATTTTTTTTTTTATTGCAAACAGTGGCATACGAGCAAACAGTACACCTGGTGGTAAGTGTTGCTGCCGCTCATGGACCTTTACAGGGTCGCTGCCTACTGCGAAAAAAGTGAAGGGAGTGTGAATGCGTGCATTAAGGCTCGATGATACCAAGGGCACCACCAAAACCCTCCACACATAAACACCCTCAGAAAGTTGGGCTGCCGGCTCTCTCGCTCACCGAACGAAGCGTAGTAACAGAATGCTACTACTCAGACGTCGATTTTCTACTCAGTGTGGTACTACTTACGTATTCTTAAAAAAATAAAAAACAATTCTCTCCCATTGTGGAGGATGGCCGAGTCCAACAGTAGGACGTATGTGGGCTGCGATGATGATGATGATGATGATGATGACCCACTGGTACGGCAAAATTTGACTTTATAGGGCTGCGTTTAGATTTATTAGAATAGAATAACATTTATTGTCATATAGCATCAATTATAATACATATTTTTATGGTTAATTTTGGCAATAGGGGAATGCTCAGCGTTGTGCTGCATAGAAATTATGCTGGGCTGGTTTTCAGCAAACCCCTTTCCTCAAATATATAAAAAAGAAAAACAACGAAAAGAGAAAAAAAAAAGAAACAAAATAATTAACAATAAGAATGATAATAATGAATTGAATTAAGAAGGATGTGTTTTTATATGATGAGTTCGCTTTTTCATTTTTGTGTGTACGAGTGTTGAGTGCTTGTTTGCATGTGTGTATGAATGTGTGTGTGCATGTGTGTAAGTGTGTACGTGTGTGTGTGTATATATGTGTCTGTGTGTCTGTATCTATTAAATTATCTGTATCTCTATCTATTAAATTAGACTATTCAGGATTACGTACTGGGACTACTACCTTTTGAAAACTGCCCACTAGGATTACTAATTTGGATTGTTTAGGACAACTTACTAGGATTTTTAGTATATAGATACTTTTTGGTAGGCTATATTCTGGACACATCCTGCCTGATCTATATAGATAACTGTCAAAACTATAGAAAAGATTATGACGGCAAATTTTTACACTTTTTTCCGCTTAGCCTCTAGCCATCACCGTGCCGTGCGAAAAGGAATTTCGTTTCCAAAAGGCCACAGATTTAGAGGACACTTTTTTTATATATTTGACCTCTTACAAAATACGAAATCATAAGGTATAATGACCCGTGTCAATCACAAGACTCTTTTTGTGTATTCAGTATTCTAATCATATAAATAACTTTGTATGTCTTTGGGGTCAGGCGTTGACTTCGAAAACTTTAGGTCATAGTAATTATAGAATAAATAATAGTACTTACTTTTAAATTAAAAAATAATTTGAAAAGGTATATTTTTTTTAATAATATTAAAAAAATATATTATAATATAATAATATTTCCATTCATCCATCCATCAGCCTACAGACGTCCACTGCTGAACATAGGCCTCCCCACAAGAATGCCACTCGGAACGGTCCTGCGCCATTTCCATCCAGCGATTCCCTGCGACTTTGAGAATGACGTCAGTCCACCAAGTGGGGGGTCGTCCTACGCTGCGCCGTCCGATTCGTGGTCGCCACTCAAGAACCTTTCTTCCCCAACGGTTGTCGGTTCGACGAGCGATGTGGCCTGCCCATTGCCATTTCAACGTGCTAATTCTGCGCGCTATGTCAGTTACACCCGTTCTTCTACGGATTTCCATGTTTCGGCTTTTATCACGTAGAGAAATATCGAGCATAGCCCTCTCCATAGCACATTGAGCGACTTTGAGCTTTTTTATGAGGCCAACATTTGGAGACCACGTTTCAGTGCCGTAAGTCATCGCTGGTAACACATACTGGTTATAAACCTTTGCTTTCAGACACTACGGAATATTGGACGACAAGATCCTCTTAAGTTTCCGGAACGCGAATTAATGCGATTAAATCCGTAAAAATAGTGAATGGTACTTCATCTTAACCCATAGCCATCCCACTGTTGGGCTCGGGCCTCCTCCATTATTGAAAGACAATTTAATTATTTAAGCTATTAACGATTAAATTAATTTGAATCATTGACATCGATGCTAAAATCAATCTATATAGAAACCTTCTTATATTCTACGAGTATTATTAATATGTGAATTTAATAGTATTATTTATGAGCCCGTTATCTGGCACAGCTAAATATACTTAAATGTATTTGTTTTGACAGTATACAATTTGTCACTACTCGTTATTTGTAAAAGACAACTAAGGGATGGCAAGTGAGGTCGATGTCCTGAGGCCTTTTTACCGAGACATCGACAAGGATAGGCACTCGAAATTCTAACTCTTTAGAAGGGCTATCGTAATCAAGGCATCGACGGACGAAGAAGGAAAACTAGAAAAATTCTATGTCATCATCATCATTATCCTTTCAACGCACATTACCTGTGCAGGGCTGGAGACTTCTTCGTCAACAAAAACAGTTTGATCTAGTATACTATGGCGATCAGGTGGGTTGTTGATGTTGATGTTGATATAGGATTTTACATTTAAGATTTTCCATCCCCTTTTCTTATCCATGGGTGTCGTAAAAGACGACTGAGGGATATAATATGTATATGACATCTATGCAAGAGAAAAAAAACTTGAAATAAAACTCTATACCAACACATCTGATAGCCGTGTTATAGTAGGTCAATTTCCTTTCCATTGTGGAGGAGGCTTGAGCCCAATAGTGGGACGTGTACGAGCTGTGATGATGATTCAAGTGTTCCTTCTACTGCAGTAATGTTATTTCTTTGTGTGACCAACATCATTATTCATTCATCAGATCATTTTTATGATCATTCATGGAAAAAAAAACTATTTTATGACCATTTTATTGTTATTAATAGATACCGTGAGCACTTGTGTAGATTGTAGGTCAACCTACAATCATCATCATCATCTTGCTCTTATCCCAATTACTTGGGGTCGACGCAATATGACATCTGTTTTGACATATTGAAAAAGTTTCGGCAATGACTTTTATGACCGGCTGCCTGCCTGACGTCAACCCTCCTTGGGAATGTAATCGTTGACCCAAATGGTACCAGATGGAGTTGGTCCGGGTCAATCTAGGGCTCTTAGTCGTCTTTTACGACACCCACGAGCAAAGCAAGGGTTGGTAGTATTCGAAGCCGCTACCACACAGCATCTAGGTAGGTAGGTCAACCTACAATAATAATAATTAAAGATAGTTTATTAATCAATAACCTTTTAGTAAGACAAAGTAAGCCGCCTTTAAAAATAAAAATTAATATTAATTTAGCATTATGTCCTCTGAGTTTTCTTGCCGAATCATTCTCAATGTGGCCGTGTTCCGACCCGGTGGTAATTTACTAGATTTTTAGTTTTTTTTAATTAATAAATTGTCATAATAATTACTAAAAAATTAATGTTTAATAATTTCTAACCATAAAAATATTTTTTAATATAATCATTTTCTTTTTATACGTACTGGCAATAAATTTGTACCAAAATGTGGGTCAAAATTTAATAACTAATTTTCTGTATCGGGTAGATAATTATAAATATGTGTAATAACGGTGACATAGGTATTGGACGTAAGATATCTTAGTCCGCCTGTGACCACGAACGCTGCAAAGTGTTCAAAACGTCGGCCAATCAAAAATCAAATACAAACGCAATAAATTAGTTTTATTTACTACTAGCAACCCGCCCTCGCTTCGCTTCGGTTATAGGTTATAGTCGTTTTACCCGCGTAGTTCCCGTTCCCGTGGGAATACCGGGATAAAATATAGCCTAGTTTACGCCCTGATATTATAGCTTTCCATTGGTGAAAGAGTTTTTGAAATCGGTCCAGCCGTTTTGTAGATTACCCGGAACAAACAGACAGACAGACAGACAGACAGACAAAAATTTTTTAATTGCTATTTTAGGCATAGGTGTCGTGCAAATAACCGTGTGAGCATGAAAAAAGCCTATTATTTTGACATTACAAACAGACACTCCAATTTTATTTATTGGTATAGATGTGTAATACTCGCGTAAACATTAGAAATCATTAGATTCTATATCATAAAGATTTTATAATATCTTATAATCAAAACTTTGTAAAGGATATATCACTGTCCTTTACGCGTTTTTTTTTAAGGCGAGCGTAAATCCTGTCTAAAAACAAACACGGCAACCTTGTAAGGACGAGAAAATAGTCAGACAGGCTGAAATTCCAAAGCGGAGGAAAGAAATAATGCAACCTTCACACTGTCAAGTATTGTACAAGATTAATTCTCCAATAAAAGGCCACCAAGGTCTACTCGGAGGCCTTATATTGGAAATAAAGTGTATGTTGCGAGAAATGGCATTCAATTTATATTATGTGATAAGGTTTTATTTGTCTTTTTAGTTTGTGTTATTGTTTTTATGACAGTCTTTTGGTACCGTACAAAAAATATCCTACGTTAGAATAGAACCAATGATGCTTGGCAAGAATTCGCTTATCACCTGTATGCTCTTTGTTCAGTCAGAGATTTTCAGACACTATTGCCGATGTGCAGGCAATAAAAATTGTACCAACACATCTAACCAGAGTGATATAGTAGGTCGATTTTCCTCCTGTTTTTAGGCTCAAGCCCAACAGTGGGACATATATTAGCTGAAATGATAATGATGATGACCGTGGTCAGACGTATTGTTATGTAGTTTTATATGAAAGTTTTCTTCTCTTGGATAGATTTTGTATACATATCCTGTAATGGTCTTTCAATACATTATTAAAGGAACAGAGTATAGAAATATATTCTTACTCCGTCACTAAAATTTAATCCAGACAGGATTAATATTCACAGATTTCAACAACAATACCACCTGCTAATCAGTAATCCTTACTGATATTATTAAGGAGAAAGTAAGTTTGTTTATTTATTTGTTTGTTACGGTTTCACGCTTAAACCACCGAAACGATTTCAAAAATTCTTTCACCAATGGAAAGCTATAATATCAGGCAGTAACATAGACTATATTTTATTCCGGTATTCCCACGGAACTATGCTTAGTTCCCGTAGGTAAGGCGACTGAAACCGAAGTGAAGCAAGAGCGGGTTGCTAGTAAAATATAATTGAACTGATCACCCGTGCCTTAATAATATAGAAAGAAAATACAAACCCCCTTAACGACTTTTTTATGTAAAGAAAACAGGTTTATTTGTCTCGCGGGTATTTATAGCACAAAGATATATTTAACTAGACTCATGTCCTCACATTGACCCAATACTTCGAATCTATTGTCATTCGAGCAGTTACGATTCTTGGACAGCAACAATAAATTCAACTGTCGGAAGAAAATAGTAAAAACCCAACAAACAGGATCTAATAAATCTTCGTTGTTTTATTATTCAAAAGTATGTTAAGAATTGGTTCTATTATTGCCAATGATGCAGCTAAAACTGGTGACTTCAAACAAAAAATTACATTAATAAATTTGGATGTATTTTATAAAATAACTAGCTGTCACGGCGAACTTCGTACCGCTATATTTTTTTCGTAAATATATTATCTAAATTTCCGAAAATATAGTCTCTAATGAATGAACCATTACAGTTTTGTCGGGAAAGATTCAATCGTCTTGGTCGTGGCATTGTTAATGATGATTCAAAGACAATACAAATTACTGATTATTGATTTCCGACTGAAATTATAATTATCAAATTTTCAACCATACTTAGACAAAATTACGTTTAGCTGTCATTTGTGTTTTGTCATTACATATCAAATGCGTATTTGTTAAACCATGTTTCATAGTGACTTGTATTCTCTTAGACGTTTTATGTCACGTCACACGGGAACGCGATACAACGGGATAAAAATTCTATTAGTATCCTATGCCCGTCTCCTGGTTCTACGCTACCTTCCCACCAATTTTCAGCTAAATTGGTACAGCCGTTCTTGAGTTATAAATAGTGTAACTAACACGACTTTGCCTTATATATAGGTATAGATTTCTTTATCCTAAAAAGTATATCCTTTCGCCACTATTCAGGTATGATAATTCTTTTTATTAACCACCGACGCAAAAATAGGAGTGTTTTAAGTTTGACGTCGATGTTTGTCTGTGTGTGTGTGTGTGTGTGTGTGTGTGTGTTTTTTTTTTCGTTTGAAAGCTAGTTTCCTTGCGATAATTCTTAGCTATGTTTAGTTAATATCGGTCCAGCAGTGTAAGAGTATCAGCTTTTTTCCAAAATGATGTAATGGCATATGATTACTCAATTAAGTGCTTCACGCGTACTAGTATTAATCGTTAATTTACAATTATATGATAATTCCTGTTGAAGAGAACGTAATACTTTTTGTTATTATTGGAACGAAGTTCCTTACGGCAGGCTTGGAGGAGATAGGGATTTTGCTGAGCGACCGAACTGAAAAAAAATGTGATAGTAAAACCGTAAGAAAATGAGCTGTAAGAAAAAGTGCGTGGAATAAAACCGTTAAATGAGACGAAGTACGAAGAAAAAGGTGATAGTATTTTGATGTGAAACATCGTTCCTACAATTGTTTTGACCGCCGTATCTCAAAAACTATAAGTGCTAGACCATTTTTGATAGAAATTTTGACCCCCCCTTCCACCTTACATTGCCGCTCAGACTACCCATACCCCCCATTAGAAACTTCCCTCTCCCCCTTTTTTGATGTGAAACATCGTTCAAACCCCAAACTGCCATAAATCAGTCATCTTTGACCGCAGGAACTCCGGATTTTTGACAAACCTCATAGAATTTCCAGTAGAACCGATTTAATACTAAAAAACCTAAATTTCAGGAGCCTACACCCAATATTTTAGTCACAATAAATTTTATAATTAGAAACTAACAATGTTCGGAACAAGGACACCAACTAAAAGAGCCCTGAATTTTGATTTTTTTTGCAAATTGTGTCGATTCTACATTAGCCGAAGGAACTTCGTTCCTACCTGGTGTCCCACGACACCACATTTTAATATTTTTTATTCTATTCCAAGTAATAGAAAATTGTAAATAATATATTATTTAACCGAAAAATAAAAGTCATTTACATCTTCACACGCTTCGATCAATGTCAGATACTGAAATATTATTTCACTAAGATTTTATAAGTGCAAATCTAAATATAAACGAGATACACCAATGATTAATGATACTCAATCTCCATGATTATATAACGGTATCCGTGCCAACTATGACTGGCGTTTGCTAACATATTAATCTATTTGATATCATTAATACAATATATAAGATTATAATGTGATTTATAATGGCTTGCCTTTTGGAAAATGTTCTAGTCATTTCCATTTGATTAATATGGCGGTTGAACAAACATGAATGGGTTTTAATAAAGTTTATTCTTATATGTGTAATTGTTGGATGTAAGTGGTACTTAGAATGAGTGGGTACTGTCCACTGCTGGATAGCGGTGTACATTTATAGACTGATAAATGGACAAAAGGCCACCACAAGACTGCATAACATCGTGAGCACTAATTGTATAGATTTGACCCACAATAATAATAGTTAAATATCATTTTATAATTCAAAAACAGTAAGATAAAGTAAGCCGCCTTAAAAATTAATATTAATTTAGCATAATGTCCCCTGAGTTTTCTTGTCGGATCTTTCTCAGTGTGGCCGTATTCCGATCCGGTGGTAGTATACTAGCTTGCTACTACTATATACTAGCATTATATACTACTATACTAGCATTGTTAGGTTTTAAATATAATTATTATTAATTTTAATATTAAATAATTATTAAACATAAACAATATATTTTTTTTCCTATAGAATCATTTTCTTCTTACACTGGCAATAAATTTGTATCTAAATGTGGGTCAATATTTAATAATTAAATTTCTGTATCGGTTAGATAATTATAAAGTACCGTAATAACGATGACTTGTTGGACGTGAGACATCTTAGCCCGTGACCATGAACGCTGCAAAGTATTTGAAACGTCGGGCAATCAAAAATCAAATACAAACGCGATAAAATCCGTAGTTTTATTTAAAATATATAATACTCGCGTAAACATCAGAAATCATTATGGACAAATTCTTGTGATAACATATTTACATTGCAATTCTTGACAAGGATCTCTTTCAACATCATCAGAACTCATGTATGTACCACTATTGGGCTCAAAACTCCTCCACAGTGGACTTATTATATCACGCTGGTTAGATGTGTTGGTTTAGGATTTTATTTCGTGTTCTTTATCTTACATAGATGATGTTTAGATATTAGAATTCCTTCCTAGAAAGAAAATAATTATATTCCATTTTATTTTCTTTAACAAGTTAAATAACCAATAATGATTTTTTTGTTCTGTTTGTCCATTCGGACAGGCAAAGGCATCGAAGCCCATACAGTTAAGTCTGATACAAATTTCTTCATATTATTTAACATTTCTTTATATAGAATAGCTTATTTATAGTCATTATCTGTCATTAAGTCAAGTCGTTACCATTAACTAGGCGCTGAAAACCTAATTAAATGATTTCTCTGGGAATTTCGATAGAATATGAAAATACACAAAAACCACTCTTATATCACATTCACCATACTTCAGCACCTTAACTGTATTATATTACATAAAATATCAGCAAAATTATTCAATATAACTCTATAAAACACTAAAAAAATTAATATAATACAAGAGCTTAACATGACATTTCCATATTCGCGCCGAAACTCCTAAACAATAATGATGTAATAAGGCAAAGATAATGTGTATAATTTTTTCTTTTCTTTTCTTTTAAAAATTTGAAAACATAGTTTATCTTCAAAATTCTGTAAACAGCCTACACAATAAATTATGTCAGAAAGTAAGATAGATAATTATTTTACGTTCAAACACAGCCACCACGCCTCTAACATCAAAAGGAACCTTTCAAAGACTTTCTGGTTCAACGATGAAAGTGTCCTTGACATTTAATCAAATTAGTTTTGAGAGGCACAGATATGTTACAAAACAATGAGGTAAACTCAGTAGCACTTACTGGAATCTAGGGTCTAATTATTACTTCATTACTAAGTATTATATTCAAATCAGAAGAACTGTTCAAGTATTTCACACAGTTAGTAAGGAATTAATTACGTCGATTACTATAACCTAGCAACGATACGTGTATACGTTTTGAAAATATATCCTTAAAGGTTGTTACAAGCGAAACAATCAGCAGATTATCGAACTATTTCTTGTGTTGCGAGGGACTTTACAGACAACAGACAGACAAACTTTACGGACAACAATATGTGTATTATACGTAGTATATTCCAGTTGTCCGTGTGGTGACGGAATGAGAATATAATTCGCCACTGCCTTTCCTGCCCGTGGATATCGTAAGAGATGATTAAGGGATATAATATGCATATAACATCAACGCAAGAGAAGGAAAAATCCCAATAAAACCCTATACTAACACGTCTGACCAGTGTGATACAGTAAGTCAATTTCCCTCTTATTGTGAAGAAAGCTTGAGCTCAAAAGTGGGACGTATATTAGCTGTGATGATGATTTTTTTTTTGGGGTGGGCTGCGATCGACGCGCTCTTCGTACCACTCCGTCCGGGGTGACAGAGGGGCGTAAGCACGCAACACCCGCAACTCACCCGAACACCACGTCGCCTTCGTCGTTGGGGCGACCACAGGAGCAGGGTTACTTGTCATCAGTGAGCTGTGATGATGATAGTCTATTTAGTAAGGAAATTATTACGTATATTAGTACTGTTACCTAGCAACGATATAATCATCATCATCATCATTTCAGCCTATTGCCGTCCACTGCTGGACGTAGGCCTCCCTCATATTGCGCCACAATGTGCGGTCCTGTGCCGCCTGCATCCAACGACGCCCAGCAACTTTCACTAGGTCGTCGGTCCACCTAGTGGGGGGGGCGTCCTACACTGCGTCATCCGATGCGTGGTCGCCACTCGAGAACCTTTCTTCCCCAGCGGTTGTCGGTTCGTCGAGCGATGTGGCCTGCCCATTGCCACTTCAGCGTGCTAATTCTTCGTGCTATGTCGGTTACACCCGTTCTTCTGCGAATTTCTGTATTCCGGATTCTATCTCGCAGAGCAATCCCGAGCATAGCCCGTTCCATAGCACGCTGAGCGACTTTGAGCCTTGATATGAGGCTTACATTTAGGGACCACGTTTCCGTGCCGTAAGTCATCACTGGTAACACACACTGGTCGTAGACCTGTGTTTTCGGACACTGAGGTATGTTGGACGAGAAGATCCTCTTAAGTTTCCCGAACGCTGCCCAACCGAGTTGGATTCGTCGGCTGATCTCTTTCTCGAAATTGGATCTACCTAACTGGACTGTTTGTCCTAGGTAAACATAGTGATTGACAACTTCGAGAATCGCATTGCCAACTAGAACCGGTACAGGAATGACATGGGTATTTGACATGACTTTCGTCTTGTCCATGTTCATTCGTAGACCCACTAGTTGGGATACCCTGCTGAGATCATTGAGCATAGTGCCAAGGTCCTCCATGGATTCTGCCATAACGACGATATCGTCTGCGAATCGAAGGTGAGTGATGTATTCGCCGTTAATGTTGATGCCGAGTCCAGTCCAGTCTAAGAGCTTGAAGACATCTTCCAGTGCAGTGGTGAACAGTTTCGGAGAGATGACATCTCCCTGTCTCACGCCTTTCTGCAACTGGATCGGTTTCGTACTCTTATCCCGGATACGGACTGACATTGTGGCGTTCCTATACAAACACTTCAGCACTTCGATATAGCGATGGTCGATTTGGCACCGCTGAAGGGACTGCAGCACCGCCCAAGTTTCGACTGAATCAAAGGCTTTCTCATAGTCCACAAACGCTAAGCACAGGGGCCGATTATACTCCTCGGTCTTTTGTATAATCTGCCGAAGCGTGAGGATATGGTCTATGGTGCTATAGCCTTTTCGGAAGCCGGCTTGTTCGGGCAGCTGGAAGTCATCGAGCTTGCGCGAGAGTCGATTGGTAATGACCCTCGAAAACAACTTATAAACATGGCTCAGGAGTGAGATGGGTCTGTAGTTCTTTAAAAGAGCTTTGTCACCCTTCTTGAAGAACAGCACCACCACACTCCTGGTCCACGACTCTGGAACGTCGCCCCCGAGGATAACGGAATTAAATAGCTTCTGAAGGGCTATTAATACCGGCTTGCCGCCCGCCTTCAAAAGCTCTGCCGTAATTCCGTCATCTCCCGGTGCCTTACCGTTACGTAGTTGTTTGAGAGCCATTCTGATCTCGTACAAGCTGATGTCCGGGATTTCTTCGGTATAGTGCCGAGTTAGCTTGGATCTGGGATCTCGGACCAAGCCGACAACAGGATTTCGGGATGATTTGTATAACTGTCCACCGAGAACCTTTCGACCTCTCCCAAGATCTCACTTTGGGATGAAATGACAGTGCCGTCATCGGTCTTCAGCTTAGTCATTTGGCTTTTCCCAATAGACAGATCTTGTGCGAACACTTTCGAGCCACGATTCCGCTCTATCGCTTCTTTAATACGGAACGTATTAAATCGGCGAATATCGCGACGCACAGACCTGGAGATCTGTCTATTTAGCTGCCTATGTTTGGACCAATCGGCTGCAGACTGCACCGTCATCTCCTTTCTCCGCTCCATGAGCTCGAGAGTCTGGTCAGAAAGTTTTTTAGGTCTATTAATGCGGTGAGCCTTGAAAAATTTCGACGCAACCGCGTAGACAGTTTCCACGAACCTGTTGTTCATATCGTTCGGAGATTCGCACTCGTCCAGACATTGGAAGCGATTATGTAGTTCGAGTTGAAAGTTTTCGAGGTTCTGGTATTGGACAGATGTAGGTCGGAGTGTAGACTTCATCAAGCGTGACCGCTCGACTTTTGTATGGATATTCAATGTGCCTCATACCATCCGGTGATCGCTCCCAGTTTTAATTCTGCTGATCACTGAGACATCATTGAATATCTGTCGTTTCTCTGACAAGATGAAGTCTATCTCGTTTTTTGTTGAACCATCGGGGCTAATCCAGGTCCATTTCCTTTGTGGCTGCTTCCTGAAGAAGGAATTCATCATAAAGAGGCTTTCCTTCTCCAGAAAATCAGCCAGTTTCTGGCCCCTCTGGTTTCTCTGTCCATATCCATGTTTCCCCACTCTCAACTCATCATCACTCCCTTTGCCTAGTTTCGCGTTAAAGTCTCCCATAACCACCGTTGTTCAATGCACATTGAACATGCAACGCAGCAAACTCAAAAGTAGAGCATGTCAACATACAAGTAAAGCATGTCAACATACAAATGTGCAAAATTAGCACTGACATGATTTAAAGACACTGCGTTATACTTTACACGTACGACACACTAACACAAAATGGTATATGTGTGTATTAGCAATAAGTAGTATATAAGGTGTACATTGTGTAAAATAAATCAGATTTGAATTTATTCATCTCTCAGTTACATCCCTCTCACTGCGGCCAAGACACCCTTAGCCGTCAGTTCTGATTAGTCGAGTGAGTCTGCTTGACTGGCAGTGAGAGTTACCAATCCTCCACCCAACATCCATCTCACATCCACCTGTCACCTTAGGTAGCACGGTGCAGGTATCCCATCATATAGGCTAGGAACTTAAGGGCTTTAGGTACTTCAAACTATAACCTTAGGTTCTTCTGTCAAACACGGCGTTAGTCCACTAGCCCAGACTACGCCTGTACATTTGGTCCTTCGAGTAAAAGTAAAGATTTTTCCTCCCTCTAACCCCCCCGTAGGTTTGACATAACAGACATACGAATCAGTTAAGAACGGGCTGGTGTACTCAACAAAGCATCAGTTTCGGAATTGACTGAAGGACTTTTACTTACGTACTCTGTCAGAAAGCCTCTCGTTGCGGTTCGGTCACTGGCCTCCCACAAGCGGGACTCACCAGCTGATTGAGAAGTCGCACCTTCAGGGACGTGTTATAGCGAGAGCGCAGGTACGATAAGTATTGACTTAAAACATTAGTAGTAGGAAAGTTAGGGTAGGGCTATTAGGGAAGAAGACAAAAGAAGCACTATGGACATACAAGAAATAAACACAGCAATCAGGAGCCAGGAGGAAGATTATAACGAGATCAGGAGGATAATTACAAACATTAAAAAGGACTCCGTGAGCCGAAGAACACAAAAATACATTGACGAAAAAAGACAAACACTAACTACTATTTTCCAACGGGTGCAAGAGAATCACTCGAAACTGGAAAAACAAGAGATGTTATCATCTCACAAATATATCACTACAAATTACTTTGGAAATATCCAGAAACAATACAACGAGGGCTTAGCCCACCTACAAAAATATGAAGAAAGACTTCAACTTGTTCAGGCGATATATGAACCTGAAGAACAAAACACAAACGAAGAAGAAGGGAGAGGGAATCCCAAGACGTTTATACAAATGTTCAGGATATCCCAGATGTCAAAAAGGCTAATTCAGGCGAAAGAATCAGTCACTGAAAACAAACCTATATGGCATTTACAAACTACAATAAACAACTTACAAAAACGATGGCAGGATATTGAAGAAACACACATTGAATTATTATTGGAGGAGGATACATCGGGACACCTTTACTTCAAAAATAAATATTTTGAAAACACCCAAATTGAGTTCGATACTACAATGGAGATGCTGGAAGAAAAAATCCATGACAGTTCCAGCGAAAAAATAACCTTAACACAGTCGTCAGGAAAACTACCCCGTATCTCTATTCCAACTTTTACTGGGAGTTATGACTCATGGTATACTTTTCATGATTTATTCAAAAAAATTATTCATGAAGATAAAAATATTTCATTGGTAGAAAAGATGCAATATTTAAAGACAAATGTAAAAGGTGACGCAGCAAAAATTATACGTCATCTAACGATAAGTGAATCGAACTATGAAACCGCGTGGAAATTGCTTACGCAACGTTATGAAGACGAACGAATGATATCAATTAAATTCATCGATAAATTATTAGATTTACCCAAGCTAAATGTTGCGAATGCAGCGGGTTTAAGAGACATGCACGACACCATAAAAGAATGTTTGGAATCTTTAAAACATCAAGGAATTGACATTTCAACATGGGACCCTATTTTGGCTAGACTTTTGGCCAGGAAATGGGACCAACAAACTGATTCAAAATACGAGGATCAGTTACAACACCCAAACAAATTGGAATCGTTTGAAGAAATGTTACAGTTTTTAGAAAAAAGATTTAAAAGTTTAAAGTCCTACGATCAGCAAAAAATTACGTATAATCACCTGAGTAATAACTCGGTGAATCATACAATAAATAAATACCGGGGAACACTCGTACCAATAGCAGAATCATCAAAAAGTAAACATTGCTGGTACTGCAAAAGCACAGAACATAATATAAATAAATGCCCTAGTTTTAAAACCTTGAACGTGACGCAACGATATAAGGAAGTCTCAGACAAAGAAATGTGCAAACGCTGCTTAAATCATGATAAACAAATAAAATGCACGAGCGAGTTTTATACAAAATGTGAAATATGTCAACATAAAGGTCATAACACACTATTACACCGAACATTCGATTCAATTAAAAGACAACCAGAGTCTTCTGAGTATACGAAAAAGTTCACTCCTAAACCAACTATGAGTGATAAAAAACAAAACACAACGTTATCGAACTTATCAGCTACCAATTTAGAGGCAAAAAATACGGTCTTATTAGCCACAGCGCTATTACAAACCACGTCGTATGATGGAACACCACAATTATTAAGAGTATTGTGTGACCAAGGTTCAGAAGCGTCATTTTGCACGGAAGAAGTAGCACAACTGCTGTCGTATCCAAGACAAAAGGTTCGAGCCGAAATAAAAGGCATTGGAGACAACGAACCTAAGACATCGAAATATACAATTAACATAAACCTACAACCAAGGTACTCTAGTGAGTACAGACTACCTGTAACACTTATAGTACTACCGAAGCTTACAAACTCGTTACCAAGAAGTAACTTACAACAATTACAAGAGTTGGACAATGTTCTATTGGCAGACCCAACGTACAACAAAAAGGGACCTATAGACATAATTTTAGGTGCCCAAGAATATAGTAAAATACTATTACAAGGTTTTAAACGACTACAAGGCGGTATAATCGCTCAAGAAACAGAATTGGGTTGGATTTTATCCGGGTTATATCCGCAAGACACAAACGGTGGCATCAAAGTATTAAGCATGATGACTCGCACCGACGACATACAACAATTAACAAAATTTTGGGAATTAGAAGAAATTCCACGACACTATGCACTCACCAAAGATGATGAGTTGTGTGAAAATTACTATACAAATACTACAATACGAAGTTTCGACGGCACTTATACGGTACGACTGCCGTTTAAGGACGCGAACATAAAATATGGCGAGTCAAGGAAAAAAGCCGTGGCTCGACTATTACAACTAGAACGTCAGTTCGAAAAAAATGAAAATTTACGCCAACAATACAAGGAATTTATGTACGAGTACCTAAATATGGGTCATATGAGAAAAGTACCTAAACCAGAATATTACACAGGAGAGTATTATATTCCCCACCAAGCGGTAATAAAAGAAGACTCTCTTACAACAAAACTACGAGTGGTATTTGACGCTAGTAGTAAAACAAGTAGTAAAATAAGCCTTAATGAAAATTTACATAAAGGACCACGACTTCAACAAGACTTATCAAACATATTATTGCGCTGGAGAACGCATAAGATTGCTTTCATGGCCGACATTATGAAAATGTACCGGTTCATAAAAATAAACCAAGAAGACTATAAATATCAAAGAATTTTATGGAGATTTTCTCCAAAAAAGGCCATTAGTGAATACGAACTAACAACGGTCACTTATGGCACAACAAGCGCGCCTTATCTGGCCGTGAGAACATTACAACAACTAGCATTAGACGAACAAGACAATTACCCTATCGCCAGTAGAGTAACGTTACAGGATTTCTATGTTGACGATATTTTGTCAGGAGAATCCCAGGAAAGCTCCGTCAAGGAATTACAAGAACAATTAATAGCAATGTTAAACAAAGGTGGTTTCCAACTACGAAAATGGTCTTCAAATAGTTCGGAATTGTTGAACAATTTAACATGCGATAAAGAAGAAAGTCGGATGCTGAAACTTCCCTTAGACGAAACAAGAAAGTCGTTGGGAATTATATGGTCTCCAGGCGAAGATAAATTCTGTTTTCAAATAACTATAACAGAAAACACAAAACCCACCAAACGGTTCATTATGTCAGAGGTGGCGAAAATATTTGATCCGTTGGGCTGGTTGGCCCCCATCATCATAACACTAAAATTACTAGTACAACAACTGTGGACGTCTGGGATGGAATGGGACCAACCAGTAAATGACATAATACGAAATAAATGGACAGAAATACAAAAACAGTTAAAAAACATAGAAAATATACAAGTACCACGATGGTGTCACACGATAGACAGGACAAAGTTTGAGCTGTATGGATTCTGCGACGCCTCAGAAAAAGCATACGGGGCTGTCGTCTATAGCAGAGTAATGGTGAATAACAGTTACTACATAACATTGCTCCAAGCTAAGTCAAAAGTTGCACCGAAAAAACAAAAAACAACATTACCGCGTCTTGAGCTATGCGCCGCAGTATTATTGGCTAATTTAATAGAAAAAATAAAAAATGCTCTAAACGGTGATAACAATACCGTGATTTCATGCTGGACGGATTCTATGATCACGTTGGGATGGATAAAAGGAGATCCTGGGCGATGGCATACGTTCGTGGCCAACAGAGTGTCAGAAATTAACAGCATAATACCTAACGCTCAATGGAATCATGTCATATCGTCTGAAAACCCAGCGGACATTATATCAAGAGGATTGGAGCCAGAAAAATTAATAAACTGTTCCTTATGGTGGAACGGCCCACCATGGTTACAGACGAGTGATATACCTATTACAACAACAGCACCACAGCCAAATGAAGAAGCCAAGTACTGTTTATCAACAACAATTAATACTACGAATGAAAAGTATGACATCTGGAGTCGATTTTCTAACTACAATAAAATGATAAGAACATTAGCGTATTGCTACAGATTTATCAGCAAGCGCAAAAAGCACGAACCATTATCCTGTACGGAACTAGAAGAAACAGAGAAACGAATTCTATGCATATTGCAACAAGAAGAATTTTACGATGAAAAAGAAATTATTCGAAAGAAAAAATCACTGCAGAAAAACAGTAAATTATCCACACTAGATCCATTTATTGATAACGATGGATTATTACGAGTTGGAGGTCGAATAGAAAACGCTGACTTGCCATATAATCAAAAACATCCTATACTATTACCACGCCGACATCATATAACGTCATTAATAATACAAAACGCACACATGAAAACATTACATGGAGGAAATAAACTAACTACAGCTGTCCTACGACAAAAATATTGGATTATAGGTGGAAAACAAGCTGTCAAAGGTATACTAAAAAAGTGCGTCAAATGCGCGAGATACAGATTCGAAACGAATGTACAGAAAATGGGGATACTTCCAAAAGCAAGAGTCACGCAATCATATCCATTTAGTCACACTGGAGTGGATTATGCGGGACCAATACAAACAAGAACAATGAAAGGAAGAGGTCACAAGTCCTACAAATCATATATTGCTGTATTTGTATGCTTAGCAACAAAAGCAATTCATCTAGAATTAGTGGGAGATTTGACAACTGAAACATTTATTGCGGCACTGCGGAGGTTCATGGCCAGACGAGGACACGTGTCACATATGTATAGTGACAATGGCACGAACTTTGTAGGCGCAGCGAAATTTTTGGAACAAGAATTATTGCAAATAACACAGTCACCTGGATTCCAAAATACGATGACCAGTATAGGTACTCAGTGGCATTTTAATCCGCCAGCAACCCCCCATTTTGGTGGGATTTGGGAGAGCAGCGTAAAATCAGTAAAGTACCATTTACGTCGAGTAATTGGAGAATCGACATTAACGTACGAAGAAATGATAACATTTTTACATCAAATTGAAGCTTGCCTAAACTCGAGGCCGTTATGTGCACAAAGCGAAGACATCAATGATAATACAATACTAACGCCTAGTCACTTTTTAATTGGTCGGGAAGCAGTTGGAATCCCAGATCCGTTATCAAACATAAATACTGATTTAATAAATAGATGGAAACAAATTCAAAGAATGAAGAAAGATTTCTGGAAAGCCTGGTCATCTGATTATTTACATCAACTTCAACAAAGATACAAGTGGAAAGAAACTCAAGAAAATATCAAAATTGGAACCATAGTACTAATAAAAGATGAAAACATAAGTCCAAGTAAGTGGCCCTTGGCAAAAGTGGAAAGCGTTCACCCAGGAAGCGACGGGGTGATAAGAGTAGTGACACTCAAAAAATCGACAGGTTTATGTCAAAAACGATCAATACATACATTAATTCCTTTACCCGTATATCAGGAAGAATTAATGACTAACACGAATACGTTAAGAAAAAATACCGAAACGCCTGTGAATAGTAACATAGCAAATAACATAAATAAAAAGTTTAAGACACTTAAGTCAGGCGTGTTACTCTATACTACATTATTATTGTGTATCGGACAAGTAACAAGTACATCAATGTTTACTATGAAACAATTAAATCCAGGCCTATATGTAGAACAAATAGGTACTTCAACAATAAACAGAGGGAGTTTTAGAATAGAAACTAATTACGAAAGGAGTGATTTGGAACTGAATTTAAATAATACAATAAAAATAACTAATCAGTTTCAAAAGTTATGCACTGACACGCAACAGTATACAAAAGACACCCATTGTGCAGAATTTTATTATCATTTGAACGAAGAGAAAGCACGATTTGAGAAGATAAAGGATTACCTTACTGGGATAAAGATTTCTAGAAGGAGACGTGGATTATTAGGACAAATGTTAACATACGTGTTCGGAGTAAACGATGAAGTATACAGAAGTATTGACTCATTGAGTAGCAATCAACAAGAACTTATAAACGCCGCCAATCATCAAACAAACATAATGATATCTACAGTATCCGCTGTAAACCAAACCGAGGAGCGGATTAAGAAAAAGTTAGAGAATTTTGAAAAGAAGTTAAATGAAGCTATAGCATTCATGTACGATAACGACGTATGGTATAAGATGGTAGACGCTAACAATGTGAAAATACAAGTAATACAAACGTATCAATTAGCGAGCAATTACATAACAGAGATTATTCACTATTACAACGGGTTACTTGAGATATACCTAAATAACGCATCGATATACACGATTTTGAGTCCTAAATACGCTAATGATATAATACAAACAACCAATCAAAAGTTACCTGGAAACTTAAGGATAATTCAGGATCAATTAATACAGACTAACATGGAAATAAATGCAACACATATAAACGTATTTGCGTACTATCCTATTCATGACATAAGAAAATATACACTAATACACATAACGGCGATTCCTCAAAAGTTGACCGGGAGTTCTTTTGAATGCTTGTCAATCCCAAGAGCATTCATAGGCTTCGACTATAACAATGAACGATACTTTGAGTTAAGTAAAGACGAGTTCAAAGATTGTTTACACAAAAAATCGGAGTTTGTTTGCTATCCCGTGGCTGTTAAGAACATGCAATTGAACAAGAATTGCATTGTTGACCAGCTATTCAGCAACAATAATAACACTAAATCACAATGCACATCAAGAAGATACAACATTCAATCTACAATTCTATGGAAACAACTTTACATGCAGAATACGTGGATGTTTATCACTACAAAAACACAATCAGCTTCGATAATATGTGATGGACAAAGACAAGAAATTAACCTAGAGGATATAGGAGTACTACACATTTCAGAAAGCTGTGTAGTAAAGACGTTGAACAACATTCTTGCAGCTAAACGAATAACAACAACAACTGTGCAAGCATCATATTTTAAAAGGAGTAATTTTACTCTAGACACACAAGTAGTCCAATCAGAGATACCAGACATACCGAAGGAGGAAGTATTAGATAGCTCCACCAGTATATTTGACCACTTAGCCGCTTCAGAAGCAAAGCTAAAAACAAGATTAGATAACACAATATGGAGGCGAATAGAGTCTCATTCCTATGTGGTTAGCACCGTGACATCTCTTTCTTTAATAGTATTAGCTTGTCTTTTAATTTA
Organism: Lymantria dispar; assembly: GCA_032191425.1. Taxonomy (NCBI): domain Eukaryota; kingdom Metazoa; phylum Arthropoda; class Insecta; order Lepidoptera; family Erebidae; genus Lymantria; species Lymantria dispar. The sequence continues at coordinate 1,755,247 of CM063449.1, forward strand.
TTTCAGACCACTCAAACAATGTCGAGATAGACTTACGAGAAGACAAAACAAGGAGACAACTACAACACAAGCCACAGAGACAGACAAACAGCGGGCAGCTCCACCACAACCACGGCCACGGTATGGGAAACCTCGTCCCCAGACTACAGTCCAAACACTACAAGCGACGGAAGGACACATTGGACCATATGAGGTTATCGAATTATACGACTTGCAGTCGTGTTCCTGAGAGACCCCAGAATGTTCAATGCACATTGAACATGCAACGCAGCAAACTCAAAAGTAGAGCATGTCAACATACAAGTAAAGCATGTCAACATACAAATGTGCAAAATTAGCACTGACATGATTTAAAGACACTGCGTTATACTTTACACGTACGACACACTAACACAAAATGGTATATGTGTGTATTAGCAATAAGTAGTATATAAGGTGTACATTGTGTAAAATAAATCAGATTTGAATTTATTCATCTCTCAGTTACATCCCTCTCACTGCGGCCAAGACACCCTTAGCCGTCAGTTCTGATTAGTCGAGTGAGTCTGCTTGACTGGCAGTGAGAGTTACCAATCCTCCACCCAAAGCTCCATCTCACTGTGGCCAAGACACCCTTAGCCGTCAGTTCTGATTAGTCGAGTGAGTCTGCTTGACTGGCAGTGAGAATAACCAATCCTCCACCCAACATCCATCTCACATCCACCTGTCACCTTAGGTAGCACGGTGCAGGTATCCCATCATATAGGCTAGGAACTTAAGGGCTTTAGGTACTTCAAACTATAACCTTAGGTTCTTCTGTCAAACACGGCGTTAGTCCACTAGCCCAGACTACGCCTGTACAACCGTGAAGTGGATTTTGGACGCGTGTATGGCTTTCGAGATGTCCTCGTAAAATGCCTCCACCTCGTCGTCGGAGTATGTCGAGGTCGGTGCGTATACCTGTATAACCTTCAGCGAATACCTCTTGATAATTCTGAGTATAAGGTACGCTACCCTTGTCGACACCCTCTCGATCCTCTCCACGTTGTCTATGAGAGACTTACGAACGATAAACCCTATACCACCTTGGGACGGGTGATCGCCCTCCCGGTAGAAGAGCAAGTTTCCAGACTGGAGGATTATCGTGCCCTCGCCCTCTCTTCGCACTTCTGATAATCCTACAATGTCCCAGCGGATTTTGCTCAATTCCTCTTCCAGCTCGATGACCCTCTCGTCAGTCCTGAGTGTCCGAATGTTGTCTGTTACCAGGGTCAAGGGTCGTTTTTGTTGGTAGCCGGATCGCTGCCGGAGATTCCTCGCACCCCCCGCTCCACCACTACTGGGCCCGCCACCAAAATGAGCCCGTAGGGTACCGGAGCCGCCGTGACTGGGGGCCATTTTTTTGTTGTACGCCATTTTTAAAAAGGGGATATTGCCGTAATCGCCACGCTTGGCAGGCGGGTTGGCGATCGCAGTATGGATGTTTTACATTTCCCAGGAGAGAGCTGCTGCCCACTCTCCTGATGAACCCTCAGCCGATTTTTACGACTCCCACAGGCAAGTAAGGGGTGGCGACACATGTATTCTCAAACCGTCGCCACACGGCCAACGATATAAGCATACCATTTTTTTTTTTTTTGTGGTTGGGTCGCGGTCGGCGCGCCTCCGCACCACTCCGTCCGGGGCGACAGAGGGGCTTAAGCACGCAACTCCCGCGACCCACCCAAAAACCACGTCGTCTTCGTCGTTGGGACGACCACTGGAGCAGCGTTAACTTGTCGTCAGTGGTCGGCCCGACGGAATACCCCTAATTGGGGTACCCTCCCATCGACCGACGTCCCCCCCCTCGGGGAGGACGTCGGTCTTTCCTCACGCGGTCGGCCTCTCGGCGGGTGACGGACTAATCCCCGGTCACGTCACCCGCGGCCTCGGCTAGGGCGGCATGAGGCGCGGATAGTTGCGCCTACGCCGCCCCAGTCGCCGGCAGCGGATCTCCTCATCGAGGCTGCGTTCCTCGCGCAGGCGATCCGCCGCCTCCTTCCGCGAGATCACTGTCTCGCAGAAGGCTGTGACCGCGTCCCAATTCCCGACGCTGTCGACCATCGCCCTAGCGATAGCCGGCAGCGTCAGGTCCGTACCGATGATTGCAACGAGTTCACAGCGCTGCACTGCCCTAGCCCCGCAGGCCTCGAGCGTATGGCGCGCCGTGTCCTCGTCGCAATCGCAGTGGTGGCAGGACGGTGTACTCTCCCTCCTAACGACCTTGTGCAGGTATTTGGCGAAGCACCCATGTCCCGTCAAAACCTGCACCAGTCGGAAGGAGAGCACGCCGTGCCGCCTTTCCAACCACTGCATCAGCATCGACCGGAAGGCCTCCACGGTTCGCACCCCGAACCGAGGCCTCTCCAGCCGGACTTCCTAACGGGCGATGACGTCTCGGCGGGCGTCGACGCGCCAGGCGGTGAGATCCCTTAACGAGACCACACCGCCCTCCGCTCGCACCCCCGTCACCCGCCGATATAGTCCGGCGAGCATCTCCGCCTCCAGGTCCCACGGGGGAGTCCCGGCCAATAGGCACGCTGCCTCCGTCGCCACCGTGCGGTATCCGCGGATGGCTCTGACCGCCATGACCCTCTGTGGTCGCCACAGAAGGGCCCTAAGTCGGGCGGTCATGGACCCCGCCCACACCGGTGCGCCGTACAGGGCCATCGACCGGATAACCCCCGCGTACAGACGTCGGCACGCAGCGCTCGGTCTGCCCACGTTCGGCATAAGCCACGGTAGCGCGGACGCCGCACCGACGAGCCGTGGAGCGAGCCTGCGGAAATGCTCCCGGAACCATCATCGCCCGTCGAGCACCAGGCCCAAGTACCTCATATGGGCCCGGATGCTGATGTCGACCGAGTGGACGGTGATCGAGACGCCGATGGGAGGGCTCATATGGCGCCCATGGAACAAGAGGGCCTCTGTCTTGTCCAGGGCGACCCTCAACCCCAGCGCCTCGATCCGCCCGACGACCTCCTCGGTACCAGAGGTCGCCAGGCTTACCGCCTCTTCTAGCGTCCCACCGCGGGCTGTGACGAGCGTGTCGTCGGCGTAACAAATCACGCCCAGCCCGGGCGGGAGGCTCCCCCTCAACGCCCAGTCGTAGCCGATGTTCCACAGGGTGGGTCCGAGGACCGACCCCTGTGGGACACCGCACGTCATGGGCGTTCGCACGACGTCCCCTGCTCGGTCGGTGCAGAGGACGCTGCGCCCCTCCAAATAGTCTGCCACTAGCCGCCTCAGGTAAACTGGCACCCCGTGATACCAGAGCGCCTCCCTGATGCAGCTGAATGGCAGATAAGCATACCATATCGGTGGATTTCGTCGCCACCAGTTCAGTATTGGCAGTTGAACTGCAATCGGACGAGGCGTCTCGAACTTCTATGCCAGTTTTTCGGTAGCTTAGCAAGGTTGTTCAGAGGGAGCTGACGGAATCCCCGTTCTCGTTATGTGTTATCGGTCGCCTCACCCCTCCAAGCAGCTGATTTTGTGAACATTGATCCTTCGAGTTCCCCCGAGTATGAGAGAAATAGCGATCCATCTGGACAGAGATTAAGATACCCGACCAAGACCAAGTACATTTGTTACCCAACACAGAGGATCCGTAGATACCCTGGCTAGGGGTGCGCTAACGACTGACCATCGGCCATGCATCCTCTTACCGCGCGCCAGAACTTAGGGTTCCAGGTGATTTTTATAGAGGTTTTCTTCCTCGCGGTCCGGGTGGTTAAGCCAAGACCCTTCTGAATCGAGGTCTCAAGACGAATGTCTAGAAGCAAGAATTAGGTTTAATATCAGTAGTAGTTACTGGAATCCAGGGTCTAATTATGACTTCAGTTAATACTTATATTCATATTAGGTGACGGATAGGGAGTGGTGAATTGTATACTTACTCCGTTACCACGTGAAAATAAACTACGTATTATATAGTATTATCCCAGCAACCAGAGACGGGAGGGGAAAACTCGCTCTACAAGCCAACACTATTGCGGATTCATTTTTAACACAAGAGAAAACTTTCTATCATATTTTTTTTTGTGTAGCTGTCAGCCGCAGAAGGCTTTCACAGCTTAGCCCGGACTATGGGTGAACAGTGAGGTCTCTCAACCCGGTTATAAATTTTACAATGATATAAGGCTATATTTTCTAGTTGTTTTTCATCATTCAATCCTTCTCTGTTCACTACTGGACGTAGAATTCCCTCATATTTCACCACAAAGTCCACTTCTTTGTCTCCTGCAACTAATGCGTAGCAACTTTAACTAGGTCTTCAAACCATCTAGTGATTATGTTGTACACTACATAAATAGTTTTTTAAAATAAAATCATTTTTAAATGGAAGGAATGAAGGGAGAGTCAACCTTCCTTACTTCCATTTTGTCAATAAAAATGGATTGCCGCTATGTATCGCCTAATTCAATCAATTATCTTAAAATAAGTAAATGCTCTTTCCATTTGGTGATGGAGTAAGGATACAATTTGCCACCCCTTCCGCGTATTAATTGTTCAAGAAATCTCGATATAGAATCCTGTATCAACCTATTTGACCAGCGTGGTATAGTATAGACCAATTTTCTTTTCTAGTGGAGGAAGCTGGAGCCCAATAGTGGGATGTATAAATGAAATAATCATCATACAAGTTCACTAACACCAACACAAACATTTAGTTCAATGAACTTACTGATAATAGCGATACAGCCTCGCCAAAAAGTATAATTTAAAAAGTTTCAAACTTTCTTTTACTTAATACTTAAAGCTTTTCGATGAGACAGAGCAAATTACTTGAGAAACATATTTTTTTTTTCGTATATCTGAATTATTTCGATAAACAATCTTTATGTATGTCCAATAGCCGTTTTCACCAACGACTCCTAAAATTTCACTATCTCATCTCGGCTTATAAACATCCCACTGCTGGGCTCGAACCTTCTCCATAATAGGAGGAAAATTGAACTTGCTATACCATGCTAGTCAGACAGATTAGTATCGTGTTTTGTTTCGAGTTTTTGTTCTCTTCTATAAATATTATACACTTACTATATCCTTTAGTCTTCTTTTACAACATCCATGGTGAATTGTATATATATATATATATATATATATAATATTAGGGAGTACCATAGGCTATATTTTATCCCGATATTCCTACGGGCACGGGCATTACGCGACTAAAGCGACTGAAACCGAAGCGAAGTGAGAGCGGGTTGTTAGTAATATCTAAAAATAATAAAAATATTTTATTATTAATATTGATAAAATATATTTTTATTATTTTAACTTAGTAAACCAAAGATAATTCGAGCTACATTGGCTTTTATGGAATGATCGATTATCGGAAGTGTTTATGCATTTCACATAATTACAAACTGTAAATAAACTAATTAAAATAAAGTATACACATTCCTATTTAAATATAAATGAGAGACAAATGCAAAATTCGTATTAATTTAACGTATCTTCAATAATAATTTGTTATAATATTCTTTCATAGAACTCCATAACTTTATTATCTTAGACGTGCAGCATTTAATTGTTTCGACAAAAAAATAATATAATGAATTGCTCAGAAGTTATTTAATTGCTTTTAAGTTTCTGTCTATTATATTAAAAATGCTCTCAAGTTGCACTTTCATTAAGTTATTAAATTCTGAAAGTTTTATTTTTCTTAAAGTGCTTATTAATTAAAAATGTTTATTGTGTACTACAATATAAAATATTATACAATTACAATTATTCCGAGGGGTGACGGAGTAAGAAGACGATTAACCACCCCCTCTCATACCCGTGGGTGTCGTAGAAGACGACTTAGGATATATTACGCATATAAAATCTATGCAAGTGAAAACTCGAAACAACACCCTATACCAACTTGTCTGACCAGCATGGTAAGGTCAATTTCCCTCCTATTACAGAGGAGGCTCGAACCTAGCAGCGGGACGTCTATGAGCCGAAATGAATGAACAAAATAAATTAAAATCAGTAACTGAGCTGAGATTTTGATGAGATAGATCATAGTATAATACCTTTTTGACTGACGCAGAAATTAATTCGGATATTATGCCCTTTTTTGCGGGGTGGGCTACGGTCAGCGCACCCGTCGCCAGGTTCCGTCTGGGGCGACAGCGGGGCGACGCCTGGCCCCGCAACTCACCCATGTAGCAAGTTGCCTTCTTCGTTGGGCCGACAAACCGGTGCAAAGTGCCTTGACTTCAGTGATCTGCTCGACAGAATATCCCGAGGGAGTACCCTCTGCCATCGACCGTCCCCTGGGACGGCGATCGCCATAGCGAGGCTAACCTCTCCGCGAGGGCCGGACTAAATCCCCAGTCCGGTCACCCGGATAGAACTTATCGTATATTTATTATATTATATCCCTTGGTCATCTTTTACGTTTTATGTAGAGATAATGAATGAAAGGAGACTAACAAAGAGAATTCATAGGGTAAATATGAAAGTGTTAGAAGAGCAAGACGAAGGCGACCGTTTCACGATCAAATCTAGGACTTTCGTAAGAAAGGTCAGGTTAAAAGTACCTTAAACCGAAGAACACGCATGAACATATTAATGAATGTAGTAGAGACGAAAGTGGTATGTCAAGATCGTAGCAAGTGGAGGGTAATGGTTTCTGCCTACCCCTACAAAACCCGCAGACAAGTTCTGACCGTCAATACTGGGAAACATTGGTTACTAGGAGGGGAGTGATGGCTGCTCTAGTGGTTAACTCGTGATCGGGTGCCGCTTGCGGGATCTGGTCCAGCCATGGTACTTTTTCGTTATATTTAATAACTGTATTGTATGATGGTTCGAAAGGTATCACACTGGGGCTATTAATAGACATGTTGTTGTATATCATCTTATTTAAAAAAAATAGTAAATGAATAAAAAAAAAGACAAGCCCACTGAGTTTCTCAGTGCGGTCGCGTTCCGATCCGGTAGTAATGTAAGGTAAAATGTAAAAAAGTGACCATATGTAAATGCCCCCGCGGGATTTATGCATAATAAAGGATTTGAATTTGAATTTGACTAATATTCCATAAATATTACGCTTAGATTACATATAGTGTAAAATGATATGTCATTAATAACAATAATAATTACTATTATTATTGCTTTTTAGTAGCAGACGAGCAAGTCAACCATCTGATAGTAAATGGTGACTGCCGGTCATGTGCTTCAGTAGGACCAGGAGCTGAATTGTGTGAAAAGTGTATTTTTAAGCCTCGTTGAAAGAAGGACCTGTCAGAGAACTCGGGAAACACAGCAGCACGGAGTCCATTCAAAATCTTGTGCATGCATGCGAGAAATGGACGCCGAAGTTATTTTTAAACGAACTACTGTATAATGATATCTGATGTTTACGCGAGCACTACACATTGTAAATAAAACTACTTTTACGGATTATATCGCGTTTGTATTTGATTTATGATTGCCCGACGTTTCGAACACTTTGCAGCATTCATGGTCACGGGCGGACTAAGGTGTCTCACGTCCAACAAGTATATATATATAGTATATGTATAGATTTGACCCACAATAATAATAGTTAAAGATAATTTTATAAATCAAAAATCTTTTAGTAAGCCGCATCTAAAATTAAAAATCAATATTAATTTAGCATCATGTCCCCTGAGTTTTCTTGCCGGATCTTTCTCAGTGTGGCCGCGTTCCGATCCGGTGGTAGTATATTAGTTTTGTTAGTTTTAAATCAACAAATTGTAATAATAATTGCTACAAATTTAATAATTAATAATTACTAACCATAAACAATATAATTTTTTCATATAGATTCATTTTCTTCTTACACTGGCAATAAATTTGTACTAAAATGTGGGTAACAATTTAATAAATTTATAACTATTTTCTGTATCGGGTAGATAATTGTAAATGTCTGTAATAACGATTACTTGTTGGACGTGAGACACCTTAGTCCGCCCGTGACCATGAATGCTGCAAAGTGTTCGAAACGTCGGGCAATCATAAATCAAATACAAACGCGATATAATCCGTAAAAGTAGTTTTATTTACAATGAACTACTGTATGCTTTTAAATTATCCTGTAAATTTAAAAATACTGTATTTATGAAGATCCTTAGTCACAAATTAAAAGCAAGATAAAACTAAGCAAATATTCTTAAAATATTATGACATTAAGACTTAAATCATTTAGTTTCTGAAAGTGTATCTCGGGAGTTGCAACAAACGACTTTCTGTAATTAAATCTTACCTTAGATTTATGTTTAAAGATATACAATTTACACAGACAGCAAACTGAACTTTTGTTTGAGTCTCGAGGGATTATAAATTCGACTGCACAGATGCCGTAGTGGTTAATACACCGACCTATAAAACCAGTGTCGAAGGTTTGAATCTTACGTAGGACACACTTTGAGCGATCCATAAATTGTTGTTCTGAGTTTAGATGTAATTTATGTCCGTTATATTTTGTTAAGTCTCCCGCAATACAAGAATTAGTTGCTTAGTGCAGAGTGTTCTCTTTTGAAAGATAAAATAACTGGCAAACCAAAACAATACATTAGTAACTAATGTGCATGGGCTATCCGTGTAGTGACGGAGTAAGAATACAATTTGACTGCACAGATGGCGTAGTGGTTGAGATAGCGACCTACAGCGCCAGTGTCGGGGGTTCGAATCCCACGCGGGACAACACTTTTTGCGATCCACAAATTGTTGTTCTGAGTCTGGATGTAATTTGTGTCCATGAATTATATGTTTGTAAAGTCCCCCGCAATACAAGGATTATTTCCTTAGTGCAGGGTGTTGTCTTAAATAAATAAATAAATAAATAAAAATTTACCACTCCCTATCTTGCCTGTGGCTGTCGTAAAGAACGACTTAGGGATATAGGCATATAACGTTTAGGCAAGAAAAGTAAAACTCGAAATTATACTCAATACCAACCCATCTGACCAACGTAGTCAGACCAGAGTAAGTCAATATCACTCCTGTTATGACGGAGGCACAAGGCCAGCAGTGGTACGTAGGTATATGAGCGGAGATGATGTGACATTTATACCAATAAATAAAATTGGAGTGTCTGTTTGTAATGTCAAAATAATAGGCATTTTTCATGCTCACACGGTTATTTGCAAGATAAGCACTAAATATGATATGCACTAAATACAGATTCAAAATGTTTTATCTGTATGTCTCTCGGTCTGTCTGTCTGTTTGTTCCGGGTAATCTACAAAACGGCTGGACCGACTTCTAAAATTTTTTCACCAATGGAAAGCTATAATATCATGGAGTAACTTAGGGTATATTTTATGCCGGTTATTCCCACGGGAACGGGAACTACGCGGGTAAAACTACCGAAGCGAAGCGAGGGTGGGTTGCTAGTCATAAATATTTTTATTTATTATTCTTATCATCATTCCATCATCACCTCGGTTCCTGTACATCCCACTGCTGGGCTCGAGCCTTCTCCATAATTGGAATTGGCAAACACACAGACAAACAGAGAGACATCAACGTTAAACTTATAACACCCCTGTTTTTGCGTCGAAGACTAAGAAAAAGAAACATCTACGGATTTTTTTCCGAATGGTCTCACTGGTGATCGCATTCCTATCTAGTAGTAGTTTATCGAATTAATTAAAAATAAAATGTTAAAATGGTAAATATTTAAATGCTCCCGCGAATTTTATACACATTAAATACTTTTAAATTTAAATTTGACCCCTTATAAAAGGCCCTTATAAAACCTATATACTATGCATAACATATTAAATGCACTTAAGTAACTGGAGAATACATGTTAGGCTAATTTTAACTTAATTTTATACTTAGATTCTTACTTTTAAATATCGCAATTGCTGAACGTGCAAAAATATATGAAATGTTTTCTTTAAGAAAATTGAAGTTACACAGCGTGGTTATTTAGATAATAACGAACGAACTCAAGTCTCTCACTCGAGGTGAACAGTTCAATTTTATAATTTATCTGTTGGCTGTCCATAATACTGAGGATAATCTGTAGTACTTGAAAACATTTTATTTTTAGAGAAATACAGAATTAAATCTCTAGGTTCATAACCGATTATCGTGCATGATTCTAAAAGAAATCTAATCACGAAAGTCACTACAAAAGGCGTCATTATCGCAGCTCACACACGTCCCACTGCTGGGCTTGAGCCTCCCCCACAGTAGAAGGGAAATTGACTTTATTATACCATGCGGGTCAGACAGATTGATATAAGGTTTTGTTTCGAGTTTTCCATCTCTCGCATAGATGTTATATGCTCACTCTATCCTTTTGTTATCTTTTACGATATCCACGGGTAAGTAAGATAGGCAGTGATGAATTGTATTCTTATTTGGTCTCCTCATGGAAAAAAGGCTAGCGGTGCAACAATTATATAATATACTAGCAACCCGCCCTCGCTTCGCTTCGGTTATAGGTTATAGTCGTTTTACCCGCGTAGTTCCCGTTCCCGTGGGAATACCGGGATAAAATGTAGCCTAGTTTACGCCCTGATATTATAGCTTTCCATTGGTGAAAGAATTTTTGAAATTGGTCCAGCCGTTTTGAAGATTACCCGGAACAAACAGACAGACAGACAAAATTTTTTTAATTGCTATTTTAGGCATAGGTGTCGTGCAAATAACCGTGTGAGCATGAAAAAAGCCTATTATTTTGACATTACAAACAGACACTCCAATTTTATTTATTGGTATAGACTAGCTGACCCAAGAGACGTTGTTCTATTCAAATAAGCACTATCTACCTGGTCTAATTTTGAATCTAAACCATTCTCGAATCCCCTTGAACATACACAAAAAATTTCATCAACAACAGTTCAGCCGTTTAGGAGGAGTTCAGTGATATACACATGTACACAAGAAATTTATATATAAAGATTATCATCATCGTTTCAGCTTATTTAAGTTTCACTGCTAAACTAAAGGGTTTTACTTCGCAGTTTCCATTTCTTATAATCAAAAATATTCTAATAATATAATTTGTCAAATCGGTGAGATCGTTGCATAATTAAAAGAAGACCACAAACGGACTTAAAGATCAAAAACATAAACCCCCTTTTGAGTTTCACCTTTGCTGACTAATAATATTATAGCTCGCCCGCATTATGGTTCTGAGCTATATAGGTACCTACCTATAAATTATGATCCTGAGCTATATAAGAAAACTAAACAATGTATGTTATTAAAAGAATTAACTCTATTACCATTTGGTAACCGAAATCATTATCATTTTAAATCTTATCATATCTTGAGCTCGAGCCTCCTCCACAATGGGAGGGATTGACCTAATATACCACGCTGATCAGACAAGTTGGTACAATGTTTTAATTCAAACTTTTCTTTTCTTGCATAAATTTTATATCCATATACAATTCTTTAGTCATCTTTTACGGCAACTATGGGCAAAAGAGGGGGAGAATTGTACGCGTAATATCACCTTTCAATTCAAATAAATTTATATTTTATCAATCTACTGAAAAAGGCTTGACTGTTCGCCTTTTTCGAGTGTTTAAAAAGGCTTTGGGTCAAGATTCTTGTCGCGGACATCAAATATCATTTTTATTTTTTTAAGATGTACCTATATTATATAGCTATCAGCTAGATCAAATGCGACAGAAATTTTGGACGTCTAATTAAAATTTATCTAACAAAAAGTTCGTTATCTATTTCGGCCAAAACTGTCATGTCCAGCTAAATACAACAAAACGCCGTAAAAAAAGCCGTTAAAAATTTTCACTCACTTTTCTGAGAAGTAATCTATAAAACAATTTATTACGTAACATTCATTCGTATTATTCATTACATTACTGAGAATTATCATTGAGCACGCTAGGTTACTTATTTTTGCGAACGTAAAACGCGCGTTGCGTCGCGCGGCCACGCGTGGGACTTCAGTCCACTCGAATCATCAATATGTTAACATTTTCCAATAGACGACACACGTATGTAAACAATGAAGACGGTAATACTATTGTATATATATATATATATATATACGTTCCACTGTTGGGCCTGGGCCTCCTACATAATGGGAGGGAATTTGACCTACTATACCATGCTCGTCAAACATGTTGGTATAGGGTTTCATTTCGAGTTTTCCTACTCTTGCACAGATGTTATGTGCATATTTTATCCAATAGTCGTCTTTAACAACATCCACGACTAAGAGGGAGTGGTGAATTGTATTCTTACTCCATCACCACACGAAACGATTAGGAATATGAAAGATTAGGAGCATGAAATTGCTTACGCGGAGGGTGTGAATGGAGTGTTTAGGTATATGGCGACTGACAACAGTTAATTTAAAAAAAAAAGTAAAATAATCTTTAGTGACGACGAATAACGCCAACTTCTGAACCCTATTTCTGGTTATAACAAATATATGTACAACGTAAATGATCAAGGAAATTCTCGGTAATAATTAGGTCATTTTACCAGTCGTACGGGATCAAAGTCGTGATTCCCTTTCAAGGCTTTAGTAGGTTAGAGGTCTTCGTGTCTCGGACAAATAGAAATGTAACGATAAAATACATCAATCAATTCCGTGTGGTGACAGAGTAAGAATACAATTCACCACCCCCTATCTTATCCGTGGGTGATCGTACGAGACGACTAAGGGATATAAAACGCATATAACATCTATGTGAGAGAAGGAAAACTGGAAATAACACCCTAGACCAACGCGTTTGACCAGCATGGTATGGTAGGTCAATTACCCTTCGCCATTAGCCCAATAGTGGGACGTATATGGGCTGATATATTTTATCATCATCATCATGATGATGATAAAATATATACTGTTTTTAAATTAGTTGCAATTATTTGAGTTAATGAATGCATGAACCAAAAACTTTGTACCCCTTTTTAAGAAAATTACGTGGATGGACAGGTATGAAATTGCACAGCTGAAGAATGTATTTAGGAAAACAAAAAATATACATAATAATGCATTAGAAATACATTAAATCCATACTAATATTATAAATGCGAAAGTAAGGATGTTTGTTTGTTTGTAACGCTTTCACGCTTAAACCACCGAACCGATTTCAAAAATTCTTTCACCAATGGAAAGCTATAATATCAGGGAGTAACATAGGCTATATTTTATCCCGGTATTCCCACGGGAACGAGAACTACGCGGGTAAAACGACTATAACCGAAGCGAAGCGAGAGCGGGTTGCTAGTCTATACCAATAAATAAAATTGGAGTGTCTGTTTGTAATGTCAAAATAATAGACTCTTTTCATGCTCACACGGTTATTTGCATGACACCTATGCCTAAAATAGCAATTAAAAAATTTTTGTCTGTCTGTCTGTCCGTCTGTCTGTCTGTCTGTTTGTTCCGGGTAATCTTCAAAACGGCTGCACCGATTTCAAAAATTTTTTCACCAATGGAAAGCTATAATATCAGGGCGTAAATTAGGCTATATTTTTAGGAGTGGTAGGACCACACTGTCGACAGTTATCTGTCTACAGCCGCGGGCCGGTCCGTCCGGGGCAGTACCATGCTCTCGCAGAAAATCGACGTCTGAGTAGTAGCAATTTGTTACTGCGCTTCGTTCGGTGAGCGAGAGAGCCGGAAGCCCAACTTTCTGAGGGTGATTGCGTGTGGAGGGTTTTGGTGGTGCCCTTGGTATCACCGAGCCTCAATGCACGCATTCACACTCCCTTCGCTTTCTTGCGGTAGGCAACGGCCTTGTAAAGGTCCATGAGCGGCAGCAACACTTACCATCAGGTGTACTGTTTGCTCGTTAGCCATCGTTTGCAATAAAAAAAAAAAAAAAAAAAAAAGTCCTACAAGAACGGGAACTACGCGGGTAAAACGACTATAACCTATAACCGAAGCGAAGCGAGGGCGGATTGCTAGTTAATAAATAAAAACGATGAGTTTCTACGGGAATATGACAGGTCGAGCTGTCATGTCACGCTCTTGAATTATATTAATTTTGTTAGTGTTTATAGTGTTACATCAAATATTTTTTGCTGATATTTTTTGTGATATAATGCAAAGGTGTGAGGAATGTGATATACGAATGGTTTATGTTTATGTTTACATTCTACCGCAATTCCCAGAGAAATCATTTAATTTGGTTTTCGGTCCTAAATTAATGGTAACGCTAACGTCTTGACTCATTGATGGACGATGACTCTTAATAAGCTACTCAATGTGAAGAAGTATTAAATTATATGTGAAGAAAAGGACGTCCTCCCCGAGGTGGGGACGTCGGTCGATGGGAGGGTACCCCAAATAGGGGGTATTCCGTCGGGCTGACCACTGATGACAAGTAACCCTGTTCCGGTGGTCGGCCCCACGCGAAGGTGACGTGGTGTTCGGGTGGGTTGCGGGCGTTGCATGCTTACGCCCCTCTGTCACCCCGGACGGAGTGGTGCGAGGAGCGCGCCGACCGCAGCCCAGCCCAAAAAAAAAGACATTACCTACTGTTTCACGGTTTATTACGATTTAATGACATAATTGATTCCTTATCAGATAAATGAATACCACAGTTTATTGTTCGAAGCAAGCCTAATATTAAATACTAGCAAATTAATACAACATCAGAGCAGAAAAACAATTTAAGGGACTATAGTTTTTATAGCAACAATAAAAGTAGGTAATACTGACCAATCTTACATAGGTATATATAAATAAGATAAAGGTTTGTCAATATTGTACGTATGTTAATTAAAAAAGTAATGGATAGTGCCCATGGATGTCGTAAAAGACGACTAAGGGATATCGTATGCATATAACATCTATGCAAGAGAAGGAAAACTCGAAACAAAACCTTATAATAGTAAGGTCAATTTCTCTCCTATTGTGGAGGAGGCTTGAGCTCAACAGTGGGAGATATATGAGCTGAAATTATGATAGTAGTACTTATAAAACGATGCTACAGAAGGAGAACTTGATATCAAAGCCTATTCCAACACGTCTGACCAGCGTGGTATAGTAGCAGGTGCTTACCGGACACGGGGTCTTCGGTAAGTACCTGCATGGAATTGGAAGAGAAGGGGCCCCAGGATGCCATGAGTGTGGCGCAGCAATCGACGATTCGCGCCACACTTTGGAAGTTTGCCCCGCCTGGGGGCCCCAACGCCACGTCCTATCGATGGAATTCGGAATAGACCTGTCGTTGCCGACCATTATCACACAGATGCTCGACAGCGACAGGTGCTGGTCGTCCATGGCCTCATTTTGTGAGGCCGTTATTTCAAGGAAGGAGGCTGCGGAGCGAGAACGCGAGGCACTTGCCTCCGCTGACTCGCTCCGCGCGCGGCGACCCGGGAGGAGAAGGCGCCAATATGCGCAACTCCTTCCACAGCCCTGAATGACGATAGGACGTGGCCAGACGGCCATGCGTTGGGGTGTCGGGGATTGAATGTCATCAGACGATCTCTCCGGCACCCCGTAAAAGCGCGGAAGGGGCCGCTGTGGTTTTAGTGGGTATTCCGATCACATGGTGACCGGCGAGCCCCACACACTCCTCCGTCTGTCACCGGCGGGGGACGGTGCGTAAATGCATTTCCACAGCGTGAAAAAAAAAAAAAAAAAAAAGCGTGGTATAGTAACTCAATTTCCTTCCGGTTGTGGAGTAGGCTAGGGCCCAACAGTGGTACTTATTAAGCTGAGGTGAAATCCGATGACTTCCATGACATCGTGAGTGTGACGAATTAAAAAGTAAAGAACGGAAATTCTATAGTTTACACAATCTCTAATTGTATGTGTAAAGTCCTCAGTGATACAAAAATGTATTATTTAGTCATTTCATCATCATTTCGGCGCATATATGTCCCACAGCTAGGAGATGAACTTTTTCCACAATAGGAAGTAAATTGACTTACTATACCACACTGGTCAGATGGATTGGTATAGGATTTTATTTTGAGTTTTTGTCCTCTTGCGTGTACACTTAGTCGTCTTCTACGATTTGCATAAACGTGATAGGTGTTGGGGATCATGAAATTTTATTCTTATTCAACACATCATTATCATCATCGCTACCCTATTTTTTTTTGTGTTACTTAGTTGTTAACCTCAGATGGCTGTGACAGCTTTACTCGGACTGGCGGGTGAGCGCTGAGGACTTTCAACCCGTATCATCGCTACCCTCATACTTCCCACTATTGGGCTCGGGCTTCCTCCACAATGGAAGGGAATTTAACCTACTATATAACGCTGGTCAGACGTGTTGGCACAGGGTTTTATTCTATACCATGCTAGTCAATACATAGAAATCAGAACTTAACACATAGATATTAATTATAAAAAAATAATTCCTTAGTGAGAGTGTCTAAAAAAAATAAATACGTAATTCCCGCGAGCAGAACGACGTATTTAACTAGTTAATAAAACGTCAAATGAATTCCTAGATGATACGTTTTATGACGTTGGCGTGGACAAACAAATCGTGGGTAAACAAGAGACGGCCAAACAATATCGGATAGTGCGTATTGATGGAACAAACGGTGTCACTTTCGGTAGGAAATTTAGAGAGGTTCGTTAACCCTACTGTCAAATAATTGTCGTCCAATACCTTTGTTATTTCTTAGCATTCAATTGTTAGATTATTCATCTATTTTATCTACTTAGTTAAGCTAACTTCAATGTGATTTTAGCTTCTATAGTTTAGTCTGATAAATGTTGTGTAACGAATGTTAAGATGGATGTATGGTGTGACAAAAATGGATAAAGTAAGGAATGAACACATTAGGAGAAGATTGAAAGTTGCGCCAGTGACGGAAAAATTAAGGAGTGAACGACAGACATGTTATGGAAATGTGATGAGGCGGAATGAATGTAATATTGTGAGAAAAGTTTTGGGCATGAATGTTGAAGGCTTTAGGGGTAAAGGTAGACCAAGGAAAAGATGGATGGACTGCGTGCGGCATGACATGGATAGTCTGAAAGTGACTGGGGAGACGTCTGATAGCATAGTATGGAAGAAGATGACATATTGCGTCGACCCCAAGTAATTGGGGTAAGAGCAAGATGATGATGAGTTTAGTCTGATAAATCGATGAATGCCAGGGTGATGAGTCCGGGGCAGTACCACGCTCTCGCAGAAAATCGACGTCTGAGTAGTAGCAATTTGTTACTGCGCTTTGTTCGGTGAGCGAGAGAGCCGGAAACCCAACTTTCTGAGGGTGATTGCGTGTGGAGGGTTTTGGTGGTGCCCTTGGTATCACCGAGCCTCAATGCACGCATTCACACTCCCTTCACTTTCTTCGCGGTAGGCAACGGCCTTGTAAAGGTCCATGAGCGGCAGCAACACTTACCATCAGGTGTACTGTTTGCTCGTTTGCCACCGTTTGCAATAAAAAAAAAATAAAAAAAACACGAAATGAAACCCTATACCAACCAGTCTGACCAGCATGGTATAGTAAGGTGAATTTCCTTTCTATTATGGAGGAGGCTCGAGCCCAGCAGTGGGACGTATATGAGCTGAAATAATGATGATTATTATTGATAATGTTATAGATTTGTTGACAATTTCAGAAGTTCTCATAGAAATAGCCAGTTATTTTTGTATACAAACAACATATGCATAACATAATACATAATATAATAAGTTCTACATAATACATTTGTCGCTAATAAGACGTAAAAGCCCGGTAACATGATCTTGATAGCGTACGAACATATTCAAATGAATCAGGTCAAGTGTCGATTTTCATCTCCGAAGGTTTTGTTATGAATAGCGTCCCGGAAATCATGTGAGGAAGAAAATTATATATATTTGACCTTCGTTATGTAAATATAATGCAATTAATTATATCAGATTCTTATCTTAGAATAATAACATACTTATAGAAGGATAGTGTCAATACTTCGAAGGTTCGAAATTTGAATCTAAAAACACTAATGGCGCGCAGACGATAACACACGTACACACGCACACCACTATACAAATTATGAAATCAATTTTTGTTTTTATTAACATAAATCGTAAAATACTTTCAAAAGTGACGTTAAAAACCTTTTTAAGTTTTACAAATGTTTTATGACACCATTTGAATGCACAAACCGTCATTATTACCTATTTATTTTTTCAGAGTTGCGTACATACGTGCAGTACAATGACTTGTACATTACGGAACGGTTCCGGCGTAAGCAACATTAGGCTCCAATTGAAATGCCTCACTTTTTGTGCGTGGACTTAACTTCTATAGGTTATTATTCTAATACGCTTATATTAATTTTCCGTGTGGTGACGGAGTAAGAGTATAATTCGCCACACATTTCCATGCTGGTGGATATCGTTAAAGACGACTCAGGGATTCGGATTACAGACTAGCAACTTTCTTTTTGTTTTTGGGAGTGGGCACCGTCAGCGCACCGGTCGTCCGGCTCCGTCCGGAGCGATAGAGGGACGGCGCGCACAGCCCCGTAACTCACCCGTCACACGTCACCTTCGTCGTTGGGCCGACCACCGGTGCAGGGTGACTTGTCGTCAGTGGTCGGCCCAACGGAATACCCCTTGAGGAGTACCCTTTCCTCAACGGTCTTCCTCGCACACAGATTAGCAACATGCCCTCGCTTCGCTTCGGTTTCAGTCGCTTTACCCGCGTAGTGCCCGTTCCCGTGGGAATAACGGGATAAAATATAGCCTATATTACTCCTTGATATTATAGCTTTCCACTGGTGAAAGATTTTTTTCATTCCAGTGGTTTCAGAGCCTATTCAATACAGACAAACAAATAAATCTTTCCTCTTTATAATATTAGCAGGATTGGTAAAGCATTTTATGTGAAGTTTTCCTTCTCTTGCATATTATATATTTTACATAGTTAATTAATTCACCACCTCATACCTTGCCGTGGGTATCGTAAAAGATGACTAAGGGATATAATATGCATATAATATCTATCCAAGGGAAAAAACCCCTAAATAGAACTCTTAACAAACCCTTTGGACCGGCGTGGTATAGTAAGGTGAATTTTGCTCCCATTGCGAAAGAGGCCCAATCCCAACAGTGGGACGTATATAAACTGAAACGACGGTAAAACGAGTATTTACAAAATGCACGGCCAACCAATGAGGTGACGAATTTTACAATAATTCGTGGACTACACAATCCCGTACGAGAATCGAATCCATGACAGACGACACGACAGACCATCTTAACCACTAAGTTATCTGTATCATTTTTTTTATATCGTCACCACACGAGAGATGATAGCATATATAAAAAAATAATGAACTTAAGCTTAGAACTTCTGACCAACAGTCTCCCATAATACCAACGATAAGGTCGTAAAAATTATGAATCCTTATTATATATAGGAATAAAGTATTTTACCCTCAAATAACCCAATTGACACCATTGTCTGAATATTCAGGGCACTTCCACCGAGGTATACGAGACGTTTGACGGCTAGACGGGACATCACATCATTCTTAACTTAATCCATACGTCCCTAGGGCGATATGTCCTATTTCCTTTTAACGATAAATATTCAAACAAAACACAAACTTTTTTGTACGCCGTATAAAAAATGTAAGTTGCTCTAAATCTTTAACCGGGTCCAGAAAAATTTCAACATCCTGGTGTATACTAAGTTTGTCCCAGTTCTAAAAACTACGTTTCAAAATTGTGATATCAATCTCTGACATCTATTACAAACTATTACAGAGTTGAAGAGGTAGTTTTTAAACGCACTTATCTTCTTTTTGTTATTTTGGCGTGCTATGGTTAGCACACTCGCCGTTTAATCCATCCGGGGCGATGCGAGGGCGACGCGCGGCCCCATAACACATCATACTCCCTCCATTCCGACCCTTCGGGGACGTCAGTTATCTTCAAGCGTTAAAAAAATAAAAATGTCTCTATTATCATCACCACCATCGTTGTTATCGTAATCATCATCGTCATTATCATTCAGCCTATCACCGTCCACTGCTGGACGTAGGCTTTCCTCATTATAGTATGACACATTAAAGATGTGTATTTTATCTTACCGTATCTTAAAACACTAATGAGGGATTACCAACTAATGAAAAACAGTACTCGCTGGAAAAATGTATGACACCAATTATGATTACCAACCCGCTTTCCTAACAAGGCGACTGTCGCATTGAATTTCATAAATATTTCATTAAATCCATAATATAACTAGATTGTTTTCATAACTAATAACGTTAAACGAACAATTCTTGTATATTTCTATATATTTAGAATAACGGAAACAGCAATGATTTTCATGAAGTTTAGTCCGAGGAAAGTCTCGGGAGCACCAAATCGATCTAGCTAGGTTTAACTTGGTTTTATCAGGGTGATTACGTAATAAAAAAAATAATTATGATATGTACTTGATTATAGTTACTGCCATCAAAAATAAAAATAGCTCAGTTGAGTAATCGGAGAGTTGACTCAAACAACATTAGTTCGATTTCCGATTTACCATTTTTAATTATTACCTTTATTAGTTTTTCATTATTGTTTCATTAATGATCTATTATTTTTTATATAAAAAAAATATTAAGCTAAAAGATCATCGCACCTGATAAATAGTAAGAACTAACCCTAAGCCTAAGATAAATTTAGATTTAATCACATTTCAGAATTTAGTATATTTATGCAGTAATACTTTTTTTACACAAGTAATCACTGCAGTGGGGCTCCACCAAGAACGTGTTTCATAGTCGGTGTCCATGTCCAGGATGAAAATTTCCAAAACAGCAAGTCAGACTTCTCGGACTAATTTATTTCAGGGAATAACTTTATTTAAGGACTACATTTTTATTTTTATTTTAAAATGGAAGAAAGGAAGGAAGACCCACCACTTTCCCATGGTAATCAATATACCGCACACCACAATAGAAGGAATACGGGATAGAATTAAGGTTTTGATTGACGTCACACAGCTTTTATCGGTGTCACACAGCTTTGATTGTTGTCACACAGTTTTGATCGGTGTCACACAGCTTTTATCGGTGTCACACAGCTTTGATTGTTGTCACACAGTTTTGATCGGTGTCACACAGCTTTTATCGGTGTCACACAGCTTTGATTGTTGTCACACAGTTTTGATCGGTGTCACACAGCTTTTATCGGTGTCACACAGCTTTGATTGTTGTCACACAGTTTTGATCGGTGTCACACAGCTTTTATCGGTGTCACACAGCTTTGATCGGTGTTAGTACTAGGAAATAAGGAAATCTTACTCTCACGCGATGAGCACCTTCCAGAACATCTGGTCCTTCCAACTTGTAATTTTCCGCAGACCTTCGAATATTTATTCGACACATGTTTCGCCTCTAAACGAGGCATCCTCAGGATAGTTCGGCTTCAAAGGCGCATTTGACGTGAGAGTAGGGTTTCCTTATTTCCTAGTCCTAACACTGATCAAAGCTGTGTGACAAAGCTGAGTGACGCCGATCAAAATCTTAATTCTATCCCGTATTCCTTCTATTGTGGTGTGCGGTATATTGATTACCGTGGGAAAGTGGTGGGTCTTCCTTCCTTTCTTCCTTAAATTTTAAAATTAAATTAAAAATACATTTCCGCTATGTATCGCCTAATTCAATCAAGGACTACATTTGTTTCAGGGACTAAATTTACTTCAGGGACAACCTAAAATTTGTAAATTTCACTTACATACGTATCAAAATCTTAGTAGTCAATTAAGATTATCATTTACACCGCAGAGACGAATAAATATGTTAATATGCATACAATTATTTATTTATGTAGTAAATACAATATTATTTGAACGCGTCACTGAGTCTGTATCTAAATTAATGTGTGAAATAGGAGATAATTCAATCCTGATTGATGTATTTGAAACAGAGACGCCTGTTTGTTCATTATTTATGTAAACATCGCTTATTGCGACGTCTCCAAATTGAAAGTTAATGTCATTGTCCTTTGAAACATGTAAAGCTTTATTGATTTCAACTCTTGCAATATTCGGAACCATTGAGGTATTGAAATCTGAAGACAATTCCTTTGTATCATTCGCGATCAAAAGTATTCTATTTCTATATCCTCATAAGTTTGGTGTATGGTGAAGGTCTTCGAACTTCCTTAGTAATACGATATGTTACCACCTCTTACTTTATCGTGGGAGTCATAAAAACTGACTAAAGAAATCCTAGTATAATATCATTAACTAGAACCCGCCCTCGCTTAGCTTCGGTTATAGGTTATAGTCGTTTTACCCGCGTAGTTCCCGTTCCCGTGGGAATTTTGGGATAAAATATAGCCTAGTTTACGCCCTGATATTATAGCTTTCCATTGGTGAAAGAATTTTTGAAATCGGTCCAGCCGTTTTGAAGATTACCCGGAACAAATAGACAGACAGACAGACAAAAATTTTTTAATTGCTATTTTAGGCATAGGTGTCGTGCAAATAAGCGTGTGAGCATGAAAAAAGCCTATTATTTTGACATTACAAACAGACACTCCAATTTTATTTATTGATATAGATAGATAGTGGATATTGATATATTTGGATGATGTTTTTTCGGCAATTTGTAATTCCAAAATAATCATCCTAAAATTAACAACGCCTTCTTTAATCATTGATTACTTGGTATCTATATGACCCAATTCATCTAGTATATTATCATATTATATGCCTTCTTACAACTCCTGCAATTATACTTGGATAGTCACAAATGCAAAAAATGTTCATCCAAATAATTTTATATCTATTTTCCATGTGGTGACAAAATGACAACATCATACACATATACTTTCATACGACTAAGGAATAAGCAGATAAAAATGAACAATTTGAAATATATACCTATAGAAACCACTGAACGACATTATATAGTTCTTAACAAAACCATTATATACTTTAAAACCATGAAATAGCTTTTACTTTTTGATGACGAGTCATTAGCTTGTCTGCATTCATTTGCTTTCGAAAAGCAAAATATAAGCGGTATGTCTTCTACAATTTTTCAAATTTTAAAGATATTGCGCATTTTTATACAATTCAAACTAACAGTATCTCTCAAACTCTTTACTGTTAAAAGCATTATATTCAAGTTCTTGAAAATAATACGCTTTGAAATGCAACGTACTTCAAAATAACTTGCCAGGATAACGAGCAAAAATTATTCGTGCGTGAAACGAGATGCAATATAACAAAGTAAAGTAGCTTTTTTTAAGTATTTCTATACAATATCATGTCTGTTGACTGTTTTATTGGTCCAGCAAAATAATCTTCAGCCGTTCGGCTAAAGATAATTAATCTAGCTTCTATCTCTTCTGCGTTACTAGTATACTAATATTCTTGTTGGACTGATAAGGTTCTCGATGATGTTTCTGGTAATCTGGTGAAAAGGGGGTAGCGATAGCATGCCTGCTGATACGCTGAGCATTAATTTACATTTGAACACAAATAGTCCGCTCAAACGGACAAGTAAAATGTACACAATTAAAAACTATAACAATGTTTTAAATATAATTTTGTATGATAATAAAATAGTTTATTCTAAATAATATCACAAATTTATACTTAGGAGACAATAAAATTAAGCTCTTTTCATTTATATTTTTAACGATAGTTATGAAAGCTTTTGCCCAAAAATAGATAAATTTCTATTTAAGGTGATATTCCACTAAAGTGAATACTTATACGGAATACATTTTACGGAATTTCTATTAGGTTTTTACGTTCCAGACGTTTCAAATATTTTTCAACGTTCATGGTTATGCGAGGACTAAGATGTTGTACAACTAACAATTCGTCGTTATTATAGTGGTTCTTAATTAATCACTACAGTGTTAGTTACTAAATGTTGCCATAGATTTTTTTATGAAGTGAATTTGCTTAAAGGGAAAGGTTTTTCTTATATTTTCTTCTTTTTGTAATTATTCACTACGTGTTAGCATATTGGCAACTAATAGCTCTTTAATACATTTATGTATAAGAATATTCCAATACTTTATTATTTCAATTTATATTGATGTAGGCTCGCAATTTAACCAGCTTAGGCTGAATATTATTTTTATTTTACAGGCAGTGATTCCCATCCGACCACTATAATTCAAAGGAGTAAAGAAATAATCATCTCACCTTAGGTATCGTATAGGCCTACTGCTAGGCTAAGGTTCCTCCACAATAGTAGGTAAATTGACCTACTATCCACGCTGGTCAGACAGATTGGTATAAGGTTTTATTTCAAATCTTATTTCTCATTAATTTTGTCCCTTAGTTATTTTTTATGAGACCCAAGGGCAGGATCACCATCAACTCAAGAGACTCAGAAGAATAAAATTAACTAAAATGAGTATGTATGGTAAACTAAAACATGAAGAAATTTTTTTGATGGTATAAGCTCATTCACTGTGATTTTTGTTAGGCATATAACAAGTCAAAGGTGTTTTTCGTTACGCTTCAGTCAGAATCTACCTTTAGAATCATAATAAAAAAATATTTTATTACCCAAAGAACTTACTTATTCTGTGATATAATCATTTGGCAGTATCGGAAAAAGATATATTATAGAAGTTTATGTATTTACAATCCTTGACTGAATTGCCTCTAACATAGGCAACAATTCGTGAACTTCGCCCACAGATAATGAGCTCCATAATAGACTTTTATAACGTTTGATAGACTTTATATCGTTATATATAAAAAGCATCACCTCATTTCATCAATTTCTCATAAAAGGCTAGCGAGTAAAAATAAATTTTCTTTCATATTTACCAAGCTACAAGTACAAGGTGACTAAATCTTTGTACCTGTATTTAGTGTAAAGCTAACAGACCTTAACATATCCTTTTACGCGAAAATTGTTGGAAGACTTCAAAATGATTTATTCTATAAATAAGTTTATAGATTATAGGATGATAAGTCATCCTCATCATCATCATCTCAGGCCATACGCGCCCCACTATTGGGCTCGGACATCCTCCATTGTGGTGGGGAAATTGGCCAACCATACCACGCTGGTCAGAAGTCTCGGTATACAGTTGCATTTTAGCTTTCATTTTCTTGCATATTTGTTTTATGCATATCATAATTCCTTAGTCTTATTTTACGACATCCACGGGTAAGTAAAGAGATGTTGAATTGTATTCTTACTCCATCACCACATGGAAACTAACCACTCATCATCATCATTATCATCATCACAGCTCATATACGTCCCACTGCTGGGCTCGAGACTCCTCCACAACGGGAGGGAAATTGACCTACCATGCCATGCTAGTCAGACTTCTTGAATGGTATTTCAAGTTTTTGTACGACGCCCACGGCAAGAAAAGGGGTGTTGAGTTGTATTCTTACTCCATCACCACACGGAAACTAACTTCACATTAACTTCAGTCCCTCCAAATATCCGATAAAACCTTCATCATCATCCTGTTCTTATTCCAACTACTTGGGATCGACTCAATATATACACTTCTACCATCGTACGTATTGAAAAAGTTTTGGCAATAGTTTTATGAACGGCCGCATGACTGACGTCAACACTCCTTGGGAATGGAATTGTTGACCAGTCGGCTTCAGAGTTAATTCGAATCGATATAAATCCCTTAGATTTATTTAAGATACTCACAAGTCATTTAGGGATTGATTTTTGTAGCTGTAATGGGACGCAGCAAAAGGATATCCGACGCAAGGAGTATACGAAATACAGTCAGAAAATAACGTTAAATTCAATAGTCAATGATCGGACTCTTAGACATAGCGATAATGCATGATGATGAGTATGTATATAATATATGCATATATAAAATCAATAGTTAATTCAAAAGTATACCATATTTTCAATTTCAATTTGAAACCCTTGACTGGTTATTGATCTCCAAAACTCATTATTGGTAATACCAATGATGGATAAACCACTAGACTGTTGGTGGTTTCTTTCATATTATTCATATATTGACAAGAGTTAAGTAGACAGCGCCACTTGAATAAATAGAATTCGTAGATGCGTATTGCAATCTCAGCTATATTTCACAAACGTACGTAGTTCATTGGCACTGTATGAACCCTCACGACTTTACACTATATTCTAGTGATATCTGTAGTTTTGCTTGCTTTGAAATTTAAAGATATTTTACGTAAATAACAAAATTTAGAACGAAATTTGTTTGTATATCATCTTTACATAATTCTTCTGTACGTGTGTTTGAACTCCTAAAGAGTTAGACTGATTTTTGTGAATTTTACATATGTTCAATTAGATTCAGGAACGGTTTATACAAAAAATTGGATCTGGCGCTGTATTTTCAGGGTATTCGATTTCTTTTTTAGATTTTTAGTGTGTAGTGTTTGAAGTGTCTGTTGGAACAGTTAGTATTTTTTCATAAAACTATAGAAAATATTGATGAAATCATATTCATATGATTATTGTTTAAGCTAATATATGTGGCGTAGCGGTTAAGATACCGCCCAACCATGCCAGGTATTCCAAATTCGATAGTATTTTGTGTGAACCAGAAGTTGTTATTTCGGGTCTGGTAATTTGTGTCTGTTAGCTGTATATCTTTCCGTGTGGTGACGGAGTAAGAATACAATTCACCACTTGCACGTGGGTGTCGTAAAAGACGACTATGGGATATAATATGCACATAACATCTGTTCAAGAGAACGAATACTCGAAATGAATGATATGCCAACATAATTATGTAACCAGCATAGTTACATAATTATGTATAGTAGGTCAAATTCACACCCATTGTGGCGGAGGCCCGAGCCCAAAAGTGGGACGTATATGGGCTGCGATGATCATGATGGATTGCATATTTGTAAAGTCCTCGTGATTATTGACGACCAATGATTATTTCTTTTAATCTTTATATATGTAATTCTTCTGTGCATGTCACTGAACTCTTCTTGAACGTCAGGCCCAATTTTGATGTTTTTTTATTGTGTATGTTCCAATGGATTCAAGAAATGTTTAATAAACCTCATAAACTACAGTTGTGTACCGTAATCAACAACATTCTAGAGATTATTGGCGATTTAAAATGCAAGGCCAAACGGACTGAAACTGGGACCGTTATTATAGAAATACATATTAGTTCAATAAATTCTCGTAGCATTCCAACTCAATATATTAAACGTAGACATGATCGAACAGCAAATCTAATTTAATTCAGACCCATTTATTTGGCACCGAATTATCCAGATGGTATATTGTTTGTGACTTAAAACTAATCCAAATTGCTAATTATTCTACACGCTGTGTTGCTTTAACCACAGACCTATTACTGCACAGACATGGCAAAGTAATTTATACGCTTGGATTCATTATATAAAGAGCTTTTGTTTTGTTTGAAAATATGTAATACTTAAAAACCCGTTTATTTTTAGATGGGCTATGTTGGGCGGCGTGCAGCCCCATAACCCACCCGTAGCCACGCCGCTTTCGTCGTTGGGCCGACTACCGGTGCCAAGTTCCTTATCTTCAGTGGTCCTTACGACAGAATACCCTGAGGGGTTACCCTCTCCTATCGAAGTCCCTTTCCCGGGACGTCGGTCACCATTGTGCGATCAGCCTCTCTGCAGGTGACGGACTAAAATCCCCAGTCCGGTCACCCGCAAATACTTGAAAATCCGTGCGAATATTTCGCACCATTAGTTGACGATTTATTACGTATATTACCGTATCTTGATAATAACATGCTCTTATCCGTATGGTGACAGAGTAAGAATACGATTCATGACTAAGGGATTTAATATGCATATAACATCTGTACAAGAGAAGAGAAACTTGAAATAAAACGTTATATCAATGCATATGACCAGTGTGGTATAATAGGTCAATTCTCCTCCTAGTACGCAAGAGGCTTCAGCCCAATAGTGGATCGTATATGAGCTGAGATGAACGAATGCTCTTAAAGGTTCATGCTATGTGGTAGCTGCGAATACTATTAACCCTTACGTTGCTTGAGGGTGTCGTAAAAGACGACTAAGGGATATAATATGCACGTACCATGTATGCAAGAGAAGGAAAAGTCGATATAAAACTTAATACCAACCCGTCTGACTTGAATAGAGTTTTTTTTTATTGCCAACGGTGGCAAATAAGCAAGCAGCATACCTGATGGTAAGTGATACTGCCGCACATTGACCTTTGCAATACCAGCAGTACAGCCAGGCCGATGCCTACCGTGAAGTAAATACTCTTCTTAAACCTCGTTTAAAGTAGAACATGTCATAGCGGTCGGGAAACACAGCAGCAGGTAGTTCATTCCAGAGTTTGCACATACGTGGGAAAAATGATCGCTAGAAACGTAGATTTGAAGACCATAACGTTTCCAGGTGAAATGGCTGAACCCTGCTACGATGTCGAGTGATACGTTGGTAGAATGGTGACGGTGGTACCAAGTCAAATAGTTCCTCGGAGCACTCCCCGTGAAAGAGTCGGTAGAGTACACAGAGTGACCCAAAGTCTCTCCGCTGCTCCAGCGACTCCAATCTGTCCGTAAGATTGGGATCCCCGACGATTCGAATAGCACGTCAATTGTAAATCTATTTCCATCTCATTTTGGAGGAAGCTCGAACCCAGCAATGGTAAACATTAAATTTATGGTAAATATTATATTCTTCATCTCAGCCTATATTTGTCCCACTGTTGGGCTCGGGCCTCCTCCATAATCAGAGTGCAATTGACCTATTATTCCACGCTGGTCAGACGTGTTGGAATAGGGTTTTGTTTCGAATTTGCCTTCTCTTGCACAATTATTATATGCTTATATCTCTTAATCGTCATTACGATATCCAAGGGCGACATAGGGAGTGGGTGAATTGTATTCTTACTCCGTCACCACACGTAAAAATTATTATATTATAACAAATTATTGATTTAAACCTAAAAATAAAATGTCTGTCATAAAACCTTTGACAATGTTATGAATATGGCCGCCATACATGTCTAGTTCCAGTTAGAATTGAAATATTCAAAGAGTTTATCTTTAGAACGGATCAATACAGGTCTACTGTGTAATGGCAGTTACTACCACCCTTAATTTTCCATTACACAAGGATAGGGTAAAAGACGACTAAGAAAATAGAAACAGCTGATGCCCACTGTCCTTGTGAGATACTTTTGATGAGAGGTGAGACGATTTCTTCGACTATCATGAGCAAATGAGAAATGACGATCTTTCAGGGACGTCGATAGGTGAGGGTACCAGAAAGGGTATTCCGTCGGGCTGGCCACTGAAGACAAGAAACTCGGCACTGGTGGTCGGCCCGACAACGAAGGCGATGTGGCTGCGAGTGGGTCATGGGCCCGCGCTTTCCCGTTCTTTCGTCGCCCCGGACGGAATGAACGCCATGTGCGATGACCATATCCCACCCATAAAAAAAGAAAAAAATAATTATAGGTACTTATCCTTTCACCACAAGGCGAAATATGAGTCCAAACGTTCTGGACTACACAGATGGCATAGTGGTTAAGATACCGATTTACAGTGTCAGTGCGCGAGTGCGAATCCCACGAAGGACATCATTTTGTGTGATCCACAAATTGTTGTTCTGAGTCTGGATGTAATTTGTGTCCGCTAATTATATGTTTGTAAAGTTCCGTTGACCACTAACGACAAATCACCCTGCTCTGGTGGTCGGTCCAACGACGAAGGCGACGTGTCACGGGTGGGTTACGGGTGTGCGTGCTTACGCCTCTCTGTTGCCCCGGACGGAGTGGAGCGAGGAGTGCGCCGACCGTAACCCACTCCCCAAAAAAAAAGGATTATTTCCTTAGAGTAGGGTATTTTTTTTAAATCTTCAATACCAACGATTTTTTTTAATAACATCAACACCATTCTCCGTAGAAATAATTTATTGCAGCAGACTTTACAAACATTCAGTCCATCTCAGCTCATATACGTCCCACTGTTGTCTAAAGCCTTCTTCATAATAGGTGGGAAATTGACCTACTATACCACGTTGGTCTAATGGGTTGTCGTCTTTTTCAATACCTACTGGCAAGATAAGGGGTGGCGGCGAGATATTATATTCGTACTCCATTACCACAAGGAGAACACTTGCAACATCCATACTCCACAATAATTTGTAGATTAAATAAAATATTGTCCTGCATGAGAATCGAACCCATGACACTGACATTATAGGTCTTTGTCTTACCTATTACACCCTTTTGTGCAGTAATAAAATTACTAATGCTTAAATAAAGAATTTCAAATCACAAAGGAATTAAATGCTATCACAAACTTAATTCTGTAGCCGCACCCTTTCAAGATAACATTAGCATAATCTTTTCACCTGCACAATTTGAGAGAAATTTGCATTTACACACTCAGGTTAGTGCAAAGTACTGTTCAAATTGATTAAGCTAACTGTCAACTATAGTACAATGACATTTTAAAGGACAATTTGACTACGCAAATGGCGTAGTGGTTACAATAACCTAACGTGATAATAGTCACGAGTAAATTTGCCAAGCAGGACAATATTTTATGAGTTTTATATTGTTTCCAAAGAATTAACAGATCTTTTATAAGATAATGCATATATTTATATATGTATACAGTAAACTAAGTTATCAAGAATAGACTTTCTTTAAAAAGAAATTTATAAAATCTCCGATTTCCCATGAAAATTTTTTGTATAGTGATGGAGTAAGTATATAATTTACCACCTTTTCGCTTGTCCGTGGGTGTCGTAATAGAATAACAAGGGCTATGCATATAAAAAGAGAATAAAAACTCGAAAGGAAACCTTATACCAACATGTCCCACATCATTAGGAAGTTCTTCTTTCTGGAGCCCTAATCACCTCCGGCTTGGTCCTTGTATACGCTGTCGGTTGTTTAAATGCTTTTTTATATTTTTAAATACTTTCTTTTTGAGGTTATACTTCTTTTGCTGCGTTAAGGAAGAAGGATAAGGGTATTTTTTTTCGATGCGCGCGCACTCCGTGTCGAAACAACGACACCGTGAGGTTAGCTAGTCAACATTGTTTAAAATGCGTGCGCAAACCATCACAAATGTCAACTAGATAATGTGTAACCTTCAAAATATTAAAAACTTTTATTACTATTATTAGTGTCGTTTTTTCTACAAACATAGGATAATGCGAAAGATAAAATGTTTAGACAGATCTTGTTGCTCCAAAGAAATATAACTTCTTATGTGCGTACATAAGTACGCATACTTTTTATATACATTATTTAAAAACTTAGGTATCTATGTAGTAGTTTATATCTATACTAATATTATAAAGAGGAAAGATTTGTTTGTTTGTTTGTATTAAATAAGCTCCGAAACTACTGGACCGATTTCATAAATTCTTTCATCCATGGCAAGCTATCAGGGAGTAATATAGGCTATATTTTATCCTGGTATTCCCACGGGAACGAGCACTACGCGGCTAAGGCAACAGAAATCTAAACAAAGCGAGGGCGAATTGCTAGTATTAAATAAAATTAATAATAATTTAATGTTGCAAATGTTATCTGTAACATCGTGTAGGTAAATAAAACTGGCAGTTATTAGGTCATGTGACACATAGTCTAAGAACAACAACATTCGTCTAAGAATGGATCGTAAGCATTTTGGCAAATACTATACAAACTTGTGAATGTAAATATCTATATTCATCATATGTATTAGCCCTCGAATATGAAAACTTTTCCTATATCTCAATGTGAATGGTTTAGTTATTAAATTGGTTGGGGACAGTCAATAGGGATGACCACGAAGTGACCTATATACGTAATTTTAAGGCTGGAGGAAAACATCGTCACATATTTCTTTTAAATTATACCTTAAAAGATATCATCCTAAAAAGCAGCAAAACATGTGACATATATTTATAAAATTGTGGCTACACGTTTGGACTTATGTTCGGGACTCGGTGATTAAATAAATGATATATCATAACTATGAATGATGTTCAACATAGTAATACTTTTGGCTAAAACTAATCAATATACCTAATTCTTATAATTACATTCTTCTTTTGTATTAAATTGTTATTAAAATATACTTCTTATTTATTAAATTCTTATTATGTATCTGTATATTTATGTAATTGCTATCTTGTCGCTTAGGCTTTTTGTTCGTTTGATTAATTCGTACGTCATTAAGGTACCCATTGAAAATCAGCGTTGCAGTGCAGCATATTGCACTGTAGCATAATTGCTGAATGGGAACCTCATTGACACTTATCATATTTTGTTTTTCTTCTTTGTGTTGTATTTACAGTTAAGTTTAGCTATTATTTTAATTTTCTTATAAAACCTTTATATTTCATTCGACTTACTGTAATATCTAAATTTAAGCTAAGTGTCAATAAAACAGTTTTATCTTTATCTTTATCTATATTCTATTTTTTGGCGGACTATTGTTAACGCACACGACGTCCATTCCATCAGGGGTGACGCCAGGGCTTGCGCGACCGCCTAACCCACAGTATTTCCACCCATTCGCCATTGGGTCGACTATTGGTACCGAGTTCCTTACCGTCCATGGTCAGCCTGGCGTGAAGTATCCCACATATTTTTTGGAGTATATAGGGTTTATTCAAGATTTCCTTCTCTTGCATCGATATTATATGCGTGTTATTTCGCTTAGTCGTCTTTTACGACACCAAATGGGGATGGTAAATAATATTCTTATTTCAGCATCCCACAGAAAATTCTCTGATTAATTGAATCGAATTTTGATAAAGTCTCACTATCATGACTAAATTTACCACTTGTTAATTAAGTAAAAATATAATTCACCATCTCTCTGGCCTGTAAGTGATATGGCCAAATAAAATCCAAGCTATAGGAGGAAAACTCGACCTACAATCCTATAACTACTGCCTAACCAACGTATTGTAGTCCAATTTACCTGTCTCAAAGAAAGCTTGAAACAAAACCCTACATCAACCTGTCTGATCAGCATGGTACGTAGGTCGATTGCCTATTACCGAGGAGATTCGAGCCCAGCAGTGGGACGTATATGAGCCGAGATGATGATGATGGATGGCTTATATATGTATGTCCCACTGTTGGGCTCAGCCTCCTTCACAATAGGAGATAAATTGACTTTACTATAACTTTGAACTTAGTTTTTAATTAGTACAAGACAGTACTTAAGTAGTTAAGCTTTTATATAGACATAATCTGAAATAAATGGATATTATTATTATTATGACTTTTTTTTTTGTTGG
Organism: Lymantria dispar; assembly: GCA_032191425.1. Taxonomy (NCBI): domain Eukaryota; kingdom Metazoa; phylum Arthropoda; class Insecta; order Lepidoptera; family Erebidae; genus Lymantria; species Lymantria dispar. Next base: position 1,788,373 of record CM063449.1, read on the forward strand.
GCTGCTGGGCTGCGGTCGGCGCGCCTCCGCACCACTCCGTCCAGGGCGACAGAGGGGCTTAAGCACGCAACTCCCGCAACCCACCCGAAAACCACGTCGCATTCGTCGTTGGGCCGACCACCGGAGCAGGGTTACTTGACATCAGTGGTCGGCCCGACGGAATACCCCCTACTTGGGGTACCCTCCCATCGACCGTCGTCTCCCCCTCGAGGAGGACGTCGGTCTTTCCTCACGCGGGCGGCCTCTCGGCGGGTGACGGACTAATCCCCGGTCACGTCACCCGCATTATTATAACATGCCGGTCAGACATGTTGGTATAAAGTTTTGTATCGAGTTTTCCTTCTCTTATATTATTGCATATTATATCCCTTAGTCATCTTTTATGACACCCATGGGCAAGAGGAGTGGTGAATTGTATTCTTACTCCATCACCACAATTTTAAGAATTTATTACTTATAATTCTTAAAAAATTTGATTGAGAGAATTTCTTATATACTACTTTAAGTAAAACCTAATCCAAGTCTTATTTAATCTGGTAAAGTCGTGTTATCTGAAATCTCTTTCATCTCAATAATTACATGCACTAGTTCAACTCCAGCTACGACGACTAACCCAGATGTGAGCGTCTTGATAGCCCTCGGCAGCGCGGTCACCATGTCAAGTGTCAGAGGAGATTAGCCCTAAGATCGTTCAGGCGTTGCTGGGCAGGGAAATTCGATGAGCTCGTCGTAATGTGTCTGGTTTTTTTTATTAAGATTTAGGTTTCAGTTTATATACTGCTGACTGTATATATAGCGTAGAGGTTAAAATATAGACTTAACGTGCCAGTGTCGGGGGTTCGAATCCCACGACACTGGCCACATCCACAAATTGTTGTTCTGAATCTGGGTATAATTTGTGTTCGTTAATTGTATATTTGTAAAGTCCTCCGCAATGCAAAGATTATTTACTTATGCGTGGAGTTATCTCTAAAATCTTTATATATATATTCATTATGTACATGTGTATGTCACTGAACTTCTAAACGGCTGGACTGATGTTGATGAAATTTTTGTATATATTCAAGGGGATTCAAGAATAGTTTAGATTTACAATTGGACCCGGAAGGCGGCGCTGCTGTCAATTTCAATGTCAAATATTGATTGAGATGATAGGTTCATAAAAAAATACATAAAATGAAACCTAAAAGTGTATTCTGACAAAATTCACATGTAAAAAGATTTTAATAAAGATAGGATTATTAGCTAAATATATGTTTAATGTATAGATTTGCAAAAAAGGTATTCTATATATTTCTCCCACTTACCACCTCCCACCTCTTTACAGTGCCCAAGAGACATTATAACCACTAAGCTCATTAATCAATATATCCATTAAACTATTATGTTATGTACCCACCCACTATTTTATAGACTACTAGCAACCCGCCCTCGCTTCGCTTCGGTTTCAGTCGCCTTACCCGCGGCATAGTTCCCGTTGTGGGAATACCGGGATAAAATATAGCCTATATTACTCTCTGATATTATAGCTTTCCATTGGTGAAAGAATTTTTGAAATCGATTCGGTGGTTCAAGCGTGAAAGCGTTACAAACAAACAAACAAACAAATAAACAAACAAACAAACATCCTTACTTTCGCATTTATAATATTAGTATGGATTATAGAAGGTCAAGGATTACGTAATATTTTATGCATTTCTATGACCTTTATTATATTTTATGGCAGATATACTCCTGTTTTCACTTACAACTCCTAAATTTTAGTTGACACTTAAAGCCGTAGATGACATATAATTTTGGTATTAGATAATGACTTTATAATTGAAGTTGAATAAAATTAAAGTTTTATTTACCTGATACTAGATGAAACGTCCATCTAAAACGATATATTAGACACTTTACATCATATTTTCATTTTAATGTATGACTTAGGACCTAAAATAAAGTGGTCGTTGATTAATACGGGTATTAGTAAAGTAATAGTAATCAAATGGTCGTATGGTGACGGGTTAAGAATAAATTGTACCTTGACCCGGACGTGTTGGCGGTCGCAGTTCCTGTTATAAATTTCCCATGGGAGTGATTGTATTATTTCTTCTGGTTATCTCTCACCCAATTATGAGTTGAGTCGTACTCTAATGAGTAAAAATAACTGGTAACATATTGCATACTTCGTCTGGTGAAGGAATAAGAATACAATTCACCAACTCCGATGCTGCCTTTGGCGAATTAGACGTCGAATTATTTCGAGTTTTCTTTCTCCTATTTAAATGTTATCTGCGTATTATAATCCCTTAATCATTTTTTACAACACTCGCGGGTAATAAAGGGGGTGGAGAATTGTATTCTTACTCCGTAACTACACGGAAAAGCACCCCTTATTAAGGAATAAGTCTTATATCGCGAGGGATTTTACGAATATAACAGACAAAATTTTACGAACATAACAGATACAAATTATACTCAAACTCAGAACCATCATTTCAGGATCGCACATTGAAATATCCTAAGTAACAATCATAGCCCATCATTCGGTGAGAAAGATTAATCCTTAGATCTCCCTATTCCCTGTTATCTATGTATGCCATTTGGTAATAAAAGCTTCGAAATATAATATTATCCAAGCATAAAAACCTTACACAACTTCCTTTCTGCTAACGCAGATAAACTCAAGAAAACTATTGATTTGTTCGCCGTGCATGCATCGACCTGTGAGAACTGGGTTAGTCGGTCATTCACCTTAGTGACCTCGTTTGTAATGCAACCAACCACCAACGTTTGTGCATATTGGCGTATATTCGTTACAGCGGACTCGTGTGGCCAACTTTCTGTTGATAACTGCTGTTGCTTTTTATTTTACAACTCTTTTTGTTGCATATAAATATATTTTTTAACGTTTTATTTCAAAAGTTAGATTGACTATAACCCTGCATGTAGTAATAATAATTTAAAATTTACATTCTATTGTATTTGTGTAATTTTTTTTATTAGTGTTAACGGCAAATGAGCAAACAACACACCTGGAAGACAATGGACCTTTTCTAGGCCGCTGCCTACTGTGAAGAATGTGAAGGAAGTGTGAATTCGTGCAATAAGGTTCCGTGATACTAAAGGCATCACCAAAACCTATATAACACGCAAATCCTCAGAAATTTGGGTTGCCGACCCGAAGGATGAGCGATGAGCGAATGCTCACCGACCGAAGTGCAGTAACAAATTGTTACTATTCAGACATTGATTTTCTGCTCAGTGTGGTACTACTCCGGACGGACCAGCCCGCGGCTGTAGACAGAAGACTATCGACTACACCATATTATATATAATGTTATTGATTTCTTACATATTTTTCATTGATTAAATCCAAGGGTCTGTCGACGCTCATTATTGGATATAGTTCTTTAATGAAAGGCAATAACATAATTGTTATGCTCGACAAACGAATTGGCGATCTTAGCTAATGCTTTTAATTTCCGAAGAGAGTACTATTCTCTTGGCGATCCATCAATCTCATTTTATAAGACCCTGATAAAAGTAAAGGGCATATTGAAATTATGAATGAATGGATTAACATTATTCACAATTTTATAAAATTCGCATATGTCGCCATACGCGTGCAACCCAATAATATCGTGGCTTAGTACTATCGTATGGTATGCCATCATTAATTGTGAAAGACTTTTTCTTCTTACCTTAACTCATATACGCAATATATATATATATATAAATTGAGATACGGGACGTGTGCTGGCCTCAAACCTCCCCTACGGAAAGTATGCAATTGCCTCATTATATCGTCTTTTGGGTTGACGGAAAAAATATACCTATAATCCATAACTTTTTTAAATTTATTCTCATAAAAACAGAAAATCTAATAACAAAATCTTTCTATTTCCAACATTAAAAAAAAATGAAAAGAATAAATGAAGTTTTAAATATGTTTGAGAGCTTTTAAAGATCTCCTAACAGAGGCTGTTACAGTTTATATTATATTTATCTTCGATCTGTTTATTAAAACACGTTAGCTTAATTCGATATGCAGGTAACAGCCGTGCTTACAAACCAATTCACCTACATTGCCCTACAAATTTACTATTCTCAGGGAAAGCACCAATTTTGTCTTCAAGTTTCACCCCAGAAATATACGTTGTTGGACAATTTTGCTTGATATTTGTAATAAAAACGATACATGAATATTGTATTTGCGCAAGATTGTCTTAAAATAGACATATGACGAAGATTTCCGTGTGGTGACGGAGTAAGAAAACAATTCACTACCCCTGTCTTGCCCGTGGGTGTCGTAAAAGACGACTAAAGTGTATAATATGCAGATAACATTTATGCAAGAGAGGGCCAACTCGAAACGAAACCCTATACCAACACGTATGACCAGCGTGGTATAGTAGATCAATTTCTGTGGTGGTAGGATCACACTATTGACAGTTGTCTGTCTACAGCCGCGGGCCGCTCCGTCAGGGGTACTATCACACTCTCGCAAAAAATCGACGTCTGAGTGGTAGCAATTTTTTACTACGCTTCGTTTGTTAAGCGAGAGAGCTGGTCCAACTTTTTGAGGATGTTTGCGTATAGTGGGTTTCAGTGATGCTTTTGGTATCACTGTACCGTCATCTGCAGACAGGCTAACCGCGTGAAGGCTACTGACTCGGGAAGGGAGTTAGGCAGGGCAGGTATACCATTCTACCAACGTACCACTCGACATCGTAGCAGGGTTCATCCATTTCACCTGAAAACGTTATGGTCCTCAACTGTACGTTTCCAGCGATCATTTCTCCCACGTACGTGCAAGCTCTGGAATGAACTACCTGCTGCTGTGTTTCCCTAACGCTATGACATGTCCTTCTTTAAACGAGGTTTAAGAAGAGTATTTCCTTCACGGTAGGCAATGGTCTGGCAGTGCTCCTGGTATTGCAAAGGTCCATGTGCGGCAGCGTCACTTACCATCAGGTGTGCTGCTTGCTCGTTTGCCACCGTTGGCAATAAAAAAAAGGTACCCAAAAGGATATCCCGCCGGGCTGGTCACGGACGACAAGGTACTTGGTATCGGTGGTTGGCAAAATGCCAAAGGGAAGCCTATACAATGGGTTATGGGGCCGCGCTTCGCTCTTTCGCCACCCCAGACGGAACATACGGTGCATACGCTGACCATAGACCACCCAAAAAAAAAGCAGGTAAAGTGTAGAGATAAATGAAATTTACTTAGTAATGGTCACTTTTCTGTAGGCATTGTAAAGACTTAAGAATGATTATCATTACTCTTCACACGCACTTGGATGTGCCACAGATATGCTACTGTCCACGAGTAGATATCGCTTACCATCAGGTGGGCGGGTCGTATGCCACCAAAAGGCAAAAAGAAATCAGTCGATAATACACGCTCCAATACTTCAAATTTATATTAAGTAACATTATAGACTTGGATTAAGTTAGATTTTCTTTAAAAAATCACGTAATATTTCGTAGAAATGATAAAAACCTTAATCATAAAAGCAATTTATAAAATATTCTACTTATATCAAACGGCCTACACAGTTTTTTTTTATATTACTTCTTTGGCAGAATTCAGAAAAAAATACCTTTGCCCAGATTACATCTCTATAATTAAAAACGTGGGTCTTAATTACGCGGGCTAATGATTAAAAAAACATTTAATTTAAGAGAGAAAGAGAAATATTCTAGAAAGAGAAATAATATATACTCTTTGCAAAACACTTGTCCGTGTGATGACAGAAAAAGAATACAATTCACCACTCTCAATTTTGCCCGTGGATGTCGTAAGAAATGACAAAGAGATATAACATACACATAACATCTGTGCAAGAGAAGGAAGACTTGAAACAAAACCCTATACCAACATGTCTAACCAGCATGGTATAGTAGGTCAAATTCCCTCCCATTATGGTGGAGGCCCGATCCCAACAGCGGGACGTATGTGGGCTGCGATGATGACGATGATGAAAACACTTTGATAGGAGACTCCCCTTGTGGCGACTGGATACGAATACAATTACCGCCACAACTTGCTTGGCCATGGGAGTCGTGAGAATCAGCTAAGGGTTCACCAAGAGAGTGGGCAGCAGCTCACTCCTGGCAATGTGTAACACCTCACTGCGATCGCCAACCGTTGGGCTCGAACCTTCTCCATAATAGGAGGGAAATTGACCTTACTATGCCATGTTGGTCAGACAGGTATGTATAGGGTTTTATTACGCGTTTTCTATATCTTGCACAGATGTTATATGCATATTATATCCCTTAGTTGTCTTATACGATACCCACGGGGAAGAAAGGTGGTGATATATATATATATATATATATGGTCTTGGTTTTGAAATTCAAAATCAAGATTATTTGATATGTGGTGGCGGCTACAAATTCTACCAACAATTAGATATTCAACTGATAGTTAGTGAAATTATCATGTTCAAACAAACAAACACGTCAACTTTATAATAGTAAAAACAATCCAGTATAGCTCTAGTGTGTCACAGATAAATAATTCCAATATATTTCTAACCATTATATAATATCATATGAAGTAAGAATTAAGTTAACGTTTTATCAAGATAGAAACGATACGATATATTTCTTTTGTAACATAAGGGATGAAAGAAAAATATAGAGTGCGTCAACTGTGTGATGGAAATTGATTGCTTAAGTTACGCAGTTGACAGACAACTGCTATTGATTTGAGATAACTGAGACATACTAATAACGAAAATAATAAAGAAATTATATGTTACATTTTCTCCGTCTGCTCGACTTATACAAGTCCCACTGCTGGGCTCGAGCCTCTTCCACAATAAGAGGGCAATTGATCTTCTATGCCATGCTATTCAGACATGTTCGCATAGGGTTTTATTTCGAATTTTCCTTCTCTTGCACAGATGTTATTTACATATTATATGCCTTTATCGTCGTTTACGACCTTCACGGATAAGATAGGGAGCGGTGAATCGTATTCTTACTCCGTCACCACACGGTAAACTGTCTGCTTACAGAGGAGAAACACAATTCACTCTCTTTCTAGCCCACGGGCGCCGTTAGAGACGACAAAGGGATCATCAACTAATCAGTGATCACCAATACCGCTTTCTCCACTGTCGATCGGCAAAGGTTGGTTAGACTGCACAGATGGCGTAGTGGTTAAGATCCTATCATGGCAGTGTCGCGAGGTCGAATTCCACCCGGGACAACACTTTGTGCGGTCCATAAATTATTGTTCTGAGTCTAGATATAATTCGTGTCTGTTAATTTTATGTTTGTAAAGTCCTCCGCAACACAAGGACCTTAGTGCAGGGTGTTGAATTTTAAAAAAAGGGTTTGCAGGACAAGGATGAAGCGCTAGCATTCAGCCTAAATATTGGAAAGGTGTTCGATAGGGTCTGGCACAGCTATTATATTAAAGCTACCATCGTATGGAATACCCGAGGGATTCTGTAATTGAATCGTCAGTTTACTGGATGAGCGGAGCATTAAAGTCTTCATCGATAGCTCCTGCTCCGAAACCCTGACAACTACTACTGGTGTACTATAGGACTTGGTGATGTCCCCGACGTTGTTAATCTTGCTTATCAATGACATTCTCAGCGTAGAGAATATGTGTTGCTATGTGATTGTGGATGATATCACAGTTAACAACCGCCATACCGAGCATCAGAATGTCCCTTAGAGTATGTACAGGAAAGGCGGGCTCTGGACTAGACCTCGGAAAGCGAACAGAACTTAGTTCAGTTTTATCCCACAAAGATACACGTTTGGACGTTCACTGCAAAGAAAGATCTGACTCAGAAACCACAGTGATATAATAGATCAATTTTATTTTATTGTGAGTATGCTCAAATTCGTCAGTGGGACATATACGAGCTGAGACAATCATAATATTACAATTATAATGTTTTTATTTTTTCATTATATTAATAAATAATCCAACCATTCATCGGGCTATCAACAAGTCTACCTGAATCTATTGATACGTTTCTTTGAAGAATATAGGAGAACTATTATGATTTACTGAGGTTGAATATTCACAGTGCATTCAGGTCTGCTGAAATGAAGGAAAGTGAATCGGGTTAGGGTCCGTTTTTAGCTGAGTTTTCACGCACCCAGTGTTCTAAACTATAGATGCCAATAGACTGTCATTCAATAGAGCGGTGAGCTCTTTTTCGAGACGATATTTCAGCCGATTTGTACGCCTTTAACGTAAAGGGTAGTTTAAGTTATTTTTTTAACCACTAACGCCACATTATAAGGAATATGTAGGTGTACGCTTTTGTTAAATCGTTGTAAATCATAAAATGTTATCATACTCTACATTTATTACATAACTTTTATTTTAACCTAAAATTTAACCTACAAAAGCCAACCTACATTTACTTTTAGTTCAGAAATTGCTAATAAAAACAGAACGGTTTAATTTCTCTATTGAGTTTCCACAAAGCGAATTAATTCTATTTACAAAAACATATTCGCAAAAACGCCGTGCTAAAATATTTTTACAGAATACAGTGACGCCCACGGCCACGATAATATCAACATTGCTTTAAGACTTTTAATAATATTTTAAGTTGCGCCTTTTGAGCTTTATAGAAGTAAATGCTAAGTCTCGTCTTTTAAAGTGTAACTTCTTAATTAATTTAGCATCATGTCACCTGAGTTTTCTTGCCGGATCTTTCTCAGTGTGGCCGTGTTCCGATCCGATGGTAGTATACTAGATTGTTAGGTTTTCAAATATAATTACTATTAATTTTAATTTTAAATAATTACTAACCATAAACAATATAAATTTTTTCATATAGAATCATTTTTTTCTTACATTGGCAATGAATTTGTATCAAAATGTGGGTCAATATTTAATAACTATTTTCTGTATCGGGTAGATAATTATAAATTTTCTGCAATAACGATGACTTATTGGACGAGGGACATCTTAGTCTGCCCGTGACCATGAACGTTGCAAAGTGTTCGAAACGTCGGGCAATCAAAAATCAAATACAAACGCGATAAAATCCGTAAAGTAGTTTTATTTAAAATGTGTACTCTCAATTTATACTGATACTCTCAATTTTTACTGATTCTATCGCGAACACTGTGAAGTGTTCGAAACATTGGACAATCAAAAATCAAATAAATCAATTAAATCCGTAAATGTAGTTTTATTTATTCGTGTGGTGATGGAGTAAGAATACAATTCACCATCCCCTCTCTTACCCGTGGGTGTCGTAAAAGGCGACTAAGGGATATCTTGTACATATAACAACTATGCCAGAGAAAGAAAATTTGAAATAAAACCTATAGATTTTTAATGCAAAACTCTGTTATAAAAATCCATATAGATCTAATTCAAGATATTATGACACTAACAATACTTCATAGGAGGAAAGTTTTCCTTATGGTTCATTCTTAGAAAAAGCTAACATGTGTATATAATATTATTACGTAATGTTTGTATAGTATGATTTATTTTATGTCAAACTTTGTCAAAGTTAGACGCGAGTTGGGCAGCGTCATACTTTTGTAAAAGTGCTCTTATATATATTTGTGTACCATATTTATTTTGAAATACTACCGAATCAAACTTTTGGTAAATGTACAGCGATTTTCCTCAAAAATTAAATAAAATATATATTTCATGAATTTTTTTGCGGGTAATTTACTTACATCAGTTTAAGTTATTTATTACAATATCAGCTTTCTGCCAGTTAAAATTTCATCAATATCAATTTCACACTTTCAAATATTGGCCAGAACAAATAAATAAATAAACATGACAGATCAAAAATTTCAATATTCGTTTGTTAACCACCAACCAAAAAATGTTTTTATGATTATAACCTTAAAAACATTTTTTTAAAGATAACGTCCTCTAAAGAGTAAATTTTTAAGTCACGACTTTGGAAACATAATTAACGGACACAAATTTTATCCCGATTCAGACCAATTATTTGTGAATGCACATAAAAAACGTCATCCGCGTAAAAAGTCCCAATTGAGGGGAAAATATGAAGGACAAAAAATATTATAGTGTGAGACAAGTATAACGTAGAAAGCTACATATCTTAATTATAACATGTATCTCTATTTCTTTAACCATATCATCTTCTTTCATAATTTCAAAAAATTTTTCTGCAACCTCCTACGACAATTACCCTAACTTAAATTTTTTGTAAAAATAATGATTAATCTCTTTTTTAGTTTTGTAAATAAAACTATTTTACGGATATTATCGCGTTTGTATTTGATTTTTAATTGGCCCACGTTTCGAACACTTTGCAGCGTTCATGCTCATGGGCGGACTAAGATGTCTCACGTCCAACAAGTTATCGTTATTACAGAAATTTATAATTATCTACCCGCTACAAAAATTAGTTATTAAATTATGCCCCACATTTTGGTACAAATTTATTGCCAGTATAAGAAGAAAATGATTAGATATTAATAAATGGTAGGTACAAAACATCAAACAGAAAACTATTATGCCTTTATAATGAGTATTAAAAATTTGCACGGTGAATTATGGAGCCGCGCGCCTACATTCAAAATCGTAGTTAGACATGCAACATTGACAAAATGACGGAACAAACTATACTAGACTTGAGAAAATCTTTAAATTTTTTGTACTGTGGCGCAGCTGTTCCACATATCACCAAGTCCTAAAGCGACTATTGATCTTATCTATCATGCGAGGGCCAAAGGCTTTCTCGTCATTATTCAAGCAATACATATAATATTCTAAGAACACGTAAAAATATCTGGAAGAAATCCAAAACATTTTTTATACTGACGTTCAATGACGATGTTTTTTATCGAAAATTGTATTTGTTTACTCTATATTTTGGTTTTTTGTTAGTCGTTCCTTTGCTTTTACGAGACATGATACCAGAAATTTATTCAGGAATATGTGTGGGAGGAAGAAACAAACGATTCTCTTTGATATATCTCCCAGTTCAATGCACGCGTAGATTTAACTAAATAAAGTTTACATTCACCTTTAGATAAAATGCCAATGATATTTCAGTTTCTTTTTATTGTTTTTGTTGGTAGGCGCCTATCGTTAAGGTATTGCTAATACTTTTGTATTATATAAGATGGAGGGAGAGTATATATAAAACATCAAGCATGGAGAATTAGCACGCTGACGTGATAATGGCCAGGCTAGATCGCACGACGAAACGACATCGGGGAAGGAAGGTTCTCGAGTAGCGATCACGTAGCGGACGATACAGTGTAAGACGCCCTACCACTAGGTGGACCGACGAACTGGTGAAAATTGGCTGGGCGTCGTTGGATTCAGGCGGCACAAGTCCACACTCTGTGGCGTAACATGAGGGAGGCTTACGTCCAGCAGTGGACGGCGATGGGCTGAAATAATGATGATGATGATATTTCCATTGGCTGTATTCGAAAAAGTAGACAGATGTCATATCGGCTTATCGATGTCTCCGAAAGAGAATTATACTACAACTGCTGCGCTTGAAAATTCTACCTTCCTACTGTGCAAAGAGATAACTAATAATATAACACCAAGATGGTTAGCGGGACGATTGTTGTTTTAAGTGTCACAGAAGATTACTGCTGTATTCTCCTGATGATCCCTTAATCGGGTTTTACAAATCCCATGGGATAATAAGGGCTGGTGACAAAAATGTATCTTAACCCATCATCACATTAGAAATATGCTTCTTAACCTCTATTAGTAATGTTTTTTTAATCTTCACTTGAAATTAATGTTAAGAAGAGCGATCTTGAACTTCTGACCTCAATCTAGAAACATTCAGACTGTGTACACGATGCTCTATATGTCAAAGACATCTCTCTAAAGGTGAAAAACAGCAATACTCCCGTGTGAAGCGGTCGAGTGTTGTAAAGCCATAAATAATCTAGATATGACACTTTATTTAAATGGCAATTTCTGGCCAGTTTTCAACTAAAATATTTAATAATTCATATTTATAATCCTAGCTAGTATAATATAATTGAGGATCAAATAAGTTTATTTGAAAACGCACATATTAACTATTTGACTCACCCTTACTTTGACCCATCTGGTAGGAATCCCACTCCTACCATAACCATGAATGCTGAAAAGTATTGCAAATATTGACAAATTAAATATCAAATATTAATTGTAATGACTAAAACAGGTTTATTTATTAAAAAGAGTAATTTCAAAGCAAATAACGTGTATAATTTAGACCTGTAAAGGTCATACATATTTAAATTTATTCCATTCCATTCTTGAAGACTTTTACGATGCCATCCGGTCGCAGGCATATCTCATCTCAGCCCATATAAGTTAGACTCGTTCCTCTTCCACCGTAAGAGAAAATTTACCCTTACATATATATATTATCTGCATATCGGGCAGTCTTCTTAGTAAAATTGTTTGTTTTAAGTTCGAATTTACCTTCACTAATGTCACATACATATTACACTTCTTAGTCGGCATCAATGACGTACCCTTTAATGGTGACACGTTTTATTTAAATCCATATGGGCACCATATTTTTAGCATATTAATAAATATTTTTAAAATTAAAATAAATATCAGATAAAGTTCTAGGTGACCACAAGCTATTAATAAAATAAACACTCCAGTCTTAAATAATTTTAGCTCACATTTGAATTCTTTTATATTTAAAGTACGTATCTCACAGATTCATGTATCTGTAATGCATCTCACTAAATGCGGCCTCGGTTTGCATATTCACAGCATCCAACGCCACATTTTGTATATTCACGAACGGAATATAAACTTTATAACAATTTTAAAATTGCTCTTTCCTGTATATATATTTATTTTTCCATGTTTTTTGTCTACTATAAGATATTACCGACTGTTAGGTATTATATAATATCAGGGACATGTTGCTTTCTTTCTGTGGACGTAAATGTGATCTCACTTATCACGACTACGACATTATAAGACGAAAATGCGAAGGTAATGGTACTACTACGCAGAGGACCCTTCTATGTATATGAGTAAGTATACAATTCAATACCCCCTCTCTTACCCGTGGATATCATAAAATACGACTTACAGAAAACATCTGCGCAAGATATGATTAATACGATATTAAATCCTATGCTAACAGGTCTGACCAACGCGGTAGAGTATGTGAAGTTGGGATTGTTATGGGAGGCCATTGCGAAGGTGGCCTGTACCCAACAATGAGACTTACATGGACTAAGATGATGATAGGCGTCTTTTATTTATTTATTTTTATTTAAGACAACACCCTGCACTAAGGAAACAATCCTTGTATTGCGGGGGACTTTACAAACATATAATTAACGGACACAAATTACATCCAGACTCAGAACAACAATTTGTGGATCGCACAAAGTGTTATCCCGCGTGGGATTCGAACCCCCGACACTGGCGCTGTAGGTCGCTATCTTAATCACTACGCCATCTGTGCAGTCTTTGCAACACCCATGAGTGGTGCAGGTGAATTTTATTATTACTTCATTACCACACGGATTAATAATGGTATTACAAGTATTTTTGAAGAATTCCAGATTTATACAATTGATTGAATTAGGGCGATACATTGTGGAAAGCCATTATTATTTTAAAATGGAATGAAGGAAGGGAGACCCACCACATTCCCAAGGTTAATCAATATACTGCACACCACAAGGAAGGAATAAGCGATAGGATCACGGTGGACTAGGAGATAAGGCAATCTTGCTCTCACGTGATGAGCACCTTCCAGAAAGTCAATTTGAATATTTTTCGCAGAACTTGGAATATTTATTCGACACGTGTTTCACTTCTAAACGAGGCATCCTCAGAACGATTCGCCTTCAAATGCGTTGCACAAAGGCACTATTAGTTAGCCGTGATAAAGTGGAGGGTCTCCCTTCTTTCCTTCTATTTAAAAATATCTAGATTTATATACATAACTAGTTGACCTAACAGACGTTGTTCTGTTCAAATAAGCGCCATCTACTGGGTTCAATTGTGAATCTAAATCATACTCGAATCCTCTTGAACATGCAGAAAAATTTCATCAACATTGGTCCTACTGTTTAGAAGGAGTTTAGTGACATACGCAAGTACACAAGAAATTTATATATAAAGATTAGGTATAAAATGAAAAGATCTTCATATATCCGAATTAACTACTAATACTGAACTAATAACTGAATGTCTTTTAGTTTTTTCACATGACAAAACTATTATATTAAAGGTTACTGAACCCAATACCTAGGTACTATCACAAAAGACATATTTCTAGTACAATTTTATTCGACTTTTACAAAAACTGTTTGTTTGTCAGACACTCATAACGAAGACACTTCTTTGTAAGTAATGGAAAGTGATTGAGAGTATCAATATATATGATTGTTTTTGAAAAATTAACTTTTATACTTCTTTGGAATCACAAATATTTCGTGTGGTGATAGAGTAAGAATACAATTAACTGCTCGCTTTCTTGCCCGTGGGTATTATAAAAGACGGAGGATTTTTGCAGATTATATCTATACAAAAAAAGGAAAACTTGAAATAAAGCCCTTTTTTTGGGGTTGGTTGCGGTCGGCGCGCTCCTCGCACCACTCCGTCCTGGGCGACACAGGGGCGTAAGCACGCACTTCCGCAACCCACCCGCGATGCACGTCGCCTTCATCGTTGGGCCGACCACCGGAGAAATAAAGCCCTATACCAACCCGTCTGTCCAGCGTGTTGTAGTAGGTAAATTTCCCTCCCATTGTGGAGGAGGATCAAGTCTAGAAGTGGGAAGTATGTAAGCTGGGATGATGATGATGGCATCATATGTGGTCTTAAACCTAGTGTAGGTTATTGGTATTAATAAAATTATATTGTTTATGATTAGTAATTGTTAATTATTAAATTTAATTTATTAATGATATGTAAATAAAACTACTTTTACGGATTATATCGCGTTTGTATTTGATTTATGATTGCCCGACGTTTCGAACACTTTGCAGCATTCATGGTCACGGGCGGACTAAGGTGTCTCACATCCAACAAGTAATCGTAACTACCCGATACAGAAAATTCTAATTTTCTGTATCGGGTAGATAATTATAAATGTCTGTAATAACGATTAAACGACGTAAAAGTAGTTTTATTTAATTTACTAGCTTTTGCCCGCGGCTTCGCCCACGTAAAAATTTACTTGCATATTGAACTATTATCGCAAAGAATATTATCGGCATAAAGAGTATTATATTTCTTAATTTAAGAAATACTCTATCTACGTGTCAATTTTCATCCAAATCTGCTCAACAGTTTAAGCGTGATTGAGTAACAAACATCCAAATATCTTCACAAACTTTCACATTTGAATATTACTTCCAGCCTTATAGTTCAGATTGCTGTGCAAATACGATGATAAATATGCCTTTCTTTAGTCTCTGATAACGTACTTTTCCATTGGTGAAAAAAAAATTATATCAATCAAACACCCGCAGTTTCATTCACGTAGAAATTCCCATGCCAATACCGAGATAAAAAATGCCTATGTTACTCGCTGATATTATAAATTTACACACATACCAAAAAAAAAAAATATTAATCCCAGAAATATCAGAGATATAAATTGCCTATGTTACTCGCTGACAACATAGGTAGCTTTCCATTGGTGAAAGAATTTTAAAAATTGCTCGACATCCCCCGGTATAGTTCTCGTTCCTGGGCAAATACCGGAATGAAAATAGCCTTTCACTGATAATATAGCTTTTCATTAGTGAATTAATTTTTAAAACCATTAAATTCCCGTGATTTCATCGACATTGTACCTGATCCCATAGGAATATCGGGATAAAAATAGCTTAAATATGTTACTCGCTTAAAAATAGCTTTCCATTAGTGAAATAATTTTAAAATCGACTTAATTCAGCCACACCGGAATAATATATAACCTGGGATAAAATATAGTCTAAGTTATTCCTTATGTACGACTGGTAGACCTGATGGTAAAATATAATCAATATCGGTCCAGCCATTTTGAAGATTACCTGTAACGAATAGACATACAGACAAAAAAATATGGACCGTATTGTGTGAGCATAAATAAAACCTATTATTTTGATAGACAAACAGACGATTCAAATTTATTTATTTGTAGAGATAGAAAATTGGAATAATATCTTGATTGTAACTTACTGTCTGGTAGCTGCTAGAAATATTACCACGCTTTCATTGTTCGTGGGTGTCGCAAAATACTACTAAGACAAAGATTTACATCGACCTGGACCGGTGATGCCGTCTGGCCAACAATGTCGTGCGCCAGATCATAAAATGTTGCTAGAACCTTTGCAATATATCTACGATGGCAGAAGAGTACCTACATATCGCGTCGATCCAAAGTAATTAGGATAAGAGCAAGATAATGATGATATATCATTGGCTGGGTGTCTTCAACTATATGCGTATTATCCTTTTGGGGCAGCCCAAAATTGTTTCTTAGTGAGTGCTTACCCCAAATAACCGATCGGTATACAAAATTTCACATTCTTAGGCACGGTATCTTTGGCTATACACTTTCACCCTCTTAGGGGTTGAATTTCCAAAAATTCTTTGTTAGAGCTCGCTTATCCTTGTCAAAAATTGTTTCATAGTGCTTGGTAAGTGAGCACTAAGAAAATCTGGGGGTAATCCAAGAAAGCCGACCGTGTAATAAAATGATCCTTCCTAGGCTCAGTGATTTCGGTTAAACACTTTTCACCCCCTTAGGGCTAAAATTGCAAAAATCTCTTACCCCAAGAAAGGAAACTTTATACAAAATTCCATGTTTCTAGGCCTAATGATTTCGGCTATATATTTTGCACCCCTTTAGAGGAGTTGATTTTAATAAAATAATTTCTTAGAGCTCACTTACAACAAAAGAAAGAGAATTGCATAGAAAGTTTTACGTTCCTAGCTCCAAGAGTATCGTCTATACGCTTTTCACCCACTTAAGGGGGTGATTATCCAAAAATCCTTTGCTAGTGCTCGTGTACCCCAAGAAATAAGACGACGTAAAAAGAAAATACTTTCCCCTATTTCAACCCCTTATACCTATTTGCTCGCGATAAAAAGTAGCCTTATATCCTTTCTCAAGCTTTAGTTCATCTCTGTACCAGATTTCATCAAAATCGATTAAGTGGTTTCGACGTAAAAGGCTATATGATTTTCAACCCCTATTTTTTTTTTTGGGTTGGGCTGCGGTTGGCGCGCTCCTCGCACCACTCCGTCCGGGCACCCCAAGAAATACGATGGTGTAAAAAAAAATAAGTTTCCAGGCCCAGTGGTTTCGGCTGTATGCTTTTTGGTATTTTAGGGGTTGAATTTCATCCCCGTGTAAATGGAATTTCCAAAACGCTTGAGCGAATATTTATTTATTTATTATTAGGTGCCTCAATACAAAGATTCGTGGTTCGATCATCGAAAATGACGAATTTCCATACAAAATGTCATCCCCTATTTCAACCCCTTATACCCATTTTTTTGCGACAAAAAGTAGCCTATATCCTTTCTCAAGCTTTAGTCCATCTCTGTACCAAATTTCATCAAAATCGGTTTAGACGTGAAAGACTATATGCTTTTCACCCCCTTAAGGGGGTGAATGCCCAAAAATCCTTTGCTAGTGCTCGTGCATCCCAAGAAATACGATGGTGTAAAAAAAAATACGTTTCTAGGTCCAGTGGTTTCGGCTGTTTGCTTTTTGGTATTTTAGGAGTTGAATTTCATCCCCATGTAAATGGAATTTCCAAAACGCTTGAGCGAATATTTATTTATTTATTATTAGGTGCCTCAATACAAAGATTCGTGGTTCGATCATCGAAAATGACGAATTTCCATACAAAATGTCATCCCCTATTTCAACCCCTTATACACATTTTTTTGCGATAAAAAGTAGCCTATATCCTTTCTCAAGCTTTAGTCCATCACTGTACCAAATTTCATCAAAATCAGTTTAGACGTGAAAGACTATATGTTTTTCACCCCCTTAAAGGGGTGAATTTCCAAAAGTCCTTTGCTAGTGCTCGTGCACCCCAATAAATACGACGGTGTAAAAAAAAATACGTTTCTAGGTCCAGTGGTTTCGGCTGTTTGCTTTTTGGTATTTTAGGGGTTGAATTTCATCCCCATGTAAATGAAATTTCCAAAACCCTTGAACAAATATTTATTTATTTATTATTAGGTGTCTTAATACAAAGATTCGTGGTTCTATCATCGAAAATGACGAATTTCCATACAAAATGTCATCCCCTATTTCAACCCCTTATACCCACTTTTTTGCGACAAAAAGTAGCCTATATCCTTTCTCAAGCTTTAGTCCATCTCTGTACCAAATTTCATCAAAATCGGTTTAGATGTGAAAGACTATATGTTTTTCACCCCCTTAAGGGGGTGAATGCCCAAAAATCCTTTGCTAGTGCTCGTGCACCCCAAGAAATACGATGGTGTAAAAAAAAAACGTTTCTAGGTCCAGTGGTTTCGGCTGTATGCTTTTTGGTATTTTAGGGGTTGAATTTCATCCCTATGTAAGTGAGACTACCAAAACGCTTGAACGAATATTTATTTATTTATTATCAGGTGCCTTAATACAAAGATTCACGGTTCTATCATCAAAAATTACGAATTTCCATACAAAATATCATCCCCTATTTCAACCCCTTATACCCATTTTTTCGCAATAAAAAGTAGCCTATATCCTTTTTCAAACTTTAGTCCATCTCTGTACCAAATTTCATCAAAATCGGTTTAGACGCGAAAGACTATATGTTTTTCACCCCTTTAAGGGGGTGAATTTCCAAAGATCCTTTGCTAGTGCTCGTGCATCCCAAGAAATACGATGGTGTAAAAAAAAAATACGTTTCTAGGTCCAGTGGTTTCGGCTGTTTGCTTTTTGGTATTTTAGGAGTTGAATTTCATCCCCATGTAAATGGAATTTCCAAAACGCTTGAGCGAAAATTAATTATTTATTATTAGGTGCCTGAATACAAAGATTCGTGGTTCGATCATCGAAAATGACGAATTTCCATACAAAATGTCATCCTCTATTTCAACCCCTTATACACATTTTTTTGCGATAAAAAGTAGCCTATATCCTTTCTCAAGCTTTAATCCATCTCTGTACCAAATTTCATCAAAATCGGTTTAGACGTGAAAGACTATATGTTTTTCACCCCCTTAAGGGGGTGAATTTCCAAAAATCCTTTGCTAGTGCTCGTGCACCCCAAGAAATACGACGGTGTAAAAAAAATACGTTTCTAGGCCCAGTGGTTTCGGCTGTATGCTTTTTGGTATTTTAGGGGTTGAATTTCATCCCCATGTAAATGAAATTTCCAAAACGCTTGAACAAATATTTATTTATTTATTATTAGGTGTCTTAATACAAAGATTCGTGGTTCTATCATCGAAAATGACGAATTTCCATACAAAATGTCATCCCCTATTTCAACCCCTTATACCCATTTTTTTGCGACAAAAAGTAGCCTATATCCTTTCTCAAGCTTTAGTCCATCTCTGTACCAAATTTCATCAAAATCGGTTTAGACGTGAAAGACTATATGCTTTTCACCCCCTTAAGGGGGTGAATGCCCAAAAATCCTTTGCTAGTGCTCGTGCATCCCAAGAAATACGATGGTGTAAAAAAAAATACGTTTCTAGGTCCAGTGGTTTCGGCTGTTTGCTTTTTGGTATTTTAGGAGTTGAATTTCATCCCCATGTAAATGGAATTTCCAAAACGCTTGAGCGAATATTTATTTATTTATTATTAGGTGCCTCAATACAAAGATTCGTGGTTCGATCATCGAAAATGACGAATTTCCATACAAAATGTCATCCCCTATTTCAACCCCTTATACACATTTTTTTGCGATAAAAAGTAGCCTATATCCTTTCTCAAGCTTTAGTCCATCACTGTACCAAATTTCATCAAAATCGGTTTAGACGTGAACGACTATATGTTTTTCACCCCCTTAAAGGGGTGAATTTCCAAAAGTCCTTTGCTAGTGCTCGTGCACCCCAATAAATACGACGGTGTAAAAAAAAATACGTTTCTAGGTCCAGTGGTTTCGGCTGTTTGCTTTTTGGTATTTTAGGGGTTGAATTTCATCCCCATGTAAATGAAATTTCCAAAACCCTTGAACAAATATTTATTTATTTATTATTAGGTGTCTTAATACAAAGATTCGTGGTTCTATCATCGAAAATGACGAATTTCCATACAAAATGTCATCCCCTATTTCAACCCCTTATACCCACTTTTTTGCGACAAAAAGTAGCCTATATCCTTTCTCAAGCTTTAGTCCATCTCTGTACCAAATTTCATCAAAATCGGTTTAGATGTGAAAGACTATATGTTTTTCACCCCCTTAAGGGGGTGAATGCCCAAAAATCCTTTGCTAGTGCTCGTGCACCCCAAGAAATACGATGGTGTAAAAAAAAAACGTTTCTAGGTCCAGTGGTTTCGGCTGTATGCTTTTTGGTATTTTAGGGGTTGAATTTCATCCCTATGTAAGTGAGACTACCAAAACGCTTGAACGAATATTTATTTATTTATTATCAGGTGCCTTAATACAAAGATTCACGGTTCTATCATCAAAAATTACGAATTTCCATACAAAATATCATCCCCTATTTCAACCCCTTATACCCATTTTTTCGCAATAAAAAGTAGCCTATATCCTTTTTCAAACTTTAGTCCATCTCTGTACCAAATTTCATCAAAATCGGTTTAGACGCGAAAGACTATATGTTTTTCACCCCTTTAAGGGGGTGAATTTCCAAAGATCCTTTGCTAGTGCTCGTGCATCCCAAGAAATACGATGGTGTAAAAAAAAAATACGTTTCTAGGTCCAGTGGTTTCGGCTGTTTGCTTTTTGGTATTTTAGGAGTTGAATTTCATCCCCATGTAAATGGAATTTCCAAAACGCTTGAGCGAAAATTAATTATTTATTATTAGGTGCCTGAATACAAAGATTCGTGGTTCGATCATCGAAAATGACGAATTTCCATACAAAATGTCATCCTCTATTTCAACCCCTTATACACATTTTTTTGCGATAAAAAGTAGCCTATATCCTTTCTCAAGCTTTAATCCATCTCTGTACCAAATTTCATCAAAATCGGTTTAGACGTGAAAGACTATATGTTTTTCACCCCCTTAAGGGGGTGAATTTCCAAAAATCCTTTGCTAGTGCTCGTGCACCCCAAGAAATACGACGGTGTAAAAAAAATACGTTTCTAGGCCCAGTGGTTTCGGCTGTATGCTTTTTGGTATTTTAGGGGTTGAATTTCATCCCCATGTAAATGAAATTTCCAAAACGCTTGAACAAATATTTATTTATTTATTATTAGGTGTCTTAATACAAAGATTCGTGGTTCTATCATCGAAAATGACGAATTTCCATACAAAATGTCATCCCCTATTTCAACCCCTTATACCCATTTTTTTGCGACAAAAAGTAGCCTATATCCTTTCTCAAGCTTTAGTCCATCTCTGTACCAAATTTCATCAAAATCGGTTTAGACGTGAAAGACTATATGCTTTTCACCCCCTTAAGGGGGTGAATGCCCAAAAATCCTTTGCTAGTGCTCGTGCATCCCAAGAAATACGATGGTGTAAAAAAAAATACGTTTCTAGGTCCAGTGGTTTCGGCTGTTTGCTTTTTGGTATTTTAGGAGTTGAATTTCATCCCCATGTAAATGGAATTTCCAAAACGCTTGAGCGAATATTTATTTATTTATTATTAGGTGCCTCAATACAAAGATTCGTGGTTCGATCATCGAAAATGACGAATTTCCATACAAAATGTCATCCCCTATTTCAACCCCTTATACACATTTTTTTGCGATAAAAAGTAGCCTATATCCTTTCTCAAGCTTTAGTCCATCACTGTACCAAATTTCATCAAAATCGGTTTAGACGTGAACGACTATATGTTTTTCACCCCCTTAAAGGGGTGAATTTCCAAAAGTCCTTTGCTAGTGCTCGTGCACCCCAATAAATACGACGGTGTAAAAAAAAATACGTTTCTAGGTCCAGTGGTTTCGGCTGTTTGCTTTTTGGTATTTTAGGGGTTGAATTTCATCCCCATGTAAATGAAATTTCCAAAACCCTTGAACAAATATTTATTTATTTATTATTAGGTGTCTTAATACAAAGATTCGTGGTTCTATCATCGAAAATGACGAATTTCCATACAAAATGTCATCCCCTATTTCAACCCCTTATACCCACTTTTTTGCGACAAAAAGTAGCCTATATCCTTTCTCAAGCTTTAGTCCATCTCTGTACCAAATTTCATCAAAATCGGTTTAGATGTGAAAGACTATATGTTTTTCACCCCCTTAAGGGGGTGAATGCCCAAAAATCCTTTGCTAGTGCTCGTGCACCCCAAGAAATACGATGGTGTAAAAAAAAAACGTTTCTAGGTCCAGTGGTTTCGGCTGTATGCTTTTTGGTATTTTAGGGGTTGAATTTCATCCCTATGTAAGTGAGACTACCAAAACGCTTGAACGAATATTTATTTATTTATTATCAGGTGCCTTAATACAAAGATTCACGGTTCTATCATCAAAAATTACGAATTTCCATACAAAATATCATCCCCTATTTCAACCCCTTATACCCATTTTTTCGCAATAAAAAGTAGCCTATATCCTTTTTCAAACTTTAGTCCATCTCTGTACCAAATTTCATCAAAATCGGTTTAGACGCGAAAGACTATATGTTTTTCACCCCTTTAAGGGGGTGAATTTCCAAAGATCCTTTGCTAGTGCTCGTGCATCCCAAGAAATACGATGGTGTAAAAAAAAAATACGTTTCTAGGTCCAGTGGTTTCGGCTGTTTGCTTTTTGGTATTTTAGGAGTTGAATTTCATCCCCATGTAAATGGAATTTCCAAAACGCTTGAGCGAAAATTAATTATTTATTATTAGGTGCCTGAATACAAAGATTCGTGGTTCGATCATCGAAAATGACGAATTTCCATACAAAATGTCATCCTCTATTTCAACCCCTTATACACATTTTTTTGCGATAAAAAGTAGCCTATATCCTTTCTCAAGCTTTAATCCATCTCTGTACCAAATTTCATCAAAATCGGTTTAGACGTGAAAGACTATATGTTTTTCACCCCCTTAAGGGGGTGAATTTCCAAAAATCCTTTGCTAGTGCTCGTGCACCCCAAGAAATACGACGGTGTAAAAAAAATACGTTTCTAGGCCCAGTGGTTTCGGCTGTATGCTTTTTGGTATTTTAGGGGTTGAATTTCATCCCCATGTAAATGAAATTTCCAAAACGCTTGAACAAATATTTATTTATTTATTATTAGGTGTCTTAATACAAAGATTCGTGGTTCTATCATCGAAAATGACGAATTTCCATACAAAATGTCATCCCCTATTTCAACCCTTTATACCCATTTTTCGCGATACAAAGTAGCCTATGTCCTTTCTCAAGCTTTAGTCCATCTCTGTACCAAATTTCATCAAAATCGGTCCAGTGGTTTAGACGTGAAAGCGTAGCAGACAGACAGACAGACAGACAGACAGACAGAGTTACTTTCGCATTTATAATATTAGTAAGGATAAGGATTAATTTCAAAAACCTAACAAATCTAGTATACTACCACCGGATGGCAACGCGGCCACACTGAGAAAAGATCCAACAAGAAAAATTAGAGGACATAATGCTGACCGTAACCCACCCCCCAAAAAAAAAAAGAGGACATAATGGTAAATTAATATTAATATTTATAGGCGGCTTACTTTGCTTTACTAAAAGGTTTTGGTTTATAAAATTATCTTTAACTGTTATTATTGTGGGTCAGATCCATACAATAAGTGCTCACGGTGTCTTGCAGTCTTGTGGTGATCTTTTTGGATTTATTTTTAATTATGTTTATAACAGGATCCCAGCTTGATGGTAATACCCAGCCATATATTGGAATTTTTGTATTTTTTAATCTCAATAGCCTCGCGTACCATTCTAGGCAGGTATCGGTGTTTTTTGCGAGGATTTGTGGTTTATCAAACCTGATGTTATGACCGGCGCGCTCCTGACTATAGTTAGTTTTATTTAAAATGTGTAATACTCGCGTAAACATCAGAAACCATTATATTTTATGATCATCATTTCAGCCCATATACAAACCACTGCTGAGCTCGTGCCACATCATCATCATCATCATCATCTCAGCCCATCGACATCCTACTGTTGGGCTCAGGCCTGCTCCATTATGAGAGGGACATTGACGTACTATTATGCCACGCTGGTTAGGCGTGTTGGCAAAGGGTTTTGTTTCGAGCTTTCCTTCTCTTGCATAGATATTGTATGCATATTAAATCCCTTAGTCGTCTTTTACAACACCCACGGGCAAGTGAGGGGATGATGAATTGTATTCTTACTCCGTTACCACACGGAAAACGCCGTCTTCACAATATAAGGGAAATTGACCTACTTTACGACACTAGTCAGGCAGCTTAGTATAAAATTTTCTTACGAAATTGCCTTCCTTCTAGATGTCATATAAATATTTTTTTTAACAAAAAAATACCACCCTCCTCTAAAGAAATCGTCCCTGTGTTGCGGGGGACTTCACAAACATAATTAACGGACACAAACCACATCCAGACTCAGAACAATTTGTTGATCGCACAGTGTTGCCCTGCGTGGGATTCGAATCCAACTCTGGCGCGATAGGTCGGTATCTTAACCATTATGTCATCTGTGCAGGCAATTATATCCCTTAGTCATATTTAACGACATTCATGGCCATATAGGGAGTGGTTGAATTGTATTTCTAGTTGGTCACCCCACGAGATAAAGTATGAAAGGTTACTGAACTCAATACCTAAAGGTCTTAGTCTAGATATTTATAATCTATCTTAGTCTAGATATAACTCACCGTTGGGCTCAGGCCTCCGCCATAATAGGAGAGAAATTGAACTACTATTCCACGCTGGTCAGATGTATTGGCATAGGGTTATGTTTCGAGTTTTCCTTCTCTTGCATAGATGTTATATGCTTATAATATCCCTTAGTCGTCTTTTATGACACCCACGGGCAAGATAGGGAGTGGTAAATTGTATTCTTACTCCGTCACCACACAAAATAATACCCGTATAACTTCAATACCTAAAGGTACTTTAATAAAATACTTATTTCTAGTATAACTTTATTAGTCTTTTAGCAAAACGTAATGATATCTATCAGACACCCATAACGTAGACCCTTTTCTATAAGTGATGAAAAGCGATTGAGAGAGGGTCAACATACGATTGTTTTTGGCAAAGTAATATTTATAGAAACTCTTAGTATCAGACGTGGGACTTGAGTCCATATCTATACTAATAAATAAAATTGGAGTGTCCGTTTGTATTGTCAAAATAATAGGCTTTTTTCATGCTCATGTGGTTATTTGCACTATAAATATGCCTAAAAATAACTTTATATTTTTTTGTCTGTCTGTCTGTTTGTTCCGGGTAATCTTCAAAACGGCTGGACCGATTTAAAAAATTCTTTCACCAATGGAAATCTATAATATTAGGGAGTAAATTAGGCTATATTTTATCGCGGTATTTCCCCGGGAACTACGGGAATAAGGCGACAGAAACCTAAGCGAAGCGAGGACGGTTCGCTAGTTATCAATAAACGTATTACTTATTTCCAATATAAACGAGTTCCAAAATTTTAAGGGTTCAAATCCGTTTCAAATATCGCTAGCAAATGATTTTTTTTATAAAGTAGCCTAGTAAAATATTAAAATTGTCTTACTACACCACGCTGATCAGACGAGTTTGTATAAGGTTATGTTTCGTGTTTTCCTTCTCTTGCATAGATGGTATCTGTATGTTATCCCCTAGTCGTCTTTGACGACACCCAGGGGCAACAAAAGGGAGTGGTGAATTGTATTCTTACTCTGTCATCGTGTGGTAATGAGATGATTATACTATACTAACAGACGTCGTTCTGTTCAAATAAAAAAGGAATTCTCCTTGAAATCGACAGCAGCGCCACCTACCGGGTCCAATAGTGGATCTAAACCATTCTCAAATCTCCTTGAACACACATTAAAATTAATCAATATCGGTCCAGTCGTTTAGGTGTTCAGTGACATACACACGTACATAAGAAATATATATATATATATATATAATATAACGACTAGCTGACGCAACGGACGTTGTTCTGTTCAAATAAAATAAAAGGGATTCTCTTTGAAATCGACAGCAGCGCCTCTTACCGAGTCCAATTGTGTAAACAATTTCGTCAACATCGGTCCAGTTGTTTAGGAGGAGTTCAGTGACATACACAGGTACACAAGAAATATATAAAAAAGATTAATATTTAAGAAAATATATATTTAATTTATTAGAAGTGTGTCCCTACAAATCAAATAAAATTATTCGTAATATACTTGGCTTATAAATCCTTCCATTATGTTGGTAGCTCTCATAATCCCTTTAACCCTTTTTCATGATGACAAAAGCGTCATTATCTGTCCCTATCCATTAAGTATTATAATATTTTATATTACTATGTAATTTATGTAATACATTTAGCTTATGCTCCGTGGAGATCCGTAAAATTGCAAACTAATGGATCGACTTATAGTTTTCTTTTTCTTTTTTGAAGGACATCACGAAGGAGTCAAACCTTTTATTCGGTTTACAGAAATTTATTTCTAAAAAAATAACAGTTAGTACAGTTCACTTAAATTGAGAAGTAACATAATATTAATGATATCTGATGTTTACGCGAGTATTACACATTTTAAATAGAATTTACGAATTTTATCGCGTTTTTATTATCTCGTATGGGCAGACTAAGATGTCTCACGTCCAACAAGTCATTGCAGAAAATTTTGACTCGTGATCATGAACGCTGTAAAGTGTTTGAAACGTCGGGTAATCAAAAATCAAATACAAACGCGATAAAATCTCTAAAGTAGTTTTATTTAATCCATATTAGTTAAATCTATACAATTTCCGTGTAGTGACGGAGTAAGAATACAATTCACCACTCCCATTCTTAGCCGTGGGTGTCGTAAAAGACGACTAAGACATATAATACGCATATAACATTTATGCAAGATAAGGAAAACTCGAAATAAAACCCTATACCAACCTGTAAGGTCAATTGCTCTCCTATTGTGGAGAAGACTCGAGCCCAACAGTGGGACGTATATGAGCTGAAATGATGGAAATGACGAGTTATAATAATAAATAATTCAATCATTATGATTTTTGACAAGAGAGATTTTTTTTTTAAACAACACTCTGCACTAAGGAAATAATCCTTGTATTACGGGGGAGTTTACAAACATATAACTAACGGAAAAATTACATCCAGACTCGGAACAACAATTTGTGGATCACACAAAGTGTTGTCCTGCATGGGATTCGAACCCGCGACACTGATACGATAGGTCGGTATTTTAACCCCATATGTGCAGTCAAAAATATCTGTCGTTAAAATATTAGTATAGATAAAATTTAAAATTTATTAGATTAAAACTTCAATTTCGCAGAGTGTGAAAATAAATCACGCTACGGGTGCAAGTGCAGTGCTCTGTGAAGTCATAAATATATTCAACTTTTTTCTTTCACATAATATAATAAATATCTCAGCATGTTGTTAAAACTCAACAACTTTACAAAACTAAAAGTTGCACATGACTAAAAATTACAGCTCGTCTCTAAATTATATTTTTAATTTATGGCAATATTTCGTTTTGTAAAAAACAAAAACTTGTAATATATGATGTCTCTGTAATAACAATGACTTGTTGTAATATATAATAAATACCTTCATCATCATCGCAGCCCACATACGTCCCACTATTGGGCTCGAGCCTCCTCCACAATGGGAGGGAATTTGACCTACTATACCATGCTTATCAGACATGTTGGTATAGGGTTTCATTTCGAGATTTCCTTCTCTTGCACAAGTCTTATGTGCATATTATATCCCTTAGTCGTCTTTTACGACATTCACGGTCAAGATAGGAAGTGGTGAATTGTATTTATACTCCGTCACCACACAGAAAAATATACGTAGTATCGCAATCCGTCCATTAACGGTGCTCAAGTGTTCGAAACGTTGGGCAATCAAAATCAAGTAGAAATGCAAAAAAAAAGTTTTATTTATAAAGTGTAATAATGTAATTTTGAAAAGCATCCTCGGAGCGAGTCTATTTATCACTAGTTTTAATTTAAAATAACAGCACTTAGAATTAATTAATTCATAATGCGTATTCGTGCAAAGTGTTTTCAGAGTTTCAATTTTAAAATATCTTTATTATAGACAAATGTATATTATATTTAAAGAAAGAAAATCATTTTTAGAAATTCATTCGGTTCTTGTTAAATCTATTAAAAACACATAAAGAATTTCTTACATAAAATAATTTTAATTTTAACGAGAAACAAGAAAGGATATGGGCTCAGTTTGTGCATTGCCTGTGAAAATACCATGGTGCCATTTATTACTCCTGAACCGCCTAATAGATGTTTAGAAGTAGAACAACAAGCTATAGAGAACAATAGGCTATCCTACGCTACCCTTCTATCGCCTCAGACCGTTGGGTAAAATCGTTCCACAGCCGTCTCAGAAGAAAGGCTGGACTTTCAGGTTCCGTCACTCTTTGATAAATTTGAAAATATTTACTGTCACTGCTCCTGTAACAATTACATTCTGCTTTATACAATTCGGTTGAGTAAGAACTAAGTAAGTATATACCTACAATAATGTGTTTCCTTAACCGCCTATATCTGATAAAGTAAACTACTTAAGTTTTGATGTAAATTAAGTTATTTTGCTCCATAAAACTTACTAAACGCGTAGGTTTTGTTAATACAGGCAGAAGTTTAACTAAGTACTAAACGGACCAACTATAATAGACTTGCTTGAATATACCCGAAAAAGAAAATTATCATATGAAATATGTACGTCCCACTGTTGGGCTTCAGCCTCCTCCACAATAGGACAGAAATTGACCTATTATACCATACTGGTTAGGCAGGTTGGTATAGAGACTTTATTTCGAGGTTTTTTTTAGAGATTTTATTTCTTGCATAACTGTTTTTTGCATATTATATCCCTTAGTACTTTTTTGTTTTATCCACGCGCAAGAAATGGTACGTTGAATTGTATTTTCACACCATCACCACACGTAGAAATGGTTAGATAGTATTTATAATGATTTAATAAGTTATAAACGTTATAATCTTTACTATGGTATTTAATAGTCAACTAAATACAATGCAAGTGTAAGAAAACCTATTCCATTATTATTTACCATCATTTACCAACATTATTTATCTCTATTGTCCCAGGGTGTCGTAAAAGACAACTATAAGGAATTAAATATGCATATAACATCTAGCGGAAGAAAACTTGAAATGAAATCCTATACCAACAGGTCTGACCAGCGCGCTGAAGTAGGTTAATGTCTCCCATCGTGGAGGAGGTTCGAGCCCAATAGTATGACGTATATAAGTTGAAGCGATGATGGATGATAAAGGAAAACCACAAGTACGTTATAGGAGGTCAGACCTTAACAATGGACGTGACGTGAGAAGAAAAAAATAAACATATTGTCCCTTAACCCCTCGTTTTATTTCAAATTAAGGACCCTATTTTGTAATTGAGAATTGTCAAATTTCTTAACAAAATTTTCTTTTAAACTCTTGAGAAAAATAACAATGGCTGATTAAACTTGTTGAGAGTTTAATTTTATTTTGAATGTTTCAGATAAAGTTTATGATTAGGGTAAATAAATAGAAGCTTGAATTTTATAATAGTGTTTATATATAAAAGTTAAATAAAAGAGATGATCTTTTGGTATCGGTTTATATTTCGCTTTTAACTTTTTATTTAATCATTAATTTTCTTGTGTTATGATTAAGAATATTTTAAGATTAAGAATATTCATTACTCTTTACATTGCTATGCTAATTGTAGAAATCATCAGAATGAATTAGAGAGAATGGAGAACAACCTCTTCTTCGAAAAACTATTACATTAGCTGCAATTGCCAATCTTCTTGTATTGCGAGGTGATTATGAGATTGCCTTCAAACTGCGACGAATTCTCGTATCGAGCTCTGGCTACGAATATGTCAAATTAAATCAAATTATCTACACAGCATAATAGGGTACTAATATAATATTATCAAATTTATACAACGTTTAAAACAATCCAATAATGTACCACCGGATTGAAACGCCGCCACAAGCTACATAGCTCCGACAAGGTACTCAGTGGGCTATTATTTCATAAAGAATTTCTTATAAATGAATAGTACAGTTAGCTCCTGTGTGGTGCCCTTTGAAAAAAAGAAAATAAGGCTGGACAAGAACAAGAACTACTAGAGCAGCCATCACTCCCCCTCTCTTCCTAAAATAAATAAAATTCTGAATAAAATTATAAATATAACCTTGCTACTATAAAAAGTTCATTGTTCTATTTTGTACGTCTATTTAAGAAATAAAAAAGTATAAGTATCTAATATGTTATAGTTATTCCGGGGATATAAACGATTTATCACTTTCGTTTAGTAGAGAAACCTGTCCATTGCGTGTTTGCGATACATTCTACTTTTTTATTTATTATACCTAAGAAGTAATGGTCAACAAAATTAATGTGCGCACTTTATTTCTTTTGTGATAAATCTCTAGGCTCGACGCGGTACTTTACAGAAGAAATGAGGGATTAGGAATTTAATAGTCTAGATATTACAGTCTGAAAATTATAGTATTTTTCATCTAAATGCTAGTAATTTGAAGCAATAAGAAAGCCGATGAATCACCAGTGTGATGATGGAGTAAGAATACAATTCACCACCCTCTCTCTTGCCCGTTGATGTTGTAAAAGACGACTAAGGGATATGATATACAGATAATATAAGCAAGAGAAAGAAAACTCAACATTCTAACCCTATACCAACACGTCTGACCAGTGCGGTTTAGTAGATCAATTTTCGTCCCATTATGTGCGGAGATTCAAACTCAAGAGTGAGATGTATTTGGCCTTAGATGATGATGATGATGATGTCAAAAAAATAGCACTTTTTAATATAAAATCATTCATTATAATTTGACTGCACAAACGGTGTAGTAGTTAAGATAGCGGACTAGAGTGCCAGTGCCGGGCCTTCGAATCCCACGCGGAACAACACTTTGTGCGATCCACAAATTATTGTACTGAGTCTGGGTGTAATTTGTATCCGGAGATTCTCATCATCCCCCTTCACAGTTAGCTACCGTGTCTAAATCTTTGTTGCAGAGAGCACGAGGAATCTGTGACGAGGAGCACCTGGCTGGGGAGCTGCAGCATGTCAAGCAGGTTCTACGTGCAAACAAGCTGCAAGTTCCACGCCCCCGTCGCAGAGACCGTGTGAAACCACCCACAGTTGAGCGCCTCCCTGCAGTACTACCTTATGTGAAAGGAGTCACTGACAAGATTGGCTATATCCTGAAACGGGCTTCCATAAAAACTTATTTTAAGCCACTCAAAAGGATAAGTCAGTTCTTACCACCTGTCAAGTGCCAGATCCCTCTACAAGATGCAGGAGTTTATAAACTTGACTGTGACTGTGGTCTCTCTTATATTGGGCAAACAAAGAGATCCATAAGAACTCGGGTCAAAGAACACATAGCTGATGTGAAGCACCGCCGCCACACTAAGTCTGCAGTCTGTGAACATAGTCAGGACCGCTCCCGCCATAACATTAGGTTTGATAAACCTCAAGTCCTCGCAAAGGAACACCGATACCTGCCTAGAATGGTACGCGAGGCTATTGAAATCAAAAAACACAAAAATTTCAATAGAGAGGATGGCTGGGTATTACCATCAAGCTGGGATCCTGTTATAAACATAATTAAAAATAAATCCAAAGAGACCACCACAAGACTGCATGATACTGTGAGCACTTATTGTATAGATTTGACCCACAATAATAATGGTTAAAGATAATTTTATAAATCAAAAATCTTTTAGTAAGCCGCATCTAAAATTAAAAATCAATATTAATTTAGCATCATGTCCCCTGAGTTTTCTTGCCGGATCTTTCTCAGTGTGGCCGCGTTCCGATCCGGTGGTAGTATATTTGTTTTGTTAGCTTTAAATCAACAAATTGTAATAATAATTGCTACAAATTTAATAATTAATAATTACTAACCATAAACAATATAATTTTTCATATAGATTCATTTTCTTCTTACACTGGCAATAAATTTGTACTAAAATGTGGGTAACAATTTAATAAGTTTATAACTATTTTCTGTATCGGGTAGATAATTGTAAATGTCTGTAATAACGATTACTTGTTGGACGTGAGACACCTTAGTCCGCCCGTGACCATGAATGCTGCAAAGTGTTCGAAACGTCGGGCAATCATAAATCAAATACAAACGCGATATAATCCGTAAAAGTAGTTTTATTTATAATTTGTATCCGTTAATTATATGTTTGTAAACTCCCCCGCAATACAAGGATAATTTTCTGTGTGCAGGGTGTCTTTAAAAAAATAAATATAATCGGTCTCTCTACGTCGACTTTTAGATGTAGGCCTTCCCATATAGTGGCATAATCGCCACGCTTCGTACACGGGACGCTTGCGAAAACGGAACGATCGCATTTGGGGTAACAAGTTTCCCAGAACAGTGTTACTGCTCCATCGCACCGTGATCGCTCAACCTTTTTCTCTAAATCCTAAAACATACCCAAGACTTTCAAGGTATTAACAATAAAACATCCTAAAATATTACTTTCGATAGGGTAATATTGCATGACTTATAAAAACAATTTATTTATGGTATAATAGGTTATATAAAGTGTGAAGTTATGTTAATGGTTTTGGAACGAATAAATACGTTTGTATTAATTTTTTTTATATTGTCTATGCTTAGGCCAATAAACATTTTGACTGTTAGAATTGCGATGAAATAAGCATGTGATTATTTATGCTAGAATATAGCAAATAAATGACGACATGCCCATAACTATTACTAAAGAAATAGAGATACGCTTGATGTTAGAAGTAGGTTCGGTTGAGTTAAAGATAATTGTGTACTCTATGTTTTTTATGTGGTTACGGTTATTCTTTATACAACTAACCACTCTCTTGCTCGTGAGTCTTATAAAAGCCGACTAAGGGATATATGCAGGTAGTTTCGATGCAAGAGAAGGAAAACTCGATACAAAACCACGACACGTCTGACCAGCGTGGAATACTAGGTCAATTGCGCTCCTATTATTTTGGAGACCTTAGTCCAATAGTGGGACTTGCGTAGGCTGAGATAGATCTTTCATTGGCAAGATCTCGAAATCTAAGCGATGATTGCTAACAGAAATAAAAATAACAAACCTGTTTTTCTAGCTCAGGTGTAGGTACAGTCAGGGATCGCTTTTAGTTTTTATGACCCGATCGTTCTGCCGATACGAATCGTAGCCTGTTTAAATCACGACTTTGTATTAAATTTTACTACTTTCAGGTGTATACAATTACTAGCAACCCGCCCTCGCTTCGCTTCGGTTTCAGTCGCTTTACCCGCAGCGTAGTTCCCATTCCTGTGGGAATACCGGGATAAAATATAGCCTATGTTACTTCCTGATATTATAGCTTTCCATTGGTGAAAGAATTTTTGAAATCGGTTCGGTGGTTTAAGCGTGAAATCGCTACAAACAAACAAACAAACATCCTTACTTTCGCATTTATAATATTAATATGGATATAGCAAGCGTAATAGGCTTGCTTATAATTTGAAATTATTAATTTTATCCGCCCTAAATGTTTTACTTGTTAACATTAAATTTTAATAATGTATTGTAATATATATTAAAACAAAATTTTAAATTATATGAAATACACTAGGGAGCGTTAAAGTCAAAAATTAACGTTTCTTTTTTGTTATGAGCATTATATTCCGGGTATGTGGTAGAGACATGCTGCTGAATTTCCTTTTTTCCGTTTCTCCCTTTCTCTATAGCATTTTTTATTACTCGTCTTAGATAATACTACAATATCTGGTTGACCGAGCTTCGCTCGCAATATTTTTGTTGTATTTTTGTCGAATTTATTTAGATATATATTAATAAAAAATAAAAATTAAATGACGATGAATTAATTAAAGGACTTATAAATTACAATTATTCAGACTGTTATTAGACAAATGCTATTACTGTATAAAGGATTTTTTAAATGACAAGGAATTATAATGTGCAAAGAGATATAAACTAGGTAAATTACATTATAAAATGACTAACTCGCTAATTTTACTAATTCGCTAATTTTACTAATTTATAAAATGACTACATGCTAATGTTACTAAAAACTTTGTAAACTAAATAAATATTTTGTACACCAGTAAATGGTAGAATATGGCTAGTGCTTAAATGTAAGGAACTGTCAACTTTATGTACCCGTATTCTGACAAATAAAAATTATTATTATTATTATTATTATAAAAATTACAAAAAGAGAACAATAATAACACCGAGATTCGATCCGACGTCGTTTGAATGCCAAAACAATACTAAAAGGAAACTGCACTACTTCCCAACTGAGCTATCGTAACTCATGACGTTGACGGCAAAATTTGAATTATTAAATTAAATGTAAATTAAAAATTAAATATTCTTTTAAAATTTAATGTCATAATATTGTTTTGCTAAAAACACTGACAAAACAATTTAGCCTTTCATCGCACACTGCTTCCCACAAATGAGGCGATACGTGCTGTAATCGCCTCGCTTGATGGCCGAGATAGCAATTGCAGTAATACACGCGTCCTAAGCGAGAGCTGCTGCCCACTGTCCCACGGGTTTCTTCTGTGAATCTTAAAAGATGACCAAGAGATATGATATATAAATAAAATCGATCAAGCGGGTGATAACGGAAAATTCTATACCAAATTGTCTGACTAGCTTCGTACGAGTATCATCATCTCAACCCAAACACGCCACAATTAAGAGATCAAGCCTCCTCCAAAGTTGACCAACTGTATCACAATGGTCTGGTAATCGCCTTCTCTTGCAATGATGTTATCTATATGAGTTCCTTAGACATCATTTAAGATCACCGGTGGGAAGGGGTGATAACCATGATATTACTCCATTACCACACGGTAACTTGGTATAGTAGGTCAATTTTTCTTACATTAACAGAGGAACTTTGAGCCCAACAGTGAAACGTTTTGTGTTTATGTGATAGCCTGTGGTTTGATTATTTCCCGTCCTATAGATATAAGGTGACAAAAGGGTGAGGGCACCCCATAACCTACCGTATCTTCTCCCATTTTTATTGGACTGACAACTAATACAGATTCCCTGACCTCGGTGGCAAGTCTGACAGACGATAGTTGCCTGAGCAGAAGAAAAAAATGAATCGTCAAGTATCATAATATAATGCCAGTACAGATGGCGTAGTGGTTGAGATACCGACCTACCTTACTAGTGTCGCGGGTTCGAATCCCACGCAGAACAATACTCTATGTGATCCACCAATTATTGTTGCTCTGATTCTGGATGTAGTTTGTGTCTGTTATATTTGTAAAGTCCCAACACAAGGATTATTTCTTTAGTGCAGGGTGTTGTCTTTTACTTACTCACTACGTGACACACGAATCTATTCTGTGATATTTTTAGCTGAAAAGCTTATCTCAGAATCAAGTAATTGTCATATTTGTCACATGTTTGATTAGTTCCTTAACCTCACATAACATTTTACCTTCATTGTTATCGCAAATGAAAACTTTTCTACTTAATGAGTATAGAGGATAGTATGAAATTAGAAAACTCTTTCCTTTCTGATTTTTATCTTATTACAATCTTTAGTCATGTCTTTATTATTTTATATCAAGACAAAAAAAAAGTATTTTTCGGTGTAGTAACGTGATCTTGCCCGTGGATGTCGTAAAAGATGACTATGGGATATAATATGCACATAACATCTGCGCCAGAGAAAGAAAACTCGAAATGAAACCCAATATCAATATGTCTGCCTAGCATGATATAGGAAGTTCAATCTCCCTCCTATTGTAGAGGAGGCTCGAATCCAGCAGTGGGACTTATGGGAGCTGGAATGAATGAATGAATGAATTTGTCATCTGTTCTCGTTCAGAAGACAAATTCAGGAAGGAATTAATCCTTCCTCTATAATTAATTTACTGTTTCAGGATGTTGTTTGTCTGCATACTATATTATACATATAAGTGGAAACTGTTTTAGTTTTTGTTATGCGCATTTGATTTTCTTACGTATACTTTTAAAAGCTGTATGTTTTCCTTATCAACAAATAAAATAAAATATATTATAATATGAATATCCTAATTATAAAATGCTTCTAACAATCTACACGCAAATATTCAACAAAACTATTGAAGCAGCTTTAATGTAATTTAACTGTAACGAAACTCTAAAAATATCAGCAAACCTTATGAGCAATTTCATTCAGAATAGAGACAGTTTATAAATAAAATGTTTTCTTATCTTTTGATGGCGCTTGTAGTTTTTCCATTCCTTTTGTCTGTCTCTTACTTTTTTAACATAAAATCTCAATTTCCAAGTAACTCCTACACAGCTGTTTTGCCAAACTTTAATTTTGTATTTATATCCTCGACAATAAGGGACAAAATAATGTATTAACATTTTAGAAATTGAAATTGAAAAAACCAGTTTAATACTTAACGTATAAAGTTCAATTTAAATTGAATGGTTTTCACCCCCTCTTTGTACACATCTCGCTGCCGTATTCTTTTGACTTTTTAACTGCCAAGAGTTAACTAGGCGGAAACAAAACTTTAGACAGTTTGTTGAAAGAAGTCGATATAAAACTTTTAACTTGAGGCGTTTCACTTACCTTTTGTATTTAGATAGTTCTTATATTGTCATAGTGCCAATATGAGGTTTTTAACCTTTAAATGTTTTGATTTTGAACCTTTGAATGTCTGTATTAACATTTTGGCACATTGTTTAAATGTCTGTAATAACGATTACTTGTTGGACGTGAGACACCTTAGTCCGCCCGTGACCATGAATGCTGCAAAGTGTTCGAAACGTCGGGCAATCATAAATCAAATACAAACGCGATATAATCCGTAAAAGTAGTTTTATTTACAATGTGTAGTGCTCGCGTAAACTTCAGATATCATTATGGCGTTATGCACGTTTTTGGGATGGGTAAAAAATGTGAAACCAGCGTCAGGAGACGTAACCTGATTAAAAATTCGTAAGACGGCGCAAGATGCTTGCGCGAATGTGCGTGTAGCGCATTTTTTTTTATTACATAAAAAAGAATACGTGTGGTACAATCATGTATAACTTTGACACGAAATTTGATCGTTTTATACGCGATCGGGTAAAAATTATTAATGTCGTATACAAAATATATTTTAATATACTTTTATACTTAATATACAAATAATATCATCATCTCAACCTACAAAAGTTCTACTGTTGGGCTCCGGCCTCCTGCACAATGAGAGGGAAATTGTCCTACCACACTGGTCGAACGTGTTGATATAGGGTTCTATGTCGAGTTTTTCTGCTCATACTAATAATATACTTCCTAGCTAATCTAAACTAATATATAAAAGAGAAAAGATTTGGTTCTTTGGATTATTATGATTTTACTGAAAAACTCGACGCAACTTAAGCTATATATTTTATTTCCCAAAAAAAACCCGAGCGAAGCCAGGACAGGTTATATAGATATATGGATGGACGTAAAAGTCGTGGAAGACCAAAAAGAAATGTATGGATTGTGTGAATATTGATGCGTAAGAAAGGAGATAAGGGCAGGCTAGCGATGATATTTAAAACATAGTTGTCAAGTAAAAATCTATACCAATAAATAAAGTTGGAGTTTCTGTTTGTAATGTCAAAATAATAGGCTTTTTTCCTGCTCATACGGTTATTTGCACGACATCTATGCCTAAAATGGCAATTAAAAATTTTTTGTCTAATGATTTCTGATGTTTACGCGAGTATTATACATTTTAAATAAAACTACTTTACGGATTTTATCGCGTTTGTTTATTTAATAACTAATTTCTGTATCGGGTAGATAATTATAAATTTTCTGCAGTAACAATAACTTGTTGGACGTGAGACATCTTAGTCCACCCGTGATCATGAACGCTGTAAAGTGTTCGAAACGTCGGGTAATCAAAAATCAAATACAAACGCGATAAAATCCGTAAAGTAGTTTTATTTAAAATTTTTTGTCTGTCTGTCTGTCTGTTTGTTCCGGGTAATCTTCAAAACGGCTGGACCGATTTCAAAAATTCTTTCACCATTGGAAAGCTATTATATCAGGGCGTAAACTAGGCTATATTTTATCTTGGTATTCCCATGGTAACGGGAACTACGCGGGTAAAACTACTATAACCTATAACCGAAGCGAAGCGAGGGCGGGTTGCTAGTATTAAATAAATATAATATTACATTTACGAGCGGTGATGAAGTATGGTGACAGAGTAAGAATACAATTCACCACTCCATTTCTTGACCGTAGGTGTCGTAAAAGACGACTAAGAGATTATAATATGCATATGACATCTATACAAGAGAAAACTCGAAATAAAACCCTGCACCAACCCGTCTAACCAGCATGGTATAGTAGGTTAATATCCCTCCTATTGTAAAGGAGGCTTGAGCCCAGCAGTGGGACGTATAAAACTAGTGATGATAATAATAATTATGATAATAACCCTTTGGGGGGGCCCATTCAGTGAGTTGGCGAGTCACCGTCTGCCACCGTTCAATACTATGCAAGGGATTGAAGGTAGACCACAGTTTTAAATCAATAGTTTTCAGTTAATCCAGTCCATCAAACCCACCGAGGGACAGGAAATTCGCCGTAACCGAGGGACAGGAACAGCGTGTGGTTTTTAGCTGGTAGTGGCGCTGACAATAAATCAATGCTGAGCTCGGCATACCCCATCCTCTATGGTGGGCATGCGTAAAAATAGCATTTTCCCACGTAAAAAAAAATCCATCAAACCTCACAACCATGGGGTTGTCTGGTTCAGGTTTTAGATATCATACTTGCACAATAGTTTTACACCTGCCGTTGGCAGTCCACGAGTGTTATGTGCAAGTGTTTCTGTCAATGTCTGTCTATGACATCGTAACTCTCAAACGGATGGGCTGATTTCGAAGCTGTTTTTATTTCATTTGAAAGCTAGTTTCCTTGCGGTGGTTCTTCGCTATATTTGGTTAATATCGGTCCAGTAGTGTAAGAGTCAGCTCTTTTCCAAAATAATGTAATAGTTTTACCCGATTAAGTGCGTGCCAGTATAAACGTTAAATGATAGTTAATTGATAATTCCTGTTGAAGAGAACGTAATACTTTTGTTTTATTATTTTAGATTTTGTCGGGAGTAATTCAAAATTTTCAATTTTATTTATATTTTCAGGCATTCAACGGTAGCTTTTGTTAAATAAATTGCTTACTACAACAGTTCTACTAAAGTCAATATCTCTTAGAGCATATTGTGTGCACTCAAATACAAAAGGCTTACGACATTTCACATTTAACGCTTTCATGTGAATTTTTCATACCATAAATCCAAATTTTCCAGTCAGCATAAATTAGAGCAACACTTTCTACAAAACGTTTACTGTGTTCCATTATTGACTGATCAGAACAAAACTGAAATGAAATACTCATACTTATTACATACTAGCAAATGCCCGCTGTTTTACTCGCATAATTCCCGTATAACTACTGGAAAAATCGCTTGCTTTCGGCTTCGCTTTAGGCGTGAAAATGTAATAAACAAATAAACTCACATTCGCATTTATAATATTGGTAAGGATTTCATTCATATCATCCCATTCATCAATCAATTCGTTCATCATTCAAACTATCTATACATCATCATCATCATGGTTCATCATCATCATGGCTTCGGACCAAGTAATATAAATTTTGTCAATCAAATGTATAATAGGAACTATATATTTAACTGTAATAAAACAATTATCGCCGTTTAAAAAACAAGCTATGTACATATTTGTAAAGTTTTTTACACAGTTATAGAATGCTTACAGAATGCTAAAAGTGAGGCCGACTCGTACTTGACGAGTTTAATACTTCATAATCGCAAGCCACATACGTCCCACTGCTGGGCTCGGGCCGCCTTCACAATGGGAAGGAAATCGATCTATTATACCATGCTAGTCAGACATGTTGGTATAGGGTTTCATTTCGAGTTTTCCTTCTTTTGCACAGATTTTATGTGCATTATTCTTCTTCTTCTTTTTTTGTCTTGGCAATAAGCTATTAATACAAGCCATTTTTGTCAGTGTCGAGTTATAATTTTCATTTCAAATTATCAATTTCTTCATGTCAGTAATGGTCCGTCAGTAAGTCAAAGTGTCGCCTCCAACAGTGTAATGGCCACTGTTAAGGGTATCTTCTGAGAATTTTGGTGGAAACAAAAAGGTATGTATAGCAGTTTTATATCATATTCACTACACCTCAGCAGTTTTGCCGTTATATATTACATAAAATGCCATCAAAATTATTTAATATAACACGTTAAAACACTAAGATATTGAATATAATACAAGAACACCACGTGACACTTCCAGATTCCCGCCAAAATCCTCTATGTGCATTATATCCCTTCGTCGTCTTTAGTGACGTCCACGGGCAGTGATGAATTATATTCTTACTCTGTCATCACACGAAAAATAATACTTCATAATACTTACTTCGACTTAAATAGATACAAAAAAAATCAAAAGCATGTCTTTAATATTTTTGTTCAGTTTACTTCGGAACGTTTGGTGTGCATTGGGTTCATTGACCACAAGCCGCTCAATACAGACACAATCAAACTTTACTTTTCCTTTCGAGTGCACTCACACATAGACACTTAATACGGTTATTATATTCACCCATATACATATGGCTTTTCGTAGACATAATTTTGACATAATCGACGTACACTGGACTATTAATAATATTTGGGAGGTAATATTTATTTATAACTAGCAACCCGCCCTTGCTTCGCTTCGGTTTTAGTCGTTTTACCCGCGTAGTTCCCGTTCCCGTGAGAATACCGGGATAAAATATAGCTTAGTTTACGCCCTGATATTTTAGCTTTCCATTGGTGAAAGAATTTATGAAATCGGTCCAACCGTTTTGAAGATTACCTGGAACAAACAGACAGACAGACAGACAAAAAAATTTTAATCGCTATTTTAGGCATAGGTGTCGTGCAAATAACCGTGTGAACATGAAAAAAGCCTATTTATTTTGACATTACAAACAGACACTCCAATTTTATTTATTGGTATAGACTATTAATAATATTTGTAAGATAATATTTATTTACAAGAGAATAATTACAGGATAGAGATAATAATTCATCTCGAATTATATATGTAACAAAGATATGCAAAGTGGGAAGGAAAGAAAAAAAAACAACCCGTAAAGATTCCGTTTTTAATTTTTTTTTTTTTTTTTTTTTCACGTAATTCACGTTGCATTTTTGCCAATTCCTGATGGAGTTAGGATATCTCCACGCCCTGTCGTGGCCGTGACTTTCGTAATAGACGACAAAGGGTTTTAAAATACACTTAACATTCGTCTAAGAGAAACTGGAAATCAAATTCTATAACAATTCGTGTGACCGTGTGAATTCGTGCCTCTTCCATAATAGCATATTGTATCCCTTAAGTCGACTTTTACGACATCAACAGGGAAGAAAAGGGGTAATGAATCATATTTCTCTCCATCATCGCACAGAAAAGAACCCTCGTTAGCACAGCTCACATACGTCCTACTGCTGAGCTCGAGTCTCTTCCACAATAGGAAAGATATTGACCTACTATACCACGCTGGTCAGACGTGTTGGTATAGGGTTTTATTTCGAGGTTTTCTTTTCTATAGATCCGTATTACTATATAAAAAAAATATGAATCATCCTTAAAATAATAACGTATAGAAGGTAAGTCTGCGCACAAAAAATGAAGCATTTAAATTGAAGCCTAATGGAGCTTACGCCGGACCGTTCCGTTGTGTACAAGGTCACTGTACTGCACGTACGTACGCAACTCTTAGAAAATAAATAGGTAATTAGGACGTTTTGTACATTAAAATGGTGTCACAACACATTTGAAAAACTTAAAAAGTGTATTAACATTACTTCAAAAAGTATTTCGACGATTTATGTTAATAAAAACAAAATTTGATATCATAATTTGTGTAGTAGTACGTATGTTATCGCTTGCACGCACGTAGTTTTTTTTAATTTCATGTTTTTGATCGCTTAAGTATCGACACTATCCTTCTATACATTATTCTAAGGAATCATCATACAAACATAATACAGAATATTACTCAACACAATTTACCAAATATTCCCACTGATGCTTTTTAGCAAAAATCTCCAAAATTACAATCATTTATTTCTTTCGGGCTATTTGAATCTATCAATTTACAACATAATAGCTCTTTGTAAGGCCATAAACAAACTGCGTTATCTAAATAGAGCTAAAATATAATATTTTTATTATACGCTATAAAAAGTCGAGAGAAACGACTTTAAAATGTATTTACTTTTGAATTGCCAAGCGGTTTAACTTAATCTCATAATAATTTGTGTTTAAAATATCTGTATCTTGAGTAACCAGCTAGTCTAGGGCCATTAACCTCACTTAAAAGAGAGGATGGATTCCTAGATGCAAATGGCTATATTCATAAAATACAGGAAATGTGTGGGTAGGTAGGTAGGGGCTACCCTAAAGGGTATTTCGTTGGGCCGACCACTGACACGACAAGTCACCCTGTTCCGGTGGTCGACACAACGACGAAGGCGACGTGGATACGGGTGGGTTATGGGCCCGCGCGCCGTCCTTTCGTCGCCCCGGACAAAATGGACTGCGTGTGCGCTTACTATAGCTCACCCATAAAAAAAAGGTAGGTAGCTGTGAAAGCTGTATATAATCCTTGATGAGGTTTTGCTACATCTATAAATTGCCTTCTATCAAAACTATTTCTATAAAATATTAGAAGTGAATTCCGTTGTGATAATGGGAGAAGAACCCAATTGTTATAACCTCTTACTTGCCTGTATAAGGGGAGAGTGGGCAGCAGCTCTCTCCTGGTAAGCATATAACACCTCACTACGATCGCCAACCTGCCACGCATTGCGATTATTCGCCCCTCATTTGTAGCCAGAGGCTGACGTCCAACAGTGGATGGTTAATGACAAAATGTTTTAACTTTATTTTTATTATATTAGATTAGAAGAAAATTTGTTAATATTATTCTATTTTTATATGACCGACCACCGGAGCAGGGTGACTTGATGTCAGTGGTCGGCCCGATGGAATACCCCCTATTTGGGGTACCCTCCCATCGACCGACATCCCCTCCCTCGGGGAGGACGTCGGTTTTTCCTCACGCGGTTGACCTCTCAGCGGATAATGGACTAATTCCCCGGTCACGTCACCCGCGGCCTCGGCTAGGGCGGCATGAGGCACAGGTATTGGCGCCTACGCCGCCCCAGTCGCCGGCGGCGGCTCGCCTCATCGAGGCTGCGCTCCTCGCGCAAGCGATCCGTCGCCTCCTTCCGCGAGACTACTGCCTCGCAGAAGGCTGCGACCGCGGCCCAGTTCCTGACGCTGCCGACCATCGCTCTGGCGATAGTCGGTACCGATGATTGCGATGAGTTTACGACGCTGCTCTACCCAAGCGGCACAGACCTCGAGCGTATGCTGCGCCGTGTCCTCATCGCAATCGCAGTGGTGGCAGGACGGTGTACTCTCCCTCCTAACGACCTTGTGCAGGTATTTGGCGAAACATCCATGCCCCGTCAACACCTGCACCAGTCGGAAGGAGAGCACCCGTGCTGCAGTTTCAACCACTGCATCAGCACCGGCTGGAAGGCCTCCACGATTCGCACCCCGGACCGAGGCCTCTCCAGCCGGACTGCCCAACGGGCAATGACGTCTCGGCGAGCGTCGATGCGCCAGGCGGTGAGCTCCCTCAAAGTGACAATTTTGTTGCTTTAAAAGTAAAGGAAAGAACAGATTTTTTGAGAAAAACGTTAATTTCATAAACGAATTATAGTATTTAAAATGGCTTACCAAACATTAATATTGATGTTGAATTATGGAAGATATTTTAATACCGGCAGACTACACACATATTTGAGAAATTTATATATTACTAGCAACCCGCCCTCGCTTCGCTTCGGTTTCAGTCACCTTACCTGCCTAGTTGCCTTAGAAGGTAAAAATTGACAAATGCTCTTTATTCATTTTTACTGAAGGGTATTTTCCATGTGATGACGGAATAAGAATACAATTCACCGCCCCCTCTCCTACCCCTGACTGTCGTAGGAGACGACTAAAGGATTATAATATGCATACAACATCTATTCAAGAGAAGAAAAGCTCGAAATTA
This sequence comes from Lymantria dispar, assembly GCA_032191425.1. Classification (NCBI taxonomy): domain Eukaryota; kingdom Metazoa; phylum Arthropoda; class Insecta; order Lepidoptera; family Erebidae; genus Lymantria; species Lymantria dispar. The sequence goes on from CM063449.1 coordinate 1,832,784, forward strand.
AAATCTTTGGCAACACGTTTGACCAGCGTGGTATAGTAGGTCATTTCCCTCTCGTAATGGAGGAGGCTCGAGCCCAACAGCGGGGTGTATAAGAGTTGAAATGTTGAAACAAATGATGAACGAAGAGAATTTAAGCAAAAATTAAAGAAAATCGGTGACGAATTTTGTCTCTTCATACAAACTTTGCTCCTGCGGTTCACCTCTTAGGGGTTGTATTCCAAAACATCCTTTCTTAATAGGTCCCTACGTCACAAAATAAAATTACTGTCAAAATTGCATTTTTCTAGCTTCAGTAGTTTCAGCTCGGTGCTAATGAGTTAGTCGACCAACTTCTTCATACCTATTTACACCCTTAGAGGGTGAAAATTAAGAAATGCTGAAGTTCATGTTTATTTATTTTTATTAAATAATATTTGTGGAGAATTTGATGAAAATTGATGAACATTTTTTTCTCCCCTTACAAACTTTGCTGCTGGGGTTTACCCCTTAGGGGTTGAATTCCAGAAAATATTTTCCTAGTGGGTCCCTACGCCACAAATTAAAATTTTGTTTCAAATCGCATGTTGCCAGTTTTAGTAGTTTTAGCTCGGCGTTGATAAATCAGAGAACCAAATTTTTTATTAATTCATATTTACACCCTTAGAGGATGAAAATTAAAAATGCTGAAATACGTATTTATTTATTTTTACTAAAGAGTATTTTTGAAAAATTTTAAGAAAATCGATGTATATTTTTTCTCCTTAAACAAACTTTATTACTGCGGTTTACCCCCCTAAGTGTTGAATTTCAAAAAAATCCTTTCTTAGTGGGTTTCTACGTCACGCAAAGTAACTAATGTCAAAAGTTCATGTTTCTGGCTTCAGTAGTTTCGGCTCTGTGATAAGTCAGTAAACTGACACCTTTCTACCTATTTTACACCCTTAGAGGATAAAAATGGACAAACGCTGAAACACGTGTTTATTTATTTTTATTAAAGAGTATTTGTGCTTAATTTGAAGACAGTAGCTAAAGATTTTTTTTTCTTTCCATACAAACTTTACCCTAGTGTTTCACCCCCTTAGGGACGGAATTTCAAAAAATGTTTTAGAATAAAAATGTTTCTTAGTGAGCACCCACGTCATGAAATGAAACTATGGTCCAAATTTCATGTTTCTAGCTGCAGTAGCTTCGGCTCACCCTGTTCCTTTATTTGTATATTATTGTCGACGCCCCCGCAACACCCCTTGCAGGTGGAATTTCGTAAAATCCGTTCTTAGTTGACCTACACACAACGAAAGGAATATTCTTGCCAAATTTCAAGTCTGTACGCCTTATGGTTCCAGAGATATGGTGATGAGTCAATATTTCTCTCACAAAACCCGCCTCTCCTATATATATATATATATACATTTCTAATGTTTACGAGAGTATTACACATTGTAAATAAAACTATTTTACCAATTTAATCGCGTTTGTATCTGATTTTTGATTGCCCGACGTTTCGAACACTTTACAGCGTTCATAGTCACGGGCGGACTAAGATGTCTGACGTCCAAAAATTAAAAACCAATACAAACGCGATAAAATCCGTAAAGTAGTTTTATTTACAAATTTATATATTTGAAGAAGCTGGTTAATTGGCTAATCAATGGCGAACCGAGTCCACTGAAAGTAGTAACATGAAATTTTGACTATAGTTGTCTTTTATGACGTAAGATCTCACTTAGACTTTCGTTTTGGGGCTCAATTTTATGAAATTGAACCACAATAAATAAAAATTCAATAGAAATGTATTTATGACAAAAAAAACTTCATCCTTTATCTTCAAATTAAGCTTAAATATTGTAAATAAAACTACTTTTACGGATTATATCGCGTTTGTATTTGATTTATGATTGCCCGACGTTTCGAACACTTTGCAGCATTCATGGTCACGGGCGGACTAAGGTGTCTCACGTCCAACAAGTAATCGTTATTACAGACACTTACAATTATCTACCCGATACAGAAAATAGTTATAAATTTATTAAATTGTTACCCACATTTTAGTACAAATTTGTAGTGCTCGCGTAAACATCAGATATCATTAAGCTTAAATACTTTTCAGTAAAAATAAGTACACACATGCTTCAGGATTTGTTAATTATCAACCTCTAAAGTTGTAAAATAGGTCATAAAATTTTGCCGTGATATTTTACCTTGATTTTTATTGAATTAAAAATTATCATAAGTACTAGACAGCGTCTTATTTTTATGACTTATCTTTATTATATATATAAATCTTCTATTGGTTTGTTTGTAATTAAACTCCTTCTAAATGCCTGGATCGATTTGGTCCGACGGATATGAGAATGGTTTAGATTAATAATTGGAACCTTTAGGTGGCGCTGCCTTCGATTTCAAGAAAAATTCCTTTCATTATTTTTTAGATTTGAACAGTGTCTGTTAGGTCAGCTAGTTAAAAATAAATCTTTTAAAAATCAGCTCGTCAGATGATATATTCCTTCTTAAAAGTGTAAAATTTTGTTTGCTTATTTATTACTCTACAATATAAATAATGAAAATGTTATTCAAATCACATGTTTTCTAAGCGGACCAAGTTGCGAGCAAAAGCTAGTTAAATACGTAAATAATTCTTCATTTCTAGCTATTTTTATAATAATCTTGTGAGCAATAGATAATATGATTTTACTAGAAGAGTATGAACTCAACACAGAGACTGATAAATCCAATGTTCGTTGAAACATTGAGATATGCACCGTGATTAGCTCAACTTTACTTTGTCTCTTTGTTGTGAAGATTGAATTCCAGTTGACTTAATTTTGAGGTATAGCGGCACTGTGAGCGTTTTTAAGGCTTATATTTTTTTAATGCTGTGCTGCCTGACCAAGTTCCTATCAGGATTTTTAAACTATATTTATATCGTGAGAAGATATGTATTTCATGATCTAGGCTCATGTGCGTCCCAATGCTAGGTTGGAGTCTTCTCCACAATAGGAAATTACCACACGGTAAATTTCACTCCTATTGTGAAGAATCTGTTGGCCACCTCAACCTACCCCGTTACTTTAGCCGGGGTGTCGATCGTCGTAAATTACGATCCTTAGAGTAAGTTGTCATACAACTAGGTTTTGAATAAACGACGAATAATGACATTATATATATTTTTTAAATTAATAAATTTAGTCAGAAAGACTATGTAGCCTGAAAAATAAACGAAACAGCACAGTAAACTGAAATTAAAATATGTTCAATAACTACTCTTAACTAAAAAGGTATACATAAATAGTGTACGTTTTCAAAGTCATCCTGATAATATCTCATTCAGAGTCAAAACACGTGTTGAACAACTAATCGAAGTTCAGCGGTAAATTTCAAGCCCAAGTTTCTAGATGCTGCTCATCAAATATAAGTAAGAAGTTACCTATGCTGATTCCACCCCGCAATTCTTACTATTCTGAGATCTACAATATATCAAATAACCATAGAAAAGAGGAGGGTCCTCTTTCTTTTCCTTCATTACGAAATACTTTTCTTTAATTTTTTTTCCGTATGGTGATGGATTAAAAATATAATTCAACTACACATATCTTATACCCTTGAGTGTCGTAAAATATGATTAAGGGATATAATACAGATATAACACGTAGTCTGCCTCTCTGCGATGATCAACTATTCTCCAGTACAGTCAACCGCAAACTCTGCTAGGGGACGTATGTATATGTGCTGAAATAAAATTAAAATTGTACTATTCTTAAATGTTATATATAATTCTACTGGCTGACCCAACAGACGTTGTTTTGTTCAAATAAAATAAAAGGAATTCTCCTTGAAATCGACAGTAACACCACCTACCAGGTCTAATTGTCAATTTAAACCATTGTCGAATCGCCTTGAATACGCACTAAAAATTTCATCAACATTGGTGCAGCCGTTTAGGAGGAGTTCAGTGATATACACATGTACACAAGAAATATATATATATATATATATAAAGGGTTGTAAATATGCATATAAATCGCTTACTCTCTTGTCACGCGATAATAAAACACAAAACGCCTCTAACTGAGGCCACACATTAAAAGGGATCAAAGTTTTTGTTTAGAACCATACTAGAAGAACACATCTTTAGTATTGTGTAGTGAAATTGAAAAAGATAATACGCGCTGACGCTTCGAGGACTTGAAGATTGCTTGTCTGAGACAGGTCTCAAGTCTAAGATTTGTTTGCGATTGTGGCGAGTGCCGTTTGTGTCTGAGAGGTGGATTTTGTTCATTCATTAATTCTCTAGTTGGTGTGAGAAATTTACATTTCTCTTAAATCTATATGTGTATTGTTGAAGCGGTTACGAACCAACTTTTACATTTCTTGTGGGTGTCCTAAAAGATGACTAAGAGCTGGGTCAACTGGTTCTCTCTACAGAAAATGCATGACCAAATAGTGGAATATATATGAGTTATAAATTAATATTGTACAATGTTAATATTTAATGAGCACCCAATGTATTCATACTTAGTCATATAAATACTGAAATATCGCGAAGAAATAAGGTATATTTTTGTTTATTTAAAATATATTATTTCAGGTTCAAAATGATAAGTTTAAAACTATTTGTCAATCCAAAATATTAAAATTAAGCTATTATTTTATAAAAATACTATTTTGAGGCTACATCTATTTTTTTTTTCTAATTATTAGCTATTATCAGTGTGGTGACGGAGTAAGAATACAATTTACCATCCCCATGGCCGATCGTAAAGGAGTAAAGCATATAATATATCCATAATATCTATGCAAGAGAAAGCAAACCTGTCATAAAACCCTATACCAACACGTCTGATCAGCACGGTATAGTAAGGTGAATTTCCCTTTCCTTCAACAGTGTGACTTCTGTGAGCTGAGATAAGATGAAGACCTTCCAACCAGGCTACAATATAACCGAAATACAATATAAAAGGTTGTAACTGGAGCAGACCCCACGTAATTACTTGAGGAATTATGATATATCAACTATCAGAGAATCTAAATATATAGAAATATACAATAATTGCTCATTTAAAGATATAAGATTGTATTTTTTCCGAACCTATTTAGATATATATTAATTAAAAATAAAGTGATGAGATAATGAAAAAATATCAAAAATTACAAAAAGAGAATAATAACAACACCGAGATTCGATCCCACACTGTTTGAATGCCAAAACAAAACAAAACAAAAAAAACTGGACAACTTTCCAACTGAGCTATTGTCATTCTTGACGGGGACGGCGAATTTTGAATCCTTATTCTTTAAAATTTAATGTCATTGTATTGATTTGCTAAAAACACCGACAAAACATCATTTCCTTAAATAAAACCTAGCTAGATCGATTTTTTGGCCCCGAAACCTTTAGTATGCCAAATTTCATCCAAATCATTGGAGCCGTTTCCGAGATCCTGAAAAGAATTGCTCGTTTAAAGATATAAGATAAGATCGATAGTGAAATCGTTACTTAAAATTTACTTACGAGATATTCAATAAATGTTGTCCTTCGTTCAGTAGATATTAGAGTGCCCTATTCATATATTCTCTTTGTAGAATCAAATCATGCATTATCCCCATATTGAGAGCTTGGTTATGTAAGCAGTTTTGCTTATTACAAATCTGTTTGTGATGAATAATCTTTCAACGCATTACGTAGATACATATTCAAGGTTCAATTTTATATCCAAAAATCCACTGTGACCCGTTTTATTTTATCTAAGGAGATTTCATTAGGAGTTGTCTCACAGCTTAAAGGTTTATTAAGTAATTGATTTAGGTCAACACGTAATCAATTTGATGCTTTTTTATATGCTCACGACTTTATTTACGAATGGTTTAGTTTTATTTTAGATAATGGACGGGATTCATACGTCATTTTATTTTCAAATCCTCTAGATTTCAGCCGGATGTCTTTAAAAAACCTTTAGAAGATCTAACAATAGTTTTTCTAATTTGTAAAACATGTAGGAGGTTCAACATAGATTACCTAGCCTGACCTTTGAATCTAGAAACATTGAAAGAGTCTTTTCAAAATATATTTATTTGACTACACAGATGATGGTGGTTAAGATACCAACCTACCGTGCCAGTGTCGTGGGTTCGAATCCCATGCAGGACAACACTTTGAGCGATCCACAAATTATTGTTTACCAATTATATGTTTGTAAAGTCTCCTAAAACACAATGATTGTTCCTTTAGTGCAGAGTGTATAAAAAAATATATTATAAAGAAATTTACAAACATTATTTTAATTAACTTCATAGAATGTTGATACTGCTGCATACAAAATATAAATTCTGAACTGAAATAGGGGCACCGACGACCCGATGAAAGTTGCTGGGGATCATTTTAGGAGTGGTAGGACCACACTGTCGACAGTTATCTGTCTACAGCCGCGGGCCGATCCGTCCGGGGCAGTACCATACTCTCGCAGAAAATCGACGTCTGAGTAGTAGCAATTTGTTACTGCGCTTCGTTCGGTGAGCGAGAGAGCCGGAAGCCCAACTTTCTGAGGGTGATTGCGTGTGGAGGGTTTTGGTGGTGCCCTTGGTATCACCGAGCCTCAATGCACGCATTCACACTCCCTTCGCTTTCTTCGCGGTAGGCAACGGCCTTGTAAAGGTCCATGAGCGGCAGCAACACTTACCATCAGGTGTACTGTTTGCTCGTTTGCCACCGTTTGCAATAAAAAAAAAAAAAATTGATGCAGGCTGCATAGGATCGTGCTTTGTAGCGAAACACGAAAAAGTCTTGCTTTCAGCAGTGGACGATGAAACTTTGAATGGTAAATATATGGTATATGATAAAACTGTACATGGTGACGCCAATTAAATTTTTGTCCTACTTCTCATTTATAAAGTACTAGCAACCCGCCGCTTCGCTTCGGTTTCAGTCGCTTTACCCGCGGCGTAGTTGCCGTTCCTGTGGGAATACCGAGATAAAACATAGCCTATGTTACTCCCTGATATTATAGCTTTCCATTGCTGAAAGAATTTTTGAAATCGGTTTAGTGGTTTAAGCGTGAAAACGTTACAAACAAACAAACATCCTTACTTTCGCATTTATAATATTAATATGGATTTAAAAGATAACTTAAAACTTCAGCTGATTTTCTCTGCCATTTTGGAGAAGCCCCGTACTTGTCTCATATACATCTCAATGTTATTGAGATGTATATGAGTTGAAAAAAAAATATAACTAATTGTATATTCATGAAGTTGCCCGTCCACCTCCTATGTTAACGGATTAAAAATACAATATGCCATGATCTTCTTTTTATCTCATGAGGATACAGCAACTTAACTTTCTGATGCTATTTGCGCATGGCGGGTTTTAGTGATGCCTTTATTGTCACCAAAGCTCATTATACATATTAACACTCCCACTTACTTCGCAGTAGGCAGCGGCCTAACTAAAGTCCATGAGCATTACTTACAAATCAGGTGTGCTGTTTGCTCGTTTGTCACCGGTAGCAATAAAAAAGAACAATGATCTGACAGATAAATGGGCAGAAATTGGCTAAAATGCTTGGATTCGTAGTTTAGGTTTAAAAAAATTAAATTAAATGAAAATCATAATAATATCATCACATTGAAAAATAACACTGAATACCACCCTAATTTCCCATTATTAATACTTCTGCTACATAGCATTATTATTTCATTCAATTCACTTTAAGCTAACTTATTGTATAACGCCCTAAATGGCTATCACTCCATATCGTCCCTAATTCACTATAAATTGAATAGGCCACACGCCGGTAGCCCAGATCTTTAACATCGTGTTCTGAATAAAAAATGCGAATCACCTCTCATATTGTGCTTTTCTGTGGCACTTTTAGGCCAATAAACGACAACCAGGGTTGACTGATTTATATCAACTTGATTAAAACCCTCCAGGTAAATCGCTAAAATATTAAATACAGTATTTTTCTTAAAATGAAAGAAGGTTTTTAATAGTAAATATTTATTTCAATAATATAAGTGACTAGCTGACCCAACAGACATTGTTCTGTTCAATTACTTGCTTACGCGCCATCTATCATCCAATTGTAAATCTAAACCATTCCCGAATCCCCTCAAAGATACACAAAAAATTTCATCAACTTCGGATCAGCCGTTTAGAAGGAGTTCAGTGACATACACATGTACACAAGAAATTTATATATAAAGACTAGCCGACTCAACAGACGTTGTTCTGTTCAAATAAGCGCCACCTATCGGGTCTAATTGTGAATCTAAACCATTGTCGAATACCCTTGAACATACACAAAAATTTCATCAACTTCGGATCAGCCGTTTAGGAGTTCAGTGACATACACATGTACACAAGAAATTTATATATAAAGATTAGGTTGCTGACAGTTTTCTCTTTTCAATTATAAAAGGTATTAAAAAGAGTGTGGTTCTATACCACACTCTTGCAATATATCGACGTCTAGTTTCAGTTTGCAGTGCTCCGTGTAGTGACGGAATAAAAATACAATTCACCACCCCTCTTACCCCTGGGTTTCATAAAAGATCACTAAGGGATATAATATGCAGATAATATCGATACAAGAGATGTAAAACTTGAAATGAAACCATATGCCAACACTTCTGACCAGCGTGATACAATAGTCCAATTCCCTCCCATAATAGAAGAGGCTCGAACCTAACGGTGGAACGTATTTCAGCTAGGATAACGAAGATGACAGCGCTTCGCTCGGTAAGAATGAGAGCTGGAACCTCAAATGCCACATTTATGGTAGGCGATGTAGCTGTGTTCTCGCTGCGGTGATCCTTAAGTTACTATGTACTATTATGTCAATTACTTCTTCGTATACCATAGGCAATTGAACCAACTCAAAATGTACTAAGTAAAAGTCAGAAACACCACACTAACCATATTGAGTTGTTGAATCCGAATTTATATATATTTGGACTTTTTTGAACACTGACTGACTTAGTCACACCTGTTCAGAATCGTTTGGGGCAATATAAAGCATGATGCACCACATCCTAGTGTGTTACCTACTTACAGCTCTATGGGTCTATGGCACCAATGTCTTGATTTTTGTTATGAGAATTTCGCATTATTCTGTTATTCACGTAGAAAATTATACTATAATGCGACTTAAGTTATTTTCCAGTATAATTTCGGTAGCATTCATAATCCAATATTTACAGAACATTAAATAATATTTTTTTATATAAAAAAGTAATAATAAGTTAATTTCCAATCCGAAAAATTTTGTCAAAAGATATTTTCCTTGAAATGAATATACATTGCCTTATATCAACGGAAGAAATAAAATAATTAACTTATGACAGATTAATTAATAAGTAATTTACATAATTAGTTAGCAATATTATAAGACTTATATTTATTGTCACAAGTCTAATATTGTTTCTATAGCGGGTACTTTTTATTATAATCATCATTGGACACACAAAACAAATAATTTTGGCGGGAATGTGAAGATGCTGTTAAATTTTATTAAATATTTTAGTATTTTACCATTGCTATATCTGCGTGTGGTGACGGAGTAAGAATACAATTCACGGTGAATTGTTGCCCGTGCCCCTTTTCTTGCCCGTGGGTGTCGTAAAAGACGACAAGGGATAATACGCAAATAACATCTGTGCAAGAGAAGGACTCAATATATTACCCTATTCCAAACGTCTGACCAACATGAAATAATAAATCAATTTCCCTTCCATTGTAAAGTAGGCCTAATCGCAACAGTGGGATTTATAAAAGCATAAATAGATTTTAATTTCGAATGTTCTTTCTTCTTAGTTGCCTTTTAGGACACCTGGTGATAGATTCACAATCCCCTTCCTCTTTCTTACTCTGTCACATTTACATATTAATCAATAAAATAAAATTATTATTCTGCCAACCCTGAATGCTATCGTCAAGTAATCTCGCAAAATCCCACTAACCGCTAGAACGGTTTTGTAGGTACTTTTAAATAAAAGTTATGCTCAAGTTATTTTATAAGATGCTTCTCTGAATAACGGTTAAGCTGTAATGGTTTTGAAAGTTGTTATAGTGCAATTGCCATGTTGTGACGAAGTAAGAATACAATTCACCACTCTTTTTCTTGGCCGTGGATGTCGTAAAATATAACTAAGGGATACGCATATAACATCTGTACAAGAGAAGAAAAACTCGAAATAAAACCCTGTACCAACCTATTTGACCAGCAGTACAGTAGGTCAAATTCACATCTATAGTGGAGGAGGCTCGAGCCCAACAGTGGGACGTAAACGAGTTGAGATGGTAAGAAAATTATATTGCTCGTAAGTGTTGCAGAATACGAATAAGCGCTTAACATCGGGCCAAATCTATATGATGGCGTCGGCAGAACGATATGTCTAAGGAGAGTAATGTAGGATGGCGTGAGGAGATTAGCCATCCTACTATTGTATTGTGTGGTTTCTTTTTTTTTGTGTGTGTACAGCTGTTGGCCGCAGATGGCCTTGACAGCTTGACGCGGACTATGGGTGAGCGCTGAGGGCTCTCAACCCAGAGAAAAGTATGCTTGCAAAGTGGGCGTGCCCACGTTTTGATTCCTGACTTTTGCGCGGCGCGGTTTCGCACCTCGATGGCGAGGGCGGAACCGCGGATATTTATGTGTTAAGGCTTCGCGGGCCCTGTAGGCTCTACGTTGAGCGAGTGTGATATTGTCGTCCTCTTTGTCGAGGACGTAACGAAGACATCGGATGGATGAATGAATAGGCAGCCAAAAGCGGTATGTATACTAGAATTCAGTCTGCGTGTGGTCCAGACAACACACGTGCAAAACACAGGTGCAAAAATCAGGTGTCATGTTGTATGGCTCAATATTCATTAGCGAAGCGGATTGCTTCGCATTGTTGGGTTGCGGTCCAAGTTGTCTTTGTGGCGGATAGTGGCCACAAGTAACGTCAAACAAGCGGCTGGTCATAAAACTATTGCCAATAACGTTTGGCGTTTTTACAATGAAAAAGAGTATATATTGCGTCAACCTCAATTAATTAACTGCATAGGTAGCGTAGTGGTTAAGATATCATTCTACCATGCCAGTGTCACGGGTTTGAATCTCACGTAGGATAACATTTGGTGCGATCTATAAATTGTTGTTCCGAATCTGGATGTAATGTGTGTCCGATAATTATATGTTTGTAAAGTCCCCCGCAATACAAGGATTATTATTTTAGTGTTGTCTTTTAAAAAAGTAACTATATAGGTACATATTTAAATCATAAAAGAATTAACCGATTTGTTATTAGGTACATGGATCTCACAACTTTTTACTGTAGCATTGAATTGTGAGTTTTATTACAAGTTATATTTTTGATGCTATAGATTATTCTTTATATATTAAATACTAGCAGCGCTCTGCGGTTTCCCCCGCTGTTCCTCTTCCCGTGCTAATATCGGGATAAATTATAGTCTATGTGTTATTCTGATATGTAAGCTAAATTATTGTGAAGTTTCATCTAAATTCATTCAATAGTTTTTGCGTGAAAGAGCAACAAACATCTTCTCATCTTCACATCCTCACATACAAACTTTCGCGTTTATAATATTAGTAAGGAAGAAAATATGTTTTGCAAAAAAAAACCTTCAATGTTTATTAATTTTTCAAAAACAATTTGTCCGATTTCGATAAAATTTTCATGGGACTATTTGGAAATATAATCCTTTCCAACAAAAAAAAATTTTTCAAATCGGTGGCAAGCGGAGTTATGCGCGAACAAACAACTCGCGAATAAAAAAAATACAAACATCCGAATTGAGAACATCAGCCTTTTTTAAAAGTCGGTTAAAAAAAGAAAATACCCATTTATAATAAAAGCGAAAACAAATTTTCTAAAGAATTAATTAAGCGGAGTGAATACACCTATTTGAGGCAAATAGAACAAGCGCGATATATTAGGGTAAAGAAATCAAATACCTGACTCCTTACAGCCTAGATACATCAAAAGTGAAACTCATACCGCTAATGTATACACCGTTAATATATACTGTATATATCCATCCATCCATCTTCTTGAAATCCACATTTACATATAGGTCTGTCCAAAAATAATAATACCATAATTATTACGTAGTAGATGGGCTATTGATTCCAAATGCCTTTTTGATGTGAAACATCTATAGGCGGGGGTAAACCTGATCGTTGGCATAGCGTAACGCATGTCGTGGCGTAGAGCGACGCATGCCGTGGCGAGGCCTCGCCACGTTGTGTGATAGTAAGTGCAGTTCTATCTAACTGTCACAGTAATATCGTCCAAGCCATCGAATATCACTATTATATTATTACAGAAATCACTGATTGAAATAATTGATTTGTCACAACTTGAAATATTTTTTATTTCTAGTATTTAATGAAAATAAATGTTTATTGAATAAAAATCATCATTTTCTGGAAAAAAAATTGTAGTATTTTATTTATACACCATGCCATATTAGATCCTGTCGTAATCCGTTCCTTTATGCATATATACTTGTCTATACCAATAAATAAAATTGGAGTGTCTGTTTGTAATGTCAAAATAATAGGCTTTTTTCATGCTCACACGGTTATTTGCACGACACCTATGCCTAAAATACAGATTAAAAAATTTTTGTCTGTCTGTCTGTCTGTTTGTTCCGGGTAATCTTTAAAACGGCTGGACTGATTTCAAAAATTCTTTCACCAATGGAAAGCTATAATATCAGGGAGTAAACTAGGCTATATTTTATCCCGGTATTCCCACGGGAACGGGAACTATGCGGGTAATTCGACTAAAACCGAAGCGAAGCGACGGCGGGTTGCTAGTATAAAATAATTTCGATGTTTAACATCTGCCAGGCAGAACAACGGCTCACTTTTTTAGGCAGCTTATGACCAGCTCACACGGCATCCACTCCGTCCGGGGCAATCGTGGCCAGCCCGGCGAGATACCCTTTTGGGTATTGTCTCTCCCCGATGCCCTTTCCGGGTCGTCGCCCTTACGCTATCCAGTCCCCGGTCATCGATTACAAGTTGCCTAGCAGGTTGCTGTTGGTAATCACGGGTGCACAGATGGCGTAATGATTAAGATAAGCACCAACAAAACCAGTAATATTATTATAATCACAGCTTATATACTCTTAGATTCGAGTCTCCTCCATAATAGGGGGGAAATTGACCTACTATCACGAAATTCAGACAGGTTGATATAGGGTTTTATTTCAAGTTTTCCTTCTAGCATAAATGTTACCTGTATATTTTAACCTCTTAGTCATTTTACGATATCCACGGACAAGGTGAATTGTATTCTTACTCCAACACCACACGAAGAACCAAAACAGTAATATTACAATAATCACAGTTCATATACTCCTGGATTCGAGCCTCCTCCATAATAAGGGAGAAATTACCCTCCTATCATGCTGTTCACACAGGTTAATGGACAGACATGGTTTATGATGGGATCGGCCCTCTCTGGCATAGATGTTATGTGGATATTATATTCCTTAAATCATCATTTATAATACTAACATTTATTACTATGTACTAGGAAACTGCTTTTCCCACGGCTTCAGCCGCTCAGTTCCCGTGGGACTACCGGGTTAATACAGCCTATGTTGCTCCTTATACAGACAGCTACCTATTAGTAAAATGTTATCTATCAAAATCGGTTCAACTATTTTGAGGATTACTTGGCACAAACAGAAAAACAAGCAGATATTTTTTTAAACTGGTTTTAACCATTGGTATCGTATAAACCACAGTGTGATCATGAAAAAAAAATTTTTGACATTACAAACAGACATTTGAATTTTATTTATTTGTATAGATAATCTAACTGTAATAATTATTATAATTCCCGAAATATTATTAAGTTACTCAATCAACGTAATACACGAACCGATTATGTAATACAACTAAAGATATGTAACGTGACCTCAAACTCCCAAGTAATCACTTGGGAGTTCTAACTTCACTTAACACATCCAAATAACTAAAGCTCAATTATCGTATCAAAGCTTGTACTTAGTAACTTTAATCTGATTCTTAATAACTTTAATCGACTGTACAGATGACATAGCGGTTAAGATATAAACCTATCGTGCCAGTATCGTGGGTTCGACTATTCCATTCCACTAATTGTTGTTCTGAGTCTGGATGTAATTTGTGTCCGTTAATTATATGTTTGTAAAGTCCTCCGCAACACAAGGATACTGCAGGCAACTACTGTGGTCTTTAAGAAAAATATTATTGCCTATTTATATAAAGAATCCAATTATCAAAATCCAGTCCAGGTCCAGCCGATTTAAAGTATATGGGCTGAGAGCTTACATTGAGTATCACATCGCTCGGGCAACACCACAGCCAATAATTATTCATTCTATCACAGTTTCATTTCGTTTCTATTAAATGCCATCATCATGATTCAACTAACACTCTTTTAAATGTTACCATTCAAAAAAATTATGCTCTATTTTATCGCCATTGGATTTGAATTTTGATTAATAAAACACTGGATAATTTGATTTTCGATTTCAAAAATTCAGGGTTCGAAACGTCGGCCAAACAAAAATCAAATACAAACGCGGTAAAATCCGTAAATTAGTTTTATTTACAACTAGCAACCCGTCCTCGCTTCGTTTCCGTTTCCGTCGCCTTACTCACGTAGTGCCCGTTTCCGTGGGAATATTACTATGTAGTAACATACCTTATATTTGCATTATCAGGGAGTACCCTGACATTATAGCTTTCCATTGGCGAAAGAATTTTTGAAATTGGTGCCGTGGTTTAAGCGTGAAAGCGTAACAGACAAACAAACATACTTTCGCATATATAATATTAGTAAGGATGTGTAATACTCGAACATCAGAAATCATTAAGTGTTTCTTATTCGAATTTTTCAATTCCAACTGCTAAGGAGACAGCTGTATTCTTATTCCATTGATACATGTATCTATTTTTATTTAAACACAAATGGTGTTTCATTATAATGACATAAGCTATAAAATTCATCCCGTCTACTTCAGAAAATGTACTCATTAAATATAGGTCACAGAGAACTTTTGAAGGCCGATTTTAATCTGTGACTAAATAATAAAATGATGTAATTACTTTTAGTGTAATGATTACTTAGATTTATGGGATATTTAAATATTTAATTATTCAAGATAATGTATATCTTTAGATGGTATTTAATTAAGTAATTCAAATAGCAAGCCTGCCTGCACTTTATGTCAGAACATGTAATAATTCAACCCTGTATTGCCGCCCATGTGAAGATGGAGAAAGAATACCTACAATCAATCACCACCCTTTCTTGGGCGTGGGTGTCGTAAAAGATGACTAATTATAATATGCAGATAAAATCTATGTCATCATCATATCAGCCTATCGTCGTCCACTGCTGGACATAGGCCTCCCTCATGTTACGCCACAAAGTATGGTTATGTGCCGCCTGCATCCAAAGTCGCCCAGCAACTTTCACCAGGTCGTCGGTCCACCTAGTGAGAGGCGCGTCCTAAACTGCGTTGTCCGATGCGTGGTCGCCACTCGAGAACATTTCTTCCCCAGCGGTTGTCAGTTTGTCGAGCGATGTGGCCTGCCCATTGCCACTTCAGCGTGCTAATTCTTCGTGCTATGTGTGAAAATCTATATGAGAGAAGGAAAACTCAAAATAAAACCCTGTTTCAACACGTCTGATTAGTGTGATATAGTGGGTCAATTAAATGGGCTGTGATGATGAGGATGTTGAATAAAAAATTAAATCTTTTAAGTAAATAATGTTTATATTAGAATTATTTTCAAAAGAGTGTCTAGCTTTTTTGTCTAGTTTTTTACTAAATTATTATAATTCTCGTTAACAGACTGTTTACTCGTCTATATAATTAGTTCTCAGTAATCTTGAGCAAAATCTCAAAAAATTTAAGAATCCTATTTTTTTTTCTACGGCAAAGCTTCGTTGTGTAAACAAGATAATTGTCTTTCCTCAAAATAGTTTTCCATTAAGACGTTACGAAAGCTCTCAGTTACGCAATATTCTCAATTATTTACTCATAAAGGACTTGACTTGACAATGCTTTTTATTAGATTAAATGCTGAATTGTATAAATAGATTATAAGACTTGGAACATGAAGAGACAATCTCTTGGAAATACGTTTTCAACATGAATGTGTGTGAATGTGGTGGCCGAACCTGTGACTTGGTTCGGACTGACCATAGACGTCAAGGATTCGATACCAGTGGCCAGCTCAATGACGAAGGGGAGGGAATACCTATCTCTGTAATTTCCCAACCAGTTTATTGCCGTAAGATGGAGTGCCGGCTCTCTATCTCAAAAGAAGCGCAGTAGCAGATTAGACCACTTAAACGACAATTTTCTGCAAGAGTACAGTGTTACTTTGAAAGTGCCGGGCTATTTACTTTTATCCGTGTGGTGACGGAGTAAAAATACAATTCAACACTCCCTATGCTGCCGTGGATGTCGTAAAAGACAACTAAAGGATATATAACGCATATAATATCTATGCAAGAGAAGAAAAACTCGAAATAAAACCCGATACCAACTTGTCTGACTAGCATAGTAAAGTAAAGTCGATTTCCCTCCTATTATGGAGAAGGCTAGTACCGAACAGTGGGACGTATATGAGCTGAAATGATGATGATGACTTCCTTTGAAAACTACTAGTTATAATCTCAACTCCTATACGTCTCACTGTTTAGCTCAAGCCTCCTCCACAACGGGAGGAAAATTGACCTACTATGCCACGCTGATCAGACGGGTTAGTTTAGGACTTTATTTCGAGCTTGCCTTTTCTTGCACATTTGTCGTATGCACATTCATCATCATCTTGCTCTTATCCCAATTACTTGGGATCGACGCAATATGTCATCTGTTTTGACATATTGCAAAAAGTTTCGGCAATGACTTTTATGACCGGCCGCCTGCCTGACGTCAACCCTCCTTGGGAATGCAATCGTTGACCCAAATGGTACCAGATGAAGTTGGTCCGGGTCAATCTAGGGCTCTTAGTCGTCTTTTACGACACCCACGAGCAAAGCAAGGGTTGGTAGTATTCGAAGCCGCTACCACACAGCAGATTTGTCGTATGCACATTACTATCCCTTAATCGTCCTTTACAGCACCCACGGGTAAGTTAGGTGGTGTTGAATTGTATTCTTACTCCGACATCACGAAAAACGAATCAATACAGAATACAAAATAAACCGCCATGATTTCTGTCTAAAAACTAGTACGTCGTTATTTCAGTTCATACACGTCCCACTGCTGGGATCGAGCCTACAGGTCAGACATGTTGGTATATGGATATTATTTCAAAATTTTCTTCTCTTGCACCGAAATTGTATGCATATTATATTTATCCTTTAGTCGTATTTTAAGATACCTACAGGTAAGATAGGGAGTGATGAATTATATTCTTACTCCCTCACCACACGGAAAATTAGTAAATTGCTGAATTATTACATTACTAAAAAATAAAATTTTGTAATCATGCTATTGTAGATTACAATTTAATAGTGGTTACAAAGTCTTACAAACGTCTGACCTAGTTCTAACTGCTCGTAGCTTAAGTTTCAACCGTAATTTACAATTCTAGGTGCATCGAACGATACATATACTTTGTAAGAATGTTACTGAACTGTAGTCGAGTTTAGAAGTTATTCATTCTTTTATAATAGACTTTCTTTATCAGTTCACATCACCCTGCCTTCTTCATGAATTCCTTGAAGCATTTCAGCCCATCTACATCTCATTGTTGGACTCGGGCTTTCTCCATTTTGGCAGAAAATTTAAATTTGACTGCACAGACGGCGTACTATTTACGACACCGGGCTTAAGTGCCAGTGGTGGGGGTTCCAATTCCACGTAAGACAACACCTTATTCGATCCATAATTGAGTCTGGATGTATTTTGTGTCTGTTAATTATATATTTGTAAAGTCCCTAGCAATACAAGGATTATTCCCTTAATGCAGGGTGTTTGTCTTTTAAAAAAAAGCCTAGCACACTACGCTATTGAGACATGTTAGTATAGGCTTGCATTTAGAGTTTTTTAATTCTTGTATAGATGTTTTTAAAATATTATAGTCGTCATTTAGTCGTCATTTACGATATCGACGAGCAAGAAAAGAAATGCTGAATTGTCCTTACTAAGAATTGTATAGTTTTATTGTGTTCTCAATTTATTACAGGGATAAAGTCACAAATTACTTTGTTGAAAGAAATACTCAACACCTAACGTAAAATGGGTTTATAAGTTTAGAAAGCTTCAGGATCGTGACAATGATAAGGCGAATATTACTGATACGTATCCGATGAAGTTGAATTATCGCATCTTATATCTCTCTCTCTCTCTTTCTAGCGTGGCTCTAGGCCGGAACTCCCCCATAGGACCTGGAGGCGGAGATACTCGCCGAGCTTTACCGGCGGGTGTCGGAGACATGAACCGAAGGCGGCATAGTCTCCATTAAAGAGATTGCCGCCTGACGGGTCGACGCCCCTCGAGACGTCATTGGCCGTTGGTTAGTCCGGCCGGTGAGGCCTCGGTAAGGTGTCAGGACCGTCGAGGTCTTCCGACTGGTGCTGATGGAGTGGCTGGGTTGACAGCACGGGGTGCTTTCCTTCTGACTGATGCAGGTATTGACGGGGCACGGTAGGTTCGCCAAGTACCTGCACAAGGTCGTTAGGAGGGAGAGCACACCGTCCTGCCACTACTGCGATTGCTACGAAGACATGGCGCAACACACGCTGGAGGTGTGTGCCGCGTGAGCGAGGTAGCGTCGTGAACTCGTTGCAATCATGGGTGTCGACCTGACGCTGTCGCCCATCGCTAGGTAGATTCTCGGCAGCATCAGAAACTGGGACGCGGTCGTCGCCTTCTATGAGGACGTCATCTCACGGAAGGAGGCGGCGGATCGCGACACGTTTCGCCGCCGGTGACTCGGGCGGCGCAGGCGCGTTGTCCTGGGCCTGATGCTGTCCTAACCGAGGCCGTAGGTGACCGGACCGGGCACTTTAATCCGTCACCCTCAGAGAGGCTGACCGACGTCCCGGCACAGGGACGTCGAGAGGTGAGGGTACCCGAAAGGGTAATCCGTCGGCGACCACTGAGGACAAGGAACTCGGCACTGGTGGTGGGCCCAACAACGAAGGCGACGTGGGTATGGGTGGGTTATGGGCCCGCACGCCGTTCTTTCGTTGTCGCGGACGGAATGGACGACGTATGCGCATCTAACCAGTATATCCAAAGAATTCCAAAGAAAATCACCACATGATTTTCATCATCACACATACAAGTCCCGCTGTTGGGCTTGTGCCTGCTTCACAATAGGAGGGCAATTGACCTACTATACTACGTTGTTCAGATGTGTTGGTATAGGGTTACATTTCAAGGTTTACTCCTCTCACATAAATGTTATATGCATATTTAATCCCTTAGTTATGTTTTACGGCACCCACGGGTAACAGAGGGTGATGGGCGTGAATTCTTATTCCGTCACCACACGGATACACAAATCTCAACACGGAAATCGCAAATTAATCTAAATCAGAAAATAAATGGTGCTGGTAAAAGAACTTTAATGTTGATATGGTCACTATAAGAAGTTGTTAGGTTAGCTATATACGTAATAACTTAAACCAAAAGGTGCCTTAAGTCCCTGAATAAATTAACCGTCTTATGGATCTTATGGATCTCACAACTTTTTATGGTAGAAGTAGAAGAACTCAGTTCTGAGTTGCGAGACTTGATTTTTTTACGAGATACGTTTTTGCTGGCATTAAAATTTATATTTATTGGGTTTTGACAGCACAGATATAGCGACATCGACATAGCTACAGATAAAAAAAGTATTGTTAAGACTTATATGAATTTATTCCCCAAAGAACTTTCACATCAAAAATCCTAGCATATTTAAAATGTATTAATCAATCAGATTGGCGCCATCCCTTTCAATATTATCAATTGGACATCTGTCGACGGTATTGAAGATTTTATTGCTTACGATATTATAGGCAGAAATATGTTACTTTATCTATACAAATAAATACAATTGAAGTGTCTGTTTGTAATGTCAAAATAATATGCTTTTTTCATGCTTACACGGTTATTTGCACGACATCTATGCCTAAAATACAGTTTAATTTTTTTTGTCTGTCTGTTTGTTTGAGGTAATCATCAAAACGACTTGACCGATTTTGATAATAATTTCCTACCAGGTAGCTGTCTATATAGGAAGTAACTTAGGATATATTTTATTCCTATTCAAATTTAAATTCAAATCATTTATTATGCGTGAACCCCGAGAGGGCGTTTACATATTGTAATTTTCAACACAATTAAATTAAATTAATCCAACACACTACTACGCGATTGGAAAGCGACCAGTGACCGTGATTGTGGAGGAGCCAACAGTGGGACGTAAATGAGCTTAAATAATAATGATTATTATCTACCAGTTATTAGCATAAACAAAGCTACTAGTACACAGCCTAATGCTAACATCCGCGAACCCTTCAAAGTCAATTATTAAAAGACATGTGTAAAACCTCAGAGGCCTAAAG
Source organism: Lymantria dispar (assembly GCA_032191425.1). Classification (NCBI taxonomy): domain Eukaryota; kingdom Metazoa; phylum Arthropoda; class Insecta; order Lepidoptera; family Erebidae; genus Lymantria; species Lymantria dispar. The sequence goes on from CM063449.1 coordinate 1,853,340, forward strand.
TTTCAAACTCAAACAAAAACTGAAGCTAACTAACCGAACAGTAAATATTGAAAGCTTATCAATGGCTGCCAAGGGCAAGTTTTACTTGTGAACTTTAACTAGGCTTGTTAGTCTTCCTGTGGTAGAGGTTTCAGAGGTAATAACAACGTAATAGGATATTTTGTTTACGTTTATGTTAGATAGTCAATGTGGTCTTTAAACTGGATCAAAATAAGGCTTAGGTTCGCTCAGCAATACGGAGAGCGTAGCAGTCGGAAATTCTATACATGATAAAATCCAAAGAATTAGGTCGCTGAAGTATCAATGAACACGCTACATTGCTTGACGAACTGACAAGTACTGGGGAAGAAAAGTGCTCAAAAGCTGACCACAAATCGGACGGCGCAGACGAGGACAACTTCTTGCTAAGTACGTTGACGACATTTTTCTTTTTATTGCAAACGGTGGCAAACGAGCAAACAGTACACCTGATGGTAAATGTTGCTGCCGCTCATGGACCTTTGCTCTACCGTAAAGAAGTGAAGAGAATGTGAATGTGTGCAGTGGGTTTCGGTGTAACTAAAAGCACCACCAAAACCCACCACACGCAAACACTCTTAGAAAGTTGGGCTTCCGACTTTCTCGCTTACCAAACGAAGCGCAGTAACAAATTACTACTACTCAGACGTCAATTTTCTGCGAGAGTGTGGTACTACCACGGACGGGCCGGCCCACGGGTGTAGACAGATAACTATCAACAGTGTGATCCTACCACTACATTTCGGGAGGGAATAGATGCAGATAGCATTAGACTATTCTGAGTGATATTTTCGTAGAGCGAAGTATGTTCAACAGTGAATTTCTCGCCGGACTATATCGGCGGGTGACGGGGGTGCGAGCGGAGGGCGGTGTGGTCTCGTTAAGGGATCTCACCGCCTGGCGCGTCGACGTCCGCCGAGACGTCATCGCCCGTTGGGCAGTCCGGCTGGAGAGGCCTCGGTTCGGGGTGCGAATCGTGGAGGCCTTCCGGCCAGTGCTGATGCAGTGGTTGGAGAGGCGGCACGGGGTGCTCTCCTTCCGACTGGTGCAGGTTTTGACGGGGCATGGGTGCTTCGCCAAATACCTGCACAAGGTCGTTAGGAGGGAGAGTACACCGTCCTGCCACCACTGCGATTGCGACGAGGACACGGCGCGCCATACGCTCGAGGCCTGCGGGGCTTGGGTAGTGCAGCGCTGTGAACTCGTCGCAATCATCGGTACGGACCTGACGCTACCGGCTATCGCTAGGGCGATCGTCGACAGCGTCGGGAATTGGGACGCGGTCGCAGCCTTCTGCGAGACAGTGATCTCGCGGAAGGAGGCGGCGGATCGCCTGCGTGAGGAGCGCAGCCTCGATGAGGAGATCCGCCGCCGGCGACTGGGGCGGCGCAGGCGCAACTATCTGCGCCTCATGCCGCCTTAGCCGAGGCCGCGGGTGACGTGACCGGGGATTAGTCCGTCACCCGCCGAGAGGCCGACCGCGTGAGGAAAGACCGACGTCCTCCCCGAGGGGGGGACGTCGGTCGATGGGAGGGTACCCCAATAGGGGGTATTCCGTCGGGCCGACCACTGACGACAAGTTAACGCTGCTCCAGTGGTCGGCCCAACGACGAAGGCGACGTGGTTTTCGGGTGGGTCGCGGGAGTTGCGTGCTTAAGCCCCTCTGTCGCCCCGGACGGAGTGGTGCGGAGGCGCGCCGACCGCGGCCCACCCACAATAAAAAAAAAAAAAAAAAACAGTGAATTTCTAATTGCATTTAAAAGATACATTGCATATAAAAACTGTGCAAGAGCAGCCAACCTTCTACCAACCCGCGTGTCTAGCATGGTATAGTGGGTCAATTTCTCTTTCACTGTGGAGGAGACTCGAGCCCAACAGTGGGACATATATGAGCTGTGAAAATGATGATGGATACTAGCGTAAACATCAGAAATCGTTAATGCGAAGATGTTACTACGATAGTTATGATAACAATGTTTACATAGCAACATAGTTAATATGTTTCTCTGTTATATTTCTTTGTGATTTATAGAATTTTATGTCGACAGCTCGGCTCCTATATGTCGCAACTTTATATTTTATATCTTATAACCTTTCCAGATAAATAGGATAAGAATAAAAAGGTTTATTTCAAATCCACGTCTATTTTCTGATAATCCCCATTCAAATAAACTAACTTTTTAGCTTTGCTATAATAAATTATTATTATCTTTTATAGTCTTCAGTTTTTATCACCTATTTAGTAAGCAAAGGTGTACACACGTATATTTCGTCACATAATTTGTAATTCCACATAATTGATGTGTGCTGCGAATAGGGTTGCCACCCGTATTTTATTATAAAGTATTTTACGTTATTGCCATTAATTGTATTTTATACTTTACTAGCTATCCCAACAGAAGCTGTTCTGTTTAAATAAAATGAAAGGAATTCACATTGAAATCGACAGCAGCGCCACCTACCGGGTCCAATTGTGAATCTAAACCATTCTCGAATACCCTTTAATATACACAAAAAAATTTGATCAACATCGGTCCATTCGTTTAAGAGGAGTTCAGTGACATACACACGTACACAAAAAATTTATATTTAAAAGATTAGCAACCCGCCCTCGCTTCGCTTCGGTATTAGTCGCCTTACCCGCGTAATTCCCATTCCCGTGGGAATACCGGGATAAAATATAGGCTATGTGACTCCCTGATATTATATATTTTCATTGGTGAAAGAAGTTTTGAAATCGGTTCAATGGTTTAAGCGTGAAAGCATAACAAACAAACAAACTTACTTTCGCATTTATAATATTAATAAGGATGCAAACCACAAAGTACGCGAAAATACTTTATTTCACATGAACTGATTTCTTGAGATAAAGACTGAAGACATTTTTTCAAATTTTTATAAATTAATTACGTATTTAATGGCGATTCCTGCTACGGCAGCAGAGATTTGCGTGTACATACATTATTCAGTTTCACTTAAATGAATAGGGAAAAGTTGTTGTGTGATGTTTATTTGTTATAATTATACGGTAAAAGTTGCTAAAATTATGGTTTTGACCAAAGTAAAGTCAACCGTACTTTATTTTGACACAATGTACTTTTTTTTCTAACTTTATTAACCAGTGTACTTTATTTACACAAAAAAGGTGGCAACCCTAGTTTCGAATACTATATTACTCGTGGGTATCGTAAAAAAACATCTTTATCTGATGCCGTTAAGTCAAAAATTGTATGTAGGAGTATTGACGTCAGGTAGGCAGTGGTTCATAAAACTGTTTTGCAATATGTAGGATGTAAGACGATTATATAGTGAGTCGACTCCAAGTAATTTGGAGAGCGAGTCTATTACTTAAACATAGTTTTTGCCGTGTGGTGACAGAGTAAGAATACAATTCACCTCTTCCTATCTTGCTCGTGGATATCGTAAAAGACGACTATGGGATATAATACGCACATAACATCTGTGCAAGAAGAGGCAAACTTGAAATTAAACCCTATATCAACATGTCTGACCAGCATGGTATAGTAGGTCAAATTCCCTACCATTGTGAAGGGGGGCCTGAGCCCAATAGTGGGACGTATGTCCCATGTGGTATGTATGAAACATAGTTTGATAGTTTGCTATAGAAATTTTCACGAAATAAATCTCGGAAATCGACGAATTAAGTAGGCAACAAAAATCTATTTTTATCTCAACAATCGCAGTAACAAATATATCCCATTGGACTAATGAGACAGTTATTTTAGTATTCAATCATTCATCCTTCAGTTCTTCGTTCTCCACTGTTGAACATACATCAATACCAATAAATAAAATTGGAGTGTCTGTTTGTAATGTCAAAATAATAGGTTTTTTTCATGCTCACACGGTTATTTGCACGACACCTATGCCTAAAATAGCAATTAAAAAATTTTTGTCTGTCTGTCTGTCTGTCTGTTTGTTCCGGGTAATCTTCAAAACGGCTGGACCGATTTCAAAAATTCTTTCACCAATGGAAAGCTATAATATCAGGGCATAAACTAGGCTATATTTTATCCCGGTATTCCCACGGGAACGGGCACTACGCGGGTAAAACGATTATAACCTATAACTGAAGCGAAGCGAGGGCGGATTGCTAGTCTATGCTAAAACTTTGTAAGCTGGTTGGTTATTCAATTGATATAATCAGTTTCTTTGTTTACAAGTTGTGACTAGGTATTCCTCGTGTGGAATAGTATAATATGCGGACCATGTAGTAACTTGAGAAAATTTTCCGTACATATACAGGCGTTTCTACCATAACTACAACTGCAATCAATCTGAATCCTCAACTAGTGAAGCTCTGCTTTATTGCTGAGCTTATCATAGTTTTACACTCATTGCTTGACCAGTCAATTTTTCTTCCTATCTCTTGCATTACATAGAAGGTGAGTGGAATCTTTCTTTTCCAACTTTTCTACTTAATATTTTCTAATTAAATTTGTTTGCGTGAAAAACAATGAAAATCATTTCTAAGGCTCAAACCTTGGTATCATCTATGGAGACGACTTTGGATCCTGACTCACAAGAGTTGCAGGTTGCAACTCCTCGTCAGTCAGTCTCAACACATATATGTTGAGTTTAATCCCAAAATAAAATAATAAAATTCTTAGAAAAGTGCTTTTTCATATTCCTAGTGAACGCTCAGTCACTTTTTACATCTCTTTACGTATCTTTCTACGAATAAGTAAGAAAGCCGTCATTATTAAAATAAAATACGCGAGAAATACGATGTAAATCTAATTAATATTCGCTGCAGTACTGACAACCTCTGATTTCAAACAAAAAGCCCCAGGGATACAAAAAAACCGCGAATTCTATTTCCATTGCGAATATAAAGAAATTCTAAATTATACCACCCCTAATAATATTCTTTGTATCACAATAACACATTTCTTATTATGTATAACGTTGATTTTTCCATAGAAAATTGATATTCATTCATATAAAGCCTCTTCAGCATTAATAAGGCTTCTGACCTGAATAGTATCTAGGGTAAAATATGTTACAAAAATAACCTATTTCTAAATGAATAGAATGATATTAGATGAAATGCTATTATTTACCTTTATGAAAAGTTGTAATATTGACTATTGATTGTGCTATAAATATTACAACTTTTTTATTTCTAGTGGGTGTCTTAAAAGACGACTTAGAACTTGGCCCAACTTTCTGAGGGTGTTTGCGTGTGGTGGGTTTGAGTGATGCCTTTAGTTTCCCCGAACCTCATTGCACACACACTCCTTTCACTTTCTTCACGGTAGGCAACGACCTTTTTTTTTTCACGCTGTGGAGTTGCATTTACGCACTATGCCCTGTCGGTTGAAAACAGACGGGGGAGTGTGTGTGTGGGACTCGCCGACCACAGAAGTGACCGACATACCCACTAAAACCACAGCGGCCCTTTCCGCGCTTTTACGAGGTGCCGGAGAGATCGTCTGATGACATTCTATCCCCGACACCCCAACGCTTGGCTGTCTGGCCACGTCCTGTCATCATTCAGGGCGGTGGATGGAGGAGCGCATAACGGCGTCTCCTCCTCCCTGGTTGCCGCCGGCGGAGCGAGTCTGCGGACGCAAGTGCCTCGCGTGCCCGCTCCGTGGCCTCCTTCCTTGTCATGACAGCCTCACAGAAGGAGGCCATCAACGACCAACAGCTGTCGCTGCCGAGCATCTTGGAGATGATGGTCGACAACGACAGGTCCGCTGTTTCCATGTCCGTTGACAGGACGTGGCGCTGAGGCCCCCAGGCGGGGCACGGTAGGCAGCGACCTAGCAAAGGTCTATGAGCGGCAGCAATACTTACCATCAGGTGTACTACTAGCTCGTTTACCATAACTTGCAATAAAAACAAATATTTTCAATAAAAATGTTTATACACTTAATATGAAACTTCTTTTTTGTTCACGCTCTGGAAAGGGTTATACGCTCTTTTTACCGCCATTGACAGACAGAGAGGCTATATGGGACTCGCCGGTAATCTGTTTGACTGGAAAACCCACTAAAACCTTCCGTGTGGTGACAGAGTAAGAATACAATTCACCACTGCCTATCTTGCCCGTGGATATCGTAAAAGACCACTAAATGATATAATATGCATATAATATCTATGCAAGAAAAGTAAAACTCGAAATAAATCCCTATACCAAGATTTCTGGGCAGCATTGTATAGTAAATAGATCAATTTTCTTCTTATTGGGGAGAAGCTCGATCCCAGCAGTGGGAGGTTTATGAGCTGAAACGAATAAACATTTTTTTAAATTTGCTTTTGAGTTAGAAGGTCAATAAAAGTACACTTCATTGGTGTTCTAAGAATTAGTAATTTTCACAGGTCTCAGCTCGCAAAGACAGTTAATTCATAAATCCCAATTATGAAATGTCAACGTCCTATTATCTATACAACATCAGTACACTTACATTAATTAATGCCTCGCTAAGGTTATGTTTGTATAACAAACCAACTAGATGGATTAGGGTAAGTGTACCTAATATTGACACTCCCTTAAATTTCATTTTACTAAATCTTCCGTCTGGTGACGGAGTAAGAATACAATTCACCACACCCTTTCTTGCCCGTGGGTATCATAAAAGATGACTAAGTCATATAATATGCATATAACATATATCCAAGAGATGAAACACTCGAAACAAAACCTTATGCCAACGCGTCTAACAAGGTTCTATCTAAACTTAATGGTCATTAGGAAAAACTAGAATCCCTGTGATAATGATTTTACTGGGGACAGTTCAATTGAATTTATTTAAGGGCATTGTAAAAACTTACAATGATTATTTTTACTGACTTAGATTCAAACCTCAGAACAGCAGTAATTTCTATGTCGTCCAACCAAAAGAAAATTAAAGTTGTTAAGTTAAATTTAATTCAGCGCCTTATGTTCTAAAAACGAACGTCAACTGACATTAATACGACTAGAATTTTTTCGCTTTTTTTCACAGTCTTATGTCTTAAGGCATACTGCTTTAGAGATGCTCTGCGGATTTGAATAGCATCTTTGTTCTTCAAAAATGGGCTGTCCGTGCTATTTATACTCTAAGCCCAAGAGCTTCGCTTCAGATGATATTCAAGGAAATGTACATTATAACTATTATATATCCATACTAATATTATAAATGCGAAAGTCATTATCATCATCATCATCATCTCAGCCCATATACGTCCCACTGTTGGGCTCGGGCATCCTCCATAATGGAAGGGTAATTGACCTACTATACCACGCTGGTCAGACGTGTTGGGATAGGGTTTTATTTCGAGTTTTCCTTCTCTCGCATAGATGTTATATTCGTTTTATATCCCTTAGTCGTCTCGTACGATTACCCACGGGTAAGATAGGGGGTGGTGAATTGTATTCTTACTCCGTCACCACACGGAAAATGCGAAAGTAAGGATGTTTATTTGTTTGTTTGTTTGTAACGCTTTCACGCTTAAACCACCGAACCGATTTCAAAAATTCTTTCACCAATGAAAAGCTATAATATCAGGGAGTAACATAGGCTATCATTTATACCGTTATTCCCACAGGAACGGGTCTGTCCCTCTTTAATAGTCCCTCCTTAATAGAGGGACAGTCCACACTTGCGTGCGCCACCGCGGTGGGTCCGTAGTGGATCTGTCTTTTGCCACCCCTGGTGTCGCGCGTGAGGTGAGTGGTTGGAGAGTCGAAGAAGGGGTGGAGACTCTTTCGGATCACCGCTATATCCGGTTTGAGGTCTCCTCCCCTCCAGGACCACTAGGGCCCCGGCGCAGCAGAAGCAGCGGGCTTCCCAAATGGGCCATCGGTCAACTCGACCTAGAAATGGCCCGGGAGTCCGCTGTGGTGCAGCGCTGGGGATCAGCAGGGCAGCACATCACAGGAGTGAATGGGCTTGCAGGCCAATGGAGGAATATTTTGCAGGAGGTGTGCGATGCGGCGATGCCGAGGGCTCGGCGGAGGCCGCCGCGACGTCAAGTCTACTGGTGGTCGCCCGAAATTTCTGATCTTCGGGTGACTTCCAATCGATCGCGGCGCGCCTACATCCGATGCCGACAGCGTAGGGACCGAGACGACGTCCTTGAGGGCCAGTTGCGGATGGAATATAAGAGGACGAAGAAAATTCTGCAGCTGGCCATCAGCCAGGCGAAGGAGAGGGCCCGCGAGGAGCTTCTTGTAGGCCTCGATAGGGATCCATGGGGGCGCCCGTATCAGAGAGCACGGAACAAGCTCCGTGCCTGCGGTGCCCCCATCATTGAGACTCTGGACTCGTCTCTCCTGTCGAGGCTAATGGGGGAACTGTTTCCGCACTCCGTGCGACATATTCCCCCCCAAATGGCTCCTCGGTTGGTGGTGGAGGTGGAGACACCTATTCCCCCCATCACTGACGTTGAATTAGAAGTGGCCCTCTCCCGACTTCGGGGAAAGAGAAAAGCGCCTGGTCCAGACGGGGTCCCGGGAGTGGTACTCGGCATCGTCGCTAAATACTGGAAGAATACGCTCCGGGAACTGCTCAATGAGTGTTTAAGGTCCGGGCAGTTCCCGGAGCTATGGAAAAGCGGAAGGCTATGCTTGCTGCGGAAGGAGGGTCGCTCAGTCGACTCTCCTTCTGCCTACAGACCACTGGTGCTGCTGGACGAGACGGCAAAGTTGTTTGAGAGGGTACTTGTGGACCGTCTCGTCCATCACCTCGAGGTTGTCGGGCCGGGGCTGTCAGAAAAACAGTACGGGTTCAGGCGCGGCCGGTCAACTATTGACGCGCTGGCCGCCCTGAAAACCCTGGCCACCGAAGCGGTGGCCCAAAAGCAAGTAGTACTGGCAGTCTCGATTGACATTAAAAATGCCTTCAACAGTCTCCCACATGAGACGCTGAAGGAGGCGCTCAAATTTCATGAGGTGCCTCTGTACCTCCGGAGGCTGTTGGAGGCGTACCTCGAAGGGAGGCACGTGCTCTGGGAGGGGGATGACGGGCGCATACGACATCATCGGGTAGAGTGCGGCGTTCCACAGGGTTCGGTCCTTGGTCCGACCTTGTGGAACGTCGGGTTTGACTGGCTTCTCCGGGGTCAGCTCCTTCCCGGGATGGTGGTTATCTGTTATGCAGATGACACCCTCATCACGGTGAGGGGGGCTGATTTTCGGGGGGCCGCCCGACTAGCAAGGATTGGAGTAGCGCTCGTCGTCGACCGGATAGGCATGTTGGGCCTGAGGGTCTCAAGGGCGAAGACAGAGGCCCTCCTCTTCTATGGTCCAAGCCGACGTCTCCCCCGCAGAGCACAGATCAGTGTGTCTGGGGTTGCCGTGCCGGTGCAGACTCGGATGAAGTACCTGGGTCTGCACCTAGATAGTAGATGGAGCTTCGGGCCGCACTTTGCTCAGCTAGTCCCTCGACTCGTCAAGGCAGCCGCGGCGTTAGGTAGGCTTCTGCCAAACACTGGAGGCCCTGGATCGTCCTGCCGGCGTCTGTATGTCGGTATTTTGCGGTCTATGGCACTGTACGGTGCCCCTATCTGGGCGGAGTCTCTCACCGCCTCCAATAAGGCTAAATTGCGAAAGGCGCAGAGAGCCATGGCGGTGAGAATAATACGAGGGTACCGTACGGTGTCCTGGACAGCCACACTGCTGGCGGGCGATCCACCCTGGCCTCTACAAGCTAGGGCGCTTGCAGAGGTCTACCGACTCTGCGCTGCGGCGCGGGTCAGTGGCGGAGGTATCACCACAAGGGGACTGAGTAGGGCAATAAAAACGGCCCGAAGGATAGTTATTCGGCGCTGGAGGGAGGAATTGGAGTCCCCTGTAGCAGGACGGGGGACTGTAGAGGCAATTGCGCCCCACCTCCACCGCTGGATGAAACGAAAGCACGGCAACCTGACCTTCCGGATGACGCAGGTACTTACCGGACACGGGGTCTTTGGTAAGTACCTGCATAGAATCAGGCGTGAGGAGGCCCCCGGATGCCATGAGTGTGGCGCGCCAAATGATGATGTGCGTCACACCCTGGAGATATGTCCCGCCTGGGGGCCTCAGCGCCGCGACCTGTCGGCGGTCATAGGAACGGGCCTGTCGTTGTTGACCATCATAACAAAGATGCTCGACAGCGACAGGTGCTGGTCGGCGATGGCCTCTTTTTGCGAGGAGGTCATTGCCCGGAAGGAGGCCGCGGAGCGGGAACGCGAGGCACTTGCGTCCGCTAACTCGATCCGTAGGCGGCGGCCAGGGAGGGGGAGGCGCCGATATGCGCGTCTCCTCCCACCGCCTTGAGTGACGACAGGACGTGGCCCAACGGCCTTGCGTAGGAGTGTCGGGGATCGAATGTCATTAGACGATCTCTCCGGCACTCCGTAAAAGCGCGGTAGGGACCGCTGTTGGTTTTAGTGGGTATTCCGGTTGCATAGGCGACTGGTGAGTCCCACACACCCCCCTCGTCTGTTGCCGGCGAGGGGTAGTGCGTAAATTGCATTTCCACAGCGTTAACAAAAAAAAAAAAAAAAAAAAAAAAAAAAGGAACGGGAACTACGCCGCGGGTAAAGCGACTGAAACCGAATCGTAGCGACGGCGGGTTGCTAGTATATATCATAATTAAAATTCAACAACAATGTAAAATAGCCGGCTAAGTGCGAGTCGAAGTCGCTCACGAAGGGTTCCGTACCATTATCTATAAAAAATCGGGTTTGTTGCATGGGAACCCCCCTTAAATATTTATTTTATTTCGTTTTTAGTATTTGTTATTATAGCGGCAACAGAAATACATAATTGAGAAAGTTTCAACTGTCTAGCTATCGCGGTTCTTGAGATACAGCCTGGTGACAGATAAACGGACGGACAGATGGACGGACAGACAGCGAAGTCTTAGTAATAGGTCCCGTTTTTGCCCTTTAGGTATGACACCCTAAAAAAATAACAAAATTTAAAATTGTACTGTCATTACAAAACTTCATTTTACTAACAAATCTAATTAAAAATTGTTATACAGTGCTGTTCACTTGTAATAAATCTTAGTAATAATAATTGGTTGTTCTACCCTAATACTTCATAAAGTGTCTAGAACAAATATTACATAAGAATTTATGATGTATGCTCCGAAATCTCGTTTAACCTCCAAACCGCTACGGCTCTTAATTGCTATGATATTCATAAAACTTTTGCTAATTAATGAACTTAATAAAATTAATGTAATCCGAAACCATTAAGGAATGTTAACATGGAATTAACTTGTAGAAAATATAATAGGTATATGTAAGAAAGAATAATATAACTGCAAAAATAGCGTAGTAGATAGGAGCAAAAGTAATAAAAAAGGGAGCCATCGCTGTCGCTCAGGACGCCTGGCAGATTTGTACAAGTCTAAATTATTTTATACAAGTATATGTGTATAAAAGAACAGATTACAACAGGCATGAAGTATTAATAAAATATTACGATTTTTTTCCAATAAATGATGATTTTATTCAAAAAAAATTTTTTTTCAATAGTATACTATAGGTATGTGTTTAGGTTAATAATTTATTTTAAGCTCACTAGATGGCGTTGTACAATATTCTAAAACGGGTTATGATTTTGTTACACAAATGTATATAACCTAGCGTGGCGTTAACGCCAACGATCACGGGTTGAGAGCCCTCAGCGCTCACCCACCAGTCCGGGTAAAGTTGTCACAGCCATCTGAGGCTAACAACTAAGTCACACAAAAAAAAAAAAAACGCCAACGATCAGGTTCACCTTCGCCTATAGATGTTTCACAGCAATAAACTGTAAAATACGCGCTTATAGAAAGTCAAAATAAAAATATCTTCGAAAATGTTGTCTTATTCAAAGTCGGTAACTTATTTGAGAAGTATAGGTGATCAGCGCGCCTTTGAAGGTAATAATAAAAAAAAAAAAAGTTTGAGACCACTAAAATTCGGTCTACTCATTAAATCATTTTTCGACATTTTACTTCAGTTTAAAATTGTCACTAAAACGAGGCGAAACAAGATCGGGTCTATAGTCTAAAATAATTTACGTGGAACTTTTGCGAGTTGTAATGATTCAATTGACATCTAGTCTGCCATGGAATTTATTTGTAAGCCAAGATTTTGATCGTTGGACCTTTGAGATTACCAAATGGTAAACTCAAGTTTGATTCAAAATTTCCTAAACATTTTTTGTCTTAATAAAGATTTTTCTTCTCGTTTATAACATAAATTTGGAAGTAAATAAATATTATAGTTAAATAATTAATACATAAATAGTTAATATTATACTCAATAGTTTAATAAATTTTTATTCGTGCGGTGACGGAATAAGCATAAATAAGCACCCCATCTCTTGCCCCTGGATGTCGACGTATAATAAGATGATGACGAAATAAATATTAAATTAATTTATACATTTTCATCTAACAATGATATGCAGAGCGAGAAAGAAAGAAAGAAAAAAAGCAACCCATAAAGATTACGTTTTTAATTTTTTTTTTCAAGTAATATACTTTGCGTTTGTGCCTATTCTGATAGAGTTAGAATATCTCCATGCCCTATTGTGCCCGTGGCTTTAAAATACGAAAAAAAGATTTAAAATAGTGTATTTTAAATTCTTTTTTCGTATTTAACATCCAGCTAAAAGAAACTAGTCAAATCTCAAATCAAATTCTATAACAATCCGTCTAAGTAGCGTATTGTAGATCGTTAAATCTTATTGTGTAAGAGGCTTGACTGCCATACTCATAGGCATATTCCTCTACCAAAATCATCATTCATCGTCATTTCAACTCATACATGTCCCATTGTTGGACTCGAACCTCCTCCACGATAGGAGGGAATTGATCTACTGAAGCACGGTGGTCAGACGTGTTAGTATAGGGTTTCATTTCAAGTTTTCATTCTCTTGAATAGATGTTATATGCATTATTAATCCCTTAGTCGTCTTTTAAGACATCCACGAGCAATAGAAGGGGTGGTGATTTGTATTATTCGAGTGGCGACCACGTATCGGATGACATAGTTTAGGACGCCCCCCAACTAGGTGGACCGACGACCTGGTGAAAGTTACTGGACGTCGTTGAATGCAGGTGGCATAGAACCGCAATTTGTGGCGTAACATGAGGTAGGCCTACGTTCAGCAGTAGACGGCGATAGGCTGAAATGATGACGATGATGATGATTATTACTCCGTCACCACACCGAAACCACCACAATAGGTAGAAAAATATAAGACTAATCTCATACTGTTCAGACGGATGTGAACGTGAAAATACAACGTGTTTTACCCCTTACTTCCCATTGAAGCTGTAAAAACTGATATAAATTAGTACCTGAATAAATATTACATAGTAGGTACCTAGATAAGCAAAATAACAAAGTTTCAATGTAGTTAACAAAACTACAATAATATTTAAACAAAACTTGTTATATTCAGTTTGTTATTCATTTGTATTTGATTTCTGGCGAATTGTTGACTTGTTCTGTGTCAACATGTTGTTATTTTAAACTAACCATTATTATGTGTGTGTATGTGGTAGCTAGTATTATTATTTGTTAATAGCACATTTTCTACAGTCGTCTGTGCGGAGTAATACAATACTCTAACAGAAAATCGTTGTCTGAGTAGTAGTAATGTGTATTTTTTTATAGGCAATGATATGGATACATTCCGCCCGATCAGTCCAGGCGACAAATGAGCGGCGTGCGGCCTCTTAACCTACCGCCATTGGGCTGAACACTGGTACCAATCCCTTGACATCCGTGGCCGGCCCGGCGGCTTACCCTTTCGGGTACCATCCCATTTAACGCCCCGGTAACAAGACAGTATTGCCGTAGCATCGCCACACGCCGTCGATCTCTCTGCGGGTGGCGGATTAATCCCTGATCCGTCCACCCTCGCCCTCGGCTAGGGCAGCATCAGGCGTAGATACTCGCGCCTGCGCTGCCAGCAATTTATTACTGCATTTCATTCGTTGAGCGAAAATCTGGCAGCCCAATTTTCTGAGAGTGTTTGTGTGTGACGGAGTTTGCTAAAGCCTTTAGTATCACCGGAAACTCATTGCACGCACAGTTTCTTCACAGTAGGCAGTGGTGTACTAAAGATCTATGAGCGGTATTATCACTTAGCATCGTCACTTAGCATAAAGTCTATTCCATTGGCTCTATACTCATCATCTAGTAGTATACTTAACTCGTAATCGGGTGCCGCTTGAGGGATCTGGTCCAGCCATAATCGTTTGAATTATATTAAATATCTTGCGGTTCGAAGGGCATCACACTGGAGCTAGTTCTTAAAAAACATGTATACAATTATATATCTAGTAAGAAGAAAAAAGAAATAATTAAAAATAATTGACAAGGCCGCTGAGTTTCTTGCCGGATCTTCTCAGTAGCGATCGCGTTCCGATCCGGTGGTAGTATATTTTTTTTGGAAATTGTAAACCTGAAAATATGTAAGTGCTCTCTGGGGGTTTATGCATTATAAATGATTTGAATTTGAATCATCGTCATCATCACCTTGTATATGTATATTCCTCCCCATATAAATCAACACATTACTTACAAAGAATAATTTATAAGCAAGATTCTCAAGTGAATATATATTTAAGTATATAAAGTATGTGTAATATTTAATATATAATTTCTTCAAGTATATATAACTACAATATTATATTACTTTTAATATAATAAGTAAAATCCTGAAGGAATAAACCAATCTTTCGTAAAACGATTATCAAATATCACATCAAAGTCAGACTTTCAAGAATACTGAATAACGTTGTCTTTTGTTGCGGTTTTCAATGAACGTGATTTCGGTTTTCACTTTAAGAACCCATAAAAATGGGAAAATAAATAATGTTTCGTACGTTCAAATAAAAAAAAGCGTCATTATTATATCCTACAAATTGGATTTGTATTGACTTTTGATAAATGTAACTACGTGGAAATTTACCAATGTTATTCCTAAATTCATCTGTCTGAAGTTATTATTTCTAAACAATGTAAGCGTCTGCCTCTAATTTCACAGCCCGTAATTTGGACATACCCCAAAATACTTGTCCACCGCAACAGAAACGCGGCGTGCCACAATCCGCCAAAAACTCACTGGTCGGATCAGTGTTTGTCGCAGAACTTCGAATATAGATTCAACACTTCAAGATAGTTCAGCTTCCAATGCATTTATTTCAAACACTGTTCCAAACCCTGAGAAAATGGTGGGTCTCCTTTATTTTAAAATAATAATGGATTGCCGCCACGTATTGCCTAAATCAACCAATTATTTTTGGACTTATATAGAACTTCGTCTATTAAGACAGCTAATAATAGAAATGAACTTCTATTCAAAAAGCAAGCTATAGAAATCCTTTAAAAACTTAATTAAGGTATATAAACGCTATGTAACTTTATAAACTTAAACATTGAAAGCTCAGCTACGTAATATCACTTACAAATATAGTAAAACTATAAAGTTTGTATTACGGAACTCTACGTACGATTTAGATAGTGATAAAAGGGTCAAAGCAAGCTTTTTCTCTATCTAGCTTTATCTCTGTTCGTGTTAGAATTGACTTGTAGCCTAGATTGAAAAAAATATGTTCGCCTTTTATTCCGGGGATGATTGCCAAGTTACAGTTTTATTTAATAATAGTACTTTTACTTTGGTGTGATTATGAGTTAAGATTAAAATTGGTCTCTACCCTTTAAATTTCTGTGGAAGACGTAGAATTGGTTTTATGGGATTTTTATGGTAGACTGTGGTTTAGACGCACCCCGCCCAAACTATCTGGGGCGACGGATGGGTGGCGTGCGGTACCATAACCTACCGTGTCTCCTCCCCATCACCTATGGACCGACCACTAGTACCGATTCTTTGCCATCCATGGCCGGCACAAGGGAATATCCTTTCGTTTACCTTCCCCAAACTGGTTTTTATCTAAGTTTTTATCATAAGAATGGATAGCAGAACCTGCCGAGGAAAGTTACAACACTAATACCTAACCGATAATTAGTAATTGACCATTTAACGCCCCCATAACTTTTATTCTAATATAATAATTTTTCTTCTTTTAAATATTTTCATCATCATTATTATTACATCTCATAGACTGCCCACTACTGGGATCGATCATATGCGTTCCACTGTTTGTCTCTAGCCTCCTCCACAATTGGAAGGAAATTGACCTACTATACCACGCTGATCAAACGTGTTGGTATAAGGTTGTATTTCGAATTGTCCTTCTCTTGCACATGTGTTGTATCCGTAAATCTTATCACGTAGTATTAAAATTAAATTAAATTTCATGGCAACAATTGGGAATATGCATGAGTTTTTTAATTTTTTTAAACGTTACTACTAGTTATTACATTACTAGAAATAAATATAATACATCCAAAATATAAACCATTAACCTAAAAAAAAATTAAAATCGCATTTTTGTGCGATTGAAAGGCGGCTCCTTCGGCGCGCATATTCTGTGACGTCAGAGTACTCGCACAAGTTGCTAGGGCTGTCAACTAAGGCTGTTAATATATTTTTGGTTTATTTTTTGGACGATATATCGATAGGTACTAAAAAATAAATATCGAGGGTCGATATCTATTTAAATAAATTTGGTGTTTTATCTTTTCTTGTAAAGTATTTATTCTACAAAATCACCGTAAACTTAATCTACTGTAAAAATGCTAGTATAAAGTTGATGGTCAGTTAACACTTATGGTAATACTACTCCTGAAATTTAATAAAAATGCTCGGCACGGCAACGATGCAATGAATGAAGTTAAAAAGAGGTCATGCGGAAATATATCGAAATATCAATACTTTTGAAGTGAAAGTTTCACTTTCGAATCATTGTGATTTCAAACTCGTTGAAATGAAAAAGCGAGTCCATAGAAATAAACTCATTTGCAAAAAAAACGGGCGGTTTTGATTTTCATTCATATTTAAAAAGATACAATACCAAAAAGGTTTCAATCGTTTGTACACGTTACTGGCCGGTTTTAAAAATGCTGTGGTATTTAAAAAAGTACGTTCTAAATTCAATTTTTCATTTGATGTTCATTTTTACAGAAAACCCCTTTTTATCCTACATTTTTGGCGCGAAGTTCCAGAAGTTAACATCGACTTTCATAACTTTTATTCAATTTTTATCGATTAATTTCATATCCTTGACTGTCAAAGCTTTATTTAATGCTGTTTGGCTGTATCAAAAATGGTAGATAAAGTGGTAAAAGCTACCAAAATTATCGCGCTGCTTGAAGAGGGTTGCAGCCAATGTTTCGTGGCTAGGAGGCTAAATGTTAGTCGCTCGACAGTCCAAAGGACCTGGCAGCGATATCAGGAGACTGGTTCCGTCGAGAGAAGGCCTGATTCTGGAAGAAAACCATGTACCCAATCACGGGATGATCGTTTTCTTGTGAGTCGCGCATTGAGAAATCGCAAATCTTCGTATGTGGATCTTAAGAACAACCTCCAAGAAGTAAGAAATGTGCATATTAGTCTATGGACGGTCAGGAGGAGGCTTCTCGCTGCCAATATACGCAGTCACCGC
The DNA here is from genome assembly GCA_032191425.1 of Lymantria dispar. NCBI lineage: Eukaryota > Metazoa > Arthropoda > Insecta > Lepidoptera > Erebidae > Lymantria > Lymantria dispar. The sequence goes on from CM063449.1 coordinate 1,870,871, forward strand.
CCGGCCCGCGGCCCCAAATTACTCCGTGAGCACAGAGTTCACAGGCTTAGGTTCGCTAGAAATTGTGAATCATGGACTCAAGACGATTGGAATAGGGTTTTGTTCTCTGATGAAGCCAGGATATCTCTGTTCGGTGAAGATCGACGTCGGCGAGTGCTAAGAAGACAAGGAGAACGCTTTGCAGAGGCATATTTCGAAGAAATCACACCTTATGGTGGGGGCTCTGTTATGTTTTGGGCAGGAATAAATTCAATGGATCGTACAGAGTTAGTCTTCATTGAAAACGGCTCACTGACTGGGCATCGATACATAACGGAAGTTCTAATTTCTCATGCACAACCCGCATTGGCCGCTCTAGGTGAAGACTCGATTTTTATGGACGACAATGCTCGCGCCCACCGATCCCGCGATGTTAATGCGTATGTGCAAGAGGTCGGCATTCGTCGTTTGGATTGGCCAGCTCGAAGTCCCGACCTCAATCCCATAGAGCATGTCTGGGACGTTCTGAAACGGCGTGTGAGATCAGTACACCCGGCTCCGCAGACCATCAGAGAGCTGAAGAATGTGATTACTGCGGAGTGGGAACGTATTCCGCAAGCAAGTATCCGGGATATACTCGCTAGCATGCCCAGACGAATTCAAGCTGTGATTTTAGCTAGAGGGGGTCACACTCGATACTAAACATTTATCTGCTTTTACTTTATTAAAGAAAAACAAACAAAAAAACTTTTTTATTTTTACTTCATGAGCATATGCACTACTAGCGAATATACACTACTAGCGAGGTTTAGCATTATTTCCCATAAATTGTATCTAAATTTTATGAAATACTGATGAAAACGATTATTTTCTTATTAATTTAGCAAATTGTGTGGATAAAACTACCTATAATTATCAAACAAAGAAATATTAACATTTGAAATGGTTCATTGCTTAGGTGCCCGTTTTTTTTTGCAAATGAGTGTATAAACACGTAAATGTATGGGATTCAGCCGGCGAGAGAAAGAGATAAAGGATAAAAAATGAAGGATAAAGGATGAATGATAAAGGATGAAGGGTGGAAGATGAAGGATGAAGAAAAAGGATAAAGAAGTTTCACTTTCGCCATGCGTACTTTATACGCACGCTCTTTTTTTTCTTTACATCGAACTCCGATATTGATATATTAAAAAATACCGATATATCGAAAAACGATATTTTAAAAATATGGACAGCCCTAATCAGAAGACTTACTGTACTATGACGTCACGTATGAACAACGTTGCGTTTTACAAATTTGCGAGCGAATCTCAATAAACGCACTTTTTTATAATTAAATTTAATTATTAAATAATGATAAAATTAAAAAATAATTGTATAGGTATGTTTTTTAAGCACTAAGCTATAATAATTTTTTAAGCAAGATTACAAATAAAAATAATTTATTCATTTTGGAGTTTCATGCATATTCCCTATTATCTATATTCATAAACCTATCTGTATCCGACAGCGGTTTTAACTTCACTCAAAATTTGCCTCCAGCTAGTCTACCATCGTTTGTAATAAGAAATACCTCCTCTCCTTTTATATAGTTACACATAAATTCTAAGGATTCCTACCCACTTATTTTAATATCTCGTACATAAATATTACAAACAGTCAACAACAAAATAAGAACATAATATTTCCTTTCGCAACAACTTTTCCGTCACATAATTGAAGGGGTCGACAGCCTAGACTGTATAGAACTATTGTTTTCCAATGAAATTAATGAACTTGAAATAATGAAAGTAATAAATTAACGCTTACTGATGATTTCAATATTATAATACTTTAATGAAATTGAAAACTAATTGAATATTGTTTGTTTAATTCCACGTCTCTAGCTATTATAGAGAGACAGGTTACATTTCTTTTAAATAAACTTTAGTTTACAAAGAGTAATACTTTTTAAGGTATATGCAAATATTTATTACTCATTATGAACAAAACTATTCTAATGGTCAAATCTTTACAATAGGTGTTCACGGCGTCTTGAAGTCTTTTTTTATTTTTAATTACCGTGATCATGAACGCTGTAAAGTATTCGAAACCTCGGGCAATCAAAAATCAAATACAAACTTGATGCAATCCGTTAAAATAGTTTTATAGAGAGTAACTATTATCCGTGTGGGCGTAAAGTAAGAATACAATAGTTACGAATCATTTTTATCCCATGGGTAATAATAAACGATGACTAAAGAATACAAGAAGACCACATCATGAGTAGGAAATCTCAAAACAGAACTCTATAACAACCATGCGGGTTGAATACATTGTATTGTTGGATATTTTATATATAGCATATATATTAATTTAGCATCAGATCCCCTAAATTTTCTTACCGGATCTTTCTCAATATGGCCGCGTTCCGATCCGATGGTAGTGTACTAGATTTGTTAGGTTTTTTAAATTAATAGTCATAATAATGACTACAAATTTAATGTTTAATAATTACATAAACAAGATCATTTTTTCACGTAGAATAATGTTCTCCTTACACTGGCAATAAATTTGTACCAAAAAGTGGCTCAAAATTTAATAACAAATTTTCTGTAACGGGTAGATAATTATAAATCGCTATAATAACGATGATTTGTTGGACGAGAGACATCTTAGTCCGCCCGTGACCATGAACGCTGTGAAGTGTTCGAAACGTCGGGCAATCAAAAATCATACGCAAACGCGAAAAAATCCGTAAAGTAGTTTATTTACATAATTATTTTAATCTTGAAGTCTGCGTAATCAATCTGTAACTTTTAATTTCGCTTGAAACTATACCAAACTCTTTATCTTATACCTTTGAAGGTAGTTCTAATTTTATATTGACCGACAAGATGGACTAGGTACTTGAAGAATTTATTTGAACTTATAGAAGATAGTAAAGGATTACGATCAGTATAAGGATGTTAGAATGTTGTTAAAATCTATTCGGTCTAGGAATCTTTTTGAAGCTAATGAAAATGTTCACGATAAAGGGCCTTCTTTGTGACTAAACAAATTGTTTTCCAATAACATGTTTTGTAAATTTTCTTATTATCTCTACTTTGAAAGGTTTCAGCATTCATGTCGCCCACGATATGTCTAGGCTTTTGAAGAAATTACTTGTCATTGATTTCAGGGTACTCTTATATGTATATAAATTAGACCTTTAAAGTATAGCATTGCTGAAAACAGATCTATTCTTTACATAGCTATTAAAAATGCATTAATAACTTTTTTTTTCTAACTAAAGAAGACTTTTGTATAATACATAAATCTTCACTATATAAATATAGTCTTCACTACATAATTCACCACCTCTTCTCTTACCCGTGGGTGTCGTGAAAGACGACTAAGGGAAATGATGTGCATATAACGTCTTTGAAAAGGAAGACAAACTCGAAAAAAAAACTCGGTATCAACTTGTCTGACAAGCGTGATGTGGTAAGTAAATTTTCCACCCATAGCGGAGAATGCCCGAGCCCAACAGTGGGACGTATATAGACTGAAATGATGATAATTACCTCTTTAATAATAATAGATTAATTTCCCTTGTAGCGATGAGATAAAAATATTTAGTTCTTAGGTACCTTTTGATTAATTGTGTGGAGGATAGTAAACATATAATCCATTAGTCGTCTTTTATGATACCCACAGACAATGGGTGATGAATTGTATACTTACTCCATCACCACATGAAAATTGATCCATTGGTGTTCAATAAATCTTCTATATTTAGGATCTCGGAAACGCCTCCAACAATTTTGATGAAATTTGGCATACTAGAGGTTTCGAGGCCAAAAAATCGATCTAGCTAGATTTAATTTATAGAAAATGTTGTTTTGTCAGTGTTTTTTAGCAAATCAATACAATGATATTAAATTATAAAAGAATAAGAATTCAAAATTCGCCGTCCCCGTCAAGAATGACAATAGCTCAGTTGGGAAGTTGTCCAGTTTCTTTTTTTTTGTTTTGGCATTCAAACAGCGTGGGATCGAATCTCGATGTTGTTATTATTCTCTTTTTGTAATTTTTGATATTTTTTTAATTATTTCATCACTTTATTTTTTATAAATATATATTTAAATAAGTTTGGCATAAATACAAAATAAAATATACCGAGCAAAGCTCGGTCAAATAGATATTATACTATTATGCTTATAAGGCAACACATAAGCGTGTTCGTAATTTTTTGAAACATCTTTTACAATACCTTCATATACTTTGATCCGTAAAACTAGTAAGAGGATTTACCGGCTAAATATATTGGGCAATTTCCTTCAAATATTTCGTCTAAAAGCTTTTATCTTTTCTAAATCTTATTTTATAAACATGTCTCTATTGTTGTAAGTTATGTAAATTATTTATAGAAGAGTTAGGCGTAGTTATTTTTTTTTTTTTGAGAGCTCACTAACGTCCCACTATTGGGAACGGTGGCTAGGGTACTATCGTAGATACCACTGACGACAAGTCACCCTGCTCCGGTGGTCGGCCCAACGACGAAGGCGACGTGTCACGGGTGGGTTACGGGTGTGCGTGCTTATGCCCCTCTGTCGCCCCAGACGGAGCGGAGCGAGGAGTGGGTTCATTGCCGATTTACGGCAAAAAAAAAACAATAAAATAAAACGTGTATTATTATAGATGATATTCGAAAGGGTAATCCACTTTGCTGGCCAGAGACGTTACGGATTCGGTACCAGTACTCGGTTCAACGAGGAAAGGGAGGGAATAGGGTAGGTTATATTGCCGCGAACCGCTTTTTCGTCATCCTGAACGGAACTGACGTCATGCGTCCAGACAATAGTCCGCAAAGGAATGGAGGTAATACAGTAGAATTCTATCGTCTTTTACGACACGCACGATTAAGAATGGAGGTGGAGAATTGTATTCTTACTCCATCACCACACCTTCTCTACAATGACATAAAAATTGACCAACTATACCTCGCTATCCTATATATTTGTTTTCAGATGCATATTATAGTGTTGACTGTAGCAACGTGGTGGAGTTACCTTCCTGTCTGCATTCCAAATACACAATAAATTATTATTCCCATATAATAACAGGCTAGGTATAAATTGTTTCACAATCCCGTTGTAAAAACCGGCTAAGAATTCCCGTAAAATGGGAAACACTCATTTTGTTGGTATGTTGCAATCTGGGCAAATCACAATACCTGCACTGCGACGACCAACCCACTACCCTTAGAAATGCTTATGTTCAACAGTGGACGATAAGCAATCTATAGACGAACGGATGGATAAAACAGACTAGCATGTATCGCCAAATTCATAAATTATTTTGATTTTAGTTTCTCTGTAACACAAAAACATATATTTTAACAACCCCTACTTTATGTGTCGTAAGTAACCAATATAGTTTTTACTACCCTTAGTTAATGCCTAGGTTCAATGAAACAGATCACCTGTATTCTGGTAACCTCTTTATGAGATCATTGATCTATAAACACAAACTTAATATAAACCATTTCTGTCCATAAAATACTGCACTAGTTGTAACCGCAGGTCCACTCACACTAAAATTGTCTACAATTAAATGGTATAGCAATTCAGGAAGGATAGCCACTACAATGCCTTCCCTCATCCATTAGGTAGACGTCACAACTAAGATTTATCTCATAGACAGGACATTCCAGGTCACCAGAAAGTCGGTTAGAAGCTAGACGTAAAAAAATATAGAAGCCTCTCAAGAAAGCCACAGAACCAGATACTGGTTTTCAATGAAAAGGCATAGAGAATTTCAGAATCATCATCTTAGCCTATATATGTCCCACTGCTGGGTTCAGGCCTCCTCCATGAAGGGAGGGGAATTGACCTACTATTCCACGCTTGTCAAACGTGTTGGCATAGGGCTTTGTTTTGAGTTTTCCTTCTCCACGGGTAAGAAAAGATAGGAAGTGGTGAATTGTATTCTTACTCCGTTACTACACGGAAACATAGAGTTTGCATAACAGTTGATAAGCTCATTTTGCGTGTGATGACGGAGTAAGAATACAATTTACCAACCCATTTTTTGCCCGAGTATTGTAAAAGAGGACTAAGGTATACAATATACATTCAGATAAAATCTATGCAAGAGAAAGAAAACTCAAAATAAAACCACATACCAAATTGTCCTCAAATATTATATTAGGAGTGGTAGGACCACACTGTCGACAGTTATCTGTCTACAGCCGCGGGCCGGTCCGTCCGGGGCAGTACCATGCTCTCGCAGAAAATCGACGTCTGAGCAGTAGCAATTTGTTACTGCGCTTCGTTCGGTGAGCGAGAGAGCCGGAAGCCCAACTTTCTGAGGGTGATTGCGTGTGGAGGGTTTTGGTGGTGCCCTTGGTATCACCGAGCCTCAATGCACGCATTCACACTCCCTTCGCTTTCTTGCGGTAGGCAGCGGCCTTGTAAAGGTCCATGAGCGGCAGCAACACTTACCATCAGGTGTACTGTTTGCTCGTTTGCCACCGTTTGCAATAAAAAAAAAAAAAATTTTGTAAATTACCTTCCTACTGTGGAAGAGCCCAACAGTGGGTATTATATGTGCTGTCATCATCATCATCTTGCTCTTATCCCAATTACTTGGGGTCGACGCAATATGTCATCTGTTTTGACATATTGCAAAAAGTTTCGGCAATGACTTTTATGACCGGCCGCCTGCCTGACGTCAACCCTCCTTAGGAATGTAATCGTTGACCCAAATGGTACCAGATGGAGTTGGTCCGGGTCAATCTAGGGCTCTTAGTCGTCTTTTACGACACCCACGAGCAAAGCAAGGGTTGGTAGTATTCGAAGCCGCTACCACACACCAATTATATGTGCTGTAATACACACAAATAAAATACCGATTTAAGTAGAATTTTTTATTATTTACTCATGCTAGGATATCATTTTTCATTTTTAGTTTCTATGTCGCTAACGTTGTATGAAAATATTAAGATACCCAAGCAAACATTCCTTTTTTTTGTAGGAATCTTTGCTTGGGTATCTTAATATTTATACTTGAGTATCTTAATATTAAAACTTAAACTGTTTTATATAACGGGCTAATGTATTACGTATGCCTACCTCTCAGGGGAGATATAATCTTGTATACGCTATAATCTTGTCTATTGGTTACAACCAAATCAAAGGATCCCTTGAACACGCACCGCAAATGGCATATATTTTAGAACAAGGAATTTTCGAGAAACTAGAACTGAAAAGCGAAGAATTTTCTTATATTTATAGAATCAAGGAAACCTTATTTATAGAATCATTTCCACGGAAAAACAAGATTTTTTCCTCATATTACAGTTATTTAGATGGAAACGTCTCCTACTTGTCTCATAAGATAATCTGAGCAAGAAAACTGGTAAAACATTTCATTCTTAATATTTTTGAATTGAAATCGCTAGAGAACCATTTAGGTCAAAAATCGAAAAAGAAAAACTAAAGTTGTCAAAAATTTTATATCAGTTTCTACGTATTGTGTGACAGCCCTACTATCACTGTATTTATATAGATTAGACGTTTATGGATCGTCAAGTAACTAAGTACTGCGACATATGTTACGGTTTTAAAAGCCTTATCTAGAGTTATAAAAAAGGCAGCCGTCGCTCAGGAGGCCTGGCAGATGCGTAACATCGAAATTATGTTGTACAAGTTATATGCATAAAAGAACAGATTACGACAGGAACTAATATGGCATAATAGTATTAATAAATGATTACTATTTTTTTCCAGAAAAAGATGATTTTTAAGGTAGCGGGTATGCATGCAATTTTGTTTGGTAACACCAAAGGCCATTAATGTTACCGAACTGTACTAAAACCCCACACGCAAACACTCTCAGTAAGTTAGGCTGCCGGCTCCCTTGCTCAATGAACGAAGTGCAGTAATAAATTGCTATTATTTAGACGTTGATTTTCTGTGAGAGTGAAGTACTACCCCGAATGAACCGGTGCGTGGCTATAGACTGTCTCCAGTATGATCCTACCACATAAAATGTTGATTTCCTGATATGAAACATGTATATAATAGTTATTATCGCTCTAAGTGTATCAAAATCTCAAAACTAAATATTAATATTAAATTAAAACAGAGTTATTTGATTAATTTTAATACCAACATCATAAATCATTTTGGTTCATATTTATTATCAGCAAAAACTATAATATTGTACAACTAAATTCTAAAATCAGCTGCATAAATAATAAATATATGAAATATTCTATTTCAAATAGTTTCTGACGAGTTCATACAGATAAATAAAATTTAAATATTTGCAAAGTAGTATGACGTATAACAAGTCTCCACGAAACTCCATGATAGTTAATGATACCTACTACGATCGCCAACCTTCCTGCCAAGTATGACGATTATAGGCCTATTTCCAATCATCATCAGCACAACTCATATATTTTCCACTGCTGGGCTTGAGCCTCCTCCATAATGGGAGGGAAATTGACCTACTATACCACGCTGGTCAGATGGGTTGGTATATTAGGTATATAATGGTTTTATTTCTGCGTTAATTGTCTAGCATAAATGTTATCTGTAATAATCTCTTAGTCGTCTTTTACGACACCTATAGACAAGAAAGATGGTGGTGAATTGTATTCTTATTCAGTTACCACATGGAAAACCCTATAAATAAATCCGGTATTTTCAATATTCTATAAATATCTTTAATTTCTCAATAATTCGAATAGTTTACTAAGTTTATGGTCGTACGACTAAGGTGTTTCATGCCCAACAAGTCATCGTTATTTCATTTTATATACCCGTTACAACATCAGTTATTAAATTTTAATTCACATTTTTGAAATAATATAAGGGCGAATTGTAATATAAGTCCTCAAGTCCACCTGTAACCAAAAGCGGTGAAGTATTAGTAAGTAATCAAAACGCAGGTAAAATAAAAAAATCATTATACAAACGCGTTGGTGACGCAGTAAGGATAAAATTTACCAACCCAAAGTCTTTCCCGTAGGTGTCATAAAAGATGACTGAAGGATATAATATGCATATAACATCTATGCAAGAGAAGGAAAGCTTGAAATGAAACCCTACAACAACCCGTCTAATCAGCTTGGTCAAATCCTTTCCATTGTGTAGTAGGCTCGAGCCCAGCAGTGGGACATATATGTGCTGAAATGATAATTAGATAATACAAACGCGAAACAAATCGTAATAAAATTGTTTTATTTCATCAGAAAATCATTATCCTATAAATATATCTGCTTTGTTTTCACTACTCGTATTTCTCACAAAGCTAGACACATAAGTCCCTAAATAACTTGAAAGACTTTGTTATTTTTGTTACTTCCTCTGAAGTATATGTACAAGATAAATGCATATCGTAGGCCTAATAATGTTTTATATATAAAGGTTCCTTTATTTGATTTAAGTAATACCTTGTTGGTATTACAACACAAGGGCACAAAGATACGTCCACTGTTAACAAGCTTCCCAGGAATGTATTGAAGAAAATACGTTTACAAAAAACAAAAATATGAATTATATACCATTTTTATCGCTTATATTAAAAAAATCTAATTAATTTTTTTAGCGAATGGCAGTGTTAAAGAAGAATGACTAAGTTCTTAATATTAATAATATTCCATCAATTATTAGGAATTCCGTGTGGTGACGGAGTAAGGATACTGTTCACCACTCCCTATCTTGCCCGTGGATGTCGTAAAAGACGACTATGGGATATAATATGCACATAACATCTGTACAAGAGAAGGAAAACTTGAAATAAAACCCTATATCAACATGTCTGACCAGCATGGTATTGTAGGTCAAATTCCCTCCCATTGTGGAGGAGGCCCGAGCCCAACAGTGGGACGTATATGGGCTACGATGATGATGATGATGATTAGGAATATACAAGAAATTAAGAAGGTGGAGATTGAGACAAATAACTATTCGATCCGACTGTTAATTTATTTTTAGCCTAGTTTTGGGAGTTTGAGAACAATTTAGGACCCCTTTGGGTTCAAATCATAAATATATTTGTTTATATTTACAATATACACGTTACTTATAATTATTTTTAGGGAAATTACATTAATTAAGCCAATTAACTGTTTTGTTTCAAATATCACTTGAAAAATTTACTAGACCAGCAATATGTAATTTCAATATTTCCTATTATAAATTAAAACATTGACGGAGAACTAAATATAATACAAAAAAATAAGAAAACAAACTACGAGTATATCTAATTACGAGTTAAAAGGCACCTAAAAATTAGTCAAACAGTTCGTCATCGTTCCAGCTCAAACGCGGCCCACTGCTGGGCTCAAGCCTTCGCCCAATAGGAGGGAAATTGACCTACTATACCATAGTGGTCAGACATGTTTGTATAGGGTTAAATTTCAAGTTTTTCTTCTCTTGCACAGATGTTATATGTATATTATATCCCTTAGTCGTCTTTTACGACATCCACGGGCAAGATAGAAAATAGTGAATGATATTCTTATTCCGTCAAACAGTTAACGTGAAGATTTATAAACACCGAAGTCAAAAAAACTATTCTATGAAGAAAATCATAAGCACCTGTCACTATACCACCCATAATTTACCTCAACAGCTCAATTCAATACTGAAGTATTAAATTTTTATAACTTAGACATTATTGTAATGATGTCTAGACAAAGCGGAATGTCCAACACCTTTCAGTTCTAATAAAACCGTTAAAGAAAATGCACAGTGACATTTATTTCGTGAGTATTTAGGTCCCAATTGGCGCCGAGTTTCATTGTTCTATGAATGAAAGTGCTTACGGATGTTGCTTCTAGACGGCGAATGTGAAATGTCTTGCATTTTCTTCATTTCGCCATTATTCGCTAACTGTGATTAGTTACAAATGAGAACTCAGACTTAATTATTAGAACTCAAACTTAATTATTTGAGAAAGTGTGTGACGGGCACAGAAGATAAATTTTGAATTTAAATTATAACTTCATCGTTTCGGCTCATATATGTCCCACTGCTGGACTCGAGCCTATTCCGTAATAGGAGGAATATTGACCATAGATACGCTGGTCATATGGATTGGTATAAGGTTTTATTTTTAGTTTTCTCTCTTGCATAGACGTTATATACATATTATATCCCTTAATCATCTTTCATGATATCCACGGGTAAGAAAGAGAGTGGTGATTTGTATTCTTACTCCGTCCCCACATGGAAAAATAAAAAAAAAATAGTATATATAAACTTAGACTTTATTCCGTGTGATAATGGAGTAAGAACACAAATCAGCACCACCTCTCTTATCTGTGGGTGTCGAAAAAGGCGGCTAAGGAATATCTTGTACATATAAAGACGATGCAATAGAAGGCAAACTCGAAATAAAACCCTATGCCCTATGCCACCCAGTGTTGGGCTCAAGCCGCCTCCAAAATAGGAAGGAAATTTACCTACCATGTAACGCTGGTCAAATGAGTTGGTCCAGGATTTATTTCAAGTTTTCCTTCTTTTGCATAGACGATATCTATTATAATCCCATAATCGTTTCTTACGACACCCACGGGAAAAAAAGGGACGTGGTGAATTTTATTTTTAATCCGACACCACACAAAAACTAGACTTCATATTATTATTGAAATTTCTTTCAGTCTGTCAAAGAATACAATTACATCTTTACTTAACCGATTTTTACGATTTTCACGGAGAATTAGCGAGTGATATCGTACTTGATTATAAATCCATTACGATACAATCAAGGAGTCTGTTTATTCTAGTAAAAAGATAACCCAACATTCGAATCATCTCAACAAATCAATGTTTGTCTGGTACAAGTTATGAAATAATAATCTCTTCCCACTCACGAAGTAGGACGTCCTTCTGTGAAACTATTGGGTGCCGAGTGGAAATGTCAAGATAACGGAATAACTTCACTTATTACTTAGAGTCAACAAAGTGATATTAATTACTTCTTGAGAAGAGCACGGTGAACAGTCTGTTAACTTTCTCAAGCTAAATATACGCTTTAATTATTTATATTATATTTTTCCGTGAAGCGATGAAGCAATAGTTATAACCGCCTTCAAAAACGGGGGAGGTTCTCAATTCGACTATAGTTTTTTATTTATGTGTGTTAGCTCAGAACCTTCGAATGGGTGAACCGATTTTGATGTTTCTTTTTTATGTGAAAGCTAATGCTTTTCGTGTGGTCCCATTTAGTTTGGTCTTTTACACGGGCAGACGAAGATGTCTTATGTCTAAAAAGTCATCGTTATTTCTCTATACTTAATAGTAGAATTGAAAATGTGAACAAACAGCGCATCTGATTACAAACGCGATAAAATTTTTTCATGTTCACACGGTTATTTATACGACACCTACGGTTATTTCTACGACGCCTAAAAACCAGTTTAATTCTTTTTGTCTATCTGTCTGTCTGTTTGTTCCTGGTTATCTTCAAAATTACGGGACAGATTTTACTACCAAACCTATGTAAGGAGAAATAGCTTAAGTTACTCCTCATATAGACCTGCTATATAAGGAGTAACTTAAGCTATTTTTCCGTTTACAAAAACGCTATGAAATTTTCTCTGGTCCGGGATTTGAACCTAAGGCGAGGAGGCAATGAGAGATATTTCAAATTTTACATGAACATATCCTAAAAACGCTGCCATATGCGATAACTTTTTTGCATATTTATATGTTTACCTAATATGATTACCTACACAATTAAAAAAATAAAACAATATTATTATCATTACATAAAACAAAATTAAATAACACAAAAACAAAATTATGTCACAAAATATATTATAAGTTCAACTACATTCTTTGTAATATTCGTAGATAATTACAAAAATGTTTCTTACATTAATGACATTTGTTTTTTCGTAGTAAATATATATATGATGATATTTTAACTAATTTCAGATATTATAATGCTAATGTTATGTGTGGGCTGGTAGCAAATGTTTCTACGCCTCGTCTTTGAGTATATAAAAATATCAACATTCATGTATTTGACATTTTTACATATTTAAGGCAAAATACCTGTTCATACAATCAATCACACATCAATCAATTATATTTATCTTATATCTTTAACCGAGCAATTCTTGTAAATATATATATTTTCAGGATCTCGGAAACGGCTCCAACGATTTTGTTGAAACTTGGCATACTAGAGGATTCGGGCCGAAAAAATCGATCTAGCTAGGTCTTATGTATAGAAAATATTGTTTTGTCAGTTTTTTTGGCAGCCAATATAATAACATTAAATTTTAAAAGAATATGAATTCAAATTTTGCCATCAATGTCATGAGTTACGATAGCTCAGTGGCGAAGTAGTCAGGTTTCATTTTATTTTTGACAGCGGCGACAAACGGCGTCGGATCGAATCTCGGTGTTATTATTATTCTCTTTTTGTAATTTTTATATAATTTTCATTATTTTTTTTTTTATTAATATATATCTAAATAAATGCTACAAAAATACTCCGAGCGAAGCTCGGTCAACCTGATATTTGATATTATAATATCAATGAATATAATTGATTGAATTAGGCGATATATAGAGGAAATCCATTTTTATTTTAAAATGGAAGGAAGGAAGGGAGACCTACCACTTTCCCACGGTAATCAATATACCGCACACCACATGCGCAAATGCGCATTTGAAGCCAAACCGTCCTGAGAGTGCCTTGTTTAAGAGGCGAAACACGTGTGGAAGTTCTGCGAAAAATTGCAAGTTAATGTTCTGGAAGGTGCTCATCACGTGAGAGTAAGATTTCCTTATTTTCTAGTCCACCTTAATCCTATCCCGTATTCCTTTTATTGTGGTATGCGGTATATTGATTACCGTGGGAAAGTGGTGGGTCTCCCTTCCTTCCTTCCGTTTTAAAATATCAATAAAGTTAATATTTTAACTATGATATTTTAATATTTCACTGTGTAGAGTCGTAAAAGTTATCTAAGCGATCACTAGGGGACTAGAAATAACACTTTTCTAGGAAACTTACAGGACTAGCTGCCTTAGATATACACGTCCCACAGCTAGGCTTGAGCCTTCTCCGCAATAGGAAAGAAATTAACCTTTCTATACCATGCTAGTCAGACAGGTTGGTATAGGATTTTATTTCGAGTTTGTCTTTTCTTGCATTGATGTTATATGCTTATTATATCCCTTATTCTGTCACCACGCGGCAAACTATAAAAACACAAACTATAATCTTATATCTTTAAACGAGCAATTCTTGTATATATATATATATATATATATATATATATATATATACATATATATATATATCTCGGAGACGAATTTTATTGAAACTTGGCATACTAGAGGTTTCGGGTCCAAAAAATCAATCTTGCTAGGTTTTATTTATAGAAAATGTTATTTTGTCCGTGTTTTTAGCAAAACAAACAACGACATTAAATTTTAAAAGAATATGAATTCAAATTTCGTTCTCAACGTAATCAGTTACGATAGCTCAGTTGGGGAGACGGCTGGTTTTATTTTGGGTTATGTGGCTTGTAAACAGCGTCAGTTCGAATCTCGGTGTTGTTATTATCCTCTTTTTGTAATTTTTTATATAATTTTCATTGCTTATTTTTTATTAATATACTAACAACCCGCACTCGCCTCGCTTCGGTTATAGGTTATAGTCGTTTTACCCGCGTAGTTCCCGTTCCCGTGGGAATACCGGGATAACATATAGGCTAGTTTACACTCTGATATTATAGCTTTCCATTGGTGAAAGAATTTTTAAATCGGCCCAGCCGTTTTGAAGATTACCCGGAACAAACAGACAGACAGACAGACAGACAAAAATTTTTTAATTGCTATTTTAGGCATAGGTGTCGTGCAAATAACCGCGTGAGCATAAAAAAGCCTATTATTTTGACATTACAAACAGACACTCCAATTTTATTTATTGGTATAGATATCTAAATAAATTGGACAAAAATATTCCGAGCGAAGCTCGGTCAACCAGATATTAACACATTAAACTACAAAAAAATTGGCCAAATGCGAGTCGGACTCACGCACAAATGGTTCCGTACCATTGACTAGATAAACAAGTGCCTCCCTATTGCCATTATCGATATTGAGCAAAAAATCAAGTTTGTTGTATAGGACCCACCTTAAATATTTATTTTATTTTTAGTATTTGTTGTTATAGCGGCAATAGAAATACATGTCAATTTCAATATCAATAAGAGTTATTAGAATCAAATTAAAATTATATGAAATTAAATATTAATATGAATGTCAATTTTGTTATGTGTAATTTTGAATGTCAATGTTTTAAGTTAAATATAAATTAAAAATAAATAGAATAGATTATTTTGGATATTTCCAGAATTAATTATAATTGACATGTAGGCCAATCGCATGTCTCATAATGGGACAGTCAAATCGTCCTGCTACGACCTTCAGGATACTGTTGGTGCTGCCCCGGACACGGCTTAACATCGAGGCTGCCCGCTTACGCATGATAGCATGGAAGCCATCCACCCTGGCGTCAGCAAACATACCAGACGCGCTGCAGCGCCACGGCAGCCCCAACAGCATCCTGAATGCGTTATTATACTGCACACGGAGGGCGCTGATTGCCTTCCGCGAATAGCAGACCCACAGGCTGCACGTGTAGAAAGATTGGCAGAATGCTTTGAAAAGAGAGATTTTCACCTCAACTGTGCAACGTGCAAATCTGCGTGCCAGCATATTGCTTCTGACAGCCAACGCCCTGCGTTCCCTCTCAATGTCCTCAGCATCTTTGAGATCCTCACATATCCAATGGCCCAAGTACTTAAAGCGAGAAACTCTAGCCAAGGGGACACCGGCCAGCAATAGAGGCGGTACGGTGTTCGTCTTAAAGGCCCTTGACTGAAAGACCAGATACTCACTCTTCTTGACATTATACCTAAGCCCATGTGCCTAGGCATATTTCTCACATATACCGAGGAAAGCTTCATAAAAGATCTAGAAAGTGTAAATTACGTTTCGGTAAAATCGATGCTTTGAGTAATAATAACAAATTAAGTTTAGTACAAAAGTTTTCTCTCTGTTTGTAATTAAATCGTGGGCGGGCCTACGTTGAAACTAGTTTTGTGTATCTTTCATAAGGGTCTAGTTTGGATATAGTTAGCAAATAGGTTGTCAAATTGGTCTTGGCTCTTTATTGTAGAATATTACGTTTATTTTTTTAATTTTATTAAGTATATTTCCATGAACTGATGAATTAAGAATACAGTTCACAGTCTTGTCCGTCTTATCATAAAAGACAGCTAAAGGATTAAATATGCAAATAATATTTATGGTAGAGAAGGAAAACTGCTGTGCTGTGTGGTAGCGGCTGCGAATACTACCAACCCTTGCTTTGCTCGTGGGTGTCGTAAAAAACGACTAAGAGCCCTAAATTGACCCGGACCAACTCCATCTGGTACCATTTGGGTCAACGATTACATTCCCAAGGAGGGTTGACGTCAGGCAAGCGGCCGGTCATAAAAGTTATTGCCGAGGCTTTTTGCAATATGTCAAAACAGATGACATATTGCGTCGACCCCGAGTAATTGGGATAAGAGCAAGATGATGATGGTAGAGAAGGAAAACTCGAAATAAAAACCTATACCAACTCGTCTGACTAGCGTACTATAGGGGGACAATTTCTCTTTTATTGTGGTGGTTTGATGAAAAGATCTTATGTTAGAAAACTCTCATCACAGCTATTTATACTGCCCACTGTTGGGCTAGAGTTTCCTTTCCAATGGGAGGGGAAAATGATCTACTATACCACGCTTGTCAAACGGGTTTCATTTCGAGTTTTCCTTCTCTTGCTGTTATCTGCAAATAATTCTTTAATCGTCCTTTATGACATCCACGGGTAAAAAAAGAGGTGGCGAATTGTATTCTTACTCCTAAAATTGACATTTTATACCATATTGGTCAGATAGATTGTTTCAGAATATTATTTCAATTTTACCTTCTTTTACAGAGATGTTTTAATCATAAGTCCCTCTTCGTCTTTTACGACATCCAATGACAAGATAGGGTACAACAAAATATTTAGGAATTATGTAGTCTAAAAATGTTAATATAACTGGTATCACAGAAATATTGTCAATGATAAAAACCATTGAACCACAGATATGCAGTACAAAACTAACATTTAGACATTCAGAGATATTTCTGTGGCGTATAATTACAGTTTAAGCCTTATAACGATATGTTAATTCGTATAAAGTCGTCTAGTTCAAACTAAATTGCTATTAATTTCGCACTCGGCTGTTGACACCGAAGCTGGTACGTTTAGTTCTTTAATTCACTGTTTATTTATATACAATGTGACTTTTAAATTGGGTGTATCAAAGAGCGCTTTAAAAACTACTAAAAATAGATCAGCATTAAAATTTAGTATGCGGTTTTGAATTTAACTTTTAAAGTGGTGGAATAAATAATGTTATTTTAAATTACTGTAAAAACTTTGGAGTAACGAATTACTTTTTTTTTTCAGAAAAAGAAAGCAGAGAAGGAATATATTTCTACGTCAATAATAAAAATATGATGAATCTTTTTCAAAATAAAACTTTTTTATACGCTGTCATATTTTGAGATTTAAAGTGAGAGAGTTCTAAAGTGCGACGTATTAAAATAACAGTACAGTAATTTACAATTTTCATAATAATAATTGAAATGAAACATAAAACTTATCAAATTTTGTGTGTTTGTATTTTTTAAATGTAACACCTAAAGGTAGGTTTCATA
This sequence comes from Lymantria dispar, assembly GCA_032191425.1. Classification (NCBI taxonomy): domain Eukaryota; kingdom Metazoa; phylum Arthropoda; class Insecta; order Lepidoptera; family Erebidae; genus Lymantria; species Lymantria dispar. The sequence goes on from CM063449.1 coordinate 1,888,609, forward strand.
ACTAAGCTCAAAATCCCGAAGCGGGTTATGCTTGTGATTTCTCTGCGAGATGGAATTCGAAATACAAAAATCTGTACAAGAACGGGTATAACCGATATAGCACGAAGAATAAGCAGTCTGAAATGGTAAACCACATTACTTGGCAAACCGATAACCACTGGTGAAGAAAGGGTCTCAAGTGGCGACCGCGTATCAGACGACGCAGTGTAGGGTGCGCCGACCTCCAGGTGCACAGATGACCTAGTAAAACGTGCTGAGTGTCGTTGGATGTAGGCGGCACAGAATCGCACTTTGTGCCGAAACATAAGCGAGGCGTACGTCTAACAGTGGACGGTGGTAGACTAAATGATAATGATGATACATAACTTTGGAAAACAATATACAAAAATTATATTTGTATACATCTACGTGTGTTGACGGTATGAATACAATCCACCCCCTATTTTACCCGTTGGTATCGTAAAAGACGACTAAGAGATTATAATTATATTCAAATAACATTTATGTAAGAAAAGACAAGCTCGAAATAAAACCCTATACCAACACGTCTGATCAGCATGACGTAGTAGGCAACTTTCCTTTCTATCGTAGAGGAGGCCCGAGCCCAGCAGTGGGCTACATATAAGCTGAAATAACGATGAATATAGATATAAATAACCACAACTCTTCAAAGCGATAACCACAGTACTTGCTAAGAGAATTAAAATCTTATATCTTTAAACGAGCAATTCTTGTATATATCTATATATATTCAGGATCTCGGAAACGGCTCCAACGATTTTGTTGAAACTTGGCATACTAGAGGATTCGGGTCCAAAAAATCGATCTAGCTAGGTTTTATTTATAGAATAAAATAAAATGTTGTTTTGTCCGTGTTTTTAGCAAAGTAAACAATGACATTAAATTTTAAAAGAATATGAATTCAAATTTCGATGGCAACGTCATGAGTTACGATAGCTCAGATGGGAAGGTGACAGGTTTTAATTTTGGTATTTTTTTCAATCAAACAGCGTCGGTTCGAATCTCGATGTTATTATTATTCTCTTTTTGTAATTTTTTATATATTTTTCATTATTTATTTTTTATTTTTTAGTAATATATATCTAAATAAATTCGATAAAAATATGTCGAGCAAAGCTCGGTCAACCAGATATTTACTTTTTATACACATACATATTGGTATTGTAAAATTAATGGCACGAGCCAGACTTAATACCTTGCTACAGTGACTCTTTTCACTCGCTCACTTAGTCTGAAAGGACATGAGCAAACGAGAATTTCTTTCCCATTCATTTAAAACATTCATATAGCTTACATATCGAATGAAATTCAATTATTATTCTTTATCTAAGGCAATGTTTTATGTCTACAATACTTGTAATGTTTTTATATCAGTTGCTTTTCTGAGTGATTTAAATGTAATCCACTCGAATGTATAATGTATCGTGAAATTTCATCTGTTTAAAGTCAAGATGTTTGTTTGTAAGCAATTGAATTGTTGTTTATAGTTAGTAATAAGCATCAATTTACATTTGTATGAAACTAAATATTAGTCTGTGAAGTGGCAGAGTTCAAGATTTCTTTCTTTCTTATAAATATTATAAAAGAATATTAAAAGATATAGGTAACTAACAGACCCAACAGACGTTTTGTCCAAATCTATAAAAAACTGTAATAGGAATTCTACTTGAAATCGATCGCAGCGCCACCTATTGGTTCCAAATATTAATCTAAACCATTCTCGAACCCACTTAACACACACAAAAATTTCTTTAATATCGATCCAGCCGAAGGACTTCAATTATAAACACACGAACAGACGATTTATATAAAGATTAGCACCATCGCACAATAGGAAAGCTAGAAATAGACCCTGTATCAACCCATCTCGACGCCTACGTCACAGACGGTCTAATGTCCTATACTAGAACACTTTCCACCCATTATCAAGGCGGTTTGTGCTCAAAAGTGCATTTGTTTTTAATGCTGTTAGTGGCAGATGACCAAACAGTAGGTACATCTTATGGAAAGTGATGTTGTCGCTCATTGACATTTGCTAGGCCGCGGCCTATAGTAAAAAAGTGACTAGAATGTCAATACGTCTAATGAGGTTCGGTAATACTAAAGGCATAACCAAAACCCATCACACGCAAACACCCTCAGAAAATTTTCATGCCGATTTTCTCGCTCACCGAACAAATTGCATAAATAATTTCTACTACTCAAACGTTGATTTTCTGCAAGAATGTGGTACTACCCTGAATGGACTGGCCTATGGCTTTAGACAGACCACTATCGGCAGTTTTCTCCTGCTACATATAAAACGCATTTGGTTAAAGAATTAAAGGTGGTCTTTAAAAAACTTTGCTTTGAATGAAAATTCATCATCATCATCATCATCGCAGCCTACATACGTCCTACTGTTGAGCTCGGGTCTCCTCTCTGCAATGGGAGGGAATTTGACTTATTATATCATGCTGGTCAGACAGGTTGGTATAAGGTTTCATTTCGAGTTTTCCTTCTTTTGCACAAATGTTATATGCATATGGTATGAAAATTATAGGAACTAAATACCTGAAATATTTGTTATGTGTTATTTTAAGACCTGTCCCTAGATTTGCTGTGTGATATCGTCTTCATAAACTCTAAATAGTGTAAAATTACAAATCAAATCATTCTCTTATGAATCTCACAAGTGTTCTGCGTAGTAATACAACCTATACACTGAAGAGGTCATTCGCTAGACAATTACACCATCTGTGCAGTCGGTAATATTGCAATGAAATGTTATTACAAGGTTTCAGCAAAGTGTTATATCTCAGAGTTTGGCTCTTTTCAAATCGTTTTCTTAATCCCCGACACAAAGGAAGAGCGTTATGAGTATTAAGAGATTTTGTGTGTTTTTCTATGCAATCGTAACTCTAAACAAGTGGATCGGTTATGATATGTTTTTTTAAAACTGTCGTGACTGAGATGAATTGTAGCTATAATAAATGAATATCTGGTTTTTTTGGTTATGCTCACTGAATATGGTTATAATAGCCCGCTGAGTTTCTTACCGAATCTTCTCAGATTGAGACCGCGTTCCGATCCGGTGTTAGATTATTAGATTGTTTCAAACAAAGTGTAAATTTAACGATTACTTCACTTTCAAACATATGCCAACGTTTCAAATACCTATATATGATGGCACCATTTACCTATTCTGATGATGGAGCTCGAAGAAGACAAAATCCTATTAGTAAATTAATCAAATTTGGGCTCAATGGATTCGTCTTAACTAGTTCTGAACAATTCTCCTGATGAAAAGGATCTGATGCTTACCTTAATAACAAAACAACTAACAAAAAACCAGCTAAGTGCGAGTCGGAGTCGCGCACAAAGGGTTCCGTACCATTATCTATAAAAAAATCGCGATTTTGGTATGGGAGCCCCCTTTAAACATTTGTTTTTTTTTTTAGTATTTGTTGTTATAGCGGCAACAGAAATACATAAATTGTGAAAGTTTCGACTGTCTAGCTATCGCGTTTATGGAGATACAGCCTGGTGACAGACAGATGGACGGATAGACAGCGAATAGGGTCCCGTTTTTACCCTTTGGGTACAGAACCCTAAAACAGCCGGTATTCAAATAAAAATCAATATGTCTGAACAATAAATAATTAAATTTACAAAGCCAATACTCGTTCATGAGCATTCTTTTCAATATATTTTATGTTTTTATTGCATTTTTCTCATTAGTTATTCGTTACCGAACTTCAAAGATTTTATTTCTCATGAAGCTGACAGTCAAAGGGTTTCCGAACGAAATTTAAGCACAATATATTTTTTAAATTTTGATCGATATATATCTTTTGAAATTAATAATTTATTGCTGATTTGTATATTTCGTGTCCCTTTATTTATAACAATATTACGTTTCATCATCATTCATCATTTCAGCTCATATATGTCCCACTGTTGGGCTTAAGCCTCCTTCACAATAGGAGGGAAATTGACCTTACTACCTGACCGACTACTATACCATGCTGGTCAGACAGTTTGATAGAGTTTTATTTCGAATTTTTCCTCTATTGCATAGATGTTATATGCTTATTATATCCCTTAGTCATCTTTTACGACATCCACGGGCAAGAGATGAGGTGGTGAGTTGTATTCTTACTCCGGCATCACACGTATAAAAAAAAATTAACAAAAATATATTATATTTAATAAGATAAAAGTAAAAACTAAAACCCAACTACGACAAAAAACGAGTTATTGTATAAATATGGATAAAGTCACGAGTAAACGCTAATGATTTAAATATTTTAGAAATGTACAAGTAACGCCCTTTCCAATGATATGAAACATGACATTCTTCTCAAATTTATTTTTAACACTGTCTTTAAGACCTCTTAGAAGGCGTGTTATTAGATTCGGTGAAACATCATATAGCCTAAAACCAGCGGACGATCAAGATGCTTGTAACAATACCTCATTTGTCCGGTTCTAATAAGTAATTGAAGAACTATGAGGGAACAGATGAACTACATACATAGCCTGTCAAAATCATAATCCTCCGTAGTCGGGTAAAAAGAGAAAAATTGATTCAATAAAAATCATAAGCTTCTTTTTTTTGTTAAACTTTTATTTAATTATTTATGTCATCGACATTAAGCCATTCGGCAAAGTTTACGATCACACCAAATGCTTAGTACGCCTGTTCATATCATTTACAGAATATACCATACTTATTCTACTTTCGTTATAGCCTTATGATATTGGCACGGGTGGATAATATTACATTGATTAGTTTATGAAGACAAAAATGCCTTTTTTATATTTTAAAAAAGGCATTTTATTATATATATATTTATAACGAACTGAGTGAATTTTCTTTTTATTGTTTTTAAAAATAAACGGCCATTTGGCTCATCTGATGGATGGCGAATAGTAATTGCCAGTCGTGGGCTTCAGAATACACAAAGGGCACAGCCATATTGCAGTTTACCGTAATAGAAAAAGATGGAGAATTACAGCGACTAGAATAAGCTCAGGAGGGAAGGAAGGAATTACGCCTCGTAGGTTAAAAAAACATCACAAATCATCATGATCATTATTCTGCCCTTGTCTCTGTGGTGACGGTATATAAATAAAATTTACCACTTGCCCGTGAATGTTGTTAAAGATAATTGAAGGATATACTACGCATATATCTATGCAAGAAAAGAAAAACCCTACACTAACTTGTCTGACCAGTGTGGTATTATAAGATAAATTTCCTCCCTATTGTAGAGGAGATTCGAGCCCAGCAGTGGGATGTACATGAGCCGAGATTTTGATGCTCAATCTGCCGTTATCACAAGTACTTTATCCATCTTATGTATATATATCATCATCATCATCTTGCTCTTATCCCAATTACTTGGGGTCGACGCAATATGTCATCTGTTTTGACATATTGCAAAAAGTTTCGGCAATTACTTTTATGACCGGCCGCCTGCCTGACGTCAACCCTCCTTGGGAATGTAATCGTTGACCCAAATGGTACCAGATGGAGTTGGTCCGGGTCAATCTAGGGCTCTTAGTCGTCTTTTACGACACCCACGAGCAAAGCAAGGGTTGGTAGTATTCGAAGCCGCTACCACACAGCACTTATATATATATATATATATATATATATATATATATATATATATATATATATATATATATATATATATATATATATATATATATATATATATATATATATATATATATATCCATCCATCCATCTATATCCATCTTATATATTGCAAGAGTTGTTGGCAATAGTTTTATGGCCGGCCGCCTGCCTGATGTCAACTCTCCTTGCGAATACAATTGTTGACCAGACAGAATTGACCAGATCGATGAAAAGAGGTTCTTTTATCATATTATCAGCCACAAACAATGTTATGTTTGAAAGTATTCGTAACCGCTAGCAGACAGATGACTAACTCGAAAATAGTAGCCTATATTTACTATTCATATCAGCATAATTTAATAGACTAACTTCTATAGATAAAATACTTTATATAAACATTATCTGAATTCAATTCTTTCAATCTTCATTTCACTTATGCACATCACAATTTTAAAACCTTTTAAAAGTCTATTCAAAGATTTTATCGCAAATCCAAACTTACAATATCAATTGACTTCGATTGATATGCAATGTTAATATAGTTGAGCACCAAATTGGAAACCCTTCTTCATTCTCAAAGATATTTTACCTTAAAGAGATATTAACCTTAGGAGTAATGCTTCGTAAAACTTGTTATAAGTTTGCTCAAGTCGCGTGAATTGGCTCTTTAAATATATGTGTTTGCTTTATAAATTTTAATTTTAAAAACCAATATACCTTGTTTTCGTCAAATATACTTTTACTTTTCAGCTAAAAAGTTTTTTAGAGTTTCTAGCCTACGATATAAAGAAAGAAGACCTATTTAGAAAGAAAAATATAATTAAGTTTCAAAAAGAAAGCATGGGAGAGGGAATAACTGCTATTGAAAAGTTTTTGTACGGGCAACCTTTCTTCTAAATTGTCAGCCATGATTACTTGAAATTCAATCATCATCATCATCTCGGCTTGTATACAGCCCACTGCTGGGCTCAAACCTTCTCCACAATTGGGGAGGAAATGACTGACTATATCACGCTGGTACTTACCAACTTACCGTAACGTAACTTCCAAATAAATACGGTCTTCTCAACTCATAAACGTCCCAGCACTGCGCTCGAGTCTCTTCTCCTATAGGAGGGAAATTAACCTACTATACTATGGTCAAACGTATTGGTAGAGGGTTTTATTTCGAGTTTTACCCCTCTTGCATAAATGACATATGCATATTAAATCCCTTAGTCATCTTTTACGACATCCACGGACAGGATAGGGAGTGGTGAATTGTATTCTTAATCTGTCATCACACGGAATAAATATCATACTTAAGGATAATGTTCTGAGTAAGAAAAATAAAAGCTTAAATGCATAAACATATTATCATTGTAATATCATTTTTATATTTAAAAAACATGATGTTAACGTCTTGCTTTTCATGTGGTAACGGTAAGAATACAATTCAACAACCCTTCTTTCACCCGTGGCTGTCGTAAAAGACGACTAAAAAATTTAATATGCAATACAACATATAAGAGAATATAATTATATAAGAGAAAGTAAACTCGAAATGAACCACTATGCCAACACGTCTATTCAGCGTGGTATAGTAGGCCAATGTCACTCTTATTATGGAGGTTTGAGCCCAACAATTGGACGGTTATAAGCTAAAATGATAATAAATCTTGCTGTTTCTATAACAAATTACAATCTTGTTATCTATGTATATATATAAAAGAAAGTCGTGTTAGTTACACTATTTATAACTCAAGAACGGCTGTACTGATTTGGCTGAAAATTGGTGGGGAGGTAGCTTAGATCCAGGAGAAGGACACAGGATACTTTTTATCCCGTTTGATCGCGTTCCTGTGTGACGTAACATAAAACGTCAAAGAGAATACAAGTCTCTATGAAGCGTGGTATAACAATAAGGCATCTGACATGTAATAACAAAACGCAAATGGCAGCTATAGACAGACTATATTTTTGGCAATTTAAAAAATATATGTAAAAAAAATGATGGCGCTACGAAGTTCGCCGGGTAAGCTAGTATGATATAAAAAGCAATTATATCATCTAAGTTTCAATTTATTGATATCTCAGGTATAAAATATATTAAATATCACGCTGACAGCTGTGAACACTTCTAAAGTAAGAAATATATTAAAAATGTTTAATAAAATTCCGTTAGAAATTATAATACCTCATTTTAATGAATGATTTTGAAATCCTTCTCCTATTTCGGGCTAAATATATCTCAAATAGAAATGGGAAAGTAAAACGGCAGGTTAAGGACCTACCTCGTCTCACCAAGGACGGTTTGGACGGGGTATGCTTAGATTAAGCTGTCGAATAAAGTATTAAACACTACTTTTACCTAGGTCGCATTTTGATAGAGTGATTGATTTAGAATAAATAGCAGTAGACTCAAGCCTATTCTATATGGTGATGAATTGTATTGTTACTCCGTTACCACACGGCATAGGAATAATGCTAACTACTTGCGATCCTTAATTGTCATTTACGATCACCTTCACGTAAGGAAGATTTGATGGCCATTGTATTTTAACTCCATGATCACATAAAAACACATGTTCACAAACAAAAACTATTTTAATGGGAATAGAATCCACGAAACACGGCAAAAGTAATGATATTTGAACAACTCTGCTATCTGTGCTATCAACTTCGATTCCTCTCAAGGATTTCCATTGTATTTTCTACCGAATAACAACAATTTTATTTACCTATTGAATTAAATATAATTATATCCATAATAGTTTTGTATTTACTAAAAGTAGGGCAAGGCGCGTATTTTGGCCTAGTTTTGCTGTTTGGTTCTCAGCATCAAATAAAACCTATGCGTAGCAAATCTATTGGCTAAATTACATCAAGCCGGATACAAATAAGATTCGCATGAAAAAAATAAATTACATTACAAGTGTTTGCCCCAAAATTGGTGTCTACCATGTTATTGTTTGCTGCGCAATTTGAAACTGAATTTATGTGAGAATTGATAGGCATGAACGAGTTCACATATTTTTACTCATTTTATTCCTTTATTCTCGTATTGCTGTGCACTGGCGGTTTACAAATACTACCAATCTTAATATTATATCTATCTGAGCCAACTCCATCTGACGTTCTCGGACCAATAATTATATTCCAAAGAGGGATTTACGTTAGGCGCCAGTCATAAGACTGTAAAACATTTTTCATACAAGGAAAAAAGGAGTAACATATCGTGTCAACACAAAGTAATTTTCCGTGCGGTGACGGACTAAGAATATAATTCACCACCCAATTTCTTGCCTGTGATAATACGCATATCATCTCTTAGTCGTCTTTTAAGACGTCCACGGGTAAGATAGGGAGTGGTAAATTGTATTCTAATTCCGTCACTACATGTACAACCAACATACCTACCCACCAGAGGAAGTCATTAGGCTGATAAGTCAGGCCACCGTCAATAAGAACCGGTTACTAGTGGTTTGCCCACATGTATGATAATAAGTTTTCTTATACGGTTGAACACCATGCATTCCATCACCCTGCAATACCATTATACCATACCATAGCCTCTCCATAAAAAAGGCTGATAGATAAACTTTCTGTATGGTAACCGAACAAAAATACAATTCACCAACGCCTATCTTACCTATGGGTATCGAAAAAAAAAAAGAAAATAAAAGAGATGAACGTCTATGCAGGAGAAGGAAAACTCTTAATAAAAACCTATGTCAATACGTCTGACCAGTGTGGTGTAGTAGATTAATTTTGCTCTCATTTGGAGAAGACTTGAGTCCAGCAGTGGGCGTGTAACTGGGATGATGGTGAGAGGAAAAAAATTGGCAAAACCGAAATAAAGATGTACTAATCCTATTGACTTCATGTTAACTGAAAACTGATAAACTTAACTCCATTCAGAAACTTTCTAGACAATGTATACGTATTTGCACACATTTATTTTCAAGGTTTTCTAAACTTTAAATAAATCTTCAAACAATTAGTTTTTAATTGTCGAAATAAGAAAAAGAAACAAGCCTGAATCGTTAATAATAATGAATTAATCAACTTTCGTAGGAAAACCTTTTAAGAGAATTATTTAAGGGCAATTTTTAAGTAAAATCTTAAGTTAAGTTTTAAATTATGCCAAAGTTATTTCTTGTGAATTATGTATAAATTTGATATCTTCCGGGTGGTGATGAAGTAAGAATACAATTAACCAGAATCATTTTTGATGTTTACGCAAGTATTACACGTTTTAAATAAAACTACTTTACGGATTTTATCAGACGGATGGTCTGTCCACCCGTAACCATGAACGCTGCAAAGTGTTCGAAACGTCGGGCAACCAAAAATCAAATACAAACGCGATAAAATCCCTAAAGTAGTTTTATTTAAAACTTTCACCAGGTCGTCGGTTCACCTAGTGGGGGGCGTCCTACACTGCGTCGTTTGAATAAAATAATGAATATTTATAATATTAATGCAAACTGCGAACAGATTAACTGTAGTCATGTGATAATTCATTTCCTAATATACTTATTTTTTAAAGAAAATCTTGGTATATAATAAGATCAAGCATTGCAAAGGAGAGTTTACAATTACACCTCGTCAAAGAACAACCGTATGTCTCTAGCATTAAGAGTTATCCTGTATAAGAATCGAATATTTGAAACCCTATATGCGAATACTACTTAGGTAATTACGTCATTTATACAGTCAAGTTTATAGTTATAGATATTTTTAATGCTTTGCGTAATTTTTTTCATTACAGGTCAGTACAGGTGTATTAATATGTATGTATTTAAATTATGCCAAAACCTAACTAACATCCCACTGTTGGGCTCGAGCATCCTCCATTGTGGGAGGGGATTTCATCTACTATATCACGTTGAGCCGACGTGTTGGCATAGGGTTTCATTTCGAGTTTTCCTTCTCTTGCAGCTATGTTATCTGCGTATTATTTCCCTTAGTCGTCTTTTACGACACCCACGGGCAAGAGAGGCAGTGATGAATTGTATTCTTATTCCGTCACCACATGGATTCATAATATTAATTTGCAACAGAATAAATTGACTGGTAGCCATATTTAAACAATACAATTTAACTATTATTAAAATCATTTTAGTAACTTCTATAAATAAAATTTTAAAAAATACAGTGCAAAACATGAAGCAGCCTAGCAGTTTGTCAAGCGATTGAAAAGAAGGTTATTTATGTGATAATCAAACTTTATAAGTACCAAACTAAAACCGCGTGCTGTCTACTAAAACTGAAGAACTTTCTCATAAAAATATTTCACTATATTTTCATCTAAGCATGCTAAAACGGATAAATTTATACATGTTTGACAGTCGTAAGTAAATTATAGCTCTCCAGAGGCGACTGACCAGCTCTTTACCCAAATATATCAATGTGAAAATAAATTAAAAAGGAAATATTTATATTTCTATATTTTACAACAAAAATTCTTTATGTAAGTATAACTAAAGATAAGGCCATATTTGGATTTACAATGTTTTAGATACACGAATAGAATACATCGTAGCTCTCAAGGGCAGGGACCGATTTTGATGCGGCTTTTTTCATTTGAAAGCCTGTTGCCATACAATAGTTTTTAGCTAAACATATTAGTTAATATTGATCCTCGATGAAATAATTCGCGCGTTCCAGTATAATGGTTAGATAATAATTAATTGATAATTCCTGTTGAAGAAAACATAATATTTTTTTTATTATTTTAGCTCGTGTCGGGGGGTTATTCAAAATTTTCAATTTTATATGAATCTTATATCTTTAAACGAGCAATTCTTGTATATATATATATATATATATATATATATATATATATATATATATATATATAAATATATATTCAAGATCTCGACAACAGCTCCAACGATTTTGATGAAACTTGGCATACTAGAGGTTTCGGGTCCATAAAATCGATCTAGCTGGGTTTTATTTATAGAAAATGTTGTTTTGTCGGTGTTTTTAGTAAAACAATACAGTGACATTAAATTTTAAAAGAATATGAATTCAAATTTCGTTGTCAACGTCAAGAGTTACGGTAGCTCAAGTGGGAAGTTGTCCAGTTCGCTTTTTGTTTTGTTTTGGCATTCAAACAGCGTCGGAACGAATCTCGGTGTTATTATTATTCTCTTTTTGTAGTTTTTTTATATTTTTTTTCATTATTTAATTTTATTTTTTATTAATATATATCTAAATAAATTCGACAATATACAACAAAAATATACCGAGCGAAGCTCGGTTAACCAGATATTTATAATTATGTCAGGCAACATAATATAAAATTTCGTATACGTTATTAATATCTTCAATACAGAAAATCATATAAACTTTTTAATGCTAGAAACTTAACTGAAATATCATGATTGGCTTTTAATATAAAACTGGTTTAATATAAATGTGAGTCTTCTTCTTCTCTGTAAAAAAGTATCATGACTTACCTGTTAAATGAATTTATTTGTTATACAAATACAAATTTTTATATTTCACCAGAAAATAACATCATCATTATCTCATCATCAGCTCATATAAGTTCCATTGCTGGGCTCTGGCATCCTCCATAATGGGAAGGAATTTAACCTTCTATACCATGCTAGTCAGACTTGTTGGTTTTCATATCGATTTTTCCTTCTCTTGCATAAATTTTCTCTGTATATCATATCCCTCATCATCTTTTACGATACCCAAGACTAAAAGTGGAAGTGGTAAATTGTATTCTTACTCCGTCACCTCATAGAGACAAAATAAAAACAAGAGAAAAAACATTCGAATGTACACAACATTTTACCAATCATCTAGCTAGATTAGCCGAAAGAAGTCGTAAAAATACAGCCTAGGGAACATTTTCTTTTTTTTGGGACCCAAGGGTATGATGCGTGAACGTCCGATCCACTCGGGGCGATGGAGGGGGCGGCGATAGCGTACCTCTCTCAAACGCCAATTCACCACTCCCTACCTTGCCCGTGGATGTCGTAAAAGACGATTAAGGGATATAATATGCACGTAATATCTGTGCAAGAGAAGGAAAATTCGAAATAAAAGCCTATACTAATATGTCTGACCAGCATGGTATAGTAGATTAAATTCCCTCTCACTGTGGAGGAGTCCCGAGCCCAACAGTGGGACGTATGTGGGCGGTGAATGAGAGGGAGAGGTGAATTGAAATTGCCCTACCGTACCTCACTGATGAGATTAGAGGTATAGGATTTAATTTCAAGTTTGCCTTCTCTTGCACAGATGTTATATGCTTTTTTACTCCTTTAGTCGTCGTCTACCTCCCCCTCCGTATGAGTTACAGAGAGGCTTGTAGGCTTGTAAATTATAATTTTACTGCATCACTATACAGGTATACAGATAATTAATTAATTCGTGTTATTATTAAAAAAATATTTAAAACTATTAAAAAAAATAGTTTAAATAAAATTTAATTAAATTCAGTATATTGATCACACAATCACGCGCAAAATAACTAGGAATTATCTTTATAACAATTAATAACATTTCATAAGACATTTACAGCAACTACATAACAACATCATTATTTTAGTTTAACGTTCTTGAAACTCTGCCAAAAAAATTCACTGACGACTATTACTAAGAAATACTTAAAATAACTACTCACGGACAAATATGTTGGACATCAGAGTGGCCGGCAGACAGAACACGATCACAAGTATGTCCGCAACAGCCAAATTCACTATAAAAAAGTTAGTCACAGTTCTCATTCTTGGCGAACGATACACCACAGCGATAACGAAGCAGTTCCCAACAAGACCTACGATGAAAACCAGCAAATACGCTACGCAATATACAGCTGTCATAGCTCCACTATGACGATACATAAACTCGTCAGTAATCACACCCAAATCAGACCTGTTCATTGTCACATTCATCTTCATAGGATGATGCCGATCCATCGATCCATCCATATGAGTCGATAGTGGCTCCAAGTCCGGTAATACACTATTATCAGGCACAAATCTACTGTTCATCGCTTCTATTATAGAATTTGAGAGGATATCCACTACATGTTTGTGACCTTCCCTCATGTGGGAATGATTATGATGTCTCCAGTGATGACGCGTCTCATGACTGGGTGATTGAGTTGAAAAGTTTGTGTTTGCATCAGTGAATAAATCACCGGATTGAATTCTCAATGGTGCCATTTTTTAATCAATTATACGACATATTTCGAAAATATAATCACTAAAATTTAATACTAATAATGTTCTAAGCACACATCACTATGTTTTTTTTTTTTAATTAAATTGCACACCAAAAGTTTGCAAAGTAATTCAGTTCACAAGCACATAACTTAGTATTATTCTATTAGAAAAGTATGAAAAGTTCGCGAGCGTAGCGTTTTGGCTCGTAGCGGGTTCGTAGACACGAGCGTTTGTAGCGGCGGTCTCGCGCCGTCTGTAGACGTGCTACGAAAAGATCCCGCGTAGACCCCGTCATAACGACGCATGTGCATAAAATGCACTTCCTATGATCTTTAATATAGTTAATATAAGATTTATATTCGTTTGTAATGTTTATTTCGATTTTATCATCAAATTGGAAGACTATCGAAAATGCATTCGAACTGAAAACGTTAGTACTGCATACATTTTAATCGTATTGGGAGTGTAATAAAATATTAATTGTAGTTTGCTATGAAAGTGAACAGAGATTTATAGCTAGTCAATTGTAATAGCAAATAAATGTCGACAATTTGATTGTATGAATAATTTAAGAGGTTATATATTGATCACAAACAAATTTATACATGAATATTTTATTAAATTTAATAGTTTTTAATATTAACTTTGTGTGGTTATATTGTGGTTATGGATCTTATCTTTGTGGTGACGGAGTAAGAATATAATTTATCAACACTTATCTTGCCTATAGGTGTCTACGACTAAAGGATAATATCTGGTTGACCGAGCTTCGCTCAGAATATATTTGTTGTATTTTTGTCGAATTTATTTAGATATATATGTCGCAGCGTCACTACCTCTGGCGCCATATCTTGATAGTTATTAAGAATCAATCGATTACGGAAACGTCAAGTATTATACTTGGGTATTTTTGATACAACGTTGGCAATGATTTTTGATGTTTATCGTTTGACCGTTAACGTTTGAAATATTACCGAGCTTTCTTTATTGACAGCGGTCCGGTTTAGTAGGTTCGAGTCCCACAGTGGGACGTATAAATGAAATGATGATGATTATACATAGAACAGCTAGCTGTGATGACGGGAGGGTGTTGTGAGGCTCTATACACTGTCCACTTTAATGGCCTACTCAGCAGTTATGTTTTCCGTTACACCGTTATCAACTTATCGAGGATATGTCAACCCCACCCCGCCTGATCCCTGCTTTTACTACTCCAACATCAATCCCTTAGAATAATAACGTATAGAAGGTACGTCCGCGCACGAAAAATGAAACATTTAAATTGGCGCGTATTGGAGCTTACACCGGTACCGTTCCGTAATGTACAAGGTCACTGTACTGCATGTACGTATGCAACTCTTAAAAAATAAATTATGATGTTTGTGCATTCAAATGGTGTCACAACACATTTGAAAAACATAAAAAGATTTTTAACATTACTTTTAAAAGTATTTCGACGATTTATGTTAATAAAAACAAAAATTGATTTCATAATTTGTATAGTGGTGTGCGTGTGTACGTGTGTAATCGCCTGCGCGCATGTAGTATTTTTGGTTTCATGTTTTAGATCGCTCGAAGTACCAACACTATCCTTCTATACGTTATTATTCTAAGATCAATCCTATTAAAATTATAAATGTATCATAAATGTGAAAATATGTGAATATATTTGTTACTTCATTATCTCAGCCTATATCTGTCCCACTGTTGGGCTCAGGCCTCCTCCATAATAGAAAGGGAGTTGACATACTATTCCACACTGGTCAGATGTGTTGAAATAGGGGTTATTACTTAGTCATGCGTAAATCAATGCACAAAAATTGGTGAAAATTAGCACACAGTAAAACATTTCCTGGATTAAAACATAGAGTACTTTTTATCCCGACAAAGAATTCCCTTGAGATAATAGTTCAACTTTGGTGAAGTTACCGTCCACGCGGGCCAAGCCGTGAGTAGAAACTAGTGAGAAAGTTACGTAAAAATATTGACTAGACGATAACTTTTTAGTGTTGTGATAATTTTAAAACTTTTGCCTATTAAACAAATACTGAAAATACATTAGGTTTATTACAAACTAGCAATCCGCCCTCGCTTCGCTTCGGTTATAGGTTATAGTAGTTTTACCCGCGTAGTTCCCGTTCCCGTGGGAATACCGGGATAAAATATAGCCTAGTGTACGCCCTGATATTATAGCTTTCCACTGGTGAAAGAATTTTTGAAATTGGTCCAGCCGTTTTGAAGATTACCCGGAACAAACAGACAGACAGACAAAAATTTTTTAATTGCTATTTTAGGCGTAGGTGTCGTGCAAATAACCGTGTGAGCATGAAAAAAGCCTATTATTTTGACATTACAAACAGACACTCCAATTTTATTTATTGGTATAGATATAGATTAAAATAATATACAATTTGTATAAAAATTGCATTGGACATAAATAAGCTGGGCTGAAAACACGCTATCATTTTATAAACTATTTTTGAATTTGTCTGATATATCGATACCTTTTCCACAAAATATCGAGGTCGATATTGATACTTTAATAAATATTGATACATCGATATATCGATATTTGTTTTCTATTTCGACATCCTTAGTCTAGCATATATTTCACTTGCACGCTTTCAATTCTAAGATTCTGGCCTGAACTTGACACTTTCTTATCCATATTTTCTATGAAAATTGAATATATTCAATCTATAGTTATATTATCAATGATATAAGAACTATATAACTATTTTTAAGTTTTAAGTAAATATTACATACTAGCAACCCGCTCGCGCTTCGCTTCGGTTTCAGTCGCCTTACCCGCATAGTTCCCGTTCCCATGGGAATACCGGGATAAAAATATAGCCTATGTTACTGCTTATATAGACAGGCACCTTGTAATAAAATATTATCGAAATCGCTCCAGCCGTTAAACCAGTTTTTAAGCATAGATATCATGCAAATAACCGTCTATAATAATCTTCGTGAAAAAAAGCCCATTATTTTGACATTACAAATAGGCACATCAATTTTATATATTTGTATAGATGTATAGTCAAAACTATAACTGAAGAAGTGATTCCCATTGCTATCGTCGTCTCAGCCCATATACGTCCCACTATTGGGCTCGGGCCTCCTCGACTATGGAAAATTGACCTACTATACCATGCTGGTCAGACATGTTGGTATAGGGTTTCGTTTCGAGTTTCCCTTCTCTTGTATAGGTATTACATACATATTATATGCCTTAGTCGTCTTTCACGACACCCACAGGCAAGACAGGGTTGGTGAATTGTATTCTTACTCCGTCACCACACATTTTATTACTATGAACGCTAAAAAGTGATCAAAACATCATCAATTTATCCTTAATTGCAAATACGATAGTAGTAATTGTCGACTTCTTGATCCAAATCGTGTTCTTTTGCACTGCAGGATAATTGATGTTGAAGATCTATAGGCGAGGTTAAACTTGATTGTTGGCGTGGCGTAAATATACCGCGGCGACGCAACGCCACGCTATATGACGGAATATGCTAAGGTAAAGCTGATCGTTGACGTGGCGTAAACAGGCCGGCGACGTAACGCCACGCCATATACTGAAGTATATGTACTGTACGTAATCTATATGTAGTAGTGTGTGAGTGAGACGTAGCAATGCGATGTTGTGCATAAGCGACTGCGCGGTGAATTAATTATGATTATTTAAAATACTAGCAACCCGCCCTCGCTTCGCTTCGGTTATAGTTTATAGTCGTTTTACCCGCGTAGTTCCCGTTCCCGTGGGAATACCTGGATAAAATATAGCCTAGTTTACGCCCTGATATTATAGCTTTCCATTGGGGAAAGAATTTTTGAAATCGGTCCAGCCGTTTTGAAGATTACCCGGAACAAACAGACAGACAGACAGACAAAAATTTTTAATTGCTATTTTAGGCTTAGGTGTCGTGCAAATAACCGTGTGAGCATGAAAAAAGCCTATTATTTTGACATTACAAACAGACACTCCAATTTTATTTATTGGTATAGATTACACTGCTGTGTAATATTTTAGATAATAATATAAATCGTAATATTTTATTTATACATTACTAGCAACCCGCCCTCGCTTCGCTTCGGTTTCAGTCGCCTTACCCGCGGCGTAGTTCCCGTTCCCGTGGGAATACCGGGATAAAATATAGCCTATGTTACTCCCTGATATTATAGCTTTCCATTGGTGAAAGAATTTTTGAAATCGGTTCCGTGGTTTAAGCGTGAAAGAGTAACAAACAAACAAACATCTTTACTTTCGCATTTATAATATTAGTATGGATGCTATATTAGTTCCTGTCGTAATATGTTCTTTTATGCATATATACTTGTACAAAATAATTTCTGTTTCACATCTGCCAGGCGTCCTGAGTGACGGCTCCCTTTTTTTTGTGTGATGCACTAATTAGGTGTAGTCTAGTTGTAATTTGTGTCCGTTAAATGTAAGATGGATATCGCGAATGTCGTAAAGGACGACTAACGGATTATAATATACAGATGGGATTATGACATTTATGCAGAAAAAAACTCGAAACAAAACCCTATACCAACCCATCTGACCAGCGTGGTATAATAGGTCTAGTTCCCTCATATTGTGTAAAAGTCTCGAGCCCGGCAGTGAGGCGTATATGAGCTGAAACGATAAAACCTCTAAACTTAACAAAAAAATATTAAAAGAAACGGTCCGTAAACTTAAAACACATTGTGCCAGTTGCCATTATCCCTTATATATTTCATATCGAATCTTATCAATTGCGAGCCAATTGCGATCCGATGATAGATTATTATATTATTTTAAACGAAATGTACAATTGTCATTATTTAAGTGCCCTCGCAGGGTTTATTTATCCTTGGAAAGACCGACGTAGGAAAGACCGACATCCTCCCCCAGGGGGGGACGTCGGTCGATGGGAGGGTACCCCAATTAGGGGGTATTCCGTCGGGCTGACCACTGATGACAAGTAACCCTGCTCCGGTGATCGGCCCAATGACGAAGGCGACGTGCATCGTGGGTGGGTTGCGGGTGTGCGTGCTTACGCCCCTCTGTCGCCCGGGACGGAATGGTGCGAGGAGCGCGCCGACCGCAACCCACGCCCAAAAAAAAAAAGTGTTTATTTATCCTTATTAATATTATAAATGTGAAAGTAGGTTTGTTTGGTACGCTTTCAAGATTAAACCATAGAGCCAATTTCAAAAATTCTTTCACCAATGGAAAGCTATAATATCAGGAAGTAACATAGGCTGTATCTTAGCCCTATATAGGCTGTATATTCCCACGGAAACGGGAACTATGCGGGTAAGATGACTGAAATGGAAGCGAAGCGAGGGCGGTTTGCTAGTACAGAATAAAGATTGATTTATGTATTCTAAAAAATCTATTTTTCCTTGTGGTGATGGAATGAGAATACAACATCACCTTATTTCTTACTCGTGGATGTCGTAAAAGACAGACTTAAGCTATGCAAGTAATATGGATGCAGACAAAATAAATCTCGACATAAAACCCTACGCCAACGTATCTGACGAGCGTGGTAATTTTTTTTAAGACCAGCCGCGCTGATGAGATAATACTTCTATTGCAGAGAACTTTACAGAATTTAAGTGGTAGACACAACCCTAGCCGAGGCCGTTGGTGACAGGACCGGGGATTAGTCTGTCACCCGCAGTAAAGCTGACCGACCGCGCGACGGCGACCGACGCGGCGTCCCGGGAAGGGGACGTTGAGAGGAGAGGGTATCGACTCAGGGTGTTCCGTCGAGTCGACCAATGAAGACAAGAAACTCGGCTCCGGTGGTCGTCCCAACGACGAAGACGACGTTTTATGGGTGGATTACGGGGCCGCGCGCCGCCTCTCTATTGCCCCGGACAGAGCCGGGCAGCGGGTGCACAGACCATATCACACCCTCAAAAAAAAATTAGTACACACAAGCCCAAAAGTGGAACATATGAGCTGAGATAATGATAAATCTGATGTATGGATAATTTCCATATTTATATGGAGACCACTGTCGATAGTCTTTAGTCTACAGTCGCGGGCTAGTCCGTCAGGGATAGCACCATACTATCTCAGAAAATCAACGTCTGAGTGGTAACAATTTGTTACTGTACTTCGTTCGATGAGTGCTCCCTCCGCCTCTCTGGCGGACACCTAACTTTCTGATGGTGTTTGCATGTGCTGTGTTTTGATAATGCCTTTATGACCACTGAACGTAATGGCACGTATTCACACCGTCTTAACTTTCTTTCCGATAGACAAAAGTCTAGCAAAAGGTCCATGAGTGGCAGTCGTCATTCAGCATTATCATTTCAGCCTATCGTCGTCCAGTGCTAGACGTAGGCCTCCCTCATGTTACGGCACAAAGTGCAGTCCTGTGTCGCTTGCATCCAACGACGCCCAGTAACCCTCACCAGATCGTCGGTCCACCTAGTGAGGGGGCCATCCTACACTGCGTCTTCCGATACGTAGTCACACCACTCGAGAACCTTTCTTCCCCAGCGGTTGTCGGCTCATCAAGCCATGTGGCCTGCCCATTGCCACTTCAGTATGCTAATTCTTCGTGCTATGTCGGTTACACCCGTTCTTCTGCGGATTTCCGTATTTTGGATTCTATCTCGCAGAGAAATCCCGAGCATAGCCCGCTCCATAGCACGTTGAGCGACTTTGAGCTTGGTTATGAGGCCTAAATTTAGGAACCACGTTTCCGTGCCGTAAGTCATCACTGGTAACACACACTGATCGTAGAAGCAGTAGCCAGCAGCCTAGCAAAGGACCATTAGTGGCAGAATCACTTACAATTAGGTGTGCTGTTTGTTCTTTTGCCACTTATAGCCGTAAAAAATAGTAAACGATAGCTACGAGATCAATTGGTACCATAATATTCATTGATCTTATATTTAAATGATGGGTGTATTTTATAATATATAATTCTAACGTGACCATTGCGTAAGTAAATCAAGTAAGTATATAAGATCTCGTGTGAACATGTATATCAAAAATAATATCAAAGATGAAATCCCATATAATAATACCGATCGTGGTGAAATCGTTAATTTTTACTGTTCAAGGAATACGTAGCTTTAGGATAAACAAAGATATAATTAAACTAAATGAGACACTTTCTTATATTATTTGAGGGATTACAATCTTTTTTGGAGGCTAGCCATCATTTTATTTTGTAGGCTGCGATCTAGACACATCCCGCCCAATTTGTCCGGGGCCACGGAGGAACGCCACGCAGCCCCATAACCTACCATTGCTATTGATACCTTGACATCGTAACCGGATGAAAAATAGGGTAGCCACCATTATCACCTCGCTCTTATTCTAATTATATGAGTTCGACTGAATATGTACTTAATCTTTTTTTGGCAATTCGCAGTAATTTTATGATAGACCGCCTGCCTGACATCAACCGTTAACTAATATTGTGGGTTAACTCTATACAAGTGCTCACGGTGTCTTGCAGTTTTGTGTGTAAAAAATAAACACATGAAGCTTTATACCAACTGACCAGCTGTCTTATGTAGTAGATCAATTGACTCAAGCCCAACAGTATGTCCCACTGCTGGGCCCGAGGAAACTGACCTACTGTTACTATGAGCTACAATGATGACGATTATAAAAGATGACTAGGGTTGGCAAGGAGATAACGTCACTGCAAGAAATATATTTTTTTATCGCCACCGTTCGTTCCACCATTGGACTCGACCCTCCTTCAAACAAAATTTACAAAATTGTTGCGGTAAAAAACCGCAGCAAAATTTGTAATCTATAGAACAACATGGGCACACACGCATTATGCGTTAACCGCGGGCGGTTTTTTGTCTAGTATTCGGCCTACCGCCGCAAAGAATAGTCGTATTGTTGTTTCGTTGCAATTGAATTAATTATATTTTATATCTATGAAGGTGATGTCTGAATGCACATTACACAATTTTTTTATAGAAGCTGGCTACTGACTGAATTCGATAGTAGTTTAGTAAAAATTTCTCTAGACGTTCTCTTAAAATGCTATATTTTTTCTGAAAAAGAAACCTTTCGGAGATCTACGGCTATTGAATGAATGAACACAATATTTGCGAATTCTTTGTTGACGTTTTTTTTCTATTTCTTAGTACCCGACGAGCGACAATACATACTGCTCGTTTGAAATCCATCTTTAAACTGTGCAAATCGTGGGCGGTTTTGCGGTTTAAAATCTTAGTGCGTGCGTCTCGAGTGGTTTCGCGGTTACAGCGGTTAACCGCTCGTGAATAAAAACCGTAGTGCGGCCTCAGCCTTACGGTGCCGGCGTAAGCTCCATTAGGCTCCAATTGAAATGCTTCATTTTTTTATGCGCTAACTTACCTTCTATACGTTATTATTCTAAGGGAATGACCATTAGGAAGCATGCAACTTTTTAATTTTCAAACAATTTAAGATATTTTAGGAGTGGTAGGACCACACTGTCGACAGTTATCTGTCTAGAGCCGCGGGCCGGTCCGTCCGGGGCAGTACCATGCTCTCGCAGAAAATCGACGTCTGAGTAGTAGCAATTTGTTACTGCGCTTCGTTCGGTGAGCGAGAGAGCCGGAAGCCCAACTTTCTGAGGGTGATTGCGTGTGGAGGGTTTTGGTGGTGCCCTTGGTATCACCGAGCCTCAATGCACGCATTCACACTCCCTTCGCGGTAGGCAACGGCCTTGTAAAGGTCCATGAGCGGCAGCAACACTTACCATCAGGTGTACTGTTTGCTCGTTTGCAACCGTTTGCATAAAAAAAAAAAAAAATATACGTTTTGCGCAACAATATCGTATTAATCATAGCTGGTTTTAATTCATCAGAATTAAGTTTTCCCTTACATTTCAGATCTGACAATTCCAGTACAATTAGATCTTTGGTAGACTAATAAAATGTCCTATAAATAGCAGCTAGTAAATTGTCAAGTGTAGCGTCGTATACAGTATCGTATACTTGCGAATTAGATCTTGTAAACTGAATTTATTTGAACGAAATTTAGTGGGAGTTTTATGTAGTCCCTAATTTAAACATTAATATAATATACTCATAACTGATAAATGCCATTCAGTGGGATAGTATTGAAATATATAAACAAATAAAATACTACACATGGGTGTCGTAAAAGCCGACTAACAGCTCTGCACTGTACAGATCATGTAGTGGTTAGTTATCGAGTTCTGTTTGTAATATGTGTCCGTTAATTATATGTTTGTAAAATCTCCCGCAACACAAGGATTATTTTCTTAGTGCAGGGCTGTTGTCTTTAAAAAAAAAATGTAAATATTATAATACGATTTCTGATGTTTACGCGAGTATTACACATTTTACATAAAATTACTTTACAGATTTTAACGCGTTTGTATTTGATTTTTGATTGCCCGACGTTTCAAACACTTTGCAGCGTTCATGGTCCGCCCGTGACCATAAACGCTGCAAAGTGTTCGAAATGTCGGGCAATCAAAAATTAGTAGTTTTAGTTAATATTAATTAGAGTAGAGATTAATTAGTAAATATTAAAAGATAGGGACGCTCCCTATCTCAATCTTGGTAGCTAAAATAAGTACTATAACTTCCATATGAATGTTTACACTAGTAGCGCCATCTAGTTAGTTGCGAAATAAATAGCTAGTGCAGTGTTTTTGAAGTTAAAACTTCTATAAGCAGGTTTGAATGGGGAGTAAATATAAGAAAATTAAGTAAAGACGCTAACCCTATATCTTTTTTATTGCTGTTGGTTTCAAATGTGCAAACAGCATGGACCTTTACTAAGCCGCTGTCTACCATGAAGAAAATAAAGGGAATCTGAATGCGTTAAACGAGGTTCAGTGACTCTAAAGGCGTCACCAAAACCCACCACCCGCAAACACCCTTAGAAATTTGGGCTCCCTACTCTTTCGCTCACCGCACATAGTGCAGTAACACATTGCTGCTAGCAGTCCAGTTGATAGTAAATGGCTAATGCCGCTAGTGGGTCTGCAATACCAATACCAGGGGCACAGAAAACCGCTGTTTAGAGTAATTACAAGGTTTGGGCCTTTGGCTTTCTCGCCGAGACAAAGAAACGCAAAAGATAATTGCTATTAGTGTAATGTAGTTTTTCTGCGAGAGTATCGTACTAAACCGGAACAGCTAATTTATTTAAAATTGCAGGCAGATAACAGTCTGGAGAAAATCTGGAAAAATAACCTTTCATCTTACTCACTATAGTGATATTAATAATATTTTTAACGATTAATAAACAAATTCAATTCATCTTTTATTTCAATTCCTACACGTCCCACTGTTGGGCTCGAGCCTCCATCACAATAGGAGAGAAATTAATCTACTATACCACGCGGATCAGACGGGTTGCGTTTTTATTTCGAGTTTACCTTCCCTTGCATAAATATTCTTTGTGATTTATATCCCTTGGTCGTCTTTTACGATACGACAAGAAAGGGTGAATAGTATTCTTACTCCGTCACCACACAGGAGATGCCCAATATTTAAAATGCTAATTGAACAAAAAGCAATCATTTATAATTCAAACCACTCATCAGAAAGTTCTAACACTAAAACTAATTAAATTGAAATACTTAATAACACAAAACTAACAGACACTCGACGCAAATGACGATAAATTCAAAACCAAAATTATTTGGTACGCCATTAACTTTCCGTTCAAAACTTTGTGAGTACTTCAAAACAAAATTAATTTATTGCACACTCATCGGGAACCCGTTGAACTGTTATAGATAAAGAGTGTCAATAACCTTTAATGTATGGCAGTTACAGCACATTTTTACTTTGTCTTATGCAATAAACTTTGCTACTATCTCGGCTTTTATTTGTCCCACTGCTGGACTTTAGTCTTCTCTACAAAAGGAGGAGAATAGACATATTGCGCTGGATTAGTATGGCATTTTATTTCGAGTTTCTCTGGAAGTGTTTTGTAATCTGCATATGTCCCTTAGTCGTCTCTTACGATGACGACCACGACTAATGGCTGTCATTGGCTGTGTGGTGACGGAGTAAGAATACAATTCATCACCCCCTCTTTTGCTCGTGGGTGTCTTAAAAGACGACTAAGAGATACAATATGCATAGAACACCTATGAAAGAAAAGGAAAACTCGAAATAAAACCAAATGACAACACTGACCTGCGTGGTATAGTAAATTAAGTGCCCTCCTTTTGTGGAGGAGGCTCGAGCCCAGCGGTGGGACATATATGAGCCGATATGATGACATTATGATGATGATGACACCACACGAACTATGGTATACTCTTAAAATGAAATTGAATTGTAAAAGAGAATTCTGTCGTTAGCTGACGATCAATGCAATTCGAAAAAGTTTCTCCTTTTTCTCAGCCTATATAGCTACGTCCCAGGAATAGGTGGATATCAAACATGAGACCTTTGTAAAGCAGGCTACAGCGTCAGGCTACCTAGTAGGGGGTCATCCTACGCTGCGTCGTCCGATTCGTGGTCGAGAACTTTTCTTCCCCAACGGTTTTCGGTTCGGCAGATGATGTGGCTTACCGATTGCCATTTTAACGTGCTAATTCTGCAGGCTATGTCTATTACACCCATTCTTCTAC
This sequence comes from Lymantria dispar, assembly GCA_032191425.1. NCBI lineage: Eukaryota > Metazoa > Arthropoda > Insecta > Lepidoptera > Erebidae > Lymantria > Lymantria dispar. Next base: position 1,914,030 of record CM063449.1, read on the forward strand.
GGATTTCCGTATACAAGATTTTATCACATAGAGAAATACCGAAGCATGACCCTCTCCATAGCACGTTGAGTGACTTTGCCTTATGTATTATAAGGAAATATTTTAATGATTCATCAATCACTTTTAAATAATATAGTTTATATTTATTATTCATTATGAAAGCGAAAAGAGCATAGGTCTCACTCTTGCCTAAGCGATTTTTACGTAATATAACAATATTGCGTAAAATACGGTTGACGGTAGTAGTAGCTTATGTTGCTTTTCTAGCGCACACTTTTCTTAACACAAAAAGGTTGTAGCTCAGATTTTCAAAGCATCCTCATAAGAATCATCACTTCAAAAACTAAACTAGAATATTTTTCGCAAAGATTTTGGTTTCCATTTATGAAAGACCTCCTTCTTACAGCATGAAGTTTTTAATTGGTTTTCAAAACACGTGGAAAGCCGCGTGTCATAATAAAGGCCTAAAACAATATCTAGCAATATTTTTTGACTCATTCAAAAGGTTAAAATAACCGACAAATCACAACGCGCGTCTCAGAAATTAGCTAATATTTTCTTAAGGGTTGTCAATTTACATTTTTTGGCTTATAGTTTATCATCATTTTCTTATGTTCGTCCTACTGTTGGGTGTGAAAGTCTTCTCCACTGTTTATTTACTGTTTAAAAATATAAATCTCAGCTCTCACCGTGTAGATTTTTACTACCTGGACAAAATCAGTACCTAAAATTAGGGCAAAATATAGGCTGAACAAACAAGAAGAAAACAGCTTTATCCCTTCTCTTTAAGTCATCAAGAATAAAGATGAATATACAAAAATTCTTCACCACACTTCGTCCACAATAAATTCTGAAAGAATTAAGCAGATCATAGTGAAATTGTACATATATGTAAAGATAGGATAGTTTTTTGTTTCTATACTCGTTCCAACCATTTATTTTACTTTTGGCAGGTCGAATTATGATCAATTAGTGTTGTACCAATGTATTACGGATACTATGTTTTGTAATAATCGATTTTAGTCAGGAAGAACTTTTAATCGATTTAACACGGATATTTAATTTTTGCTTAAATACATATTTCATATTATTTAAAAACTTCACTTCTGTAAATATATTTGTTATTTGGGCACATTAATTTTTGCATACCCACTAATTCAGTCCTCCCAAAATATTTTACTTTGTACTTTGCAAAATAAAAAATAACTACTTTATGAAGCATTTTTCCATTAAGCGGGGTCCGCTGCTCCAAACTTTACTTAGAGACAATGGCGCCCTCGTCTGCGGTAGTAAATCACTAATTTTCTCATCCAGCCTACCCCTTTTTTTTTTAAGCCGAATTGGCAACACTGAACGGCGCGCCGGCGACGCCATTTTGTTGTGTTGTCTGTCACTCGCAACAAGACTCCCATGCTAGTCACATTTCTGTTCGCTGAGTGCTCTTTCATATTTTTCATACGCTGTGTTGAGTATTTATATTCCACCGTATTGATTTCATTGTTCTTACTTTGATTGAGTTGAGCGTATCGTTCCTCCCAGTAAGATTTTACTTGCAAAATGCCGAAAGGTATGGCGCTTAAAGGACAATCCAGAGAGTTAGTGCTGCGGCTTCGTGAATTTTTTGAAAAGGAAAGCCGCAATGGCGGATTCCTTATACCAGTAACCCAAGTTAGAGACCGTGTTGCAGCAGCATTAGGTATTAGTGCTCCAACGGTGGCGAAAATCACTAAAGAAGCCTATGGTAGTAGTGGTATTGAACAGAACAAGCTATCTACGCCTAAGAAAAAACGTCAGCCCCGTAAAGTGACAGCAATTGACAGTTTTGATACTAATGCTATTCGTCGTCATATATACAATTATTACACAAGCAAAGAGATTCCTACTTTGAAAAAATTAGTAGCGTCTCTACGAAATTGTGGCTTGTTTCGTGGTCAAAAATCTTCTTTGTCAAAGGTGCTGCACCAAATCGGGTTCTTGTATAAGAAATCCGACAAAAGAAAAATTTTAATGGAACGTCGTGATATAGCCTTGTCTCGCTGTGAATTTTTAAGACAAGCGAAGAAAATAGAAGACTGGTCGAATGTCGTTTTCACAGATGAAACTTGGCTCAATGCCAATCATTCCATACCAAAAGGTTGGACTGACGATACTGCTGCTTCTACTTCTGCAGTAGCAATGGGGAAAGGTGAACGCCTCATCATTTGCCATGCGGGAACTACAAAGGGATTTGTACCAGACGCTCTGTTAACGTTCAAATCAAAAAAAACAGGAGACTATCATGAGGAGATGAATGCGGACGTGTATGAAAAGTGGTTCAGAGAAATGCTTACATCACTTGAAGAGCCATCAACAATATTTATTGATAATGCACCCTATCACTCTCGCCAAATTAATAAAATGCCAACACAGGCCAACAAAAAACACGAGATTATAAACTGGCTTCGTGATAATGGGGAAGATGTGGACGAATCCCTACTAAAAGTAGAATTACTTAAAATATTAAAAAGTAAAAAGCAGCCAAAACGATATGTCATCGACGAAATGGCAGCAGAATATGGGCATGTTGTAATCAGAATTCCTCCGTACCACTGTCAATATAATCCAATTGAAATGATCTGGGCACAAGTCAAAGGACACGCCGCAAGAAACAATATAACTCCTCCTTTCGCAGCAAATAAAATGCTTGAACTTTTAAAAAACGCATGTGCTAGTGTGACGCCTGAAAACTGGGCGAGTGTCGTCAACAAGACAAAAAATATAATATTCTCTGATTGGGATCGGGAAATTGAATTTGACAACATACCTACACAAGAGTTAATAATAAACACTGCAGATGATTCAAGCGACGATTCGAGTTCGTATGAAGAATCCGACGATTCGTTATAATAAAATAATATTAAAATATTTTGGTTGTTTTATTTCATGTTATAGGTATGATGAGAAGATTTTTATATCTCCCTGATACAATTTTAACGTGTTGTCTATTACAACAATTCAAAACTCAGTTGTCAGCTGACTTAACTGCAAATAAGTGTAATCGATTATTTGCGATTCATTAGTTTGCACCGAATACTTTTGATCCTGTCACTAGATGCGATAGAACGTAACTTTTTTTATAACGGAAATGAATTATCACTTAAATTTTATGAATAGAGCTATTTACGGCATATTAATGTATTTAGTGGGTAATAATTAAGATATATAAATATTATTGGGCCTTTTATATATTTCTCTGTTCACTCGTTTCAAAGTTAATAATTGCGTATAATGAAACAGTTACGTCTTAAAGCATGTGTCAAAAGTAAAATAAATGGTTGGAACGCGTAATTTGATATCTACCCTAGAAGTAGCAGTAGGTTAATGTCAGAGGCCATAGCCTTCCACAAAAAAGAAGTTTAACAACAAGAATATGGTAAAGGAAAGCTACGAAGACCAAAAATAAGTAAAAAAGCATATGTATTAAATATATTTTAAGAGAAAACTTCTATAGACAGGTTTGAATGAGGGGTAAATTCATGTAAAGTCATGTGACGTATTCTTCCTCTTCTTCTTGTGTAATGGCAATCAGCTACAATTATGATCTATTGGTGCAAGTGTCGAGTTATAATATTTATTATTCGCATCTTTAGTCTTTGAATTTTAGTCTTAGTCGTTATTATCGATTAAGCGCTGACAAACAAACCAAGTTCCTCTGGGAAATTTGGCAGAATATAAAAATACACGCGTTTCCCTATTATATCCTATTCACAACATTTCAGTATTTTACCTGTATTACATAAAGTATCAACAAAATTATTCAATATAAAATACTAAAATAATGAATAACGATTAATAGCCCTACATGACATTTTGACATTCTCGTCAAAAGATGGGACGTATTAACGCTAACACTAAATCTGTAGGTATGACAATGTCGTAAAAAAAATTATTTAGCAAATTTTATTTAAGATGCCACAATCAATTTGAATATCAAAAAATAGTAATTGTTTGGTCATGGATTTAAGTTTTCCCTTCTGACGTCGGCTCTTCTGACAATTTTGTATTCTTTTTTGAGAGTCTATACGGAGTCCTTAACTTAGTCGTCAGTTCGCTTACCCTAAATGTTTCTATTCACGTGGCATATCAAATATCAGAAACGCGGCTCGGCACGCTACTACCGTGTTCAATAAGCTGGTTCACCTTAATTGATATTTTTACATTACATTGTATTCTGGTAGAACTAAAAGTAGAACTTTTACATTTTTTAATTAACGAACTATCGACAAGCTTCAATTCCATTATACATGTACCTAATATTTTTCCAAATTAAACTTTTTTTCGTCGTCTATCGTCTGAGCTCCTCAATAGAATGAAAATTGACCTAATAATCGATGCTCGTCAAACATGTTGGTATAGGATTTTATTTTGAGTTTAGGTACCTTCGTCTGAGTAGCGTGGTATAACGCTAATAATAGCGTAGGTCAATTTCCCTCCTAATGTGGAGGAGGCTTGAGCCCAACGGTGGGACAACAGCTGAAATAATGATGATGATGACTCACTTGTGTATGAGATGATGACGACGTAAGGATCCTAACAAAAGAGATAATTCCTTAATCATCATGAGTGTCAAGCGGATTGGTTAAGGATTTCTCACTAGAATACACACAATCATGACCGACACAATCTTCGTTCCTCTAACAATCTTCTTCTTTCTTGTCCCACCCATAGCTCCAGTTTGGTTCATTCTTCTTTCTTCATTCAGTCTATTTTACTGTGGAACACCCTCCCTATTGAAATCAGGATGTCCAATACGCGTGACATTTTCAAAACTAAAGTTCGTAAGTTTTATATTGATTTTTTGGCAGATTGTCCTTCATAAATTTTCGAGAGTATGTATGTGTAGGTATAAGTGTATGTATGTATGTGTATATATATGTGTACGTGTATGTGTATCTGGGTATATATTTTTCTATGAGTATGTATTATAATAATGGTAATGGGTTTATTATTTTCATTTTACTGTTATTTAGTTATTAACATAATTAGTTCTCAAAACAGTTTTCAATAGGTACTTGTATCTACTATATTATTTCATCATCACCCTAAGGTTGACTGGAAGAAAATACCTATGGCATTAAGTCCGCCTATGTACTTTAATTTTTGTGCATGAAGATTAAATAAATAAATAAATACGTCTTTTAATTTCAAATGGTATTTAGGGGTAACAATTTTCATCCAGTTGTTGGTCTTGTACGCTGAACCAGTGTGGACAGGGTCCCGAATCATCCAGGTCTCTCTTGTGACGATTTGAGGAGACCATGGGGGTCAGGATCATGTGCGGATACCGCGAGGTGGTGACGGAGATAGTGTACCTGTTGGTTAGGACGACGTCCATCGTGACGTTAGTTCCCATTGAACAGTCTGGCTAGAAAAGCCTCGGTATGACGTTCGGACCATATAGGCCTTCCGGCCGGTGCTGATGGAGTGGTTCGGTCACAAAGTGCTCGCCTTCAGACTAGTACAGGTCATGGCTCTTCCAAGTTCTTGCACCCGGTCGTGAGAAGGGGAGCAAATCGTCCTCGCACCACTGTAATTATGACGAGGACAAGGCACAGCACACACTCGAAGTGTGTGCCACGTGGGCAATGCAGCACCAAGAAGTCATTGCAAGCATCGGTGCCGGCCCATACCCACGGGCAATGGAAGGTGTGGTGAATTGTATTCTTACTTCGTCGCCACACGTAGAACGGAGTTACTACCTAATACTTACTATTCATCATCATCATCATCTCAGCCCATATACGTCCCACTGTTGGGCTCGGGCCTCCTCCATAACGGCAAGGTAATTGACCTACTATACCACGCTGGTCAAACGTGTTGGTATAGGATTTTATATCGAGTTTTCTTTCTCTCACATAGATGTTATATGCGTTTTATATCCCTTAGTCGTCTCGTACGATCACCCACGGGTAAGATAGGGGGTGGTGAATTGTATTCTTACTCCGTCACCACACGGAATTACTTACTATTATTTAGTCAAATCTTATAATTTTCTTAGATTTAATCAAATTCTATATCCCAATTTCCACGTCTACATACTGTTGACTAAGTGAAAAGAAAATTTAATCGCGATAAAAGTGTTATCTGTGTCTTTCGTCGGACTTCGCGTAACCATCGAAGAAGTGAATAAACTTTGTTTTGGACAATTCGTGTGTTTAGTGAAGTAGTTTTCTATTAAATCTTTAAGATAAACCGTATTCAATGTCAGAGGTGCTTAATTAAAGTTTCTTTTATAAAAGTTTTCAGGAAATTAATTTGTAGATAAATTTGGAAGATTCTCTTTATATTCCTAAGTGTCTCTGACCAAAAATCTGTGAACAGTATGGGTTACTAACAATGACTTTCGGCACGAAAACGTGGTCTATAATTGTCGTCTTGGTATTGCTCGAGATTTTTATCAACATCAGCTCATATACGTCCCACTGTTGGGCTCGAGCCTTCTCCACAATAGGAGGGATATTCACCTTCCTATAACATGCTGGTCAGACATAGTCTTATTTCAAGTTTAACCTACTCTTGCATAGATGATAAATGCGTATTATATTCCTTAGTCGTCTTCTACAACATCCACGGGCAAGACAAGGAGTTGTGAATTGTATTCTGACTCCGTCACCACACAAAGAATTTCACAGCAAATAACGCAATATTTTTGGAAAAAATGTGAGTAAATCAGATGAAGGCTCGAGCCCAGTTATGGGACATACATATTAATAGCCTTATTCATATTAGAACTTAAAAAAAACCTTAAAAGGTTTTCCGTACCATTTATTACCAATTAGACTCCTGACTCGGAAAATTGTTCGCATGAACCTCTTATATCAATGTTTACACGACCAAAAAATTAAAATCTAGTCATAAAACCAGATATTTTTGCCCTCGCAGAGGTCTATAATAAATCTTATCGAATAGGGACCAATGGTTTTGAATGAAAATTTGATAATTTCGGGCGCAATAAAAGTAAGGTCGCTGTACTGTATACAATGGGACATTACAGGCTGTATTTCAAGCGGCCCGTTTATTGCAACCACCTCCGACTGCCAATGAAAATATTGTGTCGACAACTATTGTATAGGCTTATGAGGTTTTGAAGACATTTTCTTGATAACGGTTTAGTGGTCCGTGCTTTTCTATTATGTTATTATAATAGTTGATATCTTTATAGTTTGTGTCAATGTCTTTTTCTATAAGATTTATACATACATATATCTAGGACCTTGTTTCTACTTTTTTATTGCAAACGTTGGCAAAAGAGATACAGTACTCCTGATGGTGATTGATGCTGCCGCTTATGGACCTTTATTGTGCCGCTGGCTGCTGTGAAGAAAGTGAAGGAAGTGTGAATGCGTGCAAAGAAATTAGCTGATACTAAAAGCATCATCAAAACCCAGACATCCTTAGAAAGTTGGGTTTCCAGCTTTCTCACTCACCGAACGAAGCGCAGTAACAAATTGCTGCTACTCAGACGTCGATTTGCCGCGAGAGTGTGGTACCACCCCGGACGGATCGACTCGCGGCTGTAGATAGACAACTATCAACACTGTGGTCCTTCCACTATACTTGTACTAGGAATACAATTTATCACCCCCTTCCTGCCCGTGGGTGTTGTAAAAGACTACGAAGACATCATCTATGCAATAGAAAGGAAAGTGGACATAAGAATCTAGTTTTATCCATATGATCCAAATTTAAGAGAGATATGGGTTTGTATTCTAAGAAAAATAATACTATAATATAAAAATATAATATCATTTAAAAGAAAAACATATAAAATAATTATTAGCACACGTTTTAGAAGCTACGGCAAAGATAATTAAAAACTAACGTAATAAACTAAACTAACTTCCGACATAAAATAATTTCATTTTAACGAAAAATGTGACTATCTTTTAACTAGAGCCGCAGGCCAATGCGTCCGGGGTAGAGTCACACTTTCGCAGAAAACCGACGTCTCCGTAGTAGCAATTTGTTACTGCGCTTCATTCGATGAACGACAGAGTCGGAAGCCCAACTTTCTGATGGTGTTTACATATGGTGGGTTTAAGTGATGCTTTTAGTATCAGCGAACCTCATTGCATGCATTCACACTCTCTTCACTTTCTTCACGGTAGACAGCGGCCTAGTAAAGATCCATGAACGGCAGCAACACTTACCATCAGGTGTACTGTTTGCTCGTTTACCACCTACAGCAATAAAAAATAGAAAACTATTAGGTCAATTCTGATACTTCGTTCTAATGAAATACTACTGGTTGATTTAGGAAGGAAATTGACCTTACATGGTGATCGGATAGGTTGGTATAGGGTTTTGTTTCGAGTTTTTCTTCTCTTGCATAGATGCTTATTGTATCCCTTAGTCAACACCTACGACATCCACGGGCAAAATAGGGAGTGGTGAATTGTATTCTTATTCAGACACCACACGGACGGATATATTAATACGTTAAGCAAAAACTTTGCACCTCTTTTTACGAAAATTATGCGGATGGAAAGTATAAAATTATGGATTGAATATATGGAGGAGAAGTAAACAAAACTAAAATTTGATAAAATCATGAAGTTTAATGACTGAAGTCAGATATTTTTAGTCGAACTATATGTCAGACAATGAACAATAATTGTCTAATAGATATTTGTATTTATATATTATACAGTGAAATACAGCTTTATTAATTTACAATTATACTTCATTCAATTTAAAAAAAAATGGTGTTGCGTAAAAATCAATTTAACTGATTTATGGTAGAATTTTGACCACTCGGCGACCACTAGTTAATATAATTGCAATAATCCCGCGGCAAAAACTTCTCACTAGGGGGTCTGCACAAGTTCAAGGAACCACACTTATAATATCAATTTAATCGTTTTCCCACCCACGAACGAGAGTGGAATGGTAAAAACTATATTGTTAGTCCATTATCGATGAAATTTTCAATCTTTATCGGAACTGCAAGCTTTTTATTCACCATAAAATAGTCATAAATATTTGCAATACAATATTGCCCAGTCAATGCAACGGAATTTATATTTTTAGTGTATATGAATGTATGTGCGCCATGTCGCGACATCGTAAACACAACATCTTAACAGTACGTTTTGTTTTTATTTTTATTAAGTATAATTTTTATTAGTGTACATAACCTCGAAATAGGTTAAAATGATTCCCTCAACACGTTTACGATAGAATTTTTAGCATAAGGGTACTCGCGATTTTTATGATACATAGTTTTTTATTAGCATATTATTTTATAATGGTAGAGCTTCGCGTATTCGACAATTCACGGTTTAAGGAGAGTTTGAAAAAAAATAAGGAAAAACTTATATAACAACTGTTAGTAACAAGCTTTTCCTTCTACATCTAAGAATTTCCTGAGTAAATTAAAAATAAACACACCCTTGTACAAGATTTATATGTAAGAAAAATAATCTAGCCTACCTAAATTAATATTTTGAATCTGACAGCTATTATTTGAATATTTTTTTTTTTAATAATAATAATTTATTTATTAATAACTTCAGAATACATTATTATATAATCCCTGTCTCTTGAATTAGGTAAAAACAACCTGTGTCTCAAGAGACAGTGTCTTCCCAATTTACACAAAACATTTATATTACAGTACTGAATTAGTTAGGTATCCAGTTATATTAATACATGCGTATGTATATGTGTGCGTTTGTATCTGTATGTGTGTGTGCGAGTACATGCGTGCGTTCGTTTGTGTTTGTGTGTGCGCTTGTGTGTGTGTGTGTGTGTGTGTGTGTGTGTGTGTGTGTGTGTGTGTGTGTGTGTGTGTGTGTGTGTGTGTGTGTGTGTGTGTGCGCGTGCGCGTATGTGTGTGCGTGTGTGTGTGTATGGGTGTGTACACGTGGGTGTCGTTGTGTATGCATATGATGATTAATTATTATCAATTAGCAATTCAGTTTTGTTATAGTCCATATTACTGATTAGCTTATATAAATGTTTTTTAAAATTATATCTATTTGCTTTCCGCATACCAATAGAGTATAGTTGGTTGTATATTCGCGGCGCTCTATAGTCATAGTGTCGTTGAGCAAAACTAGATTTAACACGTGGCACTGGGCATCTAAAACGTCGTTTAACCAGTATTGGTAGCTGTGGGACAGTGAGTTTATGATATCTACGTAAAATCTGGTACAGATACAGTTGGCGTATTGTAAGTACATCAGTACGTTTATATACGTCAATTGTGGGGTGTCTATACGGCAAGTACATGAGAACCTTTAGTACGGCGCTCAAGCTCTATTACTACCGTCTTTGACGCACCACCCCATGAACAGACACAGTAAGTCAGTATACATTCACATAGGGCCTTGTAAGTTTGTGTTAATAATTTTTTAGATGCTATCGACCTTAAATGTTTAAATATATAAATCATTTTTCTCAAACGTGTACATAAGTCAAATATATGTTCGTCCCATCGTAATTGAGGATCCACAGTAATGCCCAAATATCTAATACTACTTGCTTTCGATAAAGTATCACATGCACACAATTTTTTATCGTTCTGAAACTGTTTATTACATGGATAGGTATGTATTTTAATTTGAAAGTCTATAGGTGGCTGTGATACCTTAGTCTTTGAGAAACAAAGATATTTAGATTTCGCTGCGTTTATTGTTAAAAGATTATACTCAAACCATTTCGTAATTTTGGCGATACCAATTTCAGTGGCTTTCCTTGCTAGCTCCCAAGTACGACCGTAAAAGATAATGACAGTATCGTCTGCAAACATTATGATCTCAGCACTATGTAAGACAGTTTCAGTAAGATCATTTACATAGGCTAAAAAGAGAGTTGGACCAAGAGTACTGCCCTGTGTTATACCATATGTGCAGGAAACTACGTCGCTCGTGTGTTTCTCCACTCTAACGCGCTGTTCTCTGCCCGTTAAATAATCGCGAAACCACTCGAGTGCGTGTCCTCTAACACCCATGTTCGTATCCAGCTTGGAAATTAATATGGGAATTGATACAGTATCGAAAGCCTTTTGTAGGTCTATGAAAACACCAATCACTTTATCGCCAGCGTCCACATGTTTGGTGATTATCGACGTTAATTTTAAAACAGCATCATTCGTTGAATGTTCTCTACGAAAACCAAATTGACGTTTCGAAAGTAGTTTATTTTTTTCCAAATAACTTAATAGTCTTTTATTCACGATTTTTTCGATGATCTTTGATAGACATGGGAGCAACGATATAGGTCTGTAGTTGGAGATAGTATGTTTGTCGTTAGACTTATGAATAGGTGAAACAATTGCCGTTTTGAACGCAGACGGAAAAATTGCCTGTTTAAGACTGAGATTGCAAAGATGTGTAATTGGTTCCGCTAATACCCTTCTTGCGACATGAATCAGTTGACTGGGGATGCGGTCGCTTCCTGAGGCGCTACGGGATTTCATAGACAATATAATACTTTCTACCTCTTTGTGATCCGTGGGAGTAAGTAACATGGATGAAACTGGTGTTCGTACTCTATGCTTCTGAACATGCTTAGCTAGCTCTGTCTCTGTCTTATTTAATTTTTGCAGAGTTGCATTAGCCAAGTGGCTACCAATATTCGCGAAGTATGTGTTAACACGATTTAAAGACTCCAGCGCCGAGTCTCCGACTGATAGCAGCTCTTTAGGAGTGTCATGTATTTTAGTTATATTGCAGACTTCTTTAATAATTGCCCAGGTTTTCTTAATATTTCCATTGTTCTTTTCTAACTCTCTTTGGTAGTACTGCTTTTTTAAACATTTAATAATTTTATTGCAAGTATTTTTATAGATTTTATAATTTATTAATATTTGTTGGTTATTTGGATTCATTTTAGCTTGTTTAAATAGCCTATTTCTTTTCCGGATTGAACGTACAACGCCAGTAGTTATCCATGGTTTAAGTGGTGCCGTGCGTCTTGAAATAATTTTCGCTGATGAACAGTTTTGTATGGTCATTTGTATTTTATTTATTAATTGCTCTGTGACCAAGTTAACGTCATTCAATGTGTAAAAATTAGACCAATCTATCGCACTCAGTTCTTTGCATGCAGAGTTATAGTTCAGAGACCTATTAACAAATAGATTTTTATCTTTGGACACTTTGGCCCAATTTAAGCATAAAAGTATAGGGCTATGGTCCGTAAGCTCAGGAAAAACTAGGGTCTGCCAGCTTGCATTGGTTTTTATCATAAAATGGTCCAAACAGTTATGCGCTCTAGTGGGCAGCGTTACACCTACCCGTAAGCCGTAGCTTGCCATAAGACACAAGTATTCGTTTACATAGGCATTCGGTTTATCACCAGACAATGTGTTGATATTAATGTCACCCGTAAAAACCACGTCTTTGCTAATACTTTTAAGTATTTTCTCTATTGAATCTAAGTATTTCTGAGGATTCGTATAGCACGGTGGCCTATATGAACAGACAATACTATATTTATCGGCATCTAATACCAAACAACTGCCCTCTGACACATTGGGTTCTGAAGAAACGATATGTATGTTTGATTTAACATATGCCACTATACCGTCATTCTGGTTCAACATATTCTTAGAAGAATATGAATTGTAATCACGTAGAGAAGGCGGTGGGACATCTCTTTTAGTCCAACATTCAGTTAAGACTATTATATCTACATTAATGTTTAGCGTCGATAAAAATGCAAGTAGTATGTCAAAATTACAGTGTATACTTCGTATATTTAAACTTAAAATAGTTAGGCAGTTGTGAGATTTGAAGTTTAGTATATCTGCACATGATGACGAATCGCTAATCAAAGTACAATTTGCGTTATATGTATTGTCTAAGTCACTTGTTAAGTTGATGTTTTGATTATTGAATTTTTATAATAATACTCGTAGGACACACGATTTCTCAACAATGGTATATATATAGCATTTTCCTGGTCAGAATAGGCAACTGGTATAGTATAACTTTTATCTATTATATATATAAGTATAGTATAATTTTTATCTATTGAAGGTTGTTTGTTTATATGTGTACACAACTAGGGTCCTCTGGTGACGATCACTTCACTTCACCACAATGAAACACGTACTTCAGTTATATAACACTTGGTTTAATGTCTCATTACTTTTTAATCGAACATCCGAATACATAACATGTGCATTTGTGAGATGCAACCCTAGCGCGATTTAATTTATCGTACAACGCCATCTATCGCGCAAAAAGTAAATAATATTATCCTAAACATACCGCCCACCAAGGACATAGTAACATATGTCCTTCTCCAAGCGTAAATCACACACTTTATGTAATTAGATGACTATATGTATGTAAATGTAAACCAAACAATAAAAAATATAAACAAAATTATAAAAATATATAAACAAAATTTGCTTAATATTAACAAACGGCTTAATTAGTAACTGGCAAAACACATATCTTTGACACTGGTCTCTTAATTAGAGAAGCCTTGGTGAGAATAGTGACCACTCTCGTGACATTATCGGGACCTGGGTGTTTCTGTGCGATTTTGCCTAGCAACCATCTGCCCGGTGGCAAATTGTCCTCCTCAACTACAACAACATCGCCTACCGATGGTTCCGACCGATGGTGAGCCCACTTGTGCCGCTGTAAAAATTGGTGTAAGTAGTCTTGCGACCAACGCCTCCAAAACCCTTGCACCATCCGTTGGGTAAGTTGCCAACGTTTTAAAGTCGTAATATTTGAGTTTTCATAGTTTATATCGGGTGCCAAAACAATCGGCTCTCCCACTAAAAAATGTCCCGGAGTTATGATCGTCAGTTCGTTTTGGTCTTCAGTATATGAAAGTGGTCTTGAGTTAAGACAGCCCTCTATTTGGGCTAACACTGTTGCTAACTCTTCGTATGTTAACGTCGTTTCCCCGATCACTCTTTTCAGATGATATTTGGTGGACTTTATTCCCGCCTCCCACAGGCCTCCAAAGTTTGGAGCATGAGGGGGAATAAAACTCCATTGAGTGCCATTATTTGCAAGAGTCTCCGCTATTTCGGGTGTAAAATTGGATTTCTCCTCGTTGAATAATTCTCGCAATTCCCGAGCCGCTCCCACGAAATTTGTACCATTGTCGCTGTGCAATTCCGCACAATGTCCTCGTCTGGCTACAAACCTCTTAAAGGCGGATAAAAAACTCTTAGCAGTCAGGTCGCTGACTGCTTCCAAATGAATGGCACGCGTAGCCATGCAAACAAATAAAGCGATATACCCCTTGTACGATTTATTGCCCCTGCCTTTAGATACACGAATGTTGATCGGGCCAGCATAATCTACACCGCTACGGCTAAAAACCTTGCTAGGTGTAACACGTGAGACTGGCAGTTGTCCCATCAATTGAGCTCTTATCTTGTGAGAGTATCTAATACAAGTCAAACATTTTCGATAGCAAGCCCTTACCAACGACTTTACTCCCATCACCCAATATTTAGATCTCAAGTAAGTAATCATAGCTTGCGGACCTCCGTGCATTGTTTTTTGATGAGTGTCATCAATAAGGAGATTGGTTATGAAAGAGCGTTTAGGGATTAATATGGGATGCTTGCGATCATATTCTAACCCTGACATTTCCAATCGCCCCCCGACCCTCATCACTCCTTGTGCATCTAAAAAGACGTTTAATGATTTCAAACCTTTTGGTTTTTCTATACAACCTTTTGTTGTAAGTTCTTGTATTTCTTCTGACCATTCTTCTAATTGGCATCTCTTAATACAGACTAACATTGCTCCATCCAGCTCTTCTTTACTTAAATATCTCTTATAGGCAACCTTATCTTTCACAGTCAAAAATCTCCTGCAGTAGGACACAACACGAACCATTCTTTGCAATGAACTAAATCTATTCCAGAACGAAATATCCAATACACTAGTATGTACCTTTACTTCCTCTAGTTTAGTAATTAAATGCTTAGGTTTAATAAACTGTATGTGCGATTGCTTTAAGAACTCTGGGCCTTTGAACCACAGATTGTGCTCAGCTAGTTCTCTTGGAGACACACCACGAGATGCGCAATCAGCGGGATTTTGTTTAGATTGTATATATGACCAGTGTTTGGTATCTAAGGTGCTTAGGATTTCAGATACTCGATTAGCAACAAATGTTTTCCAGCGACTTGGGTGACTATTCAGCCAAGCAAGAACCACTTCGGAATCCGTCCAGGCATGTATTTCAACATTTCCTAATTCTATAGTTTTCGCCACTTCTGTTAGTAATTTAGCTAAAAGCACGGCACCGCAAAGCTCTAATCTGGGTATTGAAACCTGCTTAATTGGAGCTACCTTTGTTTTTGAGGTGAGTAAATTAACATAAACCTTATCATCCGCATCCACTACTCTGATATAAACCACTGCAGCGTAAGCCTGTTTGGAGGCATCAGAGAAGCCATGCAGTTGTACACTCAAATTCTTCGAATTTATATTAATCCAGCGCGGAATATTAATTTTACTTAAATAAGGTAAATCCTGACGGTAAGATACCCATTCCTTTAATAGATTATTTGGAACAGCTTCATCCCAACCTATACCTGTCAACCATAGCTTTTGTATAAGTATTTTAGCTAGAATTATACTTGGGGCTAACCAACCTAAAGGGTCGTATAATCTCGATATGTCAGAAATAATTTTTCTTTTACTTACAGGTTCCATCGGCAGAGGAAGTTCTACAGCATACCTGAAGACGTCGGCACGAGGATCCCAGGTAAGTCCTAAAATTTTTGTTATTTTATCTGCTTTAATTTCCATAACATTTTCTTCTCTTTCACTTTTTCCTTTCCTTATTTTCTCTAGTAATTCACCGCTGTTGCTTATCCATTTTTGCATCTGAAAACCTGCCTTCGCTAGAATAGCCTTTACATCTCTATAAATTGCATACGCATCCTCCACATTCTCCGCTCCTGTCATTAAATCGTCCATATAAAAATCTTGACAAATGATTTTCGAAGCCACTGAACTAATCTGCTCTTCATCATGAGCTACTTGCTGTAAGGTACGTGCAGCTAAGTATGGCGCTGACGCTGTGCCAAACGTGACTGTAATCAATTCAAATTCTTCTATTTCCATTTCAGGTCTATCCCTCCACAGAATACGCTGAAACATGGTGTCCTTTTCATCAATGAGGATCTGTCTATACATCTTAATTATATCACCGCTGATACAAATCTGATGTTTTCGCCAACGCATGATCGTATGCCTAAGTTCAGCCTGGATAGTTGGGCCAACCATTAGTTTATCGTTTAACGACACTCCATTTGTCCCTTTACAGGAAGCGTCGAAAACTACACGTGTCTTTGTAGTATCTTTGTCTTCCCGAATAACGGCATGGTGAGGTAAGTACCAACCTGTTTTATTAGTATTTTGAGATATCGGAACCATGTGCTTAAGCTTTATGTACTCGTGTATTACACTGGTATAATTTATTCTCAATTTTATATCCTTTACTAGCTTAGATTCTAAATTTCTAAATCTTCTTTCAGCTATGACTCTAGAATTACCATCTTCACAGCTGCGATCGCCGTCCCGAAACGGCAACTTCACGATATAACGACCGGTTTCGTCTCGCCTGGTGGTAGCTGTATACAGCTTCTCACATTCCATTTCTTCACTGCTAAGCATTCTTTCAGTATTAGATGGTTCCTGTTCCAACTCCCAAAACTTTCTTAATAAATCTTCCTCTTTTTCAACACTGGAATGCATAACAGTGATATGATTAATATTTAATTTACTATTTTCCGCACTTACAACTCCGGAGACAATCCAGCCTAGCGTAGTGTTCTGGGCTACGAGCGATTCACTTGCACTCCTTTTTAACCCCTTTTTAATTATTTGACTGAATATTTCAGCCCCTAATAAAAGATCGATTTTATTAGGTTTATGATATTCAGGGTCGGCCAATTCATCACCCTTCAAATCCACCCAGTCTACTTTCGTTATCTTTGTAACTGGAAGAAGAGAAGTTATAGACTTTAGTACATACGCGTGGACAATTATAGAAAAATCTGGCACGACTCTTGACCGTAATCTTACCGAAACGGTGGACCTTGATACCGCGGCATTACTGCCTCCTACACCATACACCGTGTGTTTACTTGAAATCCTTTTTAATCCCAAAAATTGAGTCATAGACTCTGTGATGAACGATCCTTGGGATCCTTGATCTACTAAAACCCGAATCCCGTGATAGGTTCCATCCTTGCACTCAGCTTTCACCACAGCTGTAGGTATTAGAACCATATCATTCCGTTTACCTGTCGAAAGACAGGAAACTATTGTTTTAGTAGTTTCCTCCGCCTTTGTAGCGGCCTTGCTAATAACTGAATAATGTTCGTCTACCGCGTTATCTCGACTATCAGCGGTCGATGAAATTTCCCTCCCAATCTCACCATTGGACCCAGAACCACCGTCAGGGTGGAGTAAAGTATGATGGCGTCTTTTGCACACCTGGCATTTGATGGTGTTCCTACAAGTTTTAGCCGAATGGTTGTTACCTAAACATATGTAACATAAACCCTTTTGCCTTGTAAAATCTCGACGAGCGTCACTATTCTTTGTTGCAAATTTTTTACAAACAGTTATTTTATGAGGGGCCGAACAATAATTACAAGAATATTCACCTTTGTCTTTCCCTACCTGACTATGAAACGATTGCGAATTTCTTGAAACGTTTGCTTTAGTCTCTAAATTCTCTAAGCCTCGAAAGCGCCCTGTTAAGAAATTGGTGAATTGCTCATAGGTGGGTAAATCATCCGTCTGTTCTGACGATACATGCAATTCCCAGGCTTTTCTTGTTTCCTTGTCCAATTTAGCACTAATAATGTGAATGACTAGGATGTCCCAAGATGATATATCAATTCCTAAATTTTTTAATGAGCCTAAACAGTCGGATGTAGTACTCACTAACCTTTTTATCTCAGTACCACATTCAACTGTTAAACACCTTTGACTAAACAAACGCTTCAAGATACCGTTTGACAAAAATCTTTTATTATTGTACATCGACTCTAATTTCGCCCAACTAGCGTTATAGTTACTTGATGTGACACTTATATTTCTTAACAAGTACTCAGCATCCCCAGTCAAGTACCCCTTAAGGTAGTACAACTTTTGTGCCTCATCTAACCTTTTATTATTATGTATGAGTCCAACAAATAAATCCCTAAAAGTCTGCCATTCCACATATTTACCCGAGAACATAGGTATCTTAACTTCGGGCAATTTAAAGTTAAGAATTTCCGAACTATTCCTATCATCCTTAGAACTATCATTTGACTCTTTACATTTACCCAATGCCTCTTTTAATTCGCTTTTAAACTGTAAGTATATGTCTTCAACTTCCTCATAAATACAATCCTTATAGTATGCATGGCTATTTAGTTCGGACTTCTTAATTTCAGTTAGTATCCTAATGTGTGTTTCATGAAATAACTGCCATTGTTGGTCTAAATTTTGTAAACGTGATTCTATATAAGAAGAAGAAAGTCGATCTTTTGGACTCTTTTTAAAGTTAATTTTTGCCTTAGTAATTTTTACTTTTATATCCTCCTGTATACAATTAAATGTTTCCATTTTTATCATACAAATAATAATATAATAACCAAAGTAAAACTAATATATAAACTTAGTTACAACTAAATGGCACAGTAATAACAGTCCGCTAAATATTAATCTTCTGATATTCACTTCGTATCGCACCAAGTCCAAACTGAATTTGTAAATTTTTACAAGTGTTTAAGAATTGCACTTTGATTCTAGGTGAAATCGGGCATAGGTTCCCCGTCTCAACCACTTTTTGCTTAAACTAATTGCAAGTTCTTTTTAGCTGAAGGCTCAAATCACTACTTTAACTATGCACTCTAATTTTATTTTTTAGTTTAGAGAAATTTTACTTACAGTTTTTCGCACACTTCACTCACTGACTTAGTAGGCACAACACTAGTGGCGCCCTCTCGAGATGCAACCGCAAACCAGCTCTTGCTTATTGGCTCCCTTCACCGGACGTCTCCACTTCGGCAGCGCTTCTTCGTTTCCCGGTCGCCTTCCTCCGACTTCTGCAGACTCCCGCAGCACGGCTCCCGTTTCTCTGTAGGGAGTGCTCTGACCAGCGATCCACTGGCCAGTATGACGACGCGGGTGACAACAAGATCACCACCGATGACTGGAACCACGACGGTGCGCGGATACGCCTATCCGACTCTGAAGGACCATGTACACAACTAGGGTCCTCTGGTGACGATCACTTCACTTCACCACAATGAAACACGTACTTCAGTTATATAACACTTGGTTTAATGTCTCATTACTTTTTAATCGAACATCCGAATACATAACATGTGCATTTGTGAGATGCAACCCTAGCGCGATTTAATTTATCGTACATCGCCATCTATCGCGCAAAAAGTAAATAATATTATCCTAAACAATATGTGTGAGGCATGTCTGAGTTTTAGTGAATTTTGAAAGTATATTTAATAAGTATATTTAATAAGTATGTGTTTGATTTGTGCGAGTGTAGGAATGTTATTGAATATTGTAAACAATTATAATAAAAAAAGAAAAACAAGACTATGTCTAATATTATTGTAGAAATTTGTTTACGGTTAATGCATGAAAAAGGAAATAAAAATTGTATACAAAGTAAGCAAATACAACAGCAATCAGTAATCCTAAGTAGTCATTTCTTCTCAAGTTTATCAAGATCCTGTTCATTATCAATCCTAATATGTGGCTTGCCTTCTGCCTTGCGCAGGAATACACGCCCATGGGACGTCCAGCAGAACATATAATTGTTGTCTTTGGCAAATAGACGGCATGAGTTAAATAGTCTTCGGGTGTTGGCAGTAAGAGACTCTGTGATATATATAGGAACAGACGCCCCATTGGGAGAAATATGCGAGTAGTTAAATTTATTATCTTTGTGTTCTTTATTAAATTTTCTAACAGAATCCATAACGCTCTCTTTTGTTAAACAATTCGTGAATTCAACTATTATAGGTTTGTGCGATACATTTTTAGTGTTAACTCTGTAAATATCTCGTATGTCAGCTTGACATACACTTGTTTTAAGCACTTTGCTCATATTTTCAACGATGGCAGTTAAGTCCGCTTTAGATTCACTTGTACTCAGCTTAGGAATATTGCGCACTTCGATAGTGGCTGACTTTTGACTTCTTTCGGCTATCTCTAATTTTCTTTCAAGTTCTCTGACGTGTTGTAGCTGCTGTAGTCTTTCACTCTCCATCTCTTTCATTTTTCCTATAATGTCGTCGTACTGGGACGAGATGTATTGCACTGTTTTATTCAACTCTTTATTTTCTTCTCTCAAATCGTTAAGTGAAGTTAAAATTTGATCGCACTTATTCGCCTGCCCTTCAGCCCATTTTTTGAGCATATTTTTTATATCCACCTTAAATTCCTTAAGCTCGTCATTATAGTCTTCATTGTGTTTTCTCTTCGTAGCGCGTGTTGCCATGTTAGACGAAATATCCACCAACGAGTCGCAGTCGCGGCTGAATGATGAAATATTTGGTTCGGAGTCGTAATGGTAAATCCGCTCACTAGATCCTATTTCCATGGTTTGTGGTGGAGTTCTTTTCAGTGGCATAGCGATGGGTATAAAGATATTAATTTGAAATTGAATTTAAATAAAAATATTTATTTTGAATTAGTTAATTAAAATATAAAATTTATTTTCATTTGGGGAGGTAAGAGACTTAGCAAGGCTAAAGGAAAGAAGCAGACGGCACTAGTGAAGTCATGGCAAACTCTTGACACCAACTGCGAGCGCTAATCCGCCTGCCAAGCGGATTATCTCAGCGGATTACGGTATTATCTCACATTCATGAAGAAGTCTTATGTCCAACAACAGACATTTCCCCTCCAAAGGTTATGTAGAAATTAGCCTATGACGCCGCTGTTCAGATGAACATAGTTTTTATTACAAATTTCTCTTGGATACTCATCATCGCAACTCACATACGGCCCACTGTTGGGCTCGGGCCTCCTCCACAATAGAAGCGAATTTGACCTACTATACCTACCATGCTGGTCAGGCATGTTGGTGTAGGGTTTCATTTTGAGTTTTCCTTCTCTTGTACAGATGTTATGTGCATATTTTATCCCATAGTCGTCTTTAGAATATCCACGGGCAAGATAGAGAGTGGTGAATTGTATTCTTACTCCGTCATCACACGGATAATATGTGACCATAATAATCTGCACTATGTTTAGTACAATTTAATATAATATGTATTACTAATCACGTGTGTTTTCATGCGGTTGCCAAGTCATTCTGTTTATTTAAAATATAAAAGATCTTTAATATTGATATAGTCACTATAAGAAGTTGTTAGGTTAGCTATTTACGTAATAACTTAAGAAGAAAGGTGCCTTAAGCAGGGACTGAATGAGTTAATCGACTTGGTATAACATGGATCTCACAAATTTTTATGGTAGAAGAACTCAGTAGCGAGGCTTGGCTTTTTTTACAAGTCTTGTTTTTGATGGTATATAGATTGTCGATTCCCATAACATAATTCGAACATTCGTTACTAAATAATGCGAAGTATGTGAGGTAAAAAGGTAAGGTTCATCCGTGTGCTGACGGAGTAAGAGGCGACTAAGAGATATCTTTTACATATAACAATTACAAAATAGAAGGAAACCTCGAAATAAAACCCTATACCGAAACGTCTGACCAGCTTGATATAGTATATCAATTTCCTTTCCAATAAAGAGGAGGCTGGAGCCCAGCAGTGGGACGTATATGAGCTGTGATCATGATGTAAGGTAACAAAAACATAAAAAGTGAACCATCGCTCAGGACGCCTGACAGATGTAAAACATCGAAATTATTTTGTACAAGTATTTATGCATAAAAGAATAGAGTACGACAGGAACTAATATAGCATAATGTATAAATAAAATATTACAATTTTTTTTTTGCCAAAAAATGATAATATTTATTCAATAAACATTTCATCATCATCATTTCAGCCTATTGCCGTCCCCTGCTGGACGTAGGCCTCCCTCATGTTGCGCTACAATGTGCGGTCCTGTGCCGCCTGCATCCAACGACGCCCAGCAACTTTCACTAGGTTATCGGTCCACCTAGTGGGGGGGCGTCCTACACTGCGTCGTCCGATACGTGGTCGCCACTCAAGAACCTTTCTTCCCCAGCGGTTGTCGGTTCGTCGAGCGATGTGGCCTGCCCATTGCCACTTCAGCGTGCTAATTCTTCGTGCTATGTCGGTTACACCCGTTCTTCTGCGGATTTCCGTATTCCGGATTCTATCACGCAGAGAAATCAAATTAAATTTCAAATCAAATTTGAAAAATCAAATCAAATTTCAAATCAAATCAATAAACATTTATTTTCGTTAAATACATTAATTAAAATTTAAAAAATATACAGTTTGAAACTGTGACAAATCAATACCTATAGGGATAATATACACTATAGGTATGCGAGCTCAGTACGGCGAGAGAGATACCGCATAGGCGCTTGCGCACAACATCGCGTCGCTCCGTCTCATTCACACACTACTACGTATAGACTACGTATATACATATATATAGCGTGGCGTTATGTCGCCACGCCAACAATCAGGTTTACCCACGCATATGCCGTCATTGCGTGACATCGTAACGCCACGAGATGTTTACGCCACGCCAACGATCAGGTTCACCCTCACCTATAGATGTTTCACATAAAAAATTTGTACTGTTAAGTCATTGAAATTTAGGACACCAAAATTAATTTTAAGGTAAGGGAATGATACAATGTGTAGGAGGAAAGATAATAAGCAACCAGCTATTGACCTTTGAGTATTCGTTGAATGTTCAAACAACTGAATTTGGGAAATGAATTTTGTTTGTTGATTTTCTTCATTTTACGTCAGGGTTCACTAGTTAGCAGAAGGTTCATTATGATTTAATGACCTTCCCTTATTAATAGACTAGTCCATTTTAGTAATTAAAGTTGAATATATTATGAAACTTCTACAGTTCTTCAATTATACATACATATATTCACGTCTCTTTCCCATATGGGTAGGCAGAGACCACTTCCCTCTATTTGTTATGATCTTGACATACCACTTTCGTCTCCATATTCAATAATTCTTGGGTTTAGGGTACTTCTAATCTGGCCTTTCATAAGAACGTCCCCGATTTGATCGTGAAAAGTCGACCTTGGTCTTCCCCTTCCAACACTTTCGTTCACATTCGCCCTATAAATTCTTCTTGTTAATCTCCTTTTATTTATTTTCTCTACATGACCAAACCAATTCAATTATATTATTTCAATAACATATTTTTGTCATCATTGTCATTCATTATCTTAGGACCCGCAACGCAACAATTTAATTGGAAAAGTTAAATAGGAGGAGTTGGAAGAGATTGATTCCACTTCTGTCCTATGCAATGCAGAAGAATTATTATCTTCCGCAATCTTTCCCTACAGGAAAATCCAATATCTCGAAGAATAAGTCGTCATTCAACTTATCACCGTCCCTCGCTACACGTAAATCTAACAAAACGCCATATGACTCGCTCATTTATTGGAGGGAATATTAACACTGGGCAAGCAGGACGGCAGTAATAAACTGTTATGTGTTCCCCAGGACAGCGTTGCTATGCATTTTTTTGGTACTCCCATCAGATTTATAACGGGTAATTAAGGGTACCGACACCTGTTTTCTTATACTGTCACCACGTGGGTAAACAATGAGTAGGTATTTGAATACACAGATATCGGAGTGGTCTAAATATCTTATACTGAGTCCTGAGTGGTATGTATTCATTGCCCATGCAGGACAATTCTTTGCGCGATCCATAAATGTAAATTTGGAAGTTATTGTTCTATTATCTGTTTGTTTGTGAAGTCTTCCACGACACTTAAGTTACTCCTTATATAGGCAGTTACCTGGTAGTAAAATATTATTAAAATCGGTTCACCCGTTTTAAAGATTAAGAGGAACAAACACTCAGACAAAATAAGTGGTACATATTTAGGCAAATAACCGTGTGAGCATGAAAAACGCCTGCTAATTTGACATTACAAACATACACTTCAATTTTATTTATTTGTATATAAATAACGTTTCATATTTATAATACTGCAGAAATTTTATGAGTGCTATTTTTAACACAACACAGTGTTAGATTTGACCAATAAATATCGCAAATTAAACAGAGTCTCGTCTATTTACGCCTCACACAAACATTAGATCGACAATTGATACGTTTATCACACAAACAGATTAGCTCGGTAAACGTTAGGCGGGTATTATAAAAGCGTTTTGACGTATTACGGATAAAGGCATATTCACATTGATTGAATTAGTCGTGCGGCACTTCTTTTATTAACTGATTTCGAAAAATGAGGCGATTTTCAGTTCGTCGATATAATATAATTTTTGTTTGTTCCCTCAGAACTTTCGACCGGGTGAACCAAATTTGATGATACTTTTTTATTCGAAAGCTGGTGCTTCTCGTGTGGTCCCATTTTAATTTGTTCCAGTTTGAAGATGGTAGTTTTTAATTTTTTTGAACAATTATATACTTTTTCGCAGGCCAGTCGTATCACGGGCCGGACACAGATGTCAAGGAATCGGTACCGGTGGTATGCCCAATGGCGTCGGGGAGGGAATACGGTGGATTGTGGGGTCAGCCCCCATACTAATTCCTATAATCATCGTGGTATAGTAGGTCAATTGTTTCCTTTTGTATAAAACGCGAGAGCCCAGTAGCAGACCGTAAATATATGAGCTGAGATAAGTTGATGATAATTTTTCACCATCATCATCATTTAAGCTATTATACGTCCCGCTGTTGGACTCCAGCCCCCTCCACATTAATGGTAGGACTCTTAATGGTAGGACCACACTGTTGACAGTTGTCTGTCTACAGCCACGGGCCGGTCTATTCGGAGTAGTAGTACCACATTGAGCAGAAAATCGACATCTGAGTACTAGCAATTTGTTACTGTGCTTCGTTCGGTGAGCGAGAAACCCGGAAGCCCAACTTTCTGAGTGTTTGCATGTGGTGAGTTTTGTTAATGCCTTTAGTTTCACCGAACCTCATCGCATGCAGTCACACTACCTTCACTTTCTTCACGGTAGGCAGCGGCCTAACATAGGTTCATAAGCTGCAGCAACACTTACCATCAAACGTACTGTTTGCTCGTTTGCCACCGTTTGCAATAAAAGAAAAATAGGTATATTGCAATGACCTATTCTACGATAGTCAGACATGTTAGTATAGGGTTTCATTTCAAGTTTTCCATCTCTTGCACAGATCTTATATGCATATTTATTCCCTTAATCGTCTTTTACGATACCCATGGCCAACGGTGTTAAATTGAATTCTTAATCAGTTACTACACGAAAATTGATAATTTCTAAATGGCTTAAAAAAATTAAGGCTCTATATGTATTTTTGTTTTTAATTGAATGCGTTCTAAAATAAGATAATTGATTAGTTTACTTATTACCTAGAATACCAAAGTCGTAATATACTTATTGAAATGTCTCATTTGTGAAATAACCAAGAGAAGGAACTCGCCAATCGCTAGCGCGCGGTACGTGACAATATCTTACTTGAAACGAAGGTCACCGCCCTTTGACATGTCATTGTGACGTGATTTATGACGAGAGACTGAACACAGCTCCAGTACAGGAGTTACTTTGCTTGAGTTTGATTTGTAATTTCTTAGTACTCATTAACTAGAAAACTTTACGTCTGCTATAACAATAGACTTGATAATAGTACGTAACTCGTGCCAAAGAACCTCATTAGAAGATTTTAAGGGTAATTTTCCCACTGGCTACTCGTAGGCATATTTATTAGTCATTATAATTCGAGCGTACGCCACTTTGGGTTGCAACTGCAAACCAGCATCAGGTAACTTTAATGTCTCCTGATATTGTGCTGAGTTGCCTGCCCTTTGGCACATATGTCATGTGACAATTTTCTTCTTACCTATTATTTTTCTGTATTGTATTTATGTATGTGCCAATAAACGAGTTCTTTCTTTCTTTCTTTCTATAATCGCTCACTCAACAACTTAAAATGTACTTTTCTACAGTACTTTTTTTTAAAGACAATACCTTGCACTAAGGATTTTCTTATTATTTCCTTGTATTGCGGAGGATTTTACAAATACATATATATTTAACGGACACAAATTAGATCCGAACTCAGAACAAAAATTTGTGGAGCACACAAAGTGGTATCTACGTGGGATTCGAACCCATGACTCTGGCAGCAGGAAGGTCAATATATCCACTTAACCACTACGCCCTTAGTGTAGACAAAAGTTATAATAAACAAATAAATATGTATTATATCTATACTAATGAATAAAATTGGAGTGTCTGTTTGTAATGTCAAAATAATAGGCGTTTTTCATGCTCACACGGTTATCTGCACGACACCTATGCCTAAAATAGCAATTAAAAAATTTTGTCTCTCTGTCTGTCTGTCTGTCTATCTGTCTGTTTGTTCCGGGTAATCTTCAAAACGGCTGGACCGATTTTAAAAATTCTTTCACCAATGGAAAGCTATAATATCAGGGTGTAAACTAGGATATATTTTATTCCGGTATTCCCACGGGAACGGGAACTACGCGGGTAAAACGACTATAACCTATAACCGAAGCGAAGCGAGGGCGGGTTGCTAGTAAACAAATAAAATTGGAGTGTCTGTTTGTAATGTCAAAATAATAGGCTTTTTTCATGCTCACACGGTTATTTGCACGACACCTATGCCTAAAATAGCAATTAAAAAAATTTTGTCTGTCTGTCTGTCTGTCTGTTTGTTCCGGGTAATCTTCAAAACGGCTGGATCGATTTAAAAAATTCTTTCACCACTGGAAAGCTATAATATTAGGGCGTAAACTAGGCTATATTTTATCCCGGTATTCCCACGGGAACGGGAACTACGCGAGTAAAACGACTATAACCTATAACCGAAGCGAAACGAGGGCGGGTTGCTAGTATGTAAATAAAATTAAAGTGTCTATTTGTAATGTCAAAATACTGGGCTTTTTTCATGCCCACACGGTTTTTTGAATGACACCTATGTCTAAAATATAGTTTAAAAAATTTTCCTCTTTCTGTTAGTATGAGATAATCTTCAAAACGGCTAGACCGATTTTGATAATATTTTACAATCAAGTAGCTGTCTATATAAGGAGTAACTTATGCTATATTTTATCCCGGTATTCCCACGGGAACGGGAACTATACGGGTAAGGCCAGTCGCCTTACCCGTATAGTTCCCGTTCCCGTGAAACTGAAACGAAGCGAGGGCTGGTTGCTAATTGGTAATCATTTTATGAGTGGCCGCCTGTCTAACGTCAACCGGTTGTATTTTTAGCCCGTCACCACACGTAATGACCACACAGATTGCTCTCAAACGTCATAATTTATTATCAAATACAAATAAATTCCATTATCCGTATTGCCTAATAAATTATATTACGATTCTGAATAATAATATGCTATGAAAGGGACTTCGTTTCAACCGAATGTTGCGCAACATTTGCGCATTTTAACACTATTCTGATGTGAAACTTCTATAGGCAAGGGTGAACCTGATCGTTCCCGAGGCGTTAATGCCACGCTTGGATTTGTACATTTGTGTAACGAAACCATAACCTGTTTTAGAATTTTCTACAACGCCATCTAGTGAGCTCAAAGTAAATTATTAATCTACCGTAGTCTATGCTAATGAAAATGTTTATAGAAAAAAAATCATCATTTTCAGGCAAAAAAATCGTAATAATTTATTAATACTTTATTCCATATTAGTTCCTGTTGTAATCTGTTCTTTTATGCATATATACTTGTACAAAATAAATTGGATGTTTCATATATGCCAGGCGTCCTGAGCGACGGCTCCCTTTTTTGTTTACATTTAATCCAAATTTTCATGAACAGTGTTCTGTTAATATTCACACGTTGTAAATAATATAAATGACAAAGTTCTATGACCGAAAGCGGATATTGTTAAAGATGGCGTCAACGTGAAGACGTGACTTATAAGCATTATTATTAATACTTGTTTGTTTTTGTTTGTATTTTTATGAATGTAAACATCTTGCATTTCATATTTGCTTTTCTTTCTCAGTTACAGTTAAGTATACTATTTCCGTATGGTTTATGATGTTATGTGCGTATTATTAGATTTAGATTTTGTAGAAAAGGTTATTATAAAATCTCGGATTATCTTGATGATAATACAGACTGGTTATGAGCAGCTCCTCATTCAGGCATTTTCTCCTTATTTCAAAAGGTATTACATACATGTTTATTCTGTTGTTGTTACTATAATTGTAAAGCGTAGCGTGTTTTGCCAAACGAATTTGTTATTTAAACAATTTGTTATAAAAACATAAAACACAGTTTATGTTTGTGGCACATGGTATTGGTCATACTCACTGAAGGGTCTGCTTGCGGTAGCTACGAGGAGCGGGTCACTCCCTTCCCTCCATTGTGGTTGAGGGGAGTGATGGCTGCTCTAGTGGTTAACTCGTGATAGGGTGCCGCTTGTGGGATCTGGTCCAGCCATGGTACTTTTTCGTTATATTTAATAACTACAGTTATTAAATATAAGGGGTAATCCTCAGGGGTATTCTGTCAGGCCGACTACTGACGACAAGTCTCCTGCACCAGTGGCGCCACCCCTCTGTCGCCCCGGACGAAGCCGGGCGGCGGGTGCGCTGACCGTAGCCTACCCCAAAAAAAAATAATAAAAGGCCATATAAGTCTAACTGTTAGGCTCGGGCTTCCTCCATAATGGAATAAAATAGACCTACTATACCATGTTGGTCAGATATGTTGCTAAAAGGCTTTATGTCAAGTTTTTCTTCTCTTGTATAGATATTATCTGATTTTCGTATGCCTTAGTTGTCTTTTGTGACATCAACGAGTAAGAAAGGGGGTGGACAGCTGTATTCTTACTCCGTCACCACATGGATTTTTATTTCTTTCAATACATACACCTTAGAATAATAACGTATTGAAGGATAGTGTCGGTACTTAAGCGATAAAAAACGTGAAGCCAAAAACACTACATGCGTGTTAGCGATTACACACATATACACGCACACCACTATACAATAGAGTTGCTTTGCATACGCCGTGGCCTTATACACTATGGAACGGTCCAACGTAGGGCTCCAAATGTCTCCAATTGAAATGCTTCATTTTTTGTGCGTGGAGTTACTTTCTATGAATTATAATTCTAAGACATACACATAAAAGTGTATCATTATACAAATAAAAAAAATTGATTGTGTGGTTTTATGAAACCACGGTACCTTAAATTGAAACTTTTTTCGCATTACAAAAAAATAGCAACATTTACATTAAACACTGATAAAAACAAGCAAAGAGCGTGGAGCACTGACACAAATGAGTAATCTTCTATACCAATAAATAAAATTGGAGTGTCTGTTTGTAATGTCAAAATAATAGGCTTTTTTCATGCTCACACGGTTATTTGCACGACACCTATGCCTAAAATAGCAATTAAAAATTTTTGTGTCTGTCTGTCTGTCTGTCTGTCTGTCTGTCTGTTTGTTCCGGGTAATCTTCAAAACGGCTGGACCAATTTCAAAAATTCTTTCACCAATGGAAAGCTATAATATCAGGGCGTAAACTAGTCTATATTTTATCCCGGTAATCCCGCGGGAACGGGCACTACACGGGTAAAACGACTATAACCTATAACCGAAGCGAAGCGAGGGCGGGTTGCTAGTAGTCTATACACTACACGGACAGCTGATGCGAACGCCGCCATACTGGCCTCGACTGCTCTGTCGAGCGCCTTTCACTTTATCCCTACTCCGCGGCTGACCGTCACGCGACATGCAATAGATGGACAAAAAGTTTGAGGCGATATGTAATAAAAGTTTCACTTTAATATTTTTAAGCTATTGCATAGCTTTTATCGCGCATAGCTTATATTTCTTGGCGCGGCGACCGAATCAAGAAATTCCGTAACGAAAATAAAACCTCACACCCCCCACCATGTAGCTAGCTACATGGTACGAGCTACATGGTACGCGGGTGGCGGCAGCTCGGCCGAGCGTACGATCGTCAAGAGACGAGACGTCGACATTCTGCGTTCGTCCGTCTCGGTGCGCACACGTGCCACCGCTTTGCGTAGCTTACGTCAAAAAGTGTTATCGCGCGTTTTCTAACGGTCCCAACGATCTTCAGCGGACGACAGTGGTAATCCAAACCGCTTTTATTGTTATACATATAGTACATTTGTTTTCTTATCGGTCACCACGCTCAAAAAGTGTAACTTGAATTAATATCGAAGAAAAATCTCGAATTAATATCAAAGAAAAAAATACTGCATAAATAAAAAATAAATAAATAATTATAATTGCATAAGTTGATAAAAAATGCTATGCAATAGAATTACCGCGGCAGTCCCCGAGTGTCACAAGTTTTTTTTTTATTAATGTGAATATTCAACATAGAATATTAAACCATATTCAACAAACAGTATGATAACAATAATATAATAATGTGTGATGTTTATACGAGGATTACACATCTATACTTCTACACTTAATCTATAAAGCTGAAGAGTTTGTTTGTTTGAACGCGCGAATCTCAGGAACTACTGGTCCTATTTGTAAAATTCTTTCACAAGGAGACCCTCAGACGTGTGGGTCGGGGATTTCCATGATTTTTGGTAGGGTGGTAGAGGAGGCCCGAGGGTATCACAACTACCAAATATTAGGGTCAACTGAGCCCTCGTTAAAAAGATTTTAAGTGTCAAAGTTGGATGTAATTTACTCGTAGGTACTAGAGAAATTCGCATTCGAATCGCAAGCTAGTGGTAGCCTCGTGGAAAAGTCGCTCGCCTGCGGAATTTATGGTCTCGGATTTGAGACCCGACAATTTGTTTTTTTTTTAAATTATCACAATATTGTGTAAAATTAGTTTTTTTTTTTCATAATTTTACGCAGAATTATAAATCTAAAAGCTAAATCATTACGCTTAAGACCAATAGGAGCGGAGCACCAATGAAGAATGTTTCAAAATCGGGTATTTTTTTCTTTTGAAAGCTTCCGCAGCGGAAACGACTAAATTTTCGCAATAATCATGCGTGACAGAATCGTATTATTGAAAAATATTTTCACCTTCTACGTAAACAAAGTCTTAGGTTAAAGTTAGGTTAGCCCAAAGTATCTATACCACGCGGACGAAGTCGCGAGCAGAAGCTAGTCTAATATATGTTTGGGACTGCACAGATGGCATAGTGGGTAATCGTGCCCGTTGCCGTGCCATGTATCGTGGGTTCGATTCCAACATGGGACAAACCTGCAGTTATGCGTCTGAATGTAATATGAGTCCCTTAGAATAATAACGTATAGAAGGTAAGTTCGCGCACAAAAAGCGAAACATTTCAATTGGAGCCTAATGGAGCTTACGCCGGCATCGTTCCGTAATGTACAAGTCATTATACTGCACGTACGTACGCAAATCTTAAAAAATAAATAGGTAATTATGACGGTTTGTGCATTCAAATGGTGTCATAACACTTTGAAAAACTTAAAAAGGTTTTTAACATTACTTTTTAAAGTATTTCAACGATTTATGTTAATAAAAACAAAATTTGATTTCATAATTTGTATAGTGGTTTGCGTGTGTACGTGTGTAATCGTCTGCGCGCCATTAGTATTTTTAGATTCATGTTTCGAACTTTCGAAATATTGACACTATTCTTCTATACGTTATTATTCTAAGATGAGTCCGTTAATTGTATATTTTTAAAGTTTCCCGTAATGCAAGAATTATTTATCTAGTGGGGGATAGTTTAAAAAGAACTTTTATTCCACAATTGGCACGACCTTTGAAAGAATACCGTTTTATTTCGAACTTTTTATTACCTTCTAACGAAGAACATATGCATTTATATAATAATACAAACAAATAAAAGATATTAGTGAAGTATATATGTTATATATTTATAATATATTATGATATATAAATATATTATGTTATATAAGTATGATAAAAAAACATTTAGCAGAGCGTGGTTTCCATCTACGGACTTCTGGGTTCTGGGCCCAGCGCGCTTCCACTGCGCCACTCTGATTACATAGTCTTAGATTAAAATAGGTAATAGTTAAATAAAAGAGGAACAAATTTTCATAAAATATGATAAAAAAGACATTTAGCAGAGCGTGGTTTCGATCTACGGACCTCTGGGTTATGGGCCCAGCACGCTTCCACTGCGCCACTCTGCTCACGTGATCTTAGTTTGAAATATGTAATTGTTAAATAAAAGAGCAACAAATTTTCATAAAATATGATAAAAAAGACATTTAGCAGAGCGTGGTTTCGATCCACGGACCTCTGGGTTATGGGCCCAGCACGCTTCCACTGCGCCACTCTGCTTTACATAGTCTTAGATTAAAATAGGTAATCAATACTAATATTATAAATGCGAAAGTAAGGATGTTTGTTTAGTTGTTTGTTTGTAACGCTTTCACGCTTAAACCACCGACGCGATTTTAAAAATTCTTTCACCAATCGAAAGCTATAATATCAGGGAGTAACATAGGCTATATTTTATCCCGGTATTCCCACAGGAACGGGAACTACGCCGCGGGTAAAACGACTGAAACCGAAGCGAAGCGAGGGCTGGTTGCTAGTTGTTAAATAAAAGAGCAACAAATTTTCCAAAAATATGATAAAAAAGACATTTAGCAGAGCGTGGTTTCGATCCACGGACCTCTGGGTTATGGGCCCAGCACGCTTCCACTGCGCCACTCTGCTCACGTGAGCTTAGTTTGAAATAGGTAATTGTTATTTAAAAGAGCAACAAATTTTCAAAAAATATGATAAAAAAGACATTTAGCAGAGCGTGGTTTCGATCCACGGACCTCTGGGTTATGGGCCCAGCACGCTTCCACTGCGCCACTTTGCTCACGTGATCATAGTTTGAAATAGGTAATTGTTAATTAAAAGAGCAACAAATTTTCATAAAATATGATAAAAAAGACATTTAGCAGAGCGTGGTTTCGATCCACGGACCTCTGGGTTATGGGCCCAGCACGCTTCCACTGCGCCACTCTGCTTACATAGTCTTAGATTAAAATAGGTAATTGTTAAATAAAAGAGCAACAAATTTTCATAAAATATGATAAAAAAGACATTTAGCAGAGCGTGGTTTCGATCCACGGACCTCTGGGTTATGGGCCCAGCACGCTTCCACTGCGCCACTCTGCTCACGCTTACTAAGTTTATAATAGACATTCACTACGTAACGATGTGTAATAGACAATAATTATGATGCAAGATTGCAAAATTACACATCGTTGGCACTATTACTCATTACAAATGACGTATTAACTTATTATTTATTACGAAAATCACTACACAAATTTCGCAATGGTTAAGATATCGACCTACCGTGATAGTGTCACGGTTCAATTTCCACACAAAACATTAGTTAATAGCGTTCAATATTTTGTTGTCTGAGTGTAAATTGTATCCTTTAAGTTATATTGTTTAAAAAGCCCTTAGCAAAACAAAGATTATTTCCTAGTCAAGGTTCTCATTCAAATAAAAATGTTAGTATTTATTACTTATGATATATGTTTAGTTTTTTAGTAAGAAATTAAGAATACAAAGCGCACTTTTTACTTTCCCGTAGGCTTCATCAAAATCGATTTATATAAGCATATAACATAGCTAGATTGCCGTTTGGTCATTTCCTTGTGATACAGTAATTGACATATTTTAATATATCCCATGCCTTATCGTGGAACGTAAACAATGGGTCTTTAATTTTATATGTATATTAAAAAAATACAAGAACATGTGAAAAAATAATTAATCATAATAATAATTCCTTACGGCTCATATACGTTCCTTTGCTGGGCTCTAGTCTCCTCCGTAATGGGAGGGAAATTAATACCACGCTGGTCAGGCGAGTTCGCATAGTTTTATTTCGAGCTTTCCTTCTCTTGCGTAGATGTTATTTGCATATCGTAATCCCTCAGGCGTCTTTTACGACACCCACGAGCGTGAAAGGGGGTAACGAATTATAGTCTTACTCGGTCACCACACGTTAAAATAATAATAATTATGTAATTTGAATTAATTAACATCAGATTGATATGTCCGTGTGGTGACGGAATAAGAATATAATTCACACTCCCTATCTAACCCGTGGATATAAAGACGCCTAAGGGATATGTTAAGCATATAAAATTCGGGTGACGTGACCGGGGAATTAGTCCAAACCCGCCGAGAGGCCGACCGCGTGAGGAAAGACTGACGTCCTCCCCGAGCGGGGAACGTCGGTCGATGGGAGGGTACCCCAAATAGGGAGTATTCCGTCGGGCCGACCACTGACGTTAACCCTGCTCATAATCGATTTATTTTAAAGAACAAAAAATTGATTATTTAAAAAATTGATAATTTTTCCCTCTTAGTCACATCCCTAGTTGAGAGCCCTCAGCGCTCACCCATAGACCGGGCTAAGCTGTGAAAGCCATTTGCGGCTAACAGCTATACACACACACAAAAAAAAAAACTGTCGACATTAGTCCAGTGTGGAATGCAAATGAGCCGATTTAAATAATGCCGATTTATTAAATGATAATTTAAGGCTTTATTACCATGAAGTGGAATACGATCAAACATTTTTTAGATACAAAAATACGAAGAAATTTACCACAAAGACTTGAATACTTTTTGCTAAATACTAGTAATGTACGCCTACAATTGGATCAAAGCTTTCTACAATTTCCAAAAATAAAGGTCAGACGAAGTTATTGCGGTCATAATTAAATACACAAGTACTTTCGTTAATGCTATGCGCATAATATTATTTATAGAACATTATTTGTAGCCACGGTTTTGCTCGAACGACAGCTGTCTAACATTTTTATTTGTTTTATTTTTATAAAGGCAACGCTCCGCAGTAAGGAAATAATCCTTGTATTGCGGGGGACTTTATAAACATATACTTAACGGACACAAATTACATCCATCGATCGCAACAAAGTTGTTCTGCGTAGAATAGCCATCTGTGCAGTCTTGTTTAGTATTTTAAACGTATATCCTTTCTGCCTTTCTTTCTGTCCTTTCTTTCATGTAGTGAGGCAGTATGAATGTAATTCACCGCCTCCTATCATACCCGTAGGTATCGTAAAAGACGACTAAGACATAATTAATATGTCTATAACATCTGTGCAAGAGAGGAAAAATTCGAAATAGAACCCTATATCAACCCGTTTGATCAGCGTACTAGAGTAGACCAATTTCACTCGTATTGTGGAGTAGGCTTGAGCCCAACAGTGGGACGTATATGAGCTGAGATGATGATAATATAAGCAAATAAAATATTTTTTTATTGAAATTTAAACGGCACATAAGGTTTATTTTGTTACAGTTCGTTAACCATTATTGTTATAGCTTATTTTGCATGTTATATTAGAATTAAAAATATTATTACAATTTATTTTATGTAACGTCTAAAATATGTATTTTAATTTAGCTTTTTATACCATATGGCGACGGGATATGAACACCGTTGCTGCCGCAACTTACTTGCCGGTGAGTATCGTATAAAAGAGGATAAACGATATAATATAACATTTATAGCAATATAAGGAAAACTCAAATAAATCCCTATACCTACCAAACTTATTTAACCAGCATGATATTATAGGATATTTTTCTCTCATTGTGGAGCTGATGAAGAGTTGAGATAATAATGATGTTGAACATCAAAGAATTTATTAACATCAATGCTGTTTCATTAATCTTTATACAAAATAATACATTTACGGATCTTTGACGAAAATAGTTATTAATCTATACCAATAAATAAAATTGGAGTGTCTGTTTGTAATGTCAAAATAATAGGCTTTTTTCATGCTCACGCGGTTATTTGCACGACACCTATGCCTAAAATAGCAATTAAGAAATTTTTGTCTGTCTGTCTGTCTGTTTGTTCCGGGTAATCTTCAAAACGGCTAGACCGATTTCAAAAATTCTTTCACCTTGGAAAGCTATAAATATCAGGGCGTAAACTAGGCTATATTTTATCCCGGTATTTCCACGGGAACGGGAACTACGCGGGTAAAACGACTATAACCTATAACCGAAGCGAAGCGAGGGCGGGTTGCTAGTCTACTATAAATATATTCCACCCAGAGTTACATTAGAAAATCTAGAATATCAGTTTATAGTCTGCCTTTAAGACATCCATTTCTAAATATAAATAGTATCCGTATGTATTATCATAGTAATTGCTAGTTACGTGTTAATTTTAAGATATCAGAGACGTAGAACTAATGAGCGCTAATGTCAAATATTTGGCTGATAAACTACGCTAACTCTCATATTATATAGAATGACTATTTCAACCGGTAGCGTCGAGAGCAGAGTGGCGCAGTGGAAGCGTGCTGGGCCCATAACCCAGAGGTCCGTGGATCGAAACCACGCTCTGCTAGAATCACTTTTTGAAGATTTTCTTGATTTTTTTATTATAAATATTTAGCCAATCTTAACTAAATTCCAATAATATTACAGATCTATATGATTATCGTTTTTATTTATAATTATGATTTTTTTTTTTTTTCCTTTCTGAATGGTCAAAAGTTATAAATTTTTATAGGAAAAGAATAAGCACTTCTTGTCAGTTCATATTCTTACGTTCTACTGCTGAACATGGACCTTCTCTATGTAAGGCACATTATCTTAACATGTTGGCATGGAATTTTGTTAAGTATCAGCATCGATATTATCCGCTCACATTCTTCAATCAATTTTATGATAGCCGCAAGGAAACTCTAAATCTTGTAGTTATCACACGGTGAATATTTCTTCTAAGAAATTTTTAAATTGTAGGTTTAATAAAAATATGTAACGTTCCTAAAATATCACAAATATTATTTTTGCTGCCGTGGATTATTTACGTTTCCATAATCGGTGATAACTAAACTAAAAAATAACAACATGCATCTATTATACATCAATTACATTTTTTGTTATGGCACCAATTGATATGACAACGGCGACAGCAATGAACGATTAACGATTATTTTACTATATTTGCTAACTTTTATAGACACAGCTCTACTTCTTTTTGTCTTAGCGTGATATAACATTTTTTCTATAAATAGGCTACCTGATAGTATAAAATTTCTTGATAGTCGACTGATAATTCCTGAGATAAGCGCGTTCAAAAACCTCTATAGTTTAATAATGGACTACACAGATGGCGTAGTGGTTAAGATACCGACCTACCGTTCCAGTGTCGTGGGTTCGAGTCCTATGCAGAACAACACTTTGTATTCCACAAATTGTTGTACTGAGTCTGGATCGCGCTATATTTAGTACAATTTAATTTAATATGTATTACTTTTGAGGTACATTGTGTTTTCATGCAATTGCCAAGTCATTCTGTTTATTTAAAACATAAAAGATCTTAAATATTGACATAGTAACTATAAGAAGTTGTTAGGTTAGCTATTTACGTAACAACTTAAGAAGAAAGGTCCCTTAATCGCCCTCATACGTCCCACTGTTGGGCTCGGGCCTCCTCCACAATGGGAGGGACTTAGAACCACTATACCATACTGGTCGGACATGTTGATATAGGGTTTCAAGTTTTCCTTTTCTTGT
Organism: Lymantria dispar; assembly: GCA_032191425.1. Lineage (NCBI taxonomy): Eukaryota > Metazoa > Arthropoda > Insecta > Lepidoptera > Erebidae > Lymantria > Lymantria dispar. Next base: position 1,951,737 of record CM063449.1, read on the forward strand.
ACAGATGGTATGTGCATATTATATTCCATAGTCGTCTTATACGAAATCCACGGGCAAGATAGAGAATGGTGAATTGTATTCTTACTCCGTCACCACACGGAAAGAACATATAATTAACCGACACAAATTACATTCAGACTCAGAACTACAATTTGTGCATCGTACAAAGTGTTGTCTTGCATCGGATTCGAACCCGTGACACTGACACGGTACGTTGGTATCTTATCCACTACGCCATCTGCGCAGTCTTTAGCCGGTTTTTATGATTCTCATAGGGAAGCAACGATGACGACAAATGTATTATTAATTTTTACAAAGTTACATTTCCTTAACTGCAAATGTAACTTTGTAATCCTATATATTTATATGGGTTTACAAAATTATTTATGCAGTTAGTGTATCTCGGAAACGACGAAAATTACAATGTTTTATAATTTTTCCTTCATTTATACACTAAGCACTAACTGTATTCTAAATTTGAAGCTTCTATGTCTGCTAGAAGTGCCACTTTAATATTGATGATCGGTCAGTCAGTCAGTGAGTGACAAAATTACGAAATTTTGACTAGTTATAATTCTTAAACTATTGGTTCAAATTGAATGAAATTTGAAATACACAATGTCTATACAATGCCTACTGGGTTATTAAATCAGGCTTGTAGTTTTATTCATAACGAAGTTATAGGGGGTCGAAAATGGCCTGAATTGCTTCGAGAAAAGTATGTTACGGCAGTGTTGCGTTTTGAACGACTTTTTTTTTGCTCGACTTGGCGGGGGCACTCCCGTGCCCCTAGATTTACAATGTGTAACACTCGCGTAAACATCAAAAATCATCATGGGACAATAAATTACAATTCCTCTTTAGGGGTACGTACCTCACTGACGACAAGTCACCCTGCTCCCGTGGTCGGCCCAACGACGAAGGCGACGTGGGTACGGGTGGGTTATGAGCCCGCGTGCCATCCTTTCGTCGCCCCGGACGGAATGGACCGCGTGTGCGCTTACCATATCCCACCCATAAAAAAAGGGGCACGTACCTATATGAGCCGTGAAGAAGATTTTTATTTATTTAAATAAAATAAAATTTGTAATGGCTACTAATAAAATTAATGATTTGGCGGCTACCTAAATATTTCCTGCTGCTGTCCTATTTGATATTCAATTGAAATAATCTCTATAGTTATCTAAACCTAATTGAACCTAAATCTTATCTAAATACTATTATGAAACTGAAGAGTCAGTTTGTTTGAAGGCTCTAATTTCAAGTACTACATATAAAATATTTTTTTTTTTATATTTTGATTATTTATTAAAAAAATAGATTTGTATTAAAAGAGGCGGAAGCCCAACTTTCTGAGGAAGTTTGCGTGTGGGGGGATTTTGGTGATGTCTTTAGTTTCACTGAACCTCATTGCACGCAGCGTCCTAACAAAGGTCCATGAGCGGCAGCAACACTTACCAACAGGTGTACTGTTTGCTCGTTTGCCACCGATTGTAATAAAAAAAACAAAATGCTTCGAGAAACAGGAATAAATAATCACTACATAAGACACCGCGCACCAAGCATTCAACTCATTTACCGTTATCATAACAACTGCTAAGATAAAAAAATGGTGGTGGAATTAATTGTGGATTAGCAAGTGCCCACGCTTTTACCCGCCTAGTTGTAACCCTTGGGAATACAGGGTACGAATATAGCCTAAGTTATTTCTTGTATAGATAGCTACCTGGTACTAGAATATTGTCAAAATCGGTGCAACAATTTTGAAAATTACCCGGAACAAAACGGTAGGCAGCCAAAAAAAAAATAAATTGTATTTTAGGCGTTTTTTTTTCTTTTTTGGGTGGGTTACGGTCGGCGCACTCCTTGCCCGGCTCCGTCCGGGGCGACAGAGGGGCGTAAGCACGCACACCCGTAACCCACCCGTATAGCACGTCGCCTTCGTCATTGGACCGACCACCGGTGCAGAGTTCCTTGACTTCAGTGGATTTTAGGCATATGTACCTATCGTGCAAATAATCGTGTAAACATCAAAAAAAAACTTTTTTAAGATTACAAATAGACACTTTAATTTTATTTATTTGTAGAGATATTTCTGACGTTGATAAAAGTAATAATGCCATGGAAAAAGATGGATTTAAAAAAACATTAAATAGGTATTTAGTCCATACATCATTACGTCATCGCAGCCCACATACGTCCCACTGTTGGGCTCGGGCCTACCCTACAATGGGAGGAAATTTGACCTACTATACCATGCTTCATTTCGATTTTTCCTTCTCTTGCACAGATGTTATGTGCATATTATATACAATAGTCGACTTATACGACATCCACGGCAAGAAGTGGTGAATTATACACTTACTCCGTCACCATCACCACACGGATTAGTCCATAGAAACGAAGCTAATTGTACTATTAGTCTTTTACATTGTAATACCTGATATAAAAATACCTATATTTCATTTGAAAGGAAATAAATACAGAAGATCATTCAGCTCCGGCTTATAACGCATCTACCTCTTTTCAAAAAAATATTTAAATTAACGAGGATAAATAAATATTAATTTATCGAAAAAAAAAACTACAATTATCTCATTTTAAATAAAACTACTTTACAGATTTTATCGCGTTTGTATTTGATTTTTGATTGCCCGACGTTTCGAATACTTTGCAGCGTTCATGGTCACGGGCGGACTAAGATGTCTCACGTCCAACAAGTCATCGTTACTGCAGAATTTTTTATTAAATTTTCTGCAATGACGAAAATAGATAAAATCTGTAAAGTAGTTTTATTTAAAATGTGTAATACTCGCGTAAACATCAGAAATAATTATTAAATTATCTCCTTTGTATGCAATTTCTCGTCAATGTTTTCTATGCAATTTCTCTGACGTAAACTTATCGTCAGTAAATCAACTAATACACAGCCAACCATTTTTTTAGGGTTCATAAAGGGTAAAAACGGAAACCTATTAAGTACTAAGACTTTGCTGCCTGTCCGTCCCTCTATCTGTCACCAGGCTTATATCTCAAGAACCGCGATAGCTAGACAGATGAACTTTTTACTATTTCTTTTGCCGCTATACCAACAATTATTAAAAATAAAATAAATATTTAAGAGGGGCTCCCATACATCAAACGCGATTTTTTTTTTTATATAATGGTACGGAACTCTTCGTGCGACTCCAACTCGCAGTTATTTTTAACAATGAATACCTAAAAGTTCAAATAAGCTATGACTTATCTACATTTACAACAAAATAATTTGCCTATAGGGTTAACTGGCATAAGTCTGCTTTTTTTAAGATAATTCCCTAAACTATGAAATACGTCCCTAATTGCATTCGTATTTTCAAACAGCATCAATTTATTCTAGCTGATATTTAGAGAACTATTATATTTTTGTCATTTTAATATAATCATAATGTTTAATTCATTAGAAGATTACTAGACGCATAAATTATTATTATATTTAGAACAGCTATTATTAAAGAGGCTTTTCCATTTAAATACTCCCGAATCAACAATTAATTTTACCATCGTGACCCATTTTCAAATGTTTTTGCTAACACAAGGACTTTGGGTTATTTTAGCAGGAAATTAATTCCTAGCGACGATTGTCCTAATTCTTGAACATAATAGGTAGAAACTTAATTAGACACATGTTACGGTTCAGTCATTTATTTGCAATTAACCAAAAATTCTAATGTTTTATACAAAATTAATATTGTTCGATACCAGTTTAAAATTCAACTCTAGGTATATTTTAAAGCATCGTAATTATTTACATAGATTGGAATTACCCCCTTTTTCTTACTTGAAAAATTTTTCGAACATTGTGGCGTTTATTAAGATTTGCCAATAGATGGCGGCAATTCTTTTTTTAAATTTTACTCTTCACATTATATAACTTATGATAGTTACTGTGCACATATATTATGACTATTCGTACTAATATTATAAATGCGAAAGTAAGTTTGTTTATTTGTTGTAAGTTGTAAGTCACGGAGCATATATAAAGAGGAGACGGCCTAAGCAACTGTGCACCGTGACTCATCTAGGTCCTGACGTCATCACATCAACATCAGGTAGTGGGCGTGGCCTATTAGTCAGCTGTCGACTCTGCCCGTGTTCGTACTGTGAACACAGTTATATTTTTGGTGTATTTTTGCTTTATTACGCAGAAAATCACTATGTTTTGTGTTTTATCATATAAATAGTACTCCGATAAACGTTCAGATGCTATGGAAGGAATCACATTTCATTTGTAAGTATATTTATTCATACTTTATTAAAATAATTTCTAGAAAAATCCTTTGATGATTTCATGTTCAAATATAATTCTACTCAACGTTAGATGGCACTACTTTTCGTAATGGGACCCAGAACTATAAAAGTAGATAAAGCTCAGACTATTAAGATTATCGTAATAACTAATGAACATAAATATTTAAATTAATATCTAAATACCGGGACGAAAATGATTTTTATATGTAGTTTCACAAATATTTTGTAAATAATGCGGCTTCTGTCGCCAACTATGAAGAGCCATAAAAGTATCAAAATGCCACTTTTATGGCTCTTCATAGTTAGAAGTCGTAGTTAGAACACAATTATTATATTCGGATATTTCATCAAAGAAAATACACTACTTTTACATTTCTTTAAATAAACATTTTATAATTAAACTGTATTTTTTTTATGTTCTAGAATACCGACCAGTGATAGTCTTAAGAAGCAATGGATTTCAAAAATCAATAGAGAAACTGGAAGCCTACGAAATATACGAAGATTTGTGCGTTTTTTCTGCAACGATTGAAGTTCGGCAAAGTGATCATAGTTAGATTGATGCCCGTAAATTTGCCATGTTCTATAAATTTTTAATTCCAATCTAAAAATATTAATTCTTTCGTGTGGTGACGGATTAAGAATACAATTCACCACTCCCTATCTTGCCCGTGAATGTTGTAAAAGACGACTAAGGGATATAATATGTATATAAGATCTGTGCAAGAACGATGATAATGAAACCATAGGCCAATATGTCTTACCAGCACGTTATAGTCGGTTAAATTCCCTCCCATTGTGAAGGAGACTCGAGCCCAACAGTGGGACGTATGGGGGCTGCGATGATGATGATGAATATTAATGAGTTTTCAATCTAATAATGTACATAATTCAAGAAATAGGCATATGATGCAAAAGAGTATGTCATTTTTACTATTCGAACCAATGTCTCCCTTTCATCATTATTTATTAATGATGCAATTGCACTCGATGTAATTTCTTGATAAGATTAAGAGCACGTCACAAAAATGTTTAAACTGGTGGTGGCATCGAAGACCGTTTTTGTATGAGAAAAGACAAAAAGGAAGGCAATAATACTAAGTAACTTTTACTACCTAGTAATATACACTGATAATCTAACTAGTGTTTACATTCGACAATCCGTTAGAAACCCAAACATTGTATTAATTGGTCGTATGAAAAGACAAATATGACAAAAAATAGACTTTAAAACTTCTGAGTTAATTACACATGTAGTGTACATTTCTAGTGAATTGTCGAACGAGAAGAAGGACAGTAAAGGAAAATGTATTTTTCTTAAAATATATTATAAAGAATGCTGACAAGCCTTATAAGGCAATTTATGGTTAAAAACAGTAGTCAATCACCTATTCGCTATGCAGAAGTATATTTGAATAGAACAAACGGGTAATAAGATTGTTTGTATATATCTTACAAATAAAAAAAAAAACTCTCCCTGATATAGGTAAAATCTGAGTACGTCCCTGTTGCGACACACACTTACTGACATCTAGTGCGAGTAAGCTCAACTACTTAAAAATACGAAACGAGTAGTTATGCTAATAGCCGGTAGATAGACATAAAGGAGGGAGTGAGACAGCATAAAGGAGGAAGTGAGACAGGTAATAACCCACTTTTATCCCGGTAGTCCCACGGGAACGGGAAATGCGCGGGTAAGGTGACTGAAACCGAAGCGAAGCGAGGGCTGGTTGCTAGTACCTACTCCATAAAATATAGCTTGATCTTTGTGACAGTTGTCCCTAGTGTTGTTACGCTTACGATGAAGCCACCCAGTTATAGATGGCGTGTTGAAATGTTAGTTCCAAATAGTTTTTTTTATAGAAAAGTAGTCTTTAAATTAGCAAATCAAACATAATATTAATATTGATGCAGTATTGTGTGAGAAATTTCATTAATACAAAAACACCATACAGAAAGTTTATTACGTGTAGAGATAATTAAATGCATATTATATTACATTTTTTGGCGAATTTTATGGCGTTTTAATTTTCTACAGGTATCCTGGCATTTTGAGTAGGTTTCTTCCTTTTAGCATTTATAGTCACGGAAGGACCTTTTTTTTGTATGTGTGTATAGCTGTTAGCCACAGATGGCTTTCACAGCTTAGCCCGGACTATGAGTGAGCGCCGAGAGCTCTCAATCCAGTACACGGAAGGACCATGGACGAAGGACCACCCAAGGTCAAACAATTTGAACATCAAAATAATTCAGTAATAGATATAATAAACTTATACTAATATTTGAAATGCAAAAATGAGTTTGTTTGTTTGCTACGCTTTCAAAATTTAACGACTCAACATTAACATGAAATTTTACGTAATCTCTTACCAGAAAAGCATACAGAATAGTAAAAAGAAAGGGTCACGCCCTTTCTTTACAAAACGCACTCAAAATCTAATAGAATATAAAAAATTATCAAAACTGATAACCTCGAAAGTCGCATAAATCTAAGTACCGCAAATACAGTGCAACCATTTGGTCAAGCGTTTACCGATAGTAATAAAACGACCATCAACCTTCGACTACAAGGTGGCCTAGTTAATTATGCAAATTTTACAAGGATGCCTCGATTAAACCAACTATACCAGAATTCCTTAAAATATGAAAAATTAAGTGGTTCTGAACCTCTCAAATCACGGAGTGGGTTCGATTTTGTAGTGTCGAGTGTTCAGGGTTCGATATCCGTGCATTCTTTGAGCGATCTACAAATTTATTTAGTTCTGAATCTGTGTGTTATTTGATTTGTCAATTGTATGTGTAAAGTCTCCGGCAATGCAAAGGTTTATTCCTTGGTGCAGACCGTTTTCAAAAATTTAATAACGCCAAACGCATTCGCCAAACCCACTTGTCTAGCGCATAGATTATCGCAGTATCTTGGTGAGATCCAAGTCCACCAATCTATTCTTAGATGTTAGAAGTCCCAGGGATATTTAAAGAATGTTCGATTTTAAAAAATATTTGTTTAGTAGTTATTTGTTTATAATTATCATCATTACAGCTCAGATACGTACTGGGCGCGAAATTCCTCCACAACAAAAGGCCATTAGACCTATTCCACGCTAGTCAGGCGGATTAGTATAGAGTTGTTGTATTTCAAGCTTTCTTTCTCTTGCATATTATATCTCTTTGTTCTTCTTTTGGTACACATAAGAGCAATAAAAAGGGTAGCGTATTCTTGAATACATGGGCTGAGAGCTGTAACAATGATAATGATAATAGTCACGAACATATTTTTGCGGCAACCCTGTTGGGCTATGCGTAGAGACATTTGATTGGATAATATATGATTTTCATCCGGTAAGCAAATAGGTGAAGGTCGTTATTATTGGATACCCCCTACTAAATCAGTTTACGGGCCAAGACTTTCGAAAGGTTAGACTGTAAATTTAAAGTTACCCAGTGAGCGATGGAGCGAACTATCCATAGTTTCTTAGACTATATAGCTCATAAGTGCATTCAATAGAAATCAGATCAGTGAAACAGCTTTAGAGAAGTTTTTAATAACCCGGCCATGTCTTTCGAAGTTGAATCCTAAGTCTGCTGACCATTGAAAGAGAAGACAAATACTGCATCCTTATGGAAACCAACTGGGCAATGCCTAAGGTTTTTTGATGCGACGCAACCTGAGAGAGCGATCTGAAAATGCAAACAGTGGGTTGAATAATCCGATAAATTGATTCCTGGATTTTTTTAATCCTCATGTTTTTCTTTCTAATTAAATTTGTTGCGGGTCCCAAGATAATTAAAAACGTTTCCGGAGACCATCTGACTATAATACCTCGCTATATTTTATGAAGACCATTGTGGATCCTGGCTTGCAAGTATTACATTGATGAAAATGTATAGTACAATATGAAAGTATGTAATATTTAAAAAAAAAAAGCATTGATTTCTTTACAGAGTAATAATTATTGTAAAGTCCATCAGTTCATCCATTAAGGCAAAGAAATCTATCCATAGATGAAATGCTTACTATGATAACAAGAGATAATATCATAACCACTAGGGTTATCAAGCAACCTATCCCTCAGGATAACACCACTCACTGAAGCCAAGAATTCAGTATCGGTATCAGCAAATTATGGGATTATATCCTTTCCGGCATATGATATATCAATATCATCATTACAATAATATGAATATATTTGTCCAACTGCTGGGCTCGAGCATCCTCGACAAAAGAAGTGACATTAACCTTACTATAACACGCTGGTGGATAAGTTGTTGTAACGTCTTATTTCGAATTTTCCTTCTTTAACATATACTTCCCTTAGTCGTCTTTTACGATACCCACGGGCAAATAGATGCAAGAGGCGGTGAACTATACCATCACCATATATCATTTCTATACCGTCCACTGCTGAACGTAATCTACCCTCATATTATAAAGATATAGTGCCGTAATATCCACGCTTAGTCGGCCGATTGACAATCGTACTAAGGCGTTATACATTTCTGAAAAGAAAGCTACTGCCCGCCGTCCTGGTAAGGCAACAGACGACGCCCATGTGATTCTAAAACTATTCAACGGACGTGCCACAAACCGGTTTCATTAAAGAAGCAATAATATGAAGATAGTTTTAGACCACTGAAACAATACATTAGTTTCAGTTAGGTAGGGCTGTTATTGACTTCAAGGAATCCAATTTATATTATTTTATTTTAATTTGTACAGTACAGCGTCTATTGGGTCAGTTTGCAAATCATAAAATATCAATAACACATTAAGTAGGTAGGTAGGTACATAAAAGAAATTGACTGATATTAATAAAATCGTGTCTATGCCTTTGTCCATGTTACATGCAAGACACAAGTTTTTCAGTAAAGAGTTACCCGGTTCTGTATGTGGGCCAAGGCCGCTTGCAACTGTTAAGATTTAATGCCAGACGGTTTTGGGCCGCATTTTGGGAAAGGTCTTAATACTCGGAAACGGCGTTTCGCTAGTGACCTATTTGAAGTTGATAATATGTAGATGTGATTCCGTGTGGTGACGGAGTACCTAAGTATACAATTCACCACTCCCTATCTTGTCCGTGGATGTCGTAAAGGACGACTATGGTATATAACATGCACATAACGTCTGTGCAAGAGAAGGAAAACTCGAAATGAAACCCTATACCAACATGTCTACCAGCATGGTATAGTAGGTCAAATTCCCTCCCATTGTGGAGGAGGCCCGAGCCCAACAATGGGACGTATGTGGGCTGCGATGATGATGATGATGATGAATATATAGATGTTGTGTCGCGTGTTGAGAATTTCATCCCTTTTTTGGTAGGCTTTGACATGAACGCAATCGTCTTATCATTGAGGGGTGACGGATAGGCAGCGTGTGGCCCCATTTTCTTTTTTTTTTTTAATGGATGGGCTATGTATGGTAAGTGCACACGCGGCCCAGTCCGTCCGGGGCGATGAAAGGATGGCGCGCGGGCCCATAACCCACCCGTACACATGTCACCTCGTTGTTGGGCCGACCACCGGAGCAGATGTGACTTGTCGTCAGTGGTCGGCCCGACGGAATACCCTTTCGGGTAACCTCACTTCTCGACGTCCTGGGACGTCGATCGCCGTCGCGCGGTCAGCCTCTCTGCGGGTGATGGATAATTCCCCAGTCCGATCACCCGCGGCCTCGGTTAGGGCGGCATTAGGCGCAGATACTCGCCCCTGCGCCGCCCGAGTCGCCGGCGGCGGAACGTGTCGCCGAATAGGAGCTCTACTCGCACACGATCGGCCGCCTCCTTCCGTGAGATTACGGCCTCACAGAAGGCGGCGACCGCGTCCCAGTTCCTGACGCTGACGAGCATCTCCCTGGCGATGGTCGGCAGCGCCAGGTCGGCACCGATAATTGCGACGAGTTCACGGCGCTCCCTCTCCCACGCAGCACACACCTCGAGCGTGTGCTGCGCCGTGTCCTCATCGCAATTGCAGTGGTGGCAGGACGGTGTGCTCTCTCTCCTGACAATCTTGTGCAGGTACTTCGCAAAGCAAACCGTGCGCCGTAAGCACCTGCACCAGTCGGAAGGAAAGCACCCCATGCGTCCGCTCCAACCACTCCATCAGCACCGGCCAGAAGGCCTCAACGGTCCTGGCACCGTACCGAGGACTCTCCAGCCGGACTGCCCAACGGGCAATGACTTCTCGGCGGGCGTCGACCCGCCAGGTGGTAATTTCCCGCAACGAGACCATACCACCGCGGGCGCGCGTCTCCGACACCCGCCGATAAATATTGGCGAGCATCTTCGCCTCCAGGTCCCACGGGGGATTTCCGGCCAGGAGGCACACTGCCTCCGTCGCCACCGTGCGGTAACCGCGTATGGCCCTGATCACCATGACCCTCTGTGGTCGCCACAAGAGGGCCCTCAGACGGACGGTCTGAGACCCCGCCCACACCGGTGCGCCGTACAGGGCCATCGACCGGATCACCCCCGCGTACAGCTGTCAGCACGTAGCGCTGGGTCCGCCCACATTCGGCATCAACCACAAAAGGGCGGACGCCGCGCCGACAAGCCGGGGAACAAGTCGATAGAAATGCTCCCGGAGCCAAAAATGCCCGTCGAGCACCAGGCCCAAGTACTTCATGTGGGCCCGGATGCTGATGGTAACCGAATTCACGGTGATCGAAGCGCTGGCGGGAGACCCGGCGGTACAGAGGCCATGGAACAAAAGGGCCTCCATCTTTTCCAGGCCTACCCTCAACCCCAGCGCTTCGATCCGCCTGACAATCTCCTCGGTGCCGAGAGTTGCCAGGCGTGCTGCCTCCTCTAGCGTCCCACCCCGGGCTGTGACGAGCGTATCGTCGGCGTAGCAAATTACGCCCAACGCGGGTGGGAGGCTTCCTTTCAACGCCCAGGGCGTGTGGCCCCAGAACCTACCATATTCCCACCCTATTGATATTGGTTCGATTTACTGATACCGATTCCTTGACAGTTCCATGATACTGACGCCTTAATTTGTGAAGTCCCCGTGACCTAAAAAAAGAAAAATCTTGCTTAAACTATTATAGATATTATTTTTCACGCTGAGCCTTGATTCTTCTTTTGAAAACACAGGTTTGTAACCAATATGTAACTCATGTAACTCCATACTATAACAAGCATAACATACTGAAAATGAAGGCAAGACGAAAGCTTCACTTAGCATGCCTAATGTTTCGCATTACAATGTCTAAAGCACCCTCATATTTATACAACAAGTTGGAATGGCGGCATGAACGAGACAGAAGGATAGGTTATGTACACCGCAACTATCCATTCCGCATCATCGAACTAGTGCATTCAGAGGGAGCTTTCGGTATGCAGCTACTAAGTGCTGGAATAACATCCCCCCACCGATAAAACACTGTACAAATAGCTCGACTTTCAGACTTAGGTTGCGGATATTTCTGATGGAGCACCAAAGGAAATTTGAAAATATTAGAGCAAACGTATCTACTATTTAGTAATTTTAGTGTAGTATGTATGTATGTATCTGTATATGCATAAGTATGTATGTATTTATGTCTATATTTTGATGTGTATTATATGTACACCTTTTTATCTGATTGTTGCGCTGCCTAGTGTAATTCAACTATAGATTGTAAGACATTGATTGCTAGTTTTTTTTATTTATTTATTTTAAACATTTAATATTTGATTGTTGAATTGATAGTTTCCATTTACAATGAATTTATGTACTCAATGATTGTTATTTTGATTGTTATTTTGATTGTTATGTTTTGACATTGCTCGATTACCCTTTCAATATAATTAAATTTCGAATTTATTTTACACAAATTAATTCATACTTAAACAAAAACTAAAATATTGTTTCTACCTGTTATAAACGTAACTAATGCATGGTATGCATTATATTTTTATTTTTTAATTTGATATTGTCTTTAAAAATCTGATATTGTTTTTATTATTCGTTATTATTATCATACAGTTTCGAGCGTACGCCACTTTGGGTTGCAACTGAAAACCAGCATCAGGTAACTTTAATGTCTCCTGATATTGTGCTGAGTTGCCTGCCCTTTGGCACATATGTCATGTGACAATTTTCTTCTTACCTATTATTTTTCTGTATTGTATGTATGTATGTGCCAATAAACGAGTTCTTTCTTTCCTTCTTTCAATATTATGATAATTTAAACTTATTAAAGCTAATGTACGCCTACCGGATCTTAGAGAAAACTGAGGCTATAATGCTAAATTATTAGTGATTTTTAAAAGACTGCTTATTTTATCTTGAATTTTTTTTTCCTTTATAAAATATGTAATCTTTAACTATTATTGTGGGTTCAATCTATACAATAAGTGCTCACGATACTCTTGTAGTTTTGTGGTGGTCTTGTGTGGTTTTAATTATGTTTATAACAGGCCGCAACTCTGAGGAACGCCTTTGTTAATTAGTACAGAAAGAGATGTTATATTATTACCGTGCTTACTCTCTTTTTACACATATTACGATCGATTTACCAAATAACTATGAAACCAATGATTGGTATTACATCCTTAGAGAGCACGTTTTGAGGGCAGGAGTGAAACATTGATGCTATCGAAAGCGCAGGAATAGTCAAGTAGAACAAGCAGTGTTGCCATACCCTGATGTTTATCTTCCAATATATTACTAACTACTTCGAGAAGTGCGGTAGTTGAACTATGCTTTTTACGAAATCCTGATTATCTTACAGATAAAACTTGACACCATTTGAGACATGCCATAAATAGATTGCATATACATATGTATATGCTCTTCAAAGCTCTACAATATGTGTAGAACTTTGGAGAGACACGGCAACAAACTACTGGGATGTATATCCTTTGTACTGGTGCGATTTGGATTTTTTTGGAGTTGGTTAAACTATTATTATTTGCCGCTGAGTAGCTATCATCATTATCATTTCAGCTCATATACGTCTCACTGTTATGTTTGAGCCTCCTCCATAATAGGAGGGAAACTACCTAACCTTAACATGCTAGTCAGACAGATTGGTATAGGGTTTTATTTCGAGTTTTTATTCTCTTGCATAGATGTTATATGCGTATTATAGCCCTTAGTGGTCTTTTAGCGACATCCACGATTAAGATAGGAAGTGGTGATTTGTATTCTTACTCCGTCACCAAACATGTGAGTAGCAGACGTAGAACTAAAGATTTTCTATTGCCAATCTAGTTTCCAAAAACTTTTACTCAATGAAAGATGAATATCCGTTAATCTTTCGGTAATATTGCTAGTAATTGATTGAAAACATTTCTATTATAATTGTATAATAAAAACTTCTACTAAAAGAAACGTCAAATCAAACGCTAATCGCGTACAGTGAGACTTTCAATTTCCGTCCTTTACCCCAGACTCTACAGATATTAGTTTATTTATGAGACCCGTACTCTAGGGCCCCATGGGTATAATTAATGATGTGTGGAAAACGTAAACATTAAGATGGGATCTAGAGGATCAAGGCTCGCCGGTGCGATAATTAGCAAGTTGGATTTTATTTACGGATGTTATATTTAGACCCGTATATTGTTTCACCTGATAAAATTATTAATTACTGGCTTTGTGAGTATAGATCTCGAGAATCTATCACATCTTTGTGACCTTTTTTTTATTTAAAGAAGAACAACTGGACAAACAGACATTCGTATAGACACACGAAAGCATTTGTGGCCAGCTGAAATAGAAGTGCTTCGCTTGCATTACGCGCTCACTTAGTCATGAATTAGTTACTATAATCTTTATATATATAAATCTTCTGTTCGTGTGTTTGTAATTGAACTCCTTCTAAACGGCTGGACCGATTTTGATGAAATTTTTTGTGTGTGTTCAAGTGGGTTTGAAAATGGTTTAAATTAATATTTGGACTTTTTTCTTATTTGAATAGAATAGAGTCTTTGGGTCAGCTAGTATACAATATCATGTATTTAATTTCAATATTTATACTAATATTATAAAGAGGAAAGATTGTTGGTTTGTATATTTGTTTGTAATGAATAGGATCTGAAACTACTCGACAGATTTGAATAATTTGTCACTAATAGAAAAGTAAATTATGAGGAAGTAGAATAGGTTATAATTTCTTAAAAAAAAAAAAGAAAATTGCGATAATGTAACCAGAATACGAAAACGAAAATTTTATAGGCTTACACTTCAAAAGCTATAGTTACTACAACAAAATAATGTATTATAGATTTTATTAATATCTACAAAAATGTCTACTATATAGGAAACTAGCAACCTGCCCTCGCTTCGCTTCGGTTTCAGTCATCTTAACCCCGTAGTGCCCGTTCCCGTGGGAATACCGGGATAAAATATAGCCTATGTTACTCCCTGATAGTATAGCTTTCCATTGGTGAAAGAATTTTTGAAATCGGTCCAGTAGTTTCGGAGCCTATTCAATACAAACAAACAAAACAAATCTTTCCTCTTTATAATATTAGTATAGATATATTTGATTATAGTTAAGGCAGCGTTCAGGAAACTTAAGAGGATCTTCTCGTCCAATATCGCGCAGTATCTGAAAACAAAGGTTTAAAACCAGTGTGTGTTACCAGCGATGACTTACGGCACTGAAACGTGGTCTCTAAATGTCGGCCTCATAAAAAAGCTCAAAGTTGCTCAACGTGCTATGGAGAGGGCTATGCTCGGTATATCTCTACGTGATAAAATCCGGAACTCAGCAATCCATAGAAGAACGGGTGTAACCGACATAGCCCGCAGAATTAGCACGTTGAAATGGCAATGGGCAGGCCACATCGCTCGTAGAACCGACAACCGTTGGGGAAGAAAGGTTCTTGAGTGGCGACCACGAATCGGATGGCGCAGTGTAGGACGCCCTCCCAATAGGTGGACTGACGATATTCTCAAAGTTGCAGGGAACTGTTGGATGTAAGTGGCGCAGGACCGTTCCGAGTGGCATTCTCGTCGGGAGGCCTATGTCCAGCATTGGACGTCTGTAAGCTGATGGATGGATGGATAGTTAAGTCGCAGTAGCAGTTATTATTTTCTAAAACCCGAGACAGAAATACAAATGTTTATAGGCGAGCGCTTTAAAACTATGATGATGGAACGAAATAATGAACCACTAGGTCAGTAATCTTTACTAATATTATAAGTGCGAAAGTAAGTTTATTTGTTTATTTGTTATGCTTTCATGCTTCAACCACGGAACCGATTTCAAAAATTCTTTCACCAATGGAAAGCTATAATATCAGGGAGTAACATAAGCTATATTTTATCCCGGTATTCCCACGTAAATGGGAACTACGTGGGTAAGGCAACTGAAATCGAAGCAAAACGAGTGCGGGTTGCTAGTATCCACATAAGTCTAAAAGCTCAAGAATGTAATTAGAACACTGGTAGAAACAAAAGTAAAATACATTTGTACTTTAGTATTAATTCTTATCCAAATAAATAATTTTATCATCAACAGCATGTACGTAACTCGAATCTAATTTGAGAAAAATAATGTGAGGCAAAAACACCAGTCTGTATTTGTAAAAATTCCACAGAAAATGATTATATGACATGAGACTAAAACGCAGACCTTTTGGAAGTCTATTCAATCCGCTACCTATTCAACTAGTGTAATATGTGCGTAAGTAAAATAATTCTTCGATTGCATTCTCATTTTTAGGAGATGATTTCATAGCATCATCTCAAGCTATGTATGTCTCACTGCTGGACTCGAGCCTCCTTAACAGTGACAGAAAATTGATCTACTACGCTAGTCAAAGGTTGGTGTAAAGTATTCTTCAATTTTTTCTTTTTATCCATGGAAGTTACATATCCTTTATCGAGTTTTAGGACACCCACAGTCAAGAGACGGGTGGTGAATTATATTCTTACTCCATTCTTACTTACAGGAATAGAGTATCGAATAACTAGGAGTGGTAGGACCACACTGTCGACAGTTATCTGTCTACAGCCGCGGGCCGGTCCGTCCGGGGCAGTACCATGCTCTCGCAGAAAATCGACGTCTGAGTAGTAGCAATTTGTTACTGCGCTTTGTTCGGTGAGCGAGAGAGCAGGAAGCCCACTTTCTGAGGGTGATTGCGTGTGGAGGGTTTTGGTGGTGTTCTTGGTATCACCGAGCCTCAATGAACGCATTCACACTCCCTTCGCTTTCTTCGCGGTAGGCAGCGGCCTTGTAAAGGTCCATGAGTGGCAGCAATACTTACCATCAGGTGTACTGTTTGCTCGTTTGCCACCGTTTGCAATAAAAAAAAAAAACATATCAAAATAATTGTGTGAATAATTTTTTTGCTTAATCTGTACCTATTATTATAAGTAATATTCATTAATTGTCGCCAAGAGGCAATTTCCTTCATTAAATATACTTTCAAATTCACACAACCTTCAAAGCCGTCTAAAAACTTAATGTTCAGTAGTAAACCATCTGTTAGTTTGGTACTCACTAACCGAACAGCTTCCGTCTTTAAGGAATCTGATAGTGAAACGTTTCAAGTACGCTTACAAATTGTTACCTACTGAAGTTGCACTAGTCTAAATTATAGGTATGACTAGCAATCTGCCCTCGCTTCGCTTCGGTTTTAGTCGTTTTACCCGCGTAGTTTCCGTTCCCGTGGGAATACCGGGATAAAATATAGCCTAGTTTACGCGATGATATTATAGCTTTCCATTGGTGAAAGAATTTTTGAAATCGGTCCAGCCGTTTTGAAGATTACCCGGAACAAACAGACGGACAGACAGACAGACAGACAAAAATTTTTTAATCTGTATTTTAGGTATATGTGTCGTGCAAATAACTGTGTGAGCATGGGAAAAGCCTATTATTTTGACATTACAAACAGACACTCCAATTTTATTTATTGGTATAGATGGTCCGAGACTTTGTAAAAGGTTGGTAAGTAAGTGGTATAATGGTATGTATGTATGTAGTATGTAGGTGAGGGTAGATATATCTACTTAACGAAAGTTGTGTTGTAAAGAAAACTATATTTACGGATTTTATCGCGTTAGTAGATATTTAATTTTTTATTACTCTGTTTTGAACTCTTTTCAGCGTTCGTGGTGAGTTTCGGCGCGAATTTGGAAATGTCATGTTAAGCTCTTGTATTATATTCATTTTTTTAGTGTTTTATAGTGTTATATTGAATAATTTTGCTGATATTTTATGTAATATAATATAATGAAGGTGCTGAAATGTGGTGAATAAGAGTGGTTTACGTGTATTTCCATATTCAACCGGAATTCCCAGAGAAATCATCTAATTAGGTTTTCAGCGCCTAATTAATGATAACGACTTGACTTACTGACGGACCATGACAATAAATAAGTTATACAATATGAAGAAGTAAATAATATGTAAAGAAGTAAGCTACGTAAGACAAGGCAGTATGGTCGAAAAGACTTTAAGCCTGCCCGTAAGGGCGATTCAAACAAAAAAAAAAAAAAAGCGTTCGTGGTAACGGTCGAACTAAGATGTTTCACGTAATAACAACAAATTTTTGCACCGGGTAGATATAAATATATATAATAACAATGACGTTGATGTACGTTAGACACCTTAGTCCGGTCGTGACTATGAACGTTGAAAATTATTCGAAGCGCCAGGAAATCAAAAATGAAATACAAATGCAATAAAACCTGTAAAATAGTTTTATTTATAATGTGTAATACTCACGTAAATATTAAAGTTGTGTTGTAATGTAAAAGCAAATTACTTCTATAGATTCACGACGACGTTTTCTATATGGTTATATTTTTTATAATATTTATACATAACCACGGGTAAGTACAAGAGTTTTTGAATACATTGCTAGCTTAACGATTTGAGTAAAACTAGGAGGATTATCACAAATATTTGTGTCAAAGTATTCATAAAGTTATCGAGACCAATAATTTGTATAGATTTGGAGTAGTGCTGTTACCGTTGCATAGAGCCGCTGTTCCGTATCCATATAAATTGATCTCGCTAACGTTACGAATACTCTGAGGCAAATATTCGTGCAGGACTTATAAAATTTTCTTTATAACTTATAGCAGTATATTCTACATCTTCATTTTGAGTAGCTTCTTCATAATAACAGTTGTTATCGTAAGTCATTTTTTGGGTGTATCATTATTTGGTTCCTCAAGGAGGGTAAAAGACAACTAATGAATATAATATCCAAACAGCATCTTTAAAAGTGAACAAAAATTTAAATTAAAACCCAATACCAATTTGTTTAACCAGCAAAGTATACTAGGTCACTTTTACATTTGTTGTGAGGAAAGCTTGAGCTTATCACCAACATAATTATGAGTTGAAATTATTACTTATGATGATAAGTAAACTATTAAGATTGGATAAGGAACGAATCACCGCAGATGAATGCCTTTATCGTTGCAAAGTAGAAGCACTTATGTGCAATCCCAGAAAAAAAATTACTTCATCAATCCTAAATTACGCTGAAGCATTGGATGCAGTAGCCAGACAGCTTAACACGAACATTGATTTAAATGATTTTGGCAAATTAGCATCTTGCGTAACAATAATAAATCCTTTCGGCACTTTGCTGAAGACTCAATCTAAAAAACTAGCAATTAGCTGTAACATTCAATCAAATTCAAATCATTTATTATGTATAAACCCCGCGGGGGCACTTACATATTGTCATTTTTTTTACAATTTTCTTAAAGTTATAATTACCGCCGGATCGGCACGCGACCGTACTGAGAAGATCCGGCAAGAAACTCAGCGGGATTGTCTATTTTATATTTATTTTTTCAATTTCTTTTAAATAAAATTACATCTTACAACATGCTTATTAATAATTCCAGTGTAATGCCATTCGAAATATTATATAATATAGTTCACAAATATAATAATAATCACAAATGTAATAAAAAAATTATGGTTGGACCAGATCCCGCAAGCGGCACCCGATCACGAGTTAACTACTAGAGCAGCTATCACTTCAACCATAATGGAGGGAAGGGAGTGACCCGCTCCTCATAGCTACCGCTAGCAGACCCTTCAGTGAGCATAACCAATACCATTTGCCACAAACATAAAACACAGATCCAATAAAAAATCGTTTGGCAAAACAAGCTACACTTTACAATTATAGTAGCAACAATAAAATAATAATAAACATGTGCGTAATTTCTATTATTGTAATAATGAGGAAATTCCTGTATGAGGAGCTGCTCATTGCCAGTCCGAGTTATCATCAAGATAATCTGAGATTTTATAATAACCTTTTAGATAAAATCTACTCTTGATTGCTTTTTTGAACTTATTAACTGGCATACTCGGATATTATTCGGTAATTTGTTGTAAAAGCGTATACTTTGCCCCCCATGAAAGACCTGTCAACTCAAAAGCTACCTACCATCCTATTTCAATCATCCTACCGTTTGGTATTGTTTGTCAAAAATGACAACACTGAATTTGACAAATTGTCACTGACCTCCATTCATCCTTCTCCGAATGTAAAACGAAAACAAAATTTTTCGACCCAAATTAAATTTATAATTTTATTTATCAGTATTTTGAAAGTTATTTGGACTTTCAATTAAATAGTTTATATTCCTTTAGTAAAAATGGCATTGAAATCGTCACCGGTATTGTTTAGCTGGTTATCACGGGTCACTCGCAATTTCTCAACATCCAGCGCCCTTAACTCAAAGTCTTTAACCGTGAGAGACGCCTTAAATATGGCCATCGATGAAGAGATGGAAAGAGATGAGAAGGTATTTCTTTTGGGTGAGGAAGTAGCTCAATATGACGGTGCCTACAAAGTGACAAGGTAATTTATAACCTTACAACTGGGAATAATTTTCATGTTTTGTGTCTATAACCACCCGAAATGTATTATTACATTAACATGATATATGTTATATAATTTCAACTTAATTCTTAGTTATAAAAATGTAAATTCCCATTGCTATTTTTACAGGAAACATATTTTTTTTCTGTTACATAACCAAAAAGTCATAAACAATCTACAGATGTCAAAAGTAAAATTAGATTTAAAATTATTGAAATATACTGAAGATTATTTCTTCGTATAATCTGTCAAGGTCACTTAGTTGACCATGAATGAGCATTCATGGTCATGTAATCACTGTATATGTCTAAATGTCTCTCACAAATCATTAAAATTTTACCAACCTTCTGCTTGGTCTACCATCATAATAATACAAATCATTTCATAAATGGTATACTTCTTTTTTTTATAACTACATATCTTATTTTTTGTAAGATGAATATCACAATAATATGAGAAAGTTCTACAATTTGATAAGAGCTTTCTAGACTACACAATTCCAGAATGCTACTAAAATTTTTGAATAACTGAATAATTATCCCAGCATATAGATTGAACCCATAAAATCACAGTACCTATGTTGGTAGAATGAAACGGCAGTTATAAACATTTATACAAATTTAAATATTTGATATAGTTTAACTCGGTACCTAAATAGGTTGTATAAGGAGTGATTGAGATTGTCCATGAGCTGAAGTACCATAATGTATTTAATTTATATTACTGCTGCTATGGTTTTATAATAGGTGTTGCTACCTTACATTTTCTCACGGTAGTAATAGAAAACCGTGGGACGGGGTGGCAGCACTCTTCAGTATATCTCATAATATCAACAAAGACCAACCCATATCTAAAGCATGATCATTATGGCCTGGTCTGTCTGGAGTGGTTTATGCCCCACAGTGGAAGTCCATAGCTTGATCAATATAACTTTATTATACTTAATGGATGGTCGAAAGTAGCTCTGTGTACCACAAGAGTTGTGACAGGGAGTGTAGTATTAGCTAATAACTGGTATATCAGATAAGATATTTTAATTATGGTCAGTGTAAATGTATTTATAATAATATCACAGATCCTGTCGTAATATTTCTTTTTTATTATTGCTGTTGATGGCAAATGAGCAAACAGGACACCTGGTGGTAAGTAATACTGCTGCTCATGGACTTTTGCTAGGTCGCTGCCTACCATGAAGAAAGTGAAAGAAGTGTGAATACATACAATGAGGTTCAATGATACTAAAGGCATCATGAAAACCTACTACACGCACACAACCTTAGAAACTTGGGCTTCCAGCTCTTGCGCTCAGCAAATGAAGCGCATTAACAAATTGCTATTACTCAGACATTGATTTGCCTGCGAGAGTGTGATGATACTCTGGGCAGACCAGCCCTCGACTGTAAAAGACTTGACAGTGTAGTCCTACCACATATAGTCTCATAGAAAAATTATAAAAGATTCCTTGAATTACATTTATTACCATGTATCTTTTCTCCAAAGTTCTGAGTTCCAAGAGAGCAAGAACTTCGATATTCATCATCATTTCAGCCTATTGCCGTCCACTGCTGGATGTAGGCCTCCCTCATGTTACGCCACAATGTGCGGTTCTGTGCCGCCTGCATCCAACGACGCCCAGCAACTTTCACTAGGTCATCGGTCCACCTAGTAGGGGGGCGTCCTACACTGCGTCGTCCAATACGTGGTCGCCACTCAAGAACCTTTCTTCCCCAGACTGACATTGTGGCGTTCCTATACAAACACTTCAGCACTTCGATATAGCGATAGTCAATTTGGCACCGCTGAAGGGACTGCAGCATCGCCCAAGTTTCGACTGAATCAAAGGCTTTCTCATAGTCCACAAACGCTAAGCACAGGAGCCGATTATACTCCTCGGTCTTTAGTATAATCTGCCGAAGCTTGAGGATATGGTCTATGGTGCTATAGCCTTTTTGGATTATGAGATTATTATGATATATTATGATACTTCGATATTATGAGAATACAAATAAATCAGGTACATCATCATCATTCCAGTTCTTATATGTCCCATTGCTGGACTTGAGTCTCCTTTGTAATGGAAAGAAAATTAACCTATTATGCATTGTTATAGTGTTCTGCATATCCCTCAGTCAACTTTTGCAACACCACAGGCAAGAAATAAGTGGTGAACTGTCTGTCACCACACAGAAAAATGACATTCATAATAATTGTAACATTTATTTAATTGTGTTTTCAGAGGGCTGCTAAAAAAGTATGGAGAGAAGAGAGTAATTGATACACCAATCACAGAATCAGGTTTCACCGGCTTAGCCATTGGAGCAGCATTCGCTGGACTAAAACCTATCTGTGAATTCATGACAATGAACTTTGCCATGCAGGCAATTGACCAGGTAATTTATCGGAATCTGATAAATCTTAAAATTTATATGCAGTTTAAAATATCTTGGAGAAATCCTAGCTATTATATATTATCATCATTCAGCCTATCGCTATCCATCGCTGGACTTAAGCCTCCTCTCATGTTTCGCCACAAAATGCGGTCTTGTGCCGGCTGCATTCAACGATGTCCAGTAACTTTTACTAGGTAATTAATCCATCGAGTCTGGGGTTATTTCAGATTCTATCTCGCAGAGAAATTTTATGTTTATGAGGCCCACATTTAGGGAGCATGTTTCCACGCTGTAAGTCATTACTGGTAACACACACTGGTTGTAGACCTGTGTTTTAAGATATTATTACAGCTAGGTTATAACATAATTTTATATAACTGACTACATCTGCTACTGTTTGGTCTCATTTATTTATCAGCTGGGCATCATTCACTTTTATAAAAGCCTTCTTAGAATGGTAATAATGCCATAATTGCTATGGTTGGCTGGCAGGTTGCTGATCCCTGTTAGTGTCATCAGTTTACCAGGAGAGTGCTGGTCACTACTATTTGCTACTCGCTGGCTTTTATATCTCCCACAGGAAAGTAAGCACTAACAGTGAATTGTAAATTCAACCCCATGCCAGACAAGTATTTCATACATAGAATTTGATCCCATACACTTTTCTAAAATGTTTTAATCCCTATTTTTGCTTACAAAGCTATTAAAGCATTAAATCATCATTACAAGTCATATACATCTCACAGCTGGGCTCAAGCCTCTTCCATAATATAAGGGTAATGAATCTACTATATCCTGCTAGTCAAATGGGTTGCTTTAGGATTTTATTTCGAGTTTTTCTTCTCTTGCATAGATGTTAACATTAAATAGAATGAAAATCTATATCTATACTCTATCCTATCTATATATTAGGGGTTAAAGTATGAAATTGCTGTTTCCTACTAATAAATTAAAACAATTTTTTTTGTTCATAAAATGGAATTCTTTAATCAAAGTATTTACCCTCGTTATCTATACATTTCTGCCATTTAATTGGAAGATCATTTAAACCTTTACGATAGAACTCTGGGGTTCTGGACACACAAACTGTATGAAGGTATTTTTTACTGCTTCCTTGGAAAAAAACCCATGCAAAAAATGGTCCAAATCGCGGCAGTAAATTGTAGTTGGTTGGGGCGGGTACGGAGGATAACGTATGGTTTCTAACTGCAGGTCTTGTAGTGTTAAAACAGTTTCTCGAGTAGTATGAGGTCTTGCGTTATCATAGAGTAATAATGGTAAATATCGATGGACAAGTCGGAGCTGTTTTACTGCGAGTTCGGAGATCTGCACAGTAGACACCTGTGTTTATTGCTTGACCAGATCTGAGGTAGCTGTAGTGAATTGAAGTATGAAGTAACCACCAAACAGTTACCATCACTAGGGCATTGATGTGGCGTTTGACCCAGCCATTGCGTTGTTCGCTTGCGATTATCATAAAGAATCCACTTTTCATCACAAGTCACAATTCGGTCCATAATCCCTCCATTTCTATACTGGTTTGATAGGATAAATCAAGCTTCAACGCGCACTGCTCTCTGCAGATCAGTCAAATCATGAGGCACCCATTTTTCAAGTTTTTATTTTACTGATTTGCTGCAAATGGCTCAATATTGTGGGTATGCTAACGTCAAACCATGCCGCTAATTCCTTGGTAGTTTGACTCGGATCGGCTTCCACCATCACCTTCAATTCGTCGTTATTTACCTTAGTGGCTGGTCTTCCTCGTGATTCATTCTTCAAGTCCCAGTTTCCACTACGAAATCCGTTAAACCAAAAACGCACGGTGCTTTCGTTAGCCGTATCCTCTCCAAACACAGCATTGACATTACGAGCCGTTTCTGCTGCGTTAGCCCTACGTCGGAACTCGCATTTGAGAATTACGCTAATTTTCGCCGTATCCATGTTCACTTCAAAAGTTGAATGTAAAAACAATTGAACGTTGAACAATCAAATGTTTTAAATTTAGAATGTTATAGTTTTCATTTGAAAACAGTTTCAGTTTGATATCTGACACCATGCAGGTTTCATTTTAATTCAAAGTGGCTAGTACGTTAAAACGGCAATTGCATATTTAAACCCCTATTATATAAAGCTGAAGAGTTTATTTGTTTGAATGCGCTAATCTCGGAAACTAAAGTCCGATTTAAAAAATTCTTTCAGTGTTTGATAGCCCATTTATCGAGGAAGACTATAGGCTAAGATTATAGATATAATAGAATAGATAGATAGATAGATATAGAATATAATAATAGTATGTAATAATAATATAGAATGTAATAATAATATATGTAATAATATATATATAGAATGTAATAATAATATAGAATAGATAGATAGATAGATATAGGCTATCAGTACGCTTAAGACCAATAGTAGCGGAGCACCGGGAAATAATGTTTCAAAATCGGGGGTTCTTTTTCCTTTTGAGAGCTTCTACTACTCAAACATTGATTTTCTGTGACAGGGTGGTACAAATGCGGACAGACCGCCTCGCGGCTGTAGACAGACGACTGTCGACAGTATGGTCCACAGTATGGTCCACATAAAGATTGTTAAATTATTTTCATAATTTAATATATATTATATGTTATATAAAAGAAAGTCGTGTTAGTTACACTATTTATAACTCAAGAACGGCTGTACCGATTTGGCTGAAAATTGGTGGGGAGGTAGCTTAGAACCAGGCGATGGACATAGGAGACTTTTTACCCTATAGGGACATAGGATACTTTTTGCCTGACAAAGCCCTAATCCCATTTGCGTTATTCTATTAGAGACTATATCTTTGGTAATTTAGAAAATGTATTTACGACAAAAAATATGGCGGTACGAAGTCGCCGGGTCAGCTAGTACTTTAATAATTTTTGAACTAAATGTATACTTAATAAATATTTCATGGCTACATTAATCATGTGTAATCGTGCAAATGTTAAAGATGTCATTTGAATTTACGGCATTAGAATAGATTACGGACGGAAATAAATAAATTCCCAGTAATTACTTAGATTCTAGAACTGTTCTCACTGACACTTGCTTTCATTATTAAAAAAAGTATTGGTGTGTTACACAATGCAAACGTCATGTTTTACACTGACACACCTATCTTTATCTCTGAATATGTTAACGACAGAGATAAAGTCTTGTTTCCATAAAAATATGAAGAAATTAAATGTATTCATGTACTTAAAGTAATGACTGAATGAAATTGAAGAAAATAACAGATAACTACGTTATCATTTTATTTTAGTTTTCTAGATTAGACTATTTTAACTGCATTGGATTTTTTATATATGTATCAACTTTGTGATACTTTTGTTAATAATAGATACATAGCCTCTCGCCTGCTTCCCAAAAGGGTAGGGAGAGACTATGGATTTCCACAAGCCACAATCCAGACATACTGCCATCGCTTCACTCACACTCATCAAAGTCTTCATGCATTCTTTATTTACGGTTACTCATTTTCTTAATGTGACCTGTCACCAGCATGTCTCAAATTTGATCCAGAAACATACAGCATGGTCTTCCTCACCTTTGCTTTGTATTGGTCAATCTCTTTTTAATAATATTTATAACCATATTTACAAGGTTCTTCAGTCAAATAAATTGTTAGCTTAACAATATGAATATAGCCAATTCTTGTACAAGCACTTTTTTAAGAACATCCTACAACAATAATCAATGTATTGCCGGTGACTTTACAAACATATAATTTAACAGACACAAATGACACCCAGCCTCAGAACAACTTGGATCACCACAACGTCTTCTCCTGCATGGGAATAGGACCCACGACACTGGCATGCTAGGTTAAAATGAAAAGTTTTTGTAGTTAGGTGAGAAAGAATGTTTGGGGTGTTGGGGATAGAAAGTCATCAGGCGATCTCGCCGGCATCCCGTAAAAGCGCGGAAGGGGCCGCTGTGGTTTTAGTGGGTATTTCGGCCTATTATGAGGCTGGCGAGTCCCCACACACACTCCAAAGGTGGACATTAAAACGTTAATCCGTTAATTAACGAAGTTAGCAATCAGCTTAACGAATTAACTTTTGAGTTAACTTCAAAAAATGTTAACGCTCTTGTTAGCTTCCGTTAAATTGAACTTCCATTAACTTTAGTCCGTTAACATTAGTCGTCATTTTGTTTGTTTAAATTACACGCAACGCCACGCTCGTAAGTTCTACGACGCCTGCGCCGCCCAAGTCGCCGACGGCGGATTGTGTCGTAGAGAAGATCCTCCCGCGCACTATCTGCCCCCTCTTTCCGTGACATAATTGCCACATGGAAGGCGGCAACCGCTCACCAGTTCCTAAAATCGTCGTCCTAGCGATAGTCGGTAACTTCAAGTCGGCACCGATGATTGGGACGCGTACAAGGCGTTGCTCTGTTTACGCAGCACACACCTCGAGTGTGTACTGTGCCGTGTCCTCGTCGTAATTGCAATGGTGGGCCTCCTTCCTTACGACCACCGTATGCAAGAAATTGGCGAAGCTACTATGCTCTGTCAATACCTGCACCAGTCGGAAGGAAAGCACCCCATCGCCCCGCCCATATTACTCCATCAGCCGGCTGGAAAGTTCTCACCTCGTTAAGTTAGTAAAGTATTGGTGAATCTTTTGGTGTCGCGGCTACCGGCAGTAGCGTATGCCAAGCTGGTGTAGATAGCTGCATGCCAACATTATTCCACTACATGCTGTACAATTTATGTATTTCCCTCTACCTAAAAGCAGTATAAGTTTTAAATGGTTAACTTTTAACGGTTAACTTTAATTTGCGTTGAATTTTCGCAATTTAACGCTTTAACGATAATCGAAGTTTATATTTTAATTAACGAAGTTAACTTTTGGATTAGCTGTGTCCACCTATGATACACTCCTCCGTCTATCACCGGCGGGGGGATTGTGCGTAAATGCATTTCCACAGCGTGAATAAAAAAAAGGTTAGAATGTTAACCACTGCGCCATCTGTGAAATTTTCTTTACAACATATTATAGTATAATAAAAAGAAAGCAAAGAATAATATTTACATCATCATCCGAGCTCATAGGGCCTATTGCCAGGTGAAGGTCTCCCCCACAATTGAAGGGAAAGAGACTCATTATTGTATGAATCCATGAATTGTATTCTTCGGTAAGAGGAATAACGGAACACCACATAAAAGACATAAGAATGATTACAGTTGTATAATTACACTTGAAAATATATAATTGCCTTTAATCTTAAACAGATAACTTTATCTTATCATGTTCAGATTCATGTTGAAATAAGTGAAATTTAGCTTTTTATCATATCCAGCATCAGTTGATAAGACAACACCCATAGAATAAGAAAATCAAGTCATTCTTGCATTATAATAATATTCTTTGTATGAACAGCAGTCCGTGTATTAAACACTCGAACAAAACCCTATACGAACCTGTTTGACCAGCACAGTATAATAAAGTCAAATTTCTTCCTATTGTGGAGAAGCCTCGAGCTCAAGCCCAGCGGTGGGACGGATATGAGCCGAGAAGTTGAAGCTTACATGTAATACTAATTATTCATATAACCGATTTTTTGTAATTTAGAAAAACTTACAATCCAACTGTAATTAAAATCTATATATTCTAAAATCTATAATGATTAGAACTGAACATCATTATAATAGTGTAATAAGCCGCCCTCGCTTCGGTTTCAGTCGCCTTACCCTATAAAAAACCGCCTACTATAAAATATAGCCTAAGTTACTCCTTATATAGACAGCTACCTGGTATAATATTATTAAAGTCGGCCCAGTCGTTTTGGAGATTACCTAAAACAGACGGATAAATATTTTTAAACTGTATTTTAGGGATAGTTGCCCCTCAAATAACTGTGTAAGCATGAATAAAGCCCAGTATTTTGACATTACAAACAGACACTTCAATTTTATTTGAGACTAGCAATCCACCCTCGCTTCGGTTATAGGTTATAATCGTTTTACCCGCGTAGTTCCCGTTCCCGTGGGAATACCGGGATAAAATATAGCCTAGTTTACGCCCTGATATTATAGCTTTCCATTGGTGAAAGAATTTTTGAAATCGGTCCAGCCGTTTTGAAGATTACCCGGAACAAACAGACAGACAAAAATTTTTTAATTGCTATTTTAGGCATAGGTGTCGTGCAAATAACCGTGTGAGCATAAAAAAAGCCTATTATTTTGACATTACAAACAGACACTCCAATTTTATTTATTGGTATAGATTTGTATACTGATATTGTTTTTAATTCTTTCAATTCAATTTCCCTCCCATTGTGGAGATGGCTCAAGTCATACAGTGGCACTTAGACTGAGATGATGTTGAAGAATGATAATAATTTGTATTTTGCACTAACACATAAATTCCATTACCCTTTTGAAATGGTAGTTACACTCCATTTATCCTGTTTTTCAGATAGTAAACTCAGCAGGGAAGACATACTACATGTCCGCGGGCATGGTCAACGTACCAATAGTGTTCCGTGGTACGAATGGCGCGGCCGCTGGTGTGGCGGCCCAACACTCGCAATGCTACGGCGCCTGGTACAGCCACTGTCCTGGTCTTAAAGTCGTCATGCCTTACACCGCTGAAGATTTTAGAGGTAAAAAACAATATTTTATTTTTAATAATTTTATGTTGTAACTCAATATTTATCATCATTATCGCTCATATATGTATGTCCCACAGTTGGGCTCCTCCACAATTGGAGGGAAACTGACATATAATAACCACACTGGTCAGACGTGTTGATATAGGGTTTTATTTATTTATTATTATTCAGCTGTTCATTACATACACTTACAGTTACCCAAAGCGTGTAGTGAACCATTACAATTCTATAATTTAAATACATAATTGTGAAATAAAAAGTGCAAACATAATTTTAAGAATACATCATATTTGGTGAAAAATACATCAACCTCCGGATAATGAGCAATCGGTGAGTTGAGCAGTGCAACGGCCTGACTGGTAGGGGCAAAATGTGCGGTCCACGTTCGCACCTGGGGTGCCACCGTTTATTTAGATTTTCTCTCTTGCATAGATATTATCTGCGAATTATAATCCCTTAGTTGTGTTTCACGACACTCGCGGCAAGAAAAGGGGTACTATTATAATACTCCATCACCACAAGGAAAACGCTATCTCCCTACCATTATAAAGTTGCAAGTTACTCTCATGAACAGTAAAAATAATAATCTTGTAAATAAAACTACGGATTTTATCGCGTTTGTATTTGATTTTTGATTGCCCAACGTTTGGAACACTTTGCAACTTTCATGTTCACGGACAGACTAAGATGTCACACTTCCAACAAGTCATCATTATTACAGTAAATTTATAAATAATATAAATTTTAATAATACAGGTGTATCAGGTTATGGGGCAACTGGTCAAACGGAAGCTAGGCAATGGTGGTAGGTAACCCATGAAAAAAAATTTGAAATATAAATATTGATTCTTTAATGAATTGGAGACATAAATTTTGTCGTCGCTTTTTTATGTAAATCTGATTGGAATGTATAAATAATGTACTTAATCTGCAACATATTCGTACTTTATTTAATGTTCATTAGAAACTGAATAAATCAATGATTACGTTCGCATAAGCAATACAAACTTCGCTTTAAATCGGCCGATGACCGTTGACGAGTCGCTTTTGTAGCTACGTAACTATTGAATCGTTCGCGCAATTCATACCTATTTATATTGTCGAAGCATTAGGTACATGCCTACATGTATCCTGTCTGTACATGCCTACACAATACGTAACATTTAAGGCATAGACTCTTAGACACACATTTTTGTAATTGATATAACTTTTATGTTATATTGTTTTTTGTGTAGTAATATACATTCAAATTATGATCTATTACCGTTGAATTACAACATACTCAAATAGTTGCCTCATAACCTGATACAACCTGTATAATAAGTATTATATAGTAATAGTTGCAATGTTCGATACGTCGGACAATCAAAAATCAAATACAAACACAATAAAATCCATAAAGTAGTTTTATTTACAATGTGTAATACTCGCGTAAACATCGTCAATCATTAAATAATAATCTTCTTAATAAGAATTGATTGTTCATTTTCAGGATTGCTCAAGGCATCAATCAGGGACCCCGACCCGGTTGTCTTTCTCGAAGATGAAATTTTATACGGCACCAAATTCCCAGTTTCAGACGAGGCGTTAGATAAAGACTTCCTTTTACCTTTCGGTATGTCATTGAAGTTTTTTAGTAAAAATTGTTATCAATCAATATCTTTAATTAAGTTACATTATGATATTGTTCACATTATTCG
Source organism: Lymantria dispar (assembly GCA_032191425.1). NCBI lineage: Eukaryota > Metazoa > Arthropoda > Insecta > Lepidoptera > Erebidae > Lymantria > Lymantria dispar. The sequence goes on from CM063449.1 coordinate 1,982,562, forward strand.
TTTGGAAAACGTAAGAGGATCTTCTCGTCCAATATTTGGCAGTGTCTGTGTGTGTTACTAGCGATGACATAAGGCACTGAAATGTACTCTCTAAATGTCGCCATCATAAAAAGGTTCAGTCTTTTAACATTCTATAGAGGCTATGCTTGGTAAATTTCTACATGATAAAATCTGAAATACGGACATCCCTAAAAGAACAGGTGTAACCGAAGCCCGTTGGAATGCCAACGAACAGGCGACTTCTCATGTCGAATTGACAACTGTTGAGAAAGAAAGATTCTCGAGTGGCGATCACGAATCGAATTAGACCGCGTAGGACTACCACCTATTCCATATACTTTTTTTGAAGTGAAACTTCTTTAGAATCGTTGTGATTTCGAATTCAATGAAACGAAAAAGCGAGTCTATAGAGACACAAACAGGTAAATGTATAGGATTCAGCCGGCGAGAGAATGAGATTAACGATGAATGATGAAGGATAAAGAAGTTTCACTTCTGATGACAAAGTATGCATTACTTTGTATACATGCTCTTTTTTTTGGTGGACTTTGGTCGGCGCACACGACGTCCATTCCGCGAGGGGTGACGAAAGGGTGGCCTGTAGCCCCATAATCCAACGTATTTCCTCTCCTTCGCAATTGGACCGGCCAGACGGAAAGTGGCAGGGAACCGACGGATGCAAGTGGTACAGAACCTTTCTAAGTGGGGAGGCTTATGTCCAATAATGGACTCCTACGGCTTGATGGATAGAGGGATTTTTCAGATTCACGTGTATCTTATTGCAGGTAAGGCGAAGGTGGAACGAGAGGGTAAGCATGTAACAGTAGTATGCGCCGGCAAAGCTACGGAGACAGCGCTACTGGCAGCCAACGAATTAGCTGGAAAAGGTAATTTTATATTTATACAGTTGTCCTTTTTCTCTAAATTTATTTAGACGGCTTGGTCGCGATCATATCGCCCTGTAAAATACTACAAAGATCAACACATACATAAAAGGAAACACAATTACAACTGACGCATTTGAGGCCTTTGCAGACCTAATTCCACCAACTTGTATAATAGCTTTGTCAGACTCTGTAATCTGTAATAGCTGTTCAGACAATATACTGTTACAATATCCCACATCAAAAATTTTGTTTGTATTAAAATAGTCCTAGTATATCCTTCGTAACTCCATCAGAATGTGTTGTACATCTTCCAGTACCTCACAGGTATTGTATGTTGGAGATTCTGTTTTATTCATTAAGAATGCAAAGACATTCGAGGGAATATGTGCAGAACGAAGTCTAAGGGCTATCACCAGTGCATTGCGTTCAAGTTGATTGTTGTCGAACCAAGGGTATTTAAGAATACAATTGTTCTGTATGTAAACTGTTCGTGTGGTGACGGAGTAAGAATATAATTCATCACCCCTTCTCTTGCTCGTGGATATTGTTAAAGACGACTAAGACATACAATATGTATATAACATCTGTGCAAGAAAAAGAAACTACTTTTATGAGCTGAGACGACGAAAAATGTGTAAACGTTTTCTGATAAATGACGTGTGAAACGTCTTAGGATAAGAAGATAATGCAAGTTACAATTTTGTTACCTTACGTATCTACCCACATTGGCCTAATTAATAAGGCAGTTGGAGAGGATTTTAAATAAATTTCAATACGGTACGCAAGTTATTTTTCGCTTGCAATTTTTTTTTATTAGTCTGATGGCAAACAAGCACACCTGATGGTAAGTGATTTTGCTGCGAATGGCCTTTACAATAGGGCAACAGCTAGGCCATTATCCATCATAAACAAAGTGCTCTTAAAACTTGTTTAAAGAAGGACATGTCATAGCGCTCAGGAAACGCAATAACAGGTATTTAATTCCAGATATGTATGTGGAATAAATGATGGTAATGTTAATACACTATCACTCAAGCAGTCTTCCCAGACTGTTAGAAAGAAAGAAAGAAAAGTATTTATTTTGTGCCACAGTGGAGAGACGTTGGGAACACAAAACAAAAAAACCTTACAATAAATGAAAAACATATAAAATCTATAAACTAAATAAGGAGACATAATAATTGTGATCAAATTAATGTCTCAGCTGCGGCAGAAAAAAAGGATAACTGCTCAGCAATTGTTGTGATGTCAATGTAACACCACAACGCTGATTTTCAGCAATGTTAATTCTTTTTTAATTGAATCTTTTTTTTTAAATACAAGACACTAAGGAAACAATTATTTTATTGCGAGGGACTAATATCTAATTAATGGACACGAATTACATCCAGACTCAGAACAACAATATGTGGATCGCACAATGTTTTGTCCTGCGTGGGATTCAAACCACCGACACTGGCACTGTAGGTCGGTATCTTAACTATTACACTGTGCAGTCTAAACTACCCCAATACCAACTTATCTAACCATCACGTTATTTTCCTTCTCATAAGTTGGACGTACGATTAGCTTATTTAGTTTTATTCAAATTGTAGGTATCGAGTGTGAAGTTATCAATCTGAGATCACTCCGGCCGTTGGACTTCGGTACTATCGCTCAATCAATCGCCAAAACCCATCACCTTATCACCGTCGAACAGGGCTGGCCCCAGTCAGGTAAGCCTACTTTTTTTTTGGTACCTCATACTATCTCAACCGTCTAGGACACAGAGTAAATATATACATATATATTCACAACCCCATCTCTTGCACGTGGATATCCTAAACACAATTAAGAAAATTCGAAATATAACCCTGATAGTAACCCGTCTGACCAACGTGGTATAGTTGGACAATTTCGTTGATGTTGTGATATATATATATATATATATATATATGCGTAAGGTGACCTTAGATTTGATATTGAATTTCATTTTCAAAGTCAAGCATGTTTTTTTAATGAATTCCTATTTATCTGGAAATCGAAAGAGCGAGAAAATTTGCATACAAATATGTATCAAGGTGATCTCTGAAAGTCAAATAGACGGTGAGAAAATCTTGCTTTAATCAAAATATAAAAAACACGTTACAGATTTTCAATTAAAATCTCACAATTTGACCTGGAACTATAATTTGAAGCTTATTTCAAGGTATGTACAATTAATTATTCTGGACGTGTCTGAACTCTTAAACGACTGGACCAATTTTAATTAAATTTTTGGGTGTTGTGTAATGTTGATTCACGAATGGTTTAGTTTTAACTATTTCCGTTAGGTAGCGCTACGTTTCATGGAATGCTATTTTTAATTTTTTATTAGATTTGTACAGAAGTTATTGAGTCATCTAGTTTTAAACATATTTATTTCTACATATAATTCAAAAATATCTTGTTTCAGGTATCGGTGCTGAGATATGTGGTCGTGTTATGGAGTCGTCATCATTCTTCGAGCTGGACGCGCCAGCGTGGCGTGTCACAGGCGTCGACACACCCATGCCGTATGCTCGTTCTTTGGAAGCTGCCGCATTACCACGCGCATCGGACGTGGTAGCTGCCGTCAACGCAGTCATCGCCAACAAGTAAATATATTACATATTTATATTATTAATTTTCCGTGGGGTGACAGAGTAAGAATACAATTTACCACCCCTATATTGCCCTTCTGTGTGATGATGGAATAAGAATACAATTCACCACTCCCTAATTTACTCGTCGACCTCGTAAGAACGACTATTATAAGAGCTCTAATACGCATATAACACCTATCCAAGAGAAGAAAATCTTGAAAGAAAATCCTATACCAACCTGTCTGATCTTACGGACAGATTGGAGTCGCTGGAGCAGCGGAGAGACTTTGGGTCATTCTGTGTACTCTATCGACTCTTTCACGGGGACTGCTCCGAGGAACTGTTTGACTTGGTACCATCGTCACCATTCTACCAACGTACCACTCGACATCGTAGCAGAGTTCATCCATTTCACCTGGAAACGTTATAGTCTTCAACTGTACGTTTCCAGCGATCATTTCTCCCACGTACGTGCAAGCTCTGGAATGAACTACCTGCTGCTGTGTTTCCCAAGCGCTATGACATGTCCTTCTTTAAACAAGGTTTAAGAAGAGTGTTTCCTTCACGGTAGGCAGCGGCCTGGCTGTGCCCCTGGTATTGCAAAGGTCCATGTGCAGCAGTTTCACTTACCACCAGGTGTGCTGCTTGCTCGTTTGCCACCGTTGGCAATAAAAAAAACCTGCATGGTATATTAAGGTCAATTTTCCTCTTATTGTGGAGAGGGCTTGAGCCCAGTGGGACGTATATGAGCCGAGATGATGAGAAGATATTGCCCGTGGGGTGTTGTAAAAGATGACTAAGGGATTAAATATACCTATAATATTATTCAAGAGGGAAAACTGGAAATAACCAAAATGTCTGATTAGCGCGATAGTGAATTTGCCTCCCATTGTGGAGGAGGCTTGAACCCAGGAGTTGCATAAGCTGAGCTGTTTATCATAACCCTTGTTATTATAGGTTAAGAATCTTCCAATTTTACTATCGAAGGCTTAAAAACTAGGGTACAAGGAGAGTGAGTAGTAGTGTTTTTCTGGCAAACTCTCAACGACAACTTAGATCGCCATTTCGCCTGTCAAGCGTGGCGATTACAGCATTATTCTGGCTTCATAAACAAGACTTACATTAGAATGTCTAATAATGGAGAAGGATCGAGAGGTTTATGGAAGTCTATTGCTATATATTTATACTAGTGGCACTAATTATTTAAAATTTTAAACATATTAAACTCATAAATGGCTAGACCGATTTTGATGAAATAGTGTGTGTTCACGTAAATAATGCTTTAGAATGACAATTGGTTATAGTAGGTGGCGCTGGAATCGATATAACACGTTTAACGCTCAGAGGGTCAAAATACCGCGGGTGACTGGACCGGAGAATTAGTCCGTCAACCGCCGAGAGACCGACCGCGCGAGGAAAGATCGACGTCCTCCCCCTTACGTCGGTCGAGGAGAGGGTACTCCTCGAGGGGTATTCCGTCGGGCCGACCACTGACAACGAGTCACCCTGCTCCGGTGGTTGGTCCAACGACGAAGGCGACGTGTCACGGGTGGGTTACGGGTGTGCGTGCTTACGCCCCTCTGTCGCCCCAGACATTGTCGGAGTCTGAGTGGAGCGAGAAGTGCGCCGACCCCCTCCAAAAAAGGGGTCAAAATACTAGGTATATAAATGTCACACCCCATGGCGTTCAACGTGTTAAAGATATTTTGTTTGTATTTTTTTAGAATTGCACACAATAGTGTCCGTTTGGATGAGTGATATTTTGTAAATATTTTTTTTTTTTGTTACAGGATCAGCCAAACTCTAGCAGCGTAATAGAATCTCTAGATAAATTTCCAGTTTATTTCACACAATGTAAATATTCGTATTTATTTTTTTAGATCTATTAGTTACTGTATAAGAACTGCTTTGTGATTTTATGTATACAAATGGTATATTATTATTTTTATGTATTATTATTGAGATTCTATACAACGAGAAGATTATGATAAAAAATAAATTTGTTGAAACAGATTTTGTATAAAACTTCTCAAGTCTACCTTTTTTACTTAAATATTAATTAATGTATAGGTATCTGAAATAAGTAAATATTAATAATTTACAAATCCAATTGATACCGCATACATTAATGATTTGTTTACGATTTATTTTGCTGATAATTATCTTTTTTTTTTCAACTATTTTATTTTATATAAGTTTGCAAACTTAATTATTAAATTATAATTATTATTCTAATTGTAGAATAATTTCCATTATAATTATTCTCATAATTATAGAATAAATTCAGTCATAATGACAATTATTCTACAATTGAAATAATTTCCATTTTCAATTCTAGAGTAACTTTCGTCATAATGGACAATGGAAGAATCTAGAATAATTCTACAAGTTTATAAACATATTTTATTTTAATCTAAACTACAGGTATTATTCTTATTTTTGACAAAAAAATTGTGTCAGTAATTTTGACTATGTAATAGTGGGCGCTACAAATAATTGAATACAAAATCTGTAATAAATTATATTGTTAAAATACAATGTCTTTTTTTTAAACGGGCGTTCTCAGTCTATAGGATAAACATGAGTTTTAAATAGACAACACCTGCACTAAGCAAATAAACTTTGTATTGCGACGGACTTTACAAACATAATTAACGTATTCAAATTACATCCAGACATGTAACAACAATTTATGGATCGCATTCGAACCCGCGGCACATTGTAGGTGTAACCGCTACGCCATATGTTCCATTGATGGGCAACAGAAGAGAGAAATCGGACTACTACACCTGGTCAAGTGGATTGGTAGAGGGTCTCATTGTCCCTTTTCTGTAGCGATTGTTATCATACTCGGGGGGGAAAAGAAACGCCAAGGACCGGGTTTTCTTAGTCCATCCCCACATAAATTATATTATCAGAAATTATTGTTGTAAACATGAATTTTAAAATGGAAGGAAGGAAGGGAGACCCACCACTTTCCCATGGTAATCAATATACCGCACACCACAATAAAAGGAATACGGGATAGGCAGTTTTGATCAATCAAAGCTGTGTGACACCTATCAAAGCTGTGTGACGCCGATCAAAACCTTAATCCTATCCTGTATTCCTTCTACTGTGGTGTACGGTATATTGATTACCGTGGGAAAGTGGTGGGTCTCCCTTCCTTCTTTCCTTCCATCTATACCAATAAATAAAATTGGAGTGTCTGTTTGTAATGTCAAAATAATAGGCCTTTTTCATGCTCACACGGTTATTTGCACGACACCTATGCCTAAAATACAGATTAAAAAATTTTTGTCTGTCTGTCTGTTTGTTCCGGGCAATCTTCGAAACAGCTAGACCGATTTCAAAAAATTCTTTCACCAATGGAAAGCTCTAATATCAGGGCGTAAACTAGGCTATATTTTATCCCGGTGTTCCCACGGGAACGGGAATTACGCGGGTAAAACGACTAAAACCGAAGCGAAGCGAGGGCAGGTTGCTAGATTTAAAATAAAAATGGATTGCCGCTATGTATCGCCTAATTCAATCAATTATAAGTAACATGTATCTTTGCTATGGTGCTCGATCCTTTCTCACAGACTTTCACTTTTAAATAGCCAGTTTTTACGACTACCGTGTGAAAGAAAAATTGGGTCTTTTTATGTTATAATTCATGCAAGGGTAGTTGATCTGCTGGGCTGGCCATCGAGTTTAAGGAATCTGTATCAGTCCAATGTTGATGGGGAAGGGATATAGTAGGTTATGGGTTTGCGCGACGCCGTTACGTCACCCTGGAAGGATTGGACGGGGTGTGTCCAGATCGTGAAATGGCACAAAAAAAGAAATTTGCTGGTCTGCCAATATAAATTAAAAAAGAAGAATACAATTCACCTTATCTTGCCCGTAGATGTCGTAAAAGTCGACTGGGATATAATATGTATATAACATTTATGCAAGAGAAGGAAAATTGGAAATGAAACCCTATACGCGCATGTCTGACCAGCATGGTATAGTGTGTCAAATTCCCTCCCATTGGGAAGGAGGCCCAAGCCTAAAAGTGGGACGTATGTGGGCTGCGATGAAGATGAAGTGTTTGATTGTATAAAAGAAAAAGCACTTTACCTATTTTCTTGTTCCCACTGCTGGCCATTGGCCTTTACTGGGTGCGAAAGAAAGTCGTTTGATAATACACACTAGCCTGGAGTAGCATCAAATTTTATTTTTCGTATTAACTTTTAGAGTTGTCTGTGCAGTGACAGTAAGAATATATTTCACGAACCACTATCTTGCCCGTGGGCGTCGTAAAAGATGACTAAGAGATTAAATATGCATATAATATCTACGCAAGACAGGAAAACTAGAAATGCAACTCTATACCAACACGTCTGGTCAGCCTGGTCTGATTCTAGCACGCCCGACGTGCCACATGTACTTATGTCCTGAGATAGGAATAATGATGACTTTTAGAGTAATGCAATTTGCTTAAGGTTTATCTACGGTGTCTTATGCATAGATTGATGTATAGAGTGATTTTACGATACTGGAGAACTGATTTTATGATCAAAGCGCCTACAAAAAAACCTCTCACATTATTCTGCTTTGCGTAGTAATGGAATTCCCGTAACATGATATTTTAAACAGATCAAATCATTTATTTTGCATAAGCCCCTCAAGGGCATTTACATATTGTCAAATTTATACATCGTTTGAAACAAAACAATAATCTAACACCGGATCGAAACGCGGCCACTATCTGAGAAGATCCGGTAAGAAACTGAGCGGGATGTCATTTTTTTAATCCTTTAAATAAGATTGTATGTATACAATCTATATTATTAGCTCCAGTGTGGTGCTCTTCGAAATAGTATATACATATATATTTTAAAATTTAGTGCAAATGAAAAAGAAAAAAGTATGGCTTGACCAGGTCCTACAAGCAACACAAGTTAACTAATAGAGCAGCCATCACTCCCCTAAACCACATAGCAGGCAAAGGAGTGACACGCGCCGATGCGTTGCCTACCGAACTGCCTACCGAACCTACCGACTGAACGTTTATTCTGTAACTTTGGTGGCGCCTTCCAATTCCCTCACATTTTTCTACTGCTGTTGTTGACAAACGAACAAATAGCATACCTGATGGTAAGTGATACTGCCGCTCAAGGAAAAGTTCCTTATATAATAGGTAATAATAGGCCGTTGCCTACCGTGAAAATAGTGAAGGGAGTCTGAAACCGTACAAAGAGGTTCGGTGAAACTAAAGGCATCAATAAAATCCACCATACGCAAAAATCCTCCGAAAGTTGGGCTGCTGGTTCTTTCGCTAACCAAACAGAAGTGTGAACAAATTGCTACTAATCAGGTGTCGATTTTCTGCTGTGTGCTACTAACCCGAATGGGCCGACCCGCAGCTGTAGACAGACGACTGTCGACAGAGTGGTTCCACCACATAAAACTGTCTTAGATGGGGAGTATCTGCCAGTTTACTGCGATTTTATATACTCAGGCTCATCATTCATCATCATTTCAGCCTATTGTCGTCCACTGCTGGACGTAGGCCTCCCTCATGTTGCGCCACAATGTGCGGTCCTGTGCCGCCTGCATCCAACGACGCCCAGCAACTTTCACTAGGTCGTCGGTCCACCTAGTGGGAGGGCGTCCTACACTGCGTCGTCCGATACGTGGTCGCCACTCGAGAACCTTTCTTCCCCAGCGGTTGTCGGTTCGTCGAGCGATGTGGCCTGCCCATTGCCACTTCAGCGTGCTAATTCTTCGTGTTATGTCGGTTATACCCGTTCTTCTGCGGATTGCCGTATTCCGGATTCTATCTCGCAGAGAAATCCCGAGCATAGCCCGTTCCATAGCACGCTGAGCGACTTTGAGTCTTGATATGAGGCCTTCATACTCGGGCTCGCTTATCCAGAACAATGGCAATATTGACCAAATAAATAGTAGAATTAATGCAGAATGGATGAAGTTGCGAGAGGTCTGTGGCAAAATTTGTGACGTACGCATATCCTTTAAACATAAGAGAAAAATCTAAAATCTACAAGAGGGTCATTAGACCTGTCGCTATGTGGATTTGAATATTGGACACTGAAAAATACCGATGAGAGAAGAGTGCATCCTACCGGAGATACGTATCTTAAGATAGACGTATGGGTAACATAATTCGATAGTGTAAAAAATGTGTGTATTAAGGAAAACCTGAAAGTGGCATCAGTAATAGAGAAGATTAGGAGTGCGAGATTATCCTGGTATGGAAACGTGATGAGGGGAAATGCAAATTACAATGAGGGTTATCAATATGATGTAGGTGTCATAAAAGACGGTTAAGGGAAATAATATGCAAATAAAATATGTGCAAGCGAAAGAAATCTCGAAATAAAACTTTATTCCAACTCGTACGACCTGCCTGGTATAGTAGATCAATTATCCTCCTATTGTGGAAGAGGCCCGAGCATAACAGTGAGACAGATGAAATGAAGATGCTAATCCTTACTAATATTAAACGAAAGTAAGTTTGTTTGTTACGCTTTCACGCTTAAACCACCGAACCGATTTCAAAAATTCTTTCACCAATGGAAAGCTGTAATATTAGGGTGTAACATAGGCTATATTTTATACCGGTATTCCCACGGGAACGGCAACTACGTGGGTAAGGCGACTGAAACCGAAGCGAAGCGAGGGCGGGTTGCTAGTAATTTATAAATGAAGATTCGATACAAAGGTCTTTTTTTTTTGGATGGGCTATGATCAGCGAACTCGGTCCTCTGTCCAGGGCGACGTAAGGAGCATGGCCCCATAACCCACGGTATTCCCTCCCATTCGCCATTGGGCCGAGTTCTTATCGTCCGTGGTCGGCTCGACGTGAAGTGTCTTACATATTTTTTGGAGTGTAACTTCTTTAGGGACCATCAAAAACCGGGCTCGTGGGCCGATCACCGGTACCGAGTTTCTTGTCCGTGGCCACGATATAAAGGTCTAAGAATTAGTTCTATAAAGTACCTTAAAAAAAGAAAGGATGGTGACATTATATTCTTAATCTGTCACCACAAGGTACATTCACATTTTGGTATATAGTGACTTATGACTCAATCCGGTAATATTAGTTCCACCATTCTATCCTGTTTAGATTTGAATCATAAATGTCAATCTCCATGATTTAAAGTACCTATTTATCATCAACACAGCTCGTATATGTCCCACTACTGGGCTTGAGCTTCCTCCATAATGGGAGTGAAATTGACCTACTATACCACGCCGGTAAGGCAGGTTGGTATAGGGGTTTATTTCGAGTTTTATTTCTCTTGCATAAATGTTATATGCATACTTTTTGCTTGAGTTTTCTTGTCTTGCTTTTATGCATATTAGAATCTTGACTTTATATGTATATTTGAATCCCGTAGTCGTTTCTTATGAAATCAACGTGCAAGATAGGGGATGGTCAATCGTATTCTTACTCAATCGCCACACGAGAAAAGTACCTATTAAATCTTAAAAATATTGCTGAAACTAAAAGCACATTTTGTTCTACGATAAACGCTTGCGTATCTTCTACCAGTAGTAATTATGAGTGATAAGAGGATATATTATAGTGGTAGGAACACACTGTCGACAGACATCTGTCCACGGGCCGGTCCCTCCGGAGTGTACCACACTCACAGGAAATCGATGTCTTGAGTATGAGCAATTTGTTATTCAAATTCAAATTATTTATTATGCATAAACCCCGAGAGGGCACTTACATATTGTCAGGTTTACAATTGCCAAAAAAAAAATATACTACCACCGGATTGGAACGCGACCGCTACTGAGAAGATCCGGCAAGAAACTCAGCGGGCGTGTCTATTATTTTTAATTTAATATAAATAATATATATAAATAATAATATAAAATTGTGTACATGTTTTGTAAGAACTAGCTCCAGTGTGATGCTCTTCGAACCGCAAGACACTTAATATAATTCAAATGATTATGGCGGGACCAGATCCCACAAGCGGCACCCGATCACGAGTTAACTACTAGAGCAGCCATCACTCCCCTCAACCACTATGGAGGGAAGGGAGAGACCCGCTCCACGCAGCTACCGCAAGTAGATCCTTATGTGAGCATGACCAACACCACAATATGTTACAAACGGTGAAAATACAAAATTTCGTTAGGCAAAACACGCTACACTTTACAATGAAAGTTAAAAGTACATTTATAAACAGTATATTTAAAATAACAAGGAAATTGCTGAATGAGGAGCTGCTCATAACCAATCTGTATTATCATCTACATAATCCGAGATTTTGTAATAAGCTTTTCTACAAAGTTTATTCTTGATGGATTTTTTAAACTGCTGCGCTTGGTTCGGTGAGCGCGAGAGCCGGTAGCCCAACTTTCTAAGTGTGCTTGCGTGTGTTGGGTTTTGTTGATGCCTTTAGTATCACCGAACCTTATATGCACGTATTTACACTCCCTTCACTTTTTTCAGGGTAAATAGTGACCTAGCAAAGGTACATGAGCGGCAGCAACATTTGCCATGTACTGTTTGCTCGTTTGTTATTGTTTGCAATAAAAAAAGAAGAAAAATATTTATATCTATCCTCTGTTACTCCTCTTTCGCCGGTCAGACGGGTTTGTATAAGGTTTTATGTCGAGTTTTCCTTCTCTTGAATCAATGTTATCTACATATCTCTTAGTCGTTTTTATCGGACACCCACGGGCAAGAAGAGGTGGTGAATTGTATTATTACTCCATTACCACTCAGAAAATTATAAATAAGTCTTAAAATAAATCGTGGGTTATTATAAAATCAACCAGCAAAGAGGATTCTATCAAAATCGACACTTCCATAACTACATGTTATTAATAGTTAGCCGAAAGAAAAATACAGATAAAAGAGCACAAAGCAGCCATGAGGACTGTCTACAGGTGGGAAAACTTAAAACTATTCAAATAAATTAATTGCTTGATCTTAAATTTAAATCTGTAAATTAAAACATTTTATATTTCTGATTTTGACATGTTCAGAATTCTTAAGAATTCTTAAGAAGAAGAATCTTCTTATTTAATGGCAATAAGCAACAATAATATGAGCTATTGGATCCAGTGTAGAGTTATTATATTATATTCACGTCTAGTCGTATAATCTTCGTATTTTAGTCAGTCGTTAGCAATGATTTAGTGCTGATAACCAAATCATGCTTCCTCTGGGAATTTAGGCAGAATGTGAAAATGCACGCAATTCACTATTATATCATTTTCATTACATTTCAGCATTTTATCTTCATTATGTTACATAAAATGTCAGCAAAATTATTCAATACACTATAAAATACTAAAACAATGAATAAAACTTAAAAGCCCTACATGACATTCTGACTCTCGTTTAAAGTCCGATTTTGACATCTATCGGAACAGATATAGACATTGACAGAACTACAGATAAGCGTTAACGTTGACCGACGTCCCCGAGGGGGGGCGTCAAGAGGAGAGGGTACTCCGCAGGGGGTATTCCGTCGGGCCGACCACTGAAGACAAGGTACTCTGCACTGGTGGTCAGCCCAACGACGACGGCGACGTGCCACGGGTGGGTCATGGGGCGGCACGGTGCCCCTCTATCGCCACGGACGGGGCTGGGCGACGAGTGAGCTAACCACGGTCAACCCTCCAAAAAAAAGTTTTAGCGTTAACACGTCAAGTGACCATGTCGATGATGACTTACTACTAAGCTTTCACTTCTAACAGTACAAAAATATTTTTAGGTAAAATTTCAAATGATAATGAATATTTTTTTTTATATCATATTCCAAAATGCACGTGTGATTTTTTGTTGTCTTTATCCTGGTTCACGGATTAACAAAAGCAATACATCTTACTCAGACAATAAATACAGATACATACAATATCGGTCACGACTTTACGCTAAAAATATACATTGAACGGATTTGGTGCTATTTTTTTTTCTAACAAATGTATAAAATGTATTGAAGGACGCAGTGGCGTTGGGGCCGGGGTACAAGCGATGACAACATGATGGATCGGCCATCGTAATACCCGGTATACACATAATGTGTATAATGTATATATGAGAAATATTGTAGAGGCGATTCTGTATGTAATAATGTTCTAATGTTTGAATAAACCTAATATTTATCGTTGATTTTTGAAGTGAAAATTTTTATAGATAGGTTTGGATGTGGAGTAAAATCATGTAAGTCGTCACTGACATAGTCATGTGATGCAGTATATCTGTAGATATATCAATATATCTGTGCCATTAGATGTCAGAAACAAATAGTTGTAAAAAGTTTAATTTACGAATTTTATTTCGAGATAATACAGTTAATATCCAATAATGACAACTGTTTGGATAGTTTTAAGTCCTCATGACTGCTTTGAGTTTTTTTTTATTGTGTTTTTGTTACACATACTGGAAATAATACTTACTAAACATATTTACGATATTATGTAAATAGATGTCATTAAAAAATAATTAAAAAGGTAAGGCCGTTCACATTCCTGCTGCATTTTTCAGCGACGGTCGCGGCCCGATACAAACCGGTCATTTATTGGATTAAGATGAAATGTTATAATTGACAATAATGTTTACATAGCAAATAATTTTAAACTACATTGAAGGAAGGATCAAAGAAGAAAGAATGTAGCTGCGTGAAGTGGGTCTCTCTCTCTCTCTCTCTCTCTCTCTCTCTCTCTCTCCCTCCATAGTGATTGAGAAAAGTGATGGCTACAAGTAAAATTTTTAGTCCCGGGCCCTATACATAATGGTATATAGTGAAATTGGCATAATATAACACTCTGCCTAAAGGAATTGGTATGGGTTTTATTTGCCCTAGCCGAGGCCGCGGGTGACTGGACCGGGGAATTAGTCCGTCACCCGCCGAGAGGCCGACCGCGTGAGGAAAGACTGACGTTTTCCACGATGCGTCGGTCGATAAGAGGGTACTCCTCAAGGGGTATTCCGTCGGGCCGACCGCTGACGTCAAGTCACCATGCTCCGGTGGTCGGTCCAACGATGAAGGCGCTCCTCGCCCCTCTGTCGCCCCGGACGGAGTGGAGCGAGGAGCGCGCGGACCATGACCCACCCCAAAAAAAAAATGGGTGTCATTTCAAATTTACTTTTTCTTGTACGGATGTTATCAGCTTACGTTGCTTAAATATCTTTTACGACACTTACGTTATCCGTTTACTTTCTTTTACTTAGGCTTATACGTACCAATATCGGATACAGGACTTCTTTACGATGGGAGGAAAATTAGATGGCTCGTGTGGTGATAGAGGAAGTATACAAGTCACCACTCCCCCCCTATCTTAACCGTAGATGACGTAAAATTCGATTAAAGGATATAATATATATTTAACATATGTGCAGGAGAAGGTATACTTGAAATAAAACCCTTTACCGACCCGTCTGACCAACGTGGTATAAGAGGCCTGCTATAGGGAAGCAGGCTCGAGAATAGCAAATGGACATATATGAGCTGAGATGATTAGATGGTTTTGAGTTAAGTTTTACTCGAAGTTAGTCTTGCCTTGTAGTGATGTTGCTGTTTACATTCTTTATTCGTCTTTTACGAGAAAGTTAGATGTTGTAAATAATATTCTTACTCCATCATCAAACGGGAAATCCAACTTTAAGGCACTAGACAAGATAAGCCTTGTTAGCTTAAGAGCTACCTAACCATCTTTTATTTTTTTGGGGTGGGCTGCGGTTGGCGCGCCTCCGCACCACTCCGTCCGGGGCGACAGAGGGGCTTAAGCACGCAACACCCGCAACCCACCCGAACACCACGTCGCCTTCGTCGTTGGGCCGACCACTGGAGTCATCATCATCATTTCAGCTCATATACATCTCACCGTTAGGCTCAGTCTCCTCCTGGATAGGAGTGAAATTAATTTACTTTATCACGCTGGTCAGACGGATTAATAAATCGATTTATATCGAGTTCTCCTTCTCTTGCATAGATATTATATACGTCTTATGTCTCCTAGTCGTCTTTTGCAACATCAACGGACAAGGTGGTCGCAGGGTGAGAAATTGCAGAGAAGCTGACCACGCGACGGCGACCGACGTCCCAGGACGTCGAGAGGTGAGGTTACCCGAAAGGGTATTCCGTCGGGCCGACCACTGACGACAAGTCACATCTGCTCCGGTGGTCGGCCCAACAGCGAGGTGACGTGGGTGCGGGTGGGTTATGGATTGGACCGCGCGTGCGCTTACCATAGCCCAAAAAAAAAAGGGGTGAGAAATTGTATTTTTACTCCGCAACTACACGAAAAACTAACTTAAGTATAAAGTAAAAAATAAGTAAGTGCATATAAAGTTCGTAAAATCTTATCATAATTTGCATGCCCTCATGCTGTGTTACCTTCCATAGCCTCCTCCATCAATCGTCATATCCTCATTCACACATTCCATCCATCTCTGTTTCAGTCTCCCACGATTCTTACGTCCATCCACTCTTACGTCACTTACCTTTCATGCCTCCTCATTATATGTCCATACCGAGAGAATTATGCGTTCCTAATCTTTTCTATTACTGGTGCTACTTTCAGGTTTCACCTAATCTACTCATTTCTTATCTTATTTAACCTTGTAACCTCACACAACCATCTTAGCATACGCATCTCAGTAGCAGGCACTCTTCAATAAATAAAACTACGGCTTTTATCGCGTTTGTATTTGATTTTTGATTGCCCAACGTTTGGAACACTTTACAGCGTTCATAGTGATAATGACTTGTTGGAAGTGATACAACCGCCCGTGACTGATGATGATGATATCAACACGAATTGGTTAGGGTTTTATTATACGAGTGTTATATCACTTAGTCATCTATTATGATATCCACTGGCAAGAGAGGGGATGGTGAAAAGCAATTTTATTACTCTATCTCCTTCCAAAATATATATGGTTTAAGAAAACTAAAAAAACACGCTTTGCTTACGTACCTCTGTCGCCCCGGAAGGAGCGGCCGAGCAGTGCGCCGACCGTAACTCACTCCAGAAAAAAATTAAAAACCATGGATTATTGCATTGTCATTGGTCTTTGATAGATGTGCAAAATTGAAAGAAAATCCGATTGCTCAAAGTAGGGCAAAATCGAGCTCAAAAGTGGACGTTACAAACAAACATAGAGGTGAAGCTAATAAAAGCGTGTTTTTAATACGCTTTTATTAGTTTTAATAGTTATCACCAAAAAAAGTAGGTACGTAAATGGATACTCTTAACGGCAGATTTAAAACTATATTCAATACAAAATCACCACCTGAGTTACAATACCCACATCAACGAATATCTCAATTACAAAGTTGTGAAATTTTTCACAGAAAAAAAAAATTGTCGCTAACGAATATGTCGTATGCGGCACACATTATAATTGTACACAACGTACAGCGGTGATCAATCACTCCACGGATACGACAGGACAGACAGATTTTTGTGAATAAACCACAAAAGATGAGAGCGCAAATTCAAAATTAAAGTATAAAATGTTGTATGAAATATAATAAAGGTACTTCGTCTTTGATATTTTAATAAAATCATAAATCGCTGAATATTTTTGAGACTAGACCAACCTTCGCTTCGGTTTTAGCCGCTTTTTCCCCCGTAATTTAAAATTGCAATATCTTCTAAAATATGACTTAGAGTTCGAGTCCTAGACCAGGCTACATTTTATAGTGTTTTCTGAGAGAAAAATAGGTTAAGTTACTCCTTATATAGACAGCTATGTGGTAGTAAAATATTATTAAAATCGGCCCAACTACTTTGAAGATTGCTTGGAATAAACTGACGGACACAAAAAAATAAACTGGTTTTTAGGCATAAGTCTCATGTAAATAACAATGTGAGCATTTTTTTGTACTTTTGGTGGACTGTGGTCAGCGCACGCATCGTCCGCCCCATACAGGGTGCCGAAAGGGCGGCGCGCAGCCCCATAACCCACTGTATTCCCTGCCCTTTGCCGGCACCGACTTCTTTGTTGTCTGTGGCCAGCCTGGCGCGATACCCTTTCAGGTACCCTCCCTCATTAAAGCCTCCCCCGGGACGTAACCGTGGGAGCATGAAGACAAAAAACCTACTATTTTGACATTAATGACAGACATTTCAATTTTATTTATTGGTGTAAATAGCAGTTTTATTCATACAATATTTACTTCTAAAGTTACCTTCAACTGCAGACATAGAAAATAAAAAGAAGGATATCTATTTGTTATTAAAGATGTGCTTATCATCTCCAAAAACTATTATATCAACATCCATCGCTTTAAACAGTAACCCATTTTAAACATATTAAACGCCCTATTTAACTTAAAAGGGTGATTTTAATTCAATATAGTGTTCCGTTATCAAAAGGGGTCGATTGATTTTAAAACAGGGGTGAGATTTTGAAGAAGGATTAAGTTGTCTTCAGATATTTAGAGCAAATTAGGCGTTGACTGAACGATTTTGAAGAAAGAAAATATGATTTATTTTGTTTCTTTTTTCATTGATTGATATTTTTTACTTGTAAGAATACGGTTTATCACCCCTTTTCTTGCCCGTGGATGTCGTAAAAGACGATGGGATCATGATGACGATGACTAAAGGATGTAAATTGTTTTAGATTGAAATTTCTGGTGCTGTTGACTATTTTCGATTTGATATGGATTCGTCACGTGAAGACCTCAAAAATATTACTGTCTTATGACGACTTCATAATAAAACGAACAAACGTAACAGATAACACACGAAGTCTCAATTTAAAGCAACATGACTGGATCCTTTTATTATAACTTTATCCCGTCATTACTAATAGTATAATAACTATCAAATATAATACTTAATAAATTAAATAAAAAAAATATAATTACAAGTTTAGATGCGAGGAAGACGCACTGTGAGTGAACTTATTTTTTAAAAATCAGGAAAAGTAATTGGAATCTGGTATCCCTATTTAACTAACCTGTCATGGCAGCAACACGCATTTAAATGTGATTAATGGCACTCTGTTAACCTTTTCGCATCTATGCACTTTCAGTTAGAAATAAAATCCTATATCAACCTGTCTGACCAGTGTGGTATAGTAGGACAAGTACCCTCCTATTGCGGAGGAGGCTCGAGCCCAGTAGGGGGACGTGCAAAAACTGAGACGATGATAACATTTTTAAATTAAGTAACGGAGAAGTTTCGAAATAGGCATTGGTTTGGTTAATAGGTATTATTATCCCCAGTGCCTGAAAGCAAAGGCCCATGCATAACTGTTATAATTATGTTACCAACAATGAACTATAGCCCTAAAACGTGGTCTCCAAATGTTGGCCACATTACACAACTCAAAGTCGTTCAGTATATAGGTACCATGGATAATAGAAAATTATAGTTTAATAACTAAAAAAACAGGCTTAAGTAACTAACTGGCAGCCCGAATCATAGAAGTTTCGAATTTCGCGCTTGCGTAGTCTATTATTCTTATGCAAAGGATACAATTAGAAGTTTCTAAATCCTGGTGAATCTAATCAGGATATTCAGCTATTTTGATCGAATTATTACATTATCATGAGCCTTTGACGTATGTTCAAAGTTTAAATAAAATCTATTCGTTCAAAGTGGAGCAAAATGACGTTCAAAGATTCCTTTACATACATATATACAGGTGAAATTAATAAAAGCGTAATGATTTCTGATGTTTACGCGAGTATAGATATACACTAAAGATAGAGAGTATAGATATATACTAAAGATAATTTTATAAATTAAAACCTTTTTAGTAACATAAAGTAAGCCGCCTTCAAAATTAACTTTAATTTAGCATCATGTTACCTGAGTTTTCTTGCCGGATCTTTCTCAGTGTAACCGTGTTCCGATCCGGTGGTAGTATACTAGATTATTAGTTAGTTTTTTAAATATAATTACTATTAATTTTAATGTTTAATTATTACTAACCATAAACAATATATTTTTTTCATATAGAATCATTTTCTTCTTACACTGGCAATAAATTTTGTATCAAAATGTGGGTCAATATTTAATAACTAATTTCTGTATCGGGTAGATAATTATAAGTTTTCTGCAGTAACAATAACTTGTTGGACGTGAGACATCTTAGTCCACCCGTGATCATGAACGCTGTAAAGTGTTCGAAACGTCGGGTAATCAAAAATCAAATACAAACGCGATAAAATCCGTAAAGTAGTTTTATTTAATAAAAGCGTGTTAAAAAGAGCTCGAGAATTCTATCTAAACAATTAAAAAATATTGTAGTGCCTGTTTGTAATGTCAAATAATAGGTTTTTCATGCCGTGAGCATGAAAAACGTACTATTTTGAGCAAATATACGATAAAAATTGATTGAACGATTTGACTAAAAACCAATTTAAAAATGATTGGGCTTTTTTTTTTGGGAGTGGGTTACGGTCGCCGCACTCCTCGCACCACTCCCTCCGGGGCGACAGAAGGGCTTAAGCACGCACAATCGTAGCCCACCCGTGCACGTCACCTTCGTCGTTGGACCGACCACCGGAGCAGGGTGACTGACGTCAGTGCTCGGCCCGACGGAATACCCCTTGAGGAGTACCCTCTCCTCGATCGACGTCCCCTCGTCGAGCATCGCCCTGGCGAAGGTCGGCAGCGTCAGGTCGACACCGATGATTGCGACGAGTTCACAACGCTGCTCTACCCAAGCGGCACAAACCTCGAGCGTATGCTGCGCCGTGTCCTAGTCACAATCGCAGTGGTGGCAGGATGGTGTATTCTCCCTCCTAACGACCGTGTGCAGGTATTTGGCGAAACTTTCATACCCCGTCAAAACCTGCACCAGTCGGAAGGAGAGCATCCCGTGCCGCCGTTATAGCCACTGCATCAGCACCGGCCGGAAGGCCTCCACGGTCAGCACACCGAACCGAGGCCTCTCCAGCCGGATTGCCCAACGGGCAATGACGTCTCGGCGGGCATCGACGCGCCAGGTGATGAGCTCCCTCAAAGAGACCATACTGCCCTCCGCTCGCACCCCCGACACCCGTCGATAGAAACCGGCGATCATTGCCGCCTCCAGATCCCACGGGGGAGTCCCGGCCAACAAGCACTCTGCCTCCGTCGACACCGTGCGGTATCCGCGTATGGCCCTGACCACCATGGCCCTCTGTGGTCGCCACAGAAGAGCCCTAAGTCGGACGGTTAGGGACCCCGTCCACACCGGTGCGCCGTACAGGGCCATCGACCGGATGAACCCCGCGTACAGCCATCGACACGAAGCGTTCGGTCCGGTAACATTCGGTATAAGCCAGGATAGGGCGGACGCCGCGCCGAAAAATGTTTGGTCTATCTGTCTGTATGTTTGTTTTGTGAAATTTTCTAAACGGTAGGAGCAATTTCGCTAATATTTTACTAGCAGGTAGCTGACTATATAAGCAGTATTTTAGTCTATATAAGCTTTCGAGTTTTCCTTCTTTTGCATAGATTTTATCTGCATATCATATCCCTAAGTCGTCTCCTACGACAACCACGGACAAGAAAAGGAATGGAGTAGACACAAAAAGTTATCAAAAATTACCTTTTTATATCTCTACTAGCAACCCGCCCTCGCTTCGCTTCGGTTTCAGTCGCTTAAGCCCGCGTAGTTCCCGTTCCTGTGGGAATATCGGGATAAAATATAGCCTATGTTACTCCCTGATATTATAGCTTTCCATTGGTGAAAGAACTTTTGAAATCGGTTCGGTGGTTTAAGCGTGAAAGCATTACAAACAAACAAACATCCTTACTTTCGCATTTATAATATTAGTATGGATTACATGCTAAGTAATTTGAACCATAAAATAATACGCGGCTATATAATATCTTAAGAGGATCTTCTCGTTCAACATACCTCAGTGTCTGAAAACACAGATCTACGACCAGTGTGTGTTACCAGTGATGACTTACGGCACAAAAACGTGGTCCCTAAATATAGTCCTCATAACAAGGCTCAAAGTTGCTCAGCGTGCTATGGAATGGGCTATGCTCGGGATTTCTCTGCGAGATAAAATCCAAAATACGGAAATCCGCAGAAGAATGGGTGTAACCGACATAGTACGAAGAATTAGCACTCTGAAGTGGCAATGGGCAGGCCACATCGCTCGACAAACCGACAACCGCTGGGGAAGAAAGGTTCTCAAGTGGCGACCACGTATTGGACGACGCAGTGTAGGACGCCATAGGTGGACCGAAGACCTGGTGAAAGTAGCTGGGCGTCGTTGGATGCAGGCGGGACAGGACCTCACATTGTGGCGTAACATGAGGGAGGCCTACGTGCAGCAGTGGACGACGATAGGCTAAAATGATGATGATGAAATGATGATATAATATCTATTCTGTACTTATTATTATATAAATTCAGTTGTCTGGCCAAGTCTGTTACGGCCAGATGTATTTTGCTGTTTACACGTTTATTTGTGAGACATTTCGTACAAGTACGGCCGTTCACGAAAGTACCGGCTTTTATTTTTATTTTATTTAATAATTATGGATTTACCATAAAACATTATATAAATCTAACTATGAATAATGCCTATATCTATTTCCTATCTTCTTCTTTATGAAATAAAGAGAATTATAATACTGGGTGTGTCCCATAAGTCCTTTGAAGTAAGAAAAAATTATAAAAAAAATCTATGTACCTACAATTTGAAATTTTTATATATATTGTTTAGTAATTTACATTAAATGGGAATTATTTTTTAAAAATCACTTCATCTTAATGTGCTCCATTTCATTCTTGTCACTCCTGTAAACGACGATTAAAATTTTCTATCATTGCAAGGCAAATACGCTCTGAAATGCTTGACATTTCTCGCTGGATATTTTCTTTTAGTTCATCAATTAACCACCAATTTGTTTCGTAGACTTTAGACTTAAGGTAACCCCATAAGAAAAAGTCCATTGGACTCAAATTCGGGCTACGTGGTGGCCAGGGAATGTCTCCTCTTCGAGATATCACTTTGTTAGGGAAAAGTTGACGGACGACGGGCATAGCGGTGTTAGAGGTATGGGCAGTTGCGCCATCTTGTTGAAACCAGGTCTGGATATAGAAACCTGGAAAATTCTGCAACTCTGGTGTAAAAAAATCCTCGATCATTGCCACATACCGCTCCGAAGTAACAGTAACCGCACGACCATGTTCGTTCTCAAAAAAGTATGGAGCCTATGATGTCATGCGCTTACATAGCCGCCCAAACTGTGACTTTAGGGCTATGTAAGGGTCTTTGATGCTTGCGATGTGGGTTTACGCTACTCCAATAGCGACAATTTTGCCTATTGACATGGCCGTTGATGTGAAAGTGAGCCTCATCAGAAAATATCACGTTGTTAAACGAAGTAAAGCGGTTTATCATTTCATTCACGAAATTAAGTCTATTGGTAGGATCAGTATCTTTTAATTCCTGTACTAATTGAGTTTTGTATGGATTAAATTTCTTATCATTCTTTAAAATGCACTGTAACGTCGATCTGGGTATATTTAATGCACTGGAACGCTTACGAATGTATTGGGTAGGATTTTCACGCACTGACTCTTGCACTACATCGATGTTTTCTTCCGTCCGTTATGTCCTTGGTCGGCCCGATCGTTGTTTATCCACCGTAGAGCCAGTTTCCTTGAACTTTTGAACCCAATTCTTAATCGTTTGAGCACTAGGACAGTACAATTGATCAATCTCTTTCTTTTTACGTGTGGTGACATTGTGACAAAAAATACAATTCATCACCCTCTATTTAACCCGTGGATGTCGTAAAAGACGATTAAGAAATAGAATACACATATAGCATCTATGCAAGAGAAGGCAAACTCGAAATAGAACCCTATACCAACCTGTCTGACCAGTATTCAGTAGGTCAATTTCTCTCCTTTTATGGAGGACGCTCTGGCCCAACAGTGGGATGTATATGAGCTGAAATGATAATGATGATGAATCCATTTCTTGCTAATGGATGTTAAAAATTTGACTAAAGAATATATAAAATGCAGATAAAATCTATGTAAGAGAAGGAAGTTTGTCGAAGCTTTTCCGTGTGGTGACAGAGTAGGAATACAATTCACCACTCCCTATCTTGCCCGTGGATGTCGTAAAAGACGATTAAGGAATATAATACGCATATAATATAATAAGCTGGCGAGCACAGTCACCATAGATAGCTCCTAGTCTTCATGTTTTTAAAACACGTCTTAGGCGTTGGCTGGTCGAGCAAACCTTTTATAACTATGACGAATTCTTGAAAATGAACTGGTAATAATAAATGACTATGGAAATAATGTAATAAGTATAATGTAATCATAATAATGCAATAGTATTAATTTAATAATAATAATGTAATGTAACTATATAATATAATCTATACCAATAAATAAAATTGGAGTGTCTGTTTGTAATGTCAAAATAATAGGCTTTTTTCATGCTCACACGGTTATTTGCACGACACCTATGCCTAAAATAGCAATTAAAAAATTTTTGTCTGTCTGTCTGTCTGTCTGTTTGTTCCGGGTAATCTTCAAAACGGCTGGACCGATTTCAAAAATTCTTTCACCAATGGAAAGCTATAATATCAGGGCGTAAACTAGGCTATATTTTATCCCGGTATTCCTACGGGAACGGGAACTACGCGGGTAAAACGACTATAACCTATAACCGAAGCGAAGCGAAGGCGGGTTGCTAGTAATGTAATATAACTAGAATTGACATGTAAATTGGTTTTACGAAATTAATGAGTATGGATATAACATCTATGCAAGAGAAAGAAAACTCGAAATACAAACTACACTAACCCATCTGACTAGAATGGCGTAGTAAGGTCAATTTCCTTCCTATTGTGGAGGAGGCTCGAGCCCAACAGTGGAACTTATATGAGCTGATATGATGATATAAAATACAACAGAAGGAAAGCTCTAAATACAATTCTATATCAATCTTATTGACTAACATGGTCAATTTCGCTTCTATTGTATTAGAGGCTAAATACCAGCTCTGGAACGTATGTCAGCTGAGATAATGATTATTATCATAGTGCTTTAAAAATAAAGTTGTGAATTTATGAAATATAAAGCACAGCATAAAGGATTATCTTGCATGAGAATCGTTTTTGCTAGACAGACATTAACATCATTATTATTATAAAGAAGAAAGATTTGTATGTATGTTTGTAACGAAATGACTCAAAAAAATACTGAACCGATTTTAAAAACTCTTTCACCATTTGAATGCTATATTATCCCTGAATAACATAGGCTATATTTTATCCCGGTATTCCCACAGGAACGGGAACTACGCGGGTAAGGTGACTGAAACCGAAGCGAAGCAAGGGCGAGTTTCTAATAATTAATTAATTGAAAATTTTAAATAATTACCCGACACAAACTAAATAATAAAAAACAAAGTATTACGTTCTCTTCAACAGGAATTATCAATTAATTGTCATTTAACGATTATACTGGCACGCATGAAGCACTTAAACGAGTAATCATACGACATTACACCATTTTGGGAAAGAGCTGATACACTGCGGGACCAATATTAATCAAGCATTGCTAAGAACCACCGCAAGGAAATTGGCTTTCAAATGAAAAAAAAAACATCCATTTCGGTCCATCCGTTTGAGGGCTACGATGCCATAGACAGTCATCGATGTCAAACTTATAACACCCCTGTTTTTGCGTCGGAGGTTAAAATATATAGATACTCACCTATATATATTTTGTACAAACAAATGATTATGGTCCCGTACTTCCCAGCATCCTGTTCTCCCAGGGCTGGCTAATGGCATGTGACAGCGGCTGTGATGGATCGGACTACCTCGCCTCTCACACACACCCCGCCTCACCCCCGCAGCTCCCGTACCAAGCTATCGATAAAATTAGACGATTTTTCCCCCAAATGAGACTGATATTTGTGACATGATACTTGTGATATTTTTAGTACAACGTTCGAAAAAGTTTTTTTTTATATATAAACAACAACACAACAATTTATTCTAATAACATTTGACTTTTACGCAAGTATTACGGAAACAAAACACTCTATACAAACAAATAAAATTGAAGTATCTATGATTTATGATGTTTTTTTTTGATGTGTTCTATGGTCAGGGCTCCCGCCGCTCGGCTTTGTCCGGAGTGACAGAGGGGCGGCGCGCGGCCCCATAACCCACCGTAGCACGTCGCCTTCGTCGTTGAGCCGACCATCGGTACAGTGTTTCTCGTCCTCCGTGGTCGGCCCGACGGCATACCTGCCGAGGTACCCTCTTCTTTCGACGTCCAAGTCGCGCGGTCAACCTCTCTGCGTGTGTGGACTAATCCTCGGTCTCGTCATGATTTCTTATGTTTACGCGAGTTTAACATATTGAAAATAAAAATATTTTACGGCTTTTATTGCGCTTGTATTTGATTTTTGATTGCCGATTTCTATCATTTTCCAGCAATTATTGTCACATAACAACAATTATATTAAAGTATTTGATATAGCTATATTTGGCAACAGGGAAATTCTGAGCGTTGTGCTGCATAGAAACTATGCAGGTCTGGTTTTCAGCAAACTCTTTTTGTTCGGGATATCCAAAAAAAAAAATAAAAAAAGAAAAGAAAATTATCTATATCTACACCAATAAATAAAATTGGAGTGTCTGTTTGTAATGTCAAAATAATAGGCTTTTTTCATGCTCACACGGTTATTTGCACGACACCTATGCCTAAAATAGCAATTAAAAAATTTTTGTCTGTCTGTCTGTTTGTTCCGGGTAATCTTCAAAACGGCTGGACCGATTTCAAAAATTCTTTCACCAGTGGAAAGCTATAATATCAGGGCGTAAACTAGGCTATATTTTATCCCGGTATGCCCACGGGAACGGGAACTACGGGGGTAAAACGACTATAACCTATAACCTATAACCGAAGCGAAGCGAGGGCGGATTGCTAGTTTTTTTTTTTTTTTTTTTTTTTTTTGTTTTTTTTTTTTTTTGTTTTTTTTTTTTTTGGGTGGGCTATGGTAAGCGCACGCGCGGTCCTGTCCGTCCGGGGCGATGAAAGGACGGCGCGTGGGCCCATAACCCACCCGTACCCACGTCACCTCGTTGTTGGGCCGACCACCGGAGCAGATGTCACTGGTCGTCAGTGGTCGGCCCGACGGAATACCCTTTCGGGTAACCTCACCTCTCGACCTGGGACGTCGGTCGCCGTCGCGCGGTTAGCCTCTCTGCGGGTGATGGACAATTCCCCGGTCCGATCACCCGCGGCCTCGGCTAGGGCGGCATTAGGCGCAGATACTCGCGCCTGCGCCGCCCGAGTCGCCGGCGGCGGAACGTGTCGCCGAATAGAAGTTCTACTCGCACACGATCCGCCGCCTCCTTCCGTGAGATAACGGCCTCACAGAAGGCGGCGACCGCGTCCCAGTTCCTGACGCTGACGAGCATCTCCCTGGCGATGGTCGGCAGCGCCAGGTCGGCACCGATAATTGCGACGAGTTCACGGCGATCCTCCTCCCATGCAGCACACTCCTCGAGCGTGTGCTGCGCCGTGTCCTCGTCGCAACTGCAGTGGTGGCAGGACGGTGTGCTCTCCCTCCTGACAATCTTGTGCAGGTACTTCCCGAAGCAACCGTGCCCCGTCAGCATCTGCACCAGTCGGAAGGAAAGCACCCCGTGCGTCCGCTCCAACCACTCCATCAGCACCGGCCGGAGGGCCTCGACGGTCCTAACACCATACCGAGGACTCTCCAGCCGGACTGCCCAACGGGCAATGACTTCTCGGCGGGCGTCGACCCGCCAGGCGGTGATCTCTGTGATGGAGACCATGCCGCCGCGGGCGCGCTTCTCCGACACCCGCCGATAAATGTCGGCGAGCATCTCCGCCTCCAGGTCCCACGGGGGAGTTCCGGCCAGGAGGCACGTTGCCTCCGTCGCCACCGTGCGGTAACCGCGTACGGCCCTGATCGCCATGACCCTCTGTGGTCGCCACAGGAGGGCCCTAAGACGGACGGTCAGGGACCCCGCCCACACCGGTGCGCCGTACAGGGCCATCGACCGGATCACCCCCACGTACAGCTGTCGGCACGTAGCACTGGGTCCGCCCACATTCGGCATCAGCCGCGAAAGGGCGGACGCCGCGCCGACAAGCCGGGGAACAAGTCGATGGAGATGCTCCCGGAACCAAAAATGCCCGTCGAGCACCAGGCCCAAGTACTTCATGTGGGCCTGGATGCTGATGGTGACCGACTTCACGGTGATCGAAGCGCCGACGGGAGGCCCGGCGGTACGGAGGCCATGGAACAGAAGGGCCTCCGTCTTTTCCAGGGCTACCCTCAACCCCAGCGCTTCGATCCGCCTAACAATCTCCTCGGTGCCGAGAGTTGCCAGGCGTGCCGCCTCCTCTAGCGTCCCACCCCGGGCTGTGACGAGTGTATCGTCGGCGTAGCAAATTACACCCAGCCCGGGTGGGAGGCTTCCTCTCAACGCCCAGTCGTAGCCGATGTTCCACAGGGTCGGACCCAGAACCGACCCCTGTGGGACACCGCACGTCATGGGCGTTCGCACAACGTCCCCTACTCGGTCAACGTAGAGGACGCTGCGCCCCTCCAAGTAGTCTGCCACCAGCCGCCTGAGGTACACGGGCACCCCGTGATACCTCAGCCCCTCCCTGATGCAGCTGAATGGCAGACTGTTGAAGGCGTTGGCGATGTCCAGGGACACCGCCAACAGCACTCCTCCGCCGGTGACGGCCTCCGCTACCACGGCCTTCAGGCGCAGCAGGGCCGCGATCGTCGAACGCCCTCTCCGAAAACCAAACTGGGCGTCCGACAAATCGGGCCCGTCCCCGACGAGGTGCCGCTCGATGCGGGCAGCCAACACCCTCTCCAGCAGCTTGCCCGCATCATCGAGCAGCACGATGGGCCTGTAGGCCGAGGCCGACTCGGGAGACCGTCCCGGCTTCGGCAGGAGAACCAGCCTCCCCTCTTTCCAGCACCCAGGGAACTGTCCGGACGACAAACAAGCGTCGAACAGTCCCCTGAGGCGTGGTCCCAGGTGTTCGAGGACCAGGGCCAGCACACGGTTCGGAATACCGTCGGGCCCGGGGGCGGTGGATTTGACTCGCATACGCGCCACCGCCGCCCCCATTTCCGGCTCCGTGATGGGCGGAGCACTTTCATCGTCGGCCTCCCGGTCGCTGTCCAGCGAAGCCATGACCGGTGGCGTGTGCTCCGCCCGCCGTGGAAAGAGGTCCTCGACAACTCTGGTGAGGAGGCTGGGCTGGAGAGTCTCGGTGAGGGGGGGACCCCGCCCGCGGAGCTTGTTCAGCGCCGCGAGGTAGGGGCGACCCCAGGGGTCACGCTCGAGACTGTCCAGCATCTCCCGCCGACTAACGTCCTTGGCGGTACGGACGGCCAGCCTGAAGGCAGACCGCGCACTGCGGTAAGCCTCGTACAGCTGGCCCTCCCGCTCAGCGTCGCGGTGACGCGCTCGGCTGCGGGTGTAGGCCCTCCGGGCACGTATGCACGCGGCCCGAAGGTCCGCCAATTCTCGGGACCACCAGGGGACCGCACTCTTCGGGGGCAGGCGCCGCACACGGGGCATGGCCGCATCGCAGATCTGCGTTAACGCACAGCGGATGCGGCCAGCCTCGGCATCCACCCCGTCCGCCTGGGGCGGTGAGGACAGCCATGACTGAACGATGGCTGCCTCGGCCAACAGGTCCCGATCCAATCGACCCACAGCCCACCGCGGAAACGCGGGAGCTCCGTCCGCCGTGTGACCCCTGCTGGGCTGCAGGAGGGTCCGGGAGACCTCTATCCGGATGTATCGGTGGTCGGATAGGGTCTCAACCTCCTCCTGGACGCACCAGCTCCTCACACGTGCTGCGACATTAGGGCTAGCGAACGACAAGTCCACTATCGACCCGCCCTGCTGCCGCACGCACGTTTGCACCGAGCCCCTGTTCAGCAAACAGAGGCCCAGTGCCGCCGCCCACTCTTCGACCGCCCGCCCGCGGTCATTCGTCCTGGGGGACCCCCACGCCGTGGACTTGCCGTTGTAGTCCCCCAGAACGAAGACTTGGCGCGGTGCCAGTCGCCGTATCGAGGCCCCCAGGATGGTGAGGAAGGCCCCGAAATCCGTCGCGCTCCTGTTAGGGGAGAAGTAAACACCATATAGCGTAACCTCTCCCCATTCCGCCGCGACATACCCATCACCCCTGTCCTTGAGCAACAAGGGCGGGGAATGCCACGACGTGGAGGCGACGATTGCCACAGAGCCGTCACTGCTGCCCAGCCAATTGGGCCGGTCAGGCACCACGTACGGCTCCGCGGCTACGGCTGCACCGATCAACCACTCCGCCATGGCTTGCAGGAAAACGTCCTGTGCCTCGGCGGCGTGGTTGAGGTTGGCCTGCAGGAGGTGGTAAGATTCGGCCGCCATTAGTGGGCCGTATCCATTACCTCCTCCACGCTGGCGGGCGATTGGGTCGCGCTAGGGGCGGGAGCGGCCGGGGTCGTCGGACCGCTCCGCCCCTTTGGGGCCGAAGCCGGGGGTTTGCACTCCTTGCTCCCCATGCGGTGCTTGGCGGGCCTATTGCCCGCCGCACACGCGGGGCAGTGGGGAGTGGCGGCGCACGATGCCGCCTTATGCCCGGGTTGACCGCAGCGGAAACAAAGGTCGCTGCAGTCAAAGCAGTTAGTGCATGTCGGCCGAGTGTGTCCGACCGCCATGCACTTGTAGCACCTCGCAGGCCGGGACTCCAGCACGGTCACCCGCGCTGAGCTCCAGCCCACGAGGAGCCTGCCTGAGCCGGCCAATTGCTTGGCCGACTCCACCGGGCACTGCACCCAGGCAGCACCGACGCCGCCCGGACCAGGGCGGATGGCGCCAATTCGGACGGTGTCCACGGGACATCCGGTTTTCGAGACGATGGCCTCCCGGATGTCATCCACCGTCACGGAGTCGTCCAGACCCGTGACCCGCAGTTCCGCACACTTGACGGGTCTGGCGATCTTGACGCCATCCTCCGCAGCAAACAAACCCCTCAGCTTCGCGGCCATGCTATCGGCCGTCTTGGCGCCCTCGGCCCCAGGGAACTCTAAAATCCGAGCCCCTGTCCGGGCCTTGCGGGTCCTGGCTTCGACGCCTCCTAAATCGGAGACGTCAAGCTCCCGCCGGGCGCGACGTAAGACGGCCTCATAGCTGAGGCCGTTCTCGGCCGCCTCAGGCAGTACGGTGACACCACCGCGGCTGACTTTGGCGGCCGGAGCCTCCTGCGCGACCTCTTGTTACCGGCTCCTGCCTCGGGAGCGGAGGCTTTGGCGGCGCTTTTGGCCTCCGCTCTCCTCTTCTGGCCGCGACTTTTTCGGCTGCGCTCGGCCGTCTGCCAACCCTCTTCAGACACGGCAGGAGTGCCGAGCACAGCAGTCACGGCCGCGGCTGCGTTGGCCGCCACCGACGGTGCATTTGCCGGCAGCGGCTGGAGTCCGGCCTTAGCAGGAGCCGGTGCCACCTTCTTTTTCGCGGCGGGTCCCTTGGGCTTCGGCCCAGCAACGGCCGCAGCGTAGTTTCCTACGCGCCCACCCTGGCAGGGTAGCGCGGCAGGGGTTGACGCCACGGCTTTCGGCCTATCCGCAGCCAGCGGCGGCCGGAGTCGGGGCTCCGGGGGCAGTCTCGCCTCCAGAGCCGCCATGCGCGCGTCGAGCATCTTGCCGAAAACATCCACCATGGCGCGCATGGTCTGGTCCGGCACGCCGTCCACTGCGGGCAGCGGGACCGCTTCGTCCAGCTGGGCCCTCTGGGGACTTGCCGCAGCGCAAGTTGTCGCAACGGGGACGACGGGGGCGGCGGCAGGGCCGGGACTTGTCGGCGGCGCGGTTCTCGCCAGCTGCGCGACCTGGCTCCGCAAGTCGGCCATTTGCTTGGCCAACTCGCGGTTCGCCTTCTGCACCGCCGACAGCTCCTTTTGCAGGGCCTTATTCTTCTCCTGCAGGCC
This sequence comes from Lymantria dispar, assembly GCA_032191425.1. Taxonomy (NCBI): domain Eukaryota; kingdom Metazoa; phylum Arthropoda; class Insecta; order Lepidoptera; family Erebidae; genus Lymantria; species Lymantria dispar. The sequence continues at coordinate 2,014,010 of CM063449.1, forward strand.
TGAGACCTCACCACTAAGGCGGGTGTTTTCGGCCTGCAGGGTGGCCATATTGGCAGCTCGGGGGTCGCCACCTATAGCGGGCTCAGCAGCCGCCGTGTCGGTGGGAGGGATGTCTAACAACACCCTCATCATCCTCGCGGTAGCCGCCTCATTTGCCCGCTTCTGGGCCTCAGTCCCCCGTACTGCGCCGGCCGGCGACGGCGTCGCCGACCTTGCCGCCACTACTGCGCCCCCTCGTCCCCTGCGAGAGGCTGGAACTTTGGGAGGAGGCATGTTGATGCCACCCCCCTCGGAGGCAGACTCCGAGCTGCCACCCTGGCTAAGGGGGCGCTTGCGTACCTGCGAGGGGAGGTCCTCCTCCCTGGCCGCTAGGGCCGCCGTCAAGGCCGACGCTGGAGACTGGGATAATCCAGCGACGGTCTCTGCAGCTGATGTGCTGCCGCTCTCAATGTCCGACGGCTCTGCGGCAGTACTGCCGCCCTCGTCAGCCTTCTTTGCCGCCCTTTGCTGCTTCGCGGCGCGCCGTCTGGCGCGCTCCGTTGCAGGGGTGGGCTTCCCTCCTCTCTTCTTTTTACGGGCCTCTGTTTTCGCCGGGCCCTCGGCTGACCTTGGAGCCTCAAGTGCCAGACTAGCAGCTGAGCTGCTGTCGGACGAGGCATCCCTCTCCTTTGGGCCAGTTTTACAGTAGCTTGGCCGGGCTGTAATGTGGGAACTAGGCTCCCCGTTCCCTGTGGTTTTAATGGGCGTCTCACCCCTCCTATCTGCAGCGTCGTTGCGGATTGCTAGTTAACAATAAGAATGATATCAATATAATTCAGTGAGTTGGTGAGTCACCGTCTGCCCAAGTTCAAGACGTACCTATTATGTATTGAAGGCAGACGACAGTTTTTAAATGAATAGTTTTTAGTTACACCAGTTTATCAAACCTCACGACCCCATAATCAGGTTTTAGGTATTATCATTACACAATAGGTTTACAACTACCGTTGGCAGTCCACGAGTGTTATGTGCAAACGTGGAGTGTCATCGGTAGATGTCCCATCCCATTTTAACATTCCCTAGCCGAGGCCACGGGTGACGTGACCGGGGATTAGTCCGTCACCCGCCGAGAGGCCGACCGCGTGAGGAAAGACCGACGTCCTCCCCGAGGGGGAGACGTCGGTGGATGGGAGGGTACCCCAATAGGGGGTATTCCGTCGGGCCGACCACTGATGTCAAGTAACCCTGCTCCGGTGGTCGGCCCAACGACGAAGGCGACGTGGTTTTCGGGTGGGTTGCGGGAGTTGCGTGCTTAAGCCCCTCTGTCGCCCCGGACGGAGTGGTGCGGAGGCGCGCCGACCGCAGCCCACCCACAAAAAAAAAATACCATTTTAACATTAAATTTCTCCAAAGGCCTCTGCGTGTTGGATCCATATTCCCATGTAAGTCTTTCAAAGGCGCGGGTATCGTCTCTTTACGGGGAGTACCCGTGAAGCAAAACAAGATAAAAATGATAATAATATAAATACGAGCGAGTAATATAGCGAGTAACATAGACAATTTTTTATCCCCGTATTCCTACGGGAACGGGAACTGGGCGGGTCTAACCGCGGGAATTTGACAGATTTTTGAAAACTTCCACCAATGGAAAACTACATAATCAGTAAGTAATATAGGCTACAATTTATCTCCAGTCATATGACCAATTTTCAACAACCTTTATCTATCTTCTATTCTTGATGTTGGTATTGTATTGGCTTAGTGGTTAAAATATCGACTTACCATTCCAATTGAGCGATTCACAAGCGAAACACTATATTGTCATCATCAGCTTAACTCATATACATCCCACTGTTGGGCATGAGCTACCTCCACAATAGGAAAGATATTGATTCACTATACTACGCTGTTCCGTATGGTGACGGAGTAATAAAACAATTCATCACTCCCTATCTTGCCCTTGGATCTCGTAAAAGACGACTAAGGGATATAATATGCACATAACTTCTGTGCAAGAGAACGAAAACTCAAAATGAAACCCTGTACCAACATCTCTAACCAGCATGATATAGTAGATCAAATTCTCTCCTATTGTGGAGGAGATCCGAGCCCAACTGTGGGATGAATGCGGGCGGCGATGATGATAACACGCTGATCAAACGGCTTAGTATATGGTTATATTTAGATTTTTTTTTTCTCTTGCATAGACGTTATAAGCATCTGTAATCCCGTAGTCGTCTTTTACGACACCCACGGGCAAGAGAGGTGGATGGTGAATTGTATTATTACTCCCGTCACCACACGGAAAAATGAAAAAATCTTAAGCCCACACGTAGTTTGTATAAAAAACTTAATATAATAAACTTTTGTTATAAATAATTAAACTTATACAAGGTTAAGTGTTATTAAAAAGGCTTTGTTCTCAAACGCAATGTTCAAGCAATTATATTAATAACGATGTACAAAATTGTAATGTAGCTGTAGCCTTGTTATTGAAAGGTTTTAAAGTTTTTATGAACGATATTAGCGGACCCTAGGTGGGTCCTTTTACTAAACAATTACATGTACTAATATACAAGTACTTATTTATTCAACTTTGAAATCATACTAATCTAATATTATAAATACGAAAGCTTAGAATAATAACGTATAGAAGGTAAGTTCGCGCACAAAAAATGAAGCATTTCAATTGGAGCCTAATGGAGTTTACGCCGGAACAGTTCCGTAATGTACAATGTTGCTATACTGCACGTACGTACGTAACTCTTAAAAATAAATAGGTAATTATGACGGTTTGTGCATTCAAATTGTGTCACAACACATTTGAAAAACATAAAAAGGTTTTTAATGTTACTTTTAAAAGATTTATGTTAATAGAAACAAAATTTGATTTCGTAATTTATATAGTGGTGTGTGTGTGTGTGTATGTGTGTAATCGCCTGCGCGCATGTAGTATGTATTTTCGGCTTCATGTTTTCGATCGCTCGAAGTACCGACACTATCCTTCTATACATTACTATTCTAAGCACGAAAGTATGTATGTGATGGAGATGTCAAGATGTTTATTGCTCTTTCACGCAAAAACTACTTAATGGATTTTGATGAAACTTCACAATAATATAGCTTACATATCATAATAACACATAGGCTATAATTTATCTCGATATTCCCACGGGAAGGGGAACTGTATGGGTAAAACTGCAGGATGCTGCTAGTACATACATATTGCTCAATTTCCTACCAGCACAGTAGCTGCAGCACACACCTTATATATCCCACTGTTGGGCTCGAGCCTCCTCCATAATAGGAGGAAAACTGACCTACTATATCACTTCGAATGCAGGCGGCACAGGACCGCACTTTGTGGTGAAACATGAGGAAGGCCTACGTCTAACAATGGACGGCGATAAGCTCAAATGAATGAATGAATAACGCACTGATCAGACGTGTTGGTATAGGGTTATATTTAGAGTATTCTTTCTTTTACATAGATTTTCATATTATTTCTTTTTTTTGACAACACTGCACTAAGTCAATAATCCTTGTATTGTGGGGAGACTTTAGAAAGAAAGAAAGAAAATGATTTATTGTCACGAGCTAAATTGACATAGAAGAGTATAAATTACATTCTATATATATATATATATATATATATATATATATATATATATAAATACATAACAGCTCGTAACAAAACGACTCCTACTCAGCATACTGCAGGTTAAGGAAAAACCTGCACTGATCTTCCGAGGAGTCGTTGTGTTGACGTCACGAAATAGAACGAGTGAAACAAATTAACAAAAAGCATTAAAAAAAAATACAAAACGAAATTAAGGATAAAACGCAATTAAAAGATATAATTAACGTACACAAATTATATCCAGAAACAAAGCACCAATATGTGGATCCCACCAAGTGTTGTCGTGCGTGGGATTCGAACCTATCTTCTAATCTTAACCATTACGCCATCTCTGCAGTCAAATATTAATATTATATGCATATTGTATCCCTTAGTCGTCTTTTACGAAACCCACAGGCATGAAAGAGGGTGATGAAATGTATTCTTATTCCGTCCCCATACTAAACAATTATATTTGTTAAATTATAATATACTAGCACCTATGAAGCACTTAATCGAAAAGTCATACGCCATTGCATCATTTTGGAGCTCATACTCTTAAACTACTAGACCGATATTAACCAAACATAGCTAAGAACCACCGCCAGAAAACTGGCTTTCAAATAAAAAAACTGCATCGAAATCGGCCCATCCGTTTGAGAGCTACGATGCCCCAGACAGATACACACACACAGACAGACAGACGACGTCATACTTATAACCAGTGGCAGCTGTACCTTAAGTGCGCTCGTGTGCTGAACCACCAAGTCAAACGATTTAAAAATTACGAAATATTACTTCAACTTTATTTTTAAACTAGCAATCCGCCCTCGCTTCGCTTCGGATTCAGTCGCCTTACGCGCGTAGTTCCCGTTTCCGTGGGAATACCGGGATAAAATATAGCCTATGTTACTCCCTGATATTATAGCTTTCCAATGGTGAAAGAATTTTTAAAATCGGTCCAGTACTTTTTGAGTTTATTCGTTACATACAAAAATACAAATCTTTCCTTTTTATAATATTATAGAACGAAGTACGAAACTACGAACATACAAAACAAACGTACAACGAAATTACGATATTTTCGATTATGAGGTATCTATCAACAACAACAACCATGCGAACGAAACAACCGAAACCAATAACCAACTGACATGTAATTTTTAGAACTCCAACTAACGACAACGTGGGCATAATAATTCGAGAGGGTCATCAATCCACGGAAAGTCTTAACACCGCGATTCAGAAAAATGACGTCATTGCAGAACGCCATCTATGGGCAAATAGGTAAAACGTCTGCACAATGAAAGTTATGCTAGGGTCATTTTGCGTTTTAGTAATTTTATATTATCTCCGAAACTGTATGACCAATTGATATACTGTAAATGGCAAATCTTATCTGTATGATGTTCCTGTGATACTGAAATAATTTATTGTCATAAGAATTAATATTTTGTTGCTCAAATAATCAACCAAACGTAACAATGCCGAAAAAAAAATTTTTTAATGCAATAATAGAAGTATAAAAGATAAAATATAAAAGATAGAGATATGGTATCGCTGACTTTTTTGTAGAAATAATTAAGATGAACCAGGTAGCCATACATTCTTTTTAATTTTAAGCAACTGTTTAGGCAGCGCACGCAAATAATTCTGTTTTACGAGGTATTTTTTTCCGACTTGCCAGACAAAAGTTGTGATAGCTCGGTTAATATACATGTTATAGAAACAATTTATAGCCTATAGCACTCAGGAATAATGTAGCTTTCTGCCAGTTAAAATAAAATTAGAATTAGATTATGAGTTCCAGAGATTACCCCCTGCATACAAACTTACAAATTTTACCTCTTTATAATATTAGTATAGATTTAATAATTATTATTATATGCTGTGTGGTAGCGGCATCGAATACTACGAACCCTTGCTTTGCTCGTGGGTGTCGTAAAAGACGACTAAGAGCCCTAGATTGACCCGGACCAACTCCATCTGGTACCATTTGGGTCAACGATTACATTCCCAAGGAGGGTTGACGTCAGGCAGACGGCTGGTCATAAAAGTCATTGCCAAAACTTTTTGCAATATGCGTCGTATATTGCGTCGACCCCAAGGAATTGGGATAAGAGCAAGATGATGATGATGAATTATTATTATATGAACTTATTTGTTCAACTTTGATTGAAACAATAAATATTGCTCAATTTCTTACCATGACCTTTAAAATATATTACTGTTTTATGTCATAGTCATTATAAAGAATGAACTGCTTATATAATAACGATACTGCTATATGAACGAAAGAGATAAAACATAATTTGACAGCACATTTATGTTTCTGTCTCGTTTTCACAAGAATGAACGATTTCAATTGTCATTTTCAAAGTTTCTGATGTTTACACGAATATTATACAAATGAAATGAAATTACTTTGACGTCATGTTCACATGAGGATTGCCCGTTATCAGGAATACTAAAAAGACGAAGGCAAGGAAAAATTTAATAAATAGTCTTTATTGCCCTAACATTTACAGTTAAAATAAATTATTTCTACATATTCAGCGTGGTGATGAAGTAAGAATACTATTTAACACCCCATATTTTGCCCGTGGGTGTCGTAAAAGACGACTAAAGGATTATAATATACAGATAACATCTATACATGAAAAGGAAAACTCGAAATTAAACCCTATATCTACCCGTCTTACTAACGTGGTATATTAGGTTAATTGCCCTCCTATCAAGGAAGAGGCTCGAGCCCAGCAGTGGGACGGGTAAGGGTCAGCCCTTACCCATTTTACATGATGATGCTGATAGTACAATAATATGTTGTAATACGAGGAGTTTTTTTTGACGAAAATAAAAAATAAAAACATTTAAAAAATACATAATTATATATCGACAAGGATTTTCCTTGGTAGCAGATCTGAGTACTTTGTACACAATAAAAAAATCTATCTTACAAAGAATTTAAATGCATATAATTAAAAATTCACGGATATATTTATAAACTTCCTATAACAAAAATAGAATTCCAAAGACCTACTCAGACAAAGATATGTAGAAATTAATCGCTTAATAAATTCAAGGTTATGGTCAAAGACGAAATTGAAAAAACGTTTCCCAAATAACAAAATTTTTAAAATACAACCTTAACGCAACACCAATTGAATCTATTGTCAAATGGTTTATGAAACTATATATTTTTTTTGTACAATTCAATTGCACCAATCTCGGTCCAATAGACAATGTTGAGTAATTTCATTCAGGACAATGATCGGATGGTTGTTCACTCACGCAAAACGAATGGTTTTGTTAAAATGTGTTGTATAATTACTCATTTTGGTAAAAAAGTGGAATTTTTCTTATAGAATATTTTTTTCTTATACTGGCAGTAAATTTGTATCAAAATGTGGGTCAAAATTTAATAACTAATTTCTATAGCGGGTAGATAATTATAAATCTTTGTAATAACGATGACTTATTGGACGTGAGACATCTTAGTCCGCCCTTGACCATAAACGCTGCAAAGTGTTCGAAACGTTGGGTAATCAAATAAGGTAAAAGCTCCTAATACGGCGGTAGTCAAAATCGTTTCCTATTACGGTGGTATACGGTGGTATATATTTTCGAGTTTTACTGCTGTTTTATTCAGTTTAAGTACACCAAAACGTAAACTATTTATTCTAAATCTATTACTTCATGACTTAACTGACGTTTGCAAGTATAGCACATAAACAACACAACAAGATCAATCTGTGTAACGGCAGCGATGTAAGAGGGGTTTCCATACAAACGCGGAACAACAAAAGTATACTAATATTTATAAACTAAATTTTTCATATTAATAAGCCGTTCAAGTTTGTTTATGTGTTATGTATAGCATTTTCCTACTATTACACCCACTATTTAAATAGCTTGTTTCATATTTGTAACTCATTTTATACCCAAAAAATAAGAAATAAAATACCGCCGTAATACGATACGAATTTTATAGATTAATCCTAATACGGTGGTATAACGCCGAAATAGGAAAAATACTGCGCATGTTTAATTGTTTATAACTTTAATTTTCTTAACTTATTGAATTAGTTCCAAGTTTAGTTGAAATAATTATTAATCTCTTAAATTAGAAACCATATTCTGTGGTATGTGTTCTTAATTAGAAATCTAGTCAAATATGAAAACTGTTGAGTGTAAAATGTTGGTTTCTTAGAAGGGGTAAAAGTAGGAAGGTGTATTTTAATTTATCACAAATCTTTTATTCTGTATAACTGTTGACTTGAGTGTTACACATCTGAATCAAAAAACTGTTATCGTTTGATTAGGCATTTACATTCTTTTGTTTATCGAAATTTTGATGGGTCAGAATTAGGATTATTAAAAACACGAGCAGTTTGCCTATTACGGTGGTAGTTATTTCGAGGTAACTCTGTGTTAGGTTTTATGATCTCCTATTACGGCCCTATTCATAGAACATAAAATTACATGTTTTAGGGTTCTGTAAATAAATAAAAAGGTTTGTATCTTTTTTGTGGATTACTCGATATTCATGTTTGTTGTTTATTTTTGAAAATTTTTAGATGATTGTTGTTATTCGTCATTATTTTTAAATAATATAATTAGTTGATTCCTAAATAAACTTGTATTTTAATTCTATAAAATCAGTGAACGCTATACACACGCATGTAAAAATACACTAAGTACTATTTCCATCCATCCATCCATCAGCCTACAGACATCCACTGTTGGACATAGGCCTCCTCACGAGAATGCCACTGGAACGGTCCTGCGCCACTTACATCCAACGGTTCCCTGCGACTTTGAGAATGTCGTCGGTCTACCTAGTGGGGGGGTCATCCTACGCTGCGCCGTCCGATTCGTGGTCGCCACTCAAGAGCTTTTCTGCCCCAACAGTTATCGGTTCCACGAGCGATGTGGCCTGCCCATTGCTATTTCAACGTGCTAATTCTGCGGGCTACGTCGGTTCACCTTCAACGGATTTCCATGTTCGGGATTTTATCACGTAGAGAAATACCGAGCATAGCTCTCTCCATAGCACGCTGAGCGACTTTGAGCTTTTTTATGAGACCGACAATTAGAGACTACGTTTCAGTGCCGTAAGGCATCGCTGGTTATAAACCTTTGTTTTCGGAAACTGTGGAATATTGGACGAGAAGATGCTCTTAAGTTGCCCGAACGCTGCTCAGTCGAGTTGAATTCGTTGGCTAACCTCTTTCTCGAAATTGGATCTACTTAACTGGACTGCGTTTCCTAGGTAAACATAATGATCCACAACTGCGAGAATCGCATTCCCAACTAGGACCAGTACATGGGCATTAGACATAACTTTCGTCTTGTCCATGTTCATTTGTAGACCCACTAGTTGACAACTACTTATTTATTCTTAAATTCCTTCGGAATCCGTTGGAATTCAGGAATAAAAAGTATTGTATTTTGAGAGAATGCTAAGGGATTCTCATGTTAAAATACAATACTAAAAAAAATGAGCGAAGCGAAGTCGGTCTGTACGGAAAGATCTTTCTATACAGACCGATTTCGCTTGGCTCATTTTTTTTTTATTTTACTGAATGTAAAAAGAAAAATCAATCTTATTTTAATAACCCAAAACTCTTTTTAAAACGTGTGTGTGAATGCTCGGTTATGCTATATTTGTAAATTTAATGAAAAGGAAATCAATGTAATCAAATCAATGGTCAATAAATGAAAAACTTATAATTTACTTTACTAACACATTTATATTATTTAATAAATATTATTTGTACGGAACTTCAATGAATATAATTTCTGACCCTCCGTATTAGGAGCCGTCTACCGCAGTAATAGGCTCTGACCAAAATCATACCTCCGTATTAGGGAAAATCGATCCGACTATTTAAATATTTTTGTAAAATAAGAAATATCATGAAAAGAAACATAGACTCAGCAGTAATATAAAATGTAAATTCCGCTTTTGACGATAAAATTTTTTTGCACCTTTAAAAATACTTACAAATGCTTATTTTTGAGCTTTTGTTGAGAAATACCTCCGTAATAGGTGCCTTTACCTTACAAACGCTATAAAATCTGTAAAATACTTTTATTTATAAAAAATTGGAATATTGAAACAAATTTTATTGTAACCACAAATGAAGTTTCCGTTTGGTGATGGAGGATTTAGGAATGTTTTACTAAATCTATTGTACCATTTAAAAACACGAGTTTTATATAAACTTTATCTATGTATATACGACTATCTTAAGATATGAATTTCTATGCAAAATCTTAAATTATTGCCTGTGCAGAATATTTTAAACATCGCTACCTTTTTTTTATTATTTATGGTAAGATCACATTCTACTCTAATCTTCCAGGGAAGTATCTAAGGGACCGTCTGTACACCATAATCTGCGTTATTATATATTTCTTTCACCATTCAGGCTCATCACTGGTACTAAGTTCCTGTCTTCAGTGGCAAGGGTTACCTACAAAATTTTACATTACAGAACATAGCCATATTACTTGATCCAATTTTTAATTATCAAGCTCTTGCCCGCTATAGTACATATTAATATCCAATTTAATTCCATCGTAGTATTTTTGAAGATCTCCCTAAACAATCCACGTCGGATACCTTCCCTAACGAATCGTAGTTCGTAAGGCCACGTGGGAACTGTTGCCCCTGCGTGCCGTAGTTCGTAAGGCCATACAGGATACGTTCCCTTACGAGCCGTAGTTCTTAAAGCCACATAGGATACGTTTCCTTACAATTGGCAGTTCGTAAGGCCATGTAGCATACGTACCCTTAAAAACTATAGTTCGTAATACTTTACGACATACACACCTACTCAAATACACACTTATCTAATCACGTATTAATATGAGGTTCCAATGTAGCAATAGTCAATCAATCTCATTTTGTAGCAACATTTTAATACCACTTTTTATAAACTATTCTATTAAATTGATTTCTGTTAATGTATTACCAATTAAGTGTAATCAATTTTTTTAAGTATATGCAAGATACCCGTTTGAGCTGAATTTGAGCAGATGGGTATGTAATATTAATAAATGTAAAATATTAATAAATGTGTGTAAAAATGGTAATGATAATAAAATTCGTAAAAGATGACTGAGGGATTTTGATATGTCGATAACATTTGTGCAAGAGAAAGAACAGTCAAAATAAGTATAATTAAAATTATTGAATAAAATTTTTGAAAACCCCCAATACAAACTTAAATAATAAAAAAGGTATTACATTCTCTTCAACAAGAATTATCAATTAATTGTCATCTAATGATTATACTGCCACAATCATACGCCATTACATTATTTTGGAGCTGATACTCTTCCACTGCTAGATCGATATTAAACCAACCATAGCTAAAAACCACCTCAAGGAAACTGGCTTTCAAATGAAAAAAAACCGTATCAAAATTGTTCCATCCGTTTGGGAGCTATGATGCCACAAACAGAGACACACACACACACACAGGCAGACCTCGATGTTAAACTTATAACACCCCTCTTTTTGTATCGGGGGTTAATAAAACTATGGCAACATGTCTGACCAGCGTGGTATAGTAAGTCATTCTCCATTCTATTGTGGAGGAGGATCGAGCTCAACAATAAGACATAAATGAAAATGATAATGAATTGACTACAACTAAGTATCTAACTAATCGTCATCGCAGTCCAGACACGTCCCATTGTAGGGCTCGGCCTCCTCCACAATGGGAGGGAATTTGACCTACTATACCATGCTGGTCAGACATGTTGGTATAGGGTTCATTTTGCAGTTTTCCTTCTCTTACACAGATGTTATGTGCATATATCCCAAAGTCGTCTTGTACGACATCCACGGGCAAGATAGGGAGTGGTGAATTGTATTCTTACTCCGTCACCACACGGTTAATCTAACTAATAACTGTTATTATCTCTTAAGAGTTAGATTTATTTCATAATTTCAAAATTAGGTTAAAAGTTTTATCGATTAATTCTCTTATTTTATTATCAAGCGACATTGCGTCCATAAAAAAATAAATTGTAAACGTTTTAAGTGGTGACGGAGTAAGTATACTATTCACCACCCCCTATTTTACCAGTGGGTGATCGTACGGGTGACGACTAAGGGATATAAAACGCATATAACATATGGCTGCTCTAGTAGTTAACTCGTGATCGGGTGCCGCTTGTGGGATCTGGTCCAGCCATAATCGTTTAAATTATATTAAGTGTCTTGCGGTTCGAAGGGCATCACACTGGAGCTAGTTCTTACAAAACATGAACACAATTGTATAACTAGTAAGAAGAAAAAAAAAATTAAAAATAATGACAAGCCCGCTGAGTTTCTTGCCGGATCTTCTCAGTAGTGGTCGCGTTCCGATCCGGTGGTAGTATATTTTTTTTTTTGAAATTGTAAACTTGACAATATGTAAGTGGCCTCTCGGGGTTTATGCATAATAAATAATTTGAATTTGAATATGCAAGAGAAGGAAAACTTGAAATAAAACCCTATACCAACATATCTGACCAGCGTGGTATAGTAGGTCAATTATCCTTCCATTATGTAGGAGGCCCGAGCCCAACAGTGGGACATATATGGGCTGAGATGACGATGATGAAACGTTTTAAGTGATCTAGTCCAGGCTGGTCAAGGATTACTGTACCAATAGGTAGAGTAATACCCCTTGACGCTGAGGAGGGAATAAGTTGGATTATGAACGGGATGTGCTCTAGACCAAAGACTGTCAAAAAAGGAGCTAAGCCTCTAGATATGCCGCCTTCTGTGAGGCCGTAATCTCACGGAAGAAGACGGCGGATCGTGTGCGAGAGGAGCTCTTATTCGGCGACACGTTCCACCGCCGGCGACTCGGGTGGCGCAAGCGCGGGTACCTGCCCTTGATGCCAACCTAACCGAGGCCGCTGGTGACTGGACTAGGGAATTTAGTCCATCACCCGCAGAGAGGCTGATCGTGCGACGGCAACCGACGTCCCGGGACAGGGACGTCGAGAGGTGAGGGTACCCGAAAGGGTATTCCGTCGGGCCGACCACTGACGACAAGTCACCCTGCTCTGGTGGTCGGCCCAATAACGAGGCGACGTGGGTACGGGTGGGTTATGGGCCCGTGCGCCGTCTTTCCGTCACCCCGGACGAAATGGACCGCGTGTGCGCTTACCATAGCCCACCCATAAAAAAAGCCTGTAGATATAGCCTTTATAAACAGCCTCTAGTCCGACAACTGACATTTAATTAATAAATCAAGTAACATATTACCAAAATTATACCGACTATCACTCATAGATAGAGATTACACACAAAGTTGTATACCTTGGGCTTGTTAATTTAATACAAAAAAATAGCTTCAACTTTTTCTTTCAAGGAGCTTTTTGAAGCATCGAATTAGTTTTTTTTAGGCAGCCACTATTATTGACAACTTTTTAAATTAAATTGTGAAACGAAGCGAATTATTAAAAGTGAAATCTAGTGACGGAGAAAGAACTGATCTTAATACTTTTTTCATGAATTGGAATTACTGATAACTAGCTGACCCGGCGAACTTCGTACTGCCATAATTTTTTTCATAAAAATATTTTCTAAATTTCCGAATATATAGTCTCTAATAGAAGAACCATTGCGGCTTTGTCCGGAAAGATTTGATCGTCTTGGTCACGGCATTGTTAATGATGATTCAAAGAGAATACAAATTACTGATTATTGATTTCTGACAAAATTATGATTACCAAATTTTCAACCATACTTAACTATAGACAAAATTACGTTTAGCTGTCATTTGCGTTTTGTTGTTACATATCAAATGCGTTTTTATTATCTTACGTTTCATAGTGACTTGTATTCTTTTTGACATGAGTTTCAGTGCGAATATGGAAATGTCATGTTAAGCTCTTGTATTATATTATTTTTTTTAATATATGTTATGTTTTATAGTGTTATATTATATTGAATAATTTTGCTGATATTTTATGTAATATAATACAGTTAAGGTGCTAAAGTGTGGTGAATGTGATAAAAGAGTGGTTTAAGTGTATTTTCTTATTCTACCGAAATTCCCAGAGAAATCATTTAATTGGGTTTTCAGCGCCTAATTAATGGTAACGACTTAACTTACTGATAAATAAGCTATTCTATATAAAGAAATGTTAAATAATATGAAGAAAATTGTATCAGACTTAGCTGTATGGGCTTTGACCCCTTTGCCTGTCCGAATGGACAAACAAAAACAAAAAAATAAAATCTATTTGACATTTTTGTCACGTCACACGGAAACGCGATGGAACGGGATAAATTGCCATTAAGAAGAAGAAGAACGGGATAAAAAATATCCTATGTCCGTCTCCTGGTTATAAGCTACTCCCCCACCAATTTTCAGTCCAATCCGTACAGCCGTTCTTGAGTTATAAATGTAGTAACTAACACGACTGTCTTTTATCATCATCATCATCTTGCTCTTATCCCAATTACTTGGGGTCGACGCAATATGTCATCTGTTTTGACATATTGCAAAAAGTTTCGGCAATGACTTTTATGACCGGCCGCCTGCCTGACGTCAACCCTCCTTGGGAATGTAATCGTTGACCCAAATGGTACCAGATGGAGTTGGTCCGGGTCAATCTAGGGCTCTTAGTCGTCTTTTACGACACCCACGAGCAAAACAAGGGTTGGTAGTATTCGAAGCCGCTACCACACAGCAATTTCTTTTATATATATAGATAATAGTTAATATAGCTACTACTATTATAATTATCAGTTTTTTTACATTTTTTGTGTGGAATAAGAATACATTACCACCCCCTCTCTTACCCGAGGGTGTCGTAATAGTAGCTACAACAAAATAAACATGTGTGTAACATCTTTCATTGATTTAATGAGAAAATGCCTGAATGAGGAGCTGCTCATAACCAATCTGTATTATCATCAAGATAATCCGAGGTTTATAATAACATTTTTTTACAAAATCTACTTTTGATTGTTTTTTTAGGGTGGCGTACCCAAAGAGTAAAAACGGGACCCTAATACTAAAACTTTGCTGTCTGTCCGTCCGTCTGTCCGTCATCAGGCTGTATCTCGCGAACAGCTATAGCTAGACGGTTGAAATTTTTACAAATTATGTATTTCTGTTGCCGCTATAACAACAAATACTAAAAACAAATATTTATGGAGGTTCCCATACAATAAACGCGATTTTTATAGATAACTAGCAACCCGCCCTCGTTTTGCTTCGGTGTCAGTCGTCTTACCGACATAGTTCCCGTCCCCGTACAAATACAGGGAGTAAATATAGCCTATGTTACTGCCTGATATTATAGCTTTCCATTTCTGAAGGAATTTTTAAAATCGGTTTAGTGGTTTAAGCGTGAAAGCGTAACAAACAAAGAAACTTACTTTCGCATTTATAATATTAGTAAGGATGGTACAGAACCCTACGTGCGCGACTCCGACTTATACTTAGCCGGTTATTTAGGTAGCTAATAATATTGACAACATTTTAAATTATGAAATGAAGCTAATTATTATAAGTGAAATTTAGTGTCTGAGTAATACAATTGATCATGGTATCATCATAGTAGCCGTTAACAATTGCCTATCTACAGTCACGGGCTGGTCCGTCCAGTGTAGTACCACACTGAGCAGAAAATCCACATCTGAGTAGTAGCAATGTATTACTGTACTTCGTTCAGTGAGCGTGAGAGACGGCAACCCAACTTTCTGAGGGGTTTTTGCGTGTGGTTGGTATTGCCTTTAGTATCACCGACCTTTATTGCTCGCATTCACACTCCCTTCACTTTCTTTACGGTAGACAGCGGCTTAACAAAGGCCTATGAGCGACAGTATCACTTACCATCAGCCATAAGGTGTACTGTTTGCTCGTTTGCCACCGTTTCCAATAAAAAAAGAACACAAAGGCGTTGTTAAACTGAATATTGAGAGTAAACTTTGCCATTCATGGCCTCGGCTGAGTAGCGTATGAAAGATTTAGGCAGATTTTCTCTGTTACCAGCCTTGACTGACGACATAGAAACGTGGCCACTAAAGGCAGCCTCATAAAAACGGTAAGTAGCCTAGAATGCTCGATATTTCTTTATGTGATAAACGATGACGCAGCGTAAGATGATACCCGGGTAGATCAACTGACGACATTTTATTAGTCGCAGGTAGACATTGGATGTAATTGGACAGTTTTGAGTGGTATTCCCGTGGAAAGGCCTAAGTTCTATAGAGGAAGATGTAAATGATAAATGGATGGCTAGAATGCCTTGAATAGAATCCTTTGCCACTTACTTCACCCAGAGTGGAGTAAGTAGTGATTAAAACTGATTTTTTCAATATTTTCATTTTCTTTTTTTTAATTCTCTACAACGCAAATACAAAAAAAAGTACATATATTGCGTATGTGAGAGTTCTGTACTGGAGATTTCATTCATTTTATATCATACTAACTGACCGAACAGACGTTGTTCTGTTCAAACAAAATGAAAGGAATTCTCCTCGAAATCGAGAGCAGCGCCACCTACCGGGTCCAATTGTGAATCTAAGCTATTCTCGAATCCCCTTGAATACACACAAAAAATTTCGTCCACATCGGCCCAGCCGCTTAGGAGGAATTCAGTGACATACACACGTACACAAGAAATTTATATATAACTAGCAACCCGCCCTCGCTTCGCTTCGGTTTTAGTAGTTTTACCCGCGTAGTTCCCGTTCCCGTGGGAATACCGGGATAAAATATAGCCTAGTTTACGCCCTGATATTATAGTTCTGAAGATTACCCGGAACAAACAGACAGATAGACAAAAAAATATAAAGTGTATTTTAGGCATATGTATAGTGCAAATAACCGTGTGAACATGAAAAAAGTCTATTATTTTGACATTACAAACAGACACTCCAATTTTATTTATTAGTATAGAAGACTAGCTGACCCAACAGACGTTCTTTTCAAATAAAATAAAAGGATTTCAGCGCCACCTACCGGGTCCAATTGTAAATATAAATCATTCTCGAATCCTCTTGAACACACAAAAATTTATCAACATCAGTCCAGCCGTTTAGGAGGAGTTCAGTGACAGTCACACGTATGCAAGAAATTTATATATCATATATATGGATAAAGAAAAGCTATTTACGTCCCAACTTTCTACAAAAATGTGAATGTTTAGATGTCTGTCACTTTTAAATTGAGTATTTGAATATAGAATATAGTAAATTGTATATAAAATTAATTATATTTCGTATAGAAATTTTATTATATACATATAACCAATTTCCGTGTGGTGACGGAGTAAGAATAGAATTCCCCTTCCAGTTTCTCAACGTGGGTGTCGTAAAAGACGACTATGGGACCATAATACGCAGAAAACATCTATGCAAGATAATCTCAATATAAAACCCTATTCCAACATGTCTGACTAGCGTGGAATAGTAGGTCAATTTCCCTCTCATTGGAGGAGACCTGAGCCCAACGGTGGGACTTACATAGGCTGGTATGACGTATATAAAATGGCCTTAAATATTTATGGCAACGAATTTCGAAATGTT
The DNA here is from genome assembly GCA_032191425.1 of Lymantria dispar. Taxonomy (NCBI): domain Eukaryota; kingdom Metazoa; phylum Arthropoda; class Insecta; order Lepidoptera; family Erebidae; genus Lymantria; species Lymantria dispar. The sequence goes on from CM063449.1 coordinate 2,031,163, forward strand.
TATTTTAAAAAAAAATAAGCCTTACATCCGGTTTTATTATTACAATTTTATTAGAGCGTTAACTGACAATTATTGTCAGATATATTTAAAAATTTTAATTACTTGTTAATTAAAACTTTGCAATATATTTTAAGTAATTATATGCGTGTCGATAAAAGTTGTATGTATTTATCTATTTCTTAGTAATGTGGAAATATATTATTTACTAGCTTATGCCCGCGACTTAGTCCACATAGAAGTCACTTTGGGCTAATGCTAACTTTAGCCCGCGACTTTGTTTACGTAGAAGATGAAAATATTTATAATTAAAACAATTCTGACACACATGACTTTTGCAAAACCTGTTTATGTAGAGCACGCAGCGGCAGCTCTCAAAAAGAAAAAACGATTTTGAAACATTTTTCATTGGTGCTCCGCTCCTATTGGTCTTAGCGTGATGATATATAGCCTATAGCCTTCCTGAATAAATAGGCTATCTAACACTTAAAGAATTTTTCAAATCAGGCCAGTAGTTCAATAGATTAGCGCGTTCAAATAAACAAGCGTTTTTATATTGCGCTTTTATATTGGTACTAGCAACCCACCATCGCTTCGGGTTCAGTTGCCTTACCCGCGTAACTCCCGTTCCCATGGGAATATTGGGATAAAATATAGCCTATGTTACTCCCTGATATTATAGGTTTGCATTGGTGAAAGAATTTTTAAAATCGCTTCAGTGGTTTAAGCGTGAAAGCGTAACAAACAAACTTACTTTCGCATTTATAATATTAGTAAGGACTAACTGACCCAACAGACATTGTTCTGTTCAAATAAAATAAAAAGAATTCTTGATATCGATAGCACCGCCACGTACAGGGTCTAATTGTGAATCTAAACCATTCTCGAATCACTTTGAACACACAAAAAAAAATCATCAATATCTGTCCAGCCGTTTAAGAGGAGTTCAGTGACAAACACGTATACAAATAAAGGTTTGAAAAGGCAAACTTTTGTTTTTGTTTCATCTTATATGGGATAGCTGTAAGAATGATATAAATACAAGTGATACATGATTATTTTCAGGGCTCATAGACTTCCCACTGCTAGGTTCAAGCCTCCTCCATATTGGGAGGGAAATTGACGTACTATACCACGCTGGTCAAACGGGTTGGTACAGGGTTGTATTTCGAGTTTTCCTTCTCTTGCATAGATGTTGAATCCATATTATAATTCCTTAGTCGTCTTTTACGACATCCACGGGCAAGAAGGGGATGGTGAAATGTATTCTTACTCCATCACCACACGTGACATTCCGTTGCTTACGAAGCGCAATGTAGAGACCCAAGATCAACTGCTTTTAATTCTCACTCTTATATTCCACAGAAGTTGCAGGTATCAGCTAATCTACATTAATATTATAAAGAGGAAACGTTGAATTTTTGTAATTTTTCCATATCTCTAACTATATTTTATCCCGGTATTTGCACGGGTTTTCCGTGTGTTGACGGAGTACGAATACAATTCACCACCCCCTATCTTACCCGTGGGTGATCGTACGAGACAACTTAAGGATTTAAAACGCATATAACATCTATGCGAGAGAAGGGAAACTCGAAATCAAACCCTATACCAACACGTCTGACCAGCGTGGTAGGTCAATTACCCTTCCATTATGGAGGAGGCCCGAGCCCAACAGTGGGACGTATATAGGCTGAGATGATGATGATGATTTCCATGGGAACGGGAACTACGCGGGTAAGGCGACTGAAACCGAAGCGAAGTGAGGGCGTGTTGCTAGTTTTAAATAAAATAGATTAATTAATTTTAATTAAAATTTATTGCCCGTTTTTTTTTTTGGGCGGGCTGCGGTCGGCGCGCCTCCGCACCACTCCGTCCGGGGCGACAGAGGGGCGTAAGCACGCAACTCCCGCAACCCACCCGAAAACCACCTCGCCTTCGCCGTTGGGCCGACCACCGGAGCAGGTTTACTTGTCCTCAGTGGTCGGCCTGACGGAATACCCCCTACGTGGGGTACCCTCCCATCGACCGACGTCCCTCCCTCGGGGAGGACGTCGGTCTTTCCTCACGTGGTCGGCCTCTCGGCGAAAATTTATTTCCCTAGTGATGAAACCCCGCTTTCCCTTCTTACTTTCTTACTTTGTCAATGTCGTAAGGGGTATGATTATATATTATATTCCTTACGACATTACATCCCGTGTAGTAACGCAAAAAAAATATAATTTACAAGTCACTTGCTCTTAACTGTTAAAAGACGATTAAGGGATATGATCGACATAGCCCGCAGAATTAGCACGTTGAAATGGCAATAGGCAGGCCACATCGCTCGTCGAACCGACAACCGTTGGGGAAGAAAGGTTCTTGAGTGGCGACCACGAATCGGATGGCGCAGCGTAGGACGACCCCCCACTAGGTGGACTGACGACATTCTCAAAGTCGCAGGGAACCGTTGGATGCAAGTGGCGCAGGACCGTTCCGAGTGGCATTCTCCTCGGGAGGCCTATGTCCAGCAGTGGACGTCTGTAGGCTGATGGATGGATGGATATGATAAAAAAAACTCTTAATTAATTTCTTAATTTATTAGAAACTTAATCGGTAACAGCTTTATTAACTTTATCTACCTTGTAAATCAATTCTTGAATCTCGATTCCAATCCTAAATCTAATCGCAGCTCGAATTTGAGCAAATTTGGTACTCTTGAAAGCGACACCAGCGCACGATTGGAATCAAATTCGGTGGAATATGATTAAACTATGTGAATTCGATTAAGTCAAATATTTGCTACTGACGACGTGATTTTGACGTAGTTTAAAATCGTTAATGTTGCACAATTTCAAGACAGCGTCTTTGTGGTGATCGAGTTCGGTAAAGTTATTAATTTAAAGTAATAAAATAGTGCACATTTGATAAAAATAACAACAGCAAACGCGAAATCATTCTCGATTTTGTTTAAGATTACCAAATATAAGTTTGGTGAGATTGGAATTGAATCGGAATCGAAATTAGAATTGATTTCAAGAGTAAGCCCACAGGTCATATGAAAAGGAAAACTCCACACAAGACCCTATTCTAGCGTAGTATTATGGGTCAATTTCTGTCGTGTAGGGGTGAAATTCCAATAACAAAAGTGTTATGTACAAGGGCTGACCTGATGAAATAAAATAGAACTGCAAAATCCTATACGTCCTTACTAATGTCATAAATGCGAAAGTATGTTTGTTTGTTATGCTTTCGCGGTCAAACCACTGGACCAATTTTAAAAATTCTTTCACCGATGGATAGCTAAAATATCAGGGAGTAAAATAAGCTATAGTTTATCCCGGTATTCCCACGGGAACAGGAGCTACGCGGGTAGGGCGACTGAAACCAAAGCAAAGCGAGGGCGGATTATTAGTAATATTATAAAGAGGAAAAATTTGTATTTTTGAGTGTGTACATGTTTGTAATGAATAAACTCAACAACTACTGTACCAATTTCAAAAATTCTTTCACCATTGGAAAGCTACATTATCCCTGAATAATAAAGGTTATATTTTATCTCGGTATTCCCACGGGAACGAGAACTATGTGGATAAGGAGACTGTAACCGAAGCGAAGCGAGGGCGGGTTACTAGTATAAAATATTTGTTTCTTTAAACTACGTTCATCATTCAACATCACTTCAGCTCATATAAGCCCCACAGTTGGGCTCGAACCTCCTCCACAATAGGAGGGAAATTGACTTTACAATATCATGCTGATAAAACAGATTGGTATAGGGTTTTATTTCGAGTTTTCTCTTAAGTGATGTTATATGCGTATAATATCACTCAGTCTCATCTTTTACAACATCCACGAGCAAGATAGGGAGTGGTGATTTAAATTCTCACTCTGTCACCACATGGAATCCATCAAAATTATTTAATAACTATATTGGTAGTTATTAAGTAATTTTGATGGCGTATTTATGTAATGTGCTTCAGAGGAACTGCCGGGGTGCAGGGAACCTGATGAAAAAGTGCTTTACAAATACTTTCATGAACTAAAATTTCCAGAAAATACCATTCAGAGTGTGGCTGTTAAAGACCAAGATTCGATTTACTGAAGCACAATGACTAAACTAAAAAAGAAAGCAGAGATATGAAGAAACTGTTAACTTATGAAAAAAATTGTAACTCTACAATGGCAACAACGGGATCGCTTTAGGAGCTGTTTGCCAATATAAAAAGAGGAATCTAAAGAACGTTTAAGTCTTAGAATAATAATGTATAGAAGGTAAGTCCGCGCACAAAAAATGAAGCATTTAAATTGGAGCTTAATGGAGCTTACGCCGGACCGTTCCGTAGTGTACAAGGTCACTGTATTGCAAGTACGTACGCAACTCATAAAAATTAATAGGTAATTATGACGCTTTGTGAATTCAAATGGTGTCATAAAACATTTGAAAAACATAAAAGGTGTAAGTATTAACATTACTTTTAAAAGTATTTCGACGATTTATATTAATAAAAATCAAATTTGATTTCATAATTTGTATAGTGGTGTGTACGTGTGTAATCGCCTACGCGCATGTAGTATTTTTGGCTTCAGGTCATTGATCGCTTATGTACAAACACTATCCTTCTATACGTTATTATTCTAAGGTTTAGGTAGGTATATATAAAGTCAAGCAACAGATAAGAATTTTCTTAAAATTCTAATGTGAGCTAGAACGTTTGATTTTGACGTTTTTTAATAAATTAATTTAATGTAATAAAAATTTAAATGTAGGCCTCATAACCAAGCTCAAAGTAGCTCAGCGTGCTATGGAGCGGGCTATGCTCGGGATTTCTCTGCGAGATAGAATCCGGAATACGGTAATCCGCAGAAGAACGGGTATAACCGACATAGCACGAAGAATTAGCACACTGAAGTGGCAATGGGCAGGCCACATCGCTCGACCAACCGACAACCGCTGGAGGAGAAAGGTTCTCGAGAGGCGACCACGTATCGGACGACGCAGTGTAAAGTCCCCTCTACACGTCGGCAGATGCGTCCGCAGATGTCATCGGCGGACGCGTCCGCGGACGTGTAGAGGGGCTGATTTGCTCGTCTGTGGTAGGTATTTGACGTCCGCAGATGCATCCGGCACTCATCCGTTAGTTGTCAGTTTTTGTAGCACGGATCAAAGGGTTTCAACGTCAGCGCTCGGCGCGAGCGAGCGATGCGTCCACACGTCTGACGACGGATCAGTATTCATCGGGAAGCGGATGAGAATGCACGCGTGATTTCTGCAGTATTTTTTCGTTCTTTGTTTTTTACTTACTCGTTAAAATGGCTAACACGAGCACTAACGAAACATTCAAATTCCTGGAGCCGTATCAAGCAGAAATTCGAACAAAATTATCAAATTCTCCAGATGGCTCTGCATATATAGTTCTAAAAGCTGGTTTTCCGCGCTATTCCTGCGAAAAAAAATGGCGTCCAGGAGGATGTGTAAAAAAAAATTGCAATAAATCATCATCTTCATCATCTCAGCCCATATACGTCCCACTGTTGGGCTCGGGCCTCCTCCATAATGGAAGGGTATTTGACCTACTATATCACGCTGGTCAGACGTGTCGGTATAGTTTGGTATAGGGTTTTATTTCGAGTTTTCCTTCTCTCGGATAGATGTTATATGCGTTTTATATCCCTTAGCCGTCTCGTACGATCACCCACGGGTAAGAATGAATGTGTGGGGGATGGTGGTGAATTTTATTCTTACTCCGTCACCACACGGAAGGCAAAGTATACACTATGGAAACGATTTTTCCACTTTATTCTATTTCTATGTATGCTGATTACAGCGTCCACCACCTTCCTCTTCTCCATTTTTTTTTAATAACTACTGCGATGGATACTTAAATAATACTTAAAGGTCCTAAATAAATAAATAGCTGCAACAGTTACAGTCTCAATATCCATTTCGCGTGCGTACGTGTTGCGTCCGTCAAGAGTCAATACAGACTGATCGACCTACAGACGTGTGGACGGCGCACAGAGATCCATCCGCGGATGCATCTGACGACGTCTGCGGACGCATCTGCCGACGTGTAGAGGGGGCTTAAGACGCGCCCAACTAGGTGGATCGACGACCTGGTGAAAGTTGCTGGGCGTCGTTGGATGCAGGCGACACAGGACCGCACTTTCTGGCGTAACATGAGGGAGGCTTTCGTCCAGCAGTGTACAGCGATAGGCTGAAATGATGATCATGATAATGAATTTAATGTATATATGACATTAAATACTCTCACAGGGTTTATTAATAATAAATAATTTCGAATTTGAGTTTACTATCTCCTATTTTGATTTCTCTTGTTTAGTGTATAAATTGGAATATGTACCTACATAAGCAAATTGTAGGTGTCTCAAAATATTTATTTTTTATAGTTTTATAAACGTAGCCGTATTTCTTTATTGATTTTTTTTTAAATTAGATAGAACATCCTTTTTTGTGGCGGGCTAAGTTTATATCTCATCAGTTTCGTTTGGAGTGATGAAAAAACTGCGTGCAGCTTGATAACCCTTGGTATTCCCTCCTCATCCCCATTGAGTAGACCAACTGCTATTAATTCCTTGGCATTGCTCGTGAAAGCTTCCCACCAGACTGACCACAAAATCTGTTGGGAGGCTTACATAACACTTGAGAAAACAAAAGGGCCGGCAACACAATATTTATACTCAAGATCTAAAACAAAATGGCCGTCAACATAAAACGTAAATATTGTGTTTACTAACAGTTGACGATTAATGATTACTACATAGTTACGTGTTAGTAACCACAAGACCTTATTTTAATTATTTTTGTAATTCTTTAACGATGGTGTTACATTTTATAACCTTATGAGCATACACATTAGCAAATATATTTTATTATATTTACATTTTGACATAAATTTACCTTTTTATTTCAAGTTTTCCTTTTCTTGAATAGATGTTATATGCAGGTTATATCCCTTAAACATTTTTAGCACACCCACGGGTGATATGATAAGGGCACAAGCAAAGGGTGAATAGTATTCTTATTCCGTCACCACACGTCGAAATTAATGGAGATATATCCAAACCAGTTCCAGATAAATAATTTGGGAATACAAAAATAATCCTGCATAAAAATAGATCTCAAGACAGAGCACTGTCCTTAGCACGAATACTTGCGTCACTTTTTTTTTTATGTGTTTATAGCTGTTGGTCGCAGATGACCTTGACAGCTTAACGTGGGCAATGGGTGAGCGCTGATGGCTCTCAACCTGGACTAATACTTGCGTCAAAGTATTCATAACCTTATCAAGTTTAATTTGTATGCGATTTTTTTTTCTTTTTTTTTTAACGGGACTAATCCCACCACACATTCCCACCATTGTAACTCCTGTAAGCCAGGATCCACAATAGTCTCCATAACTGTTTGTATGCGATTTGGAACAGTTCCTATATCGTCCGATAGAGGCGCTGCGCGAAATACCATACAAATTAGTCTCGTGACGTTATGAATACAGTAATACCTCGACTTACGCTACCACGTTTTACGCGAATTCAAAGATAGGCGGTTTTCTCTTCGAGCCTTAGATTTACTTTTTTATTCATAAAATTTCAATTATTTTTTTATATAGTACTAGCAGACCCGGCCACGCGTTGCTGTGGCTAATGTTTTTGTTATATTACATTTTATTAAACTATTTAAGTGGAACTGTAAGAGAACATCTGTCATGGAGGTCGTCATATTTTTTTACAAATGGCATCTATGTAAAAAAGCAAGTTAAAATCGTATATGACACGTTTGTAGGTTTGACATAGCAGCGCCATCTATTAATTAATTACTCAATCCAGTCAACAGATATCGTCATCTGTTAAAATCGTTTGGAGTTAACAGATAATTGTGAATGTCAAATAATAGACAAATAATTTGCAATAAAATAATATTACGACTATAAATTAAGATGTAAGCTATCCTATCTTTCAAGTTGGATCAAACTGTACACGGTGTGCAAATTTGATTAAAATCGGTTAAGTAGTTTAGGAGTCCATCGCAGACAAACAACGTGACACGTAATTTATATATATTAAGATTTTGACCATATTCTTTAAAATTATTGTCTTCTTCGAACTAGTTTCAAATAACTAATTTTTTTGTACATTTAATATAAGCAAAATTAAATGCCGAGTTACGCGAATTCGACTTACGCGATTATCAGTCGGTCCTATCGCGTAAGTCCGGGGTATTAATGTACTTAGACACAATATTAGCACTTATCTCTATTTATTAAGGATTTCTTTAAAGGATTTCTTCTTAAGGGCAGTACAAGGATTTCTTTCACATGATTACTATGCAGACGCAGTCGCTAAGAAAAGCTATTATCAAATAAATTTACTGTAACGCAATTATATTATTGGCAGTATTAAATTCGCATACATTTATGTAATAAAATTTTAACCTTGTCACTTGTTCAATGTGAAACTTAGAATCGTTTAAATAAATTATATTAAAATTATTGCTTCATCCAATATCTTTAGACGATAAATTTTTGTATGGTTTTATAAAATACTAAAATACTAGCTGACCCAACAGACGTTGTTTTGTTCAAAAAAAAAAACTAATTCTCCTTGAAATCGACAGCAGCGCCACCTATCAGGTTTGATTGTGAATCTAAACCGTTCTCGAATCCCAATCCCCATTCCAATATAAAAAAATTCACCAACATCGGTCCAGCCGTTTAGGAGGAATTCAGTGACATACACACATACGCAAGAAATGTATATATATAAAGAAAAGATTGGAAACGGCTCCAATGATCTCTATGAGATTTACTAAGCAGGCAATTACGGGGGCGATCAATTGTTCTAGATATGTTTCATTTATGGAAAACCTTATTTTATCAATGTTGCAATGAATAAAATATAATAAGAATATGAAGGTAAATTTAATGGATATAAAGAATAAGAAAATAGCTTGGTTGGGCAATTGTACAGTCCCCCGATACAGACAACTGGTTAGAGGCTTAGTTTTCTTCTTATTATGTTTTTGTTTTAATTAATATTTCATTATTTCATAAATTATTTTTGAAGTGAAAATAGGAAACGTTTGGATTGGTGACTAAATTCACGTAGATAGATCGTTATCGATATGGCCACGTGATGTGTTAACGCTAATACTATTTATTATCTTTGCTAATATTATTTGTATGTCAATGTCACTACATCGACGATGGATATCAAAACCAGATAAATGTAGGTAAAAAGCTTAGAATAATAACGTATAGAAGGTAAGTTCACGCTCAAAAAGTGAGGCATTTCAATTGGAGCCTAATGGAGCTTACGCCGGAACCGTTCCGTAATGTACAAGTCATTGTACTGCACGTACGTACGCAACTCTTAAAAAATAAATTGATAATTATGACGGTTTGTGCATTCAAATGGTGTCACAACACATTTGAAAAACTTAAAAAGGTTTTTAAAATTACTTTTAAAAGTATTTCGACGATTTATGTTAATAAAAACAAAATTTGATTTCATAATTTGTATAGTGGTTTGCGTGTGTACGTGTGTAATCATCTGCGCGCCATTAGTATTTTTAGATTCAAATTTTGAAAGTTCGAAGTATTGACACTATCCTTCTATACGTTATTATTCTAAGGTAGAAAGTTTTAATTTGCAAATTGTAATTTAAGATCAAACAATTAATTTAAATAACCTTTTCTTTTTGGTAGTCTATGGTCTGGACACACCTCGTCCAATCCGTCCGGGGCGACGGATGGACAGCATGCGACCCCATAACATACCGTATTCCTTCCCCAACGTCATTGGGCCGAGCACTGGTACCGATTTCTTGACTTCCGTGGCCGGCCCGGCGGATTACCCTTTTGGGTATCGTCCTATTCGACGCCCCAACAACAAAACAGTATTACCGGAACACCGCGGTCGACCTCTCTGCGGGTGGCGGACTAACCTCCGGCCCGTCCACCTACGGTCTCGGCTAGGAATAGGAATTTGAATAGCTTAAAAGGATAACTGTTCGTTTATAAGTTTTCACTTCTGTCGGCAGTCGTAATGACTGCTTTGTGTTTTTTTTTGTATGTGTGATACCTACTCTCGTGAATATTAGACATCATTATGGACGGGTTGTTTTTGATTGATTTTTTACTAAATTGTTTCTTTTTTTTAATATAACCTTTTTAATGGTATCAGAACCATCCAGATACAACCAGTACAGCCATCCAGATTATATAAAAGCAATCCAAAGACTTTTTCCCCGACCTATATATAAATATTCTAATTAAGAACCTCCTCCTTTTTTGAAGTCGTTTAAAAAATTAATGAACACCGCAAGCTCGCTTACTACATCGCTATCACTCGTAACGTTGCGCATGCGCCGGTTACTCGCGTTTATATTCAAATTTAGACAATTTATATACACCTTATTGTATTCCATTCGAGAGATTCGATTTTCAAACAGTATTTTTTTTTTTATTCGTTAGTGTGTGACTGACCGCTGTGATTGTTATTTTAAAAGTGAAAATGTTAAGATTTTTGGTAAGTATTTTTAATAATGTATAAATGTTTAATAATGCGGGATATATTTTTTTCTTTTTAACTAGAGAAATAAGAGAAGAATTATTGTAATATAAGACGCTGAATATGTGAATTAGTATAGAATATATACCGAGTTTTCTTTGTGTTATAGTGATTTTATCGCCTTACAATCGATTTTTTAGTTGCTCGCGGGAAAAGAAGTCTGTGGAGAATTTTGGCGGGAACTTACATAAAAGCGTATGGTGTACTTGTATTACATTCCATATCTTAGTGCTTTAATGTGATATATTAAATAATTTGATGATATTTTTTTAAATGTGTTACGGAGCCAAAGTGTAATGATATATGAGATATAAAAGTGCTTTACAAATGTTTTCTTTTACAATCAAAATTCTTAGAGAATACCATTAAGAGTGAAGTCAAAACATTGTTAAGGCGACAATTGAACTTACAGGTGGACAATGACTATTATGAAGGAAATAAGGATGTGAAGAAAATTGTAACTCTAAACTGGCAACAATAGAATCGTATTAATAGCCGATTGCCTATACAAAAAAAAAGAAAAATAAGAACAAATGTGTGTGCATAATTATCATTCTCACTCCGTTATCATGATCATCTCATCTCAGCTCACAGAACTCCTATTGCTAGGCTTGGACCTTCGCCACAATGGGAGGGCAATTGTATAGAGTTTGGTTTTGTTTTGTCAACTTTTCTTTTTCCTATAGATATTGTGTACACTTTAAATATACCTTAGTCTCTCCGTGTGGTGACGGATCTAGAATATGTTTCACCACTCCCTATCTTGCTTGTGGATATAAGACGACTAAGGGATATATATACATACTAGCAACCCGCCCTCGCTTCGCTTCGGTTATAGTCGTTTTACCCGCGTAGTTTCCGTTCCCGTGGGAATACCGGGATAAAATATTGCCTAGTTTACGCCCTGATATTATAGCTTTCCATTGGTGAAAGAATTTTTGAAATCGGTCCAGCTGTTTTGAAGATTACCCAGAACAAACAGACAGACAGACAAAAATTTTTTAATCGCTATTTTAGGCATAGGTGTTGTGCAAATAACCGTGAGAGCATGAAAAATGCCTATTATTTTGACATTACAAATAGACACTCCAATTTTATTTATCGGTATAGATAACATCTACGCAACAGAAGGAAAACTGGAAGTAAAACTCTATACTAACTGATAAGGTAAATTATCTTCCTATTGCGGGGAGGCTCGGGCCCAGTAGTGGGACGTATATAAGCTAATACGAATATACCTTAGTCGTACGGGTTGAGAGTCCTCAGCGCTCACCCACCAGTCCGGGTAAAGTTGTCACAGCCATCTGAGGCTAACAACTAAGTCACACATAAAAAAAATACCTTAGTCGTCTTTTTCGATACCTATGGGCAAGATAAGGGGAGATGAATTGTATTCCATCATGTGGAAAATTTTACCATTCATTAAACAAATTGAATATTTTAACGCTTACATTGCGTAAAAGTTTGTTTACAATTTTACGCAATATCGAGAAAACGTGAATCTATAATCAAAGTATCGATTGAAAAATTACAACCTTTATAAATTTTACTAAGATGTCGTAATGATATAAACAATGATTTGCCATGACGAGTGGTTTGCTTTCGATTCCCACGCAATATAATAATTCTTTATCATCATCGTCATCATCTCAGCCCATATACATCCTGCTGTTGGACTCGAGCCGACTCGAGCTTACTATAGGAGGATTGACCTACTACATCACGCTGGTTAGACGGGTTGGTATAGGGTATTTTTAGTTCGTTTCTTCTCTTGCATAGACGTTATATGCACGTCATATCCTTTAGTCGTCTTTTGTGCCATCGTTGGGTAAGAAAAGGAGTCGTGAATTGTATTCTTACGCCGTCACTACACGAACGAATTTTTTTTTATTGTAAACGGTGGCAAACGAGCAAACATTACACCTGATGGTAAGTGTTGCTGTCGCTCATGGACCTTTACAGGGTCGCTGTCTACCGCGAAAAAAGTGAAGGGAGTGTGAATGCGTGCATTGAGGCTCGGTGATACCAAGGGCACCACCAAAACCCTCCACACACAAACACCCTCAGAAAGATGGGCTTGCGGCTCTCTCGCTCACCGAACGAAGCGCAGTAACAAATTTATATGATTTAAAAATATATTTACTTTGTCTCTGGGTACATATATATGCGTCTGTTATTTTCGTATTACTGCAATACCCACTAAGTTTTTTTTTGTGCCAGCCATGATGAGCACGCACGCTGTCCATTCCATAAAGGATATATCCTTATACTAGTAATTCCCTTTCCCATAGGAATACCAAGTTAAAATATAGCATATGCTATTCACTGAGTGTACCTAGACTCAAAATAACTTTTTGTAAATCGCACTAAGCATTTTCCTGCTTATACAAGACACGATATGTCAGTATCTTAATCCACCCCTGTGCCGTCCGTGTTCTCACTTTGTGCATATTTTAAATTAATCTATAACTAAATCATATTGCAGTTTAATATTTAAGACAAAAAATAAAGTATTGACTCACTTATATTCAAGACTAGCAACCCGCCCTCGCTTCGCTTCGGTTATAGTCGTTTTACCCGCGTAGTTACCGTTCCCGGGGGAATACCGGGATAAAATATAGCCTAGTTTACGCCCTGATATTATAGCTTTCCATTGGTGAGAAAATTTTTGAAATCGGTGCAGCCGTTTTGAAGATTACCCGGAACAAACAGACAGATAGACAAAAAATTTTTAATTGCTATTTTAAGCATAGGTGTCATGCAAATAACCGTGTAAGCATGAAAAAAGCCTATTATTTTGACATTACAAACAGACACTCCAATTTTATTTATTGGTATAGATTAGATTGCACAGTTGGCGCAGTGGTTTACATTGCGGTATCTGATGCCGTCTGTCATTGGTTCCATACATCATCTCAGCCTATAATGTGCCATTCCTGGGCTCAAGCCTCCTCCACAATGAAAGGCAAATTCACCTAATATACCACAATGGTCAGACAGGTTGGTTTAGTTTTATTTTGGGTTGCCTTTATCTTGCATAAATGTTATTTGCATCCCTTAGGCGATTGTTATGACACCCCACCAGAGAGTGATGGTCTTTTTTTTTATTAACGATGGTGGCATACGAGCAGGCAGCATACCTGATGGTAATTGATACTGCCGCACATGGACTTTTGCCATACCAGGGGCGCATCCAGGCCATTACCTACCGTGAAGAAAATACTCTTCTTAAACCTCGTTTAAAGAAGGACATGTCATAGCGCTCGGGAAACACAGCAGCAGGTAGTTCATTCCAGAGCTTGCACGTACGTGGGAGAAATGATCGCTGGAAACGTACAGTTGAAGACCATAATGATTCCAGGTGAAATGGATGAACCTTGTTGCGGTGTCGAATGGTATGTTGGTAAAACGGTGACGGTGGTACCAAGTCAAACAGTTCCTCAGAGCATTCCCTATGAAAGAGCCGATAAAGTACACGGAGTCTGGTCTGTGTTCTTACTCCGTCACTATACGGAACACAGGAACTTATTCCTTTAATTCCTTTGCCATATATTATATTTGTAATGTTTAAAAAAAAATATTCGTATGTTTTTGAGTGCAATTCTTTGTTATTTTTTATCATTTCTTAAATCATTATTTATATTTAAAGTTTACTTTTATTTATTACAATTACAAAAACATAACAAAAACATCAATCATAAAGTATATAAAAATTATTCTAATATACTAAAAAAGTGTATACAAAAAACTCAACAGATTAACAATGCTCGCTATATAAACTCGTCCAAAAATATATGTAAAGCGACTTGGAAATTAATTAAAGAAAATAATAGCAATGTATTCAAATCACCCGAAATTGATAGTATTAATATTGACAATAATAATTATGATGATCCTAATTTGATTTGCGAATTTTTCAATAAATTTTATATTACACAGAATAACAATACTGACACAACAAATAAACAAAATTATGCGACGCCCATTACACATAATAGTAAAAGTATTTTTCTGACTCCAGTTAATTACATTGATGTATATAATATAATAAAAACTTTGAAAAACACACATTCTACTGGTTATGATGACTTGTGCACAAACGTTATAAAACAGTGTGCCCTATATTTAGTTAATCCACTTACACACATTATTAACCTGTCCTTCACAGAAGGTATTTTCCCTACTCGGTTAAAGACATCGATAATTAAACCCCTGTTTAAAAAGGGGGATAGAACAAATATGAACAATTATAGGCCTATAGTCTTAATTCCTATAATAGCAAAAATTTTTGAAAAAGTGATGCATGTGAAAATAAACAATTTCATAACTTCATGTGATATTTTACAGAGAGAACAGTATGGCTTTAGGAAAAACAGTTCTACCGCTCTTGCATGTTTCTCTTTAGTAGATCAAATTACGAGAAGTTTAAATGAAAAAACTAGTATAGCGTGTGTGTTTCTAGATATGACAAAAGCTTTCGATTTCGTCTGTCAGGAAAAGCTTATAGATAAACTTCATAGCTACGGAATACGTGGCATAGCTAATGATTGGCTAAGAAGTTATTTGAACGAAAGAGTGCAATGTGTGGAGATAACTAAAACCATTGGACGTCACCAAAAACAATATAGATCGTCATATCTCCACAGCAACTTGGGCATACCACAGGGCAGCATTCTTTCTCCCCTCCTTTTTCTACTCTATATTAATGATCTTCCCAAGGCGGTCAATAATGATTGCATTTTATTTACCGACGACTCTACTCTAATTGTAAAACATAAAATAAATACAATTTAGGATCACACATTAATGTAGCCATCGATAAGGCAATAAATTGGTTAGAACAAAATAATCTTAAAATAAACATGACAAAAACAAATATTATACATTTTCAAACACATAAAGCTGACAAAACAAACCTAAATATTAATTATAAAAACGAGACATTGAATACGGTTAACGATTGTATATTCTTGGGTATAACTGTGGATAGGTTTTGTAATTGGAAATTACATATCGAAAAAATAACACACAAAATAGATTGTTTTGTCTACGCATTAAAAAGAATTAGGCAAATTGTAAATGTACAAACTGCAATAATGGCGTATCAAGCATATGTAGCGTCAATTATAAGGTACGGCATTATCATATGGGGTAACTCA
Source organism: Lymantria dispar (assembly GCA_032191425.1). Classification (NCBI taxonomy): domain Eukaryota; kingdom Metazoa; phylum Arthropoda; class Insecta; order Lepidoptera; family Erebidae; genus Lymantria; species Lymantria dispar. Next base: position 2,046,888 of record CM063449.1, read on the forward strand.
GTGGATGTGGAAAGAGTCTTCAGAGCGCAAAAAAAATGTTTGCGGGCAATTGGTGGTCTGGAATATCTAGAAAACTGTAAACCCTTATTCAGGCGATATAGAGTACTTCCATTGCCATCTATTTATATACAGGAAGTTTGCTTATTTGTTAAGAAACATCCACACTTATTTAAAAAACTTGGAGACTTCGAAACTAGTCGCACTAGACATGGATCTAGACTTCAAATTCCGAAAATAAAATTAGAATTATTTAAGAAAAATGCCTACTGTATGTCTGTAAAAATCTTCAACCATTTACCAGAGTATCTTAAAACTCTACCATACACACTATTTCGTAGAAAACTACAAACAATGCTGCATGATAAAAATTACTATGATATTAATGAATACTTTAATGATAAATTGTGACATCTAAAATTTAAATACTAATAATACTGACATCTAAATTGAATATATTTATATTTACATATTGAACACTATCTACTGTTGAAGATTTTTACATATAACTTTACATATAATTTGAATTTTTTATACATTTATTGACATGCTATGAGTAATTGCGTTTTTAATATTTTAATGATTGTAACGAATAAAATTTATTTAAATAATTAATTACAACGACTAGATATAGCTAATAAGCTGTATCAATAAAAAAGACACTGTTTTAAACATTTCCACGCCATACATATATGGTAGAATATGCTGGATCATGTTATATAATTAAGACCTACTATAACCATATTTTTGGAAATAAAGATTATTATTATTATTATTTATTTAAAACTTTTGCACACAAAAAAGGTACAAGGCGGACTTAATGTCTTATGCATTTTCTGCCAGTCGACCTAGGGTGGAGCAGAAATAAATTAGGCAGGTGCAATGAAATGTGAGCAATAATTTCTGAAATTTGGTTATAAACTCATTTGCAAAAAAAACGGGCGGTTTTGATTTTCATTCATATTTAAAAAGATACAATACCAAAAAGGTTTCAATCGTTTGTACACGTTACTGGCCGGTTTTAAAAATGCTGTGGTATTTAAAAAAGTACGTTCTAAATTCAATTTTTCATTTGATGTTCATTTTTACAGAAAACCCCTTTTTATCCTACATTTTTGGCGCGAAGTTCCAGAAGTTAACATCGACTTTCATAACTTTTATTCAATTTTTATCGATTAATTTCATATCCTTGACTGTCAAAGCTTTATTTAATGCTGTTTGGCTGTATCAAAAATGGTAGATAAAGTGGTAAAAGCTACCAAAATTATCGCGCTGCTTGAAGAGGGTTGCAGCCAATGTTTCGTGGCTAGGAGGCTAAATGTTAGTCGCTCGACAGTCCAAAGGACCTGGCAGCGATATCAGGAGACTGGTTCCGTCGAGAGAAGGCCTGGTTCTGGAAGAAAACCATGTACCCAACCACGGGATGATCGTTTTCTTGTGAGTCGCGCATTGAGAAATCGCAAATCTTCGTATGTGGATCTTAAGAACAACCTCCAAGAAGTAAGAAATGTGCATATTAGTCTATGGACGGTCAGGAGGAGGCTTCTCGCTGCCAATATACGCAGTCACCGCCCGGCCCGCGGCCCCAAATTACTCCGTGAGCACAGAGTTCACAGGCTTAGGTTCGCTAGAAATTGTGAATCATGGACTCAAGACGATTGGAATAGGGTTTTGTTCTCTGATGAAGCCAGGATATCTCTGTTCGGTGAAGATCGACGTCGGCGAGTGCTAAGAAGACAAGGAGAACGCTTTGCAGAGGCATGTTTCGAAGAAATCACACCTTATGGTGGGGGCTCTGTTATGTTTTGGGCAGGAATAAATTCAATGGATCGTACAGAGTTAGTCTTCATTGAAAACGGCTCACTGACTGGGCATCGATACATAACGGAAGTTCTAATTTCTCATGCACAACCCGCATTGGCCGCTCTAGGTGAAGACTCGATTTTTATGGACGACAATGCTCGCGCCCACCGATCCCGCGATATTAATGCGTATGTGCAAGAGGTCGGCATTCGTCGTTTGGATTGGCCAGCTCGAACTCCCGACCTCAATCCCATAGAGCATGTCTGGGACGTTCTGAAACGGCGTGTGAGATCAGTACACCCGGCTCCGCAGACCATCAGAGAGCTGAAGAATGTGATTACTGCGGAGTGGGAACGTATTCCGCAAGCAAGTATCCGGGATATACTCGCTAGCATGCCCAGACGAATTCAAGCTGTGATTTTAGCTAGAGGGGGTCACACTCGATACTAAACATTTATCTGCTTTTACTTTATTAAAGAAAAACAAACAAAAAACTTTTTTATTTTTACTTCATGAGCATATGCACTACTAGCGAATATACACTACTAGCGAGGTTTAGCATTATTTCCCATAAATTGTATCTAAATTTTATGAAATACTGATGAAAACGATTATTTTCTTATTAATTTAGCAAATTGTGTGGATAAAACTACCTATAATTATCAAACAAAGAAATATTAACATTTGAAATGGTTCATTGCTTAGGTGCCCGTTTTTTTTGCAAATGAGTTTATAAATGTGGCAAATCTATATAATCTTATACCTAATAAAATCAAACAATCTTAATATATATAAATTACGTGTCACGTTGTTTGTCCGCGATGGATGCCTAAACTACTTAACCGATTTTAATCAAATTTGCACACCGTGTGCAGTTTGATCCAACTTGAAAGATAGGATAGCTTACATCTTAATTTATAGTCGCAATATTATTTTATTGCAAATTATTTGTCTATTATTTGACATTCACAATTATCTGTTAACTCCAAACGATTTTAACAGATGGCGATATCTGTTGACTGGATTGAGTAATTAATTAATAGATGGCGCTGCTATGTCAAACCCACAAACGTGTCATATACGATTTTAGCCTGCTTTTTTACATAGATGCCATTTGTAAAAAAAAATATGACAACCTCCATGACAGATGTTCTCCTACAGTTCCACTTAAATAGTTTAATAAAATGTATTATAACAAAAGCATTAGCTACAGCAACGCGTGGTCGGGTTTGCTAGTACATATCTATACCAATAAATAAAATTGGGGTGTCTGTTTGTAATGTCAAAATAATAGGCTTTTTTCATGCTCACACGGTTATTTGCACGACACCTATGCCAAAATAGCAATTAAAAAATTTTTGTCTGTCTGTCTGTCTGTCTGTCTGTCTGTTTGTTCCGGGTAATCTTCAAAACGGCTGGCCTGATTTTAAAAATTCTTTCACCAGTGGAAAGCTATAATATCAGGGCGTAAACTAGGCTATATTTTATCCCGGTATTCCCACGGGAACGGGAACTACACGGGTAAAACGACTATAACCTATAACCGAAGCGAAGCGAGGGCGGATTGCTAGTATATATATATATATATATATATATATATTATTAAATTATATTATTATTTTTAATAATATTATTATTATTTTTAAGCCCATATATATATATATATATATGGGCTTAAAAATAATAAAAAATATTGAAACCATATCTTTTGGCGCCAGAAAGATCTAAAGGCGCGAAATTATTTACCTATCTACATTTAGATCACATACATTACTCTAGTTACCTTATGACCGGATGTAATAAAAATAAATACATCATAAAATCACGGTAACATCCTTAATTATATTATGAACTTATAAAATAAATCTAATCACAAGTACCTTTTCAGTTTAATGACATAAATTGAAATTATTATTTGTCTGGGAGTACGGCAGTGTCCCGGTGCTCCTGGATACAAAGATCCATGAATGGCAGTTATAATTTAGCGTCTTCTGCTAGTGCATTTTTCACTAAAGATAAAAATAAATTAACTACAGCTTTATGATATAGACCAGGGCTTTAAAATGGTAAAAAGTGAATAAAAGAAAAATAATGTACGAGCAAGTTTTTAGGGTAAAAAACGGCTTATTTCGATTGCCTGCAAAATTACAAGACCTGTGGAAAAAAGTTACACCATTAGAAAGTGGAGATTTCAACGAAAAAAAAAGCTCACCTCCTTTTAAAAAAAAGCAGATATTTTGACGGGAGAATTTTCGATTGAAAGTTAGGGTACTTTTTCGATATTAAGTCAAAATAAGTAGAAAAATAAATATTTTAAATAAAAAAAAAATCTATTAGTTTGGGACATAAAAAGGTAAGTTCCACCAAATTACGTAAAAAAAAAATTAAGATAAAATAAAAATCTTTGATTATTTCTCACATAATTTTAAGGTTATGTGAAAAAAGTCTAAATACAATCGTTGTAGATCTTTTTATTACCCACAACTATAACTTTTTTCCATAGGACTTGTACTTTCCGGCAATCGAGATAAAGTGTTTTTTTACACTTAAAAAATCACCCTTTTCCACTACCCGACCTCAGATCGCCCGTATATTATGTTTCAATTTTTATTATATTCTCTTCCCTTTCCAGTGAGTTTCATCCTACTCTTGGAATAATAACGTATAGAAGGTAAGTTCGCGCATAAAAAGTGAAGCATTTCAATTGGAGCCTAATGGAGCTTACACCGGAACCATTCCGTAATGTACTAGTCATTGTACTGCACGTACGTACGCAACTCTTAAAAAATAAATAGGTAATTATGACGGTTTGTGCATTCAAATGGTGTCATAACACATTTGAAAACTTAAAAAGGTTTTTAACATTATTTTTAAAAGCATTTCGACGATTTATGTTAATAAAAACAAATTTTGATTTCATAATTTGTATAGTGGTGTGCGTGTGTATGTGTGTAATCTTCGGCGCGCCATTAGTATTTTTAGATTCATGTTTCGAACGTTCGAACTATTGACACTATCCTTCTATACGTTATTATTCTAAGATCCTACTATTTTTTTTTTTGGTTTCAAAAATTATCGACCCCGTTCATTAGAACTGCTATTAAGCAATACGTGGAGATATAAAAAACTAGTAACCCCAATCACAATGGGCCATAACTATGACTAATTATACAGTAGTATAGACCATCTCGGCACTCTACAATGGACAATTTGGTTCAATTACGCAAATATAACACCAATCTGATGTATATTTGTGGGTCAGCAGAGTAACACGTCATTGTTAAAAACAATAGTTGATATGACCTTGCCTTCTTTTCTCTCGTTCTACCACGTTTTATTGAAGTTATACTTCTTTTGGTACAATAGGGGAAAAATTTGAGAGGAAATTTTTACGATGCGCCCGCATACCATCACGAAAAACCGACATCCTGAAGATAGCTAGGCAACATTTTTACAATGCGCTCGCACACCGTCACAAATGTTAAATAGATAATACTTTACAATAACTTTCAATGTATTAAATACCTTTTTTTAGAGTTCCGTATCCAAAGGGTAAAAACGGGACCCTATTACTGAGACTTCGCTGTCCATCCGTCCGACTGTCACCAGGCTGTATCTCAAGAACGGTGATAGCTAGACAGTTGGAATTTTCACAGATGATGTATTTCTATTGCCGCTATAACAACAAAAACCAAAAAAAAAATAAATGTTTAAGGGGAGCTCCCATACAACAAACTTGATTTTTTTGCTCAATATCGGTCATGGCAATAGGGAGGCACTTGTTTACCTATTCAATGGTACGGAACCCTTCGTGTGCGAGTCCGGCTCACACTTGGCTGATTTTTGTTTTCTATTATAAGTGTCGTCTATTACAAGTTTTACAAACCGGATAACGCGAAGGATAAATTATTTTATAAAGATTTTTATCTTGTTAGCCCAAAGAAATATAACTTCTTACGTGCGTACATAAGTGCATAATCAATGTATTCTGGTGAACTTTACAAACATATAATTAACGAACACAAATTATATACAGACTCAGAATAGCAATTTGTTATCACAAATATTGTCCAACGCGGGATTCGAATTCCCTATCTTAACCTCTACGCCATTTGTACAGTCGTTAGTTCATTGGTATAAATGAATGTAATTTCTGATGGTGAAGAAACAGGTTTAAAATCTATATGATGATACTTTAACCCAATTTTGAATTAGGAGAAAGGAATAGAGATGCTATCCTACGGCTAATTAATGGAATACTTCACTTTACCATGTGATGTGGTGATGGAGTACCACTCCCTATCTTGCCAGTGGATGTCGTAGAAGACTCAAAGGGATATAATATACAGATAACATCTATGCAAGAAAAGGAAAACTCAAAAGGAAAACCCATCCATCTGATCAGCGTAATACGCTAGGTCGATTTCACTCCCATTATGGAGGAGGCTCTAGCCCAGCAGTGGGCCGTATGTAATTTCAAATGATGATAAATGATTAAATGGTCTAAGTACCGACCTCGCATGGCGAGTATTGTAACTCATCTCCTTTTAAAAAAAAGCAGATATTTTGACGGGAGAATTTTCGATTGAAAGTTAGGGTACTTTTTCGATATTAAGTCAAAATAAGGAGAAAAATAAATATTTTAAATAAAAAAAATTCTATTAGTTTGGGACATAAAAAGGTAAGTTTCACCAAATTACGAATAAAAAAAAATTAAGATAAAATAAAAATCTTTGATTATTTCTCACATAATTTTAAGGTTATGTGAAAAAAGTCTAAATACAATCGTTGTAGATCTTTTTATTACCCACAACTATAACTTTTTTCCATAGGACTTGTACTTTCCGGCAATCGAGATAAAGTGTTTTTTTACACTTAAAAAATCTCCCTTTTCCACTACCCGACCTCAGATCGCCCGTATATTATGTTTCAATTTTTATTATATTCTCTTCCCTTTCCAGTGAGTTTCATCCTACTCTTGGAATAATAACGTATAGAAGGTAAGTTCGCGCACAAAAAGTGAAGCATTTCAATTGGAGCCTAATGGAGCTTACACCGGAACCATTCCGTAATGTACAAGTCATTGTACTGCACGTACGTACGCAACTCTTAAAAAATAAATAGGTAATTATGACGGTTTGTGCATTCAAATGGTGTCATAACACATTTGAAAACTTAAAAAGGTTTTTAACATTATTTTTAAAAGCATTTCGACGATTTATGTTAATAAAAACAAATTTTGATTTCATAATTTGTATAGTGGTGTGCGTGTGTATGTGTGTAATCTTCGGCGCGCCATTAGTATTTTTAGATTCATGTTTCGAACGTTCGAAGTATTGACACTATCCTTCTATACGTTATTATTCTAAGATCCTACTATTTTTTTTTGGTTTCAGAAATTATCGATCCCGTTCTAATAGCAGTACGTGGAGATATAAAAAACTAGTAACCCCAATCACAATGGGCCATAACTATGACTAATTATACAGTAGTATAGACCATCTCGGCACTCTACAATGGACAATTTGGTTCAATTACGCAAATATAACACCAATCTGATGTATATTTGTGGGTCAGCAGAGTAACACGTCATTGTTAAAAACAATAGTTGATATGACCTTGCCTTCTTTTCTCTCGTTCTACCACGTTTTATTGAAGTTATACTTCTTTTGGTACATTAGGGGAAAAATTTGAGAGGAAATTTTTACGATGCGCCCGCATACCATCACGAAAAACCGACATCCTGAAGATAGCTAGGCAACATTTTTACGATGCGCTCGCACACCGTCACAAATGTTAAATAGATAATACTTTACAATAACTTTCAATGTATTAAATACCTTTTTTTAGAGTTCCGTATCCAAAGGGTAAAAACGGGACCCTATTACTGAGACTTCGCTGTCCGTCCGTCCGACTGTCACCAGGCTGTATCTCAAGAACGGTGATAGCTAGACAGTTGGAATTTTCACAGATGATGTATTTCTATTGCCGCTATAACAACAAAAACCAAAAAAAAAAATAAATGTTTAAGGGGAGCTCCCATACAACAAACTTGATTTTTTTGCTCAATATCGGTCATGGCAATAGGGAGGCACTTGTTTACCTAGTCAATGGTACGGAACCCTTCGTGTGCGAGTCCGGCTCACACTTGGCTGATTTTTGTTTTCTATTATAAGTGTCGTCTATTACAAGTTTTACAAACCGGATAACGCGAAGGATAAATTATTTTATAAAGATTTTTATCTTGTTAGCCCAAAGAAATATAACTTCTTACGTGCGTACATAAGTGCATAATCAATGTATTCTGGTGAACTTTACAAACATATAATTAACGAACACAAATTATATACAGACTCAGAATAGCAATTTGTTATCACAAATATTGTCCAACGCGGGATTCGAATTCCCTATCTTAACCTCTACGCCATTTGTACAGTCGTTAGTTCATTGGTATAAATGAATGTAATTTCTGATGGTGAAGAAACAGGTTTAAAATCTATATGATGATACTTTAACCCAATTTTGAATTAGGAGAAAGGAATAGAGATGCTATCCTACGGCTAATTAATGGAATACTTCACTTTACCATGTGATGTGGTGATGGAGTACCACTCCCTATCTTGCCAGTGGATGTCGTAGAAGACTCAAAGGGATATAATATACAGATAACATCTATGCAAGAAAAGGAAAACTCAAAAGGAAAACCCATCCATCTGATCAGCGTAATACGCTAGGTCGATTTCACTCCCATTATGGAGGAGGCTCGAGCCCAGCAGTGGGACGTATGTAATTTCAAATGATGATAAATGATTAAATGGTCTAAGTACCGACCTCGCATGGCGAGTATTGTAACTCCAATCGCAATGTAAGACGGTTCTTTGTTTGATCCACAAATTAATTATTCTGAATTTAGATGATTAATTCATCATCTAAGCTCATACACGTCCCACTATTGAGCTCGAGCCTTCTCTACGATAGGAGAAAAATTGACCTTACAATGCCATTTTCTCAGGTTGTGTTTCGAGTTCTCTGTCTTGGATAGATGTTATATGCATATTATATCCCTTAGTCGTCTTTTACGACATCCATGGGTAAGATAAGGGGTGGTGAATTGTATTCTTACTCCATCACCACACGAAATGTGTAAAAATAATTACAATATTCATTTGATAAATACATTTATAATTATGTATTACAAAGATTATATATAGACTTACGGGTCAAACTAATGTAATGATTTAAAAACAAAACGCATTCATTTATTAAATTACGCTTAAAATAGTTACAATGCGTTATTTAGTAATTTACGCAGTTTTTCAAGTTATTATTACCTATTACGACAGTTAACGAACCGTATTCAAGTAGTAACCGATTAAGTATGTTTAAATACACGTAATCGTTTATTAAAATGAAGTTTCTTACTAATTATGAATAAATTATAATATTACACAAAGCAAATATCGTTGATTTGACTGACGGCTGCTCTAGTAGTAAATTCAAATAGGATGATTGCAAGATCAGGGAGCTTAGCACGAATATTTGCTACAAAGTATTCCTATCATTAATCCGGGCGGTGACGGAGTAAGAATACAATTCACCGCTCCCTATCTTGACGTGGATGTCGTAAACGACGACTAAGGGATGTAATATTCATATAACATTTGTGCAAGAGAAGGCAAACTTGAAATAAAACCCTATACCAACCCACTTGAACACCGTGGTATAATAGGTCAATTCCCCTCCCATTATAGAGGAGACGGTTTTATTTTGGGGGTGGGTTACGCTCGCCGCACTCCTCGCACCACTCCGTCTGGGGCGACAGAGGGGCGTAAGCATGCACACCCGTATCCCACCCGTTACACGTCGCCTTCGTCGTTGGGCCGACCACTGAAGCAGGGTGACTTGACGTAAGTGGTATTGAGGAGGCTTGAGCCGAACAACGGGATGTATATGAGCTGAAATGATGATGATTATAACTCTCAGTCGTTTTTTAGGATATTTACGGCGTGATGAATTGTATTCTTACTTCGTCTGTGTGTAACCATAACTGATTTAAGAAAGCAACAACGCACAGCGATTCTGACCGCTCAATGAAATGAAAGGGTAATTTCGCAGATGCCTTATGTAATATATTTTTAAGTTGAACACGTTTTGCGGGCTTAAACAAACAACAATTTCGACAATTACAATCTGAGTTCACACATCGACTTTCACATCACATACCATCACTTATATAACAGTATCACATATTAAATCGTCTTGATTTTATTTATTACTAGCAACCCGGTTATAGGTTATAGTCGTTTTACCCGCGTAGTGCCCGTTCCCGTGGAAATACCGGGATAAAATATAGCCTAGTTTACGCCCTGATATTATAGCTTTCCATTGGTGAAAGAATTTTTGAAATCGGTCCAGCCGTTTTGAAGATTACCCGGAACAAACAGACAGACAGACAGACAAAAATTTTTTAATTGCTATTTTAGGCATAGGTGTCGTGCAAATAACCGTGTGAGCATGAAAAGAGCCTATTATTTTGACATTACAAACAGACACTCCAATTTTATTTATTGGTATAGATCTTATATCATCATCATCATCACAGCTCATATACGTTCCACTACACAAATCACGTGAAAGCGACTCGAGACGGTACACAAAATAACCCATCTACACGTGCCACTGATGTCAAGTTCGAGTACCTGTGGTCCGCCCACTTGGTGCTAGATGGCCCACAACCTCCTCTGATGGTTCCCGATGGATCGGACAGTGTGTAATCATGGTCTGCCACCAAAAAAAAAGGCCTAAATTATAACCAAAAATCACAACCATGATATATTACGAAATCCTTAAAGGACATCTGCCTGCCGTGACATTAAATTGAAAATCGTGAGAAACATTTTCGAAAGTAAGATAAGCTAAATTGCAAAGGTGCATAATGCTAACTACATTATTAAAAAAAAAAATATTTAATATAGCACAAAGATTGCGAAATTGAAATTAAATCTGTATACAATGCCAAGTATATTCATGTGACACATTTGCAAATTATATTGTTTACAATTTTTTTAGTGTTATACCAGATTAAAAATTATGTTACTATCGAGTACCGTACCCATTTTTTTACAGGTGCTTACAACCTATACTATTTGAAGAGCCCCCCCCCCCCCCTCTTCTCTCTCTTATGTAACGCAGATGAAGTTGCGTTAGTTAACCAGTAATATTTTGCAACTATATACACTCATTTGCAAAAAAAAACGGGCACCTAAGCAATGAACCATTTCAAATGTTAATATTTCTTTGTTTGATAATTATAGGTAGTTTTATCCACACAATTTGCTAAATTAATAAGAAAATAATCGTTTTCATCAGTATTTCATAAAATTTAGATACAATTTATGGGAAATAATGCTAAACCTCGCTAGTAGTGTATATTCGCTAGTAGTGCATATGCTCATGAAGTAAAAATAAAAAAGTTTTTTTGTTTGTTTTTCTTTAATAAAGTAAAAGCAGATAAATGTTTAGTATCGAGTGTGACCCCCTCTAGCTAAAATCACAGCTTGAATTCGTCTGGGCATGCTAGCGAGTATATCCCGGATACTTGCTTGCGGAATACGTTCCCACTCCGCAGTAATCACATTCTTCAGCTCTCTGATGGTCTGCGGAGCCGGGTGTACTGATCTCACACGCCGTTTCAGAACGTCCCAGACATGCTCTATGGGATTGAGGTCGGGAGTTCGAGCTGGCCAATCCAAACGACGAATGCCGACCTCTTGCACATACGCATTAATATCGCGGGATCGGTGGGCGCGAGCATTGTCGTCCATAAAAATCGAGTCTTCACCTAGAGCGGCCAATGCGGGTTGTGCATGAGAAATTAGAACTTCCGTTATGTATCGATGCCCAGTCAGTGAGCCGTTTTCAATGAAGACTAACTCTGTACGATCCATTGAATTTATTCCTGCCCAAAACATAACAGAGCCCCCACCATAAGGTGTGATTTCTTCGAAACATGCCTCTGCAAAGCGTTCTCCTTGTCTTCTTAGCACTCGCCGACGTCGATCTTCACCGAACAGAGATATCCTGGCTTCATCAGAGAACAAAACCCTATTCCAATCGTCTTGAGTCCATGATTCACAATTTCTAGCGAACCTAAGCCTGTGAACTCTGTGCTCACGGAGTAATTTGGGGCCGCGGGCCGGGCGGTGACTGCGTATATTGGCAGCGAGAAGCCTCCTCCTGACCGTCCATAGACTAATATGCACATTTCTTACTTCTTGGAGGTTGTTCTTAAGATCCACATACGAAGATTTGCGATTTCTCAATGCGCGACTCACAAGAAAACGATCATCCCGTGGTTGGGTACATGGTTTTCTTCCAGAACCAGGCCTTCTCTCGACGGAACCAGTCTCCTGATATCGCTGCCAGGTCCTTTGGACTGTCGAGCGACTAACATTTAGCCTCCTAGCCACGAAACATTGGCTGCAACCCTCTTCAAGCAGCGCGATAATTTTGGTAGCTTTTACCACTTTATCTACCATTTTTGATACAGCCAAACAGCATTAAATAAAGCTTTGACAGTCAAGGATATGAAATTAATCGATAAAAATTTAATAAAAGTTATGAAAGTCGATGTTAACTTCTGGAACTTCGCGCCAAAAATGTAGGATAAAAAGGGGTTTTCTGTAAAAATGAACATCAAATGAAAAATTGAATTTAGAACGTACTTTTTTAAATACCACAGCATTTTTAAAACCGGCCAGTAACGTGTACAAACGATTGAAACCTTTTTGGTATTGTATCTTTTTAAATATGAATGAAAATCAAAACCGCCCGTTTTTTTTGCAAATGAGTTTATATGTTGTTAAACTTCATCAAATCAATCAATCATATTCTCCACTAGCAACCCGCCCTCGCTTCGCTTCGGTTATAGGTTATAGTCGTTTTACCCGCGTAGTTCCCGTTCCCGTGGGAATACCGGGATAAAATATAGCCTAGTTTACGCCCTGATATTATAGCTTCCCATTGGTGAAATAATTTTTGAAATCGGTCCAGCCGTTTTGAAGATTACCCGGAACAAACAGACAGACAGACAGACAAAAATTTTTAATCTGTATTTTAGGCATAGGTGTCGTGCAAATAACCGTGTGAGCATGAAAAAAGCCTATTATTTTGACATTACAAACAGACACTCCAATTTTATTTATTGGTATAGATGTAGTGTAAAGTACAACTCCCTTTCGTGCCCGTTTTGTAAAAGACGTCTAAGGAATATATTAGATAAATAATATCGATGCAAGAGAGGTAAAATCTCAAAATAGAATCCTATACCAACACATCTGACCAGCGTGGTATAGTAATGGAGGAGGCCCTAGCCCATCAGTAGCACGTATATGAGCTGAGATTATGAAATGAATTTATATAATGTACACTAAATATTTCAACTTGTATAATCAATAAATTTGCATTGTTTCAGATATTAGTACTACTCACGTTATCAACAGTAACATCATATGAAGATGATTCGCCATACTCCAATCTTGCTAAGCCATCAGCCGCATCATCAGCTCAGATCAAATTTGCCATAGAAAACAATTATGACGACACAGGCCCAGGAGCCAAAACGCCTGAAAAAGCGTACAATATTTATAAAAACTTAGATGACGCATTAATTGCTTATTTAGACGATCCAGATACCAAATTACCTGAACACGACAGAGAAAGAGCTGTTCAGAAATTGCTTGCAAAATCCCAATTCTTTGCTAAACCATCACCGTATTATGAAAGGCAGAATAATTTCTTCAACAAAGAATACCCTAAAACACATTTTTCAAACAATCCACTTCCTTTCAACTATCCTACAAGCGAAGTTTTCTATTCAGACGGCAGCAAACTTGATAGTCTACTAAACCAGGGACAATTTAAGAATGATTTTATAAATAATTCACCCGAGAAGAATTTGGAACCGTTCAAATTTCAGAAGTTCCAATCGATCAAAAGCAATCCTTTGAGTTTAGGTCATTATGTAAGAGATTCAGATTTTAAACAAGGATTCAACCAGTTCGAGTTTTTCCCGAAGCAGACATATCCACGCTATGTGAGTATTATTGAAATATGTGTATTTATTTTATACTAGCAATCCGCCCTCGCTTCGGTTATAGGTTATAGTAGTTTTACCCGCGTAGTTCCCGTTCCCGTGGGAATACCGGGATAAAATATAGCCTTGTTTACGCCCTGATATTATAGCTTTCCATTGGTGAAAGAATTTTTGAAATCGGTCCAGCCGTTTTGAAGATTACCCTGAACAAACAGACAGACAGACAGACAGACAGACAAAAATTTTTTAATTGCTATTTTATGCATAGGTGTCGTGCAAATAACCGTGTGAGCATGAAAAAAGCTTATTATTTTGACATTACAAACAGACACTCCAATTTTATTTATTGGTATAGATATAGATTTATTAGTGACTAGCTGACATGGCGAACTTCGCACCGCCTTTTTCATAATTATTCTGTTTTAGTATTTATCAGTTTGGTTTTAGTATTATCCGTGCGGTGACGGAGTAAGAATATAATTCACTACCCGTGAGTATCGTAAAAGACGACTAAGTGATATACCGCCTTTTCTTATCGATTCCAAAACCTTTTGTAATCTAGATCTACATGTAATTTTGCTGAAAATGTCGAATCGACGGGACGAACATCAAATGTTTGACAGGCAAGAACGGTTTGTATGCGAAAATAAAATTATATTATTAGTATTTTACTCGCAATTTCTCACATTTTCTCACCGTATAAACCTTCCCTGGACTTCCACATATTTGTGACTCAAGACCAAAATTAGACAAATCGGTCCAGCCGTTCTCGAGTTTTAGCGCGACTAACGAAGAGCAATTCATTTTTTATATTATTAGTGATAGGACCACACTGTTGACAGTTGTCTGTCTAAAGTCGCGGGCCGGTCCGTCCGGGATAGTACCACACACTCACAGAAAATCGACGTTTGATTAGTAGCAATTTGTTACTGTGCTTCGTTCGGTGAGCGAGAGAGCTAGAAGCCCAACTTTCTGAGGGTGTTTGCGTGTGGAGGGTTTTAGTGATGCTTTTAGTATCACCGAACCTCATTGCATGCATTCACACTCTCTTAACTTTCTTCACGGTAGGCAGCGGCCTTGCAAAGGTCCATGAGCGGCAGCAACTTACCATCAGGTGTACTGTTTGCTCGTTTGCCACCGTTTGCAGTAAAAGTTGCCCGTAGATATAATACGCATATAACATCTATGCTAGAGAAGGGAAACTCGAAATAAAAGCCTAAGCCAACGTGTCTGACCAGCATGGTATACTAAGGTTAATTTCCTTCCTGTCGTGGAGGAGGCTCGAGATCATCAGTGGGACATGTATGGGCTATAGTGAAATGAATGATGATGATGATTTGTGAATAAATATTTGCGAAGAAAATAATTAGTTTTCGCCTCTGAACGGCTAAGAATAGTCATTTATAAATATACTATTCATTTTATATTATGATTTTTATTATTGTGTGTTATTTTTTTTAAACAATACAATGTTTACAGAAGTAAATATGTGTATAATATAATGAATTTTATAGAACAAGTCAGATGCTATGTTCATAAAATAATAGTAGGTATTGTATATATTCTCTATGTGGTGACAGAGTAGAAATAGAATGCACTGGCCCCTTTCTCATACGTAAAATAAGACTACAGAATATATGCAGATAACATCTATACAAGAGAAGGAAAACTTGACATAAAACTGTATACCGACACTATACTAAATATCAGCTAGACCTACTTTACTCCCTGCAAAGACGGGCTGCTCGAATCGTCGGGGATTCCAATCTTACGGACAGATTGAAGTCGCTGGAGAAGCGGAGAGACTTTGGGTCACTCTGCGTACTCTATCGACTCTTTCACGGGGAGTGCTCCGAGGAACTGATTGACTTGGTACCACCGTCACCATTCTACCAACGTACCACTCGACATCGTTACAGGGTTTATCTATTTCACCTGGAAACGTTATGGTCTTCAACTGCACGTTTCCAGCGATCATTTCTCCGACGTACGTGCAAGCTCTGGAATGAACTACCTGCTGCTGTGTTGCCCGAGTTTTAAACCTCGTTTAAAGAAGGACATGTCATAGGACATGTCCTTCTTTAAACGAGGTTTAAGAAGAGTATTTTCTTCACGGTAGGCAACGGCCTGGCTGTGCCCCTGGTATTGTAAAGGTCCATGTGCGGCAGTATCACTTACTATCAGGTGTCCTGCTTACTCGTTTGCCACCGTTGGCAATAAAAAAATACTCGAGCCTTCCTCACTGTAGGCGGGAAATTGATCTGACAACGCTGATCAGACGTATTGGTAGTGAGTTTTACTTTAGGTTTTCCTTACATACCTAAAATCCCTTCCTTCCCTTACATACCTAAAATCCCTTCCTTCCCTTACAAACCTAAATTTTATCTATTACATTCTACATATAGCCGTCTTTTACGGCAGCGTGGCTCGAGCATGATTCGGTTGGTGAAATGTTAGGTTAGTTTAAATGTTATTCCGTTATCAATGAATAACGTTAATAATTTACTACTAGGAATACAATATTTCATAAACCATTATTATGTCGTATAAATCTGAAAATTTGTCTCAGAAATTACCAAGGGAATGGATAACAGTACTGTTCGGGTAATTTGTAACACAAATTCGATTGCCAATTGCTCTATCAATCGTGGCGATCATATTGTTAGGCTTATGGGTTAGCCGTAATAAACGTCGATGGTTTCGATGGAACAGAGTGTCTGAAAGGCTACCCTGCTATGAAATAACATAGACATCGACGGCATATTTCTTTTCTCTATTGTCATCTTTCAATTGATGCGAAAAAAATTATAATTTGTTTTATTTCGTCATCTCATGTCTGCTCATATACGTACCACTGCTGGGCTTGGGCCTCCTCTCTTTTATTAAAAAGGGATATTGACGTACTATACTACGCTGGTCAGACGGGTTGATAGATATAGGGTTTTATTACAAGTTTGCCTTCTCTTGTTTTACATGCATATTAATTATCCTTCAGTCATTTTCTCATGTTGTTTTATTCCGTCACCACCGGGAAAATTATTATATTAAAATTTCTGTAAATGTAGTATGTATATTATTTATATAATAATAATAAGTTTTATTCATATTTTGTGAATAGTTTGTTTTTAAATATTTAGTTGAATTATTGTTTGTTATGTATATTATATAGCATGACCTTGCATTTTTTATTAAAAAGTTATATTAAAACTTTTATTTTAACGCGTACAAAATAAAAATATTTGAGCTGTTACGCATATCTAATATATAGTTATAAACACAATTAATTTCAAAGTAACGAAATATTGAATTTTCTGATATTTATTAATTACATGAAAATATATTTAGAACAAACTGGTGGCCGCAAATAGTGCGCCACCTGCAGACCGCATCAATACTGTTGTTGTTGGAGAGTCGTTGATAGGAACAGTGCCCGAAAGGGTAATTCGCCGGACTGGCTACGAATGTCAAGGAAACGGTACCAGTGGTCAGATCAATGATGATGCAGAGGGAATACGGACGTGGCGTGTCCAGACCATAGACTTTCCAAAAAAAAAATAAGAATATAGGCATTTTGAGCAAGGAATAGAAATAACTCAGTTGAAAAATCGAGCAGTTTAACCCAGGCACCCTCATGTAAAGCTCTTAGTCGTATTTTACGATATTTACATCTTATATATAAATTTCTAGCGTACGTGTGTATGTCACTGAACTCCTCCTAAACGGCTGGACCGATATTGACGAATTTTTTTGTGTTTTCAAGGAGATTCGAGGATGGTTTAGATTCACAATTGGACCCGGTAGATGGCGCAGTTTGGGCAGGACAATAACATAACTTGAGAATGACTTTACCGATTTCGTCCATTTTTTTTTTTAAAGTTTACTTTGAAAATGACTTTTACGGAAAAAAAAATTAAGAGAGTTGCGCAGAAAATTAAAATGTAAGAAAACTTAACGACTATATAAACTTTTCTAAAGTAACCTATGTGTGTTCAAGGGGATTCTAGAATGGTTTAGATTCACAATTGGACCCGGTAGGTGGCGCTGTTGTCGATTTCAAGGAGAATTCCTTTTATTTTATTTGAACAGAACAACGTTTTTCGGGTTGGTGTTCGTAGCTAGCACCACCCAGCAAACTTAATAGTAACTTTTATAAAAATGCAAAATAAATCATTTTTCATTCATAATTTTCTGGCGGAAATTTCGCGGTCGCTAATTATATAAGTACGTTCACTTTTATGTATACTTTTACTTTTTTTTATAACAAAAATGCACATATAACATTATTACCTATACAAATAAATAAAATTGAAGCGTCTGTTTGTAATGTCAAAACAGTTTGTTTTTTCTCATGCTCACACCTGCACCTCCTCCCACGCACGATTTGCCGCCTCTCCGTATAACTGCCTCACAGGGGGCCACCACGTCCCAGTTCCTGAGGCTGTCCAGCAATTCCCTTGCGATGACCAGCAGCGTCAAGTCAGCACCGACGATTGCGACAAGTTCACGGTGCTGCTCTGCCCCCGCGGCACACACCTCGATCGTGTGCTACACCATGTCCTGGTCGCAATCGCAGTGGTAGCAGGACGGTGTGCTCTCATTAGGAATAGCGCTTAAGTACCTGCCTATCTTTTTGATTTGTTCTTTTATTTTTTTATTTTTATGTTTATATCACATGTATGTATAATGATGTAAATTGTGGCGTGTGGCTCAGCATCGAATAAACATGTTTTTCTTTTTTCTTTCTTCTTTCTCTCCCTCCTTACGGCCATGTGCAGATACTTGGCAAAATAACCGTGCCCCGTCAACACCTGCACCAGTCAGAAAAAAAGCAACCCATTCCGCCGACCCAACCACTCCATCAGCACCGGCTGGAAGACTTGGATGGTCCGAGCACCGTACCAAGGTCTCTCCAGCCGGACTGCTTAACGGGTAATGACGTCATGGCAGGCGATGTCCCGCCAAGCGCCCATCTCGCTCAATGAGACTAAGCCGCTCCCCGCCCGCGTTTCTGACACCTGCTGGTATAATCCGGCAAGAATTTCCGCCTCCAGTTCCTAAGGCGGAGTGCCGGCCAATGGACAAACTACTTTCATCGCCACTGTGCGGTATCCGCTTATGGCCATGACCACTATGGTCCTCTGTGAACGCTACAAGAGAACCCTCAGATGGACAATCAAGTACCCAGCCCACACCGGTGCGCCATACAATCATGCACTGGACCATCTCCGCATACAGCCATCGGCACATTCAAGGATTATTGCGTAGTGATCAAATAATAAGTCCAATTAAATAATTCATCCAATTCATCTAGTTAATAATGCAATTCGTATATACTCGGGTCAACACAATATGCATTCACAGGTCACAGCAACTACAGATGTTGGGCTTCGATGGCCTCAATCTGTGAGGCCATCGAAGGAAGGAAGCCCCGGAGCGGCGATGTAAAGGCTCGCATCTGCTGACTCACTGTTATGGCAGAGACCCGTGAGGAGAAGGCTGCACATATGCGCACCTTCTCCCACCGCCGTGAATGACGACAGAATGTGACCAGACGGCCATGCACTGGAGAGCCAAGGATTGAATATTATTAAACGATCTTTCCGGGACCCCGTAAAAGCGTGAAAGGGGCCGCTGTGGTTTTAGTGGGTATGCCGGCTGCGAACGTGGCCGGCGAGTACCACACGCACTTCCCCTCTAGCACCGGCTGGGGATTGTGCATAAATGCGTTTCCACAGCGGGAACAGAAAAAAATAAAGCTCATCATCATCATCGCAGCCCCACTATTGGGCTTGGGCCTCCTCCACAATGGGAGGAATTTTGACCTACTGTGGAGGCCCAGCTCAAAAGTGGGACATATGTGGGCTGAATGACTATATTCAATGGTATATTACTTATGCAAGTAATAACAAAACGTAAACGTGAACATGTGTATCTTCGCAATGAGAAAGTTGTGTTAAAACTGGTCCGTAACAAGTCCGAACACGTGTGTTACGTCACTTGGCCTTGTTTCTCCCCATATCATGTGTTACAATCATTACTCGTGAGTTATTTCATCTGGATATCATTCATATGATGATTTACCACTGAAGTCAAGGAACTCTGCACCGATGGTCGGCCCAACGACGAAGGCGACGTGCTATAGGGTGGGTTACAGGGTTGCGCGCCACTCCTCTGTCGCCCCGGACGGAGCCAGGCGGTGGTTGCGTTGACCACCCAAAAAAAAAAAAATCACAAATCATAGACATTTCAATTTTATTTGTTTGTATAGATTGATTGTTGTGTATATATTGTTTTGTTTCCGTAATCATCATCATCTTGCTCTTATCCCAATTACTTGGGGTCGACGCAATATGTCATCTGTTTTGACATATTGCATAAGGTTTCGGCAATGACTTTTATGACCGGCCGCCTGCCTGACGTCAACCTTCCTTGGGAATGTAATCGTTGACCCAAATGGTACCAGATGGAGTTGGTCCGGGTCAATCTAGGGCTCTTAGTCGTCACCCTCGTCACGGTGAAGAGGGCGGACTTCCGGGGGGCTGTCCGATTGGCAGAGGAAGGAGTAGCGCTCGTCGTAGACCGGATTGGGATGTTGGGTCTGAGGGTCTCGCTGGACAAAACCGAGGCCCTCCTTTTTCATGGCCCACGTCGAGGTCCCCCCCGAGGAGCACACATCAGTGTGTCTGGGGTTGCCGTGCCGGTGCAGGCCCATATAAAATATTTGGGTCTGCACCTAGATTCAAACTGGAATTTCGGGCCACACTTTGCCCAGCTCGTCCCTAGGCTCGTCAAGTCGGCCGCGGCGCTGGGAAGACTTCTGCCAAACACTGGCGGTCCCGGGTCGACATGCCGACGTCTCTACGTCGGCATCCTGCGTTCCATGGCACTGTATGGTGCTCCTATCTGGTCGGAGTCCCTCACCGTCCGCAACAGAGCCCTTTTGCGACGACCGCAGAGGGCTATGGCGGTGAGGGCCATTAGGGGCTACCGTACTGTGTCATGGACTGCAGCGACACTGCTGGCAGGCGACCCGCCTTGGCCACTGGTGGCGGAGGCGTTGGCGGAAGTGTACCGGTTCCGCGCCACAGCACGAGCCAACGGAGAGCAAGTGTCCATAAGGGGACTGGGCAGAGCCCAGGAAGTGGCCCGAAGGGAAGTAGTCCGGCGGTGGAGGGAAGAGCTGGAGTCCCCCGTAGCAGGGCGGGGGACTGTGGAGGCGGTCGCGCCACATCTCCACCGCTGGCTCAGGAGAAGGCACGGCAGCCTTACATTTAGAATGGTGCAGGTGCTTACCGGACATGGGGTCTTCGGTAAGTACCTGCACAAAATTGGAAGAGAAGAGGCCCCAGGATGTCATGAGTGTGGCGCGGCAATTGACGATGCGCGCCACACACTAGAAGTATGCCCCGCCTGGGGGCCTCAGCGCCACGTCCTGTCAACGGACATGGCAACAACAGACCTGTCGTTGCCGACCATCATCTCCAAGATGCTCGGCAGCGACAGCTGTTGGTCGTCGATGGCCTCCTTCTGTGAGGCTGTCATGACAAGGAAGGAGGCCGCGGAGCGGGCACGCGAGGCGCTTGCGTCCGCTGACTCGCTCCGCCGGCGACGACCAGGGAGGAGGAGACGCCGCTATGCGCTCCTCCACCCACTACTCTGAATGACGACAGGACGTGGCCAGACGGCCAAGCGTTGGGGTGTCGGGGATAGAATGTTATCAGACGATCTCTCCGGCACCCCGTAAAAGCGCGGAAGGGGCCGCTGTGGTTTTAGTGGGTATTTCGGTCACTTCTGTGGCCGGCGAGTCCCACACACACTCCCCTGTCTGTAACCGGCGGGGGAATAGTGCGTAAATGCATTTCCACAGCGTGAAAAAAAAAAAAAAAAAAAAAGGGCTCTTAGTCGTCTTTTACGACACCCACGAACAAAGCAAGGGTTGGTAGTATTCGAAGCCGCTACCACACAGCGTGATGCACATACGTGATGATTATCAATTTAAAAAGCTGTTTATGAATCTTAATCCTGGTTAT
Source organism: Lymantria dispar (assembly GCA_032191425.1). Taxonomy (NCBI): domain Eukaryota; kingdom Metazoa; phylum Arthropoda; class Insecta; order Lepidoptera; family Erebidae; genus Lymantria; species Lymantria dispar. The sequence continues at coordinate 2,068,812 of CM063449.1, forward strand.
GTAATCATCAACATCTCAAATCATATACGTCCCACTGGGTTCGAGCGTCCTCCACAATGGGGAGGGGATTGACCCATTATACCACGCTGATCAAACGTGTTTGTATAGTATTTTATTTCGAGTTTTACTTCTCTTGCACAGATGTTATGCATATTACATCATTGCGTCATCACACGGTAAGAGAGTGAAAGAAAATTGGGTAAAAAAAATAATAGAATAAACTTTGCTGTGCCTATGTGTTAATAAATAATAAAATAACAAACAACGTGAGGTATAAAAAAGGGGTTTAATACGAAAAAAACTTGGGCAGAAACCTTATCTTATGTCTTCCATATGCCAATATTTATTCTTTATATAAAAGACTCCTGCACTAAGGAAATATATCTTGCGTTACGTGGGAATATACAAACATATCATTATCGGACACAAATTACATCCAAACTCAGAACAACAATTTGTGAATCGCACAAAGTGTTGTCCTGCGTGGGGTTTGAACCCGTGACACTGGCGTTGTAGGTCGGTATATTAACCACTACGCCATCTGTGTTGTGCAGTGCAATGCTATAATGGAATGTAGAGGTACATTACTGAGAACAACTGGTTCTGAACGTCTCGGTTAATTAAACTGTTACACTGGTACCACCTATACCTAGCCCTTATTGAATAACAGGTGTTATGTTCTGTAATGTAAAATATTTTCTATTAATTTCATAAGTCATTGATGCGTGTCAAGTTGTATTTGTAACCTACCACTCAACATTCCTAAGTAATTTACTACAGCGTATTGGATTCATACAGCTTACAATTATTAATAGCTAAAGTATTAACAATACTTAATATTCATCATGGTCTTCTTGCCCTTATCCCAATTACATGGGGTCGCTACAATAAGTACTCTTCTTCAATCATACATATTGCAAATGTTTTGGCAATAATTTTATGATCACCTTTTTTTTGGGGGTTGGGTTACGATCGGCGCACTCCTCACACCACTCCGTCCGGGGCGACGGAGGGGCGTCAGCACGCACACCCATAACCCACCCGTGACACGTCGCCTTCGTCGTTGGGCCGACCACTGGAGCAGGGTGACTTCACTTCAGTGGTCGAACCGACATTTTTCTGATCACCTGACATCAACCCTTCTTATGAATGTAATTGTTGACCAAATATCATCAGATGGAACTGGTCTTTTATGATACCCAAGAGCAATATAAACTTTGTAAGTATTCGAAGTCATCACACAGGAATTATTTATACATATAATACTAGCTAGTATCACCAGTATCACCGATCTGTTTATTGGGCAGCCAAATAATTAAGCTGAAATCCGCTGCGTATATTATTTTATCCCAGAGTGTGATCTTGGGAGAGTTTGTAAGGTTCTATGGACAGTTATAAAAATCATAATGATCTCTGATATTTACGCGAGTATTACACATTTTAAATAAAACTACTTTACGGGTTTTATCGCGTTTGTATTTGATTTTTGATTGACCCGACGTTTCGAACACTTTGCAGCATTCATGGTCACGGCCGAACTAAACTGTCTCACACACAAATCATCGTTATTACAGAGGTCTCTAGATGTATTCATTACAGAAATACCATTATCATTGTCATCATAGCTCATATACGTCCCAATGCTGGGCTCGAGCCTCCTCCACATTGGAAGATAGATTGACCTACTATACTACACTTGTCAGATGGATTGAAATAGGATTTTATATCGAGTTTTCTTTCTTTTGCATATATACATACATACATATATTCACGCCTCTTTCCCATAGGGGTAGGCAGAGACCACTTCCCTCCACTTGCTACGATCTTGACATACCACTTTCGCCGCCTCCACATTCATTAATCTTGAAGAGATATTCTTCGATTTAGGGTACTTCTAACCTGGCCCTTCTTAAGAACGTCCCCGATTTGATCGTGGAACGTCCGCTTTGGTCTTCCCCTTCTAACACTTCCGCTCAGATTCACCTTATAAATTCTTCCTGTTAATCTCCTTTCATTCATTCTGTCTACATGACCAAACCAACTTAACATACCTTTCTCAATCCTTGTCACTACATCAACATTCATACCACAACGTTGCATATATGTTATTTTTTTTTTTGTTTTTCTTTTGGGGTTGGGTTACGGTCGACGCACTCCTCGCACCACTCCGTCCGGGGCGACAGAGGCGCGTAAGCACGCACACCCGTAACCCACCCGCGATACGTCGCCTTCGTCGTTGGACCGACCACCGGAGCAAGGTGACTTGACGTCAGTGGTCGGCCCGACGGAATACCCCGAGGGAGTATCCTCTTCCTTCGACGTCCAGGGCCACCCTCAACCCCAGCGCCTCGATCCCCCTGACGATCTCCTCGGTGCCGAGAGTCGCCGTTCCACAGGGTTGGTCCGAGGACCGACCCTTGTCATGGGCGGCATATATGTTATCTGCAATAATTCCTTAGTGGTCTTTTGCGACACCCACAACAGGAAAAAGGTGGTGAATTGTATTATTACTCCGTCACCAAACGGTACAGAATTGATTTTCATTATTTGTAGCTCGAGAAAACGAATTCACGCCGCTCGTTACAAAAGGTGTTTAACTTAACCACGATATATGTAAGTAATGTACTAATAACAATGCATAACGCGTTCAAGTGTGACTATTACTTTCCATTACGTGCACTAGTTAAGTTGTGACACGTTTCCCGGATACGTGTACTCGTTTTGTTCGATTTTAATCAATAATTGAGATGTATTAATATTTATAATGAATCGTATAATGATCGAAATTCAACTGTAATTAATTTAATTTATATTACAACTAGCTTCTGCTCGCGCCCTCTCCCGCGTAAAATGAACTTTTGGATGATGAAAATGATTCAAATCCGTTAAACGAAGAATGTTTGACAAAGAATAACGGACACAAATTACGTCCAGACTCAGAACAACAGTTTGCGGTTTGTACAAAATATTTTCCTGCATGGGATTCGAATCCCCGACACTGGTACGGTATATCGGTATCTTAACCATTACACCATCTGTGCAATCAAATCAAATCAATGTTGTGTGAATTGTATTCTTACTCTGTAACCACACAGAAGTTTTAAAGTTTATTTACTTCTTCATAGCATTTGTATTAAATAACCATGTAAGATAGAATATAACCACACTCATAGCATATGCAATACTACGCGGAAGACCATAGACTAGAATGCCGTAGCGTAATGAGGTCAACCACTAGACGAAAAACCAACGTGTCAAGGTGAAAAATATGTAATATTAAGATTATAATCTTAATTTTATTAATTTTATTAAAGATGTATTTATTACACACGTTTTAAGAAGCTCTGATAAGAGAGTTCAAATTGTCAACTTTATCAATTCTATTTATTTATGGAAATACCTATATTAACTTGACACAACAGACGTTTTTAAAAGCTTTTATTTAACTTGCCCTGTTAGTATGGGACAAATCTTACGAGTTAAATTAAATCCACTTCCTGTTGTCAGATTAGGTTGAAATTTGGTTTACTTACGTAACTTCGATGGCAATGCAATAATATGGTACCATGAAATTAGTCTCAAGATGGCGTCGGAAGGTGGCCATAGGAACTCCTAAACTAAACAGGATAAAACCATCGTGTTTGGACTCGTTTGAATAGTCTTGACAAGCACTTTTTCCTTGTTTTAAAGCATTTAAATAAAAGCTTGTTTTTAAAAAATTTTTAATTAATATTTTATTTTATACAAATCTAAAAAAGACATACTATCCTTGAACTCAATCGTAGTGTCACTTACCAGGTGTAATTGTTATTCTAAACCAGCAAATTGCCATATTTTTTATGGTAGGCTGTGATCTGGACACACCCCGCCTAAACCGTCCGGGGCGATGGATGAGTGGCGCGCGTTCCCAAAACCCACCGTATCCCCGACATACGCGGCCGTCCCGGCGGGTTACCCTTTCGGGTGCCGTCCCCTTTGACCGTCCGGCCACATTGCATTCTTGCCAGCCAGGGCGTCACCCTCAAGCGCCTCTGCAGGTGGTGGACTAATCCCCGGTCCGTCCACCCGCAACCTAGCAATTTGCAACCTGTGGTACGCAAACATTAAGGGTATGTGAAAATTATATTGGTAATAGCGGAGATACTCAGAAATTTATACATCATCTTCTTAGTTCATATACGTCCCACTACTGGGCTCGAGCGTCCTCCATAATAGGAGAGGAATTGACCTGCTATATCGCGCTGGTCAGACGTGTTGGTATTTTTTTTTATGGGTGGGCTATGGTAAGCGCACGCGTGGTCCATTCCGTCTGGGGCGATGAAAGGACGGCACGCGGGCCCATATCCCACCCGTACCCATGTCACCACGTTGTTGGGCCGACCACCGGAGCAGAGTGACTTGCCGTCAGTGGTCGGCCCGACGGAATACCCTTTCGGGTACCCTCACCTCTCGACGTCCTGTGACGTCCGTGGCCGTCGCGCGGTCTGCCTCTCTGCGGGTGACGGACAATTCCCCGGTCCAGTCACCCGCGGCCTCGGTTAGGGCGGCATTAGGCGCAGATACTCGCGCCTGCGCCGCCCGAGTCGCCGGCGGCGGAACGTGTCGCCGAATAGGAGCTCTACTCGCACACGATCGCCGCCTCCTCCTTCCGTGAGATTACGGCCTCACAAAAGGCGCGACCGCGTCCCAATTCCTGACGCTGTCAAGCATCTCCCTGGCGATGGTTGGCAGCGTCAGGTCGGCACCGATAATTGCGACGAGTTCACGGCGCTCCCCCTCCCACGCAGCACACTCCTCGAGCGTGTGCTGCGCCGTGTCCTCGTCGCAACTGCAGTGGTGGCAGAACGATGTGTTCTCCCTCCTGACAATCTTGTGCAGGTACTTCGCGAAGCAACCGTGCCCCGTCAGCACCTGCACCAGACGTGCTGGTACAGGATTTCATTTCAAGCTTTCATTCTCTTGTATAGATGTTATATGCATATTACATCCTTTGGTCATCTTTTACGACTTCCAGGAGCAATAAATGGGGTCTTGAATTGTATTCTTACTCCGTCACCACACAGAAAAGGTTTAGAATGTTCAAACTTAATTTATGAATAACCGGATATCTAACTTACCATATCACTTGTCAATTTTTTATTAAGACAATAATTTATGCTTTAGAGCGGCTTGTTGTCTATGAAAAATAAAATGACGCGTGCAATATGGCATGTCAATATAGGAAGCCGTAATATTCTCAAATAGCAACCCGCCCTCGCTTCGCTTCAGTTTCAGTCGCCTTTCTCGCGTAGTTTCCATTCCCGTGGGATTATGGGGATAAAATATAGTCTATGTTACTCCCTGATATAGCTTGCCAGTGGTGAAAGAATTTTTGAAATCGGTTCGGTGGTTTAAGCGTGAAAGCGAAATAAACAAACAAACTTACTTTCGCATCTTCTATACCAATAAATAAAATTGGAGTGTCTGTTTGTAATGTCAAAATAATAGGCTTTTTTCATGATCACACTGTTAATTGCACGACACCTAGGCCTAAAATAGCAATAAAAAAAATTTTTGTCTGTCTGTCTGTTTGTTCCGGGTAATCTTCAAAACGGCTGGACCGATTTCAAAAATTCTTTCACCAATGGAAAGCTATAATATCAGGGCGTAAACTAGGCTATATTTTATCCCGGTATTCCCACGGGAACGGGAACTACGCGGGTAATACGACTATAACCTATAACCGAAGCGAAGCGAGGGTGTGTTACTAGTTTATAATATTAGTAAGGATAAGAATGTATAGAGAGACGTTTGACGGGAAGGTGAAAGAACCGTGACGGAATAGTTTCAGCGGTGTAACAATGGCAGCAGTTACTTTGTAGAAGATTGATGTTTATCTGATTAGTACTCTTAGCAATTCTTACGGGTTCAAATTATATTGAATTGTATTCTTAAATCTTTAACATAGTTACATAATAACATTTCTTAAAGACAACATCCTGAACTAAGGAAATAATCTTTGTATTGCCAAGGAACTTACAAATATATAATTAACAATCACAAATCTACACCCAAACTCCGAGCAGTTTGTGGATCACACAAAATATTATCCTTCTTGATATTCCCACCCATAAACTATCATAATAGGTAGGTATCTTAATCCCTATACTTTTTGTATCGACTAAAGTAATAGATGTAAGTAGATCGCACAAAGTCATCGTGAGAATCGAACCCGTGACACTGGCATAGTTCTGTATTTTAATTACTACACAAGTCGTTGACTTAATAGTAATTACGTATTTTTACGGCCCTGACATCTTTATTATGCAAACGCGTAATATCACACAGTAATAGATACAGCTAAACTTACAAGTATCATGATAAAAATCATTAAAAAAAATACGCCTAAATTTTTACATAGAACTATTTTGTTGGGGAACCGAACCGGCTTACTGCGTAATACACTGCACGATTAACCTCGACCCGGTCACGATATCTGGTTATAAGAACTGTCAAAAAACATATTATAAATTTTTACTACAATTGTATTTGTACTAGATTTTTGTATTGTCTGATTTTAGATTCAATTGTTTTGTAGTTTATATCTTATATCTTTAAACGAGCAATTCTTGTATATATATATATATATTCAGGATCTCGGAAACGGCTCCAACGATTTTTATGAAATTTGGTATACTAGAGGTTTCAGGGCCAAAAAATCGATCTAGCTAGGTTTTATTTATAGAAAATGTTGTTTTGTCGGTATATTTAGCTAATAAATACAATGACATAAAATGTTATTGAATATGAATTCGAATTTCGTCGTCGTTGTTAAGAGTGTCAATAGCTCAGTTGGGAAGTTATCCAGTTTTCTTTTTGTTTTGTTTTGGTATTCAAACAGCGTGGGATCGAATCTCGGTGTTATTATTATTCTGTTTTTGTAATTATTGATTTTTTTTTCATTATTCTATTTTTATTTTTTATTAATATATATATATATCTACATAAATTCGACAAAAATACAACAAAAATATTCCGAGCGAAGCTCGGTCAACCAGATATTTGAATTAATTTGTGTAATGATGAAGTAAGAATATAATTCACCACACCCTCTTCGTGCCCGTGGATGTCGTAGTGACTACACTACGACATCCGACACAGTCAGCAGTGTGCTCCTACTAAGGGGTACACTGCTGACTGTGTCGTCTGTATATAGATGCAGGCGGGCGGCCGTAATATGCATACAGCATTTAAGACAAACTCAAATAAGATCTTATACTAGCCCGTTTGACCAACGTGAGCTAGGGTAATTTCCCTTACAACGTGAGAGTGGCTTAGGCCCAGCTGATATGATGATGATGAAGAAATATACACGGTGACTTTTTATCGTCTTACAAAAAAAAAACCGTAAAAGTATCCAAACAAAGAAACATATCTAACATATTTATAATGTTCAATAGTGGCAGTTATAAAAAATAATAAAATAAAATAAATTAAATAAAACTACTTTTACGGATTATATCGCGTTTGTATTTGATTTATGATTGCCCGACGTTTCGAACACTTTGCAGCATTCATGGTCACGGGCGGACCAGACCAGTTAGTCCGCCCGTGACCATGAATGCTGCAAAGTGTTCGAAACGTCGGGCAATCATAAATCAAATACAAACGCGATATAATCCGTAAAAGTAGTTTTATTTACAATGTGTAGTGCTCGCGTAAACATCAGATATCAAAATAAATTAAAGTTAATATTTTGTAGCAGCCTGTTTATCATGTTTACATTTTAAACAAAGGATATCATGCGGAATTTCGTTAGCCAATCATAGGTACGAAGTCCACGTGGACGGCTTTTACAAAGCGTAATTCCCTACGCTAGATACCTAACAGGTATCCTTTGCGATGCCCGATTGGCGCCGCAATCAAGCGGTGGTAGTACCTACATACTACATCAGCTGTGTTGAGTACCTATGCGCTCGCCACAAGCTGTTTCCTTACTATTTTAATTAGTAATTATTTATAATAACTTTTATTAAAAAATATTCCACTAAATATTGTTTTTAACCTTTTAATTGTATGAATGAATAGTAGATACTGGATACTTTAATTGACCTGCTTTTGTAAGACGACATAAATGTCACCGTGTGTAATTCGATGACATCCACACAAATCCGCGGAGCATCCCTTAAGCGGTATGCCATAGGACATGAGACTGTGAAAATAAGAGAAATAAACTATTCTAGCCGTTTCAATGTCGGTTAACATTCGAATTTTCTTTACAGCATAAGCCGTTGAGCCAATTCCAGAAATGGGTAAAAATATGGCCTTAAACAGGAAAATAAAGTCACACACGTTCCTATCAATATAACAAATAATCATTTATACTCTGTTTGCAAAAACGAGACTTTTTGTAAGGATGATGACAACGGGACAGCCAATTCGAAAACGGAATTGCCTTATTTAAAACGGGACGTATGGACACCTTATCTAAATTGTTTTAATATTATTATATTTCTGTTAGTTTCCCAAATAAGAATGAAAAACATCTAATTTATACAAAAAAGCGTTTGTTGGGTACGCATTAATATGAATCCAAAATAACATTTATTTCCGATCGTCAGGATTTGAATGCCTTCAAAACAATTAGTTAAAACGTTCTAACGGCCCTCAATCAAGTAATTGTAGTTCATAGGCAATTATTTACTTGTCTAGCCTAGCATATATCCCGAGGCTACGGTATTTACCGCGAAATTAATAGTTATACATAGAATAACATAGTTAATTGATAAGAGTGTGGGTGTTAGAATAAAGGTCACAAATTACACTGGTTTATGGTTGAGAAATGTACTACCTACATATAAAAAATCAATAATCTTTATATCACCTGGCAATCAGGACTTATGGGATTATCGCCTTTTGTAAGTAGGTCCATACACAACATTATATCTCATTAGACTGATAGGCGGATGGACTATATAATACCGGAATAAACTATAGGTTACTCCTTGTATAGATAGCTATCTGGCATTAAAAGAGAATCAATATCGGTTAAAATAAACAGATAGACAAAAAAATATTAAACAAGTTTATAGGCATAGGTATTGTGCAAGAGAAGGAAATCTCGAAACAAAACCCTATACCAACACGTCTGACCATCGTGGTATAGTAGGTCAATTGCCCTACCTTAGTGGAGAAGGCCTGAGCCCAATAGTGGGACGTGTATGAGCTGAGATGATGATGATGATTGTACAGTGTGAGTATGAAAAAGTTCAGTATTTTGACATTACAAACAGACACTTCAATTTAATTTGTTACTATTAAAGTATAGATGTATAGAGTATTGATAGAATAGAATAGAATAGCATTTATTGTCACATAATAACTAATAATTAAAATACATGTTTTTAATTTATTTTGACAATAGGGGAATGCTCAGCATTGTGCTGCATAGAAATTATGCAGGGCTGGTTTTCAGAAAACCCCTTTCCTCAAATATATAAGAAAGAAAAATAACAAAAAAAAGAGAAAAGAAAAAAAAAGAAAAAGGAATAAAATAACTTACAATAAGAATGATAACAATATAAATAACATTAATGAATTGAATTATGAAGGATGTGCTTTTGTATGATGAGTTCGCTTTTTCATTTTTGTGTGTATGAGTGTTGAGTGTTTGTTTGATGACATTGAGCCGTAGAAAATCTTACGGTAAACTAAGCTTGGAAATTCTGAGCAGGTCAAGAAAACAAACCATTTTTATGGATTATATCGCGTTTTTTTAATTATAATTTCTCGGCTGTTGGGTACCTATTTAAAATGTTGGAAAATTCAATAATTATGAACAAAAAGAAAACCGACTTCAACCGTTTACTCATAGATGCCTTTGTCAGAACTGGACCAAATTGAACTGCACGGGAAGAATCGGCTTTCAAATAAAAATATAATCACCAAAATCACGCACTCGAAAGTTCCGAAGTAGCAAACAGAAAAAATTACAATTGAATTGGGAACCTCCTCCTTTTTTAAAGTCGATTGAAAATCCAATTCAAACACGATAAAATCTATAAAAATATTTTTATTTCGAATATAGTAACACTCGCATAAATATCAGATATCATTAGATCAACGGGAGTAATAAATTTTAAATACTTATTTAATTCAATTATTGCGACACCTTGGTCTTAAAACTGTATCAAAACTATTACCGTAAGCATGAAAGGTATCATTCGGGTGTCACTTGCGGGATCTGGTCCAGCCATAGTAATTTTTCATTATATCTATTTAACAACTATATCATGATTCAAAAGGTATCACACTGGAGCTATTAATAGGCATGTTGTTGTATGTCATCATCATCTTGCTCTTATCCCAATTACTTGGGGTCGACGCATTATGTCATCTGTTTTGACATATTGCAAAAAGTTTCGGCAATGACTTTTATGACCGGCCGCCTGCCTGACGTCAACCCTCCTTGGGAATGTAATCGTTGACCCAAATGGTACCAGATGGAGTTGGTCCGGGTCAATCTAGGGCTCTTAGTCGTCTTTTACGACACCCACGAGCAAAGCAAGGGTTGGTAGTATTCGAAGCCGCTACCACACAGGCATGTTGTTGTTTGTAATTTTATTTAAAAAAACTAGTAATTTTTTTTATTTCCAAGGGTGGCAAACGAGCAAACAGCATACCTGATGGTAAGGGACACTGCCGCACATGGACCTTTGCAGTACCAGGGGCACAACCAGGCCGTCGCCTACAGTGAAGAAAATACTCTTCTTAAACCTCGTTTAAAGAAGGACATGTCATAGCGCTCGGGAAACACAGCAGCAGGTAGTTCATTCCAGAGTTTGCACGCACGTGGGAGAAATGATCGCTGGAAATGTACAGTTGAAGACCTTAACAATTCCAGGTGAAATGGATGAACCCTGCTACGATGTCGAGTGGTACGTTGGTAGAATAGTGACGGTGGTACCAAGTCAAACAGTTCTTCGGCGCACTCCCCGTGAAAGAGTCGATAGAGTACGCAGAGCGGCCCAAAGTCTCTCCGCTGCTCCAGCGACTCCAATCTGTCCGTAAGATTGTGATTCCCGACGATTCGAGCAGCCCGTCTTTGCAGGGAATCAAGTGGGTCTAGCTGATATTTGGGCGCACCTGCCCAGAGATGTGAGCAGTACTCCACATGAGGACGGACTTGTGGCTTGTATAGCACAAGACGCTGTCTCGGTGTGAAGTACCGCCTGGCTCTGTTCAGGACGCCCAATTTTTTGCTTGCCAATTTGGCTTTCCAAATGACTCCTAAACTGGACTTTGCTCCATATTTCGACGCCGAGGATCCCAATACTCTCAGAAATCGCGAGAGTTACTCTTTGGAACTAAGGCGCCATGACAAACGGGTCCTTCTTTGCAGTGAACGCGCAAACTTGTGTCTTTGTGGGATTGAACTGGACTAAGTTCCGTTCACCCCATTCCGAGGCCCACCCCAGATAGCGCTCGACTTCAGACGCAAGTTGAACCCTTCTAAATGTATTAAAAAAAGACAATCCCACTGAATTTCTTGCCGGATCTTCTCAGTGCGGTCACGTTCCGATCCGGTAGTAATTTAAGTTAAAAAGAAAAAAAAATAAAAAATGACTATATGCAAGTGCCCCCTTTTTTTTTTTTTTTTTTCACGCTGTGGAAATGCATTTACGCACCGTCCCCCGCCGGTGACAGATGGAGGAGTGTGTGGGGCTCGCCGGTCACCATGTGATCGGAATACCCACTAAAACCACAGCGACCCCTTCCGCGCTTTTACGGGGCGCCGGAGAGATCGTCTGATGACATTCAATCCCCGACACCCCAACGCATGGCCGCATGGCCGTCTGGCCACGTCCTATCGTCATTCAGGGCGGTGGAAGGAGTTGCGCATATTGGCGCCTTCTTCTCCCGGGTCGCCGCGCGCGGAGCGAGTCAGCGGAGGCAAGTGCCTCGCGTTCTCGCTCTGCAGCCTCCTTCCTTGAAATAACGGCCTCACAAAATGAGGCCATGGACGACCAGCACCTGTCGCTGTCGAGCATCTGTGTGATAATGGTCGGCAACGACAGGTCTATTCCGAATTCCATCGATAGGACGTGGCGTTGGGGCCCCCAGGCGGGGCAAACTTCCAAAGTGCGGCGCGAATCGTCGATTGCTGCGCCACACTCATGGCACCCTGGGGCCCCTTCTCTTCCAATTCCATGCAGGTACTTACCGAAGACCCCGTGTCCGGTAAGCACCTATATGCAAGTGCCCCTGCGGCGTTTATACATCATTAAAAAAAACAAACAAAACATTCTTAACCCATACATGTCTCACTGTTGGGCTCGAGCCTCTTTCACTACAGGAGGGAAATTGACCTACTACACCACGCTGGTCAGACGTGTTGGTATAGGGTTTTGTTTCGAGTTTTCCGTCTCTTCCATAGATATTATATTCATATCATATCCCTTAGTCGTCTTTTACGATACACACGGGCAAGAGAGGGGGTGAATCGTATTCTTACTTTGTCACCATACGGAAAATGCACCCCTATATTGCAGTAAGGTTATGTTTAATTTTAAATATCAGTCATATTTATCAGTCCTCAACGAGTAAAGTTAATAGATGGTTTAGTTAAAGATTAATCAACAGTTAAGTAATAAAATTAAAATGCAAATATTTACCAGTATGCTAACTCTCGTTGCATAAGATATTTTAATTTAAACAACATTGCCAATATATAGTTAAATCAATTAGGTAAATTACTAGCGACCTGCCCTCGCTTTCCTTCAATTCCAGCTGCTTATTTTAAATCTCCATGTTTTAAATCTGCGATATCGCCTTAGACATTCCCTCGGATTCGAGCAACGTATTGAAAAAAAAAATTGTAGAGGAGAAGAAAAATAGCCTAAGTTACTCCTTAGACAGCTACTTGATAATAAAATATTATCGGTTCAGTCGTTTTGAATATTACCCGGAACAAACAGACAGACAAAAAATTTTTAAACTGGTTTTTAGACATCGTCCAAATAACAGATAGTGCTATAACATGTCTAAGAGATGGCTGCTGACAAAGGTTGGTAATTCCTGAGTCGATTTTTACGACTCCTCGATACAAACGTATGTATGTAAACGTATATCCATACTAATATTATAAGTGCGAAAGTGAGGATGTTTGTTTGTTTGTTTGTTTGTTTGTTTGTAACGCTTTCACGCTTAAACCACCGAACCGATTTCAAAAACTCTTTCACCAATAGAAAGCTATAATATCAGGGAGTAACATAGGCTATATTTTATCCCGGTATTCCCACGGGAACGGGAACTACGCGGGTTTAAGCGACTGAAACCGAAGCGAAGCGAGGGCGGGTTGCTAGTTATACCATATAACGTAAATTTTATGTCGAATTTTCCTTGCCTTGCATCAATGTTGTTTGCCCTTAGTCTTTTTATACGATACTCACGGGCAGAAGAGGGAATGATTAATAATATCCTTACTTCGTCACCACATGGGAAAAAGCTTATTTCATCTCAGCCCACATAAGTCTTATTATTGGGTTTGAGCCTCCTCCATAATCGGAGGTGATCAGACGTATTGGCATAGGGTTTTATGTCGAATATAACTTTTCTTGCATAGATGTTATTTGCATAATGTGTTCCTGAGTCGTCTTTTACGACATCCATGTGCAAGAGAGAGAGTGGCCAATTGTATTCTTACCCTGTTACTAAACGAAAAAAAGCCTAATTACTTCAAAATATTTCTTAATAAATATAGAGTTTTATATTATTAATATAACAAACATTCGATAAAATAAAATACAACGCAACTTAAAAGTGAAATTATTTAAATGGAATGAACAATGCGGAACTGTAAGTCCAATGTTCGACCTTGATAATAAACACACCTACCTTATCATTTACTATAACTGTAGATTGACAGCTGTTTTGAATACTCGACTCGGCTGAGCAGCGTTTGGAAAACTTAAGAGGAACTTGTCGTCAGTGTCTGAAAACAAAGGTTTATAGCCAGTGTGTGTTACTTACCAGCGATGATATACGGCACTAAAACGCCCTCTCTAAATATCGGCTTCATAAAAAAGTTCAACGTCGCTCAATGTGCTTTGAAGAGGGCTATGCTTGATATTTCTCTATGTGAATTAATGTAATAGAATCCAGAATACGGAAAGGCGTAGGAAAACGGGTGTAATAATAGCACGCAGAATTAGCACGTTGGTATTGAAATGCAGGCTATATTGCTCGTCGAACCGATAACCGTTGGGGAAGAAAAAGATTCTCGAATGGCGACCACGCATGGAACGACACCGCTTAGGACGTTCCCCTACTAGGTCGATTGTAAGGAAGCGTTAAATACAAGTGGTACAAGACCGTGCCATTTTCGTGGTGAGGCCTATGTCCAACAGCGGGCGTCTACGGATTGATGGATGGTTTTAAATACTCAAGCCACGAATATATTACCGGCCTTAGGGTGGTGCACCTACGCCAGTCTACCGTTTTATTAGAACCCATGCCTAGAAGACTCTGTACGTCCTTTTTCCGGCAATAGATAGGAACAGAACATCGCAAAGTTTTAACGGGTAGATGGTGTCGTACACCTGGAGTTCCGCATAACTCTCATACCCGTAAGGTGGAAGAGTTATGCTCGAGTTAAAAAAAACTACTACTATCTTAGCTTAAATATAGATTGCCATTCTAGAATATAAAAGTAATAGATAAAGAATACAAATATAAGAAAATGACTTTATTTCTTATATGGTAGGAGCACCCTATCGATAGTCGTCTGTCTATAGCCGCGGGACGGTCCATCCGGTTTAGTACCACACTCTCGCAGAAAATCGATATCTGAGTATTAGCAATTTATTACTGCACTTCGTTCGGTGGCCAAAACTGCCGAAAGCCCAACTTTTTTAGGTTATTTGCATGTGGTGGGTTTTGATGATACATTTTGATGATTAGTATCACCGAAACTCATTACAAGCATTCACATAGGTTCTGCAAGTGGAGTTTGTACGAGCAATAAAATTATGTAAGTCGACATCGACATAGTGACGTGACGTGTTAACGCCAAGACTGTGTCTGTAGTTATGTCAATACCACTATATCTATGCCGATCGATATCGAAACCTTATAAACATAAAAAGTTCTATTTTATAAATTCTAATTTAAGATGAAACAATCTGAATATTCAATAACAACTATTTGTTATGAACAACAACACAATAACAACTGTTTGTTTTAAGTTTTCACGTCTGTCGGCAGTCCTCATGACAACTTTACATTCTTTTATTATCATTATTATTTGGTATACTTTCACAGCGAGATTTAGTTATAAATTAGTCACGTTCGTACTTTCTCTGGTTAAGAATACAATTACAAATAGAGATTTCTTGTGATTCAATAGATAAGTAGCCATTAGCTTAAGTGCTAAAAAACCTTCATTAGATCCATCAGCTGATTAAAGTTTGTTAAGACTTGCCTAAGGGAAAACAGTAACAAAATTGAGAACAGGCTTGTCACGCTTTTTTGAAGACAGTCTATGATCCGGTCACAGTCTATTTATTTATTTATTTTTAGGATTACCAACGAAAAATGCACAAAAATGTAGTAAAAAAAAATCACATGGATCATGTTTTGTGCTCTTTCAGTTACAGTCTAATAGAGATAATAGTTTAAATGTATTGGTCATGCTCACTGAAGGGTCTGCTTGCGATAGCTACGAGGAGCGGGTCACTCCCTTCCCTCCATTGTGGTTGAGGGGAGTGATGGCTGCTCTAGTGGTTAACTCGTGATCGGGTGCCGCTTGCGGGATCTGGTCCAGCCATGGTACTTTTTCGTTATATTTAATAACTGTATTGTATGATAGTTCGAAAGGCATCACACTGGAGCTATTAATAGACACGTTGTTGTATATTATCTTATTTAAAAAAAAATAGTAAATGACTAAAAAAGAAGACAAGCCCACTGAGTTTCTTGCCGGATCTTCTCAGTGCGTTCCGATGCGGTAGTAATTTAAGGCAAATGTAAAAAAGTAACCATATGTAAGTGGCCCCGCGGGGTTTATGCATAATAAAGGATTTGAATTTGTATTTTTCTCAATTAAACACAATCAGTTGAATGAATTTCTACATAATTTCTTCTTAAGAAAACACTGTTAACACGACGAAGAATGTAATATTGACACTTATGTCATAAATGTAAAATATATGTGTGGTGACAGAATAAGAATACAATTCACCACCCAACATCTTACCCGTGGGTGTCGTAAAAGAGGACTAAGGAATACAATATGCATTTAACGTCTAACCAAAGTCACCGGGACATAGACTCGAAAAGTTGCTCGATAGAGTACCGGTACCAGTATCCTACTGGACGGATCAGTGATAATAAGGAGGAATACCGTTGGCCTGCCCCCATCGCGTGTGATAAGTACTGTCTACGGCAGGTTATAGGTCGCCTGCTATCCCCACCTCGGATGGATCTGGCCTGTGATTATGCTATAGCCTGGCCCCAAAAAAAATCCCCTAAAAATTCTCAAAAATCTAAGAGATCTTAGTCGTCTTTTACGACACCCGCGAGCAATCTGAAGGCTCGTAATATTCGCAGGCGCCACCATAGAGCAAGAAAATAAATTGTGCGATCCACAAATTCAAATTCAAATCCTTTATTATGCATAAACCCCGCGGGAGCACTTACATATGGTCACTTTTTTTACATTTTACCTTAAATTACTACCGGATCGGAACGCGACCGCACTGAGCAGATCCGGCAAGAAACTCAGTGGGATTGTCTTCTTTTTTATTCATTTACTATTTTTTTTAAATAAGATAATATACAACATGTCTATTAATAGTTCCAGTGTGATGCCTTTCGAACCATCATACAATACAGTTATTAAATATAACGAAAAAGTACCATAGCTGGATCAGATCCCGCAAACGGCACCCGATCACGAGTTAACCACTAGAGCAGCCATCACTCCCCTCAACCACAATGGAGGGAAGGGAGTGACCCGCTCCTCGTAGCTACCGCAAGCAGACCCTTCAGTAAGCATGACCAATACCATGTGCCACAAACATAAAACACAGATTAAATAACAAATTCGTTTGGCAAAACACGCTACGCTTTACAATTATAGTAACAACAACAGAATAAACATGTATGTAACACCTTTTGAAATAATGAGAAAATGCCTGAATGAGGAGCTGCTCTCATAACCAGTCTGTATTATCATCAAGATAATCCGAGATTTTATAATAACCTTTTCTACAAAATCTACTCTTGATTGCTTTTTTGAACTTATTAACTGGCACATCTCGAATATTAATAGGTAATTTCTTGTAGAAGCGTATACATTGCCCCATGAAGGATCTGTTAACTCATTGAAGACGAGTACTATGTACAACTAATTTATCCTTATTCCGAGTATTTACATGATGAATGTCACTATATTTTTCAAAGTTACCGATATTTTTCTTTACATATAATACATTTTCGTATATATCTTGAGATATAACAGTCAGAATATTTATCTCTTTAAATTTCTCTCTTAAAATGTCACAAATTGTTATTTTAAGTTGGAATGTAATTTATGTTCGTTTACTGTAAGTTTGTTAAATCCCCCACAATACAAAGATATGTCAATATTGAAGGGTCTTTATAAGAGAAGATTAAAATTATATATACCGACCTTAAATCGGTACGTCACCATTCGAAAATGTCAGAGGCGGATTTGCTTTCGCAACCATGACATTCGAGTTTGGCTCACGAATTTTTTCCATCTGTTCCACGTATCCAAACGATCAATATACCAAAACTTGTAAGCATTATTAAGATGATTAAGAATAATTCTGTTTTGCACTAATATTAATGTTCCAATGAACATACCCAGCAAAGTTCGTTCTTAATTATAAGCGCAGTTTTTTCTTCGACGTGATTTTTTCCATGTTTACAAGATATGTATTCATTTTGCTAAAGTTATTTTCAGTACTTTGTAATTAACTAGCTTTTGCCCGTTATTTCGTCTGCGTGGAATCGATAATGGATACGAAATAGAAAAAGAACGATGGTGTTAACAAATCATTTCCCACTACAGTCTCTGAAAACCTTTGAATAAGAATGATTATTATAATTTTAGTAATATTACTTATGTAGTATCTAAAGATCAATTTTTACGTAGATGTATTCCAAACATCTACATTTTGTGAACACGAACGGAAATAAATCCCTAAGCACAAAACTGCAAAATATAATTTATCTATAAAAATGATAAATAAATTAGCTGACCCAACAGACGCTGTTCTGTGTAGATCTAAAAAAATATAAAATGAATTCTCCTTGAAATCGATCGCAGCTCCATGTACTGCGCCCAATTACTAATTTAAACCATTCTCGAATTGAACACAGACAAACTCGAACACAGACAAAAAATTATCGTAATCGATCCAGCCGTTTAAGAGGAGTTCAGTCACATACACACGGACATCAATCCATCCATCCACACATCCATAGACGTCCACTGTTGGACTTAGGCCTCGCAACAAGGATGCCATTCGGCACGATCCTGTTCCACTTGCATCCAACAGTTCCCTGCGACTTTCAAAATGTCGTCATACCACCTAGTCGGGAGTCGTCCTATGCTACGTCGTCCAATTCGTGGTCGCCATTCGAAAAACTTTCTTCCCCAACGGTTATCAGTTTGACGAGCGATGTGACCTGCCTATTACCACTTCTTCGGCCTATGTCGGTTTCACCCGTTATTGTACGGATTTCCTTATTCGGAATTTTATCATATAGAGAAATACCGAGCATGGCCCTCTCCATAGCACGTTTAGCGACTTCGAGCCTTTTTATGAAATCGACACACAGACAGAAGATTCTTAGGTTTCCTTAGGCTTTTTATAAAGAAAAAGAAACAACCTGTACTAAGTAATTAATCCTTGTATTGCGAGGGACTTCACAAATATATAATTAACGGACACAAATTACACCCAGACTCAGCACACCGATTTTTGGATCGCACTAAGTGTTATCCTACGTAGAATTCGAACCCGCGATACTGGCACTGTAGGTATTTTAACCACTGTACCATCTGTACAATCAATTTTATATACAAAGATAATTAAAATGACTGTTACATAAAATCTATTTTTATGATATAAACTAGTTTTTTATTTGTTGGCAACTGCATAAGCTTTATGCATGTTAGGCAGTGATTACTAGGAAATGACTACACAATACTTGTTTTTTGGTATTTAACAGCGTATAATACTTTTTATTTTCCGCGTATTTCAGTTATAAAAAATATAACAAAAAGTATATATATAGTGTATGTAGTAAAAAAGTAAATGAATATTGGCTACCGCGTTTACTTTGGCCAAGCTCGCTTCGCTTCGGTTTTAGTCGTTTTACCCGCGTAGTTCCCGTTCCCGTGGGACTACTGGGATAAAATATAGCCTAGATTACTCCCTGATATTATAATATCAGGGAGTATAATAATGGAAAGCTATAGCTTTCCATTATTATACTCTCTAGCTATAGCTTTCCATTATTATACTCCCTGATTACCCCTACTATTATACTCCCTGGTGAAAGAATTTTTGAAATCGGTCCAGCCATTTAGAAGATTATTTTAGGATAGGTGTCGTGCAAATAACCGTGTGAGCATGAAAAAAGCCTATTATTTTGACATTACAAACAGACACTCCAATTTTATTTATTGGTATAGATTAGATTAAGTTAATTTTTATTACTTAGATTAAAAATAGTAGTAATCCTTCTTATTTTCGCTTGATTACTAAATGTAACAGAGGACATATTTTTAACCAAATTACTTACGTAGCGGAGATGCGAATGTTGAGATGGGTGTGTGGTGTGGACAAGAAGGGATAAAGTGAGAAATGAAGACATTAGAGGAAGTTTGAAAGTTGTGCCAGGGACGGCAAAGTTAGAGTAAACGGCTTTTTTTTTTGGGGTAGGCTGCGGTCGGCGCGCTCCTAGCACCACTCCGTCCGGGGCGACAGAGGGGCGTAAGCACGCACATCCGCAACCCACCTGAGCACCACGTCGCCTTCGTCGTTGGGCCGACCACCGGAGCAGGGTTACTTGTCATCAGTAGTCGGCCCGACGGCATACCCCCTATTTGGGGTACCCTCTCATCGACCGACGTCCCCCCCTTGGAGAGGACGTCAGTCTTTCCTCATGCGGTCGGCCTCTCGTCGGGTGACGGACTAACTCCCCGGTCACGACACCCGCGGCCTCGGCTAGGGCGGCATGACGCGCAGTTAATCGCGCCTGCGCCGTGTCCTCACCGCAATCGCAGTGCGAGCATCCATGCCCCGTCAAGACCTGCACCAGTCGGAAAGAAAGCACCCGTGCCGCCGTTTTAGCCACTGCATCAGCACCGGCCGGAAGGCCTCCAAAATTAGAATTTTTAAGAAAAACTTAACGACTATGTAAACTTTTCTAATGTAATCTTTTTTCGACTATATAAACTTTTCTATCTTTATACCTATATCTATGGTATATGTATATAAATCTTCTGTTCGTATGTTTGTAAATGAACTCCTTCTAAGTGGCTGGACCGATTTTGATGTTTTTTTTAGCTATTCCGATGGATATGAGAATGGTTTAGATTAATACTTGGAACCGGTTTTGTTCGTTTTTTTTTTTATTTGAACAGAACAACGTCTGTTGGGTCAGCTAGTATATATATATATATATATATATATATATATATATATATACTCACTTTTATTTTTATAAACAAATAATGTATTTACAAATAATTATTCAGAACGAATTGAGCTCATCTTACTTATGAATTATTTTAAAAAATCTTATATATAATTCTATAAATTTAATACAAATAAAATGGTCAATTAATTTTAAATGACAAGGAAGCCACGAGTCAAACTTAAAAACTAAATGACCCCACGTACGGACCCCGCCCCAAAAGTACCTATTAAACTGGCTGCGTTACCGCGCTGGATTGCCAGCGAGACCTGTTGGACAATAAACCACCCAGAGCGCGGATCCCGCCCCTTTCCTCGCAGGCGCCTCCCAAGCTCCTGCACCAGTGTCTTAGCTTCAGAGCCCCACGGTCCAGCCGTCTCAACAGCAAAAGGGACAAAATCATACGCCGACTCCAGGCAAGCGTATTTGGAGTGTTTCACTCTTGCGGCCATCTCGGCGCCGCCCCCAGCGCACTGTTGGGTGGCGGAGAGATGACAAGCCGCAAAAGTACTAACACATGTGGCATCCCAGATGAGACACCGACCCTTCCGCCACGGAATCAGCGTAAGGCCATCCGGCCGTTTGCCGTCCAAACGAGAAAGACCCGGGGGCTCCAAAACGCATGGAACCTCGGCGGAAACGAAAGCCCGCCGAATTATCTCGTTAATAGCGTGATGACGGGGCCTTCGTCCCGCACATCGCACATAACTCAAGCCGTGCAGACCGGACGAATCAACATGCGTACCGCATATGCAAACATGGGGTTCACAAACTCCGCACCCCAAACGCAAACCCACTGCCACCCTAAGGGAGTCACCATCTAGAAGCGTGCCCATATTAGGAGAAGGTAAGGCATGCAACCAGGCCCCTGACTCCGGCCTCGAGGCGGCAGTAAGACGCGCCAACTCGACCCCCGAGCTGTTTCCTCGCATTTTAGAGAATAAGTACCTCGAAGTACCTTCGTCCCAGCCACGTTGGCATCCCGGCCTCTCCGGCAAGTTAACTCCTGGGTAAAGAGCCGACCAGCTACTCAAGACCTCAGACTGGAAAGGTATGCAGATCACGTCACCGTTAGGTGAGAGTATTTGAGTGACAAGCTCCGCAGACCCAAAAGAAGAGGCCAAAAAAGCGGCCGGACCAGTTTCCCGCAACCGCCGGACACCCAGACCACCGTGCCGAATAGGCAAACTCGCTTGGCACCATTGCGACTCATTAAGACTCACGTTAATAGTCTCTTCAAGTAGACGTTTAATAGCACAGTCGAAACGATCTACCTCTTCCGGAAACTGCCATGAAGGAGCCGTTCGCACCACGTAGGTCAATTTTGGCATAGCGAAACAGTTTCTCAAAAGAGTCAGAGAAACATGAGCCGGTAGGTGCCTGAAATGGCCAGCTAGTGACGCCAGAGTTTCAGTTTTTGTCCGTAGACACTCCTGCACACCGTCGGGGAAAACAGGAGCACCCAACAACTGCAATGACTTACGGTCAACCATCTTGAGGCCCGGTATAAGAAGACTGAATCTGTCGCAGTCTGCGGCTGCCCCTGGACTGCAAGGATACAATTCACACTTCGAAGTGTTTACCTCCAAGCCAATCTCCCCCAAGGCCGGAAAAAGTAACCTTATGTCCCTCTCCACTGCAGCAATGTCACCACCAATCGTGCCGTCGTCCAAGTACCAGATGTTGAGAGGAGCTTCAAGAGACGAAATGGCCTTGTGGATGCCCAGGCTGAAGATCAAAGGACCAAGCGGATCCCCTTGCTGGGCACCCACCTGGGACAGGATGCAAGTTTTGTTAAACGACAAGTTACTAGGGGAGGAGTAACATTGATACAAAAAAGGAAAGATAGCCGGAATCAAAGTCTTCACCTCCGAAAGTATGACGTCCCTTTCGATGCAGTTGAAGGCATTGCGAACGTCGAGCTTCAATATAACATCCGCACTGCCCTCACGCAACGCAAAAGCCCGCGTGGCATGAATGGCTGCTTCGCAGCCGAGCTGTGTGCCGAACCCTACTTGGTGAGGCTGTAAGAAATTTGCCATGGGATTTTTTACTGCATGACAACACAATTTGGCAACTAGACGACGAAAAGTACTACCCACAGCTATAGGCCTTATACCTCCGTCTTTCTTTTGAAGGGCACACAAAGACGCACCATAGAGGAACGGGCAAATGTCCGGATTCAACTTCCCCTTCAACATAAAGTTACACAGACCAGTAACCGACTCCAACAATCTCAGGCCATTGTCACCCGACGCTGGGGATACAAGCTCCTTCAGATGGTCTGGGCGCAAACCATCGAGGCCTGACGCCGATCCGCGCTGAAATGACTGCAGGGCGTCAGCAACGTCGGTCACCTTCACAGCAAGGCAGGGTGGAGAAAGGTCGGACGCAGGAGGTACATAAAGAGGATGGGAGGGAGCAGGGTGCTTTTCCTTAAGCGTAGATAAGGTATTCTCATCGGAAGGAGCAAACGAACACTCTGACGTCAACAAACGAGCCGCTCCTTTAAGGTCCCCATCGTAGACCTTGGCCTCTACAGCTTTATAGATTGAAAGAGGCTTACGAACCCAATCCTCTTCCAACAAGTCCCACTGACAACCCTCAACATTAGCTTTAACCTTGGCTGTTAAAGACTTCCCGTCACCCTGTTCAGGCACTCTAAGAGCCGTGTATGCAAAAGTTAATAGAGCAAACCAGTCCTTTGAACAGTTTGATTGAAGGCATTGTTCTATCAGTGACGAAAGTTTGCCCGCTGCCAAGCATCTCGCACCTTTGGGCACGTGCCGGAGGACACGCACCTTGTCTTTAAGCACTGGCAGGTCATTCAAATTAAAACTACTGGGGCCGCTATCTACATGTGATTCCACCGTAGAACCACCTGAGGGCCCTGAGACGCCCACGTCGGGAGGGCTGAGTGACAAGACATCCTTATGTTTTCGACCAATGTGAACGCGCAGCCCATGGGGTACAGTGTATAACTTAGCTGAGTTCGGACAATGGGGGCAGGGGGCACGCGTGGGAGTAGTCATCTCGTTATACAACCGTCACAATAAGTGCAAACAACAATCTTATTTATAGAAAAAGAATTCGTACACTCATACAAACACAAAATAAAATTAATACTATTTGAAAAGCCTCCCTAAACAATATAGCATCCATATAAATATGCACAACTTTAACAAGAATACTACACGATAAACACAGTCAACAATCTTAAAAACAAAAAAAAATAATATATATATATATATATATATATATATATATACATATATATATATATATATATATATACATATATATATATACATATATATATATATATATATATATATCCGTATAACATATCAAATGTGTATCTTCTCGAAAATTAATTTACTTATAATCTTGATTTCTTACACTTCCAGGACCGCTAAAGATTTTTCTTATAAAAAAATGTATCTTAAAGGTCACAATTACAGAATTCCTTAATGTTATTCTTTGTTATGATTATTGTTATTTTTTTGTTATGGTTCCTTATTGCTATCGACAAAGTAATTAACTTAAAATTACACGCACGTGGAAGCATGTTTCGATTATTATCAAACACCTAAACTAAACATATGCGTATACGCAATATATATTTAACCTTGTAACCATCATGGCTTTCACGCGAAATTAACCTTTAACATATTTACATTAGAACACATTCTTACTTAAACCGGAAAATTAACCTTCAGAAAGCGAACAAGATTTTTTTTATTAATTACATCTCTTTATTAAAATTAGGACAATGGTTTTTATAACTATATAATTAAGTAATACTCGAAAGTGGATTGCGAAATTGTTCAAATTATGACAGTTGAAGGTCAAGGTCAAATTTATAATATTATCGAGTTCAATAATTCATATGAATTATAATATCTGTGAATCGATAATGTGTGGCCGACATTTTAACGATGTTGTCCTTGAGTTTTTGCTTCGTCAGTAGAACTAAAGAAACTATATTGTTCCCGAGATCCATTGAACGATAATTAGACATGACATGTTAATTATACCCAGTAGGTTATTGAGATTAAACATGACGTAATGTTTTAATAGTAACCATTCATTAGCCTCGTAGACTTTAACTCGTAGACAGAGGTCTCTCTTAAGTAGGGCCATGCCATAATCACCACGCTTGGCAGGCGAGTTGATGATCGCGGTCGGTGTTATATATTTTGCTACAGTTTCATTTTATAAGATTAACCGTTATCCACTCACCTGGTGCTACCCTCAGCTGATTGTTACCACTCCTACGGGGAAGAAGGGGTGACAACAAGAGCATACTATGTTACTTATTAATCCATACTAATATTATAAATGCGAAAGTAAGGATGTTTGTTTGTTTGTTTTTTTGTAACGCTTTCATGCTTAAACCACCGAACCGATTTCAAAAATTCTTTCACCAATGGAAAGCTATAATATCAGGGAGTAACATAGGCTATATTTTATCCCGGTATTCCCACAGGAACGGGAACTACGCCGCGGGTAAAGTGACTGAAACCGAAGCGAAGCGAGGGCGGGTTGCTAGTATATTATAAATAAAATTATTTTCACGGATTTTATCGCTTTTGTATTTGATTTTTGATTGACCGACGTTTCGAACACTTCTCAGACTTCATTGTTATAAGCGGTAGAGTGCGAAAGACCAAATAAAATCAAATACAAATGCTATAAAATTCATAAAAATGTTTTTATTAATAATATACTAGCTGACCCGATGGACGTTGTTCTGTTTAAATCTAAAAAAATAGTAAAAGGAATTCTCCTTGAAATCGATCGCAACGCCACCTACCGGGTCCAATTGTGAATCCGAACCATTATCGAATTCTCTTGAATACACACAAAAACTTTCATCAATATCGGTCCAGCCGTTTAGGAGGAGTTCAGTGACATACACACGTACCCAAAAAATATGTATATGTAAAGATAATAGTCGCGTAAACATCAGAAATCATTGTATCTAATAATACATTTCGGATATTTAAATATGTCTTTGTTTTATATAAAACTAGCAACCCGCCCTCGCTTCGCTTCGGTTTCAGTCGCCTTACACGCATAGTTCCCGTTTCCGTGGGAATACCGGGATAAAATATAGTCTATGTTACTCCCTGATATTATAGCTTTCCATTGGCGAAAGAATTTTTAAAATCAGTTTGGTGGTATAAGCGTGAAAGCGTAACAAACAAACTTACTTTCGCATTTTATAATATTAGTAAGGGTGTCTCCGTTATTACATACAATATTTATTTAAATTAGCCTAAGCACTTCCTACCTGTTAATAATATCCTTATAGCAAATTTTGTCACACATAATTCAGCTGTTTAGATAAAAAATCTAGCAAATAAAATATCCATCTAATATGCAAATTTTTATCATTTAAATTTGACATTTAAGATTTTTATCGCGAGATAAAAGCCTTATATGTTGTTAATTAACTTACGTATAATAATACGTAAGTTTCAAATGAAATTATGGAAGTTTCATTGGTTACTTTTTCTATTACTGTTGATAGCCAACGAGCAAATAGCACATCTGATGGTAAGTGATACTGTCGCTTATAGACCTTTGCTAGGTCTCTGCCTACCCTGCTTACCGGACGTGGGGTCTTCGGTAAGTACCTGCATAAAATTGGAAGAGAAGAGGCCCCAGGATGTCATGAGTGTGGCCCGCTAATCGACGATGCGCGCCACACACTGAAAGTATGCCCCGCCTGGGGGCCTCAGCGTCACGTCCTGTCAACGGAGATAAGAACAACGGACCTGTCGTTGCCGACCATCATCTCCAAGATGCTCGGCAGCGACAGCTGTTGGTCGTCGATGGCCTCCTTCTGTGAGGCTATCATGACAAGGAAGGAGGCCGCGGAGCGTGCCCCCGAGGCGCTTGCGTCCACTGACTCGCTCCGCCGGCGGCGACCAGGGAGGAGGAGACGCCGTTATTCTTCTTTCGTTCTTCGTTACTTCTTTTCCCACCACCCTGAATGATGACAGGACGTGACCAGACGGCCAAGCGTTGGGGTGTCGGGGAAAGAATGTGATCAGACGATCTCTCCGGCACCCCGTAAAAGCGCGGAAAGGGCCGCTGTGGTTTTAGTGGGTATTTCAGTCACATTTGTGGCCAGCGAGTCCCACACACACTCCCGTCTGTAACCGGCGGGGGAATAGTGCGTAAATGCATTTCCACAGCGTGAACAAAAAAAAGGTCTCTGCCTAGCGTGAACATTGAAATTCGGTGATACTAAAGGCATCATGAAAACTCACTACACGTAAATACTGTCAGAAAGTTGGCCTTCCAACCTCGCTTAACGAACGAGGTGCTGTAATAAATTGTTATTACCCAGACGCCAATTTTCTGCGAATGTGTGATACCCCGAACTAAATGGCCCGCGGCTGTAAGTAGAAGACAATCGACAATGCCAACTAATTCTGTAGCGCGTAGATATAAATATCTATAATAACGATAACTTATTGGACGTGAGACATCTTAGTCCTCCCGTGGCCATGAACGCTGCAAAGTGATCAAAACACCGCAAAATCAAAAATCCAATACAAATGTGATAGTATCCGTGAAAATAGTTTTTGGGATTTCGTATCCAAAGGGTAAAAACGGGACCCTATTGCTAAGACTTCGCTGTCTGTCCGTCCTTCTGTCTGTCACCAGGCTGTATCTCAAAAACCGCGATAGCTAGACAGTTGAAATTTTTGCAAATTATGTATTTCTGTTGCTGCTATAATCACAAATACTAAAAACAAAATAAAGTAAATATTTAAGGGGGGCCCCCATCCTCTCATACAATAAACGAGATTTTTTGCCCTTTATTGCTCAATATCGATACTGGCAATAGGGAGGCACTTGTTTACCTAGCCAATGGTACGGAACCCTTCATGCGCGAGTCCGACTTCCACTTGACCGATTTTTTATATTTATAATGTGTAATACTCTCGTAAACATCAGAAATAATTATTTTTGGTTTTATTTCGAAGTTTTCTTCTATGACACAGATGTTATGGTTCTCTTAATAGTCTTTTACGACACATACGACAATATAAGGGTGTGTATTGTATTCTTACTCCGTCACCACACGGAGGGTCTCTTCACATAATATTAAAAACTTTAAATATTTTTTTCCGTGTGATGACGGATTAAGAATTTAATTCAATACCTCCTCTTGCATGTGAGTATCGTAAAAGACGACTAAAGGATTAATATGCATTTAACATCTATGCAAGAGAGGAAAAACTTGAAATTAAATTCTATACTAACAGGTCTGACCAGCGTGGTATTGTAAACTAATATCGTGGAAAAGGCTCGAGCTCAGCAGTGGGACATATATGAGCTGAAATGATGAATGACGATGAATAAAAAAAAGTTTTAACAAAACCGTCGAAAACAAGAGGAGAGGTTTGAGGACCAAACAACAAATAAGGCATATATTTCTTGCATTATTTGTCTGACATTTCTGTATATAGATTTATCACACGAACTCCTTTGTTCTTACTTGTAATAGACACAATTGAACAGTAATTTTCTAAAGTTCGAATTCGTGATACAAAACAAATAATCTGCGATATCTTGACAGTTGTGTCTTATAATCACTTATAATGCTCCGATATGAATCAGTGTTGCCAAATTGTTAAAAATTCTAAATAGCTAGTAATTAAATATAGTTATACGCATATAACACCTATGCAAGAAAAGGAAAACTCTAAACAAACTTCTATACCATGCTGGTCAGATAGGTAAGGTCAATTTCAATCCCATTATGGTGGAGGTTCGAACCCAGCAGTGGGACATATATGAGCCGAGATGAAAATAATTAAATATCCTTATTTTTTTCCGTGTAGTGACGTAGTAAGAATACAATTCATCTCTCTTACCCGTGGGTGTCGTAAAAGCCGACTAAGGGTTCTTGTGCATATAATAAAGGCACAAGAGAGGGAAAACTTGAAATAAAACCCTAAACTAACCTGTCTAAACAGCATGGTATAATAAGGTCAATTTCACTCCCATTGTGGAGGAGACTCGAGCCCAGAAGTGGGACCATACATGAGCTAAATTGAAAATAAATTAATATACCATTTTTAAAAGCAACTCTATTAAGGAATATATATATCCATTAGCTGTGGTAAACCACAAACTTTAGTGTATGCAAATTACACTCAAGACCTAAGCGCGAGTCTTGCTAATAAGCATTGTTTTGTTCGGGAATACTCAAGGCTGAAAATTTTATCACTTTGTCATTTATGAAGTTTAAAATGTTATTACGAAAGTGGGGTAGGGTCTATTCACAAAATTACGTGTCCTTGCACCTACGAGGATTTTGAAATAGCACTGAAATACTTCAGGCGTTCATTGTGGATTATGATACAGCCAAAATCTCTTACATTATATTTGGTAACTGATCAGACGGTTTGGTATAGAGTTTTATTTAGACTTTTCCTTCTCTTACCTAGATGTTGTGTGCATAATTAATCAGTCAGTCGTCTTTCACGACACCCACGGTCAGATTGGATGAACTGTCAAAATTGATAATATTTAAGCGTCACCGCGGTGTTCTTACATAAAAAACTGAGAGAGGAGAAGGTGCTTGCACGAAGTAGTAGTTAAGATACCGATCTACCGTGGGTTCGAATCCCATGCAGGACAACACTTTGTGCGATCCAACAAATAGTTGTGCCGAGTCTGGATGTAATTTGTCTGTGTCCAGGAAAGGCTCCCGCAAAACAAGGATTGTTTCGTTACTACAGGGTGTTTTTAGAAAAATATATATAACGAATCCCAGTGTTACAAGGTTTCTGGACGAGTTTCAGTGTCATTCTCCTGGTATCTACTCATCCATTTTTTTACGACGCCCAAGGGAAAGTGACATTGTTTTTAGCTCTTTACCCCACATGTTATAGTCAAATAAATATTATGAACCACGTGATGTAGTTTTAAATTCAATACGCAATAAACTAATGTATATTTTTTTCATAATTTCAGACCAGTGGTGATTTGAAGCATTCAGCGGCGACACGTAACGCGGGCATAGTCCACGGGTACTACACTTTCATTGATTCAGACGGCAAACATCGCACCGTGTATTATTCAACCAAAGACAGCAAAGGGGACGTTCAAAAATCACCTACCTCATTATAACCCTTCAAATTATAATTGTATTTTCCGTGTGGTGACGGAGTAAGAATACAATTCACCACTCTCTCTCTCTCTTACCTGTGGGTGTCGTAAAACACCATATCGCACCTTTATTCCAATACCGTCACTATCATAAATAAGCAAATTATACAGAAGAGCTATTTAAAGATTTATGACAAACATTAACTAATATAAATAAGGGCATATTACCGTTTCAGGAATAATTGTTTTTTATTTTTATCTTTTTAATAACTATTATTGCTATTAAGACACATTTTTTTTTTCATTTTAATTATTATTAATTAGTGGATATAAATAATTTAAAATATTGACATACACATTTTCGAAAAAAATGAAAAAGTTAAGTAGAATTAAAATATAGGAATTGAAACAATATATAAATTCAGTGTTCAGCAAATAGATGACATTAAAAACAGTTTTTCGAAATATTTCGTTTAGTGACGGTATTGGATTAAATTATGATATGCAAATAATATTTATAAGGAAAAGGAAAACTCGACATAAAACCCTATGCCAACACATCTGGCCAGCGCGATGTAGTAGGTCTATTTCCATCCCATTGTGGAGGAGGCCTGAGCCCAACAGTGGGACTTATGTGGGCTGAGATGATAAACTATAATTGACTACATTAATATCATGTAAATAATTGATAAAATAGAAATAAAGAAAGAAAGAAATCATTTACTTCCAGCTCATATATGTATGTCTCACTGTTGAGCGTAAGCCTAGTAGTCCACGTAGGAGTAAACTTAACCTACTATACCACACTGGTCAGACGTGCTGGTATAGAGTATCATTTCGAGATTTTCATCTCTTTTACGACATTTACAATGAGTTCAGTGGGTGACGAATTGTATTATTACTCTGTCACAACACGGATAAAAAGACAGTAAATTAATGAAATTAAAAATAATAATTATATAGTGTATTTTCTATACACCATAAACATGTTATTAATAATAAAATATTCTATGTGATTTAATCACGTTAGTCTTCTCTTTTCTTCTTTTAATTATTTTCCTTGTCAGCATATACAACTCGACTATTAGACACGGGCCTCAATAGACGATTAGACTATCATACCGCAATACCAAAAGGACGCTATCCCCCCTAATTCATTCTTGGAATTATTATCATCATCATACCGCCCATTGCAGTCTACTGCTGGATGCATGCCTCCATCATGCTTCACCACAGAGTGCGATCCTGTGCGGTTTGCATCCAACGACGCCCAGTAACTTTCAACCGGTCGTCGGTCCACCTAGTGAGGGGGCGTCCTACGTTGTCCGATACATGGTAGCCACTCAATAGCCTTTCTTCCCCAGCGGTTATTGTTTCGTCGAGCGATGTGGTCTGTCTATTGCAAATTCTTCGTGCTATGTCAGTTACACCCGTTCTACAGATTTCTATATTTCGGAATATTGGAATACCTACTAATATCTCGGCATATCTACGGTAAAAGAGAAATGGTAGCTGGTTGTACTCTTTCTCCATCACCGTATTCCTGTGTATTATCACCTTGCTCGTATCACAAGTGCTTGGTGTTAACGTAAATCTCTTCTTCTATATAATTCTATCACAGCTCATCTCTGCTTTTTCCCGCTCTCTATCTACGTCAGTGTCAATCCATCTGTCTTTTCCTCGGTATTTCAATACTCCTTAAGTCTTTGATATACAAATTTAAAACCTTCCTAACATTACTTTCATTCCGCTTCATCATATGTTCATTAATACGGCAGTCTTATACTCTTTAACATTTTTTTTTTATTTATTAAACTTCATGCAACAATGCAATGGCGGACTTAATGCCAAAGGCATTCTCTACCAGTCAACCATAGGTGATGCAGAGACGAAAAAAAGGTAGGTGCATGTTCCGAGATAGCTATATTATTGTAAAATGAAAAACATTTCGATCACTCGAGTAACTTTCAAACTTTTGCTAATACTTTTATTCCTTATTTTATTCATTCTCATTATGCTGCACCTTGTTAGATGTAGTAGTCTTTCATGCGTCTCTTTTGTAGTGCAACATGCGTAATTTAGAAAGGTTTAATTCCCATTTAGGGCAATAATTTCATGCCTAAAAGTAGGGTGATATATAGGCTGAAAAGAGCAGTAAGGATTGCCAATATATTGTAGTATTTTAATATACATAAGCATAATTTATAACTTAAATAAGTTATTTAAATCAATCAAACATGAAGTTATTTGTAAGTAAGTTTCTAATATTAGACAGTGTGGACAGAATATCAGTTTTCTGTTTGCAGCCTTTTGCAGATCGACGTCTGAAACGTAGCAATTTGCTATTACTTCACTTCGTTTGGTGAGATAGCATATGGTAGGCAACGATCTGGCCGCCCTGATAAAAGAGAGGGTCTATAAACCGTAGCTACCATTCACAATCAGGCGGGCTGCTTTTTCGTCTGCCACCAAAGATAATAAAGAAAAATTTAAATTGTTGTCAATTTTTATAAATACTTTTCTGTAAAAAATATGTCTATTCCTCTAATATTGTACAGATGTGATAGTGGTTAAGATATCGACCTACCATGGCGGTTTCATGGGTTCAATTCTCACACAGGACAATACTTTGTGTGATCCACATATTGTTGTTCCGAGTGTGAATGTATTTTGTGTCTGTTAAATGATATGTTTATAAAGTCCGCCGCAATACAGGGAATATTTCCTTAGAGCAGGGTGTTAACTTTTAAAAAGAAACGATTATAATTTCTAGATTATCATATTTATAATAATTCATATATATTTATTTATTTATTTTTAAGACAACACCCTGCACTAAGGAAATAATCCTTGTATTGCGGGGGACTTTACAAACATATAATTAAGGGGCACAAATTACATCCAGACTCAGAACAACAATTTGTGGATCGCACAATGTGTTGTCCCGCGTGGGATTCGAACCCGACACTGGCGCTGTAGTTCGCTATAGTTATATAGTACGCTATATATTATTAGATTAATAGAAATCACTGTTTATATTATCAAAGTATGTTAATTTTCTACTTTTATATTAATCAAAATATTATATAGTTTGGTTAAGTTTTATAATGATTAATGTAAAATAATATTTCAATAATTATTTTGTTTCCGTGTAGTGATGGAGTACGAATATAATACACCACCCCCTCTCTTACCCGTGGGTGTAGTAAAGGACGACTAAGGGCTATAATATTCAGATAATATCGATGCAAAATAAGAAAAAAAATTAATTAAAACTCTATGCTAACACGTCTGACCAGCATGGTATGACAGGTCAATATCCCTCTCACAACGGAGGAGGCCCGAGCCCAACAGTGGGACATATAGAGGCTGAAATGATGATGATGATGAATTATTTTGATATTAGAAAGAGGCCATCCATTAATCACGCGAGGCTTGTAAAGGGGAGGGGTGTTTGACAAAAATCACGAAATATCTCAAGGGGGGGGTGTAGTAAGATATCACGAGTATTTATTTTTTCGTGAAACGTACGATTTTTAAACCGATAGACATGATGTGTAGACATTTTTATCATGGTCCTTAATTTCAGAATAAAATAAGATCATACTTTATACCTGTATTTAAAGATAATACTCTAAAAATTTTTAGATTCTTTGTAGGTACTAAAAATACACGTGATGTTTGGGGGCTGGTAGTTTTAAATCTCATCACGTATCACCAAGGGTTAAAAATGCTTAAAAAAAGATCACGCGATTAATGGACGGCCCCAAAGAAGTTTTTATATTTAATAGATGATTTTTTAACCATGTCTTTGATATTGTGTTTGGATGCTGTATTAAATAGATATTTTTCATAATCATCTCAGCCCTACTGAGTCTGAGCCTCCATCTTGTAGAAAAATAAATTTATCTACTACACCACACTGGTCAGGTGTGTCGGTAAAGAAATCCATGTTGAGATTTGCTCCTCTTCACATACTATATCCCTTATTCGATTTTTACGACATTCGAGAACAAGAAGTATTCTTACAAACCATAGAATAAAAAAAATAAATAGTTATCACCATCACTTCAGCTCATATATGTGCCACTACTGGATTCAAGCCTTTACCACTTTGGAAGGGAAATTGACATACCACGCTGGTCAGGCGAGTTGGTATAGGGTTGTATATCGAATTTGCCTTCTAGATAGATAGTATTTGGTATTAATTTTAAGTTTATTTTTTATGTTAAATGTTTTTTTTAAATGTTTCGTAATGTCGTCCGTCTTAATTAATTTTGTATATATAGTTAAAGTTACACTTGTATATCTTAGTTTTGCTATTATAAAATCAATAGGCACTTTTTTACTATTAAATACCACCATTATTATTGTTAAATTTGATTAATTAAATTGATGTATTTTTATTTTTGTTATTACGTCTCAAGTTACATACTTCTTGCGTGGACTTAAGCCCCTCCAAAATGGAAACAAAATTGACCTATATTACGTGACCTGGTTAGACGTGTTGATATTTATTTTACTAGCAACCCGCTCTCGCTTCGGTTTCATTCGTTTTACCCGCGTAGTTCCCGTACCGTAGGAATACCGGGATAAAATATAGCCTATGTTAGTCTCTGATACCATAGCTTTCCATTGGTGAAAGATTTTTTAAAATCGATTCTGTGGTTTAAGCGTGAAAGCGTAACAAACAAATCAACCCTTTGCTTTCTGATGAGAGTCGTAAAATTTGGATGAAGGTACTCCAGGTGGATAGTTAGTAGCATTTATCATCATCATCATCATCTCAGCCTATTTATTTATGTCCCACTGCCAGGCTGAGGCATCCTCCATAATGGGAAGAGAAATGACCTGTTATTCCACGCTAATCAGACGTGTTGGTATAGGGTTTTGTTTCGAGTTTACCTTCTCTTGCACAGACGTTATATGCGTATACCCCTTAGTCGTCTTTTACGACATCCATGGGCAAGGTGGTGAATTGTACTCTTACTCCATCACCATACAGAATAGCGGCATTATCATAAGTAATTTACTAACTACGATTGCCAGTCCACTTGTCAAGAGTGAGAGTGTGAACAGAGTGTGATTAAAGCATAAATTTATCCTTTAGGAGCTTATATCAAGTAGTGGATAGTTTGATGGGTGGATGGATAAAACAGGTGAATATATAATTTACCTATATTTATGTAACAATTTTGCAATGGCACCCGAGTCACTGATCACAACGAAGGGGTATAATAGCACTAAATACAGCAGGTTATGGGATCGCGCAGCGTCTCCTCCGGCGCCCTGGACGCATCGGACGGGGTATGACTATATAATAACTAGTCCCCAAAAAAAAAGATAAATATAGATATTATTAAAGCTTTTTAATTTTTATTGAAATATTTTTATTTTATAATAGCTATATTGTGTTTTCTTCTTTTCGGTGACACAACGACGAAAGGGAAAAGTTTTGTTAAAACTTGTTGCAGATGAAGAAGTTACTAACTCCCTGATTTTCTCATGAAACTGTCAACAACAAGTTATAAAATTGTATACGATAAAATGAAATATTTTCTTTAATGTAAGACTTAAAATAATTATCTCAGTGATTGGATATTTCAAGATACTGTATACGTATTATTAGGTAAAATGTATCTTTAAAATATCCCTGCTTGTCCCTTGCTAAATGATGAGATCTTCAAATTTAAATTCAAATAATTTATTATGTATAAAGCCTGCGGGGGCACTTACATATTGTCATTATTTAACATTTTTCTTAAAATTACCGCCAGATCGGCACGCGACCGCACTGAGAAGATCCGGCAAGAAACTCAGGGGGATTGTCTATTTTTTATTTATTTTCTAAATTCACTTAAATAAAATTATATCTTACAACATGCTTATTAAGAGATCCAGTGTGATGCCACTCGAAATATTATATAATATAATTCACGAATATAATGAGAAAATTTTGGCTGGACCAAATCCCGCAAGCGACGGATCTAATAAATAATATTAACCCTTGTTTTCGTCTTAAAATATGAGTAAGAACTTTACATTGAGGTGGATCAACTGCATCTGATGGTGTCTGGTCAACAACTACATTTCAAAAAAGGGTTGACGTCAGGCAGGTCGGACATAAAACTATTTTTTAAAGCTTTACAGTGGAAGAAGTACATATTGCGTCCCCCATATGGGATTACTAATATTAGTAATGATGTATTAAGAGGGTTAGTGGGTCTTGCTCGTGGGTATTTTAAAAGACAACTAGTAGATAAGTGGCGTAGGACCGTTCCGAGTGGCATTCTTGTGGGGAGGCCTATGTCCAGCAGTGGACGTCCGTAGGCTGATGGATGGATGGAGATAAGAGAAGAAAAATTTAGTATCAAACGCTATACAAACTTGTCTAACTAATGTACTATATTAGGTCAATTTCCCTCCGATTGTGGAGGAGGCCCGAGCCCAACAGTGGGACGTAGATGAGCCACGATGATAGGCGCGGACATCGCTCATGTCTAATCATCATCTCAGCCTATAAATGTCCCATTGTCGGGCTCAGGCCCCCTCCATAATGGGAAGATTATAGACCTACTATTCCACGCTGGTCCTGGTGTTGAAATAGGGTTTTTTTTTTTCGAGTTTTCTTTTTCTTGTCTAACAGTAAACGTAATGGGCTGATCGTTGGATGGATGAAGTTAAACATAT
This sequence comes from Lymantria dispar, assembly GCA_032191425.1. Lineage (NCBI taxonomy): Eukaryota > Metazoa > Arthropoda > Insecta > Lepidoptera > Erebidae > Lymantria > Lymantria dispar. The sequence continues at coordinate 2,105,355 of CM063449.1, forward strand.
TCAGTTGAGCCTGTGAGTATTATCATGGCAATATCATGTACGTTAGAAATTCGTTGACGATTTTCAGGCAAATATATTTTCATTTATTTCTTTCCGTCTCGTTTCTTCCATCTCCATTTCCTCCATAGTGATTGAGGGGCGTGATGGCAGCTCTAGTAGTTAACTCGTGATCGGGTGCCGCTTTTAGGATCTGGTTGCGTCAGAATTGTTTGAATTACATTTGTTTATGTATTAATACGTTTAAAGGACATCACACTGGAGCTGGTACTTACCAGACATGTAATATACAATCTTTTAACGAAAATACTAAAAAAATAAAAATAATAGAGAGCCCGCTGAGTTTCTTTCCGGATCTTCTAAGTAGCGGTACCATTCTGATCTAGTAGTTGGTTGGTAGGTATTGGATACATCATAACTCATAACTCATTTATTCATAAGGGTTTCTTACATGTCATTCTTTGATATAGATAATTACATTTTAACAATACATATTAGATTGTCAATTGAAAAGAAAAATAAATAATAAAACGATGTCAAGGAATAATAATTAAAAACTTAAGCAATATGCGCGTTGAGTATTGTTTACCTTTTGAAGAATTCGTCATACGTATAGAATACTTGCCCAAAGCTTTGGAGGCTAGGAGCAGCATTATCATTACAACTCACATATCTGCATACCTCCTACTGTTGAGTTCCAGCCTTCTGATCAGAAAATGATCTACCATAGGGCATAGCACACTGATCAGACAGGTTCAATGAGGTTTATTTCGAGTTCTCCTTTTCTTGCATAGCTGTTATATTTATTAAATTATAATCTCTTACTCGTCTTTTACGACACTCACTAGCAAAAGAAGGGGTGGTGAATTGTATTCTTACTCCGTCACCACACGGACAATTTTATTTAGCTTATTGGAATAATTTAATTTATCAGTGATAAATAAATATGTTTCCCGCGGGGTTTATAAATGAAGAATGATTTGAATATAAATTTATCATTCAGTCTTTCATCGTATATCATCAGCTATATCTTCTACTATATCTTACTATACTTTTAGTATGATGACGGAGTAAGACTACAATTCCCCACCCTCCTAAGATAGGAGGGTGGTGAATTGTATTCTTACTCCGTCACAAGAGCGCACAAGAATGCAAGAGCGTTTGGGTGTCGTAGACGACTAAGATTCATATAAGCTGCATATTTCATCGATACAAGAGAAAGAAAACTCGAAATAGAACTCTATGCCAACACGTCTACCTGCGCCTAATGCCGCCCTAGCCGAGGCCACGGGTGACCGGACCGGGGATTTCAGTCCGTCACCCGCAGAGAGGCTGACCGCGCGACGCTGACCGATGTCCCGGGACAGAGAAGTCGAAAGGTGAAGGTACCCGAAAGAGTATTCCGTCGGGCCGACCAATGACGACAAGTCACCCTGCTCCGGTGGTCGGCCCATCGACGAAGGCGACGTGGGTACAGGTGGGTTATGGGCCCGAGCGCCGTCCTTTTGTCGTCCCAGACGGAATGAACCGCATTTGCGCTTACCATAGCCTACCCATAAAAAAAGGCCAACACGTCTGACAAGTGTAGCATACTTAGTAGGTCAATATCACATCCATAACGAAAGAGGCCCAAGCTCATCATTATCATCATCATCGCAGCCCACGGACTAATTCCCCGGTCACGTCACCCGCAGCCTCGGCTAGGGCGGCATGAGGCGCAGGTATTCGCGCCTACGCCGCCCCAGTCGCCAGCGGCGGATCGCCTCATCGAGGCTGCGCTCCTCGCGCAGGCGATCCGCCGTCTCCTTCTGCGAGATGACTGTCTCGCAGAAGGCTGCGACCGCGTCCCAATTCCCGACGCTGTCGACCATCGCCCTAGCGATAGCCGGCAGCGCCAGGTCGGCACCGATGATTGCGACGAATTCACAGCGCTGCACTGCCCAAGTCGCGCAGGCCTCGAGCGTATGGCGCGCCGTGTCCTCGTCGCAATCGCAGTGGTGGCAGGAAGGTGTACTCTCCCTCCTAACGACCTTATGCAGGTATTTGGCGAAGCACTCATGCCCTGTAAAATCTGCACTAGTCGGAAGGAGAGCACCCCGTGACGCCTTTCCAACCACTGCATCAGTACCGGCCGGAAGGCCTCCACAGTTCGCACCCCGAACCGAGGCCTCTCCAGCCGGACAGCCCAACGGGCAATGACGTCTCGGCGGGCGTCGACAAGCCAGGCGGTGAGCTCCCTTTTTTTTTGTTTTTTTTTTGGGTTGGGTTGCGGTCGGCGGGCCTCCGCACCACTCCGTCCGGGGCGACAGAGGGGCTTAAGCACGCAACTCCCGCAACCCACCCGAACACCACGTCGCCTTCGTCGTTGGGCCGACCACTGGAGCAGGGTTACTTGTCATCAGTGGTCGGCCCGACGGAATACCCCCTACCCAGGGTACCCTCCCATCGACCGACGTCGCCCCCTCGGGGAGGACGTCGGTCGACTAATCCCCGGTCACGTCACCCGCGGCCTCAGCTAGGGCGGCATTGCACGCAGGTACTCCCGCCTGCGCCGCCCCAGTCGCCGGCGGCGAGTCGCATCATCGAGGCTGTGCTCCTCGCGCTCGCGACCCGCCGCCTCCTTCTGCGAGATAACGGCCTCGCAGAAGGCTGCGACCGCGTCCCAATTCCTGATGCTGCCGAGCATCTCCCTAGCGATGGTCGGCAGCGTCAGGTCTGCACCGATGATTGCGACGAGTTCACGACGCGGCTCTGCCCAAGCGGCACAGACCTCGAGCGTGTGCTGCGCCGTGTCCTCGTCGCAATCGCATTGGTGGCAGGACGGAGTTCTCTCCCTCCTAGCGACCCTGTACAGGTACTTGCCGAAGCATCCATGCCCCGTCAAGACCTGTACGAGTCGGAAGAAGAGCACCCCGTGCCGCCTTTCCGACCACTCAGGCCTCCAAGGCCTCCACGGTCCAAATGCCGTATCGAGGCCTCTCCAGCCGGTCTGCCCAACGGGCGATGACGTCCCGGCGAGCGTCGACGCGCCAGGCGGTGAGCTCCTTCAAGGAAACAACACCGCCCCCCCGCGCACCCTCGACACCCGCCGATACAAGTCGGCGAGCATTTCCGCCTCCAGGACCCACGGGGGAGTCCCAGCCAATAGGTACGCCGCCTCCGTGGCCACCGTGCGGTACCCGCGGATGATCCTGACCACCATGACCTTCTGTGGACGCCACAGAAGGGCCCTAAGTCGGGCGGTCATGGATCCCGCCCACAACGGTGCGCCGTACAGGGCCATCGACCGGATGACCGCCGCGTACAGCTGTCCACATGCCGCGCTTGATCCGCCCACATTCGGCATCAGCCATTGTAGGGCGGATGCCATGCCGACAAGTCGCGGGATGAGCCTGCGGAAATGCTCCCGAAAAAACCATCGCCCGTCGAGCATCAGACCCAAGTACTTCATATGGGCCTGGATGCTGATCCCAACCGAATTGACGGTGATCGAGACGCCGATGGGAAGGTTCATACGGGGCCCATGGAACAAGAGGGCCTCCGTCTTGTCCAGGGCCACCCTCAACCCCAGCGCCTCAATCCGCCTGACGACCTGTTCGGTGCCTGAGGTCGCCAGGCTTACTGCCTCTTGTAGCGTCCCACCGCGGGCTGTGACGAGCGTGTCATCGGCGTAACAAATCACGCCTAGCCCGGATGGGAGGCTCCCCCGCAACGCCCAGTCGTAGCCGATGTTCCACAGGGTGGGTCCGTGGACCGACCCCTGTGGAACACCGTACGTCATGGGCGTTCGCACAACATCCCCTACTCGGTTGGCGTAGAGGACGCTGCGCCCCTCCAAATAGTCTGCCACCAGCCGCCTCAGGTAAGCTGGCACTCCGTGGTAACGGAGCGCCTCCCTGACGCAGCTGAATGGCAGACTATTGAATGCGTTGGCGATGTCTAGGGACACCACCAACAGCACTCCCCCGCCGGTCACGGCCTCAGTCGCCACGGCCCTCAGGCGCAACAGGTCCTCGATCGTCGAACGACCCCTCCTAAACCCAATCTGGGCGTCCGACAGATCGAGCCCCGTGCCGACGAGGTGCCGCTCGATGCGGGCAGCTACTACCCTCTCTAGTAGCTTGCCCATATCATCGAGCAGCACGATAGGCCTGTAGGCCGATGGCGACTCCGGAGGCCGTCCCGGCTTCGGAAGGAGAAGCAGCCTCCCCTTCTTCCAGCACCCAGGGAACCGCCCGGACGCTAAACACGCGTCGAACAGCTCCCTGAGGCGGGGACCCAGATGGTCGAGGACCAGGGCCAACACACGGTTTGGAATACCGTCAGGCCCGGGGGCGGTGGATTTTCCGCGCATGCACGCCACCGCCGCCCCCATCTCCAGGCGGTGAGCTCCCTTAACGAGACCACACCGCCCTCCGCTCGCACCCCCGTCACCCGCCGATACAATCCGGCGAGCATTTCCGCCTCCAATATTATCCTGATGATCTCTTCATCCATGTGGTGAGGGAGAAACAATAGATATTAATTCACCACCCCCTTTCATGCCCGTGGGTGTTGTAAGGCGATTCAGGGATTACAGTATGCAGATAACAAGTACAAGAGAAGGAAATCTCGTAATAAAAGCCCATGCCAACCCGTCTGACCAGCGCGGTAGAGGAGGCTCAATCTTATTAGTGGAACGTATATCAGCCGAGAGGAAGAGTGTCTCAAAGTAATAGTAATTAAGGGAAAAAAATAATAATCTATATATATAGGACATTGAGTTAAAGTTGTCACAACTCAACAACAATACATTCCTTCACGATCCAAACATACCTGTTCGTTTACAAAAAGTTAAAAGTCTAAACGGACTACCGATCGTCGGCTCAATCATTGTTGTGGCTAATATTGTTAGCTTAGGTCGGATTACGTGCTATTGATACACGTTTTGTGAGACGCAGACGCGAGACCTCTGTCATTGATACATATCTTTTGTATCGCTGTGACGTTTGAATGTAATTTTTTAAATAATTTTTTGCAAGCAATTTGCAATTGAATATTCAAGTTTTTGCATTATAAAGTTTATCAATATCATACATACCGCTATTGTCCCATCCCATTAGTTCGGGCAACTTAAGAGGATCTTCTCATTCAACATACGTTATCAGTTATGACTTAAGTTACTGGACATCATTGGATGTAGGCGGGACAGGATAGCATTTTGTGGTGAAACATGAGGGAGGCCTACGTCCAGCAGTGGACGGCGATAGGTTGAATGATAATGACGATAATATTGATTATCCTAATAATTTGTAGTCGACGGAATATGTACCCATTCTGATTTCAGCGTAGAAGAGATGGTGGTAGGACCACACTGTTGACATTTCTTTGTCTACAGCCACGGGCCGGTCCATCCAGGGTAGTACCACACTGAGCAGAAAATCGACGTCTGAGTAGTAGCAATTTATTACTGCACTTCGTTCGATGAGCGGGAGAACCGGAAACCCAACTTTCTGAGGGTGTTTGCGTGGTTTTGATGATGTCTTTAGTTTCACCGAACCTCATTGCACGAAGGCACACTCCTCACGGTAGGCAGTGACCTAGCAAAGGTCCATAAGCCGCAACAACACTTACCATCAGGTGTACTGTTTCCTCGTTTGCCACCGTTTGCAATAATAAGAAAAAAAAACAATTGAAAATTTTTTGCCTCTTGTTTGTAACCAGCCGCTTTCGTGACGTCAATTCTCCTTGGGAATATAATTATTGACCAGACGACATACCAGCTACATTCATTACCTACCTATTTGATTATCTTGAAATCTAAACATATTAAAATTTATATCATCATCTTCGTCATCTCAGCCTATATATGCCCCATTGTTGGGCTGAGACCGCCGGTCAGACGTATTAGGGTTTTGTTTCGAATTTTCCTTCTCTTGCATAGATGTTATATGCTTATTATATCCCTTAGTCATCTATTTCCAGTTTTCCTTTTCAAACATAGTTATTATGGGTCGTATTTTATGATATCCACGAACAAGACAGGGAGTGCTTATTCCCTCACCACATGGATATTTAAATATATTGCAAATAAGTAAGTATTGTAAATCAACTTAATTAAATTCTTTATATATTTTTTATTGTTTTTAGGTATAAACGAAAATCCGCATTGAAGGCTTGCGTAACCATGACACGGTTAAATCAGAAATAATTACAAGTTTATCACACGAGTATACGGGGCGATGTAATCCTCTTATCTGTTATCAACGATACCGCCTGCCAACCTTATCATAATTTATTAGCAATTAATCAATTCTACCTTAACTGCGTGTGCTTTTAGAATTCTTTAAAAAAATAAGTTTAGTTTTAAAATACTTTTGTTAATATAATCTGTGTAATATTAACTTAACCAATTACAGAAATACCGTGCCATAGCTAGTGTAATTTTATTCAGAAGCAAGACAATTCCTTGTTTGCGCGTAAAAAGTTGTGAAATCCACGTAATACCAAGCCGGTGAATTTATTCAGTCCTTACTTAAGGGAGAGAGTCTTAAGTTATTACGTAATTAGTTAACCTAACAACTTCTTATAGTGAATACATCACCGACGTCCTGGGAGGGGGACGTCGAGAGGAAAGGGTACCCCCTTAGGGTATTCCGTCGGGCCGATCATTGAAGACAAGGAAATCGGCACCGGTGGTCAGCCCAACAACGAAGACGACGTGCTATGGGTCGGTGCTATCGGGTCGCGCGCCACCTCTCTGTTGCCCCAGATGGTGCTAGGCAGCGGGTGCACTGACCCTAGCCCACCCCAAAAAAAAGAAAATAGTGACTATATCAATATTAAAATCTTTCATGTGTTAATCTATCTAGTATCTAATATATAACTAGCTGACCTAACAGACATAGTTCTGTTCAAATAAGCGCCACCTACCGGGACCAATTGTAAATCTAAACCATTCTCGAATCCCCTTGAACATGTACAAAAAATTTCATCAACATCGGATCAGCCGTTTGGGAGGAGTTCAGTGACATACACACGTACACAAGAAATGTATATATAAGATTATACTAGCTGACCCTACAGACGTTGTTCTGTTTAAATCTAAAAAAAAATAGTAAAAGACATTCTCCTTGAAATCGATCGCAGCGCCATAAAAAGTTTCGTGTTTTGTGTGTATTCAAGAGGATTCGAGAATGGTTTAGATTTACAATTGGACCCGGTAGGTGGCGCTGTGATCGATTTCAAGGAGAATGCCTTTTACTATTTTTTTTTATTTAAACAGAATAACGGCTGTTGGATCAGCTAGTTAAATACATTTTTTAATATTTATGTAAATTATAAAACGGAAACGAAATACATGGGGCAGATTCAACAAAGAGTGTAGTGAGTATCTATCAATAAAAGAGCTTAACAATAAAGTTATTTTATTGATATACGCGTAAATGTAGCGCAGTAACCAAATGTTCCTGCTCAAGCAATGGTTTTTATGTATGCTGCTACACCAGAAATATATTCATTTATACAGACAGAAGATGGTTAACTACGTGACCCTACCATTCTTAGTTTTCTTTTTTAACCCCCAACGTAAAAAGAGAAGTATTATAAGTTTGATTTTTTTTTATGGGTGTGCTATGGTCAGGACATACGTCGTCCATTTCACCCGGGGCAGCCCCATAATCCACCGTATTACCTCACCTCCATCACTGGGCTGATCTTGTACCGAGTACCTTGTCTGCCGTGACCAGTCCAATTGGATACCCTTTCGGATACAGGATTTTATTACAAGTTTTTCTTCTCTTGCATAGATGTTGTGTGCATTTCGTATTCAATTCAATTCAAATTATTTATTATGCATAAACCCCGAGAGGGCACTTACATATTGTCAGGTTTACAATTTCCAAAAAAAATATACTACCACCGGATCAGAACGCGACCGCTACTGAGAAGATCCGGCAAGAAACTCAGCGGGTTTGTCTAATATTATTTTTTTTTTCTTCTTACTGGATATACAATTGTGTACCTGTTTTGTAAGAACTAGCTCCAGTGTGATGCCTTTCGAACCGCAAGATATTTAATATAATTCAAACAATTATGGCTGGACCAGTTCTCACAAGCGGCACCCGAATACGAGATAACTACTAGAGCAGCCATCACTCCCCTCAACCACTATGGAGGGAAGGGAGAGACCCGCTCCACGCAGCTAGCTACCGGAGCATGACCAACACCGTATCCCATAGACTTCTTTAATGACAATCACGAGCAAGAAAATGTGTGTTGATGATTCATACTTCGTCACATGGAAATTATATTATACGGAATTAATTTAAATTAATCTATAATGATTGTATTGTACGCGTATCGTGGTAGCATTGATATTATTTTTGTTTGATTTTTTCTTATAGATAACGATGTTGTTCTAACTATTATGTTTACCGACCGCGCCGGCGTCTACGTGATTAATACTATTATCTATTTATCAATTACATGTATCTTTTGACGTTTGTTAAATTTTGTCATTAGATTATAATTTCTAATTCTGTATCTGCCCAAGCTATACTAATATTACTGCACAGATGGCGTAGTGGTTAAGATATTGACCAAAGAGAGTCAAAAGTGGTAGGGCCACACTGCTGGCAGTTGTCTGTCTACAGCCGCGCGCCGGATCGCGACGGCCATCGGCGTCCCGGTAGAGGACGTCGACGGGAGAGGGTACTCCCTCGGGGTATTCCGTTGGGTCGACCACTGAAGTCAAGAAACTCTGCACCGGTGGTCGACCCAACGACGAAGGCGACGTAGTATACGGGTGTGCGTGCTTACATCCCTCTGTCGCCCCGAACGGAGTTGGGCGAGGAATGCGCCGACTGTAGCCCACAAAAAAAAAGTGGTTCAAATTGATTTTTTTTTTATTGCAAGCAGTGGCAAACGAGCAAACAGTGCACCTGATGGTAAGTGTTGCTGCCGCTCATGGACCTTTACAAGGCCGCTGCCTACCGCGAAGAAAGTGAAGGGAGTGTGAATGAGTGCATTGAGGCTCGGTGATACCAAGGGCACCACCAAAACTCTCCACACACAAACACCCTCAGAAAGTTTGGTTTCCGGCTCTCTCGCTCACCGAACGAAGCGCAGTTTTGTTAATGATGGCTAGTTCCTTTATTGAGGAGGGCTATAAAGTTATATAACATCACCGTATGACGCGGAGCATCAGTCTCAATAATATAATCTTCGTCTCAGTGTATAAGTATGTGTCTCACTGTTGAACTCGGACTGCCTCCACTTTGGGAGGCAATTTGCCTGCTATACCATACAAGTCAAATAGGTTGGTATAGGGTTTTATTTCACGTTTCCCTTCTGTTTCATCTATATTATTTGCATACCACATCGCTTAGTCGTCTTTTACGATACCCACAGGCCAGATAGAGAGTGGTTCTTACTCCATCACCACACAGAAAAATGGAGAACACGTATTCCTTTTGGAGATCCCCTTGAAAGGACTGGATATTATACGTACCTATGATCCACTTTCTCTAACTCTCTCTCTCTTACGTGACATAGAAAAGTCTATATGAGTGAGCTAGTTAAATATATTCATTTATTTCAGCTCATATACGTCCCATTGTTAGGCTCGAGCCTCCTCCACAATAGGAGGGAAATTGACCTTACTATACCATGCTGGTCAGACAGGTTGGTATAGGGTTTTATTTCGAATTTTCCTTCTGTTGCATAGATCTTATATGCGTATTATATCCCTTAGTCGTCTTGTACGATATCCACGGGTAAGATACGGAGTGGAGATTTATATTCTTACTCCGTCACCGCACGGAATGGATTTTAATTATATAGAAGTATTAATTTGCAAGTTTCTTATTCCCAAAAGGTGGCTGTAAATTCTCCGAAGCGTATACAGCTGAGCAGACACACAAAGTTACTTACGATGTAGTCGTCACAAAGGTTCCCGGAGAGCTGTCATAACAACACGCCCTGTCGCCTTCCTCCGCGGATATACTGTGATACTCAAACTTTATGTAATGAAAAACAAAAGTTAAAAGCCAATTATTTTTATTGAAGTGAAAATTATTATATTTTAGTGATATTTTTTCAAAATTAGCACGCTGAAATAACAATGGGCAAAACATATTGCTCGACGAACCGACGACCGCTGGAAGAGGGAGATTCGACCTTGATTCAACCTCGATTATGGCGACCACATATTGAACGACGCAGTATGGAAAAATATACTAGGCACACACTTTATTAATGATAAGTCAAAAATGACTTGTCAGATCTTGATCAAATTTATGTGGGACTATCTCTGGAGTATGATCAAAATCGATTCATTAGCGGAATAATCGCGCAACATACGTACAAATAACGGCAACAGAAGGACGACCTGAAACTTTGCACTACGTTACTCCTCTTCGTTAATTGAACGGGACGTCACAATCAACTTCTTGACTTCAGCAACCCACCCAGTAGGTGGAACTTTTGGATATCAACGACGACCTACCAACGTTCCTGGCAATAAAACGCCAGAACGTTGCCGTGAACGTAGCTGATAGCAGGCTGATCCCTACTTAACCAACGGCGACATTCATATATACTTGTCTAGTCATGTGTTCTTCAAGTATGATCAAGATCATACGACCTAGGCAGACTTTTTTATCTATATTAGATTTCTTGAATGTACAAAATTTTATTTGCATGACGCAAGATAATATTAGAGATCTAAGAACTTATCAATTGTGAAATACGATAGCAAGGTCACTCCTGAGCATCTTAAAGAAGTCTTAAACTCTCTATCTCCAAGAGAATGAACTGACACCTCCCAAGATACTTATAATCATCATCGTCTTAGCTCATATAAATCCCATTGCTGGGCTAGAGCCTCTTCCACAAGAGGGAAATTGATCTAATATACCACGTTGATCTGGTTGACATAGAGTTTTATTTCGAGGTTTCCTTTTCATATATAAGTGTTATATGCATATTATATCCCTTGATCATCTTTTACGTCACTCACGACAAGATTGGGATGGTGAATAGTATTATTACTTCAGAAATCATATAACACTAAAAACTCTGTGTAGGTACTCTACCGGCTCTTTCATGGGGCTCTGTGAAACTGTGATTTGTTACCACTGTCACCTTTTTATCGACGTACCATTCGAAAGCGAATCAGGGAATCATCAATTTCACCGGAAAACGTTATGGTCTTCTTCTATGTTTCCAGCGATCATTTCTCCCACGTACATGCAGGGTCTAGAATGAACTACCTACTGTCATGTTTCCCGAGCGCTTTAAAATGTCCTTTAAACAAGGTTTAAAAGGAGCATATTCTTCACTGTAGGTAACGGCTTAGCTGTGTCCCTGGTATTGCAAAGTTCCCTGTACGACAGCATCACTTACCATTAGGTGTTTTGCTTGCTCGTTTGCCACAATCGGCAATAAAAAATAACCCAAGATTAAATTGAGTTGTAAATATTCCAAAGTTTGAGAATCATATTATAACCTGCCAATCGTTCAATGATTCGGAACGGGGCTGGTTTTTTTACCGCGCGCTTTAGTCGAGCGACCGGCCGGTGCGTCTCCGTGTCCGAACAGCTCAGGTAGAATACTTCGTTGTTACATGATAAAATATTGACATATACACGCACTTGCCATAAATTTGAAGGTTTATTTAAACTACGGACATGTCACGGTTTTGGACGCAACTAACCTTCTTTTATGATATGCATTTTTATGATAACTTTTTGTTAATCTGACATGCTAGGTATTTTATAAATATCTTTTATGGAAAAAGCAATTCATCTCAGCTCATGCATGTCCAACTGCTGGGCTCGGGAATTTCCCCAATAGAAGGGAAATTGATCAACTACTACTCGTTGCTACATTTATATGATAGGACCAGACTGTCGATAGTCTTCTGTCTACATCCACAGGTCGATCCGTGCGGGGAGTATCACACTCTCACAGAAAATATTGACGTCTGAGTAGAATCAATCTATTACTGCTTTGTTCGGTGAGCGAGAGACGAAAGCCCAAGTTTTTGAGAGTATTTGTGTGTAGTGTGGTTTAGTGATACCGGTATCACCGAATCTCATTGCATGCATACTGTACTCCCTACACTTTTTTCACGGGAGGCAACGACCTAGCAAATGTCCATGAGCGACAGTGTCACTGGGGTGTTGTTTGCTTCGTTGCCATTAACAGAATAAAAAAAGCTGATTAGACAGGTTGGTATAGCGCTTTACTTCGAGCTTTCCTTCTCTTGCATAGATATTATCCATATGCATGTCTTCGACACTCTCAGGCAAGAATTTGGGGAAGGGACTATGAACCGTATTCTTTCTCCGTTACCACGCGGAAGGAAATGTAATTACACTAGACATATTTTGAACCCTCATTTATTGGAAATCTGTACAAACTGCTTGACTATTTAAGCTACTGAGACAAATATTTGCATTCATTAATTTGGTATTCATATTCATGTGTCTGAAGACGTCTCTGCTAAGGGGTCGGATCGGAAATTAATGTATTACCTGCAGGGAGACTGGCCGCGTGAAAGCGACGCTCGTGCAACAAATGATGTATTGAGATATATATATGTACTACACACTAAGGAAGACACCATCATCATCATCTTGCTCTTATCCCAATTACTTGGGGTCGACGCAATATGTCATCTGTTTTGACATATTGCAAAAAGTTTCGGCAATGACTTTTATGACCGGCCGCCGGCCTGACGTCAACCCTCCTTGGGAATGTAATCGTTGACCCAAATGGTACCTGATGGAGTTGATCCGGGTCAATCTAGGGCTCTTAGTCGTCTTTTACGACACCCACGAGCAAAGCAAGGGTTGGTAGTATTCGAAGCCGCTACCACACAGCACACTAAGGAAGACACCGCAACTAGCTTTTTTACTTCATTCATTACGGACCACGGGCCAAAGTATGCTTAGTCTACGCCGGACTGTTGTCGCGTTCTATTTTTGTGTCTACAAAATACTTAAACTGTTACCTCTGCGCTAAAAACAACGCAAAAAAGTAAGCACATTTTGTTACACTATGTTGAACTATACGTGTAAGTGCCATGAAATACCTGGCTCTTACGACGTTTTGGGCGCGAAACATGATATACTTTTAGTTTTCTAGCGCATCTTATAATTATTTAGTTGGAGGATATAACTAATGTTTAAGCGTTGCAGCAACTTTCATCCACCAGACAATGGCGTCTTCACCCCGCGGTACCCGGTTATCAAGTTAAAGGTCGCATGCGAATAATCACGCACGGCTGTGATCGGTCGTGAATAATGGAAATAAACCTTAAGGGAACGCGTCTGGTCACAGCAGTAGGTAGACAAGACAAGTATATACGTGGAGGCGCCGAGTGCAATTTCCTCGCACGTCATTGAGTACTAGTAATCGGAACATCGCAACACCTTGATATCAGTAACGTCACTTCACAGTAGGTAGGTACACACAAGACACGACGCGTTCACGTAAACGAAACGAAGTTTATTTTTAGATGTAGGTACATTTATATTTGACTAGCTGACCCGGCGAACTACGTACTGCCATATTTTTTTCGTAAATATATTTTCTAAATTTCCGAAGATATAGTCTCTGATAGAAGAACCATTACGGTTTTGTCAGAAAAGATTCAATCGTCTTGGTCGCGGCATTGTTAATGATAATTCAAAGAGAATACAAATTACTGATTATTGATTCCTGATAAAATTATAATTATAAAATTCTCTACCATACCTAATCGACTGCACAGATGGCGTAGTGGTTAAGATAGCGACCTACAGCGCAAGTGTCGAGGGTTCGAATCCCACGCGGGACAACACACAAATTGTTGTTCTGAGTCTGGATGTAATTTGTGTCCGTTAATTATATGTTTGTAAAGTCCCCCGCAATACAAGGATTATTTCCTTAGTGCAGGGTGTTGTCTTAAAAAAAAAAAGATAATAAATAATCATAGACAAAATTACGTTTAGCTGTCATTTGCGTTTTGTTATTACATATCAAATGCGTTCTTGTTATACCACGTTTCATAGTGACTTGTATTCTCTTTGACGTCTTATGTCACGTCACACGGGAACGCGATCGAACGGGTTAAAAAGTATCCTATGTCCTTCTCCTGGTTCTAAGCTACCTCCCCACCAATTTTCAGCCAAATCTGTACAGCCGTTCTTGAGTTATAAATAGTATAACTAACACGACTTTCTTTTATATATATAGATTTCTATTTGCCTGATGTTTCGAACACTTTTTAGCCATTATGATCAACTTTATCCTTGATAATGGATCCGTGCAACTTCGTCTGTGTCACATAAGAGAGGAAGAGGGGCAGAGAGAGAGAGGGAGAGGGATAGAGGTGACGGCACCTATAACGCGTAGGGCAAGCAACGGCAGTTCTCAAAAGGAATAAATTTTCGTCCTCTTTACAACATTTTTTATTGATAGTTGCAGGTAACCGTTGAATGCAAGTGGCACATGACCGTTTCGAATAGCATTCTCATTGGAAGGTCTGTATCCAACATTGGATGTCTAGATGGCTGGTAGATGGATAGAAGAGCTTCACGTTAGATAGTTTGCAAGTCATATCTGAAGTAGTGTACTTATGAATCTTGTAGAAATTCGAGAAATCATCGATGCGTTCAGGTGTTTCTGACATATTTATTATTGCAATCAATCTGAATGCTCACATAGGCCCCTTAAGCTGCTGTTCAAGGTGTTGTTCTATTACGCCTATCGTAGCAGGACATCCTCTATTTTATTGCCTGGTCAGTCAATTTTGCTTCATGTCTCCCTCCATTTCGTTGTCTCCATTTCTCGTCTCCCTCCATTACATAGGAGGGAAATAATACCTATAACTATTTATTATTGTTTTTTTTAAAGTGGAAGGATACATACTGTCGATGGCTGTCTGTTTACAGCCGCAGAACAGTCGGGCCAGGGTAGTACCTATTACTCTCTCTCTCTCACAGAAGTCTGAGTAGTAGCAATTTATTACTGCACGTCGTTTGGTGAGCGAGAGAGCCGAAAGATCAACTTTCTGAGTGTTTGAGTAGTGGTGTTGCCTTTAATATCACCGAATCTATTGCAAGTATTCCCACTGCCTTCGCTTTGTTCACGATAAGCAGAGGTCTAGCAAAGCACCATGAACAGCGGTATCACTTACCTTCAGGAGTGCCATTTGTTTCCGTCGGGCCGACCACCAAAGTCAAGTCACCCTGCTCCGGTGGTCGGTCCAACGATGAAGGCGACGTGTCGTGGGTGGGTTACGGGTGTGTGCCCTGGACGGAGTGGTGCGAGGAGTGTGCCGACCACCCACAGAAAAAAAAGGTGTACCATTTGTTTGACATCAAAAGCAATAAAAAAATCAAATTTCTTATATTTCTCCTTTAACTTTTTTTTAAATAAAATTTGTGTGCCAAAAACATCTAAAATTATTTCTCGAAATCGCCAGAAAATAAAACCTCCAAATGTATGTATGTAAATCATATGGCATCTGATTTACAGGAGTAAGAATACAGTTCACAAGAAGAAGAAAGTAAGAATACATTAGGGCCAAGGAATATAATACGCATAAAACACCTATGCAAGATAAGGATAACTCGAAATGAAACCCTATACCAACATGCCTAGCCAGCATAGTATAAGTAGGTCAATTTCTCTCCCATTGTGGAGGAGGCCCGAGCCCAACAGTGGGACGTGTATGAGCTGAGGTGATGATAATGAATTAAATTTGTGTGCCAAAAGCCATTAAAATCATTTCCCGAGATCTCCTGAAGATAAAACCTCCGATTCCTCTTTCCTCAATTCTGATTAGCAGGAGTTGCAACGGTGAGAATTTGATTAGACACATTTAACAAGAATTCAATAGACATGGTCGAACACTCACTTGTTAAATTTTTCTATCTAACAACATTTCGTTGTAATATAATATAATCTGTGGTCAATAAGTTTTTGTTTACGATGTAAAACTACATGTTATCTGTGGTTAACCACGACACGCGTCCATCTGTCAACGTTTTTTAACTCTAATTTAATATTATAAAACTCATTGGTCTGTTAAATTAAGTGTAAATTGTAATACGAACGTATTATTAGGCATGATGACAAATATTTAATTTCCCTTCTACAACGTAGGTACATGTCTGCTATTTATGAAAGTAATATTATCTAAGTATACAAATTAATAAAATTGAAATGCCTGTTTGTAACGTCAAAATAATGGGCTTATTTCATGCTCTCGCGGTTATTTGCACGACACAATAGATATGGCTTTTCTTTTTGTTATTTTTTGGGGTGAGCTATGGTCACCTACCCCGTCGTCCGGGGCGACAGAGAGTGGCGAGCATAATCCACCCGTGACACGTCACCTTCGTCGTTGGGCCGACCACCAGAGCAGGGTGACTTGTCGTCAGTGGTCGGCCCAACGGAATACCCCTGGAGGACTACCCTCTCCTCGACTGACGTTCCCCCGCTGTTCGGGAACGTCGATCGTCGTCCCGCGGTTGTCGTCTCGGCGGGTGACGGACTAACTACCCGGCCCAGTCACCCGCGGACTCGGCTAGGGACGACACCTCTGCCTGAAATGCAGTTTAATTTTTTTGTGTCTGTCTGTTTATTTGAGGTAATCTTCAAAACGGCTGGCCCGATTTGGAAAATATTTTACTAACAGGTCTATATAAGGAGTAACATAGGCTATATTTTATCCCGGTATTCCCACGGGAACGGCAACTACGCGCATAGGGCGACTGAAACCGAAGCGAAGCGAGGACGGGTTGCTAGTTTTACAATCATATAAAGCTATTTTTTAATACAGGTTATATAATTTTTTTACATGTTTTGAATTATGTGCGAATAAGTTAACTGGTGATACTGTGACCTAACACCATGGTATTGTCTATTCACATTGGAGTATATAGACGTTGGAGGAGGTGCAAGATATTATGAGTTTCCTGTGCTAAAAATTAATAGCAACCAAACAACTTACAGCAAATAAATTACGACATAGTTGTTAAAAAGGCTTGTGTAAAATTTTAGTTAAAGTTAACATTATAATATTAATCTTCAAATGAATAACCTGACAATATGTAAGTATGTCTCGGGGTTTATGCATAACTAGCAACCCGCCCTCGCTTCGCTTCGGCTTTAGTCGTTTAACCCACGTAGTTCCCGTTCCCATGGGAATACCGGGATAAAATATAGCCTAGTTTACTCCTTGATATTATAGCTTTCCATTAGTGAAAGAATTTTTGAAATCGGTCCAGTCGTTTTGAAGATTACCCGGAACAAACAGACAGACAGACAAAAATTTTATAATCTGTATTTTATGCATAGGTGTCGTGCAAATAACCGTGTGAGCATGAAAAAAGCCTATTATTTTGACATTACAAACAGACACTCCAATTTTATTTATTGGTATAGATAAATGATTTGAATTTGAAAATTGGAATTTGAACAACTTCTTTATGAATGGCTGTTGTTGTCGTTCAAATTAACAAACAAGTGTACAAGCGTTCATGGTCACGGGCGAATAAACGCTACAAAGTGTTCGAAATGTTGTTCAATTAAAAATCAAATACAAACGCTATAAAATTCGTAAAGTAATTTTATTTACAACGTGTAATACTCGCGTAAACATCAGAGATTTTTAATTCTTTATTTCATTACTTTTGTAATGTTGAAATTTGACCCGACTTTTACAACTCCTACGAGCAAGTAAAGTTTGGCGAAGAATATATGCTTGTCCTGTCGCCAAACGGGGAGAATACCTTTGACATTTAATATTACCTCCTAACATTAACCAATCTGTAAATAAGAGTTAATATTGATGACTACGAGCACCTAATATAATTGACATTCAAATATCACTGACAATTACAATACCATGTCGAAATAATTACACTCTACTGTCAACATTTCTATAACACAGACAAACATATACACGCATCAGATCAAGCCAAAATTACCTTTAAAGCTTAGGTGTTAAGTAAATTTTGTTTGCAAAGATAAAATTGTGTTGATATGAACTGTTTTCACATCATATATCATGTTTATCTATGAACAAACTCGGTAGCTAGCAATTATTTTAGATTTCGTCGCCTCCACGGATTTTTGGGTGAAGTTATCTTTTATCTATATTGGACAGATATTTCGGGCATGGTGTACTTGTTCGTAGTTTAGTATTTTTTTACAGGTTTTTATTTAGTTTCATCTGTCCCGTTGTCTGCCTGTAATCAAATACTATAAATTATATTTCACCCATTTCTCGATAGTGACAATATATCGTGCAATGTTTAATTTTCTAATAGTTCCAATATGGCCGCTGTTTCAAGATGGCGGATTAAATACTTTTTTTAAACAATCCCTTGCACCAAGGAATAAATTCTAAATTATGCAATCATACTCCAGAGGTCTGCTACAGTGGGACGCGGTCGCCGCCTTCTGTGAGGCCATAGTCTCACGGAAGGAGGCGGCGGATCGTGTGCGAGTAGAGATCCTATTCGGCGACACGTTCCGCCGCCGGCGACTCGGGCGACGCAGGCGCGAGTATCTGCGCCTAATGCCGCCCTAGCCGAGGCCGCGGGTGATCGGACCGGGGAATTGTCCGTCACCCGCAGAGAGGCTGACCGCGCGACGGCGACCGACGTCCCAGGACGTCGAGAGGTGACGTTATCCGAAAGGGTATTTCGTCGGGCCGGCCACTGACGACAAGTCACATCTGCTCCGGTGGTCGGCCCAACAACGAGGTGACGTGGGTACGGGTGGGTTATGGGCCTGCGCGCCGTCCTTTCATCGCCCCGGACGGATTGGACCGCCCGTGTGCTTACCATAGCCCACCCTAAAAAAAAAAAAAAAAAAAAGAGGTCTGCTACAGTGTAGTGAATGTGATATACCTAATAGTGTTTAATGTTTTCGTATCCCTTCACCATCATCTCAGTCCATATAAGTCCCACTGTTGGACTAGAGCCTTCTCCATATTGAGAGGGAAATTGACCTACCATACTACGCTGATCAAATGTGTTGGCTGATAGGATTTTATGTCGAGTTCTCCTCTTGCATAGATGATATTAGCGTCAGTGAGATTTCCTACTAATCATAAGATAACTTTCTTTTATTGCTGTTGGTGGCCAACGAGAAAACAGCGCACCTGATGGTAAGTGATACTGCCCGCTCATGGAGCTTTGTTAGTGTCAATGCCTGCAAGGAGGTACGGTCATACTAAAGGAATCACCAAAACCCTGCTTTCTCGCTCACCGATCAAATTGCAGTAACAAACTGCTATACCTACTACTCAAACGTCGATTTTCTACGAGAGTGTAGTACTAGCCCGATCGCACCGGCCAGCGGCTGTAGACAAACGACGGGGTATCGACAGTGTATCACATAAATACAAATTCTTTTTATTTTTTACATTTTTGTAGTGAAACTTCTTTGCGCGCATGAGGGTAAAATTTTTACGGATGAAAGGCAATTTAGTGACACGAATATGTGGGACGTTTTTGTCCAAGAAAACGGAGAGAGCGATTGAGATCGTTTGAGAGCGAGTGAGAAGGCGCGAACATAGAACGAAGGACATAGCCATGGAGCGAGAGTAGAGAGCAAGTGAGTGAGAACGAGAGAAAGAGAGTGAGAGATAACGATTCTTTATATTATTTTTTTAAAATTATTGTAATAGTAATTAAAGTTTCACTGCCGACATGGCTACTTTTTACGCACGCTTTTTTATTATTAATATCATCATGAAATTTCCACGTGTATAGGCTTAACTAATTTATCTATTTTCATAAAAGAATGTCCTGCTAATAAATATGTTTTTTGTATCATATCTTTTATCAATAAACTTGATAGTTCATAGCATAACATATATATAGATTTAAGTTTTGATTTTTATAATAGGTATATATTATACCTATGATATATTTATCGTTATTTATCAGATAGCGTATCTTAATCTCACCAAGTTACACGCTTAGGTGGAGTACCGTGTAGATACTGGTTTTAAAGAGTTTTGTTTTTACATTTTATTTCCTTTTACGATACAGGGTAAGCAAATTTGCTGCATTGCACACATTCCCACAACTATAACTCCTGTAGGTATACCAGGATCCACAATGGTTCCCGTAAAGATACCGAGGTTTGACCTTTAGGTACTTCCAGCTTTTAATTGTCTTGGCAGGCACCCGCAGCAAAATTGAGAAAAGAAAAAACAGTAGAGGTTGGAATTGTTTCACTTGCCTTCTATACAAAGCAAGAGACATGATGCCAAAGTTGGCTAATAAGCCAGTAGATAAGAGGATATACAATTACGTGAAGCGCAGCAGTATAACACCACGGATTTAACAGGGGGGGCTAGCTGGGTGGTGACAGAGTAAGAATACCATTCGCCATCCGCCCCGCCCCATTTACCCCGCGTAGGGGGTATTCCGTCGGGCCGACCACTGACGACAAGTAAACCTGCTCCGGTGGTCGGCCCAACGACGAAGACGAGGTGGTTTTCGGGTGGGTTGCAGGAGTTGCGTGCTTAAGCCCCTCTGTCGCCCCGGACGGAGTGGTGCGGAGGCGCGCCGACCACAGCCCACCCACAAAAAAAAAAAAAAAAAAAAAGTGGGACATATATGAGCCGAAATGTTGTTTTATAAAAATAAGTTTTTAAAAATTTGAATTAAGAATAGTGTATATAAGATAAAAAAAAAATTATTGTAAAAAAAGCGTGGGGTGCATGTTCTCAATAGTTATAAATATTTTATTGACAGAAATGAGTAGAAGGATTATCATTTTGATAATATCTTAAAAAGCACCCCACGCTTTTTTACAATAAAAAATATTTTTTTCTTATATACACTATTCTTAATTCAAATTTTTAAAAATTTATTTTAAATTTTTAGTTGGATTTTCTTTAAAAGCGTATTTTTTTAGTTTTTTTTTGAACTATTATTTATTTTTCAATTTTTAGATGAATTTTCGCTAATCCTGATTAACATAGTAAGGATAACGGGTCAAACTGTTTACAATATTGAATTGTCATCGGTCCTTAATAAGTATGCCAAATTTCGAGTTAATCCGACGTTTTGAAGGGGGTCAAAATCATGTTCAAAGATTCCGTTACATACTAACATACATACGTCTGAAGCTAATAAAAGCGTATTAAAAATGGCTGGACCTGATCCTACAAGCAGCATCTGATTACAAGTTAACTACTAGAGCAGCCATAACTCCCTTCAACCATAAATTTTAACACTTATCATCACTCATTATCCTCCTAACTATGAATGCTGAAAAATATTCGTAACGTCGGAAATAATATAAATAAAAAACAAACGTGATAAAAT
The DNA here is from genome assembly GCA_032191425.1 of Lymantria dispar. Lineage (NCBI taxonomy): Eukaryota > Metazoa > Arthropoda > Insecta > Lepidoptera > Erebidae > Lymantria > Lymantria dispar. Next base: position 2,126,681 of record CM063449.1, read on the forward strand.
CTGTAAAAATAGTAACTTGTTTTAGTAACAATTTATGTAATATCCTGTATTCTGATAATGTTGTAGGTAAGCTGCATACACATATAATGATAAAAATCGACTTTGAAACCGAATGTTATCGATAAATCTACTGATACGTTATTGATATTTATTTTTAACGACGAAATGTTATTTTTATTAAATATATCAACCGCTTGAAACTGGTAACAAGATTTTATAAATTGATTCGTAAACATTCAATGAAACAACAAAAGAAATTAGTCAAAGAATACCATCGCAGCCCACGTACGTCGCACTGTTGGGCTCGGGCCTCCTCCATAATGGGAGGGAATTTAATCTACTATACCTACCATGCTGGTCAGACATGTTGGTATAGGGTTTCATTTCAAGTTTTTCTCCTCTTGCACAGATGTTATGTGCATATTATATCCCATACTCGTCTTTTACGACATCCACGGGCAAGATAGGGAGTGGTGAATTGTATTCTTACTCCGTCACCACACGAAAAATGAACTATATTAAATCTTAAGTATAACTTTAATAATTGTAATGCATCATCAAAAGTGTTGCAAGGAGAAGGAAAACTCGACGTAAAACCCTATACCAACACGTCTGACCAACGTGATATAATAGGTCAATTTTCTTGCTATTGTAGAAGAGGCCCAACAGTGGGACCTATATGACCTGAAATAAATAAATGAAATAAATGGACGTTTTAAACGCATAACAACACTTAAAACCAAGTAAAAAAGATCTTGCTTTAACTGAGAATAAAATTTAGCTAATATACTTAGAATAACAAAGGTAACGAAGGTTAAATAATAGAAGGCGCGGACTTACTGCACACAAAAAATGAAGCATTTAAATTGGAGTCTAATGGAGGTTACGCCGGACCGTTCCGCAACTATTAAAAAATAAATAGGTAATTATGACGGTTTGTGCATTTAAATGGTGTCACAACACATTTGAAAAACTTAAAAAGTGTATGTATTAACATTACATTTAAAATTATTTCGACGTTAATAAAAACAAAATTTGATTTCATAATTTATATAATGGTGTGCGTGTGTACGTGTGTAATCGTCTGCACGCATCTAGTATTTTTGGCTTCATGTTTTTGATCGCTTAAGTACCGACACAATCCTTCTATACGTTATTATTCTAAGCTTTTACCTTTGCTTCTATATCAACAGATCATTTTGAACATAATTTTCCGTGTGATGACGAAGTAAGTATACAATTCACCACATTCATCATCATCATCATCATCATCACAACCCACATATGTCCCACTGTTGGGTTCGGGCCTCCTCCATAATAGGGAGGGCATTTAATCTTCTATACCGTGCTGGACAGGCATGTTGGTATAGGGTTTCATTTCGAGTTTTCCTTCTCTTGCACAGATCTTATGTGCATATTACCTATATCCCTTATTCGTCTTTTACGAAATCCAAGGGTAAGATAGGGAATGGTGAATTGTATTCCTAATCCGTCGATCACCACATTCCTTAATTTCAAATTTTTCTTCTCTTTCATAGATTTTATATGCATATTTAATCCCTTAATCGTCATTTATAAAACCCACAGGCAAGAGAGGGGTTGGTGAATTGTATTCATAAGACGTCACCTCAAGGATTTTTTTACTTATTTTATATGAAATTATTTGCCGACGGCTGTACACGGGGGTCATCCGGTCGATGGCCCTGTACGGCGCACCGGTGTGGGCGGGGTCCTTGACCGTCCGACTTAGGGCCCTTCTGTGGCGACCACAGAGGGTCATGGCGGTCAGGGCCATCCGCGGATACCGCACGGTGGCGACGGAGGCAGCGTGCCTATTGGCCGGGACTCCCCCGTGGGACCTGGAGGCGGAGATGCTCGCCGGATTGTATCGGCGGGTGACGGGGGTGCGAGCGGAGGGCGGTGAGATCTCGTTAAGGGAGCTCACCGCCTGGCGCGTCGACGCCCGCCGAGACGTCATTGCCCGTTGGGCAGTCCGGCTGGAGAGGCCTCGGTTCGGGGTGCGAACCGTGGAGGCCTTCCGGCCGGTGCTGATGCAGTGGTTGGAAAGGCGGCACGGGGTGCTCTCCTTCCGACTAGTGCAGGTGTTGACGGGGCACGGGAGCTTCGCCAAATACCTGCACAGGGTCGTAAGGAGGGAGAGCACACCGTCCTGCCACCACTGCGATTGCGACGAGGACACGGCGCGCCACACGCTCGAGGCCTGCGCGGCTTGGGCAGTGCAGCGCCGTGAACTCGTCGCAATCATCGGTGCCGACCTGACGCTGCCGGCCATCGCTAGGGCGATGGTCGACAGCGTCGGGAACTGGGACGCGGTCGCAGCCTTCTGCGAGACAGTGATCTCGCAGAAGGAGGCGGCGGATCGTCTGCGCGTGGAGCGCAGCCTCGATGAGGAGATCCGCCGCCGGCGACTGGGGCGGCGCAGGCGCAACTACCTGCGCCTCATGCCGCCCTAGCCGAGGCCGCGGGTGACGTGACCGGGGATTAGTCCGTCACCCGCCGAGAGGCCGACGCGTGAGGAAAGACCGACGTCCTCCCCGAGGGGGGGACGTCGGTCGATGGGAGGGTACCCCGCGTAGGGGGTATTCCGTCGGGCCGACCACTGACGACAAGTAAACCTGCTCCGGTGGTCGGCCCAATGACGAAGGCGAGGTGGTTTTCGGGTGGGTTGCGGGAGTTGCGTGCTTAAGCCCCTCTGTCGCCCCGGATGGAGTGGTGCGGAGGCGCGCTGACCGCAGCCCACCCACAAGAAAAAAAAAAAAAAACCCTTGAAATATGAAATTATTTACAACATGTCTTATAAGTACTAGCTCCAGTATAATGCCCTTCGAATCACAAGACACGTAATTCGTTTATAATTATAATTTACATATATAATTCAAACAATTATGGCTGGATCGGATCCCACAAGCGGCGCCTGACCACGGGTTAACTACTAGAGCAGCCATCATTTCTCTTAACTATTATGGAGGGAAGGGAGAGGCCCGTTCCACGCATGTATTAAAAATTCTAACCGCAATCCTACCTATTAGACAATTAAGATTTTTAGTAAAATTTAAATAATTTTATTTCACTCACATAGTTTCCTAGTGTGGGGTAGGGTGGCGAAAAAATAAACGATTTTTATATTAATCGATTATTTTTTTCGTATAATCGATTTTTAATAATCGATTATTAAAATAATAATAATCGATTTTAAATAACTCTATTTTTTTTAATATTAAAATAAATCGATTGTATTGCTATTTGCTTTTTTATTCTTTGTACTTAAAGTTTTCTATTGTATTAGTTTATAATACAAGAACACCACATGAAATTTCCAAATTGCCACTGAAAGCAAAAAACGTGGTTTGTTTTTCAGTTTTAAAACGAGCACATTCTTGTTTTAGGTATTATCGACTTTTATTTAATTTTATTATTATGTACAAATAATCCAACCTTACAAACAGATAGAAAACTATTATAAAAATAATCGATTATTTTAAAAAATTATCGATTTATTACAAATCGATTTTTTCACCTCCAAGTCACATCCCTAGTATGGTGACCCTTATTGTAGTATTTATTTATTTTTTTGTATATTTTGATATTGTTCTTTGTAGTGACGGAGTAAGAATATAATTCATCACTCTCTTGCCCGCGGGTGTCGTAAAAGACAATTAAGTGGTTATTGCAGATGGCATCTATGCAAGAGTAAGAAAACTCGCAATAAAACTCTATACCAACTCGTCTGAGCAGCGTTGTATAGTTGATCAATTTCATTCACATAAAGGAGAAGGCTTGTACCCAACAGACCGGCTAAGATGAAAGAATGAATATTATAAAGAGAATGTTAAATAAATCTAACAATATAAACTTAATTCAAAGTCGTGAATAATAATACAAATGCTGTTCAAATTTTCTTTGGACGTGTCATCCATCATATATTTACGACCGTGCTTTTGTTAAAATTATTCACAAAATGTAAATTTTTAGGAGTCTGTAAATTTTAAATTAAATTTCAATTTCTAATGCCACCATTCTACAACACATCATTATAGCCTTACTCTTAGTACAATTACTTGGAATCGACTTAATATCTACTCTACTTTCATAGAACAATTGCCAATAGTTTTATGATCGAGATCGAACGCCTGCCTGACGTCAAATCTCCTTAAGAATGTAATTTTATTTTTATTGCCAATGGTGACAAACGAGCAAGCAGCACACATAAAGTGATACTGCCGCACATGGACCTTTGCAATACCAAGGGCAAAGCCAAGCCGTTGTCTACCATGAAAAAAATACTCTCCTTAAACCTCGTTTAGAGAAGGACATGTCATAGCGCTCGGGAAACACAGCAATAGGTAGTTAATTCGAGAGCTTTCACACACGTGGGAGAAACGATCGCTGGAAACGTACATTTGAAGACCATAATGTTTCCAGATGAAATGGATGCATCCTGCTACACTCTCAAGTGGTACGTTAGTAAAACGGTAACGGTAGTACCAAGACAAACAGTTCAGTTCTACCCATGAAAGAGTCGGTAGAGTACACATAGTAACCCAAGGTCTCTCCGCTGCTCCAGTGACTCGCAATTGTTGAATAGACGGCAGCAGATGTAATTAACCCAAACCTATGTAAAACTCTTACTCGTCTTGTACGACACCCACGACCAATAAGAGGGTTGGTAGTATTCTTACTCGTTACTAGGTACACACAACACAATACACTGTAGATATAAAGATACTCGTCCTGTCAACGGAAATAGGAATAACAGATCTGTCGTTGCCGTTGCTGACCATCATCTCTTAGATGCTCGGCAGCGACAGCTGTTGGTCGTCGATGGCCTCCTTCTGTGAGGCTATCATGACAAGGAAGGAGGCCGCAGAGCGGGCATGCGAGGCTCTTGCGTCCGCTGACTCGCTCCGGCGGCAACAACCAGGGAGAAGAAGACGCCGCTATGCGCTCCTCCTCCCACCGCCCTGATTGATGACAGGACGTGGCCAGACGGCCAAGCGTTGGGGTGTCGGGTATAGAATGTTATCAGACGATCTCTCTAGCAACCTGTAAAAGCGCGGAAGGGGCCGTTGTGGGTTTAGTGGATATTTCGGCCACTTTTGTGGCTGGCGAGTCCCACACACACTCTTCCGTCTGTAACCAGCGGGGGATAGTGCGCAAATGCATTTCCATAGCGTGAAAAAAAAGAAGATATAAAGATACTGTATTAAAAATTGTACTATATCATAACAACTTTTCCGTATGTATGTATATACCTAATTCACCACCCCCCTCCCCCAATATTGTTTGCGGGTATCGTAAAAGACGACTAAGGGATATAATATTCATACAACAACTATGTCATCATCACAGCTCATATATGTCCCACTGTTGGGCTCGAGCATCCTCCATAATGGAAGGAAAATTGACCTATTATGCCACGCTGGTCAGACGTGTTGCTATAGGGTTTTATTTCCAATTTTCCTTCTCTTCTATAGGAGCTAAATTCAAATCATTTATTATGTACAAACCCCACGGGGGCAAGTGCCCCCATACAACATATAGTCTTTTTTTTTTTCATTTTTCTTAAAGTTATAATTACCGCCGGATCGGAACGCGACCGCACTGAGAAGATCCGGCAAGAAACTCAGCGGGATTGTCTATTTTTTATTTACTTTTCTAATTTTTTTTTTAAATAAAATTACATCTTACAACATGCTTATTAATAGTTCCAGTGTAATGCCATTCGAAATATTATATAATATAGTTCACAAAGATAATAATAATCATAAATGTAATGAGAAAACTATGGCTGGACCAGATCCCGCAAGCGGCACCCGATCACGAGTTAACTACTAGAGCAGCCATCACTCCCCTACATATTTAATCCCGTAGTTGTATTTTACGACATCCACGGGCAAGATAGAGAGTGGTGAATTGTATTCTTACTCCGTCACCACACGGACCTATGTAAGAGCAGTAAATTAAAAACAAACAACATATCAACACATCTTCTTTCTCTCCTATTGTGGAAGAGGTGTGAGCCCAGCGTTGGGACGTATACGAGCCGAGATTTTTTTTATTGCCAACGGTGGCAAACAATCAAGCAGCACACCTGATGGTAAGTGACGCTGAACCTTTGCAATACCAGGGGCACAGCCAGGCCGTTGCCTACCGTGAAGAAAACACTCATCTTAAACCTCGTTTAAAGAAGGACATATCATAGCGCTCGGGAAACAGCAGCAGGTAGTTCATTCCAGAGCTTGCACGTACGTGGGAGAAATGAACGCTGGAAACGTACAGTTGAAGACCATAACATTTCCAGGTGAAATGGATGAACCCTGCTACGATGTCGAGTGGCACGTTGGTAGAATGGTGACGGTGGTACCAAGTCATCAGTTCCTCGCAGCACTCCCCGTGAAAGCGTCGGTAGATGATGGTGATACGAGTTATTTATCTTTTTGGTATAGGCTCAGTGAGTATCAGGCACGTTCTTTGTTCAATTAGGGGAAGTCCGGGCATAGTGGATAGGCCAGACAAAATGAATACTCTTTATTTCTCGTCCGGAATATGTCGGAACACGTACGCCTCGCATTATTACACCCCCTCCGCCATCCGCATTCGTGGGCAAACAGAGCTAGCGCAAGATCGCGTCGCGTTTCAGAGAAAAATCGAAAAAACCAAATATTTAAGTTTTCTTATTACTTTTCAAGGTACGTAATACTTTAATAACTCATGTAAAAGTTAAACATATTGTTTAGTACGATTATTTCCTTTAAGTGCATATTTTCAGGTATTAATTCTGAGAGACAAAAACAAATACAGAAGAAAGAAATAAGAAGAAACAAATACTTTGTCATCACTTCATTAGATTTTAGTTTAGGTTGAATGAAATGAATAGCAATAGCAATGAATAGGCAAAGTGAACACGGGCAAAGTGGATAGGGTATTCGCTTTGCCAAGCAATGAAAAACATGAATATAAATTGAAATACTGTGACAAAGAAAAATCAAAATACTAAAACCACCAAAAATATAATTGTTAAAGATAAGAGTAAAAATAGCGGCAAGGAAAACAACTAAGAACAGTGTGTATGCTATTATTTTTGGGAGAACTACATAGAAATAACTAAAATTGGATCCAATGTGATAAATGTAAGCAATGGAGTCACAAAAATATTATTTATGAAGGCTTATTTCTTTGTTATATCTGCACCGATTAGTTTAAAATTAGCTTACGTATTTGTATTCACTTCGCCCTATCATCCTATCCACTTTGCCCGACCTATGGGGCAAAGTGGCTACTGGTATATGTTGCAATATTTTTGACAATTAAAATTAAGGAACTACTATTAAGCAATTTTTGTTAATTATATTAAAAACTTTAATAAATGTTTATTCTCATTGAACATTTGTTTTATTTATATGCCTATTGGTTATCTAACTATAGCCCATCAAACATTAAGGTGTCTACTTTGCCCGGACTTCCCCTAGGTACATAGTTAAGGTACAAATACAAACACATTACCGGAAGTACGTCATACGATATCACGATACGCTGATAACAAAAAAAATCACTTGTGTATTTTTAAAGTTGATAGTTTAATGATAAACTACTTTTATCTCGATTACAACTTTTTAATGGCGAATGTTAATTTTCTTTAATATACTGATTTTATAGATTATCTGTATGGCGATAGAGCAGTAATACCGTAAATTACCTAAAGGATTGCATTTTTCTTTTTTTTTTAAGACAACGGAATTTATAATATACTCATCATCATCTCGCTCTTATCCCAATTACTTGGGGTCGACGCAATATGTCATCTGTTTTGACATATTGCAAAAAGTTTCGGCAATGACTTTTATGACCGGCCGCCTGCCTGACGTCAACCCTCCTTGGGAATGTAATCGTTGACCCAAATGGTACCAGATGGAGTTGGTCCGGGTCAATCTAGGGCTCTTAGTCGTCTTTTACGACACCCACGAGCAAAGCAAGGGTTGGTAGTATTCGAAGCCGCTACCACACAGCAAGGAATTTATAATATACTAGCTGACCCAATAGACGTTGTTCTGTTCAAATAAAATAACGCCACCTACCGGGTCCAAGTGTGAATCTAAACCATTCTCGAATCCCCTTGAACACACAAAAAGTTTTTGAACATTGGTCCAGCCATTTAAGAGTTCACTGACACACACATACCTACACATATATACTATATATATAAATAAAGACGGGGGAATTGCCAAAAAAAAAATCTATGGGCTGACGGAGTAAGAATACATTTCATCAACGCCTATCTTGTCGTTTTTTCGTTATATAATTCTATTAGATATTTTAAAACTGTATACTAAATTATAAGAAAAGTGCTGGTTTTATTTTAAATATTTTTTTCTTTTAGAGGTCCCTTAAAAATGCCGAAATTTGAGAATAGGCTGACGCAAAGGAGGAATTTGGACGAAAATAAAATGAAGTAAGCTATTTTATGAGTTGAGAAAGAAAAGTTTTCGGTTAGAGAAGCAGCTGACAGATATGAAGTGCCAAGAAGTTCCCTCCAGGTTCGGATGAGAAAAGTCTTGTAGCGCGTTCACAAAGCACAAAAAAGCGATATTCACCGTTTAAAAATGCGTTGGAAGAGAAAAACTCAGCCACAGTCAATAAAGCCACTACTGAAGGAAGCCAGCAGCCAATAAAACCACAGCAGGAACAACAAAAAAGAAAAAAGGAGAACATTCAAACTTTGCCAAAGGACCTAGAAACAGAATGTATCATTGCGATGAGACCTTTGATGAAGACTGGATACAGTGTTGCAAGGGCTGGGCGCACGAAGCCTGTGTGAACATCGATACGTCACAGCCTTACCTACTACTATTGTAACGTCTGTAAGGCCAAAGAACGGCTTGGTCATCATTGATATATTTGTATGGAGCTACTCGCCGAAAAAACAATGTCCAAAAGTAATCAACTGTACGACTTGATTTAAGCTAAAATAATGAAGATACTTTAGTGTAACTAAATTCTAATCATTAAAGGTATATTCTATTTTGCATTTAGTTCGAAAATAAATGCTTAATTTCGTCTATTTTCAAAAATTTCATCATTTTCTCTATGTGTCTGTGGCTACCCGAACTTCCCCTATTTTTTTAGGGATGGGCCATGGTCAGCTCAGCCGCCGCCCAGCTCCGACAGGGGCGACAGAGGGGCGGTGCGCACAGCCCCATAACCCACCCGTGACACGTCGCCTTCGTCGTTGGGCCGACCACCAGTGCAGGGTGACTTGTCGTCAGTGGTCGGCCCGACGGAATACCGCTTGAGGAGTACCCTTTCTTCGACCGACGACGAAGACCGACGTCTCCCACTCGGGGAGGACGTCGGTCTATGTCGCGCGGTCGTCACTCGAACTTCCCCTAACACTCGATCACAAGTCAACAACTAGAAAAGCCATCGGTTCACTTCACCGTAGGTAGGTAGGTGTTTTATTTCTATGAATAGAATTACTATTACAATATTAAAAGTTCTTAAAATATTGCAAGCTATCATTTAAATTGACTAAAGTTTGAGTTATTCTCAACGAATAACCAAAAATGGTGGGCAAGTTACCTGATCGGCCCCCGGGTCGTCCGCACTGGGACCATCCGTCTTGTCCCGCGTAACTCGCTCCCACTAGCCGGAAATAATTCATATTGTATGCAGACCATAAAGCTTCGAACTGTTATTTAAAGGATAAAAGGATTGAAATATCTATTTATAAATAATAGTACTATCACATATAGACTGGATAAATCTTTTTGTGTGGTGACGGAGTAAGAATACAATTCACCATTCCCTATCTTGTCCATGGATGTCGTAAAGGATGACTAAGGGATACAATACGCATATAACATCTATGCAAGAGAAGGTAAACTCGAAACAAAACCCTATAATAACCTGCCTCATCAACATGGTATAGTAAGGTCTATTTCCCTCCTATTGTGGAGGAGGCTCGAGCCCGACAGTGGGACGTGTATGAGCTGAAATGATGATGATGATACAAGGCTGCAGCCCAGCAATGGGACGTATATAAATTGAGATATATTTGTCTCTAATTTTTTCATTGCGTTTGATTTCAATAAAATGCTTTTAAAGAAATATTCAATTCAAAGGTTGTTATAAGTGTCATGATTTATATCTTCTATAGCTCAAGATCATCATGGCTCTTCAATCATGAAATTCTCATGAGGGCAGTAAAGCTGTCTTCCCACGGTCACACTTTATGGTGCCGTTGTGGTATAATTAATAAGAACGCCGCTGATAAGAGATAACAGATAAGGTGAATCAATATTTGGTAGCATTGATCCCGAGAACAATCGACCCTTTATACCTAGTACAGATACTGTAGATCTTTTTAAGAAATTTAAGGCAGTACATTAGAAGTCTTTTGAAGTGAAACCTTCTACAGGCAGATTTGTATGGGCAGTAGATTCAAGTAAGTCGTCATCGACATGGTCACGTGACATGTTAACGCTAACACTTTATCTGTAGCTACATAGTCAGATTGACATCAATCTGACTATATCTGTGACGGTAGACGTCAAAAATAGCCCGGCGGATACTCTTTCGGGTAAACTACCTCCCTAACGCCCCTCAAGATACGTCGGTTGCCCTCGCGCGGTTAGCGGTGACGGACTATTCTTCGGACCAGTCACCCGCGGCCTCGACTAGGGAACCGCTGGTTTCCTTACCAGATCTTAGCTCGTGGTTTCGTGGATGGTTGATTATTAGGTTAATATTAATTGAAATGTAAAATTGGCAATATAAAGGTGCCGTTACGGGCCTTACATACAACACATCATTTGATTTACTTCGCTATAGACAAATAAAAATGACTGAGATGCATAGAAACAGTACTTTTTCATGTTCAATTCAAAACATTCGATTCTAGCCTTGAACCTGGAACTGTCAGTTTGACAGCTGTCAAAGTGATAGTACTCGTTGACAGCGGCTGTCAGCGGCGTGCGACGGAGCGCCTCGTGATTAATTAACGGTTAATTGATTTGACAGTGGTTTACCATTACTTGATTTAAACAAGAATCAAATTTAAACGATATCTTTTATGTAATCTGATTTATAACATTGACACACAGAAACATTTCACACAATTCGTTTTTAAAAGTTATTATCGTTATTAGTTCTTTAATTTAGCAAATTTCTTTTAAAAGGGAATGCCCTTTGTACTATGGCACACGATTTTACATTGTACATTCATGAAAGTTACCTTGTTTTGTTGAATTTTAAATATAGATATATTCTACTACAAAAAATATATACCTCTGGCTCGCCGATTTGTTGTCCAACCCGGGTGTCCGTTCATGGAAAAAGTGCGTATTCGAATAAAATAATAACATTAAATGAGCAAGAGCAATTTCTGAAAGAATAATTTGTAACACTTTCTCCTAATAATTTAACTGTCATAGATACCGTTAGTTTTTCTTTTAGTTTAACTTTTTCTTTCTTTATGTCTTTCCATAATGACGTACTTTATCTAACAAGACCCGGTGAGGAGAAGCAGAGAGCATTAAGCAATCTTTATCGAGTTCGGACAAAGACTCGGCTGACATTCGACGTCTTCATAAAACACAGAAACAATACCCTATCATTTGACATGCTATTAAAATATAGCAATTTCATTTCATTACAAAATATACCTTCACTCTTTGAAATAAGATTAAATTTTCTTTATATAGAAAAATTAATCGAAAATTAAAATGTAATAACTAATAATCTATCATCAATGAAAATCAAACTGTAGTACAATACATTAGAGTTGATTTTAGAATGGGTTTGGAATTAAAAGTAAAGGGTTATAATTGAATAACGATATCTTTGTTTTGACGTGTGATTTGATTAATAATGGAGGTGGCTTGTCAACTGCTCTAACTTTTTTTTTAATAATGTTGATACGGTCAACTTGTTCTGCCTATAGGCTTACGGTGACACTGTATTGATTTTAATAATTTATAAAGACCTTTCAAATATAGAACCTATTTTAATTTGTGAAGTGAAAAATTGTTTGGCATCATTGTGATTTGAAAGTCGATGAAACGTAAAATCGACAGTAAAAAGAGACACACATAAATACATAAGTTTTAACGTGGGAGAATATGAGATAGGAAGCATTATACAAGTGTTTCTTATATTCGTGGTTCTCTTTGCCCTCCGTTTTGTACCCTCTCCTTTCGTGTTAGCCAAGAGATGTGGGAGTTCGCTTGGGGCTCAGCGTTGTTTATGTATTAATTCGTGCTTGTACGCACATGCGTAATGCGAATCTTGTACAAATTTTTTGAAGGTTTCACTTCTACCACGTGCTCCAATCGTAGGGGAGGCTCGAGCCCAGCAGTGGGACGTACATAGGTATATGAGCTGTGATGATGATGAATAGCACAGCGCCTGTCAGATCCGGAAGTAATAAAGAAAAAAAAGTGAGCCGTCGCTCAGGACGCCTGACAGATGTGAAACATCGAAACTATTTTGTACGAGTAGAGTAAAGTATCGATACTGAACTCATGAATAGTATCGAAAGATAAGTAACATACTGTTTAAAGTATCGAGTACTTTTATTTACTTTATCTTTAGGTATCGAGTACTTTTCTTTCGATAACGATACACGATTTCGATATTTTAGTCAATAAGTACTTTTTGGTAGGTGTGTCGTATCGAATAAATTATCCATTTTAAAATTGACTTTACGACTCATATTTATGGTAACGTCATTTAGTACAAACGAAATGAACCTTCTAAAACGTAGCTTGAAATAATTTGCGATTTATAAACCAGAAATAGCGACATCTATCGAGCAAACGACCAACTCTAAGCTACAATATATTTTATAAAGAACTCTCTAATCCTGTAATGATAATAAGACAAGCTGTTTAAAGTGAGTCAAAATCCAATTCTTAAGGAGTTGGTGACATACAAACAAATAAATATACAGCTGAAACTAATAAAAGCCTATAAAAAATGAAATGCTTTCATCCGTTCACAGACATTCTTTCCGCACGAAGAGTGTGATTTAGGAAACGGAAATGGCGGCATTTATCGAGCTAACGACCAACTCTCAGCTTCAATATCTTTAATAAAGAAATTTTTAATCCTGTGATGATAATAAGACAAGCTATCTAAATAATTTTAACGTCATGGACCTCCTTAAATTTTCAACTTTTAAATGAAATTTGACTGTTTAAATGAGTCAAAATTTAATTCCTATGAAGTCGGTAATATACAAAGAAATAAATATATATACACCTGAAACTAATAAAAGCCTATAAAAAAACGGGTTTCGTAGCTGAAAGTAAACTAAATACCATACCTACTGGTATATTTATATTACTAAGTTAGAGAATTTTACATTAATTTATAAAACAAGTATATATGCATAAAAGAACATTAGATTACGACAGGAACTAATACGATAAAACTAAGGCATAAAGTATTAATAAAATATCGTAATTTTTTTCCAAAAAATGATGATTTTTATTCAATAAACATTTATTTTCATTAACATACATTATAAGTAACAATTTACTTTGAGTTCACTAGATGGCGTTGTACAAAATTTTAAATCGCACTATGGTTTCGTTACAAAAATGTAGGTATATGCATCCAAATATTTATTTAATATATAATTAATAGGGGACCGCGAGGCGTGGCGTTAAACGCCACGCGACGATCACGGTCACCCTGGCCTATAGATGTTTCACATCAATAACAGAAGAAGGAGAAAATAAAGACCACCCCTTTCTTCTCCAAATCGGGTTAGAAAATTTATATGCCAATAACCGTCAAAAAAAAAATTCTCAAAACAAACTACTACGTTAAGATTTCTTACCAATTCCGTTGTGTAAATAAGCTAATTACCATCATCTTGAATCGATCCAGTTCGACCATAAGGTAAATATATGGACTGGCAAGATTTTATGTAACATTTTTAAATTGATATATTCATTCATCATCATCATTTCAGCCTATCGTCATCCACTGCTGGACGTAGCCCTCCCTCATGTTACGACACAAAGTGCGGTCCTGTACCGCCTGCATCCAACGACGCCCAGCAACTTTCACCAGGTCGTCGGTCCACCTAGTGGGGGGGCGTCCTACACTGCGTCATCCGATACGTGGTTGCCACTCGAGAACCTTTCTTCCCCAGCGGTTGTCGGTTCGTCTAGCGATGTGGCCTGCTCATTGCCACTTCAGCGTGTTAATTCTTCGTGCTATGTCGGTTACACCCGTTCTTCTGCGGATTTGCGTATTTCGGATTCTATCTCGCAGAGAAATCCCATTTAGGGACCAACATAGACCATTGATTTATGTATCATTTTATTTATTTAATTGAATAAACTTTTATTATTTGCCAAAAATATCATCATTTATCATTTCAGCTCATATACGTGCTACTATCAGGTACGAGCCTCCTCCACAAAAGGAGGGAAATCGACCTACTATACCATGCCTATTAAACTCAATCACTACACGGTGTCCTATTCAAGTATTTTAAATTTCTCTTTGAAAACAATTTAGAATTTTATAATATATTGTCCATACAAATACAATGGGCCAAATAAACCCTTACACGATTAATCATTAGATCAACTGGACTGCTTCCGTTACCGCGCTAGACAGAGGCAGATATATGATGAAACTCACCCGTGGGAGAGGGATGAAGACACTCGATAACTTAATTGAATTTAAGTGAAGTGTAGAGAAGAGCAAACATCTATCGATATATCTCGCTAGTAAAATTGTTTCTCTGTCGTGATATTTGACTTTTTACTTCCCATTCGACTACTTATAACTTTTTTACTAGCAACCTGCTCGCTTTCGGTTTAGGTTTCAGTCGCCTTACCTGCGTAGTTCCCGTTCCCGTGGGAATACCAGGATAAAATATAGCCTATGTTACTCCCTGATATTGTAGCTTTCCATTGGTGAAAGAATTGTTGAAATCGGTTCGTGGTTTAAGCGTGCAAGCGTAACAAACAAACTTACTTTCGCATTTATAATATTAGTAAGGATTAATACATAAATATTTAGGTGAACCATTGCTTTATACATGGTATACCACGGTATATCATAGTATATATTGTCCTAAGATTTTCGTGGGGTGACGGAGTAAGAATAGAATCATTACCTCCATTTCTTGCCATTGGGTGTCATAAAAGTCGACTAAGGCGACTAAGACGAATAATGCATAGATAGCATATATGCAAGTAAAGACGAACTCGAAATAAAGCCTTATGCCAACCCTTCTGATGAGCATGATATAGAAGACCAATTTCCATCTCATGCCTTGAGCCGAGCAATGGGATGTTTATGAGCCGCGAGGATCAGAAGATACTAGCACTAATAGTTTTGTACTGCCATATAATTGTACTGAGATAACATAATTTATATATACCATAACATAACTTGAAATGAAAATACTATTAACAATCCGACATAATATTGAATTGATGTTAAATTTAAATAAACTGTATTTTAATCCATACTAATATTATAAATGCGAAAGTAAGGATGTTTGTTTGTTTGTTTGTTTGTTTGTAACGCTTTCACGCTTAAACCACCGAACCGATTTCAAAAATTCTTTCACCAATGGAAAGCTATAATATCAGGGAGTAACATAGACAATATTTTATCTCGGTATTCCCACAGGAACGGGAACTACGCGGGTTTAAGCGACTGAAACCGAAGCGAAGGGAGGGCGGGTTGCTAGTAATATAATATATTTACTTTATCAAATTACCCCCAATATTATTGTTCGCTTAAATAATCTAATTTGCCATATTGTAGTCACATTTTGAAAATAAGTATCATTAATAATTTTAATAATACATCGAAATGAAAAAAAATATTAATAATTTCTAATCTCATTCGCTGCCAAATTATAAATATTTTACCTCCAAACTTGAAAGGAATCATCTCTCCAATAAGTTTATTGTTGATAATCAACGAAAATATTTCTTTTTTAAATTAGCATAGTCCGTGTGGTGATGGAGTGCAATATTTCCTATCTTACCCGTGGATGTCGTAAAAGAAGACTAAGGGATTATATTCCTTAATCATCTTTGCATATAACATTTATACAAGAGAAGAAAATCCCGAAATAAAACTTTATACCTACATGGCATAGCATGATATAGTAGATCAATTTTCTGCCTATTGGAGAGGAAGTTCTTGCCCAGCAGTGGGACATTGATGAGATAAGACGACGAGACGATATCTTGTTTGCTGAGGACAATAAATTAACGCAATCCGGCACTTCTCAATTTTACAATTTAATTAATGTCAAAAATATTTGATATCGAAATGTTCCCATCCTTACTCGATCTCCGTTACACCCATAATGCGTTATCTCTCTCGTCTTGTGCATTAACACGTCCAACCTCATTATAATAAACATTTATTTAACCAACATTGATACATACGAATATCATCCTTTTGCTCATGGCATAAAAGTGGATAGATACGCAAAATATAAATTAGTAAAATTGTTTTTAACAGACAACTGTCGCCAAGGTTTTGTCTTTTAAAAATGAACCATCATGTCCCCACTTTTTTTCCTTATCATTTGTATGGTCAAACTGTGGGTTGTTCAAGCCTTCCACAAATCTTTGACTTTGTATAATGACTGCTTTTATTGCTGGGAATAATCCCGCCAGTGACCATGTGATGACGGAGTAACAATACAGTTCATTGCCTCCTCTATTACTCGTGGAAATAGAAAAAAACGGAGGCCATGACCAGACCAGGTTCAAGTTGAGCGGGACATTATGAACTGAAATGATGATGATGATGAATTGCACCACATATTTCCATCATTATAAACCCTGTAAGACATGATCAGACTGGTCTCCATAGATGACGCCAAGGTTTTACCCTCAGGCAATCCCGGGAAATGATTTTAATAGTCTTGAGTCCTGCAACATATTTAATTAGAAAAGTAAAACCGAAGAACATGCATGAAGAGTTTAATGAATATGGAGGAGGCGAAAGTGGTATGTCAAGATCATAGCCAGTGAAGGGAAGTCTTATCTGCCTACCCCTAAGGGTAAGAGGCGTAAACCTATGTAGGTATGTTAGACTGAAGGAGGAAGGAGTTGGAAGAGATTGATTCCGTTTCCCTCCTATACCTACAATATGGGAGACATGAAGCAAAATTGAAAATAAAGAAGATGATGTGCAGCTATGATATACGAAGTCGCACTACATCAGGGATATGGAGAGCTTAACGAGTAAACCTTAACATTGATTGGTATAGTATCTAGGTTGAGTAGAAACGCCTGAACGCACGAATTTTCTCAAGATGCTCCAAGGTCCGTATACTTAGTATACCTCCTTACTACTCCAGACGTGATTGGCAAACTGTCTAACATACGGTCGTGCAAGTCTTTTACGTCGCAGTATTGGGCTCAAACCTACTCCATGATAGGAGTGAAATTAATCTACTATACTACGCTGATCAGACGTGTTGGAATTTCTCAGCGCGCGGGCCCATAACCCACCCGTACCCTCGTCACCTTCGTCGTTGGGCCAACCATCAGTGCCGAGTTCCTTGTCCTCAGTGGTCGGCCCGAAGGAATACCCTTTCGGGTACCCTCACATTTCGACGTCACTGTTCCGGGACGTCGGTCCTTGTGGAGTACTTACTACTTAGAAAGAAAGAAAGAAAACATATTTATTCGATGCTGAGCCACACGTCACAATTTTTATGGTTAAGCATACATACGGCTGAAATAAACATTAAAATATTATAATAATAAAACAGATATGTAGGTAGGTAGTTAGGTGCTATTCTTAGTGTGCATAAAGGAATCACGACAAAAGCCGAAGTGTATCAACGCGGCCGATACCACCCGTCCGCGGTCCGCCTACAAAACAGTCAGTCGGCTAGGGAGCTGCGATCACGACAGCCGCAGCCTCACGTTAATATACTGTATGAGGAATCGTATGAATGATCGCGCTCTTAGTACTTCGTAGTTCTTCTCGCGCATGATCCGTCGCCTCCTTCCGTGAGATGACGGCCTCATAGAAGGCGGCGACCGCGTCCCAGTTTCTGACACTGCCGAGCATCTCCCTAGCGATGGTCGGCAGCGTCAGGTCGGCACCGATGATTGCGACGAGTTCACGGCGCTGCTCTGCCCACGCGGCACACACCTCGAGCGTAGACGTGTTGGTATAGGCTTTCATTTCGAGTCCATCTTTTGCATAGATACTAGATACGTGCGTATTATATCCCTTAGTCGTCTCTTACGACATCTACGGGCAAGATAGGGAGTAGTTAACTGTATTTTTACTCGTCACCACACGGAGGGAGAAATATATCATCTAAATTTCTTCAGTGGATTGTCTTAGTGAATATCATCGTCACAAAAAGAAACTCCTTTCAATTTTTGTGTGTTCCAAAAAGTGTTCGTAACTTTGACTTCAGACTCAATAAAAAAGGATTTTACAGAATTCAACCCCAAATGTAAAAAGTAATGGCAACATTTGTGTGGCGAGTAGTTAAGAAAGAACTACGTATTAAACAAACAGCCTTCAGTAAAAATAAATAAACACGTGTCTCTGTGTCTCAGCATTTGTCAATTTTCATCCTCTAAGGGTTCAAAAATGGGGATTAAATTTTGCGCTAACTTTACTTGATTAATCTTATTGAATTAAATATTTACACAATTCAGTCTTAGATAGCATCATACTTTCGTGATGTAGAAATCCACTAAATAGAAATATTCTAAAAGTCACCCTCTTGAAGGATATAGAAATATATTTCTTCCCTAAGGGTGTAAAATATGCGGTTGACCGGACCGGGATCTTTAGTCCGTCACCCGCAGAGAAGTTGGCCGCGCGACGGTGACCGACGACCCGGGACAAGGACGTCGAGAGGTGAGGGTACCCGAAAGGCTATTCCGTCGGGCCAACCACTGAGGACAAGGTACTCGACACTGGTGGTCGGCGCAACGACGAAGGTAACGTGGAGACGGGTGGGTTATGGACCCGCGAACCGTCCTTTCGTCGCCCCGGACGGAATGTACGATGCGTGTGCTGATCATAGCCCACTCATAAAAAATAGTATTAAATATGGGGCCAGTAATGATTTTTTTACATGGCAATACAAACATTTAACATAAATCATAGTTGATGATTTCTACGCGGTCGAAGTGTCAGCCTAAAGCTAGTCTTTATGTAAATTAAAATATCCACACAAATTATACGATAATGATTTATTAATATATAAGTCCAATTAACTGTTAATTTTATTGTATGTAATTAATTGTGTGAATAATAGATTGATGTCTATTTGATTGATTACATCAATCAAAATGGATTTTTTATTGTATTCGAACCATCGTCTCATCTTATTATAGGTAAGTAGGGGAGACCGGGGCTGGTTGTGACAGGGGTAAGTAGTTACAGTGGCGCTGGTGGCGAAACAGAGAACGATATAGTAATGCTAGAAAGATAAAAATGACGTTGCCACTACTGGCTTACTCAATGCGAGAGCTAGTGACGCCAGAGTTATTGTGACAGGAATACGTGTGTGTCACCAATAAAATCACAGGTTTGTAACATTTTCGATTTTAGTAATTATTAGTCTTAACCTGTATTTCAACTAATCAGAGAAGTGTGTAGTGTAATTTTTGCGTCTTAATGCTTCCTTTTTGCGTTGCAAAAACTCTTCTTCTCTAATATAACCGCGGCTTGTTCGTAAATATCTTTTGATATTTTGCCACGCTCCGTTTTTCTTATATGTTCTCATCCTACAAAAAAAAAACAATAAGTTATATTTTTTTTTTATTGCAAACGGTGGCAAACGAGCAAACAGTACACCTGATGGTAAGTGTTGCTGCCGCTCATGGACCTTTACAAGGCCGTTGCCTACCGCGAAGAAAGCGAAGGGAGTGTGAATGCGTGCATTGTGGCTCGATGATACCAAGGACACCACCAAAACCCTCCACACGCAATCACCCTCAAAAAGTTGGGCTTATGTATATATATATGGTTTACATTATATCAGTTGGAACGAGAAATCAAAGGGCAGGTTGTGACAAGTAACAACCTACCCCGAGCAAATGTAACTTTTAGCCTCGATACCAAAATTTATCTTTTGAGGTTAAATAATAAAAACACAAATCAATATAACAATAAAAACGTAGTTGCAACGCAAAAAGGAAGCATTAAGACGCAAAAATTACACTACACACTTCTCTGGTTAGTTGAAATACAGGTTATAGACCAATAATTACTAAAATCACTAGCTCTTGCATTGAGTAAGCCAGTAGTGGCAACGTTATTTTTATCTTTCTAGCATTACTATATCGTTCTCTGTTTCGCCACCAGCGTCACTGTAACTACTTACCCCTGTCACAACCAGCCCCGGTCTCCCCTACGCGAGTATTACACATTATAAATAAAACTATTTTTATGCGTTTAATCGCGTTTGTACTTAATGTTTGATTTAACGCCATTTTTTAACGACAATGTGGGTCAAAATTTAATAACTAATTCTGTAGCGGGTAGATATAAATCTTTATAATAACGATGACTTTTTCGACATGAGGCACCTTAGGCCATCCGTGACTATGAACGCTGAAAAGTGTACGAAACGTCGGACTATCAAAAATCAAATATAAAAGCAATAAAATTCGTAAAAATTGTTTAATTCATAAAATTAGTTTTATTTACAATAAGCCATGACTGCGCAGATGACGTAGTGGTTAAGATACGAACTTGACGTGTCAAGTGTGTCAGATTTGATTCTCAGGCTCCTGCCTGTTCCTATCTGTAGGTATTGTCCTCAATACCTACTTAGTGCGATCCAGAAATTATTGTATTGTGAGTCTGGATATATTCCCCCACAATACATGTTGATAATTGTTGCAGCTGCGCTGTTTGATCTTTTAAATAAATGTTCTTTGAGCGCTTATATACAACACCATTGCGACTGCGATCTCTCACCCTTTGACCATGCGTAACAAATATGTCATTATCTCTCCTTCATTGGGTGTTTTATGTTGGACAATAGATAGATACAAAGTTGATATGGAGTTGACAGGACGATAGATAGGTAGATGTTCATCTATCTATTTATCTATCATGAATATAAAAAGAAAGAATAGGTAGGTACGGTTTTATTAGCACTTCGTTTAAATATAGATAACTAAATACCTGCCCTCGTTTCATTTCGGTTTCAGTCGCCTTATTCGTGTAATTGCCGTGGGAATACTGGGATGAAATGTAGCCTATGTTACTCCCTGATATTATAGCTTTCCATTGGTGAAAGAATTTTTGAAATCGGTTCGGTTGTCTAAGCGTGAAAGCATAACAAACAAACAAACTTAATTTCGCATGTGTGAGAAAGTGTTTAAAAACACAAGTCTACAACCAATGCGTGTGCTACCAGCGCAGAAGAACGGGTGTAATCCACATAGCACGAAGAATCAGCACGCTGAAGTGGCAATGGGCAGGCCACACCGCCCGACGAACCGAGAACAGCTGGGGAAGAAAGGTTCTCGAGTGGCGACCACGTATTGGACGACGCAATGTAGGACGCAACTAGGTGGACCGACGACCTGGTGAAAGTTGCTGGGCGTCGTTGGATGCAAGTGGCACAGGACCGCACTTTATGGCGTAGCATGAGGGAGGCCTACATCCAGCAGTGGACGGCGATGGGCTGAAATGATGAATATTAGTGAAGAAGTATGACAAAAATCCGAATTAAAATAGCTTGTCTAAGAAAAAATTTAAATAATAGTTAAGCTTAACTGTAAATACAAAATCATCATCATCATTATTAGAGCTCATATAACTACGTCCCACTACTGGGCTCGACCTCCTCCAGAGTTTTCCATCTCTTGCATTGATGTTATATGCAAATTATATCCTTGAGTAGTCTTGCATGACACGCACGGGTAAGACAGGCGGTGGTGAATTGTGTTCTTACTTTGTCACCACGCGGATAGTATAATAACAGTACCTACAGAAACAATAAATACGGAAAAAGTAAGAAAAATACAAAGTGACAATCAAAGTAGTTTTTCCTGTGGTGACGGAGTAAGAATACAATTCACCACTCCCTATCTTGCCTGTGGATGTCGTAAAAGACGTCTATGGGATCATAATATGCATGTAACATCTATGCAAGAGAAAAAAATCTCGAAATGAAACCCTATACCAACACGTCTGACCAGCATGGTATAGTAGGTCAAATACCCTCCCATTGTGGAGGAGGCCCGAGCCCAACAGTGGAACATATGTGAGCTGGGATGATGATGATGATGAATCAAAATAGGATGATCATTATATTTTTTTTCTTCTCTGTCTATACCTGCAGTATTGTAGATCACAGACTTTCGCCAGATGAAGGAAATTATCTTCCCACAAAGGTAAGACGAGATAATATAACCAAGAGTTTTATTTCCAATTTTCCTTTTTGTTAAACGATGTTATGTATCTACCTGCTTATATTATCTTAAACCTGTCATCTTTTAAGTTCTCCTTTACTTCAATATCTGCCTACAGCTAGAGAAGGAGTACCTAATGATCTTGGTATTCTTACATCATAGGGATTCTACCTATAGTTAATTAAGAAAACCTCTATCTCTTCATTTATCTGCCAGTCGCTGTTCTGTGTTCAACTTAGGTATGCCATGAGAATGCCATTCAGAACAACCCTACGCCACTGCCATCTAATGGTTCTCTGCCACTTTTAAAATGTCATCAGATCACCTAGTGGGGGGGGCACAAAACATTAGGTATATTCTATTATAATTCTTAATAAAAAGAAAAGAAAGTTATGATTGCAAGACAATACCTGCCTTGTGCGTTTAACATAATTGTTGTTTTGAGTCTATTGAAATTTGCGCCTAATATAGGTATTCCGTGTGGTGACAAATTAAGGATACAATTCATCACCCATTTCTTGTCCGTGAATGTCGTAAAAATGACTAAAGTAATAATATGCAGATAACATCTGATATTTATGTTATTAATCTAGTTTGTAAAACAAGGGCTATTAGGTAAAAAGAAAAAAATATTAAGTGCCTCCATTATATTTATGCATAAAATGGAAAAATATTCAATGCACCAACTGAGAACATATCGCTACTATAAAAGTTTTACATAAGCAAAGCTGTTGACAAAAACGAACAAAACATACAATTTCGCATCTCAACATCGATTTACGTCAGTAGTATAAATTAATGCATTCCGTGTATACCGACAAGGACCATTCACAACGTTACACAGTAAATAAAAAAATAAGCGTTACTCCAGCCTCCCAGATTCGCATTATCATCTCAATATAACCAATCCAACATGAAGAGAGATAACAGAGGCAGCTATTGGCTAACACACAGCTTTAGCTCCACCCATATTATAAACCCCACCCCACTTCAAAAACTTTTCAGATTCCACTATATCTGCTCTCGACAATACCCAGTCGAAATTTCAACTGTAACTTATTAATAAAACCAACCGCCGTAACTAATAATTTATTTCCATTAAATCAAAATTCTTACTCGCTTATCAATCAACGATACGATCAAATATAAAAGATAACTCCGTCTTTGTCGGTTAAATATCATCTATACGAGATAGAAAAGGACAATGAATTAAAGTTTTAGGTGTGGTTAAGAAAAATTATGCCACGGTATTCAGTGTTCGTCTGTCCACCTGACGTGCGGGCGTGCGGTCGATAACGGTGCAGCACTAGCTGCTAATAGACGCATTAGTGATGTGTGTGATGTAAAAAGTTCGTTATCGATATTACATAAACATGATGACTATGGACGTCGGGATGTATAACAACCAACAGAACGGTTACGGCGGCGCCGAGTACTATCAACAGAGTTCCGGATACCAACCACCATATGAAAGCTATCACGAGTATTACGAACCAGCTTCACATTACTACGAACCTCTTATTCACGGGCAAACTGCACATGAACATCCAACAACACCAGTTATCAGCACAGACACTGGTTTATGTTATACGAATTTGGATTATGGAGAATTACAGCCAAATTATCCGATACACACTTTACCGCCTCATGCTGAGCCGTTTAAACATCGAGAAGATGTTCCTAGGCATGATGAAATGCTTATGCATGAACATAAACTGGATAATCATTATTTAGAAACGAAATATAATATGCATTTTGTTGATGAAACTACAATGCAATATAATCAAGGATCTCCATTACCTTGTGCGGAATTTGAACATTACCAGCCAAAAGATGAATTTGGAGGGATCAGAGAAAATTTTCCAAGGGAAGGCGAGTGTTTAGGACCTCATCATCTGCAAGGGCATCAGCCTCATGCATCGCATGCGACAGTCCCTACATATAAGTGGATGCAAGTCAAAAGGAATGTTCCTAAACCAACCGGTGAGTTTAAGACTAGTTGATATTTTTTTTCGATAAAGATTTTTTTAGGTTATAAGTTCTGTAATTCTTTGTTCTTGTGAGAGAAAATAAAACATATATAGATCTTCAAAATGCTGTTAATAATATTATCGAATTAAATGGCCAGGATATATTCTTGTGTTCTCAGCTCATTGTCACATTCTCGCTTTTGGGTATGGGTTAACTCCAAATCGGAATAAAAATTGCTGGCTACATTGGCTAGATGTTTTCGAATGGGCTTTTACTTAGAATTTTCCTTCTCTAGTAGGTAGTGCTGCTTGCTACCCAATTAAATTCCTTAATTTATTTATACGATGCCCAATAACAAGGAAGGAAGACCATTGTCGATAAAACTTTATGATAGGTAAGTTTGTTGGTAGATTTATTTCGGCAAAGCCCCTTACCCAACTTTACTTGTCCATGGATATGGTAAAAAACGACTAAGGGACTGTAGATAACATCTATGCAAAAAATAGAATTGAAAATAAAACCCTATTCTAGCCAGTCTAACCAGCGTGATACAGTAGATTAATTGCCATTACGTTTTGGAGGAGGCTCGAGCCCAGAAGTGGAAGTTATATGAGCTGAGGTGATTGAAATTAATACAAGATAATCTTAGTTATACAATTACTAAATTTATATCATTAACGAAAAACGTAAAAAGAAAATACCTTTATTATAATACCTTGGTGCTGTACAGCTGCACTGCCTGAAAATAGAGATTCCCGAAAATAAATAGAGACGCACAAATCTCTATTTATTAATCTCTTTTTCTACATATCTCCCGTTCTGCATGAAAAAGAAGTCCAATTATACCAACTCCTTCTATTTTACTTTTATTATTAAATTTGCTGGGTCACAAAACAATTAAAAGCGCTTCCTGGAACTTCCTGACGATCAAACCTCTATAGAAATCGTTGTGGATTCTGGGTTACAGGAGTTAGGTACAGTGATAGTAATGTGTGATAATATTATACCCAAAACAGAAATATTACTCATAATCTCTATATGACGACTAGATAAGAATACAATTGTCACCTCTATCCCCGTTTCTATGGCATGGAAGTCCTAAAAATTGGTTACCTAAGGCCATTACCAGCAGAGTGGACACCAGTTATTACCTTAGAATCATATAACACCTGTGATCTTTATACTATCTTCTTAAATGAATTAATAATCGTGTTCTGTAACGGTATATGGGGAACTCTGTGAGCTTTGGAATGCTGAACGTACCAGCAGGAGACTGCAAAATTCTAAATGGTAAAGACAAGTATATACACATTATTATACATAAACACATTTGTTTTAATTTATTGATCTATTAACGATAACCACATTTTCTAAATCTGGCAAATTGAAATTTAAAACATAGGCTCACAAAGATCTGCCTCATGAGTCTGTTCTTATGTGAGTTTTTTTGATAAATGTGATTGTGCATTGAGGGAATCTGTTATTAGGAGAGGATTTTGATAAATTTAACTTGAAATTGGAAAAAGGCTAAGGAATTTATGTGAAAATATTTTACAGTAAGATATATGATGCTACGGATGGAAGCTACGGATATAATAAATATGTAATATGTATAAAGATCTGGCCGATTATCAGCTCTCGAACAAACATATTATTAAAGCAATAACTGAGATACAGATTTCATGTTTTCACTTCACGCATGCAACCTAACTGCCTTAAGCAAATTAGTAGTTTAAACAAAATGTCAGTTTATATAGTGTTCTATTTTTAACTTTCCTTCTCTTGCAATTTTGGACTTTTTACGTCAGCCTAAGACGGCTGTTATATCTTTGTGCAAACGCAGATAGATCTCAATGCTACAGTCTTACATAAATTTAATTATATACACGAGCAAAACAGAGGGTGGTAAGTTGTACCATTACCACATGGAAAGGGCTTAGCTTGCTATCAAGAATTTAGTTATATATGCCACTAGACGGTAATAAATACAATTTTTTATTCTTATAACTAAATTGATATGTGGTAGAAGCACAGTTTTGACAGTTTTCTACATACCTACAACCGCGGGCCAGTACCACACTCATGGCAGAAAAGCGACGACTGGGTAGTAGCAATTTGTGACTGCAGTTCGTTCAGTGAGCGGGAGAGCTGGACGCCTAACTTTCTGAGAATGATTGCTTGTGGCAAGTTTTGGTAGAACCTCATTGCAAGTATTGACACCCTTTTCACTTATTTCACGGCAAGCAGCGACCTAGTAAAGGTCCATGAGCGGCAGTAGCACTTACATTCGGATGTACTGTTTGCTCGTTATCCACCAAAAGCAATAAAAAAGAATGATTCATTGAAAACAATTATATTAACGACCTTCATCTGTCTGCTAGGATATATTATTACGAAACAGCACAACAGCATGATGTAATATTAAATGGTCTAATTATTATCAGCGTGTCACTGTCAGTAGACTAATTAAACTGAATCAAAACAGTGTCATCGGCTTCAAGTCATATAATTGATATGTGTCTAACTTGTTTGGGTTGCATCGTTAACGAGTTACGTCATAAACGGTTGATGAATTTGCAATGCCATTTGTATATCTATCCAACAACCTATTGATCTCCATTGGTAGATATATATACTTAGATCTTCCCAATGCTTGTAGGTAATCGCAGTTGGTATTATAAATTGTTCAGAAAGAAAGAAAAAGAAAGATAGAAAATAGTTAATTTCAAAAGACAGTCAATTTAAAATCATGAATATTTCATAAATAATTAAAGATTCTATGTGTCTTGCTAGAAAAATAGCCGGCTCAGCATAAGTTAGATAGCAAAACATTCAGAGCTGATTTTCAATGGCGAAGGGGAGGGAATACGGTGGGTTATTAAGCCATGCGCCGCCCTTGCATCGTCACCACGAAAGGAACGGCGTGTGCGTCGACCATAGGCCGCCCAAACAAAGAGCTATTTTTCAGTTGGCAACCCATATTAGGAACTTAAGTATAGGGTTAGACATGTACATGATAAAATAATGTGAAACTATAATTTAATCAGTATGTATTGAAGATCCATCAAAACAAAATCTTTCCTGTTCAATTGAAAGAAGTTGTAGGAATGCATGAACCCGGCAAGAATTGATTTGAAGCCAGTAAGACAGACAAATCTTCTTAACGGTCTCTGTAAAATATACGAACGCGTAATACATCATAGGTTAATAACCATTATGGAGGAAAACCACATCATACCATACGAGCAGTTGGGCTTTAAAGTCAAACACTCGTGTTTGCACCAAGTCCTTCATACCCTGAAAAGTATCAACATAAAGTTAAAACGCAAAATTTTTTATGGAGATACTCTTCTTTGATGTAGCCAAAGCCTTAAACAAGGTATAGCAGAATGCCTTATCTTTAAACTATTCCAAATAAGAATACCCACAGCCTCATACTGATTGTAAAAGACCTCTTAACTAACCATAGCTTCCGCTAAAAAGTAAAAGGAATATTATGCTTTCCACACCCGATCCGAGACGGTGTCCTACAAGGCTCCACTCTGTCCCCCCTTCTATTCGCGCTGTACACCAACGATATCCCCAAAACCAAGTACTACACGTACTTGGCCCTTTACACTGACGACAGAGCTACATTCGCGTCTGGGTGTAATTCGATAGTCCAAAGTTACGGCCCACTACAAGTGGTTTTCGAAGTGAAGAAATGATATTACCCCGAAAAGAGTTAGATGGTTATATTTCACAGGCAACGAACTGGCTTGCACCCTATCATTAGCTTCACTGAAATCTGCATCTTTGATAAATCCAACCCTTGGGAGTCAACAGCCAAAGACCTATGCATTACTCTTGACAATCGCCTCAACTTCTCTCAACATATAAGCCCTGTCTGTTCACGTTCAGAGCTCGATATGGGCCGGTTACACAGCCTACCCAACCCCAAGAAAAGTTGTCGTTAAAATGTAAAATCAGATTTTACACTGCTTGCACACGCCAAGGTAGTATTGTCTCATGGTAGGCCATGCTGGATGCATAGGCTACAAATACTACAGAATATATTTATGCGTAAAGCTAGTGGCGCACCAGTGTTCATACGCATCGCTGGTGTACCTACATATCGACTTGTACTTACCGACCATCAGGTATTCAGGTATGAAAAAGTGTGTCCGTAGATACTTTGATTCTGTCACGACACACCTCAAACCCTTACTCGTCGTCGTGATCAATAACACTCCGTCCAGAATTTCGAAGGTTCCTCGGCTTATTCTCGACGAGCCCGACAGCGAGATTACTAAAACTCCGATGACAGCTTACACTGCTCGCGAGGCCATAACGAATATAAAAACAGAGTATTGTTCTCAACGTCGAGGTGCGAAAACTTGCCATCAACGAATCTAACGTGGTAATTCCCACCTTTTCTTTAGCTTCCTCCCAAGCCCAGATTCATGCTCCACAGGGGGCTCTCGGGCTATGTTGTTTAAATGTTTTATGTTGAAAGCCCTCTGTGCTCCCCACTCGTCTGCGTAAACTATCAGCCATCTTTGGCTAACAAAAATAAATGGAGAGCTAGTTAACTGATCTTTCAATTTGTAATTGCGTAAACAATTTTCCGTTCATATACTCATCCTTAAAAGAAAATAGAAAACGAAAGGAGAAATCTCGAGTAGTATTAGTCGCATAAGACAATTCTGAGTGACATTCTCTGGAGGCCATATCCAGCAGTGGAATTATGGGCTGATGACGTTTGACCCGACCATCTATCAGAAATGCTTACACTGCTTTATCTATATAAATTTTCCATTCGTGTGTTTGTAATTGAAACCCTTCTAAACGGCTGGACCGATTTTGATGATTTTTGTGGCTATTCCGATGGATATGAGAAAGGTTTAAATTAAAAATTGAAACCGGTAGGTGCTCCTACGATTGATTGCAAGGAGAATTCTTTTATTATTTATTTAGATATGAACAGAACAACGTCTATTGGGTCAGCTAGTATTATATATGAACAATTTCGGTTTAGAAATGCGCTTCATAAAAACCTTATCGTGTCAATTGAATAAAAAGTAAGTAATCAATAACTTATTGAGTTTTTGTACGGGTGTTTTCTTATGGCAACTGTAATTGAACCAAATAATTCTTTGTGATTGCACCTGCACTATTAATTAGTTACAAGAACATATGTTAGTTCAAATTCTCTGCGGCTATGAAGAATAAGTATCCTTCATTCGTCCAATGGTTATGTTACAGTAGTTTTGATTGGTGTTGGCAGAATACCAGCCCTATTTCTTTAAGTAGAAGTAGCACGAGCTGCTCCAATAGCCTTTTTTTGTTCCTCGATAAAATTGAATTATTTTATGTAAGTAGCTCTTTTATTAATTGTGTTTTTTAATAGATTTAACGAGAACAGAATTATTGTTTTTCTTTCGTCTTTCTTTCTTCATTCTTTCTTCAATGGCATTAGCTTAGTTTCACCGGTTTCAAAGCCCTCAGTGTTTACTCATAAGCGCAAAGCTGTAAACGCTATCTGCGACCAACAGCTAGACAACATAAAAAGACGTAGAACGTCGATAAACGTTAAACGCTAGTGTGGAATGATTTTATTCATTGCTGTTGGTGGCAAACAAACGAATAGTAACACTGACATTAAGTGATATTGTCGCACATGAACCTTTGCTAGGCCGCTACCTACCGTGAAAAATGTGAGGGTAGTGTGAATCGGTACAATGAAGTTTGATGATACTAAAGACAATTACCAAAACCCACAACACACAAACATCCTCAGAAAATTGGGCTCTGAAATTTGATAGGAACGACACATTCCATTCATCACCCAATCTACTATTGGGCGTGGGGAGGCCTACGAGAATGATACTCGGAACGGTCCTGTGCCACTTGCATCCAACGTCTCCCTGTAACTTTCAAGATGTTGATAATCCGTCTCGTAGAGGGAAGATACATTAATCGATGGCTAGGTTTATGCATTAATCTACCGTTGTTCTGTTTTTAATACAAAATACTCACACATCACACGAGTCATCACTCGATTCTGTTGACTAATTGATAGAAAATTTATCTAAGCATTTGATTATGTTAACGACCCTTGTACGTTAGAAACTTTGTACTTTAGACATTAAAGTATTGTACATATTGCATTTAAAGTTATATTATTATTATTATATTATATTGCTAAAATGTAAAATTAAATCCTTTGTTTCTAAATATATTAGCTCAATAAAACTATTTGTTTCAAAAACGTTGTGGATATTAAACTACTATAAATTGTTTCAAATGAAATTTAAACTTTTTATAAAACTTTGTAAGTAAAACTTTCTTGCAGATTTTATCACGTTTGTAATTGATTTGTTGCCCGACGTTTCATTCGCTTTGCAGCGTTTATGGTCACGGGCGGACTGAGATGTCTCACGTCCAACGAGTCATCGTTATTTCAGAGATAATACTCGCGTAAGCGTTAGAAATTTTTATTAAACTATTTTTACGGATTTTATCGCAGGATTGTGAAAAGTCCGGCCGTAAACGGAAAAACCTCAACAAAGTAAAACATAAACATAACCACGATATAATACGTAAAAATAATTTTATTTCATACGAGTAATAGTCGCGTAAGCGTCAGAGATTATTAATATTTTTAGATAAATAATTATATCTAAACATAGAGGAACGAATACGTTGTGACTTTATCTATCACGAATGGTGAGGCGGTCATTTGAACTCCGCCATCACCGGGGCACACATATAATTATAAAGTGGCACCTGTTCTAAGCCGAGCTGACAACCGCTACACGCCAATCAACGTAATAATTGACAAGAGATTGTATCAATGACCGACCTTACATAACATAGGTATAAATATTTGTATTTATTTATTTGGACATGCAATTGTTATAACTTTATAAGTATAATAAAAAAAATACAATTCACCACCCTCCCTATTTTGCCCGTGGATGTCGTAAAAGACGACTAAGGAATATAAAATGTATATAACATCAAGATATGGAAAACTCGAAATGCGTGGTACCTATAGTAGCTAAATTTTATTCCTATTGTGGAGTAGACTCGAGCCCAGAATTGAGACATAAATAGCTAGGAAAGAAAGAAAAATGAAAAAAAAAATCATCATGTCTGTGCAATCAAGCTATGGTGTATGTGAAAACGGTCCCGTGACTTCACCACAACCAAGAGGCAGGAAGATCAAGCGGGTTTTTAGCTGGTAGTAGCGTTGACACTTGATCAATGTTGGGTTCGACATACGACCATATTTTCTGACAGAAGTGGGCATGCGTAAAGATTGCATATACTGCACCTACATGACAAAATTAGCTCGATGTAAAGTTTTTATTGGTCTTTTACGACACCTCATGAGTAATCTAAGTTCTGATAGTAATAGCAACTACTACATAGTAATAACCAAAGAGGATATCCCATATCCTCATCACAGCTCATATACGTCCCACTGTTGGGCTCGAGCCTCCTCCACAATCGGAGAGAAATTAACCTACTATACCACGCTGGTCAGGCGAATTGATATAGGGTTTTATATCGATACTCATCACAGCTGATATACGTCTCACAGTTGGGCTCGAGCCTCTTCCACAATAGGAGGGAAATGAACCTACTATACCACGCCCACGCTGGTCAGACGTATATATAGGGTTTTATATCGAGTTGCCCGTCTCTTGTATAGATGTTATATGCTTATTATATCCCTTAGTCATCTTTTACGACACCCACGGGCAAGATACGGAGTGATGAATTATATTCTTACCCCGTCACCTACACAAAGAATCCCAGATCTTATTTATTCAAAACTAGCAACCCGCCCTCGCTTCGCTTCGGTTATAGGTTATAGTCGTTTTACCCGCGTCGTTCCCGTTCCCGTGGGAATACCGGGATAAAATATAGCCTAGTTTACGCCCTGATATTATAGCTTTCCATTGGTGAAAGAATTTTTGAAATCGGTCCAGCCGTTTTGAAGATTATCCAGAACAAACAGATAGACAGACAGACAGACAGATAGACAGACAGACAAATTTTTTTTAATTGCTATTTTAGGCATGGGTGTCGTGCAAATAACCGTGTGAGCATGAAAAAAGCCAATTATTTTGACATTACAAACAGATACTCCAATTTTATTTATTGGTATAGATGTTAGCTTAGATTATTAATTTTCAATATTCCTAAAAATAATTGCCAAACTGTTAGTGCAAATTCGTTGACTTCTCTTTGGTTATGAAACATACGTACATGTCAATGTTATGACGTATGCCGTCACTGCGAGGGTCAGGGTTCGAGGTTTGACCTGCGTCAGTCACTGGACGCTGAACCAAGTTGGACGGGGCGCGCCTGACAGCTGTCATGCTATAACATTAAACTTAGAATAACTTATGACGTATGCGATAGAGATTACATGAATGGTGCAGTGATTTACTTCAAAAAAGGATGTTCTCAATTCGACTGTATATTTTTTTAGGTATATTTGTCGGTATGGTGATGAAGTATACAATTCATCACCCCCTCTCTTGCCCGTGGGTATCGTAAAAGACGACTAAGGGATATAATATGCATATAATATCTAAGCAAGGGAAGAAAAACTTGAAATAAAAACCTCTGACCATCCGTCTGACCAGCATAAAGATCAATATCCGTCCTGTTGTGGAGGAGGTTCGAGCGCATCAGACGTAGGTACCTATATGAGCTGAAAGAAAGAGAAAAAAGATATTACGTGATCATTCCGCAAATTATGAATCTATATTGCGGTGATGCTTTTTAGAGTTCCGTATCCAAAGGGTAAAAACGGGACCCTATTACTAAGACTTCGCTGTTGTCCGTCCGTCTGTTCGTTCGTCTGTCTGTCACCAGGCTGACGAACGGCAGGCTTTCAAGAACGGCGATAGCTAGACAGTTGAAATTCTTACAAATTATGTATTTCTATTGCCGCTATAACAACAAATACTAAAAACAAAATAAAATAAATTTTTAAGGGGGGGCCCACATACAACAAACGCGATTTTTTGGCCCTTTTTATAGATAACTAGCAATCCGCCCTCGCTTCGCTTCGGTTATAGGTTATAGTCATTTTACCCGCGTAGTTCCCGTTCCCGTGGGAATACCGGGATAAAATATAGCCTAGTTTACGCCCTGATATTATGGCTTTCCATTGGTGAAAGAATTTTTGAAATCGGTCCAGCCATTTTGAAGATTACCCGGAACAAACAGACAGACAGACAGACAAAAATGTTTTAATTGCTATTCTAGGCATAGGTGTCGTGCAAATAACCGTGTGAGCATGAAAAAGCCTATTATTTTGACATTACAAACAGACACTCCAATTTTATTTATTGGTATAGATGGTACGAAACCCTTCGTGCGCGACTACAACTCGCATTTTTTTTTATCTTTGGTAGATAATACTTCAGAGTAAGTATATACTTCCATGTAAATTTTATTAAAATCTAACTAGTAGTGTTTGACTTGCGTACGTATTTGGTTCATCTCGTGAACATGATAGAAAGCTGGTTTTTATTTGTTAAAATTTTGTTTTATTTTAATATCAAACTTTTGAGATGTTTGTTATAGATTTGATTTCCATACAAACTATTTATTCTTCTTGTTATTTAAATATCAATTAGGTTCTGTCATAATGTGTTTTAGATCATTTTATAGATACAAATATTTACCAAATAACCGATGACAAAGTTACTTCGGTATAGATTATTTCGTGACAAGTGTCATGGGTTCGATCCCCATGCAGACAATCCTTTACGATCCCCTCAAATGATTTTTTTGAGTCTCAATGTAATTTATATCCGTAAATTGTATATTTTCCCCATGTTTTTTTTTTATTATTGCAAACGGTGACAAACGGGCAAACAGTACACCTGATGGTAAGTGTTGCTGTTCATGGACCTTTGCAAGGCTGCTGCCTACCGCGAAGAAAGTGAAGGGAGTGTGAATGCTAAAGGTTCGGTGATACTAAAGGCTAAAACACACTACACACAAACACCTTCAGAAAGTTGGATTGCCGTCTCTCTCGCTTACCGAACGAAGCGCAGTAACAAATTGTTACTACCCGGACGTCGATTATTTGCGAGAGTGTGGTACTACCCCGAAAGGACCTACCCGCGGCAGCTTTTACCTAGGAAACGTGCATCATTAACCCGTCTATTGACTTTTCTCTTCCTTATAAAGTAGGCCTTTTTCAGCAAGCGAGGGAGAAAACCCTACTATCTGAAGGTATACGCCTATGTTGCGTTTTAACGATAACTTTAGTATCACCGAACCTCATTGCACGCATTCACACTGCCTTTACTTTCTTCACGGTAGTCAGCGGCCGAGCAAATCTTATATCTTTAAACGAGCAATTCTTGTAAATATATATATTTTCAGGATCTCGGTAACGGCTACAACGATTTTGTTGAAACTTGGCATACTAGAAGATTCGGGCCCAAAAAATCGATCTAGCTAGGTTTTATGTATAGAAAATGTTGTTTTGTCAGTGTTTTTGGCAGACAATATAATGACATTAAATTTTAAAAGAATATGAATTCAAATTTAGCCATCAATGTCAAGAGTTACGATAGCTCAGTGGCGAAGTAGTCAGGTTTCGTTTTATTTTTGACATCGGCGACAAACGACGTCGGATCGAATCTCGGTGTTATTATCATTCTCTTTTTGTAATTTTTTATATAATTTTCATTATTTATTTTTTTATTTTTTATTATTAATATATATCTAAATAAATGCTACAAAAATATTCCGAGCGAAGCTCGGTCAACCTGATATTTTCTATGAACTGCAGTATCACTTACCGTCAGGTGTGCTGTTTGCTTATTTGCCACCAATAGTAGTATAAAAAAATTCAGGGATCGTTGGTAAAAACGGCCATTATAAATATATATCAAAATTATATGATAACATAACTCATATTTGGCTAATGAGAACACAATGTAGGAACAATACCAGCGACACATAGAATTAGGCTGCCGCACGCGACTCGCTTACCATCGGCCTAATCCCCTTGTACCATATCTATATAGAGGTTAAAACACGCAACACGCTTTGTGATGGTTTTGTGAATACGGGAATATTAAACTAGTAGTTAAAGAAACCTTAAGTATTTTTTTGACGAAAGCAAATAATTTTTAGTACTTCTATCGTTCCTTACGGCTCATATACGTACCCACTGCTGGGCTCGAGCCTTTTCCATAATAGAAGAGAAATTAAACTCCTACACCAAGCTGGTTATGCGGGTTGGGGGTTTTATTTTTAATTGTTCTTCTCTTGCATTGTTGTTACTTGCATATTATAATTCCTTAGTCGGCTTTTACGACACCCACGGCCTTCTTGCCCACGGCCTTCTTGCATAGGTGCATTTTATATATTATACGTACGACTAAAGGATATTTTAGTCGTCTTTTAATACATCGACGAGTAAGATGAAGGGTGGTGAATTGTATTCTTAGTCCGTCACCCTACGGAAGAACTTCTACATCAGGTTTTTTTTATTGAGACTAATCCACAACAACTAATCACAGCTCCCAGAGTTCTAACTCCCGTAAGCCAGAAACCACAATGGTCTTCACAGGTGACACCGATGTTTAAACAAAAGTTAAATAGGAGTTGGAAGAGATTGATTACTTTTAACTTCCCTCCTATGCAATACGGAAGACATGAATAAAAGTGACTAGTTTACCATTATAAATAAAACTACTTTTACGGATTATATCGCGTTTGTATTTGATTTATGATTGCCCGACGTTTCGAACACTTTGCAGCATTCATGGTCACGGGCGGACTAAGGTGTCTCACGTCCAACAAGTAATCGTTATTACAGACATTTACAATTATCTACCCGATACAGAAAATAGTTATAAATTTATTAAATTGTTACCCACATTTTAGTACAAATTTATTGCCAGTGTAAGAAGAAAATGAATCTATATGAAAAAATTATATTGTTTATGGTTAGTAATTATTAATTATTAAATTTGTAGCAATTATTATTACAATTTGTTGATTTAAAACTAACAAAACTAATATACTACCTATAGTTTACCATTAGATAGATGGATGTTGCAGCTTTGGGGTGGTGAACTTCCTTACTCCGTTACCACACGGAATGATATATACATAATGTAGATTGAAGTTTCCGTGTGGTGACGGAGTAAGAATACCATTTACCACTCCCTATCTTGCCCGTGGATGTCGTAAAAGACGACTATGGGATATAAAATGCACATAACATCTGTACAAGAGAAGGACAACTCGAAATGAAACCCTATACCAACATGTCTGACTAGCATGGTGTAGTAGGTCAAATTCCCGCCCATTGTGGAGGAGGCCCGAGCCCAATGGTGGGACGTATGTGGGCTGCGATGATGATGATGAGATTGAGGTTTCATTCCTCAGCTATTCTTTACGCATTTTCGTACAATGTGTATTACAAGTGGACATGCTTTTGATTCTGTTGAACGTAGCCTAATTTTTTGAGGGTGTTCGCGTGTGGAGGGTTTTGGTGGTGCCCTTGGTATCACCGAGCCTCAATGCACGCATTTACACTCCCTTCACTTATTTCGCGGTAGGCAGCGGCCTTGTAAAGGTCCATGAGCGGCAGCAACACTTACCATCAGGTGTACTGTTTGCTCGTTTGCCACTGCTTGCAATAAAAAAAAAGTAATTGTAAAAATAACATATTTCGATATGACTCTGCCAGTTGCAAGATGAAACTACAATTTTTCTTAATTTATGTAAAAAATAAGCTCTAATGACACGTTTACCTAATACTCAACTACATATTGTAAATAAAACTACTTTACGGATTTTATTGCGTTTGTATTAGATTTTTTTTTATTTTGATTTCCCGACATTTCGAACACTTTACAGCGTTCATCGTCACGGGTGGACTAAGATGTCTGACCTCCAACAAGACATCGTTAATACAGATATTTATAATTATCTATCCACTACAGAAATTAGTTATTAAATTTTGACCCACATTTTTGGTACAAATTTATTGCCAGTAGGTACAAGAAGAAAATTATTCTATAATTAGGCAAATATTATATTATGAAAATATTAATTTATAATTAGTAATTATTAAATATGAAATTTATAGTAATTATTATTACAATTTGTTAATTTAAACCTAATAAATCTAATATTAACTAACTACCACCAGATCGAAACGCAGCCACACTGAAAAAGATCCAGCAAAAAGGGCATGATGCTAACACGAACTTTTCTATTTTCTTTCAAGATTTTTAAGGTAATTTCCCTTCTACAGTGATAGGAGACAATGATTGTGCGAGAATGAAATTCATAGGCTCAGTGTTATCAGAAATTTAATTTTGTACGCGACTAACAAAGATCACGTCTTGAGAATCAAAGATAAAACCAGAAAACAAGATAATTTCATACGAGGGGTGATCCAAAAGTAATGATAATCAATAATAAACACAATGAATAAAATAAAAAAATATATTTATTTCTCAACATAGTCTCCTAGCAAGTCTATACATTTAGTCCATCTCTTTTCTAAACCTAAAATTCCCTTACAAAAAAAATCTTTATCTTGACTCTCAAAAAAGTCCTCAACCGCGGCCATCACGTCGCTATCATCATCAAATTTCTTGCCTCGGAGGTGTTCCTTGAGTCGTGGAAAGAGATAGAAGTCACTGGGGGCTAGATCTGGTGAATAGGGGGGGTGTTCCACCAACTCAAAGCCCGCTTCCTGAATGCCAGCCATGGCAATTGCAGCTTTGTGAACAGGTGCGTTGTCTTGATGGAACAACACTCCAGCCCGCAGTTTGCCTCGCCTTTTCTCCTTAATAGCCTCCCGCAATCTTCTTATTTGTTCTGCATAGTAGGAGCCTGTAATAGTGGCCCCCTTTTCCAAGTAGTCCACCATGATTATTCCTTCAGCGTCCCAAAAAACAGACGCCATAACCTTCCCTGCTGAGCTTGACACTTTGAATTTCTTCGGCGTCGGTTCATCGGATCGTTTCCATGTCATCGATTGTTGTTTTGTTTCAGGATCAAAATGGTGGATCCAGGTCTCGTCCATGGTCACAAAACGTGACAAAAAATTGTCCTTGTCTGCCTGGAACTTTTCGAGATTTGCTCTTGACATGTCGACTCGTTTCTTCTTTTGCTCGTCGTTTAACATTTTCGGTACCCAACGCGCGGAGACCTTTCTCATATGCAATTCGTTCGCAAGGATTCTTTGAATGCTGCCATATGAGATCCCTGTGACCTCAGCTACATGCCTGATAGTCACTCTTCGATCTTCCAATACAACTTCTTCAACTTTTTTCACATTTTCTTCAGTGAGGGACGTCGATGGGCGTCCTTCGCGGTGTTCGTCTTCCGTCGATGTTCTTCCCAGCTTAAACTCCTTAGCCCAGCGTGCAACTGTGGAATATGGAGGAGAAGAGTCCCCTAATGTTTCCACCAAGTCGCTGTGTATGTCTTTGGTAGACATTTTTTTCAAGCAGAGGTATTTAATGACAGCTCTGATTTCGTGTTTTTCCATTTTGATGTTCACTCCTTGACAGTCCGTATTCAAATGAATGTAGCTCCCGGGAATTGTGGCCTATTTATATGATTTTTTTTTCCTGAACTAGTGGGTAACTGAGCAAGTGACTGAAATTTTTTTGTATTTTTGTGTGCACTAGAAATAACTGATTATCATTACTTTTGGATCACCCCTCGTACCTATGTGATGCAGATAGGCATGCAGTTTCAAGTGCCCTAATGTCCAGATAAAAACGATATTGCTTAGATTTATATGAATCTTATGCAAAATCTACTTTTTAAAATTGATTATCATTTATGATTGTACAAACGAGCCAGTTTTTATAGATGTTGGATTTGATCTTTGCAACGTCACATATTGTTGCTAAATTTTAAAATAATGTCAATGATAAAATATGGGTAAGCACGTATATTTTTATCTTCAATACATATATATGTACATATATATAGGAATATAAAAAAGGCCAAATATTTCGTAGTGCATATGTAAGTATAGGTATATGAACTAGCTGATACTATTTTGTTAATGAATCTTTTCTTAGGGATATAAAACTGTTTTATCGAGTTTGTATTTTATTTTTGATTGCACGACATTTCGAACACTTTACAGTATTCATGGTCACGGGCGAACTAAGATGTCTCACGTCCAACAAGTAATCGTTATAACAGACATTTACATTTACCCGCTACAAAAATTAGTTATTAATATTAAACCCACATGAAAAACCCAAATTGAACGTGAACGTAGACTTTTCCATCATTCATTCATCCCACCTCACATGAATCCAATTTTTTTTTGTTTGGGTTAAGGTCGGCGCACTCAAGTCCCACTGTTAGGTTAGGTTAGCTTCGCTTCGGTTAGGTTAGCTTCGGTTCGCTTCCACAATAGGAAGAAAACTTACCGATTGTACCGCTCTAGTCAAACGTATTAATATAGGGTTTTATTTCGAGTTTTGCTGCTTTGGCATAGATGTGTTTGGCATATGCATATCATATCCCGGTGAAACTTCCCGGACGAACCGGCCTGCGACTATAGACAGATGACTATCGACAGTGTGATCTTACCACATATAAAAATCTTCTGAATGACCATGAATCGGATGATGCAGTGTAGGGAGAAATTAGTTGGACTGATAAGATCTTAAGAGAAGCAGGTAGTCAGTAGATGTAAGAACTAAATCACTGAAGAGGAAAATATTTAACAGTAGACGTCTACCGGGCTACCGGCTAAAGAATGGATGAATGGAAAATGACTCATTACCACTGAGTAAGGCTTTATAATTGATAAAACCTTTCTGTCGTTCTGTCGCCCCTCCCGGGACACCCTCGCGCGGTCAGCCTCTCACGGGTCCAGTCACCCGCGGCCTCGGCTAAAGCGGCATCAGGCGCAGGTAAACTCCAATGCTCTATCGGAAAGTAATAAATATAACAAAATTCATTTCAAACATTTAGTAAAAATAGCTTTATATTCGTCTCTTATCCCGAAAAATTAAAATGCCCGGGCTGGCCAGGGACTTCAAGGATCCGGATCCTTGCCGTCCGTGACTGGTACTGGACCAATGGCCGGCCCAACGGCGAAGGGTACGGAATTAGGTGGGTAGTGAGGCCGTGCGCTGCCCTTTCGTCACTTTGAACGAACTAGCATGCCCAAAAAAAGATACTCATCTTTTATAGCGTTTACTCGGACGGACTGCTTAGTATTGAATAAAAAATATTAATAGAGCTATTCAGAATGATTTCTGATGTTTACGCGAGTATTACACATTGTAAATAAAACTACTTCACGGATTTTATCGCGTTTGTGTTTGATTTTTGATTGCTCGACATTCTGAACACTTTACAACGGTCACATTCTTAGTCCGCCTCATCAAAAATCAAATACAAACGCGAAAAAATCCGTAAAGTAATTTTATTTACAGAGCTATTCAGCTTAAAAAACTACATACTTCAAATTTTTACAATAAAATCAACACAATACAGGTCATATTTTCGTTTGTCCTATTTTTTTTTTTCTAGCAGAAACTTGCAAGTTATGTATCCAAAAGTTGCCGAACTTTCTAGTCACGATGACTTGCAGTGTTGTCCAATAAAGTCGGTACATTGTCGCGGTGTAACATGTGTTCCATCAATTACCTCTGAATCACATTGTGGTGATTTTATTAGCTGTCTGACAGTGACGTAGAACTTTACGTGTGGTCTCCAATATTTCAGGAATTACTTCAATAGAATTTTGTTATTTACCTTTTTAAATACTTCCGTTTTTATACATTCCACTTCTGCATGCGGACTGTTGTTTAGAGAAAAATGTTTTGTTAGGCTATGTGTTAGGCTATGATTTTGGTACCTGACGCTGCCGACTATCGCTAGGGCGATGGTCGGCAGCGTCAGGAATTGGGACGCGGTCGCAGCCTTCTGCGAGGCAGTGATCTTGCAG
Organism: Lymantria dispar; assembly: GCA_032191425.1. Lineage (NCBI taxonomy): Eukaryota > Metazoa > Arthropoda > Insecta > Lepidoptera > Erebidae > Lymantria > Lymantria dispar. Next base: position 2,168,057 of record CM063449.1, read on the forward strand.
AAGGAGGCGGCAGATCGCCTGCACGAGGAGCGCAGCCTCGATGAGGCGATCCGCCGCCGGCGACTGGGGCAGCATAGGCGCGAGTACTTGCGCCTCATGCCGCCCTAGCCGAGGCCGCGGGTGACTTGATCGGGGAATTAGTCCGTCACCCGCTAAGAGGCCGACTGCGTGAGGAAAGACCGACGTCCTCCCCGAGGGGGGACGTCGGTCGATGGGTGGGTACCCCAAATGGGGGGTATTCCGTCGGGCCGACCACTGATGGCAAGTAACCCTACTCCGGTGGTCGGCCCAACGACGAAGGCGACGTGCAGGTGGGATGGGTTGCAGGTGTGCGTGCTTACGCCCCTCTGTCGCCCCGGACGGAGTGGTGCGAGGAACGCGCCGACCGTAGACCACCCCCAAAAAAAAAAGAAGGCTATGATTTTGGTTTTAACTGTGGATTATTTTTATACATCTTCAACTGCGTATTACAATATCATTTAAGTTGTGATAATATGTGGTTTATATTTGTCTCGTCAAAAGAGAACACGAGGACATTTCTTCCGTATGGTGACGGAGTAAGAATATAATTGACCACTTCCTTTCCTGCTCGATAAAACAGTACTAAATTACAAAGTGCAGATAACATCTATGCAACAGAAGGAAAGCGCGAAATAAAACCTTATGCCAAGCCACCTCACCAGCGTGGTAGATTAATTTCCCTCCCATTGTGGTGGAGGCTCGTGTCCAGCAAGCGATATACATGAGCCGTGAGCATAAGAATGATTAATCTCGTCAAAGACTGAGACTTAATCAATTTTATAGTGTTAGTTTTTATATAAACTTCATGCAAGTAACATATCAATACCTTATAGTGACGTAAGATCTATTTAAGGTAACCTTTCAACCAGTTTTATAGGTTTCAAAACGTGTTTGCTGCAACTCTAATATCGAATTTATACTATCTTGACATTTATCTCTAGTCGATATTTTGTGCAAAGATTTTCGTCATGTCATTCCCTATAAATAAATGCACTAAATATTAATGATTTTGCCAATCACAACAGCACTGCTTTAAACATTCCTCAAAAACATAAATAAAAACTTTACCCCACAGGCATCAATAGAAAATAAACCATACCATGTATGGACAGAGCTTAAAATCCACTATCGAATGTCAATATCTTCGGAGATCCAAATGTCATGGGACAGTCGGGTTGTAAGCGGAAAATGACAACGTGAGATACCTATCCTTTGCTCGCAAACTTACATTTGCAGTTATATTCAAAGTGTTATCGAAATTAATTCTCTAATATATGAAATTTAGAGTTTTAATTTGCGTGGCGAAGTATTAATGGTGATAATATACGTTTGGTAGGAGTAATCCCGCGAGGTTTGATATCTGGGCACAGGGTCGCTTTGTAAGTCAGGCCATAGATAACATCTACATACGAATATATGCGTCCTTTGACAGAATTCACGTGTGGTCTACTTTTAACGTGTTTTGTTATGTATGTAAATATATTTACTGTTATTGTGTTATATCCACGTGTCGGGTGTAAGTAGTAAGTACCAAGTTAGGGGGCGTTCATAAAATACGTGAGATGTTTAACGGTGGGAGGGGGTCGAGTCAAATCTCATCTAATCTTACGTTGGAGAGAGGGCGGGTCTCGGCAAATATCACGCAATTTTTTTTCTGATTGAAACAAAAAAAAAATAAACTATTTTGGTCCATTTAATCCAGATTGTACATGCTTAAGATTTAGTCTTAAGCGTAATCGTAATACGATTAAGATCATTCACTAATTCGTTCAAAAGAAAATAATTTCATTCATACTTCGACGTTATACCATAGATGATTCACTATAAAATAAGATAGATGTGCAACTGAGGTTTGTTTACTCCAAGGTCTTGTTGGTTCCAATAGTCTCTCTTGATACCGCGTATTATTCTCCATGGACTGAATTAGAGTAGATATTCTTCTTTAATCACAGTAGTTACGATTTAAGTATTCTATTGTTAAATTTTTATTACACTTATAATTAAACTATCAGCAATATTGATTACTAGTCTTAACTAGTCGTAAATAAAAGCACGAAGCAATTTTTTTTCTTTTACAATAACAATCCAACTCGTTTACGTAAGAAACCCACATTTTGAAAAATCTCATGTGAGATTGGGGGATGGGGGAGGGGGTTAAATAAAATCTCACGACATCTCACCAGAGGGGGAGGGAGGTACAGAAAATTAAAAAAAACACCTCACGTAATTTATGGACGCTCCTAATACATATAAAACATTATTTTATTGCCACGGCCACCATTATTCACGGGCAGTATAGAGAGTGGTGAATTGTATTTTTACTCCGTCACCATACCATTACCAGTATTACCGGGTTGAGAGCCATCAGCGCTCACCCATTGCCCGCGTTAAGCTGTCAAGGTCATCTGCGACCAACAGCTATACACAAAAAAAAAACCATTACCAGTAGTATTATTTGTCATTCATTTCGGTTCATATACGTCCCACTGCTGGGCTCGAATCTCCTTCATAATAGAGAAATTGACCTTACTATACCATGCCGGTCTAACCGGCAATCTGTCTAGATTGGTATAGGGTTTTGTTTCGAGTTTTGCATCTTACATAGATGTCATATGCATGATATATCCCTCAGTCGTCTTTTACGACACCCACGGGTATGAGAGTGGGTGGTGAATTATATTCTTACTCCATCACCACACAGAAAATTGGCTATTAGAAGTTATAAAATAATTTTAAATATCGCAAACATATTTGTAATAAAAAAAAGTAAGACTTATATTTTAAATTTACCTAAAACAATGTACATTTTCCGTGTGGTGACGGAGTAAGAATACAATTCACCACCCCCTATCTTACCCGTGGGTGATCGTACGAGACGACTAAGGGATATAAAACGCATATAGCATCTATGCGAGAGAAGGAAAACTCGAAATAAAACCCTATACCAACACGTCTGACCAGCGCGGTAGGTCAATTACCCTTCCATTATGGAGGAAGCCCGAGCCCAACAGTAGGACGTATGTGGGCTGAGATGATGATGATGATGAATGTACATAATACAACATAATATAACATATACGTTCTTCTGATAAATAAATTCAAAGAAAACCAAATAGCTTTTATTGACAACATAACAACAATTATAACACAATAAATTTTAATAATTAGTTTAACTTGACAGAGGAAAGATCGGCGCTGTGCTCCATAAAAACTATGTAGGGCGTTGTTTCGACCTCCGCGTGGTGTACCCTGGGCACGAGCGACAATTCCTTGGACTGCTCTCTGGAATTGTCGCTCGTGGCAAATATCTGGCCCGAGGGGGGGCCCAGTTTGTGGGATGCCCCAAATTCGCTCCATGCCCTCTAATTGTAGAGGGTATTGGACGCGAAAATTCGACGGGCCCAGTCACTCATTCGTTTGAGGACTGGGCAGGCATTTGCCAACCGCGACAAATCGTAGACCTGATTCTTGCTTCGGGACATTTGTCTCGAGGCCTAGATTCAGGAGCGAGGGTCTTGGCTTAACCGCCTGGACCGCGAGGAAGAAAACCTCTATAAAACAATCACCCAGAATCCTAAGTTCTGGCGCGCGGCGAGAGGATGCATGGCTGATGGGTTGTTCAGTCGTTAGCGCGCCCCCAGCCAGGGTACCTGCGGACCCCCTGTGTTGGGATACAAATGTACGCTTGCCCGGGTATCGGGATCTCTGCCCGGGTCGACCATTATTTCTCCCATGCTCGTGGGAACTTGATGGATTCATGTTCACTTAACGCAGATGAAGATAGAAGGGGTGAGACGCCCAAAAACACCACCACGGAGAACCGGAATTCGATTGGTTCCCACCTAAAAGCCTTGCCAAGCTACAGAAAAGCTGGCACAGAGGAAGGAGTGGCCTCGTCCGACTGCAGCTCGGCTGCTGGTCCGGCACTTGAGGCCACAAGATCAGGCAAGGGGCCAGCGACACTCGAGGCCCCCAAGAAGAGGAAAAAGCGGAAGAATATGGGGACGGGGAAGGTCACGAGTGTCAAGAGGCGCGAGTTGGCCAGGCAGGAGCGGCTGGCTAGGGAGGCCGCTGCAGCCGCTCCGACTGCTGACGAAGGCGGCAGCACTGCCGCAGAGCCGTCGGACACTGAGGGCGGCAGCACATCAGCTGCAGAGATCGCCAGTCAGTCCCCAGCGTCGGCCTTAACGGCGGCCCTAGCGGTCAGGGAGGAGGTCCTCCTCTCGCAGGTGCGGAAGCGCCCCCTGAACGAGGGTGGCAGCTCGGGATCCTCCGAGGGGAGTAGCACCATCATGCCTCCTCCCAAAGTCCCAACCTCTCGCAGGGGGCGGGGCGGGCGAGGCGGCGCGGTAGTAGGGCAAGGTCGGCGACTCCATCGCCGATCGGCACGGCGCGGGGGACTGAGGCCCATAAACGGGCAAATGAGGCGGCTGCCGAAAGAATGATGAGGGTGTTGGCGGACATCCCTCCCACCGACACGGCAGCTGTGGGTGGCGATCCCCCAGCTGCCAATGTGGCCACCCTGCAGGCCGAAAACGCCCGCCTTTCTGGTGAGGTTTCAGGCCTGCAGGAGAAAAACAAGGCCTTACACAAAGAGCTGTCGGCGGTGCAGAAGGCGAACCGCGAGTTGGCCAAGCAAATGACCGACTTGCGGCGCCAGGTCGCACAACTGGCGAGGACTGCGCCGCCGACAAGCGCCGGCCCTGCCGCCGCCCCCGCTGTCCCCGTTGCGCCAACTCGCACTGCGGCGAGTCCCCAGAGGGCCCAGCCGGCCGAAGCGGTCCCGCTGCCCGCAGTGAACGGCGTGCCGGATCAGACCATGCGCGCCATAGTGGATGTTGTGGGCAGAATGCTCGACGCGCGCATGGCGGCTCTGGAGTCAAGACTGCCTCCGGAGCCCCGTCTTCGGCCGCCGCTTGCTGCGGACAGGCCCAAGTCCGCGGTGTCAGCCCCTGATGCGCTACCCTGCCAGGACGGGCGCGTAGGGAGCTACGCTGCGACCGTTGCTGGACCGAAATCCAAAGGGCCCGCCGCGAGGAAGAAGGTGGCACCGGCTCCTGCTCAGGCCGGACCTCAGCCGCTGCCGGCAAATGCACCGCCGGTAGCAGCCAACGCAGCCGCGGCCGTGACTGCTATGCCCGGCCCCTCCGCTGCACCTGAAGAAGGTTGGCAGACAGCCGAGCGCAGCCGAAAAAGTCGCGGCCAGAAGAGGAGAGCGGAGGCCAAAAGTGCCGCCAAAGCCTCCGCTCCCAAAGCAGGAGCCGCAAATAAGAGGTCGCGCAAGAGGCTCCGGCCGCCAAAGTCAGCCGCGGTGGTGATCACCGTGCTGCCTGAGGCGGCCGAAAACGGCCTCAGCTATGAGGCCGTCTTACGTCGCGCCCGGCGGGAGCTTGACGTCTCCGATTTAGGAGGCGTCGAAGCCAGGACTCGCAAGGCCCGGACAGGGGCACGGATTCTAGAGTTCCCTGGGGCCGAGGGCGCCAAGACGGCCGATAGCATGGCGGCCAAGTTGAGGGGTCTGTTCGCAGAGGAGGGTGGCGTCAAAATCGCCAGACCCGTAAAGTGCGCAGAACTACGCGTCGCGGGTCTGGACGACTCCGTGACGGTGGATGACATCCGGGAGGCCATCGTCTCGAAAACCGGGTGTCCCGTGGACACCGTCCGAATTGGCGCTATCCGCCCTGGTCCGGGCGGCGTCGGTGCTGCCTGGGTGCAGTGCCCGGTGGAGTCGGCCAAGCAATTGGCCGACTCAGGCAGGCTCCTCGTGGGCTCGGCGCGACTGACCGTGCTGGAGTCCCGGCCTGCGAGGTGCTACAAGTGCATGGCGGTCGGACACACTCGGCCGACATGCACCAATTGCTTTGACTGCAGCGATCTCTGCTTCCGCTGCGGTCAACCCGGGCACAAGGCGGCATCCTGCGCCGCCACTCCCCACTGCCCCGCGTGTGCGGCGGGCAATAGGCCCGCCAAGCACCGCATGGGGGGCAGGGAGTGCAGACCCCCGGCTTCGGCCCCAAAGGGGCGGAGCGGTCCGACGACCCCGGCCGCTCCTGCCCCTAGCGCGACCCGATCGCCCGCCAGCGTGGAGGAGGTGATGGATACGGCCCACTAATGGCGACCGAATCGTACCACCTCCTGCAGGCCAACCTCAACCACGCCGCCGAGGCACAGGACGTTTTCCTGCAAGCCATGGCGGAGTGGTTGATCGGTGCAGCCGTAGCCGCGGAGCCGTACGTGGTGCCTGACCGGCCCAATTGGCTGGGCAGCAGTGACGGCTCTGTGGCAATCGTCGCCTCCACGTCGTGGCATTCCCCGCCTTTGTTGCTCAAGGACAGGGGCGATGGGATGAGGTTACGCTATTTGGTGTTTACTTCTCCCCCAACAGGAGCGCGACGGATTTCGGGGCCTTCCTCACTATCCTGGGGGCCTCGATACGGCGACTGGCACCGCGCCAAATCTTCGTTCTGGGGGACTACAACGCAAAGTCCACGGCGTGGGGGTCCCCCAGGACGAATGACCGTGGGCGGGCGGTCGAAGAGTGGGCGGCGGCACTGGGCCTCTGTTTGCTGAACAGGAGCTCGGTGCAAACGTGCGTGCGGCAGCAGGGCGGGTCGATAGTGGACTTGTCGTTCGCTAGCCCTAATGTCGCAGCACGTGTGAGGAGCTGGTGCGTCCAGGAGGAGGTTGAGACCCTATCCGACCATCGATACATCCGGATAGAGGTCTCCCGGCAGGAGGGTCCTGCAGCCCAGCAGGGGTCACACGGCGGACGGAGCTCCCGCGTTTCCGCGGTGGGCTGTGGGTCGATTGGATCGGGACCTGTTGGCCGAGGCAGCCATCGTTCAGTCATGGCTGTCCTCACCGCCCCAGGCGGACGGGGTGGATGCCGAGGCTGGCCGCATCCGCTGTGCATTAACGCAGATCTGCGATGCGGCCATGCCCCGTGTGCGGCGTCTGCCTCCGAAGAGTGCGGTCCCCTGGTGGTCCCAAGAATTGGCGGACCTTCGGGCCGCGTGCATACGTGCCCGAAGGGCCTACACCCGCAGCCGAACGCGTCACCGCGACGCTGAGCAGGAGGGCCAGCTGTACGAGGCTTACCGCAGTGCGCGGTCTGCCTTCAGGCTGGCCGTCCGTACCGCCAAGGACGTTAGTCGGCGGGAGATGTTGGACAGTCTCGAGCGTGACCCCTGGGGTCGCCCCTACGTCGTGGCGCTGAACAAGCTCCGCGGGCGGGGCCCCCCCCTCACCGAGACTCTCCAGCCCAGCCTCCTCACCAGAGTTGTCGAAGACCTCTTTCCACGGCGGGCGGAGCACACGCCCCCGGTCATGGCTTCGCCGGACAGCGACCGGGAGGCCGACGACGATGAAAGTGCTCCACCCATCACGGAGCCGGAAATGGGAGCGGCGGTGGCGCGTATGCGAGTCAAATCCACCGCCCCCGGGCCCGACGGTATTCCGAACCGTGTGCTGGCCCTGGTCCTCGAGCACCTGGGACCACGCCTCAGGGGACTGTTCGACGCTTGTTTGACGTCCGGGCAATTCCCTGGGTGCTGGAAAGAGGGGAGGCTGGTTCTCCTGCCGAAGCCGGGACGGTCTCCCGAGTCGGCCTCGGCCTACAGGCCCATCGTGCTGCTCGATGATGCGGGCAAGCTGCTAGAGAGGGTGTTGGCTGCCCGCATCGAGCGGCACCTCGTCGGGGTCGGGCCCGATCTATCGGACGCCCAGTTTGGTTTTTGGAGAGGGCGTTCGACGATCGCGGCCCTGCTGCGCCTGAAGGCCGTGGTAGCGGAGGACGTCACCGGCGGAGGAGTCCTGTTGGCGGTGTCCCTGGACATCGCCAACGCCTTCAACAGTCTGCCATTCAGCTGCATCAGGGAGGGGCTGAGGTATCACGGGGTACCCGTGTACCTCAGGCGGCTGGTGGCAGACTACTTGGAGGGACGCAGCGTCCTCTACGTTAACCGAGTAGGGGACGTTGTGCGAACGCCCATGACGTGCGGTGTCCCACAGGGGTCGGTTCTGGGTCTGACCCTGTGGAACATCGGCTACGACTGGGCGTTGAGAGGAAGTCTCCCACCCGGGCTGGGCGTAATTTGCTACGCTGACGATACACTCGTCACAGCCCGGGGTTGGACGCTAGAAGAGGCGGCACGCCTGGCAACTCTCGGCACCGAGGAGATTGTCAGGCGGATCGAAGCGCTGGGGTTGAGGGTAGCCCTAGAAAAGACGGAGGCCCTTTTGTTCCATGGCCTCCGTACCGCCGGGCCTCCCGCCGGCGCTTCGATTACCGTGAAGTCGGTCACCATCAGCATCCAGGCCCACATGAAGTACTTGGGCCTGGTGCTCGACGGGCATTTTTGGTTCCGGGAGCATCTCCATCGACTTGTTCCCCGGCTTGTCGGCGCGGCGTCCGCCCTTTCGCGGCTGATGCCGAATGTGGGTGGACCCAGTGCTACGTGCCGACAGCTGTACACGGGGGTGATCCGGTCGATGGCCCTGTATGGCGCACCGGTGTGGGCGGGGTCCCTGACCGTTCGTCTTAGGGCCCTCCTGTGGCGACCACAGAGGGTCATGGCGATCAGGGCCATACGGGGTTACCGCACGGTGGCGACGGAGGCAGCGTGCCTCCTGGCCGGAACTCCCCCGTGGGACCTGGAGGCGGAGATGCTCGCCGACATTTATCGGCGGGTGTCGGAGACGCGCGCCCGCGGCGGTATGGTCTCCTTGCAGGAGATCACCGCCTGGCGGGTCGACGCCCGCCGAGGAGTCATTGCCCGTTGGGCAGTCCGGCTGGAGAGTCCTCGGTACGGTGTCAGGACCGTCGAGGCCTTCCGGCCGGTGCTGATGGAGTGGTTGGAGCGGATGCACGGGGTGCTTTCTTTCCGACTGGTGCAGGTGCTGACTGGGCACGGGTGTTTTGGGAAGTACCTGCACAAGATTGTCAGGAGGGAGAGCACACCGTCCTGCCACCACTGCAGTTGTGACGAGGACACGGCGCAGCACACGCTCGAGGAGTGTGCTGCGTGGGAGGGGGAGCGCCGTGAACTCGTCGCGATTATCGGTGCCGACCTGGCGCTGCCGACCATCGCCAGGGAGATGCTCGACAGCGTTAGGAACTGGGACGCGGTCGCCGCCTTCTGTGAGGCCGTAATCTCACGGAAGGAGGCGGCGGATCGTGTGCGAGTAGAGCTCCTATTCGGCGACACGTTCCGCCGCCGGCGACTGGGGCGGCGCAGGCGCGAGTATCTGCGCCTAATGCCGCCCTAGCCGAGGCCGCGGGTGATCGGACCGGGGAATTGTCCGTCATCCGCAGAGAGGCTGACCGCGCGATGGCGACCGACGTCCCAGTACGTCGAGACGTGAGGTTACCCGAAAGGGTATTCCTTCGGGCCGACCACTGATGACAAGTCACATCTGCTCCGGTGGTCGGCCCAACAAACAACGAGGTGACGGGTACGGGTGGGTTATGGGCCCGCGCGCCGTCCTTTCGTCGCCCCGGGCGGACAGGACCGCCCGTGCGCTTACCATGGCCCACCCAAAAAAAAAAAAAAAAAAAAAAAAGGGCGGTGTTTGTGTTACGAGGAAAATTAAACAAAGAAAAAATTATAAAATTAAATTTCATTATTATATTTATAAATTTGACATAGATATTTCAAATAAAAATGTTGTTACTCTAACTTTTCAAATGACACACTTCATAAGAATTTGCTCTCAAGCCATATACGTCCAATTGGCTCAGGCCACTTCTATTGTGGGAGGAAATTTGACCACGTTATCCAGACGTGTTGGTGTAGGGTTTTATTTCGAGTTTTCCTTTTCTTGCATTGTTTTTTCGGCATATTATATCTCTTAGTGGTTTTTTACGACACCCACAGCTAGGAGAGGGGTTGAATTGTATATTCTTATGACATGACCATTCGGAAATGATGTATTTATTACGTACAAACCATCCAAATTGCTGTTGCTACAGAATTTAATATCGAGTTTTCCTTTTCTTGCATAGATGTTATCTGCATATCTCTTAGCCATATATAGTGTATTAAACACTCACAGGCAAGAAAGGAATAAAGAATTATATTCTTACTTAGTCAACACACGAAAAATCGTTTACTCCAGTTTTTTTTTGGCGGGAAATCGAAATGTCATGTGACGCTCTTACATTTTTTTTCATTATTTTAGGGATTTACAGTGTTATATTGATTAATTTTGCTGATACTTTCTGTAACATAATGCAAAAGAAAGTTCTGAAATGTAGTGAATATGATATAATAACGAACTACGTGCATTTTCATGTTCTTCCAAAATTCCCAGTAAAACCATGATTTGGTTGTCAGCACCCAATCAATGATAACGACTTGAGTTAAGGACGAACTGTTTTTGTAAATGGTGAAACTATGTATTCGACTGAAGGACTTTGTATCCATGGTCATGAATAATTTTTAACAGCAATAGTTTACTCAGTGAGTTTCAGTAAGCGCAATAACAACACTATTTCAGTCTAAGTTAGTGGTTTCCATCAGATTGTTGGGGACCTCTGAAGGGGTTATTAAGACTGAACTGAAAGTGGTAAAAGTGGCATATTAAACGTGGCTTGCAAGTCACCTGCATTAGTCGAGACATGGTGTGTGGTTTAATTTAAAAATTTATAGCGATTTGAATTTATAGCAGGTAAGACGATTTCTTTACTATTGTGGAGGATGTTTAAACCCAAAAATGAAACGAATATACACTAATGACCATAATGACCTCATCTATTCATAACTTACTAATGCACTGTTTTAACTAGATAGCATAGGGGTCTAAGTAGCGATATCTCACGCTGTCAGTAACGAAATCGATATCTACGCAGATCAGGTTTACACGAGTCACCAAAGTTTGTACCGAATTTGAATATTATCGTATGTTTGCAATGGATACAAGTATTTATTTTTTGCGCAGATATTCATTTTAACAAAAAGCTGCATTATCATAAGATAAATCATTATCATTATCATCATTAAAAGTACGTGCATAGTTAGTCTTTTTTTAAATGTTTTTTTTATATTAAAAGGATATGACGATACTTGTGGCACTTAAAATAAAAACAATTTTTACGCAAGGAGCTGATCTAATTTTGACATTACTTTTTGAAATAAATTATTGAATTCAACCTGAAAAGTTTGTTTTTTGTAACTTAGACTAATTTTATTTCAGAGAAAAGAATTGGGGTGCCGAAAAAAATCCTTAAAATTGTGAATGCTCTTTGAAAAGCGGTATTGATTTAGATAGTACTTTCTGGCAGATACCTGAAATTACAAGGAGTAACTAAAGCTGCTTTTAATTAAGAAACAGTTTTAGGGCTCTATGTGCTCTATGACTAAAATAAAATTCTATAATACTACTAGCTGACCCAACAGACGTTGTTCTGTTCAAATAAAGCGCCACCTACCGGGTCCAATTGTGAATCTAAACCATTCTCGAATCTCATTGAGCACACACAAATTACTTAAATTACTTAAATCCAGTCAACAAATATCGCCATCTGTTAGAATCTTTTGGAGTTAACAGATAATTGTGACTGTCAATTAATTATAGACAAATAATTTGTAATAAAATAAAATTGCGACTATAATTAAAGATCTAAGCTATCCTATTTCTCAAGTTGGACCAGACTGCTCACGGTATGCCAATTTAATTTAAAATCGGTTTAGTAGTTTAGGAATCCATCGCGGACAAACATCGTGACAGGATATTTATATATATAAGATGAATTAATATCCTTCTTTCACAGGGCATGTTGCAAAATTTTTGGCAATAACTTAATGACCAGCTCCTAGACGTAGTTTACGACTGTAAGGTGTGATCATATTTGTAGCCACCACTGCACAAAAAAACCAAATGGTGTGATTTTTTAACACCACGACGCAAATGAACAACATTATATTTTTTTCGAAATCATCGACTCGAGCAGTGGGACGTATATAAGCGGTGATGGTGATGATGATGAATACAAAACATGAATACATCGATTACGAATAAATGAGAATACAAACGCTACACGATCATCTGATGAGAACCATTGGCGCCACCATTTTGGCCTTTGACTCTTCTGCGAAGAAGTGGGCGGTTGCAATGCAACATGCGATAAACAGACGAAATAATTTGGGGCGATGTAAAAATTTTATAATATATGTAAAACCTCATTCTCTTAATATTTGTACCACATTCTCTTGCTAAGGCTGAGTAAACCGATTACGAACGACGTCCAGCCGGTGGACTATCGCACAATCTCACACGCGACTGTTCTCCCCTCGCCATTTCACCCCCTTACCACTCCGTCACGTGACGCACTTTCCAATACCAACCTTTGTCCTGGTAATGACCCCGTGACTTGTTTTATATCAATAAAATAAAACACAATACTGGCAATGAAATACTGTTAAAATACATCTGTTAGCCGAATTTTAATAATACTTATAGAAGTTATTTTGAAGTCAATTCGTTCTTTGAATGATTTTCATAAAGAAAACTCTAAATTAAACCCTACGCCAAGTCGTCTGATCAGCGTGATACCTTCATAATTCAGCCCATTGCCATCCTCTGCTGGACGTAGGCCTACCTCATGTTTTGCCACAAAGTGCGGTCCTGTATCCAACGACGCCCAGCAACCTTCACCAGATCGTCGGTCTACCTAGTTGGCATCCTACACTGCGTCGTTCGACCTTTCTTCCCCAGCCGTTATCGGTTTGTCAAATGATGTCTTGCCCACTGCCACTTCAGCGTACTAATTCTTCGTACTATGTCGTTTATACCCGTTCTTCTACAGATTACCATATTTCGGATTCTGTCTTGAGGAGAAATCTCGAACGATCGGTTACACTCCTTATTCTGCGGATTCTCGTATTTCGGATTCTATCTCGCAGAGAAATCCCGAGTATAACCCATGCACGCTAAGCATGATATTGTATAAATCTTTTTCTTTTCTTTCCAAGAAGGCTTGTATAGGCTGATGAACAGAAGCAATCCTCTTTTGAGAAGTGTGTGTTTTTACGACATCGGAGTAATATCATAATAAGTTTTTTTATACTATTTAATAAGCAGTGCGGTGGTGGCTACGAATACTATCAACCCGTATCAATCAATAGGTGTCGTAAAAACGACTAAGAGTTTTCATAGAACTGGTTCAAGTCCATCTGATGCCGTCAGGTCTACAGTTATATTCCCAAGGTTGATGTCAGGTAAACGGCCAGTCATAAAACTATTGCCAATAATATTAAGTATGTACCATGAAAGAAATCTTTCGTGTGGTGACGGATAGTACAATTTACCTCCCCTTTTCTTGTCCGTGGGTGTCAAATGCATATTTATTTAGTACTTGGAAAACCAAAAGCTGTAGAAAAAAGTAATGAAAACTAGAGTAAGAAACATAAAGCCAATAACAGGTTTTCACGGATAGCAGTGGTACACACCTATAGTAAGTCCAATAACAATTTGTAACATCTTAATGAACAATAACACGGAACAACAACAAAGGAAGGAAGGAAAATAATGATAAATAATTATTAAAAAAGTTAAGATTTGACTGTCTCCGTGTCACCTCGCGCCCAGTATTGAAAAAAAAAATTATATCCCTTAGGCGTCTTTTACGACACCTACGAGCAAGAAAGGGGGTGGTGTTTGAGTTCTTAATGGTGATGGTGATTGTATTCTTACTCTGTCACCACACGAACAAAGAATAGTAATTTTATAATTTAATAGTTTTTTTACTATATCTATCATCTCAGCTCATATACTTCCCACCGCTGGCCTCTCGAGCGTCTTGTGTAGTAAAAAGCCTTTTATTATTATATGCATATTATATGCATAAAATGTGACTTAACCGTCTATTGCAATACTCATTGACAATACGGGATAGAGCGTGGTGAATTGTATTCTTATTCCGTCACCACACAAGATAATTAACTCTTAATAAAAAAAGGTATAAGCACCAATTTTCTAAAGACAAAAACATCATTCAATATTTTCTAAAGTCTTAAAACTAATAAATAAATAAACAAATTCCCGCCATAGCTAATAAAATCTAACGACAAACTTTTATAAAACAACCAAACTGTATTTTAAAAATCCTGCTTTCTAAACACAATATTAATGAACTCGAGTATTATACTCTACTAGTTTAACGAACAGATATAAATGCATTCCTACAAGATACGGATCCCATTGTCTTCACCTCAGTTTTATAGATAGAGCCACAAAGACGGACAGATTAGTACGCGTGGGAGGAACCAAAGGGTATATTAATATTTTTTTGAATAAATTATCTACCGGCGACTTTAATGGGGTTCCTTTGAGAAAGGTTTTAATTTCATTGTTGAGCATTTATTAAAATTTTTCACTAAGAAAGAGTGGGTTTTAATGAACGAGGAACGCCTTTATTTTGGGCCTTATTCTAACGGATCTAAAGTTTTTTGATACGTAAATATTTGCCTATTTATTCCTTCGAAGTCAAAGTCATGTATAGTCATGACAGCATATAAAAAAGCTCAGCTATCTTCTACAAAAAGGACTAAATTTTATTAGATCTTTGTTTTTAATATGACAAAATCTCGCACTAATGAAACAATTCTTTATTGTGGCAGATTTTACAAATACATAATTAAGGGACCCAATTATGCATAGACTTACAGCAACAATATGTCATCAAAGTTTTGTTCTGCCCGCGTAAAATATGCGTATTTATTAACCTACGGAACCATCGCATTTTTTAAATTCTTCTCAATATTGACCCGGTTGAAAGTCGACCAGTTCAGTCAATTAGTAGCTACTTATCCGATTATACTTCAGAGGGATTATTAGTTAAATAATAATGTACGCTAATCACAACTAAGTGTACCGTCATAACTTTACTGTTTTGAAATAAATTCACTTAATTAATCTATGAATGTTACGTTAAACATTTTAAAAAAGTATAATCTTGATTTAGTTAACCTCAAATATTCTTGTAGGCAATTAATTACAAGGGCGAAGTTGTTTTTCTCATCATTAATTTTGTTTTATTTTAGTCTAGAAAAGAAAGAAAATTACATAAAATAAGCTATTTTAACTTCATTATGCGTCTTAATTAATCATTTAAATTAATTTTATTACTATATAAATAGGGGTTTCAAAGTTGTGAAATCAAAATATCTACAATGTTTTTGTAATTAAGTACGACCATTAGCGTTATTTTATTCGATTAGTCAGATTAGACAGGCAAAGGGAATTTAGCTTATACAGCCACAAAGTACTTAAGCCATAGAGTATTTCGTAAATAAAACTACGTTACGGATTTTATCGCGTTTGTATTTGATTTTTGATTGCCCGACGTTTTGAACACTTTACAGCGTTCATGGTCACGGGCAGACAAAAAAATGATGATGATGATGATGATCAAACGTGATAAAATTCGTATTTACAATGTGTAATACTCGCGTAAACATCAGAAAGCATGACATAAGGTATTTTCTAAAATCAATAGGTATGCCCAGGTATGTATATAAAGTGAAGATCACCTCAATTTTAAGAAGAGGCTTGCTCTTCTTGCGTTAGCTGGTGCCTGTTTTTAATTATAGCTTCAAATAATTTTAGCAACATATTCATATATAAGCCCACTGATACGAAATGCTGTACGAACGCAAAGCGCAAGCGATAGAGGCACGATCGGCCAAAGCGTTCGGCTTGTGACGCATCTATCATCTTTATAAATTAAATAAAAAAAATGAATTAACGACTACACGTAAATGTTAATTTATCAAATAATTGTAATTTGCAATAAACTACTTTTCTCAAACATGCTTGGAAATTTGAGCATTAGTTGACAACCTTCTTTGAGATAAACGGATGTTGCCGTACTACGGTAGCAGCGGCTAGCAAAATGTATGAAAATTTATATCTGTCGTGTTTTAGCGGCCAAATAAATATGTATGTAAATTCATATCTTTTTTTTTTTTTTTCGTGGGCGGGTCGCGGTCGGCGCGCCTCCGCACCACTCCGTCCGGGGTGACAGAGGGGCTTAAGCACGCAACTCCCGCGACCCACCCAAAAACCACGTCGCCTTCGTCGTTGGGCCGACCACTGGAGCAGCGTTAACTTGTCGTCAGTGGTCGGCCCGACGGAATACCCCTAATTGGGGTACCCTCCCATCGACCGGCGTCCCCCCCTCGGGGAGGACGTCGGTCTTTCCTCACGCGGTCGGTCTCTCAGCGGGTGACGGACTAATCCCCGGTCACGTCACCCGCGGCCTCGGCTAGGGCGGCATGAGGCGCAGATAGTTGCGCCTACGCCGCCCCAGTCGCCGGTGACGGATCTCCTCATCGAGGCTGCGCTCCTCGCGCAGGCGATCCGCCGCCTCCTTCGGCGAGATCACTGTCTCGCAGAAGGCTGCAACCACGTCCCAATTCCCGACACTGTCGACCATCGCCCTAGCGATAGCCGGCAGCGTCAGGTCCGTACCGTTGATTGCGACGAGTTCACAGCGCTGCACTGCCCAAGCCCCACAGGGCTCGAGGGTATGGTGCGTCGTGTCCTCGCCGCAATCGCAGTGGTGGCAGGACGGTGTACTCTCCCTCCTAACGACCTTGTGCAGGTATTCGGCGAAGCACCCGTGCCCCGTCAAAACCTGCACCAGTCGGAAGGAGAGCACCCCGTGCCGCCTTTCCCACCACTGCATCAGCACCGGCCGGAAGGCCTCCACGGTTCGCACCCCGAACCGAGGCCTCTCCAGCCGGACTGCCCAACGGGTGATGACGTCTCGGCGGGCGTCGACGCGCCAGGCGGTGAGATCCCTTAACGAGACCACACCACCCTCCGCTCGCACCCCCATCACCCGCCGATATAGTCCGGCGAGCATCTCCGCCTCCAGGTCCCACGGGGGAGTCCCGGCCAATAGGCACGCTGCCTCCGTCGCCACCGTGCGGTATCCGCGGATGGCCCTGACCGCAATGACCCTCTGTGGTCGCCACAGAAGGGCCCTAAGTCGGGCGGTCATGGACCCCGCCCACACCGGTGCGCCGTCCAGGGCCATCGACCGGATGACCCCCGCGTACAGCCGTCGGCACGCAGCGCTCGGTCCGCCCATGTTCGGCATAAGCCACGATAGGGCGGACGCCGCGCCGACGAGCCGTGGAGCGAGCCTGCGGAAATGCTCCCGGACGCACCATCGCCCGTCGAGCACCAGGCCCAAGTACCTCATATGGGCCTGGATGCTGATGTCGCCGAATGGACGGTGATCGAGACGCCGATGGGAGGGCTCATATGGCGCCCATGGAACAAGAGGGCCTTCGTCTTGTCCAGGGCGACCCTCAACCCCAGCGCCTCGATCCGCCTGACGACCTCCTCGGTACCAGAGGTCGCCAGGCTTACCGCCTCTTCTAGCGTCCCACAGCGGGCTGCGACGAGCGTGTCGTCGGCGTAACAAATCACGCCCAGCCCGGGCGGGAGGCTCCCCCTCAACGCCCAGTCGTAGCCGATGTTCCACAGGGTGGGTCTGAGGACCGACCCCTGTGGGACACCGCACGTCATGAGCGTTCGCACGACGTCCCCTGCTCGGTCGCTGCAGAGGACGCTGCGCCCCTCCAAATAGTCTGCCACTAGCCGCCTCAGGTAAACTGACACCCCGTGATACCGGAGCGCCTCCCTGATGCAGCTGAATGGCAGACTATTGAATGCGTTGGCGATGTCTAGGGACACCACCAACAGCACTCCCCCGCCGGTGACGGCCTCAGTCGCCACGGCCCTCAGGCGCAACAGAGCCGCGATCGTCGAACGACCCCTCCTAAATGTAAATTCATATCTATCGTGTATTTTAAAAATGAAACAATTTGTTACTCCAACACATAGCAACCAAGTAGGCAACTTATCAGAGTTTTATATAAATTTCGAACTGGCTTGAAAGAAAACTATCCTTTGTCCTTTATCCATTATCATCCTTTACCCTTTATCTCATTCTCTCGTCGGCTGAATCCTATACATTTACGTGTTTATGTCTTTATGGACTCGCTTTTTCGTTTCATCGAATTTGAAATCAGAACGATTCTAAAGGAGTTTCACTTCAAAACTTCTACTTTGTACTACTTAGTTTTAATTTCCGTGCATTATTTGAAAAAAGTACTATACAAGCCTTGGCAACAACTAGTCATTGATGGACTTACGTATGTATGCCTCGGCTTCGCCTCGGCCCACATTCACACGCTCGTCCATCAATGCTTCTTTTGCTGGCCGCTGCAGTAATGTATTATATTTGTATTATACAAAATAATGATAATTTTCTGATAATATCTAATACAATTCAATGAAAAAATTATGCAATTTTTCATTAATGTTTTCTTATAACGTTATCGTAAAATTATCGTTTGTAAATCGACTTTACAGGCAATCAATTTTTTACCGACCTTTTTAAGTATAATTGTATAAGTATAACAATATCTGGTTGACCGGTATATTTTTTTTTTTGTATTTTTGCCGAACTTATCTATACCAATAAATAAAATTGGAGTGTCTGTTTGTAATGTCAAAATAATAGGCTTTTTTCATGCTCACACGGTTATTTGCACGACACCTATGCCTAAAATAGCAATTAAAAAATTTTTGTCTGTCTGTCTGTTTGTTCCGGGTAATCTTCAAAACGGCTGGACCTATTTCAAAAATTCTTTCACCAATGGAAAGCTATAATATCAGGGCGTAAACTAGGCTATATTTTATTCCGGTATTCCCACGGGAACGGGAACTACGCGGGTAAAACGACTATAACCTATAACCGAAGCGAAGCGAGGGCGGATTGCTAGTAAAAAATAAAATGATAAAATAATGAAGAAAAAAAAAATCAAATATTACAAAAAGAGAATAATAACAACACCAAGATTCGATCTCACGCTGTTTGAATGCGATTGGACAACTTCCCAACTGAGCTATTGTCACTCTTGACGGCGATGACGAAATTTAAATTCTCATTCTATTGATATTTTATGTCATTGTATTGATTAGCTAAAAACACCGACAAAACAACATTTTCCATAAATAAAACCTAGCTAGATCGATTTTTTGGCCCCGGAACCTTTAGTGTGCCAAATTTCATGAAAATCGTTGGTGCCGTTTCCAAGAACCTGAAAATATATATATACAAGAATTGCTCGTTTAAAGATGTAAGATAAGATGTTAGTAAGTATTAGCTTCATTTTGACGCCCTGCAAACCACGTTATAATCATCGTCATCACAGCCCACATAGGTCCCACTGTTGGGCTCGGACCTCCTCAACAGTGAGAGGGAATTTGCCTTTTTTTTTTATTTATTACCAAAAAGCAAAAAACTTGTACAGAATTAAAATATAGTGCCACTTAAACCTCTTGGGTTTGTGTGTGACACTTTACAATCCATTCACGGTATAAATGCCTACACACAAATGAATCAACATACACACACACACACGCACACACATACATATACATATATATATATATATATATATATATATATATATATATATATATATATATATATACACATGTGTATACAGCTATACATATTAATTTATCATTACAAATATATGCAGTATTAGTATAAAACAGAAAGGAAAAGAAAAAAGTAAACAGTAAGAAGAATAATATTTGCCGACTACTATACCATGCTGGTTAAACATGTTGGTATAAGGTTTCATTTCGAGTTTTCCTTCTCTTGCACAGATATTATGTGCATATTATGTCCCTTAGTCGTCTTTCGACGACGACGACATCCACGGGCAAGATAGGGAGAATTGTATTCTTACTCCGTTACCACACAAAAAACGTTATAACTCTCAATTATAATGCAAAAGATTCCGCAAGCGTATAATATGAACCAAAAAAATAACATAAATAGTCCAAATAAACGTTATCAATGAAAATTGATTAATACATGATTAAATTTGAACAATTTGCGTCAGAAGGCTTAAATGCTGTATCGATGCAGATGATGCGATAATCGGACAGATAGGTTGAGACTGTGGAACGGTTACATATACATATCTTATCGGCAATGAAGATTAGCTACCGACTGTTATTTTTATTTTCAACTAGCAATTCGCCCTCGCTTCGCTTCGATTTCAATCGCGTTTCTCGCACATTTTAAATCATATATTTTTAAATTTTACAATACACGACTGCAATACATGAGGCTTTGGATACGATTTCAGGACAGGCCAAAATTTTATAGGAGTATCTGGAGAGGAATAATAGCCAGAAAAATAGCGTGAGTCATGTCGAGACTCATGTCAGAAGTGAAACTTCTTTGGTTCCATGTGTTTTTTATGGTATTAAAAAAAACATGAAAAAAAATAAAAAATCTCTCGATCTTTCTCACTCGCTTGCTCCCTACTCTCGCCCCATGGTTGTGCTTCGTGCTATGTTCACCCTTTCTCACTCTCTCTCAATCGGTCTCAATCGCTCTCTCCCTCTTCTTCGACAAAAACACTGCACATCTTCGTGACGCTAAATTGCGTTTCATCCGTAAAAAAATTACCCTCAGAAGTTTCACTTTAAAATAGCTTAAGTTACTCCTTATATAGACATGTACCTGGTAGTAAAATATTATTAGGATCGGTCCAGCCATTTGGAGGATTACCCGAAATAAACAGACACACAGACAGGCAAAAAAAAATTAAAGTAGTTTTATGTATCGTGTAAAAAAACGTGTGAGCATGAAGAAATCGTATTATTTTGATATTACAAATAGACACTTAAATTTTTATTTATTAACTGTTTAACTGAAAAACAATATCTTTGTCTATGATAGAAGCGTATAGATAACTGTTGAGCGAGTTTTTGAATTGAATATTTTTTATGGGAAGTCTTTGAAAAGTTCAGTCGCCATGTCACATCGGTATCTTGACGGAGCAGAACAATACACTAAAATTATTATCGCAAGTGGGACTTGAACCCTCAAATCGTTCCAACCGCTGCGCTATGCCAATTCGGATAGTGTGATGACTAAAACTATATTGTCAGCCGCATTCTCGTCTTTAAGAAGACATTTTCGCTATTCAAAAAATGTTTACACGTGAAATTTTGGAGTGAAACTTCTTTGCGCGCATGAGGCCATGAGGGTAATTTTTTTACAATTGAAACACAATTTAGCGTCACGAAGATGTGCCGCGTTTTTGTCGATGAAGAGGGAGAGAGCTATTGAGATCGATTGAGAGAGAGTGAGAAAAGGCGAATATAGCACGAAGCACAGTCATGGGGCGAGAGTAGGGAGCAAGCGAGTGAGAAAGAGTTTTTTTTTTTTCTTCTTTATTTTTTTTTATTATCTTTTTTTATTTTCTTTTTATTTTTTTAATACTGATAAAAAGCACATTGAACCATAGAACTTTCACTTCTGACATGCGTAGTTAGTGCTCACGCTATTTTTTAAAAGTGCGGTTTTCAACCAAGACGACTAATTAGCTTTTTAAATATATAACGATACATTTATTTATTAAATTAACCTTAAAATCAAAATACATCATAATCTAACTGTTAATAGCATAATTAATTCAAAACACATAAAATAACGGTAAACCAAATTCTATACACAACGCTACTGAAACAATGAAGCTATCAACATTGTCCGCCATGTTGGATGAACGCAGTCGATCGATTAAACATCGCCTACAATCGATCATACGCGACGGGAACTATCTCGTGTTAGTATTCAGTAATTTATTATATTTGGAGTGGGCTTCCGGACGCGACATTTTACACTGTCAACACTCAATAAATCAATTAAATAAAGTTAACATCTTATTCCGATAGTGATGTTTGATTTAAAAATACATGCGTGTCGCGATAAATAAGATTTTATGAATTGTATCGATATTTATGCTGGATTATACTAATCGATAAATAAAAGGAATTCGATATATTTTTAAAAATGGTTATCGTTCATTCGATATATTTTTTAAAAATGGTTATCGGCGGACTTATTTAAATGATTTTTTTTTGGCTTTGTTACAAACACTTTCGAGCCAAATCTTTATTTAATGTACAGTAGAACCTCGATAAGTTAAAGGCCAAGGAAAACGTTAAATTATTGAAGTTATCGAGGTTTTTACTTACTGAGGGTTTAAGTTAAAGAGTTTTTATAGGTTTATATTTTTACTTACAGAGGTTCGTTTATAGGCTTTATTTAGTAGGCACTTATAGAGATAGACGAGCTAGGTTAAATGTAAATGAAATGTTAATATGTATATATAATTATATACATACGTACTTTATTTTACATTTAAAGATACATTTATTCAGGTATTCTACATAAAAAAGTCGGTAGTTCTTTTATTTCAAACTGTTCGCACTTTTTACATCAATTTTATTTTAAAATTTTAATAAAGTGGAAACAATATCAAACAAATTTGAACGAGGGCCAAAAGCTACCGATACATAAAAATAAGTTACTGTACTTAGACCTTAGTGTATTGTTTACATGAAAAGTCATTTCGTAAACATGTGTAAGCAATAACAATGGTTTACAGGTAACATTTTTTGTTTGCACGTTCATTTAAAATGACTTATTGATAGATTTTTGAAGTTACAGAGGTCGTCATCATTACAACTTTGAGTTACTGAGGTATGAAGCCCAAATTATTTGTTTAAGTTATAGAGGGATCGTATTTTAAGTAAAAGAGGTTTTGGACTCTGAGGGGAAGGGAACACAACATTTTATGAAGTTATAGAGGTTTTTAAGTTGTCGAGGTTTAAGTTATCAAGGTTCTTGTAAAATGTAATGTAGTAAAAAAATATAGCATTTTTTTTATTGCGTACGGTGGCAAACCAGCAAACAGTAGACCTGTTGGTATGTAATGTAAGTAATGCTGTCAGTAAAGTAAAGTAATGCTGTAAAGTAATGCTGTCACTCATGGACCTTTGCTATGTCGCTGTCTACCGCGAAGAAAGTGAAGGGAGTGTGAATGCGTGCAATAAGGTTTGGTTTTTTTTTTTTTTTTTATTGCCAACGGTGGCAAACGAGCAAGCAGCACGCCTGATGGTAAGTGAAACTGCTGCACATGGACCTTTGCAATACCAGGGGCACAGCCAGGCCGTTGCCTATCGTGAAGGAAATACTCTTCTTAAACCTCGTTTAAAGAAGGACATGTCATAATCGAGCCCGACGACGAGATCACGATAGCTCAGAATACAGCATACACGGCCCGCGAAGCCGCAACAAAGAAAAGACCACGGTTCCGTCCTCGCCGTCGAAGTGCGAAACCGTGCCGCGCAAAAATAAATAAATCTAAAGTGGGACCTCCCACATTGCCCTCAGCAACGCCCCGAGCCGAGGTTCGTACCCCACAGGGGGTGCCCTTGGGCCCCGTTGCTTAAATTTTTTGGGTTGAGAGCCCTCAGCGCTCACCACTAGTCCGCGTAAGGGTGTAACAGCCATCTGAGGCTAACACTCCTTGTCAGAACAAAAAAAAAAAAAAAAAAAAAAAAGACGTCATAGCGCTCGGGAAACAGCAGCAGGTAGTTCATTCCAGAGCTTGCACGTACGTGGGAGAAATGAACGCTGGAAACGTACAGTTGAAGACCATAACGTTTCCAGCTGAAATGGATGAACCCTAATGATTTCTGATGTTTACGCGAGTATTATACATTTTAAATAAAACTACTTTACGGATTTTATCGCGTTTGTATTTGATTTTTGATTACCCGACGTTTCGAACACTTTACAGCGTTACAGTCCACCCGTGATCATGAACGCTGTAAAGTGTTCGAAACGTCGGGTAATCAAAAATCAAATACAAACGCGATAAAATCCGTAAAGTAGTTTTATTTAAAATGGATGAACCCTGCTACGATGTCGAGTGGTACGTTGGTAGAATGGTGACGGTGGTACCAAGTCAAACAGTGATTGCTGATACTAAATCATCACAAAACCTACCATATAGTAAGTTCAATTTCCCTCCTATTGTGGAGGAGGCTTGAGCTCAACAGTGGGGCGTATATGAGTTGAAATGATGATAATGATAATAGTGATTATAAATACATATCGTGATTTCAATCTGAGGCATAGCAGTCTACCGATCTCCCCACTAAGTTAGCAATACTATTTAATATATCATCATCATTTCAGCTCATATACGTCTCACTGTTAAGCTCAAGCCTCCTCCACAATAGGAGAGAAATTGACCTACTAAACCCAAACTGGGTTTAGTAGGTCAATTTCTAAGGTCCTACTAAACCCAAACCCAAACCTACCAAACTGGTCAGACGTGTTGGTATTGATTTTTTGTTGCAAGTTTTTTGTTTGTTGTGTAGATACTATATACATATTTGATCCCTCTTTTACGAATCCCAAAGGCAAGAGAAGTAATGGTGATTTCTATTTTTACTTCGTCATCACACAGAATTTAATAAATATATATTTTGCGATAAATTTTACAGCCGATGGAACATGATCTTGCTGATAACGGGTAATCTACAAGTCGATAGAGCAAGTAGAGTACCTACTTGATGAGACGAGGGTCAGTTATCACTATCAGTCAAGATTCGCTATTGCAAACATATACACAGATTTACAAATAGAATCAAATGATATCGTCATTATATCGCTTTTGATTTGAAAAATATATTAAAAATATTTAAAACTATGGTCGAAGAAAAATTAAGTTCTTTTCCGGTGGAAATAGGTGACGAAATGATAGACGTAAATATAAAACATTGAGAAGAAGAACTCAATATAAATCTATGATATTTATTTATTATTTCTATATATTTCAGTCGCCTTATACGCGTAGTGCCCGTTCCTGTGGGTATATCGGGATCAAATATAGCCTAAGTTACTCCTTATATAAGTAAAATATTATAAAAATCGGCCCTGCTCTTTTAAAGATTATCTATAACAAACAGACAGATAGGCATATAAAATTTTTATAAACCGGTTTTTAGACATAAGTGTCGTGCAAATAACCATATCAGCATGAAAAAGACCATTATTTTGACACTCCAAAAAGACATTTCAATTTTATTTATTTGTATAGATGATTTTCCTTTTGCCAGGGCGATGTAATAAGCTTAGCCATTAATTGTACAGATTGCCTACTGATTAAGAATTCGCATTTTCGTGCCAACTGTTACGGTTTCAATTCTAATGTAGGACCATACTCTGTGCGATGCACAAATCGTTGGTCTGAGTCTGGGTGTAATTTGTATTCATCTTCTATACCAATAAATAAAATTGGAGTGTCTGTTTGTAATGTCAAAATAATAGACTTTTTTCATGCTCACACGGTTATTTGTACTACTTATACATATGCCTAAAAAACATTTTATATTTTTTTTGTCTGTCTGTCTGTCTGTTTTTTTCATGCTCACACGGTTATTTGCACTATACATATGCCTAAAATACACTTTCAAATATTCAAATATTCTTTCACCAATAGAAAGCTATAATATCAGGGAGTAAACTGGGCTATATTTTATTCCGGTATTCCCACGAGAACGGGAACTACGGGGATAAGGCGACAGAAACTGAAGCGAAGCGAGGGCGGGTTGCTAGTTATTACTATGTTTGTAAAATTCCAAAAAAAAACAAAATATTTATTATTTCCTTAACGCAAATCTTTTAAAAAATAAGTTTTCCATTATTCATTCAATTCAGTTTATATACGTCCCACTACTGGGCTTGAAACTCCTCCACTATAGGAATGAAATCGACACTATACTACGTTGGTCAGACTCGCTGATGGTTTTATTTCGAGTTTTACACTATAAAGGCAGTTACTAGATAGATTTTCAATATGTGAAGAGTTGAAGTAAAAATATTAAACATCGAAGTTATATGAAGAATGAGTCATTTCGATGTATTTTTACATTGATAAAGCAATCATTGAGTTGATTTAATACGAACTTGAGATATGATTTGACAGTGTACTGGATTTACTGCGAGAGATTGTAGCTAATCTAGTGTTGCTAGCATGTAACCTTGAGACATTGACATTAAATTAAGGAGATACTTGAATACCCGTGCGAATATTTCCAATTGTTTTAAAATTCACTTTTATTTCTTTACTATTTGCTCATAATTCATCATCATTTCAACTCAAATACGTCCCACTGTTGAGCTCGAGTCTCCTCCACAAAAGGAATTGACCTTACTATATCGTGCTGGTCAGACAGATTCTGTTTCGAGTTTTCCTTCTCTTGCGTATTTATCATCATCTTCACTTCTCTTGAATAGAAGTGACATGCGTATTTAATAAATACAAAATATTTACATATTTGAATCACGTTTATTTCATACTAGCAACCCGCGCTTCGCTTCGGTTTCTGTCGCCTTATCCCCGTAGTTCCTGTTCCCGTGGGAATACCGGAATAAAATATAGCCTAGTTTACTCCCTGATATTATAGCTTTCTATTGGTGAAAGAATTTTTGAATATTTGAAAGTGTATTTTAGGCATATGTATAGTGCAAATAACCGTGTGAGCATGAAAATGTCTATTACAGACACTCCAATTTTATTTATTGGTATAGATAAATTTTCTTAATGTGTCAATGCAGGTACTTAATTTAAATTATATTTATAAAATGAATATTGTAAATGACACATTGCAAAAAGGTATACATATAACAGTATTGTATCCCTTAGTCATCCTTTACGACATCCACGGGCAAGATAGGGAATGGTGAATTGTATTCTTACTGCGTCTCCACACGGAAAATACTATTTGCTCTATGACTTGTTGGACGTGAGACATCTTAGTCCACCCGTGATCATGAACGCTGTAAAGTGTTCGAAACGTCGGGTAATCAAAAATCAAATACAAACGCGATAAAATCCGTAAAGTAGTTTTATTTAAAATGTATAATACTCGCGTAAACATCAGAAATCATTACTATTTGCTCAGTTCACCGTTAATGCGTATTTTTTTCAAATCATCTCAGGTCACATAAAGCTTAGGTTTCCTCCAAATGGGAGGGAAATTGACCTACTATACTTTGCTGATCAGACGTAATGGCATACGATTTTATGTCGAGTTATCCTTGTTTTACATAGATGTTCATCATCATCATCATCATCATTTTAGCCTATTGCCGTCCACTGCTGGACGTAGGCTTCCCTCATGTTGCGCCACAATGTTCGGTCCTGTGCCGCCTGCATCCAACGACGCCCAGCAACTTTCACTAGGTCATCGGTCCACCTAGTGGGGGGCGTCCAACACTGCGTCGTCCGATACGTGGTCGCCACTCGAGAACCTTTCTTCCCCAGCGGTTGTCGGTTCGTCGAGCGATGTGGCCTGCCCATTGCCACTTCAGCGTGCTAATTCTTCCTGCTATGTCGGTTAGACCCGTTTTTCTGCGGATTTCCGTATTTCGGATTCTATCTCGCAGAAAAATCCCGAGCATAGCCCGCTCCATAGCACGCTGAGCGACTTTGAGCCTTGTTATGTGGCCTACATTTAGGGACCACGTTTCCGTGCCGTAAGTCATCACTGGTAACACACACTGGTCGTAGACTTGTGTGTGTTACCAGTGATGATAGATGTTATCTGCATATTATATCCCTTAGTCGTCTTTTACGCAATACAATTTCAAAAATCATTATCATAATTATCATATTTTAAAATCATAGCTATTAGGATATGTCAACAGATCGGGACTAATTTTTCCAGAATGTAATAATTTACTTATTATTTATATAGATTTATATACATAGGTATAGACCTACATCTATACAAATATTTAAATAAAACTGAAGTGTTTGTTTGAGATGTCAAAATACTGTGTTTTCTTCATGCTCACTTTTCATGCACGAACACCTATGCCTAAAATACAGTTTAAAATTTTTGTGTCTGTCTATTTACTTGTGATAATCCTCAAAACGGCTGAACCGTTTTTCATAATATTACCCGATAGTAAGATAATATTTCAAAAGTAAATGTAACAGTCAATATAAGGAATAACATAAGCTATATTTTAACCCGGTATTCCCACGGGAACGGGAACTATTCGTGTAAGGCGACTGAAATCGAAGCGTAGCGAGGGCAGGTTAATCTATACCAATAAATAAAATTGGAGTGTCTGTTTGTAATGTCAAAATTAAATTAAAAAACACATTAAAAAAATTACAGATTAAAATACAGATTAAAAAAAATTGTCTGTCTGTCTGTTTGTTCCGGGTAATCTTCAAAACGGCTGGACCGATTTCAAAAATTCTTTCACCAATGGAAATCTATAATATCAGGGAGTAAACTAGGTTATATTTTATCCCGATATTCCCACGGGAACGGGGACTACGCGGGTAAAACGGCTAAAACCGAAGCGAAGCAAGGGCGGGTTGCTAGTCGATAATAAAAGCTGTGAAGTAGCGATTACAAATACTACCAACTCCCACATTGCCTGTAGGTGTCGTAAAAGACGACTTAGAACTTTACATCGACTTGGGAAATTCTATTTAATGTCGTCTGGTCAACATTCCTCAGGAAGGTTGAAGTCAGGAAGGCGGTTGGTTGGTCATAAAATTAACTGATAATTTTTATAATATTTATTATGAAAAAAGAGTACATATTGCCTCGATTCTAAGTAATTAGGGTAAGAAAAAGATGAAGATGATTACCGAGAATAGTTAAAGTGTACATATTATCACCAGAGAGCCGGTTGAAATATAAGTAGCTTTCAAGAAGAATTTTTTAAATGTAAACATTCATTGTAATAATCTTTCGTCATTCAAAGTCAAATAATCTTAAAAATGGTTAACACGCAATTAATTTTGATGCAGTATTGTGACATTTTATAAATACAGAAATAAAACAAAGCGCTCTAAATTAACGCAGCTCTTAATTGAAATAAAATCATATCATCATCATCTCAGCGCATACACATCCAACTGTTGGGCTCAGGCCTCCTCCACCATGGGTGGGAAATTGACCTACTATACCACGCTGGTCAGATGAGGAGGTGATGAATTGTATTCTTACTCCGTCACCACACGGAAAATAAAATAAGCACCAGTAAATACATCATGAACACAGCTCACATAAGTCCCACTACACGATAAAAGGAAAACCACGCTGGTCAGACGTGTTGGTATATGGTTTTATTTATCAGAACAGACTAACCACCATCAGTATATTAATCCCAGAATATTAAGTTACTACGAATATTTTTCATAAGATTGTGCAACACACTTAGAAACGTGGAGTGGGTACAAATTGAAGCGCAACGTTGACCATTGACTAACAATAACAATATATGATTCGTGATTTAGATTGGTGTTTTTCCCGACTTCTAAAAAAGGAGAGAGTATACTTTCCAAATGGTCTCATGATAATTTTATCGAAAACGGTTAAGCGGTTTTTGAAAATTAACAAAAAGCTTAAAATTTTTCTACATTTTCTACATTAACGATCTTTTCGTTTACACTGCATTGCGTTTTTTGTTCGCGCATAACTCTTTTTAACCTTTTAGTGCTTTTAGCTTTTTTTATTAAATAGGTTTTTTTTTGCAAAACATAATTTTATAAGAATAGCGATTATAAATTAGTAAGTAAATAATCATTTCCGGGAGGTAACACAGTAAGAATACTATTCACCATTTTCTTTTGACCGTGGCTGTCTTAAAAGATTACCTCGATTATCCCTTATATCAAATATGCTTTTAACATCTATATAAGAGAGGGTAAATTTGAAATGAAATTCTATAATAACACGTCTGACCAGCGTGGTATAATAGATCAATTTCCCTCCTATTATGGAGGAGATTAGTACCCAGCTACAGCACATATATGAGTTGAGACGAAACGAAATACGTCTTTACACAGTTTTACGTTCTCTGTTAATCAATCATGTGGTGAATAGATTAAAGTGACGCTTTGTAATTTTGCTGTCCATTGTCGTCATGCATTATATGTATAAAATTTATTTTTAAATCATAAATTGGTTGAACAAAAAATATGAAAATAATAAATTTTACTTACGAGTAAGAATGGAATTCATTACCCCTTATAATACCAGTGGTTATCATAAAAACGACTAACAGATATTATAAGCCTAAACCATCTCATCATCTTTGCAGAGAAGGAAACCTCAAAATGAAACTCTAACCTCTAACCATCTGACGAGCATGGTGCTGTAAGTCAAATGTCAGTTGATACATACATGTCAGTTGATACATACATCTCTGTAATTCATATTACTTATTTTGTTCATATTTTTGATAATAAAATGAACCATTAACAAATTGGTTTATATAAATTTATTCAAATTTTCCCCCTTTACACGAAATGATTTTCTCGTATATATACAAGTGAACGTGTGTATGTTTATATATGTTTCATATTATCGCCGCCGGAGGCACTAACCCTTCTTAATATCTTGGACTTATTCTTCAACTTATATCTGTATTAACTTATCTAGCCTTCATTATACTAACATAACTGGCAACATCTACTGGAAACGCCCTGGCAAGTTATATATAATGTACAAGACAGGGCCTAATAATATTCCTTGAAGTACTCCACTTTTTATATCGCATAACGATGAAAGTTTTTCTCCGCATCTAACTCAGAATATGCTTACCTATAAGAAATTATATAGGCATACCTATTGAAAAAGCTACGTGGTAATATATTTTTGTTTTATATTGAAAATCTTCATGTCATACCTTATCAAAAGCATGTTTAATATCTGAAAAGTTATTATTTTCTAGAATCTTTCATCTTAGCGAAAAATATTATAAAGTGGCTGAACTATTGCTGATTCAATCGTGACTGTAACTGACGTAGTTAAAAATAATATATCTATAGTATTAAAATATAAGCATATTTATCAGTTAAGATAATCTGATATTTCACACGTACACTTATATAAGTGTTTCTTTAGTGGGATGTCATGATTTCTTTGTTTATCTATAAATAATGTTTTATTTATGATACGTAGTTTGACGTAACACAAAAAGGTTGTAAAAGCATGTGCAAACCTTGAAATCTAACATTAACACTGGACTTTTGACGCGAATGTCAAAATGTCATGTAGCGCTTTTATATTCTTTTCATTATTTAGTGTTTTAAAGTGTTATATTCAATAATTTTGCTGATATTTTATGTAATATAATGCAGATAAAATTCTGAAATGTAGCGAAAATGATATAATAGTGAATTACGTGCATTTTGACATTCTGCCCAAACTTCCTGAGACGCATGACTTGTATCAGCACCAAGTCATGCTAACGACTGACTGAAAGACTAAGACTAAAGACGTGAATAATAATCAATATACTCGACACTGGCACCAATAGCTCATATTATTGTAGCTCATTGCCATTAACTAAGAAGAAGAAGAACATTAACACTTCACATTATATATAGCGTCTTATTCCTTAATGACTGAGATTAAAATTTTTTATTACAGTTCAACAGTAATATTGTTTTCTTACATCCGTTTCTCTATTCCGTGTGGTGACGGAGTAAGAATACAATTCATCACTCCCTCTCATACCCGTGGGTGTGGTAAAAGACGACTAAGGGATATATTATGCATATGACATCCATGTAAGAGATGGAAAACTCTACACAAAACCCTATACCAACCTGTCTGACCGGCACGGTATAGTAAGATCAATTGCCCTTCTATCATGGAGGAGGCTCGAGCCCAGCAGTTAATGTATATGAGCTGAAATGATGATGATGATTATTATTACAAATAGCGTCTTATTCCTTAGTGACTGATATTAAGATCCTACATTACACTTCAACTGGTCTAAGATCCCGCTATACAACGACCTTCACCGAGATGCTTATTTGATGAAACTTATTTTTTATGTAATTTAATATGTCAATAAATATATTGCATATGGGTTGCCTAACAAATTTTAGTCCAGAGTATGATTCATTATTTTTTTTTTATGTAGGTACATTGCACCGGTTTGATTATTAGACAAATTCTATACCAATCGATGAATGGTATGAAGCCCATAGAAAATGTAAACGTCAATCAGACCGGTGCAAAATGCTAGTATCGATTTATCTGTTTATACCTGGCTACCCGAGAGTTGTGATTGGAGAAGAATAGGCAATCTAACGTTTGCATATTCTATGGGCTTCATACTTTCGATTGGTATAGAATTTGTCTAATAATCGCCTCCGCAATAACCCTGAAATTTTAAATACACACTTCCTAGCGGTCCCTGGTAGTAATGCAGTCACTATTTCAGATTTAACTTATTTTGAATACCACAGATTTCGTAATGGTAGCTTTCGACTAGCGAGGATACAGGAAGGGGATGTGCTCAATCTCCTGCGCAATATTAAGTCCAATGCTCTTGGTTGTGACCTTATATCATTAAACATGCTGACTATGTTACTACCTCGTGCACTTACAGCAGTTACTAATTTAATAAATAGGTCTATCACTGAGTCGATTTTCCCGCAGTTATGGAAAAAGGCGATTATAAAACCCATTCAGAAAGTGGACAATCCTTCTACTGTTAATGATCTTCGCCCTATCAGCTTGCTGCCATGTATTTCCAAGATTTTGGAAAAGGCTGTAAGTAACCAATTAAGACTGTATCTTGAGCACTATAACATATTGCCGGACAGGCAATCTGGCTTTCGACAAAAACACAGTACAACAACTGCTCTCCTTGATGTCGTTGACAATATACTTGAAGCCAGAGATCACGGTAAAGCTACTTTGCTCGTTCTTTTAGATTTTTCTCGTGCTTTTGATTGCATAAATACGTCGCTACTTCTTTCTAAATTGTCTTTCTATGGATTTCATCCTGAAACTCTTAATTGGTTCAACAGCTATCTTTCTGCTCGTTCTCAATTTGTCCAGGTTCAAAATAGGGACGGTACTTACTCATCATCGTCTACAAAAGAGTTGAATAGAGGTGTCCCTCAAGGTTCTATCCTTGGGCCACTTCTCTTTATTTTATACACCGCTGATATAACAAGCTGTATGAAACACTCTAGTTGGCATTTATATGCTGATGACCTTCAGCTATACCTTTCGTTCCATCTCCATGATCTTGTTGAAGCCGTTGATAAATTAAACGATGACCTCACTAGAATCGTGGACTGGTCTAGAAATAATTCTTTGGTTTTGAACCCTAATAAATCAAAGTACATAATAATGGGCTCAAGAGCAATGTTAAATAAATATCAACTTCTTAACCTCGATATAAATATTGACGGCTGTTCTATAGCCCAAGTAGAAGAAACGCGCAATCTGGGGGTGGTATTCGATGGTCAATTACACTTTGAGACCCACGTTCTGAACGCTGTTCGAAATTGTTATTATCGCTTAAAACTTCTGTATCGCAAACGTCCCTTCCTTAATGTCGACTTACGTGTCATGCTTTGTGAAAGTCTGATTTTATCGAAGTTGAACTATGCTGATAGAGTATATGGTCCTTGCCTTCTTGCTAGAACCGAAAAAATGATCCAGCGTGTTCAGAATGCTTGTGCACGCTTCTGTTATGATATACCTCCTCGTTCGCATGTTACCCCATATTTAAACAAGGGAAATTTGATGAAAATGTCTGCACGTAGGAAGCTTCACCTGGCCACCTTACTGTTTGATATCATAATATCCAAAAAGCCATTCTATCTTTACAGTAAGTTGTCGTGGTCTCGTGAGTTTAATAAAATAAATACAAGAGCATCTTTATATTTGTTAACTACTCCTAGGCACAAGACTGCAGCGTTCCGAGGAAGTTTTAAATTTACCGCAACCCGCTGTTGGAACGATCTGTTACCACCGTTTCGACTGAAAAAGTCTGTTGTATCCTTTAAATCAAGTTACAAGCAATACTTGTTAGCCTAACAACAGGAAAACTGCTAAGCATATCAGTATGTATATGTGTAGATTTGTGTATGTTTGTGTTGTGTGTATGTGCATGTATATTCTATGTATATGTTTAATATCTTGGTTTGTGTGTAGCTATGTATGTCTGATGATTCTTATGGCCTTCTTATCGTGAGTCTATAAATTACTACTATTTGTTTTCCAGTACTAATATCTCTTAGAAACTGACTCTGTTTTCCATAATCTCTTCGATTAATATGGTGTATACATAAAGAGTGAATACTTCTCTCTTTGTAAGTGCTGCATATATTCTGTCAATAATATGTTCAACAATATCTTATATAATACCACCAGCATAGTATCAATCAGCAATTTTTTATATTTATGCGGTCAGCCTCAGCATACAGTTAAC
Source organism: Lymantria dispar (assembly GCA_032191425.1). Taxonomy (NCBI): domain Eukaryota; kingdom Metazoa; phylum Arthropoda; class Insecta; order Lepidoptera; family Erebidae; genus Lymantria; species Lymantria dispar. The sequence goes on from CM063449.1 coordinate 2,202,255, forward strand.
TTTATATATTTCTGTGACTACCCGTGATCTCACCACTATGGTTCTATATGAAAACCAGCGCCACACCGTCTCGGTGCGGCTTATGCTGATATAGAACCTTTTTCGATCTCTTTGTTAATTATTGTTCTCTTTGTTAATTATTGTTCTCTTTGTTGTTAATTATTATTTGTTACTTAATCTATTATATCCTCGCCTTCTATGGATTTTACCTTATTTTTTTTTTTAACTTAGTATAACTTTAAGTATAGATTTTTAAGTTATATTTTAGTCTTTTTGGAATTTATATTGATTCTGTATCGATGTATCATTATGAGATCGAAATAAACGAGTTTCTTTCTTTCTTTTCTTTAATCAAACCGGTGCAATGTTCAAAAAAAAATTTTTTTTTTAAATTATTAATTAATCATACTCTGGACTAAAATTTGTTAGGCAACCCATATGCAATATATTTATTGACATATTAAATTACATAAAAAATAAGTTTCATCAAATAAGCATCTCGGTGAAGGTCGTTGTATAGCGGGATCCTATACTAAACAGTAATACTGTTTTCTTTCGTCTATTTATCATCAACATCCAGCCTTTGAACGTCCACTACTGAACGTAGGTTACGGTACAGAATGTCATATATCATTTAATTTCAATTTTTATAATAAGAATCCACCACGCCTGAGAAGCAGATTAGTGGTTGCAGTAAGCTCTCTGGAAATCATCACAGGCCATTCTCATAGTGATCCTTACCTCTTAGCCGTATCTACTACTACTGACTACTCTTACTGACAAGTAAGGGACAGCACCAGCTCTATTTTTATCTCGCGGCTACATATACTTCTACGTTTATTAGATGTATCAAATGATATTACGATGAAGACAGAGAAGGTGACACATTCTATACTTGAAATTAATGATAACATACCAAAACATATAGTCATTATTAGATGACGTTTTCTTTCAAATGTGAGTCATAGAATATTGGTCTATGTTACGTATCTAATAAATAAGACTGCACAGATGGCGTAATGGTTAAGATACCTACCTACCGCACTAATGTCACGGGTTTCAATCCCAAGCAGGACAACACTTTGTGCGATCCACAAATTATTGTTCTCATTCTGGATGTAATTTGTGTTCGTTAAATTATTTGCTTAGTGCAGGGTGTTGCATTTAAAAAAAAGGTTTTGTAGAAAGATTTTTAATATTTACACGATTACATATTTATGTACACACATGAAACAAAACTTCCATGTGGTGAGGGAGTAAGAATACAATACACCATCTTCTCCATGGGTGTAGTAAAAGAAGACTAAGGAATTATAAAATGCAAATAACATAATGCAAAAGTAGGAAACCTTGATATAAAACCCTATGCTAACACATCTGACTAGCGTGGTATAATTAGTGTTGCCCAAATGCAAGACCAAGACGAGACTTGGACCAGTCTTGGTCTTGGTCTTGCAACAGCACACCTGGTCTCGTCTTGGTCTTGGTATTGCACACTCGAGTCTTGGTCTTGGTCTTGGTATTGCAGCAAGAGTCTCGCAAAGTCTTGCAAGTCTTGCAGTTGGAATAACGTAACAGTCATTTATCATGGCAATGAAAAATCCAACTAAATTAATCAAATATCATCCTATCCTATCTATCCATCTGCTAGCCTATAGTCCACTATTGAATATAACCCTTACCACTGGGGAAAATTACTCTCCTATTCTCCTAGTGTTACATTAGACAGAGTTACTACTCCTATGACAAAGGAAGGAATTTCGACCCTGTTTTCTTAAGACGTTAATACACGGGGCAGTTGATACAATAAATTTTATGTCATTTAACATTCCCCCTTTCCAACAAAAATATTTTTTCAATTTGATTGGCAAGCGACGGAGTTATTTGATCACTGACGACAAGTTACCCTGCTCTGGTGGTCGGCCCAACAACGAGGCGACGTGGGTACGGGTAGGTTATGGGTCCGCGCACCGTCCTTTCATCGCCCCGGACGGAATGGATCGCGCGTGTGCTTACCATAGCCCATCCATTAAAAAAAATAATGACTTCCTAACACCATTGCCTCGGTCCGATTTGATACGACATCCATGGGTAAGAGAGTGGTGAATTGTATTCGTACTCTGTCCCTACATAAATGTCCGTACATTTATGTAGATTAATTGTAGGCATATTTCTATGTCCAACAGTGAACGTCATTGGGCTAATGAAGAAACGGATATATAAATATGTATAATGGGCAAGTGCACTCTCGTGATTACGGTATTATTGTCCTTAAGCCTTGCCGAAGAGTAATTCTGAAAAGCCAACACCAACATTGGGAATCGATTGGCCAATAGATGAATATCTCAAGACTGATTTGACTTGCCGTGTAGTGACGGAGTAAGAATATAATTCATCACCCCCTATTTTACCCGTGAGTGCGAACCCACGACTAAGGGCTATAATATATAACATCGGTGCAAGAGAAGGAAAACTTGACATGGAACCCTATAACAACACGGCCGATCACCGTGGCGATTCCCCTTCGGCCACGGCCGATTTCCCTCCTATTATGTAGAAGACACGAGCTCCAGCGTATATAAGCTGAAATGGTAATTTGAATTAAATGCAAGACCGCGAGACTCTTGCAGGCTCAGTCTTGGTCTTGCTCAAGTCTTGCAGGGCCAGTCTTGGTCTTGGTCTTGCAAAAATTAAGTAGTCTTGGTCTTGGTCTCGGTCTCGCATTTCTCGCAAGACCAAGACCAAGACCGCAAGACCAAGACTTTTTTGGGCAACACTAGGTATAATAAGTCAACTCACCTTCCCTTGTGGAGAAGGCCCGAGGCCAGCAGTAGATTTTATGTAGGCTTCGAAAAACAAACATGAAATAAGTTTATTATTATGGGTTTTATCGCGCTTTGTATTTATTTTTTAAGTAGGACTAATGCCTCCCATAAACAAACTCGATAAAATCCATAAAAAATGTTTTATAAATTGCTTGTAGATTTGTATTTCACCTGACCAAATTGAATCCCATATCTGTAACAATCAAGGCTATGATGTCTTTTCAATTATTTCAACACTTTTAAGTTAAAAAAATAGTTTCTTGTTTAATGACTAAAGGTTTATTTATTCATATAGGAAATTCAACAAGTCTTTAACACACACAGCTTCACAAATTAATATACAAACAGACTCAGCTGTTTTTATTTACAATAAGCAAAGCCAATTACAGAGTGTCACGACAGGACAATTTGAGGTGATACAAATAACAATAATGTAGTTAGTGATAATTTAAAAATAATATAAAGCAGTAAGAGAATTATAAACTGCGCTGATGGAAAAAAATAAACAAAAAGACCAAACCAAAAAGAAAATCGGTTGTCTGTAAAGTAGGTTTAGTTGAACGTGACAACGTCATAAAAAAATACTGATGGAATGGTTTCATTTTTCAAAAGAAAATTTTAATTTTATTTGTTTGATAGATATTTTGTATGGATCAATCCTTAAATGGAACGCCTCAGAGCGAGGTAATGCCGCATACGTCATGTTTTTTCGTGTGTGCAGCCAGCTCCATCGAATTATAAAACGTTGTCACGTCAAAAAGTATTACTTACGATCTATTCTTAGATTGTGGATTGATGGTGAGGTCACGGCAAATTTGATTTTTAAAACTATTATTGGACAATTGAAATACATAAATGGATAGAAAACATTGAATAACATATTAAATGTTTTCTTTTTCATGATTATAAATTACCTTACAAATGATAATAATAACTATATTGGGTGTGAGATTATTAATATGAATAATTTAGTCGCAATTAGATTTACCTTCATGGTTGATACTATCGATAAGAAAAGTGATGAGTGTGAGAGAGTGATGATGATGATGATGTCTGATTGGTGATGGTAATATGACGATTTGATGATTATAATCTTTAAGGTGCGTTAATATTTCGATAATGTTTATACTTATTTAATATCTCGTCGCAATTATCGGTGCCGATCTGACGCTGCCGAGTCAGGAACTGGGACGCGGTCGCAGCCTTCTGCTCGGCAGTGGTCTTGCGGAAGGAGGTAGCGGATCGCGCGCGCGAGTTGTGCAGCCTCGATGAGGCGATCCGCCGCCGGCGACTGAGGCGGCATAGGCGCGAATACCTGCGCCTCATGCCGCCCTAGCTGAGGCCGCGGGTGACGTGACCGGGGAATTACTCCGTCACCCGCTGAGAGGCCATCCACGTGAGGAAAGACCGACGTCCCGATGAACAGAATGACTTGGCAATCGCATGAAAACACACCTCACAAGTAATACATATTATATTAATTTGTACTAAACATAGTGCGATTGCCAAGTCAATCTATTTATTTAAAACATAAAGGGTCTTTAATATCGATATAGTCACTATAAGAAGTTGTTAGGTTAGCTATTTACGTAATAACTTATGTAGAAAGGTCCCTTAAGCAGGGATTCAATGAGTTAACCGACTTGGAATAATATGGATCTCACAAGTTTTTATGGTAGAATAACTCAGTTGCGAGGCTTGGCTGCTTTTTACAAGTCTTGTTTTTGATGGTATTATTTTGACATTACAAACAGACACTCCAATTTTATTTATTGGTATAGATATCGTGACGTTTCGAATACTTTTCAGCGTTCATAGTCACGGGCGGACTGTTAAATATGCTGACACATGTTACACTTATCATTCGAAGTAGTTCTCACTACTGTACCTAAGTGGTTGAGTGGTAAGTTGTCTTCGAACGACGCCATATATATTACCAAGAGCCTAAATGTAAGATTATTATTCGCAGTTGTCGATATTACGTCTAAGTTACGGAAACGTAATCATGTTATCAATATTTGATAACGATAAGAAAATCTTAATCTGATGTCTATCGGAAGTTTCCTAGGTACACTATCTGTATTACTATTAAATGGTTTGTTTTATTTATATTTAAATAAATTTTACAAAAAATTAAAATAACTATTTCACCCTCATAGTTTCTATGGCAACACGAGGATTACCACTATATTTTATGGCCTACGAGCAACCTGCCCTCGCTTCGCTTCAGTTTCAGTCGCCTTACTCGACTAGTTCCCGTGCCCGTGGGAATACCGGGCTAAAATATAGCCTATGTTACTCCCTGATATTATAGCTTTCCATTGGTGAAAGAATTTTTGAAATCGTAAGTTTAAGCGTGAAAGCGTAACAAACAAATAAACAAACAAACTTTCGCATGTACAAGATCCGGCTGCAGGATCACTACGTTCATCGCGTACATAATCAAACTCAGATTCTTACATACATTTATGATTAGGAGAATACATTGATAACAGGCTGCCAGTCAATAAGTGGCCGCAAGTAATTTTAATTAAATTTTTGTTAATAAATTTTTGGAACAAAATTACGTTCACTTGTTTTTTAAATAAAATATCATCCACATCATAGCAATGTATGTAAAGAATTCGAAAATCGATGGGTGCCGTTGCACATTTGGCCGCAACTACTTGGCAGCCAAGTCTAAACAGGTAATGTTTTGGAGTAATTCTATGTTCATGACGTACACACTCGGTGTTAATGTCAGATAAAAGCAAATTTTTTTTTAAATATGATGATATATGGCTGCCTGTAAACTAATGGCCGCAAGTTAGGGCTGCCAGCTGTTAAACATTCATGGTAAATTAGATCATCAAGATAAACTGAAAGAGATTTAGCGCGTAACACCACTTGTTAAAAGAGGATGGCATGTGCCAGCTGTGAGAGTATTTAAAACCATTGCGATTTGACATTTTCTTCAAAATTGTAATTAATATTCTGGAAAAAATTAAAATAAGAAAACATTCATTATATAATAAAAAATTGTTTGTTAAATATCATATAAAAAAGCCCATGTGATGGTAAGCGGTAACTGCGGTTCATAAGCCTCACCGTTCCCATTGCTCTCGGGAAAATTGGAGTAACAAATTACTACTGATCAGATTTCGTTTTTCCGAGAGAGTATAGGACTACTGTTCGTGAGGTGAGGAGTAAGAATACAATTCACCACCACCTCTCTTGCTCGTGGGTGTTGTAAAGATGACTAAGGGGTATAAAGAGGACTATGCATGTAATATATATGCAAGAGAAGGAACACTCGAAACGAATCCTATACCAACACGTTTGGCCAGCGTGACATAGTAGATCAATTTCCCTCCCGTAGTGGAGAAGGCGCGAGCCCAACAGTGGAACGTGTATGGTCTGACATGATTATGATATGATAATGATAAGACTACTCCGGCCCCTATTCGAACTTATGCCTCATCATCATTCATCATTTCAGCTCAAATACCTACATTTCACTATTGGCCTCTAGTCTCTCCCACAATTAGGGATGCAAATATCGAAATTAAAAACATCGATGTACAAAAAAACATCGCCCTAAAACATCGATGTATCGAAACATCGATGTATCGAAACATCGATGGTTCCATAACGATCGTGCTAACAACTTTAACTTTAAAATGCAAGCTATATTTATTATCTATAATAATATTATCATTGAATAGGTGAGTCTTTAGAACAAAGAAGATGTAGAATTGAGGAAATAAAGTTATATTTAACATATATTTCTCTATTCAGTAAAGTTATTACAAGCTTATCTGTAGCATGTTAGTGTCACCTATTGAGAAACAGAGTTTAAAAATAACAGTTTTTACAAAAAGGTACATACATTTACTCTGGTAAATAGACGCAAGTTTTGCTTAAATGACCACATATTTCAAACAGGTGTCAGGCAAAACATCGATGTTATCTTAGAAAATATCATCGATACATCGATGTTTCACAATAATGAACATCGATGGCAAACATCGATGTTTTTTTACTGAAACATGATGTTTCAGAAACATCGATGTATCCTTTGCATCCCTACCCACAATAAGAGGGCAATTGACCTACTGTATCACGTCTTCAGACGTTTGTACAGGGTTTTATTTCAAGTATTCCTTATCTTGCCTGTTATATGCTTATTCAATCCCATAGTAGTCAGTTACGATACTCACAGGCAAGAAAAGGGGCGATGAATTGTATTCTTACTCCGTCACCGCATGCAAAATAAGTTTGAGGAACATCGTCATGGCTATCTCGATAGCATAAAAAGAACATTAAAAGCATGAAGCTATTAAATTTAGTTAATATAAATACTTACTGAATAAAAGTAAACTATTTTTAAAGATTTTCTCAAGTACAAGTTATTTATTTGTTAAATAAATACTACTTATATAGGGATAAGTTGGTCCCCCCGGGGATGAGGGGAGGGCGCGTCACTCCGCACGATTGATCACCTCCCCGGGGACGTGTCGCTTGTACCGCCACTTTTATTTCTCCCTTTTTCCCTTCAAAAGGACAACCGGAAATTCGTTAAACGAATGCTGTACAGTAAATATAGCAAAGTCTTTTTTTTATTAGACTTGTCTAAATTGATTAAATTATCAAGATGAACTTTCGTTCTAGTTTTTTATGTTTTTTTTAATTACTTTTAATAACCTGCATTAAGGTATTAATACTGGCATGCCGTGAGACTTTATAAATGTGTATTTAACGGACACAAATTATACTTAGAGTTAAAATAGTCATTCGTGAACCATACCAAGAAATGTCTTGTGCTTATATCGCAACCACATCATTGGGCATGAGACATTACTTCCTAGATATCCCTCTATGAGAAACTATTCGGCAGATTAATTAACGCTCGTATGATCAAAAGTTTGGTTTTATATATCATCATCATCACAGCTCACATACGTTCCACTCTTGGGCTCGAGTCTCCCTCATATTGGAAGGGAAATTAACCTACTATACCACGCTGGTCAAGTGCAAGAGAAGGGTGGTGAATAAAATTACTAAAACCGAAGCGAAGCGAGGGCGGGTTGCTAGTCATACATAAAATAGATACTTTTTGATCATACGAGGAATAGATGAATCGCTTCGCAATCCAAAAAGCCTCTCTATAGAAATAGAGAGAGGTTTTCTTGGATTGCAAAACGATTTATCTCTTCTGAAAGAGGTTTTTTGAACAAAATATTTTTTTTATTGTAAACGGTGGCAAACGAGCAAACAGTACATCTGATGCTATGTGTTGCTGCCACTCGTGGACCTTTGCAAGGCCGCTGCCTACCGTGAAGAAAATGGAGGGAGTGTGAATACGTACAATGAGGTTCGGTGATACTAAAGGCATTACTATAACCCACCAGATGCAAAAACCCTCAGAAAGTTGGGCTTCTGGCTCTCTCGCTCACCGAACGAAGCGCAGTAACAAATTGCTACGATTTTGTCCAAGAGTGTGGTACTACCCGGGACGGACCGGCCCACGGCTGTAGACAGACAACTGTCAACAGTGTGGTCCTACCACTATAATTTGTTTTGGTTTGTTATTTAGTTACAAGCTTTTAAATTTTATTAATTACTAGCAACCCGCCCTCGCTTCGCTTCGGTTATAGGTTATAGTCGTTTTACCCGCGTAGTTCCCGTTCTCGTGGGAATACTGAGATAAAATATAGCCTAGTTTACGCCCTGATATTATAGTTTTCCATTGGTGAAAGAATTTTTGAAATCGGTCCAGCCGTTTTGAAGATTACCCGGAACAAACAGACAGACAGACAGACAAAAATTTTTTAATTGCTATTTTAGGCATAGGTGTCGTGCAAATAACCGTGTGAGCATGAAAAAAGCCTATTATTTTGACATTACAAACAGACACTCCAATTTTATTTATTGGTATAGACTAGCAGCCCGCCCTCGCTTCGTTTGGGTTTCAGTCGCTTAAACCCGCGTAGTTCTCGTTCCTGTGGGAATATCGGGATAAAATATAGCCTATATTACTCCCTGATATTATAGCTTTCCATTGGTGAAAGAATTTTTAAAATCGGTCCAGTACTTTTTGAGTTTATTCGTTACATACAAAAATACAAATCTTTCCTCTTTATAATATTAGTGTAGATTTAGAGAATTCTCCATGTGGTGATGGATTAAGAATACAATATACTACCCTCTTTCTTACTCGTTGACGACTATAAAAGTCAAATAGGAGATACAAGCAAATGTATCAAAAAATGTAGATGAAAACTTAATAACTAATTTTCTGTAGCGGGTAGATAATTATAAAAAATTGTAATAACATTCCATTATTTTATTTATTATAAACAAAACTATAAATGTTTACAAACTCGTATTAAACAGGCTTCTATTGAAAATAAAATTACTTTACGGATTTTATTGCGTTAGTATTTGATTTTTGTTTGCCCGACGTTTCGAACAGAAACTCTTACTCTGTAATAACGATGACTTGTTGGACGTCAGACATCTTAGTTCGCTCGTGACCATGAATGCTATAAAGTGTTCGAAACCTAGGGCAATCATAAATCAAATACAAACGCGATAAAAGCCTAGTATTATTTACAATGTGTAATACTCGCGTAAACATCAGAAATCATTAGACAAGACATCTTAGTCCGCCCGTGACCATAAAGTATGATAAAATCCGTAAAGCAGTTTTATTTACAATAAGGGTTTTTTGTGTTGAATTTACCTTCTCTCGATGATATATGAATCTATAGTAGTACGTACGTAGATAAATAAACCATTAGCAGTCTTTTACGATATCCAAGAGTTAGGAAGAGAATCTTGAAATGTATTCTTACTCAGACACCGCGTGGATTACATATTGTAGATGAGTAACTTTACAGCTAAATAACTAAATTAAGATATGAAATACAATAAATGTATTTCGTGTGGTGACGGAATAAGAATACAATTCATCCCTTTGGAGATCCGTGGCTAAGGGATAAAATATGCAAATGATATCGATGCAAGACATAGAAAAATCGAAATAAAATCCTATTTTACCACATCTGATCAGCGTGTAGTAGCTTAAATTCTCTCCCACAATGTAGGTGACCCGAGCCCAACAGTGAAATATGTATGAGCTGAGATGATGATGATGATTAAATACAAAAGTGCAAATTAAAATAAAGTTTAAAAAAAAACTTTAAAAAATGAATGACATTTTTTCATATACATTCTCCAAATATTTTAAGTTTAAAAACAAGATAGCGAAAATATTAAGATAAAAAAACCTTACAAAACGAGATGGAATTTATATTTTATAATACCCAAGAACTAATATTATAAAAGAACCCCTAATTCATTAAAAACTCGACATTATCTAACGTTCATCCCTTCGTATAAAAAAATTAAAAAGGTTGTCAGAGCGCGTTGATGTCTAAAATTGTGGTGGACTTACGCAAATTTGCCGAGTAAATATTATTAACGTACTGAGACTCTTATAAGGGCGTCACACCCTCCAATATAGTGTTTCCTCGACGATTTGGGTATTTAAGCAATTACAAATAGCTTATACAGAAACAAAGAATTCTTCTTGCTTGTCCCATTTCTTCTTCAACCCATGTTTACTATTAATATAGACATAATTTGCCGTGTGAGGACGGAATAAGAATACAATTCACCAGCCCCTTGCCCGTGGGTGTCGCAAAAACTGACTAAGGGATTATAACATACATATAACATCTATGTAAGAAAAGGAAAACTCGAAATAAAGGCCTATACCAACACGTCTGACCAGCATGATATAGTAGATCAACATCCCTCGTGTTGTGGAGAAGGCTCAAGCCCAACAGTGGGACGTATATGAGCTGTGTTGATGATGATACACATAATGCTAAGAGTATTTTCATTCATATTTTTCATCCAACGGTTCGCTATGATTCTCAAAATAGCATCAGTTCACCTAGTAGCAGATCGTCCTGCGCTGCCTCGTCTGATTCGTGATCGCCACTGAAAAACCTCTTCCATAACGGTTGCCGGTTCGACCGTCGGTGTAACCTGCCCATTGCCATTTTATCGTATTAATTCTTTCAGCTATACGATTTATATATACGAATTTCCGTATTCTGGATTTTATCACGTTGAGAAATACCGAGCTTAGCCCTCTCCATAGCACGCTGAGCGATTTTGAGACTTTATAAGGCCGTCATTTAGAGACCACGTTTCAGTGCCGTATGTAAACACTGGTAACACACGCTGGTAATAAACATTTATTTTCAGTAGTAAGTCAGCTAACTAAAAGTATTTTATCTGTATCGATTAAAGAATTCCAACATCCAGAGTATTACCCTCTCACAGAAAACCAATGCATGAATAGCAATTTTCTACTATATTTCATTCAATGAGCAAAAGAGCTGAAAGCCTAAATACATTTTACAGTAAACGACCTATTTGTGCTCCTGGTGTTTTAAAGATCCATGAATAGTTATAGATAAATTCAAACGAAAACTGGACATAAAACCCTAAGCCAAGCCCAATACACCGGACTAGCGTGGTGCAGTAGGTAAATTTCCCTCCCTATGTAGAGAATCCCTCTCCCAATGAAAGAGATTAATAAATCTTACTTTGAAGTACCAACCAGTCCAGATATAGACTAATTCATCAACATCATCATAGCAGCCCACTGTTGGGCTCGTGCTTCCTCCACAATGATAGGGCATTTGACCTACTATACCATGCTGGTTAGACATGTTGGTGCATGCAAAACAAAACTAGAGTTTAATTTCGAGTTTTCCTTCTCTTGAACTGATGTTATGTGCATATTATATCCCATAGTCGTCCTTTACGACATCCACATGCAAGATAGGGAGTGGTGAATTGTATTCTTACTCCGTCACCACACGGAATAGACTAATTACTCTCCTATTATATTGTAGCCTATATGAGTTCAGCAGACAGACTATTGATTATTGTTGAGAGAAGGACAAATGGATGGAAATAATATACCTATAATCCTTACTTTTTTTTTTTTTTTTTTTTTTTTTTTTTTTTTTTTTTTTTTTTTGGGTGGGTCGCGGTCGGCGCGCCTCCGCACCACTCCGTCCGGGGCGACAGAGGGGCTTAAGCACGCAACTCCCGCAACCCACCCGAAAACCACCTCGCCTTCGTCATTGGGCCGACCACCGGAGCAGGTTTACTTGTCGTCAGTGGTCGGCCCGACGGAATACCCCCTACTCGGGGTACCCTCCCGTCGACCGACGTCCCCCCCTCGGGGAGGACGTCGGTCTTTCCTCACGCGGTCGGCCTCTCGGCGGGTGACGGACTAATCCCCGGTCACGTCACCCGCGGCCTCGGCTAGGGCGGCATGAGGCGCAGATAGTTGCGCCTGCGCCGCCCCAGTCGCCGGCGGCGGATCTCCTCATCGAGGCTGCGTTCCACGCGCAGACGATCCGCCGCCTCCTTCTGCGAGATCACTGTCTCGCAGAAGGCTGCGACCGCGTCCCAGCTCCCGACGCTGTCGACCATCGCCCTAGCGATGGCCGGCAGCGTCAGGTCGGCACCGATGATTGCGACGAGTTCACGGCGCTGCACTGCCCAAGCCGCGCAGGCCTCGAGCGTGTGACGCGCCGTGTCCTCGTCGCAATCGCAGTGGTGGCAGGACGGTGTACTCTCCCTCCTTACGACCCTGTGCAGGTATTTGGCGAAGCTCCCGTGCCCCGTCAACACCTGCACTAGTCGGAAGGAGAGCACCCCGTGCCGCCTTTCCAACCACTGCATCAGCACCGGCCGGAAGGCCTCCACGGTTCGCACCCCGAACCGAGGCCTCTCCAGCCGGACTGCCCAACGGGCAATGACGTCTCGGCGGGCGTCGACGCGCCAGGCGGTGAGATCCCTTAACGAGATCACACCGCCCTCCCCGCGCACCCCCGACACCCGCCGATACAACTCGGCGAGCATTTCCGCCTCCAGGTCCCACGGGGGAGTCCCGGCCAATAGGCACGCTGCCTCCGTCGCAACCGTGCGGTATCCGCGGATGGCCCTGACCGCCATGACCCTCTGTGGTCGCCACAGAAGGGCCCTAAGTCGGACGGTCAAGGACCCCGCCCACACCGGTGCGCCGTACAGGGCCATCGACCGGATGACCCCCGTGTACAGCCGTCGGCACGTAGCGCTCGGTCCGCCCACGTTCGGCATTAGCCACGATAGGGCGGACGCCGCGCCGACGAGCCGCGGAGCGAGCCTGCGGAAATGCTCCCGGAACCACCATTGCCCGTCGAGCACCAGGCCCAAGTACCTCATATGGGCCCGGATGCTGATGTCAACCGATCGGACGGTGATCGAGGCGCCGATGGGAGGGCTCATAAGGCGCCCATGGAACAAGAGGGCCTCCGTCTTGTCCAGGGCGACCCTCAACCCCAGCGCCTCGATCCGCCTGACGACCTCTTCGGTGCCATAGGTCGCCAGGCTTACCGCCTCTTCTAGCGTCCCACCACGGGCTGTGACGAGCGTGTCGTCGGCGTAACAAATCACGCCCAGCCCGGGCGGGAGGCTCCCCCGCAACGCCCAGTCGTAGCCGATGTTCCACAGGGTGGGTCCGAGGACCGACCCCTGTGGGACACCGCACGTCATGGGCGTTCGCACAACGTCCCCTGCTCGGTTGGTACAGAGGACGCTGCGCCCCACCAAATAGTCTGCCACTAGCCGCCTCAGGTAAGCTGGCACTCCGTGATACCGGAGCGCCTCCCTGATGCAGCTGAATGGCAGACTATTGAATGCGTTGGCGATGTCTAGGGACACCGCCAACAGCACTCCCCCACCGGTGACGGCCTCAGTCGCCACGGCCCTCAGGCGCAACAGAGCCGCGATCGTCGAACGACCCCTCCTAAACCCAAACTGGGCGTCCGACAGATCGGGCCCCGTGCCGACGAGGTGCCGCTCGATGCGGGCAGCTACCACCCTCTCCAGTAGCTTGCCCGTGTCATCGAGCAGCACGATAGGCCTGTAGGCCGAAGGCGACCCCGGAGACCGTCCCGGCTTCGGCAGGAGCACCAGCCTTCCCTCCTTCCAGCACCCAGGGAACCGTCCGGACGCTAAACACGCGTCGAACAGCTCCCTGAGGCGGGGACCCAGGTGGTCGAGGACCAGGCCCAACACGCGGTTTGGAACACCGTCGGGCCCGGGGGCGGTGGACTTTGCGCACATGCGCGCCACCGCCACTCCCATCTCGGGTTCCGTGATGGGCGGAACACTGTCGTCGTCGGCCTCCCGGTCAGTGTCTGGCGGAGCCATGACCGGGGGCGTGTGTTCCGCCCGCCGCGGGAACAGGTCCTCGACGACCCGGGTGAGAAGGCTGGGCTGGAGAGTCTCGGTGAGGGGAAGGCCCCGCGCGCGGAGCTTATTCAGCACCGCGCGATAGGGGCGTCCCCAGGGGTCACGATCGAGACCGTCCAGCATCTCCTGCCGACTGACGTCCTTGGCGGAGCGGACGGCCAGCCTGAAGGCCGACCGCGCATTGCGGTAGCCCTCATACAGCAAGGCCTCCCGCTCCGCGTCGCGTTGCCGCCGCCGGCTGCGGGTGTAGGCCCTCCGGGCGCGAATGCACGCGGCCCGGAGATCCGCCAGCTCCCGGGACCACCAGTGGACCGCCCTCCTCGGGGGCGGACGCCGTACCCGGGGCATGGCCGCATCGCAGATCTGCGTCAACGCACTGCGGATGCGGCCAGCCTCGGCGTCCACCCCGTCCGACTGGTTGGCAGAGGACAGCCACGAGTAAACGATGGCTGTCTCCGCCAGCTGGTCCCGGTCTAAACGACCCACAGCCCATCGCGGGAACGCAGGACGTCCATCCGCCCCGTGACCCCTGCTGGGCGTCGGGATTACCGGGGAGACCTCCATCCGGATATACCGGTGGTCCGACAAGGTCTCCACCTCCTCCACGACGCGCCAGCTCCCCACGCGTGCGGCGACCTCGGGGCTAGCGAACGAAAGGTCCACTATCGACCCGCCCCGTTGTCGCACGCACGTATGCACCGAGCCCCTGTTCAGCAAACAGAGGCCCAGTGCCGCCGCCCACTCCTCGATCGCCCGTCCTCGGTCGTTCGTCCGGGGAGACCCCCACGCCACGGACTTGGCGTTGAAGTCCCCCAAGACGAAGACCTGGCGCGATGCCATTCGCCGTAACGAGGCCTCCATGATGGTGAGGGAGGCCTCGAAATCGGTCACACTCCAGTTAGGGGAGAGATAGACTCCGAGGAGCGTAATCTCCCCCCAGTCCGCCGCGACGTATCCGACGCCCCTGTCCCTAAGGGTCAGAGGCGACGAAGGCCACGACGTGGAGGCGACGATTGCCACGGTGCCATCGGTGCTACCCAACCAGTTAGGTCGGTCGGGCACCACGTACGGCTCCGCGGCTACGGCTACTCCTATCAACCACTCCGCCATGGCTTGCAGGAACACGTCCTGCGCACCGGCGGTGTGGTTGAGGTTGGCCTGGAGGAGACGAATGGATACGGAGTCCATTAACGGTCCGTATCCATCGTCACCTCCTCCGCGCTGACGGGCGATCGGGCCGCGCTCGGAGCGGGGACTGGCCCGGTCGATGGGCCGTCCCGCCCCTTCGGGGCCGATGCCGGGGGTCTGCAGTCCCCAGAGCCCATGCGGTGTTTGGCAGGCCTATTGCCTGCCGCACACGCGGGGCAGTGGGGCACCGCAGAGCACGATGCCGCCTGGTGTCCGGTCTGACCGCAACGGAAACATAGCCCGCTGCAGTCAAAGCAGTTTTTGCATGTCGGTCGGGTATGCCCGACCGCCATGCATTTGTAACACCTCGCGGGCCGGGGCTCTAGCACGGTTACCCGCGCCGAGCTCCAGCCCACGAGGAGCCTGCCTGAGTCGGCCAATTGCTTGACCGACTCCACCGGACACTGCACCCAGGCAGCACCGACGCCGCCCGGACCAGTGCGGATTGTGCCAATCCGGACGGTGTCCGAGGCACATCCGGTACGCGCCATAATGGCCTCCCGGACGTCCTCCACCGTCACGGAATCGTCCAAGCCCGTCAGGCGCATCTCTGCGCACTTGACAGGCCTGGCGATTCGGACACCATCCTCCGGCCCGAACAGCCCCCTCAACATCGTGGCCAAACTATCGGCCGTCTTCGCGCCCTCGGCCCCAGGGAACTCGAGTATTCGAGCCCCTGTCCGGGCCTTGCGGGTCCTCGCCTCGACGCCCCCGATATCGGAGACGTCCAGCTCCCGCCGGGCGCGTTTTAGGACGGCCTCATAGTTGAGGCCCCTCTCAGCCGCCTCAGGCAGCACGGTGATGACCACCGCGGCCGTCTTCGGCGACTTGAGGCCCCTGCGCGACCTTTTCTTCCCCTTTCTGCCGGCTCCCGCCTGGGGAGCGGCGGCCACGGCGGCACTCTTGGCCGCCGCTCTCCGCTTCTGACCGCGTGCCTTCCTGCTCCGCTCAGCCACCTGCCAGCCCTGTTCGAGCCTAGCAGCAGCGCTGAGCGCAGCAGGAGCGGTCGCGGGTGCGCTGGCCGGCGCCTGCGGTGCAGCCGCTGGCGCCGGCCGCGGCCCGGCCTTGGCGGGAGCCGGCACCTTGCCGGCCTTCTTGGCCCCTTTGGGCCCGGCCGCGGCCGCAGCGTAGCTCACCACACGGCCACCCTGACAGGGCAGCGGGGTGGGAGCTGACGCTTGCGGCCGCCTCGCCCCGTCCGCGGCGAGCGGCGGTCGGAGGGGCGGCTCAGGCGGGAGCCTGGCCGCTACGGCGGCGATACGCGCATCCACCATCACCCCTACTCGGGCTAGGATGACGCGTACCGCCGACTCCGACACGCCGTGCACCTCGTCGAGCGGCGGCTCCTCCCCCTTCCGCGGTCTCCCGCGGCCACGAGGCGGCGGAGGGACCACGACGAGCGGAGGAAGCGCCGAAGCCGCGACAGGCGCAGCCGGCGCAGCAGCCGCGACGGGCGCAGCCGGCGCAGCAGCCGCGACGGGCGCAGCCGGCGCAGCAGCCGCGACGGGCGCAGCCGGCGCAGCAGCTGCGACGGGCGCAGCCGGCACCACGGACGCCGACGACGGGCCCGCCCTCCCCGGCGCAGCCCGTTTCGATGGCGAGGCCGGCACCGGCGGCGTGGCCGGCGCCAGGCGCGCGAACTGGGCCCGCAGGTCGGCCATCTCTTTGGCCAACCCGCGGTTCTCCCGTCGCACCGCCGATAGCTCCGTCTCCAGCTTGCGGTTGCGTTCCCGCAAGCCGGAGACCTCCTCGCTAAGGCGGGCGTTCGCGGCCTGTAGGGCCGCCACCTCGCCACCGTGGCCGGCCATCCTATAATCCTTACTAATATTATAAATGTGAAAGTAAGTTTGTTTGTTGATTTGTTTGTTTGTTTGTTATGCTTTCACGCTTAAACCACAGAACTGATTCCAAAAATTCTTTCACTAATAGAAAGCTATGATATCAGGGAGTAACATAGACTAATTTTTATCCTGGTATTCCCACGGCAACGGGAACTACGCGGTTAAAGCGATTGAAACCGAAGCGAAGCGAAGGCGGGTTGCTAGTGATCTATATATTAAACTATTGCCGTTGTCTATCGGAGATGGATCTCGCCAAAAACTGGGCAATTATGAAATTGCCCAGTTTTTGGAGTATGAACTCGTCAAGTTTGATACGCGGCTTGATGATTGCAATTGATTTTGAAACTGTATAAAGTGTTTAATTAAATATAAGTAATAGAAGAATTTTCTGTGGTACTTCGTAAATAATAATACTATTCATCGTCCTTTATTTTCCCCGTGAGTGTCGTAAAAAATAACTAAGGTATATAATATACAGATAACATTTATTTTTTAAACCTTACACTGAAGGAAATTATCATTGTATTGTGGAGGACTTTACAGACACATAAACTTAGAATAATAACATATAGAAGGTAAGTTCGCACACAAAAAGTGAAGCATTTCAATCGGAGCCTAATGGAGCTTACGCCGGAACCGTTCCGTAATGTACAAGGTCACTATACTGCACGTACGTACGCAACTCTTAAAAAATAAATAAGTAATTATGACCATGTGTGCATTCAAATGGTGTCACAAAACATTTGAAAAATATAAAAAGATTATTAACATTACTTTTAAAAGTATTTCGACGATTTATGTTAATAAAAACAAAATTTGATTTCATAATTTGTATAGTGGTGTGCGTGTGTACGTGTGTAATCGTCGGCGAGCATGTAGTATTTTTAGATTCATGTTTCGAACGTTCGAAGCAAAGACACTATCCTTCTATACGTTATTATTCTAAGCCAATAAATAACTAATACGAATTCTATTCAGAATGAGAACAATATGACACTGGTACAGTAGATTGCTATCTCACCCACTACGCCATCTGTACAATCAAATGATGACTACGATAATCTCGATGTCATCATCATCATCATTTCACCACTCCCTTTCTTACCTGTGGATATCAATCAATTAATTTCTTAAGACATAGTCACTAAGAAACTAATTCTTTTATTACAAGGTGTTTCTTGATCTTAGCTTTATCCGTCACCATTCTACCAACGTACTACTCGACATCGTAGCAGGGTTCATCCATTTCACCTGAAAACATTATGGTCTTCAACTGTTCGTTTCCAGCGATCATTTCTCCCACGTACGTGCAAGCTCTGGAATGAACTACCTGCTGCTGTGTTTCCCGAGCGCTATGACATGTCCTTCTTTAAACGAGGTTTAAGAAAAGTATTTTCTTCACGGTAGGCAACGGCCTGGCTGTGCCCCTGGTTTTGCAAACGTCCATGTACGGCAGTATCACTTACCATCAAGTGTGCTGCTTGCTCGTTTGCCACCATTGGCAATAAAAAAAGCTCAAATATGTTTGTTGGGCTCAAGCCTCGTCCAATTAGAAGAAAACTGATCTAAACCACGCCAGCCTGACTGGTAGATATAAGATATTAAATCGAACGTTTCGTTCTCTTAAATCGATGTGTGTACACGTGTATGTTTGTAGACTAACTCATTTTTAACAATACGTGAAAGAAAAGTGGGTGATAAATTGTATTCTTACTCCGTCACCACAGGGAATAATAAACGGGTAACCATAAACGAAAAATGGATACTTTATAAACATGTAATTAATGGAAACAGATTACATCCAGATTCAAATATATATTACGCCAAATTTCCCAAGACAGCTGCCTATTTTTGACGTGACAACGTCTTATAATTCGATGGAGCCGGCTGCACACACGAAAACACATGACGTATGTGGCGTTACCTCGCTCTGAGGCGTTCCATTTAAGGCTTGATCCATACAAAATATCTATCAAACAAATAAAATTAAAATTTTCTTTTGAAAAATGAAACCATTCCATCAGTGTTTTCTTATGACGTTGTCACGTTCAACTATCATCAATAAACCGACTTTACAGACAACCGATTTTATTTTTTTTTGATGATCACTTGTCCGTTTAAGAAGACGGATATTTAAGGGGTGGTGTTTTTAAACTAATAAAAAACAGGAAACGTAATATAAACCATCATCATTTCAGCTCATATACGCCCCACTGCTGGGCTGGAGCCTCCTCCATAATAAGAGGGATATTGTCATACTATATTTATTACGCTAGCCAGAAGTACATGGTATTAATTTGAGTTTTCCTTCTCTTACACAGATATTATATGCATATTTTATCTTTTACGACACCTACGGACAAAACTATTTTGCACTTCAAACGGCTGCTGTGCTTTATTTATGGTCATTTATTCTTCTAAATAACACAATTCATTATTTTAGTATAAAAAAATATACTGTTATAAAAAGGAATCTACATTCTTTTGAAATTTATATCACTTCAAATATTTTACTAAATCTAATTATAACAAAAAAAAACGCTTCAAAACACTGCCTAGGTCATCCATTAGTATATGTACATAGTTAGGATGTGTGTATGTCAACACGATTACGTTTGATTAGCTTTATTAATTTGCTTGAATAGTTTTTTAAATTAACTGGATTAATGAGGAATAGAAGCCTTATTTCTGATGTTCATGCAAGTATTACACATTGTAAATAAAACTACTTTACGGATTTTATCACGTTTGTATTTGATTTTTGATTATCCGACGTTTCGTCCGTAAAGTAGTTTTATTTATAATAGAAACCTCTTTAATACGAGTTTTTAAACATGTACCCGAAATAAATTTTGACCTGAGTTACGCCTGACAACCTCCGATTGACCACTCAAAATATTCTTATAAAAAAAATGCCACACAAATTATGTACCTACATTTTCGCCAAACAATAATTCCATTCTTATGGGATAAGCGCCCCATAGAACGTTAATAATTCGGTACTAGTATCGTGCATTATAACGGATGACAGGCCACATGAGCGATCACCTACGTTAGCTCTGGCTACCGAACGCGCAGAAAAAACACCATAATACTTGCATGAGAACTGCCAATCTTATGTTAAAACTAGAAAGATAAAGTTGTATTCTGAGATAATATTTTAGCTGTACTCTTATATCAATAATTGGCATTTTTTTAAAGACAACACGGTGTACTAAGGCAATAATCTTTGTATTGCGGGGGACTTTACAAACATATGTATAACTAACGGACACAAATTACATTCAGACTCAGATCAACAATTTGTGGATCGCACACATTGATGTTATCTGCATATTATATGCCTTAGTTGTTTTTTACGACACCCACGGGTAAAGTGGGAAATAGTATCCTTAATTTACCACCGCGAGGAAAACAAGAAAAATTCAACCGTTATTTATACAATATTTTGCAATAAGAACCATTATCATCATCAGTATTCAGTCTTTTGTCGACCACTGCAGAACGTAGACCTCCCTCATATTTCGCTACAAAGTGCGGCACAGGAGCCGCCTACATCCAACGACGCGCCACAACTTTCACCAGGCCCTCAGTCCACTTAGTAGAGCGCATCTTACACTACATTGTCTGATACGTGGTCGCTACTCGAGAACCTTTCTTCCCTAACTAGGGTTGCCAGGTTTTCAAACCTAGTAGCCGGACAGACCAGCCAGTTTGGCCGGACATTTGAGTAGAAAGGTCAGACACCCTACATTATTGAGGATTTTGTGTTTTGGTATTATTAGGTACGACAAAGAAATGTATGTAAAATTAAGTTTTTTGGATTATTATGATAACAGTCGACTCGCTTGCCGCGCTCTGCGTTAGCTCGTTTGCGAAATGTAAAAAGCCTAATAAAAGCCGGACACCGATTATTTTGACCGGACACGCAATTAAAAAGCCTTCCTATGTCCGGCTTTATCTAGAGGCCTGGTAACGCTATCTCCAACAAACCGACGTTCGTCGAATGATGTGACCTGTCCATTGCCACTTCATCGTGCTAATTCCCCGCACTATGTCGGTTACACCCGTTCTTCTACGGATTGCTATATTTCGGATTGTATCTCGTTGAGAATACAAATTAACAAAACAAAATAACAAGCAAAATAAAGAAGAACCAAATTAATGAAACAAAAAGATATGTATTAGACACGATTATATTCCAATAAGTGGCCAATAAACCCCTACGCAACATAAATTTTAATAAAAGCATAACAGCTAAAGTGTGTGATGTGATAAGCGCGTCCCCAAATTGTAGTGATAATCAAACAATATCAGTTATACACTTGATCCTGTAATCCTTTAGCTCCTGTAATTATTATCAATGTAAACATATGACATTGGGCTTTTTAATAAAACGTACCAAACCATACTCGATATGACATGCCATGCTGAAATTGCGATTTCAAAACTATTGATTTCTGATGTGAAGTGTGAAGAAAAAACTATCATGAGGACTACCGGCTTCTGCCATAAAACTGCCAGGAAAACTTAAAACTACGACTAGACAGTTGTTGTTTTGACGTTAGATCTTATAAATCGATGAACACAGGCTGCACGCACGTGAAGTTGTCACGTTCCGCCTGAGCCGAGTGTATAAGCGAGAACGCAAAACAAGCGCTAGAGAGGCGCGAAAGGCTTAAGCAATCGGCTTGTGACGCAACAATCTCTTTTCAAAAAATATTTGAATTAACGAGTGCAAATAAAATTATAATTTATCGAAATAATTATAATTTTCATTAAACTTAGTAAATAAAACTACTTTACGGATTCTATCGCGTTTATATTTGATTTTTGATTGCCCGACGTTTCGAACACTTTACAGCATTCATGGTCATGGGTGAACTAAGATGTCTGATGTCCAACAAGTCATCGTTATTGCAGATATTGATTATAATTATCTACCCGCTATTGAAATTAATTATTGAATTTTGACACATATTTTGTTACAAATTTATTGTCAGTACAAGAAGAAAGTGTTCGAAACTTCAGTCAATCAAAAATCAAATACAAACGCGATAGAGTCCGTAAAGTAGTTTTATTTATAATGTGTAATACTCGCGTAAACATCAGAAAACTTCTTTGTGTTAAACAAAATAATAATACCTAATTCAGTGACAATAATTCAATTTATTTCATAAAAGTATGCAATTTTTAATAAATATTTTCTTATAATATTATCACCTAAAATTATCGTTCGTAAACCGGTCTACCTAGTGGAGGGGCGTCCTAAACTGCGTCATCCGATACGTGATAACCACTCAAGAATCTTTCTTCCACAGCAGTTGTTGGTTCGTCGAGAGATGTGTACCTACTGTCCATTGCCCATATATTTATTTAGGTACATTAACATATAAATATAAGTTTTAACATTTATTTGACAGCACAGATGGCGCAGTGATTAAGATACCGACCTAACAATGCCAGTGAATGGATTCAAATCCCACGCAGAACAACACTTTGTGTGATCCACAAATTGTTTTTCTAAATCTGGAAGCCATTTGTATCCGTTAAATGCATCATCGCAGCCCACATACGTCCCACTGTTGGGCTCGGGCCTCTTCCACAATGAGAGGTAATTTAACCTCGTATACCATGCTGATCAGACATGTTGGTATATTTCATTCTCTTCGTTCTATTGCACAGATGTTATGTGCATATTATATTCCATAATCGTATTTTACGACACCTACGGGCAAGATGAAGGGAGAGGAGAAGGGAGTGGTGAATTTTATTCTTACTCCCTCACCACACGTTATATTATATACTAGCAACCCGCCCTCACTTCGCTTCAGCTTTAGTCGTTTTACCCGCGTAGTGCCCGTTCCCGTGGGAATACCGAGATAAAATATAGCCTAGTTTATTAAGCCCTGATATTATAGCTTTGCATTGGTGAAAAAATTTTTGAAATGGATCCAGCCGTTTTGAAGATTACCCGGAACAAACAGACAGACAGAGAAAAAAATTTTAATCTGTATTTTAGGCATAGGTGTCGTGCAAATAACCGTATGAACATGAAAAAAGCCTATTATTTTGACATTACAAACAGACACTCCAATTTTATTTATTAGTATAGATTTGTAAGTAAGTGTAAGTAATAATGAGCCCCCACAATACAAGGATTATTTCCTTAGTGCAGGGTGTTGTCCTTAAAAAAATATTATAAAAAGCTACCGTCAACTTATATCCAATTCATTAGTAAGTTGATATAAATATTATCAAAATCATCACCGGAGTATCACACTTGTGTAACGGAAACGCAATACATCATGCCTTCTACCGCACGTATCAAACCGTTCATCATAATAATTATAATTCAAAGGGAACCGTCGCAACAACCTTATTTTATACCCTCGCATACTTTATATGTATGATTTAATTATCCACTCGCATCTCCTGTCGTCTCCGCGGCGAATTGAAATGTCAGCTGCGTAATTTTTTTCTCTGTAATACACACCCATTTTTCGGTAAAGAATTTTAAGCAAACATGGCCGTATATTTTACAAAAAAAAAACTTTATTCTTGAACGCATCTGCTGCATTGTCCAATTTTCGACCAATCGCATCGCTTCCCTCTCCCCTAGCTGTCAGTTCGCTGTCAATTGTTAGTTATACGAATGTTATTTTTTTTTCTGTCGGTAGGGCGTTGACGCAGCGGTACACAGCCAGTCGTGTAGTACAATTGAATTGATTGAATTACAGTTAATTTAGGCCGCGACGTAACGTTATGGATTGCCACCCGCATTGTGTCCGGCAAATAAAGGGTAAGTTACATAGGTTGTGTAAAGTAAAATTTGATACATTCGCAGAAAAATACAAAAATTCGTAATGCAAATAAAATTATCATTATTCTCGCTCTTATACCAATTACTTGGGGTCAAAGTAATATGTACTGTGTTGACATAAAGTATATTGTAAAATGTTCTGGTATTACCAGAACATTTTACAATATTAAGCAAATTATTAAGCAAAGTTATTAACTTTGCTTAATAATTTCTTCTTGCCATAAACCCTTGGGAATGTGTTAATCTGACGGCATCAAATGAAATGGAACCAGGGCAATGTAAAACTTCAAGACGTGTTTTTGCGACAACCACAAGCAATGCAAGGCTTGAATTTTTAGCCGCAACCACACAGCAAATAAAATTTCGTGTTTGTTATTAAAAAAAATTATCTTTCACCTGTATTATGACGGAATAAGAATACAATTCACCACTCACTTTCATAGTAGCGGGAACATCGTAGATTCATAGATCGTGGAGGACGAATAAGGAAGGCAAGTAGATAATATTACTGTAAGAAAAGGAATCATCATCATCTCTCAGCCCATACACGTCCCACTGTTGGGCTCGAGCCTCCTCCACTATATTCAATTCAAATTCAAATCATTTATTATGTATAAACCCCGCGGGGGTACTTACATATTGTCATTTTTTTTACAATTTTCTTAGAATTATAATTACCGCCGGATCGGAACGCGACCGCACTGAGAAGATCCGGCAAGAAACTCAGCGGGATTGTCTATTTTTTATTTATTTTTTTAAATTTCTTTTTAATAAAATTACATCTTACAACATGCTTATTAATAGTTCCAGTGTGATGCCATTCGAAATATTATATAATATAGTTCACAAATATAATAATAATCACAAATGTAATAAAAAAATTATGGTTGGACCAGATCCCGCAAGCGGCACCCGATCACGAGTTAACTACTAGATATAGGAGGGCAATTGGCCTACTGTACCACGTAGGGCAACGTGTTGGTATAGGGTTTGATTTCGAGTTTCCTTTCTCTTGATATTATATCCCTTAGTCGTCTTTTAGGACACCCACGGGTAAGAGAGGGGATGGTGAATTGTACTCCTCAGGGGTATTCCGTCGGGCCGACCACTGACGACAAGTCACTCAGCACTGGTGATCGGCCCAACGACGAAGGCGACGTGCCACGGGTGGGTTACGGGGCCGCGCGCCGATCCTCTATCGCCCCGGACGGAGCCAAGCGACGCGAGCGCTAACCGTAGCCCACCAAAAAAATGCTGTCTATGAGCTTGAGATGATGATGAATATATTCTGAAAGATGAAAGAGATAGATTCCATCTCATCTCACTCATAGATAATTTTAGTATACCTAGGTATGTATAATACCTATGTATAATACCTATGTATAATACCTATGTATAATGAAATATGTTTTGACTAAATCTATGCATCAGCATACCTATGAAAGTATAAGATATAGGCTTCTCAAATGGAGTTGCGAGGCAATGGGTGCTAAAATTTTTCAAGGAGAGTACTGCTGCCTAAGGGTCTTTGGGTGTTGTCTTGGTTTTCACAACTCCCACTGAACATTAAGGGTTGGTGGCACTGTATTTATAACCCTATCGGGGTAGCTTTAGTTAACACCGTCTAATAAAATACTTTACCATAAAAATAATATATATAAAATTTCTACAAGTCGACTAATATTTTTTTTTTTTTTTGTAATTATAGTGAGAAATAATATTCAAAATGGCGTGTCAAATGTTGGGATTCATGCATTATTATTTGAGATATTTCATAATAAACAATAACTCCATGATTTCTAATGTTTACGCGTTCACACAAAAATATAACACTATTTTCACGTATTTTATCACGATTGTACTTATTTGATTTATAATTGCCAGACATTTCGAATAGTTTCATCACCATCATCTCAGCCCATATACATCCCACTGTTGGGCTCGGGCCTTCTCCATAATGGAAGGGTAATTGACCTACTATACCACGCTGGTCAGACGTATTGGTATAGGTATTTATTTTCCTTCTCTCGCATAGATGTTATATGCGTTTTATATTCCTTAGTCGTCTCGTACGATCACCCACGGTAAGATAGGGAGTGGTGAATTGTATTCTTACTCCGTCACCACACGAAACGAATACTTTAACACTATAAAATTTGATCTCGTTTTAAAACAAATAAAAAGTAAGGTTCTTGAACATGTTCACGTAATATTTCTTTTATTCGAGATTTAGTTCTTAAAATAATTTTATGTTAATAAATTCTATAAAATTCACTTTATTGATGGAAGTCTTTCTTTAACA
This sequence comes from Lymantria dispar, assembly GCA_032191425.1. Taxonomy (NCBI): domain Eukaryota; kingdom Metazoa; phylum Arthropoda; class Insecta; order Lepidoptera; family Erebidae; genus Lymantria; species Lymantria dispar. The sequence continues at coordinate 2,228,544 of CM063449.1, forward strand.
TTTTATTTTAATATTCAAGTAATAATTTTCCGTGTGGTGACGGAGTAAGAATATAATTCACCACCCTCTTTTGCACGTGGGTGTCGTAAAAGTCGACTAAGTGATACAATATGCATATATCATCTATGCAAGAGAAGGAAAACTCAAAATAACACCGGAGGAAGGAAAACTCAATAATGCATTAATTTTAATATTTCGAGCCTCCTCCACAATAGGAGGGAAATTGACCTACTATATCGTACTGGTCAGACATTGGTATATAATTTTTATCGACTTTTCCTTCTCTTGCACAGATGTTATATGCATATTATTTAATCGTCTTTTACGATAGCCACGGTCAAGATAGGGAGTCGTGAATTGCATTTTCATTCTGTCACTACACAAAGAATTTTATAACGACAATAAACACATCTCTGAAATAATTACTATGAACAGAGTTTAAATTTCAGTAGAATACAAACGTCCATAGTGACGAAAAATACATTTACTATTGCCCAATCTCTGCAGACTTCAAACCCAATCGTTCTATTTCAAATATAAACAGTGGTGAGACAAAAAAAAACGGTAAACATGGCATAATCGTACGCAAGCAGCGCAAGCAAACAATAGCAAAGCGTAATGGATTAGCGATGTCGCGCCGCTTGGTGTACGGTTACAGCCTCTATGGGCAAACACAAGCCACCGGCGGGGCCTTTGTGCTTACACTCATACACTATTATCTATGGAAGATTTTACGATTTGAAGAAAAATTATATAAACTAACAACTTCCTTTACAAAATGTCATAAAATCTACGTTTTCTTAATTCTTCCCACGGTCTCGCTTGTGCGAGTAAATGGACTTCGTAATAATTTGTCAAGCCTATGAATTTAAAAGTCTCATACCTTGACGGAGTAAGAATACAATTCACCACTCCCTATCTTGCCCGTGGGTGTCGTAAAAGACGACTAAGGGATATAATATGCATATAACATGCAAGAGAGGATAAACTTGATACAAAACCCTATACCAACCTGTCTGACCAGCATGGTATAGTAAGGTCAATTTCCCTCCTATCGTTAAGGAGGCTCGAGCCCAGCAGTGGAACGTATAAGAGCCAAGATGATAATGAATTTAAAAATAATATTTTTACAGATTTTTCAGTGTTAGCTTGAAAGTGTTATGTGATGGTCTTATATTCAATATCTCAGTGTTTTAACAGGTTATAAGTAAATAATTTTGATGGCAAATGTAATATGATGCGGAACAAATGCAGCAGAGCAGTAGTGAATATGATATAAAAATGCTTTACAAAGGTTTACGTTTTCAGTTGGTATTGTAAGTTCCCTAAGAGATTCGTCATCATCTCAGCTCATTACTCCCACTTCTGTTATCGAGCCTCCTTCATAATACTGGAAAATTGACCTATTATGGGTACTACACTAGTATATCTCGTATAGGGTTATATTTCGAATATTCCTTCACTTCTATAGATGTTATATACATATTATATCCTTACTTATCTTCTATGACACCTACAGGTAATAAAGGGGTGAACTATATCCTTCCTCTATCACTGCATAGAAGAAACTGCTGCTAGAAATTCGGCTGTCGATATTAGGTACATTAGATTTTCACGGCTCTAATGGGAAAGTAATTCTTGTGCTGTGGCCACGTGGAAATCTTCTGATAATGGCACTAACTACTTAATTTGACTATCATAATTCATATTATAAATGCAAATGTGTTTGTTTGTTACAATTTCACACCTTTTTTTTTTTGGGTGGGCTATGGTCGTCCGTCCGTCCAGGTTGACACTGCGGCAACTTGCTACTAAGATATAAAATAATAAATGACCATATACCTATCACTGCATCAAATAGCCCTTGGCCAATGCCCTTTCTACCACTGTCTATCATAGGCGACTTAGAAAACAGAATTCGAAATGAAATCCTATTTACTAGTAACAAAATTGACCTACGTAGTATAATAAGTCAGTTTTTTTCTATTGTGAATTTTTTTTTCTATTGTGCCATCTGTAAAAACTTGCATTTCCTATTACAACATTAATGATCTTAATCTTCTACTCAGAGATCATCTAGTCGTATAGGATAATTATATTAATATTCCCTGTGTCGCCTGTATCCAACGACGCGCAGCAATTTTCACCAGGTTGTCTATCCACCTAATGGGAAGCGTTTTACATTGCATCATCCATTACGTGGTCACCGCTTGAGAACCTTTCTTCCTCAACTGTTGTAGATTCGTCAAACGATGTGCTAACTCTTCGTGCTATGTTGATTACATACACTCGTTCTTATACAAATTTCCGTATTCCGTATTCTATCTCGCAGAGAAATCCCAAACCTAGCCCCTTCCATAGCCCGCTGAATGATTTTATGTGGCCTACATTTAGAGACCACATTTCCCTGCCTTAAGTCATCACTGGTAACACAAACTGGTCGTAGACCTATGCTTTCAGACTTTTATAGTGGTAGGACCATACTGTTGACAGTTTTCTGTCTACAGCCGCGGGCCGCTCCGTTTGGCATAGTACCACACTAAGCAGAAAATTGACGTCTGAGTAGTAGCAATTTGTTACTGCGCTTCGTTCGATGAGCGAGAGAGTCGGAAGCCCAACTTTCTGAGGGTTTTGTATAGTGGGTTTTGATGATTCCTTTAGTATCACCCAACCTAGGCTGGCGCCCAGCATTACATCCTTATACAGACTAGTGTTGAGCGCAAAGAAGCATCAATGCGAACCGTACCCCGCAAGGTTACAAACCTCGGCTTGGGGAATTACCTACTAAGGTCAAAGTAAGAGTTCCCACGTTACCTGTATTTATTATTACGCCATTTCGCACCTCAACTGCGAGGACTAGCACCGTAGTGAAATAAAAATACTACATCTATTGTATTTCAAATTTGAAATCAAATTCAAACGTACCGCCATGAGTTGTCATCTGCGCTAGTCATAGACAAATTGTAGAGGTTTACCAGCCGAGTTTACGGCGCTGTCAATATTATCATAAACTGCGTGCGCGCATGTAAGTGTAACGGTAACATTTTACACACGATACGATATTTTTTGAAGTTGAAAATCAATAGAAATTATATTAATTGTTATTTATTTGATTATCTCTTCATCATTATTGTCATGTTTATTCATTTATGTCCAGGGCTCGAATTTCCTCCACAATAAGAGGCAACTGGACCTATATCACGCTGATCAGGCGGTTTGGTATAGGATTTTATTAACAGTTTTCTTTATTTTGCTAGATATTATAGGCATAATATCCTTTAGTCGTCTTTAACGATATTCACGGGTAAGATTAGGGTTGCTATGGCTGTGAGCAGGCCACAGCGCTCCAGGTGCTTACCAGACACGGGGTCTTCGGTAAGTACCTACATATGATTAGAAGAGAAGAAGCCCCCGGATGTCATGAGCGTGGCGCAACAACTGATGATGCGCGTCACACGTTGGAGGTATACCTCGCCTGATGACCTCAGTGGCATAACCTGTCAGCAGTACTTGGAACGGACCTGTCGCTGCCGACCGTTATCGCAAAGATGATCGGCAGTGACAGGTGCTGGTCATCGATGGCCTCGCAAAGTTAGGCCATCGACGACCAGATGGCCTCATTTTGCCAGGCCGTCATATCCAGAAAGAAAGCGGCTGAGCGGGAACGCAATGCGCTTGCATTTGATGACTCGCTTTGTCGCCGACTCGACCGGGGAGAAGGAGGCAACAATATGTGCACCTACTCCCACCGCCCTGAATAATGACGACAGTACGTGGCCAGACAGCCATGCGTTGGGGTGTCGGGGATTGAATGTCATCAGACGATCTCTTCAGCATCCCGTACAAGCGCAGAAGGAGCCGCTGTGGTTTTAGTGGATATGCCGGCCGCTTATGTAGTCGACGAGTAACACCCAAGACTTTTACTGACGAGGAACAGTGCGTAAATGCATTTCCACAGTGTGAACAAAAAAAACAGGCCCCAGCGCTCGTCCAACCGACAATCGTTGGGAAAAAAGTTAATCAATTTAATTTAAAAAAAAACCGTATAAATTCAATTGTATGATTACGACTTGCTATAAGTTAATTTAATAATTCTTATTATTGTAAGTTTTTCACTCATTCTCTCATTATCTTTTCTACGTTCGCCTTATATAATCATTGCTCATTCGTTAATAACAATTATATCATTGTATATTTTTATTATCCTAATATTCACCTTACTTCTACTCTTACCAATTCTCATTACTTAACTTTTACACTATTACTAACACTAACATTACACATTAGCATAACACCATTCTAAATTTTCTCTCTACATTAAATCTTTTTTCTAGCTATTAATTTAGATGCTAATTAAGGTCTCTGATTACGTCAGAGAAGTTTTTTAGCCCAAGCCCCCAATAACTTGGAAAAACAAACCAAACCAAATCGTTGGGGAAGAGAGATTCTCGAGTAGCGACCACAAATGGGACGAGGCGGCGCATGTAGCCCCTACTAGATGAAATGACGGCATCTTGAAAATCGCAGGGAACCGTTGGATGCAAGTGGCACAGGACAGTCCCAAGTGGCATTCTCGTGGGGGGGGGTCTATGTCCAATAGTAGATGTCTAATATGTCTATGGGTTAATGGATTGTTCAATGGATGGAATTTACATTATTCGGTCAGAAACCGAAAAAGCTGTCGCCTGGACTTTTAATTTTCGTATTAGCGATAGTTTTCGTATCGAACTCGACTACTACTATACTTGGATATGCCGATAGTACTAGCTTAATCCGCTGGAGGATTAAGTTAATTATTTATTACTAGCATCTGCTCATGTCTTCATCCGCGTAAAGTAACTTTCCCAAGGTGAAATTTTATCCAAATCCATTCAACAGATATTCCTGATGAGCTTGAGTGTAAAAAAAAAATTATTACTCCCAAGGAAATATATTACAAGAATAAAAATCTCGTGATTAGAAAATAGCGGTACAATGCCAATTTTCATTCAAATCTGCTTAACAGTTTACGCGTGATCGAGTAACAAACATCGAAATATCCAAACATCTTCACAAACGTTGACATCCTTATTAATATTATAAATGCGAAAGTAAGGTTGTTTGTTTGTTTGTTACGCTTTCACGCTTGAACCACCGAACCGATTTCAAAAATTCTTTCACCAGTGGAAAGCTATAATGTCAGGGAGTAACATAGGCTATATTTTATTCAGGTATTTTCACGGGCACGGGCACTCGCAGGTAAAGCGACTCAAATCGAAGCGAAGCGAGGGCGGGTTTCTAGTTTATAATATTAATAGGAGGCTGCACTATACCACGCTCGTCAGATGTGTTGGTATAGGGTTTTATGACGAGTTTTCCTTCTCTTACATAAATGTTATGTGCAAGAGACATACTCTTAGTCGACTTTACAACTACGGGCAAGACTGGGTATAAATTGTATTCTTACTCCGTCACCATACGGATAATTCTCGTAATAAAACGAATTCTTAATTTTTTATCTCAAAAATAAATCTTATACCCACTTGACTTAACTAGCAAAATGCTTTCAATAGAATTAACTAAGATACTGATAAAATAAATGGTTGAAATAACCTTAACACAATGGAAACGCACTCGTCTAGTTTGCTAACTCAACGGTCCAGCCGTTGCGCAAACATAAAGATAGACAAACACCCGGCGGTGTTTGATCTGCCAACGAGTTGTTGGGGAGTTACCGACCAGTATATATAGCTACTATTGATGTGCAGATGGATTGCATTTTTTTAAATTTAAAGATGTTGTAATATTAATCATCATCATCATCGCAGCCCACATACGTCCCACTGTTGGGCTCGGGCCTCCTTCACAATGGGAGGGAATTTGACCTACTATACCATGCTGGTCAGACATGTTGGTATAGGTTTTCGTTTCGAGTTTTCCTTCTCTTGCACAGATGTTATGTGCATATTATATCCCATAGTCGTCTTGTACGACATCCACGGACAAGATAGGGAGTGGTGAATTATATTCTTACTCCGTCACCACACGGAAAAGTGTAAGTTGTAATGTTAATAATCTGTACTAATAATTATCATCATAATCATCACAACCTATTTTTTTATTTTACTTTAAAACATCACTCGCACTAAGGAAATAATCCTTGCGTTGCGGGGGACTTTACAAACATACATTGAAGGACACAAATTACATCCAGACTCAGAACAACAAATTGTGGATCGCACAAAGTGTTGTTCTGCGTAAGATTCGAACCCACGACACGATAATTTGGCACCTTAACCACTACGCCATCGGTGCAGTCGTTAGAATCACATTTAACATATTTTGATTAAGATTAATGCTATTATTATGCTGCTGATGCCCAGCCCTCTGATAACCGATAATGACTTTAAATCTAAAAATGGAATCAATTTTTAAGACAAACGTGTATGATAATGACAAACATTTATTTTTGTGTGGGCTATGGTCAGAACACACGCAGTCCGTTCGATGCGGGGTGACGAAAGAGCTGCGCACGATCCCATAACCCACCATATTCGCTCTCCTTCGCCATTGGGCCAACCACCGATACTTAGTTCCTTCTTGTCCATGGCCCGCCTAACGGTATACCCTTTCGTGTACCCTTCCTTTCTAACGCCCCTCCCGGGCCGTCGGTCACCCTCCCGTGATCAGCCTCTTTGAGGGTGCCGGACTATTCCCCGGTTCAGTCACCTGCGGTATTAGGTAATAGCTGAGCTAGTAAACTCAGAAATGAGAGAAAATCAAGGTTCTCTTCCTTTATATAATACCTATGTACTATAATTAATTAATTTCTAATGTTTACACGAGTATCTATTAGATAAACAATATAAAACTATTTTTACAGACTTTATCGAGTTTTCAAAGTCGATTTCTGTAACTACGAACGTTGAAAACTATTCTTAACGTCGAACAGGTAAAAACTAAATGCAAACATTATAAAATCCATAAAAATTGTTTTATTTCATAAATAATTGACATTATTTTAAACCACAGCATAAATAATTCGCCATCATCCTTTCAGCTCATATGCATCCTTTTGTTGGGCGCGAGCCATAGGAGAGAATTTGACCTACTATAACTACGCTGGTCAGACGTGTTGACATATGATTTAAATGCATATTTTATCACTTAATCGACTTTTGCGACACCTACGGGCAAGAGAAAGGGTAGCAAATAGTATTCTTACTCCGTCACCACAGGGATAATAGATTTTATCTAAATTAATTTTGTAGAAGTAAATCGTGACAGTTTAATAACATTGGCGATATATTGGATAGCCGTATTAGTTTCTCCCCTTCGTACGAGTTAATAAGTAACAAGTGTTGACGGTATTATCTGGACAAATGGACAGCCGGAAGGTCCGGAAGGGTTATTATTTATTATTAGATATCGTATCGTAACGCTACTTGCGTTTACTGTTATCATGTTCACAACAAGGAAAGGGCAATTTAAAAAAAGTGTGTGTGTACTTGTGTACAAACGTAAGTTAAACTTCTTTGGCCTAACAAGATAAAAATATTTCTAAACATTTTATCCCTCGCGTTATTCTACTTTTGTAGAAAACGCGATACTAAATTAGAAAAAAAGGCATTTAATACATTGAAAGTTTTATTATATGCATTATCTAATTGGCATGCGTGATGGTGTGCGCGCATAGTAAAAAAATACTGATGACTAAAGACTAGTAAGATGGCAATTCATGATATTCCATATTGCCTAAGGGTGACGTAAAAGACGACTAAAGGATATAATATGTAGGTAACATCTGCGCAAAAGAGATAAAACTCAGAACGAAACCCTATACTCACCTATCTGTCCCAGGACGTCGAGAGGTGAGGGTACCCGAAAGGGTATTCCGTCAGGCCGACCACTGACGACAAGTCACCCTGCTCCGGTGGTCAGCCCAACAACGAGGTGACGTGGGTACGGGTGGGTTATGCGCCCACGCGCCGTCTTTTCATCGCCCCGGACGGAATGGACCGCGCGTGCGCTTACCATAGCCCAATCATAAAAAAAAATAAAAAATACCGTCCTATCTGACCAGCATGGTATAATGGGGCAATTTCCCTCCCATTGCGGAGGAGGCTCGAGCCCAGTAGTGAGAAATATCATAACCACCATATGTTTTATGGCTATGAAATCAAACATTAACTTTTTTATTATTTATATATAAAACAAAAGGTTTTTAATAATGTTTGTGTAGGTACCCTATTTAAATAAAACTTCAAAGCGTGTAATGTTCGGACAAATATTGAATCGTCCATTATAAAGGACTTCGGTGAAGTGCTATAGGAAAAAACAATTTAAATCAATACCTAGACTAATATTTTGTTAAAAGGTTTTATTGAAATAGAGTGGAACAAAGCATTTAATGAAATTTGTTTAGCATTACTTAATTTTATCATATCATGGTATCACTAAGTACGCACAAATATAATTGACTGCCTCGCGTACCTTTGTCTTCATGGGTCCTAGGCATCTGTAAAGCGCGCCGAGCTGTTCACGGACGTCTATGTCGGCGTTGCGCCAGGAATTTGGACGAAGATAGTAAAATACTGAGTATGTAATCACTATATTTATTAGGAGTTCTTGCCGGAGAAATGAGTGAAGTAAATCTGTCCTCTATTCTAATCTTACAATGTTTTTATAACCTCCGCTTTACAATGAAACGGTCTAGTCTTAGTAACTACAATTACTTTTTATAACAAACAAATAAAACAACTACCTTTACTATCGGAATATAGCTAAATAATAATGATAAATATTTAACATAATCCCAAATAGTCAATTTTACACAATTTACATTAATGTAATTAAAGGAAATATTGTTCTCATATATTGTTCAACAGACGGCGCTCTAACTAGAAATAAATTACAATCTTTATTGTGTAAAAACAACTAAATATGGTTACAAATAATTACATTAATTCTAATCGATTTTAATTTGATCAATTATATAAATATTTAAACAATTAAATCAAAGATTTCTAGAAATACATTTAAAAAGTGTCTTAAATATAATAGCATGGTAAATAGCAGTGTTGTTACTACAAATAATTATTTAAATATTAGTTGCAAATATTTCAAACATGTTTATAACTATAATTGATAACACATACATCAACAATTTACAAATATTGCCGATAGAGGGCGATATGCGCCCATACGGCCATACTGACTCCAGCGCGTCCCTTGCGCTGTTAAGGCGTCACCCACCAAGGGATCTAGCCAACCACAAGGCATCACCACCACGGGATCTAGCCAACCATAAGGCATCACCCATCCTGGGATCTAGCCAACCATAAGGCATCACCACCACGGGATCTAGCCAACCATAAGGCATCACCTCCACGGGATCTAGCCAACCATAAGGCATCACCCATACGGGATCTAGCCAACCATAAGGCATCACCCATCCTGGGATCTAGCCAACCATAAGGCATCACCACCACGGGATCTAGCCAACCATAAGGCATCACCCATACGGGATCTAGCCAACCGTAAGGCATCACCCATCCTGGGATCTAGCCAACAAGACCAGGTTTAAGGATACGCATGGTGGCCAGCCAGCGCTTTAGGAAGGATGGTTTGGATAGGAAAAATAAAAAGCATTTGTTTCAAAATTAATATTCACCCGCCCATACGGCATTGCTGTGATCAAAAAGAAAATCAGTCTTTGCAACAGGCGCTGGTCATAAAAGTCATGGCTAGCGATACTTACATCACATCCGCGGAGATAACTATGCTTCAACATGTATCAGTCATTAGGCAATACCTCCTAAAGTGCCATGAGACCCCTCGAAGAGAGTGCGTCGATCGTGACGATGCACGAGAACAAAATGCCAAAAAATACATTTATTTTGGCTCTATCTTTGTCCAAATCAATTAACTCGGCAAAGACCGCTCGTCCATCCTCATCGTACAGACGTTAAATCTTTTGTTCGTTCGTCGTAATTTACCTGCAAAATCTTAATAAGCGGCGGTCAATATTTTGCCAAACAATACTCCCAGTAATATTGCAGTTTATAGCCAACTGGAAATCGCAAATAGCACTGTGGCATGGTTTATCAAGCTCAAGTACAGACATTAATATCTTTGATAATTTTCACAACTAGTCCCACTTAACCATTTGCTCTACTAGTTCCCTTAGCCACAAGGTATATTCCATACCGTATTTATTCATTATTATAAGAAGAGACGAGTTCCAAATATAGTTACAACTTCACAAAAGACCTCATAGCTGATTGTGACGTCTTTAGTGTAAACTACTATAAAGACAAATGCGTATTCTGGCTGATGACGTCCGCCATGAATGTAGCCTGTAATATCAGAATGGCTTTTTTCACGCTCACGCGGTCACCTGCACGACACCTATGCCCAAAATACAGATTAAAAATTTTTTGTCTGTCTGTTAGTTCCGGGTAATCTTCAAAACGGCTGGACCGATTTCAAAAATCCTTTCACCAATGGAAAGCTATAATATCAGGGCGTAAACTAGGCTATACTTTATTCCGGTATTCCCACGGGAACGGGAACTACGCGAGTACTACTAAAACAGATGCGAAGCTAGGGTGGGTTGCTAGTTATTCAACACATCAGTACTTTTTGGCGTCAATAGTCATTACATAACTGTTCACCGCCTGCACACCGGTGAAACCCCCGGCGTCGTCTCCAGACAGTTACAATTACTGTTAGACGGTAGTTTTCGCTAACGAAAAGTTAACAAAACAAACACGAGCCTAGACAAAATCTAGGCGTGTTTCGCAATAGCTCAGATCTTATTAATTCAAGATAAATACCTGTTATTACGGCGTCGATCACCTCGGAGTCCGTAGCCTCACGTCTCAAACGTTTGAGCAGAGCCCGGCCCGTTGTAGCGTAGTCTGCGTAACTGTCAGCTTGTTCAGAGGTGCAGCTGCGCCACCACTGGACGTAGCCAGCATACCGGAACTCCTTGCCGAAGGTTGTAACGATGTCATCTTCCACTTGTTGCCATGTAATTGATTAAAGCGCCCATGTGTCTGACATACCGTTGAGTTCAAGAATAGCTTCCTGCTTCTTGCGGCTTATATGTTGAAAGCCATGATCGTCTCGTTAACATTTGCCCACCAGTCCGCGATGTCGATGATTATCGATGCGATCTCTCGTCGGGGTTGAACGGCGGTAGATAAAAATTTTGGTGCCGCCGTTACATTGTAGCCTCTGTAGAAAATGCGGCTCTCGCAGCTGTTGTTGCAGCAGTATTTTGTAATGGAGGTCAGGAGATCCATCACTTGCTCCATAGTGAAGGTCATCCGTAGATCTTGAAGAGTTTTGGGGCTGTGATCCCACCGCTGCTGTCGGCGTTGCGCCAGGAATTTGGACGATGATAGTAAAATACTGAGTATGTAATCACTATATTTATTAGGAGTTCTTGCCGGAGAAATGAGTGAAGTAAATCTGTCCTCTATTCTAATCTTACAATGTTTTTATAACCTCCGCTTTACAATGAAACGGTCTAGTCTTAGTAACTACAATTACTTTTTATAACAAACAAATAAAACAACTACCTTTACTATCGGAATATAGCTAAATAATAATGATAAATATTTAACATAATTCCAAATAGTCAATTTTACACAATTTACATTAATGTAATTAAAGGAAATATTGTTCTCATATATTGTTCAACAGACGGCGCTCTAACTAGAAATAAATTACAATCTTTATTGTGTAAAAACAACTAAATATGGTTACAAATAATTACATTAATTCTAATCGATTTTAATTTGATCAATTATATAAATATTTAAACAATTAAATCAAAGATTTCTAGAAATACATTTAAAAAGTGTCTTAAATATAATAGCATGGTAAATAGCAGTGTTGTTACTACAAATAATTATTTAAATATTAGTTGCAAATATTTCAAACATGTTTATAACTATAATTGATAACACATACATCAACAATTTACAAATATTGCCGATAGAGGGCGATATGCGCCCATATCTACGAACCCGATACCAGTGGTCAATCCAATGACGAAGAGGAGGGAATACTTTGGGTTATAGGACCGCGTACCGCTCTTTTGTTACCCCAGACGGAATGCACAGTCTGTGTCCAGACTGATGGCCAAAAAAGGCATCTGTAACGCGTAGCGCACTCAATGGCAGATCTCAAAAGAATTAAATAATCCCCGTTTTTACAATATTTCACATTAATGCTACACTCATATTGGTTATAGCGTGATGTTATAAAGCCTATATGGTCTTCCTCGATAAATAAGCCATCAAACTCTACAAGAATTTTTTAATTCAGATCAGTAGTTCCTGAGATTAGCGTGTTCGTTAGTAGCGAACGCAAACCAATTTTTTTTGGGGGCAGTCCATGGTGCTGACGCACGCCATGCGTCCTGTCCGGGGTGATAAAAAGCGGGCGCGTAACCCCATAACCCGCCGTATTCCTTCCCCATCGCATGGACCGAATACTGGTACCAAATCCTTGACTACCATGCTCAGGCCGGCGGGATACCCTTTCTAGTGGCTATCTCGCCACCTCAAGTTTCAGATGGCCATGCCACCCTCCGCTCGCATCACTGACACCCGCCGGTAAGCCCAGCGAGCACTCTAGGTTCACGTTTCATTATTATCTGAAATAGATTTCTAAGTGGCAGTTACTGTCTCACTGAAAACGTAATATTTTACAAATTTTAGTACAAACTTTATAAAAATACTAAAGAGTTAATAAGAATCATAGTGAATGTCATCCAATTGTTGGAATTTCATGACCAGTTAAGTCAAATTGGGCAGCTAATGTGTAATAAAAATAAACTCCAAAGTTATTACCACCATCATAAACATAATAAGTAGATACGTGTTTACACAACAACAATGTCCATCAAATCGGACTTCTATAGGTACTCTATACCTTAAACACTCACGCGCAGCAGGGCGCCTTTTTAAAACTAATATTGAAATATCTTTGTCTCATTGTTTTTTTTTTTCGAATTATAAAAAGTGACACCTGTCATAAATGGTGCCTGACGCTCCCACGACCATAGAGTAAAATAATGTCCGCGAGCTTTCTTTATTTAAAATTGGAAATATTACCTTTGCAATGAGACGTTTAGTTAAACAAACTTGTCTATGCCAACAAAAAACATGGCTTTCAATCGCCCGGAAACATCACTAAATGTAATGTTTATATATTTTTTTTACAGTTTTATGTGTAAATAATAACTATTGGACTGAGTAGTACACTGGAATATTTAACTCATTTGGTGACATAATTTATAAAGATGACTATTTTAGAAAAATACAAGCAATTATGCAGTCGCCTTCATTGACACCTCATCCATCAACCGGTTGATGTTTATTGCTAGAGGAAAACATCTTTAATATAGACAATAGCATAATCACCGCACTTGGTAATCGGGTTGGTGATCGCAAATGGAATAATTTAGCATAATAGGTCGCTTGGTGTTTCCTCAGCCCAACATTTTCTATACCAGTAACTATTTAAATATCCACTTATCAGCTCCACAAGGGTTGAGTCCTTTGGTATCTGCTGGGTACAGATCTCGGCCTTGTGTTGATATAAGTATAGATTTTCACAACAACTGCTTGATTCAAAATTTCAATCTGTTATTTCACGTTCGCTAGTCATATGATTATGCCATTAGGAAGAAATAGAGATATTTAAATAATTTAAAATCAAAAGTATCATAGATTTTGTTATACGCTAAGTAATTTCACGCAATGCCACAGTCAAAAGTTTATTTTGATTCAACACATTCAAATTTTAGTATATTAAAATATGTTGAATCAGAATAAAATTATGGACAGAATATGAACACAATTCATTACCACCACTTTTGTTTCCCACGGGTATCTAAAAATAGAAATCCATTACGATTTCTTTTATTTATTTTCAGCGAATGTCATTGAATGAATTCTTAATATACCTTAGTTATCTCGTACAACAATATTTCTTGATCTATAACTGAATAGAAACGCTTGAATAATAAATAAAAATAGAACAGTTTAACTAAATCAGAATCTAATTTCTATCTTTTTCTATTGTTACAGCGCCAAAATTGATGATTCCGCCCACCGAATTCGTCAGTCAAGCCGGCATTAGCAGCCCTCAAGAAAATCTACGCACACCCACCGGCACCCAAATGCTGGGGAACCCACTTTTAAATTTGAATAACACCGGTAGAACCAACTTCACTAATAAACAACTAACAGAACTGGAGAAAGAGTTCCATTTCAACAAATATCTAACACGTGCGAGAAGGATAGAGATAGCATCAGCTCTTCAACTGAATGAGACACAAGTAAAAATATGGTTTCAGAATCGTCGCATGAAGCAAAAGAAACGGATCAAGGAAGGTCTCATTGTAGCGCCTGAAGCGCCACCTACATCAACATCACAAGCGAGTGTGATTGGCTCCAGTGAGAACAGCCGTGAATCCAGTTAGATATATTCCAAAGACATTTTCATTGAACTGTTTTTAAATTTTAGACAGTTTGTTATAGATTTTTTTTTAAATGAAAGTGCTCTAGCAGTCCATTTTCGTGTGTTTTTAATTTTATCGCTAATGTTGGTTTTTCTTACAAATATTTGGTATCGGTTTTAAATGTTGAATGACTTGAAATTTTAGGTTAATCACGGATAAACAAAAATCCGTTGTATTATACAACTGAACTCTTTTGTCTCTGTTTAAGAAGTAAAATGTGAAGTTCATAAGCAATGGGTAATCCAGTTAGCGGGATGGTCAGTTAGTCAGAGGGACGGTTTATACGCAAAGCCTTATCCTTCTTGATCATGTTCATGTTCGTGTCTCTAATTGTATACCTACTATTGTTTCGATAATTTTATCTTCATTGACATTCGACCGAAAAAATATCAGATAAATATTATTAATATTAAATAAAGTACATTTTTGTTTGTACCTCTTCGTAATTCAGATATGGTAATAGTGATAACTGATAACCGATAAGTCCGTGAGTATTAAAAATTTGTGAACAAGTACATAAAAATAGTAAAACTACTATCTTTTTTTTATAAATTACATATATGCACTGGCCCCAGCCAGTCATTGGACGAGTAGCTTTAGTAAACACCAACCACGCCTAGGGCTTCTAATCCTGTTTGAATACATAGAAATTAAAAAGTTACCCGACAAATATAGTTATATGGATGTCTTATAATCTACACTTCAAAAGATATAATGTGGATCTATAAAAATAAGTATTCAATTATAACTATTTTATTTAATTAAAATATATGTATAATGGTACCAAGTTCATTAAAATGCATTCCAAAAAAAAAACTGAATATAAAAAAATAATATCACTCTATTATTAATCCGTCATTTTTGCTAAAAAGAAATAAAATATACGTGGTCTGATTATATTTTTATTTGTTTGAAAATAAAATTACTTATATCAAAGAGATTATTATAGGTAATATATTAAAAAAAAAACATTAAAGGCTCAATTAAACCGATTAGTGTATACCAAGGATGTGTCAACTTTAATTAATTTTCATAGCGTAGTAATCATAATGTAAATTTCAAATTATAAGTTAATATTAGCATAAAGTTAAGCATTTTAAAAATCATGCGATAAGTAATATTTAATAATCTTAAGCTTTGTATTTTTTTATTTATTTTTTTTAACGTTATTGTTAGACCAAAGCTCACTTTATTTATTCGATACGCCCAGTTGTACTATTTAAAAAAAAAACATTTTTACAATATTTCATTAAACTGGTTTTAATTTACCTACTTTGCCTTTGATGAGTAAAGACGAAACTTGTTTCTCACAAAAAAAAATTATTGTACTAAAGTGAGGACTCTTAGAGGTAACGTGAAAAAGAAACGACAATCTGGAATTGGCGAAGAAATTTCACTAAATTTAGATAACTATATATATAATAAAAAAAAAATAGTTTTAACCTGCGGCTACTTTACATTCTTCTAAATATACAATACCTATATCCGATACAGCTCCAGCAATCGTGACTATTTCGCGCGGGAAAATTTGATCGTTCGTTCAAGCAGTTACCAGAAATACAGGAACTGTTCGAGCTGCCGTCTGTTTTCAATCAGTTATTGCCGCTCCAACTTGGATTGATCCAAGTCGCGCGCGCTTCCCACCCTTTTTTGCTTCTTTATTTCCTTGTCGATCACCTTGCCGACCTACAGTTCTTGTAACAGCTCAAGAAAATTCAAGCGTTTCTGCCATACATACCTACTACTGAAGTCAATCCTAAGGCTCACATATAGTACCTTTTAATCTCTCACGTAGCTGCACCTATGCCCCCTTATCCATTGGAACATTAACCAAATCTGCTTCATATCTTTTTAGATAGGACGGAAGTTGAATCTTTCCAACTCTACCTATTTTTCTTTTCTAATTAAATTTGTTGGGCGTCCCAAGACAAGTAAAATCTTTTGCCGAGACTACTTTAGAGGCAAACCCCGGCGTCTTTTAAGGATAAGGATTGGCTTAAAAAAGTTACAGTGATGGGAATGTGTGGTGAGATTGGACTACCTTGTTGAGCAGCTACTACTGCTACAGCAGTATTGCGAATTAACGGTTTAAAGGATCATTAGCGCTCATTGGGCTTTACCAGAGTATATCCATTTTCACCAACGACATCTATTTACCCTTCCACCCTTATTTTAAGTAACATCTTAGGCAATCTATATCACATAACGTCTACGATTAGTTAACGTT
Source organism: Lymantria dispar (assembly GCA_032191425.1). Taxonomy (NCBI): domain Eukaryota; kingdom Metazoa; phylum Arthropoda; class Insecta; order Lepidoptera; family Erebidae; genus Lymantria; species Lymantria dispar. The sequence continues at coordinate 2,245,292 of CM063449.1, forward strand.
ATTTCTACCTAATTCAATATATAAATTGTTGTTTTTAATCTCAGAAGAACAAGTCTCTATGGTGTAAAATACGATGAGATATTACCTGGAATTCGGTGTCGTTGGTAAAAACGGCCATAAACATATTTATACCTATTGATGTATCAAACTTTTTCGTAAACAACAAATAATTTTCTTAATTAAGCGGTAGTTATAAATTGAATGAAGTTGAATCGAGCTGAACAAATTAACGTATCTATTTAGTCTTTAAACGGAACACCATACTTTATTGCTTATATCGCCTATTATCTATCATCATCATCATTTCAGCTCAAATACCTACGTCCCACTGTTAGGCTCGAGCCTCCTCCACAATGAGAGGGAAAATGACATTGCTATAACAAGCTGGTCAAACAGGTTGGTATAGGGTTTTATTTCGAGTTTGCCTTCTCTTGCGTAGATATTATATACATATTATATCCCTTGGTCGTCTTTTACGACATTCACGGGCAAAATAGGGAGTGATTTGTATTGTTACTCCGTCACCACATGGAAACTGTTAAATGATATCTTTTAATACAAATATGTTTCTTACTATCTATAATATTCATCATCATCATCATTTCGGCTGACATACGTCACACTACTGGGCTCGTGCCTCCTCCCTTAGTCGTTTCCCACGTGTAAGATGAGGAGTGGTGATTAGTATTCTTACTCCATCACCACTAGGAAAAACGTGTTTATAGTAGGCCATCCTATCGTGGAGAAGGCTCTAGTCCAGCAATGGCATGTATCTGAACCTTAGAATTGGCGACCGCAGTAGCGTATATGAATCAACAAGACAGTTATTCAATTACCTAATATAGGTATAGGTATTGCTGCGATTATTGTATTATATTTTTTCCTGTATGAATCACCGATAGATAATTTGTAGATAAAATTATTATTGCCATGGTAACAATTTATTAAACCCTTAGAATAATAATGTATAGAAGGATAGTGTCGGTACTTCGAACGTTCGAAACGTGAATCTAAAAGTACTACATGCGCGCCGACGATTACACACGCACACCACTATACAAATTATGAAATCAAAATTTGTTTTTATTAACATAAATCGTCGAAATACTTTTAAAAGTATTATTAAAAACCTTTTTATGTTTTTCAAATGTGTGTGACACCATTTGAATGCACAAATCGTCATAATTACCTATTTATTTTTTAAGAGTTGCGTACGTACGTGCGGTATAGTGACCTTGTACATTACGGAACGGTTCCGGCGTAAGCTCCATTAGGCTCCAATTAAAATGCTTCACTTTTTGTGTGCGAACTTACCTTCTATACGTTATTATTTTAAGATTAGACCATTGTATGGATATCTACCTAAGCGCGTAAATAATTGCTTCAATTTGGACTATCCGTACCATGCAATTTTAGCATCAAATCTTACTTGTAAAATTGTGATTGAAGTCAAAGTGATATGAAATGAAACTAATTGTACACATTTTATCGCGTTTGCTTTTTATTTTTACTTTCGCAATGTTTCAAGCGCTTTTCAACGTTTATGGTCACAGAATAAGCGATATCGATAAACAGACGCTATAAAATTCGTAAAACTATTTTTATTTCTTATTTTTCACCTAAACATTGGAATTATAAGTATTTTTATTAAATTAAAATGGTACAATTAAATAAAAATAATTTGTAAATTTGATACAGTATCATTTACTACTTGTATTTCAAGTATTTATTTTCAATATTGGCAAATCATTCTCAAATAGTTTACGAATTATGCTATAGTATTACCTAATTAAAATAAAACTCAAAGTCGACCAAAACAAATGGCGTGATAATTACTTCTACGTAAGAGCGCGAATTGAACGTATCAATAATAATACTATAAATATTGTATTTGACGAACATAATTTATTTTAAGCTAGCCGTTCCTGAGGTTGAACACATTGAAACAACAAACTCTGCTTTGTAGAGAATACTGTCAAGTTCCTTACAGTGTTCTTTTTCTTCTGGACTTCTTCTTGGACATCAATCGCAGTTGAAAATATTTATTTCCCTTATCTATAAATAACTATACTTATTAGTTTTAATTAAGGTTTCATTTAGTTTGATACTAGTCTTTAATTTTGTATCTATATTGTGTATAAAATATATTGTATATAACAGTGGTGTTTAGCTCAGTTCGTGTGTAAATTATGTATTAAAATAGTGACATTATCGTTTAAATTAAATGTAACCATTTTCATTTATTGTCGTTTTATTAACTGACTTCGTAAACTTGCCTTCATTTTATATATAATGGCCACACGCCACGACTAATACAAACACTTTTTCAATTTTGTTGCTGATTTTTCCCTGCTAATGATGTTATCTGTTTTTATTCCTTGGAAGTCTTTTACGGCAGCCATGGCAAAGACTGGGGTGGTAAATTATATTTTTACTCGTTTACCACATACCTAGAACAAATACGATGTTGGTAGTAAATTTTACGTCGTAAGTTTTCGTGTGGTGACGGAGTAAGAATGCAATTCACTAACTCCCTTCTTAGCTGTGAGTGGCGTAAAAGACCACTAAGAGATATAACATGCATATAATAGCTATGCAAAAAAAGGAAAACTCAAAATAAAACCTATACCAACCCGTCTGACCAGCGTGGTATATATATGAGCTGTGACGTTAATGGTGATAAGGTTTCCGTCACGTAATCAAGCCAAATTCGTTCATCAACAAGATGCCTTTTCAACTTCTTATTAGCAAAAAATTATTTAAAACTATATTAACTACTGGAACACTAAACTATAAATTACTACCTGAAAATTATAGAAAGGAATCTTCGTGTATATTGTAGATGGTGATCATTAGGGGAAAAGAAGGTAAAAAATTGTAAAAAAGGGTAACGTAGTATGAGTTCGTTCCATCAGCTATTCAACCTTAATTAAGGACACGAAAACACTATCGATACTTTGTGGAATCAAATAGCTTCTTTTAGATACCGACACTTTTGTACTCGATGCTTTGCATTTGATATTTTTACTTAATGACTACACGCATTCACACTCCCTTCGCTTTCTTCGCGGTAGGCAACGGCCTTGTAAAGGTCCATGAGCGGCAGCAACACTTACCATCAGGTGTACTGTTTGCTCGTTTGCCACCGTTTGCAATAAAAAAAAAAAAAACAATGATAACACTTTGTAAAGAAATTTGCTATATTTGCTTCGTCAGTTTCGGCGCGAATATGGAAATGTCATGTTGAAGTGCTTGTATTATATTCATTTTTTAGTGTTATATTGAATAATTTTGCTGAAGTTTTCCAAAGAAATAATGAAATTAGGTTTTCAGCACCTAATTAATGATAACGACTTGAATAACTAACAGACAATGACTAATAATAAGTTATACAAAATGAAGAAGTAAATAAAATGTAAAGAAAATTATTTGTAAGCTACGTAGGACAAGGCAGTATGGTCGAAAAGACTTTAGCCTGCCCTAAAGAGAGATCCAAACAAAAAAAAAATGGGTGTACTTATGTACGCGCGTGAGAAGTTATACTTCTTTGGCATCATTAAAATATATATATATATATATAATTATTAAAAACCAAATTTAGAGAATAATCTAAATAAAAAAAAGTAAAAAAAAAGAAAAAAAAGAAAAAAAAATAAAAAAAAAAGAAAAAAAAAATAAAACAGTGATCAGAGGTGACGAGCGTACCAACATGCGCGACTAATATCGAGGTTCAATTTCTATTTTGTTGGTAGCTTTTTTTTCGAGACTTAATGAGCGGTTAAGCAGACAACTTCATACTGTTAATTTTGTGTCACATAATTAAAATTTCACTCTCATCATTTTTTCATAACGCGCCTAAAGAAGTATAACTTCAAAAATCAAACTTGCTTCGTCGCTTTCGTTGACATCTGTCACAGAGATCAAGCTATACCTATTACTCGTACAATTAAAGAATGGGATTGAAAAACCTGCTCGATGGGCGATCCCGGTCGCCAGTTATATTAAAAACTGACAAAAATAAATCAATTGATGTTTTCCAAGGAAGATTTTCCCACCCACATCAAAAGTAATTTATTAGGAATGGCCAGAAGGGCTTATGGGAATGTATCCCACTTCTGAACTAAGGATTCAGAAGTAAAAAACATTAAAAAAAGTAAAAGGTTTATTAAGACTAAGACTTGCGTTTTTAAATTAGAATTTACAAACAAAATATAAATCGATAAAATCACAAACCAATCTTACACTTAAGAAAACACCAATTTACACAAATTATTTAAGAAGAAATCAAACACTATAACACTTGAACGCAGTTTACGTAAGACTAAAAGTACTTACAACACATTTTCACTAACACCGTAAGTCACGCCGATAACGTCTGCACAGCACGAATGCCGACAAGCAAATGCACACTTTCAATTTTTTTTTTTGTGTGTGACTTAGTTGTTAGCCTCAGATGGCTATGACAACTTTACCCGGACTGGTGGGTGAGCGCTGAGGGCTCTCAACCCGTTGCACACTTTCAACGTTCGCGCGCCCTTAAATAGGCATGTTTGCCAGCGCAAGAGGTGAATCCTAACTATATTGTAATAAAATTTAAATGGATATGGAGATCTATGTAACTCAGCACTGACTTGTAACTGTTATAAATAAAGAACTATACTACTACTAATGCTCTGGATCGATGTTTGTTCTGAAACACCGATGTATCGATATATCGTTATTCTTGGTTTCGATATTTGCATCCTATAGCAACAAACAGATGTATTGCTAGAAAGCCCCCGACATGATCAAATCAACTTAACACACTTTTTTCAATCCTTGTCACTACATTTACTTTTTACTTTCATATTACAACGTGCCCTAATCACTCTTCTTAATTTTATCTCTCAATTTCACGTCAATCACGCTCCTCAGCGCTCTCAATAATTGTTCGAAATGTGGGTTTTATTTATGTTCATTACCACACAAGGGTTCCCTTTCAACGTTTGATTATATACACGTCTAGATGGAGTAATGCAGAACAAACGATACACAAAAAGTGTCCTCGGTTTTTAGCTATGTGTGAGTACACTTTGTGTTCTTAGTGTAATTAAACAGTCAATGTGTGCGTGTTTAAGATGGATACCCACTGTTAAAGTATTTGCCCTATTTTTTCAAATATTTAATAAGATGGAGGTTAAATATAATAATAATATAATTAATAGAATAGTGTTTTATTTAAATATTGCAAATACAAAAACAAAGGCAATATCTTAAATTAAAACCCGTCCCTTTGGGTTTGTTTTCGGAATAGTTTCCTCTTAGATTTTATGGGTTATGTTATCCAATTTACAAATATAGTGACATCTTATTTGCAAATATTGTTCTATTAGAAGTTTTAAAAGGCTCGTTTCGTGACTACAATCACCAATGTTTTTAAAATATTTATCACCGACAAATTGACAAATTATTGATGTGAAACTTCTTTATCGGCGTTGGAAAAAATTTACCGTCACATTTTTCGGTTACGCGTCACATTTTTTTCGTTACGCGCCATCTTTTTCTCGTCCCTACCACGGTTGATTCGAATAAAGAGTACTTTCTCCAGTGGAGTAGGGATAGCATGTCGTTTAAGTGAACATAAAGGGATAAGGTGATACTGGGATAAGGGGATAAAGGGATAAGGTGATACTGGGATAAGGGGATAAAGGGACAAAGGGATAAAGGGTTAAAGGGACAAAGGGATAAAGAGATAAAGGGACAAAGGGGCAAAGGATAAAGAAGTTTCACTTCTGCTATGCGTACTTTGTACACACGTTAATTTTTTTTATGACATCTTTTTATAATTACACTAGCAATCCGCCCTCGCTTCGCTTCGGATTCAGTCGCCTTACGCGCATAGTTCCCGTTCCCGTGGGAATACCGGGATAAAATATAGCCTATGTTACTCCCTGATATTATAGCTTTCCAATGGTGAAAGAATTTTTAAAATCGGTCCAGTACTTTTTGAGTTTATTCGTTACATACAAAAATACAAATCTTTCCTCTTTATAATATTAGTGTAGAAGACGATGTCACTATATGTCCCTGTTTTATGAAATCCCTAATTACATACTCCGCTGTCTTACAGATTTTAAATGCGTCTGCCGAGGCATACACAAGACCGCCTTCATCTCGAACACTAACTAATTTATGGAAATTGAGTAGTTCATTCGATTTAATTGCCTGAATACAACTAGAACATTTAATCTGCCCACAAATACGTCGAACGACAAACCCCGCTATGTATCCTACTACTTGTTCAAAATAATCCGAATATTCGGATGGATTAATCAATAAAAAAATGTCAGCCTGTGTTAAATTATTAAATGAACATCGCTTACAGTATCACACTCATTGTCATCATCTGCTCGCATTAGAGATGTAGTTTCATTTATGCATTTTACTGCAGAAGTGCAAGATAGGATACTGACACTTTCTAACGGTACAGTTACCAGAATCTACTACTAGTACATATATATTTTACGTCACTGTAGGTAAATCTCATATTTTGACATATTGAGACACGAATTCAATCCGCAAAACATGTAAAAGATATAAAAATTATATATATATATATACAATTTCTAGCTGCCAAATAACTATGTATACTAACAAACTATACTAAAAAAAATTTACTTGTGTACAAAGTACGCATAGCAGAAGTGAAACTTCTTTATCCTTTGTCTCTTTATCCCCTTATCCCTTTATCCTCTTAAAACCTTATCCCTTTATGTCTTTATATCTTTATCCCCTTTATGTCCGCTTAAACAACATGCTATGCCTACTCCACTGGAGAAAGTACTCTTTATTCGAATCGACCGTGGTGGGGACCAGAAAAGGATGGCGCGTAACGAAAAAATATGACGCGTAACCGAAAAATGTGACGTTAAATTTTTTTTCAACGCCGATAAAGAAGTTTCACTTCAAAAACTTTATCAATTTTTTGTTTAGAAAACTCAAGATTCATGATTTGCATATCAAAATTATAAGATCAAACACAATCAGTATGCAAATATGGCATGGCTATGGTCAGTACTGATTTTCCTTTATCTCCCATTATTACGGCAAATCTCCTGAGAATAAACTGGCAGCACTGTTCAATTCCATTAATTTAAAAATATCGAAATAACAAAACAAAATATCTTGAAAGAATGTATTTAAATAACAAAACTTATCGATGAAAAGTGATTTTGATATTGTTATAAGGTTTTCCCACATAGTTGCGACAGTTTGACAGCGCACACCGGCATATTATTACTTTTTTCACGAGCACGTTACCGCGTTGTAGTTCAAATGACACTGATGTAAGGAACAAGCGAGTCTACTTAATATAGTAGACATCATTTGGGCCGTTTTGTACGGCAAATGAGCCATCTAGACGTGTATATAATCAAAGCTTTCAACATAAGGGTTTATTTCTTAATAAGTACTCGACTGTTTATCTATACAATAATTGTTTAAAAATCCTCAAACATACCTATATTCAAAGATTATAAAGCGGTTAGTTGTTAAAATTGACCTTGAGGTTGTCAAGAATAAAAACTTACGTCATCTGTCATTCTCCGGTGTTTATCATGGTTTATGCAGTACCAGCAAGTTAGTTCAGATTTATAAGTTATTCTGGTCATTATAACATCAGATTCTTCATTTAAAATCCTCAGTGAACTTAGTAGTTCATATGTCATCGTCATCACAGCTCATATATGTCCCACTGCTGGGCTCGAGCCTCTTTCATAATGGGATGGAGATTGACCTACTACACCACGCGGGTCAAGAGGGTTGGTATCACCGCAGCCCACATGCGTCCCATTGTTAGGTTTGCACCTCCTCCACAATGGGAGGGAATTGGACCTACTATACCATTCTGGTCAAACATGTTGGTATAGGGTTTCATTTCGAATTTTCCTTCTCTTGCACAGATGTTATGTGCATATTATATCCCATAGTCGACTTTTACGACATCCGTGGGCAAAATAGGGAGTGGTGAATTGTATTCTCACTCCCAATGGCGGCTGATGGGTCATCAAAGTGGTGGTGCACTTTACTTGCTCACTATATAAGTATTAAGATAAGAAATTGCAATGGAACAACAATTTACGTAAAAATGATATTTTTTTATTCTATTTGAACGCATTACATTTTGTAGGTACTTGCGAAGAAAAATATTTTTCTGTTCTTCACACTTCATAAAATATTTATAACTAGCAATCCGCCCTCGCTTCGCTTCGGATTCAGTCGCCTTACGCGCGTAGTTCCCGTTCCCGTGGGAATACCGGGATAAAATATAGCCTATGTTACTCCCTGATATTATAGCTTTCCAATGGTGAAAGAATTTTTAAAATCGGTCCAGTACTTTTTGAGTTTATTCGTTACATACAAACTTACAAATTTTACCTCTTTATAATATTAGTATAGATAGAGGGGATTGGCGGTCCCGCCAATTTATATCAACTTCATTTTGAAAAGTTTTGTTATTGACTATATTAAAGATAATATAGTCTATATTTATGATCATTTTCACTCACTGTATATGCAGTATGAAATAGAACTAAGACCAAAATAAAAAAAAAAACAATCTAAACAAACCATATTTAACACGTCTCAGATACATCGAAACTATACCTACTTACTGTACTTAACGAGACGCCATCGACGAATTTCGTCGAAAGTCGAGTTCTCTCGGCAATATTCAGTTCGCCCGTGCGGCGTACGGGAGCAAACTCATTTTTCATAATATTTCTATAAACTATCTTCTGTCTCACGCGCCAGGCATTTTAACTCGTAACTAATACAGGTTGAATGGGCAGTCCCCGTGCGCTCGCCTAAGCGCACGAGATTTTTTTTACAGGGAAAATAAGTTTTAATAGTTTAGTAAAGCGCTTAAATTGTTTCGTCATAATTTGAAATTTTATTTGTTATATGTTTTTGTATGTCCAAAGAATAAATATATTAATATATGGTAATTTAAAAAATAAAGACTAAGTAACATTTTGTAATTTTCAAATCTTTTGATTTGGTGGTTCAGTGCACGAGCGCACTTAAGGTACAACCGCCACCACACGGAACGGGTTGGTATAGGGTTTTATTTCTAGTTTTCCTTCTCTTGCATAGTTTTTATATGCGTAATATATCCTTTAGGTGTCTTTTACGATACTCAAGGATAAAGATAGGATAGGAGGTGGTGAATTGTATTCTTATTCCATCACCACACGGAACGGGTTGGTATAAGGTTTTATTTCTAGTTTTCCTTCTCTTGCACAGTTTTTATATGCGTAATATATCCTTTAGGTGTCTTCTACGATACTCAAGGATAAGATAGGGGGTGGCGATTTGTATTCTTATTCTATCACCACACGGAACGGGTTGGTATAGGGTTTTATTTCTAGTTTTCCTTCTCTTGCACAGTTTTTATATGTGTAATATATCCCTTAGGTGTCTTCTACGACACTCAAGGGTAAGATAGGATAGGGGGTGGTGAATTGTATTCTTACTCCATCACCGCACTGAATAAAAAATGATAACTGGTATCATTTTTGTGTTATATCGCTTTTGCTGTGGTGGTAAACACACCAAATTTTTCGTCAGAAATTCACAATTAAACTGTTTCAAAAATAATTGAACCACATTTTAATTAAAAACAATAATGTTTACACTTTACACACATGTGGCGACCATAAGACACAGATATCGATGGCACTCAGAACAATAAACTTACATTATTCCCAATTAATAACACTTGTTTTATACGTACAAGCATATTATAATTATAATCAAACATTAAACACAATTATATTTAAAAACATTAAAATAAATGCAATAGTGTTAGGAAAATATGCAATTATATAAAGCACCGTTGTTAATATACATCTGTAAATACAAGTTTAAAATACGAAAAATTATTAGCGACATCTAAGTTTACAACATTTGAATTCGAATGACTAATAAAATTCATTTTCGTTTCGGTAGATGGAGCTTAGTACAAAATTATGGCTCTAGGAAATATAATAAGGTAAATAAATGATTTAATAGTGATTTCAAGAATGTACTTAAATTTTGAATAAATGTTATTTTCTTATAAAAACTTATGTGTGAATTCCATTACCTTTGTGCAAATCAACCCTTACTATTCTATGGCTCTCTTAAAACACGATTCAGGGCAATAACCAGATAAGTAAATCCAACTAAAATCTTTGTTGCACAAAGCTTGGCATAAGATTTTATTTGGGTTCAGAGTAGGTCATTTCAGTCTCATTATGTAGGAGGCCATTCTTAATAGGGCCTACATGACCTTAATAAGACAATACAATAAACCTCGCATAACTTGAACAAGTATAATAAGTTGTTAAGCAAATTGACAAGTGTTAATGTGCATCACAAACTTTAAATGTAGATTTTATAAAAAATATGAATAATATTGCAAACTCCACAAAATATATTTTTAAGATCATTAGCTTATTAAAGATATATTGACTTATATAATTAAGGGCCAGGCATTTATATTCCTGTATTCAGAGAACAATTTCATGATTTAAATCTTAATACATTCTTAAATCATACAACCATTCAGATTATCATGAATTTATTAACCTTAATTATAAATGCCTGATAATGCAAGTACAAATAAATAAATTTTCCAACGCTCCCTTATTGATGAATAATAAATGGGCTTCTAATAGCTTAATCTGAATAAACAGTTATATATTATATTTTCTTCCACATGTAGCTATTTGATCAAGTTACTTATTTCTATATAAGTTTTGTGAAAATCAAAGTTTATTAGGATTTGCCGCCTGATGGCGGCATTTATTGTTTAATACTACCGCCAAAAAGTGTACAACCAGATAGCCTGTTGCAATATAATTGTATTTTAGCAATCAAAATATTCGCCAATAAAGGCGTCAATAACCTTAAAAATTTTGTATCAAATATCAACATTTCATAAACATATAAAAATAATATTTAGAAAATCTTCTAACTTAAGGCGTATCTTAATCTGACATAATATAATATTTGAAATATAATTAAATTATTTGATTCTGGCTCTGAATACAGAAAATCATTTAAAAACACGCCGCGCCAAAAAAAATTATTACTCTGTTATTTGTATTTCTTTCTCAGGCACATAATTATTATATTATATTACATATTATTACTTTATTATTAAATTTACACATCAATAATCTTTTATATTTTCTGAGTGTCGATGATTTCAAATTTGATACCATTTTCATTCAAATTCTTGATAATATTAGTATTTTTAAATACTGGAGCAGTCGTCAGAACACCGCCGCTGAAACGTAAAACGTATATTTATAACATTATAGATTATACAATGTATTGTAATACCTCACTTGTCTAAAAAAATTAAACATGAGGGAGGCCTATGTCCAGCAGTGGACGGCGATAGGCTGAAGGATGTCTTTTTAAAAACCTTAGAGGGAAAAGAGTGACAGCAGCACTCCATTTTCCCTTTTTTACAGACTGCACCAAGAAAATAATTATTATATTGCGGTGGGACTTTACAAACATAAATGTAACTTAAATGACTCAAATTATATCCAGACTCCACTACAATTTATGGATCGGACAAAGTATCATCGCGAGAATCGAACCCACGACACGACTTAACAATTACGCCATTTGTGCAATCACTCTCATTGGAAACTTATAACATCAACTGCAAGAAACCACTGGATATAAATATAAAATCATTCAGCTCATATACTGCCCACTAGATGGGCGTTGCTTGCTATTTATAGCAACGGCTACTAACCGTTTATTTGGTGTCAATACCGATATGGATAATCGTTGCCGAATATGACCGATAATAAAAAAGAGAATGGGACAGTCGATATACGTAAATCGATAACGGATCTTTATTAAATTATTTATAAAAGAAATAAACCCAATACAGTATCTATATAATACTTTCAAAATAATTTTTACAATTACAACAGATAGTTACATTATAAAATACAAAAATTGAATTAATTACACATTAAAAAACTACTTTGTGTCTCAGAGTAAATGATAACGTTATTTACGCATTATTGCCAATAAACTAAACATTTTATTCATAAAACAGTCATGATTGATCGATCGATCTAACGACTGTCCCTATCTTGGCAAAAAATGATAAATGTTCTAGCAGGAACGCTCCAGTGATGACGATAATAGTGACGTTGACCTTGATTGTACTAGTTTAGAATAATTAAAACAGTCAAAAACAGTTTTTGTTTGAAATAAATTCAAAAAGATTTTCATTGATTGTATTTCAATAGGGAATATGCATGATTTTTTTTTATTTTCTTAATCGTTTCTACTAGTTATTACATTACTAGAAATAAATATAACACATCCAAAATATAAACCATTACGCTAAAAAAAATTTTAAAAATCGCTATACTTTATGGGCGATGTAAACGCGACTACTTCGGCGCGCGTATTCTGTGACGTCAAGAGTCCTCGACACTTGTACAAGTTGCTAGGGCTGTCAACTAGGGCTGTTGATGTTTTTATAAATATCGTTTTTCGACAAATCGATATTTTATAATGTATCAGTATCGGGGTTCGCTATATCGAAAAAAAAATCGATATATCGATATTTTTATTATTATTACGATTATTAAATATATGTTATTTACCTTGCAGCTTTTATTCCTGAGAGTTTAACAGACATTAAATCTGAATTTGATGCGAAATACGTTGTCATTATATACACGTTTATTTTAGGAAGATTATTTGACTGTACTTTGACGAAATCGGTTTCAGTCTTTGTAATAAGACTTTTATTTACAAAGATTAATACTTAAACACAGAAAACTAATAACTTTTTATGAAATAATTGGGTAAGAATACAATATAATCACTAGAAATATACAAACAACAACTTGATATCAGAAGTAGAAGGAGGGCTGTTGATAAAATATCGATATGTCAAAATATCGATATTATTATTTAAAAATATCGATACTTAATACTGAACTTTTTTTTCTACGATATATCGATAATAAAAAGTAAGTATCGAGGGTCGATATTTATTTGAATAAATTTGGTGTTTTATCTTTTCTTGTAAAGTATTTATTCTACAAAATCACCGTAAACTTAATCTACTGTAAAAGCGCTGGCATGAAATTGATGATCAGTTATCACTTACTCCTAGAATTTGATAAAAAAAAGCTCGGCACGGCAACCCCGCAATGAACGAAGTTAAAGAGTGATCATGGGGAAAATATCGAAATATTGATATTTTTTTTCGTTATATCGAGCTCCGATATTGATATATTTAAAAATATCGATATATCAAAAAGCTATTTTTTTTTAATATCGACAGCCCTAACTAGAAGACTCAGGTGTCACGTGTTCAAAACGTGACATCATAGTCCTCCAACCAATGCGGTGCGTTTCAGAAATTTTGCGTGCGAATCTCAAAAAAGGCACTTTTTGATAATTAAATTTAAATATTACATAATGATAAAATTAAAAAATAGCTGTGTGGTAGCGGCTTCGAATACTACCAACCCTTGCTTTGCTCGTGGGTTTCGTAAAAGACGACTAAGAGCCCTAGATTGACCCGGACCAACTCCATCTGGTACCATTTGGGTCAACGATTACATTCCCAAGGAGGGTTGACGTCAAGCAGGCGGCCGGTCATAAAAGTCATTGCTGAAACTTTTTGCAATATGTCAAAATAGATGACATATTGCGTCGACCCCAAGTAACTGGGTTAAGAGCAAGATGATGATGATAAAATTAAAAAAAAATTGTATAGTTACGTTTTTAAGCAATAAAGATTACAAATAAAAATAATTTGTTCATTTAGGAGTTTCGTGCATATTCCCTATTATAATATAAAATCACAATTATAAAACTAAAGAGTTTTATCGATAAAAACTACGGACTTCATCGTAAGCGTGACAGCACTAGGGACATCTGTCACAGAGATCAAGCTATATTTAATGGACTATAGTTATATCAATACCGATACGATACGCTAGAGGCATATCAACCGTTTTCAGTTACGTTTTGGTATAGCGGACACATGTCTACTTACCAGTATCGGGTTTGATTACCCGTGGGGTGACAGAGTAAGAATACAATTCACCATCTCGTGTCTTGCCCGTGGACGTCGTAAAAGGCGACTAAAAAATATAATACGCATGTAACATCTAGGCAAGAAAAGGAAAACTTGAAATAAAACCCTGTATACATATATGTTTGACCAGCATGGTGTAGTAAGGTTAATTTTTCTCCTAACGTGGAGGAGGCCAGCAACGGGACGTCTATGAGCGGAAGTGATGATGAGATGGAACCTCCTTTACGATGGGAGAGTAATTAACTTACCTTGATGTTATCTCCTAATCATATCCCTTAGTCACCTTTTACGACCACCATGGACAAGAGAGGTGATGGTGAACCGTATTCTTTCTTGCTCAGTCATCACAAAAAAAAAACACAAAATCATTAGTATTAATAAATTAACTTACGTTGCAGGTAATTTATCGGTATCCTGTAGTAAGGCAAGGGCGGCAGAAAGCAATGCAACACAGGTCGCTCCATAGCCCGGATTAGTTCCACTAATCTGAAAGTGAGGCAATAAAATTAAAATCAACAACTCGTTACTTTACCTTACCTTTATATGCCCAATGCATATGTATAAAAAAAATAAGCCGTAGCTCAGGACACCTGGCAGATGTGAAATATCGAAATTATTTTGTACAAATATACAGTATGACTGGTAAAAGATTGTACATATTCAAGGAAACGATAGATAATGGCCACATGTAACTAATAAAAGTGTAAAAAGAAGATAATATTAATTAACTACATAGTAAACATCAACAATATTAGTGTTACAAGACTTCCAAAAATATTGTCACCCTACTGGCGATACACCGATACCGATATCGAGTAACAGTTTTGTTAGCACTGTTGTCAAGATTTTGGATATTTATTACTAGAATTACTTAACCCTTTCCACTCCAATGTCGAGTGTCACTCGACATTGATTTTGTTCCACTAGCTCCACTGTCGAGTGATACTCGACATGGTGTAATACCTCTTTTTGCGGAAAAATTTTAAAACAGGAGGGATTTTTGTTACTAAAATGTTTGAATCACGAATGAATGAAGCATATTCTAGAATCGTAAGATACTATAATTCAATTAAATTTTATCGATGCTACATAATAAAACTAGTTGTTATCGCACCGTTATACGTTCGCGTCGTAAACAACTTATCTCTGTGCATCATCGTGTTTGTTTTCATGCAAAGACCTGTAATGGCATGTATGGTGTGAATTTTCCTGGCGGCTACGACTGTGACTGAATCAATTCACTGTGGCGCACGGACACGGATTGATGGTGCAACAAGTAACGCGTTTTGAAAGTAGTGATGAAAAATTCGTTTTTTTTTTAAAAACATTAAAAGTAAAAAAACGTAATTTTAGCGTGGAGCTGGTGGAATAAAAACAAAAACAGCCTTGGAGTGGAAAGGGTTAAACTAGGTGTAAGAATAATGTCATAAAACACTAAAGTTATTTGCAGATTCATAGCTCTTAATAATCCTGAGATAAAGTGATTTGTTTCTAATCACAACAATAGGTTTGCCAGCGTACGTTGACCTCTGTCTGCGGCCCGCGACGAAAAAAAAAATATCTACTGGGTCGAGTCGCATAGGTAGAATATTTACCTAAAATGTAACTAGTTCAATGCGCGAACCGTTTAGTACCTACAATTGCTGACGTACGTTGACCTATCCCATGTATCCATAACTAAATATTTTTATAAAATAATTAGTTCAAAATTTAAGTACCAATTTTTTTTATATATTCGGTATCAGAATCGAGTACTGAATACCCTCCTTCAATATGTACAATCTTTTAACAGTCACCCTGTATATGCATAAAAAAAAAAACAAATTACAACAGGAACTAATATGGCGTAAAGTATAAATAAAATATTACGATTTTTGTTTCAGAAAATGATGATTTCTTTTATTCAATAAACATTTATTTTCTTTAGTATACACTATACTCGTAGGTATGCGAGGTCAGTGTAGCGAGAGAGATAGCGCATAGGCGCTTGCGGACATCACGTCACTCCGTCTCACTCACACACTATTACGTATAGACTACGTATATACATATATATAGCGTGGCGTTAACACCTCGCATATTCCGTCATATAGCGTAACGTCGTAACGCCACGAGCTGCTTACGCCACGCCAACGATCAGGTTCACCCTCGTCTATAGAGGTTTCACATCAATATATATATATATATATATATATATTACCTTGCCTAAGTTGTTTAGTTTAATTTTGTATAAGTATATCGTAAAAAGGAACATAAGACAAATCAAAAATAATAAAAGATATAACAAACCTCAGCGACTACCCTCTTGTTGGGTTTAGTATTAACATCGGAACCTTCCTCCCAACCCTCACCTATCAGCTGGAATTTGAAAGACGTATTATTCATCACCTCTTCAGTGGGTCCCTCTTTGGATATATAACCTAATGAGAACAACTTGGGATAGTCCAGTAGAAGCTGTCTTGTAAAACTGATCTTAGTCATGATGAAAAGGCTCAACGCCGCAAATATTCCCAGGACAGTGGTGAATATGTTGCCAGATTTCACGTATGCTCGAAACTGTATGGGTCGTTCGTTCTCTTGCTCGTAGAAGTACCGTTGAGAACGGTATACCACGGATTCGTCAGAGCCGAGGAATGGCAGGTAATACGCTCCTTTACCATCTTTCTTATGAATTATCCTAAAAAAAATAAAAAAAGTTATATATTACATTGTGAATCGCAAAAAAAATTGTTTGTGTGGAAATCGAATGCATGTCATTATACACGGACATATTTTTATAAAGGAATCAAAGTCGCTCAGCGTGCTACGGAGCGGGCTATACTCGGGATTTCTCTGCGAAATAGTTACCGGAATATGCAAATCGGCAAAAAACGGGTGTAAATATAGCACAAAGAATTAGCACGCTGAAGTGGCAATGGGCAGGCTACATTGCTTGACGAAACGACAACCGCTGGCGAAGAAAGGTTCTTGAGTGACGACCACATATCAGACGACGCAGTGTAGGACGCACTCCCACTAGGTCGATCGATCACCTGGTGAAAGTTGCTGGGCGTCGTTGGCTGCAGGTGGCACTAGATCGCATTTTGTGACGTAACATGAAGGAGACCTACGTTCAGCAATGGATAGGTTGTGGGTGACTGGACTGGGGACTTTAGTCCGGCACCCGCAGAGAGGCTGACCGCACGACGGCGACCGACGTCCCGGAACAGGGACGTCGAGAGCTGAGGGTACACGAAACGGTATTCCATTGAGGAGAAGGAACTCGGCACTTGTAGTCGGCCCAACGACGAAGGCGACGTGAGTACGGGTGGGTATTGGGCCCGCGCGCCGTTTTTCTTCGTTCCGGAAGGACTGGATGGCGTGTGCGTTTACCATAGCCCACCCATAAAAAAAATAGCATTGGATAGGCTGAAATGATAAGTTTCCTTATTGCCTCAAACGAGATTGCCTAATCTGTGTGATCAAAAGGAATAAAAATATTCGCCGACGTAAATCCTCACAACGTGAATGACAGACTTTGTTTCAATGGTCCTGTTATTTCTTGTTCATTTTTTTTTATTGCAAACGGTGGCAAACTAGCAAACAGTACACCTGATGGTAACAGTTGCTGCCCCTCATGGACATTTGTTAGGCCGCTTTCTACCGCGAAAAAAGAGTAAACGCGTGCAGTGAGGTTCGGTGATACCATAGGCACCACCAAAACCCTCCACACGCAAACACCCTCAGAAAGTTGGGCTGCCGGCTCTCCCGCTCACTGAACGAAGCTCAGCAACAAATTACTACTACTCGGACGTCGATTTTCTTCAGTGTGGTACTACCCCGGACGGACCGGCCCGCGGCTGTAGACAGACAACTGTCAACAGTGTGGTCTTACAATATCATTTAATATGTCGGATTATCTTATACTTCAGGGCCCACTCAATATTTGCTCGCAACTCACGATTAATCGAAGGAATTTCCGAAGATCCCTGTCTTAGGAAACTCCTTCCACTAACGTAATAACTTAATCGCAAGGATCTTATATGTGTGGTGACGGAGTAAGAATACAATTTACCACTCCCTATCTTGCCCGTGGATGTCGTAAAAGACTACTAAGGGATATAATATGCATATAAAATCTGTCAGAGAAAGAAAACTCGAAATAAAACCGTATACCCATATATCTGACCAGCATGGTATAGTAGGTCAATTATCCTTCTATTTGGGAGGTGGCTCAAGCCCAGCAGTGGGACATATATGAGCTGAGTCAATGGATCTTTATGTAAATTAAAAAGCTTACTGTCTATTTAACTTGGGTTCGAATCTTGGTAGAGGTTCAGGGAACAGTTGCTTCCTCAATGATCCCAATTCCGACTTGCGTGTAATACTGTAACAAAAATTTGTATTTATTAATAACTAGCGACGCTTTGGTTTCAGTCGTCTTACCCGCGTAGTTCCCGTGGGAATACCGGGCTAAAATATAGCCTCAGATACTCCTTATATAGACAGCTACCTGGTATTAAAATATTATCAAAATCGGTCAAGCCGTTTTAAAAATTGCCCGAAACAGACAGAAATTTTTTTTAAACCGGTTTTAGTCATAGGTATCGTGCATATAACCGTGTGTGCATGAAAAAAACCTATTTTCACATTACAAACAGACACTTCAATTTTTATTTTGTATGTATGTATAATGTATATTATTAATTCTTAAGAAATATATATGTATATTCTTAAGATTGGCCAGGTTAGGAGTACCCTGAACCAAAGAATATGTACGAGGAGATTAATGAATGTGGAGGAGGCGAAAGTGGTATGTCAAGATGGTAGCAAGTGGAAGGAAGTGGTCTTTGCCTACCCTTATGGGCAAGAGGCGTGAATATGAAGGATACAGGGAATGTTCTAATGAATAGATTTTGAGAAAAACGCATTTAAAACTTTAGAAGTATGAATTTTTATTGAGATCGGCGTATGCAGTAACTTTTACTCAAAACTTATTAACTGTTTATTAATTAATATAACTATGTAGTTATGATGGAATTTCTAATTATTAAAAATATTAAAATGTAACAGAAATGTTTCGACCAGTCTTTTTTGTCAATTTTTTAATAACACTACTCAAACAAATCTGAAGGAAAAATTTGCTTCGGCCACAAACAAAAACGACTTTATTGTGCAATCTGATTACTTTTTTAAAAGTTAGTAATTGGGAATTAAACTACCATAGACAAAGATTTACTTTCAATAAAAAAACGAAAAAATAAAAATTGTGACATTCCCTGTTCTTTGCCTGTACCCCTCCTATATGTATGTATATGCGGTCGTTAATGTAAGATGGTATACGATAGGGCAGTCCGCCGGGCAAGACACCGAAGTCGAGTAATCGATGGTGAGGTCATAAAGTAAGGCAAGGTATTACGGCAGGTACGGGCGCCGTCCCTCCGTCGCCCCAGACGGTTCGGCCGTGGTGTGTCCAGACTATAACCAGTCAGAAATAATCTTTTCTATAAACCCTACTAGCATGTGTACGACCACGTGTTAATGTAACAATGTTTATGATCCAACACTGTAGGGTTGTATTAATGAATATGTCTTGTGGAATGCTAGTCCAGCTGATGGCCATTGACCATTAATACAATGCCAATACCAAGCCATTTAATACAATGCCAATACCAAGCCATTTAATACAAAATTGCGTTTGTGCAGAGGATTAGTGGTAGGACCACGCTGTTGACAATTGTCTGCCTACAGTCGCGGGCCGGTCCGTCCGGGGTAGTATCACGCTCTCGCAGGAAATCGATGTCCGAGTAGTAGCAATTTGTTTCTGCGCTTCGTTCGGTGAGCGAGAGAGCCAGAAGCCTAACTTTCTGAGGGTGTTTGCGTGTGGTAGGTTTTGGTGATACCTTTTTGTTTCACCGAAACCCATTGCACGCGTTCACACTCCCTTCACTCTCTTCGCGGTAGGCAGCGGCCTAGTAAAGGTCCATGAGCGGCAGCATCACTTACCATCAGGTGTACTGTTTGCCACCGTTTGCAATGAAAAAGAAGAATAAATTTTTAATGTGCTTTGTTACAACGATAGAAAGAGAATGAATATTTTTGAAAGGTATAATATAAGGTTTCTAAATTAATATTTGTATGATGACAGGATAGTGCGTTTTGCGCTGAAGTTTAAAACAGGCGTGCTGAACAAACACTTGTCTCGTTTGTAAACGACAAAAAAATTTTTAAAACCACCGGTTCTGTTCTGTCAAAAATAGTGAAAGCCCTGGGTGTTGTAAAATATGGAGGATTATAATGTGTACATAATAACATATCGTCCGTGTGGTACTTGAGTAAGAATACAATTCACCACCCCCTTTACGACACCAACGGACAAGCCGTTGGTGTCGTAAAACACGACTAAGGGATACAAACATGCATATAACATCTGTGCAAGAGAAGGAAACCTTATACCAACCTGTCTGACTAACATGGTACAGTAAGGTCAACTTCCCTCTTACTGTGGAGGAAGCTCGAGCCCAACAATATATGAGCTGAAATGATGATGATGACGAATCTCTTGAAAACTACACCAACTGCGGGTGTGGTGATCATGGCATCATTCCACCTGGATAGGTTTATTCTCCATGGTTGACTTCGATATACTGATAAATCCTAATTTCATAGGACACCCACTGTGGATACTGTCCTATGAAATATGCAGGAAACCCATACATACCCATTTATCATAGACTCCCAGGTACCATAGTTGATAAGTCCACGACCTTCAGCCTTAGCCATTGCCTCCGGTGGGACAGAAGTCGTTACATACGAACGTACTGCATTGACTACACCTGGAACAAAAACATATTTGACAAGGATTATAAAAACAAAACTACTAAGCATAAAGTATTAGCTATTCTCGTAGTTTTTCATTGTGGTGACAGAGTAAGAGATTCACTGCCCCTCTCTCGTCCGTGGGTGTCGTAAAAGACGACTATACTCGTTCCAACCATTTATTTTACTTTTGACACGTGCTTTAGGACGTAACTGTTTCATTATACGCAATTATTAACTTTGAAACGAGTGAACAGAGAAATATATAAATTGCTCAATAATATTTATATATCTTAATTATTACCCACTAAATACATTAATATGCCGTAAATAGCTCTATTCATAAAATTTAAGTGATAATTCATTTCCGTTATAAAAAAAGTTACGTTCTATCGCATCTAGTGACAGGATCAAAAGTATTCGGTGCAAACTAATGAATCTCAAATAATCGATTACACTTATTTGCAGTTAAGTCAGCTGACAACTGAGTTTTGAATTGTTGTAATAGACAACACGTTAAAATTGTATCAGGGAGATATAAAAATCTTCTCATCATACCTATAACATGAAATAAAACAACCAAAATATTTTAATATTATTTTATTATAACGAATCGTCGGATTCTTCATACGAACTCGAATCGTCGCTTGAATCATCTGCAGTGTTTATTATTAACTCTTGTGTAGGTATGTTGTCAAATTCAATTTCCCGATCCCAATCAGAGAATATTATATTTTTTGTCTTGTTGACGACACTCGCCCAGTTTTCAGGCGTCACACTAGCACATGCGTTTTTTAAAAGTTCAAGCATTTTATTTGCTGTGAAAGGAGGAGTTGTATTGTTTCTTGCGGCGTGTCCTTTGACTTGTGCCCAGATCATTTCAATTGGATTATATTGACAGTGGTACGGAGGACTTCTGATTACAACATGCCCATATTCTGCTGCCATTTCGTCGATGACATATCGTTTTGGCTGCTTTTTACTTTTTAATATTTTAAGTAATTCTACTTTTAGTAGGGATTCGTCCACATCTTCCCCATTATCACGAAGCCAGTTTATAATCTCGTGTTTTTTGTTGGCCTGTGTTGGCATTTTATTAATTTGGCGAGAGTGATAGGGTGCATTATCAATAAATATTGTTGATGGCTCTTCAAGTGATGTAAGCATTTCTCTGAACCACTTTTCATACACGTCCGCATTCATCTCCTCATGATAGTCTCCTGCTTTTTTTTTATTTGAACGCTAACAGAGCGTCTGGTACAAATCCCTTTGTAGTTCCCGCATGGCAAATGATGAGGCGTTCACCTTTCCCCATTGGCACTGCAGAAGTAGAAGCAGCAGTATCGTCAGTCCAACCTTTTGGTATGGAATGATTGGCATTGAGCCAAGTTTCATCTGTGAAAACGACATTCAACCAGTCTTCTATTTTCTTAGCTTGTCTTAAAAATTCACAGCGAGACAAGGCTATATCACGACTTTCCATTAAAATTTTTCTTTTGTCGGATTTCTTATACAAGAACCCGATATGGTGCAGCACCTTTGACAAAGAAGATTTTTGACCACGAAACAAGCCACAATTTCGTAGAGACGCTACTAATTTTTTCAAAGTAGGAATCTCTTTGCTTGTGTAATAATTGTATTATATGACGACGAATAGCATCAGTATCAAAACTGTCAATTGCTGTCACTTTACGGGGCTGACGTTTTTCTTAGGCGTAGATAGCTTGTTCTGTTCAATACCACTACTACCATAGGCTTCTTTAGTGATTTTCGCCACCGTTGGAGCACTAATACCTAATGCTGCTGCAACACGGTCTCTAACTTGGGTTACTGGTATAAGGAATCCGCCATTGCGGCTTTCCTTTTCAAAAAATTCACGAAGCCGCAGCACTAACTCTCTGGATTGTCCTTTAAGCACCATACCTTTCGGCATTTTGCAAGTAAAATCTTACTGGGAGGAACGATACGCTCAACTCAATCAAAGTAAGAACAATGAAATCAATACGGTGGAATATAAATACTCAACACAGCGTATGAAAAATATGAAAGAGCACTCAGCGAACAGAAATGTGACTAGCACGGGAGTCTTGTTGCGAGTGACAGACAACACAACAAAATGGCGTCGCCGGCGCGCCGTTCAGTGTTGCCAATTCGGCTTAAAAAAAAAGGGGTAGGCTGGATGAGAAAATTAGTGATTTACTACCGCAGACGAGGGCGCCATTGTCTCTAAGTAAAGTTTGGAGCAGCGGACCCCGCTTAAGAGCGTTATCGGTAATCGGCACTTCTCGCATTATAGGTATTTTGCTACGGTCCGATATAGACGCACATTACTGCACTACACACACGCGAGTTCATAGAATGACCAGTCTTGAGCCTTGGCGCTTATAATCAATCTCTAATATATTCTTCGGAGAAGGAGATTTTCAAAAATCAACATGATGTAAATTTTAAAATTTTTAATTAAAATCCAAATCTCATAACAGTAAACGGTTAAAATTGTATTTTTAATATGCAAAGTACAGGAAATAGTAAAATATAGGCACAGAGTATAACTTACAAGGAGACCCTCAGACGTGTGGGTAGGGAATTTCCATGATTTTTGGTGGGGTGGTAGAGGGGGCACGAGGGTATCACAACTACCAAATATTAGGGTCAACTGGGCCCTCGTTAAAAAGATTTTAAGGGTCAAAGTTGAATGGGTAATTTATGTACTAGAAAAATTCAAAGTCGAATCGCCAACAAGCGGTAATCTCGTGGTAACGTGCTCGCCGGCGGGAACTCTGGTCTCGGGTTCGAGACTCGACAACTTATTTTTTTTAAATTATCACATTATTATGTAATAATTAAAAAAAAATAAAAAAACCCCAATCGACGTCCCTATCCCGGGACTTCGGTCGCCGTCACACGGTCAGGCTCTCTGCGGGTGACACACTAAAGTCCCCGGTTCGGTCACCCGCGGACTCGCCTAGGGCGACGTGAGGCGCGGATACTCGTATCTGCGCCGCCCGAGTCGCCGGTGGCGGAACGTGTGACCAAAGATTGATCACACACGAGCCGGCGTCTCCTTTCGTGAGATGACAGCCTCACAGAAGACGGTGACCGCGTTCCAGTTCCTGACGCTGCTGAGCATCTCCCTAGTGATGGTCGGCAGGGTGCGGTCGGCACCGGTGATTGCAACGAGTTCACGGCGCTGCTCTGCCCACGAGGCACACACCTCGAGCCTGTGCTGCGCCGTGCTCACGTCGCAATCGCAGTGGTAGCAGGATAGTGGTGTGCTCTCCCTCCTAACGAGCTTGCGCAGGTACTTGGCTATCGTGACCCATCAATACCTGCACCAGTCGGAAGGAATGTACCCCGTACTGCCGACCCAACCACCCCATCAGCACCGGCTGAAAGGACTCGACGGTCCTGATACCGTATTGAGGCTTCTCTAGTCCGATTGCCCAACGAGCAATGGCGTCTCGGCGGGCGTCGACCCGCCAGGCAATCACCTTGATTGAGACTATATGTGGCTCGCGTCTCTGATACTTGGCGGTAAAGCTCGGCGAGTACCTCCGCCTGCAGGTCCCACCAGGGAGTTCCAGCCAAGAGGCACGCTGCCTCCGTGGCTGCCGTGCAGTAGTCGAGTATGGCCCTAGTCGGCATGGCCATGGATGTCTAACAAGTCCAGTCAGAGATTTAAATCTACCCATTACAGAAAAAAAAAGGTCCGACCCTGTGGAACATCGGCTACGACTGGGCGTTGAGAGGAAGCCTCCCACCCGGGCTGGGTGTAATTTGCTACGCCGACGATACACTCGTCACAGCCCGAGGTGGGACGCTAGAGCAGGCGGCACGCCTGGCAACTCTCGGCACCGAGGAGATTGTCAGGCGGATCGAAGCGCTGGGGTTGAGGGTAGCCCTGGAAAAGACGGAGGCCCTTTTGTTCCATGGCCTCCGTACCGCCGGGCCTCCCGCCGGCGCTTCGATCACCGTGAAGTCGGTCACCATCAGCATCCAGGCTCACATGAAGTACTTGGGCCTGGTGCTCGACGGGCCTTTTTGGTTCCGGGAGCATCTCCACCGACTTGTTCCCCAGCTTGTCGGCGCGGCGTCCGCCCTTTCGCGGCTGATGCCGAATGTGGGCGGACTCAGCGCTACGTGCCGACAGCTGTACGCGGGGGTGATCCGGTCGATGGCTCTGTACGGCGCACCGGTGTGGGCGGGGTCCCTGACCGTCCGGCTGAGGGCCCTCTTGAGGCGACCACAGAGGGTAATGGCGGTCAGGGCCATACGCGGTTACCGCACCATGTCGACGGAGGCAGCGTGCCTCTTGGCCGGAACTCCCCGTGGGACCTGGAGGCGGAGATGCTCGCCGACATTTATCGGCGGGTGTCGGAGACGCGCGCCCGCGGCGGTATGGTCTTCCTGCAGGAGATCACCGCCTGGCGGGTCGACGCCCGCCGTGGAGTCATTGCCCGTTGGGCAGTCCGGCTGGAGAGTCCTCGGTACGGTGTCAGGACCGTCGAGGCCTTCCGGCCGGTGCTGATGGAGTGGTTGGAGCGGACGCACGGGGTGCTTTCCTTCCGACTGGTGCAGGTGCTGACGGGGCACGGATGCTTCGCAAAGTACCTGCACAAGATTGTCAGGAGGGAGAGCACACCGTCCTGCCACCACTGCAGTTGCGACGAGGACACGGCGCAGCACACGCTCGAGGAGTGTGCTGCGTGGGAGGGGGAGCGCCGTGAACTCGTCGCGATTATCGGTGCCGACCTGGCGCTGCCGACCATCGCCAGGTAGATGCTCGTCAGCGTCAGGAACTGGGACGCGGTCGCCGCCTTCTGTGAGGCCGTTATCTCACGGAAGGAGGCGGCGGATCGTGTGCGAGTAGAGATCCTATTCGGCGACACGTTCCGCCGCCGGCGACTCGGGCGGCGCAGGCGCGAGTATCTGCGCCTAATGCCGCCCTAGCCGAGGTCGCGGGTGATCGGACCGGGGAATTATCTGTCACCCGCAGTGTGGCTAACCGCGCGATGGCGACCGACGTCCCAGGATGTCGAGAGGTGAGGGTACCTGAAAGGGTATTCCGTCGGGCCGACCACTGACGACAAGTCACATCTGCTCCGGTGGTCGGCCCAACAACGAGGTGACGTGGGTACGGGTGGGTTATGGGCCCGCGCGCCGTCCTTTCATCGCCCCGGACGGACTGGACCGCGCGTGCGCTTACCATAGCCCACCCATAAAAAAAAAAAAAAAAAACGCTGCCTCCGTGGCTACTGTGCAGTAGTCGATTATGGCCCTAGTCGCCATGGCCATGGATGTCTAACAAGTCCAGTCAGAGATTTAAATCTACCCACTACAGAAATTAGTTATTAAATTTTGATCCACATTTTGCTACATATTTATTGCTAGTACAAGAAGAAAATGATTCTCTATGAAAAAATTATATTGTGTATGGTTAGTAATTATTAAACATTAAATTTGAGTTAGCTGATAATCTTCAGAAGATGAGGCTGCATAAATGTTCCGTTCGGATTTTTGATGTGAAATATTTATAGGCGGGGTGAACCTGATCGTCGCGTGGCATTAAAAGCGGCGTTAACGCCACGCTTTGCGGTAACGACTTCAAAATAATTTTGATGTTTCACATCTGCCAGGCGTCCTGAGTGACGGCTCACTTCTCTTTTCGTTTACTCTTTTGAAACTATAAGTACCTTACAGTTTTGTCGTGTGTTCTCTTTTTCCTTGCCTTGTAACCGATTTTGTTCCCATGATACAATCTGCTTTTTCGACCCATCACCTAAAACGTAAAAAGATTCTATATTATTCTTTATAGAGATCGCATGAAAGTAATTAAAAGAATTAGGTAGTAATAAATACTTACGAATCAAAACCGATCAGTCGCAGTATACGCTCAAGTTCGTATTGTCGTCTTTTACGCTGTGAGCGGAGAGCTCGAGCGACATGACCCTGCTCCGTTGAGCGCCAAGGCGCGACTGGCTTATGAACTTTTTTTTTTTTTTTTTTTGTGTGTGTGTACAGCTGTTGGCCGCAGATGGCCTTGACAGCTTGACGCGGACTATGGGTGAGCGCTGAGGGCTCTCAACCCGGAGAAAAGTATGCTAAGCGACATCGCCCAAGGGCTCCCCCTGTGGGGAACGGACCTCGGCTTGGAGCGTCGCTGGAGGCAAAGTGGGCGTGCCCACGTTTTTAGTAGTGACTTTTGCGCGGCGCGGTTTCGCACCTCGACGGCGAGGGCGGAACCGCGGATATTTATTTGTTAAGGCCTCGCGGGCCGTGTAGGCTCTTTGTTGAGCGAGTGTGATATTGTCGTCCTCTTCGTCGAGGACGTGACGAGGACGTCGGATGGATGGCTTATGAACAATTATGCCGTTCAATTTATAGTAATATTTAAAATTTAATTACGAGGGTGACTATTCGTATTTCAATTTGGTTTTTTTTTACTGCTTCTACAATAGTCGAACAAATAGTGGATATTTTTTTAAATATTCCAAGGTTAGTATTATTCACAAAATTAAATGTTTTACAGGAGCCATTTTCGTCAAATTAATCATAAGGAAATATTTTTTTTTTAGTTTTAAAAGGAAGAAATTATGAATTTCATTTTATACATACCCAAGAACAGTAATTTTCCTAATATCTACAATTTTTTTCGAGCTGCAATGACTTATCGTTTATTCGTACCTGAACTTCAAAACTCAGCGTTTTCGTAAAATCTCATTAACTTAAGTTCAAAATACTCTTGCCTTTTAATAAAATAGTTACAATATTGAGTTATAATTCTGTACAAGCACAATATAAAGATGTGTTCAATATAGTGGTTATATAAATTTTTAGTAAGCTATTATGATGAACGAGTAACCAGTCCTCAAAAAACCACATTTTTGGGTTTACGGCCGCTTATTACCGATAACGCTCTTAATGGACAAATGCTTCATAAAGTAGTTATTTTTTATTTTGCAAAGTACAAAGTAAAATATTTTGGGAGGACTGAATTAGTGGGTATGCAAAAATTAATGTGCCCAAATAACAAATATATTTACAGAAGTGAAGTTTTTAAATAATATGAAATATGTATTTAAGCAAAAATAAAATATCGTGTTAAATCGATTAAAAGTTCTTTCTGACTAAAATCGATTATTACAAAACATAGTATCCGTAATACATTGGTACAACACTAATTAATCAGAATTCGACCTGCCAAAAGTAAAATAAATGGTTGGAACGAGTATAGGAGATAAAATATGCCTATAACATCTATGCAAGAGAAGGAAAACTCTAACTAAAACCCTTTACAAACATTTTAGAAATGAATTATTTAGTGGTATAGTTGTCACAAAATAAAAGGCCCGTTTTGACAGTTCATGCCCAAGAAGTTTTCTATTTTTTACCGACCGAAATGTTTTGAAGTTAATTACATTTTTCATTGACGGATACCGCCCACTGGGCTAAGTGCTGTGGCATAACGATTTTTTCATATTGTCCACAGACTATTAATAATCGGTTAAGGAAAAATAAATCGATCAAGATATATTTATTAAGGCGGACTCGTACTTGGCCGGTGTTATTAATTTTAATACTAGTATTTAGACCAACTAATTACAGAATTTCACCAGCTGTGTAGTGATTTTTACTGAAAATTCGAGACGTCAATATTGACAATATGAAAATGAAATAATATATATATATATGGGTGATGATAGCTCAACTGACAATTTTGGCTCATCATCTTAAGAAAATGATTGACTGAAGATTCACTTTTTCTCGATATTTTTATGATTGAGTGAATGTTATTGTAACAAAAATATTAAATGATAGAAAAATGACCATTCGTAACATTGTATCATTTCAAAATACCTACAATATCACAGTTTAAGTAAAATTTTCAAATCAGAACTTTAATTCAATGCACTTTACAATACATATTCAAATCGATTATATACTCATGCAAATTTGAATCGATTTATCGTGAGTATCGAGTACCGAGTCGTATGGTTCATCACTAAGTACACCGATAAGACCAAATGTCAAAACGGGCCTCTTATTTTGTGACAACTATAAGTTATAATTCTCCGTTTGGTGACGGAGTAAGAATATAATTCACCACCCCCTTTCTTCCCCGTGGGTGTCGTAAATGACGACTAAGAGATATAATATGCCTGTAACATCTATTCAAGAGAAAGAAAACTCTAAATAACACCTTATACCAACATGTCGAACCAGCGTGGTATAGTAGGACAATTGCCCCAGTTATGCGGAGGAGAATCGATCCCAGCAGTGGTATGTGTATGAACTGTGATGATGATAATGATTCTCGTAGCTTTGGTGGCAAACGGTTTTTAATTCTAATTTATATTTTTACTGTTGGGCTCGAGCCTCCTCCACGGAGGTAATTAGGAGGAAAATTAACCTGCTATACCATGCTAGTCAGGCGTGTTGGTATAGGATTTTATTCCGAGTTTTGCTTCTCTTGTATAGATATTATATACATATTATATTTCTAAGGATGTTATATGCATATTATATCCCTTAGTCGTCCTTTACGACACCCACAGGCAAGAAAAGATTAAAGTTTGTAAAAACAGTGTGCCTACTCTCGAATCTCGATTCCAATCCTAAATCTCTTTAGTACTCTTGAAAGCGACACTAGCGCACGATTGGAATCAAATTCAGTGGATTTGTTTTAAACTAAATTAATTCGACTCTAGTCGATTAAGTCAAATATTTGCTACTCCCAACGTGATTTTGACATATACATTAGAGTTTAAAATCGTGAATGTTTCACGATTTCAAGAAAGCGTCTTTGTGGCGATCGAGTTCGCTAACGATATTAATTTAAAGTAAAAAAATACGGCACATATGGTGAAAATAACAACGGTAAACGAGAAGAATTCATTCTCGATTTTGTTTAAGAATACCAAATATAAATTTGGTGAGATTGGAATTGAATCGGATTCGAAATTAGAATTTATTTCAGGAGTAAGTCCACAGGATAGAATGCAGCGATAGAGTGACAATAGTACAGAAAAAGAAATATAACCGAATGGTATTTTTTTAAACAGCACGTCAGTGAACACTCGCAAGCCATGAGACCGCTTGTAAAGTAAAAATTGTAAGTTTGGCGCAGGAATTTCAAAATACACGACTTTATCAGAGCGCTTTAAAACACAGGCCTTTGCTTAATAACTGTCCGGGACTCCCCAGGACGCTACAAAAACTGAGACACGTCCTGGGAAACCAGGACAGTTGATAACTCTATACAGTTGTTACTGTTTCGTTTTCCGTTATAACACGTCCGTTGCATTAATGGTCATACATATTTCTGTGGACTTTCTGGAGAATTATGCTGATTAAACGGTTTCGTATAGGATTTCAATTAGAATTTTCTTTCTCTTGCAATCAGTCACGGTAAAAAACAAGGTGTGTAACGAGGTATTCTTAATTTCAGACTACGGACAGCAAAGAAGCAAGCAGCCTAAATGGTGGCATACGAGCAAACAGTACACCTGAAGTGAAATGTTGCTGCCGCTCATGGACCTTTGCTAGGCCGCTGTCTATCGTGAAGAAAGTGAAGGGAGTATGAATGCATGCAATGGGTTTCGGTGAAACCAAAAAGTATTACTAAAACCCACCATACGCAAACACCCTCAGAAAATTAAGCTGCCAGCTCGCTTTGTAACTACTCAGACGTAGATTTTCTGCTCATTGTGGTAGTACCCGGGACGGACCGGCCCGCGGCTGTAGACAGACAACTGTCAACAGTGTGGTCTTACCACTAAGTTTAGTAATACCAAGATCAGAGGCAAGTTATTGCCTATTGAAGGTGCAAGACTACAGAGAATGAATACGGAATCCAGTATAGGAAGGAGCGGGGCATTTGTACTTGCGACTCTCTCGTTTCATCAGACGTCGAATTTCTAAGAACGTAGTTCTGCCTCACGGCTGCAACATTCAATTCTAATTCTTTTTTTTTTAATAAGATTACATCTGATGCTTTTAGTATTATTATTATTTTAATTCTTATATTGCAATTTTAATTTAATGTATTTTAATTTTATCTATCTACTACTATAATAGCTTTTAAATAAATCTTATTAATGTTTTTTTTATTGTAATTTTATATATAATTGGTTTTTAGTAATAATTCCTATATGAATTGCTTCATTTCAACGCTTAACTGAACTAGTTTTATTTAAATTTGTATGCCCTTTTTTTTTTTTTTTTTTGTGGGTGGGCCGCGGTCGGCGCGCCTCCGCACCACTCCGTCTGGGGCGACAGAGGGGCTTAAGCACGCAACTCCCGCGACCCACCCGAAAACCACGTCGCCTTCGTCGTTGGGCCGACCACTGGAGCAGCGTTAACTTGTCGTCAGTGGTCAAATTTGTATGCCCTAGAGGCAAACATAGTGAACCAACTACTAGTATAAGACCATTTATGTACCTACCTATATTTAACAAATAAATATTATTCTATTCTATTAAGAATTATGAGCAGTGTGGCTCGTATTATATGGCTACTATCCACTAACCTTGAAAATTCTTCTGCAGGAAAACAACACCCATATCGGCTGGTATACTGTCCCAGCCACACGCGCTCACCACGTAAACGCCTGCCTCACGAGCAAGGTCATTGTAACGTAGCTGCATCAGCTCCATGAACTGGAATAAAATGATTATGTGAATATAGCCACCGCTGGTAATTAACGAACTGTGCGTTGGAGATTAATAATATACTTTATTTTTTGTAACGACAAAGCTCTGCAATAAGTAAATAATCCTTATATTGCGGGGAACTTTACAAACATACATATAAGTAACGAATACAGATTACATCCAGAATCAGTGTTGTCCTGTGTGGGATTCGAACCCGCGACACTGGCGCGGTAGGTCGGTATCTTAACAACTACATCATCTATGACTCAGAGCTGTCCCAACAGTGATAATTATTATAATTAGATCGTCGACAAAATAGATTCTTCACCTTTCACATAAGGCACTGAAACATTTGGTGGTTTCGAGCCTCCTCCACAATAGGAGGGAAATTAACCAACATATGGAAAATGCATCGTAATGGTTCCTGATATTTACGCGAATATTATACATCCTTACTAATATTATAAATGCGAAAGTAAGTTTGTTTGTTACGCTTTCACATCACAGAACCGATTTCAAAAATTCTTTCACCAATGGTAAGCTATAATATCAGGGTGTAACATAGGCTACATTTCATCCCTGTGTTCCCACGGGAACGGGCACTACGCGGGTGTAGCGACTGAAACTGAAGCGAAGCGAGGGTGGGTTGCCAGTTATAAATAAAACCACTATATGGATTTTATAACTACACTAAATTTAAATAAACGTAAACTAGTTTTATTTACAAAATACATCGTACTAAAAGGTATAAGGACTGTTGGCCTTGGGTTCTCGTTACGATAACATTTCGCAAATTCACATAATTTATCTATACAAATAAATAAAATTGAAGTATCTGTTTGTAATGTCAAAATACTGGGTATTTTCCTGCTGTCTACATGTATAAGAAGAAGAAAGAAAAAAACATTTATTCTGTTCTCGTTTGATTTAATAAAAACACAACCGAATAAAAGAGCTTCTTACATAAACTAAAACAATTGCAACGAGGAACAAATAAATAATAGTTCAAAAAACCTAAACATAAACGCTTTTAAAGAAAATCCAACTAAAAAATAGAAAATAAATTTTTAAAAATTTGAATTAAGAATAGTGTATACATATAAGAAAAAAATATTTTTAATTGTAAAAAAAGCGTGGGGTGCTTTTTGGCAGTGGTGGGCAAATTTTTTTTTATGGCGGGCTACAAAGTTTAAGAAATTCTAGAGGAGGGCCAGCTATAGAAAAATGCATTTTGTATTAAAGCTTTTTATAAACAAAATACCTTTTACTTTTACGCCTTGTTAGGCGTGTGAGACATATGGAATGGTTTTTGATTTTCCATAATAGTTTAGCTTCACCGATAGGTGAATAGAATAGAATAGAATTTTCCAATAAATAAACTAATATCTGATACAGACTGCCGAGATAATTATAATTATGGCAAGTTAATTATGAGATAATGAAAGCTTTTTAATTATAAACGTCAGATTTTATTTTTCGCGCCAAAATGCTGACTAGAATATTTAGGATGGATGGATTCTCGGCGGACCGGATTAAATACATTCGCGGGCCGGAGTTGGCCCGCGTGCCGTACTTTGCCCATCACTGGTATAGGGTTTAATTTCAAATTTGCTAACTCTTGTATAAATGTTATATGCATATTATATCCCTCAGTCGTCTTTTACGACACACAAAGGTAAGAAAGTGTGGTGAATTGTATTCTCACTCCGTCATCACACAGATTATATCATATAAATGGACCTTGAATAAGTTATCGCTATTTTTTTTACATAATAAAAATTTTATTTGAAATATTATGTTCATAAAAGGTTGTGCCGTGTGGTGACGGAAGAAGAATATAACTCACCATCCCCTTTCTTGCCCGTGGGTGTTCTAAGCGACGACTATGGGAAAATATGCAGATAACTATGCAAGAGTAGGAAAACTCGAAATAAAACCTTTTCTTTTTGGGGGAAGTGGGTTACGGTCGGCGCACTCCTTGCCCGACTCCGTCCGGGGCGACAAATGGGCGTAAGCACGCACACCCGCAACTCACCCGCGCGGCACGTCGCCTTCGTCCTCTGGTCGACCACCGGAGCAGGGTGACTTGACGTCAGTGGTCGGCCGACGGAATACCCCTTATTTGGGGTACCCTCCCATCGACCGACATCCCCCCCTCGGGGAGGACGTCGATCTTTCCACACGCAGTCGGCCTCTCGGCGGGTGATGGACTAATTCCCCGGTAACGTCACCCGCGGCCTCGGCTAAGGCGGCATGACGCGCAAACACTGTTGGGCTAGTTCCACCTCCGTTATGGGAGAGAAATTGACTTACTGCACCACTGTGATCAAACGTGGCATAGGGTTTTGTATCGAGATTTTCTTCTCTTGCATAAATGCTATATGCATATTCAATCCCTTAGTCGTATTTCACGACAACCACGGGCAGGAGAGGTGGTGGTGAATTGTATTCTTTGTCCATCACCACACGGCAAAAGCATGAGCATTTAAATGCTTAAAAAAATTAATGTTTTTAATTCATAGCCTAGCTAGGTATAAAACATTGTGTGAAAATACATTTGAATAATAGTGAATACTAATGTAACATGACGTCAAAAGGTGACCTTACTAAAAAAACTCTAGCTTCTACCGTTTATATATTTTAGACGGATATTAAGGCAGGCATAGTGAAATACAAAAAATAATTAGCGTCGCCGAAACAAAAGAATTACATAAATTCTTAAATTATGACTGCTTCCACAGCAGTTGTAATTTAAGATTTTTTTTATTTGATACTAGCAGACGCGGCGAACTTCGTACCGCCTTTTTTTGAATTCTGGACAGTCTTGAACGTGACTCGTGGCGTCGCCTCTATCGCGCGGCGTTGAGAAAGCTACGCCCTCCTCCGCTCACCGAAATTTTCCAACCCGGCCTCCTCATCAGGATTGTCGAGGACCTATTCCCACCGCGGAAACCCCTAAATCATTGCTTTGCTGGATAGTAACCGGGAACCACACGGCCATGGACACGCAGATGGGGCGGCAGTGGCGCATATACGTGTTAAATCTATCACTCTCCGGCCATACGATTTACCCTAATGGGTGCTGGCACTGGTCCTTGAGCACTTAGTACCACATCTCCCAGGTCTGTACAACGCTTGAATAGCGTTTGCCCAGTTCCCTGGATGTTGGAAGGAGAAATTGGTGCTCCTGTCAAAAGTGGGACGGTTGCCGGCCTCGGCCAAAAACATGTTAATATAATGGAATTATTGATAATCTAACTGGATTGAATTTATGAAGTGTTATACATATTTCCTTAATCCGCAACTTTACGCCATTTGTAGGAGGCTGATAAATCGTCATCATCGTCTACCGACCTACTATATCATGCTGGTCATACGTGTTGGTATAGGGTTTTATGCAAAGTTTTCCTTCGCTTGCATAGATATCATATTCATATTTTATCCCTTAGTCGTCTTTTACTTCACCCACGGGCAAGAGAGGGGTTGTGAATTGTATTCTTACTCAATCACTGCACGGATAATACTAAAACAAAGCTGATAAATATTAAAAGAAAATAATTAAAAAAAAAAAGGCAGTAAAGATTATTCGTCCATTCTGGACAGGCTAAAGCTATTTAATTTACCGCTTTTTCTTATCGAATCCAAAACCTTTTTTAATCTAGATCTACACGTAATTATGCCAAAAATGCCAAATCCCGACGGGACGAACATCAAATGTTTGACAGGTAAGAGGAACAGTTTGTATGGGAAAATAAAATTGTTTTTAGTATTTTACTCGCAATTTCTCCATATTTACTCACCGTTTAAACCTTCCCTGGACTTCCACAAATAATTCAAGACTAAAATTAGACAAATCGGTCCAGCCATCTTCGAGTTTTAGCTAGACTAACGAACAGCAATTCATTTTTATATATATAGATACATTTTGTCTGTTTTGTAATCATCTCGACTCATATATGTCCCACTGTTGGGTTCGAGCCTCCTCCACAATGGGAGGGTATTTGATCTTATTATACCATGCTGATCAGACAGGTTGGTATAGGATTTTTTTTTTCGAGGTTATCTTCTCTTGTTGCTGCTTATATGAGTATTTTATTTTAGTCATCTTTTATGACACCCACGGGCAAGATGGTGCATTGTTTGTATTATTATCCGTCACCACACGTATATGTATTAGGTGTAGGTCACGCGAGTGACTGGACCGGGGTTTAGTTCTTCACCCGCCGAGAGGCCGACCGCGCGACGGTGACCGACGTCCACGAGGCGGGAGAGGAGGGTACTCCGCGATCGAGATATCGAGGCGTCCATAAATTACGTGAGGTGTTTTTTTAAATTTTCTGTACCTTCCTCTCCCCTGGTGAGATATCGTGAGATTTTATTCAACCCCCTCCCCCAATCTCACGTGAGATTTTTCAAAATGTGGGTTTCTTACGTAAACGCGTTGGATTGTTATTGTAAAAAGAAAAAACAAAATTGCTTCGTGCTTTTATTTACAACTAGTTAAGACTAGTAATCAATATTGCTGAGAGTTTAATTGTAAGTTTAATAAAAATTTAACAATTTTTTTTGTTTCAATCAGAAAAAAATTGCGTGATATTTGTCGAGACCCCCTCTGTCTCCAACGTAAGATTAGATGAGATTTGACTCGAAACCTTAAACATCTCACGTATTTTATGAACGCCCCTATTTCATTGGGCCGACCACTGAAGACAAGGAACTCTGCACCGGTAGTCAGCCCAACGACGAAGGCGACATGCCACGGTTGGGTTATGGGGCCGCGCGGCGTCTCTCTGTCGCCCCGGACGGAGTTGGACGGCGAGCGAGCTGACCATAGCCCAAACCAAAAAAAAGGCGTAGGTTACTTATCTATGCACAATTGTGGAGGAGGCTATACCCAACAGTGGGGCGTATATGAACTGAAATGATGAATGATAATAATTACTTACGTTTGGCTCTCCGCTAACATCAACATAATGCGCCTTCTTCTCAATTGCGGCCTTCACCACAGGCTCTCCATAAAAGTGATAAGGCCCGCAACAATTGATCACCACCTTAGTTTGAGCGCACATATCTTCAAGCGACTTCTCATCACCAACATCGGCTATGATGATCTTGACTCCAGACAAGTCTGCTCCTATAATCATCATCAATGTTTGGTATAGGCTTGCCCGCAAAGAGAATTCCACAACACACTATAGTCAGGCCTGCTAAGTATCCTAGGAGTCATCATTTTGGAGACTGGACCGGGGAGATAGTCCGTCATCCGCCGAGAGGCCGACCGCGTGAGGAAAGACCAACGTCCCTCTTTCGGGGAGGTTGGTCGATGGGAGGGTACTCCTCAAGGGATATTCCGTCGGGCCGACCACTGACGTCAAGTCACCCTGCTCCGGTGGTCGACTCAACGATGAAGGCAACGTGTCACGGGTGGGTTACGGGTGTGCGTGCTTACGCCCCTCTGTCGCCCCGGACGGAGCGGTGCGAGGAACGCGCCGCCCGTAACCCAACCTCCCCAAAAAAAGGAGTCATTATCTTTTTCAGCTCGTATACGTCCGGGGTGACAGAGGGGCGTAAGCACGCACACCCGTAACCCACCCGTGACACGTCGCCTTCATCGATGGGGCGACCATCGGAGCAGGGTGACTTGACGTCAGGGGTCGGCCCGACGGAATACCCTTTGAAGAGTACCCTCTCCTCGACCGAGGTCGCCCCTCGGCAGGTGACGGACTAATTCCCCGGTCCAATCACCCGCGGCCTCTGCTAGACTGCCCATACACCTAAGAGATCATTTAAAAGATAATCTTATAACCGATGTTATTCATGTCATGGTGTCGCCATGACATGAATAATCGCTATTAACGTAAATCTTTTGAGGTAACACACGAACAGTGCTAATCTATACAAGTAAATTAAATTGAAGTGCCTGTTGGTAATGTCAAAATAATGGGCTTATTTCATGCTCACACGGTTATTTGCAGAATACCTATGCTTAAAAAAGGGTTTAAAAAAAATTATTTGTCTGTCCGCTTGTCTGTTTGTTATGGGTAATCTTCAAAACGGTTGCACCGATTTTGATAATATTTTACTACCAGTTAGCTGTCACAAGGGTAACTAAGGCTATATTTTATTCCAGTATTCCCACGCGAATGGGAATTGCGCGAGTAAAGCGACCAAAACCGAAACTAGGACGGATTGCTAGTAAACAATAAAAATAATATACTTTGGTATAAAGATAAGGTAAAAAGAATTTAAGACGCATGCATCGTTTGCCAAACCACCAAAGCGAAATAAAACTATTTATAGAAGACTAGCAACCCAGTTTCAGTCGTCTTACCCGTGTAGCTCCCGTGGGAATACCGAGATATACTATAGCCTATGTTACTCCCTGATATTATAGCTTTCCATTGGTAAAAGAATTTTTGAAATCGGTTTGGTGGTTTAAGCGTGAAAGCTTAACAAACAAACAAACTTACTTTCGCATTTATAATATTAGTAAGGATACTAAAAGACTCATAACTGCACTGTATACCTCTATAAAAATTCAAGGTAAAAAGGTAAGACGTCAAAAATGCTAATAATATTATTGGCAGAATATAATCTTCGTAATAAGTTTTTCTTTTTTTGCCATCTTTTTAGGTTTCCGTACCCAAATAGTAAAAACGGGACCCTATTACTAAGACTTCGCTGTCTGTCCGTCCGTCTGTCTGTCACCAGGCTGTATTTCAAGAGCCGCAATAGCTGAACAGTTGAAATTTTTAAAATTATGTATTTCTGTTGCCGCTATAACAACAAATATTAAAATAAAATAAATATTTAAGGGGGCTCCCATGCAACAAGCGGGATTTATTGCCTTTTTTTCATCAATCACTAATAATACTTAATTAATTGTTAATTAGTGATCAATGCCTTTTTTGCTCAATATCGTTAATGACAATAGGGAGGCACTTGTTTACCTAGTCAATGGTACGGAACCCTTCGTTCGCGAGTCCGACTCGCACTTGGCCCATTTTGCATTTTAAAAACACAATGATTTTCATAACAATTTGTGCTTTTTACCTATTTGATAATAATATAGTAAAAACATTTAAAAAGACCAAATATCTACTGTATATTTTAGAGTCGTAAATCGTAAACCTACATAGAAGATAATATTAAACCTATTTACTCTAAAACTTAAGAATTTCAAAAACTAAAATCAACATAGAGTACTTTATGGAACGAAGCAAATGCAGTTCTACAGATGCCACGAAAAATGTGACTGTATTTTACATGCTACAAAGTTTAATTTGCATTGCTCCTACTGAATCTATATTTAGTTCAATACCATAGAGTATTTATGCATCTGGCGGAAATGTTTATTTGGTATATCATCCATAAAATCGATGAACATTGACAATTTTATAGTTATCTATTTCTGCTCGCAACACCACTCGCGTAGATACGTATATATAGATTCTAGTTACCCGTAAAATGACGGATTCATGACGTACGGTGTCCTACAGCGGTAGGTTGTGGGGCCTACCCTGTGGGACATCGCTTACATCTAGGTGTTGAAAGGTAGTCCCCAAAGCTGGGCGTAATCTGCTACAGTGACGATACACTCGTCCCAGCCCGGGGCGGGCGTCTAGAGGAGGTTTAATTGTATTTTACTACTAGCAATCTGTACAAAGAGTAATTTAGGCTATATTTTATCACAGAATCTTCATTCGCTTGAAGGCTCGAGCAATTCTACCACCGGATCGAAATGCGGCCATAATCTGAGAAAATCAGACAGGAAACTCCGCGAGCTCCTCTTTTAAATTACTCCTTTGAAATAAAATTGTATGTATAAATTACTATTGGCTCTAGAGTGATGCCGTTTGAATGAATATATTATACAATAAAAAAGACGGGACCAGATCCTACAATCGGCTCCTCTCAACCACATTAGAGAGAAGAGCGAGTCACTCCACGTAACTACCGCAAGGAGAAACCTCTTCAATGAAATATGTGGTGTTACATGACACATACAACACACATACACGGACAACCGTTAGGGACGAAAGGTTCTCGAGTGGCGACCACGTATCGGACGACGCAGTATAGGACGCCCCCTCCACTAGGTGGACCGACGACCTGGTGAAAGTTGCTGGGCGTCGTTGGATGCAGGTGGCACAGAACCGCATTTTGTGGCGTAACATGAGGAAGGCCTACGTCCAGCAGTGGACGGCGATAGGCTGAAATGATGATGAATGATGACATGACACATGAAGGACGGATAGAACGATAATCTTACTCCACTAAACTTATTAGGCAGACTACCTCTACCAAGATACTTGACCATAAACATTACAGTATCAGGCATTATGACTAAATAGTCGTTAATATTTGTGACTAAATAGTCACAAACATTAAGTTCTGTCCGGTGTACACTGTACCGGTGGTTGGCCCAACGAGGGTTATGGGTTATGGGGCCGCGCGCCGCCCCGGACTAGGCCGGACGGCGGATACGCCGACCTTTGCCGAACCAAAAAAAAAACATTAAGTTCTATATCGTGTAAATATCGAATTTAAATTAAACATTTACCAGTTTTCTTGGCAACTTCCTCCATCACCGCATTAAGTTTCTTTTCAGATCTTCCAGCCACACCCCAAGCACCAATATTGTATTTCTTCACGAACTCAATCATATGAATGACGGTATACTTCCCAGTGAAACCCGTCGCCCCAAATATAACTGCATCCAAACGAGACATCTGTTAACATAAAACAACATGTTCTATAGGTGAAAAGGAAATTTTATTTTAGGTTGAAATTGTGTAATATAATTTTTTTTTTAATGACTACGCCCTGCACTAGGAAATAATACTTGTATTTCAGGGAATTTACAAACATAAATTAACGGACAAAAATTACTCCTAGATGCAAAACAACAATTTGTGGATCACACAAAGTGTTGTCCTGCGTGGGCTTCGAATCCGTGACATTGGCATGATAGGTCGGTATCTTAGCTACTACGCCATCTATGCAGTCACTTTTGTTAAAAATAGTTTTATTTCAAATATTCGCAATATCTGAATACTATTTTTATAAATAAAAAAAATAATGATGCGATTATGAATAGATCATTTCACTATACATCCTATTTCTTGCTATTTCGACATTGCTAAAGCCTTCGACGCTTTATACTAAATTACAATCCATAATTATGTTAAAAATTCTCTAAAAATCGCAATAACGAGGATTGTCTCTTAGAAAGAGCTGTCTATCTGATACAAAGTAGCTGTCCAGAAATCTTGCGGCGTTTCACAAAGATCAATCCTTTTTTTGTGGGCTATGGCCTGAACGCACGCTGTCAGTTCCATCCGGGGTGATGTAAGGGCGGCGCACGGCCTTACATCCCACCGTGTAAGAAATACGCTTCCGCTTCGCCATTGGGCCGACTACTGGTACCGAGTCCTTGACGTCAATTGCCACCCCAGCGGGTTACACTTTTGGGTACTGTCCGTCGACACTACCAACCGCACCCTTCAGCCGACGACTGTGTCTGCGACCACGGCTCTCAAGCACAGCAGGGTCGCGATCATCAAAAGTCGCCTCTTAAACCCAAAATGACCATCCGACATATTGAGGCCGACCTCTCTAAGCTCGGCCGCACCATACAACAACACAATGGGCCTGTAGGGCACGGCAGAGACCGTCCCAGCTTTGGCAGGAGTACCAGCATCTCCCTCTTTTAAACGCCCAGAAAAATGCTCAGGCGCTAGACATGCTTTGTACAGTTCCCTGAGGTGGCGGCCTAGGTGTTCGAGGAACAAGGTTCGATCCTGGAACCGCATCTATTCCTCTATTAGAATTGTATACTGAGCTATGTGCTGTTGTTACCTGCTACTCTGAAGTTACATTGCTCACAGCACGCCCAACAATCGATCTAGCTATGGTCGAGATGACAGAGGTCTGTTATCTTATTCTGTCACCACACAGTAATAATTTAAAAATAATAGAATAGGAATAGATTAAATAAAGTTCACAAAAAACTTAACAAAAAACGTGGGGGTTGAAGATAATAATCTTTATTCATATATGTATATCCAAGCAACTACAAATCTTTATAAATATAATTCTTCCATGTGTGTGTATGTAAACTCCTAAACGGTTGGACCAATTTTAATGAACTTTTTTGGGTGTTCCAGTAGATTCAAAAATTATTTACAATTTCAAAACCTTAATAAATAATTATAATTCATTTTTATTCTAGATACCTATACATTATGACTTCACACCTTGCTTATAAATTTGCATATAGCTAGCACATTTGCATAGTTTAAGAATTCAATGAGTCAGCGCTTAGGAATATCATTATCATTTCAGTTCATATAGTTCCCACTGTTGGCCTTCTCCACAATAGGAGGGTAATTGACCTACTATACTACATCGGACACACATATTTTACATCACCCGCAGGCAAGATAGGAGATGGCGACCTGTATTCTTACTCTGTCACCACATGAAATTAAGAATATAATCAATATATTCTTATTTGAAGGAAATGATGCAAATGTTTTAACAAGTAAAATAAAATTTATCATTATCCTGTTCTGGTGATGATATCTCAGAAAAAAAATTGTCAATAAATTTTCATGGTTTACCTGTTTAGTTTAAACCCCATTTCCCCCTTCACATTTCAAAGCATTCAGTAATGTTGAAAATTCTAAATTTACTTTCGTATTTATAATATTAGTAAGAATATTTAAGGTACAAAAAATTTGGTTTCTCAGCAATGTTTTCATTTAGAGTAGTAAAAGAATGAAATAAGTTATTGATTTGTTAATCAATCATTACTCTTCATAAACATATTGTAATAGAAATTGCACAATATTATTTATATCTATAAAGATAATGTGAACAATGTACTGATAAAGAAACTATTGATATAGTCCAAAAGTTAATTATAATCATCCATAGTAATAAACGTAAAACATTTTAATTTTGAGGATACTTTCAGCAGTCTAGAAAATTCTAAATTACATTCGCACAAGAAAACTAAAGCATATTTTAACTATTGCCTAATTTAAATTATTCTTTTTCATCCTCCAGCACATTAGCATCCATTATTGGTTATAGATCTCCGTAAAAAAATTATATAATGGCCATGCTGGGCAGGCAGTTTAATTTTTTTATTTTATCAAGCGAGTGCTTCTTGCCATATCACTAGTGACCTTTGCTAATTTTTACGACTCTCGTAAGAAAAAACGGGGTAGTAACAGACTATATTTTTTTAAAATATCATTACATTCGGTAATTTTAACTATTAATCACAATAATGAAGTCGTTTTGAAAAATCGACAATGCAAACACGAAAAAGGGTATAAAATACTCCCGTAAACATCAGGAATCGTTTTAATATAAATACATTAAATTTTGTTAGTACAAAAAATACCCGGCATCGAATACCCGCTAATTTTATAATTATTGAGAAAATATTTTTATGAAATGCAATTGTATGTACAATTGACAAATTATGATAGTACACGACTATACGGAACGTTATAAAGTTTCTGATAAGCAGCACGGATACTGATATTAATTATTTATCAGCAGCAATGCACAATAATGTTATTTATCCAAGTCAGCATTTGTAATATAAAAAAGTAATTTACCTTATTCAATAATGAAAATAACACCGCTGTTAAATGTGAAGGTGCAGTGTTCTAATATATTGATTATATTGAATAAATACTTATTTTAATTATTAAAAACAGAGCGCCACAACAATACCGGCAGAAGTCAGGCAGCGCAAAACATAAAAATTTAAAGTTAAATAGAGATGATCTCGATTTAGTAACTCGAGTTGAACGAATAGTACGATATTACTCGATTCAACTATTAATTAGCCACGGCTTCGGTGGCATACTGTTTCCACGAATTTCAATTATTCTTTAATTTGCTTAATAACATTTTTATTTAACAATTGATTTAACTAATGAAATTATTAATTTATTTGATGATAAAAAGAGATGACAAATACAAATGATAAATACAATTTTACATTTACTTAATGAATGTTTACTAAAGTGTGAATTATTGATAAATATTTAATTTTGAGGTTTAATTGTGCTACATAATCTCGTGTTGTAAATATTTAGATGCACATTTTAAATTATTTCTTTGCTCCAGTGAAATGATATCCTACAGCAACATCGGCAACTAAAGAACGACGATTAAAGCGAAAAGTGCGGATTAACAAAATCCGCTTGAAACCATTGAATCAGAGACGCAAGGTTAGAAGCACTACTCACCTGGTAAAATTACATAAATCCAAAAGGATTCATTCGAGCTACTGAAGTTACTGACTCGACTAAAATTTTGTTGTTTCCACATAGTTATTAATCACTCGCCAATCGACTAAAATTATAATCGAACTATCCTTACTAATATTATAAATGCGAAAGTAAGGATATTTGTTTATTTGTTACGCTTTCACGCTTAAACCACCGAACCGATTTCAAAAATTTTTTCACCCTCGGAAAGCTATAATATCAGGGAGTAACA
Organism: Lymantria dispar; assembly: GCA_032191425.1. Taxonomy (NCBI): domain Eukaryota; kingdom Metazoa; phylum Arthropoda; class Insecta; order Lepidoptera; family Erebidae; genus Lymantria; species Lymantria dispar. Next base: position 2,289,386 of record CM063449.1, read on the forward strand.
TTAGGCTATATTTTATCCCGGTATTCCCACGGGAACGAGAACTACGCGGGTAAGGCGACTGAAACCGAAGCGAAGCGAGGGCGGGTTGCTAATAAGTCCATAAAATCTCTCTGTGACAGTTGTCAACGAAACCGACGAAGTAAGATTGAACGAGTGACATGTTCACAATTTTATTTTGTATCACATTATATTTTAATTCTTTTCGTGACAGTTTTATTGCAATTGAAGTGCAATACATTATAAATATAAAAATATTAATATCCATGCCTAAAATGTACCTCGTAAATACTGAAATACCTAGTAAACATTTTATAGAAAAATGACGCTTACGCTCGTACAAGGTCATACTGGACTGAAAATAAAAAAGAGACGCGACAGTCGATTTAAGTAAATCGATAACCGATCTTTATTAAATTATTCATATAAGAAATAAACTCAATACAGTACCTATATAAAACCTTCAACATTAAAAAAAAGTGAGTCGTCGCTCAGGACGCCTAGCAGATGTGAAACATCGAAATTATTTATACAAGTATATTTGCATAAAAGAATAGATTACGACAGAACTAATATGGCATAAAGTATTGAATAAAATAATAGGATTTCCATTATTATTTGAAATATTACACACAAATAAAATTAATCCACCGCACACTGAATGAATTCTAAACATTTATTTTCATTAGTATACATTATAGATAACAATTTACTTTAAGTTCACTAGATGACGTTGTACAAAATTTTAAATCGCACCATGGTTTCGTTACAAAAATGTACTTACATATCCCGATATTTATTTAATAGTTAATCAAGAGGGCACCGCGAGGCATGGCGTTAAACGCCACACGACCATCGCGGTCACCCTCGCCTATAGATGTTTCACATCAAAAAATTAAAACAGACAGTTACATTATATAACACATAAATTGAATTAATTAAACATTAAAAAACTACTTTTTATCTCAAAGTAAATGATAATATTATGTACGCATTATTGTCAATAAACTAAATATGTTTATTCATAAAAAGTCGCAATTGGCAAATATGATAAATGTTATAGCAGGAACGCTCCAGTGATGATGATAATAGTGACGTGGACCTTGATTGTACTCCTTGCGAATAATTAAAACAGTCAAAAAACAGTTTTTGTTTGAAATAAATTCAAAAACAAAATCATTGATGTATTTCAATTATAATAGAAAATCACAATTATAAAAATAAAAAGTTTTATGGATAAAAAACTACGAACTTCATCGTAAGCGTGACAACACTAGGGACAACTGTCACAGAGATCAAGCTTGAGGTTTTTGGCGGGAATCTGAAGTGTCATGTGGTGTTCTTGTATTATATTCAATATCTTAGTGTTTTAACGTGTTATGTTAAATAATCTTGATGGCATTTTATGTAATATATAGCGACAGAACTGCTGAGGTGTAGTGAATATGATATAAAACTGCTATACATGCCTTTTTGTTTCCACCAAAATTCTCAGTAGATTCCCCTAACAGTGGCCATTACACTGTTGGAGGCGACACTTGACTTACTGACGGACCATTACTGACATGAAGAAATTGATAATTTGAAAAGAAAATTATAACTCGACACTGGCAAAAATGGCTTGTATTAATAGCTGATTGCCAATAACAAAAAAGAAGAAGAAGAAGAGATCAAGCTTAGGAGTTTTTGGCGGGAATCTGAAGTGTCATGTGGTGTTCTTGTATTATATTCAATATCTTAGTGTTTTAACGTGTTATATTAAATAATTTTGATGGCATTTTATGTAATATATACCTAGTGGCAAAACTGCTGAGGTATAGTGAATATGATATAAAATTGTTATACATACCTTTTTGTTTCCACCAAAATTCTCAGAAGATACCCTTAGCAGTGGCCATTACACTGTTGAGGGCGACACTTTGACTTACTGACAGACCATTACTGATATGAAGAAACTGAGAACTTGAAAAGATAATTATAACTCGACACTGGCAAAAATGGCTCGTATTTCTAGCTGATTGCCAAGACAAAAAAGAAGAAGATCAAGCTTATTTTATGGATTCTTTCTTCTTTTTTATTTAGTATTTGCAATCGGCTACTATTCCGAGCCCATTGTTTCCAGTATCGATTTACAATTCATTTCATAAATTATCAGTTTGTTTTTGTTGTTGTTTTTCGTTCTATTCTCAATCAGCTACTAACACGAAGAATTTTTGTACTAGTGTAAAGCGACTAGTAGGCTTTTTAGGTGGCCATACACGTTACAACAGTCGCAAGGACAGTGTTCGAAATATTCGTATGCGGCATGGGTGATTGCCGATTTATTGTTCTTAATAATCGAACCAAGGTAAGCTCTATTGTCATACTGATCAAATTTTGCTACATAATTTCACTTGTCGTAACGGGAGTGTTGAAGTAAACGACGATCGCAGGGATTTTGATTTTTTTAATATAACTATTATTACTCTGAGACCAGTGTGCCTACTCTTGAATTTCGATTTCAATCCTAAATTCAATCGCAGCTCGAATTTGAGCAAATTTTGTATTCTTGAAAGCGACACTAGCCCATGATTGGAATCAAATTCGGTGGAATATTTTTAAACTAAATGAATTCGTCTCTCGTCAATTAAGTCAAATATTTGCTACTCCCGACGTGATTTTGACGTAGTTTAAAATCGTTAATATTGCACAATTTCAAGAAAGCGTCTTTGTGGTGATTGAATTTCGTTAACTCTATTAATTTAAAATAAGAAAATACGACACATTTGATGAAAATAACAACAGCAAACGCAAAGAATGCATTCTCGATTTTGTTCAAGAGTACCAAATATAAGTTCGGTGAGGTTGGAATTGAATTGGATTCGAAATTATAATTGATTTCAAGAGTAGGCCCACTGGTTTAAATTGTATTGTGATATCACCATTTCTTTCCTGTAGGATTCCTAAATATCGTCCCGATATTACATGACGTTCCTGATCCCTCACTTCTTTACTTCCCTCTTATTATCTCTTCATATAGATGGTATCGTTGAAACATTAAAGCTTGCTGAAATAACTTCTAACAAAAGTGTCTGGATATTTATATTCATGAAGAGTCTTTCGTCTATTCATGTGCGTCATAGACAGAAGAAACAGTTATTCTCCACATTCGTCTTTGTACGGCAGAATGTTAGGTAAGATAAGTGTGTAGTTATGTATATTAACAATAGGTGTTTTCTCTAGAGTTATTTCATAAAATAAAAGTATTTTATTAGAATAGACAGGTTGATGTGCCTTGTTTGAAAGGCATCTTAACTTGTGGTTTAAAATGAATTTTAAATGTTGTGTACGGAATTGTAATGTGTTCTAAGAGGGAAAAGAATAGTCATATTTAAATTTGATCATGTTTGAAAGATATGTTCTAGAGATGTGCGTCTATGAGGTCACTCTCTCACCCGATAAAATTAAAACCAACTTAATCTATTCGAGTCATTTAGTTACTAAAAAACTCGACTAAAATTTTGTTCCACAGTGCTATGGCCACATTGTTAATGATATACTTTTGGCAATTTTGATGACAAACGTAGGGATAGGAAAATGAAAAATTATATCGATATATACAGAGTAAAAATATCGATATTTAGATATATCGATACTTTTACCTACTAGCAGGAGTGCCATTATCGACAAAAATGTCAAAATACTCAAATGTGAAAAAACTTAACAGATATTTGGTAGTTTTATTAGTTTAACTCGTCAATAAAATACATATTTACGTATTATTAGTACAATAACAGTTAAATTATTTGTCAATAAGTTAAACAAATGTTTCTTAGTCAAAGCAATACTCATCACATATAGACATCAGAAGCACTCTTTCTTTGATATTCTTCCCGGTTATTTGCGTTTATTGTCTGGTACAATTAAATTAACGGCCCAAGCGTATATTAAGACGTTTTAAAACTATCGAATTTAATATTCAAAAATAAATATCGTTAATTCGGGTTTAAATTATTATCGTCGCTCTTTATCTGCTGTTTTCTAATAGAATATCGATGATTTGACATATTGGCATTTTTTTGTCCTTTCCTAGGCAAAAGTAAACAATTGTAAAGCACTTTTACATCGTAATCACTATATCCTAACAACTCCTTCACATCAGATTAGATAAATTATCATTAAAATTATTTGATATATCATCTGATAATACCAAAATATTCAATATAATACAAGACCAACACGTAACACACGGTCATGCCAGCCAAAGGTTCATACTACGCTGTCACAAACACAATGGCTTGTGCACAAACTAAGTAATAGGTATAGCCTTGTTGCTGTGATAGAACTTATGAAGCTTGAGTAGGGACACGAAAAAAGTATCGATACTTTTAGGTAACGAGTACTTTCCTTTCGATGCCGATGCCTCGCATTCGATACTTTCACTCAATAAGTACTTTTTGGCAGGTATCGTATCGAGTAAATTGTAGACATTATATTTTAAACTTGACCTTACGGCTCATGTTCACGGTAACGTCATGTAGTACAAAGGGACTCGAAGTATTTCCATCCGTTCACAGGTGTTCAATTCCTAAAAAGGAGCTCATTACGGGTATCCCGCAAAACTTGGTGTTTTTAATAAAAAATAGGCTTGAATGCAATTGTTTATAAGTTATCACTTCCTCCTAGAACGTAGCTAAATAAGTAAAGCTCATCACGACAATACCGCAATGAACGAACTAGTAGGCAACTGAATATTTTTTTACAACCCCGAGGTTCCTTTGTTTTGGGTAGTCAGCGCACCCAACGCCCGGCTCCGTCCGTAGCACGTCGGCGTCGCCTTCGTCGTTGTGCCGACCACCGGTACCGAGGACCTTGTCCTCAGTGGTTGGAATACCCTGAGGGGTACCCTGTTCTCTCGACGTCCAGGACGCCTGTCATCGTAGCGCGATCAGCCTCTCTGCGAATAGCGGACTAAAACCCCGGGCCGGTCACCCGCGGCGCGGGTATTTAGGTTTAATTGAACAACTAGAAGTTGTTCAATATCATATAGAAAATAAGAAACTTATAAAAAGCAGAAAATATTTATTAATTAACAACAATATATACCTATTCAATCACTTTAATAAGTAATATTTAATGGCAGACTAGTGGCTTATGAAGTTCAAAAATGAACTTTAATGGTGCACTCATCTTCAACAATAAGAAGATAAATAGATTTAGCCTATTATTTCGTAGGTTGAACGATATTCCATTTTAACATACAGTATTATTTATTTAGTTTAAATTATTTAACTATTTTTAATGATCAAATCGTAGAAATTTTCAGTCCCGTACCTGTCTTAATTGATAAATAACATGATCACTAATTCCAAAGCGAGTTCACTACACAATCACAGGCTGAAACTAGATATAAGTATTTAAGTACGTTTATATATTCTGGGTATCGATGATTTCATAATTGAGATTGTTCTCAACAAGTTTCTTGATGAGATTTGTGTTTTGGAATGCAGCTCCCGTGGTCAACACACCGCCGCTGAAAACAAACGTTTGATCATTTGATGTAGTGATTTCTGATTTTTACGCGATTCCATTTTAAATAAAACTAAACATTACAAATAAAACTTCGCTGCGTTCATGGTCACCGGTGAAATTTCATGTTTAATAATAAATTACCAAAAACTTATTAATTCATATAAAATCAATATATATAGCAAAATATTTTTTCGTGTGGTGACGAAATAAGAATACCATTTACCACTCCCTATCTTGCCCATGGATGTCGTAAAAGACGAATATGGGATATAATATGCACATAACATCTGTGCAAGAGAAGGAAAACTCAAAATGAAATCATGTACCAATATCTCTGACCAGCATGGTATAGCAGGTCAAATTCTCTGACATTGTGGAGGAGGCCTGAGCCCAACAGTGGGACGTATAAGAGCTGTGACGATGAGCAATAAATTTGTATTACAAACGTGGGTAAAAAATTGTATAATTAATTCTGTAGCGGGTAGATATAAATTTCTGTAATAACGATGATTTGTTGGATGTAAGATACCAGTCCTCCCCTGGTCATGAACGCTGAAAAGTGTTCGAAACGTTGGGAAATTAAAAATTTACACTAACTGTTGCTTACAGACTTTAAGGGACCCCATGGTCAAAGACAAATTACAGACAAAATAAATAATATTGTGTTATCAAGTAGTACTTCCGGCCTCACATATACGGCTAATTCGAGTACATTTTAATTATCAACCGACTTGATTATAGTTTAATTGGTAATTTTGTAATTCAGTAAATAGTTGAGTCATATCATATAGTTTATATTTCTGTAAGTAGATATAGTTTTCATATAATAGGTGCCTTCCGCTTTCAGGTTCTGGCGCGACTACTAAATAGTGCTTATTGTTATAGACCTCTGTACTTTCTTACACTATGTCCATTATTCATTCCTAAAATCAACATGTTTTTAGATTCTTATTTTACTGATTTGTGATTTCATCATCCTGATACCTCTTCGTGTCAACTTCCGCCGTAATAAATATTTCAGCATCACCGTCCCACTGTTGGGCTCGGGCCTCCTCCACAATAGGAGGGAATTTGACCTACTACACCATGCTGGTCAGACATGTTGGAATAGGGTTTCATTTCGAGTTTTTCTTCTCTTGCACAGATGCTATGTGCATATTATATCCCATAGTCGTCTTTTACGACATCCACGGGCATAATAGGTGGTGGTTTGTATTCTTACTGCGTCACCATACGGAAGAAATGTTTAATGTTATATAATCCTGTTTAATATTTGCACCTTAGAATAATAACATATAGAAGGTAAGTCCACGCACAAAAAGTGAGGCATTTCAATTGGAGCCTAATGGAGTCTACGCCGGAACAGTCCCGTAATGTACAAGTCATTGCACTGCACGAACGTACGCAACTCTTAAAAAATAAATAGGTAATTATGACGGCTTGTGCATTCAAATGGTGCCACAACACTTTTGAAAAACTTAAAAAGGTTTTTAACATTACTTTTAAAAGTATTTCGACGATTTATGTTAATAAAAACAAAATTTGATTTCATAATTTGTATAGTGGTTTCCGTGTGTACGTGTGTAATCGTCTGCCCGCCATTAGTATTTTTAGATTCAAATTTCAAAGTTCGAAGTACTGACACTATCCTTCTATACGTTATTATTCTAAGATTTGCACGTAAATCATTATTAGAATAATAGGCATGATGACTAATTTTGAAAAACGATTTTATAATATTCTTAAATAACCACTATTACCAAAAAACATATTATTTTTGCAATAAGTACGGTTTCTTTAGAAATAAATGCTATTTTAATTAAATGCATTTAAATTAGCGCCAAAACGGTGCCTAGTGTCTTGGCGGTTGGCGTCCGCTTGTGACGTCACGTCTATTTACTTGAGTTGTAAATGTAAGGGAATTAAAGCAAAAAATCCGATATATTTTATTTAGACTTTAATTTGAAAGTCTATAAGTGGTGTGCGGTCCCTCAATGTATTAATACATCAATAAAACTCATAACAAACTGTTTGTTTATGTGCCACACAATAAAACAGTAAGATATAGGTAAGGCTTAATCTTGCACGGCGAAATTCAAAGTCATAAATTTAAATAAATAAATAGGAGACTATTTGTTTCTGTGAAGATCATTTTGACGTAAGTAATTACTTTATATCGTATATTTTATTTGGTGTGTGATTTTATATAACTGCAGTTTAATACCAAGTTTACAAAAGCATTATTTAAATAACATATTTTTAAATAGATTTTAAATTATTGGTGTTAGAAGATTATTAATCAATATTTTATTTACATCGTAGTTTTGACATTTCTAAATTCTGCTGAACAGAAGAAGTCTTTGTTTGATGCTAGGTACTCTCCCAGCATTAACAAATCAACTCTAGGCAAATTAGAGCTATTTGCCTTGGTGAATCCTTCTTCCATGACTTACATTTTTAGTAAGAACACAAAAGTAAGCAAGAGATCGATAAAAATCACGAAATACTCTTTAAATGCAAGTTAAAACAATTAATAAGTGTAACGATCGTAGGGTTTCGTACAGAATTTGCGATGATAATGATAGGTGCACATAGGAGTGACGTAACTCAACTTGATTGGTGTTTAGCTGAACATGGCGGACTTGTGTATTTTGTAGTTTTATTTTATTAAATAAATTAATAATCTCATCTTATAAAAGAAAATAAATATTTATTCCAAGATATATTCTTTGTGTTACAGTAAACACATTATTTTAGTGATTTTTGGTTACTGTCATCATGCCCATTAATATATTTTATATTTATTATCTATTAAGTATGTGAATTTAATATTAGCTCCAGTTAGAATATCTTAGGTGATTCTCATTATAACTTCTATAAAGGGAATTACAAATTAGAAAAGTACAACGTGTTTCTTCATTGTCGCCGCCACCTTCGCCGTTCTTCATTCTAGAATTGTGATAATTTATTGACGTTAATGTTGCCTGCGATAAGTATGCTATTACTAGGTATACTAATTTTCTTTATACGAACATTTTGAATACAGTTCATTACCCTTCACTTTTCGAGAATGTGCGAAAAACTAAGTGATATAGGTAACTTTTTTATTTGTAACTAGCAACCCGCCCTCGCTTCGCTTCGGTTATAGGTTATAGTCGTTTTGCCCGCGTAGTTCCCGTTCCCGTGGGAATACCGGGATAAAATATAGCCTAGTTTACGCCCTAATATTATAGCTTTCCATTGGTGAAAAAATTTTTGAAATCGGTCCAGCCGTTTTGAAGATTACCCGGAACAAACAGACAGACAGACGGACAAAAATTTTTTAATTGCTATTTTAGGCATAGGTGTCGTGCAAATAACCGTGTGAGCATGAAAAAAGCCTATTATTTTGACATTACAAACAGACACTCCAATTTTATTTATTGGTATAGATACGCTTTTTTTTTATTGCAAACTGTGGCAAACGAGAAACAGTACACCTGATGCTAAGTGTTGCTGTCGCTCATGGACCTTTGCTAGGCCGCTGCCTACCGTGAAGAAAGTGAAGGGAGTGTGAATATCTGCAATTAGATTCGGTGATACTAAAACCCACCACACGCAAACCCTCAGAAAGTTGGGTTCTTTCGCTCACCGAACGACGCGCAGTAACAGATTGCTACTATTCGGACGTCGATTTGCTGCAAGAGTGTAGTACTACCCCGGATGAACTGACCCTCGGCTGTAGACAGACAACTGTCAACAGAGTGGTCTTTCACTCTCAAACTTAGGTACTACTAACTTAGTTAAGCATATAATCAATGCAAAATAGAAGAAAAACACAAGATAAAAACTTATTCCAACTTATCTCATTAGCGTGGTATAAAAAGTTATTTATTCTTCCATTGTGGATAAAACCCACGCTTAATAATAGGACTCGGAGATCCATTTGCCACGAGACTACCTTACGACACCAAACAAGCTAGCACATTTGTGACTGCAGACAAAAAAGGGTAGTCCTGCCAACAGAAAAGCTTAGATGTTCCTATGTACCCGACTAAGATTTTTTAGTGGTAGGACAATGCTTTTCTTAGTAACCCGCCCTCACTGGCTTCGGTTTCAGTCGCCTTATCCGCGTATTTCCCGTTCTCATGGGAATACCGGGATAAAATATAGCCTATGTTACTCCCTGATATTATAGCTTGGAATGAATTTTTGAAATCGGTTCAGTGGTTTAAGCGTGAAAGCGTAACAAACAAACAAACTTACTTTCGCATTTATAATATTAGTAAGAATAAAGAAACAAAATGGCGTTCAGAAAATCAATGGCGTAAATATTATTATCCACAGAATTATTACATTAATTGTGAAAAGTACTCACGATCCTGGCAATTGTTGTCTCTCCTGAATAATAGTGGTTGCACATGAAAGCAATGCAACACAAGTCGCTCCGTAAGCTGGATTGACGCCAGTTACCTGAAAGGGAATATAAAGAAAGACATAATTTAGATAGTTATATCGGTTTGAGAGCCTTCAGCGCTCACCCACCAGTTTAGATAAAGTTCTCTCAACTATCTGTGGCTAACAACTTAGTCACATAAAAAATAGATACTTATGTCTATTTTGAGCAGTTTAAAAAATATAAAAAAATCGACCAAGTGCGGGTCGGAGTCGCGCACGAAGGGTTCCGTAATATCATTTATAATAAAACTAAATATTCTGTGAATAGTTAAAGCGTCTACCTGTCACCGTTATTAAGTATCGAGCAAGAAACGGTAAAAAAATCTAGTTTGTTGTATGGGACCTAAGGGAGGCCATTAAATATTTATTTTATTTTATTTTTAGTATTTGTTGTTATAGCGGCAATAGAAATACATCATCTGTGAAAATTTCAACTGTTTAGGTATCACCGTTCTTGCGATAGAGCCTGGTGACAGACGGACGGACGGACAGCGAAGTCTCAGTAATAGGGTCCCGTTTTTACCCTTTGGGTACGGAACTCTAAAAATCATCCCTGTATAATTCGTATTGCATTCGAATTAACTTCATTTCTATTATGAATGGCAAATTGATAAACTTCGACGTATGATATAAGGCAAACGACAATTGATTTTAACACCATTTTTTTAAACTAAAATGAATTAACTTTAAAAACATAAAATATTTAATTAGATAGGGCATTGGCTTTTCCTTATGAGATAGTAGTAATGATAACACGAACAAATCTAATCATTGCTATTTACAAGTAATTTTAATAAATCCAATGATTTACTTTATTTTATAGTCCTGTATTTAATAAGAAGCTAATTTTTGGGAAAACAATATTTTTACTGAATAGTGTAGCAACATTTGATGCCAAACAACCGCCGACTCCAATCAAAATCGCCCACAGACGGCGCAGTCAAATCTTGGTGTTATCTTTCTCACTTCTTTGCTTATGAGCTATTGGTCTCCTTTCCTCGTAAATAGTAGATTTCACAGCATTATCTATACCAATAAATAAAATTGGAGTGTCTGTTTGTAATGTCAAAATAATAGGCTTTTTTCATGCTCACACGGTTATTTACACGACACCTATGCCTAAAGTAGCAATTAAAAAATTTTTGTCTGTCTGTCTGTCTGTTTGTTCCGGGTAATCTTCAAAACGGCTGGACCGATTTCAAAAATTCTTTCACCAATGGAAAGCTATAATATCAGGGCGTAAACTAGGCTATATTTTATCCCGGTATTTCCACGGGAACGGGAACTACGCGGGTAAAACGACTATAACCTATAACCGAAGCGAAGCGAGGGCGGGTTGCTTGTTATAAGTATTCTTATCATTAGTGGTGGATATTATATTATATTCAAACGATTTATAAATTTGACTATATGTAAGTGCCCTCAAATTAAATCAAATCATTTATTCTGCATAGGCCCCAGAATAAATGATTTGATTTAATTAAAAAAAATTCGAAATACGGCTAGTTATTGGTTGCCAAATCCTTCTGTTATTAGTTTATGTGATATTACAATTACTATATTATATCTATTCTGCTGTCCAAATTTTAAAACATTACAGTACAAACCTTGGCGACAACTTTCTTATTAGGTTTAGTGTTCTCAATATCAGCACCATTCTCCCATCCCTCGCCGATCAAATCGAAAGTAAAAAATGTATTATTCATAACTATATCTGTAGGTCCACTTTTGGTTACATAACCGTCCGTATAATATTTGGGATGATTCAGCAGAGAATTTCTTGAACAAGGCATCTTAGCCATGAGGTTGAGGAAAACCATTTTGAAAATCAATTTGATCGATGTCCAGAAACTTCCGGATTTGAAGTATGCATTGAACTGTATGGGACGCTCTCGTTCCTGTTCGTGTCTAAAGCGTTGCGTCCTGTATACGACGCTTTCATCAAGCCCCTTAAAAGGTAAGTAGTATTCATCTGCTCCCTCTTTCTTGTGTATTGCTCTGAATAAAAATAATGAAATATCAATAGCGTTATTAAATTGATCATCAATCAAACATTATCATCATAGCTCATATACTCGAGCCCAGCAGTAGGACATATACGTCCTACTGCTGGGCTCGAGTCTTCTCCACAGTGGGAGGAAAATTGATTTACTATATCACGTTGGTCAGACGTATTGGTATAGGATTTTATTTGCACGCGCCAGGAGCGCAGCTTCGATGAGGCGATCCGCCGCCGGCGACTGGGACGGCGTAGGCGCGATACCTGCGCCTCATGCCGCCCTTGCCGAGGCCGCGGGTGACGTGACCGGGGAATTAGTCCATCACCCGCCGAGAGGCTGACCGCGTGAGGAAAGTCCGACGTCCTCCCCGAGGGAGGGATATCGGTCGATGGGAGGGTACCCCAAATACCAAATAGGTGGTATTCCGCCGGGCCGATCACTAACGTCAAGTCACCCTGCTCCGGTGGTCGGCCCAACGACGAAGGCGACGTGTCGCACGGGTGGATTGCGGGTTTGCGTGCTTACGCCCCTCTGTCGCCCCGGACGGAGTGGTGCGAGAAGTGTGTCGACCGCAACCCACCCCAAAAAAAATAGGGTTTTATTTCGAGTTTTGCTTCTTTCGTAGATATTATATGTAATTTTTATCCCCCAGTTGTTTTTTACGACACTCACGGGCAAGAAAGGGGTGTGGTGAATTGTATTCTTACTCTGTCACTACACAGAGACATACAGACAGATAATTACATGTTTTAATTCGAGGCTGTTTTAATTAGCTGTTTAACATTACCAAACAGAAGATCAACCGCCATCTGTTAGCAAATCCTAACAAATATTATAGTTTACATAAAAACTTATATAGTAGGTACCTAATTGGTAAATGAGAAAAAATAAAACACGTTTTATAACGTTGTGAATCATTCGCAGGAATCTTCTAGACCCATGCAGCACGAAACTAATCTATCGGCACTCAATATAATATGATATTGTGAATGCACTCACTTTGGACAAAGTTTCGGTGTTAATTTCGGCAAAGGTTCCGGGTATAATACCTTCCTTAAAGGCGGTAGCTCGCTGGTGCTTGCGATACTGAAAAATGATTCACATATATAACCTATAAATAATGTTACCACCAAGATTATGATCATCGATCCATCCACTAATCAGTCAATCGAAGTCCATTGATGGACATAGGCCTCCTCATAAACGGAATATAATAACGTAATTGTCAAGCTTCGTAGGTGGATTGACCGTAGTTCGTATTATAGAGATATATCTGCTATCCATTTTCCACGTGATTGCCCAGCCGGTTATTATTATTACACACACACACACACACACACACACACATGTAGGTACTCATATTAAAACAGCAAGTACGTCATATAAAACACATCCTTTTCATCCATCACCATCATTATCATCCTGCTCATACCCTAATTACTGGGTACCTATTGAGCTGACCGACTCAATAGGTACTTTTTATGTTGTACATATTGCAAAGCTGCCGTAGCTGAACTAACCCTGGTAGATGTAAAGCTCTTAGTCGTCGACACGAAAGTAAAACGTACGACACCCAAGAGTAGTCTAGGGGATAGTAATATTCGCAATTGCTAAAATAAAATAAGTATTGCATAAAATTTGCAGTGTGGTACTGCAAATTTTATTCGTTAAAGTTGTTATTTATTTTATTTGTTTTCTTCTCTTTTCATTATTATATTTTCTCTTACTTGAAAGACTTCTTACTGTAGAGAAAAGGGTTTGCTGGAAACCAGTTTTGCATAGTTTCTATGCACCACAGCTAAGAGCATTCCCCTGTTGTCAACTTAACTAATATTAAATAATAAAAATTAATATTGTATTTATAACCTAATCTAATATAATATAATCTATACCAATAAATAAAATTGGAGTGTCTGTTTGTAATGTCAAAATAATAGGCTTTTTTCATGCTCACACGGTTATTTGCACGACACCTATGCCTAAAATAGCAATTAAAAAATTTTTGTCTGTCTGTCTGTCTGTTTGTTCCGGGTAATCTTCAAAACGGCTGGACCGATTTCAAAAATTCTTTCACCAATGGAAAGCTATAATATCAGGGCGTAAACTAGGCTATATTTTATCCCAGTATTCGCACGGGAACGGGAACTACGCGGGTAAAACGACTATAACCTATAACCGAAGCGAAGCGAGGGCGGGTTGCTAGTATAATAATATAATAGCTGTGTGGTAGCGGCTTCGAATACTACCAACCCTTGCTTTGCTCGTGGGTGTCGTAAAAGACGACTAAGAGCCCTAGATTGACCCGGACCAACTCCATCTGGTACCATTTGGGTCAACGATTACATTCCCAAGGAGGGTTGACGTCAGGCAGGCGGCCGGTCATAAAAGTCATTGCCGAAACTTTTTGCAATATGTCAAAACAGATGACATATTGCGTCGACCCCAAGTAATTGGGATAAGAGCAAGATGATGATGATGATGATGATTTATAACCTAATCCATATCAGCATACGTCACCATCATCTCAACTCATACACGTCTCCTTACTGCACTCGAGCCTCCTCCACAATAGGAGGGAAATCGACTTAATATATCATCTGGACAGACAGACGCATTGGAATAGCCTATTCTCTTTTTAGTTCTAGCATAGATGCGAACTGCATATTATATCCCTTAATCGTCATTCGCTACATTTAAGAACAGTGGTGTTAAATTGTATTCTTAATCCCTCACCACACGTGCAAGTTTGTAATTATTAGACTGTTATTCAACATACCCGTATACCAGAGACTCCCACGTCCCATAGTTTATAACGCCGCGTCCTTCTGATTTCTCCATGATTTCTGGTGGCACGTGTACGCTTAGATACGATCTTATGGAATTTACAGTGCCTAGAATAAATATATTTTAAAAATTAAATGTTCTTTAAAAATTTGAGTCCATATTAACAAGATTTTTAGCTAAGTTACATTACAAAACGGCTTTCTTAGAATTTTTCAGTGTAATCAGTGTAAGTAAAAGTATCGGGGTACGAAATTTTTATGAAAGTTAGTACTCTTCTTCAGTGTCCACTATTAGACAAAGGCCTCCTTGTAATAGGGATAATGCCATAACCCTGTGTGTTAAATCTAGTAAACTTTTTTATTGTCAGTTGCGTTGGAGAAAGTACTGCAAGTACGCCAGCAGTAATGTTCATAGTTTTAGAGCAGGAGCCATCTATGACAACTTTTGTGAACTGACCAACCAGAAAACTGGCCATCCGTTTACATAGACTCCGGGATTCCACATGATATGGTAGTTTAAATAAAAAAAGGGAGCCATCGCACAGGACGCCTGGCAGATGTGAAACATCGAAATTATTTCGTACAACTATATATGCATAAAATAACAGATTACGACAGGAACTAATATGGCATAAAGTATAAATAAAATATTACGTTTTTTTTCCATAAAATGATGATTTTTATTCAATAAACGTTTATTTTCATTTGTAGGTATGTGTTTAGGTTAATAATTTATTTTGAGCTCATTAGATGGCGTTGTACAAAATTCTAAAACAGGTTATGGTTTCGTTACACAAATGTACATATAGACGCGTAGCGTTATTGCCACGCCAACGATTAGGTTCACCCTCGCCTATAGATGTTTCACATCAAGAGGTCCTGTGCCAGACGCTATCGAACGTCTTACCTATGTCAAGGTTGAAAGCCTTGTATTTGACAAACAGATTCACGATCGCCCTTGTTTATAAGTTCAAAGTGATTGGTGCTACTCGTTTTCTTCATTCCTCCGCCAGGTTACTGAGGTATTTGTATTTTCAAAACTATTCATCATTGCATTCTTAAACCATTCATCTCAGCCCGTAAACGTTACACTGTGGGACTTCGCCATATTGACAGGACATTTGACCTACTATACAACACTGATCAGATGTATTGGTAAAAGGTTTCATTTCAAGTTTTCCTTCTCTTGAATCGATGTTATCTGCATATTTTATACCTTAGTCGTCTTTTACCATACCCGCGATTAAGAGAGGGGGTGGTAAATTGTATTCTTAGGTCACCACATGGAAAAAAATTAACCCTTTACCTCGTAGGAAAGTCATTAGTTTGCGATCTATTAACTTACCAGAAAAGTTCTTCTGCAGGAATACTACTCCCATATCAGCAGGTATGCTATCAAAACCACAACCGCTTATGATATATATTCCAGCTTCGCGAGCCGCCTCGTCGTAGAGTAACTGCATCTTCTCAATGAACTGTAATCATTACCATAATTTTTTTTAATGCATGTTGATTGCAAACGAGCAAACAGTACACCTGATGCTAAGTGTTGCTGCCGCTCATGGACCTTTACAAGGCCGCTGCCTACTGCGAAGAAAATAAAGGGAGTGTGAATGCATACAATGAGATTCGGTGATACTAAAGGCAGCACTAAAACCCACTATACCCAAACACCATCAGAAAATTGGGCTTTCGGCTCTCTCGCTCACCGAACGAAGCGCAATTACAAATTGCTACTACTCGGACGTCAATTTTCTGCGAGAATGTGGTACTACTCTGAACGGACCGGCCCGCGGCTAGTAGACAAACAGTAGATAGACAACTCTCAACATCCTATCACTATAAATTTTTAATCTCCGCAGAAATGGAATTGATGAAATGGAAGAATATGTCATGGCTGTCTGTAATACCATAGAAAGCAAATTTCCACTCGATGGAATATCTGCACGATAAGCAGGCTACATTCTTACTGCCTTACTAACATTATAAATGCGAAAGTAAGTTTGTTTATTTGTTTGTTTGTTACGCTTTCACGCTTACACCACCGAACCGAATTCCAAAATTCTTTCACCGATGAAAAGCTATAATATCAGGGAGTATCATAGGCTATATTTTATGCCCGTATTCCCACGGGCACGGGTACTACGCGGGTAAGTCAAATAAAACTGTTGCTGTGTGTGCTGTGTGGTAGCGGCTTCGAATACTACCAACCCTTGCTTTGCTCGTGGGTATCGTAAAAGACGACTAAGAGCCCTAGATTGATCCGAACCAACTCCATCTGGTACCATTTGGGTCAACGATTACATTCCCAAGGAGGGTTGACGTCAGGCAGGCGGCTGGTCATAAAAGTCATTGCCGAAACTTTTTGCAATATGTCAAGACAGATGACATATTGCGTCGACCCCAAGTAATTGGGATAAGAGCAAGATGATGATGATGATGATGATGACATGTGTAAATCTTACTACGTATATTACATACCCTAATTCTCGTTTTCTCTGATTAAGAGTTACCTATAAAGTATTTGTACAAATACTATAAAATAAAACTAAAAATAAAAGTTTAATAACCAAAATTAGACGTGGCGGTTATCGATTTAACAGACACATGATTACAAATAAATTTCGCTCAAAATTTATGTTTTCTGTGTTTGTGTTATATAAATCTTTTAAAACAAAGGACAATTTCAAGATATTACGTTACGGAATGTTAGTTTGATGCCTGAAAAGGAACGGTGAATGAGTGAGATGAATGTTGTAGTGAATGGTTAATTTATAGGGAATTAAAGTTGTTTTTTTTAATAAAGTTCATAAAAACGAAACGCTTATCAAAATTGTTAAGATGAACCTAGACGGTTTTTATCATTTCAGCTCATATATGTCCCACTGTTGGGCTCAAGCCTCCCCTACAATTGAAGGGAAATTGATCTACTATACCACACTGGTCAGACGTTTTGATATAGGGTTCCATTTCAAGTTTTCCTTTTCTTGCATAACTGTTATATGCACGTTTAAACCCCTAGTCGTCTTTTCCGACACCCACAGGCAAGAAAGAAGGTAGTGAATTATATTTAACTCTGTTACCACATAGAAAAGATAGTTTCATATCGATCAATTTATCAAATCCACTGTAATTGGCATAATTACCGAAATTTCGTTCCTAACGTCACGGATTGATTTCTTTTCGTTAATTGCTTGTGTATATATTCTCCAGCAATACAAGTAAGTATAATTTCCTTAGTGGGGGATGTTGTATTCATATACGTCCCACTGCTGGGATCGAGCGAATGGGAAGGAAATTGACCTACTACACCGCGACGGTTAGACGGGTTGGTATAGGGTTTTCTTTCAAGTCTTACTTCTCTTGCATAGCTGTTATATACATAATTTACTCACAGGTATGATAGGGTGTTGTGAATTGTATGCTTACTCCGTCACCACACGGAAAATGATAAATTAAAAAAAAACTTACATGTGGTTCACCGCTAATATCAAGGTAATCTGTCTTACTGCTAATGGCAGCCTTTACAACAGGTTCCCCATACTCCCGGTAAGGCCCAGCACAATTGACCAGCACCTTGGTCTGGGCGCACATGTCTACTAGAGATTTATCATCACCAACATCGGCTTTGATTATCTTCACGCTTGACACATCTGCTCCTGAAATAAAAGATATAACTAATGAGACCATAGATTTTTTAAAACGGGACACAAAAGCGGGATAAAAAAGTAAAGCAAGCATACGTCTGTTTGCAAAAACGGGACATTTTTGTTACGGCTAGGCTGGGGCCAGTAGGACAGACAGTCTGATAACAAGGACAATTTCGTTTTCAGATTATATGTCCCGTTGTCCTAAGCCCCGTATCAAAAAAGATTCGTTTCTATTGCAAACAAAGCATACATTATCATTTGTAACATTAGTGGAGACGAATCCTTGTTTTATTTTGTTAGATTTTATCTATTGCAAGTTCATAATTTTATTTATTGCAAGACTTCTCACTTGTGTAGAGGTTTTTAACTTTTAATTCAATATTTTTACCTATTTCTGGCAGTGTCCCGTTATGATTCAAAAAATTACGAAACAGTCGGAGTAATTACTCAAATGTCCCGTTTTGACGTAACAATAATATGGTCACATAAATTATTTATATAATTGCAATAAGAAATAAAAGTTAAGCTCGTAGACACATTATTTATGTTTTTGGCGTGATAACGTTTTATTATAAATGGATGAACGCCAGCTGTACGCACGAAGAAGCGTAACTCATTGTCACGTATCGCCTGAGCCGCTATGCAGGAGCTTATCTATGTACATAGCTATTAATCTTATATCAACAATCTACCAGTTATAATATAGCATAATTACGATAGTATTTCTTGTTTCATTCTGTTTATTATTAGACAGGTACAATAGCGTCATGTTGACTCGTAGGAAGATATATTGTTTAATGATATATAAAGTATTATTAAAGGTATTGTTTCAAGAGATGATAAACACGAAAGTGATATTGAAAGAAGAGTGTGTAAGAGAAATATGGTGAATGGTGCTTCGCGCACATTTATGGGCAGCCAGAGGCTGTCTAGGAAGGCTCGCCTGGCTGTGCATAAGGGCGTGCTTGTACCAACCCTGATGTATGGAAGTAAGAGCAGGGTATGGCAGAGGAAGCACGAAAGTGATGACATCATGGGACCATCTGTTAGGGTTGCCGTACTTTATTATAAAGTATTGTACGTTATTTTTATTAATTGTACTTTATTCTTTATGTAGGGAATAAAGTACGCGAAAATACTTTATTTCGCAGGAACTGATTTCTTGAGATAAAAATTAAAGACACTTTTTTTAAATTTGTATAAAATAGTAACATATTTAATGGCGATTCCTGCCACAGCAGCGTTCATATGGAGAGATTTGCATGTGATGTACAATATATTATTTAGTTTCACTTAAATTAATAGGGCAAAGATGCTGTGCAGATGTTTATTTGTGGTAATTATGTTTTTGACGAAAATTATGAAATAAAATCAATCGTACTTTATTTTGACACAATGTACTTTATTTTTCTAATTTCATTAACCAATGTGCTTGATTTACACGAAAAAAAGGTGGTAACCCTACCATCTGTGTACAACAGACTGCCCGCGGATATTGTCGATGCAACTACAATATATAGTTTTAAACGTAAACTAAAGGCCTGGTTACTAGAGCATAGTTTTTATAGTACTGACAAATTTTACCTTGTTGCCTGAAATATAATACGCCTACTATGAATTTTACGTTTTCAATAATGACATGAAGTATTTCAAAATGCAATGTATTCTAAATTTATGCACCTTTAATATAATTTTCTATTATTGTAAATGTATTATTAAATTTAAAATGTTTTTGTTCTATTATTTATTATTATATTGTAATTAAATTTAAATGTAAATGGATATGGAAATCTATGTAACTCAGCACTGACTTGTAACTTTGTTATAAATAAAGAACTATACTACTACTAATGCTCTGGATCGATGTTTGTTCTGAAACACCGATGTATCGATCTATCGTTATTCTTGATTTCGATATTTGCATCCCTATAGCAATTAACAGATGTATTGCTAGAGAGCCCTCTACATGATCAAATCAACTTAACACACTTTTTTCCATCCTTGTTACTACATCTACCTTCATATTACAACGTTCTCTAATCACTCTGTTCTTAATTTTATCTCTCAATTTCACGTCAATCATGCTCCTCAGCGTTCTCAATAATTGTTCGAAGTGTGGGTGTTATTTATGTTCATTACCATACAAGGGTTCCCTTCCAACATAAGGGTTTATTTCTTAGTAAGTACTCGGCTGTTTATCTCTACAATAATTGTTTAAAAATCCTAAAACATGTATTCAAAGATTATAAAGCGGTTAGTCGTTATAATTGACCTCGAGGTTGTCAAGAATAAAAACTTACGTCATCTGTCATTATCCGGTGTTTATCATGGTTTATGCAGTACCAGCAAGTTAGTCCAGATTTATAAGTTACTAGCAACCCGCCCTCGCTTCGCTTCGGTTATAGGTTATAGTCGTTTTACCCGCGTAGTTCCCGTTTCCGTGGGAATACCGGGATAAAATATAGCCTAGTTTACGCCCTGATATTATAGCTTTCCATTGGTGAAAGAATTTTTGAAATCGGTCCAGCCGTTTTGAAGATTACCCGGAACAAACAGACAGACAGACAGACAGACAAAAAATTTTTAATTGCTATTTTAGGCATAGGTATCGTGCAAATAACCGTGTGAGCATGAAAAAAGCCTATTATTTTGACATTTCAAACAGACACTCCAATTTTATTTATTGGTATAGATTCTGGTCATTATAACATCAGATTTTTCATTTAAAATCCTCATTGAACTTAGTAGTTCATATGTCATCATAATTTTTTTTTTTGGGGGGTGGTTTGCTGTCGGCGCGCTCCTCACACCGCTCCGTCTGGGGCAACAGAGGGGCGTAAGCACACACACCCGCAACACATTCGAACACCACGTCGCCTTCGTCGTTGGGCCGACCACCGGAGCAGGGTTACTTATCATCAGTGGTCGGCCCAACGGAATACCCCCTATTTGGGGTACCCTCTCATCGACCGACGTCCCCCCCTCTATGTCATCATCATCACAGCTCATATACGTCTGCTGGGCTCGAGCCTCCTCCATAATGGGAGGGAAATTGATGTACTACACCACGCGGGTCAAGAGGGTTGGAATCACCGCATCACCGCAGCCCACATACGTCCCATTATTGGGTTTGGGCCTCCTCCACAGTGGGAGGGAATTGGACCTACTATACCATGCTGGTCAAAAATGTTGGTATAGGTTTCAATTCGAGTTTTCTTTCTCTTGCACAGATGTTATGTGCATATTATATCCCATACTCGTCTTTTACGACATCCACGGGCAAGATAAGGAGTGGTGAATTGTATTCTTACTCCGTCACCACACGGAACGGGTTGGTATAGGGTTTTATTTCTAGTTTTCATTCTCTTGCACAGTTTTATATGCGTAATATATCCCTTAGGTGTCTTCTACGACACGCAAGGGTAAGATAGGATAGGGGGTGGTGAATTGTATTCTTACTCCATCACCGCACTGAATAAAAAATGATAACTGGTATCATTTTTGTGTTATATCGCTTTTGCTGTGGTGGTAAACACACCATATTTTTGACGTGACAACGTCTTATAATTTGATGGAGCTGGCTGCACACACGAAAAAACATGACGAATGCGGCGTTACCTTGCTCTGAGGCGTTCCATTTAAGGCTTGATCCATACAAAATATCTATCAAACAAATAAAATTAAAATTTTCTTTTGAAAGATGAAACCATTCCATCAGTATTTTCTTATGACGTTGTCACGTTCAACAATCGTCAGTAAACCGACTTTACAGACAACTGATTTTTTTGTCAGAAATTCACAATTAAACTGTTTCAAAAATAATTGAACCACATTTTAATTAAAAACAATAATGCACTTTACACTCATGTCCCCATTTACACAGTGACTAAAGGAGTCGTAGGTCACTTCGCATTCAGATCAACCAGTGAAATTTCGAAATCATATTTTCGTTTATAATATAGTAAATATATGTATAATGAATAAGTTTTTAAATGAACATGCTCTCAAAACATTTGGTTCAACGTTCAAGGTAATATAAAAAAGTGCACCAACATCTCGTACGGAAATTAAGTATCTTGTAATAAGTTTGGCTACAAACATCGAATTACGATGGAATTTACAAATACATAATTCATTTCATCATCATGGCTCATATACGTTCCACTGTTGGGGTCGAACCTCCTCCACAATAGGAGGGAAATTGATCTACTACCCACTGGAGAAGAAAGGTTCTCGAGTGGCGACCACGTATCGGACGACGCAGTGTAGGACGCCCCCCGTGGACCGACGACCTGGTGAAAGTTGCTGGGCGTCGTTGGATGCAGGCGGCACAGGACCACACTTTGTGGTGTAACATGAAGGAGGCCTACGTCCAGCAGTGGACGGCGATGAGCTGAAATGATGATTGATGATGACCTACTATACCAAGCTGGTCAGACGTGTTGGTATAGGTTTTCATATCAAGTTTTCGTTCTCTTGCATAGATATTGTATATATATTACATCCCTTAGTCGTCTTTTACGACACTCACGGGCGAGATAGGGGGTGATGAATTGTATTCTTCCTCCGTCACCACCACAGTAATATTAATAATTATATCTTATTAATTTTTCTGTGGTCACCACATGGACCTACCATGTGTATGTGTAAACCAGGCAAAGACGAGACGCAAAGGAAAGGTGACGTGAGGTCCCATTAGGTACCGTATACCCTCACTGTCGCTATTGAGCTGACCACTGGAACCAATTCGTTGACTTCAGTAGTAATTGTCCACATGCCTACTTTCTTAATATTTGAATGACCACGCTTTAGCAACACTGTCTCATATGATTGACATTACCACATATGGAGAGATATTAATTGAATATCTCTCAATGTATAATTGAAGTTGACAAGTCCAAGCAGACAATTAAGAAGTACCCAGCTGTTGTTTGTCTTCAACGTATAACCTTTAAAGGTCATCATTCTTTACACAATACGTACATTTAAAAACAAACAAAAAATACTTAAAATATGATTTCCAAATTTTTCTTTTAAAAACTATAAAGGAATAATAAAGAAAAAACAAATTAGAAAGAAAAAATAAAGACCAAGGCGGACGTTCAACGATCAAATCGAGGACGTTCTTAAGAAAGGTCAGGTTAAAAGTACTTTAAACCGAAGAACATGCATGAGGAGATTAATGAATGTGGAAAAGGCAAAAGAGGTAGGTAATTTGAGATCGTACCAAGTGAAGGGAAGTGGCCTCTGTCTACCCCTATGGAAAAGAGGCGTGAATCTATGTATATAAACATATGTGGTCGGCCCAACGTTGTGGTCGGCTCAACGACGAAGGCGACGTGGGTACGGGTGGGTTATGGGGTCGCGCGACGTTTCGTTTTCCCGGACGGAATGGACGGCGCGTGCTGACCATAAGCCACCCATAAAAAAAAGTATGTGAAGAAATAATTCAAATTATTGCTACAGACTATCAATAAAAATATCATATTAAGGAAAAATGATAAAGAAAAATATTGTAATGTCTCGTCCACCTCAATATGCTAAAACGTCATTCTATTTATTGCATTTGAGCTCATACACGTCCCACTGTCGGGCTCGAGTCAACTTCCAAATTTCTCTCCTATTGGAGAGGAGGCTAGAGTCCAGCAGTGGGACATGTCTGAGATGAAATGACGACGATACTTGATGTATGGAGTAACAGTAAGAATACAATTTACCAACCCTATTCTACTAACATAATAAGCGTAATCTCAGTAATTAAGGTAATTATCATTCTTAATCACACACGTAAGTCAGTTTTTTGTACGATTCGCAAATTACTAGTTTGAGTCTGTATGTTATTGTGTCTGTTAATTTATATGTTTGTAGTCATTCGCGACATAAGTACCTATGCCTATATTACTCGGTGCGGGCTGTAGTCCTTAAAAAATATAAGTATACTATATTTCTTCGCATTTTCATGTACAGACACGAAAAAAGTATCGATATTTTTAGGTATCGACTACTTTTCTTTCGATACCGATACTTTTGTACTCGATACTTTGCATTCGATACTTTTACTCAATGAGGGCTTATTGGCAGGTATCGTATCGAATACATTTTAGAAATTATCCATGTTAAACTTGACCTCACGGCCCACGTTTATGGTAACGCCATCTAGTTCAAACGTAATGAACCTTCTAAAACGTGGCTCGAAATATTATAATGCGTTCACAGACGGTCAAATTCCTAAAAAAAAAAGTTCATCACGACATAGATTCTAGGAAAAGTACTCAGTACTCGATACTTTGAAGTACTTTTGCTTCCATACTTTAATGAATACGATACTTTTTCTTCGATACGACTCAGGAGTAAGTACCTACAGTATCGATGCTTTCTTTTGATATCGTGTCCCTATTTTCAGGCATTGTCATCCATTTCTAAACCGGATTTTGATTTGGTTTTGTTTTGAGAGACCACAACCTGCACTAAGGAAATAATCCTTGTATCGTGAGGGACTTTACAAACATATAATTAACAACAAATTACATCCAGACTCAGAACAACAATTTGTGAATCGCACAACGTGTTGTTCTGCGTAGAATTCAAAACCACGACATTGGCACTGTGGGTGGGTATCTTACCACTACGCCGTCTGTGCAGACAAGTTACTTCAAAATCAATTACAAAATTCCAACCGGACAGACATACAAGAATGCGAGTAATTAAAAAGCATAACACAAATCAAATTGAATCAAATTTTGAGTAACCCCCAACACAAACTAAAATAATAATATAAAAAGTATTACGTTCTCTTCAACAGAAATAATCAATTAATTGTCATTTAACGATTATACTGGCACGCGTGAAGCACTTAATCGAGTAATCATACTGGCATCATTTTGGCCAAGAGCTGATACTCTTACACTGCTGGATCGATATTAACCAAACATCTAAGAACCATTACAAGGAAACTGGTTTTTAAATGAAAAAAGCCGCATCGATATCGGTCCATTTGTTTGAGAGCCACGATGCCACAGACAGATTGCGTTAAACTTATAACACCCTTATTTTTGGATCGCGGGTTAAAAAAGATTTTTTCCCTTTTCTTCTATCAACTCTTCAACGATCTAAATTTTAGATAACACCTAAGGCAATTTAAACGCTAATTTTACATGTTTAATGAACAAACATTAATCATACCTTGATATAAATTGCTTTAGAGTAGGGATGTGAAAAAATAATCGATTTTTATAATAATCGATTATTACAAAAAAAATAATCGATTAATAATCGATTTTTACAATCGATTATCAGAATTATAAAAATCGATTATTAATCGCTTTTTATTATTCGAAATTAATCGATTATTCACTGCCAGATTTCCTAACAAAAGGTCATCACGATTGTTTCATACTATATTAGAAAATAAAGCTCACATTTCCTAAAAAAAAAGGTCATCATAATCCTGTTGGGAGAAAAAATTGATTATTTTAAAATCGATTATTTATTTTTAATTAGACGATTATTTTATAATCGAATTATTTTAATGAAAAAAAAAATCGATTATTTACCCTCCAAGTCACACCCCTACTTTAGAGGTTACCTATAATTTAGGTTTCGTCAATTAAAATGAGCATATTTCAAAAATTACCTTGTATTTTTAGACCTGTGCGTAGGAAGTTCAAGGTTCAATTAATCAAACCTGTTTTTTGTTGTTGTCAACAAACATTATGTTATGATTCAACACTGGTTTATGTATTTATAACTATTTCATTATCATTATGGATATAACTTCAATTTATACTTTACAATTTACAATTCAACTTTAATTAAGTCACTTTTTAGGCTGGCGAAGTTGCGGGCAAAAGCTAGTATAAATAGCTAGGGAAATAAGTGGAATAGGGACTGCAAAATTTTATCTAAACATGCAACATGTTTATTTTTTTTTTTTTATGGGTGGGCTATGGTAAGCGCACGCGCGGTCCAGTCCGTCCGGGGCGATGAAAGGACGGCGCGCGGGCCCATAACCCACCCGTACCCACGTCACCTCGTTGTTGGGCCGACCACCGGAGCAGATGTGACTTGTCGTCAGTGGTCAAACATGCAACATGTACGTACCTGTTTTCTTGGCTAGTTCTTCTAGAAGAGAGGCAAGTTTGGGTTCAGATCTTCCGGCGATGCCCCAAGAGTCTATGTGGTATTTCTGAGCGAACTCAACCATGTGCATGACTGTCCGCTTGCCCGTGAAACCTGTCGCCCCAAATATCACCACGTCCAAACGTGACATCTGAAAATATAAAACTCAATTGACTTTTTATTTCTTCGGCTCTTATTTTTTAACCTAAATAACCTAAATATTCATTTTTTTAACCCCTGACGTTAAAAGAGGGGTGTTACAAGTTTGACGTTAATGTCTGTCTGTCTGTTTGTGGCATCATAACTCTCAAACGGATAGACCGATTACCATGCGGTTTTTTTTATTTTAAAAACAGTTTCCTTGCGGTGGTTCTTAGATATTTTGGTCAATATCGGTCCAGCAGTATAGGAGTTTCCTTTTCCAAAATTATGTAATGACGTATCAATTAAGTGCTTCACGCTTGCCAGTATAATCGTTAAATGACAATTAATTGATAAATCCTGTTGAAGAGTATGTAATACTTTTTTTATTATTATAACTTGTGTCGGATGTTATTCAAAATTTTTTGTTTTTATTTATTATTGCCAGTATCGAGTTATAATTCTGGAAGATGTAAATAGAATATATATGATAGAAGGATGGATGCAAAAGTAATGGTTTAGCAGAATACAGTAATATTTCACATGGAATTATTAATCATCCTGTTCTTATCCCAATCATTTGGGGTCTAAATAATAGGTGTTCCTTCTCCATCAAACATTATGCAAAAATTACAGCCAATAGTTTTATGACTGGTCGCCTGTATGACGTCAACCCTCTTTGAGAACGTAATTGCTGATCAAACGCCATCACATGAAGTTCCTTCAGACTGGTGTAAAACTCTTAATCGTCTTTAACGATACCGACAAATAAGGGTTGCTTAGTATTCATAGCTACCACATAGCATTTCATCATCATCATTACAGCTCATATACGTCCCACTGTTGGGCTTGAGCCTCCTTCACATTGATAGAGAAATTGACCTACTATACCAATCTGGTCAAACTGTTGGTATAAGGTTTTATTTCGAGTTTTCGTATCCCTTAGTCGTCTTTTACGATACCCACGGGCAAGAAAGTGAGTGATGTTGGTGTTCTTTTTTTTATTGCAAACGTTGGCAAACGAGCAAACAGTACACCTGATGGCAAGTAATGCTGCCGCTCATGGATATTTGCTAGGTTGCTGTCTACCATGAAGAAAGTGAATGGAGTGTGAATGCGTGCAATGAGATTCGATGATATTAAAGGCATCACCAAAACCCACTTCACGCAAATACCTTCAGAAAGTTGGGCTTCCGCCTCTCTCGCTCACCGAACGAAGCGCAATAACAAATTGCTACTACTCAGACGTTGATTTTCTGCTCAGTGTGGTACTACCCCGGACGGACCGGCCCGCGGCTGTAGACAGATAACTGTCAACAGTGTGGTCCTATCACTATCAAAACTCTTCTTCTTACCCATCACCATAGAGAAACTACACTTTTAATTGTATCTACTAGTAATTTCAGTGGAAACCAAAAATATTTGAAACAATACTATCTATACCAATATATAAAATTGGAGTGTCTGTTTGTAATGTCAAAATAATAGGCTTTTTTCATGCTCACACAATTATTTGCACGACACCTATGCCTAAAATACAGATTAAAAAATTTTTGTCTGTCTGTCTGTTTGTTCCGGGTAATCTTCAAAACGGCTGGACTGATTTCAAAAATTCTTTCACCAATGGAAAGCTATAATATCAGGGAGTAACCTAAGTTATATTTTATCCCGGTATTCCCACGGGAACGGGAACTACGCGGGTAAAACGACTAAAACCGAAGCGAAGCGAGGGCGAGTTGCTAATTGTAAATAAAACTACTTTTATGGATTATATCGTGTTTGTATTTGATTTATTACGGATCTATTTTTCCGTATTTATTTTCAGCGTTCAAGGTGCATGAACACTGATTTAGCAATCCTTAAAATGGAATTCAAAACATCGTAACGAATAACTTGCATATAACTTGGTGACCTCTGGGTCACCTTGTATTCGCAGCACTCGCATTAAGTTGTTATGTACGCTTATCGGCGAGACTTCCTTAACTCAATAAAAACATATGCATAAAAAACATTGGTAGGTATGTATTTAGAAATAAACTGCTTATTTTTTATAAGTAGAAAATATTATAAAGTTGGTAGGTCTTAGATACAAACAACATAATAAAAAATGAAGATACGATGGTAATAATTTAGAGAAATAAAATGAATACTATTTTTATATAAACCTCTCAAAATAGTTTATTATTCCTAAACTATGCGGGGAATTTATATTCTGGCAGTTTAATAATTTAAAATTATCTAACAATCTACCACGAGATCTGTATATAGCTTCAACGGAGGGGATACATTAATAATATTTTGTATAAACCTTTCGCTCGAAATAACCTGGGGGCACGACAGTGCCCCGCCAAGTCTAGCAAATACGCAACACTTGTAACATCCTTATCTCGAAATAATTCAGGGCATTTTTAACGCTTTATAACTTCATTGTAAATAAAACTAGAAGCCTGAATTTTTAGTAACCAAATAAGCATTATATACACATGGTATATTTCATATTTCATTCTAATTTTACTATACAATATAATTTAATATAATATGTATTACTTATGAAGTACATTGTGTTTTCAGGCGATGGCCAAGTCAATCTGTTTATTTAAAACATAAAAGAACTTCAGTATTGATATGGTCACTATAAGTAGTTGTAATGTTAGCTAATTACGTAATAACTTAAGATAGATGGTCCCTTAAGTAGGTCCCTTAAGTAGGGACTGAATAAATGACCGACTTGGTTTTACATGGATCTCACAACTTTTTTTGGTAGGAGAACTGAGTTGCGAGACTTGTTTTTTTTTTACAAATTATGTTTTTGATGGCATTTATTATTCTTAAACTATGCGGGGAACTGGCATTCTGTCAATTTAATATTTTAAATTTATCTAACAATTTACTACTCGACCGGTACCTTCCACTAAAAAAGCCAATAAGAAATAACCGGCTTATGTTTTCAAAATATGTATCTTTAATTATTGTAGAAAAGTATATAAAAAGTGTAAATTAAAAAGTAATTTTAAAGAGTATAGTAAAACAGTGGCACACTTCAAATGGGTAGGTTAAACTATTAACCTTAACTATTTCAGTTATTTCAACTTTTCGACGAAAGGCTAGTCAGGATCGACTCATATACATCCCACTGTTGGGCTCGAGCTTCCTCTTCTATAGGATAGAAATTAACTTACTAAACCACGCTGGTCAGAAAAGTTAATACAGGGTTTTATCTCGAGTTTTTCTTCTCGTGAATCGTCCACCACAGGCATTTTATTTATCTTTATCTATACAAACAGTAAATTACAAGTATCTAATATGAATATGAATATGTTCAATTAACAATTATCTATTTATCTATTTTCAATCTCAATTTTTTTGATTAAACTTATATAAGAGTGAATACGGCACCTGATACGTAAATATCTTTTTTAATTTTTGTCTATTTATTGCGTCCTATCTTCGGAACAGCTGAGTTAATTCTAACAGTAGGTACTTTCGGCTAAAGATTTAGACGGTCCGAGCGTGCGACTGAAGTTAAAGCATTCCAACCGCGCTGATTAATCCACCGGTAATGGAGAGGTGATCCCTAGATAGTGATCACTGATGTTTACGCGAGTATTACACTTTGTAAATATACTTTACGGAGTTTTACGCGTTTGTATTTGATTTATGATTACAGCGTTCATGGTCACGGGTGGACTAAGATGTCTCACGTCCAACAAGTCATTGTTATAACAAACATTTATAAATCTACCCGCTATAGAAATTATTTATTAAATTTTGACCCACATATTTGGTACAAATTTATTGCCCGTATAAGAAGAATATTATTTTTCTAAAGTTTATGGAGGTTCTAAAGGTTATGGAGCCAAGTGCCGTTCTTTTGTTGTCCCAAACAGATTATCCAAGGTATGTTCAAACCATAAACTGCCACGCTAACAAAAGCATTTACGGTCCCAAGAGGAAAACACAGTTACAAACAGGATAACACCCATAGAAATAATTTGATTGCGTATGTAGGTATAATATTCGAAACAATAAACAACAGTAATCATTATACTAATTATATAGCATATAATTAGTATAATTATTTCTAATTATACTAGCTACTACTATTATACTAGCAACCCGCCCTCGCTTCGCTTCGGTTTCAGTCGCTTTACCAGCGGCGTAGTTCTCGTTCCCGTGGGAATACCGGCATAAAATGTAGCCTATGCTACTCTCTGATATTATAGCTTTCCACTGGTGAATGAATTTTTGAAATTGGTTCGGCTGTTTAAGCGTCAAAGCGTAACAAACAAACATCCTTACTTTCGCATTTATAACATTAGTAAGGATAATTAGTATAATGATTTCTATATACAAATAAATAAAATAGAAATGTCTGGTTGTAATATCAAAATAAATAGGTATTTTTTCCGAGCCAAAAAACCAGTTTAAAAATTTTTTGGCTGTCTATTCCGGGTGATCTTCAAAACGGCTGGACCGATTTTGATAATAATTTACTACCAAGCCTATACAAGGAATCAGAATCATAATTATTATTATTTATTGCTTAACTTGTACATTGCATAACTTGTGCAGATGTTATTACAATTTCTAGTACTGGAACATTGTAGGTACCCATATCGGACGTGCAATATTAAAAATTTTATACATGTCAAAGTTATATAAGTTAGACTATTTTTCCTTTTAGAAAATCCTGTAAAATTTTGCCTGGTCCGGGATTAGAACCCGAGGCCATATCTTAGGAGTTATTGCAGATTTAAAATGTGGCCAAACGGCTGGCACTGAAGCAAAGCGAGGGCGAGTCGCTAGTCGTTAATATACGTACTAACTCTATTAACCTTACCTAACTAACCTCAGTCAACGTACTTATTATAGTGTTGATAACAATCATTCAATTTGTATAATTATATTTACTGAGAATTAAAATAAAACTCTCCGTGTGGTAACGGAATGAGATTACAAACAAGAATATGCATATAATATCTAAGAGAATGCAAACTCGAAATAAAATCCTGTGCGTCTGACCAACGTGGTAAATCAATTTCCCACCTACTGTGAAAAAGGTTTGAGTCCGCTGGACTCAAACAGTGGGACGTTGATATGATGATGACGATGCTGAACGCGTTGCGCCTTATGTAAAGGTTAAGTTGACACCGCGTGAGAAAAGACCGACGTCCTCCCCAAGGGGGGGACGTCGGTCGATGGGAGGGTATCCCACTAGGGGGTATTCCATCGGGTCGACCACTGATGATAAGTAACCCTGCTCCGGTGGTCGGCCCAACGACGAAGGCGACGTGGTGTTCGCGTGGATTGCGGGTGTGCGTGCTTACGCCTCTCTGTCGCCCCGGACGGAGTGGTGCTAGGAGCGCGCATACCGCAGCCCACCCTCTAAAAAAAAATGTTAAGTTGAGAAAAATGGGGTAAATTGTACTTCCTATTTATTAATTACGTTGTTACTATCATTACGTCTGACAAACGTAGTATAATAGTTCAATTTCCTTCCCATGGAGGAGGCACCAGCCCAGCAGTGGAACATCTATGGACTGATATAATGACGACATGACGATGAAAATTAAACTACATTTATATTCAAATCAATTATTAAATAAATTGTTACTATAGATTTATTTTGAGGTATATAATTGCGTGTATATAATTTGTAGCTATCGTACAATCTTAGATTAAAAACAAAGTTTCAAAGCATATTACAAACATCACATTATGAACCAAAAAATAACTAATCGATGCTCGTATTTTTAATAAAATTTGTTTGCTTAAAAATAGCACTTAACGATGCAAACGAGTTAAAAGAAAAAGACATCTTTATTTTTATTTGTTTTTTTAACTGTAAAGTGTCGAAAAATTTAAAACAGTTCAGGCTTCTTCAGCAGAAAAATTCATATTATATTCGTTCCTTATACATATAAGGTAAAAAAGTACATTTTGTAAAAACATTTTCATTTTTGTGCTATTGTTTTAGTTTGTTATACCTATTGATTAAGCTTTGTACTACAGAAATAAATTATTATTAATAACTATTAGGAATGCACAAGTAACCAAATTATAATTATTTAAACAAAAAGGCTCAAATTTGCTCAATGTGCTATGAAGTGGACTATGCTCGGTATTTCTCTAGGTGATAAAATCCGGCAAATGTAAATCCATAAAAGAACGGACATAACCGACATAGTCTTTTTGTGGTGGGCTATGATCAGTGCACACGACTTCCACCCACCACCTACCGTCATCCCTCTCCTCCGCCATTGGGCTGGCCAACGGCACCGAGGTCATTGCCGTCCGTGGCCAACCCGGCGGGATACCTTTTCGGGTACACTCCCTAACCATCATAGCCTGAAGAATTAGCACGTTACAATGGCAATGAGTATATCATATGATCGCTCGTCAAACTGACAACCTTTGGGGAGCAAAGGTTCTTGAGTGGCGACCACGTATGAGAGACAGAGACCAGAGGAAGCTAATTTATTTATTCCTTTAAAATTAAGTAACCTAAATATATTTTAAAGGATCTAGTGTTAATTACACTTGTCATATTTGCCGTGAGGTGAAGGAGTAAGAATACAATTCATCACTCCCTATCTTGCCCATGGATGTCGTAAAAGACGACTAAGGGATATAATATGCACATAATATCTTTGCAAGAGCAGGCAAACTCGTAATGAAACCTACCTACATGTCTGACTAGTATGGTTTAGTAGGTCAAATGCCCTCCCATTATGGAGGAGGCCCGAGCCTAACAGCGGGACATATGTGGGCTACAATGATGATGATGACTTATCATATACTTGGACATATAATTGGATATATTACTTTAGATCTATTAATGGCGCATCAACACCCGCCGAGACTTCATTGTCCATTGGGCAGTCCGGCTGGAGAGGCCTCGGTTCGGTGTCAGGACCGTCGAGGCCTTCCGGCCGGTGCTGATGCAGTGGCTGGAGCGGCGGCACGGAGTGCTTTCCTTCCCACTGGTGCAGGGATGCTTCGCCAAATACCTGCACACAGTCGTGAGGAGGGAGAGCACACCGTCCTGCCACCACTGCGATTGTGACGAGGACACGGCGCAACACACACTCGAGGTGTGTGCCGCGGGGGTGCGGATCGCCGTGAACTCGTCGCAATCATCGGTGCCGACCTGACGCTGCTTGGGAGATGGTCGCCAGCGTCGGGAACTGGGACGGCGTTGCCGCCTTCTGCGAGGCTGTCATTTATCAATTGTATATATTACTTTAGATCTATTAATCACTAATGATATTATGGTACGCGACTGCACTCCATAAAAATATGTTGATATTACCTACTGTAGTTCTGTGTGGGTTTAAATTCGATGTGAGGGCGACAAGGTCTGAGAGGCCGACCGCGTGAGGAAACACTGACGTCCTCCCCTGAGGGGGGGACGTCGGTCGATGAGAGGGTACACAAAATAGGGGGCATTCCGTCGGGCCGACCACTAATGACAAGTAACCCTGCTCCGGTGGTCGGTCGTGGTGTTCGGGTGGGTTGCGGGTGTGCCTGCTTACGCCCCTCTATCGCCCCGGTCGGAGTGCTGCGAGGAATGCGCCGACTGCAGCCCACCCCAAAAAAAAGTACCAGTGGTCGACTCAATGGGAAGGGAGTACGGTGGGTTATGGGGCTGCACGCCGCTTATCTGTCGCCCTGGACAGATTGGATGAGGTGTGTCCAGACCATAGACTACCACAAAGGCAAAGATTCGATATTTTCAACTTCATGCAATCTATATAGTGATAAGCAGATAAGTAACGCTTTTTTTTTAAGGGTGGGCTATGGTAAGCGCACACGCGGTCCATTCCATCCGGGGCGACGAAAGGACGGCGCGCGGGCCCATAACCCACCCGTACCCACGTCGCACTCGTCGTTGGGCCGACCACCGGAGCAGGGTGGCATGTCGTCAGTGGTCGGCCCGACGGAATACCCTTTCGGGTACCCTCATCTCTCAACTTCCCTGTCCCGGAAAATCGGTCGCCGTCGCGCGGTCAGCCCCTCTGCGGATGCCGGACTAAAGTCCCCGGTCCGGTCACCCGCGGCCTCGGTAAAGGCGGCATCAGGAGCAGATAAGTAACGCTGGTGAATATTTCAAAAATAACAAATAATGAATCAGTTATTTTGAGATAATTCGTCGTACAAATCTAATTTATGAAAGTGACTAAATAATTATTTAAATTACAACGTAAGTTATTAATATTAAATAGATCCACTTAAAAAGATGATCGATAAATCAATAATTTAAAAACATATTTCATAATATCCATACTAATATTATAAATGCGAAAGTAAGGATGTTGTTTGTTTGTTTGTAACGCTTTTACGCTTAAACCACAGAACCGATTTCAAAAATTCTTTCACCAATGGAAAGCTATAATATCAGGGAATACCATAAGCTATATTTATCCCGATATTCCCACGGGAACAGAAACTACGCGGGTAAAACGACAGAAACCGAAGCGAGGGCGGGTTGCTCGTATTTTATAAATAAATCGCTAACCCTGTGCTAATAATAATAATAAGACAAATTATTTACATAGGCTATATTTTATCCCAGTATTCCCACAGGAACGGGAACTACGCCGCGGATAAAGCGACTGAAACCGAAGTGAAGCGAGGGCGGGTTGCTAGTCATTAATATTTATTAAATTATCGGCGATATTAGCGCGAGCATCATATATTGCAAATAAAACTATTTTACAGATGTTATAGCGCTTGTATTTGATTGCCTGACGTTTCGAACACTTTACAGCGTTCATTAAATTATTTAGTTTAAATCATTTCATAATTTAAAATTACATACCTTTTTCAAGTTATTTAATCCGTTTAAAAACGTAATGAACTAATTCAAAAAAGAAATGAACGAAACACACAACAGGACCTTTTCAATGTCTTGTTAACAACTGACCAAATAGCCATAAACTTGACCGTTGCTTACAAATCGATACAAACAAGTCACGTCTAGAACATTTAAATTCTCATTTGATTTTGTAATTTTAATTAACTAACAACTTTAGATTAAGTATTACTAACAATAATGAGTCTTGGGTACTTGAATAAATATTATTATTATTTTCAACTTATGACACATACTATTATTTTGTTAAAACTATTTTAAATTGATGATGAGATTGCATTTATGATGAAATATTATTAATATAAATCATGTCTATGCCATCACCGTCTTTGTCCGCTGTTATTATACGATAGGGACCATCCATAAATTACGTAATACGTTAAGGCCCGAAGGGTGCGGCGGCACTCTTCTACGCCGACACGATCCGCCGTCAGCGACTTGGGCGAGTATCTTCAAATTCAAAACATTTATTATCTATAAACCCCGCGGAGGCACTTACATATTGTCAATTTTTTATATTTTTTTCTTAAAATTAAAATTACCGCCGCTGCGGAACGCGACCGCACTGAGAAGATCCGGCAAGAAATTCAGTGGGATTGTCTATTTTTTATTTATTTTTCTAATTTCACTTAAATAAAATTACATCTTACATTATGCTTATTAATAGTTCCAGTGTGATGTCATTCGAAATATTATCCTTACTAATATTATAAATGCGAAAGTAACTCTGTCTGTCTGTCTGTCTGTCTGTCTGTCTGTCTGTCTGCTACGCTTTCACGTCTAAACCACTGGACCGATTTTGATAAAATTTGATACAGAGATGGATTAAAGCTTGAGAAAGGACATAGGCTATTTTTTATCGCGAAAAAATGGGTATAAGGGGTTGAAATAGGGGATGACATTTTGTATGGAAATTCGTCATTTTCGATGATAGAACCACGAATCTTTGTATTAAGACACCTAATAATAAATAAATAAATATTTGTTCAAGCGTTTTGGAAATTTCATTTACATGGGGATGAAATTCAACCCCTAAAATAACAAAAAGCATACAGCCGAAACCACTGGGCCTAGAAACGTATTTTTTTTTTTACACCATCGTATTTCTTGTGGTGCACGAGCACTAGCAAAGGATTTTTGGAAATTCACCCCCTTAAGGGGGTGAAAAACATATAGTCTTTCACGTCTAAACCGATTATGATGAAATTTAGTACAGAGATGGACTAAAGCTTGAGAAAGGATATAGGCTACTTTTTATTGCGAAAAAATGGGTATAAGGGGTTGAAATAGGGGATGATATTTTGTATAAAAATTCGTCATTTTTGATGATAGAACCGTGAATCTTTGTATTAAGGCACCTGATAATAAATAAATAAATATTCGTTCTAACGTTTTGGTAGTTTCACTTACATAGGGATGAAATTCAACCCCTAAAATACCAAAAAGCATACAGTCGAAACCACTGGGCCTAGAAACGTATTTTTTTTACACCATCGTATTTCTTGGGGTGCACGAGCACTAGCAAAGGATTTTTGGAAATTCACCCCCTTAAGGGGGGCAAAAAACATATAGTCTTTCGCGTCTAAACCGATTTTGATGAAATTTGGTACAGAGATGGACTGAAGCTTGAAAAAAGATATAGGCTACTTTTTATTGCGAAAAAATGGGTATAAGAGGTTGAAATAGGGGATGATATTTTGTATGAAAATTCGTCATTTTTGATGATAGAACCGTGAATCTTTGTATTAAGGCACCTGATAATAAATAAATAAATATTCGTTCTAGCTTTTTGGTAGTTTCACTTACATAGGGATGAAATTCAACCCCTAAAATACCAAAAAGCATACAGCCGAAAGCACTGGGCCTAGAAACGTATTTTTTTTTACACCATCGTATTTCTTGGGGTGCACGAGCACTAGCAAAGGATTTTTGGGCGTTCACCCCCTTAAGGGGGTGAAACACATATAGTCTTTCACGTCTAAACCGATTTTGATGAAATTTGGTACAGAGATGGACTAAAGCTTGAGAAAGGATATAGGCTACTTTTTATCGCAAAAAATGGGTATAAGGGGTTGAAATAGGGGATGACATTTTGTATGGAAATTCGTCATTTTCGATGATCGAACCACGAATCTTTGTATTGAGGCACCTAATAATAAATAAATAAATATTCGCTCAAGCGTTTTGGAAATTCCATTTACTTGGGGAGGAAATTCAACCCCTAAAATACCAAAAAGCATACAGCCGAAACCACTGGGCCTAGAAACGTATTTTTTTTTTTACACCATCGTATTTCTTGGGGTGCCCAGACGGAGTGGTGCGAGGAGCGCGCCAACCGCAGCCCAACCCAAAAAAAAGGGGGTTGAAAAGCATATAGCCTTTCACGTCGAAACCACTTCACCGATTTTGATGAAATTTAGTACAGAGATAAACTAAAGCTTGAGAAAGGATATAAGGCTACTTTTTATCGCGAAAAAATAGGTATAAGGGGTTGAAATAGGGGAAAGTATTTTCTTTTTACGTCGTCTTATCGATTTTTGGAAAATCACCCCCTTAAGTGGGTGAAAAGCGTATAGACGAAACTCTTGGAGCTAGGAACGTAAAACTTTCTATGCAATTCTCTTTCTTTTGTTGTAAGTGAGCTCTAAGAAATTATTTTATTAAAATCAACTCCTAAAGGGGTGCAAAATATATAGCCGAAATCATTAGGCCTAGAAACATGGAATTTTGTATAAAGTTTCCTTTCTTGGGGAAAGAGAGATTTTTGCAATTTTAGCCCCAAGGGGGTGAAAAGTGTTTAACCGAAATCACTGAGCCCAGGAAGGATCATTTTAGTACACGGTCGGCTTTCTTGGATTACCCCCAGATTTTCTTAGTGCTCGCTTACCAAGCACTATGAAAAAATTTTTGGCAAGGATAAGCGAGCTCTAACAAAGAATTTTTGGAAATTCAACCCCTAAGAGGGTGAAAGTGTATAGCCAAAGATACCGGGCCTAAGAATGTGTAATTTTGTATACCGATCGGTTATTTGGGGTAAGCACTCACTAAGAAACAATTTTGGGCTGCCCCAAAAGGATAAAACACATATAGTCGAAGACACCCAGCCAATGATATATCATCATTATCTTGCTCTTATCCTAATTACTTTGGATCGACGCGATATGTAGGTACTCTTCTGCCATCGTAGATATATTGCAAAGGTTCTAGCAACATTTTAAGACCTGGCGCACGACATTGTTGGCCAGACGGCATCACCGGTCCAGGTCGATGTAAATCTTTGTCTTAGTAGTATTTTGCGATACCCACGAACAATGAAAGCGTGGTAATATTTCTAGCAGCTACCAGACAGTAAGTTACAATCAAGATATTATTCCAATTTTCTATCTCTACAAATAAATAAATTTGAAGCGTCTATTTGTCTATCAAAATAATAGGTTTTATTTATGCTCACACAATACGGTCCAAATTTTTTTGTCTGTCTGTCTATTCGTTACAGGTAATCTTCAAAATGGCTGGACCGATATTGATTATATTTTACCATCAGGTCTACCAGTCGTACATAAGGAATAACTTAGACTATATTTTATCCCAGGTTATATTTTATCCCGGTGTGGCTGAATTAAGTCGATTTTAAAATTATTTCACTAATGGAAAGCTATTTTTAAGCGAGTAACATATTTAAGCTTTTTTTATCCCGATATTCCTACGGGATCGGGTATAATGTCGGTGAAATCAAGGAAATTTAATGGTTTTATAAATTAATTCACTAATGAAAAGCTATATTATCAGTGAAAGGCTATTTTCATCCCGGTATTTGCCCAGGAACGAGAACTATACCGGGGGATGTCGAGCAATTTTTAAAATTCTTTCACCAATGGAAAGCTACCTATGTTGTCAGCGAGTAACATAGGCAATTTATATCTCTGATATTTCTGGGATTTACATTATTTTTTTTTGGTATGTGTGTAAATTTATAATATCAGCGAGTAACATAGGCATTTTTTATCTCGGTATTGGCATGGGAATTTCTACGTGAATGAAACTGCGGATGTTTGATTGATATAATTTTTTTTTCACCAATGGAAAAGTACGTTATCAGAGACTAAAGAAAGGCATATTTATCATCGTATTTGCACGGCAATCTGAACTACAAGGCTGGAAGTAATATTCAAATGTGAAAGTTTGTGAAGATATTTGGATGTTTGTTACTCAATCACGCTTAAACTGTTGAGCAGATTTGGATGAAAATTGACACGTAGATAGAGTATTTCTTAAATTAAGAAATGTAATACTCTTTATGCCGATGATATTCTTTGCGATAATAGTTCAATATGCAAGTAAATTTTTACGCGGGCGAAGCCGCGGGCAAAAGCTAGTATAAGTATAAAACTTGGCTCCCGCCGTGTTTTTTTTTTCAAAATTTAAAGCTCTATTATAAAAAAACTGATTGTTTATGTTTCAATGTATTGAGGGTATCCCGATGCTCATAAAATTTGGCGTTTGGGGTTATCGCAGTAAACTATTTTTCATCACCAATCACAGTTACAAAGTTTTCCGTTTTGTCTTCAA
This sequence comes from Lymantria dispar, assembly GCA_032191425.1. Classification (NCBI taxonomy): domain Eukaryota; kingdom Metazoa; phylum Arthropoda; class Insecta; order Lepidoptera; family Erebidae; genus Lymantria; species Lymantria dispar. Next base: position 2,329,467 of record CM063449.1, read on the forward strand.
AAATCACCGATTTTGAAACGTTGAAACAGCTAACGACATATTTTTTCACCCATAGTAGCCGTAGGTATTTTAATATTAAAATCTTAGAATAATAACGTATAGAAGGTAAGTTCGCGAACAAAAAGTGAAGCATTTCAATTGGAGCCTAATGGAGCTTACGCCGGAACCGTTCCGTAGTGTACAAGTCATTGTACTGCACGTATGTACGCAACTCTTAAAAAATAAATAAGTAATTATGACGGTTTGTGTATTCAAATTGTGTCATAACACATTTGAAAAACTTAAAAAGGTTTTTAACATTACTTTTAAAAGTATTTCGACGATTTATGTTAATAAAAACAAAATTTGATTTCATAATTTGTATAGTGGTGTGCGTGTGTACGTGTGTAATCGTCTGCGCGCCGTTAGTATTTTTAGATTCATGTTTCGAACTTTCGAAGTATTGATTGACACTATCCTTCTATACGTTATTATTCTAAGATTAAAATACTTCCCGCAAGTGACGAGGATTCTGCTTACAAATTAACATTTTTATTCGAGAATAATTCATCATCATCATCATGATCGCAGCCCACATACGTCCCACTGTTGGGCTCAGGCCACCTCCACAATGGGAGGGAATTTGACCTACTATACCATGCTGGTCAGACATATTGGTACAGGGTGTCATTTGAAAGAAAGAGAAAGAATGCTTTTATTTGACCGTCTCGATACACAACAACAAAGCAACATAAATGTTTTTACACGGTTGGACAATAAACCGCACACTTCAAGAAAAGAATGCGGATTTGCAGCCGAACAGTCTTGAGGATGTTTTGTTTACGAAATACGTGTCAAATCTACATTCGATATTGCGAATAAAAGTTCTGGAGGTCCCCTACCTCCATTTACAGACAGCTTGATTGTAAAATTGATTATAAAAAAAATAATGTGATGACAGAATATAAATACAATTCGCTACTCCCTGTCTTACTTATGCATTTCTTAATAGACCACTAAGGGATATAATATGCATATAACATTTATGCAAAAGATAGTAAACTCGATATAAAATTATATGCTGGACACCTTAGAATAATAACGTATAGAAGGATAGTGTCAATACTTCGAACTTTCGAAATTTGAATCTAAAAATACTAATGGCGCGCAGACAATTACACACGCACACCACTATACAAATTATGAAATCAAATTTTGTTTTTATTAACATAAATCATCGAAATACTTTTAAAGGTAACGTTAAAAACCTTTTTAAGTTTTTCAAATGTGTTGTGACACCATTTGAATGCACAAACCGTCATAATTACCTATTTATTTTTTAAGAGTTGCGTACGTTCGTGCAATACAATGACTTGTACATTACGGAATGGTTCCGGCGTAAGCTCCATTAGACTCCAATTGAAATGCTTCACTTTTTGTGCGCGAACTTACCTTCTATACGTTATTATTCTAAGGCTGACACGTTTGGCTAGCGTGGTATATTGGGTTCATTTCGTTTCTATAATGAGGAAGAGCCCAGCAGTGGGACGTATATGAGCTGATATAATGATAATCTATTGTCATAAGTGTAAAATATATTAATTAGACCCATAGATTTTGTATGTAAAATAGAAAAAATTCTAGTTATAATCAAACACAATATAAATTGTTAATGTTTTATTGAATAAATTATTATAAATAAACATTTTCTTTTTTTAATATCCTATCACTCACCGCCCGAAAAAACACAGTTAAATTAAGTTTCGGTCCAACCGTTTTCAAGATTACCTCAAACAAACAGACATACAAAACAATTTAAACTGGATTTTAGGCATAGGTATCGTGCAAATAACCGCGTGAGCGTGAAAAAAGTCCTGTATTTTGACATTAAAAACAGACACTTCAATTTTATTTTTTTAATAGATGTATAGATGCAGGTGGCTCGAACCCAACAAGATGTTTATGAGTTAATATGACTTTATTTTTAACAACATAGACCGAGCTTCAAATGCAAACGTGCAAACCTTATTTGGACACCGCTTGTACGAATAGTTAGTTCTCGTTCTCATTTTGGGACATTCAACGAAAAGAAATGTAGGCAGGAGTAGGAGGCACCACCAAAATCAATATATTGAGTGCCTGGGATCAGCCTAATGGCGATGGGAACACGATAAGTTATAGGATCACACGCCATCCCTCTGTCAGCCTTGATCTAACGAACTGTGTCCAAACCATTCTGCTATAAAAATAAAGAATAGGCATACAATCCCCTTTGCCAATTTTAATTTACCATGATGTAGATGTTACGTTTTTCCTTAGGGTTCATCCATAATGTATGTCACATTTATTTCCTGAGGTTATGACCTCTTGTTACAGTTGGTCACAAATGTGAGACATGCGTAGCGTGTCGTCAAATATTTTGTAATTTAACAAAATTTTAATAATGAAATCACGAATTATAAGCATTAGTCAAAGAGCTGATACTGCTGGAGAGTTAGGGTTGGAAACATTTTTAAGTTTGCCGTTAATGGTTCCAAATTGGCAAATTTTGAAAAGTGACGTGAGGTCTTCTCTCACCGCTTGTCACACAATGTTACAATTCATCTCCTCTCTCCGACCCCTTCTTTTTTGAGCTATGGTCAGCACACCCGCCGTCCATTCCGTCTGGAATGACGCAAGGGTGGCGTGCGGTTTCATTAACCACTGTATTTACCCCTTCACCATTAGACCGACCACTGCTACCGAGTGCCTTGGCCTCCGCGGCCAGCCCGGCAAGTACTGTTCTTCCTCAACGCCACTTCTGGGGCATCACCCTCACGCAGCCAGCCTCTCTGCGGGTGACGGACTATTCCTCGGATCAGTCACGCGCAGCTTCGATTAGCGAGGAATCAGACTCAGATTTTCATACTCTTTTATCATACGGCCTATTACTGTGGGGTTGCTCCGTGGAATTGAATAGAATCTTTGTTTTACAAAAAAGGGCTATCCGCGCGATTTATAATTTAGGCCCAAGAGTATCACTAAGAGAGAAATTTAAAGTAGTGAATATTCTGACTGTTATATACCAATATATATACGAAAATGTATTATATGTAAAAAAAATATAGGTAAATTTGAAAAATATAGTGACATTCATCATGTAAATACCCGGAATAAGGACAAATTAGTTGTACATAGTACTCGTCTTCAACGAGTTAACAGGTCTTTCATGGCGCAAAGTATACGCTTTTACATCAAATTACCGAATAATATCCGAGATATGCCAGTGAATAAGTTCAAAAAAGCAATTACGAGTAGATTTTATCTAAAAGGTTACCTATTATAAAATCTCGAATTATCTTGATGATAACTCCGACTGGCAATGAGCAGCTCCTCATACAGGAATTTCCTCATTATTTCAATGATAGAAATTACGCACATGTTTATTTTTTTTTTATTGTTGCTATTATAATTGTAAAGCGTAGCGTGTTTTGCCAAACGATTTTTTTTTATTGCATCTACGTTTTATGTTTATGGCAAATGGTATTGGTCATTCTCACTGAAGGGTCTGCTTGCGGTAGCTAAGAGGAGTGGGTCACTCCCTTCCCTCCATTATGGTTGAGGAGAGTGATGGCTGCTCTAGTGGTTAACTCGTGATCGTGTGCCGCTTGCGGAATCTGGTTCAGCCATAATCTTTTCATTATATTTGTGACTAGCTTTTGCCCGCGGCTTCGCCCGCGTAAAAATTTACTTGCATATTGAACTATTATCGCAAAGAATATCATCGGCATAAAGAGTATTACATTTCTTAATTTAAGAAATACTCTATCTACGTGTCAATTTTCATCCAAATCTGCTCAACAGTTTAAGCGTGATTGAGTAACAAACATCCAAATATCTTCACAAACTTTCACATTTGAATATTACTTCCAGCCTTGTAGTTCAGATTGCCGTGCAAATACGATGATAAATATGCCTTTCTTTAGTCTCTGATAACGTACTTTTCCATTGGTGAAAAAAAAATTATATCAATCAAACATCCGCAGTTTCATTCACGTAGAAATTCCCATGCCAATACCGAGATAAAAAATGCCTATGTTACTCGCTGATATTATAAATTTACACACATACCAAAAAAAAATAATGTAAATCCCAGAAATATCAGAGATATAAATTGCCTATGTTACTCGCTGACAACATAGGTAGCTTTCCATTGGTGAAAGAATTTTAAAAATTGCTCGACATCCCCCGGTATAGTTCTCGTTCCTGGGCAAATACCGGGATGAAAATAGCCTTTCACTGATAATATAGCTTTTCATTAGTGAATTAATTTATAAAACCATTAAATTTCCTTGATTTCACCGACATTATACCCGATCCCGTAGGAATATCGGGATAAAAAAAGCTTAAATATGTTACTCGCTTAAAAATAGCTTTCCATTAGTGAAATAATTTTAAAATCGACTTAATTCAGCCACACCGGGATAAAATATAACCTGGGATAAAATATAGTCTAAGTTATTCCTTATGTACGACTGGTAGACCTGATGGTAAAATATAATCAATATCGGTCCAGCCATTTTGAAGATTACCTGTAACGAATAGACAGACAGACAAAAAAATTTGGACCGTATTGTGTGAGCATAAATAAAACCTATTATTTTGATAGACAAATAGACGCTTCAAATTTATTTATTTGTAGAGATAGAAAATTGGAATAATATCTTGATTGTAACTTACTGTCTGGTAGCTGCTAGAAATATTACCACGCTTTCATTGTTCGTGGGTATCGCAAAATACTACTAAGACAAAGATTTACATCGACCTGGACCGGTGATGCCGTCTGGCCAACAATGTCGTGCGCCAGGTCTTAAAATGTTGCTAGAACCTTTGCAATATATCTACGATGGCAGAAGAGTACCTACATATCGCGTCGATCCAAAGTAATTAGGATAAGAGCAAGATAATGATGATATATCATTGGCTGGGTGTCTTCGACTATATGTGTTTTATCCTTTTGGGGCAGCCCAAAATTGTTTCTTAGTGAGTGCTTACCCCAAATAACCGATCGGTATACAAAATTACACATTCTTAGGCCCGGTATCTTTGGCTATACACTTTCACCCTCTTAGGGGTTGAATTTCCAAAAATTCTTTGTTAGAGCTCGCTTATCCTTGCCAAAAATTTTTTCATAGTGCTTGGTAAGCGAGCACTAAGAAAATCTGGGGGTAATCCAAGAAAGCCGACCGTGTACTAAAATGATCCTTCCTGGGCTCAGTGATTTCGGTTAAACACTTTTCACCCCCTTGGGGCTAAAATTGCAAAAATCTCTCTTTCCCCAAGAAAGGAAACTTTATACAAAATTCCATGTTTCTAGGCCTAATGATTTCGGCTATATATTTTGCACCCCTTTAGGAGTTGATTTTAATAAAATAATTTCTTAGAGCTCACTTACAACAAAAGAAAGAGAATTGCATAGAAAGTTTTACGTTCCTAGCTCCAAGAGTTTCGTCTATACGCTTTTCACCCACTTAAGGGGGTGATTTTCCAAAAATCGATAAGACGACGTAAAAAGAAAATACTTTCCCCTATTTCAACCCCTTATACCTATTTTTTCGCGATAAAAAGTAGCCTTATATCCTTTCTCAAGCTTTAGTTTATCTCTGTACTAAATTTCATCAAAATCGGTGAAGTGGTTTCGACGTGAAAGGCTATATGCTTTTCAACCCCCTTTTTTTTGGGTTGGGCTGCGGTTGGCGCGCTCCTCGCACCACTCCGTCTGGGCACCCCAAGAAATACGATGGTGTAAAAAAAAAAATACGTTTCTAGGCCCAGTGGTTTCGGCTGTATGCTTTTTGGTATTTTAGGGGTTGAATTTCCTCCCCAAGTAAATGGAATTTCCAAAACGCTTGAGCGAATATTTATTTATTTATTATTAGGTGCCTCAATACAAAGATTCGTGGTTCGATCATCGAAAATGACGAATTTCCATACAAAATGTCATCCCCTATTTCAACCCCTTATACCCATTTTTTGCGATAAAAAGTAGCCTATATCCTTTCTCAAGCTTTAGTCCATCTCTGTACCAAATTTCATCAAAATCGGTTTGGACGTGAAAGACTATATGTGTTTCACCCCCTTAAGGGGGTGAACGCCCAAAAATCCTTTGCTAGTGCTCGTGCACCCCAAGAAATACGATGGTGTAAAAAAAAATACGTTTCTAGGCCCAGTGCTTTCGGCTGTATGCTTTTTGGTATTTTAGGGGTTGAATTTCATCCCTATGTAAGTGAAACTACCAAAAAGCTAGAACGAATATTTATTTATTTATTATCAGGTGCCTTAATACAAAGATTCACGGTTCTATCATCAAAAATGACGAATTTTCATACAAAATATCATCCCCTATTTCAACCTCTTATACCCATTTTTTCGCAATAAAAAGTAGCCTATATCTTTTTTCAAGCTTCAGTCCATCTCTGTACCAAATTTCATCAAAATCGGTTTAGACGCGAAAGACTATATGTTTTTTGCCCCCCTTAAGGGGGTGAATTTCCAAAAATCCTTTGCTAGTGCTCGTGCACCCCAAGAAATACGATGGTGTAAAAAAAATACGTTTCTAGGCCCAGTGGTTTCGACTGTATGCTTTTTGGTATTTTAGGGGTTGAATTTCATCCCTATGTAAGTGAAACTACCAAAACGTTAGAACGAATATTTATTTATTTATTATCAGGTGCCTTAATACAAAGATTCACGGTTCTATCATCAAAAATGACGAATTTTTATACAAAATATCATCCCCTATTTCAACCCCTTATACCCATTTTTTCGCAATAAAAAGTAGCCTATATCCTTTCTCAAGCTTTAGTCCATCTCTGTACTAAATTTCATCATAATCGGTTTAGACGTGAAAGACTATATGTTTTTCACCCCCTTAAGGGGGTGAATTTCCAAAAATCCTTTGCTAGTGCTCGTGCACCACAAGAAATACGATGGTGTAAAAAAAAAAATACGTTTCTAGGCCCAGTGGTTTCGGCTGTATGCTTTTTGTTATTTTAGGGGTTGAATTTCATCCCCATGTAAATGAAATTTCCAAAACGCTTGAACAAATATTTATTTATTTATTATTAGGTGTCTTAATACAAAGATTCGTGGTTCTATCATCGAAAATGACGAATTTCCATACAAAATGTCATCCCCTATTTCAACCCCTTATACCCATTTTTTCGCGATAAAAAATAGCCTATGTCCTTTCTCAAGCTTTAATCCATCTCTGTATCAAATTTTATCAAAATCGGTCCAGTGGTTTAGACGTGAAAGCGTAGCAGACAGACAGACAGACAGACAGACAGACAGACAGACAGACAGACAGACAGACAGACAGACAGACAGACAGACAGAGTTACTTTCGCATTTATAATATTAAGTAAGGATAATTTGTGAACCGCATACCAGCGAAGCGCGCGACCAAGAGTGGTAAAAAAATATTATGCTAATTATCTTAATGGGACCAGCAATAACACACTACACATTGCCAGGACTTGCGTAGATATTAGTTGACTAGATTTCATTTCTGTTGAACATAACTGACAATATATCTATCCATCTATGACGCTATATACGTTCACTTTTAAATACAGGCTTCCGCAATGGATGAGAATACCATAATCGCCTCGCTTGGAAGGCGAGGTGGCGATCATAGATATTTACTTTGATCGCCACTCCGCTACACCATGCTCAGGAGACATTGCATTCTTAACAAGTGCGGAGTTTTTAAAGAGTTTTAGATTCCCCTCTAGGGTATTATCTACCCTGTAAAGCATCTACCTAAAGTAAGTCAAGTAAAGGGAACCGGGATATAAGTGGCACTGCATATTTCTGGGTGACATTCTCGTGGGGAGGCCTATATCTCCAGTAGTAGACGTCTAAGGGCTGATGTAGATGAATGTTTGACGCAAGATGTTATTGAATCATTGTATGGTAAAAGTTCGTGATAGGCCCCCAATTTATTTACTTTTTATTCTATATTCTTTTGGTATCGACAATTTCAAATTTAATATTGTTCTCATTAAGTTTCTTGATTATGTCTGTGTTTTCGAACGCAGCTCCTGTGGTCAGTACACCACCACTGAAAATAAATAATAATTTATTAAAATCATCATTGAAGTGCAATCTGGGGGCACTGCAGAGGCCCCGCCAAGTCGAGCAAAAAAAAAGTCTGGCAAAACGCAACACTGCCGTAACATACTTTTCTCGAAGCAATTTGGGCCATTTTCGACCTCCTATATCTTCGTTATGAATAAAACTAGAAGCCAGAATTTTTAGTAACCCAGCAGGCATTATATACACATTGTGTATTTCAAATTTCATTCAATTTGAACCAATAGTTTAAGAATTATAACTAGTCAAGATTTCGTAATTTTTTCACTCACCGACTGACTGAGCGATCATCAATATTAAAGAGGCACTTCTAGCAGACATAAAAGCTTCAAATTTAGAATACAATTAGTGTTTAGTGTATAAATGAAGGAAAAATTATGAAACATTGTAATTTTCGTCCAGTTTCCGAGATACACTAACAGCATAAATAATTTTGTAAACCCATATAAATATATAAGATTAGAAAGTTACATTTGCAGTTAATGAAATGTAACTTTGTAAAAAATAAGAATACATTTGTCGCCATCATTGCTTCCCTATGGGAATCGTAAAACCGGCTAAAGACTGCGCAGATGGCTTAGTGGTTAAGATACCGACGTACCGTGCCAGTGTCGCGGGTTCGAATCCTATGCAAGACAACACCTTGTACGATCCACAAATTGTTGTTCTGAGTCTGAATGTAATTTGTGTCGGTTAATTATATGTTCTTTCCGTGTGGTGACGAAGTAAGAATACAATTCACCACTCTCTATCTTGCCCGTGGATGTCGTATAAAACGACTGTGCATGACTAGACTGTGTGGGACTATGCACATACCGTCTGTGCAAGAGAAGGAAAACTCGAAATAAAACCCTATATCAACACGTCTGACCAGCATGGTATAGTGGGTCAAATTTCCTCCCATTGTGGAGGAGGCGCGAGCCCAACAGTGGGACGTATGAGGGCTGCGATGATGATGCGATGATGAATTATATATTTGTAAAGTACCCCACAATATAAGGATTATTATTTCCTTATTGCAAATCGTTGTCATTTAAAAAAAAAGTTTCAACAGGAGAGTGGGCAGCAACTCTTGCCGGGGAAATGTATGATATCTCACTGCGAAACCAACCCGCCTACCAAACGTGGCGATTGCGGGATTATTCCTCATATGGCGAAGAAAAATGAGCCCTAGTCATGGCAACTCTGTTACCGGGTTTGTATTTGATTTATGATTGCCCGACGTTTCGAATACTTTGCAGCATTCATGAACGGAACGTAGACATAGATTTTTTGCAAGAATGTGGTCGATACAACCTGGACAGCATAATTTTCTGCGAGACTGTGGTACCAACTCGGAAGGTACATTTTTCTGCAGTGTGTGGTACTTACTAACCTGGACGGTACATTTATGACTGTAGAAAAAACGTTTCAAGAACTACTCACTTTCCAGGCATTTTTTCTCTCTCCTGAAGAAGGGTGAATGCACTAGCCAGAAGCGCTACACAGGTCGCGCCATACGCTGGGTTAACACCAGTAACCTAAAACACAAACATTATTGTTAAAAACTTCTAAACACTTCTGCCGCGAATAAATTTTTGATTTTCTATGAGAATGTGGCAATGACCCGGACGAGTCGGCACATTTATGACTGCAGACAGAACTTAACGTAATTTTTGTACGAACAATAAATTTGTATCAAAATATGGATCAAAATTCTATAACTAATTCTGCAGCGGATAGACAATAATTTCTGTAATAACAATGGCTTGTTGGATGCGAGACATAAGTCCTACCGCGACCATGAACCCTAAAGAATGTTCGAAACATCGGGCAATCAAAAATCAAACACAAACGTGATAGAATTCATAAAATTAGTTTTATTTATAATGTATAATACACCCGTAAACATCAGAGTGCATTATTAAGAAAATTATCAATGCAATGAAATCTAAAAGGAATGTTCGGTGCATCTGATCTATTGCTTGTGCTTATTACAAATGCAATGAATGACATTCAATTCATTAATATTCCAAGGAACTTTAAAATCTCTACGTCGAAATATTCGCAATTAAAACCCATTACTAACTACTTATTAAAACGATTATTTTTATGCATTCCCCTTGACATTTGAGTAATGCAATCTAAACTGTTTCAATCATTTAACTCAGGATATCAAGCTTTACATCTTGGGTAATACGTGTTAGCGGCAGCTAGTACTATCAACCTTTAAATTGCTCGTGGATATCGTAAAAGATGATTAAGGGACCAACTCCATCGGATATCGTCTGATCAGTAATTGCATTCCCAAGGAAGGGTGACGTGAGGCAGGTGGCCGGTCACAACTTTATTTCCAATAACTTTTTCAATATGAGAGACTAAAATTACATTTTAAGCCTACCTTAAGTAATTAGGATAAGAGCACGATGATGATGACGATGGTAATAATAAAGTTTATTTCTTACAATCGGTGGCAAACGAGCAACAGGCGTATGCCCGATGGTAAGTGTTGCTGTCGCTCACGGACCTTTGCTAGGCCGCTGCCTACCGCGAAGAAAGTGAAGGAAGAATGCGTACAATGAGATTCAGTGAAACTAAAGGCATCACCAAAATTTACCACACGTAGACACCCTCAGAATGTTGGGCTGCCGGCTCTCTCGCTCACCGAACGAAGCCCAGTAACAAATTGCTACTACTCCGACGTCGATTTTCTGCGAGAGTGTGGTACTTCCCTGGACGGACAGACCCGCGACTGTAGACAGATAATTGTCAACAATGTGGTCCGGCCACGTGTGAACAAAATAAGTATTACATCTTTGAATAGAACATGTACTATATCAACTAGAAATACATACCTTAGCAACAACCTTCTTATTGGGATTGCTGTTCTCAATATCAGTACCATCATCCCATCCCTCAGCGATCAACTCAAACGTGAAAAAAGTATTATTCATAACAATATCCGTGGGCCCTTTTAAGGATATAAAATTATCTGTATATTGTTCAGGATATTGTAACAATGCTTTTCTATTGGATTCACTTTGAGACATGAGATATATATAACTAATTGTGGTAAGAAAAGCTAGTGATTGTGAGAAGGTTCCAGTTTTGTAGTACTCGTAGAACTGTATCGGACGCTGTCCTTGTTGGTCGTATCTGAATCTTTGTGTCCTGCGTACTACGCTTTCATCAAACTCTATGAATGGTATGTAGTAATCTTCTGATCCCTCTTTCTGGTGTAGTATTCTGGATTAAAATAAATGTTATTAGTAATTGACAAGTATGTGGTGATGAAGAAACTCCCCGTACGGCGAAGATATAAGAATACAATAGTCGCCACATCTTACCCGTGGGTGTAGTCAGAATCAGCTGAGTGGGCAGCAGCTATTTATTGGGCAACTTATAACCTACCGCGATCACCAAATCGCCTATAAAGCATGGCGATTGTGGCATTATTCAAGTTGGGAAAGGTCCCGCAATTAATGTTTTATCCTTTCCATTATTAGATATAGGTATATGACCTCAGCTGATGTCAGATGTAATTAAACATTCATCCAATATCCAGCGGTCCACCCAGATTCACTGCTGGATGTGTTTCAAAATTGGGTATATTTTTTTATATTGCAAATGGTGACAAAGGAGCAAACTGTACACCTGGGTTGCTGCCGCTCATGAACCTTTGCAATACCAGAGACACAGCTAGGCCGCTGCCTACCCCAAAGAAAGTGAAGGCAGTGTGAATGCATGTACTGAGGTTCGCTGATACTGAAGGCATCACCAAAACTCACCACAAGCAGTCACCCTGAGAAAGTTGGGCTGCCGGCTCTCTCGCTTACCGAACAAAGCGCATTGCTACTACTCGGACGTCGATTTTCTGCTCAGTGTGGTACTATCCCGGACGGACCGGCCCGCGGCTGTAAACAGACAATTGTCAACAGCGTGCTCCTATCACTAGTATAATACCATAATCGCCAATTTTGATAGGCAAGTCGATCGTACGCAATAAAATTTCCTAAAAGGCTACTCTGCTGCCATTCCTTTAGCAATCCCTCAGTTGATATATACCACTCCCACGGTAGGGTTTTCTTCTATTCCCATAGAAAGGGATGGCACCATATTTAATTCTTAGGGCGTCACCACACGATCATTTTTAAATTGTACTTTAGATGATTGCATCTATAGGTCTGACTGTAAAACTTTCCGTGTGGTGATGGAATAAGAATACAATTTATCACCGCCTATTCTATCCGTGGGTGGTGTAAATGATGACTAAGGGATATAATATGCATATAACATTTATGCAAAAAAAGGAAAACTCGAAAGTAAAACCGTATGTAGTGTTGGTAACATTGCTGAAATCGAGTTTTCTCCACAACCTGAGGTCAATAGACCTATTAGGCCTAGCTTTATATAAATAAACAGAAACAAAAAGGTAAGGCAAACTCGAATAAATATACCTAATATCTAATAGTGCTAATTCCTAATAATGAACTCACTGTTGAATTAGTTCGGGTTTCATTTGCGGCAAAGAGGTTGGATACAATTTCTGCCTTAGCGGTATAAGCTGGTCAAAATTAGCCAAACTGAAAAAAAAAAATTAGCACACATGAGTATTATACTATATTACTACATTGTACTTCTCCTAAATTAAATGAGAGAGAGAGAGAGAGAGAGAGAGAGAGAGAGAGAGAGAGAAAGAGAGGGCGAGAGAGTGGTCATCTGTAACGAGTTGTAAATGCAACGGAAGCTCTCAAAAAGAATAAATTATCTTCGTTTTTGCAAAATTTTTCATTTTTACTCCAGTCCTAGTAGTCGGAACGTAATGCCATACAACTTTCTTTTATTGGGACTAATTCCACCACACATTCTGACCACTGTAACTCCTATAAACCAGGATCTACAATGATCTCCGTATAAGACACCAAAGTTTGACCCTCAGGAAGTCCCGGGAAACGCTTTTAATTGTCTTGGGACCTGCAAAAAATTTAATTAGAAAAGAAGAACAGAAAAGGAAGAATTGAAAAAATTCCTTTCGCTCCTATGCAATGCGGGAGACATGAAGCAAGGTAGGCTTATAAGTCAATAAGAGGATGTACAACTACATGAAGCGCAGCAGTACAGCACCATGGATTTAACATTGCCTAAGGGATTGGTTGCAATAGTAGCTATGGCAAATACGCCTGAAGGCACGGAATTTTTTTTGAGTTGCTTCAAGATGCGTATAGTATACTACCCTAAACGTGACTTACAGGCTATCTAACATGAGGTACCACTCGTTACGACAGAGAATGCACTCCCAAAGAATATGGTTTTTCTTGCGGTTCGAGGGGCATTACAATGGAACTAATACTTGCAAGATATGTTGTATACAATGTTATATAAAAGAAATTAATAAAAAATACTAAAAATAATAGACAAGTCCACTATGTTTCTTGCTGAATTTTCTTAATAGCGGTCGCGTTTTGATCTGGTGGTAGTTTATTAGATTAATTAAATGTATTATAATTAAATGTATTACAATTAACAATGTGTGAGTGCCCTCGCGGGGTTTATGCGTAATGAAGGCATGATGACTTGAATAAAATTTGAATAGCATACTTTTTTCGTGGAGAAGCCTTTATAAATGAAACGGAAGGAATATAGAAACCGTAAATTGATTTTGTAAAGGGATAAGTAATGAGCGCGAAGATGATATATAAGTAACAGAAGTAAGCAGAACAGAGGCATATTGCATCCACTTAATATTATTACGGTATCTATCAGCTGGACATAGGCATCTCGTTCTGAGTCTGAATTTAATTTGTATGCATGTAAATACAAAAATGCTTGTCCCACACTATATGAAGGCCCTAACATTTTTAGTTCTTAGTGCGTGATGTTGTCCTATAAAAAAATAGGATTGGAAAAGATTTAAAGTTTGGCAAGCGTATTGATTACCTTAATTATTTTTATAAATTCCGTGAAAGGTGCTGCTGTTCATTCTCTTGTTGGTCAACAGCCAGTTTTTATAACTGCTACGGGGAAGTACAGGGTAGTAAAACATTGTATTTCTAAGATATCAACACGCTAGATTGACTTAAAGGGATAGGGGAAGAGACCTCTCTTAGACGTATAGGGCAGAATATCGGGTTGCACGCCATCCTGAGAGATTCGGACGTAGTGGAACGAGCCCATAGTCTACCCCAAAAAAGGGGGCCAGAAAATAATGATTATGACTTACTCAAAAACAAACGCTGTCCAAGTCCCGTGGCCTATAATTCCTGGTCGTTCTGACTTCGCCATTATTTCTGGTGGTACATATAGACTTAAATATGATCTTACAGAATTTATAGTACCTGAAAAATAGTATAATTATTAGACATCGGATTACATGCACTATCAAAATGCTAAAATATGCATGCATGAAAAAAGGGCGAAATATGCATAAAATATGCACAATCAAAAAACATTTGCAATTAGAATTTGCGTTTATTATTAACACATAATTAAAAATTATTCATATTTATTAGTTATTGTTATTATTATAATATAATATTTAAAAAACTATAAATAATTATAACGTAAATAATAAACTTTTGAGAGTAAACAGTAATATATTTTACAGCTCTTCTGCAACAAACTTGTGACGTTTGTCACTTAAGGGTGTAGATCGTGAAAATCACCGAAAAGAGTGTTACGATTTTTCATATTTAACCTATTTACATATGATTGATATCAATGATAATTTGTATATATTACAATCAAAGACCAATAAGTATGTTCATGCTTATATTAAACTCTTAAACCTAATAGTTGTTATATAATAAACGTCAACAAACGCACAAAATTGAGTAAAAATGCAAAAACATGACTTCGTATTTTTCAGATTTAACCCCATAAATCAACACAAATTGATAAAAAGAAACACTTTTTGAACACTGAAGAAACCAATAAGTATAGCTGTATACTTCTTTTTATACCTTTACAAACAAAGACTTCCTCTTTTAAAGCCCTAAAATCTAGATATATTTTAAGGTAAATTTTTCATACAAAAATGTATGGGTAAAACGTTCGTTTCATTCGTGCAATCTCGGTGGTCAAAAGCGGCAGTTCCTTTCTGTAAGTGAACGCGACACCACGCTTGTCGGCTGCAGACAGCAGAATTACGTATTGTGAATTTGTGTTTTTTGTAAAAAATTGTAAGTATAACATTTTTATAATTAATTTATTTTCAGTTATTAGAAAGTATCGATATAATGAATGTCTGAAAGAAAACCATGATGGAACTAGATATAAATCGTAAAAAATACAATATCTACACTAATAGGTATTATAAAGAGGAAAGATTTGGATTTTTGTATGTAACGAATAAACTCAAAAAGTACTGGACCGATTTTAATAATTCTTTTATCATTCGAAAGCTACATTATCACTGAGTAACATAGGCTATTTTTTTCGCAGGACTGATTGAATTTGAGTGTCATGCCAGGGAAAAGAAAGTTTTGTACGCATTATAAAAATATGAAAGCCAAAAGATCTCGGAATAAAATGTAAGTTCCTCCCTACTTATTTATTATCGCATTTGAACAGGGTACATTACAAAGCTAATACAATATGTCATATGATTTAGATCGCCCGATTCAGACATATACCTACAATAACATGTAAATATTGGTTTGTATTATCTATATCTATACTGATAAATAAAATTGAAGTATCTGTATGTAATATCAAAATAATAGGATTTTTTAAAAAAAAAAAGGCGATACGGAGTTCACCGGGTCGGCTAGTATTGTCTAAATATCAAAATGTGAAAGTAGGTAGGCGACAGCGCAACTTGGTCGACATACCTATACCACCAAACAGACGCGAGGCGCCTAGCGTCTGGCTTAGGGTTGTACAAAATAAATAAAAAGTGGATAATATTGATGAATAATATTTCCAGTATTGAAAATAAAGAAAACCTTGGGGCCGAGACTGAGCAACAATGCTACGCGCTGTATAGAAGTAAGTTGTTATACGTAATTCTTGTAGACTTGTTACATAAATAAACAAACTACTTAGTTAGTGATGGGCGAAGACAAAATCTCAATACCTACCTATAGATTTTTTCTTGCAATATTTATTATTTTCATCGAGAGACAAACACCTTAGTACCGAAATACTTCTCAATTACTTTCTCAAAAGAAAATTTACGTTCAAATAGGTGACGTCATAAAAAAACAATACCTAATGCGTAAAGAAATTATAATTTCTATTCATCAGGAACCTAATATTGTATTAAATTCTTTTGCATTTTTTTAAATTTTTAATTATTTTTTATAAAAAAAATCAAGCCATTATCTTTCTTTACAGGAACTAGTTATTGAAAACGACCAAGAGGGAAAGGTGGATGAAATGGAAGTTGGGCGTAGAGTTGTAGACGTTTCTTTTTTTTTTAAAGCTCTTCAGGCCATAGGGGACCACGGTCCAATGGATTGTAAGTTAAGTTACCTCAGTATAATAGGTGAAGTAAAAGTTGGTCTGGACTCAAAACTCATCATGAAATGTAGTATGTGTAGTATGAAATTTACTGTGTGTTTGATTGAAAAGAAAGAAGATAGAATGGAAGTGAATCATCAAATTGTATCTGGTATCATATCATCTGGTGGGAGCTACTATCAGTTAAAAACATTAACTGCCGCAGTAGCCCTACCAATCATGTCACCTTCATTATACAATGAAATTAATAATACGGTTTGCGATTGGTGGGAAAAGACAGCAGCATGCGATTGGTGGGAAAAGACAGCAGCACATTCCATGGCAGAAGCTGTCAAGGAAGAAGCGGAGTACGCAGTGTCTATAGGTAGTGTTGATAAAAATGGTACACCATTAATATCTGTTGCTGTTGACGGTTGTTGGAGCAAGAGATCTTATGGTAAGAATTTTTCCGCCTTGTCCGGCGCAGCTGCGATAATTGGCATTAAAACTAATAAAGTATTGTTTTTTGGAGTTAAAAATAAATACTGCGTAGTTTGTGCACGAGCCGCAAAGAACGACAGTCAGCCCTCGGAACACCGTTGTTTCAAGAATTATTCGGGATCATCTACCGGTATGGAATCGACCATAATAGTTGAGGGGTTTAAACGTTCCATTGTTGATCACGGTGTAATTTATAATAAATTTGTAGCAGACGGCGATTCCAGTACTTATAAAAAAATATTAGATTCGCGATCGTACGGTAATTTAACAGTAGAGAAAATTGAATGCAAAAATCATCTTTTACGAAACTACTGCAATAGCTTGGAGAAACTGTCGAAAGACACTAAGTATCCTTGCGAATTGCGGAAATTCCTAAAAGAAAGGTATTTGCGTTTAAGAACGGGTGTAAAATGCGCTATTAAATATTGGGGCGATCAAAATCAGTCACTCGAAGAAAAAATAAAAAATCTTAGTGAAGATATCCTAAATGGTCCACAACACGTATTTGGTAATCACCAATATTGCAAAGAGTATTTCTGTAGACCTGATACTCGTCGAATAGAACCTGTTGGGTTGCTTCCAGCAATTGTTGGATGGCGGATTAATGGACGCGGTACACATTTTAAGTAAAAGACTGTCATATCATTCTAGAAGTTTAATTCATAATTGTACAAGTAATATAGTTGAAAGTTTTAACGCAGTGATTGCCAAATTAGTAGGGGGTAAGCGTGTAAATTATTCTTCCCGTGGTTCTTATGCGGGCCGATGCGCAGCTGCTGTTGTGTCTTTTAATACAGGATCGATTCATAGTAAAACTCATGAAGTAATATTTAAATCTAGTCCTAATCCTTTGATCGCGAAATTGGAAAATTGTAATCGTAGAATCCGTTTAATTGCTAAACCTAAATTAAGATTGAAAAAGAGCCACAGCGCTATATCGAAAGACGCTCACTATGGACCAAACTGCGAAAAACCTGATCTGAGTCCAGAATTATATGAGAAAGCCAAGTCATCTTTTTTAGCCGATTTAAAGTTGTCTTGTGCTGAAAGAGAGGAGCTTGAAAGGTCGACCCATTTGCAAAGAAGTAGTTCTGAGTGGATGAGTACAAGGAGAAAATTACTAACCTCATCATCGTTCGGGGAAGTTTGTAAAAAACGAGAGAGCACAAGTTGTGCTGTTCTTGTTCGTAAAATCGTTTATGGTAGTAATATCTCCAGTTTGCCTGCTGTACGGTACGGTATCGAAAACGAAGAAACCGCAATTAAACAGTTAGAAATTCAAGAGAATATTAGTATACAAGGTTGCGGTTTGTTCGTCGACGATCAATATGAATTTCTTGGTACTACACCAGATGGCATTTATGCAAACGGTTTAATTGAAATTAAGTGCCCACATTCTTTAGCTGGCATGACTCTTGATGAAGCAATGGCCAAACATACCTTTTGGGTTAAGGACAAGGCTTCCAAGGGTTATATCATAAATAAAAATCATAACTGGTATTTCCAAATTCAGGGACAGGTACATATTACTAAAAGAAACGTTTGCATGCTTGGCATCTGGTTTGGTGCTACTGTACCTATGAAAGTTTATATTATAGAAAAGGACGACATATTTTGGGAGGAGAAAATGGAGATGAAATTAGTTAGGTTTTATTACGATTGCCTACTTCCAGAATTAGTTGATCCTCGGCAGTCACGAAGCATGCCCATTCGTGACGCGCCCAGTATCATAGAGGCTATGAAAGAGGAAAGAAAGAGCTTTACATGTTATGAAAGAGAAGAACGCCTAATGATTTTGAAAGATACAGGTAACTTAACTACCCAGCCAGTCGATTCACGTAAACACGCCAGTCCAAAAGTCGTTTTAACTTAGGAATTTAGAAATCGCCTTTTGGTTTTCTGTTTTAAACGCACTTACTTATCTAGTCTTGGATTGTCATAAATCTTCCAATAGCTCAATTACTATACAATTTCTGAGTTACCTGGTGTAAAGAATCATAAAAATTGGTTCAAAAATACAGCGAATTGAGAATTCTCCTTTTTTTAAGTCGGTTAAAAGGGCTAAATTTGCACAAAACGAAGTGACGTCACTGCGCTACGGTTTTTATTACTTACGTGAATCGGGCAGCTGGTAACGTTTTCATTCTGATAGGTTTTGTGATAGCCATTGATTTTATCATCAAATTAGCAGAAATCAGAACTTGATCCGTAATCGAATGAAAAACCATTAGAATTTTGAACTCATATTTCGTTATTGTTTAATTACATACTTTTAATTAGTATATTAATAATTTACAAACTTCTGTTAAAATTAGTAAATAAATGAATTATTTACTAATTTTTGTACAACCCTAGCACGCTTTTAGGATAGCGAGTAATGGCGACTCATATTTGTTATTGTGTAGTAAATAAATCATTTTTATACTTGTATTTCATTTATTGACATTTTTTTTAAAACCCTAGGATTTTTTTTTAGATATCGACGAGGTGATCGTAAACAAAAAGTAAGTATTTGAGTTTACGCAATAGGCACATTTCCTTGCGTAGAGATAAACACACTTCCTACTGAATTTGCAATTATTTTATTGAATGAATATTTTACGAATTACAATAAACTTTGGTAGTGAAATTACAAATAAATAAATAGTTGGAATTTTAGGTAAGTAGAATACAAAAATGTCAGTCCGGACCTACTCTTGATTGTATATTATATTATAAACTAGTAACCCGCCCTCGCTATCTTCGCTATCTTCGGCAATATTCACTTCACATTACATACTATAAAAAGCATATTGATCTATAATAAATGCACAATTTATTTAAGGTACTTAATTGGATAAGGATTAATGCTGTATTGTATAAAATCACTTAGTAAATAATCATTTTTTAGTAGAGGATAAAAAATGGTTATGGTGGGTTATCCCTAAGAGATAGACATATGCCATCGTGGACTTTTTTGTTGAACTTTTTAAGATGGATAATACTGTAGTACATTATTTTGGTCTATCTCGTAGGGTTCAGCCAACGTTTGCAATATAAGCGCAAAAACGTGCTTATTTACGACATCACATTAGAAACCTCTAAATTAATCAGCGTTTCTCTACTATATTATGCATGTATTATACATATAAACCTTCCTTAAGAATCATTCTATTTATTAAAAAAAACTCCATCAAAATCCGTTGCGTAGTTTTAAAGATCTAAGCATACATAGGGACAGACAGACGGCGGATAGCGACTTTGTTTTATACTATGTAATGTAATGATAGAAAAACATAAAAATTGTGTCTCAACTACTCTTATTAATCTATTAAAAAGAATCAACAGCTAGTTTCCAAAAATTCAACGTTATTGTTATGCTGTAAATATTCAAGTTCAATAACAATTTCTCAACGTGAACGTTTGTTGCAAAACATTTTGAAAATCGCGCTCTCTAGGTCATTCATCCGCCCCGTCGGATGTTACATTAAACTTTGGCGCTGCGGTCGCTCGAAATCGAGAACTCAGGCCAACAATCTACACCCTTAATGTTAATTCATAGACAGAAAATGACCTTTTAACGTCAACTGACGTTACCGGATTGAACCTAAAATTTGGCGCCATTTCTGCAGTGACCTCTTCAGGCACATTTTGTCTGGGTTTTTACACAAAACTGCACTAATTTACCATGAACTTTTTGCCATAGTGAACTCCGAAGGGCGTTACTCTATTCAATAATTTTTTCTATTATTTCAAAGGACTGGCACAGAGGAAATTTTTTAGTTTCTTATTTCTCAATTGCATCGGGTATATTGCTGAAATGTGTTGCAATAACAGCAATATTTTTTTTTATTAAACACTCCTCAAATGCCAGGCGGAAGTGCCGACGGACGTGTCGATTACATAATACAGTATGCAAAACATCTATATCTAACTATTGAAATAAGCACTATTAGTGAAAATGTCCCAAAATATGCAATAACGTTATAAAAGTAGAATTATATGCATTTGTATATTTGCATATACAATGCAATACATGCAAATGCATATAATCCGATGTCTAATAATTATATTAAAGACATTGCGTTCCGTAAGATGACGGGGTTAGAATACAATTCACCATTCACTTTCTAGTCCGTGGATGTCGTAAAAAACAAATTAGAAATTATCTGCATATAAGATCTATGCAAAAGAAGGAAACCAGTCTAACCAGCGGTTCCATAGTAAGTCAATTTCCCTCCCAATGTAGGGGAGGCTGCAGCCCAACAGTGGGACGTATATAAGCTGTGTGGTAAATGATATTAGTTGTTTTTAGACGTGCAATTCTTGCATACTTCTATATATCCACTATCTCGGCAATCGCTTAGGATTTCTATGAAATTTAGTATGCGAGAGGTTTCGAAGGGCGATAAATCTATCTAGCTGGATTATATCTATAGAAAATCTTATTTTGTCAGTATTTTCAGAAAAAACAAACATAAAATTAGAACGTGAAGGTAAAGTTATACATATGTATGTTAATATGTGCCTATGTTACGGAAACTTGGAACATGATTTTGACCCCCTTCAAAACATTGGATTGACTCAACATGATATTCCTTCTACTTATATCTGTCAATAAAATATTTATAACTATTGACACCAGGCAGCCACGCTTGTTTTTAACACGCTTTTATTAGTTTCATCTGTATGTATGTAACGGAATCTTTGAACGTCATTTTGCCCCTCTTTCAACGAACAGATTTTACTTAAACTTTGCACACTCGTCAAAGGCCCATGACAATGCAATAATTCGATCAAAATATGAGAATATCCTGATTAGATTCGCCAGGATTTAGAAATTTCTAATCGTATCCTTTGCATAAGAGCAAGAGAGATAGAGCTAGTGTGCGAACTACGCATGCGCGAAATTCGAAACTTCTATGATTCGGTCTATTAGCTTGTAAGCGTGTTTATTAGTTTTTTAAACTATAATTTTCTATTATTACAATAAAATAACATTTTACCCGCATGATTTATTACTCGATGTTTTACGAGGGACTTTGATCATCAGTTTCAGCATCACAAAAAAATGATTGTTAGACGCGGCATCGAACCCACACTCATCGGAATACTAATACATATAATAATTTTCAATTCTTATCTTTGGACCGGTGTGGACGGCCCTTTAGAACTCACATTTGTTGTGTTTATAAAATACGTGCGCCATTTATTAAAAAAGGTTTTACACATAGTTCTGATTTACTTGTTATCTGTTAAGACATGTCTAATCCGCCCAGAGAGACAGAAGACCGGTACGCGGCACCATTGCCTACCTAACCATTGATACCAATTCAACAACTTGGATGGCAAAAAATTAAGGTTTTTTTTGAGGTGGGCTATGGTCAGCGCACGGGCTATGGTCGCCGCCCGGCTCCGTCCGGGGCGACAGAGGGGCGACGCTCGGCCCCGTAACCTACCCAATAGCACGTCGCCTTCGTCGTTTGGCCGACCACCGGTGAAGAGTTCCTTGACTTCAGTGGTCGGCCCGAAAAATATTAGCCCTAACGTCAAAAGAGCAATAAGTCTACATAGATACAAAAAAATAGATAGACGTGTTCCAAAATTCAACGATTTTTTTTTGTGGGTGGGCTACGTTCGGCGCGCCTCCGCACCACTCCGTCCGGGGCGAAAGAGGGGCACGCAACGCACGCAACTCCCGCAACCCACCCGAAAACCACGTCGCCTTCGCCGTTGGGCCGACCACCGGAGCAGGGTTACTTGACATCAGTGGTCGGCCCGACGGAATACCTCCTATTGGGGTACCCTCGCATCGACCGACGTCCCCCCCTCGGGGAGGACGTCGGTCTTTCCTCACGCGGTCGGCCTTTCGGCGGGTGACGGACTAATCCACGGTCACGTCACCCGCGGCCTCGGCTAGGGCGGCATGAGGCGCAGGTAGTTGCGCTTACGTCGCCCCAGTCGCCGGCGGCGGATCTCATCATCGAGGCTGCGCTCCTCGCGCAGGCGATCCGCCGCCTCCTTCCGCGAGATCACTGTCTCGCAGAAGGCTGCGACCGCGTCCCAATTCCCGACGCTGTCGACCATCGCCCTAGCGATAGCCGGCAGCGTCAGGTCTACACCGATGATTGCGACGAGTTCACAGCGCTGCACTGCCCAAGCCGCGCAGGCCTCGAGCGTATGGCGCGCCGTGTCCTCGTCGCAATCGCAGTGGTGGCAGGACGGTGTACTCTCCCTCCTAACGACCTTGTGCAGGTATTTGGCGAAGCACCCATGCCCCGTCATAACCTGCACCAGTCGGAAGGAGAGCACCCCGTACCGCCTCTCCAACCACTGCATCAGCACCGGCCGGAAGGCCTCCACGGTTCGCAACCCGGACCGAAGCCTCTCCAGCCGGACTGCCCAACGGGCAATGACGTCTCGGCGGGCGTCGACGCGCCAGGCGGTGAGCTCCCTTAACGAGATCACACCGCCCTCCGCTCGCACCCCCGTCACCCGCCGATATAATCCGGTGAGCATCTCCGCCTCCAGGAAAATTCAACGATAAGCGGGCACCAACCTAGAATATTATACCATTTTAGAATTGTAGTTAGTTGCGCTAATTTTTAAAACTATTTGCCACAGTAGTGTCAATACTTTTTTTTTCACCACGATGAGTGAAAGTGAGCTGAAAGTCAAAATCTCACAAAATTTATGGAAAAACACAGTTTTGGTTATTTTTTGTGTAGAAATTATAGACATTCTGGGATTTTTCGTGGTTGTGATCGATAGCAATGCTACTTACGTTGCTAATACAAAAAAAAATTACAGAATTATTTGTAAAATTGTAGCAATGACACTTAAAAATATAATAAAGGTGTCCATTTTTTAAAGATTTACTTTTTTATTCGTAATGAAAAAAAAATAAGGATGGAATTTTTCTTTTTTTTTCTCGAACAGTCACAAGTAGGCCCACCTGCTGGTGCCCACTTATCGTTGAATTTTGAGGCACCCTGTATAAAGGCACATCAACAAAAGCAAGTACTCTTCTCACGGATAGTCTCCCAATTGGCGATACCGAGTTACATTACAGTAGATTATGGAACGCCACGCCGTCTTTCCATCACTCCGGACAGTTTGGTCAATGTCTAACAGATAAAAGGTATATCCAAAGATATTAAGCAACTTCGATCATCATCTTCTTATATCAATTACTTGGGGATGAGGCAATATCTACATTTCCATTGTAGAAACCTATTACAAAAGATTTTGACAATAATTGTGTAACGTCAACCCACCTTGGGAATGTTAATTGTTGGCCAGAGGGCATCAGATAAAGTTGGCTCAGGTCGATTTAAAGCTCTTAATCGTCTTCTACACTAATATTATAAAAAGAAAAATTGTATTTTTGTGTGTATGTTATGTGTATGTCAAAAACTACGGTGCGATTACAAAAATGCTTTCACCATTGGAAAGCTACATTATCCCTGAGTAACATAGGCTATATTTTATCCCGGTATTCCTACGGCAATGGTAGTAGCGGGTAAGGTGACTGTAACCGCAGCGAAGCGAGGGCGGGTTGTTAGTTAATGATAAGCACGAGCAATGTGAATGTTACTAGTATTACCATCAACTTCGATATCACAAAAAATTAACTAACCAGAGAAGTTCTTCTGTAGAAACACAACTCCCATATCTGCAAGTACGCTGTCAAAGCCACAGGAATTTATAATATATACACCAGCTTTGCGAGCTGCTCTGTTGTATAGAAGTTGTATCTTTTCATTAAACTGTAATATAAAATATTAGAGGATACTCAATAAGGTCGATCGTCACTCATCTTCTTATACGATGAAAATCACATTTTATCAAATAAATAATGCAACCTGTATACTGAACATATAAAAAAATACCTAGTAATAAAAAACTTAGTAAAAATAAATACCTATAATAAATTTATAGAACACAATATTCAAGTGAAACTTCTTTAGAATCGTGATTTCAAACTCGATGAAACGAAAAAGCGAGTCAATAGAGACACAAACACGTAAATGTATAGGATTCAGCCGGCGAAAGAATGAGATAGAACACATTCGCGTAGCGTCCCAACTATCGTCTACTAAGCATTGTCCATATGTATGCTCCTGTGTAGTGGGATAGTCAGTATATCTATGTCTTGTTCCAGTTTCGAGCGTTCTACGTGTTTATGTTCATCATCATCATCATCATTTCAGCCTATTGCGGTCTACTGCTGGACGTAGGCCTCCCTCCAGTCGATGCGCCAGGCCGCAATCTCCTTCAGTGAGATTATGCCGCCATCCACCCGCATCTCCGACACTCGTCGGTAGAGCCTGGCGAGTATCTCCGCCTCCAGGGCCCATGGGGTCAATAGGCACGCTGCCTCCGTCGCAATCGTGTAGTATCTGCGTAGGGCCCTGACTCCATGGGCCTCTGTGGACGTCACAAGAAAGCCCTCAGACGGACGGTGAGAGACCCCAGCCACACCGGTGCGCCATACAGCTCCATCGACGAGATCACCCCCGCGTACAGCCGTCGGACCGACAAAAACTAGAGATCTAAATAGATGCCAAATTCTGTTACAGAACTAAATTTTATTTATTGGAAGAATGTATTTTCAAATGCTCATGGTCAAATTATTCTCATAAAACATATAACTTACGATATATTTAACCCTAACATATTGATTGAAGAAAGTTCAACCTTAGAATCAAAATTATTTATTTGGATTATATCGCCATTGTATTTCATTTTTGATTTTTTAACGTTTCAAAATTTTTTAGCGTTAGAGGTCACGGGAGGATTAAGATGTCTCACGTTCAATAAGTCATCGTTATTACATTTCTTAAAATATAATCGCGATCAAATCCATAAAAATAGATTTAATTAAAATGTGTTAACATCAGAAATCAAATTGAAGCCACTGAAATTCACTGTTTTCTTAATCATTTTCCTTATTTCATCTGGAAGTGGGTTAGGTTTTTGATCTATATTTAAATGAGTCAGTACCAGAAATAACTATCTTTGAACGTTAATATCTATTATGTATAACTGTTTCAACTGTGTTTATAAAATTTTAAATACCATCTTATCTAGTGAGTTTCAATATATGTACCAAATTTACTGTGTTTTAATTTGTTTTTAGATTTTGAAATGGCAGGTATTGGTCCGTGTAAAAATACACACCATTTTTCTTGGTCTTACCGATGTTAAAGTCAGGTTACCTAATCATTGTATTCTTGCAACGCAACGTTGTTCGAACAATTTGCAGCGTTCACAGTTACTGGGGGACACCCCGATCATCATCCATTCGCCCCTGACCATGAACGCTGAAAAGGGTTCGAAACATCGGGCAAGTAACAATATACTATAATATTAATACACGCGTAAACAACAGATATAATTAACAATTTCTTACGTTTATTTCGGCGCTTATATCCACATAATCAGTCTTTGCTCTAATAGCTGCCTTCACAACTGGGTCACCATACTCCCGGTAAGGACCAGAACAATTGATCAGTACTTTGGTCTGAGCGCACATATTTTCCAAGGACTTGTCATCACCAACTTCGGCTATAATAATCTTCACGTTTGAAAGATCTGCTCCTACAATACAAGAAACTAATTTGTATATTAGAAATAGCGACAATTGTATTCTTATCCCATCACCCGTGTGACGACGGGATAGGAATATAACTGTCGCCACCCCTTGCTTACCCCTGGAAGTCGTAATATTCGGCTAAGGGTTCACCAGGAGAGTAGGTAGCAGCCCTCTCCTATTCCAACGACAAATACAAGTAAACCTAAAAACTTATGTACACAATTATTAACTTCTTTATCACGGTCTTGTAACCAAGTCAATACAAACTCTGTTAATATGGGCAAAAATGGATGGATGCGGCGGATGCGGACAGTTAAATGCCGGAGCTGCCACCCCACCTACAATCCCGGGGTGTGAAAGCTCGCTTCGTGAAATCTGCATCACGCAGCGAGCGGTCACGCAGCGAGCGGTCAGGTGGGAGCTGCGGCTCTTAGACGTCCTTAAGTCGAGTGGGCCGGATGGCATCCCTGCAGTGGTTTTGAAGACGTACGCCCCTGAACTGACTCCCATCCTCACGCGCCTATACCGACTTTCCTACGATACTAATAGGGTTCCGTCTTCGTGAAAGGTAGCCCATGTTCACCCGATCCCTAAAAAGGGAGACCGATCCAACCCATCGAATTACAGGCCAAGTGCGATAACATCCTTGCTCTCCATGATAATGGAGAAAGTTATAAACTGCCAGCTTCTGCAGTACCTTGAGGATCACCAGCTGATCAGTGATCGCCAATACGGCTTCCGTCGTGGCCGATCGGCTGGTGATCTTCTTGTGTACCTCACACACCGTTGGGCGGAGGCCTTGGAGGGCAAGGGTGAGGCGCTAGCGTTCAGCCTAGATATCGCAAAGGCGTTCGATAGAGTCTGGCACAGGGCACTTCTATCGAAGCTACCATCATACGGAATCCTCGAGGGACTCTGTAATTGGATCGCCAGCTTTCTGGATGGTCGGAGTATAAGAGTCGTCGTAGCTGGCTTCTGCTTCGATACCATGACCATTAATGCTGGTGTACCACAAGGCTCGGTGCTCTCCCCGACGTTGTTTATCCTGCATACCAACGACATGCTCTCCATCGAGAATATGCGTTGCTATGCGGATGACAGCACGGGTGACGAGCGGTACACCGAGCTACGGAATGTCCCTCGGAGTACACAGGAAAGTAGGGTTCAACTTGTGTCTGAAGTCGAACGCTCTCTGGGGCAGGCCTTGGAATGGCTAAACGGAACTTAGTCCAGTGTAACCCCACAAAGACGCAAGTTTGCACGTTCATTGCAAAGAAAGACCCGTTTGTTATGGCGTCTCAGTTCCAAGGTGTAACTCTCCAAATTTCCGACAGCGTTGGGAACCTCGGCGTCAAAATATCGAGCAAAGTCTAGTTTGGGAATCATTTGGAGGACAAAGCCAAATTGGCAAGCAAAAAGTTGGGCGTCCTGAACAGAGCCAGGCGGTACTTCACACCGAGACTGCGTCTTGTGTTATACAAAGCACAAGTTCGTCCTCATGTGGAGTACTGCTCACATCTCTGAGCGGGCGCGCCCAAATATCAGCTAGACCCACTTTACTCCAAAGGCGTGCTATTCGAATCGTCGGGGATCCCAATCTTATGGACAGGTTGAAGTCACTGGAGCGGTGGAGAGACTTTGGAGCACTCTGCGTACTCTACCGGCTCTTTCATGGGGAGTGCTCTGAGGAACTGTTTGACTTGGTACCACCGTCACCGTTTTACCAACGTACCACTCGACACCGCAGCAGGGTTCATCCATTTCTCCTGGAAATGTTATGGTTTTCAACTGTACGTTTCCAGCGATCATTTCTCCCACGTACGTGCAGGCTCTGGAATGAACTACCTGCTGCTATTTCCCGAGCGCTATGACATGTCATTCTTTAAACGAGGTTTAAGAAGAGCTTTTTCTCGTATTGCAAAGGTCCATGTGCGGCAGCGTCACTTATCATCAGGTGTGCTGGTTGCCCGTTTGCCACCAACGGCAATAAAAAAAAAACCTTGCTGAAAACATCTCTACTGATTCACTACAACAAAACTCTGCAACAACACACCAGTCTACATACAGTGCATCTTTCGTCCTGAATCATACAAACTAAGACGAAATCATTTCGAATATACATTCACTACGCTACGATGCCGCAACTGGCTATGATGGCAAATATCGGCCTTTACTCTACTTATATCTTAACTATTTCTATTCGTTGTTCCCCAAGGTGGGCATTAACTCGTTAATCCGTTAATCGTTAATAAACGAAGTTAACAATCTGCTTAACGAATTAACTTTTAAGCTAACTTAAAAAATCTTAACACTCTTGTTAACAGCCGTTAAATTGAACTTCCGTTAACTTTAGTCTGTTACATTAGTCGTTTGCCGACATACTGCTTTTTTTTTGTTAATTTGAATTACGTGCCAAGCCATGCTTGTAAGTTCTACGACGCCTACGATGCCTACGTCGCCCAAGTCGCCGGCGGCGGATCGTCGTAGAGGAGTTCCGCCCGCGCTCGATCCGTTCCCTCTTTCCGTGATATAACTGCCACACGGAAGGCGGCGACCACGTGCCAGTTCCTGATGCCTTTGAGCATCGCCCTAGCGATGGTCAGCAACTTCAGGTGATTGCGACCAGTTCAAGGCGTTGCTCTGTCCAAACGGTACACACTTCAAGCGTG
The DNA here is from genome assembly GCA_032191425.1 of Lymantria dispar. Taxonomy (NCBI): domain Eukaryota; kingdom Metazoa; phylum Arthropoda; class Insecta; order Lepidoptera; family Erebidae; genus Lymantria; species Lymantria dispar. The sequence goes on from CM063449.1 coordinate 2,358,747, forward strand.
TACTGTGCCGTGTCCTCGCAATCGCAATGGTGGCAAGACGGTGTGCTCTCCTTCCCAACGACCGTGTGCCTGTGCAGGTACTTGGCGAAGATAACATGCCCGTCAATATTTGCACCAGTCGGAAGGAAAGCACCCCGTGCTGCCGACCCAATCACCCCATCAGAATCGGCCGGAAAGCCTTGACGATCTGAACACCGTACTGAGGGCCCCTCCAACCGGGCTGCTTAACGGACAATGACTTCACGGCGGGCATCATCCCGGTAGGCAGTTATCTAGCTAAACGAGACTAAGCCGCTCCCCGCTCCGCTCCATGAAAAAGGAAACTGATCCCGGGCCTTCTTCAATTGCTATGAATTCTTCTATTGTAGATTATAATAGTAGAAGTGATATGTTCTCACCTCTACCTGGTTATTACGTCAAAAAGCGTTATAAAGTATTAGTTAATCTTTGGTACGACGGCTACCGGCAATAGCGTATCCTATGCTAGTATGGACAGATATATGCCAGCATACCTAATTTCACTGCATGCTGTAGAATTTATCATCGGTACATGAATTAGATAAATTTTACACTTTTAACGGTTAACTTTAACTTGCGTTAAATTTTCTCAAATATAACGCTTTTTTTTTTGGGGTGGGCTGCGGTCGACGCGCTCCTCGCACCACTCCGTCCGGGGCGACAGAGGGGCGTAAGCACGCAACACCCGCAACCCACCCGAAAACCACGTCGCCTTCGTCGTTGGGCCGACCACCGGAGCTGGGTTACTTGACATCAGTGGTCGGCCCGACGGAATACCCCCTATTGGGGTACCCTCCCATAGACCGACGTCCCCCCATCGGGGAGGACGTCAGTCTATCCTCACGCGGTCGGCCTCTCGGCGGGTGACGGACTAATCCCCGGTCACGTCACCCGCAAAATATAACGCTTTAACGAGTCATCGAAGTTAACATTTTAATTGACTAATTAACGATTAACGAACGATAACTGTGCCCACCTATGGTTGTTCCTAATGACGAGGAGGATCTTACATTTCGAAGATTTTTTTTTATTCATGTAGCGGCTTATTTAAAATTATTAATTTTTATTTATTGCCATTCGTGACCTATTTTGAAGAAATGATGTACTTACCAGTTATTGTGGCTACTTCCTTCACCAGCGCATTAAGTCTTTCCTCTGATCGTCCAGCGATACCCCATAAGCCAATTTGATATTTCTTAGCGAAATCAATCATTTCAATCACAGTTCGCTTGCCAGTAAAACCTGTAGCACCGAATATCACCATGTCTAAGCGTGGCATCTGTAAATACATATGGAAACTTCGTATATTACCTTGCACCACAACACCCATTCCTCCTACCTGTCCCGTGTATGACGTAAATGACGCTTAAGTCGACGATAATATCCAAATAACATTCTAAACCAATCTATCTAATCAGTGTGATATAGTTGGTCAATATCCCTTCTATTGTGGACCTCCATTATAGGAGGGATATTGACCAACTCACCAGTGGGCCATATATGAGCTGTGTGACATATGTGAGTACACATATGAGTATATGAGTCACTGTCTAAATTGAATTAGTATACCGCCTGTGTCTACTCAGTAGAACTCAGACTTATACAGACTTGTGTTTGATTTTGTTTTACTCTCCCGCCGCGGTCTTATGTTACGCTATTCTTAAACATGGGCAATATATTTAAAATGGAATCTCCACCTTGCTAGCTTGCTTTTCGGTATAGTTTTATCTCAAAAGCCTTTGAGGTACCCTCCCATCGGCCGACGTCCCCCCCTCGGGGAGGACGTCGGTCTTTCCACACGCGGTCGGCCTCTCGGTGGGTGACGGACTAATCCCCGGTCACGTCACCCGCGGCCTCGACTAGGGCGGCATGAGGCGCAAGTACTCACGCCTACGCCGCCCCAGTCGCTGGCAGCGGATCGCCTCATCGAGACTACGCTCCTTGCGCAGGCGATCCGCCACCTCCTTCTGCGAGATCACTGCCTCGCAGAAGGCTGCGACCGCGTCCCAATTACTGACGCTGCCGACCATCGCCCTGGCGATAGTCGCTCGCTCAGTAGCTCCTTCGTAGCGAGTAGCTCCCTTAACGAGACCACACCGCCCCCCGCTCGCACTCCCGTCACCCGCCGATACAATCCGGCGAGCATTTCCGCTTCTAGGTCCCACGGGGGAGTCCCGGCCAACAGGCACGTTGCTCCCGTCCCTATTATACCACGCTACGGTAGACGGCTTGATATAATGTTTTATCACGAGTTTTATTCATATGCATAGGTGTTATTTACGTCTTTTAATCCCTTAGTCGTATTTTACGACACCCACGAGTAAGAGAGGAGGTGATGAATTATATTCTTACTCCGTCACCACATGGGAATGTACTACTGACATCTATGCATAATACTTATCATAACATATTTATTTTATTGTTTGTAGAAAATGATACAATTAGTAATTTTACACTAGATGCTCCAAAAAGTTATGGTGGTAATGTGAATACAAAGTTCTATTACTATAGAAGTCTAAATAAATAAATCTATATATATAATATTAATTCGTATATACCTATTTATCTATGCAAAATGTATTTTCTTTTTCATTTTAGAATAATATAGCTATCTCGGAACATGCACCTACCTTTTTTTCATCTCTGCAACACCTATGGTTGATTGGTAGAGAATGCCTTTGGCATTAATTCCGCCATTGTACTTGTTGTATGAAGATTAATAAATAAATAAATAAATTATGGTTACTGTATAATATATTACTAAAAAGTCAAAAACAAAACATTATAAAAAAAAATAACGAGCCTTTATTTTGTTAAGAAAACTAAAAATAATGTAAAATTCACTACTCCCTTTTTGGTTAAAGAGCACGAAAATTCGAAGCAAAGCCCTATTCACTGTGTCACACCGGCATGGTTAAAACCACGTTAGGTCAAGTTCCCTCTCATTATGGATAAGAACCGAGTCCAGTGGGACATAGACTTAGATTTGTTGACATATCCGCTAATCATTTGATTACTGTGACTTAATCCTTGTGTCCTGAGCGACTGCTCACTTTTTTTTAGTTTGTTTATTTGTGTAGTTATTTTCTAAACACTATTATGTACTTGTGCTAATATAAATAAACTCTAAATAATCCGCATCACGCAGCGAACAGTTAGGCGGGAGCTGCGGCTTTTAGACGTCCATAAGTCGAGTGGACCGGATGGCATCCCTGCAGTGGTACTAAAGACGTGCGCCCCTGAATTGACTCCCATCCTCACGCGCCTATACCGACTTTCCTACGCTACTAATAGGGTTCCGTCTTCGTGGAGGGTAGCCCATGTCCACCCGATCCCTAAAAAGGGAGACCGGTCTGACCCATCGAATTACAGACCAATTGCGATAACATCCTTGCTCTCTAAGATAATGGAGAAGGTTATAAACCGCCAGCTTCTGCAGTACCTTGAGGATCGCCAGCTTATCAGTGATCGCCAATACGGCTTTCATCATGGTCGGTCGGCCGGTGATCTTCTTGTGTACCTCACACACCGTTGGGCAGAGGCCTTGGAGGGCAAGGGTGAGGCGCTGGCGTTCAGCCTAGATATCGCAAAGGCGTTTGATAGGGTCTGGCACAGGGCACTTCTATCGAAGCTACCATCTTACGGAATCCCCGAGGGACTCTGTAATTGGATTGCCAGCTTTTTGGATGGTCGGAGTATAAAAGTCGTCGTAGATGGCTCCTGCTCCGATACCATGACCATTAATGCTGGTGTACCACAAGGCTCGGTGCTCTCCCCGACGTTGTTTATCCTGCATATCAATGACATGCTCTCTATCGAGAGTATGCGTTGTTATGCGGATGACAGTACGGGTGATGAGCGGTACACTGAGCAATGGAATATCTCTCATAGTACTCAGGAAAGAAGGGTTCAACTTGTGTCTGAAGTCGAGCGCTCTCTGGGGCGGGCCTCGGAATGAGGTGAATGGAACCTAGTCCAGTTCAACCCCACAAAGACACAAGTTCGCGCGTTCACTGCAAAGAAAGACCCGTTTGTCATGGCGCCTCAGTTCCAAGGAGTAACTCTCCCAATTTCTGAGAGTATTGGGATTCTCGGCGTCAAAATATCGAGCAAAGTCCAGTTTGGGAGTAATTTGGAGGACAAAGCCAAATTGGCAAGCAAAAAGTTGGGCGTCCTGAACAGAGCCAGGCGGTACTTCACACCGAGACAGCGTCTTGTGCTATACAAAGCACAAGTTCGTCCTCATGTGGAGTACTGCTCACATCTCTGGGCAGGTGCGCCCAAATATCAGCTAGACCCACTTGACTCCCTGCAAAGACGGGCTGTTCGAATCGTCGGGGATCCCAATCTTACGGACAGATTGGAGTCGCTGGAGCAGCGGAGAGACTTTGGGTCACTCTGCGTACTCTACCGACTCTTTCACGGGGAATGCTCCGAGGAACTGTTTGACTTGGTACCACCGTCACCATTCTACCAACGTATCACTCGACATCGCAGCAGGGTTCATCCATTTCACCTGGAAACGTTATGGTCTTCAACTGTACGTTTCCAGCGATCATTTCTCCCACGTACGTGCAAGCTCTGGAATGAACTACCTGCTGCTGTGTTTCCCGCGCGCTATGACATGTCCTTCTTTAAATCTTTTTTTTCTTCTTTTAATCTTTGGCTGTGCCAAGTGAAACTGCTGCACATGGACCTTTGCAATACCAGGGTATTGCAAAGGTCCATGTGCAGCAGTTTCACTTACCATCAGGTATGCTGCTTGCTCGTTTGCCACCGTTGGCAATAAAAAAAAAAAATATTCATGGGTCATTAAATTTAGTAATTACTACAGTGTTTCATAAATTCATGATTATAATGTTGACCCATGAATATTATCAGTCCTAACCCTGGAAAACCCATTGCTACAGATTTGATGTTGGGTTTCTAAGTACGACGATCAGATTTGTTAAATTTAGACATAGATTATGTAAAATAAGGTGCGGCGGGCGGTGGCGTATTACTTTGCTTTCACATCAAGTCGTATGTCAACGGTCAGTAAGATCACGTCCTCACTCACCACCATTTTATAATACATATATATGTATGATAGAACATAAATCCGATTATAGCATAACAATACAACGAGTCAACTGGAGTTATAGAGCGCTATCGCATTACGCGACTAAGATTAAGAAGAAAGAGTACTTGTCATAGAGCCTATCAGATCGCGATCGCGGGATTGTTTGTGATGAGCTTATTTTTACCAAGTCTGGGAGGAACTATAAGGAATTATAAGTGTGATGTTTGAAGTGATGGTAAAATGTAAAATTACTCGGCAGGTAATATACTGTCTCTGATTAAAAACTATTAACTCATTGCATTCAGAAGATAGATAGATGATTAAAATCTATTTAAAAACATTTATCGGGTTATGCTCTAATTATATTATGCCTAGCGTAGTACAGTAAGTACAATTTTGCTTCTAATTTTCGAGGAGTCTTGAACCCAACAATAAGATGTGTTTCAGCTGAGATGATATTGCATACATATTATGTAGAGAGACGTTAAAATACATTACAATACTATTTTACTTTATTTTCACGTGGGTGTCGTAAAAATAGCCTGAGTACCACCAGGTAAATTACCAGAATAACTGTCTTGTAATTTTATGTATAACCATTCTATAAAATTTAATGTTATTAATTTCCGTGTGGGGATGAAGTAAGGATACAATTCACCGTCTTCTTGTTACTCTTGTAGATAATATCGATGTAAGAGAAGGAAAGCTCGAAATAAAACCCTATACCGACACGTCGGTCCATGGCCTACCCCCACAGCCGGCGCCGTCACTGGGTAAGCCTCGTCGACACGGCGCAACACACGCTCAAGGTGTGTTCAGAGTACGCTGTGAACTCTGTGACGACCTGACGCTACAGATCATCGCTAGGGAGATGCTTGACAGCGTCCGTCATCATTAGGCAGTCATTTCAAAAAAGGAGGTGGCGGGTCGTGTGCGGTAGGAATGTCTCTATGGCGGCACGATTCGCCGCCTTGGGCGGCATCAGGCGCAGGCACTCGCGCCTGTATTTCTATAACTAACAGTAGGGGAGACCTGGGCGAGTTGTGACAGAGGAGAGTTGTGACAAGGACGATTCCTCTGAACCTACGACCGTTAACGAGTTGGTAAAAGTGCACATTCGTCTTTTTAGTGTGCATCACTAACACATCTCACTACTTGACAAATTATGCACTAAATGTACACAGCAGGCGGTTGTGTTAGTATGGCGTCTGCATGGCAAAAAACACCGAAAAGCAAGTTGTTTATCAATATTTTGAATGTATTTAAATCGTGATCATTGCATTACGGTGATTTTGCAATTTTTTTCCAGATTGTTCGGTTTTTGAAGTTTCAACAGTTGTGTTTGCATCTTGTTTTAAAATTACAAATTATTATTCTGATTAGATCGCGATTTTTGGTAAATAGGAGAGTTGTGACACGCTGTCACAACTCTCCTATCTAGTCTTAGATTTGAATTAGTCATTTAGGTCCATGAAAAGCTCTATCACTGATATTTTAATAATTGTTCAAAATGAAGTCCATTTCTCTCAATACATACAAAGCCGAGCACGCTTGATTAAATTGTTTTTTAAATTTATTTGTGTCCGAGAACTTTTCACGTCACTAAATACAGTGATTATTTTATTACGAAGGTCCTCATAACTGCGCACTTCTACGTAAACGCGTCTCTTAATTTCTCCCCACAAATAAAAGTCTAACGGGGTAAGATCCGGTGACCCTGGAGGCCACGGTATTGGACCGCCGCGTCCTATCCATCACCATATTCACCATTTAAATAATTACGCACAGCAGTTGAATAATGAGGCGGCGCACCGTCATGTTGATAGTGTAGGGTTATTTAAAGTGCTAGTGGTACTTCCTGTAATAGATCTGGAATTAAGCTTCGCAACATAGTGAACTGCCCAAAATCCAATAGCCTTTGGGTGGCTGCTAAAATCGTCTTCAAATTAGGTATTCTCGAGTTAATACCTTGTCGCTGTAAACGCGGTAAAGAGTCACTTTCATAGTCTTTGAGCACCACGTAGACTTGTAGACTTTCAGCACTTAATAGTAGCACCGTACCATCTCATAATACTTGCGGTTCGAATATGTTATTTGATTTTGTGCCGCCAATGGCCGCCATTGTTGAAGATAAACAACAACAAAAATTAGCACACGCACTCGTAATTAGGTCACGGTCAAACGTCAACTGGTGGCCTGTCATGTGCCGACAAAGGCGTGCGCCAGCGGGGGCATAGATAATTCACTATAAAATGTTGTTGGCGGCTAGGGAATAGATAATTTTACGATACGACGCGACGCAAAGATTTTTTACGATGTCTTAGATTTATCTTTGTGTGCGCTCGTGGCGTAATTGTAAAAATTATGAATGGCTTCGCATCATCAACAAGTTTGGTTTTTATGGGAATGCACAAAATGTAAAATGGATTTTTTTTTGAAAAAAAAAAACCATATGTTTTTATTTCAATAATCAATTATACTATCGATTCTGAACCTCCTGTGCAAATTTGTGCACCCTTTGAAAAAATACCCTGTATACAAGGAACAGAAATGGCCCCAATATTGACCCTTGCGGAACGCCCATTTTAAGAACAGAACCAGATGATCGTGCACCATTAACATCGACTCTCTGAATTCTGTTGCTTAGATAGGAAATTATAAGTTCCAGAGCGTTTTTCCTGATCCCATTATATTACTTACTGGCATATCTCGGATATTATTCGGTAATTTGTTGTAAAAGCGCATACTTTGCCCCATGAAAGACCTGTTAACTCGCTGAAGACGAGTACTATGTACAACTAATTTGTGCTTATTCCTGGTATTTACATGATGAACGTCACTATATTTTTCAAATTTACCTATATTTTTTTTACATATAAAACATTTTCGTATATATATTGGGATATAACAGTCAGAATATTTACTTCTTTAAATTTCTCTTTTAGTGATACTCTTGGGCCTAAATTATAAATCGCGCGGACAGCCCTTTTTTGTAAAACAAAGATTCTATTCAATTCTACGGAGCAACCTCACAGTAATATACCGTATGACATAAGACTATGAAAGTAAGCGAAATAAACTATTCTGGCTGTTTCAATATCGGTTAACAAGCGATTTTTTTTTACCGCATAAGCTGCAGAGCTGAGCCTACCTGACTCAATTTGAGGTCCCCATTGAAGTTTAACATCTATAGTGACGCCTAAAAATGTGGTTGATTCCACATGGTCCAGAGCCACACCATTCATTACAACATTAGTACCCACTTGTCTCACATTGTGAGTTTAATACATTTGGTTATTGTCTCATTAAGAACTAAATTGTTAGAATTAAACCAATGAACAACTTTAGACAGTGCATTGTTCACATCGTCATAATTAAGCATTCGTCTTTTAATTTTAAATAGTAAAGAAGTATCATCTGCGAACAATACAATGTTTAGATTGTCCCCTACGTAATAGGGTAAGTCATTAATGTATACAAGGAACAGAAATGGCCCCAGTATTGACCCTTGTGGAACGCCCATTTTGATAACAGAACCAGATGATCGTGCACCATTAACATCGACTCTCTGAATTCTGTTACTTAGACAGTTATCTGTCTACAGCCGCGGGCCGGTCCGTCCGGGGCAGTACCATGCTCTCGCAGAAAATCGACTTCTGAGTAGTAGCAATTTGTTACTGCGCTTCGTTCGGTGAGCGAGAGAGCCGGAAGCCCAACTTTCTGAGGGTGATTGCGTGTGGAGGGTTTTGGTGGTGCCCTTGGTATCACCGAGCCTCAATGCACGCATTCACACTCCCTTCGCTTTCTTCGCGGTAGGCAACGGTCTTGTAAAGTTCCATGAGCGGCAGCAACACTTACCATCAGGTGTACTGTTTGCTCGTTTGCCACCGTTTGCAATAAAAAAAAAAAAAATAACTCAAGATCTGTTGAAATATAATTTTCTCAAATACTTTACTAAGTGTTGGTAGTATAGATATCGGTCGAAAATTGTTCACGTCTGACATACTACCTGATTTAAACAAAGGAATCACTCTACTAATTTTCATGAGATCAGGAAACACACCTCGAGCAACACAACCATTAAACACAGACGTCAGGTGAGGGGCAATAATATTAATTATATAATTAACAGTCTTTACTGATAAGCCCCACAAATCTACTGTTTTTTTAATATTAAGAGATTTAAAAGAGCGCAAAATATCTTTCACACTGACATATGAAAATTCAAAGGTGGTGTCACTTTTACCAATACATTCCTTAAGAAGCGATTCAGCTAAAGTAGGAGATGACACTAGTGATTTTGTAATTAACACTGGCACATTTGTGAAGTGATTTTCAAATGCCGTTGCCACTTCTTCAGCTGCCGTCACGTTTTTGTCACCTATCTTTAAATTAAAGTCTTTATTCCGTACAGTATTCCTACCAGTTTCGCTATTTATCACTTTCCAAGTCATTTTAATCATATCACCTGATTGTTTAATTCTACTTCGCAGATGGAAAGACTTTGCACAGGAACAGGCATGTTTATATTAAATGTAGAAGTTATTTGGAACGTCGATGAAACGGAAATAAGTAGAAAGTTAAAAAGTATAAAAAGCGTGTTCTAAGGTAAGAAAAGAATAAACCTAAAAAAGCCAAGGAGTAGAACAACAAGAAAAGCGAAGGTAACGCGGAAGAAGATGCAGAGAATGATTGTTTCTGCTTATGCTGCCTTGAATCCTATGCCAGTAGTAGATCAAATGAGAAGTAGGTTCAGTGCTTGGGATATAAAAGTTGGTCTTATGAAAAGAAGAAGAGAGCACAGGAGGCGAACTGCAGTAAGTCTATTATAATTGTTTATCAGTTTAATTTAAGATTTTTTAATGATTTTAAAACCATTGATCTTGTAATAATACCATAATTATTTATAAAAAATTAATGCTTGTTATGTTAATATTAAATATTATGTTAGTTCCTACAAGTTATGCCAAAATTGACAAATAAAGTACTTTTCTGCAAAACAACGCGTATTTTGTTTATAATTCATATAAAAGTATTTTTATCTATTAAATATACGGCTGTCACAACTTGCCTTGGTACATGTCACAACTTACCTCGGCATTAGGAGAGTTGTGACAAAGGGAGTAGTTTCACTTTACTAGGAACTTCTCAAAAACCTTGTATCTTTTTTGAAGTTGATGACTGTTTTTAAAAGAGTAATAACTAAGCTCAAGTAGAGCGTAGAGTTCAAAATCATGACATAATTATATATTGAGATATGTTTTTTTTTATATAGAAATTGTCACAACGTTCCTAGGTCTCCCCCAGACGCTGCTAAATTGCCCACCTGACGTATTCTCATCATGATCCTGCTCTTATCCTAATTATTTGAAATCGATGCAATATAAACTCTTTTCCTATCTTAAAAGTTTTACCAATAGTTTTATGATCGGTCGGTATTATCCGTGTGGTAACTAAGAATACAATTCTCCCTATCTTGCCCGTGGACATCGTAAAAGACGACTTTGAAATATAATATAAGACAAGAGAAGGAAAACTCGAAATAAATTCCCCAATCAGTCTGACCAGCGTGGTATAAGTAAAAATCTTTCCTATTATGGAGGAGGCTCGAACCTAGCAGTGAAATGTATATGAGCCGACAATTACCGGCCGACTGCTTGACATCGGCCTTCCTAAAGAATGTAATTGTTGTGTAAAAGACATCAAATAAAATGTCCAGATTGATTTTTACATCGAGAATACTAAAAGTCCTCTTAGTTGACATGAGTGTAATAGGTTTACCTCTTAGTCGTCTTTTACGACACCCACAAACAATGTAAGTGTTATCCATAGGCACCGCCACATGCATTTGACTATTAATATTATTTATTACTTACATTTTCCGTATAAGACAATCCATTCACAAGCGATAACAATGTACTAAATAGAATAATCGCGTACCACAGCATTTTATTAAGCATGTTGTTATAAGCAGTCTGTATAACTTGTAAGATTAACGTACAATAACTATTTAAAGGCGTTCGCTCCTTATATATCGACATTAAATTCTGACGTATCCGATATATAAGATTTTGTTGGCTATACAATTCTACGTATAAATACTAGTATCGAAATTTATTCGTTAGTTAATTATTCGGCCTCACGCCGGCTGTTGGATGGCCTCGCCTACAAATGAAGGAATAGTGTCGTGCTAGTCACGCTTGACGAGCGATTTTGTGATTGCTGTAAGGTGTAATACGTTACCCAGGATAGAACTGCTAACCTTACTCTTGATGAGACCCTGAGACAGCGATTGTAACATTATGCTCCTTCAGGAAGAATAAAATAATAAATATTATATAATATAATCTATCATTATCCAATGGATTGGATGTTATCCAATTTTTCGAAAAAACAGCTCACTGGAATGTTGGCAGGAACCTGAAGGTGTAATGTTTTATCTATATATATATATATAAAAATGAATTGCTGTTCGTTAGTCTCGCTAAAACTCGAGAACAGCAGGATCAATTTGGCTAATTTTGGTCTTGAATTATTTGTGGAAGTCCAAGGAAGGTTTATACGGTGAGAAAATATAGAGAAATTGCGAGTAAAATACTAAAAAGAACAATTTTATTTTTCCATTCAAACTGTTCTTACCTGTCAAATATTTGACGTTCGTCCCGTCGGTTCGGCATTTTTGGCATTTACATGTAGATCTAGATTAAAAAAGGTTTTGGAATCGATAAGAAAAGGCGGTATATTAAATAGCTAGACTACAATTCACCACCCGTGGGTGTCGTAAAAGACGACTAAGGGATATAATATGCATGTAATATCTATGTAAGAGAAGGAAAACTCGAAACAGAACCCTATATTAACACGTCTTACCAGGTCGATTTCATTCCCATAGTGGAAGAGGTGCGAGCACAACAGTTGGAGGTGTGTGGGCTGAGATGATGATGATGATTTATCAGCCTCACACAAATAGTGTAAAATTGCGGACTAAGGAAATATAACACTTGCCGTAAATTCTATTCAGTTGGATTATCAGTAATTCCATTATATTGATACGTTTGAGGCCGAGTCCAGAGACCGCCCCAGCTTCGACAGGAGCACCAGCCTCTCCTTCTTTCAACATCCAGGAAACTAGCCAAACGCTATACAAGCGTTGTACAGTCAAGGTACCATGTGCTCAAGGACCAGCGCCAGCACCCATCAGGAGATGCTGGAGAGTGTCGAACGTGACCCCTGGGGTCGTCCTTATTGTGCGGCACTAAGTAGAGATTTCACTTCTTCCTCAGATCAATCAGTAGGGAATTCTGGACAGTCTTGAATGTGACGCCTGGGTTCGCCTCTATCGCGCAGCGCTGAGTAGGTAAGCTATGCCCTCCTCCCCTCACCGAAATTTTCCAACCCGACCTCCCCATCAGGGTTGTCGAGGACCTTTTCCCACCGCGGAGAGCCCCTGACCAATCATTGCTTTGCTGGATAGTAACTGGGAACCGCTCCGCCACAGACACGGAGATGGGGCGGCAGTGGCGCATATATGTGTTAAATCTATCACTGTCCAGCCTTGAGCACCTGGTACCACATCTCACGGGTCTGTACAACGCTTGCATAGCGCTTGGCCAGTTCCCTGGATGTTGGAAGGAGGAGAGGCTGATACTCCTGCCGAAGGTGGGACGGTCTCCGGCCTCGGCCACAAACATGTCAATATAATGGTATTATTGATAATTTAACTGGATTGAATTTACGGAAAGTGTTATATTTCCTTAATCCGCAATTTTACACCATTTGTAGGAGGCTGATAAATCATCATCATTGTCTCAAACCATACACGTCCCACTGTTAAGCTCGGGCCTCCTCCACTATGGGAGAGAAATCGACCTACTTTACTACGCTGGTCATACGTGTTGGTATAGGGTTTTGTTCCGAGTTTTCCTTCTCTTGCATAGATATTATACGCATATTATATCTCTTAGTCGCCTTTTAAGACACCCACGGGTGGTGAATTTTATTCTTACTCCGTAACCGCACGGATAATACTAAAACCAAACTGATAAATACTAAAACAAAATAATTACGAAAAAAGGCGGTACGAAGTTCGCCGGGTCAGCTAGTATTCAATATTTTAGTGTTAAAAACTTGTTTGCTGTTTAAATTTTGATAGCATTTTTTGTAATAATGCCGCGAAGGAAATACTGAGGTGGAGTGAATCTATACTAATATTAAAAAGCTAAAGAGTTTGTTTGTTTGTTTGAACGCGCTAATCTCAGGAACCGCTGGTCCGATTTAAAAAATTCTTTCAGCATTGGATAGCCCATTTATCGAGGAAGGCTATAGGCTATATTTTCAAAAAAGTAGGGATCCGAAGTAAAAGTCCAATAATGTAAAAAAATTACCTGAAAAATCCTTACATCGCGTGTGCTGCGAACTATTGATTATAGAACAAAACAATGTACTACAACTTTGCAGAACATATAATTGCCTATAAAAATATCACCACCATATGTCTAACTATTGTAGTTATCTCACAATAAGTGATTTTATTTATTTTTTTAAATAATTGAAATGCCTTCACTTTAAAAACTCTTTATTTTGTATCTTTGTATTAATCCTTATCAAAACAAATTACTTCATATTCAAGACAGATTCAATACCCTTCTAGAACTTTTTGAATGATTAAATTCGGACATTTCATTCAAAAGATATCACGATATTAAAAATGTAAGTATTAGTGATGTAGCCATATAATTATTAAGTACTAGCTGATCCGGCGAACTTCGTACCGCCTTTTCTTCGTAATTATTTTGTTTTAGTATTTATCAGTTTAGTTTTAGTATTATCCGTGCGGTGACGAAGTAAGAATACAATTCACCACCCGTGTGTGTCATAAAAGACGACTAAGTGATATAATATGCATATAATATCTATGCAAGAGAAGGAAAACTCGGAACAATATCCTATACCGACACGTCTGACCAGCGTGGTATAGTAGGTCGATTTCCCTCCCATAGTGGAGGAGGCCCGAGCCCAACAGTGGGACGTGTATGGGTTGAGACTATGATGATGATTTATCAGCCTCCTACAAATGGCGTAAAGTTGCAGATTAGGGAAATATAACAATTTCCGTAAATTCAATCCAGTTAGATTATAATTATCAATAATACCATTATATCGACATGTTTGTGGCCGAGGCCGGAGACCGTCCTACCTTCGGCACCAGCCTCTCCTCCTTCCAACATCCAGGGAACTGGACAAACGCTATGCAAGCGTTGTACAGACCCGCGAGATGTGGTACCAGGTGCTCAAGCACCAGTGCCAGCACCCATTAGGGTTGACCGTTTGGCCGGAGAGTGATAGATTTAACACGTATATGCGCCACTGCCGCCCCATCTCCGGTTTCCGGTTACTGTCCAGCAAAGTAATGATTGGGGGGGCTTTCCGCAGTGGCAAAATGTCCTCGACAACCCTGATGAGGAGGTCAGGGTGGAAAATTTCGGCGAGGGGAGGACGGCGTAGCTTACTCAGCGCTGCGCGATAGAGGCGACCCCAGGACAGATTCAAGACCGTCCATAATTTTCTACTGATTGATCAGAAGAAAAAGTGAAATCTCTACTTAGTGCCGCTCAATAAGGACGACACCAGGGGTCACGTTCGACACTCTCCAGCATCTCTTGATGGCTGCTGGCGCTGGTCTTTAAGCACCTGGTACCTTGACTGTACAACCCTTGAATAGCGTTAGGCCAGTTCCCTGGATGTTGAAAGAAGGGGAGGCTGGTGATCCTGCTGAAGCTGAGGCGGTCTCCGGACTCGGCCTCAAACGTATTAATATAATGGAATTATTGATAATCCAACTGAATTGAATTTACGGCAAGTATTATATTTCCTTAGTACGCAACTTTACACTATTTGTGGGAGGCTGATAAATCATCATCATCATCTCAGCCCATATACGTCCAACTGTTGGGCTCGCACCTCCTACACTACGGAAGGGAAATCGACCTACTATATCACGCTGATCAGACGTGTCAATACTCGTATAGGGTTTTGTTTCAAGTTTTCTTTCTCTTGCATAGATATTATACGCATATTATATCCCTTAGTCGTCTTTTATGACACTCTCAGGTGGTGAATTAAGATTATTTAATTATAATACTTTTGATACGACATTTAAAAACGAAAACTCAAAGTGATTAATACAAAAATAAATGCTAAGATTTAATAAAATATAGTAAAAAAAAATCTTATACAGGCTGTATCAGGTTATGGGGCAACGGGTCAAAGGGTAGATAGTCAATGGTGCTAGGACCCCATAAAAAAATTTGAACGAAAAATATCGATTCGTTAATGAATTAGAGACATGTAAAGTTTTCAATTTTATCGTCGCTTTTTCGTGTAAATCTGATTGAAATGTATAAAGTGAGTGATACTTAATCTGCAACATATTCGTACTTTGTTAAATGTTCATTAGAAATTGAATAAATCAATGCTTACGTTCGCATAAGCAAGACAAACT
Source organism: Lymantria dispar (assembly GCA_032191425.1). Lineage (NCBI taxonomy): Eukaryota > Metazoa > Arthropoda > Insecta > Lepidoptera > Erebidae > Lymantria > Lymantria dispar. The sequence continues at coordinate 2,374,328 of CM063449.1, forward strand.
TCGCCTTAAAATCAGCTGATTCGTGGCAATGACCAAGAGGCGTGGCCACAGCTATTGAAAGAAATACCGACACAGGGATGTACTAAGAAAAAGGTAAACAAATGAAATAATTACCTATATCTTGTAGGCAAAATAAAACAAAAAACCTAAACTGTAATTTTTTATCGAAAATTAAATTCGTCTCTGTTTACATATTTTAGGCTAATAATGCCGGCGACCGAGCTCAAAGGAGCCGCCGCGCCGTCGGTCGCCTACCTACCTACCTACGGAAGATTTAGGTTTTTAAAATTTAATTATTCGTTTTTATTTTAGTCTGACTCTAATGTCCGGTTTAGGAGCACGTATGGACGGTTACTGTCTCCTTACGACTTTTCTTGCATATTAAAGATCAACGATTTAAAGTGATTCAAATATGGCTTATGTCCGGTACGGTGTGTTTGGTTCTATGTGCGCTATCAAAAATGTATGGAATCTTAGCAATTGTTAATTTCGGAATGTCAATACCACAGCACATACCTATTATCTGGAATACTGCGGTTATCGATATGGGATACTTCCCTTTACGGCCACTTTCACGAAGAAGGTAGGCTATATTTTTATTAAAAATAGGTAGATATCTAATTTTATTTTATTTTTAAGTTAATAATCCTTGTATTGTAGGGGACTTCACAAACATAGAATTAACGGACACAAATTACATCCAGACCCAGAACAACAATTTGTCGATCATTCAAAGTGTTGTCCTGCGTGGGATTCGAACCCGCGACAATGGCACGGTAAGATGGTATCTTAAACACTACGCCATCTGTGCAGTCAAATTCAATAGCCTACAGCACCGACATTTATAGGTAAAGAAGGCGGGCGAGGCGACATAGACGCCTACGTAATATCAACACGTCACATTTAAGGCGTAGACTCTTTGACACATATTTTTAAAATCACTGTAACTTTTATGTTTTATTTTTTTTGTGTAATATACATTCTAATTACGATCTATGACCGTAAAACTACAACATACTCCAACAGTTGCTCCATAACCTGATATACCCTGTATAATAAAAAATAATTATAGACAGATTAGGTAACGTCGACCAGTTTTTTTAAATTTTTTTAAGCTTAGAATAATAACGTATAGAAGGTAAGGCCGCGCATAAAAAAAGAAGCATTTCAATTGGAGCCTAATGGAGCTTATGCTGGAACCGTTCCGTAATGTACAAGGTCACTGTAGTGCACGTACGTACGCAACTCTTAAAAAATAAACAGGTAATTATGACGGTTTGTGCATTCAAATGGTGTCACAACACATTTGAAAAACATAAAAAGTATATTAACATTACTTTTAAACGTATTCCGACGATTTATGTTAATAAAAACAAAATTAGATTTCATAATTTGTATAGTGGTGTGTGTGTGTACGTGTGTAATCGCCTGCGCGCATGTAGTATTTTTAGATTCATGTTTCGATCGTTCGAAGTACCGACACTATACTTCTATAGGTTACTATTCTAAGTTGTTTAAGCATATTTTTAATACTTTATTCTGGAAACAATATTGATGTGGTTCCATACACTTTTTTCTCTTTTTGTTAAAATTTATTTACGACCATGGATACAAAGCCTTACAATCGAATACATTGTTAGCTTAAATTCACAAAAATAATCCGTCGGTACGTCAACGTTACCATTAATTGGATGCTGACAACCAAATCATTCATTGGAATTTTAAAAGAACACGAAAATGCAAGTAATTCACCATTATCTTTATATATAAATTTCTTGTGTACGTGTGTATGTCACTAAATTCCTCCTAAACGGCTGGACCAATGTTGATTAATTTTTTTGTGTGTGTTCAAGGGGATTCGGGAATGGTTTAGATTCACGGTTGAACCCGGTAGGTGGCGCTACTGTTGATTTAAAGAAGAATTCCTTTTTTTAATTTGAACAGAACAGCGTCTGCTGGGTCAGCTAGTATCACTAAAAGAGAGCGCCACATGTCATTTTGACATTCGCGCCAAAACAGCCCCTTTTTTCTTAAACTTATGGTGTTGCCACATTGCGTCCAAACACATGGAGAGACAGAATCGAAGGGTTTTGTGGAATAAAACCCTTGGGTTGTCGTGACATAAGAGAAAGACTGCTCGCTATTTATGCGGTTACAAGAATTATTACGAATGTAAGCGAAAAGATTGCGATAATCCTTACCCCAGATGCAAAGTCTAGATTGCATCATGAAATTTCAAAGCAAAACTAGATTTTGGCAGACATATAACGTAATCTAGAACTAAGTGCCACCTAAATAAGTTTATGTAACTTATCCGAGTGAACGCAGTCGGCGTTAGAGATCAAAGATTTACAAAATAGCGAAACTACTATTCCAGCTATTTAATATACCGCCTTTTCTTATGGATTCCAAAACCTTTTTTAATCTAAATCTACATGTAATTATGCCAAAAATGCCGAACCGACGGGACGAACATCAAATGTTTGACAGGTAAGAACAGTTTTTATGGGAAAATAAAATTGTTGTTTTTAGTATTTTACTCGCAATTTTGTCATATTTTCTCACCGTATAAACCTTCCCTGGACTTCCACAAATAATTTAAGACCAAAATTGGTCAAATCGGTCCAACCCTTCTCGAGTTTTAGCGAGACTAACGAACAGCAATTCATTTTTATATATATAAATTGCGCGCGCATATATGATGTGGCGGGCGGTCATGAGGGACGAGAGGGCGGTACCTCACCGAAATGCCTAGAAAGAGACCTCAACTTTCTCGACAGTCTGCCACTGCAAAACGACTGCGACTTATGCGCAGCAATGAGTCAGAGGATGAAAATAGGCAGAGGTTGGCTACTCAACGAGATATCGTTGAACGAAACCGCGCTAGATAAAGAAGACACACACGTTGAACGAACACAACGTTTGGCTTCACAAACAACTCGAACTTCGTCTAATCGACAATGGGAATCAAGTGTTGAACGTTCTCAACGTTTGGCTACAGAAGTTTTAAAACAAATAAATAAAGGCTGAAAGTCACTATAGGTACCCCCCAAAGTCTATTCTTCCCAAAGTTTAATTCCCCCAAAGTTTATTCTTATTATTCTTTCTACTATTCCACGCGGACGAAGTCGCGGGCACTGCTAGTATGATATAAAAATGCTTTGCAAGTGTTTTCGTATACCACCAAAATGCACAGAAGATAACATTAACAGCTTACAGCTTAGCACTGTTGAAGATGATGATTTGACGTACAATGACTGATATTAAGATACAAAAATGTGAAGAAACTAATGATTTCTGGAGAAAATTTTAACTCTGAAATTATAACTGCCTCAGCTGATGCCGCGAGTGTCTGAACCAGCAAATCATCCCTCACCTGCAGAAAATCTGAACACGCAAGGACACTTTCATCACCCCGGATGGAACGTATGGCCTGCGTCCACACCATAATTATATCCATACTAATATTATAAATGCGAAAGTAAGGATGTTTGTTTGTTTGTTACGCTTTCACGCTAAAACCACCGAACCGATTTCAAAAATTCTTTCACCAATGGAAAGCTATAATATCAGGGAGTAACATAGGCTATATTTTATCCCGGTATTCCCACGGGAACTACGCGAGATTATTCCTATGTGAAACCGCTCGATGTTGATTGTTTTAAAAAATTCTTTCACTAATGGAAATATTAGCAGCGAATAACGAATGTAGACTCTTTTTATCCTGGTATTCCCATGGGAACGAGAATAGAGACACTGCAAGATGTTCACCAATTTTAAAAATTATTTCAGCAATGGAAAGCCACATTATCAGCGAGTGACATATGTAGGTTATTTTGTATCCCGATATTCCCTCGGGAACAGGAACTATGCGAGTGAAAGCGCTGGATGTTGATTGATTTCAGAAATTCTTTCACCAATGAAAATCTGCCTTAGCAGCGAGTAATATATGTAGAGTAGTTTTATCCCGGTTTTTCTACGGGAACGGGAATAACGTGCGTGAAACCGCGGGATGCATATTTAGGTAGCGAGTAACATATTTAGGTTACTTTGTATCCCGATGTTCCCACGGGAATAACAACTACGCAAGTGAAACAGCTGGATGTTGACTGATATAAAAAAAATCCTTATTTGAAACATACATTACCAGCGAATAACGTAAGTAATATTTATCCCGGTATTCCCACAGAAACGGAGCTTAGGCGGCAAAACAACTGAATGATGACCGATTTTAAAAATTCTTTCAATAATGGGAAGCAACATTATTAACGAGTAATATTTGCAGGGAAAATTTTATCCCGGTATTTCCGCAGGATTGGAGTTTAGGCAAGTGAAACCGCTGGATGTTGACCGATTTTAAAAATTACTTCCTTAATTGAAACCTAATAGCAAATAACACAAACTATTTTTATCCCGGCATTCCCACAGGAATGGGGCTTAGGGATGAAAACAACTGAATATTGACGATTTTAAATATTCTTTCACAAGTGGGAAGCTATTTTATCACCGAGTAATATATGTAGGTAAAATTTATCCGGGAATTCCCATGGGAATGGAGTATTGGTGAGTAAAACAGCTATATGTTGACGGATTTTTAAAATTAATTGTCAAGGGAAACCTATCATCAATTATTTAATGTATTTATTATCAACAATTAGAAAAAAAAAATTCACAAATGGAAAGCCACATTATCAGAGAGTAACATATGTAGGCTGTTCATTCCTGTTTATATTTTAGCCCGATATTCATACGGAAACTATGCGAGATTATTCCTACGTGAAACCGCACGATGTTGATCGATTTTAAAAATTCTTTCATCAATGGAAACATACATTGGCAACGAGTGACATATGTGGACTATATTTATCCCGGCATTCCCACGAGGACGAGAATAAGGTGAATAAACCCCGGGATGTTGATCAATTAAAAATTCCTTTACCAATAGAAAGTCACATTATCAGCGACTAACATACGTAAGGTATTTTGAATACCGTTATTCCCACGGGAAAAGGCACTACGCGAGTAAACCGCTGGATGTTGACAGATTTTAAAAATTATTTCCCTAATGGAAACCTAAATTACAAGGACGAGGAATATAGACTGAGGGATATAAAACGCATATAACCTTTTTTTTATTGTTTTCGGTGGTAAAGGAGCAAACAGTACACCTGATGGTAAGTGTTGCTGCCGCTCATGGACGTTTGCTAGGCCGTTGCCTATGTACTGTGAAGAATGCGAAGGGGGTGTTAATGCGTGCAGTGAGGTTCAGTGAAACTAAAGGTATCACCAAAACCCAACACATGCAAACCCTCAGAAAGTTGGCTTCCGGCTCTCTCGCTCACCAAACGAAGCGCAGTAACAAATTGTTGCTACTCATACGTCGATGTTTTGCGAAAGTGCGGTACTACTTCAGACGGACCGGCCCGACAGATAATAATAATAATAATAATGATTTATTGCCACAAACTGCTATATCCATATTAATATTATAAATGCGAAAGTAAGGATGTTTGTTTGTTTGTTTGTTTGTGTGTAACGCTTTCACGCTTAAACCACCGAACCGATTTCAAAAATTCTTTCACCAATGGAAAGCTATAATATCAGGGAGTAACATAGGCTATATTTTATCCCGGTATTCCTACAGGAACGGGAACTACGCCGCGGGTAAAGCGACTGAAACCGAAGCGAAGCGAGGGCGGGTTGCTAGTACAACAATAAAGTTCAAATGGATGTACAAGAAAATTTAACATTAATTTGATGTTCTGCTGATACTTAAAATAGGTAAACCTGTGCTGTAAGTATCAGCAACCTTCCAGTGTCACTTATTAATAATCTTATACAGATGATACTCGACAAAATTAAAATAACACAGTAGGCAATAAAAGATAGAAAATATAAAATTAATATAGGTATGGTCATCATCATCATCTTGCTCTTATCCCAATTACTTGGGGTCGACGCAATATGTCATCTGTTTTGACATATTGCAAAAAGTTTCGGCAATGACTTTTATGACCGGCCGCCTGCCTGACGTCAACCCTCCTTGGGAATGTAATCGTTGACCCAAATGGTACCAGATGGAGTTGATCCGGGTCAATCTAGGGCTCTTAGTCGTCTTTTACGACACCGTCTTTTACGCAAAGCAAGGGTTAGTAGTATTCGAAGCCGCTACCACACAGCACTAATTAATTATTAATACATTAATAAATTAATATAGGTATGGTATTAGAAGTAAACCTTCGTGTACGTTTGTGTGCGTTTGCGTGTGTGTGTATGTGTGTGGTGTGCGTGTTTGTGTGTGTGTGTGTGTGTGTGCGTGTGTGTGTGTGTGTGTGTGTGGGTGTGTATGCTTATGTGTGTATATGAATGAGTGTGTTTGTCCTATGATGCATTCATAAGGCAGGTGTTTATATCCGAGTATGTTTATAGAATAGGTCGAAGAAGATTTTCTGTATCATGGTAGTCTAGCTTTAGGAGCCACTCTGTTACGATCTTTTTACATTCATAATTGTTTTTGTGATTAATATTCAAAATCTTATTAACTTTAGTATATGTATATGAATCGAAAAAACAGTAAAAACGCTGTTTGAAGGATGTTCTGTGTCTTTCAGATGGTGGAAGCTTAAACTTACGTGACGCATATCTTGGCGTAGAAATATGATGGTGTGATTTATGAAGCAGTGCATGTTGTTTTAATATTATATTTAAAACAAAGATGGCAACAGTGTGGTCCTACCACTAGCATAACATCTATGCAAGAGAAGGAAAACTTAAAATAAAACCCTATACCAACCTGTCTAACCAACAGGGTATAGTTAGGCCAATTTTCCTGCTATTGTGGAGGAGGCTCGAACCCAATAGTGGGACGTATATGAGCTGTGATGATGATGATGACTAACATAGGTATTATGTATATGACTAACTAGTATTTTTAACCCGATATTTCCACGGAAACGGGGTTTCGGCGAGTGAAACAGCTGAATCATGACAAATTTAAAAAAAATATGATCCCGGTATTTTTAAAATTATTCTACCAATGGGAAGCTACATTATCATCGACTTTCATATGTTTGCTTTTTATCCTGGTATTCGCAAGGGATTGGGGTTTCAGCGGGTGAAACAGCTGGATGTTAACCGGTATTTAAAAATTCATTCACCTATGGGAGTTACATAAGTAGTCAATTTTTTATCCCGCTATTCCCACGGGAACGGCAACTATGCGAGTCAAATCGCGAGATGTCGACCGATTTTAAAAATTCATTAACAACGGAAACCACGTTATCAACAAGTAACATAATTCATCATCATCATCATGGCAGTCCACATACATCCCACTGTTGGGCTCGGGCCTCCTCCACAATGGGAGAGAATTTGACCTACTATACCATGCTGGTCAGACATGTTGGTATAGGGTTTCATTACGAGTTTTCCTTCTCTTGCACAGATGTTATGTGCATATTATATCCCATAGTCGTCTTATACGACATCCACGGGCGAGACAGGGAGTGGTGAATTGTATTTTTACTCCATCACCACACGGAAAAGTAACATAATTATGTAGATTATTTTTGCCCGTAGGAGTACCACGGGAACGAGAATAATGCGAGTGAAACCGTGAGATTTTGACAAATTTTAAAATTCTATCACCAATGGAAAGCTACATTATAAACGAGTAACATAGGCATTTTCGTTTCCAGTATTTCTACAAAAACAAAGACTGCACGGGTGAAACCACGACAATCTCTCTTCTGTTTATCTATTTTCAGATTTTCACCAATGGATAGCTATATTATCATTGAGTAACACGTAGGCAGTTTATTCATCATGATCATCTTTGTTTTTATTTTTTTTTATTGCAAGCAGTGGCAAACGAACAAACAGTACAGCTAATGCTAAGTGTTGCTGCCGCTCATGGACCTTTACAAGGCCGCTGCCTACCGTAAAGGGAATGAAGGGAGTGTGAATGCGTGCATTGAGGCTCGGTGATACCAAAGGCACCACTAACACCCTCCACACGCGAACACCCTCAGAAAGTTGGGCTTCCGTCTCTCTCGCTCACCGAACGAAGCGCAGTAACAAAATACTACTACTCAGACGTCGATTTTCTGCGAGAGTGTGGTACTGCCCCGGACGGACCGGCCCGCGGCTGTAGACAGATAACTGTCGACAGTGTGGTCCTACCACTACTATAAGTATCTCGGCTTATATACGTCCCACTGCTGGGCACGAGCCTCCTCCACAATAGAAAATTGACCTTAATATAATATGCTGGTCAAACAGGTTGCTAAAGGGTTTTATTTTTTCGAATTTTTCTTCTCTGGGTAGTTTATTATCTCGGTATTATCACAGAAACGAAAACTACGCGGTTGGCGGTAGAAGCTCAGCTAATTAAAAAAAAAAAAACTCACCAATGGAAACCTATATTATCAGCGAGTAACATTGTGCTTTATCCCTGTATTGCCAAGGATCCAGGATCTACGCGGGTAAAACAGTAGGACAATTTGCAATTTTAAAAATTATTTCACAAATAGGATTATACAGCTTCTCACCAATATAACTAAATTATCAGGGAATAAGAAAGTCTAAGACAAGCTATATTTATCACCGTATTTCTAAGTGGAACTAGGTGGGTGGAAGTAATATTATAAATGTGTAAGTTTGTGAAGATGTTTGTTATTTCATCGTGCGTAAACTGTTCACCAGATATGAATGAAAATTGGCATATAGATTGAGTATTTCCTAAGACAACACATAGAATACTTTTCCCTTCGGTAATATGTCCCCTTAGAATAATATTACAACTTTAGGAAAGTTAATTTTCTCGCGGGCGTAGGCGCGGGTAAAAGCTAGTATAATATAAATGCTGACCCATTACGTGAAGCGAATGTTCCACATAGCCCGTGCGTTACAAATAACATTCTCAAATGGCGTATTCGTAGTCATATTATTTACTACTAGCAATCCGCCCTCGCTTCGCTTCGGTTATAGGTTATAGTCATTTTACCCGCGTAGTTCCCGTTCCCGTGGGAATACCGGGATAAAATATAGCCTAGTTTACGCCCTGATATTATAGCTTTCCATTGGTGAAAGAATTTTTGAAATCGGTCCTGCCGTTTTGAAGATTACCCGGAACAAACAGACAGACAGACAGACAGACAGATAGACAGACAGACAGACAAAAATTTATTAATTGCTGTTTTAGGCATAGGTGTCGTGCAAATAACCGTGTGAGCATGAAAAAAGCCTATTATTTTGACATTACAAACAGACACTCCAATTTTATTTATTGGTATAGATAAATACTTGAGGCCAATGTGAATATGAATCTATAATTATTAAAAAAATATCTTATTTTGAAAAGTTACTGCAAATTCAATATTGATTCGTGACCAAGGCCTCGTAGGACCCATTTGCGTGTTATCTTCGCAGGCATGTATCTATTTTCGAGACATTTTGTTTACCATTGCCTCAAGGTGGTTCTTTAATTCTGGCCACCACATCTAACTCCTGGCATTGTGCCTTGGTTTATACTATACCGTTGTGAGTCTTATGTAAAGCTCGTAAACCTTCCTCATGTAACATTGGCGGTACCACCACCCGACTACCTACCTTCAGGAGCCTCTACCATCAATAAAATATAACAAAGTTGTTTCTCAGGTTTCTCCGGTATTGGTTGCGACCAACGGCTAAGGCCATCAGTTAAGGTCATCTGCTAAGGCTATCGGCATTACCTATTCGTTTACCTGATTTATAAAATATGTTATAACTATATTAATATGATAGCTATTATATAACTAGGTTAACACGATATCTATTCTTGTAAGACGTGGTGATAAAATGTTTGGTATGGGCTTCTGAGGATCAAATATACTGAGGCTTATGATCGGTGATTATTGAAAAATGTCCGCATCCGTTAGCCTATAGAGGTCCACTGTTGGACATAGGCCTCCCTATAAGAATACCACTTGGAACGGTCCTGTGCCACTTGCGTCTAAAGGTTCCCTGCGACCTTTAAAATGTCGTCAATTCACCTTGTAGGGAGTCGTCCTACTTTGCGTCGTCCAATTCGTGATCGCCACTCAAAAATATCTACCCAGGAAATAATTATAAAACTTCTGAATGCCGAACATAATTGCTGTAGCTTCTTTATCTAGTTGTGAATATTTACGCTCATGCGTAAAGTCCTAGAACTCATAGAAACCGGTCAACCTTGCCCATTTTGCATAACGTGTGTTAATAGTGCTCCCACACAATATTCAGAGCTAACCACAAGTGTATAATAAAAATTCATTTAAATCATAATTAACTAACGTTGCATCTGATGACAGTAAACGTTTCACAGTGTCAAAACTTTCCTTATACGAGTTCTATCCACTGCTATTTGTGAGATTTGTCCAACAATTTATGGAGCAATTCGATTCAATATATCAGATTTATGATGTATCAATCTTTCATAAAAATTATATAAACCTAAGTAAGCCTGTAGCCACTGTATATTTTGCACCTCTGGAGTTTTTAAGATTGATTCTATCTTGCCAGTAGTCAGGTGAATGCCATCGGTGTTGATGATAAAACCTAGAAATACTACACACTCCCTAGCGACCTTTGATTTACTTGCGTGGAGCCGTAAGCCCGCTTTTTTTATATATTCTAGTACGCCATCTAGTCTTCGACTCATATCTGCTATTGTATGTCCACTAATGATGATGTCATCAATTAACACTGTGACGCCTAGAATAATAATAATAAAACCCTCTGGGCCAGTCGTTATCTCACCATGAGACTAACGCAAACCTCGGAGGAACATTATATGGCTTTCTAAGTTCTTTTGATATAAAAGAAAAAATGTATCACAAGATTTATAAGAAAGCCAATAAACCGCAGGGCAGCTTGTGGCATGCTAAATGTGAGTGGCGAGACTGCGGTCCTGAGTGCCCCAGAGACGACTCTCTGGGGCACTCAGGCCAGAGTCTCGTATCTAGCTTGCCTTTATAATAATTCGATTACCACTCCAGCCAGCCAGGCTGGAGTGGTAATCGAAGAGTGCCCGCAGAATTCTCAATTCTGGCTTGCCTTAAAAGGTCGGTCAGAGAGGGGTCGCCAGAACTATATGCTCAGGGTGAGCGTGTCATTTTCAAGGGCATAACTACGGAGAAACCACTGCGGGTCTCCGTTTATCGGCGACTCGCGATGGTGAAACAGGCGCCGCACCGCTGGACACCCTAAGTCACTTGCACCAATGTTGCCCCCTGTTGCCCGTATGGCTTGCGGGTCTGTGGCGACCGTTTAGAGGGGCCCATTCAGTGAGTTGGCGAGTCACCGTCTGCCAAAGTTCAAGATGATAAAGGTATTGAAGGCAGACGACAGTTTTTAAATCAATAGCATTAAGTTAGACCAGTCCATCGGACCTCCAACCCCATAATCATATATTAGATATCATCATCAACAACAGTTTTTTGTTTTTTTTAATGTCCCATCCCATTTTAACATTAAATTTCTCCAAAGGCCTCTGCGTGTTGGACCCATATCCCCATGTAATCCTACCAAAGGATCGGGTATCTTCCTTAGTAAGATACCCGTGACACTGAGATACATAATAATAATAATCTGATCAGAGAGGGGTCGCCAGAGCTATATGCTCGGGGGTGGAAGTATGATTTTCAAGGGCATAACTACGGGGAAACCACTGCCATGGTGAAACCGGCGCCGCACCGCTCGACACCCTAAGCCACTTGCACCAATGTTGCCCCCCTGTTGCCCGTATGGCCTGCGTGTCTGTGGCGACCGTTTAGGGGGCCCTTTCAGTGAGTTGGCGAGTCACCGTCTGCCAAAGTTCAAGACGATAAAGGTATTGAAGGCAGACGGCAGTTTTTAAATCAATAGTCTTAAGCTAACCAGTCCATAGAACAATCTAACCCCATAATCAGATTTTAGATACCATCATCACACAATAGTTTTACACCTACTGTTGGCAGTCCACGAGTGTTATGTGCAGACGTGGATTGTCATTGGTAGACATCCCATTCCATTTTTAGATTAAATTTCTCCAAAGGCCTCTGCGTGTTGGGTCCATATGCCCATGTAAGCCTTTCAAAGGACCGGGCATCTTCCCTAGGAAAATCCCGTGAATCGGAGATACATGATAATAATAATAATAACCTTTTTATTTCCCATAAACTATATTTACAGTACTATTTACTTATTTTATGTTTATCTTAATTCCTAATATTCTATATAATTTGTATTAAACTTATTTACAGGAATCCCTTAATAGTATAGGTCTCCTCCAATGTTTTCCATTTCTCTCTGTCTTGTGCTGTTCTCATCCAGTTCTTTCCAGCTACCGCCGTTATTTCGTCCATCCATCGTTTTTGTGGTCTCCCTACGTTCCGCCTTCCCTATGGACCGGTCCATTGTGTGCTCTTAAGAGTCCGTCTTTGGTCTGTATATCTGGCAACATGGCCAGCCTAATTCCATTTCGATTTCATTGCATAATGTAGAGCATCTGTTAGTTTGGTCTTTTTTTCTAATTTCTTGGCTTCTTATTTTATTAATCTTCCTTATGCTTAAGATGCTTCTCTCCATTGCTCTTTGACAAGTTGTTATTTTGTTTTTTATATTATTTGTAAAAGTCCACGTTTGGGAGCCATAGATCAGACAAGGTAGACAGAAAAGATACTTGTTTTCCTAGATATATGTACTGTTCTACGTACTCTAGTTCTTCGCAGTCCAGCATGATTTTTCCTTTTATACCATTTGTCATTAATTTTGTTTTACTTAGGTTCATATGCAAGCCGACGTGCTTACTCTCTAAATTAAGTTTGTGTATAATTTTTTCTAGCTTCTGATAGGTTTCGGCAAAGACAGCAATATCATCAGCAAATCTTAGATGACTTAGAAACTTATTATTGATTCTAATACCTTCGGAGGCCCAATTTAGTTTACTAAATATGGACTGTAGGACCGCTATAAATAATTTCGGAGCGAGAGGGTCCCCCTGTCTAACGCCTCTACCTATTCTAATTTCATCTCCTAGAGTTTCTAGTTTGACTCTACCCACACTATTTAAATAAATGTTTATTATTGATCTCGTAATTATTGGATCTAAATTACAGCTGTTTAAAGTTTGCCATATAAACTCATGGTAGAGACTATCAAACGCTTTTGTGTAGTTAATGAATGCTATGTAGAGCTTTTTATTAAATTCTTTATACTTGTCCACGACTTGTTACAGAGTATGGATGTGGTCCATAGTTGAAAAACGGGAACGGAAGCCCGCCTGTTCTATTGGCTGCATTCTATCTATATGAGCACTGATTTTATTGAGTATAATAGAAGTGAAGAGTTTATATACGCCTGAAAGCAGGCTTATTGGGCGATAGTTGGTAATGAGGAGTGGATTTCCTTTTTTATACAGTAGTACTATGTCTGACTTATGCCATTGTTGCAGTATTTTGCCTGTACTTAGTACTCTATTAAATATGTACATCAGTGGCTTGGTAAGTACTTTTTCAGCCGTTATTAGCAACTCGTTCTTTAAACCGTCAGGGCCAGAGCTCTTTTCTCGTTTTAACTTCTTGATGCTCTTTGTGATTTCTTCCTCTGTTATAGTAATTGTAGCATTCGTAGCTGCATTTAACAGGTTTGTTTCAGTGACAGATGATGAGTTTTGCGGCTTGTTGTTGGCATATAGAGTTCTATAGAAGTTGGTAGCGCAAGATATTAGACTACTCCTTGATTTGGTTTCGTTTGATCCATCTTTTAAACTCTTGATCCAATCAGTATGAGTATTCAGTTGTTTGAAGGGTCTCTTCGCGCTCCTATAGTTTGTTAGGCTTATCTCTATAATTTTTTTCCTATGTATATGATAGTCAATTCTAATTGATTTATTGTTTTTTTAATAGATCTGATAGTTCTTTACTCTATTGTTTTGTTTTATTTTTGGTTTTTATGAGTTCATTTCTTCCTTCAATTAATTGTTTAGTTTGATAGGTGAAAAATAGCAAATGTGATCATTGGTCTTATTTTCTGTCTCTTGTTTCACGCTACTTTTTATGCAGTGTTCGAATTTATCGTAGAATATTTGTATGTCCCCTGAATCGTTATTTGATAAGTTAGCTATGTTAGTTTCCAAGTTAAATATTTAATTTTCTATGTCTTTTTCTGTTTTCAGAGTAGTCATAGAGTTTGCGAAGTTTTTCCTATTCTTTTTTGGGTATTTCAAAAGTAATGTATCTCGAACTATACGGTGATCTGATGGGAACTACATGATTTAAGCCTTCCATGTTTGTGATCATTTTAGGTAAGTTAGACAGAACAAAGTCAATTTCATTTTTTATTTTCCCATTCGGCGCTATCCAGGTCCATCTTTGTTGGTTTTTCTTGTTAAAGAACGTATTCATGACAGATAACTTGTGTTCAAGCGCATATTGGGCTAGGGTTTCTCCTCTCTGATTTCTTCTCTCGTAACCATATTTTCCCATTATAAGTCTTTCATTGTTTTTTGGCTGACCTATCTTGGCATTAAAGTCACCTATTACCATAAGGTTTGTGCTGTTGCTCGACATTTCGTGGGCTTTCCATAATGTTTGGTAAAATGTGGTGACGTCTTCGTCTTCGCAATCTTTTGTCGAGGCATATACTTAAATAATAAACAAGTCAGTGTCGTGAAATTTTAATTGAAGTAGAGCGACCCTCTCTGAGAGTCCGTGGAAATTAATAATGTTCTTCTTGTACTCATTCTTAATGAGAAATCCTACGCCATGCAGCCCCGGTGTTTTGCCTATGTAACAGAATATGTGGTTGTTATGCTCTTCTATTTTACATCCCATTCTTCTTACTTCTGATAAGCCAAGTATGTCTATGTTTATATTGCAGGTAGCGTGCATTAATTCTTTGTATTTTTCTACAGTTGAGAGTGACCTGACGTTATAGGTTGCTATCTTTAAATTTTCGTTTTTATATTTTAATCTTTTTCAGGTAATGTTTGGAGGGTTTGGGTCGCACTCTACGCGACTACGGACGCCTAGAATGCCCGCTAATAATGCTGTCATCAGTCTTTTAAAAATACCTGAGCACGCCTTTACTCTGAATGCTGGCCTGTGAACTATGTATAGACCTATACTAGTGTTAAAGGTTAGAAGTTTAGCTGTATCCTTGTCTACAATTACCTGTGTATATGCGAGCTCTAAATATAACGTAGTGAAATCCCTAACGAAAGCAAGAATAGCAAAAACTAAGCAGTGGGCATAGGATATGTATCAAACTCGGAAGCTTGATTCACGATACTGCAGTAATCTCCACATAAACGTATTTCACCTGATTTTAACGAGTTTTATTTAAAACTCCCGTAGTACTTACTACGGGAGTTTTAAATAAAACTACTTTACGGATTTTATTGCGTTTGTATTTGATTTTTGATTACCCGACGTTTCGAACACTTTACAGCGTTCGAAACGCCGGGTAATCAAAAATCAAATACAAACGCGATAAAATCCGTAAAGTAGTTTTTATTTAAAATGTATAATACTCGCGTAAACATCGGAAATCACTACGGGAGTTGCCTATTGTGAGTAAGAACAGGACGAAGTGCACGTGCCATTAACTGATCTATATCTTTTTCTACTCTATCCTTAATTGCGAATAGGACTGGACGTGCTTTATGAAATCTAGGAGTAACATCTGATTTCAAATTAATTATGACAAGATCACCGCAGTAGGTACCGAGACTTGGCCGCGCGCCTATGTCACCCCGGATAGAGCCGGACAGCGGGTGCACTGACCGTAGCTCACCCCAAAAAAAAGTAGGTACCGAGACTCTCTTTGAAAACTTCAGTGTATATTCAACATCTGACCAATAATTGACACGCGAGAACTTGATAAAACGTTAATGTTTATTGTTATCTTAAAATCTGAAAACCAATGACGGTCGACTAAATTCTTGCCTTGCCCCTTTGCGATAATAATAATTAAAACCCAATATGTCAAAATTTTACTTACACTATCGCTTAATCGAGCACAGTAACTGGTTGCTGTCCTAGTTCGTAAATTATTGGGTGTGGTGCGCAGAGTGAAGGGCGATTGAGTAGCGCATAATATTTGCCATGTGCATTCATTCATGATCGAGAAGCCGTCGCCAGAATACACTTGCATTGATACGGCTCTGTCATTTATGTAAACTGTTATACTGTGAGCTGGTACTCGCACTTGAACACCACCAATGTTGTATATAACATTTAATTGAATATATTTCTCATCATCCTCTGTATAATTAATTTTCTTACTCATTGCTCTTTTATTTAAATAAAAAAATTTAAAATAAATAAAAAAGAAGACAATCCCACTGAGTTTGTTGTCGGCTCTTCTCAGTGCGGTCGCGTTCCGATCCGGTAGTAATCTATACCAATAAATAAAATTGGAGTGTCTGTTTGTAATGTCAAAATAATAGGCTTTTTTCATGCTCACACGGTTATTTGCACGACACCTATGCCTAAAATAGCAATTAAAAAATTTTTGTCTGTCTGTCTGTCTGTTTGTTCCGTGTAATCTTCAAAACGGCTGGACCGATTTCAAAAATTCTTTCACCAATGGAAAGCTATAGTATCAGGGCGTAAACTAGGCTATATTTTATCCCGGTATTCTCACGGGAACGGGAACTACGCGGGTAAAACGATTATAACCTATAACCGAAGCGAAGCGAGGGCGGACTGCTAGTTTAAGATAAAATGTAAAAAAATAACAATATGTAAGTGCCCCCGCGGGGTTTGTACATAATAAAGGATTTGAATTTGATTTGAATTTATAAATAGTTTCTGATAAAGTAAGAAATGAACACATTAGAGGAAGTTTGAAAGTTGCGCCAGTAACGGCAAAATTAAGGAGAGAATGGGTGACATGGTATGGACATGTGATGAGGCGGGATGAAGGTAATGTTGTAAAAAAGTTTTGGGTATGAATATTGAAGGCTTTAGGGGTAAAAAAGACCAAAGAAAAGATGGATGGACTGCGTGAAACATGACATGGATAGTTTGAGAGTGACTACAGAGATGACGTATGATAGGGCCGTATGGAAGAAGATGACATATTGCGTCGACCCCAAGTAATTGGGATAAGAGCAAGATGATGATAATGATTCTATTTTCTTATACTAAAACTATATAAGCAAAATTATTTATAAGCAAATAACACAACTAACTATTCATACAAGTAGGTTAGCACCATCAAGGTTAGCGGCGGTAGCTGGTCTATGTCGATAAAAATCAAGTCATCTCACCTTATAATCTCCCTACTCGAACTCCCGACTCGAACCTCCTTCATAATAAAAATATAATTATGTAGTTTAAAAAAACTAAAAAACAGGCTTTTAACTAAAAATTGTAAAATAATTTTCAATATAGGCCGAAAATAATAATGAACGAAATATATTAATATTATTGTGAAAAAGGCGTGGGGTGTCGACTTACGAAAATGTGGCACAAAGCGTCTCACACTTTTTTCAGTGTCCGACTAGCTCTATCTCTCTTACTTTTATGCAAAGGATGCGGAAAGAAGTTGAGGAATCCTAGAAAATCTAATTATTTTTGATTTTTTTAAGCGGATTATCGCATCCGACCACTGACGTCAAGTCACCTGCGGGTGGGTTAAGGGCGTGCGCGCTTACGTCCCTCTGTCGCCCCGAACGGAGCGGGCGAGGAGTGCGCCGACCGTAACACACCTCCAAAAAACCAAACCCATTATTGCATTGTCATCAGTCTTTGATAGGTGTGCAAAGTTTAAAGAAAATCTGATCGCTCAAAGTAGGGCAAAATCGAGCTCAAAGGTGGACGACAAACAAATATACAGGAGAAGCTAATAAAAGCGTGTTAAAGAAAAATTCACCCACCCCGTCGATCAGAAGGTATGATATAGGCTTTTATATAGAATTTTCCTTCTCTTGCATAAACGTTGTTTGTTTATTATAATCTCTAAGGCGCACGATACCCATGAGCAAGATAGAGGATGGTGAATTGTATTCTGACTACGTCACTACACAGAAACTTAATTTTACTGTGTTTAGAAATAAAAGATAAGTACTCTTAAGCTTAGGAAGCTCTTAATCTGGGGAATAGATATCATAACCATTACGCTTGGCAGTGGACCTATGATAGCAGTTGGTCGTGACGTTGGCCTACGAAAGAAATAGGTTTTTTACAATTGAATTATTCGTTTTCATTTTAGTGTAACTCGGATCTCTGGTCTAATGGCACGTATGAACGATTATTATCTCCTTACGACTATTCTCACGTATTAGGCCACGTTCAGATGCGCGTTCAACGCTCGTTGAACGCGCACCAAATTTTTGTATAGTGTGCACATGACACGCGCTTGTCAGGCGTCAAACGCGCGTTGCCGCGGCTTCTTATCAAAGATGGACGTAGAATGACTAAAGGCTAGTACATATTTTAGTATCCTAAATTGAGGCAATTCGGACCCAAATTTTTTAACTACTTCAGAATGTCCATCAAGTCATTTGATGATTTACTGGCTCTCATAAACGATGAACTCGTAGCAGATAAAAACGCTGTACGACATAGCATTTCACCAGAAGAAAAACTCATTATTACATTGAGGTACTGATACTGATGAATCCTAAATATGTCTATCCGCGTCGAACACGCGCGCTCAACTGAACGGCAACATAGAAAACCAATGATCTCAAAGCGCGCTTGACGCGCGCTGACAAGAGTCAGCGCTAGCGCAGCGTTCAACAGCGTTAACATGTGTACGACCCGAATAAAACGTGTGTAGTTGTAAACGAGCGTTGAGCGCTTGTCATGTGAACGTGCCCTTAAAGTAATGATAAAATCATTCAAATATGGGTTTTCTTAGTTCACTCATGTTGAATGCATGCCACACGCAAACGCCCTCAGAAAGTTGGGCTGCCGCCTCTTTCACTCACCGAACGAAGCGCTTTAACAAATTGCTACTACTTGGACGTAGATTTTTTGCGAGATTATGGTAATACCCCGGACGGACCTACCCGCAGCTGTAGACACACAACTGTCAATAATAGTGGTAGGACCACACTGGTCCTACCACTATTTAATAAAAAAAAGATCTCAAAAGTATGCCTGCTGTATCTTAACTGAAACCACAATTGTGGGAGGACTCCGTGTATTTCTACATATAAGTCTCATGGGAGGGTTCCGCCTAAAGCGCACGTTGCCTCGGTCGACATGGTACGGTATCTGCGTGTAACGTAAGAACCATGCCTTTCTGCGAATGCCAGAAGTTTTAAGACAAGTGCTCAGAACTCATCCACACAGATGCACCGTACAGGGCCATTGATCAAACCAGCCTCGCGTACAGCCGTCAACATGTAACACCGCTCAACGAGCCGGGGAGTAATTTGATAAATATGCTCCTGAAAGCACCGTCGCCCGTCGTGTACTAAGCCCAAATATTTTATCTGATCCCCAATTGAGTGCAACCGAATTAACAGTGATTGTGTGCTGATGGGTGTATAGTTACAAGGTCTATGAAACAGCAAATAATTCGTTTTATATAGAGCTACTCATTGAATCATCATTAAATGACTACTATAGGCAAGTCTCCGTGTGGTGACGGAGTAAGAATACAATTCACCACCCCCTATCTTACCCGTGGGTGATCGTACGAGACGACTAAGGGATATAAAACGCATATAACATCTATGCGAGAGAAGGAAAACTCGAAATAAAACCCTATACCAACACGTCTGACCAGCGTGGTATAATAGTAGGTCAATTACCCTTCCATTGTGGAGGAGGCCCGAGCCCAACAGTGGGACGTATGTGGGCTGAGATGATGATGATGATGATGATAGGCAAACTATTACATGACTTGACGACATCTAAATACACCGCGAACAGCACCTCTCCACCAGTGAGCGCCTTAATGACAACGAGCCACAAACATAGAAAGGCTGCAATTGTCTGCCAGAAAGAGTTGGTCTGATCGAGACAACCTCGCTAACGTGCTGGCTGATGCGGGCAATCAAGATTCTCTACACTAGCTTGCCATCCAGAGCAATACGGTGGGCGTGTAGAACCCTGAACACACTACATAGTTATCTGTGATTGCCCCTGCCACATATGATTTCTACGCGGACGAAGTCGCGGGCAAAAGCTAGTACTTTAATAATTGTGTAATTAGTTGATTAATTCCTTCTTTTTTTGTTACAAATAAACGGTATAATTTGTTTGATCTGATATTAATAGTAACATGTACGTAAATAAATGTGGAGTTGATTAATTCATTTATTTGCCTTATATAAATGTGAATATTTTCGATATGCGGGATCCCGCAAATACCGAGATTGAATTCAGACTGCGGGATTGGAAGCCCTAGCTCGACATAGGATTTTATTGAATCGTAGCATGGTAAAAATTAGTGACAGTCTCCAAAGTTGTCTATATTTTATTCTATATTCTTTTAGTATCGATAATTTCAAATTTAAGATTGTTCTCATGCAGTTTCTTGATGATGTTTGTGTTTTCGAATGCAATTCCTGTGGTCAGTACACCGCCACTGAAAATAAATGATAATTCATTAAAATCATCGTTGAAATGTAATCTTTATTTATCATGTGATAGTTATCATGAGATAGTTACCGTGTATACTAAAACTGAAAAGAATTGATTATTATACAAATTTTTCTCTTCGATTTTTTTACTATCCGAATTATTATCTAAATTGAAACGTTTCTTTCTCTGCTGGGCTCGAGCCTCCTTCACAATAAGACAGAATTTTACTTACTATTATACCACACTGTTCAAATAATTTATTTTGAGGTTCCCTTCTCTTGTGCATATATGTTTTATGTGTCGCGACGTCACTACCTGTGGCGCCATCTCTTAATAGCTTTAAGAAACAATCGATTACGGAAACGTCAAGTAGTACTGGAGTTTGGTCGATGCAACGTTAGCAATGATTTTTGATTACCTGCGCCTCATGAATACCTTTTTTTTTTTTTTTTTTTTTCGCTGTGGCAATGCAATTTACGCACTATCCCCCGCCGGTGTCAGACGAGGGGGAGTGTGGGACTCGCCGGTTATGCTTCCGGAATACCCACTAAAACCACAGCGGTCCCTTCCGCGCTTTTACGGGGTGCCGGAAAGGTCGTCTTATGACATTCGATCCCCGACTCCCCTACGCAAGGCTGTCTGGCCACGTCCTGTCGTCAATCAAAGCGGAGGGAGGAGATGCGCATATCGACGCCTCCTGCTCCCTACTCGCCGCCGGCGGAGCGAGTCAGCGGACGCAAGTGCTTCGCGTTCCCGCTCCGCGGCCTCCTTCCTTGATGACCTCCTCGCAGAAAGAGGCCATCGACGTCCAGCACCTGTCGCTGTCCAGCATCTCTGAGATGATGGTCGACAGCGACAAGTCTATTCCTATGACCGCCGACAGGTCGTGGCGCTGAGGCTCCCAGGCGGGACATACTTCCAGTGTGTGGCGCGCATCATCATTTGGCGCGCCACACTCATGGCATCCAGGGGCCTCTTGTCGTCCAATTCTGTGCGGGTACTTACCGAAGACCCCATGTCCGGTAAGTACCTGCGTCATCCTGAAGGCCTCATGAATACCTGCGCCTCATGCCGCCCTAGCCGAGGCCGCGGGTGACGTGACCGGAGAATTAGTCTGTCACCCGCCGAAAGGCCGACCGCGTGAGGAAAGACCGACATCCTCTCCGAGGGGGAGACGTCGGTTGATGGGAGGGTACCCCAAATAAGGGTTATTCCGCCGGGCCGACCACTGACGTCAAGTCACCCTGTTCCGTTTCAACGTTTCAAAAGCTACTCACTTGCCAGGCATTTTTGTTCTCTCTTGAAGAAGGGTGATTGCACTAGAGAGAAGCGCTACACAGGCCGCGCCATACGCTGGGTTAACACCAGTAACCTAAAACATAAATATTAGTGTTAAAAGCTAAACTCGAGTATTACATCATGGTGACGATAATAATAGCATTGATCCATTTATCATAAAAAAATGAAAAATTGTCTATTGCTAATAGTCAAGTTTTTTTAATTTTCGACTATCACTCACGGTATTAGATTGCTGCAACTTAAATGTTGATTTTCTGTGAGAATGTGACAATACCCCGGACAAGGCAGTACATTTATGGCCCAATGAAGGCAATTGTTATACTAACCATATATTTTGACTCACAATTTAACTAACTCTGTACCGGATACATATAAATATTTGTGATAACTACGACTTGTAGGACATGAGACAACTTAGTCCTACAGCGACTATGAACGCTGAAAAGTGTTCGCAACGTCGGGTAATCAAAAATCAAATACATCCGCGATAAAACCCGCAGAATAGTTTTATTTTATGTGTATAATACTCACGTAAACATCAGAAATCTTTATGCAGATAGAAAACTATCAATACAATGAAATTTAATATGAACTAATTAATAATTACCCACTTATAACTTGTAAATTGAACTTCCAGTTTAAATGACTGTCTATATTCAGACCCAAGAGTTTAAATGTGCAAAGAATGAGCGTTTATGATACGGGTGCAATTGCAAGACTTAGGTTTTTTGAAAATTTAATGTAAGGCCTCTAACCAATTTGTAATACTAGAGAGTATTTTACTTACATCTCTATTTAGAGTAACCTTATTTTAACATGGTAAGGCCACTGATACATTATCAGCAAACAATATGCTAACGGTATTTATTATTTTAGATAAATCATGAATGTATGTATATTAAAAACAGCAAGCATCCAAGCACGCTTCCTTGAGGAATAGAATTATTTATAGCAATTTCCTCCGATCTTATATTAGGTATTTATGTTACCTGTTTCAAAATTATGGTATTCTACCTCCATATTGTGTGCGATTTTTAAGACTCAAACCATTCATTGGCGATTCCTTGAACTCCAATACCACCTAGTTTATTTCATAAAATATTGGATGATATTCTATCATACGCCTTACACATGTTAAGGAGTATGCCAACCTTTAGTTTTCATTATTTTACCAAGATCTATCAAGAATACTAAAAAAATTTGCAAATTTCAATGTTTGAAAATATTTTAACTAGATTCGAGTGGATTCAGTTAAAAAATCACTTGAACCTCCCTATGATCCTTCATAGGGAGGTTCAAGTGATTTTTTTTGGTTCAAGTTTTTTTTTCCGTATAAAGTCCTAAATATGTCGGATAAAGTATTTTTAGTGCAAATGCCTACCCGAGAGGTATATATGTATATCAGTAGATAGGTTAAAGCCTGCCTATATACAGTTGACAGATGTGGAAGATAATTTACGTAGTAAAAGTAATGTTAAAAAGATTTCTTATTTTTATTTTATGTCATGTATTTTGTTGATGTCATGTGATTGTCATGTATTTTTGAACTTTTTATTTATTATAGCTATGTATTATAGTGTATGTATGTATTATACTTACTTTTTAAATGTGCTAATTTATAACCTAAATGTCTTAGTTAAGATTTTTTTACATATTGTTTTGAACCAAATATTTTTTTGTACGTTTTGTATTTTCAGTCTCTGTACCACTGTTACGTAAGAAATTGGAAGCACTGGGCGTAAGAGGTCCTCAACTCCAGATTTTTCAGAGTTATTTAACTGGTCGTTTCCAACGTGTGAAAATTGATGAGTGGATGAGTGATAATGTGGAGGTGGAATACGGTGTACCACAGGGGAGCATACTGGGCCCTACATTATTCCTAACATTTATTAATGATCTGTGCAATCTCCAATTATCTCATGGAAAAATTGTAATTTATGCAGATGATGCAGCTCTCGTATTTAGCGCCAATTCATGGGATGAGGTTCATAGATACGCTCAGGCTGGTTTTAGCTCAGTGAATACGTGGCTGTCTAATAATTATTTGACCCTTAATGTCGAGAAAACAAAATACATGCCTATTTCGCTAACCAATGCAAATATACCACAATATCGCATAATTGCTCACGTTTGTGACACTAATGTGAATAATCCATGTTTCTGTCCTGATATCGAAAAAGTAGATACTATGACCTACCTAGGAGTCGTACTGGATAGGAACCTTAATTATAAGGCTCATATTAACATATTGGCGTCACGAGTTAGAAAACTAATTTATATTTTTAAAAATCTTAGACATGTGAAGGCGAATAAGTCAATATTAAAAAACACCTATACTGCTTTGTGTCAATCGATATTGACATACTGCATAACAGTGTGGGGTGGAGCAGGAAAGACAATAATTCTTCCACTTGAGCGTGCTCAAAGAGCCGTCTTAAAAGTTGCTCACTGCCTTCCCTTCTACCATCCTACCACGGAGTTATACCAAAGATGCCAAGTACTTTCTGTACGTCAGCTTTACATCTTATTCACCGTACTTAAGAAACATTCTGAGATTCAGTATAAGCCATCTACACAAAGACGCCGAAACAATAGAGTTTGCCCACAAGTACTTTATAAACTTAGTATGTCTCACAAATCTTACTGCTTTCTAGGAAGTTACCTTTATAATCGGATAAATGTAATACTTAAGATATATTCATTACCAAAAAGTAAGTGCAGACGCATTATCTTAAAATGGCTTCAAAATTTAACTTACGAAGAGACTGAAAACTTAATAATTACAATATCCTAATCTCAAAATTAACTTTAACACTAATTAAATTATACACTTAAACATATTGTACGAGCACTCTTATTCATTATACATATATATACAACACTCATACGCAAACATGAACTCGAATGTGTATATACACATAAACACACACAACCATACACTCACACACGCATTCTCTCTCTCTCAAACACACACACACACACACATTTATACAAACACACACACATACAACTTACCTTTTATCTTTTAAGTATTATCAGATTCGCTCTACTTACCGCTTATTTCTTAAACTAAGATGATATAATTATGATGACTGTTGTAAGGGGGGGCCTGGTAATCTGTCAGACAGGATTTTTATCTTAGTGCAGAAACCAGTCTCTCACAAAGGCTATAAAATAGTAAAAATTTGAAAAATTACAGAAATTAGCTCGTAAGTACCTTTGTCAGAAAAAAATAAATTATATTATTATATTATTATTTTCTGTTGGAATTTATTTTCTTTTTATTTTGTCAGTCATTTTGAGAATAAGATTTTTTTTTACACTTTTATTGTATACTTTCAATTTTTTTTTTGTAACGTTTATTATTTTGAAATTGTAACTTTTTATATACCTTTTTTCTTCCATTTTATATCTAATTTTAAGGGGGGGAATGATGTAACGATATATATAAATGACGCCACAACGATTTATTAGTTTTCCAGGTTGAGAGCCATCAGCGCTCACCCATTGACCGCGTTAAGCTGTCAAAGTCTTCTGCGACCAACAGCTACACACACAGACACAAAAAAAAAGATTTATTAGTTAGTCTGGGTCGAGTCGCGACTAATAAATAACGTGAAATCTGTTCTGTCGTTTCTCTACATATATCACCCGGCTAGACACGCAATCCTTAACAACACCCAGACTCAACATGTACAATAAACTATTAAAAGTAATAGATAAATTATAATGACAATATTAACTTTGTAAATATGCTGTGCTCTCTCAGGGATCACGTTGACCTGTAATAGGTTTATACCATCAAATTTTACACATGAATTCAATAGACTATTTGAATTTAACATTCGAGTTATGAAGTCAAAAGATCAAGTTTTACATCTTTAGGAGCCGAGACGAGCGGCTACAAATACTATCAAACCCTTACACTTCTCGTAGATGTCGTAAAAAACAACTGAAAGCTTTATATAGACCTGAGCCAACTCCACCTGATAAAGCTGATCAGCAATTCTCAAGGAAGATTGACGTGAAACAGATGGTCATAAAATTATTGCCAATAAAACTACGGATTTTATCCAGTTTGTATTTGATTCTTGATTGCCCGACGTTTCGAACACTTAATGGCGTAAATTTGTAATACTCTCATAAACATCAAAAATCATTATTGCCAATAACTTTTTCAATGTGAGAGATATTAAGTTGACATATTAAGTTGGCCCCAGGTAATTGGAATAAGAGCAGAATGATGAGCATTACATCTTTAAACAGAGCATTTGTTGTATCATCTAGTAGTACATGCCTTTTTTTTTTTGGAAAGTGGGTCATGGTCAGATCGCTTCCCGCCCAGCTCCGTCCGGGGCGACAGAGAAGCGCCACATGGCCCCATGACCCACTCGTGGCACGTTGCCTTCGTCGTTAGTGCCACCGGTGCAGAGTTTCTTGTCTTCAGTACGGTAGAATACTCGCCCCGGAGTATTCCGTCCGCCTCGTCAGACAACGATGACCGATGTCCCCCCTCGGGGACGTCGGTCACCGTCACGCGGTCGGTCTCTCGGCGAGTGACGGACTAAATCCTCGGTCCAGATACCCGTGTAATACCTACCTTAGCGAATATTCAAGGAACCGAGATTCCTCTGTATTCCCTTTATCACAGAAGATAAAAATATTTCATCTCTAAATAGAACATCTGTTTTATCAAATAGTAATACATACCTTAGCAATAACCTTCTTATTAGGCTTGGTATTCTCAATATCAGTACCATTATCCCATCCCTCAGCAATCAACTCGAACGTAAAAAAAGTATTATTCATAACAATATCCGTGGGCCCTTGTAAGGATATAAATTCATCCGTATATCGTTCAGGATGTTTTAGCAAGGCATTTCTATTGGATTCAGTTTGAGACATGAGAAATATATAACTAACTGTGGTAAGAAAAGCGAGTGATTGTGAGAAGGTGCCAATTCTTAAGTACTCGTTGAACTGTATGGGACGCTCTCGTTGCTGGTCGTATCTGTATCTTTCTGTCCTGCGTACTACGCCTTCATCAAGCTCTAAGAATGGTACGTAGTAATCATTTGATCCCTCTTTTTGGTGTATTATCCTGGAATTTAAGTATTTGATTAGTAACTGAACATCAACAAGTATCCAAAGATAAACGAACTCCCGGTATGGAGAATAGCTAAAATTACATACCCGTGGGAATCTTAAGAATCAACTGAGGAAATCATCACTAGAGGGGACGGTAGCTGTTTGCTGGGAAACTTATAACACCTAATGCCACCGCCAGTGAAGCGTCGTGGTTATGGCATTATTATAGCTGCTGATCATCGCCGACTTAGCTCATACACGTCCCACTGTTGGGCTCGAGCCTCCTCCACAATAGGAGAGACATTAACCTACTATATCACGCTGGTGAGACATGTTGGTATACGGTTTTATTTTGAGTTTTTGAGCTGCTGGTAAAAGCTTCATTGCGGTATAACAGAAACGACAAAGAAATAGTACATTACTGCAGCGGCCAGCAAAAGAGGCATTGATGGACGATCGTGTGAATGTGGGCCGAGGCACACATACTTATTCTATTTGCGCTGTAGCATGGTGCGGGTGACACATGTCAATACCAGGTGACTAGGGATGTGACGATTCGCAATTAAATTTTTATCACTAATTATACTCGTAGCATAAATAAATGTTGTTCTGTTTATTATTGTCACGAAAATTATATATAGGAAAAAATATATTCATACAAATTATTCAATTAATTTAATAGTTCAAAAATTTTAAAAAGTTTCGTAAACGCATTCAAAACAACTGGTATTTCATATTTTTTCGTGGCATATTTTTATTCTGTGGCGCATCGCCGATTCGGCCATTTTGTTTACCCGTGCGATGCTGTCAGTACGAGTGCTACCGCCTTGTATGTGACACGTATTATCCATTTTTCATCAGTTTGTTTTCGTTAAATTGTTATTTGTTATAGTTTGTTGTTTTATTTGTTAAAGTTTGTTGTTATATTTGTTGGTTATAACCATGCCTAAGCATACGAAAAAAACTGTTTTGGGTAGTCAAGCTAGAGAGTTTGTTGTACGCCTCCGAAACTACTTTGAAAGAGAACAACAAAATAATGGACCGTTGTTACCACTGAATCGAATTGTAGAACGAGTAGCCGAAGCTCTTGATATTGGCCGCAATACTGTTTCGCGTATAACACGCGAGAAAATTGGTCAAAAAGGGACGTCTGAAAATAAATTATCTACACCGAACAAAAAGCGGACCAAGGTGAAGCCAATCACAGATTTGGATGAATTTGCTAAGGACGCTATTAGAAATCACATTTATGATTATTATAGAAGAATGGAGCTACCCACGTTGCTTAAGCTTCTAAAATCATTGAAAGAAGCTGAACTGTTCAAAGGAGGTATTACTTCGTTGCGGAATGTTATAAAGGATATTGGCTTTGTTTACAAAAAAGTTAACAAAAGAAAAATTATTATAGAAAGGACTGATATTGCCCTTGCAAGGTGTACTTTTTTAAGGAAGGCTAAAAACATAGTTGATTGGAGTAAAGTTGTGTTTTTGGATGAAACGTGGCTAAACGCTAACCACACAGTGGGTAAAAGTTGGACCGACGATACGGCACAGTCATGTACCAAAGTCCCGGAGGGCAAAGGCGAACGCCTCATTATTTGCCATGCAGGTACAGCAAGTGGATTTGTCCCTAATTGTTTACTGGCTTTTAAATCGAAAAAAACTACGGAGTATCATGAGGAGATGAACTACGAAAAATTTAAAGTTTGGTTCATAGGCCTCTTAGAAAACTTAAAAGAGCCTATGACCATAATAATGGATAACGCACCCTACCATTCGGTACAACTTAATAAACCTCCAACACAATCAAACCGCAAAAGCGAGTTGGTGAAGTGGCTGAGTGAAAACGGAGTTACAGCAGATATGAGTATGCTAAAGACGGAGCTTATTACTCTAGTACGGCGTCATAAGCCACCAACTCCTACCTACGCTCTGGACGAGATGGCAAAAGAAAAAGGTCACCAGGTCCTGCGACTACCACCCTACCATTGTCAATATAACGCTATTGAGCTAATTTGGGCCCAAATAAAAGGTATGTTTTTAATTTCAATTCTCGTTTTGATACTTTGAAAAAGTAACAGCTTTCTGAACGAAGCATGTAATTTAAAAACATTACCAGGTATCAGATTAGACATATTCAAGAGTAAATTTTGCATTAGATATTTGAAATTAATTTATTGATTAAAAACTAATTTTTTTTTTCATAAGTCCATTTATGTTTATGTAGGTCACGCCACAAGAAATAATACTACACCGCCATTTACGGCAAATAAGATGTTGACCCTGTTACAAGAGGCAATCAGTAACGTTCAACCTAAGGACTGGTCGAAGGTGGTGAATAAAACGAAAAGGGACATTATGTCTGATTGGGATCATGACGTCCGTATTGATAACATAATTGAGACATCTTTAATAATATCCGTCACAGATACGGATGATGAAAGTGACAATTCCGATGTTCCTGACTCTGATATGAGTTTAGAAAAGGATTAAAATTGAATGAAAAATTGAAGTAAATATGTAATAATTGTATACTTTTTAACAATAAAAAATTGAGCGCACAAATTGTTTTTTATTTATTTTTTAATCGACAATTCTTCGTAGTAGTACATCCCATCACTAAATACGTCTTTGGTGTTACGTTATACGCATACCACTTTGATTATTTTTTCTTTCAATTTCATTTGATTTGTAGGCTAGACCATTCTAGTTGGGTTTAATTTGGAAGGTATACCTTTATTACTACAGTTATTAGTGATTTAATATATTACCGATGTGGTACAGCTGAATTAATAGATCATAATTATAAATCGCGGCAACTTTCAAGAGTGAAACGAAACTCGCCATAACTGTCACCCGCACCATGCTACAGCGCAAATACTTTAAGTCCATTAATGCCTAGTTGTGGCCAACGCTTGTATACTTAGAATAATAACATATAGAAGGATAGTGTCCCTACTTCGAATATTCCAAAAATGAATCTAAAATTACTAATGGCGCGCAGACGATTACACACGCACACCACTATACAAATAATGAAATCAAATTTTGTTTTTATTAACGTAAATCGTCGAAATACTTTTAAAGGTAATGTTAAAAACATTTTTAGGTTTCTCAAATGTGTTATTACACCATTTGAATGCACAAACTGTTATAATTCCCTTTTTATTTTTTAAGAGTTGCGTACGTACCTGTAATACAGTGACGTTGACATTAGGGAACGGTTTCAGCGTAAACTCCATAAGGCTTCAATAGAAATGCTTCACTTTTTGTGCGCGAACTTACCTTCTATACGTTAGTATTCTAAGCTTGTATAGTTCTTTTCTCAAATAATCCGTGGAAATTAAAACTAAGTACTACTAAGTAGAACTTTTTATTTGAAAATAGATACGACCTACATTTACGAGTTTTCTATTATAGATATTTTACCGCTTCTAGAATTTCTGGTGACGTTAAAGTAAGTTCATAACACTCACTGTCTTCATTTAAACTCATTTTAAGGCAAATCCAATTAGGTACTTTTCAAAATCAATTACGAACAACATTTTTCACGCGCCAAAGGGTTCATATGTTTTTTTCTTCAATATCAAATAGCATTCTTTTTCGAGCCAGTTCGAAATTTAAATAAAACTCTGATAAGTTGCCTCCTTGGTTGCCATGTGTTGGAGTAACAATACGTTCCATTTTTAAAATACACGATAGATATGAATTTACATTCATTAGTGGTCGCCGACTGGTCGAAATTCGGCCATAATTCATTTAAATTAACTGCTACACACTTTTCTTTTAATTTTATTTATGTATAACTGTATAGGTATTGAGCAAACTGTATTTTACTAATAACTAATATACCTATACATAAGTACAAATGTCTATTAGACATTGTGTTAGACATCATAATAAAATTATGATTGATATTCAGTTCGACCAGAGATTTAAATTGTAAACAAAAGTGTATAAGCGCGCGCTTGTGTGTGTGTGTGTGTGTGTGTGTGTGTGTGTGTGTGTGTGTGTGTGTGTGTGTGTGTGTGTGTGTGTGTGTGTGTGTGTGTGATGTGTGTGTGTGTAGCAATTGAATGGTAGTGTGCGTAATGCCTTTTTTAATGAATTTAATGTATTTCTAATTCATTATTATATGAAATTTCAATTTTATGCACTTCTATTCATTATACCTATACTTCAACTGTGCCAAATTTCATACTTGTCCATCCACGTAATTTTCGTAAAAAGAGGTACAAAGTTTTCGCTTCACGTATTAATATATAGATCTTAGAATAATAACGTATAGAAGGATAGTGTCAGTTCTTCGAACGTTCGAAACATGAATCTAAAAATACTAATGGCGCGCAGATGATTACACACGTACACACGCACACCACTATACAAATTATGAAATCAAATATTGTTTTTATTAACATAAATCGTCGAAATACTTTTAAAAGTAATGTTAAAAACACTTTTTAGTTTTTCAAATGTGTTATGACACCATTTGAATGCACAAACCGTCATAATTACCTATTTATTTTTAAATGGTTCCGGCGTAAGCTCCATTACGGAATGGTTCCGGCGTAAGCTCCATTAGGCTCCAATTGAAATGCTTCACTTTTTGCGCGCGAACTTACCTTCTATACGTTATTATTCTAAGATATAGATATTTATTTGGCCGCTAAAACACGACAGATATGGATTTTCATACATTTTTGCCGGCCGCTGTTCGCGCAGAACGGCAACTTCAGTTTATCTCGAAGAAGGTTGTCAAAATAATGCTCAAATTTCCAAGCATGTTTGAGAAAATTCGATGTAATGTACCTAATATATAATAGTGCTAATCCCTAATAATTAACTAACCGTGGAATTAGTTGGGGCGTCAGTTTCGGTAAAGGCGTTGAAAACAATTTCTGCCTTAGCGTCGTAAGCTCGTATAAATTTGCCAAACTGAAAATATACACGTATATTATTAGTCCACACCAGTTATACTATACTACCGCATTGTGCTATTACAAATTTAAATGATATTTACCACACAAGAGATAGTGAGTGAAAGAGAGAGAACGAGGAAGATTGTAAAATGGTTCGTACGCACATACAACGAAAGCTGTCAAAGACAAAACATGCATGTAGAAGAAAATCATATATTGCAACGACTCTATGTATATATTTATCTACTAGCAACCCGCCCTCGCTTCGCTTCGGTTTTAGTCATTTTACCCGCCTAGTTCCCGTTCCCGTGGGAATACCGGGATAAAATATAGCCTAGTTTGCACCCTGATATTATAGCTTTCCATTGGTGAAAGAATTTTTGAAACCGATCCAGCCGTTTTGAAGATACCCGGAACAAACAGACAGACAGACAAAATTTTTTTAATCGCTATTTTAGGCATAGGTGTCGTGCAAATAACCATGTGAGCATGAAAAAAGCATATTATTTTGACATTACAAACAGACACTCCAATTTTATTTATTGGTTTAGATTAGCCTATCAGTTGAACTGCTGGAGATAGGCATCACTCGTCGTCATCATTATTATCAACATGCTTTAGGCCCAACTACTTGGGACTTAATATGGTCTTTTCTTCCCTACAACCCTATCAGACGACATCTCTGTGGTTACTTCCTTTCTATCCATATCATGCTTCACGCAATCCATCCATCTTTTCTTTGATCTTCCCTTGCGCCTAGTCTTCATACTTGAATGTGTACTCCAAGTGAATGGTCCAATCAACAAATGATAGTTCTGAAGTTTGGATTTATTTGTAGGCGATATTTATGTATCACAACATCGATTCCTTATGTCGCGGGGAACTTTTATAAAGTTGTTAAAAAGGATTTTTGTTTCTTAGAGTCATAAATAAAAGTAGGATTAAAAAAAGATTTAAAACTTGGCAGATGTGTTGATGATCTCAGTTCGTCTTACAAATTCCCGAAAGGGAAAATATTGTGTTTCTAATATATCAACACACTAGAATTGACTCATTCGGATAGGGGCAGCGAGTTTGTGAAGAGAGGTACGTGTTTAGCTTGCACGCCACTCTGAGCGGTTTAGACGTAGTGTGGACGGGCCCATAGCTTATTCCAAAAAAAACAGGGTCAAAAGAATAATTGTTATGGACTTACGCATAAACAACCGAAGCCCACGTCCCGTTGCCTATAATGCCTGGTCGTTCTGATTTCAACATTATTTCTGGTGGTATGTATATACTTAAGTATGATCTTACAGAATTTATAGTACCTGAAATAATATAATTATATTTCATATCTTTAAACGAACGATTCTTGTATCTCTATATTCAGAATCTCGACAAGCGTGCCAAAAATTTCCCTAAAATTTAGTAATCAGGAGGTTTTTGAGGGGCGATAAATCGATCTAGCTAGGTTCCATATTTATAAAATCTCAATCTGTCAGTATTTTCAGATAATGAAAAAAATACAATTAGAATAGGAAGTTAAATAGATCCACTGCCATCAGAATAAGTTTAAATCGATCAGTTGGTGAATCCGGGCAGCCTAGATTTAATCCTCAATTTCTCTATTATTACTTTCCATTTTTAAATTTTTTATACATCAAGACATACATATGTCTATCTATATAGGACTCCACGCCGTCCTTCCGTTGCTCTGGACAATATGGGCTAGATTAACTGAGGTTCATCTTTTGATTATCATCTTTATCACAATTATTTGGGGCCAACCGTGCGCTCTTCCATCGTACATAGCTCAATAGGTTTTGACAATAATTGTACGACGTCAACCTACCTTGAAAATGTAATTGTTGGCCAGAAGGCATCGTGGCATCTTTCAAGACACGCGCACGCAATAAAAGTATTTGTAGTATTTGTGACCGTTACTATTCCTCAGCTTTGATATCGCAAAGAATATGAACTAACCAGAAAAGTTCTTCCGTAGAAACACAACTCCCATGTCGGCAGGTATGCTGTCAAAGCCGCAGGCATTTATTATATATACACCAGCTCTGCGAGCCTCATTGTGGTATAGGAGCTGCATCTTCTCAATAAACTGTAAAAAGATGAAGAAACTGTCAATAAGATCAATCTTCAGTTATGTCGACGTCCGTGGTGGCCGCCGGATTGAATGATAAGCAAGTTCAATATTATGACAATTATGTGTGGTTGTCGACTTTACTATCAAAAGATTTGAGATCTAAATGGATACCAATTTCTTTAGATAACTTAATTGTTTTAAATAAAACTACTTTACGGATTTTATCGCGTTTGTATTTGATTTTTGATTACCCGACGTTTCGAACACTTTACAGCATTCATGATCACGGGTGGACTAAGATGTCTCACGTCCAACAAGTCATCGTTACTGCAGAAAATTTTATAATTATCTACCCGATACAGAAATTAGTTATTAAATATTGACCCACATTTTGATACAAAATTTATTGCCAGTGTAAGAAGAAAATGATTCTATATGAAAAAATTATATTGTTTATGGTTAGTAATAATTAAACATTAAAATTAATAGTAATTATATTTAAAAATTAACTAATAATCTAGTATACTACCACCGGATCGGAACACGGTTACACTGAGAAAGATCCGGCAAGAAAACTCAGGTAACATGATGCTAAATTAAAGTTAATTTTGAACTCGGCTTACTTTATGTTACTAAAAAGGTTTTAATTTATAAAATTATCTTTAGTTATTATTATTGTGGGTCAAATCTATACAATATGAGCTCACGGTGTCTTGCAGTCTTGTGGTGGTCTTTTTGGATTTCTTTTTAATAATGTTTATAACAGGATCCCAGCTTGATGGTAACACACAGCCATCCTCTCTATTGAAATTTTTGTGTTTTTTAATCTCAATAGCCTCGCGTACCATTCTAGGCAGGTATCGGTGTTCTTTTGCGAGGATTTGTGGTTTATCAAACCTGATGTTATGGTGGGCGCGGTCCTGACTATATTCACAGACTGCAGACCTAGTGTCCCGGCGGTGCTTCACATCGGCTATGTGTTCTTTGATCCGAGTTCTTATGGATCTCTTTGTTTGTCCAATGTTAGAGAGACCACAGTCACAGTCAAGTTTATATACTCCTGCATCTTGTAAAGGGATCTGGCACTTGACAGATGATAAGAATTGGCTAATCCTCTTCAGTGGCTTAAAATAAGTTTTAATGGAAGAGCGTTTCAGGATGTAGCCAATCTTGTCAGTGACTCCTTTGACATAAGGTAGTATTGCAGGAAGGCGCTCAACTGTGGGTGGTTTCACTCGGTCTCTGCGACGGGGGCGAGGAACTGGCAGCTTGTTTGCACGTAGCACCTGCTTGACATGCTGCAGCTCCCCAGCCAGGTGTTCATCGTCACAGATTCCTCGTGCTCTCTGCAACAAAGATTTACACACGGTAGCTAACTGTGAAGGGGGATGATGAGAATCACCGTTCAAGTATCTGTCTGTATGTGTTGCTTTACGATACACTGTATGACTCAAGGTGTTATTAGGGTTACGTATAACCAAAATGTCTAAGAAGGCTAAAGAGTTATTTGACTCCAGTTCCATAGTGAATTGAATTTTTGGATTAATGGAGTTAAGATGGTTTAGGAATATGGTTATTTTGTCTGTGGGTAATATTGTGAAAGTGTCATCTACGTACCGCTTGTAGAACCTGGGTGTGACAGGTGAGCTTGATAAGGCCGTCTCCTCGAAGTCCTCCATGAATATATCGGCAACGACAGGGGAGACCGGCGAGCCCATAGCCACTCCATCTACTTGCTTGTAGAAGTCATCATTCCACATTAAATAGCCAGTTGTTAGGCATTGACGTAACAGTTCCGCATATCCCAATGGCATATTATTGTCAGATAGCTTCTTAGATATGGTTTTGATGCAATCCTCCACAGGTAGAGAGGTGAAGAGTGATGTGACATCAAAACTGACCACAGTTTCATTGTCAGCGAGATGTAGATCTTTAATTTCACTGACAAAATGGTAAGAGTCTTTCACAAATGCACTAGTGTGTCCCCGGAGTTGGGAGAGGACTTTCGCAACCTTCTGTGCTAATTTATAAGTCGGCGTGTCGATCTGACTTACTATTGGTCGCAGTGGTGCATTTGATTTGTGTATCTTGGGCAACCCATATAATTTAGGTGGTTTGACGCATGGTGGTATTAGATTTTTCACGTCTAGATGTAATGTATCGGAGTACTTTATTATTAGTTTCTTTGTGTTCTTTAGAACGACATTGTTTTCATTAATGTACAATAATTATTTAGACTAGAACTACCTAAATACAATTTGGGACAGTTTTAAAAGAACTTTTGTATGAGATTGTGTATCTAGTTAATTTGTTACATCAATGCATATGGTAGTTAGATTAGCTTTGAATATTAATACGAGTATCTATATAACCATTTCAGTGTTTATAAAATTTATATCATACGTGTTAAACCCGCATAAACATGAAAAATCATTCAAAATTGCTTACATTTGGTTCGCCGCTTACATCCACATAATCAGTCTTTGCTCTAATGGCTGCCTTCACAACTGGTTCACCATACTCCCGGTAAGGACCAGAACAATTGATCAGTACTTTGGTCTGAGCGCACATGCTTTCCAAGGACTTGTCATCACCAATATCGGCTATAATAATCTTCACGTTTGAAAGATCTGCTCCTACAACACGAGAGACTAATATGAAAATAGTAGAAAAAATACTTTCATTATCATCAATATGAAGTTGCTAGTTTATATTACAATATTAAACACATTAATCCTTTTTTAACAGCCTCGGCTTATCCTACGCGAACCGTACGGGGCGACGCGGCGACGAAATACAGCTGTGCAGCTCCAACTTCTATCGAATTATCTTCCCAACGACGTCAGAGCTTGACCACTATCATCCTTATTATTTCAGTTCATCATGTCCCGTTGTTGGGCTCGAGTCTCCTCCACAATAGGAGGAAAATTGATCTACTATACCACGCTGGTCAGACGCGATGCTATGGTGTTTTATTTCAAGATTTTCTTGTCTTGCGCAAATGATATATGCATATTTAATACCTTAGTCGCATTCACTTGCTTAGATGTTAACATATTTGATCCCTTAGTCATCTTTTACGACACTCACGGGCAAGAGATGGGTGCATCGTATTCTTGCTCCGTCATCACACTGAAAATAGCTAATCATTCCCTGGAAAGTGCCATTAAAAAGAAACTAATAATAATGTTGACATATTGTATTGATAGCCTCTACACGGTATAATAATAATAAAATAATTATAAGTAATTATCAATTACTTGATCCCTACAAGGAGTCATCTGTGATTTAACCTTTAAAAGTTACACTGCTTTCACAATAACATCACCGAAATGAAATTAACGAGTAAGTATGATTTCAAAATTTCACTTGTATAACAAATTGTAATGAATGATTTAACAGAATTATTATCAATAAAAATACATGTTAGATAAGCAATATAAATACAAATACATACAATAAATTAAAAACAATAAAATGCTATAACTGTTATAGCAAATATAAAGCAAAAAATGTAATTGCCTAACTTTTTTTATAAGGCGGAGAGCAAATTTAAATTGAGTTGAGGCAGGACAATATTTAATATATTTATATTATATGTATATTATTAATAATTATTTATTTATTTTTTAAAGACAACACTTCGTACTAAGTAATAAGTCAGAAGTTTTGGTGGGAACATAAAAATGTCATGTGGTGGTATTAAAATACACTCATTTGCAAAAAAAACGGGCACCTAAGCAATGAACCATTTCAAATGTTAATATTTCTTTGTTTGATAATTATAGGTAGTTTTATCCACACAATTTGCTAAATTAATAAGAAAATAATCGTTTTCATCAGTATTTCATAAAATTTAGATACAATTTATGGGAAATAATGCTAAACCTCGCTAGTAGTGTATATTCGCTAGTAGTGCATATGCTCATGAAGTAAAAATAAAAAAGTTTTTTTGTTTGTTTTTCTTTAATAAAGTAAAAGCAGATAAATGTTTAGTATCGAGTGTGACCCCCTCTAGCTAAAATCACAGCTTGAATTCGTCTGGGCATGCTAGCGAGTATATCCCGGATACTTGCTTGCGGAATACGTTCCCACTCCGCAGTAATCACATTCTTCAGCTCTCTGATGGTCTGCGGAGCCGGGTGTACTGATCTCACACGCCGTTTCAGAACGTCCCAGACATGCTCTATGGGATTGAGGTCGGGACTTCGAGCTGGCCAATCCAAACGACGAATGCCGACCTCTTGCACATACGCATTAACATCGCGGGATCGGTGGGCGCGAGCATTGTCGTCCATAAACATCGAGTCTTCACCTAGAGCGGCCAATGCGGGTTGTGCATGAGAAATTAGAACTTCCGTTATGTATCGATGCCCAGTCAGTGAGCCGTTTTCAATGAAGACTAACTCTGTACGATCCATTGAATTTATTCCTGCCCAAAACATAACAGAGCCCCCACCATAAGGTGTGATTTCTTCGAAACATGCCTCTGCAAAGCGTTCTCCTTGTCTTCTTAGCACTCGCCGACGTCGATCTTCACCGAACAGAGATATCCTGGCTTCATCAGAGAACAAAACCCTATTCCAATCGTCTTGAGTCCATGATTCACAATTTCTAGCGAACCTAAGCCTGTGAACTCTGTGCTCACGGAGTAATTTGGGGCCGCGGGCCGGGCGGTGACTGCGTATATTGGCAGCGAGAAGCCTCCTCCTGACCGTCCATAGACTAATATGCACATTTCTTACTTCTTGGAGGTTGTTCTTAAGATCCACATACGAAGATTTGCGATTTCTCAATGCGCGACTCACAAGAAAACGATCATCCCGTGGTTGGGTACATGGTTTTCTTCCAGAACCAGGCCTTCTCTCGACGGAACCAGTCTCCTGATATCGCTGCCAGGTCCTTTGGACTGTCGAGCGACTAACATTTAGCCTCCTAGCCACGAAACATTGGCTGCAACCCTCTTCAAGCAGCGCGATAATTTTGGTAGCTTTTACCACTTTATCTACCATTTTTGATACAGCTAAACAGCATTAAATAAAGCTTTGACAGTCAAGGATATGAAATTAATCGATAAAAATTGAATAAAAGTTATGAAAGTCGATGTTAACTTCTGGAACTTCGCGCCAAAAATGTAGGATAAAAAGGGGTTTTCTGTAAAAATGAACATCAAATGAAAAATTGAATTTAGAACGTACTTTTTTAAATACCACAGCATTTTTAAAACCGGCCAGTAACGTGTACAAACGATTGAAACCTTTTTGGTATTGTATCTTTTTAAATATGAATGAAAATCAAAACCGCCCGTTTTTTTTGCAAATGAGTTTATAATCAAAATACTTTTGTGCTTCATGCTGTTATATTGAATAAGTTTGCTGGTATTTTATGAATTGTAGTGTAGAAAAAGTGCTAAATTGTAGTGGCTAACAGTGGTTTATGTGGATATCATGGTCTGCCAAAATTATAATGACTTAATGACGGACAGTAATTAAAAGAGACACAATCTAAGAAGTGAAATATTATGGTGTGAATTATGAAAAAAATTGTACAAATCTTGATTAGATTCCGATTGATAATACAACAAGGTATTCCACAAAAGGTCTTTGAATCCATGGTCATGAAGAAAGTAGCGGCTCCGTCCGGGGCGACGATGGAGCGGCACACGGCCCCATAACCCACCGTAGCTCGTCGCCTTCGTCGTTGGGCGACTACGAGTACCGAGATCTTTGTCCTCTGTGGTCGGCCGAAGAAATACTCTGCGGGGTACCCTCTTCTTCCGACGTCTAGGACGTTGGTCGCCGTTGCACGGTCGGCCTCCCTGTGAGCGACGAACTAATTCCTAATCCGGTCACACAATGCTGTACTCACCAGTTATTGTGGCTACTTCCTCCAACAGTGCATTAAGTTTCTCCTCTGAACGTCCGGCGATACCCCACGAGCCAATTTGATATTTGTTAGCGAAATCAATCATGCGTATGACAGTTTGCTTGCCAGTAAAACCTGTGGCACCGAATATCACTACGTCTAACCGTGGCACCTGTAAATATATATTGAAACTTATTTTATTATCTTGCACCATAACACCCACCCTACCCTGTCCCGTGGGTCCCACAAAAGACGACTAAGAGATATAATATCCATACAAGGTATAAAAATACCAAACCATCTGATCAGCGCGGTAGGTCAATATCCTTTCTATTGTGGAGGAGGCTCAAGCTCAGCAGTAGGACATATATGAGCTGAGATTACATTGCAGTTAGATTGCTCAGCTGGGTTTCAGAACTCTTGCAGGCATACCTATACATTGTATCGTGATCTATTAGTGCAAATGCACTAGCGTCGAATAAAATTTGAAGTAAGTATTTCTATTGTTTGAGTAAAAAAATATTAACTCATTGTACTCATAAGATAGAAGATACATTCATCTGCATAAAAATATTGTATAGTTTGATGTAATTTGTGTCCGTTAATTATTTGTTTTTAAAATCCCCCGCAACATATAGACTACAAGCTCATGGAAAAAATTAACCTGTGAACCACCACTTTAGTACGGCACTAGGTTTTTCGACATTTATTTTGAATCATCTATAAGCTATAAAAAAGCCGTACATTAATAATTAGTCGTAATTCCTCACTTGTACATGAGAAATTCCATTTACTCACGTACTCACCTGTACCGCTCAGAAATGACGGCATGGCGCTCAGAGTTATTTTATTACTAGCAACCCGCCCTCGCTTCGCTTCGGTTTCAGTCGCTTTACCCGCGGCGTAGATCCCGTTCCTGTGGGAATACCGGGATAAAATATAGCCTATGTTACTCCCTGATGTTATAGCTTTCCATTGGTAAAAGAATTTTTGAAATCGGTTCGGTGGTTTAAGCGTGAAAGCGTTACAAACAAACAAACATCCTTACTTTCGCATTTATAATATTAGTAGTAGGATAACAGTAACAGCCTTCTAAGCGTTATTCACGATGGTTCATTTCACAGGTAATTTTTTTCCATGGCTTTGTAGTCTAATATGGGTTAGTGCAGGGTCTTTCAAATAAGCTAAAATTAAATAAAATAATTTATGCTGTACTGTTACAATGTTTGGCGTGGTACAATTTTTCTCCTGTTTTTCGAAGAGTCTCGGTAACTGGCAATGAGCTCGTCTTATTCCCGGTTAAGCCCAGATGATTTTTGCATAAACATATCTTATGTGGAGACAGGTTAAAATATATTACGTTACTACTACTTATTTTCATCTGGGTATCGTAGAAATCACATGAGTAATCACCAGATAAATTATCAGAATAACTTTCCTTTTTTTTTCCACGCTGTGGAAATATATTGACACACTATCCCCCGCCGGTTATAGACGGGCAGGGTTGGCAATGTTTAAAGTTTAAAACACATAAAAAGAACACAATATTTTTAGTCAGGAAAAATTTAGAAACTCATTTTATGCCA
The DNA here is from genome assembly GCA_032191425.1 of Lymantria dispar. Classification (NCBI taxonomy): domain Eukaryota; kingdom Metazoa; phylum Arthropoda; class Insecta; order Lepidoptera; family Erebidae; genus Lymantria; species Lymantria dispar. The sequence continues at coordinate 2,415,708 of CM063449.1, forward strand.
TGTTTTTTACCAAAGAGTTGGCAACTTCGATGTAACTAGCTGGGATTCCCCTGACTGCTAAGCGGTCGTGCGGTGAATGCTCATAAAACGTGGGGATTGCCCGGCTTGCTTGATACAATGAAAGCCGAACTAATTCGCTTGAGAAACTTCAGATCATGGAAGTTGAGGGTTGAGCTGAAGATCAGAGAAGGGAAGTTGATTGAACTTGATTGCATCTTAACTTGGAAACTGTTGTTTTAAATCTATCTTATCTTATATATATATAAAAATGAATTGCTGTTCGTTAGTCTCGCTAAAACTCGAAAACGGCTGGACTGATTTGGCTAATTTTCGTCTTGAATTACTTGTGGAAGTCCAGGGAAGGTTTATACGATGAGAAAATATGAAAAAATTGTGAGTAAAGTACTAAAAACAACAATTTTATTTTCCCATACAAACTGTTCTTACCTGTCAAGCATTTGATGTTCGTCCCTTGTGTCGGTTCAACATTTTTGGCATAATTACATATAAATCTAGATTAAAAAGGTATTGTAATCGATAAAAAGGCGGTATATTAAATAGCTGGAATACAATTCAACAAACGGAGGAGTCGTAAAAGACGACTAAGGGATATAATATGCGTATAATATCTATACAAGAGAAAAAAAAACGTCGCAAAAACCCTATATTAACACGTCTGACCAGCGTGGTATAGTAGGTCGATTTCCCTCCCATAGTGTAGGAGGTGCGAGCCCAACAGTTAGACGTTTATGGGCTGAAATGATGATGATGATTTATCAGCCTCCCACAAATAGTGTAAAGTTGGGGGGACTAAGGAAATATGGCACCGTAAATTCAATTTCGTAAATTCAATTCAGTTGGATTATCAATAATTGCATTATATTGATACGTTTGAGGCCGAGTCCGGAGACCGCTCCAGCATCGGCAACTTTACGCCATTTGTAGGGGGCTGATAAATCATCTTCATCGTCTCAACACATACCTACATGTCCCACTTTGGGGCTCGGGCCTCCTTCCCTATGGGAGGGAAATCAATCTACTATACCACGCTGGTGAGACGTGCCCTCGGAACAAAACCCTATACCAACGTATAGGGTTTTGTTCCGAGTTTTCCTTATCTTGCATAGATATTATATCCTTTAGTCGTCATTTACGACATACACGGCTGGTGAATTGTATTCTTACTCCGTCACCGCACTGATAATACTAAAACCAAACTGATAAATACTAAAATAAAATAATTAGGAAAAAAGGCGGTACGAAGTTCGCCGGGTCAGCTAGTAAATAATAATTATAATTACAATATTTAAAGTACTTTTTGATTTTTAACTATTTTTTTTTTCATCTTTTACGTATGTACGTGTTTAAAACATGTTTAAAACAAGGCAATTAAAACAGCAAGGAAGCATTAATAAAAAACATGTATTTCTTGTTGTTCAAAAAAAAACATGATGTTTTGTTCTTTTTAAAACAAAACATGATTTTTTTCCAACCCTGTAGACGGGGGAGTGTGTGTGGGACTCGCCGGCCACAAGTGACCGAAATACCCACTAAAACCACAGCGGCCCCTTCCGCGCTTTTGCGAGGTGCCGGAGAGATCTGATGACATTCTATTAGTGTTGTCCAAATGCAAGACCAAGACGAGACTTGGACTAGTCTTGGTCTTGGTCTTGCAACGTCACATCTGGTCTCGTCTTGGTCTTGGTATTGCGCACTCGAGTCTTAGTCTTGGTATTGCGCACTCGAGTCTTGGTCTTGGTCTTGGTATTGCAAGAGTCTCGCAAAGTCTTGCAAATCTTACAGTTGGAATAACGAAACAGTCATTTATCATGGCAATGAAAATTCCAACTAAATTAATCAAATATCATCCTATGCTATCTATCCTTCTGCTAGCCTATATTCCACTACTGAATATAACCCTTACCACTGGGGAAAATTACTCTCCTATCCCCCTGGTGTTACATTAGACAGCGTTAGCAGCGCAGCTACTCCTATGGCAAAGGAAGGAATTTCGACCCTGTTTTCTTAAGACGTCACCACACGGGGAAATTGATACAATAAATTTTATGTCATTTTAAATATTTTTGTAATAAATGGGATTGTTTATATTCCCCTTCAAGTTAAGTGGTATGTATCTATTGTATTTCCAGTTTAGTTACTTATCGTTAATGTAACAATGTATATAAATTTTAGATTTTTGTTGATTTTTCAAAACCCGTTTGTCCGATTTCGATAAAAATTTCATGGGACCATTTGAGAAGACCATTTCCAACAAAAAAAGAATTTTCAAATCGATTGGCAAGCGACGAAGTAATGCACGAAAAAACATAAAAATCAATAAGCGAATTAAGAACCTCACTCCTTTTTTAGAAGTCGGTTAAAACGAGTTATGATAGCTAAACATGGTTATTTATCATAATCCTTCATTCCTTTTTTTTTTCAAATATATTATAAAATTTTAAATAAAAGTAAGAATGTTAGCTTAAAGAATAGTTTTTATTTTTAGGATATAGAACGCCATCTCATCATTTAAATATATAGTTAATACCTTACTTTATTGAACTATATTTTTAACTTTTCGTTAAGTTTAAAATCATTTTGATACAGGTTAGTACAAAAATAATTAGATGGCGCTATTATAGATATTAAGTTAAAAGTAATATTATGAATGCTGTAATCATGGATTTGAGCAGTTGAGATTCCAAATCAACTTTTCCAATAAAATATTCACTTTATTATAGGTTGCACAAGTCACACATGAAAATTTAATGATGAGACTAGAAAGTTAAGCGTAATGTGATTGGGAATAATAAAACTGTAGTTATATGGAATTTAGATCTATTGTATATTTTTGATGAATTTAGATCATTCGATTTTTGTTTATATTTTCTGTATAAAAAAATTGTATTCCAAAATATATTGTACTGCTACCTAATATTTTTTAGGTATATTGCTATTGATTAAGGTTTTACTTTTGTTGTCATATTAGTACAATTTGCTAGATGGCACTATTATAAAAAAACCTCTGGAGAATATTGGAGAAATAGTAGTAAGAAAATAAATGTTAGCAAAATGTACAAAATTCTCTATTTAGTTTTCGACCAGTGAAACCTCTGCCTACCTAATATTTTATCACAATAAATTATATTTTTAAAAATGACGAAATACGTGGCATAAACCTATTGCATACGTGCATTACTTTTTAACTCGAGAACCACTTATCAAATTTCAATTCGGTTTTCAATGTTATATTGTTAGATCTGTTAAGAAGTTTTATAGTTATAAAACATTACAATCCGATCAACAATTTAGACGGTATACCCAATTTAACGACTACACTAATGATGACACTAAAATTAAGTTTTGTTTTTAATTGAAAAAAAAAAAAAAAAAATACTTCACGTGATTTTAACTAAGTACTTTGCAGTAGTAACTGTGGGTTTAAAAGTCCTTGACGTTTTAATTAGATAAATGTAACTATTATATTGTGTCTATAATAGCAAAAAATTTTATATAAAATATGGAAATACCTATAGTATTAACTATACTTCTAAATTTTCATCGCTCGCTCGCTCGCATTTCGCTTAAAGAAAAGGGAGTGATATAAATGTGAATATCCCATGCGCATTTAAAAGATATGCCGATGGCACGGCGATCGCATCAATCACGCCCATTATTTTTGCGATGACTCCTAAAATATATAATACAAACTAACAAATTATATAGCTAAACCTTTGTCAAGAATCACTCTAGCTGTTGGTGAAAATCTCATAAAAATCTGCGTAATATTTTTGAGTTTATCGCGAATAGACAGACACCCAGCGGAGGACTTTGTTTTAAAATATTTTACGATTTGGCGCGTATAAAATACTTAACGGACAAACGTTATTACTTGTTAGGTAGATATAGATACCTATCAACTAAATACATAGTTCTGTCTTTATTTAAACTCAGTTCTGTATTGAGTAAACATGTTTCAAGTTTACTCAGTACTTCTTGATGTGGCGACATCTACTTATGTTCTTTACTCTTATGAGATTGATGGGAAAACAAGGAGTGATGACGCATTCTACTATTCTTAAAACACTACTTATTCTTTTAAGGTTCATTTTCATGCATCGCTGTTAATCGCATCCGTGCGCGGCTGATACAACTATAGTCAGAGTATGAAGATGTATGGCTCAGCTAACGTCTGTGTCTATTGACCGGGACTCCCCCGTGGGTCCGGGGGCGGAGATGTTCATCGGACTTTACCGACGGGTGTCTTAGACGCGGGTGGAGAGCAGCTCAATTTCGCTTAGCGAGATGGATAATTTTATATAAATAGTTATTATTATAATAGTTCCCGTCTAGGTTTTTTAAATAAAATCAATAGAGTAATCGCAAAATTCACCTGGTCGGTAACTGAAATGTATTGTAGTGGTCGGGAACTAGCTCACAAGTGTTCGTGCACTAAATTTTCTAGACGAGAATTAACAATGTACCGGGTGCCACCCTGTACCGGTGGTCGGCGGACGAACGCAACGTGCCACGGGTGGGTTATGGGGCCGCGTGCCGCCCCTCTGTCGTCCCGGACGGAGCCAAGCGGTGAGTGCGCTAACCGTAGCCCACCAAAAAAAAAAATAGGTATAATAATTTATGCCAGTTCTATGCTAGTTATGGGATAATTGCCGTCGCTTTGTTCCACGGCTTCATATCCGTCTGGTCTCTACTTACATTGCACTGGGGCGGACCAAGCGCTACGTGCCGGTAACTGTACACGTGGATGATTTCATAGCACTGTACGGCGCACCAGCATGGTCGGCATCTTTAAACGCCTGTAAATGTGTCGTGGCCGATCGCAACCACGCCACTTGGATGATATGTGGCTGATGCAATAATAGCCAGATTATGATAATGTATGGCGCTGTTTCTGAGGTAAGTATGCGACGACTGACATACTCTGCGCTATACATTTTCATAGGTACTCTGACTATTGTTGCATCAGTCACGCTCGTCAGCCGTACGCGATATATCGCATGTATCTTTTCCACCACAGGACTTTTGTACCAATAACGCAAAACTAGATTGTGGGGTGAGTCAGGGCGATAAAATTCTACATTGATGCTGTAGCAAAGGCATGTGAGGCGATGTAGGCCGTACCTAAAATCTACTAAAAACGCGTTATAAGCCGGCTAAGGTGTGTAAGTAGTTACTTACACACCTTAGTCGGCTTGCCGGGGATGATCGGACAGGGAATTAGTTTGCTATGTGCCAGAATACAAACTGTGTGCGTGTTCTGTGGGTGGAAAGCTACGTGCCGTAAAGTTAAGTCTTCCACTAAACGGTCGCGAATCGACGTAATTGGTCTACCTCAGATTTCTAATCTCCTAGGCACATAATGACGTCACTCCTCCATTACCCCATCAAATGATTTTATTAAGTATTTTTATTTTAACTATTTTATACACCGTGGAATCTAATTGGCTATTTTACCGAAAGGTATATACTCAGTTAATGATATAGAACCATACTATAAACATAAATTCATGTCATTTGCAAGCCTGGACGTTTTCTTAAAATATCGTTTTTGCATAACTGTAATATGTTATTATGTAATAATTTAGTTATACCTACGGTCATTAAGGGTATTGGCCGTAGGTACGGTAGCATGAAAACTGACGTATTAAAACGTAGACCAAGGTCGTGCGGCTCGGGCGCATCACAAAAGAAGAAAGGGGTGCGGGCGAGGTGCGACCGAGCTCCGAGGTACTATGCCTAAAATGATTTTGTTTCACCTATTATTTCGATTTAATACGAATGCTATGCCCGTAAGCGTGTTGGAAACAATACCGTTGCATATCAAACTTAAGAATGTCTAATTATGAAACGTTTTTTTTTCAAATGTATTGTTTTTAGTTATGTTGTAAAAGTCTAGATTAGCGCAGAGGCTGACCTCTTACTCATATAACAAGGAGAATCAGTCAAATAAACAACAATAACAGTCACGAGAAAATACATATTGAGAAACACTGGAGAACGTAGTCTATGCACGCAAGACGACAAGAAATGACTCTTTGTGACTGTCACAAAATGGTGGTCCCCACAACGCTATTACGGGTAGCTATTTTTCACTAGTAATATAACATAGAAAGTCATTTTATTTTCATTTTTTTTTATAGATGTTATTGTTATCACGATATTTATTTTCTTAAGTTTTGATTGGGTGTACCTTTGTCGTATTACTAACTTTATTAAATAGTAAATACATTATATATTATAAAATAATTTTATAACGTTTTATTAATATTATATTTAGATTATAAAAATATGCTATTACAATCGTCTCGTTATTTTGTCCCATCACTACAAAAACAAACATAAGACAAAACCTTGAAACAGGGCAGTTTGACATGTTTTGATTTTTAAAACTATTGTTTTTATATTTGTTAATTGAGTAATTGTTAATAATTTTAGCCGAAAATTAATACGTTTATTGTAAGTTGGCATAATTATTAAATTTTTAATGTTATTACTCGTTAATAAGGTAAATATAAGATATTTAAAATTGTGCCGTAAATAATACGGCAGTTCAAAGTTACATCGTCCATTCTGTCATGACCTGTCAGGAACGGAAACTCAGAGCGGTTGGAGTATAATTTGAGCATATTGTTTATGTCAAAACGCTTGAAGAACGATTATTTTACTTTTTATTGATACAAAAATTAAAATAATCGTTAAACCTCAACATGGTAATGTTATAAGTATTATCGTTATCAGAGCTCGTATATGTCTCACTACCGGGCTCGAGCCTCCTCCATAATTCAAGAGAAATTGACATACTACCACCCTGGTCAGACAGGTTGGTACCTATAGGGTTTTAATTCGAGTTCTCCTTCTCATGCGCAGATGTTAAATGCATATTATATCCCTTAGTCGTCTTTTACGACATCAAGGGGCAAAATAGGGAGTGATGAACCGTATTTTTATTCCGTCACCACTAGGGTTGCCAACATTTCTTCGACAAAATATAGTATTTTATGAAAAATAGAAAATGATATATTTGTTACTTATTTATTTTTATAAAAACTATATTTTTTTGCACTTCTTGCATTTTTAACAATGAGTTGTCTGAAAGAAAAGTGTCATATGCTTTATTACATTCAATTTTTAGATTAATGTAAATCAAAAGCTCATTTTTTATTAATGAGATACTATTTCTGTTTTGTTCTTCTCGCCATTTCGAATTCATAACCGAAAATATCCTTTCTGTAAATGCCGAAGTGGCGAGAATAGAGAGCAGGAATGACATTCATTTAAATAAATTGGGTAAGTTATTTGCAGTATTTTTTAAAATATGCTGCCATTTCTGAGCTTAAAAAACGTATTACAATTTTCAGCTGGGTATTTGCACATGGCAAATACACAAGCATATTATTTCATTTTTTTAAGTTATTATCTGCTTTATCACGAGTTGCTATAGTGAATATCTACATTTATGCCTTAAGAAAGAAGAGTGCCAACCTAAAAAATCTCTTAAAAAATAACAACTGGGAATATGCGCCAGACCCTAGATTTCGGTGTTGAAAATATAGTATTTTTGCGTACTATATATTACTTCAACAGTATATAGTACGCTGACCTGAAATATAGTACAATACTATAGACGGTGACTTTTTATCGTCTTAAAAAAAACCATAAAAGTATCTGACCTAAGAAACATATCTAACATATTTAAATGTTGAATAGTGGTAGTTATAAAAAAATAATAAAATAAATTAAAGTTAATATTTTGTAACAGTCTGTTTATCATGTTTACATTTTAAACAAAAGTAATCATGCGGAATTTCGTTAGCCAATCATAGCTATGACATCCACGTGGATAGCTATTACAAAGCGTAATCCCTACCTACCCAGGTATCCTTGGCAATCCTCGATTGGCCGCCAATTGTTTTAGTATCCAAGGGCGCGTGAAAGGGAAAGGTTAAGCGCATGAACTTACAATTTCCGTACTTAATTACCTATTTCGTGACATCGTTGTGTGTTTGTGTTGTTACAAAATGTCTAATAGACATTATCAATACTCGAATATCGTACCAGTACGTACAAATAGTGCACAAATGGTCATTTATGCATAGGCAAAAAAGGGTGAGCAATTTGAACAGTTCTTTCAATATCGGTAGAACGATATTCTTGTTACTTTGTTCGCAATTATTTGTAAATAATGTAAATAATGTAAATAGCTGATTCCATTTTATCTAAATACATCTGAACCAATTTACTTTATTGAAATAACGACCTACTAGTAGACTAGTAGATACCAAGTCTCTCACTAACACTTTAAATAATTGTTTCTCACGGTCCTAAGTGCGTAGAAAGTATTAAGGAAAAAATTGGACTTCGCACTTACTGAATATGTAGTGGTATTTCTGAAAAGGACGTAGGTAGATTATGGTCCAATTTTACGAGTTAACAATCGAACTTTTTCTAAGGTGTAATATGAATGATCCGCGCGGGTGGTAGTGCAACAGCTGTGTTAAGTACCTACGCGCAAAATTGGACTCCGCACTTACTGAATACGTAGTGGTATTTCTGAAAAGGACGTAGATAGATTATGGTACAATTTTACGAGTTGACAATCGAACCTACGTAGTACAACAGCTGTGTTAAGTACCTACGTGCTTGCCGCGCTCACTACATGCTGTTTCCTTACTATTTTAACTTGTAATTATTTATAATCATTTTTATTAAAAAATATTCTAGTAAATATTTTTTTTAAACTTTTAATTGTACAAGTGTATAGTAGATACTGGATACTTTAATTGGCCTGCTTTTGTAAGACGACATAAATGTCACCGTGTAGGTATATTATAATACGGTTGGCAACCCTAGTCACCACACGAAAAGTTATACATATGTATGTGATTATTGCCCGTAAAATAGTTGTCTAGTTTTAATTGCAAATAGATAAAACCTTCGTGTACAACGCGGCATACATATGACCTTCATATAATGAAATATGTAGTCATAGACTGCTACTTTGGCTGTGGGTAAACTAGGTACCTTGGTGTGCCATAATAATCTCGAAACAAAACTTATCAACTAAAAGTTGAGTGATATTACAAGCGATTGAATTATAAATTAAAATGATTTTTTTTTTTATCAAGGTACTTGACCTATAAATTCAATAAAATAGTTTCATCCATCATCCATCATCATCTGCCTATTGGTGACTAACGTGGGATTTAGGCCTCTCGATAAAAGCGATGATGATGACATTATAACGATTTATTGACATATTTATTCATCTCTTTAATTACCTACTTAAGTAGTATCGCCATTACTAATATTTGATTTATCTGCCTTTTAATTAAATAATAATAATTAGGTATACTATTCTATTGATTGTACAGAAACCCTTAAAGATCAGAATGTGAATAGAGGCGGTGAAGAAATTATGGATAGCTTGGAACAAGACGAAAATAGAAAAGTCCAGAACGTAAAAGATACGAAAGAAGATACGAATACCTACTGTTGATGAGGGAATGGTTATAAAAGACGTGCCGCTGATACTTGTAAGTGAAAAAGAGATTTGAAAAGAGAGAGAGAGAGTTTATCTTATTAGTTAGAAGATGATGATTGAATATAGTTTGTAATTGATTTTGTTGAATATTAAATAGACTATAGATTCAGTTCTTAAAAGAATTAGATTGTAAAAGAAGACCACTTCTTTTACAATCTAATTCTTTTAAGAACTGAATCTATAGTCTAAGAACTAATAGGTGTCATTAAGATAACAAGAGACTGATTTATTATTATAGAGGATGCTTATTTTGTTGTTTTAGTTTTGAAAGATTTTTTAACAATTTTTTTTATTATAATTATACTAAGTACCTATGTCATTGTGTTATTTATTTTTAGACAACCCTTTTAAAATTCTCCAATTTTTGTAATAATGTTGAAATTCTTTTGTCAACTTTACCTATGTGTTGGTGATGCTGATTTAAAAGAAGATAATAGCTGCAGTAATAAATATATCGCTTTTTTATCTTCTGGAGCTTTGGAATCTTTAGGTTGCATGTATGCAACCTAGGAAGGAGGGGTTCTAGGGTACACCCTAGAACACAGATTGATAAAGTTTGTCATACTAAAATAAGAGAACAAACAAAACTTATAGAGATCTTACTCTATTCATTGAAACTAAAATGGAAATGGGCAGGACATATAGTTAGATTAGAGGATACCAGATGGACAAGCTGTGTCATAGAATGGAAAGGACCTGAGGGAAAAAGACAGCGGGGAAGTCCGCAAAGAAGATGGCTAGATGACATTAAGGATATAACAGGAGACATGTAGCAGGCAAAGGCGAGAAACAGAATAAACTGGCAAAACATGGAGGATATCTTTACCCTACAGAGATGTTCTCATTAAATTTAAAAATTAAATAAATCATGTAATATTTTAACTAATCATATTTAAAACTAGCAACCCGCCCTCGCTTCGCTTCGGTTGTAGTCGTTTTACCCGCGTAGTTCCCGTTCCCGTGGGAATACCGGGATAAAATGTAGCCTAGGTTACTCCCTGATATTATAGCTTTCCATTGGTGAAAGAATTTTTGAAATCGGTCCAGCCGTTTTGACGATTACCCGGAACAAACAGACAGACAAAAAAATTTTAATCTGTATTTTAGGCATAGGTGTCGTGCAAATAACCGTGTGAGCATGAAAAAAGCCTATTATTTTGACATTACAAACAGACACTCCAATTTTATTTATTGGTATAGATGAAAAATTAATGTGTAATATTTACTAAAATAAAATTTGAATAAGATAAAAAAACATGTAATTAGTATAAGTATAATTTTTATTGTTTTTAAAATTTAATATATACTACTTTAATTTATTGTAAAATTTGCATGTGTAATGAGAAATAATAAAAGGCTTATTTATTTATTTATTATTGTCATTACCTACGTGTTTAAAAGCCAATCTACCTATAAGTCCCCCTTCCGTAACCAAATACCGAGCACACTGCTTTAGCTCGAAATCTCGACTCATTCGTAATGTAAACAGAACCGCAAAAAAAACCTCTAGCTTGAATAATAATGTAAACGAGTTATAACTCGCCAACTCGGCTTCACAGGCGGATGACTCGACATACGATTACGAATTTGACTATAATGCTGACGTGACGAATGTGACGATTCGAATCAATTCGAATTGCGATTCTAATCAATACTAATTTTAATTCGATTGATTCGAATTGAAAAGAAAGCAATTCGTCTCATCGCTAGGGAACGGTAGCTACGCGGGTAAGGCGACTGAACCCGAAGCGAAGCGAGGGCGGGTTGCTAGTTAAGTACAAATTTACAGTGTCTTCTATGTCAATCTTTTGCACACAATACAATAATCTACCTTATTATTGTATTGTATGCAAACTATCTGTAAATTTGTCAATATGTAAGTGCCCTTAAGGGGCCTATGCAGAATAAATGATATGATTTGAACCACCTGATGGATTATCATCATCATCCTCCTCTTATCATAATTGGAGCTGATGCAATATGTATTCATCTTCCAACGTACATATTACAAAAGTTTTGGCAATAGTTTATGACCGGTATTATCCATGTGGTGACGGACTAAGAATACAATTCACCACTCCCTATCAAACCCGTGGATGTAGTGACGACTTCGCAAGAGAAGAAAAACTCGAAATAAAATCCTGTACCAACCCGTCTGACCAACGTGGTATAGGTCAAAATCCCTCCTATTACAGAGGAGGCTCGAGTCCATCAGTGAGACGCATAAAGCCGAGATGATAATGATAATGACCGGCCGACTGCTTGACATCAGCTCTTCTAAAAAATGTAATTGTTTTCTCTTTTTTTATTGTCAACGGTGGCAAACGAGCAAGCAGCACACATGATGGTAAGTGACGCAGCCGCACATAGAACTTTGCAATACCAGGGGCACAGCTAGGCCGTTGCCTACCATGAAAAAAATGCTCTTCTTAAACCTCGTTTAAAGAAGCACATGTCATAGCGTTCGGGAAACACAGCAGCAGGTAGTTCATTCCAGAGCCTGCACGTACGTGGGAGAAATGATCGCTGGAAACGTACAGTTGAAGACCATAACGTTTCTAGGTGAAATGGATGAACCCTGCTGCGGTGTCGAGTGGTACGTTGGTAAAACGGTAGCGGTGGTACCAAGACAAACAGTTCCTGAGAACACTTCCCATGAAAGAGCCGATAAAGTATGCAGAGTGAACCAAAGTCTCTCCGCCGCTCTAGTGACTCCAATCTGTCCGTAAGATTGGGATCCCCGATGATTCGAATAGCACGCCTTTGGAGGGAGTCAAGTGGGTCTAGCTGATAGCAGCATCAAATAAAATGTCCGAATTGATTCTTAAATCAAGACGATCAACGAGGTTTTCCTTATTATAATTACTTACATTGTTCGTAAAAGATAATCCATTTATAAGCGAATATAATTCACTTAATGATAAAATTATCGCGTACCACAGCGTTTTATTAAGCATATTGTTATAAGCGGTGTGTATAACTTGTAAAAATAAGGAACAATAATTATTTAAAAGCGACCGCTTCTTATATATATATATCAAGGTTAATTTGTGACGTATCCAATTTACAAGTTTTTGTTTGCAAAAATATTCTACGTTTAAATACTACTATGGATATTTTTTCTCCAGTTAATCATTAATATCTGGTTGACCGAGCTTTGCTCGTTATAATTTTTTTTTTGTAAGTAGATGGTATTTTTAACAAACATATTTAGGAATATATTAATAAAAAACTAAAAATGATTAAATAATGAAAAATATATCAAAAAGTATCAAAAATTAAATAACAGAATAATTATAACACCGAGATTCGATCTCACGCTATTTTTTGAATGCGATGCCCAACTGAGCTATTGACACTCTGGACGGCGACGGCTGAATTTACATTCTCATTCTAATGACATTTTATGTCATTGTATTAATTAGCTAAAACACCGACAAAACAACATTTTTTATAAATAAATCCTAGCTAGATCGATTTTTTAGGCGCGAAACCTCTAGTATGCACCTATAAATAAGGGAATAGTGTTGTGTTGATAACGCTCGACAGGCAATTTGATGATGGCTGTGAGGTGTTATACGTAACCCAGGATAGAACAGCTAATCATACTACTAGTGAGATCTACTGTCAACCTTTATGACTTATAGTAAAACCGATAATTGTATTAATGATCCGTCGACACCTAAGTTTTTTTTTTGATGTGAGACATCTATAGGCTAGGGTGAAACTGATCGTTGGCGTGGCGTTAAACGCCACGCTTGGATTTGTACCATTGTGTAACGAAACCATAACCTGTTTTAGAATTTTGTACATCGCCATCTATTGAGTTCAAAACATATACCTATAGTGTATACCTACTATTAAAAATAAATGTTTATTGAATAAAAATCATCATTTTCTGGATTTATATCATATTGGTTCTTATCGTAATCTGTTACTTTTATGCATATATACTTGTACAAAATAATTTCGATGTTTCACATCTGCGAGGCGTCTTGAGCGACGGCTCCCGTTTTTAAAATAAAAGCCCAGTACCAACGAATATGAAGAACTTTACGAACATATACTTAATAGTCACCAATCTACACCTAAACTCACACAGTTGTTGAGCCAACTCCATCTAATCCGTCTTATCAATGGCATTAGCAAAGAGGGTTAACATCAAACAGGCTGTTGGTCATAAAAATATTGCAATAACTTTTCCGATGTGTACAATGAAAGGAGAGCAAATATTTAGGGGTCCCTAAATAATTGGGATAAGAGCAATATGATGATGATGATTTGCGCCTATCAAATTGCATACCATACTATTAATATTTTAACTCTCCTAAAAGGCAAAAAAAGCATAATAATTTATAATTCTGCATCTCTCTCTGGTCGCTCCCCCCTAGATTTTATGATTTGTCTCCATCGGTGCCTATCCATCGCGTCTCTGACAACAGAACAGAATTTGGCTGAAGATGATGCCTTTACTTGATCGCTCCACCTGGTTGGGGACCGTCCACGGCCTCGTTTGCCCTCCGTGTTCCCAACAACGATCAGTTTTTCTAGGCATTCATCTCCTCTTCTCACTATATGGCCGAAATATGTCAAAATTCGCTGTTGACAGATTGTGGAGAGACGGTTTTGGACACGAAGCTGTGATAAAATCGATGCATTGGTGCGCTTGGCGCTCCAGGGGATCCTCAGCATGCGCCTCCAGCACCACATCTCGAAAGCATCGATCCTTTGTCTTTCTCGAGCTCGTATTGTCCAAGTTTCTACCCCATACAGAAATATAGGAAATATAAGAGCGCGTATTAACCTGGTCTTTGTGGTGTTGGTAATTCCCCTCTTCCTCCAGATATTATTGAGACGGGTCAAAGCATGCTTAGCCATACCTATACGCCTCATTATTTCCGGTGCGCAACTACCATCGTTATTAATCAGTGCGCCTAGGTATATATAGTGATCTACAACGTCTACTCCTGGTATTACACTAGTGATGGCACTTGGCAGTTTTTTGGCACAGTCTATAATCATGAGCTCATCATGTTACTTTCGGTCTCGAGTCTCTGAAACAGCTCCTTCATATCTTCTGCAGATGTTGCCAGGAGGACAGTATCATCGGCATATCTGAGGTTCGAGATTCTTTTTCCACCCACTGGGAATCCTTTATCCCAAGTTGCCAGCACTCTCCGCATAATGAATTCACCGTATATGTTGAACAGGCTCGGAGATAAGATGCAGCCTTGTCGTACTCCCATTTTTGTTTCGAACACATTAGAACAATCGGCGCCGATTCTAACAAAAGAGCGATTTTCAACATATAGGTTTCGAATCAAGCCAACCAGGTGCTGAGGAACTCCCATCTCGTGCAACACAGTCCACAACTTTTCCCTTTTCACAACTTTTTTTTATAATTCTGCATAAAATTATGGAAAATAAAACAAATTTTAAACAAGATTGTGATAATTTAAAAAAATAAATTGTCGGGTTTCGAACCCGAGACCATAGATCCCGCAGGTGAGCACGTTACCACGAGGCTACCACTAGCTCGCGATTTGAGTGCGAATTTCTCTAGTAGATAAATTATCCATCCAACTTTGACCCTTAATATATTTTTAATGAGGGCCCAGTTGACCCTAATATCTGGCAGTTGTGATACCCTCGGGCCCTTCTACCACCCCACCAAAAATCATGGAAATACCCGACTCACACGTCTGAGGGTCTCCTTGTGAGAAGATCCGGCAAGAAATTCAGGGAGCTTATCTATTATATCTATTAATTTTATTTTTTTTTTCCTTACTTAATATAAAATTGTGTAGATATAACATGTCTGGTAACATTACCACAACTTAGATACGTCCCAGGGTTGTGTTCGTGCCTCCCCCATAATATGAGATAAAGTCATTTACTATACCAAGTTTTCCTGTGTGGTGACAGAGTAAGAATACAATTCACCACTCCTTATCTTGCACGTGGATGTCGTAAAAGATGACTAAGGGATATAATATGCATATAACATCTGCGCAAGATAAGAAAAACTTTAAATGAAACCATGTACCAGCATGTCTGACCAGCATGTCAATTTCTCTCCTATTGTGGAGGAGGCTCGAGCCCAATAGTGGAACGTATGTGTGCTGCGATAATGATGATGATACCACGCTGGTCATACGTGTCGGTATAGCGTTTTATTTCGAATTTCCTTCTCTTATATAATATTATCTGCATATTTATTAATACCTTAATCGTCTTTTACAACACTCACGAGGAAAAGAGAGGGTGGTAAATCGTATTCCTGATCCGTCACTACACGGAAAAGATAGACAGTATTGTATATAATTAAATAATTTTCAACTTACTACATACAAAGAATTATTATCAAGTACTACTGCCGGCCTCACATGTACGGCTAATTTGGGTACATCTTAATTAATAACAGACTTGATTATTATTTTATGTTTTAACTGGTAATTTTATAATTAAGTAAATCATCATCATCATCATTTCAGCCTATTGCCGTCCACTGCTGGACGTAGGCCTCCCTCATGTTGCGCCACAATGTGCGGTCCTGTGCCGCCTGCATCCAACGACGCCCAGCAACTTTCACTAGGTCATCGGTCCACCTACTGGGGGGCGTCCTACACTGCGTCGTCCGATACGTGGTCGCCACTCGAGAACCTTTCTTCCCCAGCGGTTGTCGGTTCGTCGAGCGATGTGGCCTGCCCATTGCCACTTCAGCGTGCCAATTCTTCGTGCTATGTCGATCACGCCCGTTCTTCTGCGGATTTCCGTATTCCGGATAAAATAAATAATTAAGTAAATAGTTAATTAATATTGCCGTAAGTTAATAATTCTCATACAATGGGCGCCTTCCGCTTGTCAGCTTCCGGCGCGATTATTAATATCTTTAAACGAGCAATTCTTATATATATATATATATATATATATATATATATATATATATATATCTGGTCTAGGTCTGAAACGATTTTTTGCTAAATTGACTCGCTTAAAAGTTATTCGAGGTTAAAGTCTAACCTCAAATAGCTGAGGATAACTTTTACAATTTCTTATACTCTATCACAAAATAATGACTCAAATACATGAAATATCTTAGTTTTCGTAAATATTATCGAGTTTTTTTTTTATTACATGTAAATAATGCCGTAGAAGTGGCGCTATGATCGACAACTTCAGTGATTTTAGCGGTAAAATACCAAAAAAGTAATAAGTTGACTTAAAATAACGAATTAACATTTATTTGACATAATCAAATTTATAATCTTTACAGTACTGCCAACTACGTTATTACAAAATGTCGTTTTAACGCTTTTTATTTGAATCGTGCTGATTCACATGAAATTTTCTCTACGAAATTATCAAAAACAAACTCGATAAGATTTACCAAAACTAAGATATTTCATGTTTTCGAGTCATTATTTTGTGATAGAGTATAAGAAATTGTAAAAGTTATCCTCAACTATTTGAAGTTGGACTTTAACCTCGAATAACTTTTAAACGAGTCAATTTAGCAAAAAATCGTTTCAGACCTTTTTTGTAGATCGTTAAATTTCCTACAAGAATATGTATTGATTTTTACGAGATATTAATTCGTTCGAGTGCATCAAAAATCCAAACAATAAAAAAAAATTCCCATGTTATTTAAATGGGAAATCAAAAATCACAATGAGCGACCTCTTAATATTAATATTAAGGGCTGAAACTCTACCAGGATTTCTTTTTCGTCATCTTGAACGATATTTTCGTAGTAGCTAAGAAAAAAAATTATAAATTTTTTTTTGGCACACCTTAATATGTATATATTCAGGATCTCGGAAACCCCTCCAACAATTTTGATGAAACTTGGTATACTAGATGATTTAGGGCCAAAAAATCGATCTAGCTAGGTTTTATTTATAGAAAATGTTGTTTTGTCGGTGTTTTTAGCTAATCAATACAATGACATAAAATGTCAATAGAATATGGATTCAAATTTCGCTATTGACATCATGAGTGACGATAGCTCAGTTGGGAAGTCGTCCAGTTTTTTGTTTTGATTGAAACAGCGTCGGATCGAATCTCGGTGTTATTATAATTCTCTTTTTGTAATTTTTTATATTTTTTTCATTATTTAATTTTTATTTTTTATTAATATGTATTTAAATAAATACGACAAAAATACAACAAAAGTATTCCGAGCGAAGCTCGGTCAACCAGATATTAGTACTTATTGTTGTAGAACTCGGTACTCTCTTAGACTATGTCGACTAATCACACCTCTAATCCTTATATTTTACTACATGTATTAGATTCTTATTTCACTGATTTATGATGTTATCATTAACACGTCTGCATGTCAACTTCCGCCGTAATCTTATATCTTTAAACGAGCAATTCCTGTATATATGGTAGCACACCGGGCGGAGCAGAAAAAATTACTTGTGAGTGTTTGGTGGACTAGAGCTGGTGTCGTTCACTACAGCTTTCTAAAATCTGGCCAAATGATTACGACAGATATCTATTGTTAGCAGCTGCATCCATGAAGGAAGAACTAACTGCTGAACACTACCATCCACCACTCGACCACTGAACATTGTAGCAGGGTTCATCAATTTCACCTGGAAACGTTATGGTCTTGAACTGTACGTTTCCAGCGATCATTTCTACCACGTACGTGCAAGCTCTGGAATGAACTACCTGTTGCTGTGTTTACCGAGCGCTATGACATGTCCTTCTTTAAACGAGGTTTAAGAACAGTATTTTCTTCATAGTAAGCAACGGCCTGGCTGTGCCCCTGGTATTGCAAAGGTCCATGTGCGACAGTTTCACTTATCATCAGGTGTGCTGCTTGCTCGTTTACCAACGTTGGCAATAAAAAAAAACCGAGATTGGTCAATCGCTCTAGGTTACTGCTGCTTCACGACAACGCAAGACCACACACTGCACAACAAACAACCACTAAGTTAGATGAGCTTCAATTGGAATGTCTGCGACATCCACCGTGCTCCCCGGACCTTGCTCCAACAGATCACCATTTTTTTCCGGAATTTGGTCAACTTCTTACAAGGGAAAAAATTCAACTCCGGTGCGGCAGTCCAAACCCCCTCCAAAAAGTTTATTGATTCTCGCCCCCATGGTTTTTTTAGTAAAGGGATCAATGAACTACATATGAGATGGCAAAAGTGCATAGATAACAACGGTGCATACTTTGATTAATTAAAAATATTTTACCAAAAAAAAATTACTTTGTATTCCTCCTGTACAAAACGTCAATTTCATATGTAATGACCTAATATTAGCGCTTTCCAAATCACAAATCGTCAACTATTTTACAAAACATCTTAGTATGTATGCCCGAAATGCAAATATCCTTTTACACCATCATTCATCGTCATTTACGCTTAGCTCATATACGTCCCACAATTGAGCTCGAGCCTCCTCTATAATGGGAGAGAAATTGACCTACTATACCACGCTGGTCAGACCTGTTAGTATAGAGTTTTGTAATGATTGCTGGCTACCCGCATCGGCAAGCTCCTTAGCGAGTTAGGCCCCGGTCTGTCGGACACCCAATTCGGTTTTGGGAAGTTCGGCGTTCGACAATCACAGCATTCTTGTGCTGAGGGCCGTGATCGTAGAGGCGGAAATCGATGGAGGTGTACTATTGCGATGTTTTTAGATATCTCTAACCCATTTCATACTTGGCCATTCAGCTGTGTCAGGAAGGTGCTCCAGTGTGACGGGGTGTCCGTATACTGAGGCAGCTAGGGGTGGACTATTTACGAGGGCAAATTACTGATTGTAATGCGAAGAGGAGTTTTAAAATATTAAGTAGGTACGAAGTAAAATAGTAGGATTACTTTATCCAACAATACTAGATATATGTGGCTCTAACATTAATCGTTTTCTTTATTTTGTTTAAATATTTTTATTAAAAGCGTTGATTTTTGTCTAATTACTCTTAAGCTCAATGCCATTATTTATACCAGTCAATTCACTATTTAAGGTATTTCATTACATATTACACATTTCTAAGATTATCAGATTACTGAACTATTTGTTTGTTTGAACGTACTAACCACTTAGATTCCACAAAACTTTATGACGTATAATATTTAATTTTTCGTGATAATTTATATTAGACATGGACTTTACTGGTTATTAAGGTTTAATTTAACAAAGTGTGACATGACAGTTGTTAGTTAGTAATGACAGTTAAGTCTTAGCCAATTTTGTACAAGTATATATACATAAAAGAACAGATTACGACAGGAACTAATATGGCATAATTAGAGCTACGGAATTTCCGTATTTACGAAATAGATGCGAATTTAAGCGATCTGTTACGACGACATTGTAGGTACTCGCTGAAGAACCGTTCTGCGTATACCCTGCGCTGCTAAAGAGTAGGCGTGAAAGAGACGTCGAGAGGCGAACTCATATGCGTGTGAGAGAGATGAACTCACATGCGTGCGCGGGAGTTTTCTATAATTCGCAGGACAACTCTTAAGGAGTCGAATGTTGAAATGACAACTATGTCAGCATTTAATTAATGTTAATATCATGTTTCTTCCGAAAATATACTTTGTTTTATTAGTATAGATAATTAATAAATAAATGCGAAATTGTTGCGAAATTTCTTTATCATTAAAAAAATAAATGCGTAATTCATGTTTTTTATTTGCGGAAATTCCGTAGCTCTAGGCATAGTGTATTGGTAGAGGAACTGTTTATAAACAGTTTCTCTTTTCTAAACTAAATCTGGTTTTGTGTCGCTAAGTCGGATTGTGGCCTAAAGTCAGTATTTTCTCATTACTATAATTATTATAAGTCGTTTTTTGCTTAACAAATTGATGTTTTTATCTAATGGTTTGCATTTGTTACTTTTTGTTTTAGTTATTACTTGCGCTAGTTATGTGAAACTAGTCTCTTCCCTTCCTCCAAAGTGGCGGTGTGATTTCTGCTCTAGTAGTTAACTTTTATTCCGCGTGGTGATGGAGTAAGAATACAAATCACCACTCCCTTTCTTACCTGTGGATGTTGTAAAAGACAACTAAGGGCTATAACATGTATATAACGTCTAAACAAGAAAAGGAAAGCTCAAAATAAAATCCTATACCAACCCGTCTGACCAGCGTGGTATAGTAGGTCAATAACTCTCCTATTACGGAGGAGCCCAGCAGTGGGACGTATATGAGCCGAAATGGTAATGAATGAGTTAACTCCTGATTATTGTGGGATTTGATACATCTACCTATAATATTTTGCATTATTTTTTGAAAAATATATCATGTTTTAAAAGAAGAATATAGGTACCTACAATTTTATAGAAAAGGAAGTCATTTAAAAAGACAACATCGCTGAATTTTTTGCCAGATCTTCACAGCGGCAGTGGGGTTCTGCTGATGCTCTGCGGCTCTGTTCTGCGGTGGGGATGCTGTTCTAAATGATTTGAATAATCTTTATATACCTAGATATTTCTTGTGTACGTGTGTATGTCACTTAACTCCTCCTAAACGGCTGGACCGATGTTGACGAAATTTTTTGTGTGCCTTCAAGAGGATCCAAGAATAATTTGGATTAATAATTGGACCCGGTAGGTAGTGCTGCTGTTAATTTCAAGGAGAATTCCTTTTATTTTATTTGAACAGAACAACGTCTGTTGGGTCAGCCAGTTTAATATAAAATTAAATTGACAATATGCCAGTGCCTCTACAGGATTGATGCCCAATAAGTTGGTGTGTACAACATTAATTATTTTGCGTGTAGTGACGAAGTAAGAACACAATTCACCACTACGGGACTACTACTACGGGATATAACATACATAAAACATTTATGCAAGACAAGAAAAACTCGAAATAAAATCCTACCCTAACCCGTCTTACCAGCACGGCATTGTAAGCCAATTGCCCACTGTGGAGGCGCCTCGAACCCAGCAATGTGTGATTTTATTCAGCTATCATTAAAACAATCTTAAATAAAATCGGTAACGGTCTGTTGATCGTATTATTTAGTTCTCTATTATCAACTCGATTCAAATTTCAAATTCTCAAAAAACAATCTCAAATTATTATTTATATAAGTACAAACACTTTGAAGGCTCTTCTAAAATTATAAGTTTTAAATCTATATATATAAAAGAAAGTCGTGTTAGTTACTACATTTATAACTCAAGAACAGCTGTACGGATATGACTAAAAATTGGTGGGGAAGTAGCTTAGAATCAGGAGACGGACATAGGATATTTTTTATCCCGTTCTACTTCTTCTTCTAAATGGCAATGAGTTACTTTTTATCCGGTTCGATCTCGTTCCCGTGTAAAGTGTCATAAAAAGTTAAATTGATTTTGTTTTTTTGATTCCGTTTGTCTATGCGGACAGGCAAAGGGATCAAAGCCCATACAGCCGAGTCTGATACAATTTTCTTCATATTATTTAACATTTCTTTATATAGAATGTTTATTTACAGTCATGTCCGTCAGTAAGTCAAGTCGTTACCATTAATTAGGCGCTGAAAACCTAATTAAATGATCTCTCTGGGAATTTCGGTAGAATATGAAAATACACGTAAACCACTCTTATATCACATTCACCACACTTCAGCACCTTAACTGTATTATATTACATAAAATATCAGCAAAATTATTTAACATAATACTATAAAACACTAAAAAAATAAATATAATACAAGAGCTTAACATAAAATTGCCATATTCGTGCCGAAACTCATGTCAAAGTACAAGTCACTATGAAACGTAGGATATCAAAAAACGCATTTGATATGTAATAATAAAAGGCAAATTACAGCTGAACGTAATTTTGTCTATAGTTAAGTATGGTTGAAAATTTGATAATTATAATTTTGACTGCAATCAGTAATTTGTATTCTCTTTGAATCATCATTAACAATGCCGCGACCAAGACGATCGAATCATTCCTGGCAAAGCCGTAATGGTTCTTCCATTAGAGACTATATATTCGGCAATTTAGAAAATATATTTAAGAAAAATTATGGCGGTACGAAGTTCGCCGTGTCAGCTAGTAATTCTCTAAAGCTTATCTTACAAACCATCGAAATAGAACGCGAACTCCGCTGAGACTTTGCAAAAAGTATGCAAGGCGAGGTGCCTTGCGGATTATTATTGATAATAAAGACTTGCAAATTTAATAATAAAAATTGTATAATTATTTGAAACATATGTGTAATGAATATCAATAAAGGAAGAGGAAGCATACTAATGAGCATTTTATTTCAGGCTTTGTTGTATAAGTTAGTAATAAACTAACGCAAGAAAATACTACAATACTTTTGTTTTTTTTTTTATATGATTTTGCAGTTTTTTCGTGGTGGTCGCGCAAGCAGAACATTTTGATGGTAAGTGATAGCTGCAACTCATGGAGTTTAACAATATCAGGAGGACAGACAAGTCACTGCTGTAGGGGCTGTCCATTAATCACGTGATCTTTTTTAAGCATTTTAACCCCTCCTCCCCCTTGGTGATACGTGGTGAGATTTAAAACTACCCCCCTTCCCCCATCCAATATCACGTGAATTTTTAGTACCTATCTACAAAGAATCTTAAAATTTTTAGAGTATTATCTTTAAATACAGGTATAAAGTATAATCTTATTTTATTCTAA
Organism: Lymantria dispar; assembly: GCA_032191425.1. Lineage (NCBI taxonomy): Eukaryota > Metazoa > Arthropoda > Insecta > Lepidoptera > Erebidae > Lymantria > Lymantria dispar. The sequence continues at coordinate 2,438,898 of CM063449.1, forward strand.
AATTAAGGACCATAATAAAAATGTCTATGTAGAAAGGTTGCAGATTATTTTGATTCGGCATAACAATAATAATATACGAATGGTGTAATCATGTGTCACGCTACACACCGCTATCGATTTGAAAATCGCGCGTTTGACGAAAAAATAAATACACGTGATATCTTACTACACCCGGCGACGAATGAGCGGCGTGCGGCTCCATAACCTCTACCGGATTCTGTCCCATCGAAATTGGGCCGACCACTGGTACCAATTCCTTGACTACCGTGGGCGACCCACCGGGTACCGTCCCGATCGACACCCCGGCAACAAAACTAAAATGGCCTGCTCGCGTATAGCGTGGTGTGTCCAAGCCTGCCACAAAAAAGTTTGTTTCTATGTTTGTGTGAGCCGCGTCCCGTCAAAAGAAAACGTCAATAAACAGTGCCTTTAACTATCAGTGGTTTCTTCTCCTCTTCCAAATCTTAACCTGTCACTGCTCGAACACATATTTATTTAATCAAGATTTCTTTATTTCGCTGAAAAAACTTCCAATTATTCCTTTGGCACGCTTTATCTGGTATAATAAGTCCTTTTTCCTATTAATGATCGCCGGAGTGTTACTTTTCTCCATGATTAAAGTTTTATGTTGCGTCCCAACATTGACTAGTAAAAGTCGCTTTTTTTTTGTGTGTGTGTACAGCTGTTGGCCGCAGATGGCCTTGACAGCTTGACGCGGACTGTGGGTGAGCGCTGAGGGCTCTCAACCCGGTGAAAGTATAGGTATACTAAGCGACATCGCCCAAGGGCTCCCCCCTGTGGGGAACGGACCTCGGCTTGGGGCGTCGCTGGAGGCAAAGTGGGCGTGCCCACGTTTTGATTCGTGAGTCTTGCGCAGCGCGGTTTCGCACCTCGACTGCGAGGGCGGGACCGCTGGTATTTACGTGTTATGGCCTCGCGGGCCGTGTAGGCTCTACGTTGAGCGAGTGTGATAGTGTCGTCCTCTTCGTCGAGGACGTGACGAGGACGTCGGATGGAAGTAAAAGTCGCTTAGCGAACATTCTTTATATACTATGCTGCACAGATAGTGTATATGGGCGCATATCGCCCTCTATCGGCAATATTTGTCAATTGTTGATGTATGTGTTATCAATTATAGTTTAAATGATTATTATAAACATGTTTGGAATATTTGCAACCAATATTTAAATAATTATTTATAATAACAACACTGCTATTTACCATGCTATGAAATTTAAAAGACACTTTTTGAATGTATTTCTAGAAATCTTTGATTTAATTGTTTAAATATTTATAAAAATGATCAAAATAAAATCGATTAGAATTAATGTAATTATTTGTAACTATATTTAGTAGTTTTTATGCAAAAAATATTGCAATTTATTTCTACTTACAGCGCAGTCTGTTGAACCATATATAAGAATGATATTTCCTTTAATTACATGAATGTAAATTGCGTAAACTATTTTATGTTAAATGCATTAGAATATTTATCATTATTATTTAGCTAAATATAGCTATAATTATTTTATAGTAGTTTTATTTGTTTTTTATAAAAAGTAGTTGCAGTTGCTAAGACTAGATCGTTGCATTGTAAAGCGGAGGTTATAAAAGCATTGTAAGATTAGAATAGAACACAGTTTTACTTCACTCACTTCTCCAGCAATAACTCCTAATAAATATAGTAATTACATATTCAGTATTTTACTATGGACGCCTAATGCCTGGCGCAACGCCGACGGCAGCGGTGGCATCACAGCCCCAAGACTCTTCAAGACGGATGGCATGACCATCATGACCTATGAAACAAGTGATGGCGTCTCCTGACCTCCATTACAAATTCTGCTGCGACAAGTGCTGCGAGAGCCGCATTTTCTACGGAAGCTGCAACGTTACGGCGACACTATGATTTTTATCTACCGCCGTTCAACCCCGACGAGAGATCTCATGACATCGGGGACTGGTGCGCAAATGTTAACGAGACGACCATGGCTTTCAACATATAAACCGCAAGAAGCAAGAATGGAAGCTATGCTTGAACTCGAAAAGTACGGCAGACACATGGGCGCTTCAATCAATTACATGGTAACAAGTGGAAAATGACGTCGTTAGAACCTTCGGCCAGGAGTTCCGGTATGCAGGCTACGTCCAGAAGTGGCGCAGCTGCACCTCTGAACAAGCGGACAATTACGCAGACTACGCTATAACGGGCCGGGTTCTGTTCAAACGTTTGAGACGAGAAGCTACGGACTCTGAGATGAGCGACGCCTTAATAACAGGTATTTATCTTGAATTGATAAGATCTGAGCTTTTACGAAACACACCTAGACTTCGTATAGGCTCATGTTTATTTTGTCAACTTATCGTTGGCGAAAACTACCATCTAACAGTAATTATAAGCAAATGAAGACGCCTTGAATTAATATTGGTAAACTGTCTAGTAAAAGACCTTTTTATGATGTAAAGAGAAGCGTCCACTTATCACGCTTGCAGAGTCCTCAAGTTTATAGTACTGTTTTTGTACTACAAAATACCATAGTGAAAATAATTATTTCCGTAATCGATTTGCTTAACTAACAATCGGACTAACTGGGGGCACGGCAGTGCCCCCGCCTAGTCGAGCAAAAAAAAAATCGGGCAAAATGCAACACTGCCGTAACATACTTTTCGCGAAGTAATTCAGGCCATTTTCGACCCCCCTATAACTTCGTTGTGAATAAAACTAGAAGCCTGAATTTTTAGTAACCCAGCGGGCATTGTATACACATTGTGTATTCAAATTTCATGCAATTTGAACTAATAGTTTAAAAATTATAACTAATCAAAATTTCGTAATTTTGTCACTCACTCACTGACTGACTGACTGTGACCGATCATCAATATTAAAGAGGCACTTCTAGCAGACATAGAAGCTTCAAATTTAGAATGCAATTAGTGTTCAGTGTATAAATGAAGGAAACATTATGAAATATTGTAATTTTCGTCCGATTTCCGAGATACACTAACTGCATAAATAATTTTGTAAACCCATATAAATATAATATATGGGATTCCAAAGTTACATTTGCTGTTAACGAAATGTACTTTTGTAAAAAATAAGAATACATTTGTCGTCATCATTGTTTCCCTGTGGGAATCGTAAAAACCGGCTAAAGACTGCGCAGATGGCGTAGTGGTTAAGACACCGTACCGTGCCAGTGACGCGGGTTCGAATCCCGTGCAAGACAACACCTTGTACGATCCACAAATTGTTGTTCTGAGTCTGAATGTAATTTTTGTCGGTTAATTATGTTATTGCCGTGTGGTGACGAAGTAAGAATACAATTCACCACTCTCTATCTTACCCGTGGATGTCGTATAGGACGACTATGAGGTATAATATGCACATACCATCTGTCCAAGAGAAGGAAAACTCGAAATAAAACCCTATATCAACACTTCTGACCAGCATGGTATAGGGGTCAAATTCCGTCCCATTCTGGAGGAGGCCCCCAGCCCAAGTGTTGAATCATGCAACTCGACACGGCGGGGACCGCGGTGAGGTGGCGCCGGCAGCTGTTCGTCGCGCGCCGCGACGAGCCGTCGACCGATTACATTAAGTATACATTGTAACGCGCGCGCATATCACACATTTACCTTTCTTATACATTTTTAAATACTTGCCGTAGTTGCGACAAACATTGTTAACCTTTTAATAGATTCTTTTCAATTATACGTATATACAGTCCACGGCTTTTATTCCGCCTACCAACTAAGGAATCGCCTCAATACGAACAGTGGGACGTATGAGGGCTGCGATGATGAATTATATGTTTGTAAAGTCCCCCACAATATAAGGATTATTATTCCCTTAGTGCAAGGCGTTGTCATTTAAAAAAAAAAGATTCAACAGGAGAGTGGGCAGCAACTCTTGTCGGGGAAATGTATGATATCTCACTGCGAAACCAACCCGCCTACCAAGCGTGGCGATTACGGCATTATTCCTCATATGGCGATTAAAAATGAGCCCTAATCATGGCAACTCTGTTACCCTTGAGCGTCGTTGGATGCAGGTGCTACAGTACCGCACTTTATGGTGAAGCATGAGGGGGTCAATGTTCTGCAGTGGACGGCGATAGGTTGAATGATGATTGGCATAATAGGTGTAGACAGATACTTATGTTCAAAGATAACTTGTAAAATGGTCAATCAACTGAATCAAAAAGCAAGAGTGGGACATGTCTTATGAAATTGTACCAAAATCTCCCAAAGTATTAAGCATACTAAATTGCCTGAAATTTACCTGAAAGGAAGAACGCCATCATTACGCTCGATTGCCATCAAAGAACCAATCAAATTTCTTTATTTCCACATCTCTCCGCTTAGTTTAGGTAGAAATGACTCAAGCGGAAAGGAGAGATGCCTCTTTTTTTAGAGAGTGGGCTCTTAAGAAAATAATCCGTTATTGGTATTCAAGAAGTAGAAGGTACCGGAAAGGAAAATAAGTAGGTCTATCTACAAAAAGAAACGAGATACCATCAAAAATAAAACTTGATAGATTGACTTGGCAATCGCACTATGTTTAGTATAATTTGATATATTATAATTATTAGTTGTGAGGTACATTGTGTCATGCGATTGTCATGACATTCTGTTTATTTAAGACATAAAAGATCTTTCATATTGATATAGTCAGTATAAGAAGTTGTTAGGTTAGCTATTTACGTAATAACTTAAGAAGAAAGGTCCCTTAAGCAGGGACTCTATGAGTTAACCGACTTGGCATAACATGGATCTCACAGCTTTTTATAGTAGAAGAACTCAGTGGCGAGGCTTGGCTTTTTTTTAGAAGTTTTATTTTTGATGGTATTTTTATTTATCATTTAATAGTTGCTTATTATGTATACTAAAACTGACAAAGAATTGTTTAATATCCAAATTGATAGGTCCTCGCAGGTAAGACTGATTGATATAGGATTTTATTCCGAGGTTCCCTTCTCTTGCATAGATGTTATATACATATTTAATCCCTTAGTCGAATTTGGACATTCGACTCGCTCATTGAACGGAACGTAGACATAGCTTTTTTGCAAGAATGTGGTCGATACAACCCGGATGGCATAATTTTCTGCGAGACTGTGGTACCAACTCGGAAGGTACATTTTTCTACAGTGTGTGGTACTTACTAACCTGGACGGTACATTTATGACTGTAGAAAAAACGTTTCAAGAACTACTCGCTTGCCAGGCTTTTTTCTCTCTCCTGAAAAAGGGTAAATGCACTAGCCAGAAGCGCTACACAGGTCGCGCCATACGCTGGGTTAACACTAGTAACCTAAAACACAAACATTATTGTTAAAAACTTCTAAACACTTCTGCCGCGAATCAATTGTTGATTTTCTATGAGAATGTGGCAATGACCCAGACGAGTCGGCACATTTATGACTGCAGACAGAACTTAACGTAATTTTTGTACAAAGAATAAATTTGTATCAAAATATGGGTCAAAATTCTATAACTAATTCTGCAGTGGGTAGATAATAATTTCTCTAATAACAATGGCTTGTTGGATGTGAGACACATTAGTCCTACCGCGACCATGAACGCTAAAGAATGTTCGAAACATCGGGCAATCAATAATCAAACACAAACGTGATAGAACCTATAAAATTAGTTTTATTTAAAATGTATAATACGCCCGTAAACATCAATCAGAGTTCATTATTCAGAAAATTATTAATGGAATGAAATCTAAAAGGAATGTTCGGTGCATCTGATCTATTGCTTGTGTTTATTACAAATACAATGAATAACATTCAATTCATTAATATTCCAAGGAACTTTAAAATCTCTAAGTCGAAATCTTCGAAGGAGCACCGTTAGTCGCAACTCTCGATAATTTTGATAAGTCCAAATCAGTTTTTGAACACTCATCCAAAAGTACATTGAGTATATCAACTCCTTTGGTTTGACCTTTCAATGAACACATTCCTAATAACTCTTCTAAGACTTCAAAATCTTGAGTAACACCTCGTATGAATATGAGAAGTTGAGCTGTGGAACTAATATCAGTGGATTCGTCGAGTGCTAATGAAAAAAATTCAATGATCTTAGTTTTTTCAGTTAATTGTTCCGCAATATTACCTGACAAAGACATAATTCGTCTTTGGATAGTCATACGATTCAGTTGAATTTTCTCAAACTTTTTTGCTGCTTCTGGACACATTTTCTTAGCGGCAATTTCTATGCATTCTTTTACAAAATCCCCATCACTAAAGGGGCGACTTCGCTTTGCTATCATTCGAGAAATTTCATAACTAACTTCTGTAGCTGTTTCTCAATCTTGAATGGGTTTTGTAAACATAGCTTGCTGACCAATAAGCTCCCGTTTTAAAGACAACATTTTTTGCTTTCTTAATTCGCCTGTAAACTTTGTAAAAGTAGGATGCTGCGTTTCATAGTGCCTTTTTACATTATATTCCTTTGCAATCGCAACAGAATTCTTGCAAATTAAACAAACGACTTTGTTATGCGACTATACAAAAAAGTATTTCTCAATCCAAATTTCTTGAAACTGCCGATTTTCATCTTTAACCTTACGTTTTTTACTAGGTCCTGGCTTGTCCATGTTGCGTTCTAATCCTGGCTAGGATTAACACAGCACCTAAAAATAATTACAGTACCTACTTAAATTACCCATCCTTTTTTAAATTATCAAAAATAATTGATTAAATAGGTAGGGAAACACTTATTAATAACAGAGTTTTACTTACGATTTCACAACACAATTATACACGGCACTTGACGGGTTAACACTGCAACAGGAAATCTACGTTGAATGTGGATCAAAATATGACACCGGCTAGTCGAGTTAAAAGCTACACTAGAACTATTGCCTTCCAAAAACACTATTAAACTGCACTTATTCTCAATCACTTTTACTACTTCACTCAATTACTTCGCTTTGTATTTTCGCGCTTATTTCTTTCTGTTGACACTTCACTCAAATTAAAACCGAACTGTCGGTCGCTGCGGTTAGCGTGGCTTTTATATCGCGCGATATAGAGTCGAAAACTGTCTGGAGAAATCTCGAAACCGACTCTGGAAGCTTCGTGTATCTACCTACGCGAGCAATTAGAAATTCGGGACTATTGCTATCTCGCTTGCTCACACCGCGCTAGAAAATTCTTGATTTCTCTATTATTTTGAACTTTATATATAAAGGCGGCAAGCGATGTTACTTGACTTACCACATCGACCTCGAACTGCTGACCATCAAGCAGTTTATGAAACGGTGCTCTCAGAGCTACTTTGACTCTGCCATGACACACCACATGACACCTCAACCAACTAGTGGTTGGGGCGGCTACCTATAGACCCTCCAAAATCTCCTCCATCCGACGTCCTCGTCACGTCCTCGACGAAGAGGACGACATTATCACACTTGCTCAGCAAAGAGCCTACACGGCCCGCGAGGCCATAACAAACAAATAACCGCGGTTCCGCCCTCGCCGTCGAGGTGCGAAACCACGCTGCGCAAAAGTCACAAATATAAACGTGGGCACGCCCACTTTGCCTCCAGCGACGCCCCAAGCCGAGGTCCGTTCCCCACAGGGGGAGCCCTTGGGCGATGTCGCTTAGCTTACTCTTCTCCGAGTTGAGGGCCCTCAGCGCTCACCCATAGTCCGAGATAAGCTGTCAAGGCCATCTGCGGCCAACAGCTGAAAACTCACAAAAAAAAAAAGTTACTTGACTTAGTATTTTTGGGCGCTTGAGGCGGCGCGGCCGCGGCGTCGTTTTATTCATGAACTGGCGCAGTATTTGAATGATTTTCATAAGTTTTATGGACGTCGCTCACAATATCAAAAGAAACAAAGTACTTTAATATTTATTATTTTGTAATAATCTTAGTAATTATAATAAAACAGTTTTCAAATTAACACCAACAATATAACCCGTGGATAAGCCGCCACCGCGCTGCCGTCGTCGCTGCGGCGCCGGCCGCCGCGCCTCCTCAAGAAAACGAACTTATAACCGAGATCAACACGAACATTACCGACCGCTGTTACCGACGCACGCACGGCGCAACCGATAAGCGCACTTAATAGCGTGCGTGCGAGATTCAAATTACTTTTCGAACATATTTTTATTGGTTTTATTCTGGAATAGAATTCAATATTTTTCGAATGTACGAGAGTATTATTTTTGCTGTCGGCGGGCCACCAGTATTCGACCGGCGGGCCGCATGCAGCCCGCGGGCCGCGGTCTGTGCATCCATGCGGTAGAGGGTGTTAGTGACAAGTGAATAGGGACACGAAAAAAGTATCGATACTTTTAGGTATCGATTACTTTTCTTTCGATACTTTTGTACTCGATACTTTGGATTCGATACTTTTACTCAATGAGTACTTTATGGCGGGTATCGTATCGAATAAATTGTAGAACTGATTCATGGTAAACTTGACCTTACGACTCATGTGTACGGTAACGCCATCTAGTTCAAACTTAATGAACCGTCTAAAACGTGTCTGAAAATATTCACAGATGGACAAATTTCTAAAAAAAAGCTCATCACTACATATATTCTAGGAAAATTACTTGGTACTCGATACTTTGCAGTAGCGATACTTTTGTTTCGATACTTTATTGAGTACGATAATTTTTCTTCGATACTACTCATGAGTACAGTATCGATACTTTCTGTTCGATATCGTGTCTCTACAAGTGAACGTCGAAAATATACATTATAAACGAATTAACAATACTCTGTAGTATCTTGTGAACATAACATGATAGTAGGGATGGGCGATCTTTCTGAAAAAGATCGATTCTTGAATCAATTTGAATCGTCGCCGTCGTCCAAAAAACCGATTCACAAGAAAATCAAGGTCTGAAGGATCGATTTCCGATTAATCGATCTATCTTCCAATTCCATACGGGATATGTTGTTGGACGGGATTGTGATGAGCTTTTTCTTTTGAAATCGGAAGAGTAATGTGTTACAATAATATAGACATGAATCTATTAGAAACGGAACACTAGTATCGAAGAATAGCTTTTAAATTATTGGGTACCTTTCTCCGGGCAGGATTGTGATGAGCTTTTTTTAACACTATGGAATTTTTTAATGAATGGGCAGAAAAAAATCGAATGACGGATCAGGGTATCCTCAATGCTTTAAAACAGAAATGTGCCTATAATCAGTTTCTTAAATTAGAGCTTTTAATTTAGAAAAAAAAAACCCAACGGCGGGAGCGATGTTGAAGACCTATATAATCTGTGCACCGCACATCAGCGAAGCTGCTGCCAAAAATAATCTATAATAATCTGACCAAGATTGGTAAAAACTAAAACGTTAATGACCTTAATGAGATCAGCAATAACTCGATCCTATACACTGCCAGCATCTATGTACATAATAGCTGATTAGATTTCGATTGAACATAACTGCGACACTGGCTATCTATCTATCGTACTATTCCTACCCGTCTACTTTTGTATATAGGCTTTCCCAATAATGGGTGAGAATACCCACCTTACTTGGTACTTGGGGCTGCGATCGTAGTAGGTATATCTTGTTCAGAAAACATATTGAATTCTTAAACGAGTGTGGAGGTTATACGAGGTTTTAGATTGTCCTCATGTTATTTTTTTTTTTTGTGTGTGTATAGCTGTTAGACGCAGATGGCTTTCACAACTTAGCCCGGACTATGTGTGAGCGCTGATGGCTCTCAACCCGGTGACATTCTCCTCATAGGTACTACCTACCTTTTATAGCAGTCTTACTTTGAAGTAAGTGTAAGTCCATTACACAACATTATAGTAATGGCAATTGAGACGGTTCATTCGAGAAACAACAAGACTGAACTATAAATGATTTATTGTCTTTTGGTGGTGGACAAGCAAGCAACCCATTCAATAGTAAGTGGAAAGTGCCGCTCATGGCTTTCAGCAATACCAGGAACACAGTCAAGTCACTCTATAGCGTGAGAAAAGAGTTCTTGTAAATAAAACTACTTTAAGGATTTTATCGCGTTTATATATGATTTATGATTGCAACGTTATTACACCGTTGACCTGTTTGGACGTCAGACATCTTAGTCCATCCGTGACCATGAATGCTGTAAACTAAGATGCTAGCCATGTCTAGAGTCCTAGTCTTGCTGGACGAGGCAAATGACTTCACCATGGTCGCTCAACTAAGAGCATAGACGGCCCGTGAGTCCATAACACCTAAATATCTGCCGTACCTCTCCCACCATCGGGATCGGCGATCTCGCTGTCCAGTAATCAATAATTCAAACGTGGTCCCACTCACTTTGCCATCGACGACTCCCCAAGGCGAGATTAATTTCCCACAAGGTCGTTGGGTGATATCGCTGAAAGCTTTACCGGATTAAAAGCCCTCAGCGCAGTCCAGACAATGTTGCGAAAATTATCTGCGGCTAACAGCTAAACAAACCAAACAAAAAACAGTGTCTAGAGTTGAGCTATACCTATGCCGTATTTCTGGAATATCATGTTAAATAGTGATGCGTTGTATAGTGAAGAGGGTATAAATACAGTTATTGTACGTTTAGTGTAATGGTGATTATTTGTGATATCAGTGATTTATAGTTGATATTTATAAGTAATGTCACATAATATTTAATAATAACTCTCGAAGAGTGTCATCAATTGCAGGATGAGTCATATATCAGTGTGGTACCCTATTAAGGTATCGAAGTCATACATCGATAGAAGGGAGAGGCTGGTTCCATATCCAACAATTTCTCGAAGCGCTCTCGCGCGGGCATAAGGCAATAAAAGATGTCCTTCTCATATATGTAGTGCTTTCGGCAATATCATTAATATTTTTTTAATAGTTCATAACAGGACATAAAAATAGACACGTAGGACGACTAGTACTAGGTGGACTGACGGCACCTTGGAAGCTGCAGAGGGCCGGAATATAAGTGGCACTGGAGTGTTGTAAGTGGCATTCTGGCGAGGAGGCCTTCAGTCTCCAGCAATGAACGTCTACAGGCTGATGGATGAATGTTTGACGCAGGATTTTATTGAATCGTCGCATGGTAAAAATTGGTAACAGTCTCCAAAGTTGTCTATGTTTTATTCTATATTCTTTTAGTATCGATAATTTCAAATTTAAGATTGTTCTCATGGAGTTTCTTGATGATGTTTGTGTTTTCGAATGCAACTCCTGTGGTCAGTACACCGCCACTGAAAATAAATGATAATTCATTAAAATCATCGTTGAAATGTAATCTTTATTTATCATGTGATAGTTATCATGAGATAGTTACCATGTATACTAAAACTGCAAAGAATTGATTATTATACAAATTTTTCTCTTCGATTTTTTTACTATCCGAATTATTATCTAAATTGAAACGTTTCTTTCTCTGCTGGGCTCGAGCCTCCTTCACAATAAGACAGAATTTTACTTACTATTATACCACACTGTTCAAATAATTTATTTTGAGGTTCCCTTCTCTTGTGCATATATGTTTTATGTGTCGCGACGTCACTACCTGTGGCGCCATCTCTTAATAGCTTTAGGAAACAATCGATTACGGACACGTCAAGTAGTGTACTTTTTTCTGAGGTGGGCTGCGATCGGCGCACTCCTCGCACCACACCGTCCGGGGCGATAGAGGAGCGTAAGCACGCACACCCGAACACCACGTTGCCTTCGTCGTTGGGCCGACCACCGGAGCAGGGTTACTTCTCATCAGTAGCTAGCCCGACGGAGTACCCCCTAGTGGGGTACCCTCCCATCGATCGACGTCCCCCCCTTGGGAGTACATCGGTCTTTCCTCACGCGGTCGGCCTCTCGGCGGGTGATGGACTAACTCCCCGGCCACGTCACCCGCGGCCTCGGCTAGGGGACAAGTAGTATACTTGGGTTTGGTCGATGCAACATTTGCAATGATTTTTGATGTCTGTCGTTGTGACATGACCGTTAACGTTTAAAATCTTATTATTATGAGCTTTTATTATTAAGAGCGGTCCGTTGAATACTCACTTTCCAATGTATATAGTATTACTCTATGATATTCACTTTGTAACGAGACTCGAGTGCGATCAGTTGTTGTTACTGCCACGTTGTATTGAATTCACCGTGTTGCCCAAACTTGTAATTAATATCCGTTGGTATACGCGTAGTCATTAATTATGATAGAAAAGTCTAAACGCTAATTAATTGAATACAATTTAAAAATAGCTAGCCTAACTATTGTTTTTACTCCATCGCAATGTGCTCAGATGAGTACGGGATATCACGGAATATCAAATATACGGGAACAGATGTTCCCGTATATTTGATCCCTTAGTCGTCTTTTACGATACCTACGGACACAATAGGGGGTGGTAAATAGTACATATTATTACTGCGTCACCCCGTCACGTCAGCTATGCTTAGCTGCAACATGTTTTTTTTCTAAATATTATATTACTAATACAAAAAAATGACTGACAAAAAAAAAACAGGATGCCCTTTAGGCCTCACGTAAGAATTTAGAATAATTTAGACATCCGACTATCTTACTCATCGAACGAATTACAGTTGCAAATTAAGATATTCAGACGTCGATTTTCTGTAAGAGTGTGGCATCAATCGTACGTTTATGCAAACCCGGATGATACATTATTCTGCAAGAGTAACCCAGACGGTACATTTTTTCTGCAAGTAGTACTAACCTGGACGATACATATTTCTACGAGAGCGTGATACTAACCCGGACAATACACTTTTCTGTAAGAATGTGGTACTAACTCGGACGTTATATATACGGCTGCAGATTTCAGACAGACATTCTTATGTAAAGCCTATAGAACGGTTAGTACCGAGGCCTTGCCAGTACTCGCGAATGTACTTCCGGTTGATTTGGAGATTTAGAGACGAACTACAATGTATTACATCACAAAGGAAACTATGAATACAGATTTCCTTCTACCGCGCGACCGAAATAAAATTGCTAGATTGTTTGCACCACAATCCATTGTCTACGATGAGCTTTTAACTGAATAGCAAGAAAGATGCGATTCATCATCGAAAGGTCGTCATCTTTATCTATTTTTTCCATGCATCCGGGAGCGCCTGGAGAAGGTGTGGCTGGAGGTTGACCACTTTATGGCCCAATTTTTAACTGGCCATGGCAACTTTAAAAGTAAATTATTTTCTTTTAAACTCGTACCGTCACCATTATGTCAATGTTCCACATCTGACCACGAGTATGAACAATCAGCACATCACATTCTCTGGTGCGATCTCTGGCAAAACGAGCGTAACCTTATGTTAAACAGTTTGCAAGTCACCTGTGGGGTAGTATATTATACGGACCTTGTAGCAACTCGAGAAAATTTTCGTGCGTTCATGCGTTTCTGCCATACCTACTGTAGCAATCAATCTTAACGCTCACATATAGGCCCCGTTAAGTTCTGCCGTATCCGTGATGCCGTACTGCTGCGCTATCGTAGCTGTACACCTTTTTACTTATTGGCTGACTAGTCATTTTGTTTTCCTGTCTCCCGCTTTGCTTAAGAGGGAAGTGGAATCTCTCTTTCCAACTCTTCCTCTTTAATCTTTTCTAATTAAATTTGTTGCGGGTCCCAAGACAATTAAAATCATATCCCGGGACTGCCTGAGGGTCAAACCTCGGTGTCATTTATGGAGACCATTGTGGATCCTGGCTTACAGGAGTTACAATGGTGGGAATGTGTGGTGGAATTAGTCCCAAAAAAAAATACGGCTGCAGAAAAAACGTTTCAAAAGCTACTCACTTTCCCGGCATTTTAGTTCTCTCTTGAAGAAGGGTGATTGCACTAGATAGAAGCGCTACACAGGTCGCTCCATACGCTGGGTTAACACCAGTAACCTAAAACATAATAGTGTTAAAAGCTAAACTCGTATATTAAATCATGGTGACGATAATAGGAGCATTCATCCATTCATCATAAAAAAAATTGTAAGTGTAACATAGACACTTTTTACAAGCTTTTATTTAGTTTCACCTGTCCCGTTGTCTGTAATCAAGTCTTGCAAGTTAAATTTGATTGAGGTGAAATTTTGCATGTATGTGTAAATCGGATGACAATGCAATATTACTGTGACATAGAGCTGATCTGATGATGGACCTGGCCATTGGAATGATGGAAGCTGGCCATAGGTACTCTGTAATTAAACGACGCAACCCCATCGAGTTTGGGCTCGTTTGATTCGTCTTGACGAGTACTTTGATACTATATGATAACCAGGGTCTAATGATGGACCTGGATTTTTAACTTTTTAGTTTATTTGATAAACAAATAATAAAAGATTGTTTTTAAAAAGGGTTTTTTAATTTACTTTTTAGTTTTCGACTATCGCTCACGGTATCAGATTGCTGCGACTCAGATGTAGATTTTCTGTGAGAATGTGGCAATACCCGGACAAGTCGGCACTTTCATGGCACACAAAAGTGAAGGCAATTGAAGGCTTTGTATAACCATAAATTTTTGACTCATAATTTAACTAATTTTCTACCAGATAATTATAAATATTTGTGATAACGACAACTGTAGGACGTGAAACACCTTTTTTATGTTGGGTTACGGTCGGCGCGCTCCTCGCACCACTCCGTCTGGGGCGACAGAGGGACGTAAGCACGCACACCCGTAACCCACCCGCGCGTCACGTCGCATTCGTCGTTGGGCCGACCACCGGAGCAGGGTGACTTGTCAGTGGTCGGCTCGACGGAATACTCCGTGAGGAGTATACGTGAAGCACCTTAGTGCTACCGCAACTATGAGCGCTAAACAGTGTTCGCAAAGTCGGGCAATCAAAAATCAAATACAACCGCGATGAAACCCGTAAAATAAAATAAATTGGATGAATAATAATAATAATCGTCTTATAAATATAGAGAACACTAAAATAATGCACTTTTATCAAAGAATTACTGCTGAGGATCTAAATATTTGTATTGACAATCAAAAAAATAGGCCGAGTATATGTCTCTAAATTTTTAGGTATACTTATTGACTCTCAATTAACATGGAAAGCCCAAGCTGATGATATTTGTAAAAAACTAAGTGCATCGGCTTATACCCTTTTTATCTAAAAAAGTCAACACTGTATTAATTGCTTATCATGGTCTTGTTGCTTCAATTTTAAGATTTGGTATTATATTTTGGGGCAATTGTAGCGAAAGAGAAGGCATTTTCAGGGTCCAAAAGCAATGCATAAGAGCAATTTTTAACCTGAAAGTCAATTTTTAACAGAAAGCTGCATACCAGTCTTCAAAAAACATAAATTGTTAACGTTTCCTTGTCTGTATATTTTGGAAATTGTATTATTTGTAAAAACAAATCCTCATCAATTTCCAACATTGCACGAGTCACGTTTCAGAAATGTAGCAATGAGATCGAAATATCAAAATTTACTTCATACTAGTGGTTTTAAAACTACATTATACAAGAAAAATGTAATTATTATGGCTCCTACTATCTTTAACAAAATACCTAAATCTATGAAAGATCAAACTGTAAGAAATTTTAAAGCACAGTTTACTGACTTATTTATAACCAAATGCTACTATTCAGTGTCAGAATTTCTAAATGATGTTAGTTTATAATTAAGCCCTTTATAATTAAGCCTGTTATAATTAAGCCTGTTGTATTATTTTTAAGAGTTTTATTAAGCCTCTTTATTTTTCTTTTGTTATTATTGTCAATTTTATCTAACTTAGTTACCTACATACTTAAGAGTTCTAGCTTAATATTGTCTAGTATGTAACTAAGCTATAAGGAGTACTATGTATTATACAAAACATTTGCATGCCTAAACGGTAGAAGGTACTAGGCACTTATTTATAACTAGCAACCCGCCCTCGCTTTGCTTCGGTTATAGGTTATAGTCGTTTTACCCGCGAAGTTCCCGTTCCCATGGGAATATCGGGATAAAATATAGCCTAGTTTACGCCCTGATATTATAGCTTTCCATTGGTGAAAGAATTTTTGAAATCGGTCCAGTCGTTTTGAAGATTACCCGAAACAAACAGACAGACAGAGAAAATTTTTTTTAATCTGTATTTTAGGCATAGGTGACGTGCAAATAACTGTGTGAGCATGAAAAAAGCCTATTATTTTGATATTACAAACAGACACTCCAATTTTATTTATTGGTATTATTATTAATAGTTTTATTTTATGTGTATAATACTCGCGTAAACATCAGAAATCATTATGCAGATAGAAAACTATCAATACAATGAAATTTAATATGAACTGATTAATAATTTCCCACTTATAACTAGTAAATTGAACTTCCAGTTTAAATGACTGTCTTATATTCAGACCCAAGAGTTTAAATGTGCAAACAATAAGCGTTTTTGACACGAGTGAATTTGCAAAACTTTGGTTTTTTGAAAATTTAATTTAAAGTTATGAGCCTTCCGTGTGGTGACGGAGTAAGAATACAATTCACCACCCCCTATCTTACCCGTGGGTGATCGTACGAGACGACTAAGGGATATAAAACGCATATAACATCTATGCGAGAGAAGGAAAACTCGAAATAAAACCCTATACCAACACGTCTGACCAGCGTGGTATAGTAGGTCAATTACCCTTCCATTATGAAGGAGGCCCGAGCCCAACAGTGGGACGTATGTGGGCTGAGATGATGATGATGAGCCTCTAACCAATTTATAATGCTAGAGACTCTAGAGAGTATTTTACTTACATCTCTATTTAAAATAACCTTATTTTAACATGTTAAGGCCACTGATACATTATCAGCAAACAGTATGCTAACGGCATTTATTAATTATTTTAGATAAATCATGAATATAATTATGTATGTACATATATTAAAAACGGCAAGCACCCAATCACACTTCCTTGAGGAATAGAATTATTTATAGCAATTTCCTCCGATCTTATATTAGGTACTTATGTTACCTGTTTCAAAATTATGGTATTCTACCTCCATATTGTGTGCGATCTTTAAGACCTCAAACCATTCATTGGCGATTCCTCGAACTCCAATACCGTCTATAGTCCATAAAATATAGCTTGATCTCTGTGACAGATGTCAACGAAACCAACGAAGTAAGTTTGAACGAGCGACATGTTTACAATTTCATTTTGTCTCAAATATTTTTTCATTCTTCTCGTGCCAGTTTTATTGCAACTAAATTGCAATTCAAATTCAAATTCAAATTATTTTATTATGCATAAACCCTGAGAGGGCACTTACATATTGTCAGGTTTACAATTTCCAAAAAAAATATACTACCACCGGATCGGAACGCGACCGCTACTGAGAAGATCCGGCAAGAAACTCAGCGGGCTTGTCATTATTTTTAATTTCTTTTTTTTTTTTCTTCTTACTAGTTATACAATTGTGTACATGTTTTGTAAAAACAAGCTCCAGTGTGATGCCCTTCGAACCGCAAGACACTTAATATAATTTAAACGATTATGGCTGGACCAGATCCCACAAGCGGCACCCGATCACGAGTTAACTACTAGAGCAGCCATCACTCCCCTCAACCACTATGGAGGGAAGGGAGAGACCCGCTCCACGCAGCTACCGCAAGTAGATCCTTATGTGAGCATGACCAACACCACAATATGTTACAAACGCTGAAAATACAAAAATTCGTTAGGCAAAACACGCTACACTTTACAATAAAAGTTAAAAGTACATTTACAAACAGTATATTTAAAATAACAAGGAAATTGCTGAATGAGGAGCTGCTCACAACCAATCTGTATTATCATCTACATAATCCGAGATTTTATAATAAGCTTTTTTACAAAGTCTATTCTTGATGGCTTTTTTAAACTTTTTCATAGGCAGGTCTCGAATATCTTTAGGTAATCTATTGTAAAAGCGTATACATTGCCCCATGAATGATTTGTTAACTTTTTGGAGACGAGTAGTGTGTACAACTAATCTGTCCTTATTACGAGTATTCATTTCATGAATGTCACAATATCTCTTAAAGTTAGCGATATTTTTTTTGACATATAATATATTTTCGTATATATATTGTGATACAGCAGTTAGAATATTTATTTCTTTGAATTTCTCCCGAAGTGAGATTCTTGGGCCTAGATTATAAATTGCACGGACAGCCCTTTTTTGGAGAACAAAGATTCTATTAAAGTCCGTGGAGCATCCCCACAGTAATATACCGTAAGACATAAGACTATGGAAATAAGCGAAATAAACCATTCTAGCTGTTTCAGTATCTGTTAACATTCTTATTTTTTTTACTGCATAAGCCGCTGAGCTAAGCCTACTCGACAACTTTTCAATATGAGGTCCCCACTGAAGTTTAGCATCTATGGTGATACCTAAAAAGACTGTTGACTCCACAAGGTCTAGAGCCACACCATTCATTTGGACATTGGTTTCCACTTGCCTCACATTAGGAGTAGTAAATTTGATACATTTAGTTTTTTTCTCATTGAGAACCAAATTATTAGTGTTAAACCAATGAACAACGTTAGACAGTGCATTGTTCACATCGTCATAATTCAACATTTGTCTTTTAATTTTAAATAACAAAGAAGTGTCATCTGCGAACAACACAATGTCCAGATTGTCCCCTATATGGTAGGGTAGGTCATTAATATATACAAGAAACAGAAATGGCCCCAGAATGGACCCTTGTGGAACGCCCATTTTATAATAGAACCAGATGATCGTGCACCATTAACATCAACCCTCTGGATTCTGTTGCTTAAATAAGAAGTTACAAGTTCAAGAGCGTTATTCCTGATCCCATAGTGGTATAGTTTTCTGATGAGTGTTTCATGTTGTACACAATCAAATGCCTTGGATAAATCACAGAAAACACCTAAGGCCTCATACAAAAATCCTAAGACCTAAACCTAAGCCCTAAGACAAAAATACAAAAAAAATAACCAATTTCAATATGTTTAAAAATAATTTAACTAGATAACTTAATCAAAAAGGTTACTATAATTTAATTGTATTATTTATATTATTTAATTTAAAGACATGAATTAAACGAAAACGCTGTAATATTATTAAGCCGCTAAAATATATGTTAGAAATACATAAAAAATAATTTTAATAGAATGACATATAATAGTCCCTAACATATAATAATCCTTATTAATATTATATACTAGCAACACGCCCTCGCTTCGCTTCGGTTTCAGTCGCCTTACCCGCGGCGTAGTTTCCGTTCCCGTGAGAATATCGGGATAAAATATAGCCTATGTTACTCCCTGATATTATAGCTGTCCACTGGTGAAAGAATTTTTGAAATCGGTTCGGTGGTTTAAGTGTGAAAGCGTAACAAACAAACAAACATCCTTACTTTCGCATTTATAATATTAGTAAGGATATTCATTCATTGATTGGCATTATATTTTAGCGTCATATATACAATAAAGTATTAAAGGTAGCTAAAAACATTGTATAGATAAAAAATAATGACAATAAAAACTTTGTAAAATTGCTGTGCCCTATCAGGGTTCATGTTGGCCTGTAATACGTTTATAACACTAAATTGTATACACGAACTCAATAAACTATTTGAATGTAACATTCGAGTTATGGAGTCAAGAGATCAAGCTTTACATATTTGGGAGCTAAGTGGCTACAAATACTACCAACCATTACATTTCTCATGAATGTCGTAAAAGACAACTGAGTGCTTTCTATAGACCTGAGCCAATACCATCTGATAAAGTCTGATCAGCAATTCTCAAGCAAGGTTGACGTGAAGCAGATGGTCATAAAACTATTGCCAATAAAACTACGGATTTATCGTGTTTGTATTTGACTCATGATTGCCGACGTTTCGAACACTTTGCGGCATACATATATTTTATTTTTTCGGCCAATCAAATACAAACTTGGCAAAGCCAAATGACTAAGCTGAAGACCGATGATGGCACTGTCATTTCATCCCAAAGTGAGATCTTGGGAGAAGTCGAAACGTTCTATGGACAGTTATACAAATCATCCCGAAATTCTATTGCCGGCTTGGTCCAAGATCCCAGATCCGAGCTAATTCGGCACTATACCGAAGAAATACGGGACATCAGCTTGTACGAGATCAGAATGGCTCTCAAACAACTACATAACGGTAAGACACCGGGAGATGACGGAATTACGGCAGAGCTTCTGAAGGCGAGCGGTAAGCTGGTCTTAATAGCCCTTCAGAAGCTATTTAATTCCGTTATCCTCGGGGGCGACGTTCCAAAGTCGTGGACCAGGAGTGTAGTGGTGCTCTTCTTCAAGAAGGGTACAAAGCTTTTTTAAAAAATAACAGGTCCATCTCACTCCTGAGCCACGTTTATAAGTTGTTTTCGAGGGTCATTACCAAACGACTCACGCGCAAGCTCGATGACTTCCAGCCGCCCGAACAAACCGGCTTCCGAAAAGGCTATAGCACCATAGACCATATCCTCACGCTTCGGCAGACTAAACAAAAGACCGCGGAGTATAATCGGCCCCTGTGCTTAGCGTTTGTGGACTATGAGAAAGCCTTTGATTCAGTCGAAACTTGGGCGGTGCTGCAGTCCCTTCAACGGTGCCAAATCGACCATCGCTATATCAAAATGCTGAAGTGTTTGTATAGGGACGCCACTATGTCAGTCCGTATCCGGGATAAGAGTACGAAACCGATCCAGTTGCAGAAAGGCGTGAGACAGGGTGATGTCATCTCTCCGAAACTTTTCACCACTGCACTGGAAAATGTCTTCAAGCTCTTAGACTGGACTGGACTCGGCATCAATATTAACGGTGAATACATCACTCGCCTTCGATTTGCAGACGATATCGTCGTTATGGCAGAATCCATGGAGGTCCTTGACACAATGCTCAATGATCTCAGCAGGATTATACCAACTAGTGGGTTTGCAAATAAACATGGACAACACGAAAGTCATGTCAAATGCCCATGTCATTCCTGTACCGGTCCTAGTTGGCAATGCAATTCTCGAAGTTGTCAATCACTATGTTTACCTAGGACAAACAGTCCAGTTAGGTAGATCCAACTTCGAGAAAGATCAGCCGACGAATCCAACTCGGTTGGGCAGCGTTCGGGAAACTTAAGAGGATCTTCTCGTCCAACATACCTTAGTGTCTGAAAACACAGGTCTACGACCAGTGTGTGTTACCAGTGATGACTTACGGCACAGAAACGTGGTCCCTAAATGTAGGCTCAAAGTCGCTCAGCGTGCTATGTAGCGGGCTTTGCTCGGGATTTCTCTGCGAGATAGAATCCGGAATACGGAAGTCCGCAGAAAAACGGGTGTAACTGACATAGCACGAAGAATAAGCACGCTGAAGTGGCAATGGGCAGGTCACATCGCTGGACGAACCGACAACCGCGGGGGAAGATAGGTTCTCGAGTGGCGACCACGTATCGGACGACGCAGTGTAGGACGCCCCCCACTAGGTGGACGGATGACCTAGTGAAAGTTGCTGGGCGTCGTTGGATGCAGGCGGCACAGGACCGCACATTGTGGCGCAACATGAGGGAGGCCTACGTCCAGCAGTGGACGGCAATAGGCTGAAATGATGATGATGATGATGAAATACAAACGCGATAATATCCATAAAGTAGTTTTATCGCGAAAACATCAGAAATCATTATTGCTAATAACTTTTTCAATGTGAGAGAGAGAGAGAGAGAGAGAGAATATGTACTCTACATATGAACTTAATATGTACTCTACATATTAAGTTGGCCCCAGGTAATTGGAATCAGAACAGAATGATGAGCATTACATCTTTGAACAGAGCATTGTTGTATCATCTAGCAGTACATACCTTTTATTTTTCCATGGTTAGCTCGCTTGCCGCCCAGCTCCATCCGGGGCGACAGAGGGGCGCCGCATGGCCCCATGACCCACTCGTGGCATGTCGCCTTCGTGGTTGGGCCGACCACCAGTGTAGAGTTCCATGTCTTCAGTGCGGCGGAATACTCGCCCCGAAGAATTCCGCCCGCCTCGTCAGACAACGATGACCGATGTCCCCGAGGGGGGACATCCCGTCACCATCACGATGGGTGACGGGCTAAATCCTCGATCCAGTCACCAGAGTTATACCTCAGTGAACGTTCGAGTTATCAAGATTCCTCTGTATTCCCTTTATCACAGAAGATCTCAGATCTCTTAATAAAACATCTGTTGTATCAAATAGTAATACATACCTTAGCAATAACCTTCTTATTAGGCTTGATATTCTCAATATCAGTACCATCATCCCATCCCTCAGCGATCAACTCGAACGTAAAAAAAGTATTATTCATAACAATATCCGTGGGCCCTTGTAAGGATATAAAATTTTCCGTATATCGTTCAGGATGTTTTAGCAAGGCGTTTCTATTGGATTCAGTTTGAGACATGAGATATATATAATTAATTGTGGTAAGAAAAGCGAGTGATTGTGAGAAGGTGCCAGTTCTGAAGTACTCCTTGAACTGTATGGGACGCTCTCTTTGCTGGTCGTATCTGTATCTTTGTGTCCTGCGTACTACGCTTTCATCAAGGTCTAAGAATGGTACATAGTAATCATTTGATCCCTCTTTTTGGTGTATTGTCCTGGAATTGAAGTAAATTTGATTAGTAACTGAACATCAACAAGTATCCAAAGATAAACGAACTCCCGGTACGGAGAAGAGCTTTTCTTTATTATTTTTTTTTTTTGGGTGGGCTGCGGTCGGCGCGCTCCTTTCACTACTCCGTCCGGGGCGACAGAGGGGCGTAAGCACGCAAGTATGCACGCACGCACGGGACGTTGGTCGCCATCGCGCGGTCAGCCTGTCAGCGGGTGACGGACTAAATTCCCCGGTCCGGTCACCCACGGCCTCGGCTAGGGCGGCATCAGGCGCACGTACTCGCGCCTGCGCTACCCTAGCGTAGACCCGCCAGGCGGCAATCTCCTCGATTGAGACCATGTGGCCGCGGGCGCGCATCTCCGATACCCGTCGGTGAATTCCGGCGAGCATCTCCGCCTCCAGGACCCACGGGGGAGTTCCGACCAGAAGGCACGCTGCCTCTATCGCCACCGTGCGGTAACCGCGTATGGCCCTGATCGCCATGACCCTCTGTGGTTGCCACAAGAGGGTCCTCAGATGGACGGTCAAGGACCCCGCCCACATCGGTGCGCCGTACAGGGCCATCGACCGGATCACCCCCGCGTACAACAAGCACGTACCCTCGCTGCCAATAATGTCGTTCGGCATCAGCCACGAAAGGGCGGACGCCGCGCCGACAATCTGGGGAACTAACTCTAAAAAAGTTAACTCTAATAAAGTGGCTCTTAGAAAAGTCATTTTACTCAATTGATGAATTTTTGACGTATAAAGAGTAAGTAGTATGGAATGAGGCATGTAGTTTAAAAATAGTTTTTAAGTATTTATATTTGCATGCTATTATTTTAATGGCCAAATAGGTGATCTAATTTCAAATATTCCTTAAAACCATGTACACCCTATTATTGAGCAAATAAAAATTTGAAATTTGAACAAGTCGACGGAAATGCTCCCGGATCCGAATGGTAACCGAATTCACAGTGATCAAAGCACCGGCGGAAGGCCCAGCGGTACGAGGCCCATGGAACAAGAAAGCCTCCGTCTTGTCCAGGGCTACCCTCAACCCCAGCGCCTCGATCCGCCTGACAATCTCCTCTTTGCCGAGAGTTGCCAGGCGTGCCGCCTCCTCTAGCATCCCACCCCGGGCTGTGACGAGCGTATCGTCGGCGTAGCAAATTACGCCCAGCCCGAGTGAGAAGCTTCCTCTCAACGCCCAGTTGTAGCCGATGTTCCACAGGGTCGGATCCAGAACCGACCCCTGTGGGACACCGCACGTCATGGGTGTTCGCACAACGTCCCCTACTCGGTTGAGACATGTTGGCACAGGGTTTTATTTTTGAGTTTTTGAGCTGCCGGTATAAAGCTTTTTGCGGTATAACAGAAACGACAAAGAAATAGTACATTACTGCAGCGGCCAGCAACAGAGGCATTGGTGGACAAACGTGTGAATGTGAGCCGAGGCACGCATACGTAAGACCATCAATGCCTAGTTGTCGCCAAGGCTTGTATAGTACTTTTCTCAAATAATGCGCGGAAGTTAAAACTAAGTAGTACCAAGTAGAACTTTTTATTTGAAAATAGATACGACTTACATTTACGAGTTTTCTATTATAGATCCTTAGAATAATAACGTATAGAAGGATAGTGTCAATACTTCGAACTTTCAAAATTTGAATCTAGAAATACTAATGGCGCGCAGACGATTACACACGTACACGCGCACACCACTATACAAATTATGCAATCAAATTTTGTTTTTATTAACATAAATCGTAGAAATACTTTTAAAAGTAATGTTAAAAACCTTTTTAAGTTTTTCAAATGTGTTGTGACACCATTTGAATGCACAAACCGTCATAATTACCTATTTATTTTTTAAGAGTTGCGTACATTCGTATAGTACAATGACTTGTACATTACGGAACGATTCCGGCGTAAGATCCATTAGGCTCCAATTGAAATGCCTCACTTTTTATGCCTGAACTTACCTTCTATACGTTATTATTCTAAGGCTAATCCCTAATAATTAACTAACCGACGAATTAGTTGGGGCGTCAGTGTCGGCAAAGGCGTTGAAAACAATTTCTGCCTTAGCGTCGTAAGCTCGTTCATATTTGCCAAACTGAAAAAATACACGTATATTATTAGTCCACACGAGTTATACTATATTACCGCATTGCGCTGTTGCAAATTTAAATGATACTAGCAACCCACCCTCGCTTCGCTTCGGTTTCTGTCCCGTTCCCGTGGGAATACCGAGATAAAATATAGCCAAGTTTACTCCCTGATATTATAGCTTTCCATTGGTGAAAGAATTTTTGAAATCGGTTCAGCCGTTTTGAAGTTTACCGGGAACAAACAGACAGACAAAAAAAGTAAGCCGTCGCTCAGGACGCCTGGCAGATGTGAAACTTTGAAATTATTTTCTACAAGTATATATGATTTATTCATATATACTTGTAGAAAATAGATTACGACAGGAACTAAGATGTTAAGTATTGAATAAAATAATACGATTTCTACTATTATTTAAAATATTACAAAGAAATGATATTAGTTCACCGCTCGGTCGCTTACGACCTAATATAGCGTCGCTAAGTCTCCCTCACATACTTCTACGTAGTTCAAATCAAAAGGATCGGTTAAGAAAGTATGATCTAGCAAACAGAAATAACGACATCTATCGAGCTAAGACTAAATCTCAGCTACAAAATATATTTTATAAAGAAATCTCTAATCCTAGCTATTTAAATTATTTTATCGTCATTGATCCTTGTTAAATTAACAAATTTTAAATGAAATCTGACTGTTGAAAGTGGGTCAAGATCCAATTCCTAGGAGTTTGTAACACAAACAAATAAATATACATCTGAAACTAATAAAACACCTATAAAAAGCGATTGTCCAGTTTTCGTACGTGAAAGTACTGTAAGTAGGTATGATATACTTATGTTGGAAAGTTAGAGAATTATACATTATTTTATAGAACATACATTATTTATAGCAGTACTAGCAACCCGCCCTCGCTTCGCTTCGGTTATAGGTTATAGTCGTTTTACCCGCGTAGTTCCCGTTCCCGTGGGTATACCGGGATAAAATATAGCCCAGTTTACGCCCTGATATTATAGCTTTCCATTGGTGAAAGAATTTTTGAAATCAGTCCAGCCGTTTTGAAGATTACCCGGAACAAACAGACAGACAGACAGACAGACAAAAAATTTTTAATTGCTATTTTAGGCATAGGTGTCGTGCAAATAACCGTGTGAGCATGAAAAAAGCCTATTATTTTGACATTACAAACAGACACTCCAATTTATTTATTGGTATAGATATATGCATAAAAAAACAGATTGCGACAGGAACTAAAATAGCACATTAATAAAAATAATATTACGATTTTTTTCCAAGAAAATGATGATTTTTATTCAATAAACATTTTTTTTTCATTATAGGTAACAATTTACTTTAAGCGCACTAGATGGCGTTGTACAAATTTTAAATCGCACTATGATTTAGTTACAAAAATGTACACATATGTATCCAGATTTTTATTTGTAGTTAATTAAAATGGTGTCCCGAAGCGTGGCGTTAACGCCACACGACAATCGGGATCACCCTCGCCTATAGATGTTTCACATCAAAAAAATATAAAGTGTATTTTAGGCATATGTATAGTGCAAATAACCGTGTGAGCATGAAAAAAGCCTATTATTTTGATATTACAAACAGACACACCAATTTTATTTATTGGTTATTATTGTTGGGGTTAGGCGTCACTCGTCATCATCATTATTATCAACATACTTTAGGCCCAACTACTCGGGACTTAATATGGTCTTTTCTTCCCTACAACCCTACTAGACGACATCTCTGTGGTTACTTCCTTTCTATTTATACCATGCATCACGCAGTCCATCCACCAATACAATCCAATTTCTACGCGCTTACTAGAATATCCATCTACTTGGAGCTATCATTTTAATACACTTAAAACCATATACATGGCCACATATTTGGCGTGCATTTGTTACACTGCACCTGTATGGGCCGATAGGGCCACCATAAGGGCGGCTGGCCTTAAATTACTACAGAACCAACGATTGGCCCTAATATTCCTGATGACTATGGGACCACCTGGGAAGTATACCCTATTAAACAAAAAAAAAATTTTACAAATCAGTCCACGCGTATTTGAGTAATCGGTGAACATACATAAAAAAAAAAAAGATTCCGACGAATTGAGAACCTCCTCCTTTTTTTGAAGTCGATTAAAAAGTAGGACTAAAAAAGATTTAAAACTTGGCGGGTGTTTTGATGATCTCAGTTCGTCTTCCAAATACCCGAAAGGGAAAATATTGTATTCCTGATATATCAACACACTAGAATTGACTTATTATAGAGGCAGAGAGTTTGTGAAGAGAGGTACGTATATAGCTTGCACGCCACCCTGAGTGGTTTAGGCGTAGTGTCAGAGGCCCATAGCTTATCCCAGGGTCAAAAGAATAATTGTTATGGACTTACATATAAACAACTGAGGCCCACGTCCCGTTGCCTATAATTCCTGGTCGTTCCGATTTCGACAATATTTCTGGTGGTACGTAAACACTTAAGTATGTTCTTACAGAATTTATAGTACCTGAAATAATATAATTATATTTCATATCTTTAAACGAACGATTCTTGTATCTCTATATTCAGAATCTCGACAAGCGTGCCAAAAATTTCCCTAAAATTTAGTATATCAGGCGGTTTTTGGGGACAATAAATCGATCTAGCTAGGTTCCATATTTATAAAATCTCAATCTGTCAGTACTTTTAGATAATGAAAAAAAATACAATTAGAATAGGAAGTTAAATCGATCCACTGCCATCAGAATAAATTCAAATCGAGTAGTCGGTGAATCCGGGCAGCCTAGATTTAATCCTCAATTTCCCTATTATTAGTTTCCATTTTTTAAATTTTTCATACATCAAGACATACATATGTCTATCTATATGGGACTCCACGCCATCCTTCCGTTGCTCTGGACAGTTTGGGCTAGATTAACCGAGGTTCATCTTTTGATTATCATCTTTATCACAATTATTTGGGGCCAACTGTGCACTCTTCCATCGTAGATATCGCAATAGGTTTTGGCAATAATTGCACGACGTCAATCTACCTAGAAAATGTAATTGTTAGCCAGAAGGCATCATGGCATCTTTCAGGACACGCACACGCAATAAAAGTATTTGTAGTATTTGTGACCGTTACTATAGCTCAGCTTTGGTATCGCTAAGAATATGAACTAACCATAAAAGTTCTTCCGTAGAAACACAACTCCCATGTCAGCAGGTATGCTGTCAAAGCCGCAGGCACTTATTATATATACACCAGCTCTGCGAGCCTCATTATGGTATAGGAGCTGCATCTTCTCCATAAACTGTAAAAAGATGAAGAAACTGTCAATAAGATCAATCTTCAGTCATGTCGACGTCCGTGGTGGCCGCCGGACTGAATGGTAAGCAAGTTCAATATTATGATAATAATATGGTGTGGTTATCGACTTTACTGTCAAAAGATTTGAGATCTAAATGGATACCAATTTCTTTAGATAAAACTTAATTGTATTTATGAGAAGAACATATACCATTCTTGAGTAAATTTAAAACACAATTCCTTTTTTTTCTACTATAAAAATGATTGCTATTGAGTCCGACTTTTTGATACTCGGTATATTTTTATGTATTTTTGCCGAACTTATTTAGATATACATATATGAATAAAAATAAAAATGATGAAATAATGAAAAATACAAAAAAAAAATAAAAACACCGAGATTCGATCCCACGCTGTTTGAATGCGACTGAACAACTTCCCAAATGAGCTATTGTCACTCTTGATAGCGACGAATCGAATTCGTAGTCTTTTAAAATTTAATGTCGTTGTATTGATTTGCTAAAAACACCGATAAAACAACGTTTTCTATAAATAAAACCTAGCTAGATCGATTTTTTGGCCCCGAAACCTCTAGTATGCCAAATTTCATCAAAATCGCTGGAGCCGTTTACGAGATCTTGAATATATATACAAGAATTGCTCGTTTAAAGATTTTAACATTAACATAGAACATTTAACTTACGATCTATTTAACCTAATAAAATTCAGCCTAAAGAACAAAATTATTTATATTGATTTTATAGCGTTTGTCTTTATTTTATTTTATTGATTTCCCGACGTTTCGAACGCTTTTCAGCATTTATGGCCATAGCAGGACTAAGGTTTTCACGACCAACAAGTCACCGTTATTATATTTATTAAAATACATACGCGATAAAATCCATAATAAACGACTTATTAAAAATGTAAATATTTTTAAGAATTTAAGCCTTCTAACAATAATAACTCACTGTTTTCTTGATTCTTTCTTTGTATACACACAATTGCCTAACTGAATTACGAATTTGATTTTTCTAGACCATCAGCAAAGTCGCGGGTGGTAGGACCGGGGATTACTCTGACATCCTTAGAGAGGCCGACTACGATAGGTTATGGGGCCGCACGGCACCCATTCGTCACCCCGTACATAGCCCCCCCCCCGGCGGGGGGTGTCCAGATCATAGTGTACGACAAAAAAAGGCCATATGGAAGTTAGGTTAGTTTTGGATGTTAATATCTATATAACCATTTTAGTGTTTATAAAATTTATATCATAAGTGTTAAACCCACATAAACATTTTTTTTGGGGGGTGGATTGCAGTCGGCGCACTCCTCGCACCACTCCATTCGGGGCGACAGAGGGACGTAAGCACGCACACCCGCAACCCACCCGAACACCACGTCGCCTTCGTCGTTGGGCCGACCACCGCAGCAGGGTTACTTGTCGTCAATGGTCGGCCTGATGGAATACCCCTGAGGAGTACCCTCCCATCGACCGACGTCATCGGGGAGGACGTAGGTCTTTCCTCGCGCGGTCGGCCTCTCGGCGGGTGACGGACTAACTCCCCGGTCCAGTCACCCGCAAACCCGCTTAAACATGAGAAATCATTAAAAATTGCTTACATTTGGTTCGCCGCTTACATCCACATAATCAGTCTTTGCTCTAATGGCTGCCTTCACAACTGGTTCACCATACTCCCGGTAAGGACCAGAACAATTGATCAGTACTTTGGTCTGAGCGCACATGTTTTCCAAGGACTTGTCATCACCAACGTCGGCTATAATAATCTTCACGTTTGAAAGATCTGCTCCTACAACACGCGGGGCTAATTTGAATAAATAGTAAAAAAAATACTTTCATTATCATCAATATGAAGTTGCTAGTTTATATTACAATATTAAACATATTCCTTCCGTGTGGTGACGGATTAAGAATACAATTCACCACTCCCTATCTTGCCCGTGGATGTCGTAAATGACGACTAAGGGATATAATATGCACATACAATCTGTGCAAGAGAAGGAAAACTCGAAATAAAACCCTATACCAACATGTCTTACCAGCACGGTATAGTAAGTTAAATTCCCTCCCATTGTGGAGGAGGCCCGAGCCCAACAGTGGGACGTGTGTGGGCTGCGATGATGATTAAACATATTAATCCTTTTTTTAACAGCCTGGACTTATCCTACCCGAAACGTATGGGGCGACGAAATACAGCTGTGCAGCTCCAACTTCTATCGAATTATCTTCCCAACGACGTCAGAGCTGACCATTATCATCATCATCATTTCAGCTCATATAATATGTCCCGTTGTTGGGCTCGAGCCTTCTCCAAAAATTGATCTACTATAGCACGCCGGTCATACGCTATGCTATAGTGTTTTATTTCAAGTTTTACTTGTCTTACAGAAATGATATATGCATATTTAATACATTAGTCACATTCACTTGCTTAGATGTTAGCATAATTGATCCCTTAGTCATCTTTTAGGCCACTCACGGATAAGAGACGGGTGCATCGTATTCTTGCTCCGTCACGACACTGAAAATAGCTAATCATTCCCTGGAAAGTACTATTAAAAAGAAACTAATAATAATGTTGACATATTGTATTGATAGCCGTTACACGGTATAATAATAATAAAATAATTATAAGTAATTATCAATTACTTGATCCCTACAAGGAGTCATCTGTGATTCAACCTTTAAAGGTTACACTGCTTTCACAATAACATCACCGAATTGAAATTAACGAGTAAATATGATTTCAAAATTTCACTCATATAACAAATTGTAACGAATGATTAACAGAATTATTATTGGATATCAATAAAAATACATGTTAAATAAACAATATAAGTACAAATACATACAATAAAATAAAAACAATAAAATGGTTTAACTGTTATAGCAAATATTAAGCAAAATATGTGATTGCCTAACTTTTTTTATGAGGCGAAGGGCAAATTTAAATTGAGTTGAGGCATATTTAATATATTTATATTATATGTATATTATTAATCATTATTTATTTATTTTTTAAAGGCAACACACCGTACTAAGTAATAAGTCAAAAGTTTTGGTGGGAACATAAAAATGTCATGTGGTGGTATTAAAATATAATCAAAATACTTTTGTGCTTCATGCTGTTATATTGAATAAGTTTGCTGGTATTTTATGAATTGTAGTGTAGAAAAAGTGCTAAATTGTAGTAGCTAACAGTGGTTTATGTGTATATCATGGTCTGCCAAAATTATAATGACTTACTGACGGACAGTAATTAAGAGAGACACAATCTAAGAAGTGAAATACTATGTTATGAATTATGAAAAAAATTGTACAAATCTTGATTAGATTCCGATTGTTAATACAACAGGGTATACCACAAAATGTATTTGAATCCATGGTCATGAAGAAAGTAGCGCCTCCGTCCGGGGCGACGATGGAGCGGTACACGGCCCATAACCCACCGTAGCTCGTCACCTTCGTCGTTGGGCGGACCACCAGTATCGAAATCCTTATCCTCTATGGTCGGCTCGAAGAAATACCCTGCGGGGTAGATAACCTCTTTTTTCGACGTCCAGGACGTCGGTCGCCGTCGCGTGGTCAGCCTCTCTGTGGGCGAGGAACTAATCCCCGATCCGGTCACACAATGCTGTACTCACCCGTTATTGTGGCTACTTTCTCCAACAGTGCATTAAGTTTCTTCTCTGATCGTCCGGCGATACCCCACGAACCAATTTGATATTTCTTTGCAAAATCAATCATATGTATGACAGTTTGCTTGCCAGTTAAACCTGTGGCACCGAATATCACTACGTCTAACCGTGGCATCTGTAAATACATACCGAAACTTATTTTATTACCTTGCACCATAACAACTACCCTACCCTGTCCCGTGGGTCCCATAAAAGACGACTAAGGGATATAATATCCATACAAGGTATAAAAATACCAAACCGATCTGCGTGGTAGTTCAATATTCTTTCTATTGTGGAGGAGGCTAAAGCTCAGCAGTGGGACATATATGAGCTGAGATTACATTGCAGTTAGTGGTATAATTCTATCTATTATATTGGTGATTGCTCAGCTGGGTTTCAGAACTCCTGTAGGCATACCTATACATTGTATCGTGATCTATAAGTGCAAATGGACTAGTGTCGAATAAAATTCGAAATATTTTTATTGGTTGTGTAAAAAAATATTAGCTCATTGTACTCGGAAGATACATTCATCTGCTTAAAAACATTTTCTAGTTGGATGTAATTTGTGTCCGTTAATTATTTGCTTTTAAAATGCCCCGCAATATAAGGATTAGTGCAGGGTCTTTCAAATAAGTTAAAATAAAATAATTTGTGCTGTACTGTTACTATGTTTAGCGTGGTACAATTTTCCTCCTGTTTTTCGAAGAGTCTCGGTAACGAGTCTCGGCAATGAGCTCGTCTTATTGCCGGTTAAGCTCAGATGATTTTTGCAAAGGTATATCCTATGTGGAGACAGACAGGTTAAAATATATTACGTTACTACTACTTATTTTCATCTGGGTATCATAGAAATCACTAGATAAATTATCAGAATAACTTTCCATTTTTTGTTTTTTTTTTCACGCTGTAGAAATGCATTTACACACAATTCCCCCGTCGGTTACAGACAGGGGAGTGTGTGTGGGAATCGCCGGCCACAAAAGTAACCGAAATACCCACTAAAACCACAGTGGCTCCTTCCGCACTTTTACGAGGTGCCGGAAAGATCGTCTGATCACATTCTATCCCCGACACCTCAACGCTTAGCCGTCTGGCCACGTCCTTTCATCATTCAGGGCGGTGGGAGGAGGAGCGCATAGCGGTGTCTCCTCCTCCCTGGTCGCCGCCGGCGGAGCGAGTCAGCGGACGCAAGTGCCTCGCGTGCCCGCTCTGCAGCCTCCTTCCTAGTCATGACATCCTCACAGAATGAGGCCATCGACGACCAACAGCTGTTGCTGCCGAGCATCATGGAGATGATAGTCGGCAACAACAGGTCCGTTGTTCCCATGTCCGTTGACAGGACGTCGCGCTGAGGCCCCCAGGCGGGGCATACTTCCAGTGTGTGGCGCGCATCGTCGATTAGCGCGCCACACTCATGGCATCCTGGGGCCTCTTCTCTTCCAATTTTGTGCAGGTACTTACCGAAGATCCCATGTCTGGTAAGCACCTGATCAGAGTAACTTGCCTGTAAATTTATAAGATAAACATTCTGCATTTAAACTTATTATTTTCCATTTGCCATGTGGTGACGGAGTAAGAGTAGGTACAATTCCCTATCCTCTTTCTAGCTCGTAGGTGTCTTAATAAACGACGACAAAGAAAAACTCGATATAAAACTCTATACCAACACGTCTGACTAACATGGGTAAGGTAGATCAAAATTTGTCTTACAAAGAGGTCCAAGCCTTTTTTGGTTGCTATGTTCTGGGCACACCCCGCTCAATCTGTCCGGGGCGACAGATGGGGGAGGCCCAAGCCTAACAATGGGATGTATATGAGCTGAGATGATAAAATGATGATGATGAACATTTACAATACCAATTACGATGACCAAAACATCTGTCAAGTGTAATCATTAAGTTATTATGCAATCTTATGGATTTTTAAATCCAGCACTGGATGCCGTTACATTAAGTACAAATTTGCAGATCTTTTGCACACAATACAATAATCTACCTTATTATTGTATTGTGTGCAAACTATCTGTAAATTTGAGAATATGTAAGTGCCCTTAAGGGGCCTATGCAGAATAAATAATATGATTTGAACCACCTGATGGATCATCATCATCATCCTCCTCTTATCATAATTGGAGCCGATGCAATATGTATTCATCTTCCAACGTACATATTACAAAAGTTTTGGCAATAGTTTATGACTCGTATTATCCATGTGGTGACGGACTAAGAATACAATTCTCCACTCCCTATCACGCCCATGGATGTAGTAAATGACGACTTCGCAATATAGCATAACGCAAGAGAAGAAAAACTCTAAATAAAATCCTGTACCAACCCGTCTGACCAACGTGGTCTAGGTCAAAATCCCTCCTATTACAGAGGAGGCTCGAGCCCATCAGTGAGACGCATAAAGCCGAGATGATAATGATAATGACCGGCCGACTGCTTGACATCAGCTCTTCTAAAGAATGTAATTGTTGTCTCTTTTTTTATTGCCAACGGTGGCAAACGAGCAAGCAGCACACCTGATGGTAAGTGACGCCGCCGCACATAGACCTTTGCAATACCAGGGGCATAGCTAGGCCGTTGCCTACCATGAAAAAATGCTCTTCTTAAATCTCGTTTAAAGAAGGACATGTCATAGCGTTCGGGAAACACAGCAGCAAGTAGTTCATTCCAGAGCCTGCACGTACGTGGGAGAAATGATCGCTGGAAACGTACAGTTGAAGACCATAACGTTTCTAGGTGAAATGGATGAACCCTGCTGCGGTGTCGAGTGGTACGTTGGTAAAACGGTAGCGGTGGTACCAAGACAAACAGTTCCTGAGAACACTCCCCATGAAAGAGCCGGTAAAGTATGCAGAGTGAACCAAAGTCTCTCCGCCGCTCTAGTGACTCCAATCTGTCCGTAAGATTGGGATCCCCGATGATTCGAATAGCACGCCTTTGGAGGGAGTCAAGTGGGTCTAGCTGATAGCAGCATCAAATAAAATGTCCGAATTGATTCTTAAATCAAGACGACCAACGAGGTTTACCTTATTATAATTACTTACATTGTTCGTAAAAGATAATCCATTTATAAGCGAAAATAATTCACATAATGATAAAATGATCGCGTACCACAGCGTTTTATTAAGCATATTGTTATAAGCGGTGTGTATAACTTGTAAAAATATCGTACAATAAATATTCAAAAGCGATTGCATCTTATATATCAACGTTATTTGTGACGTATCCTATTTACAAGTTTTTGTTCGCGAAAAAACTCTAAGTTTAAATACTAGTATCGATATTTCTTCTCCAGTTAGTCATTATATCTGGTTGACCGAGCTTTGCTCTTTGGTATATTTTTTTTGTAAGTAGATGGTTTTTTAACGAACATATTTAGGAATATATTAATAAGAAACTAAAAATGATGAAATAATGAAAAATGTATGAAAAAATATCAAAAATTAAAAAACAGAATAATTATAACACCGAGATACGATCTCACGCTGTTTTTTGAATGCGACTCTCAACTAAGCTATTGATACTCTGGATGACGACGGCTAAATTTACATTCCCATTCTAATGACGTATTATGTCATTGTATTGATTAGCTAAAACACCAACAAAACAACATTTTTTATAAATAAATCCTAGCTGGATCGATTTTTTGGCCGCGAAACCTCTAGCATGCACCTATAAATAAGAGGATAGTGTTGTGTTGGTAACGCTCGACAGGAAATTTGATAATGACTGTGAGGTGTTATACGTAACCCAGGATAGAACAGCTAATCACACTACTAGTGAGATCTACTGTCGATCTTTATGACTTATCGTAAAAACGATAATTGTATTAACGATCCGTCGACACGTAAGTTTTTTCTGATGTGGAACATCTATAGGCTAGGGTGAACCTGGTCGTTGGCGTGGCGTTAACCGCCACGCTTGGATTTGTACCTTTTTGTAATGAAACCATAACCTGTTTTAGAATTTTGTGCAACGCCATCTATTGAGCTCAAAATAAATTGTTAACCTATACACATACCTATAGTGTATACTATTAAAAATAAATGTTTATTGAATAAAAATTATCATTTTCTGAAATCGTAATATTTTGTTAATACTTTATGCCATATTAGTTCCTATCGTAATTTGTTACTTTTATGCATATAATTATACTTGTACAGAATAATTTCGATGTTTCACATCTGCGAGGCGTCTTGAGCGACGGCTCCCGTTTTTAAAATAAAAGCCCAGTATACCAACGAATATAAAGAACTTTACGAACATATACTTAATAGTCACCAATCTACACCTAAACTCACACAGTTGTTGAGCCAACTCCATCTAATCAGTCTTATCAATGGCATTAGCAAAGAGGGTTAACATCAAACAGGCGGTTGGTCATAAAAATATTGCCAGTAACTTTTCCGATGTGTACAATGAAAGGAGAGCAAATATCTAAATAATGGGGGGTCCCTAAATAATTGGGATAAGGGCAGTATGATGATGATGATTCGTGCCTATGAAATATACTATTGCAGTGGCTCCAGTGTTATTCCGGGCGAGTTACCTTTTTCGGTGTCAATTGCTTATTGTCCTGGAGTGAACAGCTGATTAAGGCTGTTATTCGTTCCAAACACCATATATTCGTAAACAATTAAATAGATAGTATCATCATCATTCAGATTCAAATCATTTCTTATGCATAAGCCCGAGAGGGCACTTACATATATTGTCAAGTTAACAAAATTAAATTAAATTATCCAAAAAAATAACCTACCACCGGATCGGCACGCGACCGCTACTGAGAAGATCCGGCAAGAAATTCAAGGAGCTTATCTATTATTTTTTTTTCCTTACTTAATATAAAATTGTGTAGATATAACATGTCTTGTAAGTACTACATTACCACAACTTATATACGTCTCAGGGTTGTGTTCGTGCCTCCTCCATAATATGAGATAGAGTCATCTACTATACCAAGTTTTCCGTGTGGTGACGGAGTAAGGATACATATAACATCGCAGGCTCGTCCCGCGGCTCGTCGGCGTGGCGTCCGCCCTACAATGGCTGATGCCGAATGTGGGCGGACCGAGCGCGGCATGTCGACAGCTGTACGCGGGGGTCATCCGGTCGATGGCCCTGTACGGCGCACCGGTGTGGGCGGGATCCATGACCGCCCGACTTAGGGCCCTTCTAAGGCGTCCACAGAAGATCATGGCGGTCAGGATCATCCGCGGGTACCGCACGGACGACGGAGGCGGCGTGCTTATTGGCCGGGACTCCCCCGTGGGACCTGGAGGCGGAAATGCTCGCCAACTTGTATCGGCGGGTGTCGGGGGTGCGCGGGGAGGGCGGTGTTGTTTCCTTGAGGGAGCTCACCGCCTGGCGCGTCGACGCCCGCCGAGACGTCATCGCCCGTTGGGCAGACCGGCTGGAGAGGCCTCGATACGGTGTTTGGACTGTGGAGGCCTTCCGGCCGGTACTGATGCAGTGGTTGGAAAGGCGGCACGGGGTGCTCTCCTTTCGACTCGTACGAGTCGTGACGGGGCATGGATGCTTCGGCAAGTACCTGTACAGGGTCGCTAGGAGGGAGAGAACTCCGTCCTGCCACCACTGCGATTGCGACAAGGACACGGCGCAGTATACGCTCGAGGTCTGTGCCGCTTGGGCAGAGTCGCGTCGTGAACTCGTCGCAATCATCGATGCCGACCTGACGCTGCCTACCATCGCTAGGGATCTCCCGAGCATCTGCTCGGCAGCATCAGGAATTGGGACGCGTTGCAGCCTTCTGCGAGGCAGTCATCTCGCAGAAGTAGGCGGCGGGTCGCGAGCGCGAGGAGCACAGCCTCGACGAAGCGACCCGCTGCCGGCGACTGGCGCGGCGCAGGCACGACTACCTGCGTGCCATACCGCCCTAGCCGAGGCCGCGGGTGACGTGACCGGGGATTAGTCCGTCATCCTCCGAGAGGCCGACTGCGTGAGGAAAGACCGACGTCCTCCCCAAGGGGGGGACGTCGGTCGATGGGAGGGTACCCCGGGTAGGGGGTATTCCATCGGGCCGACCACTGATGACAAGTAACCCTGCTCCGTTGGTCGGTCCCACGACGAAGGCGACGTGGTGTTCGGGTGGGTTGCGGGTGTGCGTGCTCCCCTCCTCTCGTTTCCCCCCCCCCCCCCCTCTGTTCTGACCCCTCTGTCGCCACGGACGGAGTGGTACGAGGAGTGCGCCGACCGCAACCCACCCCCCAAAAGAAAAGGCTGTAATATTTAAGGCTGCTCACCTTTTTTTACTTACATTTCATTCACTCATTCATTGCTGTTGTATATTTTTGTCTCTTTGAGGACTTTCATTTCGATTTAGACAATTTTATGCAAAGCATACATCTATTCGTCTTCATTTGTTAATGGCAAGTCTATTATTTTCAGAAATTCGCTTCTTTCATCTGATTCCAGGAAGATTTCTGACTACCATCTGGACTGGCGCCTATAATAATAACAATAATATACTGCGGGGAAACCACTGCAGGTCCCCATTAATCGGGACCTTCCACCCCAAGCCACTTGCACCAATGTTGTCCTCTGATGCCAATATGGCCTTCGTCTCTATGGCGACCATTTAGGGGATTCATTGAGTCATTCACGCTGATTCATTCACCCATTCATTGAGTTGGCGAGTCATCGTCTGCCAAATTTCAAGACAATAAAAGTATTGAAACCAAACGCCAGGATTTAGATCAATAGTTTTTAGTTAAACCAGTCCATCAAACCTTCAACCCCATAAGCAGTATCATGTGATGACTGATCCGGTTGCTTCAGTTGAGAGGAAGCACTTTGGCAGCTTGTCAGAATAGTTTTTAATTTTCTAACAGCATTCATAAAACTATTGTAGTGCTGTGTGGTAGCGGCTTCGAATACTACCAACCCTTGCTTTGCTCGTGGGTGTCGTAAAAGACGACTAAGAGCCCTAGATTGACCCGGACCAACTCCATCTGGTACCATTTGGGTCAACGATTACATTCCCAAGGAGGGTTGACGTCAGGCAGGCGGCCGGTCATAAAAGTCATTGCCGAAACTTTTTGCAATATGTCAAAACAGATGACATATTGCGTCGACCCCAAGTAATTGGGATAAGAGCAAGATGATGATGATTCATAAAACTATTGTAATCTGCATGAATCTTCTCCATAAGACTGTGGGGAGCATATAGAAGTGCTCTAACTCATGGCAAACTTTGTAATTTTGATTTGATATATCTAAAGCGGCTTTCAGAGGATTGACTGTGTTAATGGGTCAAAAGCTTTTGCTAATATGGTTACAGGTAAGGCAAATCTTATTTTGGCGTCTATCTCTTGCGAAATTTTTCTCCGAAGACCTCTTAAAACAAATAGTTATAGACGGACCACGATCGCCAATTTTTTGGGAAGAGTTCATCCACTGTAGAAACTACCGCCTTAAAAACTTCTACATCATCTTCGTTTTGACAAGACAGTGAGACTAAATGTTCCGTTGTGGTAAGATCTCCCATTGCCTGTAAGTAGAACACCCAGCATTTTAATAGGCGTAAGTAATTCACATGATATTGAGACATGAAGGCTATGTCGAGTGACCTTGCCTACGTAGACTCATTGATCATTGATACGACATTGATTCGTTGATGCGACGTCGACACGTTGATGAGACGTCGATTCGTTTATGCGACGTCTACACGTTGATGCGACACTGAATCTTTGATTAGACGTTGACTCGTTGATTCGACGTCGTATCACTGATGTGACGTCGAACCATTTATTGTCAAGCCCTTACTGGGACATCGATTAGTTGGTGCGACATCACGACTAATTATGATGATAACTGTTGTCAGGGTGATCCGCAGAAGCACTCCCAATCATCGCTGGGCCGTGAGGCGCCGAGTATTTTCGTTAACATTGCACCGATTCATTGTGTTAAGATGTTATGTTGCGGTTAAAAATTTTACGGTAAGTACCGTAAAATTTTCGGTATCACTCTAAAACACAACTTGACGGCACGAATTATGAAATCGTACTAAAGAACAAGACACCGCACTGACCTACATACACTATACGTAGATGGCGCCTATCACGATAGCCGCTAAACATAATCAAAATGAGGGTAGAATGGATAAATTGCGAACAAATTATGAGGGTGCTATCTCGACGGTGGTTCAAGAGAAGGTTCGAACACCTAAATGTATAAATTTGATACTCGCCTAAACATCAGATATCACTAACTTTTACTTCGTCAAAGAGTTATTTTTTTAAAGACAACTCTTTAGTAGTGATTTTTATGGAGTCGTTTTATTTTTGAAAATACTCAGCATTATATTCTTGTGTTACACAAGGACTTAACAGACATACATTAAACAGACACAAATAATATGTAACTTGTCACAATCATTTGTGGATTGCGTTTATATAATAGGAGCACACTGTTAACAGTTTTCTGTCTACAGCCGTGTGCCGCTCCATCCTGGGTAGGGTCATCTCTCTCGCAGGAAATCGACGTCTGAGTAGTAACAATTTGTTAGTGCACTTCATTCGATGATCAAGAGAGCTAGGAACTCTACTGTCTCAGGGTCTCTGCATGTGGTGGGTTTTGATGATACCTTTAGCATTCGCACTGCTTTCACTCTCTTCATGGTAGGCAGCGGTCTTGCAAAAGTCCATGAGCGGCAGTATCACTTACCATCAGGCGTACTGTTTGCTTGTTTGCCACCATTATCATCCTCACAGCTTATATATATTGGGCTCAAGCCTTTTTCACAATAAGAGGGATATTAGCCTACTGTATAGTAGGCTAGGTATAGGGTTTTATTTCGAGTTTTCCTTCTCTTGCGTAAGTGTTATATGCATATTATATTCCTTAGTCGTCTTTTACGACACCCACAGGCAAGAAGGGGGGTAGTGCATCGCATTCTTACTCTGTCACCACAAGGAGAACCACCATCAGCAACAAAAAAAATAATAAAGCACTGTCCTGAGTGAAGATAGAACGCATGATGAGTTGGGACGTGGCTACTTAGATCATTAGACCATTACGATACCTGTGAGTGACGGATATGAAACTGTAATTAAGTTTGCAATAAAATAGCCATCATCGTGTGAAGCTGAACGAGTATTTGTACTGATTTCTTTAAGGTTCAATGCCGTTTTCAATTGTTCAACAGTTTTGGTCAAATATTCCTTAGGAATAGAGCCCACAAATATCTTGAAGGCGAGGTCAAGGCTTCGAATTTCCATCTGTGCGCAGCAATCAATTTTATCATTGAGGTCTTTCGCTAATTTATTGAGTTTTTTCGTAGCATCGTCGTATTCAGATGTTTTTCTTGTTTTTTCACCGCCCGCTTTGTTCGT
The DNA here is from genome assembly GCA_032191425.1 of Lymantria dispar. Taxonomy (NCBI): domain Eukaryota; kingdom Metazoa; phylum Arthropoda; class Insecta; order Lepidoptera; family Erebidae; genus Lymantria; species Lymantria dispar. The sequence goes on from CM063449.1 coordinate 2,479,932, forward strand.
GGCATTTCACTTTTTACAATACCAACACACGGTAATAATTAATAAATTAATAGAAAAATACTGATTTCAAAATATAGCCACAATAAAGCTATGCATTTATATAAACTTGCACAAAAATTACATGAAAACAAAAACATGTATAATAAATCAAAATCTCTAATATATAGATTTTGACCTTGAATTAAATTAAATGCAATTCATAGTTGTTTTTATTTAAGACCATTAAAAAACGTTGTTTTTATCTGGTGTTGCAATATACGTTGTTCGATGATGTTGTAAAGTTATTTATAACTAATGGCGCTCATATATTAGGTCCTTACATATAAAATGCGTTTGTCGTACTGACCACTTTGATCTGAAATATCTCTTCTTTAGTTAAGAATTCCAAATTCAAAGGACAATGGACAAAAATGTATGGCACTTGTCCCATCGGCGGCCACATCTGTCCTATATATTTTTTAGTCGACAATTATGTATATATTAAGACTGCAAAAAATTATTTCGGCAACTTGTTTAGATAAAAAGTTATAAAGCGTTGATCATATAAAAAAATCGAATTAATTAAACCGAAAGTACGTAAATGATAAAACGTAATGCATGTCTAAGTATAAGATAATGATGGATTAAATAAAACTAAAGGTTAATTGGTTATTAAATACATCGATTTATTGACAAACACATATACAATGCTCGTATATAATGCTAGTATTCCTTTAAAAAAGAAAATGATGGGATTCAATTGTCGTCTACAATAATATCGTTTAAAAAATGAGCTGGTAAACGGATATCTTCCTCTTGGTTTCTCGCCCACCCTAAATACCACACTACACACATAATGTGGGCACAGCAACCAAGAGTGCGCTTACCGCTTAGACAACTGCAATAGTAGTTTTCTATGGCTTCTCTGCCGCTTTTCTCTCCATCTACTATAATGTACGAATAATATATTTTTGACCTAGTATGTCTAGATTGTATTCGACATCTTAGCAGCCAAACATTTGTTGCTGTGATGCCGCACCTGCCTAGGCCTGTAACATCGGGGTCCCTATACGTTTCTATATTATAGAGACCTTGTCGCACATGCTCCGCATAATAGCTGCGGGCTAGCTTCACTTGGTATGTACCAAGTGCAAAAATGGTTAAATCGTCCTCAGTCAGCAAAGGAAAATCACTTATGTTAGGTTGGTTTCCTGTAATGCTATCGAAACTAGTCCGTCTACGATTAAGGTTGTTGGCTAGGACATACTCTGCTAGGTTATTTGGTTGGTTCACTCTTTGGTTTATAACTTCTATAAATGTTTCAGCGTGAACGTTATCTGACAATGGTTCTCTGCAAGCATTCAATAATGCAGCACCTATTCTAAAATCTGTCATCATATGAGGCAAAGCACGATTGAAAAAGTCTTGTCGGAATAGTTTAAAATCGCGTTTGAACCAACCATTTATAACTTCAACAACCCAGCGGCACATAGTAACCAACCTATTATTATTCGCTTGTTCTGTCGTCAATTGATCTTCGTCTCGATTTATTGTTTTCGGTAAGTGAGCTTCATAACCATAGGCATGTAAGTCGTCGATTACGTCGCGAAACCCACGGTCTAAGATGAACACATCTCCATGTTCAAAAAACCAATGGAAAGGATTTCCTTCGTCGTCAATCATATTTTTCATTATTTGTGCATCTGATTCTATGGCTGAATATGGCCCAAAGGCATCTAAAATGTGGCCATCGCAGCACACTATTAAAAACGGTTTCAACAAATTCGTGTATTTGTGTAGACTATATGATCGCTTTTGGAATAAATAGTTTGCGGACTTTTGTATATATATATATAAGTGGCGTCTGCTATCACAATTGCCTTTCTGTTTAAGGCATTTGCATTTCCAAAAATTGCATTTGGAACTTGTAGGTTTCGGTTAGCTACATCAATTCTATTGAGATGATCATAACCAAGATGCCGGGGAACGAAGCCCAGTAAAAGAGAGTCTCTGGCGAACGTTAAATGTCGTTCTAGGGTTCTACGGCTCATATTAAAAAGCGTCGCCAGCCTTTCATTTGCTTCACCGCTTCGCAGTTTCATTAAGTAGCATGCCAAAGATGTTTTCGGGCGTGTTGATACGTTCGACAATGAAGGAGTTTGTTCTAAAATATTCATAAATTGGTCTCGACTAACGCCTAATCGGATGTATACTTCATTTGGGTCTATGTCATCTATATTATCAAAATCTAGTATAGATCCTCGAAGCACCGCGATTTTCATGAGGCTCATGATATGCACAAAATGTGTGGCATTGAAGTCGTGGAGCAAGTTAGGGCTGTCAATTATTTGATCCCAATCATTGGATACCAAATGATGATCGCAAACTCTTGCACTATTTGGAATATAAAAATTAAAATGAATCAAGAATGTCACTTTAATGTTATCCGGAATCCTTCGGAGATCCGTTCGTCTGCAGTTTTCATACATACAACGCGTTGCTGTATTAGGGAGTCTTGAATATTCTTCAATATGTAATACACATTCGTGTGGACGGTCTTCTCTTGGCTGCGCAGCTCTTTCTGCCCGTTGCCAGCATGATCGACAAATGTACTCCTGACCATTGTATTGTATCTGAAAATGAGAGTATTACAATTAGTTAAAACGCTTAGTTATTTTCATTGAACGCTGTTCAAACAAAGCGAAATATAAAGAAAAATATTTTACTCGATTGCCTAAGCAGTATTAATTATCTCGCTTACTCATACGTAAATACCGATATACTTCTATCCCGTTCTCGCCCCGTGGATCAAACGGAACGACAACGTCGCCGCGTCGGTAACAGTTTACTTACTACTTACAGCGAAATGTAATCTCAATGCGCGAGAGTTAAAACACTGTGACCACCTCAAGTTAAACAGTACTATATTGTTGACGTGACAACTAAGAAATAATGATTTCGTTTGATGTACTTACCTGATGTTCAGAGGTAAGAGCTTCAAAGATATATTGGCCTACAGCGGGATGTTCTTCAAACCGAGCACGGGTTATTTCGTATCTTCTTCTGTTTATCACGGATCGATTACATAAAATACACACTTGGCGATTATCTGCCATTGTTATAGGAATCTGCTTAAAAAAAGTCCAAAAAAACGAGCACAAGTCACCAAGATAGATATTAACAAGTCCGATATGCAAGCCAGAGTCAAAAGAAATTGTCAAACAATAATAATCGCACAGTACTCAACGAAACAAATGTCAACGATGGACTGCGCTGTGCGCTCGAGCATAACGGTAATCGCCGAGTCGACGAGTGCGAGCGGCGCTCGTCGCTGATTGGTTGACGCATGAAACATGGCGAGACCGATTTTAACAAAGGTTCTTAGACCTCTAATAGAAAAAGTATTGAATATTAGGATACATAAATAATAATGAAAAAAAAATAGTATTTTAATAATAGTATTTTAACTATATTTTTTTTCCCAAACGGTATTTCATAGTACTCCTTGAACAATATTTGTTGTCAAAGATCTCCCCTTTCAAATGACACTAGTTTCATTGATGGCCGCTCATGGGCCGCAATGCCCATTGTCCTTTATAAATTCATTTAGCTGGTACATTTGAATTTTGAAAACAGTCATTCATTTGCTTTTTCCTCATTATTTTTTTCTTTGGCGTCGCTTATTACCGCACAATGGAAAACATGAAATATCGTGATATTTACGAGTACGAGTTCTACCGTGGCACCAGTGCTGCAAAAACAGCTCGAAGGATTAATGATGTGCTCGGCGCTGGTATCGCAGAAGAAAGCACGGTACGTTTTTGGTTTCAAAGTTTTCGTTCTGGAAATTTCGACCTTCAGAACCAACCCCGTGGACGGCCGGAGACCAAAGTGGAAAATGAAGAATTAGAGGCTATAAAAAATTTACCTACTATACCACGCTGGTCAGACGTGTTAGTATAGTTTTGTAATGATTTCTGGCTACCTGCATCGACAAGCTCCTTAGCGAGTTAGGCCCCGGTCTGTCGGACACCCAATTCGGTTTTGGGAAGTTCAGCGTTCGACAATCACAGCATTCTTGCGCCTGAGGGCCGTGATCGTAGAAGCAGAAATCGATGGAGGTGTACTATTGCGATGTTTTTAGACATCGCTAACCCATTTTATAGTTTGCTATTTAGCTGCGTCAGGAAGGTGCTCCAGTGTCCGTATACTGAGACAGCTAGGGGTGGACTATTTACGAGGGCAAATTACTGATTGTAATGCGAAGAGGAGTTTTAAAATATTAAGTAGGTACGAAGTAAAATAGTAGGACTACTTTATCCAACAATACTAGATATATGTGGCTCTAACATTAATCGTTTTCTTTATTTCGTTTAAATATTTTCATTAAAAGCGTTGATTTTTGTCTAATTACTCTTAAGCTCAATGCCATTATTTATACCAATCAATCCATTATTTAAGGTATTTCATTACATATTACACATTTCTAAGACTATCAGATTACTGAACTATTTGTTTATTTGAACGTACTAAACTCAGAAATTACCACTTAGATTCCACAAAACTTTATGACGTATAATATTTAATTTTTCGTGCTAATTTATATTAGACATGGACGTTACTGGTTATTTCTGGCAACGCCTACTCATCGATAATAACCGCTACCGAATATCGGTATTAAAACGTGTTTTAAGCCAATGAATTCTCGTATAATAATCTCTATCTTATTGCCAGTAATGCAGGGTTTATAACCTTTCATAGGTCAAACTACAATTAACAGTTTTTGGAGGATACGAGAGCAACGGGAAACAAAACCACTTTCCATTTGATAGTTAAGTCTATAGAAATAAGAGCGTCTTTTGTTTATAGCAATGTTCGTGAAATTATTCTTGTTATTAAGCTGCTAGCCAATAACTACACCCTCTCGGTTTTGCACGTCTTCAGCTGGATTGCCCAACGGGCAATAATATCACTGTGGATATCGCCCCGCCAGGCGGTTATCCCGCTGAGCGAGACTGTGTTGCCTGCTTGCCTGAAATGTTCCTGGAAACACAAATGCCAGTTAAGCACTAAGCTCAAGTACTTCATATGAACCCGAACGCTGATAGGAACCGATTTAACGGTAAAGAGCCAAAAAAAAAGGGAGTCGTCGCTCACGACGCCTGGCAGATGAACATCGAAATTATTTTGTACAAGTATATATGCATAAAAGAACGGATTACGACAGAATGGCATAGTGTATTGGTAGAGGAACTGTTTATAAACAGTTCCTCTACCAACAATTTTCTAAAATAAATCTAGTTTTGTATCGCTAAGTCGGATCGTGGCCTACATTCAGTATTTTTTTTTTATTACTATAATTATTGTAAGTCGTAGCGTTTTTTGTTTTTTTGCTTCTTTGCGTTAAATTTATGTTTTTATCTAATGGATTGCATTTGTTGCTTTTTGTTTTAGTTATTACTTGCGCTAGCTATGTGAAGCTAGTCTCTGCCCTTCCTCCAAAGTGGCGGAATGATTTCTGCTCTAGTAATTATAAACTCTTATTCCGTGTGGTGATAGAGTAAGAATACAAATCACCACTGCCTTTCTTACCTGTGCATGTCGTAAAAGATGACTAAGGGATATAACATGTATATAACATCTATACAAAAGAAGGAAACCTCTAAATAAAATCCTATACCAACCCGTCTGACCAGCGTGGTATAGTAGGTCAATAACTCTCCTATTACGGAGGAGCCCAGCAGTGGGACGTATATGAGCCGAAATAGTGATGAATGAGTTAACTCCTAATTATTGTGGGATTTGATACATCTATAATATTTTGCATTAGTTTTTGAAAAATATATCAGGTTTTAAAAGAAGAATGCACAATTGTATAGAAAAGGAAGTCATTTGAAAAGACAACATCGCTGAATTTTTTGTCAGATCTTCACAGCGGCAGTGGGGTCCTGCTGATGCTCTGCTCTGCTCTGTTCTGCGGTGGGGATGCTGTTCTAAATGATTTGAATAATCTTTATACATATACTTCTTGTGTACGTGTGTAAGTCACTGAACTCCTCCTAAACGGCTGGACCGATGTTGACGAAATTTTTTGTGTGTCTTCAAGAGGATTCGAGAATGATTTGGATTAATAATTGGACCCGGTAGGTGGTGCTGCTGTTTCTTTCTTCCTTTTATTTTATTTGAACAGAACAACCTCTGTTGGGTCAGCCAGTTTAATATAATATTAAATTGACAATATGCCAGTGCCTCTACAGGATTGATGCCCAATAAGTTGGTGTGCAACATTAATTATTTTGCGTGTAGTGACGAAGTAAGAACACAATTCACCACTACGGGACTACTACTACGGGATATAACATACATAAAACATTTATGCAAGACAAAAAAAAACTTGAAATAAAATCCTACCCTAACCCGTCTTACCAGCACGGCATTGTAAGCCAATTGCCCACTGTGGAGGCGCCTCGAACCCAGCAATGAGTATGGACTGTGATTTTATTCAGCTATCATTAAAACAATCTTAAATAAAATCGGTAACGGTCAGTTGATCGTATTATTTAGTTCTCTATTATCAACTCAATTCAAATTTCAAATTCTCAAAAATAATACCAAATTATTATTTATATAAGTACAAACACTTTGAAGGCTCTTCTAAAATTATAAGTTTTAAATCTATACAGGTGTCCCGTAATTAATGGACCAACGGGTTATGAGGCGTAGTGAGACTTATTATCTAACAAAAATAATCAAAATTATTGTCCTAGGTCTTGTAGTTATGAAGTTAAGTTTTTTTTTCAAATGTGATGAAAATGTCATCCATGTACGCTAAATATTAAATTTTACAAGATTTTTTTTTATTTTATTGTTATTTTTATTTAAGGTAGTTAAGAATACGTTAGCCTTCCTAATTAAAATGATATTCAGCCATTATTGTTAATTACATGGACGTTAAAACATACAATAAGTGCAAATTTTAAATTTAAAAATATTCTAAGTTAAATTTGAATCAAGCTGGTGTAAAAAAATGTATTACGGCCTTCATGAAATGTATTTTGAAAACATCTACATCTAATACCAATTACATAAAGGTATAATACGGTAGTTTAAAGTAGTTTATAATTATTAAATTAGCATAGAACGCTAATCTCTAGAAGTTTTCAGGTAGTCAACCCATTATGCGATTCCGAGAATTGTTGCACAAAACGGGGGTAGAATTCTTTTGTATTATTTTGGATCAATCATAGACGTTATTTGAACACTTTCCTCACTTCAACTTACGCTTCTTTCAGGGACTTGGTCATAGTTAGGAAGTACACGCGTGTTTTACTCGATCCAGTTATTATTGTTTGACGTATGCTTGAATTGGACTTTGATTTTGCTTGTAATTTGGATATTATTTGAATTGGTGTTTGAAGGAAAATGCCTAATACTTACACTACTCGTGAATATGCAGAAACGTTTTTTATTTACGGTCTCTGTGACGGGAATGCTCGGCAAGCAGCACGTACGTATCGTGAACGATATACTAATCGAGAGCGCTATTCCGATCACCGAATTTTTCTACGAGTCAATAATGCCTATTATGAAGGTCTTATTCCTGGAGTAGGAAATCGAATAGGAAGACCTAGAACAGTCAATGACCATTAGGTACTAACTACAGAAGTAGAAGAAGATCCTTCAACTAGTACTCGCTCTATTTTTAGACGCATTTGTGTTCCAAGAAGTAAAGTACACCGTATATTGAAACGGTGTAATTTGCACCCATTTGCATTGTATGTTTTAATGTCCATGTAATTAACAATAATGGCTAAATATCATTTTAGTTAGGAAGGCTAATGTATTCTTAACTACCTTAAATAAAAATAGCACGACCTTCAACTTTCGCACACCGGCGGATACTAACTAAAACAAAAAGGCAGCCAATGGGGTTCGCCAAGGATGCCTGGGTAGATACGGATTACGCTTTGTAATAAAATGTAAACATGATAAACAGGCTGTTACAAAATATTAACTTTTTATTTATTTTATTTTATTATTTTTTTATGACTACCACTATTGAACATTTAAATATGTTAGATATGTTTCTTATGTCGGATACTTTTATGGTTTTTTTTTTTTTGTAAGACGATAAAAAAGTCACCGTGTATATTCGGCAATTTAGAAAATATAGTTACGAAAAAAATTATGGCGGTACGAAGTTCGCCGGCTCAGCTAGTAATTATCTAAAGCTTATCTTACAAACTATCGAAATAGAACGCGAACTCCGCTGAGACTTTGCAATAAGGGGTTAGGGGTAGTCAAAATTTTCAAAAAATTGATTTATTTTTTTTTACATTTTCTTAAAGTATATTTAGTATCTTAAAAATGTTCTCTGAAAATTTGAAGTGAATCCGACAAATACTTTTCGAGTTATTCAGCGAAGAATAAAAGATAAAAAATAGATACGTATAGAAATGGCTGATCGACGCGCTAACGATAACACTCGAGAAGGTAGGATGCTACGTAGACAACAACAAATTGATGTATTGAAAACTTCTACAACGGCTGAAGAACTGTTATATGGTCCAGGAATAGATGACTGAGTGTAAGTAATGAAATTATTCTTATTACATAATCTTATCTACATTAATCGTCGTATCTTACTCTACACAAATCGACTGTAAAACTTTAAACGCGTTTTTCTCAAAACTATGTTTTTCGAACTGGTGACCACTGTAACTCAAAAACCGCTCGATAGATTTTAATGAAATTTATACAGCTTTTAGAAAACATAAAAAGCTAGTGCCTGATTGAAGGATTTTTTGTTTTTTTAAAACTTCGATTTTTTATAAACAATGAACTGTTGGTTTTCCCCCGGAAATCAGAAAAAAAAATTCCTGAGGCCGCCATCTTGTTAATTTTGAAAAAAAAAATAATAGCTTCGATCAGGCACAAGATCATCTATTTATAAAAGTTTTTTTTTGTTTCATTGATTTCAGATGAATCTCCAAGGAGTTGTGATGGTCACCGCAAGGAACCATTATTAAAACCTGTTCAACATAGACCGCCATAACTTTTAAAATAATTAATTATTTTTCTTGAAATTTTAGAGAAGTCATGTTGAAACATGATAAAATGATACTATGTATTTACTTTTGTTAAATAAAATTAATTACTGATAAAAGAAATTATTGAAAAATGGCATTTTTTCACGCGCCTGACTACCCCTAACCCCATAAGTCCGCAAAGCGAGGTGCCTTGCGGACTTTTTTATTGATAATAAAGACTTGCAAATTTAATAATAAAAATTGTATAATTATTTGAAACACATGTGTAATGAATATTAATAAAGGAAGAGGAAGCATACTAATGAGTATTTTATTTCAGGCTTTGTTGAAAAGGTTAATAATAAACTAACGCAAGAAAATAGTAAAATACTTTTGTTTTTTTTTATATGATTTTGCAGTTTTTGTGGTGGTCGCGCAAGCAGTACATTTTGATGGTAAGTGATAGCTGCAACTCATGGAGTTTAGCAATATCAGGAGAACAGACGACTTGTCTGCCGTAGGGGCTGTCCATTAATCACGTGATCTTTTTTAAGCATTTTTAACCCCTCCTCCCCCTTGGTGATACGTGGTGAGATTTAAAATTACCCCCCTCCCCCATCCAATATCACGTGAATTTTTAGTACCTACCTACAAAGAATCTTAAAATTTTTAGAGTATTATCTTTAAATACAGGTATAAAGTATAATCTTATTTTATTCTAAAATTAAGGACCATATTAAAAATGTCTATGTAGAAAGGTTGCAGATTATTTTGATTCGGCATAACAATAATAAGTATACGAATGGTGTAATCGTGTGTCACGCTACACACCGCTATCGGTTTGAAAATCGCGCGTTTGACGAAAAAATAAATACACGTGATATCTTACTACACCCGGCGACGAATGAGCGGCGCGCGGCTCCATAACCTCTACCGGATTCTGTCCCATCGAAATTGGGCCGACCACTGGTACCGACTCCTTGACTACCGTGGGCGACCCACCGGGTACCGTCCCGTTCGACACCCCGGCAACAAAACTAAAATGGCCCGCTCGCGTATAGCGTGGTGTGTCCAAGCCTGCCACAAAAAAGTTTGTTTCTATGTTTGTGTGAGCCGCGTCCCGTCAAAAGAAAACGTCAATAAACAGTGTGCCTTTAACTATCAGTGGTTTCTTCTCCTCTTCCAAATCTTAACCTGTCACTGCTCGAACACATATTTATTTAATCAAGATTTCTTTATTTCGCTGAAAAAACTTCCAATTATTCCTTTGGCACGCTTTATCTGGTATAATAAGTCCTTTTTCCTATTAATGATCGCCGGAGTGTTACTTTTCTCCATGATTAAAGTTTTATGTTGCGTCTCAACATTGACTAGTAAAAGTCGCTTTTTTTTGTGTGTGTGTACAGCTGTTGGCCGCAGATGGCCTTGACAGCTTGACGCGGACTGTGGGTGAGCGCTGAGGGCTCTCAACCCGGTGAAAGTATACTAAGCGACATCGCCCAAGGGCTCCCCTTGTGGGGAACGGACCTCGGCTTGGGGCGTCGCTGGAGGCAAAGTGGGCGTGCCCACGTTTTGATTCGTGACTCTTGCGCGGCGCGGTTTCGCACCTCGACGGCGAGGGCGGAACCGCTGGTATTTACGTGTTATGGCCTCGCGGGCCGTGTAGGCTCTACGTTGAGCGAGTGTGATAGGGTCGTCCTCTTCGTCGAGGACGTGACGAGGACGTCGGATGGAAGTAAAAGTCGCTTAGCGAACATTCTTTATTTACCATGCTGCACAGGTAGTGTATATGGGCGCATATCGCCCTCTATCGGCAATATTTGTCAATTGTTGATGTATGTGTTATCAATTATAGTTTAAATTATTGGAGCTGGCTGCACACACGAAAAAACATGACGTATGCGGCGTTACCTCGCTCTGAGGCGTTCCATTTAAGGCTTGATCCATACAAAATATCTATCAAACAAATAAAATTAAAATTTTCATTTGAAAAATGAAACCATTCCATCAGTATTTTCTTATGACGTTGTCACGTTCAACTATCGTCAGTAAACCGACTTTACAGACAACCGATTTTTTTTTGACAGGTCATGGCGAGGTCACACTCCACCCGTACTGTCCTGGGCGACGATAGAGCACAACGCAAATCCCTTAACCTACCGTATTTCCTCCCATAGCCATTGGGCGAGCCATCGGTCTTGGCATTGGTGGCTCACCCGGTGGGAGCTTTTAGGGGTACTGGATTTCTACCAAAAAATGAGTTTAGTTGTTCTTAAATGCTAAGTGGTGTCGTTGATTACAATTCAGCCAATGAAAGACAAAGTGGAATCACGGTTTTATTTTAATACAAATATTTTGAGAATTTACTCTATTCGATTAATTATATGATTCTAATATTTTTACCGATTATTTGGATATTCGTGAATTGGAAGTTATCAAACACTACTGTAAAGAACGTGATGACGTGATATTGTAACATCGTCAATAACAATTACTATTTTACATATTATATTTATTTTTAAATTAGTTTTACGAGTTTCAACATTAGATTATTGTACAAGCAACAATAATAAGACTTTCTTCCAACATTAATTATATAAATAACTTAAAAGTTCTTTAAAATTTAAGATGTATTGTTTGCAATGATGGGTACACGCTTGACAAAGGTTATGGTGTATTAAACAATGCGAAACGTCAAAATGCACTTCTTATAGCCCGTACACATGTTGGCCGAGCCTAGGCCAGCGCGAGCGTCGGCAAATATGTACAAGGCGAGTGCTAGCGTCTACACGTTAGCCGGTGCGGTGAACGCCAACGCGAGTGGCCAACGTAGACGAGTGTTTGTAGAGCTGTCCACACGTTGGCCTCGGTCAGTATTCATTGTGCACTGAAACACTACAGACGTTGACATTAACGTTGCTGCAGCTTCGACTATAAAATAAAAAAAAAATTCATCAGTCCCTATCTTGTCCGTGGATGTCGTAAAAGACGACTTAGGGATATAATACATAATACGCACATAACATCTATGCTAGAGAAGGTAACCTCGAAATAAAACCCTATACCAACCTGTTTGGCTCGCATGGAATACTAAGGTCAGTTGCCCTCCTATTGTGGAGGAGACTCGAGTCAGTGGGACGTATATGAGCTGAAATGATGATGAACGATTAAGATACTATAGGTAACATATAGGGTGACTTGGATCTATTTATTTAAATCGCATATCTAGAAGTAGTGATGCAAATTTGAAAATATAATTATTTGTGTTGAGCGACATTAGCACATTAAACGCGTCTAACCGCAATGAGTGTCAACCGTGTAATGGCGACTCGGCCAACGTGTGGGCGGCATTGGCCGAGCGTAGACAAGTGCCTTTGATTTGTGCACAAAAACCGACACCGAGGCGAAGTGAGGCAAGTGATCACGAGCGACGGCTAGTGACGGCGAGTGAAGACAAATCAGCTGTCCACACGTTGGCGCTTGTATTCACTCGGCCAACTAGGCGAGCGACGGCGAGCATTGGCCAACTAAGGCAAATCGGGTGTACACACGTTGGCGTTCGCCATCGCTCGCCTGCACTCGGCCAACATGTGGACGCCCTATTAGATTAGACGAACTATAGTTGTTTTTATGCAATAAACATTGCAATTTATTTCTACTTACAGCGCCATCTGTTGAACCATATATAAGAATGATATTTCTTTTAATTACATGAATGTAAATTGCGTAAACTATTTTATGTTAAATGCATTAGAATATTTATCATTATTATTTAGCTATATTTTGATAATTATTTTATAGTAGTTTTATTTGTTTGTTATAAAAATTAGTTGTAGTTACTAAGACTAGATCGTTGCATTGTAAAGCGGAGGTTATAAAAGCATTGTAAGATTAGAATAGAACACAGTTTTACTCCCACAGATAAAGATGTTCGACCAACCCATCCCCTGGACAAGGGAGGTCAAATATCTGGGTGTGACCTTGGACAGACGACTGACCTTCGGTTCTCACATAGGGCGAGTCCGCGCGCGCGCAGTCCTAGTGCTAGGATGGTTACACAGTTTAGTACACGCCAAGTCTAAGCTATCTCTCCGTAATAAAGTTAGATTATACACCGCTTGTATACGTCCTATCATGACGTATGCTATAGTCCATAAAATATAGCTTGATCTCTGTGACGGATGTCAACGAAACCAACGAAGTAAGTTTGAACGAGCGACATGTTTACAATTTCATTTTGTCTCAAATATATTTTCATTCTTCTCGTGCCAGTTTTATTGCAACTACATTGCTAAATATAAAAATATTAATATTCATGCCTAAAATGTACCTCCTAAGTACTGAAATACCTAGTAATCATTTTATACATAAATGACGCTTACACACGTACAAGGTCTTACTGGACTGAAAATAAAAAAGAGATGGGACAGTCGATATACGTAAATCGATAACCGATCTGTATTAAATTATTCGTAAAAGAAATAAACTCAATACAGTACCTATATAAAACTTTCAACATATTTTTTACAATTAAAACAGACAGTTACATTATAAAATACATTAATTGAATTAATTAAACATTAAAAAACTACTTTTCGTCTCAGAGTAGATAATAATATTATGTGCGCATTATTATCAATAAACTAGACATATTTATTTATAAAACAGTCGTAATTGATTGATTGATCTAACGACTGTCGCCATTTGGTAAAAAATGATAAGATAAATATTCTAGCAGGAACGCTCCAGTAATGACGATAATAGTGACTTAGACCTTGATTGTACCTACTCCTTTTCAATAATTAAAACAGTCAAAAAACACTTTTTATTTGAAATAAATTCAATATGATTTTCATTGATTGTATTTTAATTATAATAGAAAATCACAATTATAAAAATAAAGAGTTTTATCGATAAAAAACTACGGACTTCATCGTAAGCGTGACAGAACTAGGGCCAACTGTCATAGAGATCAAGCTATATTTTATGGACTATAGTGAAGTGTTCACACAATCGAAGCCACACAGGCTACATCGGCTACAGGCATTACAGAATAGGTTCATGCGCCGAGCGACGGGAGCACCGTGGTACATGCGCAATGTGGATCTTCACATAGATCTTGGCTTGCCGACCATCAGGCAATTCATGAAACAGTGCTCCCGCCGCTACTTCGACTCTGCCGCGATACACCCGAACCCATTAGTGGTAAGGGCGGCTTCTTACATCCCGTCTATAATCTCCGCGATTAAACAACCGCGACTAATACTCGACGAACCCGACGATATTATTACTCTCGCCCAGACTGAGGCATACACAGCCCGCGAAGCCTTGACAAGTAAATATCCACGTCTCCGCCCCCGCCGCCGGGGACGGAAGGCGTGTCGCGTTAAAATCATAAACGTGGGAGTGCCCACTTTGCCAGCGACCCCCCGAGCCGAGGTCCGTACCCCACAGAGGGTGCCCTCGGGATCGGTCGCTTAACTTTAAACGGGTTGAGAGCCCTCAGCGCTCACCCACCAGTCCGGGTAAAGTTGTCACAACCATCTGAGGCTAACAACTAAGTCACACAAAAAAAAAAAAATTTTACTTCACTCACTTCTCTGACAATAACTCCTAATAAATACAGTGATTACATATTCAGTATTTTACTATGGATGCCCAATCTAATCTTATATTTTTACTCTTGTTCTGTATCTACAAATAAATGTTTCGTTGAGTTCGTTAATTGCGTGTTTATGCAGGTTCTAGGCGCTATAAGAATATATTCCTAAACACGTGGTAGTCTCTTTAAAATAAATAATGACACAAATTTTATTATTTTTTACATTACAATGTTCTCGTCATATACCTACTTATTATATTAAAAGTTACACTGTTCTATATTTATGACGCCAGCCATTAACATATAAATTGCCTGTAATCATGTGAATTAAAACAAATGCCCGGACCAATCAGTCCAGCCATATAGCCAGCATAGCCAGCCAGCATAATAATGTCTCCTATATGTCACGGGTTTGTAGTTTCTATGCTTTCTTTTTTGGGATAAGGACAATGTACCTAATACAAAAAAAACTATAATAAGGTTATTTCAAACCTTTCTTAAAGAGTCTAAATTTAAGATGCCCACAAACCTTTCTTAAAGTAACAAACTAACAGTTCAATTTTAATATAATATTATATACTAGCTGATGCCCGCGACTTCGTCCGTTCGCGTGGTTTTTAATCTATTCAATATATTTAAAAAATCATTGTTTAGTTTTTATTTTCACAATGGTTATTTTTAATTACGATGCTGCACACCTATTATAAAACTTCTTTATAGACGACATTAATTGTTTTTTCTGCTGGGGTTAAAATAAATAAATTATCAGCATTACTGACTTGCGAGCAGACCCCGTAGAGCTGGCCGTGGGAAAAACAGTTAGACCTTAGATCGACACCAGCAGTCCTTAACGTCTGACCTTGGAACTTGTTCATGGTAATCGCAAAGCAAGCAGCTACGGGAAATTGTGTGCGTTTAAATTGGAAGGGGAAATTGTTCGATATCAGTGGTATTCGTGGTATGAACACAGTTTCACCGGAACCACAAATCCCATGAAAATCTCAGCCTCGATGATGTTCCTTACTGTGAACTACTCCATCCCCAGCAACTTGTGACAATATTTTTTCATTTATTGCAGCAGCTTGATTATTTTTTGGAGTGAGGATGAGTATAGCACGTTCACATAACCAAGAATTTTCTTGATGTGGTATACACGAACCATCTCCGTATACTGAACTAATTAGTTCGTCTTTTGACGAAACGACTCGATCAAGTGTTTCTGGCAGAGTCACTTGACGGGTTTTCTTCAAGGAGGAAGCCGTTGCCGATTTCCATTAGAATATCAGATAATTCTTAGCATCTCGCATATTAATTGTGATTGTTAACTTTTGCACTTGGACCATAGATAAGAACGCTTCAGTGCAGCAATGATCTCATTGGCTTTAGTCCCTCTAGTTTTAACAGGCAGAGTTTGCCGAAAATCCCCAGAGAAAAGCAATGTAATATTCCTCATTGGCTTTTCATTACGGTGAACGTTGCGGAGAGTTCGAACGATTAGACAGCAATCCTAAAACACTTTAGCTTTGTCACAGTTGCGAGTTAATGAACACGTCGGTGTTTCATTGCTCTCTAAATTGATTGGAATTTTAAACATAGGATGAGCCGTCTTACCGCCAGGAAGCAATCTGTGCATCCACATTCCAGACGAAGTCACTGCCAAAGCTATTTTATTCCGTATCCGGATTTCGCATCGCATCTCTCTGTCGGTGAAAGTCTCCGAGGCGTGAGATAACATATGACGTTCATGATCAGCACTCAGTCGTGAGCTTCTATCAGTAAAAGTCTCTGAGGCACGAGAAAGCGTATTTCGATCACAATTAGCGCTTAATCGCATCTCTCTGTTAGTGAAAGTCTCCGAGGAGTGAGATAACATATGACGTTCACGATTAGCGCTCAGTCGTGAGCTTCTATCAGTAAAAGTCTCTGGGGTGCGAGAAAGCATATTCTGTTCACAATTAGCGCTTAATCACATCTCTCTGCCAGTGAAAGTCTGCGAGGAGTGAGATAACATATGACGTTCACGATCAGCGCTCAGTCGTGAGCTTCTATCAGTAAAAGTCTCTGAGGCGCGAGAAAGCGTATTCCGTTCACAATTAGCGCTTGATCACATCTCTCTCTCAGTGCAAGTCTCTGAGGAGTGAGATAACATATGACGTTCACGATCAGCGCTCAGTCGTGAGCTTCTATCAGTAAAAGTCTCTGAAGTGCGAGAAAGCGTATCCTGTTTATAATTATTAGCGCTTAATCGCATCTCTCTGTCCGTGAAAGTCTCCGAGGAGTGAGATAACATATGACGTTCACGATCAGCGCTCAGTCGTGAGCTTCTATCAGTAAAAGTCTCTGAAGTGCGAGAAAGCGTATCCTGTTCATAATTATTAGCGCTTAATCGCATCTCTCTGTCAGTGAAAGTCTCCGAGGAGTGAGATAACATATGACGTTCACGATCAGTGCTCAGACGTGAGCTTCTATCATTAAAAGTCTCTGAGGCGCGAGAAAGCGTATTCCGTTCACAATTAGCGCTTAATCGCATCTTTCTGTCAGTGAAAGTCTCCGAGGAGTGAGATAACATATGACGTTCACAATCAGCCCTCAGTCGTGAGCTTCTATCAGTAAAAGTCTTTGAGGCGTGAGAAAGCGTATTCCGTTCAGGGTTAGCGCTAAGTTTGTTGTATGGAAGCCGCCCCTTAAATATTTATTTTATTTTTAGTATTTGTTGTTATAGCGGCAATAGAAATACATCATCTGTGAAAATTTCAATTGTCTAGCTATCACCGTTCTTGAGACACACAACCTGGTGACAGACAAACGGACGGACGGACAGCGAAGTCTCAGTAATAGGGTCCCGTTTTTACCCTTTGGGTACGGAACCCTAAAAACAGCAGTAATTTCAAGAAATGCTATCTAGATTTATTTCATATCCACCAATTTATTTCATAAAATAGAATTCGACTATAACAGTATTTTCAAATTCACATATTCACAATATTTTTATAACCCAATAATAAGAATAGCAATTAGGGATTCAAAAAAAACATCGATGTTTTCAAACATCGATGTGTTTTGTATCGTTGTTGAAGAACGATGTTTTATCATACATAGAACGTCCGTGTGGTGACGGAATAAGAATACAATTCACCGCTGCTAATCTTGACCGTGGATATCCTAAAAAAAAGCTAATCAAAATTTGTCCGAATGATTTTAATTCTTCATCGTAACATCGATGTCATCCCGCTGATGTTAAAATATCCGACAAATTTCCTAAAAAAAAAAGCTCATCAAAATTTGTCCGAAGAATTTTATTACTTAGTAACATTGATGTTCGATATTTTTCTAACATCGATATATCGTTGATGAACATCGATGTATCGTTCATAAATATCGATATCCTAACATCGATATTTTTATGAGCGATGTTGCATCCCTAATAACCAAAGCGCGAGATAAATAAAATTACAACGCCATCTGTTGTTCATTTAAAGAACCAAATAAATCATTCATTTTATTACTTTGTAGCTAAACTAAATATTACAATACAATTCACCACCCCCTATCTTACCCGTGGGTGATCGTACGAGACGCCTAAGGGATATAAAACGCATATAACATCTATGCGAGAGAAGGAAAACTCGAAATAAAACCCTATACCAACACGTCTGACCAGCGTGGTATAGTAGGTCAATTACCCTTCCATTATGGAGGAGACCCGAGCCCAACAGTGGGACGTATGTGGGCTGAGATGATGAAACTAAATATTAACTAATGCAAATATTATTTTTTTACATCACAGGTGTCTTTAATAGTTATTTTAACTACATGACTAACGTGATTATAGTATGTAAATTTCCTTTCCACTGTATATTGAGAAGAGAGATTGAAAATTAAAAATTAAGACTCAGGCCCAGAGGTGGGACGGGACGTATATGAGCTAAGCTGCTGAACCTAATATGTATTAAGTAATAAAAATATTTTTCTAACATCACCAATAAATAAAATAGTTATTTTGAATTAACTCTTCAAATGACATAAACGGAGAGCGGTGGCGCGGCGATTTTAAAAATTTAAATGACGGTAACTTTTTTTCCTGACGTCAGATTTTAATAAAACAAAAACTAAATGTTGCCCTGAATTGGGCTTAATCTACTTGTGAAAACTGCGAAACAATCCGTTCAGTAGTTTTCGAGATTAGCGCATACATACATACAGACATACAGACAGACAAAAAATTCAAAAAAATATTTTTTGTGTTCCATTCGTCTTTTTTAACGGCCTACATTCATTTTTTAATAAATTTATCAAAAGTACAGACACGCGATTTCTACTCATTAATATATGTATAGATTCTATACTATTATACATTCTATATTATTATATATTCCGAGGAGTATAATCGGCCCCTGTGTATATCGTTTGTGGACTATGAGCATAGAGTAAATATATTGGAAATAGAGAGCCCACTCGCGTTTTTTTGACTCACTAATATCAAAGGAAAGCGCCATCTATTATCTTAATCAATAATTATTTCATACCGACATAAAGACATTCTTTACACACACATACATCTCAAACACACATGCGTCTTTACATGTGTGCATTCTATTATCCTATTCGTAGAATTTTAAGCACCCTCTATATCCTAAGTATTGAATTGTTAATACTTAGCAAATCAACAACTATAAAGAAATAGTCTCGAGTGCGAATTCAGTGCCCGTGACTTTTAGGAGTTACAATATTCATTAAATCGTACATTGAAATTACGCTTGCTTTACTACATGAAGCAAAGCATCGCGGGCAAATCTGTGTATGTAATACATAGCACACAATCAACTATCAACAACGTTGGTCCATAGAAAATGATATTCTGCCGAAACTGTTAAATTACAAAGTGGACGACAAGAATTTAGAGAACGATAAGAAGTACGAGGATGACCTTATGAAGATTTAAACTTACTAGTGTTTCTTTATTCTAAATTATTTGTTATCGTAGCTAGAATTTAACACGAATTGCGATAGTTGGTAAATTTTCTTAAAATGCAAGTATGTAGTGAAAATAATAGTCTCAGATAGTACAATAATTAGAACATTTCTGAAATCACAGGACGCAATTTTATATTATGGGCCATTTCATTAAACATTGAAATCTAAAGACAATTTACATATATGAAACATTCAATTTAGTTTTATACATTGAATGAGTTAGGCTACAGAACGTAATTTATATAATATAATATGTACATTGATATATGTAAACATTATTTGAATCTTAAAGATTACACGGTAAAACCAAGATTGTTGTTCAAATTAATTTCTTTGCTTGAAATACTAACAATCAATTAGCAATATAGTAAAATAAGAGAAAAATAACATCACAGACGTAATACGAAATATACACGATAATAATATTTTTAGGTGGTAGTAGTACCAGTAACAGAAACAGAAACATTTAAAAATAAATCTAAAATGTAAGACAGAATTTCAGATATAGTGTGGTAAATATATTAAAATGGTTTGGCAAATTATGACAACTTATTAATATTAGGGATTAAAGTATGAAATTTCCGTTTCGTACTGATAAATTAAAACCATTTTCTTGTCCATAAAACAGATTTCTTTAATCAAAGTATCTACACTTGTTATCAACACATTTCTGCTATCTAATTTGAAGATCATTTAAACCTTTGCGATAATATTCTGGAGTCCTGGACTACACAAACCGTGTGAAGGTATTTTGTACAGCTTCCTCGAAAGAAATTTTTTTCCGTGCAGAAAACTGTCCAAATCGCGGCAAAAATGGTAGTCTGTTGGGGCGAGGTCTGGCGAGTACGGAGGATAACGTATGGTTTCTAAGTGCAGGTCTTGTAGTGTTAAAGCAGTTTCTCGAGCCGCATGAGGTCTTGCGTTGTCATGGAGCAATAATGGTGCAGATCGATTGACAAATCGGGGCTGTTTTACTCTGAGTTTCACCATCATTGTTCGGAATTCTGCAGCAGTAGACACCTATGTTTATTATTTGACCAAATCTGAGGAAGCTGTAATGAATAACACCAAGAAGTGACCACCAAACCGTTACCGTCACATTTCTATGGGTAAGATTCGCTTTAGGGCATTGATGTAGATGTCATCAGTAGACGTTCCATTCCATTTTTATATTCAGCTTTTTTAAAGGACCGTTTTGGACCTATATCTTCATATAAAGCTCTCATAATATCGGGTGTCGTCGACTCCTTGATGATCCCATAGAAATAAATGGAGATATATAATAATAACAAGTACAAACACATACTAGTGAAACTATCACACATTATTCATGTATATATATCCTCGTATATATAAATAATTTAATTTTCTAAATTGACTGCACTTGATGTAGAAGACTGATTATTTTTCTTCGGTAATAATGAAGTGTTAAGATAATTTGTTATGTAACATTCAAAATCTGAAAATTGTTTATCGATCGTGAGTAAATACACATAATAAATCAAGTAGGTCAAGATACATAATGTGTTAATATTTTATATTTAAAATAATATATTTATTTATTACATTTAAAATATTTAGTTATTACAATAACAAATATGCAAAAGCCCAACTACGTCATTTCTTATGGTTAAGCTCAAATATTTTACTTTGTTATTAATACATTTCGCTTTCCATTCTTGCCATATCTATTAATGAAAGTATAGACTGCAGAAAATTTTTATTATTGTAGACTAGCAACCCGCCCTCGCTTCGCTTCGGTTTTAGTCGTTTTACCCACGTAGTTCCCGTTCCCGTGGGAATACCGGAATAAAATATAGCCTAGTTTACGCCCTGATATTATAGCTTTTCATTGGTGAAATAATTTTTGAAATCGGTCCAGCCGTTTTGAAGATTACCCGGAACAAACAGACAGACAGACAAAAATTTTTTAATCTGTATTTTAGGCATAGGTGTCGTGCAAATAACCGTGTGAGCATGAAAAAAGCCTATTATTTTGACAATAAAAACAGACACTACAATTTTATTTATTGGTATATAGATGTACGTAAAATAGATATAATAGAGAGAAAATTCCGTGAATAGAACAGCAAATGTCGTGTGGTAAGAATACAATTCACCACTCCCCATCTTTTCTGCGGCTGTCGTAAAAGACGACTATGGGATACAAATTATAGAAAAGGAAATCTCGAAATAAAACCCTATGCCAACATGTGTGCCGAGCATGGTATAGTAGGTCAATTTCTCTCTTACTGGGGAGGAAGCTCGAGCCCAGCTGTGGCACGTCTATGAGCTGAAAAGACGACGTAAAATAGCATACAAAAAAGTTGAATCATCATTTATCTCTTTTTTTACCATTATGGTGTTTAATGAGTCACGGACAGCCTAACAATTGCATAGATAGCGTAGTGGTTAAAACACAGGCCATGTATCGTAAATTTGATTTTTACGATTTTCGACGATACTTTGTGTGATCCACAAATTCTCGCTGAGTCTGGGTGTTAATTACACCCATGTTGTTTTTGTGTTACACAATTTTGATGTTCCTAAAGATGCCCGTAATACGATAAAGCCTTTATTTTTGTTTTATGTTAGACTATGGTCTGGATACATCCCGCTCAGTATGTCCAGGGCGACAGAGGGATGGCGTGTGGCCCTATAATCTACCATGTTTCCTCCCCAATATCATTGGGTCGACCACGGGTGTCGATTCCTTGACATTAGTGGCTCTCTCGGCGGTCACGGTAAGGCCATAGAAGTTCAACGCAGGTACCAGGATGGCAGAAACTTAAGCTCTTGGACTAACATGTCAGTTAATCACCTAAAAAGAATCTATTGCTATATTATTACGTTAGAATACTATTCCATACTAACCAGACAACCTGTAGGCAGTGTCAAAACATTCAATCGACGATTTCGGTTTTGTCTGATAAATGAATATCGCACACCATTTTCTTCTTAAGAAGTTCCAAATCCGCATCCTTCTCCAGTTTGCCCTGGACTCTTTGTACCCATTTTTGGAACCGTTGTGGACATTTTTCAGGATTCGGCAAATGGTAGGTCAAACTGAAAAAATTAAACAAAAACCATTTCAGTATGTAATATGATAATATTTTACATTTTTTGCATAACGATTTTGTCTGATATTTAAAAAAAGACCCGTCTGATCTTTAAACATGAGTACATATAATAATTATAATAAATTAATACGGAAACAGAGATAATTTTCGGGTAAAGGGTCTACTGCTATAAACAGGTTTTCCCACAGAATAACTGAAAGATGGTATTTAGTGGTTTACATCTAACAGTTTCCTATGACTTTCATTATTCATCCATCAGCGTATAGACGTCCACTGCTGGATATAGCCTTCCCCATGAGAATGCCACTCGGAACGGTCCTGCACCACTTGCATCCAACGATTCTTTCTAACTATTCCACCTAGTGGGAAGTCGTCCTACGCTGCGTCGTCTGATTCGTGGTCGCCACTCAAGACTTTCATTAATTCTACGATTAATTAATCATTAGTCTTCTAGGTCAACCTTCTGACTTACAAGGAACCGGTAGATTCTTGGTTCTTACTCGGAAACCTTTAATGCTCAACGGTAGGTTATGCACTCTGAGCGAGTCATGCCACTGCCAGAGTTCATAAGTATGTTAATGCCACTTCTTTTTGTAGGGATTCATCATCATCATCATCATCATCTCAGTCTCACTGCTAGAATTCAGAATCCTCCACGATTGCAAGGAAATTAACCTATTGTACCATGCTGGTCAAACAGGATGGAATAATATTTTATATTAAGTTTTTCCTTACCTGTATGGACGTTTTAATAGAAGAAGAATTAAGTATATTACAAACTTTTAAACGTCTTTTTACACGCCCACGACACGGACACATTACACGGAACGAAATGATTTCATAATTATTGTAATGTAAATACTACTTAGTAATACTTAGAATTAAGAAAATATGTTCTGTTGAATAAATATATAAAGTAGGTACTTACAGGAGTCATAGGGACAATCAAATGAACATTTTTTGACATGTTATACAGCTTCTTTAATACTTTTTAGGCCGTCGTTGGGCAATAAAGTCTTGATTTCTAAAATTTTTACACCAGCCCACAAAACTTATACTACACCAAATTTTTTATTCTTCTTCTTCTTGTGTAATGACAATCAGCAACAATTATGCCAGTGTCGAGATACAATATTTCACATTTTACAAAATTTTCACATTTTTAGTCACGTCACATAATATAGTCGCTAAAAATTTTATAAATTTCAATTTTACAATATACTAATAACATGGAAGTAATAAGTACTACGTTGTACGTAGTACTTATTACTTCCATGACTAAAAAATATTTTTTTTTTTTTTTTTTTTTTTCAATTGACAGCGTCAAATAGTGGGTACTTTACAGTTCGATGGAGGTTACATGAGAATAAACAAAACTATGTAGGTACTTTGACTCCTTAAAATGATTATCGATAATAATTATTTTGTATTAAATATGTTGTTAGTAAATTCTTATTGAATAAAATAAACATCAATAAAATATCAGTTATTTAATTTATTGTATTCAAAATATATATTTATATGGGACATCTAGTGACATTTATTTATATTATTACTGTCAAATCAAATAAAAACTATTAGAGTTCAAAACTAGATAGCGCTATACTATAAAACGACTGTCCATGCCTTTGATATCGTCGTTATGACAGAATCCATAGAGGACCTTTTTTTTTTTGATGCTGTGGAAATGCAGTTTACGCACTAACCCCCGCCAGCGTCTGATGGCGGGGAGTGTGGGACTCGCCGGCTGCCTATGCTGCCGAAATACCCACTAAAACCACAGCGGTCCCTTCCGCGCTTTTACGGGGTGCCAGAGAGATCGTCTTTTGACATTCGATCCTCGACACCCCTACGCTAGGCTATCTGGCCACGACCTGTCGTGATTTAAGGCGGTGGGAGGAGATGCGCGTATCGCCGCCTCCCCCTCCCTGGCCGCCGCCTGCGAAGCGAGTTCGCGGACGCGAGTGCCTCGCATTCCCGCTCCGCGGCCTCCTTCCTTGAGATGATCTCTTCGCAAAAAGAGGCCATCGACGTCCAGCACCTGTCGCTATCGAGCATCTTTGAAATGATGGTCGACAACGACAGGTCTATTCCTATAACCGCCGACAGATCGCGGCGCTGAGGCCCCCAGGCGGGACATACTTCCAGTGTGTGACGCGCATCGTCATTTGGCGCGTCACACTCGTTACATCCGGGGGCCTCTTCTCGACCAATTCTATGCAGGTACTTACCGAAGACCCCGTGTCCGGTAAGTACCTGCGTCGTCCTGAAGGTCAGGTTGCCGCGCCTTCGATTCATCCAGCGGTGGAGGTGCGGCGCAATCGCCGCGACAGTCTCCCGCCCTGCTACGGGAGACTCCAACTCCTCTCTCCACCGCCGGATTACTGCCCTTCGGGCCGTTTCCTTTGCCCTATTTAGTCCCCTCGTGGCGATGGATTCGCCATT
This sequence comes from Lymantria dispar, assembly GCA_032191425.1. Lineage (NCBI taxonomy): Eukaryota > Metazoa > Arthropoda > Insecta > Lepidoptera > Erebidae > Lymantria > Lymantria dispar. The sequence continues at coordinate 2,505,041 of CM063449.1, forward strand.
ATTCCGCGACATAGCGCGAAATTGGTAGACTTCTGCGAGCGCCCTAGCCTGAAGTGGCCAGGGTGGATCACCTGCTAGCAGCGTAGCTGCGGTCCAGGACACCCACCACCGCTGCCACCAAAATGTTATACGGGATCACCAAATACGGTTTTTAAAAAAAACTTTTATTATAAACTAAAATTAAACACACAGAAAATAGTACATGAGATATGGTAAGATTTAGTATAAGGTAACAACGTTGCTTCCGACGCGTACTGACTTTGAAGGAGTTGAAATACAGACTGACTGCGCTGTTCGGGATGGTTGCCTTTTATAGACTATAGAATGCTGACTAAGGGATAGTATCTGGTTGTCAGCCCTTTTAGTAACGTAGGGTGGATATAACAGTACGGTATCCCCTTATTGTTCTCACCGCCATGGCTCGCTGCGCCTTTCGCAGCAGGGCCTTATTAGGGGCGGTGAGTGACTCCGTCCAGATTGGTGCACCATACAGTGCCATAGACCGCAGAATACCGGCATATAGACGCCGACAAGATGATCCAGGACCTCCAGTATTGGGCAGAAGCCTACCTAAAGCCGCGGCTGCTTTGGCGAGCCGGGGAACAAGCTGGGCAAAGTGCGGCCCGAAACTCCATTTATTATCTAGGTGCAGACCCAGGTACTTCATCTGAGTCTGCACCGGCACGGCAACCCCAGACACACTGATTTGTGCTCTGCGGAGGAGACCTCGGCGTGGGCCGTGAAAGAGGAGGGCCTCTGTCTTTTCCAGTGAGACCCTCAGGCCCAGCATACCTATCCGGTCAACGACGAGCGGCTACACCAACCCTTGCTAGACGGGCGGCTGCCTGGAAGTCAGCCCTCTTCACCGTGATGAGGGTGTCATCTGCGTAACAAATAACCCCCATCCTGGGAAGGAGCTGACCCCGTAACACCCAGTCAATGCATAGAGGACCTCGGCAGGGTAGCCCAACTAGTGGGTTTACGAATGAACATGGACAAGACGAAAGTCAACGTCAAATGCCCATGTCATTCCTGTACCGGTCCTAGTTGGCAATGCGATTCTCGAAGTGGTCGATCATTGTGTTTACCTAAGACAAACAGTCCAGTTAGGTAGATCCAATTTTGAGAAAGAGATCAGCCGCCGAATCCAACTCGGTCCAACTCAGAAAAAAGCCTATTATTTTGACATTACAAACAGACACTCCAATTTTATTTATTGGTATAGATACGGTGAAAGTCCACGTGGACGGCTTTTACAAAGCGTAATTCCCTACTCTAGATACCTAACAGGTATCCTTTGCGATGCCCGATTGGTGCTGAGGTCAAGTGGTCGTAGTACCTACATAGTTGCTGTTTCCTTACTATTTTAATTAGTAATTATTTATAATAATTTTTATTAGAAAATATTCTAGTAAATATTTTTTTAACCTTTTAATTATACGAATGAATAGTAGATACTGGATACTTTAATTGACCTGCTTTTGTAAGACGACATAAATGTCACCGCTCGTTTGAAGATATAAGATGTATTTAGTAAAAAATATATATATATATTTTTAGTAGCGTAACCGTCGCTATACTGAAAGTGTTCTAACTCGGATACTTAGATTCAGCAACTTTCAACCGAGCAAACTAATCTCTATCTTCTCTTTCTAAATAAAATGTAAAAATTTATTAAAAAAGAAGATTGAGGTGAACAATAAAATTTCTGCATAATATGTGACATTCTTGACACTGATGACATTTTGATTTTGCCGATGACGTTGTCGCCTTGTCGGTTCGCGATCGTGGTTAACCTCTTTATATAAATATAAACAAAATGGAATTAAATGAAAGAATTCTTCATTATCTAGAAAAATGTGAAACAGCGGATACTTTAAAAATAGCTAGTGAATTCAGTGAAGACCATCAAAAAGTTGTTGGTGCTGTAAAAAGTTTAGAAGCACTTGAAATGGTTGTTTCTGAAGCTGTGAAGAATACAAGGTGGGAGTTAACAGGGGAAGGTCAGCACGTTGCAGACAACGGTAGTCATGAGGCTGTACTTTACAAGAGTATCCCTGAGAGTGGTATACCTCAGGCTGAACTTATGAAGGTTTGTGTAAATCATAACGATGATATTGTAATAATCTTATCAATCACTTTATCGTACCTTGTAATATATAAGTTATTTTTCTTCATTACATATACTTTTAGAATATTTTATACTTCATATTCACCTAATTATAATAATATATATTTTATATAAATAAGATAATGAACTTTTTTGTGTGGTGACGGTGTAAGATTATAATCTATTACCTCTTTCTTACCCGTGCGTGTTATAAAAGTGGATTGAAGGATATATTATACAAATAACATCAATGCAGGGGAGGGAAACCTCGAATCCTGTACCAACCTATCTAACCAGCATGGTATAGTAAGGTCAATTTTCCTCCCATTATGAAGGGAGCCTCGAGCCCAGTGGGACGTAGATGAGCCGAAATGATGATGATGAAGAGGAAAATTCAAAATAAAACCCTTGGTTAAACTTTCCATTATGGGCCATTGATTTCGAAGTTCATTTTTTTTTATAGATAGTACTCATAAATAGAAGGCATTTTACAAATTTTCAAGTTGCGGCACAACACGGTTTACGAGATATAATTACGATTATTTACGAGTACTATCTATAAAAAAAAATTAACTTCGAAATCAATGGCCCATAATGGAAAGTTTAGCCAAACCCTTTACCAATATGTTTGACCAGTGTGGTATAGTAAGTCAAATGCCCTCCCACATTGGAGGAGGCCGGAGCCCAACAGTGGGACATATATGGGCTGAGATGATGATGCAATGTTATTAAAATATTCTGTCATGCACAAAACTATTTCATCATCATTGTAACACATCATATATGTTCCACTGCTAGACTCAAGCCTTCCACACCATAGGAAGGAAGTGACATACCATCACTGTGGTCAGATGACTTGGTGTAAGGTTTTATTTTGAGTTATACTTTGAGTTGTGCTTCTTTTGCATAGATATTATAGTATACATATCATATCCTGTCACTATACCCACAAGCAAGAAAGAATGTGGTGAAGTGTATTTAACTCTGATATTACATGGAGAAATCTATTTCAATTTTATTTAAGTTAAAAAACAATGGATATGAGAATGGTTTAGATCAGTGGTGGGCAAACTTTTTTAATGGTGGCCCACAAAGTTTAAGAAATTCTAGAGGAGGGCCAGAATTAAAGAAAAATGCATTTTGTATTAAAGCTTTTTAATAAATAAAATACCTTTTACTTTTACGCCTTGTTAGGCGTGTGAGATATATGGAATTATTTTTGATTTTCCATACCTAATATTTTCGATAGTGAATGCTTTTCAATTATAAACGTCAGATTTTATTTTTCGCGCCAAAATGCTGACTAGAATATTTAGGATGGATGGACTCTCGGCAGGCCGGAGTTGGCCCGCGGGCCGTACTTTGCCCATCACTGGTTTAGATTAACAATTGTAATCGGTAGGCGGCGCTGCGATTGATTCCAAGGAGAATTCCTTTTTTTTTTTTTTTCAAATTATATCATTCATTCTGCATAAGCACCTTAAGGGCACTTACATATTGTCAAATTTACACATTGTTTGAACACAATACAATAATCTACCACCAGATCGGAATGCAGCCACAAGCTGAAAAGATCCGGCAAGAAACTAAGTGAAAAGCTTTTACTACTTTTTTAGATTTGAACAGGACAATGTTTGTTGGGTCAGCTAGTCTCAAAATAAATCTCTATGTCAACCAGTTGTCTAGTAAATATATTATAATAAGTACATTTATCTCCTATTGTCGAGGAGCTAAACCCCAATCATAAGATTGACTGCATAAATGGCATTGTGGTTAAGATACTGGCCTACTATGCCAAAAATTACAGAATTATTTCTCATGTAGGACAACATTGGGCAATCCACAAATTGTTCCTTGAGACAGAATGGAATTTGTGTCTATTAATTGCATTTTGATAAAAGTCCTCTGCAATGCCAAGATTAGTGCCATATAACTGATTATTTCTCTTTGACAAAAAAAAAAAAGGATTTGTACAAGTTCATATGATTATGATGAACATACTTAATTTTTTTTTATAAACAGACAACCTGCCCTAAGCTAATAATCCTTGTATTGGAACTTTACAAACATATAACTAATGGATACAAATTAAATTCAGACTGGGAACAACAATTTGTGGATTGTCCTAAATGTTTTGTATGTGGGTTTCGAACTCCCAACACTGGCACTGTAGGTTGGTAACTTAACTACTATGCTATCTGTACTCAAGTAAAATTCTGTATAATACAGTAATACAATATTAATCTTTATTCCAGACAGTTCCTAATGCAAAAGTTGGCTTTAGCAAAGCTATGTCGGCTGGTTGGATAGTCATTAATAAATCTGGTGGGCCACCACTCGTGAAACGTAAAGTTGACACCATAACAGATACCGTACAAGAACATTTAAATGAAATCAAAAAAGGCATAGATAATTTATTAGATAATGTGAGAAATGATTATAAGAAACGGAAGCTTCTTCAAGAGGTTACACTGAAAAGCTTTTTGCTATCTAAAGGTCCACAATTTTCAACGACTATCAAAAAACTAGAAACTGATTTAACTAGTGATATGTTACTTACGGGCTCATGGAAAAGTTTGCAGTTCAAACCTTATAATTTTGATGCTTTAGGTAATTATTTTAATTTTTATTATTTCCGTTACGTATTTCTATGCAGTGAACGATGAAGTATATAATTCGCCTTTCTCATACCTGTGGATGTCGAAAAAAACAACTGTAACAGACTAACTTCTATACAAGGGTTATATCATTAAAAGAAAGAAAAACCAGCTGACCAGTAGGATGTTATTACACCTGCATTCATTAACTTTCTTTTCAAACATGGCAATTACAGTTCCATACCCATCACTGTACAGGTATTATAATGGTCTATCTAAGTAGCCACGTCCCAAGCCCATCATGGGTTCTATCTCCACTCAGGACAGTGCTTTATTTTTTTTGTTGCTGATGGTGCCTGGCAGAGTAAGAATGCGATGCTGATGGTGCCTGGCAGAGTAAGAATGTGATGCACTACCTCCCTTCTTGCCTGTGTGTGTCGTAAAAGATGACTAAGGAATCTAATATGCATATAACACCTATGCAAGAGAAGGAAAACTCTAAATAAAACACTATACCAAAACTTCTGACCAGCATGGTATAGTAGGCTAATATCCCTCCTATTGTGGAAAAGGCTTGCGCCCAACAGTGGGACATATATAAGCTGTGATGATGATAATATTGGCAAACAACACGCCTGATGGTAAGTGATACTTGCTACCTCATGGACTTTAGTTAGATCGCTGCCTACCATGAAGAAAGTGAAAGGATTGTGAATGCTAAGGTATCATCAAAACCCACCACATGCAAAGATCCTGAGACAGTAGAGTTTCTGACTCTCTTGCTCATCGAACGAGGGGCACTAACAAATTGTTACTACTCAGACGTTGATTTCCTGAGAAAGAGATGCCCCTACCTCGGATGGAGCGGCACGCAGCTGTAGACAGAAAACTGTGTGCTCCTATTAAATAAACGCGATCCACAAATAATTGTGACAAGTTACATATTATTTGTGTCTGTTTATTATATGTTTGTTAAGTCCTTGTGTCTCACAAGAATATAGTGCGGAGTATTATCAAAAATAAAATGACTCCATAAAAATCCCTAATATTTATTTATTTAATTATTATAAAATACAAATGTTACATATTGATAAAACATAGCCCCCACAAAACCGTGTTATTGGTTTGACTGTGGGATCAATGACTCTAAATTATATCCTAGTTCCTTATATAAGTTACATGAGCCAACAGCGACAATATGATATTGTCATAATTGAGAATATAGAGCTGTCTTTAAAAAAATAACTCTGACAAGGTTATTGATGTTTATGCGAGTATCAAATCTATACAATAAGTGCTCATGGTGTCTTGCAGTCTTGTGATGGTCTTGTTTTGATTTTTAATTATGTTTATAACAGGATCCCAGCTTCATGGTAACACATGGGTCAAAATTTAAAAACTTTCTTTTGTAGCGGATAGATATACAGTAGAAACTTGATTAACTGGACTAATTGTTGTTAGACATTCGGATAATCGAATGTATGAAAAATTTCCTTTGATTTTGTGCATTGCATATGTACATAATTTTATGCGTTTATTAAAAAACGAATACATAACCCGCGGGGCACGCATATCAAAGCGGAGTAACAATTACTAAATAAATAATAAAACTCGTGGGGCAGCGAATCCACAGTGCGCGGGCGGTACCTGTCATTTGAGACACATTCATGCTTGCCTAAATTCGATTTGTAGGTACAATACATAGGTCACGGTTAGTAGTCCGGATAATCGCGAATCTGTATAACCGAGAGCCGGATATTCGAGTTTCTACTATAAATCTCTGTAATGATGATGAAGTCATCATTAGACGTGACGTATTTGTTCGCCCGTGACCATGATCGTTGTGAAGTGTTCGAAACGTCGTACAATCAAAAATCAAATACAAACGCGATAAAATACGTATAATAGTTTTATTTATAATATAAAAGTTAGCGTCTAATTATAAATCCAAAATTTCTAATTCTACAGGCCAACCACCAGAGTGTGGTCATCTACATCCCCTATTAAAGGTACGCTCGGAATTCCGTGAGATATTCCTTGAGATGGGCTTCACGGAGATGCCAACCAACCAATACATCGAGAGCTCTTTCTGGAACTTCGACGCACTCTTCCAGCCCCAACAGCATCCAGCCAGAGATGCTCATGATACATTCTTCATGTCATCACCTGCGAAAACCACAGATTTCCCCATGGATTATCTAGAAAGGGTCAAGAAAGTTCATAGTCAAGGTGGATATGGGTCTCAGGTATGTCATCATCATCATCATCAACGCAGCCCACATACGTCCCACTGTTGGGTTGGGGCTCCTTTTTTTTTTTTTATTGTCAACGGTGGCAAACGAGCAAGCAGCACACCTGATGGTAAGTGAAACTGCTGCACATGGACCTTTGCAATACCAGGGGCACAGCTAGGCCACTGCCTACCGTGAAGGAAATACTCTTCTTAAACCTCGTTTAAAGAAGGACATGTCATAGCGCTCGGAAAACACAGCAGCAGGTAGTTCATTCCAGAGGTTGCACGTACGTGGGAGAAATGATCGCTGGAAACGTACAGTTGAAGACCATAACGTTTCCAGGTGAAATGGATGAACCCTGCTACGATGTCGAGTGGTACGTTGGAGGGAACGTAACCTACCATACCGTGCTGGTTAGACATGTTGGTATAGGGTTTCATTTCGAGTTTTCCTTCTCTTGCATCTTATGTGCATATTATATCCCTTAGTCGTCTTTTACGACATCCTCGGGTAAGATAGGGAGTGGTGAATTGTATTCTTATTCCGTCTGCCTTTAATCTGGCCTGATTCTACGAAGTTCATCTGTTCATTTATCACATGCAAAATCCGCTCAATTGTAGGTGTGTATTGCGTTGCTACGTTGACGTCCCCTTGTCTGTATTGCTATCTTTGTCTAATTCATAAAAGAGAAATACATGTAGCTAGCTCAACATGAAAATAAATGTTATACTGTTTTTACAAATCAATATAGTTTTCTGTCCCCAGTTTCCTAATTCCACTTCGTCTGACGTGGTAAGGTCAACTTCTTTCCTATCGTGGAGGAGGCTTAACGCCAGCAATGGGACATATATGAGCTTAGATGATGATAGTTTGCTATTTTATATAATTTACAAAAATAAAGAAGCTCGTTGACTGAAACATAGTCGAACTAGAAGCATGAAATTTTGACACTCGCTAAGTAAGGAATTTAAGAAATGCAATTCCAGAAAAGATAAATATTAGCGGCAAAGTTTGCATATGGAAATAAAAAATCTTTATCCATATCTGTCTTTATATTAAGTAAACACTCTTCAATAAAAATAAATAAACACGTGTTTGAGCATTTGTTATTTTTCATTCCCTAAAGGTAGTAGTGAGTCGTCGACGATTTTACAGTCGACGCAACGAGACCGTTTATCGTCGATGGTAAACTAGTTGAATAAACAGTCTAATTTTCGACTAGTTTACGTCGTAGACGCTTAGACAAGACGAGACGTTTAGTTTATATTATAACGTACGTTGATCGTCCATTGGTAAAGGACAACGAAACTTCAACGAATTTTATTAGACAACAGTTTCATTGTACAATATACATTGACGCTTCAATATGTAATGATAGTCCCATCACATGATAGCAGAGTTCAATGAATTGCAATCAATCTATCTATGCGTTATGATTTCGGCTCAACTCACGCCTACGGGCGGTGAGGTTTGCGGGGCGGGTAAAAAGCGTAGCGAGCCGTGCGAGCGCGCGCGCATCTCGTCTTCCAAGTTCGGGCCGATTCGGGCGCTTTCGAATAGTTGCAAGTCGTCGCGTTCGTGTCATTCGTTGATACGACGACCGTTTCGCGAAGCCGTTCATACGTAAACATGTTTATCAGTCAACTATAAACTGGTTTATTAGTTCACGGCAAAGAAACAGTCGAAAAAAATTGTTCGTTTATTCAACGACCACCACTACCTAAAGGTATTTAAAAAGGGATTAAACTTTTACTTGTTTTCTTATTAAATTAAAAATTAATTAAGCGTGGTATCAGACTAATAATACAATTCATCCCTCTCTATTTTGCCCGTGGGTGTCGTAAAAGACGACCAAGGAATATTATACGCAAATACCATATATGCAAGAGAAGGAAAACTTGACATAAAACCTTGTGCCAATACAGTAACCCGTGTGGCATACGTGGTAGGTCGACTTCCCTCTTATTGAGAAGTGGAACGTATATGGAGCGAGGTGATGCTTTGATATAATAATATGTATGTTAAGCTCTTATATAGCAAAAGTTTAACTTAAAGGTAGTTTATAGAATCTTTGAACACTTTAAATACATATAATTAACTAGGTAATATTTATACTAGGGCTACAGATACGAATGGAAGATTGAAGAGGCGCAAAAGAATCTGCTCCGGACTCATACAACAGCAGTCAGCGCTCGCATGCTCTACAAACTAGCGCAGCAAGCCGAGTTCACTCCTCAGAAATACTTCAGTATAGACAAGGTAAACACAAAAGATGAGTTTCTTTGTTGTCTATGGTTTCAGACAAGGCAATGGCTTACCTGATTTATCAGAGCAAAATTATAGTATTGTTATTGACTTTTACGGAATAGTGTTTCTGCAAATTTCATCGATTTTCAAATATTTTCTGTCGAAATTCTCGACAGACATATTCAGGGTTTGTCTGATCATTTACTTTTTGTTTAAAAAAGCGACAATAAGATAATATTCAAATGCGACTAAAAATTACTTGACAAATGTATACATTATACAATACGGTATGTATTGTCCCTTCCCGCAAAAAAAGCGTATTACAAGCAAGCTTATGGTAGTTGGTAAATAGCCATGCTTTCTGCTATTCACATGTTCAAATCCTTTATTATGTATAAACCCAGCGGGGGCACTTACATATTGTCATTTTGTTTCCTTAATATCGGATCGGAATGGGACCGCACTGAGAAGGTCCGGCAAGACACTTGTTGGGATTGTCTTCTTTTTTATTCATTTACTAGTTTTATTGAAATAAAATTATATACAACAACATGGCTATTAATAGCTCCAGTGTGCTGCCTTTCGAACTATACAGGGTGTATCAGGTTATGGGGCAACTGGTCAAAAGGAAGCTAGGCAATGGTGGTAGGCACCCATGAAAACAATTTGAACGAAAAATATTGATTCGTTAAGGAATTAGAGACATGTAAATTTTTCAATTTTGTCATCTCTTTTTCGTGTAAATCCGATTGAAACGTATAAAGTCAATGATACTTAATACGGAACATATTCATACTTTATTAAATGTTCATTAGAAATTGAATAAATCAATGATTACGTTCGCATAAGCAAGACAAACTTCATTTTAAAACAGCTGATCGGCTGATGACCGTTGACGGCTCGCCATTGTTACCTACGCTCATTGAAGCGTTTGCGCAATTCTAGGTATAAATGAATGAAATTATACTGTTGAAGCTTTACATGCCTACATGTATTCTGTCTGTACATACTTACATAATACGTAACATTTAAGGCATATACTCTTGGACTCATTTTTTTGAAATCACTATAACTTTTATGTTATATTGTTTTTTGTGTAATGTACATTCTAATTACGATCTATGACCGTTAAACTACAACATACTCGAACAGTTGTCCCATAACCTGATACACCCTGTATAATACAGTTATTAAATATAATTAAACAGGGCCCTCACTGGCCTCCCCAAAGAAGATAATGACATAGCTAGTATGCTTGGTGGTCGCAGGTTCTCAGGAAAGTTGTAAACCTCCTGGTGACTGATCCTTTAATCGATTTTTATGACTCGTACAAGTAAGGGGTGGTGACACATTGTATTCTTAACACGTTATTCCACGGAGAATAAGGCGTCTCATCATATATACGTCCCACTGTTAACCTCGAGACTCCTTCAAAATAGAAGGGCAATTGACCTACCACCACGCTGACGACGCTGTATTGCTATTATAAGGTTTTATTTATATTTAGAGTTTTCTATCTCTTTCTATTCCGTGTGGTAATGGGGTAAGAATACTATTGACCACTTCATTTCTGGCCTATGGATGTCGTAAAAAAGACGACTAAGGGATGTAACACGTATTAAATATCTATGCAAGAGAAAGAAATCTCGAAATAAAACCGTATACTAACCCGTCTGACCAACGCGATATTGTAGGTCAAATTTACTCCTATCGAGGAGGAGGCTCGAGCCCAGCAGTGGGACAGATATGAGCTAAATTTGATGTGACCACCCGGGGCTTCACCACTATGGTTCTATTTGAAAACCAGCGCTACAGCGTCTCGGTGCAGCTTATGCTGATATAGAACCTTTTTCGATCTTTCTGTGTACTATTTGTTAATTTATCTATTCCATCTTTGCCTTCCATGTATTTTTACCTAACTTTTGTAACTTATTTTAGTATAATTTTAACTATAGATTTTAAGTTATATTTTAGTATATTCTTTGCTATTTATATATTGATTCTGTATCGATTTATCACTGAGAACGAAATAAATGAGCTTTCTTTCTTTCTAAAATGATAATCTCTTGCATATGTGTTATATGCATATTATAATCCCTTAGTCTGACACCCTCACGCAAGGGGGAGGATTCTTACTCCGTCATCGCATAGAAGAAATAGATAAGGGATGGTGAATTGTATTCTTACTCCGTCACCACACGGACTTGGCGTCCACCACGAATAAGACATGTGTGACTCTATAAATAGGATCTTATAACGTTCATGATGATGACCTTAGATTAGATGTACATATATATATATATATATATATATATTGTGCTTTTCTTTTTTTTTAAGAATTGTGGCACATAAATCATTATCTAATGCGATTGAGGGGGAGCCTGATAATCTGTATGCCAGAGCAACCTAGTTCAGATACCAGTCTCCCACAAAGGATTAATTTATCATTAAATGTAAACATTAGCTATAAAATAGTTTTTTGGAAGAAAACAATAAATTGTTGTTATTATTATTTTATTCATTTTGTTTCTTCTCTTTTCCAAGAGGTAATCTCTAGTCTCTACACTTTCGTGCGGGCCTTAGTCAAGCACGATGGCAGTGGGTGCATCGATTGATAAGAATTTCCTAACAAATCTGCATGTGTTTAAAATAATAATTATTATTACTTAGGTATTTCGCAATGAGACATTAGACGCCACACATTTGGCTGAGTTTCATCAAGTGGAAGGTGTGGTTGCGGACCGTGGTCTTGGTCTGGCGGACCTTATCAGCGTTCTGGATGCATTCTTCAAACGGCTCGGCTTTGACAAGTTGCAGTTCAAGCCGGCGTATAACCCTTACACAGAGCCCAGTATGGAGATATTCGCTTATCATACCGGTTAGTCGTTTATTTTTCTACTAGCAACCCGCCCTCATTTCGTTTTCAGTCGACTTACCCGCGTAGTTCCAATTCCCGTGAGAATGCCGGGATAAAATATATCCTAAGCTACTCCTTATATTGACAGCTACCTGATGATATTATGAAAAGCCGCCGTTTTGAAGATTGCCCAAAACAAACAGACAGACAGACACAAAAATTTTAAATTTTGGTATCTTACAAATAACCGTATCAACATGAAAAAAAGCTCATTATTTTGACATTACAGACACTTAAATTTTTTTTATTTGTATAGATGAAAAAGTGATATTTTTAAACTGTAGCACCCTGTGCTAAAGAAATATATTGCGGGGACTTCACAAACATAAAATCCATCCTTGCATCTCAGCCCACACAAGTCTCACTGTTGGGATTGGACCTTCTAAACCAGCGGTGGCCAATCGGTCGATCGCGACTATTAGTCCAGTCGATCGTAGTAAGTCAAAGATGTAAATACGTAGAAAGCCCACCGTAATCAGAAACTGCTGCACCCATCAATTCCAATTGTGAACATTTCAAGAAGTATGTAAATGGTAGTTCGCACAGGGTTTCGTGAGTAAACAGTAGATCTTGGGGCTAATGAAGTTAGCCACCCCTGTTTTAAACAATGATAGATAAATTGAACAATTCAGGTCATATACGTCCCACTGCTGGGCTCGAGCCTCCTCCGCAATGGAAGGGAAATTGACCTACTACCTACCACGCTGGTCAAACGGGTTGACATAGGGTTTTATTTCGAACGCGGATCTATTATATCATGGTATTATACCATTATCCATGTGGTGCCGGAGTAAGAATACAATTCACCACCCCCTCTCTTACCCATGGGTGTCGTAAAAGACGAATAAGGGATATAATATATATGCTAGTTAAGGAAAACTCGAAATGAAACCCTATACCAACCTGTCTGACCAGCATGGTATAGTAAGGTCAATTTTCTCCTATTATGGAGGAGGCTCGAGCCCAACAGTGGGATGTATATGAGTTGAAATGATGATGATTATACCATTAAGATTTATCAGCGGCAGTATCACTTATCATCAGGTATGCCGCTGGTTCGTTTGTCACCAAAGTAATAAAACAAAAGGGGCTGGGCTGACCAACGGTACCGATTCACGACATATTACATGTATCGTCATTTCAGCTCATAAAGTTCCCACTGCTGGGCTCGAGCCTCCTCCACAATAGGAGAAAATTGACCTTACTATACCATGCTGGTCAGACAGGTTGGTATAGGGTTATATTTCGAGATTTCCTTCTCTTGCATAGATTTTATATGCATATTATTTCCCTTAATCGTCTTTTACGACATCCAGGGACAAGAAAGGGAGGGATTCTCCTCTTCTCAACCTATAAAGATTCCAGTTTTGAGCTTTAGCTACCTACCTCTACAAAGGAAAGCAAATATGCTGATCAGACAAATTGTCATCGTGTTAAGTATGGGAGGGTACCCCAAATAGGGGGTATTCCGTTGGGCCGACCACTGACGACTAGTAACCCTGTTCCGATGGTCGGGCCAACGACGAAGGCGACGTGGTGTTCGGGTGGGATGCGGGTGTGCGTGCTTATGCCCCTCTGTAGCCCCGGATGGAGTGGTGCGAGGAGTGCGCCGACCGCGACCCACTGCAAAAAAAAAAATCGTGTAAAGTATTCCTTTCTGCTTCTATGTTAGTCTTTTACGACACCCACGAAAAGAAATGAAATGCTATTCTTCTCAGATCTTGAAATACAAAATAATATTTCTTTACAGGACTTGGGAAATGGATCGAGATTGGCAATTCTGGCGTTTTTAGACCTGAAATGTTGTTACCGATGGGACTTCCAGAGGATGTCAACGTGATAGCCTGGGGACTATCGCTCGAGCGACCAACAATGATCAAATATGGACTCAACAATATCAGGGACCTTGTTGGTCCAAAAGTGGACTTACAAATGGTGCAAAATAACCCTATATGTAGGCTTGATAAATAAATGTCTTTGTTAATTACGAACAATATATGTATTTAAAATGAGTTTGGCTGTTTTAATCATCATTGTCATCTTCTTTTTTTATTGCAAATGGTGGCAAACGAGCAAACAGTACACCTGATGGTAAGTGTTGCTGCCGCTCATAGACTTTTGCAATGCCGCTAACCGTGAAGAAAGTGAAGGGAGTGTGAATGTGTGCATTGAGGTTCGGTGATACTAAAGACACTAAAACCTACCACATGCAAACGCCTTCAGAAAGCTGGGCTACCGGCTCTCTCGCTCACCGAATGAAGCGCAGTAACAAATTGCTACTAGTCAGACGTCGATTTTTTGCTCAATGTAGTACTACCCCGGACGGACCGGCCTGCGGCTGTTGAAAGACAACTGTCAAAAGTGTGGTCCTAGCCTCTTACCACTATCATCTTAAATTGTATCCCACCGCTGGGCTCGAGCTTCCTCCATAATAAGAGATCCTCGGGTGACGTGACCGGAGATTAGTCCGTCACCCGCCGAGAGGCCGACCGCGTGAGGAAAGACCGACGCCCTCCCCGAGGGGGGGACGTCAGTCGATGGGAGGGTACCCCAATAGGGGGCATTCCGTCGGGCCGACCACTGATGTCAAGTAACCCTGCTCCGGTGGTCGGCCCAACGACGAAGGCGACGTGGTTTTCGGGTGGGTTGCGGGAGTTGCGTGCTTAAGCCCCTCTGTCGCCCCGGACGGAGTGGTGCAGAGGCGTGCCGATCGCAGCCCACCCACAAAAAATAAGAGATCCTTCACCCGATTTTTATGACTCGTACGAGAAAGTTAGGGGGTGGTGACAAATTGTATTCTTAACCCGTTACTCCACGGGAAATAAGCGTGTCAGCATCATTAATATACGTGCTACTGCTGGGCTCGAGACCCCTCAATAGGATGGATGGCTAATAACCTACTAAGCCCGCTGGTCAGGCAAGTTGTTATAGGGTTACCTAGAGTTTACTTTCTCTTGCAGTAATGTTATCTACTCGAGTCCCTTCGTTGCCTTTTACGATCACCTACTAAAGGGTAGGGTAAAGACCATAGTATTCTTACTCCGTCACCACGCGGATCGCTTCTTTTATCATTGAATATTATTTTGAGCCGTGCTGCAGTCCCTTTAGCAGTGTCAAATTGATTGCCTATTTTATTTGCTATGGTACAAGAAACCGCTACAATATAAAATCTACCTAACTGGACTGGCCAAGATTGGACAAACAGTCTAGTTAGGTAGATCCAATTTCGAGAAAGAGGTGCCAACGAATTCAACTCGTCTGGCCTAATTTATAAATACGCTGTGACATTAACACACTTTTATTAGTTTGACTTATATGTTTGTTTGTTTGTAACAGACTCCTTTGAACTCGATTTTGACCCAACTTAAACAATCTGATTTCATTTAAACATTGCAAACTTATCAAGGACCGTTGACAATACAATCATTGTATAAGATTGACTCATAATCCTGCTAGAAGTAAAATATTAATAGTTTCTCACAAATCCTTTGCTTAAGTGTAAGAGGTATAGAGCAAGCGCGCGGTCTGCGTGTACGTGCCGTTTCGGATCTTTCGGATTAATCTAACTAAATTTTCGAAAATATTCGTTCGGTGCCATTAGTTCAAAAATGGTACGGAAGACATGACGGCTTTATTTTTATTTCCTAGTAGTAGAGGCTCTAAAAGTAGCGCATTAAAACAAATTCTTCAGCTTCATCATAATATATAGATAATATAAGTAAATAACCTGGCGATATAAACTCAAGTTATATATAACCTTTGCTCATATCGAACAAACATTAAAATTTAAAACATTTGTCATTTTTTCATAATCTTGCGTCTGTCAACTTGCAAAATATCTTTTTTTCTGATTGACTGTTGGTACAAGAATTGCATTTATTATTAAAATTGCTTGATATTACAAATCAAAGGCAACTATGATTCCTTTAATGTACAAAAATTTAAGAAGCAATACAATAAAATATTTGAAACCATTGAAAGTGTTCGTAAGAAATTATGAAATCCCCAAACACCTCCAAGAAGTGCCTTGTCAGCCGGATCCAGATTTCTTTAGGATGGTGGAATATTTTTACCATAACGCCGTTCGTGTCTGTGAGCCGGCTCTCGCAGACCATCTACAGAAACATACACATCTATCAGAAAAAAAGAGGAAACAAAGATTGGATGGAATTCTAAAAGTAAATAAATACGTTATAACAGTCAGTCCATTTTCAAAATACACTTCTACCTGAAGGGGGTGACTATTGTCACCTCTTTGACAGGTGGTTTAGTTATTATCGCATCTCGCATACTTAACGGCACGTGACTCCTTCACGATAGAAGGGCAACTGATCCATTATACCATACTGATTAGACGTGTTGGAAAAGTTTTATTTCGAGTTTGTCTTAAGTAAAAATAATTATATTCAATTTGGTAGTCAGGGCTGTAGCTAAGTAACCAAAGGCGCTGGTGCAAAATAAACTGACGGCCTGCACTGAACTACTTTTTTTTTTTTTGTATTGCTAGCAGTGGTAAACGAGCAAACAGTACACCTGATGGTAAGTTTTGCTGCCGCTCAAGGACATTTGCAAGGCTGCTGCCAATCGTAAAGACAGTGAAAGGAGTGTGAATGCGTGCAATGAGGTTCGGTGAAACTAAAGGCATCACCAAAACCCACAAACAGCGTCAGAAAGTTGGGCTTCCGGCTCTCTCGCTCACCGAACGAAGCGCAGTAACAAATTACTACTATTCGGACGTCGATTTTCTGCTCAGTGTGGACCCCAAATGAACCGGCCCGCGACTGTAGACAAACAACTGTCAACAATGTGGTCCTACCACTGCAATATGAATACTTTAAAGATGTACAGCTACTTTATCCATCTAGAATTTAAAATATTTATCTACATTTATAACAAGCTTGCTTTAATGATAAATAAAATCATCCCCGTTTCGATAACTTTATTCATCATCATCATTATCGCAGCCCACATACGTCCCTCGGTTGGGCTCGGGTCTCCTCCACAATGGGAGGGAATTCGACCTACTATACCACGCTGGTCAGACATGTTGGTATAGGGTTACATTTCGAGTTTTCCTTCTCTTGCACAGATGTTATGTGCATATTATATCCCTTAGTCGTCTTTTACGACATCCACGGGCAAGATAGGGAATGGTGAATTGTATTCTTACTCAGTCGCCATACGGAAAAACCTTTTAATTGAACTCTGGAAAACTCTTGGAAGTTTTTCCTTGCAGTTTAAACAAACGATAAGTGTTCTACTTATCGCAAAGCTAGCTTTTCTATTGCAAGTTATGATCCGGGGCGACAGAAGAGTTGCATGCGTCCTATAATATATGGTATCTCCTCCCCATCGTCATTGAAGTGATCACTGATGCAGATAGCTTGACCGCGGTGGCATGGCTGAACTACTTGAATCATTTTTAGTACTAGGAAACCATAACGGTCTATTAAGCTTGTATCTCTCCAGGCTCCTCTTTATGATTTCAGGTAATGGGCTCGTGTAATAGTTCCCTACAATTTGAATTCCCACTACAAAGAAAGAATGGCGACTACGAGATAATCCATGCTTATCGTTCGCAGCACAGTGTTCACCGATTGCCTTGCAAAGGAGGTTCCAAAATATGTTCTTTAACCTGATATTTTATTTTTCAGCTTATGTGCACTGCCTATAGGCATAAGGAGACTTTATAATATACTTAATGGGACGTAAATGAGGCTCACATATCGCGCGCTAGTATTCTAGTGGTAGGACTACACTGTCGACAGTTGTCTGTCTACAGCTGCGGACCGGTCGGTCCATGGTAGAACCACATTCTCACAAAAAAGCGACATCTGAGTAGTAGCAATTTATTACTGCACCTTGATAAGCGAGAGATCTAGAAGTCCAACTTTCTGTAGAAGTTTACGTGTGGTGGGTTTTGATGACGCCTTTAGTATCATCGAACCTCACGCACGCATTCACATTCCCTTCATTTTCTTTTATGGTAGGCAGAGACCTTGCAAGGGACTATGAACGGCAGTATCACTTACCTTCAGTGTACTTCTTTGCTTATTTGCTACAAGCATAAGCAATAAGAAAAAACTAGAAGAATTCCATAATGTTTTTATGTATACTTGTTAGTCGCTAATAGCTTTTACAACTTTACCCAATCTATGGGTGAACACTGATCGGTCTCAAATCCGTAAAAGTCAGTTAAAAGATATCGCTCAAAGGTACCCTATGGAGGCTATGGAGTATAAACCTCAACTTGGAGCGTTGCAAAGGCGCACGTTTTCGCGGAGTGATCACTAAACCTGACGACGAGGTCGGAACCCCGGCTATTTATGTCTACGTGGGCTGTGTAGTTTGTCATTTAAGCCACCATCACAAACGATTATCCATGACACATGAAACTACGACCCACGCCATATTTGACTACTTAACTACTATGGCGGTTACTATATCAGTCATCTATGTCAGGTTCACGGTCAGAGTAGTCAACTATGTCAAATTATTTTAATCAAGCAGTAATTATGATAAGCTACTTACAAAACATAAAGTGTATTTGTAGAGATTTAATTAGGTTTCACCCATACACTGTGCGACATGTACGGGGTCTCAAAAATCCTCCATTAATCACAAGATGTATGCTGGCATTTGGTTTTCATAATACCATTTAACCTTAATACAATTTCGTATATGATATAATAATCTATTTCAGGAATACGTTTCTCTGATCAAGTGGAATTGGATGAAGTGAAGGCGCTCGCTTCTCTGATGACATATAAATGCGCTTGCTCCAATATACCCTTTGGAGGCTCTAAAGGAGGTCGGTCATAGACCGTAGTTCTACTTTTTCATCTTCAGCTCATAAACCCCTTACTAGTGAGCATTTTCATGAAATGAAAATGCAAAGGAAATATGTCAAGCTGGTCTGACAATAAGGCGTAAGGTTTTGTTGCCAGTTTGCTCCCATTTTCTTTTCTTTTTTACTTGAGAAACGCCTTAGTGAATATGCTTCTGCTGAGCCAACCTCCACCGCGTATAGGGAATATGTCCAATCCTCAGTGCAAGCTGTAATCTAGCCGATAAAGCTGCTGCTACCTTCTAAGTAAGTTATGGTCTAGACTTTCTATGCCCGAATCATTCAGGCGACGAAAGGGCGACGTGCCGCTACATAACATGGCGTATTACCACCCAATTAGGCTGTTCCCCTATACGGATGACTTGATTTCGATGGCCCGCACGGCGGATTACCCTTTCGTGCACTAAATGCCGTCGACGACACCTCAACAAATATTATTATGTCGCCGTCGCGTGATTCACATTCCTTCCAGTAATCTATTACCTTAACATTAATTGTTCTGCCATCAGCAGTCCTTTTGTTTCTGGCGGTTTATGGTCACCGCACCGAGCTGTCGATTAACGACAGAAGGATTTCATTGAGCCCCAGAACCCAGCATGCGTCCCCTCGGTCTTTATTCACGACACGGCCATCGTTGCCCGAATCGAGGTGCATTGCAGTCCATGTTACGAATGCCAAATTCTTAATAAGTAATTATAAATGTCTCTATGCATATTATTCTCATCATGTAATGTCACCAGCATCAGAATATAATAATAATACATTAATATGTTTCAGGTATAGCGATAGATCCTAGGAAGTATTCCGTACCGGAGCTCCAGAGGATGACACGACGATACACTTTAGAGTTGGCGAAGAAAAACTACATTGGTATTATAAAAATATCATAACTTCTTAATGCATATAGATAAACCAGCGGCATAAGGATGCGATTACTGGCCGTGAATAGCCGAGTTGGATAATATTAAAATTGAGGGTCTCCAATCATTATAATAATATGCAATCATTGTGCACCACAATGTAATCATTATGCAATGCATTTACGACCAAACATTATATACGTATGTATATATAACAATATTGTTCCAATAATTTTAAACCGTCTGTAACTTTTAAAATTAGACTTTAATTTTGAATTCTTCCTCACATAGTAGTCTAAGGGATATTATATTTGAAACTGTACTAACGCTTAATATTTAACGTTTTAGAATTTTATTAAAATATTGGTGTCATTTATGGTCAGCAGTCACATATGTAGCATCATTTTAATCATGAAAGATCATCACACCAAAAAAGTTTCTTGATAGCCACAATATTATTTTAATACCTTTGAAGTATATGTAATTTGCGTGTTTTATTTAGGTGCGGGTATCGACGTGCCTGCACCAGATCTAGGTACTTCTGGCAGGGAAATGTCATGGGTTGTGGATACTTACATAAAAACTTTGGGTGAGTTATACAATCCAAGGATCTTTATCTCTCATTAGAAGAACAGCGTCTTGCTCGGCTTTAGATTTGAATATGGTCGTACCAGATGTATAGGTTATCATCATTACCCTTTCAGGATGATGAACATAGCCCTCACCATGAAAGGGAATAATGTAATATTGCCTGTGAATTGGCATTATTTGAATCATCATCGCTTGGATTAGCGAATAATTTTCCTCGCAGAGTGCTGCTACCTGCTACCCTTTTTCCTGTTGCTTCCTTTGCTAGTTTAACAACTCCTATATAAAGTTAACAGGTACTAACATGTTGTATTTTAATTCCGCCTCAATAGTGGAATAAGGCTATAAGATGTATATTTTTACCTAGATATATATTGGATCATACATTTATACTCTAACACCAAGCGTCTAACGGCGCATGTGTTTCTTTTATGGTATTTGATGGCACACAAGTAAACAGAATATTTGACGGTAAGCGTAAGGTGTCTGCCGCTCAAGGACTTCTGCAATACCACGGCAATAGCCAGGTCACTATCATAAAATCTGAGCTGAAATTCGACGGCATTTTCTGTGGAATGTATTGTTGCCAGTCTTAGAAAAGCCCGACTAAGTGAAATACAAAGGCCTTTATTCTTATTCTCTTTCCACATAGATGATCAAACCAAGACAAGGGGATAAGCAGAACTTTATTTAAAATGCCATAATCTACAAAGGATTATATAAAAAAGCCCTATCTGGCAATCCTGTTTTGTTGGCCGTCCAACCTGTCATTACAATTAGTGCCCATGATTCAGGATTCGTTTATTGGAGTTTTATGTTTTTTTCCGTGTGGTGACGTAATAAGTATACAATTCGCCACTCTCTATCTTACCCGCGGATGCCATAAAAAATATATCTAATAGAAAATTAAATATAAAATTTATGCAAGAGAAGGAAAACAAATGTCTGACCAGCATAGTATAATAAGTTCAATTTCCCTCCTATTGTGGAGGAGGCTCGAGCCCAGTAGTGGGACGTATATGAGCCGAGATGATAATACCTTAAGTAAAGGCCAGATGTGTTGACATAGAGTTTTATGCAGATTTGTCTTGCACGATGTTATCTTAATTATTAATTTAAAATGTTAAAATTGACAATGTATACATATAATAAACTAGCTTATGCCCGCGACTTCGTCCGCGTGGTACGGTTACTTTGGGCTAACGCTGATTTTAATCCGCAACTTTATTTACGTAGAAGGTGAAAATATTTTTAAATAATACAATTCTCTAACATGATTTTTGCGAAACCTAACCGTTTATGTAGTGCACACAAGCTGAGAGGGGAAACCAATCCCGATTCTGAAACATTTTTCATTGTTACTCAGCCCCTATTGATCTCAGCATGATGATATATAGCTTATAACCTTCCTCGATAAATGGACTATCTAACACTGAAAGAATTTTTCAAATCGGACCAGTAGTTCATGAGATTAGCGCGTTAAAAAAATCTCTTCTACCTTATATGTTAGTATAGATATACATAGATGGAGTTTACATATAAAAAATGATATTGACATTAAATGTAGGTTACAATGACTTGAACGCTGCTGCCTGCGTCACCGGTAAGCCCATTAACGGAGGTGGTATCCACGGTCGAGTGGAGGCGACTGGACGTGGTGCTTGCATGGCTATCGAGGCCTATATGTCTAAGGAGGACTACATGCAAGCAATATCCCTAGAACCGGGCATCAAGGTATTGAATGTAGCTATGTACTTTCTTTAGACTGTATTCAGATTTCATCTACAGTTCAACTCATATCCGTTTCACTGTTAGGTTCCAGCCTTTCACAATAAGAGGAAAACTGACCCATTATACTACGCTAATCGTACTAGGCTTTTATTGCGAATTATCCCACTTTTTTTTAGATGTTATATGCATATTATATTCCTTACTCGTTTTTTATGATGCCCGCGCGCAAGATTCATAAGGTGGGGAATTGTATTCTTCCTCTAACCACATGGATAATATACTTCAGATATTCAGTGTTACAAGAGCTTAATATAAGGATTGAAGAAATGTAAAGAAAATGCTAACGGTTCATCTGAATCAGGAGATCATAATTACCGCAACCATCACCTATCGAATGACCTAGATATTGATAAAATACATCTAGGTCTTTTTCTGTACGACCCAAAAGTTAAAACTCCTGTTGTACTTTTTGATAATGCATGAAGCCTACACAAATAGAGCTTAAAAGTCAAATAAATAAAAAAAGCGTGCGTCTCGGAACGCCCGACAGAAGTGATAATTCAAACTAATCTAAGTTGAACTATTTAACATTGTAATTGTTTAACTTGAGAAAAGCTAAGTTATTACTTAAAATTTATTTATATTCCTTTGTAAGGAAAAGTTATTTATAAACAAAATATTTTAATAATTTTCCGTGTGGTGACGGAGTAAGAATACAATTCACCACCCTCTATCTTACCCGTGGGTGATCGTACGAGACGACTACGAGATATAAAACGCATATAACATCTATGCAAGAGAAGGAAATCTTGAAATAAAACCCTATATCAACACGTCTGACCAGCGTGGTATAGTAGGTCAATTACCTTTCTATTATGGAGGAGGCCCGAGCCCAACAGTGGGACATATATGGGCTGAGATGATGATGATGATGATGAAAATATTTTATTGATTATGAAATACTAGCAACCCGCCCTCGCTTCGCTTCGGGTAAGGCGACTGGCCTTACCCGCGTAGTTGCCGTTCTCGTGAGAATACTGGGATTAATTATAGTCTATGTTACTCACTGATATTATACCCTTCCATTGATGAAAGAATTTTTGAAGTCGGTTCGGTGATTTAAGCGTAATAATCAAACAAATTTACTTTCGCATTTATAATATTAGTAAGGATATTTTATTCTTAGTTACAATTCTTGAATATGTACATTAGAATTTTGTGTATGTACACTGTTAGTATCATTATATAGTCCTATAAAAGTAACAATTTGGCTTATTGTACTTACAATATGCATCGATTTTTTTGCAACAGGCTGGCGCCGTAACGCGTTACGTAACGAAGCTGTTTACCATCCCATGAGAAGTTACCACTTTAATAAAAAAGTTTAACTAGTCTATTACACCAGACAATTGCCAGGCTATTTTTATTTCAACTTTTCCTTCTCTTTCATAAATATCTGCATATTATAAGACCTCGTTTATGACTCCCAAGGATGGGGATGGTGAATTGTATTCTTACTCGGTCATCACAACGGAACTAAATACATAAGCAAAGATCCAATTAACAGATGCAAACTACACCTTGACCTAAAACAACAATTTGTGAATCATACAAATTGTTAAAATGTATAATAACCAAACCTGCGATACTTGACATGATAGGTAGGTGTCTCAACCACTATGCCATCGATGCAATCGATACGATGTAAATAAAAAATGTCAAGAATTACATAATTGTTATTACATCTTCAGGGAAAGACCGCCATAGTGGTCGGCTTCGGTAACGTGGGTAGTTATACAGCCATCCACTTAGCTAAGAGAGGTGTGAAGATAATTGGTGTTGTAGAACGCGACACTGCACTCAAGAACCCAGAAGGATTGAACCCTGTCGTGAGTATAAAATATAATTTTCCAAAAAAAAACTTCAACTGAACCAAATTGGACCACACGGAAAGCGCATGCTTTCAAATAAAAGAAAAAGAATCATCGAAATCGATTCACCCAGTGTAACGTTCCGAGGTAACAAACCAAATTGCTTAAAAATAGCTGGATTCCAAATCCTTTAAAACTTGCTGCGCAGCAGCGCACCTAGAGAAAACTGTTCCTATCGAACGAACCTATCACCTTCTGGACTAGTTCTAGATATCTTCTTGAAACATTGTATTTATACCGAACAATACATTTGCCGTATGGTGACGGAGTAAGATTACAATTCACCACTCCCTTTCTTGCCTGTGGATGTCGTAAAAGACGACTATGGGATATAATATGCACATAACATCTGTGCAAAAGAAGGAAGTCTTGAAATGAAACCCTATACCAACATGTCTGACCAGCTCGGTACAGTAAGTCAAATTCCCTCCCATTGTGTAGGAGACCCGAGCCCAGCAGTGGGACGTATGTAGGCTGCGATGATGATGAAATAATAATTTCATTACTCGCTAATTGTTTTATCCCTTCGCTCTTTCATCGTGACGATTCACATTCACCATGCCATCTCTTGCACATGAAATAAGAAACGATTAACGGATAATTTTCGAAAACGGAGCCTGGTATAGTAGGGTCAATTTCGCTCCTAATGAGCCCAATAGTTGGACTTGTTTGAACTGAGTCAGTGATAAATTTTCATTAATTAGGAATTAAAGAAATACATGGATGGTAATAAGCAGAGCGCTAAAGGCTTCAGTGGCGCACAAGAGGTCAGCGGTGAACTGTTGTACGACAAATGTGACATACTCGTTGCAGCCTCTATGGAGAAGAGTATCACCAACGATGTCGCCGCCAAATTGAATTGTAAAGTGAGTCTTTTTAATAATTACTAGCAACCCGCCCTCGCGTCGCTTCGGTTAAAGTGGCCTTACCCGCGTAGTGCCCGTTCCCATGGGAATACCGGGATAAAATATAGCCTATGTTACTCAGGGATAATGTAGCTTTCCAATGGCGAAAAAATTTTTGAAATCGGCACAGTGATTTTTGAGTTTATTCATTACAAACATACACACACACACAAAAATACAAATTTTTCCTCTTTATAATATTCACTAATATTATAAAGAAAAAAAAATTAGATGAAGTAAATCTCCTTTAAGAACGTTATAATAATACGGTCGGGTCCACTCGGCTCTTTGCCGCTGGGCCTAGTGGGTCCATGTGTTCCACGCATTCAAACTACTGAACGCGACTATTTATTATTAATTTATTATTAATGGTAAAAATGAAGCCATTATTAGTAATTTGTATTAATTGTAAATGACCAATGCATGTAAAATGCATAGAATAAATGGGGTATGGTGGCGAAACTATCTAGGTAACTATCCTATTACTCTCTACTCTAATATTTAACACCATGCATCATAAATAATGTGTGGTGACGGAGTAAGGATACAATTCACTACTCCCTATCTTGCCCGAGGATGTCGTAAGGGACGACTAAGGGATTAAATACGCATATAACATCTATTCAAGAGAGGGAAAACTCGAAACAAAACCCTATACCAACCTGTCTGACCAGCATGGTATAGTAAGGTCAATATCCCTCCTATTGTGGAGGAGACTCCATCTAATGCAGTCTGATTTACAATTACATTCTCAAGGAGGGTTTGACGTCAGGCAACCGGCCGGTCATAATACTATTGCCTTTAACTTTTGCATTATGTACGATGAAAGAAGAGTACATATTTAGGCGACCCCAAGTTAGGGATGTGAAAAAATAATCGATTTTTATAATAATCGATTATTACAAAAAAATAATAATTAATAATCGATTTTTACAATCGATTATCAAAATAATAAAAATCGATTGTTAGTCGATTTTTTATTATTCGAAATTTGATCGAAATTAATCGATTATTCACTGCCAGATTTCCTAAAAAAAAGGTCATCACGATTGTTTCATACTATATTTGAAAATAAAGCTCACATTACCTAAAAAAAAAATGGTCATCATAATCCTGTTGAGAGAAAAAATCGATTATTTATTTTTAATTAATCGATTATTTTAAGATCGATTTATTTTACAAAACAAAAATCGATTATTTTCCCTCCAAGTCACATCCCTACCCCACGTAATTGGGATAAGAGTAGGCGGATGATGTTCTTTCACCACCTTTATACAGGGTGTAAGGGGACCGCTCCCGAAAACAAAGACAGGTGATAGTACTAGTCCTACTTGTGGTGATAGGCTAGAAAAAAAATCGATTTGGACGAAAAAAATTTTTTTGTCACAAGGGTTTTTTAGTTTTTTTCACACTACATCGTATTAGGACACTCCCATGTAACCATAATTTCATATAAAAATTCGTGTGTACAAGACCAAAAGAGCTAAATACGCGTTCTACTGAAGCTGAAGAAGCAGTTGCACACAGGAACTGTTTTATTATTGGCAACTGTTTCAAGATTTCCGGCTCATCATTTTGTGATAACCACCATTGTAGTCCGTTTACATTTTTTATTACTTCGTCCGAAAACGTAACTTGCTTAAATGGAGCACTGCGGGCATTTAACTTTATTACTAAAGGTAACAGTCCATTGTTTTCATGTAACTCTTTAATTGTTTCTAAAGCTATATTCTTTTCTTCTGGTGTTAACTGGTATTTTGTTTTTTGTGGATTCAACATATACGCTATAAAATGATATGGCGTTAGTGCTTGCTTATATCGATTATTAAATTGTTGTGTTTTTTGTAATGGTAATTCCACAGATTCATCAAAGATATATTGTAAATGTTTCCACTGCTCTACAGTATCTGCGATAGTAGCATTTTTCCTCTGCACAGTATCAAGAGCAACTGATATAGGTTTTAAAATGTTTAAATAATCTTGCGCTGCATGTTTAATCGCAATATTTGAAACTTTTCGGTAAATAGTAGAATCAATCTCGTTTTTATTTTCTTCGCAGATTTTTAATATGATGTCCCACTGAGTGACATACATCTCTAAGCAGTTGCCAAGGCTATTCCATCTCACATCGTTTGGAAGGACTAAAGCGCTGCCTCCTGCTTGACTGAATTTAGCTCTAGCCAAATGGTTATTTCGAAAATATTTAACAATTTGGACCACATGTTCTATAACGTCTTTAACTTGAAAGTCCTTGCACAGTAAATTAAAAATATGTGCAGAGCAGCCATAAGTTATAACTTTTGCGTTCGTTTTTTCTTCTAATGTTTTTCTCATAAATGTCATATTTGCGGCATTGTCTGTCACAAAAGATTTTACGGTACACTTGTATTTTAATTCACATGAAGAAATCAGGTCACAAACTATTTGAGTTAAATATTCTGAAGTATGTGGATTTCCTGATGTGTCTATAGTTTCGTATAGGAGGGCTTGTCCATCTTCAGTGGTTATCGTTGTGCATATCACTGGTTCGTTGTGCACGTTTGACCACCCATCAATTGACATATTTACGGACTGTCCTGACAGGGAGGAGAAATATTTTTCTTTTTCCTCTTCATAGATTTCGTCCAAAAGACTTGTTGCTACCGTTTTTCTCGAGGGCGGTGTATAACCAAGCCTTAATAACTGAATGGCTTTTTTCACCTCTAAATTCTCAATACATCTGAAGCTCGAATTAGTAGCAAAAGTAGCCTTTGCTATTTGTTTGTCAATTTTATGTTTTTCAGCAGTTGAAGACCGCATTACAAAACTACTCATGGTACTCATGGTAGGCTGAGTTTCGATTGCTTTCTTTTTTTGGACTGGCTCAAAAGTTGTTGGACTTGTTGGTGTTGGTACTTTCGTCATGAGTGAACTACAACTTGAGGCAGATGATGTGCTAGCAAAACTGTCAAGCGACATTCAACTCTCTGGAAAGAGAAAAACATAACTGAAAATTTAAATTGATTAATTATAATTGATGATATATTGATATAGTATTGAATTATTGATTTTAAAGTAAAGTTAAAATGTTCAATAGAGATGTAAAAGCAAATTTATTTTTTTAAGTTGAAAAAATTAAAAATTAAGTAAGTATAGAAGAGTAAAGATAATCTTTAATAATTAACCTGGGAAAGGTCGCGTTAAAAAAGTTACATTAAAGGCCACGCCACGTGTTAGATTTCACCTAACATTTAAAAACAAAAAACAATCGTATATGCCTAAAATATAAATAAAATAAAATTAATAATTTAATTACCTGTATTCCTCTCTTGATAATTACAAACATCGTGGTGTGCTTTAAGTCTTTGGACTAACCCTTGAATATCTTTCTTTCTACAAATAGCCCTACAACCCAATTTATTTGGATTTGTTGTCTTAATATAGAACTGCCATATTGGGTCCTCTTTTCTTCCACTCATTTAATTTATTTATATGTTTTCACTTCACTTAACTAAACTAGCGAAATGCGCGAACGTCAATTTATAGGTTGAAAAGGAAAACAAGCCTCGACACGACACGACAGGAATATTCTTGCAAAAAGCACAACAAACGCGTTCGTGCCTCACTCGGCACTGTATAGTGAGTGAGTGTATAGGACAGAAGGAAAACAAATCGCGACCAGAATTTTCTTGCAAGAAGCGCAACAAATGCGTTATCACAAGTTTTTGAGGCGCAAATCCTTACTAATATTATAAATGCGAAAGTAACTCTGTCTGTCTGTTACGCTTTCACGTCTAAACCACTGAACCGATTTTGATGAAATTTGGTACAGAGATGGACTAAAGCTTGAGAAAGGACATAGGCTACTTTTTATCGCGAAAAAATGGGAATAAGGGGTTGAAATAGGGGATGTCATTTTGTATGGAAATTCGTCATTTTCCATGATAGAATCATGAATCTTTGTATTAAGGCACTTGATAATATATACATAAATATTTGTTCGAGCGTTTTGGAAATTACATTTATATGGGGATGAAATTCAACCCCTAAAAGACAAAAAAGCATAAAGCCGAATCCACTGGGCCTAGAAACGTATTTTTTTTTACACCGTAGAATTTCTTAGGGTACACGAGCTCTAGCAAAGAAATCGCGAAAAATTGGTATAAGGGGTTGAAATAGGGGATGACATTTAGTATGCAAATTTATCATTTTCGATGATAGAACCATGAATCTTTGTATTAAGGCACTTGATAATATATAAATAAATATTTATTCTAGCGTTTTGGAAATTTCATTTATATGGGGATGAAATTCAACCCCTAAAAGACAAAAAAGCATAAAGCCGAAACCACTGGGCCTAAAAACGTAATTTTTTTTTGCACCGTAGAATTTCTTAGGGTACACGAGCTCTAGCAAAGAAATCGTGAAAAAATGGGTATAAGGGGTTGAAATAGGGGATGACATTTAGTATGCAAATTTATCATTTTCGATGATAGAACCATGAATCTTTGTATTAAGGCACTTGATAATATATAAATAAATATTTATTCTAGCGTTTTGGAAATTTCATTTATATGGGGATGAAATTCAACCCCTAAAAGACAAAAAAGCATAAAGCCGAAACCACTGGGCCTAAAAACGTAATTTTTTTTTGCACCGTAGAATTTCTTAGGGTACACGAGCTCTAGCAAAGAAATCGCGAAAAAATGGGTATAAGGGGTTGAAATAGGGGATGACATTTAGTATGCAAATTTATCATTTTCGATGATAGAACCATGAATCTTTGTATTAAGGCACTTGATAATATATATATAAATATTTATTCTAGCGTTTTGGAAATTACATTTATATGGAGATGAAATTTAGCCCCTAAAAGACAAAAAGCATAAAGCCGAAACCACTGGGCCTAGAAACGTAATTTTTTTTACACCGTTGTATTTCTTGGGGTACACGAGCTCTAGCGAAGGATTTTTGGAAAATCACCCTTAAGGGGGTGAAAATCGTATAGCCGAAACTATTGGGGCTAGGAACGTAAAACTATGTATTTCTATGTATTGTGCAATTCTCTTTCTTTTGTTGTAAATGAGCTCTAAGAAATTAGTTTTTGAAATTCAATCTCTAAGGGACTGAAAAATGTATATCCGAAATCATTAGGCCTAGAAACTAGGGATGTGAAAAGATAATCGATTTTTATAATAATCGATTATTAATCGTTTTTTTTTGTAATAATCGATTTTTACAATTGATTATCAAAATAATAGAAAATCGATTATTTTTATAATAAAATCGATTTTCCTAAAAAAAGAAGGTCATCACAATACTGCGTGCAGTATTTCATACTATATTAAAAGGTGAAGCTCACATTTCCTAAAAAAAATCATAATCCTGTTGGGAAAAATGGATTATTTTATAATCCATTATTTATTTATAATTAATCGATTATTTTATAATCGATTTATTTTGAAGAACAAAAAATCGATTATTTAAAAAATCGATTATTTTCCCTCCAAGTCACATCCCTACTAGAAACGTGAAATTTTGTACAAAGTTCTCTTTCTTGGGGAAAGTGCTCACTAAAAAAGAGTTTTTGTAATTTTACCCCTAAGGAGGTGAAAAGCGTAAAACCGATATCACTGAGCCTAGGAACGATCATTTTAGTACACGATCGGCTTTCTTGGGTTACCCCATTATTTTTTCTTAATGCTCGCTTATCAAGATTACTTTGGATCGACCCAATATGTATTCGGTCCTCTGCCATCGTAGATATATTGCAAAGGTTCTTCTAGCAACATTTTATGACCAGCTGCCTGCCAGACGACATAGCTGGCTAGATGACATCACCAATTAGTCCAGGTCAATGTAAATCTTTGTCTTAGTAGTATTTTGCGACACCCACAAACAATGAAAGTGAAAATAATATTCCTAACCGCTACCAGACAGTAAGTTAAAATCAAGATATTAATCCAATTTTCTATTTCTGCCAGAAATAAAAAAATTTGAAGCGTCTATTTGTTGTCAAAATAATAGGTTTTATTTATGATCACACAATTATTTGCACGATACCTGTCTAAAAAACCGGCCAAGTGCGAGTCGGGGTCACGCACGAAGGGTTCCGTACCATTATCTATAAAAAAGGGGAAAATTGCGTTTGTTGTATAGGAGCCCCCTTAAATATTTATTTTATTTTGTTTTTAATATTTATTGTTATAGCGGCAACAGCAATACATAATTTTTAAAAAATTCAACTGTCTAGCTATTGCGGTCCTTGAGATACAGCTTGGTGACAGACAGACGAACAGACAGACAGCGAAGTTTTAGTAATAGGGTTCCGTTTTTACCCTTTGGGTACGAAACCCAAAAAACGGCTCAATTTTTTTTGTCTGACTATTCGATACGGGTAATCTTCAAAACGGCTGGACCGATACTGATAATACTTTACCACCAGGTCTACCAAGCCTTACATAAGGAATAACTTAGGCTATATTTTATCCAAGGCTATATTTTATCCCGGTGCGGCTGGAGCAACTGTGAGAATTTAATCGATTTCAAAATTATTTGACTAACGGAAAGCTAATTTTAAGCGAGTAACATATTTAGGTTTTATTCCGTGTGATGACGGAGTAAGAATACAATTCACCACCCCTCTCTTACCCGTGGGTGTCCTAAGAGACGACTCAGGGATATATTACGCATATGACATCTATGCAAGAGATGGAAAACTCGAAACAAAACCATAGGGTTTTGTTTCGAGTTTTGAGAGTTGGTATAGACCAACCTGCTTGACCAGCATGGTTATAGTAAGGTTAATTTCCCTCCTACTATGGAGGAGGCACTAGCCCAGCAGTGGGACGTATATGAGACGAAATGATGATGAACATATTTAGGCTATTTTTTTATCCCAATATTCCTACGGGCCCGGGCACAATGCGGGTGAAATCGCGGACATTTAATGGATATAAAAATTAATTTACGAATGAAAATCTACATTATCAGCGAATAACAAATAAAGGCTATTTTCATCCTGGTGTTTGCCCCGAACGAGAACTCTGCGAGAGAAACCGGTGGATGTTGACCAATTTTTAAAATTCTTTCAACAATAGGAAGCTACGTTATCAGCGAGTAACATAGGCAATTTTTAGCTTGGATATTTGTATGGGATTTGTTAGTATAATTTTTTTTTCACCTATGTAAACTTATAATATCAGCGAGTAACATAGGCAATTTTTATCTCGGCATTCGCATGGGAATGGGGTCTACGTGGGTGAAACTACGGGAGTTTGATCAATATTATTCTTTTTCACCAATGGAAACCTATCATAGATAATGTATTATCAGCGACTGGCCATATTTATCATCGTCTTTCCACGTGAATTTGAACTACAAGGGTGGAAGTAATATTCAAATATAAAAATTTGTGAAGTTATTTGGACCTTTCTTACTCGATCACGCGTAAACTGTTGACCAGATTTGGATGAAAATTGACACACAGATAGAGTATTTCTTAAATTAAGAAATATCATCATCGTCATCATCGCAGCCCACATACTTCCCACTCTTGGACTCGGGCCTCCTCCATAATGGGAGGGAATTTGACCTACTATACCATGCTGGTCAGATATGTTGGTATAGGGTTTCATTTTTCGAGCTTTCCTTCTCTTGCATAGATGTTATGTGTATACATCCCATAGTCGTCTTATACGACATCCACGGGCAAGATAGAGAGTGGTGAACTGTATTCTTACTCCGTCACCACAATAACACAATAAAAAGAAATATGCAAGCCAACTTTTACGCGGGCGAAGCCGCGGGCAAAAGCTAGTTGTATTATAATTTTTAGACTTATACATTAAGTGTGCTGTGTGGTAGCAGCTTCGAATACTACCAACCCTTGCTTTGCTCGTGAATGTCATAAAAGACGACTAAGAGCCCTAGATTGACCCGGACCAACTTCATCTGGTACCATTTGGGTCAACGATTACATTCCCAAGGTGGGTTGACGTCAGGCAGGCGGCCGGTCATAAAAGTCATTGCCAAAACTTTTTGCAATGTGTCAAAACAGATGACATATTGCGTCGAACCCCAAGTAATTGGGATAAGAGCAAGATGATGATGATGATACATTAAAATAATTAACAATAATTTCAAAGAATCAAAATGTTCAAATTTTATGTTCAAATTTAAAAAATCAAATAAATCATGATTTTTTTAAAAAAATCAATGGTTTTTGATTTTTTTAATAAAAATCAGATTTTGCCCAACCCTGCTTATATGTAAGCTGTGTTCTTATTCTAGATTATAGCAGAAGGCGCGAACGGTCCTACTGTCCCAATGGCAGATCAGACGTTACAAGACAAGAAAATTTTAGTGCTACCTGACCTTTTAGTTAACGCTGGTGGGGTCACTGTCTCTTATTTTGAGTTCTTGAAGAACCTGAACCACGTCAGTTTTGGCAAGCTCAGCATCAAGTTTTGGAGGGATTCGAATACCGCACTATTGGGTAACGTTTGCTGCTTATTGCCAAACATTTATTATAGCAAAAAACCTTTCGTGTAAATTTAGAGATGTTATGATATTGAGTTTCGAATCTGGAGATGGATTCGAATATTATAATAACATTAAATTGGCTTCGGTTACAGTTCCTCGTCATCATCATCATTCAACTTTTTGCTGTCGGCTGCTGGACGTAGCGTATCAACAGATTATTGTGTCAGATTTCGACATTTTGTATATCTCTTATGACACCTAAGTGTAAGAGATGGGTGGGTCAATTCTTACTCCGTCACCATACGGAAACGTGAAGCAGTAGACTACACTCCCTTTCACTTCGTAGTAGAATAAGCTATTCAGCTATTCCCCAGACTAGTGTGCTTTCAAATGATAAGACGGTAATCATAAGCTTCAGTATAAACTATTTTTCAAGTAGTAGAAATAATCTAGACAATTATTTTAGACTCCGTTGAGCAATCGTTGAAGAAGGCACAAGTGAATGCGAAGATGGAGGCGTCTCCGTTGTTCCAGACCATGATGTGTGGCGCGAATGAGAAGCTCATTGTCAACTCTGGACTTGAATATTCTGTCACCAACGCTGTTGAGGTTTACACTATGTTTATATTACTAGTTTTACCATAGGATAACGACGAAAAAAAAATTAATTTATTATTATCATCACAGTTCACGCAAGTCCCACTGTTGGGCTTATTGTCCACTGTTGTTTGGGAGAAAAATTGACCTACTATACCACGCTGACCAGACGTGTTGGTATAGGGTTTTGTTTAGAGTTGTACTTCTCTTGCATAGATGTTATATGCATATTATATCCCTTAGTCGTCTTTTACGACACCCACGGGCAAGAAATTGAATGGTGAACTGTATTCTTACTCCATCACCACATGAAAAACAGCGGCAACTATAGGATAACAGCGAATAAAAAATTAATTCATCATCGTAGGTCACAAACGTCCCACTGTTGGGCTTGAGCCTCCTCCACAATGGGAGGGCAATTGACCTACTATAACAGACTCGAATCGAATTTCGAGTTTGCCTTCTATGGATAGATTTTATCTGCATATTATATGTATAATCCCTCGAAAAATCTGTTAAATAGAAATTGTAAAAGATTATTATTGATTAGATTTATTGCTAAGATTATTGTGTTGATTATTAAATTGAAATTATAAATGATTACAGAATATCATTCGAGCTAACAAGAAATTTAATCTGGGCTTGGACATGCGGACGGCTGCGTACATCACAGCTATTGAGAAAATATTTGTCACTTTTGATGAGCACGGCTTGGCTTTATAAAATCGCGTTAATACAGTCATTTTTACATAGAATTATTACGCAGTTACTTTACTTTTTAATTTTATTTTCTAAGTACTTAGATGCCCAGTCTTTTAAGTGCAAATAGTATTTTTTCTGTTATTCTTAAATATTAACGTATTTCTATTTTCAAAAAATATCTAAATTTAGCACATTGTATTTTAAACGTAACGAATGAAAATGCCTGTCGTTTATTTTTATTTATTATGATTTTCATTGTTGTTATGCTTTAGTTTGTTTTTATCGTATAGTTTTCATTATACGCTTTACGAAATATAGTCTAATAAAGACAAAACACTATACCTACACCTCTTAGATGAAATATAGCTTTATAGAAGAAGTATAGCATTACACGCCTTATAGGCTAAGTATAGTATTATACGCCTCACAGGCGAAGTGTAGCATTATAAGCCTTAAAGACGAAACATAGCATTGTACGCCTCATAAGCGAACCGTAGCATTATACGCTTTATATACGAAACATAGCATTGTATGCCTTATAAACGAAATGTAGCAATTTACGCCTTATAGACGAAACTTGGCATTGTATGCCTTAGAGACGAAATGTAGCATTATACATTATAGACGAAATATATAATTGTACGCCTTAGACGAAATGTAGCCTATTGTTAATGAAAAACGAATATTCTAAGTATTTTATTCTGATTTATATAAGTTTAATTACTATAAAAACATGTTTGACATACGTAATTCTGTTATTAATTTTAAATGTTTACTTATTTTGTTAAATATAATTAAATTGAATACTTTCAATTAAATTCTCTCAATTAATGATGGCGGCGATGTGTCAAATGTCGAAGGAGCATCGGGAAGGGACGGTATCTGAAAGGGCATCCCGTCGGGGTAGCCTCAGTCAATTCGGAACTAGGTACCAGTGGTCGGCCCACTGGCAAAGATGTGGGAATACTATGGGTTATGGGGCCACGCGCCGCCCCGGACGAAGTGAACAGCGTGTGTGCTGGTCATGGCCCGTCCAAAAAAGGGGTGGGTGTCCCTAATAATTACGAGATTGGACAACAGTACACTTCAATTCTTCAAACTTTATGACTGAGCAACTGAGATTCCCTATACAGTAGACCCACGGTAATCCAGCCTCTGTTTAATCCGGCACCGCTTGTAATGCGACAACTCTAGTTAGTGAATATTTTTTCGTCAACTTTTGCTAACGTAAGTTATGCATGATTGAACATGTTACAACTTGTACGCGGCATTACTATTGTGCTCTTAGAATAATAACGTATAGAAGGTAAGTTAGCGCACAAAAAATGAAGCATTTCAATTGGAGCCTAATGGAGCTTACGCCGGAACCGTTTCGTAATGTACAAGTCATTGTACTGCACGTATGTACGCAACTCTTTAAATAGGTAATTATGACGGTTTGTGCATTCAAATGGTGTCATAACACATTTGAAAAACTTAAGTGTTTTTAAAATATTATAACACAAGAGCCTGTGGACGCCAGACCTTCGTGATTTTATTAAGGCTGAAATTTTGTCAGCGCATGCTCCCAACACAGGTAAGAACGGTGGCCCATTATGAAGTTTGGGTTACAGTGACTTTGGCAGATAAAAGGTACCAAAGGTGGTAAAATACCGATCTATTTTCTTCAAATTATTAAGCGTGATTTTTTGATATTACCTTCAGAACGTTATTAAAAATCACGTTATTCATTGCCAGACACTTAACATGGTGGCAACCCCTTGCCAGACACCCTTAACGTTCATGAAATTATAATTCTACTTACGTTATACATAGTATAAAAGCTATTATTATATATAATACTTAGGTAATGAGTAGATAATGTTTCCTCAGTAGCCAGACATTTTTCATAGTTCCAAACCCTTGCCAGACAAAGATGTAGGGTAGCTGTAGGAGCGAGCGCGAGACAGTAGATATATACATGGGTGAGTGCGAGTGAGATGCACTTATATTCTTTAATATTTAGTACACGCTTATAGCAACTAAAATAATGCTATCTTCAAGTATTATCAATTTAATAATAATTATTAATTATAAGAACAATATTATTAATACTATGTTATAATGTAATAGCTGATTTTATATATAATACTAGCAACCCACCCTCGCTTCGATTTGGTTACAGTCGCCTTACCCGCGTAGTTCCCGTTGGCATACCGGGATAAAATATAGTCTATGTTACTCAGGAATATTGTAACATTCTAATGATGAAAGAATCCGTCCAGTAATTTTTGAGTTTATTCGTAACAAACATACAACATTTTCTCTTTATAATATTAGTGTAGATTACACACCCTTAGAGGGTGAAAATTAAAAAATGCTGAAACACGTGTTTATTTATTTAATAAAAATAAATAAACACGTGTTTCAGCATTTTTTTACAATTTAATGAAAATCGATGAAGATTTTTTTCTTGTTTTACAAACTTTGCTACTGCGGTTTACCTCTTTATGGGTTGAATTTCAAAAAACCATTTCTTAGTGAGTTTCAACGCCACGAAAAGAAACTACTGTCAAAATTTCATGTTTCTGACTTCAATAGTTTCGGCTCTGTGATGAGTCAGTAAACTAACATCTTTCTACCTATTCTACACTCTTAAAGGATGAAAATGGACAAACGCTGAAACACGTGTTTATTTATTTTTATTGAAGAGTATTTGTGCTTAATTTGAAGACAGTAGCTAAAGATTTTTTTTTCTTTCCATACAGATTTTGACGTTGCGTTTCACCCCCTTAAGGGTGGAATGTCAAACAATCTTTTCTTAGCGGGTGCCTACTTCATGAAATGAAACTACAGTCCAAATTTCATTTTTCTAGCTTCAGTAGCTTCGGCTCACCCTGTTCCTTTATTTGTATATTATTGTTAACGCCCCTGCAACACCTCTTGTAGGTGGCATTTCGGAAAATCCGTTCTTAGTGGACCTCTACTCGATGAAAAGAATATTCCATGGGTAATGACCCAAGTATTATATATAAAATCAGCTTTTATACTATGTATAACGTAAGTAGAATTATAATTTCATGAACGTTAAGGGTGTCTCGCAAGGGGTTGCCACCATGTTAAGTGTCTGGCAATGAATAACGTGATTTTTAATAACGTTCTGAAGGTAATATCAAAATATCACGCTTAATAATTTGACGAAAATAGATCGGTATTTTACACACCTTTGGTACCTTTTATCTGCCAAAGCCACTGTAGTCCAAACTTCATAGTGGGCCACTGTTCTTACCTGTGTTGGGAGCATGCGCTGACAAAATTCCAGCTTTAATAAAATCACGAAGGTCTGGCGTCCACAGGCTCTTAGTCTATTACTTTTAAAAGTATTTCGACGATTTATGTTAATAAAAACAAAATTTGATTTCATAGTTTGTATGGTGGTGTGCGTGTGTACGTGTGTAATCGTCGGCGCGCCATTAGTATTTTTAGATTCATATTTCGAAGTATTGACACTATCCTTCTATACGTTATTATTCTAAGATTGTGCTCTTGTTTTGATTTTGATTGTTTAGTTTGAATTTAACATGCGTTCATAGTTTAATATTTCATTGTATATTACGTATACGTACCTGTCGGATTACAAGGTACTCTTTTGTAAAAAAAGCCGAACTATATTCTTGGGCAGTACTCTATAATCCGACAAATTCAATCGGACGTGCCGTGCAAAACGTTTGTCGGATTACCGATGGTCCACTGTACATCTGCCAAGCGAGGTCTTATGCCATTCTCTACCCTTAGGGAGACCTATATTTAATAATGGACATAACGCTTATGGATAATAACTAACAATAATATCATTTCAGCTTGTATATGTCTCGCTGTTGCCTTCTCTATAATGGGATCGGAATTACCCTACTATTCCAAGCTGGTCAGATGTGTTGAAATAGGGTTTTGTTTCAAGTGTTTCTTCTCTTAATAATATACAAAAATAAAACTTTAAAACCAAATAACATTTATTTACATATTATTTTATTGAATTATTAGGAAATAACTATCTTAAAATTATTATTCTACTTTTCTTAATTTTTATTTAATAGAACACATTTTAGTAGGAATTCTGTGTACGGACGAACCCAGATTCCTCACCCCACTCCTTTCAGATAAAAAACATATCAGACACAAGTAGAAAAACATCGGCGAATTAAAAATCAAACACGACAAAACCCATAAAAATTGTTTTATTTCATGTTTAATATTCGTGTAAATATCAAAATCTAACCATGTGCTAACGGAGTAAGAGTTCAACACTCCCTATCTTACCCGAGGGTGTCGTAAAAGACGACTAAGCCATATAATATGCATATGACTTATGTACGAGAAGGAAAATTAGAAATAAATCCCTATACCAGTTCATCTGCAGCCTTCTGCGAGGCAGTAGTCTCGCGGAAGGAGGCGTCGGCTCGCGCGCGCGAGGAAAGCAGCCTCGACGAAGCGACCCGCCGCCGGCGAAAGGGGCGGCGTAGGCGCGATTACCTGCGCCTCATGCCGCCCTAGCCGAGGCCGCGGGTGACGTGACTAGGGAATTAGTCCGTCACCCGCCAAGAGGCCGACCGAGTGAGGAAAGACTGACGTCCTCCCCGAGGAGGGGACGTCGTTCGATGGGAGGGTACCCCACTAGGGTGTATGTCGTCGAGCCGACCACTGACGACAAGTAACCCTGCTCCGGTGGTCGGTCCAACGACGAAGGCGACGTGGTGTTCGGTTGGGTTGCGGATGTGCGTGCTTACGCCCCTCTGTCGCCCCGAACGGAGTGGTGCGAGGAGTGCGCCGACCGCGAGCCACCCCAAAAAAGTTCCTCTGATCAGATCCACAGTTCATCTGATCAGTCTGTAGATCGATTTCCCTCCTACTATGAGGAGACTCGGTCAGCAGTGGGACGTATAGAAGCTGTAATGAAACATCAGAAATAACTATCATTTCAGCTCATATACGTCCCACTGTTGGGCTTGAACCTCCTCCACAATAAAGAGGTAAATTGACCTTACTCTATACAATGCTGATCAGACAGATTGGTATAGGGTTTAATTTTGAGTTTTTCTTACATAGATGTTATATGCGTATTATATCCCTTAGTCGTCTTTTACGACATCCACGGGCGAGTGGTGAATTGTATTCATACTCTGTCATCACACGGAATACAACTGTATTATCAGTCAACTTTAATAAATTAGAAACAAATATATTACCTGTTTTCCGTATGGTGACAGAGTAAGAATACAATTCACCATTTCCTATCTTGCTTGTGTCATAAAATCGACTAAGCGATATAATATGCATATAACGTCTATGCATGAGAAGGAAAACTCAAAATAAAATCCTATACCAACCCGTCTCTTCAGCATGGTATAATAGATTAATTTCTCCTATCGTGGAGGCGACTCGAGTCCAGCAATGAGTCTTATATCAGTTAAGATTAGATGATGATTATTACCTATAGTAGATCATCATCATCTTGGCCCACAAGTCCCACTGTTGGGCTCGGGCCCCCTCGACAATGGTAGGGAAATTAACCTACTATACCACACTGGTCAGACGTGTTGGCATAGGGTTTTTTCGTTTTTCCCTTCTATACGTTTATCTGCGTATTCTAATCCCTCAGTCTTTTACGATACCCCAGAGGGTGCCACTACCAGTTGTCTGTCCGTCAACGGATTAGTGTCACTACGGGTGAGCGATCCCGGACTGCTCTAGCTGCTGCTGTCGTCTCTATCCTATACCCCATGACAGTAGTATTCTTAACCCACTTTATCCCATAGGTATCCACCATATCCCCATCCTTTATCCCCAGTAACGAATTCCTGAGGAGGGTTGGCGTCAGGCAGGCGGTCGGCCATAAAAAAAATAGCCGTATCTTTTACAACATGGTTTTATATGGAGGCTAGAAGGTAAAAACATGTTGTGCCGATCCCACTTAGCGTGGGATGAGGGCAGGCAAATGATAAGTCTTTTACGATACCCACGGATGATATGGGGTGGTGAATTGTATTCTTACTCCGTCACCATACGGGTTTATATAGTAGATGGTAAGTGGCAATCGCCGTTCAATAATAAACGTTACTAGAAGCACAGGCAAGTAATCAATCCTCCCTTTATGTTCTAGCATGTTCTCTG
Source organism: Lymantria dispar (assembly GCA_032191425.1). Taxonomy (NCBI): domain Eukaryota; kingdom Metazoa; phylum Arthropoda; class Insecta; order Lepidoptera; family Erebidae; genus Lymantria; species Lymantria dispar. The sequence continues at coordinate 2,545,917 of CM063449.1, forward strand.
TTATCCTTAAACCAAGCAACGGTATCATGTATAGCCTTTTCCAACGGTGTAAACTGGAATTCCTTGTGTAAACTCCGTAATTTTTTATTGGAAGCAGTCTTCTTATACTGTCCGTCTGCTTTGCTTGTATCGTATACAATCTCACCAGAGAATCGATGGGCTTTCTTTATCATTTCCGCTACTGAACTTATGGACACCTCATCGTCTTCATCAACTGGAATATAGAACAATAAGAATTAACTACAAAGAGATTTTCCATATGGTAATGGAGTAAGAATACAATCCATCAACACCTCTCTTACTGGTGGATATCGTAAAAAAGGACTAAGGCATTAAAATACACAGATAAACTCAGAGAAGGTAAACAAGAAATAAAACCCTATACGAATCTGTCTCACCAGAGCGGTATAGTAGATCAATTTCCTTCCACTCAAGAAGACATATTTACTCAACGGATCTTTTTGAGACACACATTGTCATTAATATAAAAAAATACATTTAACTCACAAAAAAGGAATGTTCTCAACTGATAGCCCTGATGACCCTGACAACTGATTGACCCACAATAATTAATAAAGATAATTTTATAAATCAAAAAACCTTATAGTAAAACAAAGTAAGCCGCATCTAAAAATAAAAATCAATATTAATTTAACATTATGTCCTCTGAGTTTTCTTGCCGGATCTTACTCAGTTCGCGTTCCGATCAAATAAACAAATTGTAATAATAATTACCACAAATTTTAATGTTGAATAATTACTAATCATAAACAATATAATTTTTTCATATAGAATCATTTTATTTTATTTTTTTATTTTATTTTATTATATTTGGGATAACAACAGTCGTTACAAATGCATATAACATAAAATAAAATTACTAACTAGTAGGACCAATTACAGTTATCCACATTGTTTATAAAATTTATCGTGAACAGACTAGTTATTATGTAACATACATTACTAAGCAGAGAAAAAAAAAATACGGTAGTTACATACTGAAACAGTTCCACAAATCAATGACTATCCAAGTACTCACCATTATTTTAATATCCGATAGCGCTTACAGCGCTCGGTGTGAACTTGCACTCAGGAGGCGCAATGGTAGGTAATTGTCAAATCAACAAGTTAATTACATTTACATATGTTGATCTATTTATGCAAGTTAAACGATTATATTATAAGAGTGACTGTCCGACCATTGATTACATAATTATATTCTTTATTTATTCTTAACAATATTATAAATGCGAAATTAAGTTTGTTTGTTACGCTTTCACAATTAAACCACCAACCGATTTCTAAAATTCTGTCACCAATTGAAAGCCATAATATCAGGGAGTAACACAGGCCACATTTCATCCCAACATTCGCAGGGTAATGTGAACCACGCGGGTAAGAATACCGAAACCGAAGCGAAGCGAGGGCAGACTGCTAGTATTTATTTAATAAGGCAACAAGTACATTTGTGTTATTTAAGCGAGAGCGAGAGTTATAATGATACAATAAGTTAACCACTATTGGTAATGAGTTTTTTAATATTTTGCATATCATTTTTTTTTTACTGGCAATACATTTGTACCAAAAATGTGGGTCATAATAACTAATTTTCTGTAGCGGGTAGATAATTATAAAAATTTGTAATAACGTTGACTTGTTTGGACGTCAGACATCTTAGTTCGCCCGTGACCATGAATGCTGTAAAGTATTCGAAACGTCGAGCAATCGTAAATCAAATACAAACGCGATATAATCCGTAAAAGTATTTTTAAATCCAAAGAGACCACCACAAGACTGCATGATACTGTGAGCACTTATTGTATAGATTTGACCCACAATAATAATAGTTAAAGATAATTTTATAAATCAAAAATCTTTTAGTAAGACAAAGTAAGCCGCATCTAAAATTAAAAATCAATATTAATTTTGCATCATGTCCCCTGAGTTTTCTTGCCGGATCTTCCTCAGTGTGGCCGCGTTCCGATCCGGTGGTAGTATATTAGTTTTGTTAGTTTTAAAACAACAAATTGTAACAATAATTGCTAGAAATTTAATAATTAATAATTACTAACCATAAACAATATAATTTTTTCATATAGAATCATGTTCTTCTTACACTGGCAATAAATTTGTACTAAAATGTGGGTCAAAATTTAATAAATTTATAACTAATTTTCTGTATCGGGTAGCATGAATGCTGCAGTGTTCGAAACGTCGGGCAATCATAAATAAAATACAAACGCGATATATTCCGTAAAAGTAGTTTTATTTACAAAATTAGTTTTATTTACATGTGTAGTACTCGCATAAACATTAGATATCATTATGATACCCTTAGCTAATATTCTTTATCATAATCACAGCTCATATAGGCCTCATTACTGGGCTTGAGCCTCCTCCATAATAGAAAGGAAATTGACCTACTAGTCAGGAGGATTGGTATAGGGTTTAATTTCAAGTTTTTCATCTCATACACAGTTGTTATACACACAATATATGCGGCTTTTACGACACCCACGAACAAGGTAGTGGATAATGAGTGATGAATTGTATCCTTCACCACATGGTACAGTTAATGTTAAGTAAGCTTAATTAACATACCTGACAATATAATAGGCTCGACGCTCTCATAGTTCCTGAGGACCCAGATGAACAGTCTAGCCAAGTCCAAGGAGTATATGAACTGACGAAGTGGCTTGCCACTACCCATCACAGAGAATGTTGTATCGCCTGAAAGAATATTCTATTATTTAACTTATAAATTAAACTTCTCCAAATATAACTTATCATTTGCGCCTGATGCCGCTTAGCAGAGGCTGCGGGTGTCCGGACCGGGAACTTTAGTCCGACACCCGCGGAGAGGTTGACCTCACGACGACGACCGACCGGGAAAGTGATGTTGATGGGAGAGGGTACCCCTCAGTGTATTCTGTCGGGCCGACCACTGACGACAAAGAACTCTGCATCGGTCGGCCCAACGACGAAGGCTACGTGCTATCGGGTGGGTTATGGAGTCGCGTGCCGCCCCTCTGTCGCCCGAGACAGAGCTGGGCGGCAGGAGCGCTGACCGTTGCCCACCAAAAAAAATATATAACTTTTCATTATCATCATCCTACTTTTATCACAATAACTTGGGGTCGACACAAAAATCATCACCTGATCTGTTGGGCTTGAGCGCTTCCTCCACAATAGGGGGACAATGATCTACTACAGCACCGGTGTACTACACACCGCTGATGAGATTGTTTGTTATAGTATTTTATTGCCATATTTCCTTCTCTTGCATAGATGTTATAGGCATATTTTTTTTTATTTAAGACAACACCCTGCACTAAGGAAATAATCCTTGTATTGCGGGGGACTTTACAAACATATAATTAACGGACACAAATTACATCCAGACTCAGAACAACAATTTGTGGATCGCAGTGTTTTTTTTTTTTTTTTATTTCAAACGGTGGCAAACGAGCAAACAGTACACCTGATGGTAAGTGTTGCTGCCGCTTCATAGACCTTTACAGGGTTGCTGCCTACCGCGAAGAAAGTGAAGGGAGTGTGAATGCGTGCATTGAGGCTCGGTGATACCAAGAGCACCACCAAAACCCTCCACACACAAACACCCTCAGAAAGTTGGGTTTCCGGCTCTCTCGCTCACCGAACGAAGCGCAGTAACAAATTGCTACTACTCAGACGTCGATTTTCTGCGAGAGTGTGGTACTACCCCGGCGGACCGGCCCGCAGCTGTAGACAGATAACTGTCGACAGTGTGGTCCTACCACTAATAATTGTCCCGCGTGGGATTTGAACCCCCGACACTGGCGCTGTAAGTCGCTAACTTAACCACTACGCCATCTGTGCAGTCAATTTAAAACCTTAATTGTCTTTTACGACATCCACAGACAAAATAGGAAGTGATGAATTGTATTCTTACTGCTTCATCACATATATTTTTCATCGTACATATTACAAAAGTTTTTGACAATAATTTTATGGCCAGTCGCTTGCTTGACGTCAACTCTCCTTGCGAATATAATTGTTGCGCTGACGTCATTAGATGCAGGACTGCTGATATTTTTAAAAATACCGTTTTCTAATATATCGATATTTTTAAATATATCGATATCAGAGTTCGATATAACGAAAAAAAATATCGATATTTTTCCACATTATTATTATTTGTATCTCCTTTAGATCTTCTCTAGGGAAGATCCCGTGAATCATTATTATTAGCTTCGTTCTTTGCAGGGTTTCCGTGATGAGCTTTTTTTTATCTAAATTCTAGGCGTAAATGATAACTTATCATCAATTTCATGCCGGCATTGTGACAGTAGATTCTAACTATATATAACTGCCAATAATGTTCAAGATATTGTTGCAATGAAAAGTATTGGCAGAGTCCTTTTCTATGCCTCCGAAAACTTCGCACGCACACCCGCAACCCATCCACGATGCACGTCGTCTTCGTCGTTGGGCCGACCACCGAAGCAGGGTTACTTGTCATCAGTGGTCGGCCCGACGGAATACCCCCTATTTGGGATACCCTTCCATCGACCAACGTCCCCCCTCGGGGAGGACGTCGGTATTTCCTCACGCGGTCGGCCTCTCGGCGGGTGACGGACTAATCCCCGGTCACGTCACCCGCGGCCTCGGCTAGGGCGGCATGAGGCGCAGGTATTCGCGCCTACGCCGCCCCAGTCGCCGGCGGCGGATCACCTCATCGAGGCTGCGCTCCTCGCGCAGGCGATCCGCCGCACTATGGTCAAGCCCCATACAAAGCCGTCTCAAAACCATTTCATGTGAAAGGCGTTGTAATAGAATAAAATTAATAAATTAATATAGTCTAATAAATAAGCTTTCTTTTCGCAATTATTTAGTTTTTTTTAGTTAATCATAATGTATATAAATAGGCATCAAAGCTAACTCATGCTTAATAACGTACTTTTGACGCAATACGTTACTACAATTCAACGCCACATTACTCAGAAGTTTTTCATATAAATATACAAGTATTATACATTTTTGGAATGCTTATGATCTCCTCATAACGTTTCATAATTAATATTATAAATATTGGTTTAATAAAATACAATTAACCAATATAGTTTAAGATGGTATATTTTTAGTGTTCATTTTTTTTTAACGAGACTTTTACCCTTTACCGCTGCTTGCCGCTGTCGAGATGTTTATTGTTTTAAGATCTTTATACAGTAGTAAATGCAAGGCAAAAAAAAATTTTGCCCATACTTGCCCCTTTTTACACACGGGGCCAAAACATATCGCGTAATAAAAAAAAATTATCAATTTTGTTTTATCTTTCATAAAATTATTTTGTATCTATTAAGTTCGAATTGATTACAGTGCAGTTTTTGTGGTTTTGATACAGTTTTAACCACTTTATTTGATAAAATATGGTCACTTATTATCTATTAAGGTCAAATTGAAAACAGGTTATGGGAAGAGTGCAAATTAGTAGTTTTTGCACATATCACTATTTCATTAGCCTATAAAAGGAAGGCGAACCTTGAAACATTCTGAGTTGTTGGTTAGACATTCAGTTGCCCTAAAAAGCAGAAGCACTTATTTTCAAATATTGGCAGAAGTTGACTGATTTGAAAAATGGGTGAATTTGTTTGTAGCAAACGAGAGTTGTGCAATTTATTGATAAATGGTCATAACATAGAAGACTACATACAAGAAAATTTCAATCTGTCACCAGAGGATATGGCTACTGTGGTCTCCTACATTCAAAGAAACTTGTTATCTAAATGTAACGAACGCTGGAGAAATGCATCTCGAATAAAAGAACGCTTTGAAAGTAAGAACGCCAACTGGTTAGATGGTCAATTTCGTGTTCCACTAGAGTGTCGAGTCACAGTTACTGACCCTAAAACGCCTGGAAGTGGTGGTGGTGGCAGACCTTCGAAACCATACGAAGCATCTTCAGAAAAAACAAAGAAACGAAAAAACATAGAATTGATACAAGAGTACGGACTGGACTGTGTGCTCAATGCATATGCTCAAGAGTTACGGTCTATGGGTGAGACGGAGGAGGCTACAATCGTTAATATTATACGAACTTCATCAAGAAATGATAAGAACAAATTTCTTAAATACATAACTGAGAACCCTGAAGACGTTACACCTTTTACAAAGGAAGAAGCACTACGGACATTTATTGACTTAGACCTTAACAAAGAACAGTATGGGAAACTTCGACTTTGTTTGAAGGACAAAAACTGCTCAGTGTTTCCTTCTTATCCAACTTTACTCGAAGCGAAGAAGATGTGTTACCCACCAGATTCGAGCATAACCATTACTAACATAAGTGCAAAAGTGAATCTGCAAGACTTGTTAGATCATACTGTGGCACGTATATTACAAATTGGTTCAGTTTATAAAAACGGTTTAAGAAAGTTGAAACTATTCTGTAAATGGGGTTGTGACTAGTGTTGCCCAAATGCAAGACCAAGACGAGACTTGGACCAGTCTTGGTCTTGGTCTTGCAACATCACACCTGGTCTCGTCTTGGTCTTGGTCTTGCGCACCCGAGTCTTGGTCTTGGTCTTGCGCACCCGAGTCTTGGTATTGCAGCAAGAGTCTCGCAAAGTTTTGCAGTTAGAATAACGTAACAGTAATTTATCATGGCAATGAAAAATCCAACTAAATTAATCAAATGTCCTATCCTATCTATCCATCTGCTAGCCTATAGTTCACTATTGAATACAATACTTACCACTGGAGAAAATTACTCTTCTATTCCCCTGGTGTTCCATTAGACAGCGTTACTACTCTTATGACAGGACTTTCGACCCTATTTTCTTAAGACGTCACCACACGAGGCAGTTGATACAATAAATTTTATGTCATTTTATAATCAATGCGATATTTTACAATTAATGCGATTGTTTATATTCCCCTTCAAGTTAAGTGGTATGTATCTATTGTATTTCCAGTTTAGTTACTGATACTCTGGATACTTGAAAAAACCTGTTGCTCTATTGCCTATATAAATACTTTGGCCGCTGGATCCATGTAGCTCTTAATATACTATTTATTCAAGAACATATAAAACTGATTTAAAATTTTATGGTTTTAATACTTGTAAAATGTATGATATTCGTCGTCATCGTCACAGCTCATAAAAGTGCCACTGCTGGACTTAAGCTTCCTTCCAGTAAGAGGAAAATTGATCTACTGTACCACGCTGGTCAGACATGTTGGTACAGGGTTTTCTTTCTAGTTTCACTTCTCTTGCACATATGTTATATACACAGGGTGTATCAGGTTATAGGACAACTGTTCATGTATGTTGTAGTTCAACAGTCATAGATCATAATTAGAATGTATATTACACAAAAACGATATAACGTAAAAGTTATAGTGATTACAAAAATGTGTGTCTAAGAGTTTATGCCTTAAATTTTATGCATTATGTAGGTATGTACAGACAGGATATATGTAAGCATGTAAAATTTCGACAGTATAAATAGGTATTAGATTTGCGCGAACCTTTCAATGGTTACGTAGGTACAAAGGCGACTCATCAACGGTCATCGGCCGATCAGCTGATTTATGTTAAAGCGAAGTTTGTCTTGCTTATGCAAACGTAATCATTGATTTATTCAAATTCTAATGAACATTTAACAAAATACGAATATGTTGCAGATTAAGTATCATTCCTTTATACATTTTAATCAATTTACACGAAAAAACGATGACAAAATTGAGAACTTACATGTCTCTCAATTCATTAACGAATCGGTAATTTTATTTCAATTTTTTTTCATGGGTTTCTAACACCATTGCCCGATCCGATTTGATACGACATCCACGGGTAAGAGAGTGGTGAATTATATTCGTACTCTGTCTTTTTTTTTGTGTGTGTGTAGCTGTTGGTCGCAGATGACCTTGACAGCTTAACGCGATCAATGGGTGAGCGCTGATGGCTCTCAACCCGGTAAGTAAGTTAAGCGAACATCGCCCGAGGGCTCCCCCCTGTGGGGAACGGACCTCGGCTCGGGGCGTCGCTGAGAGCAAAGTGGGCGTGGCCAAGTTTAGGTTAATGACTTTTACGCGGCGCGGTTTTCGACCTCGACGGTGAGGCCGATACCGCGGAGTTTTATCTGTTATCGCTGCGCGAGCTGTGTAGGTCCTTTCTTGGGCGATCATAATAGCGTCATCTTCTTCTTCAAGAAGATGACGAGGACGTCGGACCGCGGATATTTTTGAGGGGACGTAGTTTACCGCCCCAACCACTAGTGGATTGGGGTGAGTCGTGGCAGAGGCAAAATAGCGCTGGGAGCAACGCTTCATGTACTGCCTGATGGTGATCGTACTCTGTCCCTACATGGACATTTATATAGATTAATTGTAGGCATATTTCTATGTCCAACAGTGAACGTCGTTGGGCTAATGAATAAACGGATATATAAATATGTATAATGGGCAAGAGCACTCTCGTGATTACGGTATTTTTGTCCTTAAGCCTTTCCGAAGAGTAATTCTGAAAGCCAACACCAACATTGGGAATCGATTGGCCAATAGATGGATATCTCAAGACTGATTTGACTTGCCGTGTAGTGACGGAGTTAGAATATAATTCATCACCCCCTATTTTACCCGTGACTGCGAACCCACGACTAAGGGCTATAATATATAACATCGGTGCAAGAGAAGGAAAACTTGACATGTATGACCTGTAATAACACGGCCGATCACCGTGGCGATTCCCCTCCGACCACGGCCGATTCTCCTCCTGTTATGTAGAAGACACGAGCTCAACCGTATATAAGCTGAAATGGTGATTTGAATTAAATGCAAGACCGCGAGACTCTTGCAGGCCCAGTCTTGGTCTTGCTCAAGTCTTGCAGGGCCAGTCTTGGTCTTGGTCTTGCAAAAATTAAGCGGTCTTGGTCTTGGTCTCGGTCTCGCATTTCTCGCAAGACCAAGACCAAGACCGCAAGACCAAGACTTTTTTGGGCAACACTAGTTGTGACGGGTCATCAGGGCAGAGTGAATACAAGCAAGTTTTGCCCGAAGAAAGCGATTTTATATCAGATACAAACCTTTTTATTGCTTCACTTGTACCCATTAGACTCCTAGATGAGACAATTAATACTGTTGTTTGGAAGAATGAAACCTACTCATCTGTTAGATATTGCAGACCTATATTGTTAGAGTTTGCCAAAGAAACTCCTGAAAAAAACACGTCTGTTGTGGCTGATATCAACGATAAAAAAAAACTGTCTCCTTCCCTGATAAATAAGAATGGTGAGGTAATCGAAATTACGCATGACCTATTTTTAACCATGATTGATGGTAAAGTGGCACAAGTTTTAACTGAAACTCGTTCGAGCGCTTCTTGTACAGTTTGTGGAGCTACTCCTCGGCAAATGAATAACTTAGAGGCAGTTAGGACACGAGATGTTAACGAAAGTTCATTTCAATACGGACTGTCAACACTACATGCTTGGATTAGGAATATGGAGATGATCTTACACATTTCCTATAACTTGTCTTTTGAAAAGTGGTCAGCTACTACACCTGAAAATAAAAAATCAAAGACGAAAAGAAAAAACTGGTTCAAAAGCGGTTTAGGGAAGAAATGGGACTGCTTGTCGATAAACCTCGTCAAGGCACTGGAAATAGTAATGACGGAAACACCGTTCGGACATTTTTTCAGAATTACTCGTGCTCTGCAAACATTACAGGTGTAGACGTAGAACTTATAAAACGAATGTACATAATACTACAAACTATGTCATCTGGTATGGCTATTGATTCAAAAAACTTCGGTGAATACGCATATAGTACAGCCCAACTATACGTAAATAATTATAATTGGTATTATATTCCTTCTTCCATTCATAAAATACTTATTCACGGAGAAAAAATCATTGAGTACTATGCTATTTTACCTATCGGTCAATTGTCCGAAGACGCGCAAGAATCCCGAAATAAGGATTACAAAAAGTTTAGACTGCATCATTCTAGAAAATGTTCAAGAGCGGCTACCAATGAGGACGTGTTCCATACCTTATTGTACACTTCTGATCCATATATATCAAGTTTGAGAAATACCTCAGAAACAATATCGAAAGAACTATTAGATGAAGCCAAGGCCCTTCTTGCTGTCAATGAAAATCTGTAGGAGCTTGCTGAATTGTGTATATAATTTTTTTTTTCTAATTTGGTACTATGTTCTACCATTTTATCTAAATTAAACAAGCATATTTTGTATCTTTTTCTTATATAATGCATGTCTTTTTTATTTTATTTTTTTAAATTAATTTATAAACAGAATTTTTAAAATCAAAGTCATTTCATTTAAACCTTAAACATTCAAGTATATGTGTGCAAAATTACAGCTCATTTAGTTTCGAAACAACTGAGATACGGAGTTTTGAGACGAAACATACGCGACTTTCCCACTGTGCGCCGCCTCCTTCTGCGATATCACTGCCTCGCAGAAGGCTGCGGCCGCGTCCCAATTCCTGACGTTGCCGACCATCGCCCTGGCAATAGTCAGCAGTGCCTAATAATGGGTTTAATGTACTTACCGTTTTGTATACTATCATCCATTCTCCTTATAAGCGCCGGTATGACGTGACTGGACTCCAAACTGAAGTTGTCGTGTGGTCCAAACACATTACACGGTATCACTGACGTATACATACAGCCGTGCATCTCATGATAACCTCTAAAAATAATCATTTATACATCATGACATCATCATCATCATGACGGCTCATATACGTCCTACTGCTGGAGTCAAGCCTTCTCTACGATAGGAGGGAACGGGCTAGTGAGACCTGTTGGTATAGGGTTTTATTTAGTTTTCTATCTCTTGCGTAGATGTTATATGCATATTGTATCTCTTAGTCGTCTTTTACGACACCCACGGCCAACAGATGGGGTGGTGAATTGTATTCTTACTCCGTCACCACACGGCCATCAACATCTATAAAAATAAATAAAAATTTTGTGCCCATTTCTAATGTCAAAATAATAGGGGTTTTTCATGCTCACACAGTTTTTTACACGATCATCTCAGCTTATATTATGTCCCACTCTTGGGCTCGGGCCTCCTCCATAATGGGAGGGGAATTGACCTACTATTCCACGCTGATCAGACGTGTTGGAATAGGATTTTGTTTCGAGTTTTCCTTCTCTTGCACAAAAATTATATGCTTATTATATCCCTTAGTCGTCTTTTACGACATCCACGGGCAGAATAGGGAGTGATGAATTGTATTCTTACTCCATCACCACACTGAAACTTGTTTGAGAATCATCTTTAAATGAAAATAAATTATTTAACTGAAATCAGATTTCAAATGATGATGACTGATAATTTCAGATCAAAAATGTTGTCGCAAGCTGAGCCTAATTTATTTCTTATCTTACTCCGTCATCACACGGGAAATGATATCTACGCCTAAATTTCAATGTTTTTTGGCATTCTGTCTCATTGTTTAATCCGGGTAATTTTCCAAACGGCTGGACCGATTTTAATAATATTTTCCAAGCAGGTATCTATCTATAAGGACTAATTTAGTTTATTTTTCTCTCAAGAAACCCCCATAAAATTTTGTCCGGTCGGGGATCGAACCCAAAGCCGCATGGACTGCAGTCGCATATCGTAATATCTTAGAAGATATTGGAGATTTAAAATTGGGGAGGCAGGGCGACTGAAACCGAGGCGAAGCGAGGGCGGATTGCTCATTAATTACAAAAGAACTTGGGATCACATTTATTATAACCGCACGCAGAAAATTCAAAAGCGTTTCTCTACGAATTTCTACAATGTGATTATATATTTAAAGTCCAAATAATATTATTTTACCTGTTCAGTACATCAATCATCCGTTTCGCATAGCTGTAGCCATAATTTGAAGTGTGTGGTGGTCCATTATGTACCTGTAATTATTAGAATCGTGTTATAAATTGATTTTTTTCATATATGCTTGGAAATTTGAGCATTCTTCTTTGAGCAACCTTCTTCGAAATAAATCGAAGTTGCTGTACTGCACGAGCAGCGGCCAGCAAAAAAATGTAAGAAAATCCATATCTGTCGTGTTTTAGGGGTCAAATAAATATGTATGGAAATTCATATCTTTTTTTTTTTTTGTGTGTGGGTCGCGGTCGGCGCGCCTCCGCACCACTCCGTCCGGGGATGGAAATTCATATCTATCGTGTATTTTAAAAATGGAACGATTTGTTACTCCAATACATGGCAACCAATGAAGCAACTTATCAGAGAACAAGCCTTGACCACAACTAGGCATTGAGGGACTTGCATATGTGTGCCTCGGCTTCGCCTCAGCCCACGTTCACACGTTCGTCCATCAATGTCTCTTTTGCTGGCTGCTGCAGTAAGTACTATTATAGTGTGATTGACATTCCCTGTTCATTATTCTCTATGGTGACGGAGTAAGAATATAATTCACCACCCCCACTCCTGCCCATGGGTGTCGTAAAAGACGACTAAAATATGCTCATGATTAATCATGCTCAAGAGAAAGAAAACTTTAAACATTTATCTTGTAACAACACGTCTGACCAGCATACGTACTAACGTAAACTGCCCCCCTATTGTGAAGGAAGCTCGAGCCCAAGCTTGGGATTTCTTATTCCTGGGTGATCGTAAGAGACGAACGGCTAAGCGACACAAAAAGATTACATCACTGTAAGAGAAGAAAAACTCGAAATAAAACTTTATATCAACCCGTCTGACCAGCGAGGATCTCGCAGATCTCTATGTATGTGTGCCGAGACGAGATTATAATCCAATAAGCTACCACCAGATCAGAATGCGATCACAAACTGAGAAGATCAGGTAAAGAACTCGGCGCGGTTGTCATATTTTTAATTACATTTTTTAAACAAAACAAATGGCCTTCAAACCAGAACATTTTTAAGTTTATAACTAGAACATATCTTACAAGCGCCAACCGATGGCGCATTAACCACTAGAGCAGCCACTTCCCTCAATCATATTGGAATGAGCATGACACGAACATTAACGCTTTTGCAACATAATTATTAACATTCTTAATGCCAGATGTTAAAAAGATATAATCATATCTTAAATGCAATAATTACTCAATTACAATACAAACAATTATCATTAAAAGTTTTATTATCTGCTTAAATGATAAAGTTGTTTGATTATCATTATCGCTAACAAACAATTAGCTCAATTTCTTAATATCTTAATTAACATCTCATTGATATTTATATAGAAATGGGCAGGACACATTCGCCGAAAACCCAACCGATAACCGCTGGTAAAGATAACTTCTCCCGCACTAAATGAACAGCCGACACGGTGTAAAAAGTTGGACGTCATTATATTTAACAGGAATTGCTAACTGGTCTGCCAAGAGTGGTGTTATACCATAATTAGGGAACTCCATGTCAGATGACGATTAACCAATGGATGTACCAAATCTTAATTAGAAAAAGAAGTTATTTAAACAAGAAATGTTTTGTGTTGTCGTCCATTTTAGCTGCATCGCCTAATGCAAAAGAAGACAAAGTTGTGATGCTTATGTCTTTTTTTTTTAAATAACCTGGTAAGCTGCCACTAAGGTCAAATCCGTATCAGAGACCAGTATAATGGCAATGGGGAGAAGATGCGGTAGGTTATGGGCCCGCATGCAGCCCTTCTCACACCCCAGATGGATTGGATGGGCTGTCCAGACCTACTCCAAGAGAAGTTATAGTGTCGATATCTTCCTATTATATTATTTCTAGTACTTACCATTGTTTCATCAATAGGATAACTAGTTTTATCAGGAAATATACATGTAGACAGGCATGAAACAACTTTCTTCACATTGTTATTATAGCTAGCACTAAGTACATTATCATTTATGGACATATTTTCTCTCTGAAAAAAATATTATATTCAATCATTTGTTAGAAGTGTCTTTTTTTCTCTCTGAAAAAAATAAATTATATTCAATCATTTGTTAGAAGTGGTGTCTTTTTTTTTACTTGTGATTTTCTATTTATATTTTTTTTAACCCTGCACTAAAGAAAGAAGGACTTCACAAATACATAATTCAAGACAAGACACAAATTACCCCCAGACTCGGAACAAAAATTTGTGAATCACATAAAGAATTATATTGTCCTGCGTAGGAATCCAAACCATAACCATTAGCACCATAGGTCACATTAACCACTATGTCATCTATGCCAAGACATTCTATTTAAATTGTTGTTATGATTTATTTAGTTATTGTTATTTTATTTTATTGTAGTACAAACATACACATATTATTAAAAATATGTTAATGTCAACTGAGTTGACCCCCCCTATCTGCAAGTGCAGGCTCTGACTAGCAGAATCTGACTAACCTACCTTTCGAGCAGATAACGTGCTTTCTTACAAACTTCTTTCTCCATAATTATAATATTAATAACTGAATCATCATCACAGCTCTTATACGTGCCACTGCTGGGCTCGAGCCTCCTTTGCAAAGGGAGAGAAATTGACCTAATACATCACGCTGACCAGAGATTGATATAGTGCTTTGTTTCATGTTCTCCTGTATAGATAGTATCTATATGTTATCCCATAAGTGACTTTTACGACAACCACAACAAGAAATTAGGCTGTAAACTTAATTCTTACTCGGTCACCGCAAGAAAAGGACCATCTGGTTGATATGGAGATTTTCTATTCTCACTGTTATTATTAGCATAATGCTAAAGTATGATACAGCTTACAATAGCCAATGAAAAAAGAAAGTGACAATCTTAAATGTGGTTACGGAGTAAGAATATAATTCACCACCCCCTATCTTGCCCGTGGATGTCATAAAAGACGACTAAGGGATATAATATGCACATAACATCTGTGCACCTGAAGAAAAACTTGAAATTAAGCTCTATACCAACATGGTACTATACCATGTTGGTCAGACTCCCTCAAGGAGGTCAAATTACCTTCCATTGTGGAGGAGGCCCAAGCCCAACAGGGGGACGTATGTGGGCTGCAATGATGATGATGATGAATGTTCCGTAAGTATATAACGTTAACATTCGTAATATATCATTACAAAGATAAAAAAATGTTTTTAAAAAGGAATACTTGCAAAAAAATCTAAGTTGTGTGCCATGTTGTGGAAAAGGCCACCCACCATTGCTGCTAAATGAATAACATGTGTCGGTTTATATTTTTCAAACAATGCATCTGTTTGTGTTTTGTCCCTGGAAATAATATTTCAGACCATTAAAAATATAGTTAACATCCTACATTAGTTAATATTGAATTTTATACTGTCTTACCTACTAAGTACTTGAATAAAATTGACATTCAACGTTTTAGACATTATCATCACAGTTCATATACATCCCACTGCTGGGCTTGAGCGTCTTCCGTGATGAGAAAAAATTGACCTACTAAATCACGCTGTTCAGACAGGTTGGTTTGGGGTTTTATTTAGAGTTTTCATTACATAGATGTTATCTATATATCAAGGGGTGAACGGCTATTCGGTTTAAGCAACATCATCATCATCTTGCTCTTATCCCAATTACTTGGGGTCGACGCAATATGTCATCTGTTTTGACATATTGCAAAAAGTTTCGGCAATGACTTTTATGACCGGCCGCCTACCTGACGTCAACCCTCCTTGGGAATGTAGTCGTTGACCCAAATGGTACCAGATGGAGTTGGTCCGGGTCAATCTAGGTTCGGTTTAAGCAACATCTAGGGTGATATTGAGTTTTATACATATTCGGAATCAGCGAACATTTCTCCGTCGAATGATACTGAATTCATTAAAATCAGAGCACTTTTTTTTCATAGACTGATCTCTTTTACACTTTTCATAGGCTGAAAACAAGGGCTTAAGACAATTTGTATTAAGCGACATTTATCTTTGTAACTAAAGGTTTACGTTTTTGTAACTAAACGTTTTATTTAGTATTAGCATCAAGAATTCGATGTTTTTAAATGAATTTTAATTAAATTTACCCCATTCAAATAGCTCAAGAAGCTTGTTTGTTATGATTTTTTTCTAAAATTTTAAACTTTAAATGTCTCTCTGTAAAGTTACAAAAATGTTGCTTAAACCAAATAGCCTTTCACCCCTCGATATTATAACCCTTGGTCATATTTTATGACAGCCTGGGGCAAGAAAGGGGTTGGTGAATTGTATTCTTACTCCGTCATGACATGGAAAGAAAATATTTTAATAAGACGCCTTATTTTTTTTTTAATATTGTCTATGATCAAATCAAGTTGAACAGTTTGTTTAAAAATAACTTCTCATCATCTTATATATATTCTACTGCTAGACTCGACAATAAGAAGGGAATTGAACTACAGTGGACCTCCAGTAATCCAACAAACGTTTTGCCCAGCAGTGTCGGACTATCAAATTTGTTGGATTATAGAGTACTGCCTAAGACCCCTCATAGTCCATATACATATACGTAATACATAGTACATATATGTAAAATATCCCTACCAATATTATAAATGCGAAAGTAAGTTTATTTGTTTCACTTTCACGCTTAAACCACCAAACCAATTTCAAAAATTCTTTCAGCAATGGAAAGCTATAATATCAGGGAGTAACATAGGTGGCTATATTTTATCCCGGTATTCCCACGGGAATGGGAAGAAATGCGGAGAAAGCGACTGAAACCGAAGCAAAGCGAGGACAGGATGCTAGTAATTTTTTTTTTTTTTTTTTCTCTTTATCTATCTGCAATCAGCCATATAGGGCTATAATCAGATGGGAGCTATTTATAGTCGGTTAGAGCTTGACGCATCCAATGATACGCCTACCCTTAGATTCGGCATAAGAAGCAATCAGATCGAGGCTAGTCGCTTCCTTTTTAGGCGGTATAAAGAGTTTTTACTATCCAATAGTGCAACAGCGAGATGATTTTTGTGTTGCCCGAGTCTTTCTCTGTAGCTTTTGTACGCCCTCTCTGCTTCTTCTCTAATTAGTGGAATTTGTAAATATTCGTGGACTTCACTATTCTTTGTGAACCAAGGTGCGCCGCATATCATCTTTAATGCCTTGTTTTGAAAACGTTGCAGTATCTCTATATTGGAGTGACTAGCCGAGCCCCAAAGTTCTATACCGTATGTCCAAACAGGTTTTAGTATGTATTTATACACAAGAAGTTTGTTTTCGAGACTGAGTGATGATTGCCTACCCATAAGCCAATGAATGTCGACTAGTTTTCTGTTTACTTGATCTCTTTTGTTTTTTATATGAACATGCCAAGTCAACCTTCTGTCGAGATGCATACCTAGGTATTTGACTGAATTTTTCTGGGGCAGAATATTGTTCTCAAGTTTAACCTGAGGGCAATTATCTCTTCTTAGAGTGAATGTGATATGGATTGATTTAGCAACACTGGCTTTAATTCTCCACGTTTTTAGCCATGAACCTATTTTGTCCAGTTGTTTTTGAAGTGTTGTTGACGCTAAAACAGGGTTTTTATCGCACGATAAGACAGCGGTATCATCAGCGTATGTTGCAGTAACCACATTATCTGATGTTGGAAGATCAGCAGTATAAATTGTATAGAGAACAGGACCTAAGACAGAGCCCTGGGGAACTCCAGCCTCGATCTGGTTGAACGAAGATAAGTTGTCCCCACATCTAACCCGGAACAGCCGGTCCAGAAGATAGGAGTTAAGGATCCTGTATACGTCATGTGGCAGCCAAGATTTTACTTAAGAGACCTTTGTGCCATACTCGGTCGAATGCCTGCTGCACGTCAAGGAAGACAGCAGAGCAGTATTCTTTTCGCTCCAATGACTGTCGGATTGTGTGCACCACTCTATGTATTTGTTCAGTCGTTCCATGTTGTGCTCTGAAACCGAATTGATGATCGGGTATAATTTTTCGTTCTTCCAATATTGGTAGCAGACGTTGCAGTAAAACTTTTTCAAATATTTTAGATAGGAGCGGCAGTAGACTTATTGGTCTATAAGATGTGACTTCTGTTGGAGGTTTCCCAGGCTTGATAATCATATTAATAATTGACACTTTCCATATATGGGGAAAATAATGTAGTCTTAATATCGAATAAAAAAGAATAGTCAAGAGAACAATTCCTTTTCTCGGCAATTGCTTGAGAACTTCAGATGTTATCAGATCAAACCCTGGTGCTTTCTTGTTCTTAAGGTGTTTGATGATTGAACGGACTTCTGCGGGTGTGCATAAACGTAGTGGTGATGACATCTGCTGAACACCGTCAAGAACACTTTCTGTATCCATTTCAGAGTGCATAACATCAGATTCATTAGGTTTGAATATTTCTTTTAAATAATCAGCAAATAATTCTGCTTTGTCCTCTGATTTTCTTGCCCAGCTATTGTTTGGCGTTTTCAAGGGAGGCATGTGTTCTTTTGGCCTTTTTAGTGATTTCGTCATTTTCCACAGCGAATAGTCATCTGCTTTATATGGTGATAAAGTCTTTAGCTTATCTTGCAGGGTATCATTTTCGTATTGTTTAAGCATTTGTTTTAGTTCTTTTTGTGCTCGGTTGAGGGCTCTCCTGTCTTGTAAATATCTACTTGTTTGCCATTTTCGTCTCAGTTTTCTTTTATGAGCTATTTTTTCGCGTATCAACATCGTGTAGTCCTTATTTTGTGGTTTGTATTCAATGTACGGCGTGGATATCCAAGCAGCTGACTGAATAAAATTAGTAGTATACCAAGCAGCATTTTCTACATCTTCCTCTGTCTTGAGGGATATATTCAAGTTAACATTATTTTGTACATATTCTTGGAATGCCTTCCAGTCAGTTTTTCTGTTGTATAAGGTGTCACGGGGTTCTTGGTAAATAATAGTGGTGCTTAGGGTATAAATTACTGGTGTATGGTCAGAAGAGCCATCCAAGCATGATTCTATCTTTGTATATAGTCCTGACATCCCATTGGTGATAAAGAAATCGAGAAGATCAGGTGTTTTATTAGGGTCAGATGGCCAATAAGTCGGTTCCCTTGTGGTAAATGTGGTAAGTGAACGCTTATGCTAGTAATGAATAAACTATAAATGCACTCTAGGCCGTACTGCTATTACATATAGTCAAATTCAAAATAAATAATCTGAATTCAGAATTAAAACAAAAGCACAATGGGGACTGCGCGTACAAGTTGTAGATTATTCAATTATGCATAAGCAATTAGGAAAGATAGGAAATATAAAATATTCAATAACTATAGACATGTTGGATTACAAGAGGCACCGGTTTAGACAGGGACCGGATTACTATGGATCCACTGTTGTTCAATGCACATTGAACATGCAACGCAGCAAACTCAAAAGTAGAGCATGTCAACATACAAGTAAAGCATGTCAACATACAAATGTGCAAAATTAGCACTGACATGATTTAGAGACACTGCGTTATACTTTACACTTACGACACACTAACACAAAATGGTATATGTGTGTATTAGCAATAAGTAGTATATAAGGTGTACATTGTGTAAAATAAATCAGATTTGAATTTATTCATCTCTCAGTTACATCCCTCTCACTGCGGCCAAGACACCCTTAGCCGTCAGTTCTGATTAGTCGAGTGAGTCTGCTTGACTGGCAGTGAGAGTTACCAATCCTCCACCCAAAGCTCCATCTCACTGTGGCCAAGACACCCTTAGCCGTCAGTTCTGATTAGTCGAGTGAGTCTGCTTGACTGGCAGTGAGAATAACCAATCCTCCACCCAACATCCATCTCACATCCACCTGTCACCTTAGGTAGCACGGTGCAGGTATCCCATCATATAGGCTAGGAACTTAAGGGCTTTAGGTACTTCAAACTAGAACCTTAGGTTCTTCTGTCAAACACGGCGTTAGTCCATAGCCCAGACTACGCCTGTACATTGGTCCTTCGAGTAAAAGTAAAGATTTTTCCTCCCTCTAACCCCCCCGTAGGTTTGACATAACAGACATACGAATCAGTTAAGAACGGGCTGGTGTACTCAACAAAGCATCAGTTTCGGAATTGACTGAAAGACTTTTACTTACGTACTCTGTCAGAAAGCCTCTCGTTGCGGTTCGGTCACTGGCCTCCCACAAGCGGGACTCACCAGCTGATTGAGAAGTCGCACCTTCAGGGACGTGTTATAGCGAGAGCGCAGGTACGATAAGTATTGACTTAAAACATTAGTAGTAGGGAAGTTAGGGTAGGGCTATTAGGGAAGAAGACAAAAGAAGCACTATGGACATACAAGAAATAAACACAGCAATCAGGAGCCAGGAGGAAGATTATAACGAGATCAGGAGGATAATTACAAACATTAAAAAGGACTCCGTGAGCCGAAGAACACAAAAATACATTGACGAAAAAAGACAAACACTAACTACTATTTTCCAACGGGTGCAAGAGAATCACTCGAAACTGGAAAAACAAGAGATGTTATCATCTCACAAATATATCACTACAAATTACTTTGGAAATATCCAAAAACAATACAACGAGGGCTTAGCCCACCTACAAAACTATGAAGCAAGACTTCAACTTGTTCAGGCGATATATGAACCTGAAGAACAAAACACAAACGAAGAAGAAGGGAGAGGGAATCCCAAGACGTTTATACAAATGTTCAGGATATCCCAGATGTCAAAAAGGCTAATTCAGGCGAAAGAATCAGTCACTGAAAACAAACCTATATGGCATTTACAAACTACAATAAACAACTTACAAAAACGATGGCAGGATATTGAAGAAACACACATTGAATTATTATTGGAGGAGGATACATCGGGACACCTTTACTTCAAAAATAAATATTTTGAAAACACCCAAATTGAGTTCGATACTACAATGGAGATGCTGGAAGAAAAAATCCATGACAGTTCCAGCGAAAAAATAACCTTAACACAGTCGTCAGGAAAACTACCCCGTATCTCTATTCCAACTTTTACTGGGAGTTATGACTCATGGTATACTTTTCATGATTTATTCAAAAAAATTATTCATGAAGATAAAAATATTTCATTGGTAGAAAAGATGCAATATTTAAAGACAAATGTAAAAGGTGACGCAGCAAAAATTATACGTCATCTAACGATAAGTGAATCGAACTATGAAACCGCGTGGAAATTGCTTACGCAACGTTATGAAGACGAACGAATGATATCAATTAAATTCATCGATAAATTATTAGATTTACCCAAGCTAAATGTTGCGAATGCAGCGGGTTTAAGAGACATGCACGACACCATAAAAGAATGTTTGGAATCTTTAAAACATCAAGGAATTGACATTTCAACATGGGACCCTATTTTGGCTAGACTTTTGGCCAGGAAATGGGACCAACAAACTGATTCAAAATACGAGGATCAGTTACAACACCCAAACAAATTGGAATCGTTTGAAGAAATGTTACAGTTTTTAGAAAAAAGATTTAAAAGTTTAAAGTCCTACGATCAGCAAAAAATTACGTATAATCACCTGAGTAATAACTCGGTGAATCATACAATAAATAAATACCGGGGAACACTCGTACCAATAGCAGAATCATCAAAAAGTAAACATTGCTGGTACTGCAAAAGCACAGAACATAATATAAATAAATGCCCTAGTTTTAAAACCTTGAACGTGACGCAACGATATAAGGAAGTCTCAGACAAAGAAATGTGCAAACGCTGCTTAAATCATGATAAACAAATAAAATGCACGAGCGAGTTTTATACAAAATGTGAAATATGTCAACATAAAGGTCATAACACACTATTACACCGAACATTCGATTCAATTAAAAGACAACCAGAGTCTTCTGAGTATACGAAAAAGTTCACTCCTAAACCAACTATGAGTGATAAAAAACAAAACACAACGTTATCGAACTTATCAGCTACCAATTTAGAGGCAAAAAATACGGTCTTATTAGCCACAGCGCTATTACAAACCACGTCGTATGATGGAACACCACAATTATTAAGAGTATTGTGTGACCAAGGTTCAGAAGCGTCATTTTGCACGGAAGAAGTAGCACAACTGCTGTCGTATCCAAGACAAAAGGTTCGAGCCGAAATAAAAGGCATTGGAGACAACGAACCTAAGACATCGAAATATACAATTAACATAAAACTACAACCAAGGTACTCTAGTGAGTACAGACTACCTGTAACACTTATAGTACTACCAAAGCTTACAAACTCGTTACCAAGAAGTAACTTACAACAATTACAAGAGTTGGACAATGTTCTATTGGCAGACCCAACGTACAACAAAAAGGGACCTATAGACATAATTTTAGGTGCCCAAGAATATAGTAAAATACTATTACAAGGTTTTAAACGACTACAAGGCGGTATAATCGCTCAAGAAACAGAATTGGGTTGGATTTTATCCGGGTTATATCCGCAAGACACAAACGGTGGCATCAAAGTATTAAGCATGATGACTCGCACCGACGACATACAACAATTAACAAAATTTTGGGAATTAGAAGAAATTCCACGACACTATGCACTCACCAAAGATGATGAGTTGTGTGAAAATTACTATACAAATACTACAATACGAAGTTTCGACGGCACTTATACGGTACGACTGCCGTTTAAGGACGCGAACATAAAATATGGCGAGTCAAGGAAAAAAGCCGTGGCTCGACTATTACAACTAGAACGTCAGTTCGAAAAAAATGAAAATTTACGCCAACAATACAAGGAATTTATGTACGAGTACCTAAATATGGGTCATATGAGAAAAGTACCTAAACCAGAATATTACACAGGAGAGTATTATATTCCCCACCAAGCGGTAATAAAAGAAGACTCTCTTACAACAAAACTACGAGTGGTATTTGACGCTAGTAGTAAAACAAGTAGTAAAATAAGCCTTAATGAAAATTTACATAAAGGACCACGACTTCAACAAGACTTATCAAACATATTATTACGCTGGAGAACGCATAAGATTGCTTTCATGGCCGACATTATGAAAATGTACCGGTTCATAAAAATAAACCAAGAAGACTATAAATATCAAAGAATTTTATGGAGATTTTCTCCAAAAAAGGCCATTAGTGAATACGAACTAACAACGGTCACTTATGGCACAACAAGCGCGCCTTATCTGGCCGTGAGAACATTACAACAACTAGCATTAGACGAACAAGACAATTACCCTATCGCCAGTAGAGTAACGTTACAGGATTTCTATGTTGACGATATTTTGTCAGGAGATCCTGGGCGATGGCATACGTTCGTGGCCAACAGAGTGTCAGAAATTAACAGCACAATACCTAACGCTCAATGGAATCATGTCATATCGTCTGAAAACCCAGCGGACATTATATCAAGAGGATTGGAGCCAGAAAAATTAATAAACTGTTCCTTATGGTGGAACGGCCCACCATGGTTACAGACGAGTGATATACCTATTACAACAACAGCACCACAGCCAAATGAAGAAGCCAAGTACTGTTTATCAACAACAATTAATACTACGAATGAAAAGTATGACATCTGGAGTCGATTTTCTAACTACAATAAAATGATAAGAACATTAGCGTATTGCTACAGATTTATCAGCAAGCGCAAAAAGCACGAACCATTATCCTGTACGGAACTAGAAGAAACAGAGAAACGAATTCTATGCATATTGCAACAAGAAGAATTTTACGATGAAAAAGAAATTATTCGAAAGAAAAAATCACTGCAGAAAAACAGTAAATTATCCACACTAGATCCATTTATTGATAACGATGGATTATTACGAGTTGGAGGTCGAATAGAAAACGCTGACTTGCCATATAATCAAAAACATCCTATACTATTACCACGCCGACATCATATAACGTCATTAATAATACAAAACGCACACATGAAAACATTACATGGAGGAAATAAACTAACTACAGCTGTCCTACGACAAAAATACTGGATTATAGGTGGAAAACAAGTTGTCAAAGGTACACTAAAAAAGTGCGTCAAATGCGCGAGATACAGGTCCGAAACGAAAGTACAGAAAATGGGGATACTTCCAAAAGCAAGAGTCACGCAATCATATCCATTTAGTCACACTGGAGTGGATTATGCGGGACCAATACAAACAAGAACAATGAAAGGAAGAGGTCACAAGTCCTACAAATCATATATTGCTGTATTTGTATGCTTAGCAACAAAAGCAATTCATCTAGAATTAGTGGGAGATTTGACAACTGAAACATTTATTGCGGCACTGCGGAGGTTCATGGCCAGACGAGGACACGTGTCACATATGTATAGTGACAATGGCACGAACTTCGTAGGCGCAGCGAAATTTTTGGAACAAGAATTATTGCAAATAACACAGTCACCTGGATTCCAAAATACGATGACCAGTATAGGTACTCAGTGGCATTTTAATCCGCCAGCAACCCCCCATTTTGGTGGGATTTGGGAGAGCAGCGTAAAATCAGTAAAGTACCATTTACGTCGAGTAATTGGAGAATCGACATTAACGTACGAAGAAATGATAACATTTTTACATCAAATTGAAGCTTGCCTAAACTCGAGGCCGTTATGTGCACAAAGCGAAGACATCAATGATAATACAATACTAACGCCTAGTCACTTTTTAATTGGTCGGGAAGCAGTTGGAATCCCAGATCCGTTATCAAACATAAATACTGATTTAATAAATAGATGGAAACAAATTCAAAGAATGAAGAAAGATTTCTGGAAAGCCTGGTCATCTGATTATTTACATCAACTTCAACAAAGATACAAGTGGAAAGAAACTCAAGAAAATATTAAAATTGGAACCATAGTACTAATAAAAGATGAAAACATAAGTCCAAGTAAGTGGCCCTTGGCAAAAGTGGAAACCGTTCACCCAGGAAGCGACGGGGTGATAAGAGTAGTGACACTCAAAAAATCGACAGGTTTATGTCAAAAACGATCAATACATACATTAATTCCTTTACCCGTATATCAGGAAGAATTAATGACTAACACGAATACGTTAAGAAAAAATACCGAAACGCCTGTGAATAGTAACATAGCAAATAACATAAATAAAAAGTCTAAGACACTTAAGTCAGGCGTGTTACTCTATACTACATTATTATTGTGTATCGGACAAGTAACAAGTACATCAATGTTTACTATGAAACATTTAAATCCAGGCCTATATGTAGAACAAATAGGTACTTCAACAATAAACAGAGGGAGTTTTAGAATAGAAACTAATTACGAAAGGAGTGATTTGGAACTGAATTTAAATAATACGATAAAAATAACTAATCAGTTTCAAAAGTTATGCACTGACACACAACAGTATACAAAAGACACCCATTGTGCAGAATTTTATTATCATTTGAACGAAGAGAAAGCACGATTTGAGAAGATAAAGGATTACCTTACTGGGATAAAGATTTCTAGAAGGAGACGTGGATTATTAGGACAAATGTTAACATACGTGTTCGGAGTAAACGATGAAGTATACAGAAGTATTGACTCATTGAGTAGCAATCAACAAGAACTTATAAACGCCGCCAATCATCAAACAAACATAATGATATCTACAGTATCCGCTGTAAACCAAACCGAGGAGCGGATTAAGAAAAAGTTAGAGAATTTTGAAAAGAAGTTAAATGAAGCTATAGCATTCATGTACGATAACGACGTATGGTATAAGATGGTAGACGCTAACAATGTGAAAATACAAGTAATACAAACGTATCAATTAGCGAGCAATTACATAACAGAGATTATTCACTATTACAACGGGTTACTTGAGATATACCTAAATAACGCATCGATATACACGATTTTGAGTCCTAAATACGCTAATGATATAATACAAACAACCAATCAAAAGTTACCTGGAAACTTAAGGATAATTCAGGATCAATTAATACAGACTAACATGGAAATAAATGCAACACATATAAACGTATTTGCGTACTATCCTATTCATGACATAAGAAAATATACACTAATACACATAACGGCGATTCCTCAAAAGTTGACCGGGAGTTCTTTTGAATGCTTGTCAATCCCAAGAGCATTCATAGGCTTCGACTATAACAATGAACGATACTTTGAATTAAGTAAAGACGAGTTCAAAGATTGTTTACACAAAAAATCGGAGTTTGTTTGCTATCCCGTGGCTGTTAAGAACATGCAATTGAACAAGAATTGCATTGTTGACCAGCTATTCAGCAACAATAATAACACTAAATCACAATGCACATCAAGAAGATACAACATTCAATCTACAATTCTATGGAAACAACTTTACATGCAGAATACGTGGATGTTTATCACTACAAAAACACAATCAGCTTCGATAATATGTGATGGACAAAGACAAGAAATTAACCTAGAGGATATAGGAGTACTACACATTTCAGAAAGCTGTGTAGTAAAGACGTTGAACAACATTCTTGCAGCTAAACGAATAACAACAACAACTGTGCAAGCATCATATTTTAAAAGGAGTAATTTTACTCTAGACACACAAGTAGTCCAATCAGAGATACCAGACATACCGAAGGAGGAAGTATTAGATAGCTCCACCAGTATATTTGACCACTTAGCCGCTTCAGAAGCGAAGCTAAAAACAAGATTAGATAACACAATATGGAGGCGAATAGAGTCTCATTCCTATGTGGTTAGCACCGTGACATCTCTTTCTTTAATAGTATTAGCTTGTCTTTTAATTTATTTCAGACCACTCAAACAATGTCGAGATAGACTTACGAGAAGACAAAACAAGGAGACAACTACAACACAAGCCACAGAGACAGACAAACAGCGGGCAGCTCCACCACAACCACGGCCACGGTATGGGAAACCTCGTCCCCAGACTACAGTCCAAACACCACAAGCGACGGAAGGACACATTGGACCATATGAGGTTATCGAATTATACGACTTGCAGTCGTGTTCCTGAGAGACGCCAGAATGTTCAATGCACATTGAACATGCAACGCAGCAAACTCAAAAGTAGAGCATGTCAACATACAAGTAAAGCATGTCAACATACAAATGTGCAAAATTAGCACTGACATGATTTAGAGACACTGCGTTATACTTTACACTTACGACACACTAACACAAAATGGTATATGTGTGTATTAGCAATAAGTAGTATATAAGGTGTACATTGTGTAAAATAAATCAGATTTGAATTTATTCATCTCTCAGTTACATCCCTCTCACTGCGGCCAAGACACCCTTAGCCGTCAGTTCTGATTAGTCGAGTGAGTCTGCTTGACTGGCAGTGAGAGTTACCAATCCTCCACCCAAAGCTCCATCTCACTGTGGCCAAGACACCCTTAGCCGTCAGTTCTGATTAGTCGAGTGAGTCTGCTTGACTGGCAGTGAGAATAACCAATCCTCCACCCAACATCCATCTCACATCCACCTGTCACCTTAGGTAGCACGGTGCAGGTATCCCATCATATAGGCTAGGAACTTAAGGGCTTTAGGTACTTCAAACTAGAACCTTAGGTTCTTCTGTCAAACACGGCGTTAGTCCATAGCCCAGACTACGCCTGTACAACTGTACTATGCCATATTGGTGAGACTTGTTGGTATAGAATATTTTTTGAGTATTCCTTCTCTTCTTTCTTTTCCGTGTGGTGACAGAGTAAGAATACAATTCACTACTCCCTATCTTACCCGTGGGTCTCTTACGACGACTATGGGATATAATATGCATATGGCATCTATGCAAGAGAAGGAAAGCTCGAAACAAAACCCTATGTCCACTTGTCGGACCAGCATAGTAAGGTCAATTTCCCTCCTATTACGGAGGAGGCTCAAGCCCAGCAGTGGCACTTATATGTGCCGAAATGATGAATGATGATTCCTAATCTTGTATAGATGTTGTACTTATGCATATTATCACACAATCGTCTTTTACAACACCCATGGGCAAGATAGGGGATGATGTATTATATTCTGGCTAAACTTTCCATTATGGGCCATTGATTTCGAAGTTCATTTTTTTTTTATAGATAGTATACGTAAATAGAAGACTTCTTACAAATTTTCAAGTTGCAAAACATCACGGTTTACGAGATATAATTTTTTAAAGTTCCCAACTTCCCATACAAATTGGAAAACAGCACACCATTTACAAATTTTTAGGTTAGTTAAAATGTCAATATTGTCTTGGTAGATGGCAAAGTTGACATTTCACCGAACTTTTGACGCGAATGTCAAAATGTCATGTAGTGCTTTTATATTCTTTTCATTATTTTAGTGTTTTAAAGTGTTATATTGAATAATTTTGCTGATAAACTCATTTGCAAAAAAAACGGGCACCTAAGCAATGAACCATTTCAAATGTTAATATTTCTTTGTTTGATAATTATAGGTAGTTTTATCCACACAATTTGCTAAATTAATAAGAAAATAATCGTTTTCATCAGTATTTCATAAAATTTAGATACAATTTATGGGAAATAATGCTAAACCTCGCTAGTAGTGTATATTCGCTAGTAGTGCATATGCTCATGAAGTAAAAATAAAAAAGTTTTTTTGTTTGTTTTTCTTTAATAAAGTAAAAGCAGATAAATGTTTAGTATCGAGTGTGACCCCCTCTAGCTAAAATCACAGCTTGAATTCGTCTGGGCATGCTAGCGAGTATATCCCGGATACTTGCTTGCGGAATACGTTCCCACTCCGCAGTAATCACATTCTTCAGCTCTCTGATGGTCTGCGGAGCCGGGTGTACTGATCTCACATGCCGTTTCAGAACGTCCCAGACATGCACTATGGGATTGAGGTCGGGACTTCGAGCTGGCCAATCCAAACGACGAATGCCGACCTCTTGCACATACGCATTAACATCGCGGGATCGGTGGGCGCGAGCATTGTCGTCCATAAAAATCGAGTCTTCACCTAGAGCGGCCAGTGCGGGTTGTGCATGAGAAATTAGAACTTCCGTTATGTATCGATGCCCAGTCAGTGAGCCGTTTTCAATGAAGACTAACTCTGTACGATCCATTGAATTTATTCCTGCCCAAAACATAACAGAGCCCCCACCATAAGGTGTGATTTCTTCGAAACATGCCTCTGCAAAGCGTTCTCCTTGTCTTCTTAGCACTCGCCGACGTCGATCTTCACCGAACAGAGATATCCTGGCTTCATCAGAGAACAAAACCCTATTCCAATCGTCTTGAGTCCATGATTCACAATTTCTAGCGAACCTAAGCCTGTGAACTCTGTGCTCACGGAGTAATTTGGGGCCGCGGGCCGGGCGGTGACTGCGTATATTGGCAGCGAGAAGCCTCCTCCTGACCGTCCATAGACTAATATGCACATTTCTTACTTCTTGGAGGTTGTTCTTAAGATCCACATACGAAGATTTGCGATTTCTCAATGCGCGACTCACAAGAAAACGATCATCCCGTGGTTGGGTACATGGTTTTCTTCCAGAACCAGGCCTTCTCTCGACGGAACCAGTCTCCTGATATCGCTGCCAGGTCCTTTGGACTGTCGAGCGACTAACATTTAGCCTCCTAGCCACGAAACATTGGCTGCAACCCTCTTCAAGCAGCGCGATAATTTTGGTAGCTTTTACCACTTTATCTACCATTTTTGATACAGCCAAACAGCATTAAATAAAGCTTTGACAGTCAAGGATATGAAATTAATCGATAAAAATTGAATAAAAGTTATGAAAGTCGATGTTAACTTCTGGAACTTCGCGCCAAAAATGTAGGATAAAAAGGGGTTTTCTGTAAAAATGAACATCAAATGAAAAATTGAATTTAGAACGTACTTTTTTAAATACCACAGCATTTTTAAAACCGGCCAGTAACGTGTACAAACGATTGAAACCTTTTTGGTATTGTATCTTTTTAAATATGAATGAAAATCAAAACCGCCCGTTTTTTTTGCAAATGAGTTTATTTTATGTAATATAATGCAGATAAAATTCTGAAATGTAGTGAAAATGATATAATAGTGAATTACGTGCATTTTGACATTCTGCCCAAATTTCCAGAGACGCGTGACTTGGATCAGCACCAAGTCATGCTAAAGACTGACTGAAAGACTAAGACTAAAGACGTGAATAATAATCAATATACTCGACATTGGCACCAATAGCTCATATTATTGTAGCTCATTGCCATTAAATAAGAAGAAGAAGAAGACAATTCATGTTCCGTTAACCTTAACAAAATCTTTTACGACATCCACGCGAAACAATAAGTAGGTTAGTTAGGTTCCTTAAGACCACGAGAAATAGGAGCTTTCTAGCGTCTATAAGTCGATTTTTATTTATTACAGAAAGGAACGTGACACCATGACAATATTGACATTTTAACCAATCCAAAAATTTGCAAATGGCGTATTATTTTCCAATTTGTATGGGAACTTTAAAAAATTATATTTCATAAACCGTGATGTTTCGCAACTTAAAAATTTGTAAGATGCCTTCTATTTATGAGTACTATCTATAAAAAAAAATGAACTTCGAAATCAATGGCCTATAATGGAAAGAGTTAAACCCTTGAATTTTATTCGCAAGCAAAGCTTTACCTAAGATCGGCATCTTTTGAACCACAAAAAATCCATGTTTCACTTTTTGATTCAGAAGTTTCTTGTTGTTTTTCCACGTCAATAACAGACTTTATAGCTTGACCGACAAGGCCAGAACCACCAGTTACAAGTATCACTTTATTCACGTCTGACATCTGGAAACAAGATAAAAAGAAAATGTATATGAACTAGCCGATTCGGTGATGTCTAGGTTTATTGTAAATATATAAGAATTCTCACATTTACGCAAAATTACCTTATGTGAATTACTTTGTAATTTGAATTTCGAAGTTTCAACTTCTGGCTCAGGCTACAGTGGCGAGTAGGGTTGCTACGAATTGCCCAATGGTAAAATAAGAGACACGTTGACGGTGTTAGAATGTAATCGGAATTTATTTTACACAATTTGAAACATTTGACGACATTTGATTGATTTTATTTGTTTTGAATTTGACATAACTCTTTGCTGGAGGATTTTTTTAATTCACAAAGGGAATAGCGTGCATACAGCTATTGTGTTTCTTTTGTAAGGTAAGGCTCCCGACAAAACTACTTCTACTCTAGGATATAGTTTCATCCCAAATTACAGAATAATAGGATCGCAGAAATTTTCTTTACTGTCCGCGTGTCTTCCTATATGAATTGCAATATTTTAACATTTTAAAAGGCTTATATTTTTAAGGCAACGTATTATGAATATACCAAAATACTTAAATTTTTGATGTAAAACTATATTCAAGGGTGATGAACCTGGTCGTTGGCGTGGCATTAACGTCACGCTTTGATATGTACATTTGTTTAATGAAACCATAACCTGTTTTAGAATTTTGTACAACACCATCTACTGAGCTCAAAATAAATTATTAACCTAAACAATTTTTGGGTTAATAATTTATTTTGAGCTCACTGTTTAGTCAACACATACCTATCCATCCATCCATCAGCCTACGGACGTCCACTGCTGGACATAGGCCTCCCCACAAGAATGCCACTCGGAACGGTCCTGCGCCACCTGCATCCAACGGTTCCCTGCGACTTTGAGAATGTCGTCAGTCCACCTAGTGGGTGGTCGTCCTACGCTGCGCCGTCCGATTCGTGGTCGCCACTCAAGAACCTTTCTTCCCCAACGGTTGTCGGTTCGACGAGCGATGTGGCTTGCCCATTGCCATTTCAACGTGCTAATTCTGAGGGCTATGTCGGTTACACCCGTCCTTCTACGGATTGCCGTGTTCCGGATTTTATCACGTAGAGAAATACCGAGCATAGCCCTCTCCATAGCACGCTGAGCGACTTTGAGTTTTTTTATGAGGCCTACATTTAGAGACCACGTTTCAGTGCCGTAAGTCATCGCTGGTAATACACACTGGTTATAAACCTTTGTTTTCAGACAGTGCGGAATATTGGACGAGAAGATCCTCTTAAGTTGCCCAAACGCTGCCCAGCTGAGTTGGATTCGTCGGCTGACCTCTTTCTCGAAATTCTACCTAACTGGACTGCTTGTCCTAGGTAAACATAATGATCCACAACTTCGAGAATCGCATTCCCAACTAGGACCGGTATAGGAATGACATGGGCATTAGACATTACTTTCGTCTTGTCCATGTTCATTTGTAGACCCACTAGTTGAGATACCCTGCTGAGGTCATTGAGCATAGTGCCAAGGTCCTCCATGGATTCTGCCATGACTACGATGTCGTCAGCAAATCGAACGTGAGTGATGTATTCGCCGTTGATGTTGATGCCGAGTTTGGTCCAGTCTAAGAGCTTGAAGACATCTTCCAGCGCAGTGGTGAACAGTTTCGGAGAGATGACGTCTCCCTGTCTCACACCTCTCTGCAACTGGATTGGTTTCGTACTCTTATTCTGGATGCGGATTAACATAGTGGCGTTTCTATACAAACACTTCAGCACTTAGAGGTATCGATAGTCAATTTGGCACCGTTGAAGGGACTGCAGCACTGCCCAAGTTTCGACAGAATCAAAGGCTTTCTCATAGTCCACAAACGCTAGACACAGAGGCCGATTATACTCCTCGGTCTTCTGTATAATCTGGCGTAGCGTGTAGATGTAGTCTATGGTACTATAACCTCTTCGGAAACCGGCTGGTTCGGGTGGCTGGAAGTCGTCGAGCTTGCACGCGAGTCGCTTCGTAATGACTCTTGAGAACAACTTGTAGACGTGGCTCAAGAGTGAGATAGGTCTGTAATTCCTTAAGAGCGTTTACACATACCTATAGGGTAAACTAATAAAAATGTTTATTGAATAAAAATTTTCTGGAAAAAAGATATCGTAATATTTTATTAATACTTTATGCCATATTAGTTTTTGTCCTAATCTGTTCTTTTATGCATATATGTACACGTGTACAAAATAATGTCGATGTTTCACATCTGCCAGGCGTCCTCAGCTACGGTTCCATTTTTTTATATTACAAACACTCTTCAATTTGTTTATTTACATAGATGTTATTATGACATATATTTTATTAAATTAAATATGATCCTAGAGACAAACAAAATAAGATAACTATCAAAATTATAACGTCAAGAATTGATAAGCCAAAGCTGTTAAAACGAGCCTATCTAAAATCAACCAAGCCCTTTCATGTTTTATGAATAACGTAAGTGCTTAGTGAAGTAAATATTACCTATTAATTGAGAGAACTAAAAGGGAACCTTAAAACCTCGACCAATATTTCGTCCAAAAAAAGTAGCCTAAAATTTTCTCTTATTAAGGAATTAAGAACATTTAAATAATCATTTACGCATATATTATACATATCTTATAGTTTTCAAACCAGATAAATAATGTACTGAATATACGGGATCCAGAATGTATGTACAACAAATCGCAGCAATGCTGTAAGAAAGACGTCCTTTACTATATTGAGTTTTATTATGAGATGATCCATCACTAGACAGAACATTAAATGGTCCTTTTCACATCAATATAAAAAAATACATATGGTATTCCGTACGGAAAATAAATACGTAAATACATTTGGTTTAAAACTAAGTAATTGAAACACCAGAAATTACCCACATTTTTGGTTATTACTGCCTAATTGGCAGCATTTTGTATGACAATGTGACGCAAAGCCTGGGTCATAAATTTGTTGGCAACTGGGACTTTTGGCTTGGGACTTTCCCCAAAATTATACCGTCATTCATTAACACTCATTATTTACTAAAACGTTTACAAAGTATATATAAATAATTATGAATCGAAAGTTTACAATTTGTATGGCCATTGTAGTGAGCATTAAAATTATCATAATACATAAACCCATAAAGAAAATGTGCCTATGTTGGAGTATATGCTTAAACCTCAAAAATTTTCATAGAATGGTTACCTGATCCTTAAGGAATTTTAAAATGATTACCTACGTCCACATAGCACATCCACGGTCACTAAAACCAAGTGCTTATAAATTGGTTGATCTTAATTAGAGAAAATTTTAGTGTTTTAAGTCTAGATTAATAGTTGTTAAAAATCAGGGATGCTTTCAAAGACCTGCTGCTGATCTTACAATTGCATTGCATCATCTTCCTGCTCTTATCTCAATTGCTTGGATTCGTCGTTGTTGGTGTCAATAATTTTATGACTGACCATCTGCCCGATCTTATTTCTACTATGGATGGCGATCTGAGATCGATTAATCGAAGAATCGATTTTTCAGGCTCAAAAGATCGATTTTTTAAATCAATATGTTGTACTGAATCGATTCAGTGAATCGATCTTTCACCCTTGAAAATCGACATTCGATTTATTTTCGGTCCATTCGATACTAAGATAAGAAAGTGTTATTTACACTTTCAGATGTCCTATAAAATAAAGCTCATCACAATCTTACTAGGAGAAAGATACCCAATACCTACTTTAAAAGAGATCCTTCGATACTAGTGTTCCGTTTTCAATCAATTGATGTCTATATTATTGTAAGACATTACTATCTCCAGATTTCCTAAAAAAAAGGTCATCACAATCACGCCAGAAAAAATACTTCGTATGGAATTGGAAGAAAACTTAAAAAAAAAAAGATCGATTAATCGGGGATCGATCCTTCAGACCTCGATTTTATTGTGAATCGATTCTTTGGACAACGATTAAAATCGATTCAAGAATCGATCTTTTTCAGAAAGATCGCCCATCCCTAAGTTCTACTTGTTGTCGATATAAAGCTTTTAGTCGGCTTTTACATTGCCCACGAGCAATGTAACGTTTGGTAGTATTCGAAGCCGTCAGCGAACACAATTATTTTTCACAAAAAGAATTCGAAATTCAAAAATGTCGATGACTCACTTCGGCATTCGTAGCTTTTTCTTTTAAAAACTCTAATAGAATTGTCTACGCCAAAATACTTGATAACGATTGGCCAGTCTCTTCTCTACGAACATTCGCTCTCGTTCCGAAAACGCCAAATACGCTTTCAAACCAAAATGGAGGATTTGTCGGTCGAGGTGTACGGTGATAATGGTGCTTATTATAAGGTTTGTAAATTGTGAAGTACGTTGAAATTCTATACAACAACTACTACTTTGACTAGTGCAATATTAATTTAATTATTTCTAACAATCAGAACCTAGGTAATACTTATACTTACAAAAATATTTTTCCGGGAAGATCATCACGGCTGGAATGGACGCCATGTCCGCCTGTCAGGGCGTGATTTTTCCATGTGTTGTAATAATTATACTGCTTACCGTATTTTTAGCCTCAGTGATGATGTTATGAAACCGGAACAATCCACGAAGCCTTTTTAATCTTGCAAATATACATGTATGACCTACATATTTCTAGCGCATCACCAAGTTTCTATATCGTCGGAATGTTCTAAAATCTCTTTATTTTTAGGCCATTGTCACCGACGTGCTCGACAACGAGGTTCTCGTAGCCTTTGAAAATGAGTGAGTAATAATATATTGGAGTAATATAAATATCTTTATCGAAATGGCGTAGTGCAGGTATTTTTATTTACATGAATATTTTACTTTGTAGCTGGCAGCCGGAGTCAAAATTTCCGTTCTCCCAAGTGTTCTTACCACCTAAAGATACCGGAAAACACACAGAGTTCGCTGAAAACCAAGAAGTGGAGGTATACGCGAGGTCCAATGAAAAGGAGGCATGTGGGTGGTGGACAGCAAATATCAAGGTATTGTGTTACATACATAACAAACCATAGTGCAATTGCATTCTAGAAATAATTTTGTTATCTCACAGTACCCTCATCAGATTAATTCTTGGGAGACATAAACTATTATTATTATAGACCCAAGAAAATTATTTTATTGACTAAAAATAAAAACAAATTCATAAAGGTTACCAAATGATTATTAATATTTTCTTTGTTAAGATTATATGAATAATACAACATTGAAGCTACAGCTAACTTTTATGTCTAGAGCCAAATTTGGGGTCCTTCATTCCGCCAGGTGCTATTTAGCATAAAGCTATACACATTAAAACCTGATTGAAAGGTGTAATCGAGGCTAAAGGGGGATACGCTTTGAAATACTAGCACTTTATTTATTTGCATTACAGATAATCCCTATGCCCTAATTTTATCTTTTAAAATTTTTACAATTATATCTATTTTGAGTACTTTTCTAAATTGTGAATTTTATATTTCTAGTTATTACATTTTGAATATTTACATTAATTTATATCACTTTGATCATATTTTATTTTCAGCCTATATGTGTGCCATATTGGGACTAGGCTTCCTTCTTCATAAGGAGGGGCAAATTGACCTACACAATGTTGGTTAAATGAGTTGGTGTAAGGGGTTATTATTTGAATTGTCTTTTTTTACATCACATGTTATCTGCTTTTCGGATGTCTTACTCTTTGGTGATAATCATGAGCAAGCAAGGGAGAGGTGAATTGTACTCTTACTCTGTTGCTACAGTCATTCAGTTTATAAAATATTTTCTTAAATTTGTCTATTTTTATTCATTCAATTTCAGTCCATATTTGTTACCGACTTGCTCATCTTGAGAATATTGAATGATTTTTTGTGTTATCAATTCAGCTCATACACATTCCACTATTGGGCTCGACCCTCCTCCACAATGGGAGGAAAGTTGACCTACTATACCATGCTGGTCAGACATGTTGGTATAGGGTTTATTTAAATATTTCCTTTTGGTGTCTTTTCCTTCTCACAGGCATGAGAAGGGATAGTGTATTGTATTCTGTCACCATATGGAAATGTTGTGTTATAATAATAGATTATTTTATATTTATTTACTTGAATAGCAATTAAATATTGATCATACACAGGTTTAAATTACCTTCATTAAAACTACACTTTCACTCATGCGGAGTGAACTGGACCAGTTCAGTTAATGTTTTATTTTATTGTGCTTATTCACTGGAAAACTGTTTAGCTGTTTCTTTATATTTGATTATCTTCATTGAGGTCTTTGTAAACCTTATTTCCTTGATTATAGTGAACTAAAAAAAATAATGTTATATTTTTTAATAGAAATACACATTGCTTAACATAATGGAATTAGTTTAAAATTATGCATAATTGTCTTGAACTGAATTCATATATTATGTCTTATAGATGAAGATTTTTTAAAGTGTGATATTTGTCTATTGAATTTAGTGAAATTATAGCACTATTAACATTGGTGATCCTTAGCAAATTTTTTGTTATTATCAAGATGGAATTTTAAAATATTTCATGGCTAAAGATTTGTCTAATGCCTTAATTTGTATAAGCAGGAAGACTTAAATGAAAATTAGAGGGAAATATGCACTATTTTCATTTCGTTTTCTAAATAATCTAAACTAATTATTAAAGACAATTGTTATATAAAAATTGGTCCATTCTACAATAAATTAATAATAATTTAGCATCATGTCACCTGTTCACCTGTCACGGTTTTCATGCCGGATCTTTATCAGTGTGGCCCGTGTTCCGAACCGGTGGTAGTATACTGGATTGTTAGGGTTTTCAAATATAATTACTATCAATTTTAATGTTAAATAATTACTAACCATAAACAATATAATTTTTTTCATATAGAATCATTTTCTTCTTACACTGGCAATGAATTTGTATCAAAATGTGCATCAATATTTAATAACTATTTTCTGTATCGGGTAGATAATTATAAATTTTCTGCAATAACAATGACTTGTTGGACGAGAGACATCTTAGTCCGCCCGTGACCATGAACGCTGAAAAGTGTTCGAAATGTCAGGCAATCAAAAACTGAATACAAACGCGATAAAATCGGTAAATTAGTTTTATTTAAAATGTGTAATACTCGCGTAAACATCAGAAATCATTATGGTCCATTCTATTTGTGAATCCAGTCTGCCATTAGCCTCATAATCTCATCTATTTCTTTTGTGTGTGTACATATTTCCCTACATACATTTTTATAATAATACCCATAACATTCATTCATCTTGACTCATAAATGTCCTACTGTTGGGCTCGAGCCTCCTCCATGATGAGAGGGAAATTGACCTACTATACCATGTTGGTCAGTAGTGCTGGTATACACTTGTATTTTAAGTTTCATTCCTGTGCATAGATGTTATCTGCATATTATTCCGTTTATTATAATCTTGCTCTGATCCTAATCATCATGTTCTTATTTCAATTACTTGGAGTCTACTTAATATGTACTCTTACTTTCATAGTATATGTTGTTATAGGCAATAGTTTTCTTTGAATGGATGCAAGCCGGAAGTAAAGCTCTTAGTCATCTTTAAGACACTTATGGAGCAATGTAAGGCTTGTAATGCAAAGCCTGCTGTTTTTTCTTGGGTGGCTTACGGTCAACGGACACACCGTTCCCTTCGTCCGGGGTGACGAAAGGGCGGCGGCCTCCCTTTGGTATGGAAAGCGGTTGCTTATGTAGGTTTTTAAGTATTCCACAT
Organism: Lymantria dispar; assembly: GCA_032191425.1. NCBI lineage: Eukaryota > Metazoa > Arthropoda > Insecta > Lepidoptera > Erebidae > Lymantria > Lymantria dispar. The sequence goes on from CM063449.1 coordinate 2,584,304, forward strand.
AGTCCTATAAAAATATCCCTAACATCTGATTCAAAGACTAAGAATATAATTGTGTCATCACCCATTACCTCCTCATAAGTGTGATAAGAGATAACCAAGGGATAGAGATGCACATAATTGTTTTCAAGAGAAAGTCTAAGTAAAATTCTATATTTATCAGCCAACGGTGCTCTGTGTAGTGCAAATTTTAAAACAATGTGTCGCCACCCCTTTACTTTCATTGACTTCATCATTCCACTGTTGGCCTCAAGCCTCCTCCCCAATAGAAGGGGAATTGAAAAGTCAGACATGTTGGGTTTTATTGCGAGTTTGCTTTCTCTTGCATAAATATTTATATCCCTTAGTTATCTTTTACGACATCCACAGGTAAGATAGGGAGTGGTGAATCGTATTCTTACTCTGCTGGACTCGAGCCTCGTCCGCAATGGGAAGGCAATAACACTTGAGAATAGAAAGAAATATCAATCATTAGCTTATATACGTCCCACCGCTGAGCTCGTGCTTTCTTCATAATTTGACGAAAATTGACCATTTCTTTTTTTTGGTGGGTGGGTTGGGGTCGGCGCACTCCTCTCACACTCCGTCCGGGGCGACAGAGGGGCGTAAGCACGCACACCCGCAACCCACCCGAACACCACGTCGCCTTCGTCGTTGGACCGACCACCGGAGCAGGGTTACTTAACGTCAGTGGTCGGCCCCGACGGAATACCCCCTGAGGAGTACCCTCTCATCGACCGACGTACTATATCACGCTGGTCAGACGGGTTGTTATAGGGTTTTATTTCGAACTTTCTTTTTCCTGCAAAAATACTACGCATATTATATCTTTTGGTCGTCTTTTACGACACTCGCGGGCAATATAGAGGGTGACGAATTGTATTCTTTGTCACCACACAGATAAAATATAGCGTATAATATTACCGCTTTTGACAATATTATCTAGCTGCAGATCTGACGCAATGCGTATTCTCTATAAAGTATTTTTTAATTAAAATGCATTATTATATAGCTTTAGACTAGGAATACAATTCACCACCCTCCTTTCTTGATTGGGCGTGTTGTAAAAGCCGATTAAAAGATATGATGTGCAGATAACATCAATGAAAAATAAGGAAAACTCGACATAAAAATCTATGCCAATGTGCCTGACCACCGTGCAGGTCAACTTCCCTCCTATTGTTGAGGAAGCCTGAGCCCAACAACAGCGCGTATATGGCCCGAGATTATATAGATATGTATATTCTATTCATCATCATCATCGCAGCCCACATACATCCCACTGTTGGGCTCGGGCCTCCTCCATAATGGAAGGGTAATTGACCTACTATACCACGCTGGTCAGACGTGTTGGTATAGGGTTTTATTTCGAGTTTTCCATCTCTTGCACATATTATGTGCATATTATATCCCATAGTCGTCTTTTACGTCATCCACGGGCTAGATAGAGTGTGGTGAATTGTATTCTTACTCCATCACCACACAGAAAATATATAATACTAGCAACCCGCCCTCGCTTCGCTTCAGTGTCAGTCGCTTAAACCCGCGTAGTTCCCGTTCCTGTGGGAATACCGGGATAAAATATAGCCTATGTTACTCCCTGATATTATAGCTTTCCATTGTTGAAAGAATTTTTGCAATCGGTTCGGTGGTTTAAGCGTGAAAGCGCTACAAACAAACAAACAAACATCCTTACTTTCGCATTTATAATATTAGTATAGATTCTATTAAGATAGATATATCGTGTCGAATTGAGAATCTATCGTTACGAGTTAAGAATGTATTGTGTTATATCATCATCTCAATTCATACAATCCCATTGTCCCTACCTACCCTTAATAATCATCGGAATAATAGGTATTAGTACTCTTGTGGGGAATTTAAACACTAACCAGGATTGCCTATCAGCGTGCCCATACTGATGTTCTCCCCCAATAGGGAAATTTTCCGTGTGGTGATGGAGTAAGAATACAATTTACTACCCCTTATCTTGCCCGTGGGTGTCATAAAAGACGGCTCAGTGATTAAATATGCATATTACATCTGTGAATAAGAAGGAAACCTCGAAATGAAACCCTATACTAACAAGTCTGACCAGCGTGGTTATAATAAGTCAATTTCCTTCCTATTGTAGGGGCGTCTCGGACACTGGGACGTATGAATGAAAATAGGGAGACTTTTGACCAACTGTGGGCACTGATAAGCTAATGAATACCATCAAAGAGTGAAATATAGACTATCGGTAGTTGTATCAATAAGATGCTACTTAGGAAGTCGGGGCCAAAGGACAACATGAATGAGTAGTGAATTATTTTTAGCCGGATTTATTTTTGTAACATTTATTTTTTTATACACGAGTCGCATACTCGATCACACTAGATGTGGTCGATATATCGTTTTGTAGCTGAAAACACTAAGGCACAGCAGGTCAATAACCTTACTGAAGCTAAACAGCTGCATTATACCGGGAGGTCAATGAACTGTGTTTAGTATGTCTAATCAGGATAAATGATTTATTTTTGGTTAATAACGATCACGTGGGGTGTTCGTTTTTAAATTGCGTAGGTGATATACATATATCCGCGTATGACGGGTGAAGAATAGAATGTGTCACGACCCCTTCAATTACCCAATAGGGTGTCGTATCCTACTAGGTGTATATATGGTCGTTTTATTATTCTTTATATATAAATTTCTTGTGTACGTGTGTATGTCATTGAACTCATAAAAGGCTGAACCGATGTTGATGAAAATTTTTGTGCGTATGCAATGGTTTAGATTCACAATTGGACCCGGTAGGTGGCGCTTATTTGAACAGAACAACGTCTATTGGGTCAGCTAGTGTTATATGTCCCAATAAAGAGCCGAGCCTGTTCCATAATGGAAACGAAATTTACTTTTTATGTCGTGCTGATCAAACGGGTTGGTATAGGGCTTAGTTTTTTACCGTTTTCTTATCATTCGCCTACTCACCCTACCTACCTTATTCGTCTCTTATGATACCTGTTACCAACGTACCACTCGACACCGCAGCAGGATTCATCCATCTCACCTAGATACGTTATGGTCTTCAATTGTACGTTTCCAGCTTTAATTTCTCCCACGTAAGTGCAGGCTCTGGAGTGAACTACCTGCTACTGTTTCACGAGCCGCTATTACATGTCTTTTAAATGAGGTTTAAGTAGAGTATTTTCTTCATGGTAGGCAACGGCCTGGCTGTGGCTCTGGTATTGCAAAGGTTCTTATGCGGCAGTATCACTTTCAGGTGTGCTACTTACACGTTCGTAGGAAAGGCAAGGTGTGATTTTTTTAGTCTTTGAAGACAATACTCGACACTTATGCATATATCATTGGATATAGTACTTTATATAATATCATCATCATCATTTGCCTGCCCTCGTCCCACGCTAAGTGGGGTCGGCACAACATGTTTTTACCTTCCATAGCCTCCTATCAGTCGTCATATCTGCACTCACTACTTTCACACGCATATCCTCATTCACACAATCCATCCATTTCTTTTTAGGCCTGCCACGATTTTTACGTCCATCCACAAACATTGACAACCCTCCTCGTCACGTGCCCTTCATCCCTCCTCATCACGTGTCCATACCAAGACAATCTCGCGCTCCTAATCTTTATCACTGGTGCCACTTTCAGACGTCCCCTGATATACTTTATATAATATATCTATACAAATAAATAAAATTGAACTGTCTGTTTATAATGTCAAAATACTGGGCTTTCTTCATGCTCACACAGTTATTTGCACGACACCTATGCCTAAAAACCAGTTTATTTTTTTTTGTCTGTCTGTCCTGTCTGTTTGTTTTGGGTAATCTTTAAAACGGTTAAACCGATTTTGATAATTTTTTACTACCGAGTAGCTGTCTATATAAGGCGTAATTAGGCTATATTTTATCCCGATATTACCACGGGAACTGAAACTATACGGAGGCGAGTGAATCGGAAGCGAAGCGAGGGCGGGTTGCTGGTAAACTTTATAACAGACAGAAATAGACATATTTGTCAACCATATTTAGATCGCAAACAATTGCCCTGTATGGTAATTGATTCTATGTTCTCTATACAATACAATTAATCTGTCAAGCAAACATACATATTGTATTACTATTACTACCAACAATCATTGCTTTATTCCTCTGATAACTGTTTCATGTTGTCATCATATGATATAGACCTTCCATTCATCATCAGCGTATGAACGTCCATTGTTTGACATAGGCCTCCCAACAAAAAAGTACAACGCATTGAAAATCTCGTGGTAGAACAAGTTTGTATTGTTTCCCTAGTACGAAGTCTTTTGACATAGCTCAACGTACACTCATTTGCAAAAAAAACGGGCACCTAAGCAATGAACCATTTCAAATGTTAATATTTCTTTGTTTGATAATTATAGGTAGTTTTATCCACACAATTTGCTAAATTAATAAGAAAATAATCGTTTTCATCAGTATTTCATAAAATTTAGATACAATTTATGGGAAATAATGCTAAACCTCGCTAGTAGTGTATATTCGCTAGTAGTGCATATGCTCATGAAGTAAAAATAAAAAAGTTTTTTTGTTTGTTTTTCTTTAATAAAGTAAAAGCAGATAAATGTTTAGTATCGAGTGTGACCCCCTCTAGCTAAAATCACAGCTTGAATTCGTCTGGGCATGCTAGCGAGTATATCCCGGATACTTGCTTGCGGAATACGTTCCCACTCCGCAGTAATCACATTCTTCAGCTCTCTGATGGTCTGCGGAGCCGGGTGTACTGATCTCACACGCCGTTTCAGAACGTCCCAGACATGCTCTATGGGATTGAGGTCGGGACTTCGAGCTGGCCAATCCAAACGACGAATGCTGACCTCTTGCACATACGCATTAACATCGCGGGATCGGTGGGCGCGAGCATTGTCGTCCATAAAAATCGAGTCTTCACCTACAGCGGCCAATGCGGGTTGTGCATGAGAAATTAGAACTTCCGTTATGTATCGATGCCCAGTCAGTGAGCCGTTTTCAATGAAGACTAACTCTGTACGATCCATTGAATTTATTCCTGCCCAAAACATAACAGAGCCCCCACCATAAGGTGTGATTTCTTCGAAACATGCCTCTGCAAAGCGTTCTCCTTGTCTTCTTAGCACTCGCCGACGTCGATCTTCACCGAACAGAGATATCCTGGCTTCATCAGAGAACAAAACCCTATTCCAATCGTCTTGAGTCCATGATTCACAATTTCTAGCGAACCTAAGCCTGTGAACTCTGTGCTCACGGAGTAATTTGGGGCCGCGGGCCGGGCGGTGACTGCGTATATTGGCAGCGAGAAGCCTCCTCCTGACCGTCCATAGACTAATATGCACATTTCTTACTTCTTGGAGGTTGTTCTTAAGATCCACATACGAAGATTTGCGATTTCTCAATGCGCGACTCACAAGAAAACGATCATCCCGTGGTTGGGTACATGGTTTTCTTCCAGAACCAGGCCTTCTCTCGACGGAACCAGTCTCCTGATATCGCTGCCAGGTCCTTTGGACTGTCGAGCGACTAACATTTAGCCTCCTAGCCACGAAACATTGGCTGCAACCCTCTTCAAGCAGCGCGATAATTTTGGTAGCTTTTACCACTTTATCTACCATTTTTGATACAGCCAAACAGCATTAAATAAAGCTTTGACAGTCAAGGATATGAAATTAATCGATAAAAATTGAATAAAAGTTATGAAAGTCGATGTTAACTTCTGGAACTTCGCGCCAAAAATGTAGGATAAAAAGGGGTTTTCTGTAAAAATGAACATCAAATGAAAAATTGAATTTAGAACGTACTTTTTTAAATACCACAGCATTTTTAAAACCGGCCAGTAACGTGTACAAACGATTGAAACCTTTTTGGTATTGTATCTTTTTAAATATGAATGAAAATCAAAACCGCCCGTTTTTTTTGCAAATGAGTTTATTTTGTTTATGGCTATTAAAGTTGTGTTATGGAGTCTCTGTGGTAGTATGATTTGGTGAAACAGGACGAGAGTAATACTTTTAAGAGTGAATAATCTTGGGAGTATGAGACCAAAGAAAAGGATGGATTAGCAAGTGTGTAAATGAAGTTTATTCTGTGTGGTGACGGAGTAAGAATACAAGTCATCGCCCCCTATCTTGCCCGTGGATGTCATAAAAGACGACTAAGGGAATGAATAAGCGTATAACATCTGTGCATAAGAAGGGAAACTCGAAATAAAACCCTATTTCAACACGTCTGACCAGCGTGGAATAGTAGATCAATTCCGCTCCCATTATGGAGGACGCCTGAGCCCAACAGTGGGACATATATAAGCTGAAATGATGATGATGAAACGGAATATGATAAACACATACAAATTAACTGCAATATACCAATCTGCCTATCAATCCAACTTTGTAGATCATTTCCTTTGTAGAACAAAGGGTAATTGATGTATAAAGTAAAATTTAGCAGAAACAGAATCGAAAACGGAAGTGGAACCGTCAATACAATGAAAATATATGTTTCTTAACAGTATTTTTTAACAGAATTATTATTCAAAATTATGGAAAGTAGTTTTTTAATTTTACACATAGCAATCTGCATGAGAGGTTCTAACATTTGTTATAACGAAATTATCATTAACTATGACGTAAGCAGAACTACATTCTCTCAAACGTCACGGCATTCCGTTAAAAATTCCGCAATGAACGTTGCGGCAACAGAATTTGGTATTGAAAACTCTGCAGTACTGCCGCAGTTCGCGGGTGACCGAACCGGGGAATAGTCCGTCGCCCGCAGAGAGACTGACCGCGACGCCTACCGGCGTCGGGTTGGGAGGGTACCCAAAAAGGTATCTCGCCGGGCTGGCCACGGATGTGGAATCCTTATTTGGTACCGACGGTCGACCCAATGGCGAAGGGAAGGGAATGCGGCGGGTTATGGGGTCGGGTGGAGGACGGGACGGACGTTGTAAGGCCACACCGTAACCAGCCAAAATAAAAAAAGTACTGCCGCAGTTGTGGCAAAAATCATTAAATTATTGTAATTAGTTAATGGCGAACCGTGAAACGTTTTCAAGATAGAATATGTCTATGTGAAGTCCATACCCATTAGTAGTAAAAATAACGCACAAAGTAGAGATGATATGCAATTTCTGAATTGGACGCTGGTACCGATATTAGAATAACACTAGCAACCCGCCCTCGCTTCGCTTCGGTTATAGGTTATAGTCGTTTTACCCGCGTAGTTCCCGTTCCCGTGGGAATACCGGGATAAAATATAGCCTAGTTTACGCCCTGATATTATAGCTTTCCATTGGTGAAAGAATTTTTGAAATCGGTCCAGCCGTTTTGAAGATTACCCGGAACAAACAGACAGACAAAAAATTTTTAATTGCTATTTTAGGCATAGGTGTCGTGCAAATAACCGTGTGAGCATGAAAAAAGCCTATTATTTTGACATTACAAACAGACACTCCAATTTTATTTATTGGTATAGATTATACCGATTTCAGATACAATTATGGCCATGAAGTTATTTCGGATTACCCGACGGTTTCGGAGAGTTGCCGTTACGGAAATTAGATTTTTAGGGGATATTTGTTAGGATTTACCTTTTAAGCTAAGCATGGTCATTATTGTATTATTTCTCTTTAGAAAAGTTAAGTTTAGGCTGTCAGTTCCGCCGGTTGAGAGAAAACTTGTAACAGCTTTCATACAGATCTCGACGTTATGCGAAATTTTCGTTTCAGATAGTTTTGCTTACGAAGCTCCATAACAGGTTCAACACTAAATAATCATAACATTGGTTTTGTTTCCAGATGATGAGAGGCGACTTTCAAGTGATAGAGTATTTGGAGTGGGACAACTGTTACACAGAAATTGTGCCAAAAGACCGGCTCCGGTTGAAGACACCAAAAACGCCCATTGACAAGAATACCTTCCACAAGTTTGAAATAACGGTCCCTGACGATCTTAAGGAATAGTGAGTATAACGTTTTCATCTGTCGGCTACATTAGCTGGTAAATCCAGATGGTATGTGGTAACTGCCATTTTTATATTCTGACTTTTGAGGAGTATAAATAGCTGAAAATTTACAGTACTAAATTGGCCTAGCCCCGTAAGTCTCCCTTAATTCTAATATAAACAGTAAATTGAATAACACATAGTTACCAATAGTAGTTTGATTCTCAAAGCACAGATGGCATAGTGTTTAAAATCTAGACCTACCGTGCCAGTGTCGTGGATTTGAATCCTACGCAGGACAACACTTTGTGCGATCCACAAATTGTTGTTTTAAGTCTGAATGTAATTTGTGTCCGTTATCTTTGTAGTCCCCCACAATACAAAAATTATTTACTTAGAGCAGGGTGTCAATAGATGTTGTTTAAAACTTATTTGTATTATATGTATTTGCCATATTGAAAACATTTGATGGCCATTTGCAGAAATAATTTAAAAGATGCCTAGTTTTACCATCATTAACTCATTGCTGGGCTCGAGCTTCCTCTACAATAGGAGGTGAATTGATCAACTACATCATGCGAGGTCATGCGAGTTGGTATGGGGTTCTATTTCTAGTCTAGCTTGCAATGCAAAATAATCTTGGGTAGTTCGTGAACAACCTAGGTCGAAAGACCACTCTTTTAGGTAAACTGTACGAACTAATTCATCGATGATCTCGCTCTTAGTTCTTTTTTCTTTAGCTAAATTGTTGTAGTAAATGGTGTTATCATCAATTTCATGCCAACCAGATTTGCCTGACTTACGCTTAGATTACCTAGAAAAGCTCATCACAATCCTGTCAGGAGAAAAGTATTTATCACTTTACAAAATTAGAAAAAATAAGAACTAATGAACTAAAAGAGCGAACTAGTTCGCTATTGGATTGCGAACTAAATTGAGTGCTCTCATTGATGACCGACTAGGCCCAAGACTAATGCAAAAGGCATGGATGTTTAGCGCGTGTTGTCACCTAGTCGTCTTTTATAGGCGTGGTACCTATGGGCAAAAAGGGGATAGTAAATTGTATTTATAAATAAATAAATTCTAATTCTTACTCTGTCACCACATGGAAAGATTGGTCCTTAACTGATTGACGTATCTGAGTAGCTGTATGATAAATCGACTAAAAGTAATCGATACTGAAGATGCAATAAAACCAATGTCTCTCAAACACCATAATTGCGACAATTCAACAATCCCAATTTCTCAATTTTCCATTCTTAGGTTGTTTGAACGAGATCGTATCGATAAGAACGACGAGACGTATTGTATTCTGTAATGTTATTCACTGTAATAATTTCTGGTGTATTCAATTCGAACAATCATGATTTATCGAAGATAGAAGCTATTTATATTTTAACTAGATTTTGCCCGCAACTTCGTCCACATAGAAACGTAGCAAAGGCCTAATCCAACTCGTCTGACCAACATGGGGTGCGATTTTCGCACATAGTCTGGATAAAGTTGTGAAAAATACACATACAAAAAAGTGAAAATTTTATTTCTGTCAATTGATATTCGACAGTAAGAATACAATTCACCACCCCGTTTCTTGCCTGTGGGTAAAGACAACTAAGGTATTATATATGCATAAAACATCTATGCAAAAAAGGGAAAACTCGAAATAAAACCCTAAACCAACAAGTCCGACCATCGTAGTTATAGTAGGTCGATTGCCCTCCTATTGAGGGGAGGCTTACGCCAATAGAATGTATATGAGCTGATAAATAGATAAACTTATTACAATAGGCAATCTCATAAGGGAGACTAAGGCCTCTATTTTACTATGTTAGACTTTAAAGTATTACTATATATGGTGACAGCTTAGAATTACAGTGTGTCACCATCCCCTTACTTTATCATGGGCATGGTAGATAGACTGTGGTGGGTTTTGGTGATGCCTTTAGTATCACCGAACCTCATTGCACGCATTCACACTCGCTTCACTTCACGGTAGGTCTAGCAAAGGTCAATAAATGGCAGTATCACTTACCATCACTTGTGCTATTTGCTTGTTTGCCACCAACAGCAATATAAAAAAAGAGCTAGCAGACAGGTAACTTGATCACCAATCCGTATGTCAAGCGTGGCGATACTGGCATTGTGTAGGCTTATGTCCAACAATGGATGTTGATAGGCTGATGATTGAAGTAGGTACCGTTAAGTAGGTGGTGTTAACCACAGTCATGATATGAGTGGTCGAGTGATTGCAGTGTTCACGACATACACAGCGCGAAGGTGGAGAACGCGCACAAGGAGTTCCAGAAGGCGATCGGCGCGGCGCTCGTGTGGTACGTGCCTGAACGGGGCGTGCTAGCTGTACTGTCACGCTGCGACACGTCGCAGAAACGCGCGCAGATGCTGCAGGAGATGCACTTTAGGTAATTGCTCGATACAAATTTTTGCTTATACCTGGACCGCCTATGATGTAATTACACCTGATACAAACGATCAGGGCTGTGTGGGTGGCCCATAAAACTATGCTTCCGTCTCCGCGTTTTCACTTTGTCTATTAAGCCAATGTAATGGTTGACTTGACTTGCCATACGCGATAGATTACATTTTGGGTTTCACATTGAGCTCCCATCGACAAAGCACGGAGACCCCGCGCTCATGCGGTCAGATTTAGTCTTCTTTTACGACACCCACCGGCAAGAAAGGGCGTGGAGAATTGCATCATTACTACGTCAAAACACTGCAAAGCTAGCGGTTTCAGCGGTTGGTGGATTGTTTACTTGTCCACACAACTATATTTACAGTTTTGTATTTTGGGGACTTATTTTACATAAATAAAAAATATATCGTTTTGACACCTTTTTCGATAGTGGATATTTTATACCGATAAATAGATACCTATATCGAATTAAAATATATCGGTTAAAATATATCGAACTAAAAATATCGATAAAATATATCGGACTAAAAATATCGATAATTTTCAACAAGCCTGTTATTGTTTATTATTTTATAATTTTACTATTGACGATATAAGAAATGTGTTAGTAAGTATTATTAAGTAAAATTGTATAAGCAATGGAAAAAGGATTTGAAAAGGCCGACAGTATGAATTTACCTAAAATAGACGTAGCAGCAGAGGTAGCAGAATATTTTGCTACTAATTCGGATTTTTGTTCTTGCAAAACAAAGTGAGAGAGATGACGGGCAATTTACTGGGCACAAACATCAACAAATGTGGTTTGTTCTTATTAAAGGCAAATTTGATACTGGCTGCCTCACCAGATGGTATATGCAACAACGGCAGTTTAATAGAAATAAAATGTCTATCAAGTGACCAAACTTAAAAACTTTGTGCAGTGTGGAAAAATAACTGAGAAATATTATTATCAGGTTCAGATGCAGATGTACATCACCGGGGTTGAAAAGTGCTATTATTGCCTTGCAGATAGCTTATTCCACACTAATCACAATGTACAAATAATAGAAGTTGACTGTGATGAAACCTATGCACAAAATATAATACCTATTAAAAGTTATTACTTTTTGGAAAGATAATATAATATATCCCTTACTACTAGAATTACCTATTAATGTTAAACAAAAGTTTATAGTAATTTCAGTGTTAACTTTTTTATTTCACACACAAAAACAACAATAACATTAATATTACCTAAAAAACAAGTAAAAACCAATGGCTTATCAAGTGTAATCCTTCCTTCCTTTTCATAGAAATTCATATTATGCATAAACCCCGAGAGGGCACTTACATATTGTCAAGTTTACAAAACTAAATAACTACCACCGGACCGGAACTCAACAAGGCTGCAGAAGAGGCAGGCATGGATGGAGCAGCAGAAATTTCACTCTCAGATGCTTCTTCCTCTATAAAAGTTAACTTTCTAGTAGCACCTGACTTGGGTGGGGGTATTTTTTTAAAAGGGAGGATACAGCAACATTTACTTTCTTAATTCTTATGGGTGAAGGCACAGAGTTCTATTTACTAACATGAGTTTGACTGGCTTTATTTCTATACTTTTTAGAAATATATGCTTGGATTAGTTTATTTGCTGACTTTGGTGGATCGGACAGGATTGCCCGACTTGGTTGATTCACTTCAAACATAGCTTGAACTTCCACTTGTTTAATAGATTTACCTGTAAAAAAATTTTGTTTTAGCTTTGTTATACAGATAACATTTTGTTTATATGGAAACATAATTAACCACTTATAAACTAACTAAAGCGCCCATAAACACAATGTGATTGTTACCTATAACTGTAAACCTTTGGTTACTCTCACTACTCAGGATTAAAAATATATATTACTTTTTATTTTTAGACAAATTATATTGCCACCCTACAATGTATATTTACATTAATATTATAAATTAACATAACATTTTTATTGGTTTGTCCTTCTCTCAGATAGTAACAGATAAATGACTACTTTTACAAGGATAGTATTGTTTCCGGAGAGTGGTATAGATTGATTTTAATACCTGTAATTGAAGGACCTGGCAAATGTCCACTGCTTGTATAAACTTCTTCGGTTTTTTTCTTGTTCATCTCATAATGATGTTGATGACCACTTATTCCGAATTTCTGTTTTAATCGGGACAAGAATAGTTTTGTTGGCGTCTTTATAGAAATGCTCCCGCAACAAGGCACAGCACAGGATTGATCATAATTAAATTTGGTATTCAGAATATTTCAGAACTCAATTTCGCGAATCGCAGTAAGCAGTTGTATATGTGTACACAGTAACTTCAGCTAACTTCAGTTTGATTTGAACAGTGACATCACACGTTGCCACGTGACCATAATGCCGCCTTTTTGTAGTGTATTTTTTAATTTAAAATTTAATTGCATTTTTAGGTGTAATAATAAATAACTATCGTACCACGTATTAATTGGACCATATAAAGTGTTTAAAACAATTTTTGGAAAATAGTCAACTCCCGGATTATAACTATTAATTTAATAAAGACAATTAAGACGTAAGAATTGATCATACGAAATACAGCTATACAACTGCGAAGAGCAGCTGACTGTATCTTTCTCGCTCGGGTACACTTGGCGGTCCCGAGTTCACCCGATCGAGCGTTTCACCTCAGAGCATGACGGATCAGCCTAACTTACTACCCACGAAAAAAGTGAAAGAAAAAAGTGTGCGGTGCGCCTAAAGAAGTTTTCACTTCAAAAATGCAACACTGTACAGAACTTTCTCGATGAAAATTACGAGGTTTAATTGACAGCACATATCCAGGATCTCAATTGTTAAGCTACATTTGAGGTCCTTTTGTTTGGACAGCAGACTCACTGGCTAAACATATTAGTGCTAACATTATCTATTAAGTCACAGGGCCATCGGTTAATAAGAAACTTGCCGAATGGTAGTATGAGGCTTAATACATTTTTTTTTATTTAAAAACTTAGTCTTAATGGCTACGCAGATGGCGTAGTGATCAAAGTTCCTACTCATCGAGTGTCTATGAATTTGATTCACAATGGTTGCTCCATTTCTAGATGTTATTTATGTCTCTTATTTATATATTTCACTGCTTTGCGAGAATAGTGACGCAAATAAAAATTACAGGTTTTAGAGAAGGGCATTTTAAATTGTTTTTATAAATGTTTTATTGCGAACCATAATATTTAAATGATTTATTGAGGTTGTGACTATACTGATTAATGGAAAATTCCTCTATTCACGATAAAATAACAAGGATTTTAGATATCAAGGATCATTTGACATACAATATTCAATTTTATATAATTTTGAGTTACGTCGATATTCTCGCAAACCAGCGATTTGTAAAGTTCTCATGGATCCCCAGTATACCTCTCCGAAACGTCCGGGGCGACGGAAGTATCATGTGCAGATCTATAACCTGGCATTATCTACTCATCGTTATTTCTGTTAACCATCTGTGCCCATCCGGCATCGTGTAAGGATGCTTATGGTGGCGTTGGAGATTACGCTAACCAGTTAATGTAATCAATTTACTAACCAATTTCCTAACAGCAAATTGTTGTTTTCAGAAATCTAACTCAAAAGCTGTTATTGTTGAAAAAGACTGAAGAGGCAGCCAGACAGCTAGAATCTACAAAAATTCACAATCAAGGCGGGTGAGTAATAATTTACTTCATATTAACGAATTTTCTCTAGTGATAGGACCACACTGTTGACAGTTGTCTACAGTCGCGGCCGGTCCATCCGGGGTAGTACCACACTGAGCAGAAAATCGATGTCTAAGTAGTAGCAATTTGTTACTGCGCTTCTTTCGGTAAATGAGAGAACCGGAAGCCGAACTTTCTGAGGGTGTTTACGTGTGATGGGTTTTGGTGATGTCTTTAGTGTCCCCGAACCTCATTGCACACATTCGCGCTCCCTTCATTTTCTTTACGGTAGGCAGCGGCCTAGGAAAGGTCCATGAGCGACAGCAACATTTCTTCCCCATCAAATGTACTTTTTGCTCGTTTGCCACCGTTTGCAATAAATAAAACAAAATGTTTTTGTGAGGACTATATTTGACTACTATTGAATTATTGTTTCTAATGTTTTTAATGTGCATTTAAATTTAAGAAAAAGTACAATTCTAACTAAAAAATATTCTCAAAGAAGTTCACGTCTTTGAAGTTATTGGGGATGGGGATAGCATATTCTATTCCTTTATTTAAAATTGCTATGGGCGACAGCAACATTAACGTCAGAATGTTTCTCTCTCTCTCTCTGTCTAATTAACATGATGATCTCTGTGACAGTTGTCCCTAGTGCTGTCACGCTTACGATAAAGTCCGTAGTTTTGTATCGATAAACCGCTTTATTTTACTAATTGTGATTTTCTATTATAATCAAAATACAATCAATGAAAATCTTTTTGAATTTATTTGAAAATATGTTGAAAGTATTATATAGGTACTGTATTGGGTTTATTTCTTTTATGAATAATTTAATAAAGATCGGTTATCGATTAACGTATATCGACTGTCTCATCTCTTTTTTATTTTCAGTCCAGTATGACTTTGTACATGCATAAGCATCATTTATGTATAAAATGTTTACTAGGTATTTCAGTTCTTACGAGGTACATTTTAGGCATGATTATTAATATTTTTATATTTATAATATATTGCAATTCAGTTGCAATAAAACTGACACGAAAAGGATGAAAATATATTTGATTCAAAATGAAATTGTAAACATGTCGCTCGTTCAAACTTATTTCGTTGGTTTCGTTGACATCTGTAACAGAGATCAAGCTATATTTTATGGACTATAGTTGATAATTTCTGATGATTACACATTTTAAATAAAACTATTTGTACGTATTTTTATACTATTTATACGCGTTTGTATATTTATAACGTTCTCGATGAAAGTGAAGTGTTTCAAACCGACGTTTCAAATACAAATACAATAAAATCCGTAAAAATAGCTTTATTTAAAATGATTGTAACTATCTCAATATGACATTTATGTTACGTTGTTG
Organism: Lymantria dispar; assembly: GCA_032191425.1. NCBI lineage: Eukaryota > Metazoa > Arthropoda > Insecta > Lepidoptera > Erebidae > Lymantria > Lymantria dispar. Next base: position 2,599,760 of record CM063449.1, read on the forward strand.
TTCACCATTAGATATAGTCATCATCATCATCATCATAACAGCTATACATATATAAGTCTCACCGCTGGGCTTGAGCTGCCTCCAAAATAGAAAGGAAAATGCGTTACTATACCACGCTGGTCATACGGGTGGGTTGGTTTTATTTCAAGTTTTCCTTCTCTTGCATAGAAGTTATATGCATATTATATTCCCTTAGTTGTCTTTTACAACACCCACGGGTGGTGAAATATATTCTTACTCCGTCACCATAGTTTTAGTACACCATACAACTAAATGACAAAATTTCATAATCATAAAGAACCGCATTGCCACTTACCATTTCGTGGACTTTTACTATACGTATTTAAAATCATCATTATCTTGGTCTTATTCCAATTACTTGCGATCGCCGTGTCGAACTCTTCTTCTATAGCACGCATTGCAAAAGGTTTGGGCTTTATGACTGGCCGCCAATCTCACGTCAACCCCGCTTGGGCATTCTTGACCAGGCGGTATCAACTACTGTTGCCCCAAGTCTATATTAAGCTATTAGTCGTCTTTTCCGAAATTCAAGGTCAATGTAAATGCTTATACTATTTGTAGCTATCGCTCAGCATAACTATACTTATTTAAATATTTTATTTGCCTTTTAAATGATTATTTAAAACCAAATTCTATTTATAACTAAAACTGGGGTAATTCCCTACGCTTAGACGTTTCCTCTGTTGACATCATTTTTATCGCGAAATAACGGCAAACTCATAGATTTAATGAGCGAACTCTCGAATACAGTTGCAAAATATCTCTGCGATGTAGGTATATGTTTTTAAATAATAATCTAGATAAAAATTTTTAATATAAAGATTTTTGATCCCTTATAATAAAGACAAGGACCAATATTGTTGTATCTTTAGTACAATAAAAACTACTAAAGTATCAAAATGTTCGATCGCCAGTAATGAAGATAACATTTTTCTTGTAGTGACAGAATAAAGATGCAATTCAACACTTCTTCCTTTCTTGCCCATGGGTGTCGTAAAAGACTACTAAAGGATATGATATGCCGATAATGACGATGAAAGAGAAAAACTGGACATAAAACTATGTCAAATAATAACGTGGTAGTTAGTAGGAATGAACATTACGGGGAAAGAATTTGAATTATTGAGAGTACTTGACATGCTAAGTTATTTATAAAACTTACATGCGAGCGAAAAATGAATGATTTCGGACTTGAATTCACATCTTGCTAGTTTGCGAGAATTTCGACGTAATTCAAAATTATGTCAAATCGGATATTGCATGCCAAATGATCCTTGATATCTAAAATACTTTATATTTTATCGTGAACAGAGAAATTTTCCTTTAATCAGTACAGTTACACCCTCAATAAATCATTTAAATATTATAGAATGCACCAAAACATTTATAAAAAAGAAAAAAAAATTAAAATGCCCTTCTCTAAAATCAGTTTTTTTTTGTGTCTCTATTCTCGCAATAAAATCTATTATTATAATCTCGGCTCACATACGTCCTACTGTTAGACTCGAGCCTTCCCCGCAATAGGACGACAATTGACCTATTATACCAAGTTGGTCAGATGGGTTAGTATAAAATTTTATGTCTAGTGTTCCTTCTCTTACATTGGTATTATATTATTCATATCATTATATTCATATCATATCCCTTAGTCGTAAGTCGCAGTTCACTGCTTAAACGGTTTGGTATAGTTTCATTTTGAGTTTTCCTTATTTTGTGTAGATAGTATATCCATATTATATATGTCTTAGGTGCTTTTTACGACACCTGCGGACAAGATAAAGGAGTGGTGAATTGTGGTGCCTTCACCACGCGGAGAAGATCTATTGATTTTTATTTATTTTTTGTAATGTTCTCCACACGTTTATTCTATTATCCTTTATTGTTCAACGTGTTTAATTAGAAACAGAAAATAAAAATAATTTTTAATTGCTAGTTAAATTACAAATAGCATTAGTTTAATATTGAATTGTAGTATTTCTTCAGTGTATAATGTTACCGCATCCGTGTATTTGAACGCGATTATTTGCACGCATACAATGAAATTAAAATTTGGTGGCCGCGTTCTTGCGTGTAGCGTTGCCATAGCCTACTTATTGTTAATTATAAACATAATGAATTATTTGTTACTCGCTAATTTGTCGAATAAAAGTCTTAATACTACTTACTACTGTTACTTTTCGTTGTTTTTCTGACTATAATTAAAAAGTAAAATTTTGCATTCATAGATTAACTACATTTTGGCCGAGTGGCGTCCTATAAAAAACGTTTATTGCAATTGTTCATTGGTCTATTCGGTCGCTAGAATCGGTCGGTCGTCTTTTTAATCTCAAAAAGTTTTTTTTTTCAAAGATTGACTTGGTAATTTTTAATTTTACACGAGTTAGTAATCGAACTTAAGAATCTTGAAAATTATCCGCAGCTTTTTGCCACTGGATTATGAAGGCTATTCTTTAACTATTTCGTCTAAAGCTAAATCACCACCACAGTATTATCATTAGTCATTTATTTTGCATCCACTCTTCGAGTTTGAATGAAGCGATTATATAGGGTATGAATTGCGATTTCCCATATTTAATCTTTTATTATTTTATTTATTTATTACCAAACCTTACTGCACGCATTCACACTCCCTTCACTTTCTTCACGGTAGGCAGCGGCATAGCAAAGGTTCATGATCGACAGTATCACTTACTATTAAGTGTACTGTTTGTATTAAGAGGAATCTAAATATTTGGAATTGAATGCTACATGGTTAATTATTATTCCAGCTACACGGACGAGTTCTCGGTACGCGAGGACCTGATGGGTCTCGCTATCGGCACGCATGGTGCTAACATACAACAAGCGCGCAAGGTGTCCGGTGTTACCAACATCGAGCTGGAGGAGGTGTCGTGCACATTCAAGATTTGTGGAGAGGTCGATATTTATTTATATACACCTATATTTCATTCATTCATCCCGTTTGGTGATTACTTTTGAATACAATATGCTGCCACCTTATGGGAGTCGTTAATAGTCTGTAATGGTCTTGTATTATATTCAATATGTTAGTGTTTTAACATTTGAAATTTTGATAGTATTTTATGGAATGCAATGTCAAAGAAGTGCTGTAATGAATCTGATATGAAAGTGCTTTCTGTTAGGACTTTTCTCCTTTCTAATAATATTGCCAGAAGACATCAATTGTGTGGTGAAAGAAGAAAACGCGATTTTTTTAACCACGTTGACAGCTTTCGGTGCTTACACATACTCCGGGCAAAGTTCTGTAAGCCATTACGGCTAACAGCTAATATACACACAAAAAAGAATAAATTTTATTTTAAGCAGCTTTCAAGTAAATATATTGTAAATATACAGAATGGAAAAATGAAACTTGAGATAACAATGAGCGTTATAAGTAATCATGTCATAATTGTTTTCTTTTTTTAAAACAGCAGCCCCACACTAATGTATAAATCCATGTATCATGGGGAACTTAACAGGTGTTAAATTTTAAAAAATGTACTGTGATGGCATCAGACTGACGACACTACATCGCAAATAGCTACTTACACCACTGCGCCATCCCTCCAGTCATGTACATATTGCTTGTTGCATTTTCCAGTCGACGGAGGCGGTGCGTCAGGCGCGCTCGCTACTAGAGTACGCTGAAGAGTCCATCAAAGTCCCACGGGCGCTCGTCGGCAAGGTCATTGGCAAAAACGGCAAGGTCATTCAGGAGATCGTTGACAAGAGCGGCGTCGTTCGAGTGAGTAACTTCTTCTATAACATTGCCAATGGTGCTCTGCTCATTATAATCAGAGCTTGTGTATGATGGACAATTAGTACTGGAATAAGAATAGTAAAGTCTCATAACCCCTTCTACAAGCAAATAATGTGACTATATTGGGAATGGAACAAAAAGTTAATTTGCGAATGTGTTTGACTAGAGTAGTATAACACCATTCCAGCCTACAGATTGTTAGGGGCTAATTTAATTCTTATGGAGGATGGGATTTGTCTGCAAAATGGGACATATGAGTTACAAAGAAATGTGGTAGTCAAACTATTACGGTGGCAGCAAAAAGGGGTGCCCACTTGGAGGGTTTTATATGTTGTGTAATGTATGTGCTTCTGTTCCCTCATAAATCCTAAACTATCATAATATTTTGTCCTCTAGACAACATAGGTATGTACTCACTTTAAAAAAGACTAGTGGTGGGCGTGTGGTCGAAATTCGGCCATAATCCATTTTAATTAATTTTTCTGTTACACAATTTTCTTTAATGTTATTTATGTATAATTGTAAATTGAGCAAGCTGTATTTTACTAATAACCTATGTACAAGCTGTACTTTACTAATAACAACTAATAATATAAGCACAAATCTTTAGTAAATTTAAATCCTTTATTATGCATAAACCCTGCAGGGGCACTTACATATGGTCACTTTTTTACATTTTACCTTAAATTACTACCGGATCGGAACGCGACCACACTGAGAAGATCCGGCAAGAAACTCGGTGGGATTGTCTTCTTTTTTATTAATTTACTATTTTTTTTAAATAAGATAATATACAACAACATGTCTATTAATAGCTCCAGTGTGATGCCTTTCGAACCATAATACAATACAGTTATTAAATATAACGAAAAAGTACCATGGCTGGACCAGATCCCGCAAGTAGACATTGTCATCATAATTATGATTGTTTGACATTCAGTTCGACCAGAGATTTTAACCATAAACAAAAGTCTATAAGCGTTGCTACGCAACACACACAAGCGTGCTGTGTAGCGATTGCGTTGTAGTGTGCGTAATGCCTTTTTTAACACTAGATTTACGGATGTCGATTATATACCTATTTTTACTGAAGTGAGCCACTTTGACTCATACATGAAAATTGAAGTGTTTTGCAAAGAAAACAGTTCCAAATCAAATTAAATGTAATGTTTATTATCAATAAATTCATGGAAAACATTTTTTACATATAAACTCTGTTTTTGAAACACATTTTCCGCAAACATTTCTATTACATTTAGCACAATAGTTTGAAACATCTGTTTCTTATGCATGATTGTTGAACTTGACAATTCTTCCGTCCGTCAGCAGCATAAATTTCTGTCATTGGAATGGAAGTGTTCTCGACTTCTCTATATTTACTTCTTAGCTCTTCAGCCAATTGGAAAATAAAATCTTTTCGTGAAATATTTACTTGAGTCGTCTCTTTATACAAAATCCAAGCATTGATAGCTGCTAAATCTAAAATGTTGTAGAAAACTTGTAGAGGCCATTTGCATGAACTTGCTTTTACGCTATATTTTCGGGCCATTTGGTCAAGTACCTCAACGCCATACTTGGTGCTATTATAATAAGTTATTGTTTCTGGGACAAGTTTTTTATTTTTTGCAATTGTTATATTTTTATGTTTTTGTACTTGTAGTAAAACTTTTTTATTGGGCTTGCTTTTATAAACGGTCAGGGTACAATTCTCAGATCTATACAGTTTTGTAGAAAACTCATTTTATCTTTCTTGGCTTTCGCAATTTTAGGTAATTTTTTTCGGTTTGCACGTATAGTTCCAACCAAACTAGTTTTCTTTGCAAGTAACTTTTTTGCAAGTGAAATGCTAGTTAAAAAATTATCTGTGGTAATATTTCGTCCACAGCCTAAATATGGCTCTGCAAGCTTAGTTACTACAAATTCGCCCAAGGGAATGTTTGATCCTCGGGTTTCATCCTTGCCCAAGTACGGCAAACCGTTTACAAGATATTTGCTTCTAACATCGGATGCCTGTTGACTGACTTGACTGTTTCCCAGGCCTGATGGCCTGGGAAACAGTAATAAATCATAAACACCAATAAATCACCAAAAGCACCAATAAATTTCATGTTATGTGATTAACTGTTAAACCATTCTATGAGTCAAATTGTCTCACAACCGTAAAAATAGGTATACCACACTCGATAATGCGAAATGAAGGGGTCTGCGGGGAAGAGGAATGTATGTTTACATATATTTCATTACTTAACTAAAAACCAACGTATGTTCTTAAAAAGTAATATTAAAGTTTTATGTATATATATATATATATAGTGATCAAATTCTTAAGGAGTCAAATTGGCTCGGTCCGTAAATCTAGTGTTAATGAATTTAATGTATTTCTAATCCATTATTATATGAAATTTCAGTTTTATGCACTTCTCATTATATACTTCAACTGTGCCAAATTTCATACTTGTCCATCCACGTAATTTTCGTAAAAAGGGGTACAAAGTTTTTGCTTCACGTATTTATATATAGATTCTTATACAGGTAGGTACCATGATGTCAAATGAAAGAAGTACAGACATTACTTTCTTTTAAAAGAACAAACACCCATACTGAGTAATAAATTGGTCTGTCACGGGTGACTATACTCAGTGCCAGATAACGTGGCAAAAGACGATCTTCACCTACCTTCACCGCGATATCTTAAAATGCAAAAAAATCTATCGCTTACCATACAAATCTATCAAAAAGTTGTATCGCAAAATTCTCTTGGTACAGGCTTACAAGGGAACAAAATTACAACAGCACAACTCAAAATTTTACGAAATCTAGGAAAATTACCATAGGAAATTTATGTTTTTAATATCCTAAAATCATGTATTTGATTGTTTTAAAATACTAAATTAACCTGTAACTGGTGATATTTCATCAATTAATAAATAATATCATTGATAAGAATGCCAAATTACTTTCAAATGTTTGAAAACAAAAGGTTTTTAAGTAACATTCAAATTACAGTACCGGGAACATTTATATAAATTCAATATAATATAGATCCTATAATTAAATACGTAATTAGCTTCAAAGAAATATGTAACCCCCAAAAAATGCCAAATTTTAAGTTATGACGCATTTCTTTCAACTCATTTTACCGTCAGGTGTAATAAACCTAAAGGATCGTACAAGTAGATGCAAAATTTTAGATTATGTATGTCAAAACCTAATATCTTTTCTTAACTGATTTTAGCGTCAGGTGCACGAGATCAGTGGCGTGGTGTGGCCCAGTCGCCATTTTGTTTGACATACCGTGTGGAGCACGTAAAAGAGATTGATAAAAAAAATGAGGGGCCTCGATGACATTATATACTGAAAGATTGATGCATTCATAATTCATGTATCAGACAGCAGTGATAGTAATAGTAGTGGAAGTGACAGTTCAGAAGTATAGATTTTTGTAAAGTCATTAATAAATTATTTTAGTATATTGTTTTACCTCACCTTACGTATTTAACAAAAAGTTAGGCTTAAGATAGGTTAGCTATCTGTTTCATGCTAGGGCAGTGGTAAGGTAGGTAACGTGTACGTATGCTTTATTATTGCACGTGTAGGTGTTTAATAATTTCTTAATTAAAATTCTAAACAAATTACACGCACACATAAATGTTAGTAACCTCTGTACTGTTTAGCCGACGCGTACCACGATATTACAACGATAAGACGGTTTGTATGGAAAGCGATAGAATTAGCGATAAATTACTTGGATTTGATGATATCGTGGTGAAGGTCACTAAATGATCTCTTTTGCCATGCTATTTGGCAAACACTATACAAATATACTATTAACCGAGACAAATAACACTCGAATTCGCAACAAATAACACTCGAATTCGCAACAAATAACAGTGTCAAGAGCTGTTCTATCTGAGGCTCAAGGCCATGACTTTCGAGAGGTGGCTTATACCACAGCGTCAACTTGTCCAGTTTGGGGACTAGTAAATAGAGTTAATAAATTTGGTGTATGTATTTCTTAAACAGGTGAAGGTGGAAGGTGACAACGAGCCAATGCCGTCGGCGCCGCGTGAGGAGGGCGTCGTACCGTTCGTGTTTGTAGGCACACGGGAGAACATCGCCAACGCCAAGGTGCTCGTCGAGTATCACGTCGCACATCTAAAGGTAATGGAATAGAATTCGCTTATTATATTGTAAAGGATTATTTGTAACTGATTTATCATCTCGGCTCATATACGTCAAACTGCTGGGCATGTGTCTTCTCCACAAAGGAAGGGAAGATGATTTACCATAGTTTGCTATATGCTAATCTTGCCTTTAAAGCTAATGAACCGATCTTGTCTCCTTTGCTTGGAAATAAATTAGGCTCAGCTTGCAACAACATTTTTGATTTGAAATTGTCAGTTATCATCATTTCAAATCTGATTTCAGTTTAATAATTTATCTTCATTTAAAGATGATTCTCAAACAAGTTACCGTGTGGAAGGAGTAAGATTACAATTCACCACTCCCTATCTTGCACGTGGATGTCTTAAAAGACAACTATGTGATATAATACAAATTGTCTTAAGCCCTCGTTTTTCAGCCTATGGAAAGTGTAGAAGAGATTAGCGTATGAAAAAAAAAGTGCATGATTTTAATGAATTCGGTATCATTCAACGGAGAAAAATTCGCCGATTCCGAATATGTATTAAACTCAATATCACCTTAGATGTTGCTTAAACCAAATAGCCTTTCACCCCTTGATATGTAGATAACATCTATGCAAGAGAAAGAAAATTTGAAATAAAACCCTATATCAACCTGTCTGACCAGCATGGTATAGTAAGGTCAATTTCCCTCCTATTGTGGGGGGAGCCCAACAGTGGGACGTATATGAGTTGAGATGATGTTTGTCAAACAAGGTTCATCGTCACCATACTCTTATCACAATTATTTGGTGACACCAACCAGTACCCATCTACACAATATGTACTCTTCATCCATCTTACATATTGGCAATAGTTTTATGACCTGCTGCCTGCCTGACGTCAACCCTTCATTATAATGTAATGGAGGTTGGACCAGTTCTATGTTAAGCTCTTAGCCGTTTTATACGACACACACCATCAATTTATGAATTTGTCGCATTCGTAGCCGACCCAATACGGCAGAATGTCAAACAGGATGAGTAGTAAGGTTGGACTCATTCAATATAGAAAATCCTGTTTTACAAAGTACCTCGTGTGGCGACAGGATACAATTGTTACCATGCGTTGCTTTCCCGTTTGGGCGTCATAAAACTTGGTTATGGACTAGGACTGGCTACCAGCTAGCTTCTGAATAATGTATCGCCTTATAGTGATCGTCAACTTGTCTGCCAAGTGTTGTAATTACGGCATTAGTTCCTCGTTTGTGAAAGAAGATTACGCCAAGCAACGATAGGTCCGAATGATGAATACAAAGTTTTCTCTTTCGTGATATTTTGTTATATACTGACACACAGTTAATATGATTTATTTTATAGGAAGTTGAACAATTACGCGCTGAGAAGATGGAGATAGATCAGCAATTACGCGTTGTGATGGGTGGCACATCGGCATACCCGCCGCCGCGCGGACAGCCACCAACACGCGCACGACGTACGAGACCACCCCACCATCGGTACCCCACCGGTGAGTAATTATATGTGTGCATTCAAGAATGATTTAAATTTCTATCACAATAACTGTTTACGCAAGTCTTATACATTCAATTTAAATTATTTTTATGGATTTATCGCGTTTGTATTTCATTTTTGATCTTGCCGTGACTGGGTATCGGTATGGGTATCATAAGAATTGATTAAGCAGATAGTATTCCTATCTACATGAGAAGAACTCAAAATGAAAGTCTAAGCCAATAGAATAATTTGCCTCATTTGCAAGACGTCCATCCCATGGATTAAGATAACAGATATCCTGAATTTAAATATTTGGGTTTTATTGTGTATAACAGTGTGGTGTTACCATCCATGTGGTGACGGAGTAAAAATACAATTCACCACCCTGTGGATGTTGTAAATACATACAATATCCACGGGTAAGAGAGAGCAGCGTGAATTGTATTCTTACTTACACTACACATACAGGACAAGTGATTTAATCTACCTTAAGTTTTCTGCTCCAAAATAAGTTTTAATTAATTTGTTCACTGTCTATCAATATTCTGTATTTATTTTTTATCTTGTCGTTTTTTTTACTTCCATAATAATGCCATACGAAATCATGTTTGCATATATTCAGCAGGCGGACGGCGTATGACACCAGAATTGGGCGAGGAGCGTAGTGACAGTGGTGGATATCGTGGACGTGGCGGCAGGCCGCCGCGGACCAACAGGTAACTGTTATAGTCGAGATATTGACGAATTTTTGGGCGCCTGTAATGACAAATAGACTGAAAGCAATATAGATTAGGAAAAACAATGTATACATTATTTTTCCAAATATGCTTTTATAATAAAGGGTTTTTCAACAAGAACTTTGTTTTCTAAAACAAAATAAAACAAGAAATTTAGATCAAGATGATTCAAATTTTTATTGTATTACGAAGAGAAAAGTTCGGCAATTATGAATGAAAAATGATATTTGGCAAATGTCCACCACGGCCACGCTGAGAGATGTTGATTCTTTCATCAAAGTTTTTAATCACTTAACATCTACTTAAAATTTGAGTAAAAGATATATAGAGAACATAAAAACAAATTCCAACAACCCTTAGACCACTTAGAAATGAAGTCAAGTGTGCCTAAAGGATCAGATTGATAAAAAATGTGACTGTCCCTAATAATTTGGCAACCCACTGTATATGCAGATATATATAATATCCCTTGGTCGTCTTCTACAACACCCATGGACAAGATGAGAGAGGTGGTGAATTGTATTCTTACTCCGTAACCATATTAGTTCTTTTAGTAAGAGTTAGTTCTTTTAGTATTAGTATGAGTTAAAAAGATGGAGCTCAATAGAGTGGAGAGCTATATGAACGACAGTTAGCATCATATGAGTTGCGCTTGGTTTATCTACCATCATCACCTTACTCTATCCAAATTACTTGTAGTTGACTCAATATGTAATCTTCTTTTATAGTACATATTGCAAAAGTCATCTACCATCATCACCTTATCCAAATTACTTGTAGTTGACTCAATATGTAATATTCTTTTATAGTACACTAGCAATCCGCCCTCGCTTCGCTTCGGATTCAGTCGCCTTACGCGCGTAGTTCCCGTTCCCGTGGGAATACCGGGATAAAATATAGCCTATGTTACTCCCTGATATTATAGCTTTCCAATGGTGAAAGAATTTTTAAAATCGGTCCAGTACTTTTTGAGTTTATTCGTTACATACAAACTTACAAATTTTACCTCTTTATAATTATAGTACATATTACAAAATTTATTGACCCAGTGTCAACTCTTCCTGGAAATGCAATTGTTCATCAGGCGACGTCATATGGAGTTAGCCTAGGTCTATAAAGCTGTTAGTTGTCTTTTACGACACTAACTAGCAACGTAAGGAAAATTTGATAGTGTTCATACCACACAGCATTATTTGTCTGCTACCAAAGGCAATAAAACAATCACTATTTTTGAGATATTTGTATCTTTTGTGACACGAAGAATGATTCTATACTTTTTTAATTTTTTGTGCCTTTAGATCGAGTGAGCGTGGTGACCGTGGTGAGAGGCGAGGCGGCGACGAGCGTGGCGAAAGGAGAGTCCCGCTTGAGAATGGCCGCGCACACCCTCAGCCTCAGCGAGGGTTACGGACTAACAATGACGGCCGCGGGAATGTGAGTAATATAAAGTAAAGTCTATCTAATCTAAGAAGTGCATTTTGACATATGTCAGAGTAAGTTGTCTAGGTATGTGAACCAAATAATCGTTCTCGTTTAGTGAGAAATCGATATTGATTCTTTTTAATTAATAATCGGTTTATTTTTTTTCTCAAAAAGTAGATGAATAAATTAAGTGCTATTAATACTAAACATCGTCGTTGGGCCGACCACTGGTGCAGGATGACTGTTCGTCAGTGGTCGGCCCGACGTCAACCCTCGAGGAGGACGTTGGTCTTTCCTCGCGCGGTCGGCCTCTCGGCGGATGACGGACCAACTCCCCGGTCCAGTCATTCGCGGCCTTGGTTAGGGAAACACCATAATCTGCCGTATTTTCTGCCTTAGCCATTACAATTCAGCCAATGAAGGACAAAATGAAATCATGGTTTTATTTTAATACGAATATTTTGAGAATTTAGTCTATTCGATTAATTATATTATTCTAATATTTTTACCGATTATTTGGCTATTCGTGAATTGGAAGTGGTCAAGCACTACTGTATAGAACGTGAGTGATGACGTGACATTGTAATATCGTCAATAACAATTACTATTTTACATGTTGCTTCTATTTTAAATTGGTTTTACGAGTTTCAAGATTAGATTATTGTTCAAGAAAGTCACCGTCAACGTTAATAATATAAATAACTTAATAGTTCCTTAAAATTTAAGGTTTATTGTTTGCAATCGTGTGACACGTTTGAACAAAGTTATTGGGTATTAAAAAATGCACTTTCTAAATTAGATGAACTATAGACACCCTATTCTACTTAAATGTAATACTCTATCCATTAATTCATCAGCCCATCAACATCCTTCAATAGTGGTAGGACCACACTGTTGACAGTTGTCTGTCTACAGTCGCGGGCCGATCCGTCCGGGATAGTACAACACTCGCAAAAAATCGACGTCCGAGTAGTAGCAATTTGCTACGGCGCTTCGTTCGTTGAGCGAGAGAGCCAGAAGTCCAATTTTCTGAGGGTGTTTGCGTGTGGTGGATTTTAGTGATTGATGCCTTTAGTATCATCAAACCTCATTGCACGCAATTACACTCCCTTCACTTTCTTATCCTTGAGTGGCAGCAACGCTTACCACCAGGTGTACTGTTTGCTTGATTACCACCGTTTGCAATAAAAAAGGAGTATGTACCCTACAGTGGATGTTGAACTTATACCCTACTATACATTTCTCAAGGAGAGATAGTGATGACTCAGAGACGTGCTGTAAGAGACTGAAAACTTGACATAATACAATACCCTATACCAACTTGCCAATTTCCCACTCATTTAGAGGCGCCTAAGCTTAGCAGTAGGGTATATGAACTAAGATGATGACGATAAGATAAGCAATAATTGGTGTAATCGTTATTTACAGAGTGGTAGGCGACGCGAGGATCGACGAAGGCAAACGGATGACGAGAGCTCGGTGTTGGACAGCCAGGATGTCTCCAGTGCAGACAGAGGTACAAGCACGGTTACAATATGATCACGTTAATTATTTTATATATTTAGTACGCTACACAAGATAAGATACCTAAAAGTTTAATAGCAATATAAATGGCCAACTCTGTTACTTTGCATACAATTTCATTTTCAGCTCATATACGTCCCACTGTTGGGCTCCAGTCTCCTCCATAATAGGAGGGAAATTGACCTCACTATACCATGCTGGTCAGACAGGTTGGCATAGGGTTGCATACAATATTGGAACTTATTTCAAATTTCTTTTTATATTATTTACATGTAGGAGACTAATATAGGGAAAGATAAATTATCCAAAATTCATTTTGTTTATCTCACTGTCCAAGTCACGGACAGAGGTTGTTGATATTGCTATTTTTCTTTGGGTTTTTATATGCTTGTATTACTACACTAAGCTGATTTATGAGAACACGGTCTTATTTATCATCATAAATCTATCCATCGACATATTGTTGTCCATTGTTGGACATAGACCTCTCCAGAGGCAGTGATTAATAAAAAAAATACACTTAGCAGGCAGTAGCAATTCACATCTGTCTACTTCGGAAACACTTTTCTTGTAGTGACAGGGTAAGAATACTATTCACCAGCCCCTATCTTACCCGTGGGTGTCGTACAAGATGACTCAATATTATAATAATATGCAGATAACATTGATGCAAGAGAAGGAAAACTCGAAATGAAACCTTATTTCAACATGTCTGACAGCATGATATAATCTGTCAAATTCTCCCATAATGGGGACCCGAAATCACGACACGAACGTTGGGATTTCGCAACATTTAAGATCTAAAGCACTTTTAAGTTTAGCATGGCCTATAGAGATTACTCCCTCACTGAATGCCATTCTAATTTAATGGTGATAATATAAAGCGTGATACTATCAGATTATTATATGCATCTGTGTGCAAGCCTCGAAGTGAATATTTACATTGGTGTACTGTGGTCTTGTGTAGTAATACAAGTGTGCCTTGCTCTTAGTTAAAAGCCTTGCTCTTAGTTAAAATATGTTCGAAATATTTATGAATCTTGCATATATATTCCAATATAAATCTCTGTTAACATAATCTGTTCTATATTAAATAAACTTGTCTTAAAACAAAGTCCGAAAAGAATCTGTAATTGTTCTTTTACAAGGCATTTGTACAATAAAAATTTTTTTTCCCGTTCAAGGTTCATAAATATTTCAATAAAATGTTGTCCAATCGCACTATGGAGTGGTTTTTTGATTTCACAACAAAATGTAAGCTGTTTGGTAAATAATAAGCGGTCGACGAATTATAAAAAATACTATTGTGAGCTATGCAATAAAATGCAATTTGCAATAATTTGAGAGTTTTTTACACCCAGAACATATTTTGATATATATATTTTATTTCAGACATTATAAACTTGTTCTTAAATGACTAATAATCGCATAATTTTGGAAAACAAATTATTATGTCATATAATATCTTTTATGCCTATACAAGCCATCAACCTCCCTTACAGGTGACCATTTCACAATAGATTTGAGTCATTATTCAGAAATATCATCATCATATATTCACGCCTTTTTTCCCATAGGGGTAGGCAGAGTCCACTGCCCTCCACCTGCTACGATCTTTGACATATTCAGCGTAGCAAAGCGGTTCTCTGTGGGCCACTTTTCGCCCCCGACGGAAACGAGACGTGACGTGTCGCGAACCACATCGCCGCCATTCGTACAGTTTTTTTAATTTTTGAAACTCATTGCGTTTCCGCGAGAAATACATACACATATAATTAACGGACACAAATTACATCCAGACTCAGAACAACAATTTGTGGATCGCACAAAGTGTTGTCCTGCGTGGGATTCGAACCCCCGACACTGGCGCTGTAGGTCACTAGCATTAACCACTACGCCATCTGTGCAGTCATTCAGAAATAAATTGCAGTATTACATCCACCAATAACATCTGTGTGATAAGGCCTATTTATTTTTCTATTTTTGATCTGAAACGCATTGTAAAGATATGCCTAGAGTATCGAGTACATTAAGACAAAGAAATTAAAAAAGCTAATGTATTTCGCTTGAAGTATTTTTAGATATCTTTTTAGCACATCCACTGTCATATGAAATCATAGCCCGAAACCGTGACAAGATTTTAACGCCTACATTTCACTGGCAATACGGAAGCGCTCCGAATTGCCGACCTTTATTTTTGATTTATTTGGTACATTTGTCGACCGCTTGTTGAATTATTTAGTCCGATTATAAGACAATGTTTTTAAACGAAACAGCTGCAATTAGGTATTTGACTACTATTAAAATAGTATTTTATTACTAATAATCTTACTAATTATTACTAAATCTAATGCATGTAAATAGCGACAAAAATGTGTAATAATAATTATACACAATTAAAAAAAGTTACAAGCCTTTGAAGTTATTAGGAGAGGGTATAATTCTATCCTTTTCTAGAACAATGTTTGTATTATAGAGAATGCTATATTGACGTCACATTGTTTGTATTGCTTTCTCTGTCTATTATAATTGAAATGTTTATAACTAGTTCAATATAAAAGGAATATTTGCCATAAAAACAGTAGTCAACATCCCAATTGCTAAAATATAAAAAAAAATCTGAAAATATTACTGAATGTGCTAGTTAAAATGTAGTTGTAGTTATTTTCTTTTGTATTCTGTAAATGTATTTATGCATTATTTATGTTTATTATTGTCTATGCATCCCAGTTTACATTTTAATTAGTACATAAAGCTGTAGAAGGATGAATGGGATATTATTTATCAGTTAGATGCGTGGGGGTGAATAGTTGTTTGCTATTTACGTGGTAATGTATTTGCTTATCTCTCCTTCGGTTTGGTTACTAATTAACATATATGGTGGCGGCTAAACGTAGCTAGCACGTGTTACCATTTAATTGAGCACCGCGTTATTCATTTAATCGAGTTCAAATTTTGTATTCAAATATTACTCTCAACATTATCGTTACATTATACCTTACATTAGACACATTACAAGATTCTGTCGAATGACTATGTCGTTTCGTATATTAGTCGCTCACATCTATGCGGTCCTATTCGTCCTTCTATTAACAGAGGACGTGTGTCAGTGTTAGTTACAAATTTGTTTTTTATACGTATATTGAAGGTTACATGTTAGTTTCGTTTAATTTCCCAAAGAGTATGGCGCAATAGCAAACGACTAGTTACCGCCCTAGTTACCGCTACCGCTACGTTATCCGCTACGTTCGGACGCGCCCCGTCGGCGCAATGTAGGCAGTTGGCATGTGTTGTTCAGAGTCCGCGACGTCTGACGAGGGACGAGGCGCGGGCGAGGCGGCCGGAGCCAGGCGCCGCCGGAGGAGGAGGCAAGGTACACGCACAAATGCACATAAACGCAACCACCTTCACAAACACATAAAACTGACTCACATTCGTGTCCCACGCGAAAATCATGTAATGATGGCCAGATTAGTTAACGGAAATATTTTAAATTGTTTGCCAATTATTATATTCGACATTGTGAAATGCAGAATTTGTCCTTAGCCAATTGATAGTTATAAACTAGCTTAAAGAGTAACTTTACGATATATTTTTGCTAGTGTGGCAGTAGATTTGATTTAAGAACAGGTAGACTAATTCAAACTTTTACTTGAATATATTACTGACCTTTTCTTTTCAATTAGCAGTTTTCTCTAATACCCATGCCTTTTGCTTTGTGAGTATTCCGAAAAATATTTTGTCTATATAGTAGCTATATGTATAACAAATGCAATGATATCTAATACAGAGATTCCTATGAACTTTCAGATTTTTTCTTATTGTTAAATATTTTTTCTTATTATTGTATAGTGACTTGGGCCTTTCTAAGTTGTCTTATGTTCAACTAATAGCGTTGTTCCAATGTGATAATAATTAGCCTCTTTTGTATTATTTACTTGGGTTTACAGATAATTTATATTACTACCTTAAAATAAAGTATGCATTATTTGCTTAGCTTGAGACTTTTTTAGTAGTCAACCTACATTGTTGGCAAGAGGCCTCCTCCCACAATCAAATATGAATTACATGTACCAAACCGGTTACAATATACTTTTTTATTTATTTCGTTCATTCTTCAGTATTTATCTATATGGTGACAGAGAAAGAATACAATTCAACACAAGCCCCCCCCCCCCCCCCTTTCATGCCCATGTGTGTTGTAAAAGACTAAAAGAGGATGCATATAACATCAATGCGAAAGGAATACTTAAAATAGAAACTTCTATAAGTCTGAGGTCAGTTTCCTTAGTATTGTGCAGGTGTCTCGAACCCAACAGTGGGACCTATGGGAGCTCAGATGATGATCATTGTAATTCTATTACCAGATCAGTTATTTTTCCATTGCATATAACATTCTTGTCTCATATATATATATATATATATATATATGTACAGTCATACATTTTCTTTTTCTTGCGCATTGTGCAAGATTATGTGTAACCTATAATTCAAAATTAATGTTATACAGGGTCACAGATTTACTTAGAAATAGGTTTGTTTGGGACAAAATTAAAAGGTTATGTAACCAGTCATCTCTAGTGCTTGTTATATGGTGACGGCTTAAGATTAGACTGTGTTACCAAACTCATTCTCCCTGGAAGGGGGATCAGTAGCACTATCCTGGGAAATTTACAATCAAGTGCATATTATGCCACAATATTAGGCCTAGAACTGTCACCGATGTTGCCGATTATTTTGAGTGCTAGCAATAGGCTCCTCTGCTCAATTGATTCATAAGTTAAAACATACTAAAAATATATGTAATTAATAATTCTATACTGTAGTACAACACATAATACATAACTTGCATTCGCAATCACACACAACACTCTTCAAACATCCCCAATCTGATTGAAATATATGTATGTATCTAATGTTGCATTTAGTAAATGTAGTTATTCGTTTAGTACATAGCTTCATGTTTTATCACTTCATATAACTTTGTTATGTGTGCATGGTTTGGTATTGAGATCAACTAAGCAGTTGTTTATAGATGTTGAAACTTTGCATGTTATACAAACTCGCAGACATGATGTAAGATTTTCAGATTTCCGTATGTGAGCACCAAGTCGGTCGCGCTCATTGTACACGTGTAACCCTCATTGCACTACCCGGCCTGGTGACACTAACCACTGTGAATCTGTCTCGTTACATTCCAGTTATGATGAAAAATATTTATATAGCAAAGTAATACCCCCTCCTATAATGGTATATTTTTATACTTTAAATCTATTCGTTACGATCGAATCCGCGGTATAAGTACCACAGATTCTATTGTTTCGTTTATTTGATTATTGAATATTGTTAAATGGGACTATTAGATGGAGTGTTACGAGAACGGTGACCGAATTAATGGCTCATATTAATGTAGGGCGTGTTTCAGGAGGCGGATGGAAGAACGGTATTAGTGGCGGTGCGGGTCAAGGTGCGGCGGTGAGCACGGCTGTAGCGACCGCGACGACTGCAGCGGGCGCGGCGGCGGGAGCGGGCGAGGGCGACAAGCCGGCGGCGGGCGCGGGAGCGGGAGCGGGTGGCAAGCGGCGCTCGCCGCTGGGCAACAAGGCGCGTGCGAGCGCGAGTCCGCTGCTGAACGGCACGGCCTGACGGCCGCGCGGCGCGCCCGCCCCCTCTCGCAGCACCCCTAACGTAACGTAAGGTGCCGTGCGCGCACGCACACTCGCGCACGCACGCACGGCGCGCACTAGAACTTACTCGTATTATGCTTTTGTAAGAGATTCGTGATTTGTATTCCTGATTACTCGATATATGAAAAATTATAAACATGTGTACGTCGCTCCCCGGACGATACGCGCCGATCGCGGCCTTTCGATACCTTTATGGGAGATCGGACATAGCGCAGTACATACGTGTTCGTAGCCTGTACTCTGTGGTTATGTGGTTTCCTATAAAATAAACATTTCTGTACATATTTTCAATCGTATTTTTATTTGTACGAATAGTTCGTTCGCCGCCTCCCCGTCGCATCGTGACGGGGGGCGACCTTACAAGTACCATACATAATACCATTACAAAGTTACGATGTTTTGAATACAATTATAATTAATACATTATAAAAATAGTATGAATAGTTGGATTATTACTGTTATACTACACATATAAAGGAAGGATTACACGGAAGGGACCTCGGCGGGGATGGGACCGGGACACATTTATTTTATTGTGACATTAAAAACTTTTTAAACTCTAAATGTGTGATTTGTCAAATACTCTCTGGTAGTTAACTCGACGACCGTCAAATTATTTTTGTTTTGTCAAACTTTGTTCTCAATTAGAGTTATATTTTTTGTTCAATTTATTATTTAGACAGTCGCGTGTTATAACCAGATAGTACGTGATACAATGAGATTCTGACGACACGAGCTATTTAACAAATATTTACAAGTCTAGACTAAAATATCAGTCGTATAAAACAGTACAGTGATATGCATTATTGCCGGGATATATCACTACATGTATTTACAAAGATATATGACGCGTATAAAGTGGGCTTTACACTTTGTGGAGCGAAATAAATTACCTACAGACAGACATAACTAATGCGCTTACAAATACTTTGCATGCAAAACATATTAAATTGTCCAATGTTTTTGATATTGATACAATTGTGAACTTAAAAACTGCTAATATAATCGATATTCGGGCTAATAAAGATTGCGGATGGATGTATTGTTAAAAAAAAAACAATATCATTTGAAAACGGTTGAGAGAACTTATGAATTTGGGTGTTAAAAAAAGTGTTGAAAATAACCACCTTAATGATATTAACCAAATTCATTGATTATAGTTATTATAAATAAATTATTTCTAATAACATAGCTTTTCTGTCATGTTTTTTGATAACCCATTTATGATTTTATTTCGTAATTAATAAGAACATTAGTAAAGAGTTTTTGTTTAAAAAAAATTACGTAATTAATGTACATTGTATCCAAGTGTTTACATTTACTGACAAGTTGAAATAAATTGTACAAGTAATTAAATTTAAATGATCTCTTATTTTAGGCACATTGCATGTGGAAAACCATTTTGTTTCAAATTGTTAGCCCATACATAGTAATTATTAAGGTCTGTATAAAATGATATGTGTCTAAACAATACATTTAGGCTGTATTGTTTTTTTTTATACTTAGGCTTATTTTTTATATTCATTAGAAACGTCATAATAAAAATGGTTTGACACCATTGCAAAAATGTATAAAACTTATCGAACATATTATATACAGTTTTAGAGCCAGAATTATTTAAGTATTTTTTTTGACCTGCCTTTATATAATATATATATCGCTTATAGGAATCATAATCGACATCATTGACGTTATATTAGATCGCATTTGTTGGATTTAGTATTATATTAGTCTGGCAATACTTGCAAGTATTTAACATTGCTACTAGCTTAGCAAAAACATTGTCAGATATTGTCTGTGGTACATTTATAAATTGGTAATATTCGTCAGAGAGCTGTGGCTGGAGTGTGGAGGGTAGTATGGAGCACACTATCAGTTTGTTAACATTACATAAAATGCAATCAAAATTAACAATTTTCTTGCTATGTAATTAAATAATTTTGTTGGGATGTTGTGTAATGCAGAAAAAGTGCTAAATTGTTGCGTATGATTTTGTGTTTTTTCCTGTTTTATAATAACGCTTAGAAAAAACATTCTATCGAGTTGGCCAGCGGCGAGTTTGTAACGCTGTGATTCACTAAGTTTCATTTAGTTTAATTCGACATTAAGTAAAACAAAGATTGAAATACTCTTCATATAGTATTTGAAGGTGTGTGAAATGGTACCAAAATATAGTAAAAAACGTGGTTATTTTTTTTTTTTGCAAATAAGTATTGCTGGTTGGGAGGGTGGTATGGTTTTGTTACTGCAAGTATGAAGGTTTATGGGCTCAAACCTGAGTCGGGCGAAGAGTGTTGGAGTTTTCTACAGGTTTTCGTGGATTTTCTCGAAAACGGACCCGGAGTCTATTTAGCGGTAATAGATTCACTCCATATTATGCAGAACCAACGATTATGCATCCGTATGGTAACGTAATAGAAATGCGCCTTCATTTCCTGCGGGTGTCGTAAAAGTTGATTAAGGGATATAAGCAGATTTGACTGCAAGAAAGAAAAATTAAAATAAGATCCAAGCAGTAGGTTAGTTTTCCGTCAACTGAAGAGTATAAGAACGGGCTACGAAGCAGGCGAAATATGGCTGTGTTTACGCCTTCAACTTTACTTACCCCTTTGGAGACGAATTTGCGGAATTGCTATAAATAAAATAACCAGGTATCAAGTATAGTCAGTTCTAAGTAGGCGAAGCAATTTCTTGAGAATTATGGCAAAAGTAATTAAAAAGTCATGGTCATGTTGATTTCGTGCCAGGCTAGTCTCGAACTTCACTAAATAAATCCAACTAATTTTTTGATATCCTTTACAATATTCATACGTGAAATTACTAATAAATACTGTCCGATTACAATTTCGTAGATATGAAAACAGTAAATTCGAAAATAACGTGTCTTCGTTAATATACTGTTATGAATAGAGAAATCTTTTAAAATTTAAGGGGAAGACTAGAAATCCTAATGGAAATTTAAAATGTCGATTCTGTTGTCCACAGTCTTGAAATAACTATTCCCACGCAGATAATTTTTCCATTTCATTGATGCTACGTGATTTATACCGTAGGTGTTGTTTTTATAAGATGTCGAAGATAGGTGTATAGAAATGTTAGCTTTGAGGTATATTATAGGTATTAAAAAAAAAGATAGAGCTGGGGCCTACCACTCTTATTTCAATATTTAAACATTCATATTCCGTTTTGTACTATGAACTATTCAAAATGTTGATTTTGCTATTATGGCATTAACCATAGATCTAAATGATATGACGGAGTTAAATAGCAAACAGATTATTCACTATACAAATGAGAAAAATGAAATGATAGCAAATAGAATGGATGGCAGTAACTGATGTAAAGGAATTTTGCATGGGAGATGGAATGAACTTGATAGTATGAACTACTTACAAATAGTATAGTAGAATCAAGAAAACTAATTTCAGAGAGCCATGAGTGAACTAAATCACTCGGTATGAGTGAACTAAAGAACTCACGAATGCACCATTTCAATTTACATTACTAAAATTACTGAATGTTTTGATGTGCACTTGTGTAATTGCATATCATAAGCAAATTAAACTTTACTTTGGTGATGATATACAATTAAATACGACTGAAATAAGATTTATAAGAAATGATGGTAGCCCCTTGCTTATTCTGTAATCGTATGGTTCATAGAACCAAATTTTATTCATTTTACTATTGATATGTTACCCCCTATTGGCGAGTTAAAATTACAAAATATCATCAACCAAATAATTGTTTGTGGGAATCTTGAAAACCGATTAAGGGTTCAACAAGAGGATGACCAGCAGTATTTTATAACATCAACACCAATCACCAAACTGTCGAACGTAGCGTTTATAGCACTATCCTTCTTTGTGAGGTCTATCTGATAGTTGGACGTTGATAGTTGAATTGTAGAAAAATGGACAACAGAAACGCAAGCATGACATTTCTCTTGATACAATTGTTTTGCTAATATTTTTCACTGTGATCCAAATGGAGTAAGTTACACTTGACGGTCATATTCAGTCGACAGATGCATAGAGAGGGCTTTTACACAAAAGTGCCCAATTTGGTGGGTTTCTCCCCGGCAATAATGAGGTGGTGGCATTAGAGAAGTCGGTGTTTGTCCTCGTGACACGTCTCGAGATCGCTGTCCTCGGACTCCGAGTGCGAGCAGTAGGAGGAGTCGCTCCAGTGCTGGAATTCCTCTTTGTGGTGCTCCAGTGCCATGAGGGATGGGAACAGGCTGTCGCAAGCGCCGCATCTGTGAACATTGAATAACAAATGAATGGAAGTCAGTTACTTCAAATAATGTTAATATAACTAGTGGCTCCCGCTATGGAGGCCTTCCATTCTGCCTTTCCATCGCCCACGAGAGGTGTGTTAGTTACTCAAGTTTTTGACAACCCCTGCACTATAAAAATAATCCTTGTATTGCGGGGAACTTTACCAACATATAACTAACGGACACAAATTACATTCACACTGGAGAACAACAATTTGTGGATCGCACGAAGTGTTGTCCTGCGTGGGATTCGAACCCGTGATATTGGCACGGTGGGTCGCGGTCAACCCAAAAAATTGTAGCTGCCACCATCTTTTATAAGTTTCGTATCCGTCTTGAATTCAGTTTCCAAGACTTGATTAAAGTAAGCTTATGTTACGTTATATAAATAGACGGCAACAAATTCAAATCGTGAAAAGTGGTTTGGCTGGTTCTCTATTTACTTCTTATAGGGTAGGAAATTAAGTAATATTACAAGTATTTACAAGATGATGATCCGTGTTCTGAAGGAGTAAGAATACGATTCATCTCACCTTTCTTGTTTGTGGGTGTCGTAAAAGACGAGTAAGGGACATAATATGGGTATAACATCTATGCAAGAGAAGGAAAACTCGAAATATAACCCTATAACAACACGTCTGACCAGCGAGGAATCGTAGGTCAATTTCTCTCCTATTGTGGAGCAGGCTCGAGCCCAGCAGTGGGACGTATATGAGCTGTGATGATAATAAGATGGAAACAAAACTTGAAACATCATTGTTTTCTATAAGTTATAAAAGTGCACTCATTGGTCTAGTGCATAATATCTCGGGGTGTGTCTAAGCTATTAGGGACATGACACGCAGTTATATATGATATAATTTTTTGACGTGACAACGTCTAATAAATCGATGAACGCTGACTGCATGCACGAAAAAGTCCCGTTACGCTGATTGATGTTACATATTATAATACGGTTTATTAATAAGATAACCGTATTATAATTGTAAAATGATTGTAGATTTCATTTCACTCCTTTGTATCCATACAGAATAATGATAATTTAATAAAAATGATTCAATTTTATTCATAAAAGTATGCAGTCATTTCATCAATGTTTTGTTATGACGTTGTCACGTTAAACTATCGTCCGTAAACCGACTTTACAGACAACCATGCTCTTGGCCGGTTTTTTTAAATAAATATCCGTAATTAACTCATATAGCATTAGAGGTGGGATTACCCCTCTTGGTTTCCTAGATAATATCTACCATCTTGCTCTTCTCCCCACTTGTGGTCGAAGCAATATATACAGTAATACCCTGACTTACACCATCCCGATTTACGCGAATTCAAAGATACGCAGTTTCCTCTTGGAGTGTTCAGGCCTTAGATTTACTTTTTTATTTATAAAATTTAATTTTTCTTTATATAATACTTTGACCATATTCTTTAAAATTATTGTCATCTTTTAACTAGTTTCAAATAACCATTTTTTTTATACATTTAATATAAGCAAAATTAAATCCCGACTCACGCGAATTCGACTTACGCGGTTATCGCTCGGTCCTACCTATCACGTAAGTCCGGTGTATTACTGTACTGATCCATCCTATATATGGCAAGATTTGGCAGTAATTTTTATGACTTGCCACCTACCTAACGTCCAGGGTCGACCTGGGGCATCAGGAGTTGGCCCAGGTCGACGTTAAGCTATTGGTTGTTTTTACGACATTTACGAGCAATGAAATGGTTGATACTAGCCACAGCAACAAGTATCTAAATAAGACCGTGGAATAAAAATGTAATAATGAAATATGGATGTGTATATCCCGCATGGTGACGTATTTAGAAAAGAATATGTCGCCATCCCTTTCTATCCCGTGGGAATCGTTAAAATAAGTTGAGCATTGAGGGAAGCAGACGAGCAGGAGAACGAATAGGAGCAACCTTTTCGTCAATTTATAACAGTGATCGACGAGTGATCCACTCTGATTACCAACACGACAAGTCGCCTACCTAGCGTAACTGTTATGGCGTTAAAGGTAATTAAAAAGGGAGTCGTCGCTCAGGACGCCTGGCAGATGTGAAACATCGAAAAAATTATGATTTTTATTAAATAAACATTTATTTTCATTAGTATACGCTATAGGTATGCGAGCTTAGTGCGGCGAGAGCGATGAGCACTTGCGCACAACATCGCGTCGCTCCGTCTCACTCAGACACTACTACGTATAGACTACGTATGTACATATATAAAGCGTGGCGTTAACGCCACGCTACAACAATCAGGTTTACCCTCGCATATTCTGTCATATAGCGTGACGTGCTAACGCCACGCCAACGATCAGGTTCACCCTCGCATATAGATGTTTCACATCAATAATTGTTGAATAAAGGCCACCTTGGACATCGACAGGGCGATGGGTTAATGTGTTAAAGTTCTGCATATTTTATTCTTTAGGAGTTAATTTGAATGAACTCACCCGAAATGTCGTTTCTTCTGTTGGTGATCCCCGAGTTGACGGCGTGTTGGGAAGGACCGGTCGCACACGTTGCACGTCAGAGCTTCATCTGTTGCACAACAATAAGTATTAACATATTTCTTCTCAATACATATAATGCATACATGCTGAGCATTGGTCTCTTTTACTAGGAAAGTTAACTGACTATCTCGTGGGGAGACGATCTGGCATAGTTTTATATCGAGTTAGTCTTTTTTTCAATGTTATCTGGGGGCTAATTATGTAACCATGCTATTGCAGAATAATCTGTAAAGCTACGCGTTAACTCTGTAATATTCATTCAAATTATACTGTTGTATAGGTAAAATAAGATAATTTAGTATTATTAATTAAATAAATAATAATAATCATTTTATTTCAAGCAACATAAAGACTCATAAATAACAATAAATGTCATAAGAATAATACAGTAATAAAATTAATTATACAATAATAGAATTTAAACTCATTATTAATATGAATGCTTATTTATGAATTATGCTTAGAAGTACTTAGGTATTTATTTAATTAATAGTAATTGCTTATATCATTTGATTAGATAGAGGTCATCTGATAGATACCAAGACCACTTCCTTAGTAATATAGGGTTACTTTGATAAATAAATAAATATTTTAATCGATTTCTACGATATTTACGTAAAAAGGAGGGGTGATAATTATTATGTTCTTACTCTCATCAGCCGTAGAACAGACTTCGTTGTATTTAAAATAAGTATTTAGATAAATCAAGAAACAACCTTTAATAAAACAAAATATTTTCACAATAAACAACAACGAATGTCAATAACAAGAGGTTTTCCTCTTGTTATTGACATTCGTCGACAAAACAAAATAAAGGACAATTTAACAATAAATTTAGAAAGTGCAGTTTCAACTTTTTTATTTTTGTACTGTACCGAGGTGGATAAGTAAATACAGACAATGTGCGAAGGAGAGAAAATGATCAGCACCACCCAGGGCCGGATTAACCCTATCAGGGCCCCTAGGCAATGCAATTCTCGGGTCCATGGTACAAGGTCTATGAGCAGTAGTATCACTTACCATCAGGTGTGTTTTCTCATTTGCCAACAACAGCAATAAAAAAGGAATAATATTGAGGCAGCTTTTTTTTTTTGGCGGTGGGTGGCAGTCGGCGTGCTCCTCGCACCACTCCGTCCGGGGCGACAGAGGGGCGTAAGCACGCACACCCGCAACTCACCCACGATGCACGTCGCCTTCGTCGTTAGGCCGACCACTGGAGCAGGGTGACTTGACGTCAGTGGTGATTGAGGCAGTATACAAATTATCAAAAAGAAAAATTGTTCGATGAAATGTTTGTTTTGGTGCTTGTTCGGGGCACCTAAGGCATTTGCCTAGTCCGCCTTATGGTTAATCCGACCCTGGCGCCACCAACAGGCAAAATTATATTTCTGTGGCGCCATTAGTTATTATTCGTTTCTTTACTGGCACGTTATATAGGTGTTTAATGTATTTAACATTAACTGGATGAATTTGTATTCATCATTGTCAGCCTATCGAGGTCCACTATTGGACATAGCCTCCCCAAGGCTGAAAGGGAAGAGATGGGTATTGTTATAATTGTCATAGTTTCCCAGGCCAGTTCTGCTGTACATTTTGTTTGTGACGCCTCTTGATAACACTGCTAGAGAAGAATAACTCGAAATAATCTATACTAATATATAAAGCGGAAGAGTTTGTTTGTTTGAATGCATTCATCTCATGAACTACTGGTTCGATTAGAAAAATTCTTTCATTGTTAGATAGCCCATTTAACGAGGAAGACTATAGGCTATATATCATCACGCTAAGACCAATAGGACCGGAGCAACAATGAAAAATATTTCAGAATCAGGGTTTTTCCCCTTGTGAGAGCTTCCGCTGCGTGCACTACATAAACGGTTAAGTTTCGTAAAAATCATGTGTGACAGAATTGTATAAAAAATATTTTCACCTTCTATGCAAACGAAGTCGCGGGTTAAAGTTAGCATTAGCCCAAAGTAACCATTCCACGCGGACGAAGTCGCGTGCACAAGCTAGTCTATACCAATAAATAAAATTGGAGTGTCTGTTTGTAATGTCAAAATAATAGGCTTTTTTCACGCTCACGGTTATTTACACTATACATATGCCTTTATATTTTTTTGTCTGTCTGTCTGTTCCAGGTAATCTTCAAAACGGCTGGACCGATTTCAAAAATTCTTTCACCAATGGAAAAAATCGATTATTTATTTTTAATTAATCGATTATTTTATAATCGATTTATTTTAAAGAAAAAGAATCGATCATTTTCCCTCCAAGTCACATCCCTAATTTCACACTGGTCACGCGTGTTGTAATAGGGTTTTATATCGAATTTTCTCTCACTTGTATCGATGTTACCTGCATATATCACTTAGTTGTCTTTTACGACATCCACAGGCCAGAGGCTGGTTAATTGTATTCTTACTATGTAACCATGTCGATTCATTTTTTTTATTATGTTATTACTTACGATCAAATACCACCAACTTGTTAGTAATAAAATACATCATTTCAGCTCATATACGTCCCACTGTTGGGCTCGAGCCTCCTCCACGATAGGAGGGAAATCGACCTTACTATACCAAGCTAGTAACACAGGTTGGTATAGGGTTTTATTTCGAGTTTTACTTCTCTAAAATATAATGCATGGTATCACGTTAACCATAATCACATGAATAGCAGTAGGATGTTTATGAGCTTGATGATAACAATTTACCGTGTGGTGACGGAGTAAGAATATAATTCATCACCCCCTCTCTTGCCCGTGGGTGTCGTATAAGACAACTAAGGAATATAGTATGCACATAGCAACTATGCAAGAGATGGAAACTCGGAATAAAACCCTATACAAGCCGCCTGACCAGCGTGGTTTAGTAAGTCAATTTCACTCCCAATATGGAGTAGGCTCGAGTGCATTAGTGAGACTATGGACTCTATGGAGGGTAGAGGTAAGGACCGTCTCATATGGGAGGAAGCTTGAAAGTGTCCCACTTTCAGCACTAAATAACAGTTCAAAAATCTTCCAGAATGGCGCTAGCATAGGGCCGGGTATGATATGAATTGAGCAGTTGTTAACTGATTGAAGTATGCCGAGTTAAGTTAGTGACAATGACTCATTATTTTTTAATGCAAGCCTAAATGTTTTTAAATATCAATTCTTTTTATATTCTTCATTAATTATTAACATGAATTTTTACATCTATTTTAAAACTGACATTTATGAAATTTACTTTTATTATTTTGCTTTGTAAGAGCTTTTGTTTTCTACTTTTTCAACTGCAATTCTCAGTTTATTTATGTTATACTTCCTAAATGTTATATTGATCAAGCGTTAAGAAATGATAAGCACACAATTAATTATAAAACTTCGGTTTTCATTTTATTCTTATTTTGAAAAGTGCGCCATAACGAGACGGAAGTTCTTTCGTCCTTTTTTATTTTTCTATCTTATTCTAATAGCTTTCAGCGCCTTTTTTAAAATTTACCCTGTCGCTACTGTAGCGCCACCCTTATTTAGCAGATTTTAATGGACACTTTCACACATAGAGACGGTTCTCCTTACCTCTAACCTCCATTAGTGGGGCCTATACGAGCTGTGATGATAATAATGAGTCATATATTATCATTTCAGTCAAATAGTGCCTGTTGAACGTATTTCTTATCCGTTGTATTCTTATAGAGCAAATGTACCTCAAATGCAGACAGCGAGGGTAGTAATCTTAGATTTCTAAACGGTTCTTTTCGGTGCTCATTCAATATATGTTGGTAGATAATATCATAAATAAAAATAACATTTTACTTAAATAGTTTATTTGAATAAATTCATTCCCAAGAAATAGGACAGCTACAAAGTTTGAGCTGACAAATCATAAGAACAGAGTAAGTACCACCATCCTTTTAGCGGTAATATTTCAATATCAGAATGCAATATCGTACCATCCAATAAATATATTAATTTTATAATGGCAATGACTAAGACACGAAGAATAGATAAAAGGACTCCCAACGGTACAGAATTTTTAACATTATTAATGTACAGAATAATAAACCTAGATTATAGCTTTTTTTTATGCCACTGGCTGCGGAAGTATTCAGGACGTACCGATACACGTAAATACGCACTGCCTGACCTTGCTTGTGAATATATTTTATTTTAAATAAATAATTTAATCCATGTTTTTTTTTCAGCGCTATCAATAGCATTGTTGCTACTTCCCGCATAAGTATTTATACGAAAAAATCTTGATAAGTCTACCCTACCGGCACAAAATCTGTTTTCTAAATTGATGCCGTTGTTTTAATATTACATTCAGACTAAGTGCTGTGTGGCGGCTTCGAATACTACCAACCCTTGCTTTGCTCGTGGGTGTCGTAAAAGACGACTAAGAGCCCTAGATTGACCCGGACCAACTCCATCTGGTACCATTTGGGTCAACGATTACATTCCCAAGGAGGGTTGACGTCAGGCAGCGGCCGGTCATAAAAGTCATTGCCGAAACTTTTTGCAATATGTCAAAACAGATGACATATTGCGTCGACCCCAAGTAATTGGGATAAGAGCAAGATGATGATGATTCAGACTAAGTACAATATGTTAAATTGGTGATTTGGAATCCTTGTGTCAATACCTCGTGAGCTAAACCATTTTCAAACGTCACTGGAAAAAGTTAATTTATTCATTCATGGAACGAGAGTTATTAAAGAAATATAAAATTACTGCTTCATTCTCTTCTAACCGGATAGCAGTTAGGTAAGTGCGCGAAAATTTTGTTACAGTCCGTTGGATACGAACATGTTCCGTGATCAGACGAGACAGCCTGACTCGATATGTTGTATTATTTAGCTCGTGTAATTATGCTTGATACAATTCTATCCGATTAATGTTAGTATCAAACAAAATACACTAGTTGCTTCAGAACTCGATTGGTGTTTTGAAGAAAACGTTAGCCGGGATATAAACACGTATTATTATTAGATAAGTGGTTCATTTTATAACAAAAATACTACTTTAACAAGGCATTGTTATGGAACGGAGTAAAATTATCATAAATATGAAACAGGTTTCTTGAAACGTTATTGTCCTCTAAAAATTGGTTGACACCAATTTTTAGAGGACGTTGTTTCCCAGGACGTTATTTTACAGTCAAATATCTGGTTGACCGAGCTTCGCTCGGAATATTTTTGTCGAATTTATTTAGATAT
The DNA here is from genome assembly GCA_032191425.1 of Lymantria dispar. Lineage (NCBI taxonomy): Eukaryota > Metazoa > Arthropoda > Insecta > Lepidoptera > Erebidae > Lymantria > Lymantria dispar. The sequence goes on from CM063449.1 coordinate 2,630,558, forward strand.
ATATTAATAAAAAATAAATAATGAAAGTTATATAAAAAATTACAAAAAGAGAATAATAATAACACCGAGATTCGAACCGACGCTGTTTGAATGCAAAAAAAAAACCATAATTAGAACCGGCCGTCTCCCCAACTGAGCTATCGTAACTCATGACGTTGACACCGAATTTTGAATTCATATTCTTTTAAAATTTAATGTCATTATATTGTTTTACTGAAAACACGGACAAAACAACATTTTTTATAAATAAAACCTAGCTAGATCGATTTTTTGGACCCGAAACCACTAGTATGCCAAGTTTCAACAAAATCGTTGGAGCCGTTTCCGAGATCCTGAATATATATATATATATATACAAGAATTGCTCGTTTAAAGATATAAGATATGTTATACAAAATAGTGATATGTATTCGATATAAATGTTATAACATAATTTACATGCCGCGGGTGACGTGACCGGGGAATTAGTCCGTCACCCGCCGAGGCCGACCGCATGAGGAAAATAGAGAGGTATTCCGTCGGGCTGACCACTGACGTCAAGTCACCCTGCTCCGGTGGTCGGCCCAACGACGAAGGCGACGTGCATCGTGGGTGGATTGCGGGTGTGCGTGCTTACGGCCCTCTGTCGCCCCGGACGGAGTGGTGCGAGGAGTGCGCCGACCTCAACCCACCCTCAAAATAAAATAACAGTTTTTGTGAAGAAGGAATCATAACTACAAAATAATCTTAAACAAATAGTGCAGTGGTCGAATAATTCCGGAAGGAGTCGCACCACCCGGATCTCTAAGCTAGGGAGGTCCCATTCAGGGTGCGGGCGAGTATTTAAAACGGCATACGGCTCTTGACCGTTGAGATAACGTCCGGATTTAACATTTTTAAGATCCCTTTTGTAAACCATTAAACATAATAATAAAAATATATAAAATTAGTTTGTTTTAATTAGGTTCTAAGGCTCTTTATAGTATAGCTCTATAGCGCAGGGTTTTGTTGCATCGCAATGATTTTTGTAAACTTGAGATATCAAAACTTACATCATCGTAATCATGTAATTTTTTTGAAGTGAAACTTCTTTGCGCGCATGAAGGTAAATTTTTTACGGATGAAACACAATTTAGCGTCACGAAGATGTGCAGCGTTTTTGTCGAAGAGGGAGAGAGCGATTGAGACCGATTCAGAGAGAGTGAGAAAGGGCGAACATAGCACGAAGCACAGCCATGACGCGAGAGCAAGCGGGTGAGAAAGATCGAGAATTTTTTTTAATACTGATAAAAATAGAAATAAAATAGTAAATAGTAGAAATAAAATAACTGCATAGCGAGAATTGTGGATAAGTATATTTGCATTGTTATTTATATATATATATTTAATTTTTCTTTTGTATTTATATTTCATTTTAATAATATAGTATATTTATTATAATTAAGTATTCATGTTATCTGATAATGATTCATTTATTTCTGCCATTGATTGTACCTCTTTATCTGACAGCGATAGTTTTTGTTCTATATCTCAAACACTCGGTGATACTTTAAGACAAAATTTTAATATATCATCTAATCAGTTACTTAATGTATGTCATATAAATGCGCAAAGCATACCTAGCCACTACAATGACCTCTTAGAGGCCTTTTGTGGCACTAACGTTCACGCCATCCTGATTTCAGAGAGCTGGTTCAAACCTCACCTTTTTTCTACCTCTTATTCTCTCCCTGGTTTTATTTTAATCCGTAATGATCGAGTCGACAAAAGAGGCGGCGGCGTGGCTATATATCTACGCAGCGACCTGCCTTATACAGTAGTTAAACAATCTTCTCATAACTCATATACTGCAGAATATCTCTTCCTTGAGGTTAGGGTGAAAGGTGTCAAAACCATTCTCGGTGTGGTCTATTGTCCTCCTTCTGTCGACTACTTTAGTGATCTGGAGTCGGCATTAGAATCTTTAGGGTCTGAATATGTACATCACATAATCATGGGTGATTTTAATACAGATCTCCTCACTCCTACTTCTCCACGCACTCTTAAACTCCAAAATATGATTAAGTCTATGGGTCTTCACATATTACCACTACACGCTACTCACCACAATCCTAATGTAGATACCTGGTTAGACTTAATGCTTATTTCTTCTCTTTCTCTAATTGCCACTCATGGCCAATGTTCCGCTCCTGGTTTCTCCCGTCATGATGCTATCTTTGTTTCCTATATTTTAAAACCTCCCAAAGCTAAGCCTAAAATTCTGCACTTGCGTTCGTTTGCGAGGATTGATGTGGACCAGTTACGGGAGGATGCATCCACTATCGACTGGCGATCTTTGTTGGCTGCCACATCGATGGATGAAAAAGTCCGGCTCTTTAATATGAAGGTCATTAATTTATTCAACATTCACGTACCAATTAAAAAAATAAAACTTAAGCGTTCACCAGCGCCTTGGATGACCGAGGATATTAAAGCTTTAATGGCTAAACGAGACCGCGCCTACCGGAAATTTAAACGGGTGCGCTCTGACGTCAACTGGGTCCATTTCAAAACTAGCCGCAATCGATGCAATCAGATGATACGTAATGCCAAACGCCGTCATATTATTAATAACGTTTCTTCATCGTCACCTGCCAATGTCTGGAGGTTCCTTAAAACTTTGGGCATCGGAAGTGTCCGACAGGAATTCCCCAAAAACATTCTGCTAGATGATATTAATCGAAACTTTTCTGTCACTCAAACTCTGGAAGATCATATTATAGATAGAACCTTAAGGGTTTTGGAGAACTTACCACGACCGAATATTAACTCATTTAAATTTTCACGGGTCATACCTAATGAGATTAAAACAACTATACTTTCCATTACATCCAACGCCGAGGGCTTTGATAATATTAGTCGTCGTATGATTACTATCATACTGGAAGATATTTTACCTATAGTCTGCCACATTCTTAACTTCTCTTTAGAGTCCTGCCTATTTCCTACCTTATGGCGAAACGCTTACGTGATCCCATTACCCAAGATCCCTAATCCTTCTTTACCCAATCACTTTCGTCCTATATCAATCCTTCCTTTTCCATCTAAAGTGCTCGAAGCCTGTGTACACAAACAATTATCATGCTTCGTTCACCAGAATAATATCTTGAGCCCACTCCAATCTGGATTTAAACCAGGTCATAGTACCGCGTCTGCCCTGCTCAAGGTAACCAGCGATGTTAGAAACGGTATAGAAAATACGAAATTAACCCTTTTGGTATTGGTTGATTTTTCGAACGCATTCAGCACCGTTAACCACAAAATCCTTATGTCTATCCTCTCCTCTATTCTTTCTTCTGATGTGATAAAATGGTTTTCATCTTACCTTGAGGGACGTCGGCAGATGGTTCGTGCTGACGAGACTTCGTCTTGTTGGTGTGAGCTAGAGGCTGGCGTTCCTCAAGGTGGTATTCTTTCACCTCTCTTATTTTCACTATTTATTAATCTCTTGACTAAAGACCTCCATAGTTCGTATCATCTGTATGCCGATGATTTACAATTATATTCTCAATCTACGTTAGAGAATATAGTCGTAGCAATTGAAGATTTGAATCGAGATATGGTAGTCTTAAAGAAATGGTGTGAAAATTTCGGTTTAAGTGTTAACCCTTCCAAATGTCAGGCTATAATTATTGGTAGCCCAAGAATGATAAGCAGAGTGAAATTAACTTCTCTGCCCGCTGTAATTTTCGATGGTTCTGTAATACCCTACGCCACCAACGTTAAAGATCTCGGCTTACATATAGATATGGCTCTTAACTGGCACATCCAAGTGGCTCAGGTCGGACGTAAGGTTACCGGCATATTACGTTCTCTCTACCGATTAAGAAATTTACTTCCACCTATTACAAAAGTGAAGCTTGTGCAGACTTTAATTTTTCCCATCATCGATTATGCTGATGTATGTTACTTCGACCTGAATGCAGATCTACTCAATAAACTTGACCGTCTTCTCAATAATTGCATTCGATTCGTCTTTAATCTTCGTAAATACGACCACATTTCTTCCTTTCGATCCGAACTAAACTGGTTGCCCATACGTCAACGACGAAATTTGCGTGCACTAACTATGCTATATTCTATTCTCCACTCTCCCTATGCACCCTCATACTTAAAGCCTCATTTTCAATATATTTGTTACAATCATGACCGCAACCTTCGTTCCTCTAACAATCTTCTTCTTTCTTGTCCCACTCATAGCTCCAGTTTGGTTCATTCTTCTTTCTTCATTCAATCTATTTTACTGTGGAACGCCCTCCCTCTTGAAACCAGGCAATCCAAAATACGTGAATCATTCAAATCTAGAGTTCGTAAGTTTTATATTGATTTATTGGCAGATCGTTCTTTATAAATTTTCGAGTGTATATTCATGTAAGTATATGTGTATTTGTATATATATATTTCTATGAGTATGTATTATATGTAAATATATGTAAGGTTTATTATTTTTCATATTATTGTTATTTAGATATACAGGTATATATTTTTGTTTTAACATAAACAGACTTAAGTAGTTATCTCAACAATTTTCTATATAAATGGCACCTACTATAATATTTCGTCATCACCCAAAGGTTGGCTGGAAGAAAATGCCTATGGCATTAAGTCAACCTATGTACTTGTGCATGAAATTTAAATAAATAAATAATAAATAAATAAAAAACACATGGAACCAAATAATCGGTCGATGGGAGGGTACCCCAAATAGGGGGTATTCCGTTGGGCCGACCACTGACCTCAAGTCACCCTGCTCCGGTGGTCGGCCCAACGATGAACGCGACGTGCATCGTGGGTGGGTTGCGGGAGTGCGTGCTTACGACACTTCTAACATGCGTAACTACGTAGTACTCATGCTATTTTATTTTAGGTAGGCTATGATCGGCGCCATTCAGGGTGACGAAAGTCGAAAGTCTTCGCGCAGCCTCTTCGCCCATCGTATTCCCTCCACTTCGTCATTGGGCTGGCCACCGGTACCGAGTTCCTTGTCGTTCGTGGCCAGCCCAGCAACATACCCTTTCGGGTATTCCCCTATCATGTCATTCATAGACAAGACACATTGTATACAATTTATGGTATTAATTTGTTTTAAAATTGACAATATGTTAAGTGTCCTCTCGGGATTTCAGCATAATAAGTAAATGATTTGAATATAATCTATCCTTTCCTACAGTTCATGCTCATACCTGGCATGAGGGCCCCCATTTACCATTGCCACCAGGACTTCCAAAGAGTTTCGTCTGCCACTGACTGAGTAATACAGTTACTAATATAGTTCCGCAAATATAAATTAAAGTTGTGCAGGTACATTAGATAAAACAGATATTAGTCGTAAGTAAACTAGGGCAAGAGGATCATACATATTACTAAACGTTATTATAAATAAACAGTTTTTATTTATTTAGCATTAAAGTAATTAAATCAATTTGATTCATATATTTTATTGTATTGTAAAGCTAGTCTTATAGTTATAGAAACTTGTGCAAGATACGAGGCTTCATCTAAACTATACCTTTGTCGGTCGTGATTGATCGAGTCAAAAAGAACGAATAATTACCGATTCGATGACCAATCATTTAAGACCGGATCTTTCGTGATCGATCGATTGCGAGCGATCGACAATACCCGCCTCGATCCTCGTGAACAGCGACATCGATCTCAGTCGGTCGCCGTTCAATTCAATCGGTCATGCAGACAATGCATTTCGATCTTTTTAATTCGATCAATCACAGGTATAATTTAAACTAATAATTAGGTAGTTACTGTTAATTTCAAAAATAATTAGGTTGAAATTTCTCCAGTTATGATGATTCATAAATTTCACAAGTTTCATACTGAGTTACTAATAAACACTAAGAATTAGCTAAATAAATTCACCCAGTATTCTATTTAACCGCACCTGAATTTACCTTTTAACCTAATGGTAAAAAAATAATCTTATCAAAACTTGTTTATAAATGTATATTAAAATATACTACCAGTCCATTAATTAAAAAACGTTAAATAGGTAACGTATTTGACACAGATGATTTAAACATGTTCCCGAAAAATCTTGCCCCCGTCGAACCTCCGGGAATAGTTCCCATCATCATCCAAAAGAGTGTAACAACTTGTAGTACTGCACAGACTACAGTCAATGGTGTGCTTCTCAGATATAATGCGGAGTATAGAGTCGCTATCAAAGTGAACATGTATAAGGAAGTGGTGAGAGCTCGCTCTTTGCTGAACATCGACTTGAGATGTGCCCAAGGGCCATATAAGAAACTGAAACTGTAATACAAATAACATTATAATCATAGAAATGTTGATTGATACAACTGTCTCAAACTTATATATAAATAAGTGCCCCATGGAACACACAAGAAATCATCACCATTTCTCCATCCACTCCTAGATTTAGGGCTTCTCCATAAAACATAAGATGGCGCAGTCTTTATGTTTGTTATTGTACATTAAAACAATCCAAATATAACTATTAAGGATAAGGACTCTAGTACAGTTTTCAGTGCAGTGACGAAGGAAGAATACAGTTCTTACCACTCCCTCTGGGTGTCATATAAGACGCCTAAGGGATATGCTATGCAAGAGAAAGAAAATTTGGTATAAATCAAGTCCCTTTTTCTTCCCTTCCCTTTCCTGTAAAATGTCCATTTCATTATGGAGGAAACCAGAGTACAGTAGGCATGAGATAGATATATCAAAACGAAACTGAAATCGAATTGCAGTCAGAAATCGTATCGCATCGATATTCCAATATGAGAAAACCGTTTTTAGAAAACGCATTAACAATACCACGATAACGCAAACAATCTAATCCGAACGAAACCAAACCGTGAGTTTAGTTTTGCTAACCAAACTGCAAACGAAATCTATCTTACAGTTTTAAGTTTTCGGTAGTTTTGATATTCATTCGCTCTCTATCACTCTACGGTACGACTACTTAGTTAGAATAAGAGAGAGCGAATTTGATTTCCTTTTCTTTCTAACTTAGTGATCCGTCGAAAGGGCAAAAGAGATGAAGCGAATCGTCGCGAAGCAAGCGAATCGTTATGGATTTTGAATTGTTGACGGTTTTATGAATTGCACATTGAAAACTAAAAACGAGGTGATAGGGTCTAATTCAGATTGCAACTATTTGATGTTTATTTTGAAAAATTGAGTTTTGTTTTGACTTGATTGATGTTGAAATTGTTATTATTTATTGTTCGCTTGACCTGACCTTGGTGACACGCGCTCGCGCTGTATCTACGGTCAGTGCGCGCGTAATAATATTTTAGTACCTAACCTAGTTATTTGGTTTTCGTGAAAGTTATTAATGTGATTTAAAAAGTTTTATTGTTACATTGTTTTGTTAGGATTGTCAAGTGTAAATAGTATTGTTTAATTAGTGTTGTTTAATTTTAGTTTGTTTCGCGACAGAGTTTTTTTAACAGTTAGGTTTAGGTAGTTAGAAGGTTTTTTTTAAATATGTCGCGCAAAATAAGCGAAATATGGACGCATTTTCAAAAAAGACAATAGTAATGTGCTTGCAGTGTGTAAATATTGTAAACAAAATATTTCTTACAAGTCTACTACGGGTAACTTAGGTGCCCATTTAAAAAGATCACATCTATCAGTATACCTGGCTCAAAAGATTGTTGACGAAACGGGGACCATTGAACAAAATACTCAGGGCACATCTGCCGCCACTGCCGATGCCAGCACCAGTGGCGCCGATGCCGTCATCTTCAGTGTCACTACCAACGCTGCCTCCTCGCTGGCTCCTCCAGCGCCGCTAGTACTTTTGTCGCCGCTGCTTTACCACATCCTAGAATTCAACCGCCTCGGAAAAGACAAAGAACTTTGCAATATTTTATGGTTAAGACAATTACTCCAGAAGAACGAAAAAAGATTGATCGTGATTTGCTAGAATTGTTTATCACAGATTACCAACCTTTTAGAATAGTCGAAGACAAAGGGTTCAAAAATTTCGTAAGGAACATACCTGGATACTCGTTACCAAGTCGAAAAAATATATCATCCGCTATGATTCCTGCATTATACCAGACGGCATTGACTGACGTCAAGATGAGGATTTCTAGGGATGTAAAATCTGTGTGCCTGACCACTGATTGTTGGACCTCATCACAGACAGAAAGCTATATTGGCGTGACTGTCCATTACATCGACGATGATTTTGAAGCACAACAAATACTTTTAGAGTGCAAATCAATGACTGAGAGTCACACAAGCACCGATTTAGCAAAGGAGTTAAAGAGACTGACGAATATAATTTGACAAACAAAGTTAACTTCGCTATTTAAAATAGTAGCTTTTTTTAAACGGAGCACTAATGCAACAGACATGTTACTTAGCTATCAAATTAGAATTATGTCGGAATGTAAAGAATCGGTACGACTAATTTAACAAGTGCCTACGAGGTGGAACTCTACATTTTTTATGTTACGCCGGTTTGTCTTACTCAAGGAAGCTGTAAAACACTGTATGGCACTTATTGAACGAGACTGGCCTTATTTAAGTTCAGATGATTGGGTTATCATGGAAGAGATGTGCAAAATATTACAGCCATTTGAGGAAGTGACTTCTTCCATTAGTGGGGACCAATACCTCACAGGAAGTATGGTGATAGTCATAACAAATTGTTTAAAGGACATTTGTGAAGATTTTTTAAAAATAGACTTACATTCAAGTGTGCTCGAAGTGGCCACAAGCTTAAAAAATGGATTAACTGACAGATTTCCTAGCGTAGAGTATAGTAAGACCTTTGGGTTATGCACATTACTGGACCCCCGTTTCAAACTTGTGTCTTTCAAAAATGAGAATGCGGTCTCTGATTTAAAAAAACATGTGCATTCTTTAATAGTAGGTCTTATAAATAATAACAGACCGTCAGAGATGAGCATCGATGACCGAATACAACAAACACCTCAAGCAAACCTCAGTGCATGGGACAGATTCGACGAGCTTTTAAAAAAAAATAAGCCACAAGGGAGCGCTCAGGCCAGGGCTATACGAGAGCTACAGATGTACCTCGATGATGACATGCTGCCCCGTAAAAGGTCTGATGGTAATTGCAATAGCCCATCGCAGTGGTGGCGGGATCATAAAATTATATACCTACACTTATCGGAACTGTATTGCACAAAATGCAACATTGTTGCAACTTCAGTATCGTGTGAGCGACTCTTTTCTAAGACTGGGTTAATAATAAATGAAAAAAGGTGTCGTCTGAAATCCAAAAATGTCGAACAGCTCGCGTTTTTAAACGCAAATCTGAACCCAAAAAGATTTGATAAATAAATCAAAAGTGTAAATAATAAATGTAAATATGTACAAAGATGAAGAACAAGAAAAAAAAAAAACATGAAATCATTGTAAATAAGACGATTTTTAAATGCGCCATAAAGTGTTATCTATTATCTGTGAGTAATTGGAACATGAAACGTACGTAATAACATAACTTTATGCTAGTCCCAAGCCTAGATGATAATAAAGCATGAGGGAAAATCGTCATAATTACAAACAATTACATACTATAATATTTTATAAATTAAAAACCACCAGCACTAGCAGATACTAATAAACAAACACGGATAGGTATTGGGTAAATACAATAAGAATTCGATTGTTTGCGTTTGTCGTCTAATATAACTAGTAACTACGCTCCGATATTCGCTACTGAAATCGATTTCTAAAAACGGTTTTTGAAATCGATTTCAAAATCTGAAATCGGTTTTATATCGGTTTGTGAAAAAATCCGAAAACGCCCATGCCTAGAGTACAGCAGTGGAACTCATGATGATGATAATGTACATCTATACAAATAAAAAAAATTAAGTGTCTGTTTGTAATGTCGAAATACTGGGCTTTTTTCATGTTCACACGGTTATTTGCAGGACACCTATGCTAAAAATACAGTTTAAAAAAATTTTGTCTGTCTGTTTATTTGAGGTAATCTTCAAAACCATTGGACCAAGTTTGATAATATTTTACTATCAGGTAGCTGTCTATATAAGGAGTAACTTAGGCTAAATTTCATCCCGGTATTCCAATGGGAATTGGAACTATGCTGGTAAAGCGACTGAAACCGAAGCGAAACGAGGGTGGGTTGCTAGCATACAATATTGATTGAATTATGATAGTAGAATTTACCTGAATATAAAGAATATGCTGCCTAATGTAAATAGTAATGAAAACTTCATTGACTTCAACACAATAACTGGTAGATACAGAAAAGATAAGATGAAGCAGAGGATTCCAAGAAATAGACAGATTCCAAATCCCATGAAACGTTGTGTGCGGCTCTGAAAAATAATTTTTAACAATCATTAAAACATGTAATAAAACTTATGTATTGCATCATGTATACTGCAAAATATATGGTGAAAACCAAAATAAAGTGAAGATAAAATTCATAAAAAAAAAATTACATGCATGACATCACTACTAGATATACAGATATAAATCTATTAATTCTTAAATGTGTATATTGTGTATTTCCATGTGGTGACAAAATAAGAATACAATTTACAACTAACCTATCTTGCCCGTGGGTGTTGTAAAAGACAACTAAGGGATATAATATGCTATATTTTATCCCAGTATTCCCACAGGAACGGGAACTACGCCGCGGGTAAGGCGACTGAAACCGAAGCGAAGCGAGGGCGGGTTGCTAGTATCATATAAATCTATTTTTAAAGTACAGTGGATTTCATTAATAACGACCTTGGTTGTAATGACTTTTCGGTTATAGCGACGTTGAACTTGCGTCCCTAGAATTTAAAGCATACTTTCGTAGGAAATTCATTCGGTAATAGCGACGCCGGATATAAAGCCTAATTCGGATATACCGACTTGTTTTTATGAAGTATTTGGGACAGATTCCTAGAAATACCTTACGGATGTTGTGACTGAATCGGCAAAGGCACAAAGTCTCATTCATAAGCTTTAACTATTAAGCTTTCTTATCCTTTGTTAATATTCACAGATGGTCAGATGCTTTGTTTGTGTGTAGCATTACTTAGCATGTGCGCAAAGTTAAAATTATGAATAAGTTATGTAGCTATTTCCAGTGAGTGAACAGTGTTTCTTAAACTTGTGAAAATGGCTCCTAGACGTACATTTACTGTTAAAAAAACCAGATTTCGGATATAGCGACGACATTAAAGTGGTCCCTCCGCCGTCATTGTAACAGAAATACACTGTACTTTAAAAAACAACAACATTAAAAAACTCAATGCCGTGATCTCATAGTCCTTCAAATATAATTTTGATTGGTTCTTCCAGTGGAGATGGTCTCCAAAGATGATCTTATATAAATTTGATCAAGAGCTGACCACTAGTTTTTGAATTAACCTTAACAGTTTATATTTGGTCCATCTCAACACTGTTTTGATTTATTAAATTTTGTATTTTTAGATTTTCACAAGATCTGTTGAGGCCGTTAATAATATATACCATAATTCATACAGTAGTGTTTTTATGAAGTGTGATAAAAAGTAATGTTAATATGTAAAGATATATTTGTTTTATAAAGTACCTATCAAATTCTAGTATATTGTTTATAGATAAATATTGAGTACTGTTTGGGTTACTGTATAAACCAGCACGGATTTATTGTGAAGTTCAATTTTGGTTCTGGGTGAAATAGTTATTAGGTTTTCTTCTGGAAACTTCTTAATAGAATACACAAACTTTGCTACTTAGCTTCATTAGTGTCAATAGATTCACTTTCTTATATGCAGGGCTGAAATTTTTATGGGATTGTCATCTAGTCACATCTTTGCATATAAATTCACAGTCAAACGAGTCTATCTACATATAAAAATTAAAATAAGAATAAAATTAAATTAAGACTAAAAAAGTTAATGAGAATAATTGTTAAATTAAGACTGGCCATGACAAGATTAACTGATAATAAAATTATGGCATTGTTATGGCTAACTAGTTAATATTTTTAACTATATGTAAGTATTAACAAAAGTAGTGTTCATATTTAGTAATTATTCTCATCAGTCCCATTCAAAATTAAATCATACTAGTAAAAAAAATAACAAAACTCGTTCTTAATGTACTTATTATGACATTAAAATCCAATGTAGTGTAAAGTTGAGTCATATATTGCCAACAAAGTAATTTGTATACCTACAATGATTTCTAACATAAGCAATACTGTAAATATGATACTTACCAAAGTAAAGTACTCTTTTTGTACATTTTCAAACCATGACGTAGTACTGCTAGCCCCAGGGCTTTCTTCATTATTTCTACTTAGAAAACTGGGTGTTGAAAATGATGGTAAACTAAAATTGTAACTTCTTCGTGTGTCGCTCTTGAGTAAATACTCGTCCAAGTCCGTTTTTAAATTTGCCATTGCGGATTGCAAAAATTCAATTTACTATTATATCTATAAAGGTATTTTAATTTTAGGATAACTGTTCATAAAAGGAGTCAATAATAAAGTTATTTTTTAAATATTAATCACGATCACGGCCCACTTCGATAGAAAGAATCTGAATTGGCTGCCTGACAGTAAGTGTCAAGCTATGTGTCAACTCGATTTTTTTTTATTGCGGTACTCGCGTCCATTTTGAGCAAAGGGATTAGTCAGTTGTAGATTTCTTACCTTCAAGTAAAATCACTCGCTCTAAGCGTAGTTAGCGCGACTGATCGACTTATTTTTATTATTGTAATTATCTGTGTGTAACTATTGAGATGATACTTATTTAAATTAGTAGCTCTGAACTATTATTGTTTTCACTTACCGTAGTCTGTATCGTCACTGAAGTCGTCATGCGCATGTCTGCGTACGTTGTTGTTATATCTGTCATGCGCACATGGCGGGCAAACTCCGCGGGTGTCGCGTTCGTCTAAATCAGTGCTGCTTGCATCTGACTCCACTTCAGCTTCTTCAATGTGAATATCATCAGTTTGTCTGTTATCGAGTTTTTCATTCGATGAGAGCTGATTGTAATTTTTTCGTGGCGGTCTTGATTCTGTGAACAAAGTAAATATTTGCGTTAGAGAATTTCATAAATAACACTGTTCTAAAAATTATATTCGAAAATTATTTACAATTCTTCAATTTGTACATTATCTACTAATTATTCACGTTTAGTTCTTTCAGTATTTCTAGGTTTAAATAATTAATTCAGTAATAATTAGTTAACATTATAATTCAATTACTTATTCTATTAAATTAGTTGAAATCTATAGAATCAGTTATAAGAGCAAACAAATAAATGTTATTTGTGAACCTCTTTAACCGGCGGGCATACCAAAGCAATATTTTTTAATGGGGCATACAAACACTTTGTATATGTACTTGTTGTACAATGTAAATAACTAATTACGCTACGTGTCAAAGTCATTTAATCAACTATGTAATAAATGTAAAGTACTTTAGAGATAGTTAGTGTGAACAGTTCAACGTTTTCGCTTGCACTATCAAATTGACTTTATGTCAATTAAAGATAAAAAGTAGAACGTAAATAAATATTTATATACGTAAGTTTACTTTAATATCCATATTTCATTATATATTAAAACATATGCATATATTTAAAACGTTTTGATAAAAACAAGGTTTCTTTGTTTTTTACAGATATATTACCACTGTTTAGATAACATGAAGGAGCAGCCAAAAATAGCCGTACTTGGTGCGGGGGTTGTGGGTCTAACGATAGCTAGAATGATGCAAGAGCGTCTTAATGGAGCAAGTATTACAATTATTGCTGATAAATATGATAAAAATACAACAAGCTACGTTGCTGCTGGAATATTTCGCCCGGGTACATCATTTAAAGGGCCATCAGTTGAAATTACCAAGAGATGGATTGATGATTCCTGGCATTATTGGAATAATATATTAAGGACACCCGACGCTCCACAGTGTGGAGTGATGAGTATGCCTGCCTATATATTTTCGAAGCGCAACTATAACGTCACAAAAAATCATTTGATTGAGGATTTAGTGCCTATATATAGACCCGCCAGCGAAGCGGAACTGAAACTCGGGCCAGAGGGTACAAAATTTGGATCATTTTTTTCTACTTTGTCAATAGAATGCTTACGTTATTTGCCGTATACTTCTAAATTAATTACTGAAAAGGGTGGCAAATTCGTGAATCGTACTATAGACAGTTTCTCATCATTAGCCGATTACGATAATTTTGATGTAGTTTTTAATTGCACAGGTTTGGGTGCAAAATATTTATGCAATGATCATGATTTAGTACCTTTAAGAGGTCAAGTGATAAAAGTTAAGGCTCCATGGGTCAAAATGGCTTTATACGGCGATTATGATAGCTATATTATACCAGGATTTGATGGCATTGTTACGTTAGGTGGGGTTAGACAGTACGACAGTTACAATTTAGATATTTGTAAATACGATGCGGCCGCAATTATGGAGCGATGTTGTGCAATTATGCCTAATTTGAAGAATGCTGAAGTGGTGAGTCACGCGGTTGGGTTACGACCTCATAGATCAGTAGTTCGTATTGAACCAGAGATTATAAACGGTTTGAAGGTCGTTCATTGCTATGGTCACGGTGGTTATGGAGTGACTACCGCCCCAGGTACGGCAAAGCATGCGGTTGAAATAGGTTTGGAAATTTTGAAAAGTAACATTAAAAACAAGCTATAATTATGTTATTTCATCATCATACTCATCTCAGCCCATATTTGCTCCACAGTTGGGCTCGGGCCTCCTTTATTATGTAAGATAAACTAACCTACTATACCAGACGGTCGGACGTGATGGCATAGGGTTTGCATGGATGCATATTATATCCCTTAGTCGTCTTTTACGACACCTACGGGCAGGAGAGGGGTGGTGAGCTGTATTCTTAGGTACTCCGTTGCCACACAAAAATTTTATTTATCAGCAACCAAATATATTATGTGGTCAATTTAAATCTATCGAAGCTTTAGTGATCTTATCAATTAAAGTATATTAATATTTATTCGTACTTAGATATATTTTGTCCGTGTGGTGACAGAAAACAATTCACCACCTCCTATCTTGCCCGTAGGTGTATACCTATGTAGGGTATATTTGCATTCCAAATCTCCAAAGCTGTACTTCAAGAAATTGTCGCCTTATTTTACTAGGTTTATATCTATTTCCGTAAGTCCAAAGTCATCTTAGATTATGCCGAGGTTCTTGGTTGCATAAAAGTTTGGTACATGAAAGAAAATTAGGAAGAAATAATAAATATTTTTTTCTGTTGTATATTTATTTAATAGTTGAATGATATAAAACAAAATTATTAATTGTGAATTGGTTACGATTATTTATTACTATTCAACTAAAATAGAAACATTGTAGAGATAGTATAAGCGAATATCATGGAATTCTGCGGTCCTTGTTTGTAGACGTGTGCGCCCTTATGATAAAGACATTACGAGCCACAGATTAATATATGTACCTATGCTTACGCATTAACTGCCTAAGTCCTTTGAACAAGCCTAGTTTTATAGTCATATTTAGCTTTATCGTTATTATTATATTATCGTTATATATTTTATTTAATAATGATATAACTTAAAATTGTTTTTATTTCGAATGTTTATCTACTCCAGAATATCTAGTACATATGAAATATAAATATTTTCACTTCTATCGGTATCGGTAATAATATAAAAATATTTCGAACATTGCAGCGTTTATGGTTCCAAAAGTATCATGAACCAAAATAGTTTTTCGGTATTGGTATCGAAATAATATAATAATTACGAACATTTTAGGGTTCTATTTTTCAGTGTTTTTTAAGGATCATGAGCGACAGTCCAGTGAAAATATTTTATTTAATGAACTTTTACGATGTTAAAAACTTAAATCTATTACTATGTTGATATTGTTATAAAAATATGTATTATTATCTTGTTAATAAAGATAATTTTGTTAAAAAAATACATTATTGTGTTATTTTGTGGTAATAGATTAAGAATACCTACGCAGTTTTGTAACTCGACTGACGACGAGATCACTACAGCGCAGTTCACAGGCTGTACCAGCTGCGAAGCCACAATAAATAAAAATAACACGGTTACGTCCTCGCCATCGAGGTGCGAAACCATGTCGCGTAATAATAAATTCATCTAACGTGAATTCATAAAAGTAGTAACTTTGACCTCAGCAACGCCTCAAGCCAAATTCGTACCCCACAAGGAGTGCCTTAGGGCCCCGTTGCTTAGATATTTTGGATTTAGAGACCTCTACGCTTGCCACTAGTCCGCGTAAGGTTGTAATTTCCATGTAAGGAAATAAAACTATATCATTCATAATTTCAACTCATTTGCATCCCACTACTGGGCTCAAGGCCCATTCTCGATAGGAATGAATTTGGCCTACTGGTCAGACGCTACGCTGGTCAGACGGGGTGATATAGGATTTTATTTCGAGTTTTACATCTCTTGTATAGATATTAGTTGCATATTATATCCCTCAGTCGTCTTTTATAATCATCCACAGACAAGATAGAGGATGGTGAATTGTATTTTTATACCGTCACCATGCGCAAATATATAATACTAGCTGATCCGGCGCACTTCGTACCGCCATAATTTTTTTCGTAAATATATTTTCTTAATTTCCGAAAATATAGTATCTAATGGAAGAACCGTTACAGCTTTGTCGGGCAAGATTCAATCGTTTTGGTTGCGGCATTGTTAATGATGATTCAAAGAGAATACAAATTACTCATTATTGATTTAAAATAAATAAAATATTTAACTAGAGACGAAATTACGTTTAGCTGTCATTTGCATTTTGTTATTAACTTATTACAGACGCGATGTCACGCGATCGAACGGGATAAAAGAGTTATTGGCGAAATCTTATAAACACCATTAAAAAAAAAAGACGGGATAAAAAGTATACTATGTCCGTCTCCTAGTTCTAAGCTACCTCGCCACCAATTTTCAGCCAAATCATTACAGCCGTTCTTGAGTTATAAATAGTGTAACTAACACGACTTTCTTTTATATATATAGATGAATTAATTTTAACATATACACATTAACTGTAACGGTTTTGAAACGATTATATTTAGGTTAAAAAAACCAATTTGATTCTTATGTAAATAAGTATTTAAATACATAATGATCTCTGATGTTTACGCCAGTATTACACATCTATACTTTTACACTAATTTTTTATTATTATTTTTTTATTTATTTAAGACAACACCCTGCACTAAGGAAATAATCCTTGTATTGCGGGGGACGTTACAAACATATAATTAACGGACACAAATTACATCCAGACTCAGAACAACAATTGGGGGATCGCACAAAGTGTTGTCCCGCGTGAGATTCGAACCACCGACACTGGCGCTGTAGGTCGCTATCTTAACAACTACGCCATCTGTGCAGTCTATACTAATATATAAAGCTGAACAGTTTGTTTTTGAACGCGCTAATCTCAGGAACTATTGGTCTGATTTGATAAATCATTTCAGTGTTAGATAGCCCATTTATCGAGGAAGGCTATAGGTTATATATCATCACGCTAAGACCAATAGGATCGGAGCATTGATGAAGAATGCTTCAAAATCGTTTTTTTTTTGCGCTGAATAAACGGTTAGTTTCGCAGGAATCGTGTGTGACAGAATTGTATTGTTTAAAAATATTTCAACCTGCTACATAAACAAAATCGCAGGTTAAAGTTAGCGTTAGCACAAAGTAACTATTCCACACGGATGAAGTCGCGGGAAGAAGCTAGTTGTAAATAAAACTACTTTACGGATACATGTGAGCGTTCATGGTCACTCCATATGACCATGAATCCTGTAACCATGACCGTGACCATGAACGCTGTAAAGTGTTCGAAACGTCGGGCAATCAAAAATCAAATACAAACGCAATAATGACCATGAAGTAGTTTTACCTATTTACAATATTTTATACTTATTTTTTTATCATTAATAGTGTCAATTGCTTTTTAACCTTCACTAGTGGACACCAGTGTGCCTATTCTTGAATCTCGATTCCAATCGCAGCTTGAATTTGAGCAATTTGGTACTCTTGAAAGCAACACTACCGCACGATTGGAATCAAATTCGGTGATTTTTTTAAAACTAAATGAATTTGACTCTCGTCGATTAAGTCATTTAGTTATTTGCTACTCCCGACGTGATTTTGACGTAGTTTAAAATCGTTAATGTTGCACAATTTTAAGAAAGCGTCTTTGTGGTGATCGAGTTCCGTAACGTTATTGAAGTAATAAAATACGGCACATTTGGTGAAAATAACAACGGCAAACAGGAAAAAATCATTCTCGATTTGTTTAAGAGTACCAAATATAAGTTTGGCGAGATTAGAATTGAATCGGATTCGAAATTAGAATAATAGGGAATATGCATGGTTTTTTTAAATTTTTTTAAACGTTTCTACTAGTTATTACATTACTAGAAATAAATATAACACATCCAAAATATAAACCACTACACTAAAAAAAAATTTTAAAAATCGCTATACATTATGGGCGATGTAAACGCGACTACTTCGGCGCCCGTATTCTGTGACGTCAGAGTCCTCGACACTCGTACAAGTTGCTAGGGCTGTTGATATTTTTATAAATATCGTTTTTCGACATATCGATATTTTACAATGTATCAATATCGGGGTTCGCTATATCGGAAGAAAATATCGATATATCGATAAAAATATCGATATTTTTATTATTACGATTATTAAATATATTGTATCTTATTTACCTTGCAGCTTTTATTCCTCCGAGTTTAACAGACATTAAATCTGAATTAGACGCGAAATACGTTGTCATTATATACACGTCTATTTTAGGCAGATTATCTGACTGTACTTTGACGAAACCGGTTTTAGTCATTGTAATAAGACTTTGATTCTCAAAGATTAATACTTGAACATAGAAAACTAATAACTTATTATGAAATAACTAGGTAACAATACAAAATAATCACTAGAAACATACAAACAAAAACTTGATATCAGAAGGAGAAGGAGGGCTGTTGATAAAATATCGATATGTCAAAATATCGATATTATTATCTAAAAATATTGATACTTAATACTGAACTTTTTTTTGGACGATATATCGATAGTAAAAAGTAAGTATCGAGGGTCGATATTTATTTGAATAAATTTGTTGAGTTATCTTTTGCTGTAAAGTATTTATTCTACAAAATCACCGTAAACTTAATCTACTGTAAAAGCGCTGGCATGAAACTGATGATCAGTTATCACTTGCTCCTAGAATTTGATAAAAAAAAAGCTCGGCACGGCAACCGACTTGAACGAAGTTAAAGAGTGGTCATGGGGAAAATATCGAAATATCGATTTTTTTTTTCGTTATATCGAACTTTCGTTATATTGATATTTTTAAAAATATCAATATATCGAAAAACTATTTTTTTTAAATATCGACAGCCCTAACTAAAAGACTCGGAAGTCACGTGTTCAAAACGTGACATCATAGTCCTCCAACCAATGCGGTGCGTTTCAGAAATTTTGCGCGCGAATCTCAAAAAAGGCACTTTTTGATAATTAAATTTAATTATTAAATAATGATAAAATTAAAAAATAATTGTATAGGTACTTTTTTTAAGCAAGATTACAAATATAAATAATTTGTTCATTTTAGAGTTTCGTGCATATTCCCTATTGATTTCAAGAGTAGGCCCACTGAAGTTTGTTAAAGAAATCCTTCGCTCGTATCTCTGTTATATTAAAAGAGAACGCTTCTGTGAGCTATGTACCTACCCAATTATTTTGTCATCATAACACATGAAAAAGACCCACCGAAATAAAAATGGCTACGGTCCCTTTCCCTCCGTTTAATCATAGTTACGTGGTAAATCCTTTATAAATGAGGTGTAATCAAGATGAGAATGACTCGTATACCATTCCTACTTATCATTTTGTTAATTAAGTACTACGTGGTCTCATCATAACGGACTGGAATGACTTAATGAGAATGTTACTGCTGGCGATATAAGTTGACAACTTATTAACTTGATAGCCAATTAACCGTATATTTGCTGGGGCTAGACTATTTGTGAGGTTTTAGGGTTATCATTTGAAAAAAAAAATGTTTTTCTATTTTCGACTCTACAGTGGCTTAAAGTTCGCTCCTCATAGGCGTCGCGTCGCGGCTTCCATTTCCATGCAATTGATTTTGGTGGGCATACTAAAT
The DNA here is from genome assembly GCA_032191425.1 of Lymantria dispar. Classification (NCBI taxonomy): domain Eukaryota; kingdom Metazoa; phylum Arthropoda; class Insecta; order Lepidoptera; family Erebidae; genus Lymantria; species Lymantria dispar. Next base: position 2,650,752 of record CM063449.1, read on the forward strand.
AAGTTCTTATTCTAACTTGTGTTAGATAAGTTTGAAAAAGCCTGTCAAAGAAAGAAATGTCATTCTCAATATCCTAGAGAAGGAAAACTTGATATAAAACCCTATGCCAATACGTCTGATTATATTATGCAGTATAGTAGATCAATTTTCCTTCTATTTTGGAGGAGCCTCTAGCCCAACGGTGGGATTTATATGGGCTGAGACGAGACGATGTTAAGTGCAGGATGATGATGACGATATTCTTAAAGACGTGTGCAATTCGTTCTCTGATGAACACGTCACGTTCTCGATTTCGGCTACATTAAGGATTTATAATAATTGTTTCGGGCCGAATATTTGTAATATTATTGTTGTAATATTAATAAAAAAAACAATTTTTACGCATTTCACGTTTATGGCAGAGATGTCCACTTAAAAAATACATCGATATTTATATTCGATTAGTTAAATCGCATCCCAGCATCGATATTTTATCGACATATGAAAACATCGATGTTTTTCCAATATCGAATACTTTCCACAAAATTTTAATATTAGAGAAAGGTACCCCTTTCTCTAATCAAACGCAGAAAATTGGCTGTTTGTGATGAGTACTTTTCATAGAGTTTATCGGATACGTTATTGTTTGTGATGAGCTTCTTTTAGATAAATCTTCTGGCCCATTTTTATTAATATTTTTTTAATAGAGTCAAGAAAATACTCGATGTTTCAGTAAATAAATATATCGATACATCGAATAGAATAAATCTTTGTCAAAATATCGTATGAATCCGATATATCGCATGGCAAATATCGATGTTTAATGAATATCCCTAGTGTATCGAAAAGTGTTCGTAACGTCGGGCAATCAAAAATCAAATACAAACGCGATAAAATCCGTAAAAATTGTTTTATTTATACTCTTAATACTGGTCAATAGTTAGTCATTGGCCTTACAAAATCGCTTCAGATTGTATAGGTCAAGTCACAATCGCTCTATAGTAAGTTGCCTATCTACCGCCTCTGTTCAATTAATCTGGTTTGTAAATTACTTTAGTTAAAGAGTCGACCCTAATAAAATAAGGGTTAGAACGATGATCTATTACTTAAGTTTAAATTAATTAGTTATTCTCAAGATTCATCAATTAATCGTCCATGTTTATATAATTAAATTAACAATATATTGACTTATTAATCATGTTATTAAGTTTGCGTAGACTAGTTTCCATTATAATTAATATATTAGTTTAACAACTCTGTATTAATAATTAGGCATTATGGTCTTCGTTTTTGCTTTATAATTAACTAGCTTCTCCCCGCGACTTCGTCCGCCTGGAATAGTTACTTTGGGCTAACGCTAACTTTAAATAGTGACTTGGTTTACCTAAAATGTGAAAATATTTTAAATAATACGATGCTGCCACACATGATTTTTGCTTAAATTTAATCGTTTACGCAGCGGAAGCTCTCAAAAGGTAAAAAACCTGATTTTGAAACATTCTTCGTTGGTGCTCCGCTCCTGTTGGTCTTAGCGTGATGATATATAGCCTATATATTAGCCTTAGGTAGGTAGGTAAGACAAGAGGGTGGTAAATTCTCTCCGTTACCTGTATTACTATTCATAAAATCATTATGATATTAAAACAATATTACTCGTTAGATCATCTTATACCTTCGTAAATTATGTCTCGGACTGAATGGCGATGTGTTGATGGATGAATCGTTTTAGAAATTTGATTTTATCATTGTTATTTTTTCAATTTTCTTTATTTTCTGCGTGGTGACCCGTCATTATTTTGGCCGTACGTACCGTAAAAAACGACTAAGGAATATAATATGCATATAACATCTTTGCAAGGGAAGAAAAACTTGAAATAAAAGTCTGCAATAAAACATCTGACTAGCGTGGTGCAGTAGGTCAATTTGTATAAGACAATAGGAGACTATTGCGGAGGAGGCCCGAGCCTAGTAGTGGGACGTAAGTATACGTTGAGATGATATCTTTTTTTCTATTTACCATAGTATTTTTTGTAATTAATTAAACATCAAACGAATGGATCTGTCGTTTGTAAAAGCTAGTTTAAAAACAAAATGATTATTTTGGGGTAAATATTCGGTGAATATGTAAAACGTATTGCTAAACGTGCTCAGAGACGCAATGAAACCGCTTCAGTATTTTAATAATCATAAACCATTCCGTATAAATTATTCAAGGAACAGTGACGAACATTCCCTCTTGAATAATTCACTTGTAACGAACATTATAACAAAGATTTTTTTGTTGAGTCAGTTTGAGACACAGACATTTTTATTTTTTTAGCTCTGTTTGTCCATTCGGACAAGTCTTATACAATTTTCTTCATATATTATTTAACATTTCTTCATATAGAATAGCTTATTAATAATTATCATCCGTTAGTAGGTAAGTCAAGTTGTTAACACTAATTGGCCGCTGCAAACCAAATAAAAAAATTTCTTTGGAAATTTCTTTAGAATATGAAAATACACGTAAACCACTCTTATATCAAATTCACCATACTTCAGCACCTTAACTGTATTATATTACATAAAAATATCAGCAAAATTATTCAATATAACATTACAAAACACAAAATAAATGTAATGCAAGAGCGTGACATAATTTTTCGATCTTAGAATAATAACGCATAGAAGGATAGTGTCAGTACTTCGAACTTTAAAAATTTGAATCTAAAAATATTAATGGCGGGCAGACGATTACACACGTACACACGGAAACCACTATACAAATTATGAAATCAAATTTTGTTTTTATTAACATAAATCGTCGAAATACTTTTAAAAGTAATGTTAAAAACCTTTTTATGTTTTTCAAATGTGTTGTGGCACCATTTGAATGCACAAGCCGTCATAATTACCTATTTATTTTTTAAGAGTTGCGTACGTTCGTGCAGCGCAATGACTTGTACATTACGGGACTGTTCCGGCGTAGGCTCCATTAGGCTCCAATTGAAATACCTCACTTTTTGTGCGTGGACTTACCTTCTATATGTTATTATTCTAAGTTTTCGATATTCCCGCCGAAAAACCTGAGACACATACATTTTTTTTTGTTCTGTTTGTCCATTCGGACAGGCAAAGGCATCACTGCCCATACAGCCAAGTCTGATACAATTTTCTTCATATTATTTAACATTTCTTCGTAAAAGCTAGTATATATATCACGCGTATCCCGGGACTTCCTGAGGGTCAAACCTCGGTGTCTTATACGGAGACCATTGTTGATCCTGGCTTACAGGAGTTACAGTGGTAGGAATATGTGGTGAGATTAGTCCTAATCAAAAAATATATATACATACTTATAATGGCTTCGTAAACACAACATTTTAATTACTTTCCTTCCTTTGTAACTAATGATACCTGTTCTTAAAGTACTTTTTTGACAAAGGACAGACAGAAACAAGCTTTTGATATACGATCGGGCTCTTTTCAGCTAATAATATTTTTCTTATAGAAATATTATAACGCGGATAATCCACAATACCCTTCGAGGGTCAATTCTGGATTAATTACAATACTGAGTATAATTGGAAGCATTGAAGTTGAGTTTTAATGTTACCGGGCCTTCTTTCGCTTTTCTTTGGTCTTAAGAGAGGCATATGTAGCACATGGCAAATGTTCGTGACATACGCCTTAAAGCGCTCTTCAAGGTGCGATTTTTCAGGTTTTTGTAAACAATTTTTATAGAAATACAGGTTTCCTCAATATATTTCACCTTCGCTATTAAAACATATCTTGTTGTTAAAGAGATTATTAAGAAATTATTATTTAATATCCGTGTGGTGACAGAGTAAGAATACAATTCAACACCCCCTCTCTTACCCGTGGCTGTCGTAATGAAGACCTAAGTCATTTCAATATGCAGGTAAAATCTATGCAAGAGAAGAAACAAATCCAAATCAAAATCTGTTTGACTAGCGTGGTATGATAGTAGATCAACTCCTCAATTTGTAGAAAAGGCCTTACAACCCCCACAGGTAAGACAGGGGATGGTGAATTGTGTTCTTACTCCATCACCACACCGAATAGTATTTATTGAAAATTTAGAAGCACTACACTTTTATAGGCAAGAAGTTCATTAGGTGATCCATAAATTTAATATGGTAATTAGGCTTGAACACAAAATTATTGGCATTCTATTCCAATGGCTGTAGTAATTCGGCTAGTATGGTTAGTTGAGTATAGTAACCAAATTTCGCCTTGTAGTGTATGTCTGCAATGTGGTGATTGCACGCAGTCTGTAGAGCTGGTACATGTTTGATTATTGCCATGGTCCGTAAGCGACTGTCCGCGAAAAACTTGCAGCGTATACTTATAGATACACATTATTCAATGTATCTACATTTACACATAAATAAATTAATACGTGAAGCAAAAATGTTGTATCCCTTTTCACGAAAATTACGCGGACGGATAAGCATGAACTTTCGAAATTTCTGACTGAACTAAATGAAAAAAATATCAAAAATTACAAAAAGAGAATAATAAGAACACCGAGATTCGATCCCACGCTGTTTGAATGTCAAAACAAAATGAAAAAAAGCTGGACAACTTCCCAACTGAGCTTTTGTCACACTTGACAGCGACGGCGAAATTTGAATTCCTATTCAGAGAATGTCAATAACATTATATGTCATTGTATTGATTAGCTAAAAACATCGACAAAACAACATTTTCTATAAATAAAACCTAGTTAGATCGATTTTTTGGCCCCGAAACATCTAGTATGCCAAATTTCATCCAAATCGTTGGAGCCGTTTCCGAGATCCTGAATAAATATATATACAAGAATTGCTCGTTTAAAGATATAAGATGTACTACAGGTCTCATTCGATACATTTAAGCGCACTATTTATTAGAGTAAATATGTACTCCTAATAAGACCTTTATATAATACTAGCAACCCGCCCTCGTTTCGCTTCGGTTTCAGTCGTCTTACCTGCGTAGTTAATGTTCCGGTGGGAATACCGGGATAAAATATAGCCTATGTTACTCCCTGATATTATAGCTTTCCATTGGTAAAAGAATTTTTGAAATCGGTTCTGTGGTTTAAGCGTGAAAGCGTAACAAACAAACAAACTTACTTTTGCATTTACAATATTAGCAAGGATAATCACACTCACTAATCAATATTACAAAGAGCCGTAATTTAATTAATTTGCGTAAAGTAGTTAACAAACTACACATTCTGATAGTTTGGCATTGCTACTTCAGCTCGAAGATAAATTGACATTAATTAATCCCGTCTGTGGTTAAGGCGTGTTAGGATACACTTGTAAAAGGAACCCACATAGTTTAAACTTTACAATTTCATTGAAATTCAATTATTTTTCGGCTGGTAACATTCGCCTACGCCTTGGTCTGTGAGTTTTGGAGCGAATATCAAAATGTTATGTGGCGTTTTTGTATTTTATTCATTACTAGCTGACCCAAGAGACGTTTCTGTTCAAATCTAATAAAATAGTAAAAGGAATTCTTCGTGAAATCGATCGCAGCGCCATCTACCGGTTCCAAATATTAATCTAAAGCATTCTCATCTATCTGTGTTGTATCTATCGGTACAACCACAAAAAAACACGTTCTCGTAAAATTCTTAATGAGATTTGATTTTCAGCACCCAATCAATGGTAACGACTTGACTTATTGACGGACTATTTTTGTGGATTGCCAAACTAACAATGTATTCGTCATGAATTTTAATAAAAAAAACAACCTTGGTCTGACTGTCTATTACCATGTATTGAATACTGAAAAATATCAGTAAAAATATATAATGTAAAAAATATTTCTGTGTTGTATTTTCTGTGTTTCATCTATATATGTATATAAAAATGAATGTTTGTCTGTATGTCCTTTATAGAATCGTAAACTATGCATTTGATTATGTGATGATCTTCAGCAAAATGTTGTGCACAAGCCCACGAAGGTTTCTGAATTGGTATGACCCGACCTGGCGGAACCGGTAGGTGGCATTGTGATCGATTTCAAGGAGAATTCCTTTTACTTTTTTTAAATTTAAACAGAACAACGTCTGTTGTTTCAGTAAGTTTGATATATTTTACGACTTCCTTGGTGGTATGTATTTTTGTCCATGGGTGTCGTGAAACAGTCTTTCATTAAAGGACTAAGGGATTATAATACGTAAATAACACCTGTGCATGAGAAGGGAAACTCGAAATGAAACCCTATACCAACTCACAATAATGTTAGGTTCATTTCCTTTCTACTGTTGAGGAGGGTCGAGCTCAGCAATAGCCTTTGAGCCTATCTATACCAATAAATAAGATTGGAGTGTCTGTTTGTAATGTCAAAATAATGGGCTTTTTTCATGCTCACACGGTTATTTGCACTATACATATGCCTAAAATACACTTTATATTTTTTTTGTCTGTCTGTTTGTTTCGGGTAATCTTCAAAACGGCTAGACCGATTTCAAAAATTCTTTCACCAATGGAAAGCTATAATATCAGAGAGTAAACTAGGCTATATTTTATCCCGGTATTCTCACGGGAACGGGAACTACGCAGGAAAGACGACTGAAACCGAAGCGAAGCAAAGGCCGAATGCTAGTTGAATATAAAAAGTATACATTCGTTCATCCATCCATCATCTTATGAACGTCCAAAGTAAATGATATAATCGCTACACTTAAGATGTAAGCTACATAATCATCATAATCATCATCACAAATCATATATATCCCACTGCTGGGCTCGGGCCTTCCCACAATAGGGAAGGAAATTGATCTACTATACCACGCTGGTTAGACGGGTTGATATAGAGTTTCATTTCTCCTTCTAGATAATATGCATATTGTATCTCTTAGTCGTCTTTTGCGACACCCACGACCAAGAAAGAGGGTGTTGAATTGTATTCTTACTCCGTCACCACTCGAAATTTATAAGCTACGTTAGCATGTTTTATTTTTTTAACAATCCATTTTCAATTGTGAAAAATGGAAAAATGCAATGCTTGTACTAGCTGATAATGATATTCTGTGATATATTTTCTATGGAATCATGTTATTGATCGAAAATATATAGGGCGAGATGAAAACCTTCAAGATCACAGCGAAGGGTGCAATATATAAGATATCTATTAGTAAATGTTGTATTTCGACTGTACAGATGACGTAATGGTTAAGAGGCCTATGTACAGTGCCAATGACGCGGGTTCGGATCCCACGCAGGACAACACTTAGTGCGATCCATAAATTGTTGTTCTGAGTCTGAATGTAATTTGTATCCGTTAATTTTATGGTTGTAAAGTCACCCGCAATACAAGGATTATTTATTAGTGCAGGGTATTTTATTTATTTAAACTTTAGCACACAAAAATAACGTACAAGGCGGACTTAATTTAATGCCTTAGGCATTTTCTACCAGTCAATCTCGGGTGGAGCAGAAATAATTTAGACAGGTGCAATAACATTGTAAGTGGTAATTTGTAAAATTTGGTTATCCAAATATAGCAAATTTATTCTTATAGAAAATACATACAAAGAATACACATATATAGATACATATATATACATATATATACACATAGAAATACATATACACATACATATAAATTTTATTAAAACTAGAGGAGAGCCATCATTGATGAGTTGACTCCGTCAGAAAATCTAGGTATAGACGTTTTACCATAGCTTTAAAACCATCACGACTAGCGGCCATTCTGATCTTTAATGGTAACGCATTCCAGAGAAGAATGTATTTTCTTTAAAAAAAAAGATATCGTAACCTTGTTTGTTATTAAATGGAAGCTGTCTATATTTTTTTTTGGATGATCTATGTTCCAGACGCACACCATTCATTCGTTCATTCTTTTATTTATTTTCGGCGTAGGCTATGGTATGGACATGCCCTGCCCAATCTGTCTGGGGCAACGTGCGGCCCCATAACCTACCCTATTCCCTCCCCATCCCCATTGCGTGGAGCACTGGTACCGATTCCCTGACTTCCTGGGTGACGAAAGAGCGGCGCGCGGCCCCATAACCCATCGTGGGGGCTGATTGTTTTCGACGACAGCTCACTTTAGAAATATTTATAATTAACTACCAGAATAGTGATTAAGTATATGCTCAACGTAATGCTATGGCAACGTAAATATTGTACAAGCAAGTTTAGTGATAATTTAAACTGATTATTAATGAAGTAGCTGCTAGGTAATTTCATCATAAATACAATTTAAAATGCCACCTCTGTGATTATGATTTTTTTTTAATTTTTTTATTGCAAACGGTGGCAAACGAGCAAACAGTACACTTGATGGTAAGTGTTGCTGCCGCTTATGGACCTTTACAAGGCCGTTGCCTACCGCGAAGAAAGCAAAGGGAGTGTGAATGCGTGCATTGAGGCTCAGTGATACCACCAAAACCCTCCACACGCAATCACCCTCAGAAAGTTGGGCTTCCGGCTCTCTCACTCACCGAACGAAGTGCAGTAACAAATTGCTACTACTCAGACGTCGATTTTTTGCGAGAGCATGGTACTGCCCCGGACGGACCGGCCCGCGGCTGTAGACAGATAACTGTCGACAGTGTGGTCCTACCACTCCTAAAAATTGATTTTGGAATTTGCCATCTCTATGATTATGATTTTGGAATTTGCCACCTCTGTGATTATGATTTTGGAATTTGCCACCTCTACGATTATGATTTTGGAATTTGCCACCTCTGTGATTATGATTTTGGAATTTGCCACCTCTGTGATTATGATTTTGGAATTTGCCACCTCTGTGATTATGATTTTGGAATCTTAGTGATTTTGATATATACCTAAATATTTTCTATAAATGTATGGTGCTCCCCATAGGGTTGTATGTTCGATGCCTGTTTAAGAGTATTTAAGAGTATTCATCTATTTCTTTTTTTGATCTGTAACACCACAAATATTTTCCGTGTGGTGACAGAATAAGAATACATTTCACCACCCATTCTCTTACCCGTGGGTGTCGTAAAAGAAGACTAAGAAATATGATATGCAGATAATATGGAAGAGAAGGAAAACTCGAAGCAAAACCCTTTACCAACATATCAGAATAGCGTGGTATAGTAGGTCAATTTTCCTTCGATTGTAGAGAAGGCCCGAGCCTAGCAGTGGGATTATGGTGTATGACACCATAATATATATGTCATTTCAGCTCACATGTCCCATTGGGCTTGAGCCTGCTCCACTATAGGAGGACAATTGACCTTACTATACCATGCTGATCAGACAGGTGGGAATAGGATTTTATTTCGAATATATATATATATATATATATATATATATATATATATATATATATATATATATATATATATATATGTAAAAATGATAAAATAATTAAGAATGAATAACGCGAATTTATTCAAAAAAGTCTGCAACATTAATATTAAATACTTTTGTAATTAAGAAACATAAATATTTATGTACGCTATTTAAAATTCTCTCAAGTTTGTCATTTTTGAAGTGTTTTTAATTACACCGGAATGAAGTTCATCTTTCTCTTTTTTTTTTAAGAACAATAAGTTGTTCTCGAAAATTCCTTTGTTTTACACAGATACACAAACACACACATATTCATACATTAAAAGCGGTGAAACACAGTGATAAGTTGTATGGTAAGAAAAAATTCTTCAAATTAAATGCAAATATTTTTCAGTAATAACTAAAATTGAAAATTTTGAATAACCCCTGACCCAGACTAAAATAATAAAAAAGAATTACGTTCTTTTCAAAAGGCCTTATCAATTAATTGTCATTTAACGATTATACTGGCACGCGGGAAGCATTTTATTGAGTAACTAGCAACCCGCCCTCGCTTCGCTTCGGTTATAGGTTATATATTTTTTTTTTTATTGCCAACGGTGGCAAACGAGCAAGCAGCATACCTGATGGTAAGTGAAACTGCTGCACATGGACCTTTGCAATACCAGGGGCACAGCCAGGCCACTGCCTACCGTGAAGGAAATACTCTTCTTAAACCTCGTTTAAAGAAGGACATGTCATAGCGCTCGGGAAACACAGCAGCAGGTAGTTCATTCCAGAGCTTGCACGTACGTGGGAGAAATGATCGCTGGAAACGTACAGTTGAAGACCATAACGTTTCCAGGTGAAATGGATGAACCCTGCTGCGATGTCGAGTGGTACGATGGTAGAATGGTGACGGTGGTACCAAGTCAAACAGTTCCTCGGAGCACTCCCCGTGAAAGAGTCGGTAGAGTACACAGAGTGACCCAAAGTCTCTCCGCTGCTCCAGCGACTCCAATCTGTCCGTAAGATTGGGATCCCCGACGATTCGAACAGCCCGTCTTTGCAGGGAGTCAAGTGGGTCTAGCTGATATTTGGGCGCACCTGCCCAGAGATGGTTTTTTTTTTTTTTTTTTTTTTTTTTTTATTGCAAATGGTGGCAAACGAGCAAACAGTACACCTGATGGTAAGTGTTGCTGCCGCTCATGGACCTTTACAAGGCCGTTGCCTACCGCGAAGAAAGTGAAGGGAGTGTGAAGGCGTGCATTGAGGCTCGGTGATACCAAGGGCACCACCAAAACCCTCCACACGCAATCACCCTCAGAAAGTTGGGCTTCCGGCTCTCTCGCTCACCGAACGAAGTGCAGTAACAAATTGCTACTACTCAGACGTCGATTTTCTGCGAGAGCATGGTACTGCCCCGGACGGACCGGCCCGCGGCTGTAGACAGATAACTGTCGACAGTGTGGTCCTACCACTCCTATGTGAGCTACATGTGAGCAGTACTCCACATCAGGACGAACTTGTGCTTTGTATAGCACAAGACGCTGTCTCGGTGTGACGTACCGCCTGGCTCTGTTCAGGACGCCCAACTTTTTGCTTGCCAATTTCGCTTTGTCCTCCAAATGACTCCCAAACTGGACTTTGCTCGATATTTTGACGCCGAGAATCCCAATACTCTCAGAAATTGGGAGAGTTACTCCTTGGAACTGAGGCGCCATGACAAACGGGTCCTTATTTGCAGTGAACGCGCAAACTTGTGTCTTTGTGGGGTTGAACTGGACTAGGTTCCGTTCACCCCATTCCGAGGCCCGCCCCAGAGAGCGCTCGACTTCAGACACAAGTTGAACCCTTCTTTCCCGAGTACTCCGAGGGATATTCCGTTGCTCAGTGTACCGCTCATCACCCGTACTGTCATCCGCATAGCAACGCATACTCTCGATAGAGAGCATGTCATTGATATGTATTATAGCCGTTTTACCCGCGTAGTTCCCGTTCCCGTGAGAATATCGGGATAAAATATAGCCTAGTTTACGCCCTGATATTATAGCTTTCCATTGGTGAAAGAATTTTTGAAATCGATCCAGCCATTTTGAAGATTACCCGGAACAAACAGACAGATAGACAGACAGACAGACAAAAATTTTTAATTGCTATTTTAGGCATAGGTGTCGTGCAAATAACCGTGTGAGCATGAAAAAAGCCTATTATTTTGACATTACAAACAGACACTCCAATTTTATTTATTGGTATAGATCATACGCCATTATATCATTTTGGCAAAGAGCTGATACTCTTACACTGCTGGACTGATATTAACCAAACTAGCTAAGAATCACTGCAAGGAAACTGGCTTTCAAATGAAGCTGCTGGGCTCAAGCCACCTTCATAATAGGAGGGAAATTGACCTTACTATACCGTGTTGGTCAGACAGGTTGATATTAGGGCCCGGTCACCGGACCCGGTAAGGATGACCAGCTTTTTAAGATCATTCTTTCAGACTGAAAAATAATTGTTTTGCCTTATAAAAAGTATATTCTAACTTGCGTAGTTAGAATATACCTTTTGTTTTGTTATAATCCTTACTAATATTATAAATGCAAAAGTAACTCTGTCTGTCTGTCTGTCTGTCTGTCTGCTACGCTTTCACGTCTAAACCACTGGACCGATTTTGATGAAATTAGGTACAGAGATGGACTAAAGCTTGAGAAAGGACATAGGCTACTTTTTATCGCGAAAAAATGGGTATAAGGGGTTGAAATAGGGGATGACATTTTGTATGGAAATTCGTCATTTTCGATGATAGAACCACGAATCTTTGTATTAAGGCACCTGACAATAAATAAATAAATATTCGTTCAAGCGTTTTGGAAATTTCATTTACATGGGGATGAAATTCAACCCCTAAAATATCAAAAAGCATACAGCCGAAACCACTGGGCCTAGAAACGTATTTTTTTTTTACACCATCGTATTTCTTGGGGTACACGAGCACTAGCAAAAGATTTTTGGAAAATCACCCCTTTAAGTGGGTGAAAAACATATAGTCTTTCACGTCTAAACCGATTTTGATGAAATTTGGTACAGAGATGGACTAAAGCTTGAGAAAGGACATAGGCTACTTTTTATCGCGAAAAAATGGGTATAAGGGGTTGAAATAGGGGATGATATTTTGTATGGAAATTCGTCATTTTCGATGATAGAACCGTGAAACTTTGTATTAAGGCACCTGATAATAAATAAATATTCGTTCTAGCGTTTTGGTAGTTTCACTTACATGGAGATGAAATTCAACCCCTAAAATACCAAAAGCATACAGCCGAAACCACTGGGCCTAGAAACGTATTTTTTTTACACCATCGTATTTCTTGGGGTGCACGAGTACTAGCAAAGGATTTTTGGAAATTCACCCCTTTAAGGGGTTGAAAAGCAAATAGCCTTTCACGTCGAAACCGATTTTGATGAAATTAGGTACAGAGATGGACTAAAGCTTGAGAAAGGACATGGGCTACTTTTTATCGCGAAAAAATGGGTATAAGGGGTTGAAATAGAGGATGACATTTTGTATGGAAATTTGTCATTTTCGATGATAGAACCACGAATCTTTGTATTAAGGCACCTGACAATAAATAAATAAATATTCGTTCAAGCGTTTTGGAAATTTCATTTACATGGGGATGAAATTCAACCCCTAAAATACCAAAAAGCATACAGCCGAAACCACTATGCCTAGAAACGTATTTTTTTTTACACCATCGTATTTCTTGGGGTGCACGAGTACTAGCAAAGGATTTTTGGAAATTCACCTCTTTAAGGGGTTGAAAAGCATATAGCCTTTCACGTCGAAACCGATTTTGATGAAATTTGGTACAAAGATGGACTAAAACTTGAGAAAGGATATAGGCTACTTTTTATCGCAAAAAAATGGGTATAAGGGGTTGAAATAGGGGATGACATTTTGTATGGAAATTCATCATTTTCGATGATCGAACCACGAATCTTTGTATTGAGGCACCTAATAATAAATAAATAATTATTCGCTCAAGCGTTTTGGAAATTCCATTTACATGGGGATGAAATTCAACCCCTAAAATACCAAAAAGCATACAGCCGAAACCACTGGGCATGGAAACGTATTTTTTTTTTACACCATCGTATTTCTTGGGGTGCACGAGCACTAGCAAAGGATTTTTGGAAATTCACCTCCTTAAGGGGGTGAAAAGCATATAGCCTCTCACGTCTAAGCCGATTTTGATGAAATTTGATACAGAGATGGACTGAAGCTTGAGAAAGGATATAGGCTACTTTTTATTGGGAAAATGGGTATAAGGGGTTGAAATAGGGGATGATATTTTGTATGGAAATTCGTCATTTTCGATGATAGAACCGTGAATCTTTGTATGAAGGCACCTGATAATAAATAAATAAATAAATATTCGTTCTAGCGTTTTGGTAGTTTCACTTACATAGGGATGAAATTTAACCCCTAAAATACCAAAAAGTATACAGCCGAAACCACTGGGCCTAGAAACGTACTTTTTTTACACCATCGTATTTCTTGGGGTGCACGAGTACTAGCAAAGGATTTTTGGTAATTCACCTCCTTAAGGGGTTGAAAAGCACAAGTAACCCTGCTCCGGTGGTCGGTCCAACGACGAAGGCGACGTGGTGTTCGGGTGGGTTGCGGGTGTTGCGTGCTTACGCCCCTCTGTCGCCCCGGACGGAGTGGTGCGAGGAACGCGCTGACCGCAGTTCACCCCATAAAAAGGGGATTGAAAAGCATATAGTCTTTCACGTCGAAACCACTTAACCGATTTTGATGAAATTTGGTACAGAGATGAACTAAAGCTTGAGAAAGTATATAAGGCTACTTTTTATTGCGAAAAAATAGGTATAAGGGGTTGAAATAGGGGAAAGTATTTTCTTTTTACGTCGTCTTATTTCTTGGGGTACACGAGCACTAGCAAAGGATTTTTGGAAAATCACCCCCTTAAGTGAGTGAAAAGCGTATAGACGAAACTCTTGGAGCTAGGAACGTAACACTTTCTATGCAATTCTCTTTCCTTTGTGAGTGAGCTCTAAAAAATTATTTTATTAAAATCAACTCCTAAAGGGGTGCAAAATATATAGCCGAAATCATTAGGCCTAGAAACATGGAATTTTGTATAAAGTTGCCTTTCTTGTGGGAAGAGAGATTTTTGCAATTTTAGCCCTAAGGGGGTGAAAAGCGTTTAACCGAAATCACTGAGCCTAGGAAGGATCATTTTAGTACACGGTCGGCTTTCTTGGATTACCCCCAGATTTTCTTAGTGCTCACTTACCAAGCACTATGAAAAAAATTTTGGCAAGGATAAGCGAGCTCTAACAAAGAATTTTTGGCAATTCAACCCCTAAGAGGGTGAAAGCGTATAGCCAAAGATACTGGGCCTAAGAATGTGAAATTTTGTATACCGATTTCGGTTATTTGGGGTAAGCACGCACTAAGAAACAATTTTGGGCTGCCCCAAAAGGATAAAACGCATATAGTCGAAGACACCCAGCCAATGATATATCATCATTATCTTGCTCTTATCCTAATTACTTTGGATCGACGCGATATGTAGGTAGGGTACCTACTACTGCCATCGTAGATATATTGCAAAGGTTCTAGCAACATTTTATGACCTGGCCGACATTGTTGGCCAGACGGCATCACCAATTGGTCCAGGTCGATGTAAATCTTTGTCTTAGTAGTATTTTGCGACACCCACAAACAATGAAAGCGTGGTAATATTTCTAGCAGCTACCAGACAGTAAGTTACAATCAAAATATTATTACAATTTTCTATCTCTACAAATAAATAAATTTGAAGCGTCTGTTTGTCTATCAAAATAATAGGTTTTATTTCTGCTCACACAATACGGTCCAAATTTTTTGTCTGTCTGTCTATTCGTTACAGGTAATCTTCAAAATGGCTGGACCGATATTGATTATATTTTACCATCAGGTCTACCAGTCGTACATAAGGAATAACTTAGACTATTTTATCTCAGGCTATATTTTATCCCGGTGTGGATGAATTAAGTCGATTTTAAAATTATTTCACTAATGGAAAGCTATTTTTAAGCGAGTAACATATTTAAGCTATTTTTATCCCGATATTCCTACGGGATCGGGTACAATGCCGGTGAAATCACGGGAATATAATGGTTTAAAAAATTAATTCACTAATGAAAAGCTATATTATCAGTGAATACCATATAAAGGCTATTTTCATCCCGGTATTTGCCCAGGAACGACAACTATACCGGGGGATGTTGACCAATTTTTAAAATTCTTTCACCAATGGAAAGCTACCTATGTTGTCAGCGAGTAGCATAGGCAATTTATATCTCTGATATTTCTGGGATTTATATATTTTTTTTTTTACCCATGTAAATTTATAATATCAGCAAGTTACATAGGCATTTTTTATCTCGGTATTGGCATGGGAATGGGGTCTACGTGAATGAAACTGCGGGTGTTTGATTGATATAATTTTTTTTCACCAATGGAAAAGTACGTTATTAGAGACTAAGGAAAGGCCACAATACCATCGTATTTGCACGACAATCTGAACTACAAGGCTGGAAGTAATATTCAAATGTGAAAGTTTGTGAAGATATTTGGATGTTTGTTACTCAATCACGCTTAAACTGTTGAGCAGATTTGGATGAAAATTGACACGTAGATAGAGTATTTCTTAAATTAAGAAATGTAATACTTTTTATGTCGATAATATTCTTTGCGATAATAGTTCAATATGCAAGTAAATTTTTACGCGGGCGAAGCCGCGGGCAAAAGCTAGTATACTTATAAAGCCAACGTAACCAATTTTACGTTAAATTTTGTTAGTTACGACTATACAAGTTTGGTTGTTTACAGTTACAATACAGGCTAGCCTACAAGATTTCGCTATCTGCTCAATTACTAATAGTAACACTCACTAGCCTTAATAACCAAAGTTTAAGAAAAAACATAATAGTTTACTTTTAGCAGATAAGAATTTGCTTTGTTTATACCAAAGCTACCAAAGGTTATCTATCTATCTAATCTAAGTTGTTATGACACGTTTAGTACTTTTAGCTGCGTTATTAGTTTCTTACGGTGGCGACGGAGTCAGCGTGCCTATTGGCCGGGACTCCGCCGTGGGACCTGGAGGCGGAAATGCTCGCCGAGTTGTAGCGGCGGGTGTCGGGGGTGCGCGGGGAGGGCGGTGTTGTTTCCTTGAGGGAGCTCACCGCCTGGCGCGTCGACGCCCGCCGAGACGTCATTGCCCGTTGGGCAGTCCGGCTGGAGAGGCCTCGGTTCGGGGTGCGAATCGTGGAGGCCTTCCGGCCGGTGCTGATGCAGTGGTTGGAAAGGCGGCACGGGGTGCTCTCCTTCCGACTAGTGCAGGTGTTGACGGGGCATGGGAGCTTCGCCAAATACCTGCACAGGGTCATAAGGAGGGAGAGTACACCGTCCTGCCACCACTGCGATTGCGACGAGGACACGGCGCAGCATACGCTCGAGGCCTGCGCCGCTTGGGCCACGCAGCGCCGTGAACTCGTCGCAATCATCGGTGCCGACCTGACGCTGCTGGCCATCGCTAGGGCGATGGTCGACAGCGTCGGGAATTGGGACGCGGTGGCAGCCTTCTGCGAGACAGTGATCTCGCAGAAGGAGGCGGCGGATCGCCTGCGCGAGGAGCGCAGCCTCGATGAGGAGATCCGCCGCCGGCGAATGGGGCGGCGCAGGCGCAACTACCTGCGTCTCATGCTGCCCTAGCAGAGGCCACGGGTGACGTGACCGGGGATTAGTCCGTCACCCGCCGAGAGGCCGACCGCGTGAGGAAAGACCGACGTCCTCCCCGAAGGGGGTGGACGTCGGTCGATGGGAGGGTACCCCAAGTAGGGGGTATTCCGTCGGGCCGACCACTGACGACAAGTTAACTCTGCTCCGGTGGTCGGCCCAACGACGAAGGCGACGTGGTTTTCGGGTGGGTTGCGGGAGTTGCGTGCTTAAGCCCCTCTGTCGCCCCGGACGGAGTGGTGCGGAGGCGCACCGACCGCAGCCCACCCACAAAAAAAAAAAATAATAAATTAGTTTCTTATTTTAATACTATGTTTTCAAATAGGTAGACACTATAAGGAGTAAAGTGAAAGACCTGCTTGTTTAAACTTATAAAAATGAATATGAGTGAATATGAATGAACTAATTAATACTAATGTTACTTTTCCGTCCATAAGTAAAAATATTCAATTATGTATTAAGTGTAATTTTGAGAGAGGGTTGGTGACGAATGCAACCGGGCCCGGCCGGGTTGAGAAACATACCGGGTTGCAATCTCTAGTTGATATAGGGTTATTTCGAGTTTTCATGTTTCATATGCCTAATATATCCTTTAGTCGTCTTTTTCAACATCCACGGGTATGAGAGGGGAGATGAATTGTCTTCTTACCCGTCACCACGCGGCAAAATAAATATAGTTAAAAAAACTAAAAAAACAATCTTTAATGCTAAATCGAAATGAAGAATAATTTTTAATATATGAAGAAAATAATAAACGAAAAATATTAGAATTATTGTGAAAAAGGCATCAGTTCTTGAAAATATTGGATCAGTACGATTAGTCGAAAAATAGTACGATAGATAGGTCACAAAGCACTATTTTTAAATAAATCCATCTTTACTTAATATTATAAATGCGAAAGTAAGGCTGTTTGTTTGTTTGTTTATTTGTTTGTTACGCTTTCACGCTTGAACCGTCGAACTGATTTCAAAAATTCTTTCATCAATGGAAAGCTATAATATCAGCGAGTAACATAGGCTATATTTTATCCCGGTATTCCCACGGGAACGGGAACTACGCAGGTAAAGCGACTCAAACCGAAGCGTAGCGAGGGCGGGTTGCTAGTATAGTATAATTTTGTAATTACATGCTACGGACATTGGTTAAAATATAAATGTAATCAAAAATATATATCATACTTATCTAAAATTACATATTTGGACAAGTATTACGAGTTCCCCGAGTTCCCACAAGGGACGTCATACCTACATCAACTGAGACAAGATGACGTCGACATGCTCTACGTAAAGATGAGGATTACAATATTTTTACTCACATTGAATTCAACCTCTATTGTATAGTTTCAAACCGTTCCTAAAGCAGCAAGCACAGATGTAAGAGGTTTGAGAAAACATATTTTTATTCAGACCTTATTTGTATCACTATTGTGCAAGATTATGGGGAACTATAATGTGAGGACAAAGCCCACAATTCCACATTAACCAAATGGATTAAAATCCTTTGTTTGAGATGAGATTTTCATAAGTCGTGTTGATTTAAGTTTTACGTAGAACTTGGCAAACTTCATTTAATACGGGCTGGTTAATCATTTAAAATAAGAGTTGACGTCAGTTAGGCTGCCGTTCATTGCCTACTACTATGAGTATATAAAGCATAATTCCCAAGTAATTGGGATAATAGTAGGATGATGATGATTTTATTCAATTATCGATTTACTTTTCTTAAACAACATCATTTTATAAATATTGAAATTGAGTCTTTTTTTATTCCAAATTGTAGTCAACGAGCAAATAGTAAACTTGATGGTAAGTGCTGCCACTCATGGACCTTTACTAGGCCGCTTCTTACCGCGAAGAAAGTGATGAGAGTGTGAATGCGTGCACAAAAGGTTCGATAATACTAAAGGCATCACCCAAACCGAACCGCCAACACCCTCAGAAAGTTGGGCTTCCGGCTCTCTCGCTCACCGAACGAAGCGCAGTAACAAATTGCTACTACTCTATTAATTCTGCGAGAGTGTGGTATTACACCGGATGGGCCGGCCCGTGGCTGTAGACAGAACTGTCAAAAGTGTGTTCCTACCACTATAAAAATCTCTGCCACAATGGACCTACACCACGATATCATAAAATTCTCGTGTATAATACAAAAGATTATTGCTGGACAAGTTATGTTTAAGCATAATACTCGATTAAACCTTTTTAAAAACCCGTCTCATTTCAATAGTATTAACCAAGTCTGAAAGGAAATACTTCATAAGCGAAAAATAACAAAGAACTGAACAAACAAACCTTTTTCAAATCAATTCACAAGAAAGGATTGAGTTTCCTTCCGAGCTTATACTTCATCGGGAAATTGAACTCCACTGAGAATACATTGCGTTGATTACACTTGGCTTCTATGTTTTGACGGTGGAGAACCAATTGCTTCGTTTGCGACCACGTTTTCAGACATATCTACTAAAGTAAACTTTTACTTTAGTTATATGACGCAAATAATAGCTATCCTATTATTTTTTGATAGGTTTGACGGAATTACAACTGTAACATTTCATTCTTTACATAATAATTCATCCCACTACTGAGCTCGAGCTAATATGGAGGTATTAGGAGAGAAATCGACCTTTTTTTTTGGGGGTGGGTTACGGTCGGCGCGCTCCTCGCATCACTCCGCCCGGGGCGACAGAGGGGCGTAAGCACGCACACTCGTAACCCACCCGCGCGATACGTCGCCTTCGTCGTTGGGCCGACCACCGGAGCAGGGTGACTTGACGTCAGTGGTCGGCCCGACGGAATACTCCTTGAGGAGTACCCTCCCATCGACCGACCTAATATACACGATTGGTCATACAGGATTTTATTTCGAGTTTTCTTTCTCTTGCATTGTTGTTAAATGCACAAGATATCCCTTACTCGTCTTTTACTGCCATACAAAGTTATTCAAACATTGATAAATTGAGTATATCATAAGTTGTCAATGTTTGCTTCAGAAAAATTTGAAAACTATGACCCAAGTGAACATACTAATAATAATAAAATATATCCTTTGGTTGGGAATAGACCCTAGTGTAGCTAAACACATTTTCACAAATTGTCGGCATTGATTTTATGGATATTAGAAGGTTTTATCCAAATATTACCTCCAATTTCGTACAGCAATATCTATAAAATGTGATTTTATAGTCTCGTGAGGGGATTGACGGAGATTGGTCCGAGCAATAAAACAGGTGTTGCCAGTCTAAATTCATAGCCAAGATATACCGATTATGAATTCTAAATTACAATTATTTATTATTTAACAGTCAGTTTGAAGGTAAGAAGGAAGGATACCTAAATTATGTATTGCGTAGAAGCTAACTGTAACTGTCGGGCCATTTATAAACCGTTAAGTGTGTATCGCTAGAAGTAAAACCTGTAACAAACCCCCACTAGCGGAGTGGCAAGTCTGGTACCACTTCATCATCCCAGCTCATATAATTCCCACTATTAGGCTCGGGTCTCCTCTACAATGGAAGGAAAATTGACCTACTATACTAATCTGGTCAAAAGTCTTGGTATAGGGTTTTCCGTCAAGTTTTCCTTGTCTTGAATAGATGTTATCTATACCAATAAATAAAATTGGAGTGTCTGTTTGTAATGTCAAAATAATAGGCTTTTTTCATGCTCACACGGTTATCTGCACGACACCTATGCCTAAAATAGCAATTAAAAAATTTTTGTCTGTCTGTTTGTTTGTTCCGGGTAATCTTCAAAACGGCTGGACCGATTTCAAAAATTCTTTCACCAATGGAAGGCTATAATATCAGGGCGTAAACTAGGCTATATTTTATTCCGGTTTTCCCACGGGAACGGGAACTACGCGGGTAAAACGACTACAACCTATAACCGAAGCGAAGCGAGGGCGGGTTGCTAGTCTGTAAATAATATTCTTTAGTCACACACCGTCACTACACGGGCAATAAGTCCCTTCACTATTTTTAAAAAGTCTTTACATATTTCCGAGGAGAGATAAAAAAAATACGAAATACTTTTGCCTTCGGATGTATATAATAGACCTGTTTTTATTCAGAAAAATTGCCGGGTGATGAGGGAGTAGCAATGAAATTTATCATCGCTCTTCTTGCCCGTGGGTGTCGTAAAAGACTACTAAGGGATTATTGCAGTAAGATAAGGAAAGCTCGGAATAAAACATTATACAAACTCATCTGTACGGATGGACTGTACAAACATATCAATTTAATGTGGCAAGACAAACTTATTATGGAGGAGGCTCGAGCCTAGCAGTTGGACGTATATGAGTTGTAATGATGATGATACGATCTTATCTCCAAAGTGAGATGAAAAATAAGAAGGCAAGATAGAGTGGTGAATTGTTTTCTTACTCCGTCACCACACGGAACACTCCTTTACCACACGGAAATGCTTACCACAGATAAAAATACCAGTACATTCCACAACCTTTTTCGCAAACTCCTTCACTGTTTCAGCCGTACGTTTGTGAAATGAACTGCCGCTTGAAATACGTCAAGCCAAAACTTTATCTGCATTCAAGCTATTGTTAAAAACGCATTATCTCAGACTTTAACGTTTTTCCTATAACTTGCTACGTCAACTTTACTAAATATACTCTGACTTCTTGTATAAATACTGTAATTTACCTATTTTCTGTCTATGTTATATTGTAGTCTATTTAATTGTTATTTTATATTGATATATTTTTAATTATATGTATTTTCATTGTATGTATACGTTTATGTATATTTGTATGTGTATATGTGTATTAGTATTTATATTAACTACTACACCATAAACTACCACTCTCTCTCTGTACAATAATTTCTCCATACAAAGGTTGCCTGGAAGAAATCGCTGTTAGCGATAAGGCCGCCCATTGTACTGACTATTGTTATTATAAGTTTCTACTTTTATATATAATATGGTGTACAATAAAGTATAAATAAATAAATAAATAAATAAATAAATAAAAATTTAAACCATTATTTCATTATTTTCTTTATACTACACTACTTTATGATATAGAGTAATGTCTGATGCTATAACTGTTTGTTTAAATGTATTTACATTAAAAGCTTATGTAATATTTAGCCTGCAGTGTTTTATATTCTAGAGATGAATGATGGATATATGAATATTATATTCTGAAGCTTCAAAACACGACGTTCAAATTTATCATATTTATATTCTATTCATGCAAGTTAGATGTAAAATGCACGCCCAAAATTCAAGTAATATACTTGATCGTCCTTAGAAACTCTTGAATATGCCATGTCATCAAAATTTAAGCTTTGAGAAATTGTCCGATCGATAAGGATAAAATGCTTAGGTGTTTGCGACTCAGCTGTATTATCGATTCTTCTTTTATTTTTCTTTCAATTTTTCCCCATTGCCATGTTTTATCATTCTTTTCTCGTGGGTATTGTAATTGATTAATTAATGTAAAGAGATGATTGTAGATAAAGGAAGATTATTGCAAACTGGTAGCCAGTGTTCATAGTTTAAAGTTTTCACCCCTGTCGGAAGTCCTCATGACTACTTATGGTTTTTTTTTTGAAGTTATATGTTACTTCTTTTGGCGCGTTAGGAAAAGGTTGACTAAATTTTTACGATGCGCGCGCACTTCGCCACAAATGTTTACTAGATAATGCGTTATAATAAAACTTTCAATGCATAATTTTTTTTCCTATTATTAGTGTTGTTTTTTTGAACAAACGTAGGATAACGCGAAGGATAATATTTTTAGAAAGATTTTTAACCTTGTTACACCACAGAAGTTTAACTTTTTAGATGTGTCTACTTCTTAAGTACAAACATTTTTTTGTTAACAGTGATAGAACCTTAGAATAATAACGTGTAGAAGGTAAGTTCGCACACAAAAAGCGAAGCATTTCAATTGGAGCCTAATGGAGCTTACGCCGTAACCATTCCGTAATGTACAAGTACGTACGCAACTCTTAAAAAATAATTAGATAATTATGACGGTTTGTGCATTCAAATAGTGTCATAACACATTTGAAAAACCTAAAAAGGTTTTTAACATTACTTTTAAAAATATTTCGACGATTTATGTTAATAAAAACAACGTATAAAAGAAATGTACGACGTTGGCGTTGTCACGTTCAACTATCGTCAGTAAACCGACTTTACAGACAACCGATTTTTTTTTTATGTATGTTCACCGATTACTCAAAGACCCCTTGACCGATTTGAAAAATTCTTTTTTTGTTTGATAGGGTATACTACTCAAGTGGTCCCATAGTCATCAAGTCAGGATCTGATGATGGTATCCTTGAGAAATTGGTGGAATTCTTAAAATTTTATAGGCAATTTTAACGTTTTTAGTTTTACTGTTTGAAGACGGGTTTCTTTTTTTGTTAAAAATTATACGTTTCACAACAGGAATAACAAACAATCCACATTTGTAAACAAGTCAACAAGATTAAAAATAATGGTATCATCACGGCGAGTTTTAAGCTTGAACCTTGCAAATTACGTTACAACTGTTAAATTAAGTTTAGACGTAAATTGAACAGGAAATGAAGATTCACTTGTTTTGAGAAACATTTAGAATGTTTTGAAGGCTGTTCGCGCGAGGGACCACGCGTCTGAGTTCTTGGAAAGTTCGTAGATGTAATTACATTCTGTATTAGGGAGGGGCTAATCTTGAGTGTTATCTATTGAGGCGTTGAAATCTAACCGCGTGGAATTAATATAACCGGTAGTGTTGATACTAGATAATTTAATAATAGCGAACGTTTTGCAATAAACAAATGAATTTTAACCGATGTTAAAACAAATTGGTCATAAAACCACTACTACTACTAAGATCTAGCGTTCCCGTGTCCTGGATTCGATAGCCACGCAGGATAACAAATGAGTTCCTCAGTTTTTTATTATTTTGAGCCTTGATGGAGTTTGTGTTTGTTACTATTTGTTCCGGGGATATTATCAACATATTATGGTATGTCATACTTCCTCTAATACTTCAATTAGAGGAAGTTTGAAAGTTGCGCCAGTGATGGAAAAGTTAAGGAGTGAACGGCTGACATGGTATGGACATATGATGAGGCGGGATTAAAGTAATGTTATGAGAAAAGTTTTGGGTATGAATGTTGAAGGCTTTAGGGGTAAAGGAAGACCGAGGAAAAGATGCATTGCGTGAGGCATGACATGAATAGTTGAGAGTGACTGCAGAGATGACGTCTGATAGGATCGTATGGATGAAGATGACATATTGCGTCGACCCCAAGTAATTGAGATAAGAGCAAGATGGTGATAATGGTATATTTATAATATCGCCGGCAATACAAGAAATATTTCCAAAGGGTTGAGTCCTTAGAGCATTAAAGGCAATAAAACGCATGAACCATTTTGTCAGTTATATTTTTTAATTAAACGTGTTTTTTTTTGGGGCTGGGTTGTGGTCGGCGCGCTCCTCGCACCACTCCGTCCGGGGCGACAGAGGGGCGTAAGCACGCACACCCGCAACCCACCCACGTGCACGTCGCCTTCGTCGTTGGGCCGACCACCAGAGCAGGGTTTCTTGTTATCAGTGGTCGGCATACCCCCTATTTGGGGTACCCTCCCATCAACGGACGTCCCCCTCTCGGGGAGGACGTCGGTCTTTCCTTACGCGGTCGGCCTCTCGACGGGTGACGGACTAATTCCCCGATCACGTCACCCGCGGCCTCGGCTAGGGCGGCATGAGGCGCAAGTACTGGCGCCTACCCGCCCCAGTCGCCGGCGGCGGATCGCCTCATCGACGCTGCGCTCCTCGCGCAGGCGATCCGCCGCCTCTTAATTAATTAAACGTGTGCTGATATTTTAAGAGTCCAATACATTACTCATTTTGTGAGTGGTAGTCGTAGAAACTGCGTAACAATTGTGGATCGCACAAAGTGTTGTTCTGCGTGGGATTCGAACCCATTACACTGGTACGGTCGCTATTTTAACCATTACGCTTTCTAGACAGTCGAATAAATCAAAATGGCGGATAATCGAGATACTCTATAAGGGTAACTAATCTATCTATGTATTAGGAGGAAATACGCGAATTTATCTATTCCGTATAATAGATAACGGTTTCTTTGTTGTTTAATGATCCAAATCTCTATCCGTATATAATACTAGTTTTAACAGAAGCTTTGTTTGCGTGTATTACTGATATTATTTTTTTTAGTTTAACCATCTGCCTTGGCCTGTGGTATTTTTTATTGCGATTAATGGCAAACGGGCAAATAGCACACCTTATGGGAAGTGATACTGTCGCTTAGGTTTTTGCTAGGCCGTTGCCTACCGTGATGAAAGTAGGGGTTTTAAAAAAAGAATCGATTTTTATAAAAATCGATTATTACAAAAAAATAATCGATTAATAATCGATTTTTACAATCGGTTATCAAAATAATAAAAATCGATTATTAATCGATTTTTTATTATTCGAAATTCGATAGAAATTAATCGATCGTTCACTGCCAGATTTCCTAAATAAAAAAAGGTCATCATGATTGTTTCATACTGTATTAGAAAATAAAGCTCACATTTCCTAAAAAAAGAAAGGTCATCAAAATCCTGTTGGGAGAATAATCCTGTTTGATAGTGGTAGGACCAGACTGTCGACAGTTATCTGTCTACAGCCGCGGGCCGGTCCGTCCGGGGTAGTACCACGCTCTCACAGAAAATCGACGTCTGAGTAGTAGCAATTTGTTACTGAGCTTCGTTCGGTGAGCGAGAGAGCCGGAAGCCCAACTTTCTGAGGGTGTTCGCGTGTGGAGGGTTTTGGTGGTGCCCTTGGTATCACCGAGCCTCATTGCACGAATTCACACTCCCTTCACCTTCTTCGCGGTAGGCAGCGGCCTTATAAAGGTCCATGAGCGGCAGCAACACTTAGCATCAGGTGTACTGTTTGCTCGTTTGCCACTGCTTGCAATATAAAAAAAAAAATAGAAAAATCGATTATTTATTTTTAATTAATCGATTTTTTTATAATCGATTTATTTTAAAGAACAAAAAATCGATTTTTTTCCTTCCAAGTCACATCCCTAGATGAAAGTGAAGTGAGTGTGAATGCGTGTAATTCAGCGATACTAAAACCATCACCAAAGCCCACAATACGCAAACATCCCTAGAACGTTGGGCTTCCGGCTCTCTCGCTACTACTCAGTCGACGATTTTCTGTGATAATGTAGTACTACCCCTGATGGACTGGCCCGCGGCTGCAGACAGATAACTGTCTACAGTGTGTTCCTACCACATACCTAATAATGGTATAAGTAATAATATCAACGTAAACTGATAACATTTCCGTGCGGTGACGGCGTAAGAATTAGGGATGTGAAAAAATAATCGATTTTTTTTTGTAATAATTGATTTTTATATTCTAAAATACTAAAAAATCGATTATAATTGATTAGTTTTATATTAGGAGGAATAATTTTATATTAAAATTAATCGATTATTTCACTGCCAGATCTCCTAAAAAAAGGTCATCACGATACTGCGTGCAGTATTTCATACTATATTAGAAAATAAAGCTCACATATCCTAAAAAAAAGTCATCACAATCCTGTTGGGAGCAAAAATAGATTATTTTATAATCGATTATTTATTTTTAATTAATCGATTATTTTATAATAGATTTTTTATTTAAACAAAAAATCGAGTATTTAATTAATCGATTATTTTCCCTCCAAGTCACATCCCTAGTAAGAATACAATTCACCACTTCCTATATAGGCCGTGGATTCGTAAAATTCGATTGAGGGATATAATACGCATAATATGACATCTACCCAAGAGAAGGAAAATTTTAAATGAAATCTTATATCAACTTGTCTGACCAGAATGGTATAGTAAAATCAATTTCCCTCCTATTGTGGAGAAGGCTCGCGTCTAATAGCGAGACGTATATGAGCTGAAATGATGATGATGATGAAATTAATAAATTCGCAACAATTTTTATTTTCTTAGTAGTCGTTATGACAACAGCGACTTTCTAGAACGTTCGACGACCATCGTTATTATATTCTTCTCGATTCCATATTTTATTGACATTGCTTTGTTTCTATTTCCACATTATAATCATTTCAGCTCATATATGTCCCACTGTTGGGCTCAACCTCCTGGGGAACCTATTGGGGAATAGGAGGCCAGTTGACCTTACTATACCAAGCTGGTCAGACAAGTTTGTATAAGGTTTTATTTCAAATTTTCCTTCTCTTGCATAGATGTTATATGCGTATTAAATCCATCAATCGTGTTTTACGAACCCACGGGCAAGATAGGGAGTAGTGAATTGTATTCTTATTCTGTCACCACACGGCAAACAGTATGCATTTATTTCTCGATAAACAGCCTTTTTGATATAGATAAACGGACAAATTCTTCACCTATATAACAGTATTGTATATACATATATATATATATATATATATATATATATATATAGGTATATACGGGTAACACATACGTTTGTGATGTATGATATTTAGTTACAAAACATATTCTATTCTATAAGTATATTCATACGGTACAATAATTTATTATAATAGAAATATGTTATCTAATATAAGGGCGGTAGCTATTTTATTGAAGATATAATCTAGCAAATTATCTGTATTCGAAAGGGTTGCCAATTTTACATATTTTTAAATTATCTATGTGATTGTTATTTTGCTAACAATCAAGATAATTATTAGGAATATTGACAATTGCTATTATTGATGTTTAAAAAATCTAATTGGCTCATATATTTATGTTCACCATGGACTCGTGCCTCCATTATAGTAGAAGGAATTCGATCTGCTAGCTAGATCATGCTGGTAAGACGTATGAGTATAGTTTTTTTTCTGAAATAGCATAAAAGTAGAAAAACTGCTGTGAAAATGAGAGCATTGAGGAGCATGATTGGTGTAAATTGAGTGATAGAATTAAGACCAGAGTGATTAGAGAACATTGTGGTATGAAAGTAGAGCTAGTGACAAGGATTGAAAAAGTTATGTTAAATTGCTTCGGACATGTAGAGTGAATGACAGGAGACAAGCAGAGTTTATAGAAAGAATGTAAACGTAAGTTTTGGAAGAGGGAAAGACCGAGGTGGAAGTTCCACGTTCAAATCGGCGACGTTCTCAAGAAATGCGGGTTATAAGTATACGAAAGTACGTGCATGAGGAGATTAATGAATGTGAAGGAGGAAAAAGAGCTATGTTAAGAATGTTAGCAAGTAAAGTGGTCTCTGCCTACCCTTACGGGAGTGAGGAGCCATAATATGTATGTACATTTGTATTCTTAGTGTACATAATACGAATAAGATTAGGCCCCAATCTTAAGACGCGTAGTGCTCATAATGTGGGCGTACGGTTGCCTTAGGTTTAACCCTTTCTATTAAGTGATCATTTATAATTAATTACGCCTAACATCTGTGTTGTAATGGATTAGGAATACAATGTCGCAGCATCTCTCACTTGGAAGATTTAGAGGCATTAATTCTGATCGCTAATATTCTTGACAAGCGTGGTGATTATTTTAATATTATTAATTTCTTTTTAATTTACCTTTATTTAAAAGAGGAATTTCGTTCGATCTCTTATACCATAATGGTCAAATGGATTGGTATATTTCTTTAGCAAACTATGGTCACACATGTCGGCCATTTTGTCCAGAACGACGTAACGATGGTGCACGGCGCCATAATCCAACGTAATCCCTTGCCATATGGCTGACCACTGGTGCCGAGTTCCTTGACAATTGTTACAGACAAGTTGGTATAGGACTTTTTTAGTTTTACTTCTTTTGCATAGATGTTATTTAAATACCATAAACCTTAATCGTCTTTCATGACACCCACGGGCACGGGAGGGGATATATAGAGCGTGGTATTCTGACTCTATGACCACAGGCAAAGAAGTTTAAATATTTTAATTAAATAATGTATTAAATATTCCGTATATGTACTTATATTTGCATTAAATGATTTTAAATTTGGGTTGGGTTGAGTTTTGGGTTGTAATTTTAATAATTTTGTTACCGTATCACTGTTATTAGCATAGTATTGTACAACTTAATGGTATGTCATTGACAGTGGAAATCCGTAGGCTGTTCTATCCGATATCCTCGACACGTTCTCTACGAGGAAGACGAAACCATTACACTCGCTCAAGGTACAGCGTACACGGCCCGCTAGACCATTACACGTAAATACCAGTGGTACTGTCCTGGCCATCGAGGAGCAAATTGCGTCCCGTAAAAGTCAATAATACTAACGTAGGCACGATTATTTTGCCTCCAAGCTGAGGTTCAATCCCCACAGGGTGAGCCCTTGGCCGAAGTCACTTATCTTACTTTCACAGAGTTGAGAGCCCTCAGCGCTCACCCATAGCCCGCGTCAAGCTGTCAAAGGCATCTGCTGCTAACAGCTGTACGCTCTATAAAATAAATATATTGACATATTTGATATATTGATAAATGATTGACTATATAGATGGCGTAGTGGTTAAGATACCTACCTACCGTGTCAGTGTCGTGAGTTCGAATCCCATACAGGACAAAACTTTATGCGATCCACAAAATATTGTTCTGAATCTAGATATAAGTTGTGTCCGTTAATTATATGTTTGTGAAGTCCCCCACAATGCAAGGATTATTTCGTTGTAGAAGGATTATTTCGTCGTAGCACACGATGTTGTCTTTACAAATGAAAGAAAAAAGAAAGAAAAGACACTATTTATAATCATCAACAGGATGGAGATATGAATGCACTTAAGGTAAGACATTTCGGCATAAAACGTTATTACTTTTCGCAATATATTTCCAAGACTTTTATAAATAAAATGCGTAGAATTTTTAACTTGAGAATATAACTAGCCTAAGGAAAAAAAGTTTTGATTAAAAGAATAAATGATCTCGGCTTTCACGATTCAGGCACTCTCAAGGCTCACATTCACTTTTGGCCAATTTGAAACCTCGAATAAACTGATAGAGAATAAATTTAGTTTATTTTCTTTAAAAAAAAGAAACCAATTTTTTTATATTTTCCGTGTGTGATATTGTAGTAAAATATTAAAAACATAATATAAAATATACGTCTTTATGCCATAATACCTTCGCAACAGTATAATTATATTAAAAAAAATGTTGTGCACCATAAATTACGAAAATTTAAATAAAACAATATCTCGAGGACATGTTTAAGTTAGGTATAATGAGGTTAGCGGGTGACAGTTTGATGAGTGGCTAAACCAGCCCACCATTCCTGGGTTGACCACGTTGACGACTTCTCGGATTTTTTTTCGAAATGGACACCCGTAAGTGTAATCTATCGGATAGATAAGGACTGGATATTCGTGGTCAAATGATGACAGAAAGCTACATTACAGCAGGTTATGGTGCTTTCTTTGTGGTGACGGAGTAAGAATATTCATTACTCCCTATGTTGCACGTGGTATCGTAAAAGACGACTGAGGGATATAATATGCATACAATTTCTGTGCAGGATTTTTATTTATTGCAAGCAGTAGCAGTCTAGCAAGCAGTGCACCTCATGGTAAGTGACGCTGCCCCTCTTGAGCCTAGACCGCTGTCTACCGTGAAGAAAGTGAAGGGATTGTGAATGCGTGTTTGACTGGTTTGGTGACACCGAAGGCATTACCAAAACCCACGACACGCAAACAACCTCAGACATTTGGGCTGCCTGCTACCTCGCTCACCGAACGAAGTGCAGAACAAATTGCTACTACTCAAACGTCGATTTACTACTCATTGTGGTACTACCCGGACCGGCCCACGGCTGTAGACAGATAAGGTAAGAGCACCAGTGGTTGACCATTTATGGTCATAGAAAATCCTTTTTTATTGCTAAATTTTAATTTTCACCCGAATTCAATTTGTGTTTCTTTTTCTGAGCTCCTTTGAAGTTTTTCAACGACATTAAACTAGTGTTTCTGCTTGTACAATAATGGAATAAAATAAAAAAATAAAAAACAAAACCTACAATTTTTTTTTGTGTGTTTTACGATCGGCGCACTTCTCGCACCACTTCGTCCGGGGCGACAGAGGGGCGTAAGCACACACACCCGTAACCCACCCGTGACACGTCGCCTTCGTCGTTGGGCCGATCATCGGAGCAAGGTGACTTGACGTCAGTGGTCAGCCGGACGGAATACTTTTTGAGGAGTACCCTCCCATCGATCGACGTTTCCCCCTCGGGGAGGACGTCGGTCGATGTCCTAAAATGAACGTCTACGGGTTGATGGATAGATAACGTGTAATATTCACGTAAACATAACAAATCATCCTTACTAATATTATAAATGCGAAAGCAAGTTTGTTTGTTTGTTACGCTTTCGCCCTTAAATCATCGAACCGATTTCAAAAATTCTTTCACTAACGGAAAGCTATAATATCAGAGAGTAACATAGGCTATATTTTATTCCAAAGTGCCCACGGGTACAGGGAATATGCGGGTAAGGCGACTGAAATTGAAGCGAAGCGAGGACGCGTTGCTAGTTGTATAATAAAATTGTTTGTATATATGTATAATTAAACGAAAGCTCTTGTTACATGAAGACAGGCGTCACTCAAATGTCAAAAATATGCCAAGTACCTGCACAAATTTTATTCTGTATAATAAGCGTTGGCATACTTTCACGCAAAACCGTAGGGAATTGCACGAAATTCATTCCCTAAAGGTTTTGCTCTATATTACGTGAAATTTTATTATAATGAGATCGGGCTATGGAAATTCTTGTCGAGGAATTTTGTGTATATAGAAATGTTTGTTGGTGTGTTTTATCATCATAGGGCTCGAGCCTCTTCTACAATACGAGTAGTGTTGCCCAAATGCAAGACCAAGACTCTTAATCTCTATTAAGAATAATATAGAATCTTTTTACGTTTTAGGTGATGGGTCGAAAAAGCAGATTGTATCTTGGGAACAAAATCGGTTACAAGGCAAGGAAAAAGAGAACACACGACAAAACTGTAAGGTACTTAAAGTTTCAAAAGAGTAAACGAAAAGAAAAGTGAGCCGTCACTCAGGACGCCTGGCAGATGTGAAACATCAAAATGATTTTGAAGACGTTACCGCAAACCGCACGCGACGATCAGGTTCACCCTCGCCTATAGATGTTTCACATCAAAAATCCGAACGGAACATTTATACAGCCTCATCTTCTGAAGATTATCAGCTAACTAAAATTTAATGTTTAATAATTACTAACCATACACAATATAATTTTTTCATAGAGAATCATTTTCTTCTTGTACTAGCAATAAATATGTAGTAAAATGTGGGTCAAAGTTTAATAACTAATTTCTGTAATGGGTAGATTTAAATCTCTGACTGGACTTGTTAGACATCCATGGCCATGGCGACTAGGGCCATACTCAACTACTGCACGGCAGCCACGGAGGCAGCGTGCCTCTTGGCTGGAACTCCCTGGTGGGACCTGCAGGCGGAGGTACTCGCCGAGCTTTACCGCCGAGTATCAGAGACGCGAGCCACATATAGTCTCAATCAAGGTGATTGCCGCCTGGCGGGTCGACACCCGCCGAGACGCCATTGCTCGTTGGGCAGTTGGACTGGAGAAGCCTCAGTACGGTGTTAGGACCGTCGAGTCCTTCCAGCTGGTTCTGTTGGGGTGGTTGGGTCGGCAGCACGGGGTACTTTCCTTCCGACTGGTGCAGGTATTGATGGGTCACGATAGCCAAGTACCTGTGCAAGCTCGTTAGGAGGGAGAGCACACCATCCTGCCACCACTGCTATTGCGATGTGAGCACGGCGCAGCACACGCTCGAGGTGTGTGCCTTGTGGGCAGAGCAGCGCCGTGAACTCGTTGCAATCATCGGTGCCGACCGGACGCTGCCGACCATCACTAGGGAGATGCTCAGCAGCGTCAGGAACTGGGACGCGGTCACTGCCTTCTGTGAGGCTGTCATCTCATGAAAGGAGGCGGCGGCTCGTGTGTGATCGATCTTTGGTGACACGTTCCGCCGCCGGCGACTCGGGCGGCGCAGGTGCGAGTATCCGCGCCTGATGCCGCCTTAGGCGAGTCCGCGGGTGACCAGACCGGGGACTTTAGTGCGTCACCCGCAGAGAGCCTGACCGCGTGACGGCGACTGACGTCCCGGGATAGGGACGTCGAGAGGTGAGGAAGGGAAATAATTTATAATTCTGCGTAAAATTTAAAAAAAAAAACAAATTATTTTTTTAAATTATTACACAATAATGTGATAATTAAAAAAAAAAATAAGTTGTCGAGTCTCGAACCCGAGACCAGAGTTCCCGCCGGCGAGCACGTTACCACGAGACCACCGCTTGTTGGCGATTCGACTGCGAATTTTTCTAGTACATAAATTACCCATCCAACTTTGACCCTTAAAATCATTTTAACGAGGGCCCAGTTGACCCTAATATCTGGTAGTTGTGA
This sequence comes from Lymantria dispar, assembly GCA_032191425.1. Lineage (NCBI taxonomy): Eukaryota > Metazoa > Arthropoda > Insecta > Lepidoptera > Erebidae > Lymantria > Lymantria dispar. The sequence goes on from CM063449.1 coordinate 2,684,261, forward strand.
TACCCTCGGGCCCCCTCTACCACCCCACCATAAATCATGGAAATCCCCGACCCACGCGTCTGAGGGTCTCCGTGTAAGTTATATTCTGTGCCTATATTTTACTATTTCCTATACTTTGCATATTAAAAATACAATTTTAACCGTTTTACTGTTATGAGTTTTGGTTTTTAATTAAAAATTTTAAAATTTACATTATGTTGATTTTTGAAAATCTACTTCTCCGAAGAATATATTACAGATTGATTATAAGCGCCAAGGCTCAAGACTGGTCATTCTATGAACTCTACGCGTTGTTGACAGTAGTCTAAACTAGTGTGGTGCATTAGTGTGCGTCGATATCGGAACGTAGCAAATTGCCTACATGCGAGAAATGCCGATTACCGATAACCCTCTTAATACATCAATAAAAACCCCTAACAAACTGTTTGTTTATGTGCCACATAATAAAACAATAAGATATAAGTGGCTTAATCTTGCACGGCGAGATCCAAAAGCCATAAATTTAAATAAATAAATATAAAAAAATAAATAGGAGACTATTTATTTCTGTGAAGATCATTTTGACGTAGGTAATTACTTTATATAGTATATTTTATTTGGTGTGTGACTTTATCCAACTGCAGTTTAATACCAAGTTTACAAAAGCATTATTTAAATAACATACACAACATAACATACATACCTCTAACATCACAAGCGGTATTATTTTAAAATAGATTTTAAATTATTGGTGTTAGAAGATTATTAATCAATATTTTACTTACATCGTAGTTTTGACATTTCTAATTTCTGCTGAACAGAAGTCTTTGTTTGATGCTAGGTACTCTCCCAGCATTAACAAATCAACTCTAGGCAAATTAGAGCTGTTTGCCTTGGTGACTCCTTCCATGACTTACATTTTTAGTAAGAACACAAAAGTAAGAAAGAGATTGATAAAAATCACGAAATACTCTTTAAATGCAAGTCAAAATCCTTACTAATATTATAAATGCGAAAGTAACTCTGTCTGTCTGTCTGTCTGTCTGTCTGTCTGTCTGTCTGTCTGTCTGTCTGTCTGTCTGCTACGCTTTCACGTCTAAACCACTGGACCGATTTTGATGAAATTTGGTACAGAGATGGACTAAAGCTTGAGAAAGGACATAGGCTACTTTTTATCGCGAAAAAATGGGTATAAGGGGTTGAAATAGGGGATGACATTTTGTATGGAAATTCGTCATTTTCGATGATAGAACCACGAATCTTTGTATTAAGGCACCTGACAATAAATAAATAAGTATTCGTTCAAGCGTTTTGGAAATTTCATTTACATGGGGATGAAATTCAACCCCTAAAATATCAAAAAGCATACAGCCGAAACCACTGGGCCTAGAAACGTATTTTTTTTTTACACCATCGTATTTCTTGGGGTACACGAGCACTAGCAAAGGATTTTTGGAAATTCACCCCCTTAAGGGGGTGAAAAACATATAGTCTTTCACGTCTAAACCGATTTTGATGAAATTTGGTACAGAGATGGACTAAAGCTTGAGAAAGGACATAGGCTACTTTTTTACGCGAAAAAATGGGTATAAGGGGTTGAAATAGGGGATGATATTTTGTATGGAAATTCGTCATTTTTGATGATAGAACCGTGAATCTTTGTATTAGGGCACCTGATAATAAATAAATAAATATTCGTTCTAGCGTTTTGGTAGTTTCACTTACTGAAATGGATGAAATTCAACCCCTAAAATACCAAAAAGCATACAGCCGAAACCACTATGCCTAGAAACGTATTTTTTTTTACACCATCGTATTTCTTGGGGTGCACGAGCACTAACAAAGGATTTTTGGAAATTCACCCCTTTAAGGGGGTGAAAAACATATAGTCTTTCACGTCTAAACCGATTTTGATGAAATTTGGTACAGAGATGGACTAAAGCTTGAGAAAGGACATAGGCTACTTTTTATCGCGAAAAAATGGGTATAAGGGGTTGAAATAGGGGATGATATTTTGTATGAAAATTCGTCATTTTTGTTGATAGAACTGTGAATCTTTGTATTAAGGCACCTGATAATAAATAAATAAATATTCGTTCTAGCGTTTTGGTAGTTTCACTTACATGGGGATGAAAATCAACCCCTAAAATACCAAAAGCATACAGCCGAAACCACTGGACCTAGAAACGTATTTTTTTTACACCATCGTATTTCTTGGGGTGCACGAGTACTAGCAAAGGATTTTTGGAAATTCACCCCTTTAAGGGGTTGAAAAGCATATAGCCTTTCACGTCGAAACTGATTTTAATGAAATTTGGTACAGAGATGGACTAAAGCTTGAGAAAGGACATGGGCTACTTTTTATCGCGAAAAAATGGGTATAAGGGGTTGAAATAGGGGATGACATTTTGTATGGAAATTCGTCATTTTCGATGATAGAACCACGAATCTTTGTATTAAGGCACCTGACAATAAATAAATAAATATTCGTTCAAGCGTTTTGGAAATTTCATTTACATGGGGATGAAATTCAACCCCTAAAATACCAAAAAGCATACAGCCGAAACCACTATGCCTAGAAACGTATTTTTTTTTACACCATTGTATTTCTTGGGGTGCACGAGCACTAACAAAGGATTTTTGGAAATTCACCCCTTTAAGGGGGTGAAAAACATATAGTCTTTCACGTCTAAACCGATTTTGATGAAATTTGGTACAGAGATGGACTAAAGCTTGAGAAAGGACATAGGCTACTTTTTATCGCGAAAAAATGGGTATAAGGGGTTGAAATAGGGGATGATATTTTGTATGAAAATTCGTCATTTTTGTTGATAGAACTGTGAATCTTTGTATTAAGGCACCTGATAATAAATAAATAAATATTCGTTCTAGCATTTTGGTAGTTTCACTTACATGGGGATGAAATTCAACCCCTAAAATACCAAAAGCATACAGCCGAAACCACTAGACCTAGAAACGTATTTTTTTACACCATCGTATTTCTTGGGGTGCACGAGTACTAGCAAAGGATTTTTGGAAATTCACCTCCTTAAGGGGTTGAAAAGCACAAGTAACCCTGCTCCGGTGGTCGGTCCAACGACGAAGGCGACGTGGTGTTCGGGTGGGTTGCGGGTGTTGCGTGCTTACTCCCCTCTGTCGCCCCGGACGGAGTGGTGCGAGGAACGCGCCGACCGCAGTCCACCCCAAAAAAAAGGGGATTGAAAAGCATATAGTCTTTCACGTCGAAACCACTTAACCGATTTTGATGAAATTTGGTACAGAGATGAACTAAAGCTTGAGAAAGTATATAAGGCTACTTTTTATTGCGAAAAAATAGGTATAAGGGGTTGAAATAGGGGAAAGTATTTTCTTTTTACGTCGTCTTATTTCTTGGGGTACACGAGCACTAGCAAAGGATTTTTGGAAAATCACCCCCTTAAGTGAGTGAAAAGCGTATAGACGAAACTCTTGGAGCTAGGAACGTAAAACTTTCTATGCAATTCTCTTTCCTTTATTTTAAGTGAGCTCTAAGAAATTATTTTATTAAAATCAACTCCTAAAGGGGTGTAAAATATATAGCCGAAATCATTAGGCCTAGAAATATGGAATTTTGTATAAAGTTGCCTTTCTTGGGGGAAGAGAGATTTTTGCAATTTTAGCCCTAAGGGGGTGAAAAGCATTTAACCGAAATCACTGAGCCTAGGAAGGATCATTTTAGTACACGGTTGGCTTTCTTGGATTACCCCCAGATTTTCTTAGTGCTCACTTACCAAGCACTATGAAAATAATTTTGGCAAGGATAAGCGAGCTCTAACAAAGAATTTTTGGCAATTCAACCCCTAAGAGGGTGAAAGCGTATAGCCAAAGATACCGGGCCTAAGAATGTGAAATTTTGTATACCGATCGGTTATTTGTGGTAAGCACGCACTAAGAAACAATTTTGGGCTGCCCCAAAAGGATAAAACGCATATAGTCGAAGACACCCAGCCAATGATATATCATCATTATCTTGCTCTTATCCTAATTACTTTGGATCGACGCAATATGTAGGTAGGGTACCTACTACTGCCATCGTAGATATATTGCAAAGGTTCTAGCAACATTTTATGACCTGGCCGACATTGTTGGCCAGACGGCATCACCATCTTTCACAAATCTTTGTCTTAGTAGTATTTTGCGACACCCACGAACAATGAAAACGTGGTAATATTTCTAGCAGCTACCAGACAGTAAGTTACAATCAAAATATTATTACAATTTTCTATCTCTACAAATAAATAAATTTGAAGCGTCTGTTTGTCTATCAAAATAATAGGTTTTATTTATGCTCACACAATACGGTCCAATTTTTTTTGTCTGTCTGTCTATTCGTTACAGGTAATCTTCAAAATGGCTGGACCGATATTGATTATATTTTACCATCAGGTCTACCAGTCGTACATAAGGAATAACTTAGACTATTTTATCTCAGGCTATATTTTATCCCGGTGTGGATGAATTAAGTCGATTTTAAAATTATTTCACTAATGGAAAGCTATTTTTAAGCGAGTAACATATTTAAGCTATTTTTATCCCGATATTTCTACGGGATCGGGTACAATGCCGGTGAAATCACGGGAATATAATGGTTTAAAAAATTAATTCACTAATGAAAAGCTATATTATCAGTGAATACCATATAAAGGCTATTTTCATCCCGGTATTTGCCCAGGAACGACAACTATACCGGGGGATGTTGACTAATTTTTAAAATTCTTTCACCAATGGAAAGCTACCTATGTTGTCAGCGAGTAACATAGGCAATTTATATCTCTGATATTTCTGGGATTTATATATTTTTTTTTTACCCATGTAAATTTATAATATCACCAAGTTACATAGGCATTTTTTATCTCGGTATTGGCATGGGAATGGGGTCTACGTGAATGAAACTGCGGGTGTTTGATTGATATAATTTTTTTTTTCACCAATGGAAAAGTACGTTATCAGAGACTAAGGAAAGGCCACAATACCATCGTATTTGCACGGCAATCTGAACTACAAGGCTGGAAGTAATATTCAAATGTGAAAGTTTGTGAAGATATTTGGATGTTTGTTACTCAATCACGCTTAAACTGTTGAGCAGATTTGGATGAAAATTGACACGTAGATAGAGTATTTCTTAAATTAAGAAATGTAATACTTTTTATGTCGATAATATTCTTTGCGATAATAGTTCAATATGCAAGTAAATTTTTACGCGGGCGAAGCCGCGGGCAAAAGCTAGTAATTAATAAATGTAACGATCGTAGAGTTTCGTACAGAATTTGCGATGATAATGACTAATGTGATTGGTGTTTAGCTGAGCATGGCGGACTTGTGTTTTATTTTAGTATTATTAAATAAATTAATAATCTCATCTTATAAAAGAAAATAACTATTTATTTCAAGATATATTCTTTGTGTTACAGTAGATAAACACATTATTTTAGTGATTTTTGGTTACTGTCATCATGCCCATTGTAAGCATATTTCTATATCCAACAGTGAACGTCGTTGGGCTAATGAATAAACGGATATATAAATATGTATAATGGGCAAGAGCACTCTCGCGATTACGGTATTTTTGTCCTTCAGCCTTTCCGAAGAGTAATTCTGAAAAGCCAACACCAACATTGGGAATCGATTGGTCAATAGATGGATATCTCAAGACTGATTTGACTTGCCGTGTAGTGACGGAGTAAGAATACAATTCATAACCCCCCTATTTTACTCGCGAGTGCGAACCTACGATTAAGGGCTATAATATATAACATCGGTGCAAGAGAAAGAAAACTTGACATGAAACCCTGTAACAACACGGCCTATCACCGTGGCGATTCCTCTCCGGCCACGGCTGATTTCCCTCCTATTATGCAGAAGACACGAGCTCCACCGTATATAAGCTGGAATGGTGATTTTAATTAAATGCAAGACCGCGAGACTCTTGCAGGCTCAGTCTTGGTCTTGCTCAAGTCTTGCAGGGCCAGTCTTCGTCTTGGTCTTGCAAAAATTAAGCGGTCTTGGTCTTGGTCTCGGTCTCGCATTTCTCGCAAGACCAAGACTTTTTTGGGCAACACTAAATACGAGAAAAAATGACACCATACATTTTTTTTTGGCAGTCGCAGTTGCGGACATACGACATCCATCCCGTGCGGGGTGACGACAGGACAGTATGCGATCCCATTACCTGCCATATTCCCTCCCCTTCGCCCCTGGGCTCACCACTGGTACCGTGGGAATAGCGAGATAAAATATATAACCCAAGTTACTCCTCATACAGACCTGGTAGTAAAATATTATCAAAATCGGTCCAACCATATAGAAGACTCCCTCGAACAGACAGAGAGACAGATAAAAAAGCAAAGGTGTCGTGTAAATAGTCGCATGACCGTGAAGAATACCTATTATTTTGACATTACAAACAGACGCTTCAATGTTATTTATTTGTATAGATGATTACCAGTATCTCATTATAAGACATAAAGTAATAACAATAAAAGTCATGAAGATTTCAGAAATATATTTCTTGTCTGGTATACTTGCAAAGAAAAATATAAGACACAGATAATGTCATAGAGTAGGAAAACAAATAGCGCTCGAGGGAAACGTGAACGAGATTTCCGGCGACATTGATGACATTTGGTCGTAACACCAGTAGGTTATATAAAAAAAAAAGAGCCGTTGCTCAGGACGTCTGGGAGATTTGAAACATTGAAATTATTTTTTAAGGTATATATGCATAGAAGAACAGATTACGACAGGTAATAATAAGTCATAAAGTATTAATAATAGTACGATTTTTTATCCAAAAATGATGATTTTATTCAATAAACATTTATTTTTCACTATAGGTGTTTAGGTTAATAATTTATTTTGAGACCACTAGATGGCGCTGTACAAAATTCTAAAACAGGTTATGGTTTCGTTACACAAATGTACATATCCAAGCGTGGCGTTAACGCCACGCCAACGACCAGACCCTCGCTTATAGATATTACACATCGGAGAAACTAGACGAGGTGTATCGTAAGGAGACATGGTAGAACTGAAACTTTTTGAATACATTTTAATTACCTATTCAGTCCGTGTGGTGTCTAGGGATGAGAAAAATAATCGATGTTTAATTTAATCGAATATTTTTTGGTAATAATCGATTATCTAAATAATAAAAATCGATTTAAAATAAATCGATTTTTATTTATATTAACATTAATCGATTATTTTAGTATTTGCTTTTTGTTTAAATTTAAAGTGTTCTATTATCATCATCATCATCTTGCTCTTATCCCAATTACTTGGGGTCGACGCAATATGTCATCTGTTTTGACATATTGCAAAAAGTTTCGGCAATGACTTTTATGACCGGCCGCCTGCCTGACGTCAACCCTCCTTGGGAATGTAATCGTTGACCCAAATGGTACCAGATGGAGTTGGTCCGGGTCAATCTAGGGCTCTTAGTCGTCTTTTACGACACCCACGAGCAAAGCAAGGGTTGGTAGTATTCGAAGCCGCTACCACACAGCAAAGTGTTCTATTATATAGAAAGTAAATATCTCAGATTTCCTAAAGAAAAGGTCATCACAATCCTGTCAGGAGAAAAACTTCAAAAAAGAAATACGAATATTATAAAAATCGATTATAAAAATAATCGATTAATTAAAAATAATCAATCGATTTTTTTGCAAATCCATTTATTTTAAAGAAAGAAAAATCGATTGTTTATTAATCGATTTGCCCCTCCAAGTCACATCCCTAGTGGTGACGGAGTAAGAAGTTCAGTTCACCACCCTATTTCTTGACTGCAAAGACAGCGTAGTGGTTAAGATACCGACTTACAGAGCCAGTGTCGCGGGTTCGAATCCCGCACAGGATAACAATTTGTGCGATCCACAAATTGTTGTTCTGAGTCTGTATGTAATTTGTGTCCGTTAATTATGTTTGTCCCCGCAATACAAGGATTAATTTACTTAGTGCAGTGCCTTTTAATAAAAAAAACCCTATTTCTTGCTTGTGTTTTTTTTTATGGCAAACGAGCAAACAGTACACCTGATGGTAAGTGTTGCTGCCGCTCATGGACCTTTACAGGGCCGCTGCCTACCGCGAAGAAAGTGAAGGGAGTGTGAATTCGTGCATTGAGGCTCGGTGATACCAAGGGCACCACCAAAACCCTCCACACGCAAACACCCTCAGAAAGTTGGGCTTCCGGCTCTCTCGCTCACCGAACGAAGCGCAGTAACAAATTGCTACTACTCAGACGTCGATTTTCTGCGAGAGCGTGGTACTACCCCGGACGGACCGACCGTGTGTTGTAAAAGAGGATTAAGGGTTGTAATATGCATATAAGATCTGTGCAAAAGATGGTGAACTCGAATTGAAATCCTATACCAACCTGTCTGACCAGCGTGGTATAGTAAGGTGATCATTTTTATATCAGCTCATATACGTCTCACAGCTGGGCACGAGCCTCTTCCATAATAGGAGGGATACCGACCATGCCACGCTAGTCAAACGTGTTGGTATTATTTCGAGTTTTCTTTTTTTTAAGTAGGTAATTTCTACTCTAATTATGGAGGATTCTAGTAGTGGGACGTATTTGAGCTGTCATGATGATTTTAAGCCACAATTCATTTAAATTAACTTTAATTTTTCTGGTACACAATTTTCTTTTAATTATATTTATGTACTAGCAATCCGCCCTCGCTTCGCTTCGGTTATAGGTTATAGTCGTTTTACCCGCGTAGTTCCCGTTCCCGTGGGAATACCGGCATATAATATAGCCTAGTTTACGCCCTGATATTATAGCTTTCCATTGGTGAAAGAATTTTTGAAATCGGTCCAGCCGTTTTGAAGATTACGCGGAACAAACAGACAGACAGACAGATAAAAATTTTTTAATTGCTATTTTAGGCATAGGTGTTGTGCAAATAACCGTGTGAGCATGAAAAAAGCCTATTATTTTGACATTACAAACAGACACTCCAATTTTATTTATTGGTATAGATAATTGTACATTGAGCAAGCTGTATTTCACTAATAACTAATATATAAGTACAAATCTCTATTAGACATTGTCATCATAATTATGATTGTTTGACATTCAGTTCGACCAGAGATTTTAACCATAAACAAAAGTGAATAAGCGTGTGTGTATATCGATTGCACGGTAGTGTGCGTAATGCCTTTTTAATGAATTTAATGTATTTCTAATTCATTATTATATGAAATTTCAGTTTTGTACATTTCTCCTCATTATATACTTCAACTGTGCCAAATTTCATACTTGTCCATCCACGTAATTTTCGTAAAAAGGGGTAGAAAGTTTTTGCTTCACGTATTAATCTATACCATACTAATAAAATTGGAGTGTCTGTTTGTAATGTCAAAATAATAGGCTTTTTTCATGCTCACACGGTTATTTGTACGACACCTATGCCTAAAATAGCAATTAAAAAATGTTTGTCTGTCTGTCTATCTGTTTGTTCCGGGTAATCTTCAAAACGGTTGGACCGATTTCAAAAATTCTTTCACCAATGGAAAGCTATAATATCAGGGCGTAAACTAGGCTATATTTTATCCCGGTATTCCCACGGGAACGGGAACTACGCAGGTAAAACGACTATAACCTATAACCGAAGCGAAGCGAGGGCGGGTTGCTAGTATATAGATAAAATTATAAAAGATAGAAGAACGTGTCTCACTCGTCTGAAGTTTGCGAGAAAAAAATCTAAAGTAATTGCTATAATACGTGTTCATTACATATTTTTTACTATGAAAAAGGATATGGTAGTGGCTTTATCTATTTCTTATTGGGTTGAAAGCCCTCAGCGCTCACCGTCATCGGGTACCAAGGAAAGCCATCTGTACCTTTCGTCAAAGATTGCTAATATCAATACCAAAAATTATATTAAAATACTTTTAAAAATAAAAAACTTAGAATGACCAACGTTCTTTATTAAATACGAAAATTAAAACGGTAATGTTCTTTAAGAATTTTAATATTTAAGCGGTAAACAAAATTCATTATATCATGCGGCCTAATACTATAAGCTATCCGATATAACGAGACAATATATTAACATATTTTACCATTTTAATGTTGAAGATACCTATTAATTAAAAATAAAACATTAGTCTATGAGTTTTTTACCGCCTTGTTTTCAAGGTATATTTTTAACACGCTTTTATTAGTTTCACCATAGTGCCGTAGTTTTTCCGTATGGTGACGGAGTAAGAATACAATTCACCTCTCCCTATCTTGCCCGTGGATGTCGTAAAAGACGACTAAGGCATATAATATGCACATAAGATCTGTGCAAGAAAAGGAAAACTCGAAATGAAACCCTATACCCACATGTCTGACCAGCATGGTATAGTAGGTCAAATTCCTTCCCATTGTAGAGGAGGCCCGAGCCCAACAGTGGGACGTATGTGATGATGATGATGATGATGTTTCACCTGTATGTATGTATCTATGTACGTAACGGAATCTTTGAACGTCATTTTGCTCAACTTTGAACGAACAGATTTTATTTAAACTTTGCACATTCATCAAAGGCCCATGACAATGCAATAATTCGATCAAAATAGGCGAATATCCTGATTAGATTCGCTAGGATTTAAAAATTTCTAATATAATAATTCTCTTTGCATAAGAGCAAGAGAGGTAGAGCTAGTGTGCGAACTCCGCATGCGCTAAATTCGAAACTTCTATGATTCGCGCTGTCAGCTTAGCACAATGGAGCAAAGACTATCAAGATAGTTGCGTTAAAAACTTGTAAAATGAAAGTCAACTATTAGTAACTACTTGACTTGTAACTTGTTTGCGTGTTTATTAGTTTTTAAACTATAATTTACAAGGCAGCGTTTTTAATTTATTTCATTTCATGAAAAATGGCGTTGAAATCTTGGAGGGTGAAGTAAATTTTGTAAAGGTATATTAATCCTCGTTTTGAAGATATTTAAAAAATTATCAGATGGAATCACTGACGCTGCCAGTTCTAATTTTTGTTATTACTTTTGGTGGCAAACGAGTAAACAGCAGACCTGATGGTAAGTGATATTATCGCTCATGGATCTTTACTAGGCCGCTGCTTACCGCAAAAGAAGTGCATGCAATGAGATTCGGTGATACTAAAGGTGATGCATTTAGGCTCGATCCACACTATAATGGCGATTACGGTCTGATCTCGCTCCTATCTCGCTAGTTCCACAATCAGCCTGTCTCGATCCATGGTCGATAGGCGTGGGTTTGAATCCCATGTGTGACGATCATTTTTCGCTCGTAATCAAGATTTTATAAGTCAACTATTTTTTAAAATGTTCGCGAATTTCACCATACACTTTTTCTCGGAAGAAACGCTTACAGAAAAGCTGACAAACATAATTATAGTGTGATTATTTTATTTATTATTCGTAATCAAATGTTATAAATCATCATCATCTTGCTCTTATCCCAATTACTTGGGGTCGACGCAATATGTCATCTGTTTTGACATATTGCAAAAAGTTTCGGCAATGACTTTTATGACCAGCCGCCTGCCTGACGTCAACCCTCCTTGGGAATGTAATCGTTGACCCAAATGGTACCAGATGGAGTTGGTCCGGGTCAATCTAGGGCTCTTGGTCGTCTTTTACGACATCCACGAGCAAAGCAAGGGTTGGTAGTATTCGAAGCCGCTACCACACAGCACCAATCAAATGTTATAAATCACACGCATAAATTACATTACTTACTCTTTTCAGAATTCCACGATTTATTACTAGCCATGACTAAAAGAAAAATTTAGCTAACGTCTCCCTGCATGATTGAAGAAATGCTGGAAACAAAAACGTATTCACACTGTCGGTACAAGTCATGACAAGTCCGATCTCGCTCCAGTCAAATATTCTTTTCGACCAACCGGTACCGGCGCGATATCGAATCGGAACTAGAGTGATACGATAGTGAGAATACTCTGATTTTTTCTTATTTAAGAATATTTAACCAGATCGGAAACGGACCGAGACCGGAGCGAGATCGAACCGTGAAAGGCATCAAAGTGTGAATCGACACTTAAACCTACTACAAGCAAACATCCTTGAAAAGTTGGCCTTCGCTTTCTCGTTCACCGAACAAAAATGCAATTTGTTAATAATTGCTACTACTCAGACGTCGATTTTCTGTGACAGTGTGGTACTACCCCGGGCGGATCGGCCCACGACTGTAGACAAGATACTGTTGACGGTACGCTCCTACCGTATAAAAAAAAACCACGTAAGTGTTACAGCTTGTTCTCCTGGTAACTTAGTTGTATTATTCAAATTGACAAATGAAAGTAAGTGACAGCATACTCCTATATGTATAGATTACAAGTATTAGCAACCCGCCCTCGCTTCGCTTCGGTTTCAGTCGCCCTACCCGCGTAGTTCCCATTCCTGTGGGAATATCGGGATAAAATATAGCCTATGTTACTCCCTGATATTATAGCTTTTCATTGGTGAAAGAATTTTTTAAATCGGATTGGTGGTTTAAACGTGAAAGCGTAACAAATAAACTTACTTTCGCTTTTATAAGTAAGGTTATATGAATAAAATAAAATGAGGTGGAATGTTAAGTTCTGGAGTAGATAGTTTTATAGTTGTAACTGATTGACTGCACAAATAGCGTAGTAATTAAGATACTGACCTACCGTACCAGTGTCACAGGTTCGGATCCCACGCAGACTTTATGCGATACACACATCGTCGTTCTGAGTCTGAATGTTATTTGTGTCTGTTAATTATATGGTTGCCCCCGCAATACAAGGAAAGACCTTTAAAAAAATGCGGGGCATTCTTAGGGGACTGGCGATAGAAGTGAAAACTAAGTAACTTTGTCGTCGAGCTATTATATCTATTATTATTTTTGGTATATAAAGAACTGTTAATGACCAATTCAAAATTTAGTCCTTGATCATAAACACTTTTTTATATACCTAAAATAATTTGAAATTAATAATCTAAATTAATAGGTTATAGCTAATATTTATTAGAAAATATTTAGTACAATATTTTAAACAAAAGTTAAACAACATTTCAAATTTAGCGCTTGGTGTGTGCATGCGCTACACGCACATTTCCGTAAGCACCGTACGCCGTCTTACTATTTTTTGCCCATAATAAAAAATGCACAGCACAGCTAAAAAAGGTTTTGCTTCAAAAGAAAAAACATTGTTGTAACTATAAATTGGATGGTTCGTTCTATAATGATTTCTGATGTTTACGCGAGTATTAAAAAAAAAAAAAATACAATATGGCGACACGTGTTTTGAGAGTGCTCTTAAATAAATTCCGTAAGATTATTGAACGCGGATATATTATATACCATTATATATAGCCATAAATCCGAAAAAGAGAGTTATATAATAGGCATGATGACAGTAAACAAAAATGACTAAAATAATGTGTTTATCTACTGTAACACAAAAAATATATCTTGAAATAAATATTTATTTTCTTTTATAAGATGAGATTATTAATTTATTAAATAAAATAAAACTATAAAATACACAAGTCCGCCATGCTCAGCTAAACACCAATCAAATTGAGTTACGTCACTCCTATGTATACCTGTCATTATCATCGCAAATTCTGTACGAAACTCTACGATCGTTACACTTATTAATTGTTTTAACTTGCATTTAAAGAGTATATCGTGATTTTTATCGATCTCTTGGTTACTTTTGTGTTCTTACTAAAAATGTAAGTCGTGGAAGAAGGATTCACCAAGGCAAACCGCTCTAATTTGCCTAGAGTTGATTTGTTAATGCTGGGAGAGTACCTAGCATTAAACAGACTTCTGTTCAGCAGAATTTAGAAATCTCAAAACTACGATGTAAGTAAAATATTGATTAATAATCTTCTAACACCAATAATTTAAAATCTATTTAAAAATAATACCGCTTGAGATGCTAACATCTCAGGTTATGTTATTTAAACAATGCCTTTGTAAACTTGGTATTAAACTACAGTTAAACAAAGTCACACACTAAATAAAATATACGATATTATGTAATCACTTACGGTAAAATGATCTTCACAGAAATAAATAGTCTCTTATTGATTTTTTATATTTATTTAAATGTATGGCTTTTGGATCTCGCCGTGTAATATTAAGCCACTTATATTTTATTGTTTTAGTGTGTGGCACATAGACAAACAGTTTGTTAGGGGTTTTTATTGATGTATTAACACATTGACGATCCGCACACCACTTATAAACTTTCGAATTCATGTCTAAATAAAATATATCAGATTTTTTGCTTTAACTCCCTTACGTTTACAACTCAAGTGAATAGACGTGACGTCACAGGCAGACGCCATGACACTAGGCACCGTTTTGGCGCTAATTTATATGCATTTAATTAAAATAGCATTTATTTCTAAAGAAACAGCATTTATTGCAAAAATAATATATTTTTGGATAATAATAGTTATTTAAGAATATTATAAGACACTTTTTCAAAATTAGTCATCATGTCTATTTACATACCAGTTGATCTGTATAAACAAAATCTTTTAGTACAATTGCAATAACAACCAAATACCAGCAGAACGTCAACGTCAAAATATTCTCTGATTGAGACATCTTCAGAAATAACTAAAAATAACGAATAAATACTATAAATGTATATATTTTACATACAGCTCGAAGCATTATGCCATGGACAAATTATTTTGGTAATACGAACTATCATGAAAAAGTGTTTGTGTGTGACGCCGCTTATTACTATATGACTGTCATATTTATTTATTTTCATGTTTTTATGGACGTTTATTTTAGTTTCTCTTGTACCTACTTGTTAGTATTAAAGTTATCAACAAACTTGTAGAAAAGGTAGTTATGTCAAGATGCACCCAGGAGACAATGTCTGGAACACAACGCCCAATAGCATCACAGGAAAATCTAGTGCAGTGTTATCAATGCTCCCAGGTACGTTTTTTTAAAGGACAACGTGGTCTTAAAATTCACCAAACCAGATGTCATTCCATTCCGCCCTTGCCTCTTTCAAATTCAATTTCAAGCCCTGTCTTTTCTAATTCATATTATTCTAAACCTACTGAACCTTTTTGGAAAATATTAGCTAATTGTAAATTATATAAACCAGTTTTAAAACGTATTCCCCGTGGTGCTAGACTTTCTGTAGCTGCTGCTTTATCCCAAAGTATAAAGGCAGTTTATACGGAAAACTCAAAACGTAGCTGGGAACGTTTACTTCTTTTCCCGTATGCTGTTCTTCATGTCAATAATGACCCAAAAAATAAAAAATCTTTAACGGCAAGAGTTAAAGAGTACGGGCTACAGCACACGAGAGAATCCTTTAATTTTTGATAACCTTTCGGCAGCAAATTTAAATTCAAAAAATTTAAGACAATTCACCGTGTCTGCCCCCTATAAGTTAGCTGAAAATAAGCTCAATGACGGAGATATTAACTCGCTGCTCGAATTATTTTTTCTAGTGATGCTATTGCGCCAGTCACATCTGAAACCCTCTCGATATTAACCCTAGAAAGATAACCTACGCCGCAGAGGCGCCCGTGCCACAATAATATTGTTGTCTCTTCTCATTCTGCGCGTGTATTAACTTGTCCTTCTCAGCCAACTCAGTCATCGGTCAGGCCTATCGCGGGACGGCTGGTTCTAAGCGGTGAGTACTATATTTTTGAAGTTATGAGTTTTTATGCGCTCGCGAGGCGTATGGTTATCTTTTATGTAACTTTTAGTGTTGTTTGGTACTTTTAATTTATGAATATGAAAATTTATTTATACATGTTTTATTTTTGTTTACAGCAAACATTATTAGCGTAGACCATGACAAGTAGAAGGGCACTTGCAGAAGACGAAATAGGCCTATTATTGGCCCAAGAAGATGAGAATGGTGATACTCAAGAAAGTCATCAATCTAGATCATGAGAGCGAAGATGATGTTCAGAGTGATGTCGAAGATGAGTACATCGATAGTGTAGCGATTGAAGAGGCAGACGATGTATTGAATGAAGATTTACCACAGCCTGGGTACATGAGCCTACTGAAAGTTCAAAATGTGATCAACGTATTATTATACCTACTGGAAGAGTGATTAGAGGTAGAAATCGTTACTGCTGGTCTACTACCAATACAATGAAAAAGCTCAGTACCTAGTTGACCCAACAGTGGATGACCCAAAGACTTGAAGCTCCTACTTTGCCAAGACGCTTTGTGCGAAGTAATATTGATAATATTCTTCCAAGATCTCCTGCACTAGCTTCTGCAGATGACGAAGGGGAGCCTCCAGGCAAAAACAGGCAATATTGCAGCTACTGCACGTCGAAAAAGAAGAGAATGTCAAAAATGAACTGCGCGAAATGTAAAAAACCTATTTGTGGCGAACGCAAGAAAGACGTTTGCTCTGATTGCCTCTAAAGCCAATCATACCAAAGTTTAATGTTTTTTTGGAGTTAATACTCTATAGTCTATTAGTTAATACGAAAATAAAATGTTGATTTGTGATATTTAATAATAATTTGTTCCTATAAACAGAAGACTGCTAATTTTTGTTATTTTTCATAGAGGTTTCGTAATT
The DNA here is from genome assembly GCA_032191425.1 of Lymantria dispar. Taxonomy (NCBI): domain Eukaryota; kingdom Metazoa; phylum Arthropoda; class Insecta; order Lepidoptera; family Erebidae; genus Lymantria; species Lymantria dispar. The sequence goes on from CM063449.1 coordinate 2,700,841, forward strand.
ATAAGTTAAAAATTACTATAATATAAAATGTATTAAGATAAATATTTTATTTTTAAAAACCCCACACTAACCTTTCATAGTTTTAAATTAGTGTAAATAAATATAAATAATTGGAATAAAAACACGCATTTGAAAAGTGTGCGCCTCTGAAGCGTATGGTTATCCTTTACGTAATTTGTAGTATGGTTATCTTTCTAGGGTTAAAGGACAAGCATCAATCTTCAGCTACAGATATCCAAATTCCTGAAGCTCCAATAAATTCTACAAACGCTATTGAAGTTTCCTGTCCAGACGTATACGCAGCGGTTATGTCTTTTCAGACTGGCTCAGCTGGTGGTTTGGATGGCTTAACACCACAACATTTAAAAGACCTCACGAGCAATGGCTGTGGTGAAAGTGGTGAGGTGCTATTAAGAGAGTTGACGGCTCTTATTAACTTGATGCTGTCTGGACAGGTCAATAGTGACATCATTGACGTGCTCTACGGTGCCAACCTTTGCGCTTTAAAAAAAAAGGACGGCGGCATTAGACCCATAGCAGTTGGTATGACGTATCGTCGGTTAGCAGCTAAAATTTGCTGCAAAAAAACAGCACCGCAGTTTGGTAATATTTTTCAACCAATTCAATTAGGTTTTGGCTCAAAAGGCGGTTGTGAAGCTGCCGTCCATTCTGCTCGCACTTTTTTATTTTAACGATTGTGCCAAAGTGTTGCTGAAGGTGGATGTAAAAAATGCATTTAATGCTGTCGATAGGGGTACCCTTTTAAAGGAGGTGAAAGAAAAAATTCCTAGTTTGTACAACTTTCTTTGGCAATGTTATGGTTCTTGCACCAAATTAACATATAATGGTAATGAAATTTTATCTGCTGTTGGTTGCCAACAAGGTGATCCTCTTGGTCCTGCTATTTTCAGTCTCGCCATTAATCCTGTCATCCAAAAGCTCTAATCGAAACCTTTGGTACTTGGACGATGGAACTTTAGGTGGTGACTTAAATGACGTGTTTAATGACCTTACTGTATTAATAGATGAGTTCCACCGGATTGGCCTTGAACTAAATTTTTCAAAGTGTGAACTTTTTATATTAGATAATTTACAAAAAGATCAAATAATACAAAAATTCAATACATTGGCTCCTAATATAAAAATCATTGACAAACGTTCCCTTCATTTATTGGGTGCCCCTATTTATGACGAATCTTTCCCTCATTTTTTCGAAGAAAAAATTCAAAATTTTTAGAATGTTCAGGCCGTTTATTTAAAATCAATACCCATATGGCCTTTACTATTTTTCGACATTGCCTTTTTATGCCTAAATTCATGTATACTATTCGTTGTTGTCAACTTTGGAAGCATAAAGAAATTCTCCAAAGCTTAGATAAAATAGTTAGAGACACTTTGGAATCAATTTTGAATATAAATTTAAAAGAACGAGAGTGGCTTCAGGCATCACTTCCAGTACGTTTTGGAGGTTTGGGCATTCGCTCAATTTCTGGTGTGGCGTTGCCCGCATTTCTGTCCTCAGTTTATAGCACTCAAAATTTAATTTACAAAATTCTAGGACCCTCTTTAAAAAATATAGAAATTCCTTCTTTTAATGAGGCCAGAAATGCGTGGTTGACTCGCAATGTTAATAAAAATCTCCCCACGGACCCGTCATCTCAGCGGCTGTGGGATGGGCCGCTATGCAAGCTTGTACGGAAGCAACTTTTCAATACGTGCTCAAGCTCTGCGGATCGCGCCCGTCTATTAGCTGTTGGTGAGTGGGAATCGGGTCTATGGTTACAGGCTCTCCCTTCACTACGTATTGGAACATTAATGGACACTTCTACTTTCCGTATTGCAGCTTGTCTACGCTTGGGTGCATCTTGTTGTGCACCGCACCGTTGCCAGTGTGGTTTTGTCGTCGACCGGCTCGGGCACCACGGCCTCTCCTGCTTAAAGAGTGCAGGTAGAATTCCTCGCCATGCCAGTCTCAATGATATCCTCCGTCGGGCTTTTACCAGCGTGAACTGTGCCGCTATTTTAGAACCTTGCGGCCTAGTTCGCGCTGATGGTAAGAGGCCCGATGGTATGACATTAATTCCGTGGAAGATGGGTCGACCTTTGGTATGGGATGCAACTTGTGTTGATACCCTAGCGCCGTCACATCTTCCCGGCTGGAGCGGCGGCTGAATCAGCAGAGAACCTCAAAAGGCGCAAATACTGTACTCTAGACAGTGTATACATATTTGAGCCTTTTGGGGTAGAAACTTTGGGACCGTGGGGGCCTGGCGCCCATAATATATTTAAAGATTTAAGTAAACGCCTTAATGAAGCGACACGTGACCGGAATGCTGGGCTTTACTTAGCACAGAGGATAAGCATTGCCATCCAACGTGGCAATGCTGCCAGCATTCTGGGCACGTTACCTACTGGCAGCGGTTTATTTGAATAAGTATTTGTCTCCTATTTTGATTTTTTAGACCATTTATTACTCATGATTAAATATAAATATGAAAATGCTTTTGGAGTATCGATATTAAAAAATTAAATTCAATACAAACCCGCGAGTATTTATACATTTTAAATAAAACTACTTTTCGAATTTTATCGCGTTGGTATTTGATTTTTGATTGCTACTATAATCGAATACTACCAACCCTTGCTTTGCTCGTGGGTGTCGTAAAAGATGACTAAGAGCCCTAGATTGACCCGGACCAACTCCATCTGGTACCATTTGGTTCAACGATTACATTCCCAAGGAGGGTTGACGTCAGGCAGGCGGCCGGTCATAAAAGTCATTGCCGAAACTTTTTGCAATATGTCAAAACAGATGACATATTGCGTCGACCCCAAGTAATTGGGATAAGAGCAAGATGATGATGATGATTTGATTTTTGATTGCTCGACGTTTTGAACACTTTGCCACGTTCATGGTCACGGGCCGTCTAAGATGTCTCCCGTCCAACAAGTCATTGTTATTACAGATAATTTATAATTATCTACCCGATACAGAAAATGGTTCGTTCTAGGTAAGTATCATCATAATCATCATTTCCGCCCACATAATTCCCACTGTTGGGCTCGGGCCTCCTCTACAATGGAACGCATATTCACTAATATATCACCCTGCTCAGATATTTTAGCATAGGGTTTTATGTCCATTTTTCCTTCTATTGCATAGATGTTATCTGCATATCATATCTCTTAGTTGTCTCGTCTATTGTAGGTAAGTATCACCCTATTGCAAAAAAATGGACGTTTTTATTATTAACACGATTTTATTAGCTTCACCTGTATGTTTGTTTGTAACGTCCACCTTTCGTTTTCAGAATCGCGGTAACGGTCCAACGATTGTTGAAATTTGGCATACTACAGGTTTCGGGGCCAAAAATCGATCTAGCTAGGTTTTATTTATAGAAAATGTTGTTTTGTCGGTGTTTTTAGCTAATCAATCAATACAATGACGTACAACGTTATTGACATTCTTTTGAATAGGAATTCGAATTTCGTCGTCGTTGTCAAGAATGGCAGTTGGGAAGGTGTCCAGTTTTCTTTTTGTTTTGTTTGACATTCAAACAGCGTGGGATCGAATCTCGGTGTTATTATTATTCTCTTTTTGTATTTTTTTTTTATTATTTAATTTAGATTTTTTATTAATGTATATCTAAATAAATTCGACAAAAATACAACAAAAATATACCGAGTGAAGCTCGGTCAACCAGATATTTTAGATGTTAAGTATACTTCAATAAAAACAAAAACTATACATTTGTGCGTAACTAATTTCCTCATGTCTGTTAAGAAAATAAAAATCATATTTTCTCGTTTCAGGTCAATGGTTACATTCGTGGAATCAAGAACTCGAAAGCTACACGTACCGATTTTGAAATAAATAAAATTTAAGTGTCTGTTTATAATGACAAAATAATAGGGTTTTTATTGTCACACGGTTATTTATATGATCATCATCTCAGCCCATACACGTCCCACTGTTGGGCTCGGGCCTCCTTCACTATGGAAGGGAAATTGACCTACTATACTAAGCTGCTCAGACGTGTTGGCATAGGGTTTTATTTCGAGTTTTCCTTCCCTTCCATAGATATTGTACGCATATTACAATCTCTTAGTTGTCTTTTACGATACCCGCATGCAAGAAACGGGATGGTGAATTGTATTGCTACTCCATTACCACACGAAAATTTATAGGATACCTGTGTCTAAAAACCAGTTTAAATATTTTTATCTGCCTCTCTGTTTGTTCCGATTAATCTACCAAACTGCTACACTGATTTGGAAATACTTTACTATCAGATAGCTGCCTGTATAAGGAGTAACTTATGCTATATTTTATTATTATATTACGGATATTACGGATTTTATGTTTGTGGCACATGGTATTGGCCATGCTCACTGAAGGGTCTGCTTGCGGTAGCTACGAGGAGCGGGTCACTCCCTTCCCTCCATTGTGGTTGAGGGAAGTGATGGCTGCTCTAGTGGTTAACTCGTGATCGGGTGCCGCTTGCGGGATCTGGTCCAGCCATTGTACTTTTTCGTTATATTTAAAAACTGTATTGTATGATGGTTCGAAAGGCATCAGACTGGAGCTATTAATAGACATGTTGTTGTATATTATCTTATTTAAAAAAATAGTAACTGAATAAAAAAAAAGACAAGCCCACTGACTTTCTTGCCGGATCTTCTCAGTGTGATCGCGTTCCCATCCGGTAGTAATGTAAGGTAAAATGTAAAAAAGTGCCCCCGCGGGGTTTATGCATAATAAAGGATTTGAATTTGAAAAAAATAAATAATTTGAATTTGATATTTCTACTACGGAACCACGTGGGTGAAACTGTAAGAATTTACTAGTATAAAATAGAATTGTATTTGTGTATTTATATCCGTGTTTTGACGGAGGAAGAATACAATTCATCACCTTTTATCATGCCCGTTCATGGGCGTTTTTTATTGTCCAACTAACTTTATAACATCTATGCAAGAGAAGAAAACTTCGAAATCTAAACCAACACGTCTGACTAGTGTGGTGTAATAGGTTAATTTCCCTCCTATTATGGAGGAGGCTTCAGCCTAGACTAAGTTTTTAAAATATTGATGAATAAGTATCACTCTGTTTTCATATGCCCAAGACACGGAAGCACAGCAGCCACATATACAAACACTGGTACACGATACACAATCACCCAAGATGGGCGACTCCGATTTAAGAGCGTTTTCGGTAATAAGCGGCCGTAAACCCAAAAATGTGGTTTTTTGAGGACTGGTTACTCGTTCATGATAATACCTTACTATAAATTTATATAACCACTACATTAAACACATCTTTATATTGTGTTTGTATAGAATTATAACTCAATATTGTAACTATTTTATTAAAAGGCAAGGTACATTTTGAACTTAAGTTCATGAGATTTTACGAAAACGCTGAGTTTTGAAGTTCAGGTACGAATAAACGATAAGTCATGGCAGCTCGAAAAAAATTGTAGATGTTAGGAAAATTACTGTTCTTGTGTATGTACAAAATGAAATTCAAGATAATCTCCTTTTAAAACTAAAAAAAAATATTTCCTTAAGATTAATTTGACGCAAATGGCTCCTGTAAAATATTTAATTTTGTGAATAATACTAACCTTGGCACATTTAAAAAAATATCCACTATTTGTTCGACTATTGTAGAAGCAGTAAAAAAAAAAGAACAAATTGAAATACGAATAGTCACCCTCGTAATTAAATTTTAAATATTACTATAAATTGAACGGCATAATTGTTCATAAGCCCCGGGTTGAGAGCCCTCAGCGCTCACCCATAGTCCGAGATAAGCTGTCAAGGCCATCTGCGGCCAACAGCTAAACACTCACACAAAAAAAAAAAAAAAAAAAAGTTCATAAGCCAGTCGCGCGTTGGCGTTCAACGGAGCAGGGTTATGTCGTTCTGGCTCTCGTCGGCCAGTGCAAAAAACGACAATACGAACTTGAGCGTATACTGCGACTGATCGGTTTTGATTCGTAAGTATTTATTACTACCTAATTCTGTTAATTACTTTCATGCGATCTCTATTAAGAATAATATAGAATCTTTTTACGTTTTAGGTGATGAGTCGAAAAAGCAGATTGTATCTTGGGAACAAAATCGGTTACAAGGCAAGGAAAAAGAGAATAGACGACAAAACTGTAAGGTACTTAAAGTTTCAAAAGAGTAAACGAAAAGAAAAGTGAGCCGCCACTCAGGACGCCTGGCAGATGTGAAACATCAAAATTATTTTGAAGACGTTAACGCAAAGCGTGGTGTTAACGCCGCTTTTAATGCCACGCGACGATCAGGTTCACCCTCGTCTATAGATGTTTCACATCAAAAATCCGAACGGAACATTTATACAGCCTCATCTTCTGAAGATTATCAGCTAACTCAAATTTAATGTTTAATAATTACTAACCATACACAATATAATTTTTTCATAGAGAATCATTTTCTTCTTGTACTAGCAATAAATATGTAGTAAAATGTGGGTCAAAATTTAATAACTAATTTCTGTAATGGGTAGATTTAAATCTCTGATTGGACTTGTTAGACATCCATGGCCATGGCGACTAGGGCCATACTCGACTACTGCACGGCAGCCACGGAGGCAGCGTGCCTCTTGGCTGGAACTCCCCGGTGGGACCTGCAGGCGGAGGTACACGCCGAGCTTTACCGCCGAGTATGAGAGACGTGAGCCACATATAGTCTCAATCAAGGTGATTGCCGCCTGGCGGGTCGACGTTCGCCGAGACGCCATTGCTCGTTGGGCAGTCGGACTGGAGAAGCCGAGACCAGAGTTCCCGCTGGCGAGCACGTTACCACGAGACCACCGCTTGTTGGCGATTCGACTGCGAATTTTTCTAGTACATAAATTACCCATCCAAATTTGACCCTTAAAATCTTTTTAACGAGGGCCCAGTTGACCCTAATATCTGGTAGTTGTGATACCCTCGGGCCCCCTCTACCACCCCACCAAAAATCATGGAAATCCCCGACCCACATGTCTGAAGGTCTCCTTGTAAGTTATATATACTCTTTGCCTATATTTTACTATTTCCTATACTTTGCATATTAAAAATACAATTTTAACCGTTTTACTGTTATGAGTTTGTTTATAATTAAAAATTTTAAAATTTACTTTGTTGATTTTTGAAAATCTACTTCTCCGAAGAATATATTACAGATTGATTATAAGCGTCAAGGCTCAAGACTGGTCATTCTATGAACTCTACGCGTGTGTAGAAAAAATCATCAATCTTAACATATAATTGCTCAGGAGACGATGTATGTCGTCACCACATACACGCACATATATACACGCGCTCATACACATACACCCACACATACACCCACACATACACATACACGCACACAAACACACCCACCCCGCCGCACGACTCATCACATGAGGTCACACTTGCATGCACACCTGCCCGAAGTCACATGACCAAACCTTAATTCTAGTTTTTATGTCACCTTCACTAAAATTTGTAAACCCGCAGCTCTGGTTCCTGAGATACAGGCCTTAGCCTAGTTCAAGGACTACTGTAATCAATTCTGTAAAATAGCATTTCTTGTTGAAATAAATATATTATTGTTATTATTATTATTGTGTGTAGTGCATTAGTATACGTCGATATCGGCACGTAGCAAAATGCCAAAATGCGAGAAGTGCCGATTACCGATAACCCTCTTAAGTAACAATATAAATCAAATATTTGAAGGCGACGCCAGGGGTTTCACCGGTGTGCAGTCGGTGAAGAGTTATGTAATGACTCGTTTGACGCCAAAAAAGTACTGATCGTGATTTTTTTTTTTTTGTGTATATAGCTGTTGGCCGCAGATGGCCTTGACAGCTTGACGCGGACTATGGGTGAGCGCTGAGGGCTCTCAACCCGGAGAACAGTATGCTAAGCGACATCGCCCAAGGGCTCCCCCTGTGGGGAACGGACCTCGGCTTGGGGCGTCGCTGAAGGCAAAGTGGGCGTGCCCACGTTTTTAGTCGTGACTTTTGCGCGGCGCGGTTTCGCACCTCGACGGCGAGGACGGAACCGCGGATATTTATTTGTCAAGGCCTCGCGGGCCGTGTAGGCTTTTTGTTGAGCGAGTGTGATATTGTCGTCCTCTTCGTCGAGGACGTGACGAGGACGTCGGATGGATGAGATTTTGGAGGGTCTATAGGAAGCCGCCCCAACCACTACTTGGTTGGGGTGTGTCATGGCAGAGTCAAAGTAGCTCTGAGAGCACCGTTTCATAAACTGCTTAATGGTCGGCAGTTCGAGGTCGATGTGGAGATCGACGTTTCGTATGAACCACGGTGCTCCCGTAGCTCGGTGCATGAAACGATTTTGTAGTGTCTGTAGCCTGTGGATCCTGTGTGGCTTAACATGCGCGAACACCACGCTGGCATAGGTCATGATAGGCCGTATACAGGTGGTGTAAAGTCGGCCTTTGCTACTCAGGGGCATACGTGACCTAGAGTTGAGTAGACAGTGGAGATGGCCCATCACAAAGGCTGCCCGCGCGCGGACTAGCTTTATGTGAGGGGCGAAGCTGAGCCGATCATCAAGGGTCACTCCCAAGTATTTGGCCTGCCTGGTCCAAGTGACCGGTTTGTTGAAAATTTTAAGGGGGGGAATGCTATCGATAGAGTAGGAACGGGCAGTTCGTCTAGTGAACATGACCACCTGACTCTTCTCGGGGTTGATTTCTAATCTCCATTTCCTAAACCAATTGGCTAGGGCGGTAACCGCTGTTTGGAGAGTCTTGGCTACTGTTGTCGGGGATCTACCAGCACAAAAGAGTGCGGTGTCATCAGCGTAACGCGCTTTATGTACCTGGTTGAATTTGGGCATATCGCTAGTGTATAGCGTGAAGAGAAATGAGGAGAGGACCGACCCCTGAGGGACGCCAGCCTTGATAGGGTGGGAGGTCGACAACGTCCCTTCCACCCTGTAGCGAAAGCTGCGATGACTTAAGTAGTCATGTATAAAGAGAATTAAGTAGTGAGGGATCTTGAGGAGATAGAGTTTGTAGATTAGGCCTTCATGCCAAACCTTGTCGAATGCTTTCGCTACGTCTAGGAATAATACACCCGTATATCTGTTCATGATGAACTGACTACTTGTGTATTCTACCAAACGGTGAACTTGTTGTACGCAGCTGTGTTTAGCTCGGAAGCCAAACTGTGCGTCGGGAACGAGGTTGTTAGCCTCGGCGAATGTACGTAGTCTACTGAGAACTATTCGTTCGTAGATCTTACCTAGGCCTTTTAGTAGACTGATCGGGCGGTACTGATCGTGATGAAAAACTGGTTTATTTAAATATATATTAACTATTGATAACAGAGAATAACACAGAACATTTAAAAAGACTAATTAATAACTATATAGAGAATTACAATAAAAAATAAAGTACAATTTAGTTTAAGGCTCGTATCTAGACCTATTCGTGCCGTAGAATTTGAGAAAGTACCAAAAAGGGCGCGCAAATCCCGGTGACGTGAGCGCGGGAGCGCGCGGAAACCTCTCCCCGCGCGCCAATCACCCCGCGTGCATCTGCATAGCAACAATAGAATGCCTAATATTTACAATACATATTTTTATTTAATAATTCGCGTCGCTTACAATATTAAATATTTTAACTTCCTTTGATAAAAGATTGGAAAAACTAGAAGATAGTGCCACACAACTACCTAGTAAGCCTTAGTGAAATTAGTGATTAGTAGTACAGTGAGTGCTATCTTTGAAGAACGCAAGAACAAAGTGTTTTCTATTATTACTAGAGACTATAAGAAAAGTGCCAATGGATACATTCTTATTCTGTAAATCTTAGCAAATTAAGTTAGATTTAAATTACTTATTAGCCTTATGGCTAGATTGTAATTATTATGAGACAACTGTTAAGTTATATAATAATTAAAAAGAAAAAAAAATTATGGAGGAGGCTTCATACATGACTAAGTTTTTAAATTATTGATAAATAAGTATCACTCTGTTTTATCTTATTATTCATGTGAAACATATATAGGCGAGGGTGAACCTGATCGTTGGCATGGCGTAAACAGCTCGTGGCGTTACGACGTCACACTATATGACGGAATATGCGAGGGTATACTTGATTGTAGTCATGGCGTCAAATCGCCACGCTATATATACAATATTCATGTACATACGTAGTCTATGCGTAGTAGTGTATGAGTGAGAAGGAGTGACGCGTTGTTGTGCGAAAGCGCCTGTGCGCTATCTCTCTCGCCGCACAGAGCTCGCATACCTTTAGCACAGTATAGTCATCTATCCAGTAATGTATCTCGGCCGTAACCATGAATTAAATGCCTAAACGTAAACATGTGATAGGGCTGCCCGCCTCCAGCATTTTAATTACATTTGCCTACTTTGTGTTTCCATTTAGTTTTGTATATACTTTTCTTATATAAACAAATAAAATACTTTATGAATTGAATAGGAAGTGTTCAATAAGAATGCGTGTTGATTTTTGATTGGTAGTTTTAATTTAAAAAAAAAACATGTTTATGTTTAAATAACAAATCGGTCTATAAATTTAAATTATCTAGTGACAAACAGACGGTCATATTATTTTTTTCTAGTACTATTCATACACATAGTACAATAAACATATATTATTAATAATAAAATACCACGTCTTTACTTTGAATTATATAAACTAACAAAACAAAACACATTATGAGTTTTAACACAAGTGTACTGTAACATGATTTATGAACCGCCTATAACTACCTATTTCACTCGTGTCAATCACTTTATTCACTTTATTTATTAATCCAGACAACTTTTTTTCGGGAGATAAAAGGAAATTAAAACGACCCACATTATGTACCTACCTACTAGTAAGTAAAATTATTTTATAATCTTACCTTTCAGAGTTTCCAGGTAATCTAAAAAAAGTTATCTCTGGATTCGTTATTGACGAATTCATGCAACCAAAAACAGCACAATATACCCTACTTGTCATATTAAATATGTGTATAATTATGTATTTTAGTGAAAAATTCGCGCAGGTATTGTTAAAAAAACAACACACCACCGTTCGTTCGTCACTGCAGCACAGTCGCGACTGTCTACATGCCGAGCGCATGCCGAGATCGAGGCGCGTAGGTATAGCTCGCGTTTCGTCCGTTTGTATGAAGTTGGATTACTGGTAGATTATATTACCGTGCCTTTAGTGTATACTAATGAAAATAAATGTTTATTGAATAAAAATTATCAATTTCAGGAAAAAAATCGTAATATTTTATTAATACTTTATGCCATATTAGTTCCAGTCGTAATCTATTCTTTTATCCGTGTGGTGACGGAGTAAGAATACAATTCACCACCCCCTATCTTACCCGTGGGTGATCGTACGGGACGACTAAGGGATATAAAACGCATATAACATCTATGCGAGAGAAGGAAAACTCGAAATAAAACCCTATACCAACACGTCTGACCAGCGTGGTATAGTAGGTCAATTACCCTTCCATTGTGGAGGAGGCCCGAGCCCAACAGTGGGACGTATATGGGCTGAGATGATGATGAATCTATTCTTTTATGCATATATACTTGTACAAAATAATTTCGATGGTTAATATCTGCCAGGCGTCCTTAGCGACGGCTCCCATTTTTCTTCTGTATTAAATATGTGTGTTTTATTATTCTTTTTAAAAACTGTTTTGGCATTGTATAAATATTTATTATCGGATACTTTTGTTTCTTTTTTTTAAGAGACAACTGTATTTTATCAAGTCCCACGTGGAGGCGAAAAAATATTTTTCCCTAACGGGAGTGTTGTCTTTGATACAAAGGGAAAACTAAATTCAAGTTGGCAGTCTTTATCTCTAGCAGTATATTTGGCAAGAACAAACTGATCTGTACGGATCGGTCTGAATATTTATGAAATAGGGGTGTTTGGGTCCTTATATATAGGACTCTGCAAATAAATACCCTTTGTGTTTCAGAACCTATTCTAGATTAAACGTAATCCGAGTGACGGATTAAGAATACAATTCACCACCCCCCCTTTCTTACCCGTGGTTGTCTTAAAAGACGACTAAGGGATTTATATGCATATAACATTTATGCAAGGGAAGAGGAAAACTCGAAATAGAACTCTGTACCAACCTGTCTGCCCAGCGTGGTATAGTAGGTATATTTCCCTTCCATTGTGGAGAAAGCTCAAAAATGTGGGTCAAAATAATTAATTTCTGTAGCGGGTAGATATAAATCTCTCTAATAACGATGACTTGTTGGACGTCAGGCAGTCCGCCCGTGACCATCAACGCTGCAAACTATTCGAAACAACGGACAGTCAAAAATCAAATACAAACATGATAAAATCCGTAAAATAGTTTTATTTATAATCTTAATATATATAAATTACGTGTCACGTTGTTTGTCCGCGATGGACTCCTAAACTACTTAACCGATTTTAATCAAATTTGCACACCGTGTGCAGTTTGATCCAACTTGAAAGATAGGATAGCTTACATCTTAATTTATAGTCACAATATTATTTTATTGCAAATTATTTGTCTATTATTTGACATTCACAATTATCTGTTAACTCCAAACGATTTTAACAGATGGCGATATCTGTTGACTGGATTGAGTAATTAATTAATAGATGGCGCTGCTATGTCAAACCTACAAACGTGTCATATACGATTTTAACTTGCTTTTTTACATAGATGCCATTTGTAAAAAAATATGACGACCTCCATGACAGATGTTCTCCTACACTTCCACTTAAATAGTTTAATAAAATGCAATATAACAAAAACATTAGTCACAGCAACGCGTGGCCGGGTCTGCTAGTATACCTATAATTTAACGTACACAATAACCAGCCTCATATTAATAAGTGACGTTTGCAGTTGAGGTTACGAGTACTGATCCCACGAAAGTGGTATAGCTCATTCTCCTGTTGACTTAGTTAAATTAATTAAACTCCCACGCGAAATTAGGTGATAATCTAAGCTTTTTTTTTTTGGCGGTGGGTTGCGGTCGGCGCGCTCCTCGCACCACTCCGTCCGGGGCGACAGAGGGGCGTAAGCACGCAACTCCCGCAACCCACCCACGATGCACGTCGCCTTCGTCGTTGGGCTGATCACCGGATCAGGGTTACTTGTCATCAGTGGTCGGCCCGACGGAATATCCTCTACGTGGGGTACCCTCCCATTGGCCGACGTCCCCCCATTAAGGAGGACGTCGGTCTTTCCTCACGCGGTCGGCCTCTCGGCGGGTGACGGACTAATCCCCGGCTGATCACCACATGGCCAGGCTAATAGTACACATAAGTATTTACGCTATATGCAACTTGGTGGCCTTTGGAAGGCTGTATGGATGGAATATTATTTTATAATAAAGTGATCAAAATATTACACAAACAAAAAATTTAAAGTGTTTGTCTTAAACATTGTAATTAGAATTTAAAAAATAAAATAAAATATTTGTACAATGCTTTTAAAACAATAAAATGTTCCCTCGATCTTTGTTGAACCTGTTCCTTATTTTTAAGATAAGCATTGACACATCGGAAGACCGGCTACCTACATAATTACATTTTATGTCGAAAATACCTTACATGATTTTGGAAGTGCTGATATTTTTCAAATTGTTGGATCGCTTTTTACCAAACATACTCGTAGCTAGGAACCACCGCAAGGAAACTCGTCCTCGGGTTATTAAGTATATTCTAGTTCAAAGAATGTCACATTGAAGCTTATAGGTATTAAAAATGTATACAATTTCTTTAAAAATAACTTAAAAACCGGCTAAGTGTGAATCGAAGTCGTGCATGAAGGGTTCCGTACCATTATCTATACAAATAGACGAAAAAATTACATTTGTTGTATGGGAGCCCCCCTTAAATATTTATTTTGTTTTGTGTTTAGTATTTATTGTTATAGCGGCAACAGAATACATTACTTGTAAAATTGTCAACTGTCTAGCTATCTCGGTTCTTGAGTTATAACTCAGGTTATAACCTGTGACAGACAGATGGACGGACAGACAGCGAAGTCTTGATAATAGGGTTCTGTTTTATCCTTTGGGTACAGAACCCTAAAAATGATGGGCCCACCGAGCTTCTTACCTGATTTTCTCAGCCACATTACATTTTTGCCAACATCAATTTATTTATTAATATATCACCCTGGTCAGACTAGTATATTTGAAGTTTCATTTCGAGTTTTGCTTCTCTTGCATACAGTGTCCCTTATCAACTGGCAAAATGGAGGATGATGAATCGTAGGTATTACTATTTCGTCATGACAAGGAAAGCTAATATGTCATTCGATTGGAATTTGTGAAGTAACTATGTAAAGAAATATAAATTTATCGATGAAGCGATACAGATGTTAAGGATTACTCCGAGATAGGAGACTCGTAAATCCCAGTTCAGTGAACTGATATGTAATCTGCTTAGCGGCAACATTTATGCTTAAATAAGTATGAGTATTTATCCTAAATTACATCGTTCGTAAGTTCTTTAGATCGTAACGTTTTTTTTTTCTTATGTATAAAACCAATTTCCTTTTTAAACTGTATTTGTTTTTGCTGAATATTTGTTTTACGGATATGTGGTTCTTTTTAATAAAAATATTTTTATGTTATGATGTGGTTTTAATGGAGATTATATATAAGATATCATGATCATCATCATCGCAGCCCATATACCTACGTCCCACTGTTGGGCTTGGGCCTCCTCCACAATGGTAGGGAATTTGACTTACTATACCATGCTGGTCAGACATGTTGGTATAGAGTTTCATTTCGAGTTTTCCTTCTTTTGCACAGATGGTATGCGCATATTATATCCCATAGTCGTATTTTACAAACACCCACAGGAAAGATATAAGGTGATGAATTGTGTATAATTTAATAAAATCTAAGATTGGAAAGAGTTTTACTCGTTCACAGGTCTGGATTATTTGTCTGAGTGATCAAATTACTAAAACACCATCAACATTTTAAATAAAACTACTTTACGGATTTTATCGCGTTTGTATTTGATTTTTGATTGTCCGACGTTTCGAACAATTTGCAGTATTCATGGTCACGGGCGGACTAAGATGTCTCTCGTCCAACAAGTCATCGTTATTGCAGAAAATTTATAATTATCTATCCGATACTGAAAATAGTTATTAAATATTGACCCACATTTTGATACAAATACATTGCCAGTGTAAGAAGAAAATGATTCTATATGAAAAAATTATATTGTTTATGGTTAGTAATTATTTAACATTAAAATTAATAGTAATTATATTTGAAAACCCTAACAATCTAGTATACTACCACCAGATCGGAACACGGCCACACTGAGAAAGATCCGGCAAGGAAACTCAGGTGACTTGACGCTAAATTAATATTAATTTTGAAGGCGGCTTACTTTATGTTATTAAGAGGTTTTAATTTTTAAAAATTATCTATATTATTATTGTGGGTCAAATCTGTACAATAAGAGCTTTATTTAAAATGTGTAATATTCGCGTAAACATCAGAAATCATCACCTTCAACATCTTATACATTTCATTTTAAATAGATATAGACATACCCCCCTTTCACATCTGATTGAACAACCTACTAAACCACATTATGAATACATTGTTTATCATTACTTTTTAATTTACAACTACCCACACATTTAGAAGACCACAAAATATTTACACCTTATTCAAAACAACTATTAATAATACCTACATTTGTTACAAGGGAAGAGGACTGTTATCCCTTACTACAGGTAACCTAACCTAACCTATCAAGGGTATCAGAACTTCAACCAATAATTGTTTTATATAAGTTTAGTTGTAACTCCTAGATTATAAATCACTTTGTTATAAACAATTTCTTTAAATAAAATAAATTATTATTATTGTATATGTATCTCCGATTCACGGCTATCTCCCAAGGGAAGATACCCGGTCCTTTGAAAGGCTTACATGGGGATATGGATCCAACACGCAGAGGCCTTTGAAGAAATTTAATGTAAAAATGGGATGGGACGTCTACCGATGACACTCCACGTCTGCACATAACACACGTGGACTGCCAACGGTAGGTGTAAAACTATTGTGTGATGATGGTATCTAATAACTGTTTATGGGGTTGGAGATTTGATGGAATGGTTAAACTAAAAACTATTGATTGAAAAACTGTCGTCTGCCTTCAATACCTTTATCGTCTTGAACTTTGGCAGACGGTGACTCGCCAACTCACTGAATGGGCCCCCCCAAACCGTCGCCACAGACACACAGGCCATACGGGCAACAGGGGGGCAACATTGGTGCAAGTGGCTTGGGGTATCGAGCGGTGCGGCGCCGGTTTCACCATCACAGTGGTTTCCTCGTAGTTATGCCCTTGAAAATGACACTTCCACACCCAAGCATATAGCTCTGGCGACCCTTCTCTGACCAGCCGTTTAAGGCAAGCCAGAGTTGAGAATCCTGTGGGCACTCTTCGGTTTCCATAAGGCGAGCTGGATACGAGGCCCTGACCGACTCTCTGGGGCACTCACGACAGTAGTATCGCCACTCACATTCAGCACGCCACAAGCTGCCCTGCGGTTTATTGGCTTTCCTATAAATCTTGTGATACATTTTTTCTTTTATATCAAAAGAATTTAGGGAGCCATATAATGTTCCTCCGAGGTTTGCGTTAGTCTCATGGTGAGATAACGACTGGCCCAGAGGTTATTATTATTATTATACGTCCCACTCATATACGTCCCACTGTTGAGCTCGAGCCTTCTCTATAATGGAATGGAAATTCACCTACTACACCACGCTGGTCAGACGTGTTGGCACAGGGTTTTATATCGAGTATGCCTTCTCTTGGATAGATATTATCTGCATATTATATCCCTTAGTCGTCTTATACGGCACCCACAAGCGAGCTAGGGAACTTTTTTCTTCATCCGTCACATTTATCTTTTGGTGACATAATATATTAAGCAATATCTTTTTCTTCCTATTTAGTGGCGATAAACTTCAACAATATGAGCTATTGGTGCCAGTTCCGAGTTATTATATTGAATATTCACGTAAAGACGAAGATTAGAAGAGTCTTTGTATTTTAGTCAGTCGTTAGCAATGATTTGGTGCTGATAACCAAATCATGCTTTCATTTCACTATTACATCATATTCACTTCCTTTCAGCATTTTATTTACATTATCCATACTAATATTATAAATGCGAAAGTAAGGATGTTTGTTTGTTTGTTTATTTGTTTGTTTGTAATGCTTTCACGCTTAAACCACCGAACCGATTTCAAAAATTCTTTCACCAATGGAAAGCTATAATATCAGGGAGTAACATAGGCTATATTTTATCCCGGTATTCCCACAGGAACGGGAGCTACGCCGCGGGTAAAGCGACTGAAACCGAAGCGAAGCGAGGGCGGGTTGCTAGTATTACATAAAATATCAGCAAAATTATTCAATATATTACTATAAAACACTAAATAATGAATAAAATTTAAAAGCGCTACATGATATTTTGACATTCGCGCTAAAATAAGCAATATATTTAACAATAAACAACGTTACAACAACTACAAGACATTGTCAAGTTAAATACTTGACAATGTCTTTAAATGTCAAAAGTATTACGTGTACGTACGCTCGTGTAGACATCCCTCACAAAGGACAAAGGTAATTATGTAATTACTAATTAGTTGAATTGAGTTTGAAGGCCCGAGAGTGTAATAAAACGGCAATTTAAAAGAATCCGACCGTAAATACATTCTCATCGGGGCTTATATATTACTATCGCGTAGACGATTTGGATTTTTAAACATGTTTTTTTTAATCGTTGCTTGATAACGGAAATTGCTAATGTAATATTTTAATTTTGGCGGGCTGGCAAAAATGTTATTTTATATGCATATAACATCCATGCAAAAGAAATAAATCTCAAAATATAACCCTATAACAACCCGTCTGACCAGAATAGTATAGTAGGTCAATTTCCCTCCTATTGTGGAGGAGGCTTGAGCCCAGCAGTGGGACGTATATGAGCTGAAATAAGATACTGATGGTGTTTTAGTAATTTGATCGCTCAGACAAATAAGCCAGACCTGTGAGCGACAAAAACTCTGCCCAATCTTAGATTTTATTAAATTATATACAATTCATCATTTTCTTTCTTTCCCGTGGATGTTTGTAAAAGATGGCTGAGGGACGCAAGCAAGTAACATCACTGCGTGAAAAGGAAAACTCGAAATTAAACCCTAAACCAACCCATTTGACCACGCTTGGTATAGGTCAATTTCTCATTCTAGAGGATACTTGAATGCAGCATATTTGAGCCGAGATAAAGCTGACGATGATGACAGTAACATATTTAAGATACTTTAAGGCGATTAATAAATATACAATATTCTCTGAAACAGATGTTGTCTAAAACAAATATACAACTATTCATCTATGTTTACAGAAGCCTAGATTAGTGTTGTGCCTTTGTCATCAATAGACAAGATAATTTACCATATTATTGTACATTTATGCCATGAGACAACCCTACAACGTAAAACTATTACAGATAAATTCTTGTCACGTACACTGAAAGCAATAAAGTCAAAATAGTGTGAATAACTGTAACCAATTGAATTGTGATCATTTTACAAACGGCTACTTTAATATCGCTCACGTTCGTAAAGTATTTTAAGATTTTAATTTTTTTTATTGTTGTAAGTGGCAAACAAGTGAATACACTAAATGGTAATTGATACTGTCGCTTATGGATCTTTACTAGGCCGCTGCTTACCATGAAGAAAGTGAAGGGAGTGTGAATGAATGCATTGAGGTTCGGTGATACTGATGGCATTATCAAAACCACACGCAAAAGCCCTCAGGACGTTAGGCTTCCGACTTTCTCGCTCATCAAATGAGGTGCAGTATCAAATTGTTACTACTCAGACATCGATTTTCTGCGAGAGTATGGTACTACCCCGGACGGACCGGCCCGCGGTTGTAGACAGACGATTGTCGAGTATACTCCTACTACATAAGAATTTATTACGAATACTATCAACGCTTACGTTGCTTGCGGGTGTCGTAAAGGGCGACTAAGAGCTTAGCTGAGTTCTATTTTTTGTTATTGAAAGTATTGGCAAACGAGCAAACAGTACACCTGACGGTAAGTGTTACTGCCCCTCAGGGACCTTTGCAAGGCCGCTGCCTACCGTGAAGAAAGTGACGGGAGTGTAAATGCGTGCAATGAGGTTCGGTGATAGGTACTAAAGGCATTACTAAAACCCAACACACGCAAATGCCCTCAGAAAGTTGGGCTGCCGGCTCTCTCGCTCATCGAACGAAGCGCAGTAACAAATTGCTCCTAGGTACTCGGACGTAGGTTTTCTTCTCAGTGTGGACGGACCAGCTCGCGGCTGTAGACAGACAACTGTCAACAGTGTGGTTCTACCACTATAAAACCCTAACTAACCCCGGTTAACTTTATCTAATGTCGTCTGATCGACAATTACATTCACAAAAAGGTTTAACAATCTAGCAGGCGGCTGGTCATGAAACTATTCTCAAAGTTTTTGTATTAAGCACGACGGCAGAAGACAACATAGTATGTTGATCACAAGTAATTGGGGTAGTAAGATAATGATGATGGTCGAAATGAAACTCTTTAGGCAACGCTTTGCAATTCTGATTCTGGATGAAATGTGGTGCCAGGCTGGCCATGAACGAAAATAAACTATGCTAACCACAGGATAAATCATATTCTGTCGAAATTGGTATAGTCTATAAAGTTGTTCCGGATTGGTAAAGGACATCAAGGATTCAGTACCGGTGTTCAGCCCAATGGCGAAGGGGAGAGAATACGGTGGGTTATGGGTCTGTAATCCGCCCTATCGTCACCCCGGACGAAGCGGACGGCTCACTGACCATAACCCACCCAAAAAAAGTGGTGATGGTAAACATTATGCCAGGTTGAGTGGGAGCTTTATCTTGCTTAGGTACTCACACACATAGGCTGAATGTGTTATTTTTGATAACTAATTTTGAAATGTATATATCAGATGTTGGCAGAATACCAGCACTAT
This sequence comes from Lymantria dispar, assembly GCA_032191425.1. Classification (NCBI taxonomy): domain Eukaryota; kingdom Metazoa; phylum Arthropoda; class Insecta; order Lepidoptera; family Erebidae; genus Lymantria; species Lymantria dispar. The sequence goes on from CM063449.1 coordinate 2,720,931, forward strand.
TTTTTTAAAGATTTGCACAAGCTGAAACAATAGCCTTTTTTGGTTTCTCATTAAAATTATTTTATCTTATACTAGCAACCTGGCTTCGCTTCGTTTCGGTTTCAGTCACCCTAGGCGCGTAGTTGCCGCTCCCGTGGGAATATCGGAGTAAAATATAACCTATGTTACTCCCTGATATTATAGGTTTCCATTGGTGAAAGAATTTTTGAAATCGGTCTAGTAGTTTTGGAGCCTATTTAATACAAACAAACATACAAATCTTTCCTCTTTATAATATTAGTACCCTTACTAGTATTATAAATGCGAAAGTAAGTATGTTTGTTTGTTTGTTACGCTTTCACGTTTAAACCACCGAACCGATTTCAAAAATTCTTTCACCAATGGAAAGCTATAATGTCAGGGAGTAACATAGGCTATATTTTATCCCGGTATTCCTACGGGAACGGGAACTACGTGGGTAAGGCAACTGAAACCGAAGCGAGGCGCGGACGGGTTGCTAGAAGATAATAAATTCTTATGTTATGTTTGTTATTTTTATGGCCTTGTAGCGAAAGCGGAATAATGGTTTATCTTTCTTTCTTTCTTTTATTTACACGCCCTACTATACTGTCTACGAAAAATGTACCATATATATACCATATATATACCATATATAATCACTATGGCCGATATATACACTGCAAACAAAGTTCTAAACGTATTTATAATAACTCAATATGTGGTAGATGCGATAACTATAATTTTAATTTACATGATTTTTACTATCACATGTAATGTAATTATGTAATGTAAGTTTTGTAATATTATGTAACATATGTATGATCATCATCATCATCTCGGCTCATATACGTCCCACTGCTGGGCTCGAGCCTCCTCCACAAAGGGAGGGAAATGGATCGGACGGAATGACGGATCAATGAGGTCAAGGAATCGTCGTCTTTTATACTTGGTTGGTTGATAGCATTCGTGGATCACAGTCAATCGAAAAAAGACCTAATGAATTTAAATTATTTCAAGTCATGTACATCTTCCTACTGGAATCAAGCTTGTGGAAAGTGAATTGACCTACCCATACTGGTCAAACTGGTTTATATACTGTTTTATTTCGTATTTTTCTTCTCTTGCAGTGATATTATCTTCTAATGTCCCTTAATCGTCTTTTACGGCACCCATTTGAAAGAGATTTATTCCACTAAGCCCCGTGTGGCGACGGGATAAGAATACAATTGTTGGCACCCCTTGGTTGCCCGTGGGAGTTGTAAGACTCTGCTAAGGGTTTAGAAGAGTGGGCAGCAACTCTCGTGGGAAAAGTATAACAATTTACTGCGATTGCCGATGGCCCTCAGTCACAGCAGCTGCGCTATCTTACGAGCTTATTTTGGTGGTGCGCCCGGTAGCGGTGAAGGAGCAGGTGTCAAGTATCTTTTCACTTATTCTGACAACAAAGAAAAAAATTAAAAACGGTGGTTTTTTTTTGGTTACGGTTACGGTTGGCGCACTCCTCGCAACATTCCGTCCAGGGCGACAGAGAGGCGTAAGCACGCATATCCGTAACCCACCCGGGACACGTCGCCTTCGTCGTTGGACCGACCACCGGAGCAGGGTGACATGACGTCAGTGGTCGGCCCGACGGAATACCCCGAGGGAGTACCCTCTCCCTTCAACGTCCCCTACTGGGAGGCCGATCGCCGTCGCGAGACTAACCTCTCCGCGGGTGCCCAGTCTAAATCCATGAACAACATTATACTAAATTGTTTCTTTTTTTTTTAAATGTAACCTTTTTAATGGTACGACAACCAGCCTAATACAACCAGTGTAGCCAAAGAGATTTTATTAAAAGTTTATACGGACTATATGCGAAAAAACTATCGCCTCTTCCTATTATAATATTCAAGAAATTGGCACAAATACGCCAATAAAACTTTTCATGGAACATTTATAAAACTTTGGCGTTGACATTTTCTGTCCGTTGTCCTTTGAGGTTTGATCCTTAGATATATTTGAAAAGTTTACCGAACTTACTTTTGTAGTTGTGCAACAAATTATTTTATCTATATGACAAGAAATTTTCGTTTATCCTTGTATTGTGAAGGACTTTACAAAGATATAATTACCGAACACAAATTATATCCAAGCTCTGAACAACAATTTATGGATCGCAGAAAGTATTATTCTGCAGGTAATTCGAACGCTCGAATTGGCAGGGTATATCGCTATCTTAACAACTAGGTACGCTACCTGTTCAGTATTTAGAAATCTTACTTTTTCTGACACTACCTAACCTATTGGATATCTCTATATTTATGACTAGCAACCTGCCTTCGCTTCGGTTTCAGTCGTCTTATCCGCATAGTTCCCGTTCCCGTGAGAATACCGCAATAAAATATAACCTATGTTACTCTCTGATATTATAGCTTTCCATTAGTGAAAGAATATTTGAAATCGGTTCAGTAGTTTTGGAGCCTATTCAATATAAACAAACAAACAAATCTTTCCTCTTTATAATATTAGTGTAGATGTCAGACGCTGTGTTTTATACAAATAAAAAAAAGGAATTAGCATCATTTCAACTTCGATAGGTCACACTGTAATTTCAGGCTTCCTCCACAATGGAAAGGAGATTGACTTGTTATATCGCGTTGGCCAGACGTGTTGGCATAGGGTTTTATGTAGTATCCCTTCTCGTGGTGAATTGTATTTTTACTCCGTCATCACACGGAATGTAAAAAAATATATAATACCCCGAAATCAATCGCAGCGCCATCTATTGAGCAGTAATACATTATTTCTAAAATAATTTTCGTGTTATTAACATTTTACAGTCAAACCGATTTGGGGCACATCTGTTGTATGGTTTTGGTCTATAACAGACATAGTAAATTATTTTTGAAATTATTTTTTATTTTATTAGCTATGGTATAGTTTGTAATTCAAAAAATAGGGCAACCGCAAGAGTGTAGTTTAGTATTGTAACATTTAAGACATCACTACTTCGGATTGCTTTTAATAGATGGCGATCCATTTATCAACCCATAGACGTCTAGTTGGACATAGGCTCCCCACGGGAATGCAATGAAAAGTGCAATGAAATTGTAAATAAACTTACTTAATATCTAGTATTATTAAAAAATCTGAAAATTTATTTATTGTTATAATATTGTATTGTGTATTATATGTTATTTTCTTCTTCTTCTTAGTTAATGGCAAGGAGCTACAATAATATGAGCTATTGGTGCCAGTGTCGAGTATTATACATTAGTTATTCACGTCTTTAAGTCTTCGTCTTTCAGTCAGTCGTTAGCATGATTTGGTACTGATAACCAAGTCATACTTTCTCTGGGAATTTTGGCAGAATGTCAAAATGCACGCAAATCACTATTATATCGTATTCACTGCATTTCAGAATTTTATCCGCATTATATTACATAAAATATCAGCAAAATCATTCAATATAACACTGTAAAACACTAAAACAATGAAAAAGAAATAAAAGCGCTATATGACATTTTGACATTCGCGTCAAAATATGTTATTTTGTACGAGTAATTTTTGTCTTGAGTTATTTATGAATAGTTTCTATTATTTAAATTTTCATGCTTCTATTACGGGCGCCAAGGATTTTAATCACCCGAGGCAATTTTGAATGTTTTGAATTCTGTTTTAAATTTAGTCTTGTTCTCTGAAAGATGAGAGAAGTATTTAATTTTCATCGCGATCTTTTAAGTTTTCACCTCATATAGAATTTAATTTATGTTTCAACGTTGTAACGTTGTGATGAACTGACGGGATAAAGTTCTACAATTTCGAAAACGGTTTTAAGCTGAAATTTCAAAGCAATTCTTGTCGGTTTTTTTCTTTGAATAACATAACTCTGAAGAAAGTTTTCATTTTTATTCATTTGATAATATATCACAGTTAGTAAGTAAAGCCTTATCCTTACTAATATTATAAATGCGAAAGTAGGTTTGTTTGTTTGTGTGTTTGTTTGTTTGTTACGCTTTCACGCTTAAACCACTGATTTCAATAATTCTTTCACCAATGGAAAGCAATAATATCTGGGGGTAACATAGGTTATATTCTCTCCCGGTATTCCCACGGGAATGGGAACTACGCGCGTAAGGCGGCTGAAACCGAAGCGAAGCGAGGGCGGGTTGCTAGTATTAATATAAATAACATTTGTGTTGAAAAGTGTTACAACATGATGAGTCAAGAATCAAATTCTGGTAACTCTTAATATATATCAAATTTATATTTAAGATTATCCAATAACTCAAGCGGATTTAAATCAAATTATAAAGTTTCAATTTTATTATTTCGCTACCGATATCTCGAGAGTTTTGGGAAGTCGTAACATTTCAATTGTTATAATTTTGAGTTATTATATAACCATCGGCTTTTGGATAATATCTATTTCAATATTTAACAAAATCCTTTCCGAATTTAATTGGCTAATATTAAGATTCCTTAAATTGTTGAGTTGTATTTTGTAAACGAACCTATAGAAATAATTTTCTGCCGAAATATAACGAAATTAATTTCATATTTTAAAATAATTGGTAATTGACTTTTGTAATTTTATATTTTAGTAACAGCAGCTTTACTTGCATAGAATATAATGATCGCTGATATATTCACCATCATCATCGTCATTTCAACTTATATACGTCCCACTGCTGGGCTCGAGCCTCCTCCACAATAGAAGGGAAATTGACCTTACTATAGCATGCTGGTCAGACAGGTTGATATATATTTTTTGTAAATGTAAAATTAAAATTATAATTGTAAATGTAAAATTGTCAATATATAAGTACTTTCGCAGGGTTTATGCATAATCATCATCACAGCTCGTATACGTCCCACTGATGTGCTCGAGCCTCCTCCACAATAGGAGGGAAATTGACCTTACTATACCGTGCTGGGCTAATAGGTTTGTATAGGGTTTTGTTTCGAGTTTTCTTTCTCTTGTATAGATGTGATATAGGTATTATATCCCATAGTCGTCTTTTACGACATCCACGGGCAAGATAGGAAGTGGTGAACTGCATTCTCACTTCGTCACCACACAGAATGCAATTATGCATAATAATTAATTTCCTTAATTAATTATAATGCTGTGTGGTAGCGGCTTCGAATACTACCAACCCTTGCTTTGCTCGTGGGTGTCGTAAAAGACGACTAAGAGCCCTAGATTGACCCGGACCAACTCCATCTGGTACCATTCGGGTCAACGATTACATTCCCAAGGAGGGTTGACGTCAGGCAGGCGGCCGGTCATAAAAGTCATTGCCGAAACTTTTTGCAATATGTCAAAACAGATGACATATTGCGTCGACCCCAAGTAATTGGGATAAGAGCAAGATGATGATGATGAATTATATCCTGAATGTAAATAATTTATTATTACAAATTTGGCTGTAACATACAAGTTGACTATATTAGCTGGTTGTATATTTAGTCTACCAAATTCAGCAAATGTAACGCTTGATTTGACATGTTGCCGTGAAACTCATCCTCTGACAATGTTTGCTATAGTTTGACATGAACTTTAATTATAACCGACGCACGTTATAAAGTTAACAGACAATTTGAAACTGTTATGTACAATGTCGGTTTAGATATACGCGTATTTGTTTTACCTGCATTCTCTACTATGTAAGGCTAGTCTATGTTTTATTAATTAAGCGTTCGTATTCTGTTTATTTTCTGCATCTTCCGTGTATCTATCTATATATATATATATTATAATATCTAAAACGGCAACCCGGGTCGCGGCGTCTGCGAGGCCCCGGCGTGCAAGTGCACGCCGGGGCCTCGCAGACGCCGCTGCGCACTCGCCCTGATGATGAGCATCGGACATGCTCGAAACCTGGGTCGACGTAATCGATCTCAGCACGTGAGTGTTTTGCCGTTTTAGATATTATAATATGGATCAGTCTCACGATAATTTCAATACTAATATATATATATATATATATATATATATATATATTAGTATTGAATATATATATATATATATATATACAGGGTGTCCCGTAAGTAATGGACCAACGGACTGTGAGGGGTAGAGAGACTTATTATCTAACAAAAATACTGAAATTTATTGTCCTAGGTCTTGTAGTTTTGAAGTTAGGATTTTTGTATTAAATTTGATGAAAATGTCATCCATGTATGCTCAATATTAAATTTTACAAAAACTTTTTATCATTAATTGTTATTTTTTATTTAAGGTAGTTAAGAATACATAGGTCCTCTTAGTTTAAATGATATTCAGGCGTAATTATTAATCAAATGACCATTAAAACATACAACAGTGCAAATTATAAATTAAAAATTTTTTTGAGTTAAATTTAAACCAAGCTGGTATAAAAAAAATGTATTACGGTCTTCTGGGACTGTATTTTAAAAACATCTACATCTAATACCAATTACATAAAGGTATAATACAGTAGTTTAAAGTATTTAAAAATGGTTAAATTATCACAGGACGCTAAATTCTAGCAGTTTTCAGGTAGTCAACCCATTATGTAATGCCGAGAATTATTGCACAAAGTGGCGGTAGAATTCTTTTTCGGTCTAATAATAGGCGGCACTCGTACCCCCTCTCCCTATCTTCAACTCACGCTTCCTTCAGTAAGTTACTCATACCTCGGAACTACACCTGTGTTTTACGCAATCCCGTTACTATGGTTTGTTGAAGTATGCTTGAATTGGACTTTGATTTTGCTTGTGATTTAGATATTGTTCAAATTGACAACTACCTGAAGAATCAGGTATCAGGTGTGAGTACACACTCCCCGTGAATATATAGAAATGATTTTTATTTACAGTCTCTGTGATGGGAAGGCTCAGCAAGCAGCACGTATGTATCGTGAACGATATCCTAACCTTAAATGCTATCCCTATCAGCGAATTATCATATAAAAATTACAAAATATTTAATTAGAAAAGAAAAAAGAGGAGTTGGAAAGGTTCCACTTCCCTCCTATCCAAATCTGGAGATATGAAGAAAAATTAGCAAATTGCCCAGTAGGTAAGAGGGTATACTTATATACACTTATATAACTACGTGAAGTGCGTTTTTATTTACAGTTTCTGTGATGGGAAGGCTCGGCAAGCAACACATACGTATCGTGAACGATATGCTAATCGGAAACGCTATCCCTATCAACGAATTATCATATAAAAAAAACCATTTCTGCATATTCACGGGGAGTGTGAGAGTCGGGTATTCTCCTTCAAACATCCATTTGAACAATATCCAAATCACAAGCAAAATAAAAGTCCAATTCAAGCATACTTCAACAAACAATAGTAACGGGATCGAGTAAAACACGCGTGTAATTCCGAGCTATGAGTAACTTACTGAAGGAAGCGTGAGTTGAAGATAGGGAGAGGGGGTACGAGTGCCGCCTACTATTAGTCCGAAAAAGAATTCTACCGCCACTTTGTGGAATAATTCTCGGAATTACATAATGGGTTGACTACCTGAAAACTGCTAGAATTTAGCGTCCTGTGCTAATTTAACCATTTTTAAATACTTTAAACTACTTTATTATACCTTTATGTAATTGGTATTAGATGCAGATGTTTTTAAAATACAGTCCCAGAAGGTCGTAATACAATTTTTTTACACCAGCTTGGTTCAAATTTACCTCAAAATATTTTTAAATTTAAAGTTTGCACTTGTTGTATGTTTTATTGGTCATGTAATTAGTGTTGCCCAAATGCAAGACCAAGACGAGACTTGGACCAGTCTTGGTCTTGGTCTTGCAACAGCATACCTGGTCTCGTCTTGGTCTTGGTCTTGCGCACTCGAGTCTTGGTCTTGGTATTGCAGCAAGAGTCTCGCAAAGTCTTGCAAGTCTTGCAGTTGGAATAACGTAATAGTCATTTATCATGGCAAGGAATAATCCAACTAAATTAATCAAATATCATCCTATCCTATCTATCCATCTGCTAGCCTATAGTCCACTATTGAATATAACCCTTACCACTTGGAAAATTACTCTCCTATTCCCCTGGTGTTACATTAGACAGAGGTACTACTCCTATGACAAAGGAAGGAATTTCGACCCTGTTTTCTTAAGACGTCGCCACACGGGGCAGTTGATACAATAAATTTTATGTCATTTAACATTCCCCCTTTCCAACAAAAAATATTTTTTCAATTTGATTGGCAAGCGACGGAGTTATTTGACCTCTGACGACAAGTCACCCTGCTCCGGTGGTCGGCCCAACAACGAGGCGACGTGGGTACGGGTGGGTTATGGGCCCGCGCGCCGTACTCTCGTCGTCCCGGACGGAATGGGCCGCGTGTGCACTTACCATAACCCACCCATAAAAATACCTAATAGTTGCACAATAAAAAGGAATGTGTTAATGACGATATTTATACCTATATTTCTACCTACCTCTAGATATATTTAATACTAGTTGTTCCACCAGCTTCGCATGCTTGACTCACCTATCCATATAATGCTATTATTTTGTTTAAATACCCATATCGCCTCCTGGCATTAAAAATAATATCACTATTTATATGTAGGTAATAATATCCATAACATACCTACTTTAATCACAATTTGGTTATCTAAGTAGATAGTTGCCGTAACAATGGCTACTACGGACAACGCTTGACGGCTATTGCTTCAAAATTTTGTCCGATTTGTTAACCTTAATAGACACTGCTCCGGACCAATTTACCAATATGTCGCAGTGTTATGTATTAGAGCCTAAAACTTTTCTAGATAAACAGACTATCTGACAAAATAATATTCTTTTGGAATACAACTGGTATTTTCTGGCATTAGGGCGTTCAAATAAACAATTTCATCCGATGTATAATAAGTAGGAGGTATAATAGTTTTTAATAAGTAATATACCTATGAAGAGGGTCACCAAATGTATGATATTTGTCATCATCGTCACAGCTCATAAAAGTGCCACTGCTGGGCTTAAGCTTCCTTCCAGTAAAAGGAAAATTGATCTACTATACCACGCTGGTCAGGCATGTTGGTATAGGGTTTTTTACACAGGGTGTATCAGGTTATGGGGAAACTGTTCGAATATGTTGTAGTTCAACGGTCATAGATCATAATTAGAATGTATATTACACAAAAACAATATAACATAAAAGTTATAGTGATTACAAAAAAATGTGTGTCTAAGAGCCTTAAATTTTACGCATTATGTAGGCATGTACAGACAGGATATATGTAGGCATGTAAAGCTTCGACAGTATAAATAGGTAATGATTTGGGCGAACCTTTCAATGGTTACGCAGGTAAGGCGACTCGTCAACGGTCGTCGAGCGATCAAGCAGATTAAGTATCATTGACTTTATACATTTCAATGTGATTCAGACGAAAAAGCGATGAAAAAATTGAAAACTTTACATGTCTCTCAATTCATTAACGAATCGATATTTTTATTTCAATTTTTTTTCATGGGTTCCTAACACCATTGCCTCGGTCCGATTTGATACGACATTCACGGGTAAGAGTGGTGAATTGTATTCGTACTATGTCCCTAAACGGAAAATTATTACATTGCGATCATTATGTACGCATACCGATCTACGCATAATAATTCTTTTTGCGAGTGTGGGTGTTATTTATGTAGATTAATTGTAGGTATATTTCTATGTCCAATAGTGAACGTCGTTGGGCTAATGAATAAACGGATATATAAATATGTATAATGGGCAAGAGCACTCTCGTGTGAAACTTATCAAGAATAACTCACGGGTGACGATTACGATATTTTTGTCCTTAAGCCTTTCCGAAGAGTCATTCTGAAAAGCCAACACCAACATTGGGAATCGATTGGCCAGTAGATGGATATCTCAAGACTGATTTGACTTGCCGTGTAGTGGCGGAGTAAGAATACAATTCATAACCCCTATTTTACCCACGAGTGTCGTAATAGACGACTAAGGACTATAATATATAACATCGGTTCAAGAGAAGGAAAGCTTGACATGAAACCCTGTACCAACACGGCTGATCACCGTGGCGATTCCCCTCCGGCCACGGCCGATTTCCCTCCTATTATGTAGAAGACACGAGCTCAACCGTATATAAGCTAAAATGGTGATTTGAATAATATGCAAGACCGCGAGATTCTTGCAGGCTCAGTCTTGGACTTGCTCAAGTCCGGGGCGATGAAAGAACGGCGCGCGGGCCCATAACCACGGCGCGCCACCCACCCGTACCCACGTCACCTCGTTGTTGGGCCGACCACCGGAGCAGATGTGACTTGTCGTCAGTGGTCGGCCCGACGGAATACCCTTTCGGGTACCCTCACCTCTCGACGTCCTGGGACGTCGGCCGGCGTCGCGCGGTTAGCCTCTCTGCGGGTGACGGACAATTCCCCGGTCCGATCACCCGCGGCCTCGGCTAGGGCGGCATTAGGCACAGATACTCGCGCCTGCGCCGCCCGAGTCGCCGGCGGTGGAACGTGTCGCCGAATAGGATCTCTACTCGCACACGATCCGCCGCCTCCTTCCGTGCGATAACGGCCTCACAGAAGGCGGCGACCACGTCCCAGTTCCTGACGCTGACGAGCATCTCCCTGGCGATGGTCGGCAGCGCCAGGTCGGCACCGATAATCGCGACGAGTTCACAGCGCTCCCCCTCCCACGCAGCACACTCCTTGAGCGTGTGCTGCGCCGTGTCCTCGTCGCAACTGCAGTGGTGGCAGGACGGTGTGCTCTCCCTCCTGACAATCTTGTGCAGGTACTTCCCAAAACACCCGTGCCCTGTCAGCACCTGCACAAGCCGGAAGGAAAGCACCCCGTGCGTCCGCTCCAATCACTCCATCAGTACCGGCCGGAAGGCTTCGACGGTCCTGACACCGTACCGAGGACTCTCCAGCTGGACTGCCCAACGGGCAATAACTCCATGGCGGACGTCGACCCGCCAGGCGGTGATCTCCTGCAGGGAGACCATACCGCCGCGGGCGCGCGTCTCCAACACCCGCCGATAAATGTCGGCGAGCATCTCCGCCTCCAGGTCCCACGGGGGAGTTCCGGCCAGGGGGCACGCCGCCTCCATCGACACCGTGCGGTAACCGCGTATGGCCCTGACCGCCATGACCCTCTGTGGTCGCCTCAAGAGGGCCCTCAGCCGGACGGTCAGGGACCCCGCCCACACCGGTGCGCCATACAGAGCTATCGACCGGATCAACCCCGCGTACAGCTGTCGGCACGTAGCGCTGGGTCCACCTACATTCGGCATTAGCCGCGAAAGGGCGGACGCCGCGCCGACAAGCCGGGGAAAAGTCGATGGAGATGCTCCTGGAACAAAAAATGCCCGTCGAGCACCAGGCCCAAGTACTTCATGTGAGCCTGGATGCTGATGGTGACCGACTTCACGGTGATCGAAGCGCCGGCGGGAGGCCCGGCGGTACGGAGGCCATGGAACAAAAGGGTCTCCGTCTTTAATATTTAGCATACATGGATGACATTTTCATCACATTTAATAAACAATCCTAACTTCAAAACTACAAGACCTAGTACAATAAATTTGAGTATTTTTGTTAGATAATAAGTCTCGCTAACCCTCATAGCCCGTTGGTCCATTACTTACGGGACACCCTGTGTATATATATATATATATATATATATATATATATATATATCTTCTGTATATTCTATGTATCTTCCGTGTGGTGACGGAGTAAGAATATCACCACCCCCTATCGTAGCCGTGGGTGATCGTACGAGATGACTGAGGGACATAAAATGCATGTAATATCTATGCGAGAGAAAGAAAGCGCGAAATAAAACTCTATACCAACACGTCTGACCAGCGTATAGTAGGTCAGTTACCCTTCCATTATGGAGGAGGCCCGAGCCCAACAGTGGGACGTATATGGGTTGAGATGATGATGATTCTGTTTATAAATAAAAGTATTTTTACGGATTTTATAGCGTTTGTATTTGAATTTTGATTGCCCGATGTTCAATCATCATCATTATTCCTATGTGGTAACGGAGTGAGAATACAGTTTAACACCAACTCAATTTCTGTCGGTTTCCCTTCCATTGTGGAGGAGTCCTTAGTCCAGCAGTGGGACTTACTACGATTATAAATGTTATTTATCATCATCATCGCAGCCCACATACGTCCCACTGTTGGGCTCGGGCCTCCTCCACAATCGGTGGGAATTTGACCTACTATACCATGCTGGTCAGACATGAGGGTATAGGGTTTCATTTCAAGTTTTCCTTGTCTTGCACAGATGTTATATGGATATTATATCCCTGAGTCGTCTTTTACGTCATTCACGGGCAAGATAGGGAGTGGTGAATTATACTCCGTCACCACACGGAAATGTGGAAATGCTATTACTAATATATAACAAAAAATCGTATTATCAGTCTCGTCTCTCTTACCTGCGGGTGTCGTAAAATAGTTCTAAGGGATTAGAATAAGATCGATCTAGCTAGGTTTTATTTCTAGAAAATGTTGTTTTGTCAGTGTTTTTAGCAAAACAATACAATGACATTAAATTTTAAAAGATTATCAATTCAAATTTCGCCGTCAACGTCAAGAATTATAGTAGCTCAGTTGGGATGTTGTCCAGTTTTCTTTTTGTTTTGGCATTCAAACAGCGTGGGATCGAATCTCGATGTTATTATTATTCTCTTTTTGTAACTTTTGATATTTTTTCATTATTTTATGTTTATTTTTTATTAATATATATCTAAATGAATTCGACAAAAATACAACAATAATATACCGAGCAAAGCTCGGTCAACCAGATATTAAGATTTATGTGAGAGGGGGAATACTCGAAATAAATAAACCTACCCGTCTGACCGGTTAATTTTCCTCCTATTGTGGATGAGGCTTGAGCCCAGCGATGGGACCTACATGAGCCGCAATGATGATAGATTATTGCAATGAATATATTAATAAATCCCACGTACCTATATATAACATGAATAATTTCGTTATTGCAAAATAATTCACGCCCGGCCGTGTTAATTTAACGCGCCGTGACCAGTAATATATTAATCTGACCCTTACCCTCGGGTACATGTTTGATGAAATCAAACAAAGGTCCAAGTCATCTACATTTTAATGAAATATATTATATTGTCTCTGCTTGTCGAACCGAATCCTTTAATCAATAATACCATTCGAAGTTTACGACTCTATTATACATATTATTGTAACGCTGACGAGCTTAAAGTTTGCTTAAATATGCTAATTTTAAGAACTAACTGTTCTGAAATAAGTAAAATTGAAAATTTTAAATAAACCCCTATACAAACTAAAATAATAAAAATGATTTTTTGTAAATAACAAATCGCCTTCTATAATGTAGCTAATGTAGATAAAATTTTAGACTTTTGTTGATTTTTCAAAAATCGCTTGTCCGATTTCGACCATTTGGAAAGAAACCCTTTCCAACAAAGAAAGAATCATCAAAATCGGTTCATAAACGACGAAGTCATCCGCGAACAAACATAAAAAAGCATATATACGGTCGAATTGAGAAACCTCCTCCTTTTTTGAAGCCGGTTAAAAAGTATTACGTATTATTCAACAGGAATTATCAATAATAATAATTATCATTTAACGATTATACTGGCACGCGTGAAGCGCTTAATCGAATACTTATTTTGGACATCATTTTGGAAAAGAGCTGATACTCATTAACTACTGGACCGATATTGACCAAACATAGTTAAGAACCACCAAAGGGAAACTGGCTTTCAAGTGAAAACAATCTTAATATTTTACGATAACCAGGGTAATACTGTGTGGTGAATTGTATTCTAATTCCGTCACCAAACGGACAATTGGTAGCTTCACAATACCAACAAACCTATTTTCTACTGTTAAGAAACTTCTGTTTTTATCTTGAACGTTCACGTTAAGTGAACGAAGTAGGTTTCACCGTGATATCTGAGCTTACGATACCCTAAGGACCGCATTTACTCCTAAACTTTTATACTGTGCATACAGAGCACATAATTTGACCTCGCGACTCGTGGAAATATATATCAAGAAACGAATTTACATGTTTCGTAAGAGAAATGTAAAACTGGTAAACCAATTTATACACAAAATTGTGTTAATAAAAATTTTCGATTCAACTTGCGTTTCGTTATTTTAAAATTCGAATTATGATTAAAATGTACATGTTATTATCACTTATATGATCTTAAATTTCAAATCTTGACGTACAAAGTCCGTTTCCGTTGTATATCTCCGAGTTATCCGCTTAGATTGTAAACTATTATCATCATCATTTCAGCCTATCGCCGTCCACTGCTGGACGTAGGCCTCCCTCATGTTACGCCACAAAGTGCGGTACTATGCCGCCTGCATCCAACGACGCCCAGCAACTTTCATCAGGTCGTCGGTCCACCTAGTTGGGTTCCTACACTGCGTTGTCCGATACGTGGTTACCACTCAAGAACCTTTCTTCCCCAGCGGTTTTCGATTCGTTGAGCGATGTGGCCTACCCATTGCCACTTCAGCATGCTAATTCTAAACTATACGATAAAACAAAGTCTGTGTCTATTGTCTGTCTCCACATACCCTTATATTTGTAAACTATACCATATCTTTCTTTCTTTCTTTCTATACAACGATTTTTCGTGATATCTTCACTATTATTCAGATAATTTCTTACATTGCATAATACATTCATATTACATTTATAGAAATATAACTAACGCTGAGCGAAGCGAGGGCGGGTTTGCTAGATAGGTATAAAATAAGCTGCTTAATATCGGTTGCCATAAAAAATATTCGAGAATGTTCAGTTGAAGAAAATGATAGGGAATCTGTGAAACGGAATTCTATGTAACGAGTAATATGATCTCAATTTATATACATTGAACTGTTGGGCTGGCGTCTCCTCCGTAGTGGGAAGGTACTTAGGAGAGGGTACCCAAAAGGGTATTCCGTCGGGCCGACCACTGAGGACAAGGAACTCGGCACCGGTGGTCGGCCCAAAGACAAAGGCGACGTGCTACGGGTGGATTATGGGGCCGCGCGCCATCCTTTCGTCGCCCCGGACGGAATGAACGGCGTGTGCGCTGACCAGCTGACCATAGCCCACCCAAAAAAAAAAGTGAGAAGGTACCTGATCTACAATGGGACGTGTCGAAATAGAGTTTTATATAAAGTTTGAATGCCCCTGGAGTGATGTTATCTCCATATTATGTTCCTTAATCATTTCACCAGTAAGTAAGGGGACTATGGTATACTTACTGCTTCACCATACGGAACGAGTAATGTAGGTTACTCTTATACAAATCAGCTTTCATTCGAGTCAATATCGAGTAAGTTATTGGCGTAATTCATAATACTAAGAATGCTAATAGCATTATTATTTTTATCATCTTAGCCCACTTATTAGGGCTATTGGGATTAATCCTCCACCACAATGGAAGGGAAATTCACCTATGCCGTGTATACGAGAGAGAAGAATCTGTCGTGTATAGGCGATTATCATTAGTTGTATAGGAATTATGAGTACTGGATTATGAATAATGAATTTTGAATACAATTAATATGGCATTGGAATTGTCTGGCAGCCTGCATGAGACTATTAGTTCAAGGACCTCTTGTGGAAATGTTTATTGCACCCCTAGGGAAATGTCATTTGTGAGAGGAGAGTTAAAGAGTACACTAATAAAAATGCTAAGTATATCACTGTATATTGATGGAAAACATATTATATAACATTACCCCTATCGGGATGGTACCCAGGTTACAAATATGATAGCTTACTACTACTTATCTAATAATACCTACAAGTCTATAAGTTGTCGGTTGTACACTACAAATTACACGTGGTCTTATCCACCACATTCACATGTTAATTTACTAAGCGAGAAAAAGTTCACTGCACTCGACACGTTTATACTAATTACTAATGAAGAACAAACAAGACGTCGACAAGGACTGCATCCCATGAGAAACACGTCCCGACGTGTACTGGACCTGGAAGTCCGCGGGGAAACGCGCGCCTTCAGGACGGCGCGTGTCGTTACCGCTTGGCGACTAGACGATGCGATCTCCGGCGTCCTTTCTTCGTCGTTGAATATGCAGATAAGCACAGTCTCAACCGGCCTGGTAATCCGTCATGCACCTCTATGAATGTAAGCGGAAGGGTGTGGCATCATGCTGGAGTGATAGACAGCGCAGCTGATGCAGCAAAGCTGGCCCATGACGTGGCATGTGGCCAAGAAAATAAATGTTCGACAGACTCACAGGTCATGAAGTCATTTGGAACAGGTTGCTAGTGTATAGGAAAAAAGGCGGCATACCAGCGCGTTGCAAGCGGCGCCATTACGAGAACCAGAAGAGAAGTATGAGATAAGCTCCGCACGCTCGGCGCGCGGGCTCCCACGTATTCTTACATGGCACGTCCGACCTCGCTCGATGACGGGATCCAATAGAGAGACACCATTACGATGCAACGTTTCCTGTCATGTTCATCAAAGATGGCATCATCCTCTTTCAAAAAGAAAGGTTCCTATTGGCCAGCTAGCCAAGCATAGACCAAAACCGATCCATAAACAAATGTTATTGTGAATTACACTTGGCGATGGAATTCTGTATTTTATAAAATAACTAGCAACCCGCCCTCGCTTCGCTTCGGTTATAGGTTATAGTCGTTTTACCCGCGTAGTTCCCGTTCCCGTGAGAATACCGGGATAAAATATAGCCTAGTTTACGCTCTGATATTATAGCTTTCCTTTGGTGAAAGAATTTTTGAAATCGGTCCAGCCGTTTTGAAGATTACCCGGAACAAACAGACAGACAGACAAAAATTTTTTAATTGCTATTTTAGGCATAGGTGTCGTGCAAATAACCGTGTGAGCATGAAAAAAGCCTATTATTTTGACATTACAAACAGACACTCCAATTTTATTTATTGGTATAGATATAACATTTCGTACGATTCGTAGATTTTTTTTTTAATTCATAGCTCGTCAAAATGACGGTCTATAACATTTTACTAGGACTACTTTTATTTATTGGTATAGATATAGATAAGATGATATGACATTGTGTGCTATTCAATCCATCTTCTACATATACACGAATACTAATTGATTTCAATAATTGATTCATGTTGTAGCGGATGCCATCTAGTAGCGTGAATGTGTAACTTATATAAAATATAATTGGTTTTATCAAATGACCTAGTGCCATCTATCGGCTCACTATAGAATTAAAATAAATTTATTATGTTAGACGGTTTTTTGAATGAATGTATGATAATAACATGCAGTGATATATTATATCACTACACCTACTATATGTTGGTCAGACGTGAAGGTATAGAGTTTTATGACGAGTTTTCCTTCTCTCGCATAAATGTTATCTGCATATCATAGCTGTTAGTTGGCTTTTACGACGCCCATGAGTAAGGCAGGGTAGTGGTGAATTGTATTTTTACTCCATCACCATATTGAAGGGAAGTATATCATCATCATTCAGCTTACGGTAGTCACACAAAGTGAGGTCCTGTGCCGCCTGCATCCAACGACGCCTAGCAACTTTCACAAGATCGTTGTCCACCTAGTTGGCGGAAGTCATCCTAGATTGTATCGTCCGATATGTGGTTACCACTTAAAAACCTTTCTTTCCCAGCGGTTGTCGGTTCGTCGAGCGATGTGGCCTGCCCATAGCCACTTCAGCGTGCTAATTCTTCGTGCTATGTCGGTTACACCCGTTCTTCTGCGGATTTCCGTATTTCGGATTCTATCTCGCAGAGTAATCCCGAGCATAACCCGCTCCATAGTACGCTGAGTGACTTTGAGCTTGGTTATGAGGCCTACATTTAGGGACCACGTTTCCGTTTCGTATGTCATCACTGGTAACATACACTGATTGTAGACTTGTGCTTTCAGACACTCAGGTATGTTGGAGTCCTCTTAAGTTTCCCGAACGCTGCCCAATAAATTATCATAATCATCATTTCAGCTCCATAATAGTAGGGTAATTGACCTACTATATCGCGGTGATCAGATGTGCTGGTATAGAATTTTCTTTCCAGTTTTTCTTCTCTTACATCGATGTTATATGCACATTTAATTCCTTAGTCATCTTTTACGACACTTACGCGTAAGAGTATTCGTACTCCGTTACCATACAGAGAAGTATATAGTCTCTATTAATTAATAAGCTTTTACATCACAGAGAGACTTTGCCAGCTTTGCGTGTTTAAAACTTCATTAGTACGTGTTCCGGTTATTATTATGTAAGCTAACTTCCTGTGAACTATTTCATAGAGTATACTAAACTTCTGCTACTGTACTTTAATATAGTTTGAAATATCGCAAAAGATCTTTGTATGTTATCCTAACTAATATTATGTATGCAAATGCGTTTGTTTGTTACACTTTCACGCCTAAACTATTTTTTTTGACAGATTATGGTGCGAACGCACGCTGTCCATCCCATTCGGCGTGCAGCGCGTGAATACATTTTTTTTTGGGGTGGGCTATGGTCAGCGCTCCCGCCGCCCGGCTCCGTCCAGGGCGACTACGGGGCCGCGAGCCGCTCCATAACACACCGTAGTCCGTCATCTTCGTCATTGGGCTGATCACCGGTATCAAGTCCCTTGTCCTCCGTGGTCGACCTGACAGAATATCTTGTGGGGTACCCTTTTTTCTCGACGTCCCCTTACCTTACCAAAACCACAGCGGTCCCTTCTGCACTTTTACGGGGTGCCGGAGAGATCGTCTGATAACATTCTATCCCCGACACCCCAACGCTTGGCCCCAGCGCATAGCGGCGTCTCCTCCTCCCTGGTCGTCACCGGCGGAGCGAGTCAGCGGACGCAAGCACCTCGCGTGCCCGCTCTGCGGCCTCCTTCCTTGACCAACAGTTGTCGCTGCCGAGCATCTTGGAGATGATGTTCGGTAACGACAGGTCTGTTATTCCCAGTTCCGTTGACAGGACGTGGCGCTGAGGCCCCCAGGCGGGGCATACTTCCGCGCCGCATATTAGCGCGCCACACTCATGATATCCTGGGGCCTCTTCTCTTACAATTTTGTGCACGTACTTACCGAAGACCCCATGTCCGGTAAGCACCTGCACCATCCTAAATGTAAGGCTGCCGTGCCTTCTCCTGTGCCAGCGGTGGAGATGTGGCGCAACCGCCTCCACAGTCCCCCGCTCTGCTACGGGGGACTCTAGATATTCACTCCAGTTTGTTACTGCGCTTCGTTCGGTGAGCGAGAGAACCGGAATCCCAAATTTCTGAGGGTGTTTGCGTGTGGTGGGTTTTAGTGATGCGTTTAGTAGCATCATGGCATAGCATTAGCAGCATGGCCGTGTGGCGACGGTTTGAGAATACATGTGTCGCCACCCCTTACTTGCCCGTGGGAGTCGTAAAAATCGGCTGAGGGTTCACCAGGAGAGTGGGCAGCAGCTCTCTCCTGGGAAACGTAAAACATCCATACTGCGATCGCCAACCCGCCTGCCAAGCGTGGCGATTACGGCAATATCCCCTTTTTTAAAAATGGCGTACAACAAAAAAATGGCCCCCAGTCACGGCGGCTCCGGTACCCTACGGGCTCATTTTGGTGGCGGGCCCAGTAGTGGTGGAGCGGGGGGTGCGAGGAATCTCCGGCAGCGATCCGGCTACCAACAAAAACGACCCTTGGCCCTGGTAACACACAACATTCGGACACTCAGGACTGACGAGAGGGTCATCGAGCTGGAAGAGGAATTGAGCAAAATCCGCTGGGACATTGTAGGATTATCAGAAGTGCGAAGAGAGGGCGAGGGCACGATAATCCTCCAGTCTGGAAACTTGCTCTTCTACCGGGAGGGCGATCACCCGTCCCAAGGTGGTATAGGGTTTATCGTTCGTAAGTCTCTCATAGACAACGTGGAGAGGATCGAGAGTGTGTCGACAAGGGTAGCGTACCTTATACTCAGAATTACCAAGAGGTATTCGCTGAAGGTTATACAGGTATACGCACCGACCTCGACATACTCCGACGACGAAGTGGAGGCATTTTACGAGGACATCTCGAAAGCCATACACGCGTCCAAAACCCACTTCACGGTGGTTATGGGAGACTTTAACGCGAAAATAGGTAAAGGGAGTGATGATGAGTTGAGAGTGGGGAAACATGGATATGGACAGAGAAACCAGAGGGGCCAGAAACTGGCTGATTTTCTGGAGAAGGAAAGCCTCTTTATGATGAATTCTTTCTTCAGGAAGCAGCCACAAAGGAAATGGACCTGGATTAGCCCCGATGGTTCAACAAAAAATGAGATAGACTTCATCTTGTCAGACAAACGACAGATATTCAATGATGTCTCAGTGATCAGCAGAATTAAAACTGGGAGCGATCACCGGATGGTACGAGGCACATTGAATATCCATACAAAAGTCGAGCGGTCACGCTTGATGAAGTCTACACTCCGACCTACATCTGTCCAATACCAGAACCTCGAAAACTTTCAACTCGAACTACATAATCGCTTCCAATGTCTGGACGAGTGCGAATCTCCGAACGATATGAACAACAGGTTCGTGGAAACTGTCCACGCGGTTGGGTCGAAATTTTTCAAGGCTCACCGCGTTAATAGACCTAAAAAACTTTCTGACCAGACTCTCGAGCTCATGGAGCGGAGAAAAGAGATGACGGTGCAGTCTGCAGCCGATTGGTCCAAACATAGGCAGCTAAATAGACAGATCTCCAGGTCTGTGCGTCGCGATATTCGCCGATTTAATACGTTCCGTATTAAAGAAGCGATAGAGCGGAATCGTGGCTCGAAAGTGTTCGCACAAGATCTGTCTATTGGGAAAAGCCAAATGACTAAGCTGAAGACCGATGACGGCACTGTCATTTCATCCCAAAGTGAGATCTTGGGAGAGGTCGAAAGGTTCTATGGACAGTTATACAAATCATCCCGAAATCCTGTTGTCGGCTTGGTCCAAGATCCCAGATCCAAGCTAACTCGGCACTATACCGAAGAAATCCCGGACATCAGCTTGTACGAGATCAGAATGGCTCTCAAACAACTACGTAACGGTAAGGCACCGGGAGATGACGGAATTACGGCAGAGCTTTTGAAGGCGGGCGGCAAGCCGGTATTAATAGCCCTTCAGAAGCTATTTAATTCCGTTATCCTCGGGGGCGACGTTCCAGAGTCGTGGACCAGGAGTGTGGTGGTGCTGTTCTTCAAGAAGGGTGACAAAGCTCTTTTAAAGAACTACAGACCCATCTCACTCCTGAGCCATGTTTATAAGTTGTTTTCGAGGGTCATTACCAATCGACTCACGCGCAAGCTCGATGACTTCCAGCCGCCCGAACAAGCCGGCTTCCGAAAAGGCTATAGCACCATAGACCATATCCTCACGCTTCGGCAGATTATACAAAAGACCGAGGAGTATAATCGGCCCCTGTGCTTAGCGTTTGTGGACTATGAGAAAGCCTTTGATTCAGTCGAAACTTGGGCGGTGCTGCAGTCCCTTCAGCGGTGCCAAATCGACCATCGCTATATCGAAGTGCTGAAGTGTTTGTATAGGAACGCCACAATGTCAGTCCGTATCCGGGATAAGAGTACGAAACCGATCCAGTTGCAGAAAGGCGTGAGACAGGGAGATGTCATCTCTCCGAAACTGTTCACCACTGCACTGGAAGATGTCTTCAAGCTCTTAGACTGGACTGGACTCGGCATCAACATTAACGGCGAATACATCACTCACCTTCGATTCGCAGACGATATCGTCGTTATGGCAGAATCCATGGAGGACCTTGGCACTATGCTCAATGATCTCAGCAGGGTATCCCAACTAGTGGGTCTACGAATGAACATGGACAAGACGAAAGTCATGTCAAATACCCATGTCATTCCTGTACCGGTCCTAGTTGGCAATGCGATTCTCGAAGTTGTCAATCACTATGTTTACCTAGGACAAACAGTCCAGTTAGGTAGATCCAATTTCGAGAAAGAGATCAGCCGACGAATCCAACTCGGTTGGGCAGCGTTCGGGAAACTTAAGAGGATCTTCTCGTCCAACATACCTCAGTGTCTGAAAACACAGGTCTACGACCAGTGTGTGTTACCAGTGATGACTTACGGCACGGAAACGTGGTCCCTAAATGTAGGCCTCATATCAAGGCTCAAAGTCGCTCAGCGTGCTATGGAACGGGCTATGCTCGGGATTTCTCTGCGAGATAGAATCCGGAATACAGAAATCCGCAGAAGAACGGGTGTAACCGACATAGCACGAAGAATTAGCACGCTGAAGTGGCAATGGGCAGGCCACATCGCTCGACGAACCGACAACCGCTGGGGAAGAAAGGTTCTCGAGTGGCGACCACGCATCGGACGACGCAGTGTAGGACGCCCCCCCACTAGGTGGACCGACGACCTAGTGAAAGTTGCTGGGCGTCGTTGGATGCAGGCGGCACAGGACCGCACATTGTGGCGCAATATGAGGGAGGCCTACGTCCAGCAGTGGACGGCAATAGGCTGAAATGATGAAATGATGATTAGTAGCATCGAATCTCATTGCACGTATTCATACCTCCCTCTTTATACATTCATACATTCATGCTCCCTTCACTTTCTTTGTGGTAGGCAGCTGCCTTGGAAAGGTCCATGAGTGAGAGCAACATTTACTAGTAGTGGGTCGTCGACGATTTTACAGTCGACGCAACGAGACCGTTTATCGTCGATGGTAAACTAGTTGAATAAACAGTCTAATTTTCGACTAGTTTACGTCGTAGACGCTTAGACAAGACGAGACGTTTAGTTTATATTATGACGTACGTTGATCGTCCATTGGTAAAGGACAACGAAACTTCAACGAATTTTATTAGACAACAGTTTCATTGTACAATATACATTGACGCTTCAATATGTAATGATAGTCCCATCACATGATAGCAGAGTTCAATGAATTGCAATCAATCTATCTATGCGTTATGATTTCGACTCGACTCACGCCTACGGGCGGTGACGTTTGCGGGGCGGGTAAAAAGCGAAGCGAGCCGTGCGAGCGCGCGCGCATCTCGTTTTTCAAGTTCGGGCCGATTCGGGCGCTTTCGAATAGTCGCAAGTCGTCGCGTTCGTGTCATTCGTTGATACGACGACCGTTTCGCGAAGCCGTTCATACGTAAACATGTTTATCAGTCAACTATAAACTGGTTTATTAGTTCACGGCAAAGAAACAGTCGAAAAAAACTGTTCGTTTATTCAACGACCACCACTAACATTTACCATCAGGTGTACTGTTTGCTCGTTTGCCACCGATTGTGATAAAAAAAGATGTTATATGCATATTTAATCCCTTAGTCACCTTTTACGACATTCACATGCAAGAGAGGAGGTTATTCAATTATATTCTTACTCCAGCATCACACGGCGAAGTATATGGTCTCCATTAATAAATAAGCTTTTACATCACAGAGAGACTTTGCCAGCTTTGCGTGTTTAAAACTTCGTTAGTACGTGTTCCGGTTATTATTGTTTAAGCTAACTTCCTGTGAACTATTACATAGAGTACACTAAACTTCTGCTACTGTACTTTAATATAGTTTGATATATCGCAACAGATCTTTGTATGTTATCCTAACTAATATTATGTATGCGAATGCGTTTGTTTGTTACACTTTCACGCCTAAACTACTTCTTTTTTTGGCAGATTATGGTGCGGACGCACGCTGTCCATCCCATCCGGGGTGACGGGAGTGCAGCGCGTGAATCCATATTTTTTGGGGGTTGGCTATGGTCAGCGATCCCGACACCTGGCTCCGTCCGGGGCGACTAAGGGGCGGCGAGCGGCCTCATAACACACCGTAGCCCGTCGCCTTCGTCGTTGGGCTGACTACCGGTACCAAGTTCCTTGTCTTCCGTGGTAGGGCCGATGGAATACCCTGTGGGGTACTCTTTCCTCTCGACGTCCCCTTCCCGGGACGTCGTTGGCCGTCGCGCTGTCAGTCTCTCTACGGATGACGGACTAATCCCTGGTTCAGTCAAGCGCGTGACCCCATAACCCGCTGTATTCAATGATGGGTAAGAATACAATTCACCATCCCCTCTGTTACCCGTGGGTGTTGTAAAAGAAGTCTAAGGGATATAATATGCTATAATATATAATAATAACATCTATCCAAGAGAAGAAAAACTCGACATAAAACCCTATACCAACACGTTTTACCAGTGTGGGTTAATATTCCCCCTATAGTAGGTTAATATTCCTCTCAGTGTGGAGGAAGCTTGAGCCCAACTACGGGATTTAGTCGTCTTTTTTGGACTGAGATAATGATGATAATGAAAGATCTTCATAATTTTAACTTTTAATAATGAATTGTGGAAGAATCTTGTTAGACTAGATATTCGATCACTATAAAATTGGCTACAATAAAGATTAAGATAGATTAGTATAACGAGCTTTTCAATTTCTATTACACTAAACCATTTTTATAGTCGAAAGTTTATTGACGGCCGCCCGAAATTCATTCACTTAATAATTTACATAGTAATTGTTTGTGGCTTACGAAAATGTCTTCAAAATATCTATCTACACAATTTGCTTGGAGTAATATCTCATCTATAGAATAACTAATCCATGTGATTACGGAGTAAGAATAGATAAAAACAGTGCAAAAAAAGACGTCAAGTTGAAATATGCAGGTAACATGTATATTTGCATCAGATGGAAGAGAAGGAAATCTCGATACAAAACCCTATCCCAACACGTCTTACCAGCGTAGGCAATTCCGCTTCCATTTAGGAGGAAGTCTGAGCGCAACAGTGGGACTTCTGTGAATATAAGAACAACTAAAATTTTAATTTGCAATTGTTATTATTCAATATTTCGCTGACCATTGCTGTATGTAAGCCAACGATAGGTTGGCGATCGCAGGATTTTATACGTTTCACAGGAGAGCGTTGTCCATTCTACTATTACCTTTTTTGTGTCATGTTTCGACACGCCCCGCCTAATCCGTTCATAGCGAAGGAAGGATGGTACCCGTTCATGAGTTAAGCAGCCATCACTCACCTCAACCACCTTAAAGGAACCTCCTTGAGAGCTAGGTCTATCTAAAGTATTAAATACATAACTTTTTTCTTTAGCTTATTTTTAATATTATTTTTAGAATATTCGGATGTTTGTTACTCAATTACACGTAAACCGTTGACCAGATTTGGATGAAAATACATACTCTATCTACATATATACGAATTTTCATCCATATTTCGTAATCTAATCGCTGACAATGCACTGGTGCAAGAGCTTATTTTCTGGGCGTGCTATAGTCTGGATGGACGTCGATCCGTCCGACCACTGTTGACAGTTGTCTGTCTACAGCCGCGGGCCGGCCTGTCCGAGGTAGTACCACACTGAGTAGAAAATGAACGTTCGAGTAGTAGCAATTTGTTACTGCGCTTCGCTCAGTGAGCGAGAGAGACGGAAGCGCAACTTTCTGAGAGTGTTTGCATGTGGTGGGTTCTAATATCACCGAACCTCATTGCATTCACATTCCCTTCACTTTCTTCACGGTAGGCAGCCGCCTAGTAAAGGTCCTTTGCAGGTGTACTGTTTGACCGTTTGCCACCGTTTGAAATAATAAAAAAAAATTAAAAACAAAACCTACTCTAATCTCTCCCCATCGCTATTGAATTGACCACTGCTACTTATCCTTGACCTTGCTGGCTTCTCATGATATTCTAAACGATTTTTATATCTCCCACGGGCAAGTAAAGCTTTGGCGATAACTGTATCTTTATCTAGTCGCCGTAAAGGGTATCTAAAAAGAAATCTGTATACGTAATCTTAAATTTTCAGCTTGTGTTTTCGCATGCAAATTTTCTTATCTTTCCCCGCTTTACTAAGCTGTAAATATATCGACCGACGGATTATGCAGGCTCATTAGTTGTGTGGCATTTTTATGTTAGATTGTATAAGTAAATGTTTATAAAAACATTTCTTCTTTAAAACTTTATTTTATAGGACCACAATCGTCATCTTAGCCCACATAAGTCCTACTAATGGTCTTGGCTACTGCCACAATTGGAGGCATATTCATATGCAATATCACGATAGTTAAACTTGTTGGCATAGGATTTCATGTCAAGTTTTGGTTCTGTTGCATAGATGTAGGGAGATGTAGCAGGTCAATTTCTCTTCTATTGTGGAAGAGGCTCGAGCCCAGCAGTAGCGTATATGAGCTGTGATGATGATGATGATTAATATAAGTTCATAAACAACGGAAAACTCAACATCATATAGGATGTAAAAATTTAAAAAGCTATAAAGAGTATAATATCTAACTATAAAGAATATATAAGCGATTCTAAACAAAGTAACATATAGGCAATTTGTTTCCATTTATACCGCAAAAATACAATGACATTATCTATTTGGGCAGTTCAATAAATTACTTGTACGATGTAATGTGCGGTCGACAATATTTATGAAAGGAAATAGCCCTCGAAAATCTTTTTAGTGAGATATTCGTGAGACCCCTCTACTACCTTACATAGCTTATGTCTTAAAAAGCCATTGCAAGAATATCTATCTATATCTGTGGGTAATAGATTTTATAAAAATAAATTACAATCACATTTAGATATTTTTGGTTTCTGTAGCTTCGGCTTGGTATTTATTAGTTGGACGATCAGCTTCTTTGCAAGCTATCACCAACAGTGGCAGATGAGCAGAGAGCATACTTAATAGGTGTATATGGACTTTTACAAAATCAGTGGCACAGCCAGCCCGCCGTTTACCTCAAAGAATGTGCTCTCCTGAAACCACGTTTAAAGAAGGACATGTCATAGCGCACTAGAAACACAGCAGCAGGTAGCTCATTCCAGAGCCTGGATATAAAGAAGAAAATCGCATTTATGATACATCATCATTCATCATTGCAGCCCACGTACGTCCCACTGTTGGACTGGGGCCTTCTCCACAATGGGAGGGAATTTGACCTACTATACCATGCTGGTCAGACATGTTGGTATAGGGTTTCATTTCGAGTTTTCCTTCTCTTGCACAGATCTTATGTGCATATTATATCCCTCAGTCGTCTTGTACGACATCCACGAGCAAGATAGGGAGTGGTGAATTGTATTCTTACTCCGTCACCACACGGGAAACATGATTTATGATACAAGTAGAGTTTTATTTTAAGATTGTATTTTATGCCCCTTATCTTAATGGGCGTAGAATAGTATAGTTGAAGTGTGTAGACCCTTTCTTTCCCGTGGGAGGAAGACAAAGGCTCAGTTATCCTAAGAATTCTGTATTTAGAAAAGAAACAATTATAAAACAATATATTTTTTTCATATTGAATCGGTTTCTTTTTGTACTGGCTGTAAATTTGTATCAAACTGTGGATCAAAATTTAATAACTAATTCTGTGGCGGGTAAATATATATCTCTACTAGCTGACCCAACAGACGTTGTTTTGTTCAAATAAGCGCTACCTACCGGGTCCAATTGTGAATCTAAACCATCCTCAAATATATAACAGATTGCCAGCGACATTTACTTCGGCTGCTACGCTAACAGCGTTTAAAACTAAACTCAGGCGCTGGCTCACTCAAAATGCCTTTTATATGATTGACTAATTAATAAATAGGTCAATTATCAATTGTGAATAACTATTTTTTATTCATTTTTCCTTTTATTTTTATAAAATGCTAAATTATTGTAATGACATTGTCATTTACATACACAATTATGTAATCAGAACAGTTTTGACTTGTAATCTTGTATATTAGCAATAAAAATGTTTATCCTGTTTATCCTCGAATCCCTATGCAACGAACATGCAATAAAAAAATTCATCAACGTCCTTGCAGCCGTTTAGGAGGAGTTCAGTGACATACACACGTACACAAGAAATTTATATATAAAGATAATAACGACGACTTAAGATGATCTTGGACATGAGACATCTTAGTCCGCCCGCGACCATTAACGCTGAAAAGTATTCGAAACGTTAGGCAATCAAAAATCAAAATACTAACGAAATAAAATCTATAAAAATAGTTTTATTCATAAAGAAACAATTGTTGAATTGCTACTCCATTATTTTTTATTTTATTGCACGTATAACATTTGATGTTAGTGCTCGTCAAATTGCAGTATTGGAGTAATTTTCCTTATTTGCCGTAAGTATTCTTTTCCATTTTGTAAAGTGCCTACTCACTTATCTACTTCAAAATAATAGGGCTTTATTGATTGACTTGACAGACCCTTACAGTTTCTACTCGAACGTTAGCATACTTTCAATTGACATCTTATGAAAATGTTTCTTTTTAGACATTTACCAAAAACCTACAAAAATATTTTAAATCTTAATCACACCCGATTTGTAATGAAATAAAATTATTCAGACATCTATTAAAACATATTCAAACATAACACCGTGTGATGACGGAGTAAGAATACAATCCACCATTCCCGTCCATCTTGTCCGTGGATGTCGTAAAAGACTATTAACATAATAAAGACCACCGTGGGAGGGAAATTGACCGACTATACCACGCTGGTCAGACGTGTTGGTATAGAGTTTTGTTTCGAGTTTTTCTTCTCTTGCATAGATATTATATGCATATTATTTCCCTTAGTCGTCTTTTATGACACCCACGGACAAGCGAGGGGGTGGTGAATTGTATTCTTACTCCGTCACTACAGGGCAAATTTGTTATATCGTTTTAAAATATTTTTTCGTGTGGTGACGGAGTGGAGTATTCACCACTCCCTCTCTTGCTCGTGCGTGTCGTAAAAGACGACTAAGGGATATAATAAGCAGATAACATCAACGCAAGAGAAGAAAAACTCGAAATTAAAGCATATGGAAATACGTCTAACCAAGAAGTTAAAAAAATGGATTTTTATATATTTTTAAAATGATTTTAAATAATTATAACCATAAAAATATTTCCGTTTGGTGACGGAGTAAGAAAACAATTCATGCCTTCTTTTGCTCGTGTTGTAAAAAACGACTAAGGGATAGATATGCATATAACACAACAACATAAGGAAACCTTAAAATGAAATCCTATTCCAACAGGTCCGTCCAGCGTGGTATAATAAAGCAATTTCTCTCCTATTGTGAAGATGATTCAAGCCCAACAGTGGGACGCATATTAATGTTAATGATGAAATTATCGTGCAACCTTATTGAGATAATATATCTCAAAGGCATATTTTAACGTATGAAATTTGACTTTCATCCTATAAGCAGATAGGTGAAGGTCGCTCTTATTGAGCTCCACCATAATTGGTGGCTTGTTACACAAAATCTCGTAAATACATTCTCGAGTCTTATATATATATATATTTCAAAATAATGAGGCCACATACAAAGTATTGTGCTCATTATATCATATAAATTTTATTCGAAAACTCAAGTTATACTCTCAAAGTAATTTATTCTAATTCTCTTTTGGGTACAAAGAGGTTTATTTGAAATACAACCTGGCTATAGCTTATGTCGCTCAAAGGCTTCTAAGTACGCTTAGCTCTGAATATAAGCCTTAAACAATAGAGTTTATTAAACGTTTTATTATTTTTATATCATCGTTCTTGAACACGAATAGTGGCAGTATCTATTATAAAGTGAAACGATAACAGACTTCCCGCATTTTCGTGTCGTGACGCGAATGAATAATTCTGTAAGATTGAACTTATCACATAAAGATAAGAATAATTTTAAAGAGAATTTCCCGCCTCAGACGTGCTTCGTGACTCATGAGCCGTGTTAAATTTAATTCAGAATGATAAAGAGATGTCGACATTTCATTTATAGTATATATAGAACGCAATAATATACTTTCATAATTCCCTGTGGTGACAGAGTAAGTACGGAGTAAGTGTGCAAAGTTTTGAATTAATTCAACGTTTAGTAGGGGATGAAAATCACGTTAAAAATGCCATTAGATAAAAACAAAGTGAATATGAGTATTTAAAAAATAATAATATCGATTATTTGATAAGTAGATCATATAATTATATGTATGAAATATGTTTACCGTCGCTCTTTACGATCAAAGGAAATAAAAGACGTCACCGATGATGCTTCAATCTCCTTGTCACAATATATTTAGTTAGAATTAAGCAAAAATGTTTGCGAATGACAATAAGGAAATTAATGTTTTCGTCCGTGTTTTAATGAAGTAATATCGGAGGATGATTGTTATGGGTAAATGCTTTGAATATTTACATTAATACTGGTTTTTGGTTGCGACTTTGGCCGCGTCAAAATCTTGCGTTACAGAAGCAGACAAAGAAAGTTGTAGAGGTTGTTCACGGTACTTATATTCATTGTGCAAACTAAGTCGCCTATAGATTGTATTGTATAAAGAGAGTAACGTGCATATGTTATTACTTTTTAATTCCATATGAGATCTAGTAAAGGGATCAACATAAAATTTAATCCTATTTTATTCTCTCTACTTTTCACCCTTAGTGGGTGAAAATTAATAAATGCTGGAACACGAGTTTATAGAAATAAACTTTAAATATTGTACAGTAAATATGGAAGTCTCTACTGTATAATATTTTGCTTAACTCGTTCCATACAAACTTTGCCAATGTGTTTCATGTCTGTTGGGCTTGAATTTCGTAAAAGCATTTTTTCTTCTTTAAAAGAAACTGCTGCCAAAATTTCATGATTGGAGTTACAACAATTTCGGCGCCGCGTTAATGAATCATTTCTACAATTGATTATATATTACTAGCTGACCCAACAGACGTTGTTCTGTTCAAATAAAATAAACGGAATTCTCCTTGAAATTGACAGCAGTAATAGGGACTGACCGAATGTAGCGCCATTTGCCAGGCTGATTTGTGAATTTAAATGATCCAAGCCCCACTTGAATGCATTCACAAAAATTCATTCAAATCCATCCAGCCGTTTAGTTGCAGTATAGATAAATAACCTAGATACTCAGTCGTTAAGTGTTCTTAAATTCTCTGATTTTCTGCGCAACTTTCTTACTTTTTTTGCCGTAAAAGCCTTTTACAAAGTATTAGAAAAATTAAAAAGAAAGATGGACGAAACCGGCGAAGTCGTTCTCGAGTTATGTTATTGTCCTGCCCAAACAGCGTCACCTACCGGGTCCAATTGTAAATCTAAACCATTGTAGCGAGCGTGGACTGTATTTGTGGTTTGTTGCTGATCTTGGATGCGTGAAAGAAACTCTGTAGACTCGTAAAGACGGATTTATTCGTAGAGCACAAACAGTTGCAAACTTCTATGGCGGCAGAGAGAGAGTGTTACCATACATGCTTAATATAATACTAAAAATAAATGTTGGAGTTGCCAACAACCATCCTCGAATCCCCTTGAACACACACAAAAAATTTCGTCAACAACATCGGTCCAGCCGTTTAGGAGGAGTTCAGTGACATACACACGTATGCTAGAAATTTATATATAAGATAGGGATTATAAAGCTACAAATTCTTTTTTTCCATAGATTTTATTGCCTACAACTTGCTGGATGATACCTAAAAATTACTGCTTATAAATTTCAGAAATAACAGGGATATATTCAAACTACAGCCCGTAGGCGAAAGAACGAAGCACGGTAGCAAACTCAGACGTTTTTTTTTTTTTTTTTTATAATTTTAAGACAACACCATGCACTAAGGAAATAATCCTTGTATTGCTGGGAACTTTACAAACATATAATTAACGGACACAAATTACATCCAGACTCAGAACAACAAGTTGTGGATCACACAAGGTGTTGTCCCGCGTGGGATTCGAACCCCCGACACTGGCGTTGTAAGTCGCTATGTTAACCACTACGCCATCTGTGCAGTTTAGTTTCTTTGCGAGAGTATGAATCCTAGACAAATCGACCCACTTATATATGTAAACGGGTAACTGTATTTAATGTGTAGTAAATTTATTTCTCACTTGATTGTAAAATTATTTTATTTGTAAGTCATTGGTTTTAATAAAGCGATGGTACGCTAATGAAAATTCACTCTTGAAACGTAAAAACATACGTAATCAGCATCTTATTACATATTTAATGTACTTCCATTGGATTATATTACATATGAGACCATAAATATTACATAAAGACGTCAAAATACGAAAAAGGTCGAATATAATTAAGAACGTAACGAGAGTTCATGTTAAAATTCAATTAATGAATTTTGATATATTTGTTAATAAATTTGTAATTTTGTACTGCATGAAGGCCGTCCATAGAGAAATTTAATAATGATAACGGCCTTAGATTAATCAACTCCGTTTATGCGATCTTGTTATTATAACAACAGTTATTAAACAGATATTGTTCTTTAATTTTTTTATGGTTCCGTACACAAAGGGTAAAAAGGGAACCTATTACTAAGACTTCGTTGTCTGTCCGTCCGTCTGTCCGCCCGTCTGTCTGTCACCAGGCTGTATCTCAAAAACCGCGATAGCTAGACAGTTGAAATTTTCACAAATTATATATTTCTGTTGCCGCTATAACAACAAATACTAGAAACAATATAAAATAAATATTTAAGGGGCGTTCCCATACAATGAACGCGTTTTTTTTGTCCTTTCTATAGATAATAATACGCAACCCTTTGTGCGCGCCTCCGACTCGCACTTAGCCGATTTTTTCTTTTTATTGCTGTTGATGGTAAGCGAAGTAAACAGCACACTTGACGGTAAGTGTTACTATCGCTCAAGGACTTTTGCTAGGCCTCCGCCTACCATGAAGAAAGTGTCAATGCGTGCAATGAAGTTCAACGATAGTAAAGGCATTACTAAAACTCACTACACGCCAACACCCTCAGAAAATTGGGCTGTCGGCTTTCTCGCACGGAACGTTTAATAAATAATATTGTAAGATAGATAAAAACGTGTGCAATAACGATGACTTATTAAGATGTGATTATACGCGTGTTGACGGAGTAAGAATACAATTCACCACTCCCTATCTTGCGCATGGATGTCGTAAAAGACGACTATGGGATATAATACGCATTTAATATCTATTTAAGAGAAGGAAAACTTGAAATGAAACCCTAGAAAAAAGAGTACATATTGAGTTGACCTCCTTTCCGTGTGGTGACGGAGTAAGAAATCAATTCACTACTCCCTAACTTGCCCGTGGGTGTCGTAAAACGACGACTAGGGAATATAATATGCATGTACCATCTGTATAAGAGAAGAAAAACTCGAAATAAA
Source organism: Lymantria dispar (assembly GCA_032191425.1). NCBI lineage: Eukaryota > Metazoa > Arthropoda > Insecta > Lepidoptera > Erebidae > Lymantria > Lymantria dispar. The sequence continues at coordinate 2,754,100 of CM063449.1, forward strand.
ACCCTATACCTGTCTGGTATAGTAAGGTCAATTGTCATCCTATTTACGAGGAGGCCCGAGTCTCACAGTGGGACTTATGTGGGCTGCGATGATGTATAAATAGGCGTTATTTGGCGTAAATAAAATTTAGAATTGTAATACATCTTTAAGGAATTCCAGTCAATAATGTAACAGCAACGAATACTATCAACCTTTAAATTTCTCGTAAAATATTACTAAGACCTCTACATCGACCTGAGCCAACTGAACTGCGGCGTTCCTTAATTACATTCCTAAGGAGGTTTGACGTCAGATAAGCGGCCGGTTATTAAACTATCACCAATAAGTTTTGCAATAACTATAGGGACACTAAAAAGTACTTATACTTTTGGTATCGACAACTTTTTATACTCTCGATACTTTGTATTCGATACTTTTACTCAATAAGTCCTTTTTGGCAGGTATAAAAATTGATTATACGTTATCACTTCCTCTTAGGATTAAAAAAAAGCTTATCGCAATCCCGTAATGAACATATCTAACAGGCTCTATGAAAAGTACTCGATACTTTGAAATATCGATACTTTTATGAGTACGATATTTTTTTAACACGTTTTTATTAGTTTTGCCTGTATGTATGTATTCTATGTATGTAACGGAATCTTTAAACGTCATTTTGCCCCACTTTAAACGAACAGATTTTATTTAAACTTTGCACACTCGTCAAAGGCATATGACAATGTAATAATTCGATGAAAATAACCGACTATCCTGATTAGATTCGTCAGGATTTATACATTTCTAATTGTATCCTTTGCATAAGAGCAAGAGAGATAGAACTAGTGTGTAAACTACGCATGCGCGAAATTCTAAACTTCTATGATTCAGGCTGTCACAGTACTTATGAATCGATACTTTCTATTCGATTCCGTGTCCCTAAATTTGTACAATGCCAGAAGAGTACATATTACATCGATCCCAAGTAATTGATATAAGAGCAGGCGTAGATGATGAATGTAACTCAAAAAAATCATGAAGATCTATATTTTTTTTGGTAAATTCTTGATTGAAAACATTGCAGCTGTTGTTCCAATCATCACTAACAAATATAGTAGGTAATCGTATTTAATAGAGGGGGGAGACCTCTCTGAAAAGTTATTAAAATTAGCCTATAAAGCAACTAATTAATCTGCAGAGTTTCGTTATATGATTTACATATCGTTGGTTTGCGAGAATATCAACGTAATTCAAATAATGTCAAATTGGATATTGTATACCAAATGATCCTTAATATCTAAAATCCTTGATATTTTATCGTGAACAGAGAAATTTGCCTTTAATCAGTACAATCACAACCTCAATAAATCATCTAAATATTATGCATGCATGCAAATAGTATATATTAAAACATTTATAAAAAATAAATAAATTGCCCCTCCCTAAAATCAGTAATTTTTATTTGCGTTGCTATTCTCTTTTTTTTGTGTGTGACTTAGTTGTTAGCCTCAGATGGCTATGCCAACTTTACCCGGAATGTTGGGTGAGCGCTGAGGGCTCTCAACCCGAACGTCGCTATTCTCTTTTTTTTTTTTTTTTTTGTGTGTGTATTTAGCTGTTGGTCGCAGATGACCTTGACAGCTTAACGCGGGCAATGGGCGAGCGGAAGGCTCTCAACCCGGTAAGTAAGTTAAGCGAACATTGCCCGAGGGCTCCCCCTGTGGGGAACGGACCTCGGCTCGGGGCGTCGCTGAAAGCAAAGTGGGCGTGGCCACGTTTAGGTTAATGATTTTTACGCGGCGCGGTTTTCGACCTCGTCGGCGAGGCCGATACCGCGGAGTTTTATGTGTTATCGCTGCGCGAGCTGTGTAGGCCCTTTCTTGGGCGATCGTAATGGCATCATCCCCTTCTTCAAGGAGATGACGGGGTCGTCGGACCGCGGATATTTTTGAGGGGACGTAGTTTACCGCCCCAACCACTAGTGGATTGGGGTGAGTCGTGGCAGAGTCAAAATAGCGCTGGGAGCAACGCTTCATATACTGCCTGATGGTCGGCAATTCGAGGTCGATGTGTAGATCGACATTACGAACGAACCACGGTGCTCCCGTTGCCCGTTGCATGAATCTATTTTAATCGCTATTCTCGCAAACCAGCGATATATATATTAGTGGCTAGCCCAACAGCAATGGAGAGGGGATACAGTCGGTTATGGGGTCGTACGCCGGCCCTTCGTCGTCCCGCACGGAGTAGGCAGGGGGTATCACAAAAAGAAAGGATAGAAAACGCCATAGGATATTTTTTATCCAAAAGGAATCACTATTCCTAAGGGATAGAAAAATTATTGACCAGATTTACGTTTATTCAGCATTATTTGATGTCAACTCAATCATTCATCATCATCATCATTTCAGCTCATATACGTCACACTGATGGGCTCGAGCCTCCTTCACAACAGGAGGAAAATTGACCTTACTATACTATTTTTTTTATGGGTGGGCTATGGCAAGCGCACACGCGGTCCATTCTGTCCAGGGCGATGGAAGGACGACGCGCGGAACTATAGCCCACCCGTACCCACGTCGCCTTTGTCGTTGGGCTGACCACCGGAGCAGGGTGACTTGTCGTCAGTGGTCGGCCCGACGGAATGCCCTTTCGGGTACCCTCACCACCTTACTATACCATGCTGGTCAAACAGATTGGTATAGGGTTTTATTTCGAGTTTTTCTTCTCTTATGCAGATTTCGACGACACCCACGGGCAAGAGAGGGAGTACCTAGTGAATTGTATTCTACTCCATCACCACACGGAAAGGGGGTTAACTCAGTATGTACTCTTTTTTCATCATTCATAGTAGGTACATATAGCAAAAGTTATAGATAATAAGAATTTCTGAAATTTATATAAGTCTGCCCGTGCTAAAGCTATAAAGTGGTCTAAATATCAGGCAATCAAAAATCAAACACAAAGGCGATAACAGCCGTAAAAATAGTTATATTTATCTACACTAATATTATAAAGAGAAAACGTTGTATTTTTGTATGTTTGTTACGAATAATTTCAAAAACTACTGGACGATTTCGATAATTCTTTCACCATTAGAATGTTAAATTATCCCTGAGTAACATAGGCTATGTTTTATCCCGATACTTCCACGGGAACGGGTACTATGCGGATAAGGCGACTGAAACTGAATCGAAGCGAGGGTGGGTTGCTAGTGAACAATAATTTTGTGAGCGGCGGCCTGCCTGACAGCAATTGTAATTGTTAATCCGACAGGCCGAAGTCTTACATCACCCGCAAGCAATGTAAGGGTTGCTAGTGCTAGTAGCCGCTACCATCTTGTTGTAAATCTTATTTACAGATATTTTAAAATTGAACAGGCGCTAAATAAAATTGAAAAGAATTTCAGTTCGTTGAATAATAAATAAGCAAAATTTTTGACCCGAAATAATCCTTACGTTAACTGTTAACGACTGACTAACTTTCTTTACAATATGTTTTTTTCGTGGTTCAAGCTTCTATCTCTCAAATGAATACAACGCTCGTATGAATCTGACATGTTATTTTGACACAACATATAGAAAAAAATCTCTGACTCACAATGACTAGATGGAAGGTTTTTGTGTGAAAATAAAAACATAGCAAACTCAGTCTAGGCTGAGTGATTTTAGTATTGTCCCTTTGTACAGAGTGTCGTGTATTCTATTCTGACACAGGACAATTCTTGTATTGTTGTATGTTATATGTGTAAGTTAATTATTTTAGCTAATTAAGTCTGCCGCGACGCAAAATTTATGGCTTAGTTCAAAGTATTGATTTAAAAGGTAAAAAAATAGTTCAAAGTTTTGTTTCTTTTATATTATATAATATCTGGTTGGCCGAGCTTCGCTCGGAATATTTTTGTCGAATTTATTTAGATATATATTAATAAAAAATAAATAATGAAAATTATATAAAAAATTACAAAAAGGGAATAATATTAACACCGAGATTCGAACCGACGCTGTTTGAATGCCACAAAACCCAAAATTAAAACCGGCCGTCTCCCCAACTGAGCTATCGTAACTCATGACGTTGATAACGAAAACACGGACAAAAAAACATTTTCTATAAATAAAACCTAGCTAGATCGATTTTTTGGACCCGAATCCTCTAGTATGCCAAGTTTCAACAAAATCGTTGGAGCAACATTCAACAGGTTCAACATTCACACGCCCTTCATTTTACTGACGTAGGCAGCGGCTTAGCAAAGGTCCATGAGGAGCAGTATTATTTAACATCAAGTGTGGTGTTTACTCGTTTGCCAAGAACAACAATAAAAACAATAAGATATACAGTAGTTCTATTTTAATAATTCAAATTATTTGTTATGCATAAACCCCGAGAGGTTTACAATTCAGGTTTACAATTTCCAAAAAAAAAATATACTACCACCGGGTCGGAACGCGACCGCTACTGAGAAGATTCGGCAAGAAACTCAGCGGGCTTGTCTATTATTTTTAATTTTTGTTTTCTTCTTACTAGATATTTGCATTGCATTTAGCAATTGTGTACATGTTTCGTAAGAACTAACTCCAATGTGATGCCCTTCGAACCGCAAGACACTTAATATAATTCAAACGATTATGGCTGGACCAGATCCCACAAGCGGCACCCGTTCACGAGTTAACTACTAGAGCAGCCACCACTCCCCTCAACCACTATGGAGGGAAGGGAGGGAAGGGAGAGACCCGCTCCACGCAGCTACCGCAAGTAGATCCTTCTGTGAGCATGACCGACACCATAATATTGATTATGTACTTGTGTAGGTTATAAGCAGTAAATGATATTTTGAAATATGATATTTAAAATTCATGAAGGATGATTAATTTAAAATTAATCTAATCGAGGACACGTACGAATTTAATTAAGTAGATGTTCAAAATGACAACCATTTTGTGCAATACAACATTCAACTCAGTGCACGATTTCTCTATTACATTTTATATTTGAGAGAAATTATCTCAAAATTAGGTTTGCCAGTATTTTCTATTCATTTATCTACGCCTGTATAAATCTCATTGTTGGGTTCAGGCCTCTTCCACAATGGGAAAGAAACTGGGAAAGAAAATTCCAGGCTGGTCTTTTTTTGTTCACGCTGTAGAAATGCATTTACGCACTATGACACCGCAGTGACAGACGTTGGGCGTGTGGAACTCGCCGCTCACATTCGCGGCCGGAATACCCACTAAAACCACAACGGCTTCTGCCGCGCTTTTACAGGGTGCCGAAGAGATCATCTGATGACATTCGATCCTCGATACTCCAACGTATGGTCGTCCTGCCACGTCCTGTCGTCTTTCAGGGCGGTGGGAGTAGGTGCATATATAGCCGCCTCCTCCTCCCTGGTCGCCAGAGACGAAGCGAGATGTGACGGCTTCAGAAAATGAGGCCAACGACAACCAGTACCTGTTGTTGCCGACCATGTGACGTCCAGCCGTTTAGGAGGAGTTCAGTGACATACACACGCACGCTAGAAATTTATATATAAGATATTAACGCGCGCGCACATCACTTATTTACCTTGCCGCGGGTGACGTGACCGGGGAATTAGTCCGTCACCCGCCGAGAGGCTGACCGCGTGAGGAAAGACCGACGTCCTCCCCGAGGGGGGGGGGACGTCGGACGATGGGAGGGTACCCCAAATAGGGGGTATTCCGTCGTGCCGACCACTGATGATAAGTAACCTTGCTTCGGTGGTCGGCCCAACAACGAAGGCGACGTGCATCGTGGGTGGGTTGCGGGTCGTCGTGCTTACGCCCCTCTGTCACCCCGGATGGAGTGGTGCGAGGAGCGCGCCGACCGCAACCCACACCAAAAAAAAATCAGTTATTCACCTTACTTTTTACATTTTAAAATACTTGCCGAAGTTACGACATTCATTGTTAGTTTTTTAGGGTGTCGTACCGAAAGGATAAAAACGGGACCCTATTACTGAGACTTAGCTGTCCGTCCGTCCGTCTGTCACCAGGCTGTATCTTAAGAACGGTGATAGCTAGACAGTTGAAATTTTCACAGATGATGTATTCCTATTGCCGCTACAACAACAAATACTAATAATAAAAGAAAATAAATATTTAAGGGAGGCTCCCATACAACAAACTTGATTTTTTTGCTTAATATCGATAATGGCATTAGGGAGGCACTTGTTTACCTAGTCTATGGTACGGAATCCTTCGTACGCGAGTTCGACTCGCACTTGGTCGATTTTCAATAGATTCTTTAAATTATATTTATATATACAGTCCACGGCTTTTATTCCAACCACCAACCAAGGATTCACCCCAATAATCATCATCGCAGCCCAAATACGTCCCACTGTTGGGCTTAGGCTTCCTACACAATGGGAGCGAATCTAACCTACTATACCTTGCTGGTCAGACATGTTGGTATAGAGTTTTATTTCGAGTTTGCCTTCTTTTGCACAGAACTTATGTGCATATTATATCCCTTAGTCGTCTTTTACGAGACCCACGGGCAAGATAGGGAGTGGGGAATTGTATTTTTAATCCGTCACCACACGGAAATCTCTCTCTGACCTAGATGGTATTTGCGTACTATATCAATTAGTTGTCTTATGACAACCACGGGCAAGAAAGATGCTGAATATTACTCCATCATCACATTTATTAAGTTTACCTGTTCAATCTCCTAATTAATAAACTCTAAGTAAACAAAAGAGTAATTCTATTGACAACGGTTTCGTGACCGTAAGTTTTATAAGCCAGGATAAATAAACCGAACACCAATCAACGCTCTTGGGAAAAGCCTCAGGGAAGCCAAATGATCTTAGGATCCACAATGGATTTAATCACAAGAAAATTGGACACGCTGAAACAAAATCGACAAATCAAGAGTACTTTTCTGCTTGATAAAATTGATTGATATTTGATTGAATTTTTGTGTGGATATCATAGGGTTAAGAATATATCATTTTCCATGTGGTGACGAAGTAAGAATATAATTTACTATTCCCTATCTTGCCCGTGGATATCGTAAAAGACTACTAAGAGATATAAGAAGCATGTAACATCTATGCAAAGGAAAGAAAACTCGAAATAAAACCCTATACCAATCTGTTTGACCAGGTATTGTGGATCGCATAAGGTGCTGTCCTACGTAGGATTCGACATGGACCATGGACCCTGGACACTGGCACTGTAGGTCGGTATCTTAACCACTACGCCATCTGTGCAATCGTAGGATACGATAATCTCATATCATAAATGAAACATTTGGAATAGTTAATCCTTTTCTTTCGAACTTTAACGGGAATAGATCAACGGTCTGGCGGATGCTTTGAGAAGTTTTGTCATTTCGCAGAGTCCTATTTGTTTATGTCACAAACAAAAAAAAAGGAAACTTACAAAGGCATCAAAGGTTCAAAGTACAAACAGGCTGTTCGTTCTTGTGGTGCGGAATAGCCTTTTTTAATTAAAATTTACCCGCGAAATACTGCGACACACGATTTCAATAGGCTTTTGTTAACAAACCATTCCAATTGCCGGCATTTAATGTAAAGACAAAGTTTTTCTCAATTACATGATGATGGATTAAAAAATTAAATATGTCAATATCATCGTCCCGCTACTGGGCTTGAATCTTCGCCACAATGGGAGGGAAATTGACCTACTATACCAAACTGGTCAAATGTGTTGGTACAAGTTTTTATTTCGAGTTTCCCTTCTCTTGCATAGAGGTTGTAAGCATATTATAACACTTTAGTCGTCTTTTACGACGTCCACGAGTAAGATAGGCCATGGTGAATTGTTTTCTTACTCCGTTACCACACGGAGAATACATATATCTATACCAATAAATAAAATTGGAGTGTCTGTTTGTAATGTCAAAATAATAGGCTTTTTTCATGCTCACACGGTTATTTGCACGACACCTATGCCTAAAATAGCAATTAAAAAATTTTTGTCTGTCTGTCTGTCTGTCTGTATGTCTGTCTGTTTGTTCCGGGTAATCTTCAAAACGGCTAGACCGATTTCAAAAATTCTTTCACCAATGGAAATCTATAATATCAGGGCGTAAACTAGGCTATATTTTATCCCGGTATTCCCACGGGAACGGGAACTACGCGGGTAAAACGACTATAACCTATAACCGAAGCGAAGCGAGGGCGGGTTGCTAGTAATTGAATATAACATAACTTCCAAAAGTTTATGTATTGCGTAGACTCGTAATCTCTGAATAGCAGTCATTTGAATTCCCCATTAAATTAATCTCTTAAAATAAAATAAGAAAATCCTCATTCCATCTCATATAAGTCTCACTGTTCGGCTCGCGCTTCCTCTACAAGAAGAGGGAAATTTATCTACTATAGCACGCTGGTCATTCCTGTTGGTATAGGGTTTATTTAGTTTTCTTTCTTTTGCATAGATGTTAAATGCATATTTAATCCCTTAGTCGTCTTTTACGACACCTACGGGCAAGAAAGGGAGTGGTGAATTATATTCTTACACCGTCACGACATTTCCATTTCTTAAAAAAATAATTTATAATTGAATACTAACATAATTTCATAAAGTATGGCGCAGATTATATTTGATATTTTGCCATTTTCTTACTCTTCACCTCTAAATAGCAATGAATCAATATCCCCAGGAAATTCCCACCAACTACTTAATTTTAAAATATCAATAATAATTTTAGGTTACATTCTAATATGCAAAAAGAATTGGATCCCTATTCAATCTGTTCCTCAGATGTATGCGTTGACCTGGAACGAATTGACGAATCGAATATTCTAACTATCCGAACTCACACAGACATCAAATGTTTCATATTTTATGTTCCATCATTTAAATTGTATAAATTTTAATATTGGATACAATATCATTTGAATTAACTACATAATAATGATTTAATAATACCTATTGTGTTCGAGTATTGATTAGTTAAATTTAGGACAAACGAATACGTTAATGCTGACTACGAATCGGACGACGTCGGTGTCAATATCTTGAAAGTTACAGGTACCGTTGGATGCAAGTGGCACAGGACCGTTGAAGACGATGCCAGGGGTTTCACCGGTGTGCAGTCAGTGAGGAGTTACGTAATGACTTGTTGGCGCCAAAAAATTACTGATTTGTTGAGATGAAAACTGGTTTATTTGAATATATATTAACTATTGATAACAGAAAACAACACAGAACATTTAAAAAGACTAATTAATAACTATATAGAGAATTATAATAAAAAATAAAGTACAATTTAGCTTAAGGCTCGTATCTAGACCTATTCGTGCCGTAGAATCTGAGAGAGTGAAGAAAAAGGGCGCGATAGTCCCGGTGGCACGAGCGCGGGCGCGCGACAATATCTCTCCCCGCGCGTCCTATTACCCCACGCGCCAGTCACCCCGCGCACACCTGCATAGCAACAATAGAATGCCTACTTCATATTTTTATTTAATAATTCGCGTCGCTTACAACCGTTACGAGTGATATTCCAACCTATGTCAAACAGTGGCCGTCTATGGGGGTTGATGGATAGATGGAAACTGGAATTATAAACTTTTTAAACTGGAATTATAAACTGATTAATATAATGGTATTAAATTTGGTGTGTGATGGTGGTTTGGAATACTATCAAATCTTACACAGCTCCTAGGTGTCGTAAAATGCGACTAACAGTTTTACAACCTAACCAACTCCATCTGATGCTACCTGGTTAAAGTTCTCAAGGAGGGAGAGGAGCGCGTCTCTTCTTTCCTTCCATTGTGGTTGAGGAAAGTGCGGGCTGCTCTACTTTGTGATCGGATATCGCTTGTAGGATCTAGCCCAGCCATAACATTTTGCATTATATTTTACAATAAGAAGATTCGAGCTCATTAGTGGAATATATAGGGGCTGAAGAAGAAGAGATATCCTCTTCTTCATTATAGTAATTGCTCAACTAATATGTGTTATAAAAGATGTAAATTTTATTTAAAGTTACTCAATTTTCTCTTTCACAGGGATTCAAATAAATTTAATATCTTTGTTGATTTATATAATACGATCTAATAAGAATTATTAAGTAAACTCAGTTAAGAAAGTGCTATTAAGAGTACAAATACTCTCCATTTTGTAGGCCGTTGCGATTACCTACTTCAATCAGATTTGTTTTTACTTAAACGCCATTTGTTTTAAGCTTTTTCAAATTATCATTTAATGCTATAAACTGTTAGTATTGATTTAGGACTTATTATTATCTATACCAATAAATAAAATTGGAGTGTCTGTTTGTAATGTCAAAATAATAGGCTTTTTTCATGCTCACACGGTTATTTGCACTATACACATGCCTAAAAATCACTTTATATTTTTTTTGGTTTGTCTGTCTGTTTGTTCCGGGTAATCTTCAAAACGACTGGACCGATTTCAACAATTCTTTCACCAATGGAAAGCTATAATATCAGGGCGTAAACTAGGCTATATTTTATCCCGGTATTCCCACGGGAACGGGAACTACGCGGGTAAAACAACTAAAACCGAAGCGAAGCGAGGGCGGGTTGCTAGTCTGTTAATAAAAAATTTCGGATCTATCCACATGTGTGGCTTTTTTTTTTGGGACTAATCCCACCACACGTTCCCACCATTGTAACTCCTGTAAGCCAGAATCCCCAACGGTCTGCATAAATGACACCTAGGTTTGACCCTCAGGCAGTCCCGGGATATGATTTTAATTGTCTTGGGACCCGCAACAAATTTAATTAGAAAAGATTAAAGAGGAGGAGTTGGAAAGAGAGATTCCACTTCCCTCCTAGGTAAAGCGGGAGACAGGAAAATAAAATGACTAGTCAGCCAATAAGTAAAAAGGTGTACAGCTACGATAGCGCAGCAGTACGGCACCACGGATACGGAAGAGCTTAACGGGGCCTATATGTGAACGTTAAGATTGATTGCTACAGTAGGTATGGCAGAACGCATGAAAATTTTCTCGAGTTGCTACAAGGTCCGTATAGTATACTACCCCACAGGTGACTTGCAAACTGTTTAACTTAAGGTTACGCTCGTTTCGCCAGAGAGCGCACTCGCAGAGAATGTGATGTGCTGATTGTTCATACTCGTGGTCAGATGTGGAACATAGACATAATGGTGATGGTACGAGTTTAAAAAAAAATAATTTATTTTTAAAGTTGCCATGGCCAGTTAAAAATTGGGCCACAAAGTGGTCAACCTCCAGCCACACCTCCAGTCACTCCCGTGTGTGGCTGCGAATTAACCTATGTGCTGTTTAATAGCAGCTACGAATTATTCATCATGCTGTGCAGTAGCGACTACGAATTACTCTGCTTGTACGAATTACTCTAGTGTAGTACTCTAGTGTAGTAGCAGTACGGTAGACTAGTACGTAGGTACTAGTCTACGTGGGGCGTGGTGGTGACTACTAAATATTCCACTTGCTGTGTAGTAGTAGCTACGAATTACTCTACGTGCTATGTAGTAGCGACTAAGAATTAATCTACATGCTGTTTTGTAGCAGCTACGCATAACTCTACTTGCTGTATAGTAGCGGCTACAAATTACTGTACGTGCTATATGGAAACGGCTACGAATGAGTGTACGTGTTGTGCGGTAGCAACTACGAATTACTCTGCGTGCTGTGTGGTAGCGGCTACGAATAACTCTATGTGCTGTGTAGTAGCGGCTACGAATAACTCTATGTGCTGTGTGGTAGCGGCTACGAATAACTCTATGTGCTGTGTAGTAGCGGCTACGAATAACTCTATGTGCTGTGTGGTAGCGGCTACGAATAACTCTATGTGCTGTGTGGTAGCAGCTACGAATAACTCTATGTGCTGTGTGGTAACAGCTACGAAATAATTTTCATGCTGTGTGGTAGTACTTACGTATTACTTTACATGTTGTATAATAGCGGCTACGAAAACAACAAAAACTTACGTTGCTCATGAGTGTCGTAAAAACCTTAATGGGCACACCTATTAGGACGCGGCCACTGCCTTCTGTGAGGCCGTCATCTCACGGATGGAGGCGGCAGATCGAGCGCAAGAGGAGCTCCTTTTCGGCGATATGATCCGCTGCCGGCGGCTCGGGCGACGCCGGCGGGAGTACTTACACCTGATGCCGCCCTAGCCGAGGACGCGGGTGACCGGACTGGAGACTTTACGCTACGATGAGCGGATCACTCCCTTACCACCTTATTATGGTTGAGGGGAGTGATGGCTGCTCTAGTGGTTAGCTCGTGATCGGGTGGCGTTTGTGGAATCTGGTCCAGCCATGGTAGTGTTTCATTATATTTAAGAACTATATCATGGTTCGAAAGGCATCACACTAGAGCTGTTAAAAGGCATGTTGTTGTATGTAATCGTATTTTAAAAAAATTAAAAAGAAGACAATCCCACTGAGTTTCTTGCCGGATCTTCTCAGTGCGGTCGCGTTACGATCTAGTGGTAATTTAAGTAAAAATGTAAAAAAATGACAGTAGACATAACAATATATAACAAATGATTTGTATTTGAATTGAATAAGAATCTATTAATCCATAAAAAGATTTATTCCGATGCCTAAGAGACGCATCACAACCGCAATATGTCTATTTATTTAAAATGCGATATCAATCATTGGTCCAGAATTGATGTACGAATTATCACATTCACAAATGAGAGCCATTTTAAATCCTAGGCTTCTTGGACTTGCTTGATTAAAAGTAATTTCTTTTTGATAAATTTTGCACATCACTAAATTGTTAATTGTACTAAAAACTGAGACAAACTGTAAAATAAATTATCCATGAGATGAGGCAACCCCAACATCGCTTACACAAGTATTACAAATTAGAAATAAAACTATTTTATCGCGTTTGTATTTGATTTTTGATTGTCCGACGTTTCCAACACTTTACAGTGTTCATGGTCACGGGCGGACTTTAGTCCGTCTTAACGTCTCACGTCCAATAAGTCATCGTTATTACAGACATTTATATTTATCCACTACAGAATTAATTATTATATTTTAAACCACCGTTTGAAACAATTTTATTAGCAGTACTGTACTTCCTTTATATCGATCGCAACACCATCTACTGGGTCTAATTGTTAATTTAAACTATTTTTTAATCCACGTGAACATTTTTTTTAAACACAACACCCAGCATTAAGGAAACAAATCCATGTAGTAGAATATTATAGTTATATATCCATCATTGTCAGTTGTTGGTGACACTACAGTTTTGTACGAGACAGATACGACGGCAATGACCTTTAAAGGTCTACGTGTCATTAAGAACTGTATAGCAAGTCACGAACATACCATCCAACTATTTAAACTATCGATTAATGTATTATATTCATTGGAAAGAAACGTCGCATCGTGACGAGTTAAGTATAAATATGGTTCCTTAAATATAGCCCCTTTAATTTATTAAATGAAAAGCATTGCTTTTCTGTGAAGTTGATAATATAAAGTACTATAAGCGTAATATCAATCCAATCAATATAATTCGTTACATGTCATCATTATCGACCGTATTTTGGGCTCAGGCCTCTACCGCAATTGGAGGAAAATTGACCTATACCACGTTGGACAGGCTTGTCGGCAATGGGTATTTTTCGAATTATCCTTTTCGTACATAGATGTTTATGCACGTCTGTTAGCGGGTTAACTCTTAATGACCCACCAACTCGCAGAATTTACATCGGAAATTTAGTTTAATATGAATAAATAGACGTTTGATGAAACTTCTAAGATAATTTTATTCACACTCTTGTCACTCTTGACACATTTTCCTTATAGGTAAAAGAACATTCTAATATTAAAATACAAAACACAAAGTAGAAAAATAAAACTTGTAGAAAAAAAGATCTTATATTAAAATAAAAACTTTTTTATTCCAACACTCCTCAAGTTCATTTCTCTACTTTCATCCATCACACACGCATACTCACACCACATCCATATTCAGTGCACACCAGTTATACTTCCCTTTCAACAAAGGTTTCGTCAGAGCATCTGCAATCATACAAGCTGTCTCTACATACTCAAGTACAATATGCACATACTCGACTGCTTCCCTTATAAAATGGTGTCGCACATCTATGTGCTTCGTGCATTGATGGTGCACAGTGTTCTGCGCAATAGCCACAGCAGATTGGCTCACTAAAGATCTTCATTGGCGCCTTAGCTTGGCCAGTGATCTCTGAATACAACCTCGTCAGGAAGATCGCCTAATCAATGCCCCGTCTCTGGCTAAACCCTCTGGCTACAAGTCGAGCTTTATATTTGCGTCTATTTCCCGTGAGTATGTGTGGGTGATGGATGAAAGTAGAGAAATGAACTTGAGGAGGAGTGTTGGAATAAAAGAGTTTTTATGCCAACAACATCATATCTCCTAGTCATCTTTTACGATAACCACGGGCAAGATAGGTGGTGGTGAATTGTATTCTTACTTATTCTTGTGTTGCCGCGGACTTTCATCATCATCATCTCAATATGCCAGCCCATAAGTCCCACTGTTGGGTCCAACCTCCTCCACAGTGGGAGGGAAAGTAACTTACTATAGCGTGCTAGCCAAACGTGGTTACATAGGAATTTATGTAGTTTCCCTTTTCTTGCATAGAGACTATCTGTAAATCATAGCCCTTAGTGGCCTTTTATGATACCCTCGAATAAGAGAGGGGATGGTGAATTGTACTCTTACTTCGTCACCACACGGAAGACACATCGCATACAAATTACCCCCAGACTCAGAACAACAATTTGTGAATCGCACTAAGAATCGTCTTGCGCGGCAATAGAACTCATTACACTGAAACGGTGAGTCAGTATCTTAATCACTACGCCATTTGTGAAGTCATTAGCTTAATTAGTTATTAATGTAAGCTTTGAATTAATCGATTTATAATTACACGACCTTACACAATATTACCGCCGAACAATAAAGCGGTATCGTGATATTATTATCTATACATTTATACAAAGAAATAAAATTGAAGTGTTTGTAATATCAAAATACTAGGCTTTTTTCATGCTCACACGGTTATTTACCCGAAACCTATGCCTAAAATCCAGTTTAATTTTTTTTCTGTCAGGTTGTATGAGGTAATCCACAAAACGGTTGGACTTATATTGATAATATTTTACTACCAGCTAGCTGTCTAAAGAGTAACTTAGGCTACATTTTATCCCGGTATTCCCACGGGAACAGAAACTATGCGGGTAACACGACTGAAACCGAAACTATATTGAACGAGAGCTATCTTAGTCCGCCCGTGATCATGAACACAGAAAAGTAATCGAAACGTCGGGTATACAAAATCAAATACAAACATGATAAAATCCGTCAAATGTTGTCTTATTTACAACGTTATGATACTCATCACGTAACCTTGTACGCTACCTTGACTTTTGTATAGACAATCAATATTAATGCCGAATAACTATTATACTATCCGTGTGGTGACGGAGTAAGAATATAATTCACCACCCCCTATCTTACCCGTGGGTGATCGTACGAGACGACTAAGGGATATAAAACGCATATAACATCTATGCGAGAGAAGGAAAACTCGAAATAAAACCCTATACCAACACGTCTGACCAGCGTGGTATAGTAGGTCAATAACCCTTCCATTATAGAGGAGGCCCGAGCCCAAAAGTGGAACGTATATGGGCTGAGATGATGATGATGATGAACTATTATACTAAGGAGTAATCTGTCTACAAAAAAATTACTTGGATTCTGTTGATAAATTTTTGACGTATAGAGAATAAGTAATATCCGTGCGGTGACTACTACCCCCCTTTCTTGCTAGTGGGTGACAAAAATCATGACTAATATAATATGCCTATCCTTACCAATATTAGAAACGCGAAAGTTTGTATGTGAAGATGTTTATTGCTCTTTCACGCAAAAACTATTGAATGGATTTTGATGAAACTTCACAATAATATAGCTTACATATCAGAATAACACATAGGCTATAATTTATCCCGATATTCACACGGGATGAGGAACTACGGGTGAAACCGCAGGGCATTGCTAGTAACATCTATTTAAGAGAAGGAAAAAGCGAAATAAAACCCTATAACGCCTGATCAATGTTGTATAGGTCAATTTCCCACCCATTGTGGAGGAGGCTCGAGCCCAACAGTGGGACATATATGATCTGTGATGATAATGAAGGATATGGAATGACATATAGTTTAAACTAGTTTTTAAGTCTTCATTTTCAAGTCTAATTTGCATATTAGGCCACTTTTTTTTTTTTGGGTTGGGTTGCGGTCGGTGCGCTCCTCGCACCACTCCGTCCGAGGCGACAGAGGGGGCGTAAGCACGCAACTCCCGCAAGCCACCCACGATGCACGTCGCCTTCGTCGGTGGGCCGAATATTAGGCCACTGCTGCTTCACGATAACGCAAGACCACACACTGCACAACAAACAACCACTAAGTTACATGAGATATAATTGGAATGTCTGCGACCTCTACCGTACTCCCCAGACCTTGCTCCAACAGATTCCAATTTTTTTCGGCATTTGGACAACTTTTTATAAGGAAAAAAATTCAACTCCAATGCGGCAGTACAAACCGCCTTCAAAGAGTTTTTGATTCTCGCCTTCATGGTTTTTTTAGTAAAGGGATCAATGAACTACCCATGAGATGGCAAAAGTGCATAGATAACAACCATGGATACTTTAATTAATTAAATGTATTTTACAAAAAAAAAAATTGACTTTATATTCCTTCCGTACAAAACGCCAATTTAAATATGCAAGGACCTAATATTTTCAAAGTATTATATATAAAAGGCTTTTAAAACACACAATTTTTTTTTGTGTATCATCATCATCTTGCTCTTATCCCAATTACTTGGGGTCGACGCAATATGTCATCTGTTTTGACATATTGCAAAAAGTTTCGGCAATGACTTTTATGACCGGCCGCCTGCCTGACGTCAACCCTCATTGGGAATGTAATCGTTGACCCAAATGGTACCAGATGGAATTGGTCCGGGTCAATCTAGGGCTCTTAGTCGTCTTTTACGACACCCACGAGCAAAGCAAGGGTGGTAGTATTCGAAGCCGCTACCACACACACATGTGTATGATATACTTATATGTATTTCATTTTTTCACGGAGTAAAAATACAATTCACCACTCCCTATCTTACCCGTGGATATTGTAAAACACGACTAAGGGATACATTATACACATAACATCTGTGTAAGAAAAGGAAAACTCGAAATTAAACCCTATACCAATATGTCTGACCAGCATGGTATAGTAGGTCAAATCCCACTGTGGAGGAGGCCCGAGCCCAACAGTGGGACGTATGTGGGCTGCTATGATGATGATGATGACGTATTTCAGAACCGGTGCGGTGCAAAAATGGAATAGTATTTGCATGAAAAAATAATAAACAGAGCTTTTATCTGCAAATTATTTTATTGCTATATCATCATTATCATCTCAGCTTATATATGTCCCACTGTTGGGCTCGGGCCTCCTTTATGAGAGGGAATTTAACTTACTATACCTGTTGGTCAGAAGTGTCGGTATAGGGATTTCGCGTTTCCTTCTTTTTATCCTTTAATCGTCTTTTACGATACAAATTTTACAATGAAGTAGGCAAATGTAATAGAAATTTTATTTAATATCTACAGAAGCATTGTGACAACAGCTGCATAATCCCTTGCCAAGTGTTCTGAGATCGATTACCATGCAGGACAATGCGTTGTATGATCTATAATACATGTACCGAGTTTGGGTATGATTTGCGTCCGTTGATTGTAAATAAAAACACTGAAATAAAACACAGATAGTGGGGAAGGATATATATTAGATATATATAAGGAAATATCTATATATTAATACGTGAAGCAAAAACTTTGTACCCCTTTTTACGAATATTACATGGATGGACAAGTATGAAATTTGGCACAATTGAAGTATATAATGAGGAGAAATGCATAAAACTAAATTTTCATATAATAATACACTATTATGGATTATAAATACACTAAATTCACTAAAAAAGGCATTACGCTGACTACCACGCAATCGATACACTCACACGCAAGCACTTATACACTTTTGTTTACGGTCAAAATCTCTGGTCGAATTAAATGTCAAACAATCATAAATATGATGACAATATCTAATCTGCCGAGCAAAAAAAAAGTCGGGCAAAACGCAAAACTGCCGTAACATACTTTTCTCGAAGCCATTCAGGCCATTTTCGATCCCCTATAACTTCATTGTTAATGAAACTAGGAAACCTAGCAGGCCTTGTATACACATTGTGTATTTCAAATTTCATTCAATTTGAACCAATAGTTTAAGAATTATAACTAGTCAAAATTTCGTAATTTTGTCACTCACTGACTGACTGACCGATCATCAATATTAAAGTGGCACTTCTAGCCGACATAGAAGCTTCCAATTTAGAATACAATTAGCGTATGAAAACACCTCGCAAGTAATACATATTATATTAAATTGTACTAAACATAGTGTGATTGCCAAACACACATAGTTATTCTGTTTATTTAAAACATAAAAGATCTTTAATATTGATATAGTCACTATAAGAAGTTGTTAGGTTAGCTATTTACGTAATAAATTAAGAAGGAAGGTGCCTTAAGCAGGGACTGAACGAGTTAACCGACTTGGTATAACATGGATCTCACAAATTTTTATGGTAGAAGAATTCAATTGCGAGGCTTGGCTTTTTTTTACAAGTCTTGTTTTTGATGGTATAGAAATTTGTGTATATTAGTTATTAGCGAAATGCAGCCTGCTCAATATACATAAATATAATTAAAAGAATATTCTATAGCAAAGAAATTAATTTAAATGAATTATGGCCGAATTTCGATCACTTGGCGACCACTAGTACTAATTTCAACATCATCACCATTTCTGCTTATAAACTTTACTGCTGGGCTCAAGCCTCCCCCACAATAGACGAGGAATTGGCCTACTATATCGCTGGTCAAACGGGTTTGTATGGAGTTAGATTTCAAGTTTTCTTCTCTTACAAATAACGTCTACATGTTCTCTGTATACTTTAGTTGTCTTTTACAGCACCCACTGGCAATATAGGGAGTGAATTGTATTCTTACTCCATCAAAAACAGAGGGATTAAATTAATCTTTACATAGTATCAAAGAACGTCGCTGTCGCTATTTGTGGACTTAGATCTTTTAGACTACGCAACAGATTATATTGTGGTTTTCGTCAATAGACACAGTGATTTAAAAGAAAAGTTTGAATATATAATACTTGCATATTGTAGCAGAAAAAGCCTAGAATTTTAAGGATTTGTAATCTTAAAACGTAATCGCTGTTAAAAATCTGCAATAGTATATATATCTATCTTCTAAAGGTAGCCTACAATCATTTTGTCTGTGTGGTGACGGATTAAGAATACAAATCACCACTCTCTCATCTTATAATATAACATCTATATAAGAGAAGGAAAACTCGAAACAAAACCCTATATCAACCTGTCTGATCAGCATGGTATAGTAAGGTCAATTTCCTTCCTATTGTGGAGGAGGCTCGAGCCCAGCAGTGCGACGTATACGAGCCGAAATGATGAAAATTATGAAGCATTTTTATCTTTTATATAACTAAAAAGTAATTATTTACGAAGCTATTTTAAAAAATACAGTATTATGCTAGTATTTTATCGCTTCTAACTAAGGTGTCTCGGGTCCACAACAAGTCATCGTTATTACAGAGTATCATTATTAGTTATTACAGATTATTATTGCTGGAAGTTCGATACCAAAGTCCTCTACTGACCATGAATATTTCCAAACTTCAGACATTTAAAAATCACATACAAACGTGAAAAAATCCATAAAAATAGTTTTACTTCGATTTGTAATACATGCATAAACATCATAAATCATTCCAATTCTGAAATTAAAAAAAAAACAAAGTATGTTATTTCCCCCTTTTTTTTTAAGTGAAACTTCTTTGCGCACATGAGGGTAAATTTTTTACGGAAGAAACGCAATTTAGCGTCACGAAGATGTGCAGCGTTTTTGTCGAAGAAGAGGGAGAGAGTGATGGAGACCGATTGAGAGAAAGTGAAAAAGGGCGAACATAGCACGAAGCACAGCCATGAGGCGAGAGTAGGGAGCAAGTGAGTGAGAAAGATCGAGAGATTTTGTTTTTTTATTTTATTATAGATTTTTTTTTAATACTGATAAAAACATATGGAACCAGAGAAGTTTCACTTCTGACATGCGTACTTAGTACTCACGCTATTTTTTTTTTGCATGTGGGTGGGGTGGGGTTACCGTCGGCGCACTCCTCGCTCCACTCCGTCCGGAGCGACAGAGGGGCGTAAGCACGCACACCCGTAACCCACCCGTATAGCATGTCGCCTTCGTCGTTGGGCCGACCACCGGTGCAGAGTGCCTTGACTTCAGTGGTCGGTCCAAATGTTATTTTCCCGCCATGGCGCACGGCGGCACGATAGGAATACAATTGTCGCCACCCCATACTTAACGACGAGAATCGTAGAAGCTGACTCAGGTATCATGATTATGGGAATAACGCTGCCAAATAATGACTACACAATATGGCATTCCGCCCCCTCTCTTGCGCATGGATGTCGTAAAAGACGACTAAGGGATGCATTTAATAACTATGTAAGAGAAGGAAAACTCGAAACTAAACCCTATGCCAATACGTCTGACCTGCGTGGTATAGATCAATTTCCCTCCCATAATGGAGGAGGCCCGAGCCCAACAGGGGGATGTGTATGGGCTGAGAAGATGATGATGAATATGGCATTATATAGGAAAACCTACACTAGTAGGCAGTAAAAAGCTGAATGGTTAATGAGTGTTTCTTTTTTCTTTCTTACAAAGAGCACAGGCGAAAAATATAGCTTTATTTATAATTCGTTCCCATGGGTAGTAGTTCCCGTTCCTGTAGAAATAGCAGGATAAGAAATAGTCTATGTTACTCCCTGATTTTATAGCTTTCCATTGGTGTAACAATTTTTGAAATCAGTTCTGTAATTTAAACGTGAAAGCGTAACAAACAAATTTACTTTTGCGTTTATAATATTAGTTAGGATTAGGATTTAATTTTGTACTGTGAGTTTATTTAATGAAGATATGTGACGTAGAGACAGATGTTATTACAAGCTGTGAACTTCGCTGAATTAACAACAGATCCCAGAGTTGAAATACGGCGTCTCTCCAATATCTGATAGAAAGTATATTCTTATTTCATAAATATTCAAGCAGACCCATACATTACAAAGGTATAACGATCCCTTATAAATTGCAAATTTCTACAATACCGTTTTACATCAGCTTATGTGTGGGTGAGTCAAAGAAAATTGCTGTCTTTTTTTAATAAAATCGTGTAGGGTTTAACGTTTAATACATGTTGCAACTAAGTCAAATGTTGAGAGTAAAGAGATGTCAAATTATTTGCCTTTTAAAAATTATTGCACTCATCATCTTTCAGCCTATATATGTTCCATCGTTGGGCTCAGGCCTCCTCCATAATGTGAGGAAAATTGACCTGTCACGCTGGTCAGACGTGTTGAAATATGCTTTTGTTTCGAGTTTTCTTTCTCTTGGCGTTTTACTATTAGACTTGAAAAAGTGATTGATTTATAAATAGCAAATATTTCTTTTTTTTTCTCTTAGGTGTGGTGATGGAGTAAAAATACAATTCACCAGCATTTTTCTTGCCCGTGGGTTTCATAAGAGAACTTAAGGATTATAATGTGCATTCAACGTCTATGCAATTCTCTTGCATAGAAAACTCGAAATAAAACCCTGTACCAAATCGTCTGACCAGCTTGGTATAGTAGGTCTATTTCCCTCCTTTTATGGAGGAGGCTCGACCCCAGCGGGATGTGTATAAGTTGTGATGATGATGAAATAGTTTTAGTAGAAAATAAATTCAATTTACTTATAAAATCAATGTTATGTATCTATATATATATACGTGAATCAAAATCTTTGTACCCTTTTTTACGAAAATTACAAATATGAATGGACAAATATGAAATTTGGCACATTTGATGTATATAATGAGGAGAAGTGTATAAAATTGAAATTTTATATAATAATGGATTAGAAATGCATTAAATTCATTAAAAAAGGCATTACGCACACTACAACGCTATCGGTACACACACACGTTTGTGGGAGTGTGTTGCGTAGCAACGCTTATGCACTTTTGTTTACGATCAAAATCTCTGGTCGAATTGAATGTCAAACAACCATAATTATGATGATAATATCTAATAGAGATTTGTGCTTATACATTAGTTATTAGTGAAATTCAGCTTGCTCAATATACAAACATTAATAAAATTAAAAGAAAATTGTGTAGTAGAAAAATTAATTTAAATGAATTATGGCCGAATTTCGACCACATGGCGACCACTAGTTCTATTAATTTTAGAACTATATTATTTTCTTGGACGTAGGTTACTTCAGTCGTAACTCAAATTTATTGTGATTATGTATAAAGAATATTTTGTGTGGTGACGGAGTAAGAATACAATTCACCACACCCTCTTTTATCCGTGGGTGTCATAAAAGACGACTATACGATATAATATGCGTCGTATAATATCTATACAAGAGAAGGAATACTTGAAACTAAACCCTATACCAACATGACTGACCAGCATGGTAGATATATTAAGGTCAATTTATTTTTTTTTTGTATTGCAAACGGTGACAAACGAGCAAACAGTACACCTGGTGGTAAGTGTTGCTGCCGCTCATGGACCTTTACAAGGCCGTTGCCTACCGCGAAGAAAGCGAAGAGAGTGTGAATGCGTGCATTGAGGCTCGGTGATACCAACCGAGTGATACCAGCATGAGTGAGTACGCGCAAATGAGTTTGGTTTCCCCTTCATCGACTGAGTTCGCTTCAAAGTTACAAGTAGGTTTTATAAATATACTAGCTGACCCAACAGACGTTGTTCTGTTCAAATAAAGCGCCACCTACCGGGTCCAATTGTGAATCTAAACCATTCTCGAATCTCATTGAGCACACACAAATTACTTAAATTACATAAATCCAGTCAACAGATATCGCCATCTGTTAGAATCTTTTGGAGTTAACAGATAATTGTGACTGTCAATTAATTATAGACAAATAATTTGTAATAAAATAAAATTGCGACTATAATTAAAGATCTAAGCTATCCTATTTCTCAAGTTGGACCAGACTGCTCACGGTGTGCCAATTTAATTTAAAATCAGTTAAGTAGTTTAGGAATCCATCGCGGACAAACATTGTGACAGGAGATTTATATATATATATATATATATATATATATATATATATATATATATATATATATATATATATATATAGAAAAGAAAGATAAAGATCTGTTCTATAGATCTAAGTATCTAAGTTATCCTATGTTTCAAGTTGGAGCAAACTGCACACATGTGTGCAAATTTGATTAAAATCGGTTAAGTAGTTTAGGAGTCCATCGCGGACAAACATCGTGACAGGAGATTTATATATATTAAGATAATTGGTGTTAGAGTTCCTGTAACGATAAAAATAATCTTTCATCATAAAACTCATTTTCATGAAGGAAGATTTTTTTTATAATTATGCAAAGCACTTTTCGGTATACATATTTTTTAGGATGAATAATGTCATAATCGCTACGCTTAAGTACGATTGAAGTAGTATAAGTTTTCTTAGGAGGTAGCTGTTGTCCACTTTCCTAGTGAGCTTTAGGTGATTCTTACAACTCCCACGGGAATATAAGGGGCGACAATTGTATTCTATTCCGTCGCTACACGGGACATCTTGAAGGTCACAGGGAACCATTGGATACAAGTGGCATATGACTGTTCCGAGTGACTTTGTCGTGGGGAGGCCTATATCCAACAGTGGACGTCTATAGGTGGATGTATGGATGGACGAAAAGCAACTTAGTGCTTTTCGTCCATCCGCGTTCACCTAACAAAATATATTATTGATAGAAATAAATTTAAATTTCCAATTAACTGTTTTTTCCTTCATATACATACATTTACCTACATGGATGACAAATTTGATTTTTCTTGGTCATCTGGAAGTGGGTTAGGCGTTTGATCTAAATGTGAGGCACTCAGCCATAAAAATGTCGATTTTTGGACGTTAATATTTGAATGAACATTTACTGTTTGATATTATAAAGGTTTTTGAATTATAAATGATCAGATATAGCTCTAAAAGGTTCGTATAAACTTATACACCGTGTGACTCAGCACTTCTTTTTACTAAAACTTAGCTTGATATGCGATGGCGTAGTGGGACGTATAAGATGCGAGATGCTATGAGGAACTGTTTGACTTGGTACCACCATCACCATTTTACCGAGTACCATTCGACGCCATAGCAAAGTTCATAAATTTCACCTGGAAACATTATTGTCTTCGTTTCCAGCGATCATTTCTCCCACGTACGTGCAAACTCTGGAATGAACTACCTACTGCTGTGTTTCCCGAGCGCTATGACATATCCTTCTTTAAACGAGGTTAAAGAAGAGTATATTCTTTACAGTAGACAATGGCCTGGCTGTACCCCTGGTATAGCAAAGGTCCATGTGCGCCAGTATAACGTACCATCAGATATGTTTCTTGCTCGTTAGCCACCATTAGTGATAAAAAAAAATACACACACGTGCCCTACGTAATAATACAAGTACATATTATTATACTTATTATCATTAAATTTATGGTAGTGACAAAGTAAGAATACAATTCACCACCCCCTCTCTTGACAGTTGCTGTCATAAAAGACGACTCATCATTCTTCATTTCAGCCTATTGCCGTCCACTGCTGGACGTAGGCCTCCCTGATGTTACGCCACAATGTGCGGTCCTATGCCGCCTGTATCCAACGACGCCCAGCAACTTTCACTAGGTCATCGGTCCACTTAGTGGGGGGCGTCCTACACTGCATCGTCCGATACGTGGTCGCCACTCGAGAACCTTTCTTCCCCAGCGGTTGTCGGTTCGTCGAGCAATGTGGCCTGCCCATTGCCACTTCAGCGTGCTAATACTTCGTGCTATGTCGGTTACACCCGTTCTTTTGCGGATTTCCGTATTCCGGATTCTATCTCGCAGAAAAATCCCGAGCATAGCCCGCTCCGTAGCACGCTGAGCGACTTTGAGCCTTGTTATGAGGCCTACATTTAGGGACCACGTTTTCGTGCCGTAAGTCATCACTGGTAATACACATTGGTCGTAGACCTGTGTTTTTCAATCACTGAGGTATGTTGGACGAGAAGATCCTCTTAAGTTTCCCGAACGCCAACCGAGTTGGAAAAGACAACTAAGGGATAAAATATACATATAGTATACTAGCAACCCGCCCTCGCTTCGCTTCAGTTTTAGTCGTTTGCCCCCCGTAGTTCCCGTTCCCGTGGGAATACCGGAATAAAATATAGCCTAGTTTACGCCCTGATATTATAGCTTTCCATTGGTGAAAGAATTTTTGAAATCGGTCCAGCCGTTTTGAAGATTACCCGGAACAAGCAGACAGACAGACAGACAGTTAAAAATTTTTTAATTTGTATTTTAGGCATAGGTGTCGTGCAAATAACCATAGGAGCATGAAAAAAGTCTATTATTTTGACATTACAAACAGACACTCCAATTTTATTTATTGGTATAGATATGCAAGAGAAGGAAACCACAAAATAAAACTCAACACGTTTTACCAGCGCGGTTATAGTAGGTCAATGACTGCACAGATGGCATGGTGGTACCGACCTACAGTGCCAGTATCGTGGGTTCGAATCCCACGCAGGACGCTGTGCGATTCATAAATTGTTGTTCTGAGTCTGGGTGTAATTTATATCAGTTAATTATATGTTTGTAAAGTCCTCCGCAACACAAGGATTATTTCCTTAATGCAAGGTGTCGTTATTAAAAAAAAAACAAAGAAATCAATAATTTGCCTCCTATTGTGGAGGAGGCTCGAGCCCAACAGTGGAACGTATATAAATTGAATTGAAAAATGATATTGCCGTCACTTGCTGCTTTATCACAAATAATATTAAGCAATATATCTTCGTCAACAGTCCTATGAGACGTCATTCAACCATCTTTTTATAAGAGGTCGCTTCTCCCTGACGCCATACACACTGAAACTTGATACTTTTCTTCAACATTAACCATTAAATAACTCTATACATAGATCACTCTCCATATGGTGACGAAGTAAAAATACAATTCACCCCCTTTTCCCCTTTCTTACCCGTAAATGTCATATAAAACGACTAAGGGATATAATATGCTTATAACATCTATGCAAGAGATGGAAAACTCCATATAAAATCCTATCCTAATCAACACGTGTGACTAGCGTGGTATAGGGGGCCAATTTCCCTTCCATTGTGGAAAAGGTGGAAAGTGTGGAAATAATGATAAATAGTGCCCGTTTATAAAAGATCGATTACTCTACATTGTATTTCAATTTAGAATTATAATTAAAAGTATAAATGCCTTTTTGATGAATAATAATTTTGCAAATACCATCTAATGTCTCCGTAGTGATGGATTTTTTAATCTGTATTCTTATACAGTTCACCATCCCCTTTCTTCTCCGTGGATAACGTGAAAGACAACTACGGAACATAATATGCATAGAATTTCTATGGAACACAAGGAAATCTCGATATAAAATCGTATAGTAAAATTTCATTTGAGAAGTTACTACTTTACATATGAAATTTTATTTTATAAAATTAAAAAAAATACGATAAACACGTTGAGTATTTCGTTATATTAAGAAGATATCACGGCTGCATTCCGATTATGTGATGTAATTAAAAAAAAAAATTCTCGGAATATTTTCCGTGTAGTGACAGAGTAAAAATATAATTCGCCACCCACTTTCTTGCTCGTAGGTGTCGTAAACGCTGACTAAGGAAATATAACACACAGTTAACACCTATGCAAGAGAAGAAAACTAGAAATAAAACTCTACACCAACACATTTGACCAATGAGTTTATTATTTAACTAGCAACCAGCCCTCGCTACGCTTCTGTTTTAGTCGTTTTACCCGCGTAGTTTCCGTTCCCGTGGGAGTACAGGGATAAAATATAGCCTAGTTTACTCCCTGATATTATAGCTTTCCATTGGTGAAAGAATTTTTGAAATCGGTCCAGCTGTTTTGAAGATTACCCGGAACAAACAGACAGACAGACAGATAAAAATTTTTTAATCTGTATTTTAGGCATAGGTGTCGTGCAAATAACCATGTGAGCATGAAAAAAGCCTATTATTTTGACATTACAAACAGACACTCCAATTTTATTGATTGGTATAGATAAATTTGAATCATTATCGACATCATCGCAGCCCATATACGTCTCACTGTTAGGTTCGGGCCTCCTCCACAGTGGGAGGGAATTTGACCTACTATACCATGCTGGTAAGACATGTTGGTTTCATTTCGAGATTTCCTTCTCTTGCACAGATTTTATGTGCTTTATATCCCTTAGTCGTCTTTTACGAAATCCACGGGCAAGATAGGGAGTGGTGAATTGTATTCTTACTTCGTTAGCATACGGAAATTGAATATGCTTACATAATTAATGCATTTTGTGCATTGAATATTGTCAGTACATTATCGTCGCGTAGCTTCTGCTTGGCGCTACTTAATAACTATGTAAGGGTGTTTTGTGTTAACGACGCTGCAGCACTAAACTAATATAGAGACTATATTACATTTACTGAAGTTCAGTTACTGTCCTTGGAGTGTCTTCAACAACTTTATAAGTTAAACTTTTATAGCACGTAAAGTTACCGGAACTGAGAAGTCAATGTTTATGAAAAGCTCTTAGAACTCGTACATTTCAACAAAATTGTGCTTTGTGTATGAACAATCTTCAGATATTTTATGTTAAAACTTTAGAATAGCGTTGATATTGATTTCCTTGTAATACTGCTGCTTGCTTCTGTTGATTTCTTAGATATTTTTTTTGTTTTTATTGCGTACGGTGGCTAACGAGCAAACAGTACACCTGATGGAAGTGTTGCTGCCGCTCATGGACCTTTACAAGGCCGCTGCCTACCGTGAAGAAAGAGTAGGGAGTGTGAATGAGTACATTGAGGCACGGTGACACAAAGGGCACCACCAAAACCCTCCACACGCAAACACCCTCAGAAAGTTGGGCTTTCGGCTCTCTCGCTCACCGAACGAAGCGCAGTAACAAATTGCTACTACTCAGACGTCTATTTTCTGCGAGAGTGTGGTACTACCCCGGTCGGACCGGCCCGCGGCTGTAGACAGATAACTGTCGACAGTGTGGTCCTACCACACTTTTGAAATAATTTTCTTTCTATGGTGTCTACATGCTTCTTCTTGTGTTATCGTGTGTTGAAGGAGTAAGCGAATAGTTTACAGGTGGTAAACTATGTAATATTTCCATACATGTGGTTACCGCATTAGTCGACTAAGGGATATAATATGGCCATAACATTTCAACAAGGCAAACTTGCAATAAAACCCTCATCACCATTTCAGCCCATACACGTTCCACTTGGTCTCGAGCCTCCTCCACAATAGGAGGGAAATTAACTAATCTTGTTGGTCAGACAGGTTGGTTTTATTTTGAGTTTGCCTTCTCTTGCATAGATGTTATATGCGTATTATATCCCTTAGTCATCTTTTACGATATCCACGGGCAAGATAGGGAGTGGTGATTGGTATTCTTACTCCGTCACCACCCTATATAAATAAAATCGCAACGCAATAAAATTCGTAAAAATTGTTTTATTTATAATGTGTAATACTCGCGTAAAAATGCAAATAGTTTTAATCAGGGCCACATCATTTTGAGCGTTATAACTTCAAATTAATTGCTAAGTTTGTTTAGCAAAGTAACTATGTCTTAGTAGTCTATTTCTGAAGAGACATTTACTGCTAAAAGAAAACATTAAATAATAGTTACTTCGTATTTGTAAGTCTGTGTTCGGCACACCATTTATCTCTGGTTTTACCCGCCCTGTGCGTGTACTAAGCAAAAAAATATGCGGTCAGGGCTATAAATCTTAACACTAATCTGGTAAATCAGCAGATTGTCTTATACCCTGTGTGTATACATGGTTTTATGTATGTAACGTGCCCGTTCTCATTATAATCTCAACCTATATTTGTCTCACTAATAAGCTCGAGCCTCCTCCATTATGGGTTGACTTACTATATCTATATCTATACCAATAAATAAAATTGGAGTGTCTGTTTGTAATGTCAAAATAATAGGCTTTTTTCATGCTCACACGGTTATTTGCACGACACCTATGCCTAAAATACAGATTAAAAATTTTTTGTCTGTCTGTTTGTTCCGGGTAATCTTCAAAACGGCTGGACCGATTTCAAAAATTCTTTCACCAATGGAAAGCTATAATATCAGGGCGTAAACTAGGCTATATTTTATCCCGGTATTCCCACGGGAACGGGAACTACGCTGCTAAAACGACTAAAACCGAAGCGAAGCGAGGGCGGGTTGCTAGTTGACTTATATAATTGACTCACTATACCGCACTGGTCAGACGTGTTGGCATTTCACTGGTTTGCGAGAATAGCGATGCAAATAAAATGACTGATTTTAGAGAAGGGCATTTTTTTTAGTGAAGTGAAACTTTTATTACATCGCCTCAAACTTTTTCGTCCAAATATTACATGTCGCGTGACGGTCGGCCGCGGAGTATGGGTAGAGTGAAAGGCGCTCGACAGAGCAGCTGACTCCAATATGGCGGCGTTCACATCAGCTGACCGTGTATAGGCTCATTTGTGGCAGTGCTCCACGCTATTTGTTTGTTTTTATCAATGTTTAATGCGAAAAAGTTTCACTTTTACCATGGTTTCATAACTCTACACAATCATTTTTTTTTTATAAATGTTAAAACATGCATACCATAATATTTAAATGATTTATTGAGTGTGTAGGTAACTATAGTGATTAAAGGAAAAAAAAAATCTGTTCGCGATAAAATATCAAGGATTTTAAATATTAAGGATCATTTGGCATACAATATTCAATTTGACATAATTTTGAATTACGTCGATATTCGTCGCAAACCAACCATTTGTTTTTAGACAGGTTACAGTGCGAGCGCACGCCGTTCGTCCCGTTAGCGGAAACGAGTGGGTGGCACGCGAACCCATAACCCATCGTAGTACCTCCCCATCTGGTGCCCTCCTTCCCCGACGCCTTCCAGCGCATCGATCTCACGCGGTCAGCCTCTCTACAGGTGACGGACTATTCCCTGGCCAGTCATCCAGAGGTGTTGGCAAAAGGTTTTGTTTCGTATTTTCCTTCTCTTGCATCGATGTTATCTGCATATTACATCCCTTAATTGTCTCTTACACACGGCCAAGAGAGCGGGTAGTGAATTCTATTCTTGTTCCGTCACCATAAGGGTAATAATATGCATATAAAATGTATGCAAGAGGAGGCAAATTCGAAGTAAAATCTGATGTCAACATGTCTGACCAGTGTGGTATAAGTCAATCCTATCGTGGAGGAGGCTCAAGTCCAGCGTTGTATGAGCTGAGATACAGATTAGTAGTTTTATTACACCCACGGGCAAGTAAGGAGGTTCTTTTACGACACCTCTAGACAAATAAGGGGCTAGTGAATTCTACTAATCATCGGCAAACAAAGTAAGATATATAAATTGTATAAGTTATATAAAATGTGTTTGAATTAAATTATTCTTATATTACTTTTAACGTTTCTATTATTCATTACTTTTTATAACAAATGAAATTTATTCCAAATTCGCGTAAACATGTCTGTAAGTTTCAAATTAAATTTTAATTTGTAATTCTGTTACTGTACAATATCTATATTTAGATATAAAAATGTTTCTATCCCGATTCATCATCATCATCTCAGCTCGTATATGTCCCACTGTTGGCCTTAAGCCGATAGGAAGGAATCTGACTTGCTATACTTTTTATTTTTTTTTGTTCACGCTGTGGAAATGCATTTACGCACTGTCTCCCGCCAGTGACTAGTGGCGGCCGGAATACCCACTAAAACCACAGCGGCCCCTTCAGCGCTTTTACGGAGTGCCGGAGAGGTCGTCTGATGACATTCAATCCCCGACACCCCAACGCATGGTCGTCTGGCCACGTCCTGTCGTTATTATTCAGGGCGGTGGGAGTAGGTGCGCATATTGTCGCCTCTTCCTCCCGGGTCACCGGCGACAAAGCGAGTCAGCAGACGCAAGCGCTATACTGGTCAAACATGTTAGTGTAGGGTTTTAACTCGAGTTTTTCTTCTCTTGCATACATGTTACCTAAATACACCCATGTCGTAAACGACAACTAAGGGACCATTCCCCTAGTTGTCTTTTCCAACATCCACGTGTAAGATAGGGTGACGAATTGACGATTCTGATCAGCATCCTCGTCGAGGGATCTATGTATAATACGGGCTGATGAATCAGCCTATATAAGTCCCACTATTGGGCTCGGGCGTCCTCCATTATCCGAGGAAAATTGATCTACTATACCGCACTAGTCAAACACATTGGTATAGGGTTTTATTTCTAGTTTTTAATCTCTTGCATAGATGTTAAAGTATATTATATCTCTTAGTCGTCTTTTATGACACCCACGGGCAATATAGAGAGTGGTAAATTATTTTTTTACTCCATCACCGTTTAATTATATTAAGGAGAGAATTATTTACATTTAAAAAACGGCTGGTCAACTAGTTACTAATAAAAAAAACTAAGAAAGAACAAAGCACAAATAGAGTTTTGCTAGCCATTCGATGTAATATAGAGTTGTTACACAAGACAGCTCCGCTAAATAAATTCACTGGTCCGCTCACGTGAACAATAAAACTAAAGGTTGGGAAAAATAACTTTAGCCAATACAATTTTGTTACCCGTACGAAGAATTTTGTAGAACAAAATATAAGTTTTAACACACATTGTTCACAAGTCAAATGTAAACTTTTTAGAATATACAGTAAAACCCGTTTAAGACGATTTCGCAGTGATCGGACCAAAAACGCGTCTTAGGCGGGCAAGCGTACTATGCGGGAAAGGGAAAAAAACCTGTCATTATCTTAATATATATAAATTATGTGTCACGTTGTTTGTCCGCGATGGACTTCTAAACTATTTAACCGATTTTAATCAAATTTGCATACCGTGTGCAGTTTGATCCAACTTGAAAGATAGGATAGCTTACATCTTAATTTATAGTCGCAATATTATTTTATTGCAAATTATTTGTCTGTTATTTGACACTCACAATTATCTGTTAATTCCAAACGATTTTAATAGATGGCGATATCTATTGACTGGATTGAGTAATTAATTAATAGATGACGCTGCTATGTCAAACCTACAAACGTGGCATATCCGATTTTATCTTGCTTTTTTACATAGATGCCATTTGTAAAAAAATATGATGACCTCCATGACAGATGTTCTCCTACAGTTCCACTTAAATAGTTTAATAAAATGTAATATAATAAAAACATTAGCCACAGCAACGCGTGGCTGGTTTTGCTAGTTTTAATTTTCATATTATTTATTATATTCTATACTATAATAATAATGGGGCTTGGGCAGTGCAGCGCTGTGAACTCGTCGCAATCATCGGTACGGACCTGACGCTGCCGGCTATCACTAGGGCGATGGTCGACAGCGTCAGGAATTGGGACGCGGTCGCAGCCTTCTGCGAGACGGTGATCTCGCGGAAGGAGGCGGCGGATCGCCTGTGCGAGGAGCGCAGCCTCGATGTGGAGGTCCGCCGCCGGCGACTGGGGCGGCGTAGGCGCAACTATATGCGCCTCATGCCGCCCTAGCCGAGGCCGCGGGTGACGTGACCGGGGATTAGTCCGACACCCGCCGAGAGGCCGACCGCGTGAGGAAAGACCGACGTCCCCCCCTCGGGGAGGACGTCGGTCGATGGGAGGGTACCCCAATAGGGGGTATTCCGTCGGGCCGACCACTGACGACAAGTTAACGCTGCTCCAGTGGTCGGCCCAACGACGAAGGCGACGTGGTTTTCGGGTGGGTCGCGGTAGTTGCGTGCTTAAGCCCTTCTGTCGCCCCGGACGGAGTGGTGCGGAGGCGCGCCGACCGCGGCCCACCCACAAAAAAAAAATACTATAATAATAATAATACCTACATATTGAATTTAACATTTAAAAATCACCTAAAATAAAATGTTGTTTATTATTATTACGTTACTTAAAGTAATCACTTATCTCAGTTTGACAAAAAGATTTTCAATGAAATTTAATTTTTGTAGTGCATCTTCGCTTTAATTCAAAGAAGTTACACAGCGTCTTAAATCATTAACTGCTGGTAATGCCTGGGCGTGTGACAAAATCGGAGTCGACTCATCTTCTTTTTGGTCATTATCACTTGGGGCCTGTTCGTGGGTGTTATTCACATTCTCAATGAGATCTATTGATTGGATTTCGTACGGTGCCACATTATCATCAATGGCAGAATATACAGGAAAACCCTGCAGTATTTCTGGTTCTTCTTCTTCCAACACGATGTCAACCTCGTTGTTTCTGAAGTCTGCTTTCTTGAAATAATTTTTAATTGTTTCTGGCTTAATTGCTTCCCAAGCTGCTGCAATGTTTAGAATCGCATCATGTACAGTCAAGGGTCGTTTGCTATCAGGTCTTCCATTTCTTGAAGATAGCGATGTACTATTCTTGTCCTGTAACCTCGTTTAAGGACCTTTATGATGCTCTGATCCATCGGTTGTGTGTGTTGTGTTGGCGTATTAAGCGTTAAGAAATGTATGAAAACATGTCTCAAGTTGCTGGGACTGACGCAAAATGGCGTATTATGTGAGAAATTGTATTACACGTGATCGTATTAAACGGGTTCTACTGTACTTTATATAGTCTCGGCTCACATAAGTCTCACTACTGCTCTCGGGCCTCCTCCTTTATGAAAGGGAATTTGATCTAATAATTTCTGATCTTCACGCGAGTATTACACATTGTAAATAAAACTACTTTATGGATTTTATCGCGTTTGTATTTGATTTCTGATTGCCCGACATTTCACAGCGTTCATGGTCACGGGCGGACTAAGATGTCTCACGTCCAACAAGTCATCGTTATTACAGAAAATTTATAATTATCTACCCGATACAGAAAATTAGTTATTAAATATTAACCCAAATTTTGATACAAATTTATTACCAGACAAATTTATTACAGGTCTATAGTGATTGTGAACGGAATAAAATTAAATTGCGAGTAAGCTTCACTCACATTTGAAGTAAAATTTTATTATTATCACAGACGATGATGAAGTTTAAAATGTATAAATCATCCATCCGTCCATCAGCCAATTGACGTCCACTGTTGCACATAGGCCTTCCCATGAGAATTCCATTCGAACGGTCCCGTGCCACTTTCATCTAACGGTTCCCTGCAACTTTCAAAGTTTCGTCACCACCTAGTAGGAGGTCATTCTACGCTACGTCATCCGCTTCGTCGTCGTCACTCCTGATCCTTTTTTCCCGAACGGCTGTCGGTTTGACGAGGGATAGGGATGAAATAAATCATATTATAATTTAAAAGGTGTATATTTACAATATAACCATACTATATGTATAAATAAACACTTATTTAACAAGATGTGTTTCTATATGTATAAGTAAGTTGGAACTTATTTTAAGTTGGAAATGGCAACAGTCAAGTACATACTGTCGTGAGACGCTCGTGTTAATTTACCAAAATTTATCCTGCCGTCGTCGTGTGTCCATTTCAAAGCATGCAATTATTTTTATTTATAAGAGTAGAGCAGCGAGTATAAGTGTTAGTAAATCAGGAAAAAAGTAGGGGAGGTTCGAGCCCAGCAGTGGGACGTTTATGAGCTGTGATGACGGTGATGATGATATTGTTAGTAATATCATAGTACGACATGGATATATACATATTTGTCACAACTACTGTTTCCAGAACTGTTTTAGTCCTTAAAATTAGATAAAATTCTATTATAAATATTACTAATAAATTAATTTTTACCGATTTTATAGCCTTTGTATATCATATATCAAACAAACACGCTAAAATGTGTAAAAATATTTTTTTTTTTATAATGTGTAATACTCGCGTAAACATTAGATATCATTAACTTTTAGTTTCGATTCTCATACTGGATTATGGACTCTATTTTAAGGCAGAATTTAGAGTATGCAATAATAGGTCGGGATTCCTTAAAGCATTAGTATACCGCTACAGCGCTATAGCGACGCAAATAAAAATACTGATTTTAGAGAAGGCCATTTTAATTTTTTTTATAAAGTTTTGGTGCATACAATAATATTTAAATGATTTTTGAGGGTTTAAAATATCAGTATAGGCGTACTGATTAAAGAAAAATTTCTCTGTTCACGATAAAATATCAAGTATTTTAGATATCAAGGATCATTTGGCATGCGATATTCAATTTGACATAATTTTGAATTACGTCGATATTCTCGCAAACCCGCGATATGTACTACTTAATATATTTAATATATGTATGTAAATTGCCCTAAAGGTAGTCTAAAAGAAATACATATTCAATATTCACACGCTACATTAAACTCGCCGTGTTAAACGAGCTTATTTTAGGTCGCGTATATCAAAATACATGTACACGAGGGAATATCCTAACATACACAATGATTTCGGTTAGCTTAAAAGATTTGGATTAATCTTTAGTTATTAAACTTTGGGTGTTTATTCACTTGGATTATTCGTCTGTATGGTTACGCATATTATTAACCTTTTCATTTCTCGTGGGTGTCGTTAAACGTGACTAAGAGCGCCCGCAGACATACAATTGTAAGTTGGCCGACTAAATCGCAAATAGGTGTATTAGGTGTAGTTACTTATGCTAGCCCGCACATCTTGACCGGGGATTAATCCGTCACCCGCCGAGAGGCCGACCGCGTGAGGAAAGACCGACGTCCTCCCCGAGGGGGGGACGTCGGTCGATGGGAGGGTACCCCGGGTAGGAGGTATTCCGTCGGGCCGGCCACTGATGAAAAGTAACCCTGCTCCAGTGGTCGGCC
Source organism: Lymantria dispar (assembly GCA_032191425.1). Taxonomy (NCBI): domain Eukaryota; kingdom Metazoa; phylum Arthropoda; class Insecta; order Lepidoptera; family Erebidae; genus Lymantria; species Lymantria dispar. The sequence goes on from CM063449.1 coordinate 2,790,149, forward strand.
CAATGACGAAGGCGACGTGGTGTTCGGGTGGGTTGCGGGAGTTGCGTGCTTAAGCCCCTCTGTCGCCCCGGACGGAGTGGTGCGGAGGCGCGCCGACCGCAGCCCAACCAAAAAAAAAAAAAGCCCGCACATCTTCTCCAACTAAATCGTCCAACTAATTAATTGGACACCGATCGTATCAGAATCACGATTCCCTTCCGATTACACACAATTAAAAAGTTGTCCAACTATCGGCCAACTGCTTATTAGCACGGTTATCCTATGCAAGTTCGTACACTATCCAACTTAGTTAGACAGTTGCACGGCAAGATTCAAGATGACCACACGCGTGCGCGTGATTTGCCCACGCTCACATCTTCGTCGACGGGTACCGATGTCTGTCTCCCGATCAACTGTCTCCCGAGTTGTACAAAAAAGACTTGAAAGAATCTGTCAGGGTAATATCTGAGTTAATAATGCAATGTATGATGCTTCCCATATTGTAATCTGTTACTTAATATGGGATGCACCCAAAATGTTCTCTTTTGTTTTCGTCTTCTTTTTATTAATAGAGCAATTGAAAGGTTTTTCCCCGCATTTTCACGCACACGCACCGCGCTTGGCAATACTGGCACCGACTAAATCGGTTAAGTCTGCGGCGTGTAACCAATTAAATAAAGTTGGCCAACTAAATTGTAAATGTACGCAATTTAGTCGTACGATAGTCGTCCAACTTGCAATTGTATGTCTGCGGGCACCCTAAGACCTTTATTTCAACCTGGACCAACGATTTCTGATGCCATCTAATCAATAATAACATTCCTAAGGAGGTTTGACATCAGGCCTGCGGCCGATTATAAAAGTACCTATTAAGAAAAATTTTGCAATATGCACTATGGATTGAGTTTATGAGCGTTGTTTTGATTATTTGAACTAAATATCGTTATAATGTTATTTCTGTACTTAGAATAATAACTCATAGAAGGTAACTCCGCGCACAAAAAATGAAGCATTTAAATTGGAGCCTATTGGAACCCTACGCTGGACCGTTCCGAAGTGTACAAGGTCATAGCATACGCAAGGTAACTCATTGTATAGTGGTGTGCGTGTGTAGGTACGTGTGTAATCGCTTGCACGCATGTAGTAATTTTTGCTTCACGTTTTTGATCGCTTAAGTAGGTACCGACGCTAGCCTTCTATACGTTATTATTCTAAGTTTCTGTATATGAATTAATAAATAAAATACTGCTTGCATTTTATTTAAATTATGATATACGTTTAATAATTATTTGTCATTTATTTACTTAATTCAAATAATCAGTTATAAAAAGTAAGCTTATATAGTTGTTTGTGATAGCATGTTTCTGTATCGGGTAGATAATTATAAATCTCTAATAACTTTGACTTGTTGCACGACAGATATCTTAGTCCGCCCGTGACCATGAACGCTGTAAAGTGTACGAAAGTCAGGCAATCAAAAATCAAACACAAACGCGATAAAATCTGTAAAGTAATTTTATTTTCAATGTTTAATACTCGCGTAAACGTCAGAAATCATTATGTAAAACGTTTTAGGTTTCCACTTCATGAATAATATTTAATTACTGTGAATATATTTGTTATTACAATTACTTAATTATGAAATAGTTATTATGACTTAAAATTAGTTTAATAAAACTTATATTAAATTAGTTGAAATTTAAAATATGCCGCATTGAAAATAATATCGGTAATTTTATCCTAAAAAAATGTCAAACGTTCATAACAGCCACGTATTAATTAGTTCAATATTTTAAGTTTTTGTTACCGTAGGCTAGTGCCCCAACGACGAAGGTGACGTGCTATACGGGTGGGTTAGGGGTATGCGTGCTTACACCCCTCTGTCGCCCCGGACGGAGCCGGGCGAGGAGTGCGCCGACCGTAACCCAACCCAAAAAAAAACATAGGCTAGTATTAGCGTGTACTTTCTAGAACTGTTTGGTGAAGTAAATTAAGTTGAAATACTCTAGCTCTATTTTATTCACCAAAATGGATCCTCATTATCCGAAAGGTGACACGACGATGACTAGTCGATGGATTTATAGTCCATAACATGCACTGATGGCGGAGTGGTTAAGATAGCGACCTGCAGCGCCAGTTTCGGGGTTCGAATCCCACGCGGGACAATACTTTGTGCGATCTACAAATTGTTGTTCTGAGTCTGGATGTAATTTGTGTCCGTTAGTTATATATTTGTAAAGTCCCATTCAATACAAGGATTATTCCCTTAGTGCAGGGTGTTGTCTTTAAAAGAAAACAACCTTATCGTTGTGATGCCTAAACCAATATTTGGCAGATGGTTGGACGGTAGATGGTGTTAAAAATTCCAAACATTGTTTGATTTGTTCTCTTAGACTGGCTTTACGACTCTCACGGGAAGTGAAGGGCGGCGAGATATTGTATTTGCAACTCGAAAATGGTCACGATATGGCAAGTTTAAAACTCTATAGTTATTTGATAAATTTTATTATAACGCTGAAATTAAGCAGAAAAAGTTCTTAAGTAATAATTATCATCATCGCTATCACAGCGATTATACATCCCACTGCTGGGCTCGAGCCTCCTCTACAAAAGGAGGGAAATTGATCTACTATTATACCACGCTGGTCAGACGGGTTGGTATAGGGTTTTGTTTACAGTTTTCCTTCTCTTACATAGATGTTATATGCATATCCCTTAGTCGTCATTTACGATACCAACGGGCAAAATTAAGCAAAAGTGGTGCATTATATTTTAACTTCGTCACCAGACGGATAGAAACACATAGAAAAAAATCTTAAGTATTCATTATAGTTCAAGATAACCTTAGTAACTGTCTATGACAATTCAACATTTTCCACAATCACTGTTCACATTCGAGGGCACTTCAGTTGCCAGACGTTAATGAAAAATGTTAAAAGTTTCTTCCTTTCATTACTAAGCGACGTCTTTGTGATGAATTCAAGTTGAATGCAAACAGAAGTAGGTAATAAAAAAACTTTAAAAGTTATAGTTTATGAAAAAAGCTTTTTATATTAACAAAACTAGCAACCCGCCTTCGGTTCGCTTCGGTTTTTGTCGCCTTATCCCCGTAGTTCACGTTCCCGTAGGAATACCGGGATAAAATATAGCCTAGTTTACGCCCTGATATTATAGCTTTCCATTCGTGAAAGATTTTTTTAAATCGGTCCAGCCGTTTTGAAGATTACCCGGAACAAACAGACAGACAGACAAAAAATATGAAGTGATTTTTAGGCATATGTACCTATAGTGCAAATAACCATGTGAGCATGAAAAAGGTCTATTATTTTGACATTACAAATGGACACTCCAATTTTGTTTATTGGTATTGATTAATTATGATATCAGCTAGATCTGTGTAGTGAAGAAAATAACGCTGATAATACAATTTGTTATCTCCTCCTTTCCCATGGGTACCATAATAAACGACTAAGAATTAATCTTCACCATCATCATCTCGACTCATATGCCTGGACTCGATTCTCTTTCGCAGTAGAAGGTTAATACTACACCAAACTTAAGATGGATTACAAATACAAAATACAAATATCTTTATTGCAAAAAAGCCTTATCCTTACTAATATTATAAACGAGAAAGTTTGTGAGTATGTGAGGATGTGAAGAAGTGAAGATGTTTGTTTCTCTTTAACGCAAAAACTACTGATTGGATTTTGATGAAACTTTACAATAATATAGCTTACATATCAGAATAACACATAGGCTATAATTTATCCCGATATTCCCACGGGAAGAGGATATGCGGGTGAAACCGAACGGCGCTGCTAGTCGGTACATAATAACAAGTTGAAACCTTGTTTTTTGTGTTTGTTAATACTGTGTTACAAAAAACAGGCCTCTTCCCAATAATGTCAGCCATGTTTATTGACGACATTAGAAGAAATAAATGATTACCTATGTTATTTTTTGAAGTGTTGAATTTGTGGATGCGTTAGCGTGTGCGTGTGTATTTAAATTTAAAATATAATTCACCACCAGCAGGAATCATACAGGACGATTAAGGGATATACGCTATTCGTTAAGAACGCGGCCTTTCGACTCCCTTAAGAAAATAATATTTGTTAGAACAAAGTAAACAGTTTTAGGGTAGGATTTTAAACACCCATTTGCATAAAATATTGATAAATTTTTGTCTCTTGCATAAATTTTTGTGATTTGGATACGTAGAAAAAATAAGTGAAGAGAGGTTTACGAGGTAAGTACCTATTGAACGTAAGTGTGATTGGGACGGTTGGAAGAAGACCACGTCATACGTTTCTGAATCCAAGACGTGCTGGTGAAAGATATTAAGAGTATGTGTAACAATAGAGCATGCATGAAGGCTGCAATGAGTGTGAGGGAAGTGATGGAGGTATGACAAGATCGTTGCTTCGTAGTCTCTACCTACCCCTCTAAGAAGCAGGCATGAAACTAGCTAGATATGAATGTATGTAACATTTTTAGTAATTTGTGTTTTATTTTTCTGTATTTTTACGTTAAGAAAATAGAATATTTTCAATTTTCAACATAATTTTTCAAGTTTAGCGAGCAAGAAAAATGTAGAATTTACTTATTCATAAAATATTTTCATTTTCTAAGCGAGAACGTAGCGTACGTATTACGGTAATAATTTTAAATATTGAGCACTTTACTTACATAAGGTGGATTATAACGAGTAACGAGCATATTCTCATATCTTCCAGCTCATGCCGTCTTAATACATCATGGCCTTAAGATGGTATATGAAATATAAAATATTAAGAGATTAAGAATACATTGTGTTATCTCGTTACTTTTTCGCGCTCTCCTGAAATATTTATCATCATCATCTTGCTCTTATCCCAATTATTTGGGGTTGACGCAATATGTCATCTGTTTTGACATATTGTAAAAAGTTTCCCTGTGACCCCTCCTTGTGAATGTAATCGTTGACCCAAATGGTACCAGATGGAGTTGGTCCGGGTCAATCTGGGGCTCTTAGTCGTCTTTTACGACACCCACGAGCAAAGCAAGGGTTGGTAGTATTCGAAGCCGCTACCACACAGCAAATCAATTCCTGAAAATCCTGAAATATTTATAACACCAAAAATCATTATCATTTCATCATTTCAGCTCTTAAACGTCCCACTGTTGGGCTCGAGCCTCTTTCATAGTAGGAGGGAAATCGACCTTACTATACCATGTTGGTCAGACAGGTTGGTATAAGGTTTTATTTCGAGTTTTCTTTCTCCTGCAGAGATGTTATATGCGTATTATATCCTTTAGTCGTCTTTTATGACATCGGCAAGATAAGGAGTGGTGATTTCTATTCTTACTCCGTTACCACACGGAAAATGTTTAACACCAATGGCAATCATCAATCCCTTTACTAAGCATAACTATGTGATTACCAACTTTTACGACAGTATAAGAGTTGGTAGTATTTGTAGCTACTAGGAAAGAAAATGCAGTAGTAACTTAATACTATACTGAAGTCAACTTTCTATGAAAGTATTGTACGACCCCAAATAAGCCGATACATTTATATATTTATTTATTCCTCTCATAAACGTTATGCTGTTGAGTTCGAGCCTCATCTACAATGAAAGGGAAATTGGTCTACTGTACCACGCTGACACTCGGACGGGTTGGTATAGGGTTTTATGTAGAGTTTTATTTGTCTTGCATAGATGTTATCTGTGTATCATACCCCTTAGTAGTCTTTTACAGCACTTACGTGCAAGAAAGGGGGTGGTAAATTGTAAGCCGGCTTCCGAAGAGGTTATAGTACCATAGACCACATCCACACGCCACGCCAGATTATACAGAAGACCGAGGAGTATAATCGGCCTTTGTGTCTAGCGTTTGTGGACTATGAGAAAGCCTTTGATTCTGTCGAAACTTGGGCAGTGCTGCAGTCCCTTCAGCGGTGCCAAATTGACTATCGATACATCGAAGTGTTGAAGTGTTTGTATAGAAACGCCACTATGTCAGTCCGCATCCAGAATAAAAGTACGAAACCGATCCAGTTGCAGAGAGGTGTGAGACAGGGAGACGTCATCTCTCCGAAACTGTTCACCACTGCGCTGGAAGATGTCTTCAAGCTCTTAGACTGGACCGGACTCGGCATCAACATCAACGGCGAATACATTACTCACCTTCGATTTGCTGACGATATCGTAGTCATGGCAGAATCCATGGAGGACCTTGGCACTATGCTCAATGACCACAGCAGGGTATCTCAACTAGTGGGTCTACAAATGAACATGGACAAGACGAAAGTCATGTCTAATGCCCATGTCATTCCTGTACCGGTGCTAGTTGGGAATGCGATTTTCGAAGTTGTGGATCATTATGTTTACCTAGGACAAGCAGTCCAGTTAGGTAGATCCAATTTCGAGAAAGAGGTCAGCCGACGAATCCAACTCGGCTGGGCAGCGTTCGGGAAACTTAAGAGGATCTTCTTGTCCTATATTCCGCAGTGTCTGAAAATAAAGGTTTATAACCAGTGTGTGTTACCAGCGATGATTTACGGCACTGAAACGTGGTCTCTAAATGTTGGCCTCATAAAAAAGCTCAAAGTCGCTCAGCGTGCTATGGAGAGGGCTATGCTCGGTATTTCTCTACGTGATAAAATTCGTAACATGGAAATCCGTAGAAGAACGGGTGTAACCAACATAGCCCGCAGAATTAGCACGTTGAAATGGCAATGGGCAGGCCACATCGCTCGTCGAACCGACAACCGTTGGGGAAGAAAGGTTCTTGAGTGGCGATCACGAATTGGACGGCGCAGCGTAGGACGATCCCCCACCAGGTGGACTGACGACATTCTCAAAGTCGCAGGGAACCGTTGGATGCAAGTAGCGCAGGACCATTCCGAGTGGCATTCTCGTGGGGAGGCCTATGTCCAGCAGTGGACGTCTATTGGCTGATGGATGGATGGATGGATGGATGGAAATTGTATTCTTACCCCGTCACGATACAAAAAAAAACCTGTGAACAACGTGGCTGTATCATTTAATATCATCATCATCATCATTTCAGCTCATACATGTATCATCAATTTAATCACCATTTTAGTTAAAAAAAAGCTCAACAGTTTCACGTGTATTACGTGAAACTGTTGAGCTTTTTTTTTTGAGGTGGGTCGCGGTCGACGCACTCCTCGCACTACTCCGTCCGGGGCGACAGAGGGACGTAAGCACGCACACCCGCAACCTACCTGAACACTACGTCGCCTTCGTCGTTGGACCGACCACCGGAGCAGAGTTAGGACGTCGGTCTCTCCTCACGCGGTCGGCCTATCGGCGGGTGACGGACTAATTCCCCGGTCACGTCACCCGCGGCCTCGGCTAGGGAAACTGTGGAGCTCGAACTTCCTCTACAATAGTAAGGAAATTGACTTACTATATCACGGTGGTCAGAAATGTTGGTATAGGGTTTTACATAAAGTTTTCCTTCTGTGGCATAGATGTTATATGCATATTTCCTTAGTCATCTTTTTGAACACCCGCGGGTAAGAGAGGGGGTGGCAAATTATATTCTTACTCCGTCACGATACTAAAAAATGTCAGTAACATGGATGTACTATTTAATATACATACAAGTAATATATCAAAATGATAATGCAATGTTGCAAACTTTGCTTGAAATAACAATGATATCGTAAAATAGAGTGGCTTTTGTAATTTTCGTTTCGCGTTCTGCGGTATATAAAAGTGGAGTTCCATTTTTCATTTCATTAATTTGTTTTATTTTATGTTTTATAAGCATTATATGGTAATTTTATTTTATGTTTATCTCTAAAGTTTATTAAAAAGTAAAACTATGAGTGCTGGACACTCATAGTTTTACTTTTTAATAAACTAGCTCTCATATGAATAATTCTGAAAAAACTGCAACCGTTTTTTAAGGTTATTGTTTAGTAAGAGAGTGATGAATTGTATTCTTACTCCGTCACCATACGGAAACATTGATAGCTTATAATTATGAATATATAACATGATATTATAAAAAAAAATTAATTAGTAATTTGTTTCCACTTCTTTAGATTAAGGAGCATATTCGTACTAATAATGCCTAAGTAAGTCAAGTTGTTAGCATTGATTGAGTGCTGATATCAATGCATTTTCTAGAAATTCTGGTAGAACATGAAAACACACATAAATCACTATTATATCATATTCACTAGACTTCAACATTTTCTCTTCTCTATATTACATAAAATACCAGCGGAACTACTTAATGTAAGGTCATAAAACTACTAATACTAACTACTAAACTACTAAAAAATTTAAGAGCGCCAAATGTTATTTTTACATTCCCGTCAAACTTTTCTAAAAAGTTATAAGAATTTCGGTGTTGCTGGCGTAAAAATATAAGCCGTAAGCATATAACAACCATAATAAGGTCTGCTGTATGTCGCATGTTGGGCTAATAAGGCGACGGACGAGAGACGACTGCATGTAACAAATATGCGCATGTTGAAATGGATGTGTAGTGTAAATGAATAAAATAAGGATCATCATTATTTCATCTCAACCCATATACATCCCACTGTCGGGCTTTGGCCTCCACCATTGTAGAAGGGAAATTGACCTACTATACCGCGCTGGTGAGACATATTGGGCACGCATTGGGTTTTGTTTTTAAGTTCTCCTTCTTTTGCATAGGTGTTATATGCATATTATATCCTTTAGTCGTCTTTTACGACACCCACGGGTAAGAGAGGAGAGTGGTGAATTGTATTCTTACTCCGTCACCATACGGAAGATAAAACAAGAAAAGTAAATAAAATTGTGCCAGTGATGGCAAAGTTAACAAGTGACCCTTGGGCTTACTCTTGAAATGAATTGTAATTTCGAATCTAATTCAATTCCAATCTCATATTTGGTACTCTTAAACAAAATCGAGAATTAATTTTTCGCCTTTGCCGTTGTTATTTTCACCAAATGTACCGTATTCTTTAAATTAATAACGTTACTATTCATGATTTTAAACTCGAAATGTATACATCAAAATCACATCGGGAGTAGCAAATACTTGACTTAATCGACTAGAGTCGAAGAAAAAAAAATGCACTGAATTTGATTCCAATCATGCGTTAGTGTCGCTTTCAAGAGTACCAATTTGCTCAAATTCGAGCTGCGTTTGGATTTAGGATTGGAATCAAGATTCAAGAGTAAGCACACTGGTGGGATACATGTCCTTTTCAACGTGAGATGTGATGAAAGTAATGTTGTTTAACAAAGTTTTATAAATGTGATGAACTGACTGCCTGAAGCATGACATGGATAGACAGAGGATGAGCATGAGGGATGTTATCTATAGGAGGAAGAAGGGTACACAATGCGTCGACCTAAGTAATTGAGATAAGAGCAGGATGTTGATGATAAGTATTATATGCAGATTTCATCTATCCATCCAACAGCCTACAAACGTCCACTGCTGGACATAGGCCTCTCCAGGAGAATGCCACTCGGAATCGTCCTGTGCCACTTGCACCCAAATGGTTCCCTGTGACTTTGAAAATGTCTTCAGTCCACCTAGTGGTTGGTCGTCCTACGCTGCTTCGTCCAATTCGTGGTCGCCACTCAAGAACCTTCCTTCCGCAACGGTTGTCGGTTCGACGAGCAATGTGGCCTACCCATTGCCATTTCAACGTGCAAATTCTGCGGGCTACCAAGCAGAGCCATCTCCATAGCTCGTTGAACGACTTTGAGCTATTTTATAAGGCCCACATTTAGAGACCACGTTTCAATGCAGTATGTCATCGCTGGTAACACACTAGTTATAAAAGCTTTGTTTACAAGATTACATCATTGCAAGATAATGATGACTTGAATGTTTTTATGTTTCAACGCTTGCGGACTGGCTACGGTTGTCAGGGATTTGATACCAGTGGTCTGCTCAATAGCAATGGGGAGAGGATACCGCCGGTCGTGCGTCGCTCTTTCATCGCCCCGAATATGCGCCTGCCAAAAAAAGGTTTCAACGCTTAGATAAACATCATGGATTGGATTCCCACGCAAGATAATAAGATAATACCCCGAGGGGGAACGTCGAGAGGAGAGAGAACCCCGCGACCGGGGTATTCCGTTGGGCCGGCCACTGCAGACAAGGAACTCTGCAGTGGTGATCAGTCCAACGACGAAGGCGACGTACCACGGGTGGGTCATGGGGCTGCGCGGCATCCCTCCTTCGCCGGACGCAGCCAGGTGACGGGTGCGCCGACCATGGCCCACCCCCTTAAAAAAAAGAAGGATAATACTTCATGCGATCCACAAATTGTTATTCTAAGTATAATTTGTGTCCATTAATTTCATGTTTGTAAAGTCTCCCGCAATTTTTTTTATTTATTATATTCTTAGTACAGGCTGTTGTTCAATATAAAGAGAAAATAAAATAGAATGGCATTTATTGTCACGTAACAACAATTATATTACAGTAGTTTTTATAATTAAAATTGACAACAGGAGTATGCTCGGTGTTGGCTGCATAAAACCTATGCAGGGCTGGTTTTCAGCAAACCCATTTCGTTCGAAATATGCAATAAAGAGAAAATAAAGAAAATAAAAAAGAAATAAAATAATTAATAATTTAAAATAAAATATTCTATGAATTTAGAGACGTGTAGTGTTTGCGAATTTATTTCTTTTTGCATTTTAATCTTAAATAGTTCATAAAAAAATATTGAACTTATCTTACTTCTTGCATCGATGTTATATGCATATTCAATCCCTTAGTCATCCTTTACGACACCCCGTAGGTGCAAGAGGAGTGTTTAATATCAAATACAAATTGAGATATTTATTATAGGTATAAAATCTCTAGTAAATGTAGTCCTAAAAGTAAAATTAAATTTAAAATTTATTTGAATACTAAAAAATTTATTCAGTAAAATTTCCATATTAAATGCGAAGTTAAGTCTACCCATAGTGGACACGATGCCCTAACTTTTGTTATATTTACACAAAGCCATTATTGAAGCTTAAAAGTTTGTAGGATGCTAACTTTATAGGTTTGATATACCCACGACTTTGTTTATGTCAAATTTAACTAAAGTTGATGATGTCTGTTGTTTACGCGAGTATTACAACATCTATATCTATACCAATAAATAAAATTGGAATGTCTGTTTGTAATTGTAAATAAAACTACTTTTACGGATTATATCGCGTTTGTATTTCATTTATGATTGCTCGACGTTTCGAACACTTTGCAGCATTCATGGTCACGGGCGGACTAAGGTGTCTCACGTCCAACAAGTAATCGTTATTACAGACATTTATAATTATCTACCCGATACAGAAATTAGTTATAAATTTATTAAATTGTTACCCACATTTTATTACAAATTTATTGCCAGTGTAACAAGAAAATGATTCTATATGAAAAAATTATATTGTTTATGGTTAGTAATTATTAATTATTAAATTTGTAGCAATTATTGTTACAATTTGTTGATTTAAAACTAACAAAACTAATATACTACCACCGGATCGGAACGCGGCCACACTGAGAAAGATCCGGCAAGAAAACTCAGGGGACATGATGCTAAATTAATATTGATTTTTAATTTTAGATGCAGCTTACTTTGTCTTACTAAAAGATTTTTGATTTATAAAATTATCTTTAACTATTATTATTGTGGGTCAAATCTATACAATAAGTGCTCACAGTATCATGCAGTCTTGTGGTGGTCTCTTTGGATTTATTTTTAATTATGTTTATAACAGGATCCCAGCTTGATGGTAATACCCAGCCATCCTCTCTATTGAAATTTTTGTGTTTTTTGATTTCAATAGCCTCGCGTACCATTCTAGGCAGGTATCGGTGTTCCTTTGCGAGGACTTGAGGTTTATCAAACCTAATGTTATGGCGGGAGCGGTCCTGACTATGTTCACAGACTGCAGACTTAGTGTGACGGCGGTGCTTCACATCAGCTATGTGTTCTTTGACCCGAGTTCTTATGGATCTCTTTGTTTGCCCAATATAAGAGAGACCGCAGTCACAGTCAAGTTTATAAACTCCTGCATCTTGTAGAGGGATCTGGCACTTGACAGGTGGTAAGAACGAAAGATGGAAAGACGGTGGAAAGAAAGTTCTCGCGACATATTTGTTAAATATTTGCATGCTATTAGAATATGGCATAATGTGTCTTATGCTTCCTTGTAATAATTATGAAACATCTCTGTACTTACCACATTATATGCAAATAAATAAATAAATAATAATACAAGAACTGACTTATCCTTTTGAGTGGCTTAAAATAAGTTTTTATGGAAGCCCGTTTCAGGATATAATCCGTATAAGTAGTTTTATTTACAATGTGTAGTGCTCGCGTAAACATCAGATATCATTCCGTTTGTAATGTCAAAATAATAGGCTTTTTTCATGTTCACATGGTTATTTGCACTATACATATACCTAAAATACACTTTGTTTTTTGTCTGTCTGTCTGTTTATTCCGGGTAATCTTCAAAACGGCTGGACCGATTTAAAAAATTCTTTCACCAATGGAAAGCTATAATATCAGGGCGTAACCTAGGCTATATTTTATCCCGGTATTCCCACGGGAACGGGCACTACGCAGGAAAGACGACTGAAACCGAAGCGAAGCGAGGGCGGGATGCTAGTTATAAATAAGACCATTTTTACGACTTTTCTCGTATATGTATTTAATTTTTGATTGTCCGACGTTCCGAACACTTCACAGCATTCATGGTGAGGGGTGGATCTAGAACCTAAGTCCGCCCGTGACTATTAACGCTGTAAAGCTTTAAATAAAGTTTCTTTAATTTAAATTATATTTTTTTTTTACTTGCCTATGCGATGCCGCTCTAGCCGAGGTCGCAGGGATTGGGGGTTAGTCGCCACCCGTAGAAAGGCTGACCGCGTGAGAGCGACGACCCAGAAATACTGATTTAGTGAAGGGAGCGGTACTCGAAGGGGTAATCCGCCAAGTCAGAAACAGATGTCAAAGAATTGGTATCAGTGGTCGGCCCAATGGTGGTAGCGAGGTAACACGGTAGGTTATGAGGCAGCACGTCGCCCATCCTGGGTGTGCCTATGATATACAGAAATCATCCACACAGAGAAGTTTACGTCAAAATAAAATCTTATACTAACTAGTTTGACCAGCGTGGTACGGTAGATAAATTTTCTTCTTATTGTACAGGTGGCTCGACCTCAGTAGTGTGACGTTAGATCAGCTGAAATTGTATTTGAATAGAAATCTGTGATAAATTTCACGGATTTTAATCATTATTTGAATAAAAACTTTATTATTTTATGGCAATAAAAGTACCCTTATAATATCAAATATCTGCCTACCAAATTCCTGTCAAGATCGAAACTTTGATATTGCAATTCATAATGCAGTTGACAACAGAACGGGTTATCTTTTTAAAAAAGGTTTATAGATGTCCCACGAATTTAAATTCAATTACGATGTGTAAGTTTTACCAAGCTATAGTTCTTAAACTTCAACTGTGCGGTAAAAAGTTTTGAATGAAATTTATCGGAAGTTTCATGGTCTATAAATTTGGTTATTACCATTTTTAATGTCCACCGTTAACTACATATTTAGTCTTTTTCCTGTATAATATGTCAATATGATTACTAAATCACCGCTGCGTCCCGCCGAGTTTACATTCGGGGGGTAACCCTGAATAATTTTTAAAAAAAAACCATTCTGTAGAAAATTGCAGAAAAATTAACCGATTAATGACCTATTGATTTTTGGTTTTAATTTTATGTGTGGGAGGGAATTTCATAATTAATGAAGAGATACTATAGCTACACTCACAATACTAAACTGTGAATTATGCAAAAACTTGGCCTGCGTGGGAATCGAATTTAGGATACTTTGTACCTAATAAGGTCGCTATTTAGATCAATTTGTAGTTAGAGTTAAAAGAGGTAAAGGATGAAATAAAAATATTTATTTATTTTAATAACAATGTTTTACAATTACTTTGACAACTAAACTTATAAATACGACAAACGCCTATACTTATATTGGCTTAAACGCGTATTTGATTCGTCTTAAGTATTCTAATCAAGTAAACAGTAAAAATTAAAATGAAAGAACATTTTGAAGAAAAATAAGTTTACAATAATAAAATGACGGTGCCCGCATAAAAACAGCAAACATAATACATAACACATCTCTTATGTGAGGGTAATTAGAAATAATGTTCCTTGTGTAGTTTGATAGTTTATATATAGAATGTTTCGCATAATAATGGATTTTTATTTAAGTTAGAATTTAATTTAGTTATGTAATCAGTGTGTTAATGAAATATTAACTATTGATAATTTTCCGTGTCGTGATGAAGTAAGAATACAATTCAAATATTAATACAGCACTCCCTATCCTAGCCTGTGGCTATAGTAAAGGACGATTAAGGCATATGATATGCAAATAATATCTGCGCAAGAGAAATTCGAAGTAAAGCCCAATACCAATCCGTCTGACCAGCGTGGTGTAGTGAGTAAATTTGCCCTCTTTTTCTCTGAAAGAGGCCGGAGCCCAGTAGTGGGATATATATGAGCTGAGATGATTTGACAGGTTACCGTATAAAAACACATTTCTAAACTGAAATACGTTTATCACGAGCGAAACTTGACACCATCGCTTTCAAAACCTCTCCCACAACTATAACAATTCAGTTACTGTGTTACTGAAATATAAAACCAAAATAACAGTGGCATTCAGCACTTTTGGACCTCTTTTTTACATTATTTTGGTAAACACCTTATTTATTAATTTAAAATAATAAATAAAGGAAATATTCGAGGTTTAAAATGTTACAAAATATACAATTTTTATTCAAATTGCCGAAAGCATCCTTTCATTGACCACGCCTTCCCATATTTCTCATTGCCGCTACTAGTTTGGTATCAAAGAACTGCGAAACAAAGATAAATAGCAAACTACTGCTACTGACCACTAAATTCACGAAGGATATTACAGGATACCTTTCCTACTTATATTTAAAACACAATGTACAAATTTCAAAAAAAAATATTTTTAATAAGTTATATTTTAAGCAAATAATATTCAATTCTGTATTTTATTGTTTTAAAACATAAGATATATTTCAGACAAGTCAGACCTTGAGTAAAGAGGTCGCTCATAAATCTAAATATAAGATTTAACCAAGAAATAAATGTTAGCCTGAATAATATATTAGGTTCACTCCTAAATAAATTGTAAAAAAATTATTTAAGTAGGTTTATATATTATTCAAGTCTTGTAACCGTTTTAGTGTTATTTGTATATTTTTATTATATTTGTTTCGTTTTCCGTGTGGTGACGGAATAACAATATAATTCACCACTCCCTATCTAGCTCGTGGATGTAGTAAAAGACGACTATGGGATATAATATGTTCATGACATCTGTGCAAGAGAAGTAAAACTCGAAATGAAACCCAATTTCAACATCTGACCAGCACGGTATAGTAGATCAAATTCCCTTTAGTTGTGGAGGAGGCCTGAGCCCAACAGCGAGATGTATGTGGGCTGCGATGATGATGAAGATGATATTGTTTCATAATTTCTTTAATCATTTTTTTAATGCGTCCTTATTCCTCAGTCATCATCACCATAGCTCATATGCGTTCCATTGCTGGGCTCGAGCCTCCTCACAATGGGAAGGTAATCAACCAACTATGCCTCGCAGGTGAAGCGGATTGGTATAAGATTTTATTTCGAGTTTTCACTCTTATGCCTATCCATATAATATCTGTCTGTCTATGCATATAATGTATGTAAATATCTATATATTATCTGCATATTACTAACATTTAGTTGCTTTTACGACACCCAAACGATACAAATATTTTTTTTTTATTTTCATTCCTCAATGATCTCTTATCCATTTTTAAAATCGGTTGATTTCTCACCGTTTCGCCCGCATAGTTTCCGTTCTTGTTAGCATACCAGGCTAAAACACGGTAGAAATACCAGTATAAAATATAGCCTATGTTACTCGCTGATAAGATAGCCTTGCATTGGTGAAAGAAATTTTAAAATCTGTTTAGTGGCTTAAGTGTGAAAGTGCAACAAAAACAAACAAAGAAACTTACTTTTGCATTTATATTATTAATAAGCATATTTACATATATTACATAAGAGAACAAAGAAAGCTTTTTATCACATTTCTTCACATAAGAGCTTTTCAACAGCAATCCTGGCCGAGGTAATTATCTTGAAAATATCTTTGTTTCGTTTCGCTCTTCATAAACAGTACAGCGTACCAAGTTACATTTTAATATTCATATATTTTACTGTACTTAGAATACACTGTATTAATTATAGAATATTTAACAAAACATTATAATTTTACATTCCTACATGTTCTTGTGTAATGATGGATGAAGAATCCTAACTAATATTATAAATGCGAAAATATGTTTGTTCATTTGTTTGTTGGTTTGTGACGCTTTCACGCCTAAACCGCGGAACCGATTTCAAAATTTTTTTCATAAATGGAAAGCTATAATATCAGGGAATAACATAGGCTATATTTTATCACGGTATTCACACGGGAACGGAAACTACACGGATGACTGAAACCGAAGTGAAGCGAGGGCAGATTACTAGTATAATAATATAGTTCCGTAATTTTCCCATTTATCCTTTAAGCAGTCGTTTACTATTGGACGTAAGCTAATACATGAGAATTCCACTCAGAATGGTGCTATGCCACTTGAATCCAACGGCTCCCTGCGACTTTTAGAACCCACCTAGTGGAGAGTTATCCTATATTGCGTTGTTCGATTCGTGGTCGCCACTCCAAAACTTGTCTACTCCAGTGATTGTCATAGTTGTGCTAATTGCAACGTGCAACGTGATTGGGCTAAGTTAGATCATAGAAAAGTACCAAGTATAGCACTCTCCATAGGACACTGAACGATTCGAACGGTTCTGTGGCTTTAGAGATTATATTTTTATATCACTTTATATCATTTAATTCTATACCGAAAACGTTAAATCTGATTAAGGAGGATTAACGTCAGGCAGGCAACCAATCACAAAATTACTGCGGAACTCTATCAATATATACTGACTACGTAAAACATTAGTAAATTGTTTAGAAGTAACAATATACAAGCAAACGCACACAAAGACATACTGCACTCAATCACACATGTGTGTGTGTGCGAGTGATTGAGATACAGTCCACTGAATTAACTACCTTTTAATATTAATATTCATTCACGTACGGTACGCGGTGTCATACGCACGGTGTTATCAGTGATAAGTAATTAAAAAAAATAATTTTTCGAGTAAGTGTTCTGAAAAAATGGAAGTGAATATTTTGGAGGACGATGAAGAGAACAGTGACTGTCAAACTATAAAAGAATGCGAACAGGAGCTGCAGCAGTTAAATAAATGGAATATTTGCATTAATAATGAAGAAAACATTCGTTCTGAAAGGAATGTTGAGAAAAGGGCAAGAAATAGAAGTGAGGAAAGTAGTGAAGACGGTTTTATCCCTGTTGTTCGGCGAAGGCCTAAAAGGTTAATAAGGAGCGATTCCATGGACGCAACGAACAAAGAAATAGATGGACGATCGGAAGAGGTAAAAAATAATGAGGGTAGTTATGAAATATGTTTAACGGCGATACAATTATTACCAAAACAAATGGCTTTAGCTAAATTGTTACGATCAGAGAACATAGAGGGTATTACTAAAATAAAATATAAAAGTCCGTATAAAGTTTTTATTAATTTTAGCAGTAAAGGAGAAGGAGATAAACTCATCAATTGTCATAAAATAAAAGATATAGACATAAGAGCTCGTTATACGGACCAAAATATTTTATCTTATGGAATCATAAAGGGTGTGGACTTAGAATTTCAAGAAAAAGAAATTTTGGATAATTTGCAATGTTCAGCTGATATTTTATCAGTGAAAAGATTAAATCGCATAAATTTTGATGGTAAATGGGTAGAAAGCGAAACGATGCGTGTGTGCTTTCAATGCTCGGTTATACCACAATATGTTTTCGCTTACGGATGTAGATTCAAAGTTGAAAAATACGAATTTCCAGTAACGCAGTGTTCTGGTTGCTGGAAATTTGGTCATGTAAAAAAATATTGTGCTTTTAATAAAATTTTATGTCCTAAATGTGGCAAAGAACATGAAAATTGCGATATCGACGTTTTTAAATGTTGCAATTGCAAAGGACCGCACATGGCCTTGGACAAATCATGTCCTTTTTTTAAAAAAGAAAAAATGCTCCGTAACATAATGAGTGATAAAAACATCACATATAAAAAAGCGTTGGAGATATATGCCAAGAAAAAAACAGAGAAAAGTATTCAGGTCCGTACAGAAAATGCAATTACAGATACATTGCCTTTACAATTAAGAAAACCCACTTACAGTCAGGCTGTACAAAATTTGTATATACATCAAGAGGGCTCTGCGGAGGATTCGATAGAGGAGGCGGAAACTGCAGGGAAAGATAAGTTTAAAAAAGGTCAAAGGCGCAAGAAGAAACAACAACATTATAAAACATCGACAGCTATGGAATGTGAGGTTAACTCTGATCATATTGTTTCTGATCACTTAACCACCATGAAAGATGATAATACAAGGAGAGAGAAAAAAATAGAGGTTAGGAGATTGTTTAGAAGACTAAAAGATGCTTTTTTATGTGAGAATAAGTTAGAGGATAAAATTTTGACGATGTTTAAAATAATATGTGAGGAAATTAAAGCATTTGTATTGAGTTTTTTGTCAGGCGATAAATTTGTAGAAAGTATCTTTAAATTATTTGATGGATAATAATATTTCCAAGGGATTGATGATTAACGTTTTTCAGTGGAATGCCCAAAGTTAAAAACCAAAACTAATGAACCTTGACCAATTAATGAACCAGGAAAAGATTCATATTGCTATATGCGAAACATGGCTGGATACTGGGAGAGATAACATCAGACTTTCGGACTATAATGTGTATAGAAAAGATCGCCTGGATGGCTACGGCGGTGTTGCTATTATTGTCCATAAATCGATTAGAACCCAGGTACAACCTATTAATATACCCAATACAGGCATAGAGATTCTTTATGTCAAATTACTAAACTGCGGCATATTAAAAAATGTAATAGGTATATATTGCCCATCTTCAGTGAATACACGTTCATCAGATTGGGATCAAGTTTTTGCCCTGAGTACCACAAATACTATTATCAGTGGTGACTTTAATGGACATCACACCAATTGGTCGTATAAGATTAATAACAGAGGCAACCAACTAGTAGATTCGTCTTTAGAAAATGGTTTTATTTCAATTAATAATGGAGATGCCACAAGGATTAAACTTGTAAACGGATCTTTGCAAAGTTCTTCACCAGACGTAACGTTTGTATCTTCAGATATAGCAGTAACGACGAAGTGGCAAACATTTAATGAGAATTTAGGTAGTGACCGTCTTTTCATTAAAATATCAATACATTTTCAAGAGACGCTAAATTTTAGTAAGAAAAGAAATTTCAAGTTAGCTAACTGGAAATGTTATCATGATGATTTAATTGATTCATTTAAAGAACCTATTAGCATATTTAACTGTCACAGTCATGTGCAACCGTTATACGATTACTTAGAAAGCAAAATCCTTTTTTCAGCTAACAAGAATATTCCTTTTAAAAAAGTATGCACTAATTTACAAAGTAAGTTTAAGCCTAAAGACTATTGGAACCCCTCTCTATCTGCAGCTGTCGCAGAACGTAGATTGGCTTTAAGTAAATTTAGGAAAAACCCTACCCCTGATAATTTTACAATTTTGGAAGCGAAAACGAAAATGGCGCGGCATTTAATATGTAAAGCCAAATCCCAGAATTGGCAAAAGTTTTGTTCTAGTATTGACGAATCTACGTCGGTTAATGATCTTTGGCTTAAAATGCGATGGTTTAAAGGCTACCATAAACCTAACGCTCACGCATCTAAAGAAAAAAAAATGGAGTTGTTACATTCTCTTACTCCTGACTATGTGCCAAATATACCACCGATATTCGAGTCAGAAAATAAATTACTTGAAGCACCTTTTACAATGCAAGAATTTAACAAAACGTTAAAAAAAAAGGACACGGCTCCAGGTAGGGATGGGGTGACTTATTCTATGATTATTAACTTGCCTTATTCAGCTAAAGTATATATAATAGATTTATTTAATTTGATACTAAAAACTGGTCATGTTCCAAATCAGTGGCGACAAATTTTAATAGTAGCAATACCTAAAATGAGTTCTAGTAATAACTCTGATGTTAAACTTAGACCAATTTCGTTAATAAATTGTTTATGTAAAAGTTTTCATCATATGCTAGGTAATCGACTGGAATGGTATGTGGAAAAGCATCAGATTTTATCTCCTTATACTACTGGCTTTAGAAAATCACAATCTTGTTTAGACTGTCTTACTAGACTTGTTACTTATATACAAATCGGTTTTTCTGAGAATACCCCTACAGTAGCATGCTTCATAGATATCTGTAATGCATATAATGAGATTTTAGTAGACGAAGTAGTTTTAGCGCTTGACAGGTTAAATGTTGGGAAAAATATTTGTAGATATATGTGGTCGTTTTTAAACTGTAGACACTTAATGTTAAAAAAGTCTATTGATGAATATCAACCTCATACTGAAGATTATGTTAGATGGACCAGCAGAGGTCTAGCACAAGGTGATCCTATTTCCCCACTTCTATTTAATGTAGCTACTTATAAGATTTGTACATTAATTTCAAATGTCATAGTTGGGCAATACGCTGATGATTTTGTCTTTTACTTACGTCATAATGAACTGGGCACGTCCGAAAATAATTTACAAATAGCGTTAAATACTATGACAATTATCCTACAAAATCTTGGCTTACAAATATCCTCCGATAAATCTAGTTACTGTATTTTTAGCAGAGGTCACATAAGGCGGCAATTAAATCTAAAAATTAATAATAACATATTAGGAGCTGTTTCACAGGTTAAATATTTGGGTATATGGTTGATAGATCACTTCTTTGGAATAAACATATAAATGAAATTTTCCAGAAATCATATAGGTTCTTAAATATTTTGAAAGTCTTGACGGGGTCGGCCTGGGGTGTACACCCTAAGCATCTTCGTAGATTATACATCTCAGTCATTAGAAGCAGATTAGATTTTGGTTGCTTTTTATATGATGCAAGCGCAAAGACACATGTAAACAAACTAGATAAAATCCAGAACCAAGCGTTACGAATCATTGGTGGTTTTATAAGAAGTTCCCCAATCCATGTAATGGAAAGTGAGCTTTGCATTGTACCATTAAATATACGTCGTATGTATCTGGCTTATAAGTTCTGTGTAAAGAGTATGTCTTGGACAAATAATATTAGTATTAAGTCGATGAATGATCTTAATGGCCATTTACATAAAAGATATTGGCAGAATAAAAAGAAACCACTTCTGCCCTTAATATATAGGGATATTAAAAACTATGACATATACTCATCAGATGTGCTAGACATGTTTAATTTAGATGTTTGGATAACAGGTATAATTAATGTAAGTAATATTGTAAAGCTTGATTTAAAATGTCTGAAAGGAAACAAAAGAAGTAATAACTGTAGCTTAGTAAAATTCGAAATTATAAATGAGCTAAAAGAGAAATATCAAGGCGGGATATGGTTTTATACAGATGGATCAAAAAGTCCAAATGGTCAAGGATCAGCAGTATACTGTAAAAGTGAGGGCATTTTCGCTATGTACAAAATCCAGGCAAGTGTTTCAATTATGACATTAGAGCTAGTTGCAATCCTAAAGGCCTTAGATTGGATCCAGAAAATAAAATGTCAATATTTTGTAATCTTTACTGATAGCAAATCTGCTCTGCTACACTTGGCTCGATGCGCCTCTGGTTACAGAGGTGTTTCGGTAGCCTACACTATATTAATAAAAATTAGAGAGATTTGTTGCAGTAATAGGAATGTGATATTGCAATGGATTCCTTCGCACATAGGTATTCATGGCAACGAGGAGGCTGATAGACTTGCAAAATTAGCTATAGAACAAGGCACAAATATAGTAATTAAACCACATTACACTGAAATTATTAGTACAGTTAAGACAATTTGTTTTAAAAAATGGACAGAACAATTTGAAGAAATATCACAAATTAAAGGCATTTGGTATAAAACTATACAGCATCAGCCTCCTCAAATTCCTTGGTTCGTTACCAAGAGCAAATTAACAAGATTGGATGTAATTATAGCTCATAGATTGCGTTCTGGACATTTTCCAACAAAAAAGTTTGCATACCTCATGGGTAAATCGAATTCACCCAACTGCGATACCTGCGGCGTTATTGATGATGTTCAACACTTGTTGATGGAATGTGTCCAGAACCAACACGAAAGAGATTTAATGAAACAATCGTTGTGCCTTAATGATTCGGATGTTGGCATTGTCCAAACTATGTTGGCAAAGCCAACGTCTGAAGCTGCAAAGCATTTATATAACCTGGCGGTTCATCGTAGTAGTTAAGTATTGCTACTGTATCTATATTATATTACCTTTGTATCTATATTATATTTTATTTTTTACTGTATTTATATTATATTTATATTTAAGTTTAGGGTACGATGGGGCTTACATATTCATAAAGAATAAAAGTCCCAAATAAATAAAGAAAAAAAAAAAAAAAAATATTAATATTAGTACAAATAAAACATTTAAAAGATAATTATGATTTGCCAAAAAAAAACCGCCTTCAACAATGTAGACAATGTCTATTTATTTTTATTGATTTAAAAAAATCGTTTGTCCGATTTCGATAAAATTTTCATGGGACCATTTAGGAAGTATACCCTTTCTAACAAATAAAGAATAATCAAAATTGGTTCATAAACGACAAAGTTATCTGCGAACAAACATAAAAAACCTTTTTTTTTGGGTTGGGTTGTGGTCGGCGCGCTCCTCGCACCACTCCGTTCGGGGCGACAGAAGGGCGCTAGCACGCACACTCGCAAGCCACCCACGTGCACGTCGCTTTCGTCGTTGGGTCGACCACAGGGTCACTTGTCATTAGTGGTTGGCCCGACGGAATACCCCTATTTGGGGTACCCTCTCATCGACCGACGTCCCTCCTTGACGAGGACGTCGTCGGTGAGCTCCCTCAACGAGACCACACCGCTCTCCGCTCGCACCCTCGACACCCGCCGATACCACCCGGCGAGCATTTCCGCTTCCAGGTCCCACGGGGGAGTCCCGGCCAATAGGCACGCTGCCTCCGTCGCCACCGTGCGGTATCCGAGGGTAGCCCTGACCGCCATGGCTCTGTGGTCGCCACAGAAAAGCGCTAAGTCGGACGGTCATGGACCCCCCCACACCGGTGCGCCGTACGGCCGTAGGGCCATCGACCGGATGACCCCCGCGTACAGCCATCGGCACGTAGCGCTCGGTCCGCCCACGTTCGGCATAAGCCACGATAGGGTGGACGCCGCGCCGACGAGCCGTAGAGCGAGCCTGCGGAAATGCTCCCGGAACCACCATTACCCGTCGAGCACCAGGCCCAAGTACCTCATATGGGCCCAGATGCTGATCTCAACCGAGTGGACGGTGATCGAGATGCCGAGGGGAGGGCTCATACGGCGCCCATGGAACAAGAGGGCCTCCGTCTTGTCCAGGGCGACCTTCAACCCCAGCGAATCGATTCGCCTGACGATCTCTTCGGTGCCTAGAGTCGCCAGGCTTGCCGCCTCTTCTAGCGTCCCACCGCGGGCTGTAACGAGTGTGTCGTCGGCGTAACAAATCACGCCCAGCCCGGGCGGGAGGCTCCCCCTCAACGCCCAGTCGTAGCCGATGTTCCACAGGGTGGGTCCGAGGACCGACCCCTGCGGTACACCGCACGTCATGGGCGTTCGCACAATGTCCCCTGCTCGGTTGGTGCAGAGGACGCTGCGCCCCTCCAAATAGTCTGCCACTAGCCACCTCAGGTAAGCTGGCACCACGTGATACCGGAGCGCCTCCCTGATGCAGCTGAATGGCAGACTATTGAATGCGTTGGCGATGTCCAGGACACCACCAACAGCACTCCCCCGCCGGTGACGGCCTCAGTCGCCACGGCCCTCAGGCGCAACAGAGCCGCGATCATCGAACGACCCCTGCTAAACCCAAACTGGGCGTCCGACAGATCCGGCCTCGTGCCGACGAGGTGCCGCTCGATACGGGCAGCTACCACCCTCTCCAGTAGCTTGCCCGCATCGTTGAGCAGCACTATGGGCCTGTAGGCCGAGGGCGACTCGGGAGACCTTCCTGTGGTGCTTCAGCAGGAGCACCAGCCTTCCCTCCTTCCGGCACCCAGGGAACCGTCCGGACGCTAAACATGCGTCAAACAGCCCCCTGAGGCGGGGAAGAAAATAAAAAAAAAAACATTTATGCGGTCGAATTGAGAAACCTCCTTTTTGCAGTCAGTTAAAAAGACGTATTGCAAGTTTACTTAATTCACCCAATATGCAATAGAACCTTATTACCCAATACATATACAATGGACGAGAAGTACATATTGCGTTGACAAGGGTGGACAACGCTGAAAAAGAACGCTGCAAAGTATTCGAAACGTGGGGCAATCAAAAATCAAATACAAACGCGATATAATCCGTAAATTAGATTTATTTACAATTTGTAATACTCGCGTAAACAACAGAAATCATTATGCAATAGATATACCGTGAAACTAGAAAGGATATCCAAGTATCTCCTTACAAACTTTTCCTATTTATAGTACTAGTAATAAAAGTTTCCATTCTTATTTGATTTCGAGAATAGAATCAAACGTTCCAAAGTATAACTGGGATTATTACGTGATTTATTATAGAAGATATTGCGATGTAATTAATATTAATACTAATATTATAAATGCGAAAGTAAGGATGTTTGTTTATTTGTTTGTAACGCTTTCACGCTTAAACCACCGAACCGATTTCAAAAATTCTTTCACCAATGGAAAGCTATAATATCAGGGAGTAACATAGGCATATTATTCCCACAGGAACAGGAATTACGCCGGTTTAAGCGACTGAAACCGAAGCGAAGCGAGGGCGGGTTGCTAGTATTGTATAATTAAATGTCAAAAATATACATATTTATAGCTAATAATATTGACATTTTCAATCCTAATACTATAAAGGTAATATGAGGTTCTACTGCTGGGCTCGAGCTTCCTCTGCAAAGGCAGGGAAATTGGCCTACTAGACCACGCTGGTCAGACGGGTTGATAAAGCGTTTTATTGCGGATTTTGCCCAACAAGCAAGCCCAACTTTCTAAAAATGTTTTTATTATGGTGGGTTTTGGTGATGACTTTCGTATTATAGAACGTCATTGCGCGTATTCACACTCGCTTCACTTGCAGCAGCCCAGCGAACGTCTATGAACAGCAGTATCGCATAAAATCAGGTGTACTAATGACTCGTTTGCCATCAATAGAAATGTAATAAAAAAAATCGCGAGCATTAGTAAAAGGAATCATCATCATCATCATCTTGCTCTTATCCCAATTACTTGGGGTCGACGCAATATGTCATCTGTTTTGACATATTGCAAAAAGTTTCGGCAATGACTTTTATGACCGGCCGCCTGCCTGACGTCAACCCTCCTTGGGAATGTAATCGTTGACCCAAATGGTACCAGATGGAGTTGGTCCGGGTCAATCTAGGGCTCTTAGTCGTCTTTTACGACACCCACGAGCAAAGCAAGGGTTGGTAGTATTCGAAGCCGCTACCACACAGCACCATTTGTAAAAGGAATATCATATTGAATAAATTTAATAATAAAACCTTTGATATGAAAGATTTATGTTTATGAATACATTCAATAATAACACTATTTATATTTTATACTTGCGATAATATGAAATAACTCTTATACATTATAAATGATGACTTGCTTATTATAAGTTGCGCTATATACAAAGGAATCTTGAGCGATACTTTTTTTCTAAAAGTTGTCTAAAGCAGACGCGAGTAATGTACTACAAGTTTTTATACACTTTGAGATAATAAGATTAATAACAGTAAGTAAGCATTAAGAAAATTAATATTGGTAGATAAATATATAGTGAGTATTGTAAAAGTGGATTAAGGGATTAAAAAAACATATAATAAGTCCTACTGTTCGGCTCGGAAGTCCAACGTAATAGTAGGAATTTCTATCTTACTATACAGCGCTTATTTCCGTGTGGTGACGAAGTAAGAATACAATTCACCACCAATATCTTGAGCGTGGGTGTCGTAAAAGATGACTAAGGGATTGAATATGCATATAACATTGATGCAAGAAAAGGAAAACTTGAAATAAAACCCTATAACAACTTGTCTGACCAGCGTGATATATTTGAGAGGCCGACCGCGTGAGGAAAGACCGACGTCCTCCCCGAGGGAGCCCGTGCATCGTGGGTGGGTTGCGGGTGTGCGTGGTTACGCCCCTCTTGTGCCCCGGACGGAGCGGAGCGAGGAGTGCGCCGACCGCAACCCACCCCCCACAAAAAAAAGAGTAGTATATTAGGTATAGTAGGTCAATTTCCTTTCTATTATGGAGGAGCCTCGAGCCCAAAAGTGGGACGTATATTAGCTGAGTTGATGATAATGATAATACAGTACTGGTTAGACGTGTTGGCTTATAGACTACAAGCCCATGAAAAAAATTACCTGTGAAATGAACCAACGTGAATAACGCTTAGAAGTCTGTTACTATATCATAAAATAAATATAATAGTTCAAAAAAACTAAAAATATACGCTTAAATCGCTAATCCTGATTATCCTAGTAAGGATAACAGGTCAAACTGTTTAAAATATTGAATTGTCATCGGTCCTTAATAAGTATGCCAAATTTCGAGTTAATCCGACGTTTTGAAGGGGGTCAAAATCATGTTCAAAGATTCCGTTACATACCAACATACTAACATACATACGTCTGAAGCTAATAAAAGCGTATTAATAACTCTGAGCGCTATGCCGTCATTTCTGAGCGGTACAGGTGAGTAAGTGAGTAAATGGATTTTTTCTCAGGTACAAGTGAGGAATTACAACTATAGTCCATAAAATATAGCTTGACCTCTGTGACAGATGTCAACGAAACCGACGAAGTAAGTTTGAACGAGTGACATGTTTACAATTTCATTTTGTATCACATATATTTTCATTATTTTCGTGCCAGTTTTATAACGTTTTGTAACTGAAGTGCAATATATTATAAATATAAAAATATTAATATTCGTGCCTAAAATGTACCTCGTAAGTACTGAAATACTTAGTAAATATTTTATAGAAAAATACCGCTTACCCACGTACAAGGTCATATTGGACTGAAAATAAAAAAGAGATGGGACAGTCGATATACGTAAATCGATAACCGATCTTTATTAAATTATTCATAAAAGAAATAAACCCAATACAGTACATGTATAAAACTTTCAACATATTTTTATACAATTACAACAGATAAATTGAATTAATAAAACATTAAAAGACTACTTTATGTCTCAGAGTAAATGATAATATTATGTACGCATTATTGTCAATAATCTAAACATGTTTATTCATAAAACAGTCGCAACTGATCGATTGATCTAGCGACTGTCCCTATTTTGGCAAAAAATTATAAATGTTCCAGCAGGAACGCTCCAGTGCTGATGACAATAGTGACGTTGGCTTTGATTGTACTCCTTTCGTATAATTAAAACAGTCTAAAAGCAGTGTTTATTTGATATAAATACAAAAAGATTTTCATTGATTGTATTTCAATTAAAATAGAAAATCATAATTATAAAAAAAAAGAGTACCTATTATCGAAAAAAAATACGAACTTCATCGTAAGCGTGACTGCACTAGGGACAACTGTCACAGAGATCAAGCTAAATTTTATGGACTATAATTAATAATGTACGGCTTTTTTATAGCTTATAGATGATTAAAAATAAATGTCGAAAAACCTAGTGCCGTACTAAAGTGGTGGTGCCGGAATGTAAGTGCAAATTTTTAATTCGCCGGTAATTGTAGAAGCAATATAGGTAATTTATTACTGTACGGCATTTGTGTAATTCTTTTTGTATACATATACAGATACTTTATCCATAAACGCCGTACATATTTTCAGCGCAGTGGTCGAAAGCCAAAGGTCGCTTCTACAATTACCGGTGAATTAAAAATTTCTTCATTTCTTCTTCGGGCTATGGAGAGTTAAATTGGCTTACTATATTAAACTGTTCAGATGGATAGAAAAGTTCTTATTTCGAATTGCTATACTTTTTGAAGTTTACCTGAGCTAACTCCATCTGATGTTGTCTGATGAACAATTGTATTTCTGAGAAGAGTTGACGTCAGGAAGGTAGCCAGTGACGGTGCATACTCAATGACCTCAGCAGGGTTTCTTAACTCGAAGTTGACTTAAGACGATCACTATGTTTACCTAGAACAAACAGTCCAGTTAAGTATATTGACTTTTGAGAAAGACGTCGGCCTACGAATTTGACTCGGGTAGGCGGCGTTCGGGAACTTTAAGAGGATTACCTCGTCCCATATTCCGCAGTATCTGAAAACAAGGTTTATAACCCTTGTGTGTTACCAGCGATAACCTATTGCACTGAATCCTAGTATCTAAATGTCGTAGTTCATAAAATCGCTTAACGCGGTACGCAGATGATTATGCTCAGTATTTCTCTAAGTGTTAAAATCCGAAATACTTAAATCCGTAAAATAACGGGTATAATGGCAGTAGACAGGCCACATTGCTCGCCGAACCAGCAACTGTTGGGGAAGAAAGGTTCTCAAGTGGCTACTACGAACCGGGCGACGTAACGTAGGACGACCCCCAACTAGGTGGACTGGTAACATCTTGAAAGTCACAAAGAAGCGTTGGTTACAAGAGGCGTAGGACCATTTTGAGTGGTTTTTAATGGGGAGTCTTATGTCCAATAATGGACGTCTACAGGCTAATGGATGGATGGATGATTGATGTCTTTTACAACACCCAGGAGTAAAATACGGAGTCTAAATTGTATCTACCCCGTCACCCTACGAAAAAACATGTTTCATACCATTTATGCTGTGTGTTAGGGGTGCGATTTCCACCGAATTTAATTCTTTGTGTGAGGTACAAAAGACGATTTTGAAACTGATGGTAATGTAGTGTTCAGTGTTGCTTTTAAAAATATACATATGGCAGTACTAGTTATTCGGTTGAGATTTACATGATTGTTAATTAAAAGACATATGAAAACTTCTTCATCATACATGCTTAATGATGTGGTAGGAATAGATAGTCGACAGTAATCCATCTACAGCCGCGGGTCGGTCTGTACGGGGTAGTATCACATTGAGCAGAAGCGTAGTAGCAATTTGTTACGGCACTTTATTTGGTGAGCGAGAGAGAAGGCAGCGCAACACTCAGAAAGGTGCTTGCATGTGGTAGGTTTTGGATGATGCCTTTAGTAATCACTGAACCTCATTGCAAGCATTCACACTTCACTTTCTTCACGATAAGCGCTCACGGTTTGAGCAGTAATAATTTGTTACTGCGCTTCGTTGAGGGGACGAGACAGCCAGAAGCCCAACTTTCTGAGGAGGTTTGCGTGTCGTGATGCCTTTGTATTACTGAACCTTATTGCACGTATACTCTCTTCACTTTATTTACAGTAAGCAGAGGCCTAGCAAAGTTCTATGACCTGCAATATCACTTACCATCAGGTGTGCTGTTTGCTCGTTTACCACCAAAATGTACAAATATGTACCAAATTCTTCCTTCTTGTTATTAGCTAATAAGTTAGACAATTAGATTGCAAAAGAACATCTTTTAAATGAACTATGTTTAAGTTAAATTTAAAACAGAAAGTGTTCATAATGGTAAGTTTGCATTTGTTTTCACGTTAATTTCTTATTGTTCGTACGTAAATTAATTAAGCATTAAGTTAGCCGTAACGACAATGAGATTGCCTCCCCTGTGGAAACAGCTATTCATTAGTATAATTAATTATCTTGTTTCCTTTGTAATGAAACGTGCCTTCTACCTAACATAATAGGCTCAATTATACTAGATTTTGTGTTTATATGAGACGAAAAGAATTCGTAGATTTGTTTGCAACTTTTTGAACTTGGTTTTAGAAAAATCATTTCATTTAATTTTTTAATATCTAATCTATAATTTTAACAAAAAAAACCCGACTTCAAACAGTAAACTAATAAAATTTTGAGAATGCCACCAATTTCTCAAGGATACCATCATCAGATCTAGACCTGATGACTATGGGACCACCTAGGAAGTAGAATCTATCAAACAAAAAAAGAATTTTGCAAATCGGTCTAGGTGTCTTTGAGTAATCGGTGAACATACATTAAAAAAAAAAGATTCAGATGAATTGAGAACCTCCTCCTTTTTTTAAGTCGGTTAAAAAGACTACGTTTTGCACTAAGGAAATACTCCTTGTATTGCGGTGCACTTTACAAACATAATTAACGGACACAAATTACATCCAGATGCCGAAACAGTTTGTGGATCACAGAAAGTGAAAATGCAGTACAAACGTGGGTTCGAACCCATGACACTGGCTCGGTAGGATCTTAACCACTACACCATCAGTGCACTCAAAGAAAATAATATTACATTAAAAAATAAAACTATTTTTAAAAGTGTTCGAAACGTGGTGCATTCAAATAACGCGATAAAATCCGTAATCCATACTAATATTATAAATGCGAAAGTAAGGGTGTTTAATTGTTTGTTTGTTTGTAACGCTTGCACGCTTAAACCACCGAACCGATTTCAAAAATTCTTTCACCAATGGAAAGCTATTATTATTAAAAAAAAAACATCGTTACCGACACCCTGAAGTTAGCTAGTCACTACCTTTACAAATGTCAACTAGATAATGAGTTATACCAAATCTTTCAATGTATTAAATACCTTTTTTGTTTATTATTATTAATGTCGTTTTTTTTTACAAACGTAGGTAAACGCCATAAATAACATTTTTAGAAAGATTTTTATTATGTTATGTTTTCACATCGCCTTCGTCGTTGAGCCGACCAACGGTGTAGAGTTCCTTGACTTCAGTCGTCGCCCCGTCTGAATACCCCGAGAGAGTACTCTCTCCCATCGACGTCCTCTTCCGCGGATGCCAGGCTAAATATCCAGTCCGGTCACCCACAGCCTCTAATTATGTTATGGTAAAGAAGTAAAACTTCTTACGTGCGTACATATATACACACACTTGCTTTTTTTATTGAAAAGTGAATGATAACTTCCATGTAATTTAATCGAAATTCAGCTAAGCATATTGGCTTAGACGTGAAAGGTTGCGATGAGATCATTAGGCAGAACTAATGGAGATCTGGCGTATAATTTACAAGCTCACTCTTTTATTACAAGTAACTCATTAAGTAATACTAATCTATATGAAGAAATACAATTTATATTATACTATACTATTTCCATTTCTTTATTTTCTCGATGACAGCTCCTGTGGAAACTTGAACGAGCATCTTTTTTACATTATGTATACATTATTTAATAAAAATATGACGCGTACGCGCGTACAAGGTCATAGCAGAGTCGGAGAAACTGATAGGGATGGAGGTATCGATAAACGTAACACGATAAGAGACCCGATATTTTTTTACAAAGTGTAAGAAACAAAACTATTGCCGGATAATTTTATACAAATTTATTAACTAATATTACATTTCTTTACAAGATGTAATTATATTATGTTGATTGTTCATTTATTTATTTTAATCAAAATCTGATGAATCGCCACTATCACTCGATGAGCTCTCCTCAACATTTATTATAAGTTCCTGTATTTCTATATTATGTAATGCCTTTCTATATTTTCTATATTATCCAATGATAAGGCGGAAGTCGAAGAACCCAATGACCACATTCGGCAGCTATTTCGTCGGTAATATATCTTTTAGGGAGGCTTTTTTTAGATTTTAAAATATTCACTAATTGTACTTTTAATAAAGTATCATCCACATTTTCGCCATGACGTTTGAGCCAGTCAATTATCTCTTGTTTTTTATTGGCCTGCGTCGGCATTTTATCAATTTGTCTAGTGATATGTAGCGTTGTC
Source organism: Lymantria dispar (assembly GCA_032191425.1). Lineage (NCBI taxonomy): Eukaryota > Metazoa > Arthropoda > Insecta > Lepidoptera > Erebidae > Lymantria > Lymantria dispar. Next base: position 2,822,269 of record CM063449.1, read on the forward strand.
CATAATAATTATCGACGGTTCTTCCAGAGATTGCACCATTTCTTTGAACCATCCTTCGTAAATCTCCGCGTTCATTTCTTCGTGGTAGTCCACTGTTTTCTTGGATTTAAAGGCCAGTAAGGCATTTGACACGAATCCTTTCGTAGACCCTGCATGGCATATGATAAGGCGTTCACCTTTTCCCATTGGCACTGAACTAGTGGAAGCGGCGGTGTCGTTAGTCCAGTTCTTCGATACTGTGTGGTTTGCATTTAACCAAGTCTCGTCAGTGAAAATAACATTTGACCAATCTGATATCTTTTTGGCTTCGCTCAAAAATTCGCAGCGAGCCATAGCAACGTCGTGACGCTCCATCAATATTTTACGTTTGTCCGATTTTTTATAAGAAAATCCAATTTCTTTCAAAACTAAGCTTAATGACGATTGTTGGCCATGGAACAAACCACGTTCACGTAAAGAAACAACAAGTTTTTTAAGTGTTGTAATTTCTTTGCGCAAGTAATAGTCATATATATGACGACGAATAGCGTCAGCGTCGAAGTTGTCAACCGATGTCACACGACGTGGTTGGCGTTTCTTCTTCGAAGTACGAAGCTTATTTGCTTGCATGCCGCTTGTACCGTAAGCTTCGGTAGTAATTTTTGAAACAGTAGGTCCACTAATTCCTAATGCGGCCGCAACACGCTCTCGCACTTGCGACAGTGGTAATAGCGGGCCACCATTTTGATATTCTGCTTCAAAGTAATTACGAACCTTGATCACCAGTTCTCTCGCCTGACTTTTCAGAACAGATCCTTTAGGCATTTTGATATTTGACAGCTGGGCAGCAATCAACACGGAGGAATACAAAATACACAACGTAACGTATGGATAATGTGAAAAAACTCAGCGAACAGAAATGTAGTGACCATATAGCACGACCATCTTGTTGCGAGTGACAGATTAAAACAAATACAAAATGGCGGTGGGTCATTGAGTGTACCCAGCTTGAAAAAATATATTTGAATGTTTTTGTTGAATTTGTCTTTGTTCAAAACATATATGCGATCGATATCATTACTTATTTGGTCACAACACTACAACTATCAAATTAGAACTGTCATCGTTAAAATAAAGAAATGGAAATAGTATAGCTGACTCAACAGACGTTGTTCTGTTTGAATAAGGGCGACCGACCGGGTCCAATTGTGAATTTAACTCATTCTCGAATCCCCTTGAACATGCACAAAAAGTTTCATCAACATCAGTCCAGCCGTTTAGGAGTTCAGTGACATACACACATACACAAGAATTATATATATAAAGATATAGACCTATAATGGATTATAATATTTGCGAGTATAAATAAAACTTACTTTTTACAAATTTTATCGCGTTTGTATTTGATTTCTGAATCCCTCAAATTTCAAACATTTTTCAGCACTCATGGTCATGATAAAATCCGTAAAAGCAATTTTATTTATTCGACCTATTTTAAAAAAAAATAACTAACTAAAAGCTAAAGTCCATTATCCTGCTCATATCCCAAATATATCAATCCGTGTGGTAATGGAGTAAGAATACAATTCACCCCCCCCCCCCCCTTTCTTGCTCGTGGGTGTCGTAAAAGCAGACTAAGACATACAATAAGCATGTAACATCTATACAAGAGGAGAAAAACTCGAAAGGAAACCCTATGCCAACACGTCTAACCAGTGTGGCATAGTAGGTCAATTACCCTCCTTTGTGGAAGAGGCTCAAGCCCAGCAGTGGGACGTATATGAGTCGACCTAGTGATGCCAAATACTTGAAGTCGAAGTAAAATGACCCTACTCCTTTTCCATAGAACAATATGTACCATGGAAAAGGAGTATTTTCATATTACTGCATACTACTGCAAAAGATATTGGCAATAGTTTTATGACCCGTCGTTTACCTGACGTCAGTCCGCCTTGGAAATATCGTTGTTGACGAAAGGACATCAAGTGGAGTTCGTTCTTTTCCTAAAGGCACACATACGTAAGTCCATCAATGCCTAGTTGTGGCCAAGGCTTCTATAGTACTTTTCTCAAATAATGCGCGGAAATTAAAACTAAGTAGTACTAAGTAGAACTTTTTATTTGAAAATAAATACGAATTACATTTACGAGTTTTCTATTATAGATCTTGCTGCCTCTTGAATTCCTGGTGACGTTAAAGTAAGTTCATTACACTCACTGTCTTCACTTGAACTCATTTTAAGTCGAATACAATTACTTTTCAAGAACAACGAACAACATTTTTTACGCGACAAAAGGTTCATATGTATTTTTCTTCATTAGCAAACAGGTTTCTTTTTCAGGCCAGTTCAAAATTTAAATAAAACTCTGATAAGTTGCCTCCTTGGTTGCCATGTGTTGGAGTAACAAATCGTTCCATTCTTATGCCGCGGCCACACTTTGGTTATATTTGCACCAATGTAGCTTACTGCGACCAATACTCCAATGTCTGGATCAGTCTTTGACACGATGTGAACATTGCGTCCAATTATCGTTCTGTGTCCAACATCGACCCGCGACGAGTCGGTTTTTGAACAAGTTTAAAAGCGAAGGGAATGAAAGGGGAGTGCATGCGGGCATCTTGGACAGAATGTCGTGCGCGCGCCACACATTGGTCTGTTATTCATCATGAGCTGGGGCTACTGTTCGTATGTGTTTCTTGGTTGTGTACCTCTATCTAATTATTTTCGAAATGACAACGCTTGACTGAATGGTCGAATGAACATGTCTTGAAGTTTATTGAATTATACCAAGAAGAACCAGCGATATGGAATTCCACCAATAAATTCCACAGAAATAGAAATGTTTCAGCAGATGCATGGGAAAGAATACGCACTTCAGCTGCTTAGCTCAACTGAACAACAAACCTTGGGTCCACGCTTGTTCATTTCCAGTGTTTGGTGCAAAGTTGGTATTAAAGCCAATGTGTGGTGCAGTAGTTTGGTACAATATTGGCTACTCCAAATTAGTGCCAAGCTTGGATGCAAAGTTGAATCCAATGTGTGACCACGGCATTAAAATACACGACAGATATGTATTTTCATACATTTTTTGATGGCCGCTGTTCGCGCAGTACGGCAACTTCGGTTTATCTCGAAGAAGGCTATCAAAATAATGCTCAAATTTCCAAACATGTTTGAGAAAATGTATTTTTATTTTCATACCACAAATAAAAAAATAAGGGAGTTATCATCATAACTATTAAGTAGTTAAAAGTAGAATCTATAACAACTACATGTTTGCTATTGATTTTTATGATTTAGAAACAAAATATTCGTATGACGCTACTGAAAATTGTGTAAATGTCCATGAATTTAGACACGGTACCGTTAGAATTGTGAGTCGTTAGCTCCGTTTTACTGCTTGGTCCAATCTCCGTCGATCGCCTATCAACCCCGATGAAATCGTTCGCTTTATGGATATTACTTTATAAATTGGAAGGGAAAAATTGAACATTGTAATGATTATACCGCCATGTTAAAAAATGAAATGACGGAATTAAATATTGTCGACACGTATTTATTTATTATGTATTTATATTTAGAATGAAGAGCCAATCACATACCAGCAAAACTACTTAATATAAGACCATAAAACACTGTGAAATTTAAGAGCGTCGCATATTATTTTTATATTCCCGCCAAACTTTTCTAAAAAGTTATAAAAATGTTGGTTGCTGGCGTAAAAATATAGTCCATAAGCAGATAACAACCATAATGAGATCTGTCTGTATGTTAGTATTAGCCCAACGGCTAATAAGGCGACGGATCAGAGATGATTGCATGTAATAAATATGCGCATGTTGAAATGGATGTGTAGCGTAAAGGAATAAAATAAAAAAAAGCAGATCTCAGCTCATATACCCACTGCTGGGCTCGGGCCTCGTAGGCTCGGCCTAGTAGGTTAATTTCCCTCCATCGTAGGAGGGAAATTAACCTACTATACCACGCTGGTCAGGCGTGTTGCCACAGGGTTTCGTTTTGAGTTTTCCTTCTCTTGCATATACCGGGCGGGGCAAAAGTATGGAAACCCCTGATTATCTTGGAGGGGGATAATTTTATCGGAATATAAAAAAACACTTCAAACGAAATTTTTAATAACGTATGTCATGGTAACCTTGGATTTGACCTTCAACTTCGTTTTCAAGGTTATTTTAAGGTCAACCTTGTTTTTTTAAATGGGAAGCCCTATTTTTGATATCGGAAATGGAAAGAGCGGGCAAAATTACGTACAAATATGTATCAAAGTGACCCCTGAAGGTCAAATAGCGGTCAATCTTATCCAGAGGAATAGCAATGAAAATGAATACGAGAAGAACCATTGGTGTTATTGAGAATAAAATTAATTATTATTAATTATTATTATTATTAATTAATTATTATTAATTTAATTATTGTTATTGAGTTTGATTGTTATTTTGATATTAAAGAGCGGGAAATATTACGGGAAATATTAAATATTATTTTGACCTCTATTTGACCTTCCGGGATCACCTTGATACATATTTGTACGTAATTTTTTCCGCTCTTTCCATTTCCGATATCAAAAATAGGTGTTCTTATTTAAAAAAACAAGGTTGACCTTGAAATAACCTAGAAAACGAAGTTCAAGGTCAAATCCAAGGTTACCATAACATACGTTATTAAAAATTTCGTTTGACGTGTTTTTTTATATTTCGATCAAACTATCTCCCTCCAAGATAATCAGGGGTTTCCATAATTTTGCCCCGCCCTGTATATATGCGTATTATATCCGTTAGTCGTCTTTTACGACATCCACGAGCAAGGGCAGCACTGGGACGTATATCGGGCCTTCTCCACATTAGGAAAGAGATTAACCTACCTATCACACTAGTCGAACCCTATTTATGTAAGAGTAGTAAAACTTGAAATTAAACCCTATACGGTTTTATTTCAAGTTTTACTACTCTTACATAAATATTATATACACTCGATTGTATGCTGTTTGATAGCGGCCATAAATATTACGAACTTTTACATTGCTCGTGGGTGCCTTAAAAGACGACTGACGTTTATATAGACCTGCGCCAATTCCATCTGATGCCGTCTGGTCAACAACTGTATTCCCAAGGAGGATTGACGTCAGGCAAGCAGCCGGCCGGTCATAAAACGATTGTCAGTAAACTCTGCGATATGTACTACGAAAGAAAAGTACACCACAATAAGTCAACCCTAATTAATTGAGATAAGAGCAAGCAATACCGTGTGCTGATGGAGTAATAATACAATTAACCACTCCCTATCTTGCCCGTGGTTGTCGTAAAAGACGACTATGGGATATAATATGCACATAATATATGTGCAAGAAAAGGAAAACTTGAAATGAAACCCTATACGAACATGTCTGGATATCGTAGGAGACGATTAAGGGATATAATATGCACATAACACCTGTGCAAGAGAAGGAAAACACGAATTGAAATTCTATACCAACATATCTGACCAGCTATGGTATAGTAGGTCCAATCTAAAAGTTGGGCGTCCTGAATAGAGCCAGGCGGTACTTCACACCGAGACAGCGTCTTGTGCTATACAAAGCAAAAGTTCATCCTCATGTGGAGTACTGCTCACATCTCTGGGCAGGCGCGCCCAAATATCAGCTAGATCCACTTGACTCCTTCCAAAGGCGTGCTGTTCGAATCGTCGGGGATCCCAATCTTACGGACGGATTGGAGTCGCTGGAGCGGCGGAGAGACTTTGGGTCGTTCTGTGTACTCTACCGACTCTTTCACGGGGAGTGCTCCGAGGAACTGTTTGACTTGGTACCACCGTCACCATTCTACCAACGTACCACTCGACATCGTTGCAGGGTTCATCTATTTCACCTGGAAACGCTATGGTCTTCAACTGTACGTTTCCAGCGATCATTTCTCCCATGTACGTGCAGGCTCTGGAATGAACTACCTGCTGCTGTGTTTCCCGAGCGCTATGACATGTCCTTCTTTAAACAAGGTTTAAGAAGAACATTTACTTCACGGTAGACAACAGCCTGGCTGTGCCCCTGGTATTGCAAAGGTCCATGTGCGGCAGTATCACTTACCATCAGGTGTGCTGCCTGCTCGTTTGCCACCATCGGAAATAAAAAAAAAGAAAAAAAAAACCCACCCATTGTGGAGGAGGCCAGAGCCCAAAAGTGGGACGTGTATGGGCTGCGATGATCACTATGATGAAGAGCAAGGCAATGATGATGATTCCTTTAGTCGTGTTTTGCTATATCTATAGGCAAGGGAGGGTTGTGAATTCCATTCTTACTCCGTTACCACGCAGAAGATACAATGTAACCAGATATCGATAAGTATAAAAAGAGCGTGTGTACAAAGTACGCATGTCAGAAATGAAACTACTTTGGTGCCACGTGTTTTTTTGCTAATATTAAAAATAATAATAAGAATAAAAAAAAATGGTATTCTATCACTCTCGATCTTTCTCACTCACTTGCTTCCTATTCTTGCTCCATGGTTGTGCTTCGTGCTATGTTCGTCCTTTCTCACTCTCTCTCTCAATCGGTCTCAATCGCTCTCTCCCTCTTCTTGTACAAAAGCGTCCCACGTTTTCGTGTTACTAAATTGCGTTTCAGCCGTAAAAATTTTACCCTCGTGCGCGCAATGAAGTTTCACTTCAAAAAATGTAGGACGAAATCAGTTTACCGGGCTGGCCACGGACGACAAAGAACTCGATATCAGTGGTTAGCCCAATGGCGAAGGATACGGAATACGGTGGGTTATGAGGTCACGCGCCACCCTTTCGTGACGGCGAACGAAGCGGACGGTGTGCGCGCCGGCCATAAACCACCCAAAAAAAAAAAATATGATATACTTATCATTTTTTTCACACATCACACAGACGAAGTCGCAGGTAAAAGTTAGTATACTTACTAACTTTTACCTGCGACTTCGTCTGTATAGAAATTATATGTGACGTCCATGTTAAATTCGATTTTTGTTATTTTAAAAATACCAAAGGACAATACGCCGACTTTTTTTTTATTAACCCACCATTCTACAATTCACCAACATCTTGTCCATGGATTTCGGAAAAGAAGGCAAAGGGATATAATATGCACACTTCCTCTGTAAATAACCGTCTGAAAGTACCGAGTCTCTCTTACTTTAATTGTTACAAGTTTTTATTTAGTTTCACCTGTCCCGTTGTCTGTAATCAAATCTTGCAAGTTAAATTTAATCCCGGTTTTGCACGTATGTACAAATTGGATGACAATGCAATATTATTGTAACAAAGAGCTGATCTGGTGATAGACCTGGAAGCTGGTCACAGGAACTCCGTAATTAAGCGACGCAATCCCATCTACATAGTTTGAGCTCATTTGATTCGTCTTGACGAGTATTTAACAAAAGTATTCAAAGAATCAATTAAGAAAAATTATAGATACATAAATTATTATTTTATTAAATCTTCAAACAGCTTTAAGGCATTCTTCATAACTCGGCTGTTTATATTAACTCAATTTGTTTTTTCAAAACACCCATATTTCATGGTTTATCAACTGGATAATTTGTTTAATACGTTTGACTGCTTCATTTCCCTTGAACACATTTTTATTAATTAACTGGTTGATCTAACAGACGATATTCTGTATAAATTAAGGAAAAAGATATCCTTATAATTATATACATACTAGCAACCCGCCCTCGCTCCGCTTCGGTTTCAGTCGCTTTACCCGCGTGGTTCCCGTTCCCGTGGGAATATCGGGATAAAATATAGCTTATGTTACTCCTTGATATTATAGCTTTCCATTGGTGAAAGAATTTTTGAAATCGGTTCGGTGGTTTAAGCGTGAAAGCGTAACAAACAAACAAACAAATAAACAAACATCCTTACTTTCGCATTTATAATATTAGTAAGGATTTCCGTGTAATGACGGAGTAAGAATACAATTCATAACCCCCTTTCTTGGCCATGGGTTTTATAAAACACGACTAAGGGATAAATGCAGATAATATCTATGCAAGAGAAGTAAAACTCGATATAAAAGCCTGTACCAATCCGTCTGACCAGCGTGATATTTCAATTAACTTACCATTTTTTTTTTTTTTTTTGATTGTGGGTGGGCCGCGGTCGGCGCGCCTCTGCACCACTCCGTCCGGGGCGACAGAGGGGCTTAAGCAAGCAACTCCCGCGACCCACCTGAAAACCACGTCGCCTTCGTCGTTGGGCCGACCACTGGAGCAGCGTTAACTTGTCGTCAGTGGTCGGCCCGACGGAATACCCCCTGTTGGGGTACCCTCCCATCGACCGACGTCCCCCCCTCGGGGAGGACGTCGGTCTTTCCTCACGCGGTCGGCCTCTCGGCGGGTGACGGACTAATCCCCGGTCACGTCACCCGCGGCCTCGGCTAGGGCGGCATGAGGCGCAGATAGTTACGCCTGCGCCGCCCCAGTCGCCGGCGGCGGATCTCCTCATCGAGGCTGCGCTCCTCACGCAGGCGATCCGCCGCCTCCTTCCGCAAGATCACTGTCTCGCAGAAGGCTGCGACCGCGTCCCAATTCCCGACGCTGTCGACCATCGCCCTAGCGATAGCCGGCAGCGTCAGGTCCGTACCGATGATTGCGACGAGTTCACAGCGCTGCACTGCCCAAGCCCCGCAGGCCTCGAGCGTATGGCGCGCCGTGTCCTCGTCGCAATCGCAGTGGTGGCAGGATGGTGTACTCTCCTTCCTAACGACCTTGTGCAGGTATTTGGCGAAGCACCCATGCCCCGTAAAAACCTGCACCAGTCGGAAGGAGAGCACCCCGCGCCGCCTCTCCAACCACTGCATCAGCACCGCCCGGAAGGCCTCCACGGTTCGCACCCCGAACCGAGGCCTCTCCAGCCGGACTGCCCAACGGGCGATGACGTCTCGGCGGGCGTCGACGCGCCAGGCGGTGAGATCCCTTAACGAGACCACACCGCCCTCCGCTCGCACCCCCGTCACCCGCCGATATAGTCCGGCGAGCATCTCCGCCTCCAGGTCCCACGGGGGAGTCCCGGCCAATAGGCACGCTGCCTCCGTCGCCACCGTGCGGTATCCGCGGATGGCCCTGACCGCCGTGACCCTCTGTGGTCGCCACAGAAGGGCCCTAAGTCGGGCGGTCATGGACCCCGCCCACACCGGTGTGCCGTACAGGGCCATCGACCGGATGACCCCCGCGTACAGCTGTCGGCACGCAGCGCTCGGTCCGCCCACGTTCGGCATAAGCCACGATAGGGCGGACGCCGCGCCGACGAGCCGCGGAGCGAGCCTGTGGAAATGCTCCCGGAACCACCATCGCCCGTCGAGCACCAGGCCCAAGTACCTCATATGGGCCCGGATGCTGATGTCGACCGAGTGGACGGTGATCGAGACGCCGATGGGAGGGCTCATAAGGCGCCCATGGAACAAGAGGGCCTCCGTCTTGTCCAGGGCGACCCTCAACCCCGGCGCCTCGATCCGTCTGACGACCTCCTCGGTACCCGAGGTCGCCAGGATTACCGCCTCTTCTAGCGTCCCACCGCGGGCTGTGACGAGCGTGTCGTCGGCGTAACAAATCACGCCCAGCCCGGGCGGGAGGCTCCCCCTCAACGCCCAGTCGTAGCCGATGTTCCACAGGGTGGGTCCGAGGACCGACCCCTGTGGGACACCGCACGTCATGGGCGTTCGCACGACGTCCCCTGCTCGGTCGGTGCAGAGGACGCTGCGCCCCTCCAAATAGTCTGCCACTAGCCGCCTCAGGTAAACTGGCACCCCGTAATACCGGAGCGCCTCCCTGATGCAGCTGAATGGCAGACTATTGAATGCGTTGGCGATGTCTAGGGTCACCACCAACAGCACTCCCCCGCCGGTGACCGGCCTCAGTCGCCACGGCCCTCAGGCGCAACAGAGCCGCGATCGTCGAACGACCCCTCCTAAACCCAAACTGGGCGTCCGACAGATCGGGCCCCGTGCCGACGAGGTGCCGCTCGATGCGGGCAGCTACCACCCTCTCCAGTAGCTTGCCCGTGTCATCGAGCAGCACGATAGGCCTGTAGGCCGAAGGCGACTCCGGAGACCGTCCCGGCTTCGGCAGGAGCACCAGCCTTCCCTCCTTCCAGCACCCAGGGAACCGTCCGGACCCTAAACACGCGTCGAACAGCTCCCTGAGGCGGGGTCCCAGGTGTTCGAGGACCAGGGCCAGCACGCGGTTAGGAACACCGTCGGGCCCGGGGGCGGTAGACTTTGCGCGCATGCGTGTCACCGCCACCCCCATCTCGGATTCCGTGATGGGCGGAACACTGTCGTCGTCGGCCTCCCGGTCAGTGACTGGCGGAGCCATGACCGGGGGCGTGTGTTCCGCCCGCCGCGGGAACAGGTCCTCGATGAACCGGGTGAGAAGGCCGGGCTGGAGAGTCTCGGTGAGGGGAGGGCCCCGCGCGCGTAGCCTATTCAGCACCGCGCGATAGGGGCGTCCCTAGGGGTCACGGTCGAGACTGTCCAGCATCTCCTGCCGACTGACGTCCTTGACGGAGCGGACGGCCAGCCTGAAGGCCGACCGCGCATTGCGGTAGCCCTCGTAAAGCACGGCCTCCAGCTCCGCGTCGCGATGGCGCCGCCGGCTGCGGGTATAGGCCCTCCGGGCGCGGATACACCCGGCCCGGAGACCCGCCAGCTCCCGGGACCACCAGTGGACACCCCTCCTCGGGGGCAGACGCCGTACCCGGGGCATGGCCGCATCGCAGATCTGCGTCAACGCACTGCGGATGCGGCCAGCCTCGGCGTCTACCCCGTCCGACTGGTGGGCAGAGGACAGCCACGAGTATACGATGGCTGTCTCCGCCAGCTGGTCCCGGTCTAAGCGACCCACAGCCCATCGCGGGAACGCAGGACGCCTATCCGCCCCGTGACCCCTGCTGGGCGTCGGGATTGCCAGGGAGACCTCCATCCGGATATACCGGTGGTCCGACAAGGTCTCGACCTCCTCCACGACGCGCCAGCTCCCCACGCGTGCGGCGACCCCGGGGCTAGCGAACGAAAGGTCCACTATCGACCCGCCCCGTTATCGCACGCACGTATGCACCGAGCCCCTGATCAACAAACAGAGGCCCAGTGCCGCCCCGCCCCTTTGGGGCCGATGCCGGGGTCTGCAGTCCCCAGAGCCCATGCGGTGCTTGGCAGGCTTATTGCCCGCCGCACACGCGGGGCAGTGGGGCACCGCAGAGCACGATGCCGCCTGGTGTCCAACTTGACCGCAACGGAAACATAGCCCGCTGCAGTCAAAGCAGTTGCGACACGTCGGTCGGGTATGCCCGACCGCCATGCACTTATAACACCTCGCGGGCCGGGGCTCCAGCACGGTTACCCGCGCCGAACTCCAGCCCACGAGGAGCCTGCCTGAGTCGGCCAATTGCTTGACCGACTCCACTGGGCACTGCACCCAGACAGCACCGACGCCGCCCGGACCAGGGCGGATGGTGCCAATCCGGATGGTGTCCGAGGCACACCCGGTACGCGCCATAATGGCCTCCCGGATGTCCTCTACCGCCACGGAGTCGTCCAGACCCGTGAGGCGCATATCTGCGCACTTAACGGGCCTGGCGATTCGGACTCCATCCTCCGGTCCGAACAGCCCCCTCAGCATCGTGGCCAAACTATCGGCCGTCTTCGCGCCCTCGGCCCCAGGGAACTCGAGTATTCGAGCCCCTGTCCGGGCTTTGCGGGTCCTCGCCTCGACGCCCCCGATGTCGGAGACGTCCAGCTCCCGCCGGACGCGTCTTAGGACGGCCTCATAGTTTAGGCCCCTCTCAGCCGCCTCAGGCAGTACGGTGATTACCACCGCAGCCGTCTTCGGCGACTTGAGGCCCCTACGCGACCTTTTCCCCTTTCCGCCGGCTCCCGCCTGGGGAGCGTCGGCCACAGCGGCACTCTTGGCCGCCGCTCTCCGCTTTTGGCCGCGTGCCTTCCTGCTACGCTCAGCCACCTGCCAGCCCTGTTCGAGCCTAGCAGCAGCGCTGAGCGCAGCAGGCGCAGTCGCGGGTTCGCCGGCTGGCGCCTGCGGTGCAATCGCTGGCGCCGGCCGCGGCCCGGCCTTGGCGGGAGCCGGCACCTTGCCGGCCTTCTTGGCCCCCTTGGGTCCCGCCGCGGCCGCAGCGTAGCTCACCACGCGGCCACCCTGACAGGGCAGCGGGGTGGGAGCCGACGCTTGCGGCCGCCTCGTCTTGTCCGCGGCGAGCGGCGGTTGGAGGGGCGGCTCAGGCGGGAGCCTGGCCGCTACGGCCTCGATACGCGCATCCATCATTACCCCTACTCGGGCTAGGATGACGCGTATCGCCGACTCCGACACGCCATGCACCTCGTCGGGCGGCGGCTCCTCCCCCCTCCGAGGTCTCCTGCGGCCACGAGCCGGCGGAGGGACCACGACGAGGGGAGGCAGCGGCGAAGCCGCGACGGGCGCAGCCGGCGCAGCGGCCGCGACGGGCGCAGCCGGCGCAGCGGCCGCGACGGGCGCAGCCGGCGCCATGGGCGCAGACGATGGGCTCGCCCTCGCTGGCGCGTCGCCTCCTTGGTCGGCCGGACACGGCGTCGCCGGTCGCAACCTTGGGGGGAGGCCTGATGGTATCGCTCCCCTCCGATTCAGATGCGGAGCTGCCACTCTTTGGCAGGGGGCGCTTCTGATCCTTCGTCGGGGGCCGGGCCTCCTCCCTGCCCCTCCCAACACTAAGAGCCGCCGTTAGAGCGGCAGCCCCCCTATCCACCACCTCCCTACCAGCGACATCCCTACCTACCATCCCGGACGACCCACCAACCATCATCCCGGACGGCCCTGCTGTACACAGCCCTTCGTCATCGGACGGCCCTGCGGTCCCACCGCCCTCGTCCGCGGACATCTCCTCGGCCGCATCTGGACTCTGCACCGGTCTTGCAGCACTGCAGCCCTCCTCCCGCGACGGCTCTGCGGCTGTGCCGCCCTCGTCGCTCGACAGCGAGATGTTAGTGCTGTCGCTCAGTCGCGAGTCACTCCGCTCTGAGCCGGAGTCACTCCCTCCTTCCAACTTGGACGGTCCTGCGGCCCTGCCGCCCCCGTCCCGCGACGGTCCTGCGGCTGATCCGCCCTCGTCGCTCGACAGGCTCGAGCTGTCCCTCGACTTCCTCGGCGCCCCGGCGATTTCGCTGTTTCCGCCCCGCGACGGCTCTGCGGTAGCTGCGGATGCACCGCCCTCGTCGCGCGCGGCCACGGCGGCATCCTTTTGTGCCCGCCGTTCCGCTTCCCGCTTTAGGCGCAATCTACGCTGATGCGTAGTTTACACGGCGCCCTTCCTCCTCCTCTTCCTCCTTCTTTGAGCCACCTGTTTCGCCGGGCTCACGGCTGGAGCAGAAGGTGCCCCCCACCCATACGATTGGGGGCTGACTGTGCCGGAACTTGGGCGCGACTCCTCGTCGCGCGCAAGCTTCGGCACAGCAAGGGATTCCCCGGCCTGGCCGGGACCTTCTGGTGAAGACATACGGATGTTGACTTCTGCCATCGTGTTTTGGAAGTTTAAGTCCTCCTTGACTACTACTCTAGTGACTGGACGCTTTTTTTTTTCGCGCGCGCTTCTTAACCCACCAGCCATACATCTCCTCGCCGAGTAGCAAAACTTGAGATTGGGGTGATTTTTTATAGGGGTTTTCTTCCTCGCAGTCCGCAGACCCCCGGTCCTGACCCCCCTACTCAGGATTACGGTTTGGGCCTTCCGGGTCTGGCCGCTCGCGAGTGACCGACCCGTCACGCCCCCGGGCCGTGACGCAACCGTCCCTGGCGACGGAGTGCCATGAGACACATCCGCCCCATTGGCCCCGGGCCAAATCCGCCGTGCGCTCTGCCTTCAGAGTCGGCACGCGGAGACCCCCCCTCCCGCCGGAATCTTGGCCGTCCAAATGGACGTTTCCAGGGTGCACCACGTGGAGGTGCCCCGGCCTCGCACCCCATTAACTTACCATGGAGGTTCATTCCCAGTAGGGATTCAGCATAGATATGTTGATGATAAATTACATATAAATATAATATGATTTCCTTGAAATCGATTGCATTGCTATCTACCTTGTCAAATTTTTAATCTAAGCTATTCTTAAGTTCACTTGAACGTTTACTAAAAAAAGTATCATAATCGGCCCTTTAAGAACAATCACGAGCATTATGTAAAGATGAAGAAATGACTTGATATATTGGTATATCTTCTTTAATAATTTTTCTCCTGCTCTGTGATGGCGGCTACAAAAACTACCAACTCTTACATTACTCGTAGGTGTCGTAAAATATGACTAAGACATTTTGGTATTGTATATTGCTATTGGTGGCAAGCTCAGCGTGCTATGGAACGGGCTATGCTCGGGCTATTTCTCTGCGAGATGGAATCCGAAATAAGGCAATCCGCCGCCGGGGAACCGCTGGGGAAGAAAGGTTCTAGAGTGGCGACCACGTATCGGACGACGCAGTGTAGGACGGCCAACTAAGTGGACCGATGACCTAGTAAAGGTTGCTAGGCGTCGTTGGATGCAGGCGGCACAGGAACGTACTTTGTGGTAACGTGAGAGAGTAATACGTTCAGCAGTGGACAGCAATAGGCTTATATGATGATGATGATGACTGGTGGCAAACGAGAAAACAGCACACAATGGTGAAAGTGCCTTTGTTATTTCGCTGTCTACCGTGAAGAAAATGAAGGGAGTGTAATGCGTTTAATGAAGTTCGGTGATATTTAAGGCATTATCAAAAACAACCACACGCAAACACGCTCAGAAAGTTGGGCTTCAGGCTCTCTCGCTCACCGAAAGAAAGTGCCGTAACAAATTGCCTACTACTCAGACGTCGATTTTCCGCTCAGTGTAGTACTACCGCGAATAGATCGGCCCGCGGCTGCAGGATACTGTCAACAATGTACTTCTACCACTACAAAGAACATAATACATAAATATTATATGCGGCGGTGTGGTGACGGAGTAAGAATATAACTCACCACCCCATCTTACTCGTGGGTGATCGTACGAAACGACTAAGGGATATAAAATGAGAGAAGAAAAACTTGAAATAAAATCCTATACCAACACGTCTGACCAGCGTGGTATCATCATTCATCGTCATTTCAGCCTATCGTCATCCACTGCTGGACGTAGGCCTCCCTCATGTTATGCCACAAAGTGCGGTTCTGTGCCGCCTGCATCCAACGACGTCCAGCAACCTTCACCAAGTCATCGGTCCATCTAGTGGGGGAGCGTCCTACACTGCGTCGTCCGATACGTGGTCGCCACTTGAGAACCTTTCTCCCATTCCTTCTATTATGAAGGAGGCCCGAGCCCAACAGTGGGACGTATATGGGCTGAGATGATGATACGTGGCAAGATAGGTGGTGAATTGTATTCTTATTCCGTCACCACACGGAAATAGATATATTATTTAGTTTATTTACCCTATGGCTGAGTAGCAAGTCACAAAGCACTTCAGATATTTCATCTTTGATAAACGCACAGTCAAATAAATAAGTCTCTTTTTGATGTCGCTTTAAAATCAATGACGCAATATCCACAGCCCCTGATTGATCTCATTACCTGTGCAAATAGCAAAATACTTCCTTACTTCGATACCGTTGGAAAAATATATCTGACTTTTATTTGCACTTCAAAGAGGCGCCCGGAGGATTTAAATACGTCAAAATATAAATCACTTTGCTTAAACATTTATACTCTGTGGTGATGACTAAGTTCGCTACGTTTCCGTGTAATGACGGAGTAAGAATACAATTCATTACCCCCTATCTTGCCCGTGGGTGTCGCAAAAGACGACTAAGGGATATGATATGCATATAACATTCATGCAAGTATATGCAATATACACCGCGTGAAGAAAGACCGACGCCCTCCCCGAGGGGGGGACGTCGGTCGATGGGAGGGTACTCCTCAGGGGGTATTCCGTCGGGCCGACCACTGATGTCAAGTCACCTTGCTCCGGTGGTCGGTCCAACGACAAAGGCGACGTGGTGTTCGGGTGGGTTGCGGGTGTGCGTGCTTACGCCCCTCTGTCGCCCCGGACGAAGTGGTGCGAGGAGTGCGCCAACCGCAACCCACCCCCAAAAAAAAAGTATATGCAATATAACTCGAAACAAAATCCTATATCAACACGTCTGACTATCATCATCATCATCATCATCATCTCAGCCCATATATGTCCCACTGTTGGGCTCGGGCCTCCTCCATAATGGAAGGGTAATTGACCTACTATACCACGCTGGTCAGATGTGTTAATATAGGGTTTTATTTCAAGTTTTCCTTCTCTCGCATAGATATTATATGCGTTTTATATCCCTAAGTCGTCTCGTACGATCACCCACGGGTAAGATAGGGGGTGGTGAATTGTATTTTTACTCCGTCACCACACGGAAAATCTGTCTGTCTGTCTGACTATAGTAAGGTCAAGTCCTCTCCTATTGGTGGAGGAGGCTCGATCCCAGCACTGGGACGTGTATGAGCTGAGATAGATAGATAGATAGATATGATGAGGTGGTTTGGACATGTAGAAAGAATGAGTGATGAGAGACGAGGTAAGTATACTAAGCAAGTGTGAGTGGGACAGTTGCAAGAGGAAGACCACGCCGCACAGTGGGTCGAAAGCAAGATTTTAGTGGCTTAGGGACCAACTTTGGTTTTTTATTTTTTTCTTAGTGCGGATGGATAGAGCTTGTTAACGTCAATAATAATTGCCCTTAGAAGATTTTTCCTAAACTTGATAGTTTGGGCAGAAAAAAATATTTTGTTTTTTTTTGTATGGAGCTGATCAGATAAAGTTAAATTTCTGCTAAGTATCGCTAGATCCCGCTTTTAAACCTTTTGTTCCTTAAACCTTGTCTAGTCTACTATCATTTGGTGCTATGTACATGTGCATACAGTTGCAATTCTCCGAAATAATTGGATCAAAAAAATGAAAAAATATATTAATATAAAAAGCTTTATTTTTATTTTCTTAAGTTATTTTAAGTTAAATTTAATATGGATTAATAAGTGTAAGCACGTAATAATACGCATAATTACTTAACAACTAATAATAATACATTTAAAAGGTTCCTAATTAGCTTTTAAAAATGTGTGAATATTTATCTAGAAATTTCTAATTGTCCATTTAATGACTGTAATTAGTTTAACCTTTCATATTAAAAAAAATGTGTTGTCACTTTTAGCCATTACTGTAATTTTAATGTAGATGATTAGTTAATGAGGGTAGTAGAAAAAAAATCTATTACTGGAAGTATAAAATTACCATATTTATTATATACTAGCAACCCGCCCTCGCTTCGCTTCGGTTATAGGTTATAGTCGTTTTACCCGCGTAGTTCCCATTCCCGTGGGAATACCGGGATAAAATATATCCTAGTTTACGCCCTGATATTATAGCTTTCCATTGGTGAAAGAATTTTTGAAATCAGTCCAGCCATTTTGAAGATTACCCGGAACAAACAGACAGACAGACAGACAGACAGACAAAAATTTTTAATTGCTATTTTAGGCATAGGTGTCGTGCAAATAACCGTGTGAGCATGAAAAAAGCCTATTATTTTGACATTACAAACAGACACTCCAATTTTATTTATTGGTATAGATTAGCTAGTATTCGTTTATTCGTACTACTACTAACATCTCGAGATTGTGATCGTCCCTTTTACGCTATAATGGAGAGTTTAGTGAATAATTTAGATATATGTATTTATGATTTTAAGAGATCAACTGAAATCATTGTCGGATAGTAAAAAACTTTTCTAATTCCTACAACATAAAATCAATGTGGCAGAAAAGAAGAGTGCTGAGCTTCAAAAATTTTGTACGCGATATTGTTCAAATATAAGTGCAAGATGGGAACGAAGTAGTCGCACATTATCACAGTTTATAAGAAAAAATGGTGATTGGTTAGAACGTGCAATAATCTGGCCCGAAGGAGTGATACCTGAAGCTGTGAACACTGAACAGGAAGGGGTCGGGATTTGTGATACTGATAATGTTGAAAATTTACCACCATCTACAACAGAAGCTTCGACATCTACATTTACACCTCGAAAACCTTTCGAAGAATTAGGCTCCAGGCAAGTTTGCCATTGCTAGTTTAAGAAACACCGGAAATGAGGATGTAGGAAAAATAATTAACCATTTGTTAAATCACCCAGAAGATCTGGAAAAAGTTAAGGAGTGTTTAAGTACATGTAAAGCGAAAAGTAGTACATATTCATCCGATAAGGCCCTGTCTTTATTAGTTTCACTTAAATTAAGTAGGTGGCAGTATATAAACCTAAGAGAGGCAGCAAATGAAGATGGGTCTGACTTATATCCTTCTTATTATAAAATTAAACAAGCGAAGTCAAGATGTTATCCAGGGAAAGAAGATATGATAATAACTGAAGAAGGAGCTGCTGTTAAACTGCAAGCTTTACTCAACTTGACAGTTTCAAGACTTTTAGATGTAATTGCTTTGGATTTAAACTCGGCAACAGATTTTCTGCTTATAAGCAAATGGGGCTTTGATGGAGCCTCGGGTCAAAGTAATTAAAAACAAAAGACTGAAACAGAGTTTGATCATTCATCTATTTTTATGGCCAGTCTAGTTCCTATTAGGCTTCAACACTGTAATGGAACAATTGTTTGGGAAAACGAACGACCTTCATCGATTTTCTATTGCCGTCCGATTATGTTTAAATTTACCAAAGAAACGCAGTCAACAGTGGCAACTATAAAAGCTGGCATAACAGAAGAAATAGAAAGACTTCAGCCATCAAGAATCAGTCAAGTTGAAGTTAAGCATCAATTGCTCATGACAATGATAGACGGCAAAATAACCTCGTATTTGTCAGACACATCCTCAGCTGTCTGTGATATTTGCAAAGCAAAACCGACAGAGATGAACAATCTGGAATCACTTGCTCATAGAGAAAGGAACGACGAAATGTTCCAGTACGGAATTTCATCTTTACATGCCTGGATAAGATGCATGGAATGCTTGCTTCACATCTGTAAATATTTCTTACTCCATACTTCGTTATCTTGTTATTTTATGCATCCTGTGACATTATTTTTCTAAGTGACATTTTTTTCAATTGCAGCTTATCGTTTGGAGTTTAAAAAATGGAGTTGCAGGGAGGATGACAAAGAAAAAATGGCGCTTAGAAAGTGCGCTATACAGCAGGCATTTATCCGGTCGATGGCCCTGTACGGCGCACCGGTGTGGGCGGGGTCCCTGACCGTCCGTCTTAGGGCCCTCCTGTGGCGACCACAGAGGGTCATGGCGATCAGGGCCGTACGCGGTTACCGCACGGTGGCGACGGAGGCAGCGTGCCTCCTGGCCGGAACTCCCCCGTGGGACCTGGAGGCGGAGATGCTCGCCGACATTTATCGGCGGGTGTCGGAGAAGCGCGCCCGCGGCGGCATGGTCTCCATCACAGAGATCACCGCCTGGCGGGTCGACGCCCGCCGAGAAGTCATTGCCCGTTGGGCAGTCCGGCTGGAGAGTCCTCGGTATGGTGTTAGGACCGTCGAGGCCCTCCGGCCGGTGCTGATGGAGTGGTTGGAGCGGACGTACGGGGTGCTTTCCTTCCGACTGGTGCAGGTGCTGACGGGGCACGGTTGCTTCGGGAAGTACCTGCACAAGATTGTCAGGAGGGAGAGCACACCGTCCTGCCACCACTGCAGTTGCGACGAGGACACGGCGCAGCACACGCTCGAGGAGTGTGCTGCATGGGAGGAGGATCGCCGTGAACTCGTCGCAATTATCGGTGCCGACCTGGCGCTGCCGACCATCGCCAGGGAGATGCTCGTCAGCGTCAGGAACTGGGACGCGGTCGCCGCCTTCTGTGAGGCCGTTATCTCACGGAAGGAGGCGGCGGATCGTGTGCGAGTAGAGCTTCTATTCGGCGACACGTTCCGCCGCCGGCGACTCGGGCGGCGCAGGCGCGAGTATCTGCGCCTAATGCCGCCCTAGCCGAGGCCGCGGGTGATCGGACCGGGGAATTGTCCATCACCCGCAGAGAGGCTAACCGCGCGACGGCGACCGACGTCCCAGGTCGAGAGGTGAGGTTACCCGAAAGGGTATTCCGTCGGGCCGACCACTGACGACAAGTGACATCTGCTCCGGTGGTTGGCCCAACAACGAGGTGACGTGGGTACGGGTGGGTTATGGGCCCACGCGCCGTCCTTTCATCGCCCCGGATGGACAGGACCGCGCGTGCGCTTACCATAGCCCACCCAAAAAAAAAAAAAAAAAAAAAAAAAATACAGCAGGCATTTAAAAAGGACTGCGGGTTACTTATTGATATATGTAGTTAGCAAGGAGTAGGCACAACCAATGATGGCAATACTGCCAGAAGATTTTTTAGAGATGCAGAAACAACAGCCCGTATAACAGGAATTAGTAAAGATTTAATTGAAAGGTTTCACGTGATTCTTCAGACTGTTGGATCTGGAGAGAACGTAGACCTAAGTAAGTTTTCTGATTTTTATAAAGATACTGCAAAATTGTATGTACAGTTATATCCCTGGTATTATATGCCTTCCAGTGTACATAAATTGTTAGTACATGGGACGGATATAATTAAGGAGTTTGGTGCCATACCTATAGGTAAACTGTCGGAAGAGGCAGTGGAAGCTCGCAATAAAGATTTCCGGAAATATAGAGAGAGAGCCATTCTAGAAAGGTAAGTAGAACGGCGACAAATGAGGATATTTTAAACAATCTTCAGACCTCGAATGGTATAACAACATAGAATGGTTTTCTCTTCAAAAGTCAAAGAGCTTCTGCTGAGTTTTCCCACAGAAGCCGATATAGATTTTATTAATGTAGATAATTTACAGGATAATAATAGCGATAGTGAATAAGGATTCTAAGTTTTTTTTTTATTTTAGTTTGTGTTGTACTGGTATTTTGTTAGTTTTAAGTTTACTTTTGTTAGTAATAAGTTACGTTTCCCTTTATTAATTTGTTAATTATATATTTGTATTATTATTATGTACCTGTACTTACTATTTAGTATTAAATCTAATTTAAAAGAACATTTTATAATCTAATTACAGTCATTAAATGGACAATTAGACATTTATAGATAAATATTTACACATTTTTAAAAGCTAATTAGGAACCTTTTAAATGTATTATTATTAGTTGTTAAGTAATTATGCGTATTAGTACGTGCTTACACTTACTAATCCATATTTATTTACCTTAAAATAACTTAAGAGAATAAAAATAAAGCTTTTTATATTAATATATTTTTTAATTTTTTTGATCCAATTATTTCGGAGAATTGCAACTTTATGCACATGTTCATAGCATCAAATGATAGTAGACTAGACAAGGTTTAAGGAACAAAAGGTTTAAAAGCGGGATCTAACGATACTTAGCAGAAATTTAACTTTATCTGATCAGCTTCATACAAAAAAATTCAAAATATTTTTTTTTTGCCCAAACTATCAAGTTTAGGAAAAATCTTCTAAGGGCAATTATTATTGACGTTAACGAGCTCTATCCATCCGCACTAAGAAAAAAATAAAAAACCAAAGTTGGTCCCTAAGTCACTAAAATCTTGCTTTCCACCCACTGTGCGCCGTACGTTTTTGGATCAAATTGAAGACGTGCTGGTGAAAGATCATGTTAAGAGTATGCGTAACCGTAAAGAATGCATGAAGACTTTGATGAGTGTGAGTGAAGCGATGGAAATATGTCAGGATTGTGGCTTGTGGCAATCTGTAGTCTCTGCCTACCCCACTGGGAAGCAGGCTTGAAGCTCTATGTATGTATGAGTCTACTACTCATACTTCAATTTGTTACTGCACTTTGTTCAGTGAGCGAGAGAGACAGCACACAACTTTTACCGCCCATTGGGCTAAGTGCTGTGGCATAACGATTTTTTCATATTGTCCACAGATTATTAATAATCGGTTAAGGAAAAATAAATCGATCAAGATATATTTTTTAAGGCGGACTCGTACTTGGCCGGTGTTATTAATTTTAATACTAGTATTTAGACCAACTAATTACAGAATTTCACCAGCTGTGTAGTGATTTTTACTAAAAATTCGAGACGTTAATATTGACAAAATAAAAATGAAATAATATATATATGGGTGACGATAGCTCAACTGACAATTGTGGCTCATCATCTTAAGAAAATGATTGACTGAATGACTGAAGATTCGAAGACTTTTTCTCGATATTTTTGTGATTGAGTGAATGTTATTGTAACAAAAATATTAAATGATAGAAAAATGACCATTCGTAATATTGTATCATTTCAAAATACCTACAATATCACAGTTTAAGTAAAATTTTCAAATCAGAACTTTAATCCAATGCACTTTACAATACATATTCAAATCGATCATATACTCAAACTTGAATCGAATTATCGTGAGTATCGAGTACCGAGTCGTATGGTGCATCACTAAGTACATCGGTAAGACCTAATGTCAAAACGGGCCTCTTATTTTGTGACAACTATAGTATCATCGTACGTTATTGCATTCACACTTCCTTCACTTTCTTCACGGTAGGCAGCTCACTTCTTTTTAGGCACCAGCTAAGCAAAGGTCCGTGTGCGGCGGGATCACTATCAGGCTGTTTGCCACCAACACCGATAAAAAAAAACATCGACTTGGTCCACTTGCCGTCTCGACAATCACAGTCGAATGTTACTCAGGCGGTGGATAAAACTAATAACAAAAGTTTTGCTGACACACGCAATGTAAAAGAGTGATTATTATGTTGACACCGAGTTCTATGGCCTCCGTGGAGTTAAAAATATATTTGCCACCCCTTCTATCTTGCCTGTGGGTGGCATATAAAACGATTCAGGGATATAATATAACATTTATGCAAGGGAAGGAAAATCTATACAAATAAATAAAATTAAAGTGTCTGTTTGTAATGTTAAAATAACAGGGTTTAATCAAGCTCACATGGTTTTTTGTAGAAACCCTATTTTTATTTTTGGGTGGGTTATGACGGCGCACTCATCGCACCACTCCGTCCGGGGCGAACCCAGCCGTGACACGTCGCCTTCGTCGTCGGGCCGACCACCAAAGCAGGATGACTTGACGTTAGTGGTCGGCCCGACGGAATACCCCCTTGAAGGGTACCCTCCCAGAAAACCTATGTCTGAAACCAAGTTTAAGAAATTTTTGTCCATCTATCTTTCAGTTTTTCAGGTTAATCTTTAAAACGGCTGGACCGATTTTGATAATATTTCATTACCTCTGTATAAGTAAGTTAGTGTCTGTTAGGCTGTTTTAGGCGAGTAACGTATGTTATATTTTATCCCGGTATTCCCAGGAGAACGGGCACTACGTGTGTGAAACCGCGAGAATTTGCTGGTATTATATATTTTAACTTGCCAACAGGACAGATGGGTTGCTATAATTTTTATTACGAAAGTTCCTTCTCATGTAATAAAAGAGTGGTAAAAGAAAACATGGTGAACTATATATTTCCTCCATCACATTAAGGGTGTAATTTATTTCGCGGATTTACGCGTATGATTGTGGATGTTTTATCTTTTTATTTTTCAGCTTCTGCCCGTGGCGTAGTCCACCTAACAAATAATAATTTGCCCAAAACGAAACGTTGTTCAAATTCCTTCAACCTATAATGCTTAATTGAGTAAAAAAATTGAATTAATATCTCAAGAAAAAGTATCCTCCGCGTCAGTCTAAGAAGTGTTCTATTTATGTGCTAATTCGCATTCAAATCTGTTCAGCAGTATACTCGTAATCGAGTAATAAACATCCAAACATCTCCGCAAACGTTCACATCCATACTAATATTATAAATGCGAAAGTAAGGATGTTTGTTTGTTTATTTGTTCGTTTGTTTGTGTGTAACGCTTTCACGCTTAAACCACCGAACCGATTTCAAAAATTCTTTCACCAATGGAAAGCTATAATATCAGGGAGTAACATAGGCTACATTTTATCCCGGTATTCCCACAGGAACGGGAACTACGCCACGGGTAAAGCGACTAAAACCGAAGCGAAGCGAGGGCGAGTTGCTAGTATATAATATTAATGTATATATGAGGGTAATATAGGATGGTTCATTTAACAAAGGGAATAATATCAATTGTTAGGCTTCCATCCCAAGAGAACGTCTTTAGTTGTTTGTTTACTAGAAAAAAAAAGCAATTGGCCAACGTTTACTTAGTTCTATAAAAGTAAAACAAAATATAAGTGTTTTCTTTTTTCTGAAGTCGTACAAATTAGATTTCGGTGTTGAAATTACTTACGTCAAACAACGCACACAAGTTTACAAATAATTGGCCTATTGTAGGTATCAAAATATCTTTAAAGTCGGAGTGGAGTAGGAATGTGACTTGGAGGGAAAATAATCGATTTTTTAAATAATCGACTTATGTTCTTTAAAATACATCGATTTTAAGTAAATCGATTAATTAAAAATAAATCGATTATAAAATAATAGATTTTTATTAGGAAATCTGGCAGTGAATAATCGATTAAATTCGATCGAATTAGGAATAATAAAAAATCGATTAATAATCGATTTTTATTATTTTGATTATCGATTGTAAAAATCGATTATTCATCGATTATTTTTTTGTAATAATCGATTATTATAAAAATCGATTATTTTTTCACATCCCTAGAGTGGAGTGAAAAAGAAATTAAAAATAAATATATTTAGTTTATCCGTGTGGTCGCGGAGTAAGAATATAATTCAGCACCTCTGTCTTCCCGTGGATGTCGTAAAAGACGACTAAGGGATATAATATATGTACATAATATCTATGCAAGAGAAGAAATACTCGACATGAAACTATACCCACATGTCTGACCACCGCGGTATAGTAGGTCAATTTCCCTCCCATTGTGGAGCAGGCCTGAGCCCAGCAGTGGAACTTCTGTAGACTGAGATGATGATGATAATGATTAAATTTAGTTTGAATCATATTCATCAATCCTCTTAGAACTTTATTGTGAATATTAAATGGCTATCCGTGTGGCACCTTTTTTTATGGGTGGGCTATGGTAAGCGCGCACGCGGCCTATTCCGTCTGGGGCGACGAAAAGACTGCGCGCGGGCCCATAATGCACCCGTACCCACCTCGCCTTCGTCATTGGGCCAACCACCGGAGCAGGGTGACTTGTGGTCAGTGGTCAGCCCGACGGAATACCCTTTCGGGTACCCTCACCTCTCGAAGTCCCTGTCCCGGAACGTCAGCCGTCGTCGCGCGGTCAGCCTCTCTGCGGGTGATGGACTAAATTCATCCGTGTGGTGCCTGGTCCTCTCTTGCCCGTGGGTATCGTATAAGATGAGCAAGGGATGTAATCCAGATGACCAGCGTGGTATAGTTAAGTCAATTTCCTTCCAATTATGGAGGAGGAACTCAACAGTGGAACTTTATAGGCTGAGTAGAATGAAAATGATTATGATTAAAGGACTTGAAAGTTTAATCCACCATCTTGGAATAGCGGTTATACTGATTTAGTGGCATCTTATTAATTCTATAGTTTTTTCTTTTTAAACCATTTCATTTCATACTCCTATTAAGGTAGTATATATAAGAGTAAGATTTTTTTTAATATCCTATTCTATCTTCATCCTATCCCGAAATCCTCCTTTCTTTTTAAGGTATCGTTTCGGCTCATATACGTCCCACTGTTGGGCTCGAGCCTCCTCCACAGTAAGAGGAAAATTGACCTACTATACTACGCCGATCAGACGTGTTGGTATAGGGTTTTGTTTCAAGTTTTCCTTCTCTTGCATAGATGATATATGTATATTTTTATCTAAGTCGTCTTTTACGACACTCAAAAGTATGACAGGAGGTGGTGAATTGTATTCTTACTCCGTCACCACACGGATTGGTAAGCGGTATATAATTTAATACTTTAATTTGGTGGGTCTCCTTAGCCATTATTATCATCAATCTACTCTTATACTAATCTCTTCCATTTTCCACCTCAGCCCATATACATCCTACTGCTGGACTCGGGCCTCCTTCACTGTGGGACTAGACCGAGTATACCACGCTCATCAGACCTGTTGGTATAGTTTCTCATTCCGTCGGGCCGACCACTGAAGACAAGGAACATTGCACCGGTGGTCGCCCCAACGACAAAGGCGACATGCCACGGGTAGTTCATGGGGCCGCGCGGCGCCCCACTGTCGCCCTGGACGGAGCCGGGCGGCGAAAGAGCTGATCATGGCCGTCCTCCAAAAATAAAATTGGGTTTCATTTCTAGTTTTCCTTGTCATTCAACCAAGTTATTTTCATATTATATTCCTTAGCCGTATTTTAGACACCCACGGGCAAGATAGCGGTTGGTGAATTGTATTTTTACTCCGTCACCACACAGAAAATAGTTTCACCATCCTATAAAAATCTACGCGGATATTGTAACGTGTAAAGTGTTTTGTCTTTGTGTGGATTGTGTAATAACTAAAAGCTCTAACATATTACTTAGCACTTTTAGTACTTCATAGAACAGAATGCTGGTTTAAAATAGAAATAAACTTGCTTTTTTGACCATATATTCTGATCATTTTAGTTCAGCATTTCGGTTTTGTTTCCGTTATACTTAAATTAGGGGATATTGTATGCAATTACGCAATTTCTTATTTTATTTTTGACGTGACGTCTTATAATTCGATGGAGCCGGCTGTACATACGAAAAAACATGACGTATACGGCGTTACCTCGCTCTGAGGCGTTCCATTTAAGGCTTGATCCATACAAAGTATCTATCAAACAAATAAAATTAAAATTTTCTTTTGAAAAATGAAACCATTCCATCAGTATTTTCTTATGACGTTGTCACGTTCAACTATCGTCAGTAAACCGACTTTTAAATACGACTACTTTACGGATTTTATCGCGTTTGTATTTGATTTTTTAGAAAGTTTTTGTGTGGGCAAACTAATGACATTAGTTGGATGGTTTTAAAGTCTATAATGAACGGAATATAGAACTAAGAATTAGCTCGCTAGCAATGGGCCGGTTACATCGCTCAAAATCAAATTGATTGATCAGGTATAGTAGGTCAATTTCTTATCTATTAGGGAGCAGGCTTAAGCCCAGCAGTGGGACATGTATGAGCTAAGACAATCGCTACGATGAAACTTAAAATAAACAGTACAAAATATTATAATTATGAGGCAAAGTAACTCCATTTATGTTTTAGAATAAAAAATATACCCAATTATTTCATCAAAATTTTCATGTGACATTTCATTATAAAAGGCTTTAACCGGCATCAAAATACTTATTAAATTGAAATATAAGACAATAAATATGAGCATGTTGACAATCCTACATCACTCAAAGTATACATATCTCTAACCTTCAACCTCCGCCCACACCAAACCTTTACTGTATAAACGTAAAAAGGAATCTTACTAAAAATAGAATACACATTATCACCGACAGCTTCGTACATTAACTCTTAGTAATTACTAAAGTTCGATATATCTATTTTTAGTATGCTCGCTTAACCATGTGGACCCGGGGGATGTGATGGACAACTACCCACCCCTCCTATTTTTGAATCCATATATATATATATATATATATATACTAGCAACCCGCTCTCGCTTCGCTTTGATTGCAGTCGCCTTGCCAGTGCAGTTCCCGTTCTCGTAGGAATACCGGGATAAAATATAGCCTGTTTATGTTTTTTTTCGTGGGTGGGCCGTGGTCGGCGCGCCTCCGCACCACTCCGTCCGGGGCGACAGAGGGGCTTAAGCACGCAACTCCCGCGACCCACCCGAAAACCACGTCGCCTTCGTCGTTGGGCCGACCACTGGAGCAGCGTTAACTTGTCGTCAGTGGTCGGCCCGACGGAATACCCCCTATTGGGGTACCTTCCCATCGACCGACGTCCCCCCCTCGGGGAGGACGTCGGTCTTTCCTCACGCGGTCGGCCTCTCGGCAGGTGACGGACTAATCCCTGGTCACGTCACCCGCGGCCTCGGCTAGGGCGGCATGAGGTGCAGATAGTTGCGCCTGTGCCGCCCCAGTCGCCGGCGGCGGATCTCCTCATCGAGGCTGCGCTCCTCACGCAGGCGATCCGCCGCCTCCTTCCGCGAGATCACTGTCTCGTAGAAGGCTGCGACCGCGTCCCAATTCCCGACGCTGTCGACCATCGCCCTAGCGATAGCCGGCAGCGTCAGGTCCGTACCGATGATTGCGACGAGTTCACAGCGCTGCACTGCCCAAGCCCCGCAGGCCTCGAGCGTATGGCGCGCCGTGTCCTCGCCGCAATCGCAGTGGTGGCAGGACGGTGTACTCTCCCTCCTAACGACCTTGTGCAGGTATTTGGCGAAGCACCCATGCCCCGTCAAAACCTGCACCAGTCGGAAGGAGAGCACCCCGTGCCGCCTCTCCAACCACTGCATCAGCACCGGCCGGAAGGCCTCCACGGTTCGCACCCCGAACCGAGGCCTCTCCAGCCGGACTGCCCAACGGGCGATGACGTCTCGGCGGGCGTCGACGCGCCAGGCGGTGAGATCCCTTAACGAGACCACACCGCCCTCCGCTCGCACCCCCGTCACCCGCCGATATAGTCCGGCGAGCATCTCCGCCTCCAGGTCCCACGGGGGAGTCCCGGCCAATAGGCACGCTGCCTCCGTCGCCACCGTGCGGTATCCGCGGATGGCCCTGACCACCGTGACCCTCTGTGGTCGCCACAGAAGGGCCCTAAGTCGGGCGGTCATGGACCCCGCCCACACCGGTGCGCCGTACAGGGCCATCGACCGGATGACCCCCGCGTACAGCCGTCGGCACGCAGCGCTCGGTCCGCCCACGTTCGGCATAAGCCACGATAGGGCGAACGCCGCGCCGACGAGAGCCTATGTTACTCCTTGATATTATAGCTTTCCATTGGTGAGAGAATTTTTGAAATCGATTCGATAGGTGAGGCGTGAAAACGTAACAAACAAACCTACTTTCGCATTTATAATATTAGTAAGGTTGTGTATAAGATATATTTGTGGTGGTGGGTACAAATACCATCAACTCTTACATTGCTCGTGGGTGTCTCAGAACGAAAGAAAAAAAGAAGAATGAAAATAAGATTTATTGGACACTATAGTTACATAAAAAATGAAGACGAAAGAATATTGATGATTAAAATAATCGTAGTATATAGTTATATAATATACAAATGAAATTCCAAGTATTAGTGTCCAAATGGCAACAGTTCAGCATATGCTACATAAACTTGCAGCGCTGATTTTCAGCTGCAGCCTAATCTAAGTTACAGGTTACAAGAAGTGCAAGTACAGAAGAGCTACAATTAATAGGTTCATAGATTATTAAAAATTGTAAATAATCATATTAGTAACAATAATAACAGCATTTAAATCAAACCAACACTGTACGAAATCTGCATTTTAATAAGTCTAAGGCTAAGACTAGAGGACTAAAGAATAAGATATGCAAGAGTAAGAAAATTCAACATAAAATATATAGATACAGTAGGTCAATTTCCCTTCCATTGTGGAGGAAATCCGAGCTCAAAGGTGCGACTTGTAGGGACTAAGACAAACACGTACATAATACCATAGCTATGAAGACGTTAACTCGACTGGGTAAATGGTTATTTACCCCTTCACATATTTCGAACAGTAAATGGCAATATCCACTGAAGGCAACGACTCTACCTATGATCAAGTCAAATGGTGATAGTATGGTATAATACGGCTCATTTTTTCAAAGCGGGCGGTTTACCCTGATAAAAAAAAATGTGACTGGCCTACTCTGCCAAGTGACGTGGATTCGATTCCCGTACAGGACAGTATTTTTGTGCCATCCACGGATTGCTGTTCTGAATCTGAGTCTCATTTATGTTTGACAAAGATTTTTCCTTTCTAGTTCCTTAAGGCAAAGTGCTGTCGTTCTTAATAAAACAGAATATACAATAATTTTTATTTCAATAGAATATTCACGAAGCTTTCAAATGTTATATAGAGAAGAGAGAAAGCTTTTAATGATCTTAAATACTTATCTATACAAGAAGGTAATACAATCGCTTACACAGTATTTCTAAGAATCAATAACACATTTATTTGTGCCTTTGAATCTATTATTCAGATTTGAAATACTTTTATTCATAAATTTTTAAGAGAAATATACTATTCGTCGTTATCTTAGCTTATACACGTCCCAGAGCGCAAGCCTCGGTTCTAATAGGGGGGAAATTGACCTTACCATAACATGCGGATCAGACAGATTAGTATAGTTTTCCTTAAATACTTATTATAGCCCTTAATCATCTTTTAAGACATCCACGGGTAAGATAGGGACTGGTGAATTGTATTCCTATTTTGTCACCACACGCAAGGGGGTAAAGCTATATAGGGGTAGGTAATTTTGGTTCTATGATTACCTGTATCGAGCACTGGAAGTCATACGAAACTAATAGTAACAATTATGAGTTATGTGTATAAACGTATATAGAACTAGAAACCCGCCCTCGCTTCGCTTCGGTTTTAGTCGTTTTACCCGCGTAGTTCCCGTTCCCGTGGGAATACCAGGATACAATATAGCCTAATTTACGCCCTGATATTATAGCTTTCCATTGCTGAAAGAATTTTTGAAATCGGTCCAGCCATTTTGAAGATTACCCGGAACAAACAGACAGACAGACAAAATTTTTTTAATCTGTATTTTAGGCATAGGTGTTGTGCAAATAACCGTGTGAGCATGAAAAAAGCCTATTATTTTGACATTACAAACAGACACTCCAATTTTATTTATTGGTATAGAAGATGAAAGCATTGAAATGTTATGTTGTAGGACTACGCTGTCGACAGTCACCTGTCTACAGCTGTGGGCCGGTTTATCCGACGTAGTAACAAATTCTTGCAGAAAATCGATGTTTGAGTAGTAGCACTTTGGTTGGTGAGCGAGAGAGCTGGAAGCTCAACTTTCTGAAGGTTTTTGCGTGTGTTCGGCTTTGGTAATGCCTTTTAGTATCAGCGAACCTAAACGCATTCACACTCCCATCATTTTCATCGCGGTAGGTAGCGAGAGAGCAAAGGTTCATGAGCGACAGTATCAGTTACGATCCGGTGTATTGGTTGCTCGTTTGCTACAAAGAATAATACAAATAACCCCTAATTACTTATAACTTGGCTATTGGCTTAACAGTTTAAATAGTAACCATATTTAATTTTATAGTGGTGTTTCGAGGGTCACTGCTGACACTTTTCTGTCTACAGCCGCAAATGTATCACATTAATAAAACACTCACGCGGATAATCGATGTTTGTGTAGCAGCAATTTATTACTGCGCTACTAGGAATTGGAAGTCCAAAACCCAGCTTAAAGTAGACAGATCCGGCTGCACCTCTAGTGGTGCCGAAACACATGCGAGGCAGTACCAAAAAAAAAGTGTGTACGCACGTAAGAAGCTATACTTTGGCGTATCAAGATAAAAACCTTGCTAAAAGTTTTATCTTTCGCATTATCCTACGTTTGTAGAAAAAGGAGACTAATAAACTAAAAATGATATTTAATACATTTATAATTTTATTATAACGCATTACCTAGTTGACATTTGTGACGGTGTACGCGCGCGTCGTAAAAATGTTGATTGTAAAAATGTACTCTAATAAATTTTCCCTAACTCATCAAAAAGAAGTACAACTTCATACATACATATAATCACGCCTCTTTCCTATAGGGGTAGGCAGAGACCACTTCCTTCCACTTGCTACGATCTTGACATACCACTTTCGCCTCGTCCACATTCATTAATCTCCTCATACATGTTCTTCGATTCAGGGTACTCCTAACCTGGCCTTTCTTAAGAACGTCTCCGATTTGATTGTGGAACGTCCGCCTCGGTCTTCCCCTTCCAACACTTTCGTTCACATTCGCCTTATAAATTCTCCTTGTTAGTCTCCTTTCATTCATTCTCTCTACATGGCCGAACCAACTTAACATACCTTTCTCAATCCTTGTCACTACATCTACATTCATTCCACAACGTTCCCTAATCACTCTGTTTTTAATTCTATCACTCAATTTCACTCCAATCATGCTCGTCAGCGCTCTCATTTCCACAGCATTTATTCTACTTTCATGCTTCTTCTGCCATACCCAGCTCTCACTTCCATACATTAGAGTTGGTACAAGCACTCCCCTATGCACAGCCAAGCGAGCCTTCTTAGACAGGCTTTGGCTGCCCATAAAGGTGCGCAAAGCACCATTCACCATATTTCCCTTACACACTCTTCTTTCAATATCACTTTCACATTTACCACTTACACATTTACCAGTACAACTTCAAATAATGTTATACGTAATTTATAGTTAATAGCTATTAATTAAATAATATAATTTCCAATGTTTGTTATCAATAGGCAAAATATCATGATTGAAACTTATTAATTAATTAAATCCTATTCAAGTTATTGAATATTATTTAATATTCTCTCGACATTTGTATATTAATGAATTAATGAATAAATATTCAGTTCAAAGTTTGTTATGGCCTAAATTATTATAATGATATTTATTTTAATAATAAATATTTCGTGTAGTGATGGAGTAAGAATACAATTTATCACTCCCTATCTTGCCCGTGGATGTCGTAAAAGACGACTAAGAGATATAATACGCATATAACATCTGTGCAAGAGAAGGAAATCTCAAAATAGAACCCTATATCATCCTGTCTGATCAGCATGGTACAGTATGCTTAATTTCCCTCCTATTGTGGAGGAGGCTCAAACCCAACAGTGGGACGTATATGAGCTGAAATGATGATGATGATGAATATTTATTAATTGCACAGATGGCGTAGTTAGTGGTTAAGATGCCGACCTACAGTGCCAGAGTCGTGGGTTCGAATCCCATGCATGACCATACTTTCACGTTCCACAAATTGTTGTTCTGATTTTGGACGTAATTTGTGTCCGTTAATTATATGTTTGTAAAGTCCCCGGCAACACAAGAATTATTTACTTGGTGCAAGGTGCTTTAAAAAAAATCATACTTAATGCGCTCAGCAAGGTTTTTCAACTAGTGGGTCTACAAATGAACATGAAAAAGACATAAGTCATGTCTAATTAGTCATTTTTACGACACCCGCAGGCAAGAGAGGGGGGTGGAGAATTGTATTCTTGCTCCGTTACCACGTGGACAGGGATATAACATGCATATAACATCTATGCAAAAGAAGGCAAACTCGTAACAAAACTCTATACCAACCTGTCTGACCAGCATGGTATAGTAAGATCAATTTCTCTCCTATTATGGAGACGGCTCGAACCAAGCAGTATTACGTATATAATCCGAAATGAAAATATATCATTTTGTATTCTATTCTATCGTAATATTATTAAACGTTAAACTTTTGAGATCAAATACGCGTACTTAAATTCAATTGTAACGTAAGTATTTGGTGTTCAAAGCGTCTTTGTAACAAAATCGCACACCTTTATCTAAGGTGTCAAACATTACAGTGAAATATTATCTGAACACTTTATCATATAGGGATTATAGTTCAGCATTTAGACTCATACACGTCCCACTGTTGAGCCCGAGCCTCCTCCATAATAGGAGGGTAATTACTATACCATGCTCTCAGACAGGTTGGTATAGGGTTCTGTTTCGAGTTTTCCAACTCTTGCATAGATGTAATATGCGTAATATATCCCTTAGTCGTATTTTACGACACCCACGGGTATGAGAGAAGGTGGTGAATTGTATTCTTACTCCGTCACCACACCGTTTGGAGTGGTAGGACCACACTGTCGACAGTTATCTGTCTACAGACGCGAGCCGGTCCGTCCGGGGCAGTACCACGCTCTCGCAGAAAATCGACGTCTGAGTAGTAGCAATTTGTTACTGCGCTTCGTTCGGTGAGCGAGAGAGCCGGAAGCCCAACTTTCTGAGGGTGTTTGCGTGTGGAGGGTTTTGATGGTGCCTTTAGTATCACCGAGCCTCAATGCACGCATTCACACTCCCTTCACTTTCTTCGCGGTAGGCAGCGGCCTTGTAAAGGTCCATGAGCGGCAGCAACACTTATCATCAGGTGTACTGTTTACTCGTTTGCCACTGCTTGCAATAAAAAAAAAAAAAAACATGGACAATATAGTAAACGATTCAGAAATAGTAAGCTGCTAATACTACAAAGTGTTATCCCTATTGTGACTGAGTAAGAAAACAATCGACTCCATTCCTACCTTTCCTATGAAAATCAATTAAAACATTTAAGCAGGTATATAATATCGCTACAAAATATGGACACCTTTAAAGAAAAATAAATTAAGTAGGAAGGAATAAGAGAATGAAAGAAACAAATATAGAGAAACCGAACTTCAGCGATGGAGGGTGTAAGGGAGAGGGGGTGGCGAAAGAATTTATTTAGATCTCATTTTAAAATTTATAGTTAATTAAAAACAAATAGTAACTATAACGACGAACTCCTATTAGGTAGACTGACGCTATTTTAAAAGTCGCAGAGAACCGTACGAAGCAAATGGTGAAGCACCGTACTGAGTGTTATTCTTGTGGGGAGGTCTATGCCCAACAGTGAACGCTTACAGGCTGATGGATGAATAGACGGTAATTAAAAACAAATACGACTAAATAAAATAACTTTCGATATAAATTAATCCAAGTTTAACGGGACTAACAATATCTAGACACCGTGGTATAGTGGACTAAATCCTTCATCTGACGAAGGCCTTCTGTTTTTTTGGAGGGGGGTTTATTGCTAACGCACCTGCCGCCTGGTTCCGAGGGGCGGCGCGCGGCCTTATAACCCATCGTAGCACGTCCTCTTCGTCATTGGGTCGACCATCAGTACCGAGTTCCTTGTCTTTCGTGGTCGGCCTGACGGAATACCTTGCGAGGTACCCTCTTCTCTCGACGTCCAGGACGTCGATCGCCGTCGAGCAGTCAGCCTCTCTGCGGGAAATGGACTAAAATCCCCGGTCCGGTCACCCGCGTCTAAAGAAGTCCTGGTAGACACAGTGTTAATTTTTTTAAACAAGTCTTTGATATCTATTACAAAACATAATACTGTATTAAATATATTCCTCGTGAATTAAAAATATCACTTAATATAGCTAGGAAAATTACCAAGAAAATTTGATTAAATCGTCTTTTCAAGTATCAGAAATATTACATATTTTTGAAATTTGCTCTTAATATTAAATAATAAAAGTACGCAATTTGTCTCTGATATTATTAAATCAGACTTACATTGCAAAAATTAATATTGAAATTGTCTAAATTAATTTGTATGAAAAAAAATTGTATATTTCAATAATATTAGATCCATAACATACTTCCTGTGTGATAACGAAGTAAAAATACCATTTCCCACTTCCTATTTTGCTAGGGGATAATGTGTGATACCTCGCATAAACATCAGAAATCATAATATAATTGTTTCATATCCAATACCTATCTTCCGGAAGGTAAATAATAAAAAAATCATATTGCTCAAATGAATTAAAATCTAAATCTGTCGTACGTTATGTCGAAGTACATGAAGCCTGAAATGATTTCCCTCGAGCGTTCGTGCAGATATTATTTAGGTAGAATCATATTAACGGGTTGGCGTATTCTCCATACTTTTTTTATAGAAGGCTTCAATATTTACTGGCATATAGCCAGTAGCTCATAACTCACGATAGTTCTTAACGTAAATTGTATTGTGGCTTCGATTAGAAATTAATTTTCAATATGAGATTGTAGGCACAAAAATCTTCAATATAATGTATGGTCTATACTTTTAAAAAAAAAAAAAACACTCCGTCCATTCTGTATGGAGTGACCGAAGGGGGGCCCGCGGCTCCATAACCTACTGTATTCCCCACTCGCTACTGGGGCGATCACCGATACCGAGTTTCTTGTTATCCGTGGCCAAGCCAACCCAGCGGGATCTATGTATATTAAAAAAACTTAAGTTTGTTTTGTTTGGTTGCAATTTTTGGAACTACTCGATTTAGAAAATTCTTTTAGTCTTAGATAGCTTATTTATTGAAGAAAGATATAGGCTTTAAAACATCACCCTACCGTGAGATGACTGAGTAAGAGTACAAATCAGCACCCCCTCTCTTGCCCGTGGATATAATAAAAGACGATATAATATGCATATAATATTTGTATTGGAGAAGGAAATCTCGCAACAAAACCCTATACCAACACGTCTGACCAGCGTTGTATAGTAGGTCAATTTGCCTTCCATAGCAGAGGAGGCCCAAGCCCAACAGTGGGACGTGTATGGGCTGAGATGATGATGAACATCACGCTACGATCAATAGGAGCGGCGCATTAATGAAAATGTTCTAAAAATTTTAAAATTACATTTTCTTATGAGAGTTTTAGTTGAATCCCGGTGCGTTATAGGTGCACTCTTTCTAACCTTTTCTATCTCACCTGAGACGCTGAATTACCGAGGTTCAGCTAATTAATACACGGAAGAAAAACATTTCGTATTTTTTATATCCCTATCATTATATTTATGCTGATAAATTAAAAATACAATAATTAATCCCCATTTAGTCCAGTAGTGGGTCATGTATAAGCTGGATTAAAAATGATGATCATGATTACCGTATGTACCTTTATAAATATATATATATATATATATATATAATTCTTCTGTCCGTGTGTATGTGACTTAACTCTCTATACCGACCGATTTCGAGAATTTTTTTGAGTGTTCTAGTGGATGCCAGAATGGTTGAGATTAATAATAATTGGACCCGGTAGGTGGCGCTGCAATCGAATTCAAGGAGAATTCCTTTTAGTTTTTTTTAGATTTAAACAGAACGACGTCTATTTGATCATCTAATATACATAGGTATATTAAAAGTATTGTAGTATTGAATGTATATATTTCAAGGCCTTAGACCTTCGTGTGTGACCGTTTCGATCGTATCAAAGTTTGACGTAAACAATTAGGTACACTAAATGAGAGTTATACAAAAATAAATATATCGTGACGAGTGAAGAATACAATGTGACAAGAGAAGTGAAACGATATAAAACCATAGGGTTTTATTTTTGACGTGACAACGTCTTATAATTCGATGGAGCACACACGGAAAAACATGACGTATGCGGCGTTACCTCGCTCTGAGGCGTTCCATTTAAGGCTTGATCCATACAAAATATCTATCAAAAAAATAAAATTGAAATTTACTTTTGAAAAATGAAACCATTCCATCAGTATTTTCCTATGACGTTGTCACGTTCAATTATCGTCAGTAAACCGACTTTACAGACAACCGATTTTTTTATAGGGGTGTGGACGAGGCCCGAGCCGAACAGTGAGACTTATATGGGCTGCGATGATGATATCCCATTTTACCCCATATTACGCGAATTGCTTACCTAAAAATACAAATTGAACCAAATAGATAGTGATGATAATCGTGTTTTGACCGTGTGTCAAACAATTAAAAGCAGCTTGTATTCTATTTTAACAAAAACGTAAAAGAAAGCCTATACAATTGGGCATGTATTTTTTCTTTAAAACATATGTAATATAGTACATATAAAATGTATTCTTATTATCACATCCAAAGTTTATTTATAAATAAAATATTTTAATATGATATAAATATTTCCTTGCTACTATTACGGAGCTACGAATATTTATTTACTCAGTGGTGTCATTATTTTGTGGTGATAGAGTAAGAATATATTTCGTCACCTCCTATCTCGCCCGTGGGTGTTGTAAACGCCGACTAGGGATATAATATGTACATAATGTCTATGCAAGAGAAGACTTGACATAAAATCCTATACTAACATAACTGACCAGCGCAGCATTTCTCTCCCATTGTAGAGGAGTCTCGAGCACAATATTGGCACGTATATGAGCTGAAATGATGGTGATGAAGAGATGGTGATAATAATAAACTCAACAGTTCGATGATGTTGATTTTATCGCGTTTATATTTAATTCTCTCGATATTTCGATTACCTTGCAGCATTCATGATCAAAGCTATAATGTTTTTAAAACGTTGTGAAATTAAAAATAATTATAATAATAATATACCGCAGGGCAGCTTGTGGCGTGCTGAATGTGAGTGGCAACACTGCGGTCCTGAGTGCCCCAGAGAGTCGGTCAGGGCCTCGTATCCAGCTCGCCTTTATTGGTTGGCTGGAGTGGAGACCGAAGAGTGCCCGCAGGATTCTCAACTCTGGCTTGCCGTAAACGGCTGGTCAGAGAGGGGTCGCCAGAGCTATATGCTCGGGGGTGGAAGTGTCATTTTCAAGGGCATAACTATGGGGAAACCACTGCGGTGGTGAAACCGGCGCCGCACCGCTCGATACCCCAAGCCACTTGCACCAATGTTGTCTCCCTGTTGCCCTTATGGCCTGCGTGTCTGTGGCGACCGTTTGGGGGGCCTATTCAGTGAGTTGGCGAGTCACCGTCTGCCAAAGTTCAAGACGACAAAGGTATTGAAGGCAGACGACAGTTTTAAATCAATAGTTTACCATTAATCCAGTCCATCTAACCTTCAACCCCATAATCATGTATTAGATAACATCAACACACAATAGTTTTATACCTACCGTTGGCAGTCCACGTGTGTTATGTGCAAACGTGGAGTGTCATCGGTAGACGTCCCATCCCATTTCTAAATTAAATTTCTCCAAAGGCCTCTGCGTGTTGGATCCATATCCCCATGTAAGCCTTTCAAAGGACCGGGTATCTTCCCTTGGAAGATAGTCGTGAAATTGAGAGATACAATAATAATAATAATATTTATTGAATTTAAAGAAATTGTACAGACATGATGTACTACAATATTACATTATTGATTACAATCATACAATATACTTAAAAAAAAAATATACCAACATTAATCCTTACAGATATTACTTATCACACTTCATTTAATATGGGACACTAACTCACAAACTAGGCGAAGCCTGTGTCTTATGAGTCAGGCACTTCAAAATTAAAACAGCCATTTCCGGATGATCTAAATTATTGTAAAAATTAAAACAATCTATAAAATGTAACTGTTTGACTTGGTACCACCGTCACCATTCTACCAACGTACCACACGTAGCAGGGTTCATCCATTTCACCTGGAAACGTTATGGTCTTCAACTGTACGTTTCCAGCGATCATTTCTCCCACGTACGTGCAACCTCTGGAATGAACTACCTGCTGCTGTGTTTCCCGAGCGCTATGACATGTCCTTCTTTAAACGAGGTTTAAGAAGAGTATTTCCTTCACGGTAGGCAGCGGCCTGGCTGTGTCCCTGGTATTGCAAAGGTCCATGTGCAGCAGTTTCACTTACCATCAGGTGTGCTGCTTGCTCGTTTGCCACAGTTGGCAATAAAAAAAAAATGTGCATGTAAACTGTAAGTAAGCTAATTTATTAAAATTTGTTAATCACTATTTCATTACCTTTTGAAATCGAAGTGTTATATTTCAATGAGAATTAATTAATAACTTTTCTGTGTCATCATAATTAAGGTTTTGGATGATCCATACTGTGACTTTTTGTTTTACTTCCTTATACGTTGCATTAACAATTTTAATTTTACTATTAATTTTATTATACTAATTTGGACTCAAAAATCTATAATATCTTTCTGCAAATTTTGTCCTCGAGTTTGTAGTAAGATAAGGCTGGACAATGCGACGTGAGCGTTTAATAACCCTGCTATCTGGATTTGTTTTATATTTACGTAATACTGTTTTTAGGATATAGAGCTGCCTAACCGATAATTCTTTGGCATCCTTATATAACTGCGTTATAGAGAACCTAAAACATTTACGCATCATAGTTTTCAACACCGCTCTTTGAGCTCTTTCAAGTAAGATCATACTAGACTTTATCGCGCCACCCCAAACTGGTATGCAGTATGAGATTACAGACTCGCAGAGGGCCTGGTATACAGCTCTCAATACGTCACAATCTGCAGACATACGGAGTTTTTTCATCATATAAATAATATTTCTTGTACGCGCTGTTGTGGACTCCATATGTTTATTCCAGTTTAAATTTTGGTCGATATCCACGCCTAAGTATCTAATATGACTAACCTTAACAAAGTTCAGACAACCACAATTCTCATCAACAATTGGGCATAAATGGGCTGCAACAGAGAAATTGATGAATGGTTGCTGCGAATCCAATATGGAAAAAGTTATGTATCTCGTTTTATTTACATTAAGTACCACTCCATTACTCAATCCATACTACAATGAAATATAAAAGCTGTAAAATCAATAAAATTTGTTTAATTTCAAATGTGTAATACTCGCGTAAACATCAACGTTTAACATAATACTTATAAATTCATAATATTAATCTTTTAGAATATATGTTCAGTGATAAATCTAGTGCTTTCAAGCGAATACAGATAAAGCCACTTACTAGCGGCTTACATAGTTGAGAGCATTTGGCGAGACTGCAGTGTCCCGCAATGTGGTTGCGGTTTGATGGAAAACTAGGGTTGCCACTTGAGAGAAAATATTAGTAATTTATCTGTAGTTGAGGTAATATGCAAAAGTACCATCTTCATCTTGCCTGTCACTTGTTAACGTTCATTCAACGTCATCATCTTGATCTTATGCCAATTACTTGGAATCGACTTAATATCTAGTTTTCTTTGATACTCATCATCATCATCTCAGCCCATACATTTCCCACTGCTTGGCTCAGGCCTCCTAAATTATGACAGAAGAATTAACCTACTATACCATACTGGTCAGACGTGTTGATATAGGGTTTTGTGTCAAATTTTCCTTCCCTTGCATAGATATTTTTTTTTATTGTAAACGGTGGCAAACGAGCAAACAGTACACCTAATGGCAAGTGTTACTGTCGCTCATGAACCTTTGCTAGGTCGCTTTCTACCGTGAAGAAAGTGTGAATGCGTGCAATGAGGTTCGATGAAACTAAAGGCATCGCCAAAATCCACCACACGTAAACGCTCTCAGAAAATTGGGCTTCGAGCTCTTTCGCTCACCAAACGAAACCAAGAAACAAATTACTACTACTCAGACGTCGATTTTCTGTAAGAGTGTGGTACTACCCCGAATGGACCGGCCCGCGACTGTAGATGGACAACTGTCAACAGTGTGCATGCGTCATATCCCTTAGTCGCCTTTTACGACACCCACGAGTAAGAGACGGGGTGGAATTGTATTCTTACTCCGTCACCACACGGAAAATGTCTGATACTACCAAAGCACATTGCAAAAGTTAGAAACAATAGTTTTATTACCGACAGTCTGCCTGACTTGACGTTACTTCCACTCATTTGGGAGTGCAATTGTTGACCAGATGGGTTTTTTTTGGGGTGGGCTGTGGTCGGCGCGCTACTCGCACCACTCCGTCCGGGGCGACAGAGGGGCGTAAGCACGCACA
This sequence comes from Lymantria dispar, assembly GCA_032191425.1. Lineage (NCBI taxonomy): Eukaryota > Metazoa > Arthropoda > Insecta > Lepidoptera > Erebidae > Lymantria > Lymantria dispar. The sequence continues at coordinate 2,863,643 of CM063449.1, forward strand.
CCCGCAACCCACCCGAACACCACGTCGCCTTCATCGTTGGGCCGACCGCCGGAGCAGGGTTACTTGTCAGCAGTGGTCGGCCCGACGGCCTCCCTCAGGGAGGACGTCGGTCTTTCCTCACGCGGTCGCCCCCTCGGCGGGTGACGGACTAACTGCCCGGTCACGTCACCTGCGGCCTCAGCTAGGGCGGCATGGCACGCAGGTAGTCGCACCTGCGCCGCCCCAGTCGCCGGCGGCAGGTCGCTTCGTCGAGGCTGTGCTCCTCGGGCATGCGACCCGCCGCCTCCTTCTGCGAGATCACTGCCTCGCAGAAGGCTGCGACCGCTTCCTAGTTCCTGACGCTGTCGAGCATCTCCCTAGCGATGGTCGGCAGCGCCAGGTCGGCATCGATGACTGCGACGAGTTCACGACGCTGCTCTGCCCAAGCGGCACAGACCTCGAGCGTATGCTGCGTCGTGTCCTCGTCGCAATCGCAGTGGTAGCAGGACAATGTACTCTCCCTCCTAGCGACCGTGTACAGGTACTTGCCGAAGCATCCATGCCCAGTCAAGACCTGTACGAGTCGGAAGGAGAGCACCCCGTACCGCCTTTCCAATCACTGCATCAGCACTGGCCGGAAGGCCTTTATGGTCCAGACACCGTATCGAGGCCTCTCCAGCCGGATTGACCAGATGGCTTTAGATATAATTGGCCCAGGTCTATGTAAAGCCTGTAATATTTATAATGGCCCTATATCACCTATATCATGATGGGAACACACTGTTGACAGTTGTCTGACAGCGCGGGTTGGTCCGTCCGGGGTAAGTACCACACTGAGCAGAAAATCGACGTCCGAGTAGTAGCAATTTGTTACTGCGCTTCGTCCGGTGAGCGAAAGAGTCGGAAGCCCAACTTTCTGGGTAGGTGCCTGTGTGTAATGGGTTTTAGCCTTGATGCCGTTAGTATCTCGAACTTTATTGCACACATTCACTCCCTTCACTTTTTTCGCTGTAGGCAGTGGCCTTGCAAAGGTTCATGAGCGGCAGCAAAACTTACCATCAGGTGTACTTGGCTCGTTTACCATCATTTGCAAAAAAAAATATGCAATAGTTCCTTTTCATTCTAACGATACTGTAAGTTCTTCTCGTGGAAGGTTTAAAGTCACATCGTCTAATACTAGGTCGTCACTCCAGAGCTGATCTTCTCCAACTATTGGAGGTAGACGAGCTATCTGACCTTGTCATTAATTGCGCAGGTGGCATAGCGGCTTATGTGGTGGTCTACCATACGGAGTACATTACAACAATGTAGAATCCTACGAAGTATTATCTGAGTAATTGTTATCAAATCTGGATGTAATTTGGATCAATTGATTCTATATCTGGCATGTCCCAAGCGACACAAAGATTTATATCTGAGTCTTTAAAAAAAAAGTAAAAAAAAAATTAAAATCGTTTAGCATGCTAATTCCACTGCCGGTGATATCCGTTCTTCTACGGATTTTTTTAGTATGTTACATAAAGTGTAATACGCTGAGTTTAGTGATTAAGCCGACAAAAAAAACGTATTTCTAAGCAGAGATAGAGTTGTCGCATAATTTATTTAAGCATTTAGCCTCACTTAATAAAGATTCTTATTCTGTGAACATTCAACATCATTGTAAATAAGACTACTTTACAGATTTTATCGCGTTTGTATTTGATTTTTGATTGCCCAACGTTTCAAGCACTTTGCAGCGTTCGTGGTTATTATTTACAATGTGTATGTTTGTAATGTAAACTTTAGAAATCATTATGATAATTGATGATGAATCCTGAATCAGTTTTGATTTGTAAATATTGTGTTCATTATTCTATTCAGCTCATATACAGCCAACCGCTGGGTTTTATTTACAATCATTCATCATTTCAGCTCATATACGTCCCCCTACTATTCCACGCTGGTCAGGTATTGGTATAGGGTTTTATTTCAAGTTTGCGTTCTCTTGCATAGAAGTTATATGCCTATTTAATCCTGTAGTCATCTTTTACAACCTCCACGGGCAAGGTAGGGAATTGTATTCTTAGTGCGTCACCACACGGAAGATACAAGATTATTAAAAAAAATCCCTGTATTACAAAAATTTCACTTGTATCGTATGTCTTTAAGACATACCTACCCTATTATAATCAATATTACATTAGAAGTCATAGTTACATTAATTTGCCACAAATAAGTTCACAAACTTTGATATACAAGTAAAATATAATCATTTGAAAGTTGAGAACTATATTTCGGCACTTCGGCTCATTACCTCAAAGCGATCCCTCTTTTACGAGCGTGTAATTTCGTATCCGGAGCTTCAAATTTATATCTGGGTGTAGGTAATTGCGTTTGAAATTATCTTCATATTATAAAATTGTTCTTTCATTCCTTTAGAATAATATAATATGAGGAAGGATAAAATTGAAGTTGATGATAAGAAAACTTTAACATTCAAAGATTGCTATCTCCGAGTACTGTTTTCCTACTATTATTTTAAAAGGTCAGGTTCCCGTGTGGTGACGAAGTCAAAGTACAATTCACCACCTCATTTCATGCTAAAGCATACGCTTTATAAACTGTCTAACCAGCGTGGTATCACGTGGTCAATTGCTCTTCTATTGCAGAGAAGTTCGCCCTCATGTTTTTCACCCCTTTTCACTCACGGTAGGTGCGCCTAAATATTAGCTAAACCCATTTGACTCTTTGCAAAAACGTGTTGTTCGAATCGTCGATGATCCCAATTCTACGGAAAGCTTGGAGCCGCTAGAGAGGCGGAGCGTTTGAGTCACTCTGTTTACTCTACCGGCTCTTTCATCGGGAGTGCTCTGAGAAACTGTTTGACTTGAGTCGTCTTTTACGATACCCACGGGTAAGATAGGGGCTTCTGAATTACTTCATCACCACACGGAAAGTATATTTATCATTTTATCATCATCATTTCAGCTTTATACGTCGCACTGTTAGGCTCGAGCCTCCTAACGCCTCCACGACGACGCAATCCGCTGCCGGCGACTCGGGTGGCGCAGGCGTGAGTATCTGCGCCTAATGCCGCCCTAGCCGAGGCCGCTGGTGACTGGACCGGGGATTTAGTTCGTCACCCGCAGAAAGGCTGACCGCGCGACGGCGACCGACGTCCCCGAGGGGGAGCGTCGAGAGGGGACGGTACCCCACGAATGGGGTATTCCATCAGGCCGATCACTGAAGACAAGTTACCCAGCACAGGTGGTCGGCCCAACGAAGTTGACGTGCCACGGGTGGATCATGGGGCCGCGCACCGCCCCTCTGTCGCCCTGGATGGAGCCGGGCACCGGGTACGCTGACCATGGCCCACTCCTAAAAAAAAAGGCTCTAGCCTCCTCAACAATAGAAGGGAAATTGACCTTACTATACCATGCTGGTGGTAAATTGTATTGTGATTCCATCAGCACACGGCAAACACACATTACGAAAACCCTTATATTTTCCTTTTAGTTTTTTATATACCTTGACAAAAGAATTCATTCTTGTACTGGGGATGAATTTACAAACTTACAATTCACGGATACCATTTAAATAATGCATTAGCGGCACCCACAAAATATTGCTTTCTTTTTCGTTACCTAAGCCAGACAATTATAATCCTAAACTACCTTTAAATAATCAATTTCGTTATTATTCTATTTTAGGACACAAATCTTATTATAAGGTTAAAAGGATTTAGTTGCCACTTAAAGGTTAATATTCCCACGCAGTCCAGCAACTCTATCTTCAAATTGCTCCATGAAAATTTCTCTAATCCCGTTTGGTAAGATGATAAATTAATTACGCTGCTATTTCAGTATTGAAGGAGATAGGTTTTATTCACTAAATTGTATGGTAATTGGACTTTATGCAACTGTAGCTTACGATTTATGATATCTAGCCGCAATGAAAAAACAAAGATATTAAGCAGAGTTTTTTTTGGGACGTCACAGTTCCCAGCTTTGTAACTCCTATAAACCAGTGTTCACTATGGTTTCCATAAGAATTCACAACGGTCTACATGATGATTTTCCGATAGTCTCAAAATTTTTTTTTATTGTCTTCGGACCCGTATCACATTTAATTAGAAATGTTAAAGAGCAGGAGTTGGAAGATATTGATTGCACTTCCGTCATATACAATGCGGAAGACAATGCGCAATTGACTAGTTAACCAATAAATAAGAGGGTGTTACGATAACCATAACAACAGCACTACGAACAGAGAAGAGCTTTACGGAGCCTATATTGATTGATCTTAAGATTGAATGCTATAGTAGGTAGAGTTTAAGAGTGGTAGGAGCACACTATCGACAGTTGTCTGTTTACAGCCGCGGGCCGGTCCATCCGGGGTAGTACCACACTCTCGCAGAAAATCGACGTCTGATTAGTAGCAATTTGTTACTGCGCTTCGTTTGGTGAATGAGAGAGCTGGAAGCCTAACTTTCTGAGGGTGTTTGTGTGTGGAGGGTTTTGGTAGTGCTCTTGGTATCACCAAGCCTCAATTCACGCATTCACACTCCCTTCACTTTCTTCGCGGTAGGCAGCGACGCTGTAAAGGTCCATGAGCGGCAGCAACACTTACCATCAGTGTACTGTTTGCTCGTTTGCCACCGTTTGCAGTAAAAAAAAGGTACCTACTAAAGGCAGAATAAATGCTAAAAATCCAAAGCCAAGAGCAAAGATTTTATGAAATTTCTGCGTAGTGATGAAGTAGTTCCATGTAGTGATGGATTAAAAATAAAAGACGACTAAATAATATAATATGCATATAGCATCTACATAAGAGAAGGAAAACTCGATATAAAACTCCATTGGTAACCCATCTAACCAGCCAGTATGGTATAGTTGATCAATTTGCCTCCTATTATGGAGGAGGCTCTAGCCCAAAAGTGAGACGTATATGAGCCGAGATGAATATGATAATGACGGAGTAGGAATACAATTCATGATCTCTTTTCTTGCACTTGTATGTCGTAAAAGACGACTAAGTTATATGTTATGTATGTCCCGGGACAGGGACGTCGAGAGGTGAAGGTACCCGAAAGGGTATTCCGTCGGGCTGACTACTGAGGACAAGGAACACGGCACTGATGGTCGGCCCAACGATGAAGGCGACGTGGGTACGGGTGGGTTATGGACCCGCGCGCCGTCCTTTCATCGCCCCGGACGGAATGGACCGCGTGTGCGCTTACCATAGCCCCCCATAAAAAAATAATATTTAACAGTTATCCAAAATAGGAAAAGCTGAATAATAAGAGAAAATTGAATAATAATAATAAGTCGATTCCCTTTCTATTAAGGAGACCCGAAGGCAATGCATGGACGTAAGTATATAGACTGAAAGATGAGAGAAAGAGTTAAAAAAATATCTTATTGTCCTAATGATTTTTCTCTGTGGTGACGAAGTAAGAGTACAATTCATCCCTCCGTATCTTGCCCGTGGATGTCATAAAATACGACTAAGGGATATAATATGCATAACATCGGTGCAATAGAAAAAATACTAGAAATGCAACCCTATACCAACGGTGTCTGTGTCTGACCAGCATGGTATAGTAGGTCTATTTGCCTCCTAATGGGTAGGTTCCCCGGAAAGAGCTGCTATCCATTCTCCTGGTGAATCCTTAGCCAGTTTTACGATTCCCATAGGAAAGCAAGGAGTGGCGACAATTGTGTTCTTATTTCGTTATGTTCTCCATACTAATATTATAAATGTGAAAGTAAGGATGTTTGTTTGTAACGCTTTCACGCTTAAACCACCGAACCGATTTCAAAAATTCTTTCACCAATGGAAAGCTGTAATATCAGGGAGTAACATAGGCCATATTTAATCCCGATATTCCCACAGGAACGGGAACTACGCCGCGGGTAAAGCGACTGAAACCGAAGCGAAGCGAGGGCGGGTTGCTAGTTATACATATATACTGATTCGTTTACTGCAAATGTAACTTTGTGATCCTATATACTTATATGGGACTACAAAATTATTTATGCAATTAGTGTATAGATACACTAACTTAAACTACTAAAACTAAAAAAACTAAAAATCTAAAAACAGTTGCAATTTCGGTCCACTTTCCTCTAGGAAATTGCAACTGTTTTTAATTTTTACTTCATTTATATACTAAGCATTAATTGTATTCTAAATTTAAATTCAAATTCAAATTCAAATTCAAATACTTTATTATGCATAAACCCCGCGGGGGCACTTACATATGGTCACTTTTTTACATTTTTACCTTACACTACTACCGGATCGGAACGCGACCGCACTGAGAAGATCCGGCAAGAAACTCAGTGGGCTTGTCTTCTTTTTTATTCATTTACTATTTTTTTTTTTTTTAATAAGATAATATACAACAACATGTCTATTAATAGCTCCAGTGTGATGCCTTTCGAATCATCATACAATACAGTTATTAAATATAACGAAAAAGTACCATGGCTGGACCAGATCCCGCAAGCGGCACCCGATCACGAGTTAACCACTAGAGCAGCCATCACTCCCCTCAACCACAATGGAGGGAAGGGAGTGACCCGCTCCTCGTAGCTACCGCAAGCAGACCCTTCAGTGAGCATGACCAATACCATGGGCCACAAACATAAAACACAGATTAAACAACAAATTCGTTTGGCAAAACACGCTACGCTTTACAATTATATTAACAGCAACAGAATAAACATGTATGTAACACCTTTTGAAATAATGAGAAAATGCCTGAATGAGGAGCTGCTCATAACCAGTCTGTATTATCATCAAGATAATCCGAGATTTTATAATAACCTTTTCTACAAAATCTACTCTTGATTGCTTTTTTAAACTTTTTAACTGGCATATCTCGAATATTAATAGGTAATTTGTTGTAGAAGCGTATACATTGCCCCATGAAGGATCTGTTAACTCGTTGAAGACGAGTACTGTGTACAACTAATTTATCCTTATTCCGAGTATTTACATGATGAATGTCACTATATTTTTCAAAGTTACCGATATTTTTCTTTACATAAAATACATTTTCGTATATATATTGAGATATAACAGTCAGAATATTTATCTCTTTAAATTTCTCTCTTAGTGACACTCTTGGGCCTAAATTATATATCGCGCGGACCGCCCTTTTTTGTAGAATAAAAATTCTATTCAATTCCGCGGAGCAGCCCCAAAGTAATATGCCGTATGACATGAGACTATGAAAGTATGCGAAATAAACTATTCTGGCTGTTTCAACATCGGTTAATGCGCGAATTTTTTTTACCGCATAAGCCGCTGAGCTGAGCCTATTTGACAGTTTCTCAATATGAGGCCCCCATTGGAGTCTATTATCTATAGTGATGCCTAAAAAGGTGGTTGATTCCACAAGGTCCAGAGCCACCCCATTCATTTGAACATTGGTTTCCACTTGTCTCACATTGGGAGTAGTAAATTTAATACATTTAGTTTTTGTCTCATTTAGAACTAAATTATTAGAATGGAACCAATGAACAACGTTAGACAGTGCATTGTTCACATCGTCATAGTTGAGCATTTGTCGCTTAATCTTAAACAGTAAAGAGGTATCATCTGCGAACAACACAATGTTTTGATTGTCCCCTACATAATAGGGTAAGTCATTGATATATACAAGGAACAGAAATGGCCCCAGTATTGACCCTTGCGGAACGCCCATTTTGATAACAGAACCAGATGATCGTGCACCGTTAACATCGACTCTCTGAATTCTGTTGCTTAGGTAGGAAATTATAAGTTCCAGAGCGTTTTTCCTGATCCCATAGTGGTGTAATTTCTTGATGAGAGTTTCGTGGTTTACGCAATCAAATGCCTTAGATAAATCGCAAAAGATGCCCAAAGCCTCGTGCGATTCCTCCCAGGCTGAAAAAATGTTTTTTAATAATTCTACACCCGCATCAATAGTAGAGCAATTCTTAGTAAAACCAAATTGATTTTTATGAAAAATACCATGGTTGTTAAAATAACTCAACATCTGAACAAGTATAATTTTCTCAAATACTTTACTAAGTGTAGGTAGTATGGATATCGGTCGAAAATTATTAACATCTGACATACTACCCGATTTAAACAATGGAATTACTCTACTCATTTTCATGAGCTCAGGAAACACACCTCGAGCAACACAACCATTAAACACAGAAGTCAAGTGGGGGGCAATAATATTAATTATATAATTAACTGTCTTTACTGATAAACCCCACAGATCAACTGTTTTTTTAATATTAAGGGATTTAAAAGAGCGTAAAATATCTTTCACAGTGACATCTGAAAATTCAAAGGTTATGTCGCATTTTACAATACATTGCTTAAGGAGCGATTCAGCTATAATAGGAGATGACACTAATGATTTTGTAATCAGTACAGGCACATTTGTGAAATGGGTTTCAAATTCAGCCGCCACTTCTTTATCTACTTTCACATTCTTATCACCTATCTTTAAACTAAAGTCTTTCTTGCGTGCAGTATTCCTACCAGTTTCACTATTTATCACATTCCAAGTCATTTTAATTATATCACCTGATTTTTTAATTTTATTTCTCAGATAAATAGATTTTGCACAGGAACAGGCACGTTTAAATATTTTGGAATAGTTCTTTACATATTCCAAAAATACTGGATAATGGTTATAAGATTTTTCATGATAAAGATCATATAACCTTTTTCTGCTTTTGTAAATACCAGGAGTAGCCCATTCACTAAAACCAGCAGGAACCCCAAAAGTCAATATTTTGGGTTTGAATATTTTATTAAATTCAGTATTGATTATGTGAGATAGAGATGTATATAACTCATCTGGGTTGTCATGAATAGGCAACAGCGGCACTCTCATACTCAGGTTGTCTCTAAAGTTTTCTAAACGGCTGACATTCATAGGAATAAAGGTAACACTTTCTCGTTGAATCCTATTAGTTCGAGGCAGTACAACAAGTTGTCCACAGTGATCCGAATCCAGTGTGTTTAAGATGTATTTACTAATTGGCTTAGCATTTATAAAGACATTATCTATACAAGTTGCACTCCCAGCAGTTATCCTAGTAGGTTCCAAGAAAGCATTATACAAATTATAAGATTTCATCAAAGTTATAAATTTTTGTGTAATATTATTTTTTTCCAATAAGTTTATATTAAAATCACCACAGATCACAAGAGTTTTATTACTAGCAGAGATTTTGAACACAATATCCTCCAACTGTCTCTCAAAATCATCATATGGTGAACATGGAGGTTTGTATACGCACACAACTATGAACTGCTCAGACTCAATACAGGCAATTTCAATAACACGTTCAATAGAGAGCCTCACAATATCATTTCTTTCCTTAAATTTCATCATTTTGTTTAAAATTATTAACGAGCCACCTCGTATCATGCTGACTCTATTGAACGAGCTAACAACCTGGTGATTAGGAAAATTGAACAATAATTGATTATCTTTGAGCCAGTGTTCAGTAACGCAGAGGATATCTACCTGGTAATCATTCAAGAACAATTCAATTTCCAAATCTTTACCTAACATTCCCTGAATATTCTGATGTACCAGGTTGATTGATTTATAATTATTCTTAACACTTAAAATACTTAGGCAAGAGGAATTCTCTGTTGTCTTAATATCTAATTTAAATTAGTTTGTGAATTAATGTCACTATTTACATTAGTGTAAATGTCATTATTTAAATGAATAATGTCAATACATTGCCCAAAAGAGGCAACTTTGTTAGCCAAGTTCATGGCTGATGTAAAAAAAAAATAAGATAGCGAATCAGCTAATAGTTTTTTATAATATCTAGCAAGATTAGAACTATCTTTTGTCAAAAAAGTTTTTTTCTTAACATAATTGTTAATGTCAATTACATGCATCATGTTACTAGTAGTATAATTGGATGCAGTTTTGACATTATGCAACGTTAAATTTAAATTATAAATGGATTCATTTTCCATTTGTGTTAAACAAGTTCTGTACGGAAATGTGAACATTACAATTTTGTCTACATTTAATCTACATAGTTTTTCATTATATTCTAGCAATTGCCTTTTGGTCACATTTCGTGCATTACCAATGAAAATTATTAACATACTACTAGAACAATAATTATAATCTAATATTTTTTGCATTATATTGTGGTATGACAAACCCGGCAAACAGTAATTAACAACTGCATGTCCTTTATCTGACAGCAGGACCCCCATATTTTTGCCAATTTCATCACTAAACATAACAATCTTATTTTTAGCTTTTATATTTAAAGGTTTAGGAGTAGGTAAAGGTGTAACTAAATCAATAGCTGTCAACAGGGAACTGTTAGTGGAAGACAAAGTACTATGTAAGTTAACATGAGACTGTTTGGTCTCCGGGACACATAAATGAGAGGAACACTTTGATGATACACAGTTATATACATTACTAATCAATTGTTTATCACATTGGTCTGATTTATCTATTATCAATTTATCCATGGCTAGTAAATACTCATTATTTAGTTTTTCTGAGTTGGAGTACCTAGTAGTCATAGATTCCAACTCATCTTGTAGAGAACCAATTCTTATTTGAAAGTTATTAACCTCATTGTTGTACTGTTTTGTTTTAATTTCCAATTTATTAACATATAAATTAAGCTTCTCTAACAAATGTAACCTATCTTTGCTAAATTTAACATTCTTAATAAAAAAGTTGTGTTTTTTAATTAGTTTTTGTGTTTTCTTAATATATTTATTAATTCTAACAAATTTCTTAAATTTTTTCAATGTTTTGTTCCTACTGCGCCTGATTGTCTCCTCATTGCAAGATGGTACTGATTGATGGACTATGTCATGTGATACGGAGGATATTTCAGGCGCAACAGAAACAAAGTTTGGGTCGCTGGTGACCAGCTCATCAAACAAACTTTGGTTCAGTGAGGCTGTCACATTATATTTCTTGTTTTCTAGCTCTGTTATTTGATTATGAGCCTCTTGTAGTTGGTGTTCCAAAGTGCTTATGCGAGTTAGACTGCTTACATACTCAATACTGCACTCTTCAAATCCATCTACAATCGTTTGGAGGCTAACCCGGGCTTGTACAGCCTCACTGAGTTCTTTATGTAGTTCTGCCATTTCTAATTTTAGATTTTTATTGGCATCGAGTAATCCTAACAGTTCCCTTTCGCTGTCATCTCTTTCCTTGCTTAATACGCTACACAATTCTTTTGCTGCCTTCAATTCGCTCAAAGCCAAATGGAGTTTAGATTCCTCCTGGCGAGCAAAGGCCTTGCGAGTCAACATAATGTAATAAAATAAGATATCCCTTTACAAGCAAACGAAAAATGTAGCAAAACAGAAAAAAAAAAGAATAAAGGAGGTATATTAAATTTTTTTGGTTTTGTAAATTTATGGATAGGAAATGAATTATATATAAGTAAGAGATAAAATAATGAAATAATGTACCTTATTATAAGACAACAACGATAACAGCAATGATATTTCAAATACCAAACACCGGTAGAACATGCACTGGCACTGACACTAGTAGAACACAAGAAAAAAGTAGCTAATTGGTATTTGATTAACAATTATACAATGCACCACCTCTAAATTAGCGATAAATTGGCAAAAGAGTCATAAAACAATTACAATTAAATATAAAATCAAAATAAAATAAGAGAATTAATACAGACACAGCTGTTAGCTCCTATATCTTCAAAAGCTTCTATATCTGCTAGAAGTGTTATTAAATAGTAGTAGTATATTAGTGTTATATAAATATTGATGATCGATCAGTCAGTCAGTGATCTAGTTATATTCACAACGAAGTTATAGGGGGTGGAAAAGGCCTGATTGTTTCGAGAAAAGTATATTACGGCTGTCTTGCGTTTTGCTCGACTTGGTGGTGGCACTACCGTGCAGATTTAAATATGTAGTTTTATCCCTACCCCTTTTACGATCGCAGATTTTTTTCATGTACGTGGCTCAGGTTTTGATAAGGTTTCGATAGATGTCGCTATTTCTAGTTTCTCCATCGCTGTTAAGCTTGGTTATATAAAAAATCTTAAATAATTTCATGTGGTGACAAAGAAAGAACCCGGTTGAGAGGCCTTAACATTCGCCCATAGTCCGGGTTAAGCTGTCAAAGCCATCTGGAGCTAACAGTTAAACTCACAAAAAAGAGGCGGAGCAAGAATACAGTTCAGCACCCTCTCTCTTGACCCTGGGTGTCGTGAAGGAAGACTAAAGGGTATGGTATATAGATAACATCTATGTAAGAGAAGGCTAACGTATAGTCCTATGTCAACACGTCTGACCAGAGTAGTATAGTAGGTCAATTTTCCTCCTATTGTGGAGGAGGCTGACGGCCAACGGCCGTATATGAGGTAAAATGAAAATGAATGATGAAATACATATCTAAGTATCACATCCACGCAAGTTACTAACAAAACTAATAATATACAAAAGCACTAAATAATATTAATTTGCCTTTAATATCGTAATATTGTTTAATTATAGTAAACGTTAATTGAAATAGAAAATGTATCTATACAAAGTTTAAATATGTTACAACATAGCTCTCTCAGGCGCACTCAGCTGTGATGATTATTTACATTAATTAATGCCACTAGGAGGCGTTACTATCGTTAACGGTTATAACACAGTTTTCTCGAAATATCACAACAATTTTAGTATAAATTTTTAACACAGTAGTTTTTGCCTTCGACTAAAATGTTTTTAATAAACTTTAAAAAAAGGGGGAGGTTCTTAATTCGACTGCATGTTTCTTTTCTCTTTTTGAAGTGAAACTTCTTTACACGCATGAAGGTAACATTTTTACGGATGGAACGCAATTTAGTGACACGAAAATGTGGGACATTTTTGTCCAGTAAGAGGGAGAGAGCGATTGAGGCCGATTGAGATAGAATGAGAAAGGGCGAACATAGCACGAAGCACATAGCCATGGAGTGAGAGTAGGGAGCAAGCGAGTGAGAAAGATCGAGGGAGAGAAGAGTGAGGGAGTACAATTTTTTTCTTTTTTTTAATATTGACAAACAACACGTGGCACCAAAGAAGTTTTACTTTTGAGATGTTTACTTTGTACGCATGCTCTTTTTTTTGTTACCTCTGAACTTTTGATTGGGTGAACTAATTTTGATGACTATTTTTTTAGTGATACTGCCGCTCATAGACCTTTGCGATGCCAGAGACATAGCAAAACATATACCTATCTTAAAAAAATGATATTTTTAAACCGCGTTTAAAGAAGGACATATCATAGTGCTCAGTACACACCGCAGCAGCATTCCAGATCCTACATATACGTGGGAGAAATTGTCGTTGAAAACGCATAGTTATTTTTTTTGGGGGGTTAAGTCACGGTCGGTGCACTCCTCGCCCGTCTCCGTCCGGAGCGACAAAGGGGCGTAAGCATGCACACCCGTAACCCACCCGTATAGCAAGTCGCCTTCGTCGTTGGGTCGACCACCGGTGCAAAGTTCCTTGACTTCAGTGGTCGACCCGACGGAATACCCCTAGGGAGTACCGTCTGGCCGACCACTGATGACAAGTAACCCTGCTCCGGTGGTCGAGCCAACGACGAAGGCGACGTGGTGTTCGGGTGGGTTGCGGGTGTTGCGTGCTAAACGCCCCTCCGTCGCCCCGGACGGAGTGGTGCGCAGAGCGCGCCGACCGCAGACCACCCCAAAAAAAAAATAGAAAGGGTGTACCGTCTCCCGTCGACGTCCCCTACCAGGACGCCGATCGCCGTCGAAAACGTACAGTTGAAGACCATAACTTTAGCAAGTAAAATACATGAACCCTTTTTTTTTTTTTTTTCACGCTGTGGAAATGCATTTACGCACTATCCCCCGCCGGTTACAGACAGGAGAGTGTGTGTGGGACTCGCCGGCCACAGAAGTGACCGAAATACCCACTAAAACCACAGCGGCCCCTTCCGCGCTTTTACGAGGTGCCGGAGAGATCGTCTGATGACATTCTATCCCCGACACCCCAACGCTTGGCCGTCTGGCCACGTCCTGTCATCATTCAGGGCGGTGGAAGGAGGAGCGCATAACGGCGTCTCCTCCTCCCTGGTCGCCGCCGGCGGAGCGAGTCTGCGGACGCAAGTGCCTCGCGTGCCCGCTCCGCGGCCTCCTTCCTTGTAATGACAGCCTCACAGAAGGAGGCCATCGACGACCAACAGCTGTCGCTGCCGAGCATCTTCGAGATGATGGTCGACAACGACAGGTCCGCTGTTCCCATGTCCGTTGACAGGACGTGGCGCTGAGGCCCCCAGGCGGGGCATACTTCTAGTGTGTGGCGCGCATCGTCGATTAGCGCGCCACACTCATGGCATCCTGGGGCCTCTTCTCTTCCAATTTTGTGCAGGTACTTACCGAAGACCCCATGTCCGGTAAGCACCTGCACCATCCTAAATGTAAGGCTGCCGTGCCTTCTCCTGAGCCAGCGGTGGAGATGCGGCGCAACCGCCTCCACAGTCCCCCGCCCTGCTACGGGGGACTCTAGATCCTCCCTCCACCGCCGGATGACTTCCCTTTGGGCCACTTCCTGAACTCTGCCCAATCCCCTTGTGGAGACTCGCTCGCCGTTGACTCGCGATGTGGCGCGGAACCGGTATATTTCTGCCAACGCTTCCGCCACCAGTGCCCAAGGGGGGTCGCCCGCCAGCAGTGTTGCCGCAGTCCAGGATACAGTACGGTAGCCCCTAATAGCCCTTACCGCGATGACCCTCTGCGGTCGACGCAGGAGGGCTCTGTTGCGGGCGGTGAGGGACTCCGACCAGATAGGGGCACCATACAGTGCCATGGACCGCAGGATGCCGACGTACAGACGCCGGCACGACGACCCAGGACCGCCAGTGTTCGGCAGAAGCCTTCCCAGCGCCGCGGCCGACTTGACGAGCCTCGGGACGAGCTGGGCAAAGTGTGGCCCGAAATTCCACTTTGAATCGAGGTGCAGACCCAAATATTTTATTTGGGCCTGCACCGGCACGGCAACCCCAGACACACTGATGTGTGCTCCTCGGGGGGGACCTCGACGTGGGCCATGAAAAAGGAGGGCCTCGGTTTTGTCAAGTGAGACCCTCAGACCCAACATCCCAATCCGGTCCACGACGAGCGCCACTCCTTCCTCTGCCAATCGGACAGCCCCCCGGAAGTCCGCCCTCTTCACCGTGATAAGGGTGTCATCTGCATAACAGATGATCCCCATCCCAGGAATGAGCTGACCCCGTAGGAGCCAGTCGAATCCGACGTTCCAGAGCACCGGACCGAGGACCGAGCCCTGTGGGACGCCGCACTCCACCCGATGGCGATGTATACGCCCGTCGCCCCCTTCCCAGAGCACGTGCCTTCCCTCGAGGTACGCCTCCAACAGTCTCACAAGATACGGAGGCACTCCATGGTATCGAAGTGCCTCCTTCAGCGTCTCGTGTGGGAGACTGTTGAAAGCATTTGTTATATCGAGCGAGACTGCCAGGACAACTTCCTTTTTGGCCACCGCTTCGGTGGCCAGAGACTTTAGAACGGCCAGCGCGTCAATTGTTGACCGGCCGCTCCTGAACCCGTATTGTCTCTCTGACAGTCCCGGCCCAATTTCCTCGAGGTGCTGGACGAGACGGTCTGCGAGCACTTTCTCGAACAATTTAGCCATCTCATCCAGCAACACCAGTGGTCTGTATGCGGAAGAGGCGTCAGCTGGGCGACCCTCCTTCCGCAGTAGATACAAACGTCCACACTTCCATTGCTCCGGAAACTGCCCGGACCTCAAACATGTATTGAGCAGTTCCCGGAGTTCACCCTTGAGGTATTCCGCGGCGATGCCGAGTACGAGCCCCGGGACACCGTCCGGACCAGGCGCCTTCCTTTTGCCACGAAGTCGGGAGAGAGCCACTTCTATTTCTTGGTCGGTAATGGGTGAAATAGGAGTTTCCATCTCCACCACCGACCAAGGAGCCATTCTGGGGGGAACGTGCCCCGTAGAACGCGGGAACAGTTCCCCCATTAGCCCCGACAGGAGACCCGGGTCCATTGTTTCGACGATGGGGGCGCCACAGGCACGGAGCTTGTTACGCGCCCGTTGATATGGGCGCCCCCATGGATCTCTGTCAAGGCTCGCCAGAAGCTCTTCACGGGCCCTCTCCTTCGCCTGGCTGATGGCCAGCTGCAGTGTCTTCTTCCTTGTCCTATATTCTCTTCGCAGCTGACCCTCGAGGACGTCATCCCGGTTGACTCTCTGACGGCATCGAACGTAGGCACGCCGCGACCAGTTTGAAGCCACCCGGAGATTAGCGATCTCGGGTGACCACCAGTAAACCTGACGACGCGGCGGCATCCGTCGAGCCCTTGGCATCGCCGCATCACATATTGCTTCAAGGGCATTTTTGATACGACCAGCAAGCCCCTCCACACCTGTAGGTAGCTGTCCTGCTATACCCCAGCGCTGCACTATGGCGGACTCCCGGACCATTTCCGGATCAAGTTGGCCAATGGCCCATTTTGGGAGTTCACCTCTTCTTCCGCGCCGGGGCCCTAGTGGTCCCAGAGGGGTGGAGATCTCGAAACGTATATATCGATGGTCCGAGAGAGTCTCCACTCCTTCTTCTACCCTCCAGCCGTTTACCTCACGAGCGACACCGGGGGTGGCAAACGATAGGTCTACCACAGACCCACCCCGATGTCGCACGCAAGTGTGGACCGTCCCTCTATTAAGGAGGGACAGACCGGAGAGAAGGGACCACTGCTCAACAGCCGTACCCCTGGCGTTTGTGGTGGAGTTCCCCCACGCGCGAGACTTCGCATTGAAGTCGCCGAGGACCACAATTCTTCTCGGCGACTGACGACGAACCGCGGCACTGACAGAGTCCAAAAATGATTCAAACTCTGCCAGTCCGCGATTGGGGGAGAAATAGATACCAATAATGGCAAAATCTCGCCACCCCACCACAACATATCCATTGCCCCTCTCAAGGGAAGAGAGGGGAGGGCCGGCACGACCTCGTGACAGGACAGCTACATCTTCTCTAAGGTCCCCCACCCAATTGGGTGATTGGGGAACAAAATAGGGCTCGCTGGCCACAGCCAAATCGGTATTCCACTCCGCCATGGACTGTAGCAGCAGGTCCTGAGCCCCGGCGGAGTGGTTCAAGTTCACCTGGAGGAAGCGTACTGTGTCTCCCATTAGATGGACATTTCGGCATCTTCCTGGGTTCTGCGGCTACTGCTTAATGCGGTGGCCCGAGGTCCTTGGGCCACCTTGCCTTTTGATGAGGGGGCTTTGCAAAGCCTCCCCCCCATCGTGTGCTCGGCTGGGCGACCGGCGGCGGCGCAAACTGCACAGTGTGGCATGGCGACACAAGCAGCTGACTTGTGTCCACTGCTGCCGCATCGAAAGCAGAGTTCGGAGCGGTCTACAGTGGACGGGCATAGCGGGGCCGTATGCCCCAATTCCAGGCACCGGTAGCATCTCAATGGCAGGTTCTCCAGCACCTGGATGCCAGCCGCGCTCCAGCCGACCAGGAGCCTTCCTGCATCGGCAAGCATTTTAGCGGCGGCGACGGGGCAACGCACCTTTACCATGCCCACACCGCGCGGCCCACGTTGGATTTGTCCAACTTGGACCTCTGCGGCTTCACATCCACATGTGCGGACTACAGCCGCGCGCACTTTATCCTCGGTGGCGGAGTCATCCATCCCGGTTACCCGAATATCAGCACGTTTCACCGGCCGGATGACATCCGCCATACCCGCCAGTGCCGTACGCAAATTGACCGCCAGCTGGTCAGCAACTTCTATTGACTGGGACTTGGATAATTGCAGGACTCTAGCCCCAGTCACGGAGCGCCTAACTTTGAGGCCCTCCTTAATTCCCATCTCTTGGAGGTTGACCTCTTGCTCGGCGCGAAGCATTGCGTCGGCATATGTGACCCCGTTTTTTTCAGCTGCCGGCTGCAATTTCAAGATAACAGCCGGGGAGCGTGGAGCAGCAAGCGCTGACTTCAATTTCCTCTGCGCCAGGATAGCTGGATTGGGGGTCACAGAGGGCACAGCAGCCGCAGAGGGTGGTGAAGGAGGGGAAGACTTTTTCTTCCCCTTCCTTACAACGGTTGCCCAGGTGTCCGCAATCGTGGGCTGGACCGAAGGACCGACCGGCGGAGGAATGGCTGCTGAAGGAACGTCCGCTGAAGGAACCACCGCCGAGGTACTGGGGACTGGCTGACCAGAAGGCACCGGTGCAGTCGCACGGACGCCGGTTGTGGACACGACAGACGCTGCATTCCTTCTTCTATCTGCAGCTAAAGGCGGACGGTTTACCTTAGCGGGGAGAAGGCGATCCTCTAGCCCCGCAAACCGGGCGTTCATTATCTCCCCAACTGATTTTACGATAGAGGATTTTATTTCTTCTATTGTGTCTACTCCTAATGAGGACGAAGAGGCCCTCATCTCTGAAAATTCTCGCCGGTATGCCTTGAGTTCCGCCTTGAGGGCCTCTACTTCCTGGCGCTGCCTCTTATTCTCCGCTCTCAGTCGGCGGGTTTCCTCTGCCTCCGATTTGGAACACAAATCCTCTATGATGGCTTGCATATCCGCTGCTGCATCCCTAAGCTTTTTTATAAAAGGGCCCTGAAGATGGCCAGATTTTCGGGTAACCTCCAGGATCATCGCTGCATTCCGGCCACCACGGGCGCGTATCTCCTCAGGCCCTAAAGCGGAGAGGTTCTCTGCAGTAGGGCATTCCAATGCTGAAGTATCCGCTGAGTCCATCTGTGTTGCTACAGCTTCTTTGCGGAAGGCACGACTTCTAAGCACGCGGTCGTACTCAATTTCTTCAGCTTCGGCGTCTCTCCTTTGAAGATCCGCCTTGGCATGTGAGAGCCCTACATTATGGCCCCTCTGCACTGCCTTACCCCGACGTGAGGTATTTACCTTTGATTTGGGTTCCGTTTCAGTATCGGAGCCCAAATCCTTCCGTCCAGAGTGGCCGGTTTTCAAATACTGGCGCTTCCTCCCCGTGGGGGTGGTGTCCGTTTCACCCGTGTCGCATTCGACAGCTGATGGTGCGTCCGTCTCTAATTCAGAGTCGTCGTCCATTTAGTAGATTGGTAGTTAACCCAGATACTAAATGTATCGAACTCACTAACCTAATACAACGGCTGAATCGCGATATTAGATTTTCTCCACAATGTTAGTACGGCTGAATCGCGGTATCGAAGTTTATTTTAAATTTTATATATACAAGCCAGCCACGACCAGCAGGCTGGTCGCAAAATTTTTGACACCGGTTGAATGCTTCCACAATATGGTCGCAGTCCCGGTACCTAAGCGACCCCTCCCCTCCCCTCCCCAGACACAACACGACCCGACAAGACAAACGAACACGACAAGACAACGACAACAACCCGCCAATTAATTCCGATGCTAAAGACCGACCTAAACCAACAATCCATCCAGTGCACACGTCCGACCTGTACGAGTGCCAACTCCTATCTCCAAAATACATGAACCCTGCTGAGGTGTCAAATGATACGGTAGACAAACAGTTGCTCGGTACATTCCACATGAAAGAGCCATAAGGATATACAGAGTGACCCATAGTCTCTCGGTACCAGTTATAAATTCAATGGCAATGAAGCGGAGATATGGTAGGTTATGTGACCGCACTAAACCATTATTTGAGAACGTCCAATGGGGGATTGACGAAATATTGGAGCAGTGTCCATCAGCGGAGGTGGTGGTTCTTGGAGACTTCAACGCTCATCATAAAGAGTGGCTGGGGTCCCGAACCACTGACCTCCAGGGTCGACATCTCTTCAATATGGTCTCGGCCTATGGTCTCTCACAACTGGTGACACAGCCCACCCGTATCCCAGATATTGAGAGCCATGAGTCTTCTTTACTGGATCTTCTGCTGACTACACACCAGCACGGATATCAGGTAGTGGTTGAAGCGCCTCTTGGATCTTCTGACCACTGCTTGGTCCGTAGCAGTGCCCCTGTTGTAAGGCCTAGTCGTTCTAAGGCGACTGGGACTCGCAGAGTCTGGCAATATAAGTCTGCAGATTGGGATGGACTGCGCGAGTTTTACGCATCCTACCCATGGAAGCGGCTTTGCTTCGCCTCTGGGGACCCTGGCGTCTGTGCGGACTGCGTTACCGAAACGGTTATTACGGGGATGGAATTATTCATCCCCAACACCAAAATACCCGTCGGTGGCCGCAGCCGACCCTGGTTTAACAAAACCTGCAGGACGGCTGCATGCCAGAAACAGTCCGCATATCGGGCCTGGAATAGGGCCAAAAAATGCCAGGACCCGAACGCCAAAGAGGTGAAGCGGAAATTTAACGCCGCTTCTAGATCTAGTAAGAAGGCTATTGCCAGAGCCAAGGCGGAACATGTTGCCAGAATTGGCGAGCGATTGCAAAGCTATCCCGCTGGGAGTCGTGCATTCTGGTCGCTCGCCAAGGCTGCACAAGGCAACTTCTGCCAGCCCAATCTCCCACCACTGCAGAAACACGATGGTAGTCTGGCCCACAGCGCAAAGGAGAAGGCCGATCTTCTAGGTCAATTCTTTGCCTGTAACTCGACTTTGGATGCCGGAGCTGCCACACCACCTACCATCCCACGGTGTGAAAGCTCACTGCCCGAAATCCGCATCACGCAGCGAGCGGTTAGGCGGGAGCTGCGGCTTTTAGACGTCCATAAGTCGAGTGGACCGGATGGCATCCCTGCAGTGGTACTAAAGACGTGCGCCCCTGAATTGACTCCCATCCTCACGCGCCTATACCGACTTTCCTACGCTACTAATAGGGTTCCGTCTTCGTGGAAGGTAGCCCATGTCCACCCGATCCCTAAAAAGGGAGACCGGTCTGACCCATCGAATTACAGGCCAATTGCGATAACATCCTTGCTCTCCAAGATAATGGAGAAGGTTATAAACCGCCAGCTTCTGCAGTACCTTGAGGATCGCCAGCTTATCAGTGATCGCCAATACGGCTTTCGTCATGGTCGGTCGGCTGGTGATCTTCTTGTGTACCTCACACACCGTTGGGCAGAGGCCTTGGAGGGCAAGGGTGAGGCGCTGGCGTTCAGCCTAGATATCGCAAAGGCGTTCGATAGGGTCTGGCACAGGGCACTTCTATCGAAGCTACCATCATACGGAATCCCCGAGGGACTCTGTAATTGGATTGCCAGCTTTTTGGATGGTCGGAGTATAAAAGTCGTCGTAGATGGCTCCTGCTCCGATACCATGACCATTAATGCTGGTGTACCACAAGGCTCGGTGCTCTCCCCGACGTTGTTTATCCTGCATATCAATGACATGCTCTCTATCGAGAATATGCGTTGCTATGCGGATGACAGTACGGGTGATGAGCGGTACACTGAGCAACGGAATATCCCTCGGAGTATTCAGGAAAGAAGGGTTCAACTTGTGTCTGAAGTCGAGCGCTCTCTGGGGCGGGCCTCGGAATGGGGTGAACGGAACCTAGTCCAGTTCAACCCCACAAAGACACAAGTTTGCGCGTTCACTGCAAAGAAGGACCCATTTGTCATGGCGCCTCAGTTCCAAGGAGTAACTCTTCCAATTTCTGAGAGTATTGGGATTCTCGGCGTCAAAATATCGAGCAAAGTCCAGTTTGGGAGTCATTTGGAGGACAAAGCCAAATTGGCAAGCAAAAAGTTGGGCGTCCTGAACAGAGCCAGGCGGTACTTCACACCGAGACAGCGTCTTGTACTATACAAAGCACAAGTTCGTCCTCATGTGGAGTACTGCTCACATCTCTGGGCAGGTGCGCCCAAATATCAGCTAGACCCACTTGACTCCCTGCAAAGACGGGCTGTTCGAATCGTCGGGGATCCCAATCTTACGGACAGATTGGAGTCGCTGGAGCAGCGGAGAGACTTTGGGTCACTCTGTGTACTCTACCGACTCTTTCACGGGGAGTGCTCCGAGGAACTGTTTGACTTGGTACCACCGTCACCATTCTACCAACGTACCACTCGACATCGCAGCAGGGTTCATCCATTTCACCTGGAAACGTTATGGTCTTCAACTGTACGTTTCCAGCGATCATTTCTCCCACGTACGTGCAAGCTCTGGAATGAACTACCTGCTGCTGTGTTTCCCGAGCGCTATGACATGTCCTTCTTTAAACGAGGTTTAAGAAGAGTATTTCCTTCACGGTAGGCAGCGGCCTGGCTGTGCCCCTGGTATTGCAATGGTCCATGTGCAGCAGTTTCACTTACCATCAGGTGTGCTGCTTGCTCGTTTGCCACCGTTGGCAATAAAAAAAAAAAAAAAAAAAAAAAAAAAAACCTTTCTGTCGCCCCTAACAAATTGGGCGGGGTGTCTAGACACCTAACACAAAGAAAGGATGAAAATATCAAAGCAAAATTCACCGCCTAATTTATATTACGAAGGAATATATCCTCTGAGGGGCTGATATATTACAAAAGTAAGGTGCATCACTAATTTGTAGTAATTATGTATTCAATGAAAAATCAAGTAAAAGAAAAAAGAAGGGTTGAACATTGATAAATGTTGAAACATGTTTATTCATTTTTACTGATAAGTGTTTTATTTGGAGACAATGGATAAAGGTTTTCTTTCTTTCCATAAAAACTGCATTTCACACCTTATTGTGTGGAATTTCGTAAAATCATTCCTTATTAGGGACTCACCCTATGTCACAAAACAAAAAGAAGCTACTGTCAAAAATTTAATATTTTTAACTTGAATAGTTTCGACTCAGTCTTACGTTATAACTTTATTATTCTAATTTGAACTGCATAGACTATCGTATCATGTAGCAGGTTCAATTCCCACACAGGACATACTTTGTGCCATACACAAATGTTTGTTTTGAGACGAAATGTTATTTATATCCGTTAATTGTATATTTGTATAGCCGTCAGTGATTCAAGGATTTGTTTGTTAACGCAATGTAATCTCTTTAAAAAAAAAGTGTCTGTGTATATTTGTACGCACGTAAGAAGTTATACTTGTTTGGCGTAATCCTTACTAATATTATAAATACAAAAGTAAGTTTGTTTGTTACGTATTCACGCTTAAACCACTGAACCGATTTAAAAAATTCTTTCACCAATGGAAAGCTATAAAATTAGAAAGTAACATAGGCTATATTTTATCTCGATATTCTCACAGGAACGGGAACTATGCGGGTAAGGCGACTGAAACTGAAGCGAAGCGAGGGCGGGTTGCTAGTAATATAGTATACTATAATAATATAGTCTTTCCAAAATGTTATGTTTCACATTATCCTACGTCTGTAGAAAAAAAACACTAATAATAGTAAAAAAGGTATTTAATTGTCAGTTTTATTATAAGGCATTATCTAGTAGACTTTTGTGCCAGTTTGTGCGTGCATCGTTAAAAATGTTGACTAACTAACTTCAGGGTGTTGGTTTTCGGTACCCGTGTGCGCATATGCATCGTAACAATTTCTTTTCCTACTTTTCCCCTCATGCGCTAAAAGAAGTGTAAGTTTAAACAAGGCAACTCATATGAATCTTAAAATTTACAAATTAGTCAGTGGTAGGACCACACTGTCGACAGTTATCTGTCTACAGCCGCGGGCCGGTCCGTCCGGAGTAGTACCACGCTCTCGCAGAAAATCGACGTCTGAGTAGTAGCAATTTGTTACTGCGCTTCGTTCGGTGAGCGAAAGAGCTGGAAGCCCAAGTTTCTGAGAGTGTTTGCGCGTGGAGGGTTTTGGTGGTACCTTTGGTATCATCAAGCCTCAATGCACGCATTCACACTTCCTTCACTTTCTTCACGGTAGGCAGTGGCCTTGTAAAGATCCATGAACGGCAGCAACACTTACCATCAGGTGTACTGTTTGCTCGTTTGCCACCGTCAGACTTGAAGGTGAAAGGAATATTAAAATAATATATCACCATTTTTTTCTACGTAAAAATTTAGGATATTATTAACAGCTATCGTTATAACTAATATTTATATAGGCAGATTTTCAATCAACAAATCCTCATTTGATGTTGAACCAGCTAACTTCAATATTTATTAAAGCCCTGAAAAACTTCAAAGGTAAATCCGAAACTCATTAAAATATATAAAAAAAAATACTGCTGAAACTCGATAAGCTAACGTATGGAGTTACAGACTAAAAAATGTAAAATCAAAATATTTTTACATAAATTAAGCATTGATTTAAAATGTGTACGTACCTATTGATGTATGTTCTTTATAAAATATCAAATTTTAAATATCATATTCGGTGTGGTGACGGAGTAAGAATATATTTCACCACCCCCCTTTTTAGCCGGTGGGTGTACTACTATATATATATATATATATATCTTGTGTACTTTGTGTATGTCACTGAACTCCTCCTAAACGGCTGGATCGACATTGATTTAAGGTATCATGATTCGAAGTAATACGTCGAAATAATAAATAAAAATATAGTTAAAAAAACTAAAAACACCTTACAAGTTACAAGTCAGGTAGTTACTAGTAGTTTACTTACATATTACAAGTTTTGAACTAACTTTTTTCTGTGGGCTATGATCAGCGCTCCCGCCGCCCGGCTCCGTCCGGGCCGACAGAGGAGCAGCGCGCGACCCCATAACCCACCCGATAGCACGTCGCCTTCATTTTGGGCCTACCACCAATGCAGAGTTCCTTATCGTCAATGGTCGGCCCGATAGAATACCCTGACGGGGTACCCTCTCCCATCGACATCCCCGGGACGTCGGTCGCCGTCGCGAGATCAGCCTCTCCACGGTTAACGGACTAAAATCCCCAGTCCGGCCACCCACAGCCTCTACTAGGGTGGCATTAGGCGCCAGTTTTGAACTGCCTTGAGATAATCTTTGCTCCATTGTGCTAAGCTGACAGCCCGAATCATAGAAGTTTTGAATTTCAAGCATGCGTAGTTCGCACACTAGCTCTATCTCTCTTGCTCTTATGCAAAGGATACGACTAGAAATGTCTGAATCCTAGCGAAACTAATCATTATATTAGCTTATTTTGATCGAATTATTGCATTGTCATAGACCTGTGACGAGCGTGCAAAGTTTAAATGAGGTAAAATGACGTTCAAAGATTCCGTTACATACATAGATAAATACATACAGGTGAAACTAATAAAATCGTGTAAAAAGAATGTAAAAAAATACGATATATTTTTTTTCTGACAGATATAATTTAAAATTTGTTTCGCAATTTTATATAAGAGTATTTAAATGTATGTATCTGTGAGGAAAAACTATGTTTATAGTGAAATAAGTTATTTAAAACAAATATTCTATTTAAAAGTGCTGTGTAGTAGCGGCTTCGAATACTACCAACCCTTGCTTTGCTCGTGGGTGTCGTAAAAGACGACTAAGAGCCCTAGATTGACCCGGACCAACTACATCTGGTACCATTTGGGTCAACGATTACATTCCCAAAGAGGGTTGACGTCAGGCAGGCGGCCGGTCATAAAAGTCATTGCCGAAACTTTTTGCAATATTTCAAAACAGATAACATATTGCGTCGATTCCAAGTAATTGGGATAAGAGCAAAATGATGATGATGATTCTATTTAAAATTGTATAAAATATTTGTTTCAAAGTCGGTCGGTAAGATTGTATTTCAAGGGCAAGTTTATTGAAACGAATTATTGCTTTTGAATGCAAATTCCTTTTATTAAGCCCCTACCTTTTGTACGCGTAAGTCAAGGGTCGTTTATACTCATTTATTATTTTTGAATAGATTCCTAACCCAATAATCATTTCTTACACAACACAAACAAGTAGTATGAATTTCTCATAATTAAATGTAGTACGTACGTATTCTTCATTACGAAGGCAATTTCGAATCGCTCAATAATCTTAACAAGAAAAATAAAATACAAATTTGTAGACAAAAATTATCGATGTGGTTACGAAGTAAGAATGCATTTAACCACCCCCTTTTTTTTACAAAACAGTTTGTAAAAAAGAAATTTAAAAATAATAGACAAGCACGTGAGTTTTTTGCCGAAAATAAAACACATTTCCGTATGGTGACGGAGTGAAAATATACCTCACCACAGCTCTTTCTTGCCCATGAATGTTTAAGAGATTAAATATGGAACATTATACCAATAGCGTGATATAGTAGGTCAAATTCTCTCTCATTCTGGAGGATGCTCGAACCCTGATCTGAAATGATGATAATGAAAATATACGATTTTTGTGCTTATGAATGGAACGGAATAAGAGAATTAGTCGAGAAATGGTTGCTAATTCTACAGTTCCCCACACAAGGGAGGGACTTTAGCGAGATTTCCTGTTTGTTATTATGTTTACAGAGTTTATTCTTCAAATTCGTTTGCTCATAGGGAAATTATGGCACAGACACCTTTATTTATTCGAAGCGTGAACACAAATGTGTGTGTTCCGTATGATGACGGAGTAAGTATTCACTACTCCCTATCTTGACCGTGAATGTCGTAAAGGACGGCTAACGGATATATGTAATACGCATATAGCATCTATGCAAGAAAAGGAAAATTCTAATTAAAACCCTATACCAACCTGTCTTATCAGCGTGGTATTGTAAGGTCAATTGCCCTTCTATTGTGCAGGAGCCTTTAACCTAACAGTGGGACGTATATGAGTTGAAATGATGAATGATGATGATATCCGATATCCCTTAGTCGATTCCTGATCCCTTAGTCGATCATAGAACATAGTCGAGTAGTTCGAGTCGATCCCTTGATCAACTATAGTTGACAAATCAGCTGCATTACGCTTAAAATCTATACCAATAAATAAAATTGGAGTGTCTGTTTGTAATGTCAAAATAATAGGCCGTTTTCATGCTCACACGGTTATTTGCCCTATACATATGCCTAAAAATCACTTTATATTTTTTGTCTGTTTGTTCCGGGTAATCTTCAAAACGGCTAAACCGATTTAAAAAATTCTTTCACCAATGGAAAGCTATAATATCAGGGAGTAAACGAGGCTATATTTTATTGCGGTATTCCCACGGGTACGGGAACTACGAGAATAAGGCGACAGAAACCGAAGCGAGGGCGGGTTGCTAGTTTTAAATAAATTAATCATTGCCACTCTTTAATTGCATTTCTAATTGGGAATATATAAATCTGTAGAAGAGAGGTAAATTAGTAAAATAAACCTAATTCCAAATAGAACTAATTAAAATTCGCTATCAATATCGTAAAGTTGGCAAAATTTACCTTTATAAGAGTTTATGTTCCCTCGGGCCTCGTTTACATTTTAATTTGCCTTGTAGTTTAGGATGTTTAATTCCTATAAAAATTCATATTTATATGTCAACTAAATTAAATAAGTAACAATCGACTACAACGAAAGAAATCAAATTGAATTAAATTACTAACGTGCTAACCATAAACAATATAATTTTTCATATAGAATAATTTTCTTCTTGTACTGGCAATAAATTTGCACCAAAATGTGGGTCAAAATTTAATAACTAATTTTCTGTATCCGGTAGATAATAATAAATTTCAGTAATTGACTGCACAGATGGCGAAGTGGTTTAAGATAGCGACCTATAGCGCCAGTGTTGGGGGTTCGAATCCCACGCGGGACAACACTTTGTGCGATCCACAAATTGTTGTTTTGAGTCTGGATGTAATTTGTGTCCGTTAATTATATGTTTGTAAAGTCCCCCGCAATACAAGGATTATTTCCTTAGTGCAAGGTGTGTTGTCTTAAATAAAAAAAAAAAAAAAAAAATACGTAATAACGATGACTTGTTGGACGTATGACATTTTAGTCCGCCGGTGACCATGAACGCTGCAAAGTATTCGAAACGTCGGGCAATCAGAAATCAATTACAAACGCGATAAAATTCGTTAGTAGTTTTATTTACAATGAATTAAATTATTTATTTTCATGTAGTTACGGAGTAAGAATACAATTATTCATCTCTTCTTTTACCCTTGAGTGTCGTAAAAGACGACTAAGAGATATATGCAGGTAACAATGATGCAAGAGAAGGAAAACGCAATATAAACTTAATATACCAATTAGAGCTTCGAGACATCATACCCCCTGCCATCTCCCATTAGTATCTACTAATTACCGACAGAATGCGTTTTTGTGGCGAGCGAGCAATACACTTAATAATCAATATAAAAAACATAAATTCGATATATTCAACGCTAATACGGATGCGATAAAACGGACACCCAGTCTCGATTTTTTCACAACACATCAATAGACTAATTTAATGTTCTCCGTTGTATTATTTTATGTGAAGCATAGTAGTGAAGACCTGTTATTGGCTTTATGTATCTTAAATATGTTTTTATAGATTTTTATTACTTTTAAGCTGTTGGTCTCCCGATAAATAAATAAATAAATAAAACCCTTTTCCAACATATCTGACCAGTGTGGAATTAGTAGATCGATTTAAACCAGACCATAAACGCGATAAAATCCGTAAAATACTTTTATTTAATTATCAAATTTTTACAAGTGTCTATGTATGTGAATGTTTATATGAATATTTGTGCGTTTGCGTGTGCATGCGTGTGTGTGTCTGTGTATGAGTGTGTGTGTGTAGCAAGAGAAGGTAATTTCGTTATAAAACCTTAGATTAAGCCATCTAACCAATATGGTACTGTAG
Organism: Lymantria dispar; assembly: GCA_032191425.1. Classification (NCBI taxonomy): domain Eukaryota; kingdom Metazoa; phylum Arthropoda; class Insecta; order Lepidoptera; family Erebidae; genus Lymantria; species Lymantria dispar. The sequence continues at coordinate 2,892,263 of CM063449.1, forward strand.
ATTATTATACTCCCTAGTGTGAAGAAAGTTCAAGTCCACCAGCTGATGTGAGCTTAGGTGATGATGACGTCATGTAATACTCGCGTCACAACACCAGGATGAAAATCATGTTTTAATAAGCATGTTCTGTAAACATAAACAGAATGTTTGCTTCAAAATAAAAATATAAACATTTCTTTTGTCTGACATCTTTTGTAACTCGTTGAGCTTTGCCGACAAATACCCAGTATTACTTTGTCACAGAAAAATATTATCCTTTGTTTATATACCCTACAGCATTTTATTTAGATAACAAAAAAAGAAAATAAAAACAATTTTCCTGCTTATACCACGTTTAATTTATTTTTACAAAAACTAAGCTGCCATGTATCGTGGGTTCTATAACCGTGCTAGTTTTTTGGTGGGTCCATGAACTATTGTTCTAAGTCTGGGTGTAATTTGTGTCAGTTAATTGTATATTGGCTTGTCTCAGTGGCCACTTACGATCCGCTGCTGGGTTCTTGGATTATTTTATTCAAATAAACAATAAGGAAGTTCCTTCACTTTTCCTATCTATACCAATAAATAAAATTGAAGTGTCTGTTTGTAATGTTAAAATAATAGGCCTTTTTCATGCTCACATGGTTATTTGCACTATACACATGCCTAAAAATCACTTTATATTTTTTTTTTCTGTCTGTCTATCTGTTTGTTCCGGATAATCTTCAAAACGGTTGGACTGATTTAAAAAATTCTTTCACCAATGGAAAGCTATAATATCAGGGAGTAAACTAAGCTATATTTTATCCCGGTATTCCCACGGGAACGGGAACTACGGGGATAAGGCGACAGAAACAGAAGCGAAGCGAGGGCGTGTTGCTAGTTAATAATACGATTCTCTACGCCCTCTCATGTCTGTGGATGTCTTAAAAGATCATAATTACATTCAGTAATGCCCCAAATACAATCTTCTTTCTCTAGATAAAAAACCATATAGACATACAAACCAAAAAACCATTGAATATGATTATAATAATAATTTCTCCACGTTTCGAACAATTTTTTTTCAAAGATCATCTCAGGCCACATACATCTCACTTTTAGGCTCGAGCCTCCTCTACAATAGGAGGAAAATTGACCTACTTATAGTACGTTGGTCAGACAACCGACGTTGGTATAGGACTTTTCGTCGAGTTTCCCTTCTCTTGTATCTTATCTAGATATCATATCGCTTAGTCGTCTTATACGAAACCCACGGGTAAGATACGAATAAGGGCGGTGAATTGTATTCTTACTCTGTCATCACAGGGAAATTCGAATGATTAATTATTAACAATTTACTTTAAAATGTTAGCGGCCATAGTAGACATCCCTGTAATAGTATTCTCCAATTCATAAACGCATTTTTTTTATTGCCGATGGTGGCAAACGTGCACGCAGCACACCTGATGGTAAGTGATACTGCCGCACATGGATCTTTGTAATACCAGGGGCACAGCCAGGCCGTTGCCTACCGTGAAGTAAATACTCTTCTGAAACCTCGTTTAAAGAAGGACATGTCATAGCGCTCGCACAGCAGTAGGTAGTTCATTCCAGAGCTTACACGTACGTGGGAGAAATGATCGCTGGAAACGTACAGTTGAAGACCATATCGTTTCCAGGTGAAATAGATGAACCTTGCTGCGGTGTCGAGTGGTACGTTGGTTAAACAATGATGGTGGTACCAAGTCAAACAGTTCCTCAGAGCACTCCCTGTGAAAAAGCCGAAAGAGTACATAGAATGGCCCAAAGTCTCTCCGCCGCTCCAGTGTCTCCAATCTGTCCGTAAGACTGGGATCCTCGACGATCCGAACAGCACGCCTTTGGAGGGAGTCAAGTGGGTCTAACTGATATTTGGACGTGCCTGCCCAGAGATGTGAGCAGTACTCCACATGAAGACGAACTTGTGCTTTGTATAGAACAAGACGCTGTCTCGGTGTGAAGTACCTCCTGCATTTTAAAATGAAATATTTAGCAAACACTTGATGAGCGTACCAATTTTTCAGCTGGATGTTAGACTACAAAAGAATCCGGCAAGAAAATTCATAGGCTAAATATTCCACTGAAGACAAGTAACCCTGCTCCGGTGGTCGGCTCAACGACGAAGGCGACGTGCACGTGGGGTGGGTTGCGGGTGTGCGTGCTTACGCCCCTCTGTCGCCCCGGACGGAGTGGTGCGAGGAGAACGCCGACTGCAACCCCACCCCCCCCAAAAAAAACTAAATATTAATTATTGAATTTTAAAAGACGGCATACTATTATAAAATAAAATCTTGAAAGTAACTTGTATGCTTATATCAACACTGATACACATTACGTTAATTATTATGTCCTCAAGGCACATTCATAAATCATATTACGCATATTTACCGGCAAACGTGACATTTTATCCATATTTGCCCTCGCATGATTAATGGTCGTCCTTTTAAATGTGCCTCAATTTCTAGACTGGTTTGCCCACTTATATATCTATACTAATCACCCTTTTGATCTTTAGTAATTTGTATATTAAGCATAAACAAAACTAGATTAATTGAAATTACCTTTATAATTTTCTCGAAGTAATTAACTTAATACATATTTCGCAAATGCGTAAAGTTCGTAAATAAAAATCTAACATTATAAAAGAAATTAGTAGAATATCTTTTTATCTGCGTCATCATTACAGCTCATATACGTCCCACTGCTGGGCTCGAGCCTCCTCCACAGTAAAAGGGAAATTGACCTACTATACCACACTGGTCAGACGGGTTGATATAGAATTTAAGTTCGAGTTTTCCTTCTCTTCCATAGATGTTATCTGTCATTAGGGATGCAAACGATACATCGATATTTCTGAAACATCAATGTTTCAATAAAAACTTTCACTTCACTATTGTAAAATATATACGATATTTTGCCTGCCATAATTAAAATGTATGGTACTTTTAGCAGAGCCTGCGTGATAGTTTAGTTACTCTGTTTCTAAATAACCAAACGCTCATCACGCAAATGTAGGTGCTTTAAATAAAAAACATGCTTAGAGAGTGAGAATTTAACTAAAAAAAAAGCTTATCGCGATCCCGCAAGGAAAGTATTTGATAGGATCTATGAAAAGTACTCGATACTTTCAAATATCGCTACTTTTATAGATTTAAAAAATAATCGATGTTTCGACTCGGCTCGGTCCTCCTCCACAATGGAAGGGAATTCGACCTACTGTACCATGCTGGGCAGACATGTTGGTATCAGGTTTTATTTCAAGTTTTCCTTCTCTTGTACAGATGTTATGTGCATATTATATTCCTCAATCATCTTTTACGACATCCACGGGCAAGTGGTGAACCTGTATTCTTACTCTGTCACCACACGGAAAGGGATATAATGCGCATATAACATCTATACAAGAGAAAGAAAACTCGAAATTAAAAATCCTGTCTGACCAGCGTGGTAAGTATATGTAAGGTCAATTTTCCTACTATTACGAAGGAGGCTCGAGCCCAGTATTGGAATGTGTATGAGCTGAGATGAATGAATAAATTTTCTGATTTATTTTGTAATGTTAGATTTTTTCTTGCTATGTGGTGGCAGCTGCAAATACTACCCACCTTATTTTTCTGATGGTTGGCGTACTCCTTGCTCCGCTCCATCCGGGGCGACAGAGGGGCGTAAGCACGCACACCCGTAACCCACCCATGACACGTCGCCTTCGTCGTAGGACCAACCACCGTAGCAGGGTGACTTGACGTCAATGGTTGGCCCGACGGAATACCCCCTGAGGAGTACCATCTCATGGATCGACGTCCCCCCTCCTCGAGGAGGATGTCGCTCTTTCTTCACGCGGTCGGCCTCTCGGCCTCGGCTAGGGCGGCATCAGGCGCAATTCGCGTCGTCGAGGAGACACTACCCACCTTAACAATGCTTCTGGGTATCAGTAGGACGTAAATGTATATGGGTAGACGAGTTAGCATAGGGTTTTAAGTGGAGTTTTCCTTCTTTTGCATACATATAATATGCCTATTATATCCCTATAGTCGTTTTTTATGATAACCACGGATAAGAGAGGGTGTGGTGAATTGTATTCTAACTCCGTCGCCACACGGAAAATTCATTATTATATGCTTACTAGCAGACCCAACAGACGTTGTTCTGTTCAAATAAAGCGCCACCTACCAGGTCCAATTGTGAATCTAAACCATTCTCGAATCTCATTGAGCACACACAAATTACTTAAATTACTTAAATCCAGTCAACAGATATCGCCATCTGTTAGAATATTTTGGAGTTAACAGATAATTGTGACTGTCAATTAATTATTATAGACAAATAATTTGTAATAAAATAAAATTGCGACTATAAATTAAGATGTAAGTTATCCTATGTTTCAAGTTGGAGCAAACTGCACACGGTGTGCAAATTTGATTAAAATCGGTTAAGTAGTTTAGGAGTCCATCGCGGACAAACATCGTGACAGGAGATTTATAATATATTAAGATATGAACAAGGAGTATGCGAAAGAAATTTTGAGAGCGTGGAAACAAGTAGATGACTTTAATTATAAACTCTACAGAAATAATAGCTAATATTGCTTGCGGATGTGAGTTTGTTGGTTTGTTAATACACACAACTATTAAATAGTTAATGATTTCTGACGTTTATGCGAGTATTACACATTGTAAATAAAATTACTTTACGGATTTTATCGCGTTTGTATTTGATCTTTGAGATCAGACATCTTAGTCCGCCCGTGACCATGAACGCTGCAGTGTTCGTAACGTCGAGCAATCAAAAATCAAATACAAACACGATAAAATCCGTAGTTTTATTTACAATATTAGTTTCTTGAAATTTAGTGCACACATTGTCATTGATACACTAATAGCCATAAAAATCCTTTCATTCAGGAAGAACTGTTCATAAGACAGAGAAAGTTGATTATAACGTAATTGAAGCCTGGAGCATAGCTCTTAAGTAACAAATTACTTATTTCGAGTACTGTACAAAAGTATATTAAATGCCTTTAGCGGAATTTAATTCGTGGAATACTATTTAATTATCCTTGGCTAGGTTTCTACAATTTCAAAACCGCGAATTTCAGTAATGTAGAATTAAAATATATAATTTGTTTCGTTCGTCGACTTTAAATATTTCGATTTATAACAAAAATAGAAATTCATAATGGAATTCGTCATAGGAATTTATTTAATTTGATATCATGATTATTTTTTTCAACTCACATTTATTTTATTAATAAATTATCATGACTGTCAAATTGACCTGAATCGCACAACCATATCACTATCAGTCCATCCATCCATCTATTGACTGCACAGATGGCGTAGTGGTTAAGATAGCGACTTACAGCACCAGTGTCAGAGGTTCAAATCCCACGCGGGACAAGACTTTGTGCGATCCACAAATTGTTGTTCTGAGTCTGGATGTAATTTGTGTCCGTTAATTATATGTTTGTAAAGTCCCCCGCAATACAAGGATTATTTCCTTAGTGCAAGGTGTTGTCTTAAAATAAAAATAAATAAAAAAAAATCTATCCATCAGCCTTTTTTTTTTCGGGTGGGTTGCGGTCAGCGCGCTCCTCCCACCACTCCGTCATCCATCAGCCTGTAGACGTCCACTACTAGACATAAGATTCCCCACAAGAATGCTACTTAGTCGGTCCTATGCCACTTTTATCCACGATTACGTCTTTGTAGAGGTCGTTATTCTACCTAGTAGGGAGTCATTTTATGCTGAATCTTTCAATTCGTAGCCGCCACTCGAAAACCTTTCTTCTCCAATGGTTGTCGATTCAATAAGCGACCTCGCCCATTTGCCACTTTAATGTGCTAATTCTTCGGACTATATCGGTTACACGCGTTCTTCTACGGGTTTTCATATTCCGGCTTCAAACATATAGAGAAATACAGAACATAGCCCCCTCTCTATGGAGAGGACGACATTGAACGACTGCGAGCCTTTTGATGAGGCCGATATTTCAATATTGATCTTCACTTAAATATACGATTGTACTTAAAGATGTTGAGGTATCGACTTGGATTACTAGTCAGGCAAATCTTTACTGTAATTATTGATAGAAGAGTCATCTACGCCTTATACACGGTGGCATTTATGTCGTCTTACAAAAGCAGCTCAATTAAAGTATCCAGTATCTACTATTCATTCGTACAATTAAAAGGTTAAAAAAGAAATTTACTAGAATATTTTATAATGAAAATTATTATAAATAATTACTGATTAAAATAGTAAGGAAACAGCATGTAGCGAGCGCATAGGTACTCATCACAACTGATGTAATATGTAGGTCTCGATCACTCTACCGCGGCGCCAATCGGGCATCGCAAAGGATACCTGTTAGGTTAAGTTAGCGTAGGGAATTACGCTTTTTAAAAGCCGTCCACGTGGACTTCGCACCTATGATTGGCTAACGAAATTCCGCATGATTTCTTTTGTTTAAAATGTAAACATGATAAACAGGTTGTTACAAAATATTAACTTTAATTTATTTTATTTTATTATTTTTTTAAAACTACCACTATTGAACATTTAAATATGTAAGATATGTTTCTTTGGTCGGATACTTTTGTTTTTTTTTTTTTGTAAGACGATAAAAAGTCACCGTGTATATAATAAAAATGCTAAAATGATAAGAACGATGTCAGAAAGTTATTTATCAGTGCATACAAGGTACTATTTCATTTTTTCTACGTGTCATTGTGGACGAACCTCCTCTACATGATGGATAAAAACTTATTACACACACGTCCCACTGTTGGACTCGAGCCTCCAGTGGGAGGGAAATTGACCACAATATTCAGACGGGATGATGCAGGGTTTTATTTCGAGGTTTCCTTCTGCTACTCCTCATTGGGACTCCTTTATGGTTAGAAAACTGTTAACAGCGTGAGTATACTTCTAAAAAACTTTCTGCTTATACATTTCAAAATATCGTTTATGCATGATGAATCATATCATCATAATCCTAATCATTTCAGCTCATATCTGTCCCACTTCTACAGACGTATTTTGTGTTTGTTAATTATTTATTCAATTAATTTTCTTATTGCTAACAGCGTACCATACGCAATAATAGAAGTAATTATACATGATGAGAAAGAAAAAAAAATATTACAGAAATATTAATTAGTTATAAGGAAAAAACAAAAAAAAATAATAATAAAATAACAACATATACTGCTGCCCATGTCAGTTATATGTAAAGTATTGTAAAGTCACCCGCAATACAAGGATTTTCTTAGTGCCTGACACTGTCTTTTAATTAAAAAAAATAAGAAATGTGGTGTCGTGGGACACTAGACCAGGTAGGAACGAAGTTCCTTCGGCTAATGTAGAATCGACACAATTTGCAAAAAAAAATCAAAATTCAGGGCTCTTTTAGTTGGTGTCCTTGTTCCGAACATTGTTAGTTTCTAATTATAAAATTTATTGTGACTAAACTGTTGGGTGTAGGCTCTTGAAATTTAGGTTTTTTAGTATTAAATCGGTTCTACTGGAAATTCTATGAGGTTTGTCAAAAATCCGGAGTTCCTGCGGTCAAAGATGACTGATTTATGGCAGTTTGGGGTTTGAACGATGTTTCACATCAAAAAAGGGGGAGAGGGAAGTTTCTAATGGGGGGTAGGGGTAGTCCGGGCGGCAATGTAGGATGCAAGGGGGATCAAAATTTCTATCAAAAATGGTCTAGCACTTATAGTTTTTGAGATACGGCGGTCAAAACAATTGATGTTTCACATCAAAAGAAGGGAGGGGAGGGAAGTTTCTAATGGGGGGTAGGGGTAGTCCGGGCGGCAATGTGGGTGCAAGGGGGGTCAAAATTTCTATCAAAAATGGTCTAGCACTTATAGTTTTTGAGATACGGCGGTCAAAACAATTGTAGGTTGAACGATGTTTCACATCAAAAGAAGGGGGGGGGAGGGAAGTTTCTAATGGAGGGTAGGGGTAGTCCGGGCGGCAATGTGAGGTGCAAGAGGGGTCAAAATTTCTATCAAAAATGGTCTAGCACTTATAGTTTTTGAGATACGGCGGTCAAAACAATTTCGTCTCATTTAACGGTTTAATCCACGCACTTTTTCTTACGGTTTTATTCTTACGGTTTTACTATCACATTTTTTTCAGTTCGGTCGCGCAGCAAGATCCCTATCTCCTCCAAGCCTGCCGTAAGGAACTTCGTTCCAAAAAAAAGAAACTGCGCTCGAGCCTCTTCTATAATGGAAGGATATTGACTTATTATACCACACTGGTCAAAAAGATTGGTATAAGGTTATATTTCGAGATTTTCTTTCTCTTTCGTTCTGATATGTCTTAGTGACGAAATTGAATCAAATGATTTTTTAGGGTTCCGTACCTAAAGGGTAAACACAGAACCCTATTACTAAGACTTCGCTGCCTGTCCGTCCGTCTGTCTGTCACCAGGCTGTATCTGAAGAATAGTTAAAAAGTTGAAACTTTTACAAATTATGTATTTCTGTTGCCGCAATAACAATAAATACTAAAAACAAAATAAAATAAATATTTAAGGGGGAGTTCCTATACAACAAACACAATTTTTGTGGCCTTTTTATAGATAATGGTACGGAAACCTTCGTGCGCGACTCTGACCCACACTTTTATTTTATTTTTTTTTATTTTTGGGCTATGGTAAGCGCACGCGCGGTCCCTTCCATCCGGGGCGATGAAAGGACGGCGCGCGGGCCCATAACCCACCCGTACCCACGTCACCTCGTTGTTGGGCCGACCACCGGAAGCAGATGTGACTTGTCATCAGTGGTCGACTCTGACTCACACTTAGCCAGTTTTTTTGACTTTGACAGCACTTTTTGTAGTAATACTTCTTTTGACGTGTTAGTGCAAATTGATGAGCGTAAATTTTTACGATGCGCGCTCTTACACCGTCACATATGTCAACTAGATCATGCGTTATAATAACTCTTTCCTCTTATAATAACTCTTTTTCGTGTGGTGACGGAGTAAGAATACAAATCACCACTCCCTATCTTGCCCGTGGATGTCGTAAAAGACGACTAAGGGATATAGTGTGCATATAACATCTATGCAAGAGAGGGAAAACTCGAAATAAAACCCTATACCAACCTGTCTGACCAGCATGGTATAGTAAGGTCAATTTCTCTCCTATTGTGGAGGAAGCTCGAGCCCAACAGTGGGACGTATATCAGCTGAAATGATGATGATGAATAACTATTTCAATGTATTAAATTCCCATTTTTCTATTATTAGTGTCGTTTCTTTCTATAACGTATCCTACGTTTGTAGGCAAACACTCGAAGGATTATACTTCTTAGAAAGATTTTTATCTTATTACGCCAAAGAAGTATACGTCTTTCTACGTGCTGCGAAGTTTAGTTCTTACGTGCGTATATAAGTATACAAACACTTTTAAATTGAAACTTTTATTACATCGCCTCAAACTTTTTCGTCAATCTATTGCATGTCGCGTGACGGTCGGCCGCGGAGTAGGGGTAAAGTGAAAGGCACTCTATAGAGCAGGCGAGGCCAATATGGCGGCGTTCGCATCAGCTGACCGTGTAGACCGACTATTACTCATTTGTGCCAGTGCTCCAAGCTATTTGTTTGTTTTTATCAGTGTTTAATGTAAATGTTGATATTGTTTTGTAATGCGAAAAAACGTTTCATTTTTTATTATTATATACAACAATCTACTGAATTTGAAGAATGAATCCCATTACCATAAAAATATCATACCATTATAAAAGCTCTGTTGGATGTTTGAGGCAGTATCATTCTAAGAATACCAAATTCAAAGGCGAATCATATGTCGAATCAATGATCGAGGTTTTGTGGCAATTTCTTTTTTATTATTATTGATGGCAAACGGTCAAACAGCACACATGTTAAGTGAGACTGACGCTCATGGACCTATGACAGGCCGCTGCCTATCTATACCAATAAATAAAATTGGAGTGTCTATTTGTAATTTCAAAATAATAGGCTTTTTTCATGCTCACACGGTTATTTGCACGACACCTATGCCTAAAATAGCAATTAAAAAATTTTTGTCTAGCTGTCTGTTTGTTCCGGGTAATCTTCAAAACAGCTGGACCGATTTCAAAAATTCTTTAACCAATGGAAAGCTATAATATCAGGGCGTAAACTAGGCTATATTTTATCCCAGTATTCCCACGGGAACGGGCACTACGCGGGTAAAACGACTATAACCTATAACCGAAGCGAAGCGAGGGCGGATTGCTAGTCATTTATAAAGTGAAAGGAGTGTGAATGTGTCCAATTCGGTGATACTGAAGGTATCACCAAAACCCACCACAACGCAAACGCCATCAGAAAGTTGGACTTCTAGCTCTCTCGCTTATCAAACGAAGTGCAGTTACAAATTGCAACTCAGACTTTGATTTTCTTCGAGAGTGAGGTAACTACCCCGGAGGGACTGGCCCGCGGCTGTATAAGACTGTCGCCCATCACATAGGTATCATCATCGCAGCCCATACACGTCCCACTGTTGGACTCAGGCCTCCTCCACCATGTGAGGGAAATTGACCTATTATACCACGTCGGTCAGACGTGTTGGTATAGGGTTTTGTTTCGAGTTTTCCTTCTCTTGCATAGATATTATATGCATATCATCTCCCTTAGTCGTTCTTTTACGACCCCCATGGGCAAGAGAGGGGATGGTGAATTGTATTCTCACTCCGTCATCACACGGATAACACCATCATATAGATATAGTTTTCTTATATCCTATTTCACATTGATCCTATCCTATCCTGATGGTTGGTCTCCTTCTTATCCTCGATTTCAAAATAAGTAGCAATCATGATCATCATAAACATTACCGCCTACATTCGTTCCATGCTTAGCTTGAGCCTCCTCTACAGTGGCAAGGAAATTGATCTAAATAACACACTGGTCAGACGGGTATAGGGTTTTATTTCAAAGCTTTTTAGTCACCTTTTACAACACCCACGAGCATGACAGAGAATGATCAGTTATATTCTTACTCCATCTTCAAACAGAAATGTACCAATAATTCCTATGATTTCCCCATAACAACTCAAATTGCTATAAAAAAATGTGTCTAATCGACCGAATCGTCTTACTGGGGCCGATTCAACTAAATAAAGTCAAAATAAATTCAAGTCACGCATATAGAGAGTAATAAAACTAAAATGGTGTGAAAACTTCTACCAATTGAGTTTCCTTTGGCCATACGAACATTGCAATTCATACGGCTCACGTTTGCAACATATTTTTATATACCAAGTTTTTGTTACGAACTAATCGTTTAGAAGGTATCTTATAACTTTTTTGAATAGATAATACAATACTTATTTACAAATAACTATAGATTAAGTATTATTAATTCCAATTGTGATTCTAAACTATTCTCGAATCTCCTTGAACACACACAAATAATTTCATTAACATCGATCCAGCCGTTTAGGAGGAGTTCAGTGGCATACACCCGTACAAGAAATTTAAATATAAAGATATATTTGTTAATTGTTAATTATAATTATTTATTTCTCCGTGGGTGTCATGTAAGACGACTAAGGGATGAAATATGCGTGTAGCATCTATGCAAGGGAAAGAAAACTCGAAACAGAACTCTATGCCAACACGTCTGACCAACGTGGTATAGTAGATCAATTGCCCTCCTATTGTGGAAGAGGCTCAAGCTGAACAGTGAAATAAGCTGGAATAATGTTGATGAAAATTAAGAAATCATTGTGACCTTCTGTCGTTAGTTAATCTAATAATTATTTCAAGATCATTTATTACATCTCAACTGGTCAGTTTCAAGTAACAACTTATTTGCTAAAGTGGTCTATTAAATAAAGTACTTTAGAAACTTTAGGGTTCAGCTCAAAGCCTAATTTACGCCAAATTACTCAATTCTTAACTAGATGGTTTATAACTTTGGCCGTCTCGAGGACCTTGATCAATATTATAACGACTTTTAGTGTAGAGATAGGTGATTACGTCATTGAATTGTTTACTAAATATCCTTACATTAAATATTATATATCATGTTATATAGCCACATAGGTATCTGTATATCAAAGGGAACTTTAGTGTAACAGGACTCGAAATAATTTGAGAAATTTCAATATCGCTGCGGCCTTATGCAGTACTTGAGTGAGGCTCAAAGGCTTTTGTGGGACTGTCTAGCATATTAGTTTTCTGAATCTATACTTAATACTCCAACAAGTTCTGTTAAATCCAATATTTCGTTTTCGTGAGCGAATATTGCGATATAGTAAGTTTAGAAGATTATCCAACACTCGCTCAACTAAAGCAATAATGGACTAAGAAATAAGGGGAGTAAGGGATGGCGACAATTGGATTCTTATCCAGTCACCACACGGGGACACATTATTTATGATATTTTGGTACCCGTTTATTTATCTCATCTTTTTTTTGAATGATTATTAGACGACGTAAGAGGTAAGGAGTGGTAGGACCACACTGTCGACAGTTATCTGTCTACAGCCGCGGGCCGGTCCGTCCGGGGCAGTACCATGCTCTCGCAGAAAATCGACGTCCGAGTAGTAGCAATTTGTTACTGCGCTTCGTTCGGTGAGCGAGAGAGCCGGAAGCCCAACTTTCTGAGGGTGATTGCGTGTGGAGGGTTTTGGTGGTGCCCTTGGTATCACCGAGCCTCAATGCACGCATTCACACTCCCTTCGCTTTCTTCGTGGTAGGCAACGGCCTTGTAAAGGTCCATGAGTGACAGCAACGCTTTCCATCAGGTGTACTGTTTGCTCGTTTGCCACCGGTTGCAATAAAAAAAAAACGTAAGAATCATGGGCGATCCAAAAAGATATGGATGGATTGTGTGAATGAGTATATGCGTATAAAAGTAGTGAGTTCAGGTGTGACGGCCGACAGGTGCCTATGAAAGGTAAAAACATATTATGCTAACCCTACTTAGCGTGGGATGAGGGCAGGCAAGTAATGATCTTTTTTTTTAAGATTCAAACCGAGATTCTCGCGATCAGCAGTCACGTTTGAAGTAAAGACAAAAAGTAGAAAATAAAATTCCTACTCTGAAGAAAATTAGATTGAACACCGTAAGTTATTCAGATGCAAAGCGTTGCTAATGACGCCATAACTCACTCTTGATTTGTTTTGGCAAATTGTGAAACACGGAGCCCCACTGAACTACAAATTCTTACAAAGTTATTATAAAATTTTTACAGTAATACCCCGGACTTACGCGATAATTGGGGCTGAATCTTTTCGTATGGTAATGGAGTAAGAATGCAATTTAAACCCATGATGAATGGAACTAGCTTATTGGTACCACATTCTCATAGATAATCGACGTCGTAGTAGCGAGAATTTGGTACCGAGCTTCATTCGGGGAATGGGAACGGGCCCAAGACTATAGTACTTAAGCAGTGAGTTGCCTATACTGCTGGTATTACTCAAGTCTTAGTGCGTAGTAGCATGGTATTACTGAAGCCATCATTCACCATCAAGCAAGCTGCTTGCTGTACCACTAAAGGTAATAAAAAATACTTAAAACTCTCGAGATATATCAAAGATTATTCAATAACTTTAGCAGTAATCCAATTACAAAGTTTAACTTCCGTAACTGTCGCTACTGATATTTCGAGAGATTTAGGATATTCGTGATATTGAAATTGTATATTAAAGTATGAGATGTCGCAATGGAGCTTGGATTATATTAATAAAGATGTATAACATTGTTCAATGTTATAAATAAAATAACTTTATAAAAGCGAGTCGACTGTTGAATTATGAGAAACAAAGATTGAATAGTATCATTTGAATTGATTCTTGGAAAAAAGTATTCTATTCACGTCTTTTTTATTCGGATATATTTCCGAAAATAGAAATCGGATTTTTAAATATTCGTTATGAAGAATTGGCGGATATTATATTTTTTATATACTTAATAATATCTTTCTTCCTAAAGATAGAATTAATTGTAAAGAATATATGTATTTTTAGAGGGCTTTTCGCAAAGGAATAAAAATAGAATTTATCATTTGCCTTTTTTGCCCGTGGGTGTGGTAAAAGACTGCTATGTAATATGGGGGACGTCGGTCGAGGAGAGGGTACTCCTCAGAGGTATTCCGTCGGGCCGACCACTGACGACAAGGCACCCTGTACCGGTGGTCGGCCCAACGACGAAGGCGATGTGGTGGTGATGTCACGGGTGGGTTAGAGATGTGCGTGCTTACGCCCCTCTGTGGCCCCGGATGGAGCCGGGCGACGGGTGCGCCGACCGTAGCCCACTGTCAAAAAAAAAAAAAAAGTGGATATGTAATACGCACTTACTATAAGTCAGTGCTGTGTGGTAGCGGTTACGAATACTGCCAACCCTTGCAATACTCGTGGGTGTCGTAAAAAAAGACACAGAGCTTTACATTGACCTGAATCAAGTGTATCTGATGCCGTCTGGTTATCTTTGATATTTCAGAGGACGGTTGACGTAGGGCAGTAGTATGGAAGACAAGTAAGACATCGACTCCAAATATTTGGGATAAGAGTAACATGATGATGATGACTTTAGTTCGGTTATATCTGGGACAAGTGAACCAGCATTTGAAATGGGGATATTTATACGTTCAAGAATCTATATATTAATACTTGAAGCAAAAAATTGTTTCCCTTTTACGAAAATTACGTGGATGGATAAGTATGAAATTTGGCACCTGAGTTGAAGTATATAATGAGTAGAAGTGCATAAAATTAAAATTTCATATAATAATGAATTAATTTAATTTTAATTTATTTATTTAGACAACACCCTGCACGAAGGAAATAATCCTTGTATTGCGGGGGACTCTACAAACATGTAATTAACGGACACAAATTACATCCAGACTCAGAACAATAATTTGTGGATCGCACAAAGTGTTGTCCCGCGTGGGATTCGAACCCCCGACACTGGCGCTGTAGGTCGCTATCTTAACCACTACGCTTGTACACTTTTGTTTACAGTTAAAATCTCTGGTCGAACTGAACGTCAATCAACAATCAATAATTATGATGACAATGTCTAATAGAGATTTGTACTTATATATTAGTTATTAGTGAAATACAGTTTGCTCAATATACAATTATATATAGTAAAAATTAAAAGAAAATTGTGTAGCAAAAAATAATTTAATCGAATTATGGCCGAATTTCGACCACTAGGCGACCGCTAGTACATATTTAATGGGAGGGCAAGCAGTAATAGCCAAATTTTGAGAGTTTATCGGTCCAGTCTCCAGCCTGCAATGTTGGATAACAGAAAGGCGAGGAAGCCATAACCCGTTGTGTGTTTTCCCTCCGTCTCTTGGGTAGATCAGTGATATTTCTGTTTTAACATAAATGGCTGTCCTAACCATCAGTCCTGGAGCACTGATAGTCTTAGCAGAACCCTAATAGATTGAAGTCTCAAGCAGGATATCTCACTTCTTCGTCTTATCCTCATGGCTGAGGATCGTAACCACGTTGTGGGTCAGTGCTCCCCAATTACTTTGATTTGTATATATAAACTCCCTGGGAATGGACTCCACAATTATAGGCGATTAGGTGCCATTCTTTGTTCCTCCACGTGACCTACTAGTTTTAGTTGTTGCATGTCTTCAGATTCCCAGCGGGCAACGTATGCGAGGAAAGATAGGAATCTTTGGAGACATGTTTGGCAAGTTTCTATTTTGAACGCCTGAAGAATAGTTACATTAGGGCGACCCGTTGCTAGGGACACGAAAAAAGTATCGATACTTTTAGGTATCAAGTACTTGTCTTTCGATACCGATACTTTTGTACTCGATACTTTTACTCATGAGTACTTTTATATCGTATCCTATCGAACAAATTGTAGAAAGTATCCATGTTAAACTTGACCTTACGGCTCATGCTTATGGTAACGCCATCTGGTTAAAGCATAATGAACCTTCTAAAAAGTGGTTTGACATATTTTAATCCGAACACAGACGGACAAATTCCTAAAGCTCATCACGACCTAGATTCTAGGAAAAGTACTCAGTACTCGATACTTTGGAGTATCGATACTTTATTGAGTACGATACTTTCTTTTCGATACTACTCATGAGTACAGTATTGATACTTTCGTTTCGATATCATGTCCCTACCCGTTGCACATTAGATTCCAAGCATTTTACTCAAGCGCCATATTTCAAACGCATCTATTGTTGAACTTATTCGAGCTTTCAGGGACCGAGTTTTAGAGGCGTGTAGTAAAATTAAGACGACCAAGTTTATCCTCAATTTAATTTGCTGCACGGTTTTCCAAATTGTCCCCAGATTCAAAAACTGTTAGATCAAATCATCTATTGTGTTTAAGTTCCTTAAGGGCACTTTATTCATTATCATTTCAATTCATACACGTCCCACTGTAGGACTTAAACCTTCTCCACAATAACAGAGCAATTTACCTATTAAATCATACTGGTCAGTATATGGTTTTCTTTCAAGTTTGGCTCCTGTTACTAAATGTTATATGCATATATATAATACTTTAGTTGACTTTTACGCCACCCACGGACAAAAGAGGGGTGGTGAATTATATTCTTATGCCATCACCATACGAAAAGGCCACTAATCATCAGCATCATTTGGGCTCATATACGTCCCACTGCTGAGCTCGAGCCTCCTCCATAATAGCAGGTAAATTGACCTTATCATATCATGCTGGTCAGGCTGGTTGGTATAGGGTTTTGTTTCGAGTTTATCATCTCTTGCATATGCGTAATATATCCCTTAGTCGTCTTTTACGACACCCACGGGTATTCACCACTCCCTATCATGCCCGTGTATGTCGTAAACGACGACTAAAGGAAAGAATATGCATTTAACATCTGTGAAAGAGAAGGAAAACTCGAAATAAAATCATATTCTAATACGTTTAACCGGCCTGATAAAGGTAGATCAATTCCCCTCCTACTGTGAAGGAGGCTTGAGCCGAGTAGTAGGACTAGAGATTGCAAACCGGGCCCGGCCCGGTCACCGGACTCAGTAAGTAAACCGCGGTGCGGGAGTGCCAACTTTATATCTGCAGTAAGTTCCGAACCAGGTTAGGTGACAAAACTATCAATATGATTTGTTTTTTAAGATCATTCTTTCAGACTGAAAAATTATTGTTTTGCTTTATACAAGTTAGAATATACTTTTTGTTTTGTTGTATTATACTTATAAAGCCTACGTAACGCAACCAATTTTACGTTATATTTTGTTAGTTAAGACTATACAAGTTTGATTGTTTACAGTTACAATACAGCCTAGCCTATAAGATTTCGCTATCTGCTCAATTACTAATAGTAACACTCACTAGTCTTAATAACCTAAGTTTAAGAAGAACATGATACTTTACTTTTAGGAAATAAGAATTTGTTTTGTTTATACCAAAGCTACCAAAGTTTATCTATCTGTTCTTATGTAAGTTGATATAACACGTTTAGTACTTTAAGCTGCGTTATTAGTTTCTTAGTATAATACTATGATTTCAAATAGATACTATAAAGAGTAAAGATAAAGACTTGCTTGTTTAAACTTATAAAAATGTACAATTAATGTTACTTTGCCGTCCATAAGTAAAAATAATCAATTATGTATTAAGTGTGATTTGAGACTTGAGTAAGACTGATTATTGTGATAACTGTTCATAAGCCAGTTTGAAATAAATATTAACCTTGAATTCAACTTAACATTGTCTTTTTTCATTCTTATATAGAAAATTGTCATAAAATACTTTGAAGGTTTCATCACTAACACAACCCGGCTGGGTTGGCCACGAATGCAACCGGGTCCGGCCGGCTTGAGAAATATCATCATCATCTCAGCCCATATACGTCCCACTATTGGGCTCGAGCCTCCTCCATAATGGAAGGTAATTGACCTACTATACCATGCTGGTCAGACGTGTTGATATAGGGTTTTATTTCAAGTTTTCCTTCTCTTGCATATATGTTGTATGCGTTTTATATCCCTTAGTCGTCTCGTATGATCACCCACGGGTAAGATAGGGGGAGGTGCATTGTATTCTTACTCCGTCACCACATGGAAATTTGAGAAATATACCGAGTTGCAATCTCTAAGTGGAACGTATATGAGCTGAGATTACGACAGATAGTTTAAAAATACGTTGTGTATAATTAATAAGATGTTAGATACATTATGTTTAAATACATTCATTTGTAAGACGAACTTTATAGTGATAAATTGTTGCTCCAAAGAGACCAATTTCAAACACTGATTGGTCAGGGACTTGTGTTTAGTCAAGTAAATCGAATTTGATAGATAAATTTGTATGAGGTTCGAAGTCCTATCTAATGAGAAAAGTTTTGGGAACGAAATTTGATTTACTATCATGTATTTCTCAGTATTAAAGTATTAGTTTTGTTTTTAATTTAAAGTTAAATAACCAGCTGATTTTGAATAGTATCGTGAATAAATTTATAAAGTAATTTAATGCATAATACAAATAAAATGCACTAAATAAGTGAGTCTAAACTAAATTTCTTAATAAAATGACGTCCAATATCATTATTTTTATATAAATTATTTACCAAAACTTCGAAGTAACATCAAATTACGTTTAGCGAATATTTTCACTGCGGTGTAAACGACGTTACATATTTTTAACCCCCGACGCAGAAAGAGGGGTGTAATTAAGTTTGATGTCGGTTTCGTCTGGCTGTGTGTGTCTGTGTGCGTGTGTGGCATCATAACACTCAGACGGATGGACTGATTTCGATGTGTTTTTTTCTTTTGAATGCCAGTTTCCTTGCGGTGGTTCTTAGCTATGTTTGGTTAATATTGGTCCAGCAGTGTAAGAGTATCAGCTCTTTTCCATGGAGTATGATAACTCGATTAAGTGCTTCACACGTGTCAGTATAATCGTTAAATGATAATGAATTGATAATTCCTGTTGAAGAGAACGTAAGGTAAGAGCACCGGTAGTTGACCATGTACCAGTAGTTGACCACTAGCGCGCATAAACCGATAAAATAATTAATTACGCCGTGTTTTTAAACTAGTTCTATATTAAATAGTTGATGCTGCTATATAATCATCGAATCATGTAAATTACACACGCTAATTTTGTAATATTTCAAATATCCTCCAATTGTTTTTCAAGTAACGCACTCTCAACGTATTATTTGATTTTTCTTAACTTTTTAAATAAAACTACTTTACGGATTTTATCGCGTTTGTATTTGATTTTTGATTACCCGACGTTTCGAACACTTTACAGCGTTCATGGTCACGGGTGGACTAAGATGTCTCACGTCCAACAAGTCATCGTTACTGCAGAAAATTTATAATTATCTACCCGATACAGAAATTAGTTATTAAATATTGACCCACATTTTGATACAAAATTTATTGCCAGTGTAAGAAGAAAATGATTCTATATGAAAAAATTATATTGTTTATGGTTAGTATTAATTAAACATTAAAATTAATAGTAATTATATTTAAAAACTAACTAATAATCTAGTATACTACCACCGGATCGGAACACGGTTACACTGAGAAAGATCCGGCAAGAAAACTCAGGTAACATGATGCTAAATTAAAGTTAATTTTGAAGGCGGCTTACTTTATGTTACTAAAAGGTTTTAATTTATAAAATTATCTTTAGTTATTATTATTGTCGGTCAAATCTACACAATATGAGCTCACGGTGTCTTGCAGTCTTGTGGTGGTCTTTTTGGATTTGTTTTTAATAATATTTATAACAGGATCCCAGCTTGATGGTAACACCCACCCATCCTCTCTATTGAAATTTTTGTATTTTTTAATCTCAATAGCCTCGCGTACCATTCTAGGCAGGTATCGGTGTTCTTTTGCGAGGATTTGTGGTTTATCAAACCTGATGTTATGGTGGGCGCGGTCCTGACTATGTTCACAGACTGCAGACCTAGTGTCCCGGCGGTGCTTCACATCGGCTATGTGTTCTTTGATCCGAGTTCTTATGGATCTCTTTGTTTGTCCAATGTAAGAGAGACCACAGTCACAGTCAAGTTTATATACTCCTGCATCTTGTAAAGGGATCTGGCACTTGACAGGTGGTAAGAATTGGCTAATCCTCTTCAGTGGCTTAAAATAAGTTTTAATGGAAGAGCGTTTCAGGATGTAGCCAATCTTGTCAGTGACTCCTTTGACATAAGGTAGTATTGCAGGAAGGCGCTCAACTGTGGGTGGTTTCACTCGGTCTCTGCGACGGGGGCGAGGAACTGGCAGCTTGTTTGCACGTAGCACCTGCTTGACATGCTGCAGCTCCCCAGCCAGGTGTTCATCGTCACAGATTCCTCGTGCTCTCTGCAACAAAGATTTACACACGGTAGCTAACTGTGAAGGGGGATGATGCGAATCACCGTTCAAGTATCTGTCTGTATGTGTTGCCTTACGATACACTGTATGACTCAGGTGTTATTAGGGTTACGTATAACCAAAATGTCTAAGAAGACTAAAGAGTTATTTGACTCCAGTTCCATAGTGAATTGAATTTTTGGATTAATGGAGTTAAGATGATTTGTATGATGGTACGTACGTACGTACGTAGATGACACTTTCACAATATTACCCACAGACAAAATAACCATATTCCTAAACCATTAATCCAAAAATTCAATTCACTATGGAACTGGAGCCAAATAACTCTTTAGCCTTCTTAGACATTTTGGTTATACGTAACCCTAATAACACCTTGAGTCATACAGTGTATCGTAAGGCAACACATACAGACAGATACTTGAACGGTGATTCTCATCATCCTTCTTCACAGTTAGCTGCCGTGTGTAAATCTTTGTTGCAGAGAGCACGAGGAATCTGTGACGATGAACACCTGGCTGGGGAGCTGCAGCATGTCAAGCAGGTGCTACGTGCAAACAAGCTGCCAGTTCCTCGCCCCCGTCGCAGAGACCGAGTGAAACCACCCACAGTTGAGCGCCTTCCTGCAATACTACCTTATGTCAAAGGAGTCACTGACAAGATTGGCTACATCCTGAAACGCTCTTCCATTAAAACTTATTTTAAGCCACTGAAAAGGATTAGCCAATTCTTACCACCTGTCAAGTGCCAGATTCCTTTACAAGATGCAGGAGTATATAAATTTGACTGTGACTGTGGTCTCTCTTACATTGGACAAACAAAGAGATCCATAAGAACTCGGATCAAAGAACACATAGCCGATGTGAAGCACCGCCGGGACACTAGGTCTGCAGTCTGTAAACATAGTCAGGACCGCGCCCACCATAACATCAGGTTTGATAAACCACAAATCCTCGCAAAAGAACACTGATACCTGCCTAGAATGGTACGCGAGGCTATTGAGATTAAAAAACACAAAATTTCAATAGAGAGGATGGCTGGGTGTTACCATCAAGCTGGGATCCTGTTATTAACATTATTAAAAACAAATCCAAAAAGACCACCACAAGACTGCAAGACACCGTGAGCTCATATTGTGTAGATTTGACCGACAATAATAATAACTAAAGATAATTTTATAAATTAAAACCTTTTAGTAACATAAAGTAAGCCGCCTTCAAAATTAATTTAGCATCATGTTACCTGAGTTTTCTTGCCGGATCTTTCTCAGTGTAACCGTGTTCCGATCCGGTGGTAGTATACTAGATTATTAGTTAGTTTTAAATATAATTACTATTAATTTTAATGTTTAATTAATACTAACCATAAACAATATAATTTTTTCATATAGAATCATTTTCTTCTTACACTGGCAATAAATTTTGTATCAAAATGTGGGTCAATATTTAATAACTAATTTCTGTATCGGGTAGATAATTATAAATTTTCTGCAGTAACGATGACTTGTTGGACGTGAGACATCTTAGTCCACCCGTGACCATGAACGCTGTAAAGTGTTCGAAACGTCGGGTAATCAAAAATCAAATACAAACGTGATAAAATCCGTAAAGTAGTTTTATTTAAAATGTATAATACTCGCGTAAACATCAGAAATCATTTCTTAACTTTTTTTTTAATAGTTGCAAAATTTTAAAGTGTGAAATTAATAATTTTGTTGATAGTAAATATTTTATATTTTTTTTATATGTTTAGGATTAATTAAGGTAACGTTGTATTTGAAATATGAAAAAAAATATTTGCAAAATCAATATGTAGTCATATATGGTTGCCACTCAAAAACCCTTCTTCCCTAGCAGTTAATGGTTCATCTAGCGATGTGGTCTTCTATCTCGCAGAGCAATTCCCAGCATATTCCTCTCTATACAACACGTTGAATAACTTTGAATTTGGTTATGAAAGCTACGTTTAGAGATCTCGTTTCCGTACTATAAGTCATCACTGGTAACACATATTGGTCGTAAGCCTGTGCTTTCAGATAATAAAGTGTGATGGACGTGAGGATTCTGTTAAGTTTCTCGAACGCTACCCTGAGTTGCATTCTTCGCCTGACCACTTTCTTGAAATTGAATCTACCTAACTGGACTGTTTATCCTCGGTAAACATAATCATCGATAACTTTGAGAGTCGCATTGCCAGCTAGGGCCGGTACAGAAATGATATGTGCATTTGATATGACTTTCGTCTAGTTCATTCATAACCACTGGTTGAAAGATCGTCCATGAATTCTGCCATAACTACAATATCGTCTGCAAATCGTAGGTGATTGATGTATTCGTTGTTCGTGTTTAGTCCGATCCCGTGCAGAATTGGTCTATAGCACAACATGTTTGCATTATGCCTTTTCGGAAGCCGATTTGTTCGGCGACTTGTATAATTAATTTTTGTAATAGTAATTAATTCCGAAAACAACATGTAGCTGTCCTTCAAGAGTGAGATAAGACTGTAGTTCTTCTTGAAGAACACAGCACCACCCTTCTACTCGTCTACGACTCTGGAACATCGCTCTCGAGACCAACGGAAATTAATAGCTCCTAAAAGGGCTTTCGGTCGGTTTCCCACTTGCCTTCAGAAATTCTGCCGTAATTCCGTCATCTCCCGGTGCCTTACCGTGTTTTATTTGTTTAAGATCCATGCTGATATTGTACAAGCTGATGTCCGGGATATCTTTGCTGTGGTGCCGAATTAGCTTGAGTCAGGAGTAAGTGTGAAAAAGTCAGATAATCACACTAACCTAAATGTAACACTGTGAGTTTGAAACCGCCCCTAAGAGAGAATGCAGAATTTGTTACACTTAAGCAAAAAAATATGCTGGTCAAAGCCGTGAAAAAAAAAACACAGCCGTAATCTCATCCATGAAAGCAAATGGTCAACTGTGAAAATAATTATCCCTGGAATACAGTAATTCCTCACATTAAGGAGCCAAAAAGACCAGTAGGTATAACCAGAAATGTGTTTGATGTTCCAGAGATACATTCCTTTACATAGCTTTATTTTTATTCTATTATTCTTTTATTTAATTTTTAATTAGCTGTGTATCTTCCTATTAAGTATTATACTTTATTTTAAATAATACACTAAGTGATTGTAATTTATTTCTTATTTAAAATAATCTCAAACATCAGGGTGGTCAATTACTGGTGCCAAATATGGTCAACTACTAGATTTTCATGTTTGCTAAATGGTCAACTACTGATTCATCAATAGTAGATATTATTTAATTTTTTTTATTTCATTCTATCATTGTATAAGCAAAATCTTTTTTATTATTTTTATTTTTTGTGGGGCTATGTTAAGGACAGAGTCTATATGGAGCCAATCGAATCGATTGCAGCCTTAAAACTCAAAATCCGTGATGTGATTAACGAAATAGACCCGCCATTTTGCCAAAAAGTGATTAAAAACTTTGATGAAAGAATCGACATTTCTCAGCGTGGTCGTGGTAGATATTTGCCAGATATAATTTTTCATTTATAATTGCCGAACTTTCTCTTCGTAATACAATAAAAATTTGAATCATCTTCATCTAAATTTCTTGTTTTATTTTGTTTTAGAAAACAAAGTTCTTGTTGAAAAACCCTTTATAATGTCATTTTAAAACTGCCGCAGAGTTCAGAAAAAAAAAACACTATTTGGATTGGAATGAAAATTAAGATTTAGCAATAAAAAACGAAATTCAACGTCCTTAAATGGTCCACTACCGGTGAGAAAATCTATTATCAAAATGTCTATTCTAAAGAGAAATACGAATATCATAAAAACATACTGAGGTAAGTTGAGCGACCATCCGTGTGAAATACCATAAAACAAGTAATTTATATCCCAACTTTGATATACTTATCATAACAACTAACCTTTACTATTATACTAAAATCCAACCTTGATAATCTGTCACGGCTTTATCTCTTTATAGAAATACGAACAAAGGTCGAGAGGGATCTTATTAAAATTGTCTGGGACACTAAGCCATAATTAAGTCGTTCACTTTGTAAATACAGTTTAGGAACTTTGTACTTTAAGCTAATAGTTATAAGTGTAAAATTTACTTAAACTGGAATAAAAAGAAACTACAACCTTATGACATATCTGAATTAGTTTTTTTGTAATCAAATTTTCTTTTAGATTGTATTGAGTTTGTTTACAAATTTCCATTGGTTTATTTAACTGTCGGCAGCATCAGGAACTGGGACGCGGTCGCAGCCTTCTGCGAGGCAGTGATCTCGCAGAAGGAGGCGTGGATCGCCTGCGCGAGGAGCGCAGCCTCGATGAGGCGATCCGCCGCCGGCGACTGGGGCGGCGGAGGCGCGAGTACTTGTGCCTCATGCCGCCCTAGCCGAGATCGCGGGTGACGTGACCGGGGATTAGTCCGTCACCTGCCAAGAGGCCGATCGCACGAGGAAAGACCGACGTCCTCCCCGAGGGGAGGACGTCGGTCGATGGCAGGGCCCGAGGGGGGGACGTCGGTCGATGGGAAGAAGGTACCCAAAATAGGGGGTATTCCGTCGGGCCGACCACTGATGACAAGTAACTCTGCTCCGGTGGTCGGCCCAACGACGAAGGCGACGTGCACGTGGGTTGGTTGCGGGTGTGCGTGCTTATGCCCCTCGGTCGCCCCGGACGGAGTGGGGCGAGGAGCGCGCCGACCGCAACCCACCCCTAAAAAGAAAAAAAAAATGTTTATTTAACTAGTTTACAACTCAATTACACATTTCAGAGGGTTCTAACAAATCAAACAAATCTAATAAAATCAACACCAACAAATCTAATAAAATTGAATAATCTGAGTTATTTTATCATAAATCATTTATTATTTAATTTCAGAACTAGAGAAATGTGTACTGTAACAAAAAAAGACACCATGAAAATTAAAACTATTCAATTTAAAACCTTTCAAACCTTGTAAACACACGGCTGAGGGAGTATTGCAGATAACAAGTACGCAAGAGAAGCAAAACTCGAACTAAAATCTCGAAACTCGAACTCGAACCAATCCGTCTGTTCAGCGTGGTATAGTAGGTCAATTTCCCTACCACTTTAGAGGAGGTTGAGCCCAGCAGTGGAACATATATAAGCTGTGATATTATGTGAGCAAGCGAAGGGGTGGTGAATTGTATTCTTACTCCGTTACCACATAGAAAGGAATACCTATATATTTGACAACTTTCGAGGACTCCATACACTGATGACAAGTAACCCTGCTCCGGTGGTCGGCCCAACGACGAAGGCGACGTGGTGTTCGCGTGGGTTGCAGGTGTGCGTGCTTACGCCCCTCTGTCGCCCCGGACGGAGTGGTGCGAGAAGTGCGCCAACCGCAGCCCACCCCAAAAAAAAAAAAAAGGACTCCATAGTGACCGGTATGTGTACTACGATATGGTAACAAAAAAAACCGAATTCAAAACTAATGAAGTCGAAGTAAACGGAATACTTGTTACTTTAATTATGTATATGCGTACTTTGCCTCCCGAGTCACAAGCGATAGCTTAGTTTGGGAGTCAGCATGATGAAAAATTATTTAAGTACTTGTAATTGTAAAACTCGTCACTTATAATTAATCGGAAATGTGTTATTTAATACTCTATATTTTTTTTTTTTTTTTTTTTTATTGCCAACGGTGGCAAACGAGCATGCAGCACACCTGATGGTAAGTGAAACTGCTGCACATGGACCTTTGCAATACCAGGGGCACAGCCAGGCCGCTGCCTACCGTGAAGGAAATACTCGAATTTGTATTTGCATGCTGTTTTATAAAATAAATATTATTATTGATTGACTGCACAGATGGCGTAGTGGTTAATGCTAGTGACCTACAGCGCCAGTGTCGGGGGTTCGAATCCCACGCAGGACAACACTTTGTGCGATCCACAAATTGTTGTTCTGAGTCTGGATGTAATTTGTGTCCGTTAATTATATGTGTATGTATTTCTCGCGGAAACGCAATGAGTTTCAAAAATTAAAAAAACTGTACGAATGGCGGCGATGTGGTTCGCGACACGTCACGTCTCGTTTCCGTCGGGGGCGAAAAGTGGCCCACAGAGAACCGCTCTGCTACGCTGAATATGTCAAAAGATCGTAGCAGGTGGAGGGCAGTGGACTCTGCCTACCCCTATGGGAAAAAGGCGTGAATATATAAAAAAAAAAAAAAAAAAAAAAAAAATATTATTATTATTATTACTTGTTATTGAAGATAACTCAAAAAAACATGGTTGTCTGTAAAGTCAGTTTACGGACGATAGTTTAACGTGACAACGTCCTAACAAAACATTGATGAAATGACTGCATACTTATATGAATAAAATTGAATCAGCGTAACGGGACAATGAGCGTAACGGGACACTTTTTCAGGCACGCAGCCAGCGTTAATCGATTTATTAGATGTTGTCACGTTAAAACTGCTGGTCAGATATTGATAAAAAAATGGGACCACAGGGGAAGCACTAGAGTTCAAATAAAAAAGAATAATCAAAATCGATTCATAGATAAAAATAATAAGATAATACACACATATAAAATACAGTGGAATTGAGAACCTCGTCTTTTTTATGAAGTCGATTAAGAAATTAATAATTAAAAAAAAAAAGTCAAAATGAAAAAGTAAATATAAAAATAATTAATAGTCCGTGTGGTGACGGAGTAAGAATACAATTCACCACTCCCTATCTTGCCCGCGGATGTCGTAAAAGACGACTAAGGGATATAATACGCATATAACATCAATGCAAGAGAAGGCAAACTTGAAACAAAACCCTATACCAGCCTGTCTGTCCAGCATAATATAATAAGATCAATTTCCCTCCTATTGTGGAGGAAGCTCGAGCCCAGCAGTGGGACGTATATGAGCCGAAATATTTGAAATAAAAGTTTAAATAGAATTTTATTGTAAAAAAAGCGTGGCGTGCTTGTATCTTATAAATATTTTATTGACAGATATAAGCAGAAGAATTTATCATTTCGATAATATCTTAAAAAGCACACCTTTCTCCTTTTACAATAAAATTCATTTTAAACTGTTATTTATTTTTCATATTTTAATTGGAAATGAATATTTTATTTGGAAAAGCTTGGTCACGACGCCAAGAACGGGACGGTCTCCCGAGTCGGCCTCGGCCTACAGGCCCATCGTGCTGCTCGGTGATGCGGGCAAGCTGCTGGAGAGGGTGTTGGCTGCCCGCATCGAGCGGCACTTCGTCGGGGTTGGGCCCGATCTGTCGGACGCCCAGTTTGGTTTTCGGAGGGGGCGTTCGACGATCGCGGCCCTGCTGCGCCTGAAGGCCGTGGTAGCGGCCGTCACCGGCGGAGGAGTCCTGTTGGCGGTGTCCCTGGACATTGCCAACGCCTTCAACAGTCTGCCATTCAGCTGCATCAGGGAGGGGCTGAGGCTGAGGGCCATACGGGGTTACCGCAAGGTGGCGACGGAGGCAGCGTGCCTCCTGGCCGGAACTCCCCCGTGGGACCTGGAGGCGGAGATGCTCGCCGACATTTATCGGCGGGTGTCGGAGACGCGCGCCCGCGGCGGCATGGTCTCCATCAAAGAGATCACCGCCTGGCAGGTCGACGCCCGCCGAGAAGTCATTGCCCGTTGGGCAGTCCGGCTGGAGAGTCCTCGATACGGTGTCAGGACCGTCGAGGCCCTCCGGCCGGTGCTGATGGAGTGGTTGGAGCGGACGCACGGGGTGCTTTCCTTCCGACTGGTGCAGGTGCTGACGTGGCACGGTTGCTTCGGGAAGTACCTGCACAAAATTGTCAGGAGGGAGAGCACACCGTCCTGCCACCACTGCAGTTGCGACGAGGACACGGCGCAGCACACGCTCGAGGAGTGTGCTGCATGGGAGGGGGATCGCCGTGAACTCGTCGCAATTATCGGTGCCGACCTGGCGCTGCCGACCATTGCCAGGGAGATGCTCGACAGCGTCAGGAACTGGGACGCGGTCGCCGCCTTCTGTGAGGCCGTAATCTCACGGAAGGAGGCGGCGGATCTTGTGCGAGTAGAGCTCCTATTCGGTGACATGTTCCGCCGCCGGCGACTCGGGCGGCGCAGGTGCAAGTATCTGCGCCTAATGCCGCCCTAGCCGAGGCCGTGGGTGATTAGACCGGGGAATTGTCCGTCACCCGCGGTGAGGCTGATCGCGCGATGGTGACCGACGTGCTAGGACGTCAAGAGGTGAAGTTACCCGAAAGGGTATTCCGTCAGGCTGACCACTGACGACAAGTCACATCTGCTCCAGTGGTCGGCCCAACAACGAGGTGACGTGGGTACGGGTGGGTTACGACGCCAAGACACTACCGGATATCAGATACTAAAAAATCCTGAAAATGCTAATAAGTATAACGGGAGTAACTGTTTCAAATATTAAATTGTCATCGGTCCTCAACAACTATGCCAAATTTTGAATCAATCCGATGTTTTGAAGTAGATCAAAATCATGTTGAAAATTTCACTTATACAGGCACATACTAACATACGTATGAAACTAATAAAAGCGTATTAAAAAGAAATGGAACTCATATACGTCCAACTGTTGGGCTCAAGCCTCCGCCACAATAGGAGGGAAATTGACCTTATGATAACATGCTGGTCAGAGGTTTATTAGGTTTTATTTCCTGTTTTCCTTCTCTAAAAAGAAATGGAATATCCGTATTTAAATCTGCATCTGATGCCGTCCTAGCAGAGGTAGTGGTCTGGACCGGGGAATAGTCCGCCACCCGCAGGAAGGCGGTACTAGTATTTGGTCCAATAAAAAAGGGGAGGGAATGCGGTGGGTTTATGGGACCGTGCGGGACCCTTTCGACATACCGAATGTAACGAAGGGAATGCATCAAGACCATAGCCCCATAAAGCCATATTAAAATCTATTTAAGTTCAAAATTACCTTTCATCATAGCCTATATAATATGTCCCACTGTTGGGCTCAGGTCTCCTCCATAATGGGTGGGTTATTGACCTATTATTCCACGCTGGTCAGACGTGTTGGAATAGAGTTTTCTTTCAAATTTTCCTTCTCTTGCACATATGTTATATGCTTATTACATCCCTTAGTCGTCTTTTACGACATCCAGGGACAAGATGGTGTGGGTGAATTGTATTCTTACTCCGTCACCACACAGAATAAACCTTTAAATTACCTTTAGTTACACTTAATTTTAATTACTCTTATTTTTCTCTTATTTATTAGATATAATATCTACTATTCTTTAGATCAAAGTCAGACAAATATTATGTTATTTCACGCTGGCGTACATCATAGATATTGGATAAAGCTACCGATATTGGCAAAACTAATAAAATCAATTTACCGCCGTCAATATCTCCTATGATTGCTTTTTATACGGACATTCCAACGTAGGGGAGGAAATATTTGTCGCGTGTAACACTTCTACTACACAATTTGTGTTTCAACATTATTTAGTTAACTATTTTTATGTATGTCATACCTTCTCTAGGTGGACATAAAAGCATAGTAAAAGGCACAGGAAACTGTTGGATGCAGGTGAGACAGGACTTGTCGTTGCTGAGCATCACATCAAATATGCTCTACAGCGACAGGTGCTGGTCGTCGATGACCTCTTTCTGCGAGGAGGTCATCGCTCGGAAGGAGGCCGCGGAGCGGGAACGCGAGGCACTTGCGTCCGCTAATTCGCTCCGTAGGCGGCGACCAGGGAGAAGGAGGCGCCGATACGCGCATCTCCTCCCACCGCCTTGAACGACGACAGGACGTGGCCCGACGGCCTTGCGTAGGAGTGCCAGGGATCGAATGTCACTAGACGATCTCTCCGGCACTCCGCAAGAGCGCGGAAGGGACCGCTGTTGGTTTTAGTGGGTATTCCGATTGCATAGGTGACCGGCGAGTCCCACACACCCCCCTCGTCTGTTACCGGCGGGGGGCAGTGCGTAAATTGCACTTCCACAGCGTTAGCAAAAAAAAAAAAAAAGGTGAGACAGGACTGTTCTAAGTGGCCTATAGCCAGTGGTCGTATACGGGCGAATGGGTCGATGAATGGCCAAATTGATAATTATGCTCAGCGTTCATGGTCACGGGACTCACGGGCGGACTAATGAACGCTGCAAAGTGTTCGAAACGTTGGGCAATCAAAAGTCAAATGCAAACGCGATAAAATCCGTAAAGTAGTTTTATTCACAATGTGTAATACTCG
Source organism: Lymantria dispar (assembly GCA_032191425.1). Taxonomy (NCBI): domain Eukaryota; kingdom Metazoa; phylum Arthropoda; class Insecta; order Lepidoptera; family Erebidae; genus Lymantria; species Lymantria dispar. Next base: position 2,922,815 of record CM063449.1, read on the forward strand.
CGTAAACAACAAAAGTCTTTATTATTGATCATGATTAAACGAAGTAATTACGCTCTTAGGTGAAGCAAAATAAAAAAAAAAGCTACAAGAGAAAGAATTCAAGTTACAGTAAACGCAGACGGCAGTGTAGATGCTGCCGAAGACAAGTTATTAGTAAATTATCCAAACAGTGATAAAGTAATCTTCAAAACGGCTGGACCGATTTTGATAATATTTTACTAACAAGTAGCTGTCTATATAAGGAGTAACTTAGGCTAAATTTTATCCCGGTATACCCACGGGAACGGGAATTATATGGGTAACGCGATTGAAACTGAAGCGAAGAGAGGGCGGGTTGCTAGAATGCGCATAATATCCCTTAGTCGTCTTTTACGACACCCACGAACAAGAGTGGGTATGTATTACCATTCAGATAATCTTACTCCGTCGTAACATGGAAGACATTACTTTTTATATTTATATAATAAATAATACTTCAAAGATAAAAACAGCTGGTTACATAAGAAAATATTTTAACAGATCGCGGAAATCATTGGGTCACTCGGAGATCTCGTTAAAGTAATCCCAAAAGGTCTTTTATTTTATAAACGTTTCTATTGGTACCCACACGTCGTTCACATAATTTATTGAACCATTCGACTAGATAATATCGTTATTATATACGTAAAGCCTATCTATCCTTAATGCATATAGCATTAGGGGTGGAGTACATATTCAGTCGACAGGATTCAGAGCAAGATGATGATGACACAATAGGGAACAAAGGGGGAAACAAAAACATCAAAAAATTCCTTCACGTCATTTCAATCGATAATGTACCCGTGTGTTAACGGAGTAAGAATACAATTCACCACTCCCTCTCTTACCCGTGGGTCTCGTAAAAGACGACTAAGGGATATAATACGCATATGACATCTATGTAAGAGAAGGAAAACTGGCAACAAAACCCTATATCAACCTGTCTGACCAGCATGGCATAGTAAGGTCCATTTCCCTCCTATTGTGGAGGAGGCTCGAGCCCAGCCTTGGAACGTATATGAGCCGAAATGATGATGAATCTCTTTGCCCAGAAGGCTAGCAGCATTACCATGTTGAACGGCAATGCAAATTTTTGTGCAAAATCCAGTCTTCTGGTCACTTTTAACATCAATTAGTCTCTTCGTAATCTTTTTGAAGAGACTACAAGTATTTTGGCTCCACGACCCGAGCGTTTTCACCTCGTGTGGATCGAAAATTACCAACAAGGTTATTGAATTTTCACCCCTTGAGGATCTCTGCAAAAGCAGGAATGTCAGCTGTCATTTATGGTAAAGTTTTCTTTCTTCTTTCTTTCATTTATGGTAAAGTGATAACACCCTGAATTTTATCTATTTTATATTGTTTTTTTGTGAAATCGTGGTCCTCTTGGGTAATAAGCGAGGTACATGTACATATACATATATACATATATTATAAGCCAAATTTCACACTGAGCAATCTCTGTAATCAAATTACACAAAAATATATCAGAATTTTATTTTCGAATATTATGTGAAGATATTATATTCAAATTTGTTATAAAACACAATAATTGAGAATATTTCCAAGCAATTTGTTATAAAACACAATAATTGGTCGCTTGTTTCCCTAAAAATACCGACGTTAGACGCTCCTGGACATTTTGTGAATAAAAAAAATATTATCCTTTTAATAGAATAAATTTTGTCGTAAATTCGAGATGTAAGATAATACAATTATGTTCAAATATTTACAAGAAAAGTCTTGAAAATACTTGTTTTAGAAAGCAAATGTATTGTAATGTAAAAAATATATATTATGAAGTATAACATGTCTGACCAACACGGTATAGTAGGTCAATTTCCCTCGTATTGTGGAGGAGGCTCGAGCCCAGCGGTGGGACGTGTATAAGACAAGACTTAAATATCAAACTAAATATCACTAGACTTCAGCAGTTACGGAGTAAAAATATAATTTTCATCACCCCTAAATTTCCGATAGGTGATCGTAAAAGCAATGCAAGTTGTAAATAATATATAAATAATGAGCGGACGGTGATCGTGTGACTATGACCATGAACACTGCAAAGGATTCGAAACGTCGGACAATTAAAAATGAAGTACAAAGGCGATAAAATCCGTAGTTTTATTTACAACTAGCAACCGCCCTCGCTTCGCTGCGCTTTCAGTCGCCTTACCCGCTCAGTTCCCGTTTCCATGAGAATACTGGGATAAAGTATAGCCTACTATACTATTTCCATTTCTTTATTTTCTCGATGACAGTTCTAATTTGATAGTTGTAGTGTTGTGACCAAATAAGTAATGATATCGATCGCATATATGTTTTGAACAAAGACAAATTCAACAAAAACATTCAAATATATTTTTTCAAGCTGGGAACACTCAATGACCCACCGCCATTTTGTATTTGTTTTAATCTGTCACTCGCAACAAGACGGTCGTGCTATATGGTCACTACATTTCTGTTCGCTGAGTTTTTTCACATTATCCATACGTTACGTTGTGTATTTTGTGTTCCTCCGTGTTGATTGCTGCCCAGCTGTCAAATATCAAAATGCCTAAAGAATCTGTTCTGAAAAGTCAGGCGAGAGAACTGCTGATCAAGGTTCGTAATTACTTTGAAGCAGAATATCAAAATGGTGGCCCGCTATTACCACTGTCGCAAGTGCGAGAGCGTGTTGCGGCCGCATTAGGAATTAGTGAACCTACTGTTTCAAAAATTACTACCGAAGCTTACGGTACAAGCGGCATGCAAGCAAATAAGCTTCGTACGCCGAAGAAGAAACGCCAACCACGTCGTGTGACATCGGTTGACAACTTCGACGCTGACGCTATTCGTCGTCATATATATGACTATTACTTGCGCAAAGAAATTCCAACACTTAAAAAACTTGTTGTTTCTTTACGTGAACGTGGTTTGTTCCATGGCCAAAAATCGTCATTAAGCTTAGTTTTGAAAGAAATTGGATTTTCTTATAAAAAATCGGACAAACGTAAAATATTGATGGAGCGTCACAACGTTGCTATGGCTCGCTGCGAATTTTTGAGCGAAGTCAAAAAGATATCAGATTGGTCAAATGTTATTTTCACTGACGAGACTTGGTTAAATGCAAACCACACAGTATCGAAGAACTGGACTGACGACACCGCCGCTTCCACTAGTTCAGTGCCAATGAAAAAAGGTGAACGCCTTATCATATGCCATGCAGGGTCTACGAAAGGATTCGTGTCAGATGCTTTACTGGCCTTTAAATCCAAGAAAACACTGGACTACCACGAAGAAATGAACGCGGAGATTTACGAAGGATGGTTCAAAGAAATGGTGCAATCTCTGGAAGAACCGTCGATAATTATTATGGACAACGCTACATATTACTCTAGACAAATTGATAAAATGCCGACGCAGGCCAATAAAAAACAACAGATAATTGACTGGCTCAAACGTCATGGCGAAAATGTGGATGATACTTTATTAAAAGTACAATTAGTGAATATTTTAAAATCTAAAAAAGCCTCCCTAAAAGATATATTACCGACGAAATAGCTGCCGAATGTGGTCATTGGGTTTTTTTACTTCTACCGTATCAATGCCAGTACAATGCTATAGAACTAATATGGGCACAAATCAAAGGACACGCCGCTCGAAACAATCCCCCTTTTACGGCAAACAAGATGTTAAATTTATTAAAAAATGCATGTGCAAAGAAGAAGTAACTGCCGAACACTGGGAAAAATTGTGAGAAGAACCCAAAACATTATAGCGTCGGATTGGGAAATTCATGTGGCATTAGATAATATAGAAATACAGGAACTTATAATAAATGTTGAGGATAGCTCATCGAGTGATAGTGGCGATTCATCAGATTTTGATTAAAATAAATAAATGAACAATCAACATAATATAATTACATCTTGTAATGAAATGTAATATTAGTTTATAAATTTGTATAAAATTATCCGGCAATAGTTTTGTTTCTTACACTTTGTAAAAAAATATCGGGTCTCTTATCGTGTTACGTTTTATCGATAGCTCCATCCCTATCAGTTTCTCCGACTCTGCTATGACCTTGTACGCGCGTAAGCGTCATATTTTTATTAAATAATGTATACATAATGTAAAAAAGACACTCTTTCAAGTTTCCACAGGAGCTGTCATCGAGAAAATAAAGAAATGGAAATAGTATAGCAACGTTTGAGTCGCCTTACCCGCGGCGTAGTTTCCATTCCTTCGGGAATACTGGGATAAAATATAGCCTATGTTACTCCCTGATATTACAACTTTCCATTGGTTTAAACGTGAAAGCGTAACAAATAAACAAACAAACAGCTTTACTTTCGCATTTATAATATTAGTAAGGATGTTCCTCCCTGATATTATAGCTTTCTATTAGTGAAAGAATTTTTGCAATCGGTTCTGTGGTTTAAGCGTGAAAGCTTAACAAACAAACAAACTTACTTTTGCATTAATAATGTTTGTAAGAATGTGTAATACTCGCGTAAACATCAACAATCATTAAGCAATACAAGTGTTATCGCCCATCGGCAGTACATCGTCCACCACCTCAACTCAAAGTATGATCTGCCAACATTCGTACCTGCAAATCGTCACACAATACTTTATTAGTTTTAATGCCAATTATCGCAGCTGCGCCGGACAAGGCGGAAAAATTCTTACCATAAGATCTCTTGCTCCAACAACCGTCAACAGCAACAGATATTAATGGTGTACCATTTTTATCAACACTACCTATAGACACTGCGTACTCCGCTTCTTCCTTGACAGCTTCTGCCATGGAATGTGCTGCTGTCTTTTCCCACCAATCGCAAACCGTATTATTAATTTCATTGTATAATGAAGGTGACAAGATTGGTAGGGCTACTGCGGCAGTTAATGTTTTTAACTGATAGTAGCTCCCACCAGATGATATGATACCAGATACAATTTGATGATTCACTTCCATTCTATCTTCTTTCTTTTCAATCAGACACACAGTAAATTTCATACTACACATACTACATTTCATGATGAGTTTTGAGTCCAGACCAACTTTTACTTCACCTATTATACTGAGGTAACTTAACTTACAATCCATTGGACCGTGGTCCCCTATGGCCTTAAGAGCTTTAAAAAAAAAGAAACGTCTACAACTCTACGCCCAACTTCCATTTCATCCACCTTTCCCTCTTGGTCGTTTTCAATAACTAGTTCCTGTAAAGAAAGATAATGGCTTGATTTTTTTTATAAAAAATAATTAAAAATTTTAAAAAATGCAAAAGCATTAATACAATATTAGGTTCCTGATGAATAGAAATTATAATTTCTTTACGCATTAGGTATTGTTTTTTTATGACGTCACCTATTTGAACGTAATTTTTCTTTTGAGAAAGTAATTGAGAAGTATTTCGGTACTAAGGTGTTTGTCTCTTGATGAAAATAATAAATATTGCAAGAAAAAATCTATAGGTAGGTATTGAGATTTTGTCTTCGCCCATCATTAACTAAGTAGTTTTGTTTATTTATGTAACAAGTCTACAAGAATTACGTATAACAACTTACCTCTATACAGCGCGTAGCATTGTTGCTCAGAGTCTCGGCCCCAAGGTTTTCTTTATTTTCAATACTGGAAATATTATTCATCAATATTATCCACTTTTTATTTATTTTGTACAACCCTAAGCCAGACGCTAGGCGCCTCGCGTCTGTTTGGCGGTATAGGTATGTCGACAAAGTTGCGCTGTCGCCTACCTACTTCCACAATTTGATATTTAGACAATACTAGCCGACACGGCGAACTCCGTATCGCCTTTTTTTTTAAAAAAATCCTATTATTTTGATATTACATACAGATACTTCAATTTTATTTATCAGTATAGATATAGATAATACAAACCAATATTTACATGTTATTGTAGGTATATGTCTGAATCGGGCGATCTAAATCATATGACATATTGTATTAGCTTTGTAATGTACCTTGTTCAAATGCGATAATAAATAAGTAGGGAGGAACTTACATTTTATTCCGAGATCTTTTGGCTTTCATATTTTTATAATGCGTACAAAACTTTCTTTTCCCTGGCATGACACTCAAATTCAATCAGTCCTGCGAAAAAAATAGCCTATGTTACTCAGTGATAATGTAGCTTTCGAATGATAAAATAATTATTAAAATCGGTCCAATACTTTTTGAGTTTATTCGTTACATACAAAAATCCAAATCTTTCCTCTTTATAATACCTATTAGTGTAGATATTGTATTTTTTACGATTTATATCTAGTTCCATCATGGTTTTCTTTCAGACATTCATTATATCGATACTTTCTACTAACTGAAAATAAATTAATTATAAAAATGTTATACCTACAGTTTTTTTACAAAAAACACAAATTCACAATACGTAATTCTGCTGTCTGCAGACGACAAGCGTGGTGTCGCGTCCACTTACAGAAAGGAACTGCCGTAGTGACCACCGAGATTGCACGAATGAAACGAACGCATTATCCCATACATTTGTGTATGAAAATTATACCTTAAAATATATCTAGATTTTAGGGCTTTAAAAGAGGAAGTCTTTGTTTGTAAAGGTATAAAAAGAAGTATACAGCTATACTTATTGGTTTCTTCAGTGTTCAAAAAGTGTTTCTTTTTATCAATTTGTGTTGATTTATGGGGTTAAATCTGAAAAATACGAAGTCATGTTTTTGCATTTTTACTCAATTTTGTGCGTTTGTTGACGTTTATTATATAACAACTATTAGGTTTAAGAGTTTAATATAAGCATGAACATACTTATTGGTCTTTGATTGTAATATATACAAATTATCATTGATATCAATCATATGTAAATAGGTTAAATATGAAAAATCGTAACACTCTTTTCGGTGATTTTCACGATCTACACCCTTAAATGATTTAATAGCAATATAAACAGACGGTCTTAAATGAGTAGAGGTCATTCAGTAGTCACACATATTTTGAAATAGGGATGTGAAAAAATAATCGATTTTTATAATAATTGATTATTACAAAAAAATAATCGATTAATAATAGTTTTTACAATCGATTATCAAAATAATAAAAATCGCCTATTAATCGATTTTTTATTATTCGAAATTCGATTGAATCGATTATTCACTGCCAGATTTTCTAAAAAAACTATTGTTTCATTACTATATTAGAAAATAAAGCTCACATGTCTTAAACAAAAGGTCATCATAATCCTGTTTTCAGAAAAAATCGATTATTTTATAATCGATTTATTTTATTATTATTTTATTTTTATAATCGATTTATTTATTTTTAATTAATCGATTATTTTATCATCGATTTATTTTAAAGAACAAGAAATCAATTATTTAAAAAATCGATTATTTACCCTCCAAGTCACATCCCTAGTTAGGAGTCGGCAGACGCAAGGAAGAAGTATAGTAGTCGGACATTGCAAATGGATATAAAGTTTTATGTGACTAAGTGTGTATTTATGAAGATGTAATTGTGGAGATATACGTCTAATCTAGGGTATATGTATTTCACTAGATTAATGTGACGAAATGACAAACAAATAACAAATATGCCCAAAATGAAATAGGAACCGTATTTTAATCCGGCTAATAAGCGTGGCATATTAGGTCAATTGCATTTACACTGTGGAGGAGACTCGACTCGATTAGTAGTACGTATGATTATCACCATTCATCATCATATCAGCTGATATATAACCCATTATTGGACAAGAGCCTCCTCCACAACAAGGAGGAAACTGACTTATTATACCACGCTGATCAAATGACTTGGTGTATAGGGTTTAATAAAACCCTTCAACAAATTCAAAATTGCGTTCTTTCATGGATATTATGCGTATGTATATCCCTTAGTCGGCTTACGGCATCAGGCGCAGACGCGATTACCTGCGCCCGATGCCGCCCTAGCCTTGGCCACGGGTGACTGGACTGAGGAGTTAGTCTATCACCCGCCGAGAGGCAGACCGCGCGAGAAAAGACCGACGTCCTCTCCGAGGGGTACTCCTCAGCGGTATTCCATCGGGCCGTCCACTAACGACAAGTCACCCTTCACCGGTGGTCGGCCCAACGATGAAGGCGACGTGTCACGGGTGGGTTACGGGTGTGCGTGCTTGCGCCCCTCTGTCGTCCCGGACGGAGCCGGACGACGAGTGCGCCGTGGGTAGCCCACCGCCCAATAAAAAAACGTGAAATACTTTAGTTTGCCTTAACATGCAATGAAAATGTGGGTTAAAATTAAATTACTAATACATATAGCCCGTAGTTGAAAACCTCTGTAATAACGATGAGTTATTGGGCGTAAAGCACTCGACGCTGAAAATTACAAACTAAATCAAATACAAACACCATAGAATTCATAAAAATAATTTAATTTTATATGTGTAATATTCGCGTAAACATCAGATATCATTAAGAAAATCTCTACCATTAATTACGGTATCGTTACAGAATATAAACATGAGTGAGAAAGCGATATAAACTACACATTACCTGTCGTAAATATTACATAACAGCTACAATTTAAGGTTAACTAACACTTAGAGGTGCTTTTATTACTAGTGTTAATGTTTATAGTGATGACGTAACCAGCCTGTATGTAATAAACATTTTGCATAAGATTTAGTATGTAGTGTTTCTATTATATGTGACATTATTTATGGTCTTAATCATTTAAGTATTCTTATACTTAAGTATTCTGCGGTGATGGGTTGAGAAGAATTATGGTTACTGCCCTTTATTGGCCTTAGAGTTACAAAATTCGGGGTATTATTTGCCCCGAAACTGGGGATGTGGGTAATGTAACGTTCCGCTGTAGAGTTCTGTGCGCCAGCGCGTTTGCCAAAAGTAACGAATGAATCATTATATATAAAGGGTTCCTGGAAAGTCTATGCCCAATAGTGGGACACGAAGACTGTCAAATTGATTGTCCATCATAACCCAAAGTTGATTTTTACGACACTTACGGGCAAGAGAGGCATAGTCTCCATCAAGGAGATTACCGCCGGTCGACGCCCGCCGAGACGTCATTTCACGTTAGGCAGTACGGCTGGAGAGGCCTCGGTACGGTGTCAGGGCCATCGAGTCGCTCTAGCCGAGGCCGTGGATGACCGGACCGGGGACTTTAGTTCGCCACCCGTAGAGAGGCTGACCGCGCGACGGCGACTGACGTCCCGGGACAGAGATGTCGAGAGGTGACCGAAAGGGTATTCCGTCGGGTCGACCACTGAGGACAAGGAACTCGGTACTGGTGATCGCCCCAGACGGAATGGACGGGGTGTGCACTTACCATAGGCCATCCATAAAAAAATAAATAAAAAAAGCTAAAAATCGACATTAAATACAATTGCAAGCGGAACCCATTTATTTTCTTTCAACTTACAATTGGTCTTTCCTTAGCAGTCCGGGGAATAAAATAAAAGCACCTCTGATACCGCAAAAAAGCTATAAATACTTTTTAAGTTGAACTTTTCCCGTTCATAAATCATTTTTGTTAAAACTTTGAAGAATTAATCAATATATGTCACGAAGAGTTATTACTTTGTATGTTCCAAGAAGTATTAAAACTTCATTATCTTGAGTTTGTTTTAAATATTTTGTAATTTTTTTAGGGGGTAGGTTACGGTCGGCGCACTCCATCCAGGGCGACAGAAGGGCGTAAGCACGCACACCCGTAACCCACTCGTGACACGTCGCCTTCGTCGTTGGGCCGACCACCAGTGCAGGGTGACTTGTTGTCAGTCAGTGTCGGCCTGAATATTATATCCCTTAATCGTCTTTTACGACGACCACAGGCAATATTTTTTTTTTTTTTATTGCAAACGGTGGTAAACGAGCAAACAGTACACCTGATGGTAAGTGTTGCTGCCGCTCATGGACCTTTACAAAGCCGCTGCCTACCGCGAAGAAAGTGAAGGGAGTGTGAATGCGTGCATTGAGGCTCGGTGATACCACGGGCACCACCAAAACCCTTCACACGCAAACACCCTCAGAAAATTGGGCTTCCGGATCTCTCGCTCACCGAACGAACCGCAGTAATAAATCGCTACTACTCAGACGTCGATTTTCTGCGAGAGTGTGGTACTGCCCCGGGCGGACCGGCCCGCGGCTGTAGACAGATAACTGTCGACAGTGTGGTCCTACCACTCCTAAGGGTATAGGTCCTATAGGGTATGGTGAATTGTATAAGAATACAATAGGAGTAAGGACTCCGTCATCACATGGAACGAAATGGTAAATAATAAATGATTACATTTATTACTTGCTAAGTTATTTTTTTACTTTCATGACATATATTCTTTACGCTGCTCATCGTCATCATCCTGCTATTATCGCAATTACTTTGGAGCAACGCAATATGTACTGTTCCACTATCGTGCAAGAGTTTTAACGGAAGTTTTATGATCGACTGCCTGCATAACATCAACAATAGGTGGTCTCCTTTACAATAGGTGTAAAAAAATTGCTTAATATGACACCTCCACCACTATACTTATAAGACATAATTGATCTGCTACACCAAGGCTACTCAGGCAGCTTAGAATAGCATTATATTTTGAGGTTTTCTTTTCTTGTACTGATAGTATCTGCTATATTATCGTCTCAACTCGTATATGTCTACTTCTGGAGTGAAACCTTCTCCACAATGGAAAGAAAATTGATCTACCTATTGTACTGACGATTCGCATATTTTTTTATTTCGAATTTTCCTTCTCTTGCATAGATTATCTACATATTATTGTTTTAGTCGAAATGGGGTGGTGATCAGTGTGCCTACTCTTGAATCTCGATTCCAATCTTAAATCCAATCGCAACTTGAATTTGAGCAATTTAATACTTTTGAAAGCGACACTAGCGCACCATTGGAATCAAATTCGGTGGAATTTTTTAAAATTAAATGAATTAGACTCTCGTCGATTAAGTCAAATATTTGCTACTCCCGACGTGCGACGTAGTTTAAAATCGTTAATGTTGCACAATTTCAAGAAAAGGTCTTTGTGGTGTTCGAGTTCAGTAACGTTATTAATATAAAGTAATAAAATACGGTACATTTGGTGAAAATAACAACGGCAAACGCGAAGAATTCATCCTCGATTTTGTTTAAGAGTACCAAATATAAGTTTGGTGAGATTGGAATTGGATCGGCTTCGAAATTAGAATTAATTTCAAGAGTAGGCCCACTGGTCTTTTACTCCATCGCCACACGAAAAATCTATATAGGTACTAGGGATGTAACGAATGTTAGATTTGTCACATTCGCGAATGCGAATATGAATGCGAATATTCATTTTCAATATTCGCGAATGCGAATGCGAATATTGACTTTCAAATAAAGCGCGCGCAAAATTTCATACGGGTTTGACATTTCGTATCAGCCATGTTTAAGCCGAATACAGGCGCGGTTAACCGTTACAAGTTGAATGGTTGAAACTAGATAGTTTCATTCAAAATATTCGTTTTGATTTGAGGTTAGGTTATTATTATTGCATATTGAAGTGATATTATACAAACATGAGTAAAGCATGTGTTAGTGAAGTTTGCACTTATTTTACAATTTGTGACGCGGGAAATGTTAAATGAAAGTTGTATGATAAAAAATAACAGGGGTTTAAATTTGACATTGCCGTATTAACGTACTGGCCACTTTGAATTAAAATTAAACCTGCATGGTGTCAGATATCAAAGTGAAACTGTTTTCAAACGAAAACTATAACGTACGACATATGATCGTTTGACGTTCAATTGTTTTTACATTCAGCTTTTGAAGTGAACATGGATACGGCGAAAATCAGAGTAATTTTCGAATATGAATTCCGACGTGAGACTATCGCAGCAGAAACGGCTCGTAATGTCAATGCTGTGTTTAGAGAGGATACAGCTAAAGAACGCATCGTGCGTTTTTGGTTTAACCGCTTTCATAGTGGAAACTGGGATTTCAAGAATGAACCACGAGGAAGACCAGCCATTAAGGTAAATAACGATGAATTAAAGGTGATGGTGGGAGCCAATCCAAGTCAAACTACCAAGGAATGATTGATGATTTGATTTCAACATACCCACAATATTGACCCATTTGCACCAAATCGGTAAAATAAGGAAGCTTAAAAAAATGGGTGCCACATGATTTGACTGATCTGCAGAGAGCAGTGGGCATTGAAGCTTGCCTAATCCTGTTAAACCGGTATAGAAATGGAGGGATTTTGGACCGAATTATGACGTGTGATGAAAAGTGGATTCTTTATGATAATCACAAGCGAACAAAGTAATGGCTGACCCCAGGTCAAACGATCCTCCACATCAATGCTCTAAAGCAAAGCTTACCCATAGGAAGGTGATGGTAACTGTTTGGTGGTCACTTCATGGTGGAATTCACTATAGCTTCCTCAGATCTGGTCAAACAATAAACGCAGATGTCTACTGTGCAGAACTCCGAACAATGATGGCAAAACTCGTAGTAAAACAGCCCCGACTTCTCAATCGATCTTTACCATTACTGCTCCATGATAACGCAAGACCTCATACTGTCCGAGAAACTGTTTTAACACTACAAGACCTCCAATTAGAAACCATACGTTATCTTCTGTACTCGCCAGACCTCGCCCCAACCGACTACAATTTTTTCCGCAATTTGGACATTGTTTTCACGGAAAAAATTTCTTCCGAGGAAGTAGTAAAATATACCTTTACACAGTTTGTGGAGTCCAGGACCCAGAGCTCTATCGCAAAGGTTAAATGATCTTGCAATTAGATGGCAGAAATGCATAGATAACGAGGGTAAATACTTTGATTAATGAAATTTGTTTTATGAACCAAAAAATGGTTTTAATTTATTAGTACAAAACGGCAATTTCAAATGTGTAATACCGCATAAACATCAGAAATCATTAAGCAATTTCATACTTTAACCCCTAATACTCGCGTAAAGAAACGACTACTAGTGCTATACGAAATCATCTAGAAGCCAATGTATAAATAATTTCATAATAATTTCTTTTCATTTTGTCAAATACGTTCGTAATACATTCGCATCATTCCTTGCGAATACGAATACGAATGTCAAAAGATTTGCGAATATTCGCGAATGAGAATGCGAACATTCGTTACATCACTAATAGGTACTTGTTTACGTTCACTAATCAATTTTCACGATAGTCACGACAAAAAAGCTATAATAGCCATTATATTCTTACTCTAACCGTACGCTTATAACTTATTTTTTTTATACACGCTGCACTAAGGAAATAATCCTCGTATTGCGGAGGACTTTATAGACGAATAATTAAGGGATACAAATTACATCCAGATTCTGAATAATTTGTGGATCGCACAAAGTGTAGCACTTTTCGCACAGCACTTTTCGTGTGGTGATGGAGTAAGAATACAATTCACCACTACCTATCTTGCCCGTGGATGTTGTAAAAGACGACTGAGTGATATATTAAGCATATAACATCTATGCATGAGAAGAAAAACTTGAAGTAAAATCCTATACTAACCTGTCTGACCATGGTATAGTAAGGCTCGAGCTCAATAATGGGACGTATATGAGCTGAAATAATGATGATGATGAAAAAGTATAATCCTACATAATAATCGTACCCACGGTACTGACCTGCTAGGTCGGTATCTGAACCAACACGCCATCTGTGCAGTATTTGTTTTAATAAATAAAAGATATCTCTCATAACTGTATAGTGTATTCTCTGTTTGATTTAGAAGTTTGTGTGCCCGTCGAACGGTCAGTTTCCTAAACATATTTGTTGATACTAACCACTAGAATAATAAACAAAGCACGGGCGAAAATACACATCAGCCAGAGGCACTCGGGAAATTGAAATGTGCTTATAAATATAAGTTGCATAATAGTTATGCAATTTCAAACGCATTCAACACATTCCAACTTATACAGTGCAATAATTAATTATAATAAATAATAATGTGTGGTAGCGGCTTCGAATACTACCAACCCTTGCTTTGCTCGTGGGTGTCGTAAAAGACGACTAAGAGCCCTAGATTGACCCGGACCAACTCCCATCTGGTACCATTTGGGTCAACGATTACATTCCCAAGGAGGGTTGACGTCAGGCAGGCGGCCGGTCATAAAAGTCATTGCCGAAACTTTTTGCAATATGTCAAAACAGATGACATATTGCGTCGACTCCAAGTAATTGGGATAAGAGCAAGATGATGATGACAGTGCAATAATTATAGAGTAGCCTTCCTAGTAAAATGTTATAGACCGTCATTTTGACGAGCTATGAATTAAAAAAAAATCTACGAATCGTACGAAATGTTATATCTATACCAATAAATAAAATTGGAGTGTCTGTTTGTAATGTCAAAATAATAGGCTTTTTTCATGCTCACACGGTTATTTGCACGACACCTATGCCTAAAATAGCAATTAAAAAATTTTTGTCTGTCTGTCTGTTTGTGCCGGGTAATCTTCAAAACGGCTGCACCGATTTCAAAAATTCTTTCTCCAATGGAAAGCTATAATATCAGGGCGTAAACTAGGCTATATTTTATCCCGGTATACCCACGGGAACGGGAACTACGCGGGTAAAACGACTATAACCTATAACCGAAGCGAAGCGAGGGCGGGTTGCTAGTAAATAAGTAAAATTGAAAACTTTACGCCCCGATACGAATTAAAATAATAAAAAACTGGCTAAGTGCGAGTCGGAGTCGCACACGAAAGGTTCTGTACCATCTATAAAAATAGGCAGAAATGGTGTTTTTTGTATGAGAGCCCCTCTTAAATATTTTTTATTAAAGTAAAAATACAACTGAGTATTTTGTAAATATTTCAATGTAGGCATACATACCTGTTGCCATTATCGATATCAAGCAAAAAAGAGCAAAAAAAAATCACGTTTGTTGTATGGGAGCCCCCCTTAAATATTTATTTTATTTTGTTTTTAGTTATTATTGTTATAGCGGCAACAGAAATACATAAGTTGTTAAAATTTCAACTGTCTAGCTATCGCAGTTCTTGAGATACAGCCTGGTGATAGACAGATGAACGGACGGACAGGCAGCGAAGTCTTATTAATAGGGTCCTGTTTTTACTCTTTTACGGAACCCTAAAAAAAGATTACGTTCTATTCAACAGAAATTATTAAATAATTGTCATTTAATGATTATACTGGTACGCATGAAGCATTTAATCGAAGAATCATACGCTATTACATCATTTTGAGAAAGAGCTGATACTCTTTCACTGCTGGACTGATATTAACCAAAAATAGCTAAGAACCACCGCGAGAAAATTGTTTAATAGCTACGATGGCACAGGCAGACACGCAAACAGACAGACAGATATCGACGTCAAACTTATAACACCCCTCTTTTTGCGCCGGAAGTTAATTAAAAAATACAAATACCTTCCCTGTGTTGACGGAGTAAGAATACAATTTACCATCCCTATCATACCCCGAGGTGGTGTAAAAGACGAAAAAAGGATATATTATGCATATAACAACTATGCAAAAGATGGATAACTTGTTAAAGCACTATACAAAACTGTCTAACCAGCGTGGTGTAGTGGATCAATTTTCCTCCCATTTTGGAGGTGACTCGAGCCCAATATGGTATAGATTTTATATTCCTCTGGTCATTATTCAGCCCCTACTCGTTCCAGCCCTATCTATTCCTACCCGTGGTCATAAAACATAGGTAAGGGTCGCAAGCAAATAACATTATTCTAAGAAAAGGAAATCTCGAAATAAAAACCTATATCAAATCATTTGGTAAGCATAGTATAAGTCAATTTCCCTCCTATTGTGGAGGAGGCTAGCCCAGCAGTGGGATGTATATAACCTGCTGTAATAATGATGATGATAATTGGACATAGACTTCTCTATACAAGAGATTTTTGCTATAATTGCTTCGCATAGGCGTATTGTCGAGCTTAGTTGTTACTTTAAGTTACCCAGGAAGATAAGTACTTTTTATTTAGATTGCTTATGGTTAACACACACTGCCTCTATTCTGTCTGGAAGGACACAAAGGGCGGCCCGCGGCCATATAGCCCACCGTATTCCCACCCCTTCGCCATTGATCCGTCCACTAGTACTGAATCCTTGACTTCTATGACCAGCCCGGCGGTATTCGGGTACTGTCCCAACGCAATTGCATCAACGCTAATTAACCCGAGTGTTACCCTCACAAGTAAGTAAGTAGGTCCACCACCCGCGAAAAGGTTGATCAAATGAGAGTTACGCCCCAGCAACACATGTTTATTGATTTGAGATTGTCATAAGAAAGGAGAATGCTTCCGGGCAGTTCCCGGAGCAATGGAAGTGCGGTAAACTGTGCTTGCTGCGGAAGGAAGGCCGCCCAATCGACTCCCCTTCCGCGTACAGACCACTGGTGCTGCTGGATGAGACGGCTAAATTGTTCGAGAAAGTGCTTGCGGATCGTCTCGTCCAGCACCTCGAGGAAGTTGGGCCGGGACTGTAAGAGAAACAATATGGATTTAGAGGCGGCCGCTCCACAATTGACGCGCTAGCCGCCCTAAAGTCCCTGGCCACCGATGCGGTGGCCAAAAAGGAAGTACTCCTGGCAGTTTCGCTCGACATAAAGAACGCATTCAACAGTCTCCCACACGAGACATTAAGGGAGGCGCTCCGGTACCATGGAGTGCCTCCTTATCTCCGGAGGCTGTTGGAAGCGTACCTCGATGGAAGGCATGTGCTCTGGGAGGGGGGCGACGGGCGTATTCATCACCATCGGGTGGAGTGCGGCGTTCCACAGGGTTCAGTCCTTGGTCCGATTCTGTGGAACGTCGGTTTCGACTGGCTCCTGAGGGGTCGGCTCCTTCCCGGGATGGGGGCTATCTGTTACGCGGATGACACTCTCATCACGGTGAGGAGAGCTGACTTCCAGGGAGCCGCCCGATTAGCACAGGAAGGACTAGCGCTCGTCGTTGACCGGATTGGAATGCTGGGCTTGAGGGTCTCGTTGAACAAAACTGAGGCCCTCCTATTCCATGGCCCACGTCGAGGTCCCCCCCGAGGAGCACACATCAGTGTGTCTGGAGTTGCCGTGCCTGTGCGGGCTCAGATGAAATATCTGGGTCTGCACCTCGATAGAAATTGTAACTTTGGGCTACACTTTGCCCAGCTCGTCCCGAGGCTCACTAAGTCGGCCGCGGCACTGGGAAGACTTCTGCCAAACACTGGTGGCCCTGGGTCGTCTTGCCGACGGCTTTACGCCGGCATCGTGCGGCGTAAAGGCGTGGCGCTGTACGGTGCCCCTATATGGTCGGAGTCCCTTACTGCCCGCAACAGGGCCCTTCTGCGACGACCTCAGAGGGTCATGGTGGTGAGGGCTATTAAGGGCTATCGTACGGTGTCCTGGACTGCGGCAACGTTACTGGCAGGCGACCCACCTTGGCCGCTTGTGGCTGAGGCGCTGGCGGAGGTTTACTGGCGCCGGGCCACAATGCGGGCCAACGGTGAGCAAGTCTCCGCAAGGAGACTGAGCACAAGAGGTAGCCCGAAGAGAAGTTATCCGGCGGTGGAGGGAAGATCTGGAGTCCCCCGCAGCAGGACGGGGGACTGTGGAGGCGGTTGCGCCGCATCTCCACCGCTGGCTCACGAGGAGGCACGGCAACTTAACCTTTAAGATGGTGCAGGTGCTTACCGGACACGGGGTCTTCGGTAAGTACCTGCATAGAATTGGAAGAGAAGGGGCCCCAGGATGCCATAAGTGTGGCGCAGCAATCGACGATTCGCGCCACACTTTGGAAGTTTGCCCCGCCTGGGGCCCCAACGCCACGTCCTATCGATGGAATTCGGAATAGACCTGTCGTTGCCGACCATTATCACACAGATGCTCGACAGCGACAGGTGCTGGTCGTCCATGGCCTCATTTTGTGAGGCCGTTATTTCAAGGAAGGAGGCTGCGGAGCGAGAACGCGAGGCACTTGCCTCCGCTGACTCGCTCCGCGCGCGGCGACCCGGGAGGAGAAGGCGCCAATATGCGCAACTCCTTCCACCGCCCTGAATGACGATAGGACGTGGCCAGACGGCCATGCGTTGGGGTGTCGGGGATTGAATGTCATCAGACGATCTCTCCGGCGCCCCGTAAAAGCGCGGAAGGGGCCGCTGTGGTTTTAGTGGGTATTCCGGTCACATGGTGACCGGCGAGCCCCACACACTCCTCCGTCTGTCACCGGCGGGGGACGGTGCGTAAATGCATTTCCACAGCGTGAAAAAAAAAAAAAAAGGCGAATGCTAAGAAAATAGAATGCTTTGACAATAGATTATCATAAGAAAGGAGAATACTGCTACCCATTCTTCTAGAAATCCCTTACCCGGTTCTTACTACTTCCACGAGAAAATACTCTCTATTTTTAAGCGCGCACAACTTAATCGAATTAGTACGAATAATTGCACGCTGAAGTGACAACAGACAGGTCACATAGCTCGACAAACCAACAATTGCTGGGGAAGCAGGGTTCTCGATGGGCAACCAACTATTGCACATTGCTGTATCCATCATTCATTCATGAAAAACGAGGGAGATATTTGTCCAGCAGTGGACGGCGAAAAGCAAAATCATGATTACGATTTTCAAGTAAATGTTGAAATAAAATACTTAAATCTATTATAAGGCACACTAGAAGCATTCGGATATATTTATTCCACTCTATTGGTTATAAGCGCCCGAGCTGAAGTAAACGATTTTACGTTTCAATACTTGCATCAAAGTTGGATGTGAGGCTTCTAAAAGCCTTCGGGCTATTGAAGCTTCCGGCCACTATGTCAAGTAATAAATTACATTTCCAATAGTAGTATATACGAAGAACACAAATATTTTGCAGTTATTATATTATTTATAAACTATTAAAGTTAGTTATTGTATTATTATTTTTAAAGTTATACTTCTTTTTACGCCTTAGGGAAAAATGATGAGAGTAGATCTTTACGATGTGCGCTCACAGTTACGAAAAACCGACTCTTTGAAGTTAGCTAGTCAACATTTTATACGATACGCGCGCACCGTCACATTTTGTCAACTAGATAATCCTTACTAATATTATAAATGTGAAAGTAAGGATGTTTGTTTGTTTGTTTGTTACGCTTTCACGCTTAAACCACCGAACCGATTTCAAAAATTCTTTCACCAATGGAAAGCTATAATATCAGGGAGTAACATAGGCTATATTTTATAACGGTATTCCCACGGGAACGGGAGCTACGTGGTAAAGTGACTGAACCCGAAACGAAGCGAGGGCGGGTTGCTAATACGTTATAATTAAACTTTCAATATATTAAATACCTTTTTTTCTATTATTAGTGTCGTTTTTTAGGATACTTAGGATAACGCAACGGAAAAAAATTAAGAAACATTTTTATCTTGTTACGCCAAATAAATCTAACTTCTTAAGTGCGTACACACACAGACTTTTCTAGTTTTAATAATTAAAAGGTGTAATTTTTTGTGTGGTGATGAATTAAGAATTTAATTCACCACCCACTTTTTTGCCCGTGGGTATCGTAAAATACGATTATGGGACTTATATATGCTATATATGCAACGAACATTTATGCAAGTTAAGAAAATGTCCAAATAAAATCAATCTGTCTTATAAGTATGATATAGTAGATCAATTTCCCTCATTTTATGGAGGAGTTTGTAGAGTTGACGATGATAGTGAATTAAAGTATGATTTTGTAGATATACCTATATTTTCTAGAATTTTTCTAGTCAATGTCAATAGTAAAGTCGAAGTTTGAAACTGAATCGACAACATTTTATCAGCATTACTCAACCTTTCTTTGTTCGTCATATAAAGGGATAATGAAGTGGCAATAGACAGGACACTGCTCTACGAACCACCGCTGGCTAAAAAAGGATCTCGAGTGGCGATCGCATATCAGACGACGCAGTGAGGAATTTTAAAGCTTCTCACGTTTTATAACAAAATAATTAAATAGCTGAGTTAGTCATTTATATTTTTAATTTAAAATCTATCTATAAATTGGCCAGGCATTGAGATGAAAATGATCAATTTAACTTAATGAAAATCAACTTAAGTTATTTAATCTTACCTATTAACTTGTATAGACATGTTACTTATTTTATAATAACAAAAAAAAATTAGAGCAATTTCTGAACAAAAGCTTTCAATTTTTATTTCATGTTTTCACATGCCCACATATTTCCAAATGGACTCCGGACAAAAGGGTCTCTTAATAAAGCGGCCACATTCCTGCACGTGGACGAGGCAATTGTTAGCGGAATATACCGACACAATATACAACTCTATTGTTCGACAAGTATTTTCATTTATTTTTAAAACTCTTACTTGTTATAAACTGTTAAAACAAACTGTTCAAAAAGACTGTTAAAATATACTTTTAAAATGCACTGTCAATATACACTGTTAAAACTCATTGTTAAAACACACTGTTAAAAAACACTATGAAAACAGGCTGTTAAAACACACTTAAAAAACATGCTGTTAAAACACACTTTTAAAACACGCTGTTAAAAAACACACTGTTTAACAAATAAATAAAAATCTCTGTATTGTTAAAATGGTAGGTTTTTAAAAACAAGTTAAAAATTATCTCACTGTCTGTTTGTTTGTTCTGGGTTATTTAAAACGGCTAGACCGAAATTAATAATATTTTACTATCAGGTAGCTATCTGTATAAGGAATAACTTAAGAATACGCGGCTGTAACCGCTGGATTTTACTAGTATTAAATCATCATCATCATCACAGCTCATATACGTCCCACTTCTGGGCTCGAACCTCCACCATAATGAGAGAGAAGTTGACCTACTATACCACGCTTTCAGACGGGTTTGTACAGGGTTTAATTTCGAGGTTTCCTGCTCTTGTATTGTATGCATATTATAGTCCTTATTCGTCTTTACCGACATCCACTGACAAGAAAGGGAGTGGTGAATTGTATTCTTACTCCGTCACCACAGGACACCACATTTTTAAATACATATACTGAATTATTAAATCTTTTATCAAAAAAATTGAACTGTGAATAAACATTTTCTGTTACATTACTTGAAAAATCTTTTCTAAGAATGGCACGATACGTGAGCGCTTACAATTCAATCGTCTTATGTAGGCACTGACCTAGAACGGACAGACTTAACGAATATGCCTCTGACATATGCTGAGAATGACATTTATAGTTCTTCAATGACATACAAAGCTGAGATTTAGTGATATTTGATAATAGAACGCAGAATAACACTTTGTGTGATCCAGAAATTGTTGTAGTCTCCCACAATACAAGAGTTATTTCCTTAGTCCAGAGATCTTTAAAATAAATATCTGGTTAGAAATAAAAGATAATTTGATCTTTATACATATATATTACTAGCCATTACGATTCTGTCACCATACGAATGGATTCATATTCTAATTATAGTATTTCCATTGCCTGAAAACGTTAATGAAACAAGATTTTCTATAAATGTAACCTATGCTGGATCAATTTATTACTCTCGATATGCATACCAAATTTCATGGATATCGTTTGGTTTAAAGAAGTATAAGAAATATAAAGGAATTGGTCATTTAAAGATATTAGATTAAGTAACTGGATTAGACAGATAAAGAATATAGATACAGAATATAAATAGACGATAAAGAAACTTTTTTACTGTTGATTGGAAACGAATTTGCTATAAAGTGTTTATATAAAACTTATGTATTATAGATTGCGAATCTAGCGAAAGCTAGATCTATTAAAATGGCTTCTCAAAGTTTCTTCGTGTGGTGATGGAGTAAGAATACAATTCACCACCTGTCTTGTAAAAGACGACTAAGGGATATCTCTTAGTTGTCTTTTTATATTATATAACTAGCAATCCGCCCTCGCTTCGCTTCGGTTATAGGTTATAATGGTTTTACCCGCGTAGTGCCCGTTCCCGTGGGAATCCCGGCATAAAATATAGCCTAGTTTACGCCCTGATATTGTAGCTTTCCATTGGTGAAGGAATTTTTTAAATCGGTCCAGCCGTTTTGAAGATTACCCGGAACAAACAGACATACAGACAGACAGACAAAAAAATTTTAATTGCTATTTTAGGCATAGGTGTCGTGCAAATAACCGTGTGAGCATGAAAAAAACCTATTATTTTGACATTACAAACAGACACTCCAATTTTATTTATTGGTATAGATATGCTGATAATTTAGGTATTTTTTTTTGGGGTGGGTTGCGGTCGGCGCGCTCCTCCGGGGCGACAGAGGGGCGTAAGCACGCACACCCGCAACCCACCCGCGATGCACGTCACCTTCGTCGTTGGGCCGATCACCGGAGCAGGGTGGCTTGACATCAGTGGTCGGCCTGACAGAATACCCCCTATTTGGGGTACCCTCCCATCGACCGACGGCCTCCCCTCGGGGAGGACGTCGATCTTTCCTCACGCGGATGGCCTCTCAGCGGTTGACGGACTAATTCCCCGGTCACGTCACCCGCGGTCTCGGCTAGGGCGGCATGAGGCGTAGGTATTCGCGCCTACGCTGCCCCAGTCGCCAGCGGCGGATCGCCTCATCAATGCTGCGCTCCTCGCGCAAGCGATCCGCCGCCTCCTTCCGCGAGACTACTGTCTCGAAGAAGGCTGTAACCGCGTCCCAGTATAATTTAGGTATATAGATAGGCAAGAGAAGAAAAACTCGGCATAAAACCATACGCCCACACGTCTGGCCAGCGCGGTATAGTAGGTCAATTTCCCATTGTGTAAGAGACCCAAGCCTTACAGTGGGACTTATATGGGCTTAGATGAAGATGAAGTAGACGACATTCGCCATGATGTGTACTTAGACCAGTCCGCAAACTGTACACTCTTCAATTATAAATCATTTTTATTATTATCAATATCATCTTTTCTCAATTACTTAGGGTCGACTCAATATGGACTCTTCTTTCGTAATACACGTTTTTGGAATAAATGTGTTATATTTTATTGTAAAATTTAATAATTAATCTTATTCAGTGCTAGTGTATATATTGTATTGTGTCATGGGAAGAAACTAGTGATTAAGATACACACTCGGGCTAGTTTGGACGCTAGCACTCACAAAATATTGAAATGCCTTGTAAGTACTTATCCATAGATTTGAAATTATCATTATTGTAGTTGGAGTCAAGAAATTTTTTGTTATTATTATCTCGTTCACGGAATCTTCCATAGAGAAGATACTCGTACCCGTCCTTAGTTTAGTTTAGTAGGCTTACATGGGGATATGGATCCAACACACAGAGGCTTTTAGAGAAATTTAATGTTAAAATGGAATGGCACATCTACCGCTGATACTCCACGTCATAACAATTGTGGACTGCCAACGGTAAGTGTAAAACTATAGCATAAAGATGGTATCTAATATATGATTATGGGGTCGGAGATTCGATGGACTGGTTTAACTGAAAACTATTGATTTATAAACTGTCGTCTGCCTTAAATACCATTATGTCTTGAACTTTGGTAGACGGTGACTCGCAAACTCAAGGCAAGTCAAACGGACAACAGGGGGCAACAGTGATGTAAGTGGCTAGGGGTGGCGATGCGGTGCCGCCGGTTTCAACGTGGTAAGTAACCGATCAACAGAGACCCGCGGTTGTTGCCCCGTAAGGAGCTTGCGTCCTACACTGCGTCGTCCGATACTTGGTTGCCACTCGAGAACCTTTCTTCCCCAACAGTTGTCGGTTCGTCGAGCGATGTGGCCTACCCATTGCCACTTCAGCGCATTTGCTCATTCTTTGTGCTATGTCAATTACTCTCGTTCTTCTTCGGATTTGCGTATTTCGGATTGTATCGATTGTATGTATTGATTGTATTGCAGAGAAATCACGAACATAGATCGTTTGTTTAAAACGTCTGCACAAAACAAAGGTATAAAGCGGACTTAATGCCTCAGGCATTTTTTAGCCGCCATCACCATCATCCCGCTTGCTGGATTATCATAAATATATATTCATAATGTATTTTATAAATGGAGCTGTGATATTAATATATTATACGAATTCTAAATCAATATTCATTTCCCTCTAGTTGCGCGAAGTCGCTTCTCGCTATCAAACATTTTTATATTGAAACGTAAAATTTCAATTTTCTAAATTTTATTTATGGATACAATATTTTTCCGTGTGGTGACGTAGTAAAAATACAATTCACCACCTCTCTTACACGTGGGGTGTCGTAAAAGTCGACTAAGGGATATAACATGCACGTAATATCTATATCCCTATATCAACTCGTCTGACCGGTGTGGTATAATAGGTCAATTTCCCTCCCATAGTGAAGGAGGCTCGAGCCCATCGGTAGGACGAGTACGAGCTAAGATGGTGATGATGAGGATTTTATTTCTAACATTTTATAAGTTTCGTACATCCATCGGTCCATTAATGCCCACTGTTGGTATAAGCCAACCTAATGGGATACAATGACCCGGTGTCCTCATTAGAATGTCCATAAACGTCTCTCTTGGTTGGCGGGTTGGTGCACGCAATGAGCTTCTCCGGCGAGTGTTACTGTCCCTTCTTCTGATAACCCGTTAACCGGCTTTTGTGTCTCCAATGGGTAAGTAAGAGGTGGTGACATATTGCATGTGACGGATGCCTTTAAAAATAATATTATGAGAATATTTATATCATGACTGACGTCCCGCCAACGCGTTCGGCTTCGAGACAGGATCGAGACAGTTTAATACAAACTTCAAGCTCTCCTTGAACCGACTTCAAAAAAGGAAGATCTCAATTCGATCGCGTATATTTTTTATATGAAAGGGTATGCTGCCGAGGTGGTCCCATAGCCACCAAGTCAGGATCTTATGATGTAAGGAATTCGAGGGCAACTCTCGAAAATTGTAGACATTTATCGACTAAAAACTTGATATTCGTGTGTATATAGGATGATACTACATAACTATGAAGGTTTGGATCAGATTTGATGATGGAGATGACAGAAAGTCAAGGGAACTCCACATCAGTATGTAGGAACTACCAAGTGTTTAGGCTTATTATTTGAAATCTGGTGGTTTCCGTGTTTAGTTCAGTTGCAGTCGGTTCTTTTTAATACGCTTTTATTAGCTTCAGACGTATGTATGTTAGTATGTAACGGAATCTTTGAACATGATTTTGACCCCCTTCAAAACGTCGGATTAACTCGAAATTTGGCATACCTATTAAGGACCGATGACAATTCAATATTGACACAGTTTGACCCATTATCCTTACTAGGATAATCAGGATTAGCGAAAATTCAACTAAAAAAATATTTTTTTAATTACACTATTCTCAAATCAAATTTTAAAAAAAATATTTTCTATCTTTTAGTTGGATTTTTTTTAAAAGCGTATTTTTTTATTTTTTTTGAACTATTATTTATTACAAGCTTTTATTTAGTTTCACCATCCCATCCTCGTCGCTAGTGTAATGAATAAAACTGCGGTTGGAGTCTAACTGATGTATATTTCTCCTGAATAACATTTATTCATTTTAACGTCATAGACAAACCTATCAATAAGGTTAAATACACTGCACAGTCGTCTGTAATCAAATCTTGCAAGTTTAATTTGATCCACTTTCCAGTTTCCGATTGAGCTAAAATTTTACATGCATGTATAAATAGGATGACAATGCAATATTATTGTGACATAGAGCTGATCTAATGACGGACCTGGAAGCTGGCCATAGGAACTCCGTAATTAAACGACGCAACCCCATCGAGTTTGGGCTCATTTGATTCATCTTGATGAGTACCTTGATACTATATGGTAACCAGGGTCTGATGATGGACCTGGATTTTATCTTTTTAGTTCAATTTATTAATAAATGATAAAAGCTTGTTTTTAAAAAAGGTTTCTTCTCTTGAATATATTTAATTAAAATGATTCGTGGAATATGTTATTCGTCCACGTCTTTTATTCATCTTACATAGAAAGAAGGTATAACATATTATTTCCGTTGCCTAACATAAATCCATTAATAATTAACCATCATTATTTCTTATTCCAACAAAGAAATCCTAATATTTCCTTTTAATGTATAACATAATAAACGAGATCATAAAACGTACATGGCAATAAACGCTAATTCCTTACCAGATTATCTCGCTGGCATCCAATATAACCGGACCTTCTTTACAAGCAACAATAGACTTTCTTACTTTGTCTTACATATGAATGTGAAGGCCGAAAGGGCGCATAATAAAATAGTCTTGAGCTCTAGGCGGTAATGAAGTCTTCCACTATGAAATTAGCGTTTGGGTATTATGTATATCGGTTGAGTTATGGTAACCTTTTAATTGGTTTGTCAGGGTCGAGAGTATTAATTACAATAAAACAACCCTTAGTTATTCCATTGACTGCTGTACTGGCCACGGACGTGAAGGTATTCGCTTGGACCAATGGCTGAGGGGAGTGAAAATCGGGGGGATATGGGACAGACTGAACGCCGTGGGTTCAGATCATAGCCAACCCAAAAAACCATTTCTTTGACCTATACATTTGAGCTAAAAAAAACGTTATCACAATTTTAAATAAATTTAATGTGATGGGACGGAGTACGAATACTATAGAACACTTTCTGGTCCATGGATGTCGTAAAAGGGGACTAAGGTATAAAATATGTATAAAACAAGGAAAAGAAAACTCGAAATAAAATTCTATATCCACCTGTTTAACCAAAGAAACAAAATATAATTATCTTATCTCTAACTTATATTTCAATTCGTACTTAGATTGTTATAATAACAAATACGTAAATCTTCTATTAAGTTTTTAATATTAAGCTGCCGCTTCTGTAATACCACTTTAATTAAATTCTTTAGTTATAAACTTACGGCTTTTGTTTTGAGAGGTAATTAGATTTAACGTAATATAATATTCAAAATAAATTTTAATAATAACTAGATCTGTAATAAAATGGGTTTTTAACTTACTAAATTTTAATTAACTATTAGTTTGTAGATAACAATTTATTTTTCCATTTATATTTAATGAAAATATTATTAAATGGTGTAATATTTTTATTGTAGTGAAAACTTCTGTATGCAGATTTGAATAGAGATTATTACAGTTATGTAAGGTGTCAGCGACATGGTCATGTGACATTGACGGTGGGGCAGCGTAGGCCCAACTACTTGCACCTCATGCCGCCCTAGCCGAGGCCGCGGGTGACGTGACCGGGGATTAGTCCGTCACCCGCCGAGAGGCCGACCGCGTGAGGAAAGACCGACGTTCTCCCCGAGGGGGGACGTCGGTCGATGGGAGGGTACCCCAATAGGGGGTATTCCGTCGGGCCGACCACTGATGTCAAGTAACCCTGCTCCGGTGGTCGGCCCAACGACGAAGGCGACGTGGTTTTCGGTTGCGTGCTTAAGCCCCTCTGTCGCCCCGGACGGAGTGGTGCGGAGGCGCGCCGACAGCAGCCCACCCACAAAAAAAAAAATGTGACATTAACGGTAACACCATATATCTGTAGATATGTCAATGTAACTATATCTATTCTAATAGATGTCAGAACCAAATAAATGTAAAATAGGAATTTAAGATTAAATATTTAATTTGAATATCCAAAAATAACAACTGTTTTCATAGTTTTAAGTTTTCACTTCTATCGGCAGTCCTCAAACAGCTTTGTGTTCTTTTTATCTCTGTTTCTGCATATATCTTGTGGCGCCGTATAAGAGAAATTAGGGAATACATTTCTGACCTTTCGTACATCCAAGTTCATAGATAAAATTTGCGTCTACGTATACGTCGTAAAAGACAACTAAGAGCTTTACATAGACCAGGTGCCAGCTCCATCTCATGCCGTCTTCTCATCAATTACATTCACAAGGTGGGTTGACGTAAGGCAGGTGACCGCTCATAAAACTATTGCCTCATCATCATCATCATCATCATTTCAGCCTGTCGCCGTCCACTGCTGAACATAGGCCTCTCTCATGTTGCGCCACAGAGTGCGGTCTTGTGCCGCCTGCATTCAACGACGCCCAGCAACTTTCACCAGGTCGTCAGTCCACCTAGTGGGGGAGGCGTCCTACACTGTGTCGTCCGATACGTGGTCGCCACTCGAGAACCTTTCTTCCCCAACGGTTCTCACCAACTATTGCCTATAACTTTTTTTATATGCCATTCATCTTTTTGGCTTATATACGTCCCACTTCTGGGCTCGAGCCTCCTCCACAATAGGAGGGCAATTGACCTTACTATATCATGCTGGTCAGACAGGTTAGTATAGGGTTTTGTTTCAAGTTTTCCGTTTCTTACACATATGTCGTATGCCTAATATATCCTTTAGTCATCTTTTACGACACCCACGGGTATGAAAGAGGGGTGGTGAATTGTATTCTTACTCCATCATGAAACAGATTTGTAATTGCGATAATAAAATTGCGATGGCGCCCGATTTTATGTAGGGCCAAATCGCCCTAGGATCGATGAGTGGACTGTATTGCATGTTTAAAATTAATCTGGTTTATTTTTAGGGTTGGGTTGCGGTCGGCGCGCTCCTCGCAACACTCCGTTCGGGGCGACAGAGGGCGTACAGCACGCAACACCCGCAACCCACCCGAGCATCACGTCGCCTTCGTCGTTGGGCCGACCACTGGAGCAGGGTTACTTGTCATCAGTGGTCGACCTGACGGAATACCCCCTACGTGGGGTACCCTTCCATTGACCGACGTTCCCCCCTCTGGGAGGACGTCGGTCTTTCCTCACGCGGTCGGCCTCTCGGCGGGTGACGGCCTAATCCCCGGTCATGTCACCCGCGAAAATTAACCCCGTTCGCAGGCGGCTAACAACATAAGTATGCACAGCGGCCACGAAACAATAGGTACACCTAATTAATATTCTGACGCGATCATGTTTTGTAGAAGAGTTCACACGTTATCCGCATTGAATTCCGGTGAATATGTTATAGTTTATGTAACACACAATGTATTGATGAACACCAAATGACAGAGCACATCCGTTTAGATTCACCGTCCGTTTGGTATTACCTCGCCGTACATAGACAACGCAGGTATTCGTATGTAAGTATGTAGGGTAGGTTGTGGGATATAAAAGTATTCACAGACGATCGAACTTGATTCGGAACGGACTACGAACTGTACGGTGCGGTCTACACAACAGACAAGCGCACCAGACTCCGAATCGTCCAATTGTATTATGCTAGCATTGCGTGAACTATCAAAACAGGCCAAAATTGCATTAGTTGCGGCAACTATCGTTGCTACATCGCCATTACATAACCAACGAAAAAGAAGAAAAGAATGGGCAAAATTTTATCTCAGAAACAGACAACAGCTGTGAGTGCTGAAGAGAGATTGGTGGCTACTGTAAAATTTCTAGCGTCAGGTAGGGAATTCAGAGAACTTCTTGGCGTCGCTCCGAACCCATGTCTGTGAACACGTTGCGACGTGTTGCGTGTATGGTGGCACAATAGCGACTAGACCGACATATGGTTCGGTGCGCCGTCCACACGTTCGGATCGGTTCGGAACGCACCGCGTTCGATGTGCAAGCGCTCCGAACCAGTCGTACCAATATTAATAATAATAATGTCCGGCGGACCGTGCGCCACACGATCGAATTTGGTTCAAAGCGCACCATGTTCGTGGTCTGTTCCGAACCAAGTTCGATCGTCTGTGACTACTTTAAGGATATGCACCAGAAAGTAATCCTTATTATTATAATTGATAATCTGGCGTAAACACATAGTTTTATTTTTAATTTAGGTACTATCAGTCCATGTGATTAGCGTTGCCAGGCGTGCGGATAAAGCCGGACATAGATAGGCTTTTTAATTGCGTGTCCAGTCAAAATAATCAGTGTCCGGCTTGTCAGACTTTTATTAGGCATTTTACATTTCGCAAACGAGCTAGCGCCAAGCGGATCCGAGCGCAGGCGAGTCGACTGTTGTCATAATAATCCAAAAGGCTTAATTTTACATACATTTTTTTGTTGTACCTATAATATTAAAACACAAAATCCTCAATAATGTAGGGTGTCCGGTCTTTCTACCCAATTGTCCAGCCAAACTGGCTGGTCTGTCCGGCTATTAGGTTTGACGACCTGGCAACCTTGTGTGATGAAGAAATAAGAATACATTTCACCACCACCTTTCTTGCCCGTGGGTATCGTAAAAAACGATTAAGGGTTATAATATCTAAACAAGAGAAGGGAAACTCGACCTAGAACCCTATGCCAACACGTCTAACCAACGCGGTATAGTAGGTCAATTGTCCTCCTATGGTGGAGGAGGCCCGAACCTAACTGTGGGACATATGTGGGCTGAGATAATAATAATAAATTAAAGTAGTCCATCAAATCTCCAATGTGGGATTGGAGATTTGATGGACTGCTTATGTGCAAACGGAGTATCATCGGTAGAAGTCCCATCCTATTTATAGATTAAATTGCCTCAAAGGAATCTGCCTGTTGGATCCATATTCCCATGTAAGCCCACCAAAGGATCGGGTATCTTCCCTAAGGAAGATCCCGTGAGCACGAGAGATACAATATAATAATAATAAAATTATTAAATAAGTTGTAATGTTTATTCGCTGTTTATCACTTTAGAAACTATCGTAAAATAATTCATTTAACATTAATAAGAATTTATTTTAAGAGCAAGTTCGAAAAGTACGTGGGCGGTCATTAATTTATTTAGCAAAGCATTAAGCGTTGTTGTAAACTTTGAACAACAAAATTTACGACTTTAAAAGTCCATTTATGTAATGAGTTTTATTTAAACATTATATTTTAACGTACACGTTGTTTGTTCCAAAACAAATTAACTAACCATTCTGCCATTTCGTGTTAGCGACAGGTCGCTGCCCTTAACCGTGGAGATGGTTATTTATTAGTATCATTAATTATACTGTGTCCTTTTTTCACATACACAGAATATTATACCATAAATTCCTTTTAATACGGGAGTAGGTACGTATGACTCTTTTATTTTTATCATTATTCATAACGTCACTGGTCATTGCTGGCTGTAGGTCTTTCTCATAAATAAAGGTTATAATACCTATAACTAGGTATGAATCAATGGCACTAAGTATCGGTACTTTTAATCGATACCGTATCGGTCGCTAATCGGTACTCAATTAGTATCGATTGAAAAGTATCGATATTTACTGGTATCGGTATCGAATCCTTGACATTCGATAGTAGTCTAGTACTAATTATCGAAAGGGACTATTCATAGAGTTTATATCAAGAGATAAGTTTCTGCGGGATTATTTTTTATAGAAAAACCGAGCCCTAACGTTCAATACTGGGCACTAAGTATCGATAATTAGCCCTGGTATCGAATTGTTTTTATAGTATCGAGTACTTTTCTGGTAGCAGAATTGTGATGAGCTTTTTTTTTAGGAAATGTCAGCTCTAACATTCGATACTAGGTACTAGTACCGATACTTACCGTGGGTATCAAACATCATCGTTTTTCAAGTATATATCGAGTTCTCTTTTCATTCGATACCGATACCATGGTTTTCATTAGATACTAGTACTCAATATCGAATGGACGTAACGTTCGATACCGAGTACTAGTATCGATTCATCCCTACCTATAATTATAACATCTACATCTTTATCCGTATATCACATCTATAGCGTTTGTGACTACCAAATCATAAAAATATAGGTAATGTATATTTTAAGTATTCTGATATTCACACCAATATTGTACAGAGCCATACAAACATAGTTCATACAATCACTGTCTCGATCGCATCGCATAGAGTATATATATATTATTACTCTGTAGAATCACTCAGACTGCACAGATGGCGTAGTGGTTAAGATAGCGACCTACATTGCCAGTGTCAGGGGTTCGAATCCCACGTGGGACAACACTTTGTGCGATCCACAAATTGTTGTTTTGAGTCTGGATGTAATTTGTGTCCGTTAATTATATGTTTGTAAAGTCCCCCGCAATACAAGGATTATTTCCTTAGTGCAGAGTGTAGTCTTTAAAAAAAAAAAAAATTTGGCCATGAGAACTCCATAGAGGTGAGAACAGATCGATAGAGAATAGTGTAAAAGTGCGTGCCGAGTCTGTGAAATACTAAACATTACAATATCCCTTAATCGTCTTTAAGGCAACCACTGGTAAAAGAGAGGGTGGTGAATTGTATTCTTACTCCGTCACCAAACGAAAAAGCATTGCATAGGGATCATCCCTATGCAATGCTTTTTCGATTTTTTTAAATTTTACGACTCTGATAATAATATATTATCAGAGTCGTAAAATTTAAAACGACATAGTTCCATTATTTCAAAAAAAAAACGTGCAAAAACCATGCCTTATCTTCGCTTGCGTACTTACGTATCTCATTAGCGCCGCGGTCGGCACTTGAATAGCGTTCCAGTACATCTTTTACACTTTTATCATTAACCTTGTACCTTAGTAATACAAATGAGAATACATACTCTGAAATCAACAATGATAATTGCTTTACTGAATTATATATCCAAAAAATAGATAAATGGTCCCTAACCTTAGTGGACCTTATAACCAAGCTCAAAGTTGCTATAGAGCGGGCGGGGTTTGCTAAGGATTTCTGTGCGAGATAGAATCCGATATAATACAGAAATTTGAATTATTTTACTAAATCAATTATTATGTGCAAAACATAAACTTAGGTATAAAGTTAGCCTTGTAACTAATGAATGCAAAATCAGCCTAAATTTCTTTTTAGTTCTTATTTTTTAAATCTTTGTGATTGATACGTAGTATCATGATGGCGAGTACACACTCTTACCTGGATACTATTTTAACATAACCATTTTTCTTATCTGGAAACCATTTTAGGTTTAACACCCGTCCTAAAGGTACCTGAAACAAATAGAGAATACATAAATTTAATTTTTAATTTGCAATGATTTGAATTCAAATAAAATAACATCAAATTTGTAGTGATATAATAACATCAAATATATAAAATAACATCAAATTTGTAGTGATAGACTCACGCCATTTTCTAGAGCGATGGACAGAAACTCAGAAATGACGAATGATAAAATAATGATTGCGCATGATAGCGTAATGATTAAAATACCGACCTACCAAGGCCTTCCGTGTGACCATGGAGGAAAAATACAGTTCACTACCCCTTTTCTTACCCGTAGGGGTCTTAAAAGACTACTAAGGGGTATGATATGGAGATAATATCTTGCAATTAGACTCATATTTGGCTTACGCAAATATGACCCTGTTACACAGTTTCGCCAGAAGCTCAAATGGTTACCTATACGTCTTCGTCGCAACTCTCAACTCTCTCTCTATTATACAGTGTATTATTTATTTCTTCCACTCCTTCCTATCTTAAAGCTCGTTTTCAATATCTTCATGATACGCATAATAGATATTTGAGGTGATCAGATAACATGAAACTGAAAATGCCGCTGCAATTTACATCATTCACCGAGAAATCGTTCACAGTCACGGCAGTACTTCTGTAGAATGAAGTTCGCTAGATATAAAACGTTCAAAGACACTAGCCACATTTAGAATAAAGCTTAAAAATTAAGGCCGCCCATTGTACTATCTCCACTTAGAATTATTATTATAAATATATTAACATAGGTGTGCAATAAAGTATAAAATAAATAAATAATATCAATGCAAGTTTCATCATCTTCTCGACGTCTAAAAGACTCACTGCTAGTCTCGAGCCTCCATCACAATAGGAGGGTGGCTTACTATATTACACCATGCTAAATCAGACAGGTTAATATAGGCTTTTGTTTAGAGTATTACTTCCCTTTTATGTATGTTGTATATGTATTTTATCCCTTAGTCAAGGTCCACGGGCAAGATAGGGAGCGGTAAACTCTTACTCGGTCACCACAAAAGTTAAATTAATTAACGAATTATTTGTAAGTATTTTAGTGGGTTGGTTTTACTCTTACACTTTCTTTAATCCGCTAGGCAAGCGTGGCAGTATCCATTTTTTTAGGGGTAGGCCATGGTCAACACACCCGTCGCCCGGATCCGTCTGGCGATAGAGAGGCGGCGCGTGGTCCCATAACCCACCCGTGACACGTCGTCTTCGTCGTTGGGTTGATCACCGGTGCAGGGTGACTTGTCGTCAATAGTCGGTCCGATGGTATACCCCCGAGGAGTACCCTCTCCTCGACCGAGGTCCCCCCCCCCCCCCGCTATTCGGGGACGTCGATCTTCGTCGCGCGATCGGCCTCTCGACGGGTGACGGACTAACTTCCCAGTCACCCACTGCTTCGGTAAGCGTGGCACTTCCCTAGAGGTAGGTCTTGTTATAATCCCTTAGTCGTCTTTTATGACATGCGGGCAAGATAGGATGGTGAATTGTATTCTTACTTTGTCACCATACGAGGAATTGATGCATAGAGTCGTTTTAAATAAAAAAAAACCGTGTATTGACGAAAAAAAAATTGTGTGAGTGAAAAAAACACAATTTTTTCTGCTAAATGAGTTAATTGGTAGGTATCATTTCCACGAATATCATATCAGACTATTAATGTTAGTTTTGTTGATGCGGCAGACATGTATTGGTTGCTATAAATCTATAGATAGCCATCTCAATTTTACAACAAATAAAATTTTGCCCTTCAATTTCGAAAAGGTATTGAGCACACGTGACAAAAGACATCCTGTTTTCGACCCTCCCTATACAAAGATTTATATCTTAGTGCGAGAGTTGTCCCTCAAGGGATATATCCCCTTTGAGTATTGGTTTATCCAACCTTAAAGACAAAAGGCCCGAGAAATCCGTTTGAATTACATTTAAACACTAGCTATGTCAGCAGCTACGCTAGTGTGGATTACTTATTTCATTTTATTAATTAAACATTGCTTTTGTTTTAACATTTATCCGAAATATGAAAATCCGTATAAGAACGGGTGTAACCGACATAGAACGAAGAATTATTACGCTAATGGCAATATGTGGGACACATCACTCGACGAATGGTTACTGCCATGTATCGGACGACACAATGTAAGACGAACTAAGTGGATTGACCATCTAGTGAAAGGTACTGGGCGTCGTTGGATGCAGGCGGCACAGGACTGCATTTTGTGGTGAGACATGAGGAAGGCCTACGTCTAACAGTGGACGGTGATAGGCTGGTGATGATGATTTAACTTAATTTGTTGTTTTTCACATACGTTTAACTTTCAAGTAACAATGCGTTTTTGATTCAATATGGCGGATGTCATATAATAGTTATTTATAATTGCCATAGTAACGCTTATGATATGGTGATACCCATAATGTAAGATCTTGATGAACGAAATACAGTCAGCGAGGTGATGTCATTCTAAATCCAATATGGATGTCGTCACAAAATGATTAACTAACAAATTTTTCATTTTTAGTATATCATCATCATCATCGCAGCCCACATACTCCCCACTGTTGGGCTCGGGCGTCCTCCATGATAGGAGGCAATTTGACTTTCTATACCATGCTGGTCAGACATGTTGGTATTTTTTTTGTTATGGGTGGGCTATGGTAAGCGCACACGCGGTCCATTCCGTCCGGGGCGACGAAATGACGGCGCGTGGGCTCATAACCCATCCGTACCCACGTCGCCTTCGTCGTTATGCCGACCACCAGGGCCGAGTTCCTTGTTGGTATGGGGTTTCATTTCGACTTGATGTTACGTGCATATTATATCCCATAGTCGTCTTTTACGACATGCACCGGCAAGGCAGGGAGTGGTGAATTGTATTCTTATTATGTCCTAGTGGTTTATTATATATTAATTCATTAAATTATGCTGAATGGTAGCAGCTACAAGTACTACCAATCCTTACATTTCTCGTGGGTGTCGTAAAATATGATAAAGAGCTTTACATAGACTTGGACTAACCCCATTTGATGTCATCTGCTCCCAAGTACCACTTGAGGCAGGCGACTGGTCATCCCCGAGGGGGGGACGTCGGTCAATGGGAGGGTACCCCTCAAGGGGGGTATGCCGTCGAGCCGACCACTGACCCCGAGGGGGGGGGACGTCAGTAGATGGGAGGCACCCCTCAAGGGGGTTTTCTGTCGGGCCGACTACTGATGTCAAGTCACCCTGCTCCGTTGGTCGGCCCAACGACGAAGGCGACGTGTCGCGGGTGGGTTATGGGTGTGCGTGCTTACAACCTTCTATCGCCCCGGACGGAGTGGTGCGAGGAGTGCGCCGACCGTAACTCACACCCAAAAAAAAAGGCGGCTGGTCATAAACTCTTGCAACGCCAAAGAAAGTTTCAATTCAAATAAAACTTAAAATTTAATTCAATAATATTTTACGTAATTATCTCTAATTTTTGCACGAGTGTGTGAATGTATAATACATTGTAAATAAAACTATTTTACGGCTTTTATCGCGTTTGTATTTGATTGATCGATTAATTCGAACGGGTCCGGGGTCCGCCCGTGATCATGAACGCTGTAAAGTGTTCTAAACGTCGACCAATCAAAAATTAAATACAAACGCGATAAAATCCGTAAAATAATTTTACAATATTTTACGTTCTAGTTTTCATCATTGCAATCCCCGTTTAATATTAAAGGCAATAACGGAATACCTCTCACAGAAGACGTCACAAACGAGCCCGGTGCAATCTACCTCACAGATTTATGCGTCGAAGTGGAATAAATCGACCAATAAGAGCTCTAAAACAGATGAAAGACGAGACAATAAACGGTCTACGTTAGTAATTCAATTAGTGGTTTTATTTATTTTAAAACGATCATGTTTATTTGGAATTTCTAAATATAACCATTTTTCCTCGTACGGTGACAGAGTAAGAATCCAATTCACTACTCCCTTTCTTACCCGTGGGTGGCGTAAAAGGCGAGTAAGGGATTAAACATGCATATAACATCTATGCAAGAGAAGGAAAACTTGAAATGAAACTCTATACCAACACGTCTGACCAGCGTGGTATAGGTAGGACAATTTCTCTTCAATTGTGGAAAAGGCTCGAGCCCAATAGTGGGAATGAGCTGAAATGATGATGATGAAATAGAACCATTTTTTATTGCTGTGTGGTAGCGGCTATAAATACAACCAACTCGTATGTTATTTGTGGGTGTCGTAAAAGCCGACTATGAGCTTTAAATAGACTTAGGTCCACTCTATCTGATGACGTCTGATCAATAATTACATGCCCAAGGAGTGTTCAGACAAGCAGCTAATCATAGAACGCTGCCGGTAATATGAAGAAAGGGGTACTAATGAGTCGACTCCTAGTAATTAAGATAAGAGTGGGATGATTATTATGGTGGCTCACAAGCAAGCAGGCGCACCTGATGGCAATTAGTAACTACCGCTCATGGACCTATAAAATAGCGGGGATTCACCTAGGTCTCTGCCTAAAGTGATATGGATTTTGGACTAATAATTGCTACTGCAAGTATGTCACTATTCCCAGACGAGACAGCTCATTAATGACCGTGAAGAATTAGTTCTCATCAGCATGTTCTTATCAAGGTATCGGGTGATCTGATTGGGGATGGTGATCACCCGATGAAATGCCAGCCATACAAGGATGCTGTATGCACAGCAGAAGTTGTCCACGCGCACATGTGATGGCAGCCGATAAGGTAAACCTGTCGAACGTACCACCGATGACACGAATCAGAAACCTACGGGCCACCCGCAGCAATAGGGAGACGCATATGGACCTGTTGTACATCACCCCGGGTGGATCAGACGGGATGTGACCACACCATAGCCTATCGCGTAAAAGCGTGTTTCTACCCTTAAAGCGTACTAATAATAATAATTCCAGCGATCATTTCGCCCACGTACGTGCAAGCTCTGGAATGAACTACATGGTGCTAAGTTTCCCGAGCGCTACTACATGTCCTTCTTTAAACGAAGTTTAAGAAGAGTATTTTCTTCACGGTAGGCAACGGCCTGTGCCCCTGGTAATGCAAAGGTTCATCTGCGGCATTATCATTTACCATCAGGTGTGCTGTTTGCTCGTTTGCCACCGTTAGCAATTAAAAAATAAATATTATTCTCCTCGTGTGACAGTCTATGAAAATAATTTACTAATATCCCTCTTCTCCCACACACGTCGCAAAGACTGTCTGAGAGATCTTTAAACGAACAGGCAGCATCATTTTCTGGATGACAGCGTAAAAATAGAAATCGTCACCCCTTTTCTTGCCTGTGGGTGTACCAAAGGGCGAATAAGGAATGATATGCAGATAAATCTATGTAATAAAATTTAAACTTCTAATAAAGCAGTACATTTAACCAGCTTGTATCATTATCATCATTCATCATTTCAGCTCATATACGTCCTACTGTTGGCCTCGAGCCTCCTCCACAACAAGAGGGCCTTACTATACGATGCTGGTCAGATAGGTTGCTATAGGATTTTGTTTCGAGTTTGCCGAGTATATAGTAGGACAATTTCCCTTCTATTGCGGAGGCCCGAGTCCAACAATGGGAGATATATGAGCTGCGATGATGATGATGATGATTCTCCAAGAAAGCATGTTGTAACAACTGCCTCAATGAGGGAAAAAATAAGTTTTATTTTTAACCCATTATTCTTACCCCGTTACTACAATCTTAATACATGTGACGACTGTGCTAACCTTTAAACTTATCATCATCATAATAGCTCATATACGTCCCTCTGCTGGGCTCGAGCCTCCTCTACAACGAGTTAGGGATAGGGATTTATTTCAAACTTTACTTGTCTTATATCGATGTTATATGCTAATTATATCCCTTAGTAATTTTTTTTACGAATATTGCATTGTGTTCTTACTCTGTTAACACACGGAGTAATCAAATCAATAAATCATTAAATACAAGAATTAAAAATTCAAAAATATTTCTAATTGTGACTACTCAATTCATTAAATCAGTGATTTCTGTAATAATATAATAGTTATATTCGATGCCTCTGACGATATTACTATGATAATTAATCAGAACTACACTTACTATCATATAGCATAGCGATGCTTCGCTACGGCATGCGTCGCTTTACGCCACGGCCTGTTTACGCCACGCCAACTATTACGTTTTCCCTCACTTATAGATATTTTACATCAAAAACCCAATGAAATAGAAATAACTTTTCAAAAATTCTTTTTATTGAAATTAAAACTACACGATATTTAAGTTAATTGATTTTGCATCGGATACAGCAAAAGCACGATGGATTTATTAAGGTTCGCTTTCATAATTTATTATCAAGTTACCTTTGACGATAAATGGGATTACAGTAGAGGTATTGCACAAAACGACGGTCTTATTGAATAAAGCCTCTGTCATGCTAGGGACGATGTGACGCTCAATAATTTATGTCAAGACCAGTGAAGCTTATCCATAATTTATCCAGCGTATGTATATTATATTAATATACATATATTAAGAAATGGTTGAGTGACTCGTCAACGTCGAGCTTACTACATAGATACAAAAAATACTGACAGTAGTTTATTTTTAATACGCTTTTATTAGTTTCACCTGTATGTATGTATATATCTATGTATGTAACGGAATCTTTGAACGTCATTTTGCCCCACTTAAAGTGTAAAGTGCTGTAAAGTGTTCGAAATGTCGGGTAATCATAAATCAAATACAATCGCAATAAAATCCGTAAACGTAGTTTTATTTACATAGTAAAGATTTCTATACTTGTATATTTGGCTATGTATAAAGACTGAAACTGAAAAAAATAAACGTACCTCAACTTTTTATATTATTTAATACATAAAGAAATAGGAATAAAAAAGCTTAACATCGTAATTTATTCAAAAGATAAAAATGTAGGAAACGGCATCGCAGCCTCGTCTGCTTGAAATATTTTCGCAAATTGTGAAACTCAGCAACTCCGAGTAAGTACAATTTCTTGAACAAGTTTTGGAACGTTGAAATATAATTTCGTTCGAAACATCGCTAATTTACCACTTGAGTTATACAAGCTATACAATTAACGAAACGCTTGTGAATGAAATATTCTTAAAGTGCCCTTAGCGTATTCATCTCTTATTATTGTCCAATCCAATGCCCAATTACATTTCGGATTTTCTGTATTCAATTCAAACGTCTCTTAAATAAAACAATCAATAGTGAAGCTCATATTTAGAGCTAAGGTATATTGGGATAATATTTTCATTGAACATATTAAAATATTAATTGCCGTGTGGTGACGGAGTAAGAATACAATTCACCACTTCCTATCTTGCCTAAGGAAAACACGAAATGAAACCCAATACCAACATTTTTTTTTTTTTTTTTTTTTTATTTAAGACAACACCCTGCACTAAGGAAATATTCCTTGTATTGCGGGGGACTTTACAAACATATAATTAACGGACACAAATTATATCCAGACTCAGAACAATAATTTGTGGTTCGCACAAAGTGTTGTCCCGCGTGGGATTCGAACCCCCGACACTGGCGCTGTAGGTCGTTATCTTAACCACTACGCCATCTGTGCAGTCAACATGTCTGACTAGCGTAATATACTAGATCAAATTCCCTTCCCTAATAAAGGCAGGCTGACCCAATAGTAGGACGTATATAGGCTGAGATAATGATTATATGACGAACAGAGATTAATAATTTTTATTTTACAATTTTTATGATTTAAACTAAGTAAAAATGGATTCTGTCCAATAGTCAGCAGCAAACGTGGTCTCTAAATGTCGGCCTTATAAAAAAGCTCAAAGTCGCCCAGCATGCTATGGAGAGGGCTATGCTCGGTATTTCTCTACGTGATAAAATCCGGAACACGGAAATCCGTAGAAGAACGGGTGTAACCGACATAGCCCGCAGAATTAGCACGTTGAAATGGCAATGGGCAGGCCACATCGCTCGTCGAACCGACAACCGTTGGGGAAGAAAGGTTTTTGAGTGGCGACCACGAATCGGACGGCGCAGTGTAGGACGACTTCCCACTAGGTGGACTGACGACATTCTCAAAGTCGCAGGGAACCGTTGGATGCAAGTGGCGCAGAACCATTCCGAGTGGCATTCTCGTGAGGAGGCCTATGTCCAGCAGTGGACGTCTGTAGGCTGACTGATGGATAGATGGATAGGAAAAATGGATTTTCCACGTGGTGACGGAGTTACTATTTCCTATTTTGCAAGTCAATATAGTAAAAGATGACTAAGGGATATATTATGCAGATAACTTCTATACAAGAGAAGTAAAACTTGGCCGAAAACCTGATCCCTGATCCTGAAACCCTCTGATCTACCTGGTATAGTAGATCAAATTCCCTCCTATTATGGAAGAGGCTTAGATGTGGTAGGACCACACTGTTGACAGTTGTCTGTCTACAGCCGCGGGCCGTTCCGTCCGGGGTAGTAGGTACCACACTGAGCAGAAAATCGACGTCCGAGTAGTAGCAATTTATTACTACGCTTCGTTCGGTGAGCAAGAGAGCCAGAAGCCCAATATTCTGAGGGTATTCGCGTGTGGTGGATTTTAATGATAACTTTAATATCACCGAACCTCATTGCATGCATTCACACTCCCTCACTTTCTTCCGTGTGGTGACAGATTAAGAATACAATTCACCACTCCACCACCACCCTATCTTGCCCGTGGACATCGTAAAAGACGACTAAGGAATATAATATGCACATACGATCTGTGCAAGAGAAGGCAAACTCGAAATAAAATGCTATGCCAACATGTCTTACCAGCACGGTATAGTCGGTTAAATTCCCTCCCATTGTGGAGGAGGCCCGAGCCTAACAGTGGGACGTATGTGGGCTGCGATGATGATGATGATGTACTATTTGCTCGTCTGCCACCATTAACAATAAAAAAAGCTTCGAACCATACAATGGAACATATATGAATTGAGATGATAATAACAACTAATTTGATTTATAGAAAATGATAAGAATGGTCATAGAGTGAGTCGTTGGATGCAGGCGACACAGGACTACTCTTTGTGGCGAGATATGAGGGAGACCCACGTCCAGCGGTGGATGAAAATAGGCTGAATGATGATGAGGATGGGATGATGGTCATAGAGTAAGGATATAGTTATCATCATACCTTTCTTGGGAATATCATAAGAAATAATTAAGTGACGTAATCAATGTAATCACGTTAGAAGAGATGGTAGACTCGAAAGAAAATTTTATTCTGTTTTCTCAGAAAATACTTATCTAACGGCATACCCTACATCTCGTGTAGTGACGGAGTAAGAATACAATTCACCACTCCCTATCTTACCCGTGGGTGATCGTACGAGACGACTAAGGAATATAAAACGCATATAACATCTATGCGAGAGAAGGAAAACTCGAAACAAAACCCTATACCAACACGTCTGACCAGCGTGGTATAGTAGGTCAATTACCCTTCCATTGTGGAGGAGGCCCGAGCCCAACAGTGGAACGTATATGGGCTGAGATGAGATGATACCCTACCGTTTAAGGCAACATCCGAGTAGAATAGAATCAGTATCCACTAAATAACCCAACGTCCGCCTTATATTCGCTTAGCGCTTATACACCTAAACAATACCTAAAGAAGACCCGGGTTGCAACCTATTGCAAGGTGAGAGGCCTCCAGCATTTTTCTATAGAAAACAAAGTTTTGGGATTGATTTTTAATTTTTTAAAAACCGGGGACTTTGCAATACAATTAATGGATTTAAATTTTACCCAAACGCAGAACAATAATTTGTGGTTCGCATAAAGTACCTACTGGCTTTGTTGCTGCGAAACTTGGCACAGTAGTTATCATAACCACTACGCCATATACCTGTACAGTCAGTAGTAAATATCTACTAATACTACACAAAAACTCCGAACGAACCGAATTAAGCATAGCTGGAAACAGAAAACTGTCAGCTCTGAAACTGTGAGCCGTAAGCTCAGCAAACCACCACACTGCTGGTAGAGGTCGACGTCTAGCAACACTGTTGTTTATTACCAGTCCCTCGATGAGGACGGTATATGAAGTTGTCGTCTAGTCGCTAAGCTGACCATCAAGACTAAATAAACCAGTAATACCAGTGGTCAGTTGACACCAGTAACATTGATCAGCAGACGGATGGATTATGGTAGGTTGCGCGACGATAACTTGCCACAAATAAGTGAAATTAAAAATTTTGAATAACCGCCGACACAAATTAAAATAATAAAAAAAATATTACGTTCTCTTCAAGAGGAATTATCAATTAATTGTCATTTAACGATTATACTGGCACGCGGGAAGCACTTAATCGAGTAATCATACATTACTACATCAATTTGGAAAACAGCTGATACTTTTACACTGCTGGACCGATATTAACCAAACATAGCTAAGCACCACCGCAAGAAAACTGGCTTTTAAATGAAACAAATCTGATCGAAATTGATCCATCCGTTTGAGAGCTACGATGCCACTAACAGTGTGTACACACACGCATACACACACAGATAGACATTGACGTTAAACTTAACACCCTTCTTTTTGCGTCGGGGGTTCAAAATCGATGTGATTCTATTAAAGAAATATAATCAAAGTATAATACAATCAAATTGAGCATTCAAAACAGCGTATGTCGATAAACACCCAAATAAAAGCGTATACGATGGTTTAATAAAACGAAGAAGCCCATACTGTGAGCCTAACGTTTAATATACATTTTGCTTAATACAACATTTATAAGGCGTTTGTTGTTGAATGGCTTGATTGATTATTCTAATATCGTATCGGTACCTAATTCTTTTATATTTTCTTTCAAGAAGATATATTATGATTTATTGTATATGAAACTTCAAAGAAAATTAATCTTAACAGAAACTGTGAAGGATATACTTTATTTGATAGTAATCTACAGTATCCGGTGATAAATATATCACATCACTCCTTTGAAAAAGACAGTCGACATTTTTTTTAATTTTGGCTTTGTAGAGCCATCTTTGAATTGAACCAGTGTGTGTTACTAGCGATATATTACGGCACGGAAACGTGGTCCCTAAATATAGACCTCATAACCAAGATTAAAATCGCTCAACGTGCTATGGAGCGGGCTATGCTTGTGATTTTTCTGCGAAATAAAATCTGAAATAAGGAAATTCATTGGATAACGGGTGTAACCGAAATAGCACGAAGAATTAGCACACTGAAGTAGCAATAGGCAGGCCACATTGCTCTCCGTGCCGGCCACGAATGTAAAGGAATTGGTACCAGAAGTCGGCCCAATGGTGATACGGAGGGAATATGGTAGGTAATGAGGCATCATGCCGTTCATTTGTCGCCCTGGACAGATTGGACGAGATGTGGCCAGACCATAGCCAACCACAAAAAAAGCCACATCACTCGATGAATAGACAACCGCTGGGTAAGAAAAGTTTTCGAGTGGCGCCCACGTATCGGATGGCGTAGT
This sequence comes from Lymantria dispar, assembly GCA_032191425.1. NCBI lineage: Eukaryota > Metazoa > Arthropoda > Insecta > Lepidoptera > Erebidae > Lymantria > Lymantria dispar. The sequence continues at coordinate 2,967,210 of CM063449.1, forward strand.
TTAGGATGCCCAAGCCCAACTAAGTGGATCTATGACCTGGTAAAAGTTGTTGGACGTCGTTTTATGCTGGCGGCACAGGATCACACTTTGTGGCAAAATATAAAGGAAGCCTTCGACCAGCAGTGGATGGCGACACGGTTGAATGACGCTAATGATGAGCTTTGAATACCATTTATAATTAACATTTCCATCAATAATCCTCTTTAATACATTATGTAACTTAACAAAAGTATAATTTCTAATCATAGGAAATTCGCTGAAGTTTTCAAGTTGTCGAATTAACGGTTCATTAATGAATAGATGGCTGAACAAGGACTTGTTACCACAAATTGTGGAACTTTGTCTAATTTCCACAAACTTTATATTAAATTAATACCCACAATCCTCGTTACGCCTATTTTAATACAAATTACACATTTATAACAAGTCTTAAGCGTAAAATAAGTAAATTACTACATTACTGCAAAGGTTTACTAAAAAATAAGTCTATACTAACCCAAATATTTATCCGTGTGGTGACGCTGAGAATACAATTTATCACCCTCTATTCTGCCTATGGGTGTCGTAAAAGATGAGTAAGGGATATATTGCGCATATAACAACTATGCAAGAGGTGGAAACTCGAAGTATAACCCTAAACTGGGCTGGTTTCACCAGCGTGGCATTGAAGTTAAATTTCCCTCTCATTGTGGAGGAGACTCAATCCCAGCAGTGGGACGTATATGAGTTGTGATGTGCTTATAAATAATACATTATTTTATTGATTCTGTTCTTTCAGTAACCAAGCGAACAAGATCCAAACTCTGCTTTTACAATAGGCAGCGATTTGGCTGCAACTCTGGTATTGCAATAGTCCATAAGCGGCACATACCCCTTACCATAACCACACTTCTTACACATTTGGTACCATGAACAAAAAAAAAAATCTTAAGCAAGAGATTATTTACAATTCCTAGATACATAATCATAGTCAAAACTTTTTTTTACTAAACCATTGTTAATAGGTATACGTCGACATACGTCAACGTGACACAGGTTTTCCCTGAGTAAAAGGGTTTTAAGATTGCTTAAAAGCCTTTTGAAATTGCGAATAAAGATCACAGCGCGTACTATAAGAAAATAAGTAGGGAACTTTATAAATATACGATTGGACACCACGCGTGATAAAAAATTAAGAATAAACTCGTCACCCCCCTTACTTTTTATGCGTAATCATAAAGCAGATAACATCATTCCAAGAGAAGGTATCGTGCAAATTTTGGGAGCATTTCCGTCGACTTGCTCCGCAGCTTATCGGCGCGGTGTTCGCCCTTTCTTGGCTGATGCCGCAGGATGGCAGACCGCGTGAGGGCGATGGACGGGGCGCCGGGTGGAACTGTACCTGAAAGGGTATCCCGCTGGGCTGGTCACGGACGACAAGGACTCGGTACCACTAGTTGGCTCAATGGCGAACGTGAGGGAACACAGTGGGTTATGGGGCCGCGCGCCGCCCTTGCGTCGTCCTGGACGGAAAGGATGGCATGCGGGCTGACCACGACCCAGGCGAAAAAGAAAAAGGTATCACGAAAATGAGAGTTGTGTGAGAATTAAAACACCTACTATATTGATATTACAAACAGATATTTCATTTTTATTTATTGGTATAGAAAAACTGTGTATTTGACACACGACGTGAAGTGAAACTTTTGTATTTAAGACTAGCAACCCGCCCTCGCTTCGCTTCGGTTATAGGTTATAGTCGTTTTACCTGCGTAGTGCCCATTCCCGTGGGAATACCAGGATAAAATATAGCCTAGTTTACGCCCTGATATTATAGTTTTCCATTGGTGAAAGAATTTTTGAAATCGGCCCAGCCGTTTTGAATATTACCCGGAACAAACAGACAGAAAGACAGACAGACAGACAAAATTTTTTTAATTACTATTTTAGGCATAGGCGTCGTGCAAATAACCGTGTGAGCACGAAAAAAGCCTATTATTTTAACATTACAAACAGACACTCCAATTTTATTTATTGGTATAGATTAGCTCTCAAACTCAAATTTTAATTATCAACTTACCATTGACTTATTATGCGCCGTGTTCATTTAACTATTAGAAACACTAATATAATGGACAGTTTCGTCACTATGTTCCATTTATTGTATATATTTTATACACATTCGTTATTTTTACAGTGAATAATAACCGCTTGTATCTATAAAAATGCATGAAATCTTGGCAGATGTGTCCGCGCTGAGCTGAGCCGAAAAGAGCTAAGCGGATCTGATCGTATCACTCGAGTTTTTCGATGCGACGAAAAGTTCCACTTCGAAAAACTTTACATACCCCCTTATCACCACCCTCAAAACAAACAAAATATTAAAATGATGTCATATTTCGCAGTAAAAAGCTTTGATAGTTATACAATATATTTGTCTGTAACTGTGTATACTAGTAAATATACTTTCTGTCATTAGTACATGCTGTCAAATAATAAGTCGATTGGTACTTACCAATTAAATATTTCATTTTCACTGTAGTGTAACATGTGATAAATCTTAAAACAATGGTGTTATGATCATTTAATTTGTTTTATAAAGACATTCCTAGTCTATTAAAAAACAGTCATAATAAGTATTTACGAATAATGTACCAAAATTTCTTTATTATCATCATTTCATCTCATTTACGTCCCAGTGTTGGACTCGAGTCTCCTCCACATTACGTGGGAACTTTCTGCGAGGCTGTCATCTCGCGGAAGGAGGCGGTAGACGATGGGCGTGAGGAACACCTCCACGCGGACGCGGTCTGTCGCCGATAACTGGGGCGGCGCAGGCGCGAGTACCTGATAATGATGCCGCCCTAGCAGACGCTACGGGTGACCAGACCGGGGAGTTTAGTTCGTCATCTGCGTAGAGGCTCACCTCGCGACGGCGACCAACGTCCGAGAAGGGGACGTCGAAGGGAGAGGGTACCCCTTCAAGGTATTCCGTCGGACACTGAAGACAAGGAAAATGGTAGTGGTCGGCCCAACGACGAAGGCGACGTGCTATCGGGTGGGTTACAATGCCGCGCGACGTCCCCCTGTCACCCCGGACGCAGCCGGGCAGCGGGTGCGCTGACCGCCCAAAAAAAAAACATTAGGAGAGTAATTTACCTACTATACCGCGCTGGTCAAACGTGTTAGTATATATAAAGGGATATATATGTATAAAGGGTAGTGAATTGTATTCTTACTCCGAAAAATCTTACTCCGTCACCACACGGAAAAGTCTTTATTTTATTACTATGAATATCAATCAATTACTTCAAAAAACTAAATTCGCTAAAGTTTTCTCTTGTATTTATTTTTAATACTATTAGCTTAAGTGACAAGGATTTATATTGACTCTTTATTCGGACTATAAACTTTCTTTATGTCTAGAGTATACGTTGAAATGTCATCAACTGTCCAAACTTTCTGACAACTTGGATAACAGGTGGGTAGGTTTGACCTGGAGTAACCCAACAGCGTCTGGCATTGGTATTTTCATTTATTTTTTAATTGAAGTCTAAACTTGGTCTTATAATTTTAATGTTTTTGCAAATAGTAAGTCGAACTTTTCTTATAAATCTTGATTATTTATTTCTGTGGCTATAACTAAGTAGCGAGAGGTTAGAAATATAAAATGTCATCACCCCCTATCTCTCTCTTGTCCGTAATTATAAAATAAGTTTGAGTAAGGCAAGCAGTTATAGCGGTAGTACCACACTCTCGCAGAAAATCAACGTCTGAGTAGTAGCAATTTGTTACTGCGCTTCGATCGGTGAGTGAGAGAGCCGACAGCCCAGCGTTCTGAGGGTGTTTGCTTGTAGTGGTTTGGTTGATACCTTTCTTCTTTCTTTATTAATGTCTGAACGCACGCCGTCCGTTCTATCCGATGCCGAAGGGAAGAGAACACGGTGGGTCCATTTCACTAAGTATTGTCCTACATGAGAACCGAATACCATTAAAATAAATGACGTGTGGTAAAATAATCTGTCCGTGTGATAACGGAATAAGAATACAATTCACCACTTCCTATCTTGCCTGTGGATGTCGTAAAAGACCACTAAGGGATATAGGACGGATATAACATCTATGTAAGAGAAGTAAAACTCTAAACAAAACCCTGTCTGACCAGTATGATATAGTAAGGTAAATTTTTCTCCTATTGTGAAGGAGGCTCGAGCCCAGTAGTGGAACGTATATGAGGCGAGATGATGAAAATAATCTATGTATAAAATAATAAGCCGCTATAATATTCAACCATAAAAAATGCACTTACTCTATTCAATGTATTGAAACCAATTCAATTACTGTAATATGTTCTACACATGCTACATAATGACAAAGAGAATCATAAAACTTGTACTTATATTTTTCAATACTTTCTCAGTCTATATTTATCTTATGAACAGCTGCGCCAGTATCTTCGCTCGTGTGCATTAATTACTTGGATATTTAATGCGTTGAATACTAAGGGAATTTTCAAAAAACTACCTATAAAGGAAAAAACAGAACCCTTATCACTCCCGGATCATTTTGTTGTCCGTCCATGCATCTGTCTATCTGTCTGTCAAGACCCCTTTTCTCAGGAACTCGTGGAGGTATCAAGCTGACATTTATGTCAAATACTCAGGTCTATTGTCCCTTAAAGCTGTGAAAAAATCAAACTTCTAAGCCAACGCAATCAAAAGACAGCCATTTATGACGCAAATTGCCAAAAGTTTTCGACCCTCGCAAGGGCATCAAAACCTACAGGGTACTTCCCGTGAACTTAGAATCTTGAAATTGGTGCAAAGCAACGTCTTATAGCACAAAAAAGGGAAAATTGCGAAAACCGTAAATTTTTATAATGATATCTGATGTTTACGCGAGCACTACACATTGTAAATAAAACTACTTTTACGGATTATATCGCGTTTGTATTTGATTTACAATTGCCCGACGTTTCGATTTGACCCACAATAATAATGGTTAAAGATAATTTTATAAATCAAAAATCTTTTAGTAAGCCGCATCTAAAATTAAAAATCAATATTAATTTAGCATCATGTCCCCTGAGTTTTCTTGCCGGATCTTTCTCAGTGTGGCCGCGTTCCGATCCGGTGGTAGTATATTAGTTTTGTTAGTTTTAAATCAACAAATTGTAATAATAATTGCTACAAATTTAATAATTAATAACTACTAACCATAAACAATATAATTTTTTCATATAGATTCATTTTCTTCTTACACTGGCAATAAATTTGTACTAAAATGTGGGTAACAATTTAATAAATTTATAACTATTTTCTGTATCGGGTAGATAATTGTAAATGTCTGTAATAACGATTACTTGTTGGACGTGAGACACCTTAGTCCGCCCGTGACCATGAATGCTGCAAAGTGTTCGAAACGTCGGGCAATCATAAATCAAATACAAACGCGATATAATCCGTAAAAGTAGTTTTATTTACAACGTAAATTTTTAGTTACATTATATAATAAAAATATTTTAAACTTACTACACCTTTTTTGGGGGTGGGTTACAGTCGGCGCGCTCCTCGCACCACTCCGTCCGGGGCGACAGAGGGGCATAAGCACGCACACCCGCAACCCACCCGCGCAACACGTCGCCTTCGTCGTTGGGCCGACCACTGGAGCAGGGTGGCTTGACGTCAGTGGTCGGCCCGACGGATTACTCCTTGAGGAGTACCCTCCCATCGACCGATGTTCCCCACGTGGGGAGGACGTCGGTCTTTCCTCACGCGGTCGGCCTCTCGGCGAAACTTACTACACCTATAGGCTTGTACGGAACCCTCGGTGCGCGAGTCTGTCTCGTACTTTGACGGTTTTTTTAATGATATTCATCTTAGCTCATATATTTCCCAGTGCCGGCTGGGGATTTCTTAATAATAGGAGAGAAATTGATCTTACTATGCCATACTGGTCAGACAGGTTGATATAAGTTTTTATTTAGAGTTTTCCTTCTCTTGCATAGATGTTATATGCGTATTATTTCCCTTAGTAATTTATTACGATATCTACGGGTAAGATTGGGGGTGGTGAATTGTAGTAATTTAACATACAATATGAAATTAACATTATGTAAGTGCTAGGAGTTTCTACATAATAAATAATTTGATTCATACATAACTCTGTTAGGGGCTTAGCAATATAATATGTAAAACATATATGGACCTAAAACTTTATAATCAAATAAAACTAAGTAAATTTATGCGGTGAGCGTTCGAGCACATTACAAATACGCTGTAACTCTCCCAATTCAACACAAAAACTTCACAGATAGCGTACTGGTTAACATACTGACCTACCATGATAGTGTCCCGAGTACGAATCTCGAATGCCCCGATGGGCAACAACTTGTGCGATCCGCAAATTTTTGAAATGAAATTTATTGTTGTTTTGAATCCGGATATAATTTTTGTCCGTTAAATTGTATGTTTGTAATGTCCCCCGCAATACAATGATTATTTTTTGGGGTGGGTTGCAGTCGGCGCACTCCTCGCTCCACTCCATCTGGGGCGACAGAGGGGCGTAAACACTCACACCCGTAACCCACCCGTATAGCACGTAGCCTTCGTCGTTGGGCCGACCAGCGGTGCAGAGTTCCTTGACTTCAGTGGTTGGCCCAGCGGAATACCGCGAGGGAGTACCCTCTCACGTCGACGTCCGCTACTGAGACGCCGATCGCCGTCGCGAGGCTAACCTCTCCGCGGGTGCCCGGACTAAATCCCCGGTCTGATCACCCGTAGCCTCTGCTAGGATATCAGGCGCAGGTACTCGCGCCTGCGCCGCCCCAGTCGCCGGCGGAGGATCGTGTCCGCGTGGAGTCTTTCCACCAGCACACGATCTGTAATTATTTCTATACTACAAGGTGTTTTCTTTAACCATAAGAATTTGTACCACAAAATGTATGAAATTTTAAAATGCCGAAAATCTAGGAGCGATATTAATCTATTCAACCAATCCATCCGTACACCCATCAGCCCGTTTAAGTTCACTGTTGGGCATTCTTTCCACAAGAATTACACTCAGAATGGTCCTATGCCTATGTTATTATCATCATCATCATTTTGGTCCTCATAAGTCCCACTATTGGGTTCGGACCTCCTCCATAATGAGAGTGAAATTGACCTACTATACCGCGCTGGTCAAATGTGTTGACATAGAGTTTTATGTCAAGTTGTCTTTCTCTTACATAGATGTTATCTGCATATTAGGGATGTGACTTGAAGGGGAAAAAATGGATTAATAAATAATCGATTTTTTTAATATAATAAATCAATTTACAAAAAAATCGATTAATTATCTTTAATTCGCCCAACAGGATTATAATAACCTTTTTGTGATGACCTGTTTTTTTCAGGAAATCTGACAGTGATATTTATTTTCTATATAATAGAAAACTTTAAATTTAAACAAAATACCAAATAAATAAAATAATCGATTAATATTAACATAAAAAAGATCGATTGCTTTTAAATCGATTTTTATTATTTAGATTATCGATTATTACAAAAAATAATCCATTAATTTAAAAATCGATTATTTTTTCACATTCCTACTGCATATCATATCCCTTTCATTTCCCCGTCCATTTTTACGAGGGGCTGGTATATTATATTGTTACTCCGTCACCACACGGAAGCTTTTACATTCAGCTCAAAATAATTACCGCCCCTTAAACCAGGCCTATACGTAAGTGCGTGTCGAATAGGATTGATTGTTAAATGGGATAAGTCGTTTATTTATTTTTATTAAGCCCCATCGGAAAAAGAGGGATGTTATAAGTTTGTCGATGTCTGTCTGTCTGTGGTATCGTACCTCTCAAAATGATAGCCCGTTTTGTATGCGGTTTTTTTTTATTAAAAGCCAGTTTTGTTAATATCGATCCAGTAGTATCAGCTCTTCTCCAAAATAATGTAATGGCGTACTGTATTAAGTGCTTCAGACGTACCAGTATAATCGTTAAATGACAATTAATTAATAACTTCAACCTGATGCTTCTACCAGAATGGTCTCCAGAAAAACCAACTCTTCGAAAACTCACAGCAGATATATCGTATTTTTGGGTTCGATATATTAGTATTAAAAAGTAAATTTCTTGCAGGTTATAAGTTTGACGTCGATATCTGTCTGTACGTGTGTGTATGTGTGTGTGTTTGTTTGTGTGCGCGCGCGTCTGTCAGACCGGACCAATTTTAATGCGGTTTTTTCATTTGAAAGCCAGTTTTCTTGCAGTAATTCTTAGCTATGTTTGGTTAATATCAGTCCAGCAGGGTAAGAGTATCAACTCTTTCCCAAAATGATGTAATGGCGTATGCTTAGAATAATAACATATAGAAGGTAAGTTTGCGCACAAAAAGTGAAGCATTTCAATTGGAGCCTAATGGAGCTTACGCTGTAACCGTTCCATAATGTACAAGTCATTGTATTGCACGTACGTACGCAACTCTTAAAAAATAAATAGGTAATTATGACGGTTTGTGCATTCAAATGGTGTCATAACACATTTGAAAAAATTAAAAAGGTTTTTATCATTACTTTTAAAAGTATTTCAACGATTTATGTTAATAAAAACAAAATTTGATTTTATAATTTGTATAGTGGTGTACGTGTGTAAGTGTGTAATCGTCTGCGCGCCATTAGTATTTTGAGATTCATGTTTCGAACGTTCGCAGTTCTGACACTATCCTTCTATACGTTATTATTCCAAGGGCGTATGATTACTCAAATGCTTTACGCGTGCCAGTATACTCGTTAAATGACAATTAAATGATAATTCCTGTTGAAGAGAACTTAATACTTTTTTTTATTATTTTAGTTTGTGTCGGGGGTTATTCAAAATTTTTAATTTTACTTGCTTATTTAAAGCTTCTGCCCAAAATAAAAGTACAAGGGAATTCGAATTTGAAAAGTATAAAAACTATAATACCCTTTAATGCAAACATAATAACACCACATTGGCATAAAAGTTATTCGCGTCAAGATATTACAAAGGACGTTTGAAACACAATATCGACAAAACTATTTCATATCCTCAAGAATATTACATTTTTTTCACGCCACTCACAGCAGTCGAAAGCGAATTTCTTTTTAATACTTCAAGCCTATGAGTCCCTTCAGGGCCCTTCTATCTCACCTTACTTGACCTCTTATATACCGCCTCTAGATAAATTTGGCATATTACAACATTTTGACAAATAAATCGAAATATTATGGCAGGTCTTTAAGGCAATATGTAAAAAAGTAATTTATTTATCGCCTCCATTCTCCAACTTAAAAAATATTTATAACTTTCATAGTCCTCGTGGTGAGGGAGTGAGAATACAATTCACCAACGCATATCTTAGCCGTGGGTGTCGTAAAATATGGCTAAAGGATATAATATGCATATTACATTTATGCAAGAGAAAGAAATCTCGAAACAAAACCGTATGACAACAGCGTAGTATAGTAGATTAACCACTGACATCATGTCACCCTGCTCCGGTGGTCGGCCCAACGACGAAGACGACGTGTCACGGGTGGGTTACGGGTGTGCGTGCTTACGCCCCTCTGTCACTCCGGACGGAGTGGTGCGAGGAGAGCGCCGACCGTAACCCACTCCCAAAAAAAAAATGTACAGTAGGTTAATTTCCCTTCTATAGGGAGGAGGCCCAAGTGCAGCCTGTATGGGCTGAGATAATGATGATGATAATAATTCTATTAATATAATACAGTCATAATCATCCAGATCTTATCCCCATTACTTGGGCTCGAGGCACTATGTATCAGTTCTATCGTACATATTGCAAAACTTATTGGTAGTAGTTTTAAGACTGACCGCTTTTCCGACGTCATCTCTTCTTAGGAATGTAATTATTAACCAGACAGTAGCATATGGAATTGACCTAAGACGTTGTTCTAGTCACCGTTTACGGAAAAAGTTCTTAGTAATCATGATTTCTGATCTTTACGCGAGTATTACACATTTTAAATAAAACTACTTTACGGATTTTATCGCGTTTGTATTTGATTTTTGATTGCCCGACGTTTCGAACACTTTACAGCGTTCATGGTCACGGGCGGACAAGTGCAAGGTTTTATTCTTAGTCGTCGTTTACGGCACCCACAATCACTGTAGGTTTTGGCACTATTTGTAGCCGCTACAATATAATAGTATACAATACAAAAAGTATTTTTAGATAGAACCTACTCAAAAAAATAACGGGAGTGGACAGCAATATAATAACAATCAAAAATCTTTTGCGAAATGTTTAAGAAATTAGTGGCCATATGTTTCTCAATTAAGAGCTTATGTGCGACTACTTGGTCAGTCGGGCAATCACAAATCAAATTTTGTATTTGATTTGTGATAAAACGTATAAACAGTTTAATAAAACTGTTTCATATATTATAAATATAATATATAATGTATAAAACTTGCGTTAACAGTAGAAATTAGGGGGGCGCGGCCGGAGCACCTCCTCGTGGTGCTCCCTAGTAACGTCCATTTGGACGTCATGCGGCCATTTGGACGGCCAAGATTCCGGCAGGGGGGGGTCTCCGCGTGCGGCTCTGGTGGCAGAGCGCACGGCGGATCTGACCCGGGGCCAATGGGGCGGATGTGCCTCATGGCACTCCGTCGCCAGGGACGGTTGCGTCACGGCCCGGGGGCGTGACGGGTCGGTCGCTCGCGAGCGGCCAGACCCGGAAGGCCCAAACCGTAATCCTGAGCAGGGGGGTCAGGACCGGGGGTCTTCGGACCGCGGGGAAGAAAACCCCTATAAAAATTACCCCAATCTTAAGTTTGGCCACTCGGCGAGGAGATGTATGACTGGTGGGTTAAGAAGCGCGCGAGCGTCCAGTCGTTAGAGTGGTAGTCAAGGCGAGACTTAAAAATGACCAAACACCATGGCAGGAGTTGAAACGAGCGTAGCTACTCCAGAGAGTCCCGGCCACGCCGGGGAATCCCTCACTGTGCTGGTTTCTGAGCGCGAGAGGCGCACAGTCACCAGCACAGTCAGTCTCCATACGTATGGGAGGGAGACAACAACTGCACTGAGAGCCGAGAGCCCGGCACACCATCAAAAGGCTCACCGGGGGGAGGGGATAGAAGAAGTTAAGGAGAAGAAGAAGAGGAAGAAGAAGAAGAAAATCACGGCTATGGGGCGAGTCCGTGCCCAAGCGCTCCGTGATAAAAAGAAGCGGGAGCGGAAGTTGGCAGCCGCCATTGCTGCGCGCGACGAGGGCGGTGCATCCGCAGCTACCGCAGAGCCGTCGCGGGGCGGAAACGGCGATATCGCCGGGGCGCCGAAGAAGAAGATTGACAGCTCGGGCCTGTCGAGCGACGAGGGCGGATCAGCCGCAGGACCGTCGCGGGACGAGGGCGGCAGGGCCGCAGGACCGTCCAGGGAAGATGGAGGGAGTGACTCCGGCCCAGAGCGGAGTGACTCGAGACTGAGCGACAGCACCAACATCTCGCTGTCGAGCGACGAGGGCGGCACAGCCGCAGAGCCGTCGCGGGAGGAGGGCCGCAGTGCTGCAGGACCGGTGCAGAGTCCAGATGCGGCCGAGGAGATGTCCACGGACGAGGGCGGTGGGACCGCAGGGCCGTCCGATGGCGCAGGGCTGTGCACAGGAGGGCCGTCCGGGATGATGGTTGGTGGGTCGTCCGGAATTGTAGTTAGGGATGTCGCTGATGGGGAGGTGGTGGATAGGGGGGCCGCCGCTCTATCGGCGGCTCTTAGTGTTAGGAGGTGAACGGAGGAGGCCCGGCCCCCGACGAGGGATCGGAAGCGCCCCCTGCCAAAGGGTGGCAGCTCCGCATCCGAATCGGAGGGGAGCGACACCATCAGGCCTCCCCCCAAGGTTGCGACCGCGCGCCGGGGGCGCAGGGGTCGGGGAGGTGCGGTGGCGGCCAGACCGGCGACGCCGTGTCCGGCCGACCAAGGAGGCGAGGTGGCGGCCCTTCAGGCCGCAAACGCCCGCCTAAGCGAGGAGGTCTCCGGCTTGCGGGAGCGAAACCGCAGGCTGGAGACGGAACTTTCGGCGGTGCGGAGAGAGAACCGCGGGTTGGCCAAGGACGTGGCTGACCTGCGGTCTCAATTCGAGCGCCTGGTGCCGGCTGTGGCGCCGGCGCCGGCCCCGTCGCTGAAAAGGGTCGCGCCAGCGAGGGCGGGCCCATCGTCTGCGCCCGTGGCGCCGGCTGCGCCCGTCGCGGCTTCGCCGCTGCCTCCCCTCGTCGTGGTCCCTCCGCCGGCTCGTGGCCGCGGGAGACCTCGGAAGGGGGAGGAGCCGCCGCCCGACAAGGTGCATGGCGTGTCGGAGTCGGCGATACGCGTGATCCTAGCCCGAGTAGGGGTAATGATGGATGCGCGTATCGAGGCCGTAGCGGCAAGGCTCCCGCCTGAGCCGCCCCTCCGACCGCCGCTCGCCGCGGACAAGATGAGGCGGCCGCAAGCGTCGGCTCCCACCCCGCTGCCCTGTCAGGGTGGCCGCGTGGTGAGCTACGCTGCGGCCGCGGCGGCACCTAAAGGGGCCAAGAAGGCCGGCAAGGCGCCGGCTCCCGCCAAGGCCGGGCCGCGGCCGGCGCCAGCGATTGCACCGCAGGTGCCGGCCGGCGAACCTGCGACTGCGCCTGCTGCGCTCAGCGCTGCTGCCAGGCTCGAACAGGGCTGGCAGGTGGCTGAGCGTAGCAGGAAGGCACGCGGCCAGAAGCGGAGAGCGGCGGCCAAGAGTGCCGCTGTGACCGCCGCTCCCCAGGCGGGAGCCGGCGGAAAGGGGAAAAGGTCGCGTAGGGGCCTCAAGTCGCCGAAGACGGCTGCGGTGGTAATCACCGTACTGCCTGAGGCGGCTGAGAGGGGCCTGAATTATGAGGCCGTCCTAAGACGCGCCCGGCGGGAGCTGGACGTCTCCGACATCGGGGGCGTCGAGGCGAGGACCCGCAAGGCCCGGACAGGGGCTCGAATACTCGAGTTCCCTGGGGCCGAGGGCGCGAAGACGGCCGATAGTTTGGCCACGATGCTGAGGGGGCTGTTCGGGGCAGAGGATGGAGTCCGAATCGCCAGGCCCGTCAAGTGCGCAGATATGCGCCTCACGGGTCTGGACGACTCCGTGGCGGTGGAGGACATCCGGGAGGCCATTATGGCGCGTACCGGGTGTGCCTCGGACACCGTCCGGATTGGCACCATCCGCCCTGGTCCGGGCGGCGTCGGTGCTGTCTGGGTGCAGTGCCCAGTGGAGTCGGTCAAGCAATTGGCCGACTCAGGCAGGCTCCTCGTGGGCTGGAGTTCGGCGCGGGTAACCGTGCTGGAGCCCCGGCCTGCGAGGTGTTATAAATGCATGGCGGTCGGGCATACCCGACCGACATGCAGAAACTGCTTTGACTGCAGCGGGCTATGTTTCCGTTGCGGTCAGGCTGGACACCAGGCGGCATCGTGCTCTGCGGTGCCCCACTGCCCCGCGTGTGCGGCGGGCAATAGGCCTGCCAAACACCGCATGGGCTCTGGGGACTGCAGACCCCCGGCATCGGCCCCGAAGGGGCGGGGCGGCCCATCGACCGGGCCAGGCCCCGCTCCGAGCGCGGCCCGATCGCCCGTTAGCGCGGAGGAGGTGACGATGGATACGGACCGTTAATGGACCCCGTATCCATTCGTCTTCTCCAGGCCAATCTCAACCACTCCGCCGGTGCGCAGGACGTGTTCCTGCAAGCCATGGCGGAGTGGTTGATAGGAGTAGCCGTAGTCGCGGAGCCGTACGTGGTGCCCGACCGGATTAACTGGTTGGGTAGCGCCGATGGCACCGTGGCAATCGTCGCCTCCACGTCGTGGCCTTCGTCGTCTCTGACCCTTAGGGACAGGGGCGTCGGATACGTCGCGGCGGACTGGGGGGAGATTACGCTCTTCGGAGTTTATCTCTCCCCTAACTGGAGTGTGACCGATTTCGAGGCCTTCCTCACCATCATAGAGGCCTCGTTACGGCGACTGGCATCGCGCCAGGTCTTCGTCCTGGGGGACTTTAACGCCAAGTCCGTGGCGTGGGGGTCCTCTAGGACGGATGACCGAGGACGGGCGATCGAGGAGTGGGCGGCGGCACTGGGCCTCTGTTTGCTGAACAGGGGCTCGGTGCATACGTGCGTGCGACAACGGGGCGGGTCGATAGTGGACCTTTCGTTCGCTAGCCCCGAGGTCGCCGCACGCGTGGGGAGCTGGCGCGTCGTGGAGGAGGTGGAGACCTTGTCGGACCACCGGTATATCCGGATGGAGGTCTCCCCGGCAATCCCGACGCCCAGCAGGGGTCACGGGGTGGATGGACGTCCTGCGTTCCCGCGATGGGCTGTGGGTCGCTTAGACCGGGACCAGCTGGCGGAGACAGCCATCGTTTACTCGTGGCTGTCCTCTGCCAACCAGTCGGACGGGGTGGACGCCGAGGCTGGCCGCATCCGCAGTGCGTTGACGCAGATCTGCGATGCGGCCATGCCCCGGGTACGGCGTCTGCCCCCGAGGAGGGGGGTCCACTGGTGGTCCCGGGAGCTGGCGGATCTCCGGGCTGCGTGTATCCGCGCTCGGAGGGCCTACACCCGCAGCCGGCGGCGCCATCGCGACGAGGAGCGGGAGGCCGTGCTTTACGAGGGCTACCGCAATGCGCGGTCGGCCTTCAGGCTGGCCGTCCGCTCCGCCAAGGACGTCAGTCGGCAGGAGATGCTGGACGGTCTCGACCGTGACCCCTGGGGACGCCCCTATCGCGCGGTGCTGAATAGGCTACGCGCGCGGGGCCCTCCCCTCACCGAGACTCTCCAGCCCGGCCTTCTCACCCGGGTCATCGAGGACCTGTTCCCGCGGCGGGCGGAACACACGCCCCCGGTCATGGCTCCGCCAGACACTGACCGGGAGGCCGACGACGACAGTGTTCCGCCCATCACGGAACCCGAGATGGGGGTGGCGGTGACGCGCATGCGCGCAAAGTCTACCGCCCCCGGGCCCGACGGTGTTCCTAACCGCGTGCTGGCCCTGGTCCTCGAACACCTGGGACCCCGCCTCAGGGAGCTGTTCGACGCGTGTTTAGCGTCCGGACGGTTCCCTGGGTGCTGGAAGGAGGGAAGGCTGGTGCTCCTGCCGAAGCCGGGACGGCCTCCGGAGTCGCCTTCGGCCTACAGGCCTATCGTGCTGCTCGATGACACGGGCAAGCTACTGGAGAGGGTGGTAGCTGCCCGCATCGAGCGGCACTTCGTCGGCACGGGGCCCGATCTGTCGGACGCCCAGTTTGGGTTTAGGAGGGGTCGTTCGACGATCGCGGCTCTGTTGCGCCTGAGGGCCGTGGCGACTGAGGCCGTCACCGGCGGGGGAGTGCTGTTGGTGGTGTCCCTAGACATCGCCAACGCATTCAATAGTCTGCCATTCAGCTGCATCAGGGAGGCGCTCCGGTATCACGGGGTGCCAGTTTACCTGAGGCGGCTAGTGGCAGACTATTTGGAGGGGCGCAGCGTCCTCTGCACCGACCGAGCACAGCATCATCACCGTCCGACATCCGACATCAGCATCCGGGCCCATATGAGGTACTTGGGCCTGGTGCTCGACGGGCGATGGTGGTTCCGGGAGCATTTCCGTAGGCTCGCTCCGCGGCTCGTCGGCACGGCGTCCGCCCTATCGTGGCTTATGCCGAACGTGGGCGGACCGAGCGCTGCGTGCCGACGGCTGTACGCGGGGGTCATCCGGTCGATGGCCCTGTACGGCGCACCGGTGTGGGCGGGGTCCATGACCGCCCGACTTAGGGCCCTTCTGTGGCGACCACAGAGGGTCATGGCGGTCAGGGCCATCCGCGGATACCGCACGGTGGCGACGGAGGCAGCGTGCCTGTTGGCCGGGACTCCCCCGTGGGACCTGGAGGCGGAGATGCTCGCCGAACTATATCGGCGGGTGACGGGGGTGCGAGCGGAGGGCGGTGTGGTCTCGTTAAGGGATCTCACCGCCTGGCGCGTCGACGCCCGCCGAGACGTCATCGCCCGTTGGGCAGTCCGGCTGGAGAGGCCTCGGTTCGGGGTGCGAACCGTGGAGGCCTTCCGGCCGGTGCTGATGCAGTGGTTGGAGAGGCGGCACGGGGTGCTCTCCTTCCGACTGGTGCAGGTTTTGACGGGGCATGGGTGCTTCGCCAAATACCTGCACAAGGTCGTTAGGAGGGAGAGTACACCGTCCTGCCACCACTGCGATTGCGACGAGGACACGGCGCGCCATACGCTCGAGGCCTGCGGGGCTTGGGCAGTGCAGCGCTGTGAACTCGTCGCAATCATCGGTACGGACCTGACGCTGCCGGCTATCGCTAGGGCGATGGTCGACAGCGTCGGGAATTGGGACGCGGTCGCAGCCTTCTGCGAGACAGTGATCTCGCGGAAGGAGGCGGCGGATCGCCTGCGTGAGGAGCGCAGCCTCGATGAGGAGATCCGCCGCCGGCGACTGGGGCGGCGCAGGCGCAACTATCTGCGCCTCATGCCGCCTTAGCCGAGGCCGCGGGTGACGTGACCGGGGTTTAGTCCGTCACCCGCCGAGAGGCCGACCGCGTGAGGAAAGACCGACGTCCCCCCCGAGGGGGGGACGTCGGTCGATGGGAGGGTACCCCAATAGGGGGTATTCCGTCGGGCCGACCACTGACGACAAGTTAACGCTGCTCCAGTGGTCGGCCCAACGACGAAGGCGACGTGGGCTTCGGGTGGGTCGCGGGAGTTGCGTGCTCAAGCCCCTCTGTCGCCCCGGACGGAGTGGTGCGGGGGCGCGCCGACCGCGGCCCACCCACAAAAAAAAAAAAAAAACAGTAGAAATTAACATACTTATATATAAGTACTGTTTCCGTGTGGTGACAGAGTAAGAATACAATTCATCACCGCGTCTCTTGCCCGTGGCTGTTGTAAAAGACAACTAAGGGATATAATATACATATAATATCTATGCAAGACAAGGAAAACTCGAAGCAAAACGCTATACCAAGACATATGACCAGCGTGGTATAGTAGGTCAATTTCTCTCCCATAGTGCAGGAGGCCCAAGTCTAATAGTGGGATGTGTGTGGCTGAGAGAGTAACAGTCATCATCAGATGATGATGACTGTTTACATAAACTCTGTTGTTTAAATATCTTTCTATGGCTACATTTCTCTCTTCTATAGAAAGGTATTCTCTTAGAATAATAACGTATAAAAGGTAAGTCCACGCACAAAAAATGAAGCATTTTAATTGGAGCCTAATAGAGCTTACGCCGGAACCATTTCGTAATGTACAAGGTCACTGTACTGCACGCACGTACGCAACTCTAAAAACTAAATAGATAATTATGACGGTTTGTGCATTCAAGTGGTATCACATTTGAAAAGTATAAAAAGGTTTTTAACATTACTTTTAAAAGTATTCCGACGATTTATATTAATAAAAATAAAATTTGATTTCATAATTTGTATAGTGGTGTGCGTGTGTAGTGTTTTTGGCTTCACGTTCTTGATCGCTCGAAGTACAGACTATCTTCTATACGTTATTATTCTAAGGGTATTCTCTTAGAATAATAACGTATAGAAGGTAAGTTCACGCTCAAAAAGTGAGGCATTTCAATTGGAGCCTAATGGAGCTTACGCCGGAACCGTTCCGTAATGTACAAGTCATTGTATTGCACGTACGTACGCAACTCTTAAAAAATAAATAGGTAATTATGACGGTTTGTGCATTCAAATGGTGTCACAACACATTTGAAAAACTTAAAAAGGTTTTTAACATTACTTTTAAAAGTATTTCGACGATTTATGTTAATAAACACAAAATTTGATTTCATAATTTGTATAGTGGTGTGCGTGTGTACGTGTGTAATCGTCTGCGCGCCATTAGTATTTTTAGATTCAAATTTTGAAAGTTCGAAGTATTGACACTATCCTTCTATACATTATTATTCTAAGGGTATTCTATTATATTCTTAACTAAGCAACCCGCCCTCGCTTCGCTTCGATTTTAATCGCCTTACTCGCGTAGTTTCCATTCCCGTGGCAATACCATAGGGATAAAATATAGCCTGCATTACCATTTATATAGACAGCTACTTGGTAGTTAAAATCGGTCCAGCCGTTTTGATATACAGACTACCATCTGAAAATTTTCCAAATAGAGTCGTATCTAAAAATATCCCCTATGATGTAGGTTAAAAATACAATCACCAACCTTTACTTTCTCTCGTATTTAATTCATTTTATTCTTATAAATATTTCCAAAAAGCCAACTAAATTAATTAAGCCAAGTCCCGTATTAGCGACCGCATATCTTCCAAGTCTGCGAAATCAGCTGTTCTTTAGTACCTATCATTAATTATCCTGAGAGCTTTCCACTTGGAACTGAACAAGGTTAGATATATCTGCAGGTTTGTTTACCTAGCGAATTTTGGCCACACTTATAAATTACTTTATACCTTATATTTTCTTAATGTTTTCATATATATAATTTTTCTGTACGTATGTGATTAAATTTGTCCTTTTTTTAAAAAGACAACATCCTACTCTAAGGAATTAATCCTTGTGTTGTAGGGGACATTACAAACATATAATTAATCGACACAAATTATATCCATACTTAAAACAACAATTTGTGGATCGCAGTATTGTCCTGCATGGGATTCGAACCCACAATACTAGCACGGTATCTTAACCACTACGCCATCTGTGCATCCATCTCCTCTACGGAGTTAGGTAGCAAATATCTAACTCCTCTTAAGGGGTAGGCCCGATTTCGATAAAAATTTGTATATATATTTCAATTAGATAATTTGAGATAGAGCGAGAGGGAATGCGTGGTACTCGAACGCATGCGCGTAGTATGCCTGTTTCTTTTAAGATGCTCTCCTTCTCTTTCTCTCTCTCTCTCTCTCTCTGTCTCGCTGTTTTTCACACTAAATCTCTTATTTTATATTTATCAAGAAGTTTCATTTATATCCCGTGTTACACGCGCATTGTTTTTTTGTTTTTAGAATTTTTATGACTGTCGAATATTGTTAGTAATTTACCAAACAGCGAAATATAAATATTATATATTTAGCCAATTTTATTAAAATATTACTTAGCAACACTGCGAAATATTTTATAGCCAAATTAAAATATTCATAACAAAATTTACATATTTGTAAAAATATAACACAAGAAGTGACTACAAATATAACGTCGGATAAGGCTTTTTGGAAGGAGAAGATATATTTTGATGACACTAAGTAATTATGCGGTGACGGAATAAGAATACAATTCACCGCTCCCTATCTTGCCCATGGATGTCGTAAAAGACGACTAAGGTATACAATGCGCATATAACATCTATGCAAGAGAAGGAAAACTCGAAAACCCTATACTAACCTTTCTGGCCAGCATGGTACA
Organism: Lymantria dispar; assembly: GCA_032191425.1. Lineage (NCBI taxonomy): Eukaryota > Metazoa > Arthropoda > Insecta > Lepidoptera > Erebidae > Lymantria > Lymantria dispar. Next base: position 2,986,587 of record CM063449.1, read on the forward strand.
GTAAGTTCAATTTCCATTCTATTATGGAGGAGGCTAAGCCCAGCAGTGGGACGTATACGAAGTAATAACTACAGTGATGACGGAATAAGAATACAATTCACCATCTCTCTTATTCGTGGATATTGTAAAAGACGGTTAAGAAATACAATATGCAGAAAACACTTATGCAAAAGAAAGAAAACTCGAAATAAAACCCTAAACCAACCTGTCTGACCAGCATGCTGTAATAAGGTCAATATACCTCCTATTGTGGAGGAGGCTCGAGCGAAGCGGTCGGAAGTATATACTCTGAGACAATGATGAATCAAGTCGCCCAGTACTGAATATAAACAGCGTAATTTTATAATCCTAATATAGACAGTCACTAAACCATTACAACGCACAACGATTTGATACAAATCTTTCTTTAAAAGCGCTTCCTACTACCATTATCTGAAATAAATCTGTTCTATTCACAGAAAGTGTTATTTTAAGTAAATCTATAGCATGTTGAAACATGTCAGTTTAAACTGGCTTACACAGCTGAATTCGTTTGATGAGGGTCCAAAGTAGGGATGATCGATGTTAGAAAAATGTCAACATCGAAAGCCCAACATCGATGTTCGATGTTTATCGAACACCGAACATCGATGTTAGGAAATCGTCGATGTTACAGAAATATCGATATCGTCGAACATCAAACTTGTATAACATCGATGCTACGACGGTGAAATAAAATCCTCCAGGCAAATTTTGATGACTCTTTTTTTTTTAGGAAATCTGTCGAATGTTGCAACGTATGGCGGGAGTTATGACATCGATGTTACGGCGAAAATATAAAATCCACCAGGCAAACCTTTTTTTTTTTTAAGAAATTTCATTCGCAACTGAAGTTACATCATCCATCATTACCGACATTCGACGATCCGTTCTATTAACATCGATGTTACAATGTTCTGCCCATAGCAACATCGATGTGTTTTCCTTTCAACATCGATGTTTCCTTTTCAATATCGATGTTTTCCTTTCAACATCGATGTTTCCTTTTCAATATCGATGTTTTCCTTTCAACATCGACAAACAGGTCGTCAGGCGGATCGAGGGGCTGGGGTTGAGGGTGGCCCTGGACAAGACGGAGGCCCTCTTGTTCCATGGGCCCCGTATGGACCCTCCCATCGGCGTCTCGATCACCGTCAATTCGGTTGGAATCAGCATCCAGGCCCATATGAAGTACTTGGGTCTGGTGCTCGACGGGCGATAGTTTTTTCGGGAGCATTTCCGCAGGCTCGTCCCGCGGCTCGTCGGCGTGACGTCCGCCCTACAATGGCTGATGCCGAATGTGGGCGGACCGAGCGCGGCATGTCGACAGCTGTACGCGGGGGTCATCCGGTCGATGGCCCTGTACGGCGCACCGTTGTGGGCGGGATCCATGACCGCCCGACTTAGGGCCCTTCTGTGGCGTCCACAGAAGGTCATGGCGGTCAGGATCATCCGCGGGTACCGCACGGTGGCGACGGAGGCGGCGTGCCTATTGACCGGGACTCCCCCGTGGGACCTGGAGGCGGCAATGCTCGCCGACTTGTAACGGCGGGTGTCGGGGGTGCGCGGGGGGGCGGTGTTGTTTCCTTGAAGGGGCTCACCGCCTGGCACGTCGACGCCCGCCGGGACGTCATCGCCCGTTGGGCAGACCGGCTGGAGAGGCCTCGATACGGTGTTTGGACCGTGGAGGCCTTCCGGTCGGTGCTGATGCAGTGGTTGGAAAGGCGGTACGGGGTGCTCTCCTTCCGACTCGTACAGGTCTTGACGGGGCATGGATGCTTCGGCAAGTACCTGTACAGGGTCGCTAGGAGGGAGGGAACGCCGTCCTGCCACCACTGCGATTGCGACGAGGATACGGCGCAGCACACGCTCGAGGTCTGTGCCGCTTGGGCAGAGCCGCGTCGTGAACTCGTCGCAATCATCGGTGCAGACGCTGACGACCATCGCTAGGGAGATGCTCGGCAGCATCAGGAATTGGGACGCGCTCGCAGCCTTCTGCGAGGCAGTTATCTCGCAGGAGGCGGCGGGTCGTGAGCGCGGGAAGCACAGCCTCGATGATGCGACCCGCCGCCGGCGACTGGGGCGGCGCAGGCGGCAGTACCTGCGTGCAATGCCGCCCTAGCCGAGGCCGCGGGTGACGTGACCGGGGATTAGTCCGTCACCCGCTGAGAGGCCGACCGCGTGAGGAAAGACCGACGTCCTCCCCGAGGGGGGGACATCGGTCGATGGGAGGGTACCCCGGGTAGGGGATATTCCGTCGGGCCGACCACTGATGACAAGTAACCCTTTTTTTTTTTTTTTTTTTTTTTATTTTTTTTTTTTTTAACGCTGTGGAAATGCAATTTACGCACTGCCCCCCGCCGGTAACAGACGAGGGGGGTGTGTGGGACTCGCCGGTCACCTATGCAACCGGAATACCCACTAAAACCAACAGCGGTCCCTTCCGCGCTCTTGCGGAGTGCCGGAGAGATCGTCTAGTGACATTCGATCCCCGGCACTCCTACGCAAGGCCGTCGGGCCACGTCCCGTCGTCGTTCAAGGCGGTGGGAGGAGATGCGCGTATCGGCGCCTCCTTCTCCCTGGTCGCCGCCTACGGAGCGAGTTAGCGGACGCGAGTGCCTCGCGTTCCCGCTCCGCGGCCTCCTTCCGAGCGATGACCTCCTCGCAGAAAGAGGCCATCGACGACCAGCACCTGTCGCTGTAGAGCATATTTGATGTGATGCTCAGCAACGACAGGTCTGTTCCTATAACCGCCGACAGGTCGCGGCGCTGAGGCCCCCAGGCGGGACATACCTCCAGGGTGTGCGCATCATCATTTGGCACGCCACATGGCATCCGGGGGCCTCTTCACGTCCGATTCTATGCAGGTACTTACCGAACACCCCATGTCCGGTAAGCACCTGCGTCATCCGGAAGGTCAGGTTGCCGTGCCTTCGTTTCATCCAGCGGTGGAGGTGGGGCGCAATCGCCTCTACAGTCCCCCGCCCTGCTACGGGGGACTCCAATTCCTCCCTCCAGCGCCGGATAACTGTCCTTCGGGCCGTTTCTCTTGCCCTACTTAGTCCCCTTGTGGTGATATGTTCGCCCCTGGCCCGCGCCGCAGTGCAGAAGTGGTAGACTTCTGCAAGAGCCCTAGCCTGTAGCGGCCAGGGTGGATCGCCCGCCAGCAGTGTGGCTGCAGTCCATGACACCGTACGGTATCCTCGTATTGTTCTCACCGCCATGACTCTCTGCGCCTTTCGCAATTTAGCCTTATTGGAGACGGTGAGAGACTCCGCCCAGAGAGGGGCACCGTACAGTGCCATAGACCGCAAGATACCGGCATACAGGCGCCGGCAAGACGATCCAGGGCCTCCAGTATTTGGCAGAAGCCTACCTAAAGCCGCGGCTGCCTTGGCGAGTCGGGGGACAAGCTGGGCAAAATGCGGCCCGAAACTCCACCTATTGTCTAGGTGCAGACCCAGGTACTTCATCCGAGTCTGCACCGGCACGGCAACCCCAGACACATTTATTTGTGCTCTGTGGGGGAGAACTCGGCTTGGGCCGTAAAAGAGGAGGGCCTCTGTCTTCTCCAGTGAGACCCTCAGGCCCAACCTGCTTATCCGGTCGACGACGAGCGCTACTCCGACCCTTGCCAGTCGGGCGGCCCCCCGGAAGTCAGCCCCCCTCACCGTGATGAGGGTGTCATCTGCATAGCAAATAACCCCCATCCCGGGAAGGAGCTGGCCTCGGAGAAGCCAGTCAAATCCGACGTTCCACAGGGCTGGACCAAGGACCGAGCCCTGTGGAACACCGCATTCTACCCGGTGATGATGCATGCGCTCGTCGTCCCCCTCCCAGAGCACGTACCTCCCCTCGAGGTACGCCTCCAACAGCCTCCGGAGGTACAGAGGCACCTCATGATATTTGAGCGCCTCCTTCAGCGTCTCATGTGGGAGACTGTTGAAGGCATTTTTAATGTCGAGCGAGACTGCCAGTACTACATCTTTTTGGGCCACCGCTTCGGTGGTCAGGGTTTTCAGGGCGGCCAACGCGTCAATAGTTGACCGGCCGCGCCTGAACCCGTACTGTTTTTCTGACAGCCCCGGCCCGACAACCTCGAGGTGCTGGACGAGACGGTTCGCGAGCACCCTTTCAAACAACTTTGCCGTCTCGTCCAGCAGCACCAGTGGTCTGTAGGCAGAAGGAGAGTCAACTGGGCGACCCTCCTTCCGCAACAAGCATAGCCTTCCGTTCTTCCACAGCTCCGGGAACTGCCCGGACGTCAGACAGTCATTGAGCAGTTCCCGGAGTGTATCCTTCCAGTATTTAGCGACGATGCCGAGTATTAGTCCCGGGACACCGTCCGGACCAGGCGCTTTTCTCTTCCCCCGGAGTCGGGAGAGGGCCACTTCCAGTTCAACGTCAGTGATGGGGGGGATAGGTGTCTCCGCCTCCACCACCGACCGAGGAGCCATTTGGGGGGGAATGTGTTGCACGGAATGCGGGAACAACTCTCCCATTAGCCCCGATAGGAAAGCCGAGTCTAGATTCTCAATGAGGGGGGCGCCACAGGCACGGAGCTTGTTCCGTGCTCTCTGGTACGGGCGCCCCCATGGGTCCCTATCGAGGCCCGCAAGAAGCTCCTCGCGAGCCCTCCCCTTCGCCTGGCTGATGGCCAGCTGCAGAATTTTCTTTGTTCTCTTATACTCTATCCGCAGCTGGCCCTCAAGGACGTCGTCCCGGTCCCTACGCTGCCGGTATCGGACATAGGCGCGCCGCGATCGATTGCAGGCCACCCGAAGATTAGAAATTTCGGGTGTCCACCAGTAAACCTGACGTCGAGGCGGCCTCCGGCAAGCCCTCGGCATCGCCGCATCACACGCCTCTTGCAATACGTTCCTCCATTGGCCTGCGAGCCTGTTCACCCCTGTGATGTGCTGTCCTACTGAACCCCAGCGCTGCACAATAGCGGACTCCCGGGCCATTTCTAGGTCGAGATGACCGATGGCCCATTTGGGAAACCCACTTCTTCTTCCGCGCCGGAGCCCTAGTGGTCCCGTAGGGGAGGAGACCTCAAACCGTATGTAGCGGTGGTCTGAAAGAGTCTCCACCCCTTCTTCGACTCTCCAGCAATTTACCTCACGCGCGACACCAAGGGTAGCGAAAGAGAGATCCACTACAGACCCACCGCAATGGCGCACGCAAGTGTGGGCTGTCCCTCTATTAAGGAGGGACAGGTTGGAGAGATTGGACCACTCTTCGACGGCCCTTCCCCTCGCGTTCGTGGCAGGATTGCCCCATACCCGGGACTTCGCGTTAAAGTCGCCGAGGACCACGACTCTCCTCGGCAATTGGCGTCGAACCGCGGCACTGACGGAGTCCAGAAAAAGTTCAAACTCTACCAGCACACGGTTCGGAGAGAAGTAGAGGCCAATAACCGCGAAGTCCCGCCACCCTGCCACGACATAACCATTACCCCTCTCAAGAATGGACAGGGGAGGGCCGACACATCCTCTGGTTAGGACAGCAACATCCTCATTCAGGTCCCCCACCCAGTTGGGTGAGGGAGGAATAAAATAAGGCTCGCTGGCCACTGCCAGGTCAATATCCCACTCCGCCATGGACTGCAGCAGCAGGTCCTGAGCCCCGGCGGAGTGGTTCAGATTCGCCTGGAGGAAGCGAATTTTGTCTCCCATTAGTGAGACATTTCAGCTTCCTCCTGGGCCTGGCGGCTCGTACTTGCATGGTAGGTGGCCCGAGGTCCTTGGGCCACCATACCTCTGGTTGAGGGAGCTTTGCATAGCCGCCCCCCCATTTGGTGCTCCGATGGGCGGCCAGCGTCGGCACAGACCGCGCAGCGACGTGCAGCCATACAGTGCGCTGCCTTGTGCCCAGTGCTACCGCATCGGAAACATAAGCCGGAGCGGTCGATAGAGGACGGACACAGGGAGATTGTGTGTCCCAATTCCAGGCATCGGAAACACCTCAACGGCAGATTCTCTAACACCTGGACACCAGCTGAGCTCCAACCGACGAGGAGTCTTCCCGCATCGGCGAGCGTCTTGGCAGCGGCGACGGGGCACCTCACCTTTACCATTCCCATGCCGCGGGGTCCGCATTGGACGTTTCCAACCCGGACTTCCGCGGCATTGCATCCACATGTACGTGCCACGGCAGTCTGCACTTTTTCCTCCGTGACGGAGTCATCCAATCCGGTCAACCGTATATCAGTTTGCTTGACCGGACAGACAACATCCGCCATGCCAGCAAGAACCGTGCGAAGTCCAGTCGCCAATTTGTCCGCAGTTTCTGGCGTCTGGGACTTGGGAAGTTGGAGCACTCTTGCTCCTGTTACGGAGCGCCTCACCTTTAAGCCTTCCGTAATCCCCAGCTCTTGGAGATTTACCTCCTTCTCGGCGCGGAGCAATGCGTCAGCATAAGTCAGCCCCTCCCTCTCGGCCTCAGGCTGCAATTTTACAATAACAGCCGGGGAGCGGGGAGCTGTAAGCGCCGACTTAATTTTTCTCCGCGCCACCTCAGCCGCGCTGAGGACTATGGAAGTTGGAGCAGCCGCAGGAGATGTTGCAGGAGGGGAGGATTTCTTCTTCCCCTTACGCACGACAGTAGCCCAGCTTTCCGCAGACACGGGCTGGGCTGGGGCAACTTGCGGTGGAGCAATGATCGGTGCATTAGCCAGCAACACATTGGTGGGGACCGGTTTAGCCACTGATACCACCTTCTTTGCAGCTGGTTTATTTGCTACAGATTCAGCACTTTTGTATTTGTCTGCTGCCAAAGGTGGTCGGACTGTCTTGGCTGGGAGAAGACGGTCCTCGATTGCATCAAAACGGGCCGTCATCATTTCTCCCAGTGATCTGATCAGGGAGGATTTAAGGTCCTCCAATGCCTCGAATTCTGGCGCAGTGACGGATTGTACTGGTCCAGAGGTTCTTGGCCTCCTAAGTTCCTCAAATTGGTGTCTATGTGCCTTGACTTCCGCTTTAAGGCTCTCATTCTCCTGTCGGAGTCTTGCAACATCTGCCCGAAGAGTGCGCAGTTCTTTCGGCTCCGAGCGTTCAGAAAGTACCGCGATGTACTTATTAAGGTTCGAAGCGCTATCCTGCAACATTTTGCGGTACGTCCCCTTCAGGTTGCTTGTTTTTCTAATGGTCTCTGCAATTTTGCAGAGCTCATTACATCCCAGCAATCGAATATCCTCTGGCCCAGCAGTGGATAGCAGCTCGTCAGGTAGGTAGTCCTCGTCATTGGGCGAGGACGCCCTTGTGGAGAAGAAACCTACTTCGGATAGGGCATCCTCGTCTTCTCCGTCTTCCGCCAATTGTTCCCTCGCTTCGAGTTCCTTCCTAGCACGAGAAAGGCCATAAGCATGACCTTTAGCCTTACCTTTGCCCTTTAAGGAAGAAATCACCTTGGGTTTAGGTTCACCATCCGTGTCAGATCCAGACGCGATTGATTTCGCTTCCGAATCAGATTTTTTTTTGGCTGCCAGAGCATGGTAGAATCCCAACTTGACTACCTGGCCACTACGGCTATCAATAGCGCTATAGAGGCGTTTACCCGAGCGCAAAGTGCACGTAGGCTCATCCAGAGGAAGTGGAGGCGGAGGCATGACTGCCCCAGCCCATTCCTCGACACTCATATTGAGTGACAATCAGATTACACAGTTTATAATTACACCCAATTTTACAATGTATATACAACTAAACCTAGCCTAACTTAGTCTACCCTAGCCTAACCTAGCCTACCCTAGCCTACCCTAGCCTAACTTAGCCTAACTTATCCTAAATTAACCTGACTTAACCTCTACAAAAGTTCTACTAAAGTTTATAATCAACTTCCCTTTAAGTCCTTCTCTTCCTTCTTCTTATCTTCCTTTACTTTTCTTTCACTAACAATGCACCACAGAGACACAAGTTTACACTATATACAACACACACTTCAGCACGTCCATCTCGGTTACATAATAATCCTGCAGTTGGTAGCACGTCAATCGCGCTTACACAAATTGAGCTAAACAATATCGCCAGCGAAACGCACGACGTATTCAGAAGGCTGCGTCTACCCGACTATATGACAAGTAACCCTGCTCCAGTGGTCGGCCCCACGACGAAGGCGACGTGGTGTTCGGGTGGGTTGCGGGAGTTGTGTGCTTAAGCCCGTCTGTCGCCTCGGACGGAGTGATGCGAAGGCGCGCCGACCGCAGCCCACCCAAAAAAAAAAAAAAAAAAAAAAAAAAAAGAAAGCAACATCGATGTTAAAACATCGATGTTTTTCTTTTCAACATCGATGATCATCGAACATCGATGTTCATCGATCATCCCTAGTCCAAAGGGGAGTTATTTGCTTGAATTAAAGCATTATTTATACTCGATAAAATATCATTTAGCAATGCAATTATCGCTGTCATCTCAGCTCGCATACGTCTACTTTTTACCCGACTACGGAGGGTTATGATTTTAACAGGCCATGTATGCATGTATGTATGTTGATCTGTTCCCTCATAGCTCCTCAACTGCTTATTAGAACTGGACAAATGAGGTGTCGTTAGAAGCGTCTTGATTGTCCGCTGGTTATAGGCTATATGATGTGTCACTGAATATAATAGAGCGCCCTCTAGAGGTCTTAAAGTACTGTATCTATACCAATAAATAAAATTGGAGTGTCTGTTTGTAATGTCAAAATAATAGACTTTTTTCATGCTCACACGGTTATTTGCACACCTATGCCTAAAATAGCAATTAAAAAATTTTTGTCTGTCTGTCTGTCTGTTTGTTCCAGGTAATCTTCAAAATGGCTGGACCGATTTCAAAAATTCTTTCACCAATGGAAAGCTATAATATCAGGGCGTAAACTAGGCTATATTTTATCCCGGTATTCCCACGGGAACGGGAACTACGCGAGTAAAACGACTATAACCTATAACCGAAGCAAAGCGAGGGCGGGTTGCTAGTTATAAAATAAATTTGAAAAAAATATGTCGTGTTTCGTATCAATGGAAAGAGCGTTACTTGTATATTTCAAATATATATATATATTATTAGCATTTACTCGTGACTTTATCCGTATTTATCCGATAACTCGTTTTTTGTCTTAGTTGGGTTTTAGTTTTTATTACTTTTATCTTGTTAGACTAGAGTTTACTTCACAATACGGTGGCAATTGATCTAATTGAATATATCACACTAGTAAGACAAATTGGTTTAAAGTTTAATTTCTAGTTTTGCCTTCTCTTGCATGAATTCTATGTATATATTATATTCCTAGGTCGGTTTTTTTCTTACCAAATCACGGAGATTTGGAGTGGTGATTTGTATTCTTAGTTCGTTATCACATGGGAAATGTGATAATACAGAAAAAGAAAACTAAAATCCGTTAATTTCTTTATTGCAAACAGTGGAAAACGAGCAAAGCACCTGATGGTAAGTGTTGCTGCCGTTCATGGACCTTTGCTAGGCCGCTGCCTGCTGTGAAGAAAGTGAAGGGAACGTGGATGCGTGACATAAGATTCGGTGAAACTAATGGCATCGCCAAAACCCAGCACATGCAAACACCCTCAGTAAGTTGGGCTTCCGTCTCTCTCGCTCACCGAACGAAGCGCAGTAACATATTGCTACTACTCAGACGTCGATTTTCTGCTCAGTGTGCTACCACAGACGGACCGGCCCGCGGCTGTAGACGGACTACTGCCAACATTGTGGTCCTACCATTAACAATATAATATGTAAATGAAAATTAATTTAATTAAGTAAAGAAATAAGTAACAATGGGAGGAATCCCCCTTGAAGCTATTCTGAGACCGAAGTCTCAATCGAAAAGTTATTTTCGAATGATTGTTTCTCTTTTACGCCTGCCCAACATTTCGAACACTTTACAGCGTTCATGGTCACGGGCGAATAAATCAAATACAAACGCGATAGAATCCGTAAAATAGTTTTATTTACAACTAGCAACCCGCCCTCTCTTCGCTTCGGTTTGTCGCTTTACCCGCGGCGTAGTTCCCGTTCCTGTGGGAATACCGGGATAAAATATAGCCTATGTTATTCCCTGATATTATAGCTTTCCATTGGTGAATTCCATTGGTGGTTTAAGCGTGAAAGCGTTACAAACAAACAAACAAACATCCTTACTTTCTCATTTATAATATTAGTATGGATGGATGAATTTTACGCGAGTATTACACTACTCGCGTAAAAATTAGAAATCATTCTGCTCAACTATATGTTAAAAAATTTCAATGAACACACAATTTGATCATTTTAAATAAAACTACTTTACGGATTTTATAGCGTTTGTATTTGATTTTTGATTGCTCGACGTTTCGAATACTTTGCAGTGTTCATGGTCACGGACGGACTAAGATGTCTCACGTCCAACAAGTCATTGTTATTGCACAAAATTTATAATTATCTACCCGATACCGAAAATAGTTATTAAATATTGACCCACATAAAATATAAACATAAATTATAAATTAAAAAAAAACCCATTATAAATTTTCTGCAATAACAATGACTTGTTGGACGTGAGACATCTTAGTCCGCCCGTGGCCATGAACGCTGCAAATTGTTCAAAACGTCGGGCAATCAAAAATCAAATACAAACGCGATAAAATCCGTAAAGTAGTTTTATTTAAAATGTGTAATACTCGCATAAACATCAGAAGTCATTACACAATTTGATCAACAAATACTTTGTGGGAATTCTTTCAAGTACATAGTAAGTCATAGTAGGGAGACTCATAATAGAGACTCAACAGCATCAATTTATCAGACGTCTACTTTTGAATATAGACCTACTTGAACTATTACAACGCGCTGATCAGGCGTGTTGGCATAGAGTTTAATGTCCAGTTTTCTGTCTCTTAGATAGATATTTGCATATCACTTAACTAAGTGACACCTACAGGCAAGAGAGAAAGTTGCATTGTATTTTTACTCCGTCACCACACGGAAGGTTTCGCCTACAAGCAATTAAAATGTGGCAATACATTATATTCATAACCAATAAAATCAGGATTATGGAAATCTAAGAAGTGTTCGTCGGTCAATTAAAAATCGAATACGTTATCGTATTCGATTCGAGTCCTTAAAAATAGTTTTAAATATCAATTTAAAAAAAATACTAAGATTATAATTCACAATTGAACGATTATTTCGATGATTTTGTATAATCATAAGACTTTCTATTGAGACATACCTTTAGAAAAGTATTAAACCCTTTATTGGCAAATATGACTTGATAAACTCACAATAATTGCTTTGCAATGTATTTTTCCTTTGTAGAACTTTTTATATTTGATTGTTTGCAAAATTAGATTCATCATAATCAGCATCTCAGCCCATATACGTCCCACTGTTGGGCTCGGGCCTCCTCCATAATGGAAGGGTAACTGACCTACTATACCACGCTGGTCAGACGTGTTGGTATCAAATCAAATCATTTATTCTGCATAGGCCCCTTAAGGGTGATATTGATAATGATTCCCTTGAATTTTATGCTACGTACAACATATATGGTATTAGCTCCAGTGTGATGCCCTTCGAAATTGTATATATGTATAAATTTTCTAAATTTAGTTCAGGACAAAAAAAAAATTAAAGAAAGGAAGAAAATATGGCTGGACCAGATCCCACAAGCAGCACCCGATCACGAGTTAACTACTAGAGCAGCCATCACTCTCCACAACCAAATTAGAGGGAAAGGAGCGACCCGCCCCACATAGCTACCGCAAACAGAACCTTATTCGGTGAGCATGACCAAACCATAAATAAAAATATAAAACGAACTACAACTACTACTATACTATAAAATAAACTACGAACTATAGCAGGTATGTTAAAAAAGATCAAAACCAAAATTCGACAGGCAAAACACGCTACGCTGTACAATCAAAATAGTGTTTTATTTCGAGTTTTCCTTCTCTCGCATAGATGCTATATGCGTTTTATATCCCTTAGTCGTCTAGTACGATCACCCACAGGTGAGATAGGGGGTGATGAATTGTTTTCTTACTCCGTCACCACACGGATTAAAAATTAGATTATTGGATTATATTTATTTGATTAGATTTCATCTGTGAAATACAATTAGTTCATTGTTTAATTGTTTATTCTTCTTACATCTACTAGAAAATGTATTTTTATTATTCGTTTCAGTTCATACACGTCCCCCACTGTTCGGCTCTAACCTTCTATACAATAGCAGAGAAAATAACCTACAATACCCCGTGGGTCAGACGTTTTAGGGCTTTCAAGTTTTACTTTTCTTGCACAAATGTTATAAGTATATCATATTCCTTAGTCATCTTAACCACGGGCAAGATAGAAGGTGGTGAATGAATGGACGATGCTTATTTTTATCTATCCATCCATCTATTAGCTCGTGGACTTGGGCTATGCGACAATTATTACAGAGGTCTATGATTGACAGTGCCCACTTAACAGTTACCAGTAGATAGGCTGCTTGCTCGACAGCAATCAAAAAACTCCAAATGTAAAGAAGTGACAAAATTGCTGATGGAAATGAATACCATCATCATCCTGCTCTTATCCTAATTACTTGAGGTCAACGCAACATGTGCCCTTCTTAGGTCATACATATCGCAAAAAATATGGCAATCGGTTATAAAACGATTGCCATATTTTTAAATATATATATATATATTATATATATATATATATTATATATATATATATATATTAACAATAATATACATATAAAGGAACAAGGTGAGCCGAAGCCACTGAAGCTAGAAGAATGAAATTTAGACCGTAATTTCATTTCGTGACGTACGCACCCACTAAGAAAAGATTTTTTGAAATTCCACCCAATTGGTGGGATTGAAACGCACCGGTAAAGTCTATATGGAAAGAAAAAAATCTTTAGCTACTGTCTTCAAATTAAGCACGAATACTCTTTAATAAAAATAAATAAACACGTGTTTCAGCGTTTGTCTATTTTCGTCCTCTAAGTGTATAAAATATGTAAAAAGATGTCAGCTTACAGACTTATCACAGAGCAGAAACTACTGAAGCCAGAAACATGAACTTTTGATATTAGTTTCTTTGCGTGACGTAGAAACCCATTAAGAAAGGATTTTTGAAATTCAACCCCTAGGGGGTAAACCGCAGTAACAAAGTCTGTATAAGGAGAAAAAAATCTACATCGATTTTCTTCATATTCTCCAAAAATACTCTGTAGTAAAAATAAAAAAACACGTATTTCAGCATTTTTTGATTTTCAGCCTCTAAGGGTGTAAATAGGTACCTATAAAGAAGTTGGTTGTCTGACTCATCAACGCCGAGCTAAAACTACTGAAGCTAGAAACATGCAATTTTGACCGTAATTTTATTTTGTGACATATGGGCCCCCTAAGAAAGGATTTTTTGGAATACAACCCCTCAGAGGAGAGAACCATAGCAGCAAAATTTGTATGAGGAGAAAAAAAATCTTCATCGATCTTTTTTAAATTTTGCATAAATATTCTTCAAACTCAAAAACTACTGGACGAATTTCGATAGTTATTTGACCTATAGGCTATGAGTGTACTCGATTGGGACCTACAGGCGGAGGCAGCCATCGTTCATTTGTGATCGTCCTGCCCCCTCCCCCCGGAGGATGTGGTGAACGTCGAGGCTAGCCATGTTCGCAGTGCCGTGGTGGTCTTGAGAGTTGTCTGATCTTTATGCTATCTGTATACGTGATCGCTCATTGAGCTGACAACCTTTGCGGAAGAAAGGTTCTTGAGTGGCGACCATGAATAGTACGACGCAGCGTAGGACGATCCCACACTAGGTGGACTGACGACATTTGCAAAGTCACAAGGAACCGTTCGATGCAAGTGGCGCAGGACCGTTCCGAGTGGCATTCTCGTGGGGAGGCCTATGTCCAACAGTGGACGTCTGTAAGCTGATGAATGGATGGATGATATGTGATCTTACATCCGCAGCCGACGACGTTCACGCACACTAAACAGGAGGGCCAACTGAATGAAGCTTACCATCAGCCTGAAGGCAAATCGCGCAGATCTTCACGGCAACCGGTTCCGTAATAAATATACACTATACAGTGAGCTATTTACTAACTTATCCCTATATCTATATATTACCCATTGATTAATTTAGTTTGACCGATGAAAGCAGTTTCCATAATTATATAGACAGTTTAAATAAAGTTCATTGTTTTCGGTAAACCTTCCGGTTTCTACTTGATAGCACGATATTATATAATATCATTTGAGCTATTGAAGCTCCACAGAATTCTCTCAAGATATAAAAGTTTAACTTCACTCTCAATGAATAATGTAAAAAGTTTTGAGAGCAGTTCACTGCTGATAATATATTTCTGTTTCGTTCGAGTTTTTGATATGATCTTACGTTATAATAAAAATGTTATTTACACTTTTAAAAGCATATTTTTCAGAGAGATTTACTCAACGTTTACCTTATTTTTTATTATCTACGTTTTAACGTCACTTGTTAAGTGCTGTATTGTTTTTTTTTTCTTTTGAAGTTACTGAAATGGAAGTTACGTCATGTATTATAAAAATTGCTTCTCTTGTTATGGTTTATCAAAATCGACTGGATGAAATAATAATAAACGGTGTATGTACATCTTTAAAATTAACTGTTTATTACACCCCGCTGATTATCTTTCACGTTATAATTTACAATACAATTTACAATACACGCATTAAATTTAGGTAGTTTTTCGTGTAGTAACGGAGTAAGAATACAATTGACCGCCCTCTTTCTCGCCTGTGGGTGATTAAGGGATTAAATAAGCGTATAATGTATCTATGCAAGAGAAGGAAAACATGAAATGAAACCCTATACTATTTTTCAATGTCAATTCTCCTTCTATTGTGGTGGAGGCTCGAACCCAACAGTGGGACGTATATGAGCAGAAATGATGACTATGATGGTATCCCTTATTCACTTACAGCACAGGCAAGATAGATGGTGAATTGTATCCTAACGTTTTAACACGTGTTGAGTCATCTACTCAACTCGAATAGACCACGGCTAGGGCGTCGTAGTATTGCGCACGATGCTGCTGAGGCTGACAGCGTGAGACCGACCGACGTTCCTGGAATTGGGGAGAGAGGGTACCCGAAAAAGTATTCCGCAGGGCTAGCTACGGACGACAAAGAACTCGAAAAAGAATATAAAGAAGAATAAAGAATTTTCAAAACAATATAATATTTCGTACTTAGAATAATAACGTATAGAAGGATAGTGTCAATACTTCGAACGTTCGAAACATGAATCTAAAAATACTAATGGCGCGCAGCCGATTACACACATACACACGCACACCACTATACAAATTATGAAATCAAATTTTGTTTTTATTAACATAAATCGTCGAAATACTTTTAAAAGTAATGTTAAAAACCTTTTTAAGTTTTTCAAATGTGTTATGACACCATTTGAATGCACAAACCGTCATAATTACCTATTTATTTTTTAAGAGTTGCGTACGTACGTGCAGTACAGTGACCTTGTACATTACGGAACGGTTCCGGCGTAAGCTTCATTACACACCAATTGAAATGCTTCACTCTTTGTGCGCGAACTTACCTTCTATACGTTATTATTCTAAGATTTCGTATTTATTCTGTAAATATGACATTGACAGTGATGTTTAAATCGTAATCTTGTTCTTACTTGTGTATATCTCTATCCATACATCACATGTGTTAGAAAGTTCAGTACAATAGATAGCATGGCTCGTCGCACACAATTCAAATACAATGCCTCCGACTTACGCCTTGATACTTTTCACTGAACTACATAGATATATATTAGTGGCTTCGTTTACATAGATTATGAAGTGAAGTAGTTCATCAATCATCATCATTTTTAGTCATATACGTTCTACTTTTGGGCTCGAACCTCTTCCACAATAGGATTGAAAATTGATCTACTTCACTACGCTGGTCAGACGGGTTGCTATAGGGTTTTATTTCGAGTTTTCCTTCTCTTACATCGATGTTTTATGCACTTTTAAACCCGTAGTCATCTTTTACGACACCCACGGGCAAAAAAGAGGTGGTAAATAGATTTTGCTCCGTCAACACACGGCAAATCAAAGTAGAAAAAAACCTAAGTATTTAATACTTATTATAACTTTATTAAAACATCTATATCGTTCCATGAAATTTTAATATCAATCCATACTAATATTATAAATGCGAAAGTAAGGATGTTTGTTTGTTTGTTTGTTTGTAACGCTTTCACGCTTAAACCAGCGAACTGATTTCAAAAATTCTTTCACCAATGGAAAGCTATAATATCAGGGAGTAACATAGGTAGTGTTGCCCAAATGCAAGACCAAGACGAGACTTGGACCGGTCTTGGTTTTGGTCTTGCAACATCACACCTGGTCTCGTCTTGGTCTTGGTCTTGCGCACCTGAGTCTTGGTCTTGGTCTTGCGCACCCGAGTCTTGGTATTGCAGCAAGAGTCTCACAAAGTTTTGCAGTTAGAATAACGTAACAGTAATTTATAATGGCAATGAAAAATCCAACTAAATTAATCAAATATCCTATCCTATCTATCCATCTGCTAGCCTATAGTTCACTATTCAATACAATACTTACCACTGGAGAAAATTACTCTTCTATTCCCCTGGTGTTCCATTAGACAGCGTTACTACTCTTATGACAGGACTTTCGACCCTATTTTCTTAAGACGTCACCACACGAGGCAGTTGATACAATAAATTTTATGTCATTTTATAATCAATGCGATATTTTACAATTAATGCGATTGTTTATATTCCCCTTCAAGTTAAGTGGTATGTTTGTTTGGGACTAATCCCACCACACATTCCCACCATTGTAACTCCTGTAAGCCAGGATCCACAATGGTCTCCATAAATGACACCGAGGTTTGACCCTCAGGCAGTCCCGGGATATGATTTTAATTGTCTTGGGACCCGCAACAAATTTAATTAGAAAAGATTAAAGAGGAGGAGTTGGAAAGAGAGATTCCACTTCCCTCCCAGGCAAAGCGGGAGACAGGAAAACAAAATGACTAGTCAGCCAATAAGTAAACAGGAGTACAGCTACGATAGCGCAGCAGTACGGCACCACGGATACGGAAGAGCTTAACGGGGCCTATATGTGAGCGTTAAGATTGATTGCTACAGTAGGTATGGCAGAAACGCATGAACGCACGGAAATTTTCTCGAGTTGCTACAAGGTCCGTATAGTATACTACCCCACAGGTGACTTGCAAACTGTTTAACATAAGGTTACGCTCGTTTCGCCAGAGATCGCACTCCCAGAGAATGTGATGTGCTGATTGTTCATACTCGTGGTCAGATGTGGAACATTGACATAATGGTGATGGTACGAGTTTAAAAGAAAATAATTTACTTTTAAAGTTGCCATGGCCAGTTAAAAATTGGGCCACGAAGTGGTCAACCTCCAACCACACCTTCTCCAGGCGCTCCCGGATGCATGGAAAAAATAGATAAAGATGACGACCTTTCGATGATGAATCCCATCTTTCTTGCCATTCAGTTAAAAGTTCCTCATAAACAATGGATTGTGGTGCAAACAATCTAGCAATTTTATTTCGGTCGCGCGGTAGAAGGAAATCTGTATTCATAGTTTCCTTTGTGGTGTAATACATTGACGCTCGTCTCTGAATCTCCAAATCAACCGGAAGTACACCCGCGAGTACTGGTAAGGCCTCGGTACTAACCGTTCTATAGGCTTTACATAAGAATATTAGGGCCAATCGTTGGCTCTGTAGTAATTTAAGGCGAGCCGCCCCTATGGTGGCCCTATCGGCCCATACAGGTGCAGCGTAACAAATACACCCCAAATATGTGGCCATGTATATGGTTTTAAGTGTATTAAAACGAAGGCCCCAAGTAGATGTGGATATTCTAGTAAGCGCGTAGAAATTCCGTTTCGCTTTTTCGCCTACAGTTTTAATATGTTCAATAAATGAAAAAGTTTTTTCTAAGACTAGGCCGAGATAGCAAACTGATTCTTTCTTTTTGACAGTCATATTATTGAATTTTATACGCGGCGCTGATTGTAAATGTCCTTTTAATAAAAGATGATATGTTTTTTGTGGTGCGAAGGCAAGCCGGTTTCGTGTACCCCAATCGAATATATCATTGAGGCATGTTTCCGCTAATTTCTCTAAACCATCCCTTGTGTTCGATTGTATAAGTAAAAGTCCGTCGTCTGCATAGCCGATCAGTAGACAATTTTTCGGTAGAGGTAACTCGAGAAAATCGTCAAAACCTAAATTCCATAGATATGGACTTAATACCGAACCTTGAGGGCAGCCCATCGTCAGTGGTTTCGACACAGCATGGTGACCAAGTTTCAATTTAGTCGAGCCATTTAAAAAGTACGACTGTATGATTTGGTAGATATTTCTATAGCAACCACGAGCCTTTAATTTAAGAAGTAGCATTGGCCACCAGGCGTTATCGAAAGCAAAGTGTATGTATCTATTGTATAAGTGGTATGTATCTATTGTATTTCCAGTTTAGTTACTGATACTCTGGATACTTGAAAAAACCTGTTGCTCTATTGCCTATATAAATACTTTGGCCGCTGGATCCATGTAGCTCTTAATATACTATTTATTCAAGAACATATAAAACTGATTTAAAATTTTATGGTTTTAATACTTGTAAAATGTATGATATTCGTCGTCATCGTCACAGCTCATAAAAGTGCCACTGCTGGGCTTAAGCTTCCTTCCAGTAAGAGGAAAATTGATCTACTATACCACGCTGGTCAGACATGTTGGTACAGGGTTTTCTTTCTAGTTTCACTTCTCTTGCACATATGTTATATACACAGGGTGTATCAGGTTATAGGACAACTGTTCATGTATGTTGTAGTTCAACAGTCATAGATCATAATTAGAATGTATATTACACAAAAACAATATAACGTAAAAGTTATAGTGATTACAAAAATGTGTCTAAGAGTTTATGCCTTAAATTTAATGCATTATGTAGGTATGTACAGACAGGATATATGTAAGCATGTAAAATTTCGACAGTATAAATAGGTGTTAGATTTGCGCAAACCTTTCAATGGTTACGTAGGTACAAAGGCGACTCATCAACGGTCATCGGTCGATCAGCTGATTTATGTTAAAGCGAAGTTTGTCTTGCTTATGCAAACGTAATCATTGATTTATTCAAATTCTAATGAACATTTAACAAAATACGAATATGTTGTAGATTAAGTATCATTCCTTTATACATTTTAATCAATTTACACGAAAAACCGATGACAAAATTGAGAACTTACATGTCTCTCAATTCATTAACGAATCGATATTTTTATTTCAATTTTTTTTCATGGGTTCCTAACACTATTGCCCGATCCGATTTGATACGACATCCACGGGTAAGAAAGTGGTGAATTATATTCGTACTCTGTCTTTTTTTTTGTGTGTGTGTAGCTGTTGGTCGCAGATGACCTTGACAGCTTAACGCGGTCAATGGGTGAGCGCTGATGGCTCTCAACCCGGTAAGTAAGTTAAGCGAACATCGCCCGAGGGCTCCCCCCTGTGGGAAACGGACCTCGGCTCGGAGCGTCGCTGAGAGCAAAGTGGGCGTGGCCAAGTTTAGGTTAGTGACTTTTACGCGGCGCGGTTTTCGACCTCGACGGCGAGGCCGATACCGCGGAGTTTTATCTGTTATCGCTGCGCGAGCTGTGTAGGTCCTTTCTTGGGCGATCATAATAGCGTCATCTTCTTCTTCAAGAAGATGACGAGGACGTCGGACCGCGGATATTTTTGAGGGGACGTAGTTTACCGCCCCAACCACTAGTGGATTGGGGTGAGTCGTGGCAGAGGCAAAATAGCACTGGGAGCAACGCTTCATGTACTGCCTGATGGTGATCGTACTCTGTCCCTACATGGACATTTATATAGATTAATTGTAGGCATATTTCTATGTCCAACAGTGAACGTCGTTGGGCTAATGAATAAACGGATATATAAATATGTATAATGGGCAAGAGCACTCTCGTGATTACGGTATTTTGTCCTTAAGCCTTTCCGAAGAGTAATTCTGAAAAGCCAACACCAACATTGGGAATCGATTGGCCAATAGATGGATATCTCAAGACTTATTTGACTTGCCGTGTAGTGACGGAGTAAGAATATAATTCATCACCCCCTATTTTACCCGTGACTGCGAACCCACGACTAAGGGCTATAATATATAACATCGGTGCAAGAGAAGGAAAACTTGACATGTATGACCTGTAACAACACGGCCGATCACCGTGGCGATTCCCCTCCGGCCACGGCCGATTCTCCTCCTGTTATGTAGAAGACACGAGCTCAACCGTATATAAGCTGAAATGGTGATTTGAATTAAATGCAAGACCGCGAGACTCTTGCAGGCCCAGTCTTGGTCTTGGTCTTGCAAAAATTAAGCGGTCTTGGTCTTGGTCTCGGTCTCGCATTTCTCGCAAGACCAAGACCAAGACCGCAAGACCAAAACTTTTTTGGGCAACACTAAACATAGGCTATATTTTATCCCGGTATTCCCACAAGAACGGGAACTACGCGGGTTTAAGCGACTGAAACCGAAGCGAGGGTGGGTTGCTAGTACATAAAGAAAGAAAGAACATGTTTTCTTAAGATACAGAAGCTTTAACCGCGCGAGGGACGCGCGGGATGGTACAGGAAATGATAGCCCGTCGGTCTGACCATGGACAAGGATTTGATACCAGTAGCCGACTCAAAGGCGAAAGGAACATTAAGATACAAAAGTTAGGATTGAAATGAAAAAAAACAAAAATAGATACTATTTTAAATAAAAAAAGAAAAGGGAACAAACAAGAACATTAAATAAAGAAATTAAGTGAACACATAGAATTCGTCTACCTCGCAACTGATATAAAAGGATCTCATTTGGCGTTTACCAGACAGAATGTTGGCGCTGATTTTTAGCAAGACCCTTTTATGAATCACGAATGTGAAAATAATCAGTTTACAAACGCGATAGCTGCGTGGAGCGGACCTCGCCCTTCTCTCCATAGTGGTTGAAGGAAGTGATGGCTGCTCAGTTAGTTAATTCGTAATCGGGTGCCGCTTGTGATATCTGGTCTAGCCATAATCGTTTGAATTATATTACGTATCTTAAGGTTCGAAGGGCATCACACTGGAGCTATTACTTAAAGACATGTTGTATAGAATTTTATATAGAGTAAGAAAAAATATTAAAAATAATAGACAGACCCGCTGAGTTTCTTGCCAGATCTTCTCAGTAGCGATCGCGTTCCGATCCGGTGGTAGTTTGTTGGATTCATCATCTCATCATCATCTCAGCCCATACATGTCCTACTCTTGGGCTGGGACCTCCTCCGCTATGGGAGAGAAATTGATCTACTATACCACGCTGGTCAGACGTGTTGATATAGGGTTTTGTTTCGAGTTTTCCTTCTCTTGCATGGATATTATATGCATGTTATATCCATTAGTCGTCTTTTACGATACTCACGGGCAAGAAGGGGGGGGGGGGGGGGTGATGAATCGTATTCTTACTCCGTCACCACACGGAATGTAGTTGGATTAATTTGATTTAATTGCATTGAAATTGACAATATGTAAGTGGCCTCTCGCGGTTTATCTTATATATAAATTTCTTGCGTACGTGTGTATGTCACTGAACTCCTCTTAAACGGCTGAACCAACGTTGATGAAATTTTTTGTGCACGTTCAAGGGGATTCAAGAATGGTTTAGATTCACAATTGGACCCGGTAGATGGCGTATTACTTTTTATTTGAAACAGTTGGGTCAGCTAGTGCATTATAATTGATTTGAATTTCATAAAATTCGTAATAATAGTTTTATTCATAAGGTATAATACTCATGTAAACATCATAAATCATTATAATAAGTTCATATTAAGTTTTAATATTAAAGTCTTAGAATAATAACGTATAGAAGGTAAGTTGGTGCACAAAAAGTGAAGCATTTCAATTGGAGTCTAATGGAGCTTACGCCGGAACCGTTCCGTAATGTACAAGTCATTGTACTGCACGTACGTACGCAACTCTTAAAAAATAAATAGGTAATTATGACGGTTTGTGCATTCAAATGGTGTCAAAACACATTTGAAAAACTTAAAAAGGTTTTTAACATTAATTTTAAAAGTATCTCGTCGATTTATGTTAATAAAAACAAAATTTGATTTCATAATTTGTATAGTGGTGTGCGTGTGTACGTGTGTAATCGTCTGCGCGCCATTAGTATTTTTAGATTCCTGTTTCGAACTTTCAAAGTATTGATACTATCCTTCTATATGTTATTATTCTAAGATTAAAGTCTTTTATCATGATTGGAATATTAACAAATGATTTATGAATTCGATTTCAATTCAACAATTTTATGCCCTTTCTATTAGGATAAAATAATGTAGCCAAATAATGTAAATCCCTGTTTAGATTAAGTAAAGAGAGGCTTCAACTATTGAAATGAAAATGAAATGAAAAATGAATTTATTCGCCGGAAGAATCAGTAGCAAACTAATAATTAAAACTCCATGTCCTGCCGAACCTGATCTTCCGCTGGCAACCCTGTTATTGACTCACGGATATCAGTTAATAATAAATATGTTGTATATATACGTACGTATATATAAAAAATACCTTTTCTGTGTGGTGACGGAGTAAGAATACAATTCACCGCTCCATATCTTGCCCGTGGATGTCGTAAAAGACGACTAAGGGATATAATATGCACATTACATATGTGCAAGAGAAGGAAAACTCGAAATGAAACCCTATACCAACATGTCTGACCAGTATGGTATAGTAGGTCAAATTCCCTCCCATTGTGAAGGAGGCCCGAGCCCAACAGTGGGACGTATGTGGGCTGCGATGATGATGATTATGATATTATTACCTACTTTTATGTTACGTAACTGATTACGATTAATAAATAACCACGGATGTTAATAATAATCAAATATAAATAATATGATTTTTAAAATTCCCTATAATTAAATACAATAATTAAAAAGGAATGATGACATCCGGCTAAACAAATACCTCTTTTCTACGGCATGTTACTATTATTGGTCTTCTAATCAAACAGGTTTAGGGCACATCGGTTGGATGGTTTCAAAGTTTAATACCGATATTTTTTTATTTTCTTTCATTGCTGTTTATGGCAAACGATCAAACAGCACACCCAATGGTAAATGATAAAACCGCTCATGGCTCTTTGTTAGGCCGCTGCCTACCGTGATGAAAGTAAAGGGAGTGTGCAATGTGTTTCGGATAACTGAAAACATCATCAAAACCTACCACACGCAAACATCCTCAGAATATTGGGCTTCCAGCTCTCTTGTTCACCGAGCGAAGTGTAATAAGAAATTGCTAGCACTTAGGCGACTATTTTCTTCGAGAACGTGGTATTCTCCCGGATGGAGAGGCCCGAGGCTGTAAATAGACAACAGTCGACAATTACCTATAAATATTTATTGCGTTTTTTTATGTATAGAGATACCGATGTCTGTTGTTTTGCGAATATTGTAAATACGAAACTAATGTATTTATAAGAATTTTACGATTTTCATATTTGTTTTTTTTTATTTTCCCAATGTTTGAAACACCCTTCACTGTTCCTGGTCATAGACTAAACAATAAAATAATACACTGGAAAGTCACGGGAAGGCTAAGATGTTAACAAGTCATTGTAATTACAGACCATTTTATCTCGATTACCCTACAAACAAAATCTAATCACAAGTTAATTAATAGAGTACCTTCACTAGAATCATTATCAGAAAGTATACATGTTATGTCTCCATATATATAGAAATAAGTGCAGGAAGAGTACGATGACAAATTGACACAATAATACAATTAATATAACAATATATAAACTGGCCTTTGAAAATGTCTCCGTAGAGCGCCATACACATTTACGGATGTTAGGATTGTTAGGACCCGGAAACTAAACGGAGGCTGTTAGAAACAAACAGTACGGAGATAAAAAATTGGCCAAGTGTGAACCGAATTTATTCACAACAGCTCCGTACTATTATACAAGATTTAACACAAACCTCATTTTAGCTCATATACATCCCGCTGCTGAAATAGCACTACTTATTATACACAACTATAACCACTGGCTTTTACTTGTGGTGACGAAGTAAGAATACAATTCACCACTCCCTCCCTTATCCGTGGGTCTCGTAAAAGACGACTAAGGGATATAGTACGCATATAACATCTATTCAAGAGAAGAAAAACTCGAAACAAAACCCTATGCCAACCTGTCTGACCAGCATGGTATAGTAGGTCATTCTCCTTCCTATTGTGGAGAAGGCTGGAGCCCAACAGTATGATATACACAACCTGAAATGATGAATATAATGCGATCGAGCCTTTCACCTCTGAGCGTGACGGATCAGCCTGACTTGCAGCCTACAAAAAAATTGTCTGCGGTGCGCCAAAAGAAGTCGTCGCTTCAAAAAAACAGAAAAAGAAGAACCTCTTAATACGGGACTCTAAAAAGAAAAAAATCTCAACAATTTACTTGTGTAACGACTCAGAAGGGCGACGCAACGATATAAAAACATGCTTGTTACGCAAAGTTTATGTTCTATGTGTATATTTTAGCCTTGTTTTATGGATTATTGATTGCAGGCTCTACCATAAACTGGAACTTCTCTTCAGCACCCTATTATGCGCCCCAATGAAATAATATATTTTTCCATTTCCTCAAAACTACATAGACGGTGGAGGTAGGTCTAAATTGGTAAGTCTTTTGCCGAGTGCCGTAGGTAAATTCCCATGCAGGACAATTTTCTTTGCGTGCTACAAATAATCTCACTGAATCTGAATGTAATGTATGTCTGTTAATGTATCATTCCCTGCTATAAAAACATAATACTTCGTTATTTCTTAAGTATATAAATTCGTAATGATTTCTAATGTTTACGTCCGCCCGTGACCATGAACGCTGTTTGGTGTTCGAAACGTCGGGCAATCAAAAATCAAATATAAACACGATAAAATCCGTAGTTTTATTTACAATGTGTAATACTCGTGTAAACATCAGAAATCATTATAAAATTTTATTTCGGGTTTTCCTTCTCATGTATAAATATTATAGCCATATTTCATCCGTTAGTCGTCTTTTACGACAGCAACAGGCAAGTTTAGGGCTGGTGAATTTTATTCTTACTCCGTCACCACACGGGAGTTCTTTTACAAATGCTATTCTCTCAAAAGATACACTAAATATATCTACACATTCATAATTTATTCATCACAGCTCATATACGTCCCACTATTGGGTTCGAGCCTCCTCCATATTGAAAGGGAAATTGACCTACTATACCACGCTGATCAGGCGAGTTGGTATAGGATTTTAATTCGAGGTTTTCTTCTCTTGTGTTTTTGTTATATGCACAAGATATCCCTTAGTCGCCTTATACGACACCCACGGGCAAGAGAGGGGGTGGTGAATTGTATTTTTAGTCCGTCACCACACGGGCAAAATATATCTATACATTCTTATATAACGCGGCGGGTCGACGGATTTATGAATATAAACCAACTCCATCTCTCGACTCGATTCGTTATACGTGACTGGTAATCAAATTGAACGATTTAATAGCGGATTTTAAACTTTGTTTTATTCAAATTTTGTTGGTTATATTAACGATCAACAGCTGAGAGTAAGGGCTGAGGTGTGGTAAAATATTATGTCTCATTTTGCGACCTAAAATAATAAGATTTCTATAAAGTTAATTGCTGAACTAAAACTAATTCATTTTTCATTTCGGCTTATATACGTATATACAGAATGTGCCAGGTTATGGGGCAACTAGTCAAACGGGAGCTAGGCAATGGTGGTAGGAACCCATGAAAAAATTTGAAGAAAAATATCGATTCTTTAATGAGTTAGAGACGTGTAAAGTTTTCAATTTTGTCATCGCTTTTTCGTGTAATTCTGATTGCAATGTATAAAGTCAGTGATACTTAATCTGCAACATATTCGTACTTTGTTAAATGTTCATTAGAAATTGAATAAATCCATGATTACGTTGGCATAAGCAAGACAAGCTTTGCTTTAAATCAGCTGATCAGCCGATGACCGTTGCCATGGCACGTTGTACCTACGGTACCATTGAAGCATTCCTCCCATCGACCGCCGTCCTCCCCGAGGGGGGACGTCGGTCGATGGGAGGGTACCCCAAATAGGGGGTATATGCCGTCGGACCGACCACGGACGTCAAATCACCCTGCTCCGGTGGTCGGCCCAACGACAAAGGCGACGTGCATCGTGGGTGGGTTGTGGATGTGCGTGCCTACACCCCTCTGTCGCCCCGGACGGAGTGGTGCGAGGAGCGCGCCGACCGCAAAAAAAAAAAGAGGGATTTTTAAAATCATTATAACTTTTATCTTATATTATTATTTGTATAATATACATTCTAATTACGATCTATGACCGTTAAACTACAACATACTCAAACAGTTGTCCCATAACCTGATACACCTGTATATACTATGTAAGATAAGGAAAACTCGAAATAAAACCTTATATCAATCTGTCGGAGCAGCATGATATATTGGGCCAATAGACCTCCTAATACGAAGGAGGCTCAAGCCCAGCAGTGGACTGAATATGAGCTGAGGTGACGATAACAATAAGTAACTGTGTATAGCTTAATATTGTAACTTTAATTATCAAGCCTCTTAACCGTGACAATATCTATGCAATCGAAGAAATTTATTTAAAAAACATCGCGACAAGTCCTTCACAATTACGTATAACGGAAGGTATCGAGGGT
Source organism: Lymantria dispar (assembly GCA_032191425.1). Taxonomy (NCBI): domain Eukaryota; kingdom Metazoa; phylum Arthropoda; class Insecta; order Lepidoptera; family Erebidae; genus Lymantria; species Lymantria dispar. The sequence continues at coordinate 3,013,422 of CM063449.1, forward strand.
AGTACATTGATTTGATTAGGTGTGCCAATATCAGCAAAGCTTTAAGTCGGCGCCGACGTAAAATATTTCTTATAAAAACATTTGTATTTCAATTGAGATCATGTTTTGATCTCAGATAAAGCCTAATAATCACTTTATATTTTTTTATGTTTGTCTGTCTGTTTGTTCCGGGTAATCTTCAAAACGGCTGGACCGATTTCAAAAATTCTTTCACCAATGGAAAGCTATAATATCAGGGCGTAAACTAGGCCATGTTGTATCCCGGTAATCCTACGGGAACGGGAACTACGCGGGTAAAAGGACTAAAACCGAAGCGAAGCGAGGGCGGGTTGCTAGTCAACTATAAGATAGTTAATAAATTGTCATGATTATTACAAACTTTCAAACCATTCGTGAAAGATTTTTTTTAAATTGGTCCAGCCGTTTTGAAGATTACCAGGAACAAACAGACACAGACAAAAAAAAATATAAAGTGATTTTTAGGCATATATATGTATAGTGCAAATAACCGTGTGAGCATGAAAAAAGCTTATTATTTTGACATTACAAACAGACACTCTAATTTTATTTATTGGTATAGATTTTCATACTCTTGCATAGCTCGTAATCCCTTAGTCATCTAATACAACACTTAAAGGGAAAGGAAGGGGGTGGTGAATTACATCTTTACTCCATCAAACTCCACATGGAGTTTTCCTATTATTATGGGGAATATTTCACTCAGATTTGCAACAATAATTTATGGATCTCACAGTGTAGTTCGATGCAGGGATCGAACCACTGACATTTGGGACGGTAAGTCAGTATCTTAACCACTATGCCATATGTGAGTTATTCATATGGGCTGTCTGTATTATTAAAAAAATATACTATTTAATTTTATATTACAGTTAAGAGATTAAAATGTTATTGAAAGTGATTACAACAGATAATGCAACGCTTAAGATATCGGCCTGTGTTATCAAGTGTCGTAGAATCGATTCCCAGATAAGACAATACTTTGTGCTTTCCACAAATTATTTATCTAAGTCTAGATGTAATTTGTATTCGTTATTTAAATTTTTCTCTTTTGCTGGCTGCTGCAGTAATGTACTATTAAACCGCTTTGCCCTAAGCCTCATTCTTTTTTAAGATCGTACGAAAGATCAATTTCTTCGATTTCTGTCATTATAGATCAATATCTAAGGATTATAAGAGTTAGAATAGTGGAAATGTGTATGGTTTAATAGCAAAAATATATATCTATAAATATGGAATAATATATTATATTGTTCGTATCTTAAGAAAGATATATCTTATATCTCGACAGCTACTCTAACCTTATAATATCGTTTTTCGCTTCGTAGAAATTCGACATTCCGTCGAATCTCGATAAATCTGAATGGCGTCAAAAATACTCATATTAAAGCATAAATCTTTATACATCTAAGGAATTTTATAAATACATTTCGTCATCATATCGGCTCACATCCGTCCCACTGCTGGGCAGGAGCCCCAACAATAGGAGGGAACCTTGACCTTAATATACCATGCTGGTCAGACAATTATAAAATTTTATTTCGAATACGTGTTAAATCCTTTAATCGTCTTTTACGACATCCACCAGCAAGATAGAAGTTGGTGAATTGTATTCTTATTTGGGCGTTATAACTTGTATACAATTAAGAGGTTAAAGTGGTGATCACTTGATGGTTTATGCTCCATTTCAGTATGAAACATAAATAGGTGGCATTACATTCTTATGAAATATAAATATTTTATATCATATCGACATAATAAGATTCGATCATATTAATAAAAAACAATAATAAGAAGAATAAGAGTTATAAAAATTGAAATATATTTTACTTATATTTCAAGGATCTTTCTAAAATTCTATTAAACAATTGTAATTTGGGTATTTATAACTGCATATATATTTGCGATATTTTAAATAGACTTCTATAAATAAGGCAGACCTTGCCTTTACCTCTGCAACTGAGAAACTTCTATCAGAGAAAAAGATATTGCAGTCCCTTGAGCTCTCACTTGTAGAGATTTGATTCTACATATACGGCAGTTGTAACATTAAATATACAACTTTCAAATCAGATAGATATACACGCCATTGAAAACCACAGATTGCTGCATCCTGACGGTAAATATCACTTATCAAGAAGTACTGTGCCAATATCGTGGAATCATTTTCCTGGCAGACCAGTACTTTTGCGATATATTATATTATGCAATTGATTCTGGGTGTAATCTGTGTTCATTGATTATAAGCTTAAAGTTAAGTTAGCTATATAAAGATTAATATCTAGTTGACCGAGCTTCACTCGGAATATTTTTATCGAATTTATTTAGGTATATATTAATAAAAAATAAATAATGAAAAATATATAAAAAATTACAAAGAGAGAATAATAATAACACCGAGATTCGAACCGACGCTGTTTGGATGCTACAAAACACAAAATTAAATCCGGCCATCCCCCTAACTGAGCTACCGCAACTCTTGACATTTACAACGAAATTTGAATTCATATTCTTTTAAAATTTAATGTCATTTATTGTTATGCTAAAAACACTGACAAAAGAACATTTTCTATAAATAAAACCTAGCTAGATCGATTTTTTGGACCCGAATCCTCTAGTATGCCAAGTTTCAACAAAATCGTTGGAGCCGTTTCCGAGATCCTGAATATATATATATATATATACAAGAATTGCTCGTTTAAAGATATAAGATTTCTTTAGTACAAGTTGCCTTTGGCTTGGAATGGCTAAAGATGCTATGACCCGTTTGAACGTCATTTGGAAGAAGAGAGGAATAGGTATAATAACCAACATGCGGTTGATCCGAGCTCTGGTATTCCCTACTTTCTTCTATGGCGTAGAAACGTGGACAATCTTAGCCCGAGAACGACAAAGGATTGATGCATTCGAGATGTGGTGCTGGAGGTGATTACTCCGAGTACCTTGGACCGCAAAACGCACCAATGTGTCAATCATCAATCTTATGTCAGCTCAGAATAAAGACCTGTCTGTCAAACATATGCCAACAATGCATACTTTCCTATTTCGGACACACAGTGCGCAGAGGCGATGAGAGTCTGGAAAAGCTGATTGTCGTTGGGAACACAGAAAGGAAGAGGTCGCGTGGCCGTTCACCAACTAGATGAACTGATCAAATGAAAGACTCATCGTCCTCCAAATTCTATGCGGTCGTGAGAGACGCGCTGGATCGAGACCAGTGGAGGCAGATCAGCCGCTCCAGATGTATCTCCGATGCTAACCACGATCCTCAGATATGAGGCACCGACTATAGAGAGAGAGAGAGAGAGAGAGAGAGAGAGAGAGAGACAAGTTACCTTTAACAAAACAAATATGCTAATCATATAATAAAGAGGCGTAAATGCTCGCCGGTTTGTATCGACGGGTATCGGGGGTGCGAGCATAGGGCGGTGTGGTCTCTTTGAGAGAGCTCACCGCCTGGCACATCGACGCCCGCCGAGACGTCATTGCTCGTTGGGCAGTCCGGCTGGAGAGGCCTCGGTTCGGTGTGCGGACCGTGGAGGCCTTCTAGCTGGTGCTGATGCAGTGATTAAAACGGCGGCACGGGGTGCTCTCCTTCCGAGTGGTGCAGGTTTTGACGGGGCATGGATGCTTCGCCAAATACCTGTACATGGTCATTAGGAGGGAGAGTACACCATCCTGCCACCACTGCGATTGCGACGAGGACACGGCGCAGCATACGCTCGAGGTCTGTACCACTTGGGCAGAGCAGCGTCGTGAACTCGTCGCAATCATCGCTGCCGACCCGACGCTGCCGACTATCGCCAGGGCGATGCTTGACAGCGTCAAGAACTGGGACGCAGTCGCAGCCTTCTGCGAGGCAGTAGTCTCGCGGAAGGAGGCGGCGGATCGCGCGCGCGAGGAGCGCATCCTCGTCGAAGCGATGCGCCGCCGGCAACTGGGGCGGCATAAGCGCGACCGACGTCCTCCCCGAGGAGGGGACGTCGGTCTATGGGAGCGTACCCCTCGAGGGGGTATTCTGTCGGGCCGAACACTGACGTCAAGTCACCCTGCTCCGGTGATCGGCCCTACGACGAAGGCGCCGTGTCACGCGGGTGGGTTACGGGTGCGCGTGCTTACGCCCCTCTGCCGCCCCGGACAGAGTGGTGCGAGGAGTGCGACGACCGTAATCCACCCCAAAATAAAAAAACATATAAAATTATGTAGATATAAAAGCATAGGATAGAAGCTAACATACGTTTCTTTGTTATGGGGTGAAATTTTTTTAGTTGCGACTTTTCTAACTAACGCAGATCATTTTTGGTCGCCAAAAGATGTATTTTAAATATTGTATAATCACCTTTTTGTAGTAGTTTAACTATAATATTATATAATGTATATGGGGTTTTTGTATATATTTTTTAATAAAGTACTATACATTAATATTAAATTAATAGTATAATAATAATAATTGAGATAATTGTATAAATATCTCTAAAATGGCGACAGTGAGATTTTAAATTTGAAAGTATACTTATTATTGCTAGCAATGTTAGAACCCTAAGCTTTTACGCTATGATACAAAAAATCTTGGTTGATAACCTTGACCTGATTTCAGTACATAATACTCACAAGCCACGCAAATTATAATCTAAAACTATAAAGAAAGCCTATTCAAGGCTTAGTTAATCAATAACCATTTCTGATGTTTACGCGAGTATTACACACTAGCAACCCGCCCTCACTTCGCCTCAGTTACAGTTCCCGTACCCGCGTAGTTCCCGTTCCCGTGAGAATACCGGTATAAAATATAGACTCAGAGATAATGTAGCTTTCCAATGGTGAAATAATTTTTAAAATTAGCACAGTAGTTTTTGAGTTTATTCATTACAAACATACACACACACAAAAATACAATTTTTTCCTCTTCATAATATTAGTGTAGATTATAAATAAAACTACTTTAAGGAAGTTATCGGCGCATCAAAGGCGTCATAGTCCGCCGGTAATCATGAACGCTATAAAGTATTCGAAACGCCAACCAATCCAAAAGCAAATAAGTACGCGATAAAACCCGTAAAAATAGTTTTATTTATCCTTACTTAATATTATAAATGTGAAAGTAAGTTTGTTTGTTTATTTGTTACGCTTTCACGCTTAAACCACCGAACCGATTTCAAAAATTCTTTCACCAATAGAAAGTTATAACATCAGGGAGTAACATAGGCTATACTTTAGCCCAGTATTCCATCGAAAACTAAGAGGGTTAGGCGACTGAAACCGAAGCGAAGCGTGGGCGGGTTGCTAGTAATCAATAAAGGTTTCTTTACAACTATATTTTTGAGGAAATTGATTGAAACTGTGTGTTTCCGTGTGGTGATGGAGTAAGAATTCATTTCACCGCTCCCTGTCTTGCCCGTGGATGTCGTAAAAGACGACTAAAGGATATAATATGCACATAAGATCTGTGAAAGAGAAGAAAAACTCGAAATGAAACCCTATACCAACATGTCCCCCCTAGCCGAGGCCACGGGTGACCGGAGCGGGGATTTTAGTCCGTCACCCGCAGAGAGGCTGACCGCCCGACGGCGACCGACGTGCTAGGATAGGGATCTCCTCGGTGCCGAGAGTCGCCAGGCTTGCCGCCTCCTACAGCATCCCACCGCGGGCTGTGATGAGCGTGTCATCCGCATAGGAGATCACTCTCAGCCAGGATGGTAGACTCCCTCTCAACGCCCAGTCGTAGCTGATGTTCCACAGGGTGGGTCCGAGGAGTCCGAGGACCGACCCTCCAAATAGTCCGCCACTAGCCGCTTCGGGTAAACTGGCACCCCGTGATATCAATGCGCCACCCTGATGCAGCTAAATGGCAGACTATTGAATGCGTTGACGATGTCCAGGGACACCACCAACAGCTCTCCCTCGCCTGTGACGGCCTCAGTAGCCACGGCGCTTAGGCACAACAGAGTCGCGATCGTCGAACGACCCCTCCTAAACCCAAACTGGGCGTCTGACAGATCAGGCCCCGTTCCGACGAGATGCAGCTCGATGCGGGCAGCTAGCACCCGCTCCAGTAGCTTACTCGCATCATCGAGCAGCACGATTAGCCAGTAGGCCGAGGCCGATTCTGGAGACCGTCCCGGCTTCGGCAGGAGCACCAGCCTGGAAGGAGGAGCCTTCCAGCACCCAGGGAACCGCCTCGACGCTAAACTCGCGTCGAACAGCCCCCTGAGGCGTGGACCCACGTGGTTGAGGACCAGGGCCAGCACGCGGTTTGGAATACGGGCCCGAGGGCGGTGGATTTACCGCGTATGCGCGCTACCGACACCCCCATCTCTGGTTCCGTGATGGGCGGAACACTGTCATCGTCGGCCTCCCGATCGGTTTCTGGCGAAGCCATGACCGGGGGCGTGTATGCCGCCTGTCGTGGAACGATAGGGGCGACCCCAGGGGTCACGATTGAGATCGTCCAGCATCGCCTGCCAACTGACTTCCTTGACGGTATGGACGACCAGCCTGAAGGCCAACCACGCATTGCGGTAGCTCTCGTAAAGCCGGCCCTCCCGCTCCTCGTCGCGATGGTGCCGCCAGCTGCGGGTGTAGGCCCTCCGGGTGCGTATACACGCGGCCCGAAGATCCGCCAGCTCCCGGGACCACCAGTAAACAGCCCTACTCGGGGGCAGACACCGTACACGGGGCATGGCCGCATCGCAGATCTGCGTCAACGTACTGCGGATGCGGCCAGCCTCGGCGTCCACCCCGTCCAACTGGTGGGCAGAGGACAGCCAAGAGTGAACGATAGCTGCCTCCGCCAGCAGGTCTCGGTCTAAACGACCCATAGCTCATCGCATCAAATCCACGTCTTACGTGGGAATCGATGCCCTACACTCGACATAGGCGGTCGCTACATAGAATATTCCGTCGTCTGTTCCCACCACACCACAGCACATGCAAATTCCACTTCTTGGCTTGAGCCTCCTCCATAACAGGATGATAATTGGCTGACTATACCACGCTGGTCAAACGAGTTGGTATAGGGCTTTATTTCGAGTTTTTCTTCACTTGTACAGATTTTATATACATATTGTATCCCATAGTCGTCTTTTACGTCACCCAAAGACCAAAAAGTGGTGGTGAATGGTATTCTTACTCCGTCACCACGGTTGTTTGTTTATTCAATTTATTTTACTACTTTTTGAGTTTTAATCTCAAGTAGGTAATGAAATGTTTTAGTTTGTAAGCAAAATAAAATTAGCCTCAACTTAGTAGTCTATGATTGGCAATAAGCCGGCTTATTCACTGGAGATTATCAGTGAAGTTCTATTATCGGCAAATGAATTACTAAGTATATCGTTGATCCCCTGCGTCAGTGACTATCAAACGGTGAGTCGTGACCCCTTATATATTTTTGTCAATCCTCCGAAACATTTGCGACGCCGAAACACCCATAATCTGCCATATTGTATTTCTCTGACGACATCTCTGGGATCTGACTTATTGTGTTCGATGGTCTAATTGGCGGTTGACCCTATTAGGTGCCATCTTCCTCGCATTATTGCTAGGGTGTCTCCCTCTTCGTATGCTTCGGCAAGTACCTGTACAGGGTCGCTAGGAGGGAGAGAACACCATCCTGCCACCACTGCGATTGCGACGAGGACACGGCGCAGCATACGCTCGAGGTCTGTGCCGCTTGGGCAGAGCAGCGCCGTGAACTCGTCGCAATCATCGGTGCCCACCTGAAGCTGCCGACCATCGCTAGGGTGATGCTCGGCAGCATCAGGAACTGGGACGCAGTCGCATCCTTCTGCGAGGCAGTTATCTCGCAGAAGGAGGCGGCGGGTCGCGAACGCGAGGAGCACAGCCTCGACGAAGAGACCCGCCGCCAGCGACTGGGGTGATGCAGGCGGGATTACCTGCGTGCAATGCCGCCCTAGCAGAGACCGCGGGTGACGTGACCGGGGATTAGTCCGTCACCCGCTGAGAGGCCGACCGCGTGAGGAAAGGCCGACGTCCTCCCCGAGGAGGGGACGTCGGTCGATGGGAGGGTACCCCGGGTAGGGGGTATTCCGTCGGGCCGACCACTGATGACAAGTAACCCTGCTCAAGTGGTCGGCCCAACGACGAAGGCGACGTGGTGTTCGGGAGGGTTGCGGGTGTTGCGTGCTTACGCCCCTCTGTCGCCCCGGACGGAGTGGTGCGAGGAGTGCGCCGACCGCAACCCACCCGAAAAAAAAGGCTGTCTCCCTCTCATCATCTGCCTCGCTAAGAGTGAAGGAATAATCCTCAGTTCAAATACCCGCTGCTGCAAACTAAGGTGGTCATCAAGCCATTATTATAGAAGTATTGAATTCAGGGATGAGCATGTTTAATTTTGAAATTATTTTTAAAATTTGGTTCTTTTTTTTTTCTGTTAAAAAATAATAAAAATAATCAAATTATTTTCCATCTAATATCTAAAATTTACCGTCAGCGCTACTTCTTTGTAAAGTGTGTGTAATTAATCCTTAATTATATTAAACAATATAGTTCCAAAAAGGAAGAATTATAGTTGTAATTTTCATAAATGTAAAGAATCACTTTAATTGTGTTTGCTTCTTCTTTTTTATTAAAAGTGATTTAAAAGTATCCAAACTTTAGGGGGGGTTACGACAATATAATTAGATCGCATTCTCAAAGAGAATGAAAAACACTGCTCCACGTTGATGAGAACGCACTTTGGGTAATGTATTATTATACATTATCCATCTGCTTATTCTACTAGCTGAGAATTTCATATGTACTCGTCTAAATTCTAAGCAAAGGTTTTTCACTTACCCATTAGTTGACGTGTTGTCACAACAAACGCAGAAATGGAAAATGTAATTTTATTATTACAGAGTCATGATACGAAAATTTTTTTTCATCCTAATCCTAACTAAGATTATAAATATGAAAGTAAGTTTCTTTGTTTGTTACGCTTTCACGTTTAAGCCACCAAGCCGATTTTCAAAAATTCTTTCACCAATGCAAAGCTGTATTATCAGGGAGCAACATAGGCTATACTTTATCCCGCTATTCCCACGGAAACGGGAACTACAAGAGTGCAACCGCTGGAAGTTGTTATCACGCGGGCGAAGCCATAGGTAAAATCTAGTTAATCATAAACAGTCGACTGTCTACAAGAGGCATTCAGTTTTAAATTGACTAAAAGCATAAGCATATTGTTTTAAGAAATATTCAATTCCACATTTTTGGAATTGACAAGAAAATAAATAATTACGACGTCATTTTACATTACATCTGTCGAATCACAAATCGAACCCACATAGAAAAAAAAACAATGAAAAAAACATTACCTGCATACCTCATAAGTACTCTCCTTCCGATTCAATTTCTATTCGATTCACATTTAAAACGTTTATCCGCTTAAAACCTCCAACATTATCCGCTTGCAACTCTCTTTTATACTTGAGCTGTACTCATCAAATCGATTCGTTTAATGTAGCTCAAAATCCAAATAAACAATTGGAATCCGTTTGTATTTTAAACTAATTGAATTCTTAATAGCTGATAATTTGTACTGCAACTATAAAGCTGAATAACAATTACTTATAATTATAAGGTGGTTACTAAGTTGAAGTATTTTTTGAGATAGGTTTGTTTAGTGAGTAAGATTATATAAAACATGTCGCCGCGACCTAGAGGAGCCAGTGCCTTTAAATGTTATCAAAACGAAAAAAAAAAGGAGGACTTTTGGTGAAGCGGTTTAACAGGAGATGCGGTAAATAATTATGGAGATGCGGTTTAATATGAGATGCGGTAGAAGAATTAAATTATACAAGAAGATTAATGCCAAATACCACGGGAAACTAAATACTGAGCGAAATAGTACTCACCTAGGTTTCAGCAGACTTCGTCACCACCCGACGCGCACACCAGAAGCGGTAGCAGAGTATTATAATCCAAGTTTGAGCGGAGTGGAATGATCCCCGTAGTATGCCTGCACGGGGCGGTATAAAGCGATTTATAAGACGTGCGTCGGTTGCGAACTTATTGCAAGCGGGAGCAGGCGCTAACAACTACTATGTCAACTGGGCAACAGCCGAACGCGTATTTTTTTAAATTGGAGCGCTATGCGGCGAGTAAGCGAACGAAAATATCCGCCTAATCTCGAGTGGAGCACATTCCACCCAATAGATGGCGACTCCGGTACATTTGGCATTAAACGGCCCAACCAACTTTAAAAAGACACAAGATAAATATTGTTGGCATAACAATAGTCGTAATAATAAATGGATATACAAATTGTCGTGATTGTATTATTATAGTTATATTATTTTAAAATAAAAGCACAGTCATCTATACTTAATATTATAAAGGGGGAAAATTTGTATTTTTGTCTGTGTATGTTTGTAATGAGTAAACTCAAAAACTACTGCGCCGATTTCAAAAATTCTTTCGCCATTGGAAAGCTACATTATCTCTGAGTAACATAGGCTATATTTTATCCCGGTATTCCCACGGAAACGGGCACTACGCAGCTAAGGGGACTGCAACCGAAACGACGCGGGGGCGAGTCGGTAGTTTAAAATGAAGACGCGCGTGTACAATGCAGTAATATAGACTTTATATTTTTTTTGTGATTTTGATTCATATTTTTCAAATGTTTTTTTTTTTTATTTTATGTATGTTTTATCAAATCAAATCAAATCATTTATTCTGCATAGGCCCCTTAAGGGCACTTACATATTATCAAATTTATAGATCGTTTGAACACAATACAATATTTACCACCGGAACGGAACGCGGCCACAAGCTGAGAAGATCCGGCAAGAAACTCAGCGAGCTGTAATTTTTCCTATCTTTTGAATAAAATTACACATTTTTTACATTTTCGATTCCCCATATTACCGCCATTGCATTAAAAAAAAGATAATGAATTTAGTGCAATTTTCTAAAAACGTAAGATAGAAAAACATGTGATAATTGAATAAGAAAAAAGGGCAATAAAAAATAAAAATGGATATAAAATACAGATAACATCGATGTATTGAAACCCTATGGCAACACATCTTTTTTTTTTTTGGGGTGGGCTGCAGTCGGCGCGCCTCCGCACCACTCCGTCCGGGGCGACAGAGGGGCTTAAGCACACAACACCCGCAACCCACCCGAACACCACGTCGCCTTCGTCGTTGGGCCGACCACTGGAGTAGGGTTATTGTCATCAGTGGTCGGCCCGACGGAATACCCCCTACCCGGGATACCCTCCCATCGACCGACGTCCCCCCCTCGGGGAGGAAGTCGGTCTTTCCTCACGCGGTTGGCCTCTCGGCGGGTGACGAGCTAATCCCCGGTCACGTCACCCGCGGCCTCGGCTAGGAATGGCAGCACATCTAACCAGATTATCCAAAGAAATCCAAAGAAAATCACTACATCATTTTCATCATCATCCTTTCATCACATGTCCCACTGTGGGGCTCAAACCTGTTCCACATCAGGAGGGAAATTGGCCGACTCTACCACGCTGGTCAGACGTGTTGGTATAGGGTTATATTTCAAGTTTTCCTCCTCTCACATAAATGTTATATGCATATTTAATACAATTAGCTATCTTTTACGGCATCCACGAGCAAGAGAAGGTGAGGGGCGTAAATTCTTATTCCGTCACCACACGGATACATAAATCTCAACACGGAAATCGCAATTTAATTAAAAATAGAAAAAATAATTGGTGCCACTTTTATAATTGTGGCGAAATCAACTCGGCCTTTAAAGAAAATAAAAAATATGGGGCAAATAAAGTTAGTTACGACAAATAAATAAAAGTTAATTACAGTCGTTAGTCCCTCGAGGCTCAACCGATGTAGATTATATACAATTTCACAAAGCCACGTTGTTAGCTCAATATTCACGAGACCAAAGCAATTTATATCTTTTTATTCCATTATTTAGAATTATCCATCCGTTGATGGATGAAAAATACAAAGATTAGAGATCAGGAAACTCAATGGTAACCTCGTTCCATCTCAATTAAACTCAATGATTTCTGATGTTTACGCGAGTATACATCCATACTAATATTATAAATGCGAAAGTAAGGATGTTTGTTTGTTTGTAACGCTTTCACGCTTAAACCACCGAACCGATTTCAAAAATTCTTTCACCAATGGAAAGCTATAATATCAGGGAGTAACATAGGCTATATTTTATCCCGGTATTCCCACAGGAACGGGAACTACGCCGCGGGTAAAGCGACTGAAACCGAAGCGAAGCGAGGGCGGGTTGCTAGTTTTAAATAAAACTACTTTACTTCATCATCATCATCATCATCTCAGCCCACATACGTCCTACTGTTGGGCTCGGGCCTCCTCCATAAAGGAAGGGTAATTGACCTACTATACCATGCTGGTCAGACGTGTTGGTATAGGGTTTTATTTCGAATTTTCCTTCTCTCGCATAGATGTTATATGCGTTTTATATCCCTTAGTCGTCTCGTACGATCACCCACGGGTAAGATAGGGGGTGGTGAATTGTATTCTTACTCCGTCACCACACGGAAATTTGAGAAATATACCGAGTTGCAATCTCTAAGTGGGACGTATATGAGCTGAGAGTACGACAGATAGTTTAAAAATACGTTGTGTATAATTAATAAGATGTTAGATACATTATGTTTACTTACTTTAATATAATTATTATAATTTAACATTATTAAAAACAAATCCAAAAAGACCACCACAAGACTGCAAGACACCGTGAGCTCATATTGTATAGATTTGACCCACAATAATAATAACTAAAGATCATTTTATAAATTAAAACCTTTTAGTAACATAAAGTAAGCCGCCTTCAAAATTAACTTTAATTTAGCATCATGTTACCTGAGTTTTCTTGCCGGATCTTTCTCAGTGTGACCGTGTTCCGATCCGGTGGTAGTATACTAGATTATTAGTTAGTTTTTAAATATAATTACTATTAATTTTAATGTTTAATTATTACTAACCATAAACAATATAATTTTTTCATATAGAATCATTTTCTTCATACACTGGCAATAAATTTTGTATCAAAATGTGGGTCAATATTTAATAACTAATTTCTGTATCAGGTAGATAATTATAAATTTTCTACAGTAACGATGACTTGTTGGACGTGAGACATCTTAGTCCACCCGTGACCATAAACGCTATAAAGTGTTCGAAACGTCGGGTAATCAAAAATCAAATACAAACGCGATAAAATCCGTAAAGTAGTTTTATTTAAAATCAATTAAACTCATTTCAATAAGTCTCAAAATATACAAAATTAACGAATAAACGTGAAATTCTTAATTCATTCCACCTTGAAATGCCTGGATTAAAAAGATGGAGAAGTCGCTACAATTTCAACTCATAATTTCGTCTCTTATACGTCCCATTGTTGGGCTCGAGCCTCCTCGAAGATAGGACGGCAATTGAGGTTGGGTTGGGTTTTATTTCGAGTTTACCATCTTCTGTATAAATATTATATGCATATAATATCCCCTAGTCGTCTGTGACGACGTCCATGGACAAAATAGAATGGTGAATTGTATTCTTACTCCATCACCACACAGAAACAATTTCAACTCAATGCGTCTTAAAACATCCTACATTCTAGAATGGAAGGAAGGAAGAGTGACCCACCATCACTTTCCCACGGTTAATCAATATACCTTTCCGTGCGGTGACGGAGTAAGAATACAATTCCCCACTCCCTATCTTACCCGTGGATGTCGTAAAAGACGACTAAGGGATATATGCATATAACATCTATGCACGAGAAGGAAAACTCGAAAAAAAAACCTTATACCAACCTGTCTGACTAGCATGGTATAGTAAGGTCAATTTCCCTCCTATTATGGAGGAGGCTCGAGCCCAACAGGGGGACGTATATGAGCTGAAATGATGATGATGATGAATCAATATACCGCGAACCACAATGGAATTGAAGGAATATGGGTACAGCTTGAGGACCGGAACCGTCCTGAGGATGTCTCGTGTAGAGGCGAAACACGTGTCGAATAAATATTCGACGTTCTGCGGAAAATTGCTAACTGCTTTTCTGGAAGGAGCTCATCACGTGAGAGTAAGATTTCCTTATATCCTATTCCACCTTGATTCCATCCCGTATTCCTTCCATTCCATTATGGTGCGCGGTATATTGATTAACTGTGGAAAAGTGGTGGATATCCCTTCCCTCCTTCCATTTTACAATAGTAATGAATTTCCGCCATGTATTACCTAATTCAATCAAATGTATAACATCCTACATTCCAAACGTCCCACTATTGGACTAAAACCTCTGCCACAATAGGAGAGAAATTGCCCTACTGGCCTATCATCATCATCTTGGATTATATACGTCGCATTGCTAGGCTTAAGTCTCCTCCACAATGAGGAGAGAAATAGACCTAACTATACCATCTTAGAATAATAACGTATAGAAGGTAAGTTCGCGCACAAAAAGTGAAGCATTTCAATTGCAGCCTAATGTAGCTTACGCCGAAACTGTACTGCACGTACGTACGCAACTCTTAAAAATAAATAGGTAATTATGACGGTTGGTGCATTCAAATGATGTCACAATACATTTGAAAAACATCAAAGTATATAAACATTACTTTCTTTTAAAAGTATTCCGACGATTTATGTTAATAAAAACAAAACTTGATTTCATAATTTGTATAGTGGTGTGCGTGTGTACGTGTGTAATCGTCTGCGCGCATGTAGTATTGTTTGCTTCATATTTTTGATGGCTTACGTATGGACACTATCCTTCTATACGTTATTATTGTAAGTATACCATGCTGGTCAGGGTTGGTACATGATTTTATTTCGAATTTTTCTTCTCTTGTATAGATGTTGTATGCATATTATATTCCTCAGTCGTCTTTTACGACATCCATGGGTATAAAAGGGGGTGTTAAATTTTATTCTTACTCCGTAATCATCATCATCTCAGCCCATATACGTCCCACTGTTGGGCTCAGGCTTCTTTCACTATGGGCAGGAAATTGACCTACTATACCTCGTTGGTCAGAGTTGGTATAAGGTTTTATTTCGAGTTGCCCTTCTCTTGCATAGATGTTGCATGCATATTATATTCCTAAGTCGTCTTTTACGACATCCACGGATAACATAGTGAGTGTTGAATTTTATTCTTACTCTGTAATACACAGAAAAAAATTAAACTGGGATTTAAATTATTATTTTCTTTTGTAGAATTTCATCAACCTTCAGTGAAGTTGCACAGTATTCGCCATAATACGCTTCTCTCGAACAATGTGAGGGAGGTGAGATTGCTAAAGTTTTCAACTGTTTGAGAATACGCAGTTTGATTGATTTTCTTAACACAAATTGACGGCTTAACACTTCAAACTTTAATATTCAACCTTTAATATTACCTTAAATATTTAGCTAATTTAAAATATAATGTAATTTTTGATGTTAACGCGATGATACACATAAAAGTTTTTTTTTGCAAATAGTGGCAAACGGGCAAACAGCACACCTAATAGTAAATGCTTAGAATAATAACGTATAGAAGGATAGTGTTGCTACTTCGAACGATCGAAATATGAATCTAAAAATACTACATGCACGCCGACGATTACACACGTACACACGCACACCATTATACAAATTATGAAATCAAATTTTGTTTTTATTAACATAAATCGTCGAAATACTTTTAAAAGTAATGTTAAAAACCTTTTTATGTTTTTCAAATGTATTGTGACACCATTTGAATATACAAATCGTCATAGTTACCTATTTATTTTTTAAGAGTTGCGTACGTACGTGCAGTACAGTGACCTTGTACATTACGGAACGGATCCGGCGTGAGCTCCAATTGAAATGCTTCACTTTTTGTGCGTGAACTTACCTTCTATACGTTATTATTCTAAGATGGTATAGTAGGTCTATTTCCCTCCTCATTGTGGAGGAGTCTTAAGCCTAGCAATGCGACGTATATAATCCAAGATGATGATGATAGACCAGTAGCCGGCGGCCCAACTTGGCTGCCGTCTCTCTCGCTCACCGAACAAAACGCAGTAACAAATTGCTACTAATTAGACATCGATTTTCGGTACTACCCGGGACAGATCTGCCCGTGGCTATAGGCTGTCAATAGTGTGGTCCTACCCCTATGAGACTACTTTTTTATTTTTACCTTCTCGGTCTTTCGAACATGAACGATGAAAAGTATTTGAAACGTGGAATAAGTATCAAATACTTTAACTATATATAACATGCATTCAATGAATACTGACGCAATAAAATCTATGAAAATGATTATATTTCATAAAAAAAAAGTATTATAACAATATTTTAGACAATGTATTGATGGATTATTTTTTATAAGTTTTACTATATGAGAGTAAATTTTTAAGATGCGCGCACATACCGTCATGAAACACCGATACTCTGAAGTTAGCTAGTTAACATTTTATAGGACGGGCGTGCACGCCCGTCTTAAATACAACTAGATAATTATCATAAAATTTCAATGTTTAAAACATTGAAAGTTTTTCTATTATTAGTGTTGTTTTTTCTACAAACAAAGGAAAACGCAAAGGATAACATTTTTAGAAAGAAGTATAACTTCTTACGTGCGTATATAAGTACGTGTGTATATAAGTACACACATACTTTTATGTTATACTAGCTGACCCGGCGAACTTCGCACCGCCTTTTTCATAATTATTTTGTTTTAGTATTTATCAGTTTGGTTTTAGTATTATCTGTGCGGTGACGGAATAAGAATATAATTCACCAGCCGTGGGTGTCGAAAAGACGACTAAGGGATATACCTTGCCTTTTCTTATCGATTCCAAAACCTTTTTAATCTAGATCTACATGTAATTATGCTAAAAATGCCAAACCGACGGGACGAACATCAAATGTTTGACAGCTAAGAACAGTTGGTATGAGGAAAAATTATTGTTTTTAGTATTTTATTCGTATTTTTTCATATTTTCTCACCGTATAAACCTTCCCTGGACTTCCACAAATAATTCAAGACAAAAATTAGCCAAATCGGTCCAGGCGTTCTCGAGTTTTAGCGAGACTAACGAACATCAATTCATTTTTATATTATGTAAAGATAAAATACAAGTCTTGTACCAAAGAGATTATTCTTACATTGAAGACTTTCATGATATACAAATAATGGATACAAATTACACCCAAACCCAGAACAATAATTTGTGGATAGGACAACGTATCTTGACACACTATAGCGTGTGTTCGAAGTCGAATCCAATTCAAATTTTGAAGTTCAATAGATCAATATCTGGTTAAGCGAGCTTCGCTCGGAATATTTTTGTTGTATTTTTGTCGAATTTATTTAGATATATATTAATAAAAAATAAATATTAAATAATGAAAAAAATATAAAAAATTACAAAAAGAGAATAATAATAACACCGAGATTCGATCGAGTCAAAGACGAGTCAAAACAAAACTAAAAGAGAACTGGACAACTTCCCAACTGAGCTATCGTAACTCATGACGTTGACAACGAAATTTGAATTCATATTCTTTTAAAATTTAATGTCATTGTATTGTTTTGCTAAAAACACCAACAAAACAAGATTTTCTATAAATAAAACCTAGCTAGATCGATTTTTTTGGACCCCAAACCTCAAGTATGCCAAGTTTCATCAAAATCGTTGGAGCCGTTTCCGAGATCCTAAATATATATATATATATATATATATATATATATTTTTAGGATCTCGGAAACGGTTCCAACGATTTTATATAATATATATGTATATATATACAAGAATTGCTCGTTTAAAGATATAAGATAAGTTATTTGCTTTTTATAAGTAATTTGAATATTGACATTATAAAGTCGTATTTATAAACACGTGTTTATGGGCGCATAACGCCCTCTATCGGCAATATTTGTAAATTGTTGATGTATGTGTTATCAATTATAGTTATAATCATGTTTGAAATATTTGCAACTAATATTTAAATAATTATTTGTAGTAACAACACTGCTATTTACCATGCTATGATATTTAAGACACTTTTTGAATGTATTTCTAGAATCTTTGATTTAATTGTTTAAATATTTATATAATTGATCAAATTAAAATCGATTAGAATTAATGTAATTATTTGTAACCATATTTAGTTGTTTTTACACAATAAAGATTGTAATTTATTTCTAGTTAGAGCGCCGTCTGTTGAACAATGTATGAGAACATTATTTCCTTTAATTACATTAATGTAAATTGTGTAAAATTGACTATTTGGAATTACGTTAAATGCATTAGAATATTTATCATTATTATTTAGCTATATTCCGATACTAAAAGTAGTTGTTTTTGTAGTTAATAAGACTAGACCGTTTCATTGTAAAGCGGAGGTTATAAAAACATTGTAAGATTAGAATAGAGGACAGTTTTACTTCACTCACTTCTCCGGCAAGAACTCCTAATAAATACAGTGATTACATACTCAGTATTTTACTATCATCGTCCAAATTCCTGGCGCAACGCCGACAGCAGCGGTGGGATCACAGCCCCAAAACTCTTCAAGATCTACGGATGACCTTCACTATGGAGCAAGTGATGGATCTCCTGACCTCCATTACAAAATACTGCTGCAACAACAGCTGCGAAAGCCGCATTTTTTACGAAGGCTACAATGTAACGGCGGTACCAAAATTTTATCTACCGCCGTTCAACCCCGACGAGAGATCGCATCGATAATCATCGACATCGGGGACTAGTGCGCAAATGTTAACGAGACGACCATGGCTTTCATCATATAACGGCAAGAAGCAAGAATGAAGGCTATTCTTGAACTCAAAAGGTACGGCAGACACATGGGCGTTTTGGATCAATTACATGGCAACAAGTGGAAGATGACGTCGTTAGAACCTTCGGCAAGGAGTTCCGGTATGCTGGCTACGTCCAGAGGTGGCGCAGCTGCATCTCTGAACAAGCGGACAGTTACGCAGACTACGCTACAACGGGCCGGGCTCTGTTCAAACGTTTGAGACGTGAGGCTACGGACTCCGAGGTAATCGACACCGTAATAACAGGTATTTATCTTGAATTAATAAGATCTGAGCTATTGCAAAACACACCTTGACTTTGTCTAGGCTCGTGTTTGTTTTAACTTTTCGTTAGCGAAAACTACCGTCTAATAGTAATTGTGAGCAAAATTTTGAATTAATATTGGTAAACTGTCTGAAGGCGACGCCGGGGGTTTCACCGGTGTGCAGGCGGTGAAGTTATGTAATGACTATTGGCGCCAAAAAGTACTGATGTGTTGAGAAACTGGTTTATTTAAATAATATTGACTAATAATAATAATAGTAAACAGCACAGGACATTTAAAAATGATAAGGCTCGTATTTGACACCTAGTCCTGGTGACATGAGCGCGCGAGCGCGCGAGAACCTCTCCCCGCGCGACCAATTACCCCGCGCGCCAGTTACCCCGCGCGCACTTGCATAGCAACAATAGAATGCCTACTACTATTTACAATTATAAATAGTTCTTATTTTGAATAATTCGCGTCGCTTACACTGTCTAGTAATTGTGTTAACTGTAATAACCTAGGACCTTTTTGTGATGTAAATAGAAGCGTCTACTTATCACGCTTGCAAAGTCCTTGATTTATAACTTTCATATCCCATTTAATACGACGAAGTTTATAGTACCGTTTTTGTTATAGAAAATACCATAGTGAAAATAATTATTTCCGTAAGCAAATCGATAAAATTTATGGTTAACTAACAATCGGACTATTACTTTTTACTTCTAGAGACCGCATTATCACAAGGTAAAGTTTTCAATAGCTTATTCCATACTGGTGTTGATTGTTCTCCGATCCAAAATAAGTTTACTGGTTCGATTCCGGGCAAACGCCAGATCGTTGATGTTGCTTGTATTACAACCAAAGTTAGTTTCCATGACGTGTCGAGGTAGAATTGGTTATGACATTATTAGTGCTGTTTGGTATTACCGTAAGTCTTAAAGAGGGTATATATAGAAAACTGTAACTGCTGATAAATGAACCCTCCATGCTTGATTTTAACTTCAATTTAAACGACTCAATATTGTTTTGAGTTACATGATGTTCTCAAGCTTTAAATCTAGTTTCATACTCTGCAACTGTGTATCGCAAATAAAGGCCAGTGCGTTAACAATAAAACTAAAAGGCTGATTAAATAGTTCAACGCAGACCCTATAGATTATCACCTCTATAACGCTATGAAAATGAGATAAGCTGCCTTCACAAGGATTTCCGTCACTTCTTAGGTGGTCAATTATTTAAAGTGGTAACTGATTGTTGTAACTGAAATTCACTTAAGGTTTCAAGGCAAGGCAGAAAGAGCACACTCCAGGAGTGCATAACTGGTAGCATTTCTTTAAAATTTTTAGTTTAAAGTAGAATATCGAAAGGGTGACTGCTTAGTTAATACAGATTATAGTCTTAATCTGTGATCTCGTCGTAAATTCATTCACTCTTGACCATACTTGGCTTCATGTAGGGCAGAAGAGTGATCCTTCAATAAAGGAGATAGACTCTGACAGTAGTCTATACTTTATGTCATTTAACAAGATATTGCTGAGCCATAATGTTCAAATAGTATCGTTTCACGTAATTACCGTTAGAAACTCGTGTTACGATCACACTGCACTGCACGGATGACGTAGTGGTTAAGATACCGTGCTAATGTCGCTGGTTTGAATCCCGCGCGGAACATTTTGTGGCGATTGTTGTTCTGAGTCTGGATGTAATTCGTTGCCGTTAAGTATGTGTTTATGAAATAGACCGCAATGTAAGGATTATTCCTACATTGCAGGACTACCATAATACCCTGTAGTATTTTGGTTGCGAAAAAGTACTGGTTAAAATCGGCGAACGATATTGGTACCCGGATATGTCAAAACTTGTTCGAAAAATTGTGTTAGCTAACATTCGTAAAGCCGACATCGGGCGTAAAACAATTGACTTTACACCCAATCTATAAAATTGCAATACTGTGTGCGCTGATATTACAGGCTGCATTCATGACGTCTTTATAGTACTTTAACACTAACGATCGCACGTCACAATCGGCTATGAGGTCTTTTCGTGAAGTTGTAACTATAATAGTGAATAAATGCGGTATTGAATATACCTTGTAGGCCTTGTAGCTAAGGGAACTAGTAGAGCGAATGGTCAAGCGGTACGAATTGTGAAAATTGTCAAAGATATTAATGTCTGTAGTTGAGCTTGATAAACCATGCCACAGTGCTATTCACAATTTCCAGTTGGCTATAAACTATGCAATATTACTGGGAGTATTGTTCAGCAAAAATATTAACCGCTGTTTTATCGAGATGTTGCGGGTAGAGGACGACGAACGGACAAAAGATTAAGCGTCTGTAAAAAAAGGATGGACGAGCGATCTTTTCTAGAGTTGATTTGACAAAGGTAAAGCCAAAATAAATGTATTTAAATTTGGCAATTTTGTTTTCGTGCATCGCCATGATCGACGCACTCTCTTCGAGGGTCCCATGGCACTTTAGGAGGTATTGCCTAATGACCGATACATGTTGAAGCATAATTATCTCCGCGGATGTGATGTAAGTATCGCTAGCCATGACTTTTTATGACCAGCGCCTGTTGCAAAGACTGATTTTTTTTTTGATCACAGCAATGCCGTATGGGCGGGTGAATATTAATTTTGAAACAAATGCTTTTTATTTTTCCTATCCAAACCATCCTCCCTAAAGCGCTAGCTGGCCACCATGCGTATCCTTAAACCTGGTCTTGTTGGCTAGATGCCAGGATGGGTGATGCCTTATGGTTAGCTAGATCCCGTATGGGTGATGCCTTATGGTTGGCTAGATCCCGTGGTGGTGATGCCTTATGGTTGGCTAGATCCCAGGATGGGTGATGCCTTATGGTTGGCTAGATCCCAGGATGGGTGATGCCTTATGGTTGGCTAGATCCCGTATGGGTGATGCCTTGTGGTTGGCTAGATCCCGTGGTGGGTGATGCCTTGTGGTTGGCTAGATCCCTTGGTGGGTGACGCCTTAACAGCGCAAGGGACGCGCTGCAGTCAGTATGGCCGTATGGGCGCATAACGCCCTCTATCGGCAATATTTGTAAATTGTTGATGTATGTGTTATCAATTATAGTTATAATCATGTTTGAAATATTTGCAACTAATATTTAAATAATTATTTGTAGTAACAACACTGCTATTTACCATGCTATGATATTTAAGACACTTTTTGAATGTATTTCTAGAATCTTTGATTTCATTGTTTAAATATTTATATAATTGATCAAATTAAAATCGATTAGAATTAATGTAATTATTTGTAACCATATTTAGTTGTTTTTACACAATAAAGATTGTAATTTATTTCTAGTTAGAGCGCCGTCTGTTGAACAATGTATGAGAACAATATTTCCTTTAATTACATTAATGTAAATTATGTAAAATTGACTATTTGGAATTACGTTAAATGCATTAGAATATTTATCATTATTATTTAGCTATATTCCGATACTAAAAGTAGTTGTTTTTGTAGTTAATAAGACTAGACCGTTTCATTGTAAAGCGGAGGTTATAAAAACATTGTAAGATTAGAATAGAGGACAGTTTTACTTCACTCGCTTCTCCGGCAAGAACTCCTAATAAATACAGTGATTACATACTCAGTATTTTACTATCATCGTCCAAATTCCTGGCGCAACGCCGACATGTTCTATGTGGTGACGAAGTAAGAATACAATCCACCGCCCTGTCTTTTGGCCATGGGTGTCGTAAAAGACAATTAAGGGATAAATATAAGGATATATAAGGGATAAGGGATAAATAATATCCATGCAAGTGAAGGAAGACTCGAAACAAAATTCTATGCCAACAAATCTAACCAGTCTGGAATAGTTGGTAAATTTCTCTCCCATAATGGAGGAGACCGAGCCCAACAGTGGGACATACATAAACTGAGATGATAATGAATAATAATATTTACTTAAAAATGTTATAAATTTTAGGTTTTCTACAGAATTTGCCACACATTTAAATCTCAAATCTTTTATTGACGTAGTTAATAACGGCATTATTCCGCCCGTGACCATGAACCTATACTAATATTATAAAGAGGAAAGATTTATTTGTTTGTTTGTATTGAATATGCTCTGAAACTACTGGACCGATTTCAAAAATTCTTTCGCCAATGGAAAGTTATAGATAATATCAGGGAGTAACATTTTTTTTTTATGGGTAGGCTATGGTAAGCGCACGCGCGGTCCAGTGCGTCCGGGGCGATGAAAGGACGGCGCGCGGGCCCATAACCCACCCGTACCCACGTCACCTCGTTGTTGGGCCGACCACCGGAGCAGATGTGACTTGTCGTCAGTGGTCGGCCCAACGGAATACCCTTTCGGGTAACCTCACCTCTCGACGTCCTGGGACGTCGGTCGTCGTCGCACGGTCAGCCTCTCTGCGGGTGACGGACAATTCCCCGGTCCGATCACCCGCGGCCTCGGCTAGGGCGGCATAGGCTATATTTTATCCCAGTATTCCCACAGAAACAGGAAGTACGCGGGTAAGACGAATGAAACCGAAGCGAAGCGAGGGCAGGTTGCTAGTATAATATAATAGTAAAGTGTTCGAAACGTCGGGCAATCAAAAATCAAATACAAACGCGTTAAAATCCGTAAAATAGTTTTATTTACAATGTTTAATACTCGCGTAAACATCAGAAATCATTAATAAAGACATTTATAATTATTATGATACTGAACTTGGCTTCTATTCATCATCTTTTCACTGTTCATGTATGTCCCACTGTTGGGCTTGAGCTTCCTCCACAAGGTGGGGGAAATTGACCCACTATACTACGCTGGTTAGATGGGTTGGTATAGGGTTTTATAAAGAAATTTCCTTCTCTTGTCAATTATCAACGTATTCTAGACCCTTAGTCGTCTTTTACGACATCCACGAGTATGAGAGAGGTGGTGACTCTTACTCCATCACAGTAAGACTTCCATTATCACATTTATATTTTAAACTAGCAGCTCGCCCTCGCTTTGCTTCAGTTTCAGTCGCCTACCGGTATAGTTCCCGTCCCCGATTACCGCGATAAAATATTATAATCAAAATCGCTCCAACCGTTTTGAAGATTACCTCAAACAAACAGACAAAATTTTCTTAAATTGATTTTTAGGTGTCTTGCAAATAATCGTGTGAGCATGAAAAAAGCACAGCATTTTGACATTACAAACAGACACTTCAATTTTATTTATTTGTATAGATGGTATATTGTTGTTTGTCCGCGATGGACTCCTAAACTACTTAACCGATTTTAATCAAATTTGCACGCCGTGTGCAGTTTGATCCAACTTGAAAGATAGGATAGCTTACATCTTAATTTATAGTCGCAATATTATTTTATTGCAAATTATTAGTCTATTATTTGACATTCACAATTATCTGTTAACTCCAAACGATTTTAACAGATGGCGATATCTGTTGACTGGATTGACTAATTAATTAATAGATGGCGCTGCTATGTCAAACCTACAAACGTGGCATATACGATTTTAACTTGCTTTTTTACATAGATGCCATTTGTAAAAAAATATGACGACCTCCATGACAGATGTTTTCTTACAGTTCCACTTAAATAGTTTAATAAAATGTAATATAACAAAAACATTAGCCATAGCAACGCGTGGTTGGGTCTGCTAGTACCAAAATAAATCAAAAGCGGAAGATATTGTTATGCAAACCTTTACCCGGTGGCTTACATAACAGAGTGCATTTACCGAAGGCTCGCTGCGGCAAAATATCAGTGCGGTATTGCGGTTTGTACTATACTACTCTATGTTTAATCTATACCAATAAATAAAATTAGAGTGTCTGTTTGTAATGTCAAAATAATAGGCTTTTTTCATGCTCACACGGTTATTTGCACGACACCTATGCCTAAAATAGCAATTAAAAAAATTTTGTCTGTCTGTCTGTCTGTTTGTTCCGGGTAATCTTCAAAACGGCTGGACCGATTTCAAAAATTCTTTCACCAATGGAAAGCTATAATATCAGGGCGTAAACTAGGCTATATTTTATCCCGGTATTCCCACGGGAACGGGAACTACGCGGGTAAAACGACTATAACCTATAACAGAAGCGAAGCGAGGCCGGGTTGCTAGTTAATTAATAATATTTTACAATTTTATTTACAAATATATATACTATGGTCCCTTTCCTTTCCAGTGATTATCGTAAAACTGATTAAGAAATTATTATTTTAGATCACGTTATCTGTTTGTATTTCTTAATTAAGATGGTGATGGGGTAAGAATACAATTCACTATCACATCGCTTAGCCGTGCGTTTCGTAAAAAAAAAACAACAAAAGTATTAAATCATCATTTCACCCCACATACGTCCCACTGTTGGGCTCGAGCCTCCTCCAAAATAAGAAAGAAATTGACCTACCACGGTTGTTAGACGTGTTGATATAAGGTTTTATTTCAAGTTTTCCTTCTTTTGCATAAATTTTATAAGCATATTTAATACTTTACTTTTTTTTCCGTGTGGTGACGGAGTAAGAATACAATTCACCACCCCCTATCTTACCCGTGGGTGATCGTACGAGACGACTAAGGGATATAAAACGCATATAATATCTATGCGAGAGAAGGAAAACTCGAAATAAAACCCTATACCAACACGTCTGACCAGCGTGGTATAGTAGGTCAATTACCCTTCCATTATGGAGGAGGCCCGAGCCCAACAGTGGGACGTATGTGGGGTGAAATGATGATTTAATACTTTAGTCGTTTTTTTTTTACGAAACGCACGGCTAAGCGATGTGATAGTGAATTGTATTCTTGCCCCATCACCATCTTAATTAAGAAATACAAGCAGATAACGTCACTGGAAAAGAAATAAAATTTAAAATAAAATCATATATTAACCCGATTGACAGTGAGTATAGCAGGTCAAC
This sequence comes from Lymantria dispar, assembly GCA_032191425.1. NCBI lineage: Eukaryota > Metazoa > Arthropoda > Insecta > Lepidoptera > Erebidae > Lymantria > Lymantria dispar. Next base: position 3,039,409 of record CM063449.1, read on the forward strand.
TGCCCTCCCATTGTGAAAGAGACCCAAACCCACCAGTAAACATATATATTAATGTATACGCAGCTTAGTAATACTTGCACCTGATGCCGCCCTAGCCAAGGCCGTGCGAGGGCGACTGGTACCCCAAAGGGTATCCCGCCGGGCTGACCACAGACGACAAGGAACTCGGTTCTGGGGATCGCTCTAGTGGGCGAAAGAGAAGGAAAACGGTGGGTTATGGTGCCACGCGGCGCTCTTTATTCACCCCAAACGGAACGGACGGCGTATACACCGAATATAGTCCACAAAAAAGTAGTACTAGTGTAATTAAATTGTGTATAGTGGACAGGCAACGTGCTGTAGAAGCCCACAAGGGTCTCACCACGAACCAACAATATGTGAAGTCCATACATACATACATATATTCACGCCTTTTTTCCCATAGGGGTAGGCAGAGTCCACTGCCCTCCACCTGCTACGATCTTTGACATATTCAGCGTAGCAAAGCGGTTCTCTGTGGGCCACTTTTCGCCCCCGACGGAAACGAGACGTGATGTGTCGCGAACCACATCGCCGCCATTCGTACAGTTTTTTAATTTTTGAAACTCATTGCGTTTCCGCGAGAAATACATACACATATAATTAACGGACACAAATTACATCCAGACTCAGAACAACAATTTGTGGATCGCACAAAGTGTTGTCCTGCGTGGGATTCGAACCCCCGACACTGGCGCTGTAGGTCACTAGCATTAACCACTACGCCATCTGTGCAGTCCATATCTTAGCAAAAAGAGGAAAATAAAGAAATCATGAATATTTCAACCATATGTATAACCATATTTGACGGCTGAAATACAGTCGGTATTTGGGTTTAATATTAAATAAAAAATTCCACTTTATATCCAAGCAATCCTTACATATAAAAACGTGAGAGTTCCCTAGGAAACAACAAACTGTGTGAATAATAAAATATTTTACGTCTAAAAAAATCATATAGACACAATTGCGTGTGCTCGTGTTCAAAATGGCCATATAACTGTCTCTACCATACTTCTCCCCGAAGGTCGATGAAATACAATGTGCAGAAAAGAATTGTAACACATAACAAACATTTCACAGGCATTTTATAGTTATTTTATGACCGTACCAGCTCTATCTAATGTATTTAATACTTTATTTGCAATTTTCTACATGGCACATTTATATCTTTTTTAAAGTGAAACTTCTTATCGGCACTGTTTTACCAACGTATCAGGTAGGTAACAGGGTTCATCAATTTCATCTGGAAAGGTTATGTTCTTCAACTATATGTTTCCTGGGATCCTTTCTCCTACGTACATGGATCTGGAATGAGCTACTTGCTGCTATGTTTCCCGTGCGCTATGACATGTCTTTATTTAAAAGAGGTTTAAGAAGAGCATTTTGTTCACTGTAGACAGCGGTAGCGGCCTACCTGTACCCTGGTATTGCAAAGGTTCATATGCGGCAGTATCACTTATTATCAGATGTGCTGCTTGCTCGTTTCCCACTGTCGGCAGTACAAAAAATAGTTACAGAAGTAGCTCCTATTCCGTGCTAACAATACGCTTGACGATTTTGACAACCAGTTTTTTTCTCCCTTCTAGCCGTTATTATGTGCCTGAAAATTTATATGCGAAGTTTCAAGACGATCATTTAAATAATTAAGACTTGAAATAAAAAGAAATGTGGTGTCGTGGGACACCAGGTAGGAACGAAGTTCCTTCGGCTAATGTAGAATCGACACAATTTGCAAAAAAAAAACGATGTTTCACATCAAAAAAGGGGGAGAGAGAAGTTTCTAATGGGGGGTAGGGGTAGTCCGGGCGGCAATGTAAGGTACAAGGGGGGTCAAAATTTCTATCAAAAATGGTCTAGCACTTATAGTTTTTGAGATACGGCGGTCAAAACAATTGTAGGTTGAACGATGTTTCACATCAAAAGAAGGGGCGAGGGAAGTTTCTAATGGGGGGGTAGGGGTAGTCCGGGCGGCAGTGTCAGGTGCAAGGGAGGTCAAAATTTCTATCAAAAATGGTCTAGCAGTTATAGTTTTTGAGATACGGCGGTCAAAACAATTGTAAGTTGAACGATGTTTCACATCAAAATAAGGAACTTCGTCTCATTTAACGGTTTTATTCCACGCACTTTTTCTTACGGTTTTACTATCACATTTTTTTCAGTTCGGTCGCGCAGCAAAATCCCTATCTCCTCCAAGCCGCCGTAAGGAACTTCGTTCCAATAAATTCATTCTCATTCATAAATTCATTCAAATTCTCTATGTGGTGACGGAGTCAAATTCAAATTCAAATTCAAATTATTTTATTATGCATAAACCCGGAGAGGGCACTTACATATTGTCAGGTTTACAATTTCCAAAAAAATATACTACCACCGGATCGGAACGCGACCGCTACTGAGAAGATCCGGCAAGAAACTCAGCGGGCTTGTCATTATTATTAATTTTTTTTTATTTTTTTTTCTTCTTACTAGTTATACAATTGTGTACATGTTTTGTAAGAACAAGTTCCAGTGTGATGCCCTTCGAACCGCAAGACACTTAATATAATTTAAACGATTATGGCTGGACCAGATCCCACAAGCGGCACCCGATCACGAGTTAACTACTAGAGCAGCCATCACTCCCCTCAACCACTATGGAGGGAAGGGAGAGACCCGCTCCACGCAGCTACCGCAAGTAGATCCTTATGTGAGCATGACCAACACCACAATATGTTACAAACGCTGAAAATACAAAAATTCGTTAGGCAAAACACGCTACACTTTATAATAAAAGTTAAAAGTACATTTACAAACAGGTAAGAATACAATTCACTACTCTTTCCCGTTAACGTCGTAAAAGATGACTAAGGGAAACAATATGCATATAACATTTGTGCAAGAGAAGTAAAACTCGAAATGACACTTTGGACCAATATATCTCACCAGCATGATATAGTTGGTCAAATTCCCTCCCATTGTGAAGGCGGTCTGAGCCCAACAGTGGGACGTATGTAGGCTGCGATGATGATGATGATGATGATGATTATGAAAGTCCATATATTAATATATTTGGCTAGCATGGTATAGTTGGTAAATTTCCCTCCTATTGGGGAGAAGGCTTGAGACCAGTCATGAGACGTGTATGGGCTGCGCTAGCGATGAGACGAATTGCTTCTTTTTCAATTCGAATCAATAGAATTAAAATTACTATTGATTCGAATCGCAATTCGAATTGATTCGAATCGTCACATGAGCATTATGCTCAAATTCGTACTCGTATGTCGAGTCATCCACCTGTGACGCCGAGTTGGCGAATTATAACTCGTTTACATTATTATTCAAGTGAGAGTTTTTTTGGCGGTTCGGTTTACATTACAAATGAGTCGATATTCCGAGTTAAAGCAGTGTGCTGATTACGGCAATGGGACTTATAGGTATACTGGCTTTTAAACACGTAGGTAATGACAATACTCTTTTATTATTATTATTAAAATCAGCATGCTAAATAACAAAAAGTAATAATAAGATCATATACAAAAAAATACATTTTTTTAAAAATAAAGTCTGATTCTAATTAGTAATTACCGCTAAATCAACTTTAAAAAAATAAATACGTTTTTATACGTCTCAGGTATGCTCATAATTAATAGATAGATATTATTATTAATTACGTAAACGAGCAGCCCACAAAAGCAAGAAAACATTAAATCGCGCGAGGGCCGAATTGCAAATGTAATAGGTATCTACGTCAAACGAATCGAATTGCATCCAACCAACTCGTGATTCTTAAAACATTTTGTGTATTTTCGTATTTTCTCACTCGTACAATTCATTCATACGATTCTTCGACTCCGTATTAGAGAGTGAATCAACGAATAGAGAGCGAATCAACGAATAAAGAACGAATCAACGAATATCCAATCAAACCGAGTAACTGATCACTGCGCCGCCGCAGCCGCCCACGCTACGAGTGCCTACGAGTACGACACGAGTTAACGAATTGATTCGGTTTCGGTCAACGGCGATTCGAATGAACGAGTCAATAGTCTTATTCGAGTTATTCGAATTAAATGATTCGAATTACGCATTGCTAGGCTGAGCCTACAGCGTCAACAAAACCATAAAAATACCTCACATTCTCATAACAAACGCTTTTAATAAATATATTTACCAAAATGTATATAATCTGAGCCCGAAATTGCTTTATCATAGGTATATAAACTGTTTAATTATGTTGTATGCCTACAAGCGCCGAATATGTTACAAACACATGTTTAACTTACCAGAAATTTATATTAGCTACGCGTTTGATTAATAATTCAACAAATTTAAACAAAGACAAATTTATATAAATTATAAATTACAATTGATGAAATTTTAGCTATTAATCTCTTCGTTCAACTTGATGTAAATATTAAACTCGATGTTGATTGCTACAAAACTCGTTTTAAAACAATTTATTCTTACATTTTGATATCGAGATTTTTTTCGTGTTGTAAATGAGTTGAAATATAATGTACTTATCTTATGGGTGTCTTCAGCATCATCATCGCAGACCACATACGTCCCACTGTAGGGCGCGGGCCTCTTCCACAATCGGAAGAAATTTGACCTTTGATCAGACAGGTTTCATTTCGAGTTTTCCTCCTCTTGCACAGATGTTATGTGCATATTATATCCTATAGTCGTCTTTTACGACATCCACGGGCAAGATGAATTGTATTCTTATTCCGTTACGGCACAGAACAGGTGCCTTAAAAAATGCTTAAGAGATATCATTTCAGACCATTAATGTCTCACTATTGGTCTAGGCCTCCTCCTTTATGCGAAGAAATTTGATCTACTATACCACGCTGGTCAGACATGTTGGTATAGGGTTTAATTGCAACATTTTCTTCTCTTACATTGATGTCATCGATATATTACATCCCTAGCCCCCAACGATCGTCAATGTTTACCAATTTTTAAAGACCACCCTCATCATTCATCATTATTTCAGCACATATACGTCCCCCGAGCCTCCTCCACAATAGGAGGGAAATTTACCTTACCACAGTCAGACAGGTTGGCATAGGGCTTTATTTCGAGTTTTCCTTCTCTTGCATAGATGTTATATGCGTATTATATCCCTTAGTCGTCTTTTACGACATCCACGTACATGATAGGGTGGATGATAGTGGTGATTTGTATTCTTTACTCCGTCACCACACGGAAAAAAACACCCTACTCTAGGGAAATAATAATCATTTTACTGTACGGGATTTCACAATCATACAATTAACTAACATAAATTACACCCACACTCGCAAAAACAATTGGTAGGTCGTAAAAATATTGTCCTACGCGGGGATCGAATAATGAAGGCACGGTAGGTATCTTAAGGACATTTATACAGTCAAACATTTAAGTGATCATCAATTTCTTTATAATGGATATCATGAAATCATCATCATCATCATTTCAGCCTATTGCCGTCCACTGCTGGACGTAGGCCTCCCTCATATTGCGCCACAATGTGCGGTCCTGTGCCGCCTGCATCCAACGACGCCCAGCAACTTTCACTAGGTCGTCGGTCCACCTAGTGGGGGGGCGTCCTACACTGCGTCGTCCGATGCGTGGTCGCCACTCGAGAACCTTTCTTCCCCAGCGGTTGTCGGTTCGTCGAGCGATGTGGCCTGCCCATTGCCACTTCAGCGTGCTAATTCTTCGTGCTATGTCGGTTACACCCGTTCTTCTGCGGATTTCTGTATTCCGGATTCTATCTCGCAGAGAAATCCCGAGCATAGCCCGTTCCATAGCACGCTGAGCGACTTTGAGCCTTGATATGAGGCCTACATTTAGGGACCACGTTTCCGTGCCGTAAGTCATCACTGGTAACACACACTGGTCGTAGACCTGTGTTTTCAGACACTGAGGTATGTTGGACGAGAAGATCCTCTTAAGTTTCCCGAACGCTGCCCAACCGAGTTGGATTCGTCGGCTGATCTCTTTCTCGAAATTGGATCTACCTAACTGGACTGTTTGTCCTAGGTAAACATAGTGATTGACAACTTCGAGAATCGCATTGCCAACTAGGACCGGTACAGGAATGACATGGGTATTTGACATGACTTTCGTCTTGTCCATGTTCATTCGTAGACCCACTAGTTGGGATACCCTGCTGAGATCATTGAGCATAGTGCCAAGGTCCTCCATGGATTCTGCCATAATGACGATATCGTCTGCGAATCGAAGGTGAGTGATGTATTCGCCGTTAATGTTGATGCCGAGTCCAGTCCAGTCTAAGAGCTTGAAGACATCTTCCAGTGCAGTGGTGAACAGTTTCGGAGAGATGACATCTCCCTGTCTCACGCCTTTCTGCAACTGGATCGGTTTCGTACTCTTATCCCGGATACGGACTGACATTGTGGCGTTCCTATACAAACACTTCAGCACTTCGATATAGCGATGGTCGATTTGGCACCGCTGAAGGGACTGCAGCACCGCCCAAGTTTCGACTGAATCAAAGGCTTTCTCATAGTCCACAAACGCTAAGCACAGGGGCCGATTATACTCCTCGGTCTTTTGTATAATCTGCCGAAGCGTGAGGATATGGTCTATGGTGCTATAGCCTTTTCGGAAGCCGGCTTGTTCGGGTGGCTGGAAGTCATCGAGCTTGCGCGTGAGTCGATTGGTAATGACCCTCGAAAACAACTTATAAACATGGCTCAGGAGTGAGATGGGTCTGTAGTTCTTTAAAAGAGCTTTGTCACCCTTCTTGAAGAACAGCACCACCACACTCCTGGTCCACGACTCTGGAACGTCGCCCCCGAGGATAACGGAATTAAATAGCTTCTGAAGGGCTATTAATACCGGCTTGCCGCCCGCCTTCAAAAGCTCTGCCGTAATTCCGTCATCTCCCGGTGCCTTACCGTTACGTAGTTGTTTGAGAGCCATTATGGTCTCGTACAAGCTGATGTCCGGGATTTCTTCGGTATAGTGCCGAGTTAGCTTGGATCTGGGATCTTGGACCAAGCCGACAACAGGATTTCGGGATGATTTGTATAACTGTCCATAGAACCTTTCGACCTCTCCCAAGATCTCACTTTGGGATGAAATGACAGTACCGTCATCGGTCTTCAGCTTAGTCATTTGGCTTTTCCCAATAGACAGATCTTGTGCGAACACTTTTGAGCCACGATTCCGCTCTATCGCTTCTTTAATACGGAACGTATTAAATCGGCGAATATCGCGACGCACAGACCTGGAGATCTGTCTATTTAGCTGCCTATGTTTGGACCAATCGGCTGCAGACTGCACCGTCATCTCTTTTCTCCGCTCCATGAGCTCGAGAGTCTGGTCAGAAAGTTTTTTAGGTCTATTAACGCGGTGAGCCTTGAAAAATTTCGACCCAACCGCGTGGACAGTTTCCACGAACCTGTTGTTCATATCGTTCGGAGATTCGCACTCGTCCAGACATTGGAAGCGATTATGTAGTTCGAGTTGAAAGTTTTCGAGGTTTTGGTATTGGACAGATGTAGGTCGGAGTGTAGACTTCATCAAGCGTGACCGCTCGACTTTTGTATGGATATTCAATGTGCCTCGTACCATCCGGTGATCGCTCCCAGTTTTAATTCTGCTGATCACTGAGACATCATTGAATATCTGTCGTTTGTCTGACAAGATGAAGTCTATCTCGTTTTTTGTTGAACCATCGGGGCTAATCCAGGTCCATTTCCTTTGTGGCTGCTTCCTGAAGAAGGAATTCATCATAAAGAGGCTTTCCTTCTCCAGAAAATCAGCCAGTTTCTGGCCCCTCTGGTTTCTCTGTCCATATCCATGTTTCCCCACTCTCAACTCATCATCACTCCCTTTGCCTAGTTTCGCGTTAAAGTCTCCCATAACCACCGTGAAGTGGGTTTTGGACGCGTGTATGGCTTTCGAGATGTCCTCGTAAAATGCCTCCACCTCGTCGTCGGAGTATGTCGAGGTCGGTGCGTATACCTGTATAACCTTCAGCGAATACCTCTTGGTAATTCTGAGTATAAGGTACGCTACCCTTGTCGACACACTCTCGATCCTCTCCACGTTGTCTACGAGAGACTTACGAACGATAAACCCTATACCACCTTGGGACGGGTGATCGCCCTCCCGGTAGAAGAGCAAGTTTCCAGACTGGAGGATTATCGTGCCCTCGCCCTCTCTTCGCACTTCTGATAATCCTACAATGTCCCAGCGGATTTTGCTCAATTCCTCTTCCAGCTCGATGACCCTCTCGTCAGTCCTGAGTGTCCGAATGTTGTGTGTTACCAGGGCCAAGGGTCGTTTTTGTTGGTAGCCGGATCGCTGCCGGAGATTCCTCGCACCCCCCGCTCCACCACTACTGGGCCCGCCACCAAAATGAGCCCGTAGGGTACCGGAGCCGCCGTGACTGGGGGCCATTTTTTTGTTGTACGCCATTTTTAAAAAGGGGATATTGCCGTAATCGCCACGCTTGGCAGGCGGGTTGGCGATCGCAGTATGGATGTTTTACGTTTCCCAGGAGAGAGCTGCTGCCCACTCTCCTGGTGAACCCTCAGCCGATCTTTACGACTCCCACGGGCAAGTAAGGGGTGGCGACACATGTATTCTCAAACCGTCGCCACACGGCCAGAAATGTCCAGGACTATCATGAAATCTATACCAATAAATAAAATTGGAGTGTCTGTTTGTAATGTCAAAATAATAGGCTTTTTTTATGCTCACACGGTTATTTGCACGACACCTATGCCTAAAATAGCAATTAAAAAATTTTTGTCTGTCTGTCTGTCTGTTTGTTCCGGGTAATCTTCAAAACGGCTGGACTGATTTCAAAAATTCTTTCACCAATGGAAAGCTATAATATCAGGGCGTAAACTAGGCTATATTTTATCTCGGTATTCCCACGGGAACGGGAACTACGCGGGTAAAACGACTATAACCTATAACCGAAGCGAAGCAAGGGCGGATTGCTAGTCTTATATAATATCATTGTAAGAGAGAGAGAAATAAAGAAAATCTTATACCAAACAGTCTAACAAGCATAGTTTAGTACACTATTGTTAAGATCTTAAGATATTGCACATAATTATATCGTTATGAACATAATAATAAATTAATTTGTATTTTATTTTCAAGTATTTTGTTGTAGTATTTAATTTCAAATATAAGAACAAACTATAAGAACAGCTGCCTTGTCTAGAACTGGATTGAGAGCCTTCAGCGTTCATCCATAGTCCCAAGAAAGCTGTGAAAGCCATCTGCGGCTAACAGCTATATACACAACCAAAAAAAAAGCGGCTAGAGTTCAGTTGTTGCAGAGCCGTTGAGCTGTATGCTGTAGTTTTAGAATATCGTGTTAGTGATTTATTGGTTAGGTTAAATATTATGTAATACTAGTTCGCGAATGGTGTCTTCAACTACAAATTGCCCAACGACGAAGGTTGGCCCAACGACGAAGGCGACGTGCTATACGGGTGGGTCATGGGTGTGCATGCTTACACTCCTCTGTCGCCCCGGACGGAGTGGAGCGAAGAGTGCGCCGACCGTAACCTAACCCAAAAAAAAAAATCTACAAATTGAGTTTTACACTACTTTCCCTAATTTTGAGAAGGTTTTTATCCAACAGTGCAAAGAAGAAAGTATGTAATTGTGGGTGATTATACGTAGAATACAGATCATAATTATTTCTAAAGAAAATCTCCTCGTTTGCCAACTCGTTTAGCTGAGCTTGCAAATCGGCATCGTAACAAGTTTATAAATAAAACAAATCCATTTGACTTCTCGAATAACAAGGAGCAAGTTTTATCAGGGAAAGTATTGACATGGGAGTATTTTGGGGTACCAGTGAAGCGTAACATTCAAGGAAACTTATCCTATTCTTCCAAATAGAACTTGAAAAGGTTTGTTTAATAACTTGTTTGTAAGTTTACCTTATGAAGGTTACGAATAATATGATATTTTTTGGAGTTAGATTAAAAATATGATGAGTTTTATACGGGTAATAAGTAGATAACTTTTATTAAGTTTTATTATGTCCTTGGATTATTTGAATTAGAATTTTTCTTTGTTGATGTAGCGGTATAAACAGTGGTGTATTTTTTTTTAAGTTATACGTCTTTTGGCGTGTTAGGATAAAATGATGAGAGGATTTTTTACGATGCGCGTGTACACCGTCACGAAAAGCCGACACCCTGAAGATAGCTGGTCAACATTTTTTCGATGCGCCTGAACACCGTCACAAATGTCAACTAGATAATGCGTTATAATTTATAATAAAACTTTCAATGTATTAAATAACTTTTTTTTCTATTATTAGCGTCGTTTTTCTACAAATGAAGGATAAAGTGACGAATAAAATTTTTAGAAGGACATTCATTTTGTTACGGCAAAGAAGTATAACTTCTTCATTTTTACGTTTTGTATTTTCTATTGGAAATATATTTTCTTTTTATTCTGTCAGTAATTTTATAACAATGAGATTTATTACACTTTTTTTGTATAATTTCCATTTTTTTTTGTAACGTTTATTATTATTTTGTATTTGTAACTTTTTTTGTAACTTTGTCTCCAATTTTATGTTTAATTTTAAGGGGGAATGATGTAGCGGTATATATAAACGACATGACGATGTATTAATTAATCTGGGTCGTGTCGCCCATCAATAAACACCGTGAAATCCGCTCTGTTTTTTCTCTCTACATAATATATCACCAGAATTATATATGCTATACCCTAAGAACACCCAGACTCCACACACTTAACACACACGCTTCATTTTAAGATGCTATGGATTGTCTTTCTTTTTCACTTTTTGCATGCTATGGAAAATACATTTATGCATTCCCTCTGCATATGTATATAGCAAGGAAGTATGTAGAACTCACCGACACAGGATAACAGATCGGAATACCTACTAAAACCCAGCAATGGCCCACTTTCTCGTTTATTGTGGGGTGCCAAAGGGTCGCCTTTTGAGCATCCCGGCGGTCGCCTAACGGCCTCGTTCCGTGTAGAGGTTCATCATGACGGGGGATGCAGATGAAATGTCCCTACGCCGTCTCCTTGATCATCATTTGTGAGTTTGATGGACATGGGCACGGCATGGCTCGTGCTAACTTTGCTCCCTGCACAAACCGTCCCGAATAAGGTAAGACTGGCATGGCCTCCATAACTCCCCGTACTATCTCCCTGAAAAGAAGTAGTGGTCTACATATGTCACAACTCCTATCAACACCATTGCAAAGATATTGATGAAATTTAAAAAATCTAAAATCTCAGTTAACTGTGACAGGAAACTCAAGAAATTGAATGCCTCTAGAAGAATTACGTCATTAGAAATTGTGACCACAAACTCAACTCAGCCGCACTAGCAACGAGCTGGGGTCGATCAATACATAATTGTATATCCAATTTTCTTTTTGCCATTTAGAGGCAGACGAGTAAGCTGAGTAAGCAGTACTTGATCGCAAGTGGTATCTACGGCTCATAAATCTTAACAACACTAAGGGCACAGACAAGTCACTTTCTGAAAACAGGTTTCTTTTTAAACCTTGTTTAAAGAAGGACATGTTATATCGTGCTGTGTGGTAGCGGCTTCGAATACTACCAACCCTTGCTTTGCTCGTGGGTGTCGTAAAAGACGACTAAGAGCCCTAGATTGACCCGGACCAACTCCATCTGGTACTATTTGGGTCAACGATTACATGCCCAAGGAGGGTTGACGTCAGGCAGGCGGCCGGTCATAAAAGTCATTGCCGAAACTTTTTGCAATATGTCAAAACAGATGACATATTGCGTCGACCCCAAGTAATTGGGATAAGAGCAAGATGATCATGATTTCTATTTAATTAGTGGCAAAATCATCATCATCATGTCAGCCCATACAAGTCTTACTGCTGGGTTCGGGTCACCTCCACACTAGGCCGCAACCGCGCTGGTCAGAAGTTATGGAATATGGTTTCATGTTCTAGTTTTCCTTCTCTTGCATAGATGTTTTGCACAAATGGTGTAGTGGTTAAAATACCGACCTACACTGCCAGCGTCGTGGATTCGAATCCCATGCAGGACAACACTTTTTACGATCCACAAATTGTTGTCCTGAGTCTGGATTATTTCCTTAAAGCAGGGCATTGTCTTTAAAAACAATATGTATATCCCTTAGTCGTTTTTACGACAACCACGAGCAAGAGAGAAGCAGTGAATTGTATTCTTACTCCGTCACTTCACAGAAAATTTACAACAGAAATTACTTTGATCTTTTTCTTCTCATTAGAAGAAAAAGATCAAAGTAATTTTATTTTTATTTTTTTTTTACATTTTTTATTTTTTACATTTTATCTGCTAGTTTCTTTCCTCTCTTTTATGACTGTCGTATTATTACGTCATTATTACATAATAAATATTTATGTTATATAATTCAAGTTAGATTAATTCAACGAATTAATCTTATTCAAATAATACAATCTTGATTGCAATATATGTAAGAAAATTGTTATTATAGAAATTATAATTACATCGTAGCTGTTACCAGACGTACTAGAGATCCGCTACGACTGCTACGCCGTAGCTTATATAAATAGTCTAGAATAGCTACGACATAGGTTATGGTTATATGCGATTATAACTGTACTTTTTCTTGAGAATCAGTATTTAAAAATACCTATCGTTATGTTTATTTTATTAGACCCAAATAATGTTCTTAGCTCATAAACTTTCCAATCCTATTCTCGCGCCTGCTCTACAATACAAGGTAAATTGAACTACGCAAGTCAGGTCCGGGTTTTATTGCGAAGTTTCCTTTTCTTACATATATGTTATAAGCATATCTCTTAGTCGTCTTTTACGACATCCACGGGCAAGAAAGGTGGTGGGGTATTCTTACTCCGTCACCACACGGAAAATCGCTACGAGCAATTAATTTAATCATCATCATTATCGATGATGATGATTAAATTCGCAGCCCACACACGTCCCACTGTTGGGCACGGGCCTCCTCCACAATGGGAGGGAATTTGATCTACTATACCATGCTGGTCAGACATGTTGGTATAGGGTTTCATTTCAAGTTTTTCTTCTCTTGCACAGATGTTATGTGCATATTACATATATCCCGTAGTCGACTTTAGCCACACCCACGGGTAAGAAAGGCGGTGGTGAATTCTTACTCCGTCAGCACACGGAAAATCGCTACGAGCAATTTATTTAATAGCCAGGCTAAAAGAGGTTAAATCTAAAAAGGTGGGAATATGTTTAACTTCTTACATTATGGTATTATTTACGACACCCACGGGCAGGAAAGAGGATGGTGAATTTTTGAACTTACTCCGTCACCACCCGGAATATTTAAACTTACGGCCAATGGAGATCTATTTTTGTTTTTATAAATAAATTACTTTACCGATTTTATCATTCGTACTTAGTTTTTGATTGCCCGACGTTTCGAACACTTTTCAACGTTCATGGTCGCGGGAGGACTAAGATGTCTCAAGAAAATTATTCTATATGAATGATTCTATATATTCTTACACTGGCAATAAATTTGTATCAAAATATGGGTCAATAATTAATAACAAATTTTCTGTATCGGGTACATAATTATAAATTTAATTAATAACGATGACTTGTTAGACATGAGACGTAATACAATCCGTAATTTTGTTTTATTTACAATGTGTATACTCGCGTAAACATCAGAAAACTCTTATTTTATTTGCTGTAATGGTAGACAAATAAGCAGCTTACTTGATGTTTAACGGTAACTACCGATAATGGACCTCTGCAATACTCAGAGCACGATTCGGTTCTAGCGTAACGTAAGGTGATATTTAGGTCTTCGACCTTCTCACTCGCTGTAAGCAATACAGTATCAAATTGCCACTATTGCATCATCTCAGCCCAAACACGTCTCACTGTTGGGCTCGGGGCTCCTCCACTATGGAAGGGAAATTAACCTACTATACTACTATCTTGGTTTGTGTGTAGCTATGTATGTCTGATGATTCTTATGGCCTTCTTATCGCGAGTCTATAAATTACTACTATTTGTTTTCCAGTACTAATATCTCTTAGAAACTGACTCTGTTTTCCACTATCTCTTCGATTAATATGGTGTATACATAGTGAGTATTTCTCTCTTTGTAAGTGCTGCATATATTCTGTCAATAATATGTTCAACAATATCTTATATAATACCACCAGCATAGTATCAATCAGTAATTTTTTATATTTATGCGGTCAGCCTCAGCATACAGTTAACTTTATATATTTTTGTGACTACCCGTGATCTCACCACTATGGTTCTATATGAAAACCAGCGCCACACCGTCTCGGTGCGGCTTATGCTGATATAGAACCTTTTTCGATCTCTCTGTTAATTATTGTTCTCTTTGTTGTTAATTATTATTTATTACTTAATCCATTATATCCTCGCCTTCTATGGATTTTACCTTATTTTTTTTTTAACTTAGTATAAATAACTTTTAAGTATAGATTTTTAAGTTATATTTTAGTCTTTTTGGAATTTATATTGATTCTGTATCGATGTATAATTATGAGATCGAAATAAACGAGTTTCTTTCTTTCTTTCTTTCTATGCCACGCTGGTCAGGCGTGTTGGTATAGCGTTTTGTTCCGAGTTTTCCTTCTCTTTCATAGATATTCCATGCATTTTATATCCCTTATTCGTTTTTTATGACACCCACGGGTAAAATAGGGGGTGGTGAATCGTATCCTTTCTCCGTTATCACACGGATAACTATTTAAATATGAATTATTTAGGCGCATATGATACTACCCCAGACGAGACAATTCAATTACCACTGCGAGCAGGAAACTGTTAAGAGTATGGTCCTACCAAGATAAGATTATGGCTGGAAAAATTCTATAAAAATATTTCAGAGAGCCTTTTTATAATGCCTTGCCGCAATCTTTAAAATTTCTTTACTATTTTCTCACGCCAACTCCTTGGTGACTTCGCTAAAGATTTTTATATGAATGGGAGTTGCTTTGGTCCCATTAAAGTAATGGTCGCTTTCATCATATTTTTTTTTTAAATTAATGAACACTTCGTTTAGTTTTTCAACGCTTTTTCTATATATTTGAGTGTTTTAAGTATCGCAGAGTAAAATATTAATACTCGTTAAGTCTTTTAGTTGAATTTTCTTTCATGTGAATTTAATATTAATGGCTGCGGTTTTGTGGTTTGTAGGTTTTGTGGCATACAGTATTTTTATTTCGTATCTAATATCATTATCCCCGAAGGAGTAAAAAGGCTTGTGAGCATAGCGTTTGTCATAAAATGTATAGTCCTATGTATGCTATTATCGTTAATCAGACATATCACGAAAATTTGATTTGGCTATTGAGCAATATTTTTCCGTGTAGTGATAGCAATAAGCATACTAAACGATCGTCATCTTCAACTCAGCCCATAGAACCGCCACTATTGCTCTTGGGCCTCCTCTGCAATAAAAGGGAAATTGACCTACTACGCTAGTCACACTTGTTGCTATAGGGTTTCATTTCGAGTTTTCCTTCTCTTACACAGATTGAATTGAAATCCGCAGAAGAACGGGTGTAACCGACATAGCACGAAGAATTAGCACGCTGAATGGCAATGGGCAAGCCAAACCGCTCGACGAACCGACAACCGCCGAGGAAGAAAGGTTCTCGACAACCTATCGGACGACGCAGTGTAGGACGCCCAAACTAGGTGGATCGATGACCTGGTGAAAGTTGGTGAGCGTCGTTGGATGCAGGCGGCACAGGACCGCATTCTATGGCGTAACATGAGGGAGACCTACGTCCAGTATTGGACGGCGATGGCCTGAAATGATGATGATGTCTCTTTGTCGTCTTTCACGACACCTACGGGCAAGAGACGGGATGGTGAATTGTATTCCTAATCCACACGAAGAATATAATAGCCATTTTACTTAAGTGCTGCTTATAAGATACTAGCTGACCCGGCGAACTTCGTACCGCCATAATTGTATTCGTAAATATATTTTCTAAATTCCCCAAAATATAGTATCTAATGGAAGAACTATTACAGCTTTGTCTGGAAAATTCGATCGTCTTGGTCGCGCCATTGTTAATAATGATTCAAAGAGAATACAAATTACCCATTATTGATTTCTGACAAAAAAATAATGATCAAAATTGCCCACCATACCAACCATAAAATTTTTAACTATAGACAAAATTACGTTTAGCTGTCATTTGCGTTTTCTTATTACATATCAAATGCGTTGCGTACTTGTATTCTATTTAACATTTTATGTCACGTCACACGGTAACGCGATCGAACGAGATAAAAGAGTTATTGGCGAAATCTTGTAAAACCCATTAAAAAAAAGACCTGATAAAAAGTATCCTATGTCCGTCTCCTGGTTCTAAGCTACCTCCTCACCAATTTTCAGCTAAATTGGTACAGGTGTTCATGAGTTATAAATAGTGTAACTAACACGACTTTCTTTTAAATATATAGATAATAACCATTATATTTAAGTGCTTAAAATACTTTATTCAAATGTTGTATATTAAAACTGAACATGAAGTGAATCATTTCATGGGACGAGTTCTTGACAGTTGAATGACAGATCCAATTACGAACGATTTGCAACAAAAGTTCGCCTGCTTGTATTTCTAAAATTGATTAAAATATCCATTGTTCTATTCAACAACTCGACCTAAAATTAATTGAAATGTCATGTTTTTTCCTTTTAATTTCCAAAATAAATCACGCAGTTTCACTTGCCTAGTTGCCGTTCTAGTGGGAATACGGCAATAAAATATAATCTACTAGCTGGCCCAACAGACGTTCTGTTCAAATAAGCGCCACCTATCGGGTCCAATTGTGAATCTAAACCATTCTCGAATCCCCTTGAACACGCACAAAAAATTTCAACAAAATCGGTCCAGCCGTTTAGGAGGCGTTCAGTCATATACGCACGTACACAAGAAATTTATATATAAAGAAACATCTTTAAAATCTAAAATCTTCTTTTATGCCCGTATTCCTACAAGAACGGGAATCAGGCAGATGAAACTCCGGGTATGATTACGATTTTAAAAATTTTTACCCGAATCGGAAGGGAATATCAGCGAGTTACAACTCGCTCGAATCGGAAGGGAATATCAGCGAGTTACAACTCGCTGATATTCCCTTCCGATTCGGGTAAAAATTTTTAAAATCGTAATCATACCCCGAGTTTCATCTGCCTGATTCCCGTTCTTGTAGGAATACGGGCATAAAGTAATAGCATAAAGCCCATGTTAGTCGCTGATAACGTAGCTTCACATTGGCGAAATAAAATATAAACGTCGATAGGTTGATGAATAAATAAGTGATTGTGGATATGAATACGCCGGTAAGAGAGATGAATGATTTAAGCTTCTTAGAAGAGTACTGCTGTCTTCCAAATGATCTCTCAATAAAAGTTGAACTGACTGGAAACCGCGCTTCAGCAACAAGAATAATAATCATCATCGTTTCCGCTCATATACGTTCCACTGTTAGGCTCGAGCCTCCTACACGATAGGAGAAAAATGACCAACTACACCAAGCTGGTCAAACGGGTTGGCATAGAGTTTTATTTCGAGTTTTCCTTCTCTTGCATATAACAATATGCATATTTAATCCCTTAGTGATCTTATACCCACGTACTAGAGGGGGCGTGGTGAATTGTATTCTTACTCCATCACCACACGAAAAGATAATACCGGAATGTAACCCATCAAGCTGATCATCGATATAATCCGCCAAGGTACGGTAGCGATGATCACCTCAATTGACGTTAGTAATACGACAAGTTATGCATTCACGGCTCCAACGACTTAGATAGGGTGTCAGCCCATATCCTGACAGGACACAATAAAAAATTTATAATAAATTTGTCATAAATGTACACAATAAAAGAGGAACTAAAATATTACAGATAAATATTTTAATTATTCATTCATCATTGTAAATAAAACTATGTTACAGATTTTATCGCGTTTGTATTTGATTTTTGATGTTTCGAAAACTTTACAGCGTTCATGGTCGCGAGTGGACTAAGATGTCGCACGTCCAACTAGTTATCGTTATTACAGAGATTTATAATTACTAGTGGTCTCAGAGTGGTCGATATTCGGTCATAATTCATTTAAATTAATTTTACTGCTACACAATTTTCTTTCAATTATCTATAACAATAAATAAAATTGGAGTGTCTGTTTGTAATGTCAAAATTATAGGCTTTTTTCATGCTCACACGGTTATTTGCACGACACCTATCCCTAAAATACAGATTAAAAAAATTTTGTCTGTCTATTTGTTCCGGGTAATCTTCAAAACGGCTGGACCAATTTAAAAAATTCTTTCACCAATGGAAAGCTATAATATCAGGGAGTAAACTAAGCTATATTTTATCCCGGTATTCACACGGGAACGGTAACTACGAGGTTAAGGCGACAGAAACCGAAGCGAAGCGAGGGCGGGTTACTAGTATTTATATATAATTGTATATTGAGCAAGCTGTATTTTGCTAATAACTACTATACAGGTGTATCAGGTTATGGGGCAACTGGTCAAATGGGAGCAAGGCAATGGTGAGAGGAATCTATGAAAAAAATTTGAAATAAAAATATCGTTTCGTTAATGAATTGGAGACATGTAAACTTTTCAATTTTGTCATCGCTTTTTCGTATAAATCTTATTGAAATGTATAAAGTCAAATGTATAATCATATTCGTACTTTGTTAAACGTTCATTAGAAATTGAATAAATCAATGATTACGTTCGCATAAGCAAGACAAACTTCGCTTTAAATCAGCTGATCGGCCGATGTCCGTCGACGAGTCGCCTTTCTACCTACGTTACTATTGAAGCGTTCGCGCAAAATATACCTATTTATACTGTCGAAGCTTTACATGCCCACGTGTGTCCTATCTATACATGCCTACATAATACGTAACATTAAAGGCACAGACTCTTAGACACACATTTTTGCAATCACTATAACCTTTATGTTTTATTGTTTTTTGTGTAATATACTTTTTAATTACGATCTATGACCGTTAAACTACAACATACTCGAACAGTTGCCCTATAATCTGATACACTCTGTATAATCAGGGGGCACGGCAGTCGAGCGCGAAGCAAACACTGCCGTACCATCCTTTACTGGAACCATTTCGCCGCATTTTCAGGCCCCTATTTGAGAACCTCTGGATAAGACCAGAACGCAGAAATTTTCGTCATCCAGTAAGCTATAAAATAACACTTAAAATAAAAAATTTCAAGTCTGTAGGTCATTTAGTTCCGAAGTTAAGCTAAAGCAAAGTTTCGCATTTATGACACTCACTCACTCATGATCATCAAAATAGAACTAGTACTTCCCATAAACTCAGAGAGCTGAAATTTGGTATAGAGTTAGGGTTTAATGGCCACATAAAGGGAAAACTATAAAAACTAGGATAATCGAAGATCTGGAGTACCTGATGACCCTTATTTGAAAACACAAGAGCCCAACCAAACTATTAAAGATCGACATATCGCCTTTACAAAAAATATTCAACTTTGTTTGCCTCTTCATTTGATGTCAAAAATCGAAGGTCTGAAGTATCTGATGAAGAACCCTCAGCTTGTCTCAGCTGTATTAGAGATATGGTAATGCCCCCTTCTACTATTTGGTACACAAAAGAAAAAAAATGTGTCAAATAAGAAAATCTAATAAAATAAATCAATATGCCCACGTTTCTACAAAAAGAAATGAAATCCCACCAAAAACATTCTGTAAAAAACTAGCCAAGTCTCGATGGAGCAGGGAGCTGCTTGTTTATCTCTAAAAAGTAATGAAATCTAGACAAAGTCGTACCAAGTCTAAGGTTCCTTACTGCGATTTCTTTATTATTGTAGTTAACATTGTGACTTGGCCGTTGAACATTCTTTATACGTTAGTGGGTAGAAGTCAATTTTGTTTACACGTAATGTTATATCTGTTATAAATACCTATGTTTGTTAAGCGAGATATTAGCCCAGTATGGGTGGTATTGGTAATTGGACGCTAGTGTCTCATTTTAGGCTGTTGTTGATTGTACAACACATGCATACAGCATTGACATGTGCAAATTATTCGCCATGTCGGTTCTGGCGACAGATTGGTGTAATGGTGTCATGAAGGACCTGATTTTGTACCCTTGTGTACCCTTCAACGACCAAGTCACACAACATTAACTATAATAATAAAGAAATCGCAGTAAGGAACCTTAAACTTGGTACGACTTTGTCTAGATTTCATTACTTTTTAGAGATAAACAAGCAGCTCCCTGCTCCATCGAGACTTGGCTAGTTTTTTACAGAATGTTTTTGGTGGGATTACAAATGTCTACTAGACATTGTTATCATAATTATGATTGTTTGACCTTCAGTTCGACCAGAGATTTTAACCTTAAACAAAAGTGTATAAGCGTTGGTGTGTGTGTAGCGATAACATGGTAATGCGTAATGCCCTTTTTTAATTAATTTAATGTATTTCTAATCCATTACTATATGAAATTTCATTTTTATGCACTTCTCTATTATATACTTCAACTGTTCCAAATTTTATACTGGTCCATTCACGTAATTTTCGTAAAAAGGAATGCATAGTTTTTGCTTCACGTATTAATATATAGACTAGCTAATTTCGACCACTCGACGGTGGTCGAAATATAACCATAATTCATTTAAATTAATTTTTCTGTTATACAATTTTCTTTTAATTAAATAATTATTTATGTATAATTGTATATTGAGCAAGCTGTATTTCACTAATAACTAATATATAAGTACAAATGTCTATTGGACATTGTCATCATAATTTTGATTGTTTGACATTCAGAGATTTTAACCGTATACAAAAGTGTATAAACGTGTGTGTCTGTGTGTGTGTATCGATTGTATGGTAGTGTGCGTAATGCCTTTTTTTAATGAATTTAATGTATTTCTAATCCATTACTATATGAAATTTCACTTTTATGCACTTCTCCTTATTATATTTGAATAATCTATGAACCTATTAATTGTAGCTCTTCTGTACTCGCACTTCTTGTGACCTGTTACTTAGATTAGTTAGGCTGCAGCTGAAAATCAGCGCTGCAAGTTTATGTAGCATATGCTGAGCTGTTGCCTTTTGGACACTAATATTTGAAATTTCATTTGTCACTACGATTATTTTAATCATCAATATTTCTTCGTCTTCGTTTTTTATATCATTTGTGTACCTATAGTTCTATGTCAAGTATATAACTATAGTGTCCAATAAATCTTATTTTCATTCTTTTCTTTCTTTTCTTTCTTTTCTTTCTATATACTTCAACTGTTCCAAATTTCATACTGGTCGAAATTTCACACTAGTCCAAATTTCATACTGGTCCATACACATAATTTTCGTAAAAAGCTGTACAAATATTTTGTTCAGTGTATTAATATATAGATCTACCCGCTATAGAAAATATTCGGGCAATCAAAAAAATATTTTTAAAGCTAAGAAGTTTCTAAGTTCTTTTTATTTAGAACAGAACGAAGCAGGCTTAACCTTTTTCGTTGCAAAAGTTTTTATAACCTCGACCTTGATAGGGACCTGCATATGCTATTGATAAAGTCGTATCTTTAATCGTAACATAACATTTAATCGAGCAAGTTATATAATCGAATAAATTAACCTATCAAGTAAGACCTTTCATGTTCAAAGTTTTGATTGCAAACGCGAAATATTTAAAGGTCGACCCCTAATATCGGTCTTGAGCACTTACTGCTTATAAGCTTTTGATGTGATAACGATCGTCTTACATAATATAGAGACAGGGAATGTTATCTTAATATTTCTCTAGGAATTTAGATGAGGAAATGATGAGGCATATAAAATGTTCTAGACATACATCCATCAATTCAATCTCAGACTATAACGTCCCACTGGTGGGCTCGAGCCTCCTCCACAACAGTAAGGAAATTGACTTACTTATACTACACTTGTCAGTCGTATTGGAATTTTTTTTTATGGGTGGGCTAAGGTAAGCCCACATGCGGTCCATTCCGTGCGGGGCGATGAAAGGACGGCGTGCGGGCCCATAACCCACCCGTACCCATGTCGCCTTCGTCGTTGGGCCGACCACCAGTGCCGAGTTCCTTGTCCTCAGTGGTCGGCCCGACGGCATACCCTTTCGGGTACCCTCACCTCTCGACGTCCCTGTCCCGGGACGTCGGTCGCCGTCGCGCGGTCCGCCTCTCTGTGGGTGCCGGACTAAAGTTCCCGGTCCGGTCACCCAGTCGTATTGGTATAGGGTTTTGTTTCGAGTTTTTATGCTCTTGTATAGTTATTATACTTGTATAGGGATGGAGTAAGAATACCATTCACCACTCCTTCTTGACCGTGGATGTCGTAAAATACGATTAAAGGATATAATGTGCATATAATATCTATGAAAGACAAAACAAACTCGAAACAAAGGCCTATATCAACATGTCCATGGTAGAGTAGGTCAATTATCCTTAGGAGTGTCGGGGATCGAATGTCATTAGACGATCTCTCCGGCACTCCGTAAAAGCGCGGAAGGGACCGCTGTTGGTTTTAGTGGGTATTCCGGTTGCATAGTCGACCGGCGAGTCCCACACACCCCCTCGTCTGGTACCGGCGGGGGGTAGTGCGTAAATTGCATTTCCAACAAAAAAAAAGTCCATTATCCTTCTATTGGAGAGGAGGTTCGAGCTCAACGGTGTGATATATATGGGCTGTGATGATGATGATGATGTACATCCAATCTCCGATCATATGCTGGGCTTGAACTTCCTCCATAATATTAGGGAAATCGACTTACTACACTTGTCAGATGTGTTGGCATTTTTTTTTTCTTTTGGGTGGGCTATGGTAAGCGCACGCGCGGTCCTGTCCGTCCGGGGCGATGAAAGGACGGCGCGCGGGCCCATAACCCACCCGTACCCACGTCACCTCGTTGTTTGTTGGGCCGACCACCAGAGCAGATGTGAGGCGGGAGGCCCGGCGGTACGGAGGCCATGGAACAAAAGGGCCTCCGTCTTTTCCAGGGCTACCCTCAACCCCAGCGCTTCGATCCGCCTGACAATCTCCTCGGTGCCGAGAGTTGCCAGGCGTGCCGCCACCTCTAGCGTCCCACCCCGGGCTGTGACGAATGTATCGTCGGCGTAGCAAATTACGCCCAGCCCGGGTGGGAGACTTCCTCTCAACGCCCAGTCGTAGCCGATGTTCCACAGGGTCGGACCCAGAACCAACCCCTGTGGGACACCGCACGTCATGGGCGTTCGCACAACGTCCCCTACTCGGTCAACGTAGAGGACGCTGCGCCCCTCCAAGTAGTCTGCCACCAGCCGCCTGAGGTACACGGGCACCCCGTGATACCTCAGCCCCTCCCTGATGTAGCTGAATGGCAGACTGTTGAAGGCGGTGGCGATGTCCAGGGACACCGCCAACAGGACTCCTCCGCCGGTGACGGCCTCCGCTACCACGGCCTTCAGGCGCAGCAGGGCCGCGATCGTCGAACGCCCTCTCAGATGTGTTGGCATAGGGTGTTATTTCCAGTTTTTATTCTCTTGTATAGTTGTTATGAAAACACAGGTCTACGACCAGTATGTGTTACCAGTGATGACTTAGGGCACGGAAACGTGAACCCTAAATGTAGGCCTCATAACAAGGCTCAAAGTCGCACAGGCTATGCTTGGGATTTCTCTGCGAGATAGAATCCGGAATACGGAAATCCGCAGAAGAACGGGTGTAACCGACATAGCACGAAGAATTTGCACGCTGAAGTGGCAATGGGCAGGCCACATCGCTTGATGAACCGACAACCGCTGGAAGAAAGGTTCTCGAGTGGCGACCACGTATCGGACGACGCAGCGTAGGACGCCCCCCACCAGGTGGATTGACGACCTGGTGAAAGTTGCTGGGCGTCGTTGGATGCAAGCGACGCAGGACCGCACTTTGTAGCGTAACATGAGGGAGGCCTACGTCCAGCAGTGGACAGCGATAGGCTGAAATGATGATGATAGTTGTTATATATATATATAGTAGTATTTTACGACATGAGCAATATATTCGGTGTGGTGACGCAGTATGAATACAATTCACCACCACCCCTCATGTTCGTGGGTGTCGTATAAGACGACTAAAGGATTACATATGCATATAATATCTATGTAAGATAAGAAAAATTCGAAATACAACCCTATTTTTTTTTTTTTTGTGGGTGGGCCGCGGTCGGCGCGCCTCCGCACCACTCCGTCCGGGGCGACAGAGGGGCTTAAGCACGCAACTCCCGCGACCCACCCGAAAACCACGTCGCCTTCGTCGTTGGGCCGACCACTGGAGCAGCGTTAACTTGTCGTCAGTGGTCGGCCCGACGGAATACCCCCTATTGGGGTACCCTCCCATCGACAGACGTCCCCCCCTCGGGGAGGACGTCGGTCTTTCCTCACGCGGTCGGCCTCTCGGCGGGTGACGGACTAATCCCCGGTCACGTCACCCGCGGCCTCGGCTAGGGCGGCATGAGGCGCAGATAGTTGCGCCTGCGCCGCCCCAGTCGCCGGCGGCGGATCTCCTCATCGAGGCTGCGCTCCTCACGCAGGCAATCCGCCGCCTCCTTCCGCGAGATCACTGTCTCGCAGAAGGCTGCGACCGCGTCCCAATTCCCGACGCTGTCGACCATCGCCCTAGCGATAGCCGGTAGCGTCAGGTCCGTACCGATGATTGCGACGAGTTCACAGCGCTGCACTGCCCAAGCCCCGCAGGCCTCGAGCGTATGGCGCGCCGTGTCCTCGCCGCAATCGCAGTGGTGGCAGGACGGTGTACTCTCCCTCCTAACGACCTTGTGCAGGTATTTGGCGAAGCACCCATGCCCCGTCAAAACCTGCACCAGTCGGAAGGAGAGCACCCCGTGCCGCCTCTCCAACCACTGCATCAGCACCGGCCGGAAGGCCTCCACGGTTCGCACCCCGAACCGAGGCCTCTCCAGCCGGACTGCCCAACGGGCGATGACGTCTCGGCGGGCGTCGACGCGCCAGGCGGTGAGATCCCTTAACGAGACCACACCGCCCTCCGCTCGCACCCCCGTCACCCGCCGATATAGTCCGGCGAGCATCTCCGCCTCCAGGTCCCACGGGGCAGTCCCGGCCAATAGGCACACTGCCTCCGTCGCCACCGTGCGGTATCCGCGGATGGCCCTGACCGCCGTGACCCCTGTGGTCGCCACAGAAGGGCCCTAAGTCGGGCGGTCATGGACCCCGCCCACACCGGTGCGCCATACAGGGCCATCGACCGGATGACCCCCGCGTACAGCCGTCGGCACACAGCGCTCGGTCCGCCCACGTTCGCCATAAGCCACGATAGCGCCAACGAGCCGCGGAGCGAGCCTGCGGAAATGCTCCCGGAACCACCATCGCCCGTCGAGCACCAGGCCCAAGTACCTCATATGGGCCCGGATGCTGATGTCGACCGAGTGGACGGTGATCGAGACGCCGATGGGAGGGCTCATAGTGCGCCCATGGAACAAGAAAATACAACCCTATACCAACACGTTTGACCAGCGTGGTATAATAGGTCAATTTCCCTCCTATTGTAAAGGAGGCGAGTACATAGATGTGCGAGCTGAAATTAATGAACAATGAAATATTTAAGATGGTGAATTTAATTGACGCGGACTATGGGTGAGCGCTGAGGGCTCTCAACCCGGAAATTCTATCGTAATAATCTCAGCTCATATCTGTCCCACTACTGGGCTCGAGCCTCCTCCTCAATAGGAAGGCAATTCACCTATCATAACCACGATGGTTAGGCTGATTGGTATAAGATTATATTTTGAACTAGCTTATGCCCACGACTTCGTCAGCGTGGAACAGTTACTTTGAGCTAATGCTAACTTAAACCCGCTACTTTGTTTACGTAGAAAGTGAAAATATTTTTAAATAATACAATTCTGTCATACATGATTTTTGCGAATCCTAACCGTTTTGTAGACCACGCAGCGGAAGCTCTCAAAAGGAAAAAAAACGATTCTTTAACATTTTTCATTATTGTTCCGCTCCTACTGGTGTTAGCATGATGATATATAATCTATAGACTTTCTCACTAAATGGGCTATCTAACAGTTTTTTTTTTTTACATCGGACCAGTAGTTTCTGAGATTAGCGCATTCAAACTCTTCCGCTTTATATAAGTATAGATTTTTCTTCACTTGTATAGATGTTTGTTTATTATAATCCATTGGTGGTCTTATAGTCACAGGTAAGAAAGGGTGCGGTGAATTGTACCCTTACTCCGTCACCACATAGAAAATTTCTCACGTTTATTTCTATTAAACTAACATTTAAAGGGACTTCCTTTTTAATAATAAAGTTGCTTACGTAATATAAAAGTTAATCGGATGGACTTTATATTAAAAGTAAGTGTTAATACTTAACACACACTTAATATGTAAAGTTAAGTCTGGCATGGCACATTATTAATTCAAAGAAAAGGATATCATTACTGTGAGTGATCGTTAAAGTCGGGGAGGCAGGAGCTATCAAAAATTCAAACGATCTCAACTTTCCCGCGGAGTTTGCACCGACATTCCATTTCATAAACCAAGGTTTAGCGGGAGATTAAGGAAACAATGAAAACTTGGTGAATACTTTAATAAAACAGAAAGAAAGGCGTTAACCATTTCATAAGCTCAATTTGGCGTCGCGATTAATTGTTGGGATATTTTTTTATTTTCTCTTCTTTACAACTTAATTTTCTTATTAATTCTAATCGCATTTGGTTTTCTTCTAAAACAATACTGAGAAACAAATGGTTTCCCTTTTACAAATAAATAAAATTAAAGTGTCTGTTTGTAATGTGAAAATAATAGCTTTTTCACGATATGTATGTCTTAGAATCAGTTTAAAAATGTTGGCCCTGTCTGTTTGTTTCATTTAATTTTCAAAACAGCTGGATCGATTTTGATAATATTTTACTACAAGATAACTGTCTATATAAGAAATAACTTGGGCTATTTTTCTCTTCAGAAAACCTCTATGAAATATTGCTCGATCCAGGACTCGAACCCGAAGCCATATCTTAAGAGAGATTGGAGATTCAAAGCGGCTGAAACCGAAATAGAGCAAAGACGAGTTGTTAGTATAATAATAAAGAAACTCGTCGACACAGACAATTGGTTACTTGATTCTCATCAAAATATTAAATTATTACTAAAATTTAATAAACTCAAGGAATAAATTCAAGAAATTTTACAACCATACGGATAGGATATATTCTACCTTTTTTAATGCATGTAATTTTAAAATAATATCTATGCAAGAGAAGGAAAGATCGAAATAAAACCATAATCCAATCAATTCGGAGGTAAATTTTCCATCTATTATGGAGGAGACTTGAACGCGACAGTGAGACGTGTATTAGCCGAAACTACTTGAACTAATATTATAAATACGAAAGACGATTTGTTTTTTACGATTTTCATAATCATTGTAACTCATATACGCCCCACAGCTGTGTTCGAACCTACTCTACAATAGAAGGGAAATAGACCTACACCACAATAGTAAGATGGATTGATTTAGGGTTTTCTTTCGAGTTTGCCTTTTCTTGCATAGCTGTTGTATACATATTATAATCTAATATCTGGTTGACCGCTTCGCTCGGAATATTTTTATTGTTTTTTGGTCGAATTTATTTATATATATATTAATAAAAAATAAAAATTAAATAATGAAAAAAATATAAAAAATTACAAAAAGAGAATAATAATAACACCGAGATTCGATCGGACGCTGTTTGAATGCCAAAACAAATCTAAAAAAACTGGACCGCTTTCCAATTGAGCTATCGTAACTCATGACGTTGACGGCAAAATTTGCATTCATATTCTTTTAAATTATGATAAATGTCACTGTATTGTTTTGCTAAAAACACGTACAAAACAACATTTTCTATAAATAAAACCAAGTTAGATCGATTTTTTGGCCTCGAAACCTCTAGTATGCCAAGTTTCATCAAAATCGTTGGTGCCGTTTTCAAGATCCTGAAAATATATATATATAAATATATATATATATATATATATATATATATATATATATATATATATATATATATATAGGTATATATATACAAGAATTGCTCGTTTAAAGATATAAGGTCTTTTACGGCATCCACAGTCAAGAAGCCGTGGGGTCTCATAGTGAATTGTATTCTTACTCCGTTACCACATGGGTAACTTAGAATTTAACACCTTAACTAAAAGAAAAAAAAAAAGAAAAACATTTACTGTGTTCTCGTTAAATCTAATAAAAAACACAAACAACTAAATAAAAGTTTACATAAAATAATTCTATTTTAACGAGAAACAAAAAAGGCTATTGGTTCGGCTCGTGCTATATCTTCTTAAAGAAATAACGCTGGTATTCTGTCAACACTGAATATCAGAATTGAATAATCACTCTTGAAATATCGGATACAAAAAAGGTGACCTTTCTTTCAGAAATAATAATGTTCTCAAAGGACAGGAAATAGTCTGACAAGATCTATATTCATGCCTGATATTTACGCGAATATTACCTACACGTTGTGAATAAAACTATTTTTATAGATTTTATGGCGTTTATGTTTGATTGATTGATTGTCACTGCCGGTAGCGTTTATATTTGATTGATTGGTGATTACGGTCAGCCCGTGACAGTGAACGCTGTAAAGTGTTTGAAACATCGAGCAGTCAAAAATCACAATCCGTAAAAATTGTTTTATTTACAAGATCTATGTTAGCGTAATTGAAGCCACTGGCATAGCTAATAATCTATAAATTAAATATGATTTAGGTAATCATTTATGCATCATCATTTCAGCCCATACACGACTTACTGCTGGGGTTAGAACTCCTTTATAATAGGAAGGAAATTGACCTACTATACCACGCAGGTCAAACTAGTTGGAATAGGGTCTCATTTCAAGTTTTCCTTCTCTAGTATAAATGTTATATGCGTATTTAATCCCTTGGTCGCCTTTTACGACAGCCACGGGTGAGAATAGGTTATGGTAAATTGTATTATTACTCCATAATCAAATGGAAAATATACGATTTTACTGAATAGTTACAGTGATTAAATAATCACTGTTGAATATCGTATACAGATTGCCAGAAATACAAAAAGGTTCTCAAGTTCTTTCAGAAAAAAGTTCTCAAAGGACAGGAAATTGTTTAACAATATCTATAAGCGAAGCCGCTGGTATAACTAGTACCTAAGCTATAAATAAAATTTCATAAATCCTTACTAATCCTTACTAATATTATAAATGCGAAAGTAAGTTTGTTTGTTTGTTTGTTTATTTGTTTGTTTGTTACGCTTTCACGCTAAAACTACCGAAGCGATTTCAAAAATTCTTTCACCAATGGAAAGCTATAATATCAGGGAGTAACATAGGCTATATATTATTCCGGTATTCCCACAAGAACGAGAATTACGCGGGTATGGCGACTGAAACCGAAGCGAAGCGAGAACAAATGGCTAGTAATATTATAAATGCGAAAATAAGTTTGTTTGTTACGCTTTCACGCTTAAACCACCGAACCGATTTCAAAAATTCTTTCACTAATGGAAAGCTAAAATATATGGGCGTAACATAGGCTATGTTTTATCCCGGTATTCCCACGGAAACGGGAACTACGTGTGTAAGGCGAATGAAACCGAAGCGAAGCGATGGCGGCTAGTATAAAATAAAATACCTTAATATAAAATTTGCTACATACATTAACTATTATAACTCTAAACGACATTAATTTAATTTAATTTATTTAATTTATTTAAGACAACACCCTGCACTAAGGAAATAATCCTTGTATTGCGGGGGACTTTACAAACATACAACCAACGGACACAAATTACATCCAGACTCAGAACAACAATTTGTAGATCGCACAAAGTGTTGTCCCGCGTGGGATTCGAACCCCCGACACTGGCGCTGTAGGTCGCTATCTAAACCACTACGCCATCTGTGCAGTCAATTAATTAATCACATGACATACATGTAGCTGAATTTTGACGTACTATCTGCTTTATTTCAGCCCACATGATTAATGGAAGACCCTTTGATTATGTACATATTTGTTCTGGAGCCTTTATGCGGCATGCTGGCCTGCAACACATATGTGTTGAACAAACTTCATTAAGGCCTTGTGAACGTTAAAATACCTTTATAGATTGCCATGAGTTTATTCCCTCTAGGCAAGTCGATAATGGATTGAATTTAAATTCTTATTGACTGACTAGATGACGTAGTGGTTAAAATAATAGTCTATCATGACATTTATCACAGCTCATATACGTCCCATTGTTGGGCTCAGGACTCTTCCACAATGGGAAGGAGGGATGTTGACCTACCTGACCTTTTTGACACGGCATCATACTCCATTAAATTTAACCGTAGTACCTACTAATTATAGACAAAATAGTTTTTTGTGGCGAGCAGGAAGGACACTTAACGCAAAATGCAAAGTAAACGACGTTGACGTATTTAACACAAGCGAAGTAACAGTGAGAAGATTGCTAAGCCAGGAATTTTTTATGAAGTATGGTTGTATGTAATCTACCTAATTTTATTAACTATTTATAATGTCTACAGTCTTTTTTTAGTTTAAAATGTATCAGATTAGCGGAGACCTATCGTTAGCGGTCTGATGTATATCAAGTATTTTAATATTTTTGTTGTGCTGTTGGTCTTCCAAATATAATTAAATAAATTAAATAAAAATAAATAAATATCGTAAATTTTGGACCTCTAAAACTTTAGGAAGAGGACTCGCGAGACGAAGCCTAAATTTATCACTGAGAAAATAAAGATACATGATATCAACCAGTCAAATTCTAATGATTTAAGACCCACATTTTATCTCAAACAAAAGTCTACAAATTAAGTTTAAAATATCAGGAGGTAAAGAGAAATGAAAGTGAATAAAAAAATAAATAAATCTTTAAAAACAATGCAATATTAAATTTGTATCTATACTTACTTTTACTTTTTTTAATACATAAAGCTGAAGAGTTTGTTTGTTTGAACGCGCTAATCTCAGGAACTACTGATCCGATTTGAAAAATTCTTTCAGTGTTAGATATATAGCCCATTTGTCGAGGAAGGCTATAGAATATCAATAGGAGCGGAGCACCAATGAAGAATATTTAAAAATCAGAGCTGTTTTCCTTTTGAGAACTTCTGCTGTGTAAACGACAAAATTTTCGCAAAAATCATGTGCAACAGAATCGTATTATTAAAAAATAATTTCACCTTCTACGTAAACAAAGTCTTAGGTTAAAGTTAGCGTTAGCCCACAGTATTTATACAATGCGGACGAAGTCGCGAGCAGAAGCTTGTCTAATATAAAGAGTATCAAATTTTTATGCCTTATACCTAAGACACCTTCTCTAAGGAAGCATTATAAAGGATCACCGTCAAATTGCTAACAAAAATTTTTAGATAAAATTAAAAATATAAAAACCCATTAAACTCGTATTAAAATTTAACATTCAGATAAATTGAAAATATGCCATGGAAAATGAATAGAATATAATCTTCTTGAATAAATTGCAAAATCTCAACTCCAATTTTGCCGTTCTAATCAACCATGACCAATTTGACGAAATAATTTCAGTGTAACAAGGCTTAGTCTTTTTTTTAATTTAAACGAAAATTTTGTGGGGAAATGGTATAAGTTTAATTAAATCATGATCCCATCGACGTCCGCTATTAAACACATTCTCCCCAAAAAAGGTAGTGGTGAAATCGACATGCTTTGGCAGACGATAGACAATGGCAGGTGGTGTTATAAGTTTAATAGTTTTGGGTGCTCACCGCAAATATTTATGACTATCGAGGGAAACCAAAAAGTGTGTGACCTTTTAAAAATTCATAATAATTTAGCATTGTGGCCTCTGAGTTTTCTTGCCGGATCTTTCTCAGTGTGGTCGCGTTTCGATCCTGTGGTAGTATGACTATTCGGTTTGTTAGGTTAAAATTAATTGTCATAATAATTACTACAAATATATTGTTTAATAATAACTAACCAAAAACAATATATTTTTTTCATATAGAATCATTTTCTTCTGGTACTGGCAATAAATTTATACTAAAAGGTGAGTGAACATTTAATAACTGGTCTGTAGCTGGTAGATATACCTAAATATATCTGTAATAAAGATGACTTGTTGTCACGAGCGGACTAAGATGTCTCACGTCCGTGAGACGCTTTAGTCCGCCCGTGACCATGAACACTGTAAAGTGTTCAAAACGTCGGGCAATCAAAAATTAAATATCAGCGCAATAAAAGCCGTAAAATTGTTTTATTTACAATATGTAGTACTCGCGGAAACATCAGCAATCATTAATTAAGAAGTGGTGATAAATTACATACTTCTAATGAAAAACTATGAAAAAATAAGCTGACGGCGCATATAATGACAAAGGTTAACTGCTTTTAAAACCCTCCATCATCGTCCTACCAAATGACTGTTTAATACTTGAAGATTACAGAGTAGTTAATATAAAATGTATATTTTATTTTTTTATTTCATTTTTATTTATTGTGAAGACAAAAGCAATCTTTCTAGAGTGAAAATAAAACGTTCATCATCATCGCAGCCCACATACCCACTATTGAGCTTGGGTCTCCTCCACAATGAGCCTTGCACTAATGGAATAATAATCCTTGTATTGCGGGGGACTTTACAAACATATAATTCATCATCGCAGCCCTCATACGTCCCACTGTTGGGCTCGGGCCTCCTCCACAATGGGAGGGAATTGGACCTATTATACAATGCTGATCAGCCATGTTGGTATAGGGTTTCATTCCATTCATTCTCTTGTACAGATCTTATGTGCATATTATATCCTTTAGTCGTCTTTTACGATATCCACGGGCAAGATAGGGAGTGGTGAATTGTATTTTTACTCCGTCACCACACAGAAAATAAGCCTTATTACCTTGCGTTATCTTTAAAAAAAGTTATGAAAAGTTACATGAACTAATTTAAAGTTTAGTATTTCTGTATACTTGCCCATAGCAAAGATAATACATAAAGCCAAAGAAAAAACAATAATTCCATAAATTCTACCTGTCGTATAAAAAGTTACGCAAATTAATAGTTTTTACCGACACATTACCTGTGGCAGCAATATTTTTTATAACGGCAACACCTTACATTGAGGAATACATCCTCCTATCGCAGGGGACTTTAGGAACATACATTAACTGTCAGAAATAGCACCCAGATCGACAAAATATGTACTTGTGGATCAAACAAAGAGCTATCCTATATAGAGATCGCATGATACTTACCATGAAGTACTTAGACCACTACTCCACCTGGTGGATGGACCGAGGATTAGTCCGTCATCCGCAGAGAGACCGACCGCATTAAGGCGAATCCCCGACCCGGCGGTACCCGAAAGAGCAATTCGCCGGGCTGGTTACAGATGTGAAGAAATCAGTACCTGTGGTAGACCCAATATGGAGGGAATGCGTAAGTTATGAGGCTGCACACCAACCATGCATCGGCCCGGACAGATTGGGCGGGGTTTGTCCAGATCACAGCCTAACACAAAAAAGACCACTACAACATCTGTAATCTGTACAGCGTTATCTGAATGGTAAACGAAAGCGTTTATTCACCAAAAGAAAATTAATCAATGTATGAGAAGACCTTCAAAGTTAATGACGTGCAACGAAGCCTTACAATATTGCTTAATAATCACAATATACTAATAATAGTCAACGTTTATATGTAATGAATTCTGATATTGACGTAAGTACATAATTATGAAATAAGCAATTTACACTGCAATTTCACGATCTTGTTGTAAATAAAACTACTTTTACGGATTATATCGCGTTTGTATTTGATTTATGATTGCCCGACGTTTCGAACACTTTGCAGCATTCATGGTCACGGGCGGACTAAGGTGTCTCACGTCCAACAAGTAATCGTTATTACAGACATTTGAATCAGACATTGCAATCATAAATCAAATACAAACGCGATATAATCCGTAAAAGTAGTTTTATTTACAATGTGTAGTGCTCGCGTAAACATCAGATATCACGATCTTGGTTACACAATTTATATTCAATAATTTGTTATGATTCTTTTCCGTATGGGGACGGAGTAAGATTCACCACTATATCTCATGCCCGTGGGTATCATTATAGATGACTAGGGAATTAAATACGCATATAACAAGACAAGAAAATTCGTAAGAAAAAATAAAAATTCGAAATAAAATTTATATTAAGTTTGATCAGTGAGTTATAGTCACTTTCAGTTCTATTGCGGTAATCTTACTCAATCGAGCATAATCAATTCGGCTTGTATACGTCGTTAGACATAATATTATTACGCCGTCAGTATACGTAACCTTAGAAAAAGATTCCATTGGAAAACTCATACTATTTTTGGTCAGTTATTATTAAATATTCATCATCATCTTGCTCTTATCCCAATTACTTGGGGTCGACGCAATATGTCATCTGTTTTGACATATTGCAAAAAGTTTCGGCAATGAATTTTATGACCGGCCGCCTGCCTGACGTCAACCCTCCTTGGGAATGTAATCGTTGACCCAAATGGTACCAGATGGAGTTGGTCCGGGTCAATCTAGGGCTCTTAGTCGTCTTTTACGACACCCACGAGCAAAGCAAGGGTTGGTAGTATTCGAAGCCGCTACCACGCAGCAGTCAGTTATTATTAAATATTAACTTTATATTATTACACTATTATCATTTATTAACTTCATCATCATTAGCTGTAATGACATATCCGTCCCACTACTAATCTCGAGCCTTCTCCATAATATGAAGAACTTGACCTATTGTACCACGCTGCTCAGACGGGTTGGTATAAAACTTTTATTTCGAGTTTCCCTTCTCTTTCATAGATGTTATATGCATATTTATATCCTTTAGTCGTCTTTTACGACACATAAGGTCAAGATAGGTGGATTTACTAAATTAAGCCCAACTTTCTGAGGGTGATTGCGTGTGGAGGGTTTTGGTGGTGCCCTTGGTATCACCGAGCCTCAATGCACGCATTCACACTCCCTTCGCTTTCTTCACGGTAGGCAACGGCCTTGTAAAGGTCCATGAGCGGCAGCAACACTTACCATCAGGTGTACTGTTTGCTCGTTTGCCACCGTTTGCAATAATAAAAAAAAAAAAAAAAAATATTATGTCAAGTAACCCTGCTCCGGTGGTCGGCCCAACGACGAAGGCGACGTGGTTTTCGGGTGGGTTGCGGGTGTTGCGTGCTTACGCCCCTCTGTCGCTCCGGACGGAGTGGTGCGAGGAGCGCGCCGACCGCAGCCCACCCGAAAAAAAAAATCCTTGATTATTAATTTATAAAGCAGCTTACTTGAACTTATTAAGTACTAAAGAAACTAATGTTTAACTATTATTGCGGACGTTGAGATGTTTGTTAGTCACGCCATTTAAAAACGACTGCAAAAAGGCCACATTTACGGTGCGAAATGCGGCACGCTCTAAATAAAGATATCAAACGTTTTAATGATATAAAACACGCTATTTTAACATAAATACATTCATGTATTCTTGTGGTAACGGAGTACGAATACAATGATCTGCACACCTTCCTTTCCAGTAAGTGATTTTAAAAGCCGATTAAGGACGCAAATCGAAAAATATCATTCTATCCGTCTGATTAACTTGGTGCAATAAGTCAATTTGCCCTCTTAGCTTGAGGAGGTTCAGACCTAGTGAGAGATATATAAGCCGAGGTCATCAGCAGATAACGATAAGTGTTAATTTTTACGTTAAATGTATCCATTCATGGATTACAATGAAAGCTTGTAAATCCAACTCATCACATCCTTAATTATTTTCTTGCTAATAATCATCATAGCATACAAAGAATCATATAATTTGCATGAGAAAGAATATATATCTATTAAAAAAAATCAATATAGTTGAGTTTTACTTGTAGAAAATGTTGTTTTGTCGGTGTTTTAACTACTCAATACAATGACATAAAATGTCAATAGAATAGGAATTTAAATTTAGCCGTCGCCGTCAAAAGTGACAATAGCTCAATTGGGAAGTCCAGTCGCATTCTAGCAGCGTGAGATCGAATCTTGGTGTTATTATTATTCTGTTCTTGTAATTTTTGATATTTTTTTCATTATTTCATAATTTTTATATTTTATTAATATATGTATATCTAAATAAATGTGCCAAAAATACAATTTATGAAAAAAAAAACAACCCGATATTTTTAATAATATAAAAAGCTAAATGTCAAATGTCAAGCTAAATGACAACTTTCAAAATACAAGAAAAGCGTTTAGAAAAGACTGGAATATAATTTAAAACGACTGTAAATTGAAGCAAGCCGACAATAATTTAAAACTTTCCTTGCGGTCATGGAACTTACAAAGCACAACTGTTTACAACTTTCAAACTACCACATAATTCCTGTAATATATTCTAAAAGTTTATTCAAAGACCAAATTTATGAACCTAACGTTACATAGAAATATAAGGTCCATAAGTAGCAAAAGAATGGAATTCTTTATTTTCGACAAGCATTCTCCATCAGAAGTATCTCTATCGTAGAAAAGAATTATACAACTAACCCGACGTCAGAAGGAGAGCAGAAGCTTTGGCTGAGGGTTTTAATCTCGACACGCGGTAGCGTTTCAAGCCAGTTTGAGTTTTTCTTCTCAGGCATCGTTTGAAATTCTTCTATGAAAACCACAGAAACGAAAGTCGCTGAAATAGTCATCGTCTCAGCTTATACATGTCCCACTGCTGGGCTCAAGCCGTGTCCTCAATAGGAGGGAAATTTACTTACTATGTCATGCTTTTGAAACATGTTGGTAGGGTTCTTACTTCGAGATTTCCTTCTCTTGCGCAGATTTTATATGCATATTATATCTCCTAGTCGTCTTTTACTACATCCATGGGCAAGAAAGTCGTCGTCTTTTGAGATAGCCTTGAGCAATGTTAAGAGTTGGTAGTACTCGCGGCCGCTACCACACAGTAGTCTCGCTGCCCATTCCCTTATAAATCTCTCAGGAGATTTCTACTACTTTCTCCAAGTATGGAGTGGCGACAGCTACATTATTACCCCGTTGTCACACAGGGAGTGGTATTTCAGTAAGATATTTAAACTACTATTGGCACTTGAAATGATGGACTATTTATAAAAAAAAACTATTTGCAAACGAAAAATGATTACGACACATGGGACTCTAATTCACAGATATTGAAAATCGGCCACCTTTACTAATTAAGCCATTACAGGTAGCACTTACCTATACTATCATCATCCCACTACTGGGCTCGAGCCTACTCCACAATAGAACTGAAATTAACCTACTATACCACGCTGGTCAGACGTGCTGGTATAGGGTTTCATTACGCGTTTCCATCTCTTGCATAGATGTTCTTGGATATTATACCCCCAATCGCCTTTTACGACGCCTACAGGCAAAATAGGGTGTAGAGAATTGGATTCTGACGCCGTCACGACGACGACAACCCATACTATAAGGTAACCAAGTTATAACTCACATTTTACGGGACACGTTTTACACGTCATCTATCAAAAAATTTTTACACATTCATCATCATTTCAGCCTTTCGCCGTCCACTGCTGGGCGTAGGCCTCCCTCATGTTACGCCACAAAGTGTGGTCCTGCGCCGCCTGCATCCAACGACGCTCAGCAACTTTCACCAGGTCGTCGGTCCACCTGGTGGAGGGGCGTCCTATACTGCATCGTCCGATACATGGTCGCCACTCGAGAACCTTTCTGCC
The DNA here is from genome assembly GCA_032191425.1 of Lymantria dispar. Classification (NCBI taxonomy): domain Eukaryota; kingdom Metazoa; phylum Arthropoda; class Insecta; order Lepidoptera; family Erebidae; genus Lymantria; species Lymantria dispar. The sequence continues at coordinate 3,077,257 of CM063449.1, forward strand.
CCAGCGGTTGTCGGTTCGTTGACCGATGTGGCCTGCCCATTGCCACTTCAGCGTGCTAATTCTTCGTGCTATGTCGGTTACACTCGTTCTTCTGCGGATTGTCGTATTACCGATTTACCATATTACCGCCGATTCTATCTCACAGAGAAATCTCGAGCATAGCCCGCTCCATAGCACGTTGAGCGACTTTAAGCCTTGTTATGAGGCCTACATTTAGGGACCACGTTTTCGTGCCGTAAGTTATCACTGATAACACATACTGGTCGTAGACCTGTGTTTTCAGACACTGAGGTATGTTGGACGAGAAGATCCTCTTAAGTTTACAACATTGTTTAGGTTTAATATAATTCTAACTGAAATGTAGGCATTTTAGCTAGAATTATATTAAGGGATGACTCAAGCTAATAATTATTATACTATCAATAATTCATCTGTGTGGTGACGTAGGTTTCCCCTACTCACTGCCCCTATCTTACCCTCGGTGTCGTAAAAAACGACTAAAGGTTATAAAATGTAAATACCATTAATAGAAGAGAATAAAAACTCATAATAAGGTCCTATACCAACACGTCTGAACAGTAAGGTCGATTTCTCTCCTATTGTGGAGGAGGCTCGAGCCCAGCAGTGGAACATATATGAGCTGAGATGAGATGATGATAAGTTTTAAAGATATTTAAGTACAGCTGAAAATTTTCAAACTGATGTATTCACTATGTTTACATACATGACTAGAGCCAGGATAATGATTTTTGGCGATATAATAAGCAGATAGTAAAATGTTTTACCAAAGCTTCAACATACAAAGCATACGTAAATCGTATCAATGTTTCAATAGACCTTAGCAACCAAGTCTCCTTGAACGGATAGAATGTTATCGATTCAATATACTTACATTCTTAGAATAATAACTTATAGAAGGTCTTTTGATCGCTTAAATACCGACACTGTGTCGGTATTTAAGCGATCAAAAACGTGAAGCTAAAAATACTATATGCGTGCAAGCGATTACACACGTACCTACACACGTACACCACTATACAATAGAGTTGCCTTGCCTACAACGTGACCTTGTACACTACGGACGGTCCGGGGTAGGCTCCAATAAACTTCAATTTAAATGCTTCATTTTTGATGCGCGCAGTTACCTTCTATGAGTTATTATTCTAAGCTAGCATTCATAGAACTTATGTCATATAATAGAGATACATTTTAGTCATGTCTGTGTGATGACGGCATCATAACACAATGGTCACTACACTGCCCTTTCCCGCAGTCTTCATTATGAATTCCACGAATGGCAAGGCTTCGGTGGTCGGCCCTATGGCGAAGGGGAGAGAATACAGCAGGTTATGGGTCTCGCACCATCCTTGCGTTGTTACAGACAGGATGGATGAGATAGAAAAATGAGTAGATATCAATGTAGCTTGATACAATAAAACTTCACATAATTCCTATTATGATAAAAGTTTTTGGTCAATAGAGAAATATGTATTAAAAGACAATAAAAATGCATGACAAATTAACCATTAATCTCAATTAATTATTAAATAAGTACTTCAAACCTTAAGCCCACTACACTGGCTCAATTTAGGCTGGTAGTCGTTACTTGTCGGACACTAGTTATCTTAAGACAAGTTATACGTATGATAACAGAGTAATATTACAATTCATCATCGCCTACCTTGCCCGTGGCTATTGTAAAAGGCGACTAAGGAATATCATATGCATATAATATCTATGCAAGAGAAAGGAAACTCAAAGCATGGTATACTAAGTCAATTTCCCTCCCATTGTTAAGGAGGCCCGAGCCCAATAGTAGGACGTATATCTGCAGAGGTAAGGTTGAAATGAAAGATGTAATACCATTGCATGTCAACCTGGCCAGATAACTATCCGATGAGTTTTATTTAGTGAACTAATATCATTCCTAATATGGTAAAAGTTTGTGGCCAATTGTACCGAGTGTAAGTGTTAAATACAAAGTTTTAAAAAATAAAAGTTGATATCAAAGCCACCTTTGGATATCTATATATACACACCTCTTTCCCATAGGGGTAGACAGAGACCACTTCTCACCACTTGCTACGATCTTGGCATACCACTTTCGCCTCCTTAACTTTCATTAATCTCCTCATGCATGTTTTTCGGTTTAGAGAACTTTTAACCTGGACTTCCTTAAGAACGTCCCTGATTTGATCATCCGCCTTGGTCTGCCGATTCCAACACTGCCGTTCACATTTGCCCTATAAATTCTCTTTGTTAGTCCTCTTTCATTAATTCTCTCTACATGACCAAAACAACTTAACATACCTTTCTCAATCCACTACATCTACTTTCATACCACAACGTTCCCTAATCACAGTGTAATTAGGAAATATCTATGATGAGCGGTATGATCGCTTAACATACATACAGAAAACCATTCGGTTAAAAAAAAAGAATAGGTGTCTCCTTTTTTGGACTGAATTTTCTTTGAAATCCATTAAAAAAGTATTAAAAAGGAATGTAAAATACATAATTTTTTAAGCAAAATAGAAAATCGCTTTCAAAAAGCACTGAGGAACTAAAAATTAATACTTTTTAAAGTGAGTGCTTTAGGTAGAAGTACGTATAGGTTATGCAGTAGTTTATAGGAGGCACTGACTTCAAAAGGTATTATTTTTCGATTTTTAGCTCTTCAATGCTTTTGAATTCGTTGTTTTTTACTTAAGATTAATTTTGTTTTCAATTTTAGCGATAACACCACATTATAACAATATAGCCAAATTGCTTTAATAGTGCATATATTTTTTTATGGTACTCTCGATTTTCCAAGATCTCATCACCAGATCCTGACATGATGACTGCCACCTGGAAAGTATATTCTATGAAACAAAAAAAATCTCAATCGGAGCAAGCGTCTTCGAAGAAACGGTGAACATACATAAAAAAGCATCCCGAAGAATTGATAACCACCTTTTTTGAAGTTGGTTAAAAATCGAAAGACAAATTAACACTAAATGTTTATTAATTATTGCTTTTTATTAAGTCATTACCTGTTTTAGTGTTGTTATTGTTTGCTGTCCCCGAAGAGGTGCTGAATAAAGCCGCTCCTGTCAGCCGGGCACGTCGAAGGATCCACCACATCTTTATTCAAATCACAATCTACACACAAATATTCTAACAATAAAGATAACTTTAACACTAAATCTACAAACTTTACTTTACAAGCTGTTATTAATCGCAAATAATTTAAAGAAACCTTTGAAATTTCTATAAAATGGCTTTAGAAGCCGAAATGTATTAGAAAATTTATTCAGAAAATTAAGTTAAGTTTTTTTGTATAGATTTTAGTTCAAAATATGATGTTTAAAGTCTCGTTAACGATATGAGTCGTGTTCAAGGTAAGTGATTAGGGGTTGAAACGCCCTTATAGCACAATCGCTGATAGAGGACTGACGACGAACAAGATCCACAATAGGAGGCATGCGCATTACTGACCAATCTTCTGTAACAGGTGTACGATTATACTCGTAACTTTAACTTTAAGAACAATTTATTTCCCGGCGTATTTATGCTATTTTTACTTATTAAACAATACATTTAAAGATATTTTTGTTACACTTTTTAATTTTAATGCACATGGACGACTAAGACTAATATCAAATAACTAAATCTGATGCCGTCTAGTCAATAATTACTTTACCAAGAAGGGTTGACGTCAGGCAGGCGGCTGATCATAAAACTATTCCAATGAAAATCGAATCCTATGAAAGAAGAGTATATATTGAGGAGATTTCAAGTACCTAATTGAGGTACCTAATGATGATTCCTAAATTTTGAAACATAAATTGTTTTTGAAGTGAAACTTCTTTAGAATCGTTGTGATTTCAAACTCTATGAAACGAAAAAGCGAGTACATACAGACACAAACACCTAAATGTATAGGATTCAGCCGAAGAAAGAATGAGATAAAGAATAAAGGATAAATGATGAAGAACGAAGCACAAAGACGACGGATAAAAAGGTTTCACTTTTGACATGCGTACTTTGTACGCACGCTCTTTTTTAATGTCAATCATCCATCCATCCATCAGCCCGTAGATGTCCACTATTGAACATAGGCCTCCTCGTGAGAATGCCACTCGGAACAGGCCTACACCACCTGCATCCAACGGTTCCCTACAATTTTCGATATGCCGTCACTGCACCTAGCAGGGAGTCATTCCACACAGCATCGTCCGATTCGTAGTCGCCACTCGAGAACCTTTCTTCCCAAATAGTTCGACGAGCCTGCTCATTACCATTACATTGTGCTAATTCTACTTGAATCTCCAAGACTCAACTAGAAATCAGTGTTGTTTCGACTTGTCATATGTACCGTAAAACTGAATACTTAGTTTTGTATGTTGTGTGCTATTTTTCATAAGAAATTACTTGAATCATCCACTGCTAGACTCAGCCCCGCAATGGGAAGCAAATTGGCCTACTATATCACGCTGGTGAGTTAGGTTAGTATAGGGTCTTATTAAATTTTATTTCTCTAGCGTAGATGTTTTAATGCATATTACACTTAATCGTTTTTAGAGTTCCATACCCAGAGGGTAAAAACGGGACCCTATTACTAAGACTTCGCTGTCTGTCTGTCCGACTGTCCGTCACCAAGCTGTATATCAAGAACTGCAATAGCTAGATAGTTGAAATTTTCACAAATTATGTATTTCTGTTGCCGCTATAACAACAAATACTAAAACAAAATAAAATAAATATTTAAGAGGGGCTCCTATACAACAAACGCGAATTTTATAGATAATTAATGGTACGGAACCTTTCGTGCGTTACTTCGACTCGCACTTAGCCGGTTTTTACTACACCTACGGGCAACAAAGCAGGTGTTAAATTGTATTCTTACTCTGTCACCACACGGAATATTCTTTAGAATATTCTACAATTATTGACATGCACAATACGTTGAGTCAATTGTAATTATTCTACATTTCCATGTTGTTTTTAAAGTTTAGGCCCCTTCCCTAAAGGTAGCGGACTAATCCACGATCCGTTAAGTTTCGCATCAACCCTACAACCTTTATCAATAAACATACAACGTCCTGAGATTAGCGCAAGAGATTTCATAAGCTTTGCCTCAGTCCAAACACGATTCCATATATATACCTATTGCCTCATTTATTGTTATAAAAATGCTTTTATAAATAATTGTAGTCTCAGCTTATACAAGTCCCACTTACTGGGTTCAAGCCTCCTTCCCAATAGGAGAGCAGATGACCTATTATACCATGCTGGTCAGACATGTTGGAATAGCCTTTTATTTCGAGTTTTCCTTCTCTTGCACAGATGTTATACGCATACTATATCACTTAGTCGTCTTTTACGACAACCACGAGCAAGATAGCGAGTGGTGAATTTGTTCTTTCTCCGTCACCACAGGGAAATAAAAAATAATTAATAGAACTATTTTTCAACGTATTATGGTTTTAGCGGCGTCGGTTACCCCAAACTTGTCAATATCGAGTAAAACTTGATCAATACTTGATTGGTACTTGTGTTAAAGTCTTAGAATAATAACATAGAAGGTAAGTTCGCGCACAAAAAGTGAAGCATCTCAATTGGAGCCTAATGGAGCTTACGCCGGAACCGTTCCGTAATGTACAAGTCATTGTACTGCACGTACGTACGCAACTCTTAAAAAATAAATAGGTAATTATGACGGTTTGTGCATTCAAATGGTGTCATAACACATTTGAAAAGCTTAAAAAGGCTTTTAATATTACTTTTAAAATTATTTCAACGATTTATGTTAATAAAACAAAATTTTCATAATTTGTATAGTGGTGTGCGTGTGTACGTGTGTAATCGTCTTCGCGCCATTAGTATTTTGAGATTCATGTTTCGAACATTCGAAGCACTGACACTATCCTTCTATACGTTATTATTCTAAGGTTAAAGTATTATTTTATATGAAAAACTATTTTTACGAGCGGACTATCAATCAACCCGTGACCGTGAACGCTGAAAAGTATTCTAAACGTCAAGAAATCAAAAATCCAATGCCAATGCGGTAAAATTCGTAAAAATACTTTTATTTATAATGTGTAATACTCGTATGAAGATAAGAAATCATTATTTATACCAGTACGAATTGGAATTCGCTCTTATATACCTCAAAGTTCACCTACTATACCATGCTGGTCACACATGTTCGTATAGGGTTTTATTTCGACAGATGTCATATGTATATTATATCCTTTAGTCGTCTTTTACGTCATCCACGGGCAAGATAGGGAGTGGGGAATTGTATTCTTACTTAATTACACTTAGGATGCCACACGGAGTTTAAAGCATTAAAGTTAGTTTAACGTATTAAAGTTAAATAAATCAATTAATGAAGCTAACCATTCTGTTTTTATTTAGAACGTATTACTAAATTAATATTTGATTACTGCCAATTTGTAGATTGATCTTTTATAGGAGCGGAGTTCTTTTGAAACCGAAATAATGCGAAAGTTAAATCCCATTACATTACATATTTTTATAAAGGAAAAATAATACTATAGAATATCAATGGAGATATACCCATCATTTGATATTCCATATTTCTATCAATGAGAAATCGGTAAAAATAACACGCGAGCGTATACATATTTTCTTTGTGATAAAATGTCGGGTTGGGACGGAAATCCTACTTATCTTTAGTTCCTTTTTTCTTTAAGGGCGACTTAGTAGACTGGTAGACTCGGTAGACTGAAATAGAAGTACTATTTATACTTACGTATTATTGTAGTAGTCTCCTCGTTTCTTCTAGCTATTTATTTTTTTGCTCATTCATGAATAATATTTTTGATGTGGAAACTTGCTGAGGCAGATTTGGATTGCGTTTGATGCCGCCCTAGCCGAGGCCGCGGGTGACTGGACCGAGGATTTAGTCCATCACCTGCCGAGAGGCCGACCGCGCGACGGAGACCGACGACCCTAAGGGGGGGACGTCAGTCGAGGCAAGGGTATTCCGTCGAGCCGACCACTGACGACAAGTCACCTGCAACGGTGGTCGGCCCACGACGAAGGCGACGTGCCACGGGTACCACGCGCCGCCCCTCTGTCGCCCCGGACGGAGCCAGGGGGCGAGTGCGCTGACCGTAGCCCACGCAAAAAAAAGGTAGATTTGGATGGGAGTAAATTCATGTAAGTCGTCAATGACATGGTTACGTGACGTTAACGCTGATACTATGTCTGTAGCTATGTCAATGTTACTATATCTGTGACGATACATGTCAAAATCTGATAAATTTAAAGTCTTAGTTTTAATTTAAAAACAAACATTTAATTTGAATATTCAAAAATAACAACTGTTTGGTCATAGTTTTAGTAATTTGTTACTGCATCGTACGGTGAGCAAGAAAGCTGGAAGTTCAACTTTCTGAAGATGTTTATGGATGGTGGGTTTCAGTGATGCCTTTAGCCGAGCCTTATTGCACGCATTCACACACCCTTCACTTTCTTCACGACAGGCAATGACCCATAAGCAGCAGTATAACTTAAGATCGGGTGTGCTATTTACTTGTTTCAGCATTGATCAGGCCACATAGTTCACCGAACCGATAAGTGCTAGAGAAGAAACCTACTCGAATGGCAACCACGTAACGGATGACGCAGTGTAGGACGCGTCACCACCAGGTGGACCGATGTCCTGGTGAGTGTTGCTGGAAGTCGTTAGATACGGGTGGCATAGGATTGAACTTTGTGCCGAAATATAAAGAAGGCTTATATTCAGGAGAGGGCGGCAAAGAAAGGAATGATGATGATAAAATTCTTTTACTTTGTAATATTAGTTTAGAAATAATAGAATTGGTATAAATCAATAAAGTAAATATGAATATAAAAAACGTAAATATTCATATTTAATGCGTATGTAGGTATGAGACTATTTCTATATATGTGTATAATTCGTCTGTAGCGCGTTTGTCACTTAACAGCTGGACGGATTGGAATGAAATATTGTGTGTATATTTGGGTAGGCACCTGAATGGCTTAAAAATATAATGACTGATTTAATAAACACGTTTACATTATTTTATTTACCGAATCACTGAATCGAAAATGATGGCGTTCATGCTTCATTTGTAATCTCGTCGGTACTGTGTAATTTATAAATAATCTAAAATCTCCCTTTACAGTAATTCATCAAACTCAATTTATTAGAAATTTATTTTTTATCAAATTATTTTTACCTATTTTAATATCATCATCATTTCAGCTCGTATACGTCCGTCTATACGTACGTGGGCTCAGGCCTCCTCCACTATGGATGGGAAATTGACCTACTATACCACGCTGGTCATACATGTCGGTATAGAATTTTGTTTCAAGTTTTCCTTCTCTTGCATAGATATCATATGCATATTATATCCCTTAGTCGTCTTTTACGACACCCACCGGCAAGAGAGGAGATGGTGAATTGTATTCTTACTCCGTCTCCACATGGAATACTTTAAAAACTTGCTAACGAGTGGAAAACTAATTCCACACGCGGCACTCAAACCCACACTTATTGGTAATTCGTTACGGATTCCATCGCGCTTGTATTCGAATTTCATCGTCCGACGTTTCGAACAATTTTCAACGTTCATGCTCACCGACAAACTGACCACCCTATCCGCCCTGTCCCTGTCCGTAGCATGTAGCAATGTTAATGCAATGCATGTAGCAATGTAGCATCCATCCATCCATCAGCCTACAGACGTCCACTGCATAGCCCGCAGAATTAGCACATTGAAATGGCAATGGGCAAGCCATATCGTACGACGAACCGACAACCGTTGTGGAAGAACAATCAATCACAAATTTTTTAAACATAGTTTCTCCAAAATTGATGTTTAAAAGAAAACATCGATGTTTGCCATCGTTCGATCGATCAATCTTTTGCCTGCATGATTTAAAATGTATGGTACTTTTAGCAGAGCCTGCGAAACAGAACAAAGAAAAACTCATCACATCACGCAAATGTTGGTGTTTCATGTAAAGAATTTGCTTGATTTAACTTGTTGAGTCTGGGCGTTGTTAAGATACAGAGTGTAGTCGGGTGATATATGTAGAGAGAAAAGACAGAGCACTTATACATAGGTGTTTATTGATGGGCGACTCGACCCAGACTAATTAATTTATTTTTTTATTTTTTGTGTGACTTAGTTCTTAGCCTCAGATGGCTGTGACAACTTTACCCGGACTGGTGGGTGAACGCTGAGGGCTCTCAACCCGTAGACTAATTAATACATCGTCATGTCGTTTATATATCCGACGTCCTCCTCGAGGGGGGGACGTCGGTCGATGGGAGGGTACCCCGCGTAGGGGGTATTCCGTCGGGCCGACCACTGACGACAAGTAAACCTGCTCCGGTGGTCGGCCCAATGACGAAGGCGAGGTGGTTTTTGGGTGGGTTGCGGGAGTTGCGTACTTAAGCCCCTCTGTCGCCCCGGACGGAGTGGTGCGGAGACGCGCCGACCGCGACCCACCCAAAAAAAAAAAAAAAAAATGTCGTTTATATATAGGTACTGCTACATCATTCCCCCCTTAAAATTAAACATAAAATGGGAGACTAAGTTACATAAAAAGTTACAAATACAAAATAATAATAAACGTTACAAAAAAATGAAAAATATACAATAAGAGTGTAAAAAAATCTCATTCTTATAAAATTACTGACAAAATAAAAAGAAAATACATTTTCAATAGAAAATACAAAACGTAAAAAAAAATATTAATGGTACAAAACAATACGTAAAAAAAAATCTTAACTAAGACATTTAAATTCTAAATTAACACATTTAAAAATACATGAGTAAATACATACATATAAACATACATAGCTATAATAAATAACAAGTTCAAAAATACATGACCATGACATGACATCAACAAAATACATGACATGAAATAAAAATAAGAAATCTTTTTAACAAACATAAACTATTCTAGCATGCACATAACATAAATGCTTATTCTACACAATTTCCAGCTTGGTAACTTACGTGAAGTGTCAATGACTTCCTTCGTTAAGCAATTACCAATAATTACTAATTATATTAAAAACTAGCAATCCGCCCTCGCTTCGCTTCGGTTATAGGTTATAGTCGTTTTACCCGCGTAGTTCCCGTTCCCGTGGGAATACCGGTATAAAATATAGCCTAGTTTACGCCCTGGTATTATAGCTTTGCATTGGTGAAAGAATTTTTGAAATCGGTCCAGCCGTTTTGAAGATTACCCGGAACAAACAGACAGACAGACAGACAAAAATTTTTTAATTGCTATTTTAGGCATAGGTGTCGTGCAAATAACCGTGTGAGCATGAAAAAAGCCTATTATTTTGACATTACAAACAGACACTCCAACTTTATTTATTGGTATAGATTTATAAATTTCTTACGAAAACCTTAGTAAGCAGTTATCAATAACTAACTACATTTACAAATGTCTTACGAAATACTAATGTGCAAATATTAACTTTATACTGTATATCTCTTACTCAGCAAAACGTACCGGTGGCTTGACAATACGGCCACTATGTGTAACACGATAATGAACTGAGCGATTTTTATCGCTGTTCTGTGAAGTTACAATTGGTTTCTTCGTAAATTTAACTACCGAAGATCCGAACGAACTGACTGATTCGAAAAGACCGAGAACTAAAAAGAAAAGCTCATCGCATAGATCTCTAAACGACATCGATGTTTTTAGGACGATGTTTTTTGTACAAAAATGTATCTATACATTCTTGGGTCGATATTTGCATCCCTAAGCGTAAGACGACCCCCTACTAGGTGGCCTGATGCCATTTTCAAAGTCGCAGGGAACCGTTGGATGCAAGTGGCGCAGGACCATTCTGAGTGGCATTCTCGTGGGGAGGCCTATGTCCACCATAGCATAATAAATTTCAAATCCCATCATTTCAACCTATATAAGTCCCGCTGTTAAGACTTTGATCTCCTCTACAATAAGAGGGAAATTGACCTACTATACCACGCTGGTCTGACGTATTGATATAGGGTTTTATATCGAGTTATCCTTCACTTGCATCAATGTTACCTGCATATCATTCTTAGTGGTATTTTACGTTTCCGGCAAATATATTACTATATTTTGGGATGTTAAATATACTTTTAAATAAATAAAATATTCAAATTATTGTTATAAGCACTACGCCATTTGTGCATTAATCACATCTTCTATGGAATTTCAAATTACACTTGAACGTATTACATTAGGCAATGTAGCATAAAAATGTTATATTAGATAAAAAAATAAAATCATATACGGGCAACTACAATCCATTAAATATATCATATTGGAAAACGAGTTCACTCACAAAATTTATCCTCAGCAACAAATCATATATGAAAATATATTACGTAGGTATATTGAATTCAATTTACTAAACAGATTCATACATCACAATGTAAGTTATTCGCAAATCATCTTCAGTTATTTTAATATTTCAAAGAGTTAAGAATACATGTGTGATTCTGTGTTGTGACGGAGTAAGAATACAATTACACCAGACCCTGGTCAAGAGAGATGGTGGTGAATTGTATTCTTACTTCGTCACCACACGGAGAATGATGATGGATTATCTACAACAGAAAACGGAGTCAAAATACTAATGACCAGCCACGTGATATACATACATACATATACTTACGCTTCTTTCCCATAGGGGTAGGCAGAGACCAGTGTGCCTACTCTTGAATCTCGATTCCAATCCTATATCCAATTGCAGCTCGAATTTGAGCAAATTTGGTACTCTTGAAAGCGACACTAGCGCTCGATTGGAATACAACTCGGTGGCATATTTTTGAACTAAGTGAATTCGACTCTCGTCGATTAAATCAAATATTTGCTACTCCCGACGTGATTTTGACGTAGTTTAAAATCGTTAATGTTGCACAATTTCAAGAAAGCGTCTTTGTGGTGATAGAGTTCGATAAAGAAAATACGACACATTTGGTGAAAATAACAACGGCAAACACGAAGAATTCAATCTCGATTTTGTTCAGGAGTACCAAATATAAGTTTGGTGAGATTGGAATTGAATCGGATTCGAAGTTAGAATTGATTTCAAGAGTAGGCCCACTGTTCCTTCCACTTGCTACGATCTTGACACACCACTTTCGCCTCCTCCTTCGTTACGTGATATACACATGAACAAAGATATAGAGATAGATAATGCATGTGAAATCTTAGAAACGTCTATACTACCTTGAAACTTTATCCCCAAGTCCCTGACCAAAAACAACTAAAGTCTAAAACTTTCGTCCTTGTTCTTAGCTTGTTTTTCCCCAACGGGTTATTAAAGGGCACGAAAAGGTTACTTAGATAATGGAGTAGTTATTTTGGCTCCTATTCATAAGAAGACTATTGTATTACGCGCCATTTGCAGCCATAAAAATGTGTAAATAATGTTGTTTAATTTGTAAAATCCTACTAATATTATAAACGCGAGAGTTTGTGAGCTTAGAGTGTATGTGAGGATGTTTTTTGCTCTTTCACGCAAAAACAAAAGAACGGATTTTGATGAAACTTCACAATAATATAGCTTACATATTAGGATAACATATAGGCTATAATTTATCCCGATATTCCCATAGGAAGAGGAACTATGCGAGTAAAACAGCAGGGCGCTGCTAGTATTAAATAAAGGCATTATAAATGTGAATCGAATAAATATAATATAATATAATATAATATAATATAATATAATATAATATAATATAATATAATATAATATAATATAATATAATATGCCCTCCAAAGCCCAACCATACGTCCGGGTCGACCACCAGACCCAAGTGGAGGGCGGACACGTGATAATATAAATTACTGGCACGGCTAACATGGCAATGGCAACCCAAAGAGAATGGAGACTGATAATAATGAAACACGTATAGGACCGCTTCCTCGGGGCTATCGCTTGGGCACGTCTGGAGCTGACGCTGGACGTGGCAGCATGCGAACCGTCAGCGGCTCTCTGCTGAACAGGCGGGCGGGAGTCGGGAGAACCGAAGATGTTACAGCCGACCAACGGGGCGGGGAGGGGGCGGACGATGCTTTGCAGAGTAGGGCTTCGCCCACAGACTCTGTCGGCTCGTCTGCATCGACCACGATAGGCAATGAAGATAGACGAAGAAAGTGGTCAAACAAGGAGACGGAGGAGTTACTTTACTGTTATTTTAAAGCCCGCATGGCGGGACCCGGTTACATTAGGAAATTATACACACTATTTAAAGACAGAAATCCAAACAACCCCAAAGTTCGTAAATTCGATGGAAATAAGCTATCCAACCAGGCACGCAGGATTATCAAACAAAATGTTATTTCACAAGAGATACAAGACCGAATAAAACGACAAGCAGAAGGTACACTTACACTAGCACCAACAAGCACAGTTTACGCCTCTAATGACAATGAACACTCAGACACATCACCAATCATACACGCAATCACAACTAGTAAAAGTTACGCCTCTAATGACAATGAACACACAGACACATCACCAAACATACACGCAATCACAACAAGCACAAACACGCAACAAACACATAATTCAGCTGAGCAAGCAGCTACAATAGACGAACTTACTAGTAATATAGAAGTTAACGAAGATCAGGACCCTTTAATTATACAATTCTTACAAATTTTAGCAGAAACCAAAGAAACTACTCTAGCCGATCGATTATTCCTACCAAAAGCAAAAATAAACAAACAATTCATAGACAACTTACACACTATTAACAAATACATACCTAACCTATTAATAACTAACAACGACCTTATATCCATAAACCATATAATATACGCAACTGCTAAAACACTAATAATTAACAACAATCAAACACCATTCATGCCCAAAAATACAATAAAACCTAAAACCAATCCACCCTGGAAGAAACGTATAGCTAATAAAATAGAAAAACTTAGAAAAGAGTTAGGACAATTAATAGAAGTTAAAAGAGGAATAACAACACGCAGAATGATAAATATAAAGAACAAATTATACGAAAAATACAATATTAAAAATGAAAACGACCACAATAACACAGCCGAAACCATCAAACAAAAAATAAAAGCATTAGCCGCTAGAATCAAACGATATGAAGAAATGAGCGGCAGGAAAGAACACAATCAGTTATTTGCCGAAAATGAACATAAATTATATAGAAGCTTAGGAAACAATAATAACACAGATATCAAACTACCGACTAAGGAAGGAATAGAAGAATTTTGGACGTCAATACTATCAAAACCTATAAAGTACAACACACAAGCTAATTGGATAAAAGAAGTAGAAGAATCAACTAATACAATAGATACAACAAACATAGAAGAAATTACAATAGAACAAGTAAAAACTGCCGTAAGGAAGCTACTGAACTGGAAAACCCCGGGTGTAGACAAAATACAAAATTATTACCTAAAATACCTCACTAGCACACACAAATATCTATCTCTGTTATTCACCAAAATAATCACAGGACAAGAAACACTCGAAGAATGGTTTACCACTGGCCAGGTTATATTGATACCAAAAAATAGCAACACAGAAGAACCAAAAAATTGGAGACCAATAGCATGTTTACCTAGTATATACAAATTATTAACGTCAGCTTTAGCAGATATACTGTACAACCACTGCGATTCAAATAATATAATGGCAATAGAACAAAGAGGATGCCGACGCGGAGCTAGAGGGTGCAAAGATCATTTGATGGTAAATAAGGCAATACTGGAGGACGCACATCAAGCCCAAAAGAATCTGAGTATGGCGTGGATTGACTATCAGAAAGCTTTTGATACCGTTTCCCATGAATGGCTACTCAAAGTACTTGATATCTATAAATGTCCACCTGTGATCAAAAGCTTTCTGAAGTGGTCAATGCCAGCATGGAAGGTGATAATGACAGCTCGGGGCTCTCATGAGTCGATAACTACTGAACCGATTTATATTAAGCGCGGCATCTTCCAAGGCGACTCCCTCTCACCATTACTGTTTTGTTTAGCAATAAATCCTATTTCTTTTATACTTAATAAATACGAATTGAAAGGATACAAACTCAAGGATAGTTTCTGGATAAATCATTTAGTTTATATGGATGACCTCAAAATTTACGCAAATAATAAAAGTAATCTTAAAGTTTTGTTAGACAGTGTAGAGATATTTACTAGCGACATAGGGATGCGGTTTGGATTGGATAAATGTAACGTAATTCACATTAGGGCAGGTCACAGAAGTGCTGTAACTGGGGAAGGACATATTCTATTAAGCCAGGAGAAATTTAAGGAACTTGAAGTAGGAAATAGTTACAAATATTTGGGAATACACGAATCAGGAAAAATAGAACACAGCAAAATTAGAGAGCAAATAACTAAAGAATACATTAAAAGAGTTAAAAAACTAATACAAACACACCTCAACGCCCGCAATATTATAAAAGGAATAAACACATATGCAATACCAGTATTACTCTACTCATTTGGAATTATAAACTACAAAATCACCGATTTAAAGAAAATAGATACGAAAACCAGAAAACTACTAGCAATTAAAAAAGCACACCAACAGAAAGCAGAAGTCGAAAGACTATACCTGCCGATAGCACAAGGCGGAAGGGGCTTGATAAACATAGAATATATGTACAAAACACAAATAGTTAAATATAAACAATATTTGAAGACGGAATTCGATGACATGATCAAGGCAATAGTACAACATGACATTAATAGGGATAAATATTCAATTATAAAGGAAGCACGAGAAATAGAACAAGAATTACACTTACCACAAGACAATTTACATACAGACACAGAGATAAAACAGGCAATAGTTAAAACACAAAACACATCATGGCGAGCTAAGCAGTTGCACGGACAATTTCCTAAAAAAGTATTAGATCAGGCCAACATAAACACAGAACTCTCTTTCAAATGGATCAATAAACAACACATATCACCGGGAATAGTTTCTGCAGTATTTGCAATACAAGATCAGGCAGTGATGACATCACAACACCAGCGGGACATACTAAGAACAGCAGTGGATGGAAAGTGCAGACTTTGTCGCGTAAAAGACGAAACAGCCCAACATATCATCTCCGGGTGCGAAAAATTGGCAGGCACTTATTATGTCAAAAGGCATAATAATCTTGTACAATACGTCTACTGGTGTCTCGCAAAAAAGCACAAAATAGAAGTTTCACCCTTATGGTGGAAAGAAACCATGATTCAGCCCCAAGTAAAAGAAAACGACACAACCAAAATCATGTGGGAAACACCCGTACAGACTGACATTACCGTGACACACAATAGACCAGACTTAATTTACATTGATAAAATAAATAATAAAACATTTTTAATTGATATATCGGTACCGTCAGACTACAACATCGGAGCTAAAGAGATAGAAAAATTAAGTAAATATCACCTTTTGAAAACAGAAATCAGTCGTCTGTGGAACACACAAACGGCTGTTATCCCAATAGTCGTAGGAGCAACAGGAGTAGTAGCAAAAAGCATAAATACATATTTAGAAAAATTAAACACCACAATAGATATAACCATACTTCAAAAACAGGCAGCCATACACTCAACAACCATAATTAGTAAAGTCTTAGGAGATACAGTGTTTGTAAATAACGCAAATACACAAGAAGAACCCGCACAGAATGAACAACAAACACTAAACACCCAACATTCAGAAAATACGCAGTTAACAGCAGACACCCAGGATACAAACACAACACCTGACATACCAGAAACAGTTAGTGGAGGAAGGGGCAGACGAGGCAATCAGACAGCTCACACACAGAACACAGCAAATACACAAATTTCGCATACAACACAAGAAGAAAGTCACACACACAGAACAGACACGCAACAAACAACGCATCCAAACACACGACAGGGCAGGACAAGAGGAAGAGGCCGCAGAGCCACACCAACAACACGCACACAACACACAAGAAATAGAGTGGGGATATAGATATCTCTTTTCCCGTAGGCAACGGGACGGGGTATTTATAAAAATCCGACAACAGTCGAGTGAAAATTTCAATTAATTAATATAATATAATATAATATAATATAATATAATATAATATGCCCTCCAAAGCCCAACCATACGTCCGGGTCGACCACCAGACCCAAGTGGAGGGCGGACACGTGATAATATAAATTACTGGCACGGCTAACATGGCAATGGCAACCCAAAGAGAATGGAGACTGATAATAATGAAACACGTATAGGACCGCTTCCTCGGGGCTATCGCTTGGGCACGTCTGGAGCTGACGCTGGACGTGGCAGCATGCGAACCGTCAGCGGCTCTCTGCTGAACAGGCGGGCGGGAGTCGAGAGAACCGAAGATGTTACAGCCGACCAACGGGGCGGGGAGGGGGCGGACGATGCTTTGCAGAGTAGGGCTTCGCCCACAGACTCTGTCGGCTCGTCTGCATCGACCACGATAGGCAATGAAGATAGACGAAGAAAGTGGTCAAACAAGGAGACGGAGGAGTTACTTTACTGTTATTTTAAAGCCCGCATGGCGGGACCCGGTTACATTAGGAAATTATACACACTATTTAAAGACAGAAATCCAAACAACCCCAAAGTTCGTAAATTCGATGGAAATAAGCTATCCAACCAGGCACGCAGGATTATCAAACAAAATGTTATTTCACAAGAGATACAAGACCGAATAAAACGACAAGCAGAAGGTACACTTACACTAGCACCAACAAGCACAGTTTACGCCTCTAATGACAATGAACACTCAGACACATCACCAATCATACACGCAATCACAACTAGTAAAAGTTACGCCTCTAATGACAATGAACACACAGACACATCACCAAACATACACGCAATCACAACAAGCACAAACACGCAACAAACACATAATTCAGCTGAGCAAGCAGCTACAATAGACGAACTTACTAGTAATATAGAAGTTAACGAAGATCAGGACCCTTTAATTATACAATTCTTACAAATTTTAGCAGAAACCAAAGAAACTACTCTAGCCGATCGATTATTCCTACCAAAAGCAAAAATAAACAAACAATTCATAGACAACTTACACACTATTAACAAATACATACCTAACCTATTAATAACTAACAACGACCTTATATCCATAAACCATATAATATACGCAACTGCTAAAACACTAATAATTAACAACAATCAAACACCATTCATGCCCAAAAATACAATAAAACCTAAAACCAATCCACCCTGGAAGAAACGTATAGCTAATAAAATAGAAAAACTTAGAAAAGAGTTAGGACAATTAATAGAAGTTAAAAGAGGAATAACAACACGCAGAATGATAAATATAAAGAACAAATTATACGAAAAATACAATATTAAAAATGAAAACGACCACAATAACACAGCCGAAACCATCAAACAAAAAATAAAAGCATTAGCCGCTAGAATCAAACGATATGAAGAAATGAGCGGCAGGAAAGAACACAATCAGTTATTTGCCGAAAATGAACATAAATTATATAGAAGCTTAGGAAACAATAATAACACAGATATCAAACTACCGACTAAGGAAGGAATAGAAGAATTTTGGACGTCAATACTATCAAAACCTATAAAGTACAACACACAAGCTAATTGGATAAAAGAAGTAGAAGAATCAACTAATACAATAGATACAACAAACATAGAAGAAATTACAATAGAACAAGTAAAAACTGCCGTAAGGAAGCTACTGAACTGGAAAACCCCGGGTGTAGACAAAATACAAAATTATTACCTAAAATACCTCACTAGCACACACAAATATCTATCTCTGTTATTCACCAAAATAATCACAGGACAAGAAACACTCGAAGAATGGTTTACCACTGGCCAGGTTATATTGATACCAAAAAATAGCAACACAGAAGAACCAAAAAATTGGAGACCAATAGCATGTTTACCTAGTATATACAAATTATTAACGTCAGCTTTAGCAGATATACTGTACAACCACTGCGATTCAAATAATATAATGGCAATAGAACAAAGAGGATGCCGACGCGGAGCTAGAGGGTGCAAAGATCATTTGATGGTAAATAAGGCAATACTGGAGGACGCACATCAAGCCCAAAAGAATCTGAGTATGGCGTGGATTGACTATCAGAAAGCTTTTGATACCGTTTCCCATGAATGGCTACTCAAAGTACTTGATATCTATAAATGTCCACCTGTGATCAAAAGCTTTCTGAAGTGGTCAATGCCAGCATGGAAGGTGATAATGACAGCTCGGGGCTCTCATGAGTCGATAACTACTGAACCGATTTATATTAAGCGCGGCATCTTCCAAGGCGACTCCCTCTCACCATTACTGTTTTGTTTAGCAATAAATCCTATTTCTTTTATACTTAATAAATACGAATTGAAAGGATACAAACTCAAGGATAGTTTCTGGATAAATCATTTAGTTTATATGGATGACCTCAAAATTTACGCAAATAATAAAAGTAATCTTAAAGTTTTGTTAGACAGTGTAGAGATATTTACTAGCGACATAGGGATGCGGTTTGGATTGGATAAATGTAACGTAATTCACATTAGGGCAGGTCACAGAAGTGCTGTAACTGGGGAAGGACATATTCTATTAAGCCAGGAGAAATTTAAGGAACTTGAAGTAGGAAATAGTTACAAATATTTGGGAATACACGAATCAGGAAAAATAGAACACAGCAAAATTAGAGAGCAAATAACTAAAGAATACATTAAAAGAGTTAAAAAACTAATACAAACACACCTCAACGCCCGCAATATTATAAAAGGAATAAACACATATGCAATACCAGTATTACTCTACTCATTTGGAATTATAAACTACAAAATCACCGATTTAAAGAAAATAGATACGAAAACCAGAAAACTACTAGCAATTAAAAAAGCACACCAACAGAAAGCAGAAGTCGAAAGACTATACCTGCCGATAGCACAAGGCGGAAGGGGCTTGATAAACATAGAATATATGTACAAAACACAAATAGTTAAATATAAACAATATTTGAAGACGGAATTCGATGACATGATCAAGGCAATAGTACAACATGACATTAATAGGGATAAATATTCAATTATAAAGGAAGCACGAGAAATAGAACAAGAATTACACTTACCACAAGACAATTTACATACAGACACAGAGATAAAACAGGCAATAGTTAAAACACAAAACACATCATGGCGAGCTAAGCAGTTGCACGGACAATTTCCTAAAAAAGTATTAGATCAGGCCAACATAAACACAGAACTCTCTTTCAAATGGATCAATAAACAACACATATCACCGGGAATAGTTTCTGCAGTATTTGCAATACAAGATCAGGCAGTGATGACATCACAACACGAGCGGGACATACTAAGAACAGCAGTGGATGGAAAGTGCAGACTTTGTCGCGTAAAAGACGAAACAGCCCAACATATCATCTCCGGGTGCGAAAAATTGGCAGGCACTTATTATGTCAAAAGGCATAATAATCTTGTACAATACGTCTACTGGTGTCTCGCAAAAAAGCACAAAATAGAAGTTTCACCCTTATGGTGGAAAGAAACCATGATTCAGCCCCAAGTAAAAGAAAACGACACAACCAAAATCATGTGGGAAACACCCGTACAGACTGACATTACCGTGACACACAATAGACCAGACTTAATTTACATTGATAAAATAAATAATAAAACATTTTTAATTGATATATCGGTACCGTCAGACTACAACATCGGAGCTAAAGAGATAGAAAAATTAAGTAAATATCACCTTTTGAAAACAGAAATCAGTCGTCTGTGGAACACACAAACGGCTGTTATCCCAATAGTCGTAGGAGCAACAGGAGTAGTAGCAAAAAGCATAAATACATATTTAGAAAAATTAAACACCACAATAGATATAACCATACTTCAAAAACAGGCAGCCATACACTCAACAACCATAATTAGTAAAGTCTTAGGAGATACAGTGTTTGTAAATAACGCAAATACACAAGAAGAACCCGCACAGAATGAACAACAAACACTAAACACCCAACATTCAGAAAATACGCAGTTAACAGCAGACACCCAGGATACAAACACAACACCTGACATACCAGAAACAGTTAGTGGAGGAAGGGGCAGACGAGGCAATCAGACAGCTCACACACAGAACACAGCAAATACACAAATTTCGCATACAACACAAGAAGAAAGTCACACACACAGAACAGACACGCAACAAACAACGCATCCAAACACACGACAGGGCAGGACAAGAGGAAGAGGCCGCAGAGCCACACCAACAACACGCACACAACACACAAGAAATAGAGTGGGGATATAGATATCTCTTTTCCCGTAGGCAACGGGACGGGGTATTTATAAAAATCCGACAACAGTCGAGTGAAAATTTCAATTAATTAATATAATATAATATAATATGCCCTCCAAAGACCAACCATACGTCCGGGTCGACCACCAGACCCAAGTGGAGGGCGGACACGTGATAATATAAATTACTGGCACGGCTAACATGGCAATGGCAACCCAAAGAGAATGGAGACTGATAATAATGAAACACGTATAGGACCGCTTCCTCGGGGCTATCGCTTGGGCACGTCTGGAGCTGACGCTGGACGTGGCAGCATGCGAACCGTCAGCGGCTCTCTGCTGAACAGGCGGGCGGGAGTCGGGAGAACCGAAGATGTTACAGCCGACCAACGGGGCGGGGAGGGGGCGGACGATGCTTTGCAGAGTAGGGCTTCGCCCACAGACTCTGTCGGCTCGTCTGCATCGACCACGATAGGCAATGAAGATAGACGAAGAAAGTGGTCAAACAAGGAGACGGAGGAGTTACTTTACTGTTATTTTAAAGCCCGCATGGCGGGACCCGGTTACATTAGGAAATTATACACACTATTTAAAGACAGAAATCCAAACAACCCCAAAGTTCGTAAATTCGATGGAAATAAGCTATCCAACCAGGCACGCAGGATTATCAAACAAAATGTTATTTCACAAGAGATACAAGACCGAATAAAACGACAAGCAGAAGGTACACTTACACTAGCACCAACAAACACAGTTTACGCCTCTAATGACAACGAACACTCAGACACATCACTAAACATACACGCAGTCACAACAAGCACAAGTTGCGCCTCTAATGACAATGAACACACAGACACATCACCAAACGTACACGCAATCACAACAAGCACAAACACGCAACAAACACATAATTCAGCTGAGCAAGCAGCTACAATAGACGAACTTACTAGTAATATAGAGGTTAACGAAGACCAGGACCCATTAATTTTACAATTCTTACAAATTTTAGCAGAAACCAAAGAAACTACTCTAGCCGATCGATTATTTCTACCAAAAGCAAAAATAAACAAACAATTCATAGACAACTTACACACTATTAACAAATACATACCTAACCTATTAATAACTAACACCGACCTTATATCCATAAACCATATAATATACGCAACTGCTAAAACACTAATAATTAACAACAATCAAACACCTTTCATGCCCAAAAATACAATAAAACCTAAAACCGATCCACCCTGGAAGAAACGTATAGCTAATAAAATAGAAAAACTTAGAAAAGAGTTAGGACAGTTAATAGAAGTTAAAAGAGGAATAACAACACGCAGAATGATAAATATAAAGAACAAATTATACGAAAAATACAATATTAAAAATGAAAACGACCACAATAACACAGCCGAAACCATCAAACAAAAAATAAAAGCATTAGCCGCTAGAATAAAACGATATGAAGAAATGAGCGGCAGGAAAGAACACAATCAGTTATTTGCCGAAAATGAACATAAATTATATAGAAGCTTAGGAAACAATAATAACACAGATATCAAACTACCGACTAAGGAAGGAATAGAAGAATTTTGGACGTCAATACTATCAAAACCTACAAAGTACAACACACAAGCTAATTGGATAAAAGAAGTAGAAGAATCAACTAATACAATAGATACAACAAACATAGAAGAAATTACAATAGAACAAGTAAAAACTGCCGTAAGGAAGCTACTGAACTGGAAAACCCCGGGTGTAGACAAAATACAAAATTATTACCTAAAATACCTCACTAGCACACACAAATATCTATCTCTGTTATTCACCAAAATAATCACAGGACAAGAAACACTCGAAGAATGGTTTACCACTGGCCAGGTTATATTGATACCAAAAAATAGCAACACAGAAGAACCAAAAAATTGGAGACCAATAGCATGTTTACCTAGTATATACAAATTATTAACGTCAGTTTTAGCAGATATACTGTACAGTCATTGCGATTCGAATAATATAATGGCAATAGAACAAAGGGGATGCCGACGCGGAGCTAGAGGGTGCAAAGATCATTTGATGGTAAATAAGGCAATACTGGAGGACGCACATCAAGCCCAAAAGAATCTGAGTATGGCGTGGATTGACTATCAGAAAGCTTTTGATACCGTTTCCCATGAATGGCTACTCAAAGTACTTGATATCTATAAATGTCCACCTGTGATCAAAAGCTTTCTGAAGTGGTCAATGCCAGCATGGAAGGTGATAATGACAGCTCGGGGCTCTCATGAGTCGATAACTACTGAACCGATTTATATTAAGCGCGGCATCTTCCAAGGCGACTCCCTCTCACCATTACTGTTTTGTTTAGCAATAAATCCTATTTCTTTTATACTTAATAAATACGAATTGAAAGGATACAAACTCAAGGATAGTTTCTGGATAAATCATTTAGTTTATATGGATGACCTCAAAATTTACGCAAATAATAAAAGTAATCTTAAAGTTTTGTTAGACAGTGTAGAGATATTTACTAGCGACATAGGGATGCGATTTGGATTGGATAAATGTAACGTAATTCACATTAGGGCAGGTCACAGAAGTACTGTAACTGGGGAAGGACATATTCTATTAAGCCAGGAGAAATTTAAGGAACTTGAAGTAGGAAATAGCTACAAATATTTGGGAATACACGAATCAGGAAAAATAGAACACAGCAAAATTAGAGAGCAAATAACTAAAGAATACATTAAAAGAGTTAAAAAACTAATACAAACACACCTCAACGCCCGCAATATTATAAAAGGAATAAACACATATGCAATACCAGTATTACTCTACTCATTTGGAATTATAAACTACAAAATCACCGATTTAAAGAAAATAGATACGAAAACCAGAAAACTACTAGCAATTAAAAAAGCACACCAACAGAAAGCAGAAGTCGAAAGACTATACCTGCCGATAGCACAAGGCGGAAGGGGCTTGATAAACATAGAATATATGTACAAAACACAAATAGTTAAATATAAACAATATTTGAAGACGGAATTCGATGACATGATCAAGGCAATAGTACAACATGACATTAATAGGGATAAATATTCAATTATAAAGGAAGCACGAGAAATAGAACAAGAATTACACTTACCACAAGACAATTTACATACAGACACAGAGATAAAACAGGCAATAGTTAAAACACAAAACACATCATGGCGAGCTAAGCAGTTGCACGGACAATTTCCTAAAAAAGTATTAGATCAGGCCAACATAAACACAGAACTCTCTTTCAAATGGATCAATAAACAACACATATCACCGGGAATAGTTTCTGCAGTATTTGCAATACAAGATCAGGCAGTGATGACATTACAACACCAGCGGGACATACTAAGAACAGCAGTGGATGGAAAGTGCAGACTTTGTCGCGTAAAAGACGAAACAGCCCAACATATCATCTCCGGATGCGAAAAATTGGCAGGCACTTATTATGTCAAAAGGCATAATAATCTTGTACAATACGTCTACTGGTGTCTCGCAAAAAAGCACAAAATAGAAGTTTCACCCTTATGGTGGAAAGAAACCATGATTCAGCCCCAAGTAAAAGAAAACGACACAACCAAAATCATGTGGGAAACACCTGTACAGACTGACATTACCGTGACACACAATAGACCAGACTTAATTTACATTGATAAAATAAATAATAAAACATTTTTAATCGATATATCGGTACCGTCAGACTACAACATCGGAGCTAAAGAGATAGAAAAATTAAGTAAATATCACCTTTTGAAAACAGAAATCAGTCGTCTGTGGAACACACAAACGGCTGTTATCCCAATAGTCGTAGGAGCAACAGGAGTAGTAGCAAAAAGCATAAATGCATATTTAGAAAAATTAAACACCACAATAGATATAACCATACTTCAAAAACAGGCAGCCATACACTCGACAACCATAATTATTAAAGTCTTAGGAGATACAGTGTTTGTAAATAACGCAAACACACAAGAAGAACCCGCACAGAATGAACAACAAACACTAAACACCCAACATTCAGAAAATACGCAGTTAACAGCAAACACCCAGGATACAAACACAACACCTGACATACCAGAAACAGTTAGTGGAGAAAGAGGCAGAAGAGGCAATCAGAAAGCTCACACACAGAACACAGCAAATACACAAATTACGCATACAACACAAGAAGAAAGCCACACACACAGAACAGACACGCAACAAACAACGCATCCAAACACACGACAGGGCAGGACAAGAGGAAGAGGCCGCAGAGCCACACCAACAACACGCACACAACACACAAGAAATAGAGTGGGGATATAGATATCTCTTTTCCCGTAGGCAACGGGACGGGGTATTTATAAAAATCCGACAAAAGTCGAGTGAAAATTTCAACTAATATAATATAATATAATATGCCCTCCAAAGCCCAACCATACGTCCGGGTCGACCACCAGACCCAAGTGGAGGGCGGACACGTGATAATATAAATTACTGGCACGGCTAACATGGCAATGGCAACCCAAAGAGAATGGAGACTGATAATAATGAAACACGTATAGGACCGCTTCCTCGGGGCTATCGCTTGGGCACGTCTGGAGCTGACGCTGGACGTGGCAGCATGCGAACCGTCAGCGGCTCTCTGCTGAACAGGCGGGCGGGAGTCGGGAGAACCGAAGATGTTACAGCCGACCAACGGGGCGGGGAGGGGGCGGACGATGCTTTGCAGAGTAGGGCTTCGCCTACAGACTCTGTCGGCTCGTCTGCATCGACCACGATAGGCAATGAAGATAGACGAAGAAAGTGGTCAAACAAGGAGACGGAGGAGTTACTTTACTGTTATTTTAAAGCCCGCATGGCGGGACCCGGTTACATTAGGAAATTATACACACTATTTAAAGACAGAAATCCAAACAACCCCAAAGTTCGTAAATTCGATGGAAATAAGCTATCCAACCAGGCACGCAGGATTATCAAACAAAATGTTATTTCACAAGAGATACAAGACCGAATAAAACGACAAGCAGAAGGTACACTTACACTAGCACCAACAAGCACAGTTTACGCCTCTAATGACAATGAACACTCAGACACATCACCAATCATACACGCAATCACAACTAGTAAAAGTTACGCCTCTAATGACAATGAACACACAGACACATCACCAAACATACACGCAATCACAACAAGCGCAAACACGCAACAAACACATAATTCAGCTGAGCAAGCAGCTACAATAGACGAACTTACTAGTAATATAGAAGTTAACGAAGATCAGGACCCTTTAATTATACAATTCTTACAAATTTTAGCAGAAACCAAAGAAACTACTCTAGCCGATCGATTATTCCTACCAAAAGCAAAAATAAACAAACAATTCATAGACAACTTACACACTATTAACAAATACATACCTAACCTATTAATAACTAACAACGACCTTATATCCATAAACCATATAATATACGCAACTGCTAAAACACTAATAATTAACAACAATCAAACACCATTCATGCCCAAAAATACAATAAAACCTAAAACCAATCCACCCTGGAAGAAACGTATAGCTAATAAAATAGAAAAACTTAGAAAAGAGTTAGGACAATTAATAGAAGTTAAAAGAGGAATAACAACACGCAGAATGATAAATATAAAGAACAAATTATACGAAAAATACAATATTAAAAATGAAAACGACCACAATAACACAGCCGAAACCATCAAACAAAAAATAAAAGCATTAGCCGCTAGAATAAAACGATATGAAGAAATGAGCGGCAGGAAAGAACACAATCAGTTATTTGCCGAAAATTAACATAAATTATATAGAAGCTTAGGAAACAATAATAACACAGATATCAAACTACCGACTAAGGAAGGAATAGAAGAATTTTGGACGTCAATACTAGCAAAACCTACAAAGTACAACACACAAGCTAATTGGATAAAAGAAGTAGAAGAATCAACTAATACAATAGATACAACAAACATAGAAGAAATTACAATAGAACAAGTAAAAACTGCCGTAAGGAAGCTACTGAACTGGAAAACCCCGGGTGTAGACAAAATACAAAATTATTACCTAAAATACCTCACTAGCACACACAAATATCTATCTCTGTTATTCACCAAAATAATCACAGGACAAGAAACACTCGAAGAATGGTTTACCACTGGCCAGGTTATATTGATACCAAAAAATAGCAACACAGAAGAACCAAAAAATTGGAGACCAATAGCATGTTTACCTAGTATATACAAATTATTAACGTCAGTTTTAGCAGATATACTGTACAGCCACTGCGATTCGAATAATATAATGGCAATAGAACAAAGAGGATGCCGACGCGGAGCTAGAGGGTGCAAAGATCATTTGATGGTAAATAAGACAATACTGGAGGACGCACATCAAGCCCAAAAGAATCTGAGTATGGCGTGGATTGACTATCAGAAAGCTTTTGATACCGTTTCCCATGAATGGCTACTCAAAGTACTTGATATCTATAAATGTCCACCTGTGATCAAAAGCTTTCTGAAGTGGTCAATGCCAGCATGGAAGGTGATAATGACAGCTCGGGGCTCTCATGAGTCGATAACTACTGAACCGATTTATATTAAGCGCGGCATCTTCCAAGGCGACTCCCTCTCACCATTACTGTTTTGTTTAGCAATAAATCCTATTTCTTTTATACTTAATAAATACGAATTGAAAGGATACAAACTCAAGGATAGTTTCTGGATAAATCATTTAGTTTATATGGATGACCTCAAAATTTACGCAAATAATAAAAGTAATCTTAAAGTTTTGTTAGACAGTGTAGAGATATTTACTAGCGACATAGGGATGCGGTTTGGATTGGATAAATGTAACGTAATTCACATTAGGGCAGGTCACAGAAGTACTGTAACTGGGGAAGGACATATTCTATTAAGCCAGGAGAAATTTAAGGAACTTGAAGTAGGAAATAGTTACAAATATTTGGGAATACACGAATCAGGAAAAATAGAACACAGCAAAATTAGAGAGCAAATAACTAAAGAATACATTAAAAGAGTTAAAACACTAATACAAACACACCTCAACGCCCGCAATATTATAAAAGGAATAAACACATATGCAATACCAGTATTACTCTACTCATTTGGAATTATAAACTACAAAATCACCGATTTAAAGAAAATAGATACGAAAACCAGAAAACTACTAGCAATTAAAAAAGCACACCAACAGAAAGCAGAAGTCGAAAGACTATACCTGCCGATAGCACAAGGCGGAAGGGGCTTGATAAACATAGAATATATGTACAAAACACAAATAGTTAAATATAAACAATATTTGAAGACGGAATTCGATGACATGATCAAGGCAATAGTACAACATGACATTAATAGGGATAAATATTCAATTATAAAGGAAGCACGAGAAATAGAACAAGAATTACACTTACCACAAGACAATTTACATACAGACACAGAGATAAAACAGGCAATAGTTAAAACACAAAACACATCATGGCGAGCTAAGCAGTTGCACGGACAATTTCCTAAAAAAGTATTAGATCAGGCCAACATAAACACAGAACTCTCTTTCAAATGGATCAATAAACAACACATCACCGGGAATAGTTTCTGCAGTATTTGCAATACAAGATCAGGCAGTGATGACATTACAACACCAGCGGGACATACTAAGAACAGCAGTGGATGGAAAGTGCAGACTTTGTCGCGTAAAAGACGAAACAGCCCAACATATCATCTCCGGATGCGAAAAATTGGCAGGCACTTATTATGTCAAAAGGCATAATAATCTTGTACAATACGTCTACTGGTGTCTCGCAAAAAAGCACAAAATAGAAGTTTCACCCTTATGGTGGAAAGAAACCATGATTCAGCCCCAAGTAAAAGAAAACGACACAACCAAAATCATGTGGGAAACACCCGTACAGACTGACATTACCGTGACACACAATAGACCAGACTTAATTTACATTGATAAAATAAATAATAAAACATTTTTAATTGATATATCGGTACCGTCAGACTACAACATCGGAGCTAAAGAGATAGAAAAATTAAGTAAATATCACCTTTTGAAAACAGAAATCAGTCGTCTGTGGAACACACAAACGGCTGTTATCCCAATAGTCGTAGGAGCAACAGGAGTAGTAGCAAAAAGCATAAATACATATTTAGAAAAATTAAACACCACAATAGATATAACCATACTTCAAAAACAGGCAGCCATACACTCAACAACCATAATTAGTAAAGTCTTAGGAGATACAGTGTTTGTAAATATCGCAAATACACAAGAAGAACCCGCACAGAATGAACAACAAACACTAAACACCCAACATTCAGAAAATACGCAGTTAACAGCAGACACCCAGGATACAAACACAACACCTGACATACCAGAAACAGTTAGTGGAGGAAGGGGCAGACGAGGCAATCAGGCAGCTCACACACAGAACACAGCAAATACACAAATTACGCATACAACACAAGAAGAAAGCCACACACACAGAACAGACACGCAACAAACAACGCATCCAAACACACGACAGGGCAGGACAAGAGGAAGAGGCCGCAGAGCCACACCAACAACACGCACACAACACACAAGAAATAGAGTGGGGATATAGATATCTCTTTTCCCGTAGGCAACGGGACGGGGTATTTATAAAAATCCGACAACAGTCGAGTGAAAATTTCAACTAATATAATATGCCCTCCAAAGCCCAACCATACGTCCGGGTCGACCACCAGACCCAAGTGGAGGGCGGACACGTGATAATATAAATTACTGGCACGGCTAACATGGCAATGGCAACCCAAAGAGAATGGAGACTGATAATAATGAAACACGTATAGGACCGCTTCCTCGGGGCGATCGCTTGGGCACGTCTGGAGCTGACGCTGGACGTGGCAGCATGCGAACCGTCAGCGGCTCTCTGCTGAACAGGCGGGCGGGAGTCGGGAGAACCGAAGATGTTACAGCCGACCAACGGGGTGGGGAGGGGGCGGACGATGCTTTGCAGAGTAGGGCTTCGCCCACAGACTCTGTCGGCTCGTCTGCATCGACCACGATAGGCAATGAAGATAGACGAAGAAAGTGGTCAAACAAGGAGACGGAGGAGTTACTTTACTGTTATGTTAAAGCCCGCATGGCGGGACCCGGTTATATTAGGAAATTATACACACTATTTAAAGATAGAAATCCAAACAGCCCCAAAGTTCGTAAATTCGATGGAAATAAGTTATCCAACCAGGCACGCAGGATTATCAAACAAAATGTTATTTCACAAGAGATACAAGACCGAATAAAACGACAAGCAGAAGGTACACTTACACTAGCACCAACAAACACAGTTTACGCCTCTAATGACAACGAACACTCAGACACATCACTAAACATACACACAATCACAACAAGCACAAGTTACGCCTCTAATGACAATGAACACACAGACACATCACCAAACGTACACGCAATCACAACAAGCACAAACACGCAACAAACACATAATTCAGCTGAGCAAGCAGCTACAATAGACGAACTTACTAGTAATATAGAGGTTAACGAAGACCAGGACCCATTAATTTTACAATTCTTACAAATTTTAGCAGAAACCAAAGAAACTACTCTAGGCGATCGATTATTCCTACCAAAAGCAAAAATAAACAAACAATTCATAGACAACTTACACACTATTAACAAATACATACCTAATCTATTAATAACTAACACCGACCTTATATCCATAAACCATATAATATACGCAACTGCTAAAACACTAATAATTAACAACAATCAAACACCTTTCATGCCCAAAAATATAATAAAACCTAAAACCGATCCACCCTGGAAGAAACGTATAGCTAATAAAATAGAAAAACTTAGAAAAGAGTTAGGACAGCTAATAGAAGTTAAAAGAGGAATAACAACACGCAGAATGATAAATATAAAGAACAAATTATACGAAAAATACAATATTAAAAATGAAAACGACCACAATAACACAGCCGAAACCATCAAACAAAAAATAAAAGCATTAGCCGCTAGAATAAAACGATATGAAGAAATGAGCGGCAGGAAAGAACACAATCAGTTATTTGCCGAAAATGAACATAAATTATATAGAAGCTTAGGAAACAATAATAACACAGATATCAAACTACCGACTAAGGAAGGAATAGAAGAATCTTGGACGTCAATACTATCAAAACCTACAAAGTACAACACACAAGCTAATTGGATAAAAGAAGTAGAAGAATCAACTAATACAATAGATACAACAAACATAGAAGAAATTACAATAGAACAAGTAAAAACTGCCGTAAGGAAGCTACTGAACTGGAAGACCCCGGGTGTAGACAAAATACAAAATTATTACCTAAAATACCTCACTAGCACACACAAATATCTATCTCTGTTATTCACCAAAATAATCACAGGACAAGAAACACTCGAAGAATGGTTTACCACTGGCCAGGTTATATTGATACCAAAAAATAGCAACACAGAAGAACCAAAAAATTGGAGACCAATAGCATGTTTACCTAGTATATACAAATTATTAACGTCAGTTTTAGCAGATATACTGTATAGCCACTGCGATTCAAATAATATAATGGCAATAGAACAAAGAGGATGCCGACGCGGAGCTAGAGGGTGCAAAGATCATTTGATGGTAAATAAGGCAATACTGGAGGACGCACATCAAGCCCAAAAGAATCTGAGTATGGCGTGGATTGACTATCAGAAAGCTTTTGATACCGTTTCCCATGAATGGCTACTCAAAGTACTTGATATCTATAAATGTCCACCTGTGATCAAAAGCTTTCTGAAGTGGTCAATGCCAGCATGGAAGGTGATAATGACAGCTCGGGGCTCTCATGAGTCGATAACTACTGAACCGATTTATATTAAGCGCGGCATCTTCCAAGGCGACTCCCTCTCACCATTACTGTTTTGTTTAGCAATAAATCCTATTTCTTTTATACTTAATAAATACGAATTGAAAGGATACAAACTCAAGGATAGTTTCTGGATAAATCATTTAGTTTATATGGATGACCTCAAAATTTACGCAAATAATAAAAGTAATCTTAAAGTTTTGTTAGACAGTGTAGAGATATTTACTAGCGACATAGGGATGCGATTTGGATTGGATAAATGTAACGTAATTCACATTAGGGCAGGTCACAGAAGTACTGTAACTGGGGAAGGACATATTCTATTAAGCCAGGAGAAATTTAAGGAACTTGAAGTAGGAAATAGTTACAAATATTTGGGAATACACGAATCAGGAAAAATAGAACACAGCAAAATTAGAGAGCAAATAACTAAAGAATACATTAAAAGAGTTAAAAAACTAATACAAACACACCTCAACGCCCGCAATATTATAAAAGGAATAAACACATATGCAATACCAGTATTACTCTACTCATTTGGAATTATAAACTACAAAATCACCGATTTAAAGAAAATAGATACGAAAACCAGAAAACTACTAGCAATTAAAAAAGCACACCAACAGAAAGCAGAAGTCGAAAGACTATACCTGCCGATAGCACAAGGCGGAAGGGGCTTGATAAACATAGAATATATGTACAAAACACAAATAGTTAAATATAAACAATATTTGAAGACGGAATTCGATGACATGATCAAGGCAATAGTACAACATGACATTAATAGGGATAAATATTCAATTATAAAGGAAGCACGAGAAATAGAACAAGAATTACACTTACCACAAGACAATTTACATACAGACACAGAGATAAAACAGGCAATAGTTAAAACACAAAACACATCATGGCGAGCTAAGCAGTTGCACGGACAATTTCCTAAAAAAGTATTAGATCAGGCCAACATAAACACAGAACTCTCTTTCAAATGGATCAATAAACAACACATATCACCGGGAATAGTTTCTGCAGTATTTGCAATACAAGATCAGGCAGTGATGACATTACAACACCAGCGGGACATACTAAGAACAGCAGTGGATGGAAAGTGCAGACTTTGTCGCGTAAAAGACGAAACAGCCCAACATATCATCTCCGGATGCGAAAAATTGGCAGGCACTTATTATGTCAAAAGGCATAATAATCTTGTACAATACGTCTACTGGTGTCTCGCAAAAAAGCACAAAATAGAAGTTTCACCCTTATGGTGGAAAGAAACCATGATTCAGCCCCAAGTAAAAGAAAACGACACAACCAAAATCATGTGGGAAACACCCGTACAGACTGACATTACCGTGACACACAATAGACCAGACTTAATTTACATTGATAAAATAAATAATAAAACATTTTTAATTGATATATCGGTACCGTCAGACTACAACATCGGAGCTAAAGAGATAGAAAAATTAAGTAAATATCACCTTTTGAAAACAGAAATCAGTCGTCTGTGGAACACACAAACGGCTGTTATCCCAATAGTCGTAGGAGCAACAGGAGTAGTAGCAAAAAGCATAAATACATATTTAGAAAAATTAAACACCACAATAGATATAACCATACTTCAAAAACAGGCAGCCATACACTCAACAACCATAATTAGTAAAGTCTTAGGAGATACAGTGTTTGTAAATATCGCAAATACACAAGAAGAACCCGCACAGAATGAACAACAAACACTAAACACCCAACATTCAGAAAATACGCAGTTAACAGCAGACACCCAGGATACAAACACAACACCTGACATACCAGAAACAGTTAGTGGAGGAAGGGGCAGACGAGGCAATCAGGCAGCTCACACACAGAACACAGCAAATACACAAATTACGCATACAACACAAGAAGAAAGCCACACACACAGAACAGACACGCAACAAACAACGCATCCAAACACACGACAGGGCAGGACAAGAGGAAGAGGCCGCAGAGCCACACCAACAACACGCACACAACACACAAGAAATAGAGTGGGGATATAGATATCTCTTTTCCCGTAGGCAACGGGACGGGGTATTTATAAAAATCCGACAACAGTCGAGTGAAAATTTCAACTAATATAATATAATATAATATAATATAATATAATATAATATAATATAATATAATATCTATACCAATAAATAAAATTGGACTGTCTGTTTGTAATGTCAAAATAAAAGGCTTTTTTCATGTTTAAACGGTTATTTGCACTATACATATGCCTAAAATACACTTTATATTTTTTTTGTCTGTCTGTCTGTCTGTTTGTTCCGGATAATCTTCAAAACGGCTCGACCGATTTCAAAAATTCTTTCACCAATGGAAAGCTATAATATCAGGGAGTAACATAGGCTATATTTATCCCGGTATTCCCACGGGAACGGGAACTACGCAGGAAAGACGACTGAAACCGAAGCGAAGCGAGGGCGGGTTGCTAGTCTACAATATATCATCATCATCTTGCTCTTATCCCAATTACTTGGGGTCGACGCAATATGTCATCTGTTTTGACATATTGCAAAAAGTTTCGGCAATGAATTTTATGACCGGCCGCCTGCCTGACATCAACCCTCCTTGGGAATGTAATCGTTGACCCAAATGGTACCAGATGGAGTTGGTCCGGATCAATCTAGGGCTCTTAGTCGTCTTTTACGACACCCACGAGCAAAGCAAGGGTTGGTAGTATTCGAAGCCGCTACCACACAGCAGACACACAATATATACAATTCACAATTCTTGTGGATGTCGTAATGACGACTAAGGGATACAATACGCATATAACGTCTATGCAAGAGAAGAAAAACTCCAAATAAAATCCTATACCAACCTGTCTGACCAGCATTGTATAGATGTAATTATTAGAAATTTAATTGGTGACAGCGTTATAATTTTATTTGCCTTGTAAATTAACTCATACAATTTATAAATACATTTTCGTATTTCAACATAATTCCGAAAAGATGGCATTATTTTATAAAAATTGTTGTTAAACATTTTTCCAATGCTTGCTTGACCAACGTGATATTATTGGTGAATTTCCCTAGCATTATGAACTGAAGAGTCCAGCAGTGGGACGTATATGAGCTGTGATGATGATAATGATGATGATTAGTTATGACCCCACTATTGTTTTGACATTATAAACAAACTTTTTCATATTTTCCATTTATCTTACTAGCAATCTTGCTCTTGCTTCGCCCCAGTTTTAATCGCCTTGATCTCGCATTTTGTCCAATATATATTTTTTAATACCCGGGCTGGGCCAAACTTTGTAAGAGTTTTTTAAAAAGAAAAATAGCCTAAGTTGCTCCTTATATAGACATGTACATTGTAGTAATATATTATTAAAATAGACTCAGCCGTTTGGATGATTATCCGGAACAAACAGACAGTCAGACAAATTCATGAAGTGGTTTTTTTAGGAATCCATTCATCCATCAGCCTACAGACGTCCACTGCTGGACATAGGCCTCCCCACGAGAATGCCACTCGGAACGGTCCTGTGCCACTTGCATCCAACGGTTCCCTGCGACTTTGAGAATGTCGTCAGTCCATCTAGTGGGGAGTTGTCCCACGCTGCGCCGTCCGATTCGTGGTCGCCACTCAAGAACCTTTCTCCCCCAAAGGTTGTCGGTTCGACGAGCGATGTGGCCTGCCCATTGCCATTTCAACGTGTTAAATCTGCTGGCTATGTCGGTTACACCTGTTCTTCTAAGGATTGCCGTGTTCCGGATTTTATCACGTAGAGAAAAACCGAGCATAGCCCTCTCCATATCACGCTGAGCGACTTTGAGCTTTTTTATGAGGCCGAAATTTAAAGACCACGTTTCAGTGCCGTAAGTCATCGCTGGTAACACACACTGGTTATAAACCTTTGTTTTCTGACACTGCGGAATATTGGACGAGAAGATCCTCTTAAGTTTCCCTCTCCCTCCTTCTTAAGTTTTTAGGCATAGGTATCGTGTAAGTGGATATTTATGTACATGGTTATGTGAGCATGAAAAAGCCTACTATATGAACATTACAAACAGAGACTTAATTTTATTTATTCGTTAAGATATATACTTTGTATAGGTACTCAACTTTGTTGGAGTTTTATTATGAATAGATGTTAGCAGGCTTCTCAGTAACGAGCAGCTGTTCAAGACACTCATCTTAAAGGTAAACACAGCGTCATTTTACGAAACGTATTTTCTTACTAGTTATTTTCCACTCAAGTATTTTGTTCTGGATAAATATTTTCTACTTACGTAAAATATACTATCTGTTAGCGACTACGATGCGATACTAACAACACTTGTATTGCTCGTGGATGTCGTAAAATATGACTAAGAGCTTTACACAGACCCGGGCCATTTCCATCTGTAGGGTTGTTGCTAAAATATCGATATATCGATATAATTATTTAAAAATATCGATACATCGATATTATTATTTAATATCTATAAATATCTATACTAATATTTTTGGATAATATGCTGGATACCAATAAGCAAATATCGAGGGACGATATTTATTTTAATAAATTTATTTTATTTTTCTCATAAATTATTCATTTTACAACATCACTGTGAGCTTAATGTACTGTAAAATGGTGGCGTGCAATTGATGATAAATTATGACTTATTCCAATAACGTAGCTAAAAAAAAGGTTTTCACGGGCACTCCGCGATATGAACGAAGGTAAAAAGTGCTTATGGAGAAAAATATCGATATTTATTTTAGATATTGGAGTTCGATATATTGATATATTTTTAAATATCGACATATTTAAAAAATTATATTTTAAAAATATATATCAGCAGCCCTAATCTGATACTGTCTTGTCCACAATTGCATTGCCAAAGAGAGTTCACTCAAGCAGGATATCGGTCGTATTGCCAATAAATTTTACAATAGGTATTATGGAAGAAAATTATATATTGAAACCACCATAAGTGATTGGGATAAGAGCAAGGTAATAATGATGATACTACACATAGACACAATTTATTCATATACAAAATAAAACTATTTTTACATATACCACTGCTAGTCCTCACTAGGGATGCAAATATTGAAACCATAAAATCCATGTATAATACAAAAAACATCGATGTATCGAAACATCGATGATTTTTTTAGATCTATGGCCCTAATTCGTACAAACAATCCTAACTTTAATTTAAAATGCAAGCAATCTTTATTTTCTATACCAATATTATCTACTGAATAGGTAAGTCTTTAGAGCAAGAAAGGTGTAGAGTTGAGGTAATAAGATTACAGTTAAGACTATTTTTTTATTTAGTAAAGTTATTACAATCTGATGTTAACTGCAGCAAATTATTTAGAAACAGAGGAAATAAACTGTACGCAGGCTCTTCTAAAAGTACTATACATTTTAAATACATGGCAGGTAAAACATTGTATAAAATAACTTCGATACATCGATGTTTTACAATAAGAAACATCGATGACAAACGTCGAGGTTTTTTACTGAATCATCGATGTTTCAGAAACATCGATGTATCATTTGCATCCCTAGTCCTCACGTGACCGTAAATGGTGAAAAATTCTCAAAACGTCGAGCAAATAAAAGCGCGAAATAATCCATAAAAATAGTATTTATTTTACATGTGTAATACTCGGGGTAGACATCATAAATCATATTATATTCACGTTAATGCAACAAATAGTTACGACGAAGAACCTTCTAAAATTTATTTTTTTAATAACTTATTTGCAAACAAAAAATGATTAACATCACGTGAGACTTTTCTCACGTGGGAATTAAACTTATAAATAATCTAGCTTATTAAATACCTTGCCCGTGGGTGTCGTAAAAGACGACTAAGGGATTAAATATGCGTATGACATCTATGAAAGAGAAGGGATACTCGAAATAAAACCCTAAACCAACACGTCTGACTAGCGTGATATGCGATCAATCAAGATCAATTTCCCTCCAAGAGTAGGGGAAGCTCGAGCCCAGCAGTGGGACGTATATGAGTTGTGTTGAATGAATTAATTAATCATCATCATCATAGTTCATATACGTCTCATGTTTTTTTTTTTGGGTGTGGGTTGCGGTCGGCGCGCTCCTCGCACCACTCCGTCCGGGGCGACAGAGGGAAGTAAGCACGCACACCCGCAACCCACCCACGATGCACGTCGCCTTCGTCGTTAGGCCGACCACCGGAGCAGGGTTACTTGTCATCAGTGGTCGGCCCGACGGAATACCCCCATATTGGGGTACCCTCCCATCGACCGACGTCCCCCCCCCCCGGGGGAGGTCGTCGGTCTTTCCTCACGCGGTCGGCCTCTCAGCGAGTGACGGACTAATTCCCCGGTCACGTCACCCGCGGCCTCCGCTAGGGATATACGTCTCATGCTGGGCCCAAACCTCTTCTGCAATAGGAGGACAATTGGCTTACTATATGCTAGTCAGACAGTCGGGTTGTGTTTGGAGCTTTCCTTCTCTTGCATAGATATTATATGCTTACTATATCTCTTAGTCGTCTTTTACGACATCCACGGGTAAGATAGGAAGTGTATTCTTACTCTCTCACCACACACATTTTTTTATTTTTTTTTTATTGCCAACGGTGGCAAACGAGCAAGCAGCACACCTGATGGTAAGTTATTGTGCCGCACATGGACCATGACACATGACTGTTTAATGCTAAATCTGTGTCGTGTAGCGGCAGAATACCTACTACCAACTTTTACATTGCTCGAAGGTGTCCTAAAAGACGATTGAGAGCTTTACATCGACTTTGGTCAACTCCATCTGATGCCATCTGGTCAACCATTGCATTGCCAAAAAATCCTCTTTATCCAACTGTTGGGCTTGCGGCTGCTCCTGAAATGAAATTTAACTACTATACCACGCTGATCAGACAGGTTGGCATTTTTTTTTATGGGTGGGCTATGGTAAGCGCACGCGCGGTCCAATCCTTTCGGGGCGATGAAAGGACGGCGCGTGAGCCCATAACCCACCCGTACCCACGTCACCTCGTTGTTGGGCCGACCACCGGAGCAGAGGTGACTTGTCATCAGTGGTCGGCCCGACGGAATACCCTTTCGGGTACCCTCACAGACAGAGTTGGTATAGGATTTTGTTTCGAGCTGCCGAGCCTTCTACATATATAGGCTTCAATACGATGTGTATAAGTTGAAATTATAAATGATGTTTTATTAGTTCAGATTGAGTGATAACAACGACATCTTCTTATATTTAAGAAGAAGAACTACTAAAAACACACTTCAATTCGAATTAAATGCAGAATAGTGGTAGGACCACACTGTTGACAGTTATCTGTCTACAGCCGCGGGCCGGCCCGTCTGGAGTACTACCACACTGAGCAGAAAGTCGATGTAGCCCAATTCTCTGAGGGTATATGCGTGTGGTGGGTTTTAGTTTTATACTAAAGGCATCACCTTTAGTATCATCAAACCTCATCTCACGCATTCACACTTGCAGGGGTCCATAAGCGGTAGCAACACTTACCATCCGGTGTACTGTTTGCTCGTTTGCCACCGTTTGCTATAAAAAAAGTGTCATTGATATTCTACTGATCTATGCAATATTTTTCAGATTAGTAAATTATAAGATTTTATTTTAAACTATTTTCATTTTGGCTTAGTTTATGAATCGCTTTTAAGAATATACATTTTCTGTAAACAGATATTGTAAACAAAAGTATGTTCAATAAATATTTATTATATTTAAGACCAATATTAGTCAGGCCTCGTCAATGAGGGATAATGCGGTAAGCCAGCCAAGTCAGGCAAGTCACCAAATAGCAGCTTATATTATAAATTTCCCAGGAAAACGCTGCAGCTTATTCCCTTAATCCCCCAGCCGGCTTGAACCATTCTTACGGAGAAATAAGAAGTGTTAACACGTTGTATTTTTAACTTATTACCATAAAGGGCTACACATTATATCATCATCATCATCATCATCGCAACCCACATACGTCCCACTGTTGGGCTCGGGCCTCCTCCACAATGGGAGGGAATTTGACCTACTATACCATGCTGGTCAGACATGTTGGTATATGAAATAGCGAAATCGGTGTGCGCATCTTCTGAGACAGCTGAGATGCGTGCTGTGAAGTTTTTTTTTTTATTGCAAGCAGTGGCAAACGAGCAAACAGTACACTTGATGATAAGTGTTGCTGCCGCTCATGGACCTTTACAAGGCCGCTGCCTACCGCGAAGAAAGTGAAGGGAGTATAAATGCGTGCATTGAGGCTCGGTGATACCAAAGGCACCACCAAAACCCTCCACACGCAAATACCCTCAGAAAGTTGGGTTTCCGTCTCTCTCGCTCACCGAACGAAGCGCAGTAACAAATTGCTACTACTCAGACGTCGATTTTCTGCTCAGTGTGGAGGGTTACTACCCGGGACGGACCGGCCCGCGGCTGTAGAAAGATAACTGTCGATAGTGTGGTTCTACCACTAGGCTCCCCCCAAAACTCAACACGCGGGCATCATTTAGCAAAGACAGTTGTGTCGAGACATCATGAGAGGGTAGGTTTAAGGCAGCCCTACCCCGAATACTGCTTTACTGAGTAGAAACGGACTCCCAAGACATGTTGTTATAGGCTTTCATTCCGAGTTTTCCTTCTCTTGCACAGATGTTATGTTCATATTATATCCCTTAGTCGTCTTTTACGACATCCACGGGTAAGATAGGGAGTGGTGAATCGTATTCTCAATCCGTCACCACACGGAACACACATTATATACAAGAGAGAAATTTAGAATTAGAAAATCTTAATTACAAAAACAAATGTGCTACGACCCCAGTCACAACCCAATGTTAAGGGTAGATTACGAAGGAAATCACTGCGGGCTTAGGATTAACGACAATCGGACGCTCAATTATAAGGGTTGACCTACCTACGATGTTTACGAAGGACAAACGGTCAAGGACAGAGTACGACAAGGATATGTGATAATACTTATCCAAGTCCACTATAATTTCTATCTATTAATCTTTATATATAAATTTCTTGCGTATGTGTGTATGTCACTGAACTCTTCCTAAACGAATGGACCGATGTTGAAGAAAATTTTTGGGTGTATTCAAGGGGATTCGAGAATGGTTTAGATTTACAATTGGACCCGGTATGTGGCGCTTTATTTGAACAGAACAACCTCTGTTGGATCAGCTAGTACATCATAATATATCTATCAATGTAGTGAGCGAATAAGGATACAATTCACCACTCCCTATGTTACCCGTGGATGTCGTAAAAGACGACTAAGGGATAGCTCATATACATCCCACTATTGGGCTCGAGACTCCTCCCCAACGGGGAGGAAAATTGATCGGCTATACCACCTTGGCCAGACGGGTTGGTATAGGATTTTATTTCGAATTTTCCTTCTCTTTCATAAATGTTATCCGCAATAACCCCTTAGTCGTCTTTTACGACCCCTATGGATACGAAAGGGGATGGTGAATTGTATTCTTACTCTGTCACCACACGGCAAACTAAGGGATACAGTATTCAAATAGCATCTATTGCAAAGAGAAGAAAACCTCGTAATAAAACTTTATGCCAACGTCTGACTAGCTTGGTATAGTAGGACAGTTGCCCTCTGATTTGAAGCAGGCTTGAACCCAGCATTGGGACGTGCATGGGTTGAGATGATGATTATAATGGAAAATGTATGTTATAAGTGGCGTTAAAACTCAGAAACGAGCCCCGGTATGATCATGGGAGTACGATATACATTATTATTTCAGCTCATATACGTCCCATTGCTGGGCTCAATCCTCCTCCACAATAAGAGGCAAATTGATCTACCACGCTGGTTAGACGTGTTGGTATAGCGTTTTATATCGAGTTTTCCTTATCTTACATAGATTTTATATGCATATTTAATCTTTTAGTCGTTTACGACACCCGCAGGCAAGATAGGGATTGTGAACTATATTCTTTCTCTGTCACCACACTAAAAGGCACCATGATTTAGTGGTCTTCTATGCCCTCACGTTGAAAAAGACTTCCATTTTAATACACTTTTATTAGCTTCAGACGTATCTATGTTAGTATGTTGGTATGTAATGGAATCTTTGAACAAGATTTTGACCCCCTTCAAAACGTCGGATTAACTCGAAATTTGGCATATTAAGGACCGATGACAATTCAATATTTTAAACAGTTTGACCCGTTATCCTTACTAGGATAATCAGGATTAGCGATTTAAGCGTATTTTTTTAGTTTTTTGAACTATTATATTTATAATGATTTCTGATGTTTACGCGAGTATTATACATTTTAAATAATTCTACTTTACGGATTTTATCGCGTTTGTATTTGATTTTTGATTACCCAACGTTTGGAACACTTTACAGCGTTCATGGTCACGGGTGGCCTGGCTTACTTAAAAAATACTATATTTAAGTATAAAGTATAAAAAAATACTATACTATACTATAAAAAGACTTAAAAAATATTATATTTATTTAGTTGAAAGTGGTGCTTTTAAACATATAAAGTGTGAAAATTTCGCCTTCTAAAAATACGTGCGAGCATGAGAGCATGCGTGTACCTATGTATTAACCGAGTACCGACCCTGAATAAAGAATTAAATACCCAACCACAGCTATAGGGATTACGTCCTGTGGATAGACTTATAACTTTGAAATAGCAATGCTTCAATCCTTTTATGATTTTGTTTAAAATAGTCTCTTTCTCGAATATTAAATTAAAATTTACAAATACATTATTTTCAACTATAATCCTTCTCAAAAACTTAATGGGTTTTTGTCTTTAGCAAACACCTATTGAATTTATTGGCAGTTTACACTATAAGTAAATCTTAATATTTTTATACTAGACATATGCTTATAAATTTTTTTCGATATTATCCAGTATTTCAATATAAAGCTTATCAAAGAATATAAATGAATTTAAGAAACACTTTTATCTTTATAAAGCTTTCAGACGAGACCACCTTTTCTTATGGTAATAAATTCTATAAAGTTAATTGAATAAAAACAATGAATAAAGAAACAGGACAATTTAGCGAACTGTATTGTTATCAAAAAAAACTGTTGATTGCGTAAAAGTCAGATAAAATATTGATATTCCGAAAAAAGCTCCTTTTAACGGCTATCTGAGATTGCCAATTTGGTAACCATTTAAATATACGAGCATTTCTATAGAAATAACCACTGTGAAAAGATTTTGTCGACTAATTTATTGTTCACGAGAAAGCTATAAATTTGAACGTTTCTTTGACATCGAGGTTAACAAACACACACTGACAAAGATTAAAAAAGAATGTGTGTGTGCGTATGTATGGACGTAAAAACTTATATTTCTTTGACGTCATCATTTCGGCTCATAAACGTCCCACTGTTGGGCTCGAACCTCCTCCACAATAGGAGGGAAATTAACCTATTATACCACGCTGATCAGACGTGTTGTTATTTTTTTTTATGGGTGGGCTATGGTAAGCGCACGCGCGGTCCAGTTCGTCCGGGGCGATGAAAGGACGGCGCGCGGGCCCATAACCCACCCGTACCCACGTCACCTTGTTGTTGGGCCGACCACCGGAGCAGATGTGACTTGTCGTCAGTGGTCAGACGTGTTGGTATAGGGTTTTGTTTCAATTTTTTTTTTATGGTTCATTTACATAATTTTTAAGACGATTTTATCTTTTATTTTATTACTAGTTGACCCGGCGAACTTTGTACCGCCATATTTTTCTTCGTAAATATATTTTCCAAATTGCCGAAAATATAGTCTCTAATGGAAGAACCATTGCGGTTTTGTCGGGCAAGATTCAATCGTCTTGGTCGCACCACTGTTATGATGATTCAAAGAGAATTCAAATGACTGATTATTGATTTCTGGCTGAAATTATAATTATCAAATTTTCAACCATACTTAATCATAGACATAATTACGTTTAGCTGTCATTTACGTTTTGTTATTACATATCAAATGCGTTTTTGTTAAACCACATTTCTTTTTTTGTTTTTTTTTTAATCTTTATTATTGAAAAGGAGTTTAGTCACTAAGTGACTATGTCACCCCCATATATATATACAAACAAAATAGTGCATCTATATCTATACATTGTAACTTATCAATCATCACTTATCTATCATCTATATATATATATATATATATATATATATATATATATATATATATATATATATATAGACACACACCTGTATATACATATATACT
Organism: Lymantria dispar; assembly: GCA_032191425.1. Lineage (NCBI taxonomy): Eukaryota > Metazoa > Arthropoda > Insecta > Lepidoptera > Erebidae > Lymantria > Lymantria dispar. The sequence goes on from CM063449.1 coordinate 3,121,806, forward strand.
TATACTACCTATATATACCTAAGTTAGATGTTTAACCACATTTCTTAATGACTTGTATTCTCTTTTACGTTTTTTCACGTCACACGGGAACGCAATCGAACGAACGGGATAAAAAGTATTATATGTCCATCTCCTGGTTCTACGCTACCTCCCTACCAATTTTCAGCTAAATCGGTACAGCCGTTCTTGAGTTATAAATAGTGTAATTAACACGACTTTCTTTTATATATATATATAGATTATCTTTATACATGTTTTTAGTTTAGATTATTTTATTATATTTGTTATCATTGCAATATATTATTATTTGCAAAAAGATGCTATGTTTTGACAATGTCTTCTATACTCTGCTGCCTGTGCATCGCTGACGATCGTTGCAGGACGCTGCAGAATAACAGTGTTGTGGTATTCACTTTACCGAGTAGATACCTCAAAGGTATGCTGAGCAGCTATCCTTTTCCTCTTTTGCGAAGGGGACCCTAATCTTGTTATTTTCGCTGTGTTTTCTCTTTTTTATTATTTATTGTTTTTTATGTTATTGTACTTTTATTCAATGTTCTTGTAGGTGTCCCTCCCGGAAAGGAGTAATAAATTATTTTTCTTTCTTTCTTCTTTCAAGTTTTCCTTCTCTTGCATAAATGTTATATGCATATTTTATCCCTTAGTCGCACACCCAAGGGCAGGATATGAGGTGTTGAATTGTATTCTTACTCCGTCACCACACGGACTTTTGCGTAATAAGATAAAAATCTTTCTAAAAATTTTATTGGTTTCATTGAACCTCATTGCACTCATTCACACTTCCCTCACTTTCTTCATGGTAGGCAGCGGCATAGTAAAAGTCCATGAGCGGCAGCAATGCTTACTATCAGGCGTACTGTTTGCTCGTTTGCCACTGATTGTAAAAAAAAAACTTCTGTGTGGTGACGAAGTATGTATACAATTCACCATCCCCCTTTCTTGTCCGTGGGTGTCGTAAAAGACGATTAACCCCTCAGGCGCCAAACATCGTGGCGCTCTCGAGTGCCCCGCTTGGGTATATTGAAAAAAGTTCAGTGAATTTTATGATTTTACGTAAACTATTATTGTTGCTATATGACAAGGAAATATGAAATAAAATATATATTAATAGCTTTTGATTGGTTGATTTAAATAAATGTAGAATACAACATGCACATAACATCCATGCAAGAGAAGGGAAACTCGAAATAAAACCCTATACCAACTCGTCCAACCAGTGTTGTATAATAAGTTAATTTCCCTCCTATAGTAGAGGAGGCTTCTGCCTAACAAAAGGACATAAATGAGTTATGAAGTACTTAAATATTATAAGTACATTTAACTAACACAATTTTGTTATTTTTGACAATTATTATTATAAAAAGTAAATTAGCAATACATTTACGTTGTTTATAACACGAATCTAGCGGCAAAAATGTTACTTAAAGAGTAATAATATTTTTACTTTTCTTTTAATTACTACTTACTCACAATCCCAAAAGTACTAAATCTTTCAAACACTAACGCCATGTCATCGTAACTATTAATCAATGTTTTTGTGTGTTATTAATAGATAACTTTCAGAACAATACACGATATATTAAATGCGATATAGCATGGAGTATATTTTTCCTTTTTTTTTTTATTCCAAACAGTGACAAACCAGCAAACAGTACGTGTACGTACGTATAGAAGTGATGGTAAGTGTTGCTGCTGCTCATGAATCTTAGCTAGGCCTCTGCCTAGGGATGTGCGATATTTATCGATATTGTTGAAATATCGATATTAGCCGCCGAAATATCGATATTTCAATATCGATAATTATAACTTAGAAAAATCGCCATATCGATATTATGAACACGATATCGATATTATTAAGATTAAGACCTTTTCTAATAAGATTGGTTTCCTTAGTCATATGCGAGCGCATGATCGTAAATTACGGCGGAGCTAAAGCAGTCGCCATGGCCGAAATCGGTCGGATCATCATCATCATCATCATTATTAACACGATATTGATATCGCTTTTGCAATGAAATGAAAAATTATTAATAAAATAATTTTGATTAAAGGTGTGATTCCTAGGCATCCGTACAAATTTTCTAAAAAAAAAACGGTATTATAAAATATTGATATTTTGTGCCTGATAATATCCACTTATCGATATTTGGCTATCGATATCAATATCGATATTTTACTAACATCGCTCATCCCTACCTCTGCCTATCGTGAAGAAAGTGAAGAGGAAAAAAAAGATCGACACTGGCAAAAATGTCTCGTATTTGTAGCTGATTGCCAAGACAAAAAAGAAGGAGAAGAAAGTGAAGGGAGTGTGAATGAGTGCATTGAGGTTTGGTGATACTTCAAGGTATTTACTTAAAACCCAACACACGTAAACACCCTTCAGAAAGTTGTGCTTCCGGCTCTCTCGGTCACCGAACGAAGCGCAGTAACAAATTGCTACTACTCGGACGTCGATTTTCTGTGAGTGTGTGGTACTACCCTGCACGGACCGGCCCGCAGCTGTAGACAGACAACTGTCAGCAGTGTGCTCCTACCAGGTGTAATATATAGGTATACACAAAATATTGTCGTGCGTGGGAATCGCACACACACTATCTTAACGAATACGCCATTTGTACAGCATTGAAATTATCTAAGGTTGTAAAACTACGACGATAAGGAACTCGGCACCGGTGGTCGGCCCAATTCAAATTCAATTCAAATCATTTATTATGTACTAGCAACCCGCCCTCGCTTCGCTTCGGTTTCAGTCGCTTTACCCACGGCGTAGTTTCCGTTCCCGTGGGAATACCAGGATAAAATATAGCCTATGTTACTCCCTGATATTATAGCTTTCCATTGGTGAAAGAATTTTTGAAATCGGTTCGGTGGTTTAAGCGTGAAAGCGTTACAAACAAACAAACAAACATCCTTACTTTCGCATTTATAATATTAGTATGGATAAACCCCGCGGGAGCACGTATATACTGTATTTTTTTTTACCTTTTAACTTAATTTATTACCGGATCGGAACGCGATCGCACTGAGAAGATCCGGCATTACCATGGCTAGACCAGATCCCGCAAGCGGCACCCGATCACGAGTTAACCACTATAGCAGCCATCACTCCCCTCAACCACAATAGAGAGGAGTGACCCGCTCATCGTAGCTACCGCAATGGCGAAGGAGAGAAATTACGGTTGGTTGTAGGCCCGCGCGCCGTCGTTCTGTCGCCCCGGTCGGAATGGACGGCGTGTGCGCTGACCATAGCTCACCAAAAAAAGCCCTTTCTTTCCATTAGGTGTCGTAAAACACGACAAAGGGATATAACAAGCAGATAGTATCCTATGGAAGTGAAGGAAAACTCCACAACTAACCCGTCTGGCTAGCGTCTGTATCATCATCATCATCATCGCAGCCCACATACGTCCCACTGTTGGGCTCGGGCCTCCTCCACAATGAGAGGGAATTTGACCTACTATACCATGCTGGTCAGACATGTTGGTATAGGGTTTCATTTCGAGTTTTCCTTCTCTTGCACAGGTCTTATGTGCATATTATATCTCTTAGTCGTCTTTTACGACATCCACGGGCAAGATAGGGAGTGGTGAATTGTATTCTTACTCCGTCACCACACGGAAAATATAGGCAGCTATATAGCAGGTTAATACTGCTCCTATTGTGGGGCACGCTCGAGCCCAGCAGTGAAATGTATATGAACAATGATATGATGATACGATGTTGAACCTGATGAAGAATGTATAAGTGTCGATCTATCCCAGCTATACTCTAAGTGTGTTCCGCGGAACCCTAGGGTTCCGTGATACCTCTGTCGGGGTTCCGCAAGAATTTAGAAATAAAAAAATCAAAACACTTCTCTCTGGTCGCTCCGCGGCTGTGCGGACTCCGCGGCCGCGCGGAGACAAAACGCTATGAATGTTATTTATTTATTTATTTGTATTTGTATAAGCTTGTGTTACATTAGCTGGTACAATATCTCATAAGTTTGGTCTCAACAATTTTATACTTGTACAACGCGTTCGCTCTAAGTTTGCCGGTCTGTGGAATGCGCGTACCCTCCCCCACGTGACAACAAAACTTATAATGTGTCATAGTTTTACCCAAATATCTAACGTACACAATTTTTATTGTTACAATTAAATAAAAAATTTCGAACGTCATACACTCATACCTATCGCCAGCGGCAAACTTAAAACGAGCGGGTAGTATACTTGTAAGCGCTCAGTCTCTTTGATAAAAGCCGCCTCTGAATTAGACGCTATAGTTGTCAACTAGCGACTTTCGTCTCTAACTTCAAAGGATAAAGTCGATATTGTTTACAACGCTATTTTTAAATTTCTGTTTTTATTTTTGCTTTTTGTTTATCAAAGGTGCCGACTCGAGTATTTTCGAGAATATTTGAGATCGAGTCTAGGACTAAGTATAAAAGCGGCGATCGCGCGTTGGCGTCGTCAGTTGATGATTAGCGTTCGGAGCGATAAGTTACTACCTACTTACAAGCTCGCTAGCGAGAAACTAGTGTTCATTGTTTTACTGCCTGCTGTATTCTGTTGTCTCAGTTTTATACATTTCTTCCCTGTAGGTTCTAAATTTAGTCTCTTATACGCAGTAACGATTGTGCATTATTTAAACCCCACTATCCTGACTTGTAACATTATAAATAAAGAAGAATGGAACGTTGGCTTAAAGGAGTTAAACGTGTTCCAACAACATCTTCTAATGACGCTGAATGTTCAAAAGCAATGCGCGCGGAGAATTTAGCAATTACCGATCCAGAAAATGATGCCACGAGTGCCACGACGTCAAGCTCGACGGTTTCAAAGACGAAAAAAAGGAAGTATGATGAATCTTATATCAGTTTCGGATTTGTTGATTCCAACGGCTCACCTCTCTGCATGCTCTGTAGTAAACTGCTTCCTAATAGTTCCATGGCACCTGCCAAATTGCGTCGACATTTAGAAACCGTACACCCCGAGACTAAAGACAAGAATAAAGAATTTTTTGTTCGCAAAAAAGATCAGTTATTAGAAAGTCAAAAAAATATGATGCATGTAACACAAACTACCAACGAAAAGGCCACGGAGGCATCATACTTAGTTAGCTATCGCATTGCACAAGCAGGTGAAGCGCACACTATCGCTGAGAAATTAATAAAACCATGTGTATTAGACATAACAAAATGTATGCTTGATGAAAAATCTGCAAAGCATCTTTCTACTGTTCCGCTATCAAACGATACTGTTTCACGACGAATCCATGATCTGGCAAGCTACGTCAAACAAGAACTAGTTACACGTCTACAAAATACACGATTCGCTTTGCAAATGGACGAGTCGACTGATGTCGCTGGTTTGGCTATCCTGCTGGTTATTGTGAGATATCCATATAAAAGTTCTTTTGAAGAAGACATGCTTATGTGTTCATCGCTGCTTACAAACACTACCGGGGAAGAAATTTTTAATAAAATAAATATATTTTTTGAAGAACATAATCTCAGTTGGAACAATTGCATTGACATTTGTACAGATGGGGCCAAGGCGATGACAGGTAAAACAGCAGGAGCAGTGTCACGAATGAAAAATAAAGCGCCTAATTGTAGTTCCAGTCATTGTATTCTGCATAGACAAGCACTTGCGATGAAGCAAATGCCGTCTAATCTAAAATTAGTTATGGATGAAGCGGTAAAAATAATTAATTTTATCAAATCACGACCACTACAATCCCGATTGTTCTCATTATTGTGTGAAGATTATGGCAGCAAACATAAAACACTGCTGCTCCATACAGAAGTGCGATGGCTGTCTCGGGGAAAAACTTTAACAAGGCTATTTGAACTTAGAGCCGAGTTACAAATGTTTCTTTCAGCAGATACTTCTTTTAATTTGAAGGACCGTTTGTATGATAAAACTTGGTTGTTCCGATTGTCTTTTATGGCGGATATCTTTCAAAAACTTAACGAATTAAATTTATCGTTGCAAGGTAAACAGACAACAGTGTTTCAGGCCTATAATAAAATAACTGCTTTTAAAAGAAAATTAGATTTTTGGATCATTTGCATTGGTAAGAAAGAAATAGAAAGTTTTACGTTACTCAGTGAGTTTGTTAGCGAAAACGACTCGGAAATGTTTGAAGATAATGTGTTTGAAGAATTGGTCCAATATCTCAGTTCGATACGCGCATCTTTTGAAAAGTATTTTCCCGAAGAACACAATACAAAAATTAAAGTGAACTCCTGGATTCATAATCCTTTTTTACCCAACTTGGAAAAGCCTGAAAACATGTCAAATGAGATATATGAATCTCTTTTAGAAATGTCATCAGACACAAGTATGGAGTCATTGTTCAAAACGACGCCTCTTAATGATTTTTGGTGCAGAATCCAAGATGAATATGCAATGCTTGGCCAAATGGCTCTGGATATTCTTCTCCCGTTCCCAACTACATATTTGTGCGAAACAGGATTCTCTACCTACGCAGCCACGAAAACAAAATATCGCAATAGACTGGACGCCGAAGCTGATATGAGACTCCAACTTTCTTCCATCAAACCTGATATCAAGCAATTGATGAAAAATAAAAAACAGTTTCATACCTCCCACTAGTTAGATTTTTTCTTTTTTAATGTTTTCTATTATTGTCCTTACCAAGTGGTGAAGTAAATAATAATTAGTAACTGATACATTGTACTTTTATTATGCTGATTAATATAGAATACACTTATAAAAATAATTGTTTTATTGTAGGGTTCCATCAAGTATTTTGCTTCCCAAAAGGGTTCCGTCATTTAAAAAGTTTGAGAACCACTGATCTATCCAATAGTCTGTGGACGTCCACTATTGGACTACGAGAATGCCACTCGAAACGATCCTGTGCCTGTGCCCTTGAAAGGGAACTGTTGTATAACAGTTCCCTTTCAAAATGTCGTCAGTCCATCTAATGGGGGATCGTCCTATGCTGCGTCAACCGATTCGTGATCGCCACTCGTGAACTCCCCCAACGCTTGTCGATTCGACGAGCGATGTGGCCTGCCTATTGCTAATATAACGTGCTAATTTTTCGCCCTACGTCTAAGGACATGATATTGAACAGAAAGTATCGATACTATACTCATGAGTAGTATCGAAGAAAAAGTATCGTAATCAATAAAGTATCGAAACAAAAGTATTGCTACTTCAAAGTATCGAGTACTGAGTACCTTTCCTGGAATCTAACGTGATGAACTTTTTTTTAGGAATTTTGACCCCGTCTGTGAACGGATTAAAATATTGCAAGCCACATTTTAGAGGGTTCATTACATTTGAACTAGATGGCGTTACTATGGATATAAGCTGTAAGATCAAGTTTAACATGGATACTCACTACTCTTTATTCGATACGATACCTGCCAAAAAGTGCTCATTAACTAAAAGTATCGAAAGCAAAGTATCGAGTACAAAAGTATCGGTATAGAAAGAAAAGTACTCGATACCTAAAAGTATCGATACTTTTTTCGTGTCCCTACCTATGTCAGTTACACCAGTTGTTCTACGCATAAGTGTCCAATATAGTAGTAGAAGCACACTGTCAGCAGTTGTTTTGTCTACAGCCACGAGCCGATCTGTCCAGGGTAGCACCATATTCAGCAATTTGTTACTGCACTTCGTTAGATGAGCGACAGAACTGGAAGCCCAACTTACTGAGGGTGTGGTTGGTTTTGGTGATACCTTTAGTATCACCAAGCCTCTTTGTACACATTCAAACTCACTTCATTTTCTTCACAGTAGGTAGCGACCTGGCAAAGGTCCACGAGAGAATTCATATCATTTATTTTGTATAAACCCCGCGGGGGCACTTATATATTTTAATTTTCACATTTTGTCTTAAAACTACCGCCGGATCGGAACGCGGCCGCACTGAGAAAATCCGGCAAGAAACTCAGCGGGATTGTCTACTTTTTATTTATTTTAATTTCACTTAAATAAAATTACATTTTACAACATGCTTATTAATAGTTCCAGTGTGATGCCATTCGAAATATTATATAATATAATTCATAAATATAGAGACAGTATTATTTACCATCAAATGTGCTGTTTGCTTGTTTACTACCAACAGCAATAAAAAAATAAAACAATTATTTGAAACTTTAATACAAATATATTTTCTAAATACATTAAAAACATTAGTATCCTACGATTACAGTCTTTGTATTTTGTCATTTTTCATTAAAATACCAAAATGACACAAATTTCGTATAGATAGATAATAAAAACTGAAAAATCTAAAATTCCTTTATGATAAATCATAAACAAGTTACATTATATCAACTAAAGTTAGCCACGTTAGAAATTGAATAATCAATTTCCAACAATGGAGACATTTAAGATATTCTTATGCAGATGTACCGCCTCCACTCTTGGCCGCTTCCTCTTTTAACCTGTTGTTATCAGCTACAAGTGCCTGCACCCTTTGTTCATATTTTGTCCTAAGTTCCTGAAATCCAAAAATAACATCTATACTCTCTGGATCAATAGAGTTGCCGAGGTAAATAATTTTTTTATGCCACCGCAAACTAGCAAGCAGAACACCTAATGGTATTTTATACTCCTATTCCTCACGGATCTTAGCAATACCAGATGCACAGCTAGACCGATGTCTATCTTGAAACTGCTCTTCTTAAACAAGTCATAGCGCTCGGAAAACACAGCAGCAGGTAGTCCATTCCAGATTCCACAATTACAGGAGAGAAATAATCGCTGGAAACGTACGGTTGAAGACCATAAACAATTCCAGGTGAAATGATTATAACTTATAATTAGCTTCCAAAAGAGGCAATGCGATTAAAAAATTATAGGTCATCTTTTCGCATTTTAGTTTCATCTAACGTAATAACCTTCACTGTTAGACATAGGCTATCCTATCTTTCCTAACTAGGGTGGATTATGATACAACCCTAGCCGAGAAGCCGAGGTGATGATCACTATGAGTTTTTTGGCGGGAATCTGAACTGTCATGTGGTGTTCTTGTATTATATTCAATATCTTAGTGTTTTAACGTGTTATGTTAAATAATCTTGATGGCATTTTATGTAATATATAGCGACAGAACTGCTGAGGTGTAGTGGATATGATATAAAACTGCTATACATACCTTTGTATTTCCACCAAAATTCTCAGAATATACCCTTAACAGTGGCCATTACACTGTTAAGGGCGACACTTTTACTTACTGACAGACTTACTAACATGAAGACACTAAGAACTGGAAAAGATAATTAACTCGACACTGGCAAAAATGGCTCGTATTTGTAGCTGATTGCCAAGACAAAAAAGAAGAAGAAGATGATGATCACTATTACCACATAGTGATACCATGACCATTCAGTCACTACATCATCTCGGCTCACATATACGTATACATATACTATATGGTGGACTCGAGCTTCTTCCACAATATGAGAAACATTGACCTACTAAACCCCGGTGGTCAGACAGGTTAGTATTTTGGTAGTTTGGTAGTTTTATGAGTTCTTAAATCAAGATAAAAAAGTTGTGAGTTGTATTCTTACTCCGTCACCACAGGGAATATGCTTTTAATTTAAAACTAATGTTATACTGTCTTAATAAAGTATACTGACCTTAAATATGCTTAGTTGCGTCTCGTACTCTTTCTTCAAGTCTTCATTGAGACTGGTGCTGGTATGAGCTTTCTTTAGTACCAACTCGTACCTCTCCTTCTCTGCTTTAAATCTAGCCTCCATAGCTTGAAGTCGTTCCTGTAAAAATTTTGTATTTTTGATTGCCGGACGTTTTGAACACTTTACAGCGTTCATGGTCAAGGGCAGACGGTAGACGGTAGGGATGTGACTTGGAGGGAAAATAATCGATTTTTTAAATACTGCCACGATACTGCAGTGCGTCGAGCATGTTCGCCGCAGCTAGGGTGCCAGATTTTTTCGCGATTCTCCGTCTCCGTGTCCAATCATTCTGGTCTCGTTTGCGAGCAGCAAATAATGTAATATTGATGGCTATTGCCGATTGTCCTAACAATAGTTTTTATCGGCACTGGATATCTGTGCATCACAGAGGGAACCACAAATAGAATGCTGTACTTAGTATGTAGTTGTGTAGTTGTAGTAATTGAATGATCTCTATTGTAATTATTGTAATTTATGACACTGGTATGTATTTTTTTTTTTTTGTAATTATCTTTATATTTTGTTTTTGTGATTATTATTATTTATTAGTGTTATTATTGCTTATTATTGACTTGATTTTTTTTTTTTGGATATTGTTTGTATTATTATTAATTGCTATGGATACCTACACGGTCCGAAATAAATCATTATTATTACTATTAAATATGTTTTGTTCTTTAAAATAAATCGATTATAAAATAATCGATTAATTAAACATAAATAATCGATTATAAAATAATCGATTTTTTATTATTTTGATAATCGATTGTAAAAATCGATTATTCCAAAAAATAATTGATTAATAATCGATTATTATTTCACATCCCTGTCCTGACAGTCCGCCAGTGATCATGAACGCGGACTGGCGATGGACAGTTTATTTACAATGTCCATGCTCACGTAAACATCAGATATTATTAATCATCAAAGTTTAGTACAATTTCCTTATATAATACCAAGTTTTACAGCAGTTTCACAGATGGCATAGTGGTTAAAATACCGAGCTACAGTGCCAGTGTCATGAGTTCGAATCTCATGCAGGACAACACTTTGTGCGATCCACAAATTGTTGTTCAGGGTCTGGATGTGATTTGTGTCCATTAATTATATGTTTATAAAGTCCCCCACAACACAAGAATTATACCGTAAGTGCAGGGTGTCCTTTAAAAAAAAGTATTACATCATTATTCTCATAATCGCTGCTCATATTCACCCCAGATACTAGGCTCGAGCCTCCGCTCCAATAAGAAGCAAATTGAACTAGCATTCTACTACCCTTTCGTGTGGTGAGAATATATATATAATTCACCGCCCACCCTAAATTGCCCGTGGGCGTTGTAAAGGACGATTAAGGGATATTATTACAGATAATATCTATGCAAGAGAATACAAACTCGAAATAAAAACCTATACAAGGGAAATTGACCTTACTACACCATGCTGGTCAGACAGGTTATAGGATTTTGTTTCGAGTTTTCCATCTCTTGCATAGATGTCGTATGCGTAATATATCTCTTAGTCCTCTTTTACAACACACACGGGTATTATGAGAGGGGTCGTGAATTGTATTCTTCGACACCACATAGTCAATTTAGTCATAGGTCAATTTTCTAGTTAGTCATAGGTCAATTTTCTTCCATTTGCGGAGGAGGCTCGAGCCCAGCAGTGGAACGTACTCGTGTATAAGCTGTGATAAAGATAATCTAGTCGATTAGTTGCTATACCCCCAGGCCGTCTGGCAGGTATAGCGGTTTTGTCATTATTTTCCTTATGAGGCGGTCTAATAGTGAACGTTGATAAGCTGGTAAATATGAAATATTTTCAACTCGATCAACCGACCAATATTTATATGAGAAATTGCATCTTCAATCAAATGTACTCACCTCCATTGCTTTCACTTCAGAGTTTCTAATCTCAAGCAAATCTTTGGTTATTTGGTTAATATCCTTAAGAGACTGCACCTGCGTAGTCAAGGCTTCAATCTGAAGCTCTTGATTCTTCACCATCTTTGTTTTGTCGAAAATCATTCCACGTGCCTTGCTCAGTAGCTGCAAATTCAGAAAAGAATAAACATCTATTCTACTAGGCTTGCTTGCAGAGTAGTTGGCATAAGGCGGTGCCCATGCGTAGAGCAGATTATGGAGAGACGAGGAGAGAAATACTATGAACTTCAGACATTTGACGTAACTTCTCTATAATTTAGAGAACGTGGTAATAGAAACGTGGTCCCTAAATGTAGACCTCATAACCAAGCTCAAAGACATTAAGCATGCTATGGAGCATGTTATTCTCGGCTGTGAGATATGAAATACGAGAATCCACAGAAGAATAAATCCCTTTTTCGACACAATACGAAGATATAGCACGCTGCAGTGTCAATGGTTAGGCCATATTGCTCAACGAATTAACAACCGCTGGGGAAAAAGGTTCCCGAGTGATGCCCACATAGTGTAGGACGCCCCTCCATCAGGTGGACTGATAATCTAATAAAAGGTGCTATGCATCGTTGGATGCAGGCGGTACAAACCGAATTTTGGGGTGAAAGTTAAGAGAGGCCCAGCAGTGGACGTGAAATGCTGAATGATGCTAACAATAATTTAGATGCATTGGTGGTCATATCAAAATTTTAAATAGCTTATAAACCTCTCCGTATGGCGAAGGGATAATATAATAGACGCCACCCCTTTTTTGTTGTGGAAGTAGTAAAAATTGGCTATGGATCTCACCAGGAAACTTGGAAACAATAATGTTGATAACAGTAATGTTGATAACAAACCTCCTCATGCTGTTGTTTAATATTTTCGATCATTTCATGATTTTTTCCACTGGGCTTTGATAGGACCGCTTGCAGTTCCGTTTCTAAGTTCTTCACCCTAGCTTTGAGTAGATCGATCTCTTCCTCACGAACCTGTATATCATCAGATAAAAATTGAATACTAAATCAAACAAATATACATCTTTTCTTAAAACTATATCAAGATATATCTATTTGGTAGGACCACACTGTTGACAGTCTTCTGTCAACAGCGGCGGGCTGGTCCATTCCGGGTAGTTTCGTATTTTCGCAGAAAATCAACGACTGAGTGCTAGCAATTTATTACTGCACTTCGTTCGGTGAGTGAGAAAGCCGGCAGACCAAATTTTTGAGTGTATTTGGGTGTGGCGGTTGTTGGTACCATCGAACCTCATTACACGCATTCGTATACCCTTCACTTTCTTCACAGTAGGCAGTGGCCTAGCAAAGGTCCATGAGCAAGAATATAATCGCTTTTTAATCTTAATTTCACTCAAATTCGTTTAAATGTTCGATAATTATAACAGAATAAGATACTCCAACTTTTACACGCGTGATATTATTACTAACTTGGAAATTTTATATATTTTACCGAGTAAGAATTTTACATAGAAAACAAAATATTTAATTTAAAGATGATTTGCCATCGTCATGTCACAATTTAGGTTTATAAGACATATTTAAAACTATGAACTATAGTAGCTAGGACAAATACGTCGTAATATTTTTCTTTCTCTTCTTTTTCCTTGTTTCCTGTGAATAATCTTTACCTTTAATTCCAATCTGAGGCTATCTTCTGACCTCTCACTCTTAACCAATTCCAACTCTTCAATCTTTTTCAAAAGCTCTTGCTCCCTTTGCTGCCAGTCTTGCTGAAGTCAAATTTAAATTATAAACTAACACTAATGAATAAAAGCGACCGTTACGATAACAATATCTTATCTATATCTTCTATACCAATAAATAAAATTGGAGTGTCTGTTTGTAATGTCAAAATAATAGGCTTTTTTCATGCTCACACGGTTATTTGCACGACACCTATGCCTAAAATAGCAATTAAAAAATGTTTGTCTGTCTGTCTGTCTGTCTGTTTGTTCCGGTAATCTTCAAAACGGCTGGACCGATTTCAAAAATTCTTTCACCAATGGAAAGCTATAATATCAGGGCGTAAACTAGGCTATATTTTATCCCGGTATTCCCACGGGAACGGGAACTACGCGGGTAAAACGACTATAACCTATAACCGAAGCGAAGCGAGGGCGGATTGCTAGTAACATATATAATTATAACAATGCATTAAAATTATCAACATCTTTAGAATTTTTAACGATTTTAACGGCTTTTATCGTATTTCGTTTGCAAAAATGAGTAAATTTCACATTTGTAATACTTGCGTAACCTTCAATTACCATATTTTTTTTATGAAACAGGTACACATTTCAAAATCATAACGTGTTTACCTAAAGTAAACACTCAAAAAAGTGGTACAAAGAAAAAGAAGCAGTGGTACAGGGAGAAGCAAATTATGGTTTCAAGGCTGAAACGCATATGACAGAAAAAGGGCACCTCGTGTATTAAGAATACCTAAACTGAGCCTTCCGTGTGGTGACAGAGTAAGAATACAATTCACCACCCTCTCTCTTACCCGTGGGTGTCGTAAGAGACGACTAGGGAATATATTACACATATGACATCTATGCAAGAGATGGAAAACTCGAAACAAAACCCTATACCAAGCTCTTTGACTAGCATGGTTTAATAAGGTGAATTTCCTTCCTATTATGGAGGTGGCTCGAGGCCAATAATAGGACGTATATGAGCCGAAATGACATTAGAAGTAATTTAGTTTCGAGGTTCCTTTTGTTTTTTAACTCCTTTAAACATTCAAATGGTAAAGAACCTGAAATACTATATACATCCTTAGCCTTTATTATTTTCTAAATAATATTACCGCCACCATGAGGTAGCCGGGTTTTATGTCTTTTCGTTGTCTTTTACCATTAATACAACGAGATCAATGTTCGTTTAGGATGATATATACTTACATTGGACTTAATTTCAGCAGTACTATCAGCCATAACTACATCCTCATTAGTGCTAGGAGCAGCTTCAACTTTGACTTGCTCTACTGGTTTTACATCTGACGCTATTTCTGGTTGATTTTCTGTAGTAGCTACCCGCTGACTTTCTGTCTTAGCTATCGGCTGAGTTTCTATGGAAGCTACCGCCTCACTTTCTGTCAAAGCTACCGACTGACTTTCTGGTGTAACGACTGGTATATTCTCTGATACGACTTCTGATTGCACTACATTCGAATTCTTCGGTTTAGTTTCACTTTGAATCGGTGATGCTTCAACCTGAAAACGACGCTGTTTAAAATTGTGCCATACCAAAAAGTAAGTTTTATGTCCAAAGCATCCATTCATTTAATCTGGGTGTGTCTCACGAAAGTCTCGCTGGTCCTAATTGAATAATATATAGCTCCAGATATACTTGTTATAGACTTTTCCTGATAATGCCTAATAGAAAAATATTCTAAGTGTCATTTTTATGATTCGAGATTCGATTTCATTTTTATATCGAGGATAAGGCTATGAAGAACGTTTAAAAATGATACTGACAAACTTTGTTATCCATTAAAGAAAAATACAACGGTCAACATTTCTTACTTCTCTAAATAATAGAAACATGAATTTGTTTATTCAACTAATTATAAAGGTATTGCCCATATAAGGTAATAGATAAGGTATCTTTCATTCAGAAAAAAAAACAATATGTATCATAACACACGTGCGAAGGCAGGTTAATACATAATTTATAATATGATTAGACTTTTTTTATTGGACTGGATGACTATAATACTAACGGATTTGTTTTCATCAGCGACAGGAGTAGGGCATACAGCCAGCACTGGATCTGGTAATTGTGGCACACCCTCGCCACTTCTTGATGCCTGATTTTCACCTTTGACCTGATCCGACTGCAATATAAAGTATATTTAATATACCACGCTTTTATACGCGAAGTGTATTTTATTATCTTTTTTTATTGAATATATGCTGAGATTCAGTGATACTAAAATATCAAATGCACTACACGCAGACATCATCAGAATGTTGGGCTGCGGGCTCTTTCGCTCACCGAACGATATGCAGTAACAAATTGCTACTACGCAGATGCGAGAGTGCGGGATTAGTACTCCGGATGGACCAGCTCGCGATTCATCATCATCATCTCAGCTTATATATGTCACACTGTTGGGCTCAGGCCTCCTCCATAATGGGAGGGGAATTCCAAAGGGGAATTCTTTTGGAATAGGGTTTGGTTGCGAATTTTCCTTCTCCTGCATAAATGTTATATGCTCATTATATCCATTTGTCGTCTTTTACGACATCCAGGGGCAAGTTAGGGAGCGGTGAATTGTATTCTACTCCGTCACCACTCGGTAACGGCCCACGGTAAAATTACGGAAATTTTGAAATCGCTATTTATTTATAAATTAGATAGTGGTTCACAATTTTCTAACATTGTGCAACCCAGTATTTCGCAACCTTTCTATTTATTTTAATTGCTTCAATCATGAAAGAATCGCTTTTAACTTTAACGAAAAAAGCCTATATTTCACAAATATTTGTATAATAATTTATGCAGGGAATCTATTCTTGCCTACATTAAAATAACCTATTCCATTTATTAATATTATTAACAATGATATTTCTGATTTGTATTTTCTTCGGTTTGCCTTTACTTTCTGTCCATTTAATATTTATTTTATTAATAGAATGGAAAGAGTATTTTTAGTTTAAGGAGATTTAAAGTTGCCAGCGATACAAAGATTCATTCCCTTTGCACAGAATGCTGTTTAAAAACAAATAAAATATCGTAAGTAAAATTATTTTCATTTCGCGTTGGTTGTTATATTTTTATATTCATTTATGTTACAATCTAAATTGATGAAAAGAGTTCAGAAAAGCCTTTCGAACGGAACACCTGCACAATAGTGAGTGATAACGAAGGCACGTGACTGAGTACCTAAACAAGTGCGTGCTTCCGATCGTCTGAAAGCGTTCCGAAAAAAAATCTTTAACACGTACTTATTAAAGCTACCGAACCTTAAGATGAATGCTAATTTGTGTTTTGAATAAAATCGCGGCAGCTCCGCTCTTGTCTCCGTTTACTTATTTGCTTACTTATTTGAATAACAAGCAATAATTATTACAACTTTTCAAGTATAATATAAAATGTAACAAAAACACAGCCTATCGCCGTCCCCTGCTAGACGTAGGCCTCCCACATATTTCACCACAAAGTGCGGCCCTGTGCCGCTGGCATTCAGCTACACCCAGTAATTTTTACCAGGTCACCGGTGTACCTAGTTTCGTCCTACACTAAGTCGTTCGATACATGGTCGCCACTCAAGAACCGTTCTTCCCCGGCCGTTGTCAATTGGTCGAGTGACATGGTCTGTCCATTGTAACTTTAGCGGGCTAATTCTTCGTGCTATATCGGTTACACCGCCTGCCTGACAGCAACTCTCCTCCTTCCATGTAATTATTGACCAAAGGGTGAGCCAACACCCATTAATACAGATTAACGTAAACCTCTTAGTCGTCTTTTACGACGCTCGTGAATAATTTAAAAGGTGGTAGTATTCGTAACCGCTACTGTGGTAGGCATATTAATTACCAACATAAAATATATTTAGAAACGAACATTTTGTTATAATTTAAACTATGTTGCCCGTATCAAAATTTAATCACTTTGAATAACTAACCTAACCAATAGTCAGTTAAATTTGGCAACATAAAAAAATTATATTACCTATCTATTACCTTACTTCCAAAAAACTGCCCTTGTTCAATAAGCGCAAATCTATGACAATATTGATCTTAATTTTATAAAATGGCGCAAGAGACTTTTGTTCGTGTATTCACATTAGATTTTAAATTAAGGAATACGTTAAATTGGATAAGTCAACAGGAATTTGGGAAACGTGTCGAGGCAACATAATATGTAATTGTTTAAGGCAATTTGGAGCCGTCGCTAGAATGTGGGTTGGTAATTCAATTATAACACATACAAGGACAGCCTAAGTGAATATCAAATATGTATTTCCTTAACTTTTTCTGCAGAGATTTAACGATAATTTTGAGAACCAAAAACTTAATAGCAACTACATTAACCTTGCTACATTGAGCTCAGCGTGCTATGGAGCGAGCTATGCTCGAGATTTCTCTGCGAGATACAATCCCGAATACCAAAATGCGCAAAAGAATGGATGTAACCGACATAACACGAAGAATTAGCACACTGAAGTGGCAATGGCTAGGCCACATGGCTCGACGAACCAACAACCGTTGGGGAAAAGGGTTCTCCAGTGGTAACCACATATCGGACGATGCAGTGTAGGATACCCTCACTAGATGAAACGTCAACCTGGTGATAGTTGCTGGGCGTTGTTGCTAGCAGGCGACACAGGACCGTACTTTGTGTGGTGAGTTTGTGCGGTCTTCTTCTTCGTGTCAGTTACATCCGCTTTTCTACGGAATTCCATATTTCAGATACTATCTCGCAGAGAAATTCCGAGGATAGCCCGTTCCGTAGCATGCTGAGCGACTTTCAGTTTGGTTATGAAGCCTACATTCACTCTGCACCAATTCTTTGTCTTACCTCACAAAAAAAATCTTTATGTCATAGTCCAGCACTCGTTTCAGAAATTCCAGAAATGTTTGCGTATTTATAATTATATTTCTATAAATACAGTGACTTAGAACGTAATTTTAAACAACGCTTGAAAGCGTTAATCTGTATTTTGCGGACTTTCCTGTCCTTATTTCAAACGAAATTGTGGCTTTTGAAACATAATAAATACATTATTAAGGTTTGCATATATTTTCCTCTAACAAGCCATGACAAAGCAATGTTTTCGCTTTTAAACATATACTCAACACCTTAAATTTAGCTATTGATTTACCTTCCTAATATCATCAGCTGCTTCATAGCCGTAAAATCTTGTCCAAACAGACCTCATACTCCTAATTACTAATCATTTAAACCAATACTATGTGGAAATGGAACACATATTCACAAACGTGACGTTAACAAAATTGCTGTGTAAAAAGCTATCAAAAACTAAATTTTGTCAGATACAACGATCGTATATTTTATAAAGAGTATTTACTCACCATTTTGTGCCTTTTGGTTTATAAAATAAATTTCACTAACAAATTTAAAATACAAGGAACGTGTTTAAAATACAAGCGACCGGAACATGCGCCGTGTTCAAAACTTGAACGTCTATTTTTGGGAGCGCATACTCGACGTATAAAAATAGAATAGCATGAGCGTCTTGAAATTCATAAAATTTTCCCGCGCATTTTGATTGCAGATAGGTAATACTCATGAATAATAAAATTTGTGTATATTTGTAGAATAAAATAAATTGCGGGGTGCCCCATCCTGCGAGATTCCATTGACAGCTAGGAGGAGTACATAAGTAATCATTGCTCTCATGTAAATATTTCATTATGCTAAGGAAAGAAAATGGTACACGTTCTCGCAACGCTGAATGATGATGCAGGCTCACTCTCTGTTATTTAGCATTTATATTAAAAATATGGATCAAGATAAATTGGTAAGGCTCGACCGAGATGGGTTTTCGTTCTCGGCCGAGACCGAGACCGAGAATAAAATAATATCTCGGCCGAGACCGAGAATAGACAAAGCGTGAAAAATAAATTTTAATACTGTAAACTTATTAATACACTACTAATTGTTTAACAAAATTAACTGTTTTAATAACCAAAGTTAAATAACATTATATGATAACACATAAAAAGCAATTTTTCAGCATTTTCGCCCTTCAAAGAATGTCGCCTCTCGTCATACAATTGTCCAGCTTTGCTAAACAGTTGTTCACTTGCTACGCTAGTAGGCGGCGCAGATTAAAACTTATTTGTTGCAGGCTTAAGCACCTCAGAAGGTGACGAACACCAATATTCATAAATATTAGCATTTCTTTGCAGTCTTGGCTCTCTAAGGAAGCTTTCTAGCGCTATTTCGATCACAGAGCTTGAACTGTATTCGTCATTGGGCCAATACTCGTCTTCCAACTCTATCGAATCATGAGCTGCCCATAAGTTGAATTGATTTGTAGCAGCCATGTTTGACGAGTTAGCTGAAGATGCCCATGTCGTCTCACGAGAATCCTACATTTTCATTGAGAGTGAGAGCCTCGATAATATGAAGCTTGGCCGAGTTAACTTCGCTTTCAGTTACAAATACTGCTCGAACATTACAAATACTGCTCGAACGGAGCGAAGACGGCCGGCCGCAGTTCGCCAGCCAAGACTTCAACCAATCACAATTCAGCTCTCTCACGCACTCACCAATCGACTTCGTACTGCGGCGCGTGGCCATGCGCAGTAAAATTTGAATGGCGATTCAAACAAAATTCCAATCTCGGTCATGACCGAGAATCTCGGCTATAATTAGCCGAGAACCGAGACAAATTTCTCGGTTGGATTTGTAGCCGAGAATGCCGAGACCGAGACCGAGACCGAGATTCTCGGTCGAGCCTTAGAAATTGGCAATCATGTCTTTATAAACAATTTGCTGTTACCTTAATTTTTATCAAAATAAAATGAATACCAGCATTAACTTAGTTTATTATACTTTCTACCTTAAAATCATCCTTGTTTATGTTTTATGTCGTAACTTGTTTCACAATATTATGGGCTATACTTACTACTCGTCCTCAAAAAATAAATTGATTTTTCTTAGGACAATAATAATACTTTAACGTCTAATTTCTAAAGTCTATTTTCTAATAATGCATACCCATCAATAAGTTTAAACTATCTACCAAGTATAGATTTTGCAGAAACGGTTATTATAGGATTTATCATCTCACATAAGTACCACTATTCGGGCCGTCGCCAAAATGGAAGAAAATTGACCTACTAAATCGCCCTGGTCAGGCGCATTGGCATTGGTTTTATTTCGAGTTGTGCTTCTCTTGCAAGTAATCCACATATCATTTCTCTTAGTCGTCTTTTACGACACCCACAGGCAGAGAGGGGGTGCTGAATAGTACCTATTCATCCTCCGTCACCACACGGGAAATGAGGAGTTGCTTATAACCATTTTGTATCATCGACTAGATAATCTTTTAGGATAGATTTATTATTGTCGGACCGACAACAGACGACAAGTCACCCTGCTGCGGTGGTCGGTCCAACGACGAAGGCGACGTGTCACGTGGGTTACCGGTGTGCGTGCTTGTTCCCCTCTGTCGCCCCGGACAGAGTGATGCGAGAAGCGCGCCGACCATAACCCACCCCCAAAAAAAAGAATAGATTTATTATAGGATTATCTGATAAAATGGTTATAAGGAATTCCTCATTCAACAATTTCCTTAGGTAATTGGTTATATATATATATATATATATACAGCGAATTACCTAAAGCAGAAGCGGTAAAATGTAATGTGGCTCGTATTCAGTTAATTTTTCCTGTTATTATTATAATAGTAAGAGAGCGTCCAAAAAGGCAGCTTTATTATAGGGATTTTGATTTACCCGCTAATACTATACTCTATTGATGATTAATTTAACTCACATTTTTTGAAACAAATTCATTTACAAAAGAAATAGATTGAGAGAAAAATGATTCTAGACAAAAAGAATCCAAGATACTCGATACGAGGAATTAGTATTTAAACTACTCCATTAACTATGCATTAAAATGTTGGAGAAAATGTAATAAAAAATTAAATATGATTACAACTAATAAACATCTCATCTAAATCGTTAGAACGGTTCTGTTTCTTGTTCGCTTTGGCTGACTGGCGCAGCTTCTTCAAATATAGGCGCCTGTAGTTTCAACTTATCAGCGTAGATCATCGCAAGCATCACAATTCGCATGCCCTCTATCAATGCAAGCAGTGTACCACTCACAAGTGCACCTCCAACCATTGCAGGAATACCTTAAAAATATAAACTATACTTGAATAAAAAACTTGATGTGGAAGTTAATATTTAACCGTTAATTTAAGTACTTCATTGATGTGGCAAAGAGATAAAAATATAATTGTTGTCATCCTATGTTTGCCTATGGGAGTCTTGCGCATCGGCTAAGAGTTTCACCAAGAAAGCGGGCAGCAAATGGCCCCTTGTTTTTTGGCAGACTATGGTCTGGACACATCCAGTCCACTCCGTTCGAGGTGACTGAGAGCCAGCGTGCGACCGCATAACCCACAATGTTCCTTTCCCATCGCTAATGAGCAGAACAGACCGATTCCTTGACATCCGAGTCAGCTTAGATAATAGTTTTCCTCTAATAAATATATAACGCCTCACTCGCCAACCCGCCAGCCATGCGTGGCTTTTACGGCATGATCCCTTCATATTAGAAACAAAGGCGACCTATAAGGGAGATCTACGTTCAGCTATAAGGGATGATTACAATCTTGATGAATTGTGTACTGATAGGTCCCAATACCTCGGACACGAAAGAATTAAATGTAAATAAATCATACAAAAATAAGTTTTATGATGTAAATTTTTCTCTATTGAATATAATAAAAATTATTATCTCGTAACTGGAGTATTTCCTTCCTTCATTATCAATAAAGTGTAGGTATAAACTACTACCAGCTGACTGTAATCTATTTGTAAAAATAAAGTACCGTTTTGTAATAGCAGTTTGATAATTAATTAAATAAAATTAAAAACGCCAAATGCATGGGTGTTTTTTGTTGGAATTATTGAAACCATAATTGGCAAGGCTGGTGGCAGTAAGCAGCAGCACTTAGCCGAATTTTACGACTACCAATAACAAGACAGTAATGGGTGGAGGGAACTATATTCAGGCCCGCCGTAAGCGGGCGTGCAAAACGTGCACCGCACGCGGGCGGCACGTCCAGGGGGATGGCAAAACGGGCGACTCAACACGTAATTCATGTCATAATATTCATCCTACCATAAGTATAATAACGTCCATGGGGGCAGTATATCGAGCGACCCATCACATAATTCATATCATAATATTCGTCCTACTATAAGTATATTAACGTCCAGGAGGGCGGCATATCGAGCGCCCCATCACGTAATTCATGTTATAATATTCATCCTACTATAAGTATTATTATACTTAATAACGTCCAGGGGGGATGGCATATCGAGTGACCCATCACGTAATTCATGTCATAATATTCATCCTACTATAAGTATAATAACGTCCAGAGGGGCGGCATATCGAGCGATCCATCACGTAATTCATGTCATAATATTCATTCTACTATAAGTATAATAAATTTCATTGCATGGAAAAAATCCGACCGATTATCGTTAACACCGCCACCAATTGGCATCCGTGAAATATAAGATGCAATACCGAACGTTCGTCTGTCAGTAGGTTAAACCACATGCCCTCGCTGGGTGGCACCCCAAGTATCATCACATTGAAAAGCAGGACCAGAAGCTAGGGCAATTACCTCTGAGCATAGGTATAGTGGGTAAGTTAGGTACCTACCTGTACTTGGGTACTTGTACACATTCGAAGAGCATTATGGTGGATAAACAATAACAATGGCATATTGAATTGAAATTATTTTGTTAATAGTTCTTTTGATAATTATTTTGTTAATAGTTTCAGCATAATTATTGATATTTAAACTTGTGTGATTATACTTCAATCTTCCGTCAGTGTAAAACAGAACGCGCTACGCGGCGACGAGTGTCAGAACGGCAAGCACTAGAGGCTGCTGTCGTTCCCCCCAACGACGAAGGCAGCAACATTTCTGGAGCAGAACCGTCGCAAGACGGGGACGGCAGCACAGCTAGGCCGTCACAGGGCCTGCCGGATCCTCCGACAGCTCAGCAGGGGTCACACGGCGGACACAGCTGTCGCATTTCCGCGGTGGGCTGTGGGTCGAATAGATCGGGACTTATTGGTGGAGGCAGCTATAGTTCACTCATGGCTGTTCTCAACGCTCCAGGCGGACGAGGTGGACACCGAGGCTAGCCGCACTCGCTGTGCGTTAAAGCAAATTTGCGAGGCGGTCATGTCCCGTGGGCGGTGTCTCCCTTTGAGCAGGGTGGTCCCCTGGTGTTCCGGATAGTTGGTACATCTTCAGGCCGCGTGCGCCCGGAGATCCTACAGGTTAAACCCGCAGCCGGCGGCACCATCGCAACGCATAGCGGAAGAACCAGCTGTACGAAGGTTACCGCAGTGCGCGGTTGGCCGTCTGTCTCGCCAAAGACGTCAGTCGGCAGGAAATATGGGACAGTCCTGAGCGTGACCCCTTTTTTTAGGAGGTGAGCCATAGTCAGCGCACCCACCACCCGGCTCCGTCCAGGACGACGGAGTGGTGGCGCGTGGCCCCATGACCCAACCGTGACACGTCCCCGGTCCAGTCACCCAGTAGGGCGGCATTAGGCGCAGATACTCGCGCCTGCGCCGCCCGAGTCTCCGGCAATGGATTGTGTCGTCGTGGAGGCGTTTCTCCCGCGCGCCTCCTTCTGCGAGACGACTGCCTTGCAGAAGGCGGTGACCGTGCTCAGTTCCTGATGCTGCCCATCATTTCCCTAGTGACGGTTGGCAGCCTCAGATCGGCACCGATGATTGCGACGAGATCACGGTGCTACTCAGCCCACGCAGCACATATCTCGAGTGTGTGCTGCGCCGTGTCCTTGTCGCAATCGCAGTGGTGGCAGGCCGGTGTACTCTGTCCTGACACCGTACCAAGATATCTCTAGCGAACAGGACCCATACGGGGCCCGTGGAACAAGAGGACCTCCGTCTTGTCCAGGGCCACCCTCAACTCCATTATACGAACTCCCGTTATACGAATGCCCATAACATGCGGTGTCCCACAGGAGATCGATCCTCGGACACACACTGTGAAACATCGGCTAGACTGAACGTAGAGAGGGAGTCTCCTACCCGGGCTGGGCGTAATTTGTTACGCCGATGACACGCTCGTCATAGCCCGGGGTGGGACGCTGGAAGATGTGGCAAGTCTAGCAAGTCTCAGCACTAAGGAAATTGTCAGGCGAGTCGAGGCGCTGGAGTTGAGGATGGCTCTAGACAAGACGTAGGCCCTCTTGTACCACGGGCCCCGCATGGGTCCTCCAAACGGTGCCTTGATCACTGTCAATTCGGTCGAACAAAAATCTATCTACACAAAAATCTATCTAATACATTTAAGTGTATACCATTTCTTCCCGCAAATATTCCACCAACCAGAGTCCCACTCATAATAGAGTTCCAAGGGTCTTCCTTTTGTCTGAGGTATGCGAGTGAGCAATCAATCGTTGAAAGCATACCACCCCATAATGCGAAATTTCCACCACTCATCGGTGTACGTAACTTCATGGCTGTCAAAGTACCGAGCTAAAAGGACACGGAACATTATTATTTTGTCATTTATTCATTCATCATTTCAGCCTTAGAATAATAACGTATAGAAGGATAGTGTCAGTACTTCGAACTTTAAAAATTTGAATCTAAAAATATTAATGGCGGGCGGACGATTACACACGTACACACGGAAACCACTATACAAATTATGAAATCAAATTTTGTTTTTATTAATATAAATCGTCGAAATACTTTTAAAAGTAATATTAAAAATCTTTTTATGTTTTTCAAATGTGTTGTGGCACCATTTGAATGCACAAGCCGTCATAATTACCTATTTATTTTTTAAGAGTTGCGTACGTTCGTGCAGTGCAATGACTTGTACATTACGGGACTGTTCCGGCGTAAGCTCCATTAGGCTCCAATTGAAATGCCTCACTTTTTGTGCGTGGACTTACCTTCTATATGTTATTATTCTAAGATTTCAGCTTATAATAGGTCTTTACCTATGTAATTGCCGTTCTGCAGTACTGGCCATTTCAAATCAATATAATTTTTGTTTGGCTAAGAATTCTAATTTCAAATTAATTTTATTTTAAAACATGGAATTCATTTTCCAAAAGTAGTCATTTGTTTATTGATTAGTTTTACGTTTTCATCGCATTTCAATTTTTATTGTCATCATGGATACGTTAAAAATTCGAGTAATTATGGAATATGAGTATCGTCGTGGCAGCAACGCGGCACAAGCGGCACGCAACATCAACGACGTTTACGGAGCTAACACTACAAACCAACGC
Organism: Lymantria dispar; assembly: GCA_032191425.1. Classification (NCBI taxonomy): domain Eukaryota; kingdom Metazoa; phylum Arthropoda; class Insecta; order Lepidoptera; family Erebidae; genus Lymantria; species Lymantria dispar. Next base: position 3,147,463 of record CM063449.1, read on the forward strand.
ACCGTCTGTTATTGGTTTGCTCGCTTCCGATCTGGAAATTTCGACCTGAAAAATGAACCTCGCGGTCGTCCGGAAACTTTGGTCGACAATGACGAATTAAAGGCGATTGTGGAAGTCGATGATACACAATCTACGGCTGAATTAGCAGCAGCTTTCGACGTTAGCGCAAAACAATATTGGTCCATTTGCGTCAAATTGGCAAGGTAAGAAAGCTTAACAAATGGGTGCCCCACGAACTCAATGATCGCCAGCGCGAAGTACGCGTCAAGACATGCCTTGCATTGCTCAGCAGACACACAAATGAAGGAATTTTGAAACGCATTGTTACTTGCGATGAAAAATGGATTCTGTTTGATAACCGCAAGTTGGTTGGATCCTGGTTCAGCACCTAAACAATGCCCTAAACGAAAACTTACCCCTAGAAAAGTGATGGTCGCTGTTTGGTGGTCTAGCGCCGGTGTGATTCATCACAGTTTCTTACCAAACGGGATGAGCATTACTGCAGATGTGTACTGTGAAGAACTGAACACAATGATGGAGAAGCTGGCACATCTCCAACCAGCATTGGTCAATCGCTCGTCTCCGCTGCTCCTGCACGACAATGTGCGAGCTCATACTGCACAGCAGATGGTCTCCAAGTTGCAAGAACTGGGGTTGGAAGCTCTCCGTCATCCCTCATACTCACCAGACCTTGCGCCTATAGACTATGTACTTCATTTTCCAGAATTTGGATAACTTTTTGGCGGGAAAGAAATTCAATACCCGAGAGGCAGTACAAAACGCCTTTGAAGAATTTGTTGCCTCCCGTCCAGCTGATTTCTTTAAGAAAGGCATCAATAAACTGCCGCTGCGTTGGCAAAGATTCATTGATTGCATGGGTGATTACTTCGATCAATACAAATAAAAAATACATGAAAAAAATCGTTTAATTTTTTTCATACATAACGGCAATTTCATAGGTAAAGACCTAATATATGTCGTACTGTTAGGCTCGAGCTTCCAACACAACAGGAGGAAAATTGACCAACTATATCAAGACGACGAAGATCTGGTCAGACGTGTTGATATAAAATTTTATTTCGAGTTTTCCTTCTCTGACATAGGTATTATATGCATATTTAATCCCTTAGTCGTCTTTTACGACAGCCACGGGCATGAAATGACATACATACATATATAAATTTCTTAACTAAAAGCTTTATGAAAAAAAATATACCCACTAGCTTTCTATTAAAACCCATTGGAGCATTCCTGTATCCTTTTATTGAATGAAATATGCCTCCACCAATGGCGCCGATCAAAAAAGCACTACCGAAATGGTTCACGATACGCCATGGACACGGGTCGCGCGTGTACTTATCCATACTCTGCCTTATTGTTTTTGTCACTGTTTGTTCTTCGATACGGGTATTCGTTACGAATTATAAACTATATTTGTGCACGCACTTCGCCACAATAATAAGGAAAACGGTTTAGTGGGAAACACACGCATCCAGTCACTCCTTATCACGAAATTACAATACCTAAACCCTCTGCTATTTTTTGTAATGCTTACTATTGATTATCTACAGATAATTAAGTAAACTTAAAAATTTAACAAAATATTTTTCAAAATTGTAAGCCACAAATATACACAATGTTATTATAGAAAACCGTATTTTTGTGTAATACCTATCGCATTTTAGAGGTACAAATAATGATTTCTGAATCATACAAATTATTCTTCTCAGTAGGAATGGAACCCATAACATCTGGTATGGATGATGATACTTAGACCACTGCGCCATCTATAATTGACCTACAATGGGACGTGGCCGAATTTGGAACTAAAGTTGCTACCAGCCAGTAATTTACATTAGTATGTACAATGTTATTTGTTTGCGTAAACGGGTAATCTGAATAGGGTACAGGAAACTGGTACTTCAGATTCATCGACTTTGACACACTGGGCCAATTTCCTGCTTCGTTGGTAGATATTAGATCCTAGTAGGTACTTCTTATTGCGTAACTACGGTTTGATTCCTGGCAATGACAATTGAATAATGAAATGCTAACACCTGATATATAACGTCTCAAAAGACCCTTCTGTCATAATCATGTCCCGTCTGATGGCTTTTAGACTTGCTTGTGTTGGTGGAAACGTGAAAGCGTCACGAGGTAATCATGTATTATATTCTCTCTTAATATTTTAAAGTGGTAAATAGTTTTAAGGACATTTTAAGTAATGTGCTTCAGTGCTGGGCTATGATATAAAAGTGCTTAACAAATGTTCTACCGAAATTCTCAGAAGATTCCATTAACCATTATGACCATGGCACTGTAAGCGACGATGTGACTCACTGACGGAGAACAACTAATATGAAGACACTGAAGAAGTAAAGACTGGTACTGGTTATTTGTGAAGAAAATTGTAACTCGACACTGGCAATAATGGATTCATAGTCGTAGCTGTCTACTGCGTAGCTGATTCACAGTCGTGCTGGTTATTTGTGAAGAAAATTGTAACTCGACACTGGCAATAATGGATTCATAGTCGTAGCTGAGAAAATTTTGACGAGAATGTCAAAATTTCACGTGGCCCTATTTTATTTTATTATTTTAGTGGTTTACAGTGTTATATTGATAAATTTTGTTGGCATTTGTATATGTATATTGTATGCATAGAAAATTCTGTAGTATATTAAATATTATATAGGTACTTAATAGTTTAAATGTTAAATTAAATATTTTATAATCGTTTGAATTTTTTTTTTCTTCCAAAACTCTCTTCTTCAAAATGGTAACGACTTAACGGACTATTTTTATGAATTATTAAACTAAAAATGTATTTAACCGAAGGACTTTGTATCCATGATCCTGAATAAATTTTAACAAAAATAGCCGATTGCCAATCCAAAAAAGACTTGCTGTCATTATCAGATTTATCAGTGAATTTGAAATAGGGATGATCGATGTTAGAAAAACATCGATGTTGACATCGATTTATCGAACACCTAACATCGATGTTAGGGAAATCATATTTTGATGAGCTTTTTTTTAGGAAATCTGGACATCGATAGCAATTTTTGATGAGCTTTTTTTTTTTTTTTTAGGAAATTTGTAGATACTTTTGACACATCGATGTTACGATGAAGAACCACAAACTTCCGGGCTAATTTTGATGACCTTTTTTTTTTAAGGAATACTGTCGAATATCTTTGACATCGATGAAATCTTATAGGCAATTAATGATGAGCTTTTTTTTTTTAAGACGTCTGTCGAATATTCTTGACATCGATAGTAAAATTTTGTTCTGCTCCAACATCGATGTTAAAAACAGTTAACATCGATGTTACGATGTTTTGCCTATAGCAACATCGATGTTTTTCCTTTCAACATCGATGATCATCGAACATCCCTAATTTGAAATATGTCAAATAGCGTAAACAAGGCGTACGTTTGTTAAATTTTTAGAGAAATTCAAAGTTATCAGTGGGAGATACTTATGCTAGTAAAATTTGCGTTGTAAGTTTTTATTAAAGTAAATTTTGCTATAATAACTCAATGAAGTTAATATATATAAGAAGTTCAATTTCAGTTAAGCCATGACATCAGAAAAAAATGCCCAGGTAGGGCAAGCCCGGGAAGCTTTTCAAATGTTGTACCAGATATCACAACTACTTTGTACTGGATTAGACGCCGAAACATTGTCAATTTGCATCAGGTTGTGTGAACTCGGCGTGGATCCCGAAGTGTTAGCTCATGTTATCAAAGAAATCAGAAAAATTGGAGAAAATGCATCCCAAAATAAAGCTGTGAATTTACAACCATAAGTTTTAAATATAGAGTAAGGTCAATAATGTCACTCAATGCCCCAATTGTATACCCCAAATTCTACTGAAACAATAACATTATTTTAAATACTAATGATCATTTTGTATAATAATTGTTATTAACTATTTTTAGTATTAAAATGTATATCTATGACAAGAAAACTAGTCTTTCATCTTGTAAAAATCACTACAAATTAGGATATGAAATGTGATCTTGTTTTTGTTGAAATGACATTTCTATATAGAACACAGGCAATGTGTCTGTAACTGTTACTGCAGTGTGATGCAGCATTGCTCTTTTAGTGATAAAGAAGACTATAATTACAACCATAAACAAAACTGTACTGATAAAATATTGGTCTAATTAGCGACAGTCCATGCGGAGTCTTGTAGCTTCAATACCCATACAATATTAGTATATGATCTGCAAGTAATTGTTCTATCTGGGTGTTATTGTCACTTATAAAAGGGAGTCAATTATAAAGGGGACTACTTTTGATATAAGGATTTATTCCTTAATTGGCATGTTTTCAAAAAATATAATTACTGTAATGAATTGTAATGTTAAATAACATTAACTTGAAAATAAAAGTACAACATACTAAAGCTGAAATAAAACAATCAGATGAAGAATTTCTTTTATTTTGTAAAAATCTTTTTAGGTGATATTTTATAGAATATGTACCATTTGCATTATAAATGTTTGTAATTAATTAAATCAGATGGAATCAGTATGGGATACACTAATTTGAAGATGGGCAAATAATCTTCATTCTTAGTTAATAACCTAATTCCAAACTTGTAACCCTCAACCTTATGGGAACAAATAATTAGATTGGGGGTAACCTTAACAGGTAACATTCTATAAAATATCAATTATAATTAAATAATTTTTGCATTGTGCTTTGAACTGAAACAAAAAATAACAATCAGGAAATCAAAAACCCTTTTTTGAGTTAATTATAAGCAATCAGTACGGGACTGAAAATATCACAGATGCAAATAATTCACTCAATTGTAACATATGTTATGAGTATGCCAAATTGATTGTTTAAATCAATATGGCTCTATCAATTAGAAGATTGTACAGTCCATAAAAACCTCAAAAACTTTTAATAAAGTCAAACACAAACTGAAGCCTAATATAATTTATTGTATTCTCTTGAGATTTGACCAGCAGCATTGATTGAATGTCAGTTAGCAATAATTTTTTGAAGTGAAAATTCTTTAGAATCGTTGTGATTTCTAACTTGATGAAATGAAAAAGCAAATCCATAGAGACAAATACGTAAATGTATAGGATTCAGCCGGCGAGAGAATGAGATAAAGGATAAAGAAGTTTCACTTCTGCCATGCGTGTACTTTGTACACATGTTCTTTTTTTTTCTCATCTACATTAATGTAAAAAAACCTAGAGTTTGTTTCTTTGAAACTAGTCTCTGAAACTACTGGAGTTAATTTAAAAAAAATAATAATTAGTGTTGGATAGCCCATTTATCAAGGAAGGCTATAGAATATCACATTATGACCAATAGGAGTAGAACATTGATATGATAAATGTTGCAAAATGTGAAAAATATTTTTGAGAGCTGCTTCTTCATATACTGCGTTTATATATAGATTTAGATTGGCCCAATCTAGACAGATTGGGTCAATCCCCTCTCTCTTTCTCTCTTATATAAAGCAGACAAAATGATGCAGATCAGCTAGTTATAAAATAAATCTCTTGTATTTTTCACACATTCTTTCCTGAATTTATTGCCAGTTGTAAAAAACAGCCATGAAGATAAAGGAACCCAATCTTCGGATTTTGAAAATTCTAACCTCTGACAAGATATATTGCACTTTAAAATAAATGGTTTCTATTTTAAAATTAGTATAGGCTGTACAATCCCAACTAATAAATACTTATGAACTAAACTATTGGAAAGATTGATTCTGTTGGTTGCCTTGGCTGCCTAGCACAGATGGATCTTCAAATATAGGTTGTTGTGGTTTGAACTGTTCAGCTGTAATCCTAGAAAACATAATTCCAATACCCTCTATTAATGCGAGCAGTATGCCACCCACAAGTGCACTTCCAGCCATTGCAGGAACACCTACAAAAAAAATTTAATAAATAAGTGAATTGAACAATTTAATGACAAAGTTTTTAATCCCCAATCCGTCCACCCACGAACTCAGCTAGGGCAGCATCAGGTGCAGGTATATCTGACTAAACCCCAGGCCTATTATCAACAATCTCAGCTTATGTATGTCCCACTGTTGGACTTGAGATTCGTCGACAGTGGGAGGGAAATGTACTGTATCGTGCCGGTCAGATGGGTTAGTATAGGGTTTTATGTTGAGGTTTCCTTCTCTAGCAGTGTGTTGTTATCTACTTATGTTCCTTAATCATCTCTTACGATGCCCCGGATAAGAAAGGGGGTAGTGAAATATTATCCTGTCACTAGCAGATAATTATCAACAAAGGCTTGATTAATTATGGAAAAAGCATGGCATTAACTGGTCCACAAAATGGCAACTGCAGTATGTAAATATCTATAAAGTTGAAAACTAAATGAGAGTGTGTGTACAAAGTTCGCATGTCAGAAGCGAAACTCCTTTATGCTTCATCCGTCATCCTGCATCCTTTATCTCATTCTCAGAAATGTATAGAGGATTTACGTGTTTGTCTCTACGGACTAGTTTTTTCGTTTTATAGAGTTTGATATCACAATGATTCTAAAGAAGTTTCACTTCAGTAACAAATATACTATCATCAACAGAAATTTATCAAAATCAGAAATCTAATTTTCTTCCTACTCTCATATCCTTGTATTTATTGTAGCAATTCTTTTTTTATTAACATAAACAAGTGTCAACCTTATGTAAACATAGCTCCTAAGGCTAGTTAAATTCTATTTAAATAGATAAAGAATTACCATTTCTTGCTGCAAGTATTCCGCCAGTCAGAGCCCCACTCATGATGGAGTTCCAAGGATCTTCCTTTTGTCTGAGGTACACTAGTGAGCAATCAATTGTAGAGAACATGCCACCCCATACTGCGAAATTTCCTCCAACTATTGGTGAACGTTCTTTCATGGCTGCTAAACTACCAAGCTAAAAACAAACGAAATTTTCGATTAATTATAAGTTTAATTTTCTGACTGATGACAACAAACAATAAAATATACGCACCATCTTTCTGTTAAAGCCCACTGGGGCATTCCTAAAACCTTTTATTGAATGGAATATACCTCCACCTATGGCACCCATTATAAAAGCACCACCAGAGTCGTCCAAAATACGCCAGGGGCAAGGTTCGCGCGTATATTCATCCATATTTTATATAGTATTATTGATTTTGCTCCTGGCTTTGGTATTAGGTAAGAACTATAACCTATAAATATCTACAATTTGCCACAATGCTAACAAAAATTGTTTTGCTCAATATACACGTGCTCGATAATGCGTACACCTTATTCACCACTGTGCTGTAATTACAACAGACTGCATCTGTTGTTTTTTTTAAATTTAATATAATTGTTGCGCCATTATTCACGTTCTTTCAAACGCAATTTTTTTCAAGAGAGAATTTCATTTTATCGCTCACTCAAAGTCATGTATATATCTTTTTTTATTGATTTCTTCAGTTTGGATTGTCAAAGGCTACAAAGCCCATAGAGCCATTAATAAAAGTGACAAAATTCACGTAACTATTACATATCCACGTACTATCGTCCTGTGGCGAAGTAAGATTACAATGGTAGGGGTACCCCCCAATAAGATCTCTCTTCTTTCGTGAATGATTGTAAAAAAATACCAACAGACTCTAGCAGAATGCATTATTGCAACAGAGGTAGGGATGATCGATGAACATCGATGTTCGATGATCATCGATGTTGAAAGGAAAAACATCGATGTTTTAACATCGATGTTGCCATAGGCAAAACATCGTAACATCGATGTTAACTGTTTTTAACATCGATGTTGAAAAGGAAACATCGATGTTGAAAGGAAACATCGATTTTGAAAGAAAAACATAGATATAGAAAGGAAAACACATCGATGTTACTAGGAGCAGAACGAAATTTCCTAAAAAAATTTTACTATCGATGTCAAAAATATTCGACAGATTTCCTAAAAAAAAAAAAAGCTTATTAAAATTTGCCTGGAAGATTTCATTGTGATAACATCGATGTCAAAACATTCGACAGATTTCCTATAAAAGAAAATAAAAAGCTCATCAAAATTTGCCACGAGAAATATCGATATTCGATACTTTTGATCATCCCTAAACAGAGGGTAAACTTAGTATAACCTTATATGAATCAATTTCATAACATTGTATCGGCAACTGGAATCAAACAATAGTGGTCTTGGCACAAATATTTGCGTCAGAGAATTCGTAACATCTCCCTATCTCGCCCGTGGATGTTGTAAAAGACGGCTAAGGGATACAATATGCACACAACATCTGTGCAAGAGAAGGAAAACACGAAATGAAACCCTATACAAACATGTCTGACCAACATGGTATGGTCAAATTCCCTCCCATTGTGGAAGAGGCCCGAGCCCAACAGAGGGACGTATGTGGACTGCGATGATTTTGTTATTTTATTTTATTAAGGTTTACCAACAATTGTTCACATTAAAGCTTAACACTAAACGAAATTCTTAATGTTAGTAACAACATGATAATTACTTAAAGGTAAACACCACATGTGAAAGACAAAATAACAATATATGAAAAATACAGTGAGTTACAGGCAAGCAACAATCAATCATGAGACCAACGAAGCTATGTACTTAAGGCTCTAATAAATTATTCAGTCGTACTTTTTGTTTTAACACTGAATCAAAATGTAAATCGACTATGTCACTGCAGCTGTTCACTTCCTTACAAAATCTTGCATAAGGAGAATTACCGCCTAAAACTGTTCTTCGAAACAGTGGACACAGAGGCGTAATAGGGTGACGCGGCAGCCGTGAGGGAACGCGAAATTTAAAAAGACTTAGCAACGGAGGACAGTCGATACGATGATTTAGAATTTTGCACACGAAAATTGCATCATGAATTTTCCTACGATTTTCTAAAGACTTAATATGATAATACATTAGCCTATGTTTATAAGAGTAAATTGACCTGGAGATACCGTCGGAAAACGCCAGGTGCCATAGGAATCGTTTTTGGATACGTTCAAGACGCAACGAGTGGACTGCATAATGTGGCCGCCAAACCACGCTACAGTACTCTAGAACACTATGAATCAAACTGTTGTAAAGTACTAACTTAGTTTTGTAGTTTTGAAAGACCTTGCAATTTCTTAAGACAAAGCCCAGCATATTAGATGCTTTCTTTACAATATTATCTAGGTGAGGCTTAAAAGTCGATTTCCTATCGGACACAACACCAAGGTCACGGATAGTTTCCAATTCTCTCAATTTGAAACTGTTGATGTAATAATCTGAGTTAATCGAGTTAATTTGCCGGGTAAATTTTACGTAATAGCATTTACTATTATTTAAGCACATTCCATTGTTTTTGCACCACAGCATGAGCCTATTAAGATCACTTTGCAGATGTTCTATATCCTTAGTAGATTCAACTTTCCTTACAAACTTTAAGTCATCAGCGTACATAAAGACCTCTGAGAACTGGAAACAATCCGGGATGTCATTAATAAAGAAATTAAACAAAATGGGGCCTAAGTGTGAACCTTGAGGGACGCCAGAAGTTATATGTTTCAGAGTCGAGTCAAATCCGTTTACCGCAACGAAGAATATCCTATTTGATAAATAAGAGGCCAACCATGTAAGCAATGGACCATCAATGGCGTAGGTTCGTAATTTGGAAATCAAGATTTTATGAGGCACCTTGTCGAAAGCTTTGCTGAAATCACAGTATATAACGTCAGCTTGATGGCCAGCATCTATTGTTCTATATAACATTTTCGTAAATAACACTAAATTTGTGCTCATGGATCTTTGCCTGACAAAACCATGCTGTTGATCGCTTATATATAGTTTCAAATGATTATGAAGATGTGGAGAAACAACAGCTTCAAATATTTTAGCAAATGATGACAGAATCGAGATAGGCCTATAATTTGATATTAGTTCATTGTTGTCGGCTTTATGTATTGGAATCACTTTTGCTACTTTCCATTTCTTTGGGAAAACCCCAGTGGATAATGATTTATTATAAATTAGCCTTAGGGGGTGAACTAATTGAGAGGAACACTGTGCTATAAAAATAGGTGGTATACCGTCAGGGCCCGCTCCTTTTGTTACATTAATATGCTTTAAATATTTTTCTAGTGTAGTATAGTCTATTTGAGGTATTTTTAATAGTAAACTATTTGTCGCTAACGATTCAAGATTTTGGGAATTATGAACATTATTGGGATATTGGTCGTGACTATTTGTTGAGGCAAAATAATTAACAAATAACTCACACGTTTCAGAACCATGCGTTGATGTTGTAACACCGTCTGTCATAGACCTTGGGTACACGCTAGACCCCCCTCTTTTAGCTTTCATGTATGTCCAAAAAAGTTTTGGATTTTTATTAATCTCATTTTCTATGACAGTTATGTAATTAATATAACATTTAGTGGCTAAGACATCACAGCGCTTACTTAAAAATTTTAAATCAATAGCGTCTAATGGGTTGTTATATTTTTTATGACACATCCTAAGTTTATTTTTTTCTTTCAATAATTTAATTAATTTCCTATTGAACCAAGGAGGGAACCTATTAGATTTTGGAATAATTAAAGGTATAAACTTATTTATAGCACTCTTTATACTATCGTAGAATATGTCTACCATGTCATCCACGCCACCGCGTTGGCCGAATAACAAGTTCCAATCTAATCTCTCTAAAAAGTTGCAAATAGATTTATGATCTCCTTTATAGAAGTTGGGCCTTGCATTTCGAGTATTATAGGGAAGGCTTGCCTCATTTTTTAGAGTGATTACTATATCTAGAGGAGGATGGTATGAGTCAACATTACCCAAAGGGTTGGGACATTTGCTAACAGTACACAGTGACATAGACGAAAGAACCAAGTCAAGCACACGACCAGCGCAATTTGTCACAAAATTCAATTGCTCGAGTCTGTTGACATAAATAAAATCCAGCAATGACTCATTTGCATTAGAGAGTTTCTGATTATCATTATTTTCTTTTAGTGATTGCCAATCTATATTACCCATAATAAAAGCACCAATAATACAAGCTTGAGACTCTATGCGTTCAAACGCTGCATTACAACAATCAATATAATGTTCTAAGGTAGTACGGTGCACCGGTGGAGGCAGGTACACTGCGCAAAAAGCTATTTTTTGTACCAAATTGAAACCTGGAACATATATAACCACCCATAAGTCTTCGCAATTGCTCTCCCATTCCTTATTGCGAAGGGATTTAAATTTATTTTTAACAGCTATCAACACACCACCTCCATCCCTGCCGGTATTAAGACTAGAAGTATTTCTATCACGCCTGTATACTACATATCTATCATCGAACAACTCACTACTCGATATTGAGTTATTAAGCCATGTCTCTATTAAAATGATCACATCATAGTTGTTGCAACAGATATTATAATAAACTAGATGGGTCTTCGTTCTTAAACCACGAATATTTTGGTAGTAAATTTGTAGTTGATTAAATTTTAATATAATTATTTAGTAATAACATGCATGTATTGTTCAATGCACATTGAACATGCAACGCAGCAAATTCATAAGTAGAGCATGTCAACATACAAGTAAAGCATGTCAACATACAAATTTGCAAAATTAGCACTGACATGATTAAAGACGCTGCGTTATACTTTACACTTACGACACACTAACACAAAATGGTATATGTGTGTATTAGCAATAAGTAGTATATGAGGTGTACATTTTGTAAAATAAATCAGATTTGAATTTATTCATCTCTCAGTTACATCCCTCTCACTGTGGCCAAGACACCCTTAGCCGTCAGTTCTGATCAGTCGAGTGAGTCTGCTTGACTGGCAGTGAGAGTTACCAATCCTCCACCCAAACCTCCATCTCACTGTGGCCAAGACACCCTTAGCCGTCAGTTCTGATCAGTCAAGTGAGTCTGCTTGACTGGCAGTGAGAATTACCAATCCTCCACCCAACATCCATCTCACATCTACCTGTCACCTTAGGTAGCGCGGTGCAGGTATCCCATCAGATAGGCTAAGAACTTAAGGGCTTTAGGTACTTCAAACTATAACCTTAGGTTCTTCTGTCAAACACGGCGTTAGTCCACTAGCCCAGACTACGCCTGTACATGTATAATAATAATAACAAAAAGAAGTAATAATAAAAAATAAAATTAATATTAAAAAAGGTAGTAAAAAGTAACTATTATACAATTTTATTTAAAGAGTCCAGATTTTTAATTAATATATGATCCGCGTTATCATTCTTTTTGACAAATACTCTTCCACTCCTCACCCATACATATTTATAGCCTTTTTCTTTAGCCTTAAGTCTTGCGCCGGCATGAAGAGCTTTATTAGCCGGTGATAGATGCTCGACCACGTAAACTGGGGATTTATTGCCGGTTAATCCAAAATCACAACTGTTGAGTTTATTGTCTTTGTGTTTCTTATTATATTCAATTAAGGCGGCCAGGAGCTGGTCACGTATCCTAGGCGATGCAAGCTGAACTACAGTAGACCGAGGGCGAGTATTTTGATTATTTTGTTTGGCAATTCGAGTGGAGTACAAAATATCACAATCCGTAATCTCGCATCCCACTAACGAGCCCAGCTGCTTAACGATAGTGTACAGGTTTTCTCTATTTTTTTCGGGTAGACACTGAATTTCCAAGTTGTTGGACCTCGCATGCTGTTCCAAATGATTAACCCTTTGGCCAACTTCTAATAATTTAGTTTTTAATTTCTCGTTTTCACTTTGCATATCTATCAAATCTCTTATCGCCTTATCGTGTTCAGATTTCAAGTCTTCAAATTCTTTTGTGTGAAAATTCAGTGAATTTTTTAACTCCTCAACGTCTTTATATTTTTTATTAATCGTGTTAGCAATCGTGTTATTTATTTGATGAAGCATAGTAGAGAACTCTGTCTTAATAACATTTTGCCCAATAGACCGGACATCTTCGGCTGTGACAGGAGTGGCCTGTGGAAGCGAGTTCAGTGCCAACCGCTTATTACCACGAGTAGTGACATTACGTATTGGGATGTCGTCTTTTTTTATAGATTTTGTTATTAAAATCATACATCCCGGGCACTTCCACTGGCAGTAATCAATGGAGTCGTTAGGAATTTCAGGTATCGATAAGCAAAGAAAATGATACGCCTTATTGCATCTTATACAGTTAATAAATTGTTCATGTTCATCTATTCCATCATTAGAACAACATCCCCATGACATTATACTTGATGCCATGTTAATAAGTCTACAATCGAACTAATGAACACAAGAACCCAACAATATTATATTCGATTGTTTATGTTATATAAATATCTTTCAACATTTATTTCAAAAATCACCTACCAAAGTTCGTTCGTTAAAGATTAGTTGCACGGTTAAATGTACGTTCAGAACGTCGTAAGCGCATGAAAATCGGCGTCACTTACGCGTTATAACTACGCACGAAACATAGTTGTTTATGACGGTAACTAGATAACTGAGTTGCTTCTTTTCTACATAGATTATATTAAATATTACTAAACAAAGACACTGTAATGGCTCACCCACTGTCTCGTAGGATAATAAAGACTTTCAGCAATAAATATCACACAAATTTAAACACAAACACCAACTTTAAACGGGAACAATTAAATAAGTTCGACGACCGAAAATAATAAGTTGTCTCACTCATGATGATGATGATTCGTAACATTATCGAGACTAATCGTGCGATAGAAACGTTGCTCCAAATCTCATGTAAATTGGTCACGATAACAATACGAATACCTTGACGCAAATGTTCGTGCCTTCGCATGGGCTTACCCATAGGACGTTTAAAGCTGAGATACTGATACACCAAACCTACGGATTCTTATTATAATTTGTTGCTTGTTTGTAATGGTTTTAAATATTAAGTGATCGTATGAAAGCCTAGAGAGGTAGAATTGGTCGTTATGTTATATATAAATTTCTAGCGTACGTGTGTACGCACTGAACTCCTAAACGGCTGGACCGCTGTTGACAAAATTTTTTGTGTGTGTTCAAGGGAATTCGTGGATGGTTTAGATTCACAATTGGACCCGGTAGGTGGCGCTGTTCGGGCAGGACAATAACATAATTTGAGAACGACTTTACCGAATTGGTCCATCTTTTTTTTCAGTTTGCTAATATTTCAAAAAAGACCTTTATAGAAAAAAATAAAAGAAAGTTGGGCAGAAAATTAGAAAATTTAAGAAAACTTAACGTTTAAATGTTTTTTTTTTTCTTTAATATATGCTTTTCTAATGTAACCATTTTTTCGGCTAAGTATAGAAACTTTTCTGTGTTTATACAGGGTGTATTAGGTTATGGGGCAACTGTTCGAGTATGTTGTAGTTTAACGGTCATAGATCGTAATTAGAATGTACATTACACAAAAAACAATATAACATAAAAGTTATAGTGATTTTAAAAAAAATGTGTCTAAGAGTCTTATGCCTTAAATGTTACGTATTATGTAGGCATGTACAAACAAAATACATGTAGGCATGTAAAGCTTCGACAGTATAAATTCATTCATAATACCTAGAATTGTGCAAACGTTTCAATGATATGCTCAGTGCCAGATAACGTGGCAAAAGACGACCTTCATCTACCTTCACCACGATATCTTCAAATGCAAAAAAATCTATCGCTTACCATACAAATCTATCGAAAAGTTGTATCGCAAAATTCTCTTGGTAGATGCCTACCAGGAAGCAACATTACAAACAGCACAACCCAAAATTTTACGAAATCTAGTAAATTTACCATAGAAAATATATGTTTTTAATATCCTATAATCATGTATTTCATTGTTTTAAAATACTAGATTAACCTGTAACTGGTGACATTTCATTATTTTATAAATAATATCATTGATAACAATGCCAAATTACTTTCAAATGTCTGAATATCAAAAGTTTTTAAGTAACATTAAAATTAAAGTACCGAGAATATTTATATAAATTCAATATAATATAGATCCTATAATTAAATACGTAATTAGCTTCGAAGAGTTATGTAACGCCCAAAAAATGCCAAGTTTTAGGTTATGACACATTTCTTTCAACTCATTTTACCGTCAGGTGTAATAATAAACCTAAAGGATCGTCGCACAAGTAGATGCAAGATTTTAGGTTATGTGTATCAAACATAAAATCTTTTCTTAACTGATTTTAGCGTCAGGTGTACGAGATCAGTGGTGTCGTGTGGCCCAGTCGCCATTTTGTTTGACATTCCGTGTGGAGCACGTAAAAGATATTGAAAAAAAATTGATAGGCCTCGATGACAGTACATATCGAAAGATTGATGCATTCATAATTCATGTATCAGACAGCAGTGATAGTAACAGTAGTGGAAGTGACAGTCCAGAACTAAAGATTTTTGTAAAGTCATAAATAAATTATTTTAGTATATTATTTTACCTCACCTTACGTATTTAACAAAAAGTTAGCCTTAAGATAGGTTAGCTATTAGTTTCATGCTAGGGCAGTGGTAAGGTAGGTAACGTGTACGTATGCTTTATTATTGCACGTGTAGGTGTTTAATAATTTCTTAATTAAAATTCTAAACAAATTACACGCAGACAAATGTTTGTAACCTCTGTACAGTCTAGACACCTTCACCACGATATTACAACGATAAGACGGTTTGTATGGAAAGCGATAGAATTAGCGATAAATTACTTGGATTTGATGATATCGTGGTGAAGGTCACCAAATCACCTCTTTTGCCATGCTAGTTGGCAAACACTATAGTGTAGGTTTGTACCTACGAGCGACGAGCGGTCAACGGTCCAAGGCCGATCAGCTGTTTTAAAGCGAAGTTTGTTTTGTTTATGTGAATGTAATCATTGATTTAATCAATTTCTAATGAACATTTAACAAAGTATGAATATGTTGCGTATTAAGTATCATTGACTTTATACATTTCAATCAGATTTACACGAAAAAGCGATTACAAAATTGAAAACTTTACATGTCTCTAATTCCTTAACGAATCGATATTTTTCGTTCAAATTTTTTTCATGGGTTCCTACCACCATTGCCTAGCTCCCTTTTGACCAGTTGCCCCATAACCTGATACACCTGTATATATAAATTTTCTGTTCGGGTGTTTGTAATTGAACTCCTTCTAAACAGCTGGACCAATTTTGATGATTTTTTGAGACCATTCCGATGGATATGAATTCTCATCCATTGGAATAACCATTCGGAACTTCCAAACCATTCGGTTTAGATTAATAACTGGAACCGGTAGGTGGCGCTGCGATCGATGTCAAGAAGAATTCAATTTTCTATTTTATAAAAGATTTGAACAGAACAACGTCTCTTAGGTCAGCTAGTGTTCTTATAAAGGGTAAAAGTAAGAGAAGCTTCATGTGTACAAAATGTTCATCCAAAAAAGTGAGCCGTCGCGCAGAACCCCTAGCAGATGTGAAACATCGAAATTATTTTGTACATAATATGCATAAAAGAACAGATTACGACAGGAACTAATACGGTATATTGTATAAATAAGACATTACGTTTTTTTTCCAGGAAATGATGATTTTTGTTCAATAAACATTTCATCATCATCATCTGAACCCATAAACGTTCTACTGTTGGGCTCGGGCCTCCTCTACTATGGAAGAGAAATAGATATTCTATACCACGCTGGTCAGACGTGTTGATATAGGGTTTTGATTCAAGCTTTCTTTCACTTGCATAAATATTGTAAGCATATTGTATCCCGTCGTCGCCTTTTATGACACCCACGGGCAAGCAAGGGGGGTGGTGAATTGTATTCTTACTCCGTCACCACACGGATAAATAAACATTTATTTTTCAATAAATACAAGAATTATAAATATTCTAAAATATTTCACATTGTGATAAGTCAATTCTTTAAATCAGCGATTTCAGTAATAATATAACAGTTATATTCGATGCCTCTGACGATATTACTGTGACAATTGGTCGGAACTACACTTACTATCATAGCGACGCCAACAATCAGGTTTACCCTTGCCTATAGATGTTTCACATCAAAAGCATGAAATTAGTGGCAAGATAATATCAAAGTGAAATCATATTAAACATAATGTCAAAAATTATGGCCGTGCCGTAAAAAACGAAGGGACGACCTGATCAGGCCTAAATTTATCATACAGAAGGTTTAAAAAATATATAATTTAAGTTAAAATAATTTTGTAAGATATATAAAATTTATATTTTTCATCCATAAAGAGATTGATGGATTGTGTGAATAAGGATATGCGTGTGAAAGCAGTAAGTGCAGATATGAGGGCTGATATGAAGCTATGGAAGGTGAGAACATGAGATAGATGCGTCACAAGTGGAATGCATGAGCCGATCATGCACTCTCTATCTACATCGCTAGTTCTTTCTCGACTCGACTTGGCATGCCTTATAACCATGCTATAAAATTCCTTAAAAAAGGTGATAAATGAAGAATTGACATTATGAATTTCATGCAGTGTGACCGTTTTTTGTATATTCAGTACCAAATTGGTATATTTAGGCTCCGTAAAACTAATTGTAGTTTTTTTGTATCCTTTCATATTCTGGTATCTTTGGTACATTTTTACACTTTCAACATTTTTAAACACATTATTGACATATTTTTGGGTTGGGCGGGCAACACTAATTTCCATTCGTTCGTATTTCGTATGGAGGGTAGAGGTAAGGAGAATCGTCTCTGTGTGTGAAAAAGTGTCCGTTAAAATCTGCTAAATAAGGGTAAATTTTAGCGATAGGGTAAATTTTAAAAAAGGCGCTGAAAGTTATCAGAATAAGATAGAGAAATAAAAAAGGACGAATGAACTTCCGTCTCGTTATGGCGCACTTTTCAAAATAAAATTTAAATGAAAACCGAAGTTTTGTAATTAATTGTGTGCTTATCATTTCTTAACGCTTGATCAATATAACATTTGGGAAGTAATACAAAAATAACTGTGCGAATTGCAGTAGAAAACAAAAGTTCTTAAAAAGCAAAATAATAAAAGTAAATTTCATGTCAGTTTTAAAATAGATGTAAAAATGCATGTTAATAATTAATGAAGAATATAAAAAGAATTGATATTTAAAAACATTTAGGCTTGGATTAAAAAATAATGAGTCACTGTCACAATAGGCATGATGACAGTAACCAATAATCACTAAAATAATGTGTTTATCTACTGTAACACAAAGAATATATCTTGAAATAAATATTTATTTTCTTTTATAAGATGAGATTATTAATTTATTTAATAAAATAAAACTACAAAATACACAAGTCCGCCATGCTCAGCTAAACACCAATCAAATTGAGTTACGTCACTCCTATGTACACCTGTCATTATCTTCGCAAATTCTGTACGAAACTCTACGATCGTTACACTTATTAATTGTTTTAACTTGCATTTAAAGAGTATTTCGTGATTTTTATATCTATCTCTTGCTTACTTTTGTGTTCTTACTAAAAATGTAAGTCATGGAAGAAGGACTCACCCAGGCAAACAGCTCTAATTTGCCTAGAGTTGATTTGTTAGTGCTGGGAAAGTACCTAGCATCAAACAAAGACTTCTGTTCAGCAGTATTTAGAAATGTCAAAACTACGATGTAAATAAAATATTGATTAATAATCTTCTTACACCAATAATTTAAAATCTATTTAAAAATATGTTATTTAAATAATATTTAAAAATATTTTATTTAAATATTGGTTATGTTTTTTAAATAATGCTTTTGTAAACTTGGTATTAAACTGCAGTTAAATATTGTCACGCACCAAATAAAATATACGATATAAAGTAATTACTTACGTCAAAATGATGAGCCCTAGATTGACCCGGACCAACTCCATCTGGTACTATTTGGGTCAACGATTACATTCCCAACTCCCTTACGTTTACAACTCAAATGAATAGACCTGACGTCACAAGCAGACGCCATGACACTAGGCACCGTTTTGACGCTAATTTATATACATTTAATTAAAATAGCATTTATTTCTAAAGAAATCGTACTTATTGCAAAAATAATATATTTTTTGATAATAGTGGTTATTTAAGAATATTATAAAACAGTTTTTCAAAATTAGTCATCATGCCTATTGTCACTAACTTAACATACTTCAATCAGTTAACAACTGCTCAATTCATATCATACCCTGTGCCTATGCTAGTGCCATTCTGGAGGATTTTTGAACTGTTATTTAGTGCTGACAGTGGGACACTTTTTCAAGCTTCCTCCCATATGAGACGGTTCTCCTTACCTCTACCCTCCATAGTATTTCGTTCACATAATTTTGTCTTTGTCTAATGTTTACCGCAACTGTATCATTTTGTCTCTTTCGAAAGGTTAATGCTAACAAAACTGCGAATCGTGCTAAAGCACGAAAAAAAAAGATAAAAAACAGACTATAGATAAATCTATAGTCTGTTTTTTATCTTTTTTTTTTATTTTATATTATGGCGTTTGACTAAATTGACACAAGCAAATGTCAAATTTACAAATAATGCTGCCAACTTTTTTTGTGAAGTGGTGTACTTACGATATCGGAATATCGGAAGGCAAGATTTTATATTTATCAGACGATTAAGTTTAAAATTTTCTAATCCTAAGCCTATCATTAAGGATCACATACGTACACATGGCCACATGACGCGCTACACAGTAGTATAGCGCGTCGTACGGCATGCATTGCATACTCAAATGTTTTAATGCATTTATATTAACAAAAAAAAAAATAACATACGCCATCAGTGTTGTTCGCGTATACGCTAATATGGCAATCTAAACCCACTTCTCTTCTAAACAGCGTTGAAAGTTTAAAAAAAACACAATTGTTAGAACTTGACAATACAGTACCAATAATTAAAATTTTAAAAATAATTGTGTATATGAATCATATATGTTCTTTTTATTGAACATTGTTTTATGGTGCGGTTATAAAATGATGTATAATGAAGGTATGAAGGTGTGTAATTGGTAAAATTAAAAAAGTAGCTGATAATAAGTGTTTTAATTTAATTTTTTCTCTTCTACTTTTTATTTTTATTTTAGTATATTTTTAGTATAATTCAGCATATGTTTTGGTATTATTTAGTACTGGCACCTTGTAGTTTTAGTAGATCACTATTTTTTAAAACGGTCACACTGATTTCAAGGCACAGAGTCAACAAGAGAGTTTTTATTATTATTTCTATAGAAGAATCATTTAACAAAAAAGGATTATTAGTTTTGATTGCTAAATAATATTGCCATAATTAATACAATATAGGTATTCAAGTACATAAGTAGAATGACTATTCATAATTTATATATATTTGATCGTTATGGGACCCTCCTTTATTATGGCGAATGGAACCGTTCAAAACAGTCTGGAATGTCGAGAGAAGAAGTAAGTTAAACCTAGCCCCTGAATGTCCTTTAAGTTATAATTATTTCAGCAAACAATTTATTTATATTACTGTAATGGATTACGAAGTTTCTAAATGTTTAAGTTCTGTTGATTTCAGGAAGGTAAATTGATGTATGGTATGCTGTTCTCTATAAAATCCTTCGTAGCCAAAATATCACCATTGGACCCAAAAGATGGATTTATGCACTACAAGACTACAAAATATACCTTGCACTGTCTTGAAACACCATCGGGTTTGAAATTTGTCATGAATACAGATAATCAAGCACAGGGCGTTAGAGATTTGCTCAAAAAGATCTATGGAGAAATCTATGTAAAATATGCTATAAGAAATCCAATGTGCGGTATTGGAGAGCCTATAACTAGTGAATTATTTAAAAATAAACTGGACAGTTTCATCAAACAAACACAAATCCATGTTCGCGCTTCTTGATAGATTGTGAAATCTATGAACTTGTAAATATTTGTTATTATAATTATTTAAGCTGTAATCTTAAGTTTTGCCCCTTATGTAAACTTATAAATATTATAATCATATTAAACTTTGTTAATGTCATATTATTATCATTTTCATTGTTAATTATTCTCTCTTCTTTTTTTTTTGTATGAAAGGGGTTTGCTAAAAACCAGCACTGCACAATTTCTATGCAGCTCAGCGCTGGGCATTCCCCTGTTGTTAACTTTAACTACAAAAATTACTGTTATGTAACAATAAATGCTAACTCTATTCTAATGTGTTATGTAGAAATATAATGTTTCATAAATTTAAACCATTCATTATCTATCATATTGAAATAAGATGAATAATTTAAAAATAAAAAAATCATCACTACAAGAAAGACTTGTAAGTATTGCTTTACAAAGACCAAAAGATTGAGAGATTAAAAATAGAAAACAAAATTAAAAATAAGCTATAAATGATCAAAGAGTTGTTGAACCATCAACAGATCATCAAGTTTTGATTAGCTGCAAGCGGAATCCTTTAATATGCTTTCAATATACAATTTGTTTTCCGAGTGGTGATGTGAGTAAGAATACAATTCACCAACCTCTATCTTGCCTGTGGGTGTCATAAAATATGACTAAGACTATATAGATAACATCTATGCAAGAGAAGGTAAACTCAAAATAAAACCCTAATAACACATTTGACCAGTGCAGTACATTAAGTCGATTTCTAGCTTATTGTGGAGGAAGCTCGAGCCTAGCAGTGGGACATATGAGCTGAGATGACGATGATATAATTTGTAATTGAGTCCCATCTACTACTAAAGTTAATACAGGTATTTTTTTTATTGCAAACCAGCAAACAGTACACCTGATGGTAAGTGCTGCTGTCGCATATGGACCTTTGCAAGCCTGCTGCCTTTCACGAAGAAAATGAAGGGAGTGTAAATGCATGCAATGAGGTTCAGTGATACTAAAGGCATCAACATGCAAACAACCTCAGAAAGTTGGACTATAAATTAAAGTTAATACAGGCTTTATGAATCATTATTATCCTTGTTATTACAGACATTTATAATGTAATCGTTATTAAGACATTTATAATGTCTGTAATAACGATTACTTGTTAAACGTGAGACACCTTAGTCCGCCCGTGACCATGAATGCTGCAGTGTTCGAAACGTCGGGCAATCATAAATCAAATACAAACGCGATATAATCCGTAAAAGTGGTTTTAATTACAATGTGTAGTGCTCGCGTAAACATCAGATATCATTATTATCCTGTTCTTACTGCTGCATCTTTTCTTAGGGTTATTGTTATCGTTACTGGCCATGGACGACAAGGAACTCTACCGGTGGTCAGCCAAATGACGAAGGAGGAAATACGGTTATAGGGCTGCGCTCCTCCTTTTCGTCATCTTGGAAGGAACGGACGGCATGTGCGCTGACTATAGCCCACCCAAAAAAAAGTTTGACTCAATATACTCTTTCATGGTACACATTGCAAAAGCATTGACAATACTTTTACAACTGGCTCCTAGCATAATATAGTGTACTGATACTATTGGCTGAAATAAAAATGCTACATTAAATATGATATTTTTAATTAAACGTAGGCGTTTTTAATTTCCGTGTGGTGCCGGAGTAAGGATACAATTTACCACCCTCTAGCTTACTGGTGGGTGTTGTAAAATAAGACTGATAGAATGTACGTAAAATATTTATGAGAGAAGAAAAATTCGAAATAAAACCTAATACCACCGTTATAAATAAAAATATTATTAAGGATTTTATCGCGTTTGTGTTTTTATTGTCCAAGCCCCAACGTTTCGAACACTTCAGCGTTCATAGTCACAGGCGGACTATCGGACACTGGACAGTTCGCCGGTCCGCGATAAAATCCGTAAAAATAGTTTTAGTTGCAATGTAAAAAAAGAGTGTGTACAAAGTACGCATATCAGGAAGTGAAACTCCTTCATCCTTTATCGTTCATCCTTCATCTTTTATCCTTTATCTTATTCTCTCGCCGGCTGAATCCTATACATTTACGTGTTTGTTTTTTTTTTTTTTTTTATTGCCAACGGTGGCAAGCGAGCAAGCAGCACACCTGATGGTAAGTGAAACTGCTGCACGTGGACCTTTGCAATACCAGGGGCACAGCAAGGCCGCTGCCTACCGTGAAGGAAATACTCTTCTTAAACCTCGTTTAAAGAAGGACATGTCATAGCGCTTGGGAAACACAGCAGCAGGTAGTTCATTCCAGAGCTTGCACGTACGCGGGAGAAATGATCGCTGGAAACGTACAGTTGAAGACCATAACGTTTCCAGGTGAAATGGATGAACTCTGCTACGATGTCGAGTGGTACGTTGGTAGAATGGTGATGGTGGTACCAAGTCAAACAGTTCCTCGGAGCACTCCCCGTGAAAGAGTCGGTAGAGCACACAGAGTGACCCAAAGTCTCTCCGCTGCTCCAGCGACTCCAATCTGTCCGTAAGATTGGGATCCCCGACGATTCGAACAGCCCGTCTTTGCAGGGAGTCAAGTGGGTCTAGCTGATATTTGGGCGCACCTGCCCAGAGATGTGAGCAGTACTCCACATGAGGACGAACTTGTGCTTTGTATAGCACAAGACGCTGTCTCGGTGTGAAGTACCGCCTGGCTCTGTTCAGGACGCCCAACTTTTTGCTTGCCACTTTGGCTTTGTCCTCCAAATGACTCCCAAACTGGACTTTGCTCGATATTTTGACGCCGAGAATCCCAATACTCTCAGAAATTGGGAGAGTTACTCCTTGGAACTGTGGCGCCATGACAAACGGGTCCTTCTTTGCAGTGAATACGCAAACTTGTGTCTTTGTGGGGTTGAACTGGTCTAGGTTCCGTTCACCCCATTCCGAGGCTCGCCCAGAGAGCGCTCGACTTCAGACACAAGTTGAACCCTTCTTTTCTGAGTACTCCGAGGGATATTCCGTTGCTCAGTGTACCGCTCATCACCCGTACTGTCATCCGCATAGCAACGCATACTCTCGATAGAGAGCATGTCATTGATATGCAGGATAAACAACGTCGGGGAGAGCACCGAGCCTTGTGGTACACCAGCATTAATGGTCATGGTATCGGAGCAGGAGCCATCTACGACGACTTTTATACTCCGACCATCCAAAAAGCTGGCGATCCAATTTCAGAGTCCCTCGGGGATTCCGTAAGTTGGTAGCTTCGATAGAAGTGCCCTGTGCCAGACCCTATCGAACGCCTTTGCGATATCTAGGCTGAACGCCAGCGCCTCACCCTTGCCCTCCAAGGCCTCTGCCCAACGGTGTGTGAGGTACACAAGAAGATCACCAGCCGACCGACCATGACGAAAGCCGTATTGGCGATCACTGATAAGCTGGCGATCCTCAAGGTACTGCAGAAGCTGGCGCTTTATAACCTTCTCCATTATCTTGGAGAGCAAGGATGTTATCGCAATTGGCCTGTAATTCGATGGGTCAGACCGGTCTCCCTTTTTAGGGATCGGGTGGACATGGGCTACCTTCCACGAAGACGGAACCCTATTAGTAGCGTAGGAAAGTCGGTATATAGGCGCGTGAGGATGGGAGTCAATTCAGGGGCGCACGTCTTTAGTACCATTGCAGGGATGCCATGCGGCCCACTCAACTTATGGACGTCTAAAAGCCGCAGCTACCGCCTAACCGCTCGCTGCGTGATGCGGATTTCGGGCAGTGAGCTTTCACACCGTGGGATGGTAGGTGGTGTGGCAGCTCCGGCATCCAAAGTCGAGTTACAGGCAAAGAATTGACCTAGAAGATCGGCCTTCTCCTTTGCGCTGTGGGCGAGACTACCATCATGTTTCTGCAGTGGTGGGAGATTGGGCTGGCAGAAGTTACCTTGGGCAACCTTGGCGAGCGACCAGAATGCACGACTCCCAGCGGGATAGCTTTGCAATCGCTCGCCAATTCTGGCAACATGTTCCGCCTTGGCTCTGGCAATAGCTTTCTTACTAGATCTGGAAGCGGCGTTAAATTTCCGCTTCACCTCTTTGGCGTTCGGGTCCTGGCATTTTTTGGCCCTATTCCAGGCCTGATATGCGGACTGTTTCTGGCATGCAGCCGTCCTGCAGGTTTTGTTAAACCAGGGTCGGCTGCGGCCACCGACGGGTATTTTGGTGTTGAGGATGAATAATTCCATCCCCGTAATAACCGTTTCGGTAACGCAGTCCGCACAGATACCGGGGTCCTCAGAGGCGAAGCAAAGCCGCTTCCATGGGTAGCATGCGTAAAACTCGCGCAGTCCATCCCAATCTGCTGACTTATATTGCCAGACTCTGTGAGTCCCAGTCGCCTTAGAACGACTAGGCCTTACAACAGGGGCACTGCTATGAACCAAGCAGTGGTCAGAAGACCCAAGAGGGGCTTCAACCACTACCTGATATCCGTGCTGGTGTGTAGTCAGCAGAAGATCCAGTAAGGAAGACTCATGGCTCTCAATATCTGGGATACGGGTGGGCTGTGTCACTAGTTGTGAGAGACCATAGGCCGAGACCATATTGAAGAGATGTCGACCCTGGAGGTCAGTGGTTCAGGACCCCAGCCACTCTTTATGATGAGCGTTGAAG
This sequence comes from Lymantria dispar, assembly GCA_032191425.1. Taxonomy (NCBI): domain Eukaryota; kingdom Metazoa; phylum Arthropoda; class Insecta; order Lepidoptera; family Erebidae; genus Lymantria; species Lymantria dispar. The sequence goes on from CM063449.1 coordinate 3,172,936, forward strand.
TCTCCAAGAACCACCACCTCCGCTGATGGACACTGCTCCAATATTTCGTCAATCCCTCATTGGACGTTCTCAAATAATTGAATAGACCCCGGATCACTGCCATGGGACCTGTAGAGGCATGCGTAGATGCGGGTAAGGCCTCCATAGTCTACGCGTAGCCACAGGATTGACAAGTCACCATGTTCGAGGGCCCGAAGGCGGCGACAGCAGATATCACCTCGGATGAATAAGCACACCCCGGCTTTACGACGGAAGGTATACTCCAACTCGTAGCCGGGGTAATTTAGGTACGAAATGTCATCCGGAGCACCTATCTGCGTCTCCGTTAAAAAGAGTAAGGCAGGCCGCGCCGTCTCGAGGTGATGGTGGACGGCGTCGAGATTGCTAAGTAAACCCCTGATATTGCAAAAATCCACATCAAATGTGGATAAGGGGAACGCCGTAGAAAATCGTCTCTTTTTAACTTTCTTGGCCATGTTTTTTTTTTTATTTAAGAAGAGGAGGAAGGGAGTGTGAATGTGTATAACGGAGTTCGGTGATACTAAAAAAAAAAGGCGGGGCATAGTGCATGGTCGAGGAGTAAGTTTTGTGAGGAGCTGATACGAAGCACGGAAGGGCCCCTGATGCCCCCCCGTGCGTAGCCGCCGAGGTCCACTCCGGTTTCCCACACCGGCACGACGACTACGCACTATGTCTCTATGGACTCACTTTTTCGCTTCATAGAGTTTGAAATCACAACGATTCTAAAGAAGTTTCACTTCAATAACTTGCGTAAACATCAGAACTTGCTAATACTACGCTGCAACGTGTTTGACCACCGTGGTATAGAAACTAGAAGTTAATTTTCTCCCCATTACCGAGAAGACTCGAACCCATCAGTGGGACCTATATGAGCTGACATGATGATGATGAATTTGGTGATTAAATAATTACTACTTTTACGGATTATATCGCGTTTGTATTTGATTTATGATTGCCCGACGTTTCGAACACTTTGCAGCATTCATGGTCACGGATTCTGTTATAAACATAATTAAAAATAAATCCAAAGAGACCACCACAAGACTGCATGATACTGTGAGCACTTATTGTATAGATTTGACCCATAATAATAATAGTTAAAGATAATTTTATAAATCAAAAATCTTTTAGTAAGACAAAGTAAGCCGCATCTAAAATTAATAATCAATATTAATTTAGCATCATGTCTCCTGAGTTTTCTTGCCGGATCTTTCTCAGTGTGGCCGCGTTCCGATCCGGTGGTAGTATATTAGTTTTGTTAGTTTTAATTGTAACAATAATTGCTACAAATTTAATAATTAATAATTACTAACCATAAACAATATAATTTTTTCATATAGAATCATTTTCTTCTTACACTGGCAATAAATTTGTACTAAAATGTGGGTAACAATTTAATAAATTTATAACTAATTTCTGTATCGGGTAGATAATTATAAATGTTTGTAATAACGATTACTTGTTGGACGTGAGACACCTTAGTCCGCCCGTGACCATGACCATGAATGCTGCAAAGTGTTCGAAACGTCGGGCAATCATAAATCAAATACAAACGCGATATAATCCGTAAAAGTAGTTTTATTTACAATGTGTAGTGCTCGCGTAAACATCAGATATCATTAAATAATTACTTCTAACATATTCAACTATGTACGGTTGAGTCATATTTTTTTTATTTTTGTAAGAATAATTAAAAAAAATGAGTAACATTTTTCTATTTCTTCTACCTAGGCAATAAAAATGACCCCTTAAAATATATAGTCAAGTGTACAGCAAATCATATTTGGAGACAATGATAGCAGCGCCATCTAAAGGGTCCATTGGCATACTGAACTAGTCTTGAACCTACTTACTTATGTGTATTTACACAAAACATTTCATCGAAAGCGTTGACTGTACAGAAAAGACTGTTTGTTACGCTTTAATCAACTAAACGAATTAAAAAAAAATCATCAATGGAAAGCTATGTTATCAGCGAATAACATACGCTAAAATATGACCGTATTCCCAAGGGAACGGAAATATTACCGGTGAAAGCGGTTTCTCCGCGGATCGATTTTAAAATCTTTTCATCAATGGAAAGCTGTCATACCAGCAAGTAACATAGGATACATTTTATCCCGGTATTCTCACGGCAATGGCAATAATGTCAATAACTGATTTTAAAAGTTTTTTAACCAATTTAAACGAGCAGCGAGCAACATATATGCAAAGGTGTGCATTAACTCGTTAATCCGTTAATCGTTAATTAACGAAGTTAAAAATTTGATTAACGGATTAACTTTTAAGTTAACTTCAAAAGATGTTAACGCTTTTGTTAACTTTAGTCCGTTACATTAGTAGTTTGTTGACATGCTGTCGTTTTGTTTGTTTAAATGACGCGCTACGCCATACTCATAAGTTCCACGACGCCTGCGCCGCCCAAGTTGCCAGCGGCGGATCGTGTCATAGAGGAGTTCCTCACGCGTACGATCCGCCGCCTCTATCCGTGGCACAACTACCACACCGAAGGCGGCGATCACGTCCCCGTTTCTGACGCCATCGAGCATCGTGCTAGCAATAGTTGGCAACTTCAGGTCGGTACCATTGATAGCGACGATTTCAAAGTGCTGCTCTGTCCACCCGGCACACACCTCGTGTGTGTACTGTGCCGTGTCCTCATCGCAATCGCAATGGTGACAGGACGGTGTACTCCCCTTCCTCACGACCGTGTGCAGATATTTGGCGAAGTTACCATGCCCTGTCAATACCTGCATCAATTGGAAGGGAAGCATCCCGTGCCGCCAACACAATCACTCCATCAGCATCGGCCGGAAAGCTTCGACGGCCCAAATATCGTACCCAGGCCCTTCCAACTAGACTGCCCAACGGACAATGACGTCACGGCGGACGTTGTCCCGCCAGGCGGCCACCTCGCTAAACGAGACTTTAGTCGCTCGCCGCCGCCGCCACGCCCCGCGCAAAAGGAAACTGATCCCGAGCCTTCTTCAATTGATGTGAATTCTTCTACTGTAGATTATAATCGTCCTGCCACCACTGCGATTGCGACGAGGGCACGGCGCGCCATACGCTCGAGGCCTGCGCGGCTTGGGCAGTGCAGCGCTGTGAACTCGTCGCAATCATCGGTACAGACCTGACACTGCCGGCTATCGCTAGGGCGATGGTCGACAACGTCGGGAATTGGGACGCGGTCGCAGCCTTCTGCGAGACAGTGATCTCGCGGAAGGAGGCGGCGGACCTGAGGCCTCGATGAAGAGATCCGCCGCCGGCGACTGGGGCGGCGTAGGTGCAAATACCTGCGCCTCATGCCGCCCTAGCCGAGGCCGCGGGTGACCTGACCGGGGATTAGTCCGTCACCCGCCGAGAGGCCGACCGAGTGAGGAAAGACCGACGTCCTCCCCGAGGGGGGGACGTCTGTCGATGGGAGGGTACCCCAAATAGGGGGTATTCCGACGGGCCGACCACTGATGACAAGTAACCCTGCTCCGGTGGTTGGCCCAACGAGGAAGGCGACGTGGTTAACACCTATTTCATGGTTTTCAATGAAGAACCTTCGTACTGAATTTCATTGGAATAAGTTCAAAAGCGGCAAATTTCCATACTAATTTTGTACCCCTGTTTGACCCCCTTAAGAGATGAATTTTCCAAAATCCTTTCTTAGTGCTCCCCTACGTTATAAAGGGAACCCCTGTGCAAAATTTCAAGTTTCTAACTCTTATAGTTTAGGCCCTGCGTTGATATGTTAGTCAGCTTCTCCTTTTATATACATATATATATAGATAAGCACCTAGCTTATAAAAAATCTGATTTGCCCTCCCCTGGCCTAGAACCTGGGTACGCCCATGCCGCTGCCTATCGCGAAGAAAGTGAAGGAAGTGTGAATGTGTGCAATGAGATTTGGTGATACTTAAGGCATCACCAAAACCCACCAGACGCAAACATCCTTAGAAGGTGGGCTTACGGCTCTCTTGCTCACCGAATGAAACGTTAGTAACAAATTGCTATTACTCTGACGTCGGTTTTCTGCGACGGTGTGGTACTACCCCGGACGGCACGGCCCATGACTGTAGACTGACAACTGTCAACGGTGTGGTCCTACCACTACAATAAATTTTTTGTGGGACGCATATATGTATTTGACTCTGATCGCGCTAGCTGGGACCGCAAATGATCAAACTGGAGACTAGTCCGCCACCGAGAGGAGACAACTTCCCAATGGTTTGTAGCAGTGTTGCCAACTCCTAGAAGTTCGAGTCGCTAGACTGAAATTCAAAAGTCGCAAAAATAGAAAATCCCGTCGGGGTATTTGTCCGGTCAAATTTTGATGAGCTTTTTTTTTTTAGGACATGTCGGGATGTAGGGATGTACTAAGTTATAGTAGGTCACAGCGTAACCTTATTTACGACGAAATAAAATCCTATGGACAAATTTTGATGACTTTTTTTTTTAGGAAATAGTTCGAGGATTCCAAAAAGTGCCAATAGCATAGCATACTACCACGGAACACTAATATCCGTATCAATTTTTGACTTTCGAGCTGATTCCAAAATTCGCCAGATTTGTACTAAACAATTTTTAGCGACAAAACTTTTTTTTGTCGCTAACACTTGAACAAAAGTCGTCATTTCTAGCGACAAAGTCGCCAAATTGGCAACACTGGTTTGTAGTCAATAGGTACTGTCTTGGAGATCTATCGGATCTATCGATTTATCGGGGCCCCTAGGCAATGTAATTCTCGGGTTCATGGTCCATTAGCAGCATCATCACTTACCACTAGGTGTGCTGTTTTCTCTTTTATATACCGCGTCTCTCTACTATACCACGCTGGTTAGACGTGTTGGTATAGGGGGAGCATACAAATGAGGGAATATGAGGAAGCATACAAATTTTCAAAAAAAAACGAAGAATTTTCTTGTTATATGCTCGGGCGGGGTGCCTAGTCGGTGTGGGACCCTAGGCCTTGTTGCCTAATCCGCCTTATGGATAATTCTGCCCTGGATCTATTACTAGACTATCTTATGTCTTTTTCAACAAAATTCAAGTTAGGAATAGAGTCACAACAGATTACCTAATTTAACGGATGTACCCAAATTTAGAAGCTAAATATAATTGTATGGGTATTTTTGGACTTTTTAGGTATACTTAAAATTTATGGATTATAATAAATATTTAAACATACTTACTTTAAATAATAATAATAAGTTAATTTTTTTGCAGTATACCTTTTAAATAATTGGGATGATTTTTACTTTAGCTAGAATAATAACGTATAGAAGGATAGTGTCAATACTTCGAATTTTCAAAATTTGAATCTAAAAATACTAATGGCGCGCAGACGACTACACACGTACACTACTATACAAATTATGAAATCAAATTTTGTTTTTATTAACATAAATCGTCGAAATACTTTTAAAAGTAATGTTAAAAACCTTTTTAAGTTTTTCAAATGTGTTGTGACACTATTTGAATGCACAAACCGTCATAATTACCTATTTATTTTTTAAGAGTTGCGTACGTTCGTGCAGTACAATGACTTGTACATTACGGAACGGTTCCGGCGTAAACTCCATTAGGCTCCAATTGAAATGCCTCACTTTTTGTGCGTGAACTTACCTTCTATAGGTTATTATTCTAAGGCCTCAAGGATTATATAATATTTGTTAAGCGTTGGGAATTCCAATTTGATTGACAATGACATATTTAGGGATGTATCATTGCTCATATATACAAAACAACCATATTTATGAACGTTATATCGATGTTTTGGAAGAAACCTCAACAATCGCTTACGGTGCATTTACATGATAAATTTAATATTGTATTACTTAGTGTAAGAATACAGTTTACGACCACTTTTCATTTATGTGGTTAAGTGTGTAGGGTTAAGTTATATGATATACATATAAAGTCGCAAGAGAAGAAAATCTTGAAATTACATTACACCGACGCGTCTAATTGGAGTGGTAGAGTAGGTCAGTCCTGTTGTATACGGGGTTTAAGCCTAGCAGTGAGGCATATATGAGCTGAAATGATTATGAGATATACAATGCTTAACATAAAAGGGAAATATGAGTGAGTGAGAGAGAGATGACACTATATGAGGAACAACAAATTTAAAAATATTAACTTCGCCAACCTTGTAAGTGGTTCCGTTCTTGTATAATTGCACATCTAACTTATGCAAATACTACTGTCGTTGCAATGATAGAGACAAATTTCATTGCAATTTTATAAAGCCCACAACTCTTTCGAGACCTATATACTATGGAATTTACAGGGCTTGATATAAGAGACATGCGGACTTAATTTTAGTGAATTTTACCGTAGCTATTGCATATTTGCAATTAATTGTGAATCTAAAGTAGCTACAGTGTCCAATAGCGGGTATAGTTTTCAGAGTATTTTAACATCTTTTCAATTGCCACCTTTAAGAAAACGCCACTTTCATATGTTGTTAATTTTACCTAACCTGCTCCTTAAATTAATTATTGATGGTGGAGTAATTTTGCTATAAATGACAGTTGGTGCGCTTTAATTACTTCGATCTACTTTCAATTGTTTTGAAGGTGCACAAGCATGTTATGTAGTTTAGCTATAAAAAAGTATTATTGCTGAGGTATGGCTGATTGATAGACAAAATATATTACATCCTTGATATTGCTGAGGTCCATGCTTCACGGAAGTTTACACATATCATCAGGTGAGAGGTGCTTGCTCGTCTGCCTCCAACTGTTAATAATACGTCTACATTGAAACAGGTAAAGCTAGAGGTATTAAAAGTCATTCACATAATATGATTCTCAAATAGCGAGATGTTGTCGATACTGAGAATATCAACATCGATCATGATTTCTAATGGTTATGCGAGCATTGTAATGCTGTATACACCACGAACGCTGTAAAGTGTTCGAAGCATCAGACCATCAAAAATCAAATACAAACGATAAAAGCCGTAAAATAATTTATTTGCAATTAACATCGATATTGAAATGTCAATGTTCGTGAACGATGTTTCGAACTTTTAGAATATCGATGTTGTACCGTTGCCATCCCTACTACCTAAGCATATTTCGTAAACAAAACGAGTTTCAGTTGTGTTAGCGGTTATAATCATTTTCTTACACTTTTTGCGCATTTTGCATTCTAACATATTGCAATGGCCAATTTTTTTTCAAAGAATAAAGAGTTTGTTTGCTGTGATGAGTGAGACCGATGATACAGATGTCCTTTTGCTGATACCACCCAATTTCTTCCTCGTGCAAAGCTCTGGCTCTGAGGATTCTATATTAGAATCATCAAGAACTGTTGTACATAAACCTATATCGTCTACTGCACACCTTTTAGATAAATTAGTAACACAAGTTCATACATTGGAATCTAGGTTAGATAGCTTAGAAATAAACAGTGATATATCTAGTTTTAGTTCTTTGAGAAGACCAAAAACGTGGGACACAACCGATAGTATAGACAGTCGGAGTTTAGATCGGAAATGCTTCACATTTCCACGTCGACGTAAAAGAAAAGTTGTGAAAAAGAAAAGAAGTTACGATTTGTCTTTGACAAGTATAGATACTACTAGCACACACAAACAAAATATCCTTCCATTAAAGCTTCAAAATATTGATGTATATCATTCTAAAATCTTCAGTGTAAATGATATTCAAAGTATGGATGGTGATCTTAGCAGTATAGTTTCGACTCCAAATAAAAAAAATGACAAACTTCTACTGCATGAAATAGACGAGTTTTTAACTAAAGTCGAAAACTATGAAACACCAGATACTAAGTTTAAGGATTTTGAAGTCCCAACGAGTCCCAAAAATGTCATTAAAGCCACCGGAGATTATCTATCACAGAAATTTGATCCGTCAAATCCTGTAGAAGATATTAAACTGCCAAGTGGCAGGATAGTTCCCAGTGATATATTAGATAAATACATTTATTTAGTTAAAAACAATCCTACAACTTCCAAATCTGATAAGATACCTGTAAATTATAAAAGCAATGAAGAACCCAGCACCAGCCACCTTGAAAATATATCAAAAAGGAGTATTGATGTCACTAAGCAGGAAACAAAATCGCCGAGCATACGTAAGCTTGACTTTACAGATAAAGATGTACAACCAACATCTACTCCGAAAAGACAACAAAGTAATTATTTAGACTCTTTTAGACCATCTTCAAATAAAATATATGATCGGGCATCAAAAGTTTTAGAACAATATAAAGCTCAGAACTCTAATCAAAATACTCAAGCATCAATAACTGACAATTATTCTTCACTTAATAAACCAGAATTTAAAATGCCACAAATGAGACCTTACTGCCCAGATAATAGAGATGCCATGAGATTAAGTTCTGTACAGAATAAATATATTGAGTCAATTGATACAGATTTGCTGAGCTTGAGTGAGCTCTGGGGAGATAGGGGTGAAAGGGCTGATAGAAGTGATAGTTTAAGACTTGAAGAGGAAAGACTCAAAAGAGAGGTGGGTATTATCATAGTTAACCTGACATGGTAATGAAGCATTTTCCCTTATTAATAATATTATAACACCCATATACTAACAGGATTGATCCTCCTCCACGATAGGATGGAAGTTGACCTAATATATGCTGATCAGATTTGATGGTTTGGAGTTTTATTCAAGTTTTGTCTTTCTTGTCACAAATATTTACGTGCGGTGATGGAGTAAGAATACAATTCACCACTCCCTATCTTGCCCATGGATGTCGTAAAAGACAACTAAGGGCTTAAATATGCATATAATACCTATGTCAGAGAAGAAAAACTCGAAATGAAACCATATACCAACATGTCTGACTAGCATGGTATAGTAGGTCAAATTCCCTTCCATTGTAGAGGAGGTTTGAGCCCAACAGTGGGACGAGTATGGGCTGCAATGATGATGATGATATATTATAGACATACTATATCCCTTAGTCATCTTTTGCAATACTTACAGTCAAGATAGGTTGTGGTGAATTGTATTCTTACTCAAGTGTGTGAATACCATATATTATTCAAATATTATTTATATTTTTATGTACAATTGCACCACCTATGCATTTCGTGAATTTGTAAAAAGATAATCACGGCATATAAGTTGATAAGATCTATGTATGAGAAGGAAAGGATTAAAACCTTATAACAACCCATCCGACCTCCATGAGCCAGTATTTTCATGTGGTTATGGAGTAAGAATACAATTTACCACTCCCTGCCCATGGTTGGCATAAAAGATAACTAAGAAATATAATATCTGTGCAAGAGAAGGTAAACTCAAAATAAAACACTATATCAACATGTCTGACCAGCATGGTATAGTAATTAAATTTCCCTCCTATTGGGGAAAAGGCATGAGCCCGGCGGTGAGACGGGTATGAGCTAAGGCAAACCAGTTTGCTATCAATGTCACAGGATCCCTATAAATGTTACACATCTAAAGGGACCCTGATATCTGAAGTCACATGCCGTAACAGAAATTGTTGTAAAAAATATTACACATTTTACAGCACTGTGAATCATTGATACAACAACTGCAGAAGAAGATTCTAGAACAACAAGAGAAGTTGGCAGTGGCTGTCAAAGTTGATCGTGCTAAAGATGCAGCTATTAATAAACTTAGGGAAGCCTGGCTGAGACTCACTGGTAATTTAGATAAAGCAGAGGAAAGGCATAGACAAGCTTTGGAGAATATGGTTAGAGAGGTGGATAATTTTAAACTAGTAGCTGATAATGCCCAAAAGGTAATATTAAAATATTTAATAACATTGCACTAGTATATACTTTGCTGTGTGATAGCAGTTAGGAGTATCACCAAAGCTTACATAAGGGAATGTACCCATACTATGTGACCTGTTTAGGGGGGTGGGGGAGCAGGCGGTTAGTCACAGGAGCTGGTGGTGGCTTAGGTTTTTGTCATGTAGTCAAATTTACTGAGAAAAATCTCATATTTTTTATAACTATATTCAAATAATTTTTCATAATATATAATTCACTAGTAATTTAAGTTTGCATGCAGTCTTATGCAATAAAGACGAGTATGAGCCAAATTATTATTTTTTCACTTTTTGCCTGTGAATTGTTTAAAAATCATAATTATGAATTACTATGTGAAAAGTAAATGGGGAGAGGGGGGTCTTGGCATATACTACGAGTGGTCACTGAGGGGAGGGAGGGGTCGAAAAATCTAAAAAAATGGGTCACATGGTATGGGTATGCTCCCTTACTTGTAGGTGTCATAAAAATCGACTAAAAGTTTTACATCTACCTGAGGTAACTTCATCATCAGATGGTCATCTGGTAAACAAGTACATTCTCAAATATGATTGGTTTCAGGCAGGCGGTCAGTAATAAAACCACTGGTAAAACTTTTGCAATATCTACAACAGATGAAGAGTACACAAACTGCATTGACTCTAAGAAATTGGTTTTTCCTTGTAGTTCTGTAGTAGGAATACAATTTACCATCCCTTCTCTTACCTATGGGTGTCTTTAAAAACTATGGCTAAGGGATATACTATGCAGATAACCTCTATGCAAGGGCAGGAAAACTAAATAAAACCTCATACCAATACATCTCACCTGTGTGGTATCATTATCATCACAGCTCATATACATCCCACTACTGGGCTCTTGCCTCCTCTGCATTGGGAGGAAAATCAGCTGCTATACCAAGGATTGGTCAGGCAAGTTGATTATTTCGAATTTCCCTTCTTGCATAATTGTGTGGTATAGTGGGTTAATTTTCCTCCCAATTTGTGTAGGAGGCTCAAGCCCAGCAATGGGCCATATATGAGCCATAATGATGATGATGACATTACATTATTTTACATAACACCAAATTTTATTACTTTTATTTTTAATTGGTAATGATTCGCAATCTATTATGTATTTAATTAAAATCTTCACAGAAAAAGAGTCATTTTGAAGTGGAATTATATAAAGCATTAGACTTGGCTCATGATTACCAAGACAAGTGCAAACAGTACACCTATGAAAAAAGAGAATTAGAAGAGTTGATGAATAAGAGTCTGGCGGAAAGAGATGAAATAATTGCAAGAAAGAACAAGGAGATTGAAGTGTTGGCAGAGAACTATGAAACTGTAATGAGGCTCAATAAGCAATCAACAGATTGTGTGAAGAATCTTGAAGATACTTTGGAGAAGGTATGATGAAATATGGATTAATACAGTTCTTTTCATTATTATGTGGTCTATGGTTCAGTAGTGTAGTGGTCAAAACACTGACCTTTAGTGTTTGTGGGTTTGATTACCATGCAGTACAATATTTTGTACAATCTACCCGTAGGTGCCGCTGCGATTAATACCAAGAAATTCCATATACACTTTTTTTAAAGAACAGTCTGTTTAGTGCAGCGGTGTCAAACTCAATTTTGCAGAGGTTCATATATTAAATTTTGAATTTGTAGGCGGGCTAGATTGAAAATTAAACAATGAACTGAATTATTATAACATTTTATTTATTAAATTATATAGCTTATAATATATGGTTGTTAAAAATCATATCAAAGTTATAAAAGAGAGGGCTTATTGATACGGCCAAAAGGCCGGATGCGGCCCTAGGGCCGTATCTTTGACATGATTTTATTTTTTTAATTTATTTAATGGCAGTTTGACATGATTGGTTTAGTGTATTCATATATCTCTTAAAAATATTATCAGTACATACTTATTTATCAGTACTATCTCTATACACTGTTTTGTATTTAGGAGAGTAGTTAATTTTTTTTTGAATGTATAGTTTGTAAGCTTGTATTGCGCTCAAAATTAAAGTCTCTTGTTCTACCTGCATTCCCGGCCACAGGTAGAGCGCCAATACCATTTTGTTTTTAATTTTTTTGGCAGTTTAAATATTTTCCTTTTTTTATACTCTCAATATTAAAACAAATATAGATTCTCATCTTTTTTTCCTTCTATTTTGAGATGATATGTCATATTTACGCGTGTATCATACTTAATAACGTAATAAATTAGATAAGTGCGGTCTCTTCCTGTAGCTATGGACAAATAAAAACTGCAAAATAATGTTATTTCATTTGAAGTTGAATATTTTAATTATTTTAATTTCAGGAAAAACTTGATCATGAACATACAAAATGTAGTGTCACAGATCTGACTGAGAAGATTCAGAGTTTAAAGGATGAGATGTCTCTTGTTGTTCAGGAGCGTGATTTGATAAAGAATAAAGTGCACGAGGAGAGATCCCGCGCTAATGTTCTTGAGAGACAATTGGCTGAGAAACAGAATCAAACCAGTGAGCTGTTGCGGAAATGTGTATGTCTTTTTTCCTATTTATAGTCATGACATTCAGCTAGGAGGTATATTCCATTGTGGTAGGGAGATTTACCAATTATAGTAGTAGGCTTGGCTAAGAAAATGTATTGGCAAAAGTTTTTATCATAGCTATTATGCTTGCCAATGGAAATTAAATTGACTATACCACGCCTGGTCAAACGGTTTGGCATAAGATTTTCTTTCGAATTGTTCTTCTCTTGCATAGATGTTATATGCATATTATATCCTTTAGTCAACTTTTACATAATCCTACATGTTTGACTGGCAAGGGGTTGGAACTATGAAAAATGTCTGGCTACTGAGGAAACATCATCTACTCATTACCTAAGTATTATATATAAAAATCAGCTTTTATACTATAACATAAGCAGAATTATAATTTCATGAACGTTAAGGGTGTCTGGCAAGGGGTTGCCACTATGTTAAGTGTCTGGCAATGAATAACGTGATTTTTAATATTATTGTGAAAGTAATATAAAAAAATCACGCTTAATAATTTGACGAAATTAGATCGGTATTTTACACACCTTTAGCACCTTTTGTCTGCCAAAGCCACTGTAACCCAAACTTCATAATGGGCCACCATTCTTAACTGTATTGGGAGCATGCGCTGACAAACTTTCAGCTTTAATAACATCACGAAGGTCTGGCGTTCACAGGCTCTTAAGTCTATAAGGAAATAATCCTTGTGTTGCGGGGGACTTTACAAACATATAATTAACGGACACAAATTACATCGAGATTCAGAACAACATTATGTGGATAGCACAAAGTGTTGTCCTGCGTGGGTTTCGAACCCACGACACTGGCACGGTAGTTTGGTATTTTAACTACTGCAGCATGTGTTAGTATATATAAACATTATAAATATTAACTGCAGGATAATTTAGATGATGAAGTCAAAAGTCTCCGTAAGCTGTTGGAACTTCAGAAGGCGGAGTTGAAGTGTCATTACCAGAAGCAATTGGAAGACGCAGTGCTTGCCAAACTGCATGAATTCCAACAACAACTCAATCTGGCAGAGAAAGAGATGGAAAATGATGCTAGGGCTAAAGAGAACTCAATAATTGATACATATAATAAGCAGATTACGAGGATAGAAGAGCAGTAAGTTTTCTACTACATCCATTCTCAAGTTTCATCGTCATCATATCAGCATATATACGTCCCACTGTTGGGCTCGAACCTTTTGTAGCGGTAAGAGCACACTAGACTGGACTGATCCGTCCGGGGTAGTACCACACTCTCGCAGACAATCGACGTCCGAGTACTAGCAATTTGTTACTGCATTTCGTTCCGTGAGCGAAAGAGTCGGAAGCCCAACTTTCTGAGGGTGTTTGCGTGTGGTAATTTTGCGTAGAACTTCGAATTTAGTGTTTCGATTCTAAACGAGGCATCTTCGGGACGGCTCGGTATACAATGCATTTGAATTGTAAGTTGACGTTTTGGAAGGTACTCATCATGTGAGAGTAAGATTTCCTTATCCTAGTCCACTTTGATCCTATTCCGTATTCCTTCCATTCCATTGCCGTGTGCTGTATATTGATTAACCGTGGGCAAGTGGTGGCTCACCCTTCCTTCCCTCCATTTTAAAATTACAATTTTATTATCCTGTCACCATACGGGCAGATAGGACAATATATGGACGGTATCTTAAACAAGCATTATGTTTTATATTTTCAGACATAAACTTGAAATTGATGTGCTAGAAGAGAAACAGAAAGAAGAAATTAAGTTGTACAGGCTGCAGCTGGCGCAGGCTAGCGAGAGGATCAGCTTACTAGAGGTACAGTAGAAACTCGATTAACCGGACTAATTGTTGTCGGTAGGCATTCGGATAATCGAAGGTATGAAAAATCTCCTTCGGTTTAGTGCATATGTAGAATGTACATAATTTTATGCATTTTTTATAAGACGAATACATATTCTGTGGGGCCTAAAACAATAATGAAATGCGTGGGGCAGTGATCCCGCGGGGCGCGGGCGATACATTCCGTTTCAGAGACGTTCGTGCTTGCATAAATTCGATTTGTAGGTACAATACATAGGTCGCGGTTTACTTTTTAAATGGCTCGACTAAATTGAAACTTGGTCACCATGCTGTCGAAACCACTGACGATGGGCTGCCCTCAAGGTTCGTTATTAAGTCCATATCTATGGAATTTAGGTTTTGACGATTTTCTCGAGTTACCTCTACCGAAAAATTGTCTACTGATCGGCTATGCAGACGACGGACTTTTATACAATCACAACACACATGGGACACAAGGATGGTTTAGAGAAATTAGCGGAACCATGCCTCAATGATATATTCGATTGGGGTACACGAAACCGGCTTGCCTTCGCACCACAAAAAACATATCTTTTATTAAAAGGACATCTACAATCGGCGCCGCGTATAAAATTCAATAATATGACTGTCAAAAAGAATCAGTTTGCTATCTCGGCCTAGTCTTAGAAAAAATTTTTCATTTATTGAGCATATAAAAACTGTAGGTGACAAAGCGAAACGGAATTTCTACGCGCTTACTAGAATATCCACATCTACTTGGGGCCTTCGTTTTAATACACTTAAATCCATATACATGGCCACATATTTGAGGTCATTGGGCCGATAGGGCCACCATAGGGGCGGCTCGCCTTAAATTACTACAGAGCCAACGATTGGCCCTAATATTCTTATGTAAAGCCTATAGAACGGTTAGTACCGAGGCCTTACCAGTACTCGCGGGTGTACTTCTGGTTGCTTTGGAGATTCAGAGACAAGCGTCAATGTTTTACACCACAAAGGAAACTATGAATACAGATTTCCTTCTACCGCGCGACCGAAATAAAATTGCTAGATTGTTTGCACCACAATCCATTGTCTATGAGGAACTTTTAACTGAATGGCAAGAAAGATGGGATTCATCATCGAAAGGTCGTCATCTTTATCAATTTTTCCATGCATCCGGGAGCGCCTGGAGACGGTGTGGCTGGAGGTTGACCACTTCGTGGCCCAATTTTTAACTGGCCATGGCAACTTTAAAAGTAAATTATTTTCTTTAAAACTCGTACCATCACCATTATGTCAATGTTCCACATCTGACCACGAGTATGAATAATCAGCGCATCACATTCTCTGGGAGTGCGATCTCTGGCGAAACGAGCGTAACCTTATGTTAAACAGTTTGCAAGTCACCTGTGGGGTAGTATACTATACCGACCTTGTAGCAACTCGAGAAAATTTCCGTACGTTCATGCGTTTCTGCCATACCTACTGTAGCAATCAATCTTAACGCTCACATATAGGCCCCGTTAAGCTCTTCCGTATCCGTGGTGCCGTACTGCTGCGCTATCGTAGCTGTACACCTTTTTACTTATTGGCTGACTAGTCATTTTGTTTTCCTGTCTCCCGCTTTGCCTAGGAGGGAAGTGGAATCTCTCTTTCCAACTCCTCCTCTTTAATCTTTTCTAATTAAATTTGTTGCGGGTCCCAAGACAATTAAAATCATATCCCGGGACTGCCTGAGGGTCAAACCTCGGTGTCATTTATGGAGACCATTGTGGATCCTGGCTTACAGGAGTTACAATGGTGGGAATGTGTGGTGGGATTAGTCCCAAAAAAAAAAAGGTCGCGGTTGGCAGTCCGCATAATCGCGTACTTTTTCTCTTATACACTTTCCAGGTGGTCTCATGGTCATCATGTTGGGATCTAATTATGATTTTTCCAATAATCGCTGCTGCCCACTCTTCTAACTATAGAAAGAAGAGGTTATAAACCACCTGCAAGACCTTTGTTTTTACTATTCCCTTCACTTTTTAGTAGTAACAGGCCAGTCCTATCACAGTCAAAAAACTATCCTGCCCATACTGCAAGCATAAGGGCATATTACCCCATATTATTTCCCCATGCCCATTTCGACTGACCACCGGCAGGTACCGGTCGAAAACGGCAACGGTACGAAATGGGCAACGGTCAGGAATCAGTAGGTACTGATTCCTTGTCATCGGTGACTGATTCTTGAGGAGATTAAGGTGTCATCATTGTAATATTTAAAAAATTAAAAAAAAAGTTAGTAGAGAAAAGAAGAATATTATATTAGTTCATTCCTTTTATTGGTCCCTGCTTCGGGAAGCCAATTGTAATATTACAAAAAAATTAAAAAATGAGATATGTTGTATATAATATTTAAAAAAAAAGTAATTTTAAACCGTCCCTTACTCGGGAGCTAATTGTGATATTAAAAAAAAGAGAAGTGGTATATTTGTGAGATGTTTAAAAATTTAAAAAATTATTATACATACCAAGAGGTCAGTGCTTCATCAAATAAAGTAGACTAAGAGCTAGGCCGCACTACGGTGAAACCGCAGCTGTTTTTAATAACCGCCTGAGTTTCTGGAACAGGCAAATGAATGCAAGAGGCCGCACTTGCGGTTTTTATCCGCGACTGATTTAAAAACCGCCAAATGTTACAAAATTGTTGCGGTAAAAAACCGCAGCAAAATTTGTAATCTACAGAACTACATGGGCGCACACGCATTACGAGTTAACCGCGGGCGGTTTTTTGGCAGTGTTGCCAACTTAGGGGTTTTCCCTCCAAATTTAGGGGGTAAATAAGTGGGATGGGGTTTTTTTTAGGGGCATTTTTATGGATTTTTTTGATTAAAAATAATATAAATATCAGCGTAGCGACATCTAGTATCCATCAGCACGATATCAGGCTTATTTGTAAGAATAGTCCTATCCGTGGTGATAGACCAGTCCCAGTCAGAGCTTGGAGCTTACCTAATTATTATTGTTTATTAAGTATTTATGGCTCATAAATGTCACATATATGAGGCATATTTCTTTTTTGCCCGGATATATATTTATTTTCAGTACGGGTGTTAATTTATTATTTATTCTTATTTTAATGAAATAATTTTTAGGGGGATTTTCATGTAATTGTGACAATTTTAGGGGTTTTTAACTATGATTTAGGGATAAATATTTTAGGGAGATGGTAACACTGTTTTTGGCTAGTATTCGGCCTACCGCCGCTAGGGATGTGACTTGAGGGAAAATAATCGATTTTTCAATAATCGATAATTTGTTCTTTAAAATAAATTGATTATAAAATAATCGATTTTTCCCCATCATGATTGTGATGACCTTTTTTTTTTAGGAAATGTGAGCTTTATTTTCTACTAAATTTCTAAAAAACAGAGCATCACGATTGTTTCATACTATATTTAGTATGAAACAGTCCTGATGACCTTTTTTTTTAGGAAATCTGGCTGTGAATAATCGATAGTAAAAAATCGATTAATGAGCGATTTTTCTTATTTTGATAATCGATTGTAAAAATCGATTATTACAAAAAAAAATATCGATTAATAATCGATTTTTTTAATCTATTATTTTTTCACATCCCTAACCGCCGCAAAGAATAGTCGTCTTGTTGTTTCGTTGCAATTGAATTAATTATATTTTGTATCTATGAAGGGGATGTCTGAACGCACATTATGCAATTTTTTATGGATTCTGGCTACCGACTGAATTCTTTAGTAGTTTAGTAAAAAAATCTCTAGATATTCTTTTAAAATTTTTATCTTTCTGAAAATGAAACCTTTCTGAGATCTACGGCTATTGAATGAATGAACACAATATTTGCGATTTTTTTGTAGACGTATTCTTTTTCTATTTCGTAGTACCCAATGAGCGACAATACATACTGCTTGTTTGAAATCCATCTTTAAACTGTGCAAATCAGGTGCGGTTTTGCGGTTTAAAATCGCAGTGCGTGCGTCTCGAGCGGTTTCGGTTAACCGCTTGCGGATAAAAACCGTAGTGCGGCCTCAGCCTAAAAGTAAGTTTTACGGGCGCCAGGTGAAACTCTAAAGTGCCGGACAAGAATCATTGAACTTTAGCTTCTCGGAAGGGTCCAAAGGGGACAGTTAAAGAAAATGCAACATGAGCCTTCCATAACTTTATTTTCCTTGTGAGAGCAATTATGATACACTTAAAATTTAATAAAGTAATCTAATACATACTTATTTATAAAAGTTTAAATAACTCCTACGGGTCATGTCTGCAATATGAGAGAAAATAAAAAAATATTGAATATGCTGTAAAACCAATTTAAATTCACCAATACCATGTGGCGTCAATATCCATCCGTGTGGTGGCGTCAACTACGGTTTCCACATAAGCTATTTCAGCAAGCATTTAACGCTTTAAAATTCGGCATCGCAAATAGCAGTTCCATGAATGTTGGTCGACATAAAGGCGAAAGAAGAATTTATAAGCCACTAATCCATGGAATAATACAAGAAAAGAAGAAATAACCAAAGAAAGAAAGAAAAAGAAAACGCTTTCTATAGCGGTTTCTTGAAAAATATGGGTTCACCCATAAGGTGTATAAGCCCGTCCATAAATAAGTAACAATCTGTCGTATAAGGAACGAAGATTGCACTGTGATAATGCAGTTTTAAAAAATTACCATTTCCGACATCGTCGAGGCTGGATCAGTTCAGTTCAGTTCAGTTTTTTTAGAAGAATGGCTCCATCGACGACCGATGATTCTGCCAATGTCAAGGTGGAGAGAGAAAAATAAATTAAAAAAAAATACACCGAATATTATAATGGTGACAGTTGATCAGTCTTGTAACAATGGCTTCTCTTGAGTGGGCTGAAAGAGACGTCACAAATTGTTAGTATCTATAGGTTAGTAGACATTTAATAAATACACTAAACATGATAAATCAGCTTTAAAAAGGGAGGGAAATATATACCTATTATTGGAAAGAATATAGTACCAACCTATAATTTAATTTTGTTTCGCGAAATAAATTTATAAAGAACGTTAACAAATGGCGTATGAGCTAGAGTCATCAAGTAAGGGAGGTTGACAGGGCGAGAAATAGATGTAGGTAGGAGATCATACAGTGGAACCACTATCTTGGGACAGAAAAAGAATATATGTTCCAGAGTACCTTCATCTAAACCACATTCACAGATGGAATGATCTTTAACACGGAGTTTAGCTAGGAAAACAGGAGAACACACAAATCCTAATCGTAAACGGGTAATCACCGAGGTGGCCAGTTTATTTATTTTCTTCCGAGTGCAAAACCAGGATTTAGAGGGCATAGAAGGTTGGATTGAGCCATAAAACTTACCTTTAGATAGTTTAGACACTTGCCACAAGTCGTTCCAGGCCTTTATTAAAGATGGTTTAGCTAAAGAGTGTAAATCACGTGAAAAACAATAATTATATTTTTCTAGACCCAGGTGGGCTGCACCCTTAGCACAGGAATCCACTATATCGTTGCCTACTATACCTGAGTGGCTAGGAATCCAGGCCAGTGCAATCTCGACCCCTGATGAGTGACACCTAAACAGGATTTGTCTAATTTGAAGGGTTAAAAAGAAATTATCCCTGGAGCGAAAAGGTATCTTTAAGATATCCAACAAGCAACTTAAGGAGTCAGAGAGTATTAAGGCTTTATTAATTTTGTGAGTTTCAACAAAAGTTAGTGCCTCTAAAAGGGCTATAGCTTCTCCGGTAAAAACAGAATGGTAAGGCGGGGACTTAAAATTTAATATAATTTTGAATTTAGGTATCCAAACAGCTGACCCAACACACCTATTGTTAGATAATTTTGAGGCATCTGTATAGATTGCAAGCCAATCACTCCAGTCTTCAGACAAAATTTGATTGAGTGTTAGATTGGCATGACAACTATTTTTGCTGATACCAAAATTAAGAATGATTTTTGGTTGAAAAATCAAAGACTGGTAGTCAAACTGAAAGAGTGGGTTTGAATTGACTTGAAATATAGTAACAGGCAGCCTTTTTAATTTACTGTATGAAATGGCCAAATGAGGTGGATCCTTATGAGACCAGTAACTGGAAGTGGAAACTGAAATAGATAGAGATTCAAGGATAGGAAGAAGGATATTAGAACTGATTTGGATAGTTTTAGAGAGGAACCTATCAGAAAGATATTCCCGGCGGAGATGAAGGGGAGGCTCCATACACTCAACTTGAAGGGCGTTAATAGGTGAGCATTTCATAGCACCTGTGATAAGGCGCATACACTTTGCTTGAATTTTGTCCAACTTAGTAAGGGCAGATTTATTACATGGCTGGAAAAGAAAGCAACCATAATCAAAGTGGCTACGGACTATTGCATTATATACCAATTTCTGGCAGAAAGGATGTGAACCCCAGCGAACTCCCGAAAGAGCCCGCATAATATTCACACCCTTGTCACATTTTTTAATAATATAATTTAGATGTAGTAGACCTAATAATTTACTATCTAATATGAGACCCAAGAACTTCACTTTCTCTTTAACTGAGATTGGTTCAACACCTATAGATAGGCTGATGCTAGGGATGATACGCTTACGAGAAAAGATAACAGCATTACATTTGGAAACAGATATAGTTAAGTTGTGATTGATGAGCCATTGGTTCAAGTAATAAAGAGCAGAATTTAAGCGGGAAGAAGCATCAGAGAAGGAAGCAGAGACAGAATAAAGAGCAACATCATCAGCATATTGAAGAATTTTGCAGAAAGAATTGGTAGAGAGTTCAAGATCGTAAGTGTAGATATTATATAGGATAGGGCTTAAGACGGATCCCTGAGGAAGGCCCATCCAGACCACACGAGGAGGGAGCAGAGTACCCTGGTACCTGACAACTATGGACCGTTCTGTAAACATGTTAAAAATGATATTTGTTAACCTCACGGGAATACTCAGCTGATGCATCTTTTGCCTGAGTAGCGGAAGTAAAACATTGTCATAGGCCGATGTAATGTCTAGGAAAACCCCAATAACATGCTCACTTTTGGAAAAAGCTACACGAACTTCAGAGGTAAATATGCTAAGGCTGTCTAAAGTACCTCTACCTCGTCTGAAGCCAAATTGGTTGTTGGGTAATAGTCCTCTACTTTCAAGGATCCACTCTAGTCGGTTCTTAATAAGGTTCTCCATTATTTTACATAAGACCGAAGAGAGAGCAATGGGTCTATAAGAAGAGGGGTCATGTGGGTCTTTGCCAGATTTTAGTACAGGAATAATAACTTGCGTTTTCCAGGACTCTGGCCCTTTACCAGTAGTGAAAATGAAGTTTAGGATATGGAGAAGAAAGGTTTTACATGCATTAGATGATTTACAGATGAAGGAATAGGGGATACCATCTATGCCAGGAGTGGAGTCATAAAGGTGGTCAAGGGCACAAACAAGCTCAGAGAGTGAAAAGGTATCATCCATCACAGAGAGTGGAATAGAGGGATGTAAAAGTGGAGGAGTCAGGCAGTCATAATTAGGGACAAAAGGAGGGGCTAATTTAGAAAGGAATTGATGGAGCCAGAAGTCGGCATTATTGGTCACTATGCTGTTATCACTAAGGCTTCCACGATATGCCTTGATTTTCTTCCAAACAAGAGAAATAGGTGAGAGAGGTGATAGGGATTCGCAAAAATGTTGCCACCCTTGTTTTTTTTTTGTGGCTAGTAGCCTAGTGGTTTGTGCAGCCACTTTTTTGTATGAAAGGTAGTCCGTCATATCTAAGGATGCTGCAAACTTGTCCTCTGCGATCCGACGTCTTCTAACACTTTCAGTACATTCTGAGTCCCACCAGGGAGGAGACGACTGCATTTTGCACGAAGATTTTTTAAGAGGGATTGAGGCATTAGCAGCTATGAGTATAGAAGAGACAAGGGAATCGTATAGTTCAAGAAAGTTAGAAGGATCAACTAGAGGATAGGCAGATATTGAAAGATCTAACTGTGATGAGTATTTTTCCCAGTCAGCTTCGCAAACACGATATTTGAGTAGAGGTTGGAGAGGAGTCATAGGGGAGATAGACTGTAAGTAGGAAATTTGGATAGGGAAGTGATCACTCCCAAGAGAGTTGGGCAAGACTGTCCATTCTAAAAGAGAGAACAATGAAGGAGATGCGAGAGAAAGGTCAGGAACACTAATATTTTGAGATGGAGACACACGGCGGGTAGCAGAACCATTATTTAGCACACAGAGATTCATGTTATCTAGGAGATCTAATAATGAGGAAGAGCAAAGGTCATTAGAGATAGATCCCCATAAACTGTGACGGCAATTAAAATCACCCATCACAATTAATGGGGAAGGGACAGAAGAGAGAATAGAATCAAGATCAGAAATGATATTAGGGTCAGGATGAGGGATATAAACAGAAACAAAAGACACATTGATGGCCCTTACGGCCACAACATGAAGGTTAGTTTGATGGGGAGGTAAGGGAATTTGAGAGAAGGGTATATTCCTATTAATCAACAGAGTACAACCCGCTCGTCCATCTGCTCTGTCATCCCGCAGGCATGAAAAGCCTGCGATCCTAAAGAGGGAATGCGGAGCGAGCCATGTCTCCGAGACAGCAAAGATAGCAGGTTTGTATTGATTGATTAAATAAGAAATGTCGTGTTTGTTGCGTCTAATACTTCTGCAGTTCCACTGGAGGATTTGGAGATCCATTGGAAGTGTTATTACGAGCAAAGACGGTAAGTAATTGTTCTACAAGAACTGAGACATTGTTCGGTAGGGAATCTGAGAATTTGGAAAGCATATTAATAAGGGAGCAAAGAAGGAGTTCAACTAAGTTGTCATTGGGAGTAGCCAAAGGAGTAGTTTCTATAGATTCAAGAAGTGCATATCCGTTAGGTTGAGAGGAAGGTGGAGCATTAACGATAGATGAATGAGCTTGAAGATCATAGGATTTCCCTAAAACTGGCTTAGGGCGAGGGGGTAAGAAGACTGTTTTTTTATAAGAAGTTGGGGAAGCAGTTACAGTGGTTGATTGGGAAAGAGGAGGTGATTGTAGGCGAGTAACGGCTTCTGAGTACAGGCGTTTAGATTGAGGAAATCTGGCAGAAGCTTCCAAATAGTTGATGTTCTCCTGGGACATAACTAATTTTATAGATTTTTGTCTGTCATGTTCAGGGCACTTAACATCTGTGGCTTTATGACTACCACGGCATAGTAAGCAAGACACCTCTACATCAGGAGTGGAGCAATTGTCTCCAGGATGTGACTTGGCACACTTATAGCAGCGGGGTTGAGATCTGCATTGTTTGGCTATATGGCCAAAGCGACAGCAATTTCTGCATTGGATGGTTGGTAGCTGGTATATAGATACTGGTAGGGCAGCATTGAAGCAATAAACTTTCTCTGGTAGGTGTTGTCCCAAAAATGTGAGTACGACAGAGTTTGATGGAATCCACACTATGGAGTCCTCCTTCCTAGATTTCACGTTTAGACGACGAGCTCTAATTACTTCTCCACAGTTAGTGGGAGTATGGATACCCTCCAAGAACTCCTCAAGAGACCAGTCCGTAGGAATGTCTCTTACTACGCCCATACGCACAATTTGGAAACGTGGTATGTAAGCAGTATATTTATTATTTGCCAAAATACTGAGTTTTAAAAAGTTATTGGCATTTTCAGCAGTGGTGAAATCTATGCTGATTTTATTGCGACCCAAATTTTTAATCCCACCCTCTTTAATGCCTGATATATTGTTCCTATGGAGGAAATGAGCGAATTTCAAAATTTTAAATGAATACCCAGAGGTGGAATCCGGTTCTTGTCTGGACACAAAAACTGTGTAGGGGCCTTTATCGGAGTCTGTATAATGAAACTTAGAATCGGATTCGTATCCTGGTTTACAATAAACTGATTGTATAGACTCAGCAGGAGAACGGGTTTTTTTACCATCGGAGTCTTTTATTAAATCATTATCAGCTGGTCTCTTTAATGGTCTACATAGTTTATCTGGCGGTAAACCTCCACCCCCATCAGGGGGTTCCTCTGTGCTCATCTCCATATGGAGAAGAGCGAAAAGGGCTAAATACTGACCTTAGTAGATTAGTCCACCACCAAACAACACAAACAAATAATTTCAGAGCCACAGAAAAAAAACAATTCACACAAAACACACAAGATAACCTAAAAACGTCACACTCTCAACCAAGCTTATGACAGAATCCGGAGGCTGGATCGAAAGTCAGACTCTTTGACAAGTGTCAAATATCAGCCATTTTGTTTTTTTTTTTATCACCTGCCGCCATAGGCACAGGGAACACGCATACAGCCTAATGCATAATGTGACGTGACCGAAAGTCCAACGTTACATCATAAGCGTTGAACATTACATAATTAGTATGATGATGATATTTGCAGAGTAAAGTGGAATCGTTCCGTCGTCGTCGCGGTCAGATAGCTACCCAGCTGCACAGCGTGATGGAGTCACAGTGGCGGCAGGCACTCCTCATACTGACTAATGGAAATAACGCATCCTCACTGGACACGACGAGACCAGACAGCGGTTAGACATTCACAATACTATATTATTATCTACATCATCATCTCGGTCCATATACATCCCACTACCGGGCTCGAGCCTCCTCCACAATTGAAGGAAAATTGACCTACTATACCAAGTCAGTCTTATTTCAAGTTTTCCTTCTCTTGCATAGATGTTATATGCATCTTGTAATCCCTTAGTCGTCTTGTACGATACCCACGGACAAGAGAAGGTGTTGTGAATTGTATTCTTACTCCGTCACCATACAGCAAGTAAGGTCAATTACCATCCTATTGTGGAGGAGGCTCGAGCCAACAGTGGGGGATGTATATGAGCTAAAATGATGATGATAAACGTACAGTTGATGATCATAATGTTTCCAGGTGAAATGAAAGGACCTTGCTATGGTGTCGAATAATACGCTATAGTTACGCCGCTAGGTCTGAATCTGAATGTAATTTATGTGAATCGTATGTTTTCATGGGTACATGCAGGATCTGAAATGAACTATACACCGTGGAATCAATCCGTCCATGGATGTTGTAAAAGATGACTTAGGGATAATACATGGACGGTATCTTAAACTTTTCCGTGTGGTGGAGTAAAAATACAACACATCACTCCCTCTCTTGCCCGTGGGTGTCGTAAACGGCGACTGAGGCCTATAATATGCATATAACATCTATGCAAAAGAAGGAAAACTCGAAATAAAACCTTATACCAACCTGTCTGACCAGCATGGTATAATAAGGTGAATTTCCCCTCTATTGTGGAGGAGGCTCGAGTCCAATAGTAGGACGTATATCAGCTGAAATGATGGTAGGGTCGTTTCAAACTACACCAAAACCTTTCCACGATATGAAATAAGTTTGTTGGTATGTGATCAGTCCCCACAGTGGCGAGTGAATACGCGGCGGTCCCTCCATTGCCGGTGCAGACACGCGCACGCACGCACGCGCACGCAGGCGAATACACACGCACGCACGACAAGTTATTCGACGGACTGTCCGACACAGAGCTACAACAATACGTCAAATTGGTAATTATATCTTTATTTAAGTGTTAATTTACTAGTGGACCCGAGCACCTTTGTCTGTATAAGAGAAAGAAAGAGAGTGAGAGGGAAAAAAAAAGGGGTAACGAAAGTGGGTCATAGACAACTATAACGCACAGCATACGTTACAGAAGCTCACACGTGTCCCAGCGTGGTATAGTAGGTCTTCTTCTTCTTTTTTGTCTTGGCAATCAGCTACAAATACGAGCCATTTTTGCCAGTGTCGAGTTATAATTATCTTTTCAAGTTCTCAGTTTCTTCATGTCAGTAATGGTCTGTCAGTAAGTCAAAGTGTCGCCCTCAACAGTGTAATGGCCACTGTTAAGGGTATCTTCTGAGAATTTTGGTGGAAACAAAATGGTATGTATAGCAATTTTATATCATATTCACTACACCTCAGCAGTTTTCCCACTATATATTACATAAAATGCCATAAAAATTATTTAATATAACACGTTAAAACACTAAGATATTGAATATAATACAAGAACACCGCATGACACTTCAGATTCCCGCCAAAATCTCCGTATAGTAGGTCAATTTCTCTCCTTTTGTAGGGATGTGACTTGGAGGGAAAATAATCGATTAAACATTTTTTTGTTCTTTAAAAAAAAACTATTTTTCTCCCAACAGGAATATGATGACCTTTTTTTAGAAATGTGACCTTTATTTTCTAATATAGTATGAAACACTGCACGCAGTATCGTGGTGACTTTTTTTTTAGGAATTGTGGCAGTGAAATAATCGATTTTTTTATTATTTTGGTAATCGAATATAAAAATCGATTATTACAAAAAAATAATCGATTAATAATCGGCTCGAGCCCAACAGTGGGACGTACGTGAGCTGAAATGAGTAAATGAACTCTTATCATCCCTCCATCCGCCGATTTTGGACATAGAACTTTACAAATTATGCCATAAACGCGTAATTTTATTTTATAGTTTATGGTAGAAAACAAGCAGACAGCAAACTTTATGGTAAGTGATACTGGTGCTAATGGACTAACAATACCAGAAGTACAGTTAGGTCGTTTCTTACCGACAATAAAAACGGGTTTTCGATCGCAGTTGGTCTCGTGAGATTCCATCTAGAGAGTTGCTGTCACCTTATCAGATTCTTGACTTGCATTTTTATACTTCACCACATGGGGAAATATTAAAATTATATTCATCATCATCATAGTTCATATACGTACCACTACTGGGCTAGAGCCTCTTCCATAATACGAGATAAATTAACCTACTCATAACACACTGATCAGACAGGTTGTTATAGGGTTTTATTTCCAGTTTTCCTTTTCTTACATAGATGATATATGCATATTATATCCCTTAGTCGTCTTTTACGATATCAAGGGCAAGGCTGGTGAATTAGTATTCTTATTCCATCATCACAGAAAATAATTAAAAATAAAATATCAACAGCTTTTAACGAAGCCAGCAACGTTGGACGGCAGTGGGGATAGCGTGACGGAACCCCAACGTGACACGGACGAGCCAACCAGCGACCGACACGGAAAACATGACACCGATAAAGTCAGAAGGAATCTGGCGGCCAAACCGCCTTGGAAGGCATAACACATGACGTACTAGCACACTTCAAAGGACGAGTATGGAACCAAAAATTTATGAGATTTACATAATTGGTACTACTGAGCTTCCTAAGGAAGAGGCAATGCCTAATCGCCACACTTGACAGTCGATTTGGCGACCGTAATTAGTATCGTGAAAGTGATGGAAGGACGTGAAGGAGAGTGCGAGTGATCCTTGGGTCAGTCAGCTTTTACGACTGCCATGGCAAAGTCACCACACAGGATGTTAGCGTAAAAAGCCATTTAATTTCGTTAGATAACATCTTGTACTGTTGTAAAAAGCGGCAATGCTATCAGGAAAACAGAAAGCAGCACTTGTCTGGGCAATTGATAAAGCCATATGGAATGGACTGCCCTTGTGCCAAGCGTGTCCATTATCCGCCTTGTGGAGTGATCTATGCCAAACAGTGGACGTTGATAGATTAGTTCATAGGTAATGAAATATCTAGTTTGGTTTAAAAAGACAAATATTACATTCCTTTATATTTTTTCCATACAAAGCATTTCATACTCTACAAATAAAATTGTATTTATTGAATTAAGTATTCCATTTTAATTGAACTATTTTTAGCTTTTTTTGTTTATTTTATATATTATGCCATTTATATAAAATAAACAAAAAACTATATCTATTTGTAAAAATAAACTAACATTTATTTTCATAATGAGCTAGTTACAAGTGTTACAATTTCATTAATTAGACGGAGAGAGCAATACGAACATTGTGACGTCACGTCGCAATCTCATACTAATCCGCCTTAAATAAAAATCGTTGTGTGAGACAGAGGTAGAATGTGACGTCACGCCACCTTGAAACTTTCAAAAGTTTAACTTTTTGTGTGTATTGTTTTATTATTATCATTACTATATTATATCCGTAAGATGCATTTAGTTGTTTATGAAATTTGTATCTTTATATATAGTAAGACATATCATAATTTTGTATCGAATATTGTTATCAAGTTAACATTCCCAGTTGTAATATAAATATGTTATATAATAAATTATATTTTTTATTTAAAATAAAAATGTTTGAATTATATATCATCATCTCGGCTTATATACGTCCCACTATTGGGCTCGAGCCTCCTCCACAATAGGAGGGAAATTGACCTTACTATATCACGCTGGTCAGAGAGGTTAATACAGGGTTTTATTTCGAGTTTACCTTCTCTTGCATATATCCCATAGTCTTTTATGACATCCACGGGCAAGATAGGGAGTGGTGAATTGTATACTTATTCTGTCACCACACTGACAATTATATATACTATCCTACTTATAATAGGTCTTTACCTATGTAATTGCCGTTCTGCAGTATTGGCCATTTCAAATCAAAATAATTTTCGTTTGGCTAAGAATTCTAATTTCAAATTAATTTTATTTTAAAACATGGAATTCATTTTCCAAAAGTAGTCATTTGTTTATTGATGAGTGTTACGTTTTCATCGCATTTCAATCTTTTTCGTCATCATGGATACGTTAAAAATTCGAGTAATTATGGAATATGAGTATCGTCGTGGCAGCAACGCGGCACGCAACATCAACGACGTTTACGGAGCTAACACTACAAACCAACGCACCGCCTGTTATTGGTTTGCTCGCTTTCGTTCTGGAAATTTCGACCTGAAAAATGAACCTCGCGGTCGCCCGAAGACTGGTCGACAATGACGAATTAAAGGCGATTGTGGAAGCCGATGATACACAATCTACGGCTGAATTAGCAGCAGCTTTTGACGTTAGCGTCAAAACAACATTGGCCCATTTGCGTCAAATTGGCAAGGTAAGAAAGCTTGACAAATGGGTGCCCCACGAACTCAATGATTGCCAGCGCGAAGTACGCGTCGAGGCATGCCTTGCATTGCTCAACAGACACACAAATGAAGGAATTTTGAAACGCATTGTCACTTGAGATGAAGAATGTATTCTGTTTGATAACCGCAAGCGCTCAGCAAGTTCGTTGGATCCTGGTTCAGCACCTAAACAATGCCCTAAACGAAAACTTACCCCTAGAAAAGTGATGGTCACTGTTTGGTGGTCTAGCGCCGGTGTGATTCATCACAGCTTCTTACCAAACGGGGTGAGCATTACTGCAGATGTGTACTGTGAAGAACTGAACACAATGATGGAGAAGCTGGCACATTTCCAACCAGCATTGGTCAAACGCTCGTCTCCGCTGCTCCTGCACGACAATGCGCGACCTCTAACTGCACAGCACACGGTCTCCAAGTTGCAAGAACTGAGTTTGGAAGCTCTCCGTTATCCGTCATACTCACTAGACCTTGCGCCTATAGACTATGTACTTCTTTTTCCAGAATTTGGATAACTTTTTGGCGGGAAAGAAATTCAATACCCGAGAGGCAGTACAAAATGCCTTTGAAGAATTTGTTGCCTCCCGTCCAGCTGATTTCTTTAAGAAGGGCATCAATAAACTGCCGCTGCGTTGGCAAAGATTCATTGATTGCATGGGTGATTACTTAAATTAATACAAATAAAAAATATATGAAATAAAAATCGTTTAATTTTTTTCATACATAACGGCAATTTCATAGGTAAAGACCTAATATTATAAAAGCGAAAGTGTGTGAGTATGTGAAGGTGTTTGTTGCTCTTTCACGCAAAAACTACTGAATGGATTTTAATGAAACTTCACAATAATATAACTTACATATCAGAATAACACATAGGCTATAATTTATCCCGATATTCCCACGAGATGAGGAACTGCGGGTGAAACCGCAGAGCGCTGCTAGTATTAACATAAAAAGAAATTTTAATTGTGACGGGGTAAGAATACAATACCCTATTTGATTTTGTCAGTGTTGTAAAAGACCCCAGTGACTGGGGTGATTTTACTGGTGTCGTATAGTAAGTCTATTTCCCTCCCATTGTAGAGGAGGGTTGAGCTCAGTAATGGTACCAATCTGAGCTGTGATCAACATCACTAATTTGTCATCACCCCTTCCTGTCCTGCAAATATTCGAAGAACGGATATAACATTACTGTAAGTCATCATCATCTTGCTCTTATCCCAATTACTTGGGGTCGACGCAATATGTTATCTGTTTTGACATATTGCAAAAAGTTTCGACAATGACTTTTATGACCGGCCGCCTGCCTGACGTCAACCCTCCTTGGGTATTACTTACATTACTGTAAGTATAAATAAAAAATTATATATGCGTGTGTTGATGGAGTAAGAATACAATTCACCACCGTTTTTTTCGTGGGTGTCGTAAAAGATTACTAAGGAATATAATATGCATACAACATCTATTTAAGAGAAGGAAAACTAAATAAAATGCTCTACCAATACGACTGACCAGCGTGGTAAAATAAGTCTATTTGCCTGCTATTGTGGAGGAGGTTCAAGCCTAGCGATGGAACGTATATGAGTCATGACGATGAAGTCATCCCTCAATATAAGAATTTTATTTTTTAGTATGGGATATTCTTAATAGTCTTAAAAAAAGAGCGTGCGTACAAACAAAGTACGCCCATGCGTACTTCGGACCAAAGAAGTTTCACTTTTGACATCAGAAGTGAAACTTCTTTGGCCCCACGTGTTTTCCTTTACTGTAAATAAAAATACGTAAATCTTAATCGTAAGTAGTAAATCGTACACTAGTAGACGATAGTTGGGACGCTACGCGAATGTGTTCTATCTCATTCTCTCGCCGGTTGCATCCTATATATTTACGTATTAGGGTCTCTATGGACTCGCTTTTTCGTTTCATCGAGTTTGAAATCACAATGATTCTAAAGAAGTTTCACTTCAAAAGAACAAAACCTTAAGAAGAAATGGAGTTACAATGGCTGATCATCATCATCATCATCTTGCTCTTATCCCAATTACTTGGGGTCGACGCAATATGTCATCAATGTTACAATGGCTGATGATAAAATTAAAAATAAAAATAAATAACGATCGTTTATTAATGAAGGTAAATGCTGTTTAAAAATATGTATATTCCAAATATATAATGGCATCGTGATATTTTATACAATACTAATGTACACTTATTACATATAATAACAATTATTTATAAATACAATAGACTTAGTGTGTCGTAAAGGCGCATAATAGAGTGATACTTTATTACAGGGAAACATTTCATTAACCACTTTTTGTATGGCATCGATTGTGTTAATCATTCATGAAAGAATTGAACATGAACATTGAAACGGAAAGAGAGTATGTCTCACTTTTCTCTGATACTCGAAGTTAAACATAACACTGCTCTCACTCTATCGGACACAGCATTACCCCCACCAATTTTTGTCATAAATTTCAGATCAGAATTTCAAAGCCCTGATATAAAATGATTCACTTCATTTAAAATTAACAGGCAAGAACATAAAAATAGAATTCTATAAAGAGGCTGGTTTATATAAAAAAAACTACAGCCTAAAACAAAACTATTATAAAATACACAATATGAACGTTATGGAGCTCCGTAACAGTACCCGAAATTATTCGAAAATAAAAACCGATATAAAAGTTTTGGTTATTTTCGGATAGGATCTGTGTTTGTATGAGACAGGTTTTCTATCTACCAGCCGACAGCCTAAACACAAGCCTCTCTAAAGGGAAATAATACAATAATCACCACAATTAGCTAAATCCTTTTACAATTCCCTACAAAATCAATATTCATAACCGAAACTGTCGGATAATCCGAAATAATTATATATCCGTAACTGTAAACTCTTGTACCTGTAATCGATATAACGTTATCCTAATATCCTTAAGCGTATCCAGATCCGAATATATCCATAACATCCTAATACATAAACTGTCAAAATAATCTCTTTGGAAGCCCATCAATGCTAAATGGACAACGGTCGAAGCACGCGTCCTAAAAAAAGAGTATGTGACAGGAACACGATAAAATTTCGGTATCAACATCATGTTTACAGGAATAATGACCATTCAATAACAAAACAGCAAGATATAGGGTTACAATTCCAAATTACCTTTGAATAGTGAATATATTTTTTGTTGGGCAATAGTTTGGACGGTTTGGGTTTTAAAGGTTTTCTGATGTGGGTATAGCGATTGGGGACCGAGATGCCTTCATTGATTTAAAAGCGGTAACAAACTCTAAAAATCTTATTACAGGCTAGATTTTATCTCCATAAAGTAAAGGTGTAACAATTTGCATTATAACTTATACATTGCGTAAATAGATCCACATTATTTCAAAAGGTTACTTTGAACCGGTCCAAAATAAATAAACCGGTTCAAAGTAAATAAACCGTCGATATTAGCCCTGATTTTGCTGGATGAGTATCATCGAATGTAGTAAGTAGGAGAGAATGAGAAATACGGTCAGAATCATTATTATAATAGATATGATTCAGTCCATTATTATATTTATATGTATTCAATTTTATAGTTAAATCTTTGCCCCGTTATAGGAGTTCATATTATTAACTTGGGTGTTATAATCTAATCAAGAAGTCAATTATTTTTGACAAGCAGCAAAAATTAAATTACAATTTGATAACTTATTAGACATAATACGATTCTGAAAATAAGGATCTTTTACGTTTTTTTTAATGAAAGTTTCTATAGGCAGCCTTGGATGGGGGAGTAAATGCATGTAAGTCGTCACAGACATGGTCACGTGACGAGTTAAAGCTAACGCTTATAATCTGTACCTATGTCAATATCACTATATCTGTATCGATAGATGTCAAAACCAAATTAATATAAAAAGTTTTAATTTAAAAAAATTAGTTATAAATCAAATAATTAATTTGATAATCCAAAAATAACAGTTTGTTAATAGTTTTAAGTTTTCATTTCTATCGGCAGTTATCACTGCAGTGTTCTTTTTTATTAATAAAAATGGCAATAAAAGATTTTTTGAAGTGAAACTTTTTTGCGCGCATGAGGGCAAAATTTTTATGGATAAAACGCAATTTATTGACACGAAAATGTGGGACGTTTTTGTCCAAGAAGAGGGAGAGAGCGATTGAGATTTGTGAGAAAGGGCGAACATAGCACGAAGCACATAGCCATGGAGCGAGAGTAGGGAGCAAGTGAGTGAGAAAGATCTAGAGAGAGAGTGAGAGAGTACATTTTTTTTTAATATTGACAATAAATACGTGGCACCAAAGCAGTTCCACTTCTGATATGCGTACTTTGTACGCACACTCTTTTTTTTTTATAAATTGTAATTCTTGTATTGTCGTATTGCCGGTAATTTTTAAGACTGCATTTTTCGTAGTTAGTTGACTTCTCGAATTATTTATTACCTGATAGACGAACAAAAAATAAACAAAATAGTCTGAAAATACAATATTTTATTGCACTGATTATTTATTTCATGTTGAATATTGCATAACTCACACTTTTGTATTTGCAGCTGTACATTACATTAGGCGATTGTGTGTGACACTGTTAATGTTTTATCATTTCTATAATTAATACATAATTACTAAAATATATACATAATATCTATAATTCATCCACCATTTCTATCTCTACATAATAATATCTTGGAACGTTTCACTGTTATTTATCGATAGAAATCTTATTTCCAATTACAGACCGTCCTTTGTAATTTCGGAATATGGCTGATATAAGAGAAGATTATTTCAAGTCCAAGATCCAAAGCCAATGAAAGTTAATTGGTAACGCCGCTGAAATGTATATTTACAACATAGGTGAATTCATGGAGTGCTTCTATGTGGTGATAGAGTACGAATACAATTCACCTCTTCTACTCTTGCCCATGGGTGTAGTAAGAGAAGATTAAGGGATGCAATATCCATATAACATCTATGCAACTGAAGGCAAACTTGATGTAAACTCCTACACCAATTCGCCTGTCCGCCTATCTATCGTGGTATAGCAGGTCAATTTTCCTCCTATGGTAAAGCAGATCCGAGCCCAGCAGTGGGGCGTATATGAACTAAAATGTGTTTTAATTATTTTTCAGAGCACAATTAATTTTTTTTCAATTAAATATTGTGTAATCAATATCAAAGGGCGAGTATTATTAAGTATCAATAAATTAAAATTATTTCTAATTTTTGCTAAAGAAGTTGAGTGTCAGAAGTTTACGAACGATTCGTATGTGTGCTGTTAAAAGCACACGTACGAATATTTCACACATATAATTCAAAACTCGATCCTGCCCAATTATGGTATAAGCAAATGGTCTTCGGAACGATCTGCCAAATGTGTTAATTTAATCCGAATTCGATTGAAATAATACTGTAAATGAAATAAATTGTGTTTTGACACGTGTACAGCCGCGGGCCGGTCCGTCCGGGGCAGTACCATGCTCTCGCAGAAAATCGACGTCTGAGTAGTAGCAATTTGTTACTGCGCTTCGTTCGGTGAGCGAGAGAGCCGGAAGCCCAACTTTCTGAGGGTGATTGCGTGTGGAGGGTTTTGGTGGTGCCCTTGGTATCACCGAGCCTCAATACCGCATTCACACTCCCTTCGCTTTCCTTCGCGGTAGGCAATGGCCTTGTAAAGGTCCATGAGCGGCAGCAACACTTACCATCAGGTGTACTGTTTGCTTGTTTGCCACCGTTTGCAATAAAAAAAAAAAAAACTTGTTATGTGATTCTCTTGAATTATATTCAATATTTTAGTTTTTATTATGTTATATTAAATTAATTTACATTTTATGTAATGTAATGCACAAAAATGCTAAAGTGTAGTGAATTACTAAACAGAGCCTTTTTTTATATTCTGCCAAATTGCCCAAAAAATCTTAACTGGTTGGCTATCATCCAATCAACGATTTTGACTTGCTGACGGACAATGACTAAGTGATCGCATGATAAATAAGGACTTATAGCCATAAAGGTACTTGTAACTATGCCTTTAACTATGCCTTAAAATTCCTTAAAAGAAAATTAAATAAATATGTGTTTATATATTTATTGTATTATTATTGTAATTATATTTTTTTCTATACAACGTTAGAATTTGATCGATTTTACTCTGAAGTTCATTGCTTAAACGGCGAGGGGCGGTTTTACGATTGCCACGCCCCTTAAGGTTCTGTGTATCGACCTCGCCACGCCCTGATTTCGATTCTATATATAATATACATTTTAATTAAGTAATTACAAAATTAACACTTGTTATATACAGATCTAGCTCCTCCTTCGAATAGGGAATGTTCAGGCGAGCGCGGAGGCGGGCAGCGAGCTGTGCTTCGGCTTGGCCTTGTGGACGAACACCTTGATACAACCGTTGAAGTCTGCGCTGACCAATACGTGGCCTGTTTGTGAGGAGGCCACCATACCTCCCTCTGCACCCTTCTGTAATGATCAAAACAATACGAATCATCTACACGAGAAGACAAGAAGATCTATTTGATAATTGTTTTTCTTTTTGAAGTGAATATTTCTATAGGTAGGTTTGGATGGAGATTAAATTCATGTAAGTCGTCATCGACATGGTGACGTGACGCGTTGACGCTATATCTGTGCCGATAGGTGTCAAAACCAGATAAATGTAAACTTTATAAAGTTATAAATTTTAATTTAAAATACGGAGTAAGAATACAATTCACCACTCTTTATCTTCCCGGGATGTCATTAAAACAACTAAGGGATATAATATGTACATAACATCTGTGCAAGAGAAGGGAACCTTATACCAACCTGTTTGACCAGTATGGTATAGTAGATCAATTGCCCTCCCATTGTGATGGAGACCCGAGCCCAACAGTGGAACGTATGTGGGCTGCGATGATGATGATAAATAACAACTGTTCATAGTTTTAAGTTTTCACTTTTGCCAACAGTCCTCATGACTGTTTTGTGTTCTTTTTTTAAATCAACATCCTGCACTAAAGTACTACTACTTGTACTGGGGTACTCTACTAACATATAATTAAACAGACACATATTACATCCACACTCAGAACAACAATTTGTGGATCTCATGAGTATTGTATTGCGTGAGGATCGAACCCATGACGCTGGCACATTAGGTTGATAATCCACTACGCTATCTGTGCAGTCCTTTGATAGTAAATAGTAACTGCTTATAATGGATATGAACAATTTTTGAAGAGAAACTTCTTTAGAATCGTTGTGATTTCAAACTCGATGAACGACAAAGCGAGTCCATAGAGACGCAAACATGTAAATGTATAAGATTTAGCCGGTGAGAGAATGAGATAAAGGATGATAAAGGATAAAGAAGTTTCACTTAAAGGACATACAAGTAA
Source organism: Lymantria dispar (assembly GCA_032191425.1). Classification (NCBI taxonomy): domain Eukaryota; kingdom Metazoa; phylum Arthropoda; class Insecta; order Lepidoptera; family Erebidae; genus Lymantria; species Lymantria dispar. Next base: position 3,209,455 of record CM063449.1, read on the forward strand.
GTAGATAACATCAATATCATCATCATCAAAATTTACATACGTGCCATCTACATCGTGCTGGGATCGACCCACCTCCACAGTGGGAGGGACCGACCTACTACATCGCGTTGGTCAGACGGGTAGGTATAGGGTATTATTTCGAGGTTTCCTTCTCTTGCATACATTTCATATAATATTAAATTATGATTAATATTTTGATATTATATTTTATTATTTGTATAATATTATTGTCTATATATAACTGTTATTAATTTTATATTTTCTTTTATAATATCGCATTATGTTAAATGTCCTGTAAAGGTATTATAATTGATTGTAAATAAATAAAAATAAATAAAATAAATAAAAATATGCATATCATTATGCCTTAGTCGACTTTTACGACACCCACGGGCAAGAATAAGGAAAATTTTAAATACAACCTTACGACTGATATAAAGATGTAAATACATATATACATAATTTACGTATTTCCGATTTTCACTTACCATTTCCTCCTTTTCCTCAGAGTCGTTATTCGCTAGTTTAGCCTCCTCTTCCCTCTCATTAATCATTCTAATCATATGTTCAGGGTTTGGTGCGAACACAGCACATGTGACCAATGCATTATGCGCCTTAATACCCTCCCAGAAATCATTCCTGTCTCTTCTTACAGACGTGAATTTCGAGTAATCATGATACGTCTTCCATATATATATACACTGGTTTTCCGAACCGCTAACAATGTATTTTCCATCGTGAGAGAAAGATGCCTTTATTTGACTGGAAACGTTGACGTAACCTTTGTATTTACACGAAAGATTCAAGTCTCTCAAATCGTATAATCTAATTCTGCTGTCATTAGAAGTTACTAGAATTTTATCATCGTTCGGCATTGGTTCTATGCCGCTGATCTTTCTGCCCGTGGAGTTTTTACCACGAGTTGATCGTACGTCGATTTGTGTGTGATATTTCAGTTGATCGGTCGTATAGAATATGCATCGACCGTCGTATGTGCCGACCACGGCGAATTTGCCGTTCTGGCAGAAGTTCGCGGCTGTTATTAATTTCGTTTTGCCATCAACTTCGTTCCATACTGCCACCTGTTTTATAGTAAAAATATACTTTTTTAGTTGGCGTTTTGAAATATATAATACATAAAAAGAATATATACATAATAAAGTCCAACCTTCATATAACAAAATTCAAGGAAATATGAAAATATTCCTTATGCCAAGTAATTTTTCGCCGCCGGCGACTCGGGCGGCGCAGGCGTGAGTATCTGCGCCTAATGCCGCCCTAGCCGAGGCCGCGGGTGATCGGACCGGAGAATTGTCCGTCACCCGCAGAGAGGCTAACCGCGCGACAGCGACCGACGTCCCAGGACGTCGAGAGGTGAGGTTACCCGAAAGGGTATTCCGTGAGGCCGACCACTGACGACAAGTCACATCTGCTCCGGTGGTCGGCCCAACAACGAGGTGACGTGGGTACGGGTGGGTTATGGGCCCGCGCACCGTCCTTTCATCGCCCCGGACGGACTGGACCGCGCGTGCGCTTACCAAAGCCCACCCAAAAAAAAAAAAAAAAGAAAGCCAAGTAATTTTTACGTTGTAGGATCACATTGTCGACAGGCTACTGTCTACGGCCGCGGGCTGGTTCTTCCAGGATAGCACCACACTTTATCGACGTCCGAGTAGTAGCAACTCGTTACTGCCCTTCGTTTGGTAAACGAGAGAGCCAGAGGATGTTAACGTGGTGGGTTTTGATGAAGTTTTTAGTATCACCGAACCTCATTGCACGCATTCACACTCCCTCCACTTTCCTCACGGTAAGCTGCGGCCTAGTTAACGTCCATGAGCGACAGTATCCGTATATCAGTACCGCGTGAGGAAAGACCGACGTCCTCCCCGAGGGGGGGACGTCGGTCGATGGGAGGGTACACCCAAATAGGGGGTATCCCGTCGGCCCGACCAATGACGTCAAGTCACCCTACTCTGGTGGCCGGCCCAACGGCGAAGGCGTCGTGTCACGGGTGGGTTACGGGTGTGCGTGCTTACGCCCCTCTGTCGCCCCGGACGAAGTGGTGCGAGGAATGCGCCGACCGTAAAAAAAAGGTGTGCTGTTGGCTCATTTGCTATCAACAGTAAATAATTGTTACAGCGTGGTTCGTTGCATAAAGGTTAGACTGGTCTAAGATACGTCCTAACGAAGCAAGTGTTCGCGACAAAACGAGTGAACCACGATTGAAGATTGTATAATACTTTTACCTTTTCAATATTCTTATATGGTGGCCTATATGTCATCATTATCATTTGAGCTCATATATGTCCCACTGATGGGCTTAAACCTCCTTTACCATAGGAGTGAATTTGATCTACTATACCACGCTGGTCAGACGGGTCGGTATATGGTTTTATTTAGAGTTTTCTTTCTCTTGCCGTCTTTTACGACACTTACGAATACAATTCAACACGATTCTCCGCCGTCGCCTCAACTAATACATATCCCGTCTGGACTCGAGCCTCCTGACCAATAGGAGGGCAATTGACTTCCTATAACATGCTGGTCAGATGTTGGTATATGATTTTATTTCGAGTTCTCCTTCTTTTACACAGATGTTATAATTCTTATGTTCCTTAGTCGTCTTTTACGACATTCAGGGGCAAGACAGGGAGTGGTGAATTAACATTTTTACTCCGTCACCACACGGAAATTTCTTTTAAGACTGAGTAAATAATTCTAATGCTATGCTATTTATGCTACGGTCCTGAGAAATCAAGTAAAATATGATTTCATTACTCACCTTCTTGTCGGGAATATTCCACAGCCTAAGCTTCCCATCCAAGCTCCCAGATAAGAAATACCTATCATCTTTTGGATGGAACACTATGGCTGTTACAAAGTCTATATGTTGGAAGCAACAGAGACACTCTCCTCTTGAAATATGCCATAATCTGACAGTCTTATCCATGGAACTTGATAATATAAAATAGTTCTTTGACCAGGAAACATCTAGAAGATCCGAAGTGTGTCCCGAATATACACAGAATGGTTTTGGACAGAACGGTGCTGAGGGACCTAGAGGCGGTTGGTCTTCGGGGCTTGGAGGTGGAGCGGAGAGAGATGCGAGTGACTCTTGAGAGGGAGTCGGTGAGGATTTCTGTTCGGCGTTGTATTTCGTGCGCATGTCCTGTAAAAAGTAGAATTTATTACTTTAAAATGCTTCTTGCTTTTAGTTTTAGAGTTTAACCTTCATCATCAATATCTTCGCTCATATATATCCTGCTACTGGACTGGAACCTCCCGTGTAGTGGGAGGGAAATTGAAGTACTATACCATGCTGGTCAGACAGGTTGTTGTAACGTTCTATCACAAGTTTTCTTGTCTTCATAGATGTTCACTGCAAATTATATCCCTTAGTCATTTTTTACGATACCCATGGGCTAGAAAGGGGATGGTGAATTGTATTTTTAGTCTGGTTAGCACATGTAGACGTAGTTTAAACTTTAATAGGCGATATTTATTAAGTAATTTCGTCACTATATCCCCAAATGGTGACGGGTTTAGAATACAATCTATCACCATATCTACATAACTATGGGAGTCATAAAAATCAACAGAGCGATCACCAGGAGAAAGGGCAGCAGCACTCTCCTGGGAAAACATATATTACGAATTGGAATCACTAAGCATAGCGATTATAAGAAGACCTATGTCTAACAGTAGACTTCGATGGGCTGATGCATAGTTAGAGTCAAAGGCTAAAACATTGTGAAATCTTGGGTTCAACTACTAATGGTATTTTTTCTTACTTGGAACATATGGTACGCATCCCGGGTAACCCATACACGCAGCAACTTATCCTGGCCGGCGGTGGCGAGCAGACGACCGCACACGCTGAACTTGCAACACCAGACTGCACCACAGTGACCAGAACCCATCTCCTGCAAACAAAAAATATTTATTTCATCATCATCACCTCAGACCATACACATCCCACTGCTGGGCTCGGTCCACCTCCACTATGGGAGGGGAATTGTCAATTGACCTACTATACTACGCTGGTCAGACGTATTGATAGAGGGTTTTGTTTAAAATGTTTCTTCTTGCATAGGTATTATATGCATATTATATCCCTTAGTCGTCTTCTACGACCCCCAGGGGGGTGGTGTGTTGTATTCTTATTAGATCACCACACTTTATTTGTGCTTCTGAAAACACTAAAAACTCTATGTATTAAAACCCTTATACCGTTGATTCGGTTCGAATTCTACACATTATTATTCTGAATAGATGTTAGTTATAGATAAGGGACTTACCTGAACATGTCTGACGCATCCATCGAAGTCGTACGGTCCTTTATGTGAATTGGATGCCTTCAGTTTGATATTGTGTTCGCCCCTTACATCATCAGCGATGTCCGCCACATCCTCCTTATGTCTCGCATGAGACACCTCTTGGGCTAACGATTTGGCAGCATCCACTGTCTTCTTCATTGTACTGCCGAAGAAACGCTTCAACCTGCCAAAATTAGTATAATTCAAAGCGGCGATTAAGTTTAATAACCTGATAATTCCAGTAATTATAAAATGAAAACTTATTTAGGCGCGTTGAGAACTTTTCTCGCGTCATCGTTGGGCGAATAAAAAGTGTGAAACTCGCGTCATCGTCACCGTACGCTTCCTTGTATACTGTGTAGAAATATACTTCCGTGCGTATTTTTTGTCGATCACAACTTAACAGATAAACGCTTCTGGTATCTTTAAGAGCAAATGACTTAGAGGAAGCGGACATTTGATTAATCGAGTCCTCTTAAGTGCTTTGTGTTTTTTTGTCGGTACTTCTTAGTTCCAGCAACTCACCCAGAAGCAAAGACATCAGAATAATAATGATATCTGATGTTTACGCGAGCACTACACATTGTAAATAACTACTTTTACGAACTATATCGCGTTTGTATTTGATTTATGATTGCCCGACGTTTCGAATACTTTACAGCATTCATGGTCACGGGCGGACTAAGATGTCTGACGTCCAAACAAGTCAACGTTATTATTATAAAAATGACGTGGGGCAATCATAAATCAAATACAAACGCGATATAATCCGTAAAAGTATTTTTATTTACAACATCACAATAATAGTAAAACCAAAGTTTGTTAGTATTATTGATAAAATTTTAAAAACAAAGGCATAATGAATCTTCGAATAAAAATGCTAGTTGATTATTAATACTGCACAGATGGTAGACTGATATAAGTAGCGACCGATCGCGCCTAGTATCATGGGTTCGATTCTTATGTAGGATAATTTTTCGTGTAATCTACAAATGATTGTTCCGAGTCTGAGTGTAACATGTGCGTGTTAACTGAACGTTTGCAAAGCTCCCAGCGACAAGAGAATTTATTCTTTAATGCGGTTCTATGTCTTAAAAATGTGAAAAGGAAGAAACCGTTTACCACAAAGAAAATGTCAATATTACAGAGATTTATCCTTAGCTAGGAAGAGGTATTATGTGGCAAAGGCAATATAGTAATTTTGTTTTAATGGCCTGGTAATGTTATAGAATGGATCTTATTATGTATATTTGTATTTTATAAAAGAACAAGACAAATATAGTTTTACAAAGTTTTATAGCTATCTCTCGTTCTCTTAAAGATAACAATTTTAAGTGTTGTCACCAAAATTGCTTTACAGTTTTGATGTATTATCAAAGTAAACTTCCTCTAATTACGTCGTGATATAAAATTGTACTGTGAGGCTGAAATAATAATGCTATAAGAGATGGTAGTATCTACCCAAATATATTTTGCCTCCTATGGTTTAGTCAGATACCTTAATGGTGTCTTAGACAATGTCAGGAATCCGTGAGGTTTTATACCCTACGTATTTCCCCTATTTTAGCGGGCCACCGCAACTCATTTCGTCACCTCGATGACCCACCCAGTGCATTATTTTATGTCCTAATTATAACAAAAGCTGCCCCAATTGCCGTAAAATCAAGTTTATTCACAGGCTTGTTTAGTTAAACAAACAATCATTCTTATTTAATTCAAGAACAAACTCAAGCATTGGTAAGAATATTAAATACAGCTGTACTATAAAGCTAAATGCATCCAAATAAAAATTCATTACGTTGTTAGTTTCAAAAACGTCACCTGAAGCTCTTGTCGTGTGTCAATCTCTTATTTATGTTGTCTTGCGAGTGTGATTTGACTAGGCTCACAGTTGACCTAAATTCAAAATCACTTATGTATATTATAAAGATTTTGTTTGGTTGAACGCGCTAATCTCAGGAACTACTCGTTTGAATTAAAACATTCTTATAGTGTTGGATAGCTCCTTTAACCAGGAACGCTACAGGCTATATAAAATCACCGCACATTACTTGTAGGAACGAAGTATCAATAAAAATTGTTGCGATAAAGGGGCAAATTTATTTCTTCTGAGAGCTTCCGATGCGTGCGTTGGGTGTTATAGGGGCACCCCACCCATGTGGGTGTAACAGAGACCTACGGGCCACGACCCACTATATACCTCTCTTTTGTGACACAGACAAAATTGCACGTGTCAGCTAGATATGTAATTATCCTGCTGGTACACTTATAAATTGTCAATTTTAACATTTTACCTTATTTAATACAATAAATTACCACCGCGTTGACAAGGGAAAATAGCCAAACTTACAAACTAATAGCCAATATCACTGTCTTTCTGAACACAAAACGAAAACATAAAAACAGTGTAATGTTATTTTTTCCTTATGTATTTTATTTATTACCTACTTACTTTTATATCATACTGTAGCCTGGATTAGAAATCGTTTCAGAATTAATCTTCGATAGCAATATTTTAAACTTTGGGGTGGACCCAATATGTAGTCTTCTTTCATGGTACATATTACAATAGTTTTGACGATAGCTTTATGACCAAGTCAGTCATAAAATAAAATGCTCCGACGTCATAATTCCTTTAGAATGTAATTACTAATGTCCGTGTGGTGACGGAGTAAGAATACGATTCACCACCCCCTTTCTTGCTCGTGGATATCGTAAGACAGCACTAAGGGAAATAAGATGCATATAACATCTATGCAAGAGAAGGAAAACTCAAAATAAAACCTTTTGCCAACAAGTCTGACCAGCGTGGTATAGTAGGTTCATTTTTCTTCCATAGTGGAGAAGGCCCCGGCCCAACGGTGGGACGAATATGGGCTGAGATGGGTGATAATTACTGACCAGTTAGGCAAAGGTCGATATAAAACTCTTAGTCGTCTTTTGCAACACTCACGAGTAATCTGAGGGTTGGTAGCATTTGTTGCCGTTACCACACGTCAACTTAACGTAAATATTATAAGCACATTATATCCCTTGGAATTTACGACAATAAAAAATACGGGCAATAAAAAATTTCTGTGTGGTGACGGAGTAAGAATACAATTCACCACTGCCTATCTTGGCTGTGGATATCGTAAAAGACGACTATGGGATATACTATTATGTATATCACATCTGTGCAAGAGAAGGAAAACTCGAAATTAAATACTTTACCAACATGTCTGACCAGTATGGTATAGTAGGTCAAATTCCCATTTGTGGAGGAGACCCGAGCCCAACAGTGGGACGTATGTGGGCTGCGATGATGATAGGCAAAATAGAGGGTCCATCCATCCATCAACCTATAGACATCCACTGTTGAACATAAGATTACCCACGAGAATATCACTTAGAACTGTGCCATTTCTAACCAACGGTTCCCAGCGACATTCAAGATGTCGTCAGTCCACCTAGTAGGGGTTCGGGCACCTAATGTAAAGGCTAGTGAATTGTATTCTTACTGTGTCGCCACACAGAACATCAGTGTCTATGGTAGAAGGTAATAACTATGATAGATACTAACTTGTCAGTCTTCCTCTTAATACCAGTGGTTTGTCTATCGGCAGAGTCCCGCTTCATCTCCTTGTGATCATCCTCAACGCCGCCTACGCATACACTCTCGCTTTCCTCGTCCGTCTCCCTATAACACCAAGAGAAAAAAATACAAATACCATAAAAGTTAACATAAACATTTGACATAGTAGGCTTCTTTTTTTTATAAAAAATCATTTGTCAACGGAAAATGTTGACTGTATAGGTAGTGGTTAAGATAACAGTCTACAGAAATAAGTATCGTCGGTTCGATTTCCATGCAGAACAATATATATCATCATCTCAGCCCATATACGTCCCACTGTTGAGCTCGGGCCTCCTCCATAATGGAAGGATAATTGACCTACTATACCACGCTGGTCAGACGTGTTGGTATAGGGTTGTATTTCGAGTTTTCCTTCTCTCGCATAGATGTTATATGCGTTTTATATCCCTTAGTCGTCTCGTACAATCACCCACGGGTAAGATAGGGGATGGTGCATCGCATTCTTACTCCGTCACCACAAGAAAAAAGCAATAAATAACTTAATATATTGTCCCTTTTAATACCAACTTAATCGGAATAATATCTACATATTTCCAATAGATGGCGTGGTTAAAAATGTCCTGTAAATACGAGAATACGATCGGTAAATTGATTACTACTTGTAACTGCCATGTTAGTTTAATTTTTGAAGTAAATATAATGATATTTATTTTAATATTAAAAAAAAAAGACAACACCCTGCACTAAAGAAATATTCATTATTGCGGAGGACTTTACAAACATATAATTAACGCATACAAATTACATCCAGACTCGAGAACAACAATTTGTGGATCGCACAAAGTGTTTGCCCTGCGTGGGATTCGAACCAACAACACTGACAAGATAGGTCGGTATCTTAACCACTACGCCATCTGTGCAGTCAATATACATATATCCAATCGATATGGGTTTAAGTCGTACGGTAATCTATTTTCCGTTTACAAATGAATTTTATATAATAATTTTCCTATCATTGCGTGGCAGACAAAATTAAGTTCCGTTGCGTGTCAAAAGCGACTTAAACTGTTGTAACCCTAAGCGACAAAAGAAGCTTCACTTGATTGCAAGCACAGCGATAATTAATGTGATTACATGAATTTGCCTCTTTTAAATCTTCTGTTAGTGTTTGGAATTGTACTCCTAAACCGATGTTGATGACTTTTTGTGGCTGTTCTGATGGATATAAGAATAGTTTAGATTAATAATTGGAATCAGTAGGTGGCGCTACGATTTCAAAGAGAATTCCTTTTACTAAAGCTGTTGCTGTTGGTGCTTGCTGGTGCAATTTGGTCTAGTTGTAATAATGGCATCCGCGAGAAAACGGTTGACGTCGTTTTTTTTATTAAAATTTAAATGATAATATTCAGCATTATAGCAAAAGGGGTCTTATGAATCTATTAAATAAATTAATTAATATAAACTATACAAAATCATAAATATGCAAGATACACTTTGGAGATTTTTGTACATGACATATTTACGACTTAAAGACTTTTATGTCATGTATCTACGCTTTGGACACTTTTAAGTCATCGTTTGGTGAATTTTATTCTTACTCCATCACCACACAGAAAAGTTTTAATATATTTGACGCTAAAGATTTTAAAATAACAGTGACAATGATGGCTACTCTTTTGAATAACCTTGGCGTACGTTAGAAGCAAGCAAACAAATAAACATATGCAATAGTTTTAATAAATGAGCCCGAGGACAGACAACGCACACAAAAACAACGTCTTAACGACTATAAATTTATCGTCATCATCATCTCAGCCCGTATATGTCCCACTATTGGGCTGGGGGCCTCCTCCTGTGAGAGGGTATTAGATGCGTTGATATAGGGTCTCTTTTCAAGTTTTCGTTTGCCTGCATCGATGTTAATTTATAATTATACTATTATTACATCCCTTAGTCAAAGCGAACAAAATATAAACACATTTTGACACATTGTAAATAAAACTACTTATGCGGCTTTTATCGCGTTTGTATTTGATTTATGATTAACAATTTACAGATTTTGATTAATTACATTATAAAAATCTGTAATAACGTTGACTTGTTTGGACGTCAGACATCTTAATCCACCCGTGACCATGAATATTGTAAACAATGTCGGCTGTACCTTAAGTGCGCTCAAGCACTGAACCACCAATTCAAAAGATTTAATAATTACAATGTTAGTTCATTATTATATTTTAAATTACTATATTAATATTTGTTCTTTAAACATACAAAAACATATGACAAATATAATTTCAAATTATGACGAAACAATTTAACTAATAAAAACTTTACTAAACTAATAAAACTTATTTTCCCTGTAAAAAAAATCCCGTGCGCTGAGGCGAGCGCACGGGGACTGCTAATACAAGTTGTAATAGTTATGAGTTAAAACGCCTGGCGCGTGAGACAGAAGATAGTTCATAGAAATATACCCAAAAATGAGTCTGCTCGAGCAGCGCACAGGCGAACCGAACATTACCGAGAGCATACGACTTTCAACGAAAGCCTGGCGGCGGCGACGTAGGTAGATATAGTTTCGATGTATCCTGTGCCGCGTTAAATATTGTTTGTTTACATTAATTAATTGTTTTTTTATTTTGGATTTTCTAGATTCTATTCTATACTTCGTGTACCGTGTGTGGTGTGAGTATAAATGAGCCTAGCATGATGAAACTTTTCAAAAAAAATTGGCGGGACCGCCAAGGCCCTCGTTAAATTTAATAAAAGAGTTCCAATCAAAATATTTTTTGATTTGTACTCTTTTATAAAAATTTTTTGAAATGTGCAAAGCAAATAAAACCACATGTTTCTTCACGTGTATACCTACAAAATGTAATGAGATCAAAAATAATAAAAAATGACATTTTTTTTATAAATTGTTGTTCCATTGCAATTTCTGATCTTAATACTTAGTGAGCAAGTAAAGTGCACCACCACTTTGTTGACCCACCAGCCGCCACTGGTTGTAAAGTATTCGAAACGTCGGGCAGTTATAAATTAAATACAAACGCGATAAAATCAGCAAAAGCAGTTTTATTTACAATATATAGCGCTCGCGTAAACATCAGATATCATTACATTTTGACACATTAAAAATAATAGATTAATTTGAGTATCCAAATATTTTCCTAAAAGTCCTAAAACAACCCAAAAAAATGCTCGACTTGTCTATAGTAAATATTTTAATTACGCATCATTTTTTTAGTAATTTTCTATCCAAAACTAAAGCAAATACACTTATTTCCATCATTCATTAATACACAACTCAGTTTAAAGTGAAAAAAAAAAATACCTTAATATGCAGTCTGTGCCCAAATAAGCAATAAACGGAACATAGATAAAATAAAAAAAATGGACCTAGTGTCTATACTGAGGTTAGAGGAGTGTGATTGAGTCGGGGAGCGCTTCCAGGCCAAGTTGAGCGCGGACATGTGGACGCGCGCTCGCAGCCAAACCAGGCGCTTCGATCCTCGCCTGCAAAACAGGCATACCAGTGGACATAGGAATGGGAAATGGACAGACGAAAAGGAAATAATCATACATATTAATTGTCTTTACTGGCTAGTGGAGGGTCTAATAGTGTTAAATAGTTAGAACGCAAACGACATCTCTGATTTTCAAAGTTATTTAAGCTTGCCTTATTTCGGATAGCAATGTATCTGGTATTTGAAGTAACCATAGATTTTTCCTATGAAAGTTTTCCAAAGACATCTATGGTAAAGACCATGGTATACACTGGTATAGACCAGTGTTACCCCACCAAACGGACTGGACATGATTTTAACCCTTTCGGTTAAAATCATGTCCAGTCTATTTTAAATTGCCCCCCTTAACTATAAAATAAAACAGGGGGGCACCCCTGTGAAGCGTAAGCCCCACGTTGGGAAATACTGGCCTAAACTATAGACGATGATGTCTTTGGAACACTGATATCGTGTCAGTTATTAGACTAGCAAAAGTACCTATTAAGAATAATAAAGATTATGATTAGAATGCTTGCCTAAAAAATATATCTTTGAAATATCAGAGGTGCATTTACTTCGAATTTAAAATTTATATATGTAAGGAATAATTTTGATAAGGAATGTTACAAACTATTTCTTTTTTATTCTGCGATATATAATGTGATTTAAATATGTATTTTTTTTTTTATTTAAGAAGTCAATAGATACTTGTTATATAAATTACCTGTGATTTTCATCATCGTTGGTTCGTCCGATATACTCTGAAGTTAGTCGCATGATGTGTAAGCTTAGTGGGTTGATACACTGAGGCAGTTTGTGTTCAGCCACGCTCAGGGGTACACGTTCGCCTATAAAATATACAACTATATTTTCTTATGTTCTTATTCATAAAGTAATAACATTTAAAATTCGTCATTCATCTCAGCTCATATACATCCCACTGCTGGGATCGGTCCTTCTCTGCAAAGGGAGAAGAATTTGTTACAGAGTTTTATTTCGAATTTCTCTTCTCTTGCCATTTCATATGCATATTTAATCCCTTAGTCGTCATTTCACGTCACCCACGGGACAAATTGCTACTACTCGGACGTCGATTTTCTGCGAGTGTGGTACTACCCCGGACAGACCGGCCCACGACTGTAGACACAAACCTGTCTACAGTGTTATCCCACTGCATAAAAAAGATAGAAGAAGCTTTATAACATTAACTAAGCACTATGCCGCTTATTACCAGTTGGTCCACTGAAATGGCGGTGAGGAATAAAATGTCAGATCATGAAGTGTCCTGACGATAACCCCACCCCCTCCCCATCACCCTGAACGGTAAAAATGGGACAAGACGAGACTATAGTGTTACGATCTTTTTTTGGATGGGCTATATTTATAAATAAGGTAGTTTTTATTTTAAGTGAGGGTGATTTCAAATATGTTTAACATGGCTGAGAAGTTGAGAACTATAAAAACAAGATGGCAGCCGTCTACAGTTGGCGCAGGCGCGAGTATCTGCGCCTAATGCCGCCCTAGCCGAGGCCGCGGGTGATCGGACCGGGGAATTGTCCGTCACCCGCGGAGAGGCTAACCGCGCGACGGCGACCGACGTCCCAGGACGTCGAGAGGTGAGGGTACCCGAAAGGGTATTCCGTCGGGCCGACCACTGACGACAAGTCACATCTGCTGGTGGTCGGCCTAACAACGGGGTGACGTGGGTACGAGTGGGTTATGGGCCCGCCCGCCGTCCTTTCATCGCCCCGGATGGACTGGACCGCGCGTGCGCTTACCATAGCCCACCCAAAAAAAAAAAAGGCGTCTACAGTGTCGACCGGGTTGAGAGCCCTCAGCGCTCACCCATAGTCAGGGCTAAGCTGTGAAAGCCATCTGCGGATAACAGCTATACACACTCACACACACATAAAAAATGTCTACAGTGTTAGTTGTCCGCGAACGGTAGGCCAGTACGCTGTAGTTTTGGAGTATCGTATTATATACACAATTACTGTATATTTGGTGTAGTGGTGATTATATGTGATATAAGTTATAAGGTTGAACAATATGTAATACCAGTCCGCGAAAATGGCATCGATTACAAGTTAAGTCTTACAAAAGCCTGACAAAAGAAAGAGTTATATTAGAGGAAGAAGAACAAGGTATGCTATGCTGACTTCATATAAATTGTGATATGGGGATAATAAAATAACAGTATTTTCTCCACGCACCTGTATCTAGATTAAGTACAGTAACTTGTTCCAGTATCTCGATGTCCGTCAGTTGGTTACCAGAAGTGGTTCGGGTTCGAAGAGATATGCCCAACTGTTGCTCGTCACCGGCTGAACGACGCCGGGAACCGCTCATGCCATCAGAATTGCTTCGTCTGTAAACATTTTTTTAAAGATCTTTATACAAGTCATAAAAGTAGGGATGCAAACGATATATCAATGTTAATATATCGTTAAATGAGAATTGAGAAATATTTTAAAAATTAATAATCATCTATCACAATTTCAAAAGAGTTTTACTTCAACCACAAGTAATTATTACGATTTACTATTCTCATCAAAAATGTTTTTTTTTATTTTGAAGATTCGGTAATAAGAAATAAATTCTTGGAACCCAGCGGACTTCACATTCATAGAATTAACGAACACAAATTACACTCTCAACCCAAACATTGAAAAACACAAATAATTATCTTACGTGGAGATCAAACCCAGAACTTTTCAGTAGTTAAATCACTCCGCCAATTGTGCAGTAGTTAATTTCCATTCTTTTTTTTTTTAAAAGAACACTCAGCCAGGTAAACATGTATTTATCGATTATTTTTAAAAAAGGCCACATCTTGCTCTAAGGAAATAATCCTTGCATTGCGGGGGACTTTTAACGGACACAAATTACATCCAGATCCAGAGCGACAACTTCTGGGTTGCACAAAGTATTGCCTGCGTGGGATTAGAACCGATGACACTGGCACTGTAGATCGATATCTTAACCACTACGCCATATGTACAGCCGGTAGTTATAGTATTATCGTCATTTACCTGGCACTGGTGGGACGCGCCGTGTGCTGGGAGGCTCGACCCTCGCTGTGGGTCCGTGTCGTTCGCTCCTCATCACCCCGCAACATGTCCCCTGAACACAAGTTGAAAAAAAAATTTGATTATAATGTTTTCCCCGTGGTGACGGAGTAAGAATACAATTCACCACACCTTATCTTACCTGTGGGTGTCGTAAAAGACGACTAAAGGATGTAATATGCAAGTAACATCAATGCAAGAGTAGGAAAACCCGAAATAACCCTATACCAACACGTCTGACCAAGGTAGTATAGTAGGTCAGTCTCCCTCCCATAGTGGAGGAAGCTCGAGCCCAACAGTAGGACGTACATATATGCGTCGAAATTAATGAAAAATGGTAACCTTTAATGGAGTCTTTGATGTGTAGCATAGTTTCCGCCGGCGGTCGATAGGTGGCGGAATGATTGGTGCTGCTCCGTGACGACTCGCTCGCCCTCTCCGAAGATCTCGACTCGTGGATGCTCAGCGAAGACCTGTCGCTAGCTGCAAGCATTGATTACAGTCATAGCTACTTTCTTTCCAGCCTATAGAGTATAGACCTTCACCATGTGGTGACGAAGTAAGAATTCACCATTCCTTGCCCGTGGATGTCGTAAAAGACGACTAAGTGATGTAATACGCATATAATATCTATGCAAGACAAGGAAAACTCAAAATAAAACCCTATACCAACCGGTCTGAGCAGCGTGCTGTGGTAAGGTTAATTTCTCTCCTATTATATAGACGGCTTGAGCCCAATAGTGGGACTTATATGAGCTGAAATGATAATATCATTTCACTAGGTCGCTCCGGGCCACCAAAGACTTTAGTTGAACTCTAAGCTGAATGTGGCTATTCAGTTATCTGGTTAATCAGTTGATATAAATCAGGGGGGTTCTTATGATTCTCACGATAAAGTACGAGATTGTAACATAATTGTATTCTTCAGTCGTGACCACATGGGCGATATCAAAAATATATTTTTCTGTGGTAGGACCACACTATCGACAGCCTTCTGTCCACAACTGCGGACCGTCGGGGTAGTACCACACTCTTGGAGAAAATCGACGTCTGAGTAGTAGCAATTTGGTCCCATGGGCGTACCCAGGTAGTGGGGGTGCAGCTGCCAAAGAAGATAAAATAAACGTCAATTTTCCAGGCAAGTGGGAATTAAAAACGTGTTACCTACTCTGCGCAAAATGAAGTGTTGGAAACAAAACATCTTTTCAGTCAGATATTTTGATTCAATATTTTTTATCTTTAAATATTCTACAACATTCGATATAGTATACTATTAGCGACGCAATATAATTTAAATCTCCCGCGAAACCGTCGCATCTCGTAGTTTCCGCTCGCGACATGATAATCAGAGCCATCTAGGATTAAAGCCGAATATAATTTGGAGAAAACAACATCTAGCGCTAGCGCTATCTAGTTACGGACGACACTCGACAGTACTTTTTCCAGTAAAGAGAAATAGCATCAATTTATTTTATAATATACGGTCAATAGCGACATCTTGTATTGAATAGCAATACCACGAAGAACGTTCTAGCATGGACTATTCTGAAAAGGAAAGACAGTGATAGCAAGTATGAGACAAGGATGGAAACAGAGTCTAGTTTTTTCTACGTATTTCGGGAGCGAAAATATTTGAATATATAAGCGGGATCGTGAAGCAGAGCAAGGCATTCCGCGTCGGAGACCCGTAGCGCACGGACGTGCGCCTCGCTGCTCTCCATTTCGCCGCGCTCACCCCGCACCCGCCCCCTGCGGTCGTGCGTTCTCGCTCCGTCTCGCTCGCTCTCGCAGCGAACCACGCGTCGCGTCAAGCCGCCATTTTGTTCAACGTCCGTGGCCGTTCAGTGGCCCGCTCCGGGTGGCCGTTTTTACGGTTGTCTGTGGCAGTTCCGCTGTTTGGACGCAGGTGTTGCCGGATCCCAACTGCACGAGTCGACTTTTTCAAGACGTCGAGTGCAGATTTCTACCGTTGGTAGATAAAAAGTCAACCCATTTTGGCCCCCTCAGGGCAGAAAACCATATTGTTTGGTCCCCGGCGGAAACCTCACGGTGTTAACGAAGCCGGGTGAGGCAAGGCCCCGATTTGCCTGCCGAGCCCCTTCAGGGCAGAGCTAACAATCGGAAGGGGTTAGAGCATCCGGCCTTGGGGGATCTCCTAGTCGGACCTAATCTACGGCTTTCATCATTTTTCTGCGAAGGCCTAACGGCCCGAGCAGCTAGGAACCTATCGCACATTAAGATTGGCGAAGGATTACAAGCTTAGGGCACACTAATTAAGTACTCATCCTCCCGACCTACACCCGGTTGGGAGGGGCACACACACCACTCACCCCTGGGTTTTTTCCCCACTCAGGGCGTTAGGGCTGCTAGGAAACAGTCGTAAAGCTCCCAGCATGGCAATGGAGTGCCACAACAAAATCCAGTACTCACTAGAGTACTTATTAAACATTCCCGCCATCCGTGACATTTTAGTCGCCCTACACGGGGAGGAAAACGTTCCTCAACCTGTGTTCTCTTCCGCGTATCCCACGGTAACCGCTACAACATCGGCTATACCACCACCCTCGAAACCTATGTCGCCCACGGCAATGGAATTCGAGGTAGCCCGGCTCTCAGAGAGCTCATCGGACCAGGAGGATAACTCCTCCGACTCCTCTTCTCCCGATGAAGGCGAGTTCACTACCGTTCGCTCGCGAAAACGCAGTAAGAAATCTGCAAAAAACGTCGCCACTAAGGCCCTTAAAACAACCGCTACCGCGTCAAGCCACCCCGCTGCCTCCGTGGCACGCACCTCAACTCAGGCCGTCACCCAAGCCGGCCCTTCTAAGCCCGAGTCAATGACGCCAACCGCCGCGCCTCCGCGCAAGGAACCGACCCCACCTCCTATTTATCTACAGGACAAGTCCAAATGGACTACCGTCTCTGGGTGGTGTACCGAGCACCACATAAATTTCACCTCGGCCCGATCTACCCCACAAGGGATAAAAATCTCCTTGTGTGCCTCAGCCGACCACCGTAAGCTGTCGAGCTTATTAACGGTGAAAAAACTCCCGTACCACACGTACACTCTCCCCGAGGAGAGAATATTACGTGTCGTCATTAAAAACGTTCCCATGGAACTCACAAAAGATGAGATCCACAAGTCCTTAGAGGAACAAAGCCTCCCTGTCTTAGCCGTGCACCGTATGATCCGCGGCAAAACCCGCAAACCCTTCGAGATGGTTCTAGTCCACCTCGAATTATCTCCAAAAGGCAAACAGATCTTCCGCATTAGTGAGATCTGTGGCCTGTCCGGCATTCATGTAGAGCCACCGCACAAAACAGGGCTCATCTCGCAGTGTCACAACTGTCAGATGTACGGGCACTCGGCCCGTAACTGCCATGCCCCCGCCAGGTGCGTTAAGTGCCTTGAAGACCATGGCACGAGTGATTGTCCACGGCCGAAAAGAAACGACCACATCCAATGCGACACACCGCCATCGTGCGTCTTGTGCCGCGAGGAAGGTCACCCTGCAAACTACCGCGGGTGTCCCAAGGCTCCCCGCAGGCAGTACAGACGCCCTCGCAACCCCCCAAACTGGGGCTTCCCACCCCAGCCCCCTCAACCTCTTCTTGCAAACCCAGTGCCGAAGCCTCCTCAGGTTAACGCATGGCGGGTATCCCAGGCGGAATTCCCACCGCTACCTAATAAACGAGCGGTGCCTAACACCACCCCACCACCCCCCCATACTGCAGCAACGCCATACACGGCGCCTTGCCCACCCCCCGCGAGGCAACCCAAGCCCCAACAGGGCGCACACTCGAACCCGCATGCAGCCCCGAGGTCCGTAAAAACCCTACAAGGCGTAGATCCGGATCTCGCCTTAGTAGCTAAATTCGCATCTCAAATAAATTTCAATGAGATACGTGAAATCGCCTCTGAAATCAGAGCAAACGTAGGCAACAGCCACGCTCTCCTCAACGTAGCCATTAGGTTCTCTCCGGTCCTCGAGAACCTCGCCTCTTTTACAATCTAAAATGGATAGACACCCATCAGGCAGAGTTAAACCCAGACACATTAGAGTAGGGTACTTTAATGCTAACAGCCTAGCCCAACAGAGGGACCAAATAGGCGCTCTATTGAGCGACGAGCAGCTCGACCTATTTCTTATTCAAGAGACCTTCCTTAAACCGTACAATAGGGACCCCAAGATTGCGAACTATAACATAGTTCGCAACGACAGGCTTAACTCGCCTAAGGGAGGTACTCTCATCTACTACAAGAGGTCACTGCACTGCACACCTATGGATCCACCCCAATTGACGTACATTGAGGCTTCAGTCTGCAGGCTAGCCCTCACGGGGCACCAACCCATCACCCTCATATCAGTATATCTCCCCCCCGGTAGGGAAAACAATATCGAACTCCTCGAGAGTGATCTTAAATCACTCCTCGACCTAGGCGGAGCCGTCATCATAGGCGGCGACCTTAACGCCAAAAACACCTCATGGAGTTGTAACATCACCAACCCAAGAGGAAAAACCCTCGAATCCCTTGCCGAACGGCTGGGGTTTGACGTCATCGCTCCTATGGAGCCGACGCATTTCCCAGGGAACATAGCGCACAGACCCGATATTCTAGATATAGCACTGCTAAAGAACATTAACCTTCGGTTAACGTCTATAGAAGTGCTACATCAACTAGACTCGGACCACCATCCGGTCATTCTCGAACTTGCCCCGAGACTGCCAGAACCCTCAGGACCTGGGCAGGCCCCCACCATAACAGTAACTGATTGGAATAGACTAGAGTCCGACTCAAGTCTAAATCCACCAGTCACTTAGATAGGATCCCCGCCGACATTAAATCCCCGGAGGACACAATGACGGCAATCGACTGTCTCACAAGTCATGTACAATCATTAATTAATGATTGTTCGCGGCAAGTACCAGCAGCGAGCGATCACGGCTGGCGCCTGCCAGACGACGTCCGCGACCTTCTGAGACAGAAGAATGCAGCCATACGTGCCTACGACCGTTACCCTTGCGAGGAAAACCGCATACGTATGCGTTTCCTGCAGAGGACGGTCAAATCCGCAGTAGCAGAAGTCCGCGAAATGAGATGGAACACCACTCTTAGCGAACTAGAACCTAACCATCAAGCCTACTGGCAACTCGCCCGATCCCTTAAGAAAGACATAGTTTCCACTATGCCTCCTCTAAAGAGACCCAACCTCCCCCCGCCTTTGAGGACGAGGAGAAATCCGAATGCCTGGCCGACAGCCTAGAGCAACAATGTACGCCAAGTACCACATACCCCGATGCCGAACAGCACGCCCACGTCGATAGGGAAGTGGTGTGGCGAGCCTCTCTCCCACAACCGCCGCTAGATACAGAATTAGGTAGGGACGACGCCCCAAGTCAGCCTATCCCAGCAGTCACCATAGATGAAGTAGTTTCGATCGTCAAGGGACTACGCCCTAGGAAAGCCCCCGGTTCGGACGGCATAACCAATAGAGTTATTAAACTTTTTCCCACGTCCCTACTGGTCCTTCTGACCTGCATTTTCAACGCAGCGCTCAATAACAAAATCTTTCCCGCTCAGTGGAAAGAAGCCGTGGTAATAGGAATCCACAAACCCGGCAAGAACCGATCCGAACCCAGTAGTTACAGGCCGATAAGTCTTCTTAACGGTCTTAGCAAAATGTACGAGCGCGTAATCCACCAAAGACTAAGAATCTTCGCCGAGGAAAACCACCTCATACCACACGAGCAGTTTGGCTTTAGACCCAAACACTCGTGTGTCCATCAAGTCCATCGTATCGTGGAAAGCATCAACGTAATACTGCAACGCAACCTTTTTACGGGGATACTCTTCTTCGATGTAGCCAAAGCCTTCGACAAGGTATGGCATAATGGCCTTATCTTCAAGTTATTCCAACTAGGAATTCCCCACTACCTCGTAATTATCATACGAGACTTTCTAACAAATCGTAGCTTCCGCTACAGAGTAGAAGGGACACTCCCCGCACCCGATCAGAGCTGGCGTACCGCAAGGTTCAGTCCTCTCACCCCTTCTATTCTCGCTATATACTAGCGACATCCCCAAGTCTAAGCTCGTGCAGTCAGCCCTCTACGCTGACGACACAGCTATATTCGTATCCGGGCTTAACCCGGACGCCGTCACTCGTAATCTCCAAACTGCAGCTACTGCCCTTGGCAAATGGTTCCGGAAATGGAGAATAGACATTAACGCAGAAAAGAGTCAGGCGGTTATGTTTCACAGGAGACGTGCCGACCTGCACCCCCCCCGATAGCTTCACTCCAGTCCGCATTTTTGACAAGCCCATTCCCTGGGCGTCAAATGCCAAGTACCTAGGCGTCACCCTTGACAATCGTCTCAGCTTCGCTCGACACATAACCACTGTGCGCTCGCGTGCAGCGTTCGTTATGGGTCGTTTACACAACTTACTCAACCCAAAGAGTAAGCTGTCGCTCAAATGCAAAATCCGTCTTTACACTGCCTGCATACGCCCCATCATGTTGTATGCCAGTGTAGTATTCGCTCACGTTAGGCCACACAGGATCCATAGGCTACAAACACTTCAGAATAGGTTCATGCGTAAGGCTACGGGCGCACCGTGGTTCATACGCAATGCCGATCTCCACATCGACCATCAGGCAATATATGAAACAGTGTGCCCGTAGATATTTTGATTCTGCCACAACACACCCCAACCCCTTAGTGGTCGCTGCGACCAACTATATCCCGTCCCGCATCTCGAAGGTCACTCGACCGAGACTTTCTCTCGACGAGCCCGACGACGAGATCACGATAGCTCAGAATACAGCATACACGGCCCGCGAAGCCGCAACAAAGAAAAGACCACGGTTCCGTCCTCGCCGTCGAGGTGCGAAACCGTGCCGCGCAAAAATAAATAAATCTAAAGTAGGACCTCCCACATTCTCCTCAGCAACGCCCCGAGCCGAGGTTCGTACCCCACAGGGGGTGCCCTTGGGCCCCGTTGCTTAAATTTTTTGGGTTGAGAGCCCTCAGCGCTCACCACTAGTCCGCGTAAGGGTGTAACAGCCATCTGAGGCTAACACTCCTTGTCAGTCAAAAAAAAAAAAAAAAAACAGAGCAAGGCAATTCAGTTCGAAATTTCGAATACAATTCAATTCAGTTCGGAGTTTAATACGAGCGAATATTTCATGCGTCATAATAGTGTCTTATAGTTTAGTTGCGGCGACACGAGATTTACGTTTACTGCGCAAGAACTGGAAATATTACTCCGTCAAATGGATATCAGGAAATTCTTTGAAAGAGGTGAGTCAAAACAAAACACATATGTACCTAATATGATTATTTGATTTGTTTAAGGGGGGCTCTCTTGTAAGTGTATAGGAAGTAAATGATATTTGAATGTGATGTTTTTATAGGTATCTTGATCTTTATTTATTACCACGTTTTTATTAGGTCGCTTTCTTGTCTGTTTGTTTATCTGTTCGGTACAAATCTGGCAATTGATTTTAAACTAACTTCCCGATCTCCCGATGAGCTAGAGACTTAAAATTTTAACTGTAGGTCAGAAGTGGATAACAATACAATATTAGATTGTTTTCTTGTCTGTCTGTTTGTTTGTTTGTCTGTTCCGTACAAATCTTGCAATTGATTTTAAACTAACTTCCCGATGAGCTAGAGACTTGAAATTTTGACTGTAGCACTGTAGGTCAGAAGTGGATGTTTGTTCGTTTGTTTGCTTGTTTGTTTGTTTGAAAGTTTAAAAAACATTACACATTTTTTATGACTAAAATTCAGAAAATAAAAAAATAAATAATTTTTTTTTTAATATACCACGTTTTTAAAACGGACTAAAAAGTATAACGAAAAACGTGGGGCGCTAGAAAAAAAATAAAATAGGTAATGATAAAAAGTGTAAAAAGTAGCAGTCGTTGAGAAACCTCATGTTAGATGTGCTTTCTCATTGACTGCTACTTTTTATGCATATATATTTGCAATAGTATAAAATTTGTAATTTAGGTATCTATCTATTTCATGCGCCCCACGTTTTTCGTTTTAAATTTCTGTAACTGTTATAAATTAAAAATGCTTAGGTCAATTTATATGGCATTAGAAAATATTATTTTATACTTTTTAGTCAGTTTTAAAAACGTGGTATATCAATTTTTTTTTTTTCGTTCTATGCCTAAACACCGTAAGAGTTATTATGTTTGTGTATCCTTTTTTTAGGGACAACACGCGAAAAAAGAAAAAAAGGTCGGGAAAGTAGCAGTGGAAGCGATGAAAATGACAACCGTGATAAAACTCATGTAATGCCAAGATCATTGCATGCTAACATTGGACAAGCGTCACATTCTCCAGCAGAACCTGTAAATATATCCGTTGCCGACTATTCTTCTCCATCGACATCCCAACAAACTTATGGCGTCAACGTCGATCCTGAAATTATAGTGGACGATGGCTATCATGAAAATGATCTGGGTCGTTATGTTGGGTTGGCTACTCAGCTATCGACGGAAAAGAAGAGGGAGTTGTTACAAAATCCTTGGATCCCGCCCAGAAATTATGATTTTGAAAGTGATGCAAGCCATTTGAAAAGAAAATTTAATCATGCTTGGTTGGTTCAATATGCACCATGGCTAGTATATTCCAAGCGACTAAAAGGCGCTCTTTGTAAGCATTGTGTTTTGTTCACTCCGCCCATCAGCACTGTGAAAGGAATTTTGGGATCATTTATGGTCAGGCCATATATAAAGTTCAAAAATATGCATGAAGACTGCCGAAAGCATGCAACGACTAACCTTCACCTAACAGCGACAAATGCTGCAAAAAATTTTCTTGAAAATGTTCCTGTAGACATTCAACTGCAAAGTGGACACCAAAAAGCAATCGATGAAAACAGACAAATATTGTCATCAATTATTTCTTGTATTGTATTTTGCGGTACACATGGTATGCCTCTTAGGGGAAAACAAGCAGATGAGGGTGTTTTATTAGATTTGTTGAAGTTGAGAATCAATTCAGGCGACGACAAATTAAAAGTCACCTGGAAAAGGGCCGTCGCAATGCAGTTTACACATCGCCAAAAATACAAAACGAATTGATTAATTTATGTGGCGAAGTTATTAAGGAGAATATAATAAGTAAGGTTCAGAAGACCGTGGCTTACGCAGTCTTAGCTGATGAAACAGCAGACGTAGCTGGGAAAGAACAGCTATCAATAGGCGTGTGGTTCTACGACGAAAGCAAAAGGAGAATCAGAGAAGAATTTGTAGGGTTCGTTGAACTAAAAGCACAAAATGCTTCAGCAATTGCCGAAGCAATTGACAATTTCTTGATTAGTTCTAATCTCCCAACCGAAGATTGCGTAGGGTTTGGATTCGATGGCTGTTCTACAATGGCAGGGAAAGAGGGTGGCGTACAAGCCATTTTGAGAAAAAAATATCCTCGTGCTTTATATTTTCATTGCTCAAGTCACAAACTCAACCTTGTTGTGAATGATGCGAACGCAGTGCCAGAAATTAGAAATACTGTCGACACTGTAAAGGATGTTATAACTTTTTTCAGAAAATCGACTACTAGTCGAAACTACGCTCCAAACCTATCACGATTGTGTGAGACGAGATGGTCCGAAAAATATAAATCAATCAGAAAGTTTTCTCAACATTTCTCAGAGCTTGTGAAATCTCTAGAAACGTTATCTGTAGAGGGAAATTATGCCACCAGAAAATCTGCATATCAGTTGCATTCAGCCGTTACAAAACCAGTGTTTATTGTTGCTCTACAAACAATAGCCAAATATTCAGCAGTTTTAGAACCAGTAGTTAACGCACTGCAAGCTAAATCGATCGATATGATCTCGGTGGGGGAACACATGAAAAATATCAAGGACATTCTCAGAAATGACCGCGAGTTTCCTGATAAAATAAGTAATGAAATGCTTCAAAAAGCGCGATCTGTTGCAATGGATTTGAACATAGAAATTTCGGTTCCACGTCTTGCTCACAAGCAAACACATAGAAGTAACCCGCCATCAGACAATGATAACGAATATTGGCGGCGTTCTCTGATAATACCATACATTGATTCACTCATTTCATCGTTGAATATTCGATTCTCCCAAGAAAATACTCCGGCGTTTGCTTTAAGTAAGCTACGTCTCTTGTATATGACCAAAACCAGCATTACAGACTTACACAAGAACGCAGAATCATTCCAAGAATTTTATAACCTGGATATCACCGGAGAACTGAACCTTTGGTATATTTTGAATTTATGGGTGAAGAATGCTTTATCAGATAATCAATTAAGGGACATAGAAGTAGTTGATCTGTTCAACGAAGCCAACATTTTTTACCCTGCTGTCAGAAAGGCATTGATTATTTTAAGCACTATCCCATGCACCACGGCGACCGTAGAACGGTCCTTCAGTACGCTTCGAAGAGTTAAAACGTGGCTTAGAAGCACCATGGGTGAAGAAAGGCTTACGGGTTTATGTCTGATGAGCGTACATCGCAATTATTTAAAAGAAAACAGTGAGTTTATTCAAAAGACTGTCATAGACAAATTTTCGGCAAATCCGAGAAGATTACTGTTAAATTAATATATATATATATATAATAAAAGTCAATTTTCATGATTTTTTTTGTTTTAATATACCCGACCGACTATCATGACCATCATATGAGCTGCCCCCTCCTATCTGAAATCCTGGGTACGCCCTTGTTTGGTACTGCACTTCATTCGGTAAGCGAGAGGGCCGGCAGGCCAGCTTTCTGAGGATGTATGTATGTGGAGGGTTTTGGTGATGCCTTTAGTATCATTGAACCTCATTGCAAGCATTCACATTCCCTTCACTTTTTTCATAGTAGGAAGCGGCCTAGCAAAAGTCCATGCGGCAGTATCACTTATCATCAGATGTGCTGTTTGCTTGTTTTGCCACCAAATGAAATAAAAAACTCTTGCTAAAAACTTACCATATTTCGAATGAGATAGCTCGAGTGAATCTTGGAATTCCCTCGTTAGCGATTCTATGGTGCTCGCTGGGCTGGGTAATGCCATCGATTGGTTTAAATTGCTCGATGCCGGCGGCTGAAATTAAAGTAAGATACAAAGCCCGCATTATTATACGATACGAGATATGGGTGCAAGTATGTATTAGTACGCTCATGCTTGCTAAAATCCCAGTTATTATATACAATTACGAATATGCGCCCGTGTGATGACGGAGTAAGAATACAATTTACTACCCTCTTTCATGCCCACGGGTGTCGTAATAGACGATTAAGGAAGTATATGCATATAGCATATATGCAAGAAAAGGAATACTCGAAACAAACCCCATACCAATACGTCTGACTAGCGTGGTATATTAGGGCCATTGTAGAGAAGGCTCGAGCCCAGCAGTGGGCGTGTATGAGTCGAAATGGTGATGTTGATGATGACGGAATTGTATGCTTAATACAATTCACCGCCCTCTTTCTTGCCCGTGGGTGTCGTAATAGACGATTTAAGGATTAAAATATGCATTTATATGCATCTTTATAGATTATGTTGATTTTATATGCATATTTAAGACATCATTTACGACACCTAAGGGCAAGAGAAAGGGTTGTGAACTGTATTCTTACTCCGTCACCACACGAAAAATAAAATATAACAACAAATCACTGAGGACTTATTTATTTACAAATGCTGGGCTTGTCTAAATATCAACATGTCGTCATTCTGTGTGTACAGTTAAATACGGTAAATGATGATGATTTCAACATTTCAGCTCATATACGTTCGACTACTGGGCTCGTGTCTCCTCCACAATAAGAGGGAAATTGACCTTACTATACCATGCTGATCAGACGGGTTGATATATGGTTTGACTTCGAGTTTTCCTTCTCTTGCATAAATATTACATCCCTTGGTCGTCTTTTACGACACCCATGGGCATGATAGGGGTGGTATTATTCTTATTTCGCCACCACAAGGCAGGATGATGATTTACCTCGGATATATCATTGTCTATTTGCGTGTGTAATGGTCGAGGCACGTATCTGTAGTCGTCTGTGTCTGTAGTGCATACGCTCAAGTTGTCACCATCCACCGTCGATAGAGACGCTGAACTGTGCAACTTATCTGTAATAACATCACACAATGACAAATAATTCGATTAATAAAGTTTGCTTGGTTGATGGTGCCAATCGCGAAGGTTTTAGACCAGGAGTCGGCAAGTAATTTTAGGTGGGGGCCGGATAATGTAGGAAAATTTTAACCAGGTTCAAAAATCAAGGGATAAATGCTTTTTTTTATTTTTGGGGGTGGGTTACAGTCGGCGCGCTCCTCGCACATCCTGTCGTACACCCCTCTGTCGCCCCGGACGGAGGGGACTCCGTCCGGGGCGACAGAGGGGTGTAAGCACGCACACCCGCAACACGTCGCCTTCGTCGTTGTCCGACCACCGGAGCAGGGTGTCGTCAGTGGTCGGTCCGACGGAATATCCCTTGAGGAGTACCCTCTCCTCGACCGACGGCTCCCCTCAGGGAAGATGTTACAGGAATTACAGTGGTGGAAATGTGTGATGGGAATAGTCCCATTTAAAAAACGTTTATTTCTCAAAAGGGACAGTAAATTCGAAGATTTTATACTTGGTATACAATACATTACAATATTTGGGGGCCCGAGGTTCGACTTTTCGCGGTCCGCCTATTGCCAACCTATGCTATATCATCACGCTACGACCAGTATGAGCGGAACATCAATGAAAAAAGTTGTAAAAAGGGAATATTTAAGATTTAAGATAATTTAAGAGTCTCTGTTGCTGCCGATTATATTTGCCTACACTGAAATCTGAACTCTTTCTTATCCTTATGTAACTCAAACGAGATTGCAAAGGTCAGGGAAATAAAACTATTGTTACGAATTTTATCGTGTTTGTGTTTTATTTTATTACCTTTGTTTCGAAAAGCACGTTTATCAGCGTTCATGATTACAGGATGACTAAGGTGTTTCACGATCAACAAATCATCGTTATTACACAATTTTTTATCTGACCTCTGAGTTATTAAATTTTAAAACTAACATTGTTTATATAAATTCATTACCAAAAGAAAATAATTTAATTAAAAGAAATATATATTGTTTTTGGTCAGTTATAACACAATGGATCCGCGGATCGTTTTGGTTTTAACTCACATGGAGGCTTTATTACGTTGGTAGATCGTCACGGGGCTTTCATATATTGGTAGACCCATACGGGGTTTTCTTGTGTTCATAGACCCACACGAGGATTTATTATGATGGTACACCCACGCGGCGCTTTAGTACGCTGGCTGACCCACACGGGGCTTTATTATGTTGGCAGACCCACATGGGGCTTTATTACGTTGGTAGACCCCACACAGGGTTTTATTGCGTTCGTAGACCCGCACGGAGCTTTATTACGTTGGTAAACTCTACACAGGGCTTTATTTTGTGCGTAGACCCAGAAAGAGCTTTATTGTGCCGGTAGACCCACATGGGGCATTATTACGTTCGTAGACCCACACGGGGCTTTATTACGTTCGAAGATCCACACGGAACTTTTTTACGTTGGTAAACCCTACACAGGGCTTTATTATGTGCGTAGACCCACACGGGGGCTTTATAACGTTGATAGGTCTGAGGGACACGGGGCCCCATTATACTGCTGAAGAACACTGCACACACTGCTTACAAATACGCCAAATTGGCAAGCAAAAAGTTGGGCGTCCTGAACAGAGCCAGGCGGTACTTCACACCGAGACAGCGTCTTGTGCTATACAAAGCACAAGTTCGTCCTCATGTGGAGTACTGCTCACATCTCTGGGCAGGTGCGCCCAAATATCAGCTAGACCCACTTGACTCCCTGCAAAGACGGGCTGTTCGAATCGTCGTGGATCCAAATCTTACAGACGGATTGGAGTCGCTGGAGCGGCGGAGAGACTTTGGGTCACTCTGTGTACTCTACCGACTCTTTCACGGGGAGTGCTCCGAGGAACTATTTGACTTGGTACCACCGTCACCATTCTACCAACGTACCACTCGACATCGTAGCAGGGTTCATCCATTTCACCTGGAAACGTTATGGTCTTCAACTGTACGTTTCCAGCGATCATTTCTCCCACGTACGTGCAAGCTCTGGAATGAACTACCTGCTGCTGTGTTTCCCGAGCGCTATGACATGTCCTTCTTTAAACGAGGTTTAAGATAAGTATTTCCTTCACGGTAGACAACGGCCTGGCTGTGCCCCTGGTATTGCAAAGGTCCATATGCGACAGCGTTACTTACCATCAGGTGTGCTGCTTGCTCGTTTGCCACCGTTGGCAATAAAAAAAAAATACGCAATAGTTATTTAATAAAATCATGGTACTGACTTCTCTTTTTCTTCCGTGGTGGTGCAACCGGCTGGGGATGTGTGTGGGGTCTTGGTGCGGTACAGACGGCTACCACAGCACCGCCGCGAGCTCCCTTCAAGCTGTTCGCCTTAGTGCTTGCGATCACGTCTGGCTCCATACTGCCTAGGACTGAAAAACCACAGAACATTCCTTTACACACACACATCCCATATCGAATCGATTGCACATATACCGTACTGATATCTGATGCCTAGGGTCATGGGTTTGATTCCCAGGAAGGACAGTTCTCTATGTCATTCACAAATGTTTCTTCCGAAGGTGGGTGTTATTGGTGCCCGTAATCTTGTTAACCCAAGTCGATCGTGACAAAATGTTTTCTTGCATAATGCGCGGTATTGTCTTGAAAATAAAAAATTATAACTTTTTGTGTGAAGATTAGCTGATAGCTGCAGATAGCTTTGATAGCTTTGCCCGGACTATGGCGCTGAGGGCTCTCAACTCCGTGAAAGTAAAACTAAGCAATATCGCCCAAGGGCATTCCCTGTAAGATAAGAGCTTCGGCTTGAGGCGTAGCTCGCGCCAATGTGGGTGTTCCTAAATTTATAGTTATGTCTTATAGGCGACGTGGGTTTGCACCTTGGCGGCAAGGATGAAACCGCGACAAAATGTAAGTATTATGGTTTCGCGAGTCGTGGAAACTGTTAGTTGCGGGAGTGTGATAACACCGTCGCCCTCATCGAGTGTAGAGAACGTCGGCTCGCGAATACGTTAGAGGAAATGTAGGAAACCAGCCCAACCATTAGTTGGTTAGGGTGGGTCATGGCATTACCTGTTTGATTTCTGTTGTCGACATTGAGCTGGTCGTCTGATATTGTGGAGGGTTCCCTCGAAGACACTGATGGTACCGCAGCGGTATCACGAATGTTCGCTAAAGAATAAAATATTTATAATTAATTATATCACTGTAGCTAATAAGTACTACCTAAAGTTGTTGTATATAATTTATTTATAAAAATACCGAAAAATAGAAATAACAGACAAAGGAATTTCTTCCTGGTATATTACATATCAGTAGCGGTCATTATGCGATCCGATGGTAATTTATTAGATTAATTTTAGGTAATTTCCTCCATAATAGAAGGGAAATTGGGGCTAAAGAAAAGTAGAACAATTCCACTTCTACTGTGGTAGAAGCCGCAGTAGTGGGACATAGGAGCTGAGATGGTGATAATAACTTACAGTGAGACTCCGACGCTCCACTCAATATTCTGCCAATTCTGCCAAGTGACGTCATACTCTGCAAACTCATTGTGTCGTGCGCTATTATTCTGAAAAAGGATTGATCAGATTTATTTTTCGCCGACTATGATCAAGCAAGGTCTCGCTGTTAAATGAGATCGCTGCGTCCAAATCATAGCCTATCCTAAAAAAAAAAGAAAAAGCTAGTATGATATGATCATTCAACCACAACTATCGTAATATTATAAAGCGGGAAAGATTTGTTTGTTTGTATTGAATAGGCGTCGAAACTACTGGACCGATTTCAAAAATTCTTTCTCCAATGGAAAGCTATAATATCAGGGAGTAACATAGGCTATATTTTATCCCGGGATTCCCACAGGAACGGGAACTACGCGGGTAAGGCGACTGAAAACGAAGCGAAGCGAGGGCAGGTTGCTAGGATATAATATGATAATGGTCCCCAGTATTGGCCGGTACCAGAAAGTCCTCCAGTATCAAGAAAATACTCGTAAATATGTATAATTTAAAGACATACTCTAGATTAAGGCTCAAATATTTTTAACCTCCTTTTTTGAGTGGGCTATGGTCAGCACAAACACCATCTGTTCAAGAGTGACAAAAGGGCGGAGCTATAACCCACAGTATTCTCTCCCTTCGCCATTGGGCCAACCACTGGTACCGTGTTCCTTTGTCGTCTGTGGCCTGCCCAACGAAATATTTTTGACCTGGACCCTTCCGGGTTATTTCGTTATTCTAGGATATTTCGTTGGGCTGGGTTTTACATTAATGAACACAAATTATATTCAGACTCAAAACAATCACTTGTGGATCGTATAAATATTATCTTGCGTGGGAATCGAATTGTGATTACTCAGCATTGAAGGTCCCCCTTAGCGTACTACGCCACTTCTACAGTCACTTGCAAACACTCACTTAAAAGGATGTTCCAATGTGAATGTTTGTTGTTCGGCCGAGCCAGCTGCATCCACGACACCTTCATCGTCTTCTTCAGTCTGCATACAGCGACGTAGCTCCTGGAACCTTCGTCGACCTTGCACCACCTGGACAAAGCAATCTTGTGCATTTATCCTCCGAGATTAGCGTGGTGTATGAATACCTGAAATTATCTCATTTAAATAGAGAAAACAGTGGGACAAAGAAGGTTTGATAATAGCAAATCTTTTGTGAAATGAAAGTAGTTTCGGTTTTTTTTGGATGAAAGAGAAGGTGTGACTGCTTAGATTCCGTAGTTAGAAGTAAAATTAAAATTGTCATTGCCTTTCCTGCCAGCCAGTATCGTAAAAGACGACTAAGGGATGCAGATAACATATATGCAAGAGAAGAAAAACTCGATATGATTCCTATACTAAACCGGCCGGATCAAGCATTAATTCATTTCACCTCACACACATCTCACTGTCAGGCTCAAGACTCCGCCACAATAGAACAGAAATTGACCTACTAAGCCACGCTGGTCATACATGTAGGTATAGGGTTTTATTGCAAGTTTTCCTTCTCTTGCATACGTATATTAAATTCCTTAGTCGTCTTTTAATACACCCACGGGTAAGATAGAGGGTGGTGAAATATATTCTTATTCCGTCACCACATGGAATAGTGTAGTATAGAAGGCCAATATTCGGATCATTGTGGTGGAGGCTTCAGCCAAGCAGTGGTATATATGTATATGGGCTGATATTATGATGATGATGACTGGCTACTGTTCCATCTCTATTTCTGCGTTGTTATCTGCTTATGTCTGCATTTTATTTTCATGGCCTCATAATAGAGAAATAGCTCAATAATTAGGGATAGTGGTTATGACAGCGAAATACCAAGCCAGTGTTACCGGTTCATCCACAAATTGTTATTCTGACCACCACTCCTGTATTCCCGTTGCCTGTGGATGTTGTAACAGATGATTAAAGGATATAGTATGCATATAATATTTACGCAAGAGAAAAAAACTCGAAATACAAACTTATACCAACATGTTTGAACAGCATGGTATATGAGGGTAGTCTTGAGCCTAGCAGTGAGATGTTTATGAGCTAAAACAACAAATGTCAAATAATAAGGACAATCTAATTTGTTCTTTGCTTTACGGTATGATGATGAAGATGCACCATGGCACTATTTGATTCCAACTTTTTAATCAAAAGCAAATCACAGCAATTTCTCGAAATTTTATGTTGAGCAACTATTTTTTTTATAAGACAACACCCTGTACTAAAGAAATAATCCTTGTACTGCAGGGGCGTTATAATTAATACAACCAGACTCAGAACAACACTTTGTGGATTGCACCCCCCCCGACACTGGCACTTTAGGTTGGTATCCTAATCATAAAGCCATTTGTGTAGTCACATTAAATTGATGGCATGTGCTCGTTCTAAGCAGTCAGTTTAGTAGATACAAAAGTTATATGTATACTCTAGGCTTAAGTAATATTATAATATAGCAACAATAAATAATATAGTAACTAACACTTTTAACTGTAGTTCTGTCATCTTCAACTATAACATCTGTGGCAGGAACACCAGCAGTTGTAAGCGGTACAGATGAATCAGTGTTCGGAGTTTTATCCTTCTCTGATGTACTACTGTCTATTACGTTGATGTTCTTGCAAAGTGATGATCTTCTGAAATCAGCAATATATAACAATAAAAGTATGATAGCAGATTAAGAATATAATGTGCCCCCTCTTTTTTACATAGACCAGACCAGGCTATAATGTGTTTGTTACCCTTATTTCTCTGTGGTGACAGGAAAAATAATGAGTGCAGACATGTTAGCTTACAAGAGTTGATGAAAGATAAAAGCATGTTGTACCAACACTACTTAGCATGAGATAAGGACAAGCTAATGTTGATACTGACAATAAAATAAAGAAATTATTACAAGTTTATTTCCTTCCAACAAAATTTTTATTCATTATTTTTAATTGCTACTCTATTTGCTGTTATATTTAAAAAAATCTTTCTTCTAGTATTGTCTGCAGTTCTGTATGTGAATGCTCTATATACAGGTGCTTAT
This sequence comes from Lymantria dispar, assembly GCA_032191425.1. Taxonomy (NCBI): domain Eukaryota; kingdom Metazoa; phylum Arthropoda; class Insecta; order Lepidoptera; family Erebidae; genus Lymantria; species Lymantria dispar. The sequence continues at coordinate 3,242,570 of CM063449.1, forward strand.
GAATGATCAGCATTAGTTACTTATAACCAACATATAGCCTGAGTTACGACTGGACTGTGGCAAAAGTAGGCACCATTTGCAATATTATTCTAATTATCATTTATAAATATGTGATTAATTAGTGTTCTTTTTCCATTATAAACATATTCTAAGCTATTCTAGTTAAAAAATAAATACCATTATTGTAAAATACTAGGTATGGCCTATGTGCTTGTGCAGGGCTAAAGTTTCAAATGTAATTGTGACCTTGGAATTTCAAAATCTATGAGTATCATAGAGTAATGACTATAAGATGTCAAAACGATTTCCTTAAAATACTCTTGCCCAATTTATTATAATAAAAAGTCGAGAAACTATCACTAAAACCTCTATCCAAGGTTTTTTTTTAAAGTTATAAATGGTCTATGTTTTACATGAGTAATTCTATTTCTCATAAATATATCAACCATACCTAAAACTTTAGCACTAACTAAAATCAGCACTGTAATTAATATGTAAGCAACATCAAATAATTTAATGTTTTAGTCATTCTTTATACAAATTTAGATTTAACAACTCATTGTTCTAACTAAGAAACTGATTCTCGTATGGTTGTCAGTGTTTACCCATCATTAAAACCAAGGACGCAAATTAATTGCAACTCGAAACATCTGTTTGATTAAAACTCAAATTTTGTTACAAATTAAATTAGTTGTTACTGCCCAAATTCTAGAGTAATACAAGAATGTAATAGAATGATAAGACACTATATCCATACTAGTGTTGTAATCGCTTAATCCTAATGCGCGAAACAATATATGAATTAAGTAATACATTTTATTAACTCACTTGGAACCTTTAATGGGTGTGAACTCCTCTTCAGCATCGTAAAATTCTTCAGCATCACTGCTGTCCCCCATTATGAATCGAAAAACGAAAATCACGAGACCCAAGTTGTTTTATTTCGTATGAATATTTACATTATCACGTTTGTTCAAAAATATTTTCTGTTTTTAAAAAGATAAGAAAGTAAGCTCTACATTCATTCGATTTTTGACATTTATGACATATTATGTCTCTACCTCTATGCGGTATATCAACATAACGTCTTTCCTTGTCTCTCCCATGACCATAAAATGAGAGAAAGAATTATACAATGCAATTCAACTAATATTAAAAGATATATGGAACGTTGTTTTTTGACATTACATTTCCAGTTACAAGCTTCAAAAATTAATTTTTTTTATTGCCCTTGGGGACAAATAAGCAAACAGCACATCTAATCATAAGTGATCCTGCCGCTCATGGACCTTTAGTTAGGCCGCTGCCTACCGTGAAGAAAGTGGAGGGAGTATGAATGCCTACAAAGAGGTTCAATGATACTAAAGGCCAATACGCATCATGCGCAAACACCCTCAGAAGTTGGGCTGCTAGTGTAGTAACAAATTGCTACTGCTCAGACGTCAATTTTCTGCGAGAGAGTACTACTTGTGGTCTTACCACTTCAAAAATAATAGAAAATTAAGCGCTTAAGCACTCTGTTCAAGAAAAATGTTTATATAAAGTTATATAAAGTTAATTATATATATAATTATCAATATATTAATCGCGAAGCAAAAACTTTGTACCCCTTTTTACGAAACTTACGTGGATGGACAAGTATGAAATTTGGCACAGTTGAAGTATATAATGAGGAGAAGTGCATAAAACTGAAATTTCATATAATAATGTATTAGAAATACATTAAATTCATTAAAAAAGGCATTACGCACACTACAACGCAATTGCTACAAACACACGCACACATGCGTGCGATTATACACTTTTCTTTACTGTTAAAATCTCTGGTCAAACCGAATGCCAAATAATCATAATCGGAGGGCACGGCAGTGCCCCCGCCAAGTCGAGCGCGAAGCAAACACTGCCGTACCATCCTTTACCATTTCGCCGCATTTTCAGGCCCCTATTTGAGAACCTCTGGATAAGACCAGAACGCAGAAATTTTCGTCATCCAGTAAGCTATAAAAACATACTTAAAATACAAAATTTCAAGTCTATAGGTTATTTAGTTCCGAAGTTAAGCGAAAGCAAAGTTTCGCATTTATGACACTCACTCACTCACTCACTCATGATCATCAAAATAGAACTAGTACTTCCCATAAACTCAGAGAGCTGAAATTTGGTACAGAGTTAGGGTTTAATGGTCACATAAAGGGAAAACTATAAAAACTTGGATAATCGAAGATCTGGAGTACCTGGTGACCCTTATTTGAAAACACAAGACCCCAACCAAACTATTAAAGATCGACATACCGCCTTTACAAAAAATATTCAACTTTGATTGCCTCTTCATTTGATGTTAAAAATCGAAGGTCTAAAGTATCTGATGAAGAACCCTCAGGTTGTCTCAGCTGTATTAGAGATATGGTAATGCTACTACAATTGGTACATAAAAAAAAAATGGGTGCGTGTAGTTATGTACGCGCGTGAGAAGTTATACTTCTTTGGCATCATTAAAAAAATGGTTTTTAATTGCATGCAAATAATTAATTACAATAAAATAATAGAAGGATTGGAAAAGGATAATCAACAAAGTTCAGTTTAATAGTCATCAAATTTAAACTAATTAGATTGATCTTAGATATCAATAATTAATATTAAAAATTGAAAATTAATATATTTATATAATAATATATTTAATATATATATTTCAAATATATATATTTAATATAAATTTATATAATATATAATTAATATATATGTATATATATATATATATATATATAATTATTAAAAACAAAATTTAGAGAATAATAAATATATAAGACATAATTTGTACTAAATATTATAAGATTCTTAATTTTAAATGTTTATTATTGATAAATTCAAAAATTGAATTTAAGGTTAAGCAGACAGCTTCATACTGTTAATTTTGTGTCACAGATGCGCGCGCATCTTAAAATTTCACTCAATGAGCGGTTAAGCAGACAACTTCATACTGTTAATTTTGTGTCACAGATGCGCGCGCATCTTAAAATTTCATTCTCATCATTTTTTCATAACGCGCCTAAAGAAGTATAACTTCAAAAATCGACTGTCATTGCAAAAATCCAGCGTAGTGGGACACATCTTCTAATTTAATCTAGCCTATTGCTTCCTACTGCTGGGCGAATGCCTCCCCTTCTGCTTTTAATACGCATATAAATAAAATTAAAGGAAACTCTGGATAAGACTAGACTAGCTTTTATACTTATACTTACAAGTTTACAAGAAGAAATAGTCGAATGATTAACTTTATTCTACTCGAACATTACACAAATTAAATAAACAAATTACAGTAAAATATTAATTAATTTCGCTCAAAATTTGGACAATATATAATAATTCATTGGACTAAGAGTGGCGGTGATATCCGCACGCATCGCTAGATGGCGCTAACTGTATTTTAAAACGCGCTTACATTTGTTTTTCCGATAACCTTATATGGCGAAGTGGCAACCGGCCGCGTTAATCCATCTGACGTCCTCGTCACGTCCTTGACGAAGAGGACGACAATATCACACTCACTCAACGTAGAGCCTACACGGCCCGCAAGGTCTTAACACATAAATATCCGCGGTTCCACCCTCGGCTGCGAAACCGCGCCGCGCAAAAGTCACGAACCAAAACGTGGGTACGCCCACTTTGCCTCCAGCGACGCCCCAAGCCGAGGTCCGTTCCCCACAGGGGGAGCCTTTGGGCGATGTCGCTTAGCATACTTTTCCCCGGGTTGAGAGCCCTCAGCGCTCACCCATAGTCCGCGTCAAGCTGTCAAGGCCATCTGCGGCCAACAGCTGTACACACAAAAAAAAACGGCCGTTTTACAGTCGTTTACGACATTCTTCTACTGCGCTTATTCAAATTCAAATTATTTTATTATGCATAAACCCTGAGAGGGCACTTACATATTGTCAGGTTTACAATTTCCAAAAAAAATATACTACCACCGGATCGGAACGCGACCGCTACTGAGAAGATCCGGCAAGAAACTCAGCGGGCTTGTCATTATTTTTAATTTTTTTTTTTTCTTCTTACTAGTTATACAATTGTGTACATGTTTTGTAAGAACAAGCTCCAGTGTGATGCCCTTCGAACCGCAAGACACTTAATATAATTTAAACGATTATGGCTGGACCAGATCCCACAAGCGGCACCCGATCACGAGTTAACTACTAGAGCAGCCATCACTCCCCTCAACCACTATGGAGGGAAGGGAGAGACCCGCTCCACGCAGCTACCGCAAGTAGATCCCTATGTGAGCATGACCAACACCACAATATGTTACAAACCCTGAAAATACAAAAATTCGTTAGGCAAAACACGCTACACTTTACAATAAAAGTTAAAAGTACATTTACAAACAGTATATTTAAAATAACAAGGAAATTGCTGAATGAGGAGCTGCTCACAACCAATCTGTATTATCATCTACATAATCCGAGATTTTATAATAAGCTTTTTTACAAAGTCTATTCTTGATGGCTTTTTTAAACTTTTTCATAGGCTGGTCTCGGATATCTTTAGGTAATCTATTGTAAAAGCGTATACATTGCCCCATAAATGATTTGTTAACTTTTTGGAGACGAGTAGTGTGTACAACTAATCTGTCCTTATTACGAGTATTCATTTCATGAATGTCACAATATCTCTTAAAGTTAGCGATATTTTTTTTGACCTATAGTATATTTTCGTATATATATTGTGATACAGCAGTTAGAATATTTATTTCTTTGAATTTCTCCCGAAGTGAGATTCTTGGGCCTAGATTATAAATTGCACGGACAGCCCTTTTTTGGAGAACAAAGATTCTATTAAAGTCCGCGGAGCATCCCCACAGTAATATACCGTAAGACATAAGACTATGGAAATAAGCGAAATAAACCATTCTAGCTGTTTCAGTATCTGTTAACATTCTTATTTTTTTTACTGCATAAGCCGCTGAGCTAAGCCTACTCGACAACTTTTCAATATGAGGTCCCCACTGAAGTTTAGCATCTATGGTGATACCTAAAAAGACTGTTGACTCCACAAGGTCTAGAGCCACACCATTCATTTGGACATTGGTTTCCACTTGCCTCACATTAGGAGTAGTAAATTTGATACATTTAGTTTTTTTCTCATTGAGAACCAAATTATTAGTGTTAAACCAATGAACAACGTTAGACAGTGCATTGTTCACATCGTCATAATTCAACATTTGTCTTTTAATTTTAAATAACAAAGAAGTGTCATCTGCGAACAACACAATGTCCAGATTGTCCCCTATATGGTAGGGTAGGTCATTAATATATACAAGAAACAGAAATGGCCTCAGAATGGACCCTTGTGGAACGCCCATTTTTATAATAGAACCAGATGATCGTGCACCATTAACATCAACCCTCTGGATTCTGTTGCTTAAATAAGAAGTTACAAGTTCAAGAGCGTTATTCCTGATCCCATAGTGGTATAGTTTTCTGATGAGTGTTTCATGTTGTACACAATCAAATGCCTTGGATAAATCACAGAAAACACCTAAGGCCTCATGTGATTCCTCCCAGGCTGCAAAAATATTTTTCAATAACTCTACGCCCGCATCAGTAGTAGAGCAATTCTTAGTAAAGCCAAATTGATTTTTGTGAAAAATACCATGTCTCTTAAAATGAATCAACATCTGATTAAGCATAATTTTTTCGAATACTTTACTGAGTGTTGGTAGTATGGAAATAGGACGAAAATTATTAATATCTGACATACTACCAGATTTAAATAAAGGAATTACTCTACTAAAAACGCTTGCTGCTTGAAAACGTTTGCTAGGGATTAGGAGGGATTATTTGCATTTCGTTGATTTCGCTTATTATTTCGTGAGGTTAGCAGGTTGTTATTATAATAATTCGAAGATTTGAATAGTTTAGTAATTTTGAGATTAGTGACGGATTAATGATTATTACTTAATTATTAGATTTAAAAGTACTATTAATTGAATACTTTATTTAATTGTTAGTTATTTAGTACTCTTAGTTTTCTAGGTTTAATTTACAGTTAGGCAGTACTTCGAATCGCGTTCGTGTTTATAAATAAGTACTTTTCTAGTATTCTAGGTTTAGCCCAACTTTCTGAGGGTGTTTGCTTGTGGAGGGTTTTGGTGGTGCCCTTGGTATCACCGAGCCTCAATGCACGCATTCACACTCCCTTCACTTTCTTCGCGGTAGGCAACGGCCTTGTAAAGGTCCATGAGCGGCAGCAACACTTACCATCAGGTGTACTGCTTGCTCGTTTGCCACCGTTTGCAATAAAAAAAAAAAAAGTTTATTTAGGTAGATATTATTTCGTTTCGATTAAAAATATCATTAATTTAGCTGTATTTCAGTACTAGGTAGGTATTACCTTTGGTACAATGTTCATTGATAATTAATTATATTGACACTTGTCTAAACAATTGGTAGTAAAATTCGCTAATAATTTGATTCACAAATTATTGCCTATTAAGTCAAAATTTAAGATCATACCCCGGGCATACGTGTACAGAGAACAATTCCCAATCTGTGTGGCGTATGCCCTAACAATTCACAAGAGCCAAGGTCTAAGTTTAAAAAATGCCCTCATGGACATTGGCACCTCCATATTCTCTTGTGGCCAAGCCTACGTGGCGCTTTCACGAGTAACCAATCTTCATGGGGTGCACCTCATAAATGTTGACTTCAAGAGTACAAAAGCTCAAGCTTCAGCGATCACCGAATACAACCGGCTTAGGCATAAATACCGAGCCGATCTTTCAGAAATTAAACCGTCTAAACCGTCTAAAAGAATAAATAATGAACGCAAATGGGCAATACGAAAAACTGTTGCTACTGTACAAGAACCAGAACCGGAAAAAAAGAAAAGAAAGATTTGTAATAATAAAAAATATACTCCTAAAACGAAAAAAAATGTGTCAAGAAAATCTAATAAAATAAATCAATATGCCCACGTTTCTACAAAAAGAAGTGAAATCCTACCAAAAACATTCTGTAAAAAACTAGCCAAGTCTCGATGGAGCTGCTTGTTTATCTCTAAAAAGTAATGAAATCTAGACAAAGTCGTGCCAAGTCTAAGGGGCCTTACTGCGATTTCTTTATTATTATAGTTAATGTTGTGTGACTTGGCCGTTGAAGGCTACACAAGGGTACAAAACCAGGTGCTCCATGACATCATTGCACCAATCTGTCGCCAGAACCGCTACCCATTGACGATGGAAAATTGCCACTTGGTAAACGTTGATTCAATAACCAGTCAATTGTAGGCTTGATAAAGCTGCGTATTTCAACAATACTTATTTATGTGTAGGCGAGCCTGAAAAAACAGTATAAAAATTATTTCCAGTACAGACGGACTTCTAATCATTGATAGAAGTCCGTCTGTACGTCTATTTTATGTTAGATCGGTGGTCGATTTGACGCTCCAAAAAGAAGAGAGCAAAAGTCAGCATTGTCAATGCTGAATGCATGTGTTGCACAATCAACAACAGCCTAAAATGAGACACTGGCGTCCAACTACCAATACCAGTATGGGATATTATCTCGCTTAACAAACATAGGTAGTTACAACAGATTTAACATTACGTGTAAACAAAATTGATTTGTAGGTACCCACTAACGTATAAAGAATGTTCAACGGCCAAGTCACTCAACATTAACTATAATAATCAAGAAATCGCAGTAAGGAACCTTAGACTTGGCACGACTTTGTCTAGATTTCATTACTTTTTAGAGATAAACAAGCAGCTCCATCGAGACTTGGCTAGTTTTTTACAGAATGTTTTTGGTGGGATTATGATGACAATTTCTAATAGGCATTCGTACTTAGTACTCGTTAGTACTTTATATATTAGTTATTAGTGAAATACAGCGTGCTCTATTTACAAGTATACATAAATAAAATTAAAAGAAAATTGTGTAGCAGAAAAATTAATTAAAATTAATTATGGCCGAATTTCGACCACAGGGCGACCACTAGTATAAAGTTAATATATATAGCTAATATTTAAATTGTATTTAAGAATTATTAATTCATTGTTCTAAGGAGAAACCTTATAACAATAAGCTCTCTATAGCTTTTAGAAAATCTAGTTATTATGTTAAACGAAAGTTTAGTGTACCTACGTATATTTTATAATATACTAGCTGACCCAATTGACGTTGTTTTGTTCAAATTAAAAAAGTAATTCTCTATGAAATCGATCACAGTGCCACCTGCCGGGTCCAATTGTGAATCTAAACCATTCTCGAATCCCCTTGAATACACACAAAAAAATTTTGTCAACATCGGTCCAGCCGTTTACGAGGAGTTCAGTGACAAATACACGTACACAAGAAATATATATACAGGGTGTATCAGGTTATGGGGCAACTGTTCGAGTATGTTGCAGTTTACCGGTCATAGATCGTAATTAAAATGTATATTACACGAAAAACAATATAACATAAAAGTTATAGTGATTTCAAAAATGTGTGTTAAACAGTCTATGCCTTAAATGTTACGTATTATGTAGGCGTGTACAGACAGGATACATGTAGGCATGTAAAGCTTCGACAGTATAATTTCATACACACATACCTAGAATTGCGCAAACGCCTCAATGGTAGTGTAGGTACAAACTAGTGATGTAACGAATATTCGCATTCGCAATGCGAATATTCGCATATGTTTCTGACATTCGCAATCGCATTCGCATTCGCAAGGAACGATGCGAATGTTTGGCGAATATATTTGACAAACTAAAAGCAAATTATATATGTAATTGTGTAATGATATGATAATATTTATTATTTTTATTTACTCATAATATTTGAATAAAACAATATTATGGAACACTCAGGTCGGCAACTAAATTAGAAATACTTTCTCTCTTATTTTTGTCAGTCTAATATAAACTAATGAATGGGGAGCCGGTTTTTTGTTCGGTTATACTGCGAAAACCACTGAACGATCACAATAATATTTATACCATAAGATGCAGCATGTTTCGGAGAAAGATTTAGTATATGATATGTTGGTGAATACTTATCCGGAATTTATATTTATTTTTGACGTGACAACGTCTTATAATTCGATGGATCCGGCTGCACACACGAAAAAACATAACGTATGCGGCGTTACCTCGCTCTGAGGCGTTCCATTTAAGGTTTTTTTTTTAGGGGTGGGCTGCGGTCGGCGCGCTTCCGCACCACTCTGTCCGGGGCGACAGAGGGGCTTAAGCACGCAACACCCGCAACCCACCCGAACACCACGTCGCCTTCGTCGTTGGACCGACCACCGCAGCAGGGTTACTTGTCATCAGTGGTCGGCCCGACGGAATACCCTCTACCCGGGGTACCCTCCCATCGACCGACGTCCCCCGCTCGGGGAGGACGTGGTCACGTCACCCGCGGCGTCGGCTAGGGCGGCATGGGACGCAGGTAGTCGTGCCTGCGCCGCCCCAGTCGCTGGCGGCGAGTCGCTTCGTCGAGGCTGTGCTCCTCGCGTTCGCAACCCGCTACCTCCTTCTGCGAGATAACTGCCTCGCAGAAGGATGCGACCGCATCCCAGTTCCTGATGCTGCCGAGCATCTCCCTAGCGATGGTCGGCAGCGTCAGGTCGGCACCGATGATTGCGACGAGTTCACGGCGCTGTTCTGCTCAAACGGCACAGACCTCGAGCGTATGCTGCGCCGTGTCCTCGTCGCAATCGCAGTGGTGGCAGGACGGTGTTCTCTCCCTCCTAGCGACCCTGTACAGGTACTTGCCGAAGCATCCATGCCCGTCAAGATCTGCACGAGTCGGAAGGAGAGCACGCCGTGCCGCCGTTCCAACCACTACATCAGCACCGGCCGGAAAGCCTCCACGGTCCAGACACCGTATCGAGGCCTCTCCAGCTGGTCTGCCCAACGAGCGATGACATCTCAGCGGGCGTCGACGCGCCAGGCGGTGAGCTCCCTTAAGGAAACAACACCGCCCTCCCCTCGCACCCCTGACACCCACCGATACAATTCGGCGAGCACTTCCGCCTCCAGTTCCATTTAAGGCTTGCCATACAAAATATCTATCAAACAAATGAAATTAAAATTTTCTTTTGAAAAATGAAACCATTTCATCAGTATTTTCTTATGACGTTGTCACGTTCAACTATCGTCAGTAAACCGACTTTACAGACAACCGATTTTTTGTGTGAATGAATAATGAATTTTGCCAATAAAAAAGAACATGATTCTATATGAAAAAATTACATTATTTTTGTTTAGTAATCATTAAACTTTTTGACATACCATGCATTTAACACTCTCAGCGTCACAAATTGTGAAATAACTCCACACTTCAGTAACATGTTTCATGCTTTACTCATGTTTGTAAATTTAACAAATACAATAATAATAATAAACTAATCTCAAATTACAACGAATATTTTCGAACGAATCTGTCGAATTTCATTTGTTCAACTTGTAACGGTTAACCTTTGCTATATTTGGCTTAAACATGGCTGGTACGAAATGTTATACCCGTATGATATTTTGCACGCGCTTTATTTGAAAGTCAACATTCATATATATTATATTCGCATATTCGCATTCGCATTCGCGAATGTTGGAGATAAATATTCGCACTCACATTCGCATTCGCGAATGTCTCAATCCTAACATTCGTTATATCACTAGTACAAACGATACTCGGCGACGGTCATCGGCTGATCAGCTGATTTAAAGCGAAGTTCGTTTTGCTTATGCGAAAGTAATCAGTGATCTTTTTCAATTTCTAATGTACATTTAACAAAGTACGAATATGTTGCAGATTAAGTATCACTGACTTTATATATTTCAATCAGATTTAAACGAAAAAACAATGACAAAATTGAAAACTTTACATATCTCTAATTCATTAACGAATCGATATTTTTCCTTCAAATTTTTTTTATGGGTTCCTACCACCATTGCCTACCTCCCGTTTGACCAGTTGTCCCATAATCTGATACACCCTGTATATATACTAGCTGACCCAACAGACGTAGTTCTGGCCAAATAAAATAAAATGAATTCGCCTTGAAATCGAGAGCAGTGCCACCTACCGGGTCCAATTGTGAATCTAAACCATTCTCGAATCCCCTTGAACATGCACAAAACATTTTATCAACATCGGATCAGCCACTGAACGCCTCCTAAACGGAGGCGTTCAGTGACATACAGACGTACACAAGATAAATAAAGATAAAGATTAATTTAAAGAGGCATAACTCGCCCGCGATTTCATTAATTAAATCAATCATTTATAGCGTGACCATTTTCCATGTGGTGATGGAGTAGGAATACAATTCACTCTTGCCCGCGTGGAATAGAAGATTAATTTCCTTCTTATTGTAGAGGGGGCTTGAGCCTAAGAGGCAGTCGTTTCGCGGAAGAAGGCGGCGGAGCGCGCGGATGAGGAACGCCTCCACGACGACGCGGTTCGCCGCCGGCGACTGGGGCGGCGCAGGCGCGATTACCTGCGCCTGATGCCGGCCTAGCCGAGGCCGCGGCTCACTGGACCGGGGATTTAGTCCATCACCCGTAGAGAGGCCGACCGCGCGATTGTGACCAACGTACCGGAGGGGGGACGTTGTGAGGAGAGTGTACTCCGCGAATGGGGTTTTCCGTCGGGCCGCCCACTGAAGACAAGTAGCTCTGCAACGATGGACGGCCCAACGACGAAAGCGACGTGCCAGGGTGGGTCATGGCGCCGCGTGACGCCCCTCTGTCGCCCCGAAACGAGCCGGGCGGCGAGCGAGCTGATCATGGAAAAAAGGCCCGGATTATCCATAAGGCGGACTAAGCAATTGCTTAGGTGCCCCGTACCGACTAAGGGCCCCAAGCATGCACCAAGAAAAATATTTCATCGAACGATTGTTTTTGAAAATTTGCATATTTCCTCAGTATTATTTCTTTACTTTATTGCGGCTGGTGGCAAAAGAGAAATCAGCGCTTGTGATGATAAGTGATAATGCTGCTCATAGACCTTGGACCATGGACCCGAGAATTGCATTGCCTAGGGGCCCTGATAGGGTTAATCCGGCCCTGTCTATAGGGATCCGCAGCATTTTACTGAACGTTTTTGACCTAAATTTTCTTATAAAGAACTGTAAAACACACACATTTTATTAGTTGTAGTTAAATATTCAATCGTTTAAAACGGTTGTTTTGGGGTTAAAAACTTACTGGCTTTGGTTTAAATGATTCTAAATCGATTGTTATACATTTATAGTAGTAGACTAGAAGATGAAAGGTACAAAACCAATTCAAGTTTAGAAAGGTATTATGCCAATATCATCTCTCGACCGCTATTCTATCACTAAGCGTGTAGTCAAGCAAGCTAGTATTCAAGCTCTTAGCCTGTACCGAATTCGGTATCGATATCAATGACAAATATATTACTCCCCATACGATCTGTTCATTTCACGTATTCTGGCATAGCATCCATCGAGTCAGTATAGTACAGTCATAATATATCAGATATGATATCTGATATATCGTGACTGTATCGATGGAAGGAACTTCCTGAGGATCAAACCTCGGTGTCTTATACGGAGACCATTGTGGATCCTGGCTTACAGGAGTTACAGTGGTGGAAATGTGTGGTGGGATTAGTCCCAAAAAAATGCCACACCACTCAACGAACCAACAACCGCTAGGGAATACAGGTTTTCGAGTGGCAACCACATATCATATGACACAGTGTAAGAAGAAAGAATAAGGTTATCCCCCACCAGATCTATATTCAATGTGTGTTAACAGCGATTACTTACATAAGAGTGTCCTCTCCATTTTTCCTTGGTCAATATTTAATGAGAGTGTGGTACTACCTCAGCCCAGGCCATCTATTAAGAACCGACTCTTTATAACATAACAGGGAATTTTATAAAATAATATAGTAAGTTTTTAGGAAAGACAAAACACCCTGCACTAATAAAATAATCCAATAATACAAACATAATTTGACGGACACAAGTTACACTAAAACTCAGAACAACAATTTGTGGATCGCATAAAGTATTATTCTGCGTGGGAATCTAACCAATGACCTGGCATGGTAGGTCATTGGTTAGATTAAGCCATCTATGCATTCAATTTTTAGAATAGCATACGCATACAATACGTAGAAATATTATAAGATGTGAGAACCAATTCGAGGATGTCAGAGCGCATACGAACGAAGGTGTTATTAAAACCAGTCAGTCTTACAGAAATAATTCATCATCATCATTTCTGGCGTCCGCCCTATCGTGACTTATGCCGAACGTGGGCGGACCGAGCGCTGCGTGCCGACGGCTGTACGCGGGGGTCATCCGGTCGATAGCCATGTACGGCGTACCGGTGGGGGCGGGGTCCATGACCGTCCGACTTAGGGCCCTTCTGTGGCGACCACAGAGGGTCATGGCGGTCAGGGCCATCCGCGGATACCGCACGGTGGCGACGGAGGCAGCGTGCTTATTGGCCGGGACTCCCCCGTGGGACCTGGAGGCGGAGATGCTCGCCAGACTATATCGGCGGGTGACGAGGGTGCGAGCGGGGGGCGGTGTGGTCTCATTAAGGGATCTCACCGCCTGGCGCGTCGACGCCCGCCGAGACGTCATTGCCCTTTGGGCAGTCCGGCTGGAGAGGCCTCGGTTCGGGGTGCGAACCGTGGAGGCCTTTCGGTCAGTGCTGATGCAGTGGTTGGAAAGGCGGCACGGGGTGCTCTCCTTCCGACTGGTGCAGGTTTTGACGGGGCATGGGTGCTTCGCCAAATACCTGCACAAGGTCGTTAGGAGGGAGAGTACACCGTCCTGCCACCACTGCGATTGCGACGAGGACACGGCGCGCCATACGCTCGAGGCCTGCGGGGCTTGGGCAGTGCAGCGCTATGAACTCGTCGCAATCATCGGTACGGACCTGACGCTGCCGGCTATCGCTAGTGCGATGGTCGACAGCGTCGGGAATTGGGACGCGGTCGCAGCCTTCTGCGAGACAGTGATCTCGCGGAAGGAGGCGGCGGATCGCCTGCGCGAGGAGCGCAGCCTCGATGAGGAGATCCGCCGCCGGCGACTGGGGCGGTGCAGGCGCAACTATCTGCGCCTCATACCGCCCTAGCCGAGGCCGCGGGTGACGTGACCGGGGATTAGTCCGTCACCCGCCGAGAGGCCGACCGCGTGAGGCAAGACCGACGTCCTCCCCGAGGGGGGGACGTCGGTCGATGGAAGGGTACCCCAATTAGGGGTATTCCGTCGGGCCGGCCACTGACGACAAGTTAACGCTGCTCCAGTGGTCGGCCCAACGACGAAGGCGACGTGGTTTTTGGGTGGGTGGCGGGAGTTGCGTGCTTAAGCCCCTCTGTCGCCCCGGACGGAGTGGTGTGGAGGCGCGCCGACCGCGACCCACCCACACAAAAAAAAAAAAAAACATCATCATTTCAGCCTATCGCCGTCCAATGCTGGACGTGGGCCCCTCATGTTACGCCACAATGTGCGGTCCTGTGCCATCTGCATCCAACGACGACCAGCATCTTTCAGGTCGTCGGTCCACAGTTCACAGAAATAATTAAAAGAACAAAATCTGTAAATTTCCTGATGCATACAAGAAGAGAAAAAAAATATCATAGAGCCTAAAACTCATATATTTCTAAAATTTAGGACAAATGTCTCAAATCGTTCGAGAGAGCCGGAAGCTTAACTTTCTGAGGGTGTTTGCGTGTGGTGGGTTGGCCATTAGCCTTTAGTTTCACCGAACCTCATTGTACGCTTTCACACTCCCTTCACTTTCTTCACGGTAGGCAACGGCCTAGCAAAGGTCCATGAGTAGCAGCAACACTTACCATCAGTTTACTGTTTGCTCGTTTGCCACCGTTTACTATAAAAAATATCCAAAATGAGCGCACTGCGTACCTACATGTCCAGTTTCTATACGATTTGGTGTATTGTCTATTAAAAAAGTGTTTTTTTCTATACAAATAGAACAGGTGCGACCTCATTTTCCCGCTCATTGTTTCCGTTACGGTCAGCGCATACGCTACCAGCCCGAACTGGTATCCTGTCATCCTTGCGGCAGAGGTCATTTGTTACCTGAGCTCCTGAAGGCATTGGCCTAGCGGGGAGGCCATCTGTGAACGCCTCAACACATTTCTTTTTTTAAATATCACTAGTGCGTAGCGTGCATTGACATACCAAAAAAATATAAAAAAAAAAACATATAAAGAACACAAGGTAGTCATGAGGACTATCTACAGAAGTAAAAACTTAAAACTACGAAGAAACAGTTGTTATTTTTGAAGATCATACAGACTACCTATATGCGAAAAGACTTTCTCCGACCTATTATTTTGCAATATCACAATTTCATCAAGTTATAAATTTAAATACGAGACCAATGATGTAATTTTTTTTCCGTGTGTTGACGGAGTAAGAATACAATTCACGCCCCCTCCTCTTGCCAGCGGGCATCGTAAAAGACGACTAAGGGATTACATATCGGGTGACCGGACCGGGGATTTAGTACGGCACCCGCGGGAAGGTTAGCCACGATCCGCCGATGGGTGAGGGTACTCCCTTGGGGTATTCCTTCAGGCCGACCACTAACGACAAGTCACCCTGCACCGGTGGTCAGCCCAACGACAAAGGCGATGTGTCACGGGTGGGTTACGGGGTGGCGCGACGCCCCTCTGTCGCCCCGGACGGAACCAGGGGGCGGGTACCCTGACCGTAGCCCACGCCAAAAAAAGGGATTTTATTTTGAGTTTTTTTACTCTTGCATAAATATTGTATGCATATTATTCCCTTATACGTATTTTACGACACCCACGGGCAAGAAAGGGGGGTGGTAAATTGTTTTCTTTCTCCGTCAATATACGTAACTAACTAAATTTTGCATGATCATGAAGGTGACGAATATTTATTTTAGTTTTCTGACTTAATAAACACGAGGAGCTTCTTATGATAAACTCACGCCTTTATCGCTGAAGTGGCGAACAACAGATAATGCCACCAGTTAGATATCAAATCAGATAGCCTGCAGACCGTGACATAATACAGAAAATTACCGAACTCAAAAATCTATAAATATATACAAATAAATAAAATTGAAGTGTCTGTTTGTAATGTCAAAATAGTAGCTTTCTTTCAGACTTATACGGTTATTTGCCCGATAACTATGCTTAAAAACCAGTTTAAACATTTTATGTTTGCCTATCTGTTTGTTCCGGGTAGCCTTTTATAATATTTTACTTTAAAATAATATTTTTAGGAGATTTTACTTTTTAATAATATTTTTATTTTACTTTTTAATAATATTTTTTTTTTAATTTTTTAGGATTTTAATAAAATTTTACTGTCTATCCTTACTAATATTATAAATGCGAAAGTAACTCTGTCTGTCTGTCTGTCTGTCTGTCTGTCTGTCTGTCTGTCTGTCTGTCTGCTACGCTTTCACGTCTAAACCACTGGACCGATTTTGATGAAATTTGGTACAGAGATGGACTAAAGCTTGAGAAAGGACATAGGCTACTTTTTATTGCGAAAAAATGGGTATAAGGGGTTGAAATAGGGGATGACATTTTGTATGGAAATTCGTCATTTTCGATGATAGAACCACGAATTTTTGTATTAAGGTACCTGATAATAAATAAATAAATATTCGTTCAAGCGTTTTGGAAATTTCATTTACATGGGGATGAAATTCAACCCCTAAAATACCAAAAAGCATACAGCCGAAACCACTGGGCCTAGAAACGTATTTTTTTTTTACACCATCTTATCTTTTAGGGTGCACGAGCACTAGCAAAGGATTTTTGGAAATTCACCCCCTTAAGGGGGTGAAAAGCATATAGTCTTTCACGTCTAAACCGATTTTGATGAAATTTGGTACAGAGATGGACTAAAGCTTGAGAAAGAACATAGGCTACTTTTTATTGCGAAAAAATGGGTATAAGGGGTTGAAATAGGGGATGACATTTTGTATGGAAATTCGTCATTTTCGATGATAGAACCACGAATCTTTGTATTAAGGTACCTGATAATAAATAAATATTGGTTCAAGCGTTTTGGAAATTTCATTTACATGGGGATGAAATTCAACCCCTAAAATACCAAAAAGCATACAGCCGAAACCACTGGGCCTAGAAACGTATTTTTTTTTTACACCATCGTATTTCTTGGGGTGCACGAGCACTAGCAAAGGATTTGTAGAAATTCACTCCCTTAAGGGGTTGAAAAGCATATAGCCTTTCACGTCGAAACCACTTAACCGATTTTGATGAAATTTGGTACAGAGATGGACTAAAGCTTGAGAAAGGATATAGGCTACTTTTCATCGCAAAAAATTGGGTATAAGGGGTTGAAATAGGGGATGACATTTTGTATGGAAATTCGTCATTTTCGATGATAGAACCACGAATCTTTGTATTCAGGCACCTAATAATCCTTACTAATATTATAAATGCGAAAGTAACTCTGTCTGTCTGTCTGTCTGTCTGTTACGTTTTCACGTCTAAACCACTGAAACGATTTGATGAAATTTGGTACAGAGATGGACTAAAGCTTGAGAAAGGACATAGGCTACTTTTTATCGCGAAAAAATGGGTATAAGGGGTTGAAATAGGGGATGACATTTTGTATGGAAATTCGTCATTTTCGATGATAGAATCATGAGTCTTTGTATTAAGGCACTTGATAATGTATAAATAAATATTTATTTTAGCGTTTTGGAAATTTCATTTATATGGGGATGAAATTTAACCCCTAAAAGACAAAAAAGCATAAAGCCGAAACCACTGGGCCTAGAAACGTAATTTTTTTTACACCGTTGTATTTCTTGGGGTACACGAGCAGCGAGCGAAAATCACCCCTTAAGGGGGTGAAAATCGTATAGCCGAAACTATTGGGGCTAGGAACGTAAAACTATGTAGTTCTCTGTATTGTGCGATTCTCCTTCTTTTATTGTAAACTAGCTTTTGCCCGCGGCTTCGCCCGCGTAAAAGTTGGCTTGCATATTTCTTGCTATTGTGTTATTGTGGTGACGGAGTAAGAATACAATTCACCATTCCCTATCTTGCTCGTAGATGTCGTATAAGACGACTATGGGATATATACACATAACATCTATGCAAGAGAAGGAAAACTCGAAAAATGAAACCCTATAGATATCTGACCAGCATGGTATAGTAGGTCAAATGCCCTCCCATTATGGGGGAGGCCCGAGTCCAAGAGTGGGAAGTACGTGAGCTGCGATGATGATGATGATATTTCTTAATTTAAGAAATACTCTATCTGTGTGTCAATTTTCATCCAAATCTGGTCAACAGTTTACGCGTGATCGAGTAAGAAAGGTCCAAATAACTTCACAAATTTTTATATTTGAATATTACTTCCACCCTTGTAGTTTAAATTCACGTGGAAACACGTTGATAAATATGGCCATCCTTAGTCGCTGATAATAACATTATCCATGATAGGTTTCCATTGGTGAAAAAGAATAATATTGATCAAACGACCGTTGTTTCACCCACGTAGACCCCATTCCCATGCGAATGCCGAGATAAAAATTGCCTATGTTACTCGCTGATATTATAAGTCTACATAGGTGGAAAAAAAATTGTACTAACAAATCCCACACAAATATCCAAGATAAAAATTGCCTATGTTACTCGCTGATAACGTAGCTTCCTATTGTTGAAAGAATTTTAAAAATTGGTAAACATCCACCGGTTTCTCTCGCAGTTCTCGTTCCGGGCAAACACCAGGATGAAAATAGCCTTTATTTGTTATTCGCTGATAATGTAGATTTTCATTCGTAAATTAATTTTTATATCCATTAAATGTCCGTGATTTCACCCGCATTGTGCCCGGACCCGTAGGAATATTGGGATAAAAAAATAGCCTAAATATGTTCATCATCATTTCGTCTCATATACGTCCCACTGCTGGGCTCGTGCCTCCTCCATAGTAGGAGGGAAATTAACCTTACTATACCATGCTGGTCATGCAGGTTGGTATAGGGTTTTGTTTCGAGTTTTCCATCTCTTGCATAGATGTCATATGCGTAATATATCCCTGAATTATCTCTTACGACACCCATGGGTAAGAGAGGAGGTGGTGAATTGTATTCTTACTCCGTCACCACACGGAATAAAACCTAAATATGTTACACGCTTAAAATTAGCTTTCCGTTAGTGAAATAATTTTAAAGTCGATTAAATTCTCACAGTTGCTCCAGCCACATCGGGATAAAATATAGCCTTGGATAAAATATAGCCTAAGTTATTCCTTATGTAAGGCTTGGTAGACCTGGTGGTAAAGTATTATCAGTATCGGTCCAGCCGTTTTGAAGATTACCCGTATCGAATAGACGGACAAAAAAATTGAGCCGTTTTTAGGGTTTCGTACCCAAAGGGTAAAAACGGGACCCTATTACTAAAACTTCGCTGTCTGTCTGTCCATCTGTCTGTCACCAAGCTGTATCTCAAGGACCGCAATAGCTAGACAGTTGAATTTTTTACAAATTATGCATTTCTGTTGCCGCTATAACAATAAATATTAAAAACAAAATAAAATAAATATTTAAGGGGACTCCTATACAACAAACCCAATTTTCCCCTTTTTTATAGATAATGGTACGGAACCCTTCGTGCGTGACCCCGACTCGCACTTGGCCGGTTTTTTAGACGTAGGTATCGTGCAAATAATTGTGTGAGCATAAATAAAACCTATTATTTTGACAACAAATAGACGCTTCAAATTTGTTTATTTCTAAAGATAGAAAATTGGATTAATATCTTGATTTTAACTTACTGTCTGGTAGCGGCTAGGAATATTATAACACTTTTATTGTTTGTGGGTATCGCAAAATACTACTAAGACAAAGATTTACATTGACCTGGACCAATTGGTGATGCCATCTAGCCAGCTATGTCGTCTGGCAGGCAGCTGGTCATAAAATGTTGCTAAAAGAACTTTTGCAATATATCTACGATGGCAGAGGACCAAATACATATTGCGTCGATCCAAAGTAATCTTAATAAGCGAGCATTAAGAAAAAATAATGGGGTAACCCAAGAAAGCCGATCATGTACTAAAATGATCGTTCCTAGGCTCAGTGATATCGGTTTTACGCTTTTCACCTCCTTAGGGGTAAAATTACAAAAACTCTTTTTTAGTGAGCACTTTCCCCAAGAAAGAGAACTTTGTACAAAATTTCACGTTTCTAGTAGGGATGTGACTTGGAGGGAAAATAATCGATTTTTTAAATAATCGATTTTTTGTTCTTCAAAATAAATCGATTATAAAATAATCGATTAATTAAAAATAAATAATCGATTATAAAATAATCGATTTTTCCCAACAGGATTATGATGATTTTTTTTAGGAAATGTGAGCTTCATCTTCTAATATAGTATGAAATACTACACGCAGTATTGTTATTACCTTCTTTTTTTAGGAAAATCTATTTAATTATAAAAATAATCGATTTTCTATTATTATGATAATCGATTGTAAAAATCGATTATTACAAAAAAAATCGATTAATAATCGATTATTATAAAAATCGATTATTTTTTCACATCCCTAGTTTCTAGGCCTAATGATTTCGGATATACATTTTTGACCCCCATAGAGATTGAATTTCAAAAACTAATTTCTTAGAGCTCATTTACAATAAAAGAAGGAGAATCGCACAATACAGAGAACTACATAGTTTTACGTTCCTAGCCCCAATAGTTTCGGCTATACGATTTTCACCCCCTTAAGGGGTGATTTTCGCTCGCTGCTCGTGTACCCCAAGAAATACAACGGTGTAAAAAAAATTACGTTTCTAGGCCCAGTGGTTTCGGCTTTATGCTTTTTTGTCTTTTAGGGGTTAAATTTCATCCCCATATAAATGAAATTTCCAAAACGCTAAAATAAATATTTATTTATACATTATCAAGTGCCTTAATACAAAGACTCATGATTCTATCATCGAAAATGACGAATTTCCATACAAAATGTCATCCCCTATTTCAACCCCTTATACCCATTTTTTCGCGATAAAAAGTAGCCTATGTCCTTTCTCAAGCTTTAGTCCATCTCTGTACCAAATTTCATCAAATCGTTTCAGTGGTTTAGACGTGAAAACGTAACAGACAGACAGACAGACAGACAGAGTTACTTTCGCATTTATAATATTAGTAAGGATTATTAGGTGCCTGAATACAAAGATTCGTGGTTCTATCATCGAAAATGACGAATTTCCATACAAAATGTCATCCCCTATTTCAACCCCTTATACCCAATTTTTTGCGATGAAAAGTAGCCTATATCCTTTCTCAAGCTTTAGTCCATCTCTGTACCAAATTTCATCAAAATCGGTTAAGTGGTTTCGACGTGAAAGGCTATATGCTTTTCAACCCCTTAAGGGAGTGAATTTCTACAAATCCTTTGCTAGTGCTCGTGCACCCCAAGAAATACGATGGTGTAAAAAAAAAATACGTTTCTAGGCCCAGTGGTTTCGGCTGTATGCTTTTTGGTATTTTAGGGGTTGAATTTCATCCCCATGTAAATGAAATTTCCAAAACGCTTGAACCAATATTTATTTATTATCAGGTACCTTAATACAAAGATTCGTGGTTCTATCATCGAAAATGACGAATTTCCATACAAAATGTCATCCCCTATTTCAACCCCTTATACCCATTTTTTCGCAATAAAAAGTAGCCTATGTTCTTTCTCAAGCTTTAGTCCATCTCTGTACCAAATTTCATCAAAATCGGTTTAGACGTGAAAGACTATATGCTTTTCACCCCCTTAAGGGGGTGAATTTCCAAAAATCCTTTGCTAGTGCTCGTGCACCCTAAAAGATAAGATGGTGTAAAAAAAAAATACGTTTCTAGGCCCAGTGGTTTCGGCTGTATGCTTTTTGGTATTTTAGGGGTTGAATTTCATCCCCATGTAAATGAAATTTCCAAAACGCTTGAACGAATATTTATTTATTTATTATCAGGTACCTTAATACAAAAATTCGTGGTTCTATCATCGAAAATGACGAATTTCCATACAAAATGTCATCCCCTATTTCAACCCCTTATACCCATTTTTTCGCAATAAAAAGTAGCCTATGTCCTTTCTCAAGCTTTAGTCCATCTCTGTACCAAATTTCATCAAAATCGGTCCAGTGGTTTAGACGTGAAAGCGTAGCAGACAGACAGACAGACAGACAGACAGACAGACAGACAGACAGAGTTACTTTCGCATTTATAATATTAGTAAGGATGAGCTCTAAGAAATTAGTTTTTGAAATTCAATCTCTATGGGGGTCAAAAATGTATATCCGAAATCATTAGGCCTAGAAACTAGGGATGTGAAAAAATAATCGATTTTTATAATAATCGATTATTAATCGATTTTTTTTGTAATAATCGATTTTTACAATCGATTATCATAATAATAGAAAATCGATTATTTTTATAATTAAATAGATTTTCCTAAAAAAAGAAGGTAATAACAATACTGCGTGTAGTATTTCATACTATATTAGAAGATGAAGCTCACATTTCCTAAAAAAAATCATCATAATCCTGTTGGGAAAAATCGATTATTTTATAATCGATTATTTATTTTTAATTAATCGATTATTTTATAATCGATTTATTTTGAAGAACAAAAAATCGATTATTTAAAAAATCGATTATTTTCCCTCCAAGTCACATCCCTACTAGAAACGTGAAATTTTGTACAAAGTTCTCTTTCTTGGGGAAAGTGCTCACTAAAAAAGAGTTTTTGTAATTTTACCCCTAAGGAGGTGAAAAGCGTAAAACCGATATCACTGAGCCTAGGAACGATCATTTTAGTACATGATCGGCTTTCTTGGGTTACCCCATTATTTTTTCTTAATGCTCGCTTATTAAGATTACTTTGGATCGACGCAATATGTATTTGGTCCTCTGCCATCGTAGATATATTGCAAAAGTTCTTTTAGCAACATTTTATGACCAGCTGCCTGCCAGACGACATAGCTGGCTAGATGGCATCACCAATTGGTCCAGGTCAATGTAAATCTTTGTCTTAGTAGTATTTTGCGATACCCACAAACAATAAAAGTGTTATAATATTCCTAGCCGCTACCAGACAGTAAGTTAAAATCAAGATATTAATCCAATTTTCTATCTTTAGAAATAAACAAATTTGAAGCGTCTATTTGTTGTCAAAATAATAGGTTTTATTTATGCTCACACAATTATTTGCACGATACCTACGTCTAAAAAACCGGCCAAGTGCGAGTCGGGGTCACGCACGAAGGGTTCCGTACCATTATCTATAAAAAAGGGGAAAATTGGGTTTGTTGTATAGGAGTCCCCTTAAATATTTATTTTATTTTGTTTTTAATATTTATTGTTATAGCGGCAACAGAAATGCATAATTTGTAAAAAATTCAACTGTCTAGCTATTGCGGTCCTTGAGATACAGCTTGGTGACAGACAGATGGACAGACAGACAGCGAAGTTTTAGTAATAGGGTCCCGTTTTTACCCTTTGGGTACGAAACCCTAAAAACGGCTCAATTTTTTTGTCCGTCTATTCGATACGGGTAATCTTCAAAACGGCTGGACCGATACTGATAATACTTTACCACCAGGTCTACCAAGCCTTACATAAGGAATAACTTAGGCTATATTTTATCCAAGGCTATATTTTATCCCGATGTGGCTGGAGCAACTGTGAGAATTTAATCGACTTTAAAATTATTTCACTAACGGAAAGCTAATTTTAAGCGTGTAACATATTTAGGTTTTATTCCGTGTGGTGACGGAGTAAGAATACAATTCACCACCTCCTCTCTTACCCATGGGTGTCGTAAGAGATAATTCAGGGATATATTACGCATATGACATCTATGCAAGAGATGGAAAACTCGAAACAAAACCCTATACCAACCTGCATGACCAGCATGGTATAGTAAGGTTAATTTCCCTCCTACTATGGAGGAGGCACGAGCCCAGCAGTGGGACGTATATGAGACGAAATGATGATGAACATATTTAGGCTATTTTTTTATCCCAATATTCCTACGGGTCCGGGCACAATGCGGGTGAAATCACGGACATTTAATGGATATAAAAATTAATTTACGAATGAAAATCTACATTATCAGCGAATAACAAATAAAGGCTATTTTCATCCTGGTGTTTGCCCGGAACGAGAACTGCGAGAGAAACCGGTGGATGTTTACCAATTTTTAAAATTCTTTCAACAATAGGAAGCTACGTTATCAGCGAGTAACATAGGCAATTTTTATCTTGGATATTTGTGTGGGATTTGTTAGTACAATTTTTTTTCCACCTATGTAGACTTATAATATCAGCGAGTAACATAGGCAATTTTTATCTCGGCATTCGCATGGGAATGGGGTCTACGTGGGTGAAACAACGGTCGTTTGATCAATATTATTCTTTTTCACCAATGGAAACCTATCATGGATAATGTTATTATCAGCGACTAAGGATGGCCATATTTATCAACGTGTTTCCACGTGAATTTAAACTACAAGGGTGGAAGTAATATTCAAATATAAAAATTTGTGAAGTTATTTGGACCTTTCTTACTCGATCACGCGTAAACTGTTGACCAGATTTGGATGAAAATTGACACACAGATAGAGTATTTCTTAAATTAAGAAATATCATCATCATCATCGCAGCTCACGTACTTCCCACTCTTGGACTCGGGCCTCCCCCATAATGGGAGGGCATTTGACCTACTATACCATGCTGGTCAGATATCTATAGGGTTTCATTTTTCGAGTTTTCCTTCTCTTGCATAGATGTTATGTGTATATATCCCATAGTCGTCTTATACGACATCTACGAGCAAGATAGGGAATGGTGAATTGTATTCTTACTCCGTCACCACAATAACACAATAGCAAGAAATATGCAAGCCAACTTTTACGCGGGCGAAGCCGCGGGCAAAAGCTAGTCTGTCTATATAATGAGTAACTTTGGCTATTTTCTCTCTCAGAAGAACCCTGTACAATTTTGTCTGGTGATCGAACGGACAGAGTAAGAATACAATTCGCCACTCCTCTCCCCTCTTTCCCATGGAGAAGAGTAATATGCATATAGCGTCTATGCAAGGAATGGAAAACTCAAAATGAAACTACCAACACGTCTGACCAGCGGGTATATTAGGATAATTTCACTCCTAATGTGGAGGAGAGTTGGGCCCAGCAGTGGAATGTAAATGTGCTGTGATAATGACTAAGTCAAACTTGGGCTCCTAATCTTTTCTATCACTGATACTAACAATAAATTCATTATAGTTTTCGTCACTTTAGCTTATATATGTCCCACTGTTGGGCTCGAGCCTCCTCCATAATAGGAGGGAAATTGAACTTACTTATACTATGCTGGTCAAACAGGTACCAACCTGTTACCAACCTGTGGTATAGGGTTTTGTTTCAAGTTTTTCATCTCTTGCATAGATATGCGTAATATATCCCTTAGTCGTCTTTTACGACACCCACGGGTATGAAAAAGGGAGTGAATTGTATTCTTACTCCGTCACCACACGGAAAGAATGGATTAATCACTAGGTAAAACATTATTATAATTATTGATTTAGTTAATGGTATGTGTAATTGTATAAAAAGTAGGTCAAAACATTATGTTATAAAAGCCATCGATTTGCATCGTTGAAAAGTTCATACAGCGATTAGTTGCACTTAAAATAATAAAAATGAATTCTTTTGTTAGGTATAATTACGATAACAGTAATTAGACTTGTGTATATAATCACGTGGTGTATGGTGACGGAGTTAAAATACAATTCACCACTCCCTATCTTGCCCGTGGATGTCGTAAAAGACTACTATGGGATATAATATGACCACTGAAGTCAAGGAACTCTGCACCGGTGGTCGACCCAACGTCGAAGGCGACATGCTATACGGGTGGGCTACGGGTGTGCGTGCTTACGCCCCTCTGTCGCCCCGGACGGAGTGGTGCGGGGAGTGCGCCGACCGTAATCCACCTCCAAATCTGTGCAAGAGAAGGAAACTTCGAAATGAAACCCTATACCAACATGTCTGAGCAGCATGGTAAAGTAGGTCAAATTCCTTCCCATTGTGGAGGAGACCCAAGCCCACCAGTGGGACGTATGTGGGCTGCGATGATGATGATGATGATATAATCACGTTTAGTAACAGAGTAACAATACTACTCATTAACATCTTGCCCGTAGATGTACTTAAAAACCCGGGTCAGCCCCGGAGCGGGGCCGGATTATCCATAAGGCCGATTAGGCCTGCCTAGGGGCCCCACGCTGACTAGCAGCCCCGAGCATGCACCAAGATTTTTTTTTGTTTAATTTTTGTCTTCCTCAATATTATTTATTGCTCTTGATGGCAAAAGAGAAAAAGGGCACCTGATGGTAAGTGATACTATTGCTCATAGAATTTGGACCATGAACCCTAGAATTGCATTGTCTAGGGGCCCTGATAGGATTAATCCGGCCCGGCACCGGTGGACAAGGCACTCGGTACACTCGACATCGTAGCAGGGTTCATCCATTTCACCTGGAAACGTTATGGTCTTCAACTGTACGTTTCCAGAGATCATTTCTCCCACGTACGTGCAAGCTCTGGAATGAACTACCTGCTGCTGTGTTTCCCGAGCGCTACATGTACTTCTTTAAACGAGGTTTAAGAAAAGTATTTCCTTCACAGTAGGCAACGGCCTGGCTGTGCCCCTGGTATTGCAAAGGTCCATGTGCGGCAGTATCATTTACCATCAGGTGTGCTGCTTGCTCGTTTGCCACCGTTGGCAATAAAAATAAAAACATGTGGTCGGCCCAACAGGGAGCGAAGGAGAGGAGATGGTGGGTTATGGGGCCGCGCACCGCCCCTTCGTAACTACAGACAGTCCGATTTGAAAAATTCTTTTAGTGTTACATAGCCCATTTATCGAGGAAGGCTATAAGCTATATATTATCATGCTAAGATTAATAGGAGCAGAGCACCAATGAAGAATGTTTCAAAATCGGGTTTTCTTTTTTCCATTTGGGAGCTTCCGCTGTGTAAACGGTTAAATTTTCGCAAAAGTCATGTGTGACAGCATCTTATTATTTTATTTAAAAATATTTTCACCTTTTAGGTAAACCAAGTCGCTGTTTAAAGTTAGCGTTAGCGCAAAGCAACTATTCCATGCGGACGAAGTCGCGAGCAGAAGCTAGTCTCCAATAATTCCTTAGTAGCCTTTTCGACACTCACAAGTACCTAAGTAGGCGATGAATAAAGATAATTATAAATTTTCTGCAATAACGATGACAAACTAAGAAAATTTATAATTATCTGTACAGATAATTATAAATTTTCTGCAGCAACGATGACTTGTTGGACGTGAGACATCTTAGTCCGCCCGTGACCATGAACCCATGAACGCTGCAAAGTGTTCGAAACGTCGGGTAATCAAAAATCAAATACAAACGCGATAAAATCCGTAAAATAGTTTTATTTAAAATGTGTAATACTCGCGTAAACATCAGAAATCATTAGTACTGTTTTTTTTTTCAATTACCTATCTTTCGTGACGAAGTAAGAACACAATTCAGCAGCCCCTCTCTTATTCATGGGTGTCGTAAAAGCCGATTCATTATCATCATCATCACAGCTAATGTACGTCTCACTACGAGCTCGAGCCTCTTCCATATTGAGAGGGCAATTGACCTACTATACCACACTGGTCAGACAGGTTGTTATAGGGTTTTATTTTGAGTGTTCCTTTTCCTGTATAGTTGTTAGATACACAAGATATCCCTTAGTCGCCTTTTACGACACCCACGGGAAAGAGAGGGGTGGTGCATCGTATTATTACTCCATTACCATACGGAATAATAAAAAAAAAACTCGATTAAGTGATACAATATACATTTATGCATGAGGTTCTATTGTAGAGAAGGCTAACAGTGAAACATATATGAACCAAGCTGAGATCTTAATATCTTACTAATATTATAAAAACGAATGTTTGAATGTGTTACTCAAACGCGAAAACGGCTAAAGGAACAAGGAAGTTTGATATAGAAACTAAGGTTCTCGTGGAATAAATTGGATGAAATCTATGTTAAAGTCAGCGAAGTTAGTTTTTCTAAAATGCTTAATTAGTTGTCTTAGAGGCCAATAGACGAATAGGCAGTAGCACTTTCCAGGAAAAAATTATAACACCAATTGAAATCTGTTAAGCGTGGCCCTTGTGCTATGGTTTCTTTTAGTGCGGCTTAGGTATAAGAGTATCTGTAAGGCGATGGATGAATGATCTATGAACAACCTTAGATATCTTGTATTAATTCCATTCTACATAGATATTTAGACAAGTTAATACTATCAAACAACAAACCTACTACTGAGATCTTTCGAGAATTTTTCTCTTCCAACACCACCGCTTACATTCTTATGGCCTTATAAGATAGGACACCACAGAGCAGTAACAAATTATATTAAAACTCCATCATCGTTCATTACAGACTTTTGTACATCTTTGCTTTTTTTTTTTTGGGCAGGCTATTTGGACACCCCTCGCCTGAACAGTCACGACAGAAGGACGGCATGCAGCCCGTAACCGCTCCATCGCCTCCCTATCGCCAATTGGAATGACCATTTAAAACAATTTCTTGATTTCCGTGTCCTTAACCTACTTACTGACACGACGAAAAAATTTAAAAGCTCGCTACGTGAAGTCTTCAAAACGATTCCTCGGAATCATGATTAAACACTATAGTTTACGGTGTGCTTATTCTGTGTAAATTATAGAAGGTATTGGAAATACCCTACACCGCTGACGTCAGAATCAAGAGACGAATGAGGCAGTGGACAGTATTTCTTGCGACTAGTAAAATTATACAGCGGTGAGGCCGTTAGTAAAGTGATTGGGTTAATAATGAGTCATTTAATAAAATGTTTAGCTTTTAGCCAATCTCTTTCACTTACAATTAGTGAATGCAAACTTAAGTTTTTAAATGATCTAATCTCTACATCTATACAAATAAACAAAATTGAAGTGTCTGTTTGTAATGTCAAAATACTAGACATTTTTATGCTCACACGGTTATTTGCACGACATCTATGCTTAAAAACTAGTTTAAAAAAAATTTTGTCTGTCTATCTGTCTGTTTGTTTGAGGTAATCTTCAAAACCGCAGGACCCATTTTGATAATATTTTACTACCAAGTAGCTGTCTATATAAGGAGTAACTTAGGCTATATTTTATCTTGGTATTCCCACGGGAACGGGAACTATGCGACTCAAACCGAAGCGAAGCGGGGGCGGGTTGCAAGTGACTAATATAACTAAAAGATCCGTGCGAATAGTTCGTTATAAAACGTGTTTATTTCTATTGTTTGTACATTTATTTTACAATTATTACAGAAGTTAGTAGAGAATATGATATGGTAAGATTACACTGTCGATAGTCTTCTGTCTAGAGTTCCGAATAGTGTTGCCCAAATGCAAGACCAAGACGAGACTTGGACCAGTCTTGGTCTTGGTATTGCGCACCCGAGTCTTGGTCTTGGTATTGCAGCAAGAGTCTCGCAAAGTCTTGCAAGTCTTGCAGTTGGAATAACGTAACAGTCATTTATCATGGCAATGAAAAATCCAACTAAATTAATCAAATAGCATCCTATCCTATCTATCCATCTGCTAGCCTAGACAGCGTTACTACTCCTATGGCAGGACTTTCGACCCTATTTTC
The DNA here is from genome assembly GCA_032191425.1 of Lymantria dispar. Taxonomy (NCBI): domain Eukaryota; kingdom Metazoa; phylum Arthropoda; class Insecta; order Lepidoptera; family Erebidae; genus Lymantria; species Lymantria dispar. The sequence goes on from CM063449.1 coordinate 3,272,295, forward strand.
TTTAGACGTCACCACACGAGGCAGTTGATACAATAAATTTTATGTCATTTTATAATCAACTTGATATTTTGAAAATTAATGCGATTGTTTATATTCCCCTTCAAGTTAAGTGGTATGTATCTATTGTATTTCCAGTTTAGTTAATAATACTCTGTATACTTGAAAAAACCTGTTGCTCTATTGCCTATATAAATACTTTGGTCGCTGGATCCATGTAGCTCTTAATATATTATTTATTCAAGAATATATAAAACTGATTTGAAATTTTATGGTTTTAATACTTGTAAAATGTATGATATTCGTCGTCATCGTCACAGCTCATAAAAGTACCACTGCTGGGCTTAAGCTTCCTTCCAGTAAGAGGAAAATTGATCTACTATACCACGCTGGTCAGAGATGTTGTTATAGGCGTTATTTCTAGTTTCACTTCTCTTGCACATATGTTATATACACAGGGTGTATCAGGTTATGGGGCAACTGTTCGTGTATGTTGTAGTTCAACGGTCATAGATCATAATTAGAATGTATATTACACAAAAACAATATAACGTAAAAGTTATAGTGATTACAAAAATGTGCGTCTAAGAGTTTATGCCTTAAATTTTATGCATTATGTAGGTATATACAGACAGGATATATGTAAGTATGTAAAATTTCGACAGTATAAATAGGTATTAGATTTGCGCAAACCTTTCAATGGTTACGTAGGTACAAATGCGACTCATCAATGGTCATCGGCCGATTAGCTGATTTATGTTAAAGCGAAGTTTATCTTGCTTATGCAAACGTAATCATTGATTTATTCAAATTCTAATGAACATATAACAAAATACGAATATGTTGTAGATTAAGTATCATTGCTTTATACATTTTAATCAAATTTACACGAAAAAACGATGTCAAAATTGAGAAATTACATGTCTCTCAATTCATTAATGAATCGATATTTTTATTTCAATTTTTTTTCATGGGGTCCTAACACCATTGCCCGATCCGATTTGATACGACACCCACGGGTAAGAGAGTGGTGAATTGTATTCGTACTCTGTCCCTACATGGACATTTATGTAGATTAATTGTAGACATATTTCTATGTCCAACAGTCGTTGGGCTAATGAATAAACGGATATATAAATATGTATAATGGGCAAGAGCACTCTCGTCATTACGGTATTTTTGTCCTTAAGCCGTTCCGAAGAGTATTTCTGAAAAGCTAACACCAACATTGGGAATCGATTGGCCAATAGGTGGATATCTCAAGACTGATTTGACTTGCCGTGTAGTGACGAAGTCGTGAAATATATATTTGAGAACGAGATTGGCACTAATTCACCACTTATTTACTTATTTTGTTGAAATAAGTCATCCGATTAAGGTTTCGTAACCTAATAAAGAACAGAAAAATGGAAAGCCACACTTGTGAATACGGTTTTGCTATGGCAATTAAAAATCTAGTTCAATAGACGTATTTATACCAAAAAATAGTAATGTATAACTGTAATAAAAAAAACTATGTGGTGAAGAAGTTAAGTTGAAGTTAAGAATATAATTCATCACCCCCTATTTTACCCGCGACTGCGAACCCACGACTAAGGGCTATATATATAACATCGGTGCAAGAGAAGGAAAACTTGACATGTATGACCTGTAACAACACGGCCGATCACCGTGGCGATTCCCCTCCAGCCACGGCCGATTTCCCTCCTGTTATGTAGAAGACACGAGCTCAACCGTATATAAGCTGAAATGGTGATTTGAATTAAATGCAAGACCGCGAGACTCTCGCAGGCCCAGTCTTGGTCTTGCTCAAGTCTTGCAGGGCCAATCTTGGTCTTGCAAAAATTAATCTTGGTCTTGGTCTCAGTCTCGCATTTCTCGCAAGACCAAGACCAAGACCGCAAGACCAAGACTTTTTTGGGCAACACTAGTTCCGAACGAGTCCGTCCGGGGTAGTACCACACTGTCTCAGAAAATCGACGTCTGAGTAGTAGCAATTTGTTATTGCAACTTGTTCAGTGGTTTTGTGTTTTCAGAAGTTTTCTGATGGTGTTTGGGTGTGATGGGTTTTGGTGATGCCTTTACTATCACCGAACCTCATTGCATGCATTCACACTACCTTCATTTTTTAGATAGGCCTAACAAAGGTGGATGAGCGGCAGTATTTATACTATCTATCATTACCAAGTGTACTGTTTGCTCGTTTGCCATCAACAACAATAAAAAAGGAAGTTTGCCTGAATATCGTAACGTTTAGGATTAGCCAACAGATGACCAAAATTATTTTCTAATATTTTATTACTTAATGTAACACAATACACCATATAAGTAAACAAATATCGATACAGTTAGTTACATTACGTAAGAAACTAATAGTAGAGAATTTATAAAAATATTTTTTCGTAATTATAATTTACTAGCAGCGCCCTGCGATTTCACCCGCAGTTCCTCTTTCCGTGGGAATATCGGGATAAATTATAGCCTATGTGTTATTATGATATGTAAGCTATATTATTGAGAAGTTTTATCAAAATCCATTCTAGTTCTTGCGTGAAAAAGCAACAACAGTCTTCACATTATCACAAAGTTTCACGTTTACAATATTAACAGGAAGTAGGATAGGATTAAAATATGATCATCATATAGATGGAATAGCCAAAAAAAAATATAAATAGATTAGTCACGTATTCACACATTTTTGTACGTTCCTTAATAATTGCTTACTGGATCAGAACGCGGCCTTTGCTTAATAGAATAGGCAAAATCATTGTCTAGAAAGATTAGGAAAACAGCGACACCTAATCCAATTGGACATCGCGTTCTGTTTCCTCTATTAAAAAAGCAAAACATGTAGGAAGTTTTAGAGTTTTATAAAATGTTCTCGAATATCTACTAAATGTGTATGATAAACGGTAATGCTGGTTGATGAGAATCAAACTCTCTGTTTTTTTTTTTTTTTGTGCGACTTAGTTGATAGCCTCAGATGGCTGTGACAACTTTACCCGGACTGGTGAGTGAGCGCTGAGGGCTCTCAACCCGTGAAGAGACTCTCATGTGCTGGTACAATCTTAAATACTGTTTAAATACCTATTGCTTTTATGGAGTTCAGGCCGAACTTATTTCGGGGCAAAATGGCATGATTTTGATATTTTATTCAATATTAAACTGTGCTTGCACAGAATGATAAAGTCTAGAAGTTCAATATGCTTAAAAAATTTGCTAAATTGTGTTAACCCGCTATGAAATTTATACCAATAAATAAAATTGGAATGTCTGTTTGTAATGTTAAAATAATAAGCCTTTTTCATGCTCACACGGTTATTTGCACTATACATATGCCTAAAAATCACTTTATATTCTTTTGTCTGTCTGTCTGTCTGTTTGTTCCGGGTAATCTTCAAACGGCTGAACCGATTTAAAAAATTCTTTCACCAATGGAAAGCTATAATATCAGGGTGTAAACTAGGTTATATTTTATCCCGCTATTCCCACAGGAACGGGCACTACGCGGATAAGGCGACAGAAACCGAAACGAAGCGAGGGCCGGTTGCTAGTGAGTTATAAAAATTGCAAAAATAAAGATGCGACTTATAGATCGAACTTAGATACTGCATGTGGGCGACTCTTTGGGCGATCCACAAATATAGTCTAGGTGTAATTAGTGCCCATTATTTACATATTTTTAAATTCCACGATACACAAGGACATTAGTGAGAACCTTTAGTGAAATCTGTGCTCTTTTAAAATAAAATAATCATCATCACAGATCATATAGGTCGCATTGTTGGGCTCTCGCCTTCTCCACAATTGAAGGGAAATTGATCTACTATACCACGCTGGTCAGACGGGTTAGTATAGGATTTTATTTCGAGTATTCCTTCTCTTGCATAGTTGTTACATTCATAATATATCCTTCAGTCGTCTTTTACGACACCCACGGATAGGATAAGGGGGGTGGTAAATGTTCTTTCTCCGTCACCGCACGGAATGAAACAATATGGGGTAAATTTTATAAAATTTAAATGAGACCCGCGTAATTAATCTCACGGCATAATTGACAATGGGAGCTATAATTTGATTCATGAGAGCCCAGTAGCAGCCCGAAGCTTTACCGGTAGATGCGAAGTTTTTCTTCGATCGGTTTGATTTTTAATTAAAAAGATACTATGTATGTAACTAAATTATCAGTCCACACATTGGCGGGGGATCTCGGTTGGGTGACCTTGATGGCGTCACGCTGACGATGGCGGTATAAAACTATAGGTCTCCCTCCTCTCGCAGTTACTCAGTTCCTCAGTACTGTGCTGGCTCGACGTTTGGTGTTCTTAATAAAACAAAAAACTAGTTTTCTAAATGTAAGTTTTTTAAAATTTTCTTTTTTAGTATTGTGTAGAAAGAAAAATATGACATCTGACCTATATATGGAACGTGTTGGCGACCTTTATTGAAATTATAATCGAAAACATTGCTTAAGATAAAATTATTATTATGGATTGCACGCATTTTATATTTAATTATATATATTTTTAATAGTACATATTACATCATTGTTGTTTTATGTTTTTGTTGAAATATTTTTATATGTTGTTTGTCGCATTTTTTATAAACGAACGAACTGGTTTGAAGTATAAATAATTCACAATAATTACTCACAGTTGGACCTAGTTCTAGTCTATATTGAATATGAACCTAGATTTTTTTACTATTGATTAATCTATTTATAGGCTAAGGAAAATATTAATATGAATAATTTGTCTATGACCGTTTTGATTCGCGCTATAAAAGATATGCAAATATGTTGTGAATATATATAATAAATAATAAAATAATTTATACATTTGCGTGAAATTATTTACATAATATTAAATTGTAAATTGCTAAGTAAAGCCGTTAAGTTTCCAACAACCACAAAAGTTATTAACCTCCTCGAGCCGTCGAAGCATGAAAATAAAGTCTATAATTTTTATAATATTTTATATGCTGTAGAAATTAATTGTGTCGTGACGGAATAAGAATACAATTCACGAACCCCTCTCTGACGCACGGGTATCGTAAATTACAACTAAGGGATATAATATGCAGATAATATCTATGCAAGAGAAGACAAACTCGATATAAAACCCTATCAACAGCGTTATATAGGTTAATTTCCCTTCCATAGTGGAGGACACCGGAGCCCGACAGTTGGACTTAGATTGTTTGAGACGATTATAATGTTAGAAATATCTTTACACATTTTATTGTATAAAAGTATTTTACTTGTAACTTTTTGACTAAATTGACAGCGCAGATGACGCAGTGGTTAAGGTGTCGATTTATCGTGCCAGTGTTATAGGTTCGATTCCCATGTAAGGCAATACTTTGTGCGATTCATAAATTGTTGTCCTAAGTCTGGGTGTAATTTATGTGAGTTAATTTTTGTGTTTGCCAATGCCACGTAATACAATAATTATTTCCATAGCATAGGGGGAAAAAACTTGTACAAGTCAAACTTACGTAACTCTATATATTCTATTTTTTTTAAATAAAAACATATATATAACATTTTCCTTACCTTTAGTGTTCGTAAATGTATAATTAGTAAGTAAATAAGATAAAAGTTAAATTCTAGCCAATAGTACAATTCTACAAATATTTTCACAGTTGTTTGACGCTGTTTAATTACACTAATTAGCTTTAGTGATGTCATATGAATATACATCATTTTTTTTTTTTTTTTTTTTTTTTATGGGTGGGCTATGGTATGCGCACGCGCGGTCCAATCCATCCGGGGCGATGAAAGGATGGCGCGCGGGCCCGTAACCCACCCGTATCCACGTCACCTCGTTGTTGGGCCGACCACCGGAGCAGATGTGACTTGTCGTCAGTGGTCGACCCGACGGAACACCCTTTCGGGCAACGTCACCTCCAACGTCCTGGGACGTCGGTCGCCGTCGCGCGGTCAGCCCCTCTGCGGGTGACGGACAATTCCCCGGTCCGATCACCCGCGGCCTCGGCTAGGGCGGCATTAGGCGCAGATACTCGCGCCTACGCCGCCCGAGTCGCCGGCGGCGGAACGTGTCGCCGAATAGGAGCTCTACTCGCACACGATCCGCCGCCTCCTTCCGTGAGATTACGGCCTCACAGAAGGCGGCGACCGCGTCCCAGTTCCTGACGCTGTCGAGCATCTCCCTGGCGATGGTCGGCAGCGTCAGGTCGGCACCGATAATCGCGACGAGTTCACGGCGCTCCCCCTCCCACGCAGCACACACCTCGAGCGTGTGCTGCGCCGTGTCCTCGTCGCAATTGCAGTGGTGGCAGGACGGTGTGCTCTCCCTCCTGACAATCTTGTGCAGGTACTTCGCAAAGCAACCGTGCCCCGTAAGGACCTGCACCAGTCGGAAGGAAAGCACCCCGTGCGTCCGCTCCAACCACTCCATCAGCACCGGCCGGAAGGCCTCGACGGTCCTGACACCGTACCGAGGACTCTCCAGCCGGACTGCCCAACGGGCAATTACTTCCCGGCGGGCGTCGACCCGCCAGGCGGTGACCTCTTTGATGGAGACCATACCGCCGCGGGCGCGCGTCTCCGATACCCGCCGATAAATGTCGGCGAGCATCTCCGCCTCCAGGTCCCACGGGGGGGTTCCGGCCAGGAGGCACGCTGCCTCCGTCGCCACCGTGCGGTAACCACGTATGGCCCTGATCGCCATGACCCTCTGTGGTCGCCTCAAGAGGGCCCTCAGCCGGACGGTCAGGGACCCCGCCCACACCGGTGCGCCGTACAGGGCCATCGACCGGATCACCCCCACGTACAGCTGTCGGCACGTAGCGCTGGGTCCGCCCACGTTCGGCATCAGCCGCGAAAGGGCGGACGCCGCGCCGACAAGCCGGGGAACAAGTCGATGGAGATGCTCCCGGAACCAAAAATGCCCGTCGAGCACCAGGCCCAAGTACTTCATGTGGGCCTGGATGCTGATGGTAACCGACTTCACGGTGATCGAAGCGCCGGCGGGTGGCCCGGCGGTACGGAGGCCATGGAACAAAAGGGCCTCCGTCTTTTCCAGGGCCACCCTCAACCCCAACGCTTCGATCCGCCTGACAATCTCCTCGGTGCCGAGAGTTGCCAGGCGTGCCGCCTCCTCTAGCGTCCCACCCCGGGCTGTGACGAGTGTATCGTCGGCGTAGCAAATTACGCCCAGCCCGGGTGGGAGGCTTCCTCTCAACGCCCAGTCGTAGCCGATGTTCCACAGCGTCGGACCCAGAACCGACCCCTGTGGGACACCGCACGTCATGGGCGTTCGCACAACGTCCCCTACTCGGTTAACGTAGAGGACGCTGCGCCCCTCCAAGTAGTCCGCCACCAGCTGCCTGAGGTACACGGGCACCCCGTGATACCTCAGCCCCTCCCTGATGCAGCTGAATGGCAGACTGTTGAAGGCGTTGGCGATGTCCAGGGACACCGCCAACAGGATTCCTCCGCCGGTGACGGCCTCCGTCACCACGGCCTTCAGGCACAGCAGGGCCGCGATCGTCGAACGCCCTTTCCGAAAACCAAACTGGGCGTCCGACAGATCGGGCCCGACCCTGACGAGGTGCCGCTCGATGCGGGCAGCCAACACCCTCTCCAGCAGCTTGCCCGCATCATCGAGCAGCACAATGGGCCTGTAGGCCGAAGCCGACTCGGAAGACCGTCCCGGCTTCGGCAGGAGAACCAGCCTCCCCTCTTTCCAGCACCCGGGGAACTGCCCGGACGCCAAACAAGCGTCGAACAGTCCCCTGAGGCGTGGTCCCAGGTGTTCGAGGACCAGGGCCAGCACACGGTTCGGAATACCATCGGGCCCGGGGGCGGTGGATTTGGCTCGCATACGCGCCACCGCCGCCCCCATTTCCGGCTCCGTGATGGGCGGAGCACTTTCGTCGTCGGCCTCCCGGTCGCTGTCCGGCGAAGCCATGACCGGGGGCGTGTGCTCCACCCGCCGTGGAAAGAGGTCCTCGACAACTCTGGTGAGGAGGCTGGGCTGGAGAGTCTCGGTGAGGGGGGGGCCCCGCCCGCGGAGCTTGTTCAGCGCCGCGAGGTAGGGGCGACCCCAGGGGTCACGCTCGAGACTGTCCAGCATCTCCCGCCGACTGACGTCCTTGGCGGTACGGACGGCCAGCCTGAAGGCAGATCGCGCACTGCGGTAAGCCTCGTACAGCTGGCCCTCCCGCTCAGCGTCACGGTGACGCGCTCGGCTGCGGGTGTAGGACCTCCGGGCACGTATGCACGCGGCCCGGAGATCCGCCAATTCTCGGGACCACCAGGGGACCGCACTCTTCGGGGGCAGACGCCGCACGCGGGGCATGGCCGCATCGCAGATCTGCGTTAACGCACAGCGGATGCGGCCAGCCTCGGCATCCACCCCGTCCGCCTGGGGCGGTGAGGACAGCCACGACTGAACGATGGCTGCCTCCGCTAACAGGTCCCGATCCAGTCGACCCACAGCCCACCGCGGAAATGCGGGAGCTCCGTCCGCCGTGTGACCCCTGCTGGGCTGCAGGAGGGTCCGGGAGACCTCTATCCGGATGTATCTGTGGTCGGATAGGGTCTCGACCTCCTCCTGGACGCACCAGCTCCTCACACGTGCTGCGACATTAGGGCTAGCGAACGACAAGTCCACTATCGACCCGCCCTGCTGCCGCACGCACGTTTGCACCGAGCCCCTGTTTAGCAAACAGAGGCCCAGTGCCGCCGCCCACTCTTCGACCGCCCGCCCGCGCTCATTCGTCCTGGGGGTCCCCCACGCCATGGACTTGGCGTTGTAGTCCCCCAGAACGAAGACCTGGCGCGGTGCCAGTCGCCGTATCGAGGCCCCCAAGATGGTGAGGAAGGCCCCGAAATCCGTCGTGCTCCTGTTAGGGGAGAAGTAAACACCAAATAGCGTAACCTCTCCCCATTCCGCCGCGACATACCCATCGCCCCTGTCCTTGAGCAACAAGGGTGGGGAATGCCACGACGTGGAGGCGACGATTGCCACAGAGCCGTCACTGCTGCCCAGCCAATTGGGCCGGTCAGGCACAACGTACGGCTCCGCGGCTACGGGTGCACCAATCAGCCACTCCGCTATGGCTTGCAGGAAAACGTCCTGTGCCTCGGCGGAGTGGTTGAGGTTGGCCTGCAGGAGGTGGTAGGATTCGGTCGCCATTAGTGGGCCGTATCCATCACCTCCTCCGCGCTGGCGGGCGATCTGGTCACGCTAGGGGCGGGAGCAGCCGGGGTCGTTGGGCCACTCCGCCCCTTTGGGGCCGAAGCCGGGGGTCTGCATTCCTTGCCCCCCATGCGGTGTTTGGCGGGCTTATTGCCCGCCGCACACGCGGAGCAGTGGGGGGTGGCGGCACACGATGCCGCCTTGTGCCCAGGTTGACCGCAGCGGAAGCAAAGGCCGCTGCAGTCAAAACAGTTCGTGCATGTCGGCCGAGTGTGTCCGACCGCCATGCACTTGTAGCACCTCGCAGGCCGGGATTCCAGCACGGTCACCCGCGCCGAGCTCCAGCCCACGAGGAGCCTGCCTGAGTCGGCCAATATCTTGGCCGACTCCACCGGGCACCGCAGCCAGGCGGCACCGACACCGCCCGGACCAGGGCGGATGGCGCCAATTCGAACGGTGTCCGAGGCACATCCGGTTCTAGCCACGACAGCTTCCCGGACGTCCTCCACCGTCACGGAATCGTCCAGACCCGTAATGCGCATTTCGGCGCACTTTACGGGCCTGGCGATTCGGACGCCACCCTCCTCCTCGAACAGACCCCGCAATGAATATACATCATCATTCATCATTTCAGCTCATACACGGCCCACTGTTGGGCTCGAGTCTCATCCACAATAGGAGGGAAATTGACCTACTATACCGCGCTGGTCAGACGTGTTGGTATAGAGTTTTATTTGGAGTTTCCCTTACTAGCATAGATGTTATATGGGTATATCCCTAACAAATTGCTATTTCAAAATAGCATACGCATGCATTAGGCAGAAATATTATATTATCAGTGAGAAACGAACTATTGTACTGCGTTGAAATAGAACCCAAGACTTGCTTGGTATTTTGACCAATAAACTATATCTGCAGTCCATTGCATAATAACAGTTTTAATGCATTGCAGTCTACTATTTTCCTTGTCTCCTCCCTATCTTGCCGTTGATGTCCCTTATATATATAACATCTATACAAGAGAAGGATAACTCGAAATAAAATACTACACCAACCTGCCTGACCAGCATGTATAGTAAGGTCAATTTCCCTCCTATTGTGGAAGTGATTCGAGCCCATCAGTGGGACGTATATGAGCTGAAATGATGATTGTATTCTTAATCCGTCACCATAGGTAGAATGTATTGTAATACATAAATACTTAATTTATGTATTACTTGAATGGTGTTTGTCTAAAATTCCCACGTAATACCTAGCGCCAAGGTCGTTCCGATCACAGTTCTAATAACCGGCTAAACAGTGACCCACCAACGTTTTTGTCACTTTGTGTTGTAATAAGAACTTGTTCTTCTGTTCTGCTTAGTCATTTAGCATAATATTTCTTATGTTTAAAGCAAATATATACTATACATATGTAATTAATTGACATTGAATACATATTTTCACTGTGTCCATTACTTAGGTCGTGATATACTTACTAAAATTGACATGATCGGCGAAAAATTTTAAGAGTAAGGGGGCGTTCATAAAATAAGTGAGATGTTTAAAGGGGGAGGCGGGGTCTCGGCAAATATCACGCAATTTTTTTTCTGATTAAAACAAAGAAAAATTATACTATTTTGGTCCATTTAATCCAGATTGTACATGCTTAAGATTTAATCTTAAGCATTATTACATTTCACAGCTTTATTACACTTATATACTAAATTAAACTCTCAGCAATATTGATAACTAGTTTTAACTAGTCGTAAATAAAAGCACGAAGCATTTTTTTTTTCTTTTTACAATAACAATCCAACGCGTTTACGTAAGAAATCCACATTTTGAACAATCTCACGTGAGATTGGGGAATGGGGGAGGGGGTGGAATAAAATCTCACGACATCTCACCATTACAGAAATTTAAAAAAACACCTCTCGTAATTTATGGACGCCCCCTAAAAAAGTAAGTCGGAAGTTTTTATTTCTATTTATTATCATTTCAGCTCATATATGTCCCTTTGCTACGCTTGAGCCTTCTCCACTATAGAAGAGAAATTAACGTCATATACCACGCTAGTCAGACGTGTTGGTGTAGGGTTCGAGTTTTCTTCTCTTCTATATATGTTATTTGCATATACCTAAGTCGTCCATGATCAAGGAAAGAAGTGAATTGTATTCTTATTTCATCACCACGCGAAAAGAATGAACAGTAGTCGTTAATTTTCATCCAAGTTTAGCTTACAAACTAAAAACAGTATAATTATTCTGGCCTCCTAAATTCAAAAGACGTGATAGTGCGTTTGGTGAAGCTTTAAGAATACAGTTCACCAACTCATTTCTTGCTTCAGGGCATCGTAAATGACGACTAAGGGATAATATGCGCATAACATCTGTACAAGAGAAGTAAAACTTAAAATTAGGGATGTGACCTGGAGGGAAAATAATCGATTTTTTGTTCGTTAAAATAAATCGATTATAAAATATATATATCGATTTTTTCTGCCAACAGGATTGTGATGATCTTTTTTTTTAGGAAATGTAAGCTTTATTTTCTAATATAGTAGGAAAACGATTCTGATGACCTTTTTTTTAGGAAATGTGAGCTTTATTTTGTAATGTAGTATGAAAACAATCCTGATACCTTATTTTTTTTCTTTTTTAAGAAATCTGGCCATGAATATCGCTTAATTTCGAATAGTAAAAAATCGATGAATAATAGATTTTTCTCATTTTCTTAATCGATTATAAAAATCGATTATTACAAAAAAATAATCGATTAATAATCGATTTTTATAAAAATCGATTATTTTTTCACATCCCTACTTGAAATATAACCCTATGTCAGAGGCGTAACTATACCATCTGGGGCCCGCGGCAAATTCTTTGATGAGGCCCTATCAGTAAGAATCATCACGTTTTTTAATTTTATATAAGTCAGGTACAATCAGGGCCCTAAAAAAAAACTCATCACAAACAATCCCGCCCAAAACTTACCTCTTATTAAATAGGCTCTATTCACAATGGATTCGATACCGATACCAGTAAGTATCGGTACTTTTCAATCGATACTGATTGAATACCGATACGGTATCGATAGCTAGATGATGATATCGATTCGTCCCTAGGCGTTTTGGGCCGGGGCCCTCTTGGGTCGTGGGCCCGTGGCATTGTGCAAGGCCTGCCACCCTATAACCCACCCACTGCCCTATGTTAACCCGTCTAACAGCGTGATAATTCCCCTCGTATTATATAGGAGGCTCCAGTAGTGGAACATATATAAGTTAAAATTATGATTATAATGATAAAATGACATGATGTTTAAGCTTGAATTTTTATTTTTTGTAAAGTACCTACCTGGTATATTTGAATCGGAACCGTGGCGCATACGAATAGACTTGTGAGGACATTGACTAGCGATAATGATGGCATGCCCAATTAATCTTTTATTTTTTAAAAAGATCCGTATTATTTACAAACTTAGCAATAAACACGTTTTCTGAGCAGTCTTGTGATAATAGAATTGGATAAAACCATTTGCGTGAATTCTATGGATGCTTAAAGTTTATGGCTTGCAAATAGACATAAGAATTTTAGATACATAACGTTCCTACTATAAGTTAGTACTTAGTTGTTATGAAAATAACTATCTAGTTCAATCAACTATAATAGTCAGGGAAACCAGAGCTTTTCAAACTTTTTCGTGACGCACCCCCCTTAGATAAAAATATTCATGTCACCTTATCCGCCGCTGCGTCTAACTTATATTATAAATATCCAATAAGTAAAACTATAACCTGCGTGGAATACCGTAATGCGCATCAAACGACCTCTTTTTTGATTTCGTGACCCCCTTAAATTTACTACGCTATTTGTGAGATCATTGTTAAAAAAAGTTAAATCATAATTTTATCATCTCTGCCCACATACTTCTCACTATTAAGTTCGAGCCTCCTCATTATTGGGAGGCAAATTGACCCACTATACCAGGCTGATGAGACGAATATTGGTATAGAGTTTCAGTTAGAGTTTTCCTTCTCTCGCATAGATGTTATTTGCATACTAGCAACCCGCCCTCACTGCCCTTCGGTTTCAGTCGCCGTACCCACTTAGTTCTCGTTCCCGTGAAAATAACGGGATAAAATATAGCCTAAGTTACTCCTTATATAGACGGCTACCTGGTAGTAAAATATTATCAAAATCGGTCTAAGCGTTTTAAAAATTACCCAAAACAATCAGATGTAAAAAAAATTCTTAAACTGGTTTTTAGGCATAGGTATCGTACCAATAACCGTATCAGCATAAAAGATGGCCATTATTTTGACATTACAAACAGACACTTCAATTTTATTTATTTGTGTAAAGTATAGACGTATAGATTATGTCTCTTAGACGTCTTTTACAACATTCACAGATAAGAAAAGGGGTTGTGATATGTATTTTAACACTGCCACGGACAAAACTTTGAATAACATTGACGTAATCCATTAGAGCTATGGCGTGTTTTGTATAATTATTATTTTTAATCTGCCAATAGCGTTAATAGTATAATAATGAATACTTTGATAACCATCATACATTATGCAATTATTACTTAAAATATTCAAATTAATTAAATTACCCAGGGGCAAGATAAACTGTAAAGACGAATGAGAGAAGACTGCATTCTACTGAGATGCGTATGTTAAGATGGATGTGTGGAGTTATAAGGTTGGATAAAATAAGAAATGAGTATGTTAGGGCAAGCCTGAAAGTGGCACCAGTGGTAGAAAGCGCGAGATTATTTTGGTATGGACACGTGATGAGGAGGGCTGCAGGGCATGTGACGAGGAGGGTTGTCAATATGTTTGTGGATGGACGTAAGAAGCGTGGGACACCTAAAAAGAGATGGATGGATTGTGTGAATGAGGATATGCGTGTGAAAGTAGTGAGTGCAGATATGACGGCTGATAGAAGGCCATGGAAGGTAAAAGGTGTTGTGCCGACGACACTTAGCGTGGGACGAGGGGAGGCAAATGATGAATGATGATGGGCAAGATAAACTGGGGTGATATGAGAGTGGAAGTGGACCGCTCCCGAAAGCAAAGACAGGTGATAGTACTAGTCTTACTTGTGATGATAGGCTAAAAAAATTCAATTCGGATGAAAAAAAAAATTCATTTTCACCACGTTTTTTTTTTTATTTATTTTTCACATTGCATCGTATTAGGACAATGCCATATAACGATAATTTCATCAAAAATACGTCACTTTACTCCATATATAAAATTATAAACCTTTCCGTGTGGTGACGGTGTAAGAATACAATTCACCACACTCTATCTTGCCCGTGGGTGTCGTAAAAGACGACTAAGGGATATAATACGCATATAACATCTATCCAAAAGAAGGAAAACCACCCTATACCGACCTGTCTGACCAGCATAGTATGGTAGGGTCAATTTCCCTCCTATTGTGGAGGAGACTCAAGCCCAAGTGGGACATATATGAGCTGATGATATAAAAACCTTTATTTAAATATTGTGTAAATTGCGTGTATACAGATTTATATTGTGCAACAAATTCGCACTGTTACCGCCTCATCAGGTATCGAAAATTGCGTTTGCACGTTTCAATGCTAGGCCGGTTGTTCTACTTGTTACAATTGCGAATATTGATTACCTGTAGTCATGAATCATTATATAAACTGTATTTAGTGTAATAAAATTGAAAGGTTTGTCACGCACACAACGATAATTAGCTAGATTTTTTTTTGTGGGTGGGCTGTGGTCGGCGCGCCTCCGCACCACTCCGTCCGGGGCGACAGAGGGGCTTAAGCACGCAACTCCCGCGACCCACCCGAAAACCACGTCGCCTTCGTCGTGGGGCCGACCACCGGAGCAGGTTTACTTGACATCAGTGGTCGGCCCGACGGAATACCCCCTATTGGGGTACCCTCCCATCCACCGACGTCCCTCCATCGGGGAGGACGTCGGTCTTTCCTCACGCGGTCGGCCTCTCGGCGGGTGACGGACTAATCCCCGGTCACGTCACCCGCATAATTAGCTAGATGAAGGCAACAGTATTGAACTGTACGAACGGCGGAGTTTATGTACCAAGCCATCAGTGTCGACTGTCTTTTCTATTCTGTCCTGAGTCTACGTGTAACTTGTATGCTGTTTATATGCCCTTTTTTGTATGCTGATGGAGTTAAAATATAATTCAACCTATATCTTGTCCGTGGGTGTTTAAAATTTGACTAAGGAGGGATATAATATGCAAAAAACCGGCTATCTGCGAGTCGCCGTCGCACACGAAAGGTTCCGTACCATTATCTATAAAATCACGTTTGCTGTATGGGATACCCGCTTAAATATTGATTTTATTTTGTTTTTAGTATTTGTTGTTGTAGCGGCAACAGGAATACATAATTTGGGAAAATTATAACTATCTAGCTATCGCGGTTTTTGACGGCTGTATCTCAGTGACGTAGACGGACGGACAGACACAAAGTCTTAGTAATAGGGTCCCGTTTTTACTCTTTGGGTATGGCATCTTAAAAACATTTATATAAGAGAAGAAAAATCGATATATAACTCTAGGTCAGTATCTCTCCTATTATGGAGAAAGCACGGGAATAACTGTTTTATGCATATAATATTACTTAGTCGTCTTTTATGACATCCCCGGGCAAGATAGGGAGAGGTGATTTGTATTCTTATTCCGTCACCATACGGTTAAATTGGAATAGATATATGAAGTGTGTGGTGACGGAGTAAGAATACAATTCACCACTCCCTATCTTGCCCATGGTTGTCGTAAAAGACGGCTAAGGAATATAATATGCGCATAAGATCTGTGCAAGAGATGGAAAACTCGAAATGAAACCCTATACCAACCTGTTTGACCAGTATAGTATAGTAAGGTCAATTTCCTTCCTATTGTGGAGGAGACTCGAGCCCAACAGTGGGACGTATATGAGCTGAAATGATGATGATTTGAAATGAGGGTTGATAAAGAAGTTAGCTCACAGCAACTGACTTGGGAAGTCTATCAGGAAATCTACAATTTGATAGTAAGTTAGATAATTTTCCACATGATTAAGTTGTAAGTTTTTATTTTTCGATTAAGTATTACCTAGCCATTTGACCTGACCTTACCTTTTGTAATCATTTCCGTTGTTTGTTTGCCTTGAACATTAAATTCAATATAATTCGTGTATACATTGCAAATGTTATTTAGTTGTTCTCTATACAATAGAAATTGTGCCAAACTTTTCAATTGGATATTTTATTATCAAAATTGTTATTAATAATTTTTATAATGCGTGCCGCTCGTGTGGTGACGGAGTTAGAATACGATTCACCAATCCCTGTCTTGCCCGTGGATGTCGTAAAAGACGACTATATAAAAATATATAGGTAATAAATATGTAGTTAACTATAAAAGTTAAGCTACTGCACGACAGGACTGTTGATAAAATATCGATATTATTATTTAAAAATATCGATACTTATTACTAATACTTTTTTGGACGATATATCTATAGTTCGATACTAAAAAGTATCAAGGGTCGATATTTATTTGTGATTTTACTCAAATTGATGATAAGTTAACATTTCTTTCCTAGAATTTAGCTGAAATAAAGCTCATCACTGGAATCCCGCAAAGAACGAGGTTAAAAAGAGTGGTTATGAAGAAATATTGATATATCGATACTTTTTTAATATATCAAACTCCAGTATCGTTACATATTTATAAATATCGATATATCGAAAAGTCGATTTTTTAAAAGTATCAACAGCCCTACTGCACGACCTTTTACCAAAGTAAATTGTCTCTACCTTTCGCTAATTATTTTAGACAAGCTTGTAACAGCAATTGTTATTTATTTTACTTTTAAAAACGATAAGATTATCTAATTGCAAACTATGACGACCTAACAAACTTCGTCACTTCCTCCCAAACGGATACGTCGTAGAATCTCCTCCAAATGAGAGAAAGTAGCTTACTATACCACGTTGACCAAAAGCATTGTCATAGGATTGCATTTCTATTTTCTTCTCTTGCAGCAACGATGTTTTCTTATATATTTTCTTTTGAAAGGGTACCCCCCTCAAGGTATTCCGTCGGGCCGACCACTGAAGACAAAGAAATTAACACCGGTGGTCGGCCCAATGACGAAGGCAACGTGGCTACGGGTGGGTTATGGGGCCGTGCGCCGCTCCTCTGTCACCCCGGACAGAGCCGGGCGGGATTCTTTAATACCTCATAATTTTTGGTGTGGTAATGAATTAACAATAGATTTCACCACCCCCTTTCTTGCCCGTGGGTGTCGTAAAATGCGACTAAATGATATAATATGCAGGTAACATCTATGTATGTAAGAGAAGGAAAACTGGATATATAACCCTATACCAACCTGTCAGACCAATGTGGTATAAGTAGGTCACTTTCACTCCCATTCTGGAGGAAGCTCTAGCCCAGTAGTGGGGCATATATGAACTGAAATGATGAGTTTTTTTTTTTTCAGCACAATGCCCATCGATCTATACTACGTGCCCGGCTCCGCCCCCTGCCGCGCGGTGCTCCTAACTGCCAAGGCCCTTAACTTGAACCTCAACCTCAAACTAGTGGACCTTCATCACGGTGAACATCTGAAGCCTGAATACCTTAAGGTAATTTATCTATAGCTATTAATTCAAAATCATTTATTACCTACAGAGAGCACAGACGGCGTAGTGGTAAAGATACCTACAGTGCCAGTGTCGTGGGTTCGAATCCCAAGCATGACAACAATTTGTTTGATTCACAAATTGATCTTCTGATGTATATTGTGTCTGTTAGTTATATCTTTGTAAAGTCCATGGCATCACAAGGATTATTTCCCTAGAGCAGGATGTTGTTTTTATAAAAAAATCTTTAAAAAAAAATCTATGAATCAGGCATGAGCACTTACATATTGCCAATTTTAAGTTAATTTTTATAAGGAAGGGGTAACCCATTTTTCACGGTTAATAATTATACCGCCCACCACAATGGAATAGAAGGAATTCGGGATAGGACGGTCCGACTTCAAATACCGAACCTTTTTGAAGATACCTCATTCAAGGCGACACGTAGTTTACAGTAAAAATTAAATAATGAATTATAGTTTAAAAATATAAAATTAAAAACAAAAAAGCGCGTAGTTCTTACCTAATACTATTTTCGTAACTACTCTATTTGCATAATAAGCGGATCTTATAAAACTTTTGATGTCAAAGACCCCAAGTATTTTGATTATTTTTATAATATATTAAAAAAAAGACTTACGAAGTCAAGTCCTCCCGTGACTATGAACGCTGAAAAGTGTTCGAAATATCGAGAAATTAAGTAATATGCATACAACAAATATGCTAAAGAATGAAAACTCGAAATTAAACTCTGTTCCAACCCGTCTGACCAGCGTGGTATGTCAATGTCAGCATGGTCAATTTCCTACCCATTATGAAGAATGCCATTATGGATGTCGTAAAAGACCACTAAGGGATATAATATGCACATAAGATCTGTGCAAGAGAAGGAAAACTCAAAATAAAACCCTATGCCAACATGCATTACCAGCACGGTATAGTAGGTTAAATTCCCTCTCATTGTGGAGGAGGCTTGAGCCTGTTGGGCTCAAGTAGTAGTATATGAGCTGCAAGTAGGACGTATATGAGCTGTGATGATGATGATGATGATGAAGAAGGCTCGAGCCCACCAGTGGGACGTATATGAGCTGTGATGATTATGATGAAGAAGGCTCAAGCCCCGCAGTGGGATGTATATGAGCTGTGATGATGATGATGATGAAGAAGGCTCGAGCCCAGCAGTGGGACGTATATGAGCTGTGATGATGATGATGATGATGAAGAAGGCTCGAGCCCAGCAGTGGGACGTATATGAGCTGTGATGATGATGAAGAAGGCTCGAGCCCAGCAGTGGGACGTATATGAGCTGTGATGATGATGATGAAGAAGGCTCGAGCCCAGCAGTGGGACGTATATGAGCTGTGATGATGATGATGAAGAAGGCTCGAGCCCAGCAGTGGGACGTATATGAGCTGTGATGATGATGATGAAGAAGGCTCGAGCCCCGCAGTGGGACGTATATGAGCTGTGATGACGATTATCATAACAAAAAGAAAATTTAAAAGTATTTTTTATAACTACTGAACAGCTCGATCTAACATTTAGTAGTAATTTTAAAATTTCAAGAATTTCATGTTACTAAGCAGGTTAAGGAAAACTGATGTTACAAGGAAGTTAAATATTATGGAATGACTGCTGTCTGTCCTGTTCATGTTGGTTAATATTATAATCACAATTATTAATTTAAATTAATGATAATGTAACTTAATGCAAGTCACTGTGATGTTTATTTTATACTAGCAACCCGCCCTCGCTTCGCTTTGGTTTCAGTCGTCTTACCCGCGTAGTACCCGTTCCTGTGGGAATACCGAGATAAATTATAACATATGTTACTCCTTGATATTATAGCTTTCGATTGGTGGAAGAATTTTTGAAATCCGTTCGGTGATTTAAGCGTGAAAGCGTAACAAACAAACAAAAACATACTTTCGCATTTATAATATCAGTAAGGATTTTATATTGAAATATAATCTTATTCAGAAAATATATACGTAAGCATTTTTACGCTTTTACGCTGTTCAAACAAGTTGCTATAAGGTTTTATTTGTAGACTAGCAACCCGCCCTCGCTTCGCTTCGGTTATAGGTTATAGTCGTTTTACCCGCGTAGTTCCCGTTCCCGTGGGAATACCGGGATAAAATATAGCCTAGTTTACGCCCTGATATTATAGCTTTCCATTGCTGAAAGAATTTTTGAAATCGGTCCAGCCGTTTTGAAGATTACCCGGAACAAACAGACAGACAGACAGACAAAAAATTTTTAATTGCTATTTTAGGCATAGGTGTCGTGCAAATAACTGTGTGAGCATGAAAAAAGCCTATTATTTTGACATTACAAACAGACACTCCAATTTTATTTAATGGTATAGATTTCTTTTTCTTACATGGAGTTTGTCTGCATATTTTATCCCTTAGCTGCTCTAAAGTAAGTCTTAAAAAATGCTCTAGAGTAGAGTAATTAGGTACATAATAATATCTAAACTTTAATACAGAACTAACGTAAGACCATGCATATTTCTACTACCTTATTACAACTCACATTATTAAAAAGTAAATTTATACAGCATATAACTACATACCAAAGTGGAATTCTCTCAATGCTAGGAATCCATGGCAATTGGCCAGCGTTTCCTATCACCTATTTAATCTGAATCAAACAAATTAAACTTCTAAAATTTAGTTGTTAAGGTATAAGTTACTTTGAAAGTTGTCGAAGGTCATTTAAGCGGTTTGTGATGTAACTGCAGTAAGAATTTCGAGGGCATTGAACCTTTATGGGGACATGTCTGTAGCAAATAAAGTTTCTAGCTGTTTTAAGCGCTGCAATTGTCTGATAATAAGTTATCTGAGATAAACTGTATCCACTTATCATTTTAAATTATACAATATTATGTACCTACTTGTATTTATGAAGATTCCTCGTTAGTTGTGTATATTTTTGATCATACGGTCTTAAATTGGAATCCTGAATCATGTAAAGCAGTTTGCTTTAAATTTTCTGTGGATAACCTCGATTTTCAAAGCCTTTCTCAAGAAACTTGAAGTAAAGGTTTGGAACTTCATCCAGTTAACGGCAATAACTTGCATGTTATTGTATGATAAAATTAGGCGACAAAATTCCAGTTTGCTTGGCTTGAGTGAGGCTTAACATTCCTTATTTATTAAACTAATGACTATTTATGAATTTCTAAGTCAAATATTAATGGAATTCTGTGTAAGGAAAGCTCACGAATAGCCATTATAGCGGTATATTTGGTATATATTAATAAAATCTCAAATTTTAGATTAACGAAGCAGTGCACCAGCATTTTAGCGTCCGCCACGTATAATTTACAGGCTTCGTGCTCTTATGAAAGCACTTATTATTAAAAAAACATTAAAACTTAAAAAACATGTGCTCAGAACAATGTTCGAACCGGTTGAACTTAATTTCAAACATCATATGCGTTAAGCGAGTAATCCAATGCACTTAAAACTTTAAAATATCGAAATGCAATTCTTATCATATTTATATTACTTCTACGTAAACAAAATTATGAGGATGTTCGCGAACTATCCTCTACATTGTTTTTTGATAACGTAACTCTATCATTTATAATACGATTATATAACATTAAATAATTTAACATTACCTATCTATCTATCTATATATTGCGCTTATTGCATTATATAGATAAATATTTTTTGTGTTGTATAGGTATGAAATTATCTGCGTGTGGTGACGGAGTAAGAATTCACCACTCCCTTGTTTGCCCGTGTGTGTTGTAAAAGACGATGAACGACGACGAAAGCTCGACATAAAACCCTAAACTAACAAGTCTGACCAGCGCGGTATAGTAGGTCAATTTCGGTCCCATTATAGAGGAAGCCCGAGCCCAATAGTGGGACTTATCTGGGCCTGAGATGATGATGATGATAGCATTTTTAGCTTGCATATGTTTCATGGCTCGGCTCGAGTGGCATTCAAAATATTAGCGAATTAGTAGTTTCACTGATATTTTGGAGGCCACATATAAGACGCCGGCCGGATGAATTAGTCGATTTTATTACAAGATTTCCTATGTTGAATAGCAATAATTACGTATATTAAACGACGAATAAAAGACATCATTGACAACTCAAGGGTTTAAAGAAACTTTAAGCGATCATAACTCAACTGGAAAGTAACTTACACCCTATAAATTTTATACACCATATTAATTAGTTTTCAATGTGATATTTTATGGAATATAATAGTTTTTATCAATCAATACCCATTGATACTTATGCTAGCAGATATAATTAATTTCTTCTTACCATCCACGCTTCGGTAGACCGGTTACACTGGAAATAATATATACATAATTTAGCAACCGTTTAGAAACCAGTTTCGTAGAATGCGCCAACAGAAAAACAAATTCAACAATTGTAGGTAATTATTTAATAAAAATAACTAAACTCTTAAAAAAATATAATTTTTATAAAACTAGTTTTGTAAATGCTTAATAACATTTTAAAGTAGTAGTTTCGAAATATGATTTCTAATTGCGGGATTCTCATTTGAAATCTTCTAATCCACTATATTCTTTTATACATAGAGTTCGGTTTTTAGGAGGTTACTCAACTTAGTTTGATTTTTAGAAATTCGAGTATTAATTTGAGTTCGATTTATAGGAGGTAAATTAATTGGGAGGGTACCCCAAATAGGGGGTATTCCGTCGGGCCGACCACTGATGACAAGTAACCCTGCTCCGGTGGTCGACCCAACGATGAAGGCGACATGCACGTGGGTGGGTTGCGGGTGTGCATGCTTACGCCCCTCTGTCGCCCCGGACGGAGTGGTGCGAGGAGCGCGACGACCGCAACCCACACCAAAAAAAAAAAAGAGGAGGTATATTAATGAATGCACTACTAAACCATTTTACAAATGGGTAATGATTTTTTATGTTTACGGGGAGACACTCCGAATCCATCCATGAACCTGGAACGCTGAAATCGTTCGAAACGTCGAGAAAAACCGCGATAAAATCCATACAAATTATTTTATTTCAATTTCTAAATATTGCGAGATATAATCCTAAAAATATCTAATTTTAATGTTCTCTTCATCAGCTCAACCCACAGCACACAGTTCCCACACTGGTTGATGATGGTTTCTCCATCTGGGAGTCCCGTGCCATTATGACTTACCTAGTGAACAAATACGCTAAGGGCAGTGGATTGTACCCTGAGGAACCTAAAGCGAGAGCTCTGGTCGACCAACGCATGTACTTCGACATCGGCACACTCTACGCGAGATTCGCTGATTATTTCGTAAGTTATTGATTTTTTGGATTGATTTGATGGCAATAAAAGAGCAAGCAGCACACCTGATGGTAAGTGATACTGCTACTCATGGACATTTGCAATATCAGTGGCACAGCCGGGCCGCTGTCTAACACAAAGAAAGTGCTTTTTTTAAACCAGGTTTAAAGAAAGATATATCGAAGCGCTCGGGAACTACAACAGCAGGTAGTTCATTCTAGATCTTACACGTAGGTACGTGAAATAAATGATCACTGAAGACATACAGTTGTAGACCGTATCGTTTGCAGGTGAAATGTGTGAACCCTATCACGCTGTCGAATGATATGATGGCTTCATACAGATATATATTGTTTAAAATATTTATATGTTTCGTCTTCCTTCTCAATTGCTAGATATTCATCATTATCAGTTTTTTGATGCCTACGTGTTGAGCATAGGTCTACCACCGAAGGGATAATTGCCATAATCATTTCGCAGGCGTGTTGGCATTTGCAGTTGATATTCGAGGTTTTCAAGGTGATCGCTGCTGCTCTTTCTCATAATGATTTCTCAATCAGTTTTCACGAATCCCACAGGACAGTAAGGGATAGCGGCATAATGTATTCGGAACCAGTCACCACACCGGTGGTCTGCTGACAGATCAACTTCATTTTAGCTATTGCTTAAACAATAATCCCACTGTTAGTCATAAGCATGACTTAATAGAAGGAACACTTATTTCTTATTACAAGCTAGCAAGCATAACTTATTAGGCGTAACTTTTGTATACTATTCCAAACTAGTACTCGTAGTAACTTTTTAATATACATATCTAATTTATTTGTGTATGAAACGCAGTATCCACAAGTATTCGGTGGTGCACCAGCTGACAATGACAAAAAAGCCAAGATAGAAGATTCCCTACAACTCCTGAACACGTTCTTGGAGGGACAGAAGTATGTTGCCGGCGCTAACCTCACCCTTGCTGATCTTACTCTAATCGCCAGTGTATCCAGCTTCGAAGCTTCTGACATTGATTTCAAGAAGTACGCTAATGTTAAGAGGTAAATATTTTCGTTTTAGTATTTTGTTTACTCGTATCATCAGCCAATCTTATCCCAATCGGTGTAACAGGTTTTATTTTTGGTAGCAGAAGAATAAGCGACTTGATGATAAATAGTAATTTCCATTGATGGGTTTTAACAATACCTAAGTAATAGCTAACTCGTTACCTACCGCAGCTGTATTATAGTGGGGCATGGAAGAGAGGAAGCGGTATGAGCGTCTGGCTCTCTCACTCACCAAATGAAGTGCAGTAGTCAATTGCTAATAGGTACTCAAACGTCGATTATTAGTTTTCTATTATATGGAACGACATGACCTATTTATATCTGCAGTCATAATACTGTAAGCAAAGTATCCCATATATTATATACTAAAGTTTTTCCTTCCACGAACAATTAATGTAATTTTGAACACGAATGAATAGACTTAAAAAAAAAATTAAATCTCTCAAGATTTCATCAGTCTCTTAGTGATTTTGTACTATCAAAGAGATTTTCGTATATTTTCACCTGCGAAACTTATAACACCAAAGACGACAAATAAACCAACTACTAAAGCTGATGATTATAGCACTTATCCTGCCTTAGAACGGCTTATATCCAAAACAAGACGTTGATGAGCTGATAATTGTATAGATATATGGAATGCCTAACCTTATCTGTTTATTTCAGATGGTATGAAACAGTAAAGAGCACAGCACCTGGCTACCAAGAAGCCAACGAGAAGGGACTTGACGCCTTCAAGGGCCTTGTTAACAGCATGCTTAAGAAGTAATCAATCACTTCCAAATTTTGCATAAGACTTCAATCATTTGCCGTGAAACATGATAACAGTATATTTGGCGACTCTACCTATGAAGATCGTGTATCAAAGGCCTATTTGTTTTTCACAACACAAGAATACATTTGATATGAATTTAAACTATTAAACGCGGATGTTATCTGGTATGAAAAGGCGGTATGCAGTCAGACCTCAGCCTGCTGACAAAAAAAAAATACTGGTTAGCGTTGATTATTCATAGACTAAAACCCCTATTTAGAAAACCAAATAAATTATTTTATTTTATAATATTTTGATGCCCGTCGTATAGCCGCGTATAATTTTTAATTTCTCTTGAAATCATTATAGTTTCTAACAATGGATAAAATGAGAATGTATACACAAAAAAAAATTATATCAAATTAGCATGAAAAATTTTAAATAAACGATTCTTCCTTCGTCATTATTACGTATGCTTATTCGTTGTAAATGATTGGAGTTTAGTTGTTACTTTTCAAAAACACAATGCCTATTAATTAACGTGCTGTCACATTTCACTAAATATTGTTTGAAAAAATTACACTGTTTTACATTCTGATATTGTTAAGACTACTTAGTTTGTAAGGCACCAATTAAACTTTAAAAAAACATTTGAAGTTTTATTTATAATATTCAACATCTTTATCAGCATCATCTTAGCCCATACACGTCCCACTGTTGGGCTCGGGTCTCCTTCACTGTGGTAGGGAAATTGACCGAATATATACACGCTGGTCAGACGTGTTGGTATAGGGTTTTATTTCAAGTGTTCCTTCCCTTGCATAGATATTATATGGATATTATATCCCTTAGTCGTCTTTTACGACACCCACGGGCACGTGCGGGTTGGTCAATTGTATTCTTACTCCGTCACCACACAGAATTTATAATATTATTAACCATTTCTATGTGGTTATGAAGTTAGAATACAATTCATCACTCCGTATATTCAACGATGAAGACGACTAAGATAATATTAAAATACTATAGATTGAAGGAAAATTCTAAATAAAACCCTATACCAGAGGTGTCAAACTCAATTTTGCAGAGGGACATATTAAATTTTTAATTCGTATGCGGGCCAGATTGAAAATAAAAAACAATTGAACTGAATTATCGCTTCGCCTCGGTTTCAGTCGCCTTACCCACGGCGTAGTTCCCGTTCCCATGGGATTACCGGGATAAAATATAGCCTATGTTACTCCCTGATATTATGGCTTTCCATTGGTGAAAGAATTTTTGAAATCGGTTCGGTGGTTTAAGCGTGAAAGCGTTACAAACAAACAAACATCCTTACTTTCGCATTTATAATATTAGTATGGATATAGTATATAATACAGCGTTGTTAAAAATCTTTGCGATCGCGGGCCTTATAGATAAGGCGCAGGGGCTGGATGCGACCCGCGGGCCGTATCTATGACATGACTGCCCTATACCAAGCCGCCTCACAAGCGCATAAAACGTTTATTTGCTGTGATAATTGTTAGTCATAATGAAATGGCATATACTGATATTTATATTTACTCGACTACAAAAAGAGGGTTATCTGTTTGAATGCGATGTATGATATTGTTATCAGTTCTATCATAATTATTAATCTACACATCTTAATTTGATAAATTACAACTCGCTAGCAGCGTGACGCAACAGATTAAATTCAATATGGCGCCTCCATTAGCTAACATAATCCCGAATTAAAAAATAACTTAAACTTGTTGGGTATCAAATGAAACTTATCATCACCATCTCCACTTCCAGTAGAAATCCCACTGACGGGCTCGGGCCTCCTACACAAGTAGAGTGAGATTGATCTTCTATAACGCACTGGTCAGACGTATTAGCATAGGGTTTTTGTAGAGTTATCCTTCTTTGCGTGGATATTATCTGCATATTATATCATTCGCCGTGTAGTGACGGAGTAAGAATACAATTCACCACCCCCTCTCTTGCCCGTGGGTGTCGTAAAAGACGACTAGGGGATATAATATGCATATAATATCTATGCAAGAGAAGGAAATCTCGAAACAAAACCTTTTACCAATACGTCTGACCAGCGTGGTATAGTAGGTCAATTTCCCTCCCATAGCGGAGGAGGCCCGAGCCCAACAGTGGGACATGTATGGGCTGAAATAGGGCTTCCAATCCCGCAGCCTGAATTCAATCTCGGTATTTGCGGGACTACTAATTTTCAATCCCGCGGGATCTCTGTATTTGCGGGATCCCGCATATCGAAAATATTCACATTTATATAAGGCAAATAAAACAATGAATTAATCAACTAACTACACATTTATTAAAGCATTACTATTAGTATGAGATCAATGAAATTACTCCGTTTATTTATTATAAGAACCCTATGAATTATTAACTATGTAACTCCATATTTATTTAAGTACTAGCAAACCGCCCTCGCTTCGCTTCGGTTTTAGTCGTTTTACCCGCGTAGTTCCCGTTCCCGTGGGAATACCGGGATAAAATATAGTCTATTTTACGCCCTGATATTATAGCTTTCCATTGGTGAAAGAATTTTTGAAATCGGTCCAGCCGTTTTGAAGATTACCCGGAACAAACAGACAGACAGACAAATTTTTTTTAATCTGTATTTTAGGCGTAGGTGTCGTGCAAATAACCGTGTGAACGTGAAAAAAGCCTATTATTTTGACATTACAAACAGACACTCCAATTTTATTTATTGGTATAGATTACCATTAGTATGTGATCAATTAAATTACACCATTTTTCCTTTACAAAAAAACAGTAACAGATACTGAATAAAAATTAATCAAAACAAAACAAATCTTCTTCAAAAAATATAGCTGTAAATATAGTTGCATGCATGTTTTTCTTCAGTCCCGCAAATCCCGCGGCCGTAATCCCGCATTATGCGGGATCCCGCAATACCGAGATCTCGGTATGACGGGATTGGAAGCCCTAGGCTGAAATGATGAATGATGATGATGATTATATCATATAGTCGTCTTTTAAAACAGCCATGGGTAAAAATGAGTGGTGAATTATTAAATATTCTTACTCCGTCCCACAGAGTTAATAAAGTTATAAAAAGCATAATATATATATAATAATAATACCTAAAAGAGAAGGATGAATACATCTTGGAGCTTAACGCTTAAGCAATGAACTTCAGTATGAACTGTCAAGATGCCTGTTGAAACTAACTAACGCTACGCTAACTTCAACCTGAGACTTTGTTTACGTAGAAGGTGAAAATATTTTTAAATAATGCGATTCTACATAATTTTTGCGAAACTTTAACCGTTTAGGCAACACACGCAGCGGAAGCTCTCAAACACGATTTTGAACCATTCGTCATTGGTACTCCTCTCCTATTGGTTTAAGCGTAATGATGTATAGCTTCCGTGTGGTGACGGAGTAAGAATACAATTCACCACCCCCTATTTTACCCGTGGGTGATCGTACGAGACGACTAAGGGATATTAAACGCATATAACATCTATGCGAGAGAAGGAAAACTCGAAATAAAACCCTATACCAACACGTCTGACCAGCGTGGTATAGTAGGTCAATTACCCTTCCATTGTGGAGGAGGCCCGAGCCCAACAGTGGGACGTATATGGGCTGAGATGATGATGATGTATAGCCTTCCTCGATAAATGGGCTATCTAACACTGAAAGAATTTTTTAAATCGGACCAGTAGCTCCTGAGATTAGCTCGTTCAAACAAACAAACTCTTTAGCTTTATTTATTAGTATAGATATAGACTTTAAATTGTACCAATAATATCTATATCAGCAGTTTATTACGTTATTAAAGGAATGGTGAGAGATTGTAGTCTAAACTCTAACCTATCACCACACGGGGGAACAATTTGAATACTAAAATCTTAATCAAGTAAATCGTCTGGAATCGCAGTCACAACAAGTTACTATTACGAAGCAAAGGGGATTGTTTATTTGAGAGCGTATATCTCAAGATGCTCTACAAATTGTTGTCCTGAGTTTGGATGTAGTTTGTGTCTCAGCCATATCGCCGTCCACTGCTGAACGTAAGCCTCCCTCATGTTTCGCTACAGAATCCGGTCCTGTGCTGCCTGCAACCAACGACGCCCAGCAACTTTCACCAGGTCAGTGAACTACTTAGGTTGTGCCATATACTGCCTCGTCATATGTCTCTAAAGTCTCCCGAAATAGAAGGATATTTCCTGTATGCAAGGTTATTGGCATTAAAAAGAACAATATTTTAAGTACATAGATACATGATCTGAGAAAATTGCCTTGGAATCCTGGTTGAGATTTGAAAATAGATATTTTTACGGGGTTTTTGAAATAAAAATACGTATAGTAGAAATTTGTTTTATTGAAATAACAATAAAACAGTATTCATATTTTTTTTTCGTAAAATAAATATTACGATTGATGAAGAAATACTTGTAATACGTATAATATAAATGTATCCTTTATCTAAAAATATTAAGCAAAAAACACTAAAAAAAAAAGAATCTTTTAGTCTGACATAGATCACCTACTCTATGATAAATTCTTCCAAAAAAAAAACTTATTACAATCATGAAATTGTATGACCGGACCGGGGACTTTAGTGTGTCACCCGCAGAGAGCCTGACCGTGTGACGGCGACCGACGTCCCGGGATAGGGACGTCGATTGGGGTTTTTTTTATTTTCTTAAAATTATTACACAATAATGTGATAATTTAAAAAAAATAAGTTGTCGAGTCTCGAACCCGAGACCAGAGTTCCCGCCGGCGAGTACGTTACCACGAGATTACCGCTTGTCGGCGATTCGACTTTGAATTTTTCTAGTACATAAATTACCCATCCAACTTTGACCCTTAAAATCTTTTTAACGAGGGCCCAGTTAGTTGACCCTAATATTTGGTATTTGTGATACCCTCGTGCCCCCTCTACCACCCCACCAAAAATCATGGAAATCCCCGACCCACACGTCTGAGGGTCTCCTTGTAAGTTATACTCTGTGCCTATATTTTACTATTTCCTGTACTTTGCATATTAAAAATACAATTTTAACCGTTTTACTGTTATGAGATTTGGTTTTTAATTAAAAATTTTAAAATTTACATCATGTTGATTTTTGAAAATCTACTTCTCCGAAGAATATATTAGAGATTGATTATTATAAGCGCCAAGGCTCAAGACTGGTCATTCCATGAACTCTCGTGTGTGTAGTGCATTAGTGTGCGTCGATATCGGACCGTAGCAAAAAACCAAAAATGCGAGAAGTGCCGATTACCGATAACGCTCTTAAGTAAATTACAATAAAAAAAAATACAAATGCAAAACAAATATTTTGTACCTTATGTTATTTAATTACAAGGTTCAAAATTAATAACTATAATATAATAGGAACTTTACAATTCAGTTTTCGCTTTGAGCTGAGCTAAGAAATCTCTAAATTCATTGATGCCCTTCTCGTTTGCTTCTTTGTAACCTGGAGCCGTATCCTGGACCAGCTTGTACCATCTATTAAAATAAACATAAAATATCATTTACCATCATTTCAGCTCATACATGGCTCATCCACAATTGACCTTACTCCATGTTGATCAGACAGGTTGGTATAAGGTTTCGAGTTTATCATCTCTTGCATAGATGTTATATGCGTGCTATATCCCTTAGTTGTCTTCTACGACATCCGCGGGCAAGATAGGGAGTAGTGAATTCTATTCTATTGTCGTCAAAACACGGACGGATAACAGCTCATATACGGGAGGGAAATTCAGCTACTATACTACACTAGTCGGACGGGTTCCTTCACATGCATAGATGTTATCTTTATTTAATGACACAATTGGCCATAAACACTGCTGGCCCTGGCAACGGCTAGAACAAACCTGCTAGCCAGAACGCCAATAACGCGAGCACTTAGTACCATAAATGAAGTTCACACAAAAATTGATATTTTATTATTTTTACATGTGAATTGAGTGAATTTAATAAGACACTTCTTTTTATACTGTGTTGTAGATTAAGTTAAAAGTAGGTAGGTATAGGTTAATGGTAAATTAGAGAAGTAAGCTTTGAATTAAGTTTAGTGTAGCACTATCGTATTGGGTTTTTAACCTGTAAATAGATAGTAATAAATAAATTGGAGTAATAAAATACCTGCTACTGTGTTTCCCGAGCGCTATGACATGTCCTTCTTTAAACGAGGTTTAAGAAGAGTATTTCCTTCACGGTAGGCCACGGCCTGGCTGTGCCCCTGGTATTGCAAAGGTCCATGTGCGGCAGTACCACTTACCATCAGGTGTGCTGCTTGCTCGTTTGCCACCGTGGGTATATATCCCGGTAATCATAATTTCTCCAGTAAAAGATTAGATTTTTATACAGCTCATACACGTCCTACTGCTGAGCTCGACCTCCTCCACAATAGAAGGAAAATTGATCTCCTGTACCACGCTGCTCAAACGGGTTGGTATAGGGCTTTATGTAGAGTTTTCCTTCTCTTAAAATGCTATTTTCTGCATATTATCTATATCGTAGTCGTCTTTTAAGACACCCACGGGCAAGATAGAGACTGGTAAATTGTATACTTTGTCACCACACACAGAAAAGTTCACCTTACTACTATTTTAACGGAAACGGACGCCCTAAGCGGCGTTGTTCGATTCGTGGTCGCTACTCGATAACCTTTCTTTTCTAACGGTTGTCGGCTCGACAAGCGCCCATAGCCTGCCCCTTGCCAATTCCTTGCTAATTCAATACTTACTTAACAATATTGGGATAGTTCTTCAAGCTGATGCCGGCCACGTCTATAGTTGATACAGTAGCCACAAGGCTCAAGTCAGCTAACGTCAGTTTGTCTCCCGCAGCGTATTTATGTCCTTCTAGGAATGTGTTGAAAAATACCAATGCTTCCTCCAATTTCTTTAGTTGAACTTCGTCAGCTTTTCCCCCGCCGAAGATTTGAGGATACTAAAAAAAGTATAAGGTGATTATAAGAACTACTTCTCTTTCTTTTTGCTTAGAATGATTACATTTAAATCTAGTTTGAGTAGCATCTAGTAGGTCATTATTCTTAGCTTACACACTGGCCACTGTTGGGCTCAAGACTCCTCCACAATAAGAGGGTAATTGACCAATTATACCACGCTGAACGACGTTGGTATAGGGTCTCATTTCAAGTTTTCCTTATCTTGCACAAATGTTACATGCATATTCAATCCCTGAATCGTCTTTTATGACACCCACGGGCAAGATCGGAGGTGGTGAATTGTATTCTTACTCCGTCACCACACGGAAATATAATATGATTAAATTCATTATATTAATCGAATGAAAAACAACAACAAAATTGAACAATACGTGAAAAGTTTTCCAGGAATAGATATGGACTAAAACCTTGAAAAAAAAACCAAGAACGCGTTTCCCTATTGGTCCTATCAATACAACAAATGATTTTGTGCTTCGTTTACAAAAACGGGACATTTTTGTATGGCTGGGGACAGCGGGACATATCTGTCTCATCCGTTATCACCTGAAAACGAGACTGTCCCGTTTAAAATACGTACGGTCACGTTATACTACTATCTTAGTGGCGACTATCCGCCATTAAGATAACTTGGACCGCAACCCATCATGCGAAGCAATCCGCTTCACTAATGAATATTGGGCCATACAACATCACCTGATTCACACCTGCGGCTATCAAGACCACACGCAGACTGGATTCTCGTTGACACCACTTTAAACTGCCTCTTATTGTTCATTCTATATTCGCTCGCATAACTGTATTGTTTTCACTAGTGTTATACTAATCTATCATATGTAATTTAGTAATTATGTAATTAAATCTTCAATCCTGTAAATAACACTCTTCATTCTTGTTCGTCTTCTTCTTTCATCTTCCTGCGTTGAACTTTAATATAATAGTAGGATGACTAATGGAGTGGTAGGACCACACTGTCGACAGTTATCTGTCTACAGCCGCGGGCCGGTCCGTCCGGGGTAGTACCACACTCTCGCAGAAAATCGACGTCTGAGTAGTAGCAATTAGTTACTGCGCTGCGTTCGGTGAGCGAGAGAGCCGGAAGTCCAACTTTCTGAGGGTGTTTGCGTGTGGAGGGTTTTGGTGGTGCCCTTGGTATCACCGAGCCTCAATGCACTCATTCACACTCCCTTCACTTTCTTCGCGGTAGGCAGCGGCCTTATAAAGGTCTATGAGCGGCAGCAACACTTACCATCAGGTGTACTGTTTGCTCGTTTGCCACCGTTTACAATAAAAAAAAAATCTCCACACGCCACACATATGTACATACATATCTACATATGTGTGTATATTGAATGAATAAGTAATCACACCTCTTTCTCATGGGAGTAGGCAGAGACCTTCCCTCCACTTGCTACGACCTCGACATATCTTACTACTACTTTCGCTTCCTCCACATTCGGTAATCTCCTCTCCGGTTTAGGGTACTTATAACCTGGCCTTTGTCAAGGATGTGCGCGATTTGGACGTAGAACGTCCGCATTGATTTTCTCCTTCCAACACTACGTTATACATATGTAATTAAAATAGCCAATACATTAAGTAAATGTAAAATATACTTACAAAATATTGACCAAATCTCGGATACAGCGTGCCCAAGTCAAAGTCTAGTCTCTGATCGACGACAGCCCTTTGTTTGGGATCATTTGGGTACAACGGAGTGTCTCCTCCGTATTTATTTATTAAATACCTACTGATTGCACGTGATTCCCATAGAGAGAAACCATCATCCACTATGGTGGGGACGGTGTGTTGTGGATTAAGCTGGAAAAAAAATCTTTTTTCATTTCGTCATCATCATTACCTTTAACTCATATACGTCTCATGCTGGGCTCGAGACTCCTCCATAATGGCAGGGAAATTGACCTAACCACGCTAGTCAGACGGTTTGGTATAGGATTTAATTCGAATTTTCCTTCTATTAAATAGATGTTATCTGCATTTATCTTTTTTGATACTCGCGGGCAAGATAGTGGGTGATTAATTGTGTACTTACTCCGTCACTATACGAAAGGAAATCTATTGCATAATCATTATTATGAACAAAAATTGATTGCGTAGTCGTTAGTTAAAAAAATGTATGGCGTAGCCATGATTATGAACAAATATATATCTATATAATTTCATAGTCATTGTTTTGCACAAAAATTAATTACATATGCATTATTTTGCACAAAAAATATTGCATAGCTGTTATTCCTTATAACTGAAAAGTAGTGTCCGACCGAAACTACTTTTTACGAAACCGAATTTCGGCTTCAGTCTCAGTTTCGACCGAAAACAAAACCAAACCTTCTGTGTAGATTATAAGGTCAATATTTTGTGGGAAGATAAAAAAGTGTGTCATATGTCACTTTTTACTCTTCTATACATCTATACAACTAAATAAAATTGAAGTATCTGTTTGTAATGTCAAAATAATAAGCTTTTTTATGCTGATACGGTTATTTGCACGATGGCTATGCCTAAAAACCGGTTTAATTTTTTTTGTCTGTCTGTCTATCTGTTTGTTTTGGATGATCTTCTATACGGCCGGACGGATTTTGATAACATTTTACTACCAAATAGCTGTCTATACAGGATATCTCAGGTTATGGAAAAACTGTTCGAGTACGTTGTAGTTTAACGGTCATAGATCGTAATTAGAATACAGTATTAGGTCCTTACATATGAAATTAGCGTTTTTTTCGTACTGACCACTTTGATCTGAAATATCTCCTCTTTGGTTAAAAATTCCAAATTCAAATTTATAAATTCATTTTAGCAGGTACATTTGAGTTTTGAAAACAGTCATATGGAACCAGCTCGAAGGATTAATGATATGTACGTCGCTGGTGTGGAAAAAGAAAGCACGGTACGTCTTTGGTTTCAACGTTTTTGTCCTGGAAATTTCGGCCTTCAGAACGAACCCCGTGGACGGCCAGACACCAAAGTGGAAAATGAAGAATTGTGGAAGCGGATCCATCACAAAGCACTTCAGAGATAGCTGCAGGCTTCGGGCTAAGTGACAAAACTGTATTGATCCACTTGAAGCAAATCGGCAAAGTAAAAAAACTTGAACGATGGGTACCTCATGGGTACCTCACGCGTCGACAGTATAAATAGGTGTTCATAGATATCAACGGTCGTCGTCCGATCAGCTGATGTTAAAGCGAAGTTTGTCTTCCTTATGCGAACATAATCATTGAATTATGAACTTTATAATAAACATTTAACAAAGTACGAATATGTTGTAGATTAAATATCACTCCCTGACTTTATATATTTCAATCAGATTCACACGAAAAAGCGATGACCAAATTGAAAACTTTACATGTTTCTAATTCAAAAACGAATGAATATTTTTACTTCAATTTTTTTTATGTGTTCCTACCAACATTGACTAACTCTCATTTGACCAGTTGATACATTCTGTATAAGAGGTAACTTATGCCCTAATTTTATCCCGGTATTCTCACGGGAACGGGGACTGTGCGGTTAAGGCGAGTGAAACCATTGCGAGGCGAGGGCGGGTTGCTAGTTCCTAATATAAACATAAAACGAAACTTAAAAAACTTAACTATAAGAACTAAATAATTTCGATTTATAATAAACCTAGGCGATAGCCACTCTTGTGTCTGCCTTGTTTGTAAAAACTTGAAGAGACAAAAAATGTTCTATACAGTTTATGAACTAATTCACATAAATCGTGAAATAATAAAGTACACCTGTTTTGAAGTGATTGCCTCAAATTGGGCAATTCATGCCGCAGACACAAATGAAAGAACTAAGTTTGAGATGACTATGAATGTGAAAATGACACTTCGTCTCTTGCACCTCGTGCATTGAGCATGTCCTAGCGCGGCGCGAATTCAGTTTCAGTTTCGGTCGTAGTTTGGACTTGATTATCAGTCGAAACCCGTTTTTTGGTCAAAGTTACGCCGAAACCGAAATTTCGCTCGGACACTACTAAAAAGAGAAAGTTAAAAGTTGTGCCAGTGACTAAAAAAATAAAAAATGGATGTCTGACGTGACGTCAACATGAGACGGGATGAAACTAATATATTGAGTACAATTTTTGAAAGCTTTAGTTTCCACTTTTTTCCAAAAGAGACCATAAAAAAGATGGATGGATTGCGTGAAATATGACAGGAACAGACAGCAAGTAAATATAGAGATGACCAAGTGTCATCAATCATAAGATTGCGTGAAAATGAACAAAAAAAAATTACTGTAACCGTTTTCCAATTTGAAATGTGACTACATGAGAAACACCAGCTTTCAAATAAAAAAGGAATTATCAAAATCGGTTGACCCAGTTGAAAATTCGGCGGTAACATACTTAAAAAAAAAAAGTCGTATTGAGAACCTCCGCCTTCCTTGAAGTCGCTTAAATAGGACATAGGCGTCGACCCCAACTGGTTACCTGGATTGATGACTGAGCACTAAGGTATCTCAAACCGATATAGTTTAAGCGACCGATCCCGAAGGCACTCCGTCGGCTGTGGGTTCGCCAGTAAAGTGGGCACTTCTACGTTTATGATTTTATCGCAGCAGGATTTCCGTCCCCGACGGCAAGGGTAGAATCGTGGATATTTATGTGTCAGAGCCGCGCGGGCTGTGTATGCCTCGATCGAGGCGAGCGTGATAGCATCATCCAGTTCTTCGAGTATTAGTCGCGATTCTTTGATCGCGAATAATCTTGATAGGATATAACTAGAAGCCCCTACCACTAGTAGGTAAGAGTGAGTGGCAGCAAAGTCAGGTAATAGAGGCGGGAGCACTGCTTCATGTACTGCCTAATGGTCGGCAGGCCTAGATCTATGTGAAAATCCACATTGCGCATGAATCATGGTAATCACGTCGCTCGGCGCGTGAACTTATTCCTGACCATTTACAGACTGTGCAGTTTGAAAGGCTGTCGTACGTCTTTATTGGACGTTCAGAAGCGGTGTATAATCGAAGTGGACTCCAAGTAATTGGATAAGAGTAGAATAATAGATCATCATCATCATCGCAGCCCACATACGTGCCACTGTTGGGCTCAGGCCTCTTCCACAACAGGAGGGCATTTGACCTACTATACCATGCTGGTTAGGCATGTTGGTATAGGGTTTCATTTCGAGATTTCCTTCTCTTGTGCCGATGTTATATACATATTATGTCCCATAGTAGTCTTTTACTACATCCACGGGCAAAATAGGGAGTGATGAATTGTATTCTTACTCCGTCACCACACGGAAAATGATACTTACGCGATCCTAAAACTGACAATCCTAGTAATCAATCAGCCGGCTTTTACAACTTCTATGAGGAAGTAAGTGATTGTGACACATTGTAAACTTAAGCCATCACCACACCGGTAAAAATTACAATATGAAATTATCGAAATAATATAATATTATAATAGAAACTAATAGTTCAGAAATAGATGTGTTACTTATCTATAATTAATTTAAAGATAACTCCTAACCTTTAAAAAGTCCGACGTCAAATGTTCACCCTCCCTTAAATTAAGAGGAATTAAATTCATTTGTATGTCGAGGGCGGCTGCCACAAGGAGAACCAGCCGGCAAGGGGCGGAGCTCGACGTATAGTAAAAATCTATTGACATATTTGCCTGAAAACGTAAAGTAGATAAAGTTATTTAATAAACGTATATTTTAAACTAATTAAAAACATTAAACTAATGTTGATAAAAGCATTTAGACATTTATGCTTTTCTTTTTCCAAAAAGTAATAAAAGTAGTAAAAAGCACTAAAAAGTAGTAAAAGTAGTTTTCTATAAAGCAAATTCGAAATGAATTATCAATTTTGTAATTATTTATAACAAACACTTACTAATTTCACAACTGCACTTGAAGTATAGATAGACCACTATAGACGATGTACTAGCCGGCAATAATGAATAATGATATCAAACCAACCGGCAAACGCCACAAAAACTTGATAACCTTGAACTGGTGTTATTATCTTATTATTCGACCAATTTGAGTAGCTCAGATATCAGACGGCTTTTTCTATAAGCGGGAAAGGGAAGGTAAGAAAAACAAGCAAGACCAATCCTATTTCGTCGTTTTATATTTTATGATTCATAATTTGTGAAATGCACATGCAACATAGATCCTAGTAACAGACATAAATATGAAGATAGGGGCCAAGTTTAATATTGTGATAATTATGGTGTGGTTGTCGATTTCACCGACAAAAAAAACACTTGAAAAATAATTGGATGCCATGTTTGTATCCTGAAATTTATTAGAGAGAACGAGAACGTTGGTGAATTTTACTCTTACTCTGTTACTATAACGTAATGTTAAAGTAACTTTGTAAACGTTAAATACTTTTTATGATGGAGCTTATTCTTCTACGAAGAAGCTTTTATAGTTATAATTATGCAAACAGCTAAGTTTATATAATTATATAAAATCGATTGGAATTTTTTCAGTTTGTTCTTATTTTCTTTTATTTAACAATTTTTCTGTCTCTTAGTTATGCTTTGATTTCTTTCGAATATTCTTCCTTCTTTACTTTCATTTGTATTTTCTTACTTTTTAATTGCGTAGGTAGTGACAGGTTAAAAATATATGTACCTAACCAAATTTCTCTTTCGCAAGTGTCGCAATCACCTAGCGACGGAGGCAGCGTATCTGTTGGCCAGGCCACGATAGCGACGCTGACAGACGGCGGTAATGTCTTACCCAGTAAGTTGGCCGCCTGGCGGAACGATGCCTGCCTGAACATCATTGCCCGTTAGGCAGGAAAGACATGGTAGCAAGTACCTGCAGATGGTCGGTCATGATGCCAGGACACTGTCCTATTCCATAGTCCTTACTGCGATTGCGACGAGGACACAACGCAGAACATGATGGAGGTTTACGGGGCCTGACCAAAGCAATGTCGTGAACTAGTCACAGTCATCAATGTCAACTATTGCTAAGACGATGCTCGACAGTGTCGGGGCGGCGGAGCGGGTCAGAGAGCAACTCCTCACCAGATACCGCCGGGGCATTCACAGGGATATTGCAGGAAAGGCTAACCCGTCGGGCCGGCCACGGAGGTCAAAGTATCCATGCGAGTGTTCGGCCAATGGCAATACGTTAGATTATGACGCCGCACGACATCCTTCCGTTGCTCTGGGGGTTGCCATACCTGTGCCTGCCATAAAGAAAAAGATGTCGCACTCTTTCTATCAGCTTTTCGCTGTCCACTGCTATAGATGGAACTGCCTCGTAAATGTAGACCTACTATCATCGCCACATTTGGCAGGCTCGTTGGCGATTGCACTGAGATGTTATTTATTTTCTAAGAATTAAGCTGCCTCTTCACTTTTCTCGTGAGACAATCAGCAGATTTTTAGGACTTCACGGGCAAGTAAGGATTGGCGACAATTGTATTCTAATCCCGGCGCCACACCGGCTATCACTATAGACTTTTTGATGTGAAACATCTATAGGCGAGAGTAAACCTGATCGTTGGCGTGGGGTAAGGCGACGAATGCCGTGGCGAGGCCTCGCCACGCTCTATGATAGTAAGTATAGTTCCGACCAATTGTCACAGTGATATCGTCAGAGGCATCGAATATAACTATATATTATTACTGAAATCACTAATTAAAAGATTGAGTTGTCACAATTTGAAATATTTTTGAATTTTTAATTCTTGTATTTAATGAACATGTTTTTTGAATAAAAATCATCATTTTCTGGCAAAAAAAAAACCGTAATATTTTATTTATACATTATGTACAAAATAATTTCGATGTTTCACATCTGGCAAGCGTATGGCTCAGTTATTAAGACCTTTAAGCCAGTTATATATTAAAACTTCATTTAAAGTCATTTTCCATCAGTAAGTCAAATATGTACTAGACATGTCGGATTACAAGGGCTGCCGGGTTAGACAGGGGCCGGATTACCGCGGGTTCACTGTAGTGGCCTTCAATAGTGCCATCGCTACACAGTTAATCTTCTGGAAATTTTAATGGAAAACCAAAACGTAAACGTATGTAAAGCACTATTGTAACGAATTCACTACACCTGAATACTTTCTCTACATCACATTATATAAAATACCATAAAAATTATTTCATATTATAACACGTTAAAATACTAAGATATTGAATGTAATACAAGGCCACCACATGACACCTTGCCCGTTTCCACTAAGACTCATCATATCTTAAGTTTTTTAAGTAGATAACACCACTATAAAAGACAAACCCAAAATAAAACTACGTCCATCTCTCTGCCTATACTAAATCCTCACTAGAATAGTAATGTCCTCGAATTGTGGAAGTTTTTGGTTTACACGGACTGAAAAGTTACTTTTATCAGACCTTGCTTTCATATCTTCTCCTTTTTATTGTGTCTTTTAGTGGTGGTCGTTGAATAAACGAACAGTTTTTTTCGACTGTTTCTTTGCCGTGAACTAATAAACCAGTTTATAGTTGACTGATAAACATGTTTACGTATGAACGGCTTCGCGAAACGGTCGTTGCGCGTCGTATCAACGAATGACACGAACGCGACGACTTGCGAAAGCGCCCGAATCGGCCCGAACTTGGAAGACGAGATGCGCGCGCGCTCGCACGGCTCGCTACGCTTTTTACCCGCCCCGCAAACCTCACCGCCCGTAGGCGTGAGTTGAGCCGAAATCATAACGCATAGATAGATTGATTGCAATTCATTGAACTCTGCTATCATGTGATGGGACTATCATTACATATTGAAGCGTCAATGTATATTGTACAATGAAACTGTTGTCTAATAAAATTCGTTGAAGTTTCGTTGTCCTTTACCAATGGACGATCAACGTACGTCATAATATAAACTAAACGTCTCGTCTTGTCTAAGCGTCTACGACGTAAACTAGTCGAAAATTAGACTGTTTATTCAACTAGTTTACCATCGACGATAAACGGTCTCGTTGCGTCGACTGTAAAATCGTCGACGACCCACTACTAGCTGTCTTTGGTTGCAGAAGAGTAAACAGCCCTGACGGTCGGTGTTAACTACCACTAATGAACGTCCATTCCATTATATTCCATTAACAGTAGCACACCTAGGCCGCTGCCTACCAAAAAGGGTTAGGCCTCTCTCTTACACATTGCCTAACATGCAGTAGTAAATTACTACTAATCAGAAGTCGATTTACCTTGAGAGTGTAGGCAGATGTACCGACCAATATATAGTTGTTATATAACACAAAAAGCTGTCTTTAGGGTGACAATACAACTAGTGTCCAGGATT
Source organism: Lymantria dispar (assembly GCA_032191425.1). NCBI lineage: Eukaryota > Metazoa > Arthropoda > Insecta > Lepidoptera > Erebidae > Lymantria > Lymantria dispar. Next base: position 3,313,449 of record CM063449.1, read on the forward strand.
TAAATCTTTGTAGCAGTGGACATACAACGGACAATGTGAAACCGCCTAAGAAAGTGAGAATAATGGATGTTAAAAAAAAGAAGGCAGAAATTTACATAATATTTTATTATCTTTGTCTTTAATAAAGTAATTACAGGTAGGCACTAAAAAAATAATCATGCATATTGAAGACCATAATACAATAACATATTTCTTAGATACAACACTGCATCCCCTTGAGAAATAAAATGGCCAAAGGCCTTAGTGCCAATCTGACCATAGACACAGTGCACAGAGCATCCAACAACAAGTATTGTGTTGACATTGCAAATATTGGCATAACAATTAGATCCCAATGAGTAGCGTACAACTAAGCGATTTATCAGACCAGTGGCGACCTCTACAACCCCCGTAACAAACAAGACCGACACTTGACTGAAACCAAAACTTCAACGTGAGGCAAAAAATAAACAATTAAAAGCTTCAATATAATGTACATGTCACGTTTCCATAGAAGGCACGTTATTGTAAATTAAAAAGATTACTTTTTTTTTTATTAAAAAAGCTATTTTGTTATTTTAAAAAACTACCAGCTAGTGTAATATAAAACAATTAGACGTTACTTTGAAACGAAGCCATGATTTTTATGTGCTTTTAAACAGTGAACTTTACGCAAATGTCGTTTAACCAGCACATTTATTGCTTTTTTTATGTATTTACGCCTAACACTATGGAAAATATACATAAATGATAACCGTTTTCTTTTTAGTAACATTTCATTATTATTTATTTCACTAAATAAATAAGCATATAACATGTATTTATCCTACAAACGAAAAAATACGGTTTACTCCCTAAATAAAATAAAAAAAAGATAATTTCAGGTATAAATGTACACAGTTATAGTGTGTCTAGCGCCAAAATCAATAAACTTGGGTGCTTACTAACAAAAGCATGTTATTTAATTTATTTTTACTAGATTGTGTTAAATTTAAATCATCTGTTACGATAATTATTATATATTTTTTTTTTCAACTTTATTCATTCGGACACTAAATATCAATAATTACACAAAGCTATCTACATGAGCCACTCGTAACCGTTTTTTGAGTTAGTATTGCCAGGTTAAAAATATCTGCCGCTACCATAGATAACGATTAATCACTAGACTTTAGCGCATAACTTTCCAATCTTTTGCGTGCGACAGTATATTTTTGCAGTGACAAACTAATATATTATGTTGGTAAACACCATTGTCTGGGAATGATTCGTAATGATTGCATTTATATCTCCAGCCGCACCTCTCTCTTCGACTCCGACGTAAAACTGGACTTTCTGAAACAATAAGTTTTGTTACATTTAAATTGCTATGTGTCTATTGGACTGGCCACATCGCTTGATAATGGTAAGAAAGGTCGGACCACGCAGTGTAGAACGCTGGCCCCACCAGGTGAACCAATAACCTGGTAAAGATTGTTGGACGTCGATGAATGTACGCGGCACAGGACCGCATTTTGTGGCGAAACATGAGAGAGGCCCACGTCCAGCCGCGGACGGTGAAAGATTGAATGATGATAGTTTTTAATATCATTTGCGATATCATGGGCTCGATCCACAATGTAGAAGAAATAGATTAGAGTGCTATAACACTGGTAAAAAGGTAAGTACAGAGTTTGATGCTTCTCTTGCATTAATGTTATCTAGATATTATCGTTGTCTTGTTTACATAGCCCACGTGTAATATACAGGGTGGCGCAATAGAACGTGCATTTTTAAAATAATTATTAAAAAATAAATACAAAAGGTATAGTTAAAATAAAACTAAGCAATTATTAAGTGATAACTGAAGTTTATTTTTTAAAAATAACATCATCTAAATGATGACCCTCTCTACGTTGGCACTCCTCTAACCGCAAACGGAAATTACCGAAAACTTTCTTAAGTAGTGCTGGTGTGATTGCTGCCATTTCACCACGAATATTCTCCTTGAGCTGACTGATGTTTCTCGGATTATTGGTGTAGACTTTGTGTTTGAGGTATCCCCACAAAAAAAAGTCAGGAGGCGTCAAGTCTGGACTGCGCGGAGGCCATGGGATATCACCTCTTTTCGAAATCAGTTTGCCAGGGAACATCTGCTTCACAACCGCCATGGAGTCATTTGATGTGTGACTGGTAGCTCCGTCTTGTTGGAACCAAGTCCTAGAGTTCTTTATTCTTGAATTTTCAAGTTCTGGGGCCAAAAAACCTTCCAACATCGCAACATAGCGTTCGGTATTAACAGTGATGTTTTGCCCCCGTGCGTTTTCAAAAAAATAAGGACCAATTATTCCTTTGGCAGATATTGCGGCCCAAACTGTCACTTTAGGGCTATGTAACGGTTTTTGATGTTTGAGTCTGGGATTTTCACTATTCCAATAACGACAATTTTGGCGGTTTACGAACCCATTCATATGAAAATGTGCCTCATCAGAGAAAAGGATGTTTTCAAAATTTGAAAACCGATTGAGCATTTCATTAGCAAATGTGAGCCGTTCTATGAAGTCAGAGTCTTTCAATTCTTGAGTTAATTGCAGCTTGTATGGATGCAATTTAAGATCCAAGTTTAAAATTCGTTGCAAACTTCGTCGCGATATGTTTAGGACAGACGATCTCTTGCGAGTAGACATTTGTGGATCTTCTCGTACCGACTGCTTAACACTCTCAATATTGTCTTCGGTCCTAGATGTGCGTGGACGACCTTTTGCGTGTGGTTTAAACGTCGATCCAGTCTCTTCAAAACGCTTTATCCAGATTTTAATTAAATTAGCACTCGGAGCCTCCCTAATTTGCCGTACACCATACTCAGAACAAAATAGTCGCCTGACAACTACGTACGAACGAGAGTTTTCGTAAAATGCGCGCACGCAAAATGCGCGACGCTTCCCGTCGAAGTGACTCGTAGTGACTAAAACTTTATGAACCGCGCTACCCAACGATATCGGTCTCCCCCCGCCCACGCCCCTTCTACCCCGCAAAAAAAGATGATGCAATATGCACGTTCTATTGCGCCACCCTTTATAAAAATACTGCTTAAATTTGAGAAGAATTAGTAGATTAATGTATGTGATTTGTCACAATTTCATCTTAAGTGTTTTCGTTTATACTGCGTATTGTGGTTGATCTCGAAACTTTAAAATTAATGTCGCTCGATTTAGGCACAAATTGTTGTTAACCCTTTATAGCAATATAAAGACCTTAGATCCCAAAGATTTCGTATGGTCATGGAGCAGGAATACAATTCATGATCCCCTCTCTCACCCATGGATTGTCTTTAAAGACGCCTAGGGGATTAGAATAACCAGACAACATATATGCAAGAGAAGGAAATTCGAAATAAAACCCTATGCCAAACCATCTGTGGGCTTACCCTCGTAATCAATTCTAATTTCGAATCCGAATCAATTCTAATTTCGAATCCGACTCAATTCCAATTTCACCAAACTTATATTTGGTACTCTTAAACAAAATCGAGAATGAATTCCTCGCATTAGCCGTTGTTATTTTCACCGTGCCGTATTTTATTACTTTAAATTAATAACATTACCGAACACGATCACCACAAAGACACTTTCTTCAAATTGTGCAACATTAACGATTTTAATCAAACCATTTATTCTGCATAGGCCCCTTAAGGGCACTTACTTATTGTCAAATTACACTTTTGAACACAATACGATCGGAACGCGGCCACAAACTGAGAAGATCCAGCAAGAAACTCAGCGGGCAGTCTTTTTTTTTTTTCTTTAATCTTTTAAATATACCTAATTTTATGCTTCGTACAACATATATAGTATTAGCTCCAGTGTGATGCCCTTCGAAATTGTATATACCTATGTATAAATTTTCAAAATTTAGTACAAGACAAAAAAAAATTAAAGCATTAAAGAAAGGAAGAAAATATGGCTGGACCAGATCCCACAAGCAGCACCCGATCACGAGTTAACTACTAGAGCAGCCATCACTCGCCTCAAACAAATTAGAGGGAAGGGAGCGACCCGCTCCACATAGCTACCGCAAGCAGAACCTTATTCAGTGAGCATGACCAAACCATAAATAAAAATATAAAACGAAATACAACTAAAGAAAGAAAGAAAGAAATTTTATTTTGTAAACCTCACACAATACTACTAGACACCTAACTAGTGGTAGGACCACTCTGTCGACAGTTATCTGTCTACACCCGCGGGCCGGTCCGTCCGGGGTAGTACCACGCTCTCGCAGAAAATCGACGTCTGAGTAGTAGCAATTTGTTACTGCACTTCGTTCGGTGAGCGAGAGAGCCGGAAGCCCAACTTTCTGAGGGTGTTTGCGTGTGGAGGGTTTTGGTGGTGCCTTTGGTATCACCGAGCTTCATTGCACGCATTCACACTCCCTTCACCTTCTTCGCGGTAGGCAGCGGCCTTATAAAGGTCCATGAGCGGCAGCAACACTTACCATCAGGTGTACTGTTTGCTCGTTTGCCACTGCTTGCAATAAAAAAAAAAAAAAACCAGCGAAAAAAATAAGAACTACTAACTAAAAAACAAGGAGTCGAATATGTGAGGCCAAAATATGGTGCCCATCTCAGCTTATGGTACAGTAAATATGATACTACACCGCTGATATTCTGATGGACCCGTACAATCAAGACGCGGAAGCAACAATATATCCAAAACGAATATATTTAAAAAAAGTTAAACAGTAATATTTGAAATAGTAACATTAAATTAAGAATGAAATAAATTAATACTATATCATATTCTAGATTGTAAAAAATATCATAATTATCACATAGAATAGCTTAAGTAAAAGAAACAAATTATTTAATAAAGACATATAAGTAGAATATAAAATAAAATAAACGTTAATAGTATAAAGAAGAAACTGAAAGTACATAAATCTTGTCGTTAGCTAGGAGTCCTTGATGAAATACAACGAGAAATAACTACAGTAAATTTGTGGTCTGTATACAGAACATTAAGGTATCAATTTTTGATTTTCAAGTAGGATTAGCTAAGTCTTTTTTGGAAAACCCTTGTAGTTTTTGAATGCAATAAAGGGGGTTGAAGTACATTCCAGCAACGACTTGCTGCAAACCTAAAGCTACCGCGGAAAGCAGTGGTGGTTCGATGTTTCTGAGTATTCATCAGGTATGTTGATGCTCTAGTTATGTAACTATTATTTTCTCGAGACCACAGCTTATCTTCTCATAAAGATATATAGGTTTTTTATGAGAAACAATACCGAACAAAAGCGTAGCTAGATGGAGATGCCTACGTGCTGACATTTTCATAAGGTTACCTGCGTTCAAAAAAGGTGTGATATGTGCATGGCGAGGAATATCGTAGCAATAACGGGCGCAAGCATTTTGCACTCGCTGTATTAGTTTTTCCGTCCTAACTAATAAGCACGTACTATAAACACTGTCAGCATAATTCATTTTCGATAAAATGAGTGATTCACAAAGGGTGACACGTAAATCGATACTAAGATAAGGGCGAATTCGGTATAGAAGTTTAAGACGGTAAAAGCAATTTTTTACCACTTCCATTATATGCGTCTCGAAATGAAGTTGAAAACCTGCTCAATAGAGCAACCATTGATAAGTATGTCGGATTTGAATTTTTAATTTTTGCTATACATTTTTTAGACCCTAATCCATACTAATATTATAAATGCGAAAGTAAGGATGTTTGTTTGTTTGTAACGCTTTCACGCTTAAACCACCGAACCGATTTCGAAAATTCTTTCACCAATGGAAAGCTATAATATCAGGGGAGTAACATAGACTATATTTTATCCCGGTATTCCCACAGGAACGGGAACTACGCGGGTTTAAGCGACTGAAACCGAAGCGAAGCGAGGGCGGGTTGCTAGTATTAAATATTTAGATTTACTAGGGTTCAGTACAACTACTACTATACCTACTATAAAACAAACTACGAACTATAGCAAGTATGCTAAATGAGATCAAAACCAAAATTCGACAGGCAAAACACACTACGCTGTACAATCACAAGAGTAAGAAAAAAATAAAAAAAAAACCTGTGAATTCATACAAGGTAGGAGTACCTTAAAGCTGTAACAATTACAATAACATTAATTGCTGAATGAGGAGCTGCTCATAACCACTCTGTATTATCATCTAAATAATCCTAAATTTTGTAATAGCCTTTGCTACAAAGTTTACTCTTAATAGCTTTTTTAAACATGTTAATTGGCATGTCTTGGATATTTTTAGGTAGTTTATTGTAAAAACGTATACATTGCCCCATGAAAGACCTACTAATTCTTTGTAGACGAGTAGTATGAATTACTAGATTATCCTTATTCCTAGTGTTTACATGATGAATGGTACTGTACTTTTAAAATTTTTCAAAATTCTTTTTTACATACATAAGATTTTCGAATATGAATTGTGATTCAACAGTTAGAATGTTTATCTATCTGAACTTTGCCCGAAGTGAAGCTCTTGGGCCTAGATTATAAATAGCGCGGACAGCCCGTTTTTGGAGAAGAAAGATGGTATTCAATTCCGCGAAGAATCCCCAAAGTAGTATGCCATATGACATAAGGCTGTGAAAATAAGAGAAATTCGAGAACTATTCTAGCTGTTTCAATGTCAGTTAACATTCGAATTTTCTTTACAGCATAAACCGCTAAACTAAGTCTATTTGACAATTTTTCAATATGAGGCCCCACTGGAGTTTCGCATCTATGGTGATACCTAAAAAAACCGTGGACTCCACTAGGTCTAGGGCCACACCATTCATTTGAACATTGCTTTCCACTTGTCTCACATTAGGTGTGGTAAATTTAATACATTTTGTTTTCTTCTCATTAAGAACAAAATTGTTTATATTGAACCAATGAACAACGTTAGACAGTGCGTTGTTCACATCGTCATAACTAAGCATTCGTCTTTTGATTTTAAATAAGAAAGAGGTATCATCCGCAAACAACACAATGTCTTGATTGTCCCCTATATAATAGGGTAAGTCATTAATATAAACAAGGAACAGAAATGGCCCCAAAATGGATCCTTGCGGCACGCCCATTTCTATAACAGAGCCAGATGATTGCACACCATTTACATCAACCCTCTGAATTCTGTTATACAAATAAAACGTTAACAGTTCAAGAGCTTTATTCTTGATCCCATAGTGATGTAATTTCTTGATGAGGGTTTCGTGGTGTATACAATCAAACGCCTTGGATAAATCGCAAAATATACCCAAAGCATCGTGCGATTTCTCCCAGGCTTCAAAGATATTTTTTAATAATTCTACACCCGCATCAGTAGTAGAGCGATTCTTGGTAAAGCCAAACTGATTTTTGTGAAAGATGCCATGTTTATTAAAATGGCTCAGCATTTGGTTAAGAATGATTTTTTCAAAAACTTTACTGAGTGTAGGTAGTATGGAAATAGGCCGAAAGTTATTAATATCTGACATACTACCCGCTTTAAACAAAGGAATCACTCTACTAATTTTCATGAGTTTAGGAAATACACCTCGAGCAGCACAACCATTAAACACAGATGCCAAATGGGGAGCAATAACATCAATTATAGAGTTAATTGACTTAACAGACAAGCCCCACGAATCAGCAGTCTTCTTAATATTAAGATTTCTGAAAGTGTTAATGATAACCTTCGAGCTTACATCTGAAAATTTAAAGGTTGTGTCGCATTTTGCAGTACATTGTTTGAGCAGCGATTCTGCTAACATAGGAGACGATGTCAACGATCTAGTGGTTAATATAGGTATATTAGTGAAATAATTTTCAAATTCTGTTGCAACGTCTTTGTCCGCACATACATTTTTATCACCAATTTTTAAATTAAAGTCCTTCTTCCGTACAGCATTCCTACCGGTTTCACAACGGTTAAACTACGTTAAAACCACGTCGAGAGTAGCAAATACTCGACTTAATCGACGAGAGTCAAATTCATTTAATTTAAAGTAAATCCATCAAATTTGATTCCAATCGTTAGTGTAACTTTCAAGAGTACCATATTGTTCAAATTCAAGCTGCGATTGGATTTGGATCGGATTGGAATCGAGATTCAAGAGTAGTCACACTGATCAGAGTGTTATAATAGGTCAATCCCCAATTGTAGAGAGTGCTCGAGCCCAGCAGTCAGAGCCTACATGAGTTGATAGGATGATGACCCTAATACACTCATTAATTTGGAATTATTCCTTCTGCCTTGTGTCAATACCTCGCCATCAAAAGGGCACTTTATTTTAAAATTAAGTATGAATCAGTCTTTACTGTGGTGTAGTTGTTCTTCAATTGCTAATGTGTGCTGCATTCACATCAGATGTGCATGTCAAACATATGAAAAGTGTATCAATAACATAAACAGGGTCGCAGAGAATTTTGCTCATAATTGCTACAGAGCAGTAGCAGATGACAATTTTTTGTTCCAGCCATGCAGAATAATGCGGTTTTCCGGGCATTCCATGATATGTAGTATCAATAGAATTGGGAATTTTCTCATCTATAACTTACTATTGGAGAAAGGGCCCTATACGAACGCTACTGGTCATCAACTACACTTCGCAGGGTTTGGTGTTTCATCTCGCGTTCATCTCTAGCAGAGATTATCTCTCCTTACAGCCCTTATTATGTTATCTCAACACATGCAAGTGTAATATCGGTGAATAATTTTCATACTGTATCACCGCACAGATTCTTTAGATATACTTTTGCATTACCTTGACAAGGAAATGTCTATCCTTTGCAGTTAAACGATAAGATGTACGTAATAAATAAGGTGCCAAAAAACTTGCTAGTAAGGAGTATATTAAATAAACATCATTACTATAAAAATTTCAAACTTTCAATATTTTTAACCTAACCTACTATGAAAACATCTGAATACAATTTTGTTGGAAGCAGTGCACAAATGGCATCTCACCTAGTCTTTGCAGACATTCAGAAGTTACAGTTCGTGCATGCCAATACAATAAATTTCAGGCACATGACTACTGCAGTGTTTGGGTCAGGAGATCAGCCTTTTCAACAATATAAGGCCCCAACTGCGAGTGCATTTGAAGTGCTATGAGATTGTACTGACAGTAGATGTTTTGAGTAGCCTTGCTGTGTGACAGGGAAAGGCACGGCACAAAGAAAAGCTATTCAATACCGTCAGAACACTTTTCTCTAAAAATGACACCAAAAATTTAAAATCTTGGCCAATGCTATTAAGTTTTTTAGGATCCGCAACAAATTTCATTAGGAAAGAAAGAAGTTGTGAAAATTCCACATCTCTCTTGTAGCATGAAATAAAATTGAGAAATAAACCAATAAATAAGAGGATATATAAGTTCGATAAGCGCAGCACCATGGATACAACAGAACTTTAGGGGTTTGTATGCAAACCTTAAGATTGACTGAAATAATAGGCATGGTAGAAATGAAGATTATGCTCCCTGCCATCGGGGCAGTTATTCGATATATTATACGTACTTGTATGTATACATATATTGTGGCTACTGGCAGCACTGCTTGCGAACGTTGTCCGAGTGCGATGGCCGCACGTCAGTTGGTTCGGCGTCCGGCCGGATAACGTCACCCTCAGGCGGGTCGCGCATCTGCTTCTGCGATACGATCCTGTATATTTCTAAACAAAAAAAAAAATACTTTAATTAATAAGTCTTTCGTGGTATGCATTCTATTAAGCAAGCTACTCGAGTTGATAATGAATTGAACGACGCAGCATAAGAGAAGATTTTCATCTAAATAAACTGATGATGTTTTAAAAGTCAGGCGGGGGGCCTTTGAATGCAAATTGCACAGGACAGGACTGTTCTGAGTGGCATAGGAAGATCCAAGTCCAACAGTGGACGTCTACGAGTTGATGGATGGAAACTGACGTAAATGCAGACAGGGTGCACTGCCGGAGCGACAGCAGGCGAATCTCATAAACCACATTACGCCTACTTAATATTTTCGAACTTTTTTGTATTTTTTTAGAATTCAGACCTTGTGTGAGTTTGGGTAAAGAATACAATGCATCGTCACCCCTTACGCCCCATGGTAGACGTAAAAACCAACTAAGGGGCTAATAGGGGGAGTACTTGTTGCGCACCTGCAAAACTCGTAACACCAGCTGGGATCGCCAACCCGCCCACCATGCCTAGCAATTATATCATTTTCATTTCGTAGGCAGATGTAGTTTCATCAGTGGATGTTCGATAGCCTGATGATAGAGAGATGGTATGGATGAAGATAATTTTAACGACATCGCTCAAGAACACATTTGTACCGAACGCCTTTTGTACTGTAAGGCTTGGAATGTTACTGGAGGGAAGGTGGTTCATTATCATCACAGCTTACATACGTCCCACTGTAGGTCTCGAGCCTCCTCCACAATGGGAGGGAAATTGACCTACTATACTAAGCTGGTCGACATATTTTGGTATAAGGTTTTATTTCGACTTTTCCTTCTCTTGCATAGACGTTACATCTATGCAAGAAAAGGAAAATTAAATCCCTCAGTCGTTTTTTCGACATCCACGGACAAGAAAGGGATAGTGAATTATATTCTTACTCCGTCCCCATACAGAGAAGGTGGTTATTTCCAGGCTTTTATAGTGCATAATTTTACATGGCACGATGGGGTCTCACAGTAGATATGTAGATTTCCCTACCATTATGAAAGGACTTACCAGTTAGAATATTCTGGAATGCGGGCTCGACGTTAGTGGAATCAAGGGCGGACGTTTCAATAAAACTAAGACCGTTCTTCTCCGCGAATGCCTTCGCTTCTTCTGTCGGGATGGATCTGTGGATATGCATAAGTAAATATTTTAATTTCTCTTTTCTACAACACCGCACAAAGAAAATAATCCTTGTTTTGCCATAGACATTACTAACACATAGTTAATGGATACAAATTACAACCAAACTTAGTACAAGAATTTGTGTATTAGCACAAAGCACTGTGCTGCTCGGGAGTCAACCCTCGACATTAACACGGTAGTTATTTTAATCACGCTATCTGTGCAGTCAATTTATTTCATTTCTGCTTCATCGCAGCCCGCATGCCTCCCACTGTTGAGCACAGGCCTCCTCCACATTGGGAGGGAATTTGACCTACTATATACCATGCTGGTCCGTAATGTTGGTATAAGGGATATTTCTGCTTTAAATCTTTTTATTAAGTATATACTTTATTTTTATGGGTTTGCTGCATTTTTTTCTAGGTCGCTGCCTAACGTAAAGAAAGTGCGAATGTGTGCAAAGAGGTTTGGCGATACAAAAGGCACCACACACAAACACCCTCGGAAAGTTGGGCTGTCTCGCTAGTCTCTCTCGCTCTCCAAATGAAATGCAGTGACAAATTGCTACTACTCAGGCGTCGATTTTCTGCGAGACTGTAATATTACCCCGGACGGACCGGCCCGCAGCTATAGACATACTATTGTCAACAGTGTGCTTCTACTGAATGTGGAGTCAGTGCCCTTTCAGCCTATTAATGTAGGGATTAGGATACAATTATATTGCAAGAATATTCAGCAACGCCTTCAAACTATAAACTCAGTGAAACCTCAAATCGTGAATCTTATCGCTCCAATTCTGACGGCATAAATCATCATCAATTTGACTTCCAAAGTATTGATTGATTGACCTTAGTGTTTAATTGTTCCATTATCGTATCTGACCTCATCGTGTACCTACCCAATACGCATAATAATTCACGCGTCGAGGATCGATATATCATATTATCATCCTAAATAGGCCTATTTATCCTATACTCGTTCCAACCATTTATTTTACTTTTGACACATGCTTTAGGACATAACTGTTTCATTATACGCAATTATTAACTTTGAAACAAGTGAACAGAGAAATATATAAACTGCCCAATAATATTTATATATCTTAATTATTACCCACTAAATACATTAATATGCCGTAAATAGCTCTATTCATAAAATTTAAGTGATAATTCATTTCCGTTATAAAAAAAGTTACGTTCTATCGCATCTAGTGACAGGATCAAAAGTATTCGGTGCAAACTAATGAATCGCAAATAATCGATTACACTTATTTGCAGTTAAGTCAGCTGACAACTGAGTTTTGAATTGTTGTAATAGACAACATGTTAAAATTGTATCAGGGAGATATAAAAATCTTCTCATCATACCTATAACATGAAATAAAACAACCAAAATATTTTAATATTATTTTATTATAACGAATCGTCGGATTCTTCATACGAACTCGAATCGTCGCTTGAATCATCTGCAGTGTTTATTATTAACTCTTGTGTAGGTATGTTGTCAAATTCAATTTCCCGATCCCAATCAGAGAATATTATATTTTTTGTCTTGTTGACGACACTCGCCCAGTTTTCAGGCGTCACACTAGCACATGCGTTTTTTAAAAGTTCAAGCATTTTATTTGCTGTGAAAGGAGGAGTTGTATTGTTTCTTGCGGCGTGTCCTTTGACTTGTGCCCAGATCATTTCAATTGGATTATATTGACAGTGGTACGGAGGAATTCTGATTACAACATGCCCATATTCTGCTGCCATTTCGTCGATGACATATCGTTTTGGCTGCTTTTTACTTTTTAATATTTTAAGTAATTCTACTTTTAGTAGGAATTCGTCCACATCTTCCCCATTATCACGAAGCCAGTTTATAATCTCGTGTTTTTTGTTGGCCTGTGTTGGCATTTTATTAATTTGGCGAGAGTGATAAGGTGCATTATCAATAAATATTGTTGATGGCTCTTCAAGTGATGTAAGCATTTCTCTGAACCACTTTTCATACACGTCCGCATTCATCTCCTCATTATAGTCTCCTGTTTTTTTTTTATTTGAATGCTAACAGAGCGTCTGGTACAAATCCCTTTGTAGTTCCCGCATGGCAAATGATGAGGCGTTCACCTTTCCCCATTGGCACTGCAGAAGTAGAAGCAGCAGTATCGTCAGTCCAACCTTTTGATATGGAATGATTGGCATTGAGCCAAGTTTCATCTGTGAAAACGACATTCGACCAGTCTTCTATTTTCTTCGCTTGTCTTAAAAATTCACAGCGAGACAAGGCTATATCACGACGTTCCATTAAAATTTTTCTTTTGTCGGATTTCTTATACAAGAACCCGATTTGGTGCAGCACCTTTGACAAAGAAGATTTTTGACCACGAAACAAGCCACAATTCCGTAGAGACGCTACTAATTTTTTCAAAGTAGGAATCTCTTTGCTTGTGTAATAATTGTATATATGACGACGAATAGCATCAGTATCAAAACTGTCAATTGCTGTCACTTTACGGGGCTGACGTTTTTTCTTAGGCGTAGATAGCTTGTTCTGTTCAATACCACTACTACCATAGGCTTCTTTAGTGATTTTCGCCACCGTTGGAGCACTAATACCTAATGCTGCTGCAACACGGTCTCTAACTTGGGTTACTGATATAAGGAATCCGCCATTGCGGCTTTCCTTTTCAAAAAATTCACGAAGCCGCAGCACTAACTCTCTGGATTGTCCTTTAAGCTCCATACCTTTCGGCATTTTGCAAGTAAAATCTTACTGGGAGGAACGATACGCTCAACTCAATCAAAGTAAGAACAATGAAATCAATACGGTGGAATATAAATACTCAACACAGCGTATGAAAAATATGAAAGAGCACTCAGCGAACAGAAATGTGACTAGCACGGGAGTCTTGTTGCGAGTGACAGACAACAAAATGGCGTCGCCGGCGCGCCGTTCAGTGTTGCCAATTCGGCTTAAAAAAAAGGGGTAGGCTGGATGAGAAAATTAGTGATTTACTACCGCAGACGAGGGCGCCATTGTCTCTAAGTAAAGTTTGGAGCAGCGGACCCCGCTTAATGGAAAAATGCTTCATAAAGTAGTTATTTTTTATTTTGCAAAGTACAAAGTAAAATATTTTGGGAGGACTGAATTAGTGGGTATGCAAAAATTAATGTGCCCAAATAACAAATATATTTACAGAAGTAAAGTTTTTAAATAATATGAAATATGTATTTAAGCAAAAATAAAATATCCGTGTTAAATCGATTAAAAGTTCTTCCTGACTAAAATCGATTATTACAAAACATAGTATCCGTAATACATTGGTACAACACTAATTGATCAGAATTCGACCTGCCAAAAGTAAAATAAATGGTTGGAACGAGTATACGTGTTATTTCACGAAAATATATATGTTAAATTCATATTTTAGGTCCAGGTAAGATTGCCTGGAATGAGCGTAAATCAAGGTTGCTCAAGTTTTTTAACAGTCGCAGTACGATAATTGGCAGCAGCGCTTTACTGGGAAACTTCATCATCATCATTTCAGCTCACATATGTCCCACGGGTGAGCTTGAGCCTCAACCTCAATAGATGAGAAATTGACCTAATGTACCACGCTGGTGAAGTGTTGTTATAGGGTTTTATTTAGTTTTCCTTTACTTGCACAGGTATAATACCTACATATCCCTTAGTTGTGTTTTACGACACCCACAGACAAAACTGGTGAATTGTGTTCTTACTTCGTCACCACACGGCAGTAAACCATCCAGTGAATTATCGGGCTATGTCGCGTTATATGGAGAAAGCCTCTTTTTAAAATAATTAACCTGATAAAGTCCATATTAAATTACGCTACGTACCTAAGATGCCTAAGATCGCTCTTGTTACCGACCAACATGATGAGTATATTCTGGTCGGCATGGTCGCGCAACTCGCGCAACCATCTCTCAACGTTCTCATACGACAAGTGCTTGGCTATGTCGTACACGAGAAGCGCACCCACAGCGCCGCGGTAGTATGCCGACGTGATTGCACGGTATCGCTCCTGGCCCGCCGTGTCCCATATCTGAGCTTTTATGGTTTTGCCATCAACCTGGTGAAGAAAACATACATGTTCACTAATCATAAATGGGAATATAAAACAGGTCTTATTCTTGTAGTCAGTTCAATAGAGACATTAGTATATCCCTTTATCAAAGGATCATATTTATAAAACCACGTAGACGGACCGCGAATGAGTCCGTCACATGCAGAGCGGCCGACCGCGTGAGGGCGAGGCCTCGGCAACACTTGTTTTTGGAGCGTTGACAAGGAAGGTACCCGAAAAGTTAACCCGCTGGGCCCGCCACTGATGTTAAGCGGTACCAGTAGTGGCTCCAATGGTGATGGGGAGGGAACACCGTGGGTTAAGGCGCCACACGCCGCCCTTCCGTCGCTCCAAGAATTTGGTGTAGCGTGTTCAGACCACAGATTATATATAGACCGTAAAAAAAAAACAAAAGAAAATATTTATAAAAATCTATTGGCCGAAGTTACGCTCTGACTAAAATGATTGGATTCCCAAGTGGTGTGGGTGCCAGTCCCACGTGCGGCAATCCTTTTTCGTTCATAAACAAGTTTTTATTCCCCTTAACGCAGATTCCTTGAAATCAGTTTGGGTATAGGCGTAGCGGTAAATACGGCGGATTTTGATATTCCGAACTACCCCTCCAACATCCCTTCCCTTCAGACTTTACCCTCGATAAAAGAGTATGTTTTCTTTTTTCAAACCGTTCTCATATAGAATCTGTATACAACGGAATAAAATAAATCTGCATGGATGGATACCTTTGTGGCTGTGCAACGAGTTCCTGTACCAAGTATCATGGTTCCCGCGCAGTAAAATTAATTATGCGTGCCATAATAAATGAAATACTTCTTCTTATGATCAAAGTCAATAGAAATCACTTGGCGGCCACAAATTATACAGACTTAATAAATATTTAACTTTGTCCTGCGTCGAAGGTCTTTTGTTAGATTAACAACATCTGTACAACTAGAATGTGCGAGATTGTACTAGAAACATAACATTTTATCCAGCGCTGGTTCAGTGCTATTACCACGTGTATAATCTACTACTCCCTTCCCCTCCTACCCCTTTTACAAGACGACGATAATATGCACATAACATCTTTGCAAGAGAAGGAATACTCCAAATAAAACCCTATATCAACCCATCTGGCCAGCGTGGTATAGTAGTGCAATTTCCTTCCAATTGGGAAGGAGGGCCGAGCCCAACAGTGGGACTGATGTGGGCTAAGATGACGATAAAGATCCCAATGCAATACAATAATTAATGCCTTATTAATGTTGATAAAGAAAAAGTAAATCATAAGTTCCGTGTGCCGGCGGAGTAAGAATAAAATTCAGCATCTCCTTTCTTGTCCGTGTGTGTCGTAAATACGACTTAGGAATTCTAGTATGCAGATAAAATCTATGCAAAACAGGGAGAGCTCGAAATAAAACCCTACGCCAACATATCAGCAGCCAAGTATAGGTCAATTTCCATCCTATTGTGGGGGAGGCTCGATCTCAGCAGTGGGACGTATATGGTTTGCGTTCAAATCATAAGTAATATTGGGTACGTTACTGTCGTGTTAATAGATACAATATTATTCATAAACACGTAACATAAATACAATACGGAAATACCGTCGAACTAGAATTTCATATATGTAAGCGTTTTACCGTTATGCGGACGTTGTCCTGTCATCAATGTACAATCGTCTTGAACGCTTTCAATATTATAGACATCTCGATTCATATGCGTCCTACTTCTGAGCTAGAGCCTCTTACAGTTAAATGCCAAATCGACCTACTATACCACGCTGATCAGACAGGTTAGTTCATACTAGCCTTTTTTCTTCTCTTGCATATTTACTATCTACAATATCCCTTAGTAGTCTTTTACAAGCAAAAAAGGAAGTAATGAGTCGTATTCTTTACTCCATCATGATAACGGTAAACACCACATTCTACTTTGCCTTAATTTTGACCAACCGTTTTGAGAATAATGATTTTTCCTTCCCTTGAGGAAAACGTTTTAAAAAATATTACAAATTCTCAACACTACTGCACTAATTTTTCAAGGTTACTGCTCCCAGCCCTTATTTTTTGGGTTGGGTTACGGTCGGCGCACTCCTCGCTCCCCTCGTCTTGGGCGACAGAGGGGCATAAGCACGCACAACCATAACCCACCCATGACACGTAGACTTCGTCGTTGGACCGACCACCGGAGCAGGGAGACTTGTCGGCAGTGGTCGGCCCGTGGAGGGACGTTGGTCTTTACTCGCGCGGTCGGCCTCTCGGCGTGTGACGGACTAATTCCCCGATACAGTCACCTGCGGCCTCGGCGAGGGCGGCATCAGGCGCAGGTATTCGCGCCTGCGCCGCGCCACTGTTCCCAGCCCTACCTTGATGACCATGATAGCGCGAGTGTCAATGGGTAATATAAATTTGACAAAAAATATAAATAGCTGATTATATCATATGCACTATAAGGGGACTTTTTCAGGGGAGATTTTTTTCAAGTCCCAAGAGTGGGCTTTCATCATAATTATGTACTGTTTTTTTTTCTCACAGCTGGATTTTTTTTTGTTGAAAACCGTTTTTAATTAGCCTTTGTTTGTAAGTTGCGTCTAACATAAAAATAATTTTACAAGTCATATTAGAAGTCTCAGCAAGTAGTAAGAGTATCGTAGAGTATCAGAAATAAGTTTATAATTGGCCTGCTATAAACTGCATTTCAAGTCAATTAATTGACTATATGAAAAAAGATTATCGTGAACAAACTCTTCAATTAATTTTATAAGAATAATATAATTGTATGTATGGTGACAGAGTAAGAATACAATTCACCATCCTCTTGCCCGTGGGGGTCGTTAAAAATGACGAAGGGATATAATATGCATATAATATTTAAGCAAGAGAAGGATGACTCGAAATAAAACCCTATACCAACATATTGTGGTGGTATAGTAGTCAGTTTACTTCCTATTGTGAAGGAGGCTTAAGCCCAATAGTGGGGTATATATGAGCTGAAATTATGAAGATGATGACAAATAAAAATTAATCATCATCGCCTCATTTTAAATATGAAAGCCCCACTGCTGGGTACGAGTCTCTTCCCCAATTGGAGAGAAATTGACCTATAACACGATGCTAGTCAACAGGTAGGCCATAGAGTTTTATTTCGAGTTGGCCGTCACTTGTAGTGATGTTATCTGCTTTCGTATTTTATGATCACCCACGGGAAAGGACGGGATGATGATACAATGTATTAATACTCCGTCATCACACGTATTAATATAGACATTGGCAATTCCCTATATTTATCAAATCAAATCATTTACTCTGCATAGGCCCCTTAAGGGCACTTACATATTGTCAAATTACACGTTTGAATACAGTACAACAATCTACCACCGGATCGGAACGCGGCCACAAACTGAGAAGATCCGGCAAGAAACTCAGCGGGCAGTAATTTTTTTCTTAATCTTTTAAATATACATAATATTATGCTTCGTACAACATATGTGGTATTAGCTCCAGTGTGATGCCCTTCGAAATTGTATATATGTATAAATTTTCAAGATTTAGTACAAGACAAAAAAATAATTAAAGCATAAAGAAAGGAAGAAAATATGGCTGGACCAGATCCCACAAGCAGCACCCGATCACGAGTTAACTACTAGAGCAGCCATCACTCTCCTCAACCATATTAGAGGGAAGGGAGCGACCCGCCCCACATAGCTACCGCAAGCAGAACCTTATTCAGTGAGCATGACCAAACCATAAATAAAAATACAAAACGAACTACAACTACTACTATATAAAAAAAAAACTAGTACTATAAAATAAACTATGAACTATAGCAGGTATGCAAAGAGATCAAAACCAAAATTCGACAGGCAAAACACGCTACGCTGTACAATCACAAGAGTAAGAGAAAGAAAAGAAAAATAAAATAAGTTATAAATATTACAAGTTAGGAATACCTTAAAGCTATAACCTTAAAACAATTACAATAACATGAATTGCTGAATGAGGAGCTGCTCATAACCACTCTGTATTATCATCTAAATAATCCCAAATTTTGTAATAGCCTTTGCTACAAAGTCTACTCTTAATAGCTTTTTTAAACATGTTAATTGGCATGCCTCGGACATTTTTAGGTAGTTTATTGTAAAAACGTATACATTGCCCCATGAAAGACCTACTAATTCTTTGTAGACGAGTAGTATGAATTACTAGATTATCCTTATTCCTAGTGTTTACATGATGAATGTTACTGTACTTTTCAAATTTTTCAAAATTCTGTTTTACATACATAAGATTTTCGAATATGAATTGTGATACAACAGTTAGAATATTTATCTCTCTGAACTTTTCCCGAGGTGAAGCTCTTGGGCCTAGACTATAAATAGCGCGGACAGCCCGTTTTTGGAGAACAAAGATGGTATTCAAATCCGCGGAGAATCCCCAAAGTAGTATGCCATATGACATAAGGCTGTGAAAATAAGAGAAATAAACTATTCTAGCCGTTTCGATGTCAGTTAACATTCGAATTTTCTTTACAGCATAAGCCGCTGAGCTAAGTCTATTTGACAATTTTTCAATGTGAGGCCCCACTGGAGTTTCGCATCTATGGTGATACCTAAAAAAACCGTGGACTCCACTAGGTCTAGGGCCACACCATTCATTTGAACATTGCTTTCCACTTGTCTCACATTAGGTGTGGTAAATTTAATACATTTTGTTTTCTTCTCATTAAGAACAAAATTGTTTATATTGAACCAATGAACAACGTTAGACAGTGCGTTGTTCACATCGTCATAACTAAGCATTCGTCTTTTGATTTTAAATAAGAAAGAGGTATCATCCGCAAACAACACAATGTCTTGATTGTCCCCTATATAATAGGGTAAGTCATTAATATAAACAAGGAACAGAAATGGCCCCAAAATGGATCCTTGCGGCACGCCCATTTCTATAACAGAGCCAGATGATTGCACACCATTTACATCAACCCTCTGAATTCTGTTATACAAATAAAACGTTAACAGTTCAAGAGCTTTATTCTTGATCCCATAGTGATGTAATTTCTTGATGAGGGTTTCGTGGTGTATACAATCAAACGCCTTGGATAAATCGCAAAATATACCCAAAGCATCGTGCGATTTCTCCCAGGCTTCAAAGATATTTTTTAATAATTCTACACCCGCATCAGTAGTAGAGCGATTCTTGGTAAAGCCCAAACTGATTTTTGTGAAAAATGCCATGCTTATTAAAATGGCTCAGCATTTGGTTAAGAATAATTTTTCAAAAACTTTACTGAGTGTAGGTAGTATGGAAATAGGCCGAAAGTTATTAATATCTGACATACTACCCGCTTTGAACAAAGGAATCACTCTACTAATTTTCATGAGTTCAGGAAATACACCTCGAGCAGCACAACCATTAAACACAGATGCCAAATGGGGAGCAATAATATCAATTATGGAGTTAATTGACTTAACAGACAAGCCCCACGAATCAGCAGTCTTTTTAATATTAAGATTTCTGAAAGTGCTAATGATAACCTTCGAGCTTACATCTGAAAATTTAAAGGTTGTGTCGCATTTTGCAGTACATTGTTTGAGCAGCGATTCTGCTAACATAGGAGACGATGTCAACGATCTAGTGGTTAATATAGGTATATTAGTGAAATAATTTTCAAATTCTGTTGCAACGTCATTGTCCGCACATACATTTTTATCACCAATTTTTAAGTTAAAGTCCTTCTTCCGTACAGCATTCTTACCGGTTTCACTATTTATCACTTTCCAAGTCATCTTAATTACATTACTAGCATGTTTGATTTTATTCTTGAGATAAATAGATTTGGCACATGAACAGGCACGTTTGAATATTTTGGAATAATTTTTTACATTTTCCAAAAATACTGGATCATGGTTATAAGATTTTTCATGATAAAGATCATGTAACCTTTGTCTACTCTTATAGATACCACAAGTAGCCCATTCACTAAAACCAGCAGGTACTCCTGACAATAGTTTTGGGTTTAAATATTTTATGAAACTCATCATCAATTATGTGGAATAGGGACGTATATAATTCATTGGGGTTTTCATGAAAAGGTAATTGTGGCACTTTCAAACTCATATTGTATTTAAAATGCTCTAAGCGGCTTACATTGACAGGAACAAAGGTAATACGTTCATGTTGAACCCTATTAGTTCTAGGAAGTACAACAAGTTGTCCACAATGATCTGATTCTAATTTATTTAAAATAGATTTACTAATAGGTTTAACATTTAGGAAAATATTATCTATACAAGTTGCACTTCCAGCAGTTATCCTAGTAGGTTCCAAGAAAGCATTATACAAATTATAAGATTTCATTAAATTCATAAATTTACTTGTTATACTACTATTTTCTAATAAATTTATGTTAAAAGCCCCACATATAGCTATTGTTTTATTTGAGGTGGAGATTTTAAATAGAACATCCTCCATGCCTCTCTCAAAATCTTCATATGGAGAACATGGGGGTCTGTATACGCACACAACTATGAGCTGCTCAGACTCAATACAGACAATTTCAATAACACGTTCAACAGAATGTCTCACAATATCCTTTCTTTCTCTATATTTGATCATATTGTTTAAGATTATCAATGAGCCACCTCGTTTTATATTCATTCTGTTGAACAAGCTAGCAACCTGGTGATTAGGAAAATTGAACATTAATTGGTTAGTTTTAAGCCAGTGTTCAGTAATGCAGAGAAAATCCATCTGGCAACCGTTCAAAAATAATTCAATCTCCAAATCTTTACCTAACATGCCCTGAATATTTTGGTGTACCAGGTTGATTACATTAAGCTTATTACTAAGATTGTTTTTAAAGCAAGAGGAAGTCTCTATTGTCTTATTACA
Organism: Lymantria dispar; assembly: GCA_032191425.1. Classification (NCBI taxonomy): domain Eukaryota; kingdom Metazoa; phylum Arthropoda; class Insecta; order Lepidoptera; family Erebidae; genus Lymantria; species Lymantria dispar. Next base: position 3,335,204 of record CM063449.1, read on the forward strand.
TAATTTAAATGAATGTCATTATTTCCATCATTGGAAATGTTACAATTTAAATTATTTATGTCAACATTAGATTGCTCAATAAAAGCAATGTTTTTAGCCAAATTCTTGGCTGATGTAAAAATAAAATAAGATAGCGAATTTGCTATAGATTTCTTAAGATGATTAGAAAGATAACAATTATCTTTTGTCAAAAAATATTTCATATTAACATAACTGTTAACGTCAATAACATGCATTTTATTTTCTAAAATATAATTTGTTTTAGTTTTGATGTCATGTAAAGCTAGATTTAATCTATAGATGGATTCATTTTCCATCTGTGTCAAGCATGTCCTGTAAGGAAATGTGAACATAACAATTTTGTCTACATTTCAACAAAGTCTATTATTGTATTGTAATAATTGCTTCTTGCTCACATTTTCTTTATTACCTACAAAGATTAACAATGTACTACCAGGACTAAAATTATAATTAAATATTCTTTGCATAATGTTATGATAAGACAACCCCGGCCAACAGTTATTGACAATTGAATGTCCCTTATCTGACAAAAGAATGCCCATACTTTTGCCAATTTCATCGCTGAACATGACAATTGTATTTTTACCTCTCACATTTAGTAATTTAGCATTAGGTAGGGGGTGTAATTGGATCAGCGGCTGTCGGCAGGGAACTGTCAGTAGAAGACATAGTTGGCAAGCTAACAATAGATGGTTTGGTTCTCGAGACATATAAATTAGAGAACTGTTCTAAGCTCAAATGATTATTAATAGGTTCTTTATTGCATTTATCTAATACTAATTTATTCATTGATGACATATACTCCCTAACCAGTTTTTCTGAATTAGAATATTTAGTGGTCATAACTTCCAATTTTTCTTGGAGACAATTGATATATGTTTGGAAGTCATGAACATCAGTTTTATGATTTTTGGTTTTGTTTTCTAACTCATTTACATAAAAATTAAGCTTGTCAATCAACTGTAGCCGTTCCTTATTTAATTTGACATTTTTCATGTAAAATCTGTGCTTGTTAACAAGTTTTTGGGTTTTTTTAATATATCTATTTATTCTAACAATTTTTTTAAACTTTTTAAGTTTTTTAAGTGTATAGTTCCTGCTGCACCCAACAAGAACCTCATTGTCAGATGGTAATAATTCATCAATTGTGTCAAGTGAGATAGAGGAAAGCTCAGATGCAACAGAAACCAAGTTCGGGGCACTACTAACCAGCTCATCATACAGACTTACATTTAGTGAGGCCGTCATGTTAAATTTAGTGTTTTCTAATTCAGATATCTTATTGTGAGCTTCTTGTAGTTGGTGTTCCAGAGTATTTGTGCGCTTAAGAGTGTTTATATACTCTAGACTACATTCTTGAAACCCGTCCACAATAATTTGGAGACTATCCCGAGCTTGTACGGCCTCACTAAGCTCTGCATGAAGCTGAGCCATTTCAAGCTTTAACTTTTTATTTATATCTAGTAAACCTAACAGTTCCCTTTCGCTGTCATCTCTCTCCCTGCTTAATTCGCTACATAATTCCTTTGCTGCCTTCAATTCACTCAAAGCCAAATGAAGTTTAGACTCCTCCTGGCGAGCGAAGGCCTTGCGGGTCAGCATTATGTAATATAATATATATATATCCTTAGAAGCAAATGAGCAATGCAGCAAAGGCAGAAAGTTTTGGTTGACCGTCAATTTTCTTTTTAGTTTTTATATATCGTATCAAGCTACTTTGAAATTACTTAAAGAAATTATGAATAAATGTTAAAACAATAAGAGGAGGTACCTTAGTGCGAGACAACAACGACAACAGCAGTGATATTTCAAATTCAAAACACCGGTTAAACAGCACTGTCACATACACAAACGCACTACTAAAAATACAGTTTTGACAACGAATTGGTGTTTGAAAAAGAATTATACATTGAGCTACACCCCTAAGTGAGCGAGAAATTGGCAAATAAATAATGAAGACTATTAAAATTAACAATAAAATCAAATTAAAATATAGGAGCAAAAACAGACACAGCTGTCATCTTGGGGTTGCCAACGCAAAAAAAAAAGTTAGTATATTCGAAAAGATAGTTATATTCGTGAATGTAAACAATGTCAGTTATGTATTATATAAACAGATATTTATAGCATTTTGTATTTATCCTCGTGTTCAATTTTGTAATTTAAAATAGTTGAGATAATGCTTTCCATGTGCTGATAGAATAACGATACAATCAATGCACCACCATCTATTTTGCCCATGAGTGTCATAAAGACGATTAAGGGATATAATATCTACGCAAAAGAAGAACGAAATAAAACTCTACATCAACCCCACAGGGTTGACCTTACGGGTCAGAACCCGCAAGGTCAATTTCCCTCCTATTGGGTTGAAAACTGGAGCCCCACAGTGGAACGTACTTGAGCTGAGATAATGGTGAAATAATGCGTTTTATGGTATCGTAAATAAAAAAATCAAAAATCGTTACAATACGTAATAGTAAATACGTAAATAGTTACAATAAGTGTTAAACTTATTGTAACTATTTACGATTTTTGATTTTTTTATTATTTATATTTTTTTATTATTATATTTTTATTTTTTATTCTTCCGTGTGGTGACGGAGTAAGAATACAATTCACCACCCCCTATCTTACCCGTGGGTGATCGTACGAGACGACTAAGGGATATAAAACACATATAACATCTATGCGAGAGAAGGAAAACTCGAAATAAAACCCTATACCAACACGTCTGACCAGCGTGGTATAGTAGGTCAATTACCCTTCCATTATAGAGGAGGCCCGAGCCCAACAGTGGGACGTATATGGGCTGAGATGATGATGAGATGATGATATTTTTATTTATATCTTAATTGTTCAATTAGTTCTCAGTAATCTAGAACAAACGAATAGTGGTTCCCACGTACCAGTGTATATATAGGATACCATCCAACTCTAACGCATACAACGTTTAGACTACCTAAGGCCTCATTTACGGAGACGCGGGGCGTCGCGTGTGGCGTGGCGTCTCGCGGCGCGTCGGACGTTTTAATTGTTTACGTAGCGGCGGCGCGTGAAGCGGCACGTATCATCGCACGCGTAAACACAAACTTATAGCAATATGCGATGTTGTTTATAGAGACGCGAGGCGGGAAGAGTGGCGATGCCCGCCGCTGCGCCCGCGTCGTATTCTCAAGCGTGTAGCCGAGCACGCGGCGGCGCACGCGGGGTTCTCAGCAGTGAGACCATTTGTGGCAGATTTCAGCCATTTGGGCAGATTTTGCACCAAAATTTTAGTTGTGGCAGATTAAGCTAACGACTTGAAAAAAAGTGGCAGAATTTGGCAGATTTCTCGAAAATCATTATTATTTTTGATACGTATACATCCGCATATATTATTATTTCAATTTAGAATACTTATATTTTTGTATGTCTTATACATGAATATTTTTTTTGCATTTAAATGATAGACAATGGGCAGGCCACTATTAACAAGCTTAGATATGACTTTATTGTGTTTAACTAAAATCATGTTACAATTAAATTAATTTCTTTAATTGGCTATTTGTTATGAAGTCATTATTCTTAGAATTGGATGCGGTGTTGTATTTTGTTTACTATGTAATCAAAAGTTGTACTAGACATCCGTGTATAACCATGAAATACATCATAACCTCTTTCTATTATTGACTTATAAAGAGTTGCATATTCCCCAAACTTCTTATGTTCTGCTGCTGTAAACACTGGGCCACTCCTTATAATAAATAATTCACTTTTTAATATACAATTTTCTTCTAAAAAAAAGTCAATCATATCATACTCCATTGCGACGGTGACTACGTCTGTGTTGCACGATTACCAAATGAGACTGGCAGAAGGTTCCGCCACAGGCATCGCTTCATCGAGAATCGCCGCTGCGTGCGCCGCCGCGATAAACGCCGCGTGAGACGTGACGGTGCCATCCGCGGGCTCGGTCGTAAAAAACGCTCCATTTCAAGCAAACGCGTGTAAAATCGCTTCTCCGTAAACACACTCATCCAACGCGGTACATTTGATTTTAGTGCGGGCCGCGCAGCCCATCGCGACGCGCAACGCGCCGCGTCTCCGTAAATGAGGCCTAACCCTTTTCGACTACAGCACGCTTGTCTGACGTGTTAAAGTAGGTTTTTTAAATGTAATATTCTTGCTCTTGCAGTGGGGTTAACTGCATATATCCCTTAATAGATTTTCACGACACCCGACGGTTAAAGACAAATTACCTATTTATTTTTTAAGAGTTGCGTACATACGTGCAGTACATTGACCTTGTACACTACGAAACGGTCCTGTGTAAGCTCCATTAGGCTCCAATTTAAATGCTTCATTTTTTGTGCGCGGACTTACCTTCTATGCGTTATTATTCTAAGCACCGTAATTATTTTATTTTTTATTATAACCTTCATTTATTGCTCTTTAAATATTAATAATTACTATTTAAATTAGATCCCATGATTTGAAATTAGCTTAGAATAATAACGTATAGAAGGATAGTGTCGGTACTTAAGCAATCAAAAACGTGAAGTCAAAAATACTACATGCGTGCAAAGAAGGAATGAATACTTATAAGTGATAATAAAACATTTAAATGTTGTAATTAATACAAGCGTACGCGTCTAGCTAACGTATGTGCAAGATTCTCTCTCATATAGACTAAAAATTACTTTCACTTTCTCTAGTAAAATAGTTAAAAGAATTTACAAATTTCTAGAGCGTTAAAAAATATAACAATCTCAAATTGATTGATATCATCATCTCAGCCCATATCCGTCCCACTACTGGGCTCGGGCCTCCTTAACTATAGAACGAGCGAGAACTAAGACTATTTAATGGGCAATGATAAATCCCGCTTAAGAACGAGTCTAAATTCGATAATTTATTTATTATTATTAAAAATGAAAGACAGGAAGGAAAATTCTCGACTCTAGCACGGTTTTACAATATAACGTATACCACAAAACAGAATAGTATACTAGCTAGGGTCAAGGTAAGATAGGTAATAAAGACGCACTAGCGGCCGAACCGACCTAAAGATGTTACGTTCGAAGGCAAAAATAAAGCCCAAGTTCTAAAAGCTGGCTTATTACACAAATGTAAGAGTTTTACTTATTACTATCCCCACATTTATTCTATTCCGTAATTGCATCTTTTGGGGTGTGGGGTGTATTACTGAATCGTGGTAAAATTGTGGCTTTTCTAGCTTTTTCTTTTTAAAAGATAACACCCCGCACTAAGGAAATACTACTTGTGTTCTGGGAACTTTTCCAACATACAACTAACGGACACAAATTACATCCAGACTCAGTATTCAATTTAAAAGTCAATATCAATCATCATATTCATTTTAAAAGTCAAAATTCCACAAAAACTACTGCAAAAGTCGAAATAATATAGTCAATTCGTTCGTCGTTTTCATTTCAACACGAACATGCACTGTTGATTGACATAAATGTAAGCGCTATACTATGATAGTTAAGGTATGGTTGTCGAATTCAACGACAAGACTTGAGATACAATACAGACATGGGTGCCAAGTTTTGTAGATTATCCTAACATTAATTTGCCAAAAATTTATAATATTCTTAAATTTAAAACACAATTTCTTGTTTTTCTTCTACTGTAAAAGTGTTTACTATTACATAAAAATTACTTTTTAAAAATAATCAAATTTATTTCTATAAGGCAAATTAACTTTCTATTGACCCTCAGTATTCGACATGGCCAGTTTCTACCTGCAAATCAAAATATCGAGAAGAAGAAGAAACTTACAATATAAAAACTCTAACTTTTGCATATAACATAAAGAATATAAGTTGATTAGCTAAATAGAAAATAACTGGCTAAACTAATAATATTCGATGTAACATTCGTAGTTAGAATTATCCAAATAACTATTTAAGATTTGTTCATAAAGTAGAAGACTACTAGTTACTGTGGGGCCAAAAATGTCTCTAAATGGTTGGTGTAAAATGTAAATATACATTTGACGCGCCCTTTGCTTGAACTTGGCTTGACGAGCAGCCGCGTGTCTAGATAATTCTAACTACTACTACTGTGCAATCATCGTTATTTCGAGTTTCCTTTCCCTTGCATAGATTGCTTTTCTTTTATAACACCCACTGGCAAGGGAGTGTTAAATTGTACTCATATTCTGTCACCACGCGGAACGAATAGTAAGCCTAAATTACCTAAATGATTAGGTAAAGTGATTACTTTTATCTGACGATTCATTTGTCATCCATAACAATAATGAAAGCGATGACTAATGATGTAGAATTTAATTACTACATTGCATCATTCTAAATATGACCTTGTACATCAATGTGTAACTAAATATACGGATCTAAGAATTTCTAGTAAAGAATTAGGCTCTAAACAAGAGAAGTTCCTAAATCTTTTCATCATCATCATCATTTCAGCCTATCGCCGTCCACTTCTGGACGCAGGCCTCGCTGTGTCACCACAGAGCACGGTCTTATGTTGCCTGCATCCAACGATGCCCAGCAGCTTTCAGCACATCGTGTATTATTTTAGAGGGGACCGAGGCGTTCTATACTGCGTCTTCCGATACCAACAATTCAACGTATTAAGAAAAGTTCTCTGGCAAGGAACCCTATTAATATCTATACCAATAAATAAAATTGGAGTGTCTGTTTGTAATGTCAAAATAATAGACTTTTTTCATGCTCACACGGTTATTTGCACGACACCTATGCCTAAAATAGCAATTAAAAAATTTTTGTCTGTCTGTCTGTTTGTTCCGGGTAATCTTCAAAACGGCTGGACCGATTTCAAAAATTCTTTCACCAATGGAAAGCTATTATATCAGGGCGTAAACTAGGCTATATTTTATCCCGGTATTCACACGGGAACGGGAACTACGCGGGTAAAACGACTATAACCGAAGCGAAGCGAGGGCAGGTTGCTAGTTGGTATATAAATATCAAATCTATACCAATAAATAAAATTGGAGTGTCTGTTTGTAATGTCAAAATAATAGGCTTTTTTCATGCTCACACGGTTATTTGCACGACACCTATGCCTAAAATAGCAATTAAAAATTTTTTGTCTGTCTGTTTGTTCCGGGTAATCTTCAAAACGGCTGGACCGATTTCAAAAATTCTCTCACCAATGGAAAGCTATAATATCAGGGCGTAAACTAGGCTATATTTTATCCCGGTATTCCCACGGGAACGGGAACTACGCGGGTAAAACGACTATAACCTATAACCGATGCGAAGCGAGGGCGGTTTGCTAGTTTAGAATATGATGCTATCAATCTAACCAGCCAATATTTATATAAACTGCAAACATTAAAAATCCCAAAATCCAAGGGCAGTACATAAAAATAAATCCACGTAAAAATGTAGAAAGGCAAATATAAAGAGTAACAGCGCAAGGTTATTTCTAAATAATTCAAAACATCAATATATATCATTGAGAGAAGACTAAGTTAAAGCTCAGCGTAGGTGTCGCATTTCGTATGCATGTATACACGTAATTGAATTTTTCCTCGACTCAATTTATTGGAACATCAAGAATAGCTAAATTACATTATCATACTAAAATCTGGTATAATAAGGACGATTCTAGCAAACGATTACAATTTGAAATGAAATGCTAAGTACGAGTTGGAGTCGTTTGAGTCGGAGGCACACGAAGAGTATATAATCGTGTTTGTTGTATGGGAGACCCCCTTAAATATTCATTTTATTTTGTTTTTAGTATTTGTTGTTATAACGGGCAACAGAAATACAAAATTTGTAAAAAAAATTCAACTGTGTAGCTATCGCGGTTCTTGAGATACAGCCCGGTGACAGACAGACGGACGGACAGACAGCGAAGTCTTGGTAATAGGGTCCCGTTTTTACCCTTTGGATACGGAACCCTAAAAAGTATTACGTTCTCTTCAGCAGAAATTATCAATTAATTGTCATTTAACGATTATACTGGCTCGCGTGAACCACTTAAGCGAGTAATATGATTGCGCCATTACATCATTTTGGAAAAGAGATGATACTCTTACATTGCTGGACCGATATTAGTCAAACATAGCTAATAACTACCGCAAGGAAACAGACTTCGAAATTAAAAAAATAACCGTATCAAAATCAGTCCAACCGTTTGAGAGCTATGATGGCACACACAGATACACAATACACACATTGACAGACAGATAAGACAGACGTCGACGTCAAACTCTTTTTTTCACTCAAACGCGTCGGGGGTCAAAAATAAAAAAAATCAGGTCGTTAAATTCGGTCGACATCCCGCTTTAGGAGAGTAGCTTACGTCCAGCAGTGGACGTCACAAGGCTGAACGATGAAGAGGATTATAGTAATATGTTAGAAAGATCATTATCTTATATCTTTAAACGAGCAATTCTTGTATATATATATATATTGAGGATCTCGGAAACGGCTCCAACGATTTTGTTGAAACTTGGCATACTAGAGGATTCGGGCCCAAAAAATCGATCTAGGTTTAAAATAAATTAAAATAGATATCTAGGTTTTATGTATAGAAAATGTTGTTTTGTCAGTGTTTTTGGCAGACAATATAATGACATTAAAATTTAAAAGAATATGATTTCAAATTTTGCAATCAATGTCATGAGTAGCGATAGCTCAGTGGCGAAGTAGTCAGGTTTCACTTTATTTTTGACATCGGCGACAAACGGCGTCGGATCGAATCTCGGTGTTATTATTATTCTCTTTTTGTAATTTTTTATATAAATTTAATTATTTATTTTTTTAATTTTTTATAAATATATATCTAAATAAATGCTACAAAAATACTCCGAGCGAAGCTCGGTCAACCTGATATTTACCTATATGGATACCAAAGCAAGGTTTCACCTCCTTCCCAATAGCTGATACTAAATTTGGAATTGCATCAAATTTTCGGCAATAGGCTTCATATAAAAAACGAAGATGTGTTTACAAATTTGTCAACCCTTTGGGGATGAAAGCGTATAAAATTATTGTCAACCGTAATAGAATTTTATTTTTAAATCACTACATTCAAACGCTGTGTAATAACCCGAGGCAATTTATTTGTCATTGTTACGTTTCGGTAAACGGAAGTAGCAATAAAATGGAAGTTATTGACATCAATAATGTTGTATATTCAAATGGGTGGGCGAATATACTATCTGACTCAACAGACTGTACTGTACGAATTCATTTCAACCCATCTTGTATGACAACATAAATCTACACAAATAAATAAAATTTAAGTGTCTGATTGTAATGTCAAAATAATCGGCTTTCATGCTGATATGACTATTTGCACGATACCTACGCCTAAAAATAGGCTTGGAAATTTTTGTCTATCTGTCTGTTTGTTTTGGGTAATCTTCAAAACGGATGGACCGATTTTAATTTTTTACTACCAGGTAGCTATCTATATACCTGCGACTTAGGCTATTTTATCCCGGTATTCCCACAGGAACGGAAACTACACGGGTAAGGTGACTGAAACCGCAGTCCCTGCTAACAAGCATAATACAAAAGTGGTCCCTGACCAAAAAAAAAAATGTTCGGAGCCCCTGACCTAGAGCCACTCGAGACGAAGACTTGGTGCCAGTAGCCCACCAATATGGCGACAGAGAGGTACGTATACGTCACATTATAGGGTTGCAAGCTGTCCCAGTGGGTTTAGACGAAGTGTGCTCAGTCAAGCCTCTCCCAAAAAATACCTCGACCTATCTGAACATTCGGTGATAATAGCGTAATATAAACTTTCATAATCATCACCAAAATCTCAGCTCTTCTACATATCACTGCTGGGCTTGAACCACCTGCACGATAAGAGAAAAATTGACCTACTGTACCATGTCGGTCAAACAGATTGGTATAGTTTTATTTAGAGTTGTCCTTCTCTTGCATAGATGGATGTTATATGCACATTTTATCCCACATCTTACAACGCCCAAATATATGAAATGAGTTGGTGAATTGAATACTTACTCAGTCGCCATACGGAAAAAATAAAACTATAAATAAATAGGTAATAAAACTTCTATGACAATGGCTGGCAAATCCTAGTAGGTACACAAGTATTACCAATGCAATGAAAATGTAGCTACGAATAACTATTAATAGGCAAAACAAATTTCGTGATTAAATTTCAATTAGCTACAACTGCTTTCAAATGTATGCGGGTTCAAAGGCCATCTGTGGTAATCGTCTCTTCGCTTATACAAATTAGACATGTAGAAAGTCTAGCATATTAAGTGCCTAGTAAAGGTGAACGCACACTTATCTGAGCCGAACGAATCGAACGAAACAAATTTTAGAATTTTGTATAGAAATCGTCTTCCAGATGCGGATGATTCGACGCGGTCAAGTGTGGCGAGGCTTCATGAGATTTCATATACAGAATTCTAAAATTCGTTTCGTTCGACTCGTTCGGCGCGGATAAGTGTGCGTTCACCTTAAATAAAACGTAGTCCGGTAAAAATAAAAAGAAATCTGTGCATTACCGTGTACATGGGCAAGAAGTAAAACTTAAAATCTATACAAATAAATAAAATTGAAGTGTAATACGATTTTTTAAATCGCACGCGGTTATTTACACGATACCTATGCCTAATAACTACTTAAATTTTTATTGCCTGTCTGTTCGTTTCGAGTAATCTTCCAAATAGCTGGACAGATTTCAATATTTTACTACCAGATACCTGTCTATATAGGAAGAAAGAAAGAAAATAAGATTTATTGGTCACTAGAGTTTGTTTGACATACAAATGTACACAAAATGATATAAAAAACGAAGACGAAAAAATATTGATAATTAAAATAATCATAGTATATAGCAATTGAAATTCCAAGTATTAGTGTCCAAAAGGCAACAGTTCAGCATAGATGCTACATAAACTTCCAGCGCTGATTTTCAGCTGCAGCCTAACTAATCTAAGTTACAAGAAGTGCCAGTACAGAAGAATTACAATTATTAGGTTCATAGATTATTCAATGATGTAAATAGGGAGTAACTTAGGCTATTTTTTCCTCTCAAGAAACCTCTATAAAAATTTTGCTCGGCCCGGAAATCGAACGTGAGCCCTCATGAACTGTAGTCGCCTATCGTAATATTTTAGAAGTTATGGAGATTTAAAATGTTGGAGAAGGATGACTGAAACCGAAGCGAAGCAAAGAAAATGAAATCCATTTTTCTATCACAATATTTGCAAAAAAATATATTAAGAGCGTTTTCGGTAATAAGCGGCCGTAAACCCAAAAATGTGGTTTTTTGAGGACTGGTTACTCGTTAATGATAATAGCTTATTAAAAATTTATATAACCACTACATTAAACACATCTTTATATTGTGTTTGTATAGAATTATAACTCAATATTGTAACTATTTTATTAAAAGGCAAGGGTATTTTGAACTTAACTTCATGAGATTTTACGAAAACGCTGAGTTTTGAAGTTCAGGTACGAATAAACCATAAGTCATGGCAGCTTGAAAAAAATTGTAGATGTTAGGAAAATTACTGTTCTTGTGTATTTACAAAATGAAATGAATTTCTTCCTTTTAAAACTAAAAAAAAAAATATTTCCTTAAGATTAATTTGACGAAAATGGCTCCTGTAAAAAATTTAATTTTGTGAATAATACTAACCTTGGAACATTTAAAAAAATATCCACTATTTGTTCGACTATTGTAGAAGCAGTAAAAAAAAAAACCAAATTGAAATACGAATAGTCACCCTCGTAATTAAATTTTAAATATTACTATAAATTGAACGGCATAATTGTTCATAAGCCAGTCGCGCATTGGCGCTCATCGGAGCAGGGTCATGTCGCTCTGGTTCTTGCCGGCCAGTGCAAAAACCGACAATACGAACTTGAGCGTATACTGCGACTGATCGGTTTTGATTCGTAAGTATTTATTACTACCTAATTCTGTTAATTACTTTCATGCGATCTCTATTAAGAATAATATAGAATCTTTTTACGTTTTAGGTGATGGGTCGAAAAAGCAGATTGTATCTTGGGAACAAAATCGGTTACAAGGCAAGGAAAAAGAGAACACACAACAAAACTGTAAGGTACTTAAAGTTTCAAAAGAGTAAACGAAAAGAAAAGTGAGCCGTCATTCGGGACGTCTAGCAGATGTGAAACATCAAAATTATTTTGAAGACGTTACCGCAAACCGCACGCGACGATCAGGTTCACCCTCGCCTATAGATGTTTCACATCAAAAATCCGAACGGAACATTTATACAGCTTCATCTTCTGAAGATTATCAGCTAACTCAAATTTAATGTTTAATAATTACTAACCATACACAATATAATTTTTTCATAGAGAATCATTTTCTTCTTGTACTAGCAATAAATATGTAGTAAAATGTGGGTCAAAATTTAATAACTAATTTCTGTAATGGGTAGATTTAAATCTCTGACTGGACTTATTAGACATCCATGGCCATGGCGACTAGGGTCATACTCGACTACTGCACGGCAGCCACGGAGGCAGCGTGCCTCTTGGCTGGAACTCCCTGGTGGGACCTGCAGGCGGAGGTACTCGCCGAGCTTTACCGCCGAGTATCAGAGACGCGAGCCACAAATAGTCTCAATCAAGGTGATTGCCGCCTGGCGGGTCGACGCCCACCGAGACGCCATTGCTCGTTGGGCAATCGGACTGGAGAAGCCTCAGTATGGTATCAGGACCGTCGAGTCCTTCCAGCTGGTTCTGATGGGGTGGTTGGGTCGGCAGCACGGGGTACTTTCCTTCCGACTGATGCAGGTATTGATGGGTCACGATAGCCAAGTACCTGCGCAAGCTCGTTAGGAGGGAGAGCACACTATCCTGCCACCACTGCTATTGCGACGTGAGCACGTCGCAGCACACATTCGAGGTGTGTGCCTCGTGGGCAGAGCAGCACCGTGAACTCGTTGCAATCATCGGTGCCGACCGGACGCTGCCGACCATCACTAGGGAGATGCTCAGCAGCGTCAGGAACTGGGACGCGGTCACTGCCTTCTGTGAGGCTGTCATCTCATGAAAGGAGGCGGCGGCTCGTGTGTGATCGATCTTTGGTGACACGTTCCGGTGACACGACTCGGGCGGCGCAGGTGCGAGTATGCGCGCCTGATGCCGCCTTAGGCGAGTCCGCGGGTGACCAGACCGGGGACTTTAGTGCGTCACCCGCAGAGAGCCTGACCGCGTGACGACGACCGACGTCCCGGGATAGGGACGTCGAGAGGTGAGGAAGAGAAATAATTTATAATTATGCGTAAAATTATAAAAAAAACAAATTATTTTTTTAAATTATTACACAATAATAAGATAATTAAAAAAAAAATAAGTTGTCGAGTCTCGAACCCGAGACCAGAGTTCCCGCCGGCGAGCACGTTACCACAAGACCACCGCTTGTTGGCGATTCGACTGCGAATTTTTCTAGTACATAAATTACCCATCCAACTTTGACCCTTAAAATCTTTATCTGGTAGTTATGATACCCTCGAGCCCCCTACCACCCCACCAAAAATTATATCCCCGACCCACACGTCTGAGGGTCTCCTTGTAAGTTATACTCTGTGCCTATATTTTACTATTTCCTATACTTTGCATATTAAAAATACAATTTTAACCGTTTTACTGTTATGAATTTTGGTTTTTAATTAAAAATTTTAAAATTTACATTATGTTGTTTTTTGAAAATCTACTTCTCCGAAGAATATATTACAGATTGATTATAAGCGCCAAGGCTCAAGACTGGTCATTCTATGAACTCTACGCGTTGTTGACAGTAGTCTAGTTTAGTGTAGTGCATTAGTGTGCATCGATATCGCAACGTAGCAAATTGCCTACATGCGAGAAGTGCCGATTACCGATAACCCTCTTAAACGTCATTTAGAAAGTGAAAAGATGCTATGTAAAGTTGTACTTGTAAACGAACAATGGGTGAAATTTTTTATTGAGCGTATGTGAACACTAATCGTAAAACTAGATTTCTTTGTAACAAGTTTTCTTAATATATAAACGGAATAACAATGGTTATATTAAACTGCTTTTTTAATAAAAATTAAACGGACCAAAAATGTCACGTTTCATCATCATCAGTTCAGCTTAAATACGTCCCACTGTTAAGCTCGGACTTCTCCACTATAGGAGAGAAATTGACCTACTATAGGAGAGATCAGGGCCAGATTATACACAAGACAGACTAGGCAACTGCCTAGGGGCCTTAAAAAAATCATAAGTTTTTTTAACAATTTGTACACTACCTCAATAATATTCATTTTTTATTGCAGTTGGGGGCAAAAGAGATAACAGCACACCTGGTGGTACTGCTGCTTATAGATCTTGGACCATGGACCCGAGAATTGTATTACCTAGGGGCCCTAACAGGGTTAATCCGGCCGTAGAAGGGATATTGACCCTACTATACACACGCTGATCAAACGTTCGTTAGATTTTTTTTTATTCATTGCAAGCAGTGGCAAACGAGCAAACAGTACACCTGATGGTTAGTGTTGCTGCTCATGGATCTTTACAAGGCCGCTGCCTATCGTGAAGAAAGTGTGAATGCGTGCATTGAGGCTCGGTGATACCAAAGGCACCACCAAAACCCTTCACACGCAAACACCCTCAGAAAGTTGGGCTGCCGGCTCTCGCTCACCGAACGAAGCGCAATAACAAATTGCTACTACTCAGACGTCGATTTTCTGCGAGAGCGTGGTACTACCCCGGACGGACCGGCCAGCGGCTGTAGACAGATAACTGTCGACAGTGTGGTCCTACCACTAGTAAAATCAAGATAGATCGATCAAAGCTGGCATAGGGTTTTGTTACCGGCTTTTATCTCTTGTATAGATGTTATATGCATATTGTATCCTTTGGTCGTCTTTTACGACATCCACGGGCAAGAAAGGGAATGGTCAATCGTATTCTTACTCCGTCACTACACGAACAACATTTAAATTTTCCCATTTTTTAATTTTTAAACCCAAAACATCCCAATGTGTCCGTGCGGTGCCGAAGTAAGAATAAAATTCACCGCCATCAGCTTTCTTGCCCGTGGGTATTGTAATAATCGACTAAGGGACGATATACGAATAAGACCTATATAGGTTCTCTTATATAAGAGAAGGCATACAAGCAATGAAATCCTATACGAACACGTCCGACCAGTGTGATATAGTAGGTCAATTGTGAAGGCGGCCGATCTTAATAAAAAGGGAGTATGTGAGCTGAGATAATAAAACCCTAATTATTTTTACTAAAGGGTGTTTAGGGATGGTGTAATATATTCTTACCGCTTCTCTACGCTAGTCAGATAGCTTAATGCCACGCGACGATCAGGTTCACCCTCGCCTATAGATGTTTTTCACATCAAAAATCCGAACGGAACATTTATACAGCCTCATCTTCTGAAGATTATCAGCTAACCCAAATTTAATGTTTAATAATTACTAACCATAAACAATATAATTTTTTCATAGAGAATCATTTTCTTCTTGTACTAGCAATAAATATGTAGTAAAATGTGGGTCAAAATTTAATAACTAATTTCTGTAGTGGGTAGATTTAAATCTCTGACTTGACTTGTTAGACATCCATAGCCATGGCGACTAGGGCCATACTCGACTACTGCAAGGCGGCCACGGAGGCAGCGTGCCTCTTGGCCGAAACTCCCCCGTGGGACCTGGAGGCGGAGATGCTCGCCGAGCTTTACCAGCGAATATTAGAGACGCGAGCCACATATAATCAAGGAGATTGCCGCTTGGCGAGTCGACACCCGCCGAGACGCCATTGCTCGTTGGGCAGTCCGACTGGAGAAGCCTCAGTACGGTGTCAGGACCGTCGAGTCCTTCCAGCCGGTGCTGATGGGGTGGTTGGGTCGGCAGCACGGGGTACTTTCCTTCCGACTGGTGCAGGTATTGATGGGTCACGGTAGCCAAGTACCTGCGCAAGCTCGTTAGGAGGGACAGCACACCATCCTGCCACCACTGCGATTGCGACGTGAGCACGGCGCAGCACACGCTCGAGGTGTGTCCCTTGTGGGCAGAGCAGCGCCGTGAACTCGTTGCAATCATCGGTGCCGACCATCGCTAGGGAGATGCTCGGCAGCGTCAGGAACTGCTCGGCAGCGTCAGGAACTGGGACGCAGTCGTCGCCTTCTGTGAGGCTGTCATCTCACGGAAGGAGGCGGCGGATCATGTGTGATCGATCTTCGGTGACACGTTCCGCCGCCGGCGACTCGGGCGGCGCAGGCGCGAGTACCTGCGCCTGATGAAGATCTGATGATCGCGCCGCGAGGCCGCGGGTGACCGAACCGGGCACTTTAGTGCGTCACCCGCAGAGAGGCTGACCGCGCGACGGCGACTGACGTCCCGGGACAGGGACGTCGAGAGGTGAGGGTACCCGAAAGGGTATTCCGTCGGACCGACCACTGAGGACAAGGAACTCGGCATTGGTGGTCGGCCCAACAACGAAGGCGACGTGGGTATGGGTGGGTTATGGGCCCGCGCGCCGTCCTATCGTCGCCCCGGACGGAATGGACGGCGTGTGTGCCCACCCATAAAAAAAGACATCATAATCTGCCATGAACGCCGTAAAGTGTTTGAAACTTCTGGCAATTAATTATCAAATACAAACGCGAAAAATTTCGTAAAATAGTTTTATTCACTAATTGTAAGTTATACTCTGTGCCTATACTTTACTATTTCCTATACTTTGCATATTAAAAATACAATTTTAACCGTTTTACTGAAATGATTTTTGGTTTTTAATTAAAAATTTTAAAATTTACATTATGTTGATTTTTGAAAAGCTCCTACTTCTCCGAAGAATATATTACGGATTGATTATAAGCGCCAAGACTCAAGACTGGTCATTCTATGAACTCTACGCGTGTGTGTAGTGCATTAGTGTGTGTCGATATCGGAACGTAGCAGAATACCTAAAATGCGCGTAGCGCGTTTACCGATAACCCTCTTAAGATAAAAATTAATATAAATTTGAAAATAAATAATCTATACCAATAAATAAAATTGAAGTGTCTGTTTGTAATGTCAAAATAATAGGCTTTTTTCATGCTCACGCGGTTATTTGCACTATATACATATGCCTAAAAGTCATTTTATATATTTTTTTGTCTGTCTGTTTGTTCCGGGTAATCTTCAAAATGGCTGGACCGATTTCAGAAATTCTTTCACCACTCATCATCATCTTGCTCTTATCCCAATTACTTGGGGTCGACGCAATATGTCATCTGTTTTGACATATTACAAAAAGTTTCGGCAATGACTTTTATGACCGGCCGCCTGTCTGACGTCAACCCTCCTTGGGAATGTAATCGTTGACCCAAATGGTACCAGATGGAGTTGGTCCGGGTCAATCTAGGGCTCTTAGTCGTCTTTTACGACACCCACGAGCAAAGCAAGGGTTGGTAGTATTCGAAGCCGCTACCACACAGCAAATTCTTTCACCACTGGACAGCTATATCAGCGCGTAAACTAGGCTATATTCTATCCTGGTATTCCCACGGGAACGGGAACTACGCGGGTAAAAGGACTAAAAGCGAAGCGAGGGCGGGATGCTAGTATGTAATAAGTTATGAACGCAAGCAAAGCCCAATTGTATATGAGTAACAGTTTTTATTTGAAACTAGCAATCCGCCCTCGCTTCGCTTCGGTTATAGGTTATAGTCGTTTTACCCGCGTAGTTCCCGTTCCCGTGGGAATACCGGGATAAAATATAGCCTAGTTTACGCCCTGATATTATAGCTTTCCATTGGTGAAAGAATTTTTGAAATCGGTCCAGCCGTTTTGAAGATTACCCGGAACAAACAGACAGACAGACAAAAATTTTTTAATAGCTATTTTAGGCATAGGTGTCGTGCAAATAACCGTGTGAGCATGAAAAAAGCCTATTATTTTGACATTACAAACAGACACTACAATTTTATTTATTGGTATAGATGGGATACCTATGGCCAGGCGTATGTTATCGAATTACCAAAATGGGCTGAGCTGATAATGAATCAGAAAAAAATCAACATCATCACATTTTTATCCTAATTAGTTGGGATCGACACATGTATTCGATGTCTTCCACTAAACCCTATCAGATGTCATCTTCACGTTCACGCCCTTTCTATCCTTGTCATAGTTCACGCAATCCTGTCTTTCTTGCACCAAACATAAATATTCTTATAAAATAAGTTGAACCAAACGTCGTTGAAATCTAAACCTTGATATTCTTCAATGATTATGAATTGGCAAATTAATACCCCTCGCCTTTTATTAATTCAAACAAATATCAAATTGCTGTTTCCAAGTGACATCAATCTAGAGTTGAATGACTTGTCTATCTATACCAATAAATAAAATTGGAGTGTCTGTTTGTAATGTCAAAATAATAGGCTTTTTCATGGTCACACGGTTATTTGCACGACACCTATGCCTACAATACAAATTAAAAAAAAATTGTCTGTTTGTCTGTCTGTTTGTTCCGGGTAATCTTCAAAACGGCTGGACCGATTCCCAAAATTCTTTCACCAATGGAAAGCTATAATATCAGGGCGTAAACCAGGCTATATTTTATCCCGGTATTCCCACGGGAACTACGCGGGTAAAACGACTAAAACCGAAGCGAGGGCGGGTTGCTAGTTATGAATAAAAATATCATCAATATAAGCAAATTAACTCTAAGTCTTGGAGACAACTTTTTAATAATCGAATAAGTTCTAGCCGCTGTCATTAATTTTCGACAGCCATTATTGGGGGGTCAATAACCTCATTTATTGATATTTTATCTAAGAATATTTCACTGTTTGAGTTACAATGGTCAAAGGGCAGTTACTCCATTGAAAAAATATATTCTGACGAAACTGGTTAGGCTTGCAAGCTGAATTAACATTAATAATAAAGGCACAGATGATTATTTTAATATCTACTAGACTTTATTCATGAAAGAAGACATGATTTAAAAATATTAGCATCTCCATCAGTTCTATGTTTTCCGTGTGGTGACGATGTAAGAATACAATTCAGTACCTCTCTCTCGGCCGTGGGTATTGTAAAAGACGACTAAGAGATATAATATGCATATAACATCTATACAAAAGATGAACTTGATATAATATCCTATACCAACCCACCCGATCAGTGTGGTTTAGTAAGTCGAATTCTCTCTAGGGATGTCAAAAAATAATCGATTATTACATAAAAATAATCGATTATCAAAATAATAAAAATCGATTAATAAAAAACAATTATTTTATAATCGATTGTTTATTTTTAATTAATAGATTATTTTATAATCGATTTATTTTAAAGAACAAAAAATCGATTATTTTCCCTCCAAGTCACATCCCTAATTCTCTCCTATTGTGGCCCAATAGTGAGACGTATATGAGGAGAAATAATGACAATGACGATTCTTCTCATCAGCCTATCCATGTTTATAATCCTACAAAGTGCTCATCAAGTAACCTAATGCCATAATCGCCACACTTCTAAATTTAACAAGAAAGGGCAGGTGCTCATTTTTCTGATCTGAATTTTATTACTCCTACGGGCAAGTAAAGGGTCCTAATGGATTTTATTCTTAGCATCTTATCACAAGAGGAGTTTCATTTGGGTGGCTTTATTTGACATTTATTGCTATTATTTTGTTTAGGCATCCAATCCAATCTTGAACGAATTTCATATGATTAGATACCACAGCGCAATAAAATGGTTAAATATTAATAATATCCACAATTCATAAATAACAATTACATGTCAATTTGTTATCTCAGGAGTTGCTATGACAAGTCATAAACAAACCATCTGAATATTGGGCAGTGGCAATCTCTTAGAAAATTTATGAACGGCAATGGACATGAACTTTTTAATAATAAGTATTAGAGAACTAATGGAAGGATGGATGACATCAGTTAAGAACAGCCTAGTTGTGACTTCAAATGCCTTTAGGATTATTCATCAAATGATATATTGATTTTTTAATATTAACAAATTATCATCTTATCATCTAAGCTCATGTAAGTCCCGCTGTTGGATTCTGGCCTACGTTAAAATGGAAATTGACCTAATACATATGTGGTACAGTCAGACATGTTGGATTTTACATCAAGTTTTCTTTCTATTTTATAGATATTATCTGTAAATCATATTCCCTAGTAGTCTTTTACAACATTCACAGGTAAGAGAAGCAGTGGTGAACTGCATTCTTACTCCACCACCAAATACAAACAGACTAAATTTAACAGATTATTTGAACATAAATAAGCAGCTTACAAAGTGTTTTTCTACTAAACAATGTATAGGCTGGCAGGTTGTTAGGTAGGTTTTTTATCTACCAATCGGCAGCCTAAACATAAGCCTCTCTAAAGAGAAATAATTCAAGGATCACCACAATTAGCTAAATCCTTTTACAATCCCTTAAAAAATCAATATCCATAACTGTAACTATCCGAATCTGTGAGATAATCCGAAATAATTAGATATCCAATAACCATTACCGATTGAAAGTTATCCTGATATCCGTAACTTCATATCCATAAAAACCCTAAAAAAAGTAACAACTCTAATCTGAATGAAACATACTTCTACTTACACCATAGGTGATAAAGCCATGAGTATATAAATCATCATCACTGTTGGACTGAGGAGGCTAGCTCCTCCACAATAACAGGCAAATTGACCTACATACCACACTGGTTATATATTGGTATAGGGTTTTATTTCGAGTTTCCCATCTCTTGCTTTATGTCGTATGCGTAATATATCCCTTAGTCGTCTTTTACGACACCCCCTGGCGAAAAAGAAAGAAAAGTATTTATTTTGTGCCACAGAGGAGAGACGTTGGGACCACAAAAAAAAACTTTACAATAAATGAAAAACCACATAAAATCTATAAACTAATTAAGGAGACATAATAATTGTGATCAAATTAATGTCTCAGCTGCAGCAGAAAAAAGGATAACTGCTCAGCGAATGTTGTGATGTCAATGTAACATCACAATGCTGATTTTCAGCAATGTCCCCAGAGATGTGGTGAATTGTATTCTTACTCCATCACCACACAGATATAGTATATAAATAAAAATAAAAGTAGTTATAGTAATTTTAGGATGACAAAGGAATGTTGACAGCAATTCTATTATAAAATATTGCTTTGCAATGCGAAACAAATTAATGCTTGTGTGAACTGTGTAATTTGTGATATCTATATAATATTAAAGATAACAAATAAATTCATTGTCCTATCAATGTATTTAATACCAATTAAGTAGGTAAATGAATAGATAAAGTTTATTATACATGAATATTATTATATTCCTGTTTGACGTATTCAACAACAATTCAAATACAATCATTGTTAAATTGGTGTAATTGTGAGCAGCACTTTCCTACGTTTGAATTGATTGCTTTGATTTCTAGACAAGACACTCAATTATAAAATCGCAAACAGCTGTTCTGACATTGAGGGGAATTTTACATATATAAATTGTAATTTTATTGAGCACGTGATGGGGGCTCTTGTGATTTGAAGTTATTGTCAGAGAGTCCTAAAAAAATGTAACAAAACTATTAATGTAGTAATTTGCATCTGAATCATGTTTTGAATCATCATTTAAAAATAATGACTCAATATTTTTTGTGATAGGCTATGGTCTGCAGGCTGCCCAGTCTGTCCCGGGTGACGGGAGCATGGTGCACAGCTCTATAACCTACCACATTCCCTTCCCATTGATAGTGGACCAACCACTGATACCGATTCAAAAGCAATCTTGGGTAAACTAATATATTATTATTAAGAGCTATAATCTTATCTTTATTTAAACATCTCAGAAACTGCACATCCAATTTTGTTCTTTTATTAGACAACTTTAACAAACAATAGGGAGCAGAGAATTAATAACTATAAATCAACCAATGTGGGCTCATGAACATTAATGTTTTCAAATACACCTATGGTGGGTCTATGAGATGATGTCCATGAAATTTATATTGTGTAATATCAGACTCACGCAGTATGACCATAAATGTCATGCATAAATGAATGTAGCAAAAAGTGGGATTATAACGGTTGATTGTCATAGGGATTTCTATGCACAGAATGTCATCCTATGTTGAGCTGAAGACTTGTAAAAGCAGAACTAAACTGATGTGATGCCCTCGGAGCAGATACTCATTGTGATAAGAGACATAACAGCATATAATTTGAATTTAATGAATGTGAAACTATAAGCATGAGCAATTACTTTTATTTTTACAAGTATTAAAAGTTTTGATATATATCTACATATCTACTATATTAAATTTTTGCATGCAACATGATTATTTAAATATTTATATTGCATGCAAAAGTTTCAAACAATAAAACAAAATGAAGAAAATGAGATTTTTTTTAATGCAAGTAATGCGTGTTATTTAATGTCTGAGAATATAAAAAGTTTTGGCAGTTCCAATAGATATTCTCATAATATAATTTTTAAATTCTCAACTTTACCTATAAAAACATTTTGAGAAACACATGACAATTAAATATATATAACTTTTGAACATTACAAGAAGTGGATCTATTCTAATGGTCAGCTGATTACTTAGCAGATTACATATCTGCATTAGCAATTTAAACTTAACAGTGTTGTACTGAAAGCTTTCAAAGTTTAAAACCTACTTTTTAAGATGTGTAGTTTGTAATTAATTTGTAACTTAGTTTATGGAATCTTTGATGTTTTTATCCAACAGTGGGACA
This sequence comes from Lymantria dispar, assembly GCA_032191425.1. Classification (NCBI taxonomy): domain Eukaryota; kingdom Metazoa; phylum Arthropoda; class Insecta; order Lepidoptera; family Erebidae; genus Lymantria; species Lymantria dispar. The sequence goes on from CM063449.1 coordinate 3,357,973, forward strand.
TACGTGGGCTGTGATGATGATGATGCACGCTGATCAAGGACTGTTGATGTAGCATAGCAACAATATTTTCTACATCACACCTTTTAGTTTGGTTATCCATATTTTTAGTTTTCTTAACTATTGTTTTATATTTCTTCCTTCATAGTCTTTTGTGAATTTTCAATTTTAATATATATTTTTTTATAATTGGAAGTGTTATTTTAAAATTTTCTTTAAAGCCAACCAGCATTGTTACCATGGCAGTGACAATTTATTTAATATAAATCGGAAACAAAACATCTTGTATGTATTAAATGCTTTGTCTATTAAATTGTCTTTCTTTGTTTTTGTGATCTGTGAAATGACTCTTTTTTGTATAAATAACTCAAAATTCTTAATATTTATACCAAATGAAATAATAATTTTAAATAATATAATAATAATAGTTTTAAAAAACATGGTTTTTATTTTATTATACATTTCCCAATCAAGACCACTTTAATTCTCATTTCATAAGTTTTAAATATGGCTTCAGTAAAAATTCACTTAAGTACTTCACTCATACTCAACATCGAAACAATGAATTTTCTATGTAATGTCATCATCATCATTTCATTGTAGTTTCATTTCATGTAGTGTAGAACTCTAAATTTTATTAATCTAATTATTAGACACAATCCGAGTAAACAGAATTTTTCCATGTGGTGACAGAGTAAAAATATAATTCATCGCTCCCATCTTGCCTCTAGATGTTGTAAAAGACTTCTAAGTGATACAATACATTTATGACATCTATATAAGAGAAGGAAAACTTGAAACAAAACCTATATCAATCTGTCTGACCAGCATATAATAAGGTCAGTTTCGCTCCTATTATGGAGGAGGTTTGAGCCCAGCAGTGGGACGTATATGTGCCGAGATGATGATAGAATTATTTGTAGAACAACATACAGTATTTTACAGTATAATTTAAAACATGCCTAGACTACATGTATAAGTCTGATCCTAAACGTCTCATTTATGTTACATGAAAATAAATAAGATTATATGTACTTGTAGGTAAACTGATTTCATTCTTTTGCATCCTGTCTGTAATATTTATCTATAGTAACTAGATAAATAAATTTGATGAAATGTATTAATTATATAATGTTTTTTTATAAGTTATGATTTACAGAGGGTCAATTAACATCACAAAAAAACACATATAAACTATTTCTTAAGTTCCTTTGTTAAACAGAGCGTGAATTATTTTAAAAAGTAAACAAAGGCTATTACCACATGATAGAAGACATTATAATAAGTATAAGTAATTATTTTTAGTAATTAAACTGGTTTTCACTTGAAAACAATGCACTTAGCACTTTCAAATTAAATAAAATAATTTAACATTAATGATAAACAATTGATAAACAGTTATTGAAACCAATTTAGCATATTATCAAAAAAATATAATTACCTCTATACTCCTTGTGGCGAATTCCACTCCTATTGTGGATTTTGACTCTAGGTTAAATTCATTTCTAGTGAAACGTGACAGCAGACTACTTTTACCAACCCCTGAATCACCTATTAGCACAACTGGAACAAAGAATTTTAGTATATGTTATTATCATTGTTACATGCCAAAACAACACTTGTATTGGATTTTTTTGTTAAATATTCAATCGTTACCGATTAGATCATAACCGTACTGGAGGGTGACTCACAAAAAAACGAAAAGTTAACCGCAAATCGATCGATGTGACTCAATCAGCTGATGAGAAGATAACTTGATTTTTACATACCAAAATGACTTAAATTCACTATTGTGATTACTTCTTGTGCCTAAATAGCGTAATTTATATAGCTATGTAACACAAAACGAAGGGAAAATCTAATCAATCACTTTTCCTACGTCATTCGGAGACGAAACAATGGTTTACAAAAGATACATATTGAATCACATATCTCGATGTAAACAACAACTGGACAAGTAATAAATATAGCATAGAATTAAATGTACATTACCTTTAAACAAATAGTCGTATTCGTCCTCTCTTGTACCCATTTTGATTTATCTAGAGCTCTGTTCTAATCGACGTCAAAATCGGTCAACTATAAAATGTCAAGATGAAACGTAAACAAAAATAACTGGAGACACTAATATCACAGTTTTTATAGACACTTCACAGTTCTCAGTAAATAATTTTTATACAGAGATTAATTAAATTTATCCGGCTTTAAAACAAATTTAATCCTAAAATTATCTTACAGACAAAATGGCGGATTGTTTTACGCCCCTCTTGGGTGCGTTCCGAAACCGAGACTATTATTAAACAACCCGCAAAGCGCTACATAGACTGAATATACATAAACTAATAAAACAATAAAAAAAAATCTATGTGAATACAATACAAAGGCATTTTTGCTAACATATATTAAATTTTCGTGCTTTTTATAATTCCCTGGCTCAGTGTCGCCATAACAAATGATGAGTTGATACTTGACTTTCACGTTTTTTTATAACCAAAACCTTTTTCAGTGTGTAATAAACACAAGAAAGAAAGTGCTTCTCTTTTTTGTAACAAACTACGCCAACTTCCTAAAGTGTACATACATTTTATATTCCGCAATATTATAAAAACTTATAGTATCTTCAAAACGCACCTTGTAACTTGACATCATGGACAAACATGACGTTTCCTGGCAACGACAACTCCTTGATTTTGGAAACGTTCTTAAATTGTTTTTTTTTTTTCACTACTGTGGACTGGGTTTCTTTAACAATTTTTCGTTTAATCTAAGATTTTTACTTTAATGTGTTATCGGAGGTAATACGATCTGCGCTTCAGTATGACGGGGTTCATCTGAGGCCGATGTTGGCGAACTATTTAGAGGGGCGCAACATCCTCTACAACAACCGAGTGAGGGACGTTGTGCGAACGCCCATGACGTGCGGTGTCCCACAGGGGTCGGTCCTCGGTCCCACCCTGTGGAACATCGGCTATGACTGGGCGTTGAGAGGGAGCCTCCCACCCGGGCTGGGCGTAATTTATTACGCCGACGACACGCTCGTCGTCACAGCCTAGGGTGCGACGCTGGAGGAAGTGGCAAGCCTGGCAACTCTCGGCACCGAGGAGATTGTCAAGCGGATCGAGGCGCTGGAGTTAAGGGTGGCCCTGGACAAGACGGAGGCCCTCTTGTTCCACGGGCCCCGCATGGATCCTCCCATCAGCGTCTCGATTACCGTCAAATCGGTTGACATCAGCATCTGAGCCCAAATAAAATACATACTTAGCGGCGTTAGCGGTCCCGGGAGCATTTTCGCCGCTTACACCGTGGCTTATCGGCGCGGCGTCCATCATTTTTGCCTGATGCCAAACCCAGCGCTATATGCCGACGACTGTACACGGGGCTGATCCGGTCGATATGTAAGGCGCATTAGTGTGGGCGAGGTCTCTGACCGTCCATCTGAGGGCTCTTTTGTGGCTTCCACAGAGGATCATGGCGGTCCGGGCCATACGCGGATACCGCACGGTGGCGAAGGAGGCAGCGTGCCTGTTGGCCAGGACTCGTCCGTGGGATCTGGAGGCGAAGATACTCGCCGGACCTTACCGGCGGGTGTCCAAGACGCTAGCCGGAGGCGGTATAGTCTCGGTTAAGGAGATAGTCACCTGGCGGGTCGACGCCAGCCGAGACGTAATAGCCCGTTGGGCAGCCCGGCTGGAGAGGCCTCGGTTCGATGTCAGGACGTGATGGAGTGGTAGGTTCAGAGGCACAGGCGCGAGTACCTGCGCCTGATGCCGCCCTAGCCGACGCCGCGGGTGACGGACTAATCCCCGGGCACGTTACCCGCGGCCGCTGAGAGGCAGACCGCGCGACGGCGACCGACGTCCCCGAGGGAGACGTCGAGAGGAGGAGGTACCCCGCGACCGGGATATTCGGTCAGGCCGCCCACTGACGACAATGAATTCTGCACTGGTGGTGGGCCCAACGACGAAGGCGACATGCTACGGGTGGGTCATGGGACCGCGCGTCGCCCCAGACGGAGCCGGGCGGCGGGTGCGCCGACCATGAAAAAGAAAAGGTAATACAATCTAATATTTACTCAAAGTTAGCACCTCACTTTGCTTAGGTACTAATTTCTTGGCAGATCAATTTTAGTATTGTTAAGGAACGAACTGTATCACTGACACTCTGCCTCATAAGGCGAGTAAAGATATTGCGTATTTGTTCTCATGTACTTCCATATGCCCCATAATACTCAATGACAGGCTTAAGTCTTTGAACGCGCATAAACTTATTTATACTTTAGCTATCATTCCATTTGCCTATAGACGTCCACTGTTCAACATAGGTTTACCCCCGAGAATGCCACTCGTAACGGTCCTGTGCCACTTGCATCCAACGGTTCTCTGCGACTTTCAAGATGTAGTCAGTCCGTCTAGTAGGCAGACGTCCTACGCTACGTCGTCAGCTTAGTGGTCGCCACTCGAGAACCTTTCTTCCCCAACGGTTGTCAGTTCGGCGAGCGATGTGGCGAATTTAGCTATGGTTATTAGAAATTTTGTATATGATATTATTATTACTATAGCATAACCCTAAATCTGTATATGAACCCTAAAACTATGTAGGTATCTTTTACTTTACCATATAGAACGGCATTGTCACTTACCATTATATAGCGGTATGTTAAAACGGTCTTTTTAAATAAAAATACTTATTTCACTGTGATTTTATTAATATATTTAATTATACATATATCTAACATATACTACAAAATATCTTAATAATATTATGCGGTGGCAGCAATGGCGTCTCCTTCGTCGTCACTGTCCTCTTGTACTTCTTTGGACAATGTTTTATCGACGTATACAAATGGATCAATCTTGAGTTTCTCCCTTGAAGGTGGACTAACTAATAAACACCTGTAATCAACGTTGCCTTAAAGTATCATCGCTTTTATATACGAAAGAATGTGAATTTTATCCCCCCAAGGATAGTCTATGGTCATCTAGCTTGCAGTTTAAATGAGTATGAAACTTTATTCAAATCTTTATTCTGATTTGTTTCTTATCTTATAGAAATGTTCAATAATAAAATGTTTTAAATAAAGACTGTATAATGATTTGATTTCGAAGTACCTAGTATTATATACTCATTAACTTGAATGACCAGACGTGGTATGCTGAGACCCTGACCCGATAATAAACAAGAAAAGCTTTTTAACAAATAAAAAAACTGTGTGTATTCGATATTTACGACATTAAAAATATTTCAGAAATAAATATAGTAGGTATTTTTTTTTTTAAATTGCAAATGGTGGCAAACTAGCAAACAGTACACTGGATGGTAAGTATTACTGCCGCTCATGGACCTTTGCAATGCCACTGCCGCGAAGAAAGTGAAGGGAGTGAGAATGTATGCAATGAGGTTCGGTGATACTAAAAGCATCACTAAAACTCACCACACGCAAACACCGTCAGAAAGTTGGGCTTCCGGCCCTCTCGCTCATCGAACGAAGCGCAGTACTAAATTGCTACTACTCGGACGTCAATTTTCTCCTCAGTGAGGTACTACAATGGACGGACCGGCTCGCGGCTGTAGACAGACAACTGTCAACAGTGTGGTGGTCAACAGTGTCCTACCACTATAAAAGTTTTGTTAGTATAAATTAAGACATATTTTTTTAATTAATATTTTTGAAGACCCTTTCATGTAGTAGGGTAAAACGCAGTCTCGGATTTTTATGTTTACTGGCAGTATATATAATTTTTACTGCCTAGGGGTAAAATTATAAGCTCTCTAAATTCTCCGTGTGGTGACGGAGTAAAGCATTCGACATACTGTATTTATTGTCCCGAACAGGTAGCGTCGGTCGAGGAGTGGGTACTCCTCAAGGGGTATTCCGTCGGGCCGACCACTGACGACACTGACGACGTCATCCTGCTCCGGTGGTCGGCCCAACGACGAAGGCGACGTGCCACGGGTGGGTTACGGGGCTGTGCGCGCCACCCCTCTGTCGCCCCAGATGGAGCCGGGCGACGGGTGCGCTGACCGTAGCCGACCCCAAAAAAATACTGTCTTTATTGTACAACTAGCAACCCGCCCTCGCTTCGCTTATAGGTTATAGTCGTTTTGCCCACGTAGTTCCGGTTCCCGTGGGAATACCGGGATAAAATATAGCCTAGTTTACGCCCTGATATTATAGCTTTCCATTGGTGAAAGAATTTTTGAAATCGGTCCAGCCGATTCGAAGATTACCCGGAACAAACAGACAGACAAAAATTTTTTAATTGCTATTTTAGGCATAGGTGTCGTGCAAATAACCGTGTGAGCATGAAAAGAGCCTATTATTTTGACATTACAAACAGACACTCCAATTTTATTTATTGGTATAGATATATAGCAGTTTGTCATTAAATTTTTGATATATATACCGTTGAGTTAAATCTGTCACTCTCCCAAATTTGTTTCCCTAGGCTTCAGCCTATAGTTTTCACAAAATAAAAGGCCCGTTTTGACAATTCACGCGCAAGAAGTTTTCTATTTTTTACCGATTGCAATGTTTTGAAGGTAATTACATTTTTCATTGACGGGTACCGCCCACTGGACTTAGTGCTGTGGCATAACGATTTTTTCATATTGTCCACAGACTATTAATAATCGGTTAAGAAAAATTAATCGATCAAGATATATTTTTTAAGACGGATTCGTACTTGGCCGGTGTTATTAATTTGAATACTAGTATTGTAGTAGTTGGTCTAACCAATTAATTACAGAATTTCAACAGCTATATAGTGATTTTTACTGAAAATTCGAGACGTTATAACTCAACTGACAATTTTGGAACATCATCTTAAGAAAATGGTTGACTGAAGATTCGCTTTTTCTCGATATTTTTGTGATTGAGTGAATGTTATTGTAACAAAAATATTAAATGATAGAAAAATGACCATTCGTAACATTGTGTCATTTTAAAATATCTACAATATCACAGTTTAAGTAAAATTTTCAAATCCGAACTTTAATCCAATGCACTTTTTGAATCGATTATATATTCATATAAACTTGATTCGATTTATCGTGAGTATCGAGTACTGAGTCGTATGGTCCATCACTAAATACATCGGTAAGACCGAGTGTCAAAACGGGCTTCTTATTTTGTGACAACTATACTTGTAAAACCGCTACTGGTAATGGGCGTGTTTCATTATTTGCTTGTGCCCTTAGTTGTCTTTCACGTTCACCTAGTGGTGATACATTGCAGTACTTATTCGATTATAGGCACGGACAAAAACTAACCTGACAGAAAATTAATTAGAAAACTTATTTACGAGTGAAAAATGAATGCCACACACGGGATTCGAACCGATACCAATTGGATATCCATTTCGTCCTACCGATTGGATCAACATGGGCTGGCTATGACATTCAAATTGTCATTCGTATTTGTCGTTCTTATGAGCGACGTGCGCTTTTCATTTATAAACATTTTTTTTTTAAATAACCTGGCATGTTAAATGCTACATCCCAGTGATTTGAATTAATTAAGAGTTGGCAACAATGGCCGTTGCTACTAGTTAATAACCGAAAATAAAATAGATCATCATCATTTAAGCCCATATATGTCCCACTGTAGGGTTTGGGCTTCTTTCATTGTGGTAAGGAGTACCTATTTACTATATTACGCGGATCAGACGTGTTGGTATACGGTTTCATTTCAAGTTTTCCTTCTCTTGCATCGATGTTATCTCCATATTACATCGCATGGTCGTCTTTTGCGACACCTACGGGCAAGACGTGTTGAATTGTATTCTTATTCTGTCACCACATGGAAGAATAAAGTAGATGCTACAAATATAATTGAAAAGAACATTTACTTCGTAATAAAAAGACCATCACGTTTTGGGCGCGCAGATTGTACATCCTTGAGAAGAGCCTCTAGATTTTCCTCAATATGCTTTGACTCCATGTTTAGCTGAAATTAAAAAAAAAAATTGTGTGTGTAGGTCGGTTACTTAAAATAAATGGCGACTGCATAGATGACGTAGTGGTTACGTCATCTATGCAGTCGCCATTTATTTTTACATTTCCCCACTGACGACTTCTCTCATTTTAAATACCACAGTAGCGAGTCATTAAGTCACTTAGCCACTTACACGTAATTATAAATTATTTAACCCACCCTCGCTGCGCCTCGTTACCAGCCACACTGTCCCCGCATTTTTATCTGCAATATCTCCTAAGCTATGGTTTCGGGTTCGAGTCCCGGACCGGGCAAAATTTCATAAAGTTTTTCTAAGAGGTAAATAGTCAAGCTGCTCTGTATAGACAGAGCTACCTGGTAGTAAAATATTATCAAAATCGGTCTAGCCGTTTTGAAGATTACCCGGAACAGACAGAAAGAAGATTTTTAAACTGGTTTTTAGGTATAGGTTCGTGTGGTGACGGCATAACAATACAATTCACCACTCCTTGTTTTGCCCGTGGATGTCGTAAAAGACGACTAAGGGATATGTTACGCATATAACATATATGCAAGAAATGGGCACTTCGAAATAAAACCCTAAACCAACCTGTTTGACCAGCATGGTATAGCAAGGTCAATTTCCCTCCTATAGTAGAAGAGACTGAGCCCACTAGTGGGTCGTATATAAGCAGAGATGATCATGGAAATAACCACAGAAATATTAATACTTTAGAAAGGCCATTCGGCTGATTTTGTTCGAAAACCAGTGTGGCATAATTGCCCCCTCCCGCTAGTGTTAACACATATGCAAGGTCTATGCTTACAACAATTTTACACACTAACATAACACACACACATCAATCTCGAAGCTGCAGTTGGTACACAAACTATAACTAAGTTCTGTAGGCAACGTATACCCACATATAAAAAAGCACATGTACGCTAGTGCTTGCCATGGTCGATATACTACACAATATTTATTTAGCCTGTTTTATCGAAACAAAAATATTAATGTCTTTAAATTAAGCACTTGTGTGATGTGCTGACGTTGATTTGTAATGCAAGTCAGTAATTTAACAGTAAAATCATGCAAATAAAATACTCCTCACTACACTCTGTATAGGTGACAGAAAATTTAAGTGCTATAATTAATTACGTAAGCGAGTAGCGATTTGTATATTATATTGTTCCCATATATGGTACACACTAGTACACAAGATACAATTAAAATGTATTAAAAAGAGACCACAGTCAAGTTTATAAACTCCTGCATCTTGTAGAGGGATCTGGCACTTGACAGGTGGCAAGAATTGACTAATCCTCTTGAGTGGCTTAAAATATGTTTTTATGGAAGCCCGTTTCAGGATGAAGCCAATCTTGTCAGTGACTCCTTTCACATAAGGTAGTACTGCAGGGAGGCGCTCAACTGTGGATGGTTTCAGACGGTCTCTGTGACGGGGGCCATGGACGTCTGTAATAACGTTGACTTGTTTGGACGTCAGACATCTTAGACCGCCCGTGACCAGGAATGCTGTAAAGTATTCGAAACATCGGGCAATCCTAAATTTTGATTAACGTGATATAATCCGTATAAGTAGTTTTATTTACAATGTGTAGTGCTCGCGTAAGCATCAGATATCATTCTTAAAATATGTTAAAATATTATTTTTTATTGAAATTCGGTTTATTTTTATTGGTGTTATTATTTAACTTAAAAAACAAAACAGTTATTTATTTTTTTAGATATACTGGTACTGCTACTTGATAGTACATTTTTGTTTATTGTACACAAAAATGTACTAACACTGTCCGTGTGGTGACGGAATAAGAATACCAATCACCAGACCGTATCTTACCCGCGGATGTCCCATCCTAATATATTGAGACGACTAAGAGATATAGTAAGCATATAACATCTATGCAAGAGAAGAAAAACTCAAAACAAAACCCTATACTAACCTGTCTGACTACTATAGTATAGTAAGGTAAATTTGCCTATAATTGCGGAGGAGGCTCAAGCGCAGCAGTGGAACTTATATAAGCCGAGATGATGACTATCATGTCAACATTTCTTGGAATAAAAATTCAACACTTACGAAAAGTTAGAAATCAACACTTATAATGATAATAACTAGTAATGAATGACCAGTCTCAAGAAATTCTTTCTTGACATAAATTATTCCATCTTAAGGAAGAATAGAACAATTATTTTGTACGACAATTAAATACCTACTTAATTAAACATTCAGTTTTCCAATAAAAATTAAATACAATAACATTTGATTACTTTACCATTATTTTTAGTATTCTACAAAATGTTGTGAACAAATTGTGCCAGATTTAGTTGGTATTTAGTTAACTATCAGTTGCCTTAATCCATAGTTTTAAATGTAAGATCTTTTGTTCAAAGATAATTTTATTATATATATATATATATATATATATATATATATATATTAATAATATATATATATATATTAATAAAATTATCTTTGGTGATTGGTCCCGAACATAGATATTTTATTACTATTATTTTGTTATTTCTATTTTATTAATTACTAAAGAGCACTATGAAGTTTGTACCTACTATAGATCATCATCATCGCAGCCCACATACGACCCACTGTTGAGCTCAGGCCTCCTCCACAATGGGAGACAATTTGACCTACTAAACCATGCTGGTCAGACGTGTTGGTATAGGGTTTCATTTCAAGGTTTCCCTCTCTTGCACAGATGTTATGCGCATATTATATACCATAGTCGTATTTTACGACATCCACGGGCAAGATAGGGAGTGGTGAATTGTATTCTTACTCCGTCACCACGCGGAAAATATATAAGAATGTACTATAGATATACAAGATAAATTAAGTAGGTAATGTATACCAGAATAATTGATTTTTAAATACCTATTTAAATATTGTTAATATAATTATATAAAACGATCACTAAATTAAAAGTGTTAAAAATATTTATTTATATGATAAAATTAACCCATAGCTAATTATTGAAATCGATAACTTATAGTATGTTGGACAGCACTATCGATACGCGTGGATCGACGTCAATGTTTTGAATGAAAACGTATACTACCATGCTAGTAAGGCGGTTCTTAGTGATATCGCATTGAACGCAGTACATTGCGCGGTTGCTGGACAAATAAAAGGTGATATCCATGTGTAGCAGACGATGTATAATGTTTGGCTCTTTTTGCGATTTCATAATTTTTCTTTATAAATGACATAATACTTTCATAAAATTAAGAAATATCACTGAATTAATAAGTTTATGGACTTAACGATGAAAATAAATGCCTTCTTAGACTATAACTACGCAACTGACTTCTTTTTCGACGCGTTGTAACAGCGCAAGACGGCATATTTTTCTTTTTTGTCGGAGCTTCGTTCAAGGTCACTATATGAGCGCAACTAAGAACCGGTAAAACGAATTTCGTCAATATTAAGACCGTTTGATCGCAATTGTGGCACGCTTGCCCCGCCCACATGGCCGTTCTATCTTATTAATTTTTCTGTGGAAATAACCATGTCAGCACGAAAAATACCTACTATTTTGAAATTACAAATATTTTTTTTATTTGTACAGATAGGCTGGGATTGCAAACAAGACTTCAACCTCACCTACTATTTTAATTTTCAGTAATACCATGATTAATACATACCCTTCCAATGGCTATTTCAACAAATCCGTAATTAGGTTGATGCTCATCTTTCTGAACTCTAAACTGTACTCCACCAGAGAACTTCCTAACAGTCTCCTTGATATTAGCGTCTAAAGTACGACTCTTCAAGTTAGGGAACCTTCTCTTCATCAACCCTCGGATAGGGACCAGCTCCGTCAAAATATTAGGATGGGCAACAACATAGTCATAATCTCCTAACTTAATTTCACCATCCTGTAACAAAAACAGTATGTATTTATGTCATCCTCGTCGTCGCAGCCCATATACGTCCCACTGTTGGGCTCGGGCCTCCTCCACGATGGGAGGGAATTTGACTTAATATACCTACCGTGCTGGTCAGACATGTTGGTATTAGGGTTTCATCTCGAGTTTTCCTTCTCTTGCACAGATGTTATGTGCATATTATATCCCTTAGTGGTCTTTTACGACACTCACGTGGAAGATAAGGAGTGGTGAATTGTATTCTTACTTCGTCACAGCAGCAGGGAGTCAAGTGGGTCTAGCTGATATTTGGGCGTGCCTGCCCAGAGATGCAAGCAGTACTCTACATGAGGACAAACTTATGCTTTGTATAGTAAAAGACGCTGTCTCGGTGTGAAGTACCGCCTGGCTCTGTTCAAGACGCCCAACTTTTTGCTAGCCAATTTGGCTTTGTCTTCCAAATGACTCCCAAACTGGACTTTGTACGATATTTCGACACAGAGGATCCCAATACTGTCGGTCTGTTTATTTTAATCAACCTATCCTATATTTTTATTCTTTCTTATCCGCGCTAATTTTGCAATAGGTTAGTATCGGCCATTTTCTGAATTGCCTCATGATTTCATTCCAGAAAATAGTGTAAACTATTCGATGTATGGATGAATGGATGTTGGATATATGGATTTTCTATACCAATAAATAAAATTGGAGTGTCTGTTTGTAATGTCAAAATAATAGACTTTTTTCATGCTCACACGGTTATTTGCACGACATCTATACCTAAAATAGCAATTAATAAATTTTTGTCTGTCTGTCTGTTTGTTCCGGGTAATCTTCAAAACGGCTGGACCGATTTCAAAAATTCTTTCACCAATGGAAAGCTATAGTATCAGGGCGTAAACTAGGCTATATTTTATCCCGGTATTCCCACGGGAATGGGAACTACGCGGGTAAAACAACTATAACCGAAGCGAAGCGAGGGCGGGTTACTAGTCCATAATAGAAATGAAAATGATACTGTCACTAGTGATATAATATAATAATCACCTGAATTTTCTTGATAATATCCGTGCCACCAGCTGTAGTGGCTCCCGCTTCAATAGCTTCGTTGATCAGCTCGCTGCCTTTACAGAACGCAAGAATAGTTCGTTCTTCGTCACGCGGGAAAATACGTGGCAATAATGAAAGCCGCGTAAAACTATCCAAGTAGCGATTCTGGAGGGAAAGAAAAGTATGTATTTTAGGTGTAAATATATGCTTCAATAGTAGGAGGGAGGGAGTATTCCATGATCATCCATCACAGGTCACATACGTCCCACTGTCGGGCTCGAGCCTCCTCCATCATGGGAGGGCTAGTGACCTACTATACCACGCTGGTCAGACGTGTTGGTATAGAGTTTTATTTCGAGTTTTTCTTCTCTTGCATAGATGTTATTTGCATATTATATCCCTTAGTCACTTTTACTACACTCATGAGCAAAAAAGGGGTGGTGAATTGTAACCTCACTCCGTTACCATATGCAGACAATTCAGTAAAGTAATTATAAACAAAGTTCGGAAGCACGCAAGATAAGCTCGAGTAAACTAAAATAATATAGCTTTGCTTGCTCTTGCTTTGTATTATGCCATTTGTGCTAAAATACAATTAATTTTGAAGTGAAATTCTAATGCGACTGCCAACAAGGTTGCATTAAACGTTTGACGCTAAGGGAATAGAAAGAGACAGAGTGATAGTGAATGCGTGGCACTGGAACGCATGTGCGTAGTATATCTGTTACAGGCCAGCACGAACATTAGCAACGAGTAGCGTCCAATATTTTTTATCATTTTTTATTTATATTAACAAAAAACACATGGCACCAAAGAAGTTTAATTTCTGATGTGCGGATTTTGTACGCACGCTCTTTTTTTTATGCCTGTTACAAATGGCTTCACCAGCTCCCATAAGCCATATTACAAGTTTCTTAGAAGAGTGCTTCAGCTCATTCTTCTAGAGCAGCTATACTCTAAGTGTGTTCCGCGGAACCCTAGGGTTCCGTGATACCTCTGTCGGGGTTCCGCAAGAATTTAGAAATAAAAAAATCAAAACACCTCTCTCTGGTCGCTCCGCGGCTGTGCGGACTCCGCGGCCGCGCGGAGACAAAACGCTATGAATGTTATTTATTTATTTATTTGTATTTGTATAAGCTTGTGTTACATTAGCTGGTACAATATCTCATAAGTTTGGTCTCAACAATTTTATACTTGTACAACGCGTTCGCTCTAAGTTTGCCGGTCTGTGGAATGCGCGTACCCTCCCCCACGTGACAACAAAACTTATAATGTGTCATAGTTTTACCCAAATATCTAACGTACACAATTTTTATTGTTACAATTAAATAAAAAATTTCGAACGTCATACACTCATACCTATCGCCAGCGGCAAACTTAAAACGAGCGGGTAGTATACTTGTAAGCGCTCAGTCTCTTTGATAAAAGCCGCCTCTGAATTAGACGCTATAGTTGTCAACTAGCGACTTTCGTCTCTAACTTCAAAGGATAAAGTCGATATTGTTTACAACGCTATTTTTAAATTTCTGTTTTTATTTTTGCTTTTTGTTTATCAAAGGTGCCGACTCGAGTATTTTCGAGAATATTTGAGATCGAGTCTAGGACTAAGTATAAAAGCGGCGATCGCGCGTTGGCGTCGTCGAACAACATTCCGCGTCGGAGACCCGTAGCGCACGGACGTGCGCCTCGCTGCTCTCCATTTCGCCGCGCTCACCCCGCACCCGCCCCCTGCGGTCGTGCGTTCTCGCTCCGTCTCGCTCGCTCTCGCAGCGAACCACGCGTCGCGTCAAGCCGCCATCTTGTTCAACGTCTGTGGCCGTCCAGTGGCCCGCTCCGGGTGGCCGTGTATACGGTTGTCTGTGGCAGTTTCGCTGTTTGGACGCAGGTGTTGCCGGATCCCAACTGCACGAGTCGACTTTTTCAAGACGTCGAGTGCAGATTTCTACCGTTGGTAGATAAAAAGTCAACCCATTTTGGCCCCCTCAGGGCAGAAAACCATATTGTTTGGTCCCCGGCGGAAACCTCACGGTGTAAACGAAGCCGGGTGAGGCAAGGCCCCGATTTGCCTGCCGAGCCCCTTCAGGGCAGAGCTAACAATCGGAAGGGGTTAGAGCATCCGGCCTTGGGGGATCTCCTAGTCGGACCTAATCTACGGCTTTTCATCATTTTTCTGCGAAGGCCTAACGGCCCGAGCAGCTAGGAACCTATCGCACATTAAGATTGGCGAAGGATTACAAGCTTAGGGCACACTAATTAAGTACTCATCCTCCCGACCTACACCCGGTTGGGAGGGGCACACACACCACTCACCCCTGGGTTTTTTCCCCACTCAGGGCGTTAGGGCTGCTAGGAAACAGTCGTAAAGCTCCCAGCATGGCAATGGAGGGCCACAATAAAATCCAGTACTCACTAGAGTACTTATTAAACATTCCCGCCATCCGTGACATTTTAGTCGCCCTACACGGGGAGGAAAACGTTCCTCAACCTGTGTTCTCTTCCGCGTATCCCACGGTAACCGCTACAACATCGGCTATACCACCACCCTCGAAACCAATGTCGCCCACGGCAATGGAATTCGAGGTAGCCCGGCTCTCAGAGAGCTCATCGGACCAGGAGGATAACTCCTCCGACTCCTCTTCTCCCGATGAAGGCGAGTTCACTACCGTTCGCTCGCGAAAACGCAGTAAGAAAACTGCAAAAAACGTCGCCACTAAGGCCCTTAAAACAACCGCTACCGCGTCAAGCCACCCCGCTGCCTCCGTGGCACGCACCTCAACTCAGCCCGCCACCCAAGCCGGCCCCTCTAAGCCCGAGTCAATGACGCCAACCGCCGCGCCTCCGCGCAAGGAACCGACCCCACCTCCTATCTACAGGACAAGTCCAAATGGACTACCGTCTCTGGGTGGTGCACCGAGCACCACATAAATTTCACCTCGGCCCGATCTACCCCACAAGGGATAAAAATCTCCTTGTGCGCCTCAGCCGACCACCGTAAGCTGTCGAGCTTATTAACGGTGAAAAAACTCCCGTACCACACGTACACTCTCCCCGAGGAGAGAATATTACGTGTCGTCATCAAAAACGTTCCCACGGAACTCACAAAAGATGAGATCCATAAGTCCTTAGAGGAACAAAGCCTCCCTGTCCTAGCCGTGCACCGCATGATCCGCGGTAAAACCCGCAAACCCTTCGAGATGGTTCTAGTCCACCTCGAATTATCTCCAAAAGGCAAACAGATCTTCCGCATTAGTGAGATCTGTGGCCTGTCCGGAATTCATGTAGAGCCACCGCACAAAACAGGGCTCATCTCGCAGTGTCACAACTGTCAGATGTACGGGCACTCGGCCCGTAACTGCCATGCCCCCGCCAGGTGCGTTAAGTGCCTTGAAGACCATGGCACGAGTGATTGTCCACGGCCGAAAAGAAACGACCACATCCAATGCGACACACCGCCATCGTGCGTCTTGTGCCGCGAGGAAGGTCACCCTGCAAACTACCGCGGGTGCCCCAAGGCTCCCCGCAGGCAGTACAGACGCCCTCGCAACCCCCCAAACTGGGGCTTCCCACCCCAGCCCCCTCAACCTCTTCTTGCAAACCCAGTGCCGAAGCCTCCTCAGGTTAACGCATGGCGGGTATCCCAGGCGGAATTCCCACCGCTACCTAATAAACGAGTGGTGCCTAACACCACCCCACCACCCCCCCATACTGCAGCAACGCCATACACGGCGCCTTGCCCACCCCCCGCGAGCCAACCCAAGCCCCAACAGGGCGCACACTCGAACCCGCATGCAGCCCCGAGGTCCGTAAAAACCCTACAAGGCGTAGATCCGGATCTCGCCTTAGTAGCTAAATTCGCATCTCAAATAAATTTCAATGAGATACGTGAAATCGCCTCTGAAATCAGAGCAAACGTAGGCAACAGCCACGCTCTCCTTAACGTAGCCATTAGGTTCTCTCCGGTCCTCGAGAACCTCGCCTCTTTTACAATCTAAAATGGATAGACACCCATCAGGCAGAGTTAAACCCAGACACATTAGAGTAGGGTACTTTAATGCTAACAGCCTAGCCCAACAGAGGGACCAAATAGGCGCTCTAATGAGCGACGAGCAGCTCGACCTATTTCTTATTCAGGAGACCTTCCTTAAACCGTACAATAGGGACCCCAAGATTGCGAACTATAACATAGTTCGCAACGACAGGCTTAACTCGCCTAAGGGAGGTACTCTCATCTACTACAAGAGGTCACTGCACTGCACACCTATGGATCCGCCCCAATTGACGTACATTGAGGCTTCAGTCTGCAGGCTAGCCCTCACGGGGCACCAACCCATCACCCTCATATCAGTATATCTCCCCCCCGGTAGGGAAAACAATATCGAACTCCTCGAGAGTGTTCTTAAATCACTCCTCGACCTAGGCGGAGCCGTCATCATAGGCGGCGACCTTAACGCCAAAAACACCTCATGGAGTTGTAACACCACCAACCCAAGAGGAAAAACCCTCGAATCCCTTGCCGAACGGCTGGGGTTTGACGTCATCGCTCCTATGGAGCCGACGCATTTCCCAGGGAACATAGCGCACAGACCCGATATTCTAGATATAGCACTGCTAAAGAACATTAACCTTCGGTTAACGTCTATAGAAGTGCTACATCAACTAGACTCAGACCACCGTCCGGTCATTCTCGAACTTGCCCCGAGACTGCCAGTCCCCTCAGGACCTGGGCAGGCCCCCACCATAACAGTAACTGATTGGAATAGACTAGAGTCCGGACTCAAGTCTAAATCCACCAGTCACTTAGATAGGATCCCCGCTGACATAAAATCCCCGGAGGACACAATGACGGCAATCGACTGTCTCACAAGTCATGTACAATCATTAATTAATGATTGTTCGCGGCAAGTACCAGCAGCGAGCGATCACGGCTGGCGCCTGCCAGACGACGTCCGCGACCTTCTGAGACAGAAGAATGCAGCCATACGTGCCTACGACCGTTACCCTTGCGAGGAAAACCGCATACGTATGCGTTTCCTGCAAAGGACGGTCAAATCCGCAGTAGCAGAAGTCCGCGAAAAGAGATGGAACACCACTCTTAGCGAACTAGAACCTAACCACCAAGCCTACTGGCAACTCGCCCGATCCCTTAAGAAAGACATAGTTTCCACTATGCCTCCCCTAAAGAGACCCAACCTCCCCCCCGCCTTTGAGGACGAGGAGAAATCCGAATGCCTGGCCGACAGCCTAGAGCAACAATGTACGCCAAGTACCACATACCCCGATGCCGAACAGCACGCCCACGTCGATAGGGAAGTGGTGTGGCGAGCCTCTCTCCCACAACCGCCGCTAGATACAGAATTAGGTAGGGACGACGCCCCAAGTCAGCCTATCCCAGCAGTCACCATAGATGAAGTAGTTTCGATCGTCAAGGGACTACGCCCTAGGAAAGCCCCCGGTTCGGACGGCATAACCAATAGAGTTATTAAACTTTTTCCCACGTCCCTACTGGTCCTTCTGACCTGCATTTTCAACGCAGCGCTCAATAACAAAATCTTTCCCGCTCAGTGGAAAGAAGCCGTGGTAATAGGAATCCACAAATCCGGCAAGAACCGATCCGAACCCAGTAGTTACAGGCCGATAAGTCTTCTTAACGGTCTTAGCAAAATGTACGAGCGCGTAATCCACCAAAGACTAAGAATCTTCGTCGAGGAAAACCACCTCATGCCACACGAGCAGTTTGGCTTTAGACCCAAACACTCGTGTGTCCATCAAGTCCATCGTATCGTGGAAAGCATCAACGTAAAACTGCAACGCAACCTTTTTACGGGGATACTCTTCTTCGATGTAGCCAAAGCCTTCGACAAGGTATGGCATAATGGCCTTATCTTTAAGTTATTCCAACTAGGAATTCCCCACTACCTCGTAATTATCATACGAGACTTTCTAACAAATCGTAGCTTCCGCTACAGAGTAGAAGGGACACTCTCTTCCCCGCACCCGATCAGAGCTGGCGTACCGCAAGGTTCAGTCCTCTCACCCCTTCTATTCTCGCTATATACTAGCGACATCCCCAAGTCTAAGCTCGTGCAGTCAGCCCTCTACGCTGACGACACAGCTATATTCGTATCCGGGCTTAACCCGGACGCCGTCACTCGTAATCTCCAAACTGCAGCTACTGCCCTTGGCAAATGGTTCCGGAAATGGAGAATAGACATTAACCCAGAAAAGAGTCAGGCGGTCATGTTTCACAGGAGACGTGCCGACCTGCACCCCCCCCCCCCCGATAGCTTCACTCCAGTCCGCATTTTTGACAAGCCCATCCCCTGGGCGTCAAATGCCAAGTACCTAGGCGTCATCCTTGACAATCGTCTCAGCTTCGCTCGACACATAACCAGTGTGCACTCGCGTGCAGCGTTCGTTATGGGTCGTTTACACAACTTACTCAACCCAAAGAGTAAGCTGTCGCTCAAATGCAAAATCCGTCTTTACACTGCCTGCATACGCCCCATCATGTTGTATGCCAGTGTAGTATTCGCTCACGTTAGGCCACACAGGATCCATAGGCTACAAACACTTCAGAATAGGTTCATGCGTAAGGCTACGGGCGCACCGTGGTTCATACGCAATGCCGATCTCCACATCGACTTGCACTTGCCGACCATCAGGCAATATATGAAACAGTGTGCCCGTAGATATTTTGATTCTGCCACAACACACCCCAACCCCTTAGTGGTCGCTGCGACCAACTATATCCCGTCCCGCATCTCGAAGGTCACTCGACCGAGACTTGCTCTCGACGAGCCCGACGACGAGATCACGATAGCTCAGAATACAGCATACACGGCCCGCGAAGCCGCAACAAAGAAAAGACCACGGTTCCGTCCTCGCCGTCGAGGTGCGAAACCGTGCCGCGCAAAAATAAATAAATCTAAAGTGGGACCTCCCACATTGCCCTCAGCAACGCCCCGAGCCGAGGTCCGTACCCCACAGGGGGTGCCCTTGGGCCACGTTGCTTAAATTTTTTGGGTTGAGAGCCCTCAGCGCTCACCACTAGTCCGCGTAAGGGTGTAACAGCCATCTGAGGCTAACACTCCTTGTCAGAACAAAAAAAAAAAAAAAAAAAAAAAAAAAAAGTTGGCGTCGTCAGTTGATGATTAGCGTTCGGAGCGATAAGTTACTACCTACTTACAAGCTCGCTAGCGAGAAACTAGTGTTCATTGTTTTACTGCCTGCTGTATTCTGTTGTCTCAGTTTTATAAATTTCTTCCCTGTAGGTTCTAAATTTAGTCTCTTATACGCAGTAACGATTGTGCATTATTTAAACCCCACTATCCTGACTTGTAACATTATAAATAAAGAAGAATGGAACGTTGGCTTAAAGGTGTTAAACATGTTCCAACAACATCTTCTAATGACGCTGAATGTTCAAAAGCAATGCGCGCGGAGAATTTAGCAATCACCGATCCAGAAGATGATGCCACGAGTGCCACGACGTCAAGCTCGACGGTTTCAAAGACGAAAAAAAGGAAGTATGATGAATCTTATATCAGTTTCGGATTTGTTGATTCCAACGGCTCACCTCTCTGCATGCTCTGTAGTAAACTGCTTCCTAATAGTTCCATGGCACCTGCCAAATTGCGTCGACATTTAGAAACCGTACACCCCGAGACTAAAGACAAGAATAAAGAATTTTTTGTTCGCAAAAAAGATCAGTTATTAGAAAGTCAAAAAAATATGATGCATGTAACACAAACTACCAACGAAAAGGCCACGGAGGCATCATACTTAGTTAGCTATCGCATTGCACAAGCAGGTGAAGCGCACACTATCGCTGAGAAATTAATAAAACCATGTGTATTAGACATAACAAAATGTATGCTTGATGAAAAATCTGCAAAGCATCTTTCTACTGTTCCGCTATCAAACGATACTGTTTCACGACGAATCCATGATCTGGCAAGCTACGTCAAACAAGAACTAGTTACACGTCTACAAAATACACGATTCGCTTTGCAAATGGACGAGTCGACTGATGTCGCTGGTTTGGCTATCCTGCTGGTTATTGTGAGATATCCATATAAAAGTTCTTTTGAAGAAGACATGCTTATGTGTTCATCGCTGCTTACAAACACTACCGGGGAAGAAATTTTTAATAAAATAAATATATTTTTTGAAGAACATAATCTCAGTTGGAACAATTGCATTGACATTTGTACAGATGGGGCCAAGGCGATGACAGGTAAAACAGCAGGAGCAGTGTCACGAATGAAAAATAAAGCGCCTAATTGTAGTTCCAGTCATTGTATTCTGCATAGACAAGCACTTGCGATGAAGCAAATGCCGTCTAATCTAAAATTAGTTATGGATGAAGCGGTAAAAATAATTAATTTTATCAAATCACGACCACTACAATCCCGATTGTTCTCATTATTGTGTGAAGATTATGGCAGCAAACATAAAACACTGCTGCTCCATACAGAAGTGCGATGGCTGTCTCGGGGAAAAACTTTAACAAGGCTATTTGAACTTAGGCCGAGTTACAAATGTTTCTTTCAGCAGATACTTCTTTTAATTTGAAGGACCGTTTGTATGATAAAACTTGGTTGTTCCGATTGTCTTTTATGGCGGATATCTTTCAAAAACTTAACGAATTAAATTTATCGTTGCAAGGTAAACAGACAACAGTGTTTCAGGCCTATAATAAAATAACTGCTTTTAAAAGAAAATTAGATTTTTGGATCATTTGCATTGGTAAGAAAGAAATAGAAAGTTTTACGTTACTCAGTGAGTTTGTTAGCGAAAACGACTCAGAAATGTTTGAAGATAATGTGTTTGAAGAATTGGTCCAATATCTCAGTTCGATGCGCGCATCTTTTGAAAAGTATTTTCCCGAAGAACACAATACAAAAATTAAAGTGAACTCCTGGATTCATAATCCTTTTTACCCAACTTGGAAAAGCCTGAAAACATGTCAAATGAGATATATGAATCTCTTTTAGAAATGTCATCAGACACAAGTATGGAGTCATTGTTCAAAACGACGCCTCTTAATGATTTTTGGTGCAGAATCCAAGATGAATATGCAATGCTTGGCCAAATGGCTCTGGATATTCTTCTCCCGTTCCCAACTACATATTTGTGCGAAACAGGATTCTCTACCTACGCAGCCACGAAAACAAAATATCGCAATAGACTGGACGCCGAAGCTGATATGAGACTCCAACTTTCTTCCATCAAACCTGATATCAAGCAATTGATGAAAAATAAAAAACAGTTTCATACCTCCCACTAGTTAGATTTTTTCTTTTTTAATGTTTTCTATTATTGTCCTTACCAAGTGGTGAAGTAAATAATAATTAGTAACTGATACATTGTACTTTTATTATGCTGATTAATATAGAATACACTTATAAAAATAATTGTTTTATTGTAGGGTTCCATCAAGTATTTTGCTTCCCAAAAGGGTTCCGTCATTTAAAAAGTTTGAGAACCACTGTTCTAGAGGGTCATTACCCAGCAAGGTTTTACACCCCACATGAGCAAGTGACTGCACAGATAGCGTAGTGGTTAATATATCGATCTACCATGCTAGTGTCATGGGTTTGAATTCCACGCAGGACAATACTTTGTGCAATCCAGAAATGGTTGTTCCGAGTCTATATGTGATTGATGTCCGTTAATTATATGTTTATAAATTCCACGCAATACAAGGATTATTATCTTAGTGCAGCCTGTTGTCTTAAAAAAAAAATGAAGTTAGAGTTGATGCCACATATCTTAAGGTCTTTCCGTGTGGTGGCGGAGTAAGAATACAATTCACCACTCCCTAGCTCACCCGTGAATGTCGTAAAAGATGACTATGGGATATAATATGCACATAACATCCGTACAAGAGAATGAAAACTCGAAATAAAATGCTATACCAACATATCTGACCAGCATGGTATAGTAGGTCAAATTCCCTCTCATTGTGGAGGAGGCCCGAGCCCGACAGTGGAACGTACGTGGGCTGCGATGATGATGATAATCTTAAGGTCATTTTCACACACCTTTTTTGCACCTTCCATATTGAATTCAATCTGTGCATAAATAAGAGCATCCGGTACATTATACATTGTAGAGTGGTGTGTCTGCTTATGTGCTTCTATGGCTCCTTCAGCGGTATACACAATCCAACGGTAATACTTGAGAGGGTAAACATCATCCTTGGGTATAGGTTTGAAGGTATCGTCATAATGTTTACTGACATTTGATTTGACTATTCTGAAATTATAAACATAATTTTATTTAATGCTGTCTGATGTTTATGAGAGTATTGCACATCTATGTATATATATACATATATATAAAACAAAGTAGTGTTAGTTACTATTTATAACTCGAGAATGACTGTACCGATTTGACTGAAAATTAGTGGGGAGGTAGTTTAGATCCAGGAGATGGACATAGGATACTTTTATCCCGTTCGATGGCGTTCCTGTGTGATGTAACATAAAACGTCAAAGATGTCAGTCACTATGAAACGTGGTATAACAAAAACGCATCTGACATGTAATAACCAAACGCAAATGTCAGCTATAGACAGATATTGTGGGCAATTTAGAAAATATATTTACGAAAAAAATTATGGCGGTACGAAGTTCGCCGGGTCAGCTAGTTGTAAATAAAACTATTTTACGGGTTTTAACATGCTTGTATTTGATTTGTGATTGCGCAAAGTGTTTGAAATGTCATGCAATAAAAAATTAAATACTAACGCGATAAAATTCGTGAAATAATTTTATTTACAATAAAAAAAAATACAGTGTATTTCAGTTATAACAACGGCGGAGGGACTACTTTAATGTCGGCGCTATATCCGGAGGTCTCTATATCCGAAATCAGTTTTTTTTAACAGTAAATTCATAATTTTAACTTCGCGCACATGCTAAGTAACTACACACAAACAAAGCATTTGACCATCTGCGAATATAAACAAATGATAAGAAAGCTTAATAGTTAAAGCTTATGAATGAGACTTTGTGCCTTTGCCGACTCAGTCACAACATCCGCAAGGAATTTCTAGGAATCTGTCCTAAATAGTTCATAAAAACAAGTCGGTATACCCGAATTAGGCTTTATATCCGGAGTCGCTATTACCGAATGAATTTCCTACGAAAGTATGCTTTAAATTCTCGGGACCTAAGTTCGACGTCGCTATAACCGTAAAGTCGTTACAACCGAGGTTGTTATTAATGAAATCCACTGTAGTTTGAAAAATACACATAAAGTAATACTCCGACTTACGCTACCCCGTTTTACGCGAATTCAAAAATACGCGGTTTTCTCTTGGAGTGTTCAGTCCTTAGATTTACTTCTTTATTCATAAAATTTCAATTATTTTGTATATAATATTTTGACCATATTCTTAAAAATTATTGTCTTCTTTGAACTAGTTTCAAATAACCATTTTTTATGTACATTTTATATAAACAAAATCAAACCCCAACTTACGCGAATTCGATTTACGCGGTTATCGCTCGCTCCCACCTATCGCGTAAGTCCGGGGTATTGCTGTATATTCCCTTAGTCGCTAGTCGTCTTTTAAGACATCCACAAGCAAGATAGAGAGTGGTGAATTGTATTCTTACTCCGTCACCACACTGGAAATATTTAACAATATATAAAAATGTATTTTGCAATGGAGTTTTATTAACACTAAGTAAATTTTAGTGAGAAAACTTTAAATATTAAAAAAAAATCTTAAAATTAAAAATACAGCAGACTTGCGAGGTTTAAATGTAAAAAAGAAGGGTTTCTGTTACTTGGTGAAGAAAGAAAATAATGGTGGAATGAACATACATTCTAAATAATTTACTATAATACTGTTTTCAATTTATTTACATATTAATCAACCTCAAGTAATTGGGATAAGAGTACTATGTTTATTGTGCTGTACATAATAAGCAAAATAATATTTGTTAAAATCTTAAACATACTTGTCTTTTCCTCTTTGGTTGTGTGGTATAAAACCTACTTTGGTAACTTCTACTTTAACTTTCTTTGCTCGAGCCTTTGCTCTTGTACCTTTGCGAGCAGCATATGTCACAGTAGCTGTGTGCAAAGACCTCTGAAATATAATAAATATACAAATACAGAGCCCTATTTGTCAATTTCCTTCATAATGCATTGATATAAATGCAATCATATATACAGGGTGTCCCAGATTATAGAACAACTGATCAAACGGGCGTTAGGCCATGGTGATAGGAATCCATGAAAAAAATTTTATGTAAAATATCAATTTGTTATTGAATTAGAGACATGTAAAAATTTTAAATTCTGTCATCGCTTTTTCATGTAAATTTGATTGGAATGTATAAAGTCGTTGATACTTAATCTGCAACATATTTGTATTTTGTTAAATATTCATTAGAAATTGAATAAATCAATGATTACGTTCGCATAAGCAAGACAAACTTTGTCTTAACATCAGCTGACAGGTCATCAACCGTTAGTTGCCGCCGTTTTGTACCTACTTATATTGTCGACGCGACTTACAATGCCTACATGTATCCTGTTCATAACATCATTTAAGGCGTAGGCTCTTATTTTCACTATAACTGTTACGGTTTATTGTTTTTTTGTGTAATATTTTAAACATTCTAATTACGATCCATGATCGTTAAACTACAACATACTGGCACAGTTGTTTCATAATGTGAACCTCTTGTATAATAAAAGAAAAAAAACTAAACAGTAATGTGACTGTTTTGTAACTATAGAACTTAAACTTACCAAAACTTAATGTACGTAACTTTTACTTACCAAATTCGATGTGTTACATTTATAAAATGATAAAGTACTGGGTAAGATAGATCCTGAAAAGTATCGTTTGTTTACAATAGATTATATACATTTTGATAAGCTCAATTACGTACTAAATAGAAATTAATTATTACAATACTCACGAAATAGTGTTCCAGCCATAATAATTGATTAAATGTAATTTTAATCGACAAATTATTTATATATTTTTAATTTTACAAATTTATAGGTTACCTACCTTTCAGGTTGTTTTTTTTTTTTTTTTTTTGTTTGGATCGCCCTTACGGGCAGGCTAAAGTCTTTTCGACCATACTGCCTTGTCTTACGTAGCTTATTTCTTTACATATTATTTACTTCTTCATATTGTATAACAAATTAACAGTCATTGTCCGTCAGTAAGTCAAGTCGTTATCATTAATTAGGCGCTGAGAACCTAATTAGATGATTTCTCTGGGAATTTCGGTTGAATATGAAAATACACGTAAACCACTCTTATATCACATTCACCACACTTCAGCACCTTAATTATATTATATTAAACTACTTTTACGGATTATATCGCGTTTGTATTTGATTTATGATTGCCCGACGTTTCGAACACTTTGCAGCATTCATGGTCACCATATTCCAAATAACCATCTTAACTCCATCAATCCAAAAATTCAATTTACTATGGAACTGCAGTCAAATAACTCATTAGCTTTCTTAGATATTTTGGTTATCCGTAAACTCAATAACACCTTGAGTCATACAGTGTATCGTAAGGCAACACATACTGACAGATATCTGAACGGAGATTCTCATCATCCCCCTTCACAGTTAGCTACCGTGTCTAAATCTTTGTTGCAGAGAGCACGAGGAATCTGTGACGAGGAGCACCTGGCTGGGGAGCTGCAGCATGTCAAGCAGGTTCTACGTGCAAACAAGCTGCAAGTTCCACGCCCCCGTCGCAGAGACCGTGTGAAACCACCCACAGTTGAGCGCCTCCCTTCAGTACTACCTTATGTGAAAGGAGTCACTGACAAGATTGGCTATATCCTGAAACGGGCTTCCATAAAAACTTATTTTAAGCCACTCAAAAGGATAAGTCAGTTCTTACCACCTGTCAAGTGCCAGATCCCTCTACAAGATGCAGGAGTTTATAAACTTGACTGTGACTGTGGTCTCTCTTATATTGGGCAAACAAAGAGATCCATAAGAACTCGGGTCAAAGAACACATAGCTGATGTGAAGCACCGCCGTCACACTAAGTCTGCAGTCAGTGAACATAGTCAGGACCGCTCCCGCCATAACATTAGGTTTGATAAACCTCAAATCCTCGCAAAGGAACACCGATACCTGCCTAGAATGGTACGCGAGGCTATTGAAATCAAAAAACACAAAAATTTCAATAGAGAGGATGGCTGGGTATTACCATCAAGCTGAGATCCTGTTATAAACATAATTAAAAATAAATCCAAAGGGACCACCACAAGACTGCATGATACTGTGAGCACTTATTGTATAGATTTGACCCACAATAATAATAGTTAAAGATAATTTTATAAATCAAAAATCTTTTAGTAAGGCGCATCTAAAATTAAAAATCAATATTAATTTAGCATCATGTCCCCTGAGTTTTCTTGCCGGATCTTTCTCAGTGTGGCCGCGTTCCGATCCGGTGGTAGTATATTAGTTTTGTTAGTTTTAAATCAACAAATTGTAATAATAATTGCTACAAATGTAATAATTAATAATTACTAACCATAAACAATATAATTTTTTCATATAGATTCATTTTCTTCTTACACTGGCAATAAATTTGTACTAAAATGTGGGTAACAATTTAATAAATTTATAACAATTTTCTGTATCGGGTAGATAATTGTAAATGTCTGTAATAACGATTACTTGTTGGACGTGAGACACCTTAGTCCGCCCGTGACCATGAATGCTGCAAAGTGTTCGAAACGTCGGGCAATCTTAAATCAAATACAAACGCGATATAATCCGTAAAAGTAGTTTTATTTACAATGTGTAGTGCTCGCGTAAACATCAGATATCATTATATTATATTACATAAAACATCAGCAAAATTATACAATATAACACTATAAAACATTAAAAAAATGAATATAATACAAGAGCTTAACATGACATTTCCATATTCGCGCCGAAACTCCCTTTCAGGTTGACATTCTTGACAAGGTTTTTTTTAATTTATTCGCTCTTATGAGCAGGCTATATTCAGTCGACCATACTGCCTTTTCTTGACGTCTTTGAGCATTGCCAATTTTTTTTGTATTGTAGCAATGTTGTTTTCTTTTTTGTGTGTCTTTATCTATTCGCCGCAGCGGGCTTTAACAGCTTAACCCGGACTGTGGGTGAGCGATATAATTATATGGATACACTATTATACTGAATATTAAATTTTACAAAAACTTTTTAATTTTATTGTTATTTCTTGTTTATAAATATTTTGTTCAGACACAATATCAGAAATACCATTCTGCATTTTACGAAGATATGGCTGTATATTTTATTCCTTTTGCTACTATGTTCGAGCAAAGCAAATAAAAAAGTTAGTACTTTGTGAGTTTATTTACGCAGGGGCTATTTTACAAAAGTGAAAATGCAGAAAAGACAGTTACTGTCAATGATACCTGTCAACGCCATTTTCTAATTTAACCTATGGGGGAAGCTATTAACACAGACGTTACAATAGTATCTAATTTCAAGTTTGAGTCAATAACAGTAATAAAAAATTCTTGATGTTCGCAATAACTTGAAAAATTATGCTGAACATTATTAATTTCATAAAACCTTTCAATTGCCTTTATTTCACATATTATAATTTGATAAAATGTAGCGATTATTTGTTTTGCAGACTAGCAATAAAATAATTCAGGTTTGCATACGTGTGCGTGCATAAATGAGAATGTGTGTATATTTTTCATCCTTGTGTGAGTTGATTTTGACCATGGAAGTAATAAGTACTATGTACGTAGTACTTATTACTTTCATGATTTTGACAGATAATTGGGTTTGTTATTTCTATTTCGCAGTACTACCAATATAGAATGAGCTCTGATGGTATTTGAATTCATAGTAGTTAAGGGGTCATGTGCCTGGCTTTCTCTAAATTTCATTAGTGTGCTATAGATATGATCCTTTCAATTTATATATGAATCATGAGTATGTTCCATTTCACGGAATTATATAAAAACAAAAATCAGCTTTTCTAATTATTCTTTAACAAATAACTTCATCTTATAACAATAAGATTTAGATACTGCCACATTTGGCAGTGGCATATGGTTAGTGGGTATATATACATGTATACGTATGTTTACGTCCGTATATGAGTAGGTACAAGTTGTGCCGTAGTAGATATATCAAGCCAAAGCCTATTTATATTAGTATCTATAGTAAGGGTTCTTATTCTTTATTGTATCTGTCGTCGATTTAGGGACACAATATCGAAACGAAAGTATCGATACTGTACTCATGAGTAGTATCAAAGAAAAAGTATCGTACTTAATAAAGTATCGATACTTTTTTTTATGAATTTGTCCACCTGTGTTCGGATTAAAATATGTCGAGCCAGTTCTTAGAAGGTTCGTTACGCTTTACCTAGATGACGTTACCATAAGCAAGGTAAGGTAAGGTCAAGTTTAACATGGATACTTTCTACAATTTGTTCGATACGGTTCCTGCCTAAAAGTACTCATTGAGTAAAAGTATCGAATAGAAAGTATCGGTATCGAAAGATAAGTGTACAAGATACCTAAAAGTATCGATACTTTTTTCGTGTCCCTACCTCGACTACCTATTACCTAACTAAAGTATAATATCATATACATTAAGAAGTATGAAATTTTGAAATAAAAACAACAAAGGTAAATTGATCTTTATGATAAATATACTCCTGACACACTCTTTAAAAAAAGGTAAGTTAATACATTAAAAATTACAACTTAATACCACATATTTCCTCCTTATGCTCTAACTAAAGTTAGTAAATGCATATTAAGAATGATATTATCAAGTGTCTCTTGAGATAAACACTATCATTCTTCAACTACAATGATTTCCAGTTCACACTCATTGACTGGAGCTAAGATTCTTGAATTGACTTTGTATTTCAGCAAGTCTCAGACGGGCTCTGTAGAATTCATTTGGGGTCCACTCCATTACTGTGATATTCATTTCATTCACAGTGGAGCTTTCACTTGAGTTGAATGAGCAATATGGGCTCAAACATTAACTTGGATCAATACAAAGCCATGTAATATGAAAATATATACCATGGTCATCTCACAAAAGAATTTGTTCCTATATATGGCTTTATACTGCAATATAATATTATGGAATGCTTACGATATGCTTATGACTAATAATACTTAACGACAGGTTGAAATTGAAATGATGGCAGTAAAGCTTACGGTATTGTAATATGTATTCCAATATCATAACCTTACCATCATCATTTACTATTTCCGTGTGCTGACAGAATAAGAATACAATTCACCACCACCTCTCTTTCCGGTGGGTGTTGTATAAGACAAATAAGGGATGTGTGATAAGTAGATAACATCGACGATAAAAAATCGAAATGAACCCCTATATTTACGTGCCTGGCCAGCGTAGTATAGTCGGTCCAGTTGTGTTCCTAGAGGAGGCCCAAAGTCCAGCAGTGGGACGTATATGAGGCTGAGGTGATGATGAGAATGAGAAAATATATGTCATTGATATTGTAATATGGCGTTACGTGCATTAAAATTGACGTACATAACTCGTTCAGTTCAGTTATTTGAAACTAAAACACTTAATATATAAAAAAATACATCGAGACAAAACACCCATAATCTGTTATCCTGTATAAATAGTGATATAAACCAGATTTAAACTAGCCGAGTTCTTCTTCTTATTTAATGGCAATGAGCTACAGTAAAATGAGCTATTGGTGCCAGTGTCGAGTATTATATTAGTTATTCACGTCTTTAAGTCTTCGTCTTTCAGTCAGTTGTTGGCGTGATTTGGTACTGATCAAGTCATACCTTCTCTGGGAATTATGCCAGAATGTCAAAATGCACGCTATTCACTATTATATCATATTTACTATATTTCAGAATTTTATCCGCATTAAATTACATAAAATATCAGCAAAATTATTCAATATAACACTGTAAAACACTAAAATAATGAATAAAATATAAAGCGCTATATGACATTTTGACATTCACGTCAAAAGTCCAACTAGCCGAGTTAAAAATGGCAGCATTATTCGTGAGGTCGCTATTTTCACTGATTAAGGTCACTATTTTCACTAATTAAGGTCGCTATTGCGACAAAGGAAGATTTAATAGGTATTTAATAGTCTGTGGCACTTTTGTAAAATAGACGCGGCCGTTTATTTATCGTTTACCGATAGTTTTCAAAGTTCAAATCTTATTATAAATAGTTAAAATGTATTGAAACTATGCAGAGTAACTAATATTATTTGAAGATAGTGCAGTAAATAATCATGGAAAAATTAAACCTTACTTTACTGTTTGTTTCGCTGTGTATTCTGTTATGGGGTGTGGCTGGCCAGTATGAATGGCAAATACGCGATGCGTATGACGAAGTTCGTGGTAAAATTGACAAGATTAATGCAGACAACTGCTTTATAAAACATTTAGATGAGCTTTATTTACCGGAGGACTCAGTTTCTCACCATCCCGATGTGAAAGAAATTAACATTAACCCTGTGTTTCCAAACAGAACGGCTATGCTTCATTTACACAACATGGCTATGAATCGTGCCTTTTTTTGGAGTTATATCCTTCAGTCAAGATTTATAAGACCGGCTATAAACGACACATACGATCCTGGTATGATGTATTACTTTCTCTCATCAGTAGCTGATGTGTCGGCTAACCCTTATATTAATGCTAGTTCAATATATTTCTCGCCGAATATGTCATATACGTCTTCATACAGAGGCTTCTTCAATAAAACTATGCCTAGATTTGCACCAAGAGCTCTCCGTGCCGATGACTTTAATGATCCAGTACACTTACAAAAGATATCTACATTAAATACATTCTATGTCGAGGATCTTGGTGCGTTTGATCCGGAAAGTTTGTCCAAGGATTATACATCTGAATTCTATAGAACAAATGAATGGTATAAGAAATGGTTGCCAGATAGAGTAGCTGAACGTCACGACACAAAAACCACATACCAAGTAGAAATTAGATATGCTAATAATACAAATGAGACATTTACATTCCATGGACCACCTGGTAATGATGAGGTATATGTATTATCATTTCATTTTGGCTCGTACACGTCCCACTGCTGGGCTCGAGCCTTCTCCTCGATAGGAGGGCAATTGACCCTACTATACTATGCTGGTCATACAGGTTGGTATAGGGTTTTATTTCAAGTTTGCCTTCTCTTGCAAAGATGTTTTATGCTTATAATACCCCTTAATTGTCTTTTATAACATCCATGAACAAGATAGGGAGTGATGAATGGTATTCTTACTCTGTCATCATATGGACGCATGTATTATTTAACTTACATATTATATTTTATGTGTTTTGCATATGGTGATGATGTAACAATACAATTCACCACTCCCTATCTGGCCCATGGATGTCAAAAGGGGATATAATTTGCAAGAAAAGGCAAACTCGAAATTAAAATCTATACCAAACCTTTAGGCTAGTGTGGTATGTCAATTGCCCTCCTATTGTGGATGAGACTAGAGCCCAGGTGCAAGTAAGTGGGTGCTGAATTGTATTAAATGTTTTTGTTTCACCTTATTATCAGTAACAATGGTACAGTAACTGTTAAGGATAATGCTACACTTGTGCTAAAACTACTGCTTTAACACGTTCTCTGTCCCAAACAAAAAATCAAAATTAAGCCACAAGTTCAGTAGACTTTTTGCAAAATTATGTTTGTATGTTGTCAGAAGAAAACCATTTTAATATTAAAAATAAAATAAATAAATTGGAAGTAGATATTACTGCTCTGAAACATATACGGTTCAAGTAGTTCTTGCACTTGGACAATTCATTATTTACGAGTTCCAATACACTGACTAGACTGACGTCTTCTAGTTTGATCATAAGTCAAAATTTTCTTTCAAAAATTCAGCGAAAAGAGGACAACAAAATTGTCCGGTAACATTGCAATGGATGCTACAAAGAGTTGAGAAAAGATGGTACAAGCTGGGAAATTGTGGCTAATAAAATCAAATAGATACCTAGTGTTTGCAATACAAAAAACCTTTTTATTTACCATATTTCAGAAACAAACATAATTAGGGAGAGTTGTGCAAGAATTGTAATTTTATAAAAAAATAAAAATATTTTTTCCTACTTTTAGTGTTTTTCTTTACTATATGGTGGTCTTGGCACCTCCCATGCAAATCTAGTAAAGTACCAGCTCGTCCAGTAGAAATATTCGCTATAGAAATTGTAAATGTCGTCTGACGCACATACGGCTCAGGAACGTATTAATGTTTTACAAATGCAAGTTCTCTAAGCCATATGTGGTTCAGCGGACAGGAAACGTGTTAAGTAGTGTTCTCATAAGGAGGCCTATGTCCAAAAGGGGATGATGACAATGTAAATAATGGCTGTATGGAAGTCACTTTAACTTTGATTCTTAGGTGTGTGATATTAGGACTTGCCTCAAGGACTCGAGTAGACGGTAACTAAATTGTGATTGTAGCTAGGGTGGTCACATGGCTTTGAAAATTGATAGGTTATGAAATCTCAAGACTAGAAACTTCAACCTTCACATTGCTTTTTTTGTTGCAGTATATGGAATGTTTTCTAAATCATATAATTTTTAAATCATATGAATTTAAAACCCTGTATTTAATTTGTAGATTCCTGGACCTGTGAATTGGACACGCCCTTATTTTGACTGTGGTAGATTGAACAAGTGGTTAGTTGCAGCTGTGTCACCAGTTGCTGACATATATCCCCGTCACACTCAGTTTAGACACATTGAATACCCCACGTAAGTAAATTATTATTTAATTGTAAAATGCCATTTTTCTGATGGTAAAGCATTAGTAAAGATTCCTAGAAATTTTAGTACCAACAATTTACTAAATTATGATGAGTACCATTTCTGAACATAGTTAACATATGTATGAATAGATAAGAAAAAAAAACTTAACTGAGTAGTTAGTTAGGATTAGTTATTTTCTATTTTGCTGCTAGCAGCACCTAGATGGCAATGCCCACCTAGCATCCAGCTCCTAGCTCAGTTCGGTTT
Source organism: Lymantria dispar (assembly GCA_032191425.1). NCBI lineage: Eukaryota > Metazoa > Arthropoda > Insecta > Lepidoptera > Erebidae > Lymantria > Lymantria dispar. Next base: position 3,391,926 of record CM063449.1, read on the forward strand.
CCGGAAGGGGCATTCGACGATAATGGCCTTGCCTCCGATATCACGGCATGCCTCCATACCTGAGGCGGTTAGTGGCAGACTATTTAGAGGGCCACAGCGTTCTCTACGTGCATCGAACAGAGGATGTTGTGCAGACTCTCATATCATGCGGTGTTTCCATAGGGGTCAGTCTTAGGACCGATTCTGTAGAATATCGACTTCGACTGGGCGTTGCGTCGTAGCTTCCTACCCGGGCTGGACATAACTTTCTATGCCGATGACACGCTCATTACAGCCCGGGGCGAGATGCTAGAAGAGGCGGCAATTTTCGGCACCAAGGAGATTATCGGGCGGATCGAGGTGCTGGGGTTTAGCGTGGTCACCACACGATAAAGGTGGTTAAGGGGGTATTCGTTAATATAAGAGAAAGTAGATAAGTTTTATGGATGAAAGATACTGGATGGAAAGAAGAACTAAATACAAATTTCAGATAACTATTTTCGCCTATAGTGGTATAGAAGGCCAATTTTTTTTTTATATAGCCTTAGGACAGGACACTGTCGACAATTGTCTGTCTGCAGTCATGGGCCGGTCAATGCAGTTTAGTACCACACTGTCGTAGAAAATCTACATCGGAATAGTAGCAATTTGTTACTGCACTTCGTTTGGTGAGCAAGAGAGCCGAAAGCCCAACTTTCTGAGGGTGTTTGCGTTTGGTGGGTTTTGGTGATGCCTTTAGTATCACTGAACTTCTTTGCATTCACACTCCCTTCACTTTTTTAATGGTAGGTAGCGCTCTAGCAAAGGTCTATGAGTGGCCGTATCACTTACCATCAGGTGGTGGCAAACAAGCAAACAGCATGCTCGTTTGCCACCAGAAACAGTAAAAAAATCTTCAATCATTGAATAACCCTGTAACCAACCATTGAATATTTACAAACACTTCGTATTTTCAGGTACACAGCAGCTGTAGTAATGGAGATGGACTATGACAGGATAGATATAAATCAGTGTCCACCAAGTTTAGGTAATGATCGACCTAACAGATTTGCTTCGACTGCTCGTTGCAAGGAGACCACTGAGGTAAATAATTTTATGTACAGATAATGAGACTATTAATCTTAGACTATTATTGTGTTTGGTATCAAAATTTTGTCTTATAACAAAGTGTTGTGACTACGGCATTTCAAATTTGAATATGTGTATCTCTCTACACTGATAATTGTGTACTATAGTGTTGTATCGTATGAAATTATTGACAAACTAGCAGCGGCCTGCGGTTTTACCCGCATAGTTCCCCTTCCCGTGCGAATATCGAGATGAATAGCCTATGTGTTATTCTGATATGTAAGCTGCATTATTGTGAAGTTGCATCAAAATCCACTCAGTAGTTTTTGCATGAAAGAGCAACAAACATCCTCACATACATATTCACAAACTTTCGCGTTTATAATATTAGAGTAGTAGAGTCTACGTGTCGATTATCTTGCTTCTTTAGTAACGTTGTTTAATCATGTATCATGAAAATCTTATTTCATATTCTTTTAGCCTCGTTTTTTGTCGTAGTGGGGTTTTACTTTTTTTTAGTACTTATTGCTCAAGTTTTGATAATAGTTTTATAATCGGCCGCCTGCCTGACGTCAACCCGTCTTGAGAAAGTAATTGTTGACCAGAGGAGTTGGTCTATGTCGATGTAAAACTCTTAGCCGTCTTTTACGACACCCACGATTAGTGTAAGTGTTGGTAGTATTTGTAATCGCCATATACGGCGTAAACGCCTAATTATTATTGGATTTAAAATTTAAGAATGTGCTTTTGTATATAGTGTGAGCCTATACACGGCTGGGGCTTCCGTCGCGGCGGCTACCAGTGCAGATGCGCCCCTGGCTATCGGCTACCGAGCATCGTGCGTCGTCCATTCCTTGGAGAGATTATAGAACGAGCTACTTCCGACCAGTATTATAATAACTTTGATTGTAAAAAGATTGGATGTAAGTATTGAAAATATTATCATTGTCATCATCATCTCAGCCCATACACGTCCCACTGTTGGGCTCGGGCCTCCTCCACTATGGGAGGGAAATTGACCTACTATACCATGCTGATCAGACGTGTTGGTATAGGATTTTTCTTCTCTTAGATATTATATGCATATTATATCTCTTAGTCTTCTTTTACTACACTCACGGGCAAGAGAGAGGGTGGTGAATAGGGATGCAACATCGCTCATAAAAAACATCGATGTTTTCAAAAGTGAAACATAGATGTTAAAAATATCGATGTTTATGAACGACTAGCAACCTGCCCTCGCTTCGCTTCGGTTTCAGTCGCTTTACCCGCGGCATAGTTCCCGTTCCTGTTTGAATACCGAGATAAAATATAGCCTATGTTACTCCCTGATATTATAGCTTGCCATTGGTGAAAGAATTTTTGAAATCGGTTCGGTAGCTTAAGCGTGAAAGCGTTACAAACAAACAAACAAACATCCTTACTTTCGCATTTATAATATTAGTATGGATATATCGATTAGGGATGTTCGATGTATCGAAAACCGAACATCGATGTTCTCATGACAAATATTGATGTGCTTTTTTTTTTTAAATTTGTCGGCTGTTTTAACATACAGCGGGACTTACCACGGTGAAGATAGGCAGCGGTGAATTGTATTCTTATTCCGTCACCACACGGACGATCTATGTACGATAAAACATCGTTCTTCAACAACGATGTATCGTCGATGTTTTGGTTTCAACATCGATGTTTATGAACGATACATCGATGTTTGAAAACATCGATGTTTTGTTTGCATCCCTAGTGGTGAATTGTATTCTTACTCTGTCACAACACGGAATCGTCATTATAATCTTAACTCATATACTTCTCATTGCCAGACTCGCCTTCTCCACAATAGATCTAGTGTACCATGTTGGTCAGACTGCTTGGTATCTAGTTTTATTTCTTTTGCAATATTTTAATCTGTTTGCGTTCCTTAGTCATCATTCAAGGGTAACAATGGGATTGGTGAATTGTATTCTTACTCCGTCATTACACTTAGATTTGAAAATATGACTATTTTCCTTTGCTATCTTGTTTACTGAGCAATAGTGAGGATCTAGTCCTGCCGTCCAAGATGACAGTTTGCAGCAGATAAGGGCAATTGTATTCAAACAATGTTTAAACTTAACAATTTGTAAGTGTCCTTAAGGGGCTTATGCAGAATAAATGATTTGATTTGACATTTTAAATAAAACTACTTTACGGATTTTATCGCGTTTGTATTTGATTTTTGATTGCCCGACGTTTCGAACACTTTGCAGCGTTCATGGTCACGGGCGGACTAAGATGTCTCACGTGCAATAAGTCAACGTTATTGCAGAAAATTTATAATTATCTACGATTTGATTTGAATTAGCCTATTATACCACACTGGACTAACTTGCCATAGGGTTTCATTTCGATCTCATCTTCTCTTACAGTGCTGGTTTCTGACCTTTATATCCCTTATACGTCATCTACGACACCCACAGCTGACAATCCTTTCACCGTCACCATATGCTAAATTATTAAAAAGAAAGACAATATTATCGTCATCATCATCATCTCAGCCTTTATATGTCCTACTGTTGGGCTCGGGCCTCCTCCACAATGGGAGGGAATTTGACCTACTACCATGTTGGTCAGATGGGTTTCATTTCGAGTTTACCTTCTCTTGCAGAGATGTTATGTGCATATTATAACCCTTAGTCGTTTTTACGACATCCACGGGCAAGATAGGGAATAGTGAAATTCAAATCATTTATTATGCATAAACCCTGAGAGGGCACTTATATATTGTCAAGTTTACAAAATTAAATAATCCAAAAAGAAAAAAGACTACCACCGGATCAGAACGCGACCGCTACTGAAAAGATCCGGCAAGAAACTCAGCAGGCTTGTCTATTATTTTTAATTATTTCTTTCTCCTTATTAGATATAAAATTGTGTACATGTTTTGTTAGAATTAGCTCCAGTGTGATGCCCTTCGAACTGCAAGATACTTAATATAATTCAAACGATTATAGCTGGACCAGATCCCACAAGCGGCACTCGATCACAAGTTAACTACTAGAGCAGCCATCACTTGAAAAATTGTATTCTTACTCTGTCATCACATGGAAATACAAACATAAATTATTAATTTAAATTTGTAAACCAGGGGTCCAACGTCTGCCGGTCCAATGGGAACGCGCTCATCCGTTCCTCCGTGCGATCTATTTGGACCGCCACTACGAGTATGTGAACGCAACGAGTGGACCAGACGCACTTCACACCGAAAGGGTCAACGTTTACGAAGTACTCAACTTTATAAGAGGAGTGCAACCTAATAATTGCTCAAAGTGAGTTCGATATTTATTACGGACTAGTACCAATACGAAGAATAGAACCTAGTTTTAACCACGTAGGATTGGCTACATCTAGTTGTAGCCAGCATAAAGAAGGCTATACGTAGTTTTAACCAAATGAAATCGGCTGCACCTAATATTAGCCGTGAACAAATCTGTTACACCTAAGTTTAAACATCGAAGAGCAGCTATACCTAGTTTTAGCCGGCTAGAACTAGGTGTAGCCGCACTTGGGGTATTAGTCGTAACATATAGACTAACTGATCAGATGGTTTCGAAACTTGGTCAGCGACAAAGACAGAGTGAGAAGATAGAGTGGGTTGTAGAACCTTACACCGAGCAGCGCACGTAACAATGAGTTTAGTGCTATTATACTTTTCGATTCATATGGAAGATCCTGTCAGTTTGACTACGCAGATGGCGTACTGGTTAAGAAAACCCACCCACTTCTAGTGTCGTGGGTTCTATTCCCACGCAGGACAATACTTTGTGCAATCAACAAAATTATTGTTCTGATTTTGGATGTAATTTGTATCTGTTAATTTGTATGTTTGTAAAGTCCCCTGCAATGCAAGTATGATTTTTTTACTGCAGGTCTTAAAAAAAGCGCCGAATCGGCGTTTTCTGTCCATCATTCGACCCTAAATCGAGGCAGCGTAGTCTAACATTGAACACTCGTATTTTCAATTCGAATTCATTACATTAAATTTCGGGATATTTTTATTAAAACTGCTACACTTTTTTTAATGACTGTTTTTGAGGTCTCACGTAACAGCGCTCTGTGCAATAAAACTGAACTAAAAAAAGTTAAAAACAATATCTATGGCCCACTTTTGGGCTCCTCCTCCACATTGGGAGTGGAATTGACCTACTATACCACGCTGGTCAGACGCGTTGTTATGGGGTTTTATTTCGAAATTTCCTTCACTTGCATATATGTTATCTATTTATCATATCCTTTAGTCGTCTTTTACGACACCCATGAGCAAGCTAAGGGATGGGGAATTGTATTCTTACTCCATCACCACAAGGTTAATAGCTTTTTTATATTACGTTAATTATTTCAGTGTGTGTAGATTGCGAGTCATAAATGTTTTTGTTTTTCAGGTATACTCCAACTGATTTGGTTCTTAATGGTGACATAGCATTCGGGCACGAGGAGCAATTTGAGAACCAAGCAAAAATGGCTTTACGTCTAGCAAACTTCATCAGTGCATTCTTACAGGTATATAAATAAGTGGAATCCCAAATCCATCGAGTTTCTTTTTTCTTATTATTTTTTTATGTGACTTCCTGAGCCTCATACCTCGGTGTCATTTATAGTCACCATTGTAGATTCTGGCTTATAAGAGTTGCAGTGGTGGGATTAACCAAATTAACCGAAACCAGATTAACCAAACAAATAAACTAATCCATATTCGATGTTTATTATATAAAATATGAGAAATATATGGCGCAATTGGCTAAGTAGTCGCTATTTCTCTTCGTGTAGCGTAGTGATTTTGATTTCCATTTTAAAATTAATGAGAAGAAAGATTTATTCTTTAGTGCGGAGTATTTTTTTTTTCGTTTGGTGACGGAGTAAGAATACAATTCACCACCCCCTCTCATACCTACATATAACATCTATGCAAGAGATGGCAAACTCAAAACAAAGCCCTACACCAACCTGTCTGACCAGCATTCATCAGCATCAGTAAGGTCAATTTCGAGGCTTGAGCCCAACATTGCGACGTTTTTGAGTTGAAATGGTCTATGATGAATTTTCACCTACTATACCGCGCTGATCAGACTAGGGATGTGACCTGGAGGGAAAATAATCGACTTTTTGTTTTTTAAAATAAATCGATTATAAAATAATCGATTATTTTAAAATAAATATTCGATTATAAAATAATCGATTTTTCTCCCAATAGGATTGTGATGACTTTTTTTTTAGGAAATGTGAGCTTTTTTCTAATATACTATGAAACAATCGTGATGACCTTTTTTTTAGGAAATCTGGCCGTGAATAATCGTTTAATTTCGAATAGTAAAAAATCGATTAATAATTGATTTTTATTATATTGATAATCGATTATTTTTTCACATCCCTAGATCAGACGAGTTCATATAGGATTTTATTCCGAGTTTTCTTTTTTTTACATAGATGTTATATGCATTTTATGTGCCTTAGTGGTCTTGTGCGACACCCACGGGCAAGATAGGGGGTGGTGAATCGCATTCTTATTCTCTCACCACAAGGGGAGACCATATGTACTTTATATTAAAAATATTATTTTCACATAGGTTTCCGATCCAAAAGAAGTGTTTAGCGGCAAACGCGTGGCAGATAAACCACTCACAGAAGATCAGATGATTGGTGAAGCTCTTGCTTTGGTACTTGGCGATTCTAAGATTTGGTCCGCAGGTAATATTTTTCTGTTCCTATCTTAATTTATAGGGCTATCCAATCAAGAGCTTTCCCTTGAATTCAGGTCGAAGATGCAATATAAATCGTAGAACAATGTAATGCTGACTAAGTTTTAGGACCTAACTTCGACCCTCTTAGGAAACAATGAATTGACCTCGTACACGGAATAGAAACGGTGTAACCGACATAGCACGTAGAATTAACACACTGAAGTGCCAATGGGCAGGCCATATCGCTCAACGAACTGACAATCGCTGGGGAAGAAAGATTCTCGAGTGGCGGCTACGTATCAGACGATGCAATGTAGGACGCCCTCCCCACTAGATGGACTAACGACTTAGTGAAAGTTGCTGTGCGTCGTTGGATGCAAGCGGCACAGGACCGCACTTAGTGACGAAACATGAGAGAGATCCACTTCCTGCAATGGACGGTGGATGGATAGGTTGAATGATGTTGATGACCTCATACACTTAAAACCAGACTTAGTCACGGCGGATCGCTTCATAGGACTATTGACTATACAGACGTATAGTTGTCACAAAATAAAAGGTCCGTTTTGACAGTTTACGCCCAAGAAGTTTTCTATTTTTTACCGACCGAAATGTTTTGAAGGTAATTACATTTTTCATTGACGGGTACTGGCCACTGGGCTAAGTGCTGTGGCATAACGATTTTTTCATATTGTCCACAGACCATTAATAAATTGGTTAAGAAAAAATAAATCGATCAAGATATATTTTTTAAGGTGGACTCGTACTTAGCCGGTGTTATTAATTTTAATACTAGTATTTAGACCAACTAATTACAGAATTTCACCAGCTGTGTAGTGATTTTTATTGAAAATTCGAGACGTCAATATTGACAATATGAAAATGAAATAATATATATATATGGGTGATGATAGCTCAACTTACAATTTTGGCTCATCATCTTAAGAAAATGATTGACTGAAGATTCACTTTTACTCGATATTTTTGTGATTGAGTGAATGTTATTGTAACAAAAATATTAAATGATAGAAAACTGACCATTCGTAACATTGTATCATTTCAAAATACCTACAATATTACAGTTTAAGTAAAATTTTCAAATCAGAACTTTAATCCAATGCACTTTACAATATATATTCAAATCGATTATATACTCATGCAAACTTAAATCGATTTATTGTCAGTATCGAGTACCGAGTCGTATAGTTCATCACTAATTACATCGGTAAGACCAAATGTCAAAACGGGCCTCTTATTTTTTGACAACTATAGTGGTTTCGATTTCTATGCAGGACAATCATCATCATCGCAGCTCATATACGCCCCATTGCTGCGCTCAAGCTTCCTTAACAATAAGAGGGAACTCGATCTACTATACCGCGTTGGTCGGACTATAAAGTTTCATTTCAAGTTTTCCTTCACTTGAATAGTTGTTATGTGCATGTTGTATCCCTTAGTCGTATTTTACGACAACCACGGACAAGTAAGTTGATAGTAAATTGTATTCTTACTCCATCACTACACAGAGGACAATACGTAATTATTGTTGCGAGTCTGGATGTGATTTGTGTCCGTTAATTGTCTGTGAAGTACAATACAAGGATTAGTGAAAAATATTTGGGTCCTTTTTCTTCTTAAAATATGCTCCCTGTCCCACGTGTTGACGGACTAAGAACACACTAGCTCATCTGCATCTTACTTTACCGTGGTCATAAAAATTGGGGCATTTCCAGGAGAAAGTGCAATATTTTAGCCAAATATAGCAGCAACGACCAAATATAGCAATCATTTTGTTTAGCGTGCCTATTATATCATTGTCCCCCTCGTCAGCTTTCTTTTTGGGTGGGTTATGGTCTAGACACAACTTTTCCATTCCCTTCCGGGCAGCACACGGAGCTTTAACCCACTGTATGCCCTCCCCACTGCCACGTAGCCGACCACTGGTACCGAATTCTTGACGTCGGTGGGTATCACCCCTTTCCGACACCGCCTTCACGCGGTCAGGCTTTCTGCGGATGATGGACTATTCCCCGGTCCATTCACGTGATTTTCCATCCCGGGGGGAGGTTTATATTTATTGTGGACGTCGATAGACTAACGGATGAATAATTTAAATGATTGGTAACTAATTATCTTAAACAATTAACAGGTATTTACTGGGACAGAAATAAGTTTTCAAACAGAACATTCTTCGCGCCGTTTGCTTATAAAACTGAACTAAATACTAGGAAGTATAAACTGGAAGATATCGCTCGACTCAATAAGACTGGTAAGTACGTTTAATTTTATCTACGTCGCTTCAAAATAACGCTGTATTTGTAAAAATTGCTTGAAAGTAATGTTGTATTAGTACAAATAGCGCGAAAATAACGTTGTATGTGTATAAATGGCACGAAATTAATGTTGTTTTAGTAATAATAGCGTAAAAATAACATTGCATTAGTACAAATAGCGCCAAAATAACATTGTATTGGTATAACTGGCACGAAAATTACGTTGTATTAGTAAAAATAGCGCGAAAATAATGTTGTGTTTGGTCAAAAATAGCCTGAAAGTAACGTAGTATTGGTAAAAATAGCGTGAAAAAGAAGCGTATTGGTAAATAACTTTGTTAAACATCATGCGAAAATAACAGTATATTAATATATCTTTTTTTATAATTGATTAAAGAAAAAAATAGAAAGCACTTATTGATATGGGTTCTATAAATTCCATAGGATTATTCTTCCTCAAAATTTCATCAAAATCTGTTGCCATTTTGGAGTAAATACGGAACATGTGTACATACATATATAAATTTTGTGTAGGTTAGTTTTAATCTGATGGCCTTATTTTAAATACCCGCCTACCCTTTCGTGCATAAAGGTATCGCACTGCAAAGCAGAATATGTTTACAGAGGAGGTGTACATCAATAAACCATGGTTCCAATTCCTGAAGCAGCGCTGGTCCACCAATTTCGACAGTCTCGAGCAATTCTTCCTGAAGATGAAGATCCGTGATGATGTATTGGGCAAATATTTGAAGCAATACGAGCGCTACCCGACACATTACAGGGCGGCTAATTTGAAACATGGTCATTGGACAAGTCCTTATTTTGACTGCGATGGACATTTGAAGCAGTGGGTGGTTACATACGCAGCGCCATTCTTCGGATGGGATAGCGTAAAAGTCAAATTGGAATTTAAGTGAGTTTTTAGTCAAACATTAAACTTTAATCCTATTTCTTAACTCTTGTTCTTCTTTTCTAATTAAAAATGTTGCGGTTCCCAAGACAATCAATCACATTTCCCGGCACTCCCTGAGTCTCAAACCTCGGTGTCTTATATGGAGACCATTGTGGATTCTGGCTTATAGGAGTTATAGCGGTAGGAACGTCTGGTGGGATTAGTCTCAAAAATAAGTTGTAATTTGTTTATTTGTTACACTCACACACCCAAGCTGATAAACTGATTTTAAAAATTCTTTTATCATTGGTAAGCTGCAGTATATATTTTATTCTGATATTCCCACAGGAATTGCAACTACGTGGTTGAAACTGTAAAAATTTACTAGTATATAATATACTAGCAATCCGCCCTCGCTTCGCTTCGGATTCAGTCGCCTTACGCGCGTAGTTCCCGTTCCCGTGGGAATACCGGGATAAAATATAGCCTATGTTACTCCCTGATATTATAGCTTTCCAATGGTGAAAGAATTTTTAAAATCGGTCCAGTACTTTTTGAGTTTATTCGTTACATACAAACTTACAAATTTTACCTCTTTATAATATTAGTATAGAAAAGTGAATGTTTGGCCAGATGTTTATTATGCGTAAATCGTTAAACAGATTTGAATGAAAATTGGCTCATGAATAGACTATTATCGGAATTAGCATAAAGGATGTTTTTATCCAGGAAATATGTATTTAAGAAGTATGTATTGTAAACTTCATCAAGCATAATCCGCTTAACGGACTTTGGGAAACAACTAATCTTGGGAAAGCCACTTTACGTGGGTTAATCCACAGGCAGAAGCTATTAATAACATAAATGGTTACGCTACGAACTGTGTTAATGGTGGTTTTTTTTATTTCAACAGAGGCGTGGTGGCCGTGACTATGTCTCTAATGTCTTTGGATATAAACCAATGTCCGGATAAATACTATGTGCCGAATGCTTTTAAAGGAACGGACAAGTGTGATCGTAGTTCTTCATATGTAAGTTGCTTTTTTTTTCAAAGACTTTCCTTTCTACAGGGTATGCTCCCGTAATAATTTTAAATTTCTTTTTTGGGGCTGGGCTACGGTCAACGCACGCGTCGCCCGGCTCCGTCCGGGGCTACAGAGGGGTGGTGCGCGGCCCCGTTATCCACCCATAGCACGTCACCTTCGTCGTTGGGCCGACCACCGGCGCCGAGTTCCTTGTCTTTAGTGGTCGACCCGAAAATTGTTATATTGTGGGAGATTTTACAAACACATATTTATCGTGTGTTTCTCTTTATTTATTCAAAGTTTAAAGTGGTCTTAAAGTAAGTAATCTCATTAACTTAATCGATTTTTACCCCCATGAAAGAAGGGGTGATGATTAATTGTGTATCGACGCAATATCTACTCTTCTTCCATATTGAATATTACAAAAATTTTGACAATAGTTTTGTGATTGACCACTTGCCTAACGTCACTATCCTTGCGAATGTAATTTTTGATCAGGTGGCATTGGATGGATTTAGAGACGACTTTGTCATGGGTCAAGTGATAAAGAACCACATTCACGAGCACCGTGGCCATCACACAGAAAATACACAAATAAATTATTTATATTCCAGTGTGTACCAATTCTTGGGCGTGGCTTCGAGGTGGGCGGTTACAAATGCGAGTGCCTGCAAGGATACGAGTACCCATTCGAAGACCCAATCACGTACTACGACGGTCAGATTATGGAGGCAGAGTTCCAAAACATTATAGCAGATAAGGAAACGCGTATCGACATGTTTAAGTGTAGGTTGGCAGGCGCATCGGCTATACAGAGTAGTGTAATTGTGCTAACGGCTCTCCTGTTTATAGTTTTTAAGATGAGGTAAGAAATTAGTAGTTTGTGATGGGTGGGCGGACCACGACTGAATTTTTAGTAGAAATAAAGTATTATAGATATTTTAGGCAGCTATTCCAACGGTTTGATAGTCCAAAGGTTGAGTGAAAATTTTGACTGATTTTATGCATTATCTTCCAATTATGTTTACCATTTCAAGATATTATCAAATTACTATATTATCAAGAAAAATATTGAACAGGATATCTATTTTATTAGTCTTAGTTTTTTTTTTTCAAAGAAGAAAACATATCTTTAATTTTTTTAATGATCAGATATTTTAACTTAACCCATAACCACACAATTTTTTTTTTAGATATGTTATGATATAATCATAAAGCAAATGAAAAATAATCTAGTACATATGTATATGAATAGACTCGAGGCTGTTTCTCATAGGCAGAACACCCATTTCCACAAGCCACGATTCTGGTATGCCTTGCTTCATATATATGTACTAACGATGACGCTATTACTGAAATAAACTATAGTATTAATTTGCTCAGCACAATTTTAATCTTCTCTATATAGAGACTGTTTTATAGCATTTTAGAAGTGAACCTTTTTATGTTGGAGAGAAACGTTCTCGAATAAAACTTAAGCGATAGTTACGGCGCGTACTTACGCCTTTTCGTCCCACACTTCTATACCGAGCCCTCTGACCAGAGTGATATAGTAAGTTAAATCCTTGAGTTCAATAGTGGGATGGAATTGAGATGATGAAATTAAAAAGTTGAGTAACTCGAACAAAAGAGCTGTAAAAAGCAAGCATCGCGTTCTTATCATCTGGCAAAATTAACTAGTTAAGACGAATCTAATGAGCTCAAATTTAATGGGTTTACGTATAGACAATCCAGGATTTCGTGCCTACCTTCGCGCTCCATCATCAGACTATTTCAGTGATAATAAATGAATGTATAAACACAATTTATGCAATTCAAAATTGATCGATGAACAATTCTTTCCCAATAATACAAAAGTTTCACTTTTATCCTGATAAACACAATTTATGCAATTCAAAATTGATCGATGAACAATTCTTTCCCAATAATACAAAAGTTTCACTTTATCCTGTATATCACACTGTCTGTATTTTTAATACTTTTATAAAGCAATATTAATTGTGAAAATTGCATATCATTTGAAAATATTAGCAGCACAATATTTAAATATATTTAAGATTAATTGTTTTTACCTTTACGCTTCCTCTACAGGTTTAGGTAAGAGGAATCTTTGGTTAATTTCTTTATTTTTTTTATATTCGCACGACTTTACTCTCGCGAAGGTACCCCTTCATGGCGAAGGATCACACCTATATGCTGCCACATAAGGCTTTGCCTAACCCACCTAATAAATTGTAAATTTATCCAGGATGCCCCCCCTGGCAAAATCGGGGTTTCAAATTTTATCAGACATTTTATTAAAGTCCAATGAATATTTGTATATTTTGAGTACCACCGAGAAAAACTTTTAGCATTTTAATAGTTGAAATTTATCTGAGTATTCATTTATGTAACCATGATTTATTCTTACTCATTGCGTTATATCTATTTTCATTGTCAGTTTCTGTTGCCTGAACTTGTAGAAGAGGCCAAAGATTAGCTACAATACATGTAATATTGATTATAGAGATTAATATTATCATACGAACTATCTTTGGAAGATAGTTCTAATATTTTAATAAAATATTATCGTTTTAAATACTGAAAAGAAAGCCTGTCTAATCTCAAGTCTTATTTATTATTCAAATTTAAATACAAAATAACACATGTATATAGCCTCTACATTTTCAGTATATCTCTCTAGATCTTCAAATATTTATGAATATGGATCATTCATAGCTCTCAGGTTGGACAGAGAAAATTTTACAAATATTTATGATATTTTTAATGAATCTCTTTTTTATTTTTCATTTATAAGTGTCTTTTAGAATAATCTTAACGTAGAAATGGCATACAGGGCATATTTCAACTGAATGCTGTCCCTAAATAGTTTTGGTGTCCTTTGACTGTGAAAAAAAAAACAGATGATTTATAATTATTGGCAATATCTATAACTGCTGCCTGATCAACGGATTTTATGTTTTAAGTCCTATACCTAACCGCAACAGAACTAATGTCCTGTAAAAAATCTATTACCATAAAAATGCTACAATTATAGTAGGATTTTTTCGATAGCGCTTGCTATATTGTACCTCTGATTATTACTCTGAATGCGTTTATATGTAAAAAATGCTACTATTATAGTAGGATTTTATTTAAAAGCGTTTACTGTATTGTATTTCTGATTATTACTTATTCCAGTAGTCTACTAACTGTATTTATATGTAAAAAATGCTACTATTTTAGTAGATTTTTTTAAACCATTTGCTGTATTATACCTCTGATTACTACTTAACGCGGTACTAACTGTATTTATATTTAATCACTATTCCAAGTTTTGCTTTACTTAATTTTATACATATAACGAAGACCGTCCATTTCAGACTGAGTTTTGTGTGTTAATGAATCTCTGTAATAATTTGTGTTAATTTTATAATTATAATGTAGGATAAGTTATTGTAAGTGTAGCATTTATTGAAACTATACAATTTATATTTTATTCATATATTTTTTACTATTTGATAGAACTAAGAGATTTCCAATAGATGTCAGATTTCATGTGTGAATTATTATTTTTCGTTCGCAAATAAGTTTTTGTAATTTCTCATTTATAAATATTTACTTTCACTTAGTATATTTATAATTACATTTGTATAATACTTGATCTGTTATATATCTCCACACGCATATTAGAGACTGTACCCATTCTAGGGAGAAGACGAAGACTCTCTTTAGGAGAGAAGGGGGTTGTTCAAAAATACTACGCTTGGTCAAATTTGGAGCCATGCTTGGGAGAAGGTCTAAAATTTAAAGAAACGGGCCACATATTATGATTGCTCTTATCAATTAAACTATATTCAATATTTTAGTACAGTATGTGTGGTAGTAGATATTAAATAAAGTTGGGGCAATACACTAACTTTTAAACTAACATAGTGTATGGGATTAAATAAAAACTCTAAGGGCCATTAAGCACGGTCTTTCGAGTTTCTTTTTAAATTCTCTCATAATTAATATAAATTCACAAAGTAAAAGTTATATATTTTTTATTTATTTACATATATATTTTCTTTTGTTTTTGGGTGTTTAATATATACGCTCAAAATGAAATAAAATGGTTTATCTTCTTTTAAGTACTAAGATCTGCCGTGAATGTTGAATAGTAAAATATTAAGCTAAAAACAAACGCGATAATATCCGTACAACGTGATCAACGTTTATTTTACTATAACTTTTTAATATTTTGTCACTATCATGTTTACTATTACCCTGATAATACAGAGCCTTGCAAATGCACAAAGATTTATTTTAATCATCAGGTATAAACTTATAAAGTGAAATTAGGAAAAGGTCTATATTTAAAACAATGAGTAATTAGATTTTTCTTTTATGGGTATACTGCCATTGCCCGGGATGGAAATTATCCCATTATACTTAGAGACAATCTAGTTTTCTATTTATGAGCTTCACTTTTTATTGTAGAATCAGTGCAAAATTACAGATTTAAATTCTTTACTTAGTATACAATAAGAAATTATATGACGCTAATGAATCGAAATGTAACTTATTAACATCACAAATTTGAAAAACTAGTATGTAAATTATTCGCATGGTTAGTAGAGAATTTTAAAGTATATAACTGTAACAGTAGCTGTATGTTTATACACTTTAGCATACACATTAGTTAAAACTCACGTGAGAATAAATTGCCACCAGATGGCGTGTGGAAATAAATTTTAAATTATAGTTTTTTTTCTCGCCACATATTGGGTGGGAATTGAACTACTATACCACGCTGGTCAGACAGGTTGGCATAGCTATTTGTTTCGAGTTGTCCTTTTCTTACATAGATGTTATTCCAATCCCTTAATCGTCCTTTATGACATCCACGAGTAAGAGAGGAGAGTGGTGAATTCTATTCTTATGCATCAGCACAGGATTTTTTTTTAAATTAATTTTGGTATATACGATAAGTTTTTAATGGTAAAAAAATTATGTACCGCAAGACTCTTCCCTATTTTACATTCAATTCCTATGAATCTCAATGACTCAGCTTAACTATTACATTGCTTGAATAAGTGTAATAGATAGACAATTTAATATTTATTGATCTTGATATAAATTCTAATATTTTTAAGGACCTATTACTGCATAAATTATTCATATATATTTTTAATTCGAAGCATTCAATTAATTGTTAATGGATTATTACAATCTCAACAGGGGTTACCAATGATTTCTAAGGTTTACGCGACTATTACCGAAATAAAATTATTTTTACGAATTTCATGGCGTTTGTTTTATATCTATTTGTTGTCATTTTTTTTTTCAATAAAATCTTCTAATGACGATGACTTGCTGGACTCGAAATAGTCCTCTAATGAAGGTTGTAATTATTTGAAACGCCGGGAAAGTAATTAAAGTCCCTGAAAGTAGTTCCTTTTCGTAGGGCTTATAGGGATTTCTACGCCCAACGTTTATATGGATTTCTTTTTTATGAAAAATCTATGATGTTAGATTTATCTCTGATGAGGCTTTTACTTTAAATACAAAATGTATGTGCTATTTGAAATATAGCTCGAATTTTTGTATGTAGTTAAAGCATTTATAATGTCTGTTAAAGTTTTTGTGTCGGAATAATGTTACGGTTATAGGGTTTCTATTTTGTTTTATATATTCTCGACATTTCAAATATTTTTCAGCATTCATGATCAACAAAAGAATTATGGTATTTATTCAACAGTTCTCAAAAAAACTCACCCTCTTTAAACACAAAATAATTTTTAGGTCACCTATTTTATATGGAAGCATTTTCTTTTTCTACTGATGTGTATATTTTATCAAAAAAGTGAGTCAAGATTTAATAATTAATATTGTAATAGATAGATAAAGTTTTAAAATAACGATGACTTGTTGTATTCCATATACAGTAGAAACTCGACTAACCGGACTTATTGTTGTCTGCAGGCATTCGGATAATCGAAAATCAGGATAATAGAATGTATGAAAAACCTAATTCGGTTTATTAAATAGTCGTCGGGATAGTGAAAACAAAATTAAAGCGTTGTAGATTCTGTAGAAATAGTTTAATTTCATATATTGTTCCTTTTTATTAATAAGTATTACAATAAAAGCAATGTAACGTACGATAATAATGTTACTATAAATAAGAATGTATTTGGCGATTCTAACCATAGTACGTAATTGTGTGTTACAATATTGAATAAGGAAGTTTTTTTTAAACAGTATGCGAGATATTTCTTGAAGCTTTTGTTTCGGGCAGCTTCTATCATATTTTATACCGTCCAATCTCCAGTCGTGCCTTTTTGTATAATTTGTAATTAAAGTTAGATTAAATTAAGAAATAAATTGTGTTTTATTTTATCTACAGGCTTCGCCTTTATGTTCGATGAAGTCGGTTATAAAAATTAATATGACGTAAATCAAGTCTAATCAAATTTAATACCGATCCTAGCTGACAATGCAAATCTTCAAGTTGTAAAACAGCTGGGTTATTTATTAGAACAATTACTGCAGTAGATCCAATTTGGAGAAAAGAAACTGTAATATCGACGACTATCTTCGTCCCATATTTTTAACCGACTTCAAAAAAGAAGGAGGTTCTCAATTCGACTGTATTTTTGTTATCTCAGAATTTTCGATTGGGCGATCAGAATTTTAATGGTTCTCTTTTTATTTAAAAGCTGGTGCTTCTCGTGTGGTCCTATTTCAATTTTGTCCAGTTTGGACAACGGTATCCATAAGAAAACGGCTCTTTTTTGTTCAGAATTATGTAGTTTCTGGAAACAAAAGACTGGTCACCGATTGGTCTTTAAATATTGGCCTTTTATGAACACTAAAGTGCCATAGCTAATTGTGGTTGATGCCAATGCTTGGATTTTTTATACAAAGTAAAAGCCGAATAACAAAACAGGGCAAAAGTTTAACACGATGAAATGAGAACGAACCGACAAACTTAGATTTTAGCTTGGTACTGACGCCTACGATTTATAGAATCATAAAATGGCTCACTAACAAAAACCCAAAATTAATATATGTGTATTATATGCGAGGAAAAATCTGAACGAATTTTAAGAATGATGCCCTGACAACCATTTATCTGTGCGTTCTAACGGGATTAGAACGCGTAAGAATTAGCGATGCCTTCCACGTTCTTTGCAAACCTAAAATTTCAGATGAAGCGATCTTAATTTGAATACTTGATGAGCAAATTGATATAAAGGAATACATAGCTCAAATCATCGCTTCTTTGTCTTTTCGCTTAATTCAAATTGTAGTATTTTCAGCTAAATATCGAGTACCCTCATTGAGTTACTAGTCACATACAGTTCCTATTTATGGATTGACATAGCGAGGTTTAGAGAGACTCGCCATAGGGTGATGCTGATGAAGAGGATGTTAGGTCTCCACCAATGTCAGTTCCAAATGACAATGGGAAGGTATCATAATTGATTATGGGGCCGCACTATTCTTTCGACCCACAAGGTTCGGGTGGGCTCTGCTCAGACAACACAAGATCTTAGAATATAATTAAATTCACTTAACGTAAAATTTTGTGTGGGGACGGAGTAAGAATACAATTCACCACCGTCTCTTTTCTTGCCCGTGGGTGTCGTAAAAGAGTACTAAAGGATATCTTGTGCATGTAATAACCATGCAAGAGAAGAAAAACTCGTAATAAGAACCTGTACCTACGCGTCTGACCAGCGTGGTATAGTAGATCAATTTCCCTCCCAACGTGAAGGAGGTCCGGAAGTGGGACGTATATGAGCTCTGATGATGATGATGAACGTAACAAATATTTTATAAGTACTGTAAAGTAAGAAAATGCCTAATTTCCGTATGGTGACGGAGTAAAAATACAATTCACCACTTCATATCTTGCCCGCAGCGACTGATCAAGAGTTCTGACCGCCCTAGGCTAATTAAAAATTAAAATTTGTCTCGGTCTAATTGAAATATGTAGAGTAGATGCAATGATGCTAGATTAATAGTTCATGCGAAGATATGATTGAATTTTGCCGCGCCCCCTTGATCCTCGCGCCCTAGGCTGCAGCTTAATTAGCCTAAGGGTTAATCAGGCCCTGCTTGCCCGTGGATGTCGTAAAAGACGACTAAGGGATATAATATGCACTAACATTTGTGCAAGAGAAGGAAAACTCGAAATGAAACCCTATACTAACATGTCTGACCATCACAATATATATACGAAAATATATGTCAAAAAAAATATCGCTAACTTCAAAAGATATTGTGACATTCATGAAATGAATACTCGGCATAAGGACAAACTAGTTGTACATACTACTCGTCTCCAAAAAATTAGCAAATCATTCATGGGGCAATGAATACGTTTCTACAATAGATTACCTAAAGATATCCGAGACCTGCCAACAAAAAAGTTTAAAAATGCTATCAAGAATAGACTTTGTAAGAAAGCTTATTATAAAATCTCGGATTATGTAGATGATAATACAGATTGGTTATGAGCAGTTCCTCATTATGCAATTTCCTTTTTATTTTAAATAAACTCTTTTTTAATAACTCTAATATTGTAAAGCGTAGCGTGTTTTGCCTAACGAAATTTTGCATTTTCGTCGTTTGTAACATGTATGTATCATATGGTGTTGGTCATGCTCACTGAAGGATCTACTTGCGGTAGCTGCGTGGAGCGGGTCTCTCCCTTCCCTCCATAGTGGTTGAGGGGAGTGATGGCTGCTCTAGTAGTTAACTCGTGATCGGGTGCCGCTTGTGGGATCTGGTCCAGCCATAATCATTTGAATTATATTAAGTATCTTGCAGTTCGAAGGGCATCACACTGGAGCTAGGTCTTACAAAACTTGTACACAAATTTATATCTAGTAAAAAGAAAAAAAAAATTAAAATAATAGACAAGCCCGCTGAGTTTCTTGCCGGATCTTCTCAGTAGCGGTCGCGTTCCGATCCGGTGGTAGTTTATTTTTATTGGATAATTTAATTTTATTTTGTAAAATTGACAATATGTAAGTGCCCTCTCGGGGTCTATGCATAATAAATGATTTGAATTTGAACATGATATAGTAGGTCAAATTCTCTCCCATGGTGGAGGAGGCCCAAACTCAACAGTGGGACGTATGTGGGCTGCGATGATGATGATGACTTAGGCAGATGTACCTACCCAATAATATCAAAGTATTTAAATCTATTCGTCAACAAGTGATAATGTTTTAGTAATTAATTTATCTTGAAATTGGATGCCACGGAGCCGTTCCGAGTTGCATTCTCGTGGGAAGGCCTATGTCCAATAGTGGACATACACTTATAAGCTGACAATACATTTATAGGCTGATGGATGGATACAATTCATTTATTTTGATGGTCATTTTACATACTCGTATTTTTATTGGGGATATTCTTCTGAATAACAAAATTGCAAAATCCGTTCTGTTTTATGTCATTGTTCATATTGTATAAACGCTTCTTCTGGAATGCTGAGGAATCATAAATGCAAATATAGGTATAAAATTAATAGAAATTATTACCCATGACTCTCATGAGTATCTATAAATACTTTGGATTTTAATATGGTAGGACCACACTGTCATCTGTGCACAGCCGTGAATCGGTCCGGTAGTGCGACACTCAATTTGTTACTGTACCTACTTCGTTCGGTGAGCGACAGAGCCAAAAGCCCAACTTTCTAGGGTGTTTCCGTGTGGTGCCTTTGGGTGATGCCTTTAGTATTAACGAAGCTCATTGCATGAATTCACACTCCCTTCACTTTTTTCATCGTAGACAGCGGCCTGGCAAAGGACCATAAGCGGCAGCAACATTTACCATCAGGTGTACTGTTTGCTCGTTTGCCTCCGTTTGCAATAAAGGATTATTTACTCGTTTGTAGCATAGCAAGAATTCTGTAATGACTTCTGAGGTAGGTTTTAGTAAGAAAAAAGCTAAAAAAATGGAGCCGGCGCCCAGGACGCCTGGCAGATGTAAAACATCGAAATTATTTTGTACAAGTATATATGCATAAAAGAACAGATTACGATAGGAACTAATATGGCATAAGGTATTAATAAAATATTAGGTTTTTTTTCGGCAAAATTATGTTTCTTATTAAATAATCATTTATTTTCATTAGTACCTATACAATATAGGTATGCGAGCTCAGTGCGGCGAGAGAGATAGCACATAGGCGCTTGCGCACAACATCGCGTCGCTCCGTCTCAGTCACACACTACTACGTATAGACTATGTATGTACATATATGTATATACATATATATAGCGTGGCGTTATGTCGCCACGAGCTGTTACGCCACGTCAAAGATCAGGTTTACTCTCATTTATTCCGTCATATAACGTAACGTCGCTTCGCCACGAGCTGCTTTCGCCACGCCAACGATCAGGTTTACCCTCGTCTATAGATGTTTCAAATCACAAATAGTTTAACGACGTAATGTGATTGTAAACCACTAAAAGTTGGAAGGCGCCGCTATGTGGCTTATTATTGTGAACCATAAGTATGGACAGTAACGCACCAAGCATATCCATTGTCTTGTGAAATATTAAGAGCGTTATCGGTAATAAGCGGCCGTAAACCCAAAAATGTGGTTTTTTGAGGACTGGTTACTCGTTCACCATAATAGCTTACTAAAAATTTATATAACCACTACATTAAACACATCTTTATATTGTGCTTGTACAGAATTATAACTCAATATTGTAACTATTTTATTAAAAGGCAAGGGTATTTTGAACTTAAGTTAATGAGATTTTACGAAAACGCTGAGTTTTGAAGTTCAGGTACGAATAAAGGATAAGGCGTGGCAGCTCGAAAAAAATTGTAGATGTTAGGAAAATTACTGTTCTTGGGTATGTATAAAATGAAATTCAAGATTTCAACCTTTTAAAACTAAAAAAAAAAATATTTCCTTAAGATTAATTTGACGAAAATGGCTCCTGTAAAACATTTAATTTTGTGAATAATACTAACCTTGGAATATTTAAAAAAATATCCACTATTTGTTCGACTATTGTAGAAGCAGTAAAAAAAAAACCAAATTGAAATACGAATAGTCACCCTCGTAATTAAATTTTAAATATTACTATAAATTGAACGGCATAATTGTTCGTAAGCCAGTCGCGCCTGGGCGCTCAACGGAGCAGGGTCACGTCGCTCGAGCTCTCCGCTCACAGCGTAAAAGACGACAATACGAACTTGAGCGTATACTGCGACTGATCGGTTTTGATTCGTAAGTATTTATTACTACCTAATTACTTTCATGCGATCTCTATAAAGAATAATATAGAATCTTTTTACGTTTTAGGTGATGGGTCGAAAAAGCAGATTGTATCTTGGGAACAAAATCGGTTACAAGGCAAGGAAAAAGAGAACACGAGGTTTTTTTTTTTTGTGTGTGTTTACAGTTGTTGGCCGCAGATGGCCTTGACAGCTTGACGCGGACTATGGGTGAGCGCTGAGGGCTCTCAACCCGGAGAAAAGTATGCTAAGCGACATAGCCCAAGGGCTCTCCCTGTGGGGAACGGACCTCGGCTTGGGGCGTCGCTGGAGGCAAAGTGGGCGTGCCCACGTTTTTAGTCGTGACTTTTGCGCGGCGCGGTTTCGCACCTCGACGGCGAGGGCGGAACCGCGGATATTTATTTGTTAAGGCCTCGCGGGCCGTGTAGGCTCTTTGTTGAGCGAGTGTGATATTGTCGTCCTCTTCGTCGAGGACGTGACGAGGACGTCGGATGGAGGAGATTTTGGAGGGTCTATAGGAAGCCGCCCCAACCACTAGTTGGTTGGGGTGTGTCATGGCAGAGTCAAAGTAGCTCTGAGAGCACCGTTTCATAAACTGCTTGATGGTCGGCAGTTCGATGTCGATGTGGAGATCGACGTTTCGTATGAACCACGGTGCTCCCGTAGCTCGGCGCATGAAACGATTTTGTAGTGTCTGTAGCCTGTGGATCCTGTGTGGCTTTACGTGCGCGAACACCACGCTGGCATAGGTCATGATAGACCGTATGCAGGTGGTGTAAAGTCGGACTTTGAGAACACACGACAAAACTGTAAGGTACTTATAGTTTCAAAAGAGTAAACTAAAAGAGAAGTGAGCCGTCACTCAAGACGCCTGGCAGACGTGAAACATCAAAATTATTTTGAAGTTGTTACCGCAAAGCGTGGCGTTAACGCCGCTTTTAATGCCACGCGACGATCAGGTTCACCCCGCCTATAGATATTTCACATCAAAAATCCGAACGGAACATTTATGCAGCCTCATCTTCTGAAGATTATCAGCTAACTCAAATTTAATGTTTAATAATTACTAACCATACACAATATAATTTTTTCATAGAGAATCATTTTCTTCTTGTACTAGCAATAAATATGTAGCAAAATGTGGATCAAAATTTAATAACTAATTTCTGTAGTGGGTAGATTTAAATCTCTGACTGGACTTGTTAGACATCCATGGCCATGGCGACTAGGGCCATACTCGACTACTGCACGGCAGCCACGGAGGCAGCGTGCCTCTTGGCCGGAACTCTCCGGTGGGACCTGCAGGCGGAGGTACTCGCCGAGCTTTACCTGCGAGTATCAGAGAGGCGAGCCACATATAGCCTCAATCAAGGTGATTGCCGCCTGGCGGGTCGACGCCCGCCGAGACGCCATTGCTCGTTGGGCAATCGGACTGGAGAAGCCTCAATACGGTATAAGGACCGTCGAGTCCTTTCAGCTGGTGCTTATGGGGTGGTTGGGTCGGCAGCACGGGGTACATTCCTTCCGACTGGTGCAGGTATTGATGGGTCACCATAGCCAAGTACCTGCGCAAGCTCGTTAGGAGGGAGAGCACACCATCCTGCCACCACTGCTATTGCGACGTGAGCACGGCGCAGCACAGGCTCGAGGTGTGTGCCTCGTGGGCAGAGCAGCGCCGTGAACTCGTTGCAATCATAGGTGCCGACCGGACCCTGCCGACCATCATTAGGGAAGATGCTCAGCAGCGTCAGGAACTGGAACGCGGTCACCGCCTTCTGTGAGGCTGTCATCTCACGAAAGGAGAAGCCGGCTCCTGTATGATCAATCTTTGGTCACACGTTCCGCCACCAGCGACTCGGGCGGCGCAGATACGAGTATCCGCGCCTCACGCCGCCCTTGGTGAGTCCGCGGGTGACCGGACCGGGGACTTTAGTGTGTCACCCGCAGAGAGCCTGACCATGTGACGGCGACCGACGTCCCGGGATAGGGACGTCGATTGGGGTTTTTTTTATTTTCTTAAAATTATTACACAATAATGTGATAATTTAAAAAAAATAAGTTGTCGAGTCTCGAACCCGAGACCAGAGTTCCCGCCGGCGAGTACGTTACCACGAGATTACCGCTTGTCGGCGATTCGACTTTGAATTTTTCTAGTACATAAATTACCCATCCAACTTTGACCCTTAAAATCTTTTTAACGAGGGCCCAGTTGACCCTAATATTTGGTATTTGTGATACCCTCGTGCCCCCTCTACCACCCCACCAAAAATCATGGAAATCCCCGACCCACACGTCTGAGGGTCTCCTTGTAAGTTATACTCTGTGCCTATATTTTACTATTTCCTGTACTTTGCATATTAAAAATACAATTTTAACCGTTTTACTGTTATGAGATTTGGTTTTTAATTAAAAATTTTAAAATTTACATCATGTTGATTTTTGAAAATCTACTTCTCCGAAGAATATATTAGAGATTGATTATTATAAGCGCCAAGGCTCAAGACTGGTCATTCCATGAACTCTCGTGTGTGTAGTGCATTAGTGTGCGTCGATATCGGACCGTAGCAAAAAACCAAAAATGCGAGAAGTGCCGATTACCGATAACGCTCTTAATAAGCGTTTTTATTGAGCCAAAAATATGAGTAGGGGAGTCCGAGACACTTGCACAAATGCCAAACTCGGTCCATTGCATGTATTTAAAAAAATACCTATTTGACCGGTGACCCATTCAATACATGCGCAGTTAAGCTAGTCAATCATGAATCACTAATACGCCCAATGAGCACTTGTTCCTCTGTAAGAGGCTCATGGCCAACGATGAGGCGTGTAACGACTGAGAATGAGAAGAGAAATAATAACATAAATAATGTACCTTTCATTCAATACAATAATATTTCTAACATAAACAAGACCTGCAACCAAACCGAAGTAAATGCTGATATACAGTAGTAAATATAAAATAACAAGTATTCGCACAAACCCCATGATTTTGATTTACTGCCTTTTTTTTTGTAGAAAAAATTAAAACCAACCAAATTCCATTTTTAATAATTTTGTTAATTATGTACATATTGTTTTTACATGATGAAAACAAACTGTTTTTTTTTTAAAGAAATCCAAATAAAGCAGATTTATTTGAGATTTTTTTTGAGTTCGGTCTTTGTGTGACTATAGGTGACTATTGATACGGGCTACGGCATCATTGACATTTCTCTATTCTCTAATTTACAGTGTAATGTAGTGTAGGATTATCTATGCCCTCTGGATAATGACTTCGAGAGCGAGTGAAAGTAGGGAGTAGGGTAGAAAATAAAAATACAAGGATTATACGTATAAAATATCTTCAAACTTTTCGAATGGATCGGACTCGGCATCAACATCAACCCCAAATACACCACTCAACTTCGATTTGCATACGATGTCGTCGTTATTGCGGAATCCATGGAGGCCCTTGGCACTTTTATGTACCGGATAGAGAACCATTAGCGGTTATTGGTAGTAGGTTGTCAAAATTATAACAGAAAACAAGCTATGCATTTCATAACTACATATATTGAATCTACTTGCGTGGTGTGGTAACTTAAACAAACCATAAGGGGTGGTCAAAATTAAAATTCTGCTAAGTAAAAACGGTTAGTGCTTAACAGTACTGTATCTACTATAGGCTGGAACTGTGCATGACCGGTCACGACAAAATGTTTAAGCTGAAATAAAAGAGTCTTTCAATACTAAACAATATATCGTATGTTTGTAACATTATCAAGCAACGAATTTATTTAATACTGTTCACTAGACGTGAGCGTTATTTAACGTAATCTGTTTCAGTAACTAGTTACGTGGCTGATAATGGTGTACGTAGTTTTGTAGACACAAATATAACGATTATTTTACGTACGCAGTTGACACTCACACAATGACCGGCGCACGCATAAGCGTTTCTTTCAACAGATTATTATTAAAACGATTATAGGTTACACAAAATGCGTTAGACGACTCGCACAACGAGAGTAAAGGATAAGTATGGGTTACACGCAAGATAAAAAGAGACGACAATATAGTAATCGTTACGTCTTTTTTTAATTTCAAATGTTCATGCAAATTTATATGCAATTGGAAAGAGCTTAAGTTCATTATGGTACTATTATTTATTTTGAAGAAATTGCGACCTTGACCGTGTTTCTATTT
Source organism: Lymantria dispar (assembly GCA_032191425.1). Taxonomy (NCBI): domain Eukaryota; kingdom Metazoa; phylum Arthropoda; class Insecta; order Lepidoptera; family Erebidae; genus Lymantria; species Lymantria dispar. The sequence continues at coordinate 3,418,306 of CM063449.1, forward strand.
ATAAATAGAATTTTAGGCAGTTCAGTTAACAAGTGCAAATTACAATTCAGTCTTACGACTGATGTGACGAAGGTTATTTGTCTCGGGTTTGTGAACTGTGTTCCTAGACTTTTTGCGTTTCTTTTAATTTTATAAATTTATTACATTTAGATATTGTTTTGATTTTTCCGTGTGGTGACGGAGTAAGAATACACTCACAACTCCCTATCTTGCCCGTGGATGTCGTACAAGACGACTATGGGATATAATATGCACATAACATCTGTGCAAGAGAAGGAAAACTCGAAATGAAACCCTATACTAACATGTCTGACCAGCATGGTATAGTAGGTCAAATTACCTTCCATTATGGAGGAGGCCCGAGCCCAACAGTGGGACGAGTGTGGGCTGCGATGATGATGATTGTTTTGATTGTTAATAAAAATTAAGTAGTGTAAATAAATATTAAGTGTACATCAATAGACAATTCAGTAGTGAAAATAAATAATTTGATAAAGTATAGATTAGGTTGATTTTTTGTGGAGTATGAAGGGAACTTATTCCGTGTGGTGACGGAGTAAGAATACAATTCACTACCCCCTATCTTACCCGTGGGTGATCGTACGAGACGACTAAGGGATATAAAACGCATATAACATCTATGCGAGAGAAGGAAACCTCGAAATAAAACCCTATACCAACACGTCTGACCAGCGTGGTATAGTAGGTCAATTACCCTTCCATTACGGAGGAGGCCCGAGCCCAACAGTGGGACGTATATGGGCTGAGATGATGATGATGATGAAGGGAACTTCAATTGATAAAATTATGTAGGTACTCAAATTACAAGCGCAATGCTTGTATATATACGTATTACAATATTTATAAACTGTTACATATTCGTAATCATAACACAAAACAAAAGTAAAACTAATATTGTAATACTCATATAACCTGTAACATTTTTGTAATCATAACATATGACAAACGCAAAACCAACCAACACTGACTGTATTTAGAAATAACTAGTTACAAAAATAAGCGTTTTTGAAACTACTTACTCATGTCTACGAAACTACGTATAACTGATTACGCCCAAAAGACATTACGACCCACGACTACTGTTCACTCTATTTAATTTCATTATATTTATAATGACTAGTACAACAAAAAGCCTATATAGTATTAAGTATTCAATAAATGCTTATTATTTTGTAGTTTTGGTAAAGTATGTAAATAAAGCATTTTTTTTTAAATTCATTTCAATTCAGCAAATCCTAAAGATAAAAAAATTACCCCTCAATAATGATAAATAGTTTGACATTTATATTGATAACACTGACATACGTGACATTGATTGAATTTATTTAAAGTAGTCTGTGGTATAATATTACCGTCGTAGGAACGTATACAAATTATTTTCTTATTACGCTTACATTTTTTTTAAATAAATCTCTTGAAACGAGAGCTGAGCGTTACAAAATAGCCAATATATTATTTTATTTTTATATAGCAGTATTTTTATTTAGGTGAGTATAATATGTGCAAGAAATTCTTTTTATCGCCTAACCTTGACATTTGGTTAAAAATTACAATTTCAAATAAACATATTACATATTTGATTCATACATTTATATTTTCGTAGATATAAAACAGTATTTATGCAAATGCTATACTTGAGAAACAATTGAGCACTATTTTCCATTAAAAGTTTTTATCTTTTTTACAGCCAAAATGAGTGCACTCGCGAGGAAGCTTTTTGAGCACCTGAAAAGTAAAGATTTTAGGGATTATTTAATGAGGTGAGCATCATAATATTTTTTAAATTAGCACTTCAAGATAATGAAGTATCGAAACAAAGCCTCATTAGGTTTTATCCGGCCTATGATTAAGTAAATGAATAGGCAGCTGCTGTAGATGTTTGTGGCTGTAAGTAGTCATGGTGGGAGATAAAATATACCTATATTTTACACAATCTCATGGTGGTTTGTATTAGCTTAGCTTATCTTCACATATTTATAGTCCTTTGATCATATTAATTTCTTCTATATAAATAATGTGTAGTGTTGAAATTGCCTATATAATTAAATATCAATAAATAGTTTATTTAATTTTTTTAATTTGACAAATGAAATGTATAATACTGAATAATGTAATTATTAATAGTCTTTTATTTATTTAAATAATGTTTTTATTTTTATTTTCAGCACACATTTCTGGGGTCCAGTAGCTAATTGGGGTATACCGTTGGCTGCTATTGCAGATACACGGAAAGATCCTAGCTTTATTAGTGGCAAAATGACTTTTGGTAAGAAATTTCAAATTTCAAAAGAAAATTGTATTTTAAATTATAAAATACAATTTTCTTTCTTTTAAATATAAGCCTGTGTTAAGAAAGACTATCATTACTTTACTTAGAGTCCAAAAAAAAAAAAATATCCACAATTTTAAAATGCATATTTCTCCCAAAATTATTAATATACTAGCTGACCCAATAGACGTTGTTCTGTTCAAATAAAATAAAAGGAATTCTCCTTAAAATCGACAGCAGCGTCACCTACCGCTTTCAATTGTGAATCTAAACCATTCTTGAATCCCCTTGAACACACAACACATTTTATCAACATCATTCCAGCCGTTTAGGCGGAGTTCAGTGACATACACATGTACACAAGAAATATATATGTAAAGAAGATATGTAATTAAAATAATTTTAATCAGACATGACATTACTAGCCTCACTAAGCTCTAAAGCATTCTACAAATATTCCCATTCAGATGCAAATTATTTACTTATATAATGACCTTGATGAAGGTCACAATGTACATTATATTTCAAATTTTAAGTATTAATATTAAATTTTTAAAGAAAACCACATCTAGAATGTTTTCATTAACAGAATTCATTCCAAGGTCAAAACATCTGTGTTACTGTAAGGTTATGTAACTACATACACTTTTAAATGAAAAAATGAATTTAAGATAATGTTGATAAATATGTTCTCATACCTACCAATATGTATTTCACCATTGTGCACAAGTCTTGCCAAATAGAAAGGCAATTGCCCTACTATACACCTTCTTTTTGGTACAGTTGTATCTCGTCTAATCTTTCTGGGGCCATTATAATTTTCTATCACCTTTTGGGTGGCCCACCATTATCTTTATGCTTGTTGTATTATAAAAATCTGGTGATAGGCCAAGCTGCTGAAGCGAGTTGAGAGCCCTCAGCGCTCACCCACCAGTCCGGGTAAAGTTGTCACAGCCATCTGAGGCTAACAACTAAGTCAGACACAAAAAAAAAAAAAAAAAACCAAGCTGCTGATATTATTCTGCCTGTAGGCATAAAATAGCTTGCTCATCTACCTCTAATTCTTTGTAGATAGACATATGTGAGGTCAACAAAACTATCCATTCTATATGTCATGCTAACTATTTTCTAATTAAGTATCTTCGTAAAATACTGTACGTATGGCATAGTGATAAAGATACCATCCTCCAGTAATAGTGTCATATTGTTAGATTTCCATGCAGGACTATACTTTGTGTAGCCCACAAATTGTTCTTTTGAATCTGGATGTAATTTGTGTTCTTTATGTTTATAAAGTTCCTTGTAATACAAGAATCATTTCCTTAGTGTGGATTGTTGTCTTGAAAAAAAAAATATTTGAATGCAATTTCAATATGGACATCAGTCCGTCAATGGTCATTGTTGAATATTGATTTTTCCAAGAGTGGCTAATTTATTAATAGCTATATTTAGCATGCGTTGATTAGTAATCTAAAAGATAAAATTAGACATTGTGTGAAAGAGTGCTATAGTGTTAATGAAAAATAATGATCAAAAAAATTATATTGGTAAAGTTTTGTGTACTTAGCATGAATGAGTGGAGAGAGGGGGGATAAAGCAAGTATATAAAGCAAGAATTACTGCACAGATGGCATATCATCATCATCATCTTGCTCTTATCCCAATTACTTGGGGTCGACGCAATATGTCATCTTCTTCCATACGGTCCTATCAGACGTGACCTCTGCAGTAACTCTCAGGCTATCCATGTCATGCCTCACGCAGTCCATCCATCTTTTCCCTCCGTCTTCCTTTACCCCTAAAGTCTTCAACATTCATACCTAAAACTTTCCTCACAACATTACTTTCATCCCGCCTCATCACATGTCCATACCATGTCAGCCGTTCACTCTTTAACTTTGCCGTCACGGGCGCAACTTTCAAACTTCCTCTAATGTGTTCATTCCCCACTTTATCCATTCTTGTCACACCACACATCCATCTCAACATTCGCATCTCCGCTGCATGCAGTCGTCTCTCATCCGTCGCTTTTGTCGCCCAACATGCTGATCCATACATTATGGTTAACATATTGATTTACCGTGCCCCTGTCCCGGGTTTAAATCCTACGCAGGACAACACTGTGTGATCCGCGAGTTGTTGTTGTGAGACTGGATTTAATTTGCGTCTGTCAATTCTGTTTGTAAAGTGCCTCACAATACAAGGTCTTATTTCCTTCAAACAGGGTGTTGTCTTAAAGGAAAAGTTTGAGTGAGGTGTTTACAAGGAGAAGATCATGTCGTAGCTATCTGGATCAAACTGGAGACGTGTTTGCGAAAAGTTATATTAAGAGTATGTGTAACCATAGAGCAAGGATGAAGACAGTGATGACTGTGAATGATGCAATGTAGGTATGCCAGGATTGCGCCTTGTGGCAATCCTTCGTCTCTGCCTACCCTTCTGAGGAACAGGCGTGGCTATGTATGTAGATTGTCAATCACAGTTGGTTAAGTTAGTTTAGTTGGTTAAGTTAGTTAAGTTTCTCTGGAGAATGTTTCTGACCCTTCTCCTGGTGATGCCTTAGGTGGTTCCAAGGAAATCGTCCATATTGCCACATTCACATCATTACTGAATGTGAAATTGTTTAAAAAAAATTGTTTATCACGTAAAAAGAGGGATTACTAGTGTAGTAGTGGCTGCAAATACCATTGGTCGTGGGTGTCGTAAAAGACGACTAAGAGTTTACATCCATCTGGGATAACTCCATCTGATGTGATCAGGCTAACAATAACATTCCAAGGGAGCGTTGACATCAGAAAAGCGGCCGGTCATAAAACTATTACCAAAACTTTTCTTCTTTTCGACCCCAAGCAATTGGAGTAAGAGCTGGATGATGATGAGACAAAAAGAGAGATATTAAAAGTTTGATGTGTCTGTGTGTCTGTGGCATCGTACCTCATAAACAAATGGACCAATTAAACGGTTTTTTTGTTTGAATGTCGACATAATCGAGATGGTTCATAGTTACAAATTATGTATATCTGTTTAGGCATTTCTTCAGCTCTTTTTGTCAGCTGCATTTTACTTTCAATCGTTTACGTGACTTAACATTTGAAATACGCTTTGCGATGATCCGCTCGAAGATCCGACTAAAACCTGTATTGCCTATCAATAAACCCGTCAAGTTTAAGGTTATTGGATTCGTCTTAACTGGTTCTGTTTTAATAAATATAATTAAAAAATACTAATCACCCTCTGACACAAAAAGAATTCAAAATAAAAAAAATATGTTTTCTCGGCATTTTAACTTCATTAAAAGAACCTATTCATATTATTAAGATGAGTATCTACGCGTGGGGGATCGTTAAGTAAATAAAATGAAATCAGAATATAAATAACGAAGTATGATAAAGTATATGCGTAAATAGGTACATATATATACCTATAAGTATGTATACCCCCCCCCCCCCGTGTATATTTAATGCGCAACGCACGTGTAGGGTTGTTATCCGTAGTTTAAAATAGAATATTATCCTTTACTAGCTGCCCAGAAGACGTTGTTCTGTTCAAATAAAATAAAAGGAACGACAGCAGCGCCACCTACCGGGTCCAATTGTGAATTTAATTCATTCTCGAATACCCTTGAACACACAAAAATTTCATCAATATCCGTCCAGCCGTTTAGGAGTTCAATGACATACGTACACAAGAAATATATAAAAATATCAGGGGTTCCTAAACTTTAAACATAACGTAACACCAACCAAATACCTTTTAGGTTATGTTACCCCATATCAAATGATACTACATCTGGACGGTGCGCTGCTGTGCCATGTCGGAGCTGAATTCTGCTATTTACTTATTTACATAATAATAACGAGTTCTTGTCATCACTAATTTTGCGCCTCATATCGCCTTAGCCGAGGCCGCGGGTGACGTGACCGCGGAATTAGTCCGTCATCCGTCGAGAGGCCGACCGCGTGAGGAGACGTCGTTCGATGGGAGGGTACTCCAAATAGGGGGTATTCCGTCGGGCCGACCACTGACGTCAAGTCACCCTGCTCCGGTGGTCGGCCCAACGACGAAGGCGACGTGCATCGTGGGTGGGTTGTGGGTGTGCGTGCTTACGCCCTTCTGTCGCCCCGGACGGATTTTCGCTATTTCAAAATAATATTTGTAACCATGTTAATATTTACTAAAATTAAAAGCTATTTAATTTTGGCGGAACCTGAACCCGGAACACTCTATATATTATGCAGGTACTCTATAATCTATAATACTAATAGAGTTTAAAATACTTTTGGAAGGAAAATTTTGAAATTAAACCCTTTATCAACCCGTCTTACTATTTATCAACCCGTCTTACTAGAGTAATTTAGTTGGTCGTTGTCTTTTATGTTTTGAAGTAGACTCGAGCCCAGAAGTGGGATATATATAAGACGAGATAATGATGACCTTTAAGGTTTTTTTTTATGGTTATTTTTTTTATAATGTTGTTATTGTGGTTACTAACTGAGAATGTAATAGTCATCCATAGGCCTCTGTCAACAAAAAGAGCCGTAATCGCCACTATTAGCAGGCTGGTTGGCGATTGACATTCCCCAAGGGGGAGTTGCTGTCTATTCTGTTTCTCTTTTAAAACTTATGTTTAATACTTCCACGGCTAATACGTGACGTCAATATTATTCTTATCCCGTAGTTGCATGAAAATAAAAAAGCAATGTCATTCATATAAAGATAAGTCCACAAAATCTCAGTAAATAACGAATTTATATGACATTGAGGCGTTGTGTAAGAACAATGATAACACGAGTCTGTGCTCTAGATAATATCTGTTTAGAATTATTGTGATAAGAATATAATATCTATATATGATGTGATTTGTTTCGATATATCTTGAATAATATTTTACGTTGGATTAAAAATGGCGACGATATCAGTTTCTAACACGTCCATATTAATTACTAGCAACCCGCCTTCCCTTCGCTTTCAATCGCCTTACCCGCGTAGTTCCCGTTCCTGTGGGAATACCGGGATAAAATATAGCCTATGTTACTCCCTGATATTATAGCTTTCCAATGGTGAAAGAATTTGGAAATCGGTTCGGTAGTTTAAGCGTGAAAGCATAACAAACTTACTTACGCATTAATAATATTAGTGAGGATAAACAAAACTATTATTACGGCTTTTATGGCGTTTGTATTTGTTTTTTGATCTCCCAACGTTTCTAACACTTCAGAGACATCATAGTCCACCAGTGACTATAATGTCTCACATACAACAAGTCTTTATTGTTACAGAGACTTATTTCTACTCGCTATAGAACTAGTTATTACCTGATAACAGACGAACAAGGGGCTGGACCCATTAGGACCCATTAGGTGGGAATGGTAAGTGGCAACTGCCGCTCATAAACATCTCCAAACAGCCAATTCGCTACCTATCGGGCAAGATTGGAGAGAGTGGAATTAGGTAGGAAGGGAAAGACAGGCGATTTGGGACTCTAGCTCTCCGTCAACTTTTACTAGACGATTTTCGGCTGTTTGATACTACCTCGGAGAAGCCGTTTCATTAGTAGTTACAGGCGAAAATAGTTGTGGGCGCCTTTTTTATGGTTTGGACACACTCCGCTTAATGACTGTGGCGACAGAAGAATGGTGTGCGGCCAATAACTTACCGGTTCTCCTCCCTATAGCCGTTGGATTGCTCATTGGTTCTACTTCCTTGACCTCTGTGGCCAGCCCAGTCGTGTGGCCTTACCAATATTTTTCAGAGAATTACTGGCTATGTATTCTCATGAGCCCATTCAGTGAGGTTACATATCCCTAAAAACCCCTGGCTGGTTTAACACAAGACTTAGAGCGCCCGCAGACATACAATTGTAAGTTGGCCGACTAAATCGCAAATAGGTGTATTAGGTGTAGTTACTTATGTTAGCCCGCGCATCTTCTCCAATTAAATCGTCCAACTAATTAATTGGACACTGATCGTATCAGAATCAAGATTCCCTTCAGATTACGCACAATTAAAAAGTTGTCCAATTATCTGTCAACTGCTTGTTAGCACGGTTATCCTATGCAAGTTCGCACACTATCCAACTTTGTTGGACAGTTGTACGGCAAGATGCAAGATGACCACACGCGTGCGCGGGATTTCCCCACGGTCACATCTTCGTCGACGGGTACGATGTCTGTCTCCCGATCACTTGTTGCAAACGAAAAAGTAGAAGAGCTCATAGAGGAAGTTCAAAAAAGACCAGCGTTGTACAAAAAAGACTTGAAACAATTTATCAGGGTAATATCTGAGTTTAGAATGCAATGTATGATGCTTCCCATATTGTAATCTGTTACTTAATATGGGATGCACTCAAAATGTTCTCTTTTGTTTTCGTCTTCTTTTTATTAATAGAGCAATTAAAAGGTTTTTTCCGCATTATCACACACGCACCGCGCTGGCAATACTGGCGCCGGCTAAATCGATTAAGTCTGCGGCTTGTAACCAATAAAATAAAGTTGGTCAACTAAATTATAAAAGTACGTAATTTAGTCGTTTGATAGTCGCCCAACTTGCAATTGTATGTCTGCGGGCTCTCTTAAGAAACACTCTTCATTAGAGCCCCTCATTAACTGAAGAATTACTATCCAATATTCAACCAAGATCCGAGATTCAGGAATAATGCTATTTATATTTTTGTTTTCAGCCTTAACGTTATATTCAGTGATGTTCATGAGGTTTGCGTGGAAGGTCCAACCGCGGAATTTGTTACTGTTCGCTTGCCATTTCACCAACGTTTGCGCACAGGTCACCCAGGGAGGTAGATTCATCAAACACCACTACATAGAAGATTCAGAGAAGACTAATAAAGCGCAGAAGACAAAGGAAAGTCCACAGTAGAACTGTTGAACAGGTCAAGTATAATGGAGATTTGAGAATGTCAAAAGCTTTTTGTAGATGTCTGTTGTAAGGCGCGTATAGTGCGTAGCTGACTCTTATTAGTTTGCCTATAAGAGTTTGCGATGGGGCGTTTGACGCGTTTTTTTTCATCGAAAGTTTTCTCCATTGACATTAAGTTCGGATGTTTCTTAGTATGGTCTTTAGTTATGTAAATTGTCTTTTAATAAGTAGAATAGTACAATTTCTCGTTTGTTATAGTATACAATCTGTTCGACAGTTTACCGGTAGGCAAAAGTTTATTTACCGCTAGGTAAAACTTTATTCACCGGTAGACAAAACTTTATTTACCAATAGGCAAAACTTTATGTACCGCTAGGCAAAACTTTTTTACCGGTAGGTAAAATTTTATTTACCGGTAGGCAAGACTTTATTTACCGATGGGCAATACTTTATTTATTGGTAGGCAAAACTTTATTTACAGGTAGCAAAAATTACGAAGTGATCCAAGTGATTTACTAATAAGTATAAAAGCCTTTTATAAGCTGTGTAGTAGTAAATTTCAAGTATTTTTAGTGACAAAGTCAAAAACTAAAATGCATTTTTCTCGTTTAAGGCCTTCTCAATAGCAGTTCGATAGACCTGTCTAGCTATTTCCGTTTTCAATATTATAACCATTTAATTGTGAGAAGACATGTTTGTACAATCACGTATTTATGTATATGTATATTAAAAATTACTAAAACCCTTGGTTACTATCAATTTGTCACTTACATGGTCTAAAAGATCCATTTCCAATCGGTTTATTTTTATCATTCTAAATGTCGAATTTATGCGATAATTTTTTTAATTTCTAAATTGATAGTTCTGACTGGTATCAATCAATGTCTTGACCTCGATGGCCAGCTTGCCATCGTTGTGACCCCCCTATCCAAACTCTTTATCAATGGAGTTGACAGTTAATATACATATAACGATTGCTGTCGAAATGATTATATTATTTTTATAGATTACGTTTATTTATTCTTATACATATAGTTTCGATTCTCTATATGCCTGTCTATGGTTTCCTGCGTAAGTTTACGAAATTATTTTGTAAAAAAATATATATTGCCTTTGTCCCCCTAATTATCCTCGAATATGAAAAGTGTAAGCTATTTTTTATAAATCTATAAGTATGCCGAATTATGTTTATTATTTATAATGATGAATGTAACTTATATTGTACTTTATTTCACTCTGTAATACTGTTTATTCAGATAAAGTATGCAATATACTGTTTACACCGGCACAATTTAAGTTCTGGAAACTATAATATAAAAAATAAACGGAAAAATGGACGACGTTGTAATGATTTCATGCGAATTATTCGACATACGTAAATTTAGTTAAAAAAATCTTGTATGTGTAATCTTGTATACTTATATTATATTTTTATTAAGAAACTGTACGGTTAAATATTCTTCCAAAGTATAATTGGGTATTTGACTACAAAATATTAAATTATTACTGATAATGTGTGTTAATTACACACTTATGAAAAAATATAAAGAATTGAAAAAGTTAGTTACAGATTTTAAAGTTATTTTCTATCCCATTCTCGCACAAGGATGTTTGATTAAGCCAGATGTGGATTTATATAGAGATTGCGACGTTACGTCATATTGTTTGTATTGCTTTCTCTGTCTAATAATTTAAATTGAAATGCTTGTAACTAACTAAAAATAAATATTATATTATTTTCATATATCCATTTTCAGTTCTGTCATTAGAAAAGTAGCCAAAATCTCAATTACATACAGGTATGATTTCTTTATGTATTGTGTTCGTAAAATATTTGAATATACCAGTAATAATATACAATATGTATTTGAAAATACCAGTGAGACAAATTTGATTGTAGTTTTAAGTTCATTTGACTTTTAAAGCCAATTCTGTAATTGCTTTTGTAGTAAATTTCAATGTTTATGTATGTTAGAACGATAATGTTTAAACGATTTATAGTTATGATATATTGTTATCGAAATGTAATTTATGAGGTTATTTATAATTTTAAATTGAGCGAGCGTGGGCGAAACGTCTCTATTTCACTTCGGGTTTTCATATATCTGTGTGCCTACTCTTGAATCTCGATTCCAATCTTAAATCCAATCGCAGCTCGAATATGAGCAAATTTGGTACTCTTGAAAGCGACACTAGCGCACGATTGGAATCAAACATGGTGGATTTTTTTTAAACTAAATGAATTCGACTCTCGTGGAAGATTGGAATTGAATCGGATTCGAAATTAGAATTGATTTCAACTGTAAGCCCACATTGGACAGGTCAGTGTGTGCCTACTGGTGTACACAATCTCACCAAACTTATATTTGGTACTCTTGAACAAAATCGAGAATGAATTCATCGCATTTGCCGTTGTTATTTTCACCAAATGTGCCGTATTCTCTTACTTTAAATTAATAACGTTATCGAACTCGATCACCACAAAGACGCTTTCTTGAAATTGTGCAACATTAACGATTTTATACTAGGTCAAAATCACGTCGGGAGTAGCAAACATTTGATTTAACCGACGAGAGTCGAATTCATTTAGTTTAAAAAAATCCACCGAATTTGATTCTAATCGTGCGCTATTATCGCTTTCAAGAGTACCAAATTTGCTCATATTCAAGCTGCGATTGGATTTAGGATTGGAATCGAGATTCAAGAGTAGGCTAGGCACACAGGTCTAGATGTCTGTTTTATACGGGCCTAATTTTTCAACCGATTACCGTGAAAATTACAAGATTAATGATTATATGATCTATAAATCTTTAGTAGATTTAGAGTTTGCAAATTATTTAAAATGGCGGAGATATGCAGTTTGAAAACGTCAAAACGAAGATATTCAAAAAGCCATTTAAAAATTTGCAAAAATGTTATTAAACTTTAACTACAGCTGACAGAGCCACTAGTTATAATTGTTAATCTTTTCATAAACAATTGAACAGCTTCAACAATAATAGCTATGATAGTATAGACTTCATGTACCGAACAATTATATCTAGTTCACTAATAGCATTTTAGATGCACCAACTTAATCGATGATATAAATAATTAAGTAAAAATCCAATCACTTCCAAAAAACGAATGAGGTATCTATTAATTTATAACGAATGCTGGTGTGATGGAAAATGCATTTATCGGTCATATCAACGTAAATTCGGTAATAAAAACGGTATTCAATAGATTTTGAAGATATTGATCTTAGTCGGGGTATCATGTCTAAAAATACGCACAAAACGATATTGATTTAGTACAAATACACGATAATGATGCCAATAATTACCTCAATTAATGTTGAAATTATAATTAAATGTTAAGAAGTATGGTAGAATACTGAAATATATACGTACTAAACCGATCAGGGACTTTATGAAGATATAATTCTTCATGTGTTAGATATTTTTAGGTGTTATAAATTTTGCAATTTTTAGATCTGACAAGAGTATTTGTTAACAAATCATGTTTTCGAACGATTAATGGATTTCTCAAATTCCATTTACTTCGTAAGGACCCCTTTTAGCTTTCTACAATACTATACTTTTGAATTCAGCAATTTCAAATTGGGCAAAAAGTTGTTTTTGTCAAATTATTTTGTAAAAATTACTACCAACGGTCATGGTGCCAGACAGAATGCGTTTGGCAGCTAGCATAAATGGTAAAAATCAAAAGTAATGCATTCAATTTTAAATAAAATTGAATGCTTGTTTTAAACTGATTATAACTAGTCACAAATACATTGCTGTGAATTATGGTATTAGATTTATTATTAAATGATATTTTTACCATTTATACAGACTACAAAACGCACTCTGAACTAGTAGATTACTTGGAATTTATAGATAATTGGCTTTTGACTGCTATCAAAATATTAAATTAAGGCCATGTATACCATAATAAGGCCTGATCATTTATAGTGATATGTCACTATGAGTGACATATCACTATAAATGATCAGGCCTTATTATGGTATACATGGCCTAATAATATCAAAGCAGCGTATCACAATGAGTGAGCCTTATTATTAACATATTTATAATATTAAAAGAAGCTTTTAGAGACTTAGGTACTTTGTTAATAACCTCAAAATTTATCACACCTGTTTCAGGTTTATTATTAGATATATACTTGACTATTAACATCCGAATGGCATAATGAGTACTAGGGCCTTATTATAGAACATACTCGACTTATAATTTGAAAATTGTGTATCACAGTGAATTATGTAGTAGGCCTTTGGCCATCACCCAGCTGTTACAATTGTCAATAAAACCTCTGTGATTAAATGGGTGATATTTTTTTTAATGTTGCGGACTTGTCAACCTTATAACAGATTCTATGTGAATTAGAAATTATTGTTATATTTAAATACAGTTGTATTTTATATTTTTTAAATATTTATTGTGAATTTTATTATACTATGTTGTTGATCTGATATTTTATTTTTTTTTCTGTCATCATCATTATAGTTCATATAGTTCTCACTGTTGAGCTCGAGCCTCCAAAATGGGAGGGAAATTGACCTACTATCCCGTCCTGGTCAGGCAGATTGGTTTAAGGTTTTACTTTTCTTGCATAGATGTTATCTGAATTCCCTTAGTTGTTTTTTACGACACCTACGATGTTGAATTGTATTCTTGCTCCGACATCACATAAGTAAGAAGCAGAGTAAGAATTTAATTTTTCTATCATGTTTCTCAATTCGAAATGCCAACACTTCTTACCGTGCAATTTGTATGATACCTTATTTGTATATCCTTTACAATCGTGCTTAAATTTTGTATTCTAATAAAATCGCATAATAGATACTCTCAGACGAATTAATTCTCTGCCTTCTTTCTTAACTTTGTATATTAAGTTTTTTTAAAGACTTGTCGCATTAAGGAATATCTGTTTTTTTTTATTTCTGTTGGTGACAAATGAGCAAATAGCACATCTGATGGTAAGTGATACTGCCGCTTATGGGCATTTGCTAGGCCGCTATATACCGCGAAGAAAGTGAAGAGAGTGACTGCGCGCAATGAGATTTGCTGATACTGAAGGCATTACTCACCACTTCAGAAATTCGGGCTTCTGGCTGTCTCGCTCACCGAATGGTTGTGTAACGAATTGCTACTACTCGGACGTTGATTTCTTGTGAGAGTGGTACTACTAGGGATGCAAACAATACATCGATGTTTCTGAAACATCGATGTTTCAGTAAAAACATCGATGTTTGCCATCGATGTTCATTATTGCGTAACATCAATGTATCGATGTTATTTTCTACGTTGTTTTAACATCGATGTTTTGCCTGACATCTGTTTGAAATGTATGGTAATTTCAGCAAAACTTGCGTGACAGTCTATTTACCAGAGTGAATGACTTACGTATGTACGTTTTTGTAAAAACTGTTATGTTTTAAATCTGTTTCTAAATAGGTAACATGTTGCAGTTAAGCTTGTAATAACTTTACTGAATAGAGAAATATATGTTAAATATAACTTTATTTCCTCAACTCTACATCTCCCTTGTCCTAAAGACGCACCTATTCAATGATAATATTTAATAAAGCTTGCATTTTAAAATTAGAGTTGTTTGTATAATCGTTAAAATAAACATCGATGTTTCGATGCATCGATGTATCGATGTTTTTAGGCCGATGTTTTTTTGTACATCGATGTTTGTTCTGAAACATCGATATATCGATGTTTTGGGTTTCGATATTTGCATTCCTAGGTACTACACTTTACAGACCAGACCGCAGCAGTAAGGCGACAATTGTCGACAGTGTGGTGTTATCATATCATAATCATGCACCACGGGCAATTGCATAAAATAAATTTTAATTATTACATATATCACAAAATATGATCGATACTAAGTTTAATAAGCATAATCCGTGTGGTGACGGAGTAAGAATACAATTCACCATTTCCTATCTTGCCCGTGGATGTCGTAAAAGACGACTAAAAGATATCATACGCATATAACATCTATGCAAGAGAAGGAAAACTCGAAATATAACCCTATCGCAACCTGTCTGACCAGCGTGGTATAGTAAGGTCAATTTCCCTCCCTTCCCTCAATATTGTGGAGGAGGCTCAAGCCCAACAGTGGGACGTATATGAGCTGAAATGATGATGATGATGACTAAGAATCTTATGAAATCCCCATAGCGAATGAAAGCCCTGGTTCGAGGTTACTCTTAAGGACTATTGAAAAGTTCCCTTTCCTGGGCCCATCATCAGTCCCTCGTTAATACGCTTTATCTATTTCTCTCATTAGCCAATGACATAAACTCGAGGAGTGGCTATTCAAAGGCCTTCATCTTCGGTTCTATATACGAACTAGTTTATGGCTGCGACTTCGTCCGCGTGGAACAGTTACTTTGGGCTAATGCTAACTTTAACACGCGACTTTGTCTACGTAGAAGGTGAAAATATTTTAGTTATTTTACTATCACATAAAACTAAAAGCTCAGAATATATATAGCTATAGCATATAAAGTATTCATTTAGTTAAAGAGAATTAAAAAGTAAATGCTCAAAAAACCATCCATTATCCCGAAGACGTTTACTGTTGGACTTAGGTCTCTCATTGCCACTCGGAACGGTCCTATTCAACATGCAGCCAACTGTTCTCTGCGTTTTTCAAGATGTCATCAATCTACCTACTACTGAATCGTCCTACGCAGCATCCTCCGATTTGTTGATCATCACTCGAGAACCTTTCTTCCCCAGCGGTTGTAGGTTTGACGAGCGATGTAGCCTGCCCATTGCCATTTCAACGTGCTAATTCTCCAGGCTATGTCAGTTACACCCGTTCTTTCAATGGATTTTCGTATTCCGGATTATATCACATAGAAAAATACCTAACATAGCTCGTATAGCACGTTGAACAGCTTTGAGCCTTTTCATGAGGCCGATATTTAGAGACCATGTTTCAGTGGAGTATGTCATTATGTCTTCGCCTGTCGAGGTCATTACGACGTGATACTGTTTAGTAATTTTGAGTCTAACGTACGCTATACTTGTCGATAGATGCTCGATTCTCTCCACGTGGTAAGCGGGTTGGCGATCGCAGTAGATGTTATAAGTTTTACCAGCACACAGCTGCTGCTCACTCTCCTGGTGAGACCCTTATCCGATTCTTACGACTCCCACGGGCAAGTGAAGGGTGACGACAATTGTATTCTGTCCCGTTGCCGCACGATGAACAAGTAGAAAATTTTGTTACCTATTTATAACAGCTCAAACACAAGCTTAGATTTTGAGAAAGGTTGATTGAAAAACCCAATCCTCAGCTTTGCATGTTCTTTTCTTTCGTTACTACTATATCAGCAATTTAAAGTATTACCTCAATCCCAATAGTTATGGACTTGTACCTTTCATCATCAGCTTACCTGAATAAACAATACAGCTAAAGGTCTATACGTGCTTATGATAGTTAAAGAATTACCCTTCAACTCCTGACAGCTGGAGATATACCTTCCAACACCAGCTCTCCAACATGAGATGACCATTTCCAGATGCAAATACTTTAATCATTTTTATAATTTCGGCTCATATACGTCCCACTGCTCAAGCTCGAGCCTCCTCCATAATAGAAGGAAAATTGACCTTACTATACCATGCTGGTCAGCAGCGGTGAATTTACACTAGGGGCAGTCCGGGCAAGTGCCCAGGGCGGCAAATTTTTTAGGACGGCAATTATGAGTCAAAATTATAAGTCACTCTTAGTGCCAAATTTATAATTGTTAGAAAAAAAATATTTATTTATATTTTTGGAATATATAAAATATAATAAAGTTTCTGCAATAAATTAGTGATTTTAATTTCAAAAAATAAAATATATAAAAAATATTCAAAAAATAAAAATATTTAAGTAAAATTCCAGTATTGAGGCGTATGTTTTTGGTGCCCGGAGCGGCATTAAGTTTAAATCCGGCCCTGCTGGTCAGACAGGTTGGTATAGGGTTTTATTTCGAGTTTTCCTTTTCTTGCGTTCCTTCTCTTATGCATATAACATCTATGCTGTTATATGCATATTATATCCCTTAGTCGTCATTTACGACATCCACGGGCAAGTTAGGGAGTGGTGAATTATATTCTTAATCCGTCACCAAACGGAAAATATATGAAACACGTAATTTGAGGGTTGTTCTCGATTTCTATGGATTCCCACATGGGCGTGCCCAGGGTAGGGCCGGGGGGGTTGGGGTTTGGGGGGTTCAGCTGCCCCCCCTGGATAATGTTGACGTCCCTACTAACTATGTATCTTTTCTAGTACTTTTATCGATAAAAATTAAGAAAACGAATTTAGCCATTAGTTTGCAATACAATATTTTTACAACTAAAAATTACGCGACGCGTTCGTTAGATACCTATAACAGTAACAGTAAAATCGTTTTGCTGAAGACCCTCGAAAGTTACTTTTAAAATAGCCATTGTATAAGTACCTAGTTAAAAAATTTATATTAAAACATATCTATTTTAATTTAGGTTTTTTTTTATTCTACTTCTACTAGTTTTTGCCCGCGACTTCGTCCGCGTAGAAATCATGTGTGGCAGAGGCAATCATGGATAACTGTGTAGTGCGTGCAGGGTTCTACAGGCTCACTGTTGCTCTTGATGATTTAATGCCAACCTGGTATATCAGAGAGGCACTATTATCAGGGGCTGCTTCTATACCTTAGGCGGCTGACTCCAGACTAATTGAAGTGGCGCAGTGGCCCCTACGTGAAGCGCAGAAGACTTTGTGCTAACCCCTACGTTGTACTGCTCCCCGTTCCGTACTTGTGGGTGATTGTATGGTACATTAGTTGAAACTGGTCCCTTTACGGGTTGGGCTTAATTTAAATAAGCGATATGTTTGTCCATACTTGTTATCAAGGTGGTGATACGATGAGTCACGATGTCGCCTAGAGTAGCCCCATATAAAACGAATGATTTGCTGTTTCATAGACCCTGTTGCTATACACCTGTTGGCACAGCAATCGTCGGTGATTTAGTTCCACTCGGTTGAGGACCAAATGAAATATTTGGGTTTAGTTCTCGACGGGCGACGGTATTTCAGGAGCATTTTTATAAAATCACTAACCGGCTCGTTAACGCGGTGTTAAATGTTGACGTCGGTATGGAAGACTGGTTAGATCAATGGCCCTGTACGGTACACCTGTGTGAGCGAGTTCTGACCACTTGGTCCACTTGACTTAAAATTTTCTTCTGGCACTCGCAGAAAGCCATGGTATTCAGAGCTACACACGGATACCGCGCCATGTCGACCGAGTTAGTGTGCGCTTTAGCCAGAACACTCCCGTGGGACTTAAGGATGGCAATATATGAAGCCCTCCTACAATTGTGATTCCAGCTAGGACACAGCAGACATACTAATGAGGTCTGAGATGCCTGGTCAAAGCAGGGCTGTGAATTCATCGCAAGCATCACTGTCGAAGCTACTGACCACCACTTAGATCATAGTCAACAGGTCAGTACCTGTTATGAGGACGCCAACTTCTGCTTGGCAGTTATCTTGCGTAAGAACTTGGCGGAGAGGAGTCAGGCAAAAATCTTCCAAGCTGACTCGTTCCACCGCTGTGGCGTTGGGTGGTGGCTAGCCTGAGTGCTTGCGCTTTACTATCTTTACGTGATAGAATCATACTTTCGACAATTGTCCATCTAATATCGCGTACCAGTCCATACAAAGCGAGAGAGTGCGGGAAGTAGGCAGCAATCTGGCCAAAGGCCATGAGTAGTATCACTTACCATGAGGTGTGCTGTTTGCTCATTTGCCAGCAACAACAACTTTGCAAATAAAAAACAAACCTAGTCAAAGACACGGATGGCTGGAACGGGATTACTCCTCCACCAGTAGCGAGCCTGAATGCGCGAGGTCGATACAACGACAACATAGTTTGCTGCCTGGGATCAAAAAGGGGTGTTCGAGTGACCCTGCACGACCTTTTTTGTCTATTCATTCTACAAACTATGAATTTTGCGCTACACCCTTCTCTAAGAAACTTCACAAACATATAAGTGACGGACACAAATTACACCCAGTCTCAGAGCAACAATTTGTCGATCACACAAAAGATTGTCCGCCGTTGGACTGTTGAACCCGTGACACTGGCATGGTAGGGTGGTATCTTAACCATTATGTTATCAGTGCAGTTAATTATTCATTGCATTGGCGTTGTATGAATTTATTACTTGTGTATTAAAGTGAAAAATATCAAAGCAAAATTCATTTCCATTTTTTTTTGGGGGGGTGTGTTGCGGTTGGCGTGCTCCTCGCACCACTCCGTCCGGGGTGACAGAGGGGCTTAACCGCCGACGGTACCGACGTCTTCCCTCGGGGAGGACGTCGGTCTTTCCTCACGCGGTCGGCCTCTCGGCGGGTGTCGGACTAATCCCCGGTCACGTCACCCACAGACTCGCCTAGGGTGGCATGAGGCCAGGTATTCGCACCTACGCCGTCCCAGTCGCCGGCTCCGGATCGCCTCATCGAGGCTGCGCTCCTCGCGCAGGCGATCTGCCGCCTCTTTCCGCGAGACTACTGCTTCGTAGAAGGCTGCGATCGCGTCCCAGTTCCTGACGCCGCCAACCATCGCCCTGGCGACAGTCAGCAGTCAGCATTACGGACCTCGAGCGTATGCTACGCCGTGTCCTCGTCACAATCGCAGTGGTGGCAGGACGGTG
This sequence comes from Lymantria dispar, assembly GCA_032191425.1. Taxonomy (NCBI): domain Eukaryota; kingdom Metazoa; phylum Arthropoda; class Insecta; order Lepidoptera; family Erebidae; genus Lymantria; species Lymantria dispar. The sequence goes on from CM063449.1 coordinate 3,438,187, forward strand.
TATTCTCCCTCCTAACGACCTTGTTCAGGTATTTGGCAAAGCATCCATGCCCCGTTAACACCTGCACCAGTCGGAAGGAGAGCACCTCGTGCCGCCGTTCCAACCACTGCATCAGCACCGGCCGGATGGCCTCCACGATTCGTACCCCGAGCCGAGGCCTCTCCAGCCGGACTGACCAACGGGCAATGACGTCTCGGCGGGCGTCAACGCGCCAGGCGGTGAGCTCCCTCAACGAGACCACATCGCCCTCCGCTCGCACCCCCGACACCCGCCGATACAAACCGGCGAGTATTGCCGCCTCCAGGTCCCACGGAGGAGTCCCGGCTAACAGGCACGCTGCCTCCGTCGCCACCGTGCGGTATCCACGTATGGCCCTGACTGCCATAGCCCTCTGGTCGCCACAGAAGAGCCCTGAGTCGGACGGTCAGGGACCCCGCCCACGCCGGTGCCACCGTACAGGGTCATCGACCGGATGACCCCCGCGTACAGCCGTCGGCACATAGCGCTTGGTCCGCCCACGTTCGGCATAAGCAACGATAGGGCGACCGACGTCCTCCCCGAAGGGGGGACGTCGGTCGAGGGGAGGGTACCCCAAATAGGGGGTATTCCGACGGGCCGACCACTGATGATAAGTAACCCTGCTCCGGTGGTCGGCCCAACGACGAAGGCGACGTGGTGAACACCTATTTCATGGTTTTTAATGAAGAACCTTCGTACTGAATTTCATTGGAATAAGTTCAAAAGCGGCAAATTTTCATGCTAATTTTGTACCCCTGTTTGGACCCCCTTAAGAGATGCATTTTCCAAAATCCTTTCTTAGTGCTCCCCTACGTTATAAAGGGAACCCCTGTGCAATATTTCAAGTTTCTAACTCTTATAGTTTAGGCCCTGCGTTGATATGTTAGTCAGCTTTTCCTTTTATACACATATAGGTATATAAATAAGCACCTAGCTTATAAAAAATCTGATTTGCCCCCCCCTGGCCCAGAATCTGGGTACGCCCATGGATTCCCATCTGATTAGTCTGGTCTAACTTAATGGCAATGGCACCTTAGAATTATCATCAAAGTCATCATCACAGCTCATATACATCCTATTGCTGCGATCGAGCCTCGAGGCTCGAGTCTATATACCACGCTGGTTTGACGGGTTGGTACAGATTTCCTTTTATTGCATAGATGTTTTATGCATATTATAATCCCTTAGTCGTCTTTTATGACATCCATGCTCGTTTTGCCCAAAGGAGAGTGTGAATTGTATTCTTACTCCATCATCACACGGCAATACTCAACAATACTCTTTGGAATGAACACGGAATTTCAAAAATCGGTACACAATGAATAAGGGATATAAGTAGGGATGTGACTTGGAGGGAAAATGATCGATTTTTTTAAATAATCGATTTTTTGTTCTTTAAAGTATAATCGATTTACTTTAAAGAACAAAAAATCGATTATTTATTTTTAAATATAATAAATTTTTTTAAATATAATAATTTCTCCCAACAGGATTATGTTGACTTTTTTTGGAAATGTGAGCTTTGTTTTCTAATATAAGTAGTATGAAACAATCGTGATGACTTAATTTTTTTTTTAGGAAATTTGGCAGTGAATAAACGATTAATTTCGATCGAATTTCGAATAATAAGAAATCTGTTTTTATTATTTCGATAGTCGTTTGTAAAAAACGATTATTAATCGATTAATTTTTTGTAATAATCGATTATTATTAAAATCTATTATTTTTTCACATCCCTAGATATAAGTGAATATACATAAAAATAATACACACAGTGGAACACAGAACCTCATCATTTTATAAATCGGTTAAAAAAAGCGTGTAGCATTGAGAATTTACTTCTCACACTATTAGAACAATGAAAGCGGTAGTCATTGTTACCGGCTCTAAACGTACCCTATTGTGTGCAAAAGCTTTCATGACAATTTAAACTGCATTAAAACTATGCTTTTAATAGAACATTTTCATTTCCTTCATCAGCTTTTATGGTATGGAGTATCTATATCCAGGGCAACTGCCTAGGGGCCCCGAGCAAGCACCAAGAAAAAAAAAATTGTGTGTGTACAAAGTACGCATATCAGAAGTCAAAATCTTTTATCCTTCATCCTTTATCCTCTATCCTTTATCTGATTCTCTCGCCGGCTGAATCCTATACATTTACGTGTTTGTGTCTCTTTGGACTCGCTTTTCCGTTTCATCGAGTTTAAAATCACAATGATTTTAAAGAACTTTCACTTCAAAAATGTAATTCATTTTATCGAAAGTTTTTTATGAAAATTCACATTTCTTTTGCCTATTTCATCATGAAACCTGGATCATCATTTAACTACAACTAACCTACACATTAAGAAAAATTCAATGAAAGTAAAAAAGAATAAGTCAGCCATGTGGTGATGCTACAGCATCAAGTTAATAAGGTATGTTGTTGCAATAAGCGTTTGAAGTAACAGGATACCAAAGAAGTCGATCTGATCGACTGGACTTTTGTAATAGAAAATATATATTTTATAAATTAAGAAAAGGGTAACGGAAAGGGGCCCCCAGAATTGCATTGCCTAGGGGCCCTGATAGAATTAATTCAGCCCCATCTATATCCTTATATTAGTTTTAGTATCATTATTTCCTTCCGTGTGGTGATATTACTCCCTATAGGCTAATTGCAAACCTATAGTCTGTAGCGGTTTCATTAAAAATAATCACAGCTGGTTGACCTGTCTGCAGTTTCGCACGACAGCTAATGAAGTTCTTAGTTATTTTTATGATATTCACGAGCACTGTAAGGGTTGGTTTTATGCGTCTCCACATAAACCAATCATCATCATCTTGGCCCACATAAGTCCCATTGTTGGGCTTGGGACTCTTCCAGAATGAGAGGAATGACGTACTATACCTCGCTGGTCAGTTGGAATAGGCTTTTATATCGAGTTTTCCTTCTCTTGTACAGAATTACAGATATTATCTGTATATCGTGCCCGTTGGTCGTCTTTTACGACATCCAGAGAGATGGTGAACTATATTCTTACTTCGTTACCATACGGTAGGTCATCTTGTAATGAAATAAACTTTAAAATCCACGTAACTGCAGTACACACTCAACTAAAATGAAATGCAAATAATTGCGAACATCAGTCACGTAATGATCCTCATTCTAAATAGCATTAATTGAAGTCAACTGAACACAATCGTTTCAATTAAAACATTATGTACCTACTTAGTTCTCGTACGGTTTATTTCGTTTGTATATAATTTTTATATTCCTGAAGTTTCGAAAACATTTCATCATTCATTCACTTGAAGACTACGCCGTTTAATCACTTATTGTGATGTTTTTTTACAAATAATATTTAATTAATTGATAATTAAAATTGGGAATGTAATTTGGTTATATTACTTTTGTGGTAGAGCCACACTGTTCACAGTTTTCTGTCTTCAGGCGCGGGTGGGTCCGTTCAGGGCCGGATTATCCTAGGGGCCCCGCAGTGACTAGGGGTACCGAGCATGCACCAAGAAAATACATTTCATCGAACGATTTTTTTTTAAATTGTACACTTCCTCAATATTATTCCTTTTTTTATTGTTGTTGGTGGTGGAAAAAAAAAAAAAAGAAAAAAAACAGTACATCTGGTGGTAAGTAAGTGATACTACTGCTCATAGACCTTGCAACATAGACCCAAGAATTGCATAGCCTAGGGGCTCCGATAGGGTTCAACCGGCCCTGGCTCCGTTAGGGGTAGTACCACACTCGCAACAATGGCAGTCCAGCCCATAGTGCAAAGATGAAGCCCGATCTTGTCAGTAAATTTTTTGCCTGTAATTCGACGATGGATGCGGGCGCTACCACACCATCTATCATCCCGATATGAAAGTATCACGCAGTGAGTGCTCAGGTAAGAGCTGCAGCATTTAGACGTCTATAAGTCTAATGGTGCGGTGCTGAAGTCCTGCAGTGGTCCTAAAAACGTGCGCCCCTGATTTGTCCTTTATTCTCAAGCGCCTATACCGACTTTCCTACGACGTTACTAGGGCTCCATCTTCGTGGAAGGTAGTCCATATCTACCCGATTTCAAAAAGGGGAGAACAGTCGGACCTGAATTACAAGCCGATAGTAGATCGGCTATATAGATCAGCTAGAAGGGAACCCGGACGATATAAGTTTGGACCAACCTCTTAATCATACTTCCGTTTCACAACGTCAGGCATCTTGATTTTTCGCAATCAATAAAGCAATAAGAACGGCTAAATATATTTTAACTAGCAGCGCCCTGCGGTTTCATCCGCAGTTCCTCTTCCCGTGGGAATATTGGGATAAATTATAGCCTATGTGTTATTCTGAGATGTAAGCTATATTATTGTAAAGTTTCATCAAAATCCATTCAGTAGTTTTTGCGTGAAAGAGCAACAAACATCTTCACATTTTCGCATCTTCGCATTGTCACATACAAACTTTCGCGTTTATAATATTAGTAGGATTATAAATAATACCCGATGACTGGATACTACGTGATTAAAATAGAGATATAAAACTTATTTCTGTACACATAAAAACGCTTTATATATTTATAATTACGTTCCTACAAAGATTTATCAATGGCCCAAAGAGCTAGGGCCTAAGATAAATCCATTAACTTGATTCGATTGAATCCATGGAATCGATTGTCCTACAAGACAGTCTTCCAGGGACAACGACTCTGAATGTTGGCAAAAAAATGATTTGGATTGTTCATCTTTAGAAAAATAAATTTTAAATACCAATTTATAATTACACAGTTATAAATTAATCAAAATATCATCAATTGATTTTAGTTCATACATTAATTGCTTTAAGCAGTTATGTCATATCACTAGTTTTGCCAGTAATTTAATTAAACTGCCTTCTGCTTGACGTCAACCCTTTTTTGAAATGTAATTATTGACAAGACGGCACCAGAGCGAATCGGCTTCATCATTATCATTTCGGCTCATATACGTTCCATTATTGGGCTTTTTTTTTGGGGTGGGCTGTTGTCGGCGCACTCCTCGCATCACTCCGTCCGGGGCGATAGAGGGGCGTAAGCACGCACACCTACAATTCACCCGAACACCACGTCGCCTTCGTCGTTGGGCCGACCACCGGAGCAGGGTTACTTGTCATCAGTGGTTTCCACTATTGGGCTCGAGCCTCCTCTATAATAGGAGGGAAAATTACCTTACTGTACCATGCTGGTCCAACCGGTTGGTATAAGCTTTTGTTTAGTTTTCCATCTCTTGCATTGATGTTATATGCGTAATATATTCCTTTTACAACACCCACGGGTAGGAAAGGGGTGGTGAATTTTATTCTTACTTCGTCACCACATAGAAAATTGAATTGGCTTAAGTCATTGCAAAAATCTTACTAGTCTTTTATTATACCCACGAACAATATAAGGGTGAGTGGAATTCAAAGCCAACATCCATACATAATAGGAAAACTGCTTGTGTCTCTCATCTTAGAACTATTCAGAGTGACAAACTACACTATATTATAACCATTACATATCCAGGAAGGAAGGATATAAGTGAAATTTGTCGGAAAAACAGTCTTGGATACATTTCAAATGTAAATAAGACGGAAAAACAGCTATAAACTGCCATCGTTCATGCCCCCGTAATATTACGTATGCAGTAAACAAACATATTAGACTAACATTATCGAACCCTATATTTCTATTAAGAATTTTTTTCATCTCCCATCAGGAGTTTGCCACTTGCAAACGGCTTAGTAATACGATTTATTTTATTTGGTAAAATTTTTACTTATGTTTTTGCATTAAGAAAGCTTAAAGTACCGTGTGATAACAAAATAAGAATACAATTTACCCCCCTTTTTGCCTGTGGATGTCGTAAAAGACGACTAAGGGATTGTAATGAGCAGATAAGATCTTTGCAAGAGAAGGAAGGCTCGAAATAAAATCCTGTACTAACCCGTCTTACCAACGTGGTGTAGTTAATATTCCTCCCATTATGGAGGAAGCTCTAGCCCAGCAGTGAGACGTTTATAAGCCGCGATGATGATGGAAGTATCTTATTGTCAATCTGCTCTTATCACAATTATTTTGGGTCAACGTAATATATCTACTTTTTCAAAACGTAGGTACCTACATATTGTACAAGTTTTAATAATAGTATTATGATTGGCGGCCTGCTTAAATGTATTTATTGACCAGATGGCATCAGATAAAATAAGCTATACTAAGCTCTTAGTCATCTTTTAGAATATTCACAGGCAACGTAAAGGTTGGTATTCGTACCCGTCACAGCAGTGCACCTTAATGTCTATTTTACATTATTGGAAAATTATACAGATTCTTTATAAACTCGCTCAAGTTGCCTAAAATAGAAATGATTCATTATGAATAAACCCCGTGGCGCCACTTACTAATTGTCTATTTTCGTCGTCTTAGCAAATAAATGTCCCACTGCTGGGCTCGAGCCTCCTCCCCAATAGGAGGCCAATTGACCGATCACCAGTTAACTATAGTAGAAGTTATCAGACCTCTCAACAATCTTGGAGAGAACAGAGAGATTCGCTCCATGCAACTAAGTATTGTAAGTAGTAAGCGCAAGAATTTGGTTTCGATTTCATATTAGCAGTAATTTGCTTATTAAACATACTCGTTGCTTTACTTGATACTGATTGCAATATTTGGAAGGATTAAAATTCATATTACCTCTATACTGCCTTCCGCGGTAGCTTTAGGTTTGCAGCAAGCCGTTGCTGGAATGTACTTCAACCCCCTTTATTGCATTCAAAAACTACAAGGGTTTTCCAAAAAAGACTTAAGCTAATCCTACTTGAAAATCAAAAATTGATACCTTAATATTGTGTATACTGACCACAAATTTACTGTAGTTATTTCTCGTTCTATTTCATCAAGGACTCATAGCTAACCACAAGATTTATGTACTTTCGGTTTCTTCTTTATACTATTAATGTTTATTTTATTTTATATTCTATATGTCTTTATTAAATAATTTGTTTCTTTTACTTAAGCTATTCTATGTGATAATTATGATATTTTTTACAAACTAGAATATGATATAGTATGGTATTAATTTATTTCATTCTTAATTTAATGTTACTATTTCAAATATTACTGTTTAACTTTTTTAAAATATATTTGTTTTGCATATATTGTTGCTTCCGCGTCTTGATTGTACGGGTCCATCAGAATATCAGCGGTGTAGTATCATATTTACTGTACCATAAGCTGAGATGGGCACCATATTTTGGCCTCACATATTCTACTTCTTATTTTTAGTTAGTAGTTCTTATTTCTTTCGTTGGTGTCTATATTGTGTGAGGTTTACAAAATAAAATTTCTTTCTTTCTTTCTTTCTATAACTAAAGCTCATACATAAAGCGCCATAGGAAAGTGTAACGTCCTGAAATTATGTCAAAACGTCGCATAGGACGCAGGTACCAGAGAGTGTAAAATGATGGGCGTGCTACTGAGGTTGAGAACATGCAATACCACTCAAAAGATGAATAGGGCGGTACGGCGTTTTATGATCCATACTGTCTTGCTGTCATTTTGGATGACCAACTAGCGTCCGATCAAATTATACTCAGCTAATAAGAGTGAACTATTGTTATGGCTTAGACCAATCCATTTAATATTACCGAGAAGGCAGAACCACCTCCCATTTGTGAAGAAAGCTCATGAATAGTAGAATTTATATAAGCTGTGAAGAAATAAAACATCAGGATTCTCTATAAAATATACTTGTATTTACAACAAACCCAAAACGATTTTATTTAAGTGGGCTTCTTGCCAGTTTTAAAAATACTTTTCTTATCTATCGCAGTATAACTTATTCGTCTACTAAATAAAGTCCTCACACACGTTCACACTCGATTGAGTCTCAAGTGAGAGTTTGTGAACGCACCCGACCCGGCGTTTCCGGACGAGGCGCCGCTATGACGCCGTCCGGTTCCGACACAGCGGCAACATGGCTGACGCGGACGCGCGAAAAGTAAAAGATGGCGACCAACGCATCTATTAACGACAGTTCTAGTGTGTGTTTGCTGTTGGTTTTCATTTGTTTTACTGTCGTCTGAATGTTAAATAGCAATCGATTAATGTTTTACGAACGAATAGCGGACATGCATAGAGAAGATTTAAGAAAATTTCTCTTTTTAATTATTACTATTTGTGACTTATTTTTTAACCGCAGATGGTTATGAATACTTTACTCGGACTGCTGGGTGAGCATTAAGAATCTTCAAAACAAGTATCTCTTTCATAAAGATTTTTATTTTATTGGTGTTGGTATTTGCTGGTAGGGACATGGTATCGAATAGAAAGTGTCGAGGTGTACTCACAAAAGTATCGATACTTCAAAGTATCAAGTACTGATTACTTTTTATAGAACTTGTGTCGGGACGACCTTTTTTTTAGGAATTGAACGTCTGTGAACAGATGAAAATATCTTGAGCCACGTTTTAGAAGGTTCTTTACGTTTGAACTAGATGGCTTTACCATAAAAATGAGCCGTAAGGTCAAGTTTATTATGGTTAATTTCTACAATTTATTCGATTCGACTACGGCACTCATTGAGTAAAAGTCGAATATAAAATATCGATAACAAAAGTATCAGTATCGTAAGAAAAGTACTCGACACCTAAAACTATCGATACTTTTTTCGGGTCCCTTTTTGCTGGCATCGTTATGTATTTATCTTTAGGGAACAGCTGAACTATTGTTTAATTTTAATTCTCTATACCAATCTGTCTAAACAGGCTGGTATACTTACGAAATTCCTTTTTGGTACACTGTGGAGGAGGCCTCGGCGGTAAGACGTATAGAAGCCGAGTTAATATTCCTTTTTTTTGTTTGGACACTAGGGGTGTTAGCCTCCTACGGCTTTTACATCCTTACGAGGACTAGTGATGAATGTAGAGGGCTATCAACTAAGAATTAATTATCTTTAATCCTCTTCTTATACTTAATATTCTACTTGCCAACTATTTGTTCTAAACAAAACCCTATACCAACCGGTCTGACCAGCGTTATACTACGTCAATTACCCTTTTATTACCGAGGAGGTTTGAGTCTAATAGTGGGAGGTATATAAGTCACGATTATGATGACGAAGATGATGAATTCTCTATTTATACTGGTGCCTTATTACAGTGGTTTAGCCGTATTCTTAGCATTCCTAAGGACCTAAGCGGTATTCACCCAACCTTTAAATAAATCAGTGGCTCGATTATCGCATGCCTTAAAGATTCCAGAATATTTATTGTAGTTTCAAATTCTTCCTTTTCTAGTTTTTATTTTGCTAAAAATAAAAGATTTCTAGGCGAAATCGAAATAACAATATTATTTTATCTCTAAAGTAATATCATAAAACGATTCCCTAAATATTAAAATTATAGAAATAAACAAGTTCAATGCTTCAATTACAACTTAAGTATAACAAATGTTATTGCCATAATAACAATATACAGATTACTTGTAATGAGAAAAGTTAAGTCACAATTTCCACTCCATTACATTTTCTGACCCTAATTATTGATGGAATTGCCATAAATATGTTTTTAGTACCGAGATAACTTTTGTATCAGCAAATAGATATAAGATCTTTACATAAATAAATCTATTTTATTACTTCAGTACCAACAAATAGACAGATCCATTACTTTTTAAGTGTCTCTTAGTAGTAGGGCAACCGAACTAATAACATCTTGTAATATATGGAATGAAAGTCGGATATATGTAAAAATGATACTGAATATTTTTATATAAGTGAATTAATTTTATGGTAAATTATCTACAAAATTATAGTTATAAAATGAGATAGATAGTATATATCTTACTACACGAATTCAGTAGGTAACTGTCATGCTGTGTATCGTGAGTTTCGATACTACGATAGTTTAGGATACTACGATAGTTAGTGTACAATTTCATTGGTTTGAGTATGGGTATTATTTGAGTCCATTAATTTTTATATTTGTAAAGTTACCCGTGATGTGGGTATGTATTTATTATTTACTAGCAACCCGCCCTCGCTCCGCTGCGGTTTCAGTCGCTTTACCCGCGTAGTGCCCGTTCCTGAGGGAATACCGGGATAAAATATAGCCTATATTACTCCCTGATATTATATCTTTCCAATGGTGAAAGAATTTTTGAAATCGGTTCGGTGGTTTAAGCGTGAAAGCGTAACAAACAAACAAACATCCTTACTTTCGCATTTATAATATTAGTAAGGATTGGGCGGTGTTCATCTATAAAAGGTAAGATACATAGTAAAACCGGATAAATGTATATTTTAATATACAAATCTTTATTGAAGATCAAACAATGCATCTTATTAGAATATCCAAATATAAGAACTGTTTGTTCATAGCTTTAAGTTTTCACTGCAGTTGCCAGTCCTTATGACTGCTTTGTGTTAATTTTTTCAAACGAATAGAAACATGGTTGGATCAGAACCCATAAGCGACATCCGATGAAGAGGTGTAACTACGTGAGTAGCCATCACTCTCTTCAAACACATTGGAGGAAAGGGAGGAAACCGCTCCGTAAAGTTACAGCAGGCAGAGCTACACGGAACATACGATTAAATGGTCGTCAATCTGCATTACTCCTTTATATGACTTTTTCATGACAAAATAATGGAATCATTATCATCACTTTAGCTCATATTCGTCCCACTGGGCTCGAGTCTCCACCACAATAGGAGATAATTGACCTTACTATACCATGCTGGTCAGACAGCTTGCTATAGGGTTTTTTTCGAGTTTTCTTTCTCTTGGATAGATGTTATATGCGTATTATACCCCTTAGTCTTCTTTTACGACATCCACGGGTAAGACAGGGAGTGGTGAATTGTATTCTTACACCGTCACCACACGGATATAATAATAGAATACTGCAACATAAATTTCACATTTCAGTATTTCCACAGTAGAACAAGTTAAGAGAATTGCGTTTAAATTATTAAAAATCCCCGCCATGTCTCGCTAATCTGTCTTTTGTCGTCTGCAACGGAAATTGGCCGGAGACTGGCAATGTTGTTGGTACACCGCCTTTGTGCTTACCGTCTAATACCTGTTTAGAGCCCGTTTTGTGCTCGCAATTTGTGCAGCTCTGCGCTACGAATTCAGTTTGCAAAATGACTTGTTTGTGGTATGTTTTAGTATTCAGCGAAGTTCAACCGTTATCATTAACAGTTTAAAATAAAGATGGCGTTTCTTTTCTTTAAAGATCGATTTTAATAACGATTTATAAAAATCTAGGTTTAAAAGATCGAGTGCCTACTCAAAAATTGTTAGGTTTTTAAATTTTCTTTTGACATTTGTATTTTTAATATAAATATATTCATGCATAATAGAAAGAAACGAACACTTTTGACGCGAATGTCAAAATGTCATGTAGTGCTTTTATATTCTTTTCATTATTTTAGTGTTTTAAAGTGTTATATTCAATAATTTTGCTGATATTTTATGTAATATAATGCAGATAAAATTCTGAAATGTAGTGAAAATGATATAATAGTGAATTACGTGCATTTTGACATTCTGCCCAAATTTCCTGAGACGCATGACTTGTATCAGCACCAAGTCATGCTAACGACTGACTGAAAGACTAAGACTGAAGACGTGAATAATAATCAATATACTCGACACTGGCACCAATAGCTCATATTATTGTAGCTCATTGCCATTAACTAAGAAGAAGAAGAAGAAAGAAACGAACCTGCTCGCACAGCTAATATTGAAGAAATTAATTCAAAAAGTGAGTACAAGCATTCATAAATACTCAATAGCTCTGGAGACAACGTCGCAAAAATTCTCCGTCCTCAATTAGAAGTAATTTTTGTTCCTAAACGAGATTCGGATCAATTAGAGATTCCTCGGTTGATGTATCGACAATTTTATATCTTGATCAAAATTTATATCCTGTGGGAAATCGACGGGGATCCGACGTAATTGTGCCCCGGCTCGGCGGCCTCCGATTACGTTGTTGTCTAGACTAAGATGGATAAAGAAAAAGAAAAAAAGGAAAAAATCTTTTATTCTGTTTCGCTGTTTGATCAATTAGGTAGATACAAATAAATGTAGGCCTGGTGTTTTTGTTTTTTGATGTGGCTACGGTTCGTTTGACGGGCGTCATGGTTGGATAGTATTCTAGCTTGTATAGTTTACGTAATATGAAAATATTTTAGGGAAACTGTGACGTAGACGAACTCTTTGTAGCTATAATGTATGTATATAAATCTTTCTTTTTCTTTCCTTGACTGTATCAACGCATTACTATATTTTTTTATTGTCTATGGTAGTGGACTAGAGATGTGAGTGATGTACCGGTGTCATAAAGGAATTAGGAAACTAAATCGGAAAAAGGTGAATGATCTCAATTTTAGCAGAATTAGAATCGGAAATGGACGTGGAAGAGATTTTTTAATGCAAACCTTTTTTGAAATTCATAAACAAAACTATTTTAAGGATTTTCTCGCGTTTGTATTTGATTTTGATTGCCCGACGTTTCGAAAACTTTACAGCGTTCATTGTGACGGGTAGACTAAGATGTCTAGCGTCCAACAAGTCATTGTTATTACAGTTATTTATAATTACCTATTGCTGAATTAGTTATTAATTTTGACACACATTTTGATACTTTATTACTAGTACAAAAAGAAAATGATTCTAATGAAAAATAAAGTATGTAAAGCGGGGTGCGCAGCGCCACTTTTCTAACAAAACATGTTCGCAAAACAAGTTACTAAAACATGTTAGTAAAACCGCTAGTCCGCTGCGCCTATTGTTGTTAAATTATTGTTTTTGTTTCGTTTTAAAAATGGGTTCCGACAAAGAAGATGTGGAAGCTGTTATAGCAATAGTAGATTCACTTCTCCAAAGAAGAAACTGAAATAGATTCCGTGTCCGACCCTACCTGCGACCTTGTTCATTCAATATATATCAAGAACTAAAAATTGATGATAGATTTCGATTTCGATTTATAAAAAACTTATTTAGATGTTCAGTTGGCGTCTTCCTCTAGTGAGTGCGAACACAAAATACATCACTTCCCCTCCCCGCAGGCGAATGCGGGGGATGTTATCCAATCGTCTTGCCAAACATGTTATTGTGTTTTTGCTAACAAAACTGTTAGGCCATGCCCCTATTCGGTTAGCAAACAATGTTACTCTGTTTGCAAATACAAAAACACGCCGCAGCGGACCCGGCTTAATACTCGCGTAAATATCAGATATCATTATGATATTAATTTTCAAAATTTAGTAGTGGTAAGTTTCCGTGTGGTGACGGAGTAAGAATATAATTCACCACTCCTTATTTTGCCCTTGGGTGTCGTAAAAGTCAACTGAGGGTCAAGTCAACAATATGCATATAACATCGCTGTAAAAGAAGACAAACTCGAAAATATAAGCCTATACCAACCCGATTAACTATGTAATATGTCAGTTTCTTTCTATTGTGAAATATGCTCGAGCTCAGACAATGAGATGTTTGATGACCTACAATATTAAGCTGGTCAGACGGAATGGTGCAGGGTTTTATAGCAAATTTCCCTTCCCTTGTAGCCGTCTTTTATGATAACCATGGGTAAGAGAGAGGAGTGTGGTGAATTGTTTTCTAACTCCGTCACCACACATCGCAAAACATTAAAAAGATTTATTAAATATTTTCACATTTATTTTAATTCCCTTTGCTCGGATGTATAGTTACAACTAAAAAAAGCCACAATGTCGCTGGTCGACGACGACCGTCGACCACGGATGACAGCTCAGCAGTTTCACCGCAGCAATCGAAGTGTCCCATGAGAATCAAACTCTGCGATAATTGGCCAAACGAGCTGAAAATGTCTCGCATCACACATTTCGTGTGTGCCATATTCACAGTGCGGGCAGTAATTGTGACAGTTTAATGGCAATATGGCGGATAAATCAACGATTATGTTTAAGTAATTAAGTTAATTGCCCGCTAATATGAAAGGAATGTTGCTTGAGATCCTTTATATTATTAGCTGTGCTAGCAGTTTTATTTGCATGGACTATTAACATTTTAAATGTTGATTAATTGAATTAGGCGATACATGATGGAAATACATTTTTTTTTTTAATTGAAGGAAGGTAGACCCACAACTATCCCACGGTTAATCAATATGCTACAATATACTGCACACCACGGATCGGATCCGGGATCGGATCAAAGTGGAATAGAAGATAAGGAAACCTTACTCTCACGTGATGAAGGACGGCGTGCATCCCCAAAATTTACTGTAGTATTTTTCTCTATTGCCATTTAGGTGGCCCATCGGCACCAGGTAATTGTCTTTGGTGGCCCATCCGGAAGATTACCCTTTCGGGTATCATCTCTCGTTGATGCTCTGGCAATTACCTGCTACCGCGGCATAGACACAGACTCTACGGATGGCGGACTAATCCTAGATCCAGCCAACCATCCGTCTACAGCCTTAGCTATGGCGGCATTAGGCGTAGGTATGATATTATACCACCTTGCCTGTGTCCAATAACGAACGGTAAAATATTGATAAACAGATGGATGTCATATATTTGTGCTAATTCGAGAATATAGACATGATGCCAGTATTTAGTATCACAAAATCAAATGAATGATTAAATACAGGTCGCCTTTGCATATTCCAAGGCTTTCGAGAGTCTCTAATATAGTCAATAGTTAACACAAAGCTAGTGTTCTGTAATTGTTGAGAGCCATTATCTTGACTGGAAGCGGTGCGTTCGTATATTGCCTCGTTGGACCTAAACGCTAATGGTAATATACTTAGACGCTATTATATGTATATTAACATTTTGAATTGTAATTGTATGTCTTCGATCTCTTTTATGAAACTATTATTGAAGTTTTTAAGAATATGCATGTTAAACAAAGTATTTGACATACATATGCTTAAAAAGAAAATAATTTTCAAAATGGCGTTGCATTCTATGACTATTACCAAGGGGGAGTTCCGGCCAACAAGTACGCTGCCTCCGTCGCCACCGTGCGGTAACCGCGCATGGCCCTGATCGCCACGGCCCTCTGTGGACGCCACAAGTTGGCCGCCGTCCTTCCGTCGCTCCGGAAGGAATGAACGGTGTCTGTGCTGACCTTAGTCCACCCAAAAAAGGGTATTAAATTTGTCGTAATCCTTTTATTTGTTCATCAAATTAAAAATTAGCATACATTCGTACAAAAAGCGCTGAAAATGTTCGAAAAGTCGAGAAATCAAAAATCAAATACAAAAGATATCGATAAAATACGTAAAATAATTTTATTTCCATTGTGTAATACTCGCGTAAAAATCAGAAAATTCCGTGTGGTGACGGAGTCAGAATACAATTCACCACCCCCTCTCATACCCGTGGGTGCTCATACGACTAAGTTAGGCATTTGGCATTAATTACGCATATGGCATCTATGCAAGAGATGGAAAATTCAAAACAAAACCCTATACCAACCTGTCTGACCAGCATGGTATAGTAAGGTAAATTTCCCTCCTACTATGGAGGAGGCTCGAGCCCAGCAGTGGGACATATATGAGCCGAAATGAATGATGATATAAATAGACAACTACTCTTTGTATGAATTTGTTGTCACATATTTGTATATAAAACTTTATATCTATTGAACTGTCAAACGAATGATGAACTCGGGTGAATGCTTCTTTTGTGTTAAATTATTCTATGGAACGTGATATTTTTTTAAATTTTTGTGTGGGCTAGGTATAGCTAGGTAAAAGTTAGGTTAGTTTAGGTTACATACCTAGCTTTTTTTTATTTATTTATTGCATACGGTGGCAAACGAGCAAACAGTACACCTGTGTGCCTACTCTGGAAATCAATTCTAATTATGAATCCAATGCAATTCCAATCTTACCAAACTTATATTTGGTACTCTTGAACAAAATCGAGAATGAATTCTTCGCGTTTACTGTTTTTATTTTCACCAAATGTGTCGTATTTTCTTACTTTAGATTAATAACGTTATTAAACTCGATAACTACAAAGACGCTTTCTTTAAATTGTGCAACATTAACGATTTTAAACTACGTCAAAATAGCAAATATTCGATTTAATCGACGCGAGTCGAATTCATTTAGTTCAAAAATATTCCACCGAATCTGATTCCTATCGTGCGCTAGTGTCGCTTTCAAGAGTACCAAATATGCTCAAATTCGAGCTGAGATTGGATTTAGGATTGGAATAGTGATTCAAGAGTAGGCACACTGATGGCAAGTGCTGCTGCCGCTCATGGACCTACGCAAGGCCGCTGCCTACTGTAAAGAAAGTGAAGGGAGTGTTAATACGTGCAATGAGGTTCGATGATACTAAAGGCATCACCAAAACACACCACATGCAAACGTCCTCAGAAAGTTGGGCTGCCAGCTCCCTCGCCCACCAAACTAGGCTCAGTAACGAAGGGAAGGGATGATGATGATGTAGTCAACGCTCTTATGTCACTTAGAGTATTTATAAGTGGCCAATTGAATCATAATTATCTTAAAAGATAATGCCAACCAAAAAAAAGTTTACCGAACAATATTCGTATATTGTTTGTTTGTTTGTTACGCTTTCGTGCTTAAACCACCGAACCGATTTTCAAAATTCTATCACCAATGGAAAGCTATAACATCAGGAACATAGGCTATATTTTATCTCGGTATTCCCACGGGAACTACGCAGGTAAGGCAACTGAAACCGAAGCGAAGCAAGGACAGGATGCTAGTTTTTATAATAATGTAACGGTTCAAATATAATGATTATTCTATCAATTATGACTTCTCATTTCTGACAGCGAACAATACAAAAGAAAACATTTTTGTAAGCCTCGGTTCATTTATTCGTACAAATTTTATATTTAAAAATCAGTTTCTTAAAAAGCCCAGAATATTAAATTTTAAATCAATATAAAGTACATAATCAATGAGAAAAGTTTTCTTTAAGACAATACCCCGCATTAAGGAATAAATCCTATTATTGCAGGAGGCTTTACAAAGATGCAATTAACGGCCACAAATTATGTCCAGATTTATCGCAATATATCTGTGGATCGAACTCATAACATCTGTACAAAAAAGTAAAAAAAAGGAAAATAAAGAAACATTATATTTTGAAACTCAAATGAATAATTCATTTCCCTTTATTAACACCACCTGTTTTATTTGCTACTAGTGAGCACTGCGGACAGACAGCCTGATTTAATTCCATTTTAATTCTGGCCTGATTCGATGCTGCCGGTTAACATAGTTAAGCTTCTTGCAGCCTTTGGATGGATAAGCCGTGGATTTGAACAGACTACGCTAGCTCTGCAATGCACCAATGTGGTTTATCTCACGCTGACAGACATAAGTAAGCGTTTTATTTGATTCTAATCTAAATTACGGATGTGTTTTCATTCATATTTAGAATAAAAATAAGTTAGACATTGTAGAAGCTCAGCGTTAA
The DNA here is from genome assembly GCA_032191425.1 of Lymantria dispar. Taxonomy (NCBI): domain Eukaryota; kingdom Metazoa; phylum Arthropoda; class Insecta; order Lepidoptera; family Erebidae; genus Lymantria; species Lymantria dispar. Next base: position 3,455,662 of record CM063449.1, read on the forward strand.
AAAAGTATCTACACGTTTCTTTTTTAATACCATTTTTTATAACTGTCAAGGGCTTTTTTAAGGTTATGGTTCCCTGGGTATCTATTGCAGTGCCATCGAGGTCGTCTTTCAGGTATGTGGTTTTGCTTGGAGGGTTTTAATGGATTATTGAATTATACTCGTTCCAACCATTTATTTTACTTTTGACACATGCTTTAGGACGTAACTGTTTCATTATACGCAATTATTAACTTTGAAACGAGTGAACAGAGAAATATATAAACTGCCCAATAATATTTATATATCTTAATTATTACCCACTAAATACATTAATATGCCGTAAATAGCTCTATTCATAAAATTTAAGTGATAATTCATTACGTTCTATCGCATCTAGTGACAGGATCAAAAGTATTCGGTGCAAACTAATGAATCGCAAATAATCGATTACACTTATTTGCAGTTAAGTCAGCTGACAACTGAGTTTTGAATTGTTGTAATAGACAACACGTTAAAATTGTATCAGGGAGATATAAAAATCTTCTCATCATACCTATAACATGAAATAAAACAACCAAAATATTTTAATATTATTTTATTATAACGAATCGTCGGATTCTTCATACGAACTTGAATCGTCGCTTGAATCATCTGCAGTGTTTATTATTAACTCTTGTGTAGGTATGTTGTCAAATTCAATTTCCCGATCCCAATCAGAGAATATTATATTTTTTGTCTTGTTGACGACACTCGCCCAGTTTTCAGGCGTCACACTTAGCACATGCGTTTTTTAAAAGTTCAAGCATTTTATTTGCTGTGAAAGGAGGAGTTGTATTGTTTCTTGCGGCGTGTCCTTTGACTTGTGCCCAGATCATTTCAATTGGAATATATTTGGTACGGAGGAATTCTGATTACAACATGCCCATATTCTGCTGCCATTTCGTCGATGACATGTTGTTTTGGCTGCTTTTTACTTTTTAATATTTTAAGTAATTCTACTTTTAGTAGGGATTCGTCCACATCTTCCCCATTATCACGAAGCCAGTTTATAATCTCGTGTTTTTTGTTGGCCTGTGTTGGCATTTTATTAATTTGGCGAGAGTGATAGGGTGCATTATCAATAAATATTGTTGATGGCTCTTCAAGTGATGTAAGCATTTCTCTGAACCACTTTTCATACACGTCCGCATTCATCTCCTCATGATAGTCTCCTGTTTTTTTTTGATTTGAACGCTAACAGAGCGTCTGGTACAAATCCCTTTGTAGTTCCCGCATGGCAAATGATGAGGCGTTCACCTTTCCCCATTGGCACTGCAGAAGTAGAAGCAGCAGTATCGTCAGTCCAACCTTTTGGTATGGAATGATTGGCATTGAGCCAAGTTTCATCTGTGAAAACGACATTCGACCAGTCTTCTATTTTCTTCGCTTGTCTTAAAAATTCACAACGAGACAAGGCTATATCACGACATTCCATTAAAATTTTTCTTTTGTCGGATTTCTTATACAAGAACCCGATTTGGTGCAGCACCTTTGACAAAGAAGATTTTTGACCACGAAACAAGCCACAATTTCGTAGAGACGCTACTAATTTTTTCAAAGTAGGAATCTCTTTGCTTGTGTAATAATTGTATATATGACGACGAATAGCATCAGTATCAAAACTGTCAATTGCTGTCACTTTACGGGGCTGCAGTTTTTTCTTAGGCGTAGATAGCTTGTTATGTTCAATACCACTACTGCCATAGGCTTCTTTAGTGATTTTCGCCACCGTTGGAGCACTAATACCTAATGCTGCTGCAACACGGTCTCTAACTTGGGTTACTGGTATAAGGAATCCGCCATTGCGGCTTTCCTTTTCAAAAAATTCACGAAGCCGCAGCACTAACTCTCTGGATTGTCCTTTAAGCACCATACCTTTCGGCATTTTGCAAGTAAAATCTTACTGGGAGGAACGATACGCTCAACTCAATCAAAGTAAGAACAATGAAATCAATACGGTGGAATATAAATACTCAACACAGCGTATGAAAAATATGAAAGAGCACTCAGCGAACAGAAATGTGACTAGCACGGGAGTCTTGTTGCGAGTGACAGACAACACAACAAAATGGCGTCGCCGGCGCGCCGTTCAGTGTTGCCAATTCGGCTTAAAAAAAGGGGTAGGCTGGATGAGAAAATTAGTGATTTACTACCGCAGACGAGGGCGCCATTGTCTCTAAGTAAAGTTTGGAGCAGCGGACCCCGCTTAATGGAAAAATGCTTCATAAAGTAGTTATTTTTTATTTTGCAAAGTACAAAGTAAAATATTTTGGGAGGACTGAATTAGTGGGTATGCAAAAATTAATGTGCCCAAATAACAAATATATTTACAGGAGTGAAGTTTTTAAATAATATGAAATATGTATTTAAGCAAAAATAAAATATCCGTGTTAAATCGATTAAAAGTTCTTCCTGACTAAAATCGATTATTACAAAACATAGTATCCGTAATACATTGGTACAACACTAATTGATCAGAATTCGACCTGCCAAAAGTAAAATAAATGGTTGGAACGAGTATAACAATAATTAATATTTGACAGACAAATTACATTTTTAAAAAATCAGAGACGGTGCCTCTTTTTATATGAAGAGCAAGCAAGGACGACAATTGATATAACTTCGTGATTGCAAGACACAAATACAAGAAGAAGATAGGTCTATAATATTCGAGGGTTGCTCCTGATTCTTCTCCATTATTCATATTTAGATTTGGTTGTAATAGCCAACACCTTAGGAATATAGTCTTAAAAAATAAGATAAGAAAAATCGATCCATAATTGTCAGAAAAGTCACGTAACAGATATACAAAACAAAAACACAATGGAAACAGTCTCGTTTTTGAACGTTAAAAATAAATTAATATTTGCAATGTAACAAAAAGCGATGTAAAACAAAGTACTGTTCGGTATGTCGAGTATATTTAGCGGTCAGTGAACAATCCCATATTTTTAAAACAACTTTTTCACAACAAATATGTTCCTGATCGTTTGTCCAAAAAGAATATTGTGAATTTAAAAAAGAAACGTATGTCAGATTCGCGTTTGGTGAACATTCAAATACCTGCCTGGTAGTAAAAAGTTATATTTTCAGCCAGTATTTTATACGTTTATTTTTTTTCATTATTTATTTTCAAATTATAGGTCATTTTTACCAGTGTCGAGTTATAATATTTTTTACGAATTATCTTTTGTATCAGTTTCTTCATATTAGTAATTGCCCGTCAGGAAGTCAAATTGTCACCTTCAACAGTGTAATGGCCACTGTTAACGATATCTTCTGAGAATATGGGCGGAAACAAAAAGGCATGTAAAGCACTTTTATAACATATTCACTAATCCTAGCACTTCCTCCACCATATTTTACATAAAATGCCATTAAAATTATATAATATAACACGTTAAAACACTAAGATATTGAATATAATACAAGAACACCACTTGACACTTCCACATTCCCGCCAAAAACCTTTTGTCAAATAGGAATTTACAAGGATCTTTTTCTTTAAATAAATTTTTATTCCTTACCTTAAATACAAAAACTTTCAGGCGCATAAATGGAAACAACCTTAAGAACATACATTGATAATAATCAAAGTAGCCTAAAAACAAGTACTTAAATATTACAAAATTGGGCTAAAATTAAACTTCAATAAAACTAAATCTTATAAAATTAGAGCAAGATCAACTTCAATGAAACTAAATATTAACGATTAGATTAGATTAAAATAAACTTCAATAAAACTAAATATTACAAAAGATGAAGGGAATTTTTATTTTTTTTTTGGGGGTGGGCACGGTCGGCGCACTCCTCGCAGCACTCTGTCCGGGGCGACAGAGGGGCGTAAGCACACACACCCGCAACCCACCCGTGACACCACGTCGCCTTCGTCGTTGGACCGACCACAGGAGCAGGGTAACTTGACGTCAGTGGTCGGCCCGACGGAATACCCCCTTGAGGGGTACCCTCCCATCGACCGACGTCCCCCTCTCGGGGAGGACGTCGGTCTTTCCTCATGCGGTCGGCCATATATTTTAAGACTATCGTCTATCATGTTATCCATGTTTCTTGTTTTTACAGTCGAAGGCGAACCTCGTCCTCAATGAGAAGGAAATTAACCTATTATATCACGTCAGTAAGATGGGTTGGTAAAAGGTTTTATTCCGAGTTTTCTTTCTCTTGAATAGATGCAATATGCAAATTATATCTCTTCGTCGTCTTTTATGATATTCGCGAGCAACATAGCGGTGAATTATATTTTACTCTGTCACACACTGAAAAAGATATTTAATTTATAGTTACGTTCAATCATTCGCCTAGTATGGCTTTTAAGTCATACTAGGCGAAAGATAGGTTTAGGTCCTAGTAACCGAGCCATAAACTCTAATAAAAAAATCATCTAGTAAAGGCAATATAAATACTTGTGATGCCTAATCTATTTACGTAGTATTTGAACGACAGCAAAGCTGCTTAAATTCACGTGATTTGAATATTGGAATGATTTACCGAACCGAATAATACTCGCCTAACTCGACCCCCTTCTAATAACAGGATTTAATTCTTTCAGATTCCAATTCAATTCTGAAACGTGGTCTCTAAATGTCGATCTTATAAAAAGGCTTAAAATTGCTCAACGCACTATTGAGGGGGCTATGCTCGGTATTTCTCTAAGTGATAAAATCTGGAGTATGTTAATAGGCAGGTCACATCGCTCATCGAACCGATAACCATTGGGCAAGAAAGATTCTCGAATTACCACCACGAATTGGATGACGCAGCGTAGGACAACCCCTTATTAGGTGGACTGACTACATCTTGAGAGTCGCAGGGAACCGTTGAATGCAAGTGGACCGTTCCGATTGCCATACTCATGGGGTGTCCTATGTCCAACAGTGGACGTTTATGGGCTGATAGATGGTTTTCTTTTTTTTTGCGGTGGGTCGCGGTCGGCGCACTCCTCGCACCACTCCGTCCGGGGCGACAGAGGGGCGTAAGCACCCACACCCGTAACCCACCCGTAACCCACCCGAACACCACGTCGCCTTCGTCGTTGGACCGCCCACCGGAGCAGGGTTACTTGTCGTCAGTGGTCGGCCCGACGAAATACCCCCTAGTGAGGTACCCTCCCAACGACCGACGTCCCCCCCTCGGGGAGGAGGAAAATAGTTTTATTTACAACGTGTAATACTCCTGAAAAAAAAAAGAGATTAATATTTTAGTATTTTGTGGTGATAAATGATATAACTTTTGCGGTAGTATGCTTCAAAGGGAAGATAAAATATGGCGTGCATTTATATGGAAAATTCAAATATATACAAAATGGGCTTTAAATTGGAGGTTATTTATTTATATTCGAGCCTTTGATGTGTAACTGTGCAATTTAGCAGTTTACGAACATGTTCAATGATGAATCATTGAGTTAAATAATTATTCAAAAGATATCTACTCTGTGAACTCACTCCATTACAAAAACAAAAAAAAAAACATGAGTTAATTATGTATTTAGATTTATGTTTAATGAAATGGTTTACTATTTAATATTATTGTCCAAACGATTGCGAACTTGTCTTCTTTCTTAAAAATAGTAATAGAATTTTAAATAAAACTACTTTACGGATTTTATCGCGTTTGTATTTGATTGCCCGACGTTTCGAACACTTTGCAGCGTTCATGGGTGACCATGAGTCTGCTCGTGAGGGCAGACTAAGATGTCTCACGTCCAACAAGTCATCGTTATTACAGAAAATTTATAATTATCTACCCGATACAGAAACGAATAAAAATAATACGTTCGAAACGTCGGGCAATCAAAAATCAAATACAAACGCGATAAAAACCGTAGTTTTATTTAAAATGTGTAATACTCGCCTAAACATCAGAAATCATTAGTAGTAGAATTTTTAAAATGGTGAAAAAATAAATAGGTAAGACACGATGGAAGTTCAACTTTTGTATTACAGGGAAATGTTTTAATTATTTATCAATTACATTTGGATAACACAGATTGATATCAATCATAAGTTCCAACGCTGGGCTTGAACGTCCTTCACAATGGCGAGACGACTTGGCATAGAGTTTTAAGTCGAGTTTTCCTTCTTTTGCATAGGTTCATCTTTATTATCTGTATCTTTATGCATATTATATCTCTTTGTTCGTTCTCTGTCAACCCATGGAAATATCAGTAATTTATTTAAATAAATATATGAAAGCGTGTTAAGTTCGCGAGCAATGGAGCGATTGTTATATTCCATAACTAGCAACCCGCCCTCACTTCGCTTCGGTTTTATTCGTTTTGCCCGCGTTGATCCCGTTCCCGTGGGAATACCGGGAAAAAATATAGCCTAGGTTACTCCCTGATATTATAGCTTTCTTTGAAATCGGACCAGCCGTTTTGACGATTACCCGGAACAAACAGACAGACAGACAAAAATTTATTAATCTGTATTTTAGGCATAGGTGTCGTGCAAATAACCGTGTGAGCATGAAAAAAGCCTATTATTTTGACATTACAAACAGACACTCCAATTTTATTTATTGGTATAGATTACGTGTTACGTGTACGTATCCGTAAAGTAGTTTTATTTACAAAGTCAAAGATAAATTGAAAATTAAGATTTGACTAAACGTTATTGCAGTCTTTTATGCAAAAAGTTTCACTTTACTTCGTGTGTCCGATTTCGTGTGTTTTTTCTAATAGAGTATATTTATTTATTTATTATTATTACAAAACCATAGAAAAAAAGAATGTGCGACGTTTTTGTCCAAGAAGAGGGAGAGCGCTTGAGACCGATTGAGAGAGATTGAGAAAGTGCGAACATAGCACGAAGCACAGCCATGGAGCGAGAATAGGGAGCAAGCGAGTGAGAAAGAGAAAACAATATTTTTATATTTTTTAAAATTTTTTAATGTTGACAATAACCCCGCGGCACCAAAGAAGTTTCACTTCTAACATGTTTTTTTCGAGTTTTGATTTTATCTGCACATTTATTATCTACCTTAGTCGCCTTTTATGATTTCCGCGGATAAGAGAGGGAGTGGTGAATTGTACTCTTATTCCATTGTCCTACGGATTTTTCATTAGTGTTAGGACCACACTGAAAGTTGTCTTTACAACCGCGAGCCGATCCATCCATGGTACCACATTCTTGCAGAAAATCGACGTCCGAGCTTCCTTCGGTGAGCAAGAGAGCTGGAAGCCCAACTTTTTGAGGGTGTTTGCGTGTGGTGGATTTTAGTGATACCTTTAGTATCACCGAACCTTATTGCACGCATTCACACTCCCATCACTATCTCCTCGGTAGGCAACAGCCTCGCAAAGGTCCATGAGCGGCAGCAACACCTACCATCAGGTGAACTGTTTGCTAGTTTGCCACCGTTAGCAATAAAAATAATAATAGATTGCCGTATTTAAACTCAATCTTTAAGAGTAAGATTGCCTTAGGTGTTACTTAAACTCTAAGGGTCATCAGTGAAAATGGATATAAATAGATAAATCAAAATTATATCAAAGATACAAATTATAGCATTACTAGGATGCAAACCAGTTACGTCTAATAAGCTATCTCCATTTCCGTTGCACTGATGAAATCGTCAAAATTAATTTCTGAACGTACGTACGTCTAGCTTGTTTATGGTCCATTCAACGCTCTGTATATACGACAGCTCTTACGATAACGTTTAGTCGAAGACGCGTTAATGGTTGTATTTTGGCGCCAAAACTTTGAAATATCTTGGAGTTAGTGGTTATTTAATGCAGGGGACTTAGAATAATAACGTATAGAAGGATAGTGTCAGTACTTCGAACTTTAAAAATTTGAATCTAAAAATACTAATGGCGGGCAGACGATTACACACGTACACACGGAAAACATTATACAAATTATGAAATCAAATTTTGTTTTTATTAACATAAATCGTCGAAATACTTTTAAAAGTAATGTTAAAAACCTTTTTATGTTTTTCAAATGTGTTGTGGCACTATTTGAATGCACAAGCCGTCATAATTACCTATTTATTTTTTAAGAGTTGCGTACGTTCGTGCAGTTCAATGACTTGTACATTACGGGACTGTTCCGGTGTAGGCTCCATTAGGCTCCAATTGAAATGCCTCACTTTTTGTGCATGGACTTACCTTCTATATGTTATTATTCTAAGGCAGGGGAATAGATTTGTTACCTTGATTTTTACTTGATTTATGTAAACAGTTTTGTGATTCAAGACCTTATTTTTTTTCGAGAATCGTGCAAAATACATACTTCTATTAGGTCAAAGGACATTAATTCAGTTATTCTGTAAATAACCCTTATAAAAGTACCTATATTTTGACATATTAACACTTCATTTGAAATTAATCTAATAACTACAGACAAGAAATTCATTGAGGTCGTCTTTTTTGAAATTCCTTTTTAAATTGAAATGCCTTTCGAAACAGAATCCTTTTTTTTTCAAAATATTTAAAAATATGCACAAAGATGTCTCATTAGCTTAGAATAATAACATATAGAAGGTAAGTCCGCGCACAAAAAGTGAAGCATTTCAATTGGAGCCTAATGGAGCTTACGCCGGTACCGTTCCGTAATGTACAAGTCATTATACTGCACGTACGTACGCAACTCTTAAAAAATAAATAGGTAATTATGACGGTTTGTGCATTCAAATGCTGTCATAACACATTTGTAAAACTTAAAAAGATTTTAACGTCACTTTTAAAAGTATTTCGACGATTCATGTTAATAAAAACAAAATTTGATTTCATAATTTGTATAGTGGTGTGCGTGTGTACGTGTGTAATCGTCTGCGCGCCATTAGTGTTTTTAGATTCAAATTTCAAACCTTCGAAGTATTGACACTATCCTTCTATACGTTATTATTCTAAGCTCATTAGGGTTGTTTAAATACCGAACTTCCATGATTGCCATATGGTCATCACTTAGTCGTCTTTTATGATGCCCACGGGCAAGATAGGGGGTGGTGAATTGCGTTTTTACTCCGTCACTACACGGAAAAAGTCTGAGGATTTTTCTATGTCAGTTTAATAAAAATATCTAATTTTGCCCTAAGTAATTAATTTTTGTTCGCGTTCCAAGTCTGTTACCAGAATATTATCTAGTATTGCGATATCTTTTAATTCAATGAACGCGCCATCGGAACTAATTGCTTATCTTCAGTTCGTACTGTAATGCTTTTCTCTTGTAAGCTACTCTGCCTATAATGCACTCTCTTCCCTGACTCAGAATTTCATACATTGCGAACATATTTCATTCTTTACTCCCAAGCCAGTCCGCTCCGAGCACCTATCCAATACACACGTTCTTTTGTAACATTGTCATAAATAAAGTAAATACTCTCTAAACCTTTGAAAGTATTTTTTAAAACACCCTCCGAAAGGTTCCGTATAATAGTACGAATTGCGAAAGATTTTAATTCCCCGTGTGGTGACAGAATAAGAATACAATTCACCACCCTCTATTTTGCCCCTGGATGTTGTAAAAAACCACTAAGGGATATAATATCCACATAACATAGAGCAATAGAAGGAAGACTTGAATTTAAACCCTATGCCAGTGGTTCTCAAACTTTTTAAATGACGGAACCCTTTTGGGAAGCAAAATACTTGATGGAACCCTACAATAAAACAATTATTTTTATAAGTGTATTCTATATTAATCAGCATAATAAAAGTACAATGTATCAGTTACTAATTATTATTTACTTCACCACTTGGTAAGGACAATAATAGAAAACATTAAAAAAGAAAAAATCTAACTAGTGGGAGGTATGAAACTGTTTTTTATTTTTCATCAATTGCTTGATATCAGGTTTGATGGAAGAAAGTTGGAGTCTCATATCAGCTTCGGCGTCCAGTCTATTGCGATATTTTGTTTTCGTGGCTGCGTAGGTAGAGAATCCTGTTTCGCACAAATATGTAGTTGGGAACGGGAGAAGAATATCCAGAGCCATTTGGCCAAGCATTGCATATTCATCTTGGATTCTGCACCAAAAATCATTAAGAGGCGTCGTTTTGAACAATGACTCCATACTTGTGTCTGATGACATTTCTAAAAGAGATTCATATATCTCATTTGACATGTTTTCAGGCTTTTCCAAGTTGGGTAAAAAAGGATTATGAATCCAGGAGTTCACTTTAATTTTTGTATTGTGTTCTTCGGGAAAATACTTTTCAAAAGATGCGCGCATCGAACTGAGATATTGGACCAATTCTTCAAACACATTATCTTCAAACATTTCTGAGTCGTTTTCGCTAACAAACTCACTGAGTAACGTAAAACTTTCTATTTCTTTCTTACCAATGCAAATGATCCAAAAATCTAATTTTCTTTTAAAAGCAGTTATTTTATTATAGGCCTGAAACACTGTTGTCTGTTTACCTTGCAACGATAAATTTAATTCGTTAAGTTTTTGAAAGATATCCGCCATAAAAGACAATCGGAACAACCAAGTTTTATCATACAAACGGTCCTTCAAATTAAAAGAAGTATCTGCTGAAAGAAACATTTGTAGTAACTCGGCTCTAAGTTCAAATAGCCTTGTTAAAGTTTTTCCCCGAGACAGCCATCGCACTTCTGTATGGAGCAGCAGTGTTTTATGTTTGCTGCCATAATCTTCACACAATAATGAGAACAATCGGGATTGTAGTGGTCGTGATTTGATAAAATTAATTATTTTTACCGCTTCATCCATAACTAATTTTAGATTAGACGGCATTTGCTTCATCGCAAGTGCTTGTCTATGCAGAATACAATGACTGGAACTACAATTAGGCGCTTTATTTTTCATTCGTGACACTGCTCCTGCTGTTTTACCTGTCATCGCCTTGGCCCCATCTGTACAAATGTCAATGCAATTGTTCCAACTGAGATTATGTTCTTCAAAAAATATATTTATTTTATTAAAAATTTCTTCCCCGGTAGTGTTTGTAAGCAGCGATGAACACATAAGCATGTCTTCTTCAAAAGAACTTTTATATGGATATCTCACAATAACCAGCAGGATAGCCAAACCAGCGACATCAGTCGACTCGTCCATTTGCAAAGCGAATCGTGTATTTTGTAGACATGTAACTAGTTCTTGTTTGACGTAGCTTGCCAGATCATGGATTCGTCGTGAAACAGTATCGTTTGATAGCGGAACAGTAGAAAGATGCTTTGCAGATTTTTCATCAAGCATACATTTTGTTATGTCTAATACACATGGTTTTATTAATTTCTCAGCGATAGTGTGCGCTTCACCTGCTTGTGCAATGCGATAGCTAACTAAGTATGATGCCTCCGTGGCCTTTTCGTTGGTAGTTTGTGTTACATGCATCATATTTTTTTGACTTTCTAATAACTGATCTTTTTTGCGAACAAAAAATTCTTTATTCTTGTCTTTAGTCTCGGGGTGTACGGTTTCTAAATGTCGACGCAATTTGGCAGGTGCCATGGAACTATTAGGAAGCAGTTTACTACAGAGCATGCAGAGAGGTGAGCCGTTGGAATCAACAAATCCGAAACTGATATAAGATTCATCATACTTCCTTTTTTTCGTCTTTGAAACCGTCGAGCTTGACGTCGTGGCACTCGTGGCATCATCTTCTGGATCGGTGATTGCTAAATTCTCCGCGCGCATTGCTTTTGAACATTCAGCGTCATTAGAAGATGTTGTTGGAACACGTTTAACACCTTTAAGCCAACGTTCCATTCTTCTTTATTTATAATGTTACAAGTCAGGATAGTGGGGTTTAAATAATGCACAATCGTTACTGCGTATAAGAGACTAAATTTAGAACCTACAGGGAAGAAATGTATAAAACTGAGACAACAGAATACAGCAGGCAGTAAAACAATGAACACTAGTTTCTCGCTAGCGAGCTTGTAAGTATGTAGTAACTTATCGCTCCGAACGCTAATCATCAACTGACGACGCCAACGCGCGATCGCCGCTTTTATACTTAGTCCTAGACTCGATCTCAAATATTCTCGAAAATACTCGAGTCGGCACCTTTGATAAACAAAAAGCAAAAATAAAAACAGAAATTTAAAAATAGCGTTGTAAACAATATCGACTTTATCCTTTGAAGTTAGAGACGAAAGTCGCTAGTTGACAACTATAGCGTCTAATTCAGAGGCGGCTTTTATCAAAGAGACTGAGCGCTTACAAGTATACTACCCGCTCGTTTTAAGTTTGCCGCTGGCGATAGGTATGAGTGTATGACGTTCGAAATTTTTTATTTAATTGTAACAATAAAAATTGTGTACGTTAGATATTTGGGTAAAACTATGACACATTATAAGTTTTGTTGTCACGTGGGGGAGGGTACGCGCATTCCACAGACCGGCAAACTTAGAGCGAACGCGTTGTACAAGTATAAAATTGTTGAGACCAAACTTATGAGATATTGTACCAGCTAATGTAACACAAGCTTATACAAATACAAATAAATAAATAAATAACATTCATAGCGTTTTGTCTCCGCGCGGCCGCGGAGTCCGCACAGCCGCGGAGCGACCAGAGAGAGGTGTTTTGATTTTTTTATTTCTAAATTCTTGCGGAACCCCGACAGAGGTATCACGGAACCCTAGGGTTCCACGGAACACACTTAGAGTATAGCTGCCCTATGCCAACACATTTGACCAGCGTAGGAGTAGTTTAATTTCTCTTCCATAGTGGAGGCGGCTCGAGGATAGTAGTGGGACGTCTATGATGATATGATTATCATTACTTTTTATCAGCAATCTATAGATATCTATCTTAGAATATAACGTATAGAAGGATAGTGTCGGTACTTCGAACGTTCGAAACATGAATCTAAATATACTACATTCGCGCAGACGATTACACACGTACACACGCACACCACTATTTAACATAAATCGTCGAAGTACTTTTAAAAGTAATGTTAAAACCTTTTTAAGCTTTTCAAATGTGTTATGACACCATTTGAATGCACAAACCGTCATAATTACCTATTTATTTTTTAAGAGTTGCGTACGTACGTGCAGTACAGTTGCCTTGTACATTACGGAACGGTTCCGGCGTAAGCTCCATTAGGCTCCAATTGAAATGCTTCACTTTTTGTGCGTGAACTTACCTTCTATACGTTATTATTCTAAGATGTCTATATTGATTTTTAAAATTCATATGTATTTATATATATATATATGTATTTATAAAATATATATGTAATATAATATATATATGTATATAATAAAATATATATGTATTTATATATGTAAGTATTTGTTTTATTTAAGAAATAATGCAATATAATTGTTTTGTCCTTGTATACAGTTTGACATTAATCTTTCAGAAAAACATTCACTGAAATGTTCGTAATCAAAATATTAGCAGTCGCTAAACAAACTTCCTTTCATTTTAAATAGTATCAATATTATCTTTGCGCGGATCTGCATATCAAAATCAACCTTACTAACAAATAATACAGTACAAAATCGATAAAAATACAAATACATTTTGCGCCTTTTCAATTTTCAAAACGGAATTTAACACGTTTACTTATAAATTTCCAAATAGAGACAACAAACTTAATTCTAGCTATAAAATGAAACTTTAATAATTCTGCGATAAAGCTCAAAATACCTTGACTTGATATCTAGGGTTGACACTCGAATATTAAATCGAAGACGGTACACGGCTTCAAGTAGCGACAAATCACATTTCACAGCGCCAGGGCTGTCCGCAATTTGCTACCGACGTTTCCGGTAACGCCAATAAGCGTTGTAAGTTGCCTGAAGTCCATCGAGCTTTAGAAACTTGAAAGCAACTAATATCGAATCAAAGTTACTAATTGACAACCTTAGTTTTGTTGCTATACATAGACGAGTGTACATTTGGCGGGAAAATGAAATACATTCTTATTTTTTTTCATTTAAGGTTTTTAATGTGAAGGAGAGAAGGTGCCATTCATCCATAAACATATTGACGTCCACTACTGGCATAATTTATACAGTTTGGATTATGCCATTCTCGTCAAACTTGGCAGACTTGTTGGTAATCACAGTTTTTATTTTAATAACTTTTTCCATGAGACTATTTACTTCTGCCCATTCTTACCGCTTAATCGGTTTTTATAACTACCACAGGAATGGAAGGGATAGTGTACGTTATATTGTTAATTAACTATTTAATTATTCCCATACTTTTTAATATTATCATCACAAAAGAATAAAGTTAAAAATTTATTTGGATAGGCAAAGGAAATAAAGCTCATTAAGCCAAAATTTAGATATTGTCATCGTCATCACCATTTCAGCTGATATACGCCCCAGGGTTGGGTTCGAGCCTCCTTTTTAATAGCAGGTTTGGTGACCTAATTAGCCATGGAATGGGGTAATCTTTTATTTCGAGTATTTTCTCTTCTACAGATGTTATATACATTTTAAATCCCTTAGTCGTCTTCAACGATACCTATAGACAAGTTATAAATTGTATTCTTATTCTGGCACCACACGGAACAATTTTAGACAATTCTTTTCATAAATTATAGAACAGTATTTCAGTCCTTTTTTAAAGTCACTGCCCAGTAATTACTGAAGTTGTTAGTAAGTCTAAGTGAAGTAAGCTGAAAGTAAAGACTGAGATTTTGATGTAGGGTATATCATCGTCCAAGTGGTGACGAAGTAAGTATATAATTCACCACCCTCTATCTTGCCCGTGGGTGCCGTAAAAGATGACTAAGGGATTTAATATGCATATAACACTCTTGTAACAGAGGGAACACTCTAAATAAAACCATATATCAACCTGAATGGCCTGCATGGTACGGTAGTCAATTCATCTTACCTGCGCCTGTTGCCGTCCTAACTAAGGCCGCAGGTGACTGGAAGGGGAATAGTACTTCACCCGCAGAGAGGTTGACCGCGCGAGGGCGACCGAAGTTCTGGGAGAGGCGTTAGGGAACGTGGGTACCTGAAAGGGTATCTCGCCGGGCTGGCCACGGACGACAAGGACGAGTTCCTTGTATCGGTGGTCGGCTCAATGGCAAACAAGAGGCAATACGGGTAGTTTATGGGACCGCATGCCGCCCTTTCGTCAATCCGGACGAAATGGACGCTGTGGGCGCTGGCCATAGCCCATCCAAAAAAAAAAATGGTCTACTTCTTCTTCTTTTTTTGTCTTGGCAATCAGCTACAAATACGAGCCATTTTTGCCAGTGTCGAGTTATAATTATCTTTTCAAGTTATCAGTTTCTTCATGTCAGTAGTAATGGTCTGTCAGTAAGACAAAGAGTCGCCTTCAACAGTGTAATGGCCACTGTTAAGGGTATCTTCTGAGAATTTTGGTGGAAATAAAAAGGTATGTATAGCAGTTTTATATCATATTCACTACACCTCAGCAGTTCTGCTGGTACATAAAATGCCATCAAGATTATTGAATATAACACATTAAAACACTAAGATATTGAATATAATACAAGAACACCACGTGACACTTCCAGACGCCCGCCAAAAAAACCGAAAAAAAGGTCATTGCCCATTCTAGTATAGAGGAGGCTCAAACCCAGCAGTGGAATTTATATGAACTGAGATGATGATATCATTGTTAATATAGAGGATGTTGGGAGATCTCAGGTTTTCTTTAAACGTTTTATTTCGAGTCCCTTTTTTTATATACCTACATATTATCTGCAAATCACATCTCTGAGTCGCTTTTTAATGACACGTACGGGGAAGATATGGGGTGGTGAATTGTATTCTTACTCCGTCACCACACGGAGATGCGAGCATAATGAAATATCTTTCTTTAAACAAGGTTTAAGAAGCTCATTTTCTCTGCGATAAGCAGTGACCTAACTGTACACGTGGTATTGCAAAGGTCCATGTGCGACAGTATCACTTTCTGTTAAGTATACTGCTTACTCGTATGCTCAATTAAAAAAAAAATAAAAAGCGGCTAAGTGCAAGTCTTAGTTACGCACGAAGAGTTCAGTACCACTATCTATAAAAATCGCATTTGTTGTATGGGAGCCCTCCTTAAATATTTATTGTATTTTTAGTATTTGTTGTTATTGCTGCAACAGAGATACATAATTTGTAAAAAAATCAACTGTCTAGCTATAGCGGTTCTTGAGGTATATAGTCTAGTGACAGACAGACGGACAGTCAGACAGAGAAGCCTTAGTAATAGGGTCCCGTTTTTACCCTTTGGGTACGGAACCCATTAGGGTTATTAGGGTTATATAATATTCATTAGAATACGAACAATGTACAGACGGTGATCATATATTCTTTATTTATTTACTTATTAGGTTCTTCATTCATCATCATCGCAGCCCATATACGTTCCACTGTTGGGCTCGGGCCTCCTTTATAATGGGAGGGAATTTGACCTACTATACCATGTTGATCAGATATGATGGTAAAGGTTTTCATTTCGAGTTCTCTTGCACAGATCATATGTGCATATAATATCCCTAAGTCGTCTTTTACGAAGAAAGGAGGAGGTGAAATGTATTCTAACTTCGTTACCACACGGAAATTGCAAAAATGAAAAACATACTAATTTATCTCATCTAGTTCTATTCCAAATATTATATCTATGTATGTGTATAATGAATAATTGTATTAACAGCACCTGTTTGCGCATTGGTTCTATACCCGAAGGACGTTTGTTGCTTGGCATCAGCCTGAGGGTGTGATTTCACATGATACGAACAGAATTGGATTTGATACAATTGTTAATATCAACATTGAAAATGAAATTTATCTATATAATTGGCAACACCATTGCAATTGGTTCAAGAATGAGCTATTTCCTTATTATTGGAACTATTTCCACCTCACATAGCCACCACTGTAACTCCCGTAGATCAGGATCCACAATGGCCTCTTTAGAAGACACCGAAGTTCGACTCTCAGGAAGTTCCGGGCAACGTTTTTAATTGTTTTGAGTTCCGCAACAGACTTAATTAGAAAAGAAAAACGGCAGTATTTGGAAAGATTTTACTTCTCTCTTATGTAAAGCGAAAGTCAAGATGCAGAATTGGCTATTAGTCTATACATAAAAGGCTGTACAGTTACGTGAGGCGAAGTAGTATAGTACCACAGAGTTTAAGGGGACTGTATGCGAGCCTTAACATTGATTCCAATCGTAGGTATGGCAGAAATGCCTGAACGCACGGTTATCTTTGCGAGTTGCTACAAGGTCTGTACAATACTCCAGACGTACACTGCCATGGTTGGGTTAGGAGGCCGCGTGCCGCCCCTCTGTCGCCAAAAAAAGGACGTAAATGCATCACATAAAATCGCGTGTATCGTTACATCAGAGACTGTACTCCCAGATAATGTGGTGAGGTGTTTGTTCAAAATCGCAGTTAGATGTGGAACATTGACCAAAATGGTGAAGTTATTAGTTTAAAATAGAATAGTTTACTTCTAAAATCTTCATAGCCAGTGAGGAATTGGACTATATAGTGTGTAAATTCCTTCCATATTTTGCCGACATAAGCCCTCTCTTCTAAAGCTCTAGGTAACAAGCTAGAGCTTTAGAAGAGAGCTTCAAAATAAGCTACTGAACATAGGCTAGAGAATGGTAAGTTGCATTGTAATCAGCTAGTATCAGTGTCCGTTTGGGAAACTCAAGAGGATCTTCTCATAAAATTTACCACAGAGTTTGCAAAGCACAAGTTCATAGCCAATGTGTGTTACCAGCGATGATTGGCACGGATACGTGGTTTCTAACTATAGGCCTCTTAACTAATTCAAAATTACTCAGCGTGTTATGAAATAGACTATGATATAAATTTTTCTGCTAGATTGAATCCTAAATACAGAAATCCGTAGAAGAACGATGTAACTGACATAGTCCGAAGAATTAACACGTTGAAGTGGCAATGGGTAGGCCACATTGGTCGATAAACCATCAACCGTTAAGATAGAAAGGTTCTCAAGTGGCGAGTACGTATTCTGATACGTATTCCCTTACGACGCAGTATAGGTGGAGTAATCAGGTGGATCGACGATTTGGTGAAACTTGCGGGGAGTTATTGAATGTGGATGCACGGTATCGCATTTTATGGCGAAGCATGAAGGAAGCTTACGTCCAGTAGTCAACGACGAAAGGCTGAATGATCGCTATCAAAGTCTACTACGTAAAGTACGAAGATATCCTATACTTAATACCTTCTTTCTCTTGCATAGATGTTATATGCAAATTAAATCACTTAGTCGTCTTTTACGACACCGGGGCGGCAAATCGAGCGACTCATCACGTAATTCATGTCATAATATTCACCCTACCATAAGTATAATAAATTCCATCGCATGGAAAAAAACCGACCGATTGGCGTTAACACCGCCATCAATTGGCATCCGTTAAATCTAAGATGCAATACCAAACGTTCATCTGTCAGCACGTTGAACGACCCGCCCTTCGCCTGGTGGCACCCCAAGTATCACCCCATTGAAAAACAGTACTGGAAGTTAGGGCGATTGCCTCTGAGCTTCCTTCTCAGTGGGTAGGTCAGGTACCTAGGTACTTGTACACATTCGAAGAGCATTATAGTGGATAAAATATATAACGATGGCACATTGAATTGCAATTATTTTGTTAATAGTTCTTTTGATAATTATTTTCTTAATAGTTTTGGCATAATGATTGTTATTTAAACTTGTGTGATTATACTTCCAACAGCCGTCAGTCTAAAACAGAACGCGCTGCGTGGAGACGAGCGGCGGAACGACAGGCAATAGAGGCTGCTGTCATTCTCCCCAGCGACAAGGGCGGCAACACTTCTGCTGTAGAGCCGTCGCAGGACGGGGACGGCAGCACTGCTGGGCCATTACAGGACGAGGGCGGCGGTGCTACAGGGCTTTCGGAGAGTTCAGGGACCGACATGGCCTCGGAAATGTCAACGGACGAGGGCGGCAGTGCCACAGAGCCGTCCGACGACCAGGGGCCGTGGGGCGGCCGGAGAAGGGACGAGGGCGGCAAATTGGTCGCGGATCGTCGATTGTCGTTCGCTAACCCTAATGTTGCTGCATACGTGAGGAGCTGGTGTGTCCAGGAGTGGGTCGAGACCCTATCCGACCACAGGTACATTCGGATAGAGGCGAACACGGCGGACGCAACTCCCAGATTTCTGCGGTGGGCTGTAGGTCGACTGGATCGGGACCTATTGGCGGAGGTAGCCATCGTTCACTTGTAGCTGTCCTCCATGCCCAGGCGGATGGGGTGGTCGCCGAGGCTGATCGCATTCGCTATGCGTTAACGCAGATTTGCGATGCGGCTATGCCCCGTGTGCGATGTCTGCCCCCCGAACAGTGTGGTCCCGAGAGTTGGCAGATCTTCAGGCCGTGTGCGTACGCAGGTCCGACACCTGCAGACGGTGGCATCATCGCGACGCGGAGCGGGAGGGGCCAGCTGTATGAGGATTACCGCAGTGCGTGGTATGTCTTCAGGTTGGCCGTCCGTCTCGCCAAAGACGTCAGTCGGCATGAGATGCTGGACAGTCTCGAGCGTGACCTCTGCGATAGGGGCATCGGTGCAGGAGTGCTGTTGGCGGTCACTCTTTGAACATCGCTAACGCATTTCATAGTCTGCCTTTCAACTGCGTCGGGGAGGCGCTCCAGTATTACTGACTGTCTTGTCGGGGCATTGTTGTTTCGGCAAGTACCTGCACAAGCGTGCGAGGAGGGAAAGGAGGACGTTCTGCCACCACTGCGATTGCAATGAGGACACAGCTCAGCACACGCTCGAGGTTTGCGTGGCCTGGGCAGAGCAGCATCTTGAACTCGTCGCAGTCATCGGTGTCGACCTGACGCTGTCAACCATCGCTAGAACGATGCTCAACAGCGTCAGGAACTGGATCGTGGTTGCTACCTTCTGCAAGGCAGTTGTTTCGCAGAGGGAGGCGGCGGAGCGGGTCCAGAAGGCGTTTCTCTACGACGAGCTCGACCTACGACAAGCTTCGCCACCGGCAGGTTGGGCGACGCAGGCGCGAGTATTTGCGCCTAATGCCGCCCGAGCTGAGGTCGCGCGTGAATGGACTGGGGATTAGTCCGCCACCTGCAGAGAGGCAGACCGCGTGAGGGCTACTCCTTGGCCGACAACACTGCAATGTTGCCGGAGCATCAAAGGGCCGGCACTCGAAAGGGTAACATGCCTAACCGGCTACGGATATTAAGAAATCGTTACCACTAGGGTCGCACCACTGGCGACGGGGAGGGGGTGGGTTATGGGATCGCACGACGTTCATCCATCGCCCCAGACGCATTGGGTGGGATGTGCCCAGACCATAACCTACCAAAAAAAGGGCGGCATAATCGGTACTGCACGCGGGCGACAAAATAGCTAGCGGCGGGCCTGCAACGGGCAAAACATGGAGTGGTGAATTGTATTCTTACTCTGTTACCACACGGTAAAGCAGTCGGTATACTTGATGGTAAGTGGTAACTCCCTTAGACATCTACAACACTAATTTTATAATAAAATAGGTTTTAAATTCTAAATAAAAGTAAGTTTTGGTTAAATTATTAGCGTTGTGGCACTGCAATTAGAAGTGAAAGATTTGCTATAAATAAATTCGAATAAATTGAAGAATAACGACAGGACGAGCCCCGATAGAATTTCCAATTAGATTTTATTTTGGCATATTACGGCTCGTTTACTAAGACCTTTAAGCCAAATCTTTATTTATTAAAAAATATGAAGTAATTTTTCGTCAGTAGGTAAGTCAAATCGTCGCCTTCCACAGTGCCATGGCTAACACTGTTAATGGTATCTTCTGAGAATTTTGGTGGCGACCGAAAACGTACCTATATAAAGCACTGTTATATCATATTTTTTACACCCCAGTATATTTTGCGCATCACATTACATAAAATACCTTCTAAATTATTTAATATAACACGTTAAAACACCCATATATTTAATACTAGTAAATTACCGCGGTTTAGTACCCCCTAGTTTCTGTTCCCGTTGGAATATCGAGATAAAATAAAGCCTAAAAAGCAATAGCTTATATATAAGCTATCTGGTAGTAAAATATTACCAAAATCGGTACAGCCGTTTTGCAGATTAGTCGAAACAAACACAGACAGAAAAACTAAAAATGTTAAAACTGGTATTTAAGCACAGGAATTGTGCAAATAACAGTGTGAGTAAATAAAAAATATACTCACACTGTGAATGTGAACTCGCACTTCCATTTTATTTATTTGCCTAGATAACCACATAGACAC
Organism: Lymantria dispar; assembly: GCA_032191425.1. Lineage (NCBI taxonomy): Eukaryota > Metazoa > Arthropoda > Insecta > Lepidoptera > Erebidae > Lymantria > Lymantria dispar. The sequence goes on from CM063449.1 coordinate 3,476,880, forward strand.
CACACGACATAGACAGCCCATACAAGATCATCACCTTAGAATAATAACGTATAGAAGGATAGTGTCAATACTTCGAACTTTCAAAATTTGATTCTAAACATACTAATGGTGCGCAGACAATTACACACGTACATAAGCAAACCACTATACAAATTATGAAATCAAATTTTGTTTTTATTAACATAAATCGTCGAAATACTTTTAAAAGTAATGTTAAAAACCTTTTTAAGTTTTTCTAATGTGTTGTGACACCATTTGAATGCGCAAATCGTCATAATTACCTATTTATTTTTTAAGAGTTGCATACGTTCGTGCAGTACAATGACTTGTACATTACGGAACGGTTTCGGTGTAAGCTCCATTAGGCTCCAATTGAAATGCCTCACTTTTTGTGCGTGAACTTATCTTCTATACGTTATTATCCTAAGATCACCACATAACATTTGCCCGTTTTGCACCAACTATGTAATCACAGAGTAGTTTTAATGAAGTTGTAATATGATTATTATTTAAATTTGAATATAGAACGGCAGGAAGAGAATATTATTTTTTATTTCTGCATTAAAATTGCTTCGTAATTTGAAATCTAACGCGGCACCGCGTAACCTTTTGTTTTCTTTCCGTTTCCTTTTTTTTCTTTAATTGTGCCTACAGAGCGGAACCAAGCGAATTATTGAAAAAGTTGGCATTATTCTGCACCGCCTCCTTTGATACATACGGGAGGTTTTCGCAAAAAATATTGTTAAAAACCTCATTGTTCTTTTTAGTTTAAATTAAAAGATTATATTGCTGTAAAATATTCTGATAAGCCATAAACTTAAATGATATTGTACTTTATAACAACCGTGATAATTCAAACTTTTTATTTGTGACGTTCACAGGAGATCGACAAAATATTAATTTGCTTGGCAATGTAATTATTGACTAGACGACATCAGATGGAGTTGATTTAGGTCCAGGCTCTAAGGGTTTTTTACGATATCCACGAGCAATATTTTTTTTTTTTTAAGTTTTTGTGTAGTGACGGAGTAATAATATAATTGACCACTCTTTTTCTTCCTTCTTCGTAAAAATCGGCTAAGTATTTCACATAGGGGGGCGGGGCCGGAGCACCTCCACGTGGTGCTCCCTGGAAACGTCCATTTGGACGGCCAAGTTTCCGGCAGGAGGGGGTCTCCGCGTGCGGCTCTGATGGCAGAGCGCACGACGGATCTGACCCGGGGCCAACGGGGCGGATGTGCCTCATGGCACTCCGTCGCCAGAGACGGTGGCGTCACGGCCCGGGGGCGTGACGGGTCGGTCGCTCGCAAGCGGCCAGACCCGGAAGGCCCAAACCGTAACCCTGAGTGTGACTGCGGCTCAAGCTCAGGGCCGGGGTCTTCGGACCGCGGGGAAGAAAACCCCTATAAAAAATCACCCCAATCTTAAGTTTGGCCACTCGGCGAGGAGATGTATGGCTGGTGAGTTAAGAAGCGCGCGAGCGTCCAGTTGTTAGAGTGGTAGTCAAAGCAAGACTTAAAAATGTTCCAAGAATGGCAGAGATTAAAACGAGCGTAGCTACTCCAGAGGGTCCCGGCCAAGCCGGGGAATCACTCACTGTGCTGGTGTCTGAGCGCGAGATGCGCACAAACACCGGCACGGTCAGTCTCCGATCGTATGGGAGGGAGACAATCGCTGCTGTAGTTGCCGAGAGCCTGGCAAAACACCCGGAGGCTCCGAAGGTGAGGAAGAAGCGGAAGAGGAGAAAGCTGATCGCCACCACCGTACACTCCAACATGGTGCGTGCGCGAAAGGAGGCGGCTAAGAAGGAGGCGGCGCGGCAGGCGCAACTAGCTGCCGCCGCGGCCGCGAGCGACGAGGGCGGTGTGTCCGCAGCCACCGCAGAGCCATCGCAGAAAATGGACGCCGGTACTGCCCGGCTGTCAGGCGGAGAGGAGAGTGACGAGGGCGGATCAGCCGCAGGACCGTCGCGGGACGAGGGCGGGAAAGCCGCAGGGCCGTCCCCAAAGAGGCGTGGAGGAAGGAACAGCTCGACGGGGCTGTCGAGCGACGAGGGCGGCACCGCCGCAGAGCCGTCGCAGGACGAGGGCGGCGGTGCTGCAGGGCCTTCCAAACCAATGCGCAGAATAGACAGCTCGACGGGGCTGTCTGACAAATCCGGAAGCGACATCGCCTATATGCTGTCGACTTATGAGGGCGGCAGTGCCGCAGGCCCGTTGGAAGAGGAGACCGAGACGGCCTCGAATATGTCAGCGGACGAGGGCGGCAATACCACAGAGCCGTCCGCCGACGTAAACACCATCCAACGGCTGCAGGTCGACCGGAGGAGGGACAAGGGCGGTGGATGCGCGGGTCCGTCCGAAATTGGTAGAGTTGGTAGGAGTAGGGAAGGCAGGCCGTCAGTTGAAGAGAGTTTGGTTGGTGGAGTTTGAAGGAGATAGGTAGGAGAGAGAAGAAGCAGACAGGTAGGGGGGCTGCCGAGGAGGCTCTAACGGCAGCCCCAAGTGTGAAGGAGAGGGAGGAGGCCCCCCGCCCGAGCGTCCGGAAGCTCCCCCTGCAAAAGGGTGGCGGCGCGAGCTCCGACTCGGACGGGAGTTTCATCGTGCCTCCTCCCAAGGTCTCGACCACGCGCCATGGGCGCAGGGGTAGGGGATCGGCGGTGGCGGCGAGGCCGGGGACCCCAGGTCCGGCTGGCCAGAGCGGCGAGGTTGCGGCCCTGCAGGCCGCGAATGCCCGCCTCAGTAAGGAGATTTCCGGCCTGCGGGAGCGCAACCGGAAGCTCGAGTCGGAGCTGTCGGTGGTGCGGAAGGAGAACCGCGGGTTGGCCAAAGACGTGGCTGACCTGCGGTCTCAATTCGCACTATTAGTGCCAGCCGCACCGCCGACGGCGGCCTCGCCGCCGAAACGGGCTGCGCCGGAGAGGGCGGGCCCGTCGACTGCGCCCGTGGCGCCGCCTGCGTCTGTGGTGCTTGCCGCGCTGGTTGCGCCCACCGCGCCGGCCGTGGGCGCCGCCAAAAAGCGCAGCGGGCCCTAAAAGGAGGCAGAGCCGCTTCCCGTGGTGCACGGCGTGCCGGAGGCGTCGATGCGCGTCATCTTTGCTAAGCTTGAGCTTATGCTGGATACGCGCATCAAGGCTTTGGTGGATCGCCTTCCGCCCGAGCCACCCCTCCGGCCGCCGCTCGCTACGGATAGAGCGAGGCGGCTGCAAGCGTCGGCTCCCACCCCGCTGTCCTGTCAGGGTGGCCGCGTGGTGAGCTACGCTGTGGCCGCCGCTGGGCCCAAGGGGGCCAAGAAGGCCGGCAAGGTGCCGGCTCCCGCCAAGGCCGGACCGCGGCCGGCGCCAGCGGCTGCACCGCAGGTGCCGGCCAGCGAACCCGCGACCGCTCCTGCTGCGCTCAGCGCTGCTGCCAGGCTTGAACAGGGCTGGCAGGTGGCTGAGCGTAGCAGGAAGGCACGCGGTCAGAAGCGGAGAGCAGCGGCTAAGAGTGCCGCCATGGCCGTCGCTTCCAAGGCGGGAGCCGGCAGAAAGGGGAAAAGGTCGCGCAGGGGCCTCAAGTCGCCAAAGACGGCCGCGGTGGTCATCACTACTCAACTATGAGGCCGTCCTAAAACGCGCCCGGTGGGAGCTGGACGTCTCGGAGATCGGAGGCGTCGAGGCTAGGACCCGCAAGGCCCGGACAGGGGCTCGAATCCTCGAGTTCCCTGGGGCCGAGGGCGCAAAGACGGCCGATAGTGTGGCTTCGAAGCTGCGGGGGCTGTTCGGGCCAGAGGATGGCATCCGAATCGCCAGGCCTGTCAAGTGCGCAGAGATGCGCCTGACGGGCTTGGACGATTCCGTGACGGTGGAGGACGTCCGGGACGCCATTATGGCGCGTACCAGATGTTCCTCGGACACCGTCCGGATTGGAACCATCCGCCCTGGTCTGGAGAGGCCTCGATACGGTGTTTGGACCGTGGAGGCCTTCCGGCCGGTGCTGATGCAGTGGTTGGAAAGGCGGCACGGGGTGCTCTCCTTTCGACTCGTACAGGTCTTGACGGGGCATGGATGCTTCGGCAAGTACCTGTACAGGGTCGCTAGGAGGGAGTGAACTCCGTCCTGCCACCACTGCGATTGCGAAGAGGACACGGCGCAGCATACGCTCGAGGTCTGTGCCGCTTGGGCAGAGCCGCGTCGTGAACTCGTCGCAATCATCGGTGCCGACCTGACGTTGCCAACCATCGCCAGGGAGATGCTCGGCAGCATCAGGAACTGGGACGCGGTCGCATCCTTCTGCGAGGCAGTTATCTCGCAGAAGGAGGCGGCGGGTCGCGAACGCGAGGAGCACAGCCTCGACGAAGCGACCCGCCGCCAGCGACTGGGGCGGCGCAGGCGGGATTACCTGCGTGCAATGCCGCCCTAGCCGAGGCCGCGGGTGACGTGACCGGGGCTTAGTCTGTCACCCGGCGAGAGGCCGACCGCGTAAGGAAAGACCGACGTCCTCCCCGAGGGGGGACGTCGGTCGATGGGAGGATACCCCGGGTAGGGGGTACTCCGTCGGGCCGGCCACTGATGACAAGTAACCCTGCTCCAGTGGTCGGCCCAACAACGAAGGCGACGTGGTGTTCGGGTGGGTTGCGTTAGTTGCGTGCTTAAGCCCCTCTGTCGCCCCGGACGGAGTGGTGCGGAAGCACGACGACCGCAGCCCACCACCTAAAAAAAAAAAAAAAAAGTATTTCACCAAAAGATTAGGTAGTAGTTCTCTTTTGGGAAACGTTGTGCACTATTCTCTCATTTACGGGGGAGGGTTACATCTCAAACAGAAGATGATGAATACGGAAACTTTCTTACTCGTGAGTAATTATAACAGCTGACTAAGGGACGCCAACAGATAACATCATTACGAGAGAACAAAAAATTAGGGATGTGAAAACATAATCGATTTTTATATTTATCGATTATTTTTTTGTAATAATCGATTGTCAAAATAAAAAAATCGATTTGAAGGGAATCGACTTTTTCATATTAAAATTAATCGATTATTTTAGTATTTGCTTTTATGTTTAAATTTAAAGTTTTTTATTATATAGAAAATAAATATCACTGTTAGATTTCCTCTATAATTGAAAATGAATCTCAGATTTCCTAAAAAAGGTCATCGCAATTCTGCCAGGAAAAGTTTCATCATCTCAAATTTCCTAAAAAAAAGGTCATCATCATAATCCTGTTGACAAAAATCGATTATAAAAATAATCGATTAATTATTTTTAATTAATCGATTATTTTTGTAATCGATTTTTTGCAAATCGATTCATTTTAAAAAAATAAGGAGGGAAAAAAATTAAAAAAAAAAATTCACACGAGCTCTAGCTCAGTAGTAGGATTTATATGACTCGATACTCAAAGTAGGGAATATTGTAGCTGTTAAAGATGTATTACTTGTTTAAAATAAACGCCGGTCTGTTCTAGTATGGTGGCTTCACTGCGTACCCCGATTCGCTTGCGTTTCCACCTTACCGGCACGTAATAGACGCAAGAATCGTAAGGAAAACAACTTTGGCCATTACGCAGACCCTTGTTTCATTGCTGCGTAGCATGTCATGAGAGGTAGCGAGTACAATATTAGCTATTTTATCCAGTGACAGATTACCAGATTATTACTGGTCCTTTGAACCGTAATTGGTCCTTCGTAGTGATGGAGTAAGAATACAATGTATCAACACCCTTTATTTTCCGCTAGTGTAATAAATAGACGACTATGGGATACAAATAGATAACTTTAATTCACAGCAAAGAGAAGGAAAACGCCATGGTCTAAGATCCCGCTATACAACGACCTTCACCGAGATGCTTATTTGATGAAACTTATTTTTTATGTAATTTAATATGTCAATAAATATATTGCATATGGGTTGCCTAACAAATTTTAGTCCAAAGTCTGATTCATTAATAGTTTTTTTTTTCTTTTTTGTACATTGCACCGGTTTGATTATTAGACAAATTCTATACCAATCGAAAGTATGAAGCCCATAGAATATGCAAACATCGATCAGACCGGTGCAAAATGCTAGTATCGATTTATCTGTTTATACCTGGCTACTCGAGAGTTATGACCGGAAAAGAATAGGCAATCTAACGTTTGTATATTCTATGGGCTTCATACTTTCGATTGGTATAGAATTTGTCTAATAATCAAACCGGTGTAATGGTCAAAAAAAATTTTTTTCTTTAAATTATTGATTAATCATACTCTGGACTAAAATTTGTTAGGCAACCTATATGCAATATATTTATTGACATATTAAATTACATAAAAATAAGTTTCATCAAATAAGCATCTCGGTGAAGGTCGTTGTATAGCGGGATCCCATACTACCATACAACAATTCTATTACCAATCTGTTTGACTAGATTGGCGTCGTAGGTTAGTTTCTCTTCTATGGTGGAGGATGTTTGAGACCGGTAATGTGACGTATATGAGCTGAGATGATGAAAATGAGGACTGGTTTACGTAGTCATCTATCTATCTAGTTATCTCCTTAAAACTCTTTTAAAGAAGAACATGTCATAGCACTCGGGAAACGACAGCAGGTAACTTATTCCAGATCCTGCACTTACGTAGGAAAAATGATCGCTGAAAACGTACGTACACCAATTTAATAATCTATACTAATATATAAAGCTGAAGGGTTTGTTTATTTGAACGCGCTAATCTAAGGAACTACTGGTCCAATTTGAAAAATTCTTTCAGTGTTAGATAACCCATTTATCGAGAAAGGCTATAGGCTATATATATCACGCTAAAACCAATAGGAGAACCAATGAAGAATGTTTCAAAATCGTTTTTTTTTTCCTTTTGAGAGCTTCCGCTGCGTAAATGGCTAAATTTTCGCAAAAATAATGTGTGACAGAATCGTATTATAAAAAATATTTTCACCTTTTACGTAAACAAAGTCTTAGGTCAAAGTCAGCGTTATCCCAAAGTATCTATACTACGCGGACGAAGTCGCGAGCAGAAGCTAGTAAAATATAAGGTATAAATTGTTAACCATAATCTGTTTAGAATTTAATTTTCCATTTTATATTCTTGTGGAGGATAAAAATTAACAAATGCTTAAACATGTGGTTATTTATTTTTACTAATGAGCATTATGCTTAATTTGAAGCCAAGGGATAAAGAAAGAAAAGGAAAAAAAGGAAAGAAAAAGCTCATATGGGTTGCTAACTGTAAATCAGCTCTGAATAACTTACCATCCAGTTTATTCCGAGCTGACTACTATTTCTGGCATGATATATCCTATCCTTTAATTATTTATTAGATGATCAAGTTTTATTTTAATTATTTTATGTTTATTATATTTTTACTATGTGTCTGTTTACTGAAATAAAATCGTTGCTTTCTTTATTTTCTTTTAAACCTTTATCGTTTTATCCGCGTGGTGATGTTATAAGAATTCAAAATTCAAATTCAAATTCAAATTCACCCCTTCTCTTGCCCGTCAGTGTCGAAAAATGCGACTACGGGATTAAATATGCATATTATTATAACATCTAAACAAAAGAAGGAAAATTTGAAATGAAACCCTGTACCAACATGTCTCTCAAGCGTGGTATAGTAGGTTAATTTTCTTCCTATTGTGGACGAGGCTCAAGCCTAACAGTGTGACATGCATGAACCGAAATGATGATGCTAATGAAAGAAACCGTCACCGTTTTTTTTAGGGATAGCTTACGTACGGTTATACTAGGATGTGAAAAAATAATCGATTTTTATATTAATCGATTATTTTTTTGTAATAATCGATTTTTACTATCGATTATTAAAATAATAAAAAATCGATTGTTTTTATATTAAAATTAATTTCACTGCCAGATTACCTAAAAAAAGGTCATTACGATACTGCGTGCAGTATTTCATACTATATTAGAAAATAAAGCTCACATTTCCTAAATAAAAAAGGTCATTATAATCCTTTTGGGAGAAAAAAATCGATGATTTTAAAATCAATTATTTATTTTTAATTAATCGATTATTTTATAATCGATTTATTATGAAAAACAAAAAATCGATTATTTAAAAAATCGATCATTTTCCCTCCAAGTCACATCCTTAGGTTATACTTCTTAAAATCCACCTGCGACGACGGCAGGTACAGTGTGCAACCCTACAACCTGGCCCTTTTTTGTTGGGTGGGCTATGGTTAACACACATGCCGTCCATTCCATCCGGAGTGACGAAAGAGCGGCGCGTGGCCCCATGACTCGTATTCCCTTACCTTCGCCATTGGGCCGACTACCGATATCAAGTTCCTTGTCGTCCGTGGCCAAACAATAGTCTGCCTAAATGTCGTTCGAGATGTAGCCTGTTATCAAAAGGAACTAAGTCAATATTCGAATTATCGAAATGTCGAGAACAAAATTATAGGTTTATCTTCTATTTTTATATATATATATTTCTTGTGTACGTGTGTACTGAACTATTGAACTCCTCCTAAACGGCTGGACCGATGTTGATGAAATTTTTTGTGTGTGTTCAAGGGGATTCGAGAATGATTTAAATTTACAACTGGACCTGGTAGGTGGCGTTTTGAACAGAACAACGTCTGTTGGGTCGCTAGTAAATATATAAATCTTCTATTCGTGTGTTTGAAATTGAACTCCTCCTAAGCGGCTAGACCGATTTTGATGAAATTCTTGCTTCAGTGTGAAATATGTGCTTCAGTGGATTCGAGAATTATTTAGATTAATAATTGGAGCCGGTAGGCGGCGCTCCTATCGATTTTAAGGAGAATTTATTTTATTTGAACGGAATGTCTGTTGAGTCAGCTAGTTTCTTATATTTGACAAATTTGTGAGTTCATTTGTGTGAAACGAATCGCTATCGCCTACACATTTCACCATATACTAATGCTGTATTTAAATCGAGGTTCCGATTTTTAGAGCAAAAGTCTTAATGTAATATTAAAATGAACTGTTAAGTTAAGAAAGTCGTTTATTGGTTGCCATTGTTCACCAAGGTTTTTTGCTCAAATAATAAAGTGATTCCTATAACTTTGGTAGTTTAGATTATTTAATATCATTTTTTTTTCTGGTTTAGTTTTTTCATATTACCTACTACACTATTTTATTTTTAACTAGCAACCCGCCCTCGCTTCGCTTCGGTTATAGGTTATAGTCGTTTTACCCGCGTAGTTCCCGTTCCCGTGGGAATACCAGGATAAAATAAAGCCTAGGGCGTAACCCTGATATTATAGCTTTCCATTGGTGAAAGAATTTTTAAAATCGGTCCAGCCGTTTTGAAGATTACCCGGAACAAACAGACAGACAGACAGACAAAAATTTTTTAATTGCTATTTTAGGCATAGTTGTCGTGCAAATAACCATGTGAGCATGAAAAAAGCCTATTATTTTGACATTACAAACAGACACTCCAATTTTATTTATTGGTATAGATGAGGATACTTTTTTTTTGGCAAATATTCTTCGATATCTTTAGTATCTTTCTTTTATTTGATAAGGTTTGACGTAATAACGATAACTTTGATTGACGTTTGATTGACTTTGATTATGATCTGTAAATAGATTGAGACCAAATTTATAATTCGGTCATCACTCTATGTGGACCACACTTTTGACAGTTATCTGTCTACAGCCGCGGGCCGGTCCGTCCGGGGTAGTACCACACTGCGCAGATAATTCGCGCCCGAGTAGTATCAAGAATATGCGTTACTATGCGGATGACAGCACGGGTGACGAGCGGTATACCGAGCAACGGAATGTCCCTCGGAGTACTCAGGAAAGAAGGGTTCAACTTGTGCCTGAAGTCGAGCGCTCTCTGGGGCGGGCCTCGGAATGGGGTGCACGGAACCTAGTCCAGTTCAACTCCACCAAGGCACAAGTTTGCGCGTTCACTGCAAAGAAGGACCCGTTTGTCATGGCGCCTCAGTTCCAAGGAGTAACTCTCCAAATTTCCGACAGTATTGGGATTCTCGGCGTCGAAATATCGAGCAAAGTCCAGTTTGGGAATCATTTGGAGGACAAAGCCAAATTGGCTAGCAAAAAGTTGGGCGTCCTGAACAGAGCCAGGCGGTACTTCACACCGAGACGTCTTGTACTATACAAAGCGCAAGTTCGTCCTCATGTGGAGTAATGCGCGCTGCGCGCTGTGCGCCTGCCCAGAGATGTGACTCTGGGCAGGCGCGCCCAAATATCAGCTAGACCCACTTGACTCCCTCCAAAGGCGTGCTGTTCGAATCGTCGAGATCCCAATCTCACGGACGGATTGGAGTCGCTGGAACAGCGGAGAGACTTTGGGTCACTCTGTGTACTCTACCGACTCTTTCAAGGGGAGTGCTCCGAGGAACTGTTTGACTTGGTACCACCGTCACCGTTTCACCAACGTACCACTCGACACCGCAGCAGGGTTCATCCATTTCACCTGGAAACGATATCGTCTTCAACTGTACGTTTCCAGCGATCATTTCTCCCACGTACGTGCAGGCTCTGGAATGAACTACCTGCTGTTATTTCCTGAGCGCTATGACATGTCCTTCTTTAAACGAGGTTTAAGACGAGTATTTTCTTCACGGTAGGCAGCGGCCTGGCCTGTGCCCCTGGTATTGCGAAGGTCCATGTGCGGCAGCATCACTTACCATCAGGTGTGTTGCCTGCTCGTTTGCCACCATCGGCAATAAAAAAAAAGTAACAATTTGTTACTGCCCTTCGTTCGGTGAGCGACAGAGCCGGAAGCCCAACCTTCTGAGGATGTTTGCGTGTGGTGGGTTTTGGTGATGCTTTTAGTATCATCGAACCTCATTGCACGTATTTACACTCCCTTCATTTTCTTTGCGGTAGGCAGCGGTATTTCAAAGGTACATGAGCGACAGGGCCATTTGCCATCGAGTGTGCTGTTTGCCCGTTTGCCACCATTTGCTATAAAAAAAATTACCTTGGAATGTTAATTTTATTCATTCTACTCAGTAGTCCGTTTCAATCACTTAAATCTTGTTGGTTGGTTGATTATTTGATTTTATTTGTCTTTAATACTTTAACATGTTTTTAAAGACAGATCCATATTTTTTTTAATGGCCTAAGCTATGACATCACCCATTGACTTATGGTTTTTGGAGACAAGCTGTGGTATAGCCATTCACAGCTGGTTTCTTCCGGACTGGACGAAGGGATAGCGTGCAACCTCATAACCTGGTACACGTAGCTCGATATTGCCATTTGAACGGGCCACAAATGCGGTCCTTTTCATCACACTATGCGGTCCTTTTCATTCAGCGTTCGCTGGGTTACCGTTTTAGGTACCATCTTGAATCGAGGTAACTTTCACTGCCGGGGCGTCCATCTTACGTGGTCGTCCTCTCCAACGGTGGCAGGATTAGTCACTGTTTTGGCTAGGGCAACACTCTATTTTAAGGAATTTTTGGTATTTTTACAAAATTTAGTGTTTTGTGTGGTTAAGAATTCAATATATTTGCCATCCGTTACATTGCTTTCATCATCATCATCTCAGCTCATATATGTTCCACTGCTGGGGTAGAGCCTTTTCCACAATAATACATCATGCTGGTCAAACTATATCTTTATATATTGGGAGTCGTAAAAAATTAACCAAGTTAATTAACGGAGTTAGCTAGTTGGAATTTCTTGGGAAACTCACAACATGATTTTCAACACCAATCCGTCTATTTAGCGTCGTGATTATGGCATCCCTTATCCTACCTGTTATATTATATGATAACCATCTTTGTGAAGAGATCTATGATCAACATCATCATCATCATCTCAGCCCATATACGTCCCACTGTTGGGCTCGGGCCTCCTCCACTATGGGAGAGCAGTGGTCCTATTATACCACGCTGGTTAGACGTGTTGGTATAGAGTTTTGTTTCGAGTTTTCCTTCTTTTGCATAGATATTATATGCATAATATCTTAGTCGTCTTTTACAACATCCACGGGCAAGAGAGGGAGTGGTGATTTCTATTCTTACTCCGTTACAACACGGAAAGCTATGATCAACAACGAACGTTAATATGCTGAATGAATGAATGAATGCACAAATGAATGAAGAATGAATATATGAATGAATGAATAACTGAAAGAGTGAATGCATGAATGAATGGATTAGTGTATAATCTTCAAGATAATATTTAAATTAATAGTAATAAGGGAGATATATGAAATATCTTTGAGAAATATTATACCATTATCATCATGATCCTACTCTTATCCCAATTACTTGGGGTTCATATTTTAAAAAGCTTTATCAATAGTTTTATATCTGGCTACCTGCCTGACGTCAACACTGCGTAGGAATGTAATTAATAAAGTCTGCTCAAGAATTGGCTCAGGTCTATGTAAAGCTGTTAATCATCTTTTACGACACCTACGAGTAATACCTAAGAGTTGGTAGTATTAGTAACTGTCGCCGTACAGCACCGTAATTATATATATTCATTCATTGATTCAATTCAGCTCACGTACGTCCTACTATCGGGCTCGAGCCTCCTCCACAATCGGTGGGAAATTGACCTTACTATATACCTATGATATAGGATTTTATTTCGAGTTTTCCTTCTCTTGCATAGATGTTATATGCGTATTATCCCTACTCCGGTGGTCGGCCCAACGACGAAGGCGACGTGCATCGTGGGTGGGTTGCGGGTGTGCGTGCTTACGCCCCTGTGTCGCCCCGGACGGAGTAGTGCGAGGAGCGCGCCGACCGCAACCCACCCCCAAAAAAAAATATGCGTATTATATCTCTTAGTATCTTTTAGTCTCTATAAAACTCTTAGTCGTCTTTTACGACATCCACGGGCACGATAGGGAGTGGTGAATTGTATTCTTGCCCCGTCACTACACGGATAATATTAGAATTCTTTAAATTACTTTAAAAATATGAGAAGAAAACATTAATTTTATTTAATCGTGTACTTCAAAGCTGTATGCTATTTTCAGCATGATAGTGAATATTTAAAATAAATGACGCAATGCAAAATGAGCAACATAATTACCAAACTTCTCATTTAACAAAGTTCTCAATCTAAGTTGCACTTAACCCCTAAAATAAATAATTTAAAACATTGTTTTACTCGTTGACAGGAAGTAACTATAAAATGCTTGGAAAATTTGATAAATTTCTCAAACTTTTATGGGCATTGGACCCCTTTACTATTCTTGGTTAACAGATTATACTCTAATTACACCCTGTAGCAATAGAAAGGCGACTTGGGGTACCATAATCCCCCGTGTGAGCTCCACTGCCCACTGACACAGTATACCCTGCATTTATCTTCAGTGAATACTCAGAAAAACATTTAATATTTATCTGTGCATGCAATCCTTGATAAATCAAATAACAGCTGACATTTATTGGTATTATCAATTATCTGTGTTAAAAATTTACAAGTATTAAACCGTCTTTTATATGATTGCTTTGATAAACTTAAATTAATTAAACTAATAAAGTATATTAATATATTTTATGTCACAAAAAATTGTCTTTCCTTTACTTAATTTATTTTTGCTCATGACCCTAATAATAGATATAAACGGGCTTATAAACTGAAGATTGAGAAACGTTATTTGAAAGTATTATTAGAACTGTATCGCAAGTTGAGGGGTCGGGAAATGTTTTTATTATTCAGTATTATCCCAAGATTTCACCGAAAATTGTGCTGAGTTCGCGGGAAGTGTTAATTTTTAAGCGGAAGGACAAAAATCCAAAGGTCTAAACCGGAACGATATATACGAGACCATATTAGCGTATTAAACGACAGATAATATGGTATTATTTAAAATCAAATTAAAACACAATATAAGCTATAAAAATAGTTTTATTATAATATCTAAAACGGCAAAAACACTCACGTGCTGAGATCGATTACGTCGACCCGGGTTTCGAGCATGTCCGATGCTCATCATCAGGGCGAGTGCGCAGCGGCGTCTTGGAGGTCCCGGCGGGCACTGCGCGATGCATATCGAGCAGCGCGCCTCGACACAGCCATAAGGGGTGCGGGGAGGTGTTCGCCTCTTGATCGTCCTCGGCGGAAACGTCGGGCGAAACTTCACAACCGGAGTTAAGCGACGTTGTTGGTATGTCACTCCGTGTGTCGTCACCATCACATACCACGCTGGTCACGTCACTCTCCACGCGCACCATCACCTTACGACTCACGGCAGTATTAAGAGCTGGTAACCATGCTGACGACAGTTTCCATCTTGTGAACAAAACGCAAAGTGCACGCTGATTGGTTCAACGAATCATTGTTTTCACACGCTGCCCCGCTGCCATTATTATTTTACATTACAACAGTTTAAAGATATTAGAAACAGTTTTTTGGTGGTATTTAATAATGTACGTTAATATTTGCTGACAATGAGCTTTTTAATTGCTGATAATTATGTTTGTAACTCTATGCACACGAACACATGCTATCTATAACGCCAACCAATCAGAGGACGGTTCACAAATTCGCAGGCGAGAAATTGTAAGACAGTGCTGTGATTGGGTCATTTCTTTTTGAACTGATGGTTAAAAGTATTAAAATCACAATTTGACGGTTGAACATAGTCAGTTTATAATCTTACGAAAATATAAGCGTTAGATTGTAAATTTTAGTGTCCGTTCACAATCTATCGATAGTTTATAATCTGACTAGGTAGTTTATAAACTAACGGTTCGTACAATAATCCGGTGACATATCTATTACGTCGAGCAAAAACGTAACATTTTCATAAAAACATTAATAGGTAATTTGATTACATACTAAAAGTGTTCTATCAGTAAAAGTATTTATAATATAATAAGATACAAAACAAACTATATTTAAATACAAGATATAAAGTGGATATACGTATCTTGTATCTGTATTTCAGATACTTGTATCTTAGATAAGTTACATCTCTGATCCGGTCATAATCTCTTCTGATAAGAGGGGGCTGATAATATATTGTACGATTAATCCATCACCATAAGTTATTGAAGTGAAACTTCTTTGCGCGCATGAGGGTAAAATTTTTACGGATGAAATGCAATTTAGTGACACAAAAATGTCCCACATTTTTATTCAAGAAGAGGGAGAGAGCGATATTGGGACCGATAGAGAGAGAGAGAGAGAGAGTGAGGAAGGGCGAACATAGCAAGAAGCACATAGCCATGGAGCGAGAGTAGCGAGCAAAGGGAGTGAGAAAGATCGAGAGAGAGTACATAATTTTTTTATTTTCTTTTTTTTTTTGCATTTGTATATATATATATATATATATATATCATCATCATCATCATCTTGCTCTTATCGCAATTACTTGGGGTCGACGCAATATGTCATCTGTTTTGACATATTGCAAAAAGTTTCGGCAATGACTTTTATGACCGGCCGCCTGGCTGACGTCAACCCTCCTTGGGAATGTAATCGTTGACCCAAATGGTACCAGATGGAGTTGGTCCGGGTCAATCTAGGGCTCTTAGTCGTCTTTTACGACACCCACGAGCAAAGCAAGGGTTGATAGTATTCGAAGCCGCTACCACACAGCACAAGTATATATATATATATATATATATATATATATATATTTTATATTGACAAAAAACACGTGGTACCAAAAAAGTTTCACTTGTGACAAGCGTATTTTGTAGGCACGCTCTTTTTTATCATAAATATTGTTAATAATACAGGATAGATTGACTAATTCACATCGTACCGTGTACTCATCTTTTGATTTGCTCTTGATCTTTTTAATTGCGGCCAAAGATTAACTTAAAACGTAGCTTATTAGCGTGAAACTACAATATTAGGATCCGTATGTTTACAAAAGCTTGTGTTAATTTTTAATGTAAATATCATCACGATGTTGCGTTAACGAGATTGACTCCCCGTTGGTTTGTTTCTGAGCATTTCCTCTACAATTTTATTACGATACGGCACACTTTAATAAAATTAATGTAAGAAAATACATTCATTTAATAATGAAACTGTTATATCTATATATATATAAAAGAAAGTCGTGTTAGTTACACTATTTATAACTCAAGAACGGCTGTACGGATTTGGCTGAAAATTGGTGGGGAGGTAGCTTAGAACCAGGAGACGGACATAGTATACTTTTTATCTCGTCTTTTTTATGGTGTTTACAAGATTTCGCCGATAATTCTTTTATCCCGTTCGATCGCATTCCCGTGTGACATGACATAAAATGTAAAGTCACTATGAAACGTAGTATAAAAAAACGCATTTGATATGTAATAACCAAACGCAAATGACAGCTAAACGTAATTTTGTCTATAGTTAAGTATGGTTGAAAATTTTGATAATTATAATTTTGTCAGAAATCAATAATGAGTAATTTATATTCTCTTTGAATCATCATTAACAATGCCGCGACCACAGAAATATTAATACTTATTAATTTTTCTGTGGCCGCGACTAAGACGATCGAATCTTTCCCGACAAGACTGTAATGATTCTTCCACTAGAGACTATATTTTCGAAAATTTAGAAAATATATTTACGAAAAATATTATGGCGGTACGAAGTTCGCAGGTCAGCTAGTTTTTAACTAAAAAGAAGAAATATAGGAAATGTTGTGGTATGAATGTAGCTGTAGTGACAAGCATTGAGAAAGGTATGTTAAATTGGTTCGATCATGTAGAGAGAATAAATGAGATTAACAAGTAGAATTTATAAGGCGAATGTGAACAGAAGTGTTGGAAGGAGAAAACCAAGGCGGACGTTCCACGACCAAATTGGGGAGGTTCTTAATAAAGGCCAGGTTAGAAATAACCTAACCTAAGAATATGCATGAGGAGTTTAATGAATGTGGAAGAGGCAGAAGTGGTATGTTAAGATCGTAGCAAGTGGAGAGAAGTGATCTCTTCCTACCCCTATGGGAAAGAGCCTTGAATAGTAAGGAATGTTTGAAGATATGTCTCAGTGCTTTTATTTTTCGGGGTTGGGCTACTGCCAGCGCTTCCGTCGCCCTGCTGCGTCCGGGGCTACAGAGGGGCGGCGCGCACAGCCCCGTAACCCACTCGTGACACGTTGCGTTCATTGTTGGGCCGACCACCGGTGCAGGGTGACTTGTCGTTAGTGGTCGGCCCGACGCCATACCCCTTGAGGAGTACCCTCTCTTCGACCGACGTTCCTTCGCTGTTCGGGACCGTCGGTCGTCGTCACGCGGTCGGTCTCTCGGCGGGTGACGGACTAACTCCACAGTCCAGTCACCCGCGGCCTTGGCTATTATTAAACATATCACATGATGAAGTAAGAATACAATTCACCATTCCCTATCTTGCCTGTGGATGTCGTAAAATACGACTAAGGGATATGACACGCATATAACATCTATGTAAGAGACGAAAAACTAGAAATAAAACCCTATACCAACCCGTCTGACCAGATATTATATGCTTATTAAACTCCTTAGTCGTCTTTTAAGGTATCCACGGGCAAGATGAAGAACACGAGGAGTGGTGAATTGTATTCTTACTCCGTCACCACACGGAGTTTTCCGATATTAATTATAAGGATAATTATTTATTTAGAATTTTAGATAGTAGATATGTTAACCATTATATTTAAGTCGGTATCTGTGGTCGGGTCAATGATAAAGGGGCTACTAGTGAGACTTATATTATTTATAACATCTTATGTACCCATATTTCGCAATAATAAATTGATTGATTGATAAAAAAAAAAGAAGGTTAACTTTTTTTTTGTTGTGTGTGTTGGTCGCAGATGACCTTGACAGCTTAACGCGGTCAATGGGCGAGCGCAGATGGCTCTCAACCCGGTAAGAAGGTTAACATAATACTGCCGATTTTTATACTAGTACTACGCATATCGTCGTACTTTTCCGTATCACTCCCTATCTCGCTCGTAGATGTCGTAAGGGACGACTAAGGGATATAATACATATATAACATCTATGCAAGAATAGGAAAACTCGAAATAAAACCCTATATCAACCTGTCTGACCAGCATGAGTAAGGTCAATTGCCCTCCTGTTGAGAAGGAAGCTCGAGCCCATATATGAGCTGAAATGTCGAATGACTAAGCCTATCGCCGTTTCAGCTCATATGCGTCCCACTACTGGGTTCGAGCCTCCTCCACAATGGGAGTAAAATTGACGTATACCAAAGTTAAACGTGTTGCTATAGGGTTTTATTACGAGTTTTCCTTTTCTTGCATAACATATAAGAGTATTTAATCCCTTAGTAATCTTGGAATAAAGGGGAAGAAAGGTTCTCGAGTGGCGACCACGTATCAGACGACGCCGTGTAGGATGCTCCCCCACTAGGTGGACTGACAACCTGGTGAAAGTTGCTGGGCGTCGTTGGATGCATGCGGCACAGGACCCCACTTTGTGGCGTATCATGAGGGAGGCCTACGTCCAGCAGTGGACGGCGATAGGCTGAAATGAATGAAAAAAAAAATCTTATACGACACCCACGAGCAGGAGAGGGAGTGGTGAATTGTATTTGTTCAGTCTGGGTGTTGTTAAGGTACAGAGAGTAGTCAGGTGATATATGTAGAGAGAAAAGACAGAGCAGTTTCACGTGTTTATTGATTCGCGACTCGACCCAGACTAATTAATTTTTTTTTTTTTTGTGAGTGATTAGCTGTTGGCCGCAGATGGACTTGACAGCTTATCTCGGACTATGGGTGAGCGCTGAGGGCTCTCAACCCGGAGAAGAGTAAGCTAAGCGACATCGCCCAAGGGCTCCCCCTGTGGGGAACGGACCTCGGCTTGGGGCGTCGCTGGAGGCAAAGTGGGCGTGCCCACGTTTATATTTGTGACTTTTGCGCGGCGTGGTTTCGCACCTCGACGGCGAGGGCGGAACCGCGGATATTTGTTTGTTATGGCCTCGCGGGCCGTGTAGGCTCTTTGCTGAG
This sequence comes from Lymantria dispar, assembly GCA_032191425.1. Classification (NCBI taxonomy): domain Eukaryota; kingdom Metazoa; phylum Arthropoda; class Insecta; order Lepidoptera; family Erebidae; genus Lymantria; species Lymantria dispar. The sequence continues at coordinate 3,495,757 of CM063449.1, forward strand.
CGAGTGTGATAATGTCGTCCTCTCCGTCGAGGACGTGATGAGGACGTCGGGTGGATGATGATATCATGGAGGGTCTATAGGAGGCCGCCCCAACCACTAGTTCATTGGGGTGTGTCATGGCAGAGTCATAGTAGCTCTGAGAGCACCGTTTCATAAACTGCTTGATGGTCGGCAGTTCGAGGTCGATGTGGAGATCGACGTTTCGTATGAACCACGGTGCTCCCGTAGCTCGGCGCATGAAACGATTTTGTAATGTCTGTAGCCTGTGGATCCTGTGTGGCTTAACATGCGCGAACACCACGCTGGCATAGGTCATGATAGGCCGTATGCAGGTGGTGTAAAGTCGGACTTTGCTACTCAGGGGCATACGCGACCTAGAGTTGAGTAAACAGTGGAGACGGCCCATCACAAAGGCTGCCCGCGCGCGGACTTGCTCGCAACATGGACGAATCTGACCATTCTTTTTGGGGACAACATGTAAAGGGCTTGCCCACGCACTTTTCGACGGTCTACAAATCCCTAACTCTTGCATAATCTTAAATTCCTCTCTTACTTTAGTATATCGGTGCGGTGGCAACGGCCTCGCCTTGGTATGAACAGGTGGGCCCGTGGTAACAATTTCATGATATACCGCATGCTTAGGAGGTTCCTTAAATGATACAGGTCTCGTAATTTCAGGATATTCAGCTAACAAATTGTAAAATGGATGCTTTTCGTCTAGCGTTCTCACTGATTGCTCTCTACTGTTGACAATCCCAGTAAAAACGTTTAATTTTGTAATATCATCACAAAGTTTACGTGCACTTAAATTAACAATTAGCTTAAAATGTACTAAAAAATCAGCACCTATAATCGGCTGGCGTACATTGGCGATTACAAATGTCCAGCGAAATGCTCTACGTAAACCTAAATCTAGTACCAAAGTCTTTATTCCGAAAGTTTTTATCACTGTGCCATTAGCCGCATGTAACACATAGTCTGAATGTTCACTATTTACGTTTTTAGTCACTTTACTACGCGGCACTACCGATAAGTTCGCACCAGTGTCAATTAAAAAACGTAATCCACTACAGCGGTCCGTAACACTTAGGCGGTAATTTGCCCCGCTGCAGACCTCCGCCAGCGATGACTGCGCGGCAACTAGTTTCCCTGGTGTTTCTAGGCGCAAGGCTCAGTACAGCGGTGTGCCTTCTCCTTGTACTTAAAATGGTAAAAGCATACCTAATTCTTGCTTGCTGGAGTCCGGTGGGGAGTGCGTCCTCTCGGTCCACGGAACGCCACAACAGCTCCTGTTGGAAGGCGGTCGGGAAGCTCTCCTGGCACGTTCAATCTCACCGAGCCGCGCATTTATTTTAGCTAACTCCGCGGCCAAATCGACGTTTTGGTGATCATCAGCAGCCATCGTTGCCACTGTTGTACAATACACAAAGTTCTAATTCTAATTAAAAAAAATGTAGAAGTTCTAATTCACTAGCAGAAAGTTTTCACTAAAAATATGCTAATAACAATAATGCTAATTTACTATCACTCCTAATTCACGAGTCGCACTGATGTCGGGACGTTCTGGACGTTGTAGAAACTTTTCGTCGGGGTCACCACTGTTGAGTCTGGGTGTTGTTAAGGTACAGAGTGTAGTTGGGTGATATATGTAGAGAGAAAAGACAGAGCAGTTTCACGTGTTTATTGATTCGCGACTCGACCCAAACTAATTAATATATTTTTTTTAAGGGACTAATCCTACCACACATTCCCACCATTGTAACTCCTGTAAGCCAGGATCCACAATGGTCTCCATAAATGAAACCGAGGTTTGACCCTCAGGCAGTCCCGGGATATGATTTTAATTGTCTTGGGACCCGCAACAAATTTAATTAGAAAAGATTAAAGAGGAGGAGTTGGAAAGAGAGATTCCACTTCCCTCCTAGGCAAAGCGGGAGACAGGGAAACAAAATGACTAGTCAGCCAATAAGTAAAAAAGTGTACAGTTACGATAGCGCAGCAGTACGGCACCACGGATACGGAAGAGCTTAACGGGGCCTATATGTGAGCGTTAAGATTGATTGCTACAGTAGGTATGGCAGAAACGCATGAACGCACGGAAATTATTAATATATTAATAATTAATATATTGTCGTGTCGTCATTTATATATACCGCTACATATTCTAACTCAATCACCGCACGGAATACTAGGCAAATGAAATAAAAATATATTCACGGATGATCCATGAAAATACATCACAGTTATATTTGATTGTTACTCTCCTGACGAGTACTTTTCATTGCGTTCATCGTCCATGGAGAGCAAAGATGGGTATATCGCCACGAAACGGCTGGGCGGCGCGCACCGCACGTTTTTATCATACTAATATCTTTGAAGATATTTGTTTAAACTGTATAAAGTAAAGGGCACAAATGTTTTACATTAAATTTCCGTTCTAACAAACATATTTATAAAGATATAGATTAATACCATACGGGCTAAATAAGCTTCACAAAAATTAATTATTTTTAATCCACAATTTTAACAGTAAAAGCAGTTATTTTCCAATATATAGTATTACCCTATGGCAGTTATTGTGCGTTATCCGTAGGAGATAGGCATATGCTATTGCCAACTTTTTTACAGATTTTGATACGCTCTTTAATATTGTAGTACATTGTTTTGTTCTATCCTCAATAGTTGTCGCAGCGCACGCGTTGAAAGCAATTAGTAAAAATGCGTAATTAATTTTGGAAATTATTATACACTCCACAATAACGTAGTTTTTTATTGGTGAAATAATTTTGAAAATCGATTCAGTAGATCCACAGATTACCCCTTACAACGTCACAAACTCACAAACGTTACCTCTTTATAATATTAAGAATAGATTTATAGAGAGAAGAAAACTCTGAATATCATCTATATATCAACATGTCTGTCTAGTGTGGTAGAGTAGGTTAATTTATTACCTATTATGAAGGAGGTAACAGCCCCGCAGTGGTAGATGTACGAACTTGAACAAACACGTCAAATGCAGTGTCAATAACTTTGTTGTAACATGAAGTAAAGCTGGGAAATCAAGTGAAGTCAAAAGCATTATGATAGCTAAGTCTAAACTACATGTTACGTTGAAGATATTTATTTTATTAATTTATTGTTTACATTTTACTATAACTCCGCAGAAACAATTTTCCAGTCTTCAAGTAATATTTATCTCAAAGAAGTCTGCCGAGTTTGCTATAATTTGCCTTCATAAAGTGTAGGTATCTTGATAATCGAGAAACCTGTCGGAATTATATGAAAATTTCATTAACACATGTTAAATTGAGAATGACGAAGGTTGAAAGTTTTTGAAAGTATTCTAGTTAGTTCTTGTAGAGCAAAATAATTAAGAAAAAGGTAAAGTACGAGACAGGATAATAAAATTGTGTTATTAGCTAAGAATAATAACGTATAGAAGGATAGTGTCCATACGTAAGCCATCAAAAATATGAAGCAAACAATACTACATGCGTGCAAGCGATTACACACGTACGATTACCTATACAAATTATGAAATCAATTTTGTTTTTATTAACATCCTTACTAATATTGCTTACTACTTACTTATAATATAAATGCGAAAGTATGTTTGTTTGTTTATTTGTTTGTTTGTTTGTTACGCTTTCACGCTTAAACTACCCAACCGATTTCAAAAATTCTTTCACCAATGGAAAGCTGTAATATCAGGGAGTAACATAGGCTATATTTTATACCGGTATTCCCACGGGGACGGGAACTACGCGGGTAAGGCGACTGAAACTGAAGCGAAGCGAGGGCGGGTTGCTAGTATTTATATATAATTGCCGAAATAATTTTAAAAATAATGTTAGAAATCTTTTTGTTTTTCAAATGTGTTGTGACACTATTTGAATGCACAAGCCGTCATTATTACCTATTTATTTTTTAAGAGTTGCGTACATACGCGCAGTACAGTGACCTTGTACATTACGGAACGGTTCCGACGTAAGCTCCATTAGGCTCCAATTGAAATGCTTCACTTTTTGTGCGCGAACTTACCTTTTATACGTTATTATTCTAAGGTTATTAGGAAATTAAAACTTTGCATGCGAATCCACAGATAATAAAACTGTCTAATAATTTGACCCATTGTCATCTCGGCTCATATACGTCCCACTACTGAGCTCGAGCGTTAGCGATAGAAGAGAAATTTATCTGCTCTACTGCGCTGGTCAGACGGGTTGGTAAAGGGCTTTATTTAAAATCTTCCTCCTCTTGCATAGATGTTATATATTTTTAGGATGGAATAGATTTACTTTAAAAAATACAAACATGAAAAATAAATTCATCTATTACAGCAATCACCTGAGCTTAGAATAATAACGTATAGAAGGTAAGTTCGCACACAAAAAGTGAAGCATTTCAATTGGAGCCTAATGGAGCTTACGCCGGAACCCTTCCGTAATGTACAAGGTCACTATACTGCACGTACGTACGCAACTCTTAAAAAATAAATACTGAAATAGGTAATTATGACGATTTGTGCATTCAAATGGTGTCACAACACATTTGAAAAACATAAAAAGTGTATTAACATTACATTTAAAAGTATTTCGACGATTTATGTTAATAAAACAAAATTTGATTTCATAATTTGTATAGTGGTGTGCGTGTGTACGTGTGTAATCGTCTGCGCGCCATTAGTATTTTTAGATTAATGTTTCGAACATTCGAAGCAAAGACACTATCCTTCTATACGTTATTATTCTAAGCATCTGAGGTTAAACAAAAATACCTAGTACTCACTTTTACGCAATTCAAATTCACAATGAAAGAATAATTGTTTACTTTTTAAAATCAACACTAATTACACTCTTTAGTTGTTAGCCTCAGATGGTTGTGACAACTTTACCCGGACTGTTGGGTGAGCGCTGAGGGTTCTCAACCCGTATCCCGAATTGGTCAATTCGATCGGCTGTTATAGACGGTAAAAAGTTGGTCGGTGGCGTATCAGGTTAGTTATTTATAAAATGTCAAGGCGTTATTCGGTGACTTACGAGGATATTTTCTTACAATATATTTATTATCTGGTGTCTTTTAAGACACCTACGGAAAAGGTGAATTGTATTCTTACTCCGTCATCACACGGATAATTAACATACAGATTTAAATAGAGTAACATTAATTTAAGTAGATAAAATATTTATAAGCGTAGTAAAATTATGAGAAAGAAATAATTGTGTAATGGTAGGACGCGTAATTTCTGTAGGCGTACTGTTTAAAAATATTATATGACAGGTAAATATTGTCTGTTCGTAAAAATAGAATTTTTGTAAATCCGTCTAATATTACTGAGGGATTTGCAAAATTATTTTCTTTTGTTTGAAGGAGGTTTATTCCAAAAAGGTCCAATTTTAATTTCGTAAAGATCCGATGACATCGGCTTTATTTTTGTTGAAATAAAACTCTTGTTTATTATGTTTTCATACTTTCATATATAAAACTAGCAAATTGTCACGGATTCACCCGCTTAGTTGCCGTTCCCGTGGGAACATTGGAATAAAATATAGCCTAAGTTACTTCTTATATAGACGGCTACTTGGATATAAAATATTATGACAATCGGTCCAATTGTTTTGAAGATTATCCGGAACAAAACAGACACAAAATATTTAAACTGATTTTTCAGCAATTTTTTTTTTTGGAGTTACGTACGAGTTGCGGTCGGCGCACTTCTCGCCCTACTTCGTCCGGGGCGACAGAGGGGCGTAAGCACACGCACACCCGTAACTCACCCGTGACACGTCGCCTTCGTCGTTGGGACGACCATCGGAGCAGGGTAACTTATCGTCAGTGGTCGGTTCGTCGGAATACCCCTTGTGGAGTACCCTGTCCTCGATCGAAATGCTCCCGGAGCCACCAATGCCCGTCGAGTATCAGGCCCAAATACTTCATATGTGCCCGGATGCTGATCTCTACCGACTTGACGGTGATCAATAGAAGGATTCAAACGGAGCCCGTGGTACAAGAGGGCCTCTGTCTTGTCCAGGGCCACCCTCAACCCCAGCTCCTCGATCCGCCCGACGATCTCCTCAGTGCCGAGAGTCGCCAGGCTTGCCGCCTCCTCCAGCGTCCCACCGCGGGCTGTGACGAGCGTGTGGTCGGCGTAACAGATCACGCTCAGCCCGGGTGGGAGGGTCCCTCTCAACGCCCAGTTATAGCCGATGTTCCCAGGGTGGGTCTGAGGATTAACCCCTGTAGGACACCGCACGTCATGGGTGTTCGATTTTTATTTAGGCATAGCTATCGTGTAGATAACAGAGAGAGAGAGAGATAGAGAGAGCGAGAGAGAGAGAGAGAGAGAGAGAGAGAGAGAGAGAGAGAGAGATCACGAAAAAAACCTATTACTTTGGAATTAAAAACAGATTCTTCAATGTTATTTATTTGTATAGGATAGCTAAGGTGGATATATCATCATCATCATCTCAGCTTATATAAGTTCTACTGCTCAGCTCAAATCTCTACGATAGTAAGGAATTAGTCTCACTAAGTATGCTGGTCAGACGGTTTGTTATAAAGTATTGTTTCCAGATTTATTATTCTTAAAGAGATACTATCTGTATATTATATTGTATATTTTAATTGACAGCATTCATGGTCAAGGGACGGACCAGGAACGCTGTAAAGTGTTCGAAACAATTGCTCGAGCAATCACAAATCAAATAAAAACGCCATAAAATCCGTAAAATAGTTTTATTTACAATGTGTAATACTCGCGTAAGCATCAGTTATCATTATTTATTTTTATTTTATTTATTTATTATATAGGAAAACCAACAGCTATCAAAACATCTTAGTAACTAAATTCTAGTAACATAAAACCAATTACAGGTTCTCACGAGAGAGATACACTAGTATAAAAAATATGTGAATATTATAATACTAACTATGGTAAATCAAATATATACATCACTTAGTTTGAAAAAACGCTTACTCAATTGCTGTCTGGTAGAGGCAACACTGGTACAAAATATATCTAATTCCAAATCACTTTCTTTACTAAGTTTGTTGAATGCGTTAGGTGCTCACCAGAAGAAAGAATTTTTGTCTATAATTAGTATTAACCAATGGGATTTAACCAATTATATTCCTTAGTTGGGTTTTACTACATCTACGATATAGATGGTGGTGATTTGTATACTTATTCCGCCACTACACGGGGAACTGTTTAAAAAACTCGTGTACACTCAAGCATATATATACAACTAGCTGACCAAACAGACGTTATTTTGCTCAAACAAAAGGAATTCTCTTTGAAATCGACAGCAGCGCCACCTGCCGGGTCCAATTGTGAAAATAAATCATACTCGAATCCCCTTGAACACACAAAAATTTTTAACAACATCGGTCCAGCCGTTTAGGAGAAGTGCAGTCACATACACACGTGTTCTAGCAGACCGTGACAGTGACCTTTTTCTTTTTGGGGTGGGTTGCGATCGGCGCGCTCCTCGCACCACTCCGTCCGGGGAGACAGAGGAGCGTAAGCATGCACAAACGCAACCCACTCGAACACCACGTCGCCTTCGTCGTTGGGCCGACCACCGGAGCAGGGTTACATGTCATGACGAGTTCACGACACTGCGCTGTCCAGGCGGCACAGACCTCAAGCGTATGCTGCGCTGTGACCTCGTCGCAATCGCAGTGGTGGCAGGATGGTGTGCTCTCCCTCCTAGCGACCGTGTACAGGTATTTGCCGAAGCATCCATGCCCCGTCAAGACTTGCACCAGTCGGAAGGAAAGCACCCCGTGCCGCCGTTTTAGCCACTGCATCAGCACCAGCCGGAAGGCCTCCACGGTCCAGACACCGTATCGAGGCTTCTCTAGCCGGACTGCCCAACGGGCAATGACGTCTCGGTGGGTGTCGACGCGCCAGACGGTGAGCTCCCTCAAAGAGACCACACCGCCCGCCACTCGCACCCCCGACACCCGCCGATACAAATCGGCACGATAATAGTGACCTAGACCTTGATTGTCTTGACCTTTTGAATAATTAAAATAGTCAAAAAACAGTTCTGTTTGAAATAAATTCAAAAAAATATTCATTGATTGTATTTTAATTATAATAGAAAATCAATTGTGATTTTAAGATATATATAATAAAAGAAATATATAAAAAAATACAGTAAATATAAAAATACAGAATTTTATCGATAAAAAACTACGGACTTATCGTAAACGTGATAGCACTAGGGACAACTGTCACAGAGATCATCCTATATTTTATGGACTATAGGGGATATTATATGTAGTTAAATACTATGCAAGAGAAGGAAAACTTGAAATAAAACCCTATTCCATCACGTCAGATCAGCATGATAATAGATAGATAGATAATTCTTTATTTGTACACCAATTACAAAAACAAAAACTTAAATACTAACATAACCCAGAATGTACAAAGGCGGCCTTATCGTTATAAGCGATCTCTTCCAGGCAACCTTAGGATGGAAATGGCAGAACAGAGGGATGGTAGGTAGTTTACTATTGGTGGTAATGGAAATCAGTGTAAATAATATTCATAAGTCATAGATAAAGACTATATATTAAATTGTATAACTTACTGTAAAATAATAACAATATAAAACAATAAATGGTAGATAATAAGATACATACATAATGGTAAGTTAATCTCTCTCGCACAGAAGCCTAAGCCCAACAGTGGGGTGTATATGGGCTGTGATGATGATGACAATGAAAATTAACATTAGATAAATGTGACCAAGAGAAGGAAAACTCGAAATAAAACCCTATACCAACACGTCTGACCAGCGTGGTATAGTAGGTCAATTACCCTTCCATTATAGAGGAGGCCCGAGCCCAACAGTGGGACGTATATGGGCTGAGATGATGATGATGATGATGAAATGTGACCATGGGAAATGCTTGTATTTGTTAAAAACAATCGTTCACAAACTCTTTTAATCTCGTATCCTCACTACTTTGTCAATGCCATTGTCATTTGACCACAATATATGAACAATTAGCACACCACATTCTCTGGGAGTGCGATCTCTGACGTAACGAGCGCAACCATATGTTAAACAGAAAGTCACCCCTGGAGTATAGCTCGTAGTAATTCGAGAAAATTGCCGTGCGTTCGGGCGTTTCTGCCATACCTACTCTAACAGTCAATCTTAAGGCTCACATATAGGCCCCGTCAAGCTCTCCCCACTTCTTTGGTGTATATACTCTTATTTATTGACTAACTAGTCAATTTTATTTCATGACTCCAGCATTGCATAGGAGGGAAGTGGAATCATCTCTTCCAACTCCTCCTCTTTAACTTTTCTAATTAAATTTGTTGCAGGTTCTAAAACAAAGAAAATCATTTCCCGGGACTGCCTGAAGCTCTTACCTCTTTGTGATCTATGAATACCATTGTGGATCCTGGCTTACAGAAGTTGGGAATGTGTGGTGGATTTAGTCTCAATAAGAAAACCGTTTACAACATGTCGTTTATTTAAAGAAAGTTTATGTAGAAATTACTAACGCAGTTTTCTTATAACTGTACAAGAAAATATACACGTTTGTTTACTGAAACCCCTCTGCAGTACCCTTTAGTATTAGTACCCAAGTTAGTTCAACACAAATACCACTCAAAACAGACGGTTATAGCAGTCTTCGTTAGTTTTTATGTGAAAAAATAAGTTTGGGAGTTAATTTCTTAGGAGCAGGTGTAAAACGCGACTGTTCTGTGAAATTTAATTAGCGAAAATGATTTGAGATTATAAGGATTTTTGTAATTAGCCGTTCTCTTTGGACTCTTTTCACGATACTTAGATAATGATTTTATGGTTCTCTATATTTTGTTATGGTAAAATTAGCTTCGTAATATTTAATCATGTAATTTTTTGACTTTATGTCCAAGGGGGGAATAATGGAGTAATCTGATACACTTAGCAGACTCATTGGTGATTGCAGTAGATAATATAAGTTTCCCAAGGGGCTGCCAGTCAGCCGGTTTTTATGGCTAACTATAACAGTTGTGGTGGAGTAAGAATACAATTCACAGCTCCCTATTTGGCCCGCGGATGTCGTAAAAGATTACTGAAGGATATAATCCGCATATAATATTTATGCAAGAGAAGGAAAACTCGGCATAAAACCCTATTTTTTTTTATTGCCGATGGTGGCAAATGAGGAGGCAGCACACTTGATGGTAAATGATACTGCCGCACATGAACCTTTGCAATACCAGGGGCACAGCCAGGCCGTTGCTTATACAAACCTATCTGACCAGCATTCTATAGTAAGATCAATTTCCCTCCTATTGTAGAGAAGGCTCGAGCTCAACAGTGGGACGTAAATGAGCTGAAATTATGATGATGATAACAGGTAAACATGGAGTGGTGACAGACATTGTAAAGAATACAATGTATTCTTTACAATGTATTCTTTACCCTTCACAATTTAGAAATAACTCTATATTATTTATTTTACGTTGCCGATTTATTCCTGACATAAAAGTATAATCATATGCGAACCTGAGTTTGTCTGCCGTTATGAAGGACATCCGTTACCAGTTGTCTTTTCGATTCGCATATATTTAGTTTATGACTTAAAAAGAAGAGTATGAAAACGACATAGATTATCTTTATATATATATATATATATATATATATATATTTCTTGTTTATGTGTGCATGTCACTGAACCCCTCCCAAACGGCCAGGCCGATGTTGATGAAATTTTTTGTGTGTGTGTTCAAGGGGATTCGAGCATGGTTTAGATTCACAAATGACCCAGTAGTTGGCGTTGTTGTCGATTTTAAGAAGAATTGCTTTTATTTTATTTGAACAGAACAAAGTCTGTTGGATCAGCTAGTATAAGTATATATTTTTTCAATTAATCAATGTATGTCTGGTGTCAATCAATGGTCTTACAAAAAATAGTTCATCAAAATATATTCTGCCCATTGGGAATGCAAAAATTAAGATGTCAAGTCTCTAAAAAGTAATTAAAAATTACATAATATTAAAAAAGATTAAGTAAATGTCATATTACACAATAATTAATTAGGAGTATAATTAGTTATAATAATAAGAAATACAATAAATTCAAAATACGTTATCTGAAAATTATCTTATAGAATAGCAACACTTGCGTTTGTCTAATAAAAATGTATTTCTTTTAAATGTATAAATAGCTTCGATCTTAATTATTTCAGGTATTTTATTATATACTAGCAACCCGCCCTCGCTTCGCTTCGGTTTCAGTCTTTCCTGCGTAGTCCCCGTTCCCGTGGGAATACCAGGATAAAATATAGGCTAGTTTACTTCCTGATATTATAGCTTTCCATTGGTGAAAGAATTTTTGTAATCGGTCCGGCCGTTTTGATGATTACACGGAATAAACAGACAGACAGACAGACAGACAGACAGACAAAAATAAATATAAAGTGTATTTTAGGCATGTGTATAGTCTATGCAAATAACCGTGTGAGCATGAAAAAAGCCTATTATTTTGACATTACAAACAGACACTCCCAATTTTATTTATTGGTATAGATATCTACTCTTTCCGTGCGGTGACGGAGTAAGAATAGAATTCACTACCCAATATCTTGCCCATAGGTGTCGTAAAAGACGACTAAGAGATATATAATATGCATATCACATCATACGTTTGTTTAGCGTAATAGGTCAATTTCTCTCCTGTTATGGAGGAGGCTCGAACCCAGCATTGGGACGCATACGAGCTATAATGAATTGTCTGAAATACTGAATATTGTTGACCGAATGCAGTACTAGTTTCATTGGTATACCTTGTCATTGAAAATCAGCGTTGTGGTGTTACATTGACATCACAACAATTGCTGAGCAGTTATCCTTTTTTCTGCCGCAGCTGAGACGTTCATTCTATCACAATTATTATGTCTCTTTATTTAGTTTATTGATTTTTTGTGCGTTTCATTTATTGTAAAGTTTTTCTCTACGTGTTCCTAACGTCTCTACTCTGTAGCACAAAATAAATATTTTTGTAAATAAAACTACTTTTACGGATTATATCGCGTTTGTATTTGATTTATGATTGCCGACGTTTCGAACACTTTGCAGCATTCATGGTCACGGGCGGACTAAGGTGTCTCACGTCCAACAAGTAATCGTTATTACAGACATTTACAATTGTAAATGTATTTGTAAATGTCTGTAATAACGATTACTTGTTGGACGTGAGACACCTTAGTCCGCCCGTGACCATGAATGCTGCAAAGTGTTCGAAACGTCGGGCAATCATAAATCAAATACAAACGCGATATAATCCGTAAAAGTAGTTTTATTTACAATGTGTAGTGCTCGCGTAAACATCAGATATCATTATAAATATTTTTCTTTCTTCTTTCTTTCTTGTCGTCCGGTTGCGCTTCAGAAAGTTACTAAGTTTAAAAAAAACTTGCTATTTTACTTATTACATAAATCTATTGTATAACAATTTATTACTCAAGAGTATCCTTTTAAAACTCATTGTGTTAAAATTACGGATCTCTAAAAAATAACTCAACATTTTTAAGTTATATCTTAACGAACTTCGTTAACAAGCTCAGTTTAAGTTAATTTATTAAGTGATATACCTACTTATCTTTAAGTTTAATAGAAACTACCATGTATAAATATTTTAAAGTAATTATCGTATTTTATATATGACGACGTCAACTGATTTAGAATGCATTTCATCACTCCCTGTCTTAATTGTGGGTGTCGTAAACGACGACTAGGGGATATGATATGAAAATTATTTGCATAATCTATGCATTAAACCATGGCATATGCCAACACGTCTGACCAGCGCGGTATAGTAAGTCAATTTCCCTTCCATTGAGGCGACTAGACCCCATTAATGGATTTATGTGGGCTGGGGAAATTGACTTACAATATTTTGCTGGTTAACAAGGTAGTACAGGAGTTCAAAAGTATTAGCAAAATGAAATATTGTATAATGTCTCAGCATAATTTTGTTTCCATGCATTCCGCCATGCCTATCTACGTCCGTATTACCTGTTCAAATCTTTCACAGTTACTGCATATAATTTTCCCTAGAACTAAAAAATACACGAAGCTTGCAAAATATTAAACAAAAAGTATTAAAATACAAAGTTGCCACGAAATTACTCTGAACTTTGTACCAGTGAAAACATTTCAAAATATAAACGTAACTGAAACAATATATCTTGGGTATCTACCCTTATTCATATTCAATAGAGTTGAAGTAAAACTCCAAGTTTGATAAGTCAGGACTTATTTGTTGAACGAGATATGGCGAGCCGGATATATTTTGTTTAACTTTGCTAACTTTAAGTATTAAAATTTGCAATGCATTGAAATTGGAAGGGGAAAGGGTATTTATGATTGATTACAGTAATTTATCTTTGATTAATTTAACTCAAGTATGAGAGTTCTTCTGACAAATATTTGTATGAAAAATACATATATATGTCAATACATATTGCGTCAACCCCAAGTAATAAGTATAAGAGCAAAATGATGATGATGATGATTAAATCAATTATGATTTTACAACAAATTTATAACCTTTCTAATAAAAAAATATCTAAATACATATATACCTAATCTTTCTAAATCTTTAAAAATATTTATTGGTACTTGCATTTGTTTTTTTAGAAAAATCTCTGGTTGTAACAGATAAAATCGGGGTTGGTGAATTGTGTTCTTAAAAATACAATTCACCATCCCCGTTCTCACCCGTGTTTTAATTCCCATTGTGAAGGAAGCTCAAGCCCAGCAGTGGGACGTATATATGATGATGATAGTGTGGTTGATATCTCATGTTTACGCGAGTATAATAAAATTTTAAATAAAATATATAATAATAATAAATAAACAAAAAAATACTAAAAAACTAGCTTAAGTTACTCCTTATATAAACAGCTTACCTCAAACAAAGAGACAGACAATTTTTTTTAAATTTTAAATTGTATTTTAGGCATAGGTGTCGTACAAATAACCTGAGCATGAAAAAAGCCCATTATTTTGACATTACAAACAGATACTTCAATTTTATTTATTTGTATAGAGGAATTACTATCAACGAGACGAGACCGACACGAATTCGGAATTGTAAAAGTCACATTGTCGTTATACCGCAGAGTAATCAAAAGTATATACAATAAAAAAGCTAAGACTGCATTATACAGTTGGATTGTCGAACTTTCCTCATATTTTCGTCATGCCCCGGCCTTTATAATAAGTACTATTGCGAATTCAGTCAACACACTTGGGACGCGGAGGCTATTAGAAGAATCACAAAAGTAATTTTAATATATTTTAATATATTAATGTATTGAAATGAATGAAATTGTTGTAAAGAAAAAAAAATATTTCATCATATCATCATTGATTTTAGCTCATATACAGGCTGTATCAGGTTATTGGACAACTGGTCAAACGGGGGGGTAGGCAATGGTGGTAAGAACCCATAAAAAAAATTTGAAGGAAAAATATCGATTCGTTAATGAATTAGAGACATGTAAAGTTTTCAATTTTGTCATTGTTTTTTCGTTTAAATCTGATTGAAATGTATAAAGTCAGTGATACTTAATCTGCAACATATTCGTACTTTGTTAAATGTTCAATAGAAATTGAAAAAAATCAATGATTACGGTCGCATAAGCAAAACTAACTTCGCTTTAAATCAGCTGCTCGGCCGATTATCGTTGCCGAGTCACGTTTGTACCTACAGTCCCATTGAAGCGTTTGCGCAATTCTAGGTATGTATGAATGAAATTATACTCGAAGCTTTACATGCCTACATGTATCCTGTCTATCCATGCGTAACATTTAAGGGGTAGACTGTTTGACACACATTTTTGAAATTACTATAACTTTTATGTTATATTGTTTTTGTGTAATATACATTTTAATTACGATCTATGGTCGGTACACTACAACATACTCGAACAGTTGCTCCATAACCTGATACACCCTGTATATCCCACTACTGGGCTCGAGTCTACTCCATAATAGGGGTGAAATTAACCAACTATACTATGTTGGTCAGATGTGTTGCTATAGGGTTTTATTTTGAGTTTATTATACAAACGTTTCTGGCCAGCATGGTAAAGTAGGTCAAATTCTGTTCTGTTATGAAGGAGGTACTCAATAGTGGGACGTATAAGATGTAGGTAGGAATATGGATGGATTTAAGGATGTGAAAAATAAACGATTTTTATAATAATCGATTATTATAAAAAAATAATCTATTAATAATCGATTTTTACAATCGATTATCAAAATAATAAAAATCGATTATTAATCGATTTTTTATTATTCGAAATTCGGTCGAATTTAATCGATTATTCACTGCCAGATTTCCTAAAAAAAGGTCATCACGACTGTTTCATACTATATTAGAAAGTAAAGCTCACATTAAGGTCACCATAATCCTGTTGGGTGAAAAATCGATTATTTTATAATCGATTATTTATTTTTAATTAATCGTTTATTTTATAATCGATTATTTTAAAGAACAAAAAATCGATTATTTAAAAATCGATTATTTGCCCTCCAAGTCACATTCCTAGATGGATTGCGAATCTATATATTAATACGTGAAGCCAAAACTTTGTACCACTTTTTACGAAAATTACGTGGATGGACATATGGACAAGTATGAAATTTGGTACAGTTGAAGTATATAATGAGGAGAAATGCATAAAACTGAAAATTCACATAACAATGAATTAAAAATATATTAAATTCATTAAAAAAGGCATTACACACACTACAATGCAATCGCTATACACACACACACACACACACACCCAACAACGCTTATTGATTACGTATAAAATCTGGTCAAACCGAATGTCAAATAATCATAATTATGATGACAATGTCTAATAGACATTTGTACTTAGTACTTTATATATTAGTTACTAGCAACCCGCACTCGCTTCGCTTCGGTTTCAGTCGCTTAAACCCGCGTAGTTGCCGTTCCTGTGGGAATACCGGGATAAAATATAGCCTATGTTACTCCCTGATATTATAGCTTTCCATTGGTGAAAGAATTTTTGAAATCGGTTCGGTGGTTTAAGCGTGAAAGCGTTACAAACAAACAAACAAACATCCTTACTTTCGCATTTTTAATATTAGCATGGATTAGTGAAATGCAACTTGCTCAATATACAATTATATATAAATAAAATTAAAAGAAAATTTTGTAGCAAAAAAAAAACTCATTAAAATGAGTTATGGCCGTATTTCGACCACACTGCGACCACTAGTGTTAATAAATACGTGCAATAAGGTTAGGTTATTACTAAAAGCGTCACTAAAACCACACGCAAACACCCTCGGAAAGTTAGGCTTCCAGCTCTCTAGCTCACAGAACGCTGTACAGTAACAAATTGCTACTATTCAAACGTAGATTTTCTGCGAATGTGTGGTATTACCCCAGACGCACCGGCCCGCGGCTGTAGACAAAGCCGTCGACACTATGGTCGTACTAAATAAAAAAAAAATGATTACTTGTTTATGTAAATTTTCTATTGTCCACTTTTCTAGAATATTCTTTTTATTTTCGATTCAGTATTTTTTTGAAGTGAAACTTCTTAGGCGGCGATTCGATAATCGAAATATAGACGAGAATGGTGAGTGAAATTTCAAGGACGTTTAAGCCTATTTCGTTACGCAAGAGAGACGAAAGTTATTACGAAGTGAGAAAAAGAGAGAGAACTATACATAGCTTGTGTACATGTGTATGTCACTGAACACCTTCTTAAAGGCTGGACCGATGTTGACGAAATTTTTTGAATGTGTTCACGTTGTTTCGAAGATGGTTTAGATTCACAATTGGACCCGGTAGGTGGCGCTGCTTTTATTTTATTTGAACAAAACAACGTCTGTTGGGTCAGCTAGTTTTATATTATATATTCTTATATTTTCACCACATGGGGATAAGAATATAATATACCGT
Organism: Lymantria dispar; assembly: GCA_032191425.1. Lineage (NCBI taxonomy): Eukaryota > Metazoa > Arthropoda > Insecta > Lepidoptera > Erebidae > Lymantria > Lymantria dispar. Next base: position 3,512,734 of record CM063449.1, read on the forward strand.
TTGCTCTGACTGAAATCGTTTAAATACTTGAAGAGTCCTTAACATTTTATGTCCATCTCGGTACTTGGTCATATTTGAATAATTTTTATGACCGTTTTTAATAACCCATCTATCTGTCGTTTAAGTTAAGCACTAAACTAACGCTACAAAGTGAAATTGCTTACTAAGACTAACTTATTGTCATTAATTTCGTTTAATACATTTAAAACTTAATTTTTAATGTAAATCTTCATCATTTCAGCTCATATATGTAGGTGTAACTGTTGTGCTTCATCCTAATAGAAGGCAAATTGACCTATTATACGACTCTGATCACGGCACGTATCGACATGATACTTAATCTTCGATCCTTAGAATAATAACGTATAGAAGGTAAGTTCGCGCACAAAAAGTGAAGCATTTTAATTGGAGCCTAATGGAGCTTACGCCGGAACCGTTCCGTAATGTACAAGGTCACTGTATTACACGTACATTTTTTTTTTTTTTTTTTTTTATGGGTGGGCTATGGTAAGCGCACGCGCGGTCCTGTCCTTCCGGGGCGATGAAAGGACGGCGCGCGGGCCCATAACCCACCCGTACCCACGTCACCTCGTTGTTGGGCCGACCACCGGAGCAGTTATGACTTGTCATCAGTGGTCGGCCCGACGGAATACCCTTTCGGGTAACCTCTCACCTCTCGACGTCCTGGGACGTCGGTCGCCATCGCGCGGTCAGCCTCTCTGCGGGTGACGGACAATTCCCCGGTCCGATCACCCGCGGCCTCGGCTAGGGCGGCATTAGGCGCAGATGTATTACACGTACATACGTACGCAACTCTTAAAAAATAAATAGGTAATTATGACGGTTTGTGCATTCAAATGGTGTCATAACACAATTGAAAAACTTAAAAAGGTTTTAACATTACTTTTAAAAGTATTTCGATGATTTATGATAATAAAAACAGAATTTGATTTCATAATTTGTTTAGTGGTGTGTGTGTACGTGTCTAATCGTTTGCGCGCATGTAGTATTTTTAGATTCATGTTTCGAACGTTTGAAGTACGAACACTATCTTTCTATACGTTATTATTCTAAGCTTCGATCATTAAAACTACCGTTAGGTCTTTGACGCCACTTTTGACATGCAACATTAGGCTAATTCGATTCAATACTATTAATTTTAAATAATGTAGCCACAATATAAAATAGCCTAACCATAGTATTCACATCCGCCACCATTCTGGGCTTATTTAAATAAAAAAGGAAGTAGAAACAATGTATCGTATCTTTAGTTGTTTTGATTTTTTTTTATTCTTTTTGTTTATTCGGACAGGTAAAGGGAACGAAGCCTATGGGCTTTGTTTGTGCATGCAGCCAAGTCTTATATAATTTTCTTCAAATATTACTTAACACTTTTTGATATGGACTCGTTTATTACTAGTTACAATCCGTTAGTAAGTCAAGTCGTTATCATTAATTGGGCGCTGCAAACTAAAATTATCCGTGTGGTGACGGAGTAAGAATACAATTCACCACTCCCTATCTTGCCCGTGGATGTCGTACAAGACGACTAAGGGATATAATATGCACATAAGATCTGTGCAAGAGAAGGAAAACTCGAAATGAAACCCTATGCCAACATGTCTGACCAGCATGGTATAGTAGGTCAAATTCCCTCCCATTGTGGAGGAGGCCCGAGCCCAACAGTGGGACATATGTGGGCTGCGATGATGATAATGATGATGAAACTAAAATATGATTTCTCTGGGCATTTCCGTAGAACATGAAAATACACGTAAATCACTATTGTATCATATTCACAACATTTGAGCGCTTTAACCGTATTATATTACATAAAATATCAGCAAAATTATTAAATATAGCTCTCAATATAACTATAATTAACTATATACATGAAAATAATTCAAGACCGTGAAATGATACTTCCATATTCCCCACGAAACCATTTTTGGTAGGTTACCACAGAGTAGCGTATGACTTCTGTAGAACTTGTATTTTAAAAGAAAAAGTATAAAAGAACCGTCTACAGTATATAAAATGTTGCAATTTTTACTACTCGGTTGAGCGAGATTCATAAAAAATATCTTTTATAGACTTACATTTTACTTTGTGCTTAGAACAGTAGGATAAAAAATAAAAATCTACACAAATACAAACCGGAATTATATTCAACCCTACGCGTGCATTTTCTAAAAGAAAAAAGCCACAAAATGTGTGAGCTAAGGAAAAATTTTCCGCCAGATGGGAGCGTTTTGAAAGAAAAATGCTTGTTGCATTCTCCAATGTAAGGTAACTTTAGTGCCGAGCCATTTATTTAGTCGAGTGGACTCGATTGGAAGTTGTGACGAATAAAATTCGTTGAATCGAAACGGATTTTAAAGTAGGTATTAGACGATTTTGTATGCTTTTTAAGTGTTTCACTTTTCAAAACCGTTTAAATTTTGTAAGATAATTTTTTTTCAGTACTACTATTTGCTGTTGGTTCCAAACGCGTAGTTTTTGTGGGTATAAGAGGATAAAATATAGCCTTTGTTCCTCGCTGATTACGTAGATTTATATTTTGTAATCATTTTGAAATTTCGAGGATTCAACCAATGAATATGTTTGCTTGTTACGCTTTCTCGCGTAAAACTCTAAACTGATTTTAAGCCTTGGCAATTTAACCTACATGTCACGATTAGTAGATTGCATAAATGGCATAATGAGTAGGATACCTACCTGTCGCGTTTAAGTGTTTTGGGTACGATTCCCACGCGGGACAATATATTGTATGATGTATGGTAATTTGTGTCTGTTAACAAATTTTTCATTTGTTCGTGAAGTCCGCTATATAAGGATTATTTCCTTAGTACAGACTATTATAAAAAGATAAAATAAATAAACAGCTAGATTTGATAGGTCGAAGTTTTATATATATTGGGACATTAACTAAAATGTTTTGAGTAGTAACAGAGTTAAAATACACTTTAACACAGTTCCTTGTAAGTGTTGTAAAATACTGTTAAGGGATATGGTATGTATGCAAGGGAAATTCGAACTAATACTCTATATCAGTGGTGGGAAAACTTTTTTAATGGCAGGTCACAAAGCTTAAGAAATTCTAGAGAAGGGCCAGAATTATAGAAAAATGCATTTAGTATTAAAGCTTTTTAATAAACAAAATACCTTTTACTTTTACGCCTTGTGAGGCTTGTGAGACATATGGATTTATTTTTAATTTTCCATAATATTTTCGAAAGTAGATTCCATCTATGACGAAGTAACTTTCAGCAGAGCGAAAAGGTATTCATCAGTCAATCGGTTTCTGATTGAGTTTTCCCGTTCTCGCCCCCGCCGCCTGCGCCTCACATTTCACCACGCTTTGCGCCCCATATTTCCCAACATATGAACTATGTGGCTAATTTAGCTTTACCGATAGGTGAATAGATGAATAGATAGTGTGCTGTGTGGTAGCGGCTTCGAATACTACCAACCCTTGCTTTGCTCGTGGGTGTCGTAAAAGACGACTAAGAGCCCCTAGATTGACCCGGACCAACTCCATCTGGTACCATTTGGGTCAACGATTACATTCCCAAGGAGGGTTGACGTCAGGCAGGCGGCCGGTCATACAAGTCATTGCCGAAACTTTTTGCAATATGTCAAATCAGATGACATATTGCGTCGACCCCAAGTAATTGGGATAAGAGCAAGATGATGATGATGATGATGATAGGTGAATAGAATGGAATTTTTAAAATAAATAAATTAATACATGTGACAGACTGCCGAGATAATTATAATTATGGCAAATTAATTATGAGATAATGAAAGATCAAAATACCCCTGACGAATTGGCTTTCATTAAAAATTCGGTGATTTTTTTTAAATTATAAACACCAGATTTTAATTTTCGCGCCAAAATGCTGACTAGAATATTTAGGATGGATGGACTCTCGGCGGGCTGGATTAATAAATACTTTCGTGGGCCGGAGTTGGCCCACGAGGTGTATCACTGCTCTATACCAACTCGGTCTTTTTAAGTGAGTTATTTACGTCCCACTGTTGGGTTCGAGCCTACTCCACATTAGACTTAATTCTAATCTGTAGCACGTTGGTCAGACATGTTGATATAGGGTTTTATTTCATCATTATCATCATCATTATCTCAGCCCATGCATGCCCCACTGTTGGGCTCGGGCCTCCTCCGCTATGGGAGGGAAATTGACTTACTATAGCACGCTAGTCAGACGTGTTGGTATACGGTTTTATTTCGAGTTTTCCATCTCTTGCATAGATGTTATATGCATATCATATACCTTAGTCGTCTTTTAAGACACTCACGGGCAAGAAAAGGGGTGATAAATTCTATTCTTAGTCCGTCACCACACGGAATTTATTTAGAGTTTTATTTACGGGTTATATTTAGAGTTTTCCTTCTCTTGTATATATGTTAAATGCGTATTATATCTCTTAGTCAGTATTTACGATACCAATGGGCAAGATAGGAGAATTGTAATTCCTTATCTTGCCCATGGATGTCGTAAAAGACGACTTAGGGATATAATATGCACATAATATCTGTACAAGAGAAGAAGAATTCGAAATGAAACCCTATACCAACAGGTCTAACCAGCATGATATAGAAGGTCAAATTCTTTCCTATTATGGAGGAGGCTCGAACCCAACAGTGGGACGTATGTGGGCTGCGATGATAAATTAGGCGATTAAAAAACTATTCGTTAGTCGATTCTTTATTAATTATTTACTTAACTAGTCCCAGCTTAAACACGCTTTCCTAGAAACATATTGAGTTCCATCTTAGTACTACATAGGTTTTGTTTTCGTTTTACGCTGTAAAATTTGTGTTTTCTTAATTAAATTCCTCTTGTTTACTAAATTGTTGGGGCGAATAGGTGCGACAGTACTTTTGGCTTACTTCCAATTAACATACATTCATTCCAGGTATTTATTTACTTTAATTAGGTGTTTGGATTACAGTAATGAATAAGAAGGGAATTTTAATTGCGGTTATGGAGTAAGAATGTAATTCTTCATTCATTTCTCTCCTGCTTTTTATAAAAGACGATTATAAATTCCTATTTTAATGTTAAAATAATGTCTTTGTTATAATTGCCTTTGTTATATTTTTCATCTCATCATCTTTGCTTATACCTATATGCCTCAATGCTAGGCTCGAGCCTCTTCCGCAATAGAGCGGAAATTGACCTACTACCACGCTGGTCAGACGTATTGGTATGGTGTTTTATTTCTAGGTTTATTTCTTCTTATACAGTGGATTTCATTAATAAGGACCTCGGTTGTAACGACTTTTCGGTTATAGCGACGTCGAACTTGCATCCCTAGAATTTAAAGCATACTTTCGTAGGAAATTCATTCGGTAATTGCGACGCCGAATATAACGGCTATACCGACTTGTTTTTATGAACTATTTGGGACAGATTCCTAGAAATTCCTTGCGGATGTTGCGACTAAGTCGGCAAAGGCACAAAGTCTCATTCATAAGCTTTAACTATTAATCTTTCTTATCCTTTGTTTATATTCGCAGATGGTCAAATGCTTTATTTATGTGTAGGGTTATCCTTTGTTTATATTCGCAGGTGTATGGTCAAATGCTTTGTGTTTAGCGTTAGTTAACATGTGCGCGAAGTTAAAATTATGAATTAGTTACGTAGCTATTTCCAGTAAATGAACAGTGTTTCTTAAACTTGTGAAAGTGGCTCCTAGACGTACATTTACTGTCAAAGAAAAACTGATTTCGGATATAGAGACCTTCGGATATAGCGACGACATTAAAGTGGTCCCTCCACCGTCGTTAATACGTCGAAATACTAGCAACCCGCCCTCGCTTCGCTTCGGTTATAGGTTATAGTCGTTTTACCCGCGTAGTTCCCGTTCCCGTGGGAATACCGGGATAAAATATAGCCTAATTTACGCCCTGATATTATAGCTTTCCAATGGTGAAAGAATTTTTGAAATCGGTCCAGCCGTTTTGAAGATTACCCGGAACAAACAGACAGACAGACAAAATTTTTTTAATTGCTATTTTAGGCATAGGTGTCGTGCAAATAACCGTGTGAGCATGAAAAAAGCCTATTATTTGGACATTACAAACAGACACTCCAATTTTATTTATTGGTATAGACTAGCAACCCGCCCTCGCTTCGCTTCGGTTTTAGTGGTTTTACCCGCGTAATTCCCGTTCCCGTGAGAATAGCGGGATAAAATATAGCCTAGTTTACTCCCTGATATTATAGCTTTCCATTAGTGAAAGAATTTTTGAAATCGGTCCAGCCGTTTTGAAGATTACCCGGAACAAACAGACAGACAGACAGACAAAAATTGTTTAATTGCTATTTTAAGCATAGGTGTCGTGCAAATAACTGTGTGAGCATGACAAAAGCCTATTATTTTGACATTACAAACAGACACTCAATTTTATTTATTGGTATAGATAATATACTAGCTGACCCAACAGATGTTGTTCTGTTCAAATAAAATGAAAGGAATTCTCAGCAGCGCCACCTACCGGGTCTAATTGTGAATCTAAACCATTATCGAATCCCGTCAAAGATACATATTTTTTTTTATTAATATCGATCCAGCCGTTTAGGAGGAGTTCAGTGACATACACACGTACACAAGAAATTTATATATAAAGATATGTTATGATCCTAGGACCACACTGTTTACAGTTGTCTGTTTACAGTTGTCTACTAGTACTACCCTGGTAGTATCACACTCTCGCGGAATCGAGGACTTAGTAGTAGCGATTTTTTACTGCGTTTTGATCAGTGATCGAGAGAGCCGACAGCCTAACGTTCTGAGGGTGTTTGCGTGTGATGCGTTTTGGTGATTGGCCTTCATTATAATAATATAAACCTTATAATAATATAATAATAATATAAACCTCATTGCGCACATTCACACTCTCTTCACGAAGAGCAGCGGCCTAGCAAAGGTCCCGAGCGGCAGCATCACTTACTATTAGGTATAATCCATGATTTGCCACTATTTACATAACAGAAATATTGTCTGTATATTATATATCTCAGTTGTGTTTTACGGTAACCCCGAGCAAGAAATGGGTGAATTGTGTTCTTATACCGTCATCACACGGACAATAAAAGTTATGCTATAGATTTTCTATCTGCCAACCAGTTCAATATAATTGATTGAGTACTTAAGACAAATATAAATAAATAATAGATCAAAAAAACTAAAAAAAATACGCTTTTATATAAAATCCAACTAAAAAATAGTAATAAATTTAAAAAAAATTAAATTAAGAATAGTGTATATAAGAAAAAAAAATATTATTTATTGTAAAAAAAGCGTGGGGTGCATGTTGTCAATAGTTATAAATATTTTATTGATAATATCTTAAAAAGCACCCCACGCTTTTTTTCAAATATTGAATTGTCATCGGTACTTAATAAGTATGCCAAATTTTGAGTTAATCCGACGTTTTGATGGGGGTCAAAATCATGTTCAAAGATTCCGTTACATACTAACATACATACGTCTGAAGCTAATAAAAGCGTATTAAAAATGTGCGTGTACTTGTATGTACGTACACAAAATGTTATATTTCTTTGGCATAACCAGATAAAAAAGAAATCTTCCGCGTTATACGTTACGTTACGTTTGTAGAAAAATGACCCTAATAGTAGTAAAAAAGGTATTTCATACATTAAAAGTTTTATTTAACATTATTATCATTCATTTTAGCCTATCGCCGTCGACTCCTGGACGTAGGCCTCCCTCATGATACACCACAGAGCCCTTATGCCGCCTGCATCCAAAGACGCCCAGCAACTTTCACCAGACCGTCGGTCCACTTAGTGGGGACGTCCTACACTGCGTTTAATACGTGGTCGCCACTCGAGAAACTTTCTTCTTCAGCGGTTGTCGGTTCGTCGAGCGGTGTGGCCTGCCCATTGCCATTTCAGCATGCTAATTCTTTGTGCTATGTCGGTTTCACCCATTCTTCAGCGTTTTTCCGTAGTTCGAATTCTATCTCGCAGAGAAATTCCAAGCTTAACCCGCTCTATAGCACGCTGAACGACTTTGAGCTTGGTTATGAGTTCTACAGTTAGGGACTACGCTTCCGTGCCGTAAGTCATGACTGGTAACACATACTGGTCGTAGACTTGTGTTTTCAGACACTGAGATATGTTGGACGAGAAGATCCTCTTAAGATTCCCGAACGCTGCCCAAACGAGTTGGATTCGTCGGCTGACCTCTTTTTCGAAGTTGGATCTATCTAACTGGACTGTTTATCTTAGGTAAACATAATGATTGACAACTTTGAGAATCGCATTGCCAACTATAGTCCATAAAATATAGGCTGATCTCTGTGACAGTTGTCCCTAGTGCTGTCACGCTTACGATAAAGTCCGTAGTTTTTATCCATAAAACTCTTTAATTTTATAATTGTGATTTTCTATTATGATTGAAATACACTCAATGAAAATCTGTTTAAATTTATTTCAAACAAAAATTGTTTTTTGACTGTTTTAATTATTCAAAAGGAGTACAATCAAGGTCTAAGTCACTATTATCGTCATCACTGGAGCGTTCCTGTTAGAACAATTATTATTTTTTGCCAAAATAGGTACAGTTATTAGATTAATCGATCAATTACGACTGTTTTATAAATAAATATGTCTAGTTTATTGACAATAATGCGTACATAATATTATCATTTACTCTGAGATGAAAAGTAGTTTCTTAATGTTTTATTAATTCAATTTATGTATTTTATAATGTAACTGTGTGTTTTAATTGTAAAAAGTATGTTGAAAGTTTTATATAGGTACTGTATTGGGTTTATTTCGTTTATGAATAATGTAATAAAGATAGGTTATCGATTTATGTATATCGACTGTCACATCTCTTTTTTATTTTTAGTCCAGTAAAACCTTGTACGTGCGTAAGCGTCATTTATGTATAAAATGTTTGCTAGGTATTTCAGTACTTACGAGGTACATTTTAGGTATGAATATTAATATTTTTATATTTATAATGTATTGCAATTCAGTTGCAATAAAACTGGCATGAAAAAAATGAAAATATATTTGATACAAAATTAAATTGTAAACATGTCGCTCGTTCAAACTTACTTCGTTGGTTTCGTTGACATCTGTCACAGAGATCAAGCTATTTTTTATGGACTATAGGATCGGTAAAGGAATGACATGCGCATTTGACATGACTTTCATTTTGTATTAAAAGTTTTATTGTAACGCATTATCTTGTTGACATTTGTGACGATGTACGCGCGCATCGTTAAAAATGTTGACTAACTAACTTCAGGGTGTCAGTTTTTCGTGACGGTATGCGCGCGCATCGTAAAAATTTACTGTCATCATTGTTCCCTAACGCGCCAAAAGAAGTATAACTTCAAAACAAACACATTTTCATTCGTTTATTAGTTAAGATTTATTACAAATTGTAAAGCCTACATTGGTGTAAACAACGATACTATTAGTAATTAGTTAATGTGATAACGGTCTGATAAATGGCTGTGGTTTAATAATTGGCGCGGCGGTTTTATAGTTGGCCTAAATTACTGCGCAAAATGAGGTTTAATTTAGTACAAACACTAATTTACATATCAGTAGTAATTTGAAGTAACGTGTTTTAAACACGTGTAGTTTAAGAATACAATGTCGCAAACCTTCTCTCGTGGGAGTGGCAACAATTGGCTTTGGTATCATCAAACGAGTGGGCAACACTGGTCCCCTGCCGCCGGGCTGCCAACAGACGACAATGAACTTACTACCAATGCTTGGCCTAAGGGCGAAGGGCTGGGAATAAGGTGGATTAAGAGATCGTACGCCACCCTTGCATCGCCCTGGATGGAATGGACGGCGTGTGCTCCGTGTATCTCGCAAAAAAAAAAAAATCACGGCTCGCGTGGGAAGGTTATAACGTCACCTCCAATCACCATTCCACTAGGCGAGTGTGGCGATTCGAATGTAAAAAATCAGCTCGAGCCTCATCCATAATAGGAGAGAATTTGGCGTACTACTGACATGCTGGTCAGAAATGTTGGGTTAATCTTATGTTGTATAGATGCAATATGTTTATTTAATCTCTTAGTCGTCTTTTACGATACCCACGGGCAGGAAAGAGGATGGTGAATTGTATTCTTACCCCATCACCACATAGAAGAAGAAATGTAGAATTGAATGTAATAAAATTATAATATTTATACAAATAAATAAAATCGTAGTGCCTGTTTGTAATGTCAAAATGATACGTTTTTTTCATGCGCACACGGTATTTATTTATTTATTTAAGACCCTGCACTAAGGAAATAATCCTTGTATTGCGGGGGACTTTACAAACATACAATTAACGGACACAAATTACATCCAGACTCAGAACAACAATTTGTGGATCGCACAAAGTGTTGTCCCGCGTGGGATTCGAACCCCCGACACTGGCGCTGTAGGTCGCTATCTTAACCACTACGCCATCTGTGCAGTCAATTTACACGATATCTAAACATTGAAAGTCTCTATAAACTTTTTGTCTGTCTGTTTGTGCCGGGTAATCTTCCAAACGGCTGGACTAATTTTAATAATATTTTATTACCAGGTACCTGTCTATATAAGGAGTAATTTAGGCTATTTCTCCTCTCAAGAAACTCTTATAAAATTTTGCTTGTTCTGGGAATTCGGCATCAGAACCCAATGGACTGCAATCGTGTATCGTAATATTTTAGAAGATATTGAAGATATTCGTCGTATCGTCGTACATCTTAATCCGCCCGTGACCGTAAATGCTGTAAAGTATTCGAAACGTCGAGCAATCATAAATCAAATACAAAAGCGATGAAATCGGTAGTTTTAATTACAATATGTACTTGCGTAAATATCAGAAATCATTAGATATTGGAGATTTAAAATGGAGAGGCAAGGCGACTGAAACCGAAGCCGTCGAAGGCGTATTGCTAGTATCAAATATGAATTACCGACCTACCTACTGTATTTCTATATGGCATTGTTTTTGCCAGCTTCTATTTAACCTGTCATATTTTTATTGCCCGGATGGAATCTTGGAAACTTAATTCAAACCAAATCTCGATGTTCAAGTTTAAATTACACCTTTCTTGTATCTAATTTCGCCATCCGAATTATGGTTTTGGGGTTTTTGGGGTGGGCTACGGTCGGCGCACTCCTCGCACCATTCCGTCCGGGGCGAAAGAGGGGCGTAAGTACGCACACCCGCAACCCACCCGCCACGTCGCCTTCGTCGTTGGGCCGACCACCGGAGCCGGGTGACTTGTCATCGGTGGTCGGCCCGACGGAATACCCTCTGTGTGGGGTACCCTCCCATCGACCGACGTCCCCTCGGGGAGGACGTCGGTCTTTCCTCACGCGGTCGGCCTCTCGGCGAGTGACGGACCAACTCCCCGATCACGTCACTCGCGGCCTCGGCTAGAGCGGCATGACGCGCAGGTAGTCGCGCCTACGCTGCCCCAGTCGCCGGCGGCGGGTCGCTTCGTCAAGGCTGCGCTCCTCGCGCTCGCGACCGCGTCCCAGTTTCGAGGTCGAACCAGGTCGGCACCGATGATTGCGACGAGTTCACGACGCTGCCCTGCCCAGGCGGCACAAGCTTCGAGCGTATGCTGCACCGTGTCCTCGTCGTAATCGCAGTGGTGGTAGGACGGTGTACTCTTCCTCCTAGCGACCGTGTACAGGTACTTGCCGAAGCATCCATGCCCCGTCAAGAACTCGAATTATGACTTGTAAAAGTTACAGCGCAAGGTAACTTTTATAAGCCATGATTCAAAATAGTCCTCTATAGAAGACTGAGGTTTGATTCTCAGACATTCTAAAAAAAAAACGTTTTTCTTAGGATATATTGCAAACTAGTAATCCGCCCTCGCTTCGCTTCAGTTATAGGTTATAATGGTTTTGCCCGCGTAGTTCCCGTTCCCGTGGGAATACATATAGCCTAGTTTACGCCCTGATATTATAGCTTTCCATTGGTGAAAGAATTTTTGTAATCGGTCCCGCCGTTTTGAAGATTACCCGGAACAAACAGACAGACAGACAGACAAAAATTTTTTAATTGCTATTTTAGGAATAGGTAAATAACCGTCTGAGCATGAAAAAAGCCTATTATTTTGACATTACAAACAGACACTCCAATTTTATTTATTGGTATAGATTTAAATAAAAACTTAACCAGAAAGTATTGCAAAAGTGTTTGGTGTCGCTATATAATAGCGGCTACGAAAATTAGCAATCTTGCATTGCTAATGGGTATCGTAAAAGATGACTAAGAGCATTACATTAACCTGGGATCACTACATCTGATGCTGTTTGGTTAAAAAATACATTCCTAAAGAGGATTGACGTCAGCTAGGCAACCGGTCATGAAAATATTGCAAAACTATTGAGATAATAGCAGCATAATGATGATATTGGCAAAACTTGATTCTACCTCCCTTCTATCCAATGGGAGAAACAGGAAATAAGATTGACTCAGTCAATAAATAAAACGATGTACAGCTAGGATAAATATTCCGTGTGGATTAAGAATACAATTCATCACTCCCTATCTTGCCCGTGGATGTCGTAAAAGACGACTAAGGGATATAATATGCACATAAGATCTGTGCAAGAGAAGGAAAACTCGAAATAAAACCCTATCCAACGTCTTACCAGCACGGTATACTAGGATAAATTCCCTTATATTGTGGAGGAGGCCCGAGCCCAATAGTGGGGACGTATATATGTGGGCTGCGATGATGACAGCTAGGATAAGCGCAACAGTACAGCACTATGGATATAGCAGAGCAAGTGACCTATACGTAAGCCTTTAAAATAGATTACAATAATAGGTATGGCAAAATAACCTGAACACATTTTTTTTACAAGGTAGTTGGTTCCGTTCCGTATAGTATACTACTCCAGATGTAACCAGTAAACTATCTATTACTATTTTGTATACTTATATAACTTGGGAGCAATGCATGAACTAGAGCTGGTCTGATAATAGAAGGGGAAGGTGGTCATACAAACTATTTTATGAAACAAGATAACTCCATCACTTATTAACTATATGAAAAGGTCTTAGTGAGTATTAGCTGATATTCAAGGTCCTTATTGGACCTTGAAGGAGGAGAACGGTTTTATAAAAAGGTTTTTGAATTTATACTTCGTTAAGCGTGCGAAAAAATAATGAGAGTAGTTTTACGATGAGCACGCACACCGTCACGAAAAAACGGTATCATGAAGTTAGCTAGTCACCATTACGATGCGCACGTATACCGTCACAAATGTCAACTAGGGCTGTTGATATTTTTTAAAATATAGTTTTTTTATATATCGATATTTTTAAATATATAAATATCGGAGTTCGATGCATCGAAAATATTAATATAATAATAATATTATCGATTAATATTTCGATATTTTTCTGCATGACCACATTCTTAGCAGGGTTTCCGTGATGAGCTTTTATTTTAGGTAAATTCTAGGCGTAAGTGATAACTTATTATCAATTTCATGGTAGCATTTTTACAGTAGATTAAGTTTACGCTGATTTTGTAAAATACATACTTTACAAAAATCGATAAAACAACAAATTTATTCAAACAAATATAGAACCTCAATACTTACTTTTTAGTGTCGAACGATCGATATATAGTCCAAAAAAATATCGGTGATAAGTATCGATATTTTTAAATAATAATATTGATATTTCGATATATCGATTTTTTATTAATAGCCCTAATGTCAACTAGATCATGCGTTATAATAAAATTTTCAATGTAATAAATATCGTTTTTTCTATTTTTAGAGTGGTTTTTCTACAAACGTAGAATAACGCGAAGGAAAAAAAATTGTAAAGATTTTTATCTTGTTATACCAAAGAAGTATAACTTCTTCCGTGCGTACATAAGTACGCACATATTTTTTTACTGTTTTTTTTTTGGTAGAATTTGTCTGCTATAGTTGTTTCAATTGAGCTTGCAGTGTTGCTTGATTCTTAACGATTTTAACATATACATAGTCCGTTTTAATGTACCCATATAATGTGTTGTTAGATGTAAGAGACTACTAAATACTCGTTACAAATTTACTGCCTAATATGTTCCTTTTACTGTCTGAGTAATGAAAGTTACATTGTCATTTGATATCTTATATTGTATAGATTTTATTATGTTGTATAGTATTCATATTTATTCTATAAATAATGATACTCGAATTCTCCCACTTCCATCCATCTATATGGTAGACTTATTGGTGTAGGTTGCTGGGAGTCACAGAACCGCGGTTTGCGTCGTTTTATGTGGGAGGCACGTTCAGCAGTGGATGATAAATGAATGAATAAAGGATGAAACAATGATAGAATGGTATTTGAAAAGTAAAGAAGTATGTATTATGGTAAAAAATACTAATTAAATAAATCATATCTTTAGAAATAATAAAAGATTTCAGTTCAAACAAAATGCCTATTTTTTGCCAAAACTCGGTCTTAATTTAACAATATAATCTTCCAATAGTCCTCTATTGTCCACGATGCTTGGAATGGTGTATGGCCAGATCATAGTCTATCAAAAAATATAAATAGATTATTTTTTAGTTTTCCTTTGAATTATTATTTATTAGGAAAGGTGAGATTGCGAAACTTAACTTTAATTTTCTTTCGTGGTATTCCAGGTTAGTGCAAACTTTTAATTTAATTCCAAAATCAAGTTTAATCAAATTTAAAGACAGACAGCAAAAAAAATAAATAAAAAGGCTTGCAAAAAGGGGTTTATTTTCCATTCTAGAAGATCTATGTCTTATAGAGGTTTAGTGTTGAGAAAGAAAAAAGCAAAATGCCATTTGATAATATAAATACCTGCAGCCCAATTACAATATTATCATGAAGGACCATCAAGGTAGACGGTATATATCGAAGCAGGTACAATAGACCCACAATTTAATGTAATATCAAAAACAAGTGAGTCGATCGTCCGTCTAAACATTCTCCTTCCATGGTCAATTTGGGATCCAATTACGCCCAGCTTAGTGGGAAAAAATCCTGCGTAATCCAGCTCTTAAGACGTGGCCCAATTTGTAGGGATTCGCGTTGATATAGCTTTACGCAGCCAAGTCACGTCCATGTTGAAGCTGTATAATAGGTAAGGAGCTTGAAATACAATATGTTATAACGTCTCTTTCTTGCAGGCAACTGAAATATTATTATGCTTCTTAAAGGCCTCTTAGAAAAAATAATGGCACAATCATCACCTTTGGAGGCAGATCTGCCATCATCATTATCACAACTCATATACGTCCCACTGCTTGGCTCGAGCCTTTTCTACAATTGAAGAGAAATTGACCTACTATACCACGTCGTGTGGTGATGGAGAATACAATTCACAAATCCCTAGGTCAATTAGTAGGTTAATTTCTGAATTTTTTTGGGGCTGGGTGTAGTCTGTGTCCATTATTTGTTTCTTTATAAAGTCCACTGCTATTCAAACCTTTCATCATCACAGATGAGGGAACAATTTCCCTGCTAGGTTTAGCTGCTAGTAGGTCAATGACTTTTAATACCACGTTAGTCAAGCGGACAAAGATTTTCTTTCGATTTTTCCTTCTCTTGCCTAGATATTATCTGCATATCACATCTCCCATTTTTATTTTTGTGGGGTGGGCCACGGTCAACGCACCCGCCGCCCGGCTCCGTCCGGGGCGACAGAGGGGCGTAAGCACGCACACCCGTAACCCACCCGTGACACGTCGCCTTGGTTGTTGGACCGACCACCGGCGTAGGGCAACTTGGCGTCAGTGAATTATTTTAGCTCTGGGTGTACTATGTGCCCATTAATTTCTTCTTTATAATGTCAAAATATACAAAAATTCTTAATTTAAAAAAAATATTTAAAATATGGCACGCTTTAATCTTGTAACTGAAAACTTGGTCAGTGTCCACGGGATCAGCCCGGGATTCATCTGTTGAGTCCCACATCAAAATACAATTACCCCACCCTAAAGGATTAAGATCATTCTAACTATACTTTGCTTTATATTCGTTCAATTATTAATCATGTTTTCAATAAAAACTATTTTAGTTCAAAAAGATTTGTTTTGTAACTTTTTATATATATAGAAAGGGGCTTGTAATTTCTTATAATACTTTGTTAGAATTCGGCTCACGTATCGAAAGCTAATAGAATTGTGGCAAATAGTTCTTTTTGCTACTGAAATAAATAGGAAAAAAATATTTGTGGCCAATTTTTGTTGATAAAATCTTAAGAAGATATGCTAGTCAGTATTAACTTGTATGGGATGGGAACAAAATAATGTATTTCTATTGCTTATTTTTTCGTGAGAATAGTAGAAACGAGCTGTGGTATGCGGGAAATGGGAAATAACTTTCTTCTGTCTAACTGCCATATTTCAACCGGCTGTAAAGCATCGTAAATTTAGCGTTATAGACCTTTCGTAAAACCCACTATCAAGGGCGAGGACTTCGAAGGGCGAGTCAATGGTTATAATAAATTAAAGTTAGTAGTTCCTATTCTGACTGTACCTGGACGACGAAAGGGAGGTGGGAGGTATGAGGTCCCATGGCCCACATATAAGAACTCTCCGCTTACTTAAGAGATCACCGTAACTGATTACACGGTTCCACAAAAAATAGTGATGGGTGCTGGTTGTTAGACTGTGATTATCGGGCGTAATTTTTCCTGTTGAATATGAATATGAAATCAAAATTTGAGATCAAACAGCAAATAATCGAGAAACTCTCAAAATAATCGATAAATATTACGATTTAGTAACACCGGTACGCAAAAAAGGTGTATGTAAAATAAATAATAGTTAAAAAAAATTAAAAAAATACGCTTTTAAAGAAAATCCAATTAAAACAGGAAAAATTTTTTAAAAATTTGAATTAAGAATAGTGTATATAAGAAAAAATATTTTTTATTGTAAAAAAAGCGTGGGTTGCATGTTGTCAATAGTTATATTTTATTGACAGATATGAGTAGAAGGATTATCATTTTGATAATATCTTAAAAAGCACCCCACGCTTTTTTATTTCCTATTTTTTAGTTGGATTTTCTTTAAAAGCGTATTTTTTTAGTTTTTTTTAACTATAATTTATTTTCATTTTTTTGTTGAATTTTCGCTAATCCTGATTATCCTAGTAAGGATAACGGGTCAAACTGTTTAAAATATTGAATTGTCATCGGTCCTTAATAAGTATGCCATATTTCGAGATAATCCGACGTTTTGAAGGGGGTCAAAATCATGTTCAAAGATTTCGTTACATACTAACATACATACGTCTGAAGCTAATAATGAAAAAACGTATTATAAAGCGTATTAAAAAGATTTATGTAAAAAAAAGTTGTATGGTGGGTCAAACTATGATTTCCTGTCGTATTTTTAACCGACTTTATTTTCCCACTGAACACGAATCTGAAGTCAGAATTCAGGTTCAAATAACAAATAATATAAAAAAAAGGATATCAATGTAAATATCTGTATTTACGCTAGCTATGTTTATAATTTCATGATAGCTTCGGAATGACAAGAGAAATCAGATTTGTCTAAATGAAACATTATCATCATCATCATCAGCTCATATAAATACCACTGCTGGGCTCGAGCCTCCTCCACTATAAGAGGGTAATTGACCTAACATACACCACGTTGGTCAGACGTAGTATAGAGTTTTATTTCGAGTTTTCTTTCTCTTAAAACATGAATAACACAATAGTATTAAAACAAAATGGTAGACAAGATCAGTTTTGTAAAAACTCCCATGACTGTCAATGTATTAAAAACTTTCACTTGAGCTCATATACGTCCCATTATTGGGCTTGAGCGTTCTACATAACGAGAGCCATTGACCTAATATACTGTACCGGTCAGATGTATTGGTTTTATTTTGAATTTTCCTTCTCTTACATGCTTTCTCATGAAGAGTACCGAAACGGAATAAAATAAAAATTAATTTTATAATATTGGCAAAGATTAAGACAACACTATTGATACAAAGGGTGGTCTTATTTCTGTAAGCGATCTTTGCCAACCTATATGAAATTGCAAACAATTTGGCTGAGTTTCAACGAGTATTTAGCTGAGTTTCTCAATTTACAGAACACTGCAGGTGTGTAGTACTTACTGGCGTGATATTAGGGTTCTTGATAGCGCTCGAATAGTTGAGGTGAGTTTGAATCTACAGTCATGTGCTACCGTTTATTGTTTCAGATTTAGTTTCATTGTTGCTTTGTAGAATACAATTGTATTTGTGATATTTTGAACTTAATTTATTTCAAATATGAGTTTTAATTGATGTTATATAAAAAAAAAGTTCAAATAAAAAAAAAAACATTATCCTTACTAATATAATAAATGCGAAAGTAAGTTTGTTTGTTTGTTACGCTTTCACACTTAAACTGATTTCAAAAATTTCTTCACCAATGGAAAGCAGATATAATATCGGAGAGTAACATGGGCTATATTTGATCATGGTATTTCCACGGGAACGGGAACTACGCGGGTAACGCGACTGAAACCGAATCGAAGCGAGGGCGGGTTGCTAGTATTTAAATACATTACAGCTTAGGAGTGGTAGGACCACACTGTCGACAGTTATCTGTCTACAGCCGCGGGCCGGTCCGTCCGGGGTAGTACCACACTGAGCAGAAAATCGACGTCTGAGTAGTAGCATTTTGTTACTGCACTTCGTTCGGTGAGTGAGAGAGCCGAAAGCCCAACTTTCTGAGGGTGATTGCGTGTGGAGGGTTTTGGTGGTGTCCTTGGTATCACCGAGTCTCAATGCACGCATTCACACTCCCTTCGCTTTCTTCGCGGTAGGCAACGGCCTTGTAAAGGTCCATGAGCGGCAGCAACACTTACCATCAGGTGTACTGTTTGCTCGTTTGCCACCGTTTGCAATAAAAATAAAAAAGCTGTTTTATGAAGTTTAAATGAATAAATTATAATAATTACTATGATTTAATGTGTTCTCCGTGTGGTGACGGAGTAAGAATACAACTCACCACCTCGTCTCTTGCCCGTAGGTATCGTATAAGACGACTAAGGGATATAATATGCAGTTAAGATCGATGCAAGAGAAGGAAAACTTGACATAAAACTCTATACCGACGTCTTATTAGCGTGGTATAGTAGATCCATATCCCTCCCTTTGAGGAGGAGATCCGACTTCAATAATGGGGCGCATATGGGCTGATACATATGAATGAAATGCATTGTGCTTTATATTATAACTAGCAGACCCGGCCACGCGTTGCTATGGCTAATGTTTTTGTTATATTACATCTTATTAAACTATTTAAGTGGAACTGTAGGAGAACATCTGTCATGGAGGTCGTCATATTTTTTTTACAAATGGCATCTACTAAACTACTTTTACGGATTATATCGGGTTTGTATTTGATTTATGATTGCCCGACGTTTCGAACACTTTGCAGCATTCATGGTCACGGGCGGACTAAGGTGTCTCACGTCCAACAAGTAATCGTTATTACAGAGATTTATAATTATCTACTAAAATTTCAGTTTTATGCACTTCTCCTCATTATATACTTCACCCGTGCCAAATTTCATACTTGTCCATCCACGTAATTTTCGTAAAAAGGGGTACAAAGTTTTCGCTTCACGTATTTATATATAGATACCATTTTGTAAGATATTTCTCAGAATAAGTAATAAATATTCTACAATATTAATGTTTATACTTGTTAAAATATTTGAATATATCATGTTTGAGAGTCTAATATTATTCTTGTTATATCATCATCATCATCATCTCAGCCTATATACGTCCCACTGTTGGGCTCGGGCCTCCTCCATAATGGAAGGGTAATTGACCTACTATACCACGCTGGTCAAACGTGTTGGTATACGGTTTTATTTCGAGTTTTCCTTCTCTCGCATAGATGTTATATGCGTTTTATATCTCTTAGTCGTCTCGTACGATCACCCACGGGTAAGATAGGGGGTGGTGAATTGTATTCTTACTCCGTCACCACACGGTCTTGTTATATAGGTGTTTCTAATATAAGGATACGCTGAAATTGTAGCAAACAATTGTTATTATTTCATTCATTTTATTTCAGCATATAACTTCTTTGCAAGAGAAGAAGTACATGAAATAAAACCTTATATCAATATGTTTGATCAGCGCGGTCGGATAGTAGGTCAATTTCCATCCTACAATGTTGGAGCGCTTCAACAGCGTCTTAGATGGGAGAGTAGAACTAACATAGTATGTCAATTTACTAATTAAAACGGACATTAATTTAATATAATACCACCGAAAAAGAACGTGGTTATACTGAACATAATTGGACAAAAGGGATAAGTAAATAATAAATACCCACAAACGCAATAAAATTTATTATAAAACATCTTTGTATCAATTTTATCTAAAACTTTCTAAACAATACGATTTGTACATTATAAATAAAACTATTTTTAGGGATTTTATTGCATTTGTATTTGATTTTTGATTGCCCGACGTTTCGAACACTTTACACGTTCATGATTACGGACGGACTAAGATGTCTCATGTCTAACAAGTCATTGTTATTACAGATATTTATATCTACCCGCTACAAAAATTAAGTATTATATTTTGACCTACATTTTGATACAAATTTATGGCCAATTCATCATCATCATCATCGCAGCCCACATACGTCCCACTGTTGGGCTCGGGCCTCCTCCATAATGGAAGGAATTTGACCTATTATATCATGCTGGTCAGATGTGTTGGTATAGGGTTTCATTTCAAGTTTTCCTTCTCTTACACAGGTGTTATGTGCATATTATATCCCTTAGTCGGTTTTTACAACATCCACGGGCAAGATAAGGAGCGGTGAATTATATTCTTACTCTGTCACCACACGAAAAATTGCCAGTTCAAAATTTAAAATTGTTTTAGAACATTTTCTAGAGTTTTATTTCAATAACCTCCGTAAATTTTGCATTGATATTTTCTGAACAGTTTTATTTACAAAGTCGTATGTTCAAATCCCACATGGCTGCCGGACAAGTTGAAGGAGCGCCCATATGTTTTCGCAACGTGTTGTCTCCTTATCCGGACTTCAGTAAAGGTTCGCTTCGACAAACTTTGACTTGTCTTTTGTTTGTGTTTGTGATCTATTTATACATAGATTTATTGTTAAATAAAGAATTTCTTTCTTCGTTTATCGACGGAGTAAGAATACAATTCACTATTTCCTCATTTTACCCGTGTGTATCGTAAAAGACGGCTAAGGTATGAAATATTCATATTAAATCTATGCAGGTGATGAAAACTTCGAAACATAATTATATACCAACCTATCTGACCAGCCACAAAAGGTCGATTATCCGTCTATTGTGGAGGAGACTCGAGCCCAGCAGTTTAATATATGATCTGAAACAATTTCCTATCAGTATGGTGATAAATTATTAATTCAAATGCATAACCCCCTTCTTTTTTGCCGGTTAAGTCTTCAGAGACGACTTAGGCACGTTACCGGATAATTTCATTACCGCTGAGGAGTTTGTATAAGGCACGATGATTTAATTTTTGTATTTGTGTCAAATACATTCGTGACGGCAGGGAGAAATGGATTGAAAATACAAAGAAGAAATAATAGAAGTTGTTATTTTAGACCTAGTAGCCTTACTCCTTTATTTCTTCTTATATATATATATATATATATATATATATATATATATATATATATATATACCTAGCTGACCCAACAGACGTTGTTTTGTTCAAATTTAAAAAAAATAGTGAAACGAATTCTTCGTGAAATCGATCGCAGCGCCACCTACCGGTTCCAATTATTAACAAAAATCATCCGTGTGGTGACGGAGTAAGAATACTATTCACCGCTCCCTATCTTGCCCGTGGATATCATAAAAGACGACTAAGGGATATAACATGCACATAAGATCTGTGCAAAAGAAGGAAAACTCGAAATGAAACCTTATACCAACATGTCTGACCAGCATGGTATAGTAAGTCAAATGCCCTCCCATTATGGAGGAGGCTCAAACTCAACAGTGAGACGTATGTGGGCTGCGATGATGATGATGATTCTCATATTCATCGGATCAGCTACAAAAATAACCATCGAAATCAGTCCAGCCGTTTAGAAGGATTTCAATTACAAACAAACGAACATAAGATTGATATAAAAGTTGTAGTTAGTCTTTGCTTAGGTTAGTACTTTGTGAGCCGGATGATAATAATCATCGATTAAGAACAGCATCACAATATACTATTTACCATTAAATCGTATCTTGTGTTTTTCTCCCTATCTATGTGGTGAATACCTTATACGAATAAAATTTCTCACCATCTCTTACCTCTACTGGGACTTGAGAAAATTGGCCAATCATCAGAATCGGTAACATCAAAGAGCAAACAACTCTTAGGAAAAACTCTTAGGAAACAACAAACCACTACTAAGCTCTAGACTCTTTATTTGGCCTATTCCTTCAATATGGATGGGATTGGGAAATCTTTACGCTCATCAATAGTCCGCTTAAGCATGTAACAATCATCTGACGCTAACATTCAAAATCCAATAAAGAAAGGCAAACCGCCTGCTCAACGTGCGTGGTGATTATGATATTAATCAGTCCCGTTAGTACTTTCTAGGTCTACTATGGTTCAGCCTAATTTCTTTTATTGCTGAAGGTGGCAAATGAGCAAGCAGCACACCTGATGGTAAATTGTGTGGGTTGAAATATGGACCCTTGTCATACTAGAGGTACAGTTAGGTCATTGCATACCATGAAAAAAATACTCTTCTTAAACCTCGTTTAAAGAACATGTCATAGCGCCCGGGAAACACAGCAGCAGGTAGTTAATTTCAGAGCTAGTACGTATGTAGGAGAAATGTACGGTACACGTACAGAACATTATACCGTTACATTATAACGTTTCCAGGTGAATGGGATGAACCTTGCTACGGTGTCGAGTTGTACGTTGGTAAAATGGTGACGGTGGTATCAAATTAAATAGTTCCTCAGAGCACTCCCCATGAAAGAGCCGGTAGAGTATCCAAGGTTTCTCCGCCGCTCTAGTGACTCCAATCTGTCCGTAAGATTGATTCTACACATTTATCTAAAAGGGAGCAGTAGTACTCTTCTGGCAATTTAAAACAATTAGCTGCGATCATCACCCTTCTTGCTAAGGGTGATTATGGTATTATTCCTACTTAAACAGTCCAATGTCCT
Source organism: Lymantria dispar (assembly GCA_032191425.1). Lineage (NCBI taxonomy): Eukaryota > Metazoa > Arthropoda > Insecta > Lepidoptera > Erebidae > Lymantria > Lymantria dispar. Next base: position 3,535,971 of record CM063449.1, read on the forward strand.
ATGGCGGGCGTCGATAAGCCGATGGTTATATAAAATAGATGGTTCAATAAAATACGAAAACTCCTTTTGAGCTTCAAAATTTGACATGAAACGTTTAATATCACGGAACAATTCATCATAGCGACATGACACGGCAAAACGACAACACTATTTTATTTCAAGGGACACTTTAAATTGGTTTCGCGAGAGTTGAGGCGGCATGGCGATGCCGAGCCGCGCGTACCCGAGGAATTGTTCGAAAACTTTTATTGTTTAATTGAAATCGCAGTCTTTGTGAACGTTGGCGACTTAAAAATTCTATACAATGTTTGTTTTCTAGTTAAAAGTTGAGATTAATAGTATTTTTAGAAAATAAGCTAATAAGATATAGAGATTAATAGTATTTTTAGAAAATAAGCGGTAATATCACTGTCTTTTTTTGTTTTTTTTTGGGTGTGGGTTTCGGTCGGCGCGCTCCTCGCACCACTCCGTCCGAAGCACGCACTCCCGCAACCCACCCGCGATGCACGTCGCCTTTGTCATTGGGCCGACCACCGGAGCAGGGTGACTTGACATCAGTGGTCGGCCCGACGGAATACCCCCTATTTGGGGTACCCTCCCATTGACCGACGTCCCCCCCTCGGGGAGGACGTCGGTCTTTCCTTACGCGATTGGCCTCTCAGCGGGTGACAGACTAATTCCCCGGTCACATCACTCGCGACCTCGGCTAGGGCGGCATGAGGCTCAGGTATTCGCGCCTACGCCGCCCCAGTAAGTCAAAAATACGTATACTGTGTGACCGATATTTTTGAGTAGCCATATATATTTTTTAAAGTAATCATCATCTCAGCTCGTGTACGTCCCATTGCTGGTATTGAGCCTCTTCCACAATTTGAAGGGAATTGATCTACTATACCACACTGGTCAGACATTTTGGTATAGGTTTTTCTTGCAAGTTTCCCATCTCTTAACGGCTTTTGTTAAAAAATTTTGCAATCGCAAATTGTCAGTACATAATTCTATCGCGAACATCCGCTATTAAATCTGAATTGACTGCATAGATGGGATAGTGGTCAAGATACATTCTGGTTAGGATACTGGCATGGTAGGACGGTATCCGCGGCATCGGTCGGTCCGATTCTCACGAGGGACAATACTTTGTGTGACGTACAAACTTTGAGCGGTCCACAAATCGTTGTTCTGAGTCTAGATGTAATTTGTGTTCGTTTCATTATATACTAGCAACGCACCCTCGCTTCGCTTCGGTTTTAGTTGTTTTACCGGCGTAGTTCCCGTTCCCGTGGGAATACCGAGATAAAATATAGCCTAGTTTACGCCCTGATATTATAGCTTTCCATTGGTGAAAGAATTTTTGAAATAGGTCCAGCCGTTTTGAAGATTACCCGGAACAAACAGACAGATAGACAGACAGACAAACATTTTTTAATTTCTATTTCAGGCATAGGTGTCGTGCAAATAACCGTGTGAGCATGAAAAAAGCCTATTATTTTGACATTACAAACAGACACTCCAATTTTATTTATTGGTATAGACTAGCAACCCGCCCTCGCTTCGCTTCGGTTACAGTCGCTTTACCGTAGGTCCCGTTCCCGTGGGAAAACCGGCATAAAATATAGCCTATGTCACTCCCTGATATTATAGCTTTCCATTGGTGAAAGAATTTTTGAAATCAGTTCAGTGGTTTAAGCGTAACAAAGAAACAAACTTACCTTCGCATTTATAATATTAGTAACGATTTGAAAAGTCCCCCGCAATACAAGGATTATTTACTTAATTGAAGATGTTGTCTTTCAAGGAAAAAATCAAGATGTTGGCTTGAGTTATTAAAATCAACGATGTCTTACGTGAAAATTACAGGGGGGAAAGGGGGGGGACCAAGATTAGTTTCATCCATAATATAATCCGGATGTTCACAGTGTAAGTGAGGGCATCAAAATTGTGAAATACGTGGTATGTTCCAAATCCTTAGCAAAAAAGTAGCAGTCCTTTAAGGTAATGGATTTAGTTCCTATATATTCTTACATCATTTTTTTAAACCACCTCAACTCTGTATTTTCTGCAGGGAATATAAAAAGCAGATAATATCACTGCAACAGATGGTAAACTCAACATGAAATCTTCCTTCCATTTTGAAGCAGGCTCAAGCCGAGCACGTCTCAATCCAGTATTGTTCTTCTTTTCACTTTAATATATATGCATATATATTGATTAGTCGTATTTTACGACACACCCAAGGCTACCCTCATTTGTATACTGTAAAAGCTCCCATAAGGTCACTTACATATTGTCAATTTTCCTTTAAAAGTAATCTAATAAGTCGGACCATACCACTGGATTGATATGCGACCATAAATTGAGAAGATCGTGTGAGAAATTCAGCGAGCTCGTTACTTCTAAAATTACTCTTCCCCTCTCGCCTCCACCTCTTCTCCGTCCTTCGAAATAATATATTTTTTTTCCAAAATATAATACAACAACAAAAAAAAGAATAATATGGCTGGATCAGATCCTGTAAGTTGCACCCGATCACTAGTTATCTACTAGGGCAGCCATCACTCGCCTCAACCATAGGAGGAAAAGGAGCTACCCCACTCTACGTAGCTACCGCAACCTAACCTTTTCAGATATATTTATATATAAAAAATCATTGTAGTTTGATTGTTATAATTGATACTCTGTTCCATTTTTTTTTTGCGGTGGACTATGATTAGCCCACCTGCCGTCCACCTTCGTTCAGTGCGTGCGTCCTCATAAACCACCGTAGCTCCACTGTTTCGTCGTTGGTCCTACCACCGGTACCGCGTTCCTTGTCCTTCGTGGCCGGCCCGACGTAACACCCTGTGTGTAACCTCTACTACCGACATCCAGGATGTTGGTCGCAATCGCGTGGTCAGCCTCACTGCGGGTGACGGACTAATCCCCGGTCCGGTCACCCGCGGCCTCGGCTAGGGCGGCATCAGGTGCAGGTACTCACGCCCGCGCCGTCCGTGTCGCCGACGGTGGACCGTGTCGTCGTGGAGGCGTCCCTCCCGCGCACGGTCCGCCGCCCCCTTCCGCGAGATTACTGCCTCGTAGAAGGCGATGACTGCGTCCCAGTTTCTGACGCTGCCAAGCATATCCCTAGCGATAGTCGGCAGCGTCATTTCGCACTCAGCCCTATGAGGTAACATCGTAATATTTATTTAGCGAACAAATATGAACAAAATCTGTTATATATTATATTAAAATATTTAATTATAATATTTAATAAAGACAAAAATGAACATAGATGTCACCCCTCATCCCAAGATTATGTAATTAATTTAGGAAGATTACCATTAATTAAGTAAGAAACGTCGGGAAGAAATTGTAGGCAGCTGTATAATTGGGTACAGAGTAAATAAATTCACTTTAATATAGCTTTTATACTTATTATAAAGGATTCGTGGTTTTGTACACGCATATGTACGCTTAAAGTCCTTCAAGTTATGTCTTACGTAAAATACAAATTTATATTCAACTAACTTTTATGTGATATAAGCTTTAAGCTTTTATGTGCCGATTTCTGATGTTTACACGAGAATTGCGCATTGTAAATAAAAGAACTTTACGGATTTTATCGCCCTTATATTTGATTTTTGATTGTCCGACATTTCGAACGGGCGGACCGTCCGCCCTTGACCACGGACGCTGTAAAGTTTTAATTACAATATTCTATGTGTCTTCAATCTTTTTAAATAAAATCGAATTGAGTTTTCAAACATGCATCAAAAGCACTAAGGATATATAATTTGGGTGGGTTATGGTCAGCACACCGCCGTCCATTCCCTCCGGGGTGACGTACGAGCGGCGCGCGGCCCCATAATCCAATGTAATCTCTCCCCTTTGCTACTGGGCCGGCCACCAGTACCGAGTTCCTTGTTCTCTGTGGTCAGCACGGGATAACGTGTCGGATGCCGCCCTTCCCGACACCTCTCTCGGGGCGTCGCTCTCATGCGATACCCTTTCCCCTGGGTATGGGTATTACTGAGTTGATTTTTTGCGACTCCCATGAGAAAGGAAGGGATAGTGAATTATATTCTTATTCTATTAGAATCCAGTCATACGTAATATTTTCTGTGTGGTGACGGAGTAAGAATAGGTACAATTCTCCTCCCCCTTTCTTGTCCGTGGGAGTCATAAAAGACGACTAAGGCATTAAATATGTATATAATATTTATATAAAAGATGGAAACCTTGAAATGAAACTCTATACCAACTCGTCTGACCAGCCTGGTATGTCAATTACTCACCTATTGTGAAGGAGGCTCGAGCCCAGCCGTGGGACGTATATGAACTATGATAATGATGATAATATAGAAACGAAGAATATAATAATAGTTATCCTCTGTTCAACATATAGTAACAGTTTGAAGTAATACTTCAGAGATCACAGACATATATAAATTGGTTAGGGGTAGCCACTCAGGTGTATTACGTGCCTGAGTCAATCGCATCGGTTCATTATACGAGATCGAAGGATAACACTTGTATGTTTGAAGTATACATATTATATTATTAACCTATGTTATTATTAAGCTGAAATTGTTTGCGGGTGACGTGACCCGTCTATTAGTCGTGAATTAGTCCGTCATCCACCGAGAGGCCGACCGCGTGAGGAAAGACCGACATCGGCCCAACGACGAAGGCGACGTGCATCGTGGGTGGGTTGCGGGAGTTGCGTGCTTATGCACCTCTGTCGCCCCGGACGGAGTGGTGCGAGAGCGACCGCAACCCACCCCCCAAAAAAAAAAGGTGACATTGTTTGTTTGAATACGCTATTCTCATGAAAGACCAATAGGATTTGTTTTTTTTTAATTGCAATCGGTAGCAGACGAGTAAACAGTATACCTGATGGTAAGTGATACCTATGAACCTTTGCTAGGTCGCTGCTTACCTTGAAAAAAAAAAGAAAAAGGGCGTGTGAATACGTGATATTAAAAGCATCATCAAAACAAAACACGCAAACACCCTCAGAAATTTAGGATTCCGGCTTTCTTGCGAACGAACCGCAGTAACTACTTAGGCGTCGATTTTCTGCGATAATGTGATACTACCCCGGATGGACCGGCCCGCTGCTGTAGACAAACAACTATCAACCATATGGTCCTACCATGAACTGTGGTCCAACCATAAACTACTTGGGAAAAGTGTTAACTTATTTAGAGATAAAAAATATGGCCTCTAAAATATAAAGTTTTCCGTGTCATTACGGCGTATGAATCCCATTCATCATTTCTTTTTTTTTTTGCCCGTTAATATCGAGAAGAGGACCAAGGGATTATAATATTCACACTACACCTAGACAAGTAATATCTACCCTCATGCATAAATGTTATATGCATCTCTTAGTCGTTTGAATAATTCGTACGTCATTAAGGTACCTATTTAAAATCAGCGTTGCAGTGTAGCATATTGCGCTGTAGCATTATTGCTGAATTGGAACCTCATTGGCACTTATCATATTTTGTTTTTCTTCTTTGTGTCGTATTTACAGTTAAGTTTAGCTATTATTTTAATTTTCTTATAAAACCTTTATATTTCATTCGACTTACTGTATTATCTAAATTTAAGCTGCGTCAATAAAACAGTTTTATCTTTATCTATCTTTTACATTTATGGGTAATATAGAGGTTGATGAATTGTGTCTTTACTGCATCACGATACGGAAAGTAACATATATACATAGATTCACGCCTCTTGCCCATAGGGATGGGTAGAGATAACTTCCCTCCACTTATTACGATCTTGACATACTCCTTTTTCCCACGGAAATTAATAAATTAGAAAATCAGACAGAGTATTATAAATAAAACTACTTTATGGATTTTATTACGTTTGTATTTGATTTATGATTGCCTGACGTTTCGAACACTTTACAGCATTTATGGTCACGTGACTATAAATACTGTAAAGTGAGAAAAGCGATAAAATCCGTAAAGTAGTTTTATTTATAACTAGCAATCCACCCTCGCTTCGCTTCGGTTTCAGTCACCTTACCCGCGTACATCCCAATCCCGTGGGAATATCGGGATAAAATATAGCCTATGTTACTCCCTGATATTATAGCTTTCCATTGTAGAAAGAATTTTTGAAATCGGTTCAGTTGTTTCGGAGCCTATTCAATAAAAACAAACAAACAAATCTTTCCTCTTTATAATATTAGTGAAGATGTGTAATAGGTACTCGCGTAAACATTAGACAAAATATTTTAACAATGGCCGTCCAGCATTCTGTCTAATCTTCTTTATTATTGAGATAACAAAAATTTTAATTAATGTATTATGAATATAATTAATATTAATAAATGCTTCTGTTTCCCGAGCGCTATGACATGTCCTTCTTTAAACGAGGTTTAAGAAGAGTATTTTCTTTATGGTAGGCAACGGCCTGGCTGTGCCCTTGGTATTGCAAAGGTCCATGTGCGGCAGTATCACTTACCATTGGGTGTGCTGCTTGCTCGTTTGCCACCGTTAACCAAAAATAAGTTATATATGCAAGCGAAGCTGCTGCTACAGATAGTTATGATTATACTCGTATTAATAACAACTTAGCTTTTGTAATGCCCAATTGGATTGGATTTTCAAGATATAATTAAGCTCTAACGGCGAGGTTAACCGCGCAGGGGGGATGTCGGTCGAGGAGAGGGTGCTCCTCAGAGATATTCCGTCGGGCCGACTACCGAAGACAAAACACCCTGCACCGATGGTCGGCCCAAAGACGAAGGCGACGTGCCACGCGAGGATTACGGGGCCGCACGGCGCCCTTCTGTCGCCCCGGACGGAGCCGAGCGGCGGGTGAGCTAACCGTAGCTAACACAAAAAAGTGGTACTCCGAAAATGTAAAAATATTGCGATATCTCCATATTATATTAGTCGTCTTTTACGACATCCACGTGCAAGATAGGGAGTTTTGAATTCTATTCTTTCTCCGTCATCGCACGGAAAAAGAAAATTAAATATAAACAGTGCATTTAAAATGCATAATTACGACAAAATATTCAGTTTAGAGATACGCTTTCAAAGTGCCCGTTACCGGGGGATAATGAATATTTGATACTACCATCGTATTGGCGCTTGTTGAGTACCACACAACGATGTTAGAAAGCCAATAACACTTTTGTAATATGGATTTGTTATTATTTTTTCATGTTATGACGAAATAGGAATACAATTCACCACCTCATTTTAAATAAAACTACTTTACGGATTTTATCGCGTTTGTATTTGATTTTTTGATTGCCTGACGTTTCGAACACTTTGCAGCTTTCATGGTCACGGGCGGACTAAGATGTCTCACGTCCAACAAGTCATCGTTACTGCAGAAAAATTTATAATTATCTACCCGATACAGAAATTAGTTATTAAATATTGAAATGATGAAACTATTTTTAATTTCATCTATACATTCATTAGCCCATCAATGCCTACCATTAGAGCTCATAAAGTGCAGGACAAACTAATAGCATGGTCGTCATGTTTTCCGTGTGGTTACGGAATAAGAATACAATTTACCATTTCCTTTTTTGCCCGTGGAAGTCGTAAAAGACGATTAAGAGATATATATACGTATATAATATCTATGCAAGAGAAGGAAAACTCGAAATAAATCCATATACCTGCCTGACCAGCGTGGCATAGTAAGGTCAATTTCGGCCTCGAGCCCCACAGTGGGACGTATATGAGCTGAAATGACGATGGGCGCCACGATTGGCAACCATATCGGTTTATGAGTTTCAACAAGCCTAAAATGCCAATATATCTATTCATCCATCAGTTTATTAATACAACTTGTTGGATAAAGATATCTCCTTACGAGAGAAGATAACACCACAATCACACTTGGCAAGCGGTTAACAATCGCAGTTTTTGTTATAAGTGTCTCACGTTATTGATGCCTATTCTCTCAGTATTCTCTTAGTTGATTTTACAATTCCCAAAGGAAAGCGTGGGGTGGTTATCTTAATTTGGTTAGTGCATCATTTATTCATAATTACAGCTCAAATACCTACCCACTGCCTGTCTGAAATCCCCAATGACAGTGGGAGCAAAATTGCCTACTATGCCAACTTGGTCAGACGATCTAATTCTCTAGATCTCGCTTTAATATGCAAATAACATACATGTAAAATATGATACTCAAAATAAAACTTTACCAATCCGTTTGACCAGCGTGGTATAGTAGGTCAATTTCCCTTCCATTGTGGAGGAGGTTCGAACTTAGCAGTGAGACATGTACGAGCTGAGGTGAATTGTGTTGTCTCTTACGACGCCTACAGGCAATAAAGAGGGCGGGGAATTGTATTCTTACTCCATCATCACACATAAAAGGTCAATAGTAAAGGGTAGAGTAACTAGGGATGCTAATATTGAAACCAAGAACATCGATGTATCGATACATCAATGTTTCAAAACAAACATCGATGCGCAAAAAACATCGCCCTAAAAACATCGATGTCTTTTCAAGATCTATAAAGTATCAATACTTCAAAGTATCGAGTACCTTTCATAGATCCTATCAGATACTTTCCTTGCGGAATTGCGATTGCTTTTTTTAGTCAAATTCCAAGAATAGTAACTTATAACAAACTTTATGCTAGCGTGTTTTTTTTCACGTTCACCAATATTTGTTAGTGGCTATTTGTAATTTTTCATTCGTGATGAGCTTTTTAAGTTTTTTAGAAACAGAGTAACTAAACTGTCAAGCAGACTCAGCTTAAAGGACCATACATTTTAAACAGATGACAGGCAAAACATCGATGTTAAAATACCGTATAAAATAACATCGATACATCGATATTTTACAAAAGTGAACATCGACGGTAAGCATCGCTGGCAAGCATCGATGTTTTTTTATTGAAACATCGATGTTTAAGAAACATTGATATTTTAGAAACATCGATGTATCGTTTGCATCCCTAAGTGTAACGCGTATGAAATATGATGACATTTCTACAATAACGCATCCAAAAATTTATACATCGATGTTATATCGCGACCCGCGCCTCATCTAGACTGCTGGTTTACGTAAGTAATTATTTTGGAAATCCGCCAAATAATATCGAAACCTATGGCTGAGAGGTGCTTCCAGATTTGGCACTATATTTGCTCTCCTATCGTTATATCACAATTTGAATCTTCGTTTGCATTGAGAAATCAATTTAATACAATAGTGGTTTTCATAATATTATCTGTATAGAAATCCAAAGATCCGTGCAATTTAAAACTAGATTTGTGAACGAAGCGGTAAAATGAAGCGGAGAAAGAAGGTAGTGGTGACGAGTATATAATTTAAAAAATATTTAAATACAATCTTCGTAAAATATTACTGTAATATTACTATCATTTAAGAATATTAACATACAATTTTTTTTAACGCAAACTGTGACAAACCAGTAAACAGTAGGTACAATCTGAGATAATGACGAACATAAATTGTTGTCTTTTTATTATTCCTAATAATCTATTGTCGGAATTGGGCTTTATAGTGCTACTGCTCGTTGCCTTTCAATCGATTTCTATTGGAATATAAGATGTGTAATGCCCGTCATCACACAAGGAAATCATCATTATCTTGACTCATATACGTCCCACTGCTTGACTGAAGCCTCCTCCACAATAAAGGGAGATTTATCTACTACACCACACTGTGTAGATTTGTTGGAATAGGGTTTTATTTCGAGTTTTCTCTCTCTTGCTTGATATTGTAGGGATATATCCCTTTTTTTTATGGGTGGGCTATGGTAAACGTACGCGCGGTCCGTTCCGTCCGGGGCGATGAAAAGACGGCGCGCGGGCCCATAATCCACCCGTACCCACGTCGCTTCGTTGTTGGGCCGACCACCGGAGCAGGGTGACTTGTCGTCAGTGGTTGGCCCGACGGAATACCTTTTCGGGTACCCTCACATCTCGACGTCCCTGTCCCAGGACGTCGGTCGCCGTTGGGCGGTCAGCCTGCGGGTGGTAAATTCCCCGGTCCAGTCACCCGCGGCCTCGGCTAGGGAGGCATCAGGCGCAGGTACTCGCGCCTGCGCCACCCGAGTCGCTGGCGGCGGAACGTGTCGCCGAAGAGGAGCTCCTCTCGCACACGATCCGCCGCCTCTTGCCGTGAGATTACGGCCCCACAGAAGGCGGCGACCGCGTTGCAGTTCCTGACGCTGTCGAGCATCTCCCTGGCGATGGTCAGCAGCGTCAGGTCGGCACCGATAATCGCGACGAGTTCACGGCGCTCCCCCGCCCACACGGCACACACCTCGACCGTGTGCTTCGCTGTGTCCTCGTCGCAATCGCAGTGGTGGCAGGACGGTGTGCTCTCTCTCCTGACAATCTTGTGCAGGTACTTGGCGAAGCAACCGTGCCCCGTCAGCACCTGCACCAGTCGTAAGGAAAGCACCCCGTGCATCCGCTCCAATCACTCAATCAGCACCGGCCGGAAGGCCTCGACGGTCCTGACACCGTACCGAGGCCTCTCCAGCCGGAATAGGGATATATCCCTGAGTCATCTTTTACAATGGCTACGTGCAACATAAAGAGTAGTGAAATGTGTTCTTACTTAGACATCACGCCGACGAATTGTATTCTTACTCCGTCATTACACGGACAGTTCAAAAAAATGTCTTTTTATATGTTGATATATTATTGGAAACATTGGCAATATTTTCTTACTTATAACACTACATTTTTTAGATACAATTCTTTATATCATACAAGTAACATTTGTTATAACAACAGAGTTTTTGTCCTGCAAATTGACCGTCAAAAATAAACACCCGTATAAAAAGCTATCCATTCCGACTCCACGTTCTCAACAAACTTGTCCCAAAACTAGTTTTATTTATAGCTGTACCAAATACAAAGTTCTTATACATTTTTCTTACGCCCATAAAATCTACGCAACATAAAACCAAGGGTCGAACTTTTGTAGTAAGAGTAACTAAAGCTTGGCCGAGCTGTGATGACGTCACAAATCTAGAGGCACAGCCGTAAATTGCTGCTTCGTTGGCTATGAATTGTTTTCAAGGCGAGTTTTTGGGAGTACACAAACTAAATGTAGTCTGGGGCTTACTTAATGGGCAAACATGTGTTGTGGTTTATGTCCTAGTTTATTTAGGTTTAGAGGTCCGCTTAAAATCTTATTAAATCTCATTAATATTTGCTAAGTGATTACTACCGAACTAATAGGCACTTGTTGATCTTGGTTAAGCTAAGCTGGTTTAGGGACTACAAGTGTAGTAATATCACTACATATTATAAAACAAAGTCGCTTTCTCAGTCCCCATGTCCCTATGTATGCTTAAATCTTTAAAACTACGCAACGGATTTTGATACGGTTTTTTTTAATAGATAGAGTGATTGAAGAGAAAGGTTTATATGTATAATAACATCCATTAAATAGTGGAAAAATACTGTTATTTTAGAGGTTTCTAATGTGATGTTGTAAATAATTAATTTTTTTCCGCTTACATTGCAAACGCAGGCTGAGCCCTATGAGATTTATCAAAATAATGTACTAAGTATTGTACACATTGAAAAGGTCTACAAAAACTCCGCGATGGTATATGTCTATCTCTTGTGGATATCCCACAATAACATTTTTTTGTTATTTACTTTTTACGACAAATAATGGCTAATTTTCGAAGCGAGTTTAACCAATACAGCATTAATTCTTATCCAATTAAATACCTTAAATACATTGTTGATTTAATATAGATCTATATGGCCCTTTACAGCATATGATTTAAATGAATATTTTCAAAGATATTACAGGTTTAAAAATTGCGGGACGCAGCGTTTGCGAGAAAAATAACAATCTATACCAATAAATAAAATTAGAATGTCTGTTTGTAATGTCAAAATAATAGGCTATAGGAAAGCTATAATATCAGGGAGTAACCTAGGCTATATTTTATCCCAGTATTCCCACTGGAACGGGAACTACGCGGGTAAAACGACTACAACCGAAGCGAAGCGAGGGCGGGTTGCTTGTCTATACCAATAAATAAAATTGGAGTGTCTGTTTGTAATAGGCTTTTCAAAATAATAGGCTTTTTTCATGCTCACAGGGTTATTTGCACGACAACTATGCCTAAAATACAGATTTAAAAATTTTTGTCTGTCTGTCTGTTTGTCCCGGGTAATCTTCAAAACGACTGGACCGATTTCAAAAATTCTTTCACCAATGGAAAGCTGTAATATCAGGGAGTAAACTAGGCTATATTTTATCCCGCTATTCTCACGGGAACGGGAATTACGCGGGTAAAACCACTAAAACCGAAGCGAAGCGAGGGCGGGTTGCTAGTGCTATATAAAACACTACATTCTGATCTATCCTTGATCTGAGTTTAACGAGTGCAAATAGTCGTTTTGAACCTTCTTTATTAAAAAAAAAAACAACGTTTTTTTTGTGTATTAGCTGCCGATGGCTTGGCCTGCAAGACGCGGACTATGGCTGAGCGCTGAGGGCTCTCATTCTGATACAATTTTTTTTTTGTGTAACTATTGTTGTTAGCCGCAGAGGGTTATGACAACTTTACCCAAACTGTTGGGTGAGCGCTGAGGGCTCTCAACCCGTACAAAATATATTAATTCATGCTGTATATCATATACCATAGTCGTCTTATACGACACCCTCGCAAGAGAAGGGGTGATGAACTGTATTCCCACCCCATCCCCACACGGAAATGTATCTAAGTAATAAATAAATGATCTTGAATCGAAAAATGATTCTGAATTTGAACTGGTACGTATTTTTAGGTATACTTATAGAAGTACTAGAATTTGGTGTCAAGAGTAGGGCAAACAATGAACGTCGTTAATAACTTGGCCCCACTGGGCAATCTTGTTAAATTATACGTAGTCGATAATGGTTATAACTATTTACCTTTACCATATAAATCAGAACTCTAATCTTTAATAACAAAACCCCGCATCTATTGATTCTCAAATGAAAATGAGGGGAGCGGTAGCTCAAGTAGCGATGGTTGTTAATATCAGTAAAGTCGTAATTAGCACCTGCGTTTCGCTAAGTTTGCAACTCGCAACTTCACCGGTGTTTCGAACTCCGCTACTGAGCACTCGGTGTTCAATACTGTGACTATAATCTCTAAGTACAAATAGCACTGTGTCTAGTTTTCCTTTGTAATTGAAAACAAAAACTCTAGTGTGAATTGACTGTTTTGCATTGCTGCTAATTGAATGAGTAATTATTTAATCTATTGATAACTATTTTTGATTTAATGACTTCTGGTGTTTACGCGAGTATTACACATCCTTAATCCTTACTAATATTATAAATGCGAAAGTAACTCTGTCTGTCTGTCTGTCTGCTACGCTTTCACGTCTAAACCACTGAACCGATTTTGATGAAATTTGGTACAGAGATGGACTAAAGCTTGAGAAAGGACATAGGCTACTTTTTATCGCGAAAAAATGGGTATAAGGGGTTGAAATAGGGGATGACATTTTGTATGGAAATTCGTCATTTTCGACGATAGAACCATGAATCTTTGTATTGAGGCAGTTTATAATAAATAAATTAATATTCGTTCTAGCGTTTTGGAAATTTCATTTATATGGGGATGAAATTCAACCCCTAAAAGACAAAAAAGCATATATCTGAAACCACTGGGCCTAGAACCGTAATTGTTTTACACCGTAGTATTTCTTGGGGTTCACGAGCTATAGTAAAGAAATCGCGAAAAAATAGTTATAAAGGGTTGAAATAGGGGCTGCCATTTTGTATGGAAATTCGACATTTTCGATGATAAAACCATGAATCTTTGTATTAAGGTATTTGATAATAAATAAATAAGTATTCGTTCTAGCATTTTGAAAATTTTACTTACATGGGAATGAAATTTAACCCCTAAAAAACAAAAAGTATACAGCGGCAACCACTGGGCCTAGAAACGTATATTTTTTTACTCCGGCGTATTTTTGGGGTACACGAGCACTAGCAAAGTATTTTTGACAAATCACCCCCTTAAGGGAATGAAAAGCGTATAGCCGAAACTATTGGGGCTAGGAACGTGAAACTGTGTATTTCTGTATATTGTTCGATTCTCTTTCTTTTGTTGTAAATGAGCTCTAAGAAATTAGTTTTTGAAATTCATTCTCTAAGAGGGTGAAAAATGTATAGCCGAAATCATTAGGCCTAGAAATATGAAATTTTGTACAAAGTTGTCTCTCTTGGAGAAAGTGCTCACTAAAAAAGAGTTTTTTGCAATTTTACCCCTAAGAAGGTGAAAAGCATATAACCGATATCACTGAGCCTAGGAACGATCATTTTAGTACACGGTCGGCTTTCTTGGGTTACCCCATTATTTTTTCTTAATGCTCGCTTATCAAGATAGCTTTGGATCGACGCAATATGTAGGCACTGCTCTGCCATCATAGATATTGCAAAGGTTCTTCTAGCAACATTTTATGACCAGCTGCCTGCCAAATGACATTGCTGGCTAGATGGCATCACCAATTGGTCCAGGTCGATGTAAATCTTTGTCTTAGTAGTATTTTGCGACACTCACAAACAATGAAAGCGTTATAATATTCCTAGCCGCTACCAGACAGTAACTTAAAATCAAGATATTAATCCAATTTTCTATGTCTAGAAATAAACAAATTTGAAGCGTCTATTTGTCTGTCAAAATAATAGGATTTATTTATGGTAACACAATTATTTGCACGATACCTATGTCTAAAAAACCGGCCAAGTGCGAGTCGGGGTCGCGCACGAAGGGTTCCGTACCATTATCTATAAAAAGGGGGAAAATTGCGTTTGTTGTATAGGAGCCACCTTAAATATTTATTTTATTTTGTTTTTTATATTTATTGATATAACGGCAACAGAAATGCATAATTTGTAAAAAATTCAACTGTCTAGCTATCGCGGTCCTTGAGATATGGCTTGGTGACAGACAGACAGACGGACAATTTTTTTTTGACTTATATTCGTTACGGGGTAACCTTCAAAACGGCTGGACCCATACTGATAATACTTTACTAACAGGTCTACCAAGCCTTACATAAGGAATAACTTAGGCTATATTTTATCCAAGGCTATATTTTATCCCGGTGTGGCTGGAACAACTGTGAGAATTTAGTCGATTTTAAAATTATTTCACTAACGCAAAGCTATTTTTAAGCGAGTAACATATTTAGGCTATTTTTTCATCCCGATATTCCTACGGGACCGGACAAAATGCCGGTGAAATTGCGGGAACTAAATGGATATGAAAATTAATTTACGAATGAAAATCTAAATTATCAGTGAGTAACAAATAAAGGCTATTTTCATCCTTTTTTTTTTTTTTTTTTTTGGGTGGGTCGCGGTCGGCGCGCCTCCGCACCACTCCGTCCGGGGCGACAGAGGGGCTTAAGCACGCAACTCCCGCAACCCACCCGAAAACCACCTCGCCTTCGTCATTGGGCCGACCACCGGAGCAGGTTTACTTGTCGTCAGTGGTCGGCCCGACGGAATACCCCCTACGCGGGGTACCCTCCCATCGACCGACGTCCCCCCCTCGAGGAGGACGTCGGTCTTTCCTCACACGGTCGGCCTCTCGGCGGGTGACGGACTAATCCCCGGTCACGTCACCCGCGGCCTCGGCTAGGGCGGCATGAGACGCAGATAGTTGCGCCTGCGCCGCCCCAGTCGCCGGCGGCGGATCTCCTCATCGAGGCTGCGCTCCACGCGCAGACGATCCGCCGCCTCCTCGCAGCCTTCTGCGAGATCACTGTCTCGCAGAAGGCTGCGAGGCTATTTTCATCCTGGTGTTTGCCCGGGAACGAGAACTCCGCGAGTGAAACCGGTGGATGTTGACTAATTTTTAAATTCTTTCACCAATAGGAAGCTACGTTATCAGCGAGTAAGATAAGCAATTTTTATGTCGGATATTTATATGGGATTTGATAATTATTATTTTTATTTTCACCCATATAAACTTATAATATCAGCGAGTAACATAGGCAATTTTTGTCTCGGCGTTTGCATGGAAATGGGGTCTACGTGGGTGAAACTGCGGGAGTTTGATCGATATTATTTTTTTCCCCAATGGAAACCTATCATGGATAATGTATTATCAGCGACTAAGGATGGCCATATTTCTCATCGTCTTTCCACTTGAATTTAAACTACAAGGGTGGAAGTAATATTCAAATATAAAAATTTGTGAAGATATTTGGACGTTTGTTACTCAATCATGCGTAAACTGTTGACCGGATTTGGACGAAAATTGACACAGAGTATTTCTTAAATTAAGAATTATGAAAACCAACTTTTACGCGGGCGAAGCCGCGGGAAAAAGCTAGTAATATTATAAATGCGAAAGTAAGTTTGTTTGTTTGTTTATTTGTTTGTTACGCTTTCACGCATAAACCACAGAACCGATTTCAAAAATTCTTTCATCAATGGAAAGCTATGATATCAGGGAGTCACATAGGCTATATTTTATCCCGGTATTCCCACGGGAACGGGAACTGCGCGGGTAAGATGACTGGAACCGAAGCGAAGCGAGGGCGGGTTGCTATTTTTAAATAAAACAACTTTACGGATTTGGTCACGGGCGGACTGATGGGCCGACCATGAACGCTGTGTTCGAAACGTCGGGCAATCAAAAATCAAATACAAACGCAATAAAATCCGTAAAGTAGTTTTATTTAAAATATTTTTGATTTATTATTTTGTTTCGATATTCATCATCATTTTCAGAGCTCATATATGTATATCCCACTGTTGGGCAAGTCTCCTCCACAATAGAAAGGAAATTGACCTACTATACCACGTTTGTCAGATGTGTTGGTATTTTTTTTTAATTTTTTTTTGTATTATTTTTTTTTAAATTTTTTATGGGTAAACGTACGCGCGGTTCAGTCCGTCCGGGGCGACGAAAGGACGGCGCGCGGGCCCATAACCCACCCGCATCCACGTCACCACGTGGTTGGGCCGACCACCGGAGCAGATGTGACTTGTCGTCAGTGGTCGGCCCGACGGAACACCCTTTCGGGTAACCTCACCTCTCGACGGCCTGGGACGTCGGTCGTCGTCGCGCGGTCAGCCGCTCTGCGGGTGACGGACAATTCCCCGGTCCGATCACTCGCGGCCTCGGCTAGGGCGGCATTAGGCGCAGATATTCGCGCCTGCGCCGCCCGAGTCACCGGCGGCGGAACGTGTCGCCGAATAGGAGCTCTAATCGCAAACGATCCGCCGCCTCCTTCCGTGAGATTACGGCCTGATGATGTATTGGTATATTTCATTTCGAGTTGTCCTTCTCTTGCACAATACTTATGTGCATATTATATCCCTTAGTTGCCTTTTACGACATCCACGTGCAAGGGAGTGGTGATTTGTATTCTTACTCTATCACCGCGGGGGAAATAAGTCTAATAGGTCGGTATAATATATCAGTTTTTTTCCCATAGCAGAAGAGGTTCGTGCCCAAGAGTGGGACGTAGGCTCAGATTATGCTGATGATTATTTTTGATAAAACAAAACGATATTCCTCAGCATATTTAAAATAGTTACAAATACACATTTTGTATCGCACAATTTCCATACAAAATTTTTTAATCCACTTGAATAAAAAAAAAGTTATGCGGCATGCGACAAGTTCACCCCACTCTCCCCCCCACTTGGTCTCATTAAAAGTTATAGTAGTTTTGACTAATTACTGACTGCGACATACGACTGATGTCTACAATTTGTTAGTGCAACTTTACCCACACTCCCCGAATAGGGATGGAATTCGTCATTAATTTATCTCATCTTTACTAATATTATAATTGCGAAAGTAAGTTTATTTGTTTGTTTGTTACGCTATCACGCTTAAGCCATCGAACCGATTTCAAAAATTATTTCACCAATGGAAAGCTATAACATCAGGGAATAACAGTCAGTCGCCCTACTCGCGTAGTTCCCATTCCCGTGGGAATACCGGAATAAAATATAGCCTATGTTACTCCCTGATATTACGACTTTCCATTGTAGAATGAATTTTTGAAATTGGTTCAGTGGTTTAAGCATGAAAGCGTAACAAACAAACAAACAAATAAACAAATAAACAAACAAACTTACTTTCGCATTTATAATATTAGTAAGGAAGTGTAATACTCGCGTAAACACCAGAAGTCATTAAATCAAAAATAGTTATCAATAGATTAAATAATTACTCATTCAATTAGCAGCAATGCAATGTCAAAGGGTTAGCGTAATTTTAATTCGGGTCTTTTCTTCTTCTCTTGTACGGTAAGAGACCTATGAAGGTAATATCATTTATATTAACTGCTTAAGTCTCGTACTCATCTTTTACAAAGATAAAGACGTAACAAAGGTCACTTCAAATATAATTTTGTCACTTTAATTAATTACACGCTAATTGTTCTTATTGTCACCGCCAGATGGCACTGTTACAAATTTTACTTACCCAGCTTATACCTGAAGGGTAATTATAAGTTTGGGCACGTTGTTGAGACAAAATTTAATTTACGACGAGACGGATTATGAAAACAAGTAATTTTATAGTTGTAAATTAAAATTCTATAGCTCGGATGTTTGAGATATATTCGACATTAACCTGGTCTGAATATAAACAATGAGAGTTTAATTAGTCTGTATAACCACAGAGTATTCACGGTAAATATTTAACTACGGTTAAGGCAAAATAGGACTTTTGGCGTAAATGTTTTTAAAGTGTTATATTAAATATTTTGAAGGGAAGTTACATAATATGATACGGAGAAAGTGTGGTGAATATGAAATAAAAGTGTTAAAGATCAAACAATTGATTTGAATATTCAAAAATAACAATTGAGTGTTCATATTCTTAAGTTTTTGGTACTCTTCTGTGTTTGTGCTCCTTTCTTTTACAGTATTGCTATATATATTAGAGGTTAAAGTATGAAATTGCCGTTTCGTACTGATAAATTAAAACCATTTTTTTTGTTCATAAAACAGATTTCTTTAATCAAAGTATTTAACCTCGTTATCTATAGGTACATTGCTGCCATCTAATTAAAAGATCATTTAAACCTTTAGGATAGAACTCTGGAGTTTTGGAATCCACAAACTGTGTGAAGGTATTTTGTACTGCTTCCTCGGAAGAACACTTTGTCTCGTGCAAAAAATTGTCCAAATCGCAGAAAAAATGGTAGTCGGTTGGGGCGAGGTCTGGCGACGACGGAGGATAACTTATGGTTTCTAACTACAGAACTCATATTCGAAAATTACTGTGATTTTCGCCGTATCCATTTCAAAAGTTGAGTGTAAAAACAATTGAACGTCGAACGATCAAATGTCATACATTTTTTAAATTTAGAATATTATAATTTTCGTTTGAGAACAGTTTCACTTAGATATCTGACACCATGCAGGTTTAATTTTAATTCAAAGTAGCTAGTACGTTAAAACGGCAATTTCATATTTAAATCCCTATTAGTTAGGTTAATAAATATATTTGTACATATAAATATATTTTCATTAAAAACTGGCTCTTTTGACGTGTTAGATCTATAAGCTTGCTACAAATCTCAAATATATACAGCCCCAAATTGTATTCCGTTCAAATCTAATTCTGCAAGTGGCTTATTTTTCCCAATATGTAACAGCAAATACGAACAACCCTACTCAGGTATCAGTCAATTTGTGGCTATCGAACGCTCTTTGAAATAGTCCGTTTGAAACCAGGTAGGCATCTATATCCGGCCTTCTTTTGGGGCTCGGTATACCGTGAAATTGACTCTCTCGATTGTCTGGGCGATTTAAAAGACTTGTTTGTCGAACGATGTCGGCGGTTTCTATCTTTACGTAATTTCTATAATCATAACTTTTATTTGAAGCAATAAATATAGATTGGTAATATATTCAATTAAGATCTTAAAGTAGTTAAAGAAATTATATATCCCAGTAAAAACATAAATAAAGGGGACCGAGTTTAATATTTTGATAATTATGGAGTGATGGTCAACTTCACCGAAAAAAATAGGTATAAATGAATGCAAAGTTCTGTGAAATATTTTAAAATTAATTTATTAGAATAACGTATAAACATTCTTAGGTGAATTTAAAAAACGTTTTCTTGCTTTTCTTCTATACCAAATAAATAAAATTTAGGTGTCTGTTTGTTATGTCAAAATAATAGGATTTTTCATGCTTACACTGTTGTTTGTTATGCTTTTTATGTCTTCTTGTTCCGGGAGATATAATATTCCAAACGGCTGGACCGGTTTTAGAAATATTTTACAACCAGATTAAATATATATATATATATATATATATGTATATGAGAGGCGGGTTTTGAGAGCGATATATTGACTCATCACCATATCTTTGGAACCATAAGGCGTACAGACTTGAAATTTGGCATAAATATTCCTTTCATCGAGTAGAGGTCAGCTAAGAACGGATTTTACGAAATTCCACCTGCAAGGGGTGTTGCGGGGGTGTTAATAATAATATACATATATAGGAACAGGGTGAGCCGAAGCTACTGAAGCTAGAAAAATGAAATTTGGACTGTATTTTCATTTCTTGACGTAGGCACTCACTAAGAAAAGATTTTTTGAAATTCCACCCTTAAGGGGGTGAAATGCAACGGTAAAGTCTGTATGGAAAGAAAAAATCTTTAGCTACTGTCTTCAAATTAAGTACAAATACTCTTTAATAAAAATAAATAAATACGTGTTTCAGCGTTTGTCCATTTTCATCCTCTAAGGGTGTAAAATAGGTAGAAAGATGTCAGTTTACTGACTTATCACACAGCCGAAATATACTGAAGCCAGAAACATGAAATTTTGTCATTAGTTTCTTTGCGTGACGTAGAAACTCACTAAGAAAGGGTTTTTTGAAATTCAACCCCTAGGGGGTAAACCGCAGTAACAAAGTTTCTATAAGGAGAAAAAATAAATCTACATCGATTTTCTTCAAATTCTCCAAAAATACTTTTTAGTAAAAATAAATAAAGACGTGTTTCAGCATTTTTTAATTTTCACCCTCTAAGGATGTAATAGATTTACATCCTAAACTAATCCTACACTAATATTATAAAGAGGAAACGTTCCTTACGAATAAACTCAAAAACTCCTGGACGGATTTCGATAATTCTTTCACCATTAGAATGTTACAGTATCCCTGAGTAACATAGACTATATTTTATCCCAGTATACCCACGGGAACGGGAACTACGCGAGTAAGGCGACTGAAACCGAAGCGAAGCGAGGGCGGGTTGCTAGTACCCTCTATATAAGAAATAACTTAAGCTATTTTTCCTCTCAAAAACCTCTATAAAATCTGGCCGGTACGAGAACCCAACCCGAGGCGGCCTTAGGAGATGTTGCAGATTTAAAATGCGGGGGCAAAGTTGTTGGAACCGGAGTGCAGCGAGGGCGGGTCCCTAGTCTATTATAATGTTTGCTACTTATAAATTTGATTTTATAAATTGCAATTGTCGAATTATTTACATAAAACAAAAACCTTATGATTTGTAGAACCACAAAAATTGTCTTGATTAATTTTCAGACGCTAGATATCTTATATTGATCTCGTTAAGGGAGCTCACCGCCTGGCGCGTCGACGCCCGCCGAGACGTCATTGCCCGTTGGGCAGTCCGGCTGGACAGGCCTCGGTTCGGGGTGCGAAGCGTGGAGGCTTTCCGGCCGGTGCTGATGCAGTGGTTGGAGAGGCGGCACGGGGTGCTCTCCTTCCGACTGGTGCAGGTTTTGACGGGGTATGGGTGCTTCGCCAAATACCTGCACAAGGTCGTAAGGAGGGAGAGTACACCGTCCTGCCACCACTGTGATTGCGACGAGGACACGGCGCGCCATACGCTCGAGGCCTGCGCGGCTTGGGCAGTGCAGCGCTGTGCACTCGTCGCAATCATCGGTGCAGACCTGACGCTGCCGGCTATCGCTAGGGCGATGGTCGACAGCGTCGGGAATTGGGACGCGGTCGCAGCCTTCTGCGAGACAGTGATCTCGCTGAAGAAGGCGGCGGATCGCCTGCGCGAGGAGCGCAGCCTCGATGAGGAGATCCGCCGCCGGCGACTGGGGCGGTGTAGGCGCAACTACCTGCGCCTCATGCCGCCCTAGCCGAGGCCGCGGGTGACGTGACCGGGGATTAGTCTGTCACCCGCCGAGAGGCCGACCGCGTGAGGAAAGACTGACGTCCTCCCCGAGGGGGGGACGTCGGTCCAACGACGAAGGCGACGTGGTTTTCGGGTGGGTTGCGGGAGTTGCGTGCTTAAGCCCCTCTGTCGCCCCGGATGGAGTGGTGCGGAGGCGCGCCGACCGCAGCCCACCCACAAAAAAAAAAAGATATCTTATATTTATTTAATCAACTTATATTCTTTATGTTATATGCAAGGTATTGTTTTTATATTGTACGTTTCTTTTCTTCTAAATATTTGATTTGCAATGTTTAATTTTGAAAGTAAGTTTTATAAATAATGAAATACAAAAACGTCAAACTAACCTTTCATAATTAAACAAGCTAAATTTTATCTTGCCCTCGCTTCGCTATGGTAGTCGCTTTCGGATTGGATTCCCAGATCGGGCAAAATTTTACAAGGATTTGCCGAGAGGGAAAATAGCCTAAGTTACTTCTTATATTGACAGCTATCTAGACTAATGGCAGCAAATCTACCTGGTAGTAAAATATTATCAAAATTGCTTTAGCCGTTTTGAAAATTGTCTGGAACAGACAGACAAAAAAATTATTAACTGGTTTTCAGGCATAGGTGGCATATTCACTGCACCTGTGCTATGCTAATCATGTGAGCATGAAAAAATCTACTATTTTGAGATTACAAACAAAGACTTTAATTTTATTTATTAGTATAAAATTTGTGTGGAAAATTTAGCAAATTTTGTAAATTAACTATTATTGGATTTTTTCCTTTGTATAAACAGAAATAGCTAGTTGGATGCCAAATTGAAACTTATTAGGTCATCTGGAAATGGGTTAGGTTTTATGATCTATATATGTCAATAAGTTATAAAATAAATTTTATTTTTAGATGTTAATATCTAAATAATTATTTAAGCTGTGTATATAAAATGCAGAATACTAGCTTATTTAATGTTCTCAATCTTTGTGTTTTATAAAAAAATAAAAATATTAGCTCCATTTACTATATAACCAACCTGTACGGTGATATGAAGGTAAGGTGAGGTAAGGTGGGTGTATGGCGAGTTAAGAATACAATATCATCATCATCATCATTTCGGCTCATATACGTCCCACTGTTGGGCTTGAGCTTACTTCACAACTGAAGAGAAATTTACTTACTACTAGCAACCCGCCCTCGCTTCGCTTCGGTTATAGGTTATAGTCGTTTTACCCGCGTAGTTCCCGTTCCCGTGGGAATACCGGGATAAAATATAGCCTAGTTTACGCCCTGATATTATAGCTTTCCATTGGTGAAAGAATTTTTGAAATCGGTCCAGCTGTTTTGAAGATTACCCGGAACAAACAGACAGACAGACAGACAGACAAAAATTTTTTAATTGCTATTTTAGGCATAGGTGTCGTCAAATAACCGCGTGAGCATGAAAAATACCTATTATTTTGACATTACAAACAGACACTCCAATTTTATTTATTGGTATAGATGGCCCACGCTGATTCATTGACCCACTCTGATTAGATGTATTGGGTATAGGGTTTTGTATCGAGTTTTCCTTCTCTGGTGTAGATGTAGATATATGCATATTATTCTCCTTAGTAGTCTTTTACGATACTCAAGGGCAAGAGATGGGGTGGTGAAGTGTATTCTTATTCTGTCGTCATATGGACTATAATATAATAATAGGAAATACAATATAACGACACTTTTTATCTTGTTGTGGGAAAGCAGGATCTCATGGAATATTTATAAAATCAAAGGTATTTGCTAAATTGTTTGTTGAGGGAGGCAATTATCACTTCTCAACTTTGTGGAAAGGCTTTTGTCTAACAGTATTTGATAAGCTGATTGATGAAATAAATGTATAGCCATCGGAACATATAAGATTAAAACTCTTACTAAAGACAAGGTTTTGGTACCCGTTGCTCTCCGTTGTAGCGATGGAGGAATTGTCTACTACAACTTACGGGGTGGTACGACCTCCCTTTCGCTGCTTTAGGCGAATTGGACGGGACATAACAGGAGCAAAACTTGTCTTCCACAAAAAGCATTAAAATTTAAGAACATGTTCATTGATTTTTTATACGGTTCCGTACCCAAAGGGTAAAAACGGGACCCTATTACTAAGACTTCGCTGTCTGTCCGTCCGTCTGTCCATCCGTCTGTCTGTCCTCAAACTGTATCTCAGGAACCACGATACCTAGACAGTTGCAATTTTTACATATTATGTGTTTCTGTTGCCGCTTTAATAATAAATACTAAAAACAAAATAAAATAATTATTTAAGGGGGGCTCCCATACAACGAACGCGATTTTTATAGACGGAACCCTACGTGCGCGTCTCCGACTCGTACTTAGCCGGTTTTTTATAGATATGACATAAAAACATAATTTCAAGTACGGATTAAAACTATTAGTTCTGATAATAAAAAGTATGCTATGTTGCCAAACTATCTCTGAAGTAAAAACTCATGTTGATTGTTTTTTTTCCATTTAAGTAAAATAAAAAAAACCACATATTATAATAATAGTATATTATATATATTTAATGTTATTTAATATTCGATTTAATTTAAATAATATATAAAAAGACATTGAATTTTTTGTTAAAAATTTCATTGATTTATCATAGTATGATTTATCAGGGCATTAAAATGAAATGTGAAAGTCGTGTTGTGAGGAAAGTATGAAATATTAATATCAGATTAAAGAAAATGTGGATGGATTATATGAAGCAAAGCGTTTTGGAGGTGGCTCGAACCTAGTAGTGGGGTTCTATGAACTGTAATAATAAATATGATAATGACATGAAGAATAATATAGATAAAAAGAGAGTGAACATAGAGATGAAACCTGTTACGGTATATGGAAAAGAGGATATATAACCCAGACTCCAAGTAATAGGATAAAAGTAGGATGATAATGATCAGCGGTCTTCAGAATTAAATATTGCTATCATATAAGTCTATCAATCCATTAGCCTATCGTTCACTATTGGACATATTATTTGCAGAAGAATGCTTACTCCCTCAACTTGCTTCCTTAGACAGTTTTTACGACTCTTACTGGGATAGATTCTAAATTTAAATCATAGAAAGGCAAATTAATACGCAGCTGTGATAATTTTAACCCTTATAGGCTGACCTTCAATAAAAAAATTAAACTAAAACTATAATAGTTACATGAGTATCATTATTTGTACACTTTTTATAACTACATAAACACACTATCCAACAATTTTAATTGAATTTCATAGATTTTCAAAAAAATATCAATCTGCAATTTCCAAGTCTGTCAGCTCGATATCCGGTAGGACACTGATTGGGAACAGAAATAAGAAGCCTCGAAGTTACTTTAATACAATTCCCTTTATCATCCTTCACAGAGTTTTCGGGACAGTCATTTTTTGCGGCGTCTTCATCAGTATCGACTTCTTGAAGTTTTCCATGATATTTGGGTTCTATAATTTCTATATCACCTTTAGGACCTCCCATATCATTTCTAGGAGTATCAGATTTGAGGATTCCGTCTGGTTTTGGAGTAGTTTCAGTGTTAATGTAATCTGGTTCTTCATATCTAGTCATCCATTTATCGTAAAAACAATTTTTATAGAACAATAAAACTTGACTGAAACATCTAGTTAAAATGTTATTAGTGTCTGACGATAGACTGAAATTCTTTACAGGTTCGTTAGCATCAAGTCTGTTGAATGAGAATATTTTTATTCTGTTTACTACTACGTCTGCTAACATTTCGTTCCAAGTCAAAGGCTTTACGTGATCCTTCGGGTCTTGAAAATTTTGCAATTTCCTTAAGAGTGTCCTTTGTTGCTCCGAAATTTTAATGCTCGTCGTGTCTTCAATGAAACACTCTCCTCCTTGTATAACTACGATTATAACGAAAATATATACAAAATTCATTTTTTGCTCGGAACTGTACAACACAACACAATGGCGGAGTCGACTATGAGATTTACAAAGATAAGGTAAAAGCACACTTAGTTGATACATTCGTGTACAGAAGTGCGCAGAAAAATAAATGTTTTTTGTATTCTTTGTATTCATATCGGTGAGAGATATTCAAGGATATTTCAAGCGACGTAGGCGTCATGTTTTTTGAGTATTACTTACATTTCTTAAAGGAATACTTAATCCATTATATATGTCTTACTCATGTTTATGTTTCTTACTGTGAAAAGAATATAGGATAAGCTAATGGAAGATATATTACGAGATTATTTATTGGCGCGTTATGGAAAAATGATGCGAGTATTATTTTATGATGCGCGCGCATCGTCACGTAAAACCGACACCCTGAAGTTTGTTAGTCAACATTTTTTAAGATGGGCGCACACACCGTCACAAATGTCAACTAGATAATGTGTTCTAATAAAACTTGTAATGTATTAAATACCTTCCTTTCTGTTATTAGTGTCGTTATTTCTACAAAAAGGATACAGTTTTTAAAAGATTTTTATCTTGTTATGCCAAAGAAATATAACTTTATACGTGCTTACATACAAGTAAACATACTTTCTTTATTATTAAATAATAATTTGCTCTGTGGTGGCGGCTAAGAACGGTAGAAACTCTTGCTCGTGAATGTCCTAAAAGACGCGAAAAACTTTTTTTGGCAGTCTATGCCCTGGGCAGAGCCTGTAGATCATTCTAGACCAACTACTGTCAAGTCAATAGATATATTCCTTTTTTTTTTGGGGGATGGGTTACGGTCGGCGCGCTCCTCGCATCACTCCGTCCGGGGTGACAGTGGGGCCTAAGCACGCACACCCGTAACCCACCCATGACACGTCGCCTTCGTCGTTGGGCCGACCACCAGAGCAGGGTGACTTGACGTCAGTGGTTGGCCCGAAATAGATATATTCCTAAGGAGGTTGTCAATCCTTCTCACTTCTCGTTGTGATCAGTATTTCTAAACTAAAAGTGCAATTATTTTCTACAGGGCTGTACATTATCAAACTGATAAAGATACCGCTTAAACTAAATATTGACTATGTGACGTTAACTATACAGTAAAAATTATTTACCGATAAAACTAACTGAAAACATTATCGTTATCTACTTAAAAATATATCAAGGACGCTCGTGTTGGCTCTGTCAATATACTGCACTGTTATGGTGTAATGTCCTCTTGATCGTATTTCGTTCACGGCGTCAACTGGTAAGGTATTTGTCATTATTATGGCCTGACGTGCCCTTATTATACGAAAATCCATAGAAGCACGGGTGTAGCCGACATAGCACAAAGAATTAGCACGCTGCAGTGGCAATGGGCAGGCCATATCGCTCGTCGAACGGATAACTATTGGGCAAGGTTTTCGCGTGGCGACGGTAAGGTATTCGTTATTATTTTGGCCTGATATGCCCTTATTATACTTAAATCCATAGAAGAACGTGTGTAACTGACACAGCCCGCAGAATTAGCACGTTGAAATGACAATGGGTAGGCCACATTTCTCGTTGGACCGATAACCATTGGGGAAGAAGAGTTTTCGAGTGGCGACTATGAATCGGACGACGCAGCCTAGGACGAGGACGCTACTAGGTGGCTGTCGACATCTTGAATGTCGCAGGAAACTGTTGGATGTAAGTGGTACAGGACTGTTCCGAGTGGCATTCTCATGGGGAGGCCCATAGTTGACGTCTATGAGCTGATGGATGCCCTTATTCTTCGTGTGGTGACGGAATAAGAATACTTTTCATTATTCACTATCTTAGTCGTGAGTCTGTAAACAATGACTATCAGACATGATAGTAACATCTATGCAAGAGATGGAAAGCTCCGTAAATCCTATTTTTTTTTCTTTTTTTTAATTGGGCCATAATCAGTGCTACTCGCGTTGTGGTGCATGTGAAAACGGTCCCATAACTTCTTCCTAGCCGAGGGACAGGAACAGCGTGTGGTTTTTAGCTGGTAGTGACGCTGATAATAAATCAACGTTGAGCTCGGCAAACCCCATCTATCAAAGGTATGCGTAAAAATTGCATTTTCCCACGCGACAAAAAAAAATAGTCAACGCACCCGCCGCCCGGATCTGTCCTGGGCGACAGAGGGGCGGCGCGCGGTTCCCATAACCCATCCATGACACGTCGTTGGGCCCACCACCGGTGTAGGGTAACTTGTCTTCAGTGGTCGGCCCAACGGAATACCCCGGTCGCGGGGTGCCCTCTCAAAGTAAACCCTATGCCAACACGTTTGACGAGCGCCGTATAGTAGGTCAATTTCGCTTCCATAGTGAAGGAGGTCCGAGAGGAACAGTAGGTTATATGGCCCTGAGTAAATGTAATATCGCTTCTGGCTGCGGCGACCCTAACCTAAAAATAATACTTAGCTGAGCAAAGAAAATATTTAAAAAACAAAGTGATATAAATTTTTCCGTATGTAAAGCAGTAAGAATATAATTCATCATCCCTTTTTGAGCGTGAATTTCTTAAAAGACGACTAATAGATATGATATGCAGATAATTCTTATGCATAATAAGAAATATCCGATATTTCACTCCCCATGGAAGAGGTTGGAGCCCAGCAGTGGCACTTGTACCAGCTGACATGATGATAAATGTGCCATTGCTAGATTATCATCATCATCATTTCAGTCTATCGCCGTCCACTGCTGGACGTAGGCCTCCCTCATGTTACGTCACAAAGTGCGGTCCTGTGCCGCCTGCATCCAACGATGCCCAGTAACTTTCACCAGGTCGTAGGTCCACCTGATGGGAGGCGTCCTACACTGCGTCGTCCGATACGTGGTCGCCACTCGAGAACCCTTCTTCCTCAGCGGTTGTTGGTTCGTCAAGCGATGTGGCCTGCCCATTGCCACTTCAGTGTGCTAATTCTTCGAGCTATGTCGGTTACACCCATTCTTCTGCGGATTTCCGTATTCTATCTCGCAGAGAAATTCCGAGCATAGCCCGCTCCATAAAACGCTCTACATTTAGGGACCACGTTTCAGTGCCGTAAGTCATCACTGGTAACACACACTGGTCGTAGACCTGTGTTTTCAGACACTGAGGTATGTTGGACTAGAAGATCCTCTTAAGTTTCCCTGCTCGATTATATTGATATACAATAAGTCGTCTACCATTCTTTTTTCATTTTTATACGATCATATATATTTTTAGTACAGTCCTTACTAATATTATAAATGCGAAAGTAAGGTTGGTAAGACCACTGAAACTGAAGCGAAGCGAAGGCGGGTTGCTAGTCTTTATATACATACATATGTATATAATTTTTCTGTGTGTTTATGTGATTGAACTTCTAAACGGTTAGAACAATTTTGATGAATTTTTTGTGTACATTTTCAGGTGGATTCAAGAATAGCATAGATTAATAATTAGCTCATTTTGGTAGCGCTGCGAATGATTTCAAGAATTCCTTATTTGGTAGAACATCATCTACTAGTTCAGTTAATTCAATATATATTTGCGAGTTTTAGCTGATGCAGGTTTAGTTTTTAGTTCATAGTTTTAGAATAATAACGTATAGAAGGATAGTGTCGGTACTTAAGCGATCAAAAATATGAAGCCAAAAATACTACATGCGCGCAGGCGATTACATACGTAGACATGTACACCACTATACAAATGGTGAAATCAAATTTTGTTTTTATAAACATAAATCGGTTCCGGCGTAAACTCCATTAGGCTCCAATTTAAATGCTTCACTTTTTGTGTGCGGACTTACCTACTATAAGTTATTATTCTAAGGGTGACGTGGTAACAAAATAATTCACCACTTCCAATCATGCCTGTATGTGTCATAAAAGCCAACTAAGGGATAATATGCTAATGGCGTCTATACAAGAGAAGGAGGATTTGAAATAAAATCCTATGCCACCCTGTCTGACCAGCGTGGTATAGTAGGTCAATTTCCATTTTGTTGTGCAGAAGGCTCAGCAGTGGGACGTATATGTGCGGAGATGATGAAGATGATAATTTTTAGATAACTAATAATGATAATTTCTGGAGTGAAGACTGTGAACTGGACGACTTGTAACGACGTAAGACCCCTTAGGTCAGGGATTGCCATTTTACCTTTTACCTTACATTTTACCCTATGCGCCTCACTCAAGTTTATGCTAAAATATTACGCCCTTTTGTCCCAACTACGATAAAAAAACAAAGGTTGAAAATTTCAATAGACTTTATTTTCATTTAAATAGCAAGTACGTATGTAATCAAATGACTCAAAGATAACATAATTAGTGAGAACGCTTGGCTTGCACTTTATTACCCAATTGAAGAAGAATTCAAGTCTTCATATTGATTTGAATTTTAACAAATTCCTACGCGTCCCACTTAGATCATTCTACGCCCCCCAATGGAGGCGCGCCCTACTGGTTGGGAATCCCTGCCTTAGGTGGACCGACGACATCTTAAAAGTTGTGGAGCATCGTTAGATGCAAGTATTATAGGAGTTTTCCGAGTGATATTATCGTGGAGAAGCTTATTTACAAGCTGATAAAAGGTTTTTAGATAGATTGTGTTTTTATTGTGATTCATACGTTTACCGTCATTCGCGACAGCTTCAATGTCTTGTGAAGGTTACTCAGAAAGATTACTTTATATGACCTTGTGTACATCATTTAAAGGACACTACAAACATGTCCTGAAATTGTATTATTATGTTTATTTAAAGTTCTAAATCCTTACTAATATTATATACTAGCAGCGCCCTGCGGTTTCACCCACAGTTCCTCTGCCCATGGAAATATCGGCATAAATTATAGCTTATGTATTACTCTGATATGTAATCTATATTATTGTGAAGTTTCATCAAAATCCATTTAGTAGTTTTTGCGTGAAAGAGCAACAAACATCTTCACATCCTCACAAACTTTCGCGTTTATAATATTAAGTAAAGTAATAATAGTAAAGTAATAGTAAGGAAAGGATGCGAAAGTAAGTTTGTTTGTTACGCTTTCACGCTTAAATCACCGAACCGATTTCAAAAATTCTTTCACCGTTAAAAAGCTATAGTAGCAGGGAGTAACATAGGCTATATTTGATCCAGGTATTCTCACGGGAACTATGCGGGTGAGGTGACTGAAACCGAAGCGAAGCGAGGGTGGGTTTCTAGTAATTAATAAATTTTTAAACTGGGTGGAGGTGGTGCAGTTGTTGAAATATCGAACTATCATACTAGTATCACGGGTATGATTCCTAGGACAATACTTTTTGCTATTCACCAATTATTATGCCGAGTTTCTTTTATTTTGGGTTGGTTATGGTCTGGAAGCTAACCGCTGCATTTGAGGAGACGAAGAGCGGCGACGGCCCCAAATCCCACCGTATTCCCTTCCCTTCGGCATTAGGTTAACCATTGGTATCGAGTTCCTTAAGACCTATGGCCAGCTCATTATTATGCTGGATTTGGGTGTAATTTGTGTCCGTTTATTGTATATCTGTAAAATCCCCCTAACACATGGATCATTTTCTTAGTGCAGGGCGTCTTCGTCGCCACGGATATCAAGAAATCATTATCAGTGGTCGATCGAATGGTGATAGAGACGGAAAACGGTGGACTATGGTGCCGGACGCCGTCCTTTTGTCGCTCTAAGCGGAATAGACGGTGTGCGTGTGTGTATGTGTCCACTTTTTGGACTAACTCCGGTACCGATTCCTTGATATCGGTGACCTATCTGGCGGCTTACTCTTTTAGGTACAATTGCTAGTTGTGACTTGGCTAAAAGAAAGAAAGAAAGAAAGAAAATTATTTATTTGGGTTCTACAACATTATTTTCTAAGAGTAAAAAAAGGTCAATTAATAACTATTATATTATACAAAATTAAGAAAGATAATATTAAGGAAAAAGAACAATATCAATGCCGTAGTACACCAAAAAGGTTCCACCTCAGCATAAGCTGTAGCACATAAGTATTACAGCGCTGGTTTTCAGGTAAAACCATTTATTGAGTACGGGCCGCCACAACACGCTGTATATATATTTTAATTGTTAAAATTGAATAAATATTGGATACCATCAAAAACAAGTCTTGTAAAAAAAAGCCAAGCCTCGCAACTGAGTTCTTCTACCATAAAAAATTGTGAAATCCATGTTATACCAAGTCGGTTAACTCATTCAGTCCCTGCTTAAGGCACCTTTCTTCTTAAGTTATTACGTAAATAGCTAACCTAACAACTTCTTATAGTGACTATATCAATATTAAAGATTTTTTATGTTTTAAATAAATAGATTGACTTGGCAATCGCACTATGTTTAGTACAATTTAATATAATATGTATTACTTGTGAAGTGTGTTTTCATGCGATTGTTTTTGATGGTATCTCCTTTCTTTTTGTAGATAGACCTACTTATTTGCCTTTCCGGTACCTTCTACTTCTTGAATACCAACAAAGGATTTTCTTAGAGCACACTCTCTGAAAAATGAGACATCTCTCCTTTCCGCTTGAGTCAATTCTATCTAAACTAAGCGGAGAGATGTGGAAATAAAGAAATTTTGATTGGTTTTTCGAAACACATCTCCTCTAGTCTCCTCTCCGTTTTGATGGCAATCGAGCCTAATAATAGCGTTCTTTCTTTCAGATAAATTTGAGGCAATTTAGTTTGCTTAATACTTTGGGAGATTTTGATACAATTTCATAAGACACGTCCCACTGTTACTTTTTCATTAAGTTGGTTGACCATTTTACAAGTTATCTTTGAACATAATTATATCTAGGTATCTGTCTACACCTATTATGCCAATCATCATTCAGCCTATCGCCGTCCACTGTGGAACATAGACCCCCCTCATGCTTCACCATAAAGTGCGGTACTGTGGCACCTGCTTCCTACGACGCTAAAGGGTTGCCACGACTAGAGCTCATTTTACTTCGCCTTATGAGGAATAATGACGTAGTCGCCACGTTTGGTAGGCGGGTTGGTTTCGCAGTGAGATATCATACATTTCCCCGGCAAGAGCTGCTGCCCACTCTTCTTTCTGTTGAATCTTTTTTTTTAAATGACAACGCCTTGCACTAAGGGAATAATAATCCTTATATTGTGAGGGACTTTACAAACATATAATTCAACATCGCATCATCATCGCAGCCCTCATATGTCCCACTGTTGGGCTCGGGCCTTCTCCACAATGGGAGGGAATTTAACCCACTATACCATGCTGGTCAGACATGTTGATATAGGCTTTCATTTCGAGTTTGCCTTCTCTTGCACAGATGGTATGTGCATATTATATCCCATGGTCGTCTTATACGATATCCACGGGCAAGATAAAGAGTGGTGAATTGCGGAAAGAACATATAATTAGCCGACACAAATTACATTCAGACTCAGAACAACAATTTGTGGATCGTACAAGGTGTTGTCTTGCATGGGATTCGAACCCGTGACACTAGCGCGGTGCGTTGGTGTCTTAACCACTACGTCATCTGCGCAGTCTTTAGCCGGTTGTTACGATTCCCATAGAGAAGCAATGATGGCGACAAGAATACATTCTTATTTTTTACAAAGTTACATAATTATCCGTTACATAATTATTATTATTATATTATTATAATTATACATATTACATAATTATCTCCTTTCCGTGTGGTGACGGAGTAAGAATACAATTCACCACTCCCTATCTTGCCCGTGGATGTCGTATAAGACGTCTATGGGATATAATGTGCACATAACATCTGTGCAAGAGAAGGAAAACTCGAAATGAAACCCTATACCAATATGTCTGACTAGCATAGTATAGTAGGTCAAATTCCCTCCCATTGTGGAGGAGGCCCGAGCCCAACAGTGGGACGTATGTGGGCTGCGATGATGATGATGACATAATTATAAAATTTTCTGCAGTAACGATGACTTGTTGGATGTGAGACATCTTAGTCCACCCGTGACCATGAACGCTGTAAAGTGTTCGAAACGTCGGGTAATCAAAAATCAAATATAAACGTGGTAAAATCCGTAAAGTAGTTTTATTTAAAATGTATAATACTCGCGTAAACATCAGAAATCATTAAAGTTACATTTCATTAACGGCAAATGTAACTTTGCAATCCTATATATTTATATGAGTTTACAAAATTATTTATGCAGTTAGTGTATCTCGGAAACTGGATGATAATTATAATGTTTCATAATTTTTCCTTCATTTATACACTAAACACTAATTGTATTCTAAATTGGAAGCTTCTATGTCGGCTAGAAGTGCCACTTTAATATTGATGATCGGTCAGTCAGTCAGTGAGTGACAAAATTACGAAATTTTGACTAGTTATAATTCTTAAACTATTGGTTCAAATAGAATGAAATTTGAAATACACAATGTGTATACAAGGCCTGCTAGGTTACTAAAAAATCAGGTTTCTAGCTTTATTAACAACGAAGTTATAGGGGATTGAAAATGGCCTGAATGGCTTCGAGAAAAGTATGTTACGGCAGTTTTGCGTTTCGCCCGACTTTTTTTTTGCTCGACTTGGCGGAGGCACTGCCGTGCCCCCAGATATGTACAGTATCATAGATTGGATATGAACAGTATAAAAATAAATATATTTAGCAAACATAGTAAAATACAGTACAAAACACATAATGAAATATAACTTAATAAATCAAACACAATTTAGAAATGCATAGTAAACATAGTAAGCAGAGAATGATTTACAGCATACCCTCATTAAACAAAAAATAAATAAACAATCCGGTATGGCTATTGATGATATCGTGCCGCTATAGGGGACGATCATTCGGCTCGTGGTGGTCGACAGCACATAAAAAATGACCGTGTGTTGAGTGTTAAGGTCACGCGATTAATTTTAACAAACATAATAATATCTATACACACTCACGCACACACACACACACACACCTCACACAAACATATATATATACATATACTCATACACACATACACAAACATATACATACATATATACACACACGCACACGTACATACATAGACATGTAGGCACAGATCCATATTATGTCAATTTACAGCGGCTTCGTGCACACCTTGCTCGGGACGTTTCTTAAACTTAGCTGTTGACATGTATGCTTGGAAAACTTATAAAGTTTCCTTTTGTTTTGCAAGCAAGTAATTCTTAAATTTATATTTGGAGCTTTTAATTGATTTTATATTGCGCATTGGAGGAGGTAAGTCATTCCAACAACGGGTTGCTGCAAACTTAAAACTGCCAGGAAATGCCGCTGTTCTATGCCTCGGTGTTATTAGCATATAAGTTGACGCTCTGGTATTTTTTTATTAAAATCTTTCGACCATGACAATTTACTCGGGCTTTTTTGTCAAAATAACATCAAACAGAAGGGCAGCCAGATGGAGTTTCCTGCGAGCAGACATCTTCATTAGAAGCTAAAAAGTAATTGTTCTTTTATACCACATTAATGAGACTGTTTGGTAGGTATAAGTTTATGGAGTGATTTTCTACTCTAGCATAGATATTAATATCTGGTTGACCGAGCTTCGCTCGGAATATTTTTGTTGTATTTTTGTCGAATTTATTTAGATATATATTAATAAAAAAAAAAATTAAATAATAAAAAAAAAATTAAAAATATACAAAAAGAGAATCAATAATAACACCGAGATTCGATACGACGTCGTTTGAATGCCACAACTAAAAGGAAACTGCACTACTTCCCAACTGAGCTATTGTAACTCATGACGTTGACGGCAAAATTTGAATTCATATTCTTTTAAAATTTAATGTCATTATATTGTTTTGCTACAAACACTGACAAAACATTTTCTATAAATAAAACATAGCTAGATCGATTTTTTGCCCTCGAAACCTCTAGTATGCCAAGTTTCATCAAAACCGTTGGTGCCGTTTCCGAGATCCTGAATATAGAATTGCTCATTTAAAGATATAAGATAGACAACATATCCTCTAGTCATCTTTTACGACATCCACAGGTAAAACAGAGGGTAGTAAATTGTATTCCTACTCCATCACCACACGGAAAAGCTTATTTAGAGTATATAAAATGTTTAAGTGTGCAGTGAACTAGACAACTTGAATCTTTGATTATTATAAAACGTAAAGAGAAAATAAATTGCAAAATATTTGTTTAACTTTTCGCCCGTTTTCGTTTAGAATACCGGTTTAAAAGCTTTGTAGCATGAAATAAAAAATGTTACGCAAAAAAATATATATAGCTCGTAGCAGCCCTAACAAGCTCGAATAACATTGGGAATGCAACAAACGATTGAATCTCATTCGTTTTTCATCGCCGAACGCCGTTTAAAAGGGCTGCCAAATGCTAAAATAAATGATTTTATTTTAGTGGTATTTTTTTTTTAACATTACAGCTTGTTGCCGTTATTATATAAATTTATATATCATATCTATATTTCCATGTGGGGACAGAGTAAAAATACAGTTCACCAATCCCTATCCTGCCCACGGTGAAATATGCATTTAACAGCTATTTGACAGAAGGAAACTCTAAACCCTATACCAATCTGACGACCGTGGTGTAGTAGGTCGATTTTCCTTCTATTGTGAAAGAATCTCGAGCCCAGCAGTACGTATATGGGCTGAGATGATGATGATAAATTTTATCATAATTAAATACCAGAATGAGTCCAGGTTTATCCACAATTAATTAAGGATACTCTAGAAACATTGCCTATAACAGTGTCCATAAAAGCGTAACCATATTTACAAGCCCAAGTGGTCTTCTAAATAATTTGATGACAACCCTAGCAGGGATCTTCAAAGGAATCTGTTCGTGTACTTCATTTTTACACTTCCACTTTCCGCTTTTTATTTGCAAGACATAATTGGAAATAGATACGAAGAAGCTTCCGCAAAACAATATTTAGGCTGTTGTCATATTTTTTAAATATTTTTAAGCAGAAATATAAAAAAATGTAAATATTTATATCTATACCAATAAATAAAATTGGAGTGTCTGTTTGTAATGCCAAAATAATAGGCTTTTTTCATGCTCACACAGTTATTTGCACGACACCTATGCCTAAAAATTTTTTGTCTGTCTGTCTGTCTATCTGTTTGTTCCGGGTAATCTTCAAAACGGCTGGACCGATTTCAAAAATTCTTTCACCAATGGAAAGCTATGATATCAGGGCGTAAACTAGGCTATATTTTATCTCGGTATTCCCACGGGAACGGGACCTACGCGGGTAAAACGACTAAAACCGAAGCGAAGCGAGGGCAGGTTGCTAGTAATAAGTAAAATTGTAAATGTTGAATGACACACAAATTAAAATAATAAAGTACTAGCGGACCTAGCCCGCTTCGCCGGGCTAGATTTTGCTTATAAAACAATAGAATATCATGATATTAAATAAAAGCTGTATTTGACAGTTCAAAAAGAGGAGTGCTCCGATCATCACCAAACTTTACAGGATTACTCGCCAGGTCAATCTGGAGATTCCCTGAAAGTTTCATTGAAATCGGTCCAGCCGTTTCGGAGCCTATATGGAACATACCCACACACTTTCTCTTTTATATATATAGATTACGTTCTCTTCAATAGGAATTATCAATTAATTGTCATTTACCGATTATACTGGCACGCGTGAAATACTTAATGGAGTAGTCAGACGCCAGAGTATCATCTACTACTCTTATATCAATTCGAATACCCTTATATTTGGACTCTCTTACACTGCTGAGAAAGAACTACCGCAAGGAAACTGGCTTTCAAATGAAAAAAACCGCATCGAAATCAGTCCATCCGTTTGACAGCTACGATGCCACAGACAGACACAAAGACAGACTGGTATCGACGTCAAATTTATAACACACTCTATTTGAGTCGAGGGTAAAAATCATTCCTCCGTGCTGTGGCGGAGTAAGAATACAATTCACCCCTCCTTTTCTTCCCCTTGAGTTTCATTAAAGACAACGATATAATTTAGAAAAGTCTAGGTACTGAGGGATATATTTTATTTTATTCCGTGCGATTACGGAGTAAGTATACAATTAACTACCGCCTCTTACCAGTGGGTAAAAGTTGACTATGGGCTTTATGTAATATCTATCCAAGAGAAGAAAAACTCAAAAGAAGACCCTATTTTTTTTTTTTTTGGGGCTGGGTTGCCGTCGGCGCGCTGCTCGTACCACTCCGTCCGGGGCGACAGAGGGGAATAAGCACGCACACCCGCAACTCATCCACGTGCACGTCGCCTTCGTCGTTGGGCCGACCACCGGAGCAGGGTTACTTGTCATCAGTGGTCGGCCCGACGGAATACCCCCTGTTTGGGGTACCCTCCCATCGACCGAAGTCCCCCCGTCGGGGAGGACGTCGGTCTTCCTCACGCGGTCGGCCTCTCAGCGGGTGACGGACTAATTCCCCGATCACGTCACCCGCGGCTTAAGCTAGGGCGGCATGAGGCGCAAGTACTCGCACCTACGCCGCCCCAGTCGCCGGCGGCGGATCGCCTTATCGAGGCTGCGCTCCTCGCGCAGGCGATCCGCCGCTTCCTTCTGCGAGATCACTACCTCGCAGAAGGCTGCGACCGCGTCCCAGTTCCCGACACTGCCGACCATCGCCCTGGCGATAGTCGGCAGCGTCAGGTTGGCACCGATGATTGCGACGAGTTCACGGCGCTGCGCTGCCCAAGCGGCGCAGGCCTCGAGCGTATGCTGCGCCGTGTTCTCGTCGCAATCGCAGTGGTGGCAGGACGGTGTACTCTCCCTCCTAACGACCTTGTGCAGGTATTTGGCGAAGCACCCATGCCCCGTCAACACCTGCACTAGTCGGAAGGAGAGCACCCCGTGCCGCCTTTCCAACCACTGCATCAGCACCGGCGGGAAGGCCTCCACGATTCAAAATAAGACCCTATAAATGCGCGTGAGGTGTACTGCGGTCGCGGCGGCGGAGTAGGCTTCTATGTGCATCGTAGCGTACGCGTGCGCACTGTCCCTCATCCCCGCGCGCCGTGCGTTGAGCAGATGTGGCTCCGTCTAAACGTAAATGCGTGTTCGGTGATCATCGGTACTGCATATCGGCCACCATGGTTGGACCTAAATAATTTTATTGAAGCGATTACTGAATCTCTCTCTTCTTTTCCTAATGCCGATAAAATTATTTTACTTGGTGATTTCAATGTCAATCTTCTTAACCCATCTGATAATAAAACTAAACTTCTCTATAATTTTCTTGAATACTCAAATTTAAAACAGATCATCAATGAGCCTACCCATTTTACGGACCACAGCGAGACTCTGATAGACATTCTGTGCACGGATGCTAAGGTCTACTCAGTAACAATTACACACATCCCTGAACTGGGTCACCACGCTATTGTATCTGCGGAGATTAACTTGAAATTAGAAAAGCCATCACCTTATTGGGTCACTTACAGGCCAATTAAAAACATTGTAGTAGATATTTTTAATAACGATTTAGACATGATGAATTGGAAAAATGTTGAGAACGCGGCAGATGTGAACAGTATGGTTGCTATATTTAATACGTACATATTAAGATTATTCGATTTACACGCTCCTCAGAAAACTGTCCTTATCAGAAATAAGTCACTCCCATGGATCACTGATACCCTAAAATTAATGATGAAGCTGCGTGACAATTGTCATACTAAATATAAGTCAACAAAATGTGATCGTGATCTCAAGTCCTATAAGGAGCTCAAATATATAGTTCGTGCCGCGATCGATAGTGAAAAACGTGCCTATTTCAACTTCTACATTAATAAAAATATTAGTAAGCCTAAAAAATTATGGAAGCAAATAAAATCCACTATAAACATCACAAAAAAAAGAGACCGTGATCTGCCCCATTTCTGTAACGACCCTGAAGCAATGAACGCACATTTTTTAGACATTCCTGGCAATAAACTAGCTGCAATATCTGATTTGACCTACTTCGAATTCTTTCGATCTGCAAATAATTTTCAGCTTCAAACAGTATCTGAAATAAGCGTCCTTCATTTTCTTCGCGGTCTTAAGTCCAATGCTCTCGGATCAGATAACATTTCTTTAGACATGTTACTGATGACGTTGCCTCATACTCTTGGGATAATAACATCCATAATCAATAAGTCAATCTCAACTTCTATCTTCCCCAATTTATGGAAAATGGCAGTTGTGCAGCCAATTCCTAAAGTAGTAAATCCTAACAGCATAAAAGACGTACGTCCTATTAGTTTGCTTCCTTGTATCTCCAAGATACTAGAAAGGGCTGTATTCAATCAATTAAGGACTTATCTGGAACAGTCTAAGATACTACCTGTTACCCAATCCGGGTTTCGCCAGAAGCATAGCACCACTACAGCACTACTCGATGTAGTCGATAATATAATAGAAGATAGGGACCAGGGTATGACAACTTTACTAGTCCTCCTCGACTACTCACGAGCGTTTGATGCTATTAATGTTTCACTTCTCCTGTCCAAGCTGTCATACTATGGTTGTAGCTCTGAAACTATAAAATGGTTCCATAGTTATTTGTCCTACCGCTCTCAGTATGTCTCAGTTAAAGCTAAGAAGGGGAATAATATCATATCTTCTACAAAAGAGGTGAGCAGGGGTGTGCCTCAGGGCTCTATCCTTGGGCCACTCCTCTTCATAGTATATACTGCTGACATCTCTAACTGCCTGCTGAATTGCAAATATCATCTCTACGCTGACGACCTTCAGTTGTATATCTCGTTTTATCAGCATAATGCTGATCAAGCTATAAAACAGCTCAATGAAGACCTTGAGAGGATTTCAGAGTGGTCGTTAAAAAACTCTTTAGAGCTGAATCCTGGGAAGTCAAAATTTATTGTAATGGGTTCTAGGCACATGTTAAAAAAGTGTACTAATTTCAATATACGCATAAAAGGTCATCCGATTGCACAGGTGCAGGAAGCCCGTAATTTAGGAGTAATATTTGATGGGCAGTTACATTTTGAAGCACATGTCACTGAAGCAGTACGTAACTGCTTCTATAGGCTTAAGCTATTGTATAGGATTCGTCCCTATATATCTGTTGATATTCGTGTTATGCTCTGCGAAACATTGATTCTGTCTAAGCTCAACTATGCGGACACAGTTTATGGCACTTGTATTCTGGGCAAAACGGAAAAACTTATACAACGGGTTCAGAACGCCTGTGCGCGATATTGTTATAACGTCCCTCCTCGATCTCATATCACCCCCTTCTTAAATAAGGGGAATTTAATGAAAATGGCGGCACGTAGAAAACTTCATTTAGCGACGCTTTTGTTTGATGTTGTGGTATCAAAAACGCCTGAATATTTATATCGCAAGTTATCATGGTCGAAGAATCATCACACAATAAAAACAAGGGCATCCTCCTATCTATTATTAACACCAAGACATAGAACGGCAGCATTTCGTGGAAGCTTCAAATTCGCTGCTTCACGATGCTGGAACGATTTGCCACCTCCTTTACGCCTGTTAGAGTCAGTTCACTATTTTAAAATCAAATATAAAAAATATTTGCTTGAAGAACAACACAAGGCGTAATAAAACATCTTGTATAATATATCTACACTGGTATATGTATATGTGTGTACGTGTATGTATGTATGTATGTATATGTATGTATGAGTATGTATGTATGAGTATGTATGTATATGTATGTATGTATATGTATGTATATGTGTATATGTATATATGTATGTCGCGCTCCCAGGTACTATGTTAATAGCCTTATGAAGTTAGTTATAATTTATTT
The DNA here is from genome assembly GCA_032191425.1 of Lymantria dispar. NCBI lineage: Eukaryota > Metazoa > Arthropoda > Insecta > Lepidoptera > Erebidae > Lymantria > Lymantria dispar. The sequence continues at coordinate 3,577,769 of CM063449.1, forward strand.
ACCACAATTCTTTAATATTATGTTTCCTCTTTCAATGGATAAGTAAGGATAAATTAGTTGTACACAGTACTCGTCTTCAACGAGTTAACAGATCCTTCATGGGGCAATGTATACGCTTCTACAACAAATTACCTATTAATATTCGAGATATGCCAGTTAAAAAGTTTAAAAAAGCAATCAAGAGTAGATTTTGTAGAAAAGGTTATTATAAAATCTCGGATTATCTTGATGATAATACAGACTGGTTATGAGCAGCTCCTCATTCAGGCATTTTCTCATTATTTCAAAAGGTGTTACATACATGTTTATTCTGTTGCTGTTAATATAATTGTAAAGCGTAGCGTGTTTTGCCAAACGAATTTGTTGTTTAATCTGTGTTTTATGTTTGTGGCCCATGGTATTGGTCATGCTCACTGAAGGGTCTGCTTGCGGTAGCTACGAGGAGCGGGTCACTCCCTTCCCTCCATTGTGGTTGAGGGGAGTGATGGCTGCTCTAGTGGTTAACTCGTGATCGGGTGCCGCTTGCGGGATCTGGTCCAGCCATGGTACTTTTTCGTTATATTTAATAACTGTATTGTATGATGATTCGAAAGGCATCACACTGGAGCTATTAATAGACATGTTGTTGTATATTATCTTATTAAAAAAAAAAAAATAGTAAATGAATAAAAAAGAAGACAAGCCCACTGAGTTTCTTGCCGGATCTTCTCAGTGCGGTCGCGTTCCGATCCGGTAGTAGTGTAAGGTAAAAATGTAAAAAAGTGACCATATGTAAGTGCCCCCGCGGGGTTTATGCATAATAAAGTATTTGAATTTGAATTTGAATTTGAATGCCCCGGTAACCTATTAAATCCATAAACTAATAAATTGTAAATATGTTTATATGCATGTACATGTTTATGCGCATATGTGTGCGCATGCGTTGTCTTTGTGTATGTGTGTGTCTTTGTGTATATGGCCATATATGTATGTTTTTTAAGTTTTACGAATAATCAAAAATCACAATTATAATAAATGAATTGGAAGAAATAGTACTTAGTATGTTTAAGTCTGTGTGTATATTGTGTGTATACTGTACATACAATATATAGTGTGGCGCAGTATTCTATTGTATACGTTGTGATGAACCGTACTCACTCTGAAGGTTTTACCTGAAAATCAGCGCTGTAACACGTTTGTGATGCAAGCTCATGCTGAGGTGAGACCTTTTTCGGTATCCTATATGCATGAATTTGTACGAATTTTGATTACTTACTTTAGGTTTTGGAAACCGAAATAAATGTTTTTCTTTCTTTCTTTCTTTCTTTCTTTCTTTCTTTCTATAAGAATACGTCTGACCAGCGTGATCATTATTCATCATTTCAGCTCATATATGCTGCACTATTGCGCTCGAGCCTCCTCCACAATAAAAGGGAAATTATCCTTACTATACTATGCTGGTCAGACAGGTTGGTGTAGGGTTTTATTTCGAGTTTTCCTTCTCTTGCATAGGTGTTATATGCGTATCGCTTAGTCGTCTTTTATGACATGCTCAGGCAAGATAGAGAGTGTTGAACTGTAATTTTACTCCGTCACCATACGGATAGTATATGGTCAATTTCCCTCCTCGTAGAGGAGAGCCCAGAGCCCAACAATGTAACTTGGCTGAGATGATGACATTAAAACTATTTTACGGATTTAGTCGTGTTTGTATTTGATTTTTGATTGCCCGACGTTTCGCTGGTGGTCATGAATGCTGTAAAGTGTTCGGACGACAAACAATAATCAAATATAAAAGCGATAAAATCCGTAAAATAATTTTATTTAAAATTTGTAATACTCGAGTAAACATCAGAAATCTTAGTCATCTTTTACGGTAGGTGATGAAAGCCGTGATGAAAACCGTCATGAAATGAATTTCTATATTTATTTGATTTTTTATTTAATTAATTAATATTCTTCTTCTTTAATTATTTAATTCATCATCATTATCATCATCATCGCAGCCCACATACGTCCCACTGTTGGGCTCGGGCCTCTTCCACAATGGGAGGGAATTTGACCTACTATACCATGCTGGTCAGACATGTTGGTATAGGGTTTCATTTCGAGTTTTCCTTCTCTTGCACAGGTCTTATGTCCATATTATATCCCTTAGTCGTCTTGTACGACATCCACGGGCAAGATAGGGAGTGGTGAATTATATTCTTACTCCGTGGTGTCCGTGTATTGTGGTGACCACACGAATTATTTAATTAATCTACACTAATATTATAAAGACGAAAAAATTGGATTGTTGTGTGTGTGTGTGTGTATATATATTTGTAATGAATAAACTACAGTTTATTTATTACAAATATACACACACATTCTATAGAACTACTGTGTCGATTTAAAAATTCCTTCACCAATGGCAAGCTATAACAACAGGGAGTAATATAGACTATATTTTATCCCGGTATTCCCACGGAAAAGGGAAATACGCGGGTAAGGTATCTGAAACCGAAGCGAAGCGAGGACGGGTTGCTAGTATTCTATAAAAGTTTTCAGTTTGGCGATGCAGAAATGATTACGAGTCTCTTTTTTGTCCGTGGGTGTTGTTAAAAATGACTAAGGGGTTATAATCTTCATATAACATCTAGGCAAGAGAAGGTAACCTCGAAGTAATATCCTATACCAATACGTGTGACTAGCGTGGCACTCAGCCGTAGAAGGTATATGAGCTGTAAAGATTATGATGAAAGAAAATAAAATTAATTTAACTATAACAAAGGAAATACAATACAATAAACACAATACGCACGTAACATTTTCTTCCAAAACATTCAATTTTGGGGTTAGAAATAGTTGCCGGAATGCGGTCTGCCGACCCGTGTAATCGTACCGTCGACAGCCTCCGGTCCGGTCCGGTTCGACAATATTGTTCTCTATAGTCAAACGAAAATGTGAATTTTACCTAACATCAAAAATATTCGTGCTTCGTGCCAAAGGCCATAGCCGTTTTTAGAGGATCCTATATTATTATTCATGATAGTAAAGGCAGATAATTTTATTTTTTTTTCACTATATCTGTTGAAGTGTTGGAAAGGGAAGACCAAGGCGGACATTTCACGATCAAATCGGGGACGTCCTTAAGAAAGGCCAGGTTAGAAGTACCCTAAACCGAAGAATATGCATGAAGAGATTAATGAATGTAGAGGAAGCGAAATTAGTATGACAATATCGTAGCAAGTGGACGGAAGTGGTCTCTGCCTACCCCTATGGGAAAAAGGCGTGAATATATGTATGTACTATATCTGTCTCCTAAATGTATAACAATTTTTCCTATGGTGATGGAGTAAGAATACAATTCACCATCCCCTTTCTTGCCTATGGGGTGTCGTAAAAGACGACTAAGGGATTAAAATATGCAGATAACATCTATGCAAGACAAACAAACTGGAAATAAAACCCTATACAAAAACACGCCTGATTAGCGTGTAGTAAGGCAATTGCCCTCCAATTGTGGTAGAGGTTCGAGCCCAGTAGTGGGACATATATGAGCTGCAATAATGAAAGGGATAAGGAGTGGTGGTAAATAAAGAGGTAACTAACTCTAATACTGGAGCTACGCTTTTCTTTCGAGCGGGCTACCGTCTCAACGTTGCATTCGGGGTGACGTAATTCCATCCTAGTCCTTCCCTATGGGGCTATGCTGCTGATGGTTTTCTACCTGCAGTCATTCATCGTTCGGAGGTCTTATCACTTTAACGAAGAAAAACAATATCTGAGTAGCAAATTACTGCTCCTTCCTTAAGTGAGTGTGAGAGTCAGGTACCTAAAACCCGTTGTAATGCTAGGGCACCAAGCTGCTTGTACTTCTAGTATTGCAGAGATCCATAAGTAGCAGCTACCACTTACAACGTGGCCTGCTTCGTCTGCAAGCAAATAAATAACTAAAAAATATATTTATGCACATAAATCTATTTTACGGATTTTATCACGTTTATATCGATTTTTGATTGCCCGACGTTTCGAACAATTTGCAGCGTTCATGGTCACGGGTAGCCTACGATGTCTCACGTTAAACAAGTCATCGTTATTTCAGTGATTTATAATTATCTACCCGCTACAGAAATTAGTTATAAAATTATGACCCCACTTTTTGGTGCAAATTTATTGCCAGTACAAGAAGAAAATGATTCTAAATGAAAACAATTTATATTGTTTATGGTTAGAATTATTAAATTTGTAGTAACCATTATGACAATTTATTTATTTAAGCCTAACAAATCTAGTATACTACCACCGAATCGGCACGCGGACACACTGAGAAAGATCCGGCAAGAAAACTCAAGAGGGCATGATGCTAAATAAGTGACTTTTTTTTTTTAAATCAAATACAAACGCGATAAAAGCCGTAAAAAAGTTTTATTTACAATATTTATTTATTATTATTAATATACTCGCGTAAACATCAAAATCATAAATGCGAAAGTAAGTTTGTTTGTTTGTTACGCTTTCACGCCTAAACCACAGAACCGATTTCAAAAATTCTTTCGCCAATGGAAAGGTAATATCCACGTTATCAATACCTAAAACCAGTTTATGTATCTTTTGTCTATCTGTTTGTTTGTTCTGGGTAAATTTAAAAGGGCACTACTGATTTTGATAATATTTTACTACTAGGTAACTGCACATATAAGGAATTAGGGACACATTATACATAAACCTATGAAAAATTACCCTGTCCGAGAATTGAAACCTAGGCTTCATGGATTGCAGTCACGTACCGTACTACACCTTAAAGTAGCGCTTTCGTTAGTTACACTTAATAGGTCCTAACTAATATTGTAAATGTGAAAGTAAATTTGTTTGTTACGTTTTCACGTCTAAACGACTGCGCCGATTTCAAAAATTCTATTGCCTATGGAAAGCTCTATTACCGGTAAATAGCATAGGCTATATTTTATGGTGGTATTCCCACAGGAACTGCGGGATTTTGCCAGTAATAAAATATGTAATTAAAAAAACTAACAATAAGTATAAAGAAAGTAAGTTTGCCACAAGTTCACCACACATGGTGGCGCAGTAAAAATATAATACATCATCCCCTCTTACACTTGGGTATCGCAAAAGACGGGATATAATAAGTAGAAAACAACATTGTAGGAGAAGGAAAACTCGACATAAAACTTTATACTAACCCGTTTGACCAGCGTGGTATAGAAGGTCAATTGCCCTTCAATTGTGGAGGAGGCTCTAGCCCAGCAGTCAAACGTATATGAGCTGTGATGATGATAATAATTACTATTTTGCGTTAAACATCTGCCGTTTTAGGATTTTTTATAGGCTAAAAACCTAACTTCCTAAACACTTAATTTTCTACATACTTACGAGTATATAAAGACCACCTAATTTTCTAAACTCTTATATAAAGACACCTTCATTTTTAAGACGAATATGACGACACCATAACTTTCGAAATCACCGCCGTTTGGAAGATACGAGGTAATAAAGAAATTTAAAAACGTAGAAGTTACTCGTGAACAACTTTACGCCCAAATAACCTTGGCAGTCGGATAAAAAATAGAGATATGTTCTTTTTTTTAGAGGTGGGTTGCGGTCGGCGCGCTCCTCGCACCACTCCGTCCGGGGTGACAGAAGGGCGAAAGCACGCACACCCGCAACCCACCCAAGTGCACGTCGCCTTCGTCGTTGGGCCGACCACTGGCGCAGGGTTACTTGTCATCAGTGGTAAAAAAAAAATAGAGATATAACAATTTTAAATTACTGTGCTGTGTGGTAGCGGCTTCGAATACTACCAACCCTTGCTTTGCTCGTGAGTGTCGTAAAAGACGACTAAGAGCCCTAGATTGACCCGGACCAACTCCATCTGGTACCATTTGGGTCAACGATTACATTCCCAAGGAGGGTTGACGTCAGGCAGGCGGCCGGTCATAAAAGTCATTGCCGAAACTTTTTGCAATATGTCAAAACAGATGACATATTGCGTCGACCCCAAGTAATTGGGATAAGAGAAAGATGATGATGATGATGACTTTTAAATTACCGTGTCTCATATCAGCTCTTATACGCACCACTATTGGGCTCGAGTTTCTTCCAAAATTGACGGGAATTAGACCTAAAGCAGCATGCATGTAAGCTAGCATGGGCTAGCTAGCACATTGTAACGCATCTGCGTTACAGGGTTTTATTTCGAGTTTTTATTCTCTTGAGTCAATGTTACACGCATATTAGATCCTTTAGTTGTTTTATACGACACATATAGACAGAAAAGAAGGTGGTGAAATGAATTTAATATGTAATAATACTAGCTATTGCCCGCGGCTCCTCCGGCGTAAAAAAGATCTTGCCCATTTAACTATTATCCCAAGGGATGTTCCCCTGATTATCAGAATACAGAGTATTCTATTTTTACTTTTAAAAAATACTCTATCTATATGCCAATCTAGTCAATTGAGTAACAAACTTTTACATTTGTAATGTTACTTCCACCCTTCTAGTTCAGATTCCCATGGAAATACGATGATAAATATGGCGTTTCTCAGTCACTGATAATGTAGCTTTCTATTGATGAAAGAATGTTTTAAATTGGTCAAATTCCCGCTGTTTTACTGGCGTTGTTCCTGTTTCCATAAGAATACCGGGATAAAAACAGCCTATGTTACTCCATGATATTATAGCTTTCTATTGGTGAAAGAATTTTTGAAATCGGTTCGATGGTTTAAGCGTGAAAGCGTAACAAATAAACAAACTTACTTTCACATATTTAATACTAGCAAACCACCCTCGCTTCGCTTCGGTTTCTGTCGCCTTATCCCCGTAGTTCCCGTTCCCGTGGGAATATCGGCATAAAATATAGCCTATGTTACTCCCTGATATTATAGCTTTCCAATGATGAAAGAATTTTTGAAATTGGTTTGGTAGTTTAAGTGTGAAAGCGTAACAAACAAACAAACAACCTTATTTTCACATTTATAATATTAGTAAGGATTAGTAAGGATTACTGTTTCCACAGGAATACTGGGTAAAAAACTATGTTACTCGCTGATAATATTTTCTTTCCGTTGTTGAAAACATTTTTAAAATGGATCACGTGATATTACTTGCATAGTTCCCGTTTCACAATAACACCGGGATAAAAATTGTCTACATATGTTACTCGCTGATAATCTAGTCTTAAACTGGTGAAAAAAAAAAATATCGATCGATCTGCGGCGGTTTAACTCACGTAGTTCCATAAAAGACTATCGACAGTACGCTCCTACCACAGATCAAAAATAACTTCCCTTGCATAGATGCTATCTGCATATACTTTTGTCGTCTTTAACAACATCCACGGGCAAGATAGGGGGCGGTAAATAGTATTCTTACTCCGTTATCACACCGATAGTAATACAATAATTAATCATAAAAGATTCAACACCTCCATCAACGTCAAATATGAGGGCAACATGATCCCAAAATTCAAAGCAACACTTGCAAATCCTAGATCAAATATAAAACTCAATTGCTATATAATTTCATTTAACACAACAAAGGAATGTTTTCAAAGAAATATGATTACGATTCTTACTTTGTAATGGTAGGCTGGGGGCTATAAAAGCCGTTAATATTGGCTGACAAATAAACGTGTCTTATTACTTAATTTTATGCCCGTTCGCCTCCGGGGGCTTGATGGTAAATGTTTGTAAAGGTTCGCCTCCATTGCCAAATAGATTTTGTTACTCTTTTCGTTTGTTTCTATTTTATTGCATTAGTGGCATTTATGCGGGTGTGAAAAGAAGGAAAGGATTAATTCTAAATTCAACTTTAAAATTATTTTTTAAGTTTAAACCTTGCAGGGGCCCTTATACTGTCAATTGTGTCTTTCTTTATCTTAAACTAGCAATCCGCCCTCGCTTCGCTTCGGTTTCAGTCGCCTTACTCGCGTAGTTCCTGTTTCCGTGGGAATATCGGGATAAAATATAGCCTATGTTACTCCCTGATATTATAGCTTTCCATTGGTGAAAGAATTTTTGAAATCGGTTTGATGGTTTAAGTGTGAAAGCGTAACAAACAAACAAACAAACTTACTTTCGCATTTATAATATTAGTAAGGATGTATTTCATTACATAGAACTAGCAAGAAACTCGATGGGCTTATTTTTATTTTTAAATATAAAATTATTTATTAATTGGGTTATTATTTGGGTCTAATCCGCCATTAATTCTCGCCATTGTAACTCCTGTAAGTCAGGATTCATAATGGTCATCATCATCATCATCATTTCAGCCTATTGCCGTCCACTGCTGGACGTAGGCCTCCCTCATATTGCGCCACAATGTGCGGTCCTGTGCCGCCTGCATCCAACGACGCCCAGCAACTTTCACTAGGTCGTCGGTCCACCTAGTGGGGGGGCGTCCTACACTGCGTCGTCCGATGCGTGGTCGCCACTCGAGAACCTTTCTTCCCCAGCGGTTGTCGGTTCGTCGAGCGATGTGGCCTGCCCATTGCCACTTCAGCGTGCTAATTCTTCGTGCTATGTCGGTTACACCCGTTCTTCTGCGGATTTCTGTATTCCGGATTCTATCTCGCAGAGAAATCCCGAGCATAGCCCGTTCCATAGCACGCTGAGCGACTTTGAGCCTTGATATGAGGCCTACATTTAGGGACCACGTTTCCGTGCCGTAAGTCATCACTGGTAACACACACTGGTCGTAGACCTGTGTTTTCAGACACTGAGGTATGTTGGACGAGAAGATCCTCTTAAGTTTCCCGAACGCTGCCCAACCGAGTTGGATTCGTCGGCTGATCTCTTTCTCGAAATTGGATCTACCTAACTGGACTGTTTGTCCTAGGTAAACATAGTGATTGACAACTTCGAGAATCGCATTGCCAACTAGGACCGGTACAGGAATGACATGGGTATTTGACATGACTTTCGTCTTGTCCATGTTCATTCGTAGACCCACTAGTTGGGATACCCTGCTGAGATCATTGAGCATAGTGCCAAGGTCCTCCATGGATTCTGCCATAACGACGATATCGTCTGCGAATCGAAGGTGAGTGATGTATTCGCCGTTAATGTTGATGCCGAGTCCAGTCCAGTCTAAGAGCTTGAAGACATCTTCCAGTGCAGTGGTGAACAGTTTCGGAGAGATGACATCTCCCTGTCTCACGCCTTTCTGCAACTGGATCGGTTTCGTACTCTTATCCCGGATACGGACTGACATTGTGGCGTTCCTATACAAACACTTCAGCACTTCGATATAGCGATGGTCGATTTGGCACCGCTGAAGGGACTGCAGCACCGCCCAAGTTTCGACTGAATCAAAGGCTTTCTCATAGTCCACAAACGCTAAGCACAGGGGCCGATTATACTCCTCGGTCTTTTGTATAATCTGCCGAAGCGTGAGGATATGGTCTATGGTGCTATAGCCTTTTCGGAAGCCGGCTTGTTCGGGCGGCTGGAAGTCATCGAGCTTGCGCGTGAGTCGATTGGTAATGACCCTCGAAAACAACTTATAAACATGGCTCAGGAGTGAGATGGGTCTGTAGTTCTTTAAAAGAGCTTTGTCACCCTTCTTGAAGAACAGCACCACCACACTCCTGGTCCACGACTCTGGAACGTCGCCCCCGAGGATAACGGAATTAAATAGCTTCTGAAGGGCTATTAATACCGGCTTGCCGCCCGCCTTCAAAAGCTCTGCCGTAATTCCGTCATCTCCCGGTGCCTTACCGTTACGTAGTTGTTTGAGAGCCATTCTGATCTCGTACAAGCTGATGTCCGGGATTTCTTCATATTATTCATAATGGTCATGGTCTTCATATTATTCACAATGGTCGTTCATATTCTTCATAATGGTCACCACAGAATAACGAGGTTGGACTTTCAGATATACCCGGGAAACCCTTGAAAATACAAATTTAATTAGAAAATTTTATATAGCTAGAGTTGAAAATATTGATTATGCTGTGTGGCAGCGGTTACGAATACTATCAACCCTCATTGTTCGTGGGTGTTGTAAAAAAGCCGGTAGAGTACACAGAGTGACTTAAAGTCTACGCCGCGCCGGTGACTCCAAACTGTCCTTTAGATTGATTTCATATACATATAACTAACTACATAAAAAAAGTATATCCGAGAAGAAAATTCAAAGTAATTACTTCAATTCTCTAGTGAAAGGAATTGATTAAAATATTAGCATATTCCATCATTTCGTTAAGATTGACATTTCTTTTTTAAATTATATCACCCTCATCGTAGATTTAATGTAATTTTATGGTTTTAATTTGACCATAGCTGACCGTCGAACTCCAACAAAATTTTAAAATAGTAATTTAAGTATTTGTGAGTGGTGACTGCTTTAGTAGTTTAATCGTGACCGGGTCCACTTGTGGAATCTGCTCCAGCCACAAACATTTGTAGTTATTACTTGCTGATGTATACAATTCTATATAAAAGAAGGCAGTAAATGATAAGTTTGCTGAATCCCCCCACGGTCGGTGGTATTTTATTGGACTATTTTGAAGTTTATAAATAAAACTATTTTCACGGATTTTATTGCATTTGAATTTCGATTTTCCGACTTTCGAACACTTTTCAGTGTTCATGGTTACGGGCGGATTTTTATTATTTTTTTTTTCGAGGCAGCGGATCGCCTGAGGCGGCGGAGCGCAGCCTCGATGAGGTGATCCGCCGCCGGCGACTGGGGCGGCGTAGGTGCGAGTACTTGCACCTCATACCGCCCTAGCCGAGGCCGCGGGTGACGTGATCGGGGAATTAGTCCGTCACCCGCCGAGAGGCCGACCGCGTGAGGAAAGACCGACGTCCTCCCCGAGGGGGGGACGTCGGCCGATGAGAGGGTACCCCAAATATTATTCCGTCGGGCTGACCACTGATGACAAGTAACCCTGCTCCGGTGGTCGGCCCAACGATGAAGGCGATGTGCACCGTGGGTGGGTTGCAGGTGTGCGTGCTTACGCCTCTCTGTCGCCCCGGACGGAGTGGTGCGAGGAGCACGCGGATCGCAACCCACCCCCCCAAAAAAAAACGGGCGGATTTTTGACAGCGATTAAATTCGTAAAAATAGTTTTATAATTATAGTGTGTTATAACTCACAATTTGAAGTTTATTGACAATATGAAAGTATTGATTGAGGGTTTATGTATAAATATTAAATGGTTTTGCCGTGTGGTGACGGAGTCAGAATACAATTCATCACTCCTTTTCTTGGCCGTGGATGTTGTAAAATATGACTAAGGGACACTGTGCATATAATATCTATGCAAGAGAATTGAAACTCGAAATAAGACCCTATAGCTGTAATACAGCAGTTTAGGAAAGAGGTACAGTAGAGGTTTGATTGAATAAGACACTAGTTTTTACGACGTTATCACTTCTATCAATAGCTACGAGGCTATGCGCTCTAATATGAGGATAAAACGATGTCTGCTCCTGATGAAAAGAAAAAACCAAAGGGCATAGCCGGATAAGCAGGTCGAATCGGCCCCGGCCGAGTTTTCTGTCGGCAGTATGGGGATCAATTTGGTCTCAAAAGAAAATAATTCAGTCAAAATTTCAGCTCTTAATCTTAAGCGGTTTTCGCGAAATTGAAAAATAACCTATTTTTTCGTTTTGTTTTGTTTTTTAATAGTAAAATTAAATTTTTTTTCTGTTGATTTTTTCCAAATACGAGCAAAAGCTGTGAAAAAAAATTTTTTTATGATTCTCAGACTGAAAGCCGATTTTTAAAATAAAAAACAAATTTACAATTTTTTTTTATATGCTTATTTTAAAACATGCAATCGCCAAATTTGGAGAGAATACGTTATCTTTGCATCTCTGTACTCAGGAACATTTTAAATTTTTTTGGTTTGGTGTAACGATATGAAAAAAATTGAAACTGATTTTTTGTTAATTATTTTATAAATCCACTACTTTATACTACTCCTTAGTTTACAAAAGAAAAATACAAATACAAATTCACAGAGGTGCAAAGATAACGTATTCTCTCCAAATTTGGCGATTGCATGTTTTAAATAAAATAAGCATAAAAAAAAATAATTCTAATTTTGTTTTTTATTTTAAAAATCGGCTTTCAGTCTGGGGATCATATTTTTTTTTTCACAGCTTTTGCTCGTAATTATTTGGTAAAAAATCAGCAAAAAAATTTTTTTAATTTTACTATTAAAAAAAAAACAAAACAAAAAAATAGGTTATTTTTCAATTTCGCGAAAACCGCTTAAGATTAAGAGCTGAAATTTTGACTGAATTATTTTCTTTTGGGACTAAATTGATCCCCATAGTGCCGACAGAAAACTCGGCTGGGGCCGATTCGACCTGCTTATCCGGCTATGCCCTTTCTCTTTTGTTGTAGAAATTTAAATTCTCTACGAAAAAGGTCTTTTTAATTTTTCACTAAAACGCATAGGAAAAAGTTACAACCATTTATTTCTTACAGTTACTCAAAGTTGTCCAGCAACATCGTAAATCATATCCAAATTACAAACAACAGAATTTTTTGAACGCTTTAACAGTCGAGGAGAGTAAATATATTGAAAAATAATTTATATACTATATATATGCTTTATTCATCATCGAATCATTTTTTTATTGTGTGACTTAGTTATTAGCCGCAGATGGCTGTGACGACTTTACCCGGACTGTTGGGTGAGCGCTGAGGGCTCTCAACCCGTTTATTGAATGATGATGATTACAATATACATTATATATATACATCCCAGTGCTCGGCTCCAGCCTCTTACGCAAAAGGAAGACAAATTAACCTACTATACCTCGTAAAACAGGTTGAAAATATAATTATACCATGCTAGTCCACTGTTAAAAAGAGAACTCTGCAAAGAAAGATATTCTTTCTAGGTGAATTTGCGGAGGGATTTAGTGCCATAACTTTATCAAGAGAATAGTATATTTTATATTGAAGAAATGCTCAAAGACTTTAGAGAAATGTTGAATAGATCTTACTTATCTATACAACACACACAATTCTCGCAGTACTTTTGTAATAAGTACATATCTATAAAAGTTCTTCAGACGAATACATCGAGTCCTATTCAATGAGTTGTTGGAAAAATAGTGTGAAAAACATATCTATTAAGCGTAGAGCGTAGAGACGGGTTTTCTAAACAGCTTTATCTAAAATGGAATCGAATTCAAACGTCTTACTATAGAGTTTGGTGAAGAAGCTCAACGAAAGAGTTGTTTGGCATTCACTAGTTTAAAAACTATGTTGTATTAACATTTTGATTGAATAAATACATTGCTTAGAAGCTTTTAGTAAGATTTTAGCAGTGTTTTGAAATAGCTAAATGCAACGGCAAACTTTTATATCCAGACAGATCATGAACTTTCAGTGTTCTACACTAAATTTGATAATCTTGAAACTACGTCAGACAAATGTTAGTTTATTATGGCTATTTGTTTGATGTTATATGGTCATTCCTATAAAGCTAGTTCAAAGGTCATTTACCTTTGTTTTTTTTAGTTTTTGAGGTTTTAAAATGTTTATTCCGTGAGGTGATGGAATAAGCATACCATTTATTTTCTATATTTTGCTGTGGGTGTTATAAAAGATGTAACATCTGTGAAAGACAAGGAAAACTTGAAATAAAATCCTATATCAGCCAGTCTGACTAGCGTGATAGGTAAAATTCCCCCTATTGTAGAAAAGGCTTGAGGTCAGTGGAACATATATAGCGATAATGATAATAAAAAAGGATTCGTCGCTCAGGACGCCTGGCAGATGTGTAACATTGAAATTATTTTGTACAAGAATATATGCATAAAAGAACAGATTACGACATGAACTGTTATGGCATAAAGTATTAATCAAATATTACGATTTTTTTTTCCGGATAATGATGATTTTTATTCAATAAATATTTATTTTCATTAATATACACTAGCTAGAGGTATGTGTTTAGGTTAATAATTAATTTTGAGCTCACTAGATGGCGGTGTACGAAATTCTAAAACAGGTTATGGTTTCATTACACAAATGTACATATTCATTAACGCCGTATCAACGATAAGGTTTACCCTCGCCTATAGATGGTTCACATCAAAAATTAATAGGTTATAGCTAATATTTATTAGAAAACATGCAGTGCAATATTACTTAAATTATACTAGGGATGTGACTTGGAGGGAAAATAATCGATTTTTTAAATAATCAATTTTTTGTTCTTTAAAATAAATCGATTATAAAAAAGTCGATTATTTAAAAATAAATAATCGATTATAAAAAAATCGATATTTTCTCCCAACAGGATTATGATGACCTTTTTTTTTTAGGAAATCTGGTAGTGAATAATCGATTAATTTCGATCGAATTTCGAAAAATAAAAAATCGATTAAATCGATTTTTATTATTTTGATAATCGATTATAAAAATCGATTATTAATCGATAAATTTTTTGTAATAATCGATTATTATAAAAGTCGATTATTTTTTCACATCCCTAAATTATACAGATTAATTAGAAGTAACGATGTCACGCAAAGTTTATGCCAATCGTGCCCCTCTAACATTTGTTCCGCGTTATCGCTTGCACGCTTAGCTCAAGCGGAACGTGACATTTTTCGTGCATGCAACCGTCGTACATTGGTTTATAAGGCGTTATCACGTCAAAAAAGCTTTCCTATTAAAAACAAACATTAATAAATAACTGGTTTCTTGTTTTGTTGGTCTCACCCTTACGTTGAAACTATTTTTGTTTCACGAGTCACGCAGTTAAGTAGTTTTGTGAGGTCGTTAGCAATTCACCATCAGTTTTAACTGACAGCCAGTAAAGGTAATTAGTTGCCGTCTTTAGTTATATTAGATTACATAATAATTATTTATTTAGTTATTAATTACTAAATTCTGCTCTATGGTAGCGCCTATGAATATTACCTACATCTACGTTCCTTCATAATCATCATCTCAGCAAGTTCCAGTGTTGAGCTCCTCCACAATAGGAGGGAACTGACCTACTATACCACGCTGGTGAAACGGGTTGGTATAGGGTTTTATATCGAATCTTCTTTGCGTGCGATAGTAGGTCAATGTTCCTCTCATTGTGGAGGAGGCTCGAGCCCAGCAGTGGGACGTATATGAGCTGTGATTAGGGATGCAAATATCGGAACCAAAAACATTGATGTATCGATACATCGATGTTTAGTAACCAACATCGATGTACAAAAAACATAGCCCTGAAAACATTGATGTATCAAAACATCGATGTTTTCTAGAAATCTTTGCGATTAGCTTCTTTTTAGCTAAATCAAGCATATTTTTTACACGAAACACCAACATTTGCGTGATGTAAGGACCTGTTTTTGCAGACTCTACTAAAAGTACCATATAATTTAAATCATGCAGGCAAAACATCGATGTCAAAACATCGTATAAAATAACATCGATTTTCTACAATAATGAACATCGATGGCAAACATTGAAGGTTTTTATTGAAACATCGATGTTTCAAAAACATCGATCTATCGTTTGCATCACTAGCTGTGATGATGATGACGTTGCTTATGGGTATAGTAAATGACGACTAAGATCTTTAAATACACTTAGGCCAACGCCATCTAATGCTGTCTGGTGAACAATTATATTCCCAAGCATGATTAATATCACGTAGTTGGCCGTTAATAAAACTATCACCAAAACTTGCAATATGTGTACGATGAGCGAATAAATATTAGGCGAGTAATATGCTTCGCTTGCGTAGAAAATTGACTTACCATGCTAGTCAGGCATGTTGGGTTAGTTAAAATGTTTTAGAAAATCATGGAATTCGATAAAGAACTAAGGAAGAAGTTAGTGAATGATATATTTTCTGGGCTCTTATATGTGTTACTGCTGGGCTGGAGTCTCTTCCACAGTAGAAGGGAATTTACCTAGTATACCTACCACGCTCTCTGTATGGTGACGGAGTAAGAAAACAACTTACCACCACCTACATTATGTGGGTGTCGTAAAAGACGACTAAAAGATTAAATATGCATATAACATCTATGAAAGAGAAGAAATACTCGAAATGAAACTATACCAACACGTCTGACCAGAATGGTATCTAGCTCGAGCTCAACAATGGGACGTGGATGAGCTGAAATTATGACGATTATGATACCCCTTTTTTATTTTTTTTTGTTCACGCTGTGGAAATGCATTTACGCACAGTCCCCCGCCAGTGGATGGGGGTTGTGTGGGACTCACCGGCCACGTCCGCAGCCGGAATACCCACTAAAACCACAGCGGCCCCTTCCGCGCTTTTACGGGGTGCCGGAGAGATTGTCTGATGACATTCAATCCCCGGCACCCCAACGCATGGCCGTCTGGCCACGTCCTGTCGTCATTATTTAGGGCGGTGGGAGTAGGAGCGCATATTGTCGCCTCCTCCTCCCGGGTCGCCGGCGACGGAGCGAGTCAGCAGAGGCGCTTGCCTCGCGTTCTCGCTCCGCCGCTTCCTTCCTGGATATGACGGCCTCGCAAAATGAGGCCATCGACGACCAGCACCTGTCGCTGCCGAGCATCTTTGTGATAACGGTCGGCAGCGACAGGTCCGCTCCGAGAACCGCCGACAGGTCGTGGCGCTGAGGCCCCCAGGCGGGGCATACTTCCAATGTGTGACGCACATCATCTGTTGGCGCGCCACACTCATGACATCCGGGGGCCTCTTCTCTTCTAATTATATGCAGGTACTTACCGAAGACCCCGTGTCCGGTAAGCACCTGCGCCATCCTAAATGTTAGGTTGCCGTGCTTCCTTGTGAGCCAGCGGTGGAGATGCGGCGCAACTGCCTCCACAGTCCCTCGCCCTGCTACGGGGGACTCAAGGTCTGCCCTCCATCGCCGGATAACCTCCCTCCGGGCCACTTCTTGCGCTCTGCCCAGTCTCCTTGCAGAGACTTGCTCGCCGTTGGCCCGCGCTGTGGCACGGAGCTGGTAAACTTCCGCCAACGCCTCAGGCACAAGCGGCCAAGGCGGGTCGCCTGCCAATAGCGTCGCTGCAGTCCAAGACACCGTACGGTAACCCCTGATAGTCCTCACCGCCATGATTCTCTGCGGTCGGCGCAGGAGGGCCTTGTTGCGGGTGGTGAGGGACTCCGACCAGATAGGGGCACCATATAATGCCATAGACCGCAGGATTCCAGCGTAGAGACGCCGACAGGACGATCCAGGACCGCCAGTGTTTGGCAGAAGCCTTCCCAGCGCTGCGGCTGACTTGGTGAGCCTAGGGACGAGCTGGGCAAAGTGTGGCCCGAAATTCCATTTACTATCAAGGTGCAGGCCTAGATATTTCATCTGGGCCCGCACCGGCACGGCAACCCCAGACACACTGATATGTGCTCCTCGGGGGGGACCTCGACGTGGGCCATGAAATAGGAGGGCCTCAGTTTTATCTAACGAGACCCTCAGACCCAGCATGCCAATCCGGTCTACGACGAGTGCTACTCCTTCCTGTGCCAACCGGGCAGCCCCCTGAAAGTCAGCCCTCTTCACTGTGATGAAGACGATTATGATACCACGCTGGTAAATTGGGATATAGAGTCAATCAAATACAAACGCGATAAAATCCGTAAAGTAGTTTTATTTACAACTAGCAACCCGCACTCTCTTCGGTTACAGTCGCCTTACCCGCGTAGTTACTGTTCCCGTGGGAATACCGGTATAAAATATAGTCTATGTTACTCAGGCATAATGTAGCTTTCCAATAGTGAAAGAATCTTTGAAATCGGCACAGTAATTTTTGAGTTTATTCATTACAAACATACACATACACAAAAATACAAATTTTTTTCTCTTTATAATAATTAGTAGTGTGTAATACTCGCGTAAACATCAGGAATCATTGGAGTATAAAGTTTTATTTCAATATTTCCTTCTCTTATATAGATGTTATATACATATTATATCTTTAGCTCGTCTTTTACGACACCCACGGGCAGGATAAAGGTCGTTGAATGGTATACTTATTCCTTCAGTACACGAAAACTATATACAGATATATTCTAATACAATTCCCTAATAAACTCTGGTCAAAGTAAAACAATTTCATACGTCACTGTTTACACTGCCAGTATGTAATTACATAGCAAGATATGAAGACATCTCACTCCCATGGGAAATTACTGTCCTGTCTGTCCTTCATATATAGTTATTACGTGTTGAAGATGCGCCACAAACGCTGATTCTATTTGCCCAATGAATATATGATGTGTTACCATTTTCATATATTTCCCTTTCGGCTTATTTGTCGACTGGTTTTATATTTTCTATCTTTAAATATACAGTATGACTGATATACAGTATGATTGTATACAGAGTGTATCAGGTTATGGGACAACTGGTAAAATGGGGGGTAGGCAATGGTGGTAAGAACCCATAAAAAAAATTTGAAGGAAAAATATCGATTCGTTAATGAATTAGAGACATGTAAAGTTTTCAATTTTGTCATTGTTTTTTCGTTTAAATCTGATTGATAATCTGCAACATATTCGTACTTTGTTAAATGTTCAATAGAAATTGAAAAAATCAATGATTACGGTCGCATAAGCAAAACGAACTTCGCTTTAAATCAGCTGATCGGCCGATTATCGTCGCCGAGTCACGGTTGTACCTACAGTCCCATTGAAGCGTTTGCGCAATTCTAGGTATGTATGAATGAAATTATACTGTCGAAGCTTTACATGCCTACATGTATCCTGTCTATCCATGCGTAACATTTAAGGGGTAGACTGTTTGACACACATTTTTGAAATTACTATAACTTTTATGTTATATTGTTTTTTGTGTAATATACATGTTCATTACCGTTCCCTACTGACCTAGGATGCGCAGTGGAAGGGAACACCAGGCCAGTGAGGGATACCAAATGGGTAATAACATTGGCTTGCGATTACGCAAGGCTATTTTAAGTTCTCCTAAATGATAGTACAAGAACAGATTTTAACACTTACGAGTAGATACCGCGGAGGTAGCTATAACGTAACCTAACTCAGCGTTCGGTCTGGCCAGACAAATAGAAACTAACTGAGGGGTTACTTAGCTTTGTATCCAAAAGCGCGGTGATGACAACGGCCTCGTACACTTCAAGGACCCAGGCTTGCTACTCGTACACACAATTTAATGTTCACAAATATATACTTAATTCTAATTAACTCGCGTACATAAGCGGTACACAAAACAAAGGGTGGCGCGCAATATTACAAATACCACGATTTCACGGCTTTAGTCCACAAAAGACATAGCAATTACAAAATATGTGCGTACGCGACCGTTACTTCCAACGCAAGTCGATCCGCGAACAAAGCGAAAGTGAAAGTGAAAGTAACCAAAAGGGCGGAAACAAAACGACCCCGGGGCCGGCCGACGCGACGGCCCCGTGCCATCCGCGAACCAAAAGTCCAGCTTTAGTCCCAAAAAGGGCGGAAACAAAACGACCCCGGGGCCGGCCGACGCGCCGGCCCCGTGCCATCCGCGCACCAAAGTGAAAGTGAAAAAGTGAAAGTGGCGGCCGGCTCCGAGCCAACCGCGAACCACAAAAAACAGAACTACCCTACATGGATTTAATTATTAAACTAATATAAAAATGTTTGGTACCGAACATCTACCCGCCTCGGACAGGTCTACCTGGCCGCTAATCAATTGGTAAACGGGACAATGTTGCTACCGCTCTCTTCAGTACCGAACCGTCCACCTGAACCTCAGCAAAACGAGGCACATTATCTGCGCCATATACTAAATTTAAAATTCGGCCGCGACGCCAGCACAGTGGCGGCAAATTGGTATCTTTTATCAAAACGAGGTCACCAACTCGAGGTGGATTAGTCTTGTCAGTCCACTTAACGCGCTGCTGGAGAACATGAAGATATTCTAAGCTCCAACGCTTCCAAAAGCTTTGAGTAAGCTGTTGGACCAACTCAAACCGCGAGAGACGACTTGGTCTCACATCAACAAAGGGGTACTCAGGCAAAGCATTAAGTGGCTGACCAATCAAAAAATGACCCGGTGTGAGAACCTCCAAGTCACTCGGGTCTGAAGAGATCGGACACAACGGTCGCGAGTTCATTACGGCCTCTATCTTACAAAACACAGTTGCGAGTTCTTCAAATGTGAGTACAGACTCACCAATAACTCGTCGCAAATGTGCTTTAGCAACCTTAACTGCGGCTTCGAAAATACCACCCCAATGTGGGCATGCTGCCGGACTAAATTTCCAGGTTATACTACGACTGGTTAGTTTATTACCAATATTTGTGTGATTGCTGGCTAAAAAATCATGTACATCTTTCAAATAATTATTGGTTCCCTTAAAATTTGTGCCACAGTCCGAACGTATCAAAGAAGGCAGTCCTCTCCTTGAAACAAATCTATCAAGTGTCGCAACAAATGCCTCGGTGGAGAGGGATGACACTAATTCAAGGTGCGCCGCTTTAGTTGACAGACATACGAAGACACACAAATAGGCCTTGACTGTTTTACTGTTTCGTAGAGTTGAAGTCTTAACCAAAAAAGGACCTGCAAAGTCGGTGCCTACACCGGCGAACGGCCTCGATTCTCTGACACGATCAGAAGGGAGGTCACCCATCAAAGGTTGCATGGTACTAGCCTTCAGCCTGTAACAAGGCATGCAACGAAATACCACACTGCGAATCGTTCTTCGAGCAGACAAAATCCAAAATTCTCGCTGCAATATGGCTAATAAGGCGTTACAGCCAGCGTGAGAATTTCTAATGTGACGGTCCGTCACCAACAATTGCACAAAATGACCTTGCTTGGGTAACAATATAGGGTGCCGACTACCGTAGGGTAGACTAGAGTTTCTGAGGCGACCTCCAACACGTAAGACACCCGTGTTGTCCAAAAAGGGGCTCAACATACGCAAGGTTCCTGTTAGTTTAGCCTTACCAGCTTTCAAAATTTCAATCTCCCTTTCAAAATATGTATCCTGTACCACACGTATCCAATGGCAAAAAGCCTCCTGTCGTTCTTGTGGTGATAGAAAAGCCTCTAATTTTTTGTTCCGTAAGTGCTTACAGTTGTAATAGAAGCGCTTAATCCAAGCTGTTACACTTACTAATTTATCGAGGGAGCTATACCGATTCAATAAGACATTTGGATCGAATACGCAAGCACGCCTCTCAACAGCGAGCAGTCGCAATCCAGGCAACGGACCTACGTCCAAAACCGGCGTCAGTGGCCATTCAGACTCTGAGCGTAATAACCATTCCGGTCCCCACCAAAGGGAGTGCGTTACCAAGGCGGGGGATGTACAACCCCGAGATGCACAATCAGCTGGGTTAAGCTCACCAGGCACATGCCTCCAAATCAAGGGAGTCTCAGATTTCTGAATTTGGGAGACTCGGTTCGCTACAAATACCTCTAAGGTGTGAACTGAAGCCTTTAACCAGCACAAAACAATTTGGCTGTCAGTCCACGCGTAAGTGGTGCTAATGTTCACAGTATGACGCAACAAATTCGACACGTGATTAAGAAGACGCACAAGCAGAGTAGCCCCTGCCAATTCAAGTTTAGGGATTGTCAAAGCAGTCCGTAGGGGTGCCACCTTGCTCTTCGCCATGACCAGTGAGATCTTCACTTGGCTGTCAGAACCCACCGTACGCAAATATACACAAGTGGCGTAACCCCGTTCAGAGGCGTCCGAGAAACCATGCAGAGTTGCCTGGTACTTTCCTGGAGGAAGCATAGAACGAGGGATCGATACCTCATTGATCGCAGGAAGTGAGGATACAAATTTGGTCCAGTCTTCCATCAAAGCTCCCCGAAGAGGTTCGTCCCAGCCTAGTCCTGCCATCCAAAGCCTTTGTAAAAAGCATTTAGCCCAAAATATGACGGGACATATCCAACCATTTGGATCAAATGTTCTTGCAACCGTGGAAAGCACCAAACGCTTAGTCCAAATGCGCGGCAACTCTAAGTCAACATTGTAAGTGAATATGTCTGGGGCTGGTTTATACTGAATGCCGAGAACAGTCATCATAGCAGGGTTCTCGATATTCTCGAACAAATGCGGATCTTGCTGATGTTCATCCGGAAGTCCCTTCAAAAGCGCAGGTGAGTTGGATATCCACTTCCGTAACTCATAGCCCGCGGTGGCTAAGATGCCTATCAATTCATCCCGTAGAAGGATGGCCTCTTTCTCAGAGGGTCCACCAGTACAAATGTCATCGACATACAAATCCTCTTTCAAAATCGCGGCTGCGCGAGGAAACTTTAAGCGCTCCAGGTCCGCGAGCTCCCACAGAGACCGTATAGCCAAATAGGGGCTTGACTTTAACCCGTACGTGTTTGTATTGAGCTCATAAACAACCATGGGATCCTGGGGGCTTTCACGCCATAGAATCAACTGATACCGACGGTCATCCGGGTGAATAATCGTCTGTCTGAACATCATCCTTATGTCAGCCACAAATACAACCTGATGTCGACGAAACCGAGTGATGACGTCACAGAGATCCTTGATCAATTTAGGACCAGCATACAAACAATTGTTCAACGATACACGCGTTGAAGTTTGCGCAGAACCATCGAATACTGTACGCAATTTGCCATTTGATGCCTTAATTACAGCATGATGCGGTAGAAAGAAGTGATCCACTGTTTGCCAATCTAATTTCGACACAGACATGTGTCCCAACTCCTCATATTCACGCATAAAATCAATGTATTTCTCCTTTAGGAGAGCATCTCGAGCCATTCGGCGCTCCATAGCCAATAGTCGTTTCTCAGCAGCAGGCCGCGAGGTGCCAAGTGGTGGCCGTACGGCGAGAAACGGCAATCGAGTCATAATCTGACCAGTACGTAGGCGACTCGTATTGTTTTGGTAAAACAATTCGCACTCCTCATGCTCCGGATCAGTGCGCGGTGCCTGTGGTGGTTCCTCCACTTCCCAAAACCTCTGAACCGCATCAGAGAGAGCAGAGCCTACCATCCAGCCAATGTCAAGACGGGTATCCGTGAGGACCGGTCCCATCAGTGCAGAGCCAAATATGGTCGGGATGGCTACCATGCCTCCTGGTTGCATGACCTGAATGCTACCCAAGAATATGTTTCCCAGAACATCGGCGCCTAGCAACAAATCGACCGATCCAGGTATACCAAATTTGGGGTCTGCCAAGTTCAAACCCGACGCTAAACCAATAGCATACGGAGACAACTGCTTCTCCGGATGGGTGCCCAAAATATTGTTCATAACAATGGCTGAACACTCAAACAATGGGCTTGACGAGTTTATAGGAGAGAACGCACATAATACTTGGCCTTCAACATTGGCCACAACTGCGTTGCCAACACCTCTAGTGACATGAGGAAAATCACGCATACTTAGGCGTACCTGCCCCACCAACCAAGAAGACGCTATACACCCCTGAGAGCCTGTGTCCAGAATTGCCCGGACCACAACAGAGGCACCTGTCCGTCCCCAGACCCTTACAGAAGCAGTGGGTAGGAGTACGGTTTCAAACGGGGGTGGTGCATGACGGGGGGAGGCGCCGTGTTCCTAATGTCGTCTAGGCAGCGGGTGATTCTCATGTTCACGGGAAGCGTCATCAAAGGTAGGTACCCGCCCGTGACGATACGGGCGCGAATCGTGGTTATCACTCTTGCCACGGGCTTCCGATGACGGCGAGCATTGACCTTGTGGGCGCCTCGCTGCGGCAGAATCTACGACGCGCGGGGGTGAGCGACTAGGTCTCGAACTGCGGTTTTCATACCGGTGCCTTCGCTCATAACTACCCGTAGGTGAGCCTTGACGTTCATGTTCACGACCAATCCCATTATTATTCGCACAAAGAAGTTTCAAATGCTGGCCTCCGCAGTATGTACATGGGCGAGGATTAGGGCAATCGCGCTGGAAATGGTTTCCCAAGCAAGAAAAGCACCAACCTCGAGCCTTAGCCAAACGCCTACGCGAGGCCACGTGCAGCGCAGTAAAATCTGAGCAACTGGCAACTTTATGACTCGGGGACTTGCAATAGGTGCACTCAGGTCGCGACTGTACAGCAGCAAAACGTGGTGGGTGACGAACCTCTGGCCTTCTAAAGGCGTGATTGCGGGTCGGAGCCGATGACCGCGGCAACTGTTGACCAAATGACCTGTCAACGACCGTCATGTCTACCATCCTACACTCGTCTTCCAAAAACTTCTTAAGGTCATCAAAAGCAGGCAAGTGAGTTGCATCATCACCTCCATATTTTTGCTCGAAACGAGCCCTAAGTTCCGCAGGAAGCTTTTTCAAAACAATATGCACCAGCATATATGACCAAGTGCTCACCGGAAGGTCTAACCTTTCCAGTGCGTTGATCGCAATCATCAATGGGTTCAATAAGTCGGACCTTAAAGCCGAGACCCTAGATACCACTGGCAGACCCAAGAGCTGACCAATGTGTGTATCTGCCAGGCAACGCTTATTTTGGTAACGCTTTATGAGAAGGTTACGTGCCACTAGGTAGTTTCCATCATTGATCTCCAGGTGCTGAACTAAACCTCTCGCCTCACCTTCCAACACGGAGAACAGGTAAGCCAATTTTTGAGCGGAACCTAAGTCAGAACGCGCGTGGACTAAGCTCTCAAACAAGTTTATGAAACCTAGCCATTGGTCCAAACGACCATCAAAACGCGGCAGGTCCAAAGTGGGCAGTTTACTCAATAAGCCCGACGTAGAAGGTTTCACATCCCTTGACGCGGGAGACTCACCCCTTTTCGACGCGGAAATTTCCCTAGCACGCTGTGAGATTCGATCTGCATAATCCATGATCTGGTCATAATCCGCGTGTACCAAGTCACGATACGTTTGTGGGTAATCTTCATCAGAAATATCTAAAATTTTTGTGTTGAAGTTACGGTACACACCATCAACAAATTGTAAGCGCGTATCCAATTTGCTGTACCTATCCAGGAGAGACTCATTTCGATCAGACCTATCAACCAAGGCGGTTGCAGTCGAGAACCATCTCAACTCAGAGCGCAGCTTACCTGCCGAGTCCTTAGCGCTAGCAAAAGCAGCCATAATAATCGAATAAAATAATTAAATTCCAACAAAAAAAAATATATATATAATCAACTAAATAAATCAACCAATTGAAACAACAATCAAAAAATGCAAATTACAAAATTGAACAATATTTAAATTATTGCGCAAAGGGAAACGTTAATATTTTACTGTATAAGTACCATAAACAAAACGCAAAATTAATATTAAACTAATTGTCTATACAGTTCAATTCATTCGTTCATTCAATCACGAGACTGCACTACTCTGTGGCACAATGTACTACGCAAATTATTTTATTACTCTGTGGCACATTAAGTAAACAATGATATTCAAAATTTCAAATGTTGCAGTGAACTTATTTATATGATATTTTTAATAACTAATAACAATAAGTACACAAATGATCAATCACACAAATATTTAATGTGTATCTTTATACACCAGACTATTTATTAAACTGGGCCGTAATACGTAAAATTCAAGTAATTATATATCGATTTATTTTTCAACACGGGCACTTGTAGATATCAATACCAAACAAAATTACTAGATTCACTAGAACCACGCTCTGCTACCAGAAAGTATGTTCATTACCGTTCCCTACTGACCTAGGATGCGCAGTGGAAGGGAACACCAGGCCAGTGAGGGATACCAAATGGGTAATAACATTGGCTTGCGATTACGCAAGGCTATTTTAAGTTCTCCTAAATGATAGTACAAGAACAGATTTTAACACTTACGAGTAGATACCGCGGAGGTAGCTATAACGTAACCTAACTCAGCGTTCGGTCTGGCCAGACAAATAGAAACTAACTGAGGGGTTACTTAGCTTTGTATCCAAAAGCGCGGTGATGACAACGGCCTCGTACACTTCAAGGACCCAGGCTTGCTACTCGTACACACAATTTAATGTTCACAAATATATACTTAATTCTAATTAACTCGCGTACATAAGCGGTACACAAAACAAAGGGTGGCGCGCAATATTACAAATACCACGATTTCACGGCTTTAGTCCACAAAAGACATAGCAATTACAAAATATGTGCGTACGCGACCGTTACTTCCAACGCAAGTCGATCCGCGAACAAAGCGAAAGTGAAAGTGAAAGTAACCAAAAGGGCGGAAACAAAACGACCCCGGGGCCGGCCGACGCGACGGCCCCGTGCCATCCGCGAACCAAAAGTCCAGCTTTAGTCCCAAAAAGGGCGGAAACAAAACGACCCCGGGGCCGGCCGACGCGCCGGCCCCGTGCCATCCGCGCACCAAAGTGAAAGTGAAAAAGTGAAAGTGGCGGCCGGCTCCGAGCCAACCGCGAACCACAAAAAACAGAACTACCCTACATGGATTTAATTATTAAACTAATATAAAAATGTTTGGTACCGAACAATACATTTTAATTATGATCTATGGCTGGTACACTACAACATACTTGAACAGTTGCTCCATAACCTGATACACCCTGTATATTGAAACAAATGATAATGATCACATCATCATCATCATGATTTCAGCCGATTGCCGTCCACTGCTGGACGTAGGCCTCCCTCATGTTACGCCACAAAGTGCGGTCCTGTGCCGCCTGCATCTAACGACACCCAGCAACTTTCACCAGGTCGTCGGTCCACCTGGTGGGGGGGTGTCCTACACTGCGTCGTCCGATACGTGGTCGCCACTTGAGAAACGTTCTTCCCCTGCGGTTGTCGGTTCGTCGAGCGATTTTGCCTGCCCATTGCCACTTCAGCGTGCTAATTCTTTGTGCTATGTCGGTGCCATCTCGCAGAGAAATCCCGAGCATAGCCAGTTCCATAGCACGCCGAGCGACTTCGAGCCTAGTTATGAGGCCTACATTTAGGGATCACGTTTCTGTGCCGTAAGTAATCACTGGTAACATACACTGGTCGTAGACCTGTGTTTTCAGACACTGAGGTATGTTGGACGAGAAGATCGAAGAAGAAGAAGAATGATCACATGTAACCCATAAAAATGTAAAAAGAAGGCAATACTAATTAACTACATAGTAAACATTAACAATACTAGTGTTACAAGACTCCCAAAAATATTGTCATCCTACTGCCGTAAAGTGATTTGTTTCTTATCAAAACAATAGGTTTGCCAGCGTACATTGACCTCTGTCTGCGGCCCGCGACGAAAACAATACCTACTGGGTCGAGTCGCGTAGGTAAAATATTTACCTAATAACTAGTTCGATGTCACGCGAAAGAGAGAATTCCTTTTATTTTATTTGAACAGAACAACGTCTGTTGGATCCGCTAGTATTTTATAAGCAAGTAGCTGACCCAATAGACGTTGTTCTATTCAAATCTAAATAAAATAGTAAAAGATATTCTCCTTGAAATCAATCGCAGTGCCACCTACAAGTTGCAATTATTAATCTAAACCATTCTCATATTCATTGGAACAGCTACAAAAAATCATCAAAATCGCTCCTGCCGTTTAGAAGGAATTCAATTACAAACACACGAACAGAAGATTTATATATGTATATATAAAGATATGTTATTTTCCGTGTGGTGACGGAGTAAGAATACAATTCACCACCCCCTTTCCTACCCGTGTGTGTCGTAAAACTGGCGATTAAGCCAGGAATTACTGATAACGTAGTCCGTCATCAGTAATTCCTGGTTTAATTAGTTTAATAGGTAGGTGCACCTAGATAAATATTGTATGTGAATTAAAACTTTTTGTGCGGATTTTATACTGCTACGTATATTTTTCTTGTAAATGTTAATACTTAATTTTAAAACGAAAGTGTAGCAAATTCAGATGTTTAAAGAGCATTATAATTAGTTAATTAACCGGAATGAATTTGGTCTTAGCTTTTTCTTACATAAGACAATAGCCAGCAGTAAAGGAATAATTCTTCTATTGTGTGGGACTTTCCAGTGGATAACACATTACATTTTCCTTGCGTAGAAATCGAAACCACGTCATTGACACTGTAGGTCGGTAGTTATTAACTGATACGCTATTTGTGCAATCAAGTAATAGTAATATATTGGTACAGAGGTGGTGACGGAGTAAAAATACACTTAATCATCTTCCTTGCTCATGGGTGTCGTAAACGACGACTAAGAGATACATTATGCAGATAACATCTATGTAAGACGAGTAAAACTTGACATAAAACCCTATGCCACTACGTTTGACCAGCATGGCATATTAAAGCCAATTTCTATTCTATTGTGAAGAATGCTCGATTTTCTTCTAAATGAAATAGGATAACTAAGAATATTACTTCTATTATTTCATGTGGTGATATAATAAGAATAATAATATAATAAGAATATATAGAATAAGAATAATAAACCAATTTTCCGTGTGGTGACGGAGTATAAGAAACAATTCACTACTCCCTATCTTACCCGTGGATTTCGTAAAAAACGACTAAGAAATATAATACGTAGCTAACATCTATGCTAGAGAAGGAAGCAAATTCACGTTACAAATTAAAAAAATATTTATTACAAATCCCGCAAGAGGCATTTTAGATTGTCAGTTTATAGATAAAGTGTTATTTTACCTTAAAATAAACTAATACACTATCATTGAATCCTCAAACCGCTGAAAAGAGCCGACAAGAAACTCAGCAAGTTTGCATATTATTTTATTTCTTTACTTATTAATCTTTCCGTGTGCTGACGTGTGATCGTACGAGACGACTCAGGGATATAATACACATATAATATCTATGCGAGAGAAGGAAAACTCGAAATAAAACCCTATACCAACACGTCTGACGAGCGTGGTATGGTGGGTCAATTACCCTTCCATTATGGAGGAGGCCCGAGTCCAACAGTAGGACGTATATGGGCTGAGACGTTGGTATATGGTTCTATTTCGAGTTTTCCTTCTCTTGCCTAGATGTTATGTGCATATTATATCCCATAGTCATCTCTTACGACATCCACAGGCAAGATGAGAGAGATGAGAGTGGTGAATTGTATTCTTACTCCGTAACCACACGAAAAAAAAGAGATTACAGCTGGAATAATTTTCTTTTTGTACAGTCAATAAATTTGTATCTAAATGTGGCTCAAAATTTAATAACTAATTTCTGTAGAGATATAAAAACGAAATATCCGGCAATACAAAATCAAATACAACTGCGATAAAATCCGTAAAAATAGTTTTATTTATGTTAATGTGTCTTTCTTAAAATCTGTTCCGTGTGGTGACGGAGTAAGAATACAATTAGCCACTCCCTATCTTACGCGTGGATGTCGTAAAAGACGACTATGGGATAAAGATAATATGCACATAACATCTGTGCAAGAGAAGGAGAACTCGAAATGAAACCCTATACTAACATGTATGACCAGCATGGTATAGTAGGTCAAATTCCTTCTCATTGTGGAGGAGGCCCGAGCCAACAGTCTGACGTATATGGGCTGCGATGGTGATGATGAATCTGTCTGACCAAAATGGCGTAAGCGTATTACCCTAACTCAGTGGAAGAGGACAAGAAGACATTCTAGATCATGTTATTGAAGTAGGTATATAAGCAATAAATGCTCAATCATAACATTCTAAGCTTTTGATGAGCTGTAAAATATTCTATTATATGGTACACTACTAAAGCTAACTTGTAAAATAAGTGCTCTATTTTACGAGGGACGCTAAACTGTTGGCTCGATAAAATTTTATCTTCAATCCTCTGCAGTCTACAGTGTAGGTAGAAAGGGTACAAAAAGACTTTTTTATGGTCGAACGTGATGGAAATGATGTCTCACAACTTGGTCCGAAGTTTTATTAGTACAAGTTTGGTATTTTATTACTTTGTTACTTGTGTATTGAGAATTCTGGGTGGTTCGAATGTTGTTTTGATGAAAATATAGATATTGGAGTCTCTGTTTTATATTTTTAACTTTTATGTCATATTCCAGCAGAGTCCATATTGAGAATTTCAGGTGTTATTTATATGATAAAAACTTATACGGCAATGTTACAGCTTTTAGCCTGGAATTGGATATGCCTTAAAACACTTACGCTTTAGTAGGGTTCAAATTAAAGAGAGTTGAAAGTCCAACTTTCTGAGGGTATTTGCGTGTGCATTACAAAATTAGCATCACAGAATCTCATTGTGCGTATTCAGGCTCTCTTGAAATTCTTCACGATAGACAGCGGCGTTGTAAAGGCCTATAATCCATCCAAGTATCTCTAACCATAAGGTGTGCTGTTTGTTCGTTTGCCACCAACAGCTATAAATACTTAATTACTGAGATTTAGTATTTAACATGCTACGTCCTATATACAAATTGGTTTACGAGCGAAAAATAATTGCCACATTGGGTGTCTCGAACCCACACCTATTAGAAATCTGTTTCAATGGTTCTGCCAACTAAACCAGCGTGGGCTGACGTATGGCAGTCAACTTGTTACTCATATTGTCGTCTTTATGGGAGACGTGTGTCATCTATCATAAAAATATTTACTTGGCCCCGGTAGATGGCGCTGCGCCCCCTCCCCGATCCCCTTCTAGGTGGACTAAGGACATCTTGAGAGTCGCTGGGAACAGTTGGATGCAGGATACAGGATCGTTCCGTGGCATTCTCGTAAGAAAGTCTATATCCAACGGAGCACGTCTACGGGCTGATGGACAGATGGGTGAAGATCGTGCTGCAAACATTTTCAAGAGGTACTACTCTTTTTTTTTATTTGAATCGTATAGTGTCAATCTTTTTCTCAATGAACACACATCCCTATATAAGTGTTAGGTTTGTTTTAGACACAACATCTCCCATTGAAAAGATAATCCTTGTAAAGCGGAGGATTTAACAAACATAATAATTAACGGACACAAATTACACGCCGACTTAGAACAAACATTTTTAAATAGCACAAAGTGTTATCATGAAGCGCGAGAATCGAACTCTTGGCATTGTAGGTCGCCATTTTAATCACTACGAAATCTGTGCAGCCTATCTAATGATGAACATGGGTAGGCGGATGGACATTTGGGAACCGTTTAATTAATTGCAAAGCAAAAACTCCAAAAGTGTTGTTTCACGAAATTTTGTCTGATTAACAATGGCGGTCCATTACCACTGACGGCATTGAATAAAAAGATAACATCATGCATTTGAATTTTGATGTTTATACGAGTATTATACATATAAATAAAAGGATTTTTACGAATTTTGTCGCGTTTGTATTCGATTTTAAAACCTTCAAAAAAAGAGTTCTCAATTCGACTGTATTTTTTTTTGGTTTTTTCGCTCAGAACTTTCGACTGTGATGATTTTTTGACGAACCGATTTTGATGATTCATTTTTATTTAAAAGCTGGTGCTTTCCCTGTGGTCCAATTTCAATTAGCTCAGTTTTGATAACGGCATCCATGAAAAAACGGTTGAAGTCGGTTTATATTTAATGATTTCTGATGTTTGCGCGAGTATTTCACATTTTAAATAAAACTACTTTATGAATTTTATCGCGTTTGTATTTGATTTTTGATTACCCGACGTTTCGAACACTTTGTAGCGTTCATGGTCACGAGCGGACTAAGATGTCTCACGTCCAACAAGTCACCCTTACTGCAGAAAATTTATAATTATCTACCGGATACAGAAATTAGTTATGAAATATTGACCCACATTTTGATACAAATTTATTGCCAGTGTAATAAGAAAATGATTTTATATGAAAAAATTATATTGTTTATGGTTAGTAATAATTAAACATTAAAATGAATAGTAATTATATTTAAAAAAACCTAACAATCTATAGTTCATCTAATCTAAGAAGTTCATTTTGACGTTTCGCATTGTTTAATACACAATAACCTTGGTCAAACGGGTACGCATCATTGCAAACAATAAATCTTAAATTTTAAAAAACTATTAAGTTATTTATGTAATTAACGTTGCAAGAAAGTCTTATTATTGTTGCTTGTACAATAATCTAATGTTGAAACACGAAAAACTAATTTAAAATAATAATAACATGTATAATAGTAATTGTTATTGACGATGTTACAATGGCACGTCATCACGTCCTATACAGTAATGCTTGACAACTTCCTATTCACGAATATTCAAATAATCGATAAAAAAATTAGAATAATATAATTAATCGAATAGACTAAACTTTAAAAATATTTGTATTAAAATAAAACCGTGATTCCACTTTCCCTTTCATTGGCTGCACTGTAAGCAACATCACCACTTATCATTCAAGAACAACTAAACTGACTTTTTGGTAGAAATGCAATACCCCTAAAAGCACCCACCGGGTGAGCCACCGTCGCCAAGACCCAGTACTGGTGGCTATGGGCGGAAATACGGTATGATAGGGAGTTTGCACTCTGCTCTATCGTCGCCCAGAACAGTACGGGTGGAGTGTGACCTCGCCTTGACCTGTCAAAAAATAAACCCTAAAAGCAAAACTCTATTGAATTGAGTTACTCTGTACAACCTAGTCGGTAGTGCAGCCATCTTGGAAGCGGACTGTGCGTGTGTTTTGTGTTGGTGTGAAACTTTTTTTTGTCTCGGCTCAACTTTGGACTGAGCTGGCTATAAATTTTGACCTTAGCTCCAACCATACTTGACTCTGTTTACGCAAACATTATTTATTGTTAAAATAATGTCTACAAAAGGACGTAGTTATGCTTTGAACGCTCGTGATTTGATTGTGAAATTACACGAATATTTTGAACGTGAGTCACAAAACGATAGGCCTCTACTGCCAGTGACACAAGTACAGGAACATGTTGCCGAGGCACTAGAAATTGGTAAGCGTAAAGGGCTCAAATTAAAGGTAGTAAATATCTTAAAGTGTATTAAATATATTGAATGTGAAATTGAAATTTTATAATATAGATATTATACTTCATTTTCCATTTATATGATCAATGTAGCAATGTCTAAGCCCATATGTTTTACAGGCTACGCAGCATGCTACTATAGGAAACCACCCTTCACAGTAAAGAAAATGGAACTTTTGTTGAAGGAAGCATGTTCCCTAAGTCTCAAAGGATGACTGGTTCGAAGTGGTGGAGAAAACAAAAAAAAAATATAATGAATGATTTTGACAGAGATGTAAATTTCGTCAATTTTATTGATAATGAAATAATTGTTAATGTTCGCGACGATGATACTTCAAGTAATAGTAGTGATTGTGAATAAATAATTATTTTCGAACCTAGTTTTTGCTTTTAATTAACCTTGTGGTAGGACCACACTGTCGACAGTTATCTGTCTACAGCCGCGGGCCGGTCCGTCCGGGGCAGTACCACACTCTCGCAGAAAATCGACGTCTGAGTAGTAGCGATTTGTTACTGCGCTTCGTTCGGTGAGCAAGAGAGCCAGAAGCCCAACTTTTAGGCGTTTGCATGTGGAGGGTTTTGGTGGTGCCCTAGGTATCACCGAGCTTCAATGCACGCATTCACACTCCCTTCACTTTCTTCGCGGTAGGCAAGGGCCTTGTAAAGGTCCATGAGCGGCAGCAACACTTACCATCAGGTGTTCTGTTTGCTCGTTTGCCACCGTTTGCAATAATAAAAAAAAAAAATAATCCCAATCCTACAAAATATGATAAATAGATTTTATGCTGAAATAATTAAATTTGTTTAGTATTAATTTAGCATTTAATTCATTCAACTCCTTTTTGAGAAAAATAAAATAAACCGATTATTAATTAAAAAGAATCAATATCGATTTCTCACTAAAATCGCATGTTTTCGATAGCGATTATTTGGTTCACATACCTGGACAACTTACTTTGACATCTGTCAAAATGCACTTCTTAGATTAGATAGACTATAGTATACTACCACCGGATCGTAACACGGTCACACTGAGAAAGATCCGGCAAAAAAACTCAGGTGACATGATGCTAAATTAATATTAATTTTGAAGGCGGCTTACTTTATGTTTCTAAGAGGTATTTAATTTATAAAATTATATTTAGCTATTATTATTGTGGGTCAAATCTATACAATATGAGCTCACAGTGTCTTGCAGTCTTGTGGTGGTCTTTTTGGATTTGTTTTTAATAATGTTTATAACAGGATCTCAGCTTCATGACAACACCCAGCCATTCTCTCTATTGAAATTTTTGTGTTTATTAAACTCAATAGCCTCGCGTTCCATTCTAGGCAGGTATCAGTGTTCTTTTTGCGAGGATTTGTGGTTTATCAAACCTAATGTTATGGCGGGCGCGGTCCTGACTATGTTCACAGACTGCAAACTTAGTGTGACGGTGGTGCTTCACATCGGCTATGTGTTCTTTGATCCGAGTACTTATGGATCTCTTTGTTTGCCCAATATAAGAGAGACCCCAGTCACAGTCAAGTTTAAATTCTACTGCATCTTGTAGGATCTGGCAGGACTGGACTTGACAGGTGGTAAGTATTGGGTAATCCTCTCCAGTGGATTAAAATAAGTTTTTATGGAAGAACGTTTCAGGATGTAGTCAATCTAGTCAGTGACTCCTTTATCATAAGGTAGTACTGCAGGGGGGCGCTCAACTGTGGGTGGTTTCACTTGGTCTCTGCGACGGGGGCGAGGAACTTGCAGCTTGTTTGCACGTAGAACCTGCTTGACATGCTGCAGCTCCCCAGCCAGGTGTTCATCATCACAGATTCCTCGTGCTCTCTACAACAACTGCAACTGCTTGTTCAAAATGTGGGTCAATATTTAATAATTTATTTCTGTATCGGGTAGATAATTATAAATTTTCTGCAGTAACGATGACTTGTTGGACGTGAGACATCTTAGTCCGCCCGTGACCATGAACGCTGCAAAGTGTTTGAAACGTCGAGCAATCAAAAATCAAATACCAACGCGATAAAATCCGTAAAAGGTTTTATTTAAAATCGGTTTATTTTTGCTCAAAATTATTGATTGCCCAGCGATTAGTCCGTCTGTCACCATGGAACCAAATACAATAATCTATCCAATCATCAGATACAAATGCAATAAAATCCGTAAAAATACTTTTATTTATCAATGCATTTACATGTATAAGTTCTATATATAGAAGCAGATGTATATATACATTGTATATATATACAAAATTCTATATTGGCTAGAATGTTTGAGATTCAACGCCTGTCTGTCGCTAGCACTTTGTGTGAAATAGAAGATATTCTCATATAAGTACGTCGCATTCATATCATGAACGTTTCGTACTGAACTTGCGAAATAGAAAACTAGCTATTTTTCAAATTTGCTACATTATATTATTTTGTGAAATATGACGTTTATACGAATATTACATCATCATAATCATGATTTTTTTTTCTTTCCGTGTGGTGACGGAGTAAGAATACAAATCATCACTCCCTATTTTGTCCGTGGATATCGTAAAAGACGACTTAGGGATATAATACGCATATAATATCTATGCAAGAGAAGGAAAACTCGAAATAAAACCCTATAACAACCTGTCTGACCAGCATGGGTCAATTTCCCTCCTATTGTGGAGAAGTCTCGAGCCTAACAGTGGGACGTAAATGAGGTGAAATAATGATGATGATGAATCATGAATTTATATGTTTAATGTGGGCCAAAATTGAATAAGTGATACGGTACGTGTGTACTGTAAGAAGAGAATTCACTACACTCTATCTTGCCAGTAAATGTCGTAAAAATGACTAAGGGATATAATATGCATATAACGTCTGTGCAAGAGACGGCAAACTCAAAATTAAACACATTTTTCCACGAAAACCACGTCGCCTTCGTCGTTGGGCCGACCACCGGAGAAGAGTTAACTTGTCGTCAGTGGTCGGACCGACGGAATACCCCCTACTTGGGGTACCCTCCCATCGACCGACGTCCCTCCATCGGGGAGGACGTCGGTCTTTCCTCACGCGGTCGGCCTCTCGGTGGGTGACGAAATTAAACACATCAACATGTCTGAAATGTTGTAATAGGTCAATTTTCCTCCTATTGGGGAGGAGGCTCGAGCCCATCAAGGGATATCATTAAACGATATGAAATAAAATATTAATTAGAAAAAAATATAAACAAGCTTTTATTTAAATGCTCTAAAATGAAAAAAAGTTTAGGAGTTTCTATGGCCACCTGCCGACGCCATCTTAAGACCCTGGCTGTCATGTAGCATAAAAGTGCTTATCAAGACTATTCTAAGAGTCCAAACTCGATTTTATCTTGTTTAGTTTAGGAGTTCCTATAGCCACCTTCCGACGCCATCTTGAGACCAGCTTCATGGTACTATATTATTGCATTGTCACTCAAGTTACGCAAGTAAACCAAATTTCAACCTAATCTAACGACAGGAAGTGGTTCTAATTTAACTCACAAGATTTGTCCCATACTAATATACTAACAAAACAAGTTAAATAAAAGCTTTTAAAAAAGGAGGAGGTTCCTAATTGGACTATTTTTATGAACTTTTTCTAAGGGAATCTATTTCAATGATTCTTTTTTTTAATTTGAGTGCAAGCATTTCATGTGGTGCTATTTAAACTTTACGAAGATCTGACCAGTGTTTTAAGTTTTCTTTAATAATGCCTATTTGGTTAACCTCGATTGCGCACGTTGTATTTTTTTTTGTTAAAATTTTATGTCATATACAAATAATTTATTTGTGAGAGATGTAAGTTTAAAATAAAACCCTATATCATCTCGTTTAGAGACAGTAGCCATAAGGGTAACATGGCAGGCTGGCCATTCAATGTCTCGATATCAGTAGTTAGTCCAACGGCAAACGGGTTAATACGGTGGATTATGGGGTCGCACGCCATCCTTGGGTCCACCTGGATGGAGTAGAAGGCGCGTGTGCTGACTGTAGTTCAATCTCTGTCTCGCTGTGGAGGAGTTTCGAGTCCAACAATGAGATGTATATGAGCTGAGATAATGATGAATGAGCGTTAAACTAAATTTATTGAAACTTATACCTGCTTGAAATAAAATAAATCACTTGCTTCGTAGCTCTATACGAATCCTTTGAGACTAGGTCCATGAACCGCGGCTCAATAGTGAGAATGCGTTGACATATCAAAGGCCAATTCGTATTACATTACACACGGACAAGCTCACAATTTTATATACATATTCCCAATCGAGTTTCGTATTTTACAGGCGGCTTTCAAAAACTTAATATTTATAGGTCTAGCAACAATTATTACTAAATGGAATAGGTACGTTTGCCGTTTTTATTGTTTCTTTGAATTAAAATTTAGGCTTTAATTTTTTTCTGTATTAACATACAATTAAATTTAGTCTTGTTCTTTTTTCTGAGCCTATGTATAACCCACTGCTTCGTTTGGGCTTTCTAGAAAATGAGAGGAAAATTGATTAAACATTGGTTGGTTTCCTTCTGTTACATCAATCTTACCTATTTATAAATAACTTAGGATTTGAAACAAAACCTACAGGTATGAAAGTGATAGGAAATTTTATTGTTAACCGGCTTTTATTTTGGATGGACTATGGACGCTGTTCATTCCATCCGGGGTGGCAAAAGGGCGGTTTGCGGCCCCATAATACACCTTATACCTTCGCCATTAGGTCGTCGGCTCTAAATTTCGGTATATTTCGGGAGATTTTCCTAGATTCTAGAAGATTCTAGATTCTAGTAAATATGGGCAGATTTAAGGTTTCAGAAGCTTTCGGCGAGTTTCGGCTGATTCGACTAAAATCCACCAAAATCTGCTGAAATCTAACCAGATCCAACAAAATCTACATTAATCTACCAATTTTTTTGTAAAAACACGTTGACTGTGGGGTTAGCCTCGGACAGTTGGCTCTACCGCTCAGTATCTGCAGAAGATCACCTGAGGTTGGATGGACCTATGGCGTCTCAACTTCTTCCTGGACGCACCAGCTCCTCACACGTGCTGGGATATTGGGGCCAGCGAGCGAGAAGTGCACTATTGAAACCCGCTCTGCTGCCGCACGTACGTTTGCACTGAGCTTCTGTTCAGAAAAAGAGGCCCAGTGCCTCCGTCCAATCTTT
This sequence comes from Lymantria dispar, assembly GCA_032191425.1. NCBI lineage: Eukaryota > Metazoa > Arthropoda > Insecta > Lepidoptera > Erebidae > Lymantria > Lymantria dispar. The sequence continues at coordinate 3,615,709 of CM063449.1, forward strand.
AACCGCTCGTCCTCGTACGTCCATCCTGGAGGACCCCAAGTCATAGATTTGCCGTTCAAGTTCCCCACCACAAGGGATTTACAGTTTGTTAGCATTTTCACTCGCCATGGGAGGATGCTCCTCGTATTCGAGCGCAGAAAAGAAGAGAAAAATATGGTTTTAAAGTCACCGAAACTAATATTATGGTAGGGAAAAATTTGAGAAGACTTTTCATAAGAAATACCTTCCCACTAGCATATTAATTTCAGCAGTCTAGGCAAATAGTAAAGTTGTTAAAGTTAGTGGGCGCTTGAGTCATTAAAACTTAACTGCACTTTAAGTTTAGAGTTAAAACATAAAGTTGTGATGTCATTGCTTAGAGTTATAGGTTAGTGTTCTGGTGATTGCATCTGTGTTAATAGTTCCAACGTTTACTCAGGTCAAGTCAAGTCAAGATGATGTATATAGTAAGGATTTTGTTAAAGTTTAGTAGCGCGATAATAAAGTTACGTAAGCGTGTATAATAAACAGTTTTCACATAAATCCGAGCATTACCACACTTTAGCAGAAAATCGACGTCTGAGTAGTAGCAATCTGTTACTGCACTTCATTTTGTGAACTAGAGCTGGAAGCCCAGCTTTCTGAGGATGTTTGCGTGTGGTGGGTTTTGGTGATACCTTTAGTATCACCGAACCTCATTGCACGCATTCACACTCCCTTCATTTTCTTGACAGTAGGCAATGACCTAGCAAAAGTCTATTTATTTATTTATTTATTTAAGACAACACCCTGCACTAAGGAAATAATCCTTGTATTGCGGGGGACTTTACAAACATATAATTAACGGACACAAATTACATCCAGACTCAGAACAACAATTTGTGGATCGCACAAAGTGTTGTCCCGCGTGGGATTCGAACCCCCGACACTGGCGCTGTAGATCGCTTTCTTAACCACTTCGCCATCTGTGCAGTCATGAGCCTAAGAGTCTATGAGCAGCAGTATAAGTGATACTGCTGCTCACAGACTTTCATTAGGTGTTTGCTCGTTTATCACTAACAGAAATAAAAAAAATCTTTAAAAGTCACGGTTGGCAAGGATTTATTTGAAATTCACTATTTGAAACTTAAATAGTTTTTAATTTGTTAAAATTTTTAGCAAATTGAATTTACTAGATAGCTTTTTCTAAGAACATTCTTAATATGTCTTGGCTTTACCATTTTGTTTGTCTGAAACTTGTTTATATAACGACCTAATACGAATAGTAACATGGGTTTGATTTTCTCACAGGACAACAGTTCATGTAAAAAAAATAATTTGCTTTTCTGAATCTGTTAATTTTAAATATAAAAAATATTTAAGGAAACATGAAAAATCTCGCGGCGAACAGAAAATTAGGCTAGAGAAATAATATAAATCTTAACATTGTAGTTTTCAGTAAATTCTAAACTCATTCCTCATCTTTTAATTGCATTTTGGGAATACTACAGTTCGCGCTAAGGATTGATGTGTGGCGGAGAACTTTACAAACGTAATTTACGGTGATAAATTACAAGCATTTATGGAACGTACTAGCATTTGTCCTTTCTCAGAATCGATACTTAGAATGGGTCGCTACTTAGACCACTATCTATGTAATGCTATTAAATAAATAGGACTAGGTATATTATTATTATTAATTATACTAGGTATTCCGTGTGGTGACAGAGTAAGAATACAATTTAACAACCCCTTTCTTGTCACTGGGAGTAAGTAGTAACAGACGACTAAGAGATTTATAATATGCAGATAACATCTATGTAAAACTCGAAATGAAACCCAAAACCAACCCGCCTGACTTTTATGGCATAGTAGATCTATTTCCATCCTATTGTGGAGGAGGCTTGAGCCCAGAAGTGGGACGTATATGAGCCATGGTGAGGTACATTATAACCGTTTGCAACTTCCGTGTGGTTTAAAAACATTATAAATGATTGGTTGAGAATTTTATCGTTGAGGATTTTTATTTATTTAAAATCATCATCAGCTCATCTACGTCTCACTGCTGGGCTCGAGCCTAATCCCCGATAGGAGTGAAATTATCCTACTATATCATCCTTGTCAGACGTGTTGGTATAGGCTTTTATTTCGAATTTCCTTCCCTTCAATGTTTTATAATAATTATTCTTAAACCTTATACCAACTGTATAGCCATTTTGTTTCCCAGTTAGTCATTTAAACCATTAAACATATGGTTATATATACATTACCCCTCCGCACTTTAACAAAGCGAGGGATTCCAGCGCATTATTTACAGTGAGACCCTCTCTATGTACGCCTGTTAATATTAATCTCTTGGATAATGAGCTGACGTGTGTATTATTATCTAATTATATTAAGTTGTTTGTTTAATGTATTCATATAATGGGCATATAATGGGCATATATAGAGAAGTGGGCTGATGGCAGTGGTGAGAGTTTGTGGTGAGGTATCATCATTATTTCAGTTTATATAAGTTCAAATAATTTGATTGACCTTACTATACCATACTTATCCGTGTGGTGACAGAGTAAGAATACAATTCACCACTTGTCCATGGGTATCGCAAAAGATGACTAAGGGATATAATACGCATATAACATATATGCAAGAGATGGAAAACACGAAAAAAAAAAGAGTGTGTGTACAAAGTACACATATCAGAACTCCTTTATCCTTCATCCTCCATCCTCCGTCCTTCATCCTTCATACTTCACCTCCTTCATCTTCTATCCTTTATCTTATTCTCTCGCCGGCTGAATCCTTATACATTCTCGTGATTGTGTCTCTATGGATTCGCTTTTTCGTTTCATCGAGTTTGAAATCACAAAGATTCTAAAGAAGTTTCACTTCAATAAAACATTATACCCTGTCTGATCATCTTGGTATAATATGGTCAATTTCCCTATTACAGTGGAGGAGGCTTGAGACCAGCAGTGGGACATATATGAGCCGAGATGATGATACCATACTGGACGGACGAATTTGTATAGGCTTTTGTTCTTTTGAATGAACCGCCTTAAGCTGCGCTGATTTGAAAAATTCTTTCATAAATGGAAAGCTATAATATCAGGGAGTATCTTAGGCTATATTTTATCCTGGTATTTCCACGAGAATGTAAACTACGCGGGTAAGGCGACTGAAATCGAAGCGAAGCGAGGGCGGGTTACTAGTCTTTTATAATTGGCGAAAAGATCGCGTAACATATACACAAAAAAAAAACAGTTTACAGTTTAATTGAGAATCTCCTTCTTTTTGAAGTTGATTGAAAAATAATACTTTATCTGTAGATAAGGCGTTTATACAGATTTTGGGGAGAGAAATATATTTACAAGTTTTACGGATATAGGCTGCCTATATTTAAAAGTTGAGCGGTCACTCTTGATGAAGTCAACCATCCTGAACCTACATCTTACTAACACCAGAACATCTAAAGCCTTCAACTCAAGCTACACAAACGCTTCCAATGTTTAGACGAGTACGAATCTCTAAAACATATAACTAACAGGTTTGTGGAAATTGTCCATGCGCTTTGGTGGAAATTTTTCCAGGCTCGCCGCCCTAAAAGATTTAAAAAAAAAATATTTACGATACTGATACTTTATAATAGCTTGACAAAACAGAAATCAATTCAACGTATAAACAATGAATTGAATGAATACATTGCATAAGTAAATAATACATTTACAATTTATGCGTCGACTAGTAAAATAACAATAGGTTTTAAACAATTCACTGGAGCGAATTTTGAGGGCGACCATGGTAACTTTTAATAGGCCCACGGGGCATGCAGTTATGAATATTTTGGATCAAATCCAATTCATGAAACAGATATTAAAATTATTTTGTATTTTATACATTGATGCTTTTATAAAAAGAATTTCTCATCAGATCTCTTTTAATCGAGCGATATACATTTAAATTTTGTATTGAAACGTGTGTTTTGTAATGGTTGGTATTTATAGTACATAGGCAATATTTTCGCATATAATTTTGTATTTAATCTCAGTTAGTTTTATATATTGCATTAACAGTGTTTTATTTGTGTATTTGATTTGTTGTTTGCTGATTTATAACTATTTTATAGTAGCTAAAAGTAATGTCGTTTGTAAATAACTAATTGACTAGCCGAACTTCGGCAGTCTTTAATAGTGGAAACAATTTCACAATTTTATCACACTTTTTATTAACTATCTTTCTTGTATGTCCGTCGAGGTGGAGTTTTGTATTATCTTCTCGATGAGCTGTCATTCTTGAAATTTGGACCAGCTCAGAAGTGGATGGAAATGAAAAAAAAAAGATAGTTTAAAAAATGCCATCCCGACAGACATACAAGAAAGATAGTTAATAAAAAGGCATGATAAAATTGTGAAATTGTTTGCACTGTTAAAGACTACACAAGTCCGGCTAGTCAATTAGTTATTTACAAACGACATTACTATTAGCTACTATAAAATAGTTATAAATCAACAAACAACAAATTAAATGCACAAATAAAACACTGAAAATCGGTTTAGTGGATTAATCGTGAAAGCGTAACAAACAAACAAACTTACTTTCGCATTTATAATATTAGTAAGGATTTATAGATACCTTTTTAATATTCTAAAATGTACCTGTATATTCCTTGTATCCAACATACATATTCAGTGTTTCAGTATAAACATCGGCTATATCGATTATCAATACGGTAATAGCTGTAGCTATCGGCACGGCACCGAGACGGGGGAGCCCGTTACGTGGTTAGCAAAGTGTTGAAACTGTGCGGTTTTAGTAACATTAGAATTTTCGACCTAACTTTATCTATTAATACTGCGTTGAATGAGTTTTTAATTAATATATTCTTAATTATAAGAGCTTAATTCTCATTTTTATCTATACTTAAGTTTTAAGTAGCAACTCTATATAACACATTTCAGCTCATATATGTCTCACTGCTGAGCTTAAACTTCTTCCTAAATGGGAGAATATTTGACCTACTAAACCATGATGGGCAGGCGGGTTGTTATAGATAATGATTTCTGATGTTTACGCTAGTATAACACTTTGTAAATAAAAGTAATTTACGGATTTTATCGCGTTTGCTTGGGCACACGCGATAAAATCCGTAAAGTAGTTTTATTTACAATGTGTTGTTGACTAACTATACCACGCTGGTCAGATTGGTTGTTATATAGTGGTGACGGAGTGAGAACATAATTCACCACACTCTATCTTGCCCGTGGGTGTCGTAAAAGACGACTAAGGGATATAATACGCATATAACATCTATGCAAGTCAAGGCAAACTCTAAACAAAACCCTATACGAACTGGTCTGATCAGCATGGGTCAATTTCCCTCCTATTGTACGAGACGCTCGAGCCCAATGGGCTCGGGCCTTCTTCACAAGGGGAGGGAATTTGACCTAGTATGCCATGCTGCTCAGATATGTTGGTATAGGGTTTCATTTCGAGTTTTTCTTTTCTTGCACAGATATTATGTGCATAATCCTTAGTTATTTTTTACGACACCCACGGGCAAGACGAGGAGTGGTGAATTGTGTTCTTACTCCGTCACCACTATATAACAACCAATCTGACCAGCGTGGTATAGTTAGTCAACAACATATTGTAAATAAAACTACTTTACGGATTTTATCGCATTTGTTTGGACACACGCCTCCTTCACAAGGGGAGGGAATTTGACCTAGTATGCCATGCTGCTCAGATATGTTGGTATAGGGTTTCATTTCGAGTCTTTCTTTTCTTGCACAGATGTTATGTGCATAATCCTTAGTTGTTTTTTACGACACCCACGGGCAAGACGGGGAGTGGTGAATTGTGTTCTTACTCCGTCACCACTATATAACAACCAATCTGACCAGCGTGGTATAGTTAGTCAACAATACATTGTAAATAAAACCACTTTACGGATTTTATCGCGTTTGTTTGGGCATACGCGATAAAATCCGTAAAGTAGTTGATGAATGAAACGATGAATGAAATGAATGAAACGATGATTCAAAAATCGACACCATGGACATAGTAAGGAGACTGAAAAGCTAACTAAGCCTTTTGAGTTAGTTTAGTGAAATTAGTGATAAATAGTGCAGTTAGTGCTATTCTTGAAGAACACAAGAACAAAGTGTATTTTATTATTATTAGAGACAATAAGAAAACTGCCAATGGACACATTCTTTACTCTGTAAGTCTTAGCAAATTAAGCTAGATTTAAATTACTTATTAGCCTCATAGCTAGATTGTAATTATTATGAGGTAACTGTAAAGTTATATCATAATTAGAAAAAAACAAAATTCCATTACCACTATATAACAACCAATCTGACCGGCGTGGTATAATTTATAAATTAATTATCTTCTCAATTTGGAGGTGGTTCAAGAGCAGGGACCAATAAGAGCTGAGATGAATTGTCATATAGAGTGCCATAGGGACTGCGCTTACAGTTTATGTAGGTCCCACTGGCCTACTACGAGCCTCCATTATGGGAGCGAAATTGACCTACTATACCACGCTGGTCAGACGTGTTGGTATAGAGTTTTGTTTCGAGTTTTACTTCATTTCATCCTATGCATGTCCCATTGTTGTACTCAAGCTTCCTCCATAATAGGAGGGGGATTGACCTATTATTCCACGATGGTCAGACGTGTTGAAATAGGGTTTTTGAGTTTTCTTTCTCTTGCATAGATGTTATATATTTATTATATACCTTACTCGTCTTTTACGACATCCACGGGCAAGATAGGGAGTGGTGAATTGTATTCTTACTCCATCACCACACGGATGAAATATACTTTTTTATTATTTTTCTTAACTGGCAGGTATAATTGGTTTTAGTTTAGTCGATTATCTTAAGTTATTTCACTTACAAGTATGTGATGTATCGGTATTACTTAATGTCCGTTATCCGACAGTGATTAATCATGTTTGATGTGTGACTTTTGACCTTTTCACTTACAATCTAGAGGTCATACTTAGAGGTCATACTTAGGATGAACTTAAGGGCAAACTCGAATCAAATAAGATTTTTTGTGATAATAAAGTTTAATTTAATTAATTTGATGTTCCTATTTAAATAAATAAATAAATAAAATAAATAAATACATTTCTTACGCTTTACCCAGTCGAAAGTTCTAAGGTAACAAACATAAATAAAAAAATACAGTTAAATTAAGAACCTCCTCCTTTTTTGAAGTTAGTTAAAAAGCAGTCACCGATAAGCCACAATTTTTTCTAAGCTATTAACTAAAAAAAATATCGCACACTGAAAAGAGCCCTTAACACAATAAGGGACAAAGTTTAACAACCCTTGTTCAAGTCAATTAGGACGGATGTCGTTGATTCGTCCAAATTATTTACGTTCACCTAATCTTATTTCTACTTAATTTGGCACCGAAATTCTGACAAAATATGTTAATTTCAATTGAAATCAGGGGACAATGTATTGTGATCGTGTTATACTGAAAGGCAAGCGATATATTTTGTACTAGCAACCCGCCCTCGCTTCACTTCGGTTATAGGTTATAGTCGTTTTACCCGCGTAGTTCCCGTTCTCGTGGGAATACCGGGATAAAATATAGCCTAGTTTACGCCCTGATATTATAGCTTTCCATTGGTGAAAGAATTTTTGAAATCGGTCCAGCCGTTTTGAAGATTACCCGGAACAAACAGACAGACAGACAGACAAAAATTTTTTAATTGCTATTTTAGGCATAGGTGTCGTGCAAATAACCGTGTGAGCATGAAAAAAGCCTATTATTTTGACATTACAAACAGACACTCCAATTTTATTTATTGGTATAGATTATATCCATCCGTTCCGACCATCCATTTCCGTGTGGTGACGGAGTAAGAATATAATTCACCCCTCCTTATTTTATCCGTGGGTTTCGTAAATATGACTAAGGGATAAAATATGTATATGCAAGAGAAAGAAACCAGGAATAAGACTCTATACCAAAATGTCTGACCAGTATGTTTAGTAGGTCAATTTCCCTCCTATTATGGAGGAGGCTCAAGTGCACTAGTAGGACGAATATGAGCTGAAATGATGATCCGTCCATACGTTCACTTATCAGGTTAATACCGTCCACTCTTGAACTCTCACTCTTGTTGCTTAATGCTATAATCATAACGCTTTTTTTTTATTTAATTTTTTTGGGATGGATTGCGGTCGGCGCACTCCTCGCACCACTCCGTCCGGGGCGACAGAGGGGTGTAAGCACGCACACCCGCAACGCATCCGAACACCACGTCGCTCCTCCCCGAGAGGGAGGACGTCGGTCTTTCCTCACGCGGTCGGCCTCTCGGCGGGTGATGGACCAATTCCCTGGTCACGTCAATGCTTGGCAGTTTCTAGGTGATTGTAGCCAATATTATGTTTTATCCAAAAGACGGCTGCTGTCTACTGCTGCTCACTCATTTAATTTATAAGCCTTTTACGAGAAAGTAAGATATCATTACATATACAATACGTTCTCAATACATAGATTGCAATATATAATAAAATATTTGCATATGTTATTACTAATTATTTCTTTTCTCGCAGGTATAGGATAAGAAGGAAAGAAAATTGTTTTGATTTGTAACCTCACAATGTCACAGTGTCGAGGTTCGAATCCCACGCGGGTTGGTTCGAGTTGGTTCGAATCCAACACTTTGTGCGATCCACAAATTGTTGCTCTGAGTCTGGATGTAATTTGTGTCCGTTAATTATATGTTTGTAAAGTCCCCCGCAATACAAGGATTATTTCCTTAGTGCAGGGTGTTGTCTTTTATTAAAAAAAAGGTGCCTAAGTTTTGATAATTATTTTTATAATGTATCTACCAGGTGTTGACAAAATACCAATAGAACAGTATAAATATTTTCTTTATCTAGAGACAGTACAAAAAAGTATATGTTATACACATAACATATATTGCACATGTATCTAGTGTCAGATATAGTGATATTCATATAGCTACAGACCTATGTCTGCAGCTATGCTGTATGTCAGGTCATGCGGAAGCGTGCGGTGACAATGACGCGAGTTCCATGATTTTTGTTTACACAAAAAAGCGTTCAACAGGCCTAAAGGAGTTTTCATTTCAATTAATTCTTTAAAAATAAGACGTAAAATAGCAGACATCATGTTTTTATATAAATTAGTTCATAGCTTAATAGATTCAAATGATATTTTTCAACGTATCAATTTAGTCGTACCGAGAGCTGGCAGTCGTCTGTGCAATCGTAAAACATTCTATTTAAACAGATTCAGAACAAATGTTGGCCAACACTCTCCTATCTATCGCATGAGCTCTTCATCAAATTTCATTAGAAATGACATTGATATATTTCGTAGTGTTTCACTCGCTTCCTTTAAAAAAATATTGAAATCATTTTTTACTTCTTGATTGTATTTCTCTTTTTGTAAATCATCAGTTTTCTTTTTTTTTGTTTTTGTAATGTAATAGTTCTTTTTTGGTAGTAACGCTACCGCCCTACGCATGTTGTGATCACATCGAGTAGGATACAATCTAACGAATGTTGCTTTACCAATTATTATATGTAAGTTTTCTTTGTGGATTGTTATCCAGTTTTGTGACCCAAAATAAAATAAAATAAAAAGAAAAAATATGCCCAGCCAGCATAATATCTCAGGTCATGTACTTATCTAATATACACTGCCAGGCTCAAGTCTCCTCTGTATTAAGACTTTAATTAATTTACCTGTACTTAATATAATTTCTGTTTCTTATGTGCAACGCGTACCTTAGCATCAATGGTAGTATTTGTTTAGGCGGAGACAATTAATCAACGCCGAATGTTTAGTGTCTGTTTAAATAACACTGTTTCTGTTTGAATCTCGTCCGTGACTTCATTTTAGCGCCATTTACGATTTGTTTGTAAAACGAAACACTTACAGCTAAATTTTCTTCCCTTTTTTTAATATGTACGCAAACACATTAATCCCTTTGTTGAATTCTTGATGGAATAGTTTAATGATAAACTTAATAGGCGTATTGTTAAATAATTTTAATGCGGAGCTATATGATGCTAATGTAGTTTTCAAGATAATATCAGGTGTGTGAGCTGAATAGTTTAGTGCTAGAAAATGTATCATATGAGATGACTAACAAAATGTAAACTTGACATATAGCGCTATATATTAGGTAATTTTCCCTTTAATTCCGGAGAAGGCCTGAGTCCAATAGTGGGATTTGTTTGGGCTAAGTGATCTGTACATCCATACGTCGGTGTTTCAGATCCGGCTCGAAGGACCATAAAGATGTGCGGGCTGCTACGTACAACATTTTATTATGAAACATGTTGATATTTAAATATGAATAAAACGATAAGTTGTTATTTAACTATATATTCGAGATGTTAATGATATATTGATAATGTTATTTAGTTGGGACTACGGACTATTCGTGAAGTAAACGTAAAGTGAATCCATATAATGCATTATTTATGATCGTACAGTTATAGAATGAGCGGTTGCGCCATACACCACTCCAGAAAAAAAATATTGTGTGGTTTTATGAAACCGCGGTAAAAGTGAAACTTTTTTTTGCATTACCTACTTAAAAATAGCAGCATTTACATTAAACACTGGTAAAAACAAACAAACAGCAATAGTCTATATACTACACGGTCAGCTGATGCGAACCATAGGCGCCGCCATATTGGCCTCGGCTGCTCTATCGAGTGCCTTTCACGTTACCCTTACTCCGTGGCCGACCGTCACGCGACATGCAATAGATGGACGAAAAAGTTTGGGCGATGTAATAAAAGTTTCACTTTAAAAATATACTAATATTATCAAGTTGGATTCTAATATGCTTATACATCATCATGATACCGCTCTTATCTAAATAACTTAGAGACGACACATTACGCACTCTTTTTCGATCGTACAACAAAAATGATTTGCAATTGTTTTATGACCGGCCTGACGTCAATTCTCCTTGGGAATGTCATTCTTGACCAGATGGCATCAAATGGAGTTAATGTAGGTCGATGTAAACCTCTTAGTCATCTTTTACGACACCCATAAACGATGTGAGGGTTTATAGTATTCTTGTACCGATACCGACCTACAGTCAGTGTCTAGGTTCGATTACCATGCAGGATAATACTTTGTGCGATCCATAACTTGTTGCTCTGAATATGGGTGTACTTTTTGTCTGTTAACTTAGTTTTTGTAAAGTCCCCCGCCCAATACAAGGATCATTTCCTTAGCGCAGGGCACACAAAAAATCAATAAAACAAATTTATCTGCACTTACTGCTTTCATACATATATCCTCATTTACACAATCCATTCACATCTTTTTGAGTCTCCCGTGGTAAGTATTCGTGGCAAGCAAATAGCAAATATAAGATTTCAGATAATTAACTAATATAATATATTTATTTCAACAAGAAATGCTATTTTACAGAATTGATTACAGTAGTCCCTGAACTAGGCTAAGGCCTGTATCTCAGGAGCCAGAGCTGCAGGTTTACAAATGAAGTAGCGCGGGAGAAATAAAAGCCGCGCGAGGAATATCTCTCTAATTGTGTAATTATATTCCTTAATTTTAACATATATATGTAAATACTAGTATAATAAATGTTGCAATATTAAACTATGACTATATTTTTACTCTAAACCCTAATTATAATGAATCAACGAATATTTTCAGAGACAACTAAACGACCGTGTAAGATCTGATAAGGTGAAGGGCCGTTGGTGGGTCGATGCTGGCATCCAAGGGCTTTTGCGATGGTCTGGAAGAGCTTACTTTCAAACTGTTTCCCCCTGTTGGTGGTGATGCGCTGAGGGCAGCCGAAACGGGACACCCAACCGCTGATGAAGGCGCGAGCGCATGTCTCTGCTGAGATGTCGGCCTCTTGCCGACGATGTCGGCAAGAGGGTATGCCTCTGGCCAGCGAGTGAAGCGATCGATGATGGTAAGGCAATACCTGTAATTACATGAATTTGGTAATGGCACTATAATGTCCATATGGACATGGGAGAAGCGCTGGGAAGGAACGGGGAACTGAGAGGTGGGAGAAGAAGTGTGACGCATCACCTTATTCCTTTGGCATTCTACACATTCTCTGGTCCAGTCCCGGCAATTTAACTTTAACCCTGACCAAACAAAGCGTGTAGAAATTAATTTGACTGTGGCTTGTCTGCCAGGGTGGCTCAAATGGTGAAATTTCTCAAAGATTTGTTTCCTAAAAGGTTCTGTAACATAAGCACGAGTGTTGGAAGTGGAAACATCACAATATATTTCTGTGCCGTAGTCTGGAAAGCAGATTTTCTTGATTTGAAGGGATGACTTGTTATTAGTTAAGAGTTCCTGAAGTGCAGAATCTTTGTCCTGAGAGTGCGCGAGGGCTTTGTAATCTACTTTGACTGCCACTGACAAATTACAAATTTTAGCATTAGTGACCACATTAGTGAAGGTGACATAAAAACTAGAGTTAAGGTTTGGTCATGTGACTTCGGGCAGGTGTGCATGCGAGTGTGGTCTTGTGTCACGACACATCTGTCGTGAACTATGAAAGCAATTTAAAATAACTGTATATCAAAGAACAATTACAATCGAACATCGTCGCATTGAATTAAACAAAATTAATGAGATAATAAATCACGGGAAAGGGGGGCTTTTGGCATATCGCGACTTGCCACTTGTTACCCCTTTCATGTTAGCGTTAATTAATCAATTAGTAATATGTCAAGACAATTTATTATGAGACAAAATTAAATTTCAATTTTACACGTACAGAATACTTAATTATTACAATTATTTATATAATAATTATTCTGTTAAACGTTTCTTGGATTGGTGCTCATTTGAAATGATTATTAAATCTTACTGCTTTCTAGGAAGTTACCTTTATAATCGGATAAATGTAATACTTAAGATATATTCATTACCAAAAAGTAAGTGCAGACGCATTATCTTAAAATGGCTTCAAAATTTAACTTACGAAGAGACCGAAAACTTAATAATTACAATATCCTAATCTCAAAATTAACTTTAACACTAATTAAATTATACACTTAAACATATTGTACGAGCACTCTTATTCATATACATATATTCAACACTCATACGCAAACATGAACTCGAATGTGTATATACACATATACTCACACACGCATTCTCTCTCTCTCACACGCAAACACACACACATACACACACACACACACACACACACACACACACACACACACACACACACACACACACACACACACACACATACACACACACACACACACACACACACACACACACATACACACACACACACATACACACACACACACATATAGGTACAACTTACCTTTTATCTTTTAAGCATTATCAGATTCGCACTACTTACCGCTTATTTTTTAAACTAAGATGATATAATTATGATGACTGTTGTAAGGGGGGGCCTGGTAATCTGTCAGACAGGATTTTTATCTTAGTGCAGATACCAGTCTCTCACAAAGGCTATAAACTAGTAAGAAATTGTAAAATTACAGAAATTAGCTCGTAAGTACCTTTGTGTCAGAAAAAATAAATAAATTATTATTATATTATTATTATTATTTTGACTTTGACGTTACCGTCGTTTTAAATACTTTTAAGTTATTAGTTTCATAGGAGAAAAATCGTAATGCGATAAAATCTATAACAGAATTTTTGTTTAACTTGTATAATTGCGTAAATATCAGAATTCGTCACGTATTTATTATTGTGTCTATCTCAAGGTCCTTATCAATATTCACTCTAAGTAATCACAATATCACAATCACATCACAATAGAGTAGAATGAAGTCATAAATTACTTAACATGTGAATTGGCGACTGACGGCACTGGGTATAAGTTTCCCAGGGTAGATTATTCACCTCAACATCTTTGCATTCAGAAACTAGAATCTTCAATAATAGTGACGAGCAGCACTGTTTACATTATTTTCCATCAAACGACTTCAATTGTATTACGAAAAAAAAATGTGTAATATATAAATGTGCGAAACCTGTCGCGACTGAATCACATACTATGGGATTAAGGGTCATTTAGAGGGATTTACACTTTTTTTTGATAGTTGAAAATTCGTTATAAAGAGGTTGTTCGTAAAAAAAATTCGTAATGCAAATGTATTATTTACACTGAATCTTATGGAAAATTCAAGGGGAATACGAAAAACTTGTTGTGTCCAGGAAGTCGTTAAATTAAGGTTCTTTATATTAAGGTTGCACTGTATAAAAAAAACCGGCTAAAAGCATGGTTGTCTGTAAAGTCGGTTTACGGACGATAGTTTAACGTGACAACGTCATAACAAAGCATTGATGAAATGACTGCATACTTTTATGAATAAAATAGAATCATTTTTATTGAATTATCATTATTCTGTATGGATACAAAGGAGTGAAATGAAATCTACAATTTAATTGATAAACGTTTTACAATTATAATACGGTTATCTTATTAATAAACTGTATTATAATATGTAACATCAATCAGCGTAACGGAACAAAATGCGTAACGGGACAACGAGCGTAACGGGACTTTTTCGTGCATGCAGCCAGCGTTCATCGATTTATTAGATCACGTCAAAATACTTTTAATAGAAGTAAAACATTTAGCCTACCTTACTACACCTCTCAAATAACTGCTAAAACTATACAATCATTTAAATTACCCATCTTACATGTTAACATGAGATCATTTTCTATACATGATAAATATTTATCCAACCAACAAATTACTGTTCGCAGTATGTCTATTTCAAGTCTCAAATATATCTTTTAGGCAGACAAACTTTATTTGAAATCTATTTATTGTAATAAACTCGTGTGTGTTTTCAAGTTTACGCTTCGCTATATTTCGTGAAGTTAGCTTAATTAATAATTTATTTGTACAAGTGGCGAATGAAAATAAAGCGATTCCTGTTATCGTGTTCGCAAACATTTGACTCCACAATCCGACATGAAGTGCCAACGCTTGATATTTTCGAGTCAGCGTACAAAATTAATACTTTAAACGATATTATGTCTACTAATTTGAATTCGTTGGCACTCTGATAGGTCTGTTGAGATTTCTTGAATGTGGGAAACGGTTAAAGAATATGAGTACAATATTTTATTAGAATATTGTAATCACTATTATAATCTATAATTACAGGGGTGTTGATTTAATTTCATTAAATACTGCGATCATTGTAATAGTTAAAATTGTATTAGTAATTTAAAAAAAATATTTATAGATTTTTCGCATGGTAACGGAGTAAGAATACAATTTACTAATATTATTAGGAATACAATTTCACTTCAAAAAAAGAAGGTTCATGTCAACAGTAATGTTCCCTTCGCAAAAGAGCAAAAGGATAGCTGCTCAGTATAATGTTGAGGCATATACTATAAGAGAGATACCACAACGCTGTTATTCTGCAGTGTCCTGCAATGTCTGTCAGTGATGTACAGGTAGCAGCAGAATGCAATAGTTACTATCAAGTTACAACTACCTCTATGTAAATAATATTGAAATGAAAATAATAATAAAATAATATTACTTAGAAACTTAACCTTAAAACCTCCACAAAGGCGTCAATCAACAAACAAAACAAAGGAAACAATTTATAGTAATATAATTGCACATGGTTTTTATGTGAAGTGTGACTGTTTACAACAGAGAAAGTGATAATGCACAGTTAAAGTGATTAAAAGTGATGACTAATAGTGTGAAACACACTACTGCAACGACAACATGTTTGTTTTTTGCCAGACATACTTTTTGGAAATTATAATAAAAGTGAAAGTAAACTACGATTTAAAGTTATGCAATGACAAAAAAATTACAAAATTTAAAATTACACAATTACATAACAAAAACAAAAAAGGTCTGACACGCAGGAGACCAGGGTTCGATTCCCCGCCGGAGAGCCAGTTGTCTCTGTTCATAAAGAAAAGCCTGTTAAAATTTCTCTATTTTCCGCTTTGAAAATATATGTTTGTGATTTGAAATTAAATACGTAAACTCGACAAGTTAACACTGAACTTATAGCGTACCCATATAAAGTTACAATAAAATTTAAAGGTCAGCTATTTGTGGATATCGGACTTATTTTGGCTTTTGTGTGTATTGGACTTTCTATGAATATTTGTCATCGTTATTTGAAGTAAAATTTCTATAGGTAGGTTTGGATAAGGAGTAAATTTATTTATTGTAAATAAAACTACTTTACGGTTTGAAGAAGCTTTCTGTAGCGGGTAGATAATTTTAGTTTGTTCAGAGTTTTCAGTTTTCACTTTTGTCGGTAGTTCTCACTACTGTTTTGTGTTCGTTCTTATGGTGGTCTTATTAATTTTATTTTTAATTATATTTATAACATGATCCCAGCTTGTAATGATAACACCCAGCCGTCTTTCTCTATTGAATTTTTTATATTTTTTGATCTCTATAGCCTCGCGTACCACTCTAGGCACCTGCCACCGATACTTATTGGTGTTCTTTTGCGAGGATTTATGGCTTATGGCGTATGTATGATGTAATGGCGAGCGCGGTCCTCGCCATGTTGACAGCCTGCAAACCTAGACCTAGGATGACGACGGTGCTTCACATCAGCTATTTGTTATTTTATCCAAGTTCTTCTGGATCTCTTTGTTTGGCGAATGTAAGGGAGGCTACAGTCACAATCAAGTTTATAAACTCCTGCATCCTGTAGAGTGTAGAGGCATCTGGCATTTGACAGATGGTAAGAATTGTCTAATCCTCTTCAGTGGCTTAAAACAAGTTTTTATGGGAGCCCGTTTCAGGCAGTAGCTAATCTTATCAGTGACTCTTTTCACATAAGTTAGTACTGCAGGGAGGCGTTCAACTGTAGGTGGTATCACGCGTTCTCTGCGAGAGTGCACCGTCCTGTCACCACTGCAATTGCGACGAAGACACAGCGCGCACGCACTGTAGGTGTGCGTTACGTGGGCAGAACAACAGACAAGCATTTTGATATATTTTTTTAACTTTCGTCATTAGAAAATAAAATAACCTCCAAAATGGCTTACCAAACATTAAATTTTATGACGTAATATGGAGGAAATTTCATAAGCACAAAAACGCATCAGTATATTTATATAGAGAGGAATGTATCGATGCCAATCTATACACATTCGCTACCAATCCAAATATTCGTTGTAAATAGATGAGTCAATAGGCAAGTGACAGTATTTATTTGAACTACATTACAATTTGGTAGCGTTATATTTTGGCATTTCGTAATACCATACAATCCGCAATTTGAGTTGTTGGCAAATAATTAGCATTTTAATTGTACCCGGGCAAACAACCAACGCGTGATCCTCGGGCGTCACAGGGTGTGAAGTATGTGTATGTGGAGGGTGAGGTAGAGGCGAGCTCATTAATACGGCTCTTCTAAAATGCTGATTCCATCCTTTGTATACTTTGGTGTTTTGTGATATAAGCCTTATTCCATATTTTAATGTCATTTTGAAGAGAACTTTTTAGTACTAAGTTTAATTCACTCAATTTCCCTCCCATAGTGGAGGAGTCCCGAGCCCAACAATGGGACGTATATGGCTGAGATGATGAAATAAGATTTCTTTCACTATTTCAAACATTGTACATGACATTTCCTTCTTTAAATTAGGTTTAAAAAGTGCTCTTTAAAAACTAGATTATTATTTTATTCTCGTAGTCGCACGGAATAGGATAAAAATTGTGGAGGGGCTTCTAGCCCAGCAGTGGGACCTATGTGAATTGTGATCAATTAAAACTGTATCAATGATTTTTCAATTTAAATATACAAAACCAAGTAATATATCGTTTATCGTCAGGAGAATGAAGAATCAGTGAATATAAACAATTTATACATTGTATACAGAAAAATATACAGATTATTGCAAGTACAAATATTATTATTTATATACCGATTGTTTCAAATAGGACCTTCCATGAACGAATCCACTCATATCCTGCGGGAAATGAGATTTTTCAGAGTTACCAATCAACGGAACAAATAAAACAATGTTATTCTATTTTGCTTTATATCGCTTTTATCGTGAGTTGTATATTAAATATTGTTTTAAATATTTATATTGTTATGTATACAACTAGATTTTGCTTAATTTGTATAGGTATATGTGTATTCCTGAGTGATGTCCTCCTAAATATTATTTTAATTATGTGTGACAGTTTACATACGTCCCAAAGCTGGGCTCGACCCACCTCTACAATAGGAGGGAGATTGAGACCTACTATGCCACGTTGGTTGATAAAGTCTGTCTGGTAAAGTTTAATTTCAAACGTTCCTTCTCTTAAAAATCCCTTGGAAGGTGAAAACTGACAAATGCTGAAATAAGAGTTAATTTAAATTTACTGAAGTGGATTTATTCCTGCTTAATTTGACAACAATGGATAGCTTTTTATTACAATACTAGCAACCCGCTCTCGCTTCGTTTCGGTTTTAGTCGTTTTACCTGCGTAGTTCCCGTGGGAATACCGGGATAAAATATAGCCTAGTTTACGCCCTGATATTATAGCTTTCCATTGGTGAAAGAATTTTTGAAATAGATCCAGCCGTTTTTAAGATTACCCGGAACAAACAGAAAGACAGACAGACAAATTTTTTTTAATCTGTATTTTAGGCATAGGTGTCGTGCAAATAACCGTGTGAGCATGAAAAAAGCCTATTATTTTGATATTAATCAACAGACATTTTATTTATTGGTATAGGTATAGTTTATCACCCTTTAGGATTGAATTCCGTAAAAATCTACAATCGAGCCAACGAGCAGGCAACACACCTGATGGTAAGTGATACTGCCGCACATGGACCTTTGCAATACCAGGGGCACAGCCAGACCGTTGCCAACCGTGAAAAATATACTGTTTTTAATCTCGTTTAAAGAAGGACACGTCGTAAAGCTCGGGCAATACAGCAGTAGGTAGTTCATTTCAGCGCCTACACGTACATAGGAGAAATGATAGCTGGAAATGTACAGCTGAAGAGCATAACGTTTCCAGGTGAAATGGATGAACGTTGGTGAAATGGTGAAGGTGGTACAAAGTCATTTCAGCGCCTACACGTACATAGGAGAAATGATAGCTGGAAATGTACAGCTGAAGAGCATAACGTTTCCAGGTGAAATGGATGAACGTTGGTGAAATGGTGAAGGTGGTACAAAGTCAAACAGTTCCTCAGAGCACTCCCCATGAAAGAGCCGATAGAGTACACAGAGTGACCCAAGTCTCTCCGCTGCCCCAGTGACTCTCCAATCTATCCATAAGATTAGGATCCCCGACGATTCGAACAGCATGCCTTTGGAGGGAGTCAAGTGGCTCTAGTTGATATTTGGGCGCGCCTATTCAGAGATGAGAGCAGTACTTCACTTGAGAATGAACTTATACTTTAATTACTTGCTTGCTGAATTACCGCCTGGCTCTGTTCAGGACGCCCAATTTTTTGCTAGCCTATTTGGCTTTGTCCTCCAAATGAGTCCCAATCCGGACTTTCAATCCGATTAATTTTCCGTGTCGTGATAAAGTAAGAGTGCAAATCCACTAAGAAAATATAGATTTACCTATTAATATACGTCCTTTGCTAATTTTTATACGGCCGTAGTATGATTTTTTCTTACAAAGATCTGTTCGTTAATCCCTTAGTTGTCTTTTACGACACCAATGGGCAAGAAGAAGCAAGGGGGTGGTGAATTGTATTCTTACTCCGTTACCACACAAAAAATAATTACTGAGAATGTCTTATAATGATTGAGTACTTATTTCCATTTTGTACCAACAAAAGTTATGTATATTATAAGATAGCTTGGGTCCGCTATTGAGGTTTGGTTTGTTGATAGACGACGCGCATACTGAACAAAGCACAGAGTGATGAAATACAGAAATAAATTTTTATTTGCGAACGAAAAATCATTACTATAAGTGGCAGTTAAATACATATTTATTGACAATACATTCTGTATAACATGCGTCCTGTAAAGTCGCGAATCACAATTTGGTTATCATACTTAACTACTTATACTGATTTACATAACTAATTTCTTGTAGCAGCTAGATAATTTTAAATACCTGTAATAACTATGACTTGTTGGACGTCAGATATCTTAGTCCGCCCGTGACCACGGGCACTGTAAACTGTTCGAAATATCGGGCAATCAAAAATAAAATACAAACACGATAAAATTCGTAAAGTAATTTTATTTACAATACTTACACTGGCATATCGATAAGGTGGTTTGGAACGGATTTATAAACCAGGGATGGATGTGTTCAAGTCCCACATGTGGTACATACATACATTCACGCCTTTTTCCATAGCAAGGAATAGGAAGAGACCACTTTCTTTCACTTGCTACTCTCCAAATACCACTTTCGCCTCTTCCACATTCATTAATCTTTTCATGAATGTGTTTCGGTTTAGGGTACTTCTAAACTGGCCTTTCATAAGAACGTCTTTAATTTAAACGCGAAATGTCCGCCTTGGTTTTACTATTCTAAGACTTCTTATTTTTTGCAAATATATTTTTATTGTCTGTTTTGTCAAATACTAAATCTTAATAAAATAAATATCATTCTATCATAAAATGTAGATGAAGTAGTATTTGTTTATTACAGATATCTTAATTGCCGCTGCCCCTAGGTGGCTGAATAGGGTGTGGTCAGAATACAGTCCCAAAAAAAGAAATGATCGCAATCTCTAAAATTTGGTTACACTATGCTTACCCAAGCCGGCGTAAAGTGACTATAGAAAAGGGAAACGAGGTATGCGAGACACGTCTGACTCAAATTTACAGGCAATTCATTCGATATTAGATTATTAGGCATTGATCTTTTAAAATCTTTTTCGATTGCTGAGAGTATGGACAACTGGTATAAGAATGACTAGTCTATCCGGGTGCTATTTTTAGATATTATTACATACTTATCCCGTGTGGCAACATAGATTATAATTATCTATTATATTATAATTATAGGGAGTTGTAAGAATTTAAAAGTCTCACCAGGAGAATGGGCAGTAGCTATCTCCTGGAAACTTATAACACTTACTGCAATCGCCAACCCGTTACACAGGAGTGGCGGTTATGGCATTATTTCTCCCCAAAAAAAAGAACGCAGAAAAAGAAATGGCTCTTGGTCACGGCAGTACCACCTTTGCACGGGTTTATTTTCGTAGCGGGCGCGTTGATGGCGGGGCAGACAGTGCTAAAAATTCGCAGTTGCGATTCGGCTACGCAGCGTAGGATGATCTCTTACTAGGTAGACTGACGACATCTTGAGACTCACAGAAAACCGTTGAATGCTAATGGAGTAAAACCGTTCCGAGTGGCATTCTTGTGGGGAGGGGAGAGGCACTAAGGAAATAATCCTTGTATTGCGCGGGACTTTAGAAATTTATAATTTATGGACTCAAATACATTCAGACTAAAATAGAAATAGCTAATCACACAAAATATTGTCCTTCTTGGCTGCTAACACTGGCACCGTAGGTCATGGCCGTAGCCCGTAGTGTCTTGACTAATACGCCATTTGTGCAGCCAAATTGAAGTTCTATTTCTGAATTACTGGTGAAAATTTAGTAAAGTTATGTCCTGCGTTAAGACCTGCGTCAGTCTGAAGAGCTCTGCTATGGCCTCATCCACTCTTCAGCATAGATTGGAGAATTTCCACAGCCCAAACACCAAACCATGACGTCTCTCGCCGCACTACTTAACAGCCCCTGATTGAATTCCAGCCAACATACTCAGACTTTATTCAGCATCGCACAGTATTAGTGTATAGTGGTCTGACCGATATGGCTCCCTATGGTATCCACAATATAGACTTGTTACAATCAGGTAAGCCATAATGATTTCTGATGTTTACGCGAGTATTATACATTTTAAATAAAACTACTTTACGGATTTTATCGCATTTGTATTTGATTTTTGATTACCCGACGTTTCGAAAACTTTACAGCGTTCATGATCACGGGTGGACTAAGATGTCTCACGTCCAACAAGTTATTGTTACTGCAGGTAAGCCATGTTAGTGCGCTGTATGAGCTCACGGATGAGAACACTCCTAAAGTTCCTGATATAAAGCGCTGCATTAGGGTGGAGCTGTAAAGGAGATTGATAAAGGAGAAAAATTGAGGTTCAAGATTATCATCCAGGTGGATGAAGTTCTTGAGAAAACGTTGACACATTGGTCTCGTTTGTCCTAAACATCTAACATGGGGGGTCAGCACCGTCAAATACCCATATATAATCCTTACAATACTGCCATTCAGTTGGCAACCTTGGAAGAATAATATTTACGGCCTTTACAATAATTAATTTCTCAAATTAATTAGTAAGTTAAAATACTCGTGTAATACGTAACCAATTAGTGAGAGTATAGGGAATTAATTATCCGCTCTGATAACAAACCCAACTCAGTCGTTCGCGACAAATCCCCGTGTGTTTCTACAGGTGATAGGTATGTTGGGACAGTGTCCCCAAAACCCAATTTGGTTCAATGAGAAAATAATGTAAAACGATCCGATTGTACCCGAATGGAATTTTAAAATTTTTTCGCCTCTTTCGTAATCACGCGTTTTTGTCCCTATCCGGTAATGAAAAGATTGTTGGAACGCTACGGTAATAATTTATTTAGCGACGTGTTAAGAGGATTTTTGACTAAATTTGAGTTGCTATATTGGTAAAATACCATTCTTTATTTCTTTTAAAGACCTGATTACGACATATAATTTCGTGTGGTGACGGAATAAGAATACAATTCACCACTCCCTGTAATGCCTGTGGATGCTCATAAAAGACGATTAAATGAAATAAAACTATATACTAATCAGAATGGTAAGATCAATTTCCTCCTATTTTAGAGGAAACCAGTAGTAGTATAGTAGTATATGAGTTGAAGTGATGAATCATAATGATGATGACAACTTTGCTGCTCTAAATAACTCGTGATCAGGTGGGATCTAGTCTAGCCATTTTTTTAGTTTCTTTTTGTGTATTTAGTGTATTCTGTAAATTTTTAAAAAATAATATGTATTTTTATTTCCAAGGGCACATTGGAGTTGGAGAAATGTTGTATACCTACATACAATTTCATTACAAAAATATACTTTAAAAACTGGCCCGTTGTGTTTCTTGAGGGGTCTTCTGATCTTGTGGTCGCGTTTCGATTCGGTAGATTACTCGTATTATTTCAAACTAAATGAAAATTTGACCATTTTAAGCCTTATAGGCTTAAACAGATGATTTGTTTTCAAACAGTTCCTATCAATTCATTGATTCTTATATCAATAGGTATTTTATAAAAATGTTATCGACCGACAACTGCACTTAGATTTGGAACAGCCGTTTGTGGTTCACATAAGTCTGGCACAGGAATCGAATTCACAATGCTTTTAACGGCAGTTCGGTGGTTACAATCATCAACTTTTGTAAAGACCTTGAACTCAAACTCGGCACAATAATTTATGAATCGCATATAGTATTATTCTGAGTAGAAATTGAACCCACTGGCACGGTAGATCGCTATTTTAATCATACATAATCTATACAGTAGAATTAAACCTAAGAATTATTTTATAGTATGGCCAGGGCTATATCTCATCCAATCCATCACAGAATAGCAAGGCAATATTGCTATACAATCCGTAGCGCCATCAATCTTATAGTCGATTATTTAGACTGAGTATTAAATACTTATTTATATAATAACAGTTATATATAATTTTAATCATTAGAAATATCCATTAGTTATATTCTACGACTGTCAAGGTAACTCAAAAGCTTTTCATACCCCCATAATGTTTGTCTTTACCCCTCCCATTAGAGTGTATAAAGCAGAAACAGTGTGTACTCGAGCATTTATGAAAACTGCGTCAACCTCAGCTGAAAGGGGTGTGAGACAACTTTTAATTAAATACTAATGCCATTCGCGACCGTGTTTACAACTGGAGTAGGGATGAGCTATATCAGAGTTATTTTTTATAGATAAACTTTTTTGTTAATGCCTTTTCAACTCTCAGCAATCAAATGGTCATGCATTGATACTCTGTGATTATATCACAGAGTATCAATGCATGCAGTATCATAGACCATTTTTTTGGCTTTATAATGCGCTATGAAAGATGCAACATGGTTTATATCGAAAAAGAAAGTTCTTCTTACGGCGACGGTACAGAAATACAACTTACCACCCCCTATGTTGCCGTGGTTGTCGCAAAAGACGACTAAGGTATATATGATACACGGACAATATCTACGCAAGTGAATGAAAAACTCAATATAAAATACTATGCCAAAACGTCTAACGAGCGGGGTGTAGTAGTAAACTTTCCTCCCATTGCGAAGGAAACCCGAACCCATAGAAATCCTATGATTTATAGGCGGCGATTCAGATAGATAACATTCTGAACTTTTTTATGAAGTTTTTTCTATATTATAGGAAGGAATTTGACTTACGTTCCTATATAGATGCTGGTGAACATAAAGAGATGGAAAACTCAAAATAAAACCTTATGGTTTTATTTTGAGTATCCATCTCATCTCTCATCTGATGTTAAATGCATATTACTTTCCTCGATCGGCTTCTACAAAAGAAGGGGTGGTGGAAAACACTTTTATTGTAAGTTAATAAAAGTGTACAAAAATAAATATATCGATAAGTCAAAGGCCCATCACTATTTTACACACATGGTAGGCAGCGATGAAGAAATTAATTCATATTTTACTTCTACTAATGAAACTGCCGACTAAGCCTACAATAACAACACATCTGTAACAGTTTTAAAACGAGATATGTTGTGTTATGTTTTGTTTAAAAACGTACTTAAAAATTATTCAAATATTTACAATACGTGCAATTCTGAATGCGTGTCTGAATTTATTTCAACTCTTACTTAATATATATAACTATTGTTCATGTGGTGGTGGACTAAGAATATAATCTACCACCCCTCTGTTATACATGGGTGTCGTAAAAGACGATTAAGGGACATAATATGCTTATTATAACATCTATGCAAGAGAAGGCAAACTCATAATAAAACCCTATACCAACCTATCTGGCTAGCTTGGTATAGTTAAGTCAATCTTCCTCTCATTGTGGAGGGGCCTCGAGTCCGACTATATCAGTTGAAATGAATGAATGAATTATTATAGAGAGCTATAGGCAAATGAGGGCCTGCGAAGGAATCTCGGCTTCTAATTAAAATTATAGTTATTCAAATTGTAAAACAACACTGTTTGGGGCTAAACAATCCATTTATATTTTCCATAGTATAACTTTTATGAAGTGATTTGTGCAAATTGTAATTTATTATTGTCTTATATCAAAGGTGAAGGCAAATATCGTGATCCTTCACGATCTGAACACATAAGATATAATTTTTCAGGTGAAATCATTCGTGAAGGCAATAGCATTTGATTAAAAATGCGTGGTAGGATCACACTGTCGACAGTTATCTGTCTACAGCCGCGGGCCGGTCCGTCCGGGGTAGTACCACGCTCTCGCAGAAAATCGACATCTGAGTAGTAGCAATTTGTTACTGCGCTTCGTTCGGTGAGCGAAAGAGCCGGAAGCCCAACTTTCTGAGGGTGTTTGCGTGTGGAGGATTGGAGGATTTTGGTGGCGCCTTTGGTATCACCGAGCCTCAATGCACGCATTCACACTCCCTTCACTTTCTTCGCGGTAGGCAGTGGCCTTGTAAAGGTCAATGAGTGGCAGCAACACCTACCATCAGGTGTACTGTTTGCTCGTTTGCCACTGCTTGCAATAAAAAAAAAGTCAAAATATAATAAGTATTTATGCAGCGGCTAGATATCAATATCTGTAATAACGATGACTTGTTGGACGTGGGACATCTTAGTCGTCAATAATAAAAAAGTGCAATAAAATCCATAAAATAGTTTTATGTAAAAAGGAAGTGTTTACCAAATCCTCGTTTGGTTTTCTAATTAAAGTTGCAGGTACAAGACAATTAAAAGTGTTGCCCGAAACTATCTAAAGATTAAACTTTGGTGGTTTTTATCGCGAATATTATTGATTTTGGTTTACAGGAGCTACAGAAGTGGAAAAGTGTGGAGACATTATTCCCAGAAAATTCGTATACAGATTATAAATAAGCAAGATACATAGATTCAAATGCAGAAATAATTAAATGTGTCCATTGAAATACATTTTTACTGACAAAATTTTGGACGAGCACCCAAAGCCAAAACATTAAGGTTAAATTATCTCAAAAGCCTATTAGTAATTTGTTAAGCGACTTTAAGCTAACATGAACTCCCAGCCAAGTTGGCAAGAGGCAAAAATATCCCCTCCGCTGTACAGTCGTTACGAACAAATTAAATTGCTACATTAAGTGCCTCGGATTATGCACTCAGACTCAATTGGTTAGGTACCAGTACAAGTATAAAATTCTGAGTTGCCTCGTATACCCATATTTCGGGGTAATTCGCCGTTTATGGGGAAATTTAATTTGGTACTGCTCATTTTTGAGATTGTTTTCGTTCGCAGTATATTTATAGTTTTATCTTTGTCTGACCATTCCAGAAAGGAATAAAATTTTATTTTATTATTTATAGTTTCTTCCGTATAGCGACACAAGGGAGTGGTGAATTATACTCATATTCCATCACCACACAAAAACCTATTCATCATTTTCATCATCACAGCTCATATTGGTCTCACTAGTGGACTCTAGTCTCCTCCATGTTACGAGGGATATTGACCAACCATAGCACGCTGGCCAGATGGGTGGTATAGGATTTTATTTTGAGCTTTCGTTCTCTTGTAAAAATATTATTTGTATATCTTCTTTATATATATATTTTTTGTGTACTTGTGTATGTCACTGAACTCCTCCTAAACGGCTGAACCAATGTTGATGAAATTTTATGTGCGTGTTCAAGGGGAATCCCCTTGAACACGCACAATGGTGTAGATTCACAATTGGAGCCGGTAAGCAGCGCTACTGTCGATTTCAAGAAGAATTCCTTTTATTTTATTTGAACAGAACAACGTCTGTTTGTTCACCTAGTGTATATATAGTCCTTTAGTCGTCTTATACGGTAACCCTGTCAAAATAGGGAGTAGTGAATTGTATTAATATTTCGTCAGTACACAGACAATTATTAAATTAATAAAATTATAGCAAGAAATGATATTTTTTATGATGTGTTTTAATAATTACAAAGTGTACGCCCCTAAATCTATGCCATTCATCTCATAACTTTAATTCAACTCTCGTTAAAATATATCCTTTTGTTCTTTATAATTAAATTGAGAATAAAACAAAGAAATAAGAGTAATGACCACTGCAAAATCATAATAAAACAAACGTATCTACGTTTATTATTTTTCCATTTTATGTTAACATTAGCTTCTGCTCGCGACTTCGTCTGCGTGGTATAGATGCTTTGGGCTAACGCTAACTTTTACCTAAGACTTTGTTTACGTAGAAGGTGAAAATATTTTTTAATAATACGATTCTGTCACACATGATTTTTGCGAAAATTTAGCCGTTTACGCAGCGGAAGCTCTCAAAAGGAAATAAACGCGATTTTGAAACATTCTTCATTGGTGTTCTGCTCCTGTTAGTCTTCGCGTGATGATATATAGCCTTCCTCAATAAATGGCTATCTAACACAGAAAGAGTTTTTCAAATCAGACCAGTAGTTCCTGAGATTAGCGCGTTCAAACAAACACATTTTTAAACTTTATATATTAGTATATAGATAATAGTTGTGCTTTCGTGAAGTGACGGAGTAAGAATACAATTCATCACCATCTCTCATATCCGTGCGTATTGTAAAAGACGTCTAAGAGATTAAATCTTATACGAGATATATCTTAGAACTTTCCGTGTGGTGACGGAGTAAGAATACAATTCACCACTCCCTGTCTTGTCCGTAGATGTCATAAACGAGGACTAAAGGATATAATATGCACAAAAGACCTGTGCAAGAGAAGAAAATCTCGAAATAAAACCCTAAACCAACATGTCTGACCAGCATGGTATAGTAGGTCAAATTCCCTCCCTCATAGGAGGGACCCATTGTGAAGGAGGGGATGGATGTGGGTTGCGATGATGCGATGATAATGGTATCTTAGACAACTAAGAGATCCATCTATGCAAGAGAAACAAAACTCGAAACAAAAGCAGCGTCGTAATACAGTAGGTACGGTAGGTTAATAACCTTTCTATTGTGGAAGAGGCTCGAGCCCCACAGTGGAATGTATATGGGCTGAAATGACGAATAGTTATGTATATTATAAGATAGCTTGGGTCCGCTATTAAGGTTTCGTTTGTCGATAGACGACGCGCATACGGAACAAAGCATAGAGTAATGAATGTAATGAGTAATAAATTCTTATTGGCGAGCGAAAAATGATTAAAAAAGTGGCAGTTAAATTCACATTTATTGTTAATCCATTCTGTATAACATGTGTCCCGTAAAGACCCGAGTAAGAATTCGGTTATCAGACGTGCCAACCCACAGTGGCCTAATTGGAAAAGCAGTTAAACCCCATAGACACAACAAATACAATGCCATATGTGGTAATGATTTCTCGTTCGTCAATAAGTTTTTATATAGTTTAGTTTAACTCGACGTATGGTGAAGGGTTAAGAATAAAAGATCTTACTACTCCTTGTTCTTCCGTAGGAATCATCATTACGACAATGAGCAGCAGTATTCTCTTAGAATTTTCTCTCTATGTGGTGACTGAGTAAGACCACACATTTTCTTCTCTGTGGCTAACGTAAAAGGCTGCATAGACCTAGTATGCAAGTTAAAAATCGAAATAAAATTCTATATCAATTTGTCTCTGGCATGGTAAATTAGGTCAATTTATCTACTATTGTAAAGAAGGTTCAAGTCCAGCTGTTTTGGCGTAGTGGACTCTAGGAGGTTTATGCCAGCAACAATCGACGTGGGTGTTTTCGAAGGACCAGTGGGACGCGAATCCCACAAGTGGGACCGATTCCCACAAGTGGGACCGATTCCCACAAAATGAGGGTGAGACAGGCAAGCTATGGGAAGTCTTTGGAGAACTTACCTAGCTTCTCTGGTGTTCACGTAGCTGATAATTTGGTGGGCTGATGGTGTTTCCCGTTGTGCTGAAGGTGTATCCGACGAGCTGTATAGCAGCTCGTAACCGAAGTCATACGACAATCACACGTCGCGATTTTGGCGCGAACATTAGCAGTGGGGACGTATACCAGTAGAAGTTAATTTTTCGACAAACAAAGCACTGTGTATATTGGTATAATTTGTATAGTTATTAAACAAACAGCTCCATTGTCACTTTAACTCACAACAAAAAATGAGTGCTTACGGGACAGTCTAAAAAATAAATACAAACAAGGCGATGAATGTCGCGTTCGGCGGAAAAAACAGGGTCATTTTTATATTTATACACAACATTATGAGTATAACAGTCGGGCTTATCTAATTTATATTATAATCAGGAATGTTATACAGCTCCGTAACCGTAACTGAAAATATGTATATTCGAAATCGATGTAAAAGTGCCGAATAATTTTAGGGTTAGTATACGTATATGTCCGTGTGATGACGGAAAAAATACAATTCACTACTCCCATCTTGTCCGTGGATGTCGTAAAAGACGATTAAGGGATATAACACATATACCAATGGAAGAGAAGAAAATCTCAAAACGAAACCCTACACCAACATTTTTTTTTCACGCCGTGGAAATGCATTTACGCACTATCCCTCCACCGGTGATAGAGAGTGTGTGTTGGACTCGCCGGTCACATAAGCGACCGGAATACCCACTAAAACCACTGCGGCCCCTTCCGCGTTTTTACGGAGTCCAGAGATCGTCTGATGACATTCTATCCCGGACACCCCAACGCTTGGCCGTATGGCCACGTCCTGTCATCAATTAGGGGGGAGGAGCAGCGCGTAGCGGCGTCTCCTCCCACCTGGCCACCGCCGTCGGAGCGAGTCAGCGGACACAAGCGTCTCGCGTGCCCGCTCATCAGCCTCCTTCCTTGTCATGACAGCCTTCTCTACACCTATCTGTCTGACCAGCATGATGTAGTAAGGTTAATTTCCTCCTATTGTGGAGGAAGCTTTTGGACAGGCTATGGTGTGGACGGAAGCCGTCCGTTCCATTCAGGGTGATAAAAGGTTGGCGCATGGTCTTACAAGCTACTGTATTCCCTCCCCTCCACCATTGGTCCGACCACTGGTACCGAGTAAACTGACAGCTTCAACGTAAGCCTTTCTAAAGGGTACTTCACGATGATTAGTACAATTAGCGTTTCCTTTTTACAATTGCCTAAAAATTCAATATCCATATCCGAAACTATCTGATCATCACCGTCATCATCACAGCTCATATACGTCAATATTGGGTTCGGGACTCTTCCACATTGGAAGGGAAATGGATCTATTATATCACGCTGCACGCCGGTTAAACGTATTGGCATAGGGTTTTATTTCAAATTTGCCTTCTCTTCCAAAAATATTCCATACATCTATCTATCAGCCTACAGACGTCCACTGGTGAACGTAGGCCTCCCCACGAGAATGCTACTTGGAACAGTCCTATGTCACTCGCATCCAACGGTTCCCTACGACTTTGAAAATGTGTGGCGACTATCCGCCACTAAGATAACTTGGACCACAACCCAACAATGCAAAGCAATCCGCTTCGCTAATGAAGATTGGCCCATACAAGAAGACGCAGGTGCGAGGCAGCTGGCGTGCACAGCTGACAGATGTGCGACGCAGCTGGTGACACAGCTGACACCTGCGTTCGCACCTGCGGTGATATCATTTGCATCTGTTGGAACACGTGCACATTCGGACCACACGCAGACTGAATGCTAGTATATATACACCGCCTTTTGCTGTCTATTTATCCTCCAGGTTGAGAGCTCTCAGCGCTTACCCATAGTCCGCGTCAAGCTGTCAAGGCCATCTGCGGCCAACAGCTGTACACACACAAAAAAAAAAAAATGTCTATTCATCCAGTCGACATACGATATCAACTCGCACACTTGTACGGTCGTCACTAATTCTATTATCAATTTATTGTACATAATTTATGAAATGTAAATAAATTGTCAGTCCTAGATATAACTCCCTTCGTTCTTCTTCGCCGTCTCTTCACATCTTCATTCGCCAACCACAACACAAGTGTAGGGTGGCTAATCTCCACACGCCATCCTACAAATGTATGAATGTGTGAATGCATACATGTTACATGGACAATTGGACATTATATACCTCAATGGGTTTTTATAATACCAACCGAGACTGAGAAAGGGTGGTGAACTGTTTTCTCCCTACATCACCACAGGTAAACTTGCAACATAGTTGCTTCATAAAAATAGTTCGCCTAGTACTGCTGCCTGATAATTAATTAAGGCCACGAATAGAAAGGTTGACTACGTGAGTGTGACAAGTGGGGAACGCGCCGAGTGGACGAAGCGAAGACCGCAGGCCTATCCCCAAAAAGGCCTTATCATCATCAGCATCGCAGCCCACACACGTCCCACTATTAGGCTCGGGCCTCCTCCACAATGGGAGGGAATTTGACATACTATACCATGCTGGTCAGACGTGTTGGTATATGGTTTCATTTCGAGTTTTCCTTCTCTTGCACAGATGCTATGTGCATATTATATCCCATAGCCATTTTTATTTTATTTGCTATGGGACAATAAACAGCTACAATATACACAATACAAATAAATGCAGGCCTAGAGCTATATAAACAATATTGTAGCCAACTACATTATCCACATATAAACAATTAAATTAAACATACATTGCCACTAGAGAAAGAGAATAGTCGTCTTATACGATATCCACAGGCAAGATACGGAGTGGTGAATTGTATTCTTACTCCTATTGTATTCTTACTACTATTACTGGTTTATTTTTTAATCTAACCTAGATTTAATAGAATATCAATGAAGCCATTGTTCTCTAGAAGAAAAACAATATTCTAGAACGTCTAGATATCGGGATATTTGAGAGTACTGACTCTTCATATCGGATCTCATGTTGATGTTTTTGACAGTCAAGATAGAGCGCCTAAAGTGCTCTCCGATGCACAGATTTCACATGTCTTCGATAACAACGAACGAATTGGGGGGTGGAAAATCATTATTCATTTAAAATGTTTGAAGAAAGGAATGAAAATTTTCTGTTATTAAGTTCAACTTGTGGAAACGGCATTAAGCATTAATTTATTTTTAGATTTAATGCTTTAATGACTATAACTTTTCCAGATGAAACGGATGAACCCTGTTGCTTGGTAGTATCAAGTCAAACAGTCCCTTAGACAACCTCACATGAAATTACTGGTAGAGTACACAGAGTGACCCAAAAGATGCCTATGGTTGACCATAGAGCCATGTTCTTAAGAATAAGTTCTTAGGAAAAGTTCTTTTTATTTCTTATTAGCAAATACCCACCGGTTGCTCCCGCATATTCCCGATGCTATAAAAATATCAGGATAAAATATTAAGTAAGTTACTCCTTATATAGACCGCTATCTGGTAGTAAAATATTATCAAAATCAGTCCAGCCGTTTTGAAGATTATCCAAAACAAATAGACAGACGAAAAAAATTAAACTGGTTTTTAGGCATAGGTATCGTCCGGTGGTCGGTCTAACAACGAAGGCTACGAACTACGGTGGATAATGCGGCCGCGCGCCGCTCCTTTCGCCCTGGATAGAGCTGGACGTGTACGCTGACCATAGCCCATCCCAAAAAAAGGCATACGTATCCTGCAAATAACCGTGTTAGCATGAAAAAAGGCCACTATTTTGACCTTACAAACAGACAATTCAATTTTATTTATTGATAGATACAGATTTCTCTCATATTGCATATGCTGACCGATCTAAGCCACTCGGTATATACCTAAACGTATATTACAAAAAGGAACAGGTACAATCACAAGTATGAAAGAGTTAATGCAAAAACCATGTAAAAAGTTGTAAACTCTCCCTGTAAAACAGTTTTAAAATGTTTATGTTTTTTTCCGTGAACCGCAACGATGTGGGGCGTTTGGACCTTAGGGAGATATTTTTTAGAGAAATAGTTTATTCGTTAGTTTAGTAATAGTGACTGTGGTGTCTTGGATTGGATTTTTAGCTGACGCAATGTTACTCGTTTGCGTTTTATTTTTGGCCTATGAAGGTCACGCAATTAGGCGTGGGCTGCCAATACAAATCGAGGGAAAACTGCCCAGTCTAGACTTTAAGGGTGGCTCGAAAGATTTGGCACACCAATTTATCTATATATATACATATAAATAAAATTGATGTGTCTATTTTTAATGTCAAAATAGTAGTTTTTTTTTCATGCTCACAAGGTTAATTACACGATACCTCTGCCAAAAAACTAGTTAATTTTTTGTCTATCTGTTTGTTCCAGGTAATCTTCAAAACGGCAGAACCGATTTTGTTAAAATTGTACTACCAGATCTATTTAAGGAGTAGGCTATTTTTACTCTTAGAAAAACGTTATAAATTTTTTCCCGGTCTGGGATTGGAACTTGAGCTCATATCTTAGATGAAATTGCAGATTTAAAATACACGGCTGAAATCGAAGTGCAGTGAGGGCATGTCTCTAGTATATTAATATGTATGACAGAAGAAGTCTACACATTGCATCTATTTTATAGTGGTAGTAGCACATTGTTCACAGCTGTCTATCTAGTTATACATAACGATACCCAACCTCGTAGAATATTAGTTAACTAAGGTAAACATATAAGAATTGTTACCCTATATATATAATTATTATAAAATACTTAAGGGATGTTACCCCTTACAAATATACACGTGTAACTTCATGTGAGGTATGATCACTGGCAATCAGTCGAGTATCATATGCTTAATGATTTAATATGCGGGATCTGGTCCAGCCATGGTACTTTTTCGTTATATTTAATAACTGTATTGTATGATGGTTCGAAAGGTATCACACTGGAGCTATTAATAGACATGTTGTTGTATATTATCTTATTATAAAAAAATATAGTAAATGAATAAAAAAGAAGACAAGCCCACTGAGTTTCTTGCTGGATCTTCTCAGTGCGGTCGCGTTCCGATCCGGTAGTAGTGTAAGGTAAAATGTAAAAAAGTGACCATATGTAAGTGCCCCCGCGGGGTTTATGCATAATAAAGTATTTGAATTTGAATAACCGTAAACTTAACGATGACCAAACACATAAAATTAATCGCTGTCTTAACTGTTAAATGTTAATTAGTATCATGGTAATGCTGACCAAACCAATTATATTAAGTATCTTTTCGAGCAATCGTTCTCCTGTATGAGTACACATATTTTCATTTTTAAACAACTTTGCATTATATAAACGCATGTTTTAATCATACGAGTCATTCTGTCTACTGTTATAACAACTGCACGATTACTGTAACTTAATAAAGTATTTTTTTAAGTAAACCAGTACGTCAAATCATTTATATCTACAGCCACGGGCCGGTCGGTCCGAAGTCGTACCACACTCTTACAAAAAATCGAAAGCAGAGTAGTAGCAATTTGTTATTACGCCTCGTTCGGTGAGCGAGAGAGCCGGCAGCTCAAGTTTCGGAGGGTGTTTGCATGTTTTAGTGTTGTCTTTAGTATCATCGAAGTTCATTGCACGCATTCACACTCCCTTCACTTTTTTCGCGGTAGGCTGCGGCCTTGCAAAGGTTCATGAGAGGCAGCAACACTAAAGTGTACTGGTTGCTCGTTTGCCACCGTTGGCAATAAAAAATACCATATATATTGGGATAAGAGATATATCCCTCCTTCCATCAGCCTATAAACGTCCACTGCTGGACATAGGCTTTCCACGAGAATGCAGAGACATAATTTATTTTTAATTTGAGCACTTACGGGATTTCTATTTTAAAATGACACATAACACTTTCCTTATGATCGCGCCGAAGGCGTAATGGTCTTAGTGGAGACTTTTCATGCTATGTAGTTTTGGGTCAACTCTTGAAAAGGATAGTTTTTTATGTAAAACTAGCAACCCGCCCTCGCTTCGCTTCGGTTATAGGTTATTGTCGTTTTACCCGCGTAGTTCCCGTGGGAATACCGGGATAAAATATAGCCTAGTTTACGCCCTGATATTATAGCTTTCCATTTGTGAAAGAATTTTTGAAATCGGTCCAGCCGTTTTGTAGATTACCCGGAACAAACAGACAGACAGACAGACAAAAATTTTTTAATTGCTATTTTAGGCATAGGTGTCGTACAAATAACCGTGTGAGCATGAAAAAAGCCTATTATTTTGACATTACAAACAGACACTCCAATTTTATTTATTGGTATAGATATTATTAATAAATTATAGTCTTGGTGTTTTATATTAGTTAGTTGTATTAATTGTAGTCCGTGTGGTGACAGAGAAGGAATAAAATTCACCACCCAATCTCTTTTATGTGGGTGTTGTAAAAACCAACCGACCAAAAGATATAATATGCATATACCATCTACAGAGGAGTAGCCAAACTCGAAATATAATTCTTTGCCAATTCGACTGCTCATTATTGCACGTAGGCTTCTTCTTTCACCACATGGTGCGGTCATGTGTCTGCATTCCACGACGCCCAGCAACTTTCACTCGGTCGGCGGTCAACCTATTGAGGACCGTCCTACACTGCGTCGTCTTTTACTTCACTTCCTACACTGCGCCGTCCACCAGGTCATTCGGTACGTGGTCGCCATCCGAGAACCTTTCTTCCCCAGTGGTTGTTGATTTATCGAGCGATATGGCCTGCCTAGTGCCCCTTCAGTATGCTATGTTGGTTACATCCGTTCTTCTACAGATTTTCATAATTCGGATCCACATTAGATTTTAACAAATCATTTTGCTACTACTTAATGTAAATGTACCTTCCACATCAAGCAGATAAGTACTTGGTCGCACAAGGGTCGTAACCCAAAGTAAAACAATGGGATCCATAACTAAAACTGGCGATTATAATACACAACTTACTAATACTCACTAAGCACATGAGACATTGAATATTCCTAATATTTTACCATTAAACCAACGTTCAATAGTTCTAAGCCGGGTCCCTATTATTATGTATGAAGTTTGAGACATGTCTCAATTGTCCTGAAACAAACAGATGGGCATTATGCGAAGGCATGGACCAATCGTTGGGTCTAAGACCGCATACAACTTGTACGTTTACTTGGTCAAATAATATTATAATACATCTTATTAAATTCTGTTTTTTTTTATATGTAAAAATATTGCGCTTGATAACATACCATTTTGAACTCTTGATTTAGAAGTATCTTAGAATATACCGTATTCATAATGTACTGGTTAAAGTATGATAATCGATATAGCACGAAGAATTAGCACGCTTTTTTTTTTGTGTGTGGTGGTCGGCGCGCCTCCGCACCACTCCGTCCGGGGCGATAGAGGGGCTTAAGCACGCAACTCTGTAACCCACCCGAAAACCACGTCGCCTTCGTCGTTGGGCCGACCACCGGAGCAGAGTTAACTTGTCATCAGTGGTCGGCCCGACGGAATACCCCCTACTTGGGGTACCTTCCCATCGACCAACGTCCCCCCCTCGGGGAGGACGTCGGTCTTTCCTCACGCGGTCGGCCTCTTGGCGGGTGACGGACCGACATAGCACAAAGAATTAGCACGCTGAAGTGGCAATGGGCAGGCCACATTGCTTGACGAACCGACAACCGCTGGGGACGAAAGGTTCTCGAGTGGCGACTACGTATCGGATGACGCAGTGTAGGACGCCCCCCACTAGATGGACCGACGACCTGGTGAAAGTTGTTGGACGTCGTTGGATGCAGGCGGCACAGGACCGCACTTTGTGGCTTAACATGAGGGAGGCCTACGTCCAGCAGTGGACGGCGATAGGTTGAAATGATGATACTACATGGTAGTACGCTCTCGACAGTCGTCTGCTGAATAAAGGGGCACAGCTCGTGCTACTTCTCTTTAAAAAAATAGCGCTGGTATTCTTCCAACACGTATTAGCTCATATACGTTCCATCACTGGACTTACGCCTCCTCCATAGTGGAAAGAATATTGGCTACACCAGGCTCTTGAAACGGGTCGTCATCATCTCATCTCGGCTTATACATGTCCCACTGCTGGCCCTAGCCTCCTCCACAGTAAGAAGGAAATTGACCTTACTATATCGTGCTGGTTAGATAGGTTGGTATAGGGTTTTCTTTCGATTTTCCCTCTCTTGCATAGATGTTATATGCTTACTAATCCCTTATTCGTCTCTTACGACATCCACAGGTAAGGGATGTGGTGAATTGTATTCTTATGCCGTCACCACACGGAAAATATGTATTATTATTATTTTATTTATTTCATCGCCGAACAGTATCATTGACATATTAAATTTTTTATTATTATATACATATGAACATAAATAAAACGAATTAAAATTGAAATAAATATAATAGCTTAAAATATCTTTATATATATCGAGAGGAGGGTGCGCCGTGCTGTCTCACTATCAGGTCGGTCACACATCGCGAGGGGATAAAATAATACTTCGGATGGCTAATTTCAAATTGTATTCAACAATTAGCGTTAACACTTTTCTATCATAACCACTAATTACACGGATACCGACAGCTAACTTACAAGTTAGGGAAACGCGGTGAATTTGATACAACACGGCAGCAATAACGACCGATCGCTCTCGTGTCTTGCACTCAACTGAGTATTCAACGGACCGCTCTCAATAAAGAAAGCTCGGTATTATTTCAAACGTTAACGGTCAAACGAAAAACATCACAAATCATTGCCAACGTTGTACCAAAAACACCCAAGTATAATACTTGGCGTTTCCGTAATCGATTGATTCTTAAAAACTATTAAGATATGGCGTCAGAGGTAGTGACGCTGCGACATATATATATTTCTTGTATACGTCTGTATGTCACTGAACTCTTCCTAAATAGTCCATCGAGAGAGATCTTAGTCCGCCCGTGATCATGAACTCTACAAAGTGTCGAACACTTTGTAGCGTTTGTCGGGCAATCAAAAATAAAAAATCACGCGATAAAATCCGTAAAGTAGTTTATTTAGATTTGAGATAAGTATGTCGTATTTCATATCATTATAAAGGGCGTTATTTGTAGATTTCAAATATATGTATGTAGTATATATATTAATATCTGGTTGACCAAGCTTCGCTCGGAATATTTTTGTCGAATTTATTTAGATATATATAAATAAAAAATAAATAATGAAAAATATATAAAAAATTACAAAAAGAGAATAATAATAGCACCGAGATTCGAACCGACGCTGTTTGAATGCCAAAAAAACCAAAATTAGAACCGGTCAGTTTCCCAACTGAGCTATCGTAACTCGTGACGTTGACAACGAAATTTGTAATCATATTCTTTTAAAATTTAATGTCATTGTATTGTTTTGCTAAAAACACGGAGAAAACAACATTTTATATAAATAAAACCTAGCTAGATCGATTTTTTGGACCCGAAACCTCTAGTATGCCAAGTTTCAACAAAATCGTTGGAGCCGTTTCCGAGATCCTGAATATATATATATATACAAGAATTGCTCGTTTAACGATATAAGACTAGCAACCCGCCCTCGCTTCGCTTCGGTTTCAGTCATCTTACCCGCGTAGTTCCTGTTCCCGTGCAATACCGGGATAAAATATAGCCTATGTTACTCCCTGATATTATAGCTTTCCATTGGTGAAAGAATTTTTGAAATCGGTTAGGTGATTTAAGTGTGAAAGCGTAACAAACAAACTTACTTTCGCATTTATAATATTATAGTAAGGATTAAGATTTGCTTGTAGCTTTATTCGTATTTATCCGATAACTCGTTTTTTGTCGTAGTTGGGTTTTAGTTTTTCCTTACATCTTGTGTATAATAGAAAGGAGTTAATTGAAAATTACAATCTTTTCAATAAAGTAACATTTGTTTACACTTGTAATTCAAATATTTTTTTACTTATGTTATACAAATTTTTATAGGTGCGCTACAAGACGAACGCTTAGGCCGATCGTGCTTCTCTTTCGCTTGTACTGTTCTCTCGCTTACACTTTT
Organism: Lymantria dispar; assembly: GCA_032191425.1. Classification (NCBI taxonomy): domain Eukaryota; kingdom Metazoa; phylum Arthropoda; class Insecta; order Lepidoptera; family Erebidae; genus Lymantria; species Lymantria dispar. Next base: position 3,654,799 of record CM063449.1, read on the forward strand.
TACACATTTGGCTCAGGCGGCACGTGACAATGAGTCATGCTTTTCGTGCGTGCAGCTAGCATTCATCGATTTATAAAACGTCATTACGTTAAAAAGAAACACAATATTTTATAGCCTTAGATAAGTTATAATGAATTATAACACATAGAAAAGTCGGTAAAATAGTGTCACCAAAATTTACTACGAACCCAAAATCAATGTCGAAAACAATAATAGGATTTAACTAAATAAAGTGCGGGTCGTAACTTAAGTCACACTTAGACCCGGTTCAGGTTGGGTCCAAGTCTCAGAGGAGACATAAACTAAATACCTCGTCGTAAAAACGGACAAACTATGGCAACTCCTGACAGGTATATGGAGAAGACGGTGCGTTGAAAAGAGGTTCACTTTACAAGGTTTCTTGAGTTGGCAGTTTTATTTTAAGGGTGTGTTCGGACCAAACGTTTTTGTTAGCCACAGATTATGAGCTTATCCGTGTTATTAATGTTTTTATTTCTTAGGATAAGAGTTTCTTTTAATCAAAATAAACTCCTAAAGCAACCAGTCTGAATAGCGTGGTATAGTTGGCCAACTTCCCTGGTCTCGAGCCCAGTAGTGGGACGTATATGAGTTGTGATGATGATGATGATTATATTATAATTCATCATCATTCACCGTCTACTGCTGGACATAGGCTTTCTTTATGTTTAGCCGCAAAGTGCGATCCAGTGCCGCCTGGGTTCAGCGAGCAACTTTCACCAAGTCATCGATTCACTTAGTATGGTACGTCCTACACTGCGTCGTCCAATATGTGATCGAGTACATCGCTATTCGATATTATTTCTTCCCCATGGATGTCGGTTCGTCGAGCGATATGGGCCTGCCCATTGACAATGAGCATGCTAATTCTTCGTGCTATGTCGGTTACGCCCGTTCCTCTACGGATTTCCGTATTTCGGACTCTATTTCGCAGAGAAATCCCGAGCATAGCTTGTTTTATATTACGCTGAGCGACTCTGAGATTGGTTATAAGGGAGTATTTAGGGATCATGTTTTTCTGCGTAACACATCATTCGTATCATATACGTTTTTTGTGGTATGCTATGGTTTAGACGCACGCTTCCTGTTCCATACGGGCCAGGGAGAGGACAGCCTCATAACTAGGGATGTGAGTTGGAGGGAAAATAATCGATTTTTTAAATAATCGGCTTTTTGTTCTTTAAAATAATCGGTTTTAAAATTATCGATTAATTAAAAATAAATAATCGATTTTTCTCTCAACAGGATTATGATGACCGTTTTTTTTTTTAGGAAATGTGAGCTTTATTTTCTAATATAGTATGAAACAGTCGTGACGACCTTTTTTTTAGGAAATCTGGCAGTGAATAATCGATTAAATTCGACCGAATTTCGAATAATAAAATATCGATTAATAATCGATTTTTATTATTTTGATAATCGATTGTAAAAATCGATTATTAATCGATTATTTTTTTGTAATAACCGATTATTATAAAAATCAATTATTTTTTCACATACCTACTCATAACTCACTGTTTACCCTACCCTTCGCCACTGGAACGACCACTGGTATCAAATTCCTTGGCGTCCGTGGCCAGCCCAGCTCGTAACACACACTATTCGTAGATCTATGATTTCATTTTATAATTACAACCCATATACGTATATATAAGACGGGAATGAATTTAAATTCAGCCACTGATTTACATATTTCTGACATTAATAAATTAATATGTTTGCTATGATTGCAGCCGAGTGTCATTTGACTAAATAAATCCCTACCTCAAACATATTTATATTAACAACATAATATTGGGGCATTGTTTTAAAATTGTTTAATTTATTGGTCATTCGTTTATTATTAGTTTCGCTGGTTGAATAAATGAACTTTATATTTTCGTGATAATGTTATAGAGTTCATTACCATTTCCAACCATTCTGTTTTTGATCTTTATGCAAATATAGATACCTACATATTTTTAAGAATTTTATCGCGTTTTTATTAGATTCTTTTTCTATGTCGTGACGGAGTAAGAATACAATTCACCACACCCCACTTTCTTGCTCATGAATATCGTAAAAGACGACTATAATTTGCATATAACATCTACTCGTATGTTAGGGATGTGACTTAGAGGAAAAATAATCGATTAGTTAAATAATCGATTAATTAAAAATAAATAATCGATTTTTTCTTCCTTTATGATGACCTTTTTTGTAGGAAATGTGAGCTTTATTTTCTAATATAGTATGAAACACCGCACGCAATATCGTGATGACCTTTTTTTTTGACGTGACAACGTCTTATAATTCGATGGAGCCGGCTGCACACACGAAAAACATGACGTATGCGGCGTTACCTCGCTCTGAGGTGTTCCATTTAAGGCTTGATCCATACAAAATATCTATCAAACAAATAAAATTAAAATTTTCTTTTGAAAAATGAAACCATTCCATCAGTATTTTCTTATGACGTTGTCACGTTCAACTATCTTCAGTAAACCGACTTTACAGACAACCGATATTTTTTTAAGGCAATCCATTTTATTTTAAATAAAAAACCAAATACTAAAATAATCGATTAATGTTATATATAAAAAATCGTTTATTTATTATTTTGATAATCGATGATTAAAATCGATTATTATAAAAATCGATTATTTTTTCACGTCCCTAATCTATGTAAGAGATGAAAACTCGAAATACCGTATATATATACCAATTCATCTAACCAGCGTAAATGAAATCTCCTCGCATCGTGGAGGCGGCTCGAGCCCAGTAGTGGAATGTCTATGACGCTGTGACGATGACACGTATGACTAGCTTGATACGTTAAATTCTTACTATAGAAGAGGCTAGAGCCCAGTAGTGGGATGTATACGAGTTAAGATCATAAAATATTCTCGTGGGAAAAAGGGACGACGAGTTTAGAATACATTGTATCCTAAACCCGCCGTCCCACAGGCTTTTTAATATATTCATTTCTTATTTTATCCATGCCTGTCATTTTATATAAACCACTTAATCGTATCATTAATATACGTAGTCTGCCTTCATATGCCGCTTTTAAGGACTAACAAGATGATTTACATAAGGTCAAGGGCTAAAATACATTTTTATGTGTAAAAAATATAGTAAAAATTCTTACCAAGGTCACTATTTTCGATAGAACGGTGCTTTAACTAGAGAAAATTTAGAAGAACATTACTTTGACTAACACCTGATAGAAAGCTGTAAAGATATTCTCAATTACCGGCCAGGATATTAAAGTTTACTACACTTAGAGAACCTCAAAGTTAATGATCTTGGCCTGAGTGAGGAATTGAACCTAGATTTAAAGTGATGAGGAACTGGAATGTGCAAAAATCTAATTATACTGACCCTACTTTTGCGTGCCGTGACGGAGTAAGAATAAAATTTACCATTTTCTCTCTTGCCCTTGGGTGTCGTGAAAGACGACTAAGCGATACATATAAAAAATATTTTATTTTTAACACGCTAGTCAGACAGGTTGGAATAGGGTTTATTTCGATTATTCCTTCTTTTGCGTAAATCTCATCTCAGCCCATATCCCATTGTTGGGCTCAGGCCTCCTCCAATGTCGGCGGTTGAAATGTGGAAATTGACCTACTGTACCACGCTGGTCAGATGTGTTGATAGGGTTTCATTCGGTTTTTTCCTTGAATGCATGCGTGAATGTTGTATGCATATTACATCTTTAACACGTTGAAACCATGGGGGTCACCATGTGGGCCTCACTTATCTAGTAACGGGTGGCGCAAAAGTAATAGCACTATAGAAATTACTTATATTTTTTTTTAAATGACGTCTCCTGTCATTCTGATATTGATAATTTTGTAAAAAACAAATGTAAAATTCATTAAAAATAAACATGGATCGTTTTACTCCGCAAGAACGTGGAATAATCGTGTCAATGTTTTTACGGAATAATTCATCAGTGATAAATTGCTGTGTGGTAGCGGCTTCGAATACTACCAACCCTTGCTTTGCTCGTGGGTGTCGTAAAAGACGACTAAGAACCCTAGATTGACCCGGATCAACTCCATCTGGTACCATTTGGGTCATCGATTACATTCCCAAGGAGGGTTGACGTCAGGCAGGCGGCCGGTCATAAAAGTCATTGCCGAAACTTTTTGCAATATGTCAAAACAGATGACATATTGCGTCGACCCCAAGTAATTGGGATAAGAGCAAGATGATGATGAATTCATCAGTGATAAAAACACAACGTGAATTTCGTCGACGATTTCCCCACCGTCCGGCACCGATTGGTCTCACAATTCGACGCTTTGCCACACGCCTCGAAGCAACTGGCTCAACATTGGATAGACCTAAGTCTGGCAGACCAAGAACAGGCCGTTCAGCCGAAAACATCGATGCTGTGCGTGAAGATGTGGAAGAGTGTCCAGAAACATCAACGAGGCGACGTGCCACGCAATTGGGCATTTCCAGACGGACTCTGCAGCGTATTTTAATCAAAGACTTGAAGATGTTTCCGTATAAAACTCAGATGACTCATCAGCTGCTGTTTACTGACCACCGAGCTCGTCTAGAGTACAACCAGCGCGTCATAAACCTCAACCTTGAAGAGGATGATTTTTTTTCAAAATTGGTTATGAGTGACGAAGCGCATTTCCATCTCTCGGGGCATGTCAATAAGCAGAATACACGCTTCTGAGGCACTGAAAATCCGCGCATTATTCAAGAAACACCTTTGCACCCACTAAAAGTTACTGTATGGTGTGGCGTCTGTGCTGAAAAAGTGATCGGACCATATTTTTTCGAAGACGCGGCAGGCAATGCGATAACTGTCACTGGAGAACGCTATCGAACCATGTTACGTGAGTTCTTGATACCCAGTTTGGATGAACTGGGGCTGGAGCATATTTGGTTTCAACAAGACGGTGCCACGGCACACACAGCGCGCGACACTATGGACTTATTGAGGGACGTTTTCCAGACCGTGTTATCTCTCGTTTTGGCGATTTTCCTTGGCCTGCAAGATCACCCGATCTGACCTGTCCAGATTTCTTTCTTTGGGGTTATTTGAAATCTCTGGTGTATGTGAACAAGCTACAGACTCTTGCAGCCCTAAAAGAAAATATTCATCAAGAAATACGGAACATATCGCAGGAAGTGTTGCGGAAAGTTATGGAGAATGTCATAAATAGGGCTCAACTTTGCATCAACTCTAGAGGTCACCATTTAAGAGACATCATTTTCAAATCCTAATGCGACGAAATTTCATGGCACAAATATACATATATAAAAATTAATTCTCGTTTTCTAATTTAGAAAAAAAGTTGTAGCTGAACCAAATAGGGTCATTACTTTTGCGCCACCCAGTATAAATGGAGCCAGCATAAAATTGATCGTTTCTAAAATTTTAATCATAATTAATTGGCTTTAAAATGTGATGAATCACGTAGTAAACACCGAAGAAAAGTAATTTGTGACTTTATTTTGTTTCAAGTCGTCCCTGGTTCACGGACATATGGTATACAGTTCCAACGGGACAAATGTATATCGGCTACATGGTATCCCCTATGGCCCCAATGGGAAAACAGAAAAATCAGGCCGGCATATAAGGAATTAATAATTTTTTATCACCCCACGGGGAAGAAAATAGTGGTAGAAAAGGTGGTAAATTGTACTTTACTTCGTCACCACACGTTGAATAAATGCTGTATGTACATAACATCTCTTAGTCGTCTTTTACGACATCCACGGGTAAGAAAACGAGTGGTCTCTTTGTAGCTTTGTACAAATCTCAAGGGAAATATTTTTTTTTTGTGTGGCCTACGGTAATTGCACTCGCCGCCCGGTTCCATCCGAGGCGACAGAGGGGCGTAAGCGCACGGCCTCTGTAACCCACCCGTAACACGTCGCATTCGTCATTGTGTCGACCACCGGTGCAGAGTTCCTTGACTTCACAGGTCGGCTCGATGGAATAGCCCGAGGGAGTAACCTCTCTCATCGATGTCCCCCGGGACTCCGATCATTATCGCGAGGCTAACCTCTCCGCGGGTGGCGGACTAAAAAGGGCAAGCATAGGGTTGGTGGTCACACAGTTAATTCATAATTCCTCACGTTCATGGAGAACTGAAAAATCTATAATCATGTTTTTTATCTGTTTTAAAATTAAGTATAATGTCATTTCTTATCTGCCTCTTCTAGTCGTAAAATAATTAAGGTGAAAACCTGAGCAAGAGATACGGTAATGAACCTGCTATCTCGACCATTGACTCGACGGGATTAAGCGATAAGCCTATGTACCCAATATTTACTCCGGCCTTAAATTATAAGTAATTAACTTTATTTTGCATATATTTTTGGTAAGCTCGTTATTGGAAAATAGACTCCAGTACTTAAGATTTAAATGTTGCTTTCAATTATCCATTATATATATTTTTTCTAAACAAACAACTCCTTGCACTAAGGAAATAATCCTACAAGGATAATGAATTGCGGGGGACTTTACAAACATGTAATTAACGGACACAAATTAGATACGCACATATAAATACACATACATATACATATGTATATATAACGAAGGTTTCTAATAGGGTTTCATTTGGGAGAGCGATTTCATCTTTGTGTATATGTTATTTGAATATCTATATTCTATATATTCTATATATATATATATATATATATATAGGAGAGGCGGGTTTTGCGAGCGATATATTGACTCATCACCATATCTCTGGAACCATAAGGCGTACAGACTTGAAATTTGACAGAAATATTCCTTTCGTCGAGTAGAGGTCAGCTAAGAACGGATTTTACGGAATTCCACCTACAAGGGGTGTTGCGGGGGCGTTAACAGTAATATACATTTAAAGGAACAGGGTGAACCGAAACTACTGAAGCTAGAAAAGTGAAATTTGGACCGTAGTTTCATTTTGTGACGTAGGCTCCCACTGAGAAAAGGTTTTTTTGAAATTCCACGGTAAAGTCTGTATGGAAATAAAAAAAATCTTTAGCTACTGTCTTCAAATTAAGCACAAATACTTTTTAATAAAAATAAATAAATACGTGTTTCAGCGTTTGTCCATTTTCATCCTAATAAGGGTCCATCCATCTAAGGCTGTAAAATAGGAGAAAAATGTCAGTTTTTTTTTTTTTGTGGGTGGGCTGCGGTCGGCGCGCCTCCGCACCACTCCGTCCGGGGCGACAGAGGGGCTTAAGCACGCAACTGCCGCAACCCACCCGAAAACCACCTCGCCTTCGTCATTGGGCCGACCACCGGAGCAGGTTTACTTGTCGTCAGTGGTCGGCCCGACGGAATACCACCTACGTGGGGTACCCTCCCATCGACCGACGTCCCCCCCTCGGGGAGGACGTCGGTCTTTCCTCACGCGGTCGGCCTCTCGGCGGGTGACGGACTAATCCCCGGTCACGTCACCCGCGGTCTCGGCTAGGGCGGCATGAGGCGCAGATAGTTGCGCCTACGCCGCCCCAGTCGCCGGCGGCGGATCTCCTCATCGAGGCTGCGCTCCTCGCGCAGACGATCCGCCGCCTCCTTCTGCGAGATCACTGTGTCACAGAAGGCTGCGACCGCGTCCCAATTCCCGACGCTGTCGACCATCGCCTGAGCGATGGCCGGCAGCGTCAGGCTGGCACCGATGATTGCGACGAGTTCACGGCACTGCACTGCCCAAGCCGCACAGGCCTCGAGCGTGTGGCGCGCCGTGTCCTCGTCGCAAACGCAGTGGTGGCAGGACGGTGTACTCTCCCTTAGGACCCTGTGCAGGTATTTGGCGAAGCTCCCATGCCCCGTCAACACCTGCACTAGTCGGAAGGAGAGCACCCCGTGCCGCCTTTCCAACCACTGCATTAGCACCGGCCGGAAGGCCTCCACGGTTCGCACCCCGAACCGAGGCCTCTCCAGCCGGACTGCCCAACGGGCAATGACGTCTCGGCGGGCGTCGACGCGCCAGGCGGTGAGCTCCCTTAACGAGATCTCACCGCCCTCCGCTCGCACCCCCGTCACCCGCCGATACAATCCGGCGAGCATCTCTGCCTCCAGGTCCCACGGGGGTGTCCCGGCCAATAGGCACGCTGCCTCCGTCGCCACCGTGCGGTATCCGTGGATGGCCCTGACCGCCATGACCCTCTATGGTCGCCACAGAAGGGTCCTAAGTCGGACGGTCAAGGACCCCGTCCACACCGGTGCGCCGTACAGGGCCATCGACCGGATGACACCCGTGTACAGCCGTCGGCACGTAGCGCTCGGTCCGCCCACGTTCGGCATAAGCCACGATAGGGCGGACGCCGCGCCGACGAGTCGTGGAGCGAGCTTGCGAAAATGCTCCCGGAACCACCATTGCCCGTCGAGCACCAGGCCCAAGTACCTCATATGGGCCCGGATGCTGATGTCAACCGAGTGGACGGTGATCGAGACGCCGATGGGAGGGCTCATACGGCGCCCATGGAACAAGAGGGCCTCCGTCTTGTCCGAGAAAAATGTCAGTTTACTGACTTATCACAGAGCCGAAACTACTGAAGCCAGAAACATGAAATTTTGACATTATTTTCTTTGCGTGATGTAGAAACCCACTAAGAAAGGGTTTTTTGAAAGTCAACCCTTACCCCCGGGGTAAACCGCAGTAACAAAGTTTGTATAAAGAGAAAAAAAAAACTACATCGATTTTCTTCAAATTCTCCAAAAATACACTTTAGTAAAATAAATAAATAAACACGTGTTTCAGCATTTTTTAATTTTCACCCTCTAAAGGTGTAAATAGGTATGAAGAAGTTGGTTGATTAACTCATCAACGCCGAGCTGAAACTACTGTAGCTAGAAATATGTAATTTTGAGTGTAATTTTATTTTGTGGCATATGGGCTCACTAAGAAGGGATTTTTTTTTAAATTCAGTCCCTAAGGGGTGAACCGCAGTGGCAAAGTTTGTATGAGGAGAAAAAATCGTCATCGATTTTCTTTAAATTTTTCATAAATACTTTTCAGTAAAAATGAATAAACAACATTTGCCTGATTTTACCTTCTAAGGGTGTAAATCTACACTTATTATAAAGAGGAAATGTTGTATTTTCGTATGTTTGTTACGAATAAACTCAAAAATTACTGGACGAATTTCAACAATTCTTTCACCGTTAGAATGTTACAGTATCTCGAAGTAGCATAGGCTATATTTTATCCCAGTATTCCCACGGAAACGGGAACTACGCGGGTAAGGCGACTGAAACCGAAGCGAAGCGAGGGCGGGTTGCTAGTTACATATATACAATGTGGTGACAGAGTAAGAATACAATTCACCACCGCCTGTATTGCCCGTGGATGTCGTAATAAACGACTAAGGGATTAAATATGCATATAACATCCATGCAAGAGAAGGAAAACTCGAAATAAAACCTTATAGTAACACACCTGACCAGCGTGGTATAGTAGGTTAATTTACCTTTAATCGTAGAGGAGGCTTGAGATCAATAGTGGGACGTATATGTCGGCGTTGCGCCAAGAATTTGGACGATGATAGTAAAATACCGAGTATGTAATCACTGTATTTATTACAAGTTATTGCCGGAGAAGTGAGTGAAGTAAAACTGTCCTCTATTCCTCCGCTTTATTCCGCCAATGAAACGCAATCTAGTCTTAGTAACTACAATTACTTTTTATAACATACCAATAAAACAATATTGTTAACTATCTGAATATAGCTAAATAATAATGATAAATATTCTAATGCGTTTAACATAATTCCAAATAGTCAATTTTACACAATTTACATTAATGTAATTAAAGGAAATATTGTTCTCATATATTGTTCAACAGACGGCGCTGTAACTAGAAATAAATTACAATCTTTATTATGTAAAAACAACTAAATATGGTTACAAATAATTACATTAATTCTAATCGATTTTAATTTGATCAATTATAAATAAATATTTAAACAATTAAATCAAAGATTTCTAGAAATACATTCAAAAAGTGTCTTAAATATCATAGCATGGTAAATAGCAGTGTTGTTACTACAAATAATTATTTAAATATTAGTTGCAAATATTTCAAACATGTTTATAACTATAATTGATAACACATACATCAACAATTTACAAATATTGCCGATAGAGGGCGATATGCGCCCATATATATGTGCTGAAATGATGATGAAGATGATACCATAGATTGGACGGAGCGTGAGAAATATTCGTTACCTCTTTCATAAAAAGTAGAGTGTCGTAAAAACACGATTAAGGCATCCATACTAATATTATAAATGCGAAAGTAAGGATGTTTGTTTGTTTGTTTGTAACGCTTTCACGCTTAAACCACCAAACCGATTTCAAAAATTCTTTCACCAATGGAAAGTTATAATATCAGGGAGTAACATAGGCTATATTTTATCCCGGTATTCCCACAGGAACGAGAACTACGCGGGTTTAAGCGACTGAAACCGAAGCGAAGCGAGGGCGGGTTGCTAGTATCATATATGTGCATATCCTATGCAAGAGAAGGAAATCTCGACTTAAACCCAATACCAAACCGTCTGACTAGCGTTGCTTAGTAGGAAAATATCCCTCCTATAGTTTTTTTTGGGGTTTGGGCCATGGTCAGCTCGCTCGCCGCTCGGCTCCGTCCAGGGCGACAGAGAGGCGGCACGCCATGACCCACTCATGGTACGTCGACTTCGTTGTTTGGCTGACCACTGGTGCAGAGTTCCTTGTCTTCAGTGGTCGGCCGATCCCTCCTATAGTGGATATAGATATATAGCTCGAACCCAGTAGTGGGACGTATACTAGTTATGATGATGATATCATCTTTTATGATATCGAGGGGTAAGAAAGCTGATGAATTGTATTCTTATTCCATCACCACTCAGAGCAGTAATATTTATAAATGCCAAGTTTATATGTAAATGCCAAAAAAAAAGTTTAAGACCCGACGCCCTCTGAACTTCATCAAAGTTTTTAACATTCATTTCCAGTTTCCAGTTTGCAATATACTTACTTTAAGTAAGGATTACAATTTTTATACAAGAAGTGTTTTTGTTTTAAATTATAATTTCGATTTTTAATTAAACAATTTCTGTTGTTTATAGATTTTAATAAAGTCACAACTATTTTGAAATATGTAGTTTAGATTTTTAGAAAGTTTCTTGTCTATTCTGAAATTGTATGCTTTTTTAAAGTCATTGGGCCACTTTGTCACTTTGAAACAGTAGGTATGGCTTTTTAAAATTTACTTTTCTATTTTGAAATAGTATGGCTTATTAAAAAGTCATTGTCTATTTTGAAATAGTGTGGCTTTTTAAAAAGGCACTTGGCTGTTTTCAAAAAGAATGCCTTATGGGTTACCTAAGTGTAATGTTCTTCAGCTCTCAAATAAAGAGTTTTTAAAAAATCACTTGACTGTATTGAAATAGTACGACTTTTTAAGAATAAGCCAAGTTTGAATAACAAGAAAAGCTCGGTGTATGTAATTGCCATAACCTTGGCGTCGTAAAAGATGACTATGGGATTATTTGAAGATAACATCTATGCAAGAGAAGAAAAACTGACCAGCGTGCTATAATAGATAAATTATTCTCCCATTGTGAAGGAAGATCGAGCCCAATAGTAGGAGGTATATGAGCTATGATGATGATGATGATGATGACCCTATAGTGTATACACGGTGACTTTTTTATCGTCTAACAAAAAAAAAAACAATAAAAGTATCCGACCAAAGAAACATATGTAAATGTTCAATAGTGGCAGTAATAAAAAAATAAAATAAAGTTAATATTTTGTAACAGCCTGTTTTATCATGTTTACATTTTAAACAAAAGTAATCATGCGGCATTTCGTTAGCCAATCATAGGTACGAAGTCCACGTGGACGGCTTTTACAAAGCGTAATTCCCTACGCTAGATACCTAACAGGTATCCTTTGCGATGCCCGATTGGCGGTGCGGTCAAGCGGTCGTAGTACCTACATACTACATTAGCTGTGTTGAATACCTATGCGCTCGATGTTGTTTCCTTACTATTTTAATTAGTAATTATTTATAATAATTTTTATTAAAAAATATTCTAGTAAATATTGTTTTTAACCTTTTAATTGTATGAATGAATAGTAGATACTGGATACTTTAATTGAACTGCTTTTGTAAGACGACATAAATGTCACCGAGTATATAGCTATTCACTTAGTATTGCTGACAATTGAGCGATGGTTACTAATTACCATGAAGCTCTTTGTTCGTGTCCCACTACAAGTTTTTTATTCTTACTTCGTCACCACAAAGAAAGCTATTGAGAATTGACCTTACTATACCATGCTGGTCAGATAGGTTGGTGTAGGCTTTTCTTCCGAGTTTTCCTTCTCTTGCATAGGTGTTATATGCATATTTAACCCCTTAGTCGTCTTACTACACCCATGGGTAAGACTTACTCCGTAATCACATGCTATATGATATGCAAATAACATACCTATATGCTTTCAACGAAATCTATCACCCAAATCAAACCTTATAAGAAACCGTTACCACACGGAGAATCGGGTTACCACTTAGTAACTGTAGTACGGTTCGTTGACTAAATTAAGATAGCGCTTGTGCACCCAGTTCTCTTGCTAAATGAACGAAGCCCAGTAGAAAATTGACATTATTCAGACCTTTATTTATTCCCATTGCTGATTCAATTAAGGCTGCCTACTACTGCAGTCCTATTACATGAGATCATCATCGCAGCCCACATACGACCCACTGTTGGGCTCGAGCCTCCTCCATAATGGGAGGGAATTTGACATACTATACCATGCTGGTCAGACACAACATGTCTATATAGGGTTTCATTTCAAGTTTACTTCCCTTGCACAGATGTTATGTGCACATTATATCCCATAGTCGTCTTTTATAACATCCACGGGCAGATAGGGAGTAGTGAATTGTATTCTTACTCCGTCACTACACGAAAAGATGAGATAAGATAGAAAATTCTCGAAATTAAAAATATCTGCTTAAAATAAAAATATATTTTACAAGAGCAATACGGAATGTACGACTAGCAGCTAAATATTTATGCCGTTCAATCAAATGAACTGTCCTGTCCATTCCTCCTGTTAAAATATACGCTTTCCTCCAGAAAACTCATTATTTACTACGAAAATGTCGCTTGGTCGTAGGATTCGACACAAAATATTGCAAATTGTGTTTATTGAAAAACCTACAGTTAGTGAGCAAAATGCAAAAGTTTCAACGAAAGTTATTCAAATTTTTTACTTAACATTTTATCACCTCATTCCACATAAGTCCTAATATTAATCTCCGGCCTCCTGCAGGACAAGGAAAAATTGACTTACTATACCAAGCTGGCCAGACGCGTTGACGTCAAGTTTTTCTTCTCTTGCTTAGTTGTTAAAGGCATATCACATTCCTTAATCGTCTGTTACGATATCTACGGGTAAGATTAGTGAATTTTATTTTTACACAGTCACCACACCAGTCATTTATTTTTAGTATATATATTATAAAAAAAGCCAAGTGTCGTGGTGTGACTTGACGCTGCCGACCATCGCTAGGGAGATGTTCGGCAGCATCAGGAAATGGGACGCGGTCGCAGCCTTCTGCGAGGCAGTGATCTCGCAGAGGGAGGCGGCAGGTCGCGCGCGCGAGGAGCACAGCCTCGACGAAGCGACTCGCCGCCAGCGACTGGGGCGGCGCAGGCACGACTACCTGCGTGCCATGCCGCCCTAGTCGAGGCCGCGGGTGACGTGACCGGGGATTAGTCCATCACTCGCCGAGAGGCCGACCGCGTGAGGAAAGACCGACATCGTCCCCGAGGGGGGACGTCGGTCGATGGGAGGGCACCCCGAGTAGGGGGTATTCCGTCGGGCCGACCACGATGACAAGTAATCCTGCTCCGGTGGTCGGTCCAACGACGAAGGCGACGTGGTGTTCGGGTGGGTTGCGGGTGTTGTGTGCTTACGCTCCTCTGTCACCCCGGACGGAGTGGGGCGATGAGCGCGCCGACCGCAGCCCACCCAAAAAAAAAGTGTCGTGCTTTCGATTATGACGTCACAACACTTTATGCGCTTCACCAATTATTTTTCTGTACTTGGGTGTAATCCGTATGTATACAGGGTGTGTCGTAAATAGTGGTCCACCGTTAAGGATTCGATAAACCAGATAATTTACTATAACAAATTCCATTTTTAACCATTTTTAGCCGAGGGTTCCGTAAATATTAATTTTTAGTTATTTATTTACCAAATTTCTACCTCTTGTAACAAATTTGGTTGTAGTTTTATCAAAAACCATTATATTTTCATTTTGATTACTGTTAATTACTGCTGAATACAAGAGCTATCGTTTATTAACATGTTATTTAATGTAGATTTAGATCTTCTGCAAAAAAAAATGATTGTACTCGAATTTTAACGGATTTTTTTAACATATCATGCTAATTCAAAAGCGATTTATGTAAAAAAAATGTACTACACTGTCAGTGCCCATTAATTTAATAATATGCCTATTTAATACCAATTTCAAAATGGTATCATAATACCAGATCCCTATAAAAAACAGCAAGATATCTAATTTTAATTGAAGAAAGTAAGATTTTCATTAAAATTAATTTTAAAATTTATTGCTATAATACTTACGATTTTTGTAAAAAAAAAAACTTTACTATCAGTGCCTACTTATTTAATTATATTCCTACTTAATACCGATTCTAAAAGGTTTACTATCCCATTAATAAAACAAGTAATGAAATTTTAGTTAAAAACGACTATAAAAGACAACTTTTTACTATTGTTGCAAAGTGATCTAGACCTAACTTGTAAATTACAACAAGGCATTGAAAAAAAACAAGTCATACATCATCATACATCATTTATTGTTATTCTTTAACATTTAAATTACACCAAGTGCTCGAAATGGCCCCCATTTGCAGCTATGCATGCTCTGCAACGTCGAATAAACGACCGTTTAAGTCGCCGAGCAAACCCACTCTCGTTTATTTTTCTAGCTGCTTGTGTATGCTAGTCCTCAAGTGATCAATGGACGATATTTCTTCTTTGTACACATGTTCTTTCAGGCAACCCCAGTAAAAAAAATCCAGGGGATTTAAGTCTGGCGAGCGCGGTGGCCATAGTATTGGACCTAAGCGTCCTATCCACCTATTTGGATACGCTGTGTGTAGGTGCTCTCGTACTCTAACAGCATAGTGAGCGGGACAGCCATCGTTCTGGAGCCACATATCTTCTTGGACTTCAGGAGCGACGTTTTGAAGAAGCATTGGCAAGTCAGTCCGCAAAAAACTTAAATATCTGTCTGCATTTAAAGTTTCTGGCAGCTCGTGTGGACCGATTATCTGTCCGTTAATAATGCCGGTCCAAAGGTTTATTTTAACTTGATACTGTGATCTATCTTGTCTTATGAATTGCTTTTAGAATCGGTATTAAGTAGGAATATAATTAAATAAGTAGGCACTGATAGTAAAGTTTTTTTTTTTACAAAAATCGTAAGTATTATAGCAATAAATTTTAAAATTAATTTTAATGAAAATCTTACTTTCTTCAATTAAAATTAGATATCTTGCTGTTTTTTATAGGGGTCTGGTATTATGATACCATTTTGAAATTGGTATTAAATAGGCATATTATTAAATTAATGGGCACTGACAGTGTAGTACATTTTTTTTACATAAATCGCTTTTGAATTAGCATGATATGTTAAAAAAATCCGTTAAAATTCGAGTACAATCATTTTTTTTTGCAGAAGATCTAAATCTACATTAAATAACATGTTAATAAACGATAGCTCTTGTATTCAGCAGTAATTAACAGTAATCAAAATGAAAATATAATGGTTTTTGATAAAACTACAACCAAATTTGTTACAAGAGGTAGAAATTTGGTAAATAAATAACTAAAATTTAATATTTACGGAACCCTCGGCTAAAAATAGTTAAAAATGGAATTTGTTATAGTAAATTATCTGGTTTATCGAATCCTTAACGGTGGACCACTATTTACGACACACCCAGTATATATCTATAAACATACTAATTTGAATATAAAAATCGTAAAATGACAAACAGACTCTTCAATTTTGTCTATTTGTATAGATGTGTAATACTCGCAGAAATAATTTAGGAATTAAATACGTATATGTCGACAACTGCAGGGGAGGAAAGGTTCTTGAGTGGCGACCATGTATCGGACGATGCAGTGTAGGACGCCCCCACACTAGGTGGACCGACGACCTGGTGAAAGTTGTTGGGCGTCGTTGGATGCAGGCGGCACAAGATCGCACTCTGTGGCGTAACATGCGGTTGGCCTACGTACAGCAGTGGACGGCGAAAAGCTGAAATAATGATGACGATGATACATAAAATTGGAGTGTCTGTTTGTAATGTCAAAATAATGGGCTTTTTTCATGCTCACACGGTTATTTGCACTATACATATGCCTAAAACACACTTTATATATTTTTTGTCTGTCTGTCTGTCTGTTTGATCCGGGTAATCTTCAAAATGGCTGGACCGATTTCAAAAATTATCTCACCAATGGAAAGCTGTAATATCAGGGAGTAAAGTAGGCTATATTTTATCTCAGTATTCCCACGTGAACGGGCACTACGCAGAAAAGACGACTGAAACCGAAGCGAAGCGAGGGTGGATTGATAGTCTAAAATATAAGTGAAAGTAAAATCAAAGAAATAATCTGAGTTTGAGCTTTAATATTGTCGAATTAGTAAAATACAATGCCTCTATGTATATTTATACTAAAACTAGCAACCCGCCCTCGCTTCGCTTCGGTTTCAGTCGTTTTACCCGCGTAGTTCCCATTCCCGTGGGAATACCGGGATAAAATATAGCCTATTTTACGCCCTGATATTATAGCTTTCTATTGGTGAAAGAATTTTTGAAATCGGTCCAGCCGTTTCGAAGATTACCCGGAACAAACAGACAGATAGACAGACAGACAGACAAAAATTTTTTAATCTGTATTTTAGGTATAGGTGTCGTGCAAATAACCGTGTGAGCGTGAAAAAAGCCTATTATTTTGACATTACAAACAGACACTCCAATTTTATTTATTGGTATATATTACGTTGTTTAACACAAAGACTTTACATATGAATGTGACCTCATTATTATATGCCATTACTAAACCTGCACGCTACTAAGTTGCCTCTGCTAAGATATTTGTATGGGGTAACAAGATTAGATAACTAATGAGTATATTAGGGGAAATCTCAAACTACTAATGATAAAAAGGATTAGAAACCCGAGTCTCTCTTAGTAAGGACATGCAATAAGGAAGGATGAACAAGATGACAAGGAGAGTTATCAATACCCATGGATATGGATGTAAGAATCGTGAGAATCCAAAAAGAGATGAATGAACTGTGTGAATCAGGATATGGATATAAAAAGGCAAAGCCGATATGATTGTTGATTGACGTCTAAGGCCATGTTGTTCAGACCCTATTTAACGTGGGATAAATCAAACCAATCAATTTGGTAGTGGTAGGACCACACTGTCGACGGCTATCTGTCTACAGCCGTGGGCCGGTGCGTCCGGGGTAGTACCACGCTGAAATAGACGTCTGAGTAGTAGCAATTTGTTACTGCGCTTCGTTCGGTGAGCGAGAGAGCCGGAAGCCCAACTTTCTGAGGGTGTTTGCGTGTGGAGGGTTTTGGTGGTGTCTTTGGTATCACCGAGCCTCAATGCACGCATTCACATTCCCTTCACTTTCTTCGCGGTATGCAGCAGCAGTCTTGTGAAGGTCCATGAGCGACAGCAACACTTACTATCAGGTGTACTGTTTGTTCGTTTGCCACTGCTTGCAATAAAAAAAAAAACCAAGGTCGTTAAAAGTAATTAATATAGAAATACATTGAAAATTAAAAGCTCTGCTAGGTATCTGTGAACTCCGCGGGTGACTGGACCGGGGAGTTAGTCCGTCACCCGCCGAGAGGCCGATCGCGCGACGGTGACCGACATCGAGAGGGGGACGTTGATCGAGGCGCGGGTACTCCTCAGGGGTATTCCGTCGGGCCGACCACTGACGACAAGTCGCCCTCCACCGGTGGTCGACCCTACGATGAGGGCGACGTGCCACGGGTGGGTTACGGGGCCGCGCGCCGCCTATCTTTCGCCCCGGAAGGAGCCAGGCGGCGGATGCGCTGACCATAGCCCAACCCGAAAAGAAAAAAAAGGTATCTGTGAACTATATCAATTCATCATAATGTTTTTACCTGGGGTTGATATAATATGTCTTCCGTTTCTTCCGCCTAACTCTATCAGGTATTATATCTGCATTCTCTCCATATTCACAGTCGTTGCTATCCACAATTGCCGTTCCAAAAACAACAATTCCAATCTGCACAAAATATTGTCGTAAAAACAGAGCCCAAAACACTGGCACAGCAGGCCTATATTACTAAGTACTACAACCTCTTCGTAGTGTAATTATGTTTGATGTTTTCCGAGTATTACACATTGTAAATAAATATATTTTACGGATTTTATCGCGCATATTATCATCCCTTAGTCAGCTTTTACTACACCCATGGGTAAGAAAGGGGGTGGTGAATTGTATTCTTACTCCATACGGATTGCCATTTTTATTATATTTAGAAATACATATACACACATAAAAATGCGTTTTTTAGATAATGATTTCTGATATTTATAAAAAAAAATTTAAAATTTAAAATTTAAAAATTTTTTTTTGTTTTGTAAATAAAACTACGGATTTTATCGCGTTTGTATTTGACTTTTGAATGTCCGACGTTTCGAACACTTTACAGCGTCCATGGTCACGGGCGGACTAAGATGTCTCACGTCCAACAAGTCATCGTTATAGAGATTTATTTATATGTTTTTCAAACGTCCAGAAATCACAAATGCGATAAAATCCGTAAAATAGTTTTATTTACATCTCTGCAGTCTATTAAAATGATGTTATTTATTTACATATTTCATTCGTGTTTTAAGACGCCCACGGGAGATACGGGTGAATTTTATCCTCACTTTATCAACGTTTTCAAAAGTGCACATATTAAATAGTCTCAAGATAGTCAACGTTCATAAGCAATTTCCATTTTCTCAAGCGCAGTGCATTTCAAATTTCATAATGAATACAAGTTGTAACAATTCCCGTGAGCCCCTTTACTTTGAGCACGGCGGTCTAAGAAACAGCTACTAACTTATTTAATTCTTTAGTACACCTTAACAAAATTGCTAGAATATTCTACACGAAAATGTCTAGTTCTTAGCTTGTAAAACTATTAACTGGAGCGTCTGATTTTTATTTCTTAAATTATTTTCTTTTCTGTTCAGATTTTTCAATGCTAACATTTTAGCAGCAGACAGATCGATAGTTATACAAATAAAATGTTATGCAGTGGTCCAAACTAAAATGAGAATTATTTGCTTGTTGTAATTATAAAGGAAAATATAATGAAAGAGATTGCATGTATGTTGTCAAAACTGATGGTCAGATTCATTCATCATCAACATCGTTTCAGCTTGCATGTGTCCCACTGTTGGGCTAGAACCTCCTCCACAATAGGAGGGAAATTGACCTTACTATACCATGCTGGTCAGACAGGTTGGTAATTACCGTTGTTCGTCGTCCCCAGTAAAAAATTAGCCCAGTAGAAAATTGTCATTATCAGACCTTTATTTGCCCCATTGCTGATTAATTATGCATTTAAGGCTGCCCACTACTGCAGTCCTAGTACATGAGATCATTATCGTCATCATCGCAGTCCACATACGATCCACTGGTGGATTCGGACCTCCTAAAAATGGGAGGGAATTTGACTTACTATACCATGCTGGTCAGACGAGTTGATATAGGGTTTTATTTAGAGTTTTCCTTCTCTGGTATAGATTTTTTTTTTTTTATATTTATTATTGAAAAGGGGTTTAGTCACTCAGTGACTATGTCACCCCCGTATATACAAACAAAATAGTGCATCTTTATCTATACACTAGCAACCCGCCCTCGCTTCGCTTCAGTTTCAGTCACTTAAACCCGCGTAGTTCCTGTTCCCGTGGGAATACCGGGATAAAATGTAGCCTATGTTACTCCCTGATATTATAGCTTTCCACTGGTGAAAGAATTTTTGAAATCAGTTCAGTGGTTTAAGCGTGAAAGCGTTACAAACAAACAAACATCCTTACTTTCGCATTTATAATATTAGTATGGATAGTAACTTCTCTTGCATAGATGTTATATGCATATTATATCCTTTAGTCGTCTTTTACGACATCCACGGGCAAGATAGGGTGTGTTGAATTGTATTCTTAGCCCATCACCACACGGAAAGATGGTCAGCTTACTATATTGTTATTACGGCAATATAAAGCGTTAGCCATCATCTAACCTCATGCACATCTATTGCTAGGTTTCTTGTCCTATTGCTGGTTGGTATAGCGTTTTATATTTCGAATTTTCTTTTTCTTGCAGAGATGTTTTATATACCACATTTTTAAATCGTATTCTTGCTCCATCACCTCGCTTTTATCACTATTACTAGAGTTCGATTCAATATATACTGTTTTTTCATAGTACCTACATATTGCAAAAATAATTGTCAATAATTTTATAACCAGCCGACTGTCTTATGAAAACCCTTATTGGATATGCTATTGTTGAATAGATGGAGCCTAGGTCACCTAGGTCTCTTTTTTTTATTTTTTCTCAAGATAGATGGGGTATGCCGGACTAAGCGTCGATTTATTATCAGCATCACTACCAGCTAAAAACCACACCCTGTTCCTGTCCCTCGGCTACGACGAAATCATGGGACCGTTTTCACATGCACCACAACTCTGCCGGCAGCTGGCCTTGGTCTATGCCACCTATTCTCATAATTGTCTTTTACGATACCCACAAACCTCAAAAACAATTCTTAGTCATCTTTTACGATACTTTTTACTTTTATTTAAAGGTTAATTATGTTCGTAGCATGTTGGAATATTCTTCAAAATCAAAAATAAGTACATTAAATTCGATAGGTTTTTTTTTTTTTTTTTGTGGGTGGGCCGCGGTCGGCGCGCCTCCGCACCACTCCGTCCGGGGCGACAGAGGGGCTTAAGCACGCAACTCCCGCGACCCACCCGAATACCACGTCGCCTTCGTCGTTGGGCCGACCACTGGAGCAGCGTTAACTTGTCGTCAGTGGTCGGCCCGACGGAATACCCCCTATTGGGGTACCCTCCCATCGACCGACGTCCCCCCCTCGAGTAGGACGTCGGTCTTTCCTCACGCGGTCGGCCTCTCGGCGGGTGACGGACTAATCCCCGGTCACGTCACCCGCGGCCTCGGCTAAGGCGGCATGAGGCGCAGATAGTTGCGCCTAAATTCGATAGGTACTGTTTGAAATTGAAACTTCGAAATTCTCTTGAATTTGATTTGAACGTAAGCAAGTATTTACATAGAATTAACCATGTTATTTGAGTACGATTAAATGTATATGAATGTTGTAGTATGTTGTCAGCTGTCTTAATTTATCTCGCGTCATGTGTGACATGTTCGGGCTTGTCGTATTCAGTGTGATTATTATTATATACCTACTTAATAATTTACAAGGTCATTTTGGCTTAATTTGTAAGGTGAACAATATATAAGGTCGATTACCCGAAGGGCTTCTATTCAATTAATCAATTTTGACGTATAAAGAGTAAGTAGTATAGGATGAGGCATATAATTTAAATAGTTTTTAAGTCCTTATATTTGCATTGCACTTTCCGTATGGTTACGGAGTAAGAATACAATGCACACCCCACCACTCTTGCCCGTGGATGTCGTAAAAGCCGACTAAGGGATATAATACGCATACATCTATGCAACTGAAGGAAACTCAAAAACCACACCAATACATCTGACCAGTATGGTATAGTAGGTCAATTTCCTTCATAAAGTGGAGGAGGATCGAGCCGAACCGTATATGACTAGGACATGTATGAGCTGAAATGATGATGAATGATGACTAATGATTATTGTTTAATGGCCAAATAGGTGATCAATATCTATACCAATAAATAAAATTGGAGTGTCTGTTTGTAATGTCAAAATAATAGGCTTTTTTCATGCTCACACGGTTATTTGCACGACACCTATGTCTAAAATACAGATTAAAAATTTTTTATCTGTCTGTCTGTTTGTTCCGGGTAATCTTCAAAACGGTTAGATCGATTTAAAAAATTCTTCCACCAATGGAAAGCTATAATATCAGGGCGTAAACTAGGCTATATTTTATCCCGGTATTCCCATGGGGACGGGAACCACGCGGGTAAAACGACTAAAACCGAAGCGAAGCGAGGGCGGGTTGCTAGTTTAAAATATTCTTAAGACTTTTATTACGAGGAGGACTATTATTAGACTTTTATTACGCACCATATTATTGGGCAAATAAAAATAAAAAAATTGAATTTATTTGAAGGTATATGTAATTACTAGCCACCCCCCTCTCTTCGCTTCGGTTTCTGTCGCCTTATCCCCGTAGTTCCCGTTCCCGTGGGAATACCGGGATAAAATATAGCCTAGTTTACTCCCTGATATTATAGCATTCCATTGGTGAAAGAATTTTTTAAATCGCTAAAGCCGTTTTGAAGATTACCTGGAACAGACAGACAGACAGACAAAAAAAATATAAAGTGATTTTTAGGCACATGTATAATACAAATAACCGTGTTGAAAAAGGCCTATTATTTTGACATTACAAACAGACACTTCAATTTTATTT
Source organism: Lymantria dispar (assembly GCA_032191425.1). Classification (NCBI taxonomy): domain Eukaryota; kingdom Metazoa; phylum Arthropoda; class Insecta; order Lepidoptera; family Erebidae; genus Lymantria; species Lymantria dispar. The sequence goes on from CM063449.1 coordinate 3,677,545, forward strand.
ATTGACTAGCAACCCGCCCTCGCTTCGCTTCGGTTATAGGTTATAATCGTTTTACCCGCGTAGTGCCCGTTCCCGTGGGAATACCGGGATAAAATATAGCCTAGTTTACGCTCTGATATTATAGCTTTCTATTGGTGAAAGAATTTTTGAAATCGGTCCAGCCGTTTTGAAGATTATCCGGAACAAACAAACAGACAGACAAAAATTTTTTAATTGCTATTTTAGGCATATGTGTAGTGCAAATAACCGCGTGAGCATGAAAAAAGCCTATTATTTTGACATTACAAACAGACACTCCAATTTTATTTATTGGTATAGATGTTGATACTTCTATCGTGCTGTGTGGTAGCGGCTTCGAATACTACCAACCCTTGCTTTGCTCGTGGGTGTCGTAAAAGACGACTAAGAGCTCTAGATTGACCCGGACCAACTCCATCTGGTACCATTTGGGTCAACGATTACATTCCCAAGGAGGGTTGACGTCAGGCAGGCGGCCCGTCATAAAAGTCATTGCCGAAACTTTTTGCAATATGTCAAAACAGATGACATATTGCGTCGACCCCAAGTAATTGGGATAAGAGCAAGATGATGATGATGATGTTGATACTTCTATCATTATTCTACTCGTATAACAGTTACTTGGGGTCAAGGCAATAAGTATTTGCCATCGTACATCATCATCATCATTACAATTTATGTACACTGTTGGGTAAGCCTCTTCCACATGGAGGGCAATTAGCTTACTATACCATGGTGGTCAGACGTAATTTTATCTTCAGTTTTCATTCTATTGCATAGATATTATACGCATATTATATCCCCAATCGTCGTTTAAGTTATCCACGGGCATTAAAAGGGGTAGATAATTGTATTCTTACTCCATCACGACGTCATCCATACTTATTGTTTAAGTTTTAAATATAGTATTATAGTCGGCCGACTCTTTGACGTCAACCCTTATAAGGAATTTAATTATTGATTAGATGGCATCACATGAAACTGCCAAAGTTTATATATACTTAGTCGTCTTTTAAGACATTCATGAGTTATGTAAGGATTTGTGCGTTTCGTAGCCACCTTTACTTAGCAAATGTGTTCATATTCTTTTACTACAAAAACCTTCTTAGCTCGTTCGTGCATGTGTTACGCTTGGGATTAAATCTGCCTCACAATAAGAGATAAATTTACGTATCGTACTGACCAGTGTGGTATATAATGTCCATTTAATTCACAATATGGAGTAAGATTGAGACTAGAAACGTATATCTGTGACCGTCAACCTTCTTGCCTAGACATTTGTAGGGGAGTTTTATGTCCAGAAGTGGACGGCAGAGGGCCGAACTATAGAAAAAATACTTTACTTGTTAATTATATATTTTGCTTTGTATATATAACGCTCATGTATAAATTAGAAGTTATTGTAAATAAAACTACTTTTACGGATTATATCGCGATTATACCCGATACAGAAAACAGTTATAAATTTATAACTGTTTTCTGTATCGGGTAGATAATTGTAAATGTCTGTAATAACGATTACTTGTTGGACGTGAGACACCTTAGCCCGCCCGTGACCATGAATGCTGCAAAGTGTTCGAAACGTCGGGCAATCATAAATCAAATACAAACGCGATATAATCCGTAAAAGTAGTTTTATTTACAATGTGTAGTGCTCGCGTAAACATCAGATATCATTAGAAGTTATTCTTTAAAACTAAGATGTACTGAATTTCTTTATTTTAGTCTAGATATTTATATCATGCTATTCTGCAGTTGCATTGGATTAAACCACTGAGACTAATAACACTAAAGTTGTATTCCAAAGTTCATTGTACAAAACATCGTTTGGCACGTTCAACCATAATATTTATGATTTTTCAGTTTGATTATTTTAAATTAAATGTTGCTTATTTTAGAACTAGCAACCCGCCCTCGCTTCGATTCGGTTTTAGTCGTTTTATTAACGTAGTTCCCGTTCCCGTGGGAATACCGGGATAAAATATAGCCTAGTTTCATCATCTCATCATCATCTCAGCCCATATACGTCCCACTGTTGGGCTCGGGCCTCCTCCATAATGGAAGGGTCATTGACCTACTATACCACGCTGGTCAGACGTGTTGGTATAGGGTTTTATTTCGAGTTTTCCTTCTCTCGCATAGATGTTATTTGCATTTTATATCCCTTAGTCGTCTCGTACGATCACCCACGGGCAAGTTAGGGGGTGGTGAATTGTATTCTTACTCCGTCACCACACGGAATACGGATAAATTAATTTTTTTTATTTTTATTTGCTCAATAATATGGTGCGTAATAAAAGTCTAATAATAGTCCTCCTCGTAATAAAAGTCATAAGAATATTTTAAACTAGCAACCCGCCCTCGCTTCGCTTCGGTTTTAGTCGTTTTACCCGCGTGGTTCCCGTCCCCGTGGTAATACCGGGATAAAATATAGCCTAGTTTACGCCCTGATATTATAGCTTTCCATTGGTGAATTTTTTAAATCGGTCCAGCCGTTTCGAAGATTACCCGGAACAAACAGACAGACAGACAAACATTTTTTAATCTGTATTTTAGGCATAGGTGTCGTGTAAATAACCGTGTGAGCATGAAAAAAGCCTATTATTTTGACATTATAAACAGACACTCCAATTTTATTTATTGGTATAGATTAATTCAATTATTCATTTCAGTTTATATACGCCCCACTTCTGGGATAGAGATCTCTTCGCAATGGAGCTGATTTACTATACCACGCTGACCAAACGTGTCGATATTTCGAGTTTTCCTTCTCTTGCATATATGTTACCTGCATATTGTAAATAAAACTACTTTCCGGATTTTATAGCGTTTGTATTCGATTTTCTATTGCAATTGCATTGAATCTATACGTTTTTTAGTAAAAACGTTTTTATTAAAAACGTATAGATTCAACACAACAAGTTTTTATGTATGACTTAAGGCAATTTTTATGAAACATAACATTAATCATTAATTGATATCATCGTCATCGTCTCCGCTCTATGTCCCACTGCTAGGCTCGAGCCTCCTCCCTAATAGGAAGGAAATTGGCTTATTTTTTTTTTTTTTTTTTTTTAATTTATTTATTGTTTATACAAAAAAAAAATACAGATTTAGTTAATATTAGCAACTAAAAACCACTAAGGTTTAAACCCGTGCTACTAAAGTCTACTTACAAACAAGTTTGTGTGGTAATCACAGAGTATATAATACAGCTATACATATTTGAAAAAGTGTGTTTATACACACTTCATTTTTTTTTACATATTCTTGAAACACAACTTACACATTCTTTAAACTAAATTCCTTTTTTAAAAAAATATTTTTTAAGCTTTACTTTAATATTTTGATGTGTTACACTATTATACAAATTTGGGGGTAGTTCGTTTATAAGTCGTGGTACAATATAAGTGGTCGTGGGCTCACCATACATATTATTTGCGCGCTGTGTACGGAGTCTATTCTTAGAAATGGCCCTAGTACATACAGGATGCTCAATACGATTTCTTAGAGATTTGTTAAAGAAATTTTCTTTCAGTAGTACAAATTTAATGTGTGAATGTACGGGTAAAACTTTACAATATTCAAATAGGTCGATATCGTTGTTTTGAAATTGTTTTTTAATATTAGGCGACACTATCGTTTTTAATATTTTAGTTTGTAGTTTGAAAATCTCATTGATATAATATTTATAAGTCCGCCCATAGCTACTGATTCCATATTGTGTGTAGGATCCTACCAATGCGTGGTAAAGCATAATCTTTAACTTGAACGGTATACACTTATTGAGTATTTTGATATGTGCAAGAAATAGCCTTAATTTATTACAAACACGTTCAATATGATGGCTCCAGTTAAATTTACCATCTATGATTAAACCTAAATATGGTTGGGTTTTTACAATTTCTATAGATGGACATTTACAATTAATGATACCATGTAAACAGTTATGGTCATGGCCTACTATGTTGCGTAGGGGTAATTGTTTGATGTATGGTGATTTGATGACTAATAGCTTGGTTTTGCTTGCATTGAGCACTAAGCCAGTATCATGGCACCACTTTATTAGAGCATCTAGATCCATTTGCAAGCGTTCGCTTGCTCTTTGAGGATTATGATCTGCAACAACCAGGCAAGTATCGTCAGCAAATTGGTAGTAAGTACTATTGGTAATGCAGTTAATCATGTCATTCACATATGTTAAAAAGTACAGGGGACCTAACACAGAGCCCTGAGCTGTTCCTTGTTTTACTGATATAAAGGCACTATATGTGTTGTTTATTTTTACACTAAATTTTCGATTTTTTAAATAATCTTTACACCAGGCTAGTAACGGGCCACGCACTCCACAGCTATCCAGCCTATCGACGAATTCACTGTGTAATAGTGTATCAAATGCCCTGGAGAAATCAATAAATAAAGCAAGAACATATTTTTTTTCATTTAAATGGTTATTGACTTCATCCGTGAAATTCGATAAAAGAGCCGACGTACTTTTGCCAGACTGAAAGCCAAATTGATGCTGATTGATTACATGGTGTTTTTTATAAAATACATACCATGCTGGTTAGACATGTTGGTATAGGGTTTTATTTCGTATTTTTTATCTCTTGCATAGATCTTATATGCATATTATATCCCTTAGTCGTCCTTTACGACATCCACGAGTAAGATAGGGAGTGATGAATTGTATTTTTACTCCGTTACCACACGATAAATATTCGTTATGATGTGTGTACATTTCTTTATATAGATGATTCAAATTTAGATGTTGGAGGTGAAAATAGATTTTTCAAAAATCGTGACTATTAATATAGAGAGTGCGTGATTTGACGCACGTACTTTTTCATTGTGCAATCCTGGTTCCATTTTGTAGGGGGAAAAATATTTTTTTATTTCTGTTGGTAGCAAACGAGAAAACAGCACACCCGATGGTAAAATTATACTTTACTAGGCCTTTGCTTATTGTAAAGAATGTGAAGGCAGTGTGAATAAGTGAAATGACGTTCGGCGATACTAAAGATATCACCAAAATCCACTCGCAAACACCCTCAAAAAGTTCGATTGCCGGCTCTCTCGCTCAGGAAACGAAATACGGTAACAAATTGCTACTACTCAGATATTCATTTTCTGCGAGAGTGTGGTGCTGACCCGCGGCTGTAGACCGACTACTGTCAATAGTAGACTTAGTCCGGAGACATCGTAAGGAGAGGTTAATTATTACTTATAGCTTGCATATTTGAATGGAATGAAAACAGTGTCATACTGTCCGTATTGTCTCCAGATATGCAATAAAATGTCTATAGTATATACATAGATGGTAAAAATAAAATTGGGACGTCGTGTCTGCTATATAGCTTGGTAGAATACTTAACACGTTGTGGTGTAAATCATAAGATATTAGCGAAAGCAATTGTTTTAGAGAATTCATTCATTCTGATTTCTGATGTTTACGCGAGTATTATACATCCATACTAATATTATAAATGCGAAAGTAAGGATGTTTGTTTGTTTGTTTGTTTGTAACGCTTTCACGCTTAAACCACCGAACCGATTTCAAAAATTCTTTCACCAATGGAAAGCTATAATATCAGGGAGTAACATAGGCTATATTTTATCCCGGTATTCCCACAGGAACGGGAACTACGCGGGTTTAAGCGACTGAAATCGAAGCGAAGCGAGGGCGGGTTGCTAGTTTTAAATAAAACTACTTTACGGATTTTATAGCGTTTGTATTTGATTAAGGTTAAATAATTACTAACCATAAACAATTTAATTGTTTCATATAGAATCATTTTCTTCTTACACTGGCAATTAATTTGTATCAAAATGTGGGGTCAATATTTAATAACTATTTTCTGTATCGGGTAGATAATTATAAATTTTCTGCAATAACGATGACTTATTGGACGTGAGACATCTTAGTCCACCCGTGACCATGAACGCTGCAAAGTGTTTGAAACGTCGGGCAATCAAAAATCAAATACAAACGCGATAAAATGCGTAAAATGGTTTTATTTAAAAAAATCATTCCTTTATTTCGACTAATTGTATTGGTAATTGGATCGGGGATTTAGTCCGTCACCCGCAGAGAGGCTGGCCGCGCGACGGCATCCTACGTCTCAGTGGGAGGCCGTCGAGATGAGAGGGTACCCGCGACCGGGGTATTCCGTCGGGCCGACCACTGGCGACATGGAACTCTGCATCGGTGGTCGACCCAACGACGAAAGCAACGTGCTATGGGTGGGTCATGGGGCCGCGCGCCGCGGAGTCCGGGGCGACAGAGGGGGGTGGGTGCACCGACCATGGCTCACTCCCCCAAAAAAAGTGTGGTTCTCGTACCCGTCTGTCGAGGGAGGCGAACGTCCAAAAGTGAAGCGGAGGGCTGAATGATAGAAAATAAATTTACTTATGTAATTTACTTAGTTTATGTAACATCATCATCGTCATCATTTCAGCTCATATACGTCCCACTGTTGGGCTTGAGCGTCCTTTACAATAGGAGGGTTATTAACCTACTATACCATGCTGGTAAGACGGGTTGGTATAGGATTTTATTTCGAGTTTTCCTTCTTCGGCAGAGAACTCTAAACGTAAGCACAATCTCGTGTGTTGACGAAGGAAAAACACACTTCACTAACCCCTCTCTTACACGGGTAAGTACACGTTTTCACGATACCCACGGGGGTATCGTATAAAACGACTAAGGGATATAATCAGTAGCGGCTGTACCTTTAGTGCGCTCGTGCACTGACCCACCAAATCAAAAGATTTAAAAATTACACACTGTTACTTCATCTTTATTTTTAAATTACCATATTAATATATATTTTTTGAACTTATATAAACACATAACAAATAAAATTTCAAATTATGATCCAACAATGTAAGCGCTTTATTAAACTATTAAAACTTTTTCCCTGTAAAAAAATTTCGTGCGCTTAGGCGAGTGCACGGGGACTGACAATGCAACTTGTACGAGTATTAGTTATGACTTAAAACGCCTGGCGCGTAAGACAGAAGATAGTTCATAGAAATGTACCGAAACATGAGTCGGTCCCCGTGCGTCGCACGAGCGAACCGAACATTGCCGAGAAAACTCGACTTTCGACAAAATTCACCGATTTTTTTTATTTTGTTTTTTGGGGTGGGTTGCGGTCGGCGCGCTCCTTGCACCACTCCGTCCGGGTCGACAGAGGGGCGTAAGCACGCACACCCGCAACCCACCCCACGTGCACGTCGCCTTCGTCGTTGGGCCGACCACCGGAGCAGGGTTACTTGTCATCAGTGGTCGGCCTGACGGAATACCCCCTATTTGGGGTACCCTCCCATCGACCGACGTCCCCCCTCGGGGAGAACGCCGGTCTTTCCTCACGTAGTCGGCCTCTCGGCGGGTGACGGACTAATTCCCCGATCACGTCACCCGCGGCCTCGGCTAGGGCGGCGCAGGCGCAAGTACTCGCGCCTGCGCCGCCCCAGTCGCCGGCGGCGGATAGCCTCATCGAGGCTGCGCTCCTCGCGCAGGCGATTCGCCGCCTCCTTCCGGGAGATCACTGCCTCGCAGAAGGCTGCAACCACGTCCCAGTTCCCGACGTTGCCGACCATCGCCCTGGCGATAGTCGGCAGCGTCAGGTCACGAAATTTAGCGATGAAGTCTTGTTAAATACAGTAAGAAGGTGTAGTTTCGATGTATCTGTGACGCGTTAAATATGGTTTGTTTACATTAAGTAGTTGTTTTTTTTTATTTTGGTCATAGTTTTATTTTATACTGCGTATACAGTGTATGGGGTGAGTGAAAATGAGCATAAAAATAGGCTATATTAAAGACAATAACAAAACTTTCCAAAATAAAGTTGACATAAATTGGCCAGACCGCCAAGGTCCTCTTTTATAAATATTTTTTGAAGTGTGAAAACAAAAATAAAATATTTTTCTTAGTAGGTACACCTACAAAATGCGTTCAAAAATAATAAAAACAAACATTGTTTTTAAGTAAATTGTTGTTCCATTGCAATTTTTGATCTTAATACTTATTGTTAGTGAGCAAGTAAAGTGCTCTACCACTTTGATAACCCACCAGCCACTGGATAAAATATGTATATAAAATCTATGCAAGAGAAGGAAGGCTCGAAACATAATTCTATGCCAACGCGTCTGACTAGTGTGGTATAGTAGGTCAATTTCCCTCCCATAGCGGTGGCAGCCCAACAGTGGGACGTATATGGGCTGAGATGACGAGGATTTTTAATTTGTGATATTTCCCAATTGCATAGCAGATTTGTGACATTATGGCTACGGAGATAGTCTCTCTCTAAAACGCAATACTTTAAATTTGAATGATCATGATCATCCCCATCTATTAGACGGATGGAGCCATGTTGATCAGGCGGATTGGTACAGGGCTTCATTCCAATTTTACCTTGTCGTGCATAAATGTTTTATGCACATCACATCCCTAAGTCGTTACACAAGGGGAATAAAGGAGTGGAGAGTTATATTCATACGTCAACACTACACGGATTTAAATTGAATGATAAAATAGATTTATCTATAAAAAGTAAAAAATAAATATGACACATCTACTAAAGTAATAAGATTCGAGGATGAAGGCTATAAATAATAATAGTAACAAAAAAGCCGACTTTAAACTGGACGAAATTGAAATGGGATTACACGGGAAATAGCTTTCAAATAAAAAAGAATCATTAAAATCGGTTTACTCAGTCAAAAGTTCTAACATAACAAACATAATATAAATACAGTTGAATTGAAAACCTCTTTTTTCAAGTCAGTTGAAGGCTAAAATTATTTATCAGGTTTTTTTTTTCTTGTAATTGGTCTATGCAAAACTGCTGAATGTATCTCTACGATGGCCTTTCAATAATTATGTATTGTATAAATCCAGTAGTTTATGGAACTGTTACTATTTTGTCAAAATAGTAACTATTTTGTCAATCCTTTTAGTGACACTACACTCTGTAACTATGAAAAAATATGTCGTTATTTCAAAATCTTACCATCAGTTACCACAAAACATCAACTAGGGTGCTTGCTCATCTGCTATTAAAATGTCAAAATAACTACGGTTATGGCCTATTCAATTGCTGATTTCAGCATTTGTTTTTCTACCTAAACAAGTTACTCGTCACGTCGTCGTTATAGTTTTTAACTCGTCAACATAGTTTATAATGTTTAACTCGTCAACATAGTTTATAATGTTTAACTCGTCAACATAGTTTATAATGTTTAACTCGTCAACATAGTTTATAATATTTAACTCGTCAACATAGTTTATAATGTTTAACTCGTCAACATAGCTTATAATGTTTAACTCGTCAACATAGTTTATAATGTTTAACTCGTCAACATAGTTTATAATGTTTAACTCGTCAACATAGTTTATAATGTTTAACTCGTCAACATAGTTTATAATATTTAACTCGTCAACATAGTTTATAATGTTTAACTCGTCAACATAGCTTATAATGTTTAACTCGTCAACATAGTTTATAATGTTTAACTCGTCAACATAGTTTATAATGTTTAACTCGTCAACATAGTTTATAATGTTTAACTCGTCAACATAGTTTATAATATTTAACTCGTCAACATAGTTTATAATGTTTAACTCGTTAACATAGTTTATAATGTTTAACTCGTCAACATAGTTTATAATGTTTAACTCTTCAACATAGTTTATAATGTTTAACTCGTCAACATAGTTTATAATGTTTAACTCGTTAACATAGTTTATAATGTTTAACTCGTCAACATAGTTTATAATGTTTAACTCTTCAACATAGTTTATAATGTTTAACTCGTTAACATAGTTTATAATGTTTAACTCGTCAACATAGTTTATAATGTTTAACTCGTTAACATAGTTTATAATGTTTAACTCGTCAACATAATTTATAATGTTTAACTCATCAACATAGTTTATAATGTTTAACTCGTCAACACAATTTACAATTTTTAACTCGTCGCCATAATTTATAATTTTTAACACGTTACTGTACTTCATAATTTTTTATTTGTCACTTTAGTTACTTTTTCCCGCTAGAACGTGAATATTGCACCTCAATAGACTGAAACGTGAACACAATATAATGAGGGGCGAGCCTCAGAGTGGAAAGTTTGGAGCGGTCTCAAAAGTGCTCCGAGTAATTTTTCCTGCTTGATTTAAAACGATCGCATTGTAACTGAGTTTTGGGTAGTCCACTCTGTTCGCAATTGTGTTTACTACTTTATGTATAGTTTCATGATTTGTGTCTTTCCTTTGTAGTGTATTTCATTTACAATTTGTTTTCTTCTATCATGGCATATGCAGAATAAAGTATATAATTATTTTCTTATACCGTAACTAGTGCAAGGTTTTCCGTATGGTGACGGAGTAAGAATACAATACGTCATCCTTTTCTTATCCGTGGATGTCATAAAAGACGATTAAGGGCTTTTAATATACAAGTAACATATATGTAAAAATTGGACCACCTGACCAACCAGCTCATCTGACTGGCGTGTTATGTAGTAAGTCAATTTCCCTTCCATTTTGGAGGAGGCTGGAGCCCAAAAGTGAGACGTATATGAGCTGTACTGCTGATGGTGTAAGCGCTTAGTTCTTCCATTCCTTGAATCTACTATAGAATTAGAAGGTGAATGTTTTTGATTGAATCAATCACTCGAAAAATGAACATAAACGTCCAATAAAAAAGTTTTCGTGTTAAGTAAATTGAACCATCGGTACTGAATCTTTGCTTTCGGTGATAGTCCAAATCATGCCTCTTAGTTACGCCAAAAGGCTATTCTTATTATCTTATATTTAATTTATCTACAAACAATTAAATAACGTTCTATTGAGAAAATCTGGGGAGCTTGGCTGTATTCCTCGTTATTTGGTTGAGTCCCTATTTGTTGAAGATGGCTACCCTATGACACTTATCATTTTATCATTCACTATATCCGTCTTCACTGCTAGCTACAGCTAGCTAGCTAGCTAGGCCTACAGGCCTCCTTCATGATTCGCCACAAAGTATGGTCCTGTTCCGCTTACATCCAATGACACCTAGAAACTTTCAAAAGGCCGCGGGTGTATTGTATCCACTCGAAGAAAATGCTCTATATTTGATCAATATTTCAAAATTATAATTACAACCTTTTATAAGTATGAAATAAACATAAAAACAATGGTATCGAACCAAACTGCCATAAATCGTTGAACGGGAACGGGTTATCAATAATAAATAATGGGATTACTTGGAAATTATGAATGACAGGGTAATTTTGTTATTTATGGCGGCTTATAGTCGTGTTCTGTTTTGTTATTTGTGCCTTTATTAGATAACTTTATTTGTACTGATATTTTTATAACTAGAATAGCTTATTAAACAATAAATCTTTGGTAAACTGTTATTTATATATATTACTTTATATGTTAAACTTGACTATGTAGCGATTAGATAAAAATACAATTGTGCCCTTGCTTTCTCGTGTGAGTCGTATAGATCGGCTAAGTAGTCTCTAGGAGAGTGTGCAGCAGCTCCCAATCTGGGATATGTACAAAATTTCATTGCGATCGCCAACCAGCCTGCTAAGTGTGGCGATTATTGCATTATCTTCCCATATGACGGATAGAGGATAAATGGCCCGTCATTGCGGCAGCTCCGCTATCCTACGGACCCATTTTGATGATGGGCCCTATAGCGGTGAAGTAATAACGTGAAGAATCTTCCGCGGCGCTCAAAAAAGATTCTTGGCCCTGATAACACACGGTAATCGGACACAGAGGACTGATTAGAGCTGGAAGAGAAATTAAGCAAAATCCGATGGGACATGGAGACATACTTTCCACTGCTGGGCTCCAGTTTCCTGCAAAATAACAGAGAAATTATACTATATCACGCTGGTCAGACGAGTTGGTATAGGGTTTTATTTCGAGTATTTCTTCTCTTGCTAACACGTTATATGCATTTATATCTTAGTGGTCTTTTAAAACATTCACAGATAAGAGAGTGATTAATTGTATTATTGCTCCGTTCATCGTCGCTTCTCAGTTCATGCACGTCCCCTTGCTGGGTTAGAGCCTGCTCCACAATAGGAGGGCAGTTGATGCTGGTCAGACATGTTGGTATAGGACTTTATTTTGAGTTTTCCTCCTCTTGCATAGACCTTATATGCATATTATATCCCTTAGTCGTCTTTTACGACGTCCACAGCTAAGAAAGGGAGTCATCAATCAATAATTAAAAATTACGATAAAAAAATAATCAAGTCTTTTACAATCAATATTAATTAATCATAATCAAAATTTTGCTGATCACGATTTTGAATCGTAATTATTAATCGATAATCACGCTTAAAAATATTTAATCAGATTTATATATTAACATTAGTTAGTCAGATTTATATATTGATACTAGCTGATCCAACAGGCGTTGTTCTGTTTAAATCTGTAAAAATATAGAAAATTGAATTCTCCTTGAAATCGATCGCAGCGCCACCTACCGGTTCCAATTATTAATCTAAACCGAATGGTTTAGATGTTCCGAATGGCTATTCCGATGGATATGAGAATTCATATCCATCGGAATGACCTCAAAAAATCATCAAAATCGGTCCAACCGTTTAGAAGGAGTTTCATTACAAACACACGAACAGAAGATTTATATATTTATATATAGACTAGCAACCCGCCCTCGCTTCGCTTCGGTTATAGGTTATAGTCGTTTCACCCGAGTAGTTCCCGTTCCCGTGGGAATACCGGGATAAAATATAGCCTAGTTTACGCCCTGATATTATACCTTTCCATTGGTGAAAGAATTTTTGAAATCGGTCCAGCCGTTTTGAAGATTACCCGGAACAAACAGACAGACAGACAAAAATTTTTTAATTGCTATTTTAGGCATAGGTGTCGTGCAAATAACCGTGTGAGCATGAAAAAAGCCTATTATTTTGACATTACAAACAGACACTCCAAATTTATTTATTGGTATAGATAAGTTTATGTACTCGAAAAAAGGTTACTAAACATTAAGTTTTCTTAAATTTTCTAATTTTCTGCCCAGCTTTCTTATTTTTTTTTTCCATAAAGGCCTTTTTTGAAATATTAGAAAACTTAAAAAAAAGATGGACCAAATTGGTAAAGTCGTTCTCAAGTTATGTTATCGTTTTACCCGAACAGTGCCACCTACCGGGTCCAATTGTGATTCTAAACGATCCTTGAATACCCTTAAACACACACAAAAAAATTGGTCAACATCGGTCCAGCCGTTTAGGAGGAGTTCAGTGGCATAAACACGTACTCTAGAAATTTATATATAAGATATTTCTTGGACTCATCTGTAACGGAAGAACTATTCTTGGGTTTTAAAAGTTACGATTAACTTAAATAACGATTAACTTAAGTAATCGATTGAAATATTAATCGATTAATTCCATCACTTCCAACAAGTATGTTATCACATGAATATATATATAGATAGCATCTGTCAACGAATTATCCTTAAACAAGAATAAAACATATAATATGTGCCTACCTTTATGGAGGAAACAGGAAGTAAACAAATCGTTATGAGAAATATATTAGTTTATCAAAAGAAATAATGTTTTATAATATTACATGGTTTTTTTCTTGTTCTGAATTCCTCATACTGCTGGTTTTTTATATTTCAATAAGAAATTCGTTTGAACTTACATAATCTTTAAGTGCTTCTTAGAAGTATATTTTAAAGGAATTTTATTAAAGAACGGGTGTAAGCGTCATAGCCCGAAGAATTAGCACGTTGACATGGCAATGAGCAGGCAACATCAAACTTCGGATCGACAATCGTTGGGGACGAAAGGTTCTCAAGTGGCGACCATGAATTGGACGACACAACGTAGATCGACCCCCATACTAAGTGGGTAGACGATATTTTCAAAGTCGCAGGGAACCGTTGGATGCAAGTGACACAGGAACATTCCGAGTGGCATTCTTGTGGGGAGGCCTATGTCCAGCAGTGGACGTCTGTAGACTGATGGATGGATGGACAGAATATACCATAAGAGCACTGTCGCTTTCACTTTTCTGTTGGAATTCTTAATTGGATACTGATAAGCAATAATGTGTCAACCCACAAAAAGTCAAAATCAAAGATATTGATATATTTTGATAGTACATCACGTATTTAACATTCTGGAAAGACTTGAAAGAGTTAAGTATGAAAAAAATTGATAAATACCATAAAACAAATCGGGTATAACGTATCCAATATTTTTAAATGATCCTTCAAGTTTCTTAACGTAGTTGAAATTCAAAATGTGCCATCTATCTTGACGACAAATATGCTATGAAGCTTAACACTGCATTGCTTAAATCGCATTCAGTTATTCTACGCAGCGTCAAACATGTTTTTTATTATACTAGATAGACAATTTATTCAGTACCTAATAGTTTAGGCGTTTTTTGATTTCTGATCTAATAAAAGTAAAAAAAAATCTCAATATTTCTTAAAACATTTTACACATTATAAGTGATAACATATGTTTATCAATATTCATTTATGTTCCTCAACGTGCATTTAGTCTCACTAAATACTAGTGCGGGCATTTAGCAAAATAGTTTTAAGTTCCTTAAGTCCATGTTTCGATTATTTTAGTGTGTTCCATATTTTGTAATAAGCAAAAATTTTATGTTTCCGGATAAATATACTAATTTTTTTTCTTTTTATGTGGCCAGTCTATTTCTAATCAATTATTCTTTTTAATAAACAGAGAAAGAATCGATAAATGTACATTTTTTCAAATAAACTTATTAAGAATTGGTTTGAAATGTTTAAACACCATTTTTTCAAAACGAAGTTTGTGAGCATTCTACACTGTCACCACACGAAAAATTAAGACAATATTAAAGGGTTTCAGTTTTGAGGAATAAATATTTGTGTCTTCGGAGGCTTCATAAATAAATAAAGGATACATATTATACCCAGACTTTTCTATTATTGCTCATTCTGCTTTGACGTAAATATTAAAAGCGTTAAGGAACACTATTGAAGAGAACCACAAAACTTCCTTGTAATATTACCGCGAACGCCTTGTGTTGCTGGGGCTGTCAGACCAAGGCGCGTTCAAACAAAATTTAATTGCTGCCCCATTTTACAAACAGCCGTTCGAATTGAAACCAATTATCGTTTTCGCGTTCGAATATCGAAAGTTTGTAGCAGGTGCGCATAACGTTTTAGCGTGAATCATAAGCTGTAGCGATTTTTTTAGTATCTAGCAGGTGACTAAACTGCACACCCGATGATAAGTGTTACCTAAGTACGGCACTAGAAAGCTTTACCTGCCGGACTGGCCATCATAATCAAAGAATCGGCAGCAGTGGTCATCATAGAGATGGGGAGGTTATAAGGAAAGTTATGGGGCCGCACGTTTCCCTTCTGCTTTAGACAGGGATAGTAGTGGTAATGCACTTATAAAATATTCGATGAACAGTTTTCAAAAAGTGCGGTTCTGTGCCGCATGCATTCAATAATGCCCAGTTACATCCATCGGCTTCTTGGTGTACCTGGTCCTATTCCGGTTTGTCACTACGATATCCGTTACTGAATAAGTAAGTTTGTAAGGAAATATAAACTTAATTAAAGTAAAGCAGCTAGCGAGATAGATTTTATTTACGATATTGGTATTATGAACGTATGCTTTATAAAAAATCCTCTAAATCAAATTATAGAAGAATCTCTATAAAAATAACTATAATTATAATCCATTATATTAGATAAATTGAATAGTAACACACTAATAAATAATTAATTTAACTGGTGAATATATAGAGAATAATAAAGAAAATAAATAGCTAATACCTTTGTAGGGAAAACCTTAAAATATAAGCCACGTAGTTGCTAGTTAGTTCTTGTTTTGCGTAAGATTTTTCAAATATTAACGGATTACAACACGAATCAAAAAAATTAAAGACCTGTACTAATGAGCTAAACTTTATGTTGCGTAGGACTGTCTAAAAATACAATTATCGGACAAAAATTACTCTCAGACTTGAAACAACAGTTTATAGATCGCACGAGGCATTGTCTTGTGTGGTAATTCAACCTGCGACATTGAAAACAGTACGTTAGTATATTAAAAACTAGGTTACCTGTACAGTTAATACTAATTTAGAATAGCAAAAAAATAAAAATAAATCAAATCTCTTTCTGTACATGATTTGGACCAACTCTTACCCGTCGTTGGCGGCATATAAATCACGATTGGCCAGGCTGGCTAGTCATTAGTGGGTGACCGCGGTCCAAGGCGCATTGAATTGTGACCATGTTTAGCTCACCAATATTGTTATCCTAGCTCGCCTATTCGAAATACTGCATAGGATATTTTTGAATAATTTTAATAACCCCTTCCTTTTTTAGTTTTGGCAATCAGCTTACTAGTAGGATACCATTAGCCAGCGTCGAGTGAAACTATTTCTATTTTTATTTTCTCTATTTTTATTTCCGAGTGGCGAAATTTGAATAAGGCCTTCAAAAATTCAACAAAATTTATCTCAGTTAATGATTTTGGTTATAAATATAAACATTGAATATAAAACAACATGTCTTGAATATACATTATAGAAAATCAAAATATCTTTCAGAAACCGTTTCGTAGAATCCATAAATATTCAAAAAATTCAGATGTAATATTATTCAATATCTACACACAGTTTAGTTCGTATTATTTAGAACTGCTAAGCGTGTTAGCATACGAGTATAAGCGGGTATATTAATTCCAAGAATTCATTTATTTAATATTTAATTCGTAAATTTCATATGAAACACCTGAGTTTTTCGTTTGATAAATATTTGATTGAGTTTACTCTGTATCTGGGTCTTGGTTGCTATATAATGGCTAGGAATACAGTTATAATATACTAGCTTACGCCCGCGACTTCGTCCTAAAGATTAATAAAAACTCTTCCTGTAATAAAAGACTAATTCTATAATAACTATTTAAATAATAATTAAGATTCCTAATAATAAAAGACTAATAGGAGCGGAGCAACAATGAAACATTTTCTTTGTTGCTCCGCTCCTATTAGTCTTAGCGTGATGATATGTAGCCTATAGCCTTTCTAGATAAATGGGCTATCTAACATTGAAAGAATTTTTCAAATCGGACCGATAGTTCCTGAGATTAGCGCGTTCAAACAAACAAACTCTTCCGCTTTATACATTAGTATCGATATAATTCACCATTCCTTGTCTTGACCCGTGGATATCGTAAAAGACAACTATGGGATATAATAAGCACATAACATCTATGCATGATAAAGAAAACTCGAAATGAAACCCTATACCAACATATTTACGCGCGACGGCGACCGACGTCCCAGGACGTCGAGAGGTGAGGTTACCCGAAAGAGTATTCCGTCGGGCCGACCACTGACGACAATTCACATCTGCTCCGGTGGTCGGCCTAACAACGAGGTGACGTGGGTACTTGTGGGTTATGGGCCCGCGCGCCGTCCTTTCATCGCCCCGGACGCACTGGACCGCGCATGCGCATACCATAGCCCACCCATAAAAAAAAAATACCAACATATTTAACCAGCATGGTATAGTAGGTTAAATTCCCTCCTATTGTGGAGGAGACCCGAGCCCAACAGTACGACGTACGAGTATATGAGCCGCGATGATGATGATGATGATATACATATCTATGAATACTGCCAACCCTTATATTGCTCATAGAAGACGATTAAGGGCTATCTGGTCAACAACGACATTTGCCACAAGGATAAATTTCAGGCATAAAGACCGACCGCCTGCCTGATTGCGATAATTGATTTTTCTTCCCTTGTGGAGAAAGATTGAGCCCAACAATATGACATATTTGAGCTGTGATGAAATAGTAAAAATCTCATTCCCTATTAGGTTCATAAAACTTATTTCTTTTCATTGTTGAAAAATAACGGCAGAAGAACACAGTTTCCTACTTCCTTTTCTGTCCGTGGGTATTGTGAATGATAACTAAAGGGAAGGAGACCTAGATCGAAAAGTTTAAGCCAACTAGTGCAGCATACCAGGTCTATTTCCTTCTCATCATGGAGAAAGCCTAAGCTGAACCGCGATATATGGACTGAAAGAGGAACACGAAGAGGACAGTACGAGGAAAACTAGCCTAACATGCTGGCTTTTAACTTTAAATATTCATCTTCATTGTCGTAGCTCATATGTCCCACTGCTGGACACGAGCCTCCTCCGCAATAGGACGGCAATTTATCCTAAACTTTAAAGACAACGGAACCCCAACTGGATACATTTATTTTATGGAACCCTATATCAAATGATATCAAGTAATGAAAGGTTATGTGCCATAGTTCAGGCATCATTCTTGCTGTCTGTCTACTTAAATAATAGTTCTTCTCGTCACTAATTTTGCTCTATTTTAAGTTAATATTTATATCAGTGGTATTATTTTACAGCCAAATTACAAAATTAAAAAAAAATACAATATTTAATTTTAGGCGAACCCTGATTACTACGGAATTCCTAGATTCCGCGGAACACACTTTGGGAGTCCCTGTACCACACTAGTCAAACGTGCTGGTAGAGTTTTATTTAAAATTTTCCTTCTCTGGCATAAATTTTATCTGCAAATTATAATCTCGTAAATCGTCTTTTACGACAATCACAGGGAAGAAATGGGGTGGTGCATGGTATAGTATTCTTCCTCCGTCACCACACAGCAAATCAATAAATTTTCCTTAGAATAATAACGTATAGAAGGTAAGTACACGCACAAAAAGTAAGGCATTTCAATTGGAGCTTACGCCGGAACCGTTCCGTAATGTACAAGTCATTGTACTGCACGAACGTACGAAACTCTTAAATAATAAATAGGTAATTATGACGGTTTATGCATTCAAATGGTGCCACAACACATTTGAAAAACTTAAAAAGCTTTTTAACATTACTTTTAAAAGTATTTCGACGACTTATGTTAATAAAAACAAAATTTGATTTCATAATTTGTATAGAGGTTTGCGTGTGTACGTGTGTAATCGTCTGCGCGCCATTAGTATTTTTAGATTCAAATTTTGAAAGTTCGAAGTACTGACACTATCCTTCTATACGTTATTATTCTAAGAAATTTTCACACTTCAATATTTATTTATGATTACATTATTGAAATAAAAACATTTTTCAAATAGAAAAGATGAATTTTAAAACAATCCATTGCATTGGGCGCTGGCGTGATCACAGCCGATACAATAAGAGGCTTAACTGGACCCGTTGAATTATTGCAATTGTATTGTTAGCGACAGGCGTTGTCGGACCTCTCATTTCCACTGATCTATAGTACTCCTTTGTAAAGAGTTTTGTAATTATAACGTAACTGTAAGGATTATAGCATCTTTTCCCTCTGAGATGGGTATGAAGTGTGATGGCTGCTTTAGTAGTTAACTTGTGGTAGGGTGTTCATTGTAAGATCTGGTTAAGCCATAATCATTTGCGTTATATTTAAGAATTATATTATGTCGAATTGCATAAGGCATCTTGGATTACCACTTAGGTACTAAATATATTTACGTCTGATGCCGCATCAGTCGAGGCCGCGGGTGACTAGACCGGGGAATTAGTCCATCACCCGCCGAGAGGCCGACTGCGCGAGGTAAGACCGACGTCCTCCCCTAGGGGTGGGACGTTGGTCGAGGAGAGGAGTCTCCTCAGGGGATATTCCGTCGGGCCGACCACTGATGCCAAGTCACCTGCTCTGGTGGTCGGCCCAACGACGAAGGCGACGTGTCGACAGTGGGTTGCGAGTGTGCGTGCTTACGACCTTCTGTTGCCCCGGACGGAGTGGTGCAAGGAGTGCGCCGACCGTAACCTGCCTAAAAAAAAGGTATTAAATATATTGTATACAATTTTATATCAAAAAAATGTGGTGAATTCACGGAGTAAGTACAAAGATGCTCCGTGGGTGAATTGCATTCTTACTCCGTCGCTATATGAAAGAAAAAAAATATGAATAAATAATGAATAAATATAGAATAAAAAGAAAAATTCGCCGAATTTATAATCGGAATTTTTCAGTGGCGGTCACGTTCCAACTTCGTGGTACTTAACAAATTTAAGGTTAAATGGGTACATATCTAAAACAAAAATAATTATAAAATTCCTTTAAATCGATCGCAAGATCACCAACTTATTGTGACATTTTTTTTTAATGAAAAACATTCTTGTATCTATTTGAATGCACACAAAAAAATTCATCTAAATTAGTTCAGCCGTTTATAGGGAGTACAGTCAGTAAGACAAACTAAGATCATATATCCTTTTAATTGTGTTGGTTTTTTAATATTTTCTTAAGGATCGCAAGCAGATATTGAAGTTAATGCAATCGGGAGCAATTGACTCAATAGGCAAGAAAAAATGGTAAGTAATACGTTCTATACTGCTGCGTTACACCTAGTTGTACATTGTTTATTGGCTAATTAGCCTACTTTGCTTCATGTCGCCCGCTTTGCATAGAAGGGCAATTTAATCTTTCCAACTCCTGTTTTTCTTTTCTTATTAAATTTGTTGCGGGTTCCAAGACAATTAAAAGTGTTTCTCGGGACTTCCTGAGAGTCAAACCTCGGTGCTTTATGCGGAGACCATTGTGGATGCTGGCTTATAGGAGTTACAGTGGTAGAAATATGTGGTGGGATTAACCACAGAAAAAAAGTAAAACTTTCGCCGTTTTCCGTGCAGAGTAAGAATACAATTCACCACCCAAGAACTAGACGGCATCGGATGGAGCTAGCCCAGTTCGATATAAAGCTCATAGTCGTACTTCACGACATCCACGAGCAATATAAGGCTTATTAGTATTTGTAGCTGCCACCACGCAGCAATCTTTTTATAAAAAAGACCTACCTATTAACTGACCTACTAACATTTGACAAACTACTAGGACCGCATGAACCATGTAAATTTGCATACGGGATCTTTTACCACGTAAATAAGCATTAGGAAAGGATTTTCGGTAATTTAAACTCTAAGAGAGTGCACAAGGGTACGAAATTTAGAGAGAAAGCCTTCATGCTTAAAGAGAAAATCGAAAAAGTTGGTATTTAATTATTTAGAAATTAAAAAGATTATTAATTTTTTTAAATTCTATACGTACTGAAAGGGTTTCTACCTTAAGAGGGTGTGAAAGATTATTTGTTAAAAGTAACGAATGCTTTTATCACAGTTGGGATATTATTATGATGCTAGAAAAGTTGACATCAAACTGCTACTATACCTACGTACAAAGTTAATACTATTGTATAAAATATAGTTTTAAGTATTCTGATGTTTCAAATATTTTATTCACGGGAGAATCAATTTCTTCAGCGTCAAATGGAAAATTATTACGTTAAAATTAATTATATTCATATTACTAACGTTTACGTTAAAATAATTATATTCTTTTAGTATTTACCTCCAATATACATTTTCATATCCGCTTTTTAAACATTTTCCATGTGAAATAAAAATACAATTAATTCTTGCTCGTGAAACACATACGTAAAAGCGTACGCCAATAGTGACGCTTAAAAAACTAAGGAAAAGGAACATTTAAGTAACTGTATAAATACGTAATTTTCTTAACAAATTTCCTCAGTATCAGGTCATTGTACGGGCACATTTACTCTAACTATGTCAAATTACGAGTAAAGGGTTCCGTAGCGCGCTTCGATCTAATTGCGACTTCGTGACTGCTACTACCCTCTTCCATTAGCAACTTGTACTATGAAACTCTATTATAAATTATAATTATATAATATAAAGTATACATCGCGTTTTATTTGTGAAGATAGAACTGAATCGTTCATTAAAAACAGCAATGTATGTTAAAATATTGATAACTACAGAATTCTTTGAAGATTTATGATACAGGAGCGTAGAAATCGTTAAAAGTCTAGACAAAGACGATTCAATTTCTTATTTACGTTGATTTCTATACATAAATGGCATTTTAAATGTTTTAAGTTATTTATTAAGGCTTGATAAGGAGGAGTCATCCTTTGGCGCAAAAGAAGCTTTAAATTAAAATTCACAAGTATTAGTGTTATAGAATATTAAGTCTTATGGAAATTGATTTCTTTTTGTGATTGATATTTTATCAGTCATAAATTGTATCAGTAATGTCGTAAAATTGAACGCTATTATAAAAAAGAGAAGCTGCAGCTCAGGATGCCTGGCAGATGTGAAACGTCGACATTATTTTGTACAAGTAAATATGCATAAAATAACAGATTATAACAGCAAGTATAATATGGCATAAAGTATTAATAAAATATTGCGATTTTTTTCCAGAAAATGATTTTATTCAATAAACATTTATTTTCATTAGTATACACTATAGGTATATATTTAGGTTAATAATTTATTTTGAGTTCACTAGACGACGTTGTCGTTGTACAAAATCCTAAAACAGGTTATGGTTTCGTTACACAAATGTACATATCCCAGCGTGGCGTTAACGCCACGCCTACCATCAGGTTCACCCTCGCTTATATATGTTTCACATGAAAAATCCCTGTTATGACGGTGTGCGAATACATCATCATCTCAGCCCATATACGTCCCACTGTTGGACTCGGGGCCCCCTTCCCTATGGGAGGCATATTGTCCTACTATAACACTCTTGCATAGATGTTGTATGCACATCATATCCCTTAGTCGACTTTTAAGACAACCAGGGGGAAGAGACGGAGTAGTAAATTATACTCTTTTTTTTTTTTTATTGCAAACGGTGGCAAACGAGCAAACAGTACACCTGGTGGTAAGTGTTGCTGCCGCTCATGGACATTTACAGGGTCGCTGCCTACCACGAAGAAAGTGAAGGGAGTGTGAATGCGTGCATTAAGGCTCGGTGATACCAAGGGCACCACCAAAACCCTCCACACACAAACACCCTCAGAAAGTTGGGCTTCCGGCTCTCTCGCTCACCGAACGAAGCGCAGTAACAAATTGCTACTACTCAGACGTCGATTTTCTGCGAGAGTGTGGTACTTACCCCGGACGGACCGGCCCGCGGCTGTAGACAGATAACTGTCGACAGTGTGGTCCTACCACTCTTACTTCGTCACTACGCGGGAAGGAATAAAATCGTCACCAAACTTTTTCATTCAAGTGGGTAATATTCACAGACAACTACGGCATTAAACAGCCGGAAACCTCGTACGGAAATCCTTAGAAGAACAAGTATAACTGACAAGCACGAAGAATTAGCACGCTGAAATAACAATGGACAAGACACATCGTTGGGCGAACCGACAACCGCTGGGGAAGAAAAGGTCTCAAGTGGCGACCACATATCGGAAGACGCAATGTAGGACGCCTCCACCGGGCGATCTGATGACCTGGTGAAAGTTGCTATGCGTCGTTGGATACAAATGGCACAGGACCGCACTTTGTGGTGAAACATGAGAATGGACTACGTCTAGCAGTGGATGACGATAGGCTGGATGATGATGATGAAGTTTAAACTACCGTTAGAGTTGTTCGTCTACTCTATGACAGTATCTGCTTACATTCATTTGTCGTCTTCTGAAGGTAAGAAAGGGCATGATGTATTGTATTCTTACTCTGTTACCTGTTTTTCGTGTGGTGACGGAATAAGAATACAATTCACCACTACTTGCCCTATCTTGCCTGTGGATGTCGTAAAATACCACTAAGGGATATAAAATGCACATAAGACCTATGCAAGAGAAGGAAAACTCGAAATGAAACCCTATACCAACATGTCTGACCAGCATGGTATAGTAGGTCAAATTCCCTCCCAATGTGGAGGAGGCCCGAACCTAACAGTGGGACGTATGTGGGCTGCGATGACGAAGATCACTCTGTTACCTAATAAAAAGTCTGCAAAATGTAATAAAAGACAGTTATTCTAATGTATTGCAGCATTGCTTAATATTGTTCTCCATAACTTCACAAAAGTTCTGATGTCTTGACAGGTCAGCTAATTTAAAAACTTAAGCTTAATATGAGACTATTTTATAACTAGCCAGTTAAGATATTTTATGGTCCCTGCAAAGTTGTGACAGAAAATATATCAACTTTGAAAAGCAAAGTCTGAGATGTTTAAAAAAGATGTAAAAATAAAGAAATAAAAATTGAGTTTAACATAACTCAGGAACTCTAATGCTTTCAAAAGATTATCTCACACTTTATATGAAGCTGTCGTTGCGATCACCAAATTGCCTGTCAATCATGGTGAGAGACACAAAGAGACGGCATTAACCAAGTACACTTTCTGTGTTGTAACGGAGTAAGAATACAATTCATAATTTTTTTTTTTTTTTTTTAACCGCGGGTGTCGTAAAAATCACTAAAGATTATAAAATTCAAATAACATCGATGGAAAACTCCAAATGAAACCTTAGCCTAACATGTCTCTGGGGTACTACGCCAGAAACCTCCGCGTGGTGTACCCTGGGCACGAGCGACAATTTCTTGGACTGCTCTCTGGAATTGTCGCTCGTGGCAAATATCTGGCCCGAGGGGGGGCCCAGTTTGTGGGATGCCCCAAATTCGCTCCATGCCCTCTAATTGTAGAGGGTATTGGATGCGAAAATTCGACGGGCCCAGTCACTCATTCATTTGAGGACTGGGCAGGCATTTGCCAACCGCGACAAATCGTAGACCTGATTCTTGCTTCGGGACATTTGTCTTGAGGTCTAGATTCAGGAGCGAGGGTCTTGGCTTAACCGCCTGGACCGCGAGGAAGAAAACCTCTATAAAACAATCACCCAGAATCCTAAGTTCTGGCGCGCGGCGAGAGGATGCATGGCTGATGGGTTGTTCAGTCGTTAGCGCGCCCCCAGCCAGGGTACCTGCGGACCCCCTGTGTTGGGATACAAATGTACGCTTGCCCGGGTATCGGGATCTCTGCCCGGGTCGACCGTTATTTCTCCCATGCTCGTGGGAACTTGATGGATTCATGTTCAATTAACACAGATGAAGATAGGAGGGGTGAGACGCCCAAAAACACCACCACGGAGAACCGGAATTCGATTGGTTCCCACCTAAAAGCCTTGCCAAGCTACAGAAAAACTGGCACAGAGGAAGGAGTGGCCTCGTCCGACTGCAGCTCGGCTGCTGGTCCGGCACTTGAGGCCACAAGATTAGGCAAGGGGCCGGCGACACTCGAAGCCCCCAAGAAGAGAAAAAAGCGGAAGAATATGGGGACGGGGAAGGCCACGAGTGTCAAGAGGCGCGAGTTGGCCAGGCAGGAGCGGCTGGCTAGGGAGGCCGCTGCAGCCGCTCCGACTGCTGACGAGGACGGCAGCACTACCGCAGAGCCGTCGGACACTGAGGGCGGCAGCACATCAGCTGCAGAGATCGCCAGTCAGTCCCCAGCGTCGGCCTTGACGGCGGCCCTAGCGGTCAGGGAGGAGGTCCTCCTCTCGCAGGTGCGGAAGCGCCCCCTGAACGAGGGTGGCAGCTCGGGATCCTCCGAGGGGAGTAGCACCATCATGCCTCCTCCCAAAGTCCCGACCTCTCGCAGGGGGCGGGGCGGGCGAGGCGGCGCGGTAGTAGCGGCAAGGTCGGCGACTCCATCGCCGATCGGCACGGCGCGGGGGACTGAGGCCCATAAACGGGCAAATGAGGCGGCTGCCGAAAGAATGATGAGGGTGTTGGCGGACATCCCTCCCACCGAAACGGCGGCTGCTGAGCCCGCTGTGGGTGGCGATCCCCCAGCTGCCAATGTGGCCACCCTGCAGGCCGAAAACGCCCGCCTTTCTGGTGAGGTTTCAGGCCTGCAGGAGAAAAACAAGGCCTTACACAAAGAACTGTCGGCGGTGCAGAAGGCGAACCGCGAGTTGGCCAAGCAAATGGCCGACTTGCGGCGCCAGGTCGCACAACTGGCGAGGACTGCGCCGCCGACAAGCGCCGGCCCTGCCGCCGCCCCCACTGTCCCCGTTGCGCCAACTCGCGCTGCGGCGAGTCCCCAGAGGGCCCAGCCGGCCGAAGCGGTCCCGCTGCCCGCAGTGAACGGCGTGCCGGATCAGACCATGCGCGCCATAGTGGATGTTGTGGGCAGAATGCTCGACGCGCGCATGGCGGCTCTGGAGTCAAGACTGCCTCCGGAGCCCCGTCTTCGGCCGCCGCTTGCTGCGGACAGGCCCAAGGCCGCGGTGTCAGCCCCTGATGCGCTACCCTGCCAGGGCGGGCGCGTAGGGAGCTACGCTGCGGCCGTTGCTGGACCGAAGTCCAAAGGGACCGCCGCGAGGAAGAAGGTGGCACCGGCTCCTGCTCAGGCTGTGCCCGGCCCCTCCGATGCACCTGAAGAAGGTTGGCAGACAGCCGAGCGCAGCCGAAAAAGTCGCGGCCAGAAGAGGAGAGCGGAGGCCAAAAGTGCCGCCAAAGCCTCCGCTCCCAAAGCAGGAGCCGCAAATAAGAGGTCGCGCAGGAGGCTCCGGCCGCCAAAGTCAGCCGCGGTGGTGATCACCGTGCTGCCTGAGGCGGCCGAAAACGGCCTCAGCTATGAGGCCGTCTTACGTCGCGCCCGGCGGGAGCTTGACGTCTCCGATTTAGGAGGCGTTGAAGCCAGGACCCGCAAGGCCCGGACAGGGGCACGGATTCTCGAGTTCCCTGGGGCCGAGGGCGCCAAGACGGCCGATAGCATGGCGGCCAAGTTGAGGGGTCTGTTCGCAGAGGAGGGTGGCGTCAAAATCGCCAGACCCGTAAAGTGCGCAGAACTACGCGTCGCGGGTCTGGACGACTCCGTGACGGTGGATGACATCCGGGAGGCCATCGTCTCGAAAACCGGGTGTCCCGTGGACACCGTCCGAATTGGCGCCATCCGCCCTGGTCCGGGCGGCGTCGGTGCTGCCTGGGTGCAGTGCCCGGTGGAGTCGGCCAAGCAATTGGCCGGCTCAGGCAGGCTCCTCGTGGGCTGGAGCTCGGCGCGGGTGACCGTGCTGGAGTCCCGGCCTGCGAGGTGCTACAAGTGCATGGCGGTCGGACACACTCGGCCGACATGCACCAATTGCTTTGACTGCAGCGATCTCTGCTTCCGCTGCGGTCAACCCGGGCACAAGGCGGCATCCTGCGCCGCCACTCCCCACTGCCCCGCGTGTGCAGCGGGCAATAGGCCCTCCAAGCACCGCATGGGGGGCAGGGAGTGCAGACCCCCGGCTTCGGCCCCAAAGGGACGGAGCGGCCCGACGACCCCGGCCGCTCCCGTCCCTAGCGCGACCCGATCGCCCGCCAGCGTGGAGGAGGTGATGGATACGGCCCACTAATGGCGCCCGAATCCTACCACCTCCTGCAGGCCAACCTCAACCACGCCGCCGAGGCACAGGACGTTTTCCTGCAAGCCATGGCGGAGTGGTTGATCGGTGCAGCCGTAGCCGCGGAGCCGTACGTGGTGCCTGACCGTCCCAATTGGCTGGGCAGCAGTGACGGCTCTGTGGCAATCGTCGCCTCCACGTCGTGGCATTCCCCGCCTTTGTTGCTCAAGGACAGGGGCGATGGGTATGTCGCGGCGGAATGGGGAGAGGTTACGCTATTTGGTGTTTACTTCTCCCCTAACAGGAGCGCGACGGATTTCGGGGCCTTCCTCACCATCCTGGGGGCCTCGATACGGCGACTAGCACCGCGCCAAGTCTTCGTTCTGGGGGACTACAACGCCAAGTCCACGGCGTGGGGGTCCCCCAGGACGAATGCCCGCGGGCGGGCGGTCGAAGAGTGGGCGGCGGCACTGGGCCTCTGTTTGCTGAACAGGGGCTCGGTGCAAACGTGCGTGCGGCAGCAGGGCGGGTCGATAGTGGACTTGTCGTTCGCTAGCCCTAATGTCGCAGCACGTGTGAGGAGCTGGTGCGTCCAGGAGGAGGTTGAGACCCTATCCGATCACCGATACATCCGGATAGAGGTCTCCCGGACCCTCCTGCAGCCCAGCAGGGGTCACACGGCGGACGGAGCTCCCGCGTTTCCGCGGTGGGCTGTGGGTCGATTGGATCGGGACCTGTTGGCCGAGGCAGCCATCGTTCAGTCATGGCTGTCCTCACCGCCCCAGGCGGACGGGGTGGATGCCGAGGCTGGCCGCATCCGCTGTGCGTTAACGCAGATCTGCGATGCGGCCATGCCCCGTGTGCGGCGCCTGCCCCCGAAGAGTGCGGTCCCCTGGTGGTCCCGAGAATTGGCGGACCTTCGGGCCGCGTGCATACGTGCCCGGAGGGCCTACACCCGCAGCCGAGCGCGTCACCGCGACGCTGAGCGGGAGGGCCAGCTGTACGAGGCTTACCGCTGTGCGCGGTCTGCCTTCAGGCTGGCCGTCCGTACCGCCAAGGACGTTAGTCGGCGGGAGATGCTGGACAGTCTCGAGCGTGACCCCTGGGGTCGCCCCTACCTCGCGGCGCTGAATAAGCTCCGCGGGCGGGGCCCCCCCCTCACCGAGACTCTCCAGCCTAGCCTCCTCACCAGAGTTGTCGAGGACCTCTTTCCACGGCGGGCGGAGCACACGCCCCCGGTCATGGCTTCGCCGGACAGCGACCGGGAGGCCGACGATGAAAGTGCTCCGCCCATCACGGAGCCGGAAATGGGGGCGGCGGTGGCGCGTATGCGAGTGAAATCCACCGCCCCCGGGCCCGACGGTATTCCGAACCGTGTGCTGGCCCTGGTCCTCGAACACCTGGGACCACGCCTCAGGGGACTGTTCGACGCTTGTTTGTCGTCCGGACAGTTCCCTGGGTGCTGGAAAGAGGGGAGGCTGGTTCTCCTGCCGAAGCCGGGACGGTCTCCCGAGTCGGCCTCGGCCTACAGGCCCATCGTGCTGCTCGATGATGCGGGCAAGCTGCTGGAGAGGGTGTTGGCTGCCCGCATCGAGCGGCACCTCGTCGGGGACGGGCCCGATTTGTCGGACGCCCAGTTTGGTTTTCGGAGAGGGCGTTCGACGATCGCGGCCCTGCTGCGCCTGAAGGCCGTGGTAGCGGAGGCCGTCACCGGCGGAGGAGTCCTGTTGGCGGTGTCCCTGGACATCGCCAACGCCTTCAACAGTCTGCCATTCAGCTGCATCAGGGAGGGGCTGAGGTATCACGGGGTGCCCGTGTACCTCAGGCGGCTGGTGGCAGACTACTTGGAGGGGCGCAGCGTCCTCTACGTTGACCGAGTAGGGGACGTTGTGCGAACGCCCATGACGTGCGGTGTCCCGCAGGGGTCGGTTCTGGGTCCGACCCTGTGGAACATCGGCTACGACTGGGCGTTGAGAGGAAGCCTCCCACCCGGGCTGGGCGTAATTTGCTACGCCGACGATACACTCGTCACAGCCCGGGGTGGGACGCTAGAGGAGGCGGCACGCCTGGCAACTCTCGGCACCGAGGAGATTGTCAGGCGGATCGAAGCGCTGGGGTTGAGGGTAGCCCTGGAAAAGACGGAGGCCCTTCTGTTCCATGGCCTCCGTACCGCCGGGCCTCCCGCCGGCGCTTCGATCACCGTGAAGTCGGTCACCATCAGCATCCAGGCCCACATGAAGTACTTGGGCCTGGTGCTCGACGGGCATTTTTGGTTCCGGGAGCATCTCCATCGACTAGTTCCCCGGCTTGTCGGCGCGGCGTCCGCCCTTTCGCGGCTGATGCCGAATGTGGGCGGACCCAGTGCTACGTGCCGACAGCTGTACGTGGGGGTGATCCGGTCGATGGCCCTGTACGGCGCACCGGTGTGGGCGGGGTCCCTGACCGTCCGTCTTAGGGCCCTCCTGTGGCGACCACAGAGGGTCATGGCGATCAGGGCCGTACGCGGTTACCGCACGGTGGCGACGGAGGCAGCGTGCCTCCTGGCCGGAACCCCCCCGTGGGACCTGGAGGCGGAGATGCTCGCCGACATTTATCGGCGGGTGTCGGAGAAGCGCGCCCGCGGCGGCATGGTCTCCATCACAGAGATCACCGCCTGGCGGGTCGACGCCCGCCGAGAAGTCATTGCCCGTTGGGCAGTCCGGCTGGAGAGTCCTCGGTATGGTGTTAGGACCGTCGAGGCCCTCCAGCCGGTGCTGATGGAGTGGTTGGAGCGGACGCACGGGGTGCTTTCCTTCCGACTAGTGCAGGTGCTGACGGGGCACGGTTGCTTCGGGAAGTACCTGCACAAGATTGTCAGGAGGGAGAGCACACCGTCCTGCCACCACTGCAGTTGCGACGAGGACACGGCGCAGCACACGCTCGAGGAGTGTGCTGCATGGGAGGAGGATCGCCGTGAACTCGTCGCAATTATCGGTGCCGACCTGGCGCTGCCGACCATCGCCATGGAGATGCTCGTCAGCGTCAGGAACTGGGACGCGGTCGCCGCCTTCTGTGAGGCCGTTATCTCACGGAAGGAGGCGGCGGATCGTGTGCGAGTAGAGCTTCTATTCGGCGACACGTTCCGCCGCCGGCGACTCGGGCGGCGCAGGCGCGAGTATCTGCGCCTAATGCCGCCCTAGCCGAGGCCGCGGGTGATCGGACCGGGGAATTGTCCATCACCCGCAGAGAGGCTAACCGCGCGACGGCGACCGACGTCCCAGGTCGAGAGGTTACCCGAAAGGGTATTCCGTCGGGCCGACCACTGACGACAAGTGACATCTGCTCCGGTGGTCGGCCCAACAACGAGGTGACGTGGGTACGGGTGGGTTATGGGCCCGCGCGCCGTCCTTTCATCGCCCCGGACGGACAGGACCGCGAGTGCGCTTACCATAGCCCACCCAAAAAAAAAAAAAAAAAAAAAAAAAAAAAAAAAAAAAAAAAAAAAAGCCTAACATGTCTCTCGCCAGGTTGTTCACGGATGACAATGAACTTGGTACCGGTAGCCAGCCCAAAGGCAAAGGAGAGGGATGACGGTGGGTTACGGGACCGTGCGTTGTCCTCTCGTCGCTCTCGTCGGAATGGACAGCGTGTGCTCTGACTATAGCTCTCCCAAAAAAAAAAACTTAACATGTCGAGACCAGCGTGTTGTAGTAGGTTAAATTCCTCCCACAATGGAGGAGGCCAGGCAAACCCAATAGTGGGACGTATATGGGGTGAGACGACGATGATCATAATGTCCCTTAGTTGGTTTTTTTTTTTTTATGGTTGGTGGCCCTGGACAAGACGGAGGCCCTCTTGTTCCATGGGCCCCGTATGGACCCTCCCATCGGCGTCTCGATCACCGTCAATTCGGTTGGGATCAGCATCCAGGCCCATATGAAGTACTTGAGCCTGGTGCTCGACGGGCGATGGTGGTTTCGAGAGCATTTCCACAGGCTCGTCCCGCGGCTCGTCGGCGTGGCGTCCGCCCTACAATGGCTGATGCCGAATGTGGGCGGATCGAGCGCGGCATGTCGACAGCTGTACGCGGGGGTCATCCGGTCGATGGCCCTGTACGGCGCACCGTTGTGGGCGGGATCCATGACCGCCCGACTTAGGGCCCTTCTGTGGCGTCCACAGAAGGTCATGGCGGTCAGGATCATCCGCGGGTACCGCACGGTGGCAACGGAGGCGGCGTGCCTATTGGCCGGGACTCCCCCGTGGGACCTGGAGGCGGAAATGCTCGCCGACTTGTATCGGCGGGTGTCGGGGGTGCGCGGGGAGGGCGGTGTTGTTTCCTTGAAGGAGCTCACCGCCTGGCGCGTCGACGCCCGCCGGGACATCATCGCCCGTTGGGCAGACCGGCTGGAGAGGCCTCGATACGGTGTTTGGACCGTGGAGGCCTTCCGGCCGGTGCTGATGCAGTGGTTGGAAAGGCGGCACGGGGTGCTCTCCTTCCGACTAGTGCAGGTGTTGACGGGGCATGGGAGCTTCGCCAAATACCTGCACAAGGTCGTAAGGAGGGACAGTACACTGTCCTGCCACCACTGCGATTGCGACGAGGACACGGCGCAGCATACGCTCGAGGTCTGTGCCGCTTGGGCAGAGCCGCGTCGTGAACTCGTCGCATTCATCGGTGCAGACCTGACGCTGCCGACCATCGCTAGGGAGATGATCGGCAGCATCAGGAATTGGGACGCGGTCGCAGCCTTCTGCGAGGCAGTTATCTCGCAGAAGGAGGCGGCGGGTCGCGAGCGCGAGGAGCACAGCCTCGATGATGCGATCCGCCGCCGGCGACTGGGGCGGCGCAGGCGGGAGTACCTGCGTGCAATGCAGCCCTAGCCGAGGCCGCGGGTGATGTGACCGGGGATTAGTCCGTCACCCGCCGAGAGGCCGACCGCCTGAGGAAAGACCGACGTCCTCCCCGAGGGGGGGACGTCGGTCGATGGTAGGGTACCCCAGGTAGGGGGTATTCCGTCGAGCCGACCACTGATGACAAGTAACCCTGCTCCGGTGGTCAGCCCAATGACGAAGGTGACGTGGTGTTCGGGTGGGTTGCGGCAGTTGCGTGCTTAAGCCCCTCTGTCGCCCCGGACGGAGTGGTGCGGAGGCGCGCCGACCGCAGCCCACCCAAAAAAAAAAAAGTCGTTTTTATGGCACCTACAGGCAAGAAAGAGTCTGGATGTTTGTAAAGTCCCCCGCAATACAAGGCTTATTTTCTTAATGCAGGGCATTCTCTTTAAAAAAATGCTGTGCCAACACGTCTGATCAGCGTGGTATGGAAGTCAATTTCTATCCCAAAATGAAGAAAGTTCGAGTCCAACAATGGGACGTATAATATAGGCTGAGATAAGGTAAAAATCAGGTCCAAAATTTCAAATCTCTAACATCCTTACTTGAAATCACATTCATAGCAAATCATTTTAAAATTTCTATAACATTGACGTTCAGCATCTGCATCTTCTTTATAGGTGGTTATAAAAATTCATGGCTATAACGAAACGAAGGCATAGGCACTTCAACAAATTCATTTTTCCTGTTATGCTCAACGCTCCGAGGAAGTGGTTCGGTAATCGAATCTTGTGCCTTGGTTAGTTGTCGAGGACTTTCACGCCTTATTCACATCTTACCTTTTATTACAAATCCTTCTAGGGTTTATTATTCGCAATCATATTGGGATCATATTTCTAGTTTAACTAGTTTTGGGAAAATATTTTTATTGTTATTTTTTTTTTGTTACGGTCGGCGCACTCCTCGCTCGACTTCGTCCGGGGCGACGGAGGGGCGTAAGCACGTACACTCGTAACCCACCCGTGACACGTGGCCTACGTCGTTGGACCGACCACCGGAGCAGGATGACTTGTCGTCAGTGGTCGGCCCAACGGAATACCCCTTGAAGAGTACCCTCTCCAAACGCTATCAAACATCGCCCTGGCGATGGTCAGGAGCGTCAGGTCGGCACCGATAATTGCGACGAGTTCACGACGCTGCTTTGCCCAAGTGGCACAAACCTCGAGCGTATACTGCGCCGTGACCGTCGTCACCGTGCGGTATCCCCGTATGGCCCTAACCGCCATGACTCTCTGTGGCTGCCACAGAAGAGCCCTGAGTCGGACGGTTAGGGACCCTGCGCACACCGGTGCGCCGTACAGGGCTATCGACAGGATAACGCCGTGCCGACGAGCCGTGGAGCGAGCCTGCGGAAATGCTCCCGGAACCACCAATGCCCGTCGAGCATCAGGCCCAAATATTTCATATGGGCCCGGATGCTGATTTCAACCGAATTGACGGTGATCGAGACGCCGATAGGCTCCCTCTCAACGCCCAGTCGTAGCCGATGCTCCACAGAGTGGGTCCAAGGACCGACCCCTGCGGGATAACCCACATCATGGGCGTTCGCACAACGTGCCCTACTCGGTTGGTGTAGAGGACGTTGCGCGCCTCCAAATAGTTTGCCATTAGCCGCCTCAGGTAAACTGGCACCCCGTGGTATCGGAGCGACTCCTTGATGTAGCTAAATGGCAGACTATTAAATGCGTTGGCGATGTCCAGGGACACCGTCAACAGCACTCCCTCGCCGGTGACGGCCTCAATCACCACGGCCCTCAGGCGCAGCAGGGCCGCGATCATCAAACAACCCCTCCTAAACCCAAACTGGGTGTCTGGCAGTTCGGGCCCCGTGCCGACGAGGTGCCACTCGATGCGGGCCGCTAGCACACTCTCCAATAGTTTGCCCGCATCGTTGAGCAGCACGATGGGCCTGTAGGCCCACCAGCCTCTCCTCCTTCCAGCACCCAGGGAACCGCCCGGACGCTAAACACGCGTCGAACAGTCCCCTGAGGCGGATTTTTATTGTACCTGGAATACATATTGAAGTCCCTCTTTTTTGCCTGTGGGTTTCGAAAAAGACGACTAAGGGATCAAATATGCATATACCCTCTTGCACACATGTTGTGTGCAAAACTTGAAATAAAATCCTATACCAATCCGTCTGACCAGCGTGATATTGCAAGTCAATTTCCCTTCTATTGTGGAGGAGGCTTGAGCCCAGGAGTGGGACGTATGTGAGCTGTAATGATGATGATGATGACATATTGAAGTGTCTCCAATTATGAAGACGGGTTAAGAATGCAGTAAATTGGTACTCCTCAGTTTACCATTAGAATCGTAAATCATAGGGCGAAAGACAGAATTTCGTTTCTTTAGTTATTTATATGTTACTAGCAACCTGCCCTCGCTTCGCTTCGGTTTCAACCATCTTTCCTGCGTAGTTCCCGTTCCCGTAGGAATACCGAGATTAAATATAGCCTAGTTTACGCCCTGATATTATAGCTTTCCATTGGTGAAAGAATTTTTGAAATCGGTCCAGCCGTTTTGAAGATTACCCGGAACAAACAGACAAAAATTTTTTAATCTGTATTTTAGGCATAGGTGTCGTGAAAATAACCCTGTGAGCATGAAAAATGCCTATTATTTTGACATTACAAACAGACACTCCAATTTTATTTATTGGTATAGATTTTTAGGAAGAGCAGTGCCACGAGAACCGAATAAATGTTTTCCTTTCATTCTTTTTATATACGAGTTTACTCCATTTTTTAGCGAGTGATAAATAAAAAAATGAATTCAAATAAACAATTATCTATTTGATTATGAGATCCAAAGTAAGGATAACACTTTATCCTATATATATATATACACATATATATATATATACATACATATATATATATATATATATATATATATATATATATATACATATATATATATATATATATATATATATATATATATATATATATATATATATATATATATATGTACCGTCAACTGCCCTGACTTTGCACGAATTTTTCATATTTTTTGCTTTAACGTAAAATAAAGTAAAAAGTATGCTCGATTTCCATGTTATGTATACATTTTATAGTAGAAAAAGATCGAAACTTCTGTATTTTTTATTTATTTTAATTGATTTTAATATATAAATAAAGTTTTTGAGATATTTTACAAATTAGGCAAAGGCATAGTACATGTCTCTGATTTTGCCTAGTACATTTACT
The DNA here is from genome assembly GCA_032191425.1 of Lymantria dispar. NCBI lineage: Eukaryota > Metazoa > Arthropoda > Insecta > Lepidoptera > Erebidae > Lymantria > Lymantria dispar. Next base: position 3,712,891 of record CM063449.1, read on the forward strand.
CCCAAATATACAATTACATTTTTATTCTGGCACAATCAAAAATGTAGTTTAAAATAAAGACAATACGATCCAATTTCAATAATATGTTTTAGGAGGTATTTTGATAGGTAAAAGTACCTAGGCAATGTCTGGACATAATTTTATGCTATCGCCATACATTGGTAAAGAATCTGTAGGGTTGTGTCCTTAGTAACATAAAAAAATTAAACAATAGTGAATATTCTTTTTATTAAAAAAAGTATTAAGAGTGCCTAAAATTATTATTAGAAATTAGCATCTTACGAAAAAAAAATATTTGTTCGGTAAGTAATAATAATCTTTAAATTAACATTATAATATAAGATAATTAAATAAATAATTTTCATCAATATTATATATAGATATATTACCAGTTACCAGTTCAACATTACAACTTTATTATAAATGATCAAAATAAAACGTGCAGAAACTAATTATTTCGCTTATCGTACATATTTAATTAAACAGTAAAGCCCAGAATAACTTAAGTAAATAATTATAACTATATGGTAAATAAAAAAAAACATATTTAAGAAACTAAAAAAATTACACAATGTTTAAAATAAATTTTGACAAAACAATACTCAGATTATCTAAATCGACGACCAACTTGGGGATTTGGTAACAACATCTAGCAAAGTAATCTCTGTGATATCGTCTACTTCTGGCCAATAAAACGTACCTTTTGAATTCTTTCTTAAGTATTTTATAGTATATACACGCTCAAAACTATTGTACTTGGTTACTAAACCAATATAAAATTTAATCAACTTTGGTATAACAAATTTAACGAGAACATATCTGTCAATACTAATTTCATAATTATTATTCTGTTTTCGGGATCATATTCCATTACCTACTTCATGAATTTCTTCTACGTAAGTTTCTGTCTCACTATTAGATGGAAGAAAATGCCCATCACAAGACGAATCATGCGTAGTATACATTCCAGAGCTTTTGGAACCAGACCTTCTATTGCGCCTTGATTTTTTCAAATCTTTCCTGTATATATACATATCTTACTAGCAACTAAGATATATATATATATATCTTACTAACAACCCGCCCTCGCTTTGCCTTGGTTCCATTTGCTTTACCCGCATAATGCCCGTTCCCGTAGGAATAGATGAAAGATTTCCCTAGATGAAATTTAGTCTATGTTACTCCCTGATATTATAGCTTTCCAATGGTCAAAGAATTTTTAAAATCGTTTCAGTGGTTTAAGCGTGAAAGCGTAACAAACAAACAAACAAACTTACTTTCGCATTTATAATATTAGTAAGTGTAAGAAGACCCTTCAAAAGTCTATCTTAAAACTGTTTAGAGTTATCGCGTTACATGTACACAAAAGACATATTCATTTCCTCATGTCGGTAAATGAAACAGGTGTCAGCCCTAGCCTAGGCAAAGTCACAATAATTTATTCAAAAAAATTGCCTGACATTGCTTATTTTAATATTTCTCGCTAAATACAGTGTTTTTTTCATCAATAACAATGACACACGATCAAGTTATTAACGCTTTATGGAATAACTTCAACACAAGTTAGAAATATAATTATTCGTGCGACTTATCTGAAAAGTTTTTCCGAAACCAATATTCACCAACATGTCGCACTTTAGTTTGAAGCATAACTGTCGAAAATTATGAATAATATCAATATAATGTTTCCAAATTAGTGATGCCAGATAATAATTCTAAAAGCTGACAAATGTCACAATTTCCAAACAAATAAATTAAATAAGATATTACTATTTCTTCATTTTAGGCAAACACAGGACGCGAGGCAAAATCAGGGCAGTTGACGGTATATATATATATATATATATATATATATATATGTATATATGTATATATATATATGTATATATATATATATGTATATCCGTTAAGCGATTTCAATTATATCCAAGATCACTATCTTGGATACAATTGAAATCGCTTAACGGATATACATATAAAAAAAAAAACAGGTAAATCTGGAAATAAAAGCATGGCATAGGCCGCTAGTTTTGCTTATCTGGAGGGAGACTGTGGCCAACCGCAGATATTGATTAATGGTTTGTTGGATACTTCCATTCTGTTTAGATTAAAAGTAAAAATTACATACTACAGTTCTCAATACGATTTCGAAACTTTTGTTGTTATTTTTCTGTCAACGACTTTTCCTATCAACACAATTTACAATATTTTATCGCGGGGGTCGGGTTCTGATGACATGTACACTCATATCTAGCTGGCAAAATTGATAGTTGTTAATTGCCAATGGCTGCTCTTTTTTTTTTATTTTTTTTTTTTTTATGGGTGGGCTATGGTAAGCGCACGCGCGGTCCTGTCGTCCGGGGCGATGAGAGGATGGCGCGCGGGCCCATAACCCACCCGTACTCACTTCACCTCGTTGTTGGGCCGACCACCGGAGCAGATGTGACTTGTCATCAGTGGTCGGCCCGACGGAATACCCTTTCGGGTAACCTCACCTCTCGACGTACTGGGGCGTCGGTCACCATCGCGCGGTCAGCCTCTCTGCGGGTGACGGACAATTCCCCGGTCCGATCACCCGCGGCTTCGGCTAGGGCGGCATTAGGTGCAGATACTCGCGCCTGCGCCGCCCGAGTCGCCGGCGGCGGAACGTGTCGCCCAATAGGAGCTCTACTCGCACACGATCCGCCGCCTTCTTCCGTGAGATTACGGCCTCACAGAAGGCGGCGACCGCGTCCCCGTTCCTGACGCTGTCGAGCATCTCCCTGGCGATGGTCGGCAGCGCTAGGTCGGCACCGATAATCGCGACGAGTTCACGGCGCTCCCCCTCCCATGCAGCACACTCCTCGAGCGTGTGCTGCGCCGTATCTTCGTCGCAACTGCAGTGGTGGCAGGACGGTGTGCTCTCCCTCCTGACAATCTTCTGCAGGTACTTCCTGAAACACCCGTGCCCCGTAAGCACCTGCACCAGTCGGAAGGAAAGCACCCCGTGCGTCCGCTCCAACCACTCCATCAGCACCGGCCGGAAGGCCTCGACGGTCCTGACACCGTACCGAGGACTCTCCAGCCGTACTGCCCAACGGGCAATGACTCCTTGGCGGGCGTCGACCCGCCAGGCGGTGATCTCCTGCAGGGAGACCATGCCGCCGCGGGCGCGCGTTTCTGACACCCGCCGATAAATATCAGCGAGCATCTCCGCCTCCAGGTCCCACGGGGGAGTTCCGGCCAGGAGGCACGCTGCCTCCGTCGACACCGTGCGGTAACCGCGTATGGCCCTGACCGACATGACCCTCTGTGGTCGTCTCAAGAGGGCCCTCAGCCGGACGGTCAGGGACCCCGCCCACACCGGTGCGCCGTACAGAGCCATCGATCGGATCACCCCCGTGTACAGCTGTCGGCATGTAGAGCTGGGTCCGCCCACATTCGGCATCAGCCGGAAAGGGCGGACGCCGCGCCGACAAGCCGGGGAACAAGTCGATGTAGATGCTCCCGGAACCAAAAATTCCCGTCGAGCACCAGGCCCAAGTACTTCATGTGGGCCTGGATGCTGATGGTGACCGACTTCACGGTGATCGAAGCGCCGGCGGGAGGCCCGGCGGTACGGAGGCCATGGAATAAAAGGGCCTCCGTCTTTTCCAGGGCTACCCTCAACCCCAGCGCTTCGATCCGCCTGATAATCTTCTCCGAGAAATGCCAGGCGTGCCGCCTCCTCTAGCGTCCCACCCCGGGCTGTGACGAGTGTATCGTCGGCGTAGCAAATTACGCCCAGCCCGAGTGGGAGGCTTCCTCTCAACGCCCAGTCGTAGCCGATGTTCCACAGGGTCGGACCCAGAACCGACCCCTGCGGGACACCGCACGTCATGGGCGTTCGCACAACGTCCCCTACTCGGTCAGCGTAGAGAACGCTGCGCCCCTCCAAGTAGTCTGCCACCAGCCGCCTGAGGTACACCGCCACCCCGTGATATCTCAGCCCCTCCCTGATGCAGCTGAATGACAGACTGTTGAAGGCGTTGGCGATGTCCAGGGACACCGCCAACAGGACTCCTCCGCCGGTGACGGCCTCCGCTACCACGGCCTTCAGGCGCAGCAGGGCCGCGATCGTCGACCGCCCTCGCCGAAAACCAAACTGGGCGTCCGACAAATCGGGCCCGACCCCGACGAGGTGCCGCTCGATGCGGGCAGCCAACACCCTCTCCAGTAGCTTGCCCGCATCATCGAGCAGCACGATGGGCCTATAGGCCGAGGCCGACTCGGGAGACCGTCCCGGCTTCGGCAGGAGAACCAACCTCCCCTCTTTCCAGCACCCAGGGAACTGCCCGGACGTCAAACAAGCGTCGAACAGTCCCCTGAGGCGTGGTCCCAGGTGCTCGAGGACCAGGGCCAGCACACGGTTCGGAATACCGTCGGGCCCGGAGCGGTGGATTTGACTCGCATACGCGCCACCGCCACCCCCATTTCTGGCTCCGTGATGGGCGGAGCACTTTCATCGTCAGCCTCCCGGTCACTGTCCGGCGAAGCCATGACCGGGGGCGTGTGCTCCGCCCGCTGTGGAAAGAGGTCCTCGACAACTCTGGTGAGGAGGCTGGGCTGGAGAGTCTCGGTGAGGAGGGGGCCCCGCCCGCGAAGCTTGTTCAGCGCCGCGAGGTAGGGGCGACCCCAGGGGTCACGCTCGAGACTGTCCAGTATCTCCCGCCGGCTAACGTCCTTGGCGGTACGGACGGCCAGCCTGAAAGCAGACCGCGCACTGCGGTAAGCCTCGTACAGCTGACCCTCCCGCTCAGCGTCGCGGTGGCGCGCTCCGCTGCGGGTGTAAGCCCTCCGGGTACGTATGCACGCAGCCCGAAGGTCCGCCAATTCTCGGGGCCACCGGGGGACCGCATTCTTCGGGGGCAGACGCCGCACACGGGGCATGGCCGCATCGCAGATCTGCGTTAACGCACAGCGGATGCGGCCAGCCTCGGCATCCACCCCGTCCGCCTGGGGCGGTGAGGACAGCAACGACTGAACGATGGCTGCCTCCACCAACAGGTCCCGATCCAATCGACCCACAGCCCACCGCGGAAACGCGGGAGCTCCGTCTGCCGTGTGACCCCTGCTGGGCTGCAGGAGGGTCCGGGAGACCTCTATCCGGATGTATCGGTGATCGGATAGGGTCTCAACCTCCTCCTGGATGCACCAGCTCCTCACACGTGCTGCGATATTAGGGCTAGAGAACGACAAGTCCACTATCGACCCGCCCTGCTGCCGCACGCACGTTTGCACCGAGCCCCTGTTCAGCAAACAGAGGCCCAGTGCCGCCGCCCACTCTTCGACCGCCCGCCCGCGGTCATTCGTCCTGGGGGACCCCCACGCCGTGGACTTGGCGTTGTAGTCCCCCAGAACGAAGACTTGGCGCGGTGCCAGTCGCCGTACCGAGGCCCCCAGGATGGTGAGGAAGGCCCCGAAATCCGTCGCGCTCCTGTTAGGGGAGAAGTAAACACCAAATAGCGTAACCTCTCTCCATTCCGCCGCGACATACCCATCGCCCCTGTCCTTGAGCAACAAGGGCGGGGAATGCCACGACGAGGAGGCGACGATTGCCACAGAGCCGTCACTGCTGCCCAGCCAATTGGGCCGGTCAGGCACCACGTACGGCTCCGCGGCTACGGCTGCACCGATCAACCACTCCGCCATGGTGGTTGAGGTTGGCCTGCAGGAGGTGGTAAGATTCGGCCGCCATTAGTGGGCCGTATCCATCACCTCCTCCACGCTGGCGGGCGATCGGGTCGCGCTAGGGGCGGGAGCGGCTGGGGTCGTCGGGCCGCTCCGCCCCTTTGGGGCCGAAGCCGGGGGTCTGCACTCCCTGCCCCCCATGCGGTGTTTGGCGGGCCTATTGCCCGCCGCACACGCGGGGCAGTGGGGAGTGGCGGCGCACGATGCCGCCTTATGCCCGGGTTGACCGCAGCGGAAACAAAGGTCGCTGCAGTCAAAGCAGTTAGTGCATGTCGGCCGAGTGTGTCCGACTGCCATGCACTTGTAACAAACACCTCGCAGGCCGGGACTCCAGCACGGATACCCGCGCCGAGCTCCAGCCCACGAGGAGCCTGCCTGAGTCGGCCAATTGCTTGGCCGACTCCACCGGGCACTGCACCCAGGCAGCACTGACACCGCCCGGACCAGGGCGGATGGCGCCAATTCGGACGGTGTCCACGGGACACCCGGTTTTCGAGACGATGGCCTCCCGGATGTCATCCACCGTCACGGAGTCGTCCAGACCCGCGACGCGTAGTTCTGCGCACTTTACGGGTCTGGCGATCTTGACGCCATCCTCCGCAGCAAACAAACCCCTCAGCTTGGCGGCCATGCTATCGGCCGTCTTGGCGCCCTCGGCCCCAGGGAACTCTAAAATCTGAGCCCCTGTCCGGGCCTTGCGGGTCCTGGCTTCGACGCCTCCTAAATCGGAGACGTCAAGCTCCCGCCGGGCGCGACGTAAGACGGCCTCATAGCTGAGGCCGTTTTCGGCCGCCTCAGGCAGCACGGTGATCACCACCGCGGCTGACTTTGGCGGCCGGAGCCTTCTGCGCGACCTCTTGTTTTCGGCTCCTGCCTTGGGAGCGGAGGCTTTGGCGGCGCTTTTGGCCTCCGCTCTTCTCTTCTGGCCGCGACTCTTTCGGCTGCGCTCGGCCGTCTGCCAACCCTCTTCAGGCGCAGCAGGGGTGCCTGGCACAGCAGTCACGGCCGCGGCTGCATTGACCGCCGCTGGCGGTGCATTTGCCGGCAGCGGCTGAGGTCCGGCCTTGGCAGGAGCCGGTGCCACCTTCTTCTTTGCGGCGGGTCCTTTGGGCTTCGGCCCAGCAACGGCCGCAGCGTAGTTTCCTACGCGCCTTCCCTGGCAGGGTAGCGCGGTAGGGGCTGACGCCACGACCTTCGGCCTGTCCGCAGCGATGGGCGGCCGGAGACGGGGCTCCGGAGGCAGAGACAATCTCTCCTCCAGAGCCGCCATGCGCGCGTCGAGCATTTTGCCGACAACCTCCACTACGGCGCGTATGGTCTGGTCCGGCACGCCGTCCATTGCGGGTAGCGGCATCATTTCGGCCGGCTGGGCCCTCTGGCGACTCGCCACAGCGCGAGTTGGCGCAACGGGGACGGCGGGGGCGGCCGCAGGTCATCGGTGGGCGGGATGTCTGACAACACCCTCATCATCCTCGCGGCAGCCGCCTCATTTGCCCGCTTCTGGGCTTCAGTCCCCCGTACTGCGCCGGCCGGCGATGGCGTCATCGACCTTGCCGCCACTACTGCGCCCCCTCGTCCCCTGCGAGAGGCCGGAACTTTGGGAGGAGGCATGATGGTGCCACTCCCCTCGGAGGATCCCGAACTTCCACCTTCGTTCAGGGGGCGCTTCCGCACCTGCGAGGAGAGGACCCCCTCCCTGACTGCTAGGGCCGCCGTCAGGACCGACGCCAGAGACTGCGATGACTCAGCGACGGTCTCAGCAGCCGACTTGCTGCCGCCTTCGGTATCCGACGGCCCTGCGGCATTACCGCCCTCGTCCGTCGACTGCTCCATGGTCGCGTCGGTCTCCGCCGTCGCAATACTGCCTGCGTCAGAGACGCTGGCGTCACTGAGCGAAACGTCGGCAGTACGCAGTGCCTTCAGCTTCGCCCGTCGCTTCTGCGCTGCGCGCCGTCTGGCGCGCTCCGTTGCAGGGGTGGGTTTTCCCCCCCTCTTCTTCTTTCGGGCCTCAATTTTCACCGGGCCCTCGGCTGATTTGGATGCCTGCAGTACGGAACTGCAGTCTGACGAGGCATCCAGGTCTTCTAAGCCAGTTTTTCTGTAGCTTGGCTGGGCTTTATTGTGGGAATAAGACTCCCCATTCTTGGTGGTTTTGGGCATCTCACCCCTCCTGTCTGCATCAATGTTTGTTGAGAAATCCATATAGTTCCCACGAGTAAGGGAGAAGTGACGGTCCACTCGGGCGGAGATCCCGATACCCGGGCAAGCGTACATTTGTTTCCCAACACAGGGGGTCCGCAGGTACCCTCTGGCTGGGGGCGCGCTAACGACTGAACAACCCATCAGCCATGCATCCTCTCGCCGCGCGCCAGAACTTAGGATTCTGGGTGATTGTTTTATAGAGGTTTTCTTCCTCGCGGTCCAGGCGGTTAAGCCAAGACCCTCGCTCCTGAGTCTAGGCCTCAAGACAAATGTCCCGAAGCAAGAATCAGGTCTACGATTTGTCGCGGTTGGCAAATGCCTGCCTAGTCCTCAAACGAATGAGTGACTGGGCCCGTCGAATTTTCGCGTCCAATACCCTCTACAATTAGAGGGCATGGAGCGAATTTGGGGCATCCCACAAACTGGGCCCCCCCTCGGGCCAGATATTTGCCACGAGTGACAATTCCAGAGAGCAGTCCAAGGAATTGTCGCTCGTGCCCAGGGTACACCACGCGGAGGTTTCTGGCGTAGCACCCCGCTGATGGCTGCTCTAGTAGTTAATCTCATGATCGGGTATTGCTTGTGGTACATGGTCACTATCTCTCTTCAGAATGCATGTCACTGGAGTGAACACTTATTGAACATACATGTATACGATTTAAATTATATTAGAAGGATTATTTGTTTATATGTTTTCCACGTGGTGACGGAGTAAGAATACAATTCACTACTCCCTATCTTGCCCGTGGATGTCGTAAGAGACGACTAAGGGATATAATATGCACAACATCTGTGCAAGAGAAGGAAGACTCGAAACAAAACCCTATACCAACATGTCTGACCAGTATGGTATAGTAGGTTAAATTTCCTCCCATTACGGAGGGGGCCCGAGCCCAACAGTGGGACGTATGTGGGCTGCGATGATGATGATGATGAGAAGGATATGTAAAATATATGCAAAGGATATTCGTACGCTACAATATGGGGGATTAAAGAAGGACGTTGAATATAAGTGGTAGGACCAGACTGTTGACAGGTGTCTGTCTATAGCCGCGTGCCGATCTGTCCGGGGTAGTACCACACTCTCGCAGAAAATCGATGTACGAGTAGAAGCAATTTGTTACTACGCTTCGTTCGGTAAGCGAGAGAGCCGATACCCGAATTTTCTGAGGGTGTTTGCGTGTGGTGGGTTTTGGTGACGTCTTTAATATCATCGATCCTTATCGCACGCATTCACTTTCTTCGCGGTAGGTAGCGGCCTAGCAAAGGTCTATGAGCGGCAGCAACACTTACCATCAGGTGTACTGTTTGCTCATTTGCCACCCTATGCAATAAAAAAACAATAGGATTTCAATGCTAAAGAGTCCGAGTCAAGTCTGTTTAAGTAAATCTTGTCGTATATAAATCCACAAATACCTAATTGTATGTAAGAGTAAATACTCTTACTAATCCCAATGGAGCAATCTGTAAAGCGGTAGATTGAAATTAAATATTAATAGTTTCTATTAACAATTTGCATCGCTAACTGAATACTACTCCTGTATTATGGATTAAACATAGATTTAATATTTAACAGAATATAGAAAAAGATCTTCCGTGTGGTGATGGAGTAAGAATATTACCACTCTTTTCTGCCCGTGGCTGTCGTAAAAGACGTTTCATTATCATCATCATCTCAGCCCATACATGTCCCACTGTTGACTTCGGATCTCCTCTCCACTATGAGAGGGAAATTGACCTATTATACTACGTTGGTTAGATGTGTTAGTATAGGGATAAAGTCTAACCGATTAAAATATACAGGTAATCAAAATACTACTACGCTATTACTAACTATACTACTACTTAACGGATTTTGTCACGTGTGTATTTGATTTATGATTGCCTGAAGTTTCGAATACTTTACAGCATTCATGGTCAAATAAAGGTCACGGTCAAGTAAAGTGTTCAAAGTAAACTTCGGGCAATCATAAAGCAAATACAAAAGCGATAAAATCCGTAGTTTTATTTACAATATATAATACTCGCGTAAACATCAGGAATCATTATAAAACTATCCTGATTCGCCTGACGAGCGCTGCTATACTACACAGTAGATAAATTGCCCACCATTGTGGAGGAAGCTCAAGCTCGACAGTGGAACTTATATGAGCCGCGAGGATGAGGATATAGAAAAAGAATAGGCTTAGGTCAATTTCTTTCCCATTGTGAAGGAAACTGAAACTCGTATATGAGCCGCGAGCATGAGGATATAGAAAAAGAATAGGATTCCAATAAAAGTATTTGTATTGTTATTTATATTTGAACATAACTCTCTCATAGATAGACGAAATTATAATTTTTCTCTCTACAAAGGTTTGAAAGAGAAATATTTTTGTACTTCAATTTTGTAAAGCTCTAATGATTAGTTTCGAAAACAAATAACGGCTTGCTTCAATAAATTCCAGTAAATCTACTGCTGCTGTTGCAATCAAACATCGTAGTAAAATTATATTTACAGTCTTTTATTTATTGTTAAAGAACTTGTCTTTGTGCATAAATTACTAATAATTCCATGTTTTATAGTAGTAGACTTTGCGAAATAGGTTTTTAATTCGTATATATTTATTATATCATCATAATTTCAGCTTATATGTCTCACGACTGGGCTTGATCCTCCTCTACAATTAAAGGGATACCAACTTACTCTACCACGCTGGTCAGACGGATTGGTATAGGATTTTATTTCGAGGGTTTCTTCTCTTGCATAGATGTTATATGCGTATTATATCCCTTTGTCGTCTTTTACGACATGCAAGATAGAGAGTGGTGAATTTTATTCTTACTCCATCACCACACGGTTAATTTATTATATGTTTGGGCGTAATTTATTTCTTCATGACTAATGCAGATTTTTTTAGTCCATTCCATTGCTTAAGCTGGTTTGGGCGCAATGTTACTAGACTAGACATAGTCTGTCATAAAAAGATTACATTTAAAATTCAATTTCCATTTCATTCATATTCTCTTTGAAGTCTTATAACGTTGGTTTTTAGACTTAAAAGAATACTAGGTTGATAAGATATACTAGGCTACTATAATGTGCATTAATTGAAATATTTGAAGATGTTTTCTGACTTTAGGAGTCCTAACCATTGAACCATTGAACGTAGATCATCCATGATAAGCGACATGACAAAATGTATAGAAGATAATATCCTATTCTACTTCCTACTAATATTATAAACGCGAAAGTTTGTATGTGAGGATGTGAAGATGTTTGTTGCTCTTTCACGCAAAAACTACTGAATGGATTTTGATGAAACTTCACAATAATATAGCTTACATATCAAAATAATACATAGGCTATAATTTATCCCGATAGTCCCACGGGAAGAGGAACTGCGGGTGAAACCGCAGGGCGCTGCTAGTTGGTATATAAGATTATTTGTTCTATGAACTGGTAAATTGCAAGACGTGCAATAAACGGCAGGATAGAACGGCGTATCCTACAATTCATTCATATATATTGAACTATAATGATTTCTGATGTTTACGCGAGTATTTAATATTGTAAATCAAACTAAAAACTAACGCGCGGACTGTCCGGCCATGACCATGAACGCTGTAAATTCTTCGAAACGTCGGGCAATCAAAAATCAAATACAAACGCTATAAAATCTGTAGTTTTATTCAAAATATTGAATTGTGTCAAAAGTATTAATATACTTAAGAAATAAGCGATATGTCATATATCTTTCAATGCATGGAGGTTAGACTAGAATAATTTATATTGGAATAATTTAGAGCAATCACAACAGAACTAACATGCTATATCCCATGATCGAAGTTTTTAAGTCACGTAAGATATCTATACCAATAAATAAAATTAGTGTCTGTTTGTAATGTCAAAATAATAGGCTTTTCTCATGCTCACACTGTTATTTGCACAACACCTATGCCTAAAATAGCGATTAAAAATTTTTGTCTGTCTGTCTGTCTGTTTGTTTCGGGTAATCTTCAAAACGGCTGGACCGATTTCAAAATTCTTTCACCAATGGAAAGCTATAATATCAGGGCGTAACCTAGGCTATATTTTATCGCGGTATTCCCACGGGAACGGTAACTACGCGGGTAAAATGACTAAAACCGAAGCGAAGCGAGGACTGGTTGCTAGTAAATAATATAAACTTATAAATAAAACTATTTTCGCGGTTTCTATCTCGTTTGTAATTGATTTTTGATTGCCCGACATTTCGAGCACTTTTCAGCATTCATGGTCTCGGGTGGACTAAATGCATAAAAATAGTTTCATCATCATCATCATCATCATTTCAGCCCATATACGTCCCACTGTTGGGCTCGGGCCTCCTCCATAACGGAAGGGTAATTGACCTACTATACCACGATGGTCAGACGTGTTGGTATAGGGTTTTATTTCGAGTTTTCCTTCTCTCGCATAGATGTTATATGCGTTTTATATCCCTTAGTCGTCTCGTACGATCACCCACGGGTAAGATACGGGGTGGTGAATTGTATTCTTACTCCGTCACCACACGGAAGTAAGTAAAAATAGTTTAATAATGTGTAATATTCGCGTAAACATAAGAGTTCATTAAACAACATAAACAAATTGTAATTCGACCATCCTCCATCGAGTCTGTCTATGTCCGCCACAAAAGATGAAGACTCACTACTGATAGAGAAGTAGAGCATATAGAGCATATGTATACCCACCCAGAGGTTGGGTAAGTTAAAATAAACTTTGAATCAAAGAAATTAGATTTATTTTTGCTTATAGTAGCTGATGAGCAAGCAGCTTACCTGATGGTGTCAACTGCCGCCTATGAACTTCAGCTATATTGAGGGTACATCAAAAGTACAGTTGATTGTCGGTGCGTGATTAGAGGAAATAAAAAAGTGAAGGGATGGGAGAGGGATGGTTTGCATCTTCAGCTTTCTCGTTCGTTAAAAGATTACTATTGCTTACTGATTGATTTTCCAGCAAAGTATTTTACAGCTCTAGATTATATAAATTACTTATGGTTACAGGCTGTCAAAAGCATGGCTCTAAGTTAGCACGATGAGAGAAAATGCTTATACAGGTATATTAAACCCTTCATCATCATCATTTCAACTCATATACGTCCCACTGTTAGGCTCGAGCCTCCTGCACTATAGGAGGGAAATTGACCATGCTGGTCAGACAGGTTGGCATAGGGATTTATTTCGAGTTTTCCTTCTCTTGCGTAGATGTTATGTGCGTATTATATTCCTTAGTCGTCTTTAACATACATACACGGGCAAGATAGGTAGTGGTGATTCGTATTCTTACTCCGTCACTACATGGAGTAATATTTAACCGTACATGGCGAAGTTTATCCAACAGTGAACACTTTATAGGCTGATGATGATGATGATGATGAAATTATAATAAGCAATCAGCGTTATCCACTCAAATGGAACTACGGATAACATCTATTACTCAATATATAATTTGTTAATTGAAATTCAAACCGCTTTTCGACGTCTGTCAAAAGGCGTTCACTTAACCAATTAAGTTGATTCATGAGAGAATCTCTCTCATTGAATTCATAGGCTCGTAACTTGCTTTACTTATTGAGATTATTGTAAATTGGTAGTTAAATCCTCTATTTGTAATGATGTTACAAATTTTCTATTTGAATTTAATATTTTAGTCATGTCAGCTAATATACGTCTAACTGTTGGGCTTAAGTCCTCGTCATCTTAAATTTTGAATGATGATGAATGTGACCGGGGCTTAATCCGCCAGCTGTAGAAAAACCGACCAAAAGGGTTATTCTTCTCTTACATAAAAATTATGCGAATTATATCCCATACTCTTCTTTTACGACATCCACAGGCAAGAAAGGGGATAGTGTATTGTATTCTTTCTCCGTCTCCATACGAAAATACATGCGTATTTACACAATAACTCCCTGTCCATATTTATAAAATAAATGCATCACTATTTGCTCCCATATTGATATTGTTCGACGTGTGAATATTTTGTTTAAAGTGCAGATAGCTTTGTATATTACCAACTCACACGATACGAACAACATATATCGCGGTCAATTAATAAGCAAAAAGGTGTTTCATAATGTTCTCAGCTGGTACACGTCCCACTGTTGGGCTCAAAGCACTTCCACTGTAGCAGGTAGATTAACTTACTATACCACGCTGGCGAAACGTATTGACAGCTTCTCTTGCACGAATATTTGCCGCATACATATCCATCAGTATTCCAGCTCACATAAGTTCTAGTATTGGGTTCAGGTCTCTTCCACAAAGGGAGGGAAATTTACCTACTATATCGCCCTTATCAATCGGTTTTATGTTGAATTTTCCTTCCCCTGCATAGATGTTATCTACAGTTCATATCTCTTAGGAGTCTTTTACGAAATCCAAAATGAATTGTATTCTTATTCCGTCTCACAAGGGAAAAGGTTTGGTACTGGCAATAAGTTTGTATCAAAATGTGGGTCCAAATTTAATAACTAATTTCTGTAGCGGGTAGATAATTATAAATATCTGTAATCACGATGACTTGTTAGATGTGAGACATCTTAGTCCGCCCGTGAACATGAACGCTGTAAAGTATTCGAAACGTCGAGCAATCAAAAATCAAATACAAACCCGATAAAATCTGTAGTTTTATTTACAAGGGAAAAGGTGTTTACAAAAGTTAAAATCGTCGCTTCATTTCGAACTCACAACCACTCTAACGGCCCGTTTACGACCTTGCCGCTGTGAGCGGCGGCTAAGCGCGGAGCGGCGCACAGTGGGAAAATCGCGTATGATTCGTCTCAAAACTCCGTATCTCAGTTGTTACAAAACTAAATGAGCTGTAATTTTGCACACATATACTTGAATGTTTAAAGTTTAAATGAAACAACTTTAATTTTAATAAATCTGTTTATAAATTAATTCAAAATACATGAATTATGTAAGAAAAAAAATACAAAATATGCTTGTTTTAGTTTACATAAAATGGTAGAACATAGTAATAACATATTATAAACGTATACTATACTACTACTACATACTATATATACTAGTGGTAGACCAAACTAGAAAAAAAATTGTAAATAAAACTACTTTTACGGATTATATCGCGTTTGTATTAATTATTTATATATGTATTATATATTAATTTATAAATTTTATTCCATTACAACGACTTTCACATAAAACGGTTTTGAGACAGCTTTATATGGGGCTTTACCAGCGTGCGCCGCTCGGCACGCCGCGCCGCTCGCCGCTAAGACCAAAGTCGTGGCTAGGCCGTAAGAATACCTGCAAAAAACTTTTTCATATAACTCATATTAAGTCACAAACATTATGGCTGTTTCATTACGTTTTCCTTTCGCCGTTATTAAATTGAAATCTTACAGACTATTTCTTTGCTCCTCAAGATTATCATTTCCTTCCACATGGATATTTCAAAGACATTTCCCTTGGAAATACAAGGTTCTGAACGTTAACATAATCGCATTTATGGTCCCGTTAAAGCAGAAAATCAGCAGAAAAAAAGGAAATGGACAATTACGGTTGCAGATGAAGAATTTGAAAATTGTAACTTTTATGATTGAACTAGGGAGATATTTCTTGTAATATAATGCCTTTTCCTTACGCGGTGGCGAGATCATCATTATCATTTAAGCTCATATATGTTTCACTGTTGGGCTCGAGACTCATCTATATTCTAGGAGGGAAATAGACCTACTATACCAAAGGTTTAGGTTTTTCTTTTCCTCCATAGATGTTGTATGCATATTCTTTATTTTATTCTTTCGCATTGTCTTTTATGACAAGTAAGATAGGGGAGTGGAGAATTATATTCTTATTCCTTCACTACAGGGAAAACGGTAAAGGAAAATGGCGAAAGGTTACAAGACATTTATGGCAATCCTTTTCTTGCCTATGGGAGTCCTTAAATTGGCTGGGGGATTATCAAGAGACTGGGCAGCAGCTTTCTCTAGGGAAACGTTAAGGCTTCTAGGCTAAGAGTGAAAGGCTGAATGATGATGATGAATAATGTTAATGAATGATTTCTGACGCATATTCGGTCTTATCTTAACTTAACCTAACTTAAGAGGCGTTGGGGAGGGACGGTACCTGAAAGGGTACCCCGCCGAGCTGGCCACGGATGTCAAGGAACTCGGCGACTTTAATGTAAATCTATTAGACTACAATAACACCACACAAAAATTTATAACTCTAATGAAATCATATAATTTATATAATATCTTTTTGGAGCCTAGGATAACATCTGGGAGTTCAACTTGTATTGATAATATATTTACAAATGTTAAACCCATAGCTCACACTATTATTAGTGCTCTAGAATCAGATCATTGTGGTCAACTTGTTGTATTTCCTAGAACTAGTAGGATTAAAAGAGAACGTATTAGCTTTGTTCCCGTGACTGCTAGCCGCTTAGAGCACTTTAGATACAAACTGGGTATGAAGGTACCGCTGTTTCCTATTCATGACAATCCCAATGAATTATATACATCCTTATCTCGCATAATCGATACGGAATTCAGTAAAATTTTTAAACCAAAAGCTTTAACATTTGGAGTGCCTGCTGGTTTTAGTGAATGGGCTACTTGTGGTATCTACAAGAGTAGAAGAAGGTTATATGATCTTTACAGTGAAAAATCTTATAACCATAACCCAATATTCTTAGAGTATGTTAAGAATTATTCAAAAATTTTTAAACGTGCCTGTTCCAGTGCTAAATCCATTTATCTAAGAAGGAAAATTAAAGGATCTAGTGATATAATTAAAATGACTTGGACAGTGATTAATAGTGAAACCGGTAGGAATACTGTGCGGAAGAAGGACTTTAATTTAAAAATTGGTGATAAAAATGTGACTGTGAATAAAGAAGTGGCACATGAGTTTGAAAACTATTTTATAAATGTGCCTGTATTAACGACAAAGTCCTTAGCGTCATGTCCCATTTTGGCTGAATCGCTCCTTAAAGAAAGTATTGTAAAATGTGACACTTCCTTTGAATTTTCAGATGTCAGTGTGGATGATATTTTAAAGTCTTTTAAAAATCTTAATGTTAAGAAAACAGCAGATCTGTGGGGTTTATCTTTAAGGACTGTTGATTTTATAATATTTATTATTGCTCCCCACCTGGCATTTGTGTTTAATGGTTGTGTTGCTCGGGGTGTGTTTCCTGAGCTCATGAAAATTAGTAGAGTAATTCCTTTATTTAAATCCGGTAGTATGACAGATATTAATGATTTTTGTCCCATTTACATACTACCAACACTCAGTAAAGTATTTGAAAAAATTATGCTTAATCAGATGTTGACTCATTTTAATAGACATAGTATTTTTCATATAAATAAATTTGGGTTTACTAAGAATTGCTCTACTACTGATGCAGGTGTAAGGTTATTGAAAAATATTTTTGCAGCCTGGGAGGAATCACATGAGGCTTTAGGGGTCTTTTGTGATTTATCCAAGGTATTTGATTGTGTACAACATGAAACACTCATCAGAAAACTTTACCACTATGGGATCAGAAATAACGCTCTTGAACTTGTAACTTCCTATTTAAGCAACAGAATCCAGAGGGTTGATGTTAATGGTGCACAATCGTCTGGTTCTGTTATAAAAATGGGCGTTCCACAGGGATCCATTCTGGGGCCATTTCTGTTTCTTGTGTATATTAATGACCTACCCTACCATATAGGACACAATCAAAACATTGTGTTGTTCGCAGATGACACTTCTTTGTTATTTAAAATTAAAAGACAAATGCTCAATGCTTATGACGATGTGAACAATGCATTGTCTAACGTTGTTCATTGGTTTAACACTAATAATTTGGTTCTCCATGAGAAGAAAACTAGATGTATCAAATTTACTACTCCCAATGTGAGGCAAGTGGAAACCAATGTCCAAATGAATGGTGTGGCTCTGGACCTTGTGGAATCGACCGTTTTTTTAGATGTCACCATGGATGTTAAACTTCAATGGGGACCTCATATTGAAAAATTGTCGAGTAGGCTTAGCTCAGCGGCTTATGCAGTAAAAAAAATAAGAATGTTAACCGATATTGAAACAGCTAGAATGGTTTATTTGGCTTATTTCCATAGTTTGATGTCTTACGGCATATTACTGTGGGGATGCTCCGCGGACTTGAATAGAATCTTTGTTCTTCAAAAAAGGGCTGTCCGTGCAATTTATAATCTGGACCCAAGAGTCTCACTTCGAGAGAAATTCAAAGAAATAAATATTATAACTGTTATATCACAATATATATACGAAAATATATTATATGTCAAAAAAAATATCACTAACTTCAAAAGATATTGTCACATTCATGAAATGAATACTCGGAATAAGGACAAACTAGTTGTACATACTACTCGTCTCCAAAAAATTAGCAAATCATTCATGGGGCAATGTATACGTTTCTACAATAGATTACCTAAAGATATCCGAGACCTGACAACAAAAAAGTTTAAAAAAGCTATCAAGAATAGACTTTGTAAGAAAGCTTATTATAAAATCTCGGATTATGTAGATGATAATACAGATTGGTTGTGAGCAGCTCATCATTATGCAATTTCCTTGTTATTTTAAATAAACTCTTTTTTTAATAACTCTAATATTGTAAAGCGTAGCGTGTTTTGCCTAACGAAATTTTGCATTTTCGTCGTTTGTAACATGTTTGTAACATATGGTCTTGGTCATGCTCACTGAAGGATCTACTTGCGGTAGCTGCGTGGAGCGGGTCTCTTCCCTTCCCTCCATAGTGGTTGAGGGGAGTGTTGGCTGCTCTAGTAGTTAACTCGTGATCGGGTGCCGCTTGTGGGATCTGGTCCAGCCATAATCATTTGAATTATATTAAGTATCTTGCAGTTCGAAGGCCATCACACTGGAGCTAGGTCTTACAAAACATGTATACAAATTTATATCTAGTAAGAAGAAAAAAAATTAAAATAATAGACAAGCCCGCTGAGTTTCTTGCCAGATCTTCTCAGTAGCAGTCGCGTTCCGATCCGGTGGTAGTTTATTTTTATTGGATAATTTAATTTTATTTTGTAAAATTGACAATATGTAAGTGCCCTCTCGGGGTCTATGCATAATAAATGATTTGAATTTGAATTTGAATCTGTAGCTCGCCTAATGGCGAAGGGGAGGGAATATGGTGGGTTATGGAGTGTGTTGCGTTTTCGTCACCCTGGACGGCACAGACGGCATGTGTGCTGACCATAGCACATCTATGTGAGCTTAAAGAACGACTGCAATTGTAGGTATCATAGAAGCGCTTGAACACGCGGAAAATTATATATATATATATATATATTATACATGGAGAATATTTATTTTCTCCTTTTGCTGTTGTTGACAAACGAGCAAACAGCACACCTAATGGTAAGTGATACTGCAGCTCATAGATATTTGCTAGGCCGCTACCTAAGAAGAAAGTGAAGGGAGTGTGAATGTGTGCAATAAGTTTTCTATGATACTGAAGTCACCAAAATCGAACACAATCAAAAAGTTGAACGCCCAGTTCAACGTTGATATTCTGCGATAGTGTAGTATTACCCAAGACGGACCGGCCTGCGGCTATGGACAGAAGGCTGTCGTAGAACCATCCTATGATATACATATATTCTTAACCATAAACGATATTTGGTAAAATAATCTTGCATGTAGAGTATATTATAATGAATGTATAGGTAAACATTTTTATTGCCTGTTAGAAATGGGTAAAAAATAGTGATTGTTCATAGCAATAAATAACAAGTTATTACAAGATAGGCGTGATAATACTCCTTTGTATAATGTGAGAAATAATAGGAATACGCCCATACTTATATAAGTATACTGGCAACCCGCCCTCACTTCGCTTCGGTTTTAGTGGTTTTACCCGCATAGTTCCCGTACCCGTTGGAATACCAGGATAAAATATAGCCTAGTTTACGCGCTGATACTATAGCTTTCCATTGGTGAAAGAATTTTTGAAATCGGTCCAGCCGTTTTGAAGATTACGCGGAACAAACAGACAGACAGACAAAAATTTTTTAATCTGTATTTTAGGCATAGGTGTCGTGCAAATAATCGTGTGAGCATGAAAAAAGCCTATTATTTTGACATTACAAACAGACACTCCAATTTTATTTATTCATCATCATCATCCTGCTCTTATCCCAATTACTTGGGGTCGACGCAATATGTCATCTGTTTTGACATATTGCAAAAAGTTTCGGCAATGACTTTTATGACCGGCCGCCTGCCTGACGTCAGTTCGTTCCTTACGATTACGTTCCCTCCTTGGGAACGTAATCGTTGACCCAAATGGTACCAGATGGAGTTGGTCCGAGTCAATCTAGGGCTCTTAGTCGTCTTTTACGACACCCACGAGCAAAGCAAGGGTTGGTAGTATTCGAAGCCGCCACCACACAGCTAATTTTATTTATTGGTATGGATTATTTCCTTTTTGCTAAAAAAATTACTATCTTTCACGTTAAAAGTATGTTAAAAGTATGATGTATACGCCTGTATTACGTATCCATTTCGTATGGTGACGGAGTAAGAATACGATTCACTATGTGGATGTCGTAAAAGACAACTATGGGATATAATATGCACATAACATCCGTGAAAGAGAAGGAAAACTCGAAATGAAACCCTTTACCAACAGGTCTGACTAGCGTGGTATAGTAGGACAAATTCCCTCCCATTGTGGAGGAGGCCCGAGCCCAACAGTGGGACGTACGTGGGCTGCGATGATGATGATTACATATCCCCACTAATGTTATAAATGCAAATGTAAGTTTGCTTGTAACGCTTTCAAGCTACAATCGCTAAACAAAGTTCTCTCACCAAAGGTTTGTATAGGACTTTTTATAGAGTTTTCTCTCTCTTGCATAGATGTCATATGCGTATTATATCCCTTAGTCGTCTTTTACGATGTCTACGGGAAAGATAGTGGTGAATTGTATAGAAAAATTACAATAATTTAATCAAATTAATTCCTAATAATGATCTTTAAATTAAACGTCAAAATCGTATCAATAGTAGAAATTACCGAGTAACTTGCAATGGACAGACAACGTCAATCACAGTTTATTTGGTTCGACGCGGCAATGAATACACAGGAAATTGTATTGGAGTATCTGGATTGAACGTTTTAATTTGAATTAAATGTTCCATGTGTATTTTCAGTGGGTAAGTATTTTAAGGATCGATAATGAATTGCCTATATGTATAATAAGCGCATTGTAATGAAGAAGACGACCAGAATTTTTGCATTTTGGCTCTTACAGAAGACTTTACAACACTACTACACTATTTACTGGCAAATACAAATTTTATCAAATCTTTTCATCACTGTCATCATCATCACCGAAGCCCACATATGTCCCACTGTTGGCCTCAGGCCTCCTCCACAACGGGAGGGAATTTAACCTACTATATCATGTTGGGCATGGCTATAGCATGTCGTTCATTTCGAGTTTTCCTTCTCTTGCACATATTTTACGTGCATACTATATTTCTTAGTCTCTTTTACGACATCCACGGGCAAGATAAGGCGTGGTAAATTGCTTCTTACTCCGGCACCACACGGAATTTTATTCTTAAAATAAAATTGATTGCACAGATGGTGTAGTTTGACGACCGTGTCGTGGGTTTGATTCCCATGCAGTACCAGAATTTGTGCAATCTACAAATAATTGTTCTAGTTTGGATTTAATTCGTGTCCGTTAAATAATATGTTTGTAAAGTTTTCCGCAATAATGGGATTATTTTCTCACTGTATGGTGTTAAAATAAATGAAAATTCGTAGTTTAAAAAGTAAATAGCAAGTTTTTAGATCACCAAACTAAAAAGTGCGATGCCGAAAATATGGATAGTGACATCTGCAGAATAACGCCAAAATATCAGAAATGGATATAAATAAGTATGCCAAATTTAAGAGTTAATCAGACATTTTGAAGGGGGTCAAAATCATGTTCAAAGATTCCGTTACATACTAACATACATACGTCTGAAGCTAATAAAAGCGTATTAAAAATAATTAATCCCGTGTGAATAATAGGACACACTATATAAATTATTGCAATGTCCTTAATACATAATTCTTCATACATAATTGTGCAAAGTTTTAAATAATAACGACGTTAAGAAGGGGGTAAAAGTCACCGTTCCGTTCCGTTATATAAAAAAAAAGTTAATATAAGCGTGTTAAGTAATTCATCATCATAATTTCAGCGCATTATTGGACTACAGTATTTTATATAACACAGGCCTACAATGATTTTGGTGCCGGGGATTTTAGACCTGATTTTAAGTATGTCTTATATGGTGATATCAAAAATGTTAGCGGTTTTTTCTATCAGCTCTAGTTCCCGAGATATAAAAAATACAGTTTTCACAAAAAGTATTTTTTCTTGGTATTAAACATCAAGAAATTGCCTTTCAAGTGATTTTCTAGAATGAGACTGACGTGGACAATCTAGTATGACTCCCCAGCAATGACCGGCCATCATATGGGTACCTATACCTTCCTTGGTATCTATGTTCCATCGTTTTTATGCCTAGGTAGAAACGTGCTCCTTGTGGTTCGCTTAAATTTCCTAAATTGTGTTGAAATTGCGCTAGATGACTATTGAGACAGTGCAATTTTATACTCATATTACAGCCTAATTTTTTTAAACGAACCAGCATTTCTTCTACTGCCTCTACATAGTTTGCTCTACATAGCCTTATCAGATTTTTTCCACCTGAGATTGCTGTCCTATCTGGTGAAAAGCTTGAATTGGAATATTTTCTGAATGCGGAGTAGGTCTTTGTGCTGAGGAAATATTGGGGTATTTCCATTTACGGTGATTGGTTTTGTTGATGACCACCATATGAGTCATAGAAAAGTAACAGTCGTCATAATGTTTTTTTTTTTATATTCGCCATATCGTAGGCACTCCTAACTTCAAAGACTTACGTGTCCCTTTCTCCCATTGTCGCAAATGTTCAACGCATAGTTTACATACACCATGAGGTGCCTACACTTTATCTTAGTGTCGAATTTCAATACTGAAATAGGCAAAATACAGACGATTCGCAGTGCCTGTTATCGATTTACGCTGATCTTTTAGTATATATTCACCACAAACATAACAAAATGTATCAGGATTGTTAACAAAACATCTGAATGTACTAGCCATAATGATATAGTAACATAAACTTTATCGATGTCATTGTAAAATGACTATTTACGAAAAAGACCGCGAAAAGAATTAAATGAGGGTAGAAGGTAAACTAGAGCTGATGAGTAAAAATAACGTATGGCCATATATTGTACATTATCTACTTTATCGACCACAGGCACAAACAGAGCTACACCAAAAATAATTCTTTTTTTTGAAGGCTTGTGTAATAGGAGGGAAAAAGACGTACTATACCACGCTGATCAAACGTGATGGTAATTAACCAACTCCTTTCTTACTAATTTCATAAAAGACGCCTAAGCGATATTATATGCAGATAACATATATGCAAGAGAAAGAAAATTCGTAATGTATCTCGGAATAATATAATCGTGAACTTGTGTGACCAGCGTGGTCTGAATAGCTAGATTTCTTTACTACTTCCCTCTATGGGAGGGAATTTGACCTACTATACCACGCTGGTCCGGCGTGTTGGTATAGGATTTCAGTTCAAACTTTTCTTCACTTGCATAGATGTTATATACAAAATCCCTTAGTCGTCTTTCACGACAGCCACGGATAAGAGAGTGGGTGGTGAATGCTCATGCTCCATCACCATAATATTCATCATCATCATCATTTCAGCTGATATACATCCCACTGGGCTCGAGCTTTCAGAAGGGGATAGTAGAAGATAGTATAAGTAGTAGGAAGTAGATAATACTTAATGATGCTGGTCAGACGTGTTACTATAGCATTTATTTCGAGTTTCTCTTCTCTTAAATAGATGTTATATGCTTATTTAATCCTTTAGTTGTCTATTATGGCACCCATAAGCATAAAAAGGGGATGGTGAAGTAGGTATTATTACTCCGTCACCACACGAAACATTATTAATTACTAAATCAAAGATAAAATTAAACAAAAACTGAACTTAAGTTAAAACGTATAATTAAATACTCTCTATTTTATATCTAAAAATGCCTTTATGGAATTGTAAAAAGGATTGAATAAAAGAAAGTGATAAAGAATAATGATCGTGTGATAACGAGCAACGCTTTCAAACGTTCAAATGCACTGAGATTTTAATAATGGCTCTGACTTGCAATAGAATTGGAGCTAAGCGGGATAAAATAGGCCATTGCATTCAGTACTCTCACTTATTTAATATAGGTACCATCAGTGTAATCGTTACAATTTTCTGAAGTGAACCATTTTCTTACGATATATACAAAAAAAAAAATCCGTGTGGTGACAGAGAAAGAATACAATTCAACACTCCCTCTCGTGCCTGTGGGTGTCGTAAAAGACAAACAATGGATATAATATGCATATAATATCTATGCAAGAGAAAAAACTCGAAACAATATCCTATACCAACACGTCGGACCAGCGGGTATAGTAGGTCAAATTCCCTCCCATAGAGGAGGTCCGAGCCCAACAGTATATGGGTTGAGATAGTGATGATGATGATATACAAAGAAAATGCCGAGTGGTGGAGTACTTATTAATGTATTAGGAATACACTCTCGATAGTCTTTTATGTACAGCCGAGATCCGCTCCGTCCGGAGTAGTACCACATTGTAAATAAAACTACTTTTACGTATTTTATCGCGTTTGTATTTGATTTATGATTGCCCGACGTTTCGAACACTTTACAGCATTCATGGTCACGGGCGGACTAAGATGTCTGACGTCCAAACAGGTCAACTTTAGTACAGATTTTTATAATTATCTACCCGTTACAAAAAATAAGTTATTAGGTTTTCACTCACATTTTTGGTACAAATTTATTGCCGAGAAGAAAATGATTCTTTATGAAAAAATTATATTGTTTATGATTAGTAATTATTCAACATTAAAATTTGTAGTAATTATTATTAAAATTTGTTAATTTAAATCTAACAAATCTAATATACTACCACCGGATCGGAACGCGGCCACAGGGAGAAAGATCCGCCAAAAAAACTCAGAGGACATAATGCTAAATTAATATTGATTTTTATTTTTAAGGCTTACATATGTAATGATATCTGATGTTTACGCGAGCACTACACATTGTAAATAAAACTACTTTTACGGGTTATATCGCGTTTGTATTTGATTTATGATTGCCCGACGTTTCGAACACTTTGCAACATTCGGCGGACCGGATTCGGTCGGACTAAGGTGTCTCACGTCCAACAAGTAATCGTTATTACAGACATTTATTTGGGACGTGGTCGCAGCCTTCTGCGAGACAGTGATCTCGCGGAAGGAGGCGGCGGATCGCCAACGTGAGGAGCGCAGCCTCGATGAGGAGATCCACCGCCGGCGACTGGGGCGGCGCAGGCGCAACTACCTGCTCCTCATGCCGCCCTAGCCGAGGCCGCGGGTGACGTGACCGGGGACTAGTCCGTCACCCGCCGAGAGGCCGACCGCGTGAGGAAAGACCGACGTCCTTCCCGAGGGGGGGACGTCGGTCGATGGGAGGGTACCCCAATAGGGGGTATTCCGTCGGGCCGACCACTGATGTCAAGTAACCCTGCTCCGGTGGTCGGCCTAACGACGAAGGCGACGTGGTTTTCGGGAGGGTTGCGGGAGTTGCGTGCTTAAGCCCCTCTGTCGCCCCGGACGGAGTGGTACAGAGGCGGGCCGACCGCAGCCCACCCACAAAAAAAAATAAAAAAATTACAGACATTTATAATTATCTACCCGAAACAGAAAATCTATACCAATAAATAAAATTGGAGTGTCTGTTTGTAATGTCAAAATAATTGGCTTTTTTCATGCTCACGCGGTTATTTGCACTATACATATGCCTAAAATACACTTTATATTTTTTTGTCTGTCTGTCTGTCTATCTGTCTGTCTGTCGGTCTGTTTGTTCCGGGTAATCTTCAAAACGGCTGGACCGATTTCAAAAATTCTTTCACCAATGAAAAGCTATAATATCAGGGAGTAAACTAGGCTATATTTTATCCCGGTATTCCCACGGGAACGGGAACTACGCAGGAAAGACTGAAACCGAAGTGAAGCGAGGGCGGGTTGCTAGTTAGTTATAAATTTATTAAATTTTGTCCCACATTTTAGTACAAATTTATTGCCAGTGTAAGAAGAAAATGATTCTATATGAAAAAATTATATTGTTTATGGTTAGTAATTATTAATTATTAAATTTGTAGCAATTATTGTTACAATTTCTTGATTTAAAAACTAACAAAACTAATATACTATCACCGGATTGGAACGTGGCCACACTGAGAAAGATCCGGCACGAAAACTCAGGGGACATGATGCTAAATTAATATTGATTTTTATTTTTAAGGCTTACTTTACTTAAACGTGATAAAAGCCTAAAAAGTAGTTCTATTTACAATATGTAGTGCTTGAGTAAACATCAGATATCATTAGTACCACATTGTCGTGGAAAATCGACGTCTGAGCAATTTGTTACTGCACTTCGTTCAGAGATCGACAGACCTATCAGGCCAATTTTCTACCCTTAGAAAATTTGTTTGGGTGATACCTTAAGTATCACGTACATCATTGCACGCATTAAGACTCCCTTTACTTTGTCACGGTAAGCAGGGGCTTAGCAAAGATTCATGAGCGGCAATATAACTTATCATCAGGTCTACTGTTTCCTCGTTTTCCCTCAACAGCAATAAAAGTGTCAATGATGATAGGTAGATTGTCAAAACACTTTTAATAATGTATCATCATTATTATCATTTTCCGTGTGGTGACTGAGTAAGAATACATTTCACCACTCTCTATCTTGCCCGTGGATGTTGTAAAAGACGTTTAAGGCATGTAATATGCACATAAGATCTGTGCAAGAGAAGAAAAGTCGGAATGACACCCAATATCAATCAACATATCTGATACGCATGGCATAGTAGGTAAAATTCCCTCCCATTGTGGAGGAGGCTTGAGCCCATCAGTGGGACGTATGTGGGCTGCGATGATGATAATGATGATGATTATCATTTTAGCTCGTTATCGTTCGGCTAGACCCTAGCCGCCTTCAAAATAGCAGGGCAATCTAGCTATACTGGTTGGACGAGTTCGCGATTACGTAGTTCAGGATTATGTTTCAAATTCCCTTTCTCTTGCATAGATGTTGTCTGCATATAATGTTACTTTAGTGGTCTTTTAAGACTAATTTACTTCTTTACTACTTTTAAAAATACCTTTTTACTTCGTCAAATTATAATCTTTTTTATTTTTTTTGGGGGTGGAAATATAATCTTGAAATAAAATTCTACGGGCCTTTATCTAGCTATGGAATGATAGGTATTTTTTTTTATTTATTTTAAATACATTTGAAGTGCCTGCTTCTAATGTTAAAATAATAGATTTTTTCATGCTCACACGGTTATTTACACGTAACCTATGCATATTTTAAAGTGATTTTTAATATTACTGTAATATTTTTTATCTGTTTTTCTATTTGTTCCGGATAATCTTTCTAACGGCTAGAGCGATTTTAATTATATTTTACTACCAGGTACCTGTCTACAGTAACTTGGGATACTTTTCTTCTCAAGAAACTTCTATAAAATTACGTCCGGTCCAGGAATCGAATCAGTGGGCTCGTGAACTGCAGTCGCATATCGTAATATTTTAGAAGATATTAGAGATTTAAAATGAGGGTCAAGATGACTTAAACCGAAGAGATGCGAAAATTTGCCATATGCCCTATAGAGAACGAAACTGTAAATAAATCCTAGTTTTCGCGTTATATTTTAAAAGCATACAATCAGTAAATGCTAAACTAATTTGTCCGCCACAATCGGTCGCTGTGATCAAACGAAAATAAACAGTTTAGTACTGAACCATAAATTTGCGGTGCGAACCGGACTAATGATTTGAAATCAAATTAAATACAGCTCATAAGGTCCATTACCTGTATTAACTGTATATTGTAAATGTAAATATAACTTATCACCACGATTATGTAATCGTGGTTAATTGATTAATAATGTACTTTTGAAATATCATGCCTGCCACCACTGCGATTGCGACTAGGACATAGCGCAGCACACGTTCGAGATCTGCATGGCCTAGGCAGAGTAGCATCGTAAACGCAATCATCAGTGCCGATCTAACGCTGCCGACCATCGTTAGAACGATGCTTGATAGCGTTAGGAACTGGGACGCGGTCCCGGTGGAGCAGGTCCGGGAGGAATTCTTCTATCAAGACATGCTCCGCCACCGCGTAGCGCGAGTACCGCCGCCCAATGCTGCCCTAGCCGAAGTTAAGTGAATGGACCGGAGATTAGTCTGCCACTTGCAGAGAGGCTGACCGCGTGAGGGCTACGCTTCGGCAACACTTTTGCTGCCGGAGCGTAGTCGGAGGGGACGGTACCTGAAAAGGTAAGCCGCTGGGTCGGTCACAGATATCCAGAAATGGTACTACCAGTGGTCAGCCCAATGGCGATGGAGAGGGAATACGGTAGGTTATGGAGCCGCATGCTGCTCATTCATCGCCCCGGACAGATTGGACAGGGTGTGTCCAGACCACTGTCTACCACAAAAAGGCTTACCATATGTATTCTTTCATTTTGATTAGTCCAGTATAATCTAGAGATAATTTATTATAATATACTAGCTGACCCAACAGACGTTGTTCTGTTTGAATCTAAAAAAATAGTGAAAGGCATTCTTCTCGAATTCGATCGCAGCGCCACCTACCGGGTCCAATTGTGAATCTAAACCATTCTCGAATGCCCTTAAACACACACAAAAAATTTCATCAACATCGGTCGAACCATTTAGGAGGAGTTCAGTGAAATACACACGTACACAAGAAAGTTATACTTAAAGATTAATTACAACACTTCTACCATAATATACTACGAAGCCGCAGTATGAAGCAGCGCTCCCCTGTGTATTAAGATAACTGGGACGCGGTTACCGTCTTCTGGGATGCAGTCGCCGCCATCTGCGAGGCAGTCATCTCATGAAAGGAGGCGGCGGACCAAGCGCGGGAGGAACGCATCCACGACGACACGGTCCGTCACCGGCGACTCAGACGGCGCAGGCGCGAGTATCTGCACCTGATGCCACCCTAGCCGAGGCCGCTGGTGACTGGACCGGGGATTAGTCCATCACCCGCAGAGAGGCTGAACGTGCAACGGCGATTGACAGCCCGGGAGGGACAGACGATCGAAGGGGAGTACCCCACAGGATATCCTGCCGGATCGGTAACGGAGGACAAGGAACTCGGTACCGCTGGTCGGCCCAATAGCGAAAGCGAGGAGATACGGTGGGACATGGGGCCACGCACCGTCCCTTCGTCGCCAGACGGTGCGGACGGCGACATAGCCCACCCAAATAAAAGAACAAAGATAAATGTATTAAGATAAAGGCAGGCAGAAAGAAAAACGTAGAATATAACCATTTAATCCTCAATAGAGGTCATATAGAAGGCGTTCCATTACAAATTCTTAGAATAATATCACCCTGTATCGGTTTACTAAATTAACTTAATAATAACTTGAAAGCTAATTAAAGGTACACGTCTCACAATTACCAACCTAAGTTCTTATTCGTAGGAACGATAACAATATATAGACAAAGGCTGAGGGTAGACTGGAGCATGAGTAGAGTGGAGCTGAGTGGCTATGTGTGCATTGTGTAAGTACTAATTGAGGTTTTTAAGCAGTAGTAAGGGGTGAAGCCAATTATGTGCGCTAGGTTTTATATTTGGATCTATGTCACACCGATCTGTTTATTAAGGTTATTTGGGACTTTTTTTTAATGGTGGGTTACGATCAGCGCATCCGTCGCCAGGCTCCGTCCGGGGCGACAGAGGAGCGTCGTGCGCGGCCCCGTAACCCATCGGTGAAACGTCACCTTCATCGTTGGGCCGACCACCAGTGCAGGGTGACTTGTCGTCGGTGGTCGACCCGACGGAACACCCCTTGAGGAGTACCCTCTCCTCGGCCGACGTCCCCCCGCTGTTCGGAGACGTCAGTCGTCGTCGCGCGGTCGTCCTCTTGGCGGGTGATGGACCAACTCCCCGATCCAGTCACTCGCAATTAGGGACTGGCAATCCGTTCTCGCTTCGCTTCGGTTTCAGTTGTTTTGCCTCCTGCATTTTAAATCAACAATATCTTCTAACGTTTTACCATATACGGTTGCAGCTCACGGACCCCGGATTCCCGGACCAAACAACATTTTATAGCGATTTTTTGAGAAGAAAAATAGCCTAAGTTACTCCTTATATAGACAGGTACTTATCGTAAAATATTATTAAAATTGGTCCAGTCATTTAAAAGGTTACTCGGCGATACAGACAAATAAATTTAAAGTGGCTTTAAGGCATAGGCACCTATCGTGTATATAATAACTGTATGAGTATTAAAAAAATTAAAGTGATTTATAGGCATAGGTATCGAGTAAATAACAACGTGAGCATAAAAACCACGTATTATTTCGATATTACAAACAGAAACTTCGATTTTATTTGTTTATGTAGTCTAAAGACTCGTGATTATTGCTTAATAGACATAAAGAAAGGCCACGGTGAGTTACTGCTCCTTACGTCACCTTTTTGTCGGCCCGGACTTCTACTTTCATAACTGATCCAAAAAGGTCATTTACTTAGCGGTGGCTAAGAGTTTTCTATCTACAGCTGCTAATAGACCAGATCGTTTATCATAGTGTCATACTCTCGGAGAAAATCGATGTCTGATTTGAACCAAATTGTTTCTGTTCTTCGGTGAGAGAGAAGGTTCGACGTCCCAATTCCCTGCATTATAATCATCATCTCAGTTCATACCCTACACTTCTCAATGGTGGAAAACCAGACACTAAGCTGGCTAGATAGGAAGTGGTCCATCATCCATCAGTTTACAAGGGTCTACTACTTTACATAGGTTACTTCGAGGGGCTGATAATACAATTATCTTATCTCATATACTACCGCACATAGGCGTCCCAAAGGGCTGCTGGGCTCGAGCCTCCTCCATAATAGAAGGGGTATTGACCTACTGTACCGGGGTAGACGGGTTAGTATAAGGTTTTATTTCGAGTTTTCCTACTCTTGCACTAAAATACGGTAGTAAAATACATGTGGTTATGGAGTAAGATTATAATTCACCCCCCTTTCTTGCCCGTGAGTGTCGTAAAAGACGACTAAGGGATTACAATACGCAAATAACATCTACACAAGAGAAGGCAACCTTGAAATAAAACCCTATGCCAATCCGCCTTACCAGCGTGGTATACGTAAAAACCCCTACCATTATGGAGTAGGCTTGAACCCAGCAGTGCACTACGAAATAAGCTGTGACGATGATGATGAAAATTCGATCAGTTTTAATGTTACACTATGGTGTCAAACACAAATGCAACTTTGCCCTATAAATTATATTAAATTCGTGTGTGTTAAATAAATATTTTTCAACCACATATTACGTTGAGCCGGATGAAAGCGAGCTACTCGTACCTTACAAGTTAGGATTAACTCTATTGAATTAACTTGAATAAACACGAGTGAACGAGGTGTAGACTTTAGGTCAGACGGAAATAAAAGTTTAACTAATTCCTGGTAAATATACTAGAGATATGAACATTTTTGAATTAGTTATTTATTTTTCTTACAATAATCATTCATCATTATTTCAGCTCATACCTTTCCCACTGTTGAGCTTATGCCTCCTCCACAATAGGAGGGAAATTGACCTTACCATACGACGTTAGTCAAACATGTTGGTCTTTTTTTTTTTTTTTGGTGGGCTATGGTAAGCGCACGCGCGGTCCAGTCCCTCCGGGGCGATGAAAAGACTGCGCGCGGGCCCGTAACCCACCCGTACCCACGTCACCTCGTTGTTGGGCCGACCACCGGAGCAGATGTGACTTGTCGTCAGTGGTCGGCCCAACGGAATACCCTTTCGGGTAACCTCACCTCTCGACGTCCTGGGACGTCGGTCGCCGTCGCGCGGTCAGCCTCTCTGCGGGTGAAAACATGTTGGTCTAGGGTTTCATTTCACGTTTTACTATTCTTACATAGATATTATACGCATATTTAATCCCTTTGTCGTAGTTTACACTTATGGGCAAAAGACGGGGTGATGAATTGAATGGCGAATCTATAGTATTAAGTTCTTATTACTAAAAATTATTAATCTAATTAAGCGGAAATTGATTCATGTACGCTAATTAGAAGATTTGATGTAACCTTTTAGGATTTCATACCCAAAGGGTAATAACGGGACCCTATTATTGAGACTTTGCTGTCTCTCCGTCCGTCTGTCTATCCCCAAGCTGTATCTCAAGAACCGCGATAGCTAAACGATTGAAATTTTTACAAATTATGTATCACTGTTGCTGTTATAACAAAAAATACTAAAAATAAATATTTAAGGGAGTTCCCATACAAGAAACGCGATTTTTATAGATAATGGTACGGAACCCTACGTACACGACGCCGACTCGTACTTAGCCGGTTTTTTATTTTGAGGTATATATCACAGCTCATATCCATCCTACTACTAAGCTCGAGCCTCTTCCATTTTGGGAGGGAATCTGACTTACTATACCACGCTGGTCCGTCGGGATGTTATAGGGTTTTATTTCGAGTTTTCCTTCTTATTCATAGTTGTGATATGCCCAAGATATCGCTTAGTCGTCATTTACGATACCCACGGGCAAGAAAGGGGGTGGCGAATACAATTTCTTGCTCCGTCACCACCCTGACAAATTACGTCTCTTGCTAGACGATATTTGCTTACATTTCTTAGTCGTCGTTTAAGATACACATCGGAAAAGGAAATTAGGGTGAGAGGTACATTCATTTCGACAATACACTGATAACTTTATATTTACTTAGTTGATGAATAGATGGACGGAATTAACATGTTTTGAAAGTAGTGTTAAAAATTGCTTCAATTTTCCAATCCCAAATGGAATCCAAGCAAAACTAGAAACTCGTAAGTTACTTGACTACTATCAAAAAATTTAATTATTACTAATAATTCTTTATAATGCATGTAAAGTTACGTATGCTATTTTTTTCTCACAAACTGGTGTTTCATTAGGACAGAAGTAGATTAGTATGGACACGTGAAGTTGGCGTCATATTGATTGTATTGCTCTCTTTTTAATTAATATCTGGTTGACCGAGCTTCGCTCGGAATATTTTTATCGAATTTATTTAGCTATATATTAATAAAAAATAAATAATGAAAAATATATAAAAAATCACAAAAAGAGAATAATAATAACACCGAGATTCGAATTGACGCTGTTTGAATGCCAAAAAATCCAAAATTATAATCTGTCAACTTCCCATCTGAGCTATCGTAACTCATGACGTTGACAACGAAATTTGAATTCATATTCTTTTAAAATTTAATGTCATTATTTGTTTGCTAAAAACACGGACAAAACAACATTTTCTATAAATAAAACCTAGCTAGATCGATTTTTTGGACCCGAAACCTCTAGTATGCCAAGTTTCAACAAAATCATTGGAGCCGTTTCCGAGATCCTGAATATATATATATATATATATATATATATATATACACAAGAATTACTCGTTCAAAGATATAAGATTAGTATTAAAATTTGTAACTAGCTCAATATTAATATGGTATTTCTTTTCGTTTCTATAGCGAAATAAGCGCAAAGGATTTTTTCTGACTTTCCCCCAATAATATACACCACCTACTTCCATAAAATATAATATACACCTACTTCCATAAAATATAATGGAATTACGATGTTTGCCCAATTTTATCTTCAGAATATTTAAAATCGATGTCTATAGTTCTATATGAGTGAAGTTCAAATAAATACATATTCAATAAGAAAGTCAGACAGGGTGGCGTCAATAGAAAAACATAATATACAGCCTCCCAATAATACATTAAATCATCACTTCATGGGTTCACAGAATGCTCGTTGAACTGAAGTAGTTGGTTTAAGTTATAAGAAATACGTGTGGTGACGGAGTAAGAATACAATTCACTACCCCCTTTCTTACCTGTAGGTATCCTAAAAGACGACTAAAGGATTATTGCAGATGGCATCTATGCAAGAGAAGGAAAATTCGAATAGAACGCTATAATAACCTCGTCTGACCGGCGTGGTATAGTAGGCCAATTTCTCTCCCATTATGGAGGAGGTTTGAGCTCAGCAGTGGGACATATTTGAGCTGTAATTATGATGATGATGTTAATACATTATTCGCCTTGAAACTAATATCTTCCTAAATTTATTTGTTTTTTACAAAATGACCTTGTTCTGTATTGCTAGTTATGATTGCTTTAATAATCTAATAATTTGTTGCTACAGTTACTAGTAGTAAATAACTGCTATGTTAAGTTCATTTTAAATTAGTACCGTGTCCTTACAAAACCAATGACCATATGTTTTTATAACAAAACTAATTGTATAAGACTTTTTTTTTGGGTTGGGCTGCGGTCGGCACACTCCTCGCACCACTTCGTCCGGGGCGACAGAGGGGCGTAAGCATGCACACCCGCAACCCACCCGAACACCACGTCGCCTTTGTCGTTGGGCCGATCATCGGAGCAGGGTTACCTGTCATCAGTGGTTGGCCCGACGGAATACCTGTATTTGGGGTACCCTCTCATCGACCGACGCCCCCCCTCCCTCGAGGAGGATGTCCCCCCCTCGGGGAGGACGTCGATCTTTCCTCACGCGGTCTAATTGTATAAGACTTGGACGTGAATTTTAATTGTTCTAACATTAAAATGCCACGAAGAAGTAATCATATATAAATATATAAAACTATTTTCTCGTGGTACTTTGAATTTTTGGTAAACCTGATTGAAAAAAGTTTTCATAGTTTATTAATTTTTTTCTTTGATGAATAAACCATTAATATTACTTGTATAAGTTCAAATATTATAAATTTTCTATGGCTTAATTACGGCATTTTGAAATTATTTCTAACGAATTAAAAACTCGTTCGAACCGCTAAAGCTTATAACTTTTAACCCGATGTATGTAACTGAGTATCATAAAAACTTTTTCGTTTGATATTATAAATAATTGACGAACAGCGTTAGCGACAAAATAAATTTATTTTTTATCAAATTGTATAGACGATAATTGTATGGTATTGATATAATTTTCAAGACTAGACATTCTCTTCACATTTTGCAAATTGTCAACGAAGCAGTATTCTCGGGTATTTAAAACACGTGGAAATGAGTCCAACCAACAAAAACTCAAAGAGCCTCTAAAACGGATAAGAATTCTACCAATTACAAGCAATTAAAAATCTCATATGTTTTTTCATCATTTCAGCTCCTATACATCTCACTGTTGGGCTCGAGCCTCCTCCACAATAGGAAGGAAATTTACCTTACTAAACCATGCTGGTCAGACAGGTTGGTATAGGGTTTTACTTCGAATTTTGCTTCTCTTGCATAGATCTTATAAGCGCATTATATCTGTTAGTCGTCTTTTATGACATCTACGGGCAAGAGCTAGCATCTGGCGACAAGAGATTCGGCCACGGATAGAGAGTGGGTGGTGATTTGTATTCTTACTCCGTCACCACATGGATATAGTTCTGTATAGTGATAAATTAAGAATACAATATGTCACCACCCCCTTCAGGTACGGCTCGTAAAAAAATCGCGTTGCGAGGATGAGAGTTGGGCTGGCTGGCCACGGATGTCAAGGAATAGGTACTAGTGGTCGGTCCAATGGCGATGGGGAGGACATACGGTTATGGGGGCAGAAGGTTATGAGGCCATACGCCGTTCATCCGTTGCCTCGAGAGTATTTGGCGGGGTATGTCCAGACCATAGCATATCAAAAAAGAATTAAAAGGGAGAATGAGAGTGAGTACTTTTATAACAACGATTGCCATCACCAGTTCTCTTTTATGTCAAACTAGCAGCGCCCTACGGTTTCACTCGCAGTTGCTCTTTCTGTGGGAATATGGGGATAAATTATAGTCTATGTGTTATTCTGATATGTAAGCTATATTATTGTGAAGTTTCATCAAAATCCATTCAGTAGTTTTTGCGTGAAAGCGCAACAAACATCTTCACATCCTCACATACTCGCAAACTTTCTCTAATATTTGTAGGATAGGATGGGACGATATTCTTTTATCATCATCAGTTCGTATACGTCCCACTGTTGAGCTCAAGCATCCTTCATAATAGGCGGGCAATTGAACTACTTTACCACGTTGATCAGATGTATTGGTATAGGGCTTTTTTTGCAAGTTTACCTTTACGATATCCACGGTCAAGAGAAGGGGAGGTGAATTTAATAATTACTCCGTCACCACACGGAATATACTCTTCAGGAAGACTTAAATTTTTGTAACATAACAAACAGTGAATTTCGATAGGGTAATTAATGAAAATATGAAAGCAAAATACTAGTCAAATTTGTATACAAAAATAAAAGAAACATATAATGTTAAATAACATACGCCATAAATAACTTCATGAATAGAACTACAGAACTGGTTATAATTCCATTTTATGCCGAAAATACCATAATTTTAGAAAAAAGTTTATACTCTTTGGACTATTAGATAGATTTTTTCCAAATATAATTAAAAACAGCTGTAAGGCATTGCGGTTTCAGGTAAAAAAAATCATATTAAAATTGATCTACGACTAAGGGATTACAATATGCAGATAAAATTTATACAAGAGAAGGCAAACTCAAAACAAAATCGCCTGACTGGCGTAATATAGTAGGTCCATTTCCATCTCATTGTGGAGGAGGCTCGAGCCCAGTAGTGGGACGTAGATCAGCTGTGAGGAAGAATATCATTTATAGATAAACCTATGCCGTGGGCTAGTGGTCATAAACCACCAACCCTAATATACCGAGAAATGTGAATTCAAAATTGATAAATGTTACCAGTAACACCGCATAACAAACCACAACTTTACAACAATATTATTTGTCCCATGAGTGCAATTGCACAGTGTTATTGCATTCTGTATGCAATATATTATATTGTATTTACGGCATCTATTTAAAGAATTTGAAGCTGCATCTTGTTTTTATTTACTGAAGTTAGTGTTTGTTTCTATGTAGTGTAAGTAAAAATACAAATAAATACCCTCAGTCTTGCCCGTGGGTATCTCAAAGGATGACTAAGGAAATAAAGTGCA
This sequence comes from Lymantria dispar, assembly GCA_032191425.1. Taxonomy (NCBI): domain Eukaryota; kingdom Metazoa; phylum Arthropoda; class Insecta; order Lepidoptera; family Erebidae; genus Lymantria; species Lymantria dispar. The sequence goes on from CM063449.1 coordinate 3,750,105, forward strand.
CATAACATCTATGTAAGAGAAGAGAAACTCGAAAGACAACGCCACATCAACCTGTCTACCTGCGCCTGATGCCGCCCTAGCCAAGGCCGCGGGTGACTGAACCGGGGAATTTAGTCCGTCACCCGCAGAGAGGCTGACCGCGCGACGGCGACCAACGTCCCAGGACAGGGACGTCGAGAGGTGAGGGTACCCGAAAGGGTATTCCGTCGAGCCGACCATTGACGACAAGTCACTTTGCTTCGGTGGTCGGCCCAACAACGAGGCGACATGGGTACGGGTGGGTTAGGTTATGGGCTCGTGCACCGTCCTTTCGTCGCCTCGGATGAAATGGACCGCGTGTGCGCTTACCATAGCCCACCAATAAAAAAAAAACCTCAACCTGTCTGAACAGAGTGGTATAGTAGTTCAATACCCCTCCCATTATGAAGGAGGCTCGAGCACAGCAGTAGGACGTATATGAGCTGTGATGATGATGATGCTTGAAAAAATTTTACATTATCAAAAAAGCTACGTAAACATAGATATTTATTTCGAATTTCGTTTGAATGGGGCACGGGAACAAGACATAATTTACTAAAATCCTAATTTAAATATAAAATTCAGAACCTTTTTTTTTGTGTTACGGTCGGCCCACTCCTCTCTCCACTCCGTCCGGGGCAACATAGGGGCGTAAGCGCGCACACCCGTAACCCACCCGTGAGACGTCGCCTTCGTCGTTGGACCGACCATCGGAGCAGGGTGACTTGTCATCAGTGGTCGATCCGACGGAATACCCCTTGAGGAGTACCCTCTCCTCGACCCACGTCCCCCCCTCAGAGAGGACGTTGGTCTTTCCTCGCGCGGTCGGCCTCTCGGCGGGTGAGGGATTAATTCCCCGGTCCAGTCACCCGCAGCCTCGGCCTTAAAATTGAGAACCTAAAGTTGCTCAAACATATCTCTAAAATTTAATAACTTAATAGAAATAGAGAGGCAACTCGAAATAAAATACCATTTTTTTTCGCGTGAGCGATTGAAATTCTTACGCACCTCCTTGATAGAAGGGGTAAGCCGGCCTCAACGTTGATTTATAATCAGTGCCACTACCAGCTAAAAACCACATGCTACTCCTGTCCCTCGGCTACAACGAAGTCATGGGATCGTTTTCACGTGCATCACAATTCCGCTGGAAGCTCGAAATAAAACCCTATACTTTTTTTTTTGGGGTGGGTTGCGGTCGGTGCGCTCCTCGCACCACTCCTTCCGTGGCGACAGAGGGGCGTAAGCACGTAACACCCGCAACCCACCCGAAAACCACCTCGCCTTCGTCGTTGGGCCGACCACCGGAGCAGGGTCACTTGTCATCAGTGGTCGGCCCGACGGAATACCCCCTACGTGGGGTACCCTCCCATAAACCGACGTCCCTCCCTCGGGGAGGACGTCGGTCTTTCCTCACGCGGTCGGTCTCTCGGCGAGTGACGGACTAATCCCCGGTCACGTCACCCGCGGCCTTAGCTAGGGTGGACCTACAAAAACCCTGTACTAACCCACTAATCATCTAGTTAAGATATTGACGTAATGTACTAAATGGTGATTTTCTGTATGATGATGGAGAAAGTATACAATTTACCACCCTTATCTTTTTTTTATTGTAAACGGTAGCAGATGCGCAAACAGTACACTTGATGGTAAGTGATACTGCCGCTCACGAGCTTTTGCTATGCCGCTGTCTGCAATGAAGATCAGTGATATTAAAGGCATTCATCAAAACCCACCACACGCAAACACCTCCAGAAAGTTGGGCTTCCGGCTATCTCGCTTACCGGACGAAGCACAGTAACAAATTGTTACTACTCAAACGTCGATTTTCTGCGAGAGTGTGGTACTACCCCGGACGGACCGGCCCGCAGCTGTAGACAGGCAAATGTCAACAGTATGGTCCTAACACAATAAAAATCTGGCCCGTGGGTGTCGTAAATAACGACTAAGGGTCATAATATGCACACAACATCTAGAGAAGAGAAAGAAAACTCGTAATAAAACCTTGTACTAACCTGACCAGCATGGTATAGTAGATCAATTTCCCTTAAGCTGTGATCACTACGATGATGCGCTAAATGGGAGGAGGTCCGACCCTAACAAGGGGCATAGGAGATGATATCAGTCACAGAAAGCGATAAGAAGTGAAATTTTATTCCTGCATGTGGACGGACCGGGAACCATAATGTAAGAAAAGGGAATTACAGGAGTGCAATAGGATATTACCAAGGGGTAAAATAATTTGATCTATTCCGTGTGGTGACGGAGAAAGAATTCAATTTACCACTCCCCTATCTTATTCGTGGGCGTCGTAACATATATCAAGATCAAGAAATCGGAACATAAAACTCTATATTAATACGTGTAGTCCGTAACCCGCAGAGAGGCTGACCGCGTGACGGCGACCGACGACTGGTGGTCGGCCCAACGACGAAGGCGACGTGGGTATGGGTAGGGATCTGAAAAAATAATCGATTTTGATATTAAACGATTATTTTTTTGTAATAATCGTTTATCTAAATAAAAAAAATCAATTTAAAGGAATCGATTTTTTTAATATTTGCTTTTTTGTTTAAATTTAAAGTTTTATATTATATCATAAAATCACTGTCCGATTTCCAAATAAGAAAATAATTCTCACATTTCCTAATAAAAAAGGTCGTCATAATCTTGTTGCGAGAATTTTTTTAAAAAAGAACTACGAATAGTAAAAAAATCGATTATAAAATAATCAATTAATTAAAAATAATCGATTCTTTGCAAATCAATTTATTTTAAAGAAAAAAAAATCGATTATTTTTTAATATAACCCTCCAAGTCACATCCCTAGGTACGGGTGGGTTATGGGCCCGCGCGCTGTTCTTTGTCGCCCCGGATGGAATGGTCTGCGTGCGAGCTTACGATAGCCCACCTGAAAAAAAAAACAACACGTGTGCTGAACGCTGAGGTAAATTTTCCTCTCATTGTTAAGTAGGCAAGGCAGCAAGCCCAACAGCAGTATTATGAGTCGCGTCATGATGAAAATAATTTGAAAAGTAACTTCATCATAATCATCTCAGCCTATATATATCCCACTGCTGGGCTCAGGCCTCTTACATAATGGGAGATGGATTGACCTATTATTCCACGCTGGTCAAACGTATTGGAATAGGGTTATTGTTTCGAGATTTCCTCTCTTGATGTTGTATGCTTATTATATCCCATAGTCGTTTTTTTTAGACATCCACGGGCAAGATAGGGAGTGATAAATTGTATTCTTGCTCTATTACCACACGGAAAGTAACTTACGTATATTGAAGGTAGGTAAATCTGCATAGCGCCAGTGATACGCTGAGACAGTAAAGATAATTATGAGGCGCTTTGTAGCATCGCCATTAACGGTTGACAATAAAACCATAGCCTCTAAAATTACCTTTGTGGAATGCATTCGTCTCAACTCCTACACATTCCACTCCTGGGCTTGAGCCTCCTTCCCAATAGAAACGACTATACCATGCTGATCAGACAAAGAAGTACAGACAGAGATGTTGGGTTTTCTTCGAGTTTTTCTTCTCTTGTACATATATGCATATTAACTAAGACGTCTTTGAGGGTATCCATGGGCAAAACAGGGAGTGGTGAATTGTATTCTTATTCCATCACCACACGAAAGATAAATAATACACTACTAGGTACTTAGAATTAAAAAAAACCTTGATGTACATATTTAAGCCTATATACAACAAGTTTTCATTTAATCCTACACAGCGTCATAAAAGTGGCTATCTCAACTTTAAACAAGAGTTGGCCGATGAAATTCGTGACACAAATATATTTTTTACATTCAGGGTGACAACACGGCATGGTTGTAATAGTGTAATTGAGTTGACAGTAAAAGTTATGAAGAGAACGGCGTCGTGGCGGCGCCTCAACGGATATCAGAACCTCCCCGACACTTTTCTTCAACTCCACCCCTCTTAGCGGATACGGCCGTACTGATAGCAAATAAGTTTAGCTTTATTTGCATTTTCTGTTGGGGGGATTTAGTTTGAAAATTGTTTTGCAAGGTTTGATTTGGTTTTTCTGCTTGGATACTTTTAAAAATTTTTTTTTATATATTTTATTGCTGATCTTTAGAAAGCGATGTGCTTACATTATTTTAAAAAACAAATCAAATGCTTATATTTTGTATTTGATTTTATTGAAAACAGAGGATAGTCATATAAATGAACATTGGGAACTTCGTAAAATAAGTTCGTATGGTTACAGAGTAAGAATACGTTTCAGTCTGGAATAAGTATTAATTCGTCAACTTGCAGCGTTGTCTTTATATTAAAAATATATTTACAATGTCATGATTTCATCCCGGGAATTCATAATTTATGAATGATGAGAGCTATCTATTTTCCAAACCATGATAGCAATAACTTGCTGCTTTACATTTGCTTGTACAAATATAATTTTGCTTTCGAGTACGCAATGAATATTATGCGTAATGAGTTTGCTCACATTAACATGCTTTAATGGATTATAGGCTGTGCTTATAACCTAAATCTATGATGTAATTTGTGGATACTGCTATAAACTATGTTATACCCGAATGGACTGGAATGGAGAAATGGAATATATCTAAGGTATTGGATTCAGATGATATATAAAGATTGGAGTAATTTGTATGCCTCAATTGTATGCTCTCGAAGTCCCACGTGGAACAAGTATTTCTAACTTATAAGGACCTGTTGTCTCTTGAAAAAATTGTTCACCAATTGTGGTATTCGTAGCCACTACCACACAACTTAATAGGTTAAATGATATATAAATTTTCAATTATATATACTTATTACTAGCAACCCGCCCTCGCTTCGCTTCGGTTTCAGTCCCCTTACAAGCGTAGTTCCCGTTTCGTGGTAATACCGGGATAAAATATAGCCTACAAACAACCCTCCCTCACTGCGCTTCGTTTTCAGTCGCCTTACCCGCGTAGTTCTCGTTCCCGTGGTAATACCGGGACAAAATATAGCCTATGTTACTCCCTGATATTATTGCTTTTCATTGGTGAAAGAATTTTTGAAATCTGTTAAGTGGTCTAAGCGTGAAAGCGTAACAAACAAACTTACTTTCGCATTTATAATATTAGTAAGGATGTTAGTCTCTGATATTATAGCTATCTATTGGTGAAAGAATTTTTAAAATCGGTTCGGTGGTTTATGCAAGAAAGCGTAACAAACAAACAAACTTACTTTCGCATTTCTAATATTAATAAGGAGTGTGTGTATGTGACTGTACTCTTAAACGGCTGGATCGATAGTGATGTTTTTTTTGTGTGTGTTCCAGTAATTTCAAGAATGGCTTATATTTATTATTGGACTAGATAGGTGGCCTTGCTATCGATTTCTAGGAGAATTTCTTTTAATTTTTATATTTGAATAGAACATTGTCTGTTGGGTCAGGTAGTATAATATCTGGGGTCTGGGTTACCGGCTGTGGTGGCGGATGGTGTCCCATATTGGATATAAGGCCTCAAAGAGGAATTAATGCTTATGGGCACCACCGGAGGTGGTAAGGAGTGGAAGTAGTACCGTCTAGAGCTGAATCCGTGAGCAGCGGCTGTGTCGGTCTGGCGAGGTTGTGGTGTATGTGAAAATGGTCTCATGACTTCGTGGTAGCCGAGGGACAGGCACAGCGTGTGATTTTTAGCTGGTAGTGGCGCTGATAATAAATCGACGTTGAGCCCGGCATATCCCATCTATCAAAGGTAGGCATACGTAAAAATTGCGTTTACCCATGCGAAAAAAAAGGTAGTATAATATTAATTTCCAATAATATATAATACTTCGTGTGGTGACGGAGTAAGAATATAATTCACCACTTCATTTATTGCTCGTGAGTGTCGTACAACTAGAATAAGAGCTTTAATATGTTTGTAATATTTAATCAAGAGAAGGATAACTCGAAATTAAACCCTGCGTGAACCCATAGGGCCAGCATGATATTGTAGGTCTATTTCTCTACTATTGTAGAAGAGGCTCCAGACCAGTAGCGGTACGTATGTAAGCCCTGACGCTGATGATGATAACAATATAAATGTTACGTGTCATACAAATTGTCTTAGATGGTACCTAAAATTTAGGGATTTTTGTTGAAAACAGACATACTTAACATTAACTTCTATCGCAAACTCTACAAGCTAATATTTATGGTAGTAGCCACCCTTTGTATATTTTACAATTGAAGAGTATCGGACAGCGGACTTTATAAGACTGATAGAAAGAAAAAGAAACTTTTATTGTTACGAGCAAATTTATATAAAAATATACTTGATATTATAATGAAAATGACGCTATATTATTATTATCTTTATTTAATATGCTTACTACTAAATACATTTTTAAATATTAAATAAAAAATATTTAAAAATATAAAAAGCATTTAACCCACCGGCGGCGAATACAGGGTCCAAGCCGATGGTAGTTAGGGCTCCAAAAAGAGGAACTTCCTCACTATGCGAGCTGTGTCCAACAATACTGCCTTCTGTATCAGACCTCCAATCCAGCCACCTAACGTGAGCTTCTTAAGGTGTTGGTCGAAACTCTTGGCTATTAGACCATTGGTCGAAACGACTATCGGTACAATGATTGCCGCCGTTATTATTATTATTTTTATATAATGACCATATTATAATGACGATGACGCCTTTTTTGGATGTCTCAAAAAGCAACTAAGGGAACGGGCAACTTGGCCTTGGCTCTGCTTCATCATCGTCACAGCTCATATACGTCCAATTGTTGGACTCGAACCTCCTCTATATCATGGCGATCAGACGTGTTAGTATAGGATTTTTTTTTCTCTGACATGGATGTTATATGCTTATTTAATGCCTTAGTCGTTTTTTACAATACACAAGAATAAGATAGGGAGTGGTGAATTGTCCAGTTAGGTAGATCCAACTTCGAGAAAGAGGTCAGCTGACGAATCCAACTCGGTTGGGCAGCGTTCGGAAAACTTAAGAGGATCTTCTCGTCCAATATTCCTCAGTATCTGAAAACAAAGTTTTATAACCAGCGAGTGTTACCAGCGATGACTTACGGCACTGAAACGCGGTCTCTAAATGTCGGCCTCATAAAAAGCTTAAAGTCGCTCAGCATGATATGGAGAGGACTATGCTCGGTATTTCTCTACGTGATAAAATCCGGAACATGGAAATTCGTAGAAGAACGGGTGTAACCGACATAGCTCGCAGAATTAGCACGTTGAAATGGTAGCCAGAATGGGCAGGCCACATCGCTCGTTGAACCGACAACCGTTGCGGAAGAAAGTTTCTTGAGTGGCGACCACGCATTGGATGGCGCAGCGTAGGACGACCCCCCATTAGGTGGACTGACGTCATTCTCAAAGTCGCAGGGAACCGTTGAATGCAAGTAGCGCAGGACCGTTCCAAGTGGCATTCTCGTGGGGAGGCCTATGTCCAGCAGTGGACGTCTATAGGCTGATGGATGGATGGATGGAATTGTATTCTTACTCCGTGACCACAGAGAAATTAGTCTCCATAAATACGTATAGTAAGCACTAATTCCAATACCCTATACAATCTGTAGCAACTCACATGACCAGCAATATTCTATAACAACCCCTCTAGCTAGAGTGGTATACTAAGACAATTTACCTCCTATTATGGGGGAATGTCGAGCCCAACAGTGGGACGGATCATATTTCATCATCATTATTTTAACTCATATACGTCCCATTGTTTAGCTCAAGCCTTCTCCAAAATAGGAGGGAAATTGAACTTACCAAGCAGGTCAGAGAAGTTTTTAGAGGGTTTTATTTTGCGTTTTCCTTTTCTTACATAGATATTATATGCATATTATATCCTTTAGTCGTCTTTTAAGACATCCACAGGCAAGATACGGAGTGGTGAATTATACTCTTACTCCGTCACCACACGGAAAGATCATCTATTATAAAAGAAAGTCGTGTTAGTTACACTATTTATAGCTCAAGAACGGCTCTACAGATTTGGCTGAAAATTGGTGGGGAGATAGCTTAGAACCAGGAGAGAACCAGGATACTTCCTATGCCCGTCTCCTGGTTCTAATAAAAAGTATTTTATCCCGTTTTTATTCTTCTTCTTCTTAATGGCAATGAGCTACTTTTTTTCCCATTCGATCGCGTTCCCGTGTGACGTGAGATAAAATGTCAAATAGATTTTTTTTGTTTCTGTTTGTCCATTCGGACAGGCAAAAGGATCAAAACCTATACAGCCAAGTATGATACAATATTCTTCATATTATTTAACATTTTTTTTATATATAATAGCTTATTTATAGTCATGTCCATCAGTAAGTTAAGTCGTTACCATTATTTAGGCGCTGAAAACCTAATTAAATGATTTCTCTGGGAATTTCGATAGAATATGAAAATACACATAAACCACTCTTATATCACATTCACCACACTTCAGCACCTTAACTGTATTATATTACATAAAATATCAGCAAAATTATTCAATATAACACTATAAAATACTAAAAAAATGAATATAATACAAGAACTTAAGATGACATTTCCATATTCGCACTGAAACACATGTCAAAGAGAATACAAGTCACTATGAAACGTAGGATAACAAAAACGCATTTGATATGTAATAACAAAACGCAAATGATAGCTAAACGTAATTTTGTCTATAGTCAAGTATGGTTGAAAATTTGATACTTATAATTTTGTCAGAAATCAATAATCAGTAATTTGTATGCTCTTTGAATCACCATTTACAATGCCGCGACCAAGACGATCGAATCTTTCCCGACAAAGTCGTAATGGTTCTTCCATTAGAGACTATATATTCGGAAATTTAGAAAATATATTTACGAAAAAAATTATGGCGGTACGAAGTTCGCCGGGTCAGCTAGTATTTAATTAAGTTTAATGTATGTAATTTATAAATTAATTTGTACATCTTACTTGTAGAGAACTCATTCTAAAGATCTTCCGATGAAGTCAGAGAAAAAGTTATCCCTAGGAGCGAGCCAGTCATTTATTTTTATCCGGTCACTATTGTTTAGTCATTTTTCATTGCAGCCCCTTTGTGTTAGTTGAGAGGCCTTGCTGTGTAATTTATTTTATTTTGCCACTAAAACCAACTAATGTTTTTGTGATGTTATATATATTTGGAAACTTTTGGCTGAAGTATAAAACTTATTGAAAGAGACTCAAGAATATTTTAATGTTTTTTATTTTAAGTTTTTAAAGTATAAATGATTGCACAGATAGCGTAGTGGTATAATTCACAATCTCAGATCATACAAGTCCCACTATTAGGTTAGAGCTTATTGCTCAATGGGACTTGATTTGTCAAACGTATTAGCATAGGGTCTTATACAGAGTGTTCCTTCTCTTGCATAGATGTTTTGTATATATCATATCCCTTTAGTCGTCTTTTACAACACCCACATGCAAGAGGGAAAGTGGTGAATTGTATTCTTACCCCATCACCACATAAATGGGAATAAATACCGAGTATTTGGAGTACCTTCAATACCTAGTATTAGGATCCAAATCGATGATTCTGCCCAGTGGTAAATGATTAAACCCTTCCAGTTCCACCATACTGTTTATGGTCGATACACACAACATCACCCTATTAAGAGATAGCCCGGCTTTTGCAATAGTCTCTGAAGCCTGATCGACCTTTGACCACGACCTTTTCCCACGTTCTTATCGTACATTACCCACTTTTCATTACTAGCTATCAATCTCTTCAAAAACGGTTCCATTTCATTAAATTTCAATAAAGAATCGTTTAAAAAAACGGCGGGAAACAAAATTTTACTAAACTGTCTTTTTTTTAAGCATAAGGTTTTTAATGATATCAAAACCAGCCAGATACAATTAGTACAACAAAATAGATCTCTATTTTTTATATGCATAAGAATTATATCCCTTAGTCGTCTTTTACGACACCCAAAGGCAAGAGAGGTGATGGTGAATAGTATTCTTACTCCGTCATCACACGGATCAATTTACATTTTAATCATAATATTAATTATATAATGTCAACTTAATTTAGTCATTAGAGAGTAAAATAATCTTCAAGATGGCGTATATAATATTAAAATTGATGGTTTAATATGAGAGATATTTTTATTACAAAAAAAAATACTTCAATTAATAATAATTAATAATAATCTTCAGGTGATAACAGGAAAAGTAGGGAATTATTGAAGAATGTGTTTGTGTATCTATTGTGCTAAGATGGGTACGATTCCCAAACAGGACCATTCTTAGTGTAATCTCCAATAAATACTATCTGTATGTCTGCAATTTATCTCAGTCACTTCAATCTTTGTAAAATCATTCATGATATAAAGAAATTATTTTTTATGTGGAATGTAAATTAAATAAGAATCATCATCATTATCTCATCATCATTTTAGCTCATATAAGTCTCACTATCGGCCTCAGGCCTCCTTCACTATGACCACTGACGATAAGTCACATCTGCTCCGGTGGTTGGCCCAACAACGAGGTGACGTGGGTACGGGTGGGTTATGGGCCCGCGCGTCGTCCTTTCATCACCCCGGACGGACTGGACCACGCGTGCGCTTACCATAGCCCACCCATAAAAAAAAAGCCTCCTTCACTATGGGGAAGTAAATTGACCTAATATATCAAGCTGGTCACTCGGATTAAGACGAAAATTAGCTAAAAATATAATTCGCAAATACGCGGCGCTAACATATGGTGTTAATCTCAGCTTATGGTGCAGTAAACAAGATACTACAGTGCTAATACTATAACGGGGCCTGTAAGCTGTAGCAACCCCTTAAATAATCATTTTATTTATTTTTAGTATTTGTTGTTATAGCGGTAATAGAAATACATAATTTGTGAAAATTTCACCTGTCTAGCTATTGCGGTTCCTCAGATACAGCCTGGTGACAGACAGACGGACCGACAGACGGACAAACAGACAGCGAAGTCTTAGTAATAGGGTCCCGTTTTCACCCTTTGCAGCTAATTGAAAATTAAAAAAAAAAACAATAAATTAACATTTATTTGCACTCGTTAATTAAAATATCTTTTAAAGAGATATAGATGCGTCACAAGCCGAACCCTTACACCGATCGTGCCTCTCTATCGCTTGTTCTGCGCTCTCGCTTCCACGCTCGGATTAGGCGGAACGTGACAATGAGTCACGTTTTTTCATGCGTGCAGTCGTCGTCCATCGATTTATAAGACGTTATCACGTCAAAAAAGAAATACTACGTATTGAGAAGAAAAACAAATCCACAAATTATAGTCAATCGAGTTATGACATTGTCAATCGCAGGTCAAGACCTTAAGGCACATGAACGCCAATATTTATGATATAAAAAGGTCATATTCCAAATCTTATACCTGATGTCGACTGGCCACTAATGAAATACCATTTATCATTCTGACTACCAAATAAAGGCTTCGAGTGAGAGGCTGGTTTAAGATACAAGAGCAAGCGGAATGACCTAAGCAATTAATGTGATTCCACAAGTAGCGTAGTGGTTACTATCGATCTACCGTGCCAATGCCTATCTATTCCTACGTAGAATAGGTTAATTATACGGATAGGTACGTTAATTATACGTTTGTAAAACTGTGATGATAGAGTAAGAATACCTACTATTCACCATCATCTCCCTGGCTCGTCAGCCCGTCGTCAATGACGACTAATGGATATGCTATGCGAATAACATCTAGCAAGAGAGAAGATAAACTCGACATAAACTCGTCTGACCAGCGCGGTATAATAGGTCCATTGCCCTCCCATTTTGGAGGTCTGAGCCCAACTGTGAGACTTATGTGGGCTGAGTTGCTAATGATGGAACTCCGTTACAATACAAAGATTATTTCCTTGATACAGGGTGTATTTAAAAAATGACTGCACATATAGTACAATGGTTAAAATACTAATTGAATTATCAGAGGCAGTGTTTTTTTATCCGTTAATTAAACGTTTCTGAAATCCCTCGCCACATATAATAATAAAAATAATAATTAAAAAATGTTATTTGATTACTAGCAATCCGCTTTTCCTGCACTTAGGTTTCAGTCGCCTTACCCGCATAGTTCGCGTACCCGTCAGAATAGCGGGATAAAATATAGCGTATGTTACTCCCTGATCGTATAGCTTTCCACTGGTAAAATAATTTTTGAAATCGGTTTGGTGGTTTAAGCGTGAAAGCGTAATAAATAAACAAATAAGCAAACAAACTTACTATCGCATTTATAATATTAGTAAGGATGAAGGGTTATTTTCATAAAATCAAATTAAATAATCCAAAAATATAAAAAAGCTTTTATTTAATAATAAACTATACTGAAAGGGAAAAATAAGTTTAAAAGAAAGATTTAAAATAGTAATTCTGTATTCATATGACTATGAACAAAAACTTGAGGGGCTTAAAAAATAAAATAATTCTTACGGATTTTATCGCGTTTGTATCTGATAGATTCACCATAGTGTAACTATCGCTAGTCTCTTAAAACTTGAACCTCGGCAACAATTCAGTGTGCTCGCTATAACTTTAATTAGAAGCTGAGGCAAAGAAAACTGTCAGAAAAGGTGACCACTTAACTTTATATCTAAGAAATTATAGTTCTTAACAGCAAAGGTTAATTTAATTAAAGTTAAATATATTATATAATGTAACTCTTTATTTATTTAGTTAATTTGAAGGCAATTTCTATAATTGCTTCTTAAAGTGTTCGTAAAATATATTTGTAAAGGAATACCTATTTTGAATTGTGACATGCTTTTTTAATACAGTCATTATTAACTGTAACCGTACCTGACTCGATAGATGGCGTTGTCTGTTAAAAATATTTAAATAGAAATTTGAACTAAGGTGATTATCCATAAAGTAATATTTTCTTAATAATGCAGTATAAATAGAATAACTTGCCCTCCATCCTTTCTGCGAGTACAGTCATGCTGCTCAAACTTTTTGTTTGCGGCCAAAAATGGACAGGCTTGTCCTAGGTGGTACTACGATCTCACAGAGAATCGATATCTGAGTAGTAGCAATTGGTTACTACGATTTATTCAGTAAGCAAGAGTCGCAGGACAAAACCTTACCAAACAAAATTCAAATTTTTTTTTTTTTATTGCAAACGGTGGCAAACGAGCAAACAGTACACCTGATGGTAAGTGTTGCTGCCGCTCATGGACCTTTACAAGGCCGTTGCTTACCGCGAAGAAAGCGAAGGGAGTGTGAATGCGTGCATTGAGGCTCGGTGATACCAAGGACACCACCGAATCCCTCCACACGCAATCGTCCTCAGAAAGTTGGGCTTCCGGCTCTCTCGCTCACCGAACGAAGCGCAGTAACAAATTGCTACTACTCAGACGTCGATTTTCTGCGAAAGCATGGTACTGCCCCGGACGGACCGGCCATCGGCTGTAGACAGATAACTGTCGACAGTGTGGTCCTACCACTCCTAAAAAATCTTACATTTGTGGTACGGAGCGTCCTGGCTGGGCCCTGGTATTGTAGAAATCCATGAGCAGGCTACAAATTAATATTAGGCGGGCTACTCATCTTGTCTGCTACCATAGCTATTAAAAGAAAAGTCGCATAAGCTATTCTTTATATTATCATCACCATAATAGCTTATATACGTCACATTATAAACTTCTACCAACGTACCACTCGACATCGTAGCAGGGTTCATCCATTTCACCTGGAAACGTTGTGGTCTTCAACTGTACGTTTCCAGTGATCATATCTCCCACATACGTGCAAGCTCTGGAATGAACTACCTGCTGCTGTGTTTTCCGAGGGCTATGACATGTTCTTCTTTAAACGAGGTTTAAGAAAAGTATTTTCTTCACGATAGGCAACGGCCTGGCTGTGCCCCTGATATTACAAAGGTCCATGTGCGGCAGTATCACTTACTATCAGGTATGCTTGCTCGTTTGCCACCGTTGGCAATAAAAAAAATCCTGCTGCGTCTATCCGTGTGGTGACGGAGTAAGAATAAAATTCACTTCTTATTATCTTGGGTGTCGTAAAAACGACTTGGAAATATGTGCATATACTATGCAAAAGAAGAAACACTGTAAATTAAACCTTATACCTACCCACCTGACCAGCGTAGTATAGTAGGTCAATTTTGCTTCCAATATGGAGGAGGCTCGAGTTCAATAGTGGGACGTATGTGAGCTGTGATGATGATGATGCTGGGCTCAAGTCTTTTCTACAATAGGAGGGAAACTGACCTCCTATACCATGCTGGTCAGATAGATTGGTATAGGCTTTCATTTCAAGTTTTCTTTCTTTTCCACGATATAGACGGGCAAAGAGATATGAGACGCATTATTATAAAATGAATATTCCGTATGAGTCTTATATTCCTTAGTCGTTGTTTACGATACCTACGGGTATGATGTGGGGTTTTAAATTGGATTCTTACTTCGTCTACTGCGTTTTATTGTTAGTTTAGGTGACGCTGATCTGTTATGAGCATTATGGTCAGGCGTCCGTTCCCCATCCCTAAATTACTGAACATACTCAAAGCAGTTTACTTCAAAGAAGGTTCGTACTAGAATTCAATTAGTACGTAAGCCACGTGAACGAAGTTACAAGTACAGCTATTTATGAACATAATACAAAATATACTCTTGTATATTTTTACTTTCCCTAAACATGTAATGTATTAGTAAAGTTTGTGAGGGTGGTAGTATAAGTCACAAGGGAACCTTTGTAATAGTAACCCGATTATTGGCAGGCTTTAATACGGGTCTTTGATCACGCGGCGCACAGCCGGCACCATTCGCGTGACCCGTCCAGGGTTCGATGGCGGAAAATATACAAGGGGAAATAATCTATTAGCTATATGATGTAATACCGATTTCAGAAATTTAAGATAATAGAATTGCAAATGTGAAATTATTTTCAAGCTAATATATATACAATTTGAACTATGCTCACTGACCTCAAGGTTTCTGAACTAGTGGGTCTACAAATGAACATGAACAAGACGAAAGTCATGTCTAATACACATGTCATTCCTGTACCGGTCCTAGTTGGGAAAGCGATTCTCAAAGTTGCCGATCACTATATTTATATAGGACAAACAGTCCTAGATTGACCCGGACCAACTCCATCTGGTACCATTTGGGTCAAAGATTACATTCCCAAGGAGGGTTGACGTCAGGCAGGCGGCCGGTCATAAAAGTCATTGCCGAAACTTTTTGCAATATGTCAAAACAGATGACATATTGCGTCGACCCCAAGTAATTGGGATAAGAGCAAGATGATGATGAGTCCATTTAGGTAGATCCAATATCGAGAAAGAGGCCGCCTCAGCCGATAGCCGACGAATCTTTCTCGGCTGGGCAGCGATCGGGCAATTTAAGAAGATCTTCTGGTCCAATATTCCGCAGTGTCTGAAAACAAAGGTTTATAACCAGTGTGTGTTACCAGCGATGACTTACGGCACTGAAACGTGGTCTCTAAATGTCGGCCTCATAAAAAGGCTCAAAGTCGCTCATTGTGCTATGTAGAGGCTATTTCTCTACGTGACAAAATGCAGTATACAGAAATCCATAGAAGAACGGGTGTAACTGATATAGCCCGTAGAATTAGCACGTAGAAATCGCGATGGGCAGGCTACATCGCTCGTCAAACCGACAACCGTTGGGGAAGAATGGTGGCGACTAGGATTCGGACGACGCAGCGTTGGACGACCGCCTACTAGGTGGACTAACGACATCTTAAAAGTTGCAGGGAACCGTTGGATGAAATTGGTACAGGACTGTTCTAAATAGCATTCTCGTGGGGAAACCAATGTGCAACAATCGACGTCTACGAGTCATCCATCTATTGAGATGGATGTACTTATTCCATCTCACAGAAAAATCCTAAGCATAACCCGTTCCATAGCATACTGAGCGACTTTAAGCTTGTTTGAGATTAGAGTTTAAATTATCTTTAGAAAAAAAGTGGCTTTATACACAAAATTTCATAAAAACAGCTGATTATGAATTCAGCAAAGAAAATTGCCGACATTAAGATCAACAAATCACTTTTGATGCCAAGAAAAAAAGTAAAATTTCAGGATGAAAAAATCCAGTGATCGGATGTAAACGAGCCAGCTCATAAATAAAGATGTGGAAAGTTGCGAAAGTTTGTATTTAGTTGAACATCAACCATATGATTCATGCCGCATTTCGCAATCTAACTCAGAAACGCCTACAAAATAATGGGAACTTTTATATAGGCAAAAAGGATAGCGAATTTTTATAGTTTGTTATTTATGTGTCTTTTTTTTCCTTAGTTTCTTTACTGCGAGATACAAGGGATGGTTATGTGTTTATCAATCTTTATATTTATAAAGAAGCTGGTTCAATAGAGATTATGATTTTAATGATGAAAATGAAAAGAACCAGGTCTCGGGCCTCCTCCACTATGGGTGGGAAATTAAGTAAAAGACGACGATAAGGGATATCTTGTGCCTATAACCACTATGCAAGAGAAGGAAAACTTGAAATGAAACCCTATACCAACCCGTCTTACCAGCGTGGCATAGTAGGCCAAGTTCCCTCCCAATATGGAAGAGGCTAGAGCCCAGTAGTGGGACGTATATACGCTGTGGTGTTGAAGAATGAAAGATAGGGAATTTAAATTTTTCGGTGTTACTTTTACTTGGTTTAAAAATAATTTGGAAAATTCGTAAGTACATGCCGTACAAAATATTATATTTACCTATTATAAAAACTACGAAAAATATTTAAAACTTTATATTATATACATAATATATTTATATTACTCATTAATCCAGGTAATTTAAAAAACCAATCAAACAAATTGATAAAGCGAAACAATCATAATCGTGTGCAAATTCGAACTACATATATCCTATACTATTAATAGACGACCTTTTTTTTTTATGGGTGGTCTATGGTTAGCGCACACGCGGTCCATTCCGTCCGGGGCGACGAAAGGATGGCGCGCGGGCCCATAACCCACGCATACCCACGTCGCCTTCGTCGCTGGGCCGATTACCGGAGCAGGGTGAACCACCGGAGCAGGGTGAACCATCAGAGCAGGGTGACTTAATTGACGACCGTAGCAATTATATTCAAGCGTTTTTATTATAATTATATTTATTAAAAAACGAACAATACCTATAGATTTGTTCTTGTAAAACTATATTTTTGTACTAAAAAAGTAAATAATTTTATTTGGAGGAATAGCTAAAAGTAGTCAGACGTATTTTTTTACATTTACAATGTTCTAAGTGAGTATGAGTATCTGGAGGAACCGATTTTGATGATTCTCAAGTCAATAGATGCGTCGTAATCTTGGAACTAAGTACATCACATTCATCATCATCATTATCACAGCTCATAATATACGTCCCACTACTGGGTTCGAGCCTCCTTCACAACGGGAGGGAAATTGACCCACTATACGCTGGGGGCGGGTTTTATTTCGCGTTTTTCTTCTCTTTCATAGATATTGTATGCATACTAAAATCCCTTAGTAGTCTTTTACGACACCCACGGCCAAGAAAGGAGGTGGTGCATTTTAATCTTACTCCGTCACCACGCGAAATTGATATGTATTAATACTATAACGCTGAAGAATGGCTAAGTTCAGAAGCTACCAGTTGGATTACAAAATACAAAAAAACTTAAAAAAAACCATTACCTGCAGTAACGTAATCCTTTGTATTGCGGAGGATTTTACACACACAATTAATACACAGAAATCACAACCATTTACAAAACCGCAATTCATGCATCGCACAAATCACTGGCTTATGTGAGGATCGAACCCAGGACACTGGCGTTGGTTATAGGATATTTAACATGAATTAGCATAAGCTAAGGATGAAAAACTCTAAATAAAAGTCTATGCCAAACAGTATATACGATCTAGTATAGTAGGTCAATTTCCTTCCTATTTTCTGAAAAGCAATAGTGCCAACAGCTTGCACGGACTAACGGAAAAAGTAAAAACTAGTCGTGGTATATTAATTTCGCTTTATTTTTTATTCTATTGTTAAAAAACATTAGTAGATATTAGTAGTAATAGAAACATTAGTAGTAATAGAAAAAACAGTTTGTGACTTTGCTACGAGACTTCAATAAGGCTATGGCATAGTAGATCGTCAACAAACGCTGTGAATTTTTTATATTTTTATCACAATATTATGTCAAGTACTTTTCACTTCAAAAACAAGAAAATTCACTTAAAATATTATATTTCTTTTATGATTTTAGTACTAGAGTCCATACGATGCGAAATAAATCAACCTTTTTCTGACGACGGATATGAAAGAAAAACTGGTCCGATCAAGTGTGTTAGAAAAAATAAATGCTAGGAACTACTGCCGATAATTCCCTAAGGATATATTTGGACAAAGGTTCGGTGAACTAATCGACATATTGATATTATATTTTAGGAGTGTGTACAATATAATTTATATTTGTAATATATTTTTGAAGTGAAAAATTCTATATAAGCAGCATTAGGTGAGGAATAAATTCTTGTAAGTCCTCGTCGACATAGTCATTTGACATGTTAACGCTATTATACTAGTAACTATACTATACTATACCTGTAGTTATGTCAATGTCACTATATCTGTGACGATATGTAGCTAGATAAAGGTTTTAATTTATAAATTTTAATTTAAGACCAAATAATTCAGATGAATATCCAGAAATAACAAAAGTTGGTTCATAGTTTTAAGTTTTCACTTCTATCGACAGTTCCTCTTCACTCCTTTGTGATCTTTATTTGTTAGTCTAATACTTATGAGACATTTAACCATCTGAATATCGACGTTTAATGTTTGAAGTAATTATTAAGCCCATTTTGTTCAAAAGCTATTTGTTCAAAATCGGAATTTGAGGTCGAACAATGACAAACTGGTGAAGCTACTAGTTTAAAATGGAATAATTTGCTTCTGAAATTCCCATGGCCAGTGAGGAATTGGCCTACATAATGGTCAATTGTCAGTCAAGTTTTCTCTAAGCGTTCACGAACAGATGAATAGGTATAGATGTCGACCCTTTGTTGATGAATCCCACCTTTCCTGTCATTCGGTCAGGAGCTCGTTGCGCAAAAGTTATTAGAAATAGTTTTATGATCGGCCGCCGACCTGACCTCAACCAACCTTAATGTAATTGTTGACCAGACGGCATTAGAAGGAGTGTTCTCGATGTAAGCCTCTCATTCGTCTTTTACGACACTCAGGAGAACATGGAAGACTGTTTGGGCTTAATTTAAAGGAAATGTTTTTTTTTCACTACTAATAAACTATGCTCTTTAAACGTCTTGGGATTGGGATTAAATTTTGTAAATTATTTCTTAGTAACTAGTTGTCATAAAAAGATTTACTGTCAAAATTTAATGTTTTTAGTTTCAGTAGTTTCTATTCGGTCTTGATGAGTCGATCGGTGAGTCGATCGAGGAGTCGACCAAAAATCAGTTTCTTTATACGTATATATAGATAAATTGTGTAATGTATTTTATTCATTTAATTAATTAGAACTGAATCCAATTACGCCAATTATAATATATTTGATGTGTTTAATTTAATTTTAATTTTTTTCACTCCCTCTTCCCGATACACACGGGTAAGACCCGTGTGTATCGGAAAAGACAGCTAAGAGTTATGATATGCAGATAATATTTATGTTATATAAGAGTTATATTATAGAAGGAAAACTTGACATAAAACCCTATACCAACATGTCTGTTCCAGCACCATATTAGGTCAATTTTCCTTGCGTCACCCTGGAAGCATGTCCCGCCTGGGGGCCTCAACGCCACGACCTGTCGGTGGTGATAGGAACAGACCTGTCATTGTTGACCATCATATCAAAGATGTTCGACAGTGACAGTGAGAAGGTCATCTCTAGGAAGGAGGCTGCGGAGCGGGAACGCAAGGCACTTAGCGCCACTGAATCGCTCCGCAGGCGGGACCAGGGAGGAGGAGGCACCGATATGCGCATCTTCTACCACCGCCTTGAAAGACGACAGGACGTGGCCAGACGGCCTTGCGTAGGGGTGTCGGAGATTGAATGTCAACAGACGATCTCTCCAGCGTTTCGTAAAAGCGCAGAAGGGGCCGCTTTTGGTTTTAGTGGGTATTTTGGTTGCACAGTAACCGGCGAGTCTCACACACCCCCCTCGCCTATCACTGGCGGGAGACAGTGTGTCAATGAATTTCCATAGCGTTAACAAAAAAAAGGTAAATTTTCCTTCCATTGTGAAGAAGGCCCGAGTCCAACAGTGGGACTTATATAGGCCGAGATGTTGATATTCAAATTTAAAAAGAAGGAACTACTTCTGTTAAAGTATTTAAATGAACCTATTATTTATTCGTAGGCCATATAATCTTTCACGATAAACAAGTTCTTTTTGTAAACACCTTGGACAAAATATAATTAAGATCACTCGCAAAAGCTTGTCAAGAAGTAAATTTTAATACAATTTAAACTTCAATTTATAGCAATTTATTTTTGTTACTCGTCTTCCAAAAATAACAGTGGCAATTATCGCTACTTAATGGGGTTGTTTCCATTCTAATCTAAACTCGCGAAAGGGCTAGATGCTGTTTCGGGTGAAATTGTAATCTTATAAAGTGTTTTGTCAAGAATGATTACTTTGCGGGAATGTAGTATTATAGCTTGCTACATCAGTTTTTTAATCAAGAAAGCGAATGAGAATGTTCCACTTCATGATAATAAGTCTTAGATAAAATAATTTATAATTGGGTTATGGTCTGATTGAAGTGAGTTTATTGTTGGGTTATAGTCTGACTATAGAGGATATAATGTTGGATTATAATCGGACTACAGTGAATTTATTGTTGGGTTATAGTCTGACTATAGAGGATTTAATGTTGGGGTGTAATCGGGCAATAGTGAATTTATTGTTGGGTTATAGTCTGACTATAGAGGATTTTATGTTGGGTTATAATCGGGCTATAGTGAATTTATTATTGGGTTATAGTCTGACTATAGGTGGTTTAATGTTGGGTTATAATCGGGCTATGGTGAATTTATTGTTGGGTTATATTCTGACTATAAAGGATTTAATGTTGGGTTATAATCGTGCTATAGTGAATTTATTGTTGGGTTATAGTCTGACTATAAAGGATTTAATTATCATCATTATTTCAGCTCATATATGTCCCACTATTGGGTTCAAGCCTCCTCCATAATAGGAGGGAAATTGACCATACTATACCATGCTAGTCAGACAGGTTGGTATGGGGTTTCAGTTCGAGTTTACCTTCTCTTGCATAGATATGGGTATTATATCCATTAGTCGCCTTTTATAATATCTAAGGGCAAGATAAGGAGTGGTAAATTGTATTCTTACTCCGTCACCACATGGACAAGGATTTAATGTTGGGTTATAATCGGACTATAGTGAATTTATTATTGGGTTACGGTCTGACTATAAAGGATTTAATGCTGTTAAAAGTCTGGCACACGCTGTCCGTTGCATTCAGGGTGACGCATGGGCAGCACGAGGGCGCATAACCCACTATATGTCCACCTCCCAACCATTGGGCCGATCACTGGTATCTAAAATCCGTGGCCAGCTCGGCGGCAAATTCCCTTATATGCTACGCGAACATTTTACTCATACCCTCTGTAAATAAAATCGATATTTATCAAATTTTTAAAATATGTAAGAAAGTAACGCGCATTTCATTTAAACAGGCATTGTCGTGGCTTTGTGATCTTATCGTGACAATTCTACAACACAATCTCGCTGTAAACGTATTTTTTGCATTTTATAATAACCATCTTGTTATTCTTCATCCAAAATTCAACTTTACTGCCTAAAAATAAAATTTACAGTAAGTGCATACAAAACTTTGTTTCTTGACCAACATAACGCACTTCTGTGATAATCAATATTAGATCTTATCTATAAACAGTTAAGGTTTATATTGATGGCAAATATAAGTTTGTGAGCACATAATTTCGTTAGCTACGAGTCGTCACGTACAGGTTATCGTATCCGTGTCGTGGCATAACAACTGCTTGTAACTTGGACTTGGTATAAGTAATAGGTATTTGCCGTTCCATAATGCCTGGCTTTGCGAATATAGATTGTATTTTAAGTAAGATTATAAGCTGAAACTTCGCCTATATTATTAATTTGTGTTAGAAATTCAATATCGATATGTAAACTATATTGTTTTCCTTACGGTAGAATATAGGCAAGTGCCTGATTGCTCTTCAGTTTATATAATTTAAAATAATGATAACTATGAAGACCGTGGTGGTAAAAATAGAAATCGCCTGGGAATTTCATATTTTCGATCTTCTTGCTGGATAATTATTTATGTGATCTACGGTAATCTATACAAATAAAGAAAATTGAAGTGTCTGTTTGTAAAGTCAAAATAATGTCTTCTTTCATGCTTACATCATTGTTTACTCGATACATATGGCTAAAAAGCACTTTAAATATGTTTTGTCTGCCTTTTTGTTCCGGATAATCTTCAAAACCGCAAGACCGATTTTGATAACATTTTACTACCGGGCTGTCTGTAGGAGTAATTTAGGCTATATTTTATCGCGATATCCGCACGGGAATAGGAATTACGTAGGTGAAACTGTGGGATTTTGCAAATAATACATAAAAAAAATTTAATTATTGCCAAAATTTGGAGTGTGCTTGTAATTTGTATCCTCCAACTAAAGGCGTTTTTCTGCGTAATAATTGCCGATATTCCGATATCCGTAGAAGAACGGTTGTAACCAACATAGCCCGCAGAATTAGCACGTTGAAATGGCAATGGGCAGGACAATCGTTGGGGAAGAAAGATTCTCCAGTGGCGACCACAAATCGGACGACGCAGCGTAGGACGATCCCCCACTAGGTAAACTGACGACATTTTCAAAGTCACAGGGAACCGTTGGATGCAAGTGGCGCAGAACCGTTCCAAGTGGCATTTTTGTGGGGAGGCCTGCATCCAGAAGTGGACGTCTGTAGGCTGATGGATGGATAGAAGTAAAGGTTTGTTAAATATATCACGACAAAATTTTGATTAAAATTTGTTATACAGAAAATGTTTTAACGCTATGTATTGAATTTGTCCGAAATTTGTTATGTTAATTATTTATATTCTGCAATATATATGCACTGCACAGATAGCGTAGTGGTTTAGATACCGATTTATAGTGCTCGGAGTTCGAATCCCACGCATTACAACACTTTGTGCAACCGACAAATTGTTGTTCAGAGTCTGGAAGTAATTTGTGTCCGTTAAATTATATGTGTGTAAAATCCGCAATACAAGGATTATATCCTTAATGCAGGGTATTGTTTTATAAAAAGAAAAAAGAAGAAGAACAAATATGAACATTTATAGTGTTTAACATTACAATTTTCGTGTGGTGATGGAGTAAGAATACAATTTACCACTCCCTATCTCGCCCATGGATGTCGTAAAAGACGACTATGGGATATATAATAATATGCACATAACATCTGTGCAAGAGAAAAAAAACTCGATACGAAACCCTATACTAACATGTCTGACCAGCATGGTATAGTAGGTCAAATTCCCTCCCATTGTGGAGGAGGCCCGAGCCCAACAGTGGGATGTATGTGGGCTACGATGATGATGATGATATTGAAAATTTATATCATAAAATATTGAATCATTAACACAAAAAAAAACCAACGCGATTGGATTTGCAAACACAGCTAGTTAAATATATAATTTCTTAAAGGATATGAATTTAAACTACGAATTTTAATTAATAGTTATATTTTATATTATCATCTTTTTTATCTCGTTCATATATGGCCCACT
The DNA here is from genome assembly GCA_032191425.1 of Lymantria dispar. Taxonomy (NCBI): domain Eukaryota; kingdom Metazoa; phylum Arthropoda; class Insecta; order Lepidoptera; family Erebidae; genus Lymantria; species Lymantria dispar. Next base: position 3,773,940 of record CM063449.1, read on the forward strand.
GTTCAGCTCGAGCCTCCTCCATAATAGGAGGTATACTGATCTATAATATCACGCTAGTCAGACGGGTTAGTGTACGGTTTTATTTCAAGTTTTCCTTCTGTTGATTGGTTTTTTAAGCATATTATATCCCTTAGTTGTCTTTTCACCGTCACCATACGAATTGTGAGAATCATGTTCAAATCAAATATCATCAAAAATTTTTACAAAACCCATGTAAGAGTTTTTAAACAAAAAGCGAAAGATATTGACCAAGAATGGACGTTTAACTAAAGACATATATAAGAAATACAATGCTGAAGTTGATCGTCTCTTTTCATAAGAAATGAACCATCGCATACCATAAGATAGTTACGAACTATTACCATCAAATTTGTCGTCCAGTTCAATGATACAGTTGTTTTCGAGTTCGGAATAATAGTGTCTTCCAAGTTATGTGTGTTTTAATCTTTATCCTTTGTGGAAAACTTGTTAGTAAACCTAAAAGATTATATTTATACTGATTTTATTTAAGCTCATTAAAAAAAATATCAGGTTGACTGAGCTTCGCTCGGAGTATTTTTGTAGCATTTAATTAGATATATATTAATAAAAAATAAAAAAATAAATAATGAAAATTATATAAAAAATTACAACAAGAGAATAATAATAGCACCGAGATTCGATCCGACGCGGTTTGTCGCCGATGTCAAAAATAAAACGAAACCTGACTACTTCGCCACTGAGCTCTCGTAACTCATGACATTGATGGCAAAATTTGAATTCATATTCTTTTAAAATTTAATGTCATTATATTGTCTGCCAAAAACACTGACAAAACAACATTTTCTATACATAAAATCTAGCTAGATCGATTTTTTGGGCCCGAATCCTCTAGTATGCCAAGTTTCAACAAAATCGTTGGAGCCGTTTCCGAGATCCGGAAAATATATATATTTCCAAGAATTGCTCGTTTAAAGATATAAGATAAGGAAGTAAATTAAAAAATTGACACCAGTGCTATCTGAAAATGTATTAAATATTATTAATTATTCAAAATAAATTCCGTGTGGTGACGGAATAAGAATATACCCACTCTCTATCCTACCCGTGGATGTCGTAATAGATGACTAAGGGATTAAATATGTCTATAATATCTATGCAGAGAAGGAAAACTTGAAATAAAGTCCTATACCAACACGTTTGACCAGCATGTTGTAGGTCAGTTACCCTTCAACAATTGAGGACGCTCGAGCCTAATAGTGGGGCGTGTAGAGATGCAAATATCGAAATCAAAAACATCAATGTACAAAAACATCGCCCTAGAAACATCGACGTCTTTTAAACGTCTATGCCATGAGCTTTTTTTTAGTAAAATCAAGCATGTTTTTTACATGAACCACCAACATTTGCGTGGTGTGAGGACCTTTTTTTGCAGGCTCTGCTAAGAGTACCATATATTTTAGACCATGCAGGCAAAGCATCGATGTCAAAACATCGTATAAAATAACATCAATGTTTTACAATAGTGAACATCGATGGGCACCATTGATGTTTCGTTTACTTCCTAGGCGTGTATGGGCTGAGATGAGAAGATGGCAAGGCATTTTAAAAGAAAAATTAGATATGAAGTATTAATTGCAGCAGGTTTTAAAGGAGAACCTCTGTAGAATCCAGCTAGTTAACTTCTATAAAAGTTTAGTTGTCTTAAAAACTATAGGAAGAGGTAGCATTCGGAGTGGAAAATCAGTATCTTAATGAGTTTGTTCTCTATTTTACTGAGAAGTAGATCCAATGTTTCTTTGGTCATACGCAAATATTCATAAAATGTTTCTTCAAAATTACACATTTGTTTCTACAGAACATTAAAACTCCCCGTGACTGGATAGTGACTTATTCATGCTATGATCTCATGGATAAAGACGTAAAATAGTATATCTTAAAATTTAATTTTATGTAATAAACAATTTAAGAGTTATTTTTGAAAGTCACATAAGGGCCTACCACACCGGGCCGACCACTGATGACAAGTAACCCTGCTCCGGTGGTCGGTCCAACGACGAAGGCGACGTGGTGTTCGGGTGGGTTGCGGGTGTTGCATGCTTAAGCCCCTCTGTCGCCCCGGACAGAGTGGTGCGGAAGCGCGCCGACCGCATCCCACCCCAAAAAAAAAAAGGGCCTACCACACAAGTCAATTTCAGTACGATCAACATCTAATAAAACACACTAGATGACACCCACGGGCAAGAGAGGAGGTGGTGAATTGTATTCTTACTCCGTCATCACATGGTTACACGCTAAGCAACTAAATACGCGACGAAAACTCTAGAACATTTGTTTTACTAAGCTACTTCCTAGATGGTTCGTTAGGCTGTAGGTATTAAGCAAGCCACCTATGCCTATGCAGACGTAGCCTAAGCGTTTATTTCATCGTAATGAAACAAAGACAAGCTATCAAATGCTGAATAAACTATTTTACAAAACCAAATTAATACTTACAAGAGACCTTCAGATGTGTGGGTCGGGGATTTCCATGATTTTTGGTGGGGTGGTAGAGGGGGCCCGAGGGTATCACAACTACCAGATATTAGGGTCAACTGGGCCCTCGTTAAAAAGATTTTAAGGGTCAAAATTGGATGGGTAATTTATTGCCATATAGGCACCCTACAACTGATGTTTACAAGTATAGCAAAGTATTTACAATACGCCAAATGTACATATATCAGATCCTACGTAGATACCACAGGGTCACTATCCCACAGTTGCCGAAAGTTGGTAAGCGACGATATCGATGTCCAGTTCCATCTGCAAAATCTAGCTTTGCACAGCGGTACTATGAGTATAGGGCCCCACAAATTTACAATAAAATTTATTCCGTTGGTATGCAGAACCTTAGCAATTACAATTTTAGAAAATATATACAAACTTTACTCGGTAATATGGATTATAACAAAGTTGAATCACTTCTCAACAACTATTTCGCTTGATTATACCTATGTTACACACACCCACACACACACACACACACACACACACACACACACACACACACACACACACACACACACACACACACACACACACACACACACACACACACACACACACACGTACACAAACACACACACACGTACATACACACTCGCACACACTAATAAACGTAGACATATCATAATACTCATACATAGAAAAACGCGCGAGCGCATATACATATTAAATTTCTTAAAATTGTTATTTAACCTATATATTTATCTTATTAATCTTTATAACGTTAGCATATTAATAGTACCTTATAATCCTGTCACTGTAAGATAATTCTAGGATTATGTTTATGTATTTCGGGAAGGAACTGTCTCTTGAGACACAGGTTTTACCTAATTCAAGAGGCAGAGACACCCATGTAAGTGTCAAATGTATATGGTTTTTAATAAAGATATTATTATTATCTCCGATTCACGGCTATCTTCCTAGGGAAGATACCCGGTCCTTTGAAAGGCTTACATGGGGATATGGATCCAACACGCAGAGGCCTTTGGAGAAATTTAATGTAAAAATGGGATGGGACGTCTACCGATGACACTCCACGTCTGCACATAACACACGTGGACTGCCAACGGTAGGTGTAAAACTATTGTGTGATGATGGTATCTAATAACTGTTTATGGGGTTGGAGGTTTGATGGACTGGCTAAACTAAAAACTATTGACTGAAAAACTGTCGTCTGCCTTCAATACCTTTATCATCTTGAACTTTGGCAGACGGTGACTCGCCATATCACTGAATGGGCCCCCCCAAACGGTCGCCACAGAAACACAGGCCATACGGGCAACAGGGGAGCAGCATTGGTGCAAGTGGCTTGGGGTGTCGAGCGGTGCGGCGCCGGTTGCGGTCACCATCACAGTGGTTCCCCGTAGTTATGCCCTTGAAAATGACACTTCCACCCCCGAGCATATAGCTCTGGCGACCCCTCTCTGACCAGCCGTTCAAGGCAAGCCAGAGTTGAGAATCCTGCGGGCACTCTTCGGTTTCCACTCCAGCCAGCTAATAAAGGCCAGCTGGATACGAGGCCCTGGCCGACTCTCTGGGGCACTCAGGACCGCAGTGTCGCCACTCACATTCAGCACGCCACAAGCTGCCCTGCGGTTTATTGGCTTTCCTATAAATCTTGTGATACATTTTTTCTTTTATATCAATAGAATTTAGGGAGCCATATAATGTTCCTCCATTTGCGTTAGTCTCATTATTAGTCTTATTATTATTAATCTGTTACTAGGTACCAGGAAATTAACGGATAGGAAACTCGAAGTAAACATTTGTTTGAATAACTGAAAAAAAAAAAAAGAATTGCGTACACAGGAAGGCTTTGTAATTCCCGCTACTCGCATAACTTCGGTACCTCATGTGGAAGGGAAAAAGAAAATATTTTCAAAGATTTCGCCAAATTTAATATCGTCATTTCGGGGAAATTTTCTAAATTAGCATCGACAGCAGCTCCGATCAGTTTCACCTTCACTTCTAAATTCCAAATTTCATTTCACTTCGATTTTATTGGAAAAGTTAAGCAGCACCTTTAAGTTATGTGACACACTGCTGTATTGTGCGGTTGTCCATGATCATCATGAAATTTTCCATGATCTTCTTTACACCAAACAGTGGTGGAGGGATGGACCAGCGATTAGTCCGCCACCCACAGAGAGGCCGACCGCGTGTTCGGTGACGTCAACGTCTAGTTGCCGGGGCGTTGAAGGAGATGGTACCCATAGGGTAATCCACCGAGCCCAATGGTGATAGAGAGGGAATACGGCAGGTTATGGGACTGCACGGCGTTTATCCGTCACCCCAGACAGATTGGGTGGGATGTATCCAGACTGTATCAATAAAACAGTAGCAAATATAATTTATGCAATACTGAATCATTAATTCACTATTGTTAATGTCATCATCATCTCGATTCATATACGCTCCACTATTGGGCTCGAGGCTCCTTCACAATAGGAGGAAAATCGACCTAATACACCACGCTGACGTGTTGGTATAGGGTTTTATTTTGAATTTTCCTTCCCATGCATAGATGTTAAATGCATATTTAATCCCTTAGTCGCTTTTTACGATACCCAATGGTAAGAGAGGAAGTGATAAATTGTATTCTTACTCCGTCGCCATACATATATATATATATCTATATATTTCTTATGTACGTGTGTATGTCACTGAAATACTCTTAAACGGCTGCACCGATATTAATTAATTTTTTGTGTGTGTTTAAGGCGATTCGAAACTGGTTTAGAATTACAATTCGAGAGGTAGCGCTGCGATTTATTTCAAGGAGAATTCCTTTTACTGATTTTCTTAGATTTGAACAGAACAACGTCTCTTGGGTTAGCTAGTAATTATCTATGTTGAGATATTGTTCAAGCTATTCTTTTACTTGTAAAGCCTTTATGACAAGACGTCTGAGAACCGTGGTATAGTAGGTCAATTTCCCTCCTATAGTCGACGAGGCTCGAGCCTAACAGTGGGACGTCTATGAGCTGAAATGATGATAAACGATGATAAAGATATTCTTAACAATATCTGCATTTATTATTAGTTGTATATTCAATTCATTTCAATAGAACTTAGAATATACATATAATATATCATCTTTATACCAATTACATCATCATATTTATTAAGCACAATTAATTATTATGACGTACTAAACAGTGTCAAAGGGATTAATATGACGTACTCGTTCAGGAGATTACACGAAGCTCCCGTAATCCCCCAACGGAAGACAAAGGTGCAACGGCCGTATATACGCGTTGGTATTACCGCTAACAATGTTTTGATGACGGTATCACAGTGTTTATGCGTTTAAAGCATTCGAAACTCATATACAATTATATAACATTTGTATATGTATTTTTGTAGACCGGTGTTTATACATGATGTAACTCATAAACATATTGTTATGTAATTTTTATATTTTCAGATGATGGATCGGGCTATAGTTGTGTCCGTGAGTTTAATAGAGCAAGATACAATTCACTACCCCCTCTATTACTCGTAGGTATTGTTAAAGACGACTAAGGTATGTAATATGTATATAACATCAATGCAAGCGCAGGATAATTTGAAATCCAAATCGCTGCCAATACATCTGACCAGCGTGAGCTGAGATAACGATGGTGATGACAGTTGTGTATAAACTAATAAATTGTTAAAATTGATAATGATATCTGATGTTTACGCGAGCGCTACACATTGTAAATAAAACTACTTTTACGGATTATATCGCGTTTCTATTTGATTTGTGATTGCCCGATGTTTCGAACACTTTGCAGCATTCATGGTCACGTGACCATGACCGTGACCATGAATGCTGCAAAGTGTTCGAAACGTCGGGCAATCATAAATCAAATACAAACGCGATATACTCCGTATAAGTAGTTTTATTTACAATGTTAAAATTGATTCTTGACCATAAACAAGTTCCCATTCAAATAAATTGTTAGCATAACATTTTACAATAATAGTCTGTTTTTAAATCAAGTCGTTGCCATTGATAGGGTGCTGGCATCCGAATCAATGATTTCACGAGAAATTTTGAAAGAATACGAAGGTAGTTTTCTAATTACAGAGCATAATGCGACTCAGTGGCGCATAATGCCGAATTATGCTGATGCTTAATTGGAACTTGAATTAGATTTCAAATGCACCAGCAGAGTGCGCTAAGTTCAGTGTTGAAAAAAAAAATCATAGATTTCATTATCGTAATTATAAACAAATAAGATTGTGTTGTCTTCTTCATCTTGATAAATATGTTCTTTTCCTCGAAAACATTGATGATTGCTTGCTTCATTAAATTATTCGATCAAGCCATTGCAATGTTTATAAAAGTATATTCCTGTAAAATAAATTTGTTTATAGATTTGAATTCTAAAATGAAATTGTATTCACATTTTAAATGTGGAATATATAAAAAAAGTCAATGTTTGTACCTTCATCCATACTTATATTTATTTTTTTAACACAGTTTGAATTTACTTTGATTATTTCGAAAAAATTACAACAAAACGAAAGCTTGAAAATTTTTTTCAACAATAAATAATATTACTAACGATAATATATAAATAAAACATTTCAATCAATGCCAACTTAACGAAAAAACACTTGTTAATTTTCTGTCACTGAGTTGGTATCGATTGCACGCGTGATACGCGCATTACTTTTGAGAGTGCTCGATTGTGCGAAGCGTTGCTGTAGTTGAAACATTCACCGTTAAGCATTATGCCGCATAATACGCTCTAGTGCTGTAATTGGAAAACTACCAAAACTACACGTAATTCTCAATTATATCATATTCACTACACTTCAGAACTTTCTCTGCATTATATTACATAAAATACCAGAAAATTTATTGAATATAACGGTGTAAAACCCTAAAATAATGAATACAATATGCCACAGAACATTATGACAGTTCTGCCAAAACTCCTGAGCAAAGTTTGCCGTGTTATTTTAAGATCATAAATTTCCACTGAACAAATACTTGTATTGGAAGGTAAATTCACAAACATGTGATTAACGGAAGCAAATCACACCCAACTCGGAACAATTTGTGGTTCACACATATAGTATCTAATGCAATTCTTGTATATATATATATATTCAGGATCTCGGAAACGGCTCCAACGATTTTGTTGAAACTTGGCATACTAGAGGTTTCGGGTCCAAAAATCGATCTAGCTAGGTTTTATTTATAGAAAATGTTGTTTTGTCCGTGTTTTTAGCAAAACAAACAATGATATTAAATTTTAAAAGAATATGAATTCAAATTTCGTGGTCAACGTCATGAGTTACGATAGCTCAGTTGGGGAGACGGCCGGTTTTAATTTTGGGTTTCGTGGCATTCAAACAGCGTCGGTTCGAATCTCGGTGTTATTATTCTCTTTTTGTAATTTTTTATATAATTTTCATTATTTATTTTTTATTAATATATATCTAAATAAAATCGACAGAAATATTCCGAGCGAAGCTCGGTCAACCTGATATTTGTCCTAAAACGAAAAAATAACACTTGGCATGGTAGGTCTGAATTTTAACTAGGTGATTACAGGAGGTGACTTCTTGCTTGTCTGCTAGCATTTTATTATTATTGCTGTTGGTGGTCAATAAGCAAACAGCATACTCGATAGACGCCGGTAGGCCGCTGCCTAGCGTGAAGAAAGTGAAAGGTGTGCAATGAGTATATAATCGGATGTGTAATAAAGTTCGGTGATACTAAAGGCATCATTAAAACTCATTAAACACAAACATCCACAGAAAGTTGGGCTTTCGGCTTCCTCGGTCAGCGAACGAAGTGCAGTAATTAATTGCTAATCATATGTCGATTTTCTGTGAGAGTGTGGTACTAACACCTCGGATGGATCAACCCGCGGCTGTAAATAGAGTGGTTCTGGCACATAATAATTTATAAAACTTAACAATAAATACTTATAATAAATTGCTTAATTGATTGAACTAAAAATTCGATCTTCATCGATTAAGAGGAATCATATAGAATCTCTTTTGTTATCTCTGTTGTAAATATAATGTCTTGATCCCTTATCCTCGACAGTGGAATAAAGGCAACCTCTTACAATGTACATAAGGTATTACACAATAGCGGATCGAGATTCCATTCAGCAGAATGCTTTGATAAAAGTAAGGGATTATAATAAATATCTGGATGACAAAGTTTAGCTCTTTTCTTAGTTAGGGTTTTTTTTTTGTTTTGGTGAAAATAGATGTTTAAGTTTTGTTAGGGAGTTTCAGTGTATATCTAAATACAAATTACATATTTATAAGCAGTACGTCAATGCCGTATATCTTATACAATCCGTTACACATAATATGTCTCCACAATTACATCTTCATAAATACACACTTAGCAACATAACTTTAATAAACACTTGTAATTTGGATATTATATATACGTTATACTTTTTCCTTACCTGTTGACTCTGCCATGTGTGACCACCGAAGGCCCTCAACTCATTCGTGACCTTCTATTTATAACCGTTGTTCGCTAGTAAACCACTTTAGCGTGAGGGTACGCAACTACAAATGTTGTCAGAGCATACTTTGTGTTGCCACCTTTCGATTGGCGATAACATATTGAAGAAATTTGAATATTTTTATAATCTATCAACATTAACTACTATGGAATCTCCGTTCAGATTTTTGTCTAAATGTGTTACTTTACGATACAATGTAGATTCAAGGTGTTATTGTATTTATGAATAACCTGAGTATCTAAGAAAGCTAAAAAATTATTTGACTCCAGTTCCATAGTGAATTAAATTTATGGTAAAATTTAACAACTAATTTCTGTAGCAGGTAGATAATTATAAATATCTGTAATAACGATGATTTATTTGATGTAAGATATCTTAGTCTGCACGTGACCATGAACGCTGTAAAGTGTACAAAACGTCGGGCAATTAAAAATTAAATACAAACGCGGTAAAATCCTTTTACTTACAATACTATCAAAATTTCATATTTCTGACTTCAGTTGTTTTGGCTCGGCGTTGAAGAGTCAGTCATCCAGCTCCCTTAAATTTTGAAATCAATAAATTTATATAGATAGACTAGCTGACCCGGCAAACGTTGTTTTGCCATATAAATTATTTCTAGTGAATATTTTAGTAGTTAAATAGAAATAACTAATTGTAAGTGTGCGAGGAATGTCTGAAGGAGGAATGGAACGCCGTGGACGATAAGGGCCTATAAAAATAGCATACCACCAACCATTCATTGCACTTTATTAACTAAACTAGGTTCGTTCCAATCACCTCATCCATTCCCTTCTGTCACAACTCATCCCATCCATCATCGTCCATCACTACGCATTCCATGTCTCGTCATCAGTCACCGCACCATCAGGTATTATGAAACAAAATTGAAAAAGCGAAAAATCTAATGAACTCTGAATATCTAGGGTGCCAATGTCGCAATATTATGTAATTTTGCGTATACGTAATATTGTGTACATTGGCACCCATGAGAAAACAGTTGAAGTCGATTTTTAATTGTTCAGAGTTATTTGAAGTCGGTTAAAAAGTGAAGCGTTTATTTTATATATTACTAGCAACCCACTATCGCTTTGCTTCGGTTTGAGCCGCTTTACCCGCGTAGTTACCGTTCCCGTTGGAATACCAGAATAAAATATATAGCCTATGTTATAGCCCCCTGATATTATAGCTTTCTACTGGTGAAAGAATTTTTGAAATCGGTTCGGTGGTTCAAGCGTGAAAGTGTAACAAACAAACAAATAAACAAACAAACAACCTTACTTTCGCATTTATAATATTAGTAAGGATATCAAAAAGAATAACTATGCTCGCTCGCTTTAATAACTGTATGTAGTATAGATGTTAAAACACAGCTCAAATTCCTCTCTGTCGCTTCTCTTTTATTGAGTAGCAAACTTTATTAGCGAAATTTCACCTAAGGGCAGCCATCAACGTTGGGTATGAACTTTTAGCAAATAAATAAAATTTATTACTTATGATACTTCTAAGACGTTGACCGGAATATTAACCTTAACATTGTTTTGGGTAATATTTTTTGTTTTATAAATACGCACATTTATGTTTATTCATTTATACAATTACTTATAACCTGTTCCTATACATGTAGTGATCTATTAATATAACACTTGAGGAAAATGCAATGTATAGTCTTCTTTTTTTTTCTATTGCAAGCAGTGGCAAACGAGCAAACAGTACACCTGATGGTAAGTGTTGCTATCGCTCATGGACCTTTACAGGGTCGTTGCCTACTGCGAAGAAAGTGAAGGGAGTGTGAATGCGTGCATTGAGGCTCGGTGATACCAAAGCCACCACCAAAACTCTCCACACGCAAACACCCTCAGAAAGTTGGGCTTCCGGCTCTCTCGCTCATCGAACGAAGCGCAGTAACAAATTGCTACTACTCAGACGTCGATTTATAGTATTGAAATTATCGTGAGATTGATATATATTATATCTATAACGGCAAAACACTCACGTACTGAGATCGATTACGTCAACCCGGGTTTCGAGCATATCCGATGCTCATCATCAGGGCGAGTGCGCAGCAGCATCTGCAAGGCCCGGCCTCGTGCACTGCGAGCCGCGTGTCGGGCAGTGCGCCACGACACAGCCACGAGGGATGTGAGGGAGGTGTTTGCCTCTTGAGCGTCTTCGGTGGCATCGTCGGATGAGACTTCACAACCGGGGTTAAGCGATGTTGTTGGTATGGTGTCACTCCGTGTGTCGTCACCATCACATACTACGCTGATCACGTGTAGAAAGCTACACAATCCACCACCCTACGACTCGAGGAAGTATTAAGAGCGGTTATCCATGCTGATAGCAGCTTCCATCCACCGTCTCTGTTGAAGATGTCAGTTTATTTCTATGGTCTCACGTATTTTACGCGGTCTATAGTATCTCCCTGTAGCTAATACGGAGGCTTTGTCGAACCGAATGTAGTGCCTTGTGTTCGAGAGACTGGCGTGCTCTGCTATTGCTGATTTAGTCGTATCCATGCTCTTCATACTCCTGATGTGTTCTGTTAGTCTGGTGGCGATGTTGCGCCTAGTTTCTCCAACATAACTCTTGCCACAATTAATTCTTCTATAGTACTTCATATTACAAAAGTTTTATTTCCGCGTGTCTGCCGGCCGTCAACCCTCCTTAAGAATATAATTTTTGATCACACTGCATCAGATGGAAGTCATAGAGAACTATCTAAAAGAGGCCTAATCTAAAAAAAGAAACACTTTTACAATATCGTCAGTCCACCTAGTAGCGGGCCGTCCTACGCTACGTCGTCAAATTTGTAGTCGTCCCTCGAGAATGTCCTTCCTAACGGATGTCGGTTGGACGAGCGATAACTTCTAGGTAAATATAATAATTGACAACTTTGAGATCGTATTTCCAACTAGGACCAATACAAGAATGACATGGGCATTAGACATGACTTTCGTCTCGTGCATGTTCATGTAAGGAAACTGTTGAGGTGGATGACCTATACTATATACCTATAGTATGGTGCCTCCTCTAGGAATTCCCTGAATTGCACGCCCCAAGAAAGAAATAACTATTTGATGAGATATAAGACAGTCTTATATATTAAGAGGAGCCTCCACAACTTCAACTTGCAAATTGCTGTAGAACTTCGAATATTGATTGGACACGTGTTTTGCCTCTGAACGGGACATTATTAGGACGGTTTAGCTTTAAATTTTGTCCTATATTCCTACTTGCTTTACAGCGTTGAGGCGTGAGGTATAATAATTAACGACGTGAAAGTGGTGAATCTCCGTTCCTTCCTTCTATTTCACACTATTCTCTAAGTTGTTCTTGGGAAAACTTAGTTGATTAGTGAGCGAGCTAGCTCAAATCAATTTATTTATTCATATTAGCTCTTTGAGGGTATTCATACTTTGCTAATTTTACAGTTAGTTTAAAATTATTATAATCTACCACCAGATTGGAACGCGGCTACAAATTGAGAAGATCCGGCAAGAAACACAACGGGCTCATCTTTTTTAAACCATTTCTTTTAAATGTCATCGTATATGTACAACACGTATTAGCTCTAGTGTGGTGGGTTTCCCTAGCCGAGGCCGCGGGTGACGTGACGGGGCAATTAGTCCGTCACCCGTCGAGAGGCCGACCGCGCGAGGAAAGACCGACGTCCTCCCCGAGGGAGGGACGTCGGTCGATGGGAGGGTACTCCTCAGGAGGTATTCCGTTCGGCTGACCACTGACGTCAAGTAACTCTGCTCCGGTGGTCGGTCCAACGACGAAGGCGATGTGATGTTCGGGTGGGTTGTGGGTGTGCGTGCTTACGCCCCTCTGTCGCCCCGGACGGAGTGGTGCGAGGAGTGCGCCGACCGCAACCCACCCCAAATAGACAAAAAAGTGTGATGGCTTTGAAATAAGATAAATTATATTTTCAAAATACAATACAAAAAAGGAAACAAAAATATATGCTTGGATCCAGAAACGGCACCTGAACACGAGTTAACTACTAGAGCAGCCATCAGCCACCTAGAGACAGTAACCCACTTTACAGTAGCCAGCGATGTATCTCATCACCTCAGCTCATAAACATCCCACTGGTGGGCCCGAGCCTCCTTCCCAAGAGCAGGATTGATCTACTATACCATGCTGGTTATGCATGTTGGTATAGGGTTCTATTTTGGGTTTTCCTTCTCTGGCGCAGATGTTATATGCATATTATATCCTTTACTCGTCTTTTACGACATCCACGGGCAAGATAGGTTATGGTGAATTGTATTCCTACTCTGTTATCACACAGAAAAGCGATCTATCTAGTTCGTAGTAAGCTATTGTTATTTCAGAAATCCATGAGAGATATTCTGGTTTAAGACATTTATTTCTCATAAAAGAATAACATAATTCACTTAAGACTGAGAAATCACGATAACTTCCATGATAATCCATGAGAGATATTAACCATTTCCATCAGGTTGTTTGGTTTTGAAACATCAAATACAATAAAAAAATGTACCCTTAGAGACATTAATAAATTATTGATGTTAATCTCATATAACATAACGAAGTGATTATGCCAGACTTATCTTAAGTGATCCCTTTCCTCATACCCATTATCACACGTCTAAAGTACTTTAAACTGGTCATTAAAACAAAACACGGCATACGCAACATCGCGTGAGAACTCACTGCGAAGCCGTAAAAAGTTGTACAACGACATTATGAGTTCCTTACCTTATTCTCTGAAGGCTTACAACTCAGAGTTTAGATTACCGCATACATTAGACTTTGAAAGAAATATCGTAAATGTGCTATAATATTAAAGCCTTTTGTCATAAAGTTTAAATGTCTTGTTATGATCGTATAAGTTTGATTTGATTTCACGAATGGCATACCAGTTAATGTAGAGTAAAATAGTTAGACCTATTTGAGTTGAAATAGTCGTATGAAAAGAAAACCGTTATTTATATCCATTTAAATATATATTTATATTTTTTAACCGAAAAGTGAGTTAAATAACAATTAAATATTTATTCTGAAATGGAAGGAAGGAAGGGAGACCCACCACTTTCTCACGGTAATCAATATACCACACACCACAATGAAAGGAATATGGGATAGGATTAAGGTGGACTAGGAAATAAGGAAATCTTACTTGCTTCAAAAGCGCATTTGAAGTCGAACCGTCCTGAGGATACCTCGTTTAGAGGCGAACCACGTGTCTGTCCACGTGTTAGTCTTAGCGTGATGACATATAGCCTATAGTCTTCCTCGATAAATGGGTTATGTAACACTGAAAGAATGTTTCAAATCGGACCAGTAGTTCCTGAGATTAGCACGTTCAAACAAACAAACTCTTCAGCTATATATATTAGTATAGAGTATAGATAACTTCATAGACGAAGTTACGCGTCATAAGATTGAAACTGAAAGCCTGAGACTGAAAACCTACAAATTCTTTTATTGATATTAGTGGCAAACGAGAAAACAGCAGACCTGATGGTAAGTGGTACTGCCGCTTTTAGACCATTGTTAGACCGCTGCCTACTGTGAAGAAAGTGAAGGGAGTGTGAATGCGTGCAATAAGGTTCGGTGATACTAAAGGCCAAATCCACCTCACGCAAATACCCTTAGAAAGTTGGGCTTTTTTTTTTTTTGTGGGTGGGCTGCGGTCGGCGCGCCTCCGCACCACTCCGTCCGGGGCGACAGAGGAGCTTAAGCACGCAACTCCCGCAACCCACCCGAAAACCACGTCGCCTTCGTCGTTGGGCCGACCACCGGAGCAGAGTTAACTTGTCATCAGTGGTTGGCAAGAAAGTTGGGCTAAGGGCTCTCTCGCACACCGAGCGAAGTGTAGTAACAAATTGTTACTACTCAGACGTTATTACTTCTTTTCCGTGTGGTGACAGAGTAAGAATACAATTCACCACTCCTTCGCAATCTTGCCCGTGGATGTCGTAAAAGACGACTGTGGGATATAATATGCACATAACATCTGTGCAAGAGAAGCTCGAAATGAAACCCTATACCAACATATCTGATCAGCATGGTATATTGGGTCATATTCCCTCTCATTGTAGAGGAGGCCCGAGCCCAATAGTGGGATGTATATGGGATGCGATGATGATGATGATGAGATGTTGTTTTTCTGTGCAAGTGGTAGTACACCGGACGTATCGGCCCGCGGCTGTAGACAGAAGACTGCCGACAGTATGTACCTAACATATTAATATGCATTATATTATTCCTTTTCACCAATAAATCAGGCGATTTTTTTTTTTTTTGGGTGGGCTGCGGTCGGCGCGCCTCCGCACCACTCCGTCCGGGACGACAGAGGGGCTTAAGCACGCAACTCCCGCAACCCACCCGAAAACCACCTCGCCTTCGTCGTTGGGCCGACCACCGGAGCAGGTTTACTTGTCGACAGTGGTCGGCCCGACGGAATACCCCCTACGCGGGGTACCCTCCCATCGAC
The DNA here is from genome assembly GCA_032191425.1 of Lymantria dispar. Lineage (NCBI taxonomy): Eukaryota > Metazoa > Arthropoda > Insecta > Lepidoptera > Erebidae > Lymantria > Lymantria dispar. The sequence goes on from CM063449.1 coordinate 3,789,429, forward strand.
CGACGTCCCCCCCTCGGGGAGGACGTCGGTCTTTCCTCACGCGGTCGGCCTCTCGGCGGGTGACGGACTAATCCCCGGTCACGTCACCCGCGATAAATCAGGCGATAGCAGATATTTTAAAATGTAATATATATCTTATATCTTAAACGAGCATTTCTTGTATATATATATTCAAGATCTCGGAAACGGCTCCAACGATTTTGTTGAAACTTGGCATACTAGAGGTTTCGGATCCAAAAAATTGATCTAGCTAGGTTTTATTTATAGAAAATGTTGTTTTGTCCGTGTTTTTAGCAAAACAATACAGTGACATTCAATTTTAAAAGGAGTATGATTTCAAATTTCGTTGTCAACGTTATGAGTTACGATAGCTCAGTTGGGCAGTTGACTGGTTCTAATTTTGGTTTTTTTGGCATTCAAACAGCGTCGGTTCGAATCTCGGTGTTATTATTATTCTCTTTTTGTAATTTTTTATATATTTTTCATTATTTACTTTTATTTTTTATTAATATATATTTAAATAAATTCGACAAAAATATTCCGAGCGAAGCTCGGTCAACCAGATATTAATTTCATAGCCGAAGTCAGAAGATTGAAACTAAAAAACCTAAAAACTAACTAAAAAATCTCTGTATAGTACCTATCCATATTAATCTGTACATACACACTCGTGTTTATTAACTTAAAATGCCTATAATGTGTCTTTTTAGCCTACACGATTCTTATTAACACAATTTGTCGCACAAATCACCGCAAATGGTGATTTTACTATTGTATCACGTAAAGACACGAGTCTTTCCGGTTAATTTCTATATAATAGTCGGTTTAATGATTATTACGTTTTCTTTTTTCTTCATATATATTTTTTTTTTAATATGTTTTAAAAACGTTTATGATGTTGACTTGCACAGTTGCCATCCGTGACATCTTTCAAGCGCCTCTACGGAAGATCAGTGCAGGTTTTTTTAACTTGCAATATGCTGAAATGGAGACGTTTTATGATGAGCAACAACTTCATCTGTTATTTTATTCTTGTATTTAAATCAACTGTAAATTTGTTCATCATAATAAATAGATTTTCTTTCTTTCTTCGAATACTACCAAACCCTTGCTTTGCTCGTGGATGTCGTAAAAGACGACTAAGAGCCCTAGATTGACCCGGACCAACTCCATCTGGTACCATTTGGGTCAACGATTACATTCCCAAGGAGGGTTGACGTCATGCAGGCGGCCGGTCATAAAAGTCATTGCCGAAACTTTTTGCAATATGTCAAAACAGATGACATATTGCGTCGACTCCAAGTAATTGGGATAAGAGCAAGATGATGATGATAATAAATAGATTTTCTTTCTTTCTTTTTGAAAGCTCAATTACTCCTATAAAGTAATGGCTCATATATTAAAACAGTTTTCGAAACATAATTTATCTGATTTATCTCAGACACTGTATCACTATAAATATGTAAACATCAACCAAGTTCTATTGTATATACCGAGCAAAACATATTTCTTAAATCAAATATTCTCGTAACAAAGCACTTCGCCTCTGTCAAGCTGCATCAGTTACAACAAAAACATCTGAACTTCCATGGATATACTTTGTTTTCCACTGTTTATGTAGCGTTGAACGTCGAAGTTATAGTTTTTCTCTTCGAAAACCGCTGAGCGGTGATTTATACACCATGTTAGCTTGGCGAGCTGGTGTCCTGTTTCTCTTACATTCTTTTAGAATATTTTAGAGCCATTGTTAATATTTTCATGTATATTACATTGTTTAAACTTATTGCTTTAAACGTATATTAATACTTTTGTATGTTTTTTTGATGTTTACGCGAGTATTATATCCTTATCCTTACTAATATTATAAATGCCACAGTATGTTTGTTTGTTACGCTTTCACGCTTAAACCACTGAACCGATTTCAAAAATTTCTTCACCAATGGCAAGTTATAATATCAGGGAGTAACATAGGCTATATTTTATGGCGATATTCCCACGGGAACGGCAACTACGCGGGTAAGGCGACTGAAAATGAAACGAAGCTAGGGCGGGTTGCTAGTATTTAAAATAAAACTTTGTTTAGAAAGATAAAGTAATCAATTAATTTTATCATGCCCTCTGAGTTTTCTGGTCTCATCCGCTAGTAGTACATTGAATTTATTAGGATAATTAATTGAATTAATAAATTGTCGTAATAATAATTACCATTAATTTAACGTTTAATAATTACTGACCAAAGATAATGTATTATTTTCAATCAGTTAAATCGACCTCGGTCTCACCCACGTACTCCCCGTTCCCTCAGCAATATCGGGATAAAAAATTAAATATGTTATCCTTACTAATATTATAAATGTGAAAGTAAGGATGTTTGTTACGCTTTCATGCTTAAACCACGGAACCGATTTCAAAAATTCTTTCACCATTGGAAAGCTATAATATCAGGGAGTAACATAGCCTATATTTTACCTTGGTATTCCCACGGGAATGGGCACTACGCGGGTAAGGCGACTGAAACCGAAGCGAAGCAAGGGCGGGTAGCTAGTTTACTAATAATATAGCTTTCCATTGGTAAAATAGTATTTTTAAATTTGGCCAAACACTCGCGGTTCACCCAAGTACTTTCCATTTCTGTTAGAATACAGGGATTAGAAAGCCTACATATATTACTAGCTGATAATGCATCTTTCTAATCTAGTGAAAGAATTTCGCAAATTTGTTAAGCTCCCGCGATGTCAGTAGCATAGCTTCCGTTCCCTTGGGAATACCGGGATACAAAAATAACCTTCATGTATTATTCGCTGATTGTGTACCAGAACATTGATGGCAGAGTTTTTAAATGGAATAAATTCCTGCGATATCACCGAAATTGTTTCTCTTTCTGTGGGAATACCATGATAAAAGTAGGTAGGCCATGTATTATCCTGGTATCCTCATCATCATCATCACAGCTCACATACGTCCCACTGTTGGGTTTGAGCCACCTCCACAATGGAAGAGAAATTGATCTTCTATACCAGCGCTATGACATGTCCTTCTTTAAACGAGGTTTAAGAAGAGTATTTCCTTCATGGTAGGCAGCGGCCTGGCTGTACCCCTGGTATTGCAAAGGTCCATGTGCAGCAGTATCACTTACCATCTCTGTGTGCTGCATGCTCGTTTGCCACCGTTGGCAATAAAAAAAAAAAACGTTGGTCAGATTTCGAGTTTTCCTTCTCTTGCATACATATCATTTGCAATAATCTCTTAGTCGTCTTTTATGACACCCACGAACAAAAAGTAGGGTGGTGAATTGTATTCTTACTCCGTCACCACGCGGAATGGCCTACGTTACTCGTAGATAATATAGCTGTCCATTAGTGGAAGAATTTTTAAAATCGCTTAAGTACCTTAAGTGTGCAAGTATAAGAAACAAATTATCAAACTTACTTTGGCATTTATAATATCATAGCATCTGTACTGTAATTTGGATTTTGACCTACCAAAAATCCAAGTAACAGTTATTACTGTAACTTTAAGAGGTATTCGGTAATTTAAATTTATTTAAAATAAACTCATTTGCAAAAAAAAACGGGCGGTTTTGATTTTCATTCATATTTAAAAAGATACAATACCAAAAAGGTTTCAATCGTTTGTACACGTTACTGGCCGGTTTTAAAAATGCTGTGGTATTTAAAAAAGTACGTTCTAAATTCAATTTTTCATTTGATGTTCATTTTTACAGAAAACCCCTTTTTATCCTACATTTTTGGCGCGAAGTTCCAGAAGTTAACATCGACTTTCATAACTTTTATTCAATTTTTATCGATTAATTTCATATCCTTGACTGTCAAAGCTTTATTTAATGCTGTTTGGCTGTATCAAAAATGGTAGATAAAGTGGTAAAAGCTACCAAAATTATCGCGCTGCTTGAAGAGGGTTGCAGCCAATGTTTCGTGGCTAGGAGGCTAAATGTTAGTCGCTCGACAGTCCAAAGGACCTGGCAGCGATATCAGGAGACTGGTTCCGTCGAGAGAAGGCCTGGTTCTGGAAGAAAACCATGTACCCAACCACGGGATGATCGTTTTCTTGTGAGTCGCGCATTGAGAAATCGCAAATCTTCGTATGTGGATCTTAAGAACAACCTCCAAGAAGTAAGAAATGTGCATATTAGTCTATGGACGGTCAGGAGGAGGCTTCTCGCTGCCAATATACGCAGACACCGCCCGGCCCGCGGCCCCAAATTACTCCGTGAGCACAGAGTTCACAGGCTTAGGTTCGCTAGAAATTGTGAATCATGGACTCAAGACGATTGGAATAGGGTTTTGTTCTCTGATGAAGCCAGGATATCTCTGTTCGGTGAAGATCGACGTCGGCGAGTGCTAAGAAGACAAGGAGAACGCTTTGCAGAGGCATGTTTCGAAGAAATCACACCTTATGGTGGGGGCTCTGTTATGTTTTGGGCAGGAATAAATTCAATGGATCGTACAGAGTTAGTCTTCATTGAAAACGGCTCACTGACTGGGCATCGATACATAACGGAAGTTCTAATTTCTCATGCACAACCCGCATTGGCCGCTCTAGGTGAAGACTCGATTTTTATGGACGACAATGCTCGCGCCCACCGATCCCGCGATGTTAATGCGTATGTGCAAGAGGTCGGCATTCGTCGTTTGGATTGGCCAGCTCGAAGTCCCGACCTCAATCCCATAGAGCATGTCTGGGACGTTCTGAAACGGCGTGTGAGATCAGTACACCCGGCTCCGCAGACCATCAGAGAGCTGAAGAATGTGATTACTGCGGAGTGGGAACGTATTCCGCAAGCAAGTATCCGGGATATACTCGCTAGCATGCCCAGACGAATTCAAGCTGTGATTTTAGCTAGAGGGGGTCACACTCGATACTAAACATTTATCTGCTTTTACTTTATTAAAGAAAAACAAACAAAAAAACTTTTTTATTTTTACTTCATGAGCATATGCACTACTAGCGAATATACACTACTAGCGAGGTTTAGCATTATTTCCCATAAATTGTATCTAAATTTTATGAAATACTGATGAAAACGATTATTTTCTTATTAATTTAGCAAATGGTGTGGATAAAACTAGCTATAATTATCAAACAAAGAAATATTAACATTTGAAATGGTTCATTGCTTAGGTGCCCGTTTTTTTTGCAAATGAGTGTATTATTTTATAGGTAAAATTAAAGATTATTAACAATTGCATTAGTTGGCATATAGTCCATGGCAATCTAATGAACGTTGTACTGTAGCACAAAATAAAGAATTTCGCGCCGTAGCGTTTAAAATAAATAATATCATCATCTCGGCTCATATTAACCTACTATAACCTAAGAGGGATAATTAACCTACTATACCACGATAGTCAAACGGATTGGCATAGGCTTTTATTTAGAGTTATCCTTCTCTTAATATATAGGAGAGAAATTATTAGAAAAATGGAATTCAAAAACAAAATCAAGCAGACGGGAATCATAATAAAAATCGGCCAAGAGCGAGTCGGACTCGCGCACCAAGGGTTCCGTACCATTGACTAGGTAAAGTAGTAGGTAGGTAGTGTCTCCCTATTGCCATTATTGATATTGAGCAAAAAAATCAAGATTGTTGTATGGGAGTCCCCCTTAAATATATATTTTATTCTTAGTATTTGTTGTTATAGCGGCAATAGAAATACATCATCTGTGAAAATTTCAACTGTCTAGCTATTACTGTTCTTGAGATACAGCCTGGTGACAGACGGACGGACGGACGGACAGCGAAGTCTCAGTAATAGGGTCCCGTTTTTACCCTTTGGGTACAGAACCCTAAAAACTATCTTAATCCTTACTTAATATTATAAATGCGAAAACAGGTTTGATTGTTTGTGATGCTTTCACGCATAAACCACCGAACCGATTTTTAAAATTTTTCACCAAGCTATAATATCAGGGAGTAACATAGGCTATATTTTACACCGGTATACACGAGAACGGGAACTACGCGGATAAGGCGGCTGAAACCGATGCGAAGCGAGGTTAGGTTGCTAATTTAAATTGCTATTTTAAATTTAATTGTATATATTTTTGTATCCGCCTTTTTGACTCAGTGTTATTGAAATAAAATTATAGCATACACATGAAAACGCATAAAATCGCATGAAGTCAAAACTGATTTAATGATGTATCATTTATTGAATTTGGTTGAGCTGTTTTGTAGTTAGGACTGACTGAATGGATATACATGCATATAGGTCAAACACATAACACTCCTTTTTTGCACCACTGCCAGGTCAATTCATAAACATTAAAATTATTATATTTAGCCTATTATTATCATGGCTTAAAGTATATGACGATTTTGAAAAAAATGTACCAGACATGTATTATTTACTTTTCTGTATAATACTACCTGTTCTCGTCAACTAAAACTGCCAATCATGGCTAATAATAGCCAATAGGTATTAGCTACCCGCTTAGGGGGTGCTTTTGGGTTCATCATCATCTCGACTCATATACGTCCCACTGCTGGGCTCGAGAGCCCTTATTATACCATGCTGGTCAGACATGTTGGTATAAGGTTTCATTACGAGTTTTTCTTCTCTTGCACAGATCTTATGTGCATAATTATATCCCTTAGTCGTCTTTTACGACATCCACAACCAAGATAGGGAGTGGTGAATTGTATTCCTCAACCTCCGTCAACATACGATTGGGTTAGTGAATGGAATAATTACAGATCGCTAAAGCCTGTGTATTAGGACAAAAACCGCGGTTCTTCTGGACAGAATCCAAGATGTTACTGAGCTACCTTAGAGGCTAAACGTCAACATGCACAAAGATTGCTGTATACTTTACTGATTGCAACTGTATTGGTCAGATCAACAATTGGGTAAATGCAATAGTTACTTTGTAGCAATGGAAACTATTGTATTTTGAATTGAATTTTCTAGTAATACTTAAATCTTTTTCCGTGTGGTGACGGAGTTAGAATACAATTCACCACCTTTAATGTTGTAAAAGGCGAGAATGATTTTGGATTTATATTCATACATTAAATAGTCTTACAGACTATTAGCTAAGACAGAGAAAATTTTTGAAGTGCAACTTCTTTGCGTGCATGATGGTAAATTTTTACGGATGAAACGTTATATAGCGTCACGAAGATGTGCAGCGTTTATGTTGAAGAAGAGGGAGAGACCGATTGAGAGAGAGTGAGAAAGGGCGAACATAGTATGAAGCACAGCCATGGGGCGAGAGTAGGGAGCAGGTGAGTGAGAAAGATCTAGGGTTTTTTTTACTTTTCTTTTAATAATGATAAAAAACACATAAAACCAAAAAAGTTTCACTTCTGACGTGCATACTTAGTATTTTTTAACAACGCCCTGCACTTGGGAAATAATCTTTATATCACGGGGGAGTTTACAAACATATAATTAACATACACAAACAACATCCAGATTCGGAACAACAATTTCTGAATCGCACAAAGTATTGTTCTGCGTATGATTCGAAACCGCGACATTAGCACTGTAATTCGGTATCTTAACAACTACGCTATCTGTGCAGAGGAAAGTTACGTTAATATACAGATAGATAAGGTATAATATAGTTTACCTAAATGTATATACTTCATATAACGCTTACGCTTTCTCAGCCGTAATATACAAACGACATCAAAGTATTCTTCGGTAAAGAAGTGCGATTACACTCCAAGCCCAACTTAATGTACTTGATATATTTTATGACATGTGAAAGGCCTCAGTCAAGGTTAATGTCAACGAAGTATTATGAGTGTAATCTTAAGTATTAAAGCTGTATCTTAAGAATAAATGGAGCTCTAAGGTAAATTGCTAATGCTTTTTTTTTTGTAAAATATAACACTCTGCGTATTTTTTATTCAAGATAGAGACAAAAGTAATTTCGCACGATCGCTAAGTGGTAGTAAATATATAATTAGTATTGAATATTTTTAGCTGAATGCCGTAATTTATTTTACAATTTTCTTTTGATATTTTATTGCAAACGGTGGCAAACGTGCAAACAGTACACCTGATGGTAAGTGTTGCTGCCGCTCATGGACCTTTACAGGGTCGCTGCCTACCGCGAAGAAAGTGAAGGGAGTGTGAATGCGTGCATTGAGGCTCGATGATATCAAGGGCACCACCAAAACCCTCCACACACAAACACCCTCAGAAAGTTGGGCTTCCGGCTCTCTCGCTCACCGAACGAAGCGCAGTAACAAATTTCTACTACTCAGACGTCGATTTTCTGCGAGAGCGTGGTACTACCCCGGATCGACCGGCCCGCGGCTGTAGACAGATAACTGTCGACAGTGTGGTCCTACCACTAGTGATACCTTCCTTCCTCTTTCCCAAAGGGGTAGGCAGAGATTACTTCCCTAAACTTGCTACGATCTTAATATTTCAAAGGATATAAGCGATAAGAAGTGGTAAGTCACTTTCATCTCCTCCACATTCATTAACATCCTCATGCATGTTCTTCGGTTCTAGGGTACTTTTAACTTGGCCTTTCTTAAGAACGTCCTCGATTTAATGGTCCAACGTCCACCTTGGTCTTCCTCTTCCAACAATTCCGTTCATATTCATCCTATTTTATTAAATTTTTTTTTATTTGCACCAAGAATGTGATATATAAAAAAAACCTATGTCATTTTACTGTTTTTCACGGCTTTCAAGTTAACAATAATTAAACTTGCAGTGGCGTACAACCTAAGCCAGAGGGCTGATGTCAGGTTCTGTAGATAAGTCGTGGCATACGTCAATTTAACCTAAGTAGAATACTAAACACACTGTAATTATTGGAAGTTCATTATCTTCATAACATCATCGTCATCATCGTCATCATTGCAGCCCACATAGGTCCCACTGTTGGGCTCGGGCCTCCTCCACAATTGGAGGGAATTCGACCTACTATACTATGCTGGTCAGACATGTTGGTATAGGGTTTCATTTCGAGTTTTCCGTCTCTTGTACAGGTATTATGTGCATATTATATCCCTTAGTCGTCTTATACGACATCCACGGGCAAGATAGGGAGTGGTGAATTGTATTCTTACTCCGTCACCACACGGAAAGTTCTCTTCATAACGCCATTAATAAATTTGTATTGCTCATATCGGTTATGACCAAGAATGCAATTTACAGCAAATACTTTTTCCATACCAGTCATAAGACTCTACATGATGTAAATAGATAAAATTACTAATATGATAAAGAAAACTAGAAAAGAAAATATATGCCAACATTGACCAGCGCAACGGCAGCTCAATTTTTCTCCTATAATGAAAAAGGTTCATGTCTAATAGTAAAATGCTGTAAAAAAGCAGATCATTCAAATCATAGACTCTTCAAACTTTGATAACAATTTAAAAGAAATCAAATTTGCGCTATCAATACAAAGTCTGGAAACTAGAAACAAGTTCTAGTTTTAAATTTACGATAGCTTAGATTTATACCCTTTATCGGGCCTCGAGTGTAACTGTATTCTTTGATCTACGTCACAGTCGGCGAAAAACGTTTTAGAGAGAAAAAAGTTGCCTTGCAAAATTCGTTTTTGACGCCTTCAAAGGAGAGAAAACTATTAAGGGTCTTTTTCTTCTTTGTTATATAGAAGCAAATAGAATAGTTGAGTTATGAAAGTGTTAAATTTTCCAAGTTCAACCTAAAGTTACGGATGATAATAAAACTTTTCTAAATAAATTTTAGCTCATGAATTTAGGTGACTTTTTTTTTTGGGGTGGGTTGCGGTCGGCGCGCTCTTCGCACCACTCCGTCCGGGGCGACAGAGGGGCGTAAGCATGCAACTCCCGCAACCCACCCACGATGCACGTCACCTTCGTCGTTGGGCCGACCACCGGAGCAGCGTTACTTGACATCAGTGGTCGGCCCGACGGAATACCTCCTATTGGGGTACCCTCCCATCGACCGAAGTCCCCCCTCGGGGAGGACGTCGGTCTTTCCTCACGCGGTCGGTCTCTCGGCGGGTGACGGACTAATTCCCCGGTCACATCACCCGCGGCCTCGTCTAGGACGGCATGAGGCGCAGGTATTGGCGCCTACGCCGCCCCAGTCGCCGGCGACGGATCGCCTCAACGAGGCTCTTCACGCAGGCGATTCGAATTTAGGTGACTTACTAAATTATTAATATAATTCTTTCAGTTCTAGAAATACATAAATTTTTTATGGATTATTCGTATAGAAATACACAAATTATTCGACTACCAAACACTTAAACTGTCAATGAACTCTACCATTTCTCCGTCACTATTTCGAAGTCTAATCTGCTATGAGTGTTCCAAGTTATTGGTAAGTGACTTCCAGGAAGGGTTTAAATTAAGCGAGGCGATAAGAAAATTATTAAAGTTATTTAAATTAATACATAGTACCTGTGAGATTCTTAAAGAGACGGCTAGCATCTTAATGCGTATTCTCTCTTCGACTAGAGGACTGCTATGCGATCAAGTGTTGTTTATTGAAGGAGAAAAATATTAATTTCATATTTACAAAACAAATATTTCTTTTAGAAATAAATAAATAGTCACCGCAAAATAATTATTAAGAAAACAAAAACTCTTATATAAAACTACAATAAAGAAGCTAGCTTTAAACTAATCTTTACGTGTAAACTATATTTTTGTTATTATTTTTTAAATTGCGATTGAAATTAATTATTCAAAACAAACGTGCAAGCTCTGGAATGAACTACCTGCTGCTGTGTTTCCCGAGCGCTATGACATGTCCTTCTTTAAACGAGGTTTAAGAAGAGTATTTCCTTCACGGTAGGCAGTGGTCTGGCTGTGCCCCTGGTATTGCAAAGGTCCATGTGCAGTAGTTTCACTTACCATCAGGTGTGCTGCTTGCTCGTTTGCCACCGTTGGCAATAAAAAAAAAAAGAAGACAGTGTTCATTCAAAGAATCAGTAGCTTGGTATAAAATGTGCCGGGCTGATCACGGAAGTCAAGGATTCGGTACCAGTGGTCAGCCCAATGACGAAGGAGAGGGAATACGGCGGGTTATGGCGACGGCTCCTCGTCACTCCCGGCTAGATGGATGGCGTGCGTCCGCACCATAGTCTGCCAAAAAAAAAGCGTAGTACAAATTGTAAATTCCCTTTGATTTTAAAAAGCGATAATACCTTTGCTAATAGTAAAATATAAAATATGATTTTTTTTTTATTGCAGTTGGTAGCAAACGAGCAAGTGGCATAACTATTAATAAGTGATACTACCGCTGATGACATAGGCCATTTGCTAGGCCGTTGCCTATTGTAAATAAAGTGAAGGGAGTGTGAATGCGTGTAATAAGGTTCGGTGATTATTAAAGGCATCACCAAAATCCATCACACGCAAACATCCTCACCGAATGAAGTGCAGTAACAGAATACTTACTACTCAAACGTTCATTTTCTGCGAGAGAATGGTACTTTCCCAGACGGAAAGGCCCGCGGCTGTAGACAGACAACTGTCAATAGTGTGGTACTACCACTAAAAAAGTTAAAAGACATTAGTAAAAAAAATAGACAAATCCTCTGAGTTTCTTAACGGATCTTCTCAGTGTGGTATCGTTTCGATCTAGTGGTAGTTATTTCAATTGATTAAAGCTCAAATATAGAAATAATATATAAATGAACCCACGGGGTTTATGCATAATAAATTATTTGAATTTGTTGCTTCTTCTAGCATCCCTTCCAGGGCTGTAATGAGCGTGTTGTCGGCGGCGAGGGCAATCAGAATATTATCCAACAGTCTTCCTACATCGTCCAGCAGCACGATGAACCTGTAGGATGCGGCCCAGTCGACCTGCGAGCGCATATACACACTGCCTGGAGATCTACCAGCGCTTGAGACCATAGTGAACCGCTTTCTTTTTGACGCTCTATATGGGCTGCCCCATATAGAGCGTCAAAAGGACCGCATCGCAGATCGGCTTCTACCCTGCTCGCTGGGAGTGATGAGGACAGTCACGTTTGCACGTCGTCCCGAAAGATGACGCAATCCGTCGCACTCCTGTTAGGTGAGAAGTATACGCCGTATAGTATAATCTCTTCGTATTATGGCGTGACATGCCATCGTCCTTGTCCTTAAGCGAGCAGGGTGGGGAACGCCATGACTTGCAGACGACGATTGTTACGGAGTCATCCTAACTGCTCATTCAATTAGGGCAATCACGTACATAGTATCGTTCCGCAACTTCAGCTTCACAGCAGCACTTAAAATATCAAGTGCGATTCAGCGTACTGAGGATAATAATGCAATAATTACTAATTAATACTATAAGAATGCCTATCGATAGTATATTTCAATTTTCTGATTGTATGATAAATAAAAGTCTATTATACGTTTAATCCAACTACGAACGTTACCTAATTCTATTGTAATCGCGTTAAACAAAAATACTTATAAACATCATCATCATCATCATCATCATCATCATCTTGCTCTTATCCCAATTACTTGGGGTCGACGCAATATGTCATCTGTTTTGACATATTGCAAAAAGTTTCGGCAATGACTTTTATGACCGGCCGCCTGCCTGACGTCAACCCTCCTTGGGAATGTAATCGTTGACCCAAATGGTACCAGCTGGAGTTGGTCCGGGTCAATCTAGGGCTCTTAGTCGTCTTTTACGACACCCACGAGCAAAGCAAGGGTTGGTAGTATTCGAAGCCGCTACCACACAGCACAAACAAAAATACTTATAAACATCCAAATCCAATCAAAGCACTAAAGCTGACCACATTTATAATTAAAGATAACTAGGTGTATAATATAAGAGCAGTCAATTCCTCTCCAGCGGTCACATCCTATGATATATGAACTTACTGGGGAGTTAAATTATTAGAGGTAAAGTAGCGGTTTTGCTACCGCAATTTATGCATAATAAACCTCTTATTAAATGCAGTTCTGAAATAAAACTGAGGCTTTATATAGTGTTCCGTGTGGTTATATACAATATAATTCACGACACCCTATCTTGCCCGTGGACGTCGTAAAAGACGACTAAGGGATATAATACGCATATAACATCTTTGCAAGAGAAGAAACACTCGAAACAAAACCCTATATCAACCTGTATGACCAGCATGGTAAAGTAAGGCCAATTTCCCTCCTATTGTGGAGGACACTCGAGCCCAACGGTGGGATCTTACATATATTATATGAGCTGAAATGATGATAATGATGATTACAAATTATATTTAGGTATATTAATTGTTTTAATAACAATGTTAATGTTTTAATAACAATGTCAATATTTCTGTAAGGTGACAGAGAAAGAATATAATTTAATACTCCCTATCTAGAGACGACTAAGGGATATAATATGCATATAACATCTATGCAAGAGAACCTGTTTGACCAACAAGGTATAGTAAGGTTAATTTGCCACCCATTGTAGAGGAGGCTCGAGCCCAACAGTGAGACGCATATAAGCCGAGATGATGATGATTATGATGATGAAAAATATCAAAATTAAAAATATCATAAATATATCAGTCACAATTTTTGTTATCTCAGCCATTTTTATGACAACGACAACTGCTCGGAACGATCGAGGGTTCCTATTTTTTGCCCTAATTTACAACCTTTGAAGACACCGCGGCACATTTGTTAGCTTAATACAGTGGATTTCATTAATAACGACCTTGGTTGTAACGACTTTTCGGTTATAGCGACGTCGAACTTGGGTCCCTAGAATTTAAGGCATACTTTCGTAGGAAATTCATTCGGTAATAGCGACTCCGGATATAACGCCTAATTCGGGTATACCGACTTGTTTTTATGAACAATTTGGGACAGATTCCTAGAAATTCCTTTCGGATGTTGCGACTGAGTCGACAAAGGCACAAAGTCTCATTCATAAGCTTTAACTATTAAGCTTTCTTATCCTTTGTTTATATTCGCAGATGGTCAAATGCTTTGTTTGTGTGTAGCGTTACTTAGCATGTGCGCGAAGTTAAAATTATGAATCAGTTACGTAGCTGTTTCCAGTGAGTGAACAGTGTTTTTTAGACTTGTGAAAATAGCTCCTAGACGTACATTTACTGTTAAAGAAAAACTGATTTCGGATATAGAGACCTCCGGATATAGCGACGACATTAAAATGGTCCCTCCGCCGTCGTTATAACTGAAATACACTGTATTATATATAGTACTTACTTGTATAAATTTATCTTTTTTAAATAGGCAATCTGACACTAGTAGCTCCTGGGATTAACACATTCAAATAAAAATGTTAAGCTTTATAGTAGCAAAATAAATGAATGAGCGATAGAGAGCTTTTAGATCGGTCATTTGACTCAAGTATAAGACATACAAAGATTTGTTTTAAGAAAGCATGGCATCAATTTAAGTGACAAGAAAAACTTCGAACATCGATTTAAAAAAAGGATCAATTGGACTCCGGGATACTCCGGGAATTAGATTACGATAGAAGTGAAAACTTCAACAATTACATATGTTTATTATTTTTTTAAATCGTCAGTTCGCGAAGTTCCGATATGGATATACATCTGTGTTGTACAAATGTACATATATATAATATGAATGACACATAATATATATTTATATTGTATACAGTTTTATTATTAACTAGCAACCCGCCCTCGCTTCGCTTCGGTTTCAGTCGCTTTACCCGCAGCGTAGTTCCTGTAACTGTGGAAATACCGGGATAAAATATAGCCTATGTTACTCCCTGATATTATAGCTTTCCATTGGGGAAAGAATTTTTGAAATCGGTTCGGTGGTTTAAGCGTGAAAGCGCTACAAACAAACAAACAAACATCCTTACTTTCGCATTTATAATATTAGTATGGATGTATTTCAACTGAAATTCATCTCTCGGCAGACGGTGTCAGTAAGGCTTAACGGTGTTGGGACGCGGTCGTCGCCTTTTGCGTGGCGGTCGTCTTGCGAGAGGAGGCGGCGGTTCGTGTGTGCGAGGGATGCCTCCAGGACGACACGGCTTGCCGTCGGGGACTCGGGCCGTGCTGCCACGAGATGCCTGCGCCTAATGCCACCCTAGCCGAGGCCGTGGGGGATGTGACCGGGGATTTAGTCCATCATCCGCAGAGAGGCTGACCGCGCGATGGCGATCAATGCCCTCAATTGGGGACGTTGTAAGAAGAGGGTACCTACTCCCTCGGGATATTCCGTCGGGTCGAGTACTGAAGACAAGGAATTTGGCACCAGTGGTCGGCCCAACGACGAAGGCGACGGGCTATGGGTGGGTTACGAGGCCGCGCGTCGCCCCTCTGTCGCCCTGGACGGAGCCGAGCGGTGGATGCGCTGACCGTAGCCCGATCAAAAAAGAAATGCCAACACGTCAGAGAGGGCCGAGCCCAACAATGGCACATATATAGGCTGAGATGATGATGATATAAACCAATATACCCAACCAAAATATAATGTAACCTCACAAAAATATCACCAATAGAAACGAGAAAGAAAAAAATATATATCTGGAGCATATTTCTTAAGGAAGAGCTTCGCGTGGCGCAATACAGATAATTCTAAACGAAGAAAGGTTATTCCTTTGGGAGTGCGACCCCTAAAATGCTGCTTATTTACGCTGTCCGTCATTCAGATAACTCTCTTTTAAGTTAACCATTTATTTTATTTCAACCGAGGCGTAAAAGAACTTTAAATTAAGTTAAATCTTGGGTCTTATTATCTGGTGTTAAGGGAAATGATTGTCGGCTAGTTAATGGAAAATGCGTGATACTTAGTATGAATAATAAAGAACTATATTTTAGCTTTCTTACGGTAATAGAGAAGGAATACAATGCACCATTTCTTGAGCTTAACATGGGTGTTGTAAAAGATGATTAAAGGATATAATCGTCGTCTCAGATCATAAACGTCCCACTGCTGGGCTCGAGCCTCCTCTACAATAGAAGAGAACTTGACCTACTATGGTCAGATATTTTAATAATAGGATTTTATTTCGAGTTTTATTTCTCTTGCAAAGTGTTATATGTATATTATATACCTTAGTTGTCATTTACGGCACCCATCACATATACTATACATAGAAATGTTTAAAATATGTATGTAATAGAAGGAAAACTAGAAATAAAATCCCATATCAAACCATCTGTGACAGACATGTTGGTTTTATTTCGATTTTTCTTTTTCT
Organism: Lymantria dispar; assembly: GCA_032191425.1. Taxonomy (NCBI): domain Eukaryota; kingdom Metazoa; phylum Arthropoda; class Insecta; order Lepidoptera; family Erebidae; genus Lymantria; species Lymantria dispar. The sequence continues at coordinate 3,805,565 of CM063449.1, forward strand.
TGCTCAGATATTATATGGGTTCATATTATATCCCTTCATTCATTCATTTCAACTCACATACGCTCCACTGTTAGGCTCCTGCCTCCTCCAAATTACGAGGGAGATTGACCTTACTATATTATGCTGGTCATACAGGTTGGGATAGAGTTTTATTTCGAGTTTTCCTTCTCTTGCATAGATGTTATATGCGTATTATGTCCCTTAATCGTCTTTTACGACATCCATGGTTAAGATTATTTTTGGGAAATAATATATTTTTATGAAAAATATTAGCACCATTTTACCAACATGCGCGTTAACGTGCGACGTAGTTAGTGTGCGTGGTAATTGAGACGGGTACGCCATGTTCAGACGTCGAGAATACTAATGCTTCATAAAAATACACCCGATACCTGCCAATATTTTTAAGCTGTAGAAAGACAAGTCTTTTGTTATTTATACGCCTATATTATAACAAAAGCTTCTAAAATAATAGTATAATAATTAAATCCTTTCATTAAGATATCGCATGTTTATGCGTTATTTATACATGCAAAATAAAACCATGTTTATGGATTTTAACGCTTTTTTTTTCATTAAAAGTTCGGTTGGCATGTGTTCAAAATATCAGGTGTTTAAAAGTAAAAAACATGATTAAATCAAAGTAAAAATCGGTTATTTTCCAATAGAAATACGTTCATTTGTTTTATTTTCTTTTATTTGCTAATTTATGCCATAAGGAGCGCCATATTGAGATTAATTGGTCCTAGGTTAGGTTAGTTACAGCTTGTAACGAGCTGGCAATCAAGACGTTAGAAACGTCTGATATCTCATTTGTAAAACTTAGCTTTTTATTTTCCTATTAGATCTTTAACTAAAAATAAGGGTTTAGTATCGTTATCACTACGTCTGGCAAGCAGCTTGATTGGTTTACAGCGAGGTGTTATATTTTTTATTAGTTTATTTAGCTACATATGGCTTTTCTATTTTTTTTTATGGGTGGGCTATGGTAAGCGCACGCACGATCCATTCCATTCGGAGTGATGAAAGGACGGCGCGAGGGCCCATAACCCACCCGTACCCACGTCACCTCGTTGTTGGGCCGACCACCGGAGCAGGGTGACTTGTTGTCAGTGGACGGCCCGACGGAATACCCTTTCGGGTACCCTCACCTCTCGACGTCCTGGGACGTCGGTCGCCGTCGCGCGGTCAGCCTCTCTGCGGGTGACGGACAATTCTCCGGTCCGAAATATGGGTTGGCATAGGGTTTTCTTTCGAGTTTTTCTTGATGTATGTGCACATCGTATCCTTCCGTCGATCTGTTGCATATTGTATTCTTATTCCTTCACCACACGAAATCAAGGTAATATAAGCAAGCGTCTTAATAAAATAGCAACATATTTTTTTTTAACTTGGCCATAAACAAAATAAAGTAGGGTCACAAATCCATTAAATGCTTTACGACGTATCATTATATAATCATTACGCTATTCCTATCACGATTTTACGCGTAATCCCGTAATTTAGTTGTTCAGTGTCCCGACGTCGGCAGATTTACGCTTCGAACTAATGGAACTTATACCATAGGGACATGTTTTAACCGTCCACCTCTTTTCTACTACATAGTTGATATTAAGCGAGTTTATATAGGGGTTATTTATTTAAGGGCTGTTGCTGTATCCGTATTTAATTAACTTAAATAAATATTGTAAAAATAATAATATAACTAATATATAGGGGAGGAGGGTTTTGCGAGCGATATATTGATTCATCATGATATCTCTGGAACCATAAGGCGTACAGACTTGAAATTTGGCAAAAATATTCCTTTCGTCAAGTAGAGGTCAGCTAAGAACGGATTTTACGAAATTTCACCTACAAGGGGTGTTGCGCGGGCGTTAACAATAATATACATATGAAGGAACAGGGTGAGCTGAAGCTAGAAAAATAAAATTTGGACCGTAGTTTCATTTCGTGACGTAGGCACCTACTAAGAAAAGATTTTTTAAAACGCCACCCCTAAGGGGGTGGAAACGCAATGGTAAAGTCTGTATGGAAAGAAAAAAATCTTTAACAACTGTCTTCAAATTAAGCAAAAATGCTCTTTAGTAAAAATAAATAAACACGTGTTTCACCGTTTGTACATTTTCATCCTCTAAGGGTGTAAGATAGGTAGAAAGATGTCAGTTTACTGACTTATCACAGAGCCGAAACTACTGAAGCCAGAACCATGAACTTTTGACATTAGTTTGCGTGACGTAGAAACCCACTAAGAAAGGATATTTGGAAATTCAACCTCTAGGGGGTAAACCGCAGTAACAAAGTTAAGTTAACAAAGTATAAGGAGAAAAAAAAATCTACATCGATTTTCTTCAAATTCTCCAAAAATACTCTTTTTTAAAAATAAATAAACACGTATTTCAGCATTTTAAAATTTTCACCCTCTTTTTTTTTGAAGGGGGTGGGTTACGGACGGCGCGCTCTTCGTACCACTCCGTCCGGGGCGACAGAGGGGCGTAAGCACGCACACCCGCAACCCACCCACGATGCACGTCGCCTTCGTCGTTGGGCCGACCACCGGAGCAGGGTGACTTGACGTCAGTGGTCGGCCCGACGGAATACCCTCTATTAGGGGTACCTTCCCATCGACCAACGTCCCCCCCCTCTGTGAGGACGTCGGTCTTTCCTCACACGGTCGGCCTCTCAGCGGGTGACGGACTAATTCCCCGGTCACGTCACCCGCAGCCTCGGCTAGGGCGGCATGAGGCGCAGGTATACGCGCCTACGCCGCCCCAGTCGCCGGCGGCGGATCGCCTCATCACGGCTGCGCTCCTCGCGCAGGCGAGCCGCCGCCTCTGCAGGCGATCCGCCGTCTCAAAATTTTCACCCTCTAAGGGTGTAAATATTAATAAAAAAATTGGTTCTCTGATTTATCAAAGCTGAGTTAAAACTACTAAAGCTGGAAACATGCAATTTGAAACACAATTTTATTTTGTGACATAGGGACCCAGTAGGAAAGTATTTTCTGGAATTCAACCCCTAAGGGGTAAGCCCCAGCAGCAAGTTTATAAGGGGAGAAAAAAATCTTCATTGATTTTCATTAAATCTCCACAAATACTATTTAATAAAAATAAATAAACACGAGTTTCAGCATTTCTTAATTTTCACCCTCTAAGGGTGTAAATAGGTATGAAGAAGTTGGTCGACTAACTCATTAACGTCAAGCTGAAACTACTGAAGCTAGAAACATGCAATTTTGAGCGTAATTTTATTTTATGACGTAGGGACCCATTAAGAAAGGCTATTTTTGAACTCAACCCCTAATAGGTGAACCGCAGTAGCAAAGTTTGTATGAGGGACAAAATTCGTCATCGATTTTCTTTAATTTTTGCTTAAATACGCTTCGTTCATCATTAGTTCCATCATTTCAACCCTTATACATCCCACTGTTGAGCTCGAGACTCCTCCATTAAAGAGGGAAAATGACCTACTATACCACGGTCAAACGTGTTGCCATAGGTTTTTAGTTTCGAGTTTTTTTTTTCTTGCATAGATGTTATATGCATATTATAATCACTTAGTCGTCTCTTACGACAGCCACGGGTAGGTGAGGCGGTGGTGAATTGTATTCTTATTCCGTCATCACACGGAAAATACTCTTCAGTAAAAATGAATAAAGAGCATTTGTCAATTTTTACCTTTTAAGGGAACTAGGCGAGTAAGGTGACTAAAACTGAAGCGAAGCGAGGGCGGGTTGCTAGTTATATATAATTAACTTTGATAAACTTTTCCGTGTGGTGACAGTCCATATCTTAATAATATTAATAATTATTTTTTAATTTAATACTTCATCATCATCATCATCATTTCAGCCCATATACGTCCCACTGTTGGGCTCGGGCCTCCTCCATAACGGAAGGGTAATTGACCTACTATTTTACTATAATACTACTAATATTTTTTAATATAATATTAATAATTACTAACATTGCAATTTTAATTTTAACTATGTATATCTAGAATAATGGCGTTCATCATAATTATCATTCAGCCTATCGCCGTTCACTGCTAGGCTTTCCTCATATTTTGTCCACCTATTGAGGGCCGTCCTGCACATTATCCAATATGTTGTCGCCACTCCAGAACCTTTCTTCCCTAGCGGCTATTAGTTCGTCGAGCGATGTGTCCCGTTTATTACTACTTCAGAGTACTAATTCTTCGTGCTATGTCAGTTTAGCCTATAGATTGCCGTATTTTAGATACTATCTCGCAGAGAAATCGTGAGCATAGCTCGCTCCATAGCAAGCTGAGCGACTTTGAGCTTGGTTATAATGCCCAAATTTAGGGAAAATGTTTTCCTGCCATAAATCATGTTTCGTGGCTTTAAGTAAATAAGATTATTGATTTTTGACGAAATAAAGTCTTATAAATCGATGAACGTTGGCTGCACGCCCGCCAAAACCATGACTTATTGTCACGGTCCGACTGAGCCGAGCGTGCAAGCGAGAGCGCGGGATGCAGCATGAGACCTATTTATCGGATGACTGGATCGGGCAATTAGTCCATCACCCGCTAAGAGGCCGACCGCGTGAGGAAAGACTGACGTCCTCCCTCCTTACGGGACGGTCGAGGAGAGGGTACTCCTCTAGGGGTATTCCGTTGGACCGACCACTGACGTCAAGTCATCCTGCTCCGGTGGTCGGTCCAACAACGAAGGTGACGTGTCGCGGGTGTGTTACGGGTGAGCATGCTTAGGCCTCTCTGTCGCCCCGGACGGAGTGGTGCGAGGAGTGCGCCGACCGTAACCCACGTCCCAAAAAAAAAATGGCACGTATTTATTTCTAATTTAAGTTGAAAAATATTTGAATTAACGAGTGCAAATAAATGTTAATGTATTAAAAAAAAAATAATAATAACTAACTCCTTCTTTGTATTCTACAAAATATTAATAACTAGCAACCGTCCCTCGCTTCGCTTCGGTTTCAGTCGCTTTACTAGCGGCGTAGTTCCCGTTCCTGTGGGAATACCGGGATAAAATATAGCCTATGTTACTCCCTGATATTATAGCTTTCCATTGGTGAAAGAATTTATGAAATCGGTTCGGTGGTTTAAGCGTGAAAGCGTTACAAACAAATAAACAAACAAACATCCTTACTTTCGCATTTATAATATTAGTATGGATTTAGTGATAATAATACAATTCAATTCATAAAAGTATAATTTTTTCTTTAATGTTTATCACGTGTCATTATCACATCCCTAGCCGAGTCCGCGGGTCACTGGTCCGGGGATTCAGTTCGTCACCCGCCGAGAGACCGGCCGAGGGTACTCCGCGACCGCGGATTCCGTCGGGCCGACCATTGAAGGCAAGAAACTCTGCACTGGTGCTCGGCCCAACGATGAAGGCGACGTGCCACGGGTGGATCATGCCCCTCAGTCGCCCTGGACGGAGCCGGGCGGCGAGCAATCTGATCATGGAAAAAAAGAAATGGCGTTAACACGGATAATTATCGTCTGTAAAACGAGTTTAGAGACAATTTATTATAATTAAGTATACATATTTCGATTATTTTTTAATACCGACTTCAAAAAAGGTGGAGACTACGGAAGGAATTCGTCGGAATCTTTTTTTTTATGTATGTTCACCGATTACTCAAAGACGCCTGGACCGATTTGCAAAATTCTTTTTTTATTTGATAGTATACCCTATACTTCCCAGGTGGTCCCATAGTCATCAGGTCAGGATCTGATGATGGTATCCTTGAGAAATTGGTGAAACTTACTGTTTGTAGTCGGTTTTTTTTTTTGTTAAAAATTATAGATTATTTAATCATAATTTCTCTGTCTTTTTTTTACTCTGAATATTTAACCGAACTTGTTTATGTAATTTTTATGCCTCAGAGCCAAAGCATAGTAAACCAACTACTAACTATAAGACCATTTATGTCACCTATGTTTAACAAATAAATATTATTCTATTCTACGTCGTAGCACACGAAGTAGTTGCTATTGTGCTACGTCGTAGCATTTATGCAGAGTAATTAATTTCATAATGGAATTACATGACGTATATGTATAATTGTATATCTTATATCTTGAAACGAGCAATTCTTGTATATATATATATATTCAGGATCTCGGCAACGGCACCAACGATGTTGATGAAACTTGGCATACTAGAGGTTTCGAGGCCAAAAAATCGATCTAGCTAGGTTTTATTTATAGAAAAAATTGTTTTGTCGGTGTTTTTCGCAAAACAATACAATGACATTAAATTTTAAAAGAATATGAATTCGAATTTCGCCGTCAACGTCATGAGTCCAGTTTCAGTCATCAGTTTTATTTTAGTTTTGGCATTCAAACAGCGTCGGATCGAATCTCGGTGTTATTATTATTCTCTTTTTGTAATTTTTTATATTTTTTTATTATTTAATTTTTATTTTTTATTAATATACCTATGTATATTTAAATAAATTCGACAAAAATACAACAAAAGTATTCTGAGCGAAGCTCGGTCAACCAGATATTTCTTATATAATAAGTGTAAAACAAGATTTACGTTTTTGTAAGTTCATGTAAGTTCATATTTTGATTGACATAATGATTTCTGATGTTAACACAAGAATTATACATCTATACAAATTACCTAAAAACTAATTTAAAATTTTTGATGTGAAACATCTATAGTTCGGTATCGAGGGGCATGGCGTAAACAGTTCGTGGCGTTAAAACGTCACGGTATATGACGGAATATGCGAGGATAAGCCTGCTATATGTACATACGTTATCTATACTTAGTAATGTGTGAGTGAGATGGAACGATGCGTTGTTGTGCGCAAACGGCTATGCGCTATGTCACTGAGCTATAATGCTAATGAAAATAAATGTTTATTGAATAAAAATCATCATTTTCTGGAAAAAATACAGTAATATTTTATTCCTACTTTATGTCACATTAGTTCCTGTCGTAATCTGTTCTTTTATTCATATATACTTTTAAAAAATAATTCCGATGTTTCACATCTGCCTGCTTCGTCCCTGTTATTTTACTACCAGATACCTATCTATGTAAAGAGTAACTTAGGCTATTTGTCCTCTCCAGAAACTCCTATAAAATTTTGTCCGGGTCGGGAATCGAACCCGAGGCCATACGGACTACAGTCGCGGATCGTAATATTTTAGAAGATATTGGAGATTTAAATGCAGGGGCAAAGCGATGTGAAGAGAGGGCGGATTGCTAGTCCTTATCCTTACTAATATTATAAACGCGAAAGTTTGTATGTGAGTATATGAAGATGTGAAGATGTTTGTTGCTCTGACACGCAAAAACTACTAAATGTATTTTGATGAAACTTCACAATAATATAGCTTACATATCATAATAACACATAGGTTGTAGTTTGTCCTGATATTCCCACGGGAAGAGGAACTGCGGATGAAACCGCAAAGCGCTGCTAGTTTGAAATAAAACTATTTTTACGTATTTTATTGCGTATCCTTGACTACAGGCGTAATCCCGTGACCATAAACACTAAAAACTGTTCGTAATTCGGAAGATCAAATATCCGTAAAAAAAATGTCTAATTTTAATTTTTTTTTCTTAAAACACAACTCCTTGCACTAAGGAAATAATCCTTATATTGTGGAGGACTTTACAAACATATATTTAACGGACACAAATTATATCCAGACACAGAACAACAATTTGTCGATCGCACAAAGTATTGTCGTGCGTGGAATTCGAACCCGCGACACTGGTACGGCGGGTAGGTATCTTAACCGTTACGTAATCTGTAGAGTTTTGGTATATCTATATTCAAAATTAGAAGAAAATAGTGCTAATGCATCATAATTCTCAGACTGACATACGTATTTTTCCTGTTTTCATTATTTTGTAGCGATAGGGTATGTCTACGTGCCCTTATTCCTACTAACCGCGGGCAGGGCGGTAGTGGTGATAAGTATTCTTAACAACATTTAAAAACTACATATCCTAAATATTTTTTATTGCATCCGCTGACAGACGAGTAAAAAACTCATTTTCTAATAATGTTTGAAAATGTTGTACATCCATTCTCAGAAGCATTTTGAATTCAGCAGGATCTTCTAACTCTAATTCTTTAAAAACAGAGTTTGTAGCGCCAAAATCAGATCTCAACATCCATGATCTCGTTCAAATCCGGCGTTGCTCTTTTTCTAACAATTCCTTTAATTCTTTTGCTAAAAGTTGAATGAGTAACTTTGTATATTTTCTAATATTCTTTTTACGATCCATCGTGTCCGAATTAAAATCTCAATAGAACTAACCTAACTGTGCTAATTTTAAGACACGTGTGAACAGCTAGTCGTTTACATCACTGACTCAGCCGAGAAACATTTTACTGTACGTACTGTGATCAAGCCATATCTGATGCCATTAGGTCTATAATTTCATTCCTAAGGACGCTTTCTATCGTAAAGCAAGTAAAGGGGAGTGTGAATACCTGCAATGAGGTTCGGTCGTGTAAAAGGTATAACCAAAACCCACTACATGCAAATACGCTCAGAAAGTTGAACTTCCGTCTTTCTCGCACACGAAACGAAGTACAGTAACAAATTGCTACTAGTTACTCGTCAATTTACCGCAAGAGTACCAAGGTTGACCGGCCCGCCGTCGTAGACAAATGTCTGTCAGTGCGGTCCTACTACATAAAAAAAAATATACAATGTCGAAGTATATAAAAAAAAATACTAACAACCCGCTCTCGCATCGCTTCGGTTTCAGTCACCTTACCCGCGTAGTTCCCATTACCGTGGCAATACCGGAATAAAATATAGCCTATGTTACTCCCTGATATTATAGCTTTTAATTGGTGAAAGAATTTATGAAATCAGTTCGGTAGTTTAAGTGTGAAAGCATAACAAAAAGAAAACTTACTTTCGCATTTATAATATTAGTAAGGATGTATATATTAAAATGCCTTTCGTAAAGGAATCTCAAGAACTGGCTTAAAAGTATTTGACCCTTATAAAAGTCAGTATTTCATCTGTAAGAAAAAAACCGGAGTTTTTGGCGGGAATCTGAAGTGTTATGTGGTGTTCTTGTATTATATTCAATATCTTAGTGTTTTAACGTGTTATGTTAAATAATCTTGATGGCATTTTATGTAATATATAGCGACAGAACTACTGAGGTGTAGTGAATATGATATAAAACTGCTATACATACCTTTGTATTTCCACCAAAATTCTCAGAAGATACCCTTAACAGTGGCCATTACACTGTTGAGAGCGACACTTTGACTTACTGACAGACCATTACTGACATGAAGAAACTGAGAACTTGAAAAGATAATTATAACTCGACACTGGCAAAAATGGCTCGTATTTGTAGCTGATTGCCAAGACAAAAAAGAAGAAGAAGAAGAAAAAAACCAATGTTATTTAAAAATTCAAATAATTCTATTTTCAAATAAAATTCTATTTTATTTATATACGTTACCGTTCATGACGCAATCAGCTTTCATTCCCAAGGCATCAGACATCTCTAAGTGACAGCGCTCGTTAAGGGACGAATCTTAAAACGTTTCTTGATGTTGTTGCGAATCCGGCCATAAAATGACCCATTTACACAATAATTATGTTAACTGAGATGTTGTGAATTTGTGATCGTGTATCTGTATATATCTTATATTGTAATAAAGTTAACGTTTCTTGTAGTAATGAAGTTATAAAAGCACTATACTAGCTTCTCTGGCCAACGCAAGTAAGCAAATTTTTCTTATGTATTCTCCATTTATTAGAGTTCCGTACTCAAAGGGTAAACATGGCATCCTATTACTAAGACTTCGCTGTCTGTCCGTCTGTCTATCACCAGGCTGTATCTCATGAACCTCGATAGCTAGATAGTTGAAATTCATACAAATTATTTATTTCTATTGCCGCTATAACAACAAATATGAAAAACAAAATAGAATAAATATTTATAGAACAAACGCGATTTTTTGGGGATAATGGGAATTGCTAATTTCTTGATTTTCTTTGCCGTAAAAGCTTAGAAAAGTTAAAAATAAGCTGGACGAAATCGGTAAAGTCGTACTCAAGTAATGTTGTTCTTCTGCCCGTACAGTGCCATCTACCGGATCCAATTGTGAATCGAAATCATTTTCGAATCCCCTCTAAGACACACAAAAAAATTTCATCGACATCGGTTCAGCCGTTTAGGAGGAGTTCAGTGACATACACACGTACACAAGAAATTTATATATAAAGATAGAAACATAGAAATATGAAAATGTACAAGAATTGCTCGTTTAAAGATAATATAAAAACGCGTTAAAATCCAAAAAAATAGATTTATTTCAAGCTTACTCACGTGAACATTATATATCAGTAGGTACTTATTGTTATAATTTAGAGTATTATACTCAAAAATTCTATCTAATAATCATTTAAAGCCCTGATAATTATTATTTTAAAGTTAAAAAAAGTATAACAAATACGAAATGGACTAAAAAAAGTATTTTTATGAGACCATTATTATTACATAAGCTTTTTATAATTAAATTAATATCACAAAATAAATCTTTAACATTGAAAGCGTCCCTTGAGAATCCCCTCGTTACTTTGAGAAAATTTTTCATAAATCAAACTGGGGGCTCGCAACAAAAACTTTTTCTATTACCATCCCCTATTTAACGGGGATCCTTGAGACGCAAAATGAAATAAGTAAGAAAAACAAATCGAAGTATTCCTTACTTTTTTATTCGTTTTAGTGAGTTAAATTTTATCAATTAATTTATTTAAACTTAATACATACTCTTATACTAAATTATTTATTGAGAATAAGAATATAATATTTAAATTTTGAAATTTCAAACAGCCGTGTGGTGACGGAGTAAGAATACTACTAACCACCCGCTTTCTTATCCGTGGGTGTCGTAAAAGACGACTAAGGGATAATATAAGAAGAGTATTTTCCTCACGGTAGGCAAGACCTGGTTGTGACCCTGGTATTGCAAACGTCCATGTGCGGCAGTATCACTTACCATCAGGTGTGCTGCTTGGTAGTTTGCCACCACTGTCAATAAAAAAAAATGCAGATAAAATCTATGCAAGGATGGGGAAACTGGAAAAAGAAATCCCTATATCAATCCGTGCGTTGTATCACCCTCCCATTTTAGAGAAAGCCCGAACCTAACAGCGGGACTTATGTAGGCTGAGAAAGAGAGAAATTCTATTGCTAAGGAAAAAAGGAATGGTTAAAGTAAAGGATGGTACGGCAGTGTTTGCTTCGCGCTCGACTTGGCGGGGCACTGTCGTGCCCCCCGATTAACTTCACTTTTTGGCAGGATACGTTCTAATCGCATCCTGCTTGAAATATCTGGGGCGATGAAAGAGTAGCATTTGACCTTATAACGTATACACCTATTATTTACTATCGCTGATTGAGTGGGTAACAATTCCTTGTATTCAACGGCCCGCCCGATTGGTTGCATCTTCGAGTGCTAATAACCCTTGACGTCCTTAGAACAAAGTACTACCAATTATTCTGCATACCTACTCCGTTGTCTCCATTTCTATTCACGTTTTATTCGGAATAGAAAAGAAGAAAGTCTACTGGCAATCTATCCTAACTCCTTTATTATTTAAGTTACTGTGGTAGCTTTGTGTGATAATCAATTTTGCAAACACATTCTCGTTTTTGTGAGTTTTATCACACTCTCTATTGAAAATGTTTACGTACCTATTACTTCGTTTTTTCTGTAAAATATAGTTTTATTATCATTAGAGACCATAAGAAAAGTGGCGATGGACACGTTCTTTATTCTGTAAGTTTTAGCAAATTAAATTAAATTACTTAATAGCTTCAAGGCTAGATTGTAATTGTTATGAGGTAACCATTAAGTTATATCATAATGAACAAAAAAACTTCGACTTGGTGCTTCAGATTTTCTGCTAGAATAGCTATCGAAATCAATCTCTTTTTTGTTACTTAAATAAAAATAAAAGCTCTTTGGATTAATATAGATTTATAAAGCATTTTCTGAAATACAAAATTGTATGAATCAGCTGCCAAAAACCATCTTAAAAGTTACTTACAATGAAACAAGAATCTTTGATTAAAAGGCAAGTGATTGTCTATTTTATTGTTTGTTTCTAGGCCAAGTAAATTAATTATTTTTCCTTTATAATAAGGAAACAATGAGAATTGTTAATGAGCGCTGGCTATTCGGGGTTTCGTTTTTTATCTTTCTTGTATCGCGTATTCATTTAGAAATATCGGATGAGGTGTCTTTGCTAGCGGAGTATTTTTATCTATTCTACGTTTTTCTTTTAAATTGTTGAAATAAAATGAGAACTTTTAATGGGTTATTTGGATTCTTTAGTTGCTCTTCTTGTGTCTTGTATTTGTAAATATAAAGTCAAGATTTTTTTTTAATTCACCTGATGGTAAGTGTTGCTGCCGCTTTTGACCTTTGCAAGGCCGCTGCCTACCGCGGAGAAAGTAAAGGGAGCATGAATGCGTGCAATGATTTGCGGGAGTGTGGTACTACCCCGGATGGAGCAGCCCGCGACTGTAAACAAGCAACTGTCAACAGTGTGGTCCTACCACTATAAGCGGTAAATACTAGCGGTATTTCTTTTTTAATAAACCCTTTTAGAACCCTTGTAACAAAATGGATTACTAATCACATACTAACATCATTTACGTATTCTAACATTGTACAATAATATGTTGTTCAAATTCTTTTACAGTGGGAGCAATTTCTCTTCGTGTGTTTATAAATCAATGTTTTGCAGCCCTCACCTTTTAACGTGGAATTCATCAAACCGGGTAAGGGATAGCTAAGTGAATGTGCTGCAGCAAATCTAATGGAAAACTTATGATATCAATTGTGATGGCCAATCTACATCAATAGAGAGGCGATTATAGTGTTAGCCTCAATTGTTGAGGCCTATTTTCATTATATAATATTGATATTTTTATAAATAAAGCTATTTTCACGAATTTGTTCGCATTTGATTTTGGTTCCCCGACGTTTCGAACACTTTCGAACCTTCATGGTCATGGGAGGATGGATATTTTTGATAGAATAAGTACCGTGTAAGCAAGATGGATTGGTATAAGTTTCATTTCATAATTTTCTTCTATTGCATTAATGTTCTCTGCTTACATGCTTTCGTCGTCTCTAAGTATTGGATAGATCCTGATTTATACGTAGGGGGATTAGTACGAGTTCGTGTTTAAGAACTAAGGACAAGGAAAGAAAGGTGATGCATTTCTATTTTTTAATTCTTCACTTATAGATTACCTACAGGTATGTGTTCAGTTTCCATATGTTAATAGAGTTTATTTTTTATGGGTGGCCTATGGTATGCGCACACGCGGTCCATTCCGTGCGGGGCGACGAAAGGACGGCGTGCGGGCCCATAACCCACCCGTACCCACGTTGCCTTCGTCGTTGGGCCGACCACCGGAGCAGGGTGACTTGTTGTCAGTGGTCGGCCCGAGGGAATACCCTTTCGGGTACCCTCACCTCTCGACATCCCTGTTCTGAGACGTCGGTCACCGTCGCGTGGTCTCTCTCTCTCTCTCACCTCTCTGCGGGTGACGGACTAAATTTCCGGGTCCGGTCACCCGCGGCCTCGGCTAGGGTGGCATCAGGCGCAGGTACTCGCGCTTGCGCCGTACGAGTGTATGTTAATAGAGTAATAATAGAATTCACTACCCTCATTCTTGCCCGTGGATATCATAAAAGATGATTGTCCATGCATACATGTACATCGGAACGGCAAGGGGAACGTAACAGCGCGGGGTGAAGACCGGAGCGCCGCGACCTGACCGTTGTCGTTTCATTCGGCCATTCGTGATGACATCATTCGCATGTATTTTGTATACTCGTCATTGATTTAATATAATTTAACGTTGATATACAAGTTTTATTATCAAACCACCCATAAGACGCTGAGAAGTATCTTAGACAATGATTAAGTGAATATGATAAGCAAATAAAAGTATAGGCCAGCTCGTAGCTAATTCAATAGTAGATTAATTTCCCTCCCATTGTGGAGGAGGCTGGAGCCTGACAGTGGCACGTATGTATATGAGTTATGATGATAATAATTATTAGTTAGGTTTAAACATTATCGCCTTAATAAGCACCACACCATAATGGATTTTCGTTTCCTTGGCCCTCGGAAACTGAAAATATCTGATGAATTGCAAATTTTATTGCGACTTTCTTAAATATTGTAAATGTTACTCTTAGTTATATTTTTACGCAGTGCCTATTATTTTGCCTATGTCTGACCTTCCATCTCTTGCCGAGTTTATGAATACCGTTAGAACTCTTCCCCTCAACAAGGCTGCTGGCGAAGATAAAATATCAAATAAAATGATCAAAGAAGCTAGTCGAGCATCGGGCGACTCAATGTTAATAATTTTTAATCGTTGCATAACTGAAGGCATTTTTCCTCGTATATGGCGGCGCGGTTATATACGTATAATTCCTAAAGGCGGTGATAAGCCACCAGACGACCGGAAGTCATATCGACCAATCACCTTACTGCCTTCATTAGGCAAGCTCTTAGAACGTCTCATTGTTCCTCGTTTATTGCCGGGTGGACCAACGTTCAATCATAAACAATTCGGCTTCACTCACGGCAAATCAACTATCGACGCGGCCGTTGCGGTAAGACGTGTCATTAGCGCATCCGTTTTTAAATACGTACTAGGTGTCTTCCTGGATATCTCAGGTGCTTTCGATAACGCATGGTGGCCAATGCTACTTATTAAATTAAAGGCTCGTGGTTGCTATAGAAATATCTACCAAATCATACAGTCGTACTTTTTAAATGGCTCGACTAAATTGAAACTTGGTCACCATGCTGTGTCGAAACCACTGACGATGGGCTGCCCTCAAGGTTCGGTATTAAGTCCATATCTATGGAATTTAGGTTTTGACGATTTTCTCGAGTTACCTCTACCGAAAAATTGTCTACTGATCGGCTATGCAGACGACGGACTTTTACTTATACAATCGAACACAAGGGATGGTTTAGAGAAATTAGCGGAAACATGCCTCAATGATATATTCGATTGGGGTACACGAAACCGGCTTGCCTTCGCACCACAAAAAACATATCATCTTTTATTAAAAGGACATTTACAATCAGCGCCGCGTATAAAATTCAATAATATGACTGTCAAAAAGAAAGAATCAGTTTGCTATCTCGGCCTAGTCTTAGAAAAAAATTTTTCATTTATTGAACATATTAAAACTGTAGGCGAAAAAGCGAAACGGAATTTCTACGCGCTTACTAGAATATCCACATCTACTTGGGGCCTTCGTTTTAATACACTTAAAACCATATACATGGCCACATATTTGGGGTGTATTTGTTACGCTGCACCTGTATGGGCCGATAGGGCCACCATAGGGGCGGCTCGCCTTAAATTACTACAGAGCCAACGATTGGCCCTAATATTCTTATGTAAAGCCTATAGAACGGTTAGTACCGAGGCCTTACCAGTACTCGCGGGTGTACTTCCGGTTGATTTGGAGATTCAGAGACGAGCGTCAATGTATTACACCACAAAGGAAACTATGAATACAGATTTCCTTCTACCGCGCGACCGAAATAAAATTGCTAGATTGTTTGCACCACAATCCATTGTTTATGAGGAACTTTTAACTGAATGGCAAGAAAGATGGGATTCATCATCGAAAGGTCGTCATCTTTATCTATTTTTCCCATGCATCCGGGAGCGCCTGGAGAAGGTGTGGTTGGAGGTTGACCACTTCGTGGCCCAATTTTTAACTGGCCATGGCAACTTTAAAAGTAAATTATTTTCTTTTAAACTCGTACCATCACCATTATGTCAATGTTCCACATCTGACCACGAGTATGAACAATCAGCACATCACATTCTCTGGGAGTGCGATCTCTGGCGAAACGAGCGTAACCTTATGTTAAACAGTTTGCAAGTCACCTGTGGGGTAGTATACTATACGGACCTTGTAGCAACTCGAGAAAATTTCCGTGCGTTCATGCGTTTCTGCCATACCTACTGTAGCAATCAATCTTAACGCTCACATATAGGCCCCGTTAAGCTCTTCCGTATCCGTGGTGCCGTACTGCTGCGCTATCGTAGCTGTACTCCTGTTTACTTATTGGCTGACTAGTCATTTTGTTTTCCTGTCTCCCGCTTTGCCTGGGAGGGAAGTGGAATCTCTCTTTCCAACTCCTCCTCTTTAATCTTTTCTAATTAAATTTGTTGCGGGTCCCAAGACAATTAAAATCATATCCCGGGACTGCCTGAGGGTCAAACCTCGGTGTCATTTATGGAGACCATTGTGGATCCTGGCTTACAGGAGTTACAATGGTGGGAATGTGTGGTGGGATTAGTGCCTATTATTTTAAGGTTAATTTAAGCTTTTCTATTATATTCTTTCAAAGTTTTTGATACCGAAGTTTTTGAATATAACTAATCGTTTGCATTATTATACATTGATAATTATGTTTTAGTCTACAGAATACTGTATTTTTTTTATTCCGTATGGTGACGGAGTAAGAATGCAATCCTTCCATTGTGGAGAAGGCCCGAGCTCAACAGTGGGACGTATGTGGGCTGCGATGATGATGATGAATACTGTATTTTAAGATATATCTCAAGAAATTATCATCATCATCCTACTCCTCCTCACGGCTTATATACATCCCACTGTTGGGCTTGAGCCTTCTCCATGTTAGGAGGAAAATTGACTTACTATATCACGCTGGTCAGAGGCATTTTCTTTTTTTTTAATTGGCAACGGTGACAAATGAGCGAATAGTACCCCTGATGGTAAGAAATGCTACCGTGCATAGACTTTTGCTATGCCGTGAAGAAATCGATTTTCGACGAAGTAGTATTATCCCGTACGTATTGATTGGCCCGCGGTTGTAGACAGAAAACTATATACAGAATCATCATCATCTTGCTCTTATCCCAATTACTTGGGGTCGACGCAATATGTCATCTGTTTTGACATATTGCAAAAAGTTTCGGCAATGACTTTTATGACCGGCCGCCTGCCTGACGTCAACACTCCTTGGAAATGTAATCGTTGACCCAAATGGTACCAGATGGAGTTGGTCCGGGTCAATCTAGGGCTCTTAGTCGTCTTTTACGACACCCACGAGCAAAGCAAGGGTTGGTAGTATTCGAAGCCGCTACCACACAGCACTAAACTATATACACTATATACAGCATGCTCTTAGAAAACTATATACAGAATGCTCTTACTAAATAAAATTTCTCTGCAGTTAGATATCTTCTCTTCAATTACAGGATTTAGTTGTTAACCTTAGCGACAAAATTAAAAACAATAGCTCACCATCCCCACCAATTTACATATTAAAACCAAAAATTTAAATAAAGGTCTCATCGAAAAGCGTATTATGTTTTATGTTAATTTTGTCGGTAAATAGGACCGTATCAACGTACCAGGCTTAATATAAGTCTCAACCGTTTAAAGGTTATAGGCCACTTGATCTAATCTGAACCTTATTAACACTTTTGTAATTTTCTATGGACATGACGTGAGTAAAAAAAACGTTACAGAACCGTAACCGAATGGTAGGATACCTCTTCATCATCGTAGCCCACAAATCTTCCACTGTTAGGTTCGAGCCTCCTCCATAATGGAAGAGAATTTGACCCACTATACTGTGCTGGTTAGACATGTTCGTAGGGTTTCATTCGAGTTTTCCTTCTCTTGCCTGTACAAGAGAAGGAAAACATGTTATGTGCATATTATATCCCTTAGTCTTCTTTTACGAGATCCACGGACAAGATACGGAGTGACGAATTGTGTTCTTACTCCGTCACCACACGGAAAATAAAATGAGTTACTTAGCAGCAGCAGCAGCAAATACGCAGCAGCCTTCACATATACGACGCTTTGCTGGGTCTGGCCTTCAGCCTCTATTTAGCTGTGCTCATCAATATTAACTCATACGTCTGACTACTGAGCTCGAGCACCCTCCATAATAAGAGCGAATTTGACTTAGTATATCACGCTGGTCAAACTGGTTGGTATAGGGTTTTATTTCGTATTTTCCTTCTCGCGCATAGTTAATGCACAAGATATCACTTAGTCGTCTTTTACAATACCCACGGGTAAGATAGGGGGCGGTGAATTGTATTCTTACTCCGTCACCGCACAGAATACATCCTTACTAATATTACAAATGCAAAAGTAAGTTTGTTTGTTTGTTACGCTTTCACGCTTAAACCACCGAACCGATTTCAAATATTATTTCACCAATGGAAAGCTGTAATATCAGGGAGTACATAAGCTATATTTCGAAGCGAGAGCGGGTTGCCAGTATGAGATAAATGATGAAATACAAACCTATTTATGATCGTAAAAACAATTGTCTGTTTTTTTTCCGCAAATAAATTTTTATAGTCATTTTATTTCTTTCTTTTTGGTTGAAGTTTCGGTTTAGGAGTACCTCAGCGATCTATTGTCGAAGGGCCAATTTAGGTTAGTAGTATAAAAGCTAACACGTTAGCTGGTTGTGTCAAGCAATAGATACAGGTGGCCCGCTCAAATAGTAGTGAGAGGTAATTAATAATCTGGCGGTCATGGGCTCACACGATATTCTAGGCAGAATGTGAGCCGAACCATAGCTTATTAAGAAGATTCTCTATGATCTCGTATGAAGGTCTAGGTCCAACCACGTCAATAGGTTATTAAATGTATGCATATAAGATGATTACACGTGAATTTGGATCCAAGTCTTGGGCATTAGTTTATTGATCTCAATCTCTAATAAGTTATCACCATTTGTTTTATGGGTGGTCTACGGTAAGCGCACACGACATCCATTCCATCCGGGGCGATGAAAGGAGGACGTGCGAGTCCATAATCCATCCGTACTCACGTCGCCTTTGTCGTTGGGCCGACCACCATTGCCGAGTTCCTTGTCCTCAGTGGTCGGCCCGAAATTATCACCATAAACGAATTCTGCGTGAGATGATGGAGTAAGAATACAATTTACCATCCTATTGGTAGGTGCCATAAAAGACGAGTAAGGGATTATTATATGCATACTGCAACTATGCAAGATAAGGACAACTTGACATAAAACTCTGTAACAGCCCGTCTGGCCAGCGTGGTATAGTAGAGCAATTTCCCTCCCATTATGGAGGAGGCTCAAGCCTAGCAGTGGGACGTGATGATGATGATAGATTAATCAAATATTTCCTTTCTATATACGTCAGATCAAATTATTGTTTACTTTATTCGTTTTTACGTTGAAAAGGTCTAGTTTTACGATCGTTATTTATTGTTATTGCTATGACTCTATCACCTTTTGTTCGTGACTAAGGACCTTTGTGTTTAACGTTATCGGACGCAAGACAGAATCGTATGTTCCGCTAAGATGATATGACAACTAATACATTAGAATCTTTGGCTTCCTCACCTTTTAAAGTTACCACCATTTTAAAGTTCGAATAAGCATATTAAGTTAGAAAGGCTAATTAATTGTGATTGTAAAGTGATTATTATTCAAAAACACTAATGTTTGCCATGTTAGGCGGATTAGGAATACAGATTATGAATCTCTCTTAACAAGAGAAGGAAACCTCAACACCAACTTTTGTATCAACACGTCTGATCCGCGTAATATAGTAGATAAATTTGGTTCACAAAGTAGAGGAGGCCCAAGCCCAATAGTGAGAAGCCCAATGTGTGTGGGCTAAAATGATAAGAGAAGATGATGTTGAAGAGATGATGATGCTATAAAAACTGAAAAGAAGGAAAACTCGAAATAAAACTACGCCAACTCACCTGACCAGCGTGGTATAGTGAGTCGATTTTTCTCCCATTGTTGAGGAGGCTCGAGCCCAGCAGTGGGACACATGTGATGATGATGAAGATGAATCCATCTTGAAACTATTTCTCTGTAACTTTCCTGATGTTTACATTCTCTACATCGTGTGTTAAATAAATAAATGCCTGTATATTATTCATTTCCTATGATTATGTATTATTATTTTCATAGGAAAAAAGGATATTGTGCCAAATCTGGTTAGAATTGTAGGCATATCCTAATATAATTGGTCATATTAAGGCCTATATACATAATCTTGATTACAATATAAAAATGTTTTATTAGGAAACTCGATAGAAACATTTGGTTAGGTTTTGTGAGTAATAAATTTATTCTATATTAGCAACCCGCCATCGCTTCGCTTCGGTTTCAGTCGCCTTATCCGCGTAGTTCCCGTTTCCGTGGGAATACCGGGATAAAAATAGATTTTCTGTAAGAGTGTATCTAACCCGGACGGACTGGCCCATGGCTGTGGACAGACAACTATCAACAGTGTGGTCCTACAGTAAAAGAACCACATCGCATCATAATGATTTCTGATGTTTACGCGAGTATTACACATTTTAAATAAAAACTACTTTACGGATTTTATCGCGTTTGTATTTGATTTTTGATTACCTGACGTTTCGAACACAGCGTTTGCAGCGTTGATGGTCACGGGTGGACTAAGATGTCTCACATCTAACAAGTCATCGTTACTACAGAAAATTTATAATTATCTACCCGATACAGAAATTAGTTATTAAATATTGACCCACATTTTAATATAAATTTATTGCCAGTATAAGAAGAAAATGATTCTATATGAAAAAATTATATTGTTTATGGTTAGTAATTATTCAACATTAAAATTAATAGTAATTATATTTAAAAAAACTTAATAATCTAGTATACCGTATATCCGGTGGTACCGGATTGGAACACGGCCACACTGAGAAAGATCCGGCAAGATAACTCAGGTGACATGATGCTAAATTAATATTAATTTTGAAGGCAGTTTACTTTATGTTACTAAGAGGTTTTAATTTATAAAACTATCTTTAGTTATTATTATCGTGGGTCAAATCTATACGATGTGAGCTCACAGTGTCTTGCAATCTTGTGGTGGTCTTTTTGGATTTGTTTTTAATAATGTTTATAACAGGATCCCAGCTTGATGGTACCTAACACCCAGCCATCCTCTCTATTGAAATTTTTGTGTTTTTTAATCTCAATAGCCTCGCGTACCATTCTAGGCAGGTATCGGTGTTCTTTTGTGAGGATTTGTGGTTTATCAAACCTGATGTTTATGAAACCACACCGTATCATCCAGTTTTTTGGTTACAAAACTATCTATGCTGTGTATGGACTACGAATTCTATCAACCGTAATATTTATGACTGCACAGAAGACGCAGTGGTTAAGATATGGACATACCGTGTCAAGTGTCGTGGTTTTGATTCCCATACAGGGCAACGTATGTGATTCATAAATTATTGTTTTTGGGGGTGATGAATTGTATTCTTACTCCGTTACAACATCATCATCATCTCGGCTCGTATATGTCCCATTGCTGGGCACATGCCTCCTCCACAATAAGAGGGAAATTGCTTGCTATATCATGCTGGTCAGACAGGTTGGTATAGGGTTTTATTTCGAGTTTTTCTTTTGTTGCATAGATATTATCTGCGTACTATAATCCCTTAGTCGTCTTTTACGACATCCACAGGCAAGATAGGAAGTGAAGTAGAACAGAAGAATTGTATTCTTATGCCTTCACTACGCGGATAAAAAATATATATAATTTTAAATATATAGTAGAACTTAAAAGTTAAACTTTGATAATTTAAAAATACCGACAAGCTTACAAATGATTTTGTTTCACTTTCCATTGCTTTAAATCTGAAAATTCCATTAACCAATTACTTGTTTTTGATTATATTTGATTATTCTTGATGGTTTCTTTAATATTTACAAGGCCTTTACATTCGTGGCTATTAATTCATAAGAATGGTTCTTTGAAATAATTATTGGGCATGCAGATAGCGTAGTGGTTAAAATAGCGACCTACAGCGCCAGTGTTGGGGGTTCGAATCCCACGCGGGACAACACTTGCGATCCACAAATTGTTGTTCTGAGTCTGGATGTAATTTGTGTCCGTTAATTATATGTTTGTAAAGTTCCCCGCAATACAAGGATTATTTCCTTCGTGCAGGGTGTTGTCTTAAATGAATAAATAAAAAAAATAATAATTTAAAGCGAAAATAGCTTGGGATAAAATTATATGCTATCTAATAGGCTAGTCTATTATATTGGGTTAAGTTCTCAACGATTACAAAACAGATTTCTACTTAGTATGGGATTTATTCTTTCCGTGTAGTGACTCAATAAGAATACAATGCAACACCCCCTCTCTTACCCATGGGTGGAACGTAAAAGACGACTAAGGGATATAATATGCATATAAAATTTATACACGAGAAGTAACCTCGAGATAAAATTCCATACCAACATGTCAGACCAGCCTCCTATTGGGAAGGAGGCTCGAACCCAATAGTGAGACTTTTACGAGCTGAGCCGAAACAAGATCAAATATTTTTAATGGCAGATCTATTAAAAATAGCTAAGTCTTGGCTAGCGAAGTCCAATACCTTGGCAGGGGCTCGTTTCAAGCGTAAAGCGGTAGCACGGCGAGTTATTTATTATTTATTGGTAGTTCCCCCGTTCCCGTGGGAATACCGGGATAAAATATAGCCTAGTTTACGCCCTGATATTATAGCTTTCCATTAGTGAAAGAATTTTTGAAATCGGTCCAGCCGTTTTGAAGATTACCCGGAACAAACAGACAGACAGACAGACAAAATTTTTTTAATTGCTATTTTAGGCATAGGTGTCGTGAAAATAACCGTGTGAGCATGAAAAAAGCCTATTATTTTGACATTACAAACAGACACTCCAATTTTATTTATTGGTATAGATGTTTTTGAAGATCCATGAGAATATATTACGCTACTAGTAAAGAATTTATTACGTCTATAACTGTATCATCTGCAAGCATACTCTTTGAGAAACACATATTC
Organism: Lymantria dispar; assembly: GCA_032191425.1. Lineage (NCBI taxonomy): Eukaryota > Metazoa > Arthropoda > Insecta > Lepidoptera > Erebidae > Lymantria > Lymantria dispar. The sequence goes on from CM063449.1 coordinate 3,828,475, forward strand.
TTACACGCCAGAGAATCGACTGGTGTTTTAATGAAAACACAAAATTTTAAAATATTTTCTTGATTTTCTATTGAAGATTATAATGAATGTAGTGTTATGGAAGACATTACATGAGGCAGCGGAACGCCTGCGCGAGGAGCGCAGCCTCGATGAGGCGATCCGCCGCCGGCGACTGGGTCGGCGTAGGCGCGAGAACTTGCGCCTCATGCCGCCCTAGCTGAGGCCGCGGGTGACGTGACCGGGGAATTAGTCCGTCACCCGCCAAGAGGCTGACCACGTGAGGAAAGACCGACGTCCTCCCCGAGGTGGACGTTGGTCGATGGGAGGGTACCCCAAATAGGGGGTATTCCGTCGGGCCGACCACTGATGACAAGTGGATGGTGGACAATGGAAGATATAGAAGAAGAATAATGAAAAAATATGTGTGTGTGTGTGTGTGTGTACTTATGTAAGCACGTAAGAAGTTATTTTGTTGGCGTAAAGTATAAAAATTCTAAAAAGATTATCCTTCGCGTTATGCTAAGTTTGTAGAAAAAACGACACTAATAATATTTAGAAAAAAAGATATTTAATTCATTGATAGTTTTATTATAACGCCTTATCTAATTGAAAATTGTAACGATGCGGTGTGCGCGTGCATCGTAAAAAATATTCACTATCAAACTTCAGGGTGTCGATTTTTCGAGACGGTATACGCGTGCATCGTGAAAATTTACTCTTATCGTTTTCCCTAACGCATTTAAAGAAGTACAACTTCAAAAAGAATCACGTTAGAGAAATTATGCGTAGAATTTCATATAAACTTTAAAAATATTTACAGCAAACTATCATCATCATCATCATCTCAGCCCATAAGTCTCACTGTTGGGCTCGGGCCTCCTCTACTATACGAGGGAAATTGACCTTACTATACCATACTGGTCAGACAGGTTGATATAGGGTTTTATTTCAAGTTTTCCTTCTCTTGAATAGTTGTTATATGCGTATAATATCCGTTAGCCGTCTTTTACGACGTCCACGGGTAAGATAGGTGGTGATTTATATTCTTACTCCGTCACCATACGGAAAACAGCAAACTATAAATAAATAAAATAAACACAGCATCAAAAGATTATAAAAATATAAAACTAATTAAAGAAATCGAAGTTGCGAGGTAGAGCATTCAAACTTAGAGTAAAACACGGTACAATTCTAGAGCTAACTTTGTAAATGCACCGTGCACTTGTCGGTAACTCACTTAAGTTAGCTACTGAAAGGTTGGAGGCTTTGAAAGCATAACTCGAGTTAAAATTGTTCAGATTCCGGCGTCTACTTCTATATGTTCGGTATAATAGTTTGAAGACTATATTTTTACCTTCTCAAGCATTTATCCGTAAAAGTATAAGGAAAGGAAAACTTTTATTTTGGTCTACTATTTCGTAATAAATTTTATAAACGTTATTGTGCGAAAAGGAGATGAAATATGTCTTCTTCTAACTTCAAAACCATCTAAGTTCTTTAATTGTATATAGTTCTTATTAATTATGGTACATTTTTTCTTAAATTTAAATGCATTCCAACAAATATTAGTAATATTTTTTCTACTTTTCTATGATTGCCTTTAAAACTTCCATTTGCAATTTTCCGCAGAACGTTCTATCTAGATACGATACGTATTCCACCTCTAAACACGGCGTCTTCAGGACGAACCGTCCTTCTTTCAAATACGTCTTTGAAGGGCAGTAGGAAGACTTTTATCTTATTCCACCTTAGTCCATTCCTTCCTTTCTTATGGTATTCAATATATTAATTAACCCTAGAAAAGAAGTGGATATCTTTTATTTTATTGCAAACGGTGGCAAACGAGCAAACAGTAGACTTAATGGTAAGTGTTGCTGCCCCTCATGGACCCTTCAGCCGGCCGCTGACCGCTGCCTACCGCGAAGAAAGTGAAGGGAGTGTGAACGGAATGTGAAGGACGTGTGAATGCGTGAAATGAGTTTCGACGATACTAAAGGCATCACCAAAACCCACCACAGGCAAACATCATCAAAAAGTTGTGCTTTCGACTCTTTTGTTCGACGAACGAAGCGCAGTAACAATAAAATTAACTGCGAGAGTGTGGTACTACCCCAGACGGCCCGGCCGCGGCTGTAAACAGACAACTGTCAACAATGTAGTACTACCACTAGAAAAAGAAACTACTAGGTCAATTTCTCTATTTTAGCCGAGCCCAACAGTGGAACGAAAATGTGAATCAAAGCGTGAGATGTGCCGTGAATTAGTACTTGAGACTTATGCGCATAACCTTTAATAATTATCACTAAGTTATTGGTGCATTAATCATATTTTCTATGCTAATTTTAAATTGAACCGGTTCGTATTTTACAAAACTCTTTACTCTAAGTGAAACAATTTCAATCTGCCACATTTCTTGAAAGGTTTTATTAGAATCTGAGTTATAAATTGGTATTTGAGAGGCTCAGAGCGTTTATATCTTCAAAGTTATTGCTGAGTTAGATTTCCTGTGACAAGGTTGGTAACTTTTTAATATTTTAATATGAAAAATCATGCAAATTCTAAACTATGCGCAAGTCAATCTGATGTAATCGCTGAAAATGTAAGTGTATATTCTTTCCTGGGTTGACGGACTAAGAATACAATTCACCACTCCCACTCTTGCCCGTGGGTGTCATTAAGACGACTACGCAGACAACTATGCAAGAGAAGGAAAACTCCGTATGAAACCCTATACTAACCCATCTGACGAGCGTATAGTAGGTCAAATTCTTTCCCATTGTGGATGAGCCCAAGCTTAATAGTGGGGCATATGTAGGCTGAGTTGATGATGATTTGAAGGAGAGGTTTGTATTCTAGTTAATTGAGGTATTTACGTTTTCTCTCAATAAAAATGTAGTTGGTAGTTGTTTGCTAACTAAACAAAGATGATAACTTTAGCAACATTGCATTATAAAATCACTAGCAGCGCCCTGCGGTTTCATCCGCAGTTCCTCTTCCCGTGGGAATATCGGGGTAAATTATAGCCTGTGTGTTATTTTAATATGTAAGCTATATTATTCTGAAGTTTCATCAAAATACATTCAGTAGTTTTTGCGTGAAAGAGCAACGAACATTTTCACATCTTCACATCCTTACATTCTCATATACAAACTTTCGCGTTTATAATATTATAGTAGCTTAATTTTCCTTCCATTTTCGAGCAGGTTCAAGCCCAGCAGTGGGACGTATATACACTAAGTCTGCAGTCTGTGAACATAGTCAGGACCGCTCCCGCCATAACATTAGGTTTGATAAACCTCAAGTCCTCGCAAAGGAACACCGATACCTGCCTAGAATGGTACGCGAGGCTATTGAAATCAAAAAACACAAAAATTTCAATAGAGAGGATGGCTGGGTATTACCATCAAGCTGGGATCCTGTTATAAACATAATTAAAAATAAATCCAAAGAGACCACCACAAGACTGCATGATACTGTGAGCACTTATTGTATAGATTTGACCCACAATAATAATAGTTAAAGATAATTTTATAAATCAAAAATCTTTTAGTGAGCCGCATCTAAAATTAAAAATCAATATTAATTTAGCATCATGTGCCCTGAGTTTTCTTGCCGGATCTTTCTCAGTGTGGCCGCGTTCCGATCCGGTGGTAGTATATTAGTTTTGTTAGTTTTAAATCAACAAATTGTAATAATAATTGCTACAAATTTAATAATTAATAATTACTAACCATAAACAATATAATTTTTTCATATAGATTCATTTTCTTCTTACACTGGCAATAAATTTGTACTAAAATGTGGGTAACAATTTAATAAATTTATAACTATTTTCTGTATCGGGTAGATAATTGTAAATGTCTGTAATAACGATTACTTATTGGACGTGAGACACCTTAGTCCGCTCGTGAGCATGAGTGCTGCAAAGTGTTCGAAACGTCGGGCAATCATAAATCAAATACAAACGCGATATAATCCGTAAAAGTAGTTTTATTTACAATCTTAAATGATGGTTACTTCTTGTGTTTTTGCTACGTTACAAAATTTGAAATGGTCGTGGACTTAGTGTCAGTATAATGAACTGGTAATGGGTAGCTTGACTCACTTGAGGAACAGGCAATCGCTTATGCAGATATTGGATATGAATTAAATCTAAATGAGCAAATATACGCGTTTGTATTTGATTTTTGATTGTCCGACGTTTCGAACTGAAACTACGAACGAAAATTAAAATGTGGGTCAAAATTTAATAACTAATTTTCTGTATCGGGTAGATAAATATAAATGTATGTAATAACGATGACTTGTTGGACGTGAAACATCTCAGTCCGTCCGTGACCATGAATACTGCAAAGTGTTCGAAACGTCGGGCAAACAAAAATCAAATACAAACGCGATAAAAACCGTAAAGTAGTTTTATTTAAAACGCGTTATACTGGCGTAAATAGCGTAATTTTGTTACGCTTTCACGCTTAAATCAACGAATCAATTTTCAAAAATTCTTTCACCAATGATAAGCTATAATATCAGGGAGTAACATAGGTTACATTTTATTCCGGTATTCCCACGGAAACGGAAACTACGCGGGTAAGGAGACTGAAACCGAAGCGAAGCGTGGGGTGCTAGCACGGAGCATTACTCCGTGGGTGCTAGTATACAAATATACCCATTTTCTGTGTGTGTTACGTGTATCGTAGGAGCGCTCTAATTTTATTTAAATAAAAAAAATATATTATCCGTCACCCGCAGAGAGTCTGACTGCATATCCGATAGATACCCGAAAGCGTATCCTGCCGGGCTGACAAGGGCCGACTACTAGTGATCGGCCCAATGGTGAAGAGGTGTGAATACTGTGGGTTATGGTTACAGAATGGACGGCGTGTTGTGTTTATAATAGCCCGCAAAAAAAAAATTGTTGATAGGGTTTTGGTTATAGCATAAGATTTTGAGCGTCAGTTACCAGTTAATAAAGGTGGTGAAAAAACTTATTATTACGAAAAAATCGCTTATATTTTCATAATATATATTTTTTGTAATATATATTGCAATGTTGCCAGCCCTGTCATGGTATTTCTTTTGATATATTTTATCGAATGAATTCCATTTCAGTCCTTAGAAGCTAAATTCAGTGGCGGAATGTGAACCACTCAATCATTTCGTATTTCTTTTCTCTATAATATGTATGTATGAGGTACGTATTGATGTCAAATGAGACGTTTTATAACATCACTAGCACTTTATCTTTGGAAATAGGATATTCTATATTTGCCAATAACCGCCTTCTGGGAAAAATACGAGTGGGAAAAATACAATTCACGACCTTCTCTCTTGTCCGTGGATGTTGTAAAAGACGATTAATGTATGAATTGATATGATATCTTATATCTTTAAACGAGCAATTCTTGTAAGTATATATATATATACACTCATTTGCAAAAAAAACGGGCACCTAAGCAATGAACCATTTCAAATGTTAATATTTCTTTGTTTGATAATTATAGGTAGTTTTATCCACACAATTTGCTAAATTAATAAGAAAATAATCGTTTTCATCAGTATTTCATAAAATTTAGATACAATTTATGGGAAATAATGCTAAACCTCGCTAGTAGTGTATATTCGCTAGTAGTGCATATGCTCATGAAGTAAAAATAAAAAAGTTTTTTTGTTTGTTTTTCTTTAATAAAGTAAAAGCAGATAAATGTTTAGTATCGAGTGTGACCCCCTCTAGCTAAAATCACAGCTTGAATTCGTCTGGGCATGCTAGCGAGTATATCCCGGATACTTGCTTGCGGAATACGTTCCCACTCCGCAGTAATCACATTCTTCAGCTCTCTGATGGTCTGCGGAGCCGGGTGTACTGATCTCACACGCCGTTTCAGAACGTCCCAGACATGCTCTATGGGATTGAGGTCGGGACTTCGAGCTGGCCAATCCAAACGACGAATGCCGACCTCTTGCACATACGCATTAACATCGCGGGATCGGTGGGCGCGAGCATTGTCGTCCATAAAAATCGAGTCTTCACCTAGAGCGGCCAATGCGGGTTGTGCATGAGAAATTAAAACTTCCGTTATGTATCGATGCCCAGTCAGTGAGCCGTTTTCAATGAAGACTAACTCTGTACGATCCATTGAATTTATTCCTGCCCAAAACATAACAGAGCCCCCACCATAAGGTGTGATTTCTTCGAAACATGCCTCTGCAAAGCGTTCTCCTTGTCTTCTTAGCACTCGCCGACGTCGATCTTCACCGAACAGAGATATCCTGGCTTCATCAGAGAACAAAACCCTATTCCAATCGTCTTGAGTCCATGATTCACAATTTCTAGCGAACCTAAGCCTGTGAACTCTGTGCTCACGGGGTAATTTGGGGCCGCGGGCCGGGCGGTGACTGCGTATATTGGCAGCGAGAAGCCTCCTCCTGACCGTCCATAGACTAATATGCACATTTCTTACTTCTTGGAGGTTGTTCTTAAGATCCACATACGAAGATTTGCGATTTCTCAATGCGCGACTCACAAGAAAACGATCATCCCGTGGTTGGGTACATGGTTTTCTTCCAGAACCAGGCCTTCTCTCGACGGAACCAGTCTCCTGATATCGCTGCCAGGTCCTTTGGACTGTCGAGCGACTAACATTTAGCCTCCTAGCCACGAAACATTGGCTGCAACCCTCTTCAAGCAGCGCGATAATTTTGGTAGCTTTTACCACTTTATCTACCATTTTTGATACAGCCAAACAGCATTAAATAAAGCTTTGACAGTCAAGGATATGAAATTAATCGATAAAAATTGAATAAAAGTTATGAAAGTCGATGTTAACTTCTGGAACTTCGCGCCAAAAATGTAGGATAAAAAGGGGTTTTCTGTAAAAATGAACATCAAATGAAAAATTTAATTTAGAACGTACTTTTTTAAATACCACAGCATTTTTAAAACCGGCCAGTAACGTGTACAAACGATTGAAACCTTTTTGGTATTGTATCTTTTTAAATATGAATGAAAATCAAAACCGCCCGTTTTTTTTTGCAAATGAGTTTATATATATATATATAGTTCAGTTGGGAAGTTGTCCAGTTTTCTTTTTGTTTTGTTTTGGCATTCAAACAGCGTCGGATCGAATCTCGGTGTTATTATTATTCTCTTTTTGTAATTTTTGATATTTTTTTTTATTATTTAATTCTTCATCATCATCATCATCATCATCATCTCAGCCCATATATGTCCCACTGTTGGGCTCGGGCCTCCTCCATAATGGAAGGGTAATTGACCTACTATACCACGCTGGTCAGACGTGTTGATATAGGGTTTTATTTCAAGTTTTCCTTCTCTCGCATAGATGTTATATGCGTTTTATATCCCTTAGTCGTCTCGTACGATCACCCACGGGTAAGATAGGATAGGGGGTGGTGAATTGTATTCTTACTCCGTCACCACACGGAAATTTTAATTCTTATTCTTTATTAATATATATCTAAATAAATTCGACAAAAATACTACAAAAATATTCCGAGTGAAGCTCGGTCAACCAGATATTACTATCTATGCAAGAGCAGGAAAGCTCGAAACAAAACCCTATACTAACACGTCTGTAAAATATAGTTCATCAACCCATTTCTTGCCTGTGGGTATCGTAAAAGTCGTGTAAGGAATATAATATGCATATAACATCTATGCAAGAGAAAGAAACCTTGAAATAAACCTATAGTGGAGGAGCCCCATTCCAAATAGTTGGCCGTGTATAGGCTTCTTTTTTTGGGGTGTGCTATGGTCAGCGCACACGCCGTCCACCCCGTCCGGGGTGACGAAGGGAAGGCGCGTGGCTCCATAACCCGCCGTATCTCCTCTCCTTGGCCATGGGGCCGACCATCTGCACAGAGTTCCTTGTCCTCCGTAGCCGGCTTGGCGGGATACTCTTTTAAGTACCCTCCCCTTCCGACGTCACGGACAGGACGTGTAATTTTTGATTTTCAGCTATTGTTAGTTGAACAACTTCATTGGCAAGAGTCAATCCTAAGTTCTGAAGTCACATCATGGTAGTACATATCTATACCAATAAATAAAATTGGAGTGTCTGTTTGTAATGTCAAAATAATAGGCTTTTTTCATGCTCACACGGTTATTTGCACGACACCTATGCCTAAAATACAGATTAAAAAATTTTTGTCTGTCTGTCTGTCTGTTTGTTCCAGGTAATCTTCAAAACGGCTGGAACGATTTCAAAAATTCTTTCACCAATGGAAAGCTATAATATCAGGGCGTAATCTAGGCTATATTTTATCCCGGTATTCCCACAGGAACGGAAACTACGCGGATAAAACGACTATAACCTATAACCGAAGCGAAGCGAGGGCGGATTGCTAGTAATGAAATATAACTGAAACATCATAATCCTTCATCAAACGACTGAGGAATTTATGAATTACTATTTGCTTATACCCTTTATTCCTATTTCATCCCTATACAGAAAGTAACGACTTACTGCATTGCATTCATGCAAATCTTGGGCAGTACTCTTCTACCTCCTCTACACCCCTACCTCCTCAATACCCTTATCTCTTCTATTGTGTGAATACAATGTAAGAGCGACTTACTGCATTCATGCAATGGGCAGTACTCTCCTACTTCCTTTACACCCCTACCTCCTCAATACCCTTATCTCCTCTATTGTCTGAATACAATGTAAGAGCGACTTACTGCATTCATGCAATGGGCAGTACTCTCCTACTTCCTTTACACCCCTACCTCCTCAATACCCTTATCTCTTCTATTGTGTGAATACAATGTAAGAGCGACTTACTGCATTCATGCAATGGGCAGTACTCTCCTACTTCCTTTACACCCCTACCTCCTCAATACCCTTATCTCTTCTATTGTGTGAATACAATGTAAGAGCGACTTACTGCATTCATGCAATGGGCAGTACTCTCCTACCTCCTCTATACCCCTACCTCCTCAATACCCTTATCTCTTCTATTGTGTGAATACAATGTAAGAGCGACTTACTGCATTCATGCAATGGGCAGTACTCTCCTACTTCCTTTACACCCCTACCTCCTCAATACCCTTATCTCCTCTATTGTCTGAATACAATGTAAGAGCGACTTACTGCATTCATGCAAATCTTGGGCAGTACTCTCCTACCTCTTCTATACCCCTACCTCCTCAATACCCTTATCTCCTCTATTATATGAATACAATGTAAGAGCGACTTACTGCATTAATGCAAATCTTGGGCAGTACTCCCCTACCTCATCTATACCCTTATCTCCTCTATTGTGTGAATACAATGTAAGAGAATTAAAATATTCCACAGTTGTATTTGTTCGAGCAAACCGAATATCGATTTGTTCATGTAGTGTATTTGCATGTTTTTCAATTGATCCAATATTTTAGTTTAATATTTTCAATAGCACACAAAACCACCGAGTAGCATTCGGTCATCCCGTATCAATAATCATTACCTTTATATCATTCTTGTTTAAAATATATCATCATCATCACAGCCAACGTATGTCCCAATGTTGGATTCGGGCCTCCGCCACAATGGGAGGGAATTTGACCAACTATACCATGCTGGTCAGACATGTTGGTATAGGGTTTCATTTTGTGTTTTCCTTCCCTTGCACAGATGTTATGTGCATATTACATCCCATAGTCGTCTTATACGGGCATCCACGGGCAAGATAGGGAGTGGTGGACTCTTACTCCGTCTCCACACGGAACAAATAGGTATATATTATTGTAAAAACTGTAATTAAAGCTATATCAAAATTATACTTCATTTTACTTAATCTCTCTCGTCATTAATAAAACATCGCTTCCTTGAAAAAAAAAAACTGAAAATACTCTTTATTCTTAAGATTTTAATTTAAACTTAACTTTGAATCTGCTGTGCTAATAACATTGACGCGCATTGTTATGTTTTCGTCAAGTAAGATAGCACCATTGCGTGAGGGCGACGCTCCGAGGGTCGTCGGGGAGGTAGGGTACATGGAAAAGTATCCCGCTGGGCCGGCCACGGACGTCAAGGATTCGGTACAGATGCTGGGCCCCATAGCGAATGAGAGGGAATACAACGAGATATGGGATCGCGAGCCACCCTCTCCTCGCCCTGGACGGGACGGAAGTCGGGCATCCGAAGTATAGCCTGCCAAAAAAAAAGTAAGTTAGCACGTTATTCAGCACAGCTCATATACGTCCCACTACGGGCTCGAGTCTCCTCCATATTGGGAGGGAAATTGATCTACCATACCACACTGGTCAGATGGTGTGGTATAGAGTTTTATTTCGAGTTTTCTTTCTCTTGCATAGATATTACATGTACAAAATATCCCTTAGTTGTCTTTTACTACACCTACGGGCAATCGAGAGGTTGGCGAATTGTATTCTTACTCCGTCACCATACGGAAGATACTTCCACATAATTCCTGTTACACTATTAATAAATTAATAAAAAAACTAAGTCAACAGATTTTATCGCGTTTGTATTTGATTTTTCATTGCTATTTCGAACATTTTTCAGCGTTCATGGTCACGGGCGGACTAAGGTATCTCACGTCCAGCCAAGTCATCGTTATTACAGAAAATTTATAATTATCTACCCTATACAGAAAATTAGTTAATTAATGGGTTCTTAGTTAATTATTAATTAGTAGGTTCGAAACGTCGGGCAATCAAAATTCAAATACAAACGTGATAAAATACGTAGTTTTATTTAAAATGTATACTCGCGTAAACATCAGAAATCATTAAAAAATAAGTTTTATAGATTTGATATCAAATTTTTCTGGAGCATGATAATAAAAAAATAATCTTATCAGCGTCATCATCAAGATATAATAGCTTTAACAAAGTACAGTAAACTATCACCCGTCAGCTAGACTATCCTATTCGTTCCTATCCATTAAGGTTTACGCTTCAATGAATAGATTCTTAGAGAGATAATATCCATGCGATCCACTGCCTTGCCTGCTGACCAGACTTGCATGAACTAAAATAATCATACCAAAATATAAACGTGTCAAAATGTGGTATGGACATGAGATGAAGTGAAATTAAGGTAAGGTTGTGAAAAATTTTTAAATATGAATGTTGAAAAGCCTTTAAGTGTAAGGAAAGACTAAAAAAAGATGGGATTGTGAAGTACGATCAATGGACTACATGAATAGTTAGGGAATAACCACAGGGATGACATCTTACTATAATTATCATGGAAAGGACATATTGAGTCGACCACAAATAATTGTGATGAAAGCCGGATGATGATGATTTTGTAAAAAAAGGTTAGATTTGAATGACATCCCTTCCCTCCATAGTGGTTGAGGGGAGTGATGGCTGCTCTAGTAGTTAACTCGTGATCGGGTGCCGCTTGTGGGATCTGGTCCAGCCATAATCGTTTGAATTATATTACATATCTTGTGGTTCGAAGGGCATCAGGAGCTAGTTCTTACTCGTACAAAACTTGTTGTACACAATTTATATCTAGTAAGATAAAAAGAAAATGAAAATTATAGACATGTCCGCTGAGTTTCTTGCCGGCTTTTCTCAGTAGCGGACGCGTTTCGATCCGGTGGTGGTATATTTTTCTTTTGGAAATTTAACTTTTTTTGTAAACCTGACAATATGTAGGTGCCCTCTAGTATGCATAATAAATAATTTGAATTTCTCGACGCTCCAACACAGACGTACCCACCCGGTAGACCTCACTGCAGGTGGAGGACCATCTTCCCACAGGGCTCGCCACGGGCGACAAGAGACTCGTTACCAGTGTTATAGCGAAGGGGAGAGAATATGGTGCCTTATGGGGCCGCGCACCGCCCTTTCGTGACCCTGGAAAATGTAACGACTAAAATATAACTACTAGAATCTCTAAACTTAGTAGACAAATAGGCAATTACAGATGGCTGTATGAGTTTCTGTGTGGTGACGGAGTAAGAATACAATTCACCGCTCCCTTTTCTTTCAGTGGATATCGTAAAAGACGACTAAGGGATATAATATGCATATATCACCTATTCAAGGTAAGAAAAATTCGAATTGAAACCCTATGCCAACACGTCTGACCAGCGTGATATAGATCATTTTCCCTCCCATAATGGAGGAAGTGAGAACCCAATAGTGGGACGTTTATGGCCTGTGATGATGATGATGATTATGTATGAGTTTCCTAGGTACCTAAACAATAGACTGCCCCTGGATGCCATGACTGTACTGTGGCGCGCTAAATGACGATGCGCGCCACACACTGGAAGTATGTCCCGCTGGGGGCCTCAGCGCCACGACCTGTCGGCAGTCATAGAAATGGACCTGTCGCTGTTGACCATCATCTCAGAGATGCTCGACAGCGACAGGTGCTGGACGTCGATGGCCTCTTTCTGCGAGGAGGTTATCGCAAGGAAGGAGGCCGCGGAGCGGGTACGCGAAGTACTTGCGTCCGCTGACTCGCTCCGCCGGCGGCGAGTAGGGAGGAGGAGACGCCGATATGCGCATCTCTTCCCACCGCTTTGAGTGACAACAGGACGTGGCCAGACAACCTTGCGTAGGGGTATCAAGGATCGAATGTCAAAAGCTGACCTTTCCTCCACCCCGTAAAAGCGCGGAAGGGACCGCTGTGGTTTTAATGGGTATTCCGGAAGTATAGACAGCCGGCGAGTACCACACTCCCCCTCGTCTGTCACCGGCGGGGGATAGTGCGTAAATTGCACAGCGAAAAAAAAGTAAACAACAGACTGTTTATTTCCTTTATGCTTCGTTAGTGTGATTTTACGTCACCTATAGTCAAGTAAAGGGGTCGCTGTATTCTTACACTGTTAATATACTTGCGAATATTTTGTAAGACAAAGTTAAGTGAAAAATACCTACAAGATTTAATAGTCTTGACTAGACTTAATTGCAATTAAATGAGAGTGACTTTGCTGTAAAGACTTATACGAAATTATTATTTCAGCGAGACATATTAGTCTGTGCGTCAACCTAGAAAATGAAATAGCTGTGCAATTACCTAACATAACCTTAAATAAGAGAATCTTCTTGTATTTAATTTTTGTCAGCTGTATAAAAGTTAAAAAGTTGCATCATCATTATTCAGCCTTACGCCGTCCACTGCTGGACGTAGGCTTCCATCAAGTTTCGCAACAAAGTGCTCTGCCGCTTGCATCCAACCATGGCCAGCAACTTTCACAAGGTCGTCGGTCGCAATCGCCTTTTATAACATCCACGAGTAGTATAAAGATTGGTAGTACTCATAGTAGCTACCAAATAGCATTATTAAAAAAACAAATGTGTGAATTCAAAAAAGTACTCGCCAACTTAATAATACGGTTGAGGCTTACGCATTCAGGTAAAATCCTATTCCATCCCATTTTATTGGTCGCTAGGCTTTCCGATTCCCGACCGCGGTAATTCCTTGCCGCTTTACAATGCAAAATGAAAATAAAAGATAAGATGGGCATAAAGAATGAATAGCATAATGCCTTATTTTAAAAGAAATACGTTTTTACGAATGCAGGTAAATGAGCCGGCTCTTTCAAGACGACTTTTTTGTTCAATTTTTGGCTTATGTTGTAATTCTTTGCGTTTTTATTTCGTATCTTATAAAACTTTGAGACTTTATTATTTTAATTATATTGATTTTATTCTAGTTTAACTATAATCAGTATTTCCCAATCCGCTATAGATAATAATATCGGGTTGACCGAGCTTTGCTCGATATATTTTTATTGTATTTTTACTGAACTTATTTAGATATATATTAATAAAAAATAAAAATAAAATAATGAAAAAAATATCAAAATTACAAAAAGAGAATAATAATAGTACCGAGATTCGAACCTACGCTGTTTGAATGCCAAAACAAAACAAAAAAACACTGGACCCCGAGCTATCGCCACTCTTTACGTTGACGACGAAATTTGAATCCATATTCTATTCACATTTTATGTAGTATTTATCAATATTATATATTTATCAATACAGTGTTATTGATTAGCTAAAAACACTGACAAAACAAGATTTTCTATAATTAAAACCTAGCTCCTGAAGAGAGAAGAATTGCTCGTTTAAAGATATAAGATATACATACTAATATTAATATCTATACCAATAAATAACATTGGAGTGTCTGTTTGTAATGTCAAAATAATGGGCTTTTTTCATGCTCACACAGTTATTTGCACTATACATATGCCTAAAATACACTTTATATTTTTTTGTCTGTCTGTCTGTTTGTTCCGGGTAATCTTCAAAACGGCTAGACCGATTTCAAAAATTCTTTCACCAATGGAAAGCTATAATATCAGGGAGTAAACTAGGCTATATTTTAGCCCGGTATTCCCACGGGAGCGAGAACTAAGTGGATAAGGCGACTGAAAGCAAAGCGAGGGCGGGTTGCTAGTAGAGAATAAGGATGGAAAAAGAAAGTCAGTAAAAAATGTACATAAAGGCACCCAACCAACATGACCTAGAGTACGTAATCCTAAAACGAATTACAATGAAAATAAAACAAGGATTGATACACGGTTTTTGATGCCAACTCGCCGCGGACATGCATATTCATTTATAGGTTTTTTTTTTACTCGTCCACAACGAAATTGAATATTATGGTTGTAGTATTTTGATTTACATATACACAGAATGTATTATGCAGCGTCAGTTTCAAGCTTTATTTGCTTATATTTTTTTATTGAAATCTATTTGTATAATCTTTATAATATCTGGTTGGTATATTTGTTTTTTCGTAAATTATATTTTTGACGAACTTATTTAGATATATCATCATCTTGCTCTTATCCCAATTACTTGGGGTCGACGCAATATGTCATCTGTTTTGACATATTGCAAAAAGTTTCGGCAATGACTTTTATGACCGGCCGCATGCCGGACGTCATCCCTCCTTGGGAATGTAATCGTTGACCCAAATGGTACCAGATGGAGTTAGTCTGGGTCAATCTAGGGCTCTTAGTCGTCTTTTACGACACCCACGAGCAAAGCAAGGGTTGGTAGTATTCGAAGCCGCTACCACATAGCACTTATTTAGATATATATTAATAAAAAATAAAAATGATGAAATAATGAAAAAAAATATATCAATAATTATAAAACCAGAATAATAATTCAATTCGCCGTCAAGAGTAACAATAGCTCAGTTGGAAAGTTGTCCAGTCGCAGTTAAACAGCGTGAGATCGTATCTTGGTGTTATTATTATTCTGTTTTTTTTTTTTAATTTCGCATATTTTTTCATTATTTCATCATTTTTAGTTGTCTATTAATATATATCCTAAATATGTAGGTAAAAATACCATTAAGTTACAAAAAAAAAATATACCGAGCAAACCTCGGTCAACCAGATATTGTATACTAGCAACCCGCCCTCGCTTCGCTTCGGTTTCAGTCTTACTCGCGTAGTTCCCGTTCCCGTGGGAATACCGGGATAAAATATAGGCTCCCTGATATTATAGCTTTCCATTGGTGAAAGAATTTTTGAAATCGGTGCGGTAGTTTAAGCGTGAAAGCGTTACAAACAAACAAACAAACATCCTTACTTTCGCACTTATAATATTAGTGTGGATAATATGCAGATAACAACTAAAACAAGACTCGGCATAAAACCCTACACTAATTCATCTGACCAGCATGGTGTAATCGGTCAATTTCCCTACAATTATGGAGAGAGACCACTTACATGTAATTGACCACACTGTTGACAGTTGTCTGTCTACAGCCGTGATCCGGTCCGTCCATGGTAGTACCACACTTTTGCAGAAAATCGTCTAGCAAGCTCGAGAGCTTGCTAGTTGCGAAGCGAGCTTCGCTGCGATTACAGTCGCCTAACCCGCGTAGTTTCCATTCCTTTAGGAATACCGGGATAAAATATAGCCTATCAGGGATAATGTAGCTTACCAATGGTGAAAGATTTTTTTAAATCGGCACAGTAGTTTTTGCGTTTATTTATTTATATATTTGTTTGTTTGTTTGTTTGTAACGCTTTCACGCTTAAACCACAGAACCGATTTTAAAAATTCTTTCACCAATGGAAAGCTATAATATCAGGGAGTAACATAGGCTATATTTTATCCCGGTATTCCCACAGGAACGGGAACTACGCGGGTTTATGCGACTGAAACCGAAGCGAAGCGAGGGCGGGTTGCTAGTGTATAATACTCGCGTAAACATCAGAAATCATTAAGAATTACCACGCTAAATAGTTGTCAGATTTTCAACAGCATTCCACTGATCTATTGATGGGTAAATATATAAATACTAGCAACTCGCCCTCGCTTCGCTTCGGTTTCAGTCGCTTTACCCGCGGCGTAGTTCCCGTTCCTGTGAGAATACCGGGATAAAATATAACCTATGTTACTCCCTGATATTATAACTTTCCATTGGTGAAAGAATTTTTGAAATCGGTTCAGTGGTTTAAGCGTGAAAGCGTTACAAACAAACAAACAAAGATCCTTACTTTCGCATTTATAATATTAGTATGGATTGCCACCCATGTCGTCCGTTAGGGTGCAGTACTTGAAAGGGTAAGCCGTCGAGCGTGTCATTTATGGTACATTTCAAAGGCCGAGGCAGATTGCAGTGAGTTATGTGGCCTTATACCCTTCTGATATCTCTCGGGATAGCTATGGTATGGGAACAACGAATAGCAAGTTAAAAATAAGTTTAACAACTTTCTTTCATTGCATTAAGTTATTCTTTCCGTGTGGTAACGGAGTAAGAATACAATTCACCACTCCCTATCTTACTCGAGAATATCGTTAAAGATAACTATGGGATATCATATGCACATAACAACTGTGCAGGAAAACAAAACTCGAAATGAAACCCTGTATCAACATGTCTAACCAGCATGGTATAGTAGGTTAAATTCCCTCCCACTATGGAGGCGGCCGAGCCCAACAGTGGGATGTATGTAGGCTGCGATGATGATGAAGATGATGATAATTAGGTTATTGATGCCTAATATTGGACATGCTATCATTGTGGTGACGAAGTGAGTATACAATTCAGCATCCCCTCTCCTGCCTATGGATGTCATAAAGGACGACTAAGGGTCATAAAAGGGACTAATATGATTAGAAGATAATATCTATATAAGAGAGGGAAAACTTGACTGAGGGAAATCTTATCCCAAAATCTCTGACCAGTTCGATATCATCATCATCATTTCAGCTCAAATACGTCCCATTTTTGGGCTCGAGCCGCCTCCACGATAGGAGGGAAATTGACCTTACTATACTATGCTGGTCAGACAGATTGGTGTAGAGTTTTATTTCGAGTTTTCCTTCACTCTCATAGACGTTATATGCATATTATATCCCTTAATAGTCTTTTACGACATCCACGGGTAAGAGAGGGCGTGGTGAATTGTACTCTTACATCGTCACCACACAGGAAAGATAGTTCGGTATAGTTTTCTCCCAATTATGGAGGAGGCTTAGGCCCAAAAGTGGGACGTACATGAGCTGAGATGATGATGATTGGATACGTCGCCTAAAAGGACAATAATATCACTATTATCCCCTTTGGCAGACAGGCCGATGACCAGTGTTGGAGTTATAAGTTATTCCTGACCCGTCTTTTACGACCAACACTGAAAATATTGTACCCTTTACCCTGTCACTATGTGGAGTAATGCCGCAATATAAAGATTATTACCTTAGAGCAGGGCGTTGAAAGAAAAAAAATAGGGCGTAATTTACCATTATCATCATCATCATCATCGCAGCCCACATACGTCCCACTGTTGAGCTCAGGCAATAGTGGACATTAATGGTAATAAAAATAATCATCATCATCATCTTAGCCTATACACGTCCTAATGATAGACACGAGCTTCCTCCACAATGGGAGGGAATTTGACCTACTATACCATGCTGGTCAGACATATTGGTATAAGGTTTCATTTCGAGTTTTCCTTCTCTTGCATAGGTGTTATGTGCATTTTATATCCCATAGTCGTCTTTTACGATATCTACGTGCAAGATAGGGAGTGGTGAATTGTATTCTTACTCCGTCACCAGACGGTAAAATTTACGATAATAAACAGAAATTCCTTGGTCAAGGTTAAATAAGAGGTGTCAATAGCGGAATTTATTAACCTGATGGCTTTCATAAATTGGCCGGCATTATCCGTAGGGATCTATTCAGTATTCACCGTCCGCTCTAAGCGCCCACGCTTGCATTAACAACCAAAATGGTGGAGCAATGAAAAATGTAGTGTATTTTATCAATTTTTTTCAAGCTTAACAGATTGACTGTCTTAAGTAGATTAAGGAAAAACGCGGCTTGTTTTATATACGGCAAATAATCATTTTGCTTCGAAGTAAATAATCTATAGCTATTGTTTTTTCTTCTAAATATGTATTTTCGTGTGATGATGGGGTAAGAATACAATTCACCACCCTCTTCCTTTCCGTGGGTGTCGTAAAAGACGAGTAAGACTTTAAATATGTTTGCAAGAGAAAGAAAACTTGAAATAAAACCCTATACCTTAGAATAATAACTTATAGAAGGATAGTATCGGTACTTCGAATGATCGAAACATGAATCTAAAAATACTACATGCGAGCCGACGGTTATACACGTACACCACTATACAAATTATGAAATCAAATTTTGTTTTTATTAACATAAATCGTCGAAATACTTTTAAAAGTAATGTTAAAAACCTTTTTATGTTTTTCAAATGTGTTGTGACACCATTTGAATGCACAAATCGTCATAATTACTTATTTATTTTTTTTAAGAGTTGCGTTCGTACGTGCAGTATAATGACCTTGTACATTACGGAACGGTTCCGGCGTAAGCTCTATTAGGCTCCAATTGAAATGCTTCACTTTTTGTGTACGAACTTACCTTCTATACGTTATTATTCTAAGCCCTAAACTCACACATCTGACCTGCGTTGTATAGTAAGTCAATTTCCTTCCTATTGTAGAGGAGGCTCGAGCTCAACAGTGGGACAGATATCGGCTGCAATGATGATAACAACAGGCAATCCTTCCTCTATATTTTAACTAGCTTCTGATCGCGACCTCGTCCGCGTGGTATAGATACTTTGGGCTAACACTAACTCTAACCTAAGACTTTGTTTACATAGAAGTTGAAAATATTTTTTAATAATACGATTCTGTCACACATGATTTTTGTGACAATTTAGCCGTTTACGCAGCGGAAGCTCTTAAAAGGAAAACAAAACCCCGATGTTGAAATATTCTTCACTGGTGTTTCGCTCCTTATACGCTCCGGTCTTAGCGAGATGATATATAGCCTATATATATATATATATGATATATATATATATATATGATATATATATATATATATAGCCTATATATATATATATATATGGTATATATATATATATATATAGCCTATAGTCTGCCTCGATAAATGGGCTATCGAACATGGAAGGAATTTTTCAAATCGGACCAGTAGTTCCTGAGATTAATGCGTTCAAACAAACTCTTCAGCTTTATATATTAGCTTAGATATCTTTTATACATGCCCTATCACAAAGTTAAATTTTTTAAACGCTAATTACGCCAATCCGCCTAACAAAAGTGATGATTCTGGCATTGTCCATCTATTGGGAGATCCATGTTGAACTCTAATCATCGATAGACCAATAAATGGATGAAAAGGCTGCAGATCTATGCCAATACCACCTTGTACTGCATAATAAACAATAATGTTCCGTTAAGTAATTGACGTTTGGTCAATTCAACAGGCGGAGAGAAGAAATACTATTTATTGTCAAAAACACAGATTATACGGTACCAAATGGCAAACTAGGACTACATTAAATATTGACCGCTTCACGCGCTTTCTATGCAATAGCAACGCGACAAAGATAATGGGGAAATTATTTACACAAACCATGAAAAGTTTGATTTGGTCGGCGCAAGCGCGTATCTGCACCTTATGTCGCTCTAACAGAGATCGTGAGTCCGGACCGTGAATTAGTCTACTACCTGCAGGGAAGCCGACCGCGGGGGCGACGCACCGGCAATAATGTTTTGTTGCCGGGGCGTCAAAGGGGATGATATCCTGAAGGGTAATTGGTTAGGTCACTCATGGATGTCAAGGAATAGTTACCAGTTATCGGCTGTATAGTGATGGTTAGGGAATACAGTAGATTATGGGGCCGCACGCCGCCCATCCTTCGCCCCAGACAAGTTAGGTTGGGTTGGATCTAGATCGTACTAACCGTGTAGCCTACCATCCTTACCTACTAATATTAATGTGAAAGTAAGTTTGTTTGTTTGTTTGTTACGCTTTCACGCTTAAACCACCGTACCGACTTCAAAAATTCTTTCACCAATAGCAAGCTGTAATATCAAAGAGTAACATAGACTATATATTATCCCGGTATTTCCACAGGAACGGCAACTACGCGGGTAAGGCGACTGAAACCGAAGCGAAGTTAGGGCGGGTTGCTAGTAAGAAAATAAATTATAGTTTAATAAAAACTAAAATAACACACACTTGACAAGTCAAGGAGTTACTATTTTCGAATTTCGCGCATGCGTAGTTCGCTAGCTCTGTCTCTCTCGCTCTTATGTAAAGGATAGGATTAGAAACTTCTAAATTCTGGCGAATCTAAACAGGACATTCGGCTATTTTGATCGAATTATTGCATTGTCATGGGCCTTTGAAGAATGTTCGAAGTTAAATAAAATCTGTCAGTTCCGAATGGGGCAAAATGACGTTCAAAGATTCCGTTACATACCTAGATGCATATATTCATACATACATAAATACAGGTGAAACTAATAAAAGCGTGTTAAAAATAGTTCTAGACGTTCGAAAGTCTCTTTTATCAAATATTTAATGGATTTTAGCTATAAATTATGAACTATAAATTGATTAGACCGATCTCATCACCTTTTCAATATAATCTTTTAGTAAAATAAATAATAAATGAAAATAAAAACTAGAATGTAACATAATGTAATGTTTTATTAGATACGAACTATCAATTAGTTTTATCAAGTCAATCTATTTTATTAGATTGAACTTGATAAATTCAATTTTATTTTGTAGTACGTAGAATTCATTTATTAAATTGTAGTGTGTAAAAAAGATATATTTCTTTAGTGTTAAGAATATTAATGCATCGTTAGTAAAGAGCAAAAGAATATATAGGATAGAACAGGGTAATGGGCGCCAACTAAGGGACAATTAAAAAATACTCATATTAGTCAACCATATCTGGTTGACCGAGCTTCACTCAGAATATTTTTGTTGTATTTTTGTCTAAATTATTTAGATATATATTAATAAAAAATAAAAATTAAATAAAGAAAAAATATAAAAAATTACAAAAGAGAATAATAATAACACCGAGATTCGATCCGACGCTGTTTGAATGCTACAACAAAACTAAAAGGAAACTGGACGACATCCCAACTGAGCTATCGTAACTCATGACATGGACGGCGAAATTAAAATTCATATTCTTTTAAAATTTAATGTCATTGTATTGTTTTGCTAAAAACACCGACAAAACAACATTTTCTATAAATGAAACCTAGCTAGATCGATTTTTTGGTCTCGAAACCTCTAGTATGCCAAGGTTTATCAAAATCGTTGGTGCCGTTTCCGAGATCCTGAATATATATATATATATATATATACAAGAATTGCTCGTTTAAAGATATAAGATTCTCATAATTTTTGATTAGACATTGTTGCATTAATGATTAAAGTATACTTTAATCATAGTTAGAATCAATCACAGTTTTGTATTAAGGTACAATAACGATTTAAAAAATAAAGTCATTCGCTTTCATTACCCGACACTGTGGATAATTAGAGGCCATTTAATGATCATATGTGGTGTAACGGCAACCATACTACTTCATCATCATCAACACAGCTCATATACGTCCTACTGCTGGGCTCGAGCCTCCTCCACAACAGGAGGGAAATTGACCTACTAAATCACACTGGTCACAATCAAAATAATTTATTACCTATAAGTGTCATCATCTCATCATCTCAGCCCATATACGTCCCACTGTTGGGCTCGGGCCTCCTCCATAATGGAAGGGTCATTGACCTACTATACCACGCTGGTCAGACGTGTTGGTATAGGGTTTTATTTCGAGTTTTCCTTCTCTCGCATAGATGTTATATGCGTTTTATATCCCTTAGTCGTCTCGTACGATCACCCACGGGCAAGTTAGGGGGTGGTGAATTATATTCTTACTCCGTCACCACACGGAAGACCTATAAGTGTATACTAATGAAAATAAAAATCGTCATTTTCTGAAAATAAATCGTAATATTTTATTAATACGTTATGCCATATTAGTTCCTGTAGTAATCTGTTCTTTTATGCATATATACTTGTTTTATAAAATATGTCATACCTACTTTACGTTCACCTACGAAAACTGGACAACCATTTTTTTTTCTATAGGCTTTTATTAGTTTCGGCTGTATATTTATTTGTTTGTATGTCACCGACTCCTAGGAATTGGATTTTGACTCACTTTAAACAGTCAGATTTCATTTAAAATTTGTAGACTTAACAAGGAGCAATGGCGATAAAATAATTTAAATAGTTTGTCTTATCATCATTACATGATTAGAGATTTCTTTATAAAATATATTGTAGCTTAGAATTAGTCGTGGCTCGATAAATGTCGCTATATCTATTTTCTACATCGCACTCTTTAACCGACTCCTTTGAACTACGTAGTAATGTGTGAGGAGATGGAGCGACGCGATGTTGTGTGTGTCTGACTTTTCACATTTTTTTTTATTTATTATATTGGAATTTTAATTATAACTATGTATTTTAATTCTATCTATCTAGCTAGCTTTTAATAAATCTGTTTAATGTTCTTTTTTATTATGATTATGTGTAAAATCACTTTTAATAATAATTCTTATTTGTATTGTTTAATCTCTACACTTCAACTGAATCTATTTAATTTAATTTGTATGCCCTAGAGGCAAAACATAGTGAACTACACTATTTGCGCTGTAGCATGGTGCGGGTGACACATGTCAATACCAGGTGACTAGGGATGTGACGATTCGCAATTAAATTTTTATCACTAATTATACTCGTAGCATAAATAAATGTTGTTCTGTTTATTATTGTCACGAAAATTATATATAGGAAAAAATATATTCATAAAAATTATTCAATTAATTTAATAGTTCAAAAATTTTAAAAAGTTTCGTAAACGCATTCAAAACAACTGGTATTTCATATTTTTTCGTGGCAGCTTCGAGGATTAAAATTGAATGAAAAATTGAAGTAAATATGTAATAATTGTATACTTTTTAACAATAAAAAATTGAGCGCACAAATTGTTTTTTATTTATTTTTTAATCGACAATTCTTCGTAGTAGTAAATCCCATCACTAAATACGTCTTTGGTGTTACGTTATACGCATACCACTTTGATTATTTTTCTTTCAATTTTATTTGATTTGTAGGCTAGAACATTCTAGTTGGGTTTAATTTGGCAGGTATACCTTTATTACTACAGTTATTAGTGATTTAATATATTACCGATGTGGTACAGCTGAATTAATAGATCATAATTATAAATCGCGGCAACTTTCAAGAGTGAAACGAAACTCGCCATAACTGTCACCCGCACCATGCTACAGCGCAAATACTATAAGTACTACTATATTTAAGACCATTTATGTACCTATGTTTAACAAACAAATGTTAATATCTATTCTATTCTGTTCTGTTCTGTTCTGTTCTGTTCTGTTCTGTTCTGCTCTGCTCTGTTCTGTTCTGTTCTGTTCTGTTCTGTTCTATTCTATTCTATACTATCCTATCCTATCCAAAAACAAAATACTTTCGATGTTTCTATCTGCCAGGCGAATCACATTGCAGAAATATTGACAGTGATAAGACCACACTGTTGACAATTATCTGTCTAAAAGGACCGGTTCGTCCAGGGTAGTAGCACACTCTTCGCAGAAAATCGATGTCTGAGTAGTAGCGATTTGTTATTGCACTTGGTTTCAATTTTCTGAGGGTGTTTGTGTGTGGTAGGTTTTGGTGATGCTTTTAGTTTTACCAAATCTCATTGCACGCATAAACACTGCCTTTATTATTATCGGCCGCTTAGCTTAGGTCCATGAGTGATGGTAACACTTACCATCAGGTGTACTGTTTGCCACCGCTTGCAATAAAAGAATATATTATTTGCATATCATATCCATCCCTCAGTCATCTTTGGTTATCACGGCTACGAGAAAGGCTGATGAACTGTAACTATGGCTTATAGGAGAAAAAAAGAACAGAAAAACCGTACAATTGCTTACTCTTTAAGAGTGTATGTGTATTATAACAAAGATTTTCCTTCTTTATCTCAGCAATATTTTACATAGCACCCGTCAAAGCCATGCTCAACAATGTACTACGCCGTCATATTTCAGACCGTTGTCTTCAATATTTAATTGCTGAAAGCCTTTTTAAGCCGCGCTTTGAAGTCAGCTGCGCGTCTACAACTGAGGCTACAACTCTTCGTGGATACTAAATGTATATATACGTACTATGTTACTACTAGTGAGAATAAAATCATTCTGTAACATGGATTACTAGATGTTTTACGCATAAATAAAATCAAAAGTATTGTTAATTGATATTTCACTATTACCATTCTCTGTTTAGCCCATATAATATACGAATTGCTGCCTTCAAGTGGAATATACTAAGAAATAAGTATTAGAAGTTTTTCGAAAGAAATGGCGACTCCTTAGCATCAGCCGACATATATGACTCCCGGTAGAAAGTAAAGAAGGACAACGTATTGTATTCTTAGTCTGTCAGCACATGGAGAATACTTTCTAATAGTGTCATTTAAATATTTAACACCAAAGAGGTTTATTGCAAACGTCATCTTCTCTTTACAGCTTGGAGTTCATTTCAAATGAAGTTCCCTCTACATTACAGACAGCATTAGTAACGAATATAGTTTGTTTATTGTCCATACTTGCTATTAAATGTGGCACAGTAACACGGCGGAACTGCCTGCAAAAAAAATGTTCTGTTAAAGTTGGCGTCTTTCGTGTGGTGACGGACTCAGAATACAATTCACCTACCCTTTTTATACTTGTGAGTATCGTAAAAGATGTTTAAGGGATATATCATGTGGATAGATTTGTTCAAGAGAAGGGAATCTTGAAATAAAACATGACATTATTTGATCATAATAATAATAAAAGAGAGAGAGAGTTGGCAAGAGTTGGCGAGTCACCGTCTGCTAAAGTTCAAGACAATAAAGGTATTGAAGGCAGACGACAGTTTTTCAATCAAAAGTTTTTAGTTTAACCAGTCCATCAAACCTTTAACCTCATAAACAGTTATTAGATACCGTCATCACACAATACTTTTACACCTATCGTTGGCAGTCCACGTGTGTTATGTGCAGACGTGGAGTGTCATCGGTAGATGTCCCATCCCATTTTTACATTAAATTTCTCCAAAGGCCTCTGCGTGTTGGATCCATATCCCCAAGTAAGCCTTTCAAAGGACCGGGTATCTTCCCTTGGAAGATAGCCGTGAATCGGAGATACATGAAAATAATAAAATAATATTTGACTTACACTGCGTTATATCTTTGAATTCAAAACTTGAAATGTCAAAGAACCAATTTATGCTAAGTGTGTATTTGTATGAAATTATATTAAAAAAAAATACATCAAAGCGAAGTTAAATTCTGTTTTCTTTGCGAATTCGCTCTTTTTGCGAACATTATATAAATATTCAGTTTGAAAGAGGATCGTTAGTGGATTGGTGTAAGTTGTGAGAAATTATCGTAAATGGATATTTAATTGGTAAATCTACCTTTTAAATTCATGCTATAGATCTATACAATACATTGGAGTCATTGGAGCGGCGGCGAGACTTTGGGTCACTCTGTGTACTCTACCGACTCATTCACGGGGAATGCTCCGAGGAACTGTTTGACTTGGTACCACCGTCGCCATTTTACCAACGTACCACTCGACATCATAGCAGGGTTCATCCATTTCACCTGAAAGTGCTATGGTCTTCAACTGTACGTTTCCAGAGATCATTTCTCCCACGTACGTGCAAGCTCTGGAATGAACTACCTGCTGCGATGTTTTCACAGCGCTATAACATGTCCTTCTTTAAACGAGGTTTAAGAAGAGTATTTTCTTCACGCTAGGCAACGGCCTGGCTATGGCCCTGTTATTGCAAAGGTCCATATGCGGCAGTATCACTTACCATCACATGTGCTGCATGCTCGTTTGCCACCGTTTGTAATAAAAAAATATCCCTTAGTCGTCTTTTACGACATCCACGAGCAAGATAAGGAGTTAATTGTATTCTTATTCCATCACCACACAAATAGTATATAGCTTATTAATTTAAAGTTCTGTTACTTTACTCATTTTAATTAAATTGTTAGTTGATAGGTAATTAGTAGATCGACAAAGTATCTAAAATTACAAGCTTGATAAATTATACTAATTTAACAATAATTATATTGTATACAATGTTACTATTCTTAGTATAACCACACAAACAGCAATTTGTAAGCACTAAATATGTATAACAATTTACAATTATTTCCAAAAACAAGTCGACTTTGATGGAACTCGTATCGTGAACAGAAACCGCTTCAATACGCAAATTTGATTGCTTTGTTACGTAGTTAAATGTTAGTGAAATTCATTTCAAATGATAATTACTTACTTAGTATCACGCTTGTATAAATGTAAAGTATATATTTGGCAAGAATAAAGAATTTTTGCAGCTCTTGGACATCTACTATTAGACATAGATCTCTCTACTAAAATGCATAGATGTTCTAGTCCCTTAGACGTCTTTGCGATACCAACGGGCAAGAGAGGGGGTTGTAAATTGTATTATTACTCTGTCACCATACGTAAACTCCTTCACAATAGGAGGGAAATTCACTTACTGTACCACGCTAGTCAGCTGAATTAGTATATTAGCTGACCCAAAGAAATTGTTCTGTTCAAATCTAAAAAAATAGTAAAAGGAATTCTTGAAATCGATCGTAGCGTCACCTTCTGGTTCCAATTATTAATCTAAATCATTCCCATATCCATCGGAACAGCCACAAAAAATATCAAAATCGGTGCAGCCGTTTAGAAGGAATTCAATTACAAACACGAACAGATGATTTATATATATGAAGATTATATAGAGTTTTCCTATCTTTGCACTGTCATTATCTGCGTGTCATGTCCCTTAGTTGTCTTTTACGTAATCCACAGGCAAAAAACGGAGTAATGAATTGTATTATTACTCCACACAGAAGAACAGAAAAGTACAATTAAATTTAAATTACTTAAATTAAGACCATGAGAACCATACTGGCCTAATTCAATGGACAAGCCTTTGGAGTACGATAGAAAATGGAAACAATATAGTAAAAACCATAACAATGGTTATGCTGCCATCTAGTGAATATTCCTTGTATCACTTTTAGGCCACCTTGGTAGTATGAAAATGTTCAATTATATCTGTAAAAAATCATAAACTCAATACTATAAAAAATTAGTTAGGCCACTATGGTTCACATGGCCTCAATTATCTTGATTATCGCTATACGCTTATAACATGGACCAAAATTACCAGAAAAAAATATTAACTTTACTATTCAAAAGTGAATCGCGTTATGTTATTATTATCTCTTAAATTAAACGGTTCATTTAAAAAGGCATCTTTTGTAGTCAGAATCACAAATATTTGAACGTGAAAAACCTTTTATAAACATTATTTGTTAATTTGGTTAATTCATTTAGTAGAGATTTCTTTAATGTTAAGTATAAGCCTGGAAATATTCGACTGGGCAGTTTAATTTTTAATTAAAAGGAAGAATGGTTTCTCATAGTTGTTTTAACGCTACGGAAATAATTACAATTTGTGGTTATGCTAAGGGTGAGTTTAGATTTTAATTTAAGCTTCTATTTCAGGTTAAATTGAAATATAAAGTTTATTAACAGCTACCCAAAATCCAGGAAGACATTTTAGTTAACGAAGCTCTTTGAATAATTTACATAAAATTATTTGCATTAATGTCACAAGACATAATATGTTAACGAGTTAAAAATACAATGTATTATTGTATTTCCCCGTGTGGTATCGGAATAAGAATACAATTCAGTGTGACTCGTGAGAGTCGTATTGTATAGTAAAGTTTGATAATCACTTTTGGAATTGATCTGTTCATTTCATCATCTCACCCCACCTAAGTCCCACAGTTGGACTCGGGAAATTGACCTAATATTGATCTTTTGATCAGGGTTTTATGATGAGTTTTCCTTCTCTTACATAATTTTATCTACATATGGTATCCCTTAGTTGTCGTTTACGATATCCACAGGCAAGAGAGGGGGTGGTGAATTGTATACTTATTTCTTCGTTCGGGTAAGGGAGAGGATTTTAAATTGTATTCTTACTTCGTGACCTTACGAAATATTCATTGATTATTAATTGCCCGACGTTTCGAACAATTTGCAGCGTTCATGGTCACGGGCAGACTCAGATGTCAGACGTTCAACAGGTCATCGTTATTACAGACATTTATAATTATCTACCCACTACAGAAATTAATTATTAAATTTTGATCCACATTTTGGTACAAATTTATTGCTAGTACAAGAAAGAAAATGATTCTATATGAAAAAAATATATTGTTTATAGTTAGTAGTAGTATGGTTAGTAATTATTAAATATTAAATTTGTAGTAACCATTAGGTCAATTTATTACTTTAAACCTAACAAATCTAATATACTACCACTAGATCAGATCGCGGCCATACTGAGAAAGATCCAGCAAAAAAACTCAGGTGATGTGATGTTAAATTAATATTAAAATTTATTTAAGTTCGAAATGTCGGGCTATCAAAAATTAAATACAAACGCGATAAAATCCGTAAAGTAGTTTTATTCATTGATTATTGAATCATTTCTGCCGGGGAATATTGCGTGTAACTAAGGTTGCCACCTTTTTTGTTTAATGAAGTTAGAAAAAAAGAGTACGTTGTGTGAAAATAAAGTATAATTTAATTTTGGTGAAAGTGAAAAAATTAAGTGAAGTGAAAAAATTCATAATTTTGGTGAAAATCATAATTTTAGCAACTTTTATCGCATAAATATCACAAATAAACATCTGTACAGCATTTTTGCCCTATTAATTCAAGTGAAACTAAATAAGTAATTAATTTGTATCGTACATCACACGCAAATCTCTCCCTATAAATGTTGCCGTGGCAGAAATCGCCATCAAATATGTTTTTAGCCTTCATCTCGAGAAATTAGTTCATGCGTAATAAAGAATTTTTGCGTACTTTATAGCTAACATAAACCATAAAGTACAATTAATGGAAATAACGCACGTTATAATAAAGTACCGGTGGCAACCCTACGTGTAATAGAAGAAATAGAAGACTGCTGAATAGACGGAGAGATTGCTAATAATATATATTAATAATATATCATTCATTAAACTACAGATATTCTACTTTCAAAGGAACCAATTCGAAGTATAACGATAGAGATAAGATAACAGTAGCACTTCAAGATAATAATTAAACATTTTCATTTGAAGTGAACTATTACATCGCCGTTTAAGAATCTTATCGCTAAGGCAAGGCACTTGAAACTTTTCTCATTATAAGGCTGTTAAAAGGAAGTAATTTAAAAGGTGAGAACGCGTATAAATAAAAATAAAAAAATAGGAAAAGGTCGCCGAGGAATCTAATTAAAAGTACTTGAGTTTTGAATGTCTATTTATTCGCTTTAATATATTTTTTTATTTTTTTTTTGCTACGCAATTCAGAAGTACCCAACCAATTTTGTGAAATACTGAGAGGTTCCTTAATTTGCAGAGTATTCTAAGATTTGTCGAGTTATAAAAGTGTTGGATTACAATTATTTTATACGAATCATGCTTTTCTTCGTTACTTGAAAATAAATTGATTGTTTCCTCAACATTTTGTGTGGTGATGAAATAATAATGCAACATGTGACTATATTTATTTCTATGTATATTGTAAATATATTTTATAAAGAAAACAAACACCCTAATTAAGGCAATAATCCTTGTATTGCAGGGGAATTCACAAAGATAATTAATGGACACAAGTTATATCCAGACTCAGAATATCAATTTGTGGATCGCACAAAGTGTTGTCCTGTTGATTCGAACACAGGATACTGGCACAGTAAGTCGGTATCTGAACCACCACGCAATCTGTGCAGCCAAATGACTAAGAAAGGCAAGCAGATTACAACACTTCAAGAAAAAGAAAAAATAAAATAAATCGATCGTTTTCTTCTAGTGTGAAGGACACTTGTATCCAATGGTGGGACGTATATGATATTGTTTGAATACAGAGATGACATATTGGTTAAGATATCAACCTACCCTGCCTCAATTCAATACTCATGCACGGCAAAAATATGTACCATTCACGAATTATTGTTGTCTAGGTGTAATTTGTGTTAAATTATATGTTTGTAAAGTTTCCCGCAATACAAGTTTTATTTTATTATAGCAAGGTGTTGATATTTAAAGAAAGAAATATGAGCTGAGAAAAATAAAGGTGCAACACCTTGCCCTAGTCGCCCCGTTACTTATAAAATGGACACAATTTTTGAAAAAGTGTAGAAGTGCCAGTAGTTCTGACGTAGCTGAAGATCTGAGAATTGACAACAAAACAGTTTTGACCCATTTGAAAAAAGCTAGGTCTACAAAAAAGCTCGATATTTGGGTAACACACGAGCTCTCTGAAAGAAACCTAATGAACCGTGTACTCATTTGCAATTCTTTATTGAAACTTAATGAAACCGAACCGTTTTTGATTGATAACGAAGAAATTGATAATTAGTGATGAGAAGTGGGTCATGTATTATAAGAACGTGCAAAAAAGTTCGCGGTCAAAGATCGATCAGATTTCACAGATTGTGACAAAACACGGGCTACTTACTTACAATAAGATGATGTAATATGTATAATAGGATTGAAAAGGGATTGTTCTTTATAAGCTTTTACCGCCGTGAAGCACCATTGATCACGATCTCTAACAACTGATGAGATTAAAGCAAGAAGTTAAGAGCAAGTAGCCGGAATTAATCAACAGAAAGGGTGTGGTCTTTCATCACGATAACGCTAGATTCCACCCATCATCATCATCATTTCGGCTCATATAC
The DNA here is from genome assembly GCA_032191425.1 of Lymantria dispar. NCBI lineage: Eukaryota > Metazoa > Arthropoda > Insecta > Lepidoptera > Erebidae > Lymantria > Lymantria dispar. The sequence goes on from CM063449.1 coordinate 3,859,681, forward strand.
ATCCACTGCTAGATTGACCCGGACCAACTCCATCTGGTACCATTTGGGTCAACGATTACATTCCCAAGGAGTGTTGACGTCAGGAAGGGGGCCGGTCATAAAAGTCATTGCCGAAACTTTTTGCAATATGTCAAAACAGATGACATATTGCGTCGACCCCAAGTAATTGGGATAAGAGCAAGATGATGATGATACATCCACTGCTGAGCTCGAACCTCCTCCATAATATGGTGGGCAATTGACTTTACTATACCTATACTTACTATACCATGTTAGTCAGATAGGTTGGTATAGGGTTTTGTTTCGAGTTTTCCATCTCTTGCATAGATGTTATAATATATGCATAATATATCTTTTAGTCTTTTTTTATGTTTTGCATCTCTTGCATATGCGAAATATATCCTTCAGTCGTTTTTTACGACACCCACGGATATGAAAGGGGGTGGTGAATTGTATTCTTACTCCGTCAGCACATGGAAAATATCTTCAATAACTTAGCAAAAAAAAAATAACATCAGTTACTTAGCACAAATTAAGAAAGTTTGACTGGGAGGTGTTAATGTGTCCGCCATATAGCCTTCACCGTGCACCTTCAGATATTCAGCTGTTTCAGTCTCTTCAGAATTCTTTAGACAGCATTAGGTTAACATCAAGAAAGGACTGCTAAAACTACATGCGTTTTTTTTTATCAAAGTCAACAAATTTTACAGCAACGCGATCATTTTCCTGTCCAGACAGAGGTTTTAATAGCCAAACTATGTTACTGTCACTTAATAAAAGGTCTGTATGAAAAAAAATAATTTAACATTTAAAACTTTCGCTTTTAAAAATAACTTTTCTTTTAAAAACACTTTTCAGTTTGTAACTTTTTACTTACTTTTGGCGGGATTGCAGTTAAAAAGTTATTCAGAAACTAAACCTAAATTCACGTTATTTTAAAATAATTAATGTTTGTCATATAATTCTACCTTATTATAACATACCTTATTACAACATGTAGATATCTTTGTGTATAATGACAGAATAAGCAATAAGAGCTGGAAAAATTATAGCGCTACTCTAAGAGGGGTGTAGCCAATGTTATGTTTCACAGCGACTATAAGTGAGTCGTTCGATCGTCCAAAGAACTTCGACTCGATACCAAGAGATTGGTTCCGTTCAGAGAAAGTAAGGTTCAGGAAGAAAACGTTGCACACAACCACGAGAAGACTGCTTTTTAGTAACTCAGGTGCTGAGGAACCTCAAATATAGTTACATAGACCTCAAAAGAAACCTTGAAGGAGTACGAGGAGTACTAGTTCGCCTATGGACTGTAAGGAGGAGAGGAGCTTTTGGCAGCTAATATAAGCAGTCGATGACCAGCGTGGGTCCGCAAGTTACTCCGTGAGCACCAATAGGGCGCGCTATCACCCCACCATATTGCCACTCCTTCGCTATTAGAGCGACCACCGGTACCAAGTTCTTTGTCGTCCGTCGCTAACCCGGCGGGAAGCCATGTAACCTAAAGTTAAACTGATATTTTAAAATTAAATCACATAACAAACTTCAAGTTTCTCAGACATATGCGAACATTTTTGTTAATACTATGATCATCATAAACGTAATCATATTTAGTATTATAAGTTACCCAGGATAATGCCATCATTCTCCTGGTAATAATCCAATCTGTTTCTATGACTTCAAAGGGAATTTTCCCACCTGGTGACGGAGTAAAAATACAGTTCTCCATCCTGATAATTTCCCGTTTCCTTCTCTTGCGTAAATGTTATTTGCATATCATAATCATTTAGTCATCTTTTACAACAACTACGGACAAGAAAAGAGATAGCGAATTTTGAAATTCTTCTCGTCATCGTATTGTCCTTGGGTGTCGTAAAAGACGACTATGGGATATATCATTATCATCATTTCAACTCATTCATGTTCGACTATAAGGCTCGAGCCTTCTCCATAATAGGGGTGCAATTGATCTACTATATAACGCTCGCGGTCAGAAGATCTGCTATTTTTTTTTTATGGGTGGGCTATGGTAAGCGCACACGCGGTCCATTTCGTCCGGGGCGACGAAAGGACAGCGCGCGGGCCCATAACCCACCCGTACCCACGTCGCCTCGTTATTGGGCCGATCACCGGAGCAGGGTGACTTGTCGTCAGTGGTCGGCCCGACGGAGTACCCTTTCGGGTACCCTCACCTCTCGACGTCCCTGTCCCGGGACGTCGGTCGCCGTTGCGCGGTCAGCCTCTCTGCGGGTGACGGACTAAATTCTCTGATCCAGTCACCCGCGGTCTCGGTTAGGGCGGCATCAGGCGCAATAAATTCAGGTATAAGGTTTTATTTCAAGTTTTCCCTCTCTTACATAGATACCTATTACACATTTAACATTACAAATTTTGTTATACATTTATATAACATATTACAAATTTTAATATTTAAAAATTACTGACCAAAAACATTATAATTTTTCCATATGGAATTATTTTCTTTTGGCAATAAATTAGTATCAAAATGTAGGTCAAAATTTAATAACTAGTTCTGTAGCAGGTAGATATAAATCTCTTCAATAACTATGACTTGATGGACGTCAGACATCTTAGTCCGCCTTTAACCATGAACGTCAAATGTTTGAAACATCGGGCATATAAGAATCAAATACAAATGGGATAAAATCCGATAAAATTTATTTATTTACAGCTACTATGCCATATAAGTCAAACGAGTTGATATAGGATTTTATTACCAGTTCTCCTGTTACAGAAATGTTATCTGCATGTCGAATCCCTTAGTCGTCTTTTACGATACCCTCAGACAAGAAAAGGACTTGTATTTTTACTCCGTCACCACCGGTATATAAATTATATAATGTAGCATATTGTTAAAGCAATTTTCACTAAAAGGCCCACATGCTTTAAAAACAATTCACCCACAAAACATTTCTCCTACGTTCCTAACTTAACACTTGACCTCATCGGGCAATTTAAATTTAATTTTCCCTTCTATCTCACCCATTACTTGTATTTACGGAGGGATCATGCCACTTGAGGATCATTCGATTCTATTTTATTATTTTATGAAGGGCTCCGATTTATCTTAAAGCACCCCTAATGTCAATGATACAACTGAATGATCTAGAATATTTTATTTATACACTTGTTACTTCCCGTAAAGGGGGCGATGACGCGATAAGATTGAAATGTTGTAATTAAAAAAGTGGTGGTTACGTGTGGTAACGGAGTAAGAATACAATTCACCACTCCCTCTCCTGCCCGTGGATGTCGTAAAAGAGTGGTAGGACTACACGGTCGACAGTGAACTGTCTACAGCCGCGGGCCGGTCCGTCCGGGGCAGTACCACACTCTCGCAGAAAATCGACGTCTGAGTAGTAGCGATTTGTTACTGCGCTTCGTTCGGTGAGCGAAAGAGCCGGAAGCCCAACTTTCTGAGGGTGTTTGCGTGTGGAGGGTTTTGGTGGTGCCCTTGGTATCACCGAGCCTCAATGCACGCATTCACACTCCCTTCACTTTCTTCGCGGTAGGCAGCGGCCTTGTAAAGGTCCATGAGCGGCAGCAACACTTGCCATCAGGTGTACTGTTTGCTCGTTTGCCACCGTATGCAATAAAAAATAAAAAAGACGACAATGGGATTGTCTGACCAACATGGTATAGTAGGTCAAATTCTTTCCCACTGTGGAGGAGGCCCAAGCCCAACAGTGGGACGTATGTGGGCTGCGATGATGATGATGATCCTCTAATTTGCCAGTGGGACACCCACTGTCGTCAACGTTGTGATACGCAGAACATCTATGCAAGTCTGTCTAAAATATCTTGAACTGAACTCTTCCTAAATAGTTGGACTGATGTTGATGAAATTTTTTGTGTGTGTCAAAGGGATTTGAGAATGGTTTAGACTAATAATTGGACCCGGTAGGTGGCGCTGCTATCGATTTTAAGAAGAATTTATTTTATTTGAATAGAACAACGTCTGTTGGGTCAGCGAGTATATATATGTATATAAATTTTTGTCAAAATATGAGTCAAAATATTTAATTACTAATTCTGTAGCGAGTAGATCTCTGTAATAACGATGACTTGTTGGACGTAAGACATCTTAGTCCGCCTGTAACCATGAACACTGTATAGTGTTCAAAACTTCGGACAATCAAGATTATAATATGCATACATCTATGCAAAAGAAGCAAATCTCGAAATAAAAACCAGTACCAACCTGCCTGACCCTCGTGGTATAGTCAATTTCCCTCACATATTAGAAGAGGATGAGCCCAGCAATGGAATTTCGCTTATGATGATAATACGGAAATGAAAACAATATTTTCAATTGTATAATAGAACCGCCCAATTTATTCATACTAATTAGATTTACGTAATATTTTTAATTATTCTGTGATTTAAGAAAACATTTTCCTATCATTCTTTACTTTGTTTATTCAAAATTTCACAAAACATCCGTTCCATGATAAACACACTGCCATAAAGAACAGCTAAACTCAAAAAAAATCTCTGATAATTATGAATAAACCGCCTCGTATGCTGTAGCAATAAAATATGGCTATCAATCAATGACATTACATAATGACATTTATTTAGGTGGAAAAATGAGCGCGCGCTTACTCGCCATCAAATTGGAGTCCTTATCTGTTAAGAAGCATGCGGTTACCATGTGGAAAAAAAGGAATAAAATATCGTTGTTTCTAAATAGAATTTTGGTAGGTGAATGTAAGATTATATTATACGACCCCTTTTCTATATCATAGTGAATATATTCCGTCTGTATATGAATAACAGGATGACCTGGAAAACACCTTACTTTTACGCGCGAATCGTAAAAATCGGCTGAAAGATCACTAGAAATGTAATCCGCAACAGTCTTATGGTCAATTTATGGATCTGTAATCACCAGCTCGCCTGCCAAACATGAAGATAAAGCTATTAGCTTGCCTTGTGGTGACTTTTATTTAATAGTGGGTAATGACGGATTAGTGAATATTATATATACTTGAAATAATCAGAGAACATATGCTTTCATTATTTATGCTTATATTATCCGTGTTTATATTATCCATGGTTGGTGATGGAGTAAGATTAAGTAATCTGTGATTGGTGTTCGCGAACGACGCAGTGTAGGACGCCCCCCCCGACTAGGTGGACCGACGACCTGGTGAAAGTTTCTGGGCGTCGTTGGATGCAGGCGGCATAGGACCGCACTTTGTGGCGTAACATGAGAGAGGCCTACGTCCAGCAGTGGACGGCGATAGGCTGAAATGATGATGATGATGATTGGTGTTCAAGGTTTCTCCAAATACTACTGTTGCCCATTCTTCTGATGATTACCTGTGAAAACCTTATAAGGATAAGGTTTTTAAGACTGTCATGGGAAATTAAGCGATTATAATAAATTGTACTTTAATTCACTATCAGATGATATCACTGTCATTATCACAACATATATACCTCCCACTCATATACTTCCATATACCTCCCACTGTTGGGCTCAAACCTTCTCCCACATTAGGATTCAATCGAATATACAAATACGCAAACAAACACTCAACACTCATACACACAAAAATCGAAAAGCGAACTCATCATACAAAAGCACATCTTTCATAATTCAATTCATTAATGTTATTTATATTGTTATCATTGTTATTGTAAGCTATTTTTATTCCTTTTCTTTTTTTCTTTTCTTTTTGTTATTTTTTCTTTCTTATATGTTTGAGGAAAGGGGTTTGCTGAAAACCACCCCAGCATAATTTCTATGCAGCACAATGCTCAGCATTCCCCTATTGTCAAAATTAATTAAAAACATGTATTATAATTATTAGTTATTATGTGCCAATAAATGCTATTCTATTCTATATATGATATATTGGTTACTGGTGACATACTGGTTAAACGGGTTGGTGTAGGGTTGCATTTCATGTCTCTCTTCTATGCAGGAGCATAGATGTCATATACATAACACAATCCTTAGTTGTCTTTTACGACACCTTAAGATAGTAATGTCAAAGACACAGCCCGCGGGCCGCACCTGGCCTGTCGCGAAAGCGAAGTAATATGAGAGTAAACACACATAAGATTGTAACAATAACAAAGAATATTAGGCCCATAAAGGGCGCGCGCGCGCGCGCGGTGGCGTGGCGCAGTGGCTAAGATCGAGCGAGAGGAGGCAGTCGCAGAGTTGAGTGCCAGTCGTCGTGACAGTAACACGTGAGTAATATTTTATTGTGTATACATTATATTCGATCGAATTATATGAGTCACTAGTATAGTTAAGTAACAGTGTTTATCAGAGGCTATTTCAATGTAATGGTATATCAGGTATTAGCGAGAGATACCAGTGTTAATATATCTGAATACGAGATTCGCATATATTAGCAGACCGAGTTTAGGCACATCGGAGTACAGAATCAGATGTGTCTGAATTTCAGAGCAGAAAGCAGATCAGTGTTGATATATTTAAATATGAGATTCAAATATATCGGCAAACCGAGTTTGGGCATATCGTAGAACAGAATCAGATATGTCTAAATTTCAGATTGTAAGAGCGAGGCTCGGGATGGCTGTGAGGGGAGGCAGGAGGCCATTTTAGGGGTGAAAGATAACCGACCTGAGAGATTTAAGGGGTGAAAGATCCCCGACATTTAAGGGGTGAAAGATCCCCGACCTGATAGATTTAAGGGGTGAAAGATCCCCGACATTTAAGGGGTGAAAGATCCCCGACCTGAGAGATCTGTGTTTCTGCGCCAGTATATTGAAATAACTAAGAGAGGCAGGAGGCCATTTAAGGGGTGAAAGATCCCCGACCTGAGAGATCAGTGTTTCTGTGCCAATATATTGAAATAGCTAACTGAACCTATTGGCATGTATATAAAGTGTTGTTGTTTAGATATCAGAGACAGACATATAACATATTCGCCATGTACTGTGTTTTGTAGTACTTCGGCGACATGGCCCCTGCGCTGTATCAATAAGGCCCGCGATCTTTTATAACAGGCTTTATACCTTTTATTCAGCCTTTCTGCGCCAGGCTAACACTTTTACCAACATCGGGGCCTTGAAATCATTATATGGAGCACTCGTAAAAAGCCACCTGGAGTACAATGCGGTCATTTGGTCTCCACACGAACAAAAATATAAAATAATGTTAGAACGCATACAAAATAAGTTCCTTAGGTTTTTATTTATGAAGCAGTATGGTGTGTTTCCTGGGTATCCATTGCTGTATCCATCATTATATATTCTGGGAATGGTGCGATATAACAGACTCGAAGTGAGAAGGGAAGTAGTTCTTGCCTCCTACATATTCAATGTAATGCGCGGTAAGATTTACAAGACGTGTATCATAAAGGAGGTTCAGCTGTGCGTTCCGGACGAATACATAGGTCGTCGCCGGCGGCCGCCGCTGCTGGCAGTGCCCCGCGCGCGCACCAGACTCCTGCCTTACACCTCTGCCTTAAGACAATAAGAATGGTACTAAGTTTTGAAAATTTAATAATGTATACTATTTCGAAGGGTATCACACTGGAGCTAATAACCGTATGTTGTACGAAGTATACAATTATATATATATAAAATATTAAAAGAAAAAAATGACAGCCCGCTGAGTTTCTTGCCGGATCTTCTTAGTCTGTGGCCGCGTTCCGATCCGATGGTAGATTATTGTATTGTGTTTAAACGATGTGTAAATTTGACAATATGTAAGTGCCTTAAGGAGCTTATGCAGAATAAAGGATTTGATTTGTGATTCTTACTCCGTCACCACATAGAATAATGGAAAAATGATGATATAATAAAAAAATATATTAAATATTATCCTTGCTCATCCCCCTTAACAAAACGATCAATCTCCATCACAAATATAACGCATGGAGAATTTTTATCGCAGCATTGAATGAAGCTCGATAAGAGTGGTTTATATTGGACACTGGCTCAGGTAAATTATTGCTATCATAATATCCCAAATATACATGTGTGTGTGGTCAAAATAATGAATCGGGGAAAAGGTCTCTTTAAATAAAAGAAAAACGGAATAATTTGATAAGGTACCTACCTCTTTCTGTATAATTATAATTTGGGTATCTTAACAGCAAAAATTATTATATAAAATTAATTTGCTATCGAATAAAACCTTCCATGTGGTGACGTAGTAAGAATACCGTTCACCACTCCCCTCTCTCACCCGTGGGTATCGTAAAAGACGACTAAAGGATATGACATGCAGATAATATCTATGCAAGAGAAGGAGAATATATCTTATATCTTTAAACGAGCAATTCTTGTATATATATAACTACTAGCTTTTGCCCGCGGCTTCGCCCGCGTAAAAATTTACTTGCATATTGAACTATTATGGCAAAGAATATTATCGATATAAAAAGTATTACATTTCTTAATTTAAGAAATACTCTATCTACGTGTCAATTTTCATCCAAATCTGCTCAACAGTTTAAGCGTGATTGAGTAACAAACATCCAAATATCTTCACAAACTTTCACATTTGAATATTACTTCCAGCCTTGTAGTTCAGATTGCCGTGCAAATACGATGGTATTGTGGCCTTTTCTTAGTCTCTGGTAACGTACTTTTCCATTGGTGAAAAAAAAAATTATATCAATCAAACACCCGCAGTTTCATTCACGTAGACCCCATTCCCATGCCAATACCGAGATAAAAAATGCCTATGTAACTTGCTGATATTATAAATTTACATGGGTAAAAAAAAAATATATAAATGCCAGAAATATCAGAGATATAAATTGCCTATGTTACTCGCTGACAACATAGGTAGCTTTCCATTGGTGAAAGAATTTTAAAAATTAGTCAACATCCCCCGGTATAGTTGTCGTTCCTGGGCAAATACCGGGATGAAAATAGCCTTTATATGGTATTCACTGATAATATAGCTTTTCATTAGTGAATTAATTTTTTAAACCATTATATTCCCGTGATTTCACCGGCATTGTACCCGATCCCGTAGAAATATCGGGATAAAAATAGCTTAAATATGTTACTTGCTTAAAAATAGCTTTCCATTAATGAAATAATTTTAAAATCGACTTAATTCATCCACACCGGGATAAAATATAGCCTGAGATAAAATAGTCTAAGTTATTCCTTATGTATGACTGGTAGATCTGATGGTAAAATATAATCAATATCGGTCCAGCCATTTTGAAGATTACCTGTAACGAATAGACAGACAGACAAAAAAAATTGGACCGTATTGTGTGAGCATAAATAAAACCTATTATTTTGATAGACAAACAGACGCTTCAAATTTATTTATTTGTAGAGATAGAAAATTGTAATAATATTTTGATTGTAACTTACTGTCTGGTAGCTGCTAGAAATATTACCACGTTTTCATTGTTCGTGGGTGTCGCAAAATACTACTAAGACAAAGATTTACATCGACCTGGACCAATTGGTGATGCCGTCTGGCCAACAATGTCGGCCAGGTCATAAAATGTTGCTAGAACCTTTGCAATATATCTACGATGGCAGTAGTAGGTACACTACCTACATATTGCGTCGATCCAAAGTAATTAGGATAAGAGCAAGATAATGATGATATATCATGGGCTGGGTGTCTTCGACTATATGCGTTTTATCCTTTTGGGGCAGCCCAAAATTGTTTCTTAGTGCGTGCTTACCACAAATAACCGATCGGTATACAAAATTTCACATTCTTAGGCCCGGTATCTTTGGCTATACGCTTTCACCCTCTTAGTGGTTGAATTGCCAAAAATTCTTTGTTAGAGCTCGCTTATCCTTGCCAAAATTATTTTCATAGTGCTTGGTAAGTGAGCACTAAGAAAATCTGGGGGTAATCCAAGAAAGCCAACCGTGTACTAAAATGATCCTTCCTAGGCTCAGATATTTCGGTTAAATGCTTTTCACCCCCTTAGGGCTAAAATTGCAAAAATCTCTCTTCCCCCAATAAAGGCAACTTTATACAAAATTCCATGTTTCTAGGCCTAATGATTTCGGCTATATATTTTACACCCCTTTAGGAGTTGATTTTAATAAAATAATTTCTTAGAGCTCACTTAAAACAAAGGAAAGAGAATTGCATAGAAAGTTTTACGTTCCTAGCTCCAAGAGTTTCGTCTATACGCTTTTCACTCACTTAAGGGGGTGATTTTCCAAAAATCCTTTGCTAGTGCTCGTGTACCCCAAGAAATAAGACGACGTAAAAAGAAAATACTTTACCCTATTTCAACCCCTTATACCTATTTTTTCGCAATAAAAAGTAGCCTTATATACTTTCTCAAGCTTTAGTTCATCTCTGTACCAAATTTCATCAAAATCGGTTAAGTGGTTTCGACGTGAAAGACTATATGCTTTTCAATCCCCTTTTTTTTGGGGTGGACTGCGGTCGGCGCGTTCCTCGCACCACTCCGTCCGGGGCGACAGAGGGGAGTAAGCACGCAACACCCGCAACCCACCCGAACACCACGTCGCCTTCGTCGTTGGACCGACCACCGGAGCAGGGTTACTTGTGCTTTTCAACCCCTTAAGGAGGTGAATTTCCAAAAATCCTTTGCTAGTACTCGTGCACCCCAAGAAATACGATGGTGTAAAAAAAATACGTTTCTAGGTCTAGTGGTTTCGGCTGTATGCTTTTGGTATTTTAGAGGTTGAATTTCATCCCCATGTAAGTGAAACTACCAAAATGCTAGAACGAATATTTATTTATTTATTATCAGATGCCTTAATACAAAGATTCACAGTTCTATCAACAAAAATGACGAATTTTCATACAAAATATCATCCCCTATTTCAACCCCTTATACCCATTTTTTCGCGATAAAAAGTAGCCTATGTCCTTTCTCAAGCTTTAGTCCATCTCTGTACCAAATTTCATCAAAATCGGTTTAGACGTGAAAGACTATATGTTTTTCACCCCCTTAAGGGGGTGAATTTCCAAAAATCCTTTGCTAGTGCTCGTGTACCCCAAGAAATACGATGGTGTAAAAAAAAAATACGTTTCTAGGCCCAGTGGTTTCGGCTGTATGCTTTTTGATATTTTAGGGGTTGAATTTCATCCCCATGTAAATGAAATTTCCAAAACGCTTGAACGAATATTTATTTATTTATTGTCAGGTGCCTTAATACAAAGATTCGTGGTTCTATCATCGAAAATGACGAATTTCCATACAAAATGTCATCCCCTATTTCAACCCCTTATACCCATTTTTTCGCGATAAAAAGTAGCCCATGTCCTTTCTCAAGCTTTAGTCCATCTCTGTACCAAATTTCATCAAAATCGGTTTAGACGTGAAAGACTATATGTTTTTCACCCCCTTAAGGGGGTGAATTTCCAAAAATCCTTTGCTAGTGCTCGTGTACCCCAAGAAATACGATGGTGTAAAAAAAAAATACGTTTCTAGGCCCAGTGGTTTCGGCTGTATGCTTTTTGATATTTTAGGGGTTTAATTTCATCCCCATGTAAATGAAATTTCCAAAACGCTTGAACGAATACTTATTTATTTATTGTCAGGTGCCTTAATACAAAGATTCGTGGTTCTATCATCGAAAATGACAAATTTCCATACAAAATGTCATCCCCTATTTCAACCCCTTATACCCATTTTTTCGCGATAAAAAGTAGCCTATGTCCTTTCTCAAGCTTTAGTCCATCTCTGTACCAAATTTCATCAAAATCGGTCCAGTGGTTTAGACGTGAAAGCGTAGCAGACAGACAGACAGACAGACAGACAGACAGACAGACAGACAGACAGACAGAGTTACTTTCGCATTTATAATATTAGTAAGGATATATATTCAGGCTCTCGGAAACGGCTCCAACGCTTTTGATGAAACTTGGCATACTAGATGTTTCGAGGCCAAAAAATCGATCTAGCTAGGTTTTATTTATAGAAAATGTTGTTTTGTCAATGTTTTAGCAAAACAATATAATGACATTAAATTTTAAAAGAATATGAATTCAAATTTTGCCGTCAACGTCATGAGTTACGATAGCTCAGTTGGGAAGTAGAGCAGTTTCCTTTTAGTTTTGTTTTGGCATTCAAACGGCGTCGGATCGAATCTCGGTGTTATTGTTATTCTCTTTTTGTATTTTTTTATATTTTTTCATTAATTTTTATTTTTTATTAATATATGTCTAAATAAATTCGACAAAAATACAACAAAAATGTTCCGAGCGAAGCTCGGTCAACCACATATTACTAATATTATGTGTGAATGTTTGTAATGAATTAACTTAAAAACTATTGTGCTGATTTCAAAAATTCTTTCACCAATGAAAAGCTATAATATCAGGGAGTAATATAGGCTATATTTTATTCTGCTATTCCCACGGGAACGGGCACTACGCGGGTAAGTCAACTGAAACCGAAGCGAAGTAAGGGCGGGTTGCTAGTTTTAAATAAAATTCTATGGCAACACGTCTGACCAGCGTGATATAGTAGGTTAATATCCCTTCCATTGTGGAGGAGGCCCGAGCCCCATAAGGACTTAATGGATTGAGATTATAAGTCTGAGTGTAATTTCTGTAAAGTACTTCGCAATACAAAAGTTAGTTACTAGAAAAAAATATTGCAAACAATCACCGTATTTAAAATAATAGACCGGCTCAATACTAATAAGCAAAATAGCGTCAGCTTTTATTATTTGCCGGCCAGCTTCGTGGTTTTTTTATAGTACACTGTTCGGTTACTTGAAAAGTTCTAACAAAAATATATAGCAACGGCTTTTTAAAAAAATATTCCCTACATTTATTTACCAAATATAATAATTGTACCAATTCGTATGGTGAGTTAAGAATACAATTGACGATCCCCTTTCGTGCTCGTGGGTGTCATATAAGACGAATAAATGATTATAATATGCTTACAACATCTATACAATAGAAGCAAATTGCATAAAATCTTGTACCAAACCATCTGACTCGCGTAGCATAGTAGGCCAAATTCACTCCAACTATGAGGGAGGCTTGAGCCCTGCAGCACGTATATGAACTATGATGATGAATAATTAAACGTTGTATATCTTGTCAATCTTAAAAAATAACTAAATTGAGTATCGTAGATGTTAATCCAGTATAAGCTTCATCTATCAGTCGGTAGACTTCCATTGTTGGACGTGGGCCTTCCCATGAAAATTTTACTCAGAACAATTCTGTGCCACTTACATACAATGGTTACCTGCCACTTTTCAGTTTTCAGCAGCCTACCTTAGGGCTTCCATCAGCTTATCGATGTTCAAGAAAAGATAATGTGAAAGAGAAAGAAAGAAAGAGAACATATTTATTCGACGCTGAGCCACACGTCACAATTTACATGGTTTAGTATACATACGTCTGAACTACTAAACATTAAATACATTATAATGACAAAACATATAGGTAGGTGCTATACGTAATGTGATTAAAGGAATCACGACAATATCTCTATCTCTCTTGCTCTTATGGAGAGGATACGATTAGAAATTTCTAAATCCTGCCGAATCTAATCAGGATATTCACTTATTTTGATAGAATTATTGCATTATCATGTGCCTTTGACGAGTGTGCAAAGTTTAAATAAAATCTGTTCATTCAAAGTTGGGCAAAACGATGTTCAAAGATTCCGTTACATACATATATACAGGGGAAACTAATAAAAACGTGTTAAAAACAATAGTTTTATTGCTCAAAGTTTATAAGCAGTAATAAAAATGACTTGAACAAACTAAGTAAACTAAAAACTAATTAGAAAAGATTAAAGAGGAGGAGTTGGAAAGAGAGATTCCACTTCCCTCCTAGGCAAAGTGGGAGACAGGAAAACAAAATGACTAGTCAGCCAATAAGTAAAAGGGTGTACAGCTACGATAGCGCAGCAGTACGGCACCACGGATACGGAAGAGCTTAACGGGGCCTATATGTGAGCGTTAAGATTGATTGCTACAGTAGGTATGGCAGAAACGCATGAACGCACGGAAATTTTCTCGAGTTGCTACAAGGTCCGTATAGTATACTACCCCACAGGTGACTTGCAAACTGTTTAACATAAGGTTACGCTCGTTTCGCCAGAGATCGCACTCCCAGAGAATGTGATGTGCTGATTGTTCATACTCGTGGTCAGATGTGGAACATTGACATAATGGTGATGGTACGAGTTTAAAAGAAAATAATTTACTTTTAAAGTTGCCATGGCCAGTTAAAAATTAGGCCACAAATAACAAAAATACGAAAAAATAGATAAAGATGACGACCTTTCGATGATGAATCCTATCTTTCTTGCCAGTCGGTTAAAAGTTCCTCATAGACAATGGATTGTGGTGCAAACAATCTAGCAATTTTATTTCGGTCGCGCGGTAGAAATCTGTATTCATAGTTTCCTTTGTGGTGTAATACATTGACGCTCGTCTCTGAATCTCCAAATCAACCGGAAGTACACCCGCGAGTACTGGTAAGGCCTCGGTACTAACCGTTCTATAGGCTTTACATAAGAATATTAGGGCCAAACGTTGCGGGTCCCAAGACAATTAAAGTCATATCCCGGGACTGCCTGAGGGTCAAACCTCGGTGTCATTTATGGAGACCATTGTGGATCCTGGCTTACAGGAGTTACAATGGTGGGAATGTGTGGTGAGATTAGTCCCATTAAAAAAAAACTAAAAACTAGCTAAATTTCGGTAGAATCCATTTCCATACAGTTTTTATCTCAAAATGACCAGTTAATATAGCTTCGTTTTTAATCCGCCGGTGGATTCAGTTCCCGGAGAATAATTACGATTTTCATAGCGCAGCCACTGGTGGACGAATTGAAAGAACCATGCAAATAGCGAAAATCGCCTCCAGCTACCAAATTGATTTTACTTTTGTACACATACTGAAATTTAAATTCAATCAACAAATATTTGGTGTGGTGAAATATCTTCATGTGGCGTCCCCACATCTCTTTGTATTGACCAAGTAGGAATACAATCGTCCCTACTTTTATATAAAGTAAGAAGATATAAACTCGGACGAAAAAGTGTTTACTTATGACGTGTTCATTACACTTATTTTATATACCTAGTTGCTTAACGTGTGGTGACGAAGTAAGAATACAATTCACCATTCCCTTTCTTGCCCGTGGGTGTCGTAAAAGACGACTAAGGGATTATATGTGCCATGCAAGAGTAGTAAAACTTGATATGAAAACCTTTATAAATATTTCTGACCAGCGTGGTATAGTAGGTCAATTTACCTTCTTTGTGGATGAGACTTGAGCCCAACTGTATACATATGAGCTGAAATGATGATAATATAGTTGCTATGCTTTCGTTGAAAGGAAAAGAAAGATGATGATAATATAGTTACTATGCTTTCATTGAAAGGAAAAGAAAGAAATCCTCTTTGTTTTATACTCACGGATTATTTATATGGCATAGAAAGCCATCACTTTCATAAACCATAATGGAGGAAAGGGAGAAACCCGCTTCTTGTAGCAACCACGTACGTGCAAGCTCTGGAATGAACTATCTGCTGCTGTGTTTCCCGAGCGCTATGACATGTTCTTCTTTAAACGAGGTTTAAGAAGAGTATTGCCTTCACGGTAGGCAACGGCCTTGCTGTGCCCCTGGTATTGCAAAGGTCCATGTGCAGCAGTTTCACTTACCATCAGGTGTGCTGCTTGCTCGTTTGCCACCGTCAGCAATAAAAAAAAAAAAAACCGCAAGCAGATCTTTCCGTGACTGAAGTTACTTAACCGAGCGTAATCCTTAACTCTGATTTCCCATTGCTACCTATGTTTGTTTATTTGATTATTTTTACACTTGATTAATTTATCATATTTATTATTATATTTATTATTTTCTATTAATTTTTATTTTTCATCCCAAATAGGATCATATTACAAGTTAAAACTTTAGCAAAACATCGGTGAATATTGCAGTTGTATCCATGCAGTGGTTTTAGCATGGCGCGAGTACAAATAAATATACAGACAGTAAAGATGTGACCCCCCAAAATTGTATATTTTTCCTAAAGATAGGGGTGATAATGTATTACATTCTTGACCTATCACTACACGGGATTTTTATAATAATAATTTATGATTAAATTTCCATGTGGTGACGGAGTAAGACTACTATTCACCACTCTCTATCTTGCCCGTGGATGTCGTAAAAGACGACTATGGGATATAATATGCACATAACATCTCTGTGCAAGAGAAGGAAAACTTGAAATAAAACCCTATATCAACATGTCTGTCCAGCATGGTACAGTAGGTCAAATTCTTTTCCATTGTGGAGGAGGCCTGGGCCCAACAGTGGGACGTATGTGGGCTGCGATGATGATGATGATTAAAAAAAACCAATTTAAATATAAATCAATATTTTCTAAGATTGATTGATCTATTCATCAAATAAACAGTCTTTAAATCCCCGTGGTTTCAGTCTTTGCCCATTTTTCTTATTTAATATAATATTGATTTTAGAAAAAATATTTTAAATATTTTGTAATGAAAACATTTGTATATTTATTTTGCTCAACTAATACACAGTAGGGAAGAAAATACGCCAAAGGTTAATAATATCAAGATTTTTATCGAATGCTGGTATTCATTTTAAGACAATAAAAAAATACTCTATTGAATTCAGTGTATTTTTCAATTCTGGTTTTTGTTATATTTATTTTTTTTTTGAAATTCAAAGACTTTTCAAAATACATCATTATTACCCGTCTGCTTATATACTGACGAACTCATAAACTGCATCAAACTTCAGGATTACTTTGAAATGATTTTTTTAATAAGTATGCAAACTTTTTAGATTAAATTATATAAATATGGAGAGACTGGCCCTTTTGGATTTTGGCGGGAATCTGGAAGTGTCATGTGGTGTTCTTGTATTATATTCAATATCTTAGTGTTTTAACGTGTTATATTAAATAATTTTGATGGCATTTTATGTAATATATAGTGGGAAAACTGCTGAGGTGTAGTGAATATGATATAAAACTGCTATACATACCTTTTTGTTTCCACCAAAATTTTCAGAAGATACCCCTAACAGTGGCCATTACACTGTTGGAGGCGACACTTTGACTTACTGATGGACCATTACTGACATGAAGAAATTGATAATTTGAAAAGAAAATTATAACTCGACACTGGCAAAAATGGCTTGTATTAATAGCTGATTGCCAAGACAAAAAAAGAAGAAGAAGAAGACTGGCACTTAATCTTAAAAAAAAAGCAATATTTAAAAATAGAACTGCAGTAAAACAAATGAATATAGCCGGGAAAAGAAAATTTACTCGTAGTATCAGATTTGCGTGTTATTTATAGTAAAGTTTTAAAATTGATTCTTATTGATTTTTTATTCTTTTGTCAATTGAATTATTGTTACCAGCAGAATTGTTGGGTTAGCTTTTTAACTCATCGAGAGTTTCTGAACCATAATATGGATACTTCGTCCGATCAAGCTGCTCAAATTGTAGCATTGGTGCGGGAGGGCTTGGATCAACGAACGATTGGTAGAAATTTAAATTTAAACCAGTCTACGGTTTCTAGAATATACAGAAGGTTTGTGGAGACAGGTGCTTACAAAAGGAGACGTGGTACAGGCAGAGCTCGAGCAACCACCGGTCGTGATGACCGATTTATTGTTACAACTTCCCTGCGAAATCGTTTCCTCACGTCAGTTAACATCAAAACAGAGCTTAATGAAGTGCGTGGAGTAAAGGTTAGTGCACGAACAATAAGAAGAAGGTTAAAGGAAGCGGATATCACCCCTTTTAGACCAGCAAATGGTCCAAAGTTGTCTGTAGCTCACAGACAAGCTCGCTTTAGATTTGCGCGTGATCACCTAAATTGGACAGATGAGCAATGGGCCTCCGTATTGTTTACAGACGAGTGTAGGACATGTTTATATGGTGCAGATAGTCGCAGAAGAGTCTATCGTCGACGTGGGGAGCGATATGCTCAAAGTTGCATTGAGGAGCGTGTTCCTTTTGGAGGCGGTTCATGCATGGTCTGGGGTGGCATATCGATGAACGGGCGAACAGAACTTGTTTACATAGACATGGTCCGTCAAAACGGTAGTAGAGGGGGTTTGACTGCACATCGCTACATAACAGAGATCTTAGAAGATCACGTGGTACCTTACATGGGATTTATAGGCGAAAATTTTACTTTAATGCAGGATAATGCCCGGCCGCACGCTGCTGCACAAGTTCGACAATATTACGAAGAGGTTGGGAAACGTACAATGAATTGGCCAGCACGCAGCCCGGATCTTAATCCCATTAAGCATCTTTGGGACAATTTAAAAAGAGCTGTATATGCAAGAAACCCTGTGCCTACGACAGTGGCACTACTAAGAACAGCACTTTCAGATGAATGGGACAATATTCCGCAAGATCTTTTAATAACCCTAATCAAATCTATGCGGAACCGATTAGAATCCGTAATAAGGGCACGTGGAGGTAATACACCTTATTAAAATATAAAAAACCCTTGCATAAAGTTTGTGTCTATTGTTAAAACCAATTTTTAATTAAACCAATTTTCTTTAAATTTCTGTTTTTTCTTCAAAAAAGTTTTAAGGTCCTTTCCAGTACACAAACTTAAACATAAGGATATGACCCTACGCTGTTTTAAAGTTAACGAACCAATCTAGACGTTTCAATTTAAATCTGTGTAGAAAGTTTGCATACTTGGTTAAAATATTTATTTCAAAGTCGTTTTTTACTTTAATGCAGTTTATGAGTCCGTCAGTGTAGTTTTGAGGTCAAACCCGTAACATTGAAAAGCAAAATTCTTAGCAGCAAGCGTGAATTATTACGATATAGATGAAAGGCTAAAAAAGAAATAATGATTCGCAGCTTATTTTCTTTTGTTTTTTTTGGGGGGTGGGTTACGGTCGGCGCAGTCCTCGCCCGACTCCGTCCGGGGCGACAGAGGGACGTAAGCACGCACACCCGTAACCCACCTATATAGCACGTCGCCTTGGTCGTTGGGCCGACCACCAGTGCAGAGTTCATTGACTTCAATAGTGAATTCGCAGTTCATAGAACTGCATTAAAACAGAAAAGTATCAATGAAATATTTTATTAATATCTTCTTGTCTTATCTATACAAATAAATAAAATTGAAGTGGCTGTTTGTTATGTCAAAATACTGAGTAATTTTCGCGCTCATGCGGTTATTTGCACGATACCTATGCCTAAAATCCAGTTTAAATTTTTGTCTGTCTGTTTGTTATCGGTAATCTTCAAAACGGCTGGACCGATTTTGATAATATTTTAGTACCAGGTAGCTGTCTAAATAAGTAGTGACTTGAGCTATATTTTATCCCGGTATTCCTACAGGAACGAGAACTATCCCGCGTAGTCCCCGTTTTCGTTCAAAGCAACTAACACCGAAGCGAAGCGATTGCGGGTTGCTAGTCTTTACTATAATTGAAAATGATATGGACTTGGTATTCTTTGAAAGTGAGACTATAGTAATAAATAGTTAATAAATACAGGTGGATAGGTTCTTGAATGGCGATATCTAATCGGAGGACGCAGAGTGGGACGACCCTCCTCTAGATGGACTGACAATATTTTGAAAGTCACAGGGAAGCGTTGGATGGAGATGGTACAGGACCGTTCTGAGTGCCATTCTCTTGGAGAGGCCTATCCAGTAGTGGACTCCTACAGGTTAATATAGGGATTGCTAAAAATACGGTTTCCGTGTGGTGACGGAGTAAGAATACAATTCACCACCCCTTTTCTTGCCCGTGGGTGGCGTAAAAATCGACTAAAGGATATAATATGTATATAACATCTACGCAAGAGAAGGAAAACTCGAAAGAAAATCCTATACCAACACGCCTGACCAGCGTGATATAGTACGTCAATCTCCCTCCCATTCTGGAGGAGGCCCGAGCCCAACAGTGGGACAGATGTGGGTTGTGATGATGATGATAAAAATACAGTGTTAGATAAAGACACTTATGCCTAAAAGACTTATGTAGAAATATGCAGTTCAACCAAATACAGTCATTCAAATACGTGCGTAGAAATATATGTTAAGGTACCTAAAATAATAAAGCATTGGAAATACATATAAAACAACTACTTTCAGATCCTCCATCATAAAATGGGCCATTGTCTCTGGATCGTGAAGGAACAGAAACCTCTTTATATCTCACAAAATATGCAAATGGTTTATTTAACTATCCAGTAACTCAATACAGGGTGAATTTTGGTCTTTATTTGTGTATTTATATAAAAAAATGCTTGTTTCTTTACATACTTTTTGTTCTTATAGAGTATATAAACGTTTCCGTGTGGTAACGGAATAGAAATCTAATTCAGTGACCCTGTACTTAATGATTTCTGATGTTAATGCAATTATTACTTCGGCTCTTATACGTCCCTCTGCTGGGCTGAAACCTTCTCTATAAAAACGTCTTTTATGACATCCACGGGTAAGAAAAGGAATGGAGAATTGTATTCTTGGTCCGTCACTACACGGACATACACATCAATGCATCTACACAAAGAAACAAAATTGAAGTCTGTTTGTAATGTCAAAATTATTTGTATGCTCATACGGGCATTTGGGCGACATCTAGGCCTAGTATGCCTACTCTTGAATCTCGATTCCAATCCTAAATCCAATCGCAGCTTGAATTTGAGCAAATTTGGTACTCTTGAAAGCGACACTAGCGCCCGATTGGAATCAAATTCGGTGGAACGTTTCTAAACTAAATGAATTCGACTCTCGTCGATTAAGTCAAATATTTGCTACTCCCGACGTGATTTTGACGTTGTTTAAAATCGTTAATGTTGCACAATTTCAAGAAAGCGTCTTTGTGGTGATCGAGTTCGATAACGTAATTAATTTAAAGTAAGAAAACATGGCTCATTTGGTGAAAATAACAATGACGAACGCGAAAAATTCATTCTCGATTTTGTTCAAGAGTACCGAATATAAGTTTGGTGAGATTGGAATCGAATCGGATTTGAAATTAGAATTGATTTCAAGAGTAGGCCCATAGAAACCAGTTAAATTTTTAAATCAATCAAAACGTTTAGTAGTCATCAAAATGGCAGGACCAATTTTGATAATATTTTACTATCAGTTTGCTGTCTATATAAGGAGTAACTTGGTTATTTTTCCTCTCAGAAATACCCTATAAAATTTTATCCGGTCTGGAAGTCGTACCCGGTTCGATTACGTGTACCGCAATAAAACCAAAGTGAAGCAAAGATGGGTGGCTAGTTTGAAATAAAATTACTTTAGCGTGCTACTTTTACGTATTTTATCTCGTTTATTTGATTACTGATTTCGCTACTTTTTAACATTTTTCCGTGTTCATAGTCACCGGTGTCACGCTAAGGTATCTCACGTCCAACAATTCATCGTTATAATAGAGATTTATATCTAGCCGCTAAAGAAATTTTCTTAAATTTTGATCCACATTTTTGATACAAATGCATTGCCAGTACAAAAAGCATATTCTACATGAAAAATTATATTATTTTTGGTTAATTATTATGAAACATGATTTGTTTTTGTAATTACTGTATTATGAACGATACATCTAAATTCATTAAAATTTCACACATTTAAAATTCATTTAATTTTCACAAATTTCAAATGTTACCTACGGATCGACACGGCCCTATTGAGAAAGATCTGGCAAAAAAACTGATCTACTATACTCGTATTATTATTGACTTTTTGAAGGTCTTATTTTATCTTCCTAATTAACTATTATTTTGGGTCAAATACTTAGAATAAGTGTTTTGTAGACATTTGGAGGGAATAAAGTTCTGTTTCTCAAGAAATATCCTCCATAGAGGCGAGTAATTTTTTTTTTGCCAGGCTATGTTGCATACACCGTCTGTTTCGTTCAGCGTGAAGAGAGGGCGACACGTGACCCCCTAACATGCTGTACTCCCATCCCTTCCCTATCGGACTGGCCCCTGATACCGAAGCCGTGACGTCTGCAGCCAGTCCGAGGGGATAACCTTCCTCCCCGATGGCCCCCAGGGCATCGCTTTCACGTTGTCAGCCTTTCTGCAGGTGACGAACTATTCCCCGATCCAGTCAACCGATACAAGTGGGGTATTACAGTAAAAAAGGCAAAAAGCTTAGAATAATAACGTATAGAAGGTAAGTCGGCACACAAAAAATGAAGCATTTAAATTGGAGCCTTAAAATGGAGTTTACGCCGGAACCGTTCCTTAATGTAGAAGGTCACTGGTACTGCACGTCCGTACGCAACTAAAAAATAAATAGGTAATTAAGACTAGGTAGTTTGTGCATACAAATGGTGTCACAACACATTTGAAAAATATAAAAAGGTTTTTAGCATTACTTTTAAAAGTATTTCGACGATTTATGTTAATAAAAACAAAATTTGATTTCTTAATTTGTATAGTGGTGTGCATGTGTACGTGTGTAATCGCCTGCGCGCATGTAGTATTTTTGGCTTCGGTCAGGGCCATACGCGGATACCGCACGGTGGCGACGGAGGCAGCGTGCCTGTTGGCCGGGACTCCCCCGTGGGACCTGGAGGCGGAAATGCTCGCCGGTTTGTATCGGCGGGTGTTGGAGGTGCGAGCGGAGGGCGGTGTGGTCTCTCTGAGGGAGCTCACCGCCTGGCGCGTGGACGCCCGCCGAGACGTCATTGCCCGTTGGGCAGTCCGGCTGGAGAGGCCTCGGTTCGAGGTGCGGATCGTGGAGCAGTGGTTGAAACGGCGGCACGGGGTGCTCTCCTTCCGACTGGTGCAGGTGTTGACGGGGCATGGATGTTTCGCCAAATACCTGCATAAGGTCGTTAGGAGGGAGAGTACACCGTCCTGCCACCACTGCGATTGCGACGAGGACACGGCGCAGCATACGCTCGAGGTCTGTGCCACCTGGACAGAGCAGCGTCGTGAACTCGTCGCAATCATCGGTGCTGACCTGAGCGTCAGGAACTGGGACGCGGTCGCAGCCTTCTGCGAGACAGTAGTCTCGCGGAAGGAGGTGGCGGATCGCTTGCGCGAGGAGCGCAGCCTCGATGAAGCGATCCGCCGCACAGTAGGTCGAAAGCAAGATTTTAGGGACTTAGGGACCAACTTTGGTTTTTTATTTTTTCTTAGTGCGGATGGATAGAGCTCGTTAACGTCAATAATAATTGCCCTTAGAAGATTTTTCCTAAACTTGATAGTTTGGGCAGAAAAAAATATTTAGAATTTTTTTGTATGGAGCTGATCAAATAAAGTTAAATTTCTGCTAAGTATCGTTAGATCCCGCTTTTAACCTTTTGTTCCTTAAACCTTGTCTAGTCTACTATCATTTGATGCTATGAACATGTGCATAAAATTGCAATTCTCCGAAATAATTGGATCAAAAAAATGAAAAAATATATTAATATAAAAAGCTTTATTTTTATTTTCTTAAGTTATTTTAAGATAAATTTAATATGGATTAATAAGTGTAAGCACGTAATAATACGCATAATTACTTAACAACTAATAATAATACATTTAAAAGGTTCCTAATAAGCTTTTAAAAATGTGTGAATATTTATCTAGAAATTTCTAATTGTCCGTTTAATGACTGTAATTAGTTTAACCTTTCATATTAAAAAAAATGTGTTGTCACGTTTAGCCATTACTGTAATTTTAATGTGGATGATTAGTTAATGAGGGTAGTAGAAAAAAAATCTATTACTGGAAGTTATACTTATAATTACCATATTTATTATATATTAGCTAGTATTCGTTTATTCGTACTACTACTAACATCTCGTGATTGTGATCGTCCCTTTTACGCTATAATGGAGAGTTTAATGAACAATTTAGATTTATTTATGATTTTAAGAGATCAACTGAAATCATTGCCGGATAGTAAAAAACTTTGCCAATTCGTACAACATAAAATCAATGTGGCAGAAAAGAACAGTGCTGAGCTCCAAAAATTTTGTACGCGATACTGTTCAATTATAAGTGCAAGATGGGAACGAAGTAGTCGCACATTATCACAGTTTATAAGAAAAAATGGTGATTGGTTAGAACGTGCAATAATCTGGCCCGAAAGAGTGATACCTGAAGCTGTGAACACTGAACAGGAAGGGGTCGGGCTTTGTGATACTGATAATGTTGAAAATTTACCACCATCTACAACAGAAGCTTCGACATCTACATTTACACCTCGAAAACCTTTCGAAGAATTGGGCTCCAGGCAAAAACGAAGACGCGTAGAAGAAATTAAAAAATCGCTTTCGTTACCCCCTGCTGAAGTGAAAGCTGCTACAATTGCTAGTTTAAGAAACACCGGAAATGAGGATGTAGGAAAAATAATTAACCATTTGTTAAATCACCCAGAAGATCTGGAAAAAGTTAAGGAGTGTTTAAGTACATGTAAAGCGAAAAGTAGTACATATTCACCCGATGAAGCCCTGTCTTTATTAGTTTCACTTAAATTAAGTAGGTGGCAGTATATAAACCTAAGAGAGGCAGCAAATGAAAATGGGTCTGACTTATATCCTTCTTATTATAAAATTAAACAAGCGAAGTCAAGATGTTATCCAGGGAAAGAAGATATAATTATACCTGAAGAAGGAGCTGCTGCTAAACTGCAAGCTTTACTCAACTTGACAGTTTCAAGACTTTTAAATGTAATTGCTTTGGATTTAAACTCGGCAACAGATTTTCTGCTTATAAGCAAATGGGGCTTTGATGGAGCCTCGGGTCAAAGTAATTACAAACAAAAGAGTGAAACAGAGTTTGATGATTCATCTATTTTTATGGCCAGTCTAGTTCCTATTAGGCTTCAACACTGTCATGGAACAATTGTTTAGGAAAACGAACGACCTTCATCGACTTTCTATTGCCGTCCGATTATGATTAAATTTACCAAAGAAACGCTGTCAACAGTGGCAACTATAAAAGCTGGCATAACAGAAGAAATAGAAAGACTTCAGCCATCAAGAATCAGTCAAGTTGAAGTTAAGCATCAATTGCTCATGACAATAATAGACGGCAAAATAACCTCGTATTTGTCAGACACATACTCAGCTGTCTGTGCTATTTGCAAAACAAAACTGACAGAGATGAACAATCTGGAATCACTTGCTCATAGAGAAAGGAACGACGAAATGTTCCAGTACGGAATTTCATCTTTACATGCCTGGATAATACATCTGTAAATATTTCTTACTTCATACTTTATTACCTTGTTATTTTATGCATCCTGTGACATTATTTTTCTAAATGTCATTTTTTTTTAAATTGCAGCTTATCGTTTGGAGTTTAAAAAATGGAGTTGCAGGGAGGATGACAAAGAAAAAATGGCGCTTAAAAAGAGCGCTATACAGCAGGCATTTAAAAAGGACTGCGGGTTACTTATTGATATAGTTAAGCAAGGAGTAGGCACAACCAATGATGGCAATACTGCCAGAAAATTTTTTAGAGATGCAGAAACAACAGCCCGTATAACAGGAATTAGTAAAGATTTAATTGAAAGGTTTCACGTGACTCTTCAGACTGTTGGATCTGGAGAGAACGTAGACCTAAGTAAGTTTTCTGATTTTTGTTAAGATACTGCAAAATTGTATGTACAGTTATCCCTGGTATTATATGCCTTCCAGTGTACATAAATTGTTAGTACATGGGACGGATATAATTAAGGAGTTTAGTGCCATACCTATAGGTAAACTGTCGGAAGAGGCAGCGGAAGCTCGCAATAAAGATTTCCGGAAATATAGAGAGAGCCATTCTAGAAAGGTAAGTAGAACGGCGACAAATGAAGATATTTTAAACAATCATCTTTTGTCGTCTGATCCAAAGATCACAAGTCTAAGACCTCGAATGGTAAAACAACATAGAATGGTTTTCTCTCCAAAAGTCATAGAGTTTCTGCTGAGTTTTCCCACAGAAGCCGATATAGATTTTATTAATGTAGATAATTTACAGGATAATAATAGCGATAGTGAATAAGGATTCTAAGTTTTTTTTTATTTTAGTTTGTGTTGTACTGGTATATTGTTAGTTTTAAGTTTACTTTTGTTAGTAATAAGTTACGTTTCCCTTTCTTAATTATATATTTGTATTATTATTATGTACCTGTACTTACTATTCAGTATTAAATCTAATTTAAAAGAACATTTTATAATCTAATTACAGTCATTAAATGGACAATTAGACATTTATAGATAAATATTTACACATTTTTTGCTGTGTGGTAGCGGCTTCGAATACTAAGCTAATTAGGTACCTTTTAAATATATTATTATTAGTTGTTAAGTAATTATGCGTATTATTACGTACTTACACTTACTAATCCATATTAAATTTAACTTAAAATAACTTAAGAAAATAAAAATAAAGCTTTTTTCATTTTTTTGATCCAATTATTTCGGAGAATTGCAACTTTATGCACATGTTCATAGCATCAAATGATAGTAGACTAGACAAGGTTTAAGGAACAAAAGGTTTAAAAGCGGGATCTAACGATACTTAGCAGAAATTTAACTTTATCTGATCAGCTCCATACAAAAAAAATTAAAATATTTTTTTCTGCCCAAACTATCAAGTTTAGGAAAAATCTTCTAAGGGCAATTATTATTGACGTTAACGAGCTCTATCCATCCGCACTAAAAAAAAAATAAAAAACCAAAGTTGGTCCCTAAGTCCCTAAAATCTTGCTTTCGACCCACTGTGCGCCGCCGGCGACTGGGGCGGCGTAGGTGCGAATACCTGTGCCTCATGCCACTCTAGCCGAGGCCACGGGTGACGTGACCGGGGAATTAGTCCGTCACCCGCTGAGAGGCCAACCGCGTGAGGAAAGACCAACGTCGTCCCCGAAGGAGGGACGTCGGTCGATGGGAGGGTACACTAAATAGGGGGTATTCCGTCGGGCCGACCACTGACGTCAAGTCACCCTGCTCCGGTGGTCGGCCTAACGACGAAGGCGACGTGCATCGCGGGTGGGTTGCGGGTGTGCGTGCTTACGCCCCTCTGTATTCTCATTATACATGACTACTTAAGTCATCGCAGCTTTCGCTACAGGGTGGAAGGGACGTTGTCGACCTCCCACCCTATCAAGGCCGGCGTCCCTCAGGGGTCGGTCCTCTCCCCATTTCTCTTCACGCTATACACTAGCGATATGCCCAAATTCAACCGGGTACATAAAGCGCTTTACGCTGATGACACCGCACTCTTTTGTGCTGGTAGATCCCCGACAACAGTAGCCAAGACTCTCCAAACAGCGGTTACCGCCCTAGCCAACTGGTTTAGGAAATGGAGATTAGAAATCAACCCCGAGAAGAGTCAGGCGGTCATGTTCACTAGACGAACTGCCCGTTCCTACTCTATCGATAGCATTCCCCCCCTTAAAATTTTCAACAAGCCGGTCACTTGGACCAGGCAGGCCAAATACTTGGGTGTGACCCTTGACGATCGACTCAGCTTCGCCCCTCACATAAAGCAAGTCCGCGCACGGGCAGCCTTTGTGATGGGCCGTCTCCACTGTCTACTCAACTCTAGGTCGCGTATGCCCCTGAGTAGCAAAATCCGACTATACACCACCTGCATACGGCCTATCATGACCTATGCCAGCGTGGTGTTCGCGCATGTTAAGCCACACAGGATCTACAGGCTACAGACACTACAAAATCGTTTCATGCGCTGAGCTACGGGAGCACCGTGGTTCATACGAAACGTCGATCTCCACATCGACCTCGAACTGCCGACCATCAAGCAGTTTATGAAACGGTGCTCTCAGAGCTACTTTCACTCTGCCATGACACACCCCAACCAACTAGTGGTTGGGGCGGCTTCCTATAGACCCTCCAAAATCTCTTCCATCCGACGTCCTCGTCACGTCCTCGACGAAGAGGACGACAATATCACACTCGCTCAACAAAGAGCCTACACGGCCCGCGAGGCCTTAACAAATAAATATCCGCGGTTCCGCCCTCAAGCCGAGGTCCGTTCCCCACAGGGGGAGCCCTTGGGCGATGTCGCTTAGCATACTTTTCTCCTGGTTGAGAGCCCTCAGCGCTCACCCATAGTCCGCGTCAAGTTGTCAAGGCCATCTGCGGCCAACAGCTGTACACATAAAAAAAAAAAAAAAAAAACACGCCCCTCTGTCGCTCCGAACAGAGCGGTGCGAGGGGCGCGCCAAGCGCAACCCACCCCAAAAAAAAAATGTAGAATTTTTGGCTTCATGTTTTCGATCGCTTGAAGTACCGACCCTATCCTTCTATACGTTATTATTCTAAGTAAAAAAGATTATTCTGTTCTTCAAGTTTCTAAGTAAAAAAGATTATTCTTATTCTATTCTTCAAGTTCCAAGATTATTCTTTCGATATTATTCTACACCAGAAACAGATATATCATTACAAACATCCGATAGATATATAAAACTAGAGAGAAATACCCCGGAGAAGCAATGTACGATGGTTTACAGCGTTTTTACGATACCTCCTTATCTTGAATTATGAGAGAAATCGGTGATTTGCATTGCAAATATTTTATGCCGGGACATAACGATTTGTTGGCTCCCGGTATAGAAAATATGTGATCGATAACATTTAAGTAGGTTAATATGTTGTAGTAACATTAAATATATTTTCTTTACAATTATAAGATAGTTGTTGGATGCAGGCGGAACAGGAGCACAATTTGTGGTAAAACATGAGGGAAGCCTCTAGCAATGGACAGCGATAGGCTGAAGTATGATGCGTATGATATGGAGACACGCACGACGCTCTGAAAATAAAACTTTATGCTAATACATCAATAATCAATTCAGTATTGCTCAATTTCCAATAATTATGAACCCTAAACCAAGAAGAGTTATGGCATAGAATCAATATGGGATAAAATATAAGGAAACTTCTTACTCGTTGTGATGACTAGTCTCTAGAACTTCAACTTACATTATGAAACAAAGAAAGAAAATAAGATTTATTGGACACTATAGTTACATAAATACTTTAATTTACACAAAATGAAGACCAAAAATTATGCGCGTAGGCATAGTATTGTAGGCTGAACTGTGCTGAGGAATTTCAAATGCAAAACACGGGCTGAATCAATATATGATGACCTTCAGGAAATAGCAAGTTTAAGTTGCGGAGGCTACTCATAATAGGTATAAGAGTACGAAGTTCTCTTATCCATTCTCTATTTCATCTTGATTCTATCCCGTATGTCTTACTTTCTTGAGGTATGCGTCCTATTGATTAAACACGAGCAAGTAGTGAGTCTCTCTATCTATTCTCCATCTCAAATTAATAATGAATTTGCTCCGTATATGATTAAATTCAATCAATTATATAAATATGAAAATAAATCAAAAGTATTCAGCTATTTATTGGAAACGTACTTTCCAAGATCTCGAACAACATAATTTAAACACGAAGATAAATTTATAGGCTTACTTAAAAGTTATTGCTCCTTTCAACCTACATACGAATAGCGAATTCAAAATAACATTTCAAGATTTTCATCAACGTAGGTACATATATGGTAACGTTCTGTAAATACATATAGATATATAATTTATTCATACTGAATTTCAATCTCGCGGTGTGCGGAGTGACAATTGGCGTTTTCTCGTTTAATATACTCAAAAGATAAGGATGACTTTTATGTTGATGAGTTTTGATATCCGTTTGAAGCTTTCAGTAATTCATCTTATCATATACTTTACTATTGCAATAAATGATTATTGTTTTTCACTCTTGGGCAATGTTAAACGCACTGATGGCGTAGTTTTTGTTTTATATCTGTTAATGGCAAACGAGCAAATAGTACTCCTGGTGGTAACTGATACTACCGCTCATAAACGTTTACTAGGGCGCTGTGTAACGTGAAGATAGTCAAAGAAGTGTGAATTATGCAATGAGGTTCGGTGATATAAAGACATCAGAAAAACCACATAGATACAAACATCCTCCGCAAGTTGGGTTGCCGGTTTTCTGGCTCACCAAACGAAGTGCAGTAACAAATTGCTCTTACTTAGACGTTGATTTTCTCGAGAGTGTGGTACTGCTCCGGACGGACCGACCCGCGGCTAAAGACAGACGACTCTCAACGGTACGATGGTGTGGTCCTAGCGGTCCTACCACTGTAGTGAAAATATCAACTTACCTTCTCAAGCGTTGCACATATTATTATTTCAAGTCTGGGTGTATTTTTTGTTTGTTCATTGTATTTTTAGAATTTCCCCCACAATACCCCTCGTATTATTATTTTCAAAGATGTGAGTTAAAAAATAATCCATGAGGGGGCTCTTAAAAACATAATTAACGGACACAAATTACACCGTGACTCATAACAACAATTTATAAATAACACAAAGTATTGCCCTACGTAGGAATCGAACCTACAGCTGGCACGACGAGTCCGTATCTCATCTATGGCGCCATCATTGCAGCCGATCCCATAAATATTTCATGTTTTTACTTATATACTTGCAAAATGCCATAAATATAAAGGAATCAATTTACTACGTATAAATAAACCAAAATACATAGATTATAAGTGTACACATTAAGAAAGCACTTATCTCGTAAATCATAACATAAAGCTTCCTTCCTATTTGTCAACTTTATCCTCGAGTATTACTGAATGATGGCCAGTCATTAATGATGGGACTCCATCTAAGGCCATTGGGGGCAGACCTCCTTGAGCCTATTTGTCCTCTACTGGAAGTGATAAATGGGCATGTCTCGGCCATTGGTATTAGCCGAGACATTGGAAAAGAGCCGTGGAAGGAATTGGAAACATACGGATAAATATCTTGTAGCGGCACCGTAAGTTTTAAATGACTTTTACTTCAGAAAGTATATTCTAAGGTACTATAGTGATTTCAATTTATATTTTAATCTTACAGGTATTTCTTAGTAACATAACGTGAGGTGATAAATTCTCTTGTGGTGATGGAGAACGAATACAATTCATCATTTTTCTCTTGACCGTGGAAGTCATAGAAATGACTAAGGGTATAATAATATGCAAGAAAAGTAAAACTGTAAATGAAACCCTGTACTCGCTCGTTTGACCAGCATGGTATAGCAGGTCAACTTCCGTTCCGTTGTGGAGGAGGCTCGAGCCCAGCCGTGGGACATGTGATGATGATGGAAATTAATATTAAATACTTTTTATTGTTATTGATCAAAGTTAAAAACAAAGATTTCTTTATATCTATTGTTGGTTGGTTTTATGTCGAATTTTCCTCGTCTTCGATATTATAATTACCATCATGATCACAGCCCATATACATCCCACTGTTGGGCTCGGGCCTCCTCCACAATGGGAGGGAAATTGACCTACTATACCACGCTGGTCAGACATGTTGGTATAGGGTTTCATTTCAAGTTTTCCTTTTCTGGAACAGATAGGCAGTGGTGAATTGTACCTATCCTTACTCCGTCACCACACGGAAATCAATAATACCTTACATTTATTATGATCAAGAATAATTTTATTTTTTAAAAACAATAATAAAAAAGTGTGTTAAAAGATTACTGGCATATCCAATAAATGTATCTAGCGAAATTGTAATTATAAAAATTGGCGGGACCGTAAAATTTATAAATTTGTATGCGTTCCATGTTTCGTACGTGAAAATAATATTCGCCATTACAATGACATGTGTTATGGCATTTTCGGACTTAAATAATTTTCGATATATCTTCTGTATAGTTTATAGGAATATTTACTGAATTAATGAAATTTAAAACAAATTCTTGTTCTAATTACCTTCCAAATACTATTTTACATCGTAAACAATGTCTTTTGCTTATAAAAGTATTTTAACAAAAATAAACTTCTAACAGTCGCGGTTGAGTGCCTGGCGTTCATTGAAGAGTTCCGTTGTTTGTTCCAAAAGTCATCATTTGATCTTTACCAAATTTAATTAGGAAGATTTCGAAATAAAATAAAAAAAGAATTGTAAGTGCATAAAACCTATGTGTAGAACAGCTGTAAGCCCTGCTTAGAAGTACTACTACTGATTCAAAAAAAAATTAAGTGTTATTGTTCCAGATTGGGGTATTTTTAAGATACCCATGATCTGTAAAACATATAAAACCGAATAATCCATCCATCCATCAGCCTACAGACGTCCACTGCTGGACATAGGCCTCCCCACGAGAATGCCACCCGGAACGGCAAACTTATTACATCTACTGCGATCGCCAACCTATCCATACCTATAAAAAATAAAACCGAATAATGTAATAAAATTCAAAAAGAACGCCGCGGGCAAAGATTCACCCCATAATTAATACGTTATATAAACGCTGCGTAATGTAATAAATATTTTAATTGAAGCGGCCTCAGTTTCCGTCATAATATTATGTGTTCCATTTTTCATAGTATTTTTAAGGAATTCCTTTTATTAAATAACTCTGTAAAATGACACACGCGTCGAAAAAAGATCTACCGTCCAAATACAAAGGGCTCTTGAAGCTTGTTGGACATCTATTTAACTTAACGCTTTACGCACAAGTAGAGATTTAAAAGGCATTGGACACTAGAGAGCTGAAGGTAGGTTTATATTTGATTTACGTTTAATATTAACGATTCAATCACGTTGGTCTCCAATGTTAAGTGGTCTTTGACCTAGAGACCGATTGAAAGTCAGTCAAAATCCTTCTTTCGTTAGAAAATTGAAGTTTATTATTTGTTAGATTTCCTAGATTGGTTTTCAGTCTGTCTAGAAGTAAATTTTCGAAATAAACCAATCGATCCGAGATATTTATCAAACGTTGACGGATTTGTAATCACGAGACGCATGGGTAGACTAAGATATCACTATTAATTGTATGATCGCAATGGATGTGGAAGTATGCTCACCAGCGAAGCGCCTAATCACGATATGATGTTGCTGTCTAAATTGGGGAGAAAAGCAAAGAAACTGCACGAATATAATGAATCCAATATTACTATTGATGAGAAATAGAGTGGCTATGACCTTATATCATTCAGGTATTAATGTCTACTGATCGGCTATGCAGACGACGGACTTTTACTTATACAATCGAACACAAGGGATAGTTTAGAGAAATTAGCGGAAACATGCCTCAATGATATATTCGATTGGGGTACCTACACGAAACCGGCTTGCCTTCGCACCACAAAAAACATATCATCTTTTATTAAAAGGACATTTACAATCGGCGCCGCGTATAAAATTCAATAATATGACTGTCAAAAAGAAAGAATCTCGGCCTACTCTTAGAAAAAAAATTTTCATTTATTGAGCATATTAAAACTGTAGGCGAAAAAGCGAAACGGAATTTCTACGCGCTTACTAGAATATCCACATCTATTTGGGGCCTTCGATTTAACACACTTAAAACCATATACATGGCCACATATTTGGGGTGTATTTGTTACGCTGCACCTGTATGGGCCGATAGGGCCACCATAGGGGCGGCTCGCCTTAAATTACTACAGAGCCAACGATTGGCCCTAATATTCTTATGTAAAGCCTATAGAACGGTTAGTACCGAGGCCTTACCAGTACTCGCGGGTGTACTTCCGGTTGATTTGGAGATTCAGAGACGAGCGTCAATGTATTACACCACAAAGGAAACTATGAATACAGATTTCCTTCTACCGCGCGACCGAAATAAAATTGCTAGATTGTTTGCACCACAATCCATTGTCTATGAGGAACTTTTAACTGAATGGCGAGAAAGATGGGATTCATCATCGAAAGGTCGTCATCTTTATTTTTTCCATGCATCCGGGAGCGCCTGGAGAAGGTGTGGCTGGAGGTTGATCACTTCGTGGCCCAATTTTGAACTGGCCGTGGCAACTTTAAAAGTAAACTATTTTCTTTTAAACTCGTACCATCACCATTATGTCAATGTTCCACATCTGACCATGAGTATGAACAATCAGCACATCACATTCTCTAGGAGTGCGATCTCTGGCGAAACGAGCGTAACCTTATGTTAAACAGTTTGCAAGTCACCTCTGGGGTAGTATACTATACGGACCTTGTAGCAACTCGAGAAAATTTCCGTGCGTTCATGCGTTTCTGCCATACCTACTGTAGCAATCAATCTTAACGTTCACATATAGGCCCCGTTAAGCTCTTCCGTATCCGTGGTGCCGTACTGCTGCGCTATCGTAGCTGTACACCTTTTTACTTATTGGCTGACTAGTCATTTTGTTTTCCTGTCTCCCGCTTTGCCTAGGAGGGAAGTGGAATCTCTCTTTCCAATTCCTCCTCTTTAATCTTTTCTAATTAAATTTGTTGCGGGTCCCAAGACAATTAAAATCGTATCCCGGGACTGCCTGAGGGTCAAACCTCGGTGTCATTTATGGAGACCATTGTGGATCCTGGCTTGCAGGAGTTGCAATGGTGAGAGTGTGTGGTGGGATTAGTCCCATTTGAAAAGGTATTAATATATGTACTTCCTTGAAAATTGTCAGGCTTAACAGACTAAGCAAGAGCAAAAAAAAGATGGGCAAATTGCGATATTTTGAGATTATATGATGTCATTGAGGACAGGACAATGCTAGGTGATTCGAATGGCTTATCCATTCGAATCACCTAGCATTGTCCTGTCCTCAATGACATCATACATCATACAAAGGAATCAAGAGGCATTTAAATATTTTAGAAAGTTTAATAATGATGATTTAGAAATGGTAAAACTTTAATTGTGTTATGTTTAAAACCTTTGTATTGCTACTTAATGAATTATTACGAAGGACGAAGTGACGCGTTACCATAATTGTTACGCCTTAGATGGATATTACCTACGCGAACAAAGCAGGTTTCTCCTCCTCTAAGCTTCACTTGCCAACCAGCAGACTCCAAGGCTGTGATAGGCAGAGGAATTATTTATTTCCTCTCCTCTGCTACGATACAACCTAAAACTTTTAAGCGACTTTACCCAAAGCCTTAATTCTCTTGTGGGATACGAACATCAGCTAAAAACGTTACTGCAAGCAAAGTGAGTCTTCGCAGTTTTCGCTTATGTAAATTATCCCCTGATCTTCTATAGGTATAAGTAGAATAAGAAGGTGAAAAAAAAACAATTATGTGAAATATCCATTTAATAAATGTATAGGTACAATATTATTTATATGTACAAAAGCCAACTATATCACATTACCTAAAAATAGCTATTTGAAGTAAAGAATTATGTTAAAGCGACAATATCGCGTACTTCTGCTCAAGTGCTTACGATCTTAATAGCCCAACAAAAAGAAAAAAATTCAGTGAAAACTGTATTGCCTTAATAAGGCGACGGTATGTTACAGTCCGAAAATCTTCAAAACAAACTAAATTATTAAATCTGTTCTGGGTCCTTACTCATGATGATTGCTTGTTTAACTAAGGACTTTACTATCTACAATAATTGCATGTGTTCAGTACGACTCTATTTTGACAAATTTCTTATTGCATTTAAAACACGTTGACATCACGTTTTACGTTATCTCTAGTGGCATAGTGCGTCAAAATCCGTGAGCTTTATTCTTTATGACCACACATATGTTTAACGCAGCCGTGTTGCGATATCTGTATGAAACGATATTCGCTAAGGTGAAATTCCTCGTAAATATAGTTTTACCGAGTTTCAAGAATCATATGATGTTCAATCATATGCGTTATTAGCGTGGATTCTTCGTGGTCATACTGAAGCTATTTCTTACAATCTAAATTTATAAGTTTCTCGATTTTACTTCGAATTTTGCGCAAGGAACTAGAATAGTTTGGTGAGGGTAAACCTAGTTAATCCAGAGCAAACTATTGTTTTAGGTGAAATTTCTATAACATATCAAAGACTACTTAGTTTAGCCAGGGTGAAACTAATTTGCCTTGAGCAAAACTAGCAATGTTTACTTCAACTTAATATCGGGGTTAATCAGATAAATAAATTCAGGATTAAAATATTACCATATTGTATTTGAAACACAATTCGATATTGTAATTATTCATTAATACTCTTCTAAGTAGCAGGTATAAATTGTAAACAATATAAAAGTCTACAAAGATAAAGGAAGACTAATGGAATAATAGATAAAAGAGGATTAGAGGAATAAGAGGTGGATTGTATGAAGGGTGAAATAAATAAATAGATGGGAGGGGTGAACGCAAAAAAAAAACACGTTGCGCTGAACTCAAGTCAACTGACTTGAGTATCCAACTGGATAGGAGTGCGAAGATTATTTTTGATCACAAAACTAAAATCCAAAACCGCTAATTGTGCATTTATTATAAAACTAGTATTTTAACATAAACTTAATAATAATTTAAAACATTTAAAAATTATAGAATATCACGTAATATAGATTATGTGGAGCATTCAATATATCACTGAATGAAAAGAGTACCCCAAATCTACAGTTCACACGGATCGACTACTTAGTGGAATTTAGTATACTGCAAAAGTCGCTAATTTAGCTGTTGATAAATTCATTAATTTATATAACCAATTATCTTGCGCTTTTGTTAAATAACTATTAAGAAATGGTGAAAGATAATTGGTTATGGCAAATATCAGACAATTTCATATACTTAATAAAAAAATTATTGCATGCCTTTATAATGTGCCTAATTAATCTAGTCATTTACATATATATTTATCACAACAAAACACTCATATTTGAGCTCTATTCGCGAACACAATGTCATGGAAGCTATCGTCTCAAACAATGATGGTATTTGATATGCGTGCTGTGACTATTCATACATTTACAATGCAAAATTTACATTTAGTCATTTCAAAAGTCTTTGTATTACATTTCATGCTCAATAGATTTTCATTATCAAGATTTATTTGGCCCCAAACTATTCCAAAATATTTTTGTAGTGATGGCAAAGTACCTACTTGTTTATATATTAAACTTGGATTTTTATCCGCATAACTTTGGATATACATACTTTTTTACGAACTTCATTCAAGATAGCCAAAGTTTCTGTATTGTTATTGTCAATTATCATATTATCGTTTTTAACCTCTATAGCTCAAGCAAGTTTGTACAAATACTACAAAATCTATACTAGACATGCCAAAGGTAAATAGGAATAAAAAATCTAAATAATTGCTTCATTAGTATTACTACAAAAATATTCTGAATATTATTGCGTTGCATAATTTTTTAAAACCTTATTAACCTAAATCATATTATATTAAAATGAT
This sequence comes from Lymantria dispar, assembly GCA_032191425.1. Taxonomy (NCBI): domain Eukaryota; kingdom Metazoa; phylum Arthropoda; class Insecta; order Lepidoptera; family Erebidae; genus Lymantria; species Lymantria dispar. Next base: position 3,896,803 of record CM063449.1, read on the forward strand.
ACCCTATAATAGTTATCTTTCATCTTTATTTCGTATTTAAAACGGTACACTAGTTTTCTAATTGTACATCTTACGGTCTTACACCCTAGCTTATTTTAACATCGAATCACAAGTGTTGTTTTGGCAGTAATTTTGCCTATTTAGTCGAGAAAAGCTAGCGTGTGTGAGCCTAATGCAGCCGCAACACTAAAGACGATTTCCAATACAAGCTTAATTTTAAATAGTGCATGAATAATCATAACAAGACGACTGCTCTTCTTGACTTCTTGCCGAATCGTTTGTGATTCGAATATTGGATGATGAACCACCTGTTTCCCAAAGGCCAGGCGTTTCTATAATCTAAAGAATAAAAATGTATAAATTATAATAAAAGTCGTAATACTTTGTTCACTAGTGATGTTTTTTATTTGAGGATAATTATGGTGGTAGATAATAACAAAATATTCTTAGCTAGTGCACAAAAAGTAAAGAAGTCACGTATGTATATAATTGCTTTGCCATTGTTGTCGTAAAAATTGTTAAAAGTATCAGATAACATCACTGCAAGAGAAGGAAATTAGATACTGTCCTAGCAGTCTATTTTTACAAGATTTTATTTTTCTAAAGTGTATCAATAATATTGTCTCCGAGTACATTATAACTCTCTATATTCACCCGCTGTACAAAATATTGCTGAAATCACAAATATATGTATACCGAATGATTTTACCTCTAATTCTAATTAATTTTCAAATAACCGAAGTGGATAAGCATCTAAAACCTCTGAATGATGAAAATTGCAGTCAACTGCATCAAAGTACTTCTGGCTCTTTAGAAAACGGGTAAAGTTGAAAAATAAATTCTTACCTTTTGAACGAGCTCTTCGAAAGCCAAATTGATGCCTTCCTGAGTCTTAGCACTGCTCTCGATGAATAACATCCTATGTTTTTGAGCAAAAGCTTTACCTTGCTCTCTGGATACAACACGATTGTGCTAAAATATGAATTTATTAAAAATTATCTAAACAATGCGCCAGTTACATTAGTTAGGATTAATTTATCAACGAAATATATCATTAACATTAAAAAAGGCAGTTGTATTGGTTAAGTAAATGATTTGACTACCGATTTACTTTTCAGCTTTTCACACATACGTGCCAGGATTTGGAATGAATTACCTGCTGCTGTGTTTGCCGAGCGCTATGATATGTCCTACCTTAAACGAGGTTTAAGAAAAGCACTTTCTTCATGGTAACTGCCTATGACCCTTGTATTGGATAAGCCCATGTGTAGCAGTATCACTTACCATCAAATGTGCTGCTTGCTTGATTGCTATCAACAGTAAAATAAAAATGTCTATCCTATTACCAAAATTACCAATATCAAGCAAATATGATAAATGGCTCGACGTATATTGCGTGAGTAGAAAATTATGGGTTAGACCAGGGTCGATAATTTTTGAAACCAAAAAAAATAACAGTAGGATTAATTTTGAAACCAAAAAAAATAACAGTAGCATTTTCTGAGAACATTTACTATAGCAATGTATATTTTTTTACACCATTAGAAAGTAGAGATTTTAACGAACAAAAAGACCACCGACTTTTTGAAAAAGCTGATATTTTGACGGGAGAATTTTCGATCGAAGATTAGGGTGCTTTTTTGATATTAAGCTAAAATAAGGCGAAAAAATAAATATTTTAAATCAAATACATTACAGTGTATTTGGGACATAATAAGGTAAGGTTTCACCAAATTTCATAGCCAAAAATTTTTTTTTGAAAAAGAAAAATAAAAAACCAAAATCTTGGTTATTTGAATCTTTCACCTAAATTTTGAGGTTATGTGAAAAAATTGTAAATAATAACTTTTTGCCGTGGGACTTGTAGTTTTGGCGGAAATCGAGATAAACCATTTTTACCCTTAAAAACTCACCCCCTCCCACTTTCCGAACTCGGATCGCCCGTAATTTATTTTTCCTTTAATTTTTATCATATTCCCCTCCTTTTCTAATGGGTTTCATCCTACTATTATTTTTTTCACTTTTTAACATTTTTGAAGGCTGGTCTAGGTGTGGGGTAACGAGCTTTCAGTGATACAAGATTTGAGACTATAGCACAATATATTACTTGATTCTGGCAAAATACTACTAATATACTTAACTTACATTATCAATCTTGTTGACCTTAACTTACTTTATCAATCTTGTTGCCCACGACTAAACACACAATGTTCTTCTTAGTGGAATATACTTGAAGTTCTTCGACCCACTCGTTAAGTTTTGTCAAGGACTTTGGTTCGGACACATCGTAAACTAAAATAGCGCCATGGGCATCTCTATAACAATATAGAAGATTATATTTTTTTTTCAACACCACTCATTTTGTGAACTTATGACAGTAAAATGGACTGTTATTACACGCTTTTATGCAGCTAGTATACATTCTACTATTGGCCACGGATCATCTGTAGGTACATTGGAAGGGAAAATATTATTCCATATTAAGCAGAGGGGGCATAAGGATTTCAGTTTCTCCTCTCGCCTATGGTCTCGAACCTACTGATTTTTCAGTATTTCTACCGAATGGCGCTGTCCTACCAAAATGTAATTTTCCATGGCCTGCCTCAAAAATAATAGTGAATAATGCCGTAATCGCAATAGAGTAGCAGTTGCAGTAAATCGCAGAGAATACCCTTCGCAGGAGAAGAATTTACTACTCTCCTGATATTTAAGACATTCACAAAAAAATAAAAGATGGCGACAATTGTATCCTTTTCCAGACAACGCGGTGCCCACGTCCAAGAGGATCCTCTTGAACAAAAAGATCAAATGATTTCTGTAGATAATTAATATGGTTACAATACCTGTAAAAACTAGATGTGAGTGTTCTATATCTCTCTTGTCCGGCTGTGTCCCATATACCAAGTTTGACTTTCATACCATTCACATCCATGACCTTGCATTTGTAATCCACTCCAATTGTGGCTGGGAATGAGGCATTGTAGTCTCCTGTTGTAAATGCGAGGATAATGCTAAAAATAAGATCACAATACATCTATAATACTGTCATAAAACTGAAGAGTGTATATTTTTATTCCCTATTTTCAGGCCCTATTATCACCATCATTAGCATCATTATCCTGCCCTTATATTCATAATTATTCAGGGTTGACACAATATGTACTGTTTCATTATATATATTGAAAAATTTGGTGGCTGGCAGGTTTTGACTAGCCATGGGTTTGTAATTGTGACAAAAAGGCATCAGATGGAATTGGCAACAGCACTTTATTTTAAGGCACTAATCTTTATTTAAATGCACTTATCACAGGAGGTAAAATTTTGATTTCATAAAACTGTTATTGACATAATAATGTCTTATAAATCGATGAACGCAGGCTGCACATACAAAAAAGCATGCCTCATTGCCATGTCTGCTTGAGCCCAGCGTGCAAGTATTAGAGAACAGGTTGCACATACAAAAAAGCATGCCTCATTGCTATGAAGAAAAGAACAATCTGCCTAAACGTTCAGCTTGTGACGCATCTATCTCCAAGTAAAAAAATATTTCAATTAATGAGTGCAAATAAATGATTTAATTTATCAGAAAAATGTAAATTTTCACTTGAGAAAAATAGTAACAACAAGACATAGTTAAAGCATTGTTAAATATTCATTGTCGCTGAAACTCATATTTATGAATTACTAGCAACCCGCCCTCGCTTCGCTTCGGTTTCAGTCGCCTTACCCGCGTAGTTCCCGTTCCAGTGAGAATACCAGGATAAAATATAGCCTATGTTACTCCCTATATTATAGCTTTCCATTGGTGAAAGAATTTTTGAAATCGTTTCAGTGGTTTAAACGTGAAAGGGTAACAAACAAACTTACTTTCGCATTTATAATATTAGTAAGGATTACCTGTTATTTTAAAATCAATAAAATCCAGCAAGTTATATAAATATGTAAGATGTAATCCATGCTCGAATTATGCAGACAACTAGACACATATGTATACCAAAAGTAAACCTTTACATGGAATTATACTAACTACCTCCATGGTTGTGTGTACTAAAAATGATATTCTTGCACTTTTTAATTTTTATTCACGGTCCAACCATCCACCTAGATTATTCCGTGTGGTGACTGATTATGAACACAAATCACCACTCTCTATCTTGGCCATGGATGTCATAAAAGACGACTAAGAGATTATAATATGCATATAACAACTATGCAAGAGAAGGAAAACTCGAAATAAAACCCTATACCAACCTGTCTAACCAGCATTTTATAGTAAGGTCAATTTCCCTCCTATTGTGGAGGAGGCTCGAGCTCAACAATGGGATGTATATGAGCTGAAATGATGATCTATCTGGATAGACAGGGAGTGAGTACAGAAATTATGCCTGATAGGGTTGAATGGAAGGAGAGGACATGTTGCATCAAAGTAATTGAGATAAAAACAGACTGATGATGACAGCACTTAGGTGTCTCTTACAATGCTTTTAGGAAAGGAGTGTCAGTTTATCATATCCTGGCATGGCAATCATAAAAATGGCTGAGAAATCACCAAATGTTCATTAGAACTTACAACACCCGAAACAGCCCTCTTGTTATACTATCAACTGCAAATGACAATTTACTTTCCATGCATGGTTAGTATGACATAATTTTTCCTTGGACAGGCATTTATCATTGAACATTGATAAACTTACAGATCTGATCATTATCATTCAGCCTTCCATCATCATTCATTGGTTAGTATCATAACTGTCACACTTGGCAGGCGATTACAATGAAGTGTAATACAGTTCCTATGAGCTTTTATGACTCCCATGGGTAAGTAAACAGTGACAGCAATTGTATAGAACACAACTGCTTAAGAGTTATCTTAATTTTAGTACACTGGAGACTTATTTAAAGAATTTGTCATAATAGAATATGGTATTATTAATAACAAAATTTTTTTTGGTTTCAAAGAAAAAAGATTGTTAATGTAGACAATGTAAGTAGATAAATTTTTAGATTTATGTTGATTTTTCAAACCCGCTTGTCCGATTTCAATAAAATTCGATAAAATTTCATGGAGTTATTTGGGAAGTATATAAGCCTTTCCTACAAAAAAATAAATTCAAATAGGTTGACAAGCGACGGAGCTATGCGCGAACAATAATAATAAAAAAAATTACAAACATCCGAATTGAGAACCTTCTCCTTTTTTAGAAGTCGGTTAAAAAAATATTGTTCTACTCAATGGATTTTACCGTGCTTGTATTTAATTTTTGATTGCATAATTTTTGATTGATTTGATATATACCTACAATAGTTAGTATATAATAGTTAGTTAATATATAATAGTTTTATTTACAATGTGTAATACTTGCGTAAACAACAGCAAGCATTAATATTGTTCTACTATCAAAGTCATAGTTTCGTCATGGTTCGGTAAAAGTTCAAAATATAAAACTATAGGTCACTATATAATATGTAAATATATATAATATGTAAAACTTCATCATCAATGTCCTGTATCCGGTTGAGAGTTCTCAGCTCACAAGTTGGGGAGAAGTGCCATACCCATCTGCGGGCAACAACTATAGTCATTAAAAAAAAATCATCATCTCGCTCTTATCCAAATTACTTGAGGGTTGACACAATATATACTGCTCTTCCATCATGCATATCACAAAGGGTTTTGGCAAGTTTTATGACCAGCCAACCTGACATCAATCCTCCTTGGTATGTAATTCTTGACAAAACAATATCAATTTAATTTAAAACTCATACTTCTCTTTTAAAACAACCATAAACAACATAACAATTGATAATATTTGTAGTTACCATCATAGAACATTTTGCAGATAAAATAAATAAAGTAAGTAATCGTAAAACTAATTAAAAATATTACATGTTTATCAACATTCTACATACCAAGATATAAGCCAAGGTTAGAAAATAAAGGTAGTAAAATATTTTGAATCATCAAGTCGTAATAATATATGTTATTATTGAGCTGACAATTATAGCTACATCTGATAAAGCTCAAATCCAAGAAGAAGGGTGACAAGATACTCGTCCAAAATAGGAGTTGATATAGAATATTATATCGAGTTTTCCTTTTCGTCCTTAGATGTTATGTGTATATTGTATTACTAGTCGTTTTTTACTACCCTACAGGCAAGAAAAGGGGTGGTCTATTGTATATTTCATCACCACACACAAAACAAATAACTCTGCAGGGTTGATAGGGTCTATTCAAGGAAAACTACTATTACTTATGATAGAGTGATAGACTAGTTCTTCGCTATTTGTAAACATTTATTCCACTTAATACGGTTTTAAATTTCATAATAATGACTCAGCATTCCATATTTAAACAAGGTTTTAGTAAGTAATGATGATAGGGTTATTGAATGTAATTTGTTAGATTATTCTTACCTCGATTTCCCAACACCACTTTCACCGATTACTAAAATCTTTAAAGTAGTAACGTAATCCATTTTAGACACGATAATAATAGATAAAAGAATTTAGTATTAATGTGATCGGTCAATACTACGTGACGCACATTCAAAAATAGAATATCAGTAAAGCCTATACAGTTATTTATTTTGTATTTAAACCACAGTTGTAAACTAGGAAATCAAATAAAATTTCACAATGTACGATATTTTACAACTTAATTACAATTACACAATGCATAATAAGAACAAAAACAATTTCTGACAATGAATGACGTATATGACATTTTGCATGTTGGTTAAATTCTGATTGTTCCGTCTTCAAACGTTTTGTTATTGCATAAAATTCAATTCGATCTATGTTATTATTTGAATAACTGAATAAGATAGAATATAAAAAGTCTTATATTTATAACTACTATGTCTACCCTAGTTTCTATATTATTATTAGTGGTTAAAGTTAAGTGACGTATTGGCGAAAAGCTAAATTAAGAGTCCGTAATCGTAAAGGATGCATGAAGACTGTAACAAGAGCATGAAAACTGTAATGAGTGTGAATGAAGCGAGCAGGGTATATCAGGATCGTAGCTTATGAAAATTTGTAGTTTCTGCCTATCTCTCTGGCAAACAGGCGTGAGTAACATTAAAGGTGAACGCACACTTATCCGCGCCGAACGCGTCGAACGAGTCGAACGAAACGAATTTTAGAATTCTATGTATGAAATCTCATGAAACCTCGCACACTTGACCGCGTCGAATCGTCCGCATCTGGATGACGATTTCTATACAAAATTCTAAAATTCGATCCGTTCGACTCGTTCGGCTCGGATAAGCGTGCGTTCACCATAATTGTATTTTTATAATATGCTACTTTTCTAGTAAAAGATGTGTATTGGGCATACTGTAAAAGAAGAGTATTATGTAGTCAAAGGTTTATCCCGTCACAATAATAGTTAAGTAATACTTAGACATACCCTTATATTCTCGTAGAAGTCATAAAATCCCCATTCCTAACGTAAGTAATGAATATAATATTATTAACTTCTGCGAATATGCATATGTGTTTAAAGGCTTTTAATCAAGGGCTGTTATTGAGACTAATAAGACTCATAGCCGCTGGCACCGCATAAACTTACAAAATTAAGTTTACGAACATATAATATATGCGTGAAAGACGTGAAAGACCCTTCATTGGCAGCTGGGTAAATTTTATATTTGAAATAAAATTTTTCAAATAGCTACTTCGTAATTTTAATCTTTTATTAATAAAGTTATTCTTTGAATTAAATAACACGACTTCAGAGTTCTTAAACTGCTTACTGCCTAATAATTTTACTGTATCATAATTTAAGTTTTTGTTTTGGGTAGGCTATGGTCTGGACGCACACCTTCTTTGGCCGACCAATGGCAACGAATTCTTGACGTTTGTTAGCCATCATCATACAGTGGTATGAAAAAAAAGGGGTTCGTCATAACAATTTAATAGTTTTGTAAAAACAAGTTTTATTTATTGCATCAATTTGATTCACCGATATGACTTCAGTTTCTTAAAAATTTTTAAATAAAAATAAAACTTCAAGGCGCCTCCATACTTCATAACCCCAAGACTTAGTGCTTTAAGAAAAAGTAAAAAATAGTAAGACTCCCTACCTAAACATATATCTAATTAAATTTATTTTTCAATTCGTTTCCTATTTTTAATAAACCTTTGAAGTTGGTGCCTCAGGCAAAAGGTCGTATAATAAGCTTGTACCTAGTAATTGTTGGGTACTTTGGCTGAATTAATATTTAATTAAGGTTTCCGTGGATAGTACCCTAAGTTAAGTATTAGTGTATAGGAAACACTGCCTTCAAAAGGTTATTAAAAATAAATTTTAGGGCTGCATTAGATATTTTTTCCGTGTGGCGATGGAGTGTGAATAGAATACACCACTCCCTATCTTGCCTACCGATGTCGTAAAAGACGACTAAGGGATATAATACGCATTTAACATCTATGCAAGAGAAGAAAAACTCAAACTAAGGGTTTTAGTTTGAGTTTTTATACCAACTTGTCTGACCAGCATGGTATAGGTGTACTACCTAAGGTCAATATCCCTCCTATTGTAGAGAGGCTGGAACCCAACAGTGAGACGTAAGTATATAAGCTGAAATGATGATGAATGATGGTTTGATATTGCCAAGGCAGATTGCTGTATTTTTTCAAATTATTCAAGTAAGCTGATGATGAAAGGTGATACAACCCCATAACGAGTACAAAACGTTAGATATGTTTTAAGTTTCCGATATATTATAGGTATATCGGAGAAAAAAGTATGGAACCGCCTGCTGATCTCGAAGAGAGATGATTTAATTGAAATGAAAAACTATTAAGGGAGATTTTTAATTAGAAATCTCACGTTGACCTTGAATTTGACATTGATTTTCATAGTCCGTGTGGTGACAGAGTAAGAATATCGTTCACCATCCCCTCTCTTGCCTTGCCCACAGGTAGGGATGCAAACGATACATTGATGTTTCTATAACATCGATGTTTCAATAAAAAAATCTCGATGCCAAGCATCGATGTTCACTATTGTAAAACATCGATGTATCAATGTTATTTTATACCATGTTATGACATCAATGTTTTGCCTGCACGATTTAAAATGTATAGTACTTTTAGCAGAGCCTACGTAGGTATCAGTTTAGGTACTCTGTTTCTAAATAACTAAAAAAAGGTCGTCACGTCACGCAAATATCGTTGCTTCATGTAAAAAACGTGTTTGCTTGATGCGAGCATGTTTGTTACATTGATGATAAGTTATTACGCTTAGAATTTAACTAAAAAAAGCTCATCGCAATCCTGCAAGGCAAGTATCTAATACTTTATAGATCTCTAAAACATCGATGTTTTAGGCGATGCAATTGTACATCGATCGTAAGTAAATGTTAAATATAAACCTAATAAATAATTATATATAGCTATATCCTGATACAGTGGACTTTTCAGATATTGCATAACGCGTCGTTCAGTTTTCAATTCCAAATAAGTAATGAAAAATTTTCATTTAAAAAAAGCGTGACCATAAAGCCAGACCATAAAGTGAAAAATCTGTGCGCTCTCTATAGATTATGTTTCAAAAGGGGAGCGAACTCTATTCAACAGTATTTAGGTCTCGAAGTCAATGCAGAACGGGACAAAACTTTTCTTTATTTCATTAGAATGCATTCACCGAGCTATCTATTGTGCAGTCTGTCGCCCTGCAGCCTTCTTTCTAAACAATTGATTTTTATTACGAAGAAAATGAAGTGTTATCACTATACATTTTGCTTGAAATGTTTTTAAAAGCACCTTATATTATTGTTTGTATCACTGGTGATTTTATACATTAGGGAACAACCCGGAGTCATAAACTCCACCATTAAATGAACAACGACCTGATCCCAGGCCAAGAATACCTATCAAGGAATTGCTACCAGTAGTTGCCCCATCGTGATGGGTAGGTACCCCAAAAAAAAAAAATCGTGATGGGTAGGTAACATGGTGTCTTATCGGGGCGTAGGCCGCCCTACCATCACCTCGTACGGAATGGACGGGGTGAAAATAGTCTGCCAAAAAAGGGAACAACTTGCCTGTGTTCCTGGTTTTACCATCAGGTTACGTCTGCCTTTAAATACAACAATAAAAATGATATCCAGGCATAGTATTGATTTTTCGAAAATTTAGTGACATATAGGATACAACTGCCAATATTTTTTTAAGTAATACGTAAAGTATAAATGCCTGCATTGCACGAGAAATTACAGCCAGATTCGCAAGGATCATTTATGGATAGTGGCATTGTCATGTATGATACTTCAATCTGCGATACTTGGTTAGAGAGTTTGCTAATTAGATCGCTATGCTGTTTATGCACTGGCTTCGAGTTGCCGGTTTCGAATCATGGCTGGTTCAAAAACTATACTGGGGTTTTCCGCTAAGAAATTCATGGCGAGTACCCGGATATTAACTTATCATAAGGTTCTAAAAATCTATAGAATAACGTAAAGACCTTTGGCTAATCTTTATGCGATAAAAATTTAAAATGTGGCTAAGAAAATAAGTACTTTAATACGTTTCTTGTTTTATTTATAATTTACCTGCGTAGTTCCCGTTCCCGTGGGAATATCGGGATAAAATATAGCCTAGTTTACGCCCTGATATTATAGCTTTCCATTGGTGAATGAATTTTTGAAATCGGTCCAGCCGTTTTGAAGATTACCCGGAACAAACAGACAGACAGACAGACAGACAGACAGACAGACAGACAGACAGACAGACAGACAGACAGACAGACAGACAGACAGACAGACAAAAATTTTTTAATTGCTATTTTAGGCATAGGTGTCGTGCAAATAACCGTGTGAGCATGAAAAAAGCCTAGTATTTTGACATTACAAACAGACACTCCGATTTTATTTATTGGTATAGATTTATAAATTTTAACACACCAATTAAATAACGAATTAGAAACTTATTTTTCTTTAGTAGTTGTAAATAATATAACAAGCAAAATAATTCTGTAGCCTTTATTTCCTTAATCAGTTTATGTTAATATACTAAAATCATATTGCTTCACAAAAAGGAGATTTCGGCCAAAATAAATGACTACTAATCACTCTATTATCCCAAGGGGCGTTAAGTTATACAGCAATTAACGAAAATAGGTCAACATGTTCACCTTGTGAAAGCTAAAAGATGAGACGTTTTCGAATAATATTTATTTCGAAAATTCATTACCTACTCTACTTACTATTTAATAGAGTAATCTTATTTTTATTCCATTTAGGTAAATAGTATTGTACTCCTTAGTCTAAGTCTTATTCTCACGGTTTTCTAATCAATTTCATAGTTAGTATTAGACATCTTTATGTATATTCACAATTTCTATCTATCCGTTAGAATAATAACGTATAGAAGGATAGTGTCAGTACTTGGAACTTTCAAAATTTGAATCTAAAAATACTAATGGCGCACACGATTATAAACGCACACACGCAAACCACTATACAAATTATGAAATCAAATTTTGTTTTTATTAACATAAATCGTCGAAATACTTTTAAAAGTAATGTTAAAAACCTTTTATTGTTTTTCAAATGTGTTGTGACACCATTTGAATGCACAAACGGTCATAATTACCTATTTATTTTTTAAGAGTTGCGTACGTTCGTGCAGTACAATGACTTATACGTTACGGGACGGTTCTGGTGTAAGCTCCATTAGGCTCCAATTGAAATGCCTCACATTTTGTGCATGAACTTACCTTCTATAAGTATGTTATTATTCTAAGATTTATCCCTTATGTTCTTAGTCCATAACATACATTTTCTGCATAAACGGAGGGAAATTAACCTGCTGAAAAAAACTGTCTGGCCAGCCTGTAAAACAGGCTGGCCAGACAGTTTGATACGGAGTTTTATATCTAGATTTTATCTTGTCTTCTTCTATTTTTTTTTTGGTCTTGGCAATAGGGAATATGCACGAACCTCCAAAATGAACAAATTATTTTTATTTGTAATCTTTATTGCTTAAAAAACGTACCTATACAATTATTTTTTAATGTTATCATTATTTAATAATTAAATTTAATTATTAAAAAGGGCCTTTTTGAGATTCGCGCGCAAAATTTCTAAAACGCAACGCATTGGTTGTTCAAAACGTGACATCATACTCCTCCAGAGTCTTCTGATTAGGGCTGTCGATATTAAAAAAAAATATAGTTTTTCGATATATCGATATTTTTAAATATATCAATATCGGGGTTCGGTATAGCGAAAAATATATCGATATTTTGATATTTTTCCCATGACTACTCTTTAATTTCGTTCATTGCGGGGTTGCCGTGCCGAGCTTTTTTAACAAATTCTAGGAGTAAGTGATAACTGATTATCAATTTCAAGCGCTTTAACAGTATATTAAGTTTGCGATGATTTTGTAGAATAAATACTTTACAAGAAAAGATAAAACACCAAATTTATTCAAATAAATATGGACCCTCGATACTTACTTTTTATTATCGATATCATTCAAAAAAAAGTTTGGTTTTTTTAAATAATAATATCGATATTTTGACGTATCGATATATTATCAACAGCCCTCCACTCTGATATCAAGTTGTTGTTTGTATGTTTCTAGTGATTATTTAGTATTGTTACCTAGTTATTTCATAATAAGTTATTAGTTTTCTGTGTTCAAGTATTAATCTTTGGGAATAAAAGACTTATTACAATGACTGAAACCGGTTTCGTCAAAGTACAGTCAGATAATATAATCTTTCTAAAATAGATGTGTATATCATGACAACGTATTTCGCGTCTAATTCAGATTTAACGTCTGTTAAACTCGGAGGAATAAAAGCTGCAAGGTAAATAAGATATAATATATTTAATAATCGTAATAATAATAAAAATATCGACGTACCGAATTTTTTTTTCCGATATACCGAACCCCGATGTTAATACCTTGCAAAATATCGATATGTCGAAAAACGATATTTATAAAAATATCAACCGCCCTAGTTGACAGCCCTAGCAATTTGTACGAGTGTCGAGTACTCTGACGTCACAGAATATGTGCGCCGAAGTAGCCGCGTTTACATCGCCTATAAATGATAGCGATTTTTAAATTTTTTTTTAGCGTAATGGTTTATATTTTGGATGCGTTATATTTATTTCTAGTAATGTAATAACCAGTAGAAACATTTAAAAAAATAAAAAAATCATGCATATTCCCTATTAGTTATTAATAAGAGCTATTTTTACCAGTGTCGAATTATAATTTTTTTCAGTTTCTTCATGTCAGTAAGTCAAAGAGTCACCTCCAACAGTTTTATGACCACTGTTAACGGTTATTTCTGAGAATTTTTGTGGCAACAAAAAGGTATGTATAGCACTTTTATATTATACTAGCAACCCGCCCTCGCTTCGCTTCGGATTTAGTCGTTTTACCCGCGTAGTTCCCGTGGGAATACCGGGATAAAATATAGCCTAGTTTACGCCCTGATATTATAGCTTTCCATTGGTGAAAGAATTTTTGAAATCAGTCCAGCCGTTTTGAAGATTACCCGGAACAAACAGACAAACAGACAGACAGACAAAAATTTTTTAATTGCTATTTTAGGCATAGGTGTCGTGAAAATAACCGTGTGAGCATAAAAAAGCCTATTGTTTTGCCATTACAAACAGACTCTCCAATTTTATTTATTGGTATAGAATAGTATAGAAGATTCACTAGACCCCAGCAGTTCCGATATTACAAAAAATACCATCAAAATTATTTAATATAACAGGTTAAAACACTAAGATATTGAATATAATACAAGAATAACATATGACACCGCCCGATTTCCGCCAAAACGACAACCACCATTTGTTTTCTTTTTTCTCTGGTTAGATTTTTTAGATATTTGTGGATAAGGAAGATTTCATAATTCGAATTGTGATGAAAATTTATCCAATTACAATATTTTTTTATTCTTAAATAGTTATTATCTTTCGAGTACTTTATGTCGGTTAATTGGAACACGTAATATTTTTTATAAAAAAGTGCTCAAACGTTTCGTATTTAACGGTGATAAATATTGTATTAATTCGTTCATTACGTTCGCTAAATGAAATTGATTCATTATCGTATTGAATAACGGAACGCTTTGTGCTTCAGGGATGAACGTCGAAATAAACGACTATATTTAAATACCTGTATTCATAACCTTTTGTTGAGGATGTTGCGGGAACGGGCCTATATAATGTTGGGATTAATAAATACATTAATTTGGGATACTTTGGTGAGGCTTTGGAAACAATATTATGATGCTTAGATTATAATGATACGGATATGAGTTATCGATAAAGTTATCGATTTATACTATTGTAAATATTCGATGACTCTCGGGATAATTGTTACAGAAGAACCCTAAACGGCTGAATGCATTTCGATAAAATGTAGCATTGATATAGATTATATCTGTCTCTTTCCATGCGGAGACGGAGTAAAATACATTCCCCACTCCCTTTATTATTCATGGATGTCGTAAAAGACGACTAAGGGATGTAATATGCAAGAGAACTTTGTAGAGTTGATAGTATACGCGACTTGGGCGTTGTTCATGATACTAAGTGGTTATTCGATGAACATATTAATAATATTATAAATAAAGCGTCGAAATCTCTAGGCTTCGTATTACGCAACTCAAAAGCCCGTATTACGCAACTCAAAAGCCTTTAACAGGATCAAAACTATGAAAATAATTTATTGTATGTATGTAAGAAGCAATCTAGAATATGCGTCCCAGATATGGAATTCTAGATACAATACAATATATAAATAGAATTGAAAATATACAGAAAAAGTTTCTTAGGTATGTTAATTTTAGGCTTGGTGTTAATTATAATTCTTGTGATTACGAGAGAACTTGGATTAAACATCACTTATTACCGTTATACGTTCGTCGTGACATATCTGATATATTGTAAATAAAACTACTTTTACGGATTATATCGCGTTTGTATTTGATTTATGATTGCCCGACGTTTCGAACACTTTGCAGCATTCATGGTCACGGGCGGACTAAGGTGTCTCACGTCCAACAAGTAATTGCTATTACAGACATTTACAATTATCTACCCGATACAGAAAATAGTTATAAATTTATTAAATTGTTACCCACATTTTAGTACAAATTTATTGCCAGTTAATTTAGCATCATGTCCCCTGAGTTTTCTTGCCGGATCTTTCTCAGTGTGGCCGCGTTCCGATCCGGTGGTAGTATATTAGTTTTGTTAGTTTTAAATCAACAAATTGTAATAATAATTGCTACAAATTTAATAATTAATAATTACTAACCATAAACAATATAATTTTTTCATATAGATTCATTTTCTTCTTACACTGGCAATAAATTTGTACTAAAATGTGGGTAACAATTTAATAAATTTATAACTATTTTCTGTATCGGGTAGATAATTGTAAATGTCTGTAATAGCGATTACTTGTTGGACGTGAGACACCTTAGTCCGCCCGTGACCATGAATGCTGCAAAGTGTTCGAAACGTCGGGCAATCATAAATCAAATACAAACGCGATATAATCCGTAAAAGTAGTTTTATTTACAATGTGTAGTGCTCGCGTAAACATCAGATATCATTATATCTGATATAGTTTACCTATTTAAAATAGCTCAGAATTGTGTCGACTGTATAGAGTTGTATCAAAACTGTCATTGCAAGTCCCGCATAGAACTCTGAGAAAAAACCGTCCGCTTCATGTACCATTAGTCTCAACCAATTATCGGCAGAACTCGTATCTGTGGAGAGTGTGCAGTAGGTTCAACGAACTAACGGCTGTTTACGATTTTGATTTGTTTAATACAAGTATTACTTCTGTAAAAACTAGACTAAGTGAGCATTTCTCTATTTATGGGGGTGTCAGTGGTAGCATTCCTTAGTATAAGTATTCTTTCTTTTTCATTTCTTCGATCTTTGCGTTTGAGTATGTGTTTGGTTTCTCCTCACTGTCGACTGATGAATTTCTCCTATTGTAATAAATTATCTATCTGTAAGAACCTATAATTGGCTATCTGTTGTTATTCTGCTGTAATATATTATATGTAAGCTGTTGGTTCTGCTATAAATAAATAAATAAAAGAGAAGGAAAACCTTGGATTAAAACCCTATATCAACTCGTCTGACTAGCGTGGTAAAGCAGGTCAATAACCCTTCTATTATGGAGGAGGCTCGAGCCTAACAGTGGGACGTATATGAGCTGAAATGATGATATCTGATTTTATTTGCAATTGTATTCTATCCAGTACTTATTGCAGAAAGTGTATGGTTCCCGACGAATAGATTTGATTGTCAAAATTTTACATTATAGCTCTTTAAGCCGCGGGTAGTATTATTTAAGAGTACTGAGAAAATCATCATCTCAGCCCATATACGTCCCACTGTTGGGCTTTGGTCTTCTCCATTATGGGAGGGAATATGTCCTATTATACTAAGCAGACCAGACATGTTGGCATAAGATTTCATTTGGAGTTTCCCCTCTCTTGTATCGATGTTATCGGCTTATTAGTTCCCTTAGTCGTCTGTGGGTATCGTACCCATAAGCAAGGCAGGGGGTGGTTAAATGACCACTGACGTCAAGTCACTCTGCTCCGGTGGTCGGTCCAAAGACGAAGGCGACGTGTCACGGGTGGGTTACGGTTGAGCGTGCTTACGACCCTCTGTCGCCCCAGATGGAGTGGTGCGAGGAGTGCGCCGACCGTAACCCATCCCCCAAAAAAAGGGGGGTGGTTAAATGTATTCTTACTCCGTTATCACACGGAGAGGAAGTGTTTAATTGTACCGTAAACATGTTAAATTGTAACTGTAAATATTCTCATTGTTTTTTTTTTGCTATAGCTTATGCTACTATACCTTTTATTTCGGGTTCTCCAGAAGGCTGGTCTGCCGTACCCTGCACGAAACAACAATAGCGATCGTGAAATCGCCCGCCAAGCGTAGCGATTATAGTCTTTGTGATGACGTATATTCAATAGTGCACCTAGATAGGATTAAAAGTATGGGTTCAATATTATAGACATAGGATCAAACTTTTGTATGATCATTTTTATTTTTCTTAAATAACATTGTTTTCTAAATGATCCTTCAAAATATGAAGTATGAAATAAAATTTCATTTTGCAAGACCAAACAATATAGAAAAATTCAATAAATAGATTGAATAGAAAACAAACAAGTGTGCAAGTCAGCGTTTCAAATTATCCAGCGAATAGGAGCGATTGAACGAATGAAATGAACGGGACCGAATGGAATGGCTAGCTGGACAGATCTTTAGGTGCTGCTATTATTTTGATTGGAGGTACGGATGTACCCTGGGAATCTTGTATGGGTTAAATTAAGGCTCCGTATCAACTAAAAATTATTATAATTGAGAACATAGATTTTCATATAAATATGTTCTTTCACTGTACGTATATATGCATAGATTTGGGTTAATTCTAGCCGTAAGTGAGTAACGCTTTTTTAATTTTCTTTTATTGTTTTGCTGTGGGTGGCGAATGGTGTGGAGAATGTGGGTGAAGTTAGTGTTACAGCCGCTCATGGACTTTTGATGAAGGACGAATCATGGACGTTGATTACCCTGAAGAAAGTAATTAAGATTCGGTTACATGAAAACACCTTCACATAGTTGAGCTTGTAGCTCGCCGAACGAAGTGCAATAACTACAGACGTCGATTTTCTGCGAGAGTGTGGTACTGCCCAGACAGACTGGCCCGCAGCTGTAGACAGAAGAATGTCGATAGTATAGTCCTGGCCTTAGAATAATAACGTATAGAAGGATAGTGTCAGTACTTCGAACTTTAAAAATTTTAATCTGAAAATACTAATGGCGGGCAGACGATTATACACGTACACACGGAAACCACTATACAAATTATGAAATCAAATTTTGTTTTTATTAACATAAATCGTCGAAATACTTTTAAAAGTAATGTTAAAAACCTTTTTATGTTTTTCAAATGTGTTGTGGCACCATTTGAATGCACAAGCCGTCATATTACCTATTTATTTTTTAAGAGTTGCGTACGTTCGTGCAGTGCAATGACTTGTACATTACGGGACTGTTCTGGCGTAAGCTTCATTAGGCTCCAATTGAAATGCCTCACTTTTTGTGCGTGGACTTACCTTCTATATGTTATTATTCTAAGACTTCGAACTTTAAAAATTTGAATCTAAAAATACTAATGGCGGGCAGACAATTATACACGTACACACGGAAACCACTATACAAATTATGAAATCAAATTTAGTTTTCATTAACATAAATCGTCGAAATACTTTTAAAAGTAATGTTAAAAGCCTTTTTAAGTTTTTTAAATGTGTTGTGACACCACTTGAATGTACAAACCGTCATAATTACCTATTTATTTTTTAAGAGTTGCGTACGTTCGTGCAGTGCAATGACTTGTACATTACGGGACTGTTCCGACGTAAGCTCCATTAGGCTCCAATTGAAATGCCTCACTTTTTGTGCGTGGACTTACCTTCTATATGTTATTATTCTAAGGTCCTGGCATTATAGTATATATATTATATTTTTCTAGTAAATGATGATTTTTATTCAATTAACATTTATTTTCATTATTATACACTATAGGTATGCGAGTTCAGTGCGGCGAGAGGGAGAGCGCACAGGCGTTTGCGCACAGCATCGCTTCGCCCCGTCTCACTCACACACTACTGTGTATAGACTACGTATATACATATAAAATTTATATGTACAAAACGCCACGCTATAGGTATATCTATACCAATAAATAAAATTGAAGTGTCTGTTTGTAATTTCAAAATAATAGGCTTTTTTCATGCTCACACGGTTATTTGCACGACACCTATGCCTAAAATAGCAATTAAAAAATTTTTGTCTGTCTGTTTGTTCCGGGTAATCTTCAAAACGGCTGGACCGATTTCAAAAATTCTTTCACCAATGGAAAGCTATAATATCAGGGCGTAAACTATAACCTATAACCGAAGCGAAGCGAGGGCGGGTTGCTAGTTTATATTATAAATATACCTATAGCGTGGCGTTTTGACACCACGACAACAAACAGGATTATCCTCGCATATTCCGTCCTATAGCGCGACGTCGTAATGCCACGAGCTGTTTAGGCCACGTCAACGATCAGGTTCACCCTCGCCTACAGATGTTTCATATCAAAAAGACGAAGTAGGGAATGACAATTTGAAAATTTAAAGACTCATTTATTATTGAAATTTATATATTATTCATATGAGTCGTATAAATCTGAAAAGATTCATTGGACGAGTTAATTTCATAAATTATCACACATGTTATGTTGTGATAAAAAACCTTCTCTTGTTTATTATGTTATGTCTTATGCCTATTTATCGAAAAATATTATGGGTTGCAAAACAATAGGCACATACTGTAATAAATAATAGCTGAGTAGTGATCCAAAATATTAGCAAGTTGCCAAAATATTAGTAACTACGAGTCATTTTAAACCCGTTACTAGGCAGTCACCGTTTTCATAACAACAATTGAAATAACAAATTCTTCATAAATGTTCATTGAAGTATTGTGTCCGGCTATTGTGTCAAAATACGAGATAAATTCTTTTAAAATGAAGATGTAAGTTCTCAAAATAATAACGATAATTATTTAAGAAATTGACATTAGATAAGCTGCAGGGAGAGATAATTATTGTTACTGATAATATTCGGATTAAGTGATAAAATGTAGAATTTGTGAATGCTGAGAAAATATGCCAAGTTTGAAACTCAATAATTGTGAATAGCCTTCGCCTTAACGACGCTTCGGTCTGAAACATCATGGGCATTTTATTCTTTCGGACAGACTACCCAGTCATTTATGTCTAGAAAATAGATTTTCCTAGAATCTAGAATCTAGATCGTCGGAGCTCTAGACAGTTGGGTTTTAAAACTACAGTTTCTGAATCGTATCTATGTAATTTGTGCTAAATTCTGTTTAGGTGCTAAGATTGGATTGTCTTTTTTTTAAATATTTTACACATTGCTATTTAGTACTGTAGACATTTATCTTTCCCTGTGGTGACGGAGTAAGTATACAATTCACCACTCCCTATCTTGCACGTGGATGTCGTAAAAAGCGATCAAGAGATATGCATATAAGATCTGTGAAGGCAAATCGAAATAAAACCCTATACCAACATGTCTGACCAGCACGGTATATTAAGTTAAATTCTCTCCCATTGTGGAGGAGGCCCGAGCCCAACAGTGGGACGTATGTGGGCTGCGATGATGATGATGACTCAACACTAAGGAATGAATTTTTGGGTAAGGAGTTAATTAACAAACATAAAACTTAACATTAAAGATTAGACATGGATTTTACTGGCTGTTTCTGCAAACGGCTACTAACCGTTTATTTGGTGTCAATGCCGATATGGATAACCGTTGCCAAATACCGGTATAATAAGATAACTAAGGAATGAATTTTTGGGTAAGGAGTTAATTAACAAACATAAAACTTAACATTAAAGATTAGACATGGATTTTACTGGCTGTTTCTGCAAACGGCTACTAACCGTTTATTTGGTGTCAATGCCGATATGGATAACCGTTGCCAAATACCGGTATAATAAGATAACTAAGGAATGAATTTTTGGGTAAGGAGTTAATTAACAAACATAAAACTTAACATTAAAGATTAGACATGGATTTTACTGGCTGTTTCTGCAAACGGCTACTAACCGTTTATTTGGTGTCAATGCCGATATGGATAACCGTTGCCAAATACCGGTATAATAAGATAACTAAGGAATGAATTTTTGGGTAAGGAGTTAATTAACAAACATAAAACTTAACACTAAAGATTAGAAGACATGGGTGTTACTGGCTGTTTCTGCAAACGGTTATTAACCGTTTATTTGGTGTCAGTGCCGATATGGATAACCGTTGCCAAATACCGGTATCATACACGTAAAATAATCGCGACCTTATTTCTTTTAATATACGGTTTAACCATTATAACCTTTCGTAGGTCATACTATAGTGTATACTATTTACGAATAGCTACGGCGTACGATAGTAACGAGAAACAAAACCACTTTACCATTACAGTTTGATTGGGGTAGTATATATGGGCGCATATCGCCCTCTATCGGCAATATTTGTAAATTAATGATGTATGTGTTATCAATTATAGTTATAAACATGTTTGAAATATTTGCAACTAATATTTAAATAATTATTTGTAGTAACAACACTGCTATTTATCATGCCATGATATTTAAAAGACACTTTTTGAATGTATTTCTAGAAATCTTTGATTTAATTGTTTAAATATTTATATAAATAATCAAAATAAAATTGATTAGAATTAATGTAATTATTTGTAATAATATTTAGTTTTTTTTACGAATAAACATTGCAATTGATTTTTACTTACAGTGCCGTTTGAACAATATATGAGAATAATATTTCCTTTAATTTCATTAATGTAAATTGTGTAAAAGTGACTATTTGGCATTATGTTAAATGCATTAGAATATTTATCGTTATTATTTAAGCTATATTTCGATAATTGTTATAGTTAGTTTTATTTGTTTGTTATAAAAAGTAATTGTAGTTACTAAGACTAGACCGTTTCATTGTAAAGCGGAGGTTATAAAACATTGTAAGATTAGAATAGAACAGTTTTATTTCACTCACTTTTCCAGCAATAACTCCTAATAAATACAGCGATTACATACTCGATATTTTAATATGGACAACCTAATTCCTGGCGCAACGCTGACATATACTATAGCAGAAATTCAAAGTAAGAAATTGCAAAATTTCCTTCTTACTGCACGAGAGTGAGAATCGGCAACTTAACTTTCTGAGGGCGTGTGGTTTTGGTGACGATTCATACGCCCCTCATTTTCGTCTTCCCTATCTGTATAATCGAACAAATAATTCGTGACGAAAAAAAGTAATCACTATATCACATACTCAATGTATTACTTATGAAGGTTCAACATCTATACCAATAAATAAAATTGGAGTGTCTGTTTATAATGTCAAAATAATAGGCTTTTTTCATGCTCACACGGTTATTTGCACGGCACCTATGCCTAAAATAGCAATTAAAAAATTTTTGTCTGTCTGTCTGTCTGTTTGTTGCGGGGAATCTTCAAAACGGCTGGACCGACTTCAAAAATTCTTTCACTAATGGACAGCTATAATATCAGGGCGTAAACTAGGCTATATTTTATCCCGGTATTCCCTCGGGAACGGGAACTACGCGGGTAAAACGACTATAATCTATAACCGAAGCGAAGCGAGGGCGGGTTGCTAGTACTACATATATGTATATATACTAATATAAACATTAATAGCTTATCGCCGTCCACCGCTGGATGAAAGCCTCCCTCATTGTGGGTAAACACAAAGCGAGGTCCTGTGCTGCCTGCATCCAACGACGCTCAGGAATTTCACCAGGTCTTCGGTCCACCTAGTGGGAGAGCGTCTTACACAGCATCATCCGATACGTAGTCGCCACTTGAAAAGTTTTCTTCTCCAGTGGTTGTCAGTTCATCGAGCGATGTGGCCTGCCCATTGCCACTTCAACGTGTTAATTCTTCGTGCTATATCGGTTACACCTGTTTTTCTGCAGATTTCTGTATTCCAAATTCTATTTCGCAGAGAAATTTCAAGCATAGCCTGCTCCATAGCACGCCGAGTGACTTTGAGCTTGGTTATGAAGTCTACATTGAGGGCTTACGTTTCAGTGCCGTAAGTCATCACTGGTAACACACACTGGTCGTAGACCTGTGTTTTCAGACACTGAGGTATGTTGGACGAGAAGATCCTCTTAGGATCTTTCTGTGTTATGTGGATATGAAATGCCCGAGTCAGCCCACACCCATGGGTAACACAGGGAGTGGTGAATTCTTACTCCGTCACCAAACGCATACAATGGTAAATGTAGTAACAAATTTTGAAATGACTTTACTTCACCAAGCTATCAGTGTGCCTACTCTTGATCTCGATTCCAATCTAAAATCCAATCGCAGCTCGAATTTGAGAAAAATTGGTACTCGTGAAAGCGATACTAGCGCACGATTGGAATCAAATTCGGTGGAATATTTTTGAACTAAATTAATTCGACTCTCCTCGATTAAATCAAATATTTGCTACTCCCGACGTGATTGTGACGTAGTTTAAAATTGTTAATGTTGCACAATTTCAAGAAAGCGTCTTTGTGGTGATTGAGTTCGATAACGTTATTAATTTAAAGTAAGAAAATACGACATATTTGGTGAAAATAACAACGGCAAACGAGAAGAATTCATTCTCGATTTTGTTCAAGATTACCAAATATAAGTTTGGTGAGATTGGAATTGAATCGGATTCGAAATTAGAATGGATTTCAAGAGTAGGCACACAGATAGGTAAAATCAATTGTCATTACAATTTCAAGTACTGAATTTAATTTCAAATGGCATGTTGATATGGATATTAGCCGGGAGGTAAATGCAACAAGCAAGCTACTATCGGCATTGCATGTGTACTCTACGGGAAAGTTAGCCGCTGGCTACAACTGTTTACAAATTTGACAAGTGCAATTGTTACAATGTACATACAAACTTTCGCGTTTATAATATTAGTAGGATTTTTTTTTTTTGGGATGGGTTACGGTCGGCGCATTCCTCGTCCGACTCCATCCGGGGTGACAGAGGGGCGTAAGCACGCACACCCGTAACCCACCATGTCGCCTTCGTCGTTGGGCCGACCACCGGTGCAGAGTTCCTTGACTTCAGTGGTCGATATTAGTAGGATTAATGTGGATTCATCATTATCATCACACCTCATATGCGTCTCATAGCTAGGTTCAAGCTTTATCTAATACTAGCTTATACCCGCGACTTCGTCCGCGTGGAACAGTTACCTTGGGCTAATGCTAACTTTAACCCGCGACTTTTTTTACGTAGAAGATGAAATATTTTTAAATAACAATTCTGTCACATGATTTTTGCGAAAACTAACCGTTTATGTAATGCACGTAGCGGCAGCTCTCAAAAAGAAAAAAAACCCGATTCTGAAATATTTTTCATCGTTGCTCCGCTCCTATTGGTCTTAGCGTAATGATATATAGCCTTCCTCGATAAATGGGCTATGTAACACTGAAAGAATTTTTCAAATCGGATGAGTTGTTCATGATATTAGCGCGTTCAAACAAATAAACTCTTCCGTTTTATATATTATTAGTATAGATGGGAGGGACATCACGGATGTCAAGGAAATCGGTACCAGTAACCGGCCCAATGGCGAAGGGGAGGGAATACAGCGGGTTATGGGGCTGTGCGCCGCACTTTTATCACCCTGGACGGAATGGACGGCGTGAGGGTGCACACTCAAAAAACGTATGGAAGGGAAATTGACTTACGCTGGTTAGGTGGAATTTTTTTTATAGTTTGGCTATGGTAAGCGCACACGCGGTCTATTCCGTCTGGGGCAAGGAAAGGATGACGCGCGGGCCCATAACCATCCCGTACCCACGTCGCCTTCTTCGGGCCAACCACCGGAATAGGGCGACTTGTCGTCAGTGGTCGGCCCGAAGGTGGGTTGCTATAGGGTTTTATTTCGAGTTTTCCATTTCATGCATATATGTTGTATGCATTTTACAATCCCTTAGTCGTCTTTTACGACAACCACGTGCAACAAAATTATTACTCCGTCACCACACTAAATTGTTAAATAAATTAAACTAAGGTAGTATATCAGTAACACTAATCACTTTTCGTTTAGAAATACCACTACGATTTAATAATAAGTTTAACTACACTTGGGCCTCATTTACGGAGACGCGGCGCGTCGCGCGTTGCGATGGGCTGCGCGACCCGCACTAAATTCAAATGTAGGGCGTTGGATGAGTGCGTTTAAGGAGAAGCGATTTTACACGCGTTTGCTTGAAATGGAGCGTGTTCTACGGCCGAACCCGCGGATGGCATCGTCACGTCTCACGCGGCGTTTATCGCGGCAGCGCACGCAGCGGCGATTCTCGATGAAGAGATGCCTGTGGCGGAACCTTCTACCAGTCTCATTTGCTAATCGTGCAACACAGACGTAGTTACCGTCGCAACGGAGTATGATATGATACGACTTTTTAGAAGAAAATTGTATTTTAAAAAGTGAGTTATTTAATATAAAGAGTGGCCCAGTGTTTATAATAGCGGAACATGAGAAGTTTGGGTCGGATTAACTGAGAACCCCGCGTGCGCCGCAGCGATGCTCGCCGCGTGCTCCGCTACACGCTTGAGAATACGACGCGGGTGCAGCGGCGGGCATCGCCACTCTTTCCGCCTCGCGTCTCTATAAACAACATCGCATATTGCTATAAGTTTGTGTTTACGCGTGCGATGATACGTGCCGCTTCACGCGCCGCCGCTATGTAAACAATAAAAACGTCCGACGCACCGCGAGACGCCACGCCACACGCGACGCCCCGCGTCTCCGTAACTGAGGCCTTAGATTTTTACACAACACTTCCTGTTTCTATTCTCACCGTTTTAAACACTACAAACCGATTCAAAATAGGATGACCAACTGATACAAAACATGATTTAAATATTAATAGCGAAACGTTAAACTTAGTAACATATTATTAATATAAATTTTGTACGCAACTTAACGAGGAGTTCCAAGAACAACCCATTCGTACCACTGTTGTCAGTGCAATGCCTATGCGCCGCGTATCGCTTTAAAAGGTAAAGAGAAAATAAGTATGGCGCTCGCTCTACAATGTTGCTAGCACTGTAATGTTGCCAACAGTATGGCGCTCGCTCCACAATGTTGCTAGCGCTGTAATGTTGCCAACAAAATGTAGATTATCGTGATGGAATTTCAGCCAAATGCTAAATCGAACTTTTAATATATGATGTGACACATTTTTTGGTGCCTCAGTAGTAAAATGTACTTGTAAGTCATGACTACATATGTAAGCCCGAGACGTTTACTTATGACGTCATGTCCTCTATTATAGGCCACCGTTCTCGGATCTCATGTAATTGCTTCTTCTTCTCAGATATATAATAAACCCGCTATTGGACACAGGCTTTGTCCAATTGGCGTAAATTAGCTTTAATACACCATTCTGTTTAAAATGGTTGGCATACAGTTTTAATTAGATTTTTCCTTTTACAGTAATATTATCAGCTATATTGAAATATAATTTACATTAATTTTACTAACTTTTCTTTTTTATTATTTTATTAAATATTTTTTGAATGTTTTTTAATTAATTATGTTATTAACTTAATATTTAATAGTGTAGGATGTCCACCAAGTGATTGGGATCCTTACTCCGTCACCACACGAACATTTTAGCTTTAAATGCAAAAATATTTTTTTTTTAAGACTAGTATGAATTTTAATCTTATATCTTTAAACGAGCAATTCTTGTATATATATATATATATATATATATATATATATATATATATATATATATACCTATATATATATTCAGGATCTCGGAAACGGCTACAACGATTTTGTTGAAACTTGGCATACTAGAGGTTTCGGGTCCAAAAAATCTATCTAGCTAGGTTTTATTTATAGAAAATGTTGTTTTGTCCGTGTTTTTAGTAAAACAATATAATGACATTAAATTTTAAAAGAATATGAATTCAAATTTCGTTGTCAACGTCATGAGTTACGGTAGCTCAGTTGGGGAGACGGCCGGTTTTAATTTTGGGTTTCGTGGCATTCAAACAGCGTCGGTTCGAATCTCGGTGTTATTATTATTCTTTTTTTGTAATTTTTTATATAATTTTCATTATTTATTTTTTATTAATATATATCTAAATAAATTCGACAAAAATATTCCGAGTGAAGCTCGGTCAACCAGATATTACACTCTCTATGTAAGGCTGTAAATGACGTGTCACGTTTGTCATTGCACCTGCAAGTTTTATTATAGTTACAAACACTTCCAACTCCCCATTCACACAACATAAAGATTTTGATATGATCATAAAACAGGAATATATGTTATACGCTCCGGTACAGTACGCGATGACGTTTTGAATGGCAATTTGTACCATTTAAACGATGCATACACCAACATTGCTTCACATTCAACTCTAAAATGATAACACAGGGTTCAAATTTGCTTGCATAATGTATATTATTAAAATTGAGAGTTTCTACATCCGTTTGATTTGCAGTTGATTTGCATCTTAAGCTATTGTATGAAGGATTAATATTGTTTGTGTGAAGTGTTTT
This sequence comes from Lymantria dispar, assembly GCA_032191425.1. Taxonomy (NCBI): domain Eukaryota; kingdom Metazoa; phylum Arthropoda; class Insecta; order Lepidoptera; family Erebidae; genus Lymantria; species Lymantria dispar. The sequence continues at coordinate 3,924,041 of CM063449.1, forward strand.
TTAATTTCGGGTCAGAAAATGCATCGGACATAGCGATAAAGTTGGTGTGTAATGTAGGTACAAGTTTGCAGTTCGGGTCGTAACTCCTGTATATTGTTTCGTTATATTTGCTTTACATTGTTCACGAGTCGAAACATCCAAATATATTGCGGTATCCATAAAAAAATATTTTAGAACTGTTACAATATCTCGCGTGATTTTAATTAAAACTAGTGGTCGACGTGTGGTTGAAATTCGGCCATAATTCATTTTAATTAATTTTTCTGCTACACAATTTTCTTTAATTTTATTTATGTATAATTGTAAATTGAGCAAGCTGTATTTCACTAATAACTATAGTCCATAAAATATAAGATGATCTCTGTGACAGTTGTCACTAGTGCTGTCACGCTTAGGATAAAGTTTTTATCGATAAAACTCTTTATTTTTATAATTGTGATTTTCTATTATAATTGAAATAGAACTAATGAAAATCTTTTTGAATTTATTTCAAACAAAACTGTTTTTGACTGTTTTATTATTCAAAAAGTCAAGACAATCAAGGTCTAAGTCACTATTATCGTCACCATTGGAGCGTTCCTGCTAGAACATTTATCATTTTTTGCCAAAATACGGACAGTCGTTAGATCAATCGATCAGTTACGACTGCTTTATAAATAAATATCTCTGGTTTATTGACAATAATGCGTACATAATATTATCATTTACTCTGAGACAAAAAGTAGTTTCATAATGTTTAATTAATTCAATTTATGTATTTTATAATGTAACTGGCTGTTTTAATTGTAAAAAATATGTTGATAGTTTTAAATAGGTACTGTGCTGGGTTCATTTCTTTTATGAATAATTTAATAAAGATCGGTTATCGATTTACGTATATCGACTGTCCCATCTCTTTTTTATTTTCAGTCCAGTATGAACTTGTACGTACATAAGCGTCATTTATGTATAAAATGTTTGTTAGGTATTTCAGTACTTACGAGGTACATTTTAGGCATGAATATTAATATTTTTATCCTTACTAATATTATAAATGCGAAAGTAACTCTGTCTGTCTGTCTGTCTGTCTGTCTGTCTGTCTGTCTGTCTGCTACGCTTTCACGTCTAAACCACTGAACCGATTTTGATGAAATTTGGTACAGAGATGGACTAAAGCTTGAGAAAGGACATAGGCTACTTTTTATCGCGAAAAAATGGGCATAAGGGGTTGAAATAGGGGATGACATTTTGTATGGAAATTCGTCATTTTCGACGATAGAACCATGAATCTTTGTATTAAGGCACTTTATAATAAATAAATAAATATTCGTTCTAGCATTTTGGAAATTTCATTTATATGGGGATGAAATTCAACCCCTAAAAGACAAAAAAGCATACAGCCGAAACCACTGGGCCTAGAAACGTAATTTTTTTACACCGTAGTATTTCTTGGGGTACACGAGCTCTAGCAAAGAAATCGCGAAAAAATGGGTATAAGGGGTTGAAATAGGGGATGACATTTTGTATGGAAATTCGTCATTTTCGATGATAAAACCATGAATCTTTGTATTAAGGCACTTTATAATAAATAAATTAATATTCGTTCTAGCGTTTTGGACATTTCATTTATATGGGGATGAAATTCAACCCCTAAAAGACAAAAAAGCATACAGCCGAAACTACTGGGCCTAGAAACGAATTTTTTTTTTACACCGTAGTATTTCTTGGGGTACACGAACTCTAGCAAAGAAATCGCGAAAAAATGGTTATAAGGGGTTGAAATAGGGGCTGACCTTTTGTATGGAAATTCGTCATTTTCGATGATAAAACCATGAATCTTTGTATTGAGGCAGTTTATAATAAATAAATTAATATTCGTTCTAGCGTTTTAGAAATTTCATTTATATGGGGATGAAATTCAACCCCTAAAAGACAAAAAAGCATATATCTGAAACCACTGAGCCTAGAACCGTAATTTTTTTACACCGTAGTATTTCTTGGGGTTCACGAGCAAAGCAAAGAAATCGCGAAAAAATAGTTTTAAGGGGTTGAAATAGGGGCTGACCTTTTATATGGAAATTCGTCATTTTCGATGATAAAACAATGAATCTTTGTATTGAGGCAGTTTATAATAAATAAATTAATATTCGTTCTAGCATTTTAGAAATTTCATTTATATGGGGATGAAATTCAACCCCTAAAAGACAAAAAAGCATATATCTGAAACCACTGGGTCTAGAACCGTAATTTTCTTACACCGTAGTATTTCTTGGGGTTCACGAGCTATAGTAAAGAAATCGCGAAAAAATAGCATTTTGAAAATTTTACTTACATGGGGATGAAATTCAACCCCTAAAAAAACAAAAAGTATACAGCGGCAACCACTGGGCCTAGAAACGTATTTTTTTTTACTCCGGCGTATTTTTGGGGTACACGAGCACTAGCAAAGTATTTTTGGCAAATCACCCCCTTAAGGGAATGAAAAGCGTATAGCCGAAACTATTGGGGCTAGGAACGTGAAACTGTGTATTTTTGTATATTGTTCGATTCTCTTTCTTTTGTTGTAAATGAGCTCTAAGAAATTAGTTTTTGAAATTCATTCTCTAAGAGGGTGAAAAATGTATAACCGAAATCATTAGGCCTAGAAATATGAAATTTTGTACAAAGTTGTCTCTCTTGGAGAAAGTGCTCACTAAAAAAGGGCTTTTTGCAATTTTACCCCCAAGGAGGTGAAAAGCATATAACCGATATCACTGAGCCTAGGAACGATCATTTTAGTATACGGTCGGCATTCTTGGGTTACCCCATTATTTTTCTTATTGCTCGCTTATCGAGATAGCTTTGGATCGACACAATATGTAGGCACTGCTCTGCCATCATAGATATTGCAAAGGTTCTTCTAGCAACATTTTATGATCAGCTGCCTGCCAAACGATATTGCTGGCTAGATGGCATCACCAATTGGTCCAGGTCGATGTAAATCTTTGTCTTAGTAGTATTTTGCGACACTCACAAACAATGAAAGCGTTATAATATTCCTAGCCGCTACCAGACAGTAAGTTAAAATCAAGATATTATTCCAATTTTCTATGTCTAGAAATAAACAAATTTGAAGCGTCTATTTGTCTGTCAAAATAATAGGATTTATTTATGGTAACAGAATTATTTGCACGATACCTATGTCTAAAAAACCGGCCAAGTGCGAGTCGGGGTCGCGCACGAAGGGTTCCGTACCATTATCTATAAAAAGGGGGAAAATTGCGTTTGTTGTATAGGAGCCACCTTAAATATTTATTTTATTTTGTTTTTTATATTTATTGTTATAACGGCAACAGAAATGCATAATTTGTAAAAAAATCAACTGTCTAGCTATTGCGGTCCTTGAGATATGGCTTGATGACAGACAGACGGACGGACAATTTTTTTTTGACTTATATTCGTTACGGGGTAACCTTCAAAACGGCTGGACCCATACTGATAATACTTTACTAACAGGTCTACCAAGCCTTACATAAGGAATAACTTAGGCTATATTTTATCCAAGGCTATATTTTATCCCGGTGTGGCTGGAACAAATGTGAGAATTTGGTCGATTTTAAAATTATTTCACTAACGCAAAGCTATTTTTGAGCGAGTAACATATTTAGGCTATTTTTTTATCCCGATATTCCTACGGGACCGGGCACAATGCCGGTGAAATTGCGGGAACTAAATGGATATGAAAATTAATTTACGAATGAAAATCTACATTATCAGTGAATAACAAATAAAGGCTATTTTCATCCTGGTGTTTGCCCGGGAACGAGAACTCCGCGAGTAAAACCGGTGGATGTTGACTAATTTTTAAATTCTTTCACCAATAGGAAGCTACGTTATCAGCGAGTAAGATAAGCAATTTTTATGTCGGATATTTGTATGGGATTTGATAATTATTATCTTTATTTTCACCCATATAAACTTATAATATCAGCGAGTAACATAGGCAATTTTTATCTCGGCGTTTGCATGGAATTGGGGCTACGTGGGTGAAACTGCGGGAGTTTGATCGATATTATTTTTTTTCCCCAATGGAAACCTATCATGGATAATGTATTATCAGCGACTAAGGATGGCCATATTTCTCATCGTCTTTCCACTTGAATTTAAACTACAAGGGTGGAAGTAATATTCAAATATAAAAATTTGTGAAGATATTTGGACGTTTGTTACTCAATCACGCGTAAACTGTTGACCGGATTTGGACGAAAATTGACACAGAGTATTTCTTAAATTAAGAATTATGAAAACCAACTTTTACGCGGGCGAAGCCGCGGGCAAAAGCTAGTTTATAATATATTGAAATTCAGTTGCAATAAAACTAGCACGAAAAGAATGAAAATATATTTGATAAAAAATGAAACTATAGACATGTCGCTCGTTCAAACTTACTTCGTTGGTTTCTTTGACATCTGTCACAGAGATCAAGCTATATTTTATGGACAAGCTATATATAAGCACAAATTCTCTATTAGACATTGTCATCATAATTATAATTGTTTGACATTCAGTTCGACCAGAGATTTTAACCATAAACAAAAGTGTATAAGCGTTGCTACACAACACATTTTAATGTATTTCTAATCCATTATTGGATGAAATTTCAGTTTTATGCACTTCTCCTCATTATATACTTCAACTGTGCCAAATTTCATACTTGGGTATCAACGTAATTTTCGTAAAAAGGGGTACAAAGTTTTTGCTTCATGTATTAATATATTCGCTCAGCTCACGTGCTCACGTGAATTCCATTGTTATGCTTGAGCCTCGTCCACAATAGGTAAATTAACCTTAGTAGGTTAATTAACACGCTCGTCATACGTGTAGGATTTATTGACCAGTTCTCCTTCTTCTTTTAAGACTTACACGGACAAGAGACGGGGTGGTGAATTGTATTCTTACTTCGTTACTTTCGGAATATTCATACATTTTAATTTTTTACAGATCGATTGCAGGTAATTCCGTGCGGTGACGGAGTAAGAATACAAATCATCACTCCCTACCTTGCCCGTGGATGTCGTAAAAGACGACTAAGGGATATAATACGCATATAACATATATGCAAGAGAAGGAAAACTTGAGATAAAATTCTATATATTCTATATAGTAAGGTCAATTGCTTGCTTGCTTGCATGCTTGCGGTAGCTGCGAGGAGCGGGTCACTCCCTTCCCTCTATTATGGTTGAGGGGAGTGATGGCTGCTCTAGTGGTTAACTCGTGATCGGGTGCCGCTTGCGGGATCTGGTCCAACCATAATCTTCTCATCATATTTGTGATTATTATTATATTTGTGAACTATATTATATAATATTTCAAATGGCATTATACTGGAACTATTAATAAGCATGTTGTAAGATGTAAGGTTATTTAAGTGAAATTATAAAAATTAAAAAAAAATAGACAATCCCGCTGAGTTTCTTGCCGGATCTTCTCAGTTCCAGTTCAGTCGTGTTCCGATCCGGCGGTAATTTTAAGAAAAAATAAAAAATATGACAATATGTAAGTGCCTCTGTGGAGTTTATCTATACCAATAAATAAAATTGGAGTGTCTGTTTGTAATGTCAAATAATAGGCTTTTTTCATGCTCACACGGTTATTTGCACGACACCTATGCCTAAAATAGCAATTAAAAAATTTTTGTCTGTCTGTCTGTTTGTTCCGGGTAATCTTCAAAACGGCTGGACCAATTTCAAAAATTCTTTCACCAATGGAAAGCTATAATATCAGGGCGTAAACTAGGCTATATTTTATCCAGGTATTCCCACGGGAACGGGAACTACGCGGGTAATACGACTATATTCTATAATCGAAGCGAAGCGAGGGCGGGTTGCTAGTACATAATAAATGATTTGAATTTGAATTTCCTTCCTATTGAGAAGGAGGCTCGTGCTCAGCAGTGGGACACATACGAGCTGAAATGATGATGATGATTGGAATTGATGGAGTGGCGAAGTAATATCGTATATCTTTGAGTGCTCTACCCACTCCTTAACGAGGAGCTGTTTGAGTTAGTACTAAAATTTCCTTTTTATTATATCACTCGACAACGCAGCAAGATTCTGCCATGCATAGTGGTCGAACCACACTATAGATAGTAGTAGTGCCGCACTCTTGCAGAAAATCGACGTCTGAGTGGTAGCAATTTGTTAGGGGGCCTTTAAATTTGCCGCAAAGTGTCACGCGGTGGCAGCGCGTCTGCAGCGACCACGCTACTTTATGAATCTATATAAATAAACAACGCGTGGTTGCAGTGCTGCATCCGCGCTGCGGCCCCGCATCAGTCTATCGATCGACTAGTGATGCGCGCACGTATTTTTTTGTACAAGTAGAGTTTCTTCGTCAGAGTCCATCGTGAAACTATGTACTACACTACGATTCTCAAACCTAGCGACAGCAGTGCGGCTGCAGCGCTGCAGACGCGCTGCCGCCACGCGGCACTTTGCAGCAAATTTGAAGGCGCCCTTACTGCGCTTCGTTTGGTGAGCGAGAGAGCCGGAAGCCCAACTTTCTGAGGGTGTGTGTGTGTGGAGGGTTATAGTGATACCTTTATTATCACCGAATCTCATTGCACGCGTTCACACTCCCTTCACTTTCTTCGCGGTAGGCAGCGGCCTTGCAAAGGTCCATGAGCGGCAGCAACACTTACCATCAGGTGTACTGTTTGCTCGTTTACCACCGTTTGCAGTTAAAAAAAAACTAGTTTTTATTTAAATGCTCTAAAACGAAGAAAATGGCTGTCATGTTGCACAAGCGTGCTTGTTAAAACTATTCAAACGAGTCCAAACTCGACGGTTTTATCTTGTTTAGTTTAGAAGTTTCTATAGCCACCTTCCGACGCTATCTAGATCAGCTTCACGGTACTATATTATTGCATTGTCGCAGCAGTTACGTAAGTAAACCAAATTTCAACCTAATCTAACGACAGGAAGTGGTTCTAATTTAACTCACAAGATTTGTCCCATACTAACAGAGTAAGTTAAATAAAAGCTTTTAAAAATGCCAACTGAAAACGTTATCTTCCTCTCCTCGACTATATATTTTCGACGTGTATTTCTTCCACGCAAGTGCTGGAATGATTTACCTGCTGTGGTGTTTCTCATGCGCTATGACATGAACGAGAGTTCTTCTCTTACGGCAGGTAGCAACATGGCTGTGCTCCTGGTATTGCCCCGGAGCGGTAGTAGCCATTTACCGTCAGGTAGGCTTGTTTATCTGACGTAATAAGATGATAAAAATGAATTATTCAATTTAATAGTAGCGATGAGTTCATGTGAAGCTTGCTACATAAAAGGTTTGAGTGTGCAGTAATTGCAATTTTATATTTTACTACCAACGCGCCCTCGCTTCGTTTCGATGAAATATAGTCTATGTTACTCCCTGATATTATGACTTTCCATGGGTGAAAGAATTTTTGAAATCGATTCGGTGGTGAAAGCGTAACAAAGAAACAAACAAACTTACTTTCGCATTTATAATATTAGTAAGGATGCTTGCGGCCATGAATGGTTCGGCACGTGGGGTTTAGAATCATAGTCTTGAAAAAATTGAAAGAAAGAAAGAAAGAAAGAAAATAAGATTTATTGGACACTATAGTTACATGTCTGACATAGAAATTCATGAATCATCATTATTTCATTAATTACATAAACTAGATAATCAATCATTTGAAATATAATTATAGAAATGATATAAAAAACGAAGACGAAAAAGTATTGAAGATTAAAAGAATCATAGAATATACAAATTAAATACCAAATATTAGTGTCCAAAAGGCAACAGCTTGACGTTTGAGTAGTACCGTAGTGCGCTTTATTCATCGAACTCACCGCTTATGAACCAGTAACAATGCCGTAAAATAAGTAATGCACTATTTTTCCTTGTGGTGTCGGAGTAAGAGCACAATTCACAAATCCGTTTCAGTACAACCCAATGTTGCATTTTAGACTTTTTGTTAAATTTACTAATACCATGACTTTAGACTTTGAGTCCCATTTCGTTCGTTTTGCTTCGGCACGTGCACCATACCTTTATAGTCAAATACACTAAGATGAGAAAATTTCAGTCTCATACCTGTCAACTTTTCTAGAGGTGTCACATAGTTAAGGAATCTAATAGGAGAGCGATTGATTATATAAGCAGCTGTTTCTACTGCCCCTGCTCAGTAAGTGTTAGATAATCCAGCATCAAACAGCATGCATCTGGTCCGTTCTGCAAGAGTGCAGTTCATGAGCTTTGCAAGCCCATTTTGTTACGGTGTCTACGGAGCTGTAGTCTGGTGTATGATATCAGTAGGTACCAAGTAAGTCAATATCAAATGTGTTCTATGTTCTGTGTTATGTTTTTTTGTTTTACACTTTCAGTCAAATGTTTACTACCACGATACGTTTTGTAAGATATATATAAAATACGTATTTCTCCATTTCTTTAGTTTCTTCTTCTTCTTTTTGTCTTGGCAATCAGCTACAAATACGAGCCATTTTTGCCAGTGTCGAGTTATAATTATCATTTCAAGTTCTCAGTTTCTTCATGTCAGTAATGGTCTGTCAGTAAGTCAAAGTGTCGCCCTCAACAGTGTAATGGCCACTGTTAAGGGTATCTTCTGAGAATTTTGGTGGAAATACAAAGGTATGTATAGCAATTTTATATTATATTCACTACACCTCAGCAATTCTGTCGCTATATATTACATAAATGCCATCAAGATTATTTAACATAACACGTTAAAACACTAAGATATTGAATATAATACAAGAACACCACATGACACTTCAGATTCCCGCCAAAAACCTCTATAGCTTCATTTCTTTAGTTTTGTTTCGAGTAAGTCCTAGGGATGTGACCTGGAGGGAAAATAATCGATTTTTAAATAATCGATTTTTTGTTCGTTAAAATAAATCGATTTTAAAATAATCGATTATTTAAAAAAATAATTATCGATTATTTAAAAAAATAATCGATTTTATAATAATCGATTTTTTTCTGCCAACAGGATTATGATGACCTTTTTTTTAGGAAATGGGTATGAAAACGATTCTGATGACTTTTTTAGGAAATGTGAGCTTTATTTTGTAATGTAGGTAGTATGAAAACACACCTGAAACAATCCTGATGACCTTTTTTTTAGGAAATCTGGCCATGAATAATCGCTTAATTTCGAATAGTAAAAAATCGATTAATATTCGCTTAATAATCGATTTTTATAAAAATCGATTATTTTTCACATTCCTAGTAAGTCCCTTAGTCGTCTTTTACGACATTCACAGAAAAGAAAAAGTGGGTGTTAAATTGTATTCTTATTCCGTCACCACACGGGAAAATAGTGCATTCATATTGACACACTTGATATGTCGTGAGCGTGACGGTCAAGGGATTTCAATGCTTTCTCTATTTCTGAAATATCCAACGTGTATAGACAAATTTCACTTAAAAAATTAAAAACGATTTTTGAGATATTTTTAACAGATTTTAAAAGGATTATCACTTGCTTATAATGACCCGTCAAATTTCTCTCTTTGTTCCCCTATTAGAAGCGCCTTAATTACAAAAAGATGTCTTGAAAAATAATTTTATTTCACTAAGGCGTCTGTCTGTAAACGGTTATTTCCTTTTGATCATTTAAAGGAAAAGTGAAAAGGCTAGACTAAAAGGCATTTCAATATTGCTGCAAACGAAATTGGACTGTCAATTTTGATGATAGAGTTTAAAATGATTGTTAAATAAATATTTTACTTATCAATCAAGTGTATAAACTGTCTTCTTCTGGGTACTGTAATGGAGGAGTGACTCGATGTTAGAGCATTTTAATTCTAGCTATGTAATATTATGAATGTAAATGTTTATTTTTGTTTCTGTACTTTCACGTTTTAACTATTTAATCAAGAGTATTAGACCTCGCCTACCATGAGAATTTTTTAAAACATTGGTTAAATTCTTATTATGTGAAATACTAGCTGGCCCAATAGATCTTGTTTTCTTCAAATTAAACAAAAGGAATTCTCTTTGAAATCGATCGCAGTGCTACATACCGGGTCCAATTGTAAATCTAAACCATTCCCGAATCTCTTTGAACTTGTACAAAAAATTTCATTAACATCGGTCCAGTCGTTTAGGAGGAGTTCAGTGACATACACACGTACACAAGAAATTTATATATAAAGACTAGTTGACCCAACATATGTTGTTCTGTTCAAATAAAATAAAAGGAATTATCCTTGAAATTGACAGCAGCGCCACCTACCAGGTGAATCTAAACCATCCTCGAATCCCCTTGTACACCCGAGATGACAATTCTCACGTTATGTTCTCTTATATAAAGGTGAATAAAGATAATAAAGATATGATAAATAACATGTGATATGAAGAATCTTATATCTTTAAACGAGCAATTCTTGTATATATATGTTCACGATCTCGGAAACGGCAACAACGGTTTTAATGAAACTTGGCATACTAGAGGTTTCGAGGCCAAAAAATCGATCTAGCTAGGTTTTATTTATAGAAAATGTTGTTTTGTCAGTGTTTTTAGCAAAACAATACAATGACATTAAATTTTAAAAGAATATGAATTCAAATTTCGCTGTCAATGTCATGAGTTACGATAGCTCAGTTGGGAAGTCGACCGCTTTTATTTTAATAGGTATTGTTTTGGCATTCAAACAGCGTCGGATTGAATCTCGGTGTTATTATTATTCTCTTTTTGTACTTTTTTTATATTTTTTCATAATAATTTTTTTTTATTAATATATATATCTAAATAAATTCGACAAAAATACAACAAAAATATTCCGAGCGAAGCTCGTTCAACCCGATATTATAATATGTCACGGTATAACATAAAATATGTGTTGTCCGTATGGTGACGGACTAAAAATATAATGATAAATATCCCTTTATTCCTTTCGGTGATCGTAAGAGATAACTAAGGGACGCAAGCGGATGACATTTCAACAGAATATTACTACAACAGAAGAAGTACTCAAAATATTTATTTTATTTTTTTTTATTTAAGACAACACCCTGCACTAAGGAAATAATCCTTGTATTGCGGGGGACTTTACAAACATATAATTAACGGACACAAATTACATCCAGACTCAGAACAACAATTTGTGGCTCGCACAAAGTGTTGTCCCGCGTGGGATTCGAACCCCCGACACTGGCAATGTAGGTCGCTATCTTAACCACTACACCATCTGTGCAGTCCCTATCAGGGGCGTACCCAAGTTCTGGGCCAGGGGGGGGCAAGTCAGATTTTTATACGCTAGGTGCTTATCTATACATATAAAAGGAGAAGCTGACTAACATATCAACGCAGGGCCTAAAATATAAGAGCTAGAACCTTGAAATTTTGCACAGGGATTCCCTTTATAGCGTACGGGAGCACTAAGAAAGGATTTTCGAAAATTCATCTCTTAACATTTTATCTTCTATGGGGCAGCTGCCCCCCCTGCCCCTACCTGGGTACGCCCATGGTCCCTATACTAACGCAGCGTCGTAGGTATAATCTCAGTCTCTATAAGTCCTACTGTTGGAATCGAGTCTTCTTCACAACAGGAGGGAAATTGAACTACCACGCCGGTCAGGTGTTAACACAGGGTTTTATGGCACGTTTTCCTTCTCTTGCATCGATGTTATCTGCATAATAGCTCTTAGTCGTCTTTTACGATATCCACGGGTAATATAACCCCCTCTCTTTTAAATCTTAATCCTTTACTTCACGGTGAGCGTGGTATACATAGATTAAATTCCCTTACAACAAGAAGGAGGCTTGAGTTGAGCTGATACTAGCATTGGATGCAGGTAGAACAGTACTATTCTGAGTAGCATTCTTGTGGGGAGGCCTACGTTCAACAGTGGACGCCTGCAGACATCCGCCTGCAGATGGATAAACAGCCTATAAAAATAGAAGCCTGTAGTTATTATATTGAACCCATATTAATAACACGAGTTGAGAATACATTGTATAGATACCCATTACTCGCCGGTGAAAGTCTTAAAAACCAGTTTAGTAACCATCATTACCATCACAGCCCATACACTTCCCATTGCTAGGACTGAGCCTCCCCCACAAATGGAAGAAATTTTACCTACTGTAAAACGCTGGTCAGATGGGTCGATATAGGGTTTTATTTCAAATTTTTCTTCTCCGGCATAGTTGGTATCTGCATGTCATATCCTTTAATCGTCTTTTACGATGTTCAGGGTGGTGAATTGTATTCTTACTCCGTCACCATACGGAAAACACAATTAACGGACAGAAATTACACCCAGACGTAGCAATCGAGCACATGACGCTTGGCATAGTACCTCGGCGTCTTAACCACTACCGTCGCTATAGTCTTTCTTAATAAGTGAAAATTATTTATTGCTCATATAAAATATATTGTAAGCCCCAATTTCGCTTTAGTATAAATAGTTGCTGATCCTATATAATGCAACAATGTACACTTTATGAAAGCCATTCGTCCACCTGACGTAGTCCTTTGTTCACGATTTACGATAAACCTGAGATTACTTTCGGTAGTTTAGAAATTTATAGTTTCTATTTTAATTGTACATTAAAATGATCAATTTCATTGGATATCTTTATTCATAGCCTGTTTATGTTCTATTGCAGGAGACACGTCCGTAATGAGAAAAAATTAATCTACTATAATAAACTGATTAGACGAGTTAGCTAGGATTTAATATCTTCAAATTCAAATGCTTTATTATGTATAAACCCTGTGGGGACACTTACATATTGTCATTTTTTTACATTTTACCTTAAATTACTACAGGATCAGAACGCGACTGCACTGAGAAGATCCGACAAAAAACTCAGTGGGTCTTCTTTTTTATTCCTTTACTACTTTTATTTGAATAGTAAAGAAATAAACAACAACATGTATATTAATAGCTCCAGTGTGATGCCTTTCGAACTATCATACAATACAGTTATTAAATTTAACGAAAAATTACCATGGCCGGACCAGATCCCGCAAGGAGTACCCGATCTCGAGTTAACCACTAGAGCAGCTATCTAGTTTTTCTTCTCTTGTATCGATGTAGAAACTATCGCCCAGACCTTCTGCGATAACCGCTGACGGTCACTTTCGTAATAACTATAAGAGACTACGATACGGTATCGACGATATTGCTGGCAGTTGACCCACCTGTCACAATGGTGATGTTTATCAGTGGCTACCGTACAGTGTTCTGGACTGCACCAACACTGCTGGCAAGTGGCTCAACTTGGTTGCTGGTGGCGCAGGCATTGGCGGAAGTGTAATGGCTAAGCACTACTGTGCACGCCAAGTTTAAACTAGTCTTCGCAAAGAGACTGGGTAGAGCGCATGAAGTGGCCCGAAGAGAAGTCATAACGCGGCGGAGAGAAATTCTGGTCTCCCGTATAGTAGGACGGCAGACTGTGGAGGCGGTTTCGCAGTATCTTTACTGCTAGTGTTGGAGAAGCTTTATATTCAGGATAGTGCTTACCGTACAAGGGGTTTTCGGTAAGTAGTTGCATCAGGGAGGGGCTGAAATATCACGGGGTGCCCGTGTACCTCAGGCGGCTGGTGGCAGACTACTTGGAGGGGCGCAGCGTCCTCTACGTTGACCGAGTAGGGGACGTTGTGCGAACGCCCATGACGTGCGGTGTCCCACAGGGGTCGGTTCTGGGTCCGACCCTGTGGAACATCGGCTACAACTGGACGTTGAGAGGAAGCCTCCCACCCGGGCTGGGCGTAATTTGCTACGCCGACGATACACTCGTCACAGCCCGGGGTGGGACGCTAGAGGAGGCGGCACGCCTGGCAACTCTCGGCACCGAGGAGATTGTCAGGCGGATCGAAGCGCTGGGGCTGGGGGTAGCCCTGGAAAAGACGGAGGCCCTTTTGTTCCATGGCCTCCGTACCGCCGGGCCTCCCGCCGACGCTTCGATCACCGTGAAGTCGGTCACCATCAGCATCCAGGCCCACATGAAGTACTTGGGCCTGGTGCTCGACGGGCATTTTTGGTTCCGGGAGCATCTCCATCGACTTGTTCCCCGGCTTGTCGACGTGGCGTCCGCCCTTTCGCGGCTGATGCCGAATGTGGGCGGACCCAGTGCTACGTGCCGACAGCTGTACGTGGGGGTGATCCGGTCGATGGCCCTGTATGGAGCACCGGTGTGGGCGGGGTGTTCCCGCGCGCCGTCCTTTCATCGCCCCGGACAGACAGGACCACGCGTGCGCTTACCATAGCCCACCCATAAAAAAAAAAAGGATAACATGAGCGTGTCATGCCAATTGATAATCCAGGCCACACACTGTAACTATGGAAATTGGAAAAGACTTGTCGTTGCCAACCATCTTATCTACGATGTTCGGAAGCAACTTCGTTTTGTAAGGTCATAATGACCATCATTTCATGATGAGGAAGATGGCCACGGAGCGGAAAGGCGAGGTGTTGCGTTCACCTACTGGCTATGCCTTCAGCAACCAGAGAAGAGGACGCACCTCCTCCCACCGCCCTGAATGACGATAGTAAGTGGCCAGATGGTCACGCGTCGCGTTGGTGTGTCGTGGATGGAATGTCAGCAAATGATTTCTCCGGCACTCTGTCAAAACGTGCAAACGGCGTCGTGGTCTTTTTTTTCTTTTTTTTTTTTTTTTAATGGGTGGGCTATGGTAAGCGCACGCGCGGTCCCGTCCCTCCGGGGCGATGAAAGGACGGCGCGCGGGCCCATAACCCACCCGTACCCACGTCACCTCGTTGTTGGGCCGACCACCGGAGCAGATGTGACTTGTCATCAGTGGTCGGCCCGACGGAATACCCTTTCGGGTAACCTCACCTCTCGACGTACTGGGACGTCGGTCGGTGTCGTGGTCTTAGTGGGTATTCTGATCATGCAGTTGGCGAGCGAGTCCCACACCTTTCTCCTATCTATCAACGGCGGGCGAAAGTGTCTAAATGCATTACCACAGCGTGAACAAAATAAAGGTTTGTGTCTTAACTACACCGCCTGCTGCCTGTCGCAGCTGTAACAAAATATTTTAATATTATTATTGTATCGAATAATATTATTTTTATATGATATAATATAGCAAAACATCGAGTTAACAAAGCGACTGAATTACATAGCAATTCTTAGGCGTATAAAAGAAAATGCCAAAATATTCACTTCAATTGATGAAAACATAGCACGGGGAATATTTCTTGCCCAGTCAAGGAAAACGGAGCCTACGTGTATCGTTGAGATTCCTGTATTGGATTTGCTTCTATATCTTTATGTTATTTGTATAAGAGTTAGATAAGTTTAAGGAATGGAGCATTTTCTGTATAAGTTTTACGGAATATCTCTATATATTTGTATCTAAAGTTTTTTTGTTTATATTATGATATATCTCGCATAATTTTTCTTTAAATTTAAGAATTTAAACAACATATTATAGCTTGTTTTTGCTACAATTGACGAAATGGATTTAAATTATAGGTTTTGATTGCGGTGACGAAGAAACAACTTACCCGTATGAGTAACGGTCATTATGCCAGATATCTATGCTATGAAAATTTAAGACAAAATTCTACACCAACTAGTTTGTCTAGCGTGGTATCAATTTTCCTGCCATTGTGGTGGAGGCTCGAGCTTAGTGAGAGGAGTGAGACTTTTATGATCTGTGACGCTGATGACGATGGGGATGAGGTTTGTCAAAAAAGATAAAAATTAACAGTGACATCTGTTGTCAGCAGAAGCAACTAATTCATTGTAATAACAAGCGTGATTTTAAGTAGCAATATCTGTAATCGTTTTGTCAGATTTTTCAGTGTAACTGTTTATGCAATTACTAAATCACGCTTAGAGAATTGGCAAAAACTACCTCTGTGAACTACTATTAATAATATTGAGTTGTTGATTAAAAAAATTGTTAGTATTTAATTAAAAAGTTGATAAATATACGTTGGTAATTTAAACTGTTAAAATTCGATAGTGCTTAAACAAAAAATCGAAGCTAATTATTTCTTAAATATATTTTTGTTATTATGAATTCTCTCATATAATACTGGCATTAAAGAAAACAAAAAGTAAGCAGCTGACCAAAATGTTTTGCTATTTGAAAATGCTATGAAAAAGAAAGAGCAAGGAGTAAGAAAGCATTTATATTTTAACTGTTGGTCATAGGATTCTTCAAGGAATAAAATACCACGTCCACTGTATTTGATATTATAAATTATCCAGGAGAATCGCGCTACCCATTTTCCTAATGATGCCTGAGCCAAGTTATATAAAAATGGGAAAGCAAAAATTATTCCTAAACATACAAAAAAAAAATGTATGCTCTTGCAATCGACTTTACATTTCCATTTCGGATTCGCCATAAAGCATAAGTTTATTTGATGTACGAGATCTGCCGTTAGCATTCGAGCACTGAATTTTATACGCCTCCTGTTTTCTGAATACCGAACGTGTTACAAGTTGAGGATACGTAATAATTTAACTTTCTTTTGATTTACTGCTGAAGCATCTAGATTTTTCTAATATGGTTGAAACATCTCAATTTATTTTGAATCTAGAAAGTATAAACCGAAATATATTTGTGATTTCTTCTATAGTCAAATGTTTTTCAGAATAATTGCTTTCTACCAATACAAAGTCTCCAAGGTAATGGCGCTCGTCGCTATTCCGACTAATACGAGGCATGCCTTTTAATTTTTGTCATTTGAAGAAAAAAACACAACTACATCCTTAAAGTACTTGTTATTGTTTTTCAAAGTATTCACCACGTAGCTTAATACACTTTTCCATTCGCTTAAAATAATTATTAATAACATTTATTCCACTCTAAAGCGGGGGTGTTCAAAATGGTTAACTTGAAAGCGTCGACTGCTTCTTCACCGGACTGGAACCTTTGACCACGAAGACTTTTCTTAATTTTAGGAAATGTAAAGAAATCGTTAGGGCTTAGGTCAGGACTATATGGAGGATGGTCAAGAATTTCTACCTTTTCCTGCTTCAAATACTCAATCGTTTGACGAGCGCTGTGTGAGCTTGCGTTGTCGTGGTGCAGGATAATGCGTCGCTTTGAGTTAGATTTTCGAAGTTCGGCGATGACGTGTGGTAAACAAACTATGGTATACCACTCTGTGTTAACCGTTCTACAATATTCAAGTGCAATAGTCGCAAAATGGCCGGTTTTTTCAATGAAAGTGGCCACCATCTTCTTTGAAGTGCTTCGAGAACGAACAACTTTAGTCGGCTTTGGCTCGTCTTGAAAGACCCAGATTGTAGATTGTTGTTTGGAATCAGGATCGTAGGCATAGATCCAAGATTCGTCACCACTGATGATGTCGTAGACGTGATTTGACTGTCCTCGGTTGATCTTTTGCAGAATTTTCTTACACCATCTGACGCGGGCCGCCTTGTGATCGGCGGAGAGCAGATGCGATATCCAACGGCAAACTAGCTTTCCCACACCAAGCGCTTCATGCAAGATCTTTTGAATGGTTATCCTTGAGATGCCTAGTAGAGCCTCTATCTCTCGATACGTCACATGGTGATCTTCGAGAATTAGTTGTCTCACAGCAATGATGTTATATTCAGTGAAGGCGGATTTTGGGCGTCCTTCGCGAGATTTGTCAATAACACTAGTATGTCCACGCTGGAATTCTAAATACCAGCGTTCGACAGTCCGCAGACATGGGGCTTCATCACTGAACACAGATGTTAGCTCTTCAAAACACTGAAGCCATGTCAGGCCTCTTCTAAAGCTGTAGAAAATTATTACACGAACATTTTCCTTAGAAAGATTCATTTTCGTATGTAACCTGACAGATTCCAATCGACGCTGTGACTAAACAATATCAATAATCCTAATAGCTTCAACTGTTTTGAGATTCAAAATTTAAACACATTCGAATATGGAACAGTTCCAAATTCAAAACTGCCGGGAAATATGGAAACGACAGAACTTAAAAGGCATGTCTAGTATATATGTCGGAGAATCGAAGCGACGTATCTGTTCGAATACTGCATAGCTGTAATTCGTTTAAATCAATTCACGTTAAAATAATAACCGTTATTATTACAGTTCGTGACTACCCATTATGTCGGTACCCAATGAACGCGATGAAGTATTTTTCAATAAATACAACTTATTTCTATTCTATTATCTGTAAATCTTCAAAATCCTGCTTTTGTCCCAATTATTCGGAATCAACGCAATATGTAAAGTAAATATCAGACAGTTTTGGTAATATTTTGCAATCTGCCTGAATTTACCCTTCTTGGGTATGTCATTGATGATCAGGTGCTGAACCGATCTATATATTAATACGTGAACCAAAAACTTTGTACTGTACGGTATTTTACGAAAATTACGTGCATGGATAATTATGAAATTTGGTACAGTTGAAGTATATAATGAGCAGAAGTGCATAAAATTAAAATTTCATATAATGGATTATATGTACTAGTCCAGTCAAATTACGAAATGAATAAACATGAAAATACGTAGTTTGGGGATTATTAAGGATCGATGGGGAGTGTATTCTGAGCATAAATTCCAATTTGAGGGGTTCTCCGAAGGTCAGCTCAAGGTCATTTCGATGAAAACGTGTTTAATTTGATATCTCGAGAAGGGTTAGTGTTAGGCAAAAAATTATAAAGACTTTTTCTCTTCTAAATTAAATTTACTAACTTTTTCATATAAAACTTTTTTTTATCATCTATATTTTACAACTTCCGAAAGGCAAAAATTTTACTTTTTCTCCCTATTATTCATTTTTCGCCATTTTCTCCCCAACCCTTCAATATTATGAAACTTTACCGAGTATTAAAGTTGTAGATCTTTTAATTATGAACTACTTTTCTAAAAACTTTTTTCTATAATGCTAATACCTTCGAAGTTACATATTACTTTGCCGAGCGAAATCCACGCCATTGTCGCAATATCATCGATATCAGTGGGTATTCAGTACTTGAAAGAAATATTAAAGTATAATATTCTATATATAGTAGTATATTCCATGATCACTTATTAACCAACTTACATGTATAAAAAGGTGAATCGATTAAATTATTTAAAAACTGTACTTCATTTAAATATTAAATATTGTAATCATTCAAATATCATTTAAATATTATACTTCTGCAATTTGGGTATTTTTATTCCATTCAAATTGAATGATTTGAATGATTCAATGGGATAATAATGTGAATAAGGATTAGAAAAAGTAGTAAATGAATCATTAAAACTGTTTCACACATTTATTGATAAAAAACAAATCATAAAATTCGTAAAATTAAGTACCCAAGGTGGATGGAAGTGATTCATTTACATTAAAAGTCCAGACGGTATCGGGGCATACGTCGTTCTCGTTCATTGCGTCAAAAATATTATCGTAAGCAACATTAGTGATATTAGAATAATAGTTTTCTTGGCAATTAATGCAAATTACTGAGCAAAACAGGTCGGCCTTTCTACATCCGCATGCTTTCCCGCAGTTTGTTTTGCATTTGCAAGCTGTCGACCTGAGCAAATTTTCCGGAGCTGGTTTCAGTGACATTGGTATCGGCTCCAATCCACGGGGGGTGCGACGGCAGCCCCACCCCTCGGGTTCCAGATAATTTTCGAACCAGTATTGTACTTGATAGTAACACCTCAACGAATGAAAAAGAGCAGCATCAGAGGTAACAGGATAAAAAAAAATTAGATTCCATAGGACAATGGTTACCCCAGGTATGAGAGTCGAGAAACAGATGATCCTTACGCACACTAATGCACGCACGCAACAGTGTGTCCGTGAATACACGTTGCGATAATGGCGCGGATTTCGCTCGGTAAAGTAATATTATATATTACTACGCCGAAGGTATTAGCATTACAGAAAAAAGTTATTGACAAAAGTTGTTTATAATTAAGAGATATTTTTTTTTTTGGGGGTGGGTTGCGGTCGGCGCGCTCCTCGCACCAAATTCAAAATCAAATTATTTATTATGCATAAACCCCGAGAGGGCACTTACATATTGTCAGGTTTACAATTTCCAAAAAAAATAATATACTACCACCGGATCGGAACGCGACCGCTACTGAGAAGATCCGGCAAGAAACTCAGCGGGCTTGTCTATTATTTTTAATTTTTTTTTCCTTCTTACTAGATATACAATTCTGTACATGTTTTGTAAGAACTAGCTCTAGTGTGATGCCTTTCGAACCGCAAGACACTTAATATAATTCAAACGATTATGGCTGGACCAGATCCCACAAGCGGCACCCGATCACGAGTTAACTACTAGAGCAGCCATCACTCCCCTCAACCACTATGGAGGGAAGGGAGAGACCCGCTCCACGCAGCTACCGCAAGTAGATCCTTCTGTGAGTATGACCAACACCACAATAAGTTACAAACGGTGAAAATACAAAATTTCGTTAGGCATAACACGCTACACTTTACAATGAAAGTTAAAAGTACATTTACAAACAATATATTTAAAATCACAAGGAAATTGCTGAATGAGGAGCTGCTCACAATCAATCTGTATTATCATCTACATAATCCGAGATTTTGTAATAAGCTTTTTTACAGTCTATTCTTGATGGCTTTTTTAAACTTTTTCATAGGCAAGTCTCGGATATCTTTAGGTAATCTATTGTAAAAGCGTATACATTGCCCCATGAATGATTTGCTAACTTTTTGGAGATGAGTAGTGTGTACAACTAATCTGTCCTTATTACGAGTATTCATTTCATGAATGTCACAATATTTCTTAAACCACTCCACCGGGGCGACAAAGGGGCGTAAGCACGCAACTCCCGCAACCCACCCACGATGCACGTCGCCTTCGTCATTGGGCCGACCACCGGAGCAGGGTTACTTGTCATCAGTGGTCGGCCTGACGGAATACCCCCTACTTGGGGTGCCCTCCCATCGACCGACGTCCCCCCCTCGGGGAGGACGTCGATCTTTCCTCACGCGGTCGGCCTCTCGGCGAGTGACGGACTAATCCCCGGTCGCGTCACCCGCGGCCTCGGCTAGGGCGGCATGACGCCCAGGTAGACGCTGCCTACCATCGCCCTAGCGATAGCCGGCAGCGTCATGTCGGCACCGATGATTGCGTCGAGTTCACGGCGCTACACTGCCCAAGCCGTGCAGGCCTCGAGCGTATGCCTCGCCGTGTCCTCGTCGCAATCGCAGTGGTAGCAGAACGGTGTACTCGCCCTCCTTACGACCTTGTGCAGGTATTTGGCGAAGCACCCATGCCTCGTCAACACTTGCACTAGTCGGAAGGAGAGCACCCCGTGCCGCCTTTCCAACCACTGCATCAGCACCAACCGGAAGGCCTCCACGGTTCGCATCCCGAACCGAGGCCTCTCCAGCCGGACTACCCAACGGGCAATGACGTCTCGGCGGGCGTCGACGCGCCAGGCGGTGAGCTCCCTCAAGGAAACAACACCGCCCTCCCCGCGCACCCCCGACACCCGCCGTTACAGGTCGGCGAGCATTTCCACCTCCAGGTCCCACGGGGGAGTCTCGGCCAATAGGCACGCTGCCTCCGTCGCCACCGTGCGGTATCCGCGGATGGCCCTGACCGCCATGGCTCTCTGTGGTCGCCACAGAAGGGCCTAAGTCGGACGGTCATGGACCCCGCCCACACCGGCGCGCCGTACAGGGCCATCGACCGGGTGACCCCTGCGTACAGCCGTCGGCACGTAGCGCTCGGTCCACCACCATTGCCCGTCGAGCACCAGGCTCAAGTACCTCATATGGGCCCGGATGTTGATCTCAACCAAATGGACGGTGATCGAGACGCCGATGGGAGGGCTCATACGATAATTAAGAGATCTACAACTTTGATAATTGGTAAAATCTCATAAAATTGAACGGTTGAGGAGAAAATGGCGAAAAATAGGGAGAAAAAAGTAAAATGTTTGCCTTTCAGAAATAATAATTTGAAAAATATGGATGTATAAAAAAAGTTTTAGATAAAAAAGTTAGTAAATTTAATTTAGAAGAGAAAATGTCTCTACAATTTTTTGTCTAACACTTCTCGAGATATCGAATTAAACGCGTTTTCATCGAAATGACCTTGAGCTCACCTTCGGAGAACCCCTCAAATTGGAATTTATGCTCAGAATACACTCCGCTAATATATAATATAATAATCCCCAAACTACGTATTTTCATGATAATTCAACCCATTTAAAGCCGTAATTTGACTATACTATACATTAAATTGATTAAAAAAGGCATTACGCACACTACCATGCACACACACACACGCACACACACACACACACACACACGCACACACACATACACACACACACACGCACACACGCGCACACACGCGCACACACACACACGCACGCGCGCGCACAAATACGCAAATCCAGCTTGCTCAATAAACAATTATACATAAATAAAATTAAAAGAAAATTGTGTAGCAGAAAAACTAATTTAAATGAATTATGGCAAAATTTCGACCACTTGGCGATCACTAGTTCAATATAAAACGATCTCCAAGAACAGTGTAAAGTTTGGTAGTATTTTTAGCCGCCACCACAGAGCTAATTATTTTATTACTCAACTTTTCTTATAAACCATTTATGTGTATGTTCTGTTCTGTCTTCATGTATATTTGCTGTATTACTTGTATAGGCTGTATTACTTCTTAATCCCCGTGTGGTGACAGAATACGAATATAATTCATCAACCTTTTCTTGTTTGTGGATGTCTTAAATGACGACTAAGATATAATAAGTTTATAACATCTATTAAAGAGGAGGAAACCGCGAAATAAAACCCTATGCTAACACGTTAGACCAGCGTAACATAGTATTTCAATTTCTTTTCCATGGCAGAAAAGGCCCGAGCCCAGTAATGGGACATCCATGGCCTAATATGATGAATACTTTTTAAGGGTAGACGAAATAAACTTTTTGTCAGACCCGAGATTTAAATCCGGTAATTGAGTAACAACAGTCACAAATTTACGTTACTATACCAAAAGAAATCAACAAAAAAAAAAGATTCTATAGAATAATCATTTGTGGTACTATAAAGAAAATAAATTATCTTTATTAGAAGGGTCCTAATAAAGCCTATCCCAAGCAAAAATTGTGGTTTACCGCAACGACCACCAGGGACCCAGCAGTAATAGAATTCGACCCGCTGGCATTAAAGGGTTAACTATGTCCTATTTAAACATATGCAATATACGTATTTATGGGCTGTAATTTATTTTGATTTATAAAATAAATCGGTCTTATTGGTAGATTAGTTTATATATAAATAGGTAATTATCAATAGAGTGTAGTCTTTCATCACGATAACGCTAGATCACACACATATTTACTCAGAAAAAAAGTAAGAGAGTTTGGCTGAGAGGTGTTAATGCATCCTCTATATAGCCCTAACCTTGCACCTTCAGATTCCACCTGTTTTGGTGTCTTCAGAATAGACAGTATCAGGTTTATATCAAGAGAGGACTGGTAAAACCATTTGCCGCGTTTTTTTTATCAGTTCCAAAATTTCTACAGCAACGGAATCATATCACTATCTACAAAATGATAGACAGTTATCGAACAAAATGGCGCATATATATTGTAATTAAATATAAATAAACTTTGAAAAATAATGTCTTAAATTTTCATATAGAATGTGAAGAAAATCCCCGGCCTTATATTATCATAATAAAGAAACGCACAAGTTTTCAGTGTAGTGACGGAGTAAGAATACAATTCACCACTCCCTATCTTGCCCGTGGATGTTGTAAAGGACGACTAAGAAAGAAAGAAAGAAGAAAGAAAATAAGATTTATTGGACACTATAGTTACATGTCTGACATAGAAATTCATGAAACATCATTATTTCATTAATTACATAAACTAGATAATCAATCATTTGAAATATAATTACAGAAATGATATAAAAAAACGAAGACGAAAAAGTATTGAAGATTAAAATAATCATAGAATATACAAATTAAATACCAAATATTAGTGTCCAAAAGGCAACAGCTCAGCATTATGCTACATAAATTTGCAGCGCTGATTTTCAGCTGCAGCCTAACTAATCTAAGTTAAAGGTCACAAGAAGTGCAAGTACAGAAGAGCTACATTTAATAGGTTCATAGATTATACAAAATTGTAAATAGTCATATTAGTAACAACAACAATAACAGCCAAATCAAACCAACACTTTAAAATCTGCATTTCTGAATGATCAGAAGAACTCAGTGAACACTGATATTTTTGTAACTTGATTGTATCAAGTTTTGCAGTGATAAAAAAAAATAAAATTAAAGTAATATATGTATATAAAAAGATATATCATTAAATAAGTTAGTATGCTATTAAAAGATGTCAAAATGATTAATATAGCATTCCAATTAATGTGATAATTTAAATATAAAAAAATAATATAAAATATATAATAATTATTAAGCATCATATTATCAAGAAATACGGAAAGAATTTTCCCACTCCGTAAAAAAACCGCTACAAAATAGGCTAAGAACTAGACTTTTGTTGTGTTATCATGAGACATTTAAGCTTAGTTTTAAAAGAGTGAATACCAGTCAATTTCCGTATAGGTGGTGGCAAATTATTCCAGCACTTAGTAGCACTATATTTAAAACTGCCACGGAAAGCAGTAGTTTTATGTAAGCGATTATGTAACGGAAAAGACATTAATCTCTTAGGAAATTTACTGTTCTCAGTCATCCATTCTAATTTGGAATACAAGTAATCTGGCTTCTTGCCCTTTATAATCCCGAACAGTAATGTGTCTCTTCTCGCCTTCATTTTTAGGCTGTTATATTGGTTCAGGTAAGGACTTACATGGCTTCTTAGAGGAATATCGTAACAAAATCTTGCACATGCATTTTGTACCCTTTGTATGAGGTTTGCGGTTTTCTCTAATAAGCTAGGACCATAGACTACATCCATATAACTGAATTTGGACAAAATGAGGGACTCCACTAGCGTTTCACGGAGAGTTGTGGTTATATATTTGCGTATATTATATAAAATTTTCAAGCGATAAAAACAGTTCCTCACAACCTCCGCAATGTGCCTCTCAAAACGAAGCTCGTCATCCATGATTACACCCAAATTGCGTACTAAGGAATGTAATAAGCATATAACATCTGTGCAAGGGAAGGAAAAATCGAAACAGAACACTATTCTAACACGTCTTACCAGTGTGAAATAGTAGGTTGATTCCTCTCCATTGTGGAGGAGGCTTGAGCCCAACAGTGGGACAAATATAAGCTGAAATGATGAAAGATAAACTTTATGTATTTACGTCGTTGATAAGTACATCATTCTATTATCATATTAGCCCATAGACGTCCCACTGTTGGGCCCAACCCTTAGATTAGTTTCAGGGTTTTGTTTCAAGTTTTCGTTCTCTTGCATAGATATCGGAGACACATGGTTAGTTTAGCCTTAGTCCCTTAGTAATCTTTTACAGCTTTATTTCGAGTTTGTCATCTTTTCAGAACTTCAAGACTACTGCGACAAAGGGAATGGATGAGAATATTATATAATTTATTGTAGGTACTACTAGAATTTCATTATCCTTTTGAGATGTAGTCAGGTGGCTTTCAGAAAAAAATAATATTCAATATAAACTACAAAGGGAACCGAATTTAATTCAATATAATAATAAATAAAAGCCAGGAGAATAAATCTCATTATATAATTCTAGTATTCTTGAAACTAATATTGTCAAATCATGTAATTGAGTGTATAAATTGTTGAAATTAGTAATAAATCTCTATGTTAGCTAAATGGAAACATGTTAGGAACAATGTAGCTAATATAAGGAAGCATGGTCACTACAACTGTTCGAAAATTATAGAAGTTTAGTTTTTGATTAAAAATTTCTCTTTTTTTTTTTTTTCTTTTTCTTTTGCTTTTGGGCCACTCGGTTTGAGTATTTGCCAATAACATGTGTAGGAAGATATTATTTACTTCTTCATATTGTATAACTTATTAACAGTCATTGTCCGTCAGTAAGTCAAGTCGTTATCATTAATTAAGCGCTGAGAACCTAATTAGATGATTTGTCTGGGAATTTCGGTTGAATATGAAAATACACGTAAACCACTCTTATATCACATTCACCACACTTCAGCACCTTAATTATATTATATTACATAAAACATCAGCAAAATTATACAATATAACACTATAAAACACTGAAAAAATGAATATAATACAAGAGTTCAACATGACATTTCCATATTCGCGCCGAAAACCAAAAATTTCTCTTACCTATTAAAATTCGATAAAACGAAATAGCTAAAAAAGAAACATTATAGCTTAGAATAATAACGTATAGAAGGATAGTGTCAGTACTTCGAACTTTAAAAATTTGAATCTAAAAATACTAATGGCGGGCAGACGATTACACACGTACACACGGAAACCACTATACAAATTATGAAATCAAATTTTGTTTTTATTAACATAAATCGTCGAAATACTTTTAAAAGTAATGTTAAAAACCTTTTTATGTTTTTCAAATGTGTTGTGGCACCATTTGAATGCACAAGCCGTCATAATTATCTATTTATTTTTTAAGAGTTGCGTACGTTCGTGCAGTGCAATGACTTGTACACTACGGGACTGTTCCGGCGTAGGCTCCATTAGGCTCCAATTGAAATGCCTCACTTTTTGTGCATGGACTTACCTTCTATATGTTATTATTCTAAGCATTATAGAATCTATCCTGCGAATTTAAGTGTATTTGTTTTTAGTGTTTTTGTGTTTATTTTTTAAATTTGTGTGTTATTTGTGTTTAGTTTTCTGGAGGATTAAGAAAATGATATTATCCTTTATAAAAATATTTAACAGGCTGGCATCTTTATTTTAATTAAAATTATAATTTAACAGTTAAAAGTTTCTTTTTGTTTATAAAAGTAAAGCATGTTAAATGAATAACAATTTCATTTATATGTTTAAATTTCTTGTGTACGTGTGTATGTCACTGAACTTCTCCTAAACGGCTGTACCGATGTTGATGAAATTTTTTATGCATGTTCAAGGGGATTCGAGAATGGTTTAGATTTACAATTGGATCCGGTGGGTGGCGCTGTTCGGGCAGGACCATTACATAACTTGAGAACGACTTCAAAGATTTCGTCCATCTTTCTTTTTAATTTTTCTTATACTTTCAAAAAGGCTTTTACGGAAATAATGAAAAGAAAGTTGCGCAGGAAATCAGAGAATTTAAGAAAACTTAACGACTAGGTATCTAGGATATTTATCCATACTGCAACTAAATGTCTGGATGGATTTGAATGAATTTTTGTGAATGTTTTCAAGTGGGGGCCTGGATAATTTAGATTCACAAATCAGCCCTGCAGATGTTATTTATCTATACTGCAACTAAACGGTTGGATGGATTTAAATGAATTTTTCTGATTGTATTCAAGTGGGGGCCTGGATGATTTAGATTCACAAATCAGCCCGAAAGAAGGCACTGCAGTCGGTATCTAGGTTATTTATCTATATTGAAACTAAACGGCTGGATGCATTTGAATGAATTTTTGTGAATGTTTTCAAGTGGGGGCCTCGATGATTTAGATTCACAAATCAGCCAAGCAGATGGCGCTGCCGTTAGTGTCTAGTTTATTTATCTATACTGCAATTAAACGCCTGGATGGATTTGAATAAATTTTTGTGAATGCGAATTTTTGTGAACTTTCTATCATTTACTTAAGATTTATCCTTACTAAATTCCTTGAAAAAAATCATGAACTACCTATTTGATGTTTATATGTAGTAATACAGATTGATCCACCAACTGCCACCAACATTCACTGACTGAAATTTATGTTTGTGATTTGGGAATCTAACACTATTATTTTTATTATAACTATAACACTAATCTTTTTATTATAACTATAACACTAATCTTTTTATTATAACTATAACACTAATCTTTTTATTATAACTATAACACTAATCTTTTTATTATAACTATAACACTAATCTTTTTATTATAACTATAACACTAATCTTTTTATTATAACTATAACACTAATCTTTTTATTATAACTATAACACTAATCTTTTTATTATAACTATAACACTAATCTTTTTATTATAACTATAACACTAATCTTTTTATTATAACTATAACACTAATCTTTTTATTATAACTATAACACTAATCTTTTTATTATAACTATAACACTAATCTTTTTATTATAACTATAACACTAATCTTTTTATTATAACTATAACACTAATCTTTTTATTATATATCTTGAGTATGTGTGTATGTCACTGAACTCTTTAGATTCACAATTGGACTCAGGATTGGCGCTGCGATCGATTTCAAGGACAATTTCTTTTATTTTATTTGAACAGAACAACGTCTGTTGGGTCAGCTAGTTTATATATAAATTTCTTGTGTATGTGTGTATGTCACTGAACTCCTCCTAAACGACTGGACCGATTTTGATGAAATTTTTGTGCATGTTCAAGGGTATTCGAGAATGGTTTAGATTCACAATTGGAATAAGTGGAGTTTTATTTGAACAGAACAACGTCTGTTGGTTCAGCTAGTATATTACAAACTATCTCGCTTCACTTCGGTTATAGGTTATAGTCGTTTTACCCGCGTAGTTCCCGTTCCCGTGGGAATACTGGGATAAAATATAGCCTAGTTTACGCCCTGATAATATAGCTTTCCATTGGTGAAAAAAATTTTGAAATCGGTCCAGCCGTTTTGAAGATTACCCGGAACAAACAGACAGACAGACAGACAAAATTTTTTTAATTGCTATTTTAGGCATAGGTGTCGTGCAAATAACCGTGTGGCATGAAAAAAGCCTATTATTTTGACATTACAAACAGACACTCCAATTTTATTTATTGGTATAGATTTATAATCTTATATTAAAATTTTGTAACGTGATTGATACTTTTAGAATTTGATAGTGAATACATTGATAAAGTAATGATTTATGATGATTATAAGAGTATTGCACATTTGAAATAAAATATCTTTATTTACCGACATTTCAAACACTTTTGAATATTTAAGTATTCACAGTTCTTCGTACTTTTTCAGTGTTCATGTTCAAGGGAGAACAGTCCATCTATAACCATGAATGTTAAAGAGTAATCTTTCAAATGAATAGCTTTGGTAAAGTGAATTAGAAAATCATCATCATCATCTCAGCCCATATACGTCCCACTGTTGGGCTCGGGCCTCCTCCATAATGGAAGGGTAATTAACCTACTATACCACGCTGGTCAGACGTGTTGGTATAGGGTTTTATTTCGCGTTTTCCTTCTCTCGCATATATGTTATGTGCGTTTTATATCCCTTAGCCGTCTCGTATGATCACCCACGGGTAAGATAGGGGGTGGTGAATTGTATTCTTACTCCGTCACCACACGGAAAATTAGAAAATAATTCTAGATTAGAAAAGAGAGAGAAGAAGAAGAAGTTTAGAAAATAATTATAGAAAATTTCTCATCCTTTTCTCAGCTCATGGAAGTTTCATCGCTGGGCCCTGGATTTTCCTATTCTCTTATAATCCAGCTATTTAGAGGAAACCAAATAACCATGACATTCAGAGGGGTTGGTATAGAGATACGTTTCAATTTACGTCTCTTGTAATTGACGTTAACTGTGTACTGAAACAGGTTAATGAATTGAATTTTTAACTTGTCATTAAATGATTAAATTCAAACTAGAATGGTCTAATTAGGAAGTTAAAAATTAATTGTCACTTGGTGACGGGGTAAGAATATAATTCACCATCCCTTATCTTGCTCGTGGGTGTCGTAGAAACCGACTAACGGATATAGTATGCATTTAATATCTATTCAAGAGAAGAAAAACTCGAAATGTAACCTTATAGGTATAGTAGGTCCCTTTTATCGTGGAGCTCAAGCCCTGTGTGGTGTGTATCGACCACAGAGGGCCATGGCGGTCAGCGCCATACGCGGATACCGCACGGTGGCGATGGAGGCGGCGTGCCGGTTGCGCGGGACTCCTCCGTGGGACCTGGAGGCGGAAATGCTCCGATTTATTCCGTCGGGCCGACCAGTGACGACAAGTAGCCCTGCTCCGGTGGTCAGTCCAACGACGAAGGTTCGGGTGGGTTGTGGGTGTGCGTGCTTACACTCCTCTGTCGCCCCGGATAGGAGTGGTGCGAGGAGTGCGCCTACCGCAACCCACCTAAAAAAAAAAAGTGCAGTGTGCATATGAGTTGAGATAAAAAATAAGTTTATAAATCAATCATCATCATCATCATTTCAGCTCATATATGTCCCACTGCTGTGCTCGAGCCTCCTCCGCAATAGTAAGGAAATTGACCTTACTATACCATGTTCTGACCAGCATGGTCCAGGTTGCTATAGGGTTTTGTTTCAAGTTTTCATTCTCTTGCATGATGTTAAATGCGTATTATATCATTTAGTCGTCTTTTACGACATCCACGGGCAGGATAGGGAGTGGTAAGTTGTATGCTTACTCCGTCACCACACGGATAATCAATCTTAAATAAATATACGAGATGAGTTACCATAATATACAGCTACCGATATTAAATTGATAGCAATTGCACCCTGAAATTATACAGTAAAAATATTTTACAAGCCTTTTCAATCTTTTGAAATGCATTTTTCATTTAACATTTCAACAATGAAACTTCCAATTGACCTAAAATTTACAGATCAAAAGAAATAATATTCACCTATGGAGCGTGCCATAGGTGAATATTATTTCTTTTTTAGGATTCCGTATACAAAGGGTAAAAACGGGACCCTATTACTGAGACTTCGCTGTCCATCCGTCCGTCTGTCCGTCCGTCTGTCACCAGGCTGTATCTCAAGAACGGTGTTAGCTAGACAGTTGAAATTTTCACAGATGATGTATTTCTACTGCCGCTATAACAACAAATACTAAAAATGAAATAAATATTTAAGGGGGGCTCCCATACAACAAACTGGATTTTTTTGCTCAATATCGATAATGGCAATAGGGAGGCACTTGTTTACTTAGTCAATGGTACGGAACCCTTCGTGCGCGAGTCCGACTCGCACTTGGCCGATTTTATTTTAAAGACCTTTCTAAAATGCTAAAAGAGGTACGGTGTGGTATCGGCTACGAGTACCACCAACCCTTAGATTGCTCGTGGGTGTTGCAAACGACGACTGTATGTTTTGCATTAACCTGGCCCAATTCCATTTGATTTCGTCTGGTCAACAATTACAATCTCACATCGGCGTCACATTCGGCGCGCACTAGCATAGGCCAATTTCGGATGACGTGACCGGGGAATTAGTCCGTCACCTGCTGAGAGACCGACCGCGTGAGGAAAGACCGACGTTCTCCCCGAGGGGGGAGGGGGGATACTCTTCAGGGGGTATTCCGTCGGGCCGACCACTGACGTCAAATCACCCTGCTCCGGTGGTCGGTCAAACTACGAAGGCGACGTGGTGTTCGGGTGGATTGCGGGTGTGCCTGCTTACGCCCCACTGTCGCCCCGGATAGAGTGGTGCGAGAAGTGCGCCGACCGCAACCCACTACAAAAAAAAAGCATAGGCCAAATTCGCACCGCTTCCTCGCGCATTGCAGTATATTAATGAGATCATAGCATTTGAACTTTCAACCGGGTTGAGAGCCCTCAACGTTCACCCGTAGTCCGCGTCAAGCTGTAAAAGCCATCTGCGGCTAACAGCTGTATACAAAAAAAAAACTGAATCTTCACTCGACCTATTTTCTTGTATAGAGATATGTTTTATGTGTATAACTGAGAGTGATGTGGAGGCGCTGACTATTGGCAACAGTATATGTTGATCCAAATTTGTTATATTATTAATATTATAGGTATTTTTTTTGTTTTTATTTATTTTATAACTAATTAATATTTCTATAATATTATTTTTTTTGTTTTGTTTTTGGCGGGTTTCTGAAGTGTCATGTGGTGTTCTTGTATTATATTCAATATCTTAGTGTTTTAAAGTGTTATATTAAATAATTTTGATGGCATTTTATGTAATATATAGTGGCAAAACTGCTGAGGCGTAGTGAATATGATATAAAACTCCTATACAATACCTTTTTGTTTCCACCAAAATTCTCAGAAGATACCCTTAACAGTGGCCATTACACTGTTGAGGGCGACACTTTGACTTACTGACAGACCATTACTGACATGAAGAAACTGAGAACTTGAAATAATAATTATAACTCGACACTGGCAAAAATTGCTCGTATTTGTAGCTGATTGCCAAGACAAAAAAGAAGAAGAAGAATATTTTTTTTTCTCATTATGTATAATTACTTCTATTATTGCGTATGGTACGCTATTAGCAATAAGAAAATAAATTGAATAAATAAGAAAATACAATTACTTTTTTGCCGCGTCTACTTTTTTCATGGATATTGCAATCACTGTTATTTACATGAAAGTAATAGAAGTCTTGAGGGAACGTGAAAGCGTCATGTAGTGGACTTGTATTATATTCAATATCTTAGTATGTTAACGTATTATATGAAATCATTTTGATGGCATTTTATGCAATATGATGCGGAGAAACTGGTGGGGTGTAGTGAATATCATATAAAGTGCTTATCAAATATTTTTATTTTTCACGAAAATTCCTAGAAGACGGTGTTGCTATAACATATTTGAATGCGACGATTTGACTTACTGATGGATAATGACAAATATGAAGGGACTTAAGATATGAAAAAAACAGATAAATTGTGAAGAAAATTGTAATTGGACACTGGAAATAATGGGCTAATATTAGTATTCGGTTATCAATTCAAAAACAGTAGAAAAAGAAGTAATAGAATCTTTAGAAATATAGTGTTTTTTTTAGTATTTATATTGTAAACTAGCAACCCGCCCTCGCTTCGCTTCGGTTATAGGTTATAGTCGTTTTACCCGCGTAGTTCCCGTTCCCGTGGGAATACCGGGATAAAATATAGCCTAGTTTACGCCCTGATATTATAGCTTTCCATTGGTGAAAGAATTTTTGAAATCGGTCCAGCCGTTTTGAAGATTACCCGGAACAAACAGACAGACAGACAAAAATTTATTAATTGCTGTTTTAGGCATAGGTGTCGTGCAAATAACTGTGTGAGCATGAAAAAAGCCTATTATTTTGACATTACAAACAGACACTCCAATTTTATTTATTGGTATAGATGGGAAAATTATATAAGAAACTAGCTGACCCAACAGACGTGTTCTGTTCAAATAAAGTAAAAGGAATTCTCATTGAAATCGACAGCAGCGCCACCTACCGGGTCCAATTGTGGATCTAAACCATTGTCGAATCTCTTTGAACACGCACAAAAAAATCCATTAACATCGGTCGAACATTTGTTCTGTTTGTGATATCAAGCTGATGTGCAGGTAGCCTAAGTTTCAAGATGTTCTGTTACTATAGTGTTTCTCGAACATTCGCTCGAAATAATTAAACTCGTCATGTGTTGTGTCTTGCTGGATAGGGTTTCGTGTTTGTGACATATGAATATATTAGGACTGGGGCACAATTGTGTTTTACAAGTGAACTGTGCCCGTAGTTTTATTTAAAAAGTAACAGATGCCCTTAGAATAATAACGTATGGAAGGTAAGTTCGCGCACAGAAAGTGAAGTATTTCAATTGGAGCCTAATCGAGCTTAAGCCGGAACCGTTCCGTAATGTACAAGGTCACTGTACTGCACGTACGTACGCAACTCTTAAACAATAAATAGATAATTATGACGCTTTGTGCATTAAAATGGTGTCATAAGACATTTGAAAAACTTAAAAAGGTTTTTAACATTACTTTTAAAATTATTTCGACGATTTATGTTAATAAAAACAAAATTTGATTTCATAATTTGTTTAGTGGTGTGCGTGTGTACGTGTGTAATCGTCTGCGCGCATGTAGTATTTTTAGATTCATGTTTCGAACGTTCGAAGTACCGACACTATCCTTCTATACGTTATTATTCTAAGCAGATGCCTTTATATTTCATCAAGTTATTTTAGAATTTAAAAGTCTAAAATTTAGAATATAATTGCGAATCTGAGTTTCTTTATATGTATATAGAGTCAGCAAGAAAAAAAGAGTGTGCGTCCAAAATATGCATGTCAGAAGTGAAACTTCTTTGGTGCCACATGTTATTTGTCATACATATACAAAAGTCAAACTTATTTCAGTTTGGAGCTTACTTGTGCGTGACGAAACACAGTTCTGAGTTTGATTTCGGAGTTGTCCTTCTCCTAGACAGGTTGCAGACCAATACTGATGACGCCCATCTCGCCAAATTACACAAGGCAAACTTATTTCAGCTTGGAGGTCTCTTTTCAATTTAGTCGCATTGAGCCCTTTCATTTGATACCCATATTGCAAAAGTGCATTAAAAATAACTATTCCTCTATCTTGGATAATCCGCCATATTGGATTTAGAATGACGTCACATTATTTTTCGATTTACTCTCAACAAGCCCTTTCATTTGATGCCTATATTGTAGAAGTGCATTAAAAATAACTATTCCTCAATCTTGGATGGTCCGCCATATTGGATTTAGAATGACCCTACATTATTTTTCGAGTTACATATTCTCAACAAGCCCTTTCATTTGGTACCCATATTGTAGAAATGCATTAAAAATATCTATTCCGTCATCTTGGATGGTCCGCCATATTAGATTTAGAATGAAGTCACACACTATATCGTGCATTGTCATTCAAATTAAACGTGTATACAAAATTTCATCTCAATCGGTTGAAAATATCTACTTCAAAATTGAGTTCAAAGATTCCACCCGAACATACATTGCAAGTTAAATAAAAGCTTATAAAAATATTGGACGCTACTCCTTGCTAACGCTCGCGTATGCCCGTAACAGGTATAATACGCGCATGCGTTCGAGTGCCACGCATTCACTCTCGCTCTGTCTCTTTCTATTCTCGTAGCATTAAATATTTAACAGCGTTAAACGTTTAACGCAACCTTGTTGGAAGTCGCATTAGAACTTTCACTTCAATAATCTTTGTATTGTGGGGAGACTTTACGATGAGGCAATAAAAATATTTAGATTCCTCCTCATCATCATCTCAGCTTACATACTGCTTTCCCTGCTCGGCAAGGCTCGAGCCTTGTCCATAATCGGAGGGAAAATGCCTTACGGACTGGCTGATATAAAGTTAGACGGGTTAATATTAGGTTTTATTTTGGTTTTCTCTTATATTAATATTATCTGCTTGTGTCCCTGAGCCATTTTAAGATCATCTACAAGTAATAAAGGGGGTGGTAAATTCTTACTCCGTCACCATAAGGTAAGAAACCCTTATATTAAGTATTTATTATAAACACAGCTTTACTAAGCTTGTCTTACAGTAGTTAAGAGCGTAACATCGGTGTTGTGCAGGCAAGTCACTGCAACGCAAACATTAATTTAACTCACGCTTAGCTGATGCAAAGATAATCTTGTGGATATCTACCTATTGCAGTACCTACAAAATACTACTAAAGATTTTTGATCTTTGTGTAGTTTAAATTCAAATCATTTATTATGTATAAGCCCATTTTTTTTCTGCAGGTGGGTTACGGTCGGCGCACTCCTTGCTCCGCTCCGTCCGGAGCGACAGGGGGGCGTAAGCACGCACACCCGTAACACACCCGTGAGACATCGCCTTCGCCGTTAGGCCAACCACCGGATCAGGTTGACTTGTCATCAGTGGTCGGCCCGACGGAATACTCCTTGAGGAATACCCTCTTTTCGACCGACGTCCCCTCCTCGGGAAGGACGTCGGTCTTCTCTCTTTTTACATTATAACCTTAGAATAATAACTCATAGAAGGTAACACTGCACACAAAAAAAAATGAAGCATTTAAATAGGAGCCTATTCCAGAGTCTCCGCCGGACCGTTCCGTAGTGTACAAAGTCACGGCGTACTCAAGGCAACTCTATTGGTGTTTTGTATTGTATAATGGTGTGCGTGTGTAGGTACATGTGTAATCGCTTGCACGCATGTAGTATTTTTGGCTTCATGTTTTTGATCGCTTAAGTACCGACACTATTCGCATATACTTTATTATTCTAAGATTTTAACATAAATTACTACCGGATCGGATGTGATGCCTTTCGAACCATGATATAATACAGTTATCTATACCAATCTATATCTATACCAATAACTAAAATTGGAGTGTCTGTTTGTAATGTCAAAATAATAGGCTTTTTTCATGCTCACACGGTTTTTTGCACGACACCTATGCCTAAAATAGCAATAAAAAAAATTTTGTCTGTCTGCCTGTCTGTCTGTCTGTCTGTTTGTTCCGGGTAATCTTCAAAACGACTGGACCGATTTCAAAAATTCTTTCACCAATAGAAAGCTATAATATCAGGGCGTAAACTAGGCTATATTTTATCCCGGTATTCCCACGGGAACGGGAACTACGTGGGTAAAACGACTAAAACCGAAGCGAAGCGAGGGCGGGTTGCTAGTTTTTAATAAAACACACACACACAAACTAAAATAATAAAAAAAGTTCAACAGGAATTATCAATTAATTGTCATATAACGATAATACTAGCACGCGTGAAGCACTTAACCGAGTAATCATTTTGGACATAATTTTGGAAAAAGCTGATACTCTTACACTGCTGGACCGATATTAACTAAACATACCTAAGAACCACTGCAAGGAAATTGGCCCTCAAATGAAAAAAAATGGCATGGAAATCGGTCCATCTGTTTGAGAGTTACGATGCCATAGACAGACACACACATACAGACAGATATCGACGTCAAACTTATAATACCTGTCTTTTTACGTTCTGTAGGTAATCTATACCAATAAATAAAATTGGAGTATCTGTTTGTAATGTCAAAATAATAGGCTTTTTTTATGCTCACACGGTTATTTGCACTATACATATGCCTAAAATACACTTTTTATTTTTTTTGTCGGTCTGTCTGTCTGTTTGTTCTGGGTAATCTTAAAAACGGCTTGACCGATTTCAAAAATTCTTTCACCAATGGAAAGCTATGATATTAGGGAGTAAACTAGGCTATATTTTATTCCAGTATTCTCACGGGAACGGGAACTACGCAGGAAAGACGACTGAAACCGAAGCGAAGCGAGGGCGGGTTGCTAGTTAGGTATATAAAACGAATTGAGTATGACCTCGTAAGGATCGAGAAGGGAAACTTGAAATAACCAGCGTGATATTGTAGGTCAAGTTTCCTCATATTGTGAAGGCCTGAACCTAACAATGGGCCGTATATAAGTTGAAATGATAATGAATTATGGTGATGATTAATTCAAAGCACTTCCTAGTATTAAATTTAATATCAGGTTGACTGAGCTTCACTCGGTATATTTTTGTTGTATTTTTGCCGAATTTATTTAGATATATATTAATAAAAAATAAACATGAAATAATGAAAAAAATATCAAAAATTACAAAAAGAGAATAATAATAACACCGAGATTCGATCCCACGCTTTTTGAATGCCAAAACAAAACAAAAACAGAACTGGACAACTTACCAACTATCGTAACTCATGACGTTGACAACAAAATTTGAATTCATATTCTTTTAAAATTTAATGTCATTGTATTGTTTTGCTAAAAACACCGACAAAACAACATTTTCTATAAATAAAATCTAGCTAGATCGATATTTTGCACCCGAAATCTCTAGTATACCAAGTTTCACCAAAATCGTTAGAGCCGTTGCCGAGATCCTGAATATATATATATATATATACCAGCAGTAAACTACCTACCATCTCTCTGTTCTACCATTTCCATCCCAAGGTTGCCTGGAAGAGATCGCTTATAGCGATAAGGCCGCCCTTTGTACATTCTGTGTTATGTTAGTATTTAAGTTTTTGTATTTTGTTTTGTAATCGGTGTACAAATAAAGAGTTATCTATATATATATATATATATATATATATATATATATATATATATACAAGAATTGCTCGTTTAAATATATAAGATTTTTAATGCATTTTTAAGTGCATTCTATTATTTTATAGGAAATTAATATCTTATTTTAGATAAATTTATTTAAAACTAGCAACCCCCCCCTCGCTTCACTTCGGTTATAGGTTATAGTCGTTTTACCCGCGTAGTTCCCGTTCTCGTGGGAATACTGGGGATAAAATATAGCCTAGTTTACGCCCTGATATTATAGCTTTCCATTGGTGAAAGAATTTTTGAAATCGGTCCAGCCGTTTTGAAGATTACCCGGAACAAACAAACAAACAGACAGACAGACAAAAATTTTTTAATTGCTATTTTAGGCATAGGTGTCGTGCAAATAACCGTGTGAGCATGAAAAAAAGCCTATTATTTTGACATTACAAACAGACACTCCAATTTTATTTATTGGTATAGATTCAATCCGTGGAGAAAAAGATGTATAAAAATATTTGTGAAAAATAAACTTAAGGAGGTAATTTTGCCTGCGTGAGGAGCGCAGCCTCGATGAGGAGATCCGCCGCCGGCGACTGGGGCGGCGCAGGCGCAACTATCTGCGCCTCATACCGCCTTAGCCGAGGCCGCGGGTGACGTGACCGGGGATTAGTCCGTCACCCGCCGAGAGGCCGACCGCGTGAGGAAAGACCGACGTCCTACCCGAGGGGGGGACGTCGGTCGATGGGAGGGTACCCCAATAGGGGGTATTCCGTCGGGCCGACCACTGACGACAAGTTAACGCTGCTCCAGTGGTCGGCCCAACGACGAAGGCGACGTGGTTTTCGGGTGGGTCGCGGGAGTTGCGTGCTTAAGCCCCTCTGTCGCCCCGGACGGAGTGGCGCGGAGGCGCGCCGACTGCGGCCCACCCACAAAAAAAAAAAAAAAAAATGAGGTAATTTTCATCATTCATCATCATTTCAGCCTATCGCTGTCCACTGCTGGACGTAGGCCTCCCTCATGTTACGCCACAAAATCCGGTCCCGCTCCGCCTGCATCTAACGACGTCTAGCAACTTTCACCAGCTCGTTGGTCCACCTAGTTGACCTACACTGCATCATCCAATACGTGGTCCCCATTCGAGAACCTTTCTTCCCCAGCGGTGGTCGATTCGTCGAGCGATGTGGCCTGCCTATTACCACTTCAGCGTGCTAATCCTTCGTGCTATGTCAGTTGCACCCGTTCTTCTGCGGATTTCCGTATTTCGGATTCTATCTCGCAGAGAAATCCCGTAATTTTAAGATATTATAATTTAATTCACTTCTGATGTTTTATTCGGTGCCATTAAAAAGGGAAAATCATAATAAAACCTGATTAAATGCGAGTAAAAATGCAGCTTCGCAATAAAATTGTAAATAAATTAGCACAGAAACAGAAATAAATAAAATTATATCATATTCTGAGAACTTGAATGCAAATTAAATAACGTTATCCCACCTCTCAGACAGAATACGTACAAAGAAGAATTATAATATAAAATTGACTAGAATACTTTCGAGAGGACGACAAAGCCTTTTATGAGAGAACATTTTTATCATAAGAATAACGTCTTAATACTGATCTGACTAGCGCATAAAACAACGTTGCCTTTTAACATTCAAAGTAACATGACATCGTTCAAAATTATTAATTGGACTTCGATAAATTCTTTTCCGTTTCTGTGTGATGACGGAGTAAGAATATAATTCTCCTCCTCTTTTACCCGTGTTAATATCAGGAAGTAATATAGGCTGAAAGAATTTTTTTTTATTGGTATAGATACATTCTATTTTTAGGCCATAATTATACGAATAGCTGTCATATAATCGGTGACAGGTTTCTGATATAACTAGTTTCTATAAACAGAAAGTTAATCGTAACGTTACCACGAATCTATATATCGTATACCATGTCGCACGCCATGCTTTTATAAGGAGCAGGAATCTGTTTAAAATGGCACGTCTAGTAATATATATAGGGGAGTATTAGTATCTATTCTTTAGCATAGCACTAAAAAATGGATTAGATTGGGCAGGAAAACATGAAAGTAAAATATGTTTTTTCGCATATTTAGTAGTGTTACATATTTTATATAAAATTATTTTTATGGATTGTATCGTATTTGTATTAATTGATTTGTGATTTCTCAACGTTTCGAACATTTTTGCAGTTTTAAATAAAACTACTTTACGGATTTTATCGTGTTTGTATTTGATTTTTGATTACCCGACGTTTCGAATACTTTGCAGCGTTCATGTTATTGTTAACCGATATTGAAACAGCCAGAATAGTTTATTTCGCTTATTTTCATAGTCTTATGTCATACGACATATTACTGTGGGGTTGCTCCTTAGAATTGAATAGAATCTTTGTTTTACAAAAAAGGGCTGTCCGTGCGATTTATAATTTAGGCCCAAGAGTATCACTAAAAGAGAAATTTAAAGAAGTGAATATTCTGACTGTTTTATCCCAATATATATACGAAAATGTTTTATATGTAAAAAAAAATATGGGTAAATTTGAAAAATATAGTGACATTCATCATGTAAATACCAGGAATAAGCACAAATTAGTTGTACATAGTACTCGTCTTCAGCGAGTTAACAGGTCTTTCATGGGGCAAAGTACAACAAATTACATTTACATTTTTACAACAAATTACCGAATAATATCCGAGATATGCCATTGAATAAGTTCAAAAAAGCAATCAAGAGTAGATTTTATCTAAAAGGTTATTATAAAATCTCAGATTATCTTGATGATAACTCGGACTGGCAATGAGCACCTCCTCATACAGGAATTTCCTCATTATTACAATGATAAAAATTACGCACATGTTTATTATTATTATTTTTTTATTGTTGCTACTATAATTGTAAAGTGTAGCGTGTTTTGTCAAACGATTTTTTTATTGGATCTGTGTTTTATGTTTATGGCAAATGGTATTGGTCATGCTCACTGAAGGGTCTGCTAGCGGTAGCTATGAGGAGCGG
Organism: Lymantria dispar; assembly: GCA_032191425.1. Classification (NCBI taxonomy): domain Eukaryota; kingdom Metazoa; phylum Arthropoda; class Insecta; order Lepidoptera; family Erebidae; genus Lymantria; species Lymantria dispar. The sequence goes on from CM063449.1 coordinate 3,964,962, forward strand.
GTCACTCCCTTCCCTCCATTAAAGGTTGGGGGGAGTGATGGCTGCTCTAGTAGTTAACTCGTGATCGGGTGCCGCTTGCGGTATCTGGTCCAACCATAGTTTTCTCATTACATTTGTGATTATTATTATATTTGTGAACTATATTATATAATATTTCGAATGGCATTACACTGGAACTTTTAATAAGCATGTTGTAAGATGTAATTTTATTTAAAAGAAATTAGAAAAATAAATAAAAAATAGACAATCCCGCTGAGTTTCTTGCCGGATGTTCTCAGTGCGGTCGCGTGCCGATCCGGCGGTAATTATAACTTTAAAAAAATGTAAAAAAAAAATGACAATATGTAAGTGCCCTCGCGGCGTTTATACATAATAAATGATTTGAATTTGTAACTAAACGGCTGGATGTGTTTGAATGAATTTTTGTGAATGCGAATTTTTGTGAACTTTCTATCATTTACTTAAGATTTATCCATACTAAAGTCCATGAAAAGATTTGATGAACTACCTATTTGATGGTTAGTATAGTAATACAGATTGATCTACCAATTTCCACCAAGATTCACTGACTGAAATTTATGTTTGTGATTTGGGAATCTAACACTAATCTTCTTTATATATATATATTTCTTGTGTACGTGTGTATGTCACTGAACTCCTCCTAAATAGTTGGACCGATGTTGATGAAATTTGTTGCGTATGTTCAAGGGGATTCGAGAATGGTTTAGATTCACAATTGGGCCCAGTAGGTGGCGCTGCGATCGATTCATGTGCAATTTTTTTTACTTTATTTGAACAGAATAACGTCTGTCAGCTAGTCTATACTAATTTTATAAAGAGGAAAGATTTGTTTGTTTGTTTGTATTGAATAAGCACCGAAACTACTAGACTGATTTCAAAAATTCTTGCTCCAATGAAAAGCTATATTATCAAGGAATAACATAGGCTATATTTTATCCCGGTATTCCCACGGGATGGCGAACTACACAGGTAAGGCGACTGAAACCGAAGCGAAGCGAGGGCGAGTTGTTAGTAAAATATATATTTAAATTCACATTGGTATTAAATTGCGGACGGACGTATAAGCAGAAAATAAAAATATAATTTGAAATATTGTGCAGACGACACTTTCGTGAAATTTTATATTTTGCGAGGACATAAAGAGCTTGTTATTCATGTTCGTAGTTTCCGGCGACGCTAGTTCGCTCATTTCCGCTTGACCTGCACTTTGACCTCGCGTACTTACAATGTATTTTGACATACGTTAAAATGAATCGCTTTGTATGAAGCGTATAAATTATAAGAGTTACAAGCAACGCCTCTAAAAACTTTATTGTAATTTCTTATTATGACTTTACTACAGTAAGTTTATTTTATTATAGCAACGGCCAAACAATTTTAGAATTGTAAATAAAATTATTTTACGAATTTTATCGCGAACTCAACACACAGTCCGACCGTGTTCGAAACGTCAGGCAATCCAAAATCAAAATTCCGTAAAATAATTTTATTTACAGTGTATAATAATTGCGTAAACATCAGAGGTCATTAATTTTAGAATTTTTAATTATAATTTAAGAAAAACATGTTTAAAGTCAATAATTTCAAGTTAAACCAGTCCATCAAACCTCCCCATAATTAAACATTAGATACCACCACGTTATACTTTTACACCTACCTATGGCAGTCCACGAGGGTTATGTGCAGACGTGGAGCGTCATCGGTAGATGTCCCATCAGACTTATTAATTAAAATTCTCCAAAGGCCTCTGCGTATTTGACCCATGTCCCTATGTAATGACTCCCAAAGGACCGGGTATCTTCCCTAGGAAAATTTCATCAAAATCGGCCTAATCTTTCTGGTGTTCATAGGGAACATATCTACACACATGAACATACACACACATATATATTGTTAACGAGTATCTTTGTACAAGGACTTAACACATATTAAATTACTTAATAAATGTTTTAAAAAATTTTATCCAGTGCCGAAATCAAACCTGTGAGCCACATATCTCTCGCAACGTAAGATATTGATACATAAACCACTGCACTGGTTTTGCGGTTTAAAACTAAACTGTGGCAAAGTGTTTATGTTTAACTTCTTTTCTGACTCGCTAACCAAAAACTGGCGGACGAAATTCGTGTCACAATTTTTATATTTTATTTTTTAAAGCTAAAGTTTTATGTCCACTCCGTATTTTAGAGGGCGTTATTATTTTTGATGTAGTTTTAGTTTTATGATACTGTTAATAGCTTGATATAAAAGTTGGACATGGGATGGCTTCGGTAGTTTTAGTACGATCGTAATGTTCTGAGAGATGGATGCAAGGTTACGGCTAAATGTCGTATTTGTATTTCTAATTTTGGTAATTATTAGCAGATAATTATATAATTTAAACTATTAAAGCTATATAAACAAATAAAATTGAAATCTCAATTTGACAAATAACAGGTTTTACTAAATACGTATGTACCTATGAAAACGATTTTAATGAATTTTTTTACAGATAGATTAAAGTTTGTGATAGGACATAAGCTACTATTTATCGTGAGAAATGGGTAGAAGGGTATGTTAGGAGATGACATTGTGTATGAAGATTCGTCATTGTCGATGGTGAAATTCAATCCTTAAAGGAGCGAAAAGAGTATGGCTGAAACCACTGGGCCTAGGACCGTTGACTTTGTCACATTTTACATGGTTGTTTTTCTTGACTTACCTCAAGCGTTTCAATTTTTGGCAACTCAACCCCAAAGAGGGTGAAAGGTGTATAGCCGATATCATTAGGCTGAAATATATATACATACATTCTCCATACACACACCGCACTCTTCTAAAAACATTTCACACCAAGTGGGTTGTCAACGTGCCTTTTGACATTTTTTTCTAATTCTTTGTAAATTACACAAAACTAATACATCAAATTTATTGAAATTTAGTAATTAAATATTTTCCGTATGATGGCGGAGTAAGAATTCATCCTCACTCTCGCTGGCAAGAATCATAAAAGGCGACTAAACGATATAATATGCGGATAAAATCAATACAAAAGTGTAAAAATTGGACATAAAACCAGACCAGCGTTATTATAGTTGATCAATTTTTCCTTCCACAGTAGTCGATCGAAGCCTAACAGTAGGCTAAAATAGATATAGGAACATTTTAATCACGAAAAATTGCACCCAAAAAAGTCATCACTAACGGAACCGCTTTCACAGCTTTAATATATAAAAAAGTATTTAGATAAGTACTCATACATCCAATATATTCAATGATAACCCAATGAACAGATTACACGTTTTTATCTCTGAATGAGGAAAATATATAAGATATTGCTGTGACAGGGCGAAAGGGAGACGGCTAATGCTGCCTTATCGCATATCCTTTGTCCCCTTTTCTTAATGTTATTAGATATCCAATTTACTAGACCTTAGACCCTTTATTAATTGTTTTATTGTAATTATTATTTGACTTGGAAATTACAGGACATTAAAATAATATTTTGTTGGCACGAGAATTTTGTATTGTGAGGAGTTTAATATATTAATTTTAATAATTTTCTATTCCTGTAATGTATAAGAATAGAATAATCATATCCCTGCCTTTTGGATGATCGTAAAGGACGACTCGACGGCAAACCGACAACTGTTGGGGAAGAAAGATTCTCGGATGACAATCATGAATCGGATGACGCCGCATCTTGAAACACACATCTCGGAAGTCATAGGGAACCATTGGATGCAACACAGGACCTTACCGAGTGGAAACCTCGTGGGGAGGCCTATGGCCAACAGTGGACATATATGGGCTGAAGCATGATTGGATAGGAAGGACGACTAAGAGACGCAACGGATAACATCACGGGGATGGAAGGAAAAGTGTGGTGCAGTCGATCAATTTCCCTTCTAATGTAGATGGGGACGTATATGAGCTGAAATGATGATGATGACTATGATGATGAATAATCTTTTTACAAACTTTTATTTAGTTTCACCTGTCCCGTTGTCTGTAATCAAATCTTGCAAATTATATTTGATCCACTTCCCGGTTTCTGATTGAGCTGAAATTTTACATGCATGTATAAATCGGATGACAATGCAATATTATTATGATATAGAGATGATCTGATGATGACCTGGAAGATAACCCCATCTAGTTTGGTCTCATTGGATTTGTCTTGACGAGTACATTGATACTATATAGTAACCAGGGTCTGATAGTTTACCTGGATTTTTTACTTTTTAGTTCATTTTATTAACAAATAATAAAAGCTTGTTTTTAAAAAAGGTTCCTTTTCTTTATTTTATTATTGAATTAGAAGTCATTATGTACAGTTGTACTGACGATAATATAGGCCTTAATATACTTTTTTAAGATTAGTAAATCTTACAAATATTATAAAATTAGAAAGTTTGAATTATTGTGTGTTGCTCAATTACTCCAAAATGGATGAAGAGATCTGCATGAAATTTAGCAAGGTATATATACCAAAAATATTTAAAAAATTACAAGTAATTATTACATTTTTTTATTGCTGTTCGTGGCAAACGAGCAAAAAGTACACACCTATTATATATGATACTGTGGCTCATGGAACTTTTTGAAGCCGCTGTCTATCGTGAAGATAGTGAAGGAAGTATGAATGTGTGCTATGACGTTCGATGATACTAAATGCAAAGCATCACCAAAACCCACCACATGCTAACACCCTCAGAAAGTGGGGCTTAGCGCTCACCATATAAGTAACAAATTGCTACTATTCAGACGTCGATTTTCTGCGAGAGTGTGATGCTACCACGAATGGACCGACCTGCGGTTGTAGATATATGATTTTCAACAGTGTGTTACCAGATAAGCGTGCTATTATGTCCTACAAATAAATTGAGGGGCGATGTTTTAAATATATATTTAAGATGAAGCTTGATTCTAATTGTCACCTTGATAAAATTTTATTGAAATGAAATAATTTATTTCACACAAAATAGAGTACGTTAGGTGTTTAGTGTGTTAGTTTGGCTCATCTATCTTGCCTGTAGAGGCACGTGAAAGTAATTGCACCATTTTAAATGGTTATGTCAATCATAATAAGAATTACAACAATAATAATGACCTTAAGTATATACACACATTTCTTGTAATTGGTAATAATTCTTGTCTAGTAACCATGATTTTAAATGTTTTTTAAATTGTGGAAGAGGAAGTGTCTTAATATATTCTGGTAATTTGTTATAAATTATTATACACATTGAATAGCAATTTTTCATTAACTTGGTAGTACGTGGTCGAGATTCTAGAACTAATCTGTGCGGATTTCTGGTATTGCGCGGAAATTTATCCTTTGTAGTATAGAATAAGTCCCTATTACATTTTACGAATGTGCTTATTTCGTAGATATACATGCAGGTTAAGGTTAGCACACCAAATTTTTTAAAATATGATTTACATGATTCATAAGGTGAAAGCCCAGCCATGGCTCGGATGCAGCGCTTCTGAGTCAGAAATACCCTATAAGCGTCAGTCGAATTACCCCATAGTATCAAGCCATATTTTCTGCTATCAATAGCAAAAGATGAAACATTCTACTAGAACCGATTTGTGATATTTATTATTCTATTTTTATAATCCTAAAAATAAATTTTCAAAGACATAAATATCATTTCTAATTTTATTATATTATCTGTACAAATAAATAAAATTGAATTGTCTTTTTGTTATGTCAAATTAAAACGATTTGTTCATGCCCACACTGTTATTTACACGACACTTATGCCTAAAAGTGAGTTTAAATATTTTTTGTCTGTTTCTTCCGGCTAATTTTTAAATCAGCTGGACCGATATTGATAATATTTTACTAGCTGTCTGTATAAGGAGTAACTTACATAAAATTTTATCGTGATATTTAATCCTGGTAAATGTGCTAGTTTGAAGAATAGAAGGTAATAAAACTGTAATCTAAAATGGTAGCGAGTAAACGACGTGAGCGTTTCTGTCGAATAGAATTGATAGACAATATCTAATTTAAGAACAGGAAAGTTGCACGTAGAACGCTTTATGCTGAACTTGTATAAGCGTAATTTTTTTCTTTCCTATCTAATATAACACATCAAAATTTAATTATTTTAACACATTCTCCATATAGTGATAGAGTAAATGGTACGAAACCACCGGTCCATTCGGAATATTACCACACTCTCGCAGAAAATCGACGTACAAGTAGTAGCAATTTGTTATTGCGCTTCGTTCAGTGAGCGAGAGAGCCGGGCGCCCAACTTTCTGAGGGTGTTTGCGTGATACCTTTAATATCTTTAATATCACCGAATCTCTTTGCATGCATTCATACTTGCTTTACTTCCTCGTGGCAGGCAGCGGCCTTGCCAAAGTCTATGAGCGGCAGCAACACTTACTATGAGGTGTACTGTTTACTAGTTTGCTACCGTATGCAATAAAAAAAAGAAAACAATTCACTCCGCCCTATCGTACCAACTAGTATCGTAAAAGATGTCTAAGTAATTAAAATGTGGCATAGAAACGTGGTCCCTAAATGTAGGCCTCATGACAAGGCTCAAATTCGCTCAGCATGCTATGGAACGGGCTATGCTCGAGATTCCTCTACGAGATAGAATCCGAAATACGGAAATCCGCAAAATAACGGGTGTGTAACCGACATAGCACGGAGAATTAGCACGCTGAAGTGGCAATGGGCAGGCCACATCGTTTGAAGAACTGACAACCGCTGGGGAAGAAAGGTTCTCGAGTGGTGACCACGTATTGGGTGACGCAGTGTAGGACGCCCTCCACTAGGTGGACGGACGACCTGGTGAAAGTTGCTGGGCGTTGTTGGATGTACACGGCACAGAACCGCACTTTGTGGCGTAACATGAGGGAGGCCTACGTCCAGCAGTGGACGGCAATAGGCTGAAATGATGAAGTAAATAAAATGAATATAACATCAAGGTAAAGGAAGGAAAACTCTGAATAATACCCTATGCCAATAAGTTTGACCAGCTTGGTAGGTGAAATTTCCTTTCACAAAAGAGGAGGCCCGAGCTCAATAATGGGACACATATGCAGATAAGGATTTTAAGCGTCAGTTTTCTCTTTTCTATGTAACATAACATTAAAATTTAATTACTTTCACCCTGAATATTTTGTAATTAATTAATGTAATTTAAATATTTGCTTTAACAAAAATGCTCAAGGCAAAATAATGTCGAGCCTTAATATCCTAGATACTTCCTGTTAATAAAATAAACTAGCAAGCCGCCCTCGGTTGGCTTCGGATTCAGTCGCTTAAATCTCCAATATCTTCTAAAATACTATACGCGACTAGTTTATGAAGCCTAGGGATCTATTCCCGGATCGAGTAAAATTTTATAGCGACTTACTCGTTATATAGACAGGTACAGTTAGTAATATGTTATCAAAATCAATGCAACCGTTTAGAAGATTACCCGAAGCAGACAGACAAATAATTTCTAAAGTGATTTTTAGGTATAGGTATCTTGTAAATAATCGTGTGAGCATGATACAACGTATTATTTTGACAATACAGACAGACACTTGAATTTTATTTATTTGTATAGATACAAAAAATTTGGAATGATTTTATTACTGCTTTATGTCGTGGTGAACTTAATTGTAATTTCACAATTACGAGGTAGAATTTATTGTGAATGGCAGACAGTTCAGCATCATTATAACAAGGGAGTAATTAACTTATGAAAAACTTTGGACCGAGCAATTATCCATACTAATATTATAAATGCAAAAGTAAGTTTGTTTGTTAAGCTTTCACGCTTAAACCACCGAACAGATTCCAAAAATTCTTTCACCAATGGAAAGCTATGATATCAGGGAGTTTTATAGGCTATATTTTATCCCAGTATTCCCACGGGAACGGGAACTACGCGCGTAAGGCGATTGAAACCGAAGCGCAGCGAGGGCGGGTTGCTAGTATGATTTAAAAACAAAGTAACAATTGTTTTCCCGTTTGGTGACGAAGTAAGAATACAATTCACCCCCTCTCTTACCCTCGTGTGGCTTAAAAGACGACTAAGGGATAAAATATGCAGATAACATATATGTAAGAGCAGGAAAACTCAAAATATAACCGTATATTATATACACGTCTAAACAGCGTGATATCATCCTAATTTCAGCTCATATAAGTCCTACAACTGAGCTCGAGTTTCCTTCATAATAAGAGGGAGTTAGAATTAATATACCACTGTAGTCTGTATGGTGACGGAGTAAGAATACTATTCACCACTCCCTATCTTGCCCGTGGATGTCGTAAAAGACGACTAAGGGCTATACATGCATATAACATCAAACAAGAGAAGGAAACTCGAAATAAAACGCTATACTAACCTGTCTGACCAGCATGGTATAGTAAGATCAATTTCCCTTCTATTGAGGAGGAGGCTCGAGCCCAACAGTGGGACGTATATGAGTTGAAATGATGATGATGATGCCACTGTAGTCGGACGGGTTGGTATAGAGTTTAGCGTAATATAGTAGGTTAATTTACCCTTTTTTTTTGGGGTAGGTTGCGATCTGCGCGCTCCTCGCACCACTCCGTCCGGGGCGACAGAGGGGCGTAAGCACGCACCCCCGCAACCCATCACCCGCGATGCACGTCGCCTTCGTCGTTGGGCCGACCACCGGAGCAGGGTGACTTGACGTCAGTGGTCAGCTCGACGGAATACCCTCTATTCGGGGTACCCTCCCATCGACCGACGTCCTCCCCTCGGGGAAGACGTCGGTCTTTCCTCACGCGGTTGGCCTCTCAGCGGGTGACGGACTAATTCCCCGGTCACGTCACCCGCCTCGGCAAGGGCGGCATGAGGCGCAAGGTTAATTTACCCTACCATTTTGAACGCGGCCCGAGCCCAGCAGTGATGCGTGGCTGAGACGAAAACAAGACGAATATGTTTTACTTCTTATGAGAATACACTCAAAAATGTATGTATCTTAATGCTGGACTTAAACTTTCTACGCAATGGAAGGGCTATTGACTTAATCATCATCTCAGCCCATACACGTCCCACTGCTGGGCTCGGGCCTCCTCCACTATGGAAGGGTAATTGACCTACTATACCACGCTGGTCAGACGTGTTGCTATAGGGTTTCATTTCGAGTTTACCTTCTCTCGCATAGATGTTATATGCGCTTTATATCCCTCCACTAATCACACGGGTTGATATAGTGGTTTGTTACGAGCTTTTCTTTTCTTGCAAAAATGATATCTGCATATCATATCCCTTAATCGCCTTTTACGACATTTTTATTATCTTTCTTGCTCGTGGGTATCGTAAAAAACGACTAAGAAATACAATATGCATATTACATCTATGCAAGAGAAGGAAGACTCGAAATAAAACCCTATGTCAACACGCCTCACCAGCGTGGCATTGTAGGTGTGGGCTCCTATTGTGGAGGAGGCTCGAGCCCAGCAGTGGGACGTATATGAGCCGACATGATACAACTGTGAAACGAATCTCAAAAAAATAATATTTGCATTAACTTTCGTTATTCAGAAGAAGAATCATGAATTTCAATTTATATTAAGGTAGTTAGGGTACATATCAACCAAATTTAAAATTCACTCCAATCAAATAATGGAAGAAATACGTATCACCCTTGACGCGCTTAGTTAACAATAAAACTTTGTCGGCCATTTTACACTTTTCAGTTTTGATGACTATAGTGAAAGTACAATATGCTTGAAATTTGTTAGCGAACTCGTTTCAGAGTTGTATTACATTTCTTTATTAAACTACGCTGTAGTTTATTCTTGTATGAGAATTAAAGTCACAACCTTTTACCTACTTTTACCTAGAAGATGAATAGGGCAAAATAGGAAGAGTACATGAAAAAAATAATAAGGCTTTAAACTAATCCTTATACCAACCAGTTAGGCCGATTCTTCTATACCAATAAATAAAATTGGAGTGTCTGTTTGTAATGTCAAAATAATAGGTTTTTTTCATGTTCACACGGTTATTTGCACGACACCTATGCCTAAAATACGGATTAAAAAATTTTGGTCTCTGTCTATCTGTCTGTTTGTTCCGGGTAATCTTCAAAACGGCTAGACCGATTTCAAAAATTCTTTCACTAATGGAAAGTTATAATATCAGGGCGTAAACTAAAAGAGACTCTTTTTTATTACTTGGATATCTATACCAATAAATAAAATTGGAATGTCTGTTTGTAATGTCAAAGTAATAGGCTTTTTTCATGCTCACACGGTTATTTGCACTGTACTTATGCCTAAAATACACTTTATATTTTTTTTTGTCTGTCTGTCTGTTTGTTCTGGGTAATCTTCAAAACTAATGGACTGATTTCAAAAATTCTTTCACCAATGGGAAGCTATAATATCAGGGCGTAAACTAGGCTATATTTTATCCCTGTATTCCCACGGGAATGGGAACTACGCAGGAAAAACCACTGAAACCGAAGCGAAGCGAGGGCGGGTTGCTAGTTTATATATATAACTTATATATTTAGGAGTGGTAGGACCACACTGTTGATAATTGTTTACAGCCGTGGGTCGGTCCGTCTGGGGTAGTACCACACTCTCACAGAAAATCGACGTCCGAGTAGTAGCTCGGTGAGCGAGAGAGCCGGCAGCCCAACTTTCTGAGGGTGTTTGCGTGTGGAGGGTTTCAGTGATACCTTTATTATCACCAAACCTCAATGCACACATTCACACTCCCTTCACTTTCTTCGCGGTAGACAGCGGCCTAGCTATGCCACTGGTATTGCAAAGGTCCATAAGCGGCAGCAACACTTATCATCAGGTGTACTATTTGCTCGTTTGCCACCGTTCACAGTAAAAAAGAAATAAAGAAACTCGCGTGGTGAAGGAGTAGGAATACAATTCATCACCATTTCGCTCATGGATGTCCTTAAAGACGACTAAAGGATATAATATCCATAAAACATCTATGCAAGAGAAGGGAAACTTGAAATAAAACCCTGTACTAACCCATCTGACCCGTAGATCATAGTAGATCAATTGCCCTTCCAATGTGGAGGAGGCTCGATCCCAGTAGTGGGATATATATGAACTGTAATAACTATAATTAAAGAAAGAAGTACAGTTTAGGGTACTGTTATCATTGATAAAAATTACGAATAGACTGGCACGGAATTCATAATTAATTCTTTTTATTTAGTCTGGCAATATTTCGTACAACCTCAGAATAGTATGCGGGTTACTATTAACTAACGATTCATTTATTTAACTATTTTTCCGTGCGGTGACAGAGTAATACCAATCACCATTCCCTATCTATCTTGCCCGTGCATGTCATAAAAGACGACTTAGGGATGTAATACGCATTTAATATCTATGCAAGTTAAGGAAAATTCAAAATGAAACAATACCGATATATATATGTATGAGTCGAAATGATGATGAATGATGATGAGATTCCCCAGTCGTATTTTACAAAAGTAGCGTGAAAAAAAATGAGTACTGAATTTTACACTTGATCCGTTACCATAATACAAAATTCACATGTATAAGCGATAGTAAGAGAAAACTACTACAAATTTAAAAACTTAACATTAAAAATCTTTTAGATAGTAGAAGTAATAACATATGCCTCTTAAAATTTTGTCTCATTCAAATTTATTCGCGTTATAAAGACGAAAATGAAGCAAAGAGACCAATATTATATTACATATCAATTTTCCTTGATTCGCTTCTACAAAGCAGCAAAAGGAGGCAGGTAGACGTTAAACAATATCGACATTGTCATGTTGCGACATATGACGCTATCCACACTTCATATTATTCGGGCTTTTCTGTTTATTGAGCAGGCAACATATAACAATCCATCTGGATCAATGGTGAAAGATTGTTTACGATATCACAATGAGGCTAGAGTATGAGGAAGTTGTACGATTGAAAATAATCGCTAAAATATCATTTTTATTGATGAAAATTCACAATTACTTAGACGATGAATAGGGAACATAAGAAGACAACTAGAACGAGAGGAAAAGGCTTTAAATAAATCCTTATACCAACTAGTTGATCACGGGTGGACTAAGATGTCTCACCGCTGGGTCCACGAACGCTGTAAAGGCAATCAAAAATAAAATACAAAATAAAATCTGTAAATTAGTTTTATTTAGAGGTAGAATTAGAGATGAGATAGAATTTATAATTTCAATTTCTGTTTCAATATCGAAGAAGTAGGAATTAAAAAGCTGATATAAAAGTATAAATAAACATTATCATCATTATCTCAGCCCACATACGTCCCACTGGAAGGCAATGAAAGGGATATGTACCTGATACACCACGCTGGTCAAACGTGTTGGAAAAGGGTTTTTTATTGCGTATTTCTTCCCTTGCCTAGATGTTATATCATCATCATCTCAGCTCACATACGTCCCACTGTTGGGCTCGGGCCTCCTCCATAATGGAAGGGTAATTGACCTACTACACCAGGCTGGTCAGACGTGTTGGTATAGGGTTTAATTTCGAGTTTTCCTTCTCTCGCATAGATGTTATATTCGTATTATATCCCTTAGTCGTCTCGTACGATCATCCACGAGTAAGATAGGGGGTGGTGAATTGTATTCTTACTCTGTCACCACAAGGAAGATGTTATATACATAATACTTACTCGTCTTTAATGACACCCTGGGCAGAGAAGGGGTGATTAATTTTATTCTTATTTTGCCAGTACATAGAAAATAAAAATAAAAATATTTTTTTTTTATTGTAAACGGTGGCAAACGAGCAAACAGTACACCTGATGGTAAGTGTTGCTGCCGCTCATAGACCTTTACAAGGCTGCTGCCTACCGCGAAGAAAGTGAAGGGAGTGTGAATGCGTGCATTGAGGCTTGGTGATACCAAGGGCACCACCAAAACCCTCCACACTCAAACACCCAGACACTTTACTAATATAAAACTTCATTTACATACGACAATCAATAAAAGTAAATTTATTAGGATTTAGATGAATAACGTTAGTTGTGTAGTGACAAATATTCGGAGCAGTAGAAAAGTAACAATTCCCTTTTTCAACGTCTGTACGGCCTCAAGTACGTTTTAGTTTTGATCATAGCACCAGCAAGTTTTCTAAAATAAATAGAGGTGTTACTTGGACAAATGCTCAACGATTTAGCTACGGTGCATCGTTGGAACAGAATATATGACTGCAAGTTATAGGATACAGCGGCAAGTACTTGAAATGAGGAAAATAAACGAGAAAATAAATGTAGTAAGAAATGGTTTGGTACTTTTGTTTTATGACGGTAGTTTTAACTTTGTATAGTGTTATTAAAGCCTCTGAAATGTTTTTTATTCTATATTTTTATAGGCCAGGTCTATTTTTTATATTCGACGGCGAAGAACAACGAGAACCTTTATTTTAACCTATTCCTTTAACGATATTAGTAAGAAATGTTTATTAACGCAGCGCTAACTAGCAAACAAATCGAGATACTACTATTTTTTTTCCTGCCCTCATTCCACGCTAAGTGGGGTCGGCACAACATGTTATCACCTTCCTATCAGCCCGCATATCTGCACTTACTGATTTCACACGCATACCCTCATTCACACAATCCATCCACCTCTTTTTGGGTCTCCCACGCTTCTTACGTCTATCTGCAATCATATTGATAACTCTCCTTGTCACGTGCCTTTCATCCCTCCTTATTACAGGTCCATACCAAAACCATCTCGCGCTCCTAATCTTCTCTATCACTGGTGCCACTTTCAACCTTCCTCTAATATACTCATTTCTAATCTTATCTAATCTTGCAACCTCATACATCCATCTTAACATCTCTGTAGCATGCAATTTTCTCCCGTCCGTCTTTTTCAATGCTCAACATTCAGATACATACATAGCGACAGGTCTGATGACACTCTTGTATATTTTTATTTAATATTATGAATCAAAATAAAATCTAAATAAAATACGCGAGCGTAACGGAAAACACGGGACCATAAAGATCAAGAAAGTACTAAGAATTAGCTTATTTCTTCTTAGGCAACGAACTAAATCCAAAACAGACGAACGACCAAACAGCAAACCTGATGGCAAGTGATACTGCCGCACGTGAGTCCTTGCCAGGCCGCTGCTTGCTGTTAAGAAAATAAAAGTAGTGCGAATTCATGCAACGAGATTAGGTGATACTAAAGGCATCACCAAAACACGCAAACACCCTTAGATATTTGGGATTCCGGCTCTTTTGCTCACCTAACGAAGTGCAGTAACAAATTGCCATTACTCAGACATTGATTTTTACGAGAGTATGGTACCCCGGATGGACCAGCATGCGATTATAGACACACGACTATCGATAGTGTGCTCCTACCACGAAAGTATTTTATAAATATTTTATTCTATATTTTCAACATTCTTTTAGATATTATAAGTAGGTACTTCTACAGAAAAAAGTTTACGTATGGTGACGGACTAAGAATACAATTTATCACCCCTTTTTTAACCTCTCAGGTGTGGTAAAAGACTATTAAGTGATAATATCCATGCAAGAGAAGGAAAACATGAAATAAATACAACACGTCTGACCACTGTGGTATATTGTGGAGGAGGCCCGAGTTCAACAGAGATGTATATAAACTGAAATGAACTGAAAAAAATAACATATCAATTCGTATTTAAAGCATAATCAAAGAAATGGGAATATGTTTTATCTGAACACGCAATATACAGGTGCATCAGGTTAAGGCGCAACTGTTCGAGTATGTTGTAGTTTAACAGTCATAGGTCGTAATTAGAATGTATATTACACAAAAAACAATATAACATAAAAGTTATAGTGATTTCCAAAATATGTGTCTAAGAGTCTATGTCTTAAATGTTACGTATTATGTAGGTATGTAACGCTTCGATAGTATAAATAGCGCGTATGAATTGCGCATACGCTTCAATGGTAACGTAGGGACAAAGGCGCTTCGAAGTTTGTCTTGCTTATGCGAACGTAATTATTGATTTATTCAATTGCTGATGAATATTTAACAAATTATGAATATGTTGCAAATTAAATATCACTGACTTTCTACTTTTCAATCAATGACAAAATTGAAAACTTTACATGTCATTAATTCATTAAATAATCGATATTTTTATTTCAAATATTTTTCATAGGTTTCCACCACCATTGCCTAACTCCTGTTTGACCAGTTGCCCCATAACCTGATACAACCTGTATATATACCAACATGTTTGAAATTGTACGTCAATTACTAAGTTTATCTATATATTAATACGTGAAGTTTCAGTGTCTGAAAACACAGGTCTTTGACCAGTGTGTGTTACCAGTGATGACTTACGGCACGGAAACGTGGTCCTTTAATGTAGGCCTCATATCAAGGCTCAAAGTCGCTCAGCGTGCTATGGAGCGGGCTATGCTCGGGATTTCTCTGCGAGATAGAATCCGGAATACGGAAATCCGCAGAAGAACGGGTGTGATCAACATAGCACGAAGAATTAGCACGCTGAAGTGGCAATGGGCAGGCCACATCGCTCGACGAACCGACAACCGCTGGGGAAGAAAGGTTCTCGAGTGGCGACCACGTATCGGACGACGCAGTGTAGGACGCCCCCCCCCACTAGGTGGACCGATGACCTAGTGAAAGTAGCTGGGCGTCGTTGGATGCAGGCGGCACAGGACCGCTCATTGTGGCGCAACATGAGGGAGGCCTACGTCCAGCAGTGGACGGCGATAGGCTGAAATGATGATGAATGATGAAATGATGAATACGTGAAGCGAAAACTTTGTATCCCTTTTTACGAAAATTACATGGATGGACAAGTATGAAATTTGGCACAATTGAAGTATATAATGAGGAGAAGTGCATAAAACTGAAATTTCAAACAATAATAGATTAGAAATACACTAAATTCATTAAAAAAGGCATTACGCACACTACAACGCAATCGCTACACACGCACGCACACATGCGCGCGCTTATACACTTTTGTTTACGGTTAAAATCTTTGGTCAAAACGAATGTCAAATAATCATAATTATGATGACAATGTCTGATAGACATTTGTACTTAGTACTTTATATATTAGTTATTAGTGAAATACAGCTTGCTCAATTTACAATTATCTATACCAATAAATAAAATTGGAGTGTCTGTTTGTAATGTCAGAATAATAGGGTTTTTTCATGCTCACACGGTTATTTGCACGACACCTATGCCTAAAATAGAGATTGAAAAATTTTTGTCTGTCTGTCTGTTTGTTCCGGGTAATCTTCAAAACTGGCTGGACCGATTTCAAAAATTTTTTCACCAATGGAAAGCTATAATATCAGGGCGTAAACTAGGCTATATTTTATCCCGGTATTCCCACGGGAACGGGAACTACGCGGGTTAAACGACTAAAACCGAAGCGAAGCGAGGGCAGGTTGCTAGTACATAAATAAAATTAAAAGAAATTTTTGTAGCAGAAAAATTAATTAAAATCAATTATGGCCGAATTTCGACCACACGGCGACCACTAGTATTTATAAATAAACCAAATTATTTGGAATATTGGGCATTTCATTCACGTTATTTACGATTTCTGATTCCAGTAAAACCTTTTCTTATAATTGACTATATTAAATTATTACAAGTTATTAAGCAATATTGAACTGTTTTTATCGAATTATATCCAATTTATTACAGTTGGGCCAGACTCGAGTATACAAACCTAATCGATAATACCTATAAACTAGCATATACCTGCGGTTGCAGTTCCCGTTTCCGTGGGAATACAGGGATAAAATACAGCCTAAATTATTCCTATAGACAGATAGTTGGTTGTAAAATATTACCGAAAATGGTCTGGCTATTTTGAACTTATCCGGAATAAACAAACAAAAAAAATAAGTGTGAGCATAAGCAAAACGTATTATTTTGACATTACAAATAGATCCATCCATCCATCAGCCTACAGACATCCACTGCTGGACATAGGCCTCCCCACGAGAATACCACTCGGAACGGTCCTGCGCCACTTGCATCCAACGGTTCCCTGCGACTTTGAGAATGTCGTCAGTCCACCTAGTCGGGTCGTCCTACGCTGCGCCGTCCAATTCGTGGTCGCCACGCAAGAACCTTTCATCCCCAACGGTTGTCGGTTCGACGAGCGATGTGGCCTACCCATTGCCATTTCAACGAGCTAATCCTGCGGGCTATGTCAGTTACACCCGTTCTAATACAACAATTACTACAAACAGATACTTCAATTTTATTTGTTCGTATAGATAGTATAATAGTGTTAGGAATAATATTTGTCTTTGCTTGAAAATTTATTAATAGGATTATTAGCAACCCGCCCCCGCTTCGCTTCGGTTTCATTCGCCTTACCCGCGTATTTAATCCCGTTTCCGTGGGAATACCGGAATTGAATATAGCCTATGTTTCTTCCTGATATCATACCATTGGTGAAAGAATTTTTGAAATAGTTTGTCTAATTTTAATTGAATTAGTTTAAGCGTGAAAGCGTAAAAACAAACAAATTTAGTTTCGCATTTATAATATTAGTAAGGATAAAAATAGAACAATATTTTATTTTAAGGAAACTCAACAGCTTTTTAACACACATAGTTTCACATATATAAATATGCAAACAGACTCAGCTGTTTGCATTAACAATAAACAGAGCCAATTACAGAGTTCCACGACAAGACAATTTGGGGTGATACATACAGCAATTTGTTAGTTATAATAATTATTCAAAAAATTAAAAATAACAGATTAAAAAAGTAAACAATAAACAAAATCAAAAAGAAAAATAGAAATATATATGTATATACGTACAACCTATTCTTGGATTGTGGATTGGTGGTTAAGTTTCGAAGAATATGTTTTTTAAAACTATTTTTGGACAACTGGAATATGTCAATGTTGTCAAACCTGTTATTATCAGCGCGAAGTATTCTTGGGATAAGAGAGTTACATGTATAATTTGTGCGCTGATGAGGTACAGTAAACAATGAAGTGTTCCTGGTTTATTTCCTAAGTGTATTAAAGCTTATACAAGATACAAGTGATGGGGAGTCAAGACGACCGCGTAAAATATCGAACAGAAGGCACATATCCTGCATTATACGTCTATCAAAATTAATTATCAAAATTAATAATTATCAAAAATCTAATTTTAGTAGAATGATTCATTTTTGCTGATTTATTTAATTGTATTGATTAATTTTGACCTACTTGCAGGCTATCGTGCATAGGTGTTTCAGAGTTTTATTCTAATTTATTTTGTAGTACGAAATTTAAGAATCTTTATACTTTTTTTTTTTTTTTTTTTATATATTCACGCCTTTTTCCCATAGGGGTAGGCAGAGTCCACTGCCCTCCACCTGCTACGATCTTTGACATATTCAGCGTAGCAGAGCGGTTCTCTGTGGGCCACTTTTCGCCCCCGACGGAAACGAGACGGGACGTGTCGCGAACCACATCGCCGCCATTCGTACAGTTTTTTTTTAATTTTTGAAACTCATTGCGTTTCCGCGAGAAATACATACACATATAATTAACGGACACAAATTACATCCAGACTCAGAACAACAATTTGTGGATCGCACAAAGTGTTGTCCTGCGTGGGATTCGAACCCCCGACACTGGCGCTGTAGGTCACTAGCATTAACCACTACGCCATCTGTGCAGTCTTTATACTAATGACGATTAATGTTGGTATTTATATAGATTACTAGCTGACCCAATAGACGTTGTTTTGTTCAAATAAGCGCTACCTACCGGGTCCAATTGTGAATCTAAACCATTCTCGGATCCCCTTGAACACACACAAAAAATTTCATCAACATCGGTCCAGCCGTTTAGGAGGAGTTCAGTGACGTACACAAAAAAATTATATATAAAGATATAAAAAGACCTAAGTGTTTATATTATACCTTTGTCTCTCCCCTTAATTTTTTAATATCACTTAATGAGAAGTCTGCCTATTGCCACACATCGGGCGAAATGTCAGATGTTGTGTTATTTTTTTGTATCTGTTTTTTACAGCGCCCTGCACTAGGGAAATAATCCCTTGCGGGTGAAAGTCCCCCGCAATACAAGTACGAACAATATTACTAATGGAAACTGGTCATCTCCAGAAAAATAATATGTAATACAAAGTGCTGTCCTAGGTGGGATTCTAACCCACGCAACCGTCATGACAGATCAGTTAAGATACAGGGTTCTATTTCATGCTTCAGTTAAGTAGTGATCACTACTTAACTGAAACATGAAATAGAACCTTATACCAACCAGTCTAAACAGCGTGGTATATTAGCTCCTTTC
Organism: Lymantria dispar; assembly: GCA_032191425.1. Taxonomy (NCBI): domain Eukaryota; kingdom Metazoa; phylum Arthropoda; class Insecta; order Lepidoptera; family Erebidae; genus Lymantria; species Lymantria dispar. Next base: position 3,984,276 of record CM063449.1, read on the forward strand.
CCCCCTATTGAGGAGAAGGCTCGAGCCCAGCAGTGGGACGTAATGACTTGATATAATGAAATGATGATTTTTGTCAGTAAATATGTTATACTTCCATCTATTGGCTTATAGGCGTCCACTGTTGAAGTCATATGCTTTTCTATGAGGTCCAGTTATCATAAATGTTAGGCAGGGTTGGCATTTGCGGCGAAACACGCGCGGGAGGAACGCCTCCACGACGACGCAATCCGCCACCGGCGACTCGGGCTGCGCAGGTGCGAGTATCTGCGCCTAATGCCGCCCTAGCCGAGGCCGCGGGTGACTGGACCGGGAATTTAGTCCGTCACCCGCAGAGAGGCTAACCGACGTCCCCGAGAGGGAACGTCGAGAGGAGAGGGTACCCCGCGACCGGGGTATTCCGTCGGGCCGACCACTGAAGACAAGTCACCCTGCACCGGTGGTCGGCCCAACAACCAAGGCGACGTATCACGGGTGGGTCATGAGGCTGCGTGCCGCCCCTCCGTTGCCCCGGACGGAGCCCGGTGGCGGGTGCCCTGACCATGGCTCACCCTAAAAAAGAAAAAAACAAAAATTAAAAAGGCAGGTTTGGCACTTGCAGTAAATTTTATAAGTAATCCAGACGAGTGTTCCTATCTCTATATCTTGCCCTTAGACTATTCAGCATGCTAAAGTTAGGGAATCGATATTGAAGGTAGCCCAAATAGCAAAGAAGAGATGATACTAAGGTCATGGGGTTACACGCTGCCCTTTCGTCGCCCCAAACAGATAGTATAAGATGTATCCAAATCATAGTCTACTAAAAAAGATATTTACAATTGCTACGGAAAAGCAATGGCCATCATGGGTAATACATTTTATCAAGGGTACCATATATACCTACCATAGTTGGTATATAGGCCATCATGGGTAATACTTTTTATCCGGTCTAATCAGAGTGGTATAGTAGGCCAGTTTTTTTACATAGGGTATAAGGCCTGAGACCAGCGGTGGGCCTTTTATGAGGTCAGATGATAATTGTATACTGATAAATGTGTATGTAGTAAAAAGTCTCCAAACTTCCAGTTTCATATTCATTATAATCATCTCAGCTCACAAACGACGGACTGCTAGGCTGAAGGTTCTTTTACTAAAGAAGGGAACTTGATCAACTATAACTCCATTGGTCACCCAAGTTAGTAAAGGATTTAAATTCGAATATTTTTACGCCACCCGGCTCCGTCCAGGGCGACAGAGGAGCGGCATGCGGCCCCGTAACCCATTTAGCACGTCGCCTTCGTTGTTGGGCCGACCACCGATGTAAAGTTCCTTGATTTCAGTGGTCGACCCGACAAAATTTCAAATATTGCTTTTCTTACACATAATATGTTAGGTAAATGCATATTATATCAATTTGTCGTCTTATACGACACCTAGAGGTAAGATAAAGGGTAGTAAATTATATTTTTATTCTTCAGAAAATTATAAACTGAATATAGGTATATCGTCACATCTTCTAACTTACACCAGTTCTAAACAGAGACATATTCAGAACTGGCAATGTTCGATCGGTATGGATTGGCTTTGCAAGTACCATTGAGGATGTTGTGCGATATACGCCTAATGGTATGTCGATAAGGCAGATACGGTTACCGTGTTTGAAACTGGAACCAAATATTCCCAATTAGGTGTCTGAATGGATAGAGTATTGAGACCAATAGCGACACTCTTATTAAGAGTATTCTCAACTCAATTTAAATATAGGCGAATTGTTTAAACAAAATCTCTGTAATAATGATAACTTGTTGGACATGAGACTTCTTAGTCTACCCGTGAGCATATACGCTGGAAAGTGCTCGAAACGTCGACCAATCAAAATCAAATAAAAACGCGCTCAAATCCGTAAATACAGTTGTATTTATAACTAGCAAAAACTAGCTTCATTTCGATTTCCCGTGGGAATACCGGAATAAAATATAGCCTATGTTACACAGGGATAATTTAGGTTTCCAATGGTGAAAGAATTTTTGAAATCGGTACAGTAGTTTTTGAGTTTATTTATTTCAACATATACACACACACAAAAATAAACTTTTTTTCCTCTTTATAATATTAGTATAGATGTGTAATACTCACGTGAATGAAATCGAAAATCATTACGTCAATCTCTTTTTTTTTCTTTAGAACATATAAGTATACTTGCGAAGAAACCTCTACAATAGAATTGATATTAGCTGTCTATAACACAGGTTAGAGAGTTTGTTATAAGGATTGATGCCGAGATTCCCTTGTCTGAAATCCAATGCCGTAATTTCGCGTCCTCATCGTTGCCTCCTTCATTACTTAGGCTTCATTCTAATAATATACATAGGAGCTTATAGTTATAAGTACAAATTATTGAAATATTATATTGAATTACCTAATCCAATAGACGCAGTACTATATAAAAATTAAAAAATATTCCTTTAAAGCGATCCTAACGCCACCTATTTGTCAAATTTGCAATTTAAACCATTCTTAAATCTCATGGACATAGGCAAAATAGTTAATATCCACTCATTGTCAGTAAAATTAGAAATTCGCGATTCGAATGAACAATTACAGAAGAATTATATAAGAATTTATTTAATAAATATTAAACAAAATATTATATTAACTGAAGAAAGTTCAAACATAACTTACTTGTTATAAATGAATGAACCACTTTTTGAAAATCTTTATGTATTAACTATTCTATTAAATTCCATCGCCTTAGACGCTTTTTTTTTCTTTTTTATGAAATACTAGCAACCCGCCCTCGCTTCGTTTCGGTTTCAGTCGCTTCACCCGCGTAGTTCCCGTTCTTGTGGGAATACCGGGATAAGTTATAGCTTGTTACTCCTTGATATTATAACTTTCCATTGGTGAAAGAATTTTTGAAATCAATTCGGTGGGTTAAGCGTGAAAGCGTAACAATCAAACAAACAAATAAAAAAACTTACTTTCGCATTTATAATATCAGTAAGGATGTCATTATCATCTTAGCCTACAAGTCTCACTGTTGGGGAAATTGCCTTATTGTACTATGCTGGTCAGATGTGTTGATATAGGGTGTTATGTCAAGTTTTGCTTCTTTAACATAGATCATATCATATTAGTCTTTTTAAAGCACCCACGGACAAGATAGAGGGAGGTGAGTTATATTCTTACTCCGTCACCACACGGATATTATGAAATACTAGCAACCCGCCCTCGCTTCGCTTCGGTTATAGGTTATAGTCGTTTTACCCGCGTAGTTCCCGTTCCCGTGGGAACACTGGGATAAAATATAGCCTAGTTTACACCCTGATATTATAGCTTTCCATTGGTGAAAAAATTTTTGAAATCGGTCCAGCCGTTTTGAAGATTACCCGGAACAAACAGACAGACAGACAGACAAAAATTTTTTAATTGCTATTTTAAGCATAGGTGTCGTGCAAATAACCGTGTGAGCATGAAAAAAGCCTATTATTTTGACATTACAAACAGACACTCCAATTTTATTTATTGGTATAGAATATGTATTTTAAAATGTATTCTAAAATCATAGCTCTAATATTAGATGTATTCATTTATTTATATTGTCACAATACACAACACTTTCGTGTGGTGACCGAGTAAGAATATAATTCACCACTCCCTATCTTACCCATGGGTGATCGTATGAGACGACTAAGGGATATAAAACGCATATAACATCTATGCGAGAGAAGGAAAACTCGAAATAAAACCCTATACTAACACGTCTGACCAGCGTGGTATAGTAGGTCAATCACCCTTCCATTATGGAGGAGGCCCAAGCTCAACAGTGGGACGTATATGGGCTGAGATGATGATGATGATTGTCACAATTTTATCTTAGAAGAACTAAGGTGTCAATACGTCTTAATTTTGCCGTTCAATGTTCCGTATCACATAATAAGAGTCAAGTCCTTAACCCAGTAGCGTTGGGGTAAATAAGAATAGTATAGGATCCCGCTATACAACGACCTTCACTGAGATGTTTATTTGATGAAACTTATTTTTATTTAATTTAATATGTCAATAAATATATTGCACATGGGTCGCCTAACAAATTTTAGTCCAGAGTATGATTAATTAATAATTAAAAAAAATTTTTTTTGAACATTGCACTGGTTTGATTATTAGACAAATTCTATACCAATCGAAAGTATGAAGCCCATAGAATATACAAACGTTAGATTGCCTATTCTTTTCCGGTCACAACTCTCGGGTAGTCAGGTATAAACAGATAAATCAATACTACTACATTTTGCACCGGTCTGATCGACGTTTGCATATTCTATGGGCTTTATACTTTCGATTGGTATAGAATTTGTCTAATAATCAAACCGGTGCAATGTACAAAAAAAAATATTAATTAATTATACTCTGGACTAAAATTTGTTAAGCAACCCAAATGCAATATTCGTATATTTATTGACATATTAAATTAAATAAAAAATAAGTTTCATCAAATAAGCATCTCGGTGAAGGTCGTTGTATAGCGGGATCTTAGACCACAAGAAAATCTTGAAAAGCTCCAGCACAAGAAATCTCCAACAATGCTTTCTTTACCCATTCAAGGAACCGAACTACACAATCATCTTAGTATACATATTTTGTTTGAGCAACGAAGCCAATATTAATGTAAGAAAAGAAATATTACATATTTTTTATTTAAGCCAAAATTTTCTTTAAAACGTTTACACTATCACAACCAATTCCAGTTTCTATTATCCTGTATGAGAAAAATATTATGATTAATGTGACTACTAAAGCTAAACTACGCAACGATAGCTGCAAACAGTTATGATTTATCTGCTTTACAATTGCAACTTGGCTAGAATGTTATGTTGGCAATACCCTACTTTTTAATTTGAATTTTTAAAATTTAAGAAGACGTCTTAATATCATCCTCATATCAGTTCACATACGCATATCAGGGTTTTTTTTATTTTTAGGGTGGGCTGCGGTCGACGCACTCCTCGCACCACTCCGTCCGGGGCGACAGAGGGGCGTAAGCACGCACACCTGCAACCCCCCCGAACACCACGTCGCCTTCGCTGTTGGACCGACCATCGGAGCAGGGTTACTTGTCATCAGTGGTCGGCCCGACGGAATACCCACTAGTGGGGTACCTTCCCACATGTGCTGAGCTCGAACCTTCTCCAAAATGTTACGACAATTGACCTGGTTAGTATAGAGTTTTATTTCCACTTTGCCTTTTTTTATAGATATAGAAGAAAATAAAAGAATTAAGATGTAACCAAGGTTCCTTATGACACAATTTACATGTGCCTGATGTCGCCCTAGCAGAGACTGCGAGTGACCGGACCGGAGATTTAGTTCGTCACCCGCGGAGAGGCTGACTCTGCACCGGTGGTCGGCCCAACGACGAAGGCGATGAGCTATCGGGTGTGTTACGGAGCTGTGCGCCACCCCTCTGTCGCTTCTGACGTAGCCGAGCGGCGGGAGCACTGATTGTAGCCCACCGCAAAAAAAAGACATAATTTACAGCGTAATTACAAATTTTGAGTAAATAATCTCTTGCGTTTGCCCGGGTGAGAATACTATTCATCGACCGTATCTGATCCGAAGTGTCGTAGAAAACGACTATGCTACACGGTATGCGTATAACAATTATGCAAGAGAAATCAAATTCGAAAGAAACCCCTATGCTAAAATATCACCGAAGTCCCGCCGTCGGGCCGACCACTGACGACAAGTCACTCTGCTCCGGTGGTCGGCCCAACGACGAAAGCGACGTGGGTATGGGTGGGTTATGGGCCCGCGCGGCATCCTTTCGTCGCCCCAGACGGAATGGACCGCGTTTGCGCTTACTACAATAGCCCACCCATAATAAAAAATCCTAAAACATCTGTCGGGCTGACCAAGGGGGACAAGGAATTCGGTGCCGGTGGTCGGCCCTATGACGAAGGCGACGTGCTACAGGTGAGTTATGGGGCCGCGCGCCGCCCTACGCCCCGCGCGCGTAGCCTACGTCCAGCAATGGCCGGCGATAGGCTGAAATGATGATGATGAAATACAAATATCTATAAAGCTGATATCAGACGGTTCATTTTTTGTTCACTTTTGTCTTTCATTTTGCATCTTTCACTCAAAGTGAAGCATCTGAACACAAAATGAAACATTAGTGTCGAATGAATTCATTAGTGAACCGGGCATCTTTTCCTCGCACTCCGAATGAACGAGAATTGATCCGTCTGAACACTGAGAGAACGTTCATTCGGATTCGGCCATTATGTTTCGAGTTCTGTAGCCGAAAGACGTCACGTGTTTATATTTTTTCTGCGATGCGTTTCACTGGAAAATGGTGTTCAAGTGGATCGATCAAAATATATTGCTTTTTTGGAGAACTTTAAAATTACTATTGCCTTTGGAACCACAAAATTGATGATTACATTTCTTCCTAAAAAATTTCTTCTTTCAACCCATGGTCGCACCCACCACCGTCGACATCTTTTTTGCTTCTTTTTTGTCAACTCTTTGATTAAATGATCACAAATTAAAGTAATTCCAAGACGCAAGAGTTCATTCGATGACATATTGTAAGAAATTAATAGTGAATGTTATTTTTTAAATCATTCCGTCTTAGCCGTGTGAACATAGAATGAAAGAAAAATGAACGTTCACTTGAGTGAACAATCACTCGAGTGAATCGTCTGACATCAGCTTTAGACGTTGGCACCATAATTATGATTGTTTGACATTCAGTTCGACCAGAGATTTTAACCGTAAATAAAGTGTATAAGCCTGCGCGTATGTGTATCGATTGCACGGTAGTGTGCGTAACGCCTTTTTTAATTTAATGTAGCAGTCCATTATTATATCAAATTTTAGTTTTCTGCACTTCTCCACAATATATTCTTCAATTGTGCCAAATTTTATGTTTGTCCACCTGCAGGCTTTTCGTAAAAAGGGGTACATAGCTTTTGGTTCACTATAGCTAAATGAAAATCTGGGTAATAAGTACTAAATTTTATTTTTATTGCAGTTGATGGTAAATGAGCAAATAGCTCACCTGATGGTAAGTGTAAGAGTAAGTGATGCTGCCACTCATGGAGCTTTGCTAGGCTGCAGCCTACCGCAAAGAGGGAAAAGAGAGTGTGAATGCGTGCAGTGAGGTTTAGTGAAGTGAGTTAAAGGTATCACGCGCAAATACCCTTAGAAATCTGTGCTTTCGACTCTCTCCCTCATCAAACTAAGTGCAATAACATATTGCTACTACTCAGATACTTATCAAATAGCTTAAACAATGAAAATACACAGATATCCCCTTCAATACAAGGTTAGTAAAAGGTGGATTGTGAATGTATCTAGTCAACTATTGTTTTGTGTTTCATATAAAAGTTCTTTTTCGTGTAGTGACGGAGTAAAAATACAAGTCACCACCTCCCTCTCATACCCGTGGGTGTCGTAGAAAACGGCTAAGCGATATATTATGCATATAACATCTATGCAAGAGATGGAAAACTTGAAATAAAGCTCTATACCAACCTGTCTGACCAGCATGATATAGTAAGGTCAATTTCTCTCCTATTATGGATGAGGCTCGAGTCCAGCAGTGAAACGTATATGAGCCGAAATGACGATGATGATAATATAAGTTCTAGACAAACAATAGAAAAGAAGGTAGTAGACAAATATTTTGTAAACTTAGTCTGACATTATAAGATCATTGTTACAATTCGTCTAAGCCTTCCAAAATTATTATACTCAGTAACAAAAACCGGTCACAATTGTATTAGACACAGCAAAAACCTTTAATTAAGTCAATGTTTCCAAAACATTTGATTTAATTAGAGGCGAACTGAAGCTGTTGTTTGATCACAGATAAGAAAAGGTTCCACAGTCGTGGGTGTTGATTAACAAGAAACATGAGTCCTGTTACTCGAAATAACATTGTTGAAATATATATTAATCAATTTTCAATTTCGACCAACCGGAAATGTGTAAGCAAGCGTGAACATATAAAACAAAGCAGTGATGATGTAGACCCAGTTGAAAATATTAACGAACCCTTTAATCCGTTGAAAAGCTCTCGAAAATTTGATGTCATCTCCACTAAGCGTTGAAAAATAAAATATACTGGCGTTCCCTAATGATGTTTATGAACCGCGGAAACAAACAAAGTGACTAGCAAAACCTGTCGGGTTATTGTTTCCTTGAACAATAGACAAACGTGAATAGCCGTTGATTTCCGCGGTGCCAAACAAATTTAATTTTGTTTTGAAGTTACAATGGCATAATGGAGATGAGATGATGTTTGACAGTATTTAGTTTAGTGATAATTGAATGAATTCTCAAGACGGTAGGACCACACTGTGTGATATTTATGGTGTAAGAGCACACTGTCGACAGTCGTCTATCTACAGCCGTGGGACGGTCGGTCGAGGTGCGAAACCGTGCCGCGCAAAAGTCACGAACCAAAACGTGGGCACGCCCACTTTATCTCCAGCGACGCTCCAAGCCGAGGTCCGTTCCCCACAGGGGGAGCCCTTGGGCGATGTCGTTTAGCATATTTTCTTCCAGGTTAAGAGCCCTCAGCGCTCACCCATAGTCCGCGTCAAACTGTCAAGGCCATCTGCGGCCGAAAGCTGTACACAAAAAAAAAATGGCCGGCCGGTGTAGTATCACACTTGCACAAATTCGACGTTTGAGTAATAGCAATTTATTACAGCATTTCGGTCGGTGAACGAGAATGTCGGAAGCCCTACTTTCTGAGGGTGTTTGTGAGTTTGATGATTTTAGTATCACTGAATCGCATTGAATTTATGGATGACAAACTTTAATAATGTTATTTAAAAATGTTTTATATATTATTACTTTGACATATCAATTGATTTCTATTTTATCGCAATCCATGACGTATTTCAAATTATTATTATTTCTGTTTGTTTGACTATTTTCTATTTCGATTTATCTACTAAACAACTTGTAATATTTGTACACCGGAAACGGTAGAATATATGAAACTTTATTTAAGACTAGCAACCCGCCCTCGCTTCGCTTCGGTTTTACCCGCTTAGTCGCCGTTCCCGTAGGAATACCGGGATAAGACATAGGCTATGTTACTCCCTGATATTATAGCTTTCCATTCGTTAAAAAATTTTTGAAATCCGTTAGGCGGTTTAAGTGTGAAAGCGTAACAAACAAACAAATAAACAAACAAACAAACTTACTTTCGTATTTATAATATTAGTAAGGATAACACTAACTAACATGACAATATTCTGATAAATAAATTATTTTGATTTTGATTAATTTGATTGATTGCGCGCCATTCTTATTCCCTTCACTCTGTTCAGTGTACGCAAAGGTCCATAAGCAGCAGTATTACTAACCGTCTGGTGTGCTTTGCTTGTTTTCTACCAACAGCAATAAAAATAAACATATCTTCATTATCTTAGCTCATATACATCGTACTACTAGGCTCGAGCCTCCTCCACAGCTTGAAGGAAATTAACCTACTACATCACGTTGGTCAAACGGCTTGATATAGGATTTTATTTCGAGTTTACCCTCTTTTCATCATTCATCAACATTTCGGCTTATATTCATCCCAGTGCTGGGTTCGAGCCTCCTCCGTAATAGGAGGGAAATTAATCTACTATAACACGCTGGTCAGACGCGTTGGTATAGGATTTTATGTAGTTTTCCTTCTTTTGCATAGATGTTATTATAATTCCTTAGTCGTCTTTTACGACATCCACAGGTAAGAAATGGAGTGGGGAATTGTATTCTTACTCCGTCACACGGAAATTCCTTCTTTTACATAGATGTTATCTGCATATTAAAATACGATGTGATCAATTATGCTGATACTTCATGAATGAGCTGACATAATCTTAGCTCATGGGGGAGCTTTCTTTTATGATGTAAAATGTATTCTTGTTCCTAGATATCACACCTCGAATAGGGTACAGCTAGCCCACAACATCTAACTACGACTAGGCCCTTTTTTTTGGGGGGTGGGTTACGGTCATTGCCCTCCTCGCACTACTCTGTCCGGGGCGACAGAGGGGCGTAAGCACGTACATCCGTAACCCACCCGTAACACGTCGCCTTCGTCGTTGGACCGACCACCGGAGCAGGGTGACTTATCGTCAGTGGTCGGCCCGACGGAATACTCCTTGAGGACTACCCTCCCATCAATCGACGTCCCCCCCTCGGGGAGGACGTCAGTCTTTCCTCACGGGACGACTAGCCCCTAGCTACAACTTTGCCCATATACACAGTTCTCTACAAAATTCTTAGACTTACACAATACGTAAACAATTAATTGCCAGTAACAAAGCATAATACTAAACTCCGAGCTTGTTATTCAAAACTTCACGAAGAACACTGGAAAATTATAGAAATTCGCAAAAAGGTCCAGCAGTTTTCTTTATTGTTTATTAATTTTTGTTGATTTAACATTTGATAAGCTATTTTATTTATAAAACTTATTTTTGAGTCGAAAAATGATTACTAGAATAGATTTTCAATAAGTGTGGTTTGATGTTTCGTTAGTGATAATCATTTTTCTATTCGCAAATAATATTTTTTTTTTTATGTTTACGGCCTTACTTATGGTCACATTTCTCTCACTGTGTCAAAGAATTCAAAAGTAATATCTTTTCTTCTGTTCGTGTGTTTATAATTGAAGTCCTTCAAACCGCTGAACCGCTTTTGATGATTTTTTTCTTGGCTGTTGCGATGGATATGAGAATGGTTTAGATTAATAATTGGTGGTGCTGCGATCGATTTCAAGGAGAATTCCTTTTATTATTTTTTTAGATTTGAACTGAACAACATTCGATGGGTCAGCTAGTTATATTTAAAAATAGAAAACTGAAATTATAATTATCATAATTGATATTAAATTATTTTTGTTACATAAATTAATACGTAAAAACTTTAAATTATTAACATCATCATCATTAGAGCTTATATAAGTACCACAGCTGGGCTCCAACCTCCTCCATAATAGGAGGAAAATTTACCTACTATATACCACGCTGGTCAAACGGATTACTACATGGTTTTATTTCGAGTTTTCCTTCTCTTCATTTATCCCTTAGTCATCTTTTACGACACCCACGGGCAAGAAAGGGAGGTAGTGACGTCTATTTTTGTCTTATCACCAAACGAAAGTTAAAAATTAATAGAAGGACCTTTGAATAAGTAGGAGAATATGAGTCGAATCGGTCTCTTATATTGTATGCAAATCATCTCGTATTTTGAAGTATGCTCAGTAATAGGACATATAAGGAAAGAGTATATCTCCTGTAAATACGCAGCTTAATCCTTTGCTAGTCTATAATCTGATTAAATATCAACCGACTGCAGGTTGGCAAGCGGGACATCAACTTGTCCTGCTTTAACGTCTTAAATCATTAACTGCTGATAATGCCTGGGCGTGTGACAAAATCGGAGTTGACTCATCTTCTTCTTGGTCATTATCACTTAGGGTCGCTCGACAGTCGCTAGCCACTGCCGCAAGGGGTAATATGTGTATTTGAGTGGCACGTGTTGGCGTATTAAACGGGATGACGATCGTATTAAGTATTAAGAAACGTATGAAAACGTGTCTCAAGTTGCTGGGACTGACGCAAAATGGCGTATTATGCGGGAAATCGTATTAAACGTGATAGTTTTAAACGGGTTCTACTGTATTTACTTAAAATTAAAATAGCTGTTCGTGTGTATTTGTTCAGTGAACACGAAAATATATCAGTGTATTAAGAACATATTCTTAATACACTGATATATGTGCTCTACATGTAGAGCGCGTGTGTGGTGCTTGCTATAACAAGTTGGTGCGAGACCGTGGCACGTCCAGGAGTGGAGGCCGCCGCCGCCTACCAACGTACTCGTCTGATACATACAGCCGAACCTCTTGCAGAATAGCTCGGTTATGGATTAAGCCCCGTAACTGGGACATCTATACCAATAAATAAAATTGGAGTGTCTGTTTGTAATGTCCAAATAATAGGCTTTTTTCATGCTCACACGGTTATTTGCACGACACCTATACCTAAAATAGCAATTAAAAAATTTTTGTCTGTCTGTCTGTCTGTTTGTGCCGGGTAATCTTCAAAACGGCTGGACCGATTTCAAAAATTCTTTCACCAATGGAAAGCTATAATATCAGGGCGTAAACTAGGCTATATTTTATCCCGGTATTCCCACGGGAACTACGCGGGTAAAACGACTATAACCTATAACCGAAGCGAAGCGAGGGCGGATTGCTAGTAACACATAAAACACGTATAGAATTACACTTATAAAAATGTAATAAAATATCCTTTAGTTTTAGGGTTGATTACATTTCCAATTTAACCAATATAAGGGCGACGACAAAGATCCTTGACAGGTCTGTGAAGTACCAGTTACCGCATCATTAGTTTACCATGTCAAAGACATAGGATTATGTACGAAATCCCAAGGCTTTAGTCCGAATATACGTACTAGTTGCGATATATAGTGTTGATAGTATCGCCTTTGATGTTTCACCGCTATAGTGAGTGGGTCTACTCTTGTTTAAGATCTCAATAATTATGGCTAAAAGTGAAAGATCAAAGGTTTAGTTTGAAGATATTTTTACCGATAGTCACTGAAGTTGAACTGAATATATATGACGGAGCGGCGAGCGGTGGAGATGTTAACTCCAAAGGCGGGACTTCAGTATGGCGACTTCGATCCTCCATTATGGGCGTGCGTATGTCGGAGATGTTTAAATGATAGTGCGACACTCTCAATAACACAGTTCTTTATTATCAAATTAACACTGGATAGTAATATTGAACCAGAACAAAGATTTTAACGTGGTTAAGAGCAAATGGGTTTGCACGTGCACACAGCTTGATCGTGTCCTGACAACTGCCAGTTGATTATCGCTATGGCACTTACGAGCCCATTCGGGGTTACCCGCTCTTACCATTAAAATGCCGATATTACCAGACTTAATTATAAAATTTACCAAGACTAAAAAAGTAACTATTCGATGCAATTTAATTAAAATAATTATTTATTTAGTTAAAAATCATTCCACGCCGTTATATAAATAGCGGAATGGTATAAAAAGTGTCAAAGTCGAATGTCATACGTTCGATCTCTACCTAGAATAGTTCTTTGTATAATTGTTTTGAGTCTAGGTGTTATTTATGTTCGCTAATAAAGTTCGCCGTTAAAAAAAACCGTTAAAAAATAAGACACATTATTAATGTTCTATACAGCAACGTGTGGTGATGGAGTAAGAATAGAAATCACCACTAGGTACCTTTCTTGCCCGTGGGTGTCGTAAAAGACGACCAAGGGATTATAATACGCAGATAGCATCTATGCAAGAGATGAAAAACTCGACATAACACCCTATTCCAACACGTCTGATCAGCTTGGAATAGTAGGTCAGTTTTCCTCCATTGTGGAGGAGGCCTGAGCCCAACAGTGGGACTTAGACTGAGATGATGAAATCATCATCATCATCATCTTGCTCTTATCCCAATTACTTGGGGTCGACGCAATATGTCATCTGTTTTGACATATTGCAAAAAGTTTCGGCAATGACTTTTATGACCGGCCGCCTGCCTGACGTCAACCCTCCTTGGGAATGTAATCGTTGACCCAAATGGTACCAGATGGAGTTGGTCCGGGTCAATCTAGGGCTCTTAGTCGTCTTTTACGACACCCACGAGCAAAGCAAGGGTTGGTAGTATTCGAAGCCGCTACCACACAGCACTGAGATGATGAAATATTAAAAAAAAAATTAAACGAATCAAAGATATTATCATCAGTAACTGTACCTTGTTATAGTAAAATAAAAATCCTCATTATCATTATCATTTCAATCCATATATATTGGGATCAAGCCTCTTCCAAAATAGGTAGAGAACTGACTGACTATATCACGCTGGTCAGACGGTTTATTATAGGGTAGTATTTTGAGCTTTCCTTCTTTTGACAATGAACATGTAAATAGTATTTTCAAAAGGATTTTATTTTTATAGTGCGGACGCACGCCGTTTATCCCACCCGAGGTGACAAACAGACAGCGCACGATCCCAAAACCTGCCATACAGCCTTCGCCATTGGGCCGACCACTGTTATCGAATCGTAGACATCCAAGTCCAGCCCGGTGAGATATCCTTTCCGGAACCTACTCGATAAGCTCCGGGCAGTCGCTTTCACGCGGTCAAGGAACTCTCCCTACCCGATAAGCTGAAAGCTGTCGTCCTCACGCGGTCAGCCTCTCTACGGGTGACTATTACCCGATCCAGTCACCCGAATTTCAAAAGGTTAAATAAAATTACGTGCAACAAAACTTCTATGTTCAATGATAAGCAAATACTAACTTTTATCAATGATATTACATCGTACTACTTACACAAGCCGAGGAGGCAACTCAATTTACCAATTACGTGGAGGAGGGGTGCCTCAAGGCTCGTCACTGGGCCCGCTAACGATGTTATGTAAGGAAGAATTGTGTTGTGACTGCCAATATTTGGTGTTACTAAAATTAGTCGGTCAGAGTAACAATATATAGTTGTAATTGAATTAGAAAAACACTCTTTCGCACTTAAGATGTCTAAAAATAATTTGAAAAATGAAATATGACAACTGAGTTACTAGCATTAGCTTTTAAATGCTTTTAGATTTACAAGAATATTTTCTCTATATATATATATACGTGAAGCAAAATCTTTGTACCACTTTTTACGTAAATTATGTTGATGGCCAAGTATGAAATTTGGCACAGTTGAAGTATATAATGAGGAGAAGTGCATAAAACTGAAATTTCATATAATAATGGATTAGAAATACATTAAATTCATTAAAAAAGGCATTACGCATACTACAAGGCAAACGCTACACACACAAACACGTTTGTGTGTGTTGCGTAGCAACGCTTATACACTTTTTTTTACGGTTAAAATCTCTGGTCGAACTGAATGTCAAAATAATTAGAAGGTAAGTTCACGCTCAAAAAGTGAGGCATTTCAATTGGAGCCTAATGGAGCTTACGCCGGAACCGTTCCGTAATGTACAAGTCATTGTACTGTACGTACGTACGCAACTCTTAAAAAATAAATTGATAATTATGACGGTTTGTGCATTCAAATGGTATCACAACACATTTGAAAAACTTAAAAAGGTTTTTAACATTACTTTTAAAAGTATTTCGATGATTTATGTTAATAAAAACAAAATTTGATTTCATAATTTTTATAGTGGTTTGCGTGTGTACTTGTGATCATCTACGCGCCATTAGTATTTTTAGATTCAAATTTTGAAAGTTCGAAGTATTGACACTATCCTTCTATACGTTATTATTCTAAGGCTTATATATTAGTTATTAGTGAAAAACAGCTTGCTCAATTTACAACTATACATAAATAAAATTAAAGAAACTTGTGTAGCAGAAAAATTGATTAAAATGAATTATGGCCGAATTTCGACCACACGCCGACCACTAGTTGTTATAAATATTTGAATAAAAAGATTGAAATTATGTAAAAAAATATTTTACATTACTTACCCTACTAATGAATAGATTTTGTTGTGTTATTAATATCCTTAAACCCATATCACTAGTATTCCACATTCATCATCATCATCACAGCTTATATACGTCCCACTGCTGGGCTCAAGTCTCCTTCATAATGAGAGGGAAATTTACCTACAATACCACGCTGGTCAAACGTGTTGGTATGAGCTTTTATATCGAGTTTTCCTTCTTTTACATAGATGTTGTCTGCATATTATAATCCGTATAAGTCGTCTTCTACGACACCCACGGACCAGAAATAAGGTGATGAATAGTATTCTTATTGCGTCAACACACGGAAATCAGCATTCATATTTATTGAGGAATTATATTATTTGATGTCAAATAAATTATCGCTATTGCAGAAGCTTTACAGTCTGGACACACCGCGCCCAATCCGGGGTGAAGGACAGGCTGCGTTCAGACCCTTAAGCTACCGTATTCGCTTTCCATTGTCACTGGGATGACCTCTGGTACCGATTTTTTGATAGATGTGACCGGTCCGACAGATTACCCTTTCGAATACGACAGTATTCGAACAACGACAGAAAGGGACACCTTTCGACACCCGGCAACAAAACAGTGTTACCGTCATAACGGCCCCTCTGCTGGTGGCGAACTAATCCTCGGTCTGTCCACCCGCACTTAACTCTTATGGTTGAATTACTGTCAAGAGATAATTATTATTTTATTTTGCAGACAGTGTAACTATTTCTTCTTCTTCCAGCAACACAAGTGTCATTTTGTTTTAAATTAATCTGCACTTCTTTAGTTACCTACACTGATTAGGGTAACACTAAGCCTTTTGACTAGCATATGAAGTAGAAAGTAGCTTATGCCCAACAGTGGGCAGAAGTCTCTGTGAGTCAAATAGTTGAATATAATTGATAGGCTCGAACCCCTTTAACTCAAAATAATAATTACTACTAAGATCATTACACCATCTATGTATTCTATAAACCAGTGACGTCAATAACAAGACGAAAATCTCTCCCTGGGGCTTGTACGCAAATTGTAATTATAATTAGAGAATTTTCTTTAACAAAAATGTAGCCCCGAAGCAAATTGGATAGATAAACAACGTAAGATTATGAATGTTGGCGGATTTTAAGGCGCCTTTTTAACAATGGTAAGGCACAGATACATGTTTAGGGCATATTTTTAGTTGCCTATTAACTTATATTGCATTTTGTTCCTTCTTGAAGTAGATTCTTGTTTTAATTTGATAGCTACGTAGGACGGGTCCCTCCCTTCCCCTCCAATGTGGTTGAGGGGAGTGATGGCTGCTGTAGTTAATTTGTATTTGGGTGCTGTTTATGGCCTGCAGTCCAGCTATATATATATATATATTTTCCAGCTATATATTTTTTTTCTTTTTTTTATTCGTACATAATTTAAGAAAAAAGTATATAGTCCATTGAAAAGTTACATTTGGGGTTGCGTTTTTTAGAGGACGCAATTTTATTTTTTTGATGTATATTTCAGTGTAAAGCTAAAACCAAGTTTGTGGGATCGCCACCCTTGTCCCACGGCCGCCATCTTGAAAATAGGGGTTGAAATGGTTTTTACGATATATCTCTTAAACTATTTATCTGATAAAAAAAAATTGTTACCATTTTTTGTTGAAAATTAAATTCTCTACAACTTTGCTACAAGTAACTTTTTGTCGTAGAACTATAAATAAAAAAGTTATAAGCGCAAATATTCAGAAATTCGAGAAAACGATTATATTTTTCGATATAACTTTTTTATCATTTTACGAAAAAATTATATCAGACCTTTTTCGTAGATCGTTTTTTAAGGAACAACTTTTATAGGTAACATTTTTTCATTAAGTCAATAGCTAATGTTTTACAGCGCTCCAAAGTGAGTACCTAAAAAATGTAACATTTCAATGGACTATTACAATTTCATTTAAAAGATTTAAAAAAATGACAGCTCGCTGAGTTTCTTGCCGAATCTTCTCAACTTGAGGCCGCGTGCCGATCCGGCGGTAGATTATTAGATTGTTTCAAATGATGCGTAAATTTAACAATATGTTACCCTTAAGTAAGGAACTTATGCTGAATAAATGATTCAACTTACTTTAAATTGTTAAATTAATACATAAACAAAATTTTGATATGTAATATTTCAGTTATAATTTCAATTTGCATATGAATGCAAACTGAAATTATAAAATATTAAAATGAATAAGCACCTTGTTGTTTTTAAGACGTCAAAATTTTTAAATTGTTTAGACAACTAGAGGTTGGTGAAAATAATATGAAGATTAAGATTTTTTACTTGTATGTGAACATGAAAACATGAGTACTCTTTCAATAGAGAATTATACTTGGATTAAATAGATTTTTTACTAACTATAAGTCTGTAAACTTACAGGTAACATGACCAGCGTTTATATGAGTGCGGAAATAACTATTATTTTATTATGCCCGTTCATAGATGGGCTCGAGCCTTTTCCATTAAAGGAGCAAAATTGATTGATTCTCTTGCCTATGGTGTTATCTACATATTGTAATCCCTCAGTTGATTTTTTTCGGCACCCACGGGCAAGAAATGGGGTGGTGAATTGACCCTCAGATGGCCTGTTTGGCTCGTCGCTCTCACACGATCACCCTTTCTGTGGGTGACGGACTATAAATCGACTTCTGAGTAGTAGTAATTAGTTGCTGCACTTCGTTCGGTGAGCGAGAGGGCCGGAAGCCCAACTCTCCAGGTCCATGAGCAGCAGTACCTATCTCTTACCATTAGATATGCTGTTTACTTGTTTGTAACCTACAGCAATAAAAAAAAAATATAGGTAGTGGCAAGCAAAACCCTAATTCAATCATCGATTTTTTCTGACTCTTACCTTTTTTGACGCAGAAACTTTTAGATAGTAAGACGTATTTGAGAAAGGTTAAGTAAGTTACGGAGTCTCGGTAATTTTGGAGCCTAATTGTTACATGTAGAGAAACTAATTTGATCTTATTTTGTTACTTCTGGGGTCTTTAATTGAAATAACTTCGAACTACTTTAACGATCAATTCAATTACTCAATATACAAATAGCGTACTGCTTGATCTAGTTTCCTTTTTCGTTTCGTGCCGAGAATCACGCGTTTTCATGTTTAATATTTTTTTCTTTATTAAAGTGAAATTTCTTTGCGCGCATGAGGGTAAATTTTTTATGAATGAAACGCAATTTAGTGACACGAAAATTTAGGACGTATTTTTCCAAGAAGAGGGAGAGAGCGATTGATAAAGAGTGAAAAAGGTCGAACAAAGCACATAGCACATAGCACAAAGCACATAGCCATGGAGTGAGAGTAGGGAGCAAGCGAATGAGAAAGATCGAGAGAGTGAGAGAGTACAATTCTTTTTTTTAATACGTGGCACCAAAGAAGTTTCACTTCTGATATGCGTACTTTGTACAATATTTTTTGTTTTGTGCTGAGAATCACGCGTTTCCATGTAGAATATATTTTCATTTTTTTCTGTACGGTTTTTATTTTCAGTCTGAGTTTTGAAGTGGTTTGAGCGTCTAGTCATCGAAGTTAAGGCATGCATGTTAGTATCTCGTTAAAATGTGTAATGTATAAAAAAAGGAAAAGCCATTGTGTGGCGTATAAAACGGGCTGTTTGTGAAATATGGGAAATCTAGTGATTATGATAGATATATTATATGCATTGTTGAATTAAGAATACAATTAATAGGGCCTTTGGAATTGTCTGGCAGATTACATTGGACTATTAGTTCAAGGACCTCTTGTGAAAATGTCTATTGCGTCCGTAGGGAATCATCACCTGTGAAATGTGGGTTAGAGAGTACAGTAATAAAAATGCTACATACGTTTCACTGTATATTGGCGGGAAACACACTTTAAAATATCGTCGCTATCGGGACGGGTAATAAGTTACAAAATATCTGGTTGACCGAGCTTCGCTCGGAATATTTTTGTTGTATTTTTGTCGAATTTATTTAGATATATATTAATAAAAAATAAATAATGCAAAATATATAAAAAATTACAAAAAGAGAATAATAATAACACCGAGATTCGAACCGACGCTGTTTGATTGAAAAAATACCAAAATTAAAACCTGTCACCTTCCCATCTGAGCTATCGCAACTCATGACGTTGACAACGAAATTTGAATTCATATTCTTTTAAAATTTAATGTCATTGTTTATTTTGCTAAAAACACGGACAAAACAACATTTTCTATAAATAAAACCTAGCTAGATCGATTTCTTGGACCCGAAACCTCTAGTATGCCAAGTTTCATCAAAAACGTTGGAGCCGTTTCCGAGATCCTGAATATATATATAGGTATATATATATATATATATATATATATATATATATATACAAGAACTGCTCGTTTAAAGATATAAGATACACCAGCTTATTACTACTTATCTACTAACAACTATAAGTCTATAGGTTGTCGTTTGGAAACTACGAATCACACGTGGCTATAGTCGTCACATTTACGTGCTAATACACTTGTACGAGAGAAAATTCACTGTTCACACCACGATTACACTAATTATTGACACAAAATATACGTGACATCGACAAGGACTGCAACCTGCGAGAAACACGTCCTGACATGTACCGGATCGGTGCGGCGGCGGGAAAATACGCACGCTCAGGGTGGCGTGGTATTATCGCCCGGCGACCAGATGGCTTTACCTCCAGCGTCCTTCTTCTGTCGTGCAATGTGGAGACAAGCACACAGTCCCATCGAGACTGGTAATCTATTGTGCGCTTCAATACATGCAAGCGGAAAGTTCAGGCATCATGCTGGGGTGCTCGGCGGCGCAGCTGATGCGTCCAGACTGGCCATGACGTAGCATGAAACCAGGGAAATAACGAAATGGATCGACTCACTGGTCATGAAGTCATCCTGAAGCTGGCTGCTATCGCAACGCGAAAGGAAAGCAACTTAGCGACAACGTTGCAAGCAGGGCTGTTACGAGAACAGGGGAAGTTGGGACAAGTCCCGCGCGCTTAGCACGCGGACTCCCAGCGGTCTTACGAGACACGTCCGACCATGCTCGATGACAGGATCCAAGAGAGATACTTTCTCGACGCGACGCTCCGTGACAAAGATGGCGTCATCCCCCTTTCAAAAAAAGAAAGGTTCCTATTGGCCAGTTAGCCAACCAAAAACAAAACCGATCCATAAACAAATGTTATTGTGAATTACACTTGGCGATGGAATTCTGTATTCTATAATATAATAAGATGATATGACATTGTGTGCTTATTCAAATATCTACTAATACTAATTGATTTGAATAGTTGATTCATGTTATCACGAATGCCATCTAGTAGCGAAGATGTGTAACTTATATTGAATATAATTAGTTTTATCAGATGACCTAGTGCCATCTATCAGCACACCATGGAATCCCAATAAATTTATCATTTTAAAACCGTTGCTGAATGAATGTCATGCAGTGATATGCTATATCACTGCATGACAAAGAGAAAAAAATGGCAAAGAGAAGATGGCTGGCTGGTATGACCAGCTATAGCTGGTTGAAAGAGTTAGTTTGAACATGTACTAAGAATTGACGAAGAAAGTTTGACGAAGTAAAGTAATAAAGTAATTGGGAATACCTATTGCTCAAGGGTGGTCCAATGATCTAGTGAAAGTAGCTAGGCGTCATTGGAAGCAGGCGGAATTCGCACTCTGTGGTGAATATGAAGAAAGCCCACGTCCAGAAATGAATGGCAATAGGCTAAATGATAATAAGGATTTCTCATGGTGACTTTTTTTAAAGGGAAACTGACAGTTGATAGAACTTAAAATAGTGCCTTAAATATATAATACATTAAGCTATTTATGAATCTCCGCATATAAATATTGCATAATAAAAAGAATACAAAAAGTCCTTCGATACAAAAATATACGTAAATTAGTTCAATATGAGTTACTATAACATATTAAATACCAAGAAAAGAGTTAATAATTTATTTAAATAATTAATTTATTCAAATAATCCATGATATCAATTAATTATTCTAGGCTTATTGAAGTAAGTTTGTTACGTAATAACACACTCATATTAAAAACTAGCAAACCGCCCTCGCTTCGCTTCGGTTTTAGTGGTTTTACCCGCGTCGTGCCCGTTCCCGTAGGAATACCGGAATAAAATATAGCCTAGTTTACGCCCTGATATTATAGCTTTCCATTGCTGAAAGAATTTTTGAAATCGGTCCAGCCGTTTTGAAGATTACCCGGAATAAACAGACAGACAGACACAAAAATTTTTTAATCTGTATTTTAGGCATAGGTGTCGTGCAAATAACCGTGTGAGCATGAAAAAGGCCTATTATTTTGACATTACAAACACACACTCCAATTTTATTTATTGGTATAGATATCAAGGTCGTTACTACGTATAGTTTGGTTAAAATTTTGACAAGAATGATGTAGAAATTCTTCTTCTTCTTGAGTAATAGCAATAAGCTACAATTATTAGCTATTGGTGCCAGTGTCCAGTTATAATATATATTCTTCAAGTCTTCAGACTTCGTCTTTTAGTCTTAGTCGTTACCATGAATTAGGTGCTGAGAACCAATCCATGGTTCCTCTGGTAATTTTGGCAGAACATAAAATGCACGCAATTCACTAATATATCCTATTCACTACATTTCAAAATTTTTTCCGCATTAGATTACATAAAATATCAGCAAAATTATTTAATACTAGCAACCCGCCCTCGCTTCGCTTCGGTTTCAGTCGCTTTACCCGTGGCGTAGTTCCTGTTCCTGTGGGAATACCAGGATAAAATATAGCCTATGTTACTCCCTGATAATATAGCTTTCCATTGGTGAAAGAATTTTTGAAATCGGTTCCGTGGTTTAAGCGTGAAAGCGTTACAAACAAACAAACAAACATCCTTACTTTCGCACTTATAATATTAGTATGGATAACACAGTAAAACATTAAAATAATGAAAAATATATATATATATATATATACGCGCTACATGACATTATGACTTTCGCGTCAAAAGTCGATATAGAAATTTGTTTTGTCGACAATTCGTGTCGGTTAAATCTATATATATAAAAAAAACGTGTTAGTTACTATGTTTATAACTCAAGAACGGCTGTACAGATTTGGCTGAAAATTGGTGGGGAGGTAGCTTAGAACCAGGAGACGGACATAGGATATTTTTTATCTCGTTCTTCTTCTTCTTCTTCTTAATGGCAATGAGCTACTTTTCATCCCGTTCGATCGCGTTCCCGTGTGACATGGCATAAAATGTCAAATAGATTTTATTTTGTTTCTGTTTGTCCATTTGGACGTGCAAAGGAATCAAAAACCATACAGCCAAGTCTGATACAATTTTCTTTATATTATTTAACATTTCTTTATATAGAGTAGTATTTATAGTCATGTCCATCAGTAAGCCGCTGTAAACCTAATTATTTGATTTCTCTGGGAATTACGGTAGAATATGAAAATACACGTAAACCACTCTTATATCACATTCCTTACATACCTTAACTCTATTATATTACATAAAATATCAGCAAAGTTATTCAATGTAACACTATAAAACACTTAAAAAATTAATATAATACAAGAGCTAAACATGACATTTCCATATTCGCACCGAAACTCATGTCAAAGAGAATACAAGTCACTATGAAACGTAGGATAACAAAAACGCATTTGATATGTAATAACAAAATGCAAATGACAGCTAAACGTAATTTTATTTATAGTTAAGTATGGTTTAAAATTTGATAATTATAATTTTCTCAGAAATCAATCATCAGTAATTTGTATTCTCTTTGAATCATCATTAACAATGGCGAGACCAAGACGATCGAATCTTTCCCGACAAAGCCGTAATGGTTCCTCCATTAGAGAATATATATTCGGAAATTTAGAAAATGTATTTACGAAAAAAAAATTATGGCGTTATGAAGTTCGCCGGGTCAGCTAGTTAGATATAAAGAGGGGTGGGAAAGCTGAACGCAACGAATGATTTACACATATGGTGATAGTTTAAGAACATAATATGTCATAATCCTTTACTTACCCCTGTCTTACAAAACAGTGAGAAGCAGCATTCTCCTGGGAAAATTTTGTGCTAGGTAAAAAATGAAACATTAATTTAATTCCGTAATTAACATTAGTGTATTTGATCCGTGTGGTCAGTAAGAATACAACTCACCAACCTCTGTCTGCCTATGGTTTTCGTAAAAGATAACTGAGGGATATTATTTGCATATAACACCGATGCAAGAGAAGGAAAACTCGAAACAAAACCCTATACCAACATGTCTGACCAGCGTAGTATAGGAGGTCAATTGCCCTCACTTAGTGGTGGAGGTCCAAGCCCAACAATGGGACGTGTATGGGCTGAGATGATGATGATTTGATCCATGTGGAGTAAGAATACAATTCACCACCCACTATCTTGCCTGTGGGTATCGTAAAAGCAGACTGGGGGATATGATGTGCATATAACATCTATGCAAGAGAGAGAA
The DNA here is from genome assembly GCA_032191425.1 of Lymantria dispar. Classification (NCBI taxonomy): domain Eukaryota; kingdom Metazoa; phylum Arthropoda; class Insecta; order Lepidoptera; family Erebidae; genus Lymantria; species Lymantria dispar. The sequence goes on from CM063449.1 coordinate 4,008,329, forward strand.
AATCCGAAATAAACCCCTATACCAACCCGTCTGACCAGCGTGGCATAGTAGATCAATTTCACTCCCTTTGTGGAGGAGGCTCGGCCCAGTAGGTCTATGAAAACAACTGTTATATTTGAATGTAATTGAATGGTTCATTCAGATTATGACATTTAACCTGTCTATATTTTCTTAACGCTGTAGGTAAAAAAATAAAATAAATTAAATTTATACTTCACATTACATCCCCAATTTAATGATACGATAACAAAAAAAAAATAACGCCATAATAATGTGTAACCTAACCTAAACAAACATTCTATAATGGCGGATGGCAGCTATGTTTGTTTCGGTGGCCGTGTCAAACATGACCGGACGGGGATTATCCGGGTACTGAGAACGGGTGCGGAAAAAAATTGACCAGGATATGTATGACGGCGATATTCAATGGTTTTTGCATTGGTTTTTATTGTACATAGGGCATTGTTTGCATACTTGGATTTTATTTCGTTGTTAATGCGATGAAAAGATTGGCACACAGCATTTTTGAGCTATGCTTTGAGAAGATGATAATTTAAATCTTATATATATAAAAATGAATTGCTGTTCGTTAGTCTCTCTAAAACTCGAGAACGGCTGGACCGATTTGTCTAATTTTGGTCTTGAATTATTTGTGGAAGTCCAGGGAAGGTTTATACGGTGAGAAAATATGGAAATTTGCGAGTAACATACTAATAATATAATTTTATTTTCCCTTACAAACCGTTCTTACCTGTCAAACATTTGATGTTCGTCTCGTCGCGTCGGTTCGACATTTTTAGCATAATTACATGTAGATTTAGATTATAAAGGGTTTTGGAATAGATAAAACAAGGCGGTATATCCCTTAGTCGTCTTTTACGACACTCACGGGTAGTGAATTATATTCTTACTCCGTCACTGATAAATACTAAGGCTGGTTATAGAGTCACGCTGACCGTTCGCTGACCGTCGCACTATGGGCCCAAACAGTATTTGCCATCTCATAAATGGTTTTGACAAAAGTCGTAAATCCATAGGTCCTTTTATAGTTTTATACCCTCAAAGGACACTGCAACTTTCGAATTAATTCCAAAAAAAATTAAATAATTTAGTTTCATGTTTATAAAGTGAACCTCAAACATTGAGCATAAATATTTTCATGCCAATTAAATTACCGTTAAGGAAGTTCAACACAAAATTATTCGGATGTTTTCCATGGAAACATATTAGTGTAATACATCATTAGATAGATCAGAATGTACACTTTGTATCTACGTTCAGTTTTGTAAAAAAAAATAATGATATATATTTTTTTTTATTTTTTTTAGTAAAGTAAAGAAAATTTCGATTTTGTTTATTTCAATTGGACTTTTCTATGTTGCCGAAAGCTGCCGGTGTCAAGTTAATCACTCTATTTGAGACCTTACCTATTCAGTAATACGAGGATCAAAAAAAAAAATTGCGCGTTTTTTGTGCGAATGGTGATTTCAAGGCAATATGTCAATCAGAGGCAAAAAAAAATCTCGAAACTTATGTTCGGTTCTCCTTTTTTACTGTGATATATTATATTTGATGTCTAACTTGTCTTTTTTTTTTTCATTTCTATGATAGAAGCATACATTAACAAATAAATAGACTACAAGAATATTCACTTGGTACTTTCGATAGCGGTAATAAACCACAAGTATGATAAACTATATTGTTGCGGAAGTTCTATTTATCTGTTGCGGTAATTTATTACAACCAGTATCTACTGATTACACTATTTCGATGACAACTATCACAATCAATTACCCTGCGGTTTTTGCACAAGGCACCAAAATATTGGTCCTTTATATACGCGTGTTTTCAGCATACTATTCATCAAAGTATTCAGATACTTCTTTTCGTTAACAATTAACAGAAAAAAAAACATGAGTGAATTCGTTTGTGTTCGACGCGATCTTTGTGATCAAATAATAAGAGGGAAGAGTACTTCAGACCTTAGACAATATTTGTTGAACAACTTTCAACTGTCGAAAACTGACGTTATCACTGTAATAGAAAGTATTCAAAAAAATTTAACATCAAGTTGCAACCAGAAATGGACGAAAGCTCAAAGAAAGCCAGACAGGTTCGAGAGTCTATACTCAAATTGGTTAAACGGTGAATTTAAAGTACCATTGAATTCTTGCAGTACCTCAACCTCTGAAATATCTGGCTTGAACACTTCTGGTGATCGTGGTAGACCAACAAAACCATACGACGAGTGTTCGGAAAACCCAAAAAAACGAAAAAATATGGAACTGCTCCAGGAGTATGGAATGGGACATGTCCGTAACGCTTATGTGCAAGGTTTACGATCTATGGGTGAAAATGACGAAGTGTCAATTGTGTCTATTATCAGAAACAAGGAAAAAGACGAGAAGAAAGCAATTCTACAAACCATAATCAGTCCAGATAGTGCACTTTCTTTTACAAAAGAAGAGGCATTGAGCATGTGTATTGAAACGGATCTAACGAAAGCCCAATATGGGTACCTAAGAAAAAGGCTCGTTGATAAAAATTTAAGTTCTGTTTTACCTTCGTATCAAATACTAAGTGAAGCAAAAAAGGCTTGCTATCCGCCTGCATCTAGCATAACGGTGACAAATATAAGCGCAAAAATTAATCTGCAAGATCTCTTAGACCATACAGTCTGCCGTATTATAAAGATAAAGTCAGGTTCGACAAACTACAATCATCTCAAGCTGTTCACTAAATGGGGGTGTGATGGATCTTCCGGGCAAAGTGAGTATAAACAAATTCTACCGGAAGAAAACGAACAAATATCGGATGCTAATTTGTTTATAGTGTCCCTTGTACCACTGCGACTAGTAGACGAAGAAACGTCTACAGTTATATGGCAGAATCCTACTTGCTTATCTGTTAGATATTGCAGACCAATTTCATTAGAATTTGCAAAAGAAACACCCGAAAAAACTACAGCGGTTGTCAGTGAAATTGAAGCCAAAATTAATCAATTGATTTCAACTCTTGTGTCTATAGACGACAAAGTCATCGAGGTTAAACATGAACTGTTTATGACAATGATTGATGGGAAAGTTACTCAAGTGTTAACAAACACATCACCCAGTGCTAGCTGCACTGTTTGTGGAGCAACTCCCAGACAAATGAACGATCTTTTAAAAGTTACATCAAGAGTTGAAAATGAAGATGCATTTAAATACGGATTGTCGACACTACATGCATGGATAAGATTTATGGAGACGATCCTCCATATTTCTTATAATTTGGGTTTTGAGAAGTGGTCAGCAACAACTCCAGAAAACAAGCAACTTAAAGAAGACAAGAAAAAATATGTCCAAAAACGTTTCCGAGAAGTGTTTGGTTTACACATTGATAAACCACGTCAAGGTTCCGGTAATAGCAATGACGGAAATACAGCAAGGCGATTTTTCCAAAATTACGAATGCTCTGCAGGGATAACTGGAATTGATGGAGAATTAATTAAGAGATTTTATGTAATTCTTCAAACCATGTCATCGGGATTCCCTATAAACGCAGAAAAATTTGGTCAGTATACATTGATAACCGCGCAATTATACGTAAGCAAATATAACTGGTATTACATGCCATCTTCGGTCCATAAAGTACTCATACATGGTGCTAAAATAATAGAGCATTATGCAGTTCTGCCTATGGGACAATTATCCGAAGATGCTCAGGAAGCCAGGAATAAAGATTACAAAAAATATAGGTTACATCACGCTAGGAAGTGTTCCAGATCAGCAACAAACGAGGACGTTCTGCATATTTTGTTATATACATCTGATCCTTATATATCTAGTTTAAATAAACCCAGTTTTGTAATATCCAAAGAATTGTTTGACGAAGCTAAAGAATTATTGGAAATAGAAGGTTATGAATAGGATCGCAATTTTTTTTATGGTGTCATTTTTTAGCATGTTTGTTTGATAATAATAATAATAATTAAGTCTTAAACTTATTTTAAGTAAAAGTGTTACTTTTATTGTCATTTTATTATAACTGTATAATTTTTTGTATGTAATTTCGTATATCGTTATCTTTGTCATTTTTTTATGAAAATTATATAACTTTTAAAATAATGATGTTTAATTTATTTTATTGCCTATATATTCATTAATACATAAAAAAAAATTCAAGGGGAAACATCACAAAACAACAAAGTTATCTATTTTTGAGATGAAATATACCGATCGGTCCCACAGTGCGTCGGCGCTGATAGCCAAAATGTATGTTCGCTGACCATCGGCGCTGATAGCCAAAATGTATGAACGTCTAGGAAGCGTTTTAGAATAACGCGTAGGTATCAGCGCGTACGGTGGTCCGCGCTGACAGGTCAGCGGCAGTACGCGTCCCGCGTCGGCGCCGCATAGCTATCGGTGCTGACCGCCGCACACGCGCCTCTGCCTTCAGTGAGCGTTTTTGCACCTTCTTGTTTTTTTTAGATAATACAAAGCAGCAATAATTAACGCACTTCGCATTTTTGTGCGTCTGTACTAAGCAGTGGTCAGCACGATAATGGAACGTCATGCGCTGAACTTTAACGCTGACAAGCGACGCGCTGAGCTGTCGGCGCCGACAGTCAGCGTGATTCTAAAACCAGCCTAAAGCAAAATAATTATGAAAAAGGCGGTGTTAAGTTCGCCGGGTTAGCTAGTTCTACAATAATATTTTAAATTATGGCATATTGACATAACATTTTAAAATGACGTACAGTCATTTGGTTGAAAAAATAGAGGTTACCTGGAAATTTGATAGATTTTGACGTGTTTTTTCCGAATTTCAACTTTGCCACCTTGTAGATATACTTTTACTATTTTAAATTTTTATATTTTACAATTCACAAATATGAGCAGTTTAAATTAAATATTACACCTTAGCGTGGATGTATAATGGTTTACGGTGCTCGTACGCCGAAACTATTGATTTTAGGGAAAAAAAGTTTTGACATAAATTGTAGGCAATTTTCTCCACAATTATTTTGTATATATGTATATATGTTTTTCCTGTAAAATGCGTTGGAAAGAAGATATTATCAAAAAACTGCTTTTAGGCGCCATTTTGCCAATATGGCGGCGCGAGCGGCAAAGATACGAGGTGGCATAGTTAAAATTCGGTAAGAGCACGTCAACGTAAAAATACCCAATGACTGTACTAATATTGACGAAAATATTTTAAATTATTGTATTATTTCGTGTGGTAACGGAGTAAGAATACAATTCACCACTCTCTCTCTTACCCCTGGGTCTCGTAAATGACGACTAAGGGATATAATACGCATATGGCATCTATGCAAGAGAAGGAAAATAAAACCCTATGCCAACCTGTCTGACCAGCAAGATCAATTTCCCTCATATTATGGTGGAGGCTCGAGTCCAGCAGTGGGACGTGTATGAGTCGAAATGATATTGACATCATTTATTACAAAAATATTTAATAACTAGCTTTTCTCCGCAGCTTCGCCCGCGTGAAAATTAACTCAAAGTTTAACTATTATCCCAAGGGAACATATTACAGTGATAAAAGTATTCTATTTGTTGACCTCTCGTTTTTTTTTATGTGGGTTATGATCAGGTCATATGCTATCCAATCTGTCCAGGACGACAGGGCAGCGCGCGGTCCCATGACCCACCGTATTCCCCTTCGCCATTGGGCCGACTACCAGTACCGAGTTCCTTGTCGCCCGTGGTCTATGTGTTGACCTATAAAATATTCTTTTTTCCTTCTTTTTTTTATGGGTGGGCTATGGTAAGTGCACACGTGGTCCATTCCGTTTGGGGCGATGAAAGGACGGCGCGCGGGCCCAAAACCCACGCGTACCCACGTCACCTTGTTGTTGGGCCGACCACCGGAGCAGGGTGACTTGTCGTCAGTGGTACCTAGAAAATACTCTATGTGCTACTTTCCATTAATATCTGGTCAACAGTTTACGCGTGACTAAGTAACAAGCATCCAAACATCTTCACAAACTTTCACATTTATAATATTAGTTCTGCCCCCGTAGTTCAAATTCCCATAAAAATACTGTGATAAATACAGCCGTTCTGTGTCGCTGATAATGTCTTTCCCTTGGTGAAAGAATTTTTAAAATTGGTCAAATTTCGGCGGTTTTAACGCGGAATTTTGAGCAATTTTAATCCTGTATGTTACTGGTTGATGATGCAGTTTTGCAATGATGAATTAATATTAGCCGATACGTAATTTCAGTTCTCATATCCCGTCCCGTTCCTGTGGGAATATCGACACAAATAATTAATGAATAATTTACTAAATCGCTCAACAACCAGCGGTTTTACTTGCGTAGTTCTCGTTTCCGTGGGAATACAGGGTTCAAAAAGACTACATGAATTACTCCCGATACTGTAACTTTCCATTGTTGAAAGAATTTTTAAAGTCGGGTGGCATCTGGCGATTTCTTACGAAAAGTTTCTGTTCTCGTGAGAATACTGAAATAAAAAATAGCCTACATATGTATATATATCACTCGCTGATAATGTAGCATTCCCTAGGTAGAAAAAGATTAAAATCCTTTCCTATGGTAACACTGGGATAAAAATGGCCTACATTCATTATTCTCTGATTATTAAATAATATCTGGTTGACCGAGCTTCGCTCGGAATATTTTTGTCGAATTTATTTAGATATAAAAATAAAAATTAAATAATGAAAAAAATATAAAAAAATACAAAAAGACAATAATAGTAACACCGAGATTCGATTCGACGCTGTTTGAATACCAAAACAATACAAAAAGAGAACTGAACAACTTCCTAACTGAGTTATCGTAACTCATGACGTTGACAACGAAATTTGAATTCATATTCTTTTAAAATTTAATGACATTGTATTGTTTTACTAAAAACACCGACAAAACGACATTTTCTATAATTAAAACCTAGCTAGATCGATTTTTTGGCCTCGAAACCTCTAGTATGCCAAGTTTCATCAAAATCGTTGGTGCCGTTGCCGAGATCCTCAATATAAACTCATTTGCAAAAAAAAACGGGCGGTTTTGATTTTCATTCATATTTAAAAAGATACAATACCAAAAAGGTTTCAATCGTTTGTACACGTTACTGGTCGGTTTTAAAAATGCTGTGGTATTTAAAAAAGTACGTTCTAAATTCAATTTTTCATTTGATGTTCATTTTTACAGAAAACCCCTTTTTATCCTACATTTTTGGCGCGAAGTTCCAGAAGTTAACATCGACTTTCAATAACTTTTATTCAATTTTTATCGATTAATTTCATATCCTTGACTGTCAAAGCTTTATTTAATGCTGTTTGGCTGTATCAAAAATGGTAGATAAAGTGGTAAAAGCTACCAAAATTATCGCGCTGCTTGAAGAGGGTTGCAGCCAATGTTTCGTGGCTAGGAGGCTAAATGTTAGTCGCTCGACAGTCCAAAGGACCTGGCAGCGATATCAGGAGACTGGTTCCGTCGAGAGAAGGCCTGGTTCTGGAAGAAAACCATGTACCCAACCACGGGATGATCGTTTTCTTGTGAGTCGCGCATTGAGAAATCGCAAATCTTCGTTTGTGGATCTTAAGAACAACCTCCAAGAAGTAAGAAATGTGCATATTAGTCTATGGACGGTCAGGAGGAGGCTTCTCGCTGCCAATATACGCAGTCACCGCCCGGCCCGCGGCCCCAAATTACTCCGTGAGCACAGAGTTCACAGGCTTAGGTTCGCTAGAAATTGTGAATCATGGACTCAAGACGATTGGAATAGGGTTTTGTTCTCTGATGAAGCCAGGATATCTCTGTTCGGTGAAGATCGACGTCGGCGAGTGCTAAGAAGACAAGGAGAACGCTTTGCAGAGGCATGTTTCGAAGAAATCACACCTTATGGTGGGGGCTCTGTTATGTTTTGGGCAGGAATAAATTCAATGGATCGTACAGAGTTAGTCTTCATTGAAAACGGCTCACTGACTGGGCATCGATACATAACGGAAGTTCTAATTTCTCATGCACAACCCGCATTGGCCGCTCTAGGTGAAGACTCGATTTTTATGGACGACAATGCTCGCGCCCACCGATCCCGCGATGTTAATGCGTATGTGCAAGAGGTCGGCATTCGTCGTTTGGATTGGACAGCTCGAAGTCCCGACCTCAATCCCATAGAGCATGTCTGGGACGTTCTGAAACGGCGTGTGAGATCAGTACACCCGGCTCCGCAGACCATCAGAGAGCTGAAGAATGTGATTACTGCGGAGTGGGAACGTATTCCGCAAGCAAGTATCCGGGATATACTCGCTAGCATGCCCAGACGAATTCAAGCTGTGATTTTAGCTAGAGGGGGTCACACTCGATACTAAACATTTATCTGCTTTTACTTTATTAAAGAAAAACAAACAAAAAAACTTTTTTATTTTTACTTCATGAGCATATGCACTACTAGCGAATATACACTACTAGCGAGGTTTAGCATTATTTCCCATAAATTGTATCTAAATTTTATGAAATACTGATGAAAACGATTATTTTCTTATTAATTTAGCAAATTGTGTGGATAAAACTACCTATAATTATCAAACAAAGAAATATTAACATTTGAAATGGTTCATTGCTTAGGTGCCCGTTTTTTTTGCAAATGAGTGTATATATATATTTACACAAGAATTGCTCGTTTAAAGATATAAGATTCCATTAGTAAAATAATTTTATCCTTGTGGTGACGGAATAAGAATACAATTCACCACTCCCTATCTTGCCCGTAGATATCGTAAAAGACGAATAAGGGATATAATACGTAACATCTATCAACGAGAAGGAAAACTGGACATAAAACCTTATTCCAACTTGTCTGATCAGTAGGTAAGGTTATTTACCCTCCCATTATAGAGTAGGCTCGAGCCCAACAGTGGGACGTACATGAGCCGCAATGATGAAACAATTTATAAAATGCTCAACATTTAGCGGTTTCATTCGCGCAGTTGCCATTCCCGAAGGAATATCGGAAAATAAATACCCTACATATGTTAGTCGTTGATAATATAGCTTTCAATTGGTGAAAGACTTTTTAAAATCGGTTTATTAGCTTAAGCGTGAAAGCGTAACAAACAAAGAAACTTTCGCATTTATAATATTGGGATTTATTTTTAATTTAATTAAAAAAAATCTTGCCTTAAGAACCAATAAGAATTTACATTAATACGTGAAGTAAAATCCTTAAATTCCTTTTCAAGTAGATTAAGGACAAGTAGGTACTTATATATGTACGCAAATGAGTTTGAAATTTGTCAAAGTTTAGGTTTATATGGAAAAGGAAAGCAAAACTTGATGAAAATGTTTTACAAATATATTAAACGAAAAATTTCAACGTTACGTTTATTTTGTTAACGGCAATGATGTTTTAATTAAATTGTTTATCCTATTATTGTCCAGTTTATTTGTTACTCTGTGATTTTTTTAAGAAACAAAAATTAAAGCTGTAGTATCTATGCTGATATATGGACATTAGGTTACCCCCTTTTTGGATAATTCATAACAATTGTGGTGGTAATTTATTTGTTTTTTTTTTTTTTTATTTTAAACATATTGTAAGGTACAGGCTTAAAAAACCGGCTAAGTGCGAGTCGATGGGTTGGCGGGTCGACGAAGGGTTCCGTACTATAAAAATAGGCAAAAACTGGCGTTCTTTGTATAGGAGCCGCCCCCCTTAAATATTTATTTTATTTTTATTTTATTATTTATTATTAAAATAAAAATTCGTGTTTTGTAAATATTACAAATGCCTATCTGTTGCCATTTTCGATATCGAGCAAAAAAAGGGCAAAAAAATCACGTTTGTTGTATGGGAGCCCCCCCTTAAATATTTATTTTATTCTATTTTTAGTATTTGTTATTATAGCGGCAACAGAAATACATAATTTGTAAAAATCTCATTAGTCTAGCTATGGCGGTTCTTGAGATACAGCCTGGTGACAGAGAGACGGACAGACAGAGAGTGAAGTCTTAGTAATAGGGTCCCGTTTTTACCCTTCGAGTATGGAAGCCTAAAAACAGACTAATAATAATTCAATTATTCGTGTGGGGACGGAGTAAGTATACAATTCACCAGTTCCTATCTTGCCGTTGGATGTCGTAAAAGAAGACTAAGGGATATAATATGCACATAACATCTATGCAAGACAAGGAAAACTCGAAATGAAACCTTATACCAACATGTCTGACGAGCATGGTATAGTAGGTCAAATTCCCCGGAGGAAAATTGGAGGAGGCCCAAGCCCAACAGTGGGACACACAGTTGGACACAACACAGCTCATGCTGCGATGATGCTGATGATAATTCAATTATAATTGCCTGCCATTGCTAAAATTTTATTATTTATCATCATCAATTGCCTGCCCTCATTCAATGCTAAGTGTGCTCGGCACTATATGTTCTTACCTTCTATTGCCTCCTATCAGCCGTCATATCTGCACTCACTGCTATCATACGCATATCCTCATCCACATAATTTATCCATCTCTTTTTTGGGTTTCCCACGCTTCTTACGTCCATCCACAATCAGATTGATAACCAAGTCACATGCCCTTCATCCCTCCTTATCACATGTTCAAGACAATCTCGGACTCCTAATCTTCTCTATTACTAGTGCCACTTTTTCATTTTTTTATTGCTAACGGTGGCAAACAAGCAAATAGTACATCTGACGGTAAATGTTGCTGCCGTTCATGGACCTTTGCTAGGCCGCTACTTACCGTGAAGGGAGTGTGAATGCATGTAATGGGGTTCGGTGAAACTAAAGGCATCACCAAAACCCACCACACGCAAAGACCCTCAGAAATTTGGGCTGCCGGCCCTCTCGCTCACCGAACGAAGCGCAGTAATAAATTGCTACTACTCGGACGTCGATATTCTGCGAGAGTGTGGTACTACCCTGGACGAACCGACCCGTGGCTGTAAACAGACAACTGTCAACAGTGTTTTCCTACCACTAATAAACTACCCACTTTCAGGCTTTCCCTAATATGCTCATTTTTTAAATCAAATCAAATCATTTATTCTGCATAGGCCCCTTAAGGGCACTTACATATTGTCAAATTACACGTTTGAACTCAATACAATAATCTACCACCGGATCGGAACGCGACCACAAATTGAGAAGATCCGGGAAGAAACTCAGCGGACAGTAATTTTTTTCTATAATCTTTTAAATATACATAATTTTATGCTTTGTACAACATATATGGTATTAGCTCCAGTGTGATGCCCTTCGAAATTGTATATATGTATAAATTTTCAAAGTTTAGTTCAAGACAAAAAAAAAAATTAAAGAAAGGAAGAAAATATGGCTGGACCAGATCCCACAAGCAGCACCCGATCACGAGTTAACTACTAGAACAGCCATTACTCTCCTCAACCAAATTAGAGGGAAGAGAGCGACCCGCCCCACATTATCTTATCTAACCTGTTACCCCACATATCCATCTTAGCATACGCATCTCTACAGCATGCACTCTTCTCTGCTTTTTTTTTCAATTTTATTATTATAAACTAACAATATTACAACAAAAATTATCTATAAAATAAACTATTTGACATTAACATAGCGAACGAAATTATAACTAATTCATTCAATCCCTATAACTTTTTCCTAGTAATACACGAACACAAACTAAAGCTGACGTTTATTAATATCCACTCGTACAGTCAAAGACAAAACGGCCTTTTTAATTATTAACACGGAACAGATAAAGATTCGCCATTTCGGCCGAGTAAAGCAATCAACTCGGACCCTACTCTGTAACTGTCATGTACAATCAAACGCTTTTGCTTTAGACGAAAATACCAATGAATATATACACTTAGTCATTATTCTATATCTAAATGAATAAGGTTGAAAATTGAATGACTTCTTCTTAGTTATAAGCATTAGAAATTGGTATATTTCTGTTATAACTAACGAGTAATAAACAAAGTTTTCTAGTTTTATAGTTGCATTCTATTTTAGATTCCTTTACGTAAATATAGTTTTGTTAAGTTTTGTAATAAGGCTATTTGACCCTGTAATAGACTACTCTTGTCTATAATAGAATAATGGTCTAGAAATTGGTTATCGCTAAAAAAAATTGAAGTTTTTCTTGTAGACCTATAAATATCCAATGTAGCCAGTATTGTCCCAATACTACTGACCTTTTCATTACTCGTACGCGTCATAAAAGAAGACAAGATACAATTTAACGTAGAGCTGGGCTTATTTACATTACATCCTCAAGAAGGGTTGACATCAGACAGGCGTCCAGTCATAAAATTATGGCCATAATTTGCACGTACCTATTATAAAAGATGAAAACCTTATCCTAATTATTGTCGGGTGACGTGACCGGGGATAGTCCGTCACCCGCCGAGAGGCCGACCGCGTGAGGAAAGACCGACGTCCTCCCCGAGGGGTGGACGGCGGTCGATATGAGAGTACCCCAAATAGGGAGTATTCCATCGGGCCGACCACTGACGTCAAGTTACCCTGCTCCGGTGGTCGGCCCAACGACGAAGGCGACGTGCATCGTGGATGGGTTGTGGGTGTGCGTGCTTACGCCCCTCTGTCGCCCCGGACGGAGTGGTGCGAGGAGCGCGCCGACCGCAACCCACCCCAAAAAAAAAGTCTTAATTATTGTGTCGGTTCCAATTAACTAGGATAAGACCTGGATCATTATAATTATGACCTATGTATATCACGTGTGCTGACGGAGTAAGAATACAATTCAACACTCCCTCTCATACCAGTGGATATCGTAAAACACGACTAAATGATATATTACGCATATGATATCTATGCAAGAGATGGTAAACTCGGTACAAAACCCTATACCAATCTGTCTGGCCAGCATGGTATAATAAGGTCAATTTCCCTCCGATTGTAGAGGATGCTCGAACCCAGGAGTGTGAGCCGAAATGATGATGATGATTTATATCCAGTGATGGAGGTCAATAGATTAGAGGATAGATAGATGTAAGATGTTTTTTTTTTGGTGGGCTATGATCAACGTTAAATAAACGGCCAAGTGCGAGTCGGACTCGCGCACGAAGACTTCCGTACCATTGAGCAAAAAAGGGCAAAAAATCACGTTTGTTCTATGGGAGCCCCCCACCTTAAATATTAATTTTATTTTTAGTATTTGTTGTTATAGCGGCAACAGAAATACATAATTTGTATAAAATTCAACTGTCTAGCTATCGCGGTTCTTCAGATACAGCCTAGTGACACAAACAAACAGATAGACAGCGAAGTCTTAGTAATAGAGTCCCGTTTTAACCCTTTAGGTACGGAACTCTAAAAAAATAATAATTTTAAACTACACAGATGGCGTATTGGTTAAGATACTGACCCGTGCCTGTAAGTTCGATTTCGACATAGGGCAATAAGGTACTTAGCGCGATCTACAAATTGTAATACTGAGTCTGGATGTCATTTGTGACGGTTAATTATTTGTTTATAACGTCTCCTAGGTTGTATACAGAAGAATTATCGATGATGTCGTCCTACCATATATAAACTTGACAAAGATATAACTTCGGGAAAGACCGAGTAAGGATACAGTTCACCACCCCATATCCTGCCCGTGGATGCCGTAAAAGACGACTATGGGATAAAACATGCATATAAAATCTATGCAAGAGAAGGAAAACTCGAAAGGAAACTCAATACCAAACACGTCTGACGAGCGTGGTATAGCAGATCTAATTCCCTATATTGTGGAGCCCAGCAGTGGGACGTAAATGAGCTGCAATGAAACATGTAAATTACACCCAGATTTAGAACATTTATTCTAAGAATTGCGCGGATATCGAACACTTCGGTGTAACGAACGTAACGTAATCTATAACAATAAATAAAATTGGAGTGTTTGTTTATAATGTCAAAATAATAGGCTTTTTTCATGCTCACACGGTTATTTGCACGACACCTATGCCTAAATATAGATTAAAAAAATTTTTTCTGTCTGTCTGTTTGTTCCGGGTAATTTTCAAAACGGCTGGACCGATTTCAAATATTATTTCACTAATGGAAAGCTATAATATCAGGGAGTAATCTAGACTATATTTTACCCCGGTATTCCCACGGGAACGGGAACTATGCGGGTAAAGCGACTAAAACCGAAGCGAAGCGAGGGCGGGTTGCTAGTCAATATATAAGAATTTAATATTAACAACATTAAAATGATCTATAAAGATAATACAAATTTTAAAATTTACAATGGTAGGGATAAAATATTTAACAACAGACTTGATTTGTTCGTAAGGTAAGTTTTATAAAAAGAAACCATAAACAATGGCCCTTCCCATTACTATAATACTTGAGAGGGTCCCCACCATTACCGTCGCAATAAACCCCATAACATAGATGATGTCTATCATAGAGAATCATTTACGGCAAGTGAAAATATAATGTTTATGGGACGTCCATTGTTTTTAAACACATCGTGCACGAAGTATAAATTAGTAAATTTTGAGGAACTGTCTTTAGCAACCAAATTTTTAACCGACTTAAAGAACGAGGAGGTTGTCAAATTATTTTTAATGTTTATTACACATTGCAAATAAAATTATTTTACGGATTTTATCGCGTATACGGACCGGACGACGGGTATCGTAACAACTGCTCTAGTGTCGAAAAAAGAAGAATATAAAATAAATAATATTAAGATATAGGAAATCCCTGTATGGTGACAGAATAAGAATACAATTCACCATCCCCATCTTCTTTTTATTCATCTTGCCCATGGGTGTCGTAAAAGACGACTAAGGGATGTAATATGCACAAAACATTTAAGTAAAAGAAAGAAAACTTGAAATAAAACCCTATATCAACACTTGTCTGACCAGTGTGGTATTGTAAGTTAATTTCCCTCATTTAGTGGAGTAGTGGAACATCTATGTGCTGGTATACTAATGATGTTGATGAAGACAGAGAGAAAACTGTAAACAAACACCAAAGCAATTCATCATCATCATCATCATTTCAGCCTATCGCCGTTCACTGCTGGACGTAGGCCTCCCTCATGTTGTGCCACAATGAGCGGTCCTGTGCCGCCTGCATCCAACGACGCCCAGCTACTTTCACTAGGTCATCGGTCCACCTAGTGGGGGGGCATCCTACACTGCGTCGTCCGATACGTGGTCGCCACTCGAGAACCTTTCTTCCCTAGCGGTTGTCGGTTCGTCGAGCGATGTGGCCTGCCCATTGCCACTTCAGCGTGCTAATTCTTCGTGCTATGTCGGTTACACCCGTTCTTCTGCGGATTTCCGTATTCCGGATTCTATCTCGCAGAGAAATCCCGAGCATAGCCCGCTCCATAGCACGCTGAGCGACTTTAGTCTTGATATGAGGCCTACATTTAAGGACCACGTTTCCGTGCCGTAAGTCATCACTGATAACACACACTGGTAAAAGACCTGTGTTTTCAGACACTGAGGTATGTTGGACGACAAGATCCAAAACAATTAATTGATGGAAATAAGCAATACACAGTGGACGTCGAAAAGTGAGGGATAGGAAGGGAGACTTACCACCGTTTAATTAATAAACTATAAGCTGCTTACTTCTAAATGATGAAGAGTCTCAGAACTTCAACTTGTACTGCATCATGAGGATGCCTCGTTCTGAGGCAAAATATGTATCGAATCAATATTCGAAATTCTTCGAAGAGTTACAACTTAAAATTCTGCAGGCTACTCATATATTTGTAAGGAAGTTCTTTACATTATATTGCATCCACATGAAGTGGTAATGGGCAGGTCACATCGCTCGACAACTGACAACTGCTGGGGAAGAAAGGTTCTCGAGTGGCGACCACGTATCGGATAACGCAGTTTTATACACCCTACTAATACCGACGATCTAATGAATAAATATAATAGTTCAAAAAAACTAAAAAAAAAAACCATAAATCGCTAATCCTGATTATCCTAGTAAGGATAACGGGTCAAACTGTTTAAAATATTGAATTGTCATCGGTCCTTAATAAGTGTGCCAAATTTTGAGTTAATCCGACGTTTTGAAGGGGGTCAAAATCATGTTCAAAGATTCCGTTACATACTAACATACTAACATAGATACGTCTGAAGCTAATAAAAGCGTATTAAAATAGTTGAGCGTTGTTAGATGCAGGCAGCACCGGACCGCACTCTGTGGCGAAATATGAGGGAAGCCTATATCCAGCTATGGACGGCAATTGGCTGAATGATGATGATGATATTGCACATTCATCCTATTCCATGAGGTGTATGGTATATTAATTAACCGGGGTTCTGCTGTATGTCAGTCCAATGTCCAATACAGCAAAAGTGTTTCCCATGACTAGGGTTGTGTGCTCAAAATTAACTCGCAAATTGTAACTCTTCTATCATCATCATCGCAGCCCACGTACATCCCACTGTTGGGCTCGGGCCACCTCCACAATGGAAGGGAATTTGAGCTACTACTACTATGCTGGTCAAACATGTTGGTATAGGGTTTCATTTCGAGCTTTCCTTCTCTTGCACAGATGTTATGTGTTGTTGATGTTGTGTTATGTGTTATATCCCATAGTCGTCTTTTACGACATCCACGGGCAAGATAGGGTAAATGGTGAGTGGTGAATTGTATTTTTACTCCGTCACCACTAGGGAAATATCTTCTCTAGGATAAACGTAATATGTGCGCTAAAAATCCAGCTAATTATATATCATTTGGATATCTTATTGGAGAATCTAAGATCTTTTACGAGTCAATATAACCTCATGACGCAGCAGCTGGAAGTACATAAATGTTATTATACAGCGAAGGTGTTAAGACACTTGTTCTTAATTGAATTATCTACAACATGTTTAGCTCGAATGTGATTGAATTAGTGTTATATTTCTTTTGTTTTACAGAATTATAATATAGAAAAATTATAGCAGAGCTAGATTTCATAAACGGCACCCAATCACAAGTTAATAACTAGAGCAGCTATAACTACCATCTACCAATTTGGAAGGAAGATGCTCAGTGTGACCACAATCTTATCTTATATCTTTAAACGAGCAATTCTAGTATATATATATATATATATATATATATTCAGGATCTCGGAAATGGCTCCAACGATTTTGTTGAAACTTGGCATACTAGAGGTTTCGGGTCCAAAAAATCGATCTAGCTAGGTTTTATTTATAGAAAATGTTGTTTTGTCCGTGTTTTTAGCAAAATAAACAATGACATTAAATTTTAAAAGAATATGAATTCAAATTTCGTTGTCAACGTCATGAGTTACGATGGCTCAGATGGGAAGTTGACAGATTCTAATTTTGATTTTGTTGATATTCAAACAGCGTCGGTTCGAATCTCGGTGTTATTATTTTTCTCTTTTTGTAATTTTTTATGTATTTTTCATTATTTATTTTTTATTAATATATATCTAAATAAATTCGATAAAAATATTCCGAGCGAAGCTCGGTCAACCCGATATTTATGTATTAATCTGCATTCTCTAGGTAATTAAAAATTGTTCTAAAAACCACACGAGCCACCAACTAGTTTGAGTTTTTTTCAGTATTTTTTCTTCAGATCATTCTTAATCTAATTTTCTTCAGACCGTTCTTCAAACCGAGTAGTTCCCAATAATACATACATACATATATTCACGCCTTTTTCCATAGGGGTAGGTAGAGACCACTTCCCTCCAATAATGGAAAGGTAAAACACCAATTCCAGTATTCTAGTTAAGCGGGATGGTAGTAATATTACAGTACCACTTTCATAGACACTTATAACTGCAAATGCGATCGCTAACTCATCTGGTAAGCAGAACAATTAAGGCATTATGCATCTGATGTGCCCTATGTCTAATAATGGAGGACGATAAGTTGATGGATGGATAGATCTATGGACATTATGTTACTTGTCTATACAGTTAAAAAAGAAAGAAAGAAAAACATTTATCCTGTTTTCGTTAAATCCAATAAGAACCCAAACATAACTAAAGAAAAGAACTTTTTATGTAAAACAATTTAATTTTAACGAGGGATAAAAAACGCTATTTGGTTCAGTTCGTGCTACTTCTCAGACAAAAAAGTTAAATACCCACGATGTTTGTAATTCAATCAAAAGATGGGTGTAACAGGGTGGCTCTTTCACCATTTAAAATGTAGTCCGCGTGTACAGTGCCCGTGCCTATCAGTAATAAAATAAGACATGTAGTTTGACAAACAGAAAACACACTACGGACAACCGAACTAAAAATTGCGATACAGAAAATAGGGATAGCGACATCTATCGAGTAACGCCAAAATCTCTGCCACGGATATAAAAAAATGCTAATCTTGTAAGGATAATTGGATAAACTACTTTCACTTATTACATTATCGTCTTTGATAAGTGTGCAAAAGTTTCAAATTAATCCGACATCTAGAAAGGAAATTACTTTCAAAGGATCCGTTATATACAAACCAAATTAATAAAAGTATGCTAAAAAGTAAAACCGACATACATTACCGCATTACTCAATTAGTTACAACACACGATATTCTTAGTTCTATATCACTAAGCAATCACTCAAGAAACTACTGTTTTATAGATATTTTACGAGTGTTATAAAGTGTTATCAGTAACACTTAGTTTGATTACTCATCATAATTATAAATAGTTATTGCATTAGTTCTAGTGTTAATAACCGTGTTTATAATATCATTGATATCATCAATTTGGATAGTGATTTGTTTACTGCATTGTGATTCGACTTGTTATGTGGTGACGGCTTCGAATAATACGAACCCGTATTGTAAAAGGTGGCTAAGAGCTTAACATTAACCTGGGCCGATTAAACCTGATACTATTTTTAAAATAATGAAATTCTCATGGAGGTTCTTCGTCAGTTAGGCGGCCGGCTGTAAAATCATTGCCAAAACTTTTCCAAATTATACAATGGAAAAAATATTGTGTTGACCCCAAGTGATTGGGATACTAGCAGGATAATAATAGGGGCTATTCCGTTAGGGGGTATTCCGTCGGGCCGACCACTGACGACAAGTTAACTCTGCTCCGGTGGTCGACCGAACGACGAAGGAGAGGTGGTTTTCGGGTGGGTTGCGGGAGTTGCGTGCTTAAGCCCCTCTGTCGCCCCGGACGGAGTGGTGCAGAGGCGCGCCGACCGCAGCCCACCCACAAAAAAAGAAAAATACTGTATTTTTAATTAGCTATATGTTTAGTGTGGTGACGAAAGAAGAACACAATTCACTACGCCATTTCTTGTCCATTGGTGTCGTATAAGACGACCAAGGGATTATAGTCTATACCAATAAATATATGAGTTCCGATAGCTCAGGTGGGGAGGCGGGCGGTTATAATTTTGGCGACTGGGGCGGCGCAGGCGCAACTATCTGCGCCTCATGCCGCCTTAGCCGAGGCCGCGGGTGACGTGACCGGGGATTAGTCCGTCACCCGCCGAGAGGCCGACCGCGTGAGGAAAGACCGACGTCCTCCCCGAGGGGGGGACGTCGGTCGATGGGAGGGTACCCCAATAGGGGGTATTCCGTCGGGCCGACCACTGACGACAAGTTAACGCTGCTCCAGTGGTCGGCCCAACGACGAAGGCGACGTGGTTTTCGGGTGGGTCGCGGGAGTTGCGTGCTCAAGCCCCTCTGTCGCCCCGGACGGAGTGGTGCGGAGGCGCGCCGACCGCGGCCCACCCACAAAAAAAAAAAAAAAAAAAATACCAATAAATAAAATTGGAGTGTCTGTTTGTAATGTCAAAATAATAGACTTTTTTCATGCTCACACGGTTATTTGCATGACACCTATGCCTAAAATACAAATTAAAAAAATTTTGTCTGTCTATCTGTTTGTTCCGGGTAATCTTCAAAACGGCTGAACCGATTTCAAAAATTCTTTCACCAATGGAAAGTTATAATATCAGGGCGTTAACTAGGCTATGTTTTATCCCGGTATTCCCACGGGAACGGGAACTACGCAGATAAAATGACTAAAACTTGCTAGTATGTAAATCATCATCATCTTGCTCTTATCCCAATTAGTTGGGGTCGACGCAATATGTCATCTGTTTTGACATATTGCAAAAAGTTTCGGCAATGATTTTTAAGACCGGCCGCCTGCCTGACGTCAACCCTCCTTGGGAATGTAATCGTTGACCCAAATGGTACCAGATGGAGTTGGTTCGGGTCAATCTAGGGCTCTTAGTCGTCTTTTACGACACCCACGAGCAAAGCAAGGGTTGATAGTATTCGAAGCCGCTACCACACAGCAACTAAACTTGCTAGTAGACTAAAACTTGCTAGTATGTAAATAAAACTCAAAAAAAAATGCAGGGATTTTTTTGAGTTTTCTCTCTCTCCAACAGGTCTGACCAGTGTGGTATAGTCAATTTCCCTCCTATTGGTGAAGAAGCTCGAGCCTAGTAATGAGACTTATTTAAGCTATGGTGATATTATCCAACCATCATCGTACTGAAGTTCAGTGTATGGGCTTGTTCAAGGTAAATAAGCCCATATTTGCTACACCTAACGGGTTGTAATAGATGCTATAAATTTTAAATAAAACTACTTTATGGATTTTATCGCGTTTGTATTTGATTGTCCGACGTTTCGAACACTTTACAGCATTCATGGTCACGGGCGGACTAAGACATCTCACGTCCAACAAGTCATCGTTATTACAGACATTTATAATATTATCTACCCGATACAGAAAATTAGTTATTAAATTTATTAATACATTTTATTTTTATTTTTAATTTATAAATCAAATACAAACGCGATAAAATCCGTAAAGCAGTTTTAGTTAAAATGTGTAACATTCGCGTAAACATCAGAAATCAGATGCTATAAACTTTCTAGAAGCTTATTGCTGCCCATTTTTCTGGACTTTAGTCGATTTTAACACCACCAATACATTGCATTCTTAATCCGTTACATAAGGTCCATAATATATCCATACCCTATTTTATTTATTCTAGTCACACCACATATCTTTAACATTTGAAAAGAATTCAAATGCGTTACAAAAATAAATTCGAGGCAATAAGAAAAAACGAAAGAATGGAGGACGTTTTGAAGCTTTCAGAGTTCAGGTTACATTTACTTAAAAGGACTTTTATACGTAATATTCTTGCGATTATTTGATGTGAATAACGCCTTCAGTAGTATCGTATTACTAAAGTACAAACGCCTTTTATTATTATTATTATTTTAAGGGGCAATACTCGTCTCTTTGACTCAGTAAATAAGATTAATTTAGGTGCTTAATTTTACGTTCCAAATGATGAATCAAAATACTATTTTATTAAGTAAATTTTGAGTACGCGAGCACTCATTCGTAACTTGAATAAAGGACAAAAATCGTAAAAAATAGGCCTTTGTCATCATCATTTCAGCCTATCGTCGTCCACTCCTGGACGTAGGTCGTCGTGTTACGTCACAAAGTGCGGTCCTGTGCCGCCTGCATTCAACGACGCACAGCAACATTCGCCAGATCATCGGTCCATCTAGTGGGGGGACGTTCTACAATACGTCGTTCGATACGTGGTCGCCATTCGAGAACCTTTCTTCCCCAGCGGTTGTCAGTTCGTGGCCTTAATTTTAAATAAAATTATTTTTATGGACTTTATCGCGTTTGATTTTGAGATACATCTTAGTCCGCCGTTGGTTATCCGAAACTTTTCATAAGTGAAAGTATTTTTAAAATCGGCTTGGTGGTTTAAGCGTAAAAGTGTCAAACACACAAACAAATAAACTTACTTTCGGTTTTGTATGTATACAAAGTTACATTGAAAATGCTTAAAGATTTTTTAGTTGAAACTGTTATAGTTTTTAATATATTAGGTTGCGATATTTATATGTTTCTCTTGCTACTATTCGATGTCTTTAACGTATATTTACGAGAAACCAAGATAATATATAAAGTTACTGAAGGTATTAAATCCAAACAAAATATTAAACTTCAGATTCAAATAAACATAAATAAGAAAACTCGACTGATAAGAAACATGTAGGCATAAATCAGAAGTTAAGTAATTTACAAAGTAAATATCCCATACATAAAACTTCAAACATTACTAAGGAAAAACACATATTTTTTTCGCAATCACAATGTTTTGTAAAATTATTACCGTACGCCGTCATAAATAGATAGCCAGGCGTGAGTGTGGAACTCATTAAAAGTAAAGCTTTAGGTGCTTCCTGGTAAATTTATTGTACATCTCGCGACTCCAATGGTTTTATTATTGGTGCTTATGTAAATGATGTGTTGGGATTAAAATTTAATAAATGAGTGAAGTCTCTATGTATTTCCTTTCTTTTGGTGATGGAGTAAGAATATAATTTACCGCCTGCTATTTGGCTTTTTTTTATTGCAAATGGCAGCAGACCAGCAAACAGTTTATCTGAAGGTAAGTGTTGTCGCCGCTCTTTGCTAGGTCATGGCCTACCGTGAAGAAAGTAAAGGGAGTGTGATTGCGTGCACTGAGGTTCGGTGAAACTTAACTAACTAAACGTGTAAATACCCTCAGAAAGTTGGGCTTCCAGCCCTGTTGCTGATCGAATGAAGTGCTGCAACAAATAGCTATCACTGAGACATTGATTTTATTCGAAAAAGTACTACCCCAGACGGTACGACCCACTGCTGTAGACAGACGACTGTCGATAGTGTGGTCCCATCACAAAAAGAAACTACGGTCCCGATTTCACGTTTCTAGCTTTAGTAGTTTCAACTCGGCGTTGATGAATCACTCTGCTCCTTTATGTATAAATAAAGATTATTGTTTTTTCAATTTTTCGAGCCGTTAATTCAATGAACAGGTGAAATTGTTATGTCAGTAATTGTTATGACAACAACGACTGCCTAGTATCGGATTAACAATATCCCATAGTTGTCAATCAATATCAATAAATGTGTCTGTTTGTAATGTCAAAATAATAGGCTTTTTTCATGCTCACGCGGTTATTTGCACTATACAGGGTGACTGGTAAAAGATTGTACATATTGAAGGAGGGTATTCTGTAGTCGATTCTGATACCGAATATGTAAAAAACATTGGTACTTAAATTTTGAACTAATTATCTTATAAATATATTTAGTTATGGACACATGGGATAGGTTAACGTACGTCAGCAATTGTAGGTACTAAACAGTTCGCGCATTGAACTAGTTACATTTTGGGTAAATATTCTACCTATGCGACTCGACCCAGTAGGTATTTTTTTTCGTCGCGGGCCGCAGACAGAGGTCAACGTACGTCCTGAAGCTAATAAAAGCGTATTAAAATAGTTGAGCGTTGTTAGATGCAGGCAGCACCGGACCGCACTCTGTGGCGAAATATGAGGGAAGCCTATATCCAGCTATGGACGGCAATTGGCTGAATGATGATGATGATATTGCACATTCATCCTATTCCATGAGGTGTATGGTATATTAATTAACCGGGGTTCTGCTGTATGTCAGTCCAATGTCCAATACAGCAAAAGTGTTTCCCATGACTAGGGTTGTGTGCTCAAAATTAACTCGCAAATTGTAACTCTTCTATCATCATCATCGCAGCCCACGTACATCCCACTGTTGGGCTCGGGCCACCTCCACAATGGAAGGGAATTTGAGCTACTACTACTATGCTGGTCAAACATGTTGGTATAGGGTTTCATTTCGAGCTTTCCTTCTCTTGCACAGATGTTATGTGTTGTTGATGTTGTGTTATGTGTTATATCCCATAGTCGTCTTTTACGACATCCACGGGCAAGATAGGGTAAATGGTGAGTGGTGAATTGTATTTTTACTCCGTCACCACTAGGGAAATATCTTCTCTAGGATAAACGTAATATGTGCGCTAAAAATCCAGCTAATTATATATCATTTGGATATCTTATTGGAGAATCTAAGATCTTTTACGAGTCAATATAACCTCATGACGCAGCAGCTGGAAGTACATAAATGTTATTATACAGCGAAGGTGTTAAGACACTTGTTCTTAATTGAATTATCTACAACATGTTTAGCTCGAATGTGATTGAATTAGTGTTATATTTCTTTTGTTTTACAGAATTATAATATAGAAAAATTATAGCAGAGCTAGATTTCATAAACGGCACCCAATCACAAGTTAATAACTAGAGCAGCTATAACTACCATCTACCAATTTGGAAGGAAGATGCTCAGTGTGACCACAATCTTATCTTATATCTTTAAACGAGCAATTCTAGTATATATATATATATATATATATATTCAGGATCTCGGAAATGGCTCCAACGATTTTGTTGAAACTTGGCATACTAGAGGTTTCGGGTCCAAAAAATCGATCTAGCTAGGTTTTATTTATAGAAAATGTTGTTTTGTCCGTGTTTTTAGCAAAATAAACAATGACATTAAATTTTAAAAGAATATGAATTCAAATTTCGTTGTCAACGTCATGAGTTACGATGGCTCAGATGGGAAGTTGACAGATTCTAATTTTGATTTTGTTGATATTCAAACAGCGTCGGTTCGAATCTCGGTGTTATTATTTTTCTCTTTTTGTAATTTTTTATGTATTTTTCATTATTTATTTTTTATTAATATATATCTAAATAAATTCGATAAAAATATTCCGAGCGAAGCTCGGTCAACCCGATATTTATGTATTAATCTGCATTCTCTAGGTAATTAAAAATTGTTCTAAAAACCACACGAGCCACCAACTAGTTTGAGTTTTTTTCAGTATTTTTTCTTCAGATCATTCTTAATCTAATTTTCTTCAGACCGTTCTTCAAACCGAGTAGTTCCCAATAATACATACATACATATATTCACGCCTTTTTCCATAGGGGTAGGTAGAGACCACTTCCCTCCAATAATGGAAAGGTAAAACACCAATTCCAGTATTCTAGTTAAGCGGGATGGTAGTAATATTACAGTACCACTTTCATAGACACTTATAACTGCAAATGCGATCGCTAACTCATCTGGTAAGCAGAACAATTAAGGCATTATGCATCTGATGTGCCCTATGTCTAATAATGGAGGACGATAAGTTGATGGATGGATAGATCTATGGACATTATGTTACTTGTCTATACAGTTAAAAAAGAAAGAAAGAAAAACATTTATCCTGTTTTCGTTAAATCCAATAAGAACCCAAACATAACTAAAGAAAAGAACTTTTTATGTAAAACAATTTAATTTTAACGAGGGATAAAAAACGCTATTTGGTTCAGTTCGTGCTACTTCTCAGACAAAAAAGTTAAATACCCACGATGTTTGTAATTCAATCAAAAGATGGGTGTAACAGGGTGGCTCTTTCACCATTTAAAATGTAGTCCGCGTGTACAGTGCCCGTGCCTATCAGTAATAAAATAAGACATGTAGTTTGACAAACAGAAAACACACTACGGACAACCGAACTAAAAATTGCGATACAGAAAATAGGGATAGCGACATCTATCGAGTAACGCCAAAATCTCTGCCACGGATATAAAAAAATGCTAATCTTGTAAGGATAATTGGATAAACTACTTTCACTTATTACATTATCGTCTTTGATAAGTGTGCAAAAGTTTCAAATTAATCCGACATCTAGAAAGGAAATTACTTTCAAAGGATCCGTTATATACAAACCAAATTAATAAAAGTATGCTAAAAAGTAAAACCGACATACATTACCGCATTACTCAATTAGTTACAACACACGATATTCTTAGTTCTATATCACTAAGCAATCACTCAAGAAACTACTGTTTTATAGATATTTTACGAGTGTTATAAAGTGTTATCAGTAACACTTAGTTTGATTACTCATCATAATTATAAATAGTTATTGCATTAGTTCTAGTGTTAATAACCGTGTTTATAATATCATTGATATCATCAATTTGGATAGTGATTTGTTTACTGCATTGTGATTCGACTTGTTATGTGGTGACGGCTTCGAATAATACGAACCCGTATTGTAAAAGGTGGCTAAGAGCTTAACATTAACCTGGGCCGATTAAACCTGATACTATTTTTAAAATAATGAAATTCTCATGGAGGTTCTTCGTCAGTTAGGCGGCCGGCTGTAAAATCATTGCCAAAACTTTTCCAAATTATACAATGGAAAAAATATTGTGTTGACCCCAAGTGATTGGGATACTAGCAGGATAATAATAGGGGCTATTCCGTTAGGGGGTATTCCGTCGGGCCGACCACTGACGACAAGTTAACTCTGCTCCGGTGGTCGACCGAACGACGAAGGAGAGGTGGTTTTCGGGTGGGTTGCGGGAGTTGCGTGCTTAAGCCCCTCTGTCGCCCCGGACGGAGTGGTGCAGAGGCGCGCCGACCGCAGCCCACCCACAAAAAAAGAAAAATACTGTATTTTTAATTAGCTATATGTTTAGTGTGGTGACGAAAGAAGAACACAATTCACTACGCCATTTCTTGTCCATTGGTGTCGTATAAGACGACCAAGGGATTATAGTCTATACCAATAAATATATGAGTTCCGATAGCTCAGGTGGGGAGGCGGGCGGTTATAATTTTGGCGACTGGGGCGGCGCAGGCGCAACTATCTGCGCCTCATGCCGCCTTAGCCGAGGCCGCGGGTGACGTGACCGGGGATTAGTCCGTCACCCGCCGAGAGGCCGACCGCGTGAGGAAAGACCGACGTCCTCCCCGAGGGGGGGACGTCGGTCGATGGGAGGGTACCCCAATAGGGGGTATTCCGTCGGGCCGACCACTGACGACAAGTTAACGCTGCTCCAGTGGTCGGCCCAACGACGAAGGCGACGTGGTTTTCGGGTGGGTCGCGGGAGTTGCGTGCTCAAGCCCCTCTGTCGCCCCGGACGGAGTGGTGCGGAGGCGCGCCGACCGCGGCCCACCCACAAAAAAAAAAAAAAAAAAATACCAATAAATAAAATTGGAGTGTCTGTTTGTAATGTCAAAATAATAGACTTTTTTCATGCTCACACGGTTATTTGCATGACACCTATGCCTAAAATACAAATTAAAAAAATTTTGTCTGTCTATCTGTTTGTTCCGGGTAATCTTCAAAACGGCTGAACCGATTTCAAAAATTCTTTCACCAATGGAAAGTTATAATATCAGGGCGTTAACTAGGCTATGTTTTATCCCGGTATTCCCACGGGAACGGGAACTACGCAGATAAAATGACTAAAACTTGCTAGTATGTAAATCATCATCATCTTGCTCTTATCCCAATTAGTTGGGGTCGACGCAATATGTCATCTGTTTTGACATATTGCAAAAAGTTTCGGCAATGATTTTTAAGACCGGCCGCCTGCCTGACGTCAACCCTCCTTGGGAATGTAATCGTTGACCCAAATGGTACCAGATGGAGTTGGTTCGGGTCAATCTAGGGCTCTTAGTCGTCTTTTACGACACCCACGAGCAAAGCAAGGGTTGATAGTATTCGAAGCCGCTACCACACAGCAACTAAACTTGCTAGTAGACTAAAACTTGCTAGTATGTAAATAAAACTCAAAAAAAAATGCAGGGATTTTTTTGAGTTTTCTCTCTCTCCAACAGGTCTGACCAGTGTGGTATAGTCAATTTCCCTCCTATTGGTGAAGAAGCTCGAGCCTAGTAATGAGACTTATTTAAGCTATGGTGATATTATCCAACCATCATCGTACTGAAGTTCAGTGTATGGGCTTGTTCAAGGTAAATAAGCCCATATTTGCTACACCTAACGGGTTGTAATAGATGCTATAAATTTTAAATAAAACTACTTTATGGATTTTATCGCGTTTGTATTTGATTGTCCGACGTTTCGAACACTTTACAGCATTCATGGTCACGGGCGGACTAAGACATCTCACGTCCAACAAGTCATCGTTATTACAGACATTTATAATATTATCTACCCGATACAGAAAATTAGTTATTAAATTTATTAATACATTTTATTTTTATTTTTAATTTATAAATCAAATACAAACGCGATAAAATCCGTAAAGCAGTTTTAGTTAAAATGTGTAACATTCGCGTAAACATCAGAAATCAGATGCTATAAACTTTCTAGAAGCTTATTGCTGCCCATTTTTCTGGACTTTAGTCGATTTTAACACCACCAATACATTGCATTCTTAATCCGTTACATAAGGTCCATAATATATCCATACCCTATTTTATTTATTCTAGTCACACCACATATCTTTAACATTTGAAAAGAATTCAAATGCGTTACAAAAATAAATTCGAGGCAATAAGAAAAAACGAAAGAATGGAGGACGTTTTGAAGCTTTCAGAGTTCAGGTTACATTTACTTAAAAGGACTTTTATACGTAATATTCTTGCGATTATTTGATGTGAATAACGCCTTCAGTAGTATCGTATTACTAAAGTACAAACGCCTTTTATTATTATTATTATTTTAAGGGGCAATACTCGTCTCTTTGACTCAGTAAATAAGATTAATTTAGGTGCTTAATTTTACGTTCCAAATGATGAATCAAAATACTATTTTATTAAGTAAATTTTGAGTACGCGAGCACTCATTCGTAACTTGAATAAAGGACAAAAATCGTAAAAAATAGGCCTTTGTCATCATCATTTCAGCCTATCGTCGTCCACTCCTGGACGTAGGTCGTCGTGTTACGTCACAAAGTGCGGTCCTGTGCCGCCTGCATTCAACGACGCACAGCAACATTCGCCAGATCATCGGTCCATCTAGTGGGGGGACGTTCTACAATACGTCGTTCGATACGTGGTCGCCATTCGAGAACCTTTCTTCCCCAGCGGTTGTCAGTTCGTGGCCTTAATTTTAAATAAAATTATTTTTATGGACTTTATCGCGTTTGATTTTGAGATACATCTTAGTCCGCCGTTGGTTATCCGAAACTTTTCATAAGTGAAAGTATTTTTAAAATCGGCTTGGTGGTTTAAGCGTAAAAGTGTCAAACACACAAACAAATAAACTTACTTTCGGTTTTGTATGTATACAAAGTTACATTGAAAATGCTTAAAGATTTTTTAGTTGAAACTGTTATAGTTTTTAATATATTAGGTTGCGATATTTATATGTTTCTCTTGCTACTATTCGATGTCTTTAACGTATATTTACGAGAAACCAAGATAATATATAAAGTTACTGAAGGTATTAAATCCAAACAAAATATTAAACTTCAGATTCAAATAAACATAAATAAGAAAACTCGACTGATAAGAAACATGTAGGCATAAATCAGAAGTTAAGTAATTTACAAAGTAAATATCCCATACATAAAACTTCAAACATTACTAAGGAAAAACACATATTTTTTTCGCAATCACAATGTTTTGTAAAATTATTACCGTACGCCGTCATAAATAGATAGCCAGGCGTGAGTGTGGAACTCATTAAAAGTAAAGCTTTAGGTGCTTCCTGGTAAATTTATTGTACATCTCGCGACTCCAATGGTTTTATTATTGGTGCTTATGTAAATGATGTGTTGGGATTAAAATTTAATAAATGAGTGAAGTCTCTATGTATTTCCTTTCTTTTGGTGATGGAGTAAGAATATAATTTACCGCCTGCTATTTGGCTTTTTTTTATTGCAAATGGCAGCAGACCAGCAAACAGTTTATCTGAAGGTAAGTGTTGTCGCCGCTCTTTGCTAGGTCATGGCCTACCGTGAAGAAAGTAAAGGGAGTGTGATTGCGTGCACTGAGGTTCGGTGAAACTTAACTAACTAAACGTGTAAATACCCTCAGAAAGTTGGGCTTCCAGCCCTGTTGCTGATCGAATGAAGTGCTGCAACAAATAGCTATCACTGAGACATTGATTTTATTCGAAAAAGTACTACCCCAGACGGTACGACCCACTGCTGTAGACAGACGACTGTCGATAGTGTGGTCCCATCACAAAAAGAAACTACGGTCCCGATTTCACGTTTCTAGCTTTAGTAGTTTCAACTCGGCGTTGATGAATCACTCTGCTCCTTTATGTATAAATAAAGATTATTGTTTTTTCAATTTTTCGAGCCGTTAATTCAATGAACAGGTGAAATTGTTATGTCAGTAATTGTTATGACAACAACGACTGCCTAGTATCGGATTAACAATATCCCATAGTTGTCAATCAATATCAATAAATGTGTCTGTTTGTAATGTCAAAATAATAGGCTTTTTTCATGCTCACGCGGTTATTTGCACTATACAGGGTGACTGGTAAAAGATTGTACATATTGAAGGAGGGTATTCTGTAGTCGATTCTGATACCGAATATGTAAAAAACATTGGTACTTAAATTTTGAACTAATTATCTTATAAATATATTTAGTTATGGACACATGGGATAGGTTAACGTACGTCAGCAATTGTAGGTACTAAACAGTTCGCGCATTGAACTAGTTACATTTTGGGTAAATATTCTACCTATGCGACTCGACCCAGTAGGTATTTTTTTTCGTCGCGGGCCGCAGACAGAGGTCAACGTACGTCCTGAAGCTAATAAAAGCGTATTAAAATAGTTGAGCGTTGTTAGATGCAGGCAGCACCGGACCGCACTCTGTGGCGAAATATGAGGGAAGCCTATATCCAGCTATGGACGGCAATTGGCTGAATGATGATGATGATATTGCACATTCATCCTATTCCATGAGGTGTATGGTATATTAATTAACCGGGGTTCTGCTGTATGTCAGTCCAATGTCCAATACAGCAAAAGTGTTTCCCATGACTAGGGTTGTGTGCTCAAAATTAACTCGCAAATTGTAACTCTTCTATCATCATCATCGCAGCCCACGTACATCCCACTGTTGGGCTCGGGCCACCTCCACAATGGAAGGGAATTTGAGCTACTACTACTATGCTGGTCAAACATGTTGGTATAGGGTTTCATTTCGAGCTTTCCTTCTCTTGCACAGATGTTATGTGTTGTTGATGTTGTGTTATGTGTTATATCCCATAGTCGTCTTTTACGACATCCACGGGCAAGATAGGGTAAATGGTGAGTGGTGAATTGTATTTTTACTCCGTCACCACTAGGGAAATATCTTCTCTAGGATAAACGTAATATGTGCGCTAAAAATCCAGCTAATTATATATCATTTGGATATCTTATTGGAGAATCTAAGATCTTTTACGAGTCAATATAACCTCATGACGCAGCAGCTGGAAGTACATAAATGTTATTATACAGCGAAGGTGTTAAGACACTTGTTCTTAATTGAATTATCTACAACATGTTTAGCTCGAATGTGATTGAATTAGTGTTATATTTCTTTTGTTTTACAGAATTATAATATAGAAAAATTATAGCAGAGCTAGATTTCATAAACGGCACCCAATCACAAGTTAATAACTAGAGCAGCTATAACTACCATCTACCAATTTGGAAGGAAGATGCTCAGTGTGACCACAATCTTATCTTATATCTTTAAACGAGCAATTCTAGTATATATATATATATATATATATATTCAGGATCTCGGAAATGGCTCCAACGATTTTGTTGAAACTTGGCATACTAGAGGTTTCGGGTCCAAAAAATCGATCTAGCTAGGTTTTATTTATAGAAAATGTTGTTTTGTCCGTGTTTTTAGCAAAATAAACAATGACATTAAATTTTAAAAGAATATGAATTCAAATTTCGTTGTCAACGTCATGAGTTACGATGGCTCAGATGGGAAGTTGACAGATTCTAATTTTGATTTTGTTGATATTCAAACAGCGTCGGTTCGAATCTCGGTGTTATTATTTTTCTCTTTTTGTAATTTTTTATGTATTTTTCATTATTTATTTTTTATTAATATATATCTAAATAAATTCGATAAAAATATTCCGAGCGAAGCTCGGTCAACCCGATATTTATGTATTAATCTGCATTCTCTAGGTAATTAAAAATTGTTCTAAAAACCACACGAGCCACCAACTAGTTTGAGTTTTTTTCAGTATTTTTTCTTCAGATCATTCTTAATCTAATTTTCTTCAGACCGTTCTTCAAACCGAGTAGTTCCCAATAATACATACATACATATATTCACGCCTTTTTCCATAGGGGTAGGTAGAGACCACTTCCCTCCAATAATGGAAAGGTAAAACACCAATTCCAGTATTCTAGTTAAGCGGGATGGTAGTAATATTACAGTACCACTTTCATAGACACTTATAACTGCAAATGCGATCGCTAACTCATCTGGTAAGCAGAACAATTAAGGCATTATGCATCTGATGTGCCCTATGTCTAATAATGGAGGACGATAAGTTGATGGATGGATAGATCTATGGACATTATGTTACTTGTCTATACAGTTAAAAAAGAAAGAAAGAAAAACATTTATCCTGTTTTCGTTAAATCCAATAAGAACCCAAACATAACTAAAGAAAAGAACTTTTTATGTAAAACAATTTAATTTTAACGAGGGATAAAAAACGCTATTTGGTTCAGTTCGTGCTACTTCTCAGACAAAAAAGTTAAATACCCACGATGTTTGTAATTCAATCAAAAGATGGGTGTAACAGGGTGGCTCTTTCACCATTTAAAATGTAGTCCGCGTGTACAGTGCCCGTGCCTATCAGTAATAAAATAAGACATGTAGTTTGACAAACAGAAAACACACTACGGACAACCGAACTAAAAATTGCGATACAGAAAATAGGGATAGCGACATCTATCGAGTAACGCCAAAATCTCTGCCACGGATATAAAAAAATGCTAATCTTGTAAGGATAATTGGATAAACTACTTTCACTTATTACATTATCGTCTTTGATAAGTGTGCAAAAGTTTCAAATTAATCCGACATCTAGAAAGGAAATTACTTTCAAAGGATCCGTTATATACAAACCAAATTAATAAAAGTATGCTAAAAAGTAAAACCGACATACATTACCGCATTACTCAATTAGTTACAACACACGATATTCTTAGTTCTATATCACTAAGCAATCACTCAAGAAACTACTGTTTTATAGATATTTTACGAGTGTTATAAAGTGTTATCAGTAACACTTAGTTTGATTACTCATCATAATTATAAATAGTTATTGCATTAGTTCTAGTGTTAATAACCGTGTTTATAATATCATTGATATCATCAATTTGGATAGTGATTTGTTTACTGCATTGTGATTCGACTTGTTATGTGGTGACGGCTTCGAATAATACGAACCCGTATTGTAAAAGGTGGCTAAGAGCTTAACATTAACCTGGGCCGATTAAACCTGATACTATTTTTAAAATAATGAAATTCTCATGGAGGTTCTTCGTCAGTTAGGCGGCCGGCTGTAAAATCATTGCCAAAACTTTTCCAAATTATACAATGGAAAAAATATTGTGTTGACCCCAAGTGATTGGGATACTAGCAGGATAATAATAGGGGCTATTCCGTTAGGGGGTATTCCGTCGGGCCGACCACTGACGACAAGTTAACTCTGCTCCGGTGGTCGACCGAACGACGAAGGAGAGGTGGTTTTCGGGTGGGTTGCGGGAGTTGCGTGCTTAAGCCCCTCTGTCGCCCCGGACGGAGTGGTGCAGAGGCGCGCCGACCGCAGCCCACCCACAAAAAAAGAAAAATACTGTATTTTTAATTAGCTATATGTTTAGTGTGGTGACGAAAGAAGAACACAATTCACTACGCCATTTCTTGTCCATTGGTGTCGTATAAGACGACCAAGGGATTATAGTCTATACCAATAAATATATGAGTTCCGATAGCTCAGGTGGGGAGGCGGGCGGTTATAATTTTGGCGACTGGGGCGGCGCAGGCGCAACTATCTGCGCCTCATGCCGCCTTAGCCGAGGCCGCGGGTGACGTGACCGGGGATTAGTCCGTCACCCGCCGAGAGGCCGACCGCGTGAGGAAAGACCGACGTCCTCCCCGAGGGGGGGACGTCGGTCGATGGGAGGGTACCCCAATAGGGGGTATTCCGTCGGGCCGACCACTGACGACAAGTTAACGCTGCTCCAGTGGTCGGCCCAACGACGAAGGCGACGTGGTTTTCGGGTGGGTCGCGGGAGTTGCGTGCTCAAGCCCCTCTGTCGCCCCGGACGGAGTGGTGCGGAGGCGCGCCGACCGCGGCCCACCCACAAAAAAAAAAAAAAAAAAATACCAATAAATAAAATTGGAGTGTCTGTTTGTAATGTCAAAATAATAGACTTTTTTCATGCTCACACGGTTATTTGCATGACACCTATGCCTAAAATACAAATTAAAAAAATTTTGTCTGTCTATCTGTTTGTTCCGGGTAATCTTCAAAACGGCTGAACCGATTTCAAAAATTCTTTCACCAATGGAAAGTTATAATATCAGGGCGTTAACTAGGCTATGTTTTATCCCGGTATTCCCACGGGAACGGGAACTACGCAGATAAAATGACTAAAACTTGCTAGTATGTAAATCATCATCATCTTGCTCTTATCCCAATTAGTTGGGGTCGACGCAATATGTCATCTGTTTTGACATATTGCAAAAAGTTTCGGCAATGATTTTTAAGACCGGCCGCCTGCCTGACGTCAACCCTCCTTGGGAATGTAATCGTTGACCCAAATGGTACCAGATGGAGTTGGTTCGGGTCAATCTAGGGCTCTTAGTCGTCTTTTACGACACCCACGAGCAAAGCAAGGGTTGATAGTATTCGAAGCCGCTACCACACAGCAACTAAACTTGCTAGTAGACTAAAACTTGCTAGTATGTAAATAAAACTCAAAAAAAAATGCAGGGATTTTTTTGAGTTTTCTCTCTCTCCAACAGGTCTGACCAGTGTGGTATAGTCAATTTCCCTCCTATTGGTGAAGAAGCTCGAGCCTAGTAATGAGACTTATTTAAGCTATGGTGATATTATCCAACCATCATCGTACTGAAGTTCAGTGTATGGGCTTGTTCAAGGTAAATAAGCCCATATTTGCTACACCTAACGGGTTGTAATAGATGCTATAAATTTTAAATAAAACTACTTTATGGATTTTATCGCGTTTGTATTTGATTGTCCGACGTTTCGAACACTTTACAGCATTCATGGTCACGGGCGGACTAAGACATCTCACGTCCAACAAGTCATCGTTATTACAGACATTTATAATATTATCTACCCGATACAGAAAATTAGTTATTAAATTTATTAATACATTTTATTTTTATTTTTAATTTATAAATCAAATACAAACGCGATAAAATCCGTAAAGCAGTTTTAGTTAAAATGTGTAACATTCGCGTAAACATCAGAAATCAGATGCTATAAACTTTCTAGAAGCTTATTGCTGCCCATTTTTCTGGACTTTAGTCGATTTTAACACCACCAATACATTGCATTCTTAATCCGTTACATAAGGTCCATAATATATCCATACCCTATTTTATTTATTCTAGTCACACCACATATCTTTAACATTTGAAAAGAATTCAAATGCGTTACAAAAATAAATTCGAGGCAATAAGAAAAAACGAAAGAATGGAGGACGTTTTGAAGCTTTCAGAGTTCAGGTTACATTTACTTAAAAGGACTTTTATACGTAATATTCTTGCGATTATTTGATGTGAATAACGCCTTCAGTAGTATCGTATTACTAAAGTACAAACGCCTTTTATTATTATTATTATTTTAAGGGGCAATACTCGTCTCTTTGACTCAGTAAATAAGATTAATTTAGGTGCTTAATTTTACGTTCCAAATGATGAATCAAAATACTATTTTATTAAGTAAATTTTGAGTACGCGAGCACTCATTCGTAACTTGAATAAAGGACAAAAATCGTAAAAAATAGGCCTTTGTCATCATCATTTCAGCCTATCGTCGTCCACTCCTGGACGTAGGTCGTCGTGTTACGTCACAAAGTGCGGTCCTGTGCCGCCTGCATTCAACGACGCACAGCAACATTCGCCAGATCATCGGTCCATCTAGTGGGGGGACGTTCTACAATACGTCGTTCGATACGTGGTCGCCATTCGAGAACCTTTCTTCCCCAGCGGTTGTCAGTTCGTGGCCTTAATTTTAAATAAAATTATTTTT
Organism: Lymantria dispar; assembly: GCA_032191425.1. Lineage (NCBI taxonomy): Eukaryota > Metazoa > Arthropoda > Insecta > Lepidoptera > Erebidae > Lymantria > Lymantria dispar. The sequence continues at coordinate 4,044,233 of CM063449.1, forward strand.
ATGGACTTTATCGCGTTTGATTTTGAGATACATCTTAGTCCGCCGTTGGTTATCCGAAACTTTTCATAAGTGAAAGTATTTTTAAAATCGGCTTGGTGGTTTAAGCGTAAAAGTGTCAAACACACAAACAAATAAACTTACTTTCGGTTTTGTATGTATACAAAGTTACATTGAAAATGCTTAAAGATTTTTTAGTTGAAACTGTTATAGTTTTTAATATATTAGGTTGCGATATTTATATGTTTCTCTTGCTACTATTCGATGTCTTTAACGTATATTTACGAGAAACCAAGATAATATATAAAGTTACTGAAGGTATTAAATCCAAACAAAATATTAAACTTCAGATTCAAATAAACATAAATAAGAAAACTCGACTGATAAGAAACATGTAGGCATAAATCAGAAGTTAAGTAATTTACAAAGTAAATATCCCATACATAAAACTTCAAACATTACTAAGGAAAAACACATATTTTTTTCGCAATCACAATGTTTTGTAAAATTATTACCGTACGCCGTCATAAATAGATAGCCAGGCGTGAGTGTGGAACTCATTAAAAGTAAAGCTTTAGGTGCTTCCTGGTAAATTTATTGTACATCTCGCGACTCCAATGGTTTTATTATTGGTGCTTATGTAAATGATGTGTTGGGATTAAAATTTAATAAATGAGTGAAGTCTCTATGTATTTCCTTTCTTTTGGTGATGGAGTAAGAATATAATTTACCGCCTGCTATTTGGCTTTTTTTTATTGCAAATGGCAGCAGACCAGCAAACAGTTTATCTGAAGGTAAGTGTTGTCGCCGCTCTTTGCTAGGTCATGGCCTACCGTGAAGAAAGTAAAGGGAGTGTGATTGCGTGCACTGAGGTTCGGTGAAACTTAACTAACTAAACGTGTAAATACCCTCAGAAAGTTGGGCTTCCAGCCCTGTTGCTGATCGAATGAAGTGCTGCAACAAATAGCTATCACTGAGACATTGATTTTATTCGAAAAAGTACTACCCCAGACGGTACGACCCACTGCTGTAGACAGACGACTGTCGATAGTGTGGTCCCATCACAAAAAGAAACTACGGTCCCGATTTCACGTTTCTAGCTTTAGTAGTTTCAACTCGGCGTTGATGAATCACTCTGCTCCTTTATGTATAAATAAAGATTATTGTTTTTTCAATTTTTCGAGCCGTTAATTCAATGAACAGGTGAAATTGTTATGTCAGTAATTGTTATGACAACAACGACTGCCTAGTATCGGATTAACAATATCCCATAGTTGTCAATCAATATCAATAAATGTGTCTGTTTGTAATGTCAAAATAATAGGCTTTTTTCATGCTCACGCGGTTATTTGCACTATACAGGGTGACTGGTAAAAGATTGTACATATTGAAGGAGGGTATTCTGTAGTCGATTCTGATACCGAATATGTAAAAAACATTGGTACTTAAATTTTGAACTAATTATCTTATAAATATATTTAGTTATGGACACATGGGATAGGTTAACGTACGTCAGCAATTGTAGGTACTAAACAGTTCGCGCATTGAACTAGTTACATTTTGGGTAAATATTCTACCTATGCGACTCGACCCAGTAGGTATTTTTTTTCGTCGCGGGCCGCAGACAGAGGTCAACGTACGTCCTGAAGCTAATAAAAGCGTATTAAAATAGTTGAGCGTTGTTAGATGCAGGCAGCACCGGACCGCACTCTGTGGCGAAATATGAGGGAAGCCTATATCCAGCTATGGACGGCAATTGGCTGAATGATGATGATGATATTGCACATTCATCCTATTCCATGAGGTGTATGGTATATTAATTAACCGGGGTTCTGCTGTATGTCAGTCCAATGTCCAATACAGCAAAAGTGTTTCCCATGACTAGGGTTGTGTGCTCAAAATTAACTCGCAAATTGTAACTCTTCTATCATCATCATCGCAGCCCACGTACATCCCACTGTTGGGCTCGGGCCACCTCCACAATGGAAGGGAATTTGAGCTACTACTACTATGCTGGTCAAACATGTTGGTATAGGGTTTCATTTCGAGCTTTCCTTCTCTTGCACAGATGTTATGTGTTGTTGATGTTGTGTTATGTGTTATATCCCATAGTCGTCTTTTACGACATCCACGGGCAAGATAGGGTAAATGGTGAGTGGTGAATTGTATTTTTACTCCGTCACCACTAGGGAAATATCTTCTCTAGGATAAACGTAATATGTGCGCTAAAAATCCAGCTAATTATATATCATTTGGATATCTTATTGGAGAATCTAAGATCTTTTACGAGTCAATATAACCTCATGACGCAGCAGCTGGAAGTACATAAATGTTATTATACAGCGAAGGTGTTAAGACACTTGTTCTTAATTGAATTATCTACAACATGTTTAGCTCGAATGTGATTGAATTAGTGTTATATTTCTTTTGTTTTACAGAATTATAATATAGAAAAATTATAGCAGAGCTAGATTTCATAAACGGCACCCAATCACAAGTTAATAACTAGAGCAGCTATAACTACCATCTACCAATTTGGAAGGAAGATGCTCAGTGTGACCACAATCTTATCTTATATCTTTAAACGAGCAATTCTAGTATATATATATATATATATATATATTCAGGATCTCGGAAATGGCTCCAACGATTTTGTTGAAACTTGGCATACTAGAGGTTTCGGGTCCAAAAAATCGATCTAGCTAGGTTTTATTTATAGAAAATGTTGTTTTGTCCGTGTTTTTAGCAAAATAAACAATGACATTAAATTTTAAAAGAATATGAATTCAAATTTCGTTGTCAACGTCATGAGTTACGATGGCTCAGATGGGAAGTTGACAGATTCTAATTTTGATTTTGTTGATATTCAAACAGCGTCGGTTCGAATCTCGGTGTTATTATTTTTCTCTTTTTGTAATTTTTTATGTATTTTTCATTATTTATTTTTTATTAATATATATCTAAATAAATTCGATAAAAATATTCCGAGCGAAGCTCGGTCAACCCGATATTTATGTATTAATCTGCATTCTCTAGGTAATTAAAAATTGTTCTAAAAACCACACGAGCCACCAACTAGTTTGAGTTTTTTTCAGTATTTTTTCTTCAGATCATTCTTAATCTAATTTTCTTCAGACCGTTCTTCAAACCGAGTAGTTCCCAATAATACATACATACATATATTCACGCCTTTTTCCATAGGGGTAGGTAGAGACCACTTCCCTCCAATAATGGAAAGGTAAAACACCAATTCCAGTATTCTAGTTAAGCGGGATGGTAGTAATATTACAGTACCACTTTCATAGACACTTATAACTGCAAATGCGATCGCTAACTCATCTGGTAAGCAGAACAATTAAGGCATTATGCATCTGATGTGCCCTATGTCTAATAATGGAGGACGATAAGTTGATGGATGGATAGATCTATGGACATTATGTTACTTGTCTATACAGTTAAAAAAGAAAGAAAGAAAAACATTTATCCTGTTTTCGTTAAATCCAATAAGAACCCAAACATAACTAAAGAAAAGAACTTTTTATGTAAAACAATTTAATTTTAACGAGGGATAAAAAACGCTATTTGGTTCAGTTCGTGCTACTTCTCAGACAAAAAAGTTAAATACCCACGATGTTTGTAATTCAATCAAAAGATGGGTGTAACAGGGTGGCTCTTTCACCATTTAAAATGTAGTCCGCGTGTACAGAGCCCGTGCCTATCAGTAATAAAATAAGACATGTAGTTTGACAAACAGAAAACACACTACGGACAACCGAACTAAAAATTGCGATACAGAAAATAGGGATAGCGACATCTATCGAGTAACGCCAAAATCTCTGCCACGGATATAAAAAAATGCTAATCTTGTAAGGATAATTGGATAAACTACTTTCACTTATTACATTATCGTCTTTGATAAGTGTGCAAAAGTTTCAAATTAATCCGACATCTAGAAAGGAAATTACTTTCAAAGGATCCGTTATATACAAACCAAATTAATAAAAGTATGCTAAAAAGTAAAACCGACATACATTACCGCATTACTCAATTAGTTACAACACACGATATTCTTAGTTCTATATCACTAAGCAATCACTCAAGAAACTACTGTTTTATAGATATTTTACGAGTGTTATAAAGTGTTATCAGTAACACTTAGTTTGATTACTCATCATAATTATAAATAGTTATTGCATTAGTTCTAGTGTTAATAACCGTGTTTATAATATCATTGATATCATCAATTTGGATAGTGATTTGTTTACTGCATTGTGATTCGACTTGTTATGTGGTGACGGCTTCGAATAATACGAACCCGTATTGTAAAAGGTGGCTAAGAGCTTAACATTAACCTGGGCCGATTAAACCTGATACTATTTTTAAAATAATGAAATTCTCATGGAGGTTCTTCGTCAGTTAGGCGGCCGGCTGTAAAATCATTGCCAAAACTTTTCCAAATTATACAATGGAAAAAATATTGTGTTGACCCCAAGTGATTGGGATACTAGCAGGATAATAATAGGGGCTATTCCGTTAGGGGGTATTCCGTCGGGCCGACCACTGACGACAAGTTAACTCTGCTCCGGTGGTCGACCGAACGACGAAGGAGAGGTGGTTTTCGGGTGGGTTGCGGGAGTTGCGTGCTTAAGCCCCTCTGTCGCCCCGGACGGAGTGGTGCAGAGGCGCGCCGACCGCAGCCCACCCACAAAAAAAGAAAAATACTGTATTTTTAATTAGCTATATGTTTAGTGTGGTGACGAAAGAAGAACACAATTCACTACGCCATTTCTTGTCCATTGGTGTCGTATAAGACGACCAAGGGATTATAGTCTATACCAATAAATATATGAGTTCCGATAGCTCAGGTGGGGAGGCGGGCGGTTATAATTTTGGCGACTGGGGCGGCGCAGGCGCAACTATCTGCGCCTCATGCCGCCTTAGCCGAGGCCGCGGGTGACGTGACCGGGGATTAGTCCGTCACCCGCCGAGAGGCCGACCGCGTGAGGAAAGACCGACGTCCTCCCCGAGGGGGGGACGTCGGTCGATGGGAGGGTACCCCAATAGGGGGTATTCCGTCGGGCCGACCACTGACGACAAGTTAACGCTGCTCCAGTGGTCGGCCCAACGACGAAGGCGACGTGGTTTTCGGGTGGGTCGCGGGAGTTGCGTGCTCAAGCCCCTCTGTCGCCCCGGACGGAGTGGTGCGGAGGCGCGCCGACCGCGGCCCACCCACAAAAAAAAAAAAAAAAAAATACCAATAAATAAAATTGGAGTGTCTGTTTGTAATGTCAAAATAATAGACTTTTTTCATGCTCACACGGTTATTTGCATGACACCTATGCCTAAAATACAAATTAAAAAAATTTTGTCTGTCTATCTGTTTGTTCCGGGTAATCTTCAAAACGGCTGAACCGATTTCAAAAATTCTTTCACCAATGGAAAGTTATAATATCAGGGCGTTAACTAGGCTATGTTTTATCCCGGTATTCCCACGGGAACGGGAACTACGCAGATAAAATGACTAAAACTTGCTAGTATGTAAATCATCATCATCTTGCTCTTATCCCAATTAGTTGGGGTCGACGCAATATGTCATGTGTTTTGACATATTGCAAAAAGTTTCGGCAATGATTTTTAAGACCGGCCGCCTGCCTGACGTCAACCCTCCTTGGGAATGTAATCGTTGACCCAAATGGTACCAGATGGAGTTGGTTCGGGTCAATCTAGGGCTCTTAGTCGTCTTTTACGACACCCACGAGCAAAGCAAGGGTTGATAGTATTCGAAGCCGCTACCACACAGCAACTAAACTTGCTAGTAGACTAAAACTTGCTAGTATGTAAATAAAACTCAAAAAAAAATGCAGGGATTTTTTTGAGTTTTCTCTCTCTCCAACAGGTCTGACCAGTGTGGTATAGTCAATTTCCCTCCTATTGGTGAAGAAGCTCGAGCCTAGTAATGAGACTTATTTAAGCTATGGTGATATTATCCAACCATCATCGTACTGAAGTTCAGTGTATGGGCTTGTTCAAGGTAAATAAGCCCATATTTGCTACACCTAACGGGTTGTAATAGATGCTATAAATTTTAAATAAAACTACTTTATGGATTTTATCGCGTTTGTATTTGATTGTCCGACGTTTCGAACACTTTACAGCATTCATGGTCACGGGCGGACTAAGACATCTCACGTCCAACAAGTCATCGTTATTACAGACATTTATAATATTATCTACCCGATACAGAAAATTAGTTATTAAATTTATTAATACATTTTATTTTTATTTTTAATTTATAAATCAAATACAAACGCGATAAAATCCGTAAAGCAGTTTTAGTTAAAATGTGTAACATTCGCGTAAACATCAGAAATCAGATGCTATAAACTTTCTAGAAGCTTATTGCTGCCCATTTTTCTGGACTTTAGTCGATTTTAACACCACCAATACATTGCATTCTTAATCCGTTACATAAGGTCCATAATATATCCATACCCTATTTTATTTATTCTAGTCACACCACATATCTTTAACATTTGAAAAGAATTCAAATGCGTTACAAAAATAAATTCGAGGCAATAAGAAAAAACGAAAGAATGGAGGACGTTTTGAAGCTTTCAGAGTTCAGGTTACATTTACTTAAAAGGACTTTTATACGTAATATTCTTGCGATTATTTGATGTGAATAACGCCTTCAGTAGTATCGTATTACTAAAGTACAAACGCCTTTTATTATTATTATTATTTTAAGGGGCAATACTCGTCTCTTTGACTCAGTAAATAAGATTAATTTAGCTGCTTAATTTTACGTTCCAAATGATGAATCAAAATACTATTTTATTAAGTAAATTTTGAGTACGCGAGCACTCATTCGTAACTTGAATAAAGGACAAAAGTCGTAAAAAATAGGCCTTTGTCATCATCATTTCAGCCTATCGTCGTCCACTCCTGGACGTAGGTCGTCGTGTTACGTCACAAAGTGCGGTCCTGTGCCGCCTGCATTCAACGACGCACAGCAACATTCGCCAGATCATCGGTCCATCTAGTGGGGGGACGTTCTACAATACGTCGTCCGATACGTGGTCGCCATTCGAGAACCTTTCTTCCCCAGCGGTTGTCAGTTCGTGGCCTTAATTTTAAATAAAATTATTTTTATGGACTTTATCGCGTTTGATTTTGAGATCCATCTTAGTCCGCCGTTGGTTATCCGAAACTTTTCATAAGTGAAAGTATTTTTAAAATCGGCTTGGTGGTTTAAGCGTAAAAGTGTGAAACACACAAACAAATAAACTTACTTTCGGTTTTGTATGTATACAAAGTTACATTGAAAATGCTTAAAGATTTTTTAGTTGAAACTGTTATAGTTTTTAATATATTAGGTTGCGATATTTATATGTTTCTCTTGCTACTATTCGATGTCTTTAACGTATATTTACGAGAAACCAAGATAATATATAAAGTTACTGAAGGTATTAAATCCAAACAAAATATTAAACTACAGATTGAAATAAACATAAATAAGAAAACTCGACTGATAAGAAACATGTAGGCATAAATCAGAAGTTGAGTAATTTACAAAGTAAATATCCCATACATAAAACTTCAAACATTACTAAGGAAAAACACATATTTTTTTCGCAATCACAATGTTTTGTAAAATTATTACCGTACGCCGTCATAAATAGATAGCCAGGCGTGAGTGTGGAACTCATTAAAAGTAAAGCTTTAGGTGCTTCCTGGTAAATTTATTGTACATCTCGCGACTCCAATGGTTTTATTATTGGTGCTTATGTAAATGATGTGTAGGGATTAAAATTTAATAAATGAGTGAAGTCTCTATGTATTTCCTTTCTTTTGGTGATGGAGTAAGAATATAATTTACCGCCTGCTATTTGGCTTTTTTTTATTGCAAATGGCAGCAGACCAGCAAACAGTTTATCTGAAGGTAAGTGTTGTCGCCGCTCTTTGCTAGGTCATGGCCTACCGTGAAGAAAGTAAAGGGAGTGTGATTGCGTGCACTGAGGTTCGGTGAAACTTAACTAACTAAACGTGTAAATACCCTCAGAAAGTTGGGCTTCCAGCTCTGTTGCTGATCGAATGAAGTGCTGCAACAAATAGCTATCACTGAGACATTGATTTTATTCGAAAAAGTACTACCCCAGACGGTACGACCCACTGCTGTAGACAGACGACTGTCGATAGTGTGGTCCCATCACAAAAAGAAACTACGGTCCCGATTTCACGTTTCTAGCTTTAGTAGTTTCAACTCGGCGTTGATGAATCACTCTGCTCCTTTATGTATAAATAAAGATTATTGTGTTTTCAATTTTTCGAGCCGTTAATTCAATGAACAGGTGAAATTGTTATGTCAGTAATTGTTATGACAACAACGACTGCCTAGTATCGGATTAACAATATCCCATAGTTGTCAATCAATATCAATAAATGTGTCTGTTTGTAATGTCAAAATAATAGGCTTTTTTCATGCTCACGCGGTTATTTGCACTATACAGGGTGACTGGTAAAAGATTGTACATATTGAAGGAGGGTATTCTGTAGTCGATTCTGATACCGAATATGTAAAAAACATTGGTACTTAAATTTTGAACTAATTATCTTATAAATATATTTAGTTATGGACACATGGGATAGGTTAACGTACGTCAGCAATTGTAGGTACTAAACAGTTCGCGCATTGAACTAGTTACATTTTGGGTAAATATTCTACCTATGCGACTCGACCCAGTAGGTATTTTTTTTCGCCGCGGGCCGCAGACAGAGGTCAACGTACGCTGGCAAACCTATTGTTTTGATTAGAAACAAATCACTTTATCTCAGGATTGGTAAGAGCTATGAATCTGCAAATAACTTTAGTGTTTTATGACATTATTCTTACACATAGTTTAAGTAATTCTAGTAATAAATATCCAAAATCTTGACAACAGTGCTAACAAAACTGTTTCTTGATTTCGATATCGGTGTATCGCCAGTAGGGTGACAATATTTTTGGAAGTCTGGTAACACTAATATTGTTGACGTTTACTATGTAGTTAATTAATATTATCTTCTTTTTATACTTTTATTAGTTACATGTGGCCATTATCTATCGTTTCCTTGAATATGTACAATCTTTTACCAGTCATAATGTATATATGCCTAAAATTCACTTTATATTTTTTTTGTCTGTCTGTCTGTTTGTTCCGGGTAATCTTCAAAATGGCTGGACCGATTTCAAAAATCCTTTCCCAATGGAAAGCTATAATATCAGGGAGTAACCCAGGCTATATTTTATCCCGGTATTCCCACGGGAACGGAAACTACGCAGGAAAGACTGAAACCGAAGCGAAGCGAGGGCGGGTTGCTAGTATTAACTAAATTTGCTAACATTCATAATCTGTTTCACCCGCGTAGTTTCTGTTATCGTGGGAATACGGAGATAAAGTAAAACTTATTGTCATTCGCTGACTTATTGTCATGAGCTTACTATTTGCGAATGATTTTTATAAATCAATTTATCAGTAAATTGTTTAGTAGTGAAAGCATAACACAAACAAACGCTTACTCGCTGATAATGTAGCATTCCAACTGAAAGAATTTAAAAAATTGGTCAACTTCTTGTGGTTTCATCTGTCTAATTCTCATGAGAATACTGGGCAAAATATAGCTTATGTGACTCACTAAATATCTAGCTTGCCATTAGTGAAAGAATCTTTAAAATCGGTTTAGTGGTTTGAGTATGAAAGCGTAACAAAAATACAAACCAACTTACGTTCGCATTTATGAGAAAGGAATTACTAAAGCTCATAACATTTAGCGAAAGGTTTATTTCATATCTAAGCGAGATTAGCTTGATCATGCAGACAAATTCTTTAGCTATAATCAGCATCATCATTTCAGCTCATATACGTCCCATTTTTGGGTTTGAATTTTCTACATAATAAAACGGAAATTGACCTGATTGGATTGAGGAATTACCACGCTGGGAAAACGTGTTGCTATAGGATTTCCTTTTCATTCTTTTATATAAGTGATCCCTTAGTCGTGGGCCAGAGAGGGGTTGGAAAAATCCCATTTTTATTCCGTCAACACACGGAAAACTATAAAGTACTAATATAGATATAGAATCCAAACGTAGGTGACATCTGTATATTTATTAGCTGCATTTACATCGTTTTATATTCCTGGCCAACGTTAAAGGAAGTAAGGGGGTGTTAGTACAGTAATATATTAACGTAGAATCGGAAATCTTAAAGTGAAGAGTAGTTTTATTTGTTGTCCAATATATGGCAACGTTTCCTCGTGGCGACGGGGTAATTTTAAATTTAAAAACGTTTATTTTGTATAAACCTCGTGACGGACTAAGAATACAATTCATCATCCCCTCTCTAGCCCGTGGGTGTCGTAAAAGGCAACTAAGTGTGAGTGTGCATATAACAACTATGCGAGAGAAGGGAAACTCGAAATAAAACCCTATGCCAACCTGCCTGACCAGCGTGGTATATTAGGTCAATTTCTCTCCCAATATGAAGTAACCTCGAGTCCAATAGTGGGAATGAGGACACGGCGCAGCATACGCTCGAGGTTTGTGCCGCCTGGGCAGAGCAGCGTCGTGAACTCGTCGCAATCATCGGTGCCTACCTGACGCTGCCGACCATCGCTAGGGCGATGCTCGACCGCGTCAGGAACTGGGACGCGGTTGCAGCTTTCTGCGAGGCAGTGATCTTGCAGAAGGAGGCGGCGGGTCGCGCGCGCGAGGAGCGCAGCCTCGACGAAGCGACCCGCCGCCGGTGACTGGGGCGGCGCAGGCGCGACTACCTGCGCGTCATGCCGCCCTAGCCGAGGCCGCGGGTGACGAGACCGGGGAATTAGTCCGTCGCCCGCCGAGAGGCCGATCGCGTGAGGAAAGACCGACGTCCTCCCCGAGGAGGGCACGTCGGTCGATGGGACCCCCACTAGGGGGTATTCAGTCGGGCCGACCACTGATGACAAGTAACCCTGCTCCGGTAGTCGGCCCAACGACGAAGGCGACGTGGTGTTCGGCTGGGTTGCGGGTGTGCGTGCTTACGCCCCTCTGTGGCCCCGGACGGAGTGGTGCGAGGAGTGCGCCACAGCCCACCCCAAAAAAAAGCCCAATAGTGGGACGTATATGTATAATGTATGAAGATGACTATCTGGTGAGAAACTCAACGAGTTTGAATATTTTATTATTGTTTTTTTTTATTGCAATTAGTGGCAAACGAGCAAACAGTACATCTGATGGTAAGTGTTGCTATCGCTCATGGACCTTTGCAAGGCCGCTGTCTACCGCGAAGAAAGTGAAGGGAGTGTGAATGCGTGAAATGGGGTTCAGTGATACTAAAGGCATCGCCAAAACCCACCACACGCAAACACCCTCGGAAAGTTGGGCTTCCTGCTCTCTCGCTTATCGAACGAAGCGCAGTAACAAATTGCTACTACTCGGACGTCGATTTTCTGCGAGGGTGTGGTACTAGCCCGGACGGATCAGCCTATGGTTAGAGAGACAACTGTCAACAGTGTGGTCCTACCACTGTATAAGTCCTACAATCCAGTCTATACCAATAAATAAAATTGGAGTGTCTGTTTGTAATGTCAAAATAATAGGCTTTTTTCATGTTCACACGGTTATTTGCACGACACCTATGCCTAAAATAGCAATTAAAAAATTTTTGTCTGTCTGTCTGTTTGTTCCGGGTAATCTTCAAAACGGCTGAACCGATTTCAAAAATTCTTTCACCAATGGAAAGCTATAATATCAGGGAGTAAACTAGGCTATATTTTATCCCGGTATTGCCACGGGAAAAGGAACGCGGGTAAAACGACTAAAACCGAAGCGAAACGAGGGCGGGTTGCTAATTTTAAATAAAATCATACACAACGAAAGTATTAGCTCCAGTGCGATGTCCTCGAACCCGAATATAATTTTCAAATATAACGCAAAAGATTGTGGCTGCAGATCTCAAAAACAACACTCAATCGTGAGTTAACTAAAGCGAGCCCATCACTCCTCTCAATCACCTTGGATAGAACGACGAAAGACCTACGTTATTTTTTTTTATTACCGATGGTAGCAAACAGCACACATAGTAAGTGATTCTGCCGCACTATACCAGAAGCATCTCTAGGCCGTTGCCTACCGTGAAGCACATTCTCTTCTGAAACCTCGTTTAAAGAAGGACATGTCATAGCGCTAGGGAACACAGCAGCAGGTAGTTCATTACCGAGCCTACATGTGCGTGGGAGAATTGATACTATGTTTATAAGTATACAACTGTCGCCATTTCTTCCTTGTCGTAGAGCGCTGTAAGACTGAAGATTTACCAGCAAATATATTAATATACACCGTGGAATCTAATTGGCTGTTTTCTCGAAATGTACATACTCAGTTAATGATATAGAACCATACTATGGCATTTATTCAATAAAATAAAAACATAAATTCTTGTCAATCCCGGACGTTTCCTTAAAATATCATTTTTGCATAACTGTAACATGTGGTTAAGGGCATCGACTGTAGGTACAGTAGCATACTGACTGACCTACTCAAACATAGACTAAGGTCGTGCGACTCGGGCGCATCATAAAAGAAGAAAGGGGTGCGGGACGCGGGCTGGTGAGGTCTGAGGTGTTATGCCTAAAATTATTTTGTTTTATCTATTATTGCGATTTAATACGAATGCTATGTCCTATGCTATGTTGGGAACAATACCGTTGCATGTCAAACAAACTTAAGAATGTCTAATTATCAGACTTTTTTTCTAAATGTATTATGCTTTTGGTTATGTGGGGATATTAAGAATGATTAACTGGAGTACATACGTTTCAGAAAAACAGCCAATTAGATTCCACGGTGTATATTACTAGCTGACCCAACAGACGTTGTTCTGTTCAAATGAGCGCCACCTAACGGTAGACCCGTTGTGAACCTAAACCATTCACGAATGCCCTTGAACATGCACAAGAAAGTTCATCAACATTGGTCCAGCTGTTTAGGAGGAATTCAGAAACATACACACGTACACAAGAAATTTATATATAAGACTAGCTGACCCAACAGACGCTGTAATGTTCAAATTAAAAAAAAAAGACATTCTTCTTAAAATCGACAGCAGCGACACCTACCGGGTCCAATCGTGAATCGAAACCATTCTCGAATCCCCTTTAACATGCACAAAAAAATTCACAACATTGGCTCAGCAGTTTAGGAGGAGTTCAGTGACGTACACACGTACATAAGAAATTAATATATAAAAATAAGAATGTCATATATCGCCTTTTTTCTTTTCTTATTTTGGGGTGAGCTGCGGTCGGCGCGCTCCTCGCACCACTCCGTCCGGGGCGACAGAGGGGCGTAAGCACGCAACACCCGCAACCCACCCGAAAACTACGTCGCCTTCGTCGTTGGGCCGACCACCAGAGCAGGGTTACTTGTCTTCAGTGGTCGGCCCGACGGAATACCCCCTACATGGGGTACCCTCCCATCGACCGACGTCCCCTCCTCGGGGAGGACGTCGGTCTTTCCTCACGCGGTCGGATTCTCGGCGGGTGACGGACTAATCCCCAGTCACGTCACCCGCGGCCATTATATATCGCCTAAAAAAGTCTTACGTTGCAGTAGCCCTGTCTAGGAGATATAGGTATATCAACTTCTGTAAACATCAAGTTATAGCAATAGTTCTTTTATTAAATCGCACTTTCTGGTGTTCTATGAGGAAGGCCTACCTCTAGTAATTGAAGAAGGTTGAATGACAGTGAGTAATGAGAAATTTATAACAGTACTTATGATCACCAAATTAACTACCACGCGTAGCGCTAATTGTATCCGTGCTCTTTCTACAAGAAGCGTTTTATATGGTAGGAACATACTGTCGATAGTCGACCGTTTGCAGTCGGAGACTGGTAGGACTGGCTAGTTTACACTCTCGTAATTTTTTTTAGCCCGCATGTACACTCCCCTCATTTTCTTTACGATAAGCAAAGGCCCAAGATAATTATCACTTATCATCAGGTAAACTGTTACTAATTTGTCTCCAACAGCAATCAAAAAAGCGTATCTGTGATAGTTAATTTTGATACGCAAAATATGGAATGATAAAACAGGTCTTTATTTTTTCTGTCATTTCGTCACAAATCATTACCAGCATTTATTTTGACAAAAATATTATTCAAACTGATGTTAGAAAGGTAGACTGATCAGATATCAGTTTATTATCATTTCGTACATTGCTTTTATTACTTGGTCATTGCAGTACATTTCCTTAGTTCGAATTCATAAAAACGAAACTTTTATCTCTATTTCCTTTGAGCGAAAATTGAAAATTCTTTAAATCTACTTGCGCGATATCCAGTCACAGAAAATTCAACTTTATTTTAAATCATTTAGGTATAAATTTAAATGATGAGTATAACTTTTATCATTTCCTACATATGGTTAGTAAATTCGAATGAAGCTCTTTCTGGCTGGATCAACCATTTCAATGAAATACGAACGATATTTATAACCGTGTGACCATAAGGTTTTCGGATTCTGTGAATTTACCGTATAAAGTTTTCAACTAAATATCGTATGTAATATAATAATTATATATAGATAAATTTCCATATGGTGACGGAGTAAGAATACAATTCCCCAGTCCCTATCTAACCCGTGGATATCGTATAAGACGGCTATGGGAAATAATATGCACGTAACATCTGTGTAAGAGAAGGAAAGCTCGTAATGAAACCCTATACCAACATGTTTGACCAGCATGGTATAGTAAGTCAATTTCCCTTCCATTATGCAGGAGACTTGAGCCCAGCAGTGGGACAACTATGAGCTTTGATGATGAGGATGATTTGGTAATTGCCAAGTTTAAAATGACTACTTAAGATTTTGTGAGAATTATGAATATTTTATGTCCCACTGTTGGGCTTGAGCCTCCTCCACAATAGGAAGGCAATTTACCTTAGGCAATTACCGTGCTGGTCAGACAGGTTGGTATAGGATTTTACTTTAAGTTTTCCTTCTCTTGCATAAATGTTTTATGCGTATTATATCCCTTAATCATCTTTTATGACATTTACGAGTAAGATAGGTAGGATAATGCTGATTTGTATTTTTACTTCGTCACCACACGGAAAGAATATTTTATGATTTTGTAAAAGATTATGCTTAATTTAATGTTACTGGCAATAAAAAAAAATATTTGCAAAAGAAAAACACACGAGAATTGAACCTATCTTACTGTTCGTCCATCGTCTTTCCAAATAGACCGATGTAGGTGGTTTAACTATTGAAACAGATTGCCAATAAATGTGATATCTGGTGTTACGTACTCTGCTGGTAGTAGAACCTTGTGCAGGGTCAGTCTGAATGACAACCTTTATCTTACCCGCTAATTCTATCGCTAAGCACAGTGCGTGCACTATTATGTGCCGGTTTAAAGTGTAAAGGCCCATTTACACGATGCAAGTTTCTTGCCTATCATACAATTAAGTTGAAGAAATAAATGACTTGCATGGTCTAAGCAACACGTAATATTATTTATTTGTTTATACAAGTTTTGTTTCAAAACTTTTATCGGTGTATACAGCATATTATACCCGCGTGTAAACAGTTGCTTACAATTCTTGATGGTCAATTATAGCACGTAATATATTGCATTCAATTATTGCCCTTGTATGTACAAGAAAATGGCATCGTGTAAATGGCGCTTAATTGCGGCTACAAGAGGTTTTTTCATTTAGTACTCAAGATTGGTAACGTGTTTGTAATCTTAATAATTTTGAGTTGTAAATCTGTATGCCTTCATTTTCGTAAAAAAAAGTATGTTAATAATTTTTGGCTCGCAAATAGCTTTTTATAGTTTATCAAATGAGAAATCTCATTAATTTTGATCGATAATCTAAAGCCCGCTACAACATAAATATAAAAATAAGAGACAATTTCAATACTATGATAATTATGGTGTATTATTTATCGACTTAACCGATAAAAAACGTGAGATCTACTGATTGCCAATTTCTGGAGACAATCTTGTAATTTATTTATTAGAAAAACATATTATTCTTCAGTAAATTTGAAACATAATTTCTGATTTATTTTCCTACTACGCTTTTCTTATTTTTAAATACGACTTTTCAATTTCCTTAACCGAATTATTTACATAAAGCAAATAATTTATGATCTGTTCAACCTTAACATTCTTTTAGTTGTTTAACATAAAAACTATTAAACATAATTTAATTATGTTAAACAGTTTTTGAGCTATGGAAGTCAAAACTGACGCGAAATGGTTCTTGAGAAATATACAAGAGCTGCGACTCTACAATTCCCTTTGATTGAATTTAGCTTGTCTCGCTACCGCACGTGTCTAAATTTGTACATACATACATACACATACTCACGCCTCTTTCCTAAGAGTGTCATCAGACCTGTTGTTATGTATGGATCTGAATGTTGGGCATTGAAAAAGACGGATGAGAGATGAGTGCATGCTACAGAGATGCGAATACTAAGATGGATGTGTGGGGTTACAAGGTTAGATAAAGTAAGAAATGAGTATATTAGGGGAAACCTATAATTGGCACCAGTGATAGAGAAGATTAGGAGCGCGAGATTGTCATGGTATAGACATGTGATGAGGAGGGATGAAAGACATGTGACAAGGAGGGTTGTCAATATGATTGTGGATGGATGAAAGAAGCGTGGGAGACCCAAGAAGAGATGGATGGACTGCGCGAATGAGGATATGCGTATGAAAGCAGTGAGTGCAGATATGACGGCTGATAGAAGGCTATGGAAGGTAAAAACATGTTGTGCCAATCCCACTTAGCGTGGGATGAGGGCAGGCAAATGATGATGACTCACGCCTCTTTCCCATAGGGGTAGGCAGCGACAATTTCCTTCCACTTGCGATCTCGACGTAGCGTAGATCTAAATTTGTTTTTTTTTTTTTTTTTTATTGCAAGCAGTGGCAAACGAGCAAACAGTACACCTGATGGTAAGTGTTGCTGTCGCTCATGGACCTTTACAAGGTCGCTGCCTACCGTGAAGGGAATGAAGGGAGTGTGAATGCGTGCATTGAGGCTCGGTGATACCAAAGGCACCACCAACACCCTCCACACGCGAACACCCTCAGAAAGTTGGGCTTCCGGCTCTCTCGCTCACCGAACGAAGCGCAGTAACAAAATGCTACTACTCAGACGTCGATTTTCTGCGAGAGCATGGTACCACCCCGGACGGACCGGCCCGCGGCTGTAGACAGATAACTGTTGACAGTGTGGTCCTACCACTCCTAATAATGGGTACAAATATTTTTTTTTAACTCCTGACGTGAAAAGAGGAGTGTTATAATTTGACGTCGATATTTGTCTGCCGCATCGTAGCTCTCAAATGGCTGGGCCGATTTCGATGCGGTTTTTTCCATTTGAAAGCCAGCCTTGCGGTGTTTCATTAGTGGACCGATATGTTTGGTTAATATCGGTCCACCAGTGTAAGAGTATATTTTGCAAAATGATATAATGGCACACGATTACTTGATTAAATGCTTCACACGTGCCAGTATAATCGTTAAATAACAATTCATTGTTAATTCCTGTTGAAATGAACGTTATAATTTTTTTTATTTTAGTTTGTGTCGGAGGTTTTTAAAAATGTTTAACTTTTTTATATTAATAGTTGTACCTTTTTAATCTAAACATTATATTTGCTTATATTTTGTCATTAGAGGAAATAATAACTTAGCAAAGGTCCATCATTGCCAGTATCACTTACTGTCAGGTGTACTGTTTGCTGCTTTGCCAATAACAACTATAAAAAAAAAATACTATATCTGATTTTTTTAAGATGAAACCTTTAATATTATCTATTATACAGAGTGTATCAGGTTATGGGGCAACTGGTCAAACGGCAGGTAGGCAAAGGTGGTAGGAACCCATAAAAAAATTTGAAGGACAAATATCGTTCGATTCGTTAACGAATTAGAGACATGTAAAGTTTTCAATTTTGTCATTGTTTTTTCGTTTAAATTTGATTGAAATGTATAAAGTCAGTGATACTTAATCTGCAACATATTCGAAATGTTCAATAGAAATTGAAAAAATCAATGATAACGTTCGCATAAGCAAAACGAACTTCGCTTTAAATCAGCTGATCGGCCGATTACCGTCGCCGAGTCACGTTTTGTACCTACGGTACCATTGAAGCGTTTGCGCAATTCTAGGTATGTATGAATGAAATTATACTGTCGAAGCTTTACATGCCTACATGTATCCTCTCTATCCATGCCTACATAATACGTAACATGTTAGGCGTAGACTGTTAGACACACATTTTTGAAATCATTATAACTTTTATGTTAAATTGTTTTTTTTTTAATTACGATCTATGGCCAGTATATTACACTATACATACTCGAACAGTTGCCCCATAACCTGATATACTCTTTTTTTTTTTTTTTTTTTTTATTGCAAACGGTGGCAAACGAGCAAACTGTACACCTGATGGTAAGTGTTGCTGCCGCTCATGGACCTTTACAAGGCCGTTGCCTACCGCGAAGAAAGTGAAGGGAGTGTGAAGGCGTGCATTGAGGCTCGGTGATACCAAGGGCACCACCAAAACCCTCCACACGCAATCACCCTCAGAAAGTTGGGCTTCCGGCTCTCTCGCTCACCGAACGAAGCGCAGTAATAAATTGCTACTACTCAGACGTCGATTTTCTGCGAGAGCATGGTACTGCCCCGGACGGACCGGCCCGCGGCTGTAGACAGATAACTGTCGACAGTGTGCTCCTACCACTCTGTATATTCCTTAAACATAATCTTGGATTACAGGAGTTATAAGCATTGTCACTATTTTAATATATGTGTAAAGAAAAGTTACAAAAATAAAATAATATTTTATGACGATATGATGATTAATACTATGATAGCTTAGAAATGCCTAGATAGTTATTCACTCGATATTCAATACAAGCTCTTGTGTTGTTAGAAGCATGCAGCTCGGATACATGTTTGCATAAATCATTGTTTCATCTGTATTCTAAGCCTTCAAATACATTTATACTGATTGAAAGCATTGGTTATGCGTTGTGAATAACTATATCTATCGTCTTTTCTTCTTATGAAATATAATCCAAAGCATTACTATTGCCTTTAAGTTTTTTGTCATCCCAGCCATGCACCAGTTGTGCATTTGAAGGAAAACGTCATATAATTCTGTCCGGAAGTCCCTTCCTTCCGTGTGTATGTGACTGAACTCTGAGCTTAAGAAAACTGATAGGCACAAAAAAAAATTTGAACTGGTTTGTTTAGGATTAAGTATCAAGTAAATAACCGTGTGAGCATAGAAAGAAAAGCGTATTAATTTGACATTACAAGTAACCAAGCTTTGCGTTTCTTAACCCTTATGAGAAGGCCAATATGTTTCAATGGCTATAAGCCAATGGATGAAAAGATTACAGTTCATAACTATCCCATACATAGCCATAAACATGCAAATCCAATTTAAATTGTGATCTAAATCCATATATCTACGAGAAGTTTCCTCACTCCCAATAACAAAAGCGCATTAGGTAAGCCATTGATCACTTCACACATTACGACTAATTTGCTCGCGACTAGAAACACACGATTCGTCGCATCCGGATGGCTGATGATTTGTCTCAGTAATGGGAGCATTAGTCTAGCGGTCCGTTTGATGCGCGAATCAATTCTACTACCTACTATCTCTTTGTTTATTGGTTCTAATTTTTCTTGAACTTACGGTGATTTTTCGTTATTTCGTATGATTTTTTTATGCATACCTATACGTGACGGAATAAGAATACAATTCACACCATCTTACCTGTGGATGTCGTAAAAGACGACTAAGGGATATAATACGCATATAATATCTATGCCAGAGAATGAAAACTCGAAATAAAACCCTATACCAACCTGTCTGACCAGCATGGTTATAGTAAGGTTAATTTTCCTCATATTGTGGAGGATGCTCGAGCCCAACAGTGGGCCGGGCCGTATATGAGCTAAAATGATGGTGATAATGATATTAAGAATACGATATGCTATTAAATTGTGTAACTTAGCAGTTTTTTTAAACTAATTTTAGTTAGTAGTTTGAACTAATCTCATGTCACTTGGGATGCATAGTGGATATAATGGTCTCTGTATAAGACACCGAGGTTTGACCTTCGGGAAATCCCATTTATACCTACATTAAATTATCGCTCGCTTTGGTTACATTCACCTTACCCGCATAGTTCCCATTCCCGTGGGAATACCGGGATAAAATATAGCCTATGTTACTCAAGAATAATGTAGTTTTCCAATGGTGAAAGAATTTTTCAAATCGGCACAGTAGTTTCTGAGTTTATTCATTACAAACATACACACAAAAATACAAATTTTTCCCCTATATAATATTACTAGCTGACCCGACAAACTTCGTACCGCCATAATTTTTTTCGTAAATACACATATTTTCTAAATTTTTGAAAATCTGGTCTCGGATTATGCGCGAGAATACAAATTATTGATTATTAATTTCTGACAAAATTATAATTATCAAAATGTTCAACCATACTTAACAAAATTACTTTTAGCTGTCATTTGCGTTTTGTTATTACATGTCAGATGCGTCTTTGTGATAACACGTTCATAGTCATTTGTATTCTCTTTGACGATTTATATCACGTCACACTGGAACGCGGTTGATCGGGATGAAAAGTACCCTATGTCCGTCTCCTCGTTCTAAGTTACTTCTCCACCAATTCTCAGCCAAATCGGTATAGCCGTTCTTGAGTTATAAATAGTGTAACTAACACGCCTTTCTTTTATATATATAGATTAGTGTAGATTTCCTGCATACTATCTCAACTTTAGCTTGCTTAGCTTATACTCGCGATGGCTACCCTAGTAAAGAATAGTAATGATCCGCAAATAGATTAATCTTGAGTCACCGCTTTAGACTAAATCGTAAAACAGAAATCAAATCTATTGCTGGCAGCAATCTGCTAGAGAATTATATATACTCTTTTTTTTTGGCAGGCTAAGATACGTACGCGCGCCGTTCATCACATCCGAGGTGACGGAGGGAGGGCGTGACCC
The DNA here is from genome assembly GCA_032191425.1 of Lymantria dispar. NCBI lineage: Eukaryota > Metazoa > Arthropoda > Insecta > Lepidoptera > Erebidae > Lymantria > Lymantria dispar. The sequence goes on from CM063449.1 coordinate 4,065,335, forward strand.
TATAACTCGCGATATTCCCTTTTCTTCACCATTGGGCCGACCACTAGTATCGAATCCTTGACTGGGATCCCGGTGGGATACCCTTTCGAGTACCCTTCCTCCCCGATGCCCCTCGAGCCTTGGTCCTCACACGGTCAGCCTGCGGGTGATGGACTATTCTCCGGCCCAGTCAGCCGCGGCAATTATTATATACTCTGAATAATATACGACAAATGTTAAGTTTACCTCTAGCAGGAGAGTTCTCCTAGTGTTCTCCTCTTGTGCTGTGTGGTAGCGGCTTCGAATACTACCAACCCTTGCTTTGCTCGTGGGTGTCGTAAAAGACAACTAAGAGCCCTAGATTGACCCGGACAAACTCCATCTGGTACCATTTGGGTCAACGATTACATTCCCAAGGAGGGTTGACGTCAGGTAGGCGGCCGGTCATAAAAGTCATTGCCGAAACTTTTTGCAATATGTCAAAACAGATGATATATTGCGTCGACCCCAAGTAATTGGGATAAGAGCAAGACGATGATGGAGGAGAGTTCTCCTAGAAAACTTATTGTATCCGCCACCACACAGTAATATAAATATATGTTATAATTTAAATTAAACTCTTAACTATTATTATTAGCATTTTCTCTATAGTAGTATATTAAAAGACACGCGTAGACTCTTCATTAAGAATTTCTATTGTGTCTGGAAACAAAATTTAGTTATGAGAGTACTTCGCTGAGGGCCAAACTTTATTCGTACGTCTTTGTATTAGGCTGCCTAAAACTTTTGTAGGTTATAATTTATTTCTGCTTTGAAAAGGTAGCATTAATGGTGAATATTATTTCATATTTTACTAAAATTATAAAAGTTTTAAAATTATCTACGTTAAAGCTTTTTGTAGTTTTTAAAAATAGAAATTATATTTATCGTCTCTTGAGTATAATCTATACCAATAAATAAAATTGGAGAGTCTGTTTGTAATGTGAAAATAATAGGCATTTTTCATGCTCACACGGCTATTTACACTATACATATGCCTAAAAATCGCTTTATATTTTTTTTTGTCTGTCTGTCTGTCTGTTTGTTCCGGGTAATCTTCAAAATGGCTGGACCGATTTAAAAAATTCTTTCACCAATGGAAAGCTATAATATCAGGGAGTAAACTAGGCTATATTTTATCACGGTATTTCCACGGGAACAGGAACTACGGGGATAAGGCGATAGAAACCGAAGCGAAGCAAGGGCGAGTTGCTAGTTTAAAATATAAAGTGTTCAGAAACCAGTAGGGTCTAATAAAAATGAACACCTTTTTATATTTTCTGCTGGTTGTTTTTTAACTATTAAGTTTTGGAAAAATGGTACCTTGCATTATTAAACCCTTTCTTTTAGCTGCCAATTGTCTTTAAATTGTTAAATCTTATTAAATGAATTTATTTTTAAGGATCTTATCATGGGTGTCTGTCGAGTAGGTATGGACCTACTCGACAGACACCAGGTAAGGAATAAAGCTTAAAGACCACTTACTACCCTAACTATTATGCTTTCTGGACTGTCAATATTATATGCAATTACAAACTACAACATATTTTCCTAAATTCAGTGCACAAAAATATAAATGAGGATTTTTTTTACCCAAAGTACCACGCTAAACTTTAAATGGTAATCTGAGAAGCAAGACTGTTGCTTATGACATGGATCTATAAAAATGAAATACAAAGTATTCACCAAGTTAATTTTAGCATTTTGAATAATTTGCAATTACTTTCCAAATTCTGACAGCATGCGTGAACAAGTCGAAAACGAAATCTTCACAGTATGCATTGACAAGTTCAAAGATATCTTCATAATATGCGTCGACAAATTCAAAAATAATTTCATTGTATGCGTCGACAAGTCTGAAAATATCCTCACAGTATGCGTGGACAAGTTCAAAGATATCTTCACAATATGTGTCGACAAATTCAAAATAAATTCACTGTATGCGTGGACAAGTCTAAAAATAACTTCACAGTATGCGTCAACATGTTTAAAGATATCTTCACAATATGCGTCGACAAATTCAAAAATAAGTTCACTGTATACATCGACAAGTCTAAAAATAACTTCAAAGTATGCGTCGACAAGTCCAAAAATATTTTTTTTAGTATACGTCAACAAGTCGAAAAATGCGATATCATATCATCCAAATCTCCTGATGGACTTAAGTGGGAGGATTATTGCTGCTTATAGTTAATCAGTTGTGGTTTCAAGTTGCATTCTTAATCCATCACCATATGAGGAAGATGCAGTTGGAGTAAGGATGCGTGAGGAATTTTAAGTTTGGCTTTTGGCATTTCTAAATTCACTGTGACTGAATTGTGGCGATCTTAATAGCCACTTTCAGTGCGAAGTAATTTGAGTTTGTTCACAAAACAAACCAGTTCTTTGCGAGACTCATAAACGATTTTTCCAAGTCTGGAGATTGTTTAATTTTCATTATATTTTTAAATAAAATATATCATCATCATTATTATCATTCTACTCTTATCTTCATTATTTGAGGTCGACACAATATGTAGGACGGTATTCTTGTTCCATCGTGCATATTGCAAAACAATCATATTCGGTCGCCCGCCTGACGTCAGACTCCTTTTGAGTTGTTGACCAAATGGCATCGAATGGAGTGCCTAAGGTTAATTTAAATCTTTTAGTCGTCTTTTATGACGCTCGCGAGCAATATTTGTGTTGGTTGTATTCATAGCTCCTACAGCACAGCAAAAAAGCATATTTAAAAAAATATAACCAAATTTTTACAGGGTTGGTAAGTGATACTGCCGCACCTTTGCAATTCCAGAGGCACAAGCAGATTGTGAAAAGAATTCTCTTCTTAGACCTCGTTTAAAGAAGGACATGTCATAGCGCTCGGGAAACACAGCAGCAGGTAGTTCATTCCAGAACCTGCTCGTACGTGGGAGAAAATAAGAGTAGATGATTATGATGATGATGAATCTTCCGTAAAGGTTATGAAAACCAGCCGAGGGAGTATCAAATGACTGCACTTGCAACGATTCTATGGGCAGCTCATAAGCGCACGCCTACGTTAAAGAAGCATGGCTATTATATTACACTAGTTTCTGCTCGCGACTTCATCCGCGTGGTATAGATACTTTGGGCTAACGCTAACTTTAACCTAAGACTTTGTTTATGTGGAAGGTGAAAATATTTTTTTAATAATACGATTCCGTCACACATGATTTTGCGAAAATTTAAGTTCTCAAAAGGAAAGAAATCCCCAATTTTGAAACATCTTAGCGTGATGATATATACGCTATAGCGTTCCTCGATAAATGGGCTATCTAACACTGAAATAATTTTACAAATCAGACCAGTAATTCCTGAGATTAGCGCGTTCAAACAAATTCTTCAGCTTTGTGTATTAGTATAAATTATCTCTATGGAGATGCCTATATTCAACAGCGGATTTCGATAAGTTTGCGAATGGACAGATATACTATACACTAATATAGATGTAGATTACAATAAAAGTTTACATTATATTGTGCGTAAGGTCGTATTATACGAAGGCAGCGAAATAAAAGTGTATCCTTTCTGTAAGACGATATTAGGATCCTCGCACATAGCCGACATGCGTGCGGAATTTCTATTAGCTACCTAACAGAGCATTTTGCTTTATGTTCTGTATGTTGGAATATATGGAAACATATTTTGGCGAGCTCGATTACTTTGATAAGTAATTATTGCATGCAGTCTACTTCTTTTTTTCTTATCTCATATAAATATGTTATCATCACAGCTCATATACGTCCCACTGTTGGGCTCGAGCCTCTTCCACAATGGGAGGGCAATGACCTGCTATACCACGCTGGTCAATCGTATTGGTATAGGGTTTTATTTCAAGTTTTCATTCTCTTGCATGGATTTTATATGCGTATTATATCTCTTAGTCGTCTTTTACGACATCCAAGGGCAAGATAGAAAGTGGTGGTTGGATTCTTACTCCGTCACCACACGGCCATGGTATATGTATGGAATATGTCATACTGTTAGTCAAAAATAACAGTGAGTTGGAAAAGAAAATAGTAAAACAATATAGATATAGTAAATAACTTTGATAATTTCCAACTTATCATAAAATATAGTTGAAGGTCATTATTGCGATGTATATGAACCATAAATAAGGAAAGTATTTTTATCAATGTACTTTGTCGTAATGATATCTGATGTTTACGCGAGCACTACACATTGTAAATAAAACTAAATTTACGGATTACATCGCGTTTGTATTTGATTTATGATTGCCCGACGTTTCGAACACTTTGCAGCATTCATGGTCACGGGCGGACTAAGGTGTCTCACGTCCAACAAGTAATCGTTATTACAGACATTTATAATTATCTACCCGATACAGAAAATTAGTTATAAATTTATTAAATTTTGACCCACATTTTAGTACAAATTTATTGCCAGTGTAAGAAATAAAATGATTCTATATGAAAAAATTATATTGTTTATGGTTAGTAATTATTAATTATTAAATTTGTAGCAATTATTGTTACAATTTGTTGATTTAAAACTAACAAAACTAATATACTACCACCGGATCGGAACGCGGCCACACTAAGAAAGATCCGGCAAGAAAACTCAGGGGACATGATGCCATGAATGCTGCAAAGTGTTCGAAACGTCGGGCAATCATAAATCAAATACAAACGCGATATAATCCGTAAAAGTAGTTTTATTTACAATGTACTTTGTCGTTTTAATTATTTGACTTTGTAAATCCGTCAGTCTTATCATCAGTCATATTAATAACATATACATTTTTTTTATGGTGGGCTACGGTTAGCGCACCCGCCGCCCGGGCGACACGTCCGGGGCGACAGAAGGGCAGCGCGTGACCCCGTAACCCAACCGATAGCACGTCGCCTTCGTCGTTGGGTCGACCACCGATGCAGAGTTCCTTGACTTCAGTGGTCGGCCCGACGGAATACCCCGAGGGAGTACCCTCTCCCATCAATGTTCCCTTCCTGGGATGCCGGTCACCGTCGCGAGGTTAAAAAGAAAAAGTTATAAAGAATAACCGCCGAATTATAACTACTATTAAGTCTATAATTATCTTTCTCAATTTTATATTCATTAAATTCAATTAGTAAGTATTTATACAGGTTTTTTAAGTATCAAAATAAAACTCTATGCCAACGCGTCTGATCAGTATGGTAAATAAATTTGGCCCAAATATGTCTAGCCATTGGGTCCTCCACCTCCCATAGTGGAGGTGGAGGACCCAATGGCTAGACATATTTGGGCTGCAATGATGAGATGATGAATATGGGTATGTGTTATTACATTAAATTCGTCTTTGAGAATTTTTTTTAAGTCTCATTGTAGTCTCTAAGTCTCATAAATTTTAGCTCTTTCATTTGTGTCTGCGCGTCGCGAATTTCGCAGTTTGTGGTAATCACTTCAAAACTGGAATATTTTATTTTACTACTAGCAACCCACCCTCGCTTCGCTTCGGTTTCAGTCGCTTAAACCCGCGTAGTTCCCGTTCCTGTGGGAATACCGGGATAAAATATAGCCTATGTTACTCTCTGATATTATAGCTTTCCATTGGTGAAAGAATTTTTGAAATCGGTTCGGTAGTTTAAGCGTGAAAGCGCTACAAACAAACAAACAAACATCCTTACTTTCGCATTTATAATATTAGTATGGAAGTATGGATGTAGTTCATAAATTATCGAAAATATCTTTTATGTTTGCAATTTTTGGAAACAAGGCAAACACAAGATTGGCCTACCACCTTGTAATTTACACAGAAGTTTAGGTTTCGACCGTAAAAAGAAGTTTCGGTCGGACACTAACTTAAACATGTAGAATGTGCTTACGTGTATTATAATTCGTATGTTTTTAGATTGGGCTCTCGCCCCAGATCACGGTGAGCCGTGGACAACGCAATATGAGATGAAAGGGATTGTTCCCCTGTACGCGATAAAAATAACACAAATAACGATTCCCAGCTATTTATTTATGTACATTACATTACAATGTTTTGCGCATTGCTTTTTAAAAAGGAATGCGCGTGGAAAACATTTTATTCTGTTTCGGTATGACAATGAATTTCATGCTGTAAAGGGATAAGGATGACAAAATTTATCTGCAAGGATGGCAGAGTGGTTTAACTATACATTTTTCCTACCAAGTATCGTAGGTTTGATCTCTATGTAGAACAATTCTTTATGCGATCAACAAATAATTGTTCCGAGTTTTGAGTTTAATTTGTATATTTTTGAAGTAGACGCAAGAATTATAAATTCCTTAGCTTCATGTGGTTGCCGTAAAATCTGCCTCAGAAATCACTTCGTATGTGCAGTAACACTTCTCCGTAATAGACTAAACATAAATTTATCTTATAAATTTTACAGGGAATTTGCCACGCGTGGCGATTAAGGTTTTCTCTCCCTTTATAGAGGAGCCTTTGTCTTGTTAGACAGCCATCTCGGCAGGGCTCAATAGCCATCACCCTATCGAAGTCCCCTGTGGGACTTTAAGAGACGCCTAAAGGTCTTATGCACTAAGTAGATAATATTACTGTGAGAGAAGGCAGACTAAACAAAGCTCTATATCAACCTCTCTTTTCAGCGTGGTGTAGTAGTATATATTGTCCCAATTTCTCATCTGTGGGTATCCGAAAAGTCTAAGTGATGTAATATAATTATACAAGAAAAGGAAAACATGGAAACCAACTCGTCTGACCAACGTGGTATATTTTATACATTTCCCTTCTATGGTGAAGGAGGTTAAAGCCCGATGGGTGTATATAATATGATGATCAAATGATGACAAATCAAATCAAATCAAATTATTTATTCTGCATAGGCCTCTTGAGGGCACTTACATATTGTCAAATTTATACATCATTTGAATACAATATAATATCTACCACCGGATCGGAACGCGGCCACACGCTAAGAAGATCCGGCAAGAAACTCAGCGAGCTGTCATTTTACACCATCTTTTGAATAAAATTACACGAATACAACATATTATAGTCTTAGCTCCAGTGTGATGCCCTTCGACATAGGATATAACAATTTTGTTTTTTTAATTTAGTTCAAGTAAAAAAGGAAAGGAAAATATGGTTGGACCAGATACCACAAGGGTTTTTATATATTTAAGGGTAACTGTCGTCATTTAAACCCTATGACATATTCGTTTAAACATGCATGATATATTTAAATAAAGTTTACATAAATTCCTGCCTGTCTGAGAACAAAAGCTGACGAAATTCATCACTTTTCAATTAACCTGGGTCGAACGATTCGTTTGTTTAAAATAGATTATGGCCGGTTCAATGGACAATGCTGAAAAACTCCAATTCCATTGATTACTTTGTCTACAGCGTATTGTTTGACAGCTAACCAACTAAAACAGTAGTATCGTCGCATATTGAAATATTTCTCACATCATCGTATATTCAAATATGGCGATTTCGTGATTCAACACCGTCCAACAACTTACTTCATCACCGTGTGGTGATGAAGTAAGTATACCAGTTCATCACCTCACTCTGCCCCTTGTGTGACGTAAAATACGACAAAGGGATTTAATAAATGTATAACATATGTACAAGAGAAGAAAAACTCGAAATGAAACCTTATGTCAACACACATGGCCAGCGGGATATATTTGGTCAAATTCCCTCCCAGAGTCCACTCTGGACTCCGGGGGCCTGAACCTCATTGGGACGCATATGAAATTAATGAATATTCTAGCTATTTGAATTAGTATTAGTCATTTAGCTATCATTTAGCATTTCACCATTTCATCCACCCATCAGCCCATAGGCGTCTTCTGTTAGTCCTTGCCTCGAGGATGTACCTCAGAACGTTCTTGTGCCATCTGCATTTATGTGATAACGTTGACGTTATTAAAAATCCTTGAGCCTTCTCCACATTCGGAGAAAAATTGACTACCTTGACCTACTAGCTCTACCTATTCAGAATTATTAGTATCATTATTTTATTATCATGGTTTTATTTCTAGTTTGCCTTCTCCTGTATATAAGTTAAATTTATATAATACTAGCAACCTGCCCTCGCTTCGCTTCGGTTTCAGTCGCCTTACCTGCTTAGTTCCCGTTGCCGTGGGAATACCGGAAGAAAATATAGCCTATGTTACTCTCTGATATTATAGCTTTCCATTAGTGTAAGAATTTTTGAAATGTGTTCAGTGGTTTAAACGTGAAAGCGTAACAAACAAACATACTTTCGCAATTATAATATCAGTAAGGATGTTTACAACTCGCATAAAGATCAGAAGTAATTAAGGTATATATTTATCAAATAATCTGTGATATTTTCTTTACACTCGTGTCTTTAAAAATATTCACAAGAATAAGTTACTGCAACTATCCGCATGAATATTAGGAGAAATTCTACTACTCAAATTGTACCAACAGTTTTAAGCTTGTTCTCATTACGTATTCTCAGGTCATCTTAAACTTGAGTTGTTACATCGCATTCGCTGTAACAGGCGGGCATAAATTTAACAAAAACAGCTTCCTTCATAACTTTGGAATAACTAAGATATATATAATAAAGTTAAGATTGTTAAGTTTCAAAAATTTCTTTCAAGAACTTTAAAGAAACTAAATATTTTTTATTATATGCTATATTTTACCATGTGGTGATTGAGTAAGATTATCTATGACTCTTTTCTTATCCTTAGTTGCTTTACCTTTTTCTTTCCTTCCCAATGTAGTTAAAGATAACGAAGATACGCACTGATGAGATCACTCCAAAAAAAAGTATACAATCTTAATAAAACTGGCAGGCTACGAGGTTAACAAACTTCTATCTTCGACTAACTCATTCGAGCAGGTTAGTGTCACACTTTCATACAATATCAAAGATTTAATGACTAGTCAGATGACTAGTAGCTGCTGCTAAATTATCTTCGGTGAGCGAAAGAGTCATAAGCTCAAATATCTTCACCTTCCTTCCTGTTATTCTTCTATTCCTTCCAATACTCACGATAGCCTACCACCACTCCAATCATCATCATCATTACAGCTCCTATACGTCCCACTGATGGGCTCAATCTTTCTCTACAATGGGAGGGAAATTGACTTACTGTACCACGCTGGTCAGACGTGTTGGTATAGGATTTTATTACGAGGTTTTCCTGCTCTTGGATACACGTTATATGCATATCTCTTAGTGATCTTTTACGATACTCACGGGTAAGAAAGGGGGTGGTGAATTGAATTCTTACTCCGATACCACACGGAGAAAGCTTACAGAGGGATATACCTAGTAAAAAAGCAATCTGGTTGATTAATATAATTGTTTGGTAGTAAATATATTTCTCTACCACTGCAAAGAAGGCTTGTGGTTAGTTTTGATACCACACTGTTGACAGTTGTCTGTCTACAGCCACGGGCCGGTCCATCCGGGGTAGTACCACACTCTCGCAGAAAATCGATGTTCGAATAGTAGCAATTTGTTACTGCGCTTCGTTCAGTGAGCGAGAGAGTCGGAAGCCCAACTTTTTGAGGATGTTTGTTGCGTGAGATGGGTTTTTGTGATGCCTTTAGTATCACCGAACCTCATTGCGCACATTCTCACTCCCTTCACTTTCTTCGCGGTAGACAGCGGCCTTGCAAAGGTCCATGAGCGGCAGCAACACTTACCATCAGGTGTACTGTTTATTTTTTTTTGCCATCGTTTACAATAAAAAAAAAGACTAGACACTATAGAAATTTTATTGACTTTGGCGTCTTTTCTGAAAATATGGAATATTTTCCAGAAATAAAATGTACTGTAGTACTTTGGCCATGGTTATCGTAAAACATGACTTAGAACTTTATATTGATCTAGACAAAATACATCTAAATCGTCTGATCGACAATTATATTACCAATATATTACCAAGGGGGACTGAAGTCACGTAGGCGACCGGCTATCATATTATTATTTTTTTTTTTAAAGACGAATCCCTGAACAAATTATTATTGAATTGTTAGAGACTACAAACATGTAAATTAACGAACACAAATTACATCGCGACTCAGAACAACTTTGTCGATCGCACAAAGTGTTGTCCTGCGTGGCATTCGAATGAAAAAGTAACCTGAGTTGCTTTAATGGTAAGGTCCAAGAACCTATTAGTAAAAAAAGCAGCTCCAGGTTATGCTGCGGACGTATTTTGTCCGCGTTTTTGAGGTGATAGCGGAGTAGCTCCAGTTTTTATCTATCCATAGGTCTATCTAAGTTTGATTACTAAGCTTAAAATTGCAAAATAATCTTATTTAAACTAAACTCTAACTACTTATTTTTCCCGCAAAATGAAAGAGTTTAGTGACTATTATCTAATCACATTAAAATTATAAAGTCGAAAATGTGTGAGTTTGAAAGTATGTTTGTAGTTATAAATATATGTGTGTAGGTAGTACACACTTACTATGTACATAAGTACATACTATATACTTATGTACGCGCGTAAGAACTTATACGTCTTTGCGTAACAAGATAAAAAAACTCTCTAAAATTTTATTTTTCGCGTTATTTTACGTTTGTAGAAAAACGATCCTAATAATATAAATATAATATTTAAATATCTGGCTGACCGATTTAATAATAAATAAAAAATAAATAATGAAAATTATATAAAAAATTACAAAAAGAATAATAATAACACCGAGATTCGAACCGACGCTGTTTGAATACCACATAACCCAAAATTAAAACCGGCCGCCTCCCCAACTGAGCTATCGTAACTCATGACGTTGACAACGAAATTTGAATTCATATTCTTTTAAAATTTAATGTCATTATATTGTTTTACTAAAAACACGGACAAAACAACATTTTCTATACATAAAACCTAGCTAGGTCGATTTTTTGGACCCCAAACATCTAGTATGCCAAGTTTCAACAAAATCGTTGGAGCCGTTTCCGAGATCCTGAATATATATATATACAAGAATTACTCGTTTAAAGATATATGATAAGATAAGATAAGATTCCTAAAGTGCAAAAGTAATACAAATTGCAATAGTTTTACAATCCGCCGCCTGCCTGACGACTGAATGTATTTGATGCCCAGATTACATCAGATGGAGTTGGCCCAGGTATGTAAAGTTCTTAGTCGTCTTTTACGACACCCACGAATATTGTAAGAGTTTATATAAGAGAGTGTATATATATATATATACATATATATATACATATATATATACATATATATACATATATATACATATATATATATATATATATATATATATATATATATATATATATATATATATACAAGAATTGCTCGTTTAAAGATATAAGATACAATGAAAGTTTTATGTTAACGAATTATCTAGTTGACATTCGTGATGGTCTTAGCACGCATTGTAAATACGAGTATTTTCTTCCATAGTTTTTCCCTAATGCGCTAAAAGAAGTATAATTTCAAAAATCATTTGTAAATAGCTCCAAACTGTCATCACATAAATATCACATTTGACCACCTGTTTATTTTGCTTCATGTCTCTCGCATTGCACAGGAGGAAAGTGGAATTAATCTATTCTAACTCCGGCCGTTTAAGTACCAAAAAAAAAAATGAAGTTCCAAATTATCCTGCTTGAATATGGAACCCATGACATGCCAACTTAAGAGGATCTTCTCGTCCAATATACCTCAGTGTCTGAAAATACAGGTCTACGACTATGCTTGGGATTTCTCTGCGAGATAGAATCTGGAATACGGAAATCCGCAGAAAAACGGGTGTAACCGATATAGCACGAAGAATTAGCACGCTGAAGTGGCAATGGACCGGCTACATCGCTCGACCAACCGACAACCACTGGGGAAGAAAGGTTCTGGAGTGGCGTATCAGACGACGCAGTGTAGGACGCCACTCTACTAGGTGGACCGACGACCTGGTGAAAGTCGCTGGGCGTCGTTACATGCAGGCGGCACATGACCGCACATTGTGCCGTAATATGAGGGAGACCTACGTCCCGCAGTGGACGGCGATAGGCTGAAATGATGATGATGACATGCCACGTACCTAAATCACTACCCATCAATTTTATCGACAATACTAAATAAAAATAAAAAGATAATTTTTCACTTTACAAACTATATATATATATATACAATCTGCTAGTAAATCTTCTAGAAAAATAACATTACGATTGAAAACATGACGTGATTTTCCAAGTAATATGCTAACCGTACCGCCGAAATTTGTCGAAGGACTTGTTCACTTAATCTTTTTTGTCTTGAGTAAAATCCACGTTTATTCCCAATATCGCTATTGACAGACGGCAGTAATAATTTTACGATCTCCTGAGGAACATTCCGTTCTATATATACGTGAGCGAACTTTCTACGATTGGCGGTAATCTCTTTTATTGTTGATGAAACGTTTTGATGCATTGGGAATGTTAAGTTTGATCCATATCTTTATTGGACGATTCGAGCAATACATGCGTATATAATAATTATATAATTTTATGTAGTGACAGAGTAAGAATATAATGACAACACAGAACGTGTAGTGGTGTTAAGATACCGGTTTACCATGACAAGTGTCGCCGGTTCGATTCCCACGCAGGATGAGTAAGTTACAAATAAGTTCCAAGTAAGTTACAAGCGAGTTACAAGTAAATTAAAAGTAATTAACATGTAAGTTACAAGTAAGTTACATGTAAGTTAAAAGTAAATATCAAGTAAGTTACATATAAGTTTCAAGTAAGTTACATGTAAGTTACAATTAAGTTACAAGTTACAAGTATGTTATGTGTAAGTTACGAGTAAGTTAGAGGTAAGTGACAGCTAAGTGACATATGGTGTTGTTGACAAATTGCGAATTTCCTGTTAGTCACTTAAGCATGTCAATCCTTTAGAATACATAAGGTACACCCAGTTTCTTATTTATTGCCGGATTCTGGATTTTATTTCGGGATTTATTGTATCATCATCTCTTCATAGAATTCTGCACAACTTTAAGCGTCGTTTCATCCATCCATCCATCCATTATCAGCCATTTTGGACTTAGAACTGACATATGACAGCTGAATCCTAAGTTAACCTCTGACTTTCACGATGTCATAAGCTTTTCTGTTTTTTAACCGACTTCTAAAAAAGGAGGCGGTTCTCATTTCAGAATTTTGTATATTTTTTGAATAAGAATTTTGAATAAGAAAATATTTTATGCAAAAAAAAACCGACTTCAATATTAAGTATTTAGATATTTGTTGTCATTTTAGATATTTGTTGATTTTTCAAAAACCGCTTGTCCAATTTCGATAAAATTTACATGGGACCATTTGGAAAGTATACCTTTTTCAACAAAAAAAAAATTTTTCGAATTGATTGGCAAGCGGGTTATGCGCGAACAAACATAAAAAAAGGAGGAGGACCGACTTCTACGATTTCATAAGTTTTTCTGCTTTTATAATTTGCCTTAATGTAGTGATAACTTATCTCCTAGCTTAAATGCACAACTTGCGTTTTTTACATTATCAAGTTCCCTAATTTTCAATCCTCAATCCCATCTACTATGAAGGACTAAACGCTGCTAACAAATTCTAACCAGTACATCCCTACCATCAGTTAGAACTAACTAAATTTCACGGTCGAGTAGCCAACTCTATTCTGCAAAGGCTTCGCTTCGTAGAACCGAGCTTGTTTTATTGAGCTTGAATCTGTAGGCGCGTAGCAACGTGATTTTATTGACTACTTTTTGTTTTCAGTAAGATTTTTCTTATTTTTTTAATATATTCATATTTATCGTGTAGTTATGCAGTAAAGAAATAAAGTGTCACCGATTCTTTCATGTATGCACATAAATAAAATTGAATTGTCTGTTTGTAATGTTCAAATAGTGCCTAGCTTAATAATAACTAGACAACAAAATAGGCTATGCCTAAAAATCGGTCTTGTCGGCACGGCGTCCGCCCTTTCGCGGCTGATGCCGAATGTGGGCGGACCCAGCTCTACGTGCCGACAGCTGTACGCGGGGGTGATCCGGTCGATGGCCCTGTACGGCGCACCGGTGTGGGCGTGGTCCCTGACTATCCGGCTGAAGGCCCTCTTGAGGCGACCACAGAGGGTCATGGCGGTCAGGGCCATACGCGGTTACCACTCGGTGTCGACGGAACCAGCGTGCCTCCTGGCCGGAACTCCCCCGTGGGACCTGGAGGCGGAGATGCTCGCCGACATTTATCGGCGGTGTCGGAGATCACCGCCTGGCGGGTCGACGCCCGCCGAGCAGTCATTGCCCGTTGGGCAGTCCGGCTGGAGAGTCCTCGGTACGGTGTCAGGACCGTCGAGGCCTTCCGGCCGGTGCTGGTGGAGTGGTTGGAGCGGACGCACGGGGTGCTTTCCTTCCGACTGGTGTAGGTGCTTACGGGGCACGGGTGTTTTGGGAAGTACCTGCACAAGATTGTCAGGAGGGAGAGCACACCGTCCTGTCACCACTGCAGTTGCGACGAGGACACGGCGCAGCACACGCTCGAGGAGTGTGCTGCATGGGAGGGGGAGCGCCGTGAACTCGTCGCGATTATCGGTGCCGACCTGGCGCTGCCGACCATCGCCAGGGAGATGCTCGACAGCGTCAGGAACTGGGACGCGGTCGCCGCCTTCTGTGAGGCCGTAATCTCACGGAAGGAGGCGGCGGATCGTGTGCGAGTAGAGCTCCTATTCGGCGACACGTTCCGCCGCCGGCGACTCGGGCGGCGCAGGTGCGAGTATCTGCGCCTAATGCCGCCCTAGCCGAGGCCGCGGGTGATCGGACCGGGGAATTGTCCGTCACCCGCAGAGAGGCTGACCGCGTGACGGCGACCGACGTCCCAGTACGTCGAGAGGTGAGGTTACCCGAAAGGGTATTCCGTCGGGCCGACCACTGATGACAAGTCACATCTGCTCCGTTGGTCGGCCCAACAACGAGGTGACGTGGGTACGGGTGGGTTATAGGCCCGCGCGCCGTCCTTTCATCGCCTCGGATGGACAGGACCGCGCATGCGTTTACCATAGCCTACCAATAAAAAAAAAAAAATGCCTAAAAATCGGTTTAATTTTTTTTTGTCGGAATGTCTATTTGTTCCAGATAATCTTTAAAACGCCAAGATCGATTTTGATAATATTATACTACTAGGTAGCTGTCTAAATAAGGAGGCTATGTACTTAGGCTATTTTTCAATATAATATAAAAGCAAATATTTTCAGTGGGAAAGCAGACGATCAGTGTCTTTTTTTCACCATTAAAGCAAGTGATAATTAGCAATATATAATTTCCTAACACTAATATGTAAGTTATCCCTGTGGTGACGGAGTAAGAATACAATTCACCACCCCTTCTCTTTCTTTTTTTTTCAAGTTCAATTACCAAGAATGGTCCTTCCAGCAAGACTCGGCGCCGGGTCATAAAGCTGAAGACTAGCCGTCGTCTGGTCCCGATATTAATCAGCTGGATTATGATTTATGGTCAGTTTTAGAGAGTATGGCTTGCACTAAAAGCTATAATAATTTGGAATCCCTGAAACAATCCATACGATTGGCAGTGAAGAATTTTCCTATGGAAAGAATGCGTGCTTCTATTGATAACTGATCTCTACGTTTAAAGGACTGTATTGCAGCCTATGGAAACCATTTCGAATAAGATTTTTATATTTTAAATTGTTTTATATTTATATATTAAACTAACACAGTATAAAAGTAATATATGTTATTTGCAATAGAAAATATTTTATTTGTTACAGTATTTATGGCAAGACTAGGTATGACCATTGTCGTGAGGGCGACGCCACAGGAGGTGTTGTGAAGGATCGGTACCCGAAAGGGTCACCCGCCGGGCTAGTCATGGACGTCAAGGAAAAAAATTAAAACAATTCTCTGTCATCATTTTAATCATCATCATCTCAGAATCGGTAGTGGTAAGACTACACTGTTGACAGTCTGTCTACAGCCGCGAGGTGTTGCGTCCAGGGTAGTACCACACTCTCGCAAAAAATCGACGTCTGAGTAGTAGCAATTTGTTACTACGCTTCGTTCGGTGAGCGAGAGAGCCAGATGTCCAACTTTCTGAGGATGTTGTGTGTGGTAGATTTTAGTGACGCCTTTATTATCACCGAACCTCATTGCAGGCATTCACACCACCTTCACATTCTTCGCGGTAAGCAGCGGCCTTACAAAGATGCGATGCCATGAGCGGCAGCAACACTTATCATCAGGTGTACTATTTGCTCGTTTGACACCACTTGCAATATAAACCTCATTGCACACATTCACACTCCTTTCACTTTCTTCGCGGTAGGCAGCGGCCGGAAAGGTCCATGAGCGGGAGAAACACCATCAGTTGTATTTACTCGTTTGCCACCGCCGCAAAAAAAAACTAGGTTCGAGTCTTCTTCACAATAGTAGGAAATTGATCTGCTCTATCACAATGGTCAAACATGTCGGTATAGGATTTTATTGCGAGTTTTCTTTCTTTCATAGATTAACTGTTGTATCACAATTCATATTCGAAAATCTTATGTACGTCAAATAGAATTTTGAAAAATTTGTAAAAAGAAGTACAGTAACATTCATCATGTAAACACTAGGAATAAGGATAATCTAGTAATTCATACTACTCTTCTACAAAGAATTAGTAGGTTTTTCATGGGGCAATGTATACGTTTTTACAATAAACTACTTAAAAATATCCGAGACATGCCAATTAAGATGTTTAAAAAAGCTATTAAGAGTAGACTTTGTAGCAAAGGCTATTACAAAATTTAGGATTATTTAGATGATAATACAGAGTAGTTATGAGCAGCTCCTCATTCAGCAATCAATATTATTGTAATTGTTACAGCTTTAAGGTACTCCTAACTTGTATGAATTCACAGGTTTTCTTTTATTTTTTTTTCTTACTCTTGTGATTGTACAGCGTAGCGTGTTTTGCCTGTCGAATTTTGGTTTTGATCTCTTTTAGCATACCTGCTATAGTTCATTGTTTATTTTATAGTAGAAGTTTTTTATAGTAGGTATAGTAGTAGTTGTAGTTCGTGTTATATTTTCATTTATGGTTTGGTCATGCTCATTGAATAAGGTTCTGCTTGCGGTAGCTATGGGGGCAGGTCGCTCCCTTCCCTCTAATTTGGTTGAGGGATGTGATGGCTGCTCTAGTAGTTAACTCGTGATCGGGTGCTGCTTATGGGATCTGGTCCAGCCATATTTTCTTTCTTTCTTTAATGCTTTATTTTTTTGTCTTGTACTAAATTTTGAAAATTTGTACATATATACAATTACGAAGGGCATCACACTGGAGCCAATACCATATATGTTGTACGAAGCATAAAATTACGTATATTTAAAAGATTATAGAAAAAAATTACTGCCCGCTGAGTTTCTTGCCGGATCTTCTCAGTTTGTGGCTGCGTTCCGATCCGGTGGTAGATTATTGTATTGTGTTCAAACGTGTAATTTGACAATATCTAAGTGCCCTTAAGGGGCCTATGCATAATAAATGATTTGATTTGATTTGGTTAGATGTTATATGGATATTGTAGGCAACGTGCCACATTAATATGTACACACAATATGTAATTGTTCTCTTTTAAACATAATATATAGTTAGATTAGCAATAGTAAATAATTATACTTAATATAAGTACAAATGTATATAGATTCTTCTAGCTAGAATACCCCTGCTCCTCCTCTCTTCTCCTCGACGGCCGGCCGACGGCGCGGTCAGCCTCTCGGCGAGTGATGGACTAAATCCCCGGTCCAGTCACCCTAATAATTGTATTCCTAACCTGTAACCACTAGGTAAACTTATAGATAGCTAGTTTGAAGAGTTTTAAATTTATACAATCATGCCGATCGACTTAGGCGACGTCAATTTTCTCAAAAGGACATGTTTACTTACATGTTTATTTGTTTATTCTTGTGTAGAATTACCTTGTAGACTGATTGTTCTGTTAGCATCCTTCAGAATGCCCAATAATATTTATAAAGAAATTTAATATAATCATTAACGCTTTTCGGCAAATCATATATACCATTTTACTTAATATAATATAATTGCTCGCGCCATCTTCCTTTATCCTAACGAAAGTACTTACATATCCCCAACTGCACGCATGTGCAACGCAGTCGACGCTGAATCGTTCGGTTTGACAACTAACACAACCATATTAACGCACTCGGTTTAACTTAAAATTGATTTTTATTTCTATCGCCTATAGATATTATATCCCTTAGTCGTCTTTACAACACCCATGGGCGAGATGTTAGGGGGTGGTGAATTCTATTAATACTCAACGGACACACGAAAAATTGTCCTTAAGATGTGTAAAAAGCGACTAAGAGTACATTAGGGTAGGGATCAGCAAAACTCTCTTAAGAGACTTATAATACAGACTATTCACAAAACCACATATCAAGCATGACAAATCTCACTGTTGCGGTCTTACTTATGTCCAATAACCATATATTAAGTAAACAATCTTAACCATAATACTAAGATAAACTAAACTACGCCATGTAACAAATATAAACCAACAACGTTGAGTAAAGAGGCATCTAATTGTGGGATATTGCCAACTTCTCGCAACAGGCAAAAGGGAAACTAATAATTAATAGAGTATACGCTACTTCAAGACAGGTGCTTCAGGGAATGTTCTAGATTATTGCCGGTGTATTTTTAGAGGCGAGTAAAATGTCTGTTTGTAAGGTGGGATAACTGTAATGCAGTGGGTAATTGTTTTTGCAAATGAAATGCTTTTATTATTTTAACTTGTATAAGACGTAATCCTTTTTTTTTGTTTGTAAGTATTAGTATTTGAATAGTATAAGTTTTGTATCAAAGATAGATGATAATTCATTACAGGAAAAAAACATGTGTTTTTTAAAAATAATGTTTACGCGAGATGTGTAAAACATGAATTAAGAAGAGTTTTTACGGATTTTATTGTGTTTGTGTTTCAGTGTGCCTACTCTGGCAATCCATTCCAATTTCGAATTTGATTCAATTCAGATCTCACCAAACTTATATCTGGTACTCTTGATAAAAATCGAGAATGAATTCTTCGCGGTTATCGTTGTTATTTTCACCAAATGTGTCGTATTTTCTTACTTTAAACTTATAACGTTATCGAACTCGATCACTACAAAGACGCTTTCTTGCAATTGTTCAACATTAACGATTTTAAACTACGTCAAAATTGCGTCGGGAGTAACAAATATTTGATTTAATCGACGAGAGTCGAATTCGTTTAGTTCAAAAATATTCCACCGAATTTGATTCCAATCGTGCGCTAGTGTCGCTTTCAAGAGTGCCAAATTTGCTCAAATTCGAGCTGCGATTGGATTTAGAATTGGAATAGAGATTCAAGAGTAGGCACATAGGTAATACATGATCCATCGTGATGTTTAGAAGTTTGTTATTAGATCAGAAAATAACTGCCGCACGCGTGGTCGCCGCACGCGTGGGGAGCTGGCGCGTCGTGGAGGAGGTCGAGACCTTGTCGGACCACCGGTATATTCGGATGGAGGTCTCCCTGGCAATTCCGACGCCCAGCAGGGGACACGGGGCGGATAGGCGTCCTGCGTTCTCGCGATAGGCTGTGGGTCGCTTAGACCGGGACCAGCTGGCGGAGACAGCCATCGTTTATTCGTGGCTGTCCTCTGCCCACCAGTCGGACGGGGTGGACGCCGAGGCTAGCTGCATCCACAGTGCGTTGACGCAGATCTGCGATGCGGCCATGCCTCGGGTACGGCGTCTGCCCACGAGGAGGGGGGTCCACTGGTGGTCCCGGGAGCTGGCAGATCACCGGGCCGCGTGTATCCGCGCCCGGAGGGCCTACACCCGCAGCCGGCGGCGCCATCGCGACGCGGAGCGGGAGGCCGTGCTTTATGAGGGCTACCGCAATGCGCGGTCGGCCTTCAAGCTGGCCGTCCGTTCCGCCAATGACGGCAGTCGGCAGGAGATGCTGGACGGTCTCGACCGTGACCCCTGGGGACGCCCCTATCGCGCGGTGCTGAATAGGCTACGCGCGCGGGGCCCTCCCCTCACCGAGACTCTCCAGCTCGGCCTTCTCACCCGGGTCATCGAGGACCTGTTCCCGCGGCGGACGGAACACACGCCCCCGGTCATGGCTCCGCCAGACACTGACCGGGAGGCCGACGACGACAGTGTTCCGCCCATCACGGAACCCGAGATGGGGGTGGCGGTGACGCACATGCGCGCAAAGTCTACCGCCCCCGGGCCCGACGGTGTTCCTAACCGTGTGCTGGCCCTGGTCCTCGAACACCTGGGACCCCGCCTCAGGGGGCTATTCGACGCCTGTTTAGCGTCCGGACGGTTCCCTGGGTGCTGGAAGGAGGGAAGGCTGGTGCTTCTGCCGAAGCCGGGACGGTCTCCGGGGTCGCCTTCGGCCTACAGGCCTATCGTACTGCTCGATGACACGGGCAAGCTACTGGAGAGGGTAGTAGCTGCCCGCATCGAGCGGCACCTCGTCGGCGCGGGGCCCGATCTGTCGGACGCCCAGTTTGGGTTTAGGAGGGGTCGTTCGACGATCGCGGCTCTGTTGCGCCTGAGGGCCGTGGCGACTGAGGCCGTCACCGGCGGGGGAGTGCTGTTGGTAGTGTCCCTAGACATCGCCAATGCTTTCAATAGTCTGCCATTCAGCTGCATCAGGGAGGCGCTCCGGTATCACGGGGTGCCTGCTTACCTGAGGCGGCTAGTGGCAGACTATTTGGAGGGGCGCAGCGTCCTCTACACCGACCGAGCATGGGACGTCGTGCGAACGCCCATGACGTGCGGTGTCCCACAGGGGTCGGTTCTCGGACCCACCCTGTGGAACATCGTCTACGACTGGGCGTTGAGGGTGAGCCTCCCGCCCGGGCTGGGCGTGATTTGTTACGCCGACGAGACGCTCGTCACAGCCCGCGGTGGGACGCTAGAAGAGGCGGTAAGCCTGGCGACCTCGGGTACCGAGTAGGTCGTCAGGCGGATCGAGGCGCTGGGGTTGAGGGTCGCCCTGGACAAGACGGAGGCCCTCTTGTTCCATGGGCGCACTATGAGCCCTCCCATCGGTGTCTCGATCACCGTCCACTCGGTCGACATCAGCATCCTGGCCCATATGAGGTACTTGGGCCTGGTGCTCGACGGGCGATGGTGGTTCCGGGAGCATTTCCGCAGTCTCGCTCCACGGCTCGTCGGCGCGGCGTCCGCCCTATCGTGGCTTATGCCGAACGTGGGCGGACCGAGCGCTGCGTGCCGACGGCTGTACGCGGGGGTCATCCGGTCGATGGCCCTGTACGGCGCACCGGTGTGGGCGGGGTCCATGACCGCCCGACTTAGGGCCCTTCTGTGGCGACCACAGAGGGTCACGGCGGTCAGGGCCATCCGCGGATACCGCACGGTGGTGACGGAAGCAGCGTGCCTATTGGCCGGGACTCCCCGGTGGGACCTGGAGGCGGAGATGCTCGCCGGACTATATCGGCGGGTGACGGGGGTGCGAGCGGAGGGCGGTGTGGTCTCGTTAAGGGATCTCACCGCCTGGCGCGTCGACGCCCGCACGCCGACGTCATTGCCCGTTGGGCAGTCCGGCTGGAGAGGCCTCGGTTCGGGGTGCGAACCGTGGAGGCCTTCCGACCGGTGCTGATGCAGTGGTTGGAGAGGCGGCACGGGGTGCTCTCCTTCCGACTGGTGCAGGTTTTGACGGGGCATGGGTGCTTCGCCAAATACCTGCACAAGGTCGTTAGGAGGGAGAGTACACCGTCCTGCCACCACTGCGATTGCGACGAGGACACGGCGCGCCATACGCTCGAGGCCTGCGGGGCTTGGGCAGTGCAGCGCTGTGAACTCGTCGCAATCATCGGTACTGACCTCACGCTGCCGGTTATCGCTAGGGCGATGGTCGACAGCGTCAGGAATTAGGACGCGGTCGCAGCCTTCTGCGAGGCGGTGGTCTCGCGGAAGGAGGCGGCGGATCGCCTGCGCGAGGAGCGCAGCCTTGATGAGGAGATCCGCCGCCGGCGACTGTGGCGGCGCAGGCGCAACTATCTGCGCCTCGTGCCGCCATAGCCGAGGCCGCGGGTGACGTGACCGGGGATTAGTCCGTCACCCGCTGAGAGGCCGACCGCGTGAGGAAAGACCAACGTCCTCCCCGAGGGGGGCATGTCGGTCGATGGGAGGGTACCCCAATCAGGGGGTATTCCGTCGGGCCGACCACTGACGACAAGTTAACGCTGCTCCAGTGGTCGGCACAACGACGAAGGCGACGTGGTTTTCGGGTGGGTCGCGGGAGTTGCGTGCTTAAGCCCCTCTGTCGCTCCGGACGGAGTAGTACGGAGGCGCGCCGACCGCGGCCCACCCACAAAAAAAAAAAAAAAAGATCAGAAAATAATTATCAGTATTACGCCGTCACTTTTGAACTGTACATATACGAAGACGGAAATTAAATAATTTAAAATTTCTTTTAATTATTTTAATTTTACTATAGCATAATTGTTAAGATGACGATTTATATATATATATTTTTTGACGTGCCAAATGGCATGCGTTTTAATACTACACAGGAATATGTTGGACCACTCACAAATAATTCCAAGTGTAATTTGTGTCCATCTATACCAATAAATAAAATTGGAGTGTCCGTTTTTAATGTCAAAATAATAGGCTTTTTTCATGCTCACACGATTATTTGCACGACACCTATGCCTAAAACACAGATTAAAAATATTTGTCTGTCTGTCTGTTTGTTCCGGGTATCTTCAAAACGGCTGGACCGATTTCAAAAATTCTCTCACCAATGGAAAGCTATAATATCAGGGCGTAAACTAGGCTATATTTTATCCCAGTATTCCCACGGGAACGGGAACTACGCGGGTAAAACGATTAAAACCGAAGCGAAGCGAGGGCGGGTTGCTATTAGTTAAATGTTTGCAACGCTTTTCGCAATACAAGGATTATTTACTTGATGTAGGAAAGTCAAAAGCCTGTTACAAAAAAAAAAACAAAAGGAAAATGTTACTTAAAG
Organism: Lymantria dispar; assembly: GCA_032191425.1. Classification (NCBI taxonomy): domain Eukaryota; kingdom Metazoa; phylum Arthropoda; class Insecta; order Lepidoptera; family Erebidae; genus Lymantria; species Lymantria dispar. The sequence continues at coordinate 4,088,347 of CM063449.1, forward strand.
TCTGTCAAGTAACATGTTATGATTTCTGTGTTTGAAATCGGTAATATTCACGTAAATATCACACCGATTTTATCGGTGAAATGTGTTAGAAACATCGTGATTTTATAAATAGTATAGTAATATAGTGCTAGTTAATATATTGCTAATATTAAAGTTGCACTTATGTAGTAAATTTATACTATATTCTAAGCAAACTCTAATACTTGTGAAACACTAGACAGCCAAATTTTACAGCCACTGACCATCTGCAATAGGGAGTAAAGTTACTCAGTATAAAGTTTCACCACTAGACCGGTAAATTTAGTTCGCAGCTAAAAGCTAGGCGATTGCTTGTAGTTATGACTGTTAGATTGAGTTTAAGCTTGACGCCTATCTAACTACACTGAAGCACTATAAACTTGTACTAAGCAGTTGATACTTTATTTAAGCGTAACTTTCAAACTCTACTAAGAGTATAATCACACTATTTTTATATATAACAAATCGATCCACGTAACTTCTTCTGCATAATATAAGAGAGGGAGGGGGAGGGAGAGAGAGAGAGAGAGAGAGAGAGAGAGAGAGAGAGAGAGAGAGAGAGAGAGACATCATCATCATCCCACCATTATCCTGATTACTTGATATCGACGCAATATGTATTCTGCTTCCTTCTACATATTGTAAAGATTTTGGCAATAGTTTTACCATGGCCTGAGGTCAACTCTTCGTGGGAATCTTATTGTTGGCTAGATGTTATTGACCCAGTTCTATGTAAAACTCTTAGTGGACTCGATAACATCCACGAGTAAGGTATGGGTTGGTATTTTTGAAGTGAAACTTCTTTAGAATCGTTGTGATTTCAAACTCGATGAAACGAAAAAGCGAGTCCATAGAGACATAAACACATAAATGTATAGGATTCAGAAGGCGAGAGAATAAGATAAAGGATGAAGGACGAAGGACGAAGGACAAAGGACGAAGGACAAAGGGCGAAGGACGAAGGACGAAGGACGAAGAACAAAGGACGAAGGATGAAGGATGAACGATAAAGGCGTTTCACTTTTGATATGCGTATTTTTTTTATAGCGGAGACTGCATATTAATTTGGCTCATGAATTACATTAAGCCCATAGAGCTGAAACCATTTAGTTAGTGTATGATACACACTAACTAAACTATGAACTTATGATAATAAATCGCTGAAGCATCAAAAATGGACTTGCTAAAATATCATCTCTGTGTTTTCCATTACCTATAATGCTCCAAGTCTTCAAAGGTAGTGTTTATGTCGAAGATATATTGTGCACACACGAAGATCCGTAAAAAGGTTTTTGCCGAACCGACGCATAATTTTCCCGTGTTAACATAATATTTATAACTAGGCCTAAGTAAATATTCTCAGTTTGCTCGGGGAATGTGAAACCGGGGCTTTTTATTTTTTATCATTTTGTTTATTGGTTAAGTGGAATGAGTCCAGCGTTGAATTTTTGCATATATGTTTATTTGTTTTATTCATGTTTTGCTGTGTAGTAGGTGGCTACGAATACAACCCAACGCTTACGTTGTTCGTGGGTGTCATAAATGGGAAAGTATACATAGTACGTGGACGTATCTTTTACATTATTTCAAAGCCATTCAGTGATCACCCGTAGTATGGAACCAAGAACGAATTTTGACTAAGAATAATGTTTCAGAACGCCAAAACGTGACCAGGTTAGGAAAGGAGTACCTTCCTAAACTGGTCACGTAGTATTTGTATATTTCCTAAGTTTTAAAGCGACCTAGACCAACTCTATTTGATGTCATACAGTCAATAATTACATTCTCAAGGACCGATGACGTCAAGCAGGTCTGTCATAAAACCGATTTTTTTTGGGTTGGACTACGGTCAGCAAACCCGCCACCCGGCTCCGTCCGGGACGATAACGTACGGCGTAACCCACCCTATAGCACGTCGCCTTCGTCGTTGGACTGACTACCGGTGCAGAGTTCCTTGACTTCAGTGGTCAGCCCGACGGAATACTCCTCACCCATCGACGTCCCCCTCCCGGGACGCCGATCACCATCCCGAGGCTAGCCTCTCTGAAGGTTCCAGACTAAATCCCCGGTCCGATTACCCCTGCCTCTGCTAGGGCGGCATCAGGCGCAGTCATAAAACCATTGCCATACATATGAAATATATATTATTAAAGAAGATATGTAGGTTCCTACATATTGTGTTGACTCCAAGTAATTGGGATTGGAACAGGATGATTATAATGATACTGAGGATGATTCTATTGTCTAGCAGCAACGTCGATGGGCTGCTAGAATTACTATTACGATTCTTTATCATGTATCTGTGTTATAAAGGACTAGGAACGTAATTCACCATTCACTATGTTACCCGTAGGTATCGTAAAAGTCCGACGTCCTCGAATTGCGAGGGGACGTCGGTCGAGGAGAGGGTACTCGTCAGGGGTATTCCGTTGGGCAGACCACTGACGACAAGTCATCCTGCACCGATGGTCGGTCCAACGACAAAAGCGACGATGTCACGGTTGGGTTATGGGGCCACGCGCCGCCCCTCTATAGCCTCAGACGGAGCCGGGGGCGGGTGCGCTGACCATAGTCCACCCCTAAAAAAAGAAAAAAAAAGAGGGAATACGGTAGGATAAGGGATCACTCTTCCGTCACTCGGGACAGATTGGGCGAGGCGTATCTATAGCTTCTTCATCATCACCTCAGCCTTTATATGTTCCACTGTTGGGCTCAGGCCTCCATGAAGAGAGGGGAATTGACCAACTACCACGCTGGTTAGACGTGTTGGAATAGGGTTTCGTTTTGAGATTTCCTTCTCTTGCACAGATGTTACACGCTTATTATATCCCTTAGTCATCTTATACGACATCCACGGGCAAGGTAGGGAGTGGCGAATTGTATCTATAGCTACAATTCGCCATATCTATAACTAGCAATACCTATAGCTTAGCTTAAAATAAATTATAGTTCGAAAAACTAAAAAACACACAAGTTACAAGTCAAGTAGTTACTAGTAGTTTACTTTCATCTTACAAGTTTTGAAAGCTGCATTCTGCTAAGCTGACAGCCCGAATCATAGACGTTTCACATTTCACGCATGCCTAGCTCGCACACTAGCTCTATCTCTCTTGCTCTTATGGAAAGGATACGATTAAAAATGAGTGTGCAAAGTTTAATGAAAATCTGTTCGTTTAAAGTGGACCAAAATGACGTTCAAAAATTCCGTTACATAAATAGATACAGGTGAAACTAATAAAATTGTGATAATAAAAAGATGTCGTAAAAGATTCCGTGTGGTGACGGAGTAAGAATACAATTCACCACTCACTATCTGGCCCGTGGATGTCGTGAAAGAGCACTAAGGGATGTAATATGCACATAGAATAAGTGGAAGAGAAAGAAAAAAGAGAAACCCTATACCAACATGTCTGACCAGCATGTTATAGTAGATCAAATTTCCTTCCATTGTGGAGGAGACCCGAGCCCAACAGTGGGACGTATGTGGGCTGCGATGTTGTTGATGATGATGAAAAGATGTCTAAGAGATGTAATGTTTACATAACACAAGAGAAAAAAAAAACACTCGAAATAAAGACGTATAACAATCCATCTGAACAACGCGATAGTAAATTGACTTTCATACTAAGGAGGAGGCTTGAAAACAGGAGTAGGTCTCATCATAATCATAAGCTGTGATAACAATGAATTTATGAAGAATTTTTATACCCATAATTATTATTATAAACCTGCTTGTATTGTGCTAAAAATTGGCTATATAAAGTCGTACAAATTTATATTAAGTTCAAAGTAATCACAAGCGCTTGTATCTCCGTCTATATTTAATACGAAAATCTCGCGATCCTTATTCCAGACATGTCTGAAGGATCGTGTCGTCCCTTTGAGCCACGTCACGATACCCTATGACAATAAAGTTATAAATCTCATACATTTTTATAACACAATTTCCAATAATTTATATGATTTTTGATATAGCTGGCCTCTTCTTTGAAGTAATTTCTTTAGGATGTGTTTCTAATTAAAGTTATATCGGCTATTTTTTATTATTTTTAACCGACTTCAAAAAAGGAGGAGGTTTCTCAATTCGACCGTATATATGCTTTTTTTTTTTTTTTTTTCACCACTGATGTCAAGTAACCCTGCTTCGGTGGTCGGCCCAACGACGAAGGCGACGTGGTTTTCGGGTGGGTTGCGGGAGTTGCGTGCTTAAGCCCTTCTGTCGCCCCGGACGGAGTGGTGCGGAGGCGCGCCGACCGCAGCCCACCCAAAAAAAAATATATATATATGCTTTTTTTATCTTTGTTCGCGGATAACTTCGTCGTTTATGCATCGATTTTAATGATTCTATTTTGTTGGAAAGGGTATACTTTCCAAATGGTCCCATAAAAATTTTATCGAAATCGGATAAACGGTTTTAGAAAAATCAACAAAAATCTAAAAATTTATCTACATTGTCTACATTATTGAAGTTTTCTTTTTTTGCAAAAAAAAATAATTATTTTTGTTTTATTATTTATTAACATTACCCTGCACTACGAAAATAATCCTTGTATTGCAGGTGATTTTACAAACATAAATAACAGACACAAATTACATCCAGACTACAATACTTTGTGGATTGCACAAAGTGTTTTCTTGTGTGGGATTCGAACACACGATACTGGCACGATAGGACGGTATGTTAATCATTAGAGATGGGAGATGGTGCCCGAAAAATAACTTACTTTACGGGGCTATTGAAGACAAATATCCTGTATTGGTAATTCACCTAAATGGCTATAGATACACAGTAGGGTAGGTTACGGAGTAGAACGCCTTCCTTCCCCCATAGTATGGATTTTATTTCAATACGCAAATGAATGTTCATTCTTCTATTTCCTATTATTGCGGACAATATTGGGGCAACTATTTAGACTCTGTGTGTAATAAAACATATGTATTGACTAAACTGTTTACTCGAATTTTGTATTTCTCATAGATTCTTCACACGATTTATCATGTAGTTGCTATAATTGATTTAGTAGATAGATTAGATTCTCTTGTCCAATCTTCCTGTGGCGTCACGCATTACAAACAACACACACACACACAGAAACGCACGCACGGCCGCACGCACACACGCATAGAAACACACGCATGTTTACGATCGCGCTCACATCGTCTCGGAAAACCGACACCCTGAAGTTAGCTAGTCAACATTTTTTAAGATGCGCACACACACCGTCACAAATATCAATTAGATAATGCATTATAATAAAACTTACGATGTGTCTTTTTTCTATTATTAGTGTCGTTGTCTTTGTCGTTGTGCGAGAGACACAATTTTTGAAAGATTTTTAATTTGTTACGCCAAACAAGTGTAACTTCTTACGTGCGTCCATAAGTACACGGACACACTTTTTTAAGTACATAAAAAGTCATTAAATCTCTTAACCGAAATAAAGTCTTCTTTATAATAAATTACGAAATAGGACTCAATAAATGTCTTAATAATTATAGTCTATCTAATAATAATAGTCTTAACTTTGAAGTCGTAGTAAATTCTAAGTTTTCATTTAAATTCTATTATTGAATTAAATAACAAAAGAATAGAAAATCAAAACAATCCCTATTTCGAATTTGCATTGTCATTGTTAAATTCTTTGTTATAAACTGAAGAATGTAATGTCTGTAAAGTTTTTAGTTCTAGGTATAACTCTTTGTAACTGTTCTAGGTATAATATTTTCAAGGTCACCTGTAAAAGGTACAAAGCTTCTTATTACTAAAATTATATAACAAATGACTGAATAAATTTAACATTTTAACTATGTAATAACTCATTATGTAAATAAAAATTTAGAAAGAATTCTCGACACTCGAAACCGTTGCAGGGTATATCCATTTTACCTGGAAAAAATACGGTATTCAATTGTATGTTTTCAGTAATAATTTATCTCGCAAACGTGCTAGATTTGGAATGAACTATCTATTGCTGTGATTCCTTAGCACTATGATATGCCCTTCCTTAAACGCAGTTTAAGAAAACCACTGCCTTCAAGGTAGGCAGCGGCCTGGGTCTACCTCTGCTATTGCAAAGGTACATGTGTGGTAGTATCACTTACTATTAGGTGCTCGGATGCTCGTTTGACATCATAAGCAATAAAAAACCCACAATAAACACTGAAATTATTTTAATCATGAATTTTGAGAAATTAAAAGTGTAGAATAGAATTAAATAGAATGCTATTTAGTAGCAAAGTAAAGATAGTCACATTATTCTCCCTACTTCTCCTCGTTCTCTTCTATCAAGAAGGAAAATTCGTCAACTACACTAAGCGGGCCAAGCGGATTGGCAAGCGTAGTATAGTAAGTTTAATTTTAATTGGTTTTTCCTTACAGTGATACATGATAATATATTACTGTCATCTTTAGTTTTGCTTAAGATATAAGATATTAGCATGTATTATTATGAAATGAATGCGAGGAAAAGTTGTGAGTCTTACACCCACCTATTTTCCATGCTATCATTATAACGTACAGCTCAAGTAAGGAATAGAAACAGGATATAAGGCAACCTTCTTACTCCTAAACGATGAACAGCTCCGATAGCTTCATCATTATGTTTCTAAACAAGACTTCCTCAGGACGATTCGATATCAAAATAAAGGAGTTGTCCACTCCTTTATTTACTCCCTCCACTCTTATTTATTTTGCCGAGTTATTTTGTTAAATGAATTTCAACCATGTATTTGATCAATTATCTCAAATTATATATTAAATATTAGTCCACTTTAGGCGCAAAACTTAAATATAATATTAATTAACAAAACTGAGACCGAGTTTGATGAAAAATAAATATTAGTAAACGTAAATTTTCTAGTCTCTAACTTTAAGCCAATTCAAATAAAATCGATGTTATTAAAAGTTCTAAGGTTAATATCGAAATTTTCAGTATAACAAGATGTCAATAATATGAATCGTATATACCTTGGCAATGATATTAAGTCAGTCAGTAAATATTGAAATGAAATGAAATGAAAAATTATTTATTGTCACGAGTAAATTGACGCAGAAAAGCATGAATTACATTCTATTTAAATAAATACATAACAGCTCGTAACAAAACGACTCCTACTCAGCATACTGCAGGTTAAGAAAAAACCTGCACTGATCTTCCGTGGAGTCGTTATGTTGACGTCACGAAATAAAACGAGTGAAACAAATTAACAAAAAGCATGCAAAAAAATAAAATAAAAATACAAAACGAAATTAAAGATAAAACACAATTAAACCACGCCGAAGGTACATACACACACAAACATAAAACACAAACAGTAAAATAAAAAAAAAAAAATAAAAAAAAAAATAATAAGCTGGCTCCATAGGTACTTGTTCTGTGTGCAATTAAATTACAGATTTATAGTCTGTGGCAGGGCGAACATTTGGGGTGCGAGGCCGGGGCACCTCCACGTGGTGCACCCTGGAAACGTCCATTTGGACGGCCAAGATTCCGGTGGGAGGGGGGGTCTCCGCGTGCCGACTCTCAAGGCAGAGCGCACGGCGGATTTGACCCGGGGCCGATGGGGCGGATGTGTCTCATGGCACTCCGTCGCCACGGACGGTTGCGTCACGGCCCGGGGGCGTGACGGGTCGGTCGCTCGCGAGCGGCCAGACCCGGAAGGCCCAAACCGTAATCCTGAGTAGGGGGGTCAGGACCGGGGGTCTTCGGACCGCGGGGAAGAAAACCCTTATAAAAAATTACCCCAAATCTTAAGTTTGGCCACTCGGCGAGGAGATGTATGGCTGGTGGGTTAAGAAGCGCGCGCGAAAAAAAAAAGCGTCCAGCCGCTAGAGTGGTAGTCAAGGCAAGACTTAAAAATGATCCAAATATGGCAGGAGTGAAAACGTGCGTAAATACTCCAGAGGGAGGGCGTATGGGAGGGAGACATCGACTGCTCAATCCGCCGAGAGCCCGGCGCAACAACTCGAGGCTCAAAAATAAAGAGAAAAAAAAAGGAGGAAGAGGAGGAAGCTGCTATCCGAAACGACGCACTCGTTGAGGGTGCGCGCCAGGAAGGATGCAGCGAAGAAGATTCCATCAGGCCTCCCCCCAAGGTTGCGACCGCGCGCAGGGGACGCAGGGGTCGGGGCGGTACGGTGGCGGCGAGGCCGGCAACGCCGGGTTCAGCCGACCGGGAAGGCGGGGTGGCGGCCCTTCAGGCCGCGAACGCCCGCCTCAGCAAGGAGGTCTCCGGCTTGCGAGAACGCAACCGCAAGCTGGAGACGGAGTTGGAGGCGATGCGGAGGGAGAACCGCGGGTTGGCCAAAGACATGGCTGACCTGCGGTCCCAATTTGGGCGCCTGGTGCCGGCTGCGCTGCCGGCGCCGGTCCCGCCGCCAAAACGGGCCGCGCCAGTGAGGGCGGGCCCATCGTCGTCTGCGCCCGTGGCGCCGGCTGCGCCCGTCGGCCTCCCCTCGTCGTGGTCCCTCCGCCGGCTCGTGGCCGCGGGAGACCTCGGAAGGGGGAGGAGCCGCCGCCCGATGAGGTGCATGGCGTGTCGGAGTCGGCGATACGCGTCATCCTAGCCCGAGTAGGGGTAATGATGGATACGCGTATCGAGGCTGTAGCGGCCAGGCTCCCGCCTGAGCCGCCCCTCCGACCGCCGCTCGCCGCGGATAGGACTAGGCAGCCGCAAGCGTCGGCTCCCACCCCGCTGTCCTGTCAGGGTGGCCGCGTGGTGAGCTACGCGGCGGCGGCGGGACCCAAGGGGGCCAAGAAGGCCGGCAAGGCGCCGGCTCCCGCCAAGGCCGGGCCGCGGCCGGCGCCAGCGATTGCGCCGCAGGCGCCGGCCGGCGAACCCGCGACTGCGCCTGCTGCGCTCAGCGCTGCTGCCAGGCTCGAACAGGGCTGGCAGGTGGCTGAGCGTAGCAGGAAGGCACGTGGCCAAGAGCGGAGAGCGGCGGCCAAGAGTGCCGCTGTGGCCGCCGCTCCCCAGGCGGGAGCCGGCGGAAAGGGGAAAAGGTCGCGTAGGGACCTCAAGTCGCCGAAGACGGCTGCGGTGGTAATCACCGTACTGCCTGAGGCGGCTGAGAGGGGCCTAAACTATGAGGCCGTCCTAAGACGCGCCCGGCGGGAGCTGGACGTCTCCGACATCGGGGGCGTCGAGGCGAGGACCCGCAAGGCCCGGACAGGGGCTCGAATACTCGAGTTCCCTGGGGCCGAGGGCGCGAAGACGGCCGATAGTTTGGCCACGATGCTGAGGGGGCTGTTCGGGCCGGAGGATGGAGTCCGAATCGCCAGGCCCGTCAAGTGCGCAGATATGCGCCTCACGGGTCTGGATGACTCCGTGGCGGTGGAGGACATCCGGGAGGCTATTATGGCGCGTACCGGGTGTGCCTCGGACACCGTCCGGATTGGCACCATCCGCCCTGGTCCGGGCGGCGTCGGTGCTGTCTGGGTGCAGTGCCTAGTGGAGTCGGTCAAGCAATTGGCCGACTCAGGCAGGCTCCTCGTGGGCTGGAGTTCGGCGCGGGTAACCGTGCTGGAGCCCCGGCCTGCGAGGTGTTATAAATGCATGGCGGTCGGGCATACCCGACCGACATGCAGAAACTGCTTTGACTGCAGCGGGCTATGTTTCCGTTGCGGTCAGGCTGGACACCAGGCGGCATCGTGCTCTGCGGTGCCCCACTGCCCCGCGTGTGCGGCGGGCAATAAGCCTGTCAAGCACCGCATGGGCTCTGGGGACTGCAGACCCCCGGCATCGGCCCCAAAGGGGCGGGGCGGCCCATCGACCGGGCCAGACCCCGCTCCGAGTGCGGCCCGATCGCCCGTTAGCGCGGAGGAGGTGACGATGGATACGGACCGTTAATGGACCCCGTGTCCATTCGTCTCCTCCAGGCCAATCTCAACCACTCCGACGGTGCGCAGGACGTGTTCCTGCAAGCCATGGCGGAGTGGTTGATAGGAGTAGCCGTAGTCGCGGAGCCGTACGTGGTGCCCGACCGGATTAACTGGTTGGGTAGCACCGATGGCACCGTGGCAATCGTCGCCTCCACGTCGTGGCCTTCGTCGTCTCTGACCCTTAGGGACAGGGGCGTCGGATATGTCGCGGCGGACTGGGGGGAGATTACGCTCTTCGGAGTTTATCTCTCCCCTAACTGGAGTGTGACCGATTTCGAGGCCTTCCTCACCATCATGGAGGCCTCGTTACGGCGAATGGCATCGCGCCAGGTCTTCGTCCTGGGGGACTTTCACGCCAAGTCCGTGGCGTGGGGGTCCCCTAGGACGGATGACCGAGGACGGGCGATCGAGGAGTGGGCGGCGGCACTGGGCCTCTGTTTGTTGAACAGGGGCTAGGTGCATACGTGCGTGCGACAACGGGGCGGGAGGAAGTGGAGACCTTGTCGGACCACCGGTGTATCCGGATGGAGGTCTCCCCGGCAATCCCGACGTCCAGCAGGGGTCACGGGGCGGATGGACGTCCTGCGTTCCCGCGATGGGCTGTTTGTCGCTTAGACCGGGACTAGCTGGCGGAGACAGCCATCGTTTACTCGTGGCTGTCCTCTGCCAACCAGTCGGACGGGGTGGACGCCGAGGCTGGCCGCATCCGCAGTGCGTTGACGCAGATCTGCGATGCGGCCATGCCCCGGGTACGGCGTCTGCCCCCGAGGAAGAGGGTCCACTGGTGGTCCTGGGAGCTAACGGATCTCCGGGCCGCGTGTATCCGCGCCCGGAGGGCCTACACCCGCAGCCGGCGGCGCCATCGCGATGCGGAGCAGGAGGCCGTGCTTTATGAGGGCTACCGCAATGCGCGGTCGGCCTTCAGTCTGGCCGTCCGCTCCGCCAAGGACGTCAGTCGGCAGGAGATGCTGGACGGTCCCGACCGTGACCCCTGGGGACGCCCCTATCGCGCGGTGCTGAATAGGCTACGCGCGCGGGGCCCTCCCCTCACCGAGACTCTCCAGCCCGGCCTTCTCACCCGGGTCATCGAGGACCTGTTCCCGCGGCGGGCGGAACACACGCCTCCGGTCATGGCTCCGCCAGACACTGACCGGGAGGCCGACGACGACAGTGTTCCGCCCATCACGGAACCCGAGATGGGGGTGGCGGTGATGCGCATGCGCGCAAAGTCTACCGCCCCCTGGCCCGACGGTGTTCCTAACCGCGTGCTGGCCCTGGTCCTCGAACCCCTGGGACCCCGCCTCAGGGGGCTGTTCGACGCGTGTTTAGCGTCCGGACGGTTCCCTGGGTGCTGGAAGGAGGGCAGGCTGGTGCTCCTGCCGAAGCCAGGACGGTCTCCGGAGTCGCCTTCGGCCTACAGGCCTATCGTGCTGCTCGATGACTCGGGCAAGCTACAGGAGAGGGTGGTAGCTGCCCGCATCGAGCGGCACCTCGTCAGCACGGGGCCCGATCTGTCGGACGCCCAGTTTGGGTTTAGGAGGGGTCGTTTGACGATCGCGGCTCTGTTGCGCCTGAGGGCCGTGGCGACTGAGGCCGTCACCGGCGGGGGAGTGCTGTTGGTGGTGTCCCTAGACATCGCCAACGCATTCAATAGTCTGCCTTCAGCTGCATCAGGGAGGCGCTCCGGTATCACGGGGTGCCAGTTTACCTGAGGCGGCTAGTGGCAGACTATTTGGAGGGGCGCAGCGTCCTCTGCACTGACCGAGCAGGGGACGTCGTGCGAACGGCCATGACGTGCGGTGTCCCACAGGGGTCGGTCCTCGGACCCACCCTGTGGAACATCGGCTACGACTGGGCGTTGAGGGGGAGCCTCCCGCCCGGGCTGGGCGTGATCTGTTACGCCGACGACACGCTCGTCACAGCCCGCGGTGGGACGCTAGAAGAGGCGGTAAGCCTGGCGACCTCGGGCACCGAGGAGGTCGTCAGACGGATCGAGGCGCTGGGGTTGAGGATCACCCTGGACAAGACGGAGGCCCTCTTGTTCCATGGGCGCACTATGAGCCCTCCCATCGGCGTCTCGATCACCGTCCACTCGGTCGACATCAGCATCCGGGCCCATATGAGGTACTTGGGCCTGGTGCTCGACGGGCGATGGTGGTTCCGGAAGTATTTCCGCAGGCTCGCTCCGCGGCTCGTCGGCGCGGCGTCCTCCCTATCGTGGCTTATGCCGAACGTGGGCGGACCGAGCGCTGCGTGCCGACGGCTGTACGCGGAGGTCATCCGGTCGATGGCCCTGTGCGGCGCACCGGTGTGGGCGGGGTCCATGACCGCCCGACTTAGGGCCCTTCTGTGGCGACCACAGAGGGTCACGGCGGTCAGGGCCATCCGCGGATACCGCACGGTGGCGACGGAGGCAGCGTGCCTATTGGCCGGGACTCCCCCGTGGGACCTGGAGGCGGAGATGCTCGCCGAACTATATCGGCGGGTGACGGGGGTGCGAGCGGAGGGCGGTGTGGTCTCGTTAAGGGATCTCACCGCCTGGCGCGTCGACGCCCGCCGAGACGTCATCGCCCGTTGGGCAGTCCGGCTGGAGAGGCCTCGGTTCGGGGTGCGAACCGTGGAGGCCTTCCGGCCGGTGCTGATGCAGTGGTTGGAGAGGCGGCACGGGGTGCTCTCCTTCCGACTGGTGCAGGTTTTAACGGGGCATGGGTGCTTCGCCAAATACCTGCACAAGGTCGTTAGGAGGTCTCCCTCCTAGTACGAGTACACCGTTGTACGGTGTACACGGAGTACACCGTCCTGCCACCACTGCGATTGCGACGACGACACGGCGCGCCATACGCTCGAGGCCTGCGGGGCTTGGGCAGTGCAGCGCTGTGAACTCGTCGCAATCATCGGTACGGACCTGACGCTGCCGGCTATCGCTAGGGCGATGGTCGACAGCGTCGGGAATTGGGACGCGGTCGCAGCCTTCTGCGAGACAGTGATCTCGCGGAAGGAGGCGGCGGATCGCCTGCGTGAGGAGCGCAGCCTCGATGAGGAGATCCGCCGCCGGCGACTGGGGCGGCGCAGGCGCAACTATCTGTGCCTCATGCCGCCCTAGTCGAGGCCGCGGGTGACGTGACCGGGGATTAGTCCGTCACCCGCTGAGAGGCCGACCGCGTGAGGAAAGACCGACGTCATCCCCGAGGGGGGGACGTCGGTCGATGGGAGGGTACCCCAATTAGGGGTATTCCGTCGGGCCGACCACTGACGACAAGTTTACGCTGCTCCAGTGGTCGGCCCAACGACGAAGGCGACGTGGTTTTTGGGTGGGTCGCGGGAGTTGCGTGCTTAAGCCCCTCTGTCGCCCCGGACGGAGTGGTACGGAGGCGCGCCAACCGCGACCCACCCACAAAAAAAAAAGGGCGAACATTTCCCGGTGATGTACTACATATATGTACATACAGATGACATTTAGCACAACATGGCAAAATTTATGATTACAATATTCAATTTCAATTTAACATTAAAATAAAAATAAAATATTGATAAACATATTGTTGCCGTCCAGATAACATGATTATCATAATGTGGTGTGAGTAATTTTGCATAAAATATAGGATATTGGATAATAAGTTATAATAGTGTCAAATTATTACTATTAGCAACTGATGCCTAAATCAAGATGGTAAGTAAATTTTTAAATTAATAATGGTAAATAAATCTATTGAATTCTGATATACCTAATATATAAATAATACTTATATATATAAGAGTATAAATACTATATTCATAAAAAACTGATACTTCCCCTTTGTTTGTTTTCTATTAATCATCATTCATCACTAAATAACATAAATTAAATTAAATGGCACTAGTATCGTGCTTCAGAGCCTCTTCTGATTTTTGATGCTCAAAAATGAATTTTTTAATAGATACTTTAAAGCAGTATTTATTTTGCTATCTATTCAAAAGTGACCTTGTGATTAATGCTTCAAATTGCATCCGAATTAAAAAAATTGTTTTATGTTTTGCCTATCGCGTTAAGAATTGGCTACACCTATTATTTGTTTTTTAAAGACAATTTATACGTCCATTAGTCATTCTAGATTAACTGTTAGATGTACTATTATTGCCGCTGGGCAGGATACGGGCATCAAGGAACTCGGTACCAGTGGTTACCCCAATAACGAAGGGGAGGGAATACATTGGGTTGTGGGACTGCTCGCTGCCCTTACGTCACCCTGGACGGAACGGTCGACGTGAGTCCAGCTCAAAAGAAAAGGTATACTACGCTTCGAGGAGAATAATGCCACAAACACGTCGTAGATGGTCTAGAATACAATACTAACTCATCATTGCACTCTCATCATCATCATCTCAGCCCATATACGTCCCACTGTTGGGCTCGGGCCTCCTCCACAATGGAAGAGAAATTGACCTACTATTCCATGCTGGTCAGACGTGTTGGTCTAGAGTTTTATTTCGAGTTTCCTTCACTTGCATCGATGTTATCTATATATATCCCTTACTCGACTTAGGACACCAATGGGCAATAGAGGGGGTGGTGAATTGTATTCTTACTCCGTCACCATACGGCATATCATTGCACTATATTTATAAGTAAAGGAACCAAAAAAAAATTTTTTTTTGTAGTTGATACGAGTACAGTACTGCTGTGTGGTAGCGGCTTCGAATACTAACAACCCTTGCTTTGCTCGTGGGTGTCGTAAATGACGACTAAGAGCCCTAGATTGACCCGGACTAACTCCATCTGGTACCATTTGGGTCAACGATTACATTCCCAAGGAGGGTTGACGTCAGGCAGGCGGCCGGTCATAAAAGTCATTGCCGAAACGTTTTACTATATGTCAAAACAGATGACATATTGCGTCGACCCCAAGTAATTGGGATAAGAGCAAGATGATGATGATGAGTTGATACGAGTACAATTTCAGGCAGTGTTATCAGATAGCGTAATTTCTTTCAGTCAACTTTACGATGGATTATTAATTTTTGCGAATAAGGGCAAAAGGGGTAATGGACAAATGGAATCCAATCAAAAAAGATCGCATTTGATTTTATATGTTGCCCAAGGAAATACTGATCATTCTCCTGGTGACCTTTAGATATTTACCACGGCAATTAATGGACAGTTACATAATATTTTCAATCTATTATCACACAGGGAACAATGCCACTAACCGATAACTATACAGATGTATGTGTATTTCCGTGTGGTGACAGAGTAGGAATACAACGCAACACCCATTTTCTTGTACATGGGTACGACGACTAAGAGATATGATATACAGCTACCATTTTTGCGAGGCTCCATTTTTTAGTAGGTACTTCTTGTACTGGACATAGAATTCTATTCCGATAACCCTGAACAGCGCGATATAGTAAGTCAATTTTCCGCCCATTATGGTAGAACTTATTTGGCCTGGGATGAATTATAATGATATATTACGTATATTCTCAAAATAAGTTCCACTAATGACCTTCTCCGTAACATGAAGAAAATTGACCTACTATAGCACGCTGGTCAGATGTGTTTGCTTTCTCTTGCGTTATCTGTATATATCTCTAACCCAAATTTTACAATATCCACGATGATTTTCTTACCCTGTCTCTAAATCGTTGAATTGGTATAGTGAGGTAAAATTAAAAGTTCACCAGTATTTTGTAAAAAAATATGTAAAGTACGTAAATTAATAAATAATTCTATAGTGGGTAACTATGAATCTCTGTAATAACGATGACTTGTTGGATATCTTAGTCCGCCCGTGATGAACGCTGGAAAGTGTTCTAAACGTCGAGCAATCAAAAATCAAATATAAACGCGATGAAATCCAGAAAATTAGTTTTACATGCAATATGTAATTCTCTCGTAAACATCAGAAATCATTAAAGTATAATATTTTAATGTTATGTAATATAAAACTTGTTTTCCGTTGTTATTAATTACTTTCATCAACTATCTAGTTACATTTACAGTTCGTACCTTATCTTGTAACACAATTACCGCTTGGTAACTTTCATTGGCATCACTAACCTTATTTCTAGTTTAAGAGCAAGGAAATAAAAGATTCCCCTTACTAGAGTAATCCTAGAGCATGTGCCGCGAATGGTCAGTGAGATAAGGCCGCTAATTTATAGCGTTTCAATACCTTTTTATCATGAAACTTTCGAATCTAGAAGCGACTTTTGTAAAACATTTTTTAACACTTCTGACGATTACGCGAGTATTAGAATTTGTTATTCGCATGTATGGATTATTTAATGTTATTATTTAGTTTAAACATTCATGTCAGCCTTCGACATTAATAAAATCAACATTAATAATGTCTGTAATATAATAATCACGATTTTTTTATCTCAGCAGTTGTTATGATAACGACAAGCTGCCCTTAACCTATTACAAAATTTTGTTTGATATGTTAATATTTATGAACGTTGCTTGGCTATTATTTTTTTGTATTTTATAAAACAGCCTAAATACTTCGTGATCGTGACAATCATTGAATTAATGAATATTTTAGTTCTTATTATCGTAAGCCCTGATTTTGCTGTACAAGTTTTCTCGTCAGAGCTTCATTACTATAATTCAATATTGCTTAAATGTAGAATTTTCGATTAAAACTATCACGAAAATCATATTTCTTCTGGCAAAATTCCAAACCAAAATATTTGTTTGTGACCAATAATAAAGGGATAGATTCAAAAGCTCTGAGGTGACAAAGGAACAGATATCCATACATTTATAACGTTAATAATATAACTGTACAGATGGCGTTGTGGTCTAATCTCCTAAATTGAATATTATGGGCCACTCCCACGCAGAACATTTCCTTGTGAGATCCACATATGATCGTTCTGAATTTGGGTGTTATTTGTGTTCGTTAATTTTAATAATATTGGATCTATTGTATGCGATCTATTGTGTTGCCCTTTCTAAAAAAAGATTTAGTAAAATTTTAGACAGTAAAGACATTATAAATAAAACAATTTTTACGGATTTAATCGCGTTCGTATTTGATTGCCCGACGTTTCGAACACTTTACAGCGTTCATGGTCACGGACGGACTAAGATGTCTCACGTCCAATAAGTCATCGTTATTATAGATATTTATAATTATCTACACGCTACAGATGTTAGTTATTAAGTTTTGACCCACATTTTGATACAAATTTATTGCTCATACAAAATAAAAATTGTATTATTTTTGCGAGTAATTATTAAACATTAAATTTGTAGTAATCATTATATTATCACAAATTACTTTTAACCGTACAAATCTAATATACTACTACCGGATCGGAAAATTACAGTTTAGTTTGCGCCATTGCTTGATGTCGGTAAGACGAGAAAATAATCCTACCTTAACGCTTCGCATTGAGGCGTGCGATTATTCTTCATAATACTAACCACATCTAGTAGCTATATATCGCTGATCGTAAGTCAGAGGCCAGCAGATGTTGAGAATTTAGTTGTGCTCACGTATTATTCTTTCACAAGTTATTTGTGTGCCAAGCTGTGTGACTTTTACTTGTTTCGATATTAAACTATCCTGGCTACGGAATCGATATAGACGGGAACGATATTACGTTTGATGATATTAGTCTAGTTGTTTCCTTCACAATATAAGGACGAGTAAAGAATATAATGTAGCATTACTTTTTCGTGAAAATCGTAACAACTGACTTTTCAGCAGGTTTTCTTTTCATCAATGAATATATATTACAACACATTAGTTAGATGGGATGGCATGGTTTTTATGCCTAGTGCCTTATCTTGTATCATCATCATCATCTCAGCCCACATACGTCCCACTGTTGGGCTCAGGCATCCTCCACAATGAGAGGAAATTTGACCTACCATACCATGCTGGTCAGACATGTTGATATAGGGTTTTGTATCGAGTTTTCCTTCTCTTGCAAAGATGTTATGTGCATATTATATCACATAATCGTCTTGTACGACATCCACGGGCAAGATAGGGAGTGGTGAATAGTATTCTCGCTCTGTCACCGCACGGAAAAGTTAGGACACACCCCTCCACAACGAAATACTCCTTTACAAACATTTATATATTCTTTATATTCTATTCAAATAAAATAAAAGGAATTCTCCTTGAAACCGACAGTAGCACCACGTACTGGGTCCAATTGTGAATCTAAGTTATTCTTGAATCCCCTTGAGTGCACACAAAAAAATCATCAACATCGATCCAGCCGCTTAGGAGGAGTTCAGAGACATACACACGTATACCAGAAATATATATACATAAAGTTAAAGATATATATAGGTTTGACGTCAGGCTTTCAGCCGTTCCGAGCTGTCCACAAACGACAACAATTCTGTATCGGTGGCAGGCCCAGTAGCGAAGGTGAGGGAATACGAAGGGTCATGTGCCCGCGCGTCCCCTTTCGTCATCCCGGACGTAATAGATGGCGTATATATATACTTTTGAGAGGTGATGGAATAAGCATACAATTCACCACTCCCTCTCATGGTGTCATAAAGGCGTCAAAGGATTAATATGCATATAGCATCATGCAATATTAGGCAGAGAACTATAATGCAAAGAATAAACGTGGCAATACATTGTATCAAGTCAAGATTATAAAATAAATCAACTATACGTCATGTCTGTGATCGTAATCTTTATGACCTAAATGCCAGACTATAGGATTAATGTTAAATTTATTGTACCTCGACCCTAGCTTTGTTCTCAAGCTTAACAGCCTTTAACAAAGGATTATACTAAGTAACGATAGTCAACGGATACTTAGAAGTGATAAGTAATATCGATTGCTCATTAAGGCAAATTTTGAATTTGGTCTAATTGGATGATACTCCAAAAATTTTACCCCTAACGTAATTAAAAGTTTGTGTTAGAAAAAGCAAAATTTCTTTTTTAATACAGCTTGTTTATTGAATTTCTGTATCGTTCTGTAATAAATGTAAAATACGGCTAGTCTCTGTAAGAGGTTTTTGAAACTTCTATAGGCAGGCTTTGATGGGGAGTAATTTCATATAAATTGTCATTGGCATGGCAACTGTGTCGTCACCACACGGTAAGTAAGAATACAATTTACCACCCCCTTTCTCGCCCATGGGTGTCGTAAAAGACGACTAAGGGATCAATGCAAGAGAACATCAATGCAAGAGATAGAAAACTCGAAATAAAACCCTATACCAACAAATTTGAGGTGAGGGTACCCGAAAGGGTATTCCGTCGGGCCGACCACTGACGACAAGTCACATCTGCTCCGGCGGTCGGCTCAACAACAAGGTGACGTGGGTACGGGTGGGTTATGGGCCCGCGCGCCGTTCTTTCATCGCCCCGGACGGACTGGACCGCACGTGCGCTTATCATAGCCCACCCATAAAAAAAAAATATATATCAACAAATTTGACCAGCATAGTATTTCAATTTCCCTCCCATTGTGGAGGAGGCTCAAACTCAACAATGAGATGTATGTATATGAGCTGTGCTGATGATGATGATAGTGGCAATATGATGAATTAACGCTAACATTATATGCTATATCAATGTCACTATACCTGTGCCAATAGATGTCAAACCCAGATCTTATATCTTTAAACGAGCAATTCTTGTATATATATATTCAGGATCTCGGAAACGGCTCCAACGATTTTGTTAAAACTTGGCATACTAGAGGATTCGGGCCCAAAAAATCGATCTAGCTAGGTTTTATGTATAGAAAATGTTGTTTTGTCAGTGTTTTTGGCAGACAATATAATGACATTAAATTTTAAAAGAATATGAATTCAAATTTTGCCATCAATGTCGTAAGTTACGATAGCTCAGTGGCGAAGTAGTCAGGTTTCATTTTATTTTTGACATCGGCGACAAACGGCATCGCATCGAATCTCGGTGTTATTATTATTCTCTTTTTGTAATATTTTATATAAATTTCATTATATATTTTTTTATTTTTTATTAATATATATCTAAATAAATGCTACAAAAATAGTCCGTCAACCTGATATTAAATGTAAAGCTATGATATACAAATTTTAATTTAAGATCAAACACTTAATTGAATATCCAAAAATAGCATTTTTTATTTAAATTTTTAAGTTTACATTACTGTCGGCGGTATGACTGGTTTATGCCTTTTTCCTTACTCACAGAATTTTCAAAATGAAATATTAAGAAAATTCTAAGTGTTTCATTCCTTGTGGGGACAGTTTATCTCTTGAGAAATTTATAACCACAACTGCGATCAATAATGGATATTTCCTTTATAAATTATAGGATTCTAAGAGTAATCGTATGTGACTGATAGTACTGCCCTAGCCGAGGCTGCGAGTGGACCGTCCACTCGCAGAGGGCCGAGAGGCCGATCACGTGAGGGCGAACCCTTCGACGAAGGGGACGGTACCCAAAAGTGTAATCCGCTGGGCTTGTCACGGATTTCAAGGAAACAGTATCAGTAGTCGGTCCAATGGCGGTAAGAAGGACATATGATAAGATATGGGGTCGCACGTCGTCTATCCATCGCCCCAGACAGGCGGGGTGTGTACAGACTACAGCCTACCATAAAAAAGGATAATTGTATGAAAATATAGCTTACAAAGGATAATACTTACATACTGTAAAGACTTTGGAACTCCAGTGGTAGGGGACCGAATCAGTAGAGCTGCGGGCCTCCTCCACAGTGGGAGGGGATTGGACCTATTATACCATACTGGTCAGACATGCCGGTATAGGGTTTCATTTCGCGTTTTCCTTCTCTTAAACAGATTTTATGTGCATATTATATCCCTTAGTCATCTTTTACGACATCCGCAGGCAAGAGAGGGAGTGGTGAATTGTATTCGTACTCCGTCACCACACGGAAAAGAGCGATGTATATGTACGCTATTAGTTGTAGTACATAAAAATCTGGAAAAATATAACGGCGATAATTGCAAAATATAGTTGGGTGTTATAACATTTTTGCTTAGTTTAGATGCCGGATTGCTTTCGTAGATTCTTTGCGTCCCCTACTCCACCGCTACCGGTCTGCGTTACGCTAGTGGGGCTGCGGTAACTAGGGGCCATTTCTTCCTCGTCCGTGGTATGAGGGGATAAAGCCGTAATCGCCACGCTTGGCAGGCGGATTGACGATCGCAGTAAGATCTTATACATTTCCCAGGGGAGAGATGCTACCCGCTCTCTTGGTGTACTCTCAGGCCATTTTTACGACTCCACGGGCAAGCAATGAGGACAATTGTATTCTAATCCCGTCGCAAGCCAGTGGTGGACGGCGATAGACTGAATTATGATGATAACATATTTGGAAAAGGAGATTTAAATACAAGTATACAGTATGACTGGTAAAAGATTGTACATATTGAAGGAAACGATAGATAATAGCCACATGTAACTAATAAAAGTGTAAAAAGAAGATAATATTAATTAACTACATAGTAAACATCAACAATATTAGTGTTACAAGACTTCCAAATATTGTCACCCTACTGGCGATGCACTGATACCGATATCGAGTAACAGTTTTGTTAGCACTGTTGTCAAGATTTTGGATATTTATTACATGAATTACTAAAACTAGGTGTAGGAATAAGGTCAGAAAAACACTAAAGTTAGTTGCAGATTCATAGCTCTTATCAATCCTGAGATAAAGTGATTTGTTTCTAATCAAAACAATAGGTTTGCCAGCGTACGTTGACCTCTGTCTGCGGCCCGCGACGCAAAAAATACCTACTGGGTCGAGTCGCATAGGTAGAATATTTACCTAAAATATAACTAGTTCAAAGTCACGCGAACTGTTTAGTACCTACAAGTGCTGACGTACGTTGACCTATCCCATGTGTCCATAACTAAATATTTTTATAAGATAATTAGTTCAAAATTTAAGTACCAATTTTTTTTTGTATATTCGGTATCCTAATCAAGTACTGAATACCCTCCTTCAATATGTACAATCTTTTACCAGTCACCCTGTATATCTATGTTTTAACAACCCTGTGAGTGTAATATTGTAAAATTTAAGAAACACGGAAAATAAATTATAACTTAAAACGAAGTCGTAAAGACCCAAACACCTTCCAAAGAAAATATTCCAATGACGAGGTCAAATTTATTGAGCACACCACACTTAGTAGGCTCGTATAATCTCTTCCAAAGTTACCTACAGATTGTATATAGTGAATCGATAATGCAAATTTTATGTAAAGAGACTGTGAGAAGGCAAATTTCTGTAGAGGAGCCTCCAGCCGTTCCAATCAGTGAATCTTAATAATATGTATTGAATGTTTAGTTTCGCAGGTTTACATCTGCCCCAACTATTAATTTTGAACTCACTTTAAGTAACAAATTTACTAATATCTTTTTATAACCTTATCGCCACAGCCTAAGAATACAACAAGTCACCATTCTTTACCTCCAGTATGAGAGAGACAAAAACAAAATAGTTCATCATCAAAAAATTTGCAAAAGAACTTCTTTAAGTCAAATTCCGACAAGCGTAATGATTGTTACATAGCCACTCCTAAGTAGGCATATGTTCTTCCAAGCGTTATTGTATAAAATTTAGTCGCCTAATAGCACGAGATTTAGAAAACGGCGACTGCCTTCTGACCACTGCTACCCAAAGGGATGATGACATTCTAAAATTATGATATCGGTTATCATAATAGTGAGATCCTGACTGGCGGCTGCTAATACTAATGTAGGTACACATGTTTATAATACCAAAGACTAAATAGACACGATGTACTTGCAAAGACATTCAGAATTATACATATATTAAAAAATAAAAATGATAAAAAGATTGTAGTTGCTCTCTGTGAGCATAAAACATAAACAAATACCCAGGAGTCCCCACTGATTTATCTCTAGAACACACTAAAGTATCCACTAATTACCTCAAAATTACTTACAAGTGCTACAAACATAATGTCGGCTTTTTGGTTATGGAGAATTAATTGTCTCATTAAGTTATACCCGCTTATGATAAATAAGATCATTGTCATAAGTAAGTCATCGTCAGTACAGACTTCAACATTTCATCTCAGTTTATAATAAAACCCATTGTTGGGCTCGGCCTCCTCCACAAGGGGAGGGAGATCGACCTAATGTTTCACACTAATAAGAGGTGTTGGAATAAGTCTTTATATTGACTTATACCTCTCTTGCAATAGATTTTATTTACATAATATCAACCCGCCCTCGCTTCGCTTCGGTCTCAGTCGTCTTACCCGCGTAGTTTCTGTTCCCGTGGGGATACCGGGATAAAATATAGCCTGTGTATGATACTATAGTTGATACTATAGTTTTACCCTATAGTTTTCCCCTGATACTATAGTTTTCCATTGGTGAATGAAAATTTTGAAATCAGTTCGTTGGTTTCAGCGTGAAAGTGTAACAAACAAACAATCAAACTTACTTTAGCATTTATAATATTAGTAAAGATTATAATCACTTAGTCGTTTTTTACGTCACCCACGAATAAGAGGGGTTAATAGTATTGTTACGCCGTAACCACACGGATGGTTATTACATCATTATTACGTAATAACGATGTACAATAATAATTTAGGACTTGTTCGACGCGAGACACTTTAGCCCTCCCGTGATCATGAGCTCTGAAAAGTGTTTAAAACGTCGTGGAATCCACTGAGCTTTTACCCACAAATTATTTATGAAGTCTATCGATGTCATCATCATCATCATCATCTTGCTCTTATCCCAATTACTTGGGGTGGACGCAATATGTCATCTGTTTTGACATATTGCAAAAAGTTTCGGCAATGACTTTTATGACCGGCCGCCTGCCTGACGTCAACCCTCCTTGGAAATGTAATCGTTGACCCAAATAGTACCAGATGGAGTTGGTCCGGGTCAATCTAGGGCTCTTAGTCGTCTTTTACGACACCCACGAGCAAAGCAAGGGTTGGTAGTATTCGAAGCCGCTACCACACAGCAAAGTCTATGAAGTCTATCGATGTATATTATCGAAAAAAAAAAACTTCACAAGGGCGGTAATGGTAGGTGTATTGGCTACGATTACTTATTATTGATGTTATAAGATGCCGAGCACTGCTGCCCAGTTCCTCCATTGTCCCACTTTCGGAGTTTACAACTTCCGCAGGAGAATAAACAACATTATATACCTAACTGTAAGAAATATTACACATTCTTATTCTGAGGAATATGTAATTTTACATATAAATGATTATGCTGCAAAAGTTTTGTGAGACTTTACTTCTATCGTCGATAAGTTATAACTAGTACAAATAGCAGTAAGTCGAAAATTCTTACGACGACTTTAAACTCGCGATTGCGTGGTATCGCCAACTGCTAATATAATACGTAAACGTCGAGTTTAACGTTGAATAATGTTTGTGTATGTTTGCTCTGAGGGGTATATCAATATCCAACGCAGCCCTTTGGCATAAGTAACAAAGCAGAAAGGTTAGGTCAAGTTCCTTTCGTTAACTGTCATATTAGGCACGTTCTTGTTTAAACTTGTTACTTTGATTTTTTTAAGCTTTTGATATCATATTTTTTTTTAACTTTTGGTACAGATGTATTTTAATTGAATTAAAAAGACAGCACACGTAAAGCTCAACTTTAAGTTCAGTAGCAGCTTCCTCTGGATAGATTTACTTTCAAATATAGATAACTCCCTGTGATAACGGAGTAAGAATACAATTCATCACCCTATATTGCTCGTAGTTAACATAAAAAAGACTTAGGAATTATAATATCAACATCAATACCAGAGAAGGAAAACTTGAAACCCTATACTAACTTGTCTGAAAATTGTGGTATATTATGTTAATTTCCCTTCTATTAGGGAGGGGGTTAGAGCCCTTCAGTGGGACGTATATGAGCTGTAATGAGGATGATGATCCCGTTTGAACAGCGTAGAGTATTAGGTTAATTCTGCTCTTATTGATCACTATACTAGATACTTGTAAATATAGGGCGGAAATTTTAATAAAAGAGTTAATAAATTTAAAACATTAAAATATTTTACAAAATACGTAGGTATTTTAGAATTCATCAACCCTAAAATTATTTGAAATTACACAATTTCAATTCTGTGAATTAATAACAAACTTGTAACTATCAACATTATTATTTACGAAGTTAAGACAAAAACACGTGTAACTTGTTCACCAAGAGCACCCAAAACCACTTTATTTAGTAAATTCTAACTAACTTTACTTGTACCAATGAAATCTTAGTTATAACTTACCGACACATAACTGTGTGTTATTGGGTTAGGGCGTGTCAAATTGGCATCTAACTCTGGCCAAACTTGAGAGTTCGTATTTGACTGAAGTGAATTTGTAACTCCATTCGCCCCTTGACGATAAGTTGTGAATGTGGGTTGATTGTAGCTTCATAGTTTAAGACGACATCTATCATGGATTCCGTATAGGATTTATTAATATTCAAGTTTTAGATCTTATATTTAACATTCTCAATGTTACTGTATATTTATTGTTTCATATTTAAGTGCTTTATGAGAATACTCAATATTTAATGGTAGCATAAAAGGAATTTAAGTTTAACATAATGTGTTTACGGCGCATTTAGTTTTGATATTTTACATACAATTCCATAAACACTTTTATGGATAACTTAAAGAACATCTTTTTTATTTTCAAATGTGTCCTGTGAGTTTAATTTGATTGCTTCGTGTACTTTTTTAATAAAATTATTTATATACAGTTATAAGTTCTCTACATCGTGATTATAATAATGATAATAACAAGGTTTTTTTAATATTTCAAATAATTCTTATCAGCGTTAATGTCCACGGGAGTACTGGTTCCTTCAGAGACAATGAATGCTGAAAAGTGTACGAAACATCGGAGAATCAAAAATCAAATACAAACGCGATAAAATCAGTAAAAATAGTTTTATTTTAATTGTGTAATGTTCGCGTAAATATCAGGAAGGGTCTCAATAATTATGTAGGTAAGCAATAATGAAATGTTATCAAGAAAATTAAACATTCTTGTATATAAAATGGTCACAGCATTGAATATCGAGGACTCCCAAAACATTCCAACACGATATCCATATTTAGAGAATACAAGAGCCGTCTGATTCCGCAACAGAGAAACTTCTCGATTTAATTTATACACTTGTTTGGTTTTACTCTTATCGAATGCGGGAACTAAGTTTGTAGGAATCAGGAGAAATTACCGCTGCCATTGTGAGATCTCACACGGAAAAGTTTTGGAGTCGGAATGATCAAGTTTTGAATAGATTTGTATTTTAGATATTCGATATTCCAATACTCGGTGAATTTTAGTCCGGCAACTATTGAAGTGAAAATGCTTTGAATATTTTTTCACTTTTAACTGATGTATAACTTGTAAACAGAACTTACTAATACCTCAAACTTTAATAAATTACTAGTGGTCGCCGAGTGGTTGAAATTCGGCCATAATGCATTTAAATTAACTTTTCTGTTACATAATTTTCTTTTAATTTTTTTTATGTATAGCTGTATATTGAGCAAGCTGTATTACACTAATAACTAATATATAAGTACAAATGTATATTCGACTTTGTCATCATAATTATAGTTCTTTGAAATTCAGTTCGACCAGAGATTTTAACCGTCAACAAAAGTGTATAAGCGTTGGTGTGTGTGTGTGTGTTTGTATGTGGTGTGTGTGTATGTGTGTGTTTGTGTAGCAGTTGCATGTTAGTATGTATATTTTTTAATGAATTTAATGTATTTCTAATGCATTATTATATGAAATTTCAGTTTTATGCACTTCTCCTCATTATATACTTCCAACTGTACCAAATTTCATACTTGTTCATTCACGTAATTTTCGTAAAAAGAGGTACAAAGTTTTTGCTTCACGTATTAATTTACAGATTTCTCATGCAATTATAACCTGTAGATTGTATATTTTTCAGATCTTGCTGAAACTATTCAATTTACGTGAACACTTCTCAACAAATTAGTTTAAAACAATCAGTAATTATACCAAAAATGTAACTCTTGACACAATCAAACATAATTACTTGGGTTGGCCCGAAATCGACCTAAAACCGCATAACAATGTAATTTTATTAATCCAATGCAATATAATTATTCAAATGATTGAAAATTATAAATGCAAAACCAGCGAAGTTATTTGGCAAATAGTTTCCAATAGAAACTTTCCTTTAAACTAAACTCAAAACGTTCCTGTTTAGCATCAAAGTGGAAATCCAAAATCCCTTAAGTCGTGTTAGCGATTTACTAACATGTCATGCAAATCAAACTGTTGCAAAATGGCACTTACTATATAAATATTAAGGTTGATCTTGATGGTATGCCTAACGTTGTTTTGGAATAAATGTGAGCGAATCCAACTAGCAACTTTATTTTCAAAGCGACAATTGCCCAACTAGGTTTTGCCAACTAATTGTTGGGATTAAGGTTCACTTCGCTTACCAAGTTGTCGCTTAGATATTTGAATTTAATCCTATTTGGCCTATATGCTTTGCCAAATACCCAGTGGGGTATTATATTTGACAAATTAAGTCATCATATTTAATCAATTTTATTTCGATTGCTGGTAGTTTAAAAAATGAAAAATAAGACTTAGCTTTGTGAAGAATATTTTCAGAAGGTATAATAATTGAAAAAAAAATAATATCAACCTGCTCTTATCTCAATTACTCGAGGTCGACACAATATCTACTTTTCTGTCATCTTTATTGCAAAATTTTTGAACCCGTTGCCTGCCTGACATCAACCCTCTTTGGAAATGTAATTATTAACTCGACTTGTAATTCGCTCTCGTTTCACTTCAGTTTCAGTCGCCTTACCCGCATAGTTCCCGTTCCCGTGTAATACCGGGATAAAATATAGCCTAAGTTACTCCTTATATAGCCAGCTACCTAGTACTAAGATATTATCAAAATCAGTTCAGATGTTTTGAAGGTTACCCAAAACAAACGGACAGATCGACAGACGAACAAAAAAAAACTAGTTTTTAGGCATCGGTATTGTGCAGATAACCGTGTGAGCATGAGAAAAGCACATTATTGATAATATAGATGTATAGATGGCATCAGATGGAGTTAGCCCAGGTCGATGTAAAGCTTTAGTCTTTTTTTATCAAACCCATAAGTATAATGTATAGGTTGGTAGTATTCAGTTCCGAGAACATACACAATAAAAAAAAAGTAAAAAATTGTTTTCTACATTTTCTAAATAACGTGTTAAGTAAAAGTATAAAAATATTTCTGTGGAAAGAACTCAAAGAACGTTAGACAAGCTCTGTAATTTCTGATTGATTTTATAAGAACTTCAATGAGAAATGAATTTTAATGAGAAACTGGGATCACAGACCTCGAAGAAAGTCAAAAAGTAGAAAAGGCTAGGAACGCATCTTGTAACCATTACGGTTTAAAATGGAGCTTAATATAAACTATCTTAAGTTGTCATTATAATTGTTAGAAATATTTCGTTATTCATACATTTTAAGAGGCGGTATTTTAATTTAAGCACCGAGCTTTAATTTGATTGGAAAAAAAATATGAAGAATACCATAGACTATTTCCTATATGTAAAATTCTGCCAATAGAAAAAAAGTTGAATATTTAATAGGGTTAGAATACTGTGAGGGGGAGCCTCCCGCCCGGGCTGGGCGTGATTTGTTACGCCGACGACACGCTCGTCACAGCCTGCGGTGGGACGCTAGAAGAGGCGGTAAGCCTGGCGACCTCGGGTACCGAGGAGGTCGTCAGACGGATCGGGGCGCTGGGGTTGAGGGTCGCCCAGGACAAGACGGAGGCCCTCTTGTTCCATGGGCGCACTATGAGCCCTCCCATCGGCGTCTCGATCACCGTCCACTCGGTCGACATCAGCATCCGGGCCCATATGAGGTATTTGGGTCTGGTGCTCGACGGGCGATGGTGGTTCCGGGAGCATTTCCGCAGGCTCGCTCCGCGGCTCGTCGGCGCGGCGTCCGCCCTATCGTGGCTTATGCCGAACGTGGGCGGACCGAGCGCTGCGTGCCGACGGCTGTACGCGGGGGTCATCCGGTCGATGGCCCTGTACGGCGCACCGGTGTGGGCGGGGTCCATGACCACCCGACTTAGGGCCCTTCTGTGGCGACCACAGAGGGTCACGGCGGTCAGGGCTATCCGCGGATACCGCACGGTGGCGACGGAGGCAGCGTGCCTATTGGCCGGGACTCCCCCGTGGGACCTGGAGGCGGAGATGCTCGCCGGACTATATCGGCGGGTGACGGGGGTGCGAGCGGAGGGCGGTGTGGTCTCGTTAAGAGATCTCACCGCCTGGCGCGTCGACGCCCGCCGAGACGTCATCGCCCGTTGGGCAGTCCGGCTGGAGAGGCCTCGGTTCGGGGTGCGAACCGTGGAGGCCTTCCGGCCGGTGCTGATGCAGTAGTTGGAGAGGCGGCACGGGGTGCTCTCCTTCCGACTGGTGCAGGTTTTGACGGGGCATGGGTGCTTCGCCAAATACCTGCACAAGGTCGTTAGGAGGGAGAGTACACCGTCCTGCCACCACTGCGATTGCGACGAGGACACGGCGCGCCATACGCTCGAGGCCTGCGGGGCTTGGGCAGTGCAGCGCTGTGAACTCGTCGCAATCATCGGTACGGACCTGACGCTGCCGGCTATCGCTAGGGCGATGGTCGACAGCGTCGGGAATTGGGACGCGGTCGCAGCCTTCTGTGAGACAGTGATCTCGCGGAAGGAGGCGGCAGATCGCCTGCGTGAGGAGCGCAGCCTCGATGAGGAGATCCGCCGCCGGCGACTGGGGCGGCGCAGGCGCAACTATCTGCTCCTCATGCCGCCCTAGCCGAGGCTGCGGGTGACGTGACCGGGGATTAGTCCGTCACCCGCCGAGAGGCCGACCGCGTGAGGAAAGACCGACGTCCTCCCCGAGGGGGGGACGTCGGTCGATGGGAGGGTACCCCAATAGGGGGTATTCCGTCGGGCCGACCACTGACGACAAGTTAACGCTGCTCCAGTGGTCGGCCCAACGACGAAGGCGACGTGGTTTTCGGGTGGGTCGCGGGAGTTGCGTGCTTAAGCCCCTCTGTCGCCCCGGACGGAGTGGTGCGGAGATTAAGACAGGACCATAGAATAAGTTAAAATGTTTTAAAGTTAAATAGTCAGTAAGAAACCATTGTGGCATAAATTAAATAAATAAATACCAAATTAAGACAAAAACGTTAGTTAATATTATCAATTTCTAACAGCAATAAATTCGGCTCGTTCTGCACGGGAATAAAATTGAAAAATAAAACATATTTTGCTTTAATATAATATTTTTTAATTAGAACAGATTACAAAGCAGGCGTTCAGTCTTAACATCGTTTATGACGTGGAACAAATTAAAATGCATTATTTCACCATTGTAAATAATGAAATATCAGAGAAGGGATTATATGTGAACAAATTTTAATAAGCGTACCATTTTTTGATGAAAATTGGTGTCGTGTTTCATTTAATTATTATTTTTATATTCATTTTGCAGTTATGTTTGGTGCTTTTGAGATTATAATATAATTTAATTATACTTCTAAGGACTTATTATCATTATATCAGCGCAAAAACTTCCACACTGCTAGGTTCGGGCCTCCTCTACTACGGAAGGGATAATGTCTTACCACGCTGATCAGATGTGTTAGTATAGAATGATTTCTGATGTTTACGCGAGTATTACAACACCTTTAGTGTTCATGGTCAGTCTGATATTATATGCATATTAAATCACTTCTCTTTTACGACACCCACGGGGCAAGATAGAGGTAGTTGTATTTAAGTACTTATTTCGCCATCACACGGGGATATTAGATAGACATATAAGTTTATAACAAACAATATTGCCTTTACTGCAATTTTTAAAACTATAGTACAATTCAGCGGTATTTCACAGGGCAGTACAGTTTATCAATACTGGGTAAAAAAACGTGGCATTAATTGTATTTAATAATAATTTAATAATTTAATAATTTTCGTGCTCCCGCAAGAATCCCACGCAACTCGATAACATCGCTTTATCCACCACACAGAAGAACGGTTTTAGGTGCTAGTTCTCCACTTGCTAGGTTTTGTAAAGTTATCAACGGTTGTAGTGATGTGATTGATGTACACTCAGACTCTCTGTTTCGAGTGAAAAGCCAAGTTTCTACCTGTCTGTCTGATGGTTTTTTAAATATTTCCTAGTACTAATAAGCTATGAAGTTATGGCGCACTTATAAGTTTAAATAAACCGAATGTTATGCGATATATTGGATGTGTGTCACTTTGTGTATATCGTCTGTTATGTCGTAAAGGGTGCAGGGTAATCTTATAAGTTTTATGTTTTCTGTCTGCTCAAAAAATCATATTTATTGTGTATGTGGTGTTTACCTTTAATTAGATGTTACATTGCCATTTGTATTTTAGCTAGATTGACCCGGACCAACTCCATCTGGTACCATTTGGGTCAACGATTACATTCCCAAGGAGGGTTGACGTCAGGCAGGCGGCCGGTCATAAAAGTCATTGCCGAAACTTTTTGCAATATGTCAAAACAGATGACATATTGCGTCGACCCCAAGTAATTGGGATAAGAACAAGATGATGATGATTGCCATTTGTATTTTAATATGTATATTGTTAAGTATCTATGTAAACAATCTGTTGGTGAACCAAATAAATAAATAAATAAATAAAACAAATATTTTCTGTAAATTTGACTATGCAAAAAGTGATATAATGTGCTTATTAATATAAAATAAAATAAAAATATATGAGAAGCTTTCAACAAATTTCGATGCACAATCTTAGTTAAATATATTCGTTCATTTAAATCAACAACTTTGTATATTACAATCATCATCATCATCATCATCATCTTGCTCTTATCCCAATTACTTGGGGTCGACGCAATATGTCATCTGTTTTGACATATTGCAAAAAATTTCGCCAATGACTTTTATGACCGGCCGCCTGCCTGACGTCAACCCTCCTTGGGAATGTAATCGTTGACCCAAATGGTACCAGATGGAGTTGGTCCGGGTCAATCTAGGGCTCTTAGTCGTCTTTTACGACACCCACGAGCAAAGCAAGGGTTGGTAGTATTCGAAGCCGCTACCACAAAGCAACTTTTACACTTTGTATATTACAATATATAATTAATCCCAATATTTACTTTAAGTCAAGATTCAAAAGAAAACTGTTTTTACGGATTTCGTTGCGTTTCTCTTGGATTTTTGAAACAATATAATTTTTACATAGAATAATTTTCTTTTAAAACTATCAATAAAAGAACATTAATACCGAGTAGAAATTTCATAACTATAACTATAGCGAGTAGATAAAAATGTCTACAATAACGATGGCATGTTGAATGTGAAACAACTTAGCCCTCCATGACCATAAACATTGAAAAGTGTTAGAAACATCGGTCAAATACGCATCACTGCAGCCATGCTATTCGAGCGATTTCAAAGCCGCTTTTAATTCCAGAACACAACACTGCAGCATATAGAGGGTGTTTCAAATATGCAGCTACGCACTGTTGGAACGGCTTAGACCCCCCTCCCCCCTCTAACATCTATAAAAACGAAAAGTACCTTCAAAATTCACACGAAAAGACTGTTACTTTGTGAACAAAAATCGGATGTCACTTATATGTGAAATGAATAACATCACACCTTTATTATTTACGTACTAGCAACCCGCCCTCGCTTCGCTTCAGTTATAGGTTATAGTCGTTTTACCCGCGTAGTTCCCGTTCTCGTGGGAATACCGGGATAAAATATGGCCTAGTTTACGCCCTGATATTATAGCTTTCCATTGGTGAAAGAATTTTTGAAATCGGTCCAGCCGTTTTGAAAATTACCCGGAACAAATAGACAGACAGACAGACAAAATTTTTTTAATTACTATTTTAGGCATAGGTGTCGTGCAAATAACCGTGTGAGCATGAAAAAGGCCTATTATTTTGACATTACAAACAGACACTCCAATTTTATTTGTTGGTATAGATGATGTACAGAAGTATATATGTTTAGATTATTGGTATGTATCATATTGTAATGTATTATATATTTGTATACGCTGAATATAATGTATTTATTTAATGTGTATATATGTAATTCACTTACTATAATTTCATTGAATATTATGTATTGTAATTCTATTGCTATTCACTCTTCACTTTTATTAATGTTTTGCTTTTATATAGGTTATTGTTTTATGTTGTTGGTTAGGTTAACTTAGTTATGTAATTGTATCACGCAAGTAACTTGAGGTTGACACTGAAAATCAGCACCGTGTTGTGCCCTCACAACACAGCATCATGCTGAGTGTACGCCTCGTTGACACGCTCACGACACATGCAATTGCCAACTTTTTATTTTTTTTTTATTTAGGCATAATCTGTGTTTAGGAGTGTTGCTATTGTTGTTGTGTCGAGACCGTGAAAATAAAAGCTTTTTCTTTCTTTCTTTCTAAATAAAAATTTAATACAAACGCAATGGATTCCATGAAAATTGTTTTATTTCAAAGTACTGCAGATTTTAGGTGTAGTAACAGAGTAAGAGCACAATTTATGATCTCATCTCAGCCCATACACGGCCCACTGTTGGACTTGGGTCTCCTCCATTATGGGAAGGTAATTGACCTACTATACCACGCTGGCCAGTCGTGTTGGTATAGGATTTTGTTTCGAGTTATCCTTCTCTTGGATAGATATTATATCCTTAAGTCATCTTTTGCGACACTCAGTGGCAAGAGAAGAGATGGCGAATTTACATCCAACTGCTGGGCTCGAGCCTTCTCCACTGTAAGAGAGAAATTGACTTACTATACTGCGCTAGTTAGAACAATTTAATTTCGAAATTTCCTTGTCTTTTATAAAGGCTATATGCATACCTATATATATATATAAAGAAAGTCGTGTTACTTACACTATTTATAACTCAAGAACAGCTGTACCGATTTGGCTGAAAATTGGTGGAGAGGTAGCTTAGAACCAGGAGACGGACATAGGATACTTTTTACCCAGTTTTTTTTTTAATGGTGTTTACAAGATTTCGCCAATAACTTTTTTATCCCGTTCGATCGCGTTCCCGTGTGACGTGACATAAAATGTCAAAGAGAATACAATTCACTATGAAACGTAGTATAAAAAAACACATTTGATATGTAATAACAAAACACAAATGACAGCTAAACGTAATTTTGTCTATAGTTAAGTATGGTTGAAAAATCGATAATCATAATTTTGTCAGAAATCAATAATGAGTAATTTGTATTCTTTTTGAATCATCATTAACAATGTCGCAACCAAGACGATCGAATCTTTCCCGACAAAGCTGTAATGGTTCTTCCATTAGAGATTATATTTTTGGAAATTTAGAAAACACATTTACGATTAAAATTATGGCAGTACGAAGTTCGCCGGGTCAGCTAGTTATACCTAAATCGTCATTTATAACACCCATGGACAAAAAGGAGTCTCATGTCCAGCGGTGGGGCGCATATTAACTATGATGACGAGAAATTTGAATTTAAATATATGAACTGTAAAAATGTACAATATGTAATTACATATTATCATCATCATCATCATTTTAGCTCATATACTTCCCACTGTTGGGCTCGAGCCTCCTCCACAATAGGAGGGAAACCGACCCTACTATAACATGCTGGTCAGAAAGGTTGGTATAGGATTTTATTTCGAGTTTGCTTTCTTTTGCATAGATGTTATATGCATATTACACCCCTTAGTCGTCTTTTACGACACCCTTGGAAAGATAAGAAGTGGTGAATTGCATTCATACTTAGTCACTGCACGGAAAAGAAAAATGTAGAAAAATCTTAATGTATTATTAATATAAAGCCTTTAGTTATCATATAATGTGAAAATTAGCAGTACCAATGCATGAATTGGTACTTAGTACAAACATTCTCATAACAGCAGTTACATCATGGTACCATCAACATTTATGCGACATGCAAGTACTAGCTTATAGCACAGTGATGGGATGAGGTCGATAATTTATTTTTTGAATAAATGAAGTATATACATATTAATATGCGTTTGGTGACGGAATAAGAATACAATTCAACACCACCCTATGTCTTGCCCGTGGGTGTCATAAAAGACGATTAATGGATATAATATGCGAATAACATCGATGCAAAACAAAGCAAATTCGAAATAAAGCTCTGTGCCGCTACATTTCACCAACGTGGTATAGTAGGTCAAATTACTTCCCACAATGGAGTAGGCGTGAGCCCAGCAGTGGGAAATGTATGGGCCAAGATGATGATTATTATTATGAGATATGATAGCTTAATATCCAACTATCCAATTAGCACGCTGAACTTGCAATGGGCAGACCACGTCGTTGGGTGAATTGAAAATCTCTGGGGCAGAAAGCCCCTTCAGTGGCGACCACGAATCGAACAACGTAGTGCAAGACACCTTTCTATCGGGGGACTGACGAATTGGTGAAACTTGCTGGTCGTCTTTAGGTTCAAATGGTATATGACCACACTTCCTAGGGAAGCCTGATAAGCCTGAATGATGTTGAAGATAATTGTTCCAAATAATTTTTCGAGAGATTATTTATCGAAAGAGATCATAGGCAATAAATAATAGCGGAGAAGTATTTATATATTGTTAATATTGATACTATCATAAACATCACGGGTCGATGTGGGTTTTCAAATGAAATAATATATATCTTTACCTGACTACAGAGTAGAGATTGCAACCCGGTATGCTTCTCAACTCGGCCGGGCCCGGTTGCATTCGTCGCCAACTCGGGTTGTAACAGCGATGAAATCTTTAAAGTATTTTATGAAAATTTTCTATATATTAATGGCAAATGACAATGATTCAAGGGGGATTCAAGGGTCTGTATGTATGTTCATCTGTTCCATCGTAACTCCTCAACTACTCATAAGAACCGGACAAATGAGATATCGTTAGAAGCGTCTTGATCGTCTGCTGGTTATAGGCTATATGATGTGTCACTGAATCTAATATGGTGCCCTTTAGAGGTCTTAAAGTACTGTGTTAAAAATAAATTTGAGATAAATATGTCATTTCATATCATTGGAAAGGGCGTTACTTGTACATGTCAAAAACAAAAAAATATATATAATAATGTCAAAAACAAAAAATATCTATTACTAGCTCACCCAACAAACGTCGTTCAGTTTAAATAAAAAAAAATAGTAAAAGAAATTCTCTTTGAAATCGATCGCAGCGCCACCTGCCGCATCCAATTATGGATCTAAACCATTCTCGAATCCCTTTTAATACATACAAAAAATTTCATTAATATCGGTCCAGCCGTTTAGGAGGAGTTCAGTGACATACACACGTACACAAGAAATGTATATATAAAGATTAGCATTTGCTCGTGACTTTAACCGTACTTATCCAATAACTCGTTTTTTATCGTATTTGGGTTTTAGTTTTACTTTTATCTTCTTATAGGTATATTAATCTCAATATATATTTAAAATAAAGCTAAGGATTTTATCGCGTTTGTATTTGATTTTTGATTGCCCGACGTTTCGAACACTTTGCAGCGTTCATGGTTAGGGGTGGACTGATATATATTATTATGTAATTGGCAATATACCAGCTGTCTATTCCTATACCAACATGCCTGACCAGCATGGTATAGTAGGTCAAATATACTCTTATTATGGAGGCGACCCGAGCCCAAAAATACGACGTATAGGAAATGAAGCTGGATACACAGCTGTTAAATCATAAAAAAGGTATATTTATCGGTGTATGGTATTCACATCTCTTTTACTGATATAAGTTATCAAGGAGGGTCGCGTCGAAGCGTGCTAAGCAGTACTCAGAACATCATTAACGCAGCGATCCGATTACACTGAGAGCTAGTTCAAAGCAATCGAGCAAGGCTTTGTTTTGATTATAACCACAACTTTAAACATAGTTAATTATTACTTTATAATAAGTTTACGTCAATAATATAATTAATATTTTTCGAGCAGGTAAAATATGGCACTCTACCAGAGCATTACAAAAGAAAGTCTAAAATTATTTGCAGATCACGAAAAGAATTTGCCTACATTGGCTTTTAATTAAAATTCAAATGATTTATTATATTTAGAGTAGTTAGGTCACTTGCATATTGTAAATGGTTACAGTTCAAAAATTTAAATTTCTCAACATCACAGTTCATATGCACCCCATCGCTGGGTACGAGTCTTCTTCTCAATACGGGGAGAAATTACCAGGTGGGTCATCTGACCCATCTAATCCAGATGGATTAGTATAGGGTTTTATTTCGAATTTTCCCCAAGTCATTTTAAACGACACCCACGAGCAAGATAGAGGGTGGTGAATTATATTCTTACTCCTTCATCACTCGCAAGTATCTTAAATTAATTTAAATACCTAGGTGCCACCGGATCCGAACGCGACTATCCCGAGAAAATTCAGCAAGAAATTTAGCTTATATATTATATTTTAATTGTGCTGTGTGGTAGCGGCTTCGAATACTACCAACCCTTGCTTTACTCGTGGGTGTCGTAAAAGACGACTAAGAGCCCTAGATTGACTCGGACCAACTCCATCTGGTACCATTTGGGTCAACGATTACATTCCCAATGAGGGTTGACGTCAGGCAGGCGGTCGGTCATAAAAGTCATTGCCGAAACTTTTTGCAATATTTCAAAACAGATGAGATATTGCGTCGACCCCAAGTAATTGGGATAAGAGCAAAATGATGATGATATTATATTTTAATATGTACTGATTTTTTTTATACAAAATTTCATACATCACAGTTAGTTAGTATTAGCTTCAGTGTGATGCCTTCTAACCATTATATAAGATTACTAGCTGACCCAACAGACGTTGTTCTATTCAAATAAAGCGCCACCTACCGGGTCCAATTGTGAATCTAAACCATTCTCGAATCTCATTGAGCACACACAAATTACTTAAATTACTTAAATCCAGTCAACAGATATCGCCATCTGTTAGAATCTTTTGGAGTTAAGAGATAATTGTGACTGTCAATTAATTATAGACAAATAATTTGTAATAAAATAAAATTGCGACTATAATTAAAGATCTAAGCTATCCTATTTCTCAAGTTGGACCAGACTGCTCACGGTGTGCCAATTTAATTTAAAATCGGTTAAGTAGTTTAGGAATCCATCGCGGACAAACATCGTTACAGGAGATTTATATATATAAGATTTTCAAATATAACCTAATATGGACCCGGTCCAACAAGCGGCACCCGATTATGAGTTAACTACTAAAGCAACCATTACCATGAATCTATGATGGCACCAGAGGTTCATACTCAAACTACCCCGCCATTTATGCAACCAAATGATCTATTATCTTAAAGAATTTTACCAATTAAATCATATTATTTAATAATTTATAAGCCCCATATATATATATATTGTCAATTTTATTGTATCAGCGGCCACAAAATCCGCCAAGAAACTAAGCGAGCTTGTCATTTTTGCATTTCTGCAAATGCTATCAATTTGTGTGGTTAGACCGTTCGTGCGTACATCTATACACGCGGGCGAAAATGTTCCTCATCAAAAATAGCTCGAAATATGAACTTCCGCTTGATCTAGGTGACCGGAAATGAGATTTAGCTCTCTGAAGTATGGGTCTTGTAGAGGAAGATATCTCGCATTTTGAATTATCAATTTATGCATCAAGTAGCGCCTCAAAAGATAACAGGCTCCTAACTTGATAACATCGAAGTCGGTGGAGGCCATAACCTCCCCATCCACATCGGAGCCTCTGAGTTCAGTAAAAAAAGGTTTAAATTGTATTGTTAAGAGTGTGATATGATTTTAGAGTAAGCTACGTATTGTGGGTAAAAGTGACAAGAACTTTTAATTTCGTTTCCGGTATAATTTATTTTTCATGTAAATACAAAATATGCTTGTAAATAAAACTACTTTTACGGATTATATCGCGTTTGTATTTGATTTATGATTGCCCGACGTTTCGAACACTTTGCAGCATTCATGGTCACGGGTGGACTAAGGTGTCTCACGTCCAACAAGTAATCGTTATTATAGACATTTATAATTATCTACCCGATACAGAAATTAGTTAGCTAATTTTTAGTTTTATTTACAATGTGTAGTGCTCGCGTAAACATCAGATATCACAAAATATGCTATTGTGCCCCTCTTGTTAATATTTCAGACATCAAAAACTGCTAAGAACAGAAATCCTGGAGTGTGAACGTCTGGAAGCCCCACCTGAGCTTTTATTTACGTTATTTTTTTGTATAAAATTGTATACAATATATGTAATTATTAAGTATTAACCTGGAGTTTTGGCCCTAAATATATTTCGATTCTTCTTTTAAAATTTATTATAAAAATATATCTCAATCAGACCGCATAAATGGCATCCGATCACGAGTGAACTACTAGAACAGCCATCATTGCACTACATAGAGGACAAATATGTTGAAAGATATTTAATTTAAAGGTACGTTCTATAACCCCGAAAGGCTTTACGTAGTTTTTCGTGGGGCGACACTAAAGAATGTGAAAAAAGCATGTGAGCGGAATAAAAAAGTTCCGTTCTCTGAGGTATAAAAGGATTTCGCCCTCAATAATTTTTTTTATTGGGGATTTAGAAAAGGTTTGGAATTTACGGATTTTGTGTGACCTAATATTGATGTGGAAATTTGGATCTTGTAAATATTATTTTGTGGAAAACTACAAATAGAATAGCGGTAATATAACTATAATAAATCATCATCATACTGTCCTTATCTGAACTACTTGGAGTCGAAGAAATATGTAACCTTCCATCGCAGATATTGCAAAAGTTTGAGTAATAGTTATATGACTAATCACCGGCCTGATTACAAACATATGTAATTGTTCACTAGGCGGTATCATATGTTGATTGGCCCATGTCTATGTAAAGCTATTAGTCGTCTTTTACGATACCCTCAAACTATGTTAGATGTATTAGTATTTGTAGCCGCTAACACAGCGCATAAGTGAATATAATATTTATTTTAATATATAATTTATTTAAATAAAACTACTTTACGGATTTTATCGCGTTTGTATTTGATTTTTGATTGCCCAACGTTTCGAACACATTGCAGCGTTCATGGCGGACCATGGTTATTCCTATAAAATCCGTAAAATAATTTCATTTACAATGTGTAATGCTCGCGTAAACATCAGAAATGATTCATTTATTTAATGTGAGAATTGCATTATGTGATAATAAATTACGAATAAAATATTACTTTTTATTACGTTGCCTTAGGACTCGTAAATATTTACTGAGAGATTGCCAGGAGATAGGATAGCAGCACTCTTTACTTCAACTCATAACATCAACTTCGATCGTCAATCCGTTTGTCAAGTGTAGCGATTATTAGATTGTCCTCCTTTCGAGAAGATGGCGTAGGTAGATCGAGTAAGTAAAAGTCAACTAAGGGATATAACATGCAGGTAATATTTATGCAAGAGAAGGAAAACTCGAAATAAAACCAATCAACTCGTCTGATCAGCGTGGTTCATAGTAGACAGCCAATTACCCTCCCATTGTGAAGAAGGGTAGGGCTCAAACCTAGTAATGGGACATATATGGACTGAAATCGTGATAATGAATTAGCCAATCGACGTTCACTATTAGATATAGACTCTAAGTAGGGGATAGTCCCATGATTGATGGCATAGCATGGGCTTTAACAGGTGTTAACAATTGCATTTTGTATTGTAAGTTGCTCAGGTACTGCTGCTCATATCCGTAGTAATAGCTTAGTCAATTTTAACAACTCTCAAATTGTATATTTAATCCATCAGCGCATGGAAACTGTGAAGTTTGAGATAGGTAAAAAAAAAAGGTTTGATCCTACAATACCTTTGTATGCCAATTATTTATTAATCTTTTCAGTAAATTATCTGTATTAGAATATGATAAATAAAAGAAAATTATAATCTTACATAAAACAAATTATTCTAATATTATCTTCTAATAGTCGCCCTCCTTTCCTACAGGTATCACAATAATTGATTAAGGAATGCAAACAAGATAAACTAAACAATTTTATTATTGCTTTTCTAAAAATTTTTAAAATTGACGGGTTGCTTTGTGAAATATTATTAAATGAATATTAATAAGCAATAATTAAATAATTCCTTGTAATTTCTGTGTAGTGAAGGAGTAAGAAAATAATTTCCCAACCTGTCATTTGCCCGTAGGTATCGTAACTAAGGGATATAATATGCAGATAACATCGATACAACAGAATGAAAACTCTAAATAAAACTTTATGCCAACACGTCTGACCAGTGTAGTAGTGGGTATAGTAGATCAAATTCCTTCCCACTTAGACTAAAATGGCGAAATGATAGTAGTTCATAACTAATTAAATCCTAAATATTATCGTTAGGTACTAGTTAATTTAAATTAGGTCCTCGGGTACATCTTATTACGAATAAAAATTTTATTTTCTTTCTGCTACGGCTAATTTAATATCATATTTATTTTCCTCAACATTCGTTGTTATAATTAATAAATACTAGTTTCTGCTCGCGGCTCCATCGACGTAATGATTAACATTCTCAAAGTTGAACAATTACCTCAAAGCAACAAATTACCGAGATAGATAGTATTTTATGTTTTA
Source organism: Lymantria dispar (assembly GCA_032191425.1). NCBI lineage: Eukaryota > Metazoa > Arthropoda > Insecta > Lepidoptera > Erebidae > Lymantria > Lymantria dispar. The sequence continues at coordinate 4,129,906 of CM063449.1, forward strand.
ATCTAGGAAATACTCTATGAGATAATTTTCATTCGAAAATGGTCAATAATATTAATTGTTCTAATTATTTTGATTATTCGAGCTAAGAAGACGAAAAAAATAAATAAATTTTAATAATTTAAATATTTATTGTTATTATCTTATATAACATTAAATTGCTTAAGTTAGACTGTCAAAGTTATAACTCTATTCCTCACCGGCCTTATAACCTTTGTATAGTTAGTTTTCCGCTTAGATATGATCGGTTTGAACTTTAATTGTACTTGTCTTGTTGATATTATCTTTCTAATTCCTTCTGTAGTGGCGTCTGAATTTACACTATCATGTTTCAATTTTTTGCCATGCCCTGATTGTTCCGCCATCTTTCTTAACATTACTTCGAAATTGGATAGTTTCATGCTGTTCTTTTTTAACGGTATGTTGTATTTCTTCGATTTAACTTTTTTCATCATCGCTTTATTTATGAAATACCTTGGTGATTGCATTATCTCTAAATTTACTTTGTATATAACTGTTATATTTTCTTGTTGTGCTAATTTTTCAATTTCATCATAATATTTCTTGAACTCCCTGTTAGCTGTATCGCCTTTAATTTCAAAGTGTTTCGGTATTTCTTTAAAATATCGCATTGCGTATCTTGAATTATGTACATCTTAAAAAAAGAAAAATTATGAGCTGTTATGATTATGGTAAAGAAGAAGATTTATCTATACAAATAAATAAAATTGAAGTGTCTGTTTGTAATGTCAAAATACTGGGCGTTTGTCTGTTTGTTTGAGGTAATCTGCAAAATGACTGGACTGATTTTGATAATATATTAGTACCTAGTAGCTGTCGATATAAAGAGTAAATTAGACTATATTTTATCTCAATATTCCCACGGGGACTATGTGGGTAATGCGACTGAAACCGAAGCGAAGCGAGGGGTTGCTAGTCTGTCATAAATTACTCGTGCGCTGATGAAGAATACAATTCATCAAAGCTTCGCGGGCGCTGTAAAAATATATATATATATGAAGATAATATCAGTGCAGGAGAAGGAAATTTTAAAATAAAACTTTATACTATTACGGCCGACCAGCATACTAGATCCATTTCCACCCTATTGTAGAAGTAGACAAGTGACTAATACTGGGCAGTATAAGGTTATATCTGAAGACGTAGAAGAAGAATTCATGTAATTTTGAAGTTATAAGTTATATAAGTTCATCATTATCATCAGTTTATCAATATCTATGGAGAGTTGGAGAGCCTCCTCAAGCGAAGACAAATTTGGAATTCTTATTATACCAGAAAATTAAGTGCCGTGCTGGCTATTGTCTTAATGATAGTTTATTATTTTAAAATGAAAGGAAGGAACCTACCACCTTTCTACGGTTAATCAATATACTGCACATTACGATGAAATGGAACGGACCCGGGATAGGATCAAATTGGAAGTCAAAGTAAAGTACAGAGCACCCTCCAGAATGTCAACTTGGAATTTGCCTCAGAACTTCAGATATCTATTTCACAAATATTTCACCTCTGAACGAGGCATCCTCAGATTGTTTTATCTTCAAATGCGCATCCTGAGGATGCCTTATTTCTTTTTCCCCCTGATCCTATTTTTCCATTAAAAGTAGTTGGTCTCCTTTCCTTCCTTCCATTTTAAAAATACCAATCACATATTAAAACAAGTTGATTAGCTACGTAAGTTATGTCACGTCATAGTAGGTACTTAGCCATGAACCTTTCAATTCCATTCGTGTGGAAACAGATTAAGAATATAATTCACTGTAGTCTTTACTTATATATGAATCTAAAAAATAAAATATAGATAAAATCTATTAAATAGAAAGAAAACTCGAAAGAAAACATTGCACCAACTCATATGACCAGCTTGATATGCTTGATATGCTTGAGTTCGATTGTCCTCCTATTATGAAAATGGCTTGAGTCCAGCACTGAGACGTATTTTGAAGGTTGAAATGATGACAATGAACCTTTTGATTTACAATATAGAACTTTTTGTACATAAAAAGGGAATATGAACGGAAAACTTACTGTCATAATTTTCCTGTGCCCTCACCCAACTCATAAATACAAACAGAACGAAATGTCTCATCATTTTATATATTTTTATACTTATACTTTTATTATAAGACTTTTTATTAAAAACAAATATATTCTATAATAATAACATCGATTTATAAGTTATTTATCTTACTTTTATTAATGTTAACTAATGATTATAATAAATATTTCCACTGTATTTTTATTTTGACTTTAGTCTATAGAAGACTTATGACTAAAGATAAAGTATTGTACTAACAAATGGCTTATATCGCATAGGTTCTTTTAACAAATAGATTAATCTGTTTCATTAAACAATCACACGTGTGGCGCCGTTAAGTTTCTTAACACTGTAGCTTCATTAGTCACAGAAAGTCAAATATTATTTAATTTACTATACTTAATTATTTCTAATATATATTTATTTAGTTTACGCGAGTATTACACATTGTAAATAAAATTACTTTACGGATATAATCGCGTTTGTATTTGATTTTTGATTGCCCGCTAAAGAAATTTCTGTAGCGGTTAGATAATTATAAATATCTGTAATAACGATGACTTGTTGGATGTCAGGCATCTTAGTTCGCCCGTAATCATGAAAGCTGTAAAGTGTTCGAAACGACGGGCAATCTAAAATCAAATACAAACGCAAAAAAATCCGTAAAGTAGTTTTAACTGTACTTACTTATGGCTTTAATTGATTATTACTTATCCGTGTGGTGACAGAGTAAGAATATAATTTACCACCCCCTTTCTTGCACGTGGGTATCGTAAAAGATGACTAAGGAAATATATTAGCAGTAGTTAATATAGGTATATGCAAGAGAAGAAAAATCGAATGAAATCGTGGTACCAACTAACCAACCAACTGTTGTAGATCAATTTCTGCCTAATTGTGAAGGAAGCTTGAGACTAGAAATGGGACGCATATGAGCTGTGATGATGAGGATGATTATTACTCTATTTCACTAATAACATCTCCTTCCGACTTTAGGTCATACGTAATGTCGGTGAAGTCATTATAGTTATCAGTGCGCTTTCATCCTACTGTTGGGCTCGAGCCTCCTCCACAATAGGAGGAAAATTTACCTACTATCAAATTAAAACCAGGCTGGTTGGACGGGTTGGTATAGGGTTTTATTTAGAATTTTACTTCTCTTGCTATACATATTGTGTCCCTTATTCGTCTTTTACGATACTCATGTGCTAAAAAGGCTTTATTATAGAGTAAGAATACCACCATTTTTTTCTTTCCCTAAAAGACACAAGTATCACTGCAAGATGTTTTATGTGATAGGGTATGGTCCTATCACATAAAACATCTTGCAGTGATACTGTCAACCGAGACTGTCGACAGTCATATGTCTACAGTCGCGACTGATTCATGCGGGGTAGTACCACACTCTGACAGTAAATTGACATCTGAGTAGTAGCAATTTGCTATTGCACTGCGTTCAGTGAGCAAGCGAGCAGAAAGAAAATTTTCTTCACTTTCTTCACGGTAGTCAGCAGCCTAGCAAAGGTCCATAAGTGGCAGTATCACTTACCATCAGGTGTGCTGTTTGTTCGTTTGCCATCAACAGGAATAAGGGGCGGCGTAGGCGCGCATACCTGCGCCTCATGCCGCTCTAGCCGATGCCGCAGGTGACGTGACCGGGGCTTAGTCCGTCACCCGCTGAGAGGCCAACCGCGTGAGGAAAGACCGACCCGACGTTATCCCCGAGGGGGGGACGCCGGTCGATGGGAGGGTACCCCAATAGGGGCTATTCCGTCGGGATGACCACTGACGTCAAGTCACCCTGCTCCGGTGGTCGGCCCAACGACGAAGGCGACGTGCATCGCGGGTGGGTTGCGGGTGTGCATGCTTAAGCCCTTCTGTCGCCCCGGACGGAGTGGTGCGAGGAGTGCGCCGACCGCAACACACCCCAAAAAAAAAACCAAAAAAAAAAACAACTGAATTAAAAAAAGAGAGAATGATTAATCGTAATAAAATTCTACACCAGTTTGAAGGGAAAAAAACCTTTAAATAAAGTATTATATCAGTTTAACGAGTATGGTTGACAGGCCTATTATCTCTCGCACTATGTAGAAGGCTCGAGCCCAATAGTGGGATTATATTATATACTTATTCAAAAACGTAAGCCGTATTAAAAATTAATCACATATATTTATTTGGGTCACTCCCTTCCCTCCAATGTGGTTGAGGGGGGTGATGGCTGCTCTAGTAGTTAACTCGTGATCGGGTGCTGCTTGTGGAATGTGGTCCAACCATGTTTTCCTTTTTTTTTATTTGAACTAAATTAAAAAAAAATAGTAATATCCTATCTCGAAGGGCATCATACTGGAGCTAAGACTATATGTTGTATACGTAATTGTGTTCAAAAGATGGTAAAAAAAATGACAGCCCGCTGAGTTTCTTGCCGGATCTTCTCAGCTTGTGGCCGCGTTCCGATCTGGTGGTAGATTCTTCTTCTTCTTTCTTTAAATTTGACAATATGTAAGTGCCCTCAAGGGACCTATGCAGAATAAATGATTTGATTTGATTTGGATTCCGAATGCAATTATATTGCCTAACGAATACCAAAAATTTTTGTGGAAATATAGTTTTGGGTATCCCATTTATTATAATCTAAACGTGTAATAAAATTGTAAGAGATTGATATTTGTACATTATGGATGTTGAATGAAAACAAACATTAAGCTTTTAGAGTTATTAGAGGAAGTTTTATAGTTATTAGGCGGTTATTAGAACAAAAGAATCCAAAACAAACATTTTTAGAATGTTTATCTGTCTGTCTGTTTGTATGCGTATTACACAAAAACTAGTGAATGCATTTTGGTTGGTTTGGTAGGTATAGTTTGCGGGAGGATGATTTATTTCTACTCGAAATTAATAATAAAAATACGTTAGAAAAATTTATCAACATCGTACCGCATCACCAAAGGTCCATATTCAATAAATTACCATATTCTATTATGTAAAATAAGTACTCGATATTCATCTGTAATTAACTTAAGACAATAAATCAATAGATTTGCAAACGAAATTAGTCGACAGTTATATCGTCCATATCATGAATTACAAATGGACCCATTTAATTACCATCTGAAATGAGCGCATTCGCAGATCGCATTATAGAAGATAATACAACGTCTTTGGTCTTCATTTTAATACAAAAGAGCGGCGTTTAGTTAAGTTTTGTTAATTATCTGTATCATTAACATTATTTTAATTTTATATTAAAAGATCGTCTAGACAGCAAAAATAATTTAAAATTCAGCAACATTTTATATGAAATTTTTTACACTAGTATAGTTTAGAAAAATAACTCATAGAAGGTAACTTCGTGCCCAAAAAAAGAAGCATTTAAATTGGAGCCAATTTGAGCCCTACGCTGGACCGTTCCGTATTGTACAAGGTCACTGCGTACGCAACTCTATTGTATAGCGGTGTGCGTGTGAATGTGTGTAATTGCTTGCACGCATGTAGTATTTACGGCTTCAGGTTTTTGATTGTTTAAGTACTACACTATCCTTCTATACGTTATTATTCTAAATAGTATAGCTTCATTTAATTTGTATGTATTACGGAAACTATTGCTAACTTTTCGCAAAACTATGACCATCAATCAATTGTCCCAATCAAATGTCCCAATCAATTATTCCAATCGATTGTCTCAGTCAATTGTTCCAATCAATTGTCCCAATCAATTGTTGAAATCAATTGTCCCAATCAAGTGTCCAAATCAATTTTTCCAATCAATTGTTCTAATAAATTGTTAAAGTCAATTGTCCCAATCAAGTGTCCAAATCAATTTTTCCAATCAATTGTCCTAATCAATTGTTTCAATCAATTGTCCCAATCAATTGTTGAATTCAGTTGTCCCAATCAAGTGTCCAAATCTATTTTTCCCATCAATTGTCCTTATCAATTGTTCCAATCAATTGTTGAAATCAATTGTCCCAATCAAGTGTCCAAATCAATTTTTCCAATCAATTGTCCTAATCAACTGTTCCAATGAATTGTTGAAATCTATTGTCTCAATCAATTGTTGAAATTAATTGTCCCAGTTAAGTATCCAAATCTATTTTCCAATCAATTGTCCTAATCAATTGTTGAAATCAATTGTCCCAATCAATTGTTGAAATCAATTGTCCCAATCAAGTGTCCAAATCTATTTTTCCAATGAATTGTCCTAAGCATCATCATCATCTTCCTCTTATCCCAATTACTTGGGGTCGACGCAATATGTCATCTGTTTTGACATATTGCAAAAAGTTTCGGCAATAACTTTTATGACCGGCCGCCTGCCTGACGTCAACCCTCCTAGGGAATGTAATCGTTGACCCAAATGGTACCAGATGGAGTTGGTCCGGGTCAATATAGGGCTCTTAGTCGTCTTTTACGACACCCACGAGCAAAGCAAGGGTAGTATTCGAAGCCACTACCACACAGCAATTGTTGAATTGAATTGTCCTAAGCAATTGTTCCAATCAATTGTCCCAATCAATTGTTGAAATCAATTGTCCCAATAAAGTGTCCAAATCAATTTTTCCAATCAATTGTCCTAATAAATTCTTCCAATCAATTGTTGAAATCAATTGTCTCAATCAAGTGTCCAAATCAATTTCGCCAATCAATTGTCCTAATCAATTGTTCCAATCAATTGTCCCGATCAATTGTTCCATTAAATTTTCTCAATTAATTGTTCCAATCAATTCTTCTAATCAAAGTCATCATCATCATCTATCTTGCTCTTATCCCAATTACTTGGGGTCCATGGCTATCCATGTCGTGCCTGCCTTCTAACCAAATTGTTCCAATCAATTGTCCAAATCAATTATCACGCACTTAATATAATAAAACGATAAAATAAGCCTGGGCTAATACTTACTATATTATAAATTATTCAATTTTCTTTTCTAAGAAACCCTATTGTATGCAATAATTATTATAAATATTAGTTAGTTATAAATAAAACGCGTTTTTATTTAATTTTTGATTGCACGTTCAATCACTTTACAGCATCTATGGTTACGGACGGACTAAGATGTCTCACGTACAAAGTCAGCGATATTAGAGCGAAGTATAGCTACAGAGTTAGTTATGAAATCCCGATCCACATTTTGATATAAATTTATTGCCAGTACAAAAAGAAATTGGAGTGGTAGGACCACGCTGTGGACAGTCATCTGTCTACAGCCGCGGGCCGGTCCGTCCGGGGTAGTACCACGCTCTCGCAGAAAATCGACGTCTGAGTAGTAGCAATTTGTTACTGCGCTTCGTTCGGTGAGCGAGAGAGCAGGAAGTCCAACTTTCTGAGGGTGTTTGCGTGTGGAGGGTTTTGATGGTACCTTTAGTATCACCGAGCCTCAATGCACGCATTCACACTCCCTTCACTTTCTTCGCGGTAGGCAGAGGCCTTGTAAAGGTCCATGAGCGGCAGCAACACTTACCATCAGGTGTACTGTTTGCTCGTTTGCCACTGCTTGCAATAAAAAAAATAAATTTACGCGACTCCATTGAGAAAGATCTGCATCTTTCTCAGTGTAGCCACCTATCGATCCGGTATGTGTATTATATATCCGGTATAAAATATAATTTTCTATTAATTCTAGCTAGGCAATAAAAGTACCACTTAAAATTATATTGTCAATTATAAAGCAAAAAAAAAACCGAATATACCGATAGCAGCGCCATCTATAGGGCCCAATTGTGTTTTCAAAACATCTAAATACCATATTTCAATGAGTCTCAGGAAATTTTGACACACAAAATTTCATTCAAATACGTAAAGACATTTAGGAGGAATTAGTGACAAACCTATATGCAATTATATATATCATATTATATTAATTTTACATACATATTAAACATATTCCTTTTTTTGTATTCAAATTGATCCAACAAACAATTACCTGGTCAGAACACTACCTTTTCTAAGAAGATCTGGGAATAAACTATACTGTACTTGCCTTTTTTAATTTTTAAGTTTTTTTTTTCATATAAAATGTATTGTGCACATGCTTAATAAGTATTAGCTTCAGCGTAATGCCCTTTTCATCAGGATTTATTAAAAGTTTCAAACACAGTGCAGTAGGATTATGGCTGGACTAGATCTTACAAGCAGCACATGCTCACGTTTTAATTAAAAACTCAAAATCTCAGCTCACATACGCCCCACTAGGCCTTCATCACAATAGGAGAAAATCAGATCAGACGGGTTGGTATAGAATTTCATTTCAAGGTTTCCCCCTCTTTCATAGATGTTATATGAATATTATATACCTTAGTCTTTTTTTTACGACTACCACGGGAAGGATAGGTGGTTCTTACTATGTTACTACATGAAAAAAAAGTTCATAGGTCGTCTCGTCGTCGTCTCAGCTCATATATCTCCCACCGCTGGGCTCGGGCTTCCTCCACTATGAGAGGGATATTGACCTTCTATACTAAGGTTCTTGAGTGGCGACCACGTATTGGACGACGCAGTGTTGGACGCCCCCACTAGGTGGAACGACGACCTGGTGAAAGTTGCTGGGCGGCGTTAGATGCAGGCGGCAAAGGACCGCACTTTGTGGCTTAACATGAGGGAGCCCTACGTCCAGTAGTGGACGGAGATTGGCTGAAATGATGAATCGTGATGATGAATCATACCACGCTGGTCAGTCGAGTTGGTATAGGGTTTTGTGTCGATTTTCCCTTCTCTTTTATAGATATTATATGCATATTATGTTATATCCCTTATCCTTCTTTTACGACACCCAGGGGCAAGATAGGGGATGGTTAATTGTATTCTTACTCCATCACCACACGGTAATAGGTATCATATTCATAGGTATTAAAATTTATTACTAAAATTTTATTCACAGTATTTCGCGGTAGTAATTTCAGTGTTAACACGTCATTCGAATAAACGCCTTATCTGACATCATTGTTCTGCAACAGCTGATATTGAGTTTAAAAAAGAATAACATTGGGTAAAGCACATTAATTCGAACAGATGTTCATTTCATGTTGTAAAAATAGACATATTGGATCCCTATTGAGATGGAATACCATGTGGTGACGGAGTAAGAATACAATTTATCACTATTTCTTTGCACGTAGATGTCGCAAAAGACGACTAAGGGATAATTGCAGATAACATCTATGCAAGAAAAGAAAAACTCTAAATAAAACCCTATACCAACCCGTCTGACCAGTGTGGTATAATAGGTTAATGTCTAATCCAATGTGGAGGGAGGCTCAAGCCCAGCAGTGGGAATTATATGAGCTGTTATCAAGATGGAGTACAATGTGTATCAATCTGTGGTTCTTATTGTTTGTAGAGCATGGAAAAGTATTTGAGTGGAGATTATTAATGGACAAAATGTAAAGTAAGAATCATATGGTTAAATGGAATAATATCTTAAGTGCCGTACAGACGTTGGCTGAGCCTAGGCCAACGCGAGCGTCGGCAAATAGGTACAAGGCGAGTGCTAGCGTCTACACGTTGGCCGAGTGCGGCGAACGCCAACGCGAGTGGCCAACGTAGACGAGCGTTTGTAGAAGTGTCTACACGTTGGTCGATGTCAGTGTTCATTGTGCACTGAAACATTACGGACGTTGACATTAACGTTGCTGCAGCTTCGACTATTTATTTAATGAGCGTATATAACTATTATCTCAGTGTATACCGCAGTAAAGTGGGAAAAAAAGAAGGTGGTTGATACTGAGTATTCATAGAAATAGAACAATGTAAGATATATCCGTGTGGTGACGGAGTAAGAAAAAAATTCACCAGTCCCTATCTTGTTTGTGAATGTCGTAAAAGACGATTAAGGGATATAATACATAATAAGCATATAACATATATGCAAGAGAAGGAAACCTCGAAATAAAACCCTATACCAACCTGTCTGACTAGCATGGAATACTAAGGTCAGTTTCCCGCCTATTGTGGAGGAGGCTCGAGCCCAACAGTAGGACGTATATTAGCTAAAATGATGATGAATGATGAAGATACATTTTGATACTATAGGTAACATATAGGGTGACTTGGATCTAATTATTTACGTCGCATATCTAGAAGTAGTGATGCAAATTTGAAAATATAATCATTTATATTGAGCGACAATATCACATTAAACACGTTTAACCGCGATGGATGTCAACCGTGTAATGACGACTCGGCCAACGTGTAGACGGCATTGGCCGAGAGTAGACGAGTGCCTTTGATTTGTGCACAAAAACCGACACCGAGGCGAAGTGAGGCAAGTGATCACGAACGACGGTGAGTGAAGACAAATCACTCGGCTAACATGTAGACGCCCTATTATATCTTTAAATCCTTTAAACGAGGAATACTTTTATACATATATATATATATATATATATATTCAGGATCTCGGAAACGGCACCAACGATTTTGATGAAACTTGGCATACTATAGGTTTCGAGGCCAAAACATCGATCTAGCTAGGTTTTATTTATAGAAAATGTTGTTTTGACAGTGTTTTTAGCAAAACAATCATCATCTCAGCCCATATACGTCCCACTGTTGGGCTCGGACCTCCTCCACAATGGAAGGGTAATCGACCTACTATACCACGCTGGTCAGACGTGTTGGTATAGGGTTTTATTTCGAGTTTTCCTTCTCTCGCACAGATGCCATATGAGTATTATATCCCTTAGTCGTCTTGTACGATCACCCACGGGTAAGATAGGGGGTGGTGAATTGTATTCTTACTCCGTCACCACACGGATAGCAAAACAATACAATGACTTTAAATTTTAAAAGAATATGAATTCGAATTTCGCCATCAATGTCATGAGTTACGATAGCTCAGTTGGGTAGTTGACCAGTTTTATTTTAGTTTTGCCATTCAAACAGCGTGGGATCGAATCTCGGTGTTATTATTATTCTCTTTTTGTAATTTTTATATTTTTTTTATTATTTAATTTTTGTTTTTTAATAATATATATCTAAATAAATTCGATAAAAATACAACAAAAATATTCCGAGCGAAGCTTGGTCAACCAGATATTCTATAACAAATGAAATACAAGTACGACGCACGGAACGTGGGTCTATTTAAGTACCACAGTTCATGCGAAGGCGTCTTCAGATGAAATAGATATCTAATTTGTTATATTTTTATATCACACCTGTAGAACATCATCCTACAGACGTCTCCTGGTAGACATAGGCCTCCCCACGATAATGCCACTCGGAACGGTCCTGCGCCACTTGCATCCAACGGTTCCCTGTGACTTAAAGAATATCGTCAGTCTACCTTGTGGGGGGACGTCCTACGCTGCGTCGCCTATTCGTGGTCGCCACTTAAGAACCTTTTTTACCCAATGTATGTCGATTCGACGAGCGAAGTAGCCTGCCCATTGCCATTTCAACGTGCTATTACTACCATTACTTCTGCGAGCTACGTCGGTCAGACCCTGTAGAATAACTGCATAATTAGTTCCTATATTACTTATGAGTACGGCAAATTCTCATCAAACTCAAGGAATTAGTCCCGGTGACCCACTCAATTGACGGTAAAGTAATACGGTAGAACATGGGCGGCGTAAAGCCCTTTCATCGGTTTTTATAGTTTAGGTTGGATATACCCTGATCGTAGCCAATCAAAAAAGGGTAACGTAAATTAAATTTGACAAATATTTTAACTAAATTAAATCTATACCAATAAATAAAATTGGAGTGTCTGTTTGTAATGTCAAAATAATAGGCTTTTTTCATGCTCACACGGTTATTTGCACGACACCTATGCCTAAAATAGCAATTAAAAAATTTTTGTCTGTCTGTCTGTCTGTCTGTCTGTTTGTTCCGGGTAATCTTCAAAACGGCTGGACCGATTTCAAAAATTCTTTCACCAATGGAAAGCTATAATATCAGGGCGTAAACTAGGCTATATTTTATCCCGGTATTCCCACGGGAACGGGAACTACGCGGGTAAAACGACTATAACCTATAACCTATAAGCGAAGCGAAGCGAGGGCGGATTGCTAGTATTAAATTAAAATCCAAGTATGATTCATCAAAGATTGAGATAATAAGTTCATTTTTCAATCCAATCCAATAACCATACATAAATAAAATTAAACAACCCTTGTTTGAAGGAAACGTCGAAATGAAATCCTATACCAATACGTCTAACCAGCGTAGTTATAGTAGCTCGATTTCCTACCTATTGTGGAGGAAGTTAGAGTCCAACAGTGGGACTTACTTATATGGTTTAAGATAATGATTTTTTTTTTATTCAATGTGGCAAATGGGCAAACAGCGCACCTGGTGGTACGTGATACTGCCGTTCATAGACCTTTGCTACGATGATGATGCTGCCTACCTTGAAAAAAGTGAACAGTATGAATGCGTGCAATGAGTTTCGGTGACACTAAAAGCGTCGGCTAAAAGCGTTGGCAAAACCCACCACATGCGAAAACACTCAGAAAGTTGGCCGTACAGTTCTTTCGTTCACCAAACGAAGCGCAGTAACAAATTGCTACTATTCAGACGTTGATTTTCTGCGAGAGTGTGGTGATACCCCGGACGCACCAGCCCGATGCTGTAGAAAAAATATGCTCCCACTACAGTGACCTAATTACACAAATTGAACAAGATTCTATTTTAAAGCTACCTTTCTTTTTTTTTTTGTGGGTGGGCTGCGGTCGGCGCGCCTCCGCACCACTCCGTCCGGGGCGACAGAGGGGCTTAAGCACGCAACTCCCGCAACCCACCCGAAAACCACGTCGCCTTCGTCGTTGGGCCGACCACCGGAGCAAGGTTACTTGACATCAGTGGTCGGCCCGACGGAATACCCCCTATTGGGGTACCCTCCCATCGACCGACGTCCCCCCATCGGGGAGGACGTCGGTCTTTCCTCACGCGGTCGGCCTCTCGGCGGGTGACGGATTAATCCCCGGTCACGTCACCCGCATTTTAAAGCTACCTTGATTGCTAACTTTATATAACGCAGCAATTATATTTAAATAAAGAAACCAATTTTATGAATAATAGGCAATAACTTGCAATATGCCTATACAATATTATCAACGAAACAAATTTGAAAGCAGCCTTTTAAAAGTAATCACCAAATCAATCGAGCCGTACTCGTTGTGTTCGTATTCCCAACGGTGGCTATTATGCTTCATCTATAGCTATTACGTATTATTACCATATAGACATATTTCAGTATATTCGATAATAATAGCAACTCTCGAAGGCAACCGTTAAATTTTAATCTATTAATCTGTTCGATAGTATGATTAATATTCTCGGTCTTAACTATATATAGGCAAAATATTTTAGTTTAGTTATTTCTCATTTGGTAACCAGATTAGTTTACAAATTTATCTTCAGGGCTTTATTTTAGTTGCAAGAGTTATATAGATTTTAAGAAAATATGTGTAGGAGGAGATTAATATCAGACGCGACTTTGGCAATGTGTAAAAGTTCGATCAGTATGATTAATTTAGAAATATAGAGTGTCAAGAACCACTTACTTTTATGGTGATATTGTAAAGTACTACTAAGAAACATCATTGCAAGTCAGTCTTGAGTATACCAAGTTCTTTCCGTACGTGAAAGAGACTCATGTTCAACTATGGTACTTATGCCAACAAAGAACATTATAGTATAATCGCCATAATCATTAATAATTTTGCTATTCGTGTGGTGACGGAGTAAGAATACAATTCACCACTGTCCTACCCGTGGATGTCGTAAAAGGCGACTATGGGATATAATATACACATAACACCTGTACAAGAGAAGGAAAACTCAAAATGAAACCCTATACCAATATGTCTGACCAGCATGGTATAGTAGGTCAAATTCCCTCCCATTGTAGAGGAGGCCCGAGCCCAACAGTGGGACGTATGTGGGCTGTGATGATGATGATGATGAATCATCACTAAGCTTATCGACATTAACTATTGGATGTACCAGTCTTCATGAAAGGTGATAATAATAAGCGTGATATCTATTCTTCTAGTGTGCCCTAGCCGAAATTGGGACTGGTTCAGGAAAATAATCGATGATCAGGGTATTTGTCACCACCCCCTTACATTATATAAATAATAAACTATCATCATCATTTCAGCTCACATACGTCCCACTGTTGGGCTCGAGCCTCCTCCACAATAGAAGGGAAATCGACCTTACTATACCATGCTGGTCGGACAGATTGGTATAGTGTTTTGTTTCAAGTTTCCCTTCTCTTGCATTGATATATGCATATTATATCCCTTAGTCATCTTTTACGACATCCATGGGCAAGATAGGGAGTGGTAATTTGTATTCTTACTCCGTTACTATTAGCAATACAAATACTATTCATAAAAATACCGCCACATAAAATATTAAAACAAAATACTTCATAAAACTTATCCGTATTGATGTCGTATTAGGGTAGCCTGGGGACTCTCTATTTAATTATAATGAATACCATCAAAAACAAAACTTGTAAAAAAAAGATATATTAAAGAATACTAATGATTTGAAATAAAAATATATTTACGAATTTTATCGCGTTTGTGCCTGATTTTTGATTTTCCGACATTTCGAACACTTTTCCGCGTTCATGGTCACGAGAGCATTAAGGTGTCTCACGTCCAACAAGTCATCGTTATTACAAGGATTTATCTACCCATTATAGAATGAGGTTTTAAAATTTGTTCCAAATTTTGATACAAATTTATTACCAGTATAAAAAGAAAATGAATCTATATGAAAAAAAAATGGGTTCGAAACGTCTGGAAATCAAAAATCAAATGCAAAAACACGATAAAATCCGTAAAAATAGTGTTATTTCAAATGTGTAAAATTAGCGTAAATTCAGAAATCGTTATAATGCTAAAGATTTATCAGAAACTCATAAAACTAGTAGATTTTTAGTTCAACCAATCATATAGAGTCATTTGCCGAGTGATGACGCAGTAAGAGTACAATTCACCACCCACTTTCTTGCCTGTCGGTATCGTAAAAGATGACTAAGGGATTACAATATGTGTAAAACATATATACAAGATAAGGAGAACTTGAAGTAAAACCTTGTACCAATCACTGACCAGTGTGGTATGGTAGGTCAATTTCTCGCCCATTGTAGAGAAAGTTCGAGCTCAATAGTGGAACGTATATGAGTTGTCATGATGATGATGAGATAGTATCAAAATCTAAACACTAAAAGTTTCCGTCACCCGCCGAGAGGCTAACCGCGTGAGGAAAGACCGACGTCCTCCCCGAGAGGGGGACATCGGTCGATGGGAGGGTACCCCTCAATACCTACGGAATACCCCCTATTCCGTCGCGCCGACCACTGTCATCAAGTTACCCTGCTCCGGTGGTCGGCCCAATAACGAAGGCGACGTGTCGCGAGTGGGTTGCGGGTGTGCGTGCTTACGCCCCTTTGTCACCCCGGACGGAGTGGTGCGAGGAGTGCGCCGACCGTAACCCACTCCAAAAAAAAGGGGCACGCTTTGTGCGATCCACAAATTGCTGTTCTAAGCCATTTGTTTCCGTTAATTATATGTTTGTAAAATCTCTTTTTACTGATTCTAAACTTGAAAGTTTATCACTGCAAAACTTCGACGTGACATGTTCAATGTATTTTAAAAATGATAGAAAGCAGTGTCCAGGGATGGTTCATAGTTACACCAACTCTTAAGATGTCAAGCTCAATCAATACTTATTGAGAACTTCCACACTCCCAGCTGCATTCAATATGAAATAAAGTCTACACACCGCAAATAAAACTTATTGAAACTTGTTTGTGTTCTGTGATTTAATATAAAACTGGTTTATTTTTATTTAAAATTAAAAATATGTATAAATAAATTTCTAAGGTGATGGAGTAAGAATACAATTCGCCAATCCCTTTCATGCTCATGGATGTAGTAAGAGAGGACTAAGGGATATACTATATACATAATGTGTGTTGACCGAGTAAGAATTCAATTCACTCCCTATCTTGCCCATGGATGTCGTAAAAGATGACTATGGGATATAATATGCACATAACATCTGTGCAAGAGAAGGAAAACTCGAAATGAAACCCTATACCGACGTGTTTGACCAGCATTGTATAGTAGGTCAAATTCCTTCCCATTGTGGAGGAGGCCCGAGCCCAAAAGTGGGACGTATGTGGGTTGCGATGATGATGATGATATATGCAAAAGTAGGAAAACTTGACATAAACACTTTACTAACACGTCTTGCTAGCATAATATTGTAGATAAATTTTCCTCCCATTACGGAGGAGGCTTGAGCTCAACAGTGGGACTTCTGTGGGCTCAGATGATGATGATAAAAATATTTTCGCTTTTAACGTAGATAAGACGCAAGATTTATAATTCTCCAAAACTTTTCAGTTCCTCGATGTTGTTTGAAGGCGATTTTCTTTTTACCAATTGTTTTTAATTGCCTATTAGTGAAAAAAATTACAAACAAATTTGACTACAGTTTGCTTTATTAGCCGATTCATTAAAGTTAAAAAACCCATTCATTCATGATGATTCCTTCATTCTATAGTCTATGGATGTTCACTATTGGGCATAGGCCTCCTCACAAGGGGGTTATACTTTAACCGCTACGTTTTTCAAGTATATTAGCGGTCAAAATAGGTCCAAGAGGATGTCCTCTTCACGGATGTGTTGTGTAAGTTTATGCATAGGTAAGCGTGCATATATTCGTGTGTGCGTGCATACGCCCATGCAAAATAGTTATAATTAACACTGTATCTGATAGACTAGAAAGAGAATCACATAGTTTAAAACACGTAGCGATAACGTTGCTGCCGCCCGTCACTTTAAAAAATTCAATAAAAACCAAATTAAATGCTATGAAGACCATAAAAATACAATTTATTTCCAAAACTAAAACATTACATAAAGATACAATAACTAAAACCAATTTCTAGCAACTTTAAACATAAACACAATAGTAATTAATCATTTTATATTGCCTTGTTTTCATCGAAGCCTCACGAAATGTGAATAGTTGATTTGAAACGAGCAAAGTCTAATCGTTAGGGGTCCGAGTAAACAAATAAACGAATAATATTCGATGTAATCGATTGGGAAATGAATGTTTATCGATAAACTTTCTCGTTTATTTTCTTTTCGCTTAAGTGGTTGTGTGTTATTTATGTTTTGGTTCATTATATTTCATCACTGATAATAATTTAACAGTAATGTGAATTGGTTATAAAAAATCATATCACGCATATTTTTATGGCCACACCCATTTTTTTACTCCACATGGCCGCATGATACAGCCGCACCGTCCGACCCGTTTGGAGTGCCGGAGGGGGCGGCGAGCGAGCCCATGGCCTACTAAAAGCTTACCTCTCTCTCTTGGCACTCGACTTTTTTATTAGTGGCTCTTTTCAGGTGCAGTCTCGAGTCAACCCCTCGGCATCGCCTTCGCACGATCGGCCTCTCCTCGGGGTACCGCACTAATCCCCAGTCCAGTCAGCTGTATATATGACCAAATTATCGTTTTTTACATTTTTTATTACCATAATATTTAAATATCCAACTAGTGGTGGAGGAAGAATACCTTATATCAGTGACCTATCCTTCCCATGGATATCGTTAGAAATGTTTGACGAATGTCAGCTGATAACGTAACTGCAAAACAGGGAAATCTCAAAATACTACCTCATCTGGCCCACGCATAATTGACCAGCCCAGCAGTAAATATCTTTCTTGTTGTTTTCCTCCTTTGCTTTGGTCAAGAACGGGACATAAAGGTTAAGTACGTAAGAAGTTATACCAACTCTTTTCACACTAGAGAAATGTATATTAATATGAAAACAAGTATAAAGAATTGTACTATTATTATTTTGTTAAATGTTATTTAATGCACATGTATTTTCTATTTTCTAAAATATATTAATAATATAATGCGATAAGGTTTGTAACTTGAAGAATTCTGATTGAAATTGAAAAATATTAAAAAGTTCTTTTAACTCAATACATTTAACTAGGATGCAGCCAAATATTCAACACATTTTTCCTATTTATTTCAAAAAATTTCCCTCATTTTCCAATAATATTAATTGAATCCACGAAACATAGAAGTTTTGATTTTACTTATCCTATTTACATATATTTAGTAAAAATTCTTGTGAAGATATTTACTTGTATCGTAGAAACATTGATTTTAATTATTAGTTATGAAAATGTATTGACTATGTCTCTTTGACATTAATTTATATAGACCTATCCCAATATTTCTGAATCCATGGATTACAAACCTATATTTATTATATTAGTTATTTGTACCACAGAGAGACCCGAGGCCAAGGCCCACATTCTAACGAGAGCCTCAAATTTCGCTTGACAATCCAATGTTATTTCTACTCATATTTTAGATAGTAGCAACCAGTTCAAACTTGTAACATCAAATTACAACGTATTTTAATTCATACCAATCACCTCTCGTAATTATGCAGAAAAGATTTTTTTACGTTATTATTTGACTTATTTTTACTTTTTCATTGGGCTCCAAATTCTATTGTGCCCCAGGGCTATGTTCCGGTCTAAGTTGGCCTTGGTTAGTAAAATTTTTTAAATACGTACTACATATCGAGGTCAATTATATTAACCAATAACAAAAAACATATAATCTTAATATGCTCACAAGCAGGGTATTCGTCGTCGATACTTCCACGTCAGTCAAATGATACTAATATTTGATGCAAAATATTATCTAAATGCCAAAGATATTCCTGCCTTTTGTTTCTATTTTGAGACAGGAGTGTTACGGTCGCTAGTCGTTATTGTCTCTTTCCTATTTTTTGTTCCTATGTTTATTTTCTCATTTCAGCCTATCGCCGTTCACTGCTGGATATAGGCCTCCCGCGTGTTACGTCACAGAGTGCTTGCAGAACATTCACCAGGTAGTCTGTCCACCTACTGGGAGGGCGTCCGGCACTGTGTCGTCCGGCACTGTGTCATCCGATACGTGGTTGCCACTTGAGAAACTTTCTTGCTCAGCGGTTGTCGGTTCGTCGAGCGTTTCGGCGCACCCATTGCTACTTCCTTTCTTTCTTTTTTATTCTTTTCCATATAAAATTAGGTTTATTTAAGTCTCTACGTATGTCGTCGATCGCCAGAACGTCGCTCTCATATGGTAAGTCGCACTACGAGTATCGGGCTAATGCCTTATCGATGCACCCGCGGCTTAGGTAACAGCATAATCCCTGAATAATTAACCTGATTAAAACTAATAGCTTTTACATTTGTTTATGTATATCCTAAAGATAAAAAAGGCATCCTATTTACAATGTACTTTCAGCAAAACATGTTTGAACGTGCCCTTCGAAGCATTATTTTGACTCATAAAACTTTTATGTCTCAATACTGCGTGCTCTTCATTATCGACGTGTCCTGCTTCGTCACGAAGCATTGTGGCTATGTCATTATGTTTTTATTCATCTCCTGTTTGTATTCAACATACGTTTTATTTAGATTTATTTGATAGTTCACGTTTCATTTTCGTTATTATGTTGATGTAAATTCTGTGTGGGATCAAAAATACAATACTTGCTCGTGGGTGTCATAAAAGACGACTTCATTTTATCTTATATACTGCATAGATTGCGTAATGGTTAAGATACCGACCCACCGTGCCAGTATCGCGGGTTCGAAACCCACGCAGGACAACACTTTGTGCGATCCACAAATTGTTGTTCTTAGTCTGAATGTAATTTGTGACCATAAGTTTTATTTTATTTTTTTTATTTATTAAACTTCATGTATTGAGTACAATGGCGGACTTAATGCCAGAGGCATTCTCTACCAGTCAACCATAGGCAGTGCAGAGATAATAATAGGTAGATGTAAGACTAGCTGACCCGGTGAACTTCGTACCGCCTGTTTTCGTAATTATGTTGTTTAATATTATTATGAGTTTGGTTTTAGTATTATCCGTGCGGTGACGGGAGAAAGAATACAATTCACCACCTATCGGTGTCGTAAAAGACGACTAAGGGATATAATATGCATATAATATCTATGCAAGAGAAGGCAAACTCGAAACAAATCCCTATATTAATACGTCTGACCAGCGTAGTATAGTAGGTCGATGTCCCTCCATAGTGTAGGAGGTGCGAGCCCAACAGTTAGACGTGTATGGGCTGAGACATCAAATGTTTGACAGGTAAGATCAGTTTGTATGGGAAAATAAAATTGTTTTTTTTTTAGTATTTTACTCGCAATTTTTCATATTTTCTCACCGTACAAACCTTCCCTGGACTTCCACAAATAATTCAAAACCAAAATTAGCCAAATGGCTCCAGCCGTTCTCGAGTTTTAGCGAGACTAACGAACAGAAATTAATTTTGGTATACATATATAGATAGATATTCATCATATAGATCTAGTAATCTTTTTATCTTTTGTCTACCCTATCTGTTGTCTAGTTTGCAACTTGTCAAAGAACAAATGAGAACCAAGAGAAATGACATCGAGTGTCGTCATGGCATATCGATAATCGATAATATCTTTAGCACTAGAGTGGCCCCTGAACGAGAAAAATATCGTTCGTGGTAAGTTTCTTTGTTAGTACTTCGAGGTGTCAATCGAGGGTATTACGTATCTTTAAAATATAGAAGTAATAACAATTTATAAATCGTAATAAAAAATAATATGAATGTAATTTCTAAAATACTAGTGGACCCGAAAGACACTGTTATGGTTGAATCTAAAAAAATAAAAGGAATTCTCCTTGAAATCGATCGCAGTGCTATATATCGGTTATTAATATAAACCATTCTCCAATCCACTGAAACTCGCACAAAAAAAAACTAAATGATTAAATATGTATATAATAACTATGCAAAACTCAAAATAAAATCCTATACCAACACGTCTGACCGACGTGGTATACTAGGTCAATTTACCCCTACTGTGGAATTCTCCTCAGTAGGGTTATCTTTTTACACCTTTGTATTCTTTGCAAATAAATATGATTTGAAATGAACGAAATCTCGAATTAAAATTCTGTACCAGCTCATTTGATATTGTTTTCCTTAAAATCAATCGCAGTGCTACCTGCAAGCTCTAAACTTGTTAAACTGAACTATTCTTCAATTCATCCAAATGCACACAAAAAATATAACACTGGTCACCTCACGTCGAGTCATATAAAGGTATGTGATACTCGTATAAATGTTGAGTTCATAATTGTAATTAAACATTTTATTTACACACGTCAGCTTTTTCAAGGGACAAAGCTTATGAGTTTTACGAAAATATCACAAGTTTTAATATTAATTTGGTTAATGTTTCATACTTACCTTTATTAGTTAAGTAAGTCCGCTGAGCAAAAGTAATAAATTTGCTTGCCATGAAATCCATAAAAATGACATTTATTTTCACGATTATAATATTAGCTAGTAACTGAATATTTGATCCGTGTGTTGACCGAGTATTCAATTAATTATCTATCCTTACATGGGTAAGGACACCCACGGGGGTGTCGTAAAAGATGCCTAAGGTAAAATATTCTCAACGTGGTCGTAGCCTTCTGCGAGGTAGTGATCTCGCAGAAGGAGGAGGCGGATCGCCTGCGCGAGGAGCGCAGCCTCGATGAGGCGATCCGCCGTCGGCGACTGGGGCGGCGTAGGCGCGAGTGCTTGCGCCTCATGTCGCCCTAGTCGAGGCCGCGGGTGACGTCATCGGCGAAGTAGTCCGTCACCCGCTGAGAGGCCGACCGCGTGAGGAAAGAGTCTTCGGGGAGGACGTCGGTCGATGGGAGGGTATCCCAAATATAGGGTATTCCGTCGGGCCGACCACTGATGACAAGTAACCCTGCTCCGGTGGTCGGCCCAACGACGAAGGCGACGTGCACGTGGGTGGGTTGCGGGTGTGCTTGCTTACGCCCCTCTGTCACCCCGGACGGAGTGGTGCGAGGAGCGTGCCGACCGCAGCCCACCCCAAATAAAAAAGGTATAATATTCTCACGCGGGGCTGTCCACGAATGACAAGAAACTCGGTACTCGGTACTAGGGGTCGACCCAATGATGAAGGGGAGGGAATATGGTGGGGTACGATGGTTTATGGAGAGGAAAAACGTGAGATAAATCTTAATACTAATCTGTTTCATCAGTGTGGTATAGTAGTCCTCGGTAGTAAATCGGTACCGGTGCTCCGGCCAAACGGCGTTACCTGTGTACCTCGCAGTGTACCTCGCCGTACGAATCATGATATAGATTAGCGCCTCTTCCATCGCCCTGAACGTACCTCGCCGTACATCAGATTGTGAAATAGGTTACCAACTGTTCCACTGCCCTGAACGGTTTGTGTGAACTGTAACAGGACCGCAACCTATTCTTATTTAGAAAGTGATATATTTGGCCAATTTTGGTGTTATTGTGGACAAGAATCGCATTCCATAGTGGAAGATTTGAGAAGAGTAAGATTTAGAATATTTCTTTCGTATTTCCGTTTTCTCTTCTTCTTTTTCTTCAACCTATAGCTATAAGCTATAGGCAAGATCATATTCCATGACAAAAGAGAAACTATTTCATTATACGACGTTAATTTAATAGCAATTTCGGGCTTTTCTTCTACTGCTATGTTGCTGTGACCGCGTACTGTATTTTTACTGTGTTAACAGAGTAAGAATACAATTCACCACACCTTTTCTTACACATGGGTGTCGTTAAAGGCGACTAAGGGATTAAAAATGCCTTTAACACCTATGTAAAAAAGGAAAACAGGAAATAAAATTTTATATCACATCTAATCAGCGCAGCATGGTAAAGCCGGTTTCAGACTACGCTATAACAGTATATAGCTCATAGCACAACAATATCGCGCACCATACATTGTTAAGGACACGTTCACACTGTTACTGTATATTTTATGTATGGTGCGCGATATTGTTGTGCTATGAGCTATATATTATATGCTATTATATTATAGCGTAGTCTGAAACCCGCTTTAAAAATTTTCTCTCTTCATGTGGAGGACGTTAGAGCCCAACGGTGGTACGTATTTAAGCTGAATTAAATAAAAATGAACATCTATTTCGTTCAGTTTCTATAAAAGTAAACGCAACTGAAAGCCATAGAGTACATTGTCTATATGCATACGTTATTAGGCAGTTAGTTGACGACAGTGTGGCGTCAAAAAGTTGCTCTCACATAAAACTGTGGTTACCAGTTCAGTATTCATATTTAAGTTGATGGACTACGAAAAGAAAACATCATGACAAAGTTTGTTAGACGAGTTATGTTCTACAATGATATTGTTGATGGGAGCATATAATGTGTAACTTAAGCAAAATACGCACAAACCAAGTTACAGAGAAAAAGATTATCGATGGTTTAAGTGAATTATAATAACCCGTATTGTGGTTCAAAGATCACAACTATGAAAAATGCTTGCGGCTATACCATTTTTTTTGGAGGTGTGCTATGGTCAGTGCTTACGTCATCCACTCCATCCGAGGTAACAGAAGAGTAGCGTGCGGCTCCATAACCTACCGTATCTCCTCTCCTTCGCCATAAGGCCGACCAACGGTACCGAGTTCCTGGTCCTTCGTGGCCGGCCCAGCAGTACGGACAGCAGATGGACCTTGTGGGATACACTCCCTTTCCGACCCGGGACGTCGATCGCCGTCGTGCGATCAGCCTCTCTGCGGGTGACGGATTAATCCCCTATCCGGATACTAGTGGCTGCTGCTATATCCTGCGGCTACTTGAAATGAACCTAGCTAGAACTATTAGAAGTAACCTACAGAGGTGTACTAATTGCCGGTTAAGCGTTAGACTCTAAATACGTAAGGAGGTAAAATTCCCACTCATCATCACAGCTCATATATGTCTTATTGCTGCGATCAAGCCACCTCCGGAAAGAGAAGGAAAATAATCTGCTACAACATGCTGGTCAGACAGATTAGTATAGGGTTTTCTTTCGAGTTTTTTCTCTAACAAAGATCTGAATGTCATCATCGTCATCATCATCTCAGCCCATATACGTCTCACTGCTGCGCTCGAGCCTCCTCCACAAAGAAGGAGTGAGTGGTAGGACCACACTGTCGACAGTTATCTGTCTACAGCCGCGGGCCGGTCCGTCCGGGGCAGGCCACGCTCTCGTAGAAAATCGACGTCTGTGTAGTAGCAATTTGTTACTGCGCTTCGTTTGGTGAGCGAGAGAGCCGGAAGCTCAACTTTCTGAGAGTGTTTGTGTGTAGAGGGTTTTGGTGGTGCCCTTGGTATCACCGAGCCTCAATGCACGCATTCACACTCCCTTCACTTTCTTCGCGGTAGGCAGGGACTCTGTAAAGGTCCATGAGCGGCAGCAACACTTACCATCAGGTGTACTGTTTGCTCGTTTGCCACCGTTTGCGATAAAAAAAGAAGAAGGAAATTGATCTACTATAACATGCTGGTTAGGCAGATTGGAATGGGGTTTTATTTCAAGGTTTCCTTCTCTTGTATATATGTTATTTGCATATTAAATTCCGTGGTTGTCTTTTACGATACCCATGGGCTGGATAGAGGGTGGCAAATTGTATTTTTACTCTGTCACCACATGGAAAATACACTCAGAAATTTATCCAAATCGGTCCAGTCGTTTAGGAGCAGTTAGGTGTCAAACATACGTAGAGTTGTTATATCATTATCATCATCGCAGCCCTCATACGTCCCACTGTTGGACTCGGGCCTCCTTGACAACGTGAGGGAATTTGACCTACTATACTACCTATGCTGGTCAGACATGTTGGTATAGGGTTTTATTTTGAGTTTGTCATCTCTTGCACAGATGTTGTGTGCATATTATATCCCTCGTCTTTTACGACATCCAGGGGTAAGATAGGAAGTGACGAATTGTACTCTTACTCCATCACCACACGGAAAGTTGTTATATACATTAAGATTATTGAATAAATCTATCAACTAATAACTCTATTAATACTATCAATTAAACTAAATGATAGAAGCACTATATCAATAAAACTGTCACCAATATATCACTTTTAGATCTAGACTAAACTATACCACAAATGGAATAACCACAACAGTAGAAATGTTAGGCGTTTTGTCTTTTGTGTCTTCGAACATTAATTACAGCTAAATCGATTTATAGTCGACGCCTTACATGAATATAATTTATTAATGGGAATAGAAATTTAGTAGTAGGTACTATTCGTAATTCTGTGTGGTGACGGAGTAGGAATACAATTCACCATCCCATTCAAAAGCCTAGTTTGGCTACAGCAGCTCAAATCGATCGATTCTAATACATATGTTAGCCTAAGTTCACATTGTAACTTGTACAAAGTATATTTGTAAAATAAAGATTATTATTTTCACCATCCCCGCTTTGCTAGCGGGTGGCGTAAGAGATGACTGAGGGATATAATCTAATGCATATAATAAGGTTCGAATAAGGTTCTGCTTACGGTAGCTATGTAGGGCGGGTCCCTCCCTTCCCTCTAATTTGGTTAAGGAGTGTGATGGCTGCTCTAGTAGTTAACTCGTGATCGGGTGCTGCTTGTGGGATCTGGTCCAGCCATATTTTCTTCCTTTCTTTAATTTTTTCTTTTCTTTTTTGTCTTGTACTAAATTTTGAAAATTTATACATAGATACAATTTCAAAGGGCATCACACTGGAGCTAATACCATATATGTTGTATGAAGCATAATATTATGTATATTTAAAAGATTAAAGAAAAAAATGACTGCCCGCTGAGTTTCTTGCTGGATCTTCTCAGTTTGTAGCCGCGTTCCGATCCGGTGATAGATTATTGTATTGTGTTCAAACGTTGTGTAATTTGACAATATGTAAGTGCCCTTAAGGGACCTATGCAGAATAAATGATTTGATTTGATATTAAATTTTCGTGTCACGGTGTTTGTAATTAAACTCCTCCGAAATGGCTCCACCGATTCTCATGAAATTTCATGTGCATATCGCGTAGGTTTGCGAATCAGTCAACATCTATTTTTCATCCTCCTAAATTTTAAGGCAGTTCCACACCTTACTTTATTTTTTATTTTTTAAACAAATTTTTTTGTTACTATTTTTTTATTAAATTCTATTTATTGATTTCAAAAATACATATAATAACCCTAAATGTTCACCCTTCTACGATCAACCACCATTTTTCATTTGCTAATTATAAACTTTATTTTTTTTATTTCAAACAGAATTCCTTTTATTTTTTATGAACAGAAAAACGTCTGTTGGGTTAGCTAGTATGCATATAATATTTATTCAAGTGAAGAAAATCTTAGAATGAAACTCTATGTCAAGACGTCTGACCAGGGTGGTATAGTAGGTCAAATAGCGTAGGGAATGGGGCCTAAGCCCAACAGTGGAACTTTTGTGAGCTAAGATGATGATAATGATGTATTTTTATTATGATGATTCATTAATTTAATTATAATTGATTCATGTAATTGTAAAAATTAAAATCTGTTAAATACATTAAAAAGGGAGTACAATTAAAACGCTTATTCGTCATCTCAGCTCATATCCGTCCCACTGTTGGGCTCGGGTCTCCTCCACTATGGAAGGGAAATTAACCTAGTATACCATGCTGGTCAGACGTATTGGCATAGGGTTTTCTTTCGAGATTTCCTTCTCTCGCATAGATGTTATATGTTTATCATATCCCTTTATATCCCGTTATAGTCGACTTTGCTGGTACCTACGGCTAAGAGAGAAGGTGGTGAATTGTATTCTTACTCCGTCATCACACGGAATAACGCTCATAACTTAAAATAAATCTATACCCAAAATAAATTTGGAGTGTCTGTTTGTAATGTCAAAATAATAGGCTTTTTTCATGCTCACACCGTTATTTGCACTATACATATGCCTAAATATCATTTTGTATTTTTTCGTCTGTCTGTCTGTTTGTTCCGGGTAATCTTCAAAACGGCTGGGCCGATTTCAAACATTCTTCACCAATGGAAAGCTATACTATCAGGGAGTAACTTAGGGTATATTTTACCACGGGATAATATATTACGCAGTAAAGCTCAATTATATACTTTTATTTATTTTCCGTGTGGTGACGGAGTAAAAATACAATTCACCACTCCCTATCTTGCCCGTAGATGTCGTGAAAGATGACTCAGGGATACAATATGCTCATAACATCTATGCAAGAGAAGGAAAATTCGAAATGAAACCCTATACCAACATGTCTGACCAGCATGGTATAGTAGGTCAAATTCCCTCCGATTGTGGAGGAGGCCCGAGCCCAACAGTGGGACGTAATTATGTGGGCTGCGATGATGATGATGATTTATTTATTTACATTTTATTGTACACCACATTAAATACAAAAGTAGAAACTTATAATAATACTAGTCAATACAATGGGCGGCCTTATCGCCTTATCGCTAGCAGTGATTTCTTCCAAGCAACCTTTGTATGGAGAAATGATTAAACAGAAGGAGAGAGTGGTAGATTATAATGTAGTAGTGAATATAATATTAGCAATACACATATACACATACAAATATACATAAACTTATGTATACAATATAAATACATACATATATTTAAAAATAAATACAAAATATCTGGTTGACCGAGCTTTGTTCAGTACAATTTTTTTACGTACGTTTAAGTAATTGCTATTTTTAACGAACATATTTAGGATATAATACTAATAAAAAACTGCAAAAAGATGGATTGATGAAAAAAATATCAAAAATTAAAAAACAGAATAACCGAGATTTGAACTCACGCTGTTTGAATTCCTCTGGATAACTTCCCAACTGAGCTATCGTCACTCTCGACGGCGACGGCGAAATTTATATTCATATAGGTACTATTGACATTTTATGTCATTGTATTGATTAGCTAAAAACACCGACAAAACAATATTTTCTATAAATAAAACCTAGCTCGATCAATTTTTTGGCCCCGAAACCTCTGGTATGCTAAATTTCATGAAAATCGTTGGAGCCGTTGCCGAGATTTAAAGATATAAGATATATCAATATAAAATAACAAATAAATAGACTACAATATTACATAGGAAATAGGTAAATTACAGTATTTAATCAAGAAGTGAGAATAGTAAAGTTGACGTTGCAAGTAATAGAAAAAACGTTAAATTCTAAGATAATACGTTTTTAAAACAACTTAAATGTAGATACAATCTATTTACTAGTACTACTTTTTGTCTATTAGAAAAACTTAAACTGAATCTATGTGCTTATATTAATACACCATTTTGTTTTTTTTATACATTTAAAGGCATTGTCAAACAGTTAATAAGAAAAACTTGAAAAGTATTCCAACATTTTACTACTAGGCATTGCAGCCATAAAGTTTTCTTCTCACATTGAAATAAAATAGAAAGAAGTAATACAAAAAACCTCGAACCAAACTTCCTTAGAACACACAAATGTAGTAAAGGAAAAATTGAAGCCCGGATCACAGAACAGATGTGTGGAACGGTTCCGGGGACAAATTGTTTTATCGAAAATTACTTTCAGGAACGAGGCAGCGGATAAATTTCCATTTTTCTAATGGAACAGAATGGAACAGCCTTCGGAGACGACCGGCGTTATGTTACAATTACAAGATCCGATAAAATGCGCGAAATTGTCTTGAATCGTTTGTGGGCTGGGTAGGGCGGACTTCACAGATTGATGGCTATATCTATACCAATAAATAAAATTGGAGTGTCTGTTTGTAATGGCAAAATAATAGACTTTTTTCATGCTCACACGGTTATTTGCACGACACCTATGCCTAAAATACAGATTAAAAAATGTTTGTCTGTCTGTCTGTCTCTTTGTTCCGGGTAATCTTCAAAAAGAATTCCTTTTATTTTATTTGAACAGAACAACGTATGCTGTGTCAGCCGACCGAGTTTGAAGTGATTACCTCAAACTGCGAAACAAACTAAAGAATTAAAATTGTGAGATTTTTATGAGCGCGGTAAAATGACACTTCATCTCTCGCATCTCATGCCCCTAGAATGTTTTAGCGCAGCGCGAAAACTCACGAATTCAGTTTCGGTTTCGGCCGTAGTTTCGGCTCGATTATCAGCCGAAACCGAAACTAAACCGAAACCCCTTTTTTTTTGGCCGAAAGTAGACCGAAACCGCAACCGAAATTTCAGTCGGACACTACTGAATATGCGAGGGTAAAGCTGATTGTTGTATTTTTTTTTTTGTGTGTGTACAGCTGTTGGCCGCAGATAGCCTTGACAGCTTGACGCGGACTATGGGTGAGCGCTGAGGGCTCTCAACCCGGGCTGATTGTTGTAGCTACAACAACCATATATATATGTGCATATGTAGTCTAGGTATACATGTGTGAGTGAGAGAGAGCGACGCGATGTTGTATGCAAGCGCCTATGCGCTATCTCTCTCGCCGCACTGAGCATACCTTTAATATATACTAATGAAAATAAATATTTATTGAATAAAAAATATTTATTTTTTATTCAATAAATATATATATATATATATACTTTGAGCCTCATATCAAGGCTCAAAGTCACTCAGCGTGCTATGGAGCGGGCTATGCTCGGGATTTCTCTGCGAGATAGAATCCGGAATACAGAAATCCGCAGAAGAACGGGTGTAACCGACATAGCACGAAGAATTAGCACGCTGAAGTGGCAATGGGCAGGCCACATCGCTCGACGAACCGACAACCGCTGGGGAAGAAAGGTTCTCGAGTGGCGACCACGTATCGGACGACGCAGTGTAGGACGCCTCCCCACTAGGTGGACCGATGACCTAGTGAAAGTAGCTGGGCGTCGTTGGATGCAGGCGGCACAGGACCGCTCATTGTGGCGCAACATGAGGAAGGCCTACGTCCAGCAGTGGACGGCGATAGGCTGAAATGATGAATGATGATGAATAAAAAACGTCATTTTCTGGAAAAAAAATTGTAATGTTTTATTAGTACTTTATGCCATATTAGTTCCTGTCGTAACTTATTCTGTTATGCATATATACTTGTACAAAATAATTTCGATGTTTCACGCAGAGAAATCTCGAGCGTAACTCGCTTCATAGCACGCTGAATGACTTTGAGCTTGTTTATGAGGCCTACATTTAGAAACCAGGTTTCCGTATTGTAAGTCATCACTAGTAAGTAACAAACACTTCAAATTCATAGCTCAAAATATTCTTCTGACCCTTTTTTGAAAGGCTGTATTGTGGAAGGAAAGGGCTCACCGCGACCCCATAGTCTGCCATATTCCCTTCCCATTACCTGACCATCAGTACCTAATCCTTGACATCCGTGCCTAATCTCGCGGGTTACCCCTTCAGGTACTATCCCTCATCACTCTGGCAGCAACCAAATACCGTCGGTGTATTATACTTTTTATCCTCCAAATCTGTAGCAATGTAATTTATTTTCTATATTAAAGGTGGCAAGCAATTTATGCTAAAATATAAGTACTAACTCAAAAAATAACACTCCACTACCATCAATAATATTCACCATTAATCATTCTCTGAAATTTCCTAAACCCTTCTCTACTTCATTAGATTTGGAACATCGATCTCGCAAAAAAGCGAAGTTAAAAGGGCAAGGTAATCGGCAAAGTTAAACGGGGACTTGTCAACGACTTAAAGGCGAGCTGAGTGATTTCTGAGCACTCGATAAGGGCGGGGTTTCGTTACACGGAATGGAATCAATTTACAAAAAATATAATAATATTTTTGTAATCCTGCACTTTAAGAATAAAAAGATAAAAAGAGAAAATTTTTACCGACATAAACGTGCACTGAACGCTTCTGAAAACTTCAACAGTATGCCACAATGTTGCCGTGTGGTGACGCAGTAAGAATATAATTCACCACCCCCCATTCTTGACCGTGGGTATCTTGAAAGACAACTAAGAGAGTTTTTTTTTATTGCAAACGAGCAAACAGTACACCTGATGGTAAGTGTTGCTGCCGCTCATGGACCTTAACGAGGCCGCTGCCTACCGCGAAGAAAGTGAAGGGAGTGTGAATGAGTGTATTGAGGCTTGGTGATACCAAGGGCACCACCAAAACCATCCACACGCAAACACTCTCAGAAAGTTGGGCTTCCGGCTCTCTCGCTCACCGAACGAAGCGCAGTAACTAATTGCTACTACTCAGATGTCGATTTTCTGCGAGAGTGTGGTACTACGCCGGACGGACCGGCCCGCGGCTGTAGACAGATAACTGTCGACAGTGTGGTCCTACCACTTTTACAAGAGTGCATATAACATCTATGCAAGAGAACAAAACCTTGAAATGAAACCCTATATCAACACGTCTGATAGAAGGCCAATTTTCTCCTATGGCAAAGGAGGCTCGAGCCCAAAAGTGGTACGTATATGAGCCGAAATGATAGCATAATAGAATCTCTTGGAAATTTTATACTTATATCATTGGACCAACCAGATAGTTTATCTTCAGATCTCAATTAGTCATTTGGATTACACGTTATAAGTGGATTATTATTATGATCTCAGCACTACTGGGCTCGAACCTTCTCCACAGAGGCAGTTGACTTACTGTACCACACTGGTCAGACGGGATGATATTGGGCTTTATTTAGAATTATCCTTCTCTTGCATTTTTTGTTACTGCTTGTTAGTCCGTTTACGATTACCCACGGATCAAAGGCGGAGATGAATTGTATAACTACTCCGTCACTACACAGATACATAGATAGATCTAGTTTTTAATCTATACTAATATTATAAAGAGGAAAGATTTGTATGTATGTTTGTAACGAATTGGCTCCGAAACTACTGAACCAATTTCAAAAATTGTTCACCAATGGAAAGCTATAATATCAGGGAGTAACATAGACTATATTTTATCCCAGTATTCCCACGTGAACGGGAACTACGCGGTTAAGGCGACTGAAACCGAAGCGAAGCGAGGGCGATTTGCTAGTGTTTAAGTATATTAAATTTCGTCTAGAAACTATAAACTTCCATTGAAGGTAATACTCGACAATGATGAGTGAGTTATTCTGTGACTATGTACTTCTTGAACAATCAGAGTAGCATAGGATGAGTACCGGTGGCTCGTCCGCCTGGCAATGGTAAGGTGTGCGGACAGCGGATTATTGGGTTGCACCTCGTTTTTTCTGTCACTCCGGACGCTTCGAGAAGAGTATAATAAAAAAAGGATAGCATATGATCTAACACACTGTACGTTCATTTTTAAGCAAAATCTACAGTAAGTGACAGTCGTAAAGAAAATCGTAACATTTATAATTTACTAGCAACCCGCCCTCGCTTCGCATCGGTTTCAGTCGCCTTACCCGCGTAGTTTCCGTTCCCGTGGGAATACCGGGATAAAATATAGCCTATGTTACTCCCTGATATTATAGCTTTTCATTGGTGAAAGAATTTTTGAAATTGGTTCAGTTGTTTAAGCGTTAAAGCGTTACAAACAAACAAACAAACATCCTTACTTTCGCATTTATAATATTAGTATGGATATACTTGACATTTGTCATTGAATAACAAGTTGTTATTTTATACATTAAGCCAACAACTTATAGTTTAGATTTTTGGGCTGGTTTCAAACTTTCTGATTAGTCTATCACCCGCGGAGAGACAGACCTCGCGACAGCGACAGACGTCCCGGAAAGGGGATGTCGATGGGAGAGAGTACCCCCTCTGGGTATTCCGTCGGACCAACCATTGAAGAACGGGACGGACCCTGCGCCGGTGGTCGGCCCTACGACGGAGGTGACGTGCTATCGGGTGGGTTACGGGGCCGTGCGCCGCCCCACTGTCGCCTTGAACGTAGTTGGGTGGCGGGCGTGCTGACCGTAGCCCACCCCTATATTCAGATATTTTAGTGGCATAACGCAATGATGGTTTCAACTTTATCTGTATAATTGAATCCTGAAACACACATAGCAGTGTTAGGCAGGCAATTTCTTTTTTTGTTATGTATATCAGTGTTGATATGCATACCTATTGAGTGTACAGTATTGAATTTTCATTTACTTAAATAAGCTATTTGCTCCCTCACAATTGGCGATACTATACTTTTAATGCTACCATCATTCATTCCGTTAGTGGTAGTTTATTATTACGTAAAAAACTAAAAGCTTGCTCATAGGTATAGGTTCGACTTTAAAAAAACAGGCCATACCCTCAAACGCACCGCGTTATTTTCTCTTACTTCTAAAGTAAAGTAAATTTTAAGACTTAATGACAAATGCCGAAAGTCCAAAAGTTGTAATGGTAATGAAACCCTTTAACGGACTTAGAAATTGAGCACTCAAATTGATTCTACTCTGTAAAAGTTTTGTTTAATTTTTAATGCAAGTTTGAATTGTATACTTTAGACACATTTTGGATTCTTAATAGAAAATGTATGTTTGCGTTTGATTCATTACACAAATTTGAAGTAAATTAATTGATTTCAATTCAATTAAATTTTTCTTAATGGCAAGCGTGCCGGTGTCGACAATTCTGCCAATGACAAGTGATGAGTGAAAATACGTGTGTGTTATAGAAAAGCAATTTTGAACATTTGAATGCAGAAAGGCTTGATGTGGGCCTCGTTTATTCTAGTTCCACACTGAAACAATAGGACAAAACCCATGGAATATATACATATACTTAAAATAGATCAGTTAGTAAAAATATAGGTAATATTATTTCGCATTGTTATTGTTAGCAAGCGTAGGACACCGATAACCTTACAACTAATTGTATGTTTATAATTTTAGAACGTCACAATTTGATGGAGTTTTGGCAGATAAAATGAATAAGAATTCTATAAAGATGGGGAGAGGATAATTGATTTATACCTATAAAAAACCCTTCTGTACATTAAGAAGTTAAAAAATTTAAGAATTTAAAAGTTGACATCACGGCTTTCGGAATAATCAGTAAATAAATAATAATAAACAATTCTTATATATTATACAGTGTGGTGACCGAGTAAGAATATGCTAGTAAAGGTCCTTGAGCGGCAGTAACACTTACCATTAGGTTTGCTCGTTTGCTACTAATAGCAATGAAAAAAAAGGTCATCATCATCATTTTGCTCTTATCCCAATTACTTGGGGTCGACGCAATATGTCATCTGTTTTGACATATTGCAAGAAGTTTCGGCAATGACTTTTATGACCGGCCGCCTGCCTGATGTCAACCCTCCTTGGGAATGTAATCGTTGACCCAAATGGTACCAGATGGAGTTGGTCCGGGTCAATCTAGGGCTCTTAGTCGTCTTTTACGACACCCACGAGCAAAGCAAGGGTTGGTAGTATTCGAAGCCGCTACCACACAGCAATGAAAAAAAAGGTAAAAATTAAAAATGTTCTTCCTTTTCATATTTTAATAATATATATTATTTTCTACGCGCTGTCCTTATATACACAAGTGCGTTATCAGTTCTAAGGAAGGATCAGCGTTGGTTACCTTTTTTTGGGGGTGGGTTACGGTTGGCGCACTCCTCGCGCCGCTCCGTCCGGGGCGACAGGAGGGCGTAAGCACGCACACCCGTAACCCACCCGTGACACATCCCTTTCGTCGTTGGGCCGACCACTGGAGCAGAGTTCCATGTCTACAGTGGTCGGCCTGACGGAATACCCGGAGGGTGTACCCTCTCCCATCGACCTCCCCTTCCCGGGACGTCGGTCGCCGTCGCGAGGTCAGCCTCTCTGCGGGTGATGGACTAAACTAATCAAAAAGTCTGCACCTCTATCGCCCCGGATGGAGTGGTGCGAGGAGCGCGCCGACCGTAACCCAACCCCAAAAAAAGGGCATAGATTTCTATGTTTCACATCTTCACCTATTACCTGGATCATCGAAAAAAAGATTTGATGACAGTTAGGCAGGCTCTGGAATGAACTGCTGCTGTGTTTCCCGAGCGCTATGACATGCCTTCTTTAAACGAGGTTTAAGAAGAGCTTTTTCTTCACGGTAGGCAACGGCCTGGCTGTGCCCCTGGTATTGCAAAGGTCCATGTGCGGCAGTGTCACTTACCATCAGGTGTGCTGCCTACACGTTTGCCACCATCGGTATACTAAAAAAAAAATTTACCCGTCTGGTGGTTCATACCTTCAAATAACTCCACCATCGATCAGGATCATACAATTCATCATTACCATCATTTCAGCTCATAAACGTCCCACTGTTGGGCTCAAGCTTCCTCCACGATAGGAGGAAATTTGATCTTACTATATATGTTCACGACCAAGATACGAACCATTTACATCATGTCGATGCACTCGATAGATGGCGTTGTCGCCGAATTAGATCGCGATATGGTTGCATTGCAGCTAATATAATATGTAGTTTTTTTTTTTTGATATTTTTAAAAAATGTCCGGGTTGAGAGCCCTCAGCGCTCACCCATAGTCCGCGTCAAGCTGTCAAGGCCATCTGCGGCCAACAGCTGTACACACACACAAAAAAAAAAAAAATTTAATAAATGATGGATGGATTAAATGGTCGAGGATTACTCCTTAAACCCAGATCAACGGTAGATCAAAATACAGTGGTTTTATTTGGTACATTCCGCTTGTATTCCCTGAACCAGCTTAGTTCAACCCAGTCCAACTACCTATTAGTTCGGTAGTATTCAACCATGTTGGTCAGACGTGTTGGTATAGGGTTTTATATCGAGTTTTCCTTCTCTTGCATATATCTAACATCTATGTTATATGCGTAATCAAAAGCATAACCTGCTAGGCGTGGCATAGAATACAAATCCTAATGAAGCAGGCGGTTTGTTAAAAAATGGCAAGTGATCGTAACATAAGCTAAAAAAAATTCGTCGTCATTAACGTCATATAAATCGTATATTTTAATAAAATGACGTGCTCTACAAATACAAAATAAAATTGTAGCAAAAATTCAGCAAAAGCTATCATCGAGTCAGTTTACGTTTTAAATCTCAAGCTCTTCATCAAAACTGCAGCATGATTTCATCCCCAATTAAGCTCGTTATTTATGCATTCGGTTAAATTTAGCAACTTAGTTGCGGGTGTATTCTGTATTTACTCTACAGTAACTAACGTATGGATAGTAGTGAGATATAAACACCGCCTCTGCACCATAAATAAAACTGTTTTTACGAATTTTATCGCTTTTGATTGCTCGACGCTTCGAACACTTTTCATTATTCGTGGTCATAAAAGGCGTAGAAATAGTTTTATCCTAATTATACATTAAGAATAAAACTATTTCTACGCCTTTTATAACCATGCTCGCGCATACTCGCGGTGCGACGTGTATTAGCTGTAACGATTAAGATGATGTAGATAAATTTATTTGCCAAAAATAAAGTCTTATTCATATTGTAAATAAAACTAGTTTACGAATTTTATCGCGTTTATATTTAATTTATGATTAATTATATTATTTTTATTTGTTTTTGAATAATTACTAATCATAACAATATAATTTTTTCAGGTAGAATCATTTTTTTCTTGTATTGGCAATAAATTTGTACCAACAATATGGGTCAATTTTCTGTAATGGGCAGATAATTATAAAAATCTGTAATATAATTCACTTGTTTGGACGTCAGACATCTTAGTCCACTCGTGACCATGAATGCTGTAAAGTGTTCAAAACATCGGGCAATTATAAATCAAATACAAACGCGATAAAATCCGTAAAGTAGTTTTATTTACAATGTATATTACTCGCGTCAACATCAGAAATGTTATTCATATATTGAAAATACTACTTAATGTATTGTTAAACTTTTCATACTATAGTTACAGGAAGTACTTGTAAAGCGAACAGAATAAGTCCGGCAACGCTCAGCGCAGGAAACACGAGTATTTGGCAAGTGCGACGACAGCCTTGTATCATATTAAATGAGTCGCTTAATCGTTACGATACCGAATTTTGCAATATCATACATGAGTTTTATATAATTTTAATTGTTGATATCTAAGTTCATAATCGTCCCACTGCTGGGTTTGAGTCATTGCCGCAATAGAAGGAAAATTGAGGAACTATTTCATGCTGGTCAGTTATATTAATTAGTATAGAGTTTTGTTTACAATTTCCTTCTCCTGCATAAATGTTATATGCATATTATATCCCTTAGTCATCTTTTACGACATCCACGGGTAAAATGATGAATGGTGAATTGTATTCCTACTCCGTCACCACACGAATTAAATTACTGTGTAATTATGTTTTTACTCGACTACGGCCGGAGGAGGGTTATGAATTTGAGGTATGTATGTATGACGACGATCTATGCCATGGTACTTTTTCGTTATATTTTTAACTAGCAATCCGCCCTCGCTTCGCTTCGGTTATAGGTTATAGGTTATAGTCGTTTTACCCGCGTAGTTCCCGTTCCCGTGGGAATACCGGGATAAAATATAGCCCAGTTTACGCCCTGATATTATAGCTTTCCATTGGTGAAAGAATTTTTGAAATCGGTCCAGCCGTTTTGAAGATTACCTGGAACAAACAGACAGACAGACAAAAATTTTTTAATTGCTATTTTAGGCATAGGTGTCGTGCAAATAACCGTGTGAGCATGAAACAAACTTATTATTTTGACATTACAAACAGACACTCCAATTTTATTTATTGGTATAGATAACTTTATTGTATGATGGTTCAAAAGGCATCACACTGGAGCTATTAATAGACGTGTTGTTGTAAATTATTTTATTTAAATAAAAAATAGTAAATGAATAAAAAAGAAGACAATCCCACTGAGTTTCTTGCCAGATCTTCTCAGTGCGGTCGCGTTCCGATCCGGTAGTAATTAAAGGTAAAATGTAAAAAAAAATGACAATATGTAAGTGCCCCCGCGGGGTTTATACATAATAAAGGATTTGAATATGTATGTATGTTCATCTGTTCCTTCAGAGCTCTTCAACTACTAATTAGAACTGGACAAATGAATGTATCGTTATAAGCGTTTTGATCGTCCGCTAGTTATAGGCTATATGAAGTATCACTACATCTAATGTAGTGCCCTCTAGCGGTCAAAAAGTACTGTGTTAAAAAATAAATTTGAGATAAATATGCCGTGTCTTGTATCATTAGAAAGGACATCATTTGTACATTTCAAAAAATATATATTAGCATTTACTCGTGACTTTGTCCGTATTTATTCAATAACTGTGATATTTCTATGGCATGCTCAAATCTCACTGAGTGACATGGCCGCTTGGCGGGCTCAGCCCTAACATTACGATCTTCGGATCGTTGAGGGCTTCCGGCCCGTGCTGTTAAAGTAGTTGGGTTGGCGGCACAGGATGCTTTCCTTCCGACTGGTGCAGGTCATGATGGGGAATGGGTGCTTCGCCAAGTACCTGCACATGGTCGCTTGGAGGGAGAGCACAACGTCCTGCCGAGGATACGCTGATTGTGACGAGGACACGGTACAGCACACACTCGAGGTGTATGCCGTGTGGGCAGAGCAGCGCTGTGAACTCTCGTCTCAATCATCAGTGCGGACCTGATGCTGCCGACCATCGCTAGAGAGATTGCTCGACAGCATCAGGAATTAGGACACCTTCTGTGAGGTAGTTATCTCACAGAAGGAGGCGCTGGATTCTGCGCGCGAGGAAATCCTCTACGGCGACACGATACGCCGCCTAACCGTAGTCGCGTGGTCAACCGTATTACTCGCTTAGCTAAATTTTATATCCCCCAGGCCAAAAGGGGAGGCAATTTATTAAATTCTAATAAAATATAATATATAATAAATTACATTTTCAATATGACTACTTGTTTGTTAACTTCTCATATCAAGATTGCTATTATATAGGTAATTTCCTGCGAAAGATTACAATATGTACATTAAGGATATATTCATTTTAATAATAATATTTCGCTTTAGGCTTTTCTCGAAACCTCGAAATAAAATGTGTTGATATAGGGGTATCGTAGGTTTTTTTTTGGGGTGGCTTACGGTCGCCGCAATCCTCGCACCACTCCGTCCGGGGCGACAGAGAGGCGTAAGTACGCACACCCACAACCCACCCGCGATGCATGTCACCTTCATCGTTGGGCCGACCACCGAAGCAAGGTGACTTGACGTCAGTGGTCAGGGGTATCGTAGGTTAATATTCCTTCTTTTGTGGCGGAGGCTCAAGCCAGCAGTGGACAAACAGTTAAGTTAGGTAGATACAATTTCTAGAAAGAGATCCGATTCGACGAATTTAACTCGGCTGAGCAGCTTTCGGGTAACTTAATAGGATCTTCTCATTCACCAGACCTCAGTATCTGCAAGCACATGTCTACAACCAGTGGAACACACGAATGATGACTTATGGTACGAAAAAGTGGTCTCTAAACGTAGCCTCATAACCAAACTCAAAGTCGCTCAGCGTGGTATGAAGTGGGTTAAGCTTGGGATTTTTCTGCAAAATCGAATCCTCAAGCATAGAAATCGGGCAAATAACGGGTGGAACCCACAGAGGCCGGCCACATAGCTCGACGACCTGACAACTGCTGGTGAAGCTAGGTTCTCGAATGGTAATCACATATCGGACGACGTAGTGTAAGACGCCTCCCACTAGGTGAACCGACGACCTGGTGAAAGTTGTTGGTAGTCATTGGATACAAGCGGCATAGAACCGCATTTTGTGAGGAAACATGAAGGAGTCTTCCAACAGCGGTTGGCAATAGGCTGACTGATGATGATGACAGAAAATAGGTGTTGTAAATAAATACAGCATTTATGGTCACTGACGGACTGAAATGTCTGATGTCCAAACAAATCATCGTTATTACAGATATTTATAACTATCTGCCCGCTGCAAAAAAATAGTTATTTTTAGACCTACATTTTTGCTATAAAGCTGTAAAGTGTTCGAAACGTCGAGCAATCATAAATCAAATACAAACGCCATGAAATTCGTAAAGTATTTTGATTTACAACGTATAATACTCGCGTAAACATCAGAAACTATTAAGAAAATAAGTATTTAAAAACCATAAAATAAATAATTTAATAATGAACAACGATAGTTATTACACTAAACAGAAACTAAAATCATTATTTGATTTAACCTCAATAGATGCAAAACTATCAAATTATTCGGAAATCATTATTACTATACGCATCGTGAAGCATATCAGCTTAGTGTATAATAGACGCAGAACAATCTGGTCGGGCTATAACTAAAGATAGCTAAATTGAACTAGTGTAATCCATTGATTAATCCCTTCGTAATAGTCGATTAGATTATATGGAAACTATTCTGTGAATCTACCTTAACTTCCTTTACGGATAAAGCCGTACTCAGTAATTATTTATTATGTATGGTCCATATAGAGATACTATTATTTCCTAGAAAGGTGTATTAGAATCCATCAATTTCTACTTTCTATGGCTGTGCTCCTAAACTTTTTCAATGGAGTAAGAATAGAATTCACCATTCGCTTTCTTGCTTATACTGCACAAATGGCGTATTAGTTAAAATACTGGCCCAGCATGCCCCTGTCGTGTGTTCAAATGCCGTGTAGGACAACAGTTTGTGCGATGCACAAATTGTTGAGCTGTTATGTGGCCAGCCAGATCGTGTGATTTGACACCATTGGATTATTTTTTGTGGGGCTATGTTAAGAAAAGAGTCTATGCGGAGCCAATCGAATCGATTGCAGCCTTAAAACTCAAAATCCGTGATGTTACCCGCCATTTTACCAAAAAGTGATTAAAAACTTTGATGAAAGAATCAACATCTCTCAGCGTGGTCGTGGTGGACATTTGCCAGAGATTTCATTCATAATTGCCGAACTTTTCTCTTTGTAATACAATAAAAACTTGAATCATCTTCATCTAAATTTCTTGTTTTATTTTGTTTTAGAAAACAAAGTTCTTGTTGAAAAACTCTTTAAATAATATGTTTATATCATCTATGCAGGCGAAGGTAAATAGGAAATAAAACCCTATATCAACCTGCTTAACGAGGGTGGTGCATTTTCCCACCTCTTATAGAAGAGACTTAAGGTCAGAAGTGGGACACCTTTGAAGTTGAGTCTTGAAAATAAAATGTCACTTCAGTGATATTGATGGCA
This sequence comes from Lymantria dispar, assembly GCA_032191425.1. Taxonomy (NCBI): domain Eukaryota; kingdom Metazoa; phylum Arthropoda; class Insecta; order Lepidoptera; family Erebidae; genus Lymantria; species Lymantria dispar. The sequence goes on from CM063449.1 coordinate 4,170,931, forward strand.
GCGACAAGTACCGAGTTCAATTGTTAATGTAAATCATTCTTGAATCCACCTGAACTCATTCAAAACTTTTATCAAATACACTCCAGGGGCGTCAGGAGTTCAGTTACACACACACACACACACACACACGCACACTCGCACGCGCACGCGCACGCGCACGCGCACGCACGCACACACACACACACACACACACACAAGCAAGCAAGCACGCACCCTGATTCATGGTTGTCTTAAAAGACGTTTAAAGGCATAACGTCTAAATGGACCAACGGCATGTGGTGCTGTTTGGTCAATAGTTATATTCTCAAGGAGGGTTGATTTCAGGAAGGCGGTCAGTTATAAAACTATTGAGAATAACTTTTGCAATATAGTATGTTGTATAGTACTCCTCCGTTGTACATATTGCTTCGACCCTGAGTAATTGGGATAAGATCAGGATGATTGTCAGCGCTTTTAATCATTCTCCTATGCTTCAACCGCTTTTTATGACTCCCACGGGAATATAAAGGGGATGGTGGTGATATATTTTATTTTTCGTTACACCGTGAGGATAATTATGACGATAAGAATATATAAAAAGATACCTTAGCTTATAAAATAACTTCGATCAAAAGATTGTTACGAATCGTGTCCCCTTGCGTATTATTTTACAAGAAATGTGCTTACCGACAATTTTTTTCGTCCATTCACTTTGACATATCACATTTCGAATTCCCGACAACACTCCCAAGTACATGATGAAATCTTTCGTTCTTTGAGTTGCGATGAAACGCCTGTCCATCATAATCTGAAAGAATTTGTACAGTCCGCCCCAAAGATGCTTTTGTACATCGCTTGAATACAGATGACTTGTTTTTTATTTAGCTATTTTTTCACGTAAAGACTTGTCTATATTGTGTTTTATTAGAATTTTGCGTTTGAAGATTATTTGGAGGTCGCTCTATTAGTTTTGTTAGGATTTATTTTAGACAAAAATTCTTTTACGGTCTAGACAATGTAATACGCTTCTTAGTCTTAACCATATTTATTTGTGTATTACGTTTTTAAACTATGTTACATCTATTTTAGCGTCAATATCAAGAATTAGTGTTTGATTCTCACACAGGATATATTTTGTAAGACTATTATTAGAATTACGCCAACTTTTTGAGACACATTTACGCCAACATCGGCCTAGTGGTAAATATGACTGAGATCGTCTATGTAAGGCTTGTTGAAGTAAAATCGGTTATTGGCGACTGATGAAGCAGTTTTGGAGTATAGTACAAATGACGGTAAGACTCAGAACAATGATTCATGGATTGCACAATATTTTATCTCGCGTGAGGAGTGAACTCACGAGGCGCCAGAGGTCGGTACTTACATTCCATCGCAATTGTTCCTTTTTTCCTTTTTATAAAGAGAATTCCCGGATTAAGGATATAATGCTTGTATTGCAGGAGACTTTACAAACATATAATGAATGAACACATTACATTCTGGCTCAGAATAATGATTTGTGGATAGTACAAAATATTGCTAGAGATTCGAACCCACGTCACTGGCAAGGTAGGTCTATATCTTAACCACTTCACTATCTGTGCAGTCAATTTGTGCTTAAAAAATAGTTTATTTACTTTTTAAATATCTATTGAGTTCATCACTAGCCAAGTGGAAAACTACGTATGAGTCCAAAAAAGAGGTCTAAGGTTTGAAACTCAAAGTGAACTTCTTTTACTTTTTGAAGTTCATCAACATCGTCACGGCTTATATTCGTCCCACAGCTGGACTCCATCCTCCTCTACAACGAGAAAGATATTAACTTATTATTCATCATCAATATAATTTCAGCTCATGTTTGTCCCACTGTTGAGCTCGAACCTCCCCTACGATAGGACCTTACTATACCATGCTGATCAAAACAGATTAGTATAGGGTTTAATTTCGAGTTTTCCTTTTCTTATTTCGAGTTTTTATACCAAGCTGGTTTTTTTTTTTAATTTTTCTTCTCCTGCAGTGATGTTATCTAAATTGTGTACCCCTTAGTCTTCTTCTATGACAATCACTGGCAAGAAAGGAGGCAGAGTGAATTGTATTCTTATTCCGGCACCGCATGAAAAATTTTCCGAATTACGTGTTCTATCATCATCACCACAGCTCATATGCACTGCTGGGCACAATGAGAAGAAAACTGACCTACTATACTATAATGGATAGTCGCGTTGCCATAGAGATTTATTTTGAGTTTACCATTACTAGCATAAATGTTATTTGCATATGATAATCCCTTGCTCGTCGTATACGACAGCCACGGTAAAGGAATCAATTCAGCATCCAACGGTATTCTTACTCCGTCGACATGTGGATAATTTTTAGTGTTACATATTTCATCAACGTCATAGCTCAAATATGTCCTCCAGCAGGGCTGAAGCCATCTCCATGGAAGAACAATTGACCTGCTATACCTTGTCAGATGGATGGAATAGGGTTTTATATCGAGTTTGCCTTCTTTTGCATAGATGTTATCTGCAATAACCCCTTAATCCTTTTAACGTAACCAATACCACACTGCAGTGATAAAAAAATAAGTATTTCATATAACGAATAATCATAAAAAATAATCATAATATAATGAAACCCTTCTAAGTTTATTAAGAAATTAGCGTTTAAGAAGCAATCTAAAATGTCCATTTTAACGTATTTCTTTTTATTTGTTCATAAAAAGTTATTTTAATGAAATTGCTCCATTAAAACTTCGATTTGTCAGCCTTTCAATAGGGATGACATTATATTTACAAGCCTCTGCAAATACAGTATTGAATTCTAAATTAGTTTTATTTGTAAATATTCGAAAGAGATTAAAAGCAAACTTATAAAATAACGAGTGGGTGCATTAATCTGTAAATTGTTGACAAGCTCAGTAAAAATGAAATAAATAGATTTACGCTAAATAGATTTACGTTGAAAAATGACAAGCTTATAATAAAAATTCTATTTTTAAAGTTTACACCCACTAATTTTTATTAAGGTAAAACTTTTATTACATCGCCTCTAACTTTTTTGTCCATCTATTGCATGTCGCGTGATGGTCAGCCGCGGAGTAGGGGTAAAGTGAAATGCGCTCAACAGAGCAGCCGAGGCCAATATGGCGTCTATGGTTCGCATCAACTGACCGTGTAGTGTATAGATATTACTCATTTGTGCCAGCGCTCCACGCTATGTTTTTATCAGTGTTTAATGTAAACACTGATAAAAACAAAGACATAGCGTGGAGTTGCCATTTTTTTTTGTAATGCGAATAAAAGTTTCATTTTTACAGTGGTTTCATAAAACCACACAATCTATTTTTTCTCATTGAAGGCTATGGTCTGGAGACGTCCCGCCCAATCAGTCTAGGGCGACGGATAGGTGGCATGCAGCCCCATAACCTAATGTATTCTTCCCCCAATACTATTGGGCTGACCGCTGATAGCGATTCCCTGACATTCGTGGCCGTCGTTCTCAAGCGGGTGGCGGACTAAAGCTTACACCCTGCACTTAGAAACTGATGCTTGCATTGTGGATGACCATAAAAACACAATTACGAAACACAAATTACATCAATACTGAGAACAATATTATCTAAATCGCAACAGATTATTGTTTTGCATGGAAATTGCAGACGTAACATTTGACGATAGATATGCGATGTCTTAACCAAGACGGCATCTACGCAATCGTGAAAAATGTTCTATTAAGTTCTATTATGGTATAATTCCCAAGTTTTATATTTATTGAATAGCCAGACAGTCCAACAAATTAACACATGACACGGGCCTCACTTTATATAATCAGCTGCCAGTACATATTACTGATGCACGTAATCTGACAATGTTTGAAAGCAGATTAAAATCATGGCTTATTGAAAATGTTTTCTATCGCGTTGAGGATTCCGTGCCAAAACTGATAATCTCCATTGCTGTAATTATTTATTTTCAATTCTTTATTATCATAATATTATTAGTTGAAATCAATTTATTAATTATTATTTTTTCTTTTTTTTTAAATTACCACAATTAGTTTTAATATATTAGATGTGATATTTAATAATGTATTGTAAATGAAATGATTGACTATGTACGTTACAATATATATTTGACCTGTAAATAACTTTTACCAATAAACTGATTATTCTGAAGATTCCAGTACAACAATGGGAAGATTTTTTTTTGTTTTGGATGGGCTATGGTTAACGCACTCGCCGTTCCTTCCGTTAGGGGTGACAAAATAGCAGCGCGCGGCGCCATAATCCACCGTATTCACTCTTCGTTACCATTGGGCCGACCACCAGTTCCTAGTTTCTTGTCGTTTGTGGCCAACCCGGCAGCAAGTATAAGATCTCATTATCCACATTAATTACTTGAGGTCGAATGTATACTCTTTTGACATCGCACGTATTGAAAAAGTTCAAGTATAAGGTCTTTAAAACAAAAATAAAAAGGCACTGATGTTGAAATACAAATAAAAAATAAACATGTATATGAATACATCTTTACAATCTCATCAAAATTCAGATCTGTATTGCTTTTCATCAGTTCAAATGGAACGCTGTTTATAATAATCAACATTTTATTCAGGTAACATAATTAGGTTTCATTGAAACGTGTAGACATTCAATTGGGTAGAGTAATATTTATTTGTAATAATAAATTGTAATTAAATCACCTGTAAATGACTTTCGCAAGTAATTTTAGAAATAACTTACTTGAAATATTTTTAATGGTGGTGGTGTCTTTTCATATAATATCTTTTTTTGGACTTTCGACGCGAATGTCAAAATGTCATGTAGCGCTTTTATATTTTTTTCAATATTTTAGTATTTTACAGTGTTATATTGAATAATTTTGCTGATATTTTATCTATACCAATAAATAAAATTGGAGTGTCTGTTTGTAATATCAAAATAATAGGCTTTTTTCATGCTCACACGGTTATTGGCACGACATCAATGCCTAAAATAGTGATTAAAAATTTTTTGTCTGTCTGTCTGTCTGTTTGTTCCGGGTAATCTTCAAAACAGCTGAACTGATTTCAATAATTCTTTCAGCAATGGAAAGCTAAAATATCAGGGCGTAAACTAGGCTATATTTTATCCCGGTATTCCCACGGCAACGGGAACTACGCGGGTAAAACGACTATAACCGAAGCGAAGCGAGGGTGGGTTGCTAGTGTAATATAATATCGATGAAATGCTAAAATGTAGTAAATGCGATATAATAGCAAATTGCGTGCATTTTCACATTCTGCGAAAATTCCCAGATTTGGTTATCAGCTCCAAATCATTGCTAACGACTAACTAAAAGACGAAAACTGAAGACGTGAATAATCAATATAATAACTCGACACTGACACCAATAGCTCATATTATTGTAGTTCATTGCCATTAAAATAAGAAGATAATATTTTTCTTTATTGTCGTTCAAACAACATGTGTCAATCGATTAGACAGCACAATGTTGTTATTGGTAAACCAGCAAACAGCAGGACTTTTGACGCAAATGTCAAAATGTCATGTAGCGCTTTTATATTTTTTTCATTATTTTAGTGTTTTACAGTGTTATATTGAATAATTTTGCTGATATTTTATGTAATATAATGCGGATCAAATTCTGAAATGTAGTGAATATGATATAATAGTGAATTGCGTGCATTTTGACATTCTGCCAAAATTCCCAAAGACGGCATGACTTGGATATCAGTACCAAATCACGCTATCGACTGACTGAAAGACGAAGACTTAAAGACATGAATAACTAATATAATGCTCGACATTGGCACCAATAGCTCATATTATTGTAGCTCATTGCCATTAAATAAGAAGAAGAAGAAGAACAGCGTATCTAATGCTAAGTGATACTGCTACTCATTGGTTCGGTGATACTAAAGGCATCACGAAAGCCCACCATACGTAAACGCTCTTAGAAAGCTGGGTGCCGATTTTCTCAATCGTCGAACGAATTGCAGTAACAAATTGCTACTATTCAGATGTCGATTTTCTGCGAGAATATGGTACTATAATAGCCGCATCGGCTCGCAGCTGTATGCAGATGACTCTCAATGATGTAGCCTTACCACATTCGTTACAATTAGTTATAAAATTAGAGGTATTCAATTTAATGTAAAAAAGTTACCTTTTTTTTGATGGGGACTAATCATTTATTTACAACTACCTCGTGAAAAAGTTATTGCAATTTTAACTACATAATCAGATGATAGTCAACTATCATCTGATTATGTCATCACTTAATATCACTCAAATGATTGATGGTATTTGTCAAATGTTGATTCATCATCACCATCGCAGCCCACGTACGTCCCACTGTTGGGCTTGAGCTTCCTCCACAATGGGAGGGAATTTAACCTACTATACCATGCTGGTCAGACACGTTGGTATAGGGTTTTATTTCGAGATTTTCTTTTCTTGCAGATGTTATGTGATAATAGTCGTCTCTTAAGACATCCACGGGCAAGATAGGGAGTGGTGAATTATATTCTCACTCCGTAACCACACATGTAGATTATCTCTATTTAAAGTATCCTTGTTGAAAACAGCTCTAAGTTTGCCACCATAGGATGAGTATGTTATTTATTTTTATTAACTTTTGATTATATTGGCACGCGTAAGGCACTTAATCGAGTAATACGAGTAATACGAGTAATACGAGTAATACGCCATTACATTATTTTGGAAAAGAGCTCATACTCTTACACTGCAAGATCGATATTAACCAAGCATTGCTAATTATTGAAAGGAAAGTGGCTTTCAAATGAAAAAAAAACCGCATCGTAATCGGTCCATCGGTTTGAGAGATATGATGTCACAGACAGAGACACACACACACACACAGACAAACATCGACGTCAAACTCCTTTTGCGTCGGGGGTGGGTTAAAAAACACTGTAATTCAAACCTAAACCTAGCTGAGCCAGAGTGAGATAATAAACTATAGTCCATAAAATATAGGATGATTTCTGTGAGAGTTGTCCCTAGTGCTGTCACGCTTACGATGAAGTCCGTAGTTTTTTATTGATAAAACTCTGGATGGACCGATTCTGGATGGACTATAATTGTCCTCTTGCTGTGGTCTGCAAAAGCTTCTTGCTTTCAATTCGGAAAAGCTGCCGCATACGACGTATATGGACTGCCATGTAGGGCTAAAAAATCCTGTATCGGAGAACGCTTTCCCACCATTTACACTCCTTCATTACTTGCCTAAGGGGTCAAATTACACCCATATCTTATTTACACCTCGCAAATATGTTCCGTGACCTTTCAAAATTTAACCCACTTGCGGTTGACCTACTTGCGGGCGTGCTTACGCCCTTCTGTCGCCCCGGAGTGGTGCGAGAAGCGCGCCGACTGCAACCCACCACCAAAAAAAAAAGTACCATTATATTTCATTTTATTTTTTTATGAATAACATTTTGCATTACGTTGTATGTAAAAATATTTGTTTTTAAGCATTTCTGATTTCGAATTTTGAACCATTGGTACCGGAAAAGGTTAAAGAATACCGACAGACACATCTGAATAATAATCGTTCGTGATCCCAAATCGGTTAAGCCGTTCAGCGACACTTATTGAATAAATTAATCTGCGGTATACAGAGGAACAGACAAAGTTAATGAAATTATGGTATTTTTTCTATTGTCTATGACAAACGAGCAAGCAGCACCCCTGATGGTAAGTGATACTGCTGCACATGAACATTTGCAATACCAGGATACAACTAGGCCGTTGCCTATCGTCAAGAAATTACTCTTCTTAAACCTTGTTTAAAGAAGGACATATCAAAGCGCTCGGGAAAAACAGCAGCAGGTAGTTCATTTAAGAGTCTGCACGTGGAAGAAATGATTATTGGAAACGTACAATTGACGACGTTAACGTTTCCAAGTGAAATGTTGTGTCGAGTGGTACGTTGGTAAAACGGTGATGGTGGTACCAAGTCAAACAGTTCCTCAATGACAACATAATAAGAGAAATTCAACAGTTACTAGAAAATTTGAAAGTGAAACTCTCGATATAGCTACAAATAACGGCAGCAATCCAAAACACCAATCACTGGACGTAGTTAAAATCCAATGATTGACATTTCCGCATCAACTCGCTTGAATCAAGAAAGTTCACACTTAGTTAACTCGAGCAATTACTTCGGTACAATAGAATGAAATCGTTCGTTTAATTTCTGATTTGACTTATCTGTCGATTCCGATTCAATAGTCAAGAGTCTTGAAAAGGTTAGGTGTAGTTCTGAAAGGTGATTATTGCATTTTTGAACTATTATTATTGTCTTGAAGTGAGGAATTAAAAAATAGCTATAATATGTTGACTGCATAAATAATAGTAGTAGTATATCTCGGATATCTTTTCTCCAATGTGATTGAGGCGAGTGGTGGCTATTTTAGTAGTTAACGTGGAGTGGTTGATAGGAGTGGCCGCAGCCGCGGAGCCGTACGTGGTGCCCGACCGGCCAACTGGCTGGGTAGCACCGACGGCACCGTGGCAATCGCCGTCTCGACGTCGTGGCCTTCGTCGACTCTGACCCTTAGGGACAGGGGCGTCCGATACGTCGCGACCGATTGGGGGGAGATACGCTCTTCGGCGTCTATCTCCCCCTCGCAGGAGTGCGGCTGATTTCGGGGCCTCCTCACCATCTTGGGGGCCTCGTTACGGCGACTGGCACCGCGCCAAGTCTTCGTACTGGGGGACTTCAACGCCAAGTCCATGGCGTGGGGGTCCCCCGAGATATACGACCGAGGACTGGCGGTCGAGGAGTGGGCGGCGGCACTGGTCCTCTGTTTGCTGAACAGGGGTTCGGTGCATACGAGCATGCGGTAGTAGAGCGAGTCGATAGTGGACCTTTCGTTCGCTAGCCCTGAGGTCGCCGCGCGCGTGAGGAGCTGGTGCATCGCGGAGGAGGTTGAGATCTTATCGGACCATCGGTATATCCGGATGGAGGTCTCACGGACCCTCCCGACGCCCGGCAGGGGTCACAGGGTGGACGGACGCCCCACGATCCCGCAATGGGCTGTGGGTCGTTTGGACCGGAACCTGTTGGCGGAGGCAGCCATCGTTCACTCGTGGCTGTCCTCTGCCCCCCATTTGGACGGGGTGGACGCCGAGATTGGCCGCTTCCGCAGTGCGTTGACGCAGATCTGCGATGCGGCCATGCCCCGCGTACAGTGTCTGCCCCCGAAGAGGGCTGTCCACTGGTGGTCCCGGGAGCTGGCTGATCTTCGGGCTGCGAGTATACGCGCCCGGAGGGCCTACACCCGCAGCCAGCGGCGCCATGGCGACGAGGAGCGGCAGGGCCGGCTTTACGAGGGCTACCGCAATGAGCGGTCGGCTTTCAGGCTGGCCGTCCGTACAGCAAAGGATGTCAGCTGGCAGGAGATGCTGGACGGTCTCGACCGTGACCCCTATGTTGCGGCGCTGAGTAAGCTCCGCGCACGGGGTTTTCCCCCTCCTTACCGAGACTTGCCAGCCTGGCCTCCTCACCCGGATCGTCGAGGACCTGTTCCCACGACGGGCGGAACACACGCTCCCGGTCATGGCCTCACCAGACACTGATCGGGAGGGCAACGATGACAGTGTTCCGCCCATCACGGAACCCGAGATGGGGGTGGCGGTGTCATGCATCCGCGGAAAATACCCCGCCCCCGGGCCCGACGGTATTCCGAACCGTGTGCTGGCCCTGGTCCTCGACCATGCGTCCCCACCTCCGGGGGGCTGTTCGACACGTGTTTAGCGTCCGGGCGGTTCCCTGGGTGCTGGAAGGAGGAGAGGCTGGTGCTCCTGCCGAAGCCGGGACGGTCCCCGGAGTCGGCCTCGGCCTACAGGCTCATAGTACTGCTCGACGATGCGGGCAAGCAACTGGAGAGGGTGCTAGTTGCCCGCATCGAGTGACACCTCGTCGGCACGGGGCCGGATCTGTCGGGTGCCCAGTTAGGGTTTAGGAGGGGTCGTTCGACGATCGCGGCTCTGTTGCGCCTGAGGGCCGTGGCGACTGAGGCCGTCACCGGCGGGGCAGTGCTGTTGGTGGTGTCCCTGGACATTGCCAACGCATTCAATAGTCTGCCATTCAGCTGCATCAAGGAGGCGCTCCGATATCACGGAGTGCCATTTTACCTGAGGCCGATAGTGGCAGACTATTTGGAGGGGTGCAGCGTCCTCTACGTCAACCGAGTAGGGGACGTTGTGCGAACGCCCATGACGTGCGGTGTACCACAGGAGTCGGTCCTCGGACCCACCCTGTGGAACATTGGCTACGACTGGGCGTTGAGGGGGAGCCTCCCGCCCAGGTTGGGCGTGATTTGTTACGCCGACGACACGCTCGTCACAGCCCACGGTGGTACGCTAGAAGAGGCGGCAAGGCATTACAAAAAATAGTTTAATTTTAACAAAGATCAAAAAAGCTATTGTCTCAGCTCGCGCTATTTCTCTTTAAACGAATAGAGCTGGTATTCTGCCAACACCTGGTTTATATTAGATTTTAAACATAATTATAAAAATGCTAGCTAGTAGTATGTAAATGTGCATTAGTGTTTATACGTGTGTATCTGTGTAAGGATGAAGTTAATTTTAAATATTTTGCATACATATATGATATAGATCACAGGTGTTTTTTTTTATTTTTTATTAAAATATATATGTTATTTATTGGTTCCGTGTGGTGACGGAGTAAGAATACAATTCACCACTCCCTATCTTGCCCGTAGATGTCGTAAAAATCGACTAAGGGATATAATACGCATATAACATCTATGTAAGAGAAGGAAAACTCGAAATAAAATCCTATATTAACCTGTCTAACCAGCATGGTAAGGTCAATTTCTCTTCTATTGTGGAGGAGGCTCGAGCCCAACAGTGGGACGCATATGAGCTAAAATGATGAAGATGACGATATGTACGATATATAGTATTTATTCTGATTTTAAATATAGGCTTTTATTGCCTAGCTAGAAAATTATATTTTACATATTTTTTTATATTCTTTTTCCGTGCAATAAATAGTAGACAGTGAAATCGTATATCTTTAAACGAGCAATTCTTATAAATATATATATTTTCAGAATCTCGGAAACGGCACCAACGATTTTGATGAAACTTGGCATACAAGAGGATTCGGGTCCAAAAAATCGATCTAGCTAGGTTTTATGTATAGAAAATGTTCTTTTGTCGGTATTTTTAGCAAAACGTTACAATGACATTAGATTTTAAAAGAATATGAATTCAAATTTCGTTCGCAACGTCAAGAGTTACGGTAGCTCAGGTGAGACATTGACCGGTTTTAATTTTAGTTTTTGTGTGTCAAACAGCGTCGGATCGAATCTTGGTGTTATTATTATTCTCTTTTTGTAATTTTTTATATATTTTTCATTATTTATTTTTTATTAATATATCCCTAAATAAATTCTACAAAAATATTCCGAGCGAAGCTCGGTCAATCTGATATTATAAAAAAATATGACTCAGCCGTAAATACGTTAAAAGTAATTATTTAATCGTATATGTCCAACTTCTGGGCCGAGCTTCATCCACAAGTAGAGGGCAATTCACTTACCACGTTTTGCTTTTTTTGCGCTGTCGAAAATGCACGTTGCCTCCGCGGTGGGTCAGTATAGGCATCACTAACCTCAGTTCGTTAACGAAATTCTTTAACATCATGTATTCTTGTAAAAAATCCTAAAATATCAAATCATCATGTCATCTGATGTTAGTTCAATATGTTACAATTATATTCCAAATAAATAGACCCTGTTATAATCGAGGTCTACAAAAACTTCCAAACAAAAGCGTAAGCTCATTCACTCTAATCTTTTTGTGGTACGCTCGGTCCTAAAATCCCTAGATTTATTCGCGGGTCAAATAAGTTGCAAGTGCTATCTGCAACGTCTAAGACCTATGATATATTGAAAACATCTATTGATGTTATTAATGTTCTTAATATATTTGTTACTGCGCTTCGTTCGGTGAGCGAGAGAGCCGGAAGCCCAACTTTCTGAGGGTGTTTGCGTGTGGAGGGTTTTGGTATCACCGAGCCTCAATGCACGCATTCACACTCTCTTCACATTCTTCGCGGTAGGCAGCGGCGTTGTAAAGGTCCATGAGCGACAGCAACACTTACCATCAGGTGTACTGTTTGCTCGTTTGCCACCGTATGCAAAAAAAAAAAAAATATTTACTTGAAAATATTTTTAAAATAACGTTATTTTTAATAATAATAAGAAAAATTGAAAATTTTAAATGAGGCCTCGAAATACACTAAAATAATTTAAAAAAGTTACCTTCTTTTCAACAGAGATGTTTAACTAATTGTCATTTAACGATTATACTGGGACACGCGGAGCACTTAGTCGAGTAATCATAGGCCATTATATATTTTAGGAAAAGAGCTGATATTCGTACACTGACTGATATTAACTAAACATAGCTGAGAACCACTGTTTGCACTGGCATTCAAATAAAAAAAACTGCATCGAAATCAGTCCATCCGTTTTAGAGCAAACGGATTCCAAATTCTAATCTTTTTGAAATTTCAATATTCTACACTTTTATCTATTGAAAATCAATGTAAAGCTCTTATTCCTAGTTGCCATCACACAGAAAAATTTGGGAATTTAACCTACTATACCGTGCTGGTAAGACATGTTGGCATAGGGTTCTATTTCGAGTTTTCCTTCTCTTGCACAGATCTTATGTGCATATTATATCCCTTAGTCGTCTTTTGCGACATCCACGGGCATGATAGAGAGTGGTGAATTGTATTCTTAATCTGTCACCACACGAATTACTCGAAATATGATCAATCCTATCACTCGTCTGATCAACTCGGTATGATACATTCATTTCCTTGCCAATGTGGAGGAAGCTTCAGCTCAGCAGTGGGACGCGGGTGACTGGACCTTGGAGTTAGTCCCTCACTAGCTGAGAGGCCCACCGTGCGGCGACGACCGGCGTGCCCGAACAGCGTGGAGAGGGGACGTCGGTCGAAGAGAGGGTACTCTTCAAAGGGTTATTCCGTCGGGCCCACCACTGACGCCAAGTTACCTGCTCCGGTGGCCCAACGACGAAGGCGACGTGCCACGGGTGGGTTATGGGGCCGCGCGCCGCCCCTCTGTCACCCCGGAATGAGCCGGGCGGCGGGTGCGCTGAACGTAGCCCACCCAAAAGAAAAGCTCAGCAGTGGGGCAGCGAGCTAAGATAAAGAAGATCATAATCATGTTATATTTAAGGAGGCGGACGATCGCCTGCGTGAGGAGCGCAGCCTCGATGAGGCGATCTGCCGCCGGCTATTGGGGCGGCGTAGGCGTGATTACCTGCGCCTCATGCCGCCCTAGCCGAGGCCGCGGGTAACGCGACCGGGGAGTTAGTCCGTCACCCGCCAAGAGGCCGACCGCGTGAGGAAAGACCGACGTCCTTCCCGAGGGAGGGACGTCAGTCGATGGGAGGGTACCCCAATAGGGGGTATTCCGTCGGGCCGACCACTGATGTCAAGTAACCCTGCTCCGGTGGTCGGCCCAACGACGAAGGCGACGTGGTTTTCGGGTGAGTTGTGGGAGTTGCGTGCTTAAGCCCCTCTGTCGCCCCGGACGGAGTGGTGCGGAGGCGCGCCGACCGCAGCCCACTCACAAAAAAAATCATGTTATATTTTTTAATATGGCGGCCATATCTATTGCCCGTTAGATTTTACCCGTTAGAATTTACGCTACTAAAATCAACTTGAACAATTTTGAAGTCACAACAAAAATAAACTAATGAAAAATTCATCAGAAGCAAGTCTAACTTCGTTTTAAAAGTCTGTTATTTAATTGAAGGTAGTTTTGTAAATTCTCATGACTAGGGCAAACTCCAGGTCTTTTTACGGCTCAAATAATTTACGACGGTACGACTATCTAGTACTAATGGGCAGTGCACCTGTGATGTACCAAGTATTATTAAACGACGCGATGTCCACGAACAAATTTTAGTAGGCATAAACTGAAGTAATTTGTTCATGAAAAATTATGAGTATTTTTAACTTGATTATTTCTAGAGATTCTCTTCATTCCGTGCATTGATAGAGTAAGAATACTAATTCTCCACCCCTTATTTGCCGATGGATGTCGTAAAAGACGACTAAGGGATGTAATATGCACATAACATCTGTGCAATAAAGGAAAACTCGAAATGAAACCTTATACCAACATGTCTGATCAGAATGATATAGTAGGTCAAATTTTCTCCCATTATGGAGGAGGCCCAAGCCCAACAGTGGGATGAATGTGGGCTGCGATGATGATGATGTTTATAATATGCAGATAACATCAATGAAAGAGAAGGCAAACTCGAAATAAAATCCTATACCAACGCATCTGACCAGTGCGATATTACTATATTTATCATTTTCCTCCTATTATGGAGGAGGCTCGAATCCATTAGTATACGTTCCGTATATGAGCTGTCATGATGACAATAACGATTTTTAAAGACATTCAAAACGGTGCATTTTAATGATAATAAGTAGAGGGACTGTCACTGTCCACTTTACCACGGTTAATCGATATACCGTACACCCCCAAGGGATAAAAGGAAAATTCTCTCTTGTATGATGCGCAGCCTACCGAACTTTCCCAATTTTTGCCTGAACTTTTAATATTTAATTATTCTCCATCCGTTTTTCTATTACAAAATAAAAATTTGCTGCCACCATGTAGAGCTTAATTCGATCAATTAACGTTTTTATATATAATTCCTATGTCCGTGTGTACGTGACTGAACGCCTCCTAAAAGGCTAGACTGATTTTAATGCAATTTATGTATGTGTGTTGAAGTAGATTTTAGAATGGTATAGACTGATAATTAGACCCGGTAGATGGCGCTACGATCAATTACTAGTAGTGTTCCCTTTATTTTTCTTTTTTTGAAATTGAACAGAACAGTATTTGTTGGGTCAGCTAGTCTAAGTAGTCTTAATATAAAATTCTATTAATTGTATTATGTTTAAGTTAAATGGTTTATAAAAGAAAGCTAACTTTGGGTAGGTACTAACTTTCTGTATATTTATACTTAAGTCAGGCAAGTTGTTGGCCTTACCGACCGTAATGGCGATATTTTTGTTCAACATATACATGTGATATTTTAAAATTTGTAACTTTTACAGGTCTAGGCTAGGCAGCGTTCGGCAAACTTAACAGTATGTTCTCGTTCAACTCTCTCGTCTCGTCCAAAAAACTTAAAAGTATGTCTGGACAGATCTTCAAGTAAAAGCAGTGAGTCTGGTGTCCTATTATATATATATTCACATTTGATTTGCTTGAACTTTTACTAAATATTGTATCTACAATTTGGCGATGCATTAATTCACAACTAAATAACAATACACTTGACATACAGATTTTTTTTTTAATTTATTAAAGGTTTTGGCAGAACCATCAGCCTAACAGAAACTTAAAAACTACATAAGATTCGGAACAGTAATATTTACATTATACGATACAATAATAATCTTAAATTATCTAATATATTATACATTTCCAATTGTGCTTACAATAAAATTATACAAAGCAATATACAGTGATGGAAATTTTAGTAAGGTTTTTACAGTGTTTGGAACATGTCCTATAGTGTCTTGACATTGACAGATTAATAGTAACCGGTTCAGTTTAAAATTCGGACAATTAAAAAATATATGTTGCAAATCACCAACGGCATAGTAACAATATGAACAGGATGTATTATGAACTACATTAATTCTAAACAAATGAGAAGGAATTCTGCAGTGGCCAATACGTAATCTAGAAATAGTGGTAATAAAATGTCTGCCCAGGAACTTGGAATCCTTTTCAAACCACGCTTTTGTTGAAGGTATGGGTTCAATTTCTTCTAACCATTTACCTTTTTTTTTTTTTTTTTTTTTTTTTTTTTTTTTTTTTTTTTTTTTGGGTGGGCTATGGTAAGCGCACGCGCGGTCCTGCCCGTCCGGGGCGATGAAAGGACGGCGCGCGGGCCCATAACCCACCCGTACCCACGTCACCTCGTTGTTGGGCCGACCACCGGAGCAGATGTCACTTGTCGTCAGTGGTCGGCCCGACGGAATACCCTTTCGGGTAACCTCTCGACCTGGGACGTCGGTCGCCGTCGCGCGGTTAGCCTCTCTGCGGGTGATGGACAATTCCCCGGTCCGATCACCCGCGGCCTCGGCTAGGGCGGCATTAGGCGCAGATACTCGCGCCTGCGCCGCCCGAGTCGCCGGCGGCGGAACGTGTCGCCGAATAGAAGCTCTACTCGCACACGATCCGCCGCCTCCTTCCGTGAGATAACGGCCTCACAGAAGGCGGTGACCGCGTCCCAGTTCCTGACGCTGACGAGCATCTCCCTGGCGATGGTCGGCAGCGCCAGGTCGGCACCGATAATTGCGACGAGTTCACGGCGATCCTCCTCCCATGCAGCACACTCCTCGAGCGTGTGCTGCGCCGTGTCCTCGTCGCAACTGCAGTGGTGGCAGGACGGTGTGCTCTCCCTCCTGACAATCTTGTGCAGGTACTTCCCGAAGCAACCGTGCCCCGTCAGCACCTGCACCAGTCGGAAGGAAAGCACCCCGTGCGTCCGCTCCAACCACTCCATCAGCACCGGCTGGAGGGCCTCGACGGTCCTAACACCATACCGAGGACTCTCCAGCCGGACTGCCCAACGGGCAATGACTTCTCGGCGGGCGTCGACCCGCCAGGCGGTGATCTCTGTGATGGAGACCATGCCGCCGCGGGCGCGCTTCTCCGACACCCGCCGATAAATGTCGGCGAGCATCTCCGCCTCCAGGTCCCACGGGGGGGTTCCGGCCAGGAGGCACGCTGCCTCCGTCGCCACCGTGCGGTAACCGCGTACGGCCCTGATCGCCATGACCCTCTGTGGTCGCCACAGGAGGGCCCTAAGACGGACGGTCAGGGACCCCGCCCACACCGGTGCGCCGTACAGGGCCATCGACCGGATCACCCCCACGTACAGCTGTCGGCACGTAGCACTGGGTCCGCCCACATTCGGCATCAGCCGCGAAAGGGCGGACGCCGCGCCGACAAGCCGGGGAACTAGTCGATGGAGATGCTCCCGGAACCAAAAATGCCCGTCGAGCACCAGGCCCAAGTACTTCATGTGGGCCTGGATGCTGATGGTGACCGACTTCACGGTGATCGAAGCGCCGGCGGGAGGCCCGGCGGTACGGAGGCCATGGAACAGAAGGGCCTCCGTCTTTTCCAGGGCTACCCTCAACCCCAGCGCTTCGATCCGCCTGACAATCTCCTCGGTGCCGAGAGTTGCCAGGCGTGCCGCCTCCTCTAGCGTCCCACCCCGGGCTGTGACGAGTGTATCGTCGGCGTAGCAAATTACGCCCAGCCCGGGTGGGAGGCTTCCTCTCAACGCCCAGTCGTAGCCGATGTTCCACAGGGTCGGACCCAGAACCGACCCCTGCGGGACACCGCACGTCATGGGCGTTCGCACAACGTCCCCTACTCGGTCAACGTAGAGGACGCTGCGCCCCTCCAAGTAGTCTGCCACCAGCCGCCTGAGGTACACGGGCACCCCGTGATACCTCAGCCCCTCCCTGATGCAGCTGAATGGCAGACTGTTGAAGGCGTTGGCGATGTCCAGGGACACCGCCAAACCATTTACCTTTAGTAGTTCGAGTATGATTTAAAACCATACACCAGCGTTTTATCATATTTTGTTTTAGTGACGGAATTAAATCGGTATACGGAACCTTGCAATCACAAGAGATGCTGTTTGATGATGATTTAGCCAGACTATCAGCGACTTCATTACCATAGATGCCAGAATGGCCTGGGACCCAGGCAAACTCAATTGAAATATTGAGCTTTTGTAAAGCACAGACATAATACCTTATCTTGTATATTAAATAATTGTAAGAAGCTGATAAAGTTTTGTTAATAATTGCTTGTAATATACTCATAGAATCTGTCAATATTATATAGTTATCATTCAATTGTTTAACATTACCTATAATATACTCTAGAGCGTGTATGATAGCAAATGCTTCTGTTGAAAAAATGGAAAATAAATTATGACAGTGATATTTTTTACCTATATTTAGAGTAGGAATGTAAAAAGCGAAACCAGTCCTATTTTTGGTTTTTGATCCATCTGTATATATTGCACTGAAATGACTTTTGCTATCTAAGAACTTTACAAAATCTGCTTTATCATTGTATTTATTTAAAGTAATAGGAATTTCAGAAATAATATCATTATACTGCAGAGAATAACATGGAAGTATTTTAGTCCAATAAACTATGTCTTGAAATTCATAATTTAGATATGAAATAGATTCACTTAAAGAGGTTGTTGCCCTTAATGGAGTTTTATTATAATCAGGGTAAATAAAGTTCTCTAACCAACTTGAAACCACTTCATTGTCCCGGCTAATTAGCTTAAGGCAGTATTTATCTACCACATAAGACCTTCTAACAGTTAAAGGCACTACGGCAGCTTCAACTTCTAAAGAGTTAATTGGAGAAGAGGACATAGCCCCCAAAATTATACGGAGTGCTCTATTTTGAATGACATCTAACTTCTTGAGTAAATGACTAGCAGCATTAAAGTAAAACATGCAACCATAGTCAAAATAACTGCATATTGTTGCTTGGTATAGTTGTTTTGAAAATTTTGGATCAGAACCCCATTTTAACCCTGTTAATGATCTCATAATATTTAATACCTGCTCAGACCTTTTGCATAAATAACTTATATGTTCAGACCAAGATAATTTACAGTCTAGAAAGAACCCCAGATATTTATAGGAGGTATTTACTTGTAAAAAATTACCGTTATATTGTAATTTGGGCCTAAATTCACCATTTCTGGAGAAAACCATGACAACACTTTTATTAGTATTAATGTCCAGTTTCAATTTAGTACTTAGAACAGTGTATAAAATTTTAAGACAGTCATTCATTATGGATTCACCCTCAATTATATTAGATGTCTGAATATATACAGCTAGATCATCTGCATAAAGAAGATATCTGACAGATTTAGGTATCTTCTCCAATAATTTCACCAAACTTAAAATGAAAATTAACGGGGAAATTACAGAACCTTGAGGAGTACCTTTATAAGAAATGTTAGGGCCATAAAATTGGTTTTTCACTTTTAAATTCACCTTACGTCCATGTAGAAAAGTAAAAAGCCACTGAAGTACAGCTCCAGGAAATCCTAGCTTGCACAAACTTTTAATGAGGAATTTATGGTCAATATTATCAAAAGCGCCTTTTATATCAAAAAACACAGCTATTGTATACCTATTGGTTTGAAAACCATTCATAATATCGCCAATTAAACAACTTAAGCTATCTATAGTACTTTTCCCTCTGCGAAAACCATATTGGTTATTTGGTATTAAAAGGTTCTTCTCTACAAACAACTCTATTCTTGATTTTAGCATTGACTCAAAAAGCTTAGAAAAACATGATGTTAAAGAGATATGTCTGTAGGAGTCTAGATTATTAAGGTTTTTATTAGGCTTAGGAATAGGTACTATATACTGCTCTTTCCAGGCATCAGGAATTTTCTTAGAATACCACAATTGATTAAAAATATTTAATAATAGTAATTGAGAACTAAGGGGAAGGTTTTTAATTACTAAGTAAGGAATTTTGTCAGGACCAGGAGATGTATTTTTTTTATTTACCACAGCAGCAGTAAATTCACTAATACTGAAAGGATCTTCTAACCACTTAGCTGAGCTGTGACCAGGGTTATTAAAATATTTAAGGTAATTGAAGGCACTATTATAGTTCATGGAACATACTTTATCTAAATATTGTAGGGCATTGTTATTATCTTGAAAAAAATTAATATTGTTTGAAATATTCTTAGAAAACTTAAATTTACGAATATAATCCCATATAACTTTAGAAGGAGTACAGCGATTGAATGAAGTGCATAGTGCTTGCCAACTTGAACGTTTTTGTTCTAATATTATTTATTTCTTTCGGGCATCAAACTTTTTATATATCAAATAATTTTCAACATTAGGAAATTTTTTATATAAAGACAGTGCAAGACGAGCTTGAGAAACAGCTTTTTTACAGATATCATTCCACCACACAGATTTTTTCTGTATTTTACTATGACTGCTATTAAGAAAAGGCCTCTTAACTACAAATGAAGATAAAATCTGGTTCAATTTTTCAATAAAATTATTATAATTAACTGAAGCATCACCTGTAGAAGGTAATGTTGAAAAGGTAATGTCACATTTGTCTTTAAACACAGCCCAGTCAATTTTATTATAGTTAATAGGTGGTATAGAATAAGATGATTTTATTTGGTTAGGCTTATCATATTTAGGGTATCGATTTGGATATAACAAACCTACATGAATAGGAAAGTGGTCACTACTCATAGGATCATCAGCTATAGCAAATTTACAGCTGGAATTTAATGGGGTTGATACAAAAGCTAAATATAACACACTAGAACTTTTTCCAAAGGGAGCTAATGTAGTGGGATTATGATCATTTAAGCACATTATATTATGACTTTCCATAAAGGAGTGTATTATATTACCTCTTTTGTCATTTTTATTAGATCCCCAAGAAACATGATGGGCATTAAAGTCCCCAATAATAATAAAATTTCTGGATAGAATTTTGGAATAGATGTCCTGTAATAATTTTAAATTAAATTTACCAGGTGGGCAATAAACACATAATATATCAATCGAAAGATCATTCAGAAGTAATGTTAGCAATATGTTTTGACAGTTATAGGAAGAAAAAGTGTTAATAATATTTACTTGAAATTTATTTTTAACAGCAATAGCTACACCCCCATGAGGTCTCTCTGAGTCGGCTCTAAATATATTGTAACCCTTTATTTTAAGTGATTTAGTATCATCCAACCAAGTTTCATTTAATAAAACTATATCTATCTCTGTATCAAAAGTATTAATGTAGTTGGTGAGTAAATCTAATTTGGAGACGATACTTCTAGCATTCCAGTGCAATATATTAAGCTGTGAATAAAACATTATACAAAGTTAGCTATCAAGGACTCCTTTATTGTTTTGGAAGAAATGTTAAAACCCTCCTCTTCCTTCTTTTGCATAATGTCTATTATTGTTTTTGTAATGGCATTTAAAATAATATCCGAATTAAGAATTTCTGTTATATTAGCTCTTCTCTGTGGAGAAGATTTGCTTTGAGGGACAGATAGTGGTAATCTATTAGAAAAGTTTAAATTTGGTAAAGGTGGAAAATTTGTTTTAGGGTTTTTACTAGCAACTGTAGCATAAGTAAAATTACCTGCAATTCTATTTTTAATTTCAGCTATTTTAGATGATTTTACTGGACAGGCATTGGATATAGCTACATGGGGGCCACTGCAGTTGGAACATTTTACATTATTTTTATTGGGACAATCTCTGTAATTATGATTTTGTGAACATATAGAACATATTTGAATATTTTTGCAGCTACCACTACCATGATTAAACTTATAACAATTAAAGCATTGTAAAAGTGGTCTTACATACTCTCGAACGTCAAACCATATGTTATCATACGTTACGTGATCGGGTCTTGTTGTAGATAAGAATGTTATAAGAATTGTTCGCAGTGGTTGGAGACTGCCATCTAGTTGTTTCTTAAGAAAACGTTTTACACCTATAACCTGGCAGCGAGCTTCAAGATTGCACAGAAGATCTTCTTCAGTGATATCCACAGGGGCTGTTATTATACCTTAGGATTCAATCTGATCATAGGGAATTTTAGCTGTCCAATTATTTTGTTTCAGTAAAGTTTTATTTAATAAAAAGGTGTTAGCATCTTTCTTGTTTTTGAAATATACTTTAAGAAAATAATTACTTGTTTGTTTCACAAAATCAATACCTGTTACCTTATTCTTGAGTATATAATTGGTTTTGAATATATCAATTTTTGTCCTAGTATTAGTATCATCGGCATCATGAGATAATAATATTGGATATTCTTGCCTTTCTTCAGTGTAAATATGATGACAATCCTTAAATAAACCTCTCTTAGTATTGATGAATTTAAGAGACATTTTCGTGGCAGGTTGTACAGCCTCATCCGTGGTATGAAATTTTCTTTTCAAATCCTTACCGCCGCTGGATTCATTCATCTTATGTGTAATATTTATCAGTTATAAAACCAAGGAGCGTATTATTTGTGATAAACAATTAAGTTTAAAGTCGTTTGCAATTTAATAAAATTTTATAATTCAAAAAGACGCGCCAATCCTTGACATACAGACGCTTCGCTCACAGATAGCACAAACTCACAAATGTTGCCACAGATTAAAAAAATACATCTTTCTTTTTTTCTATGGTTCATTTACCTACGTAATTTTATTTTATTTTTTAGACGGTCTTATCTTTTATTTTAATATTATCTTTATACATGTTTTTAGGTTAGATTATTGTTATTTTAGTTATTATTGTGATAAATTATTATTTGCAAAGGGATAGCCATGTTTTGACAGTATCTTCTATACTCTGCTGCCTGGACATCGCTGACGATCGTTGCAGGACGCTGCAGAATAACAGCGTTGTGGTATTCATTTTACCGAGTGAATACCTCAACAGTATGCTGAGCAGCGATCCTTTTCCTCTTTTGCGAAGGGGACTCTAATCTTGTTATTTTCACTGTGTATTCTCTTTTATTATCTATTGTTTTTTATGTTATTGTATTTTTTTTTTATTCTATGCTATTGTACGTGTTCCTCCCGTAAAGGAGAAATAAATTATTTTTCTTTCTTTCTTCTTTCTATTCAAGCATCAGAAAGAAAATATACAGTGCATTATAAGGATATCATTGTTTAACCCTCCCGTCACTGATTGAGCGGGTTAAAAAAAATAACTTGTCTTTAGTATTATGCACTAATATGGGTATCCCTAATCGTCCTTAATAGAAATAGAACAGTTACAAATAGTTATTAGTTAGAATATAGGCCTTGCCCAATATTTATTTATGGTAAAAAGGCCTATATCCAACGATAGAGTCTTCGAGCTGGTGGATAATACGTGGGTATGGATAACAATTCCGTTAGTCAATCCGTATGGTGACGGAGTAAGAATACAATTCACCATCGTCTTTCTTGCCTGTAGGTGCTGTAAAAGGCGACTAAGGGATTACAATATGCAGATATTATAAGGATAATATCTATGTGCTGTGTGGTAGCGGCTTCGAATACTACCAACCCTTGCTTTGCTCGTGGGTGTCGTAAAAGACGACTAAGAGCCCTTTTTTTCTTTTTTTTTTTTTTTTTTCACGCTGTGGAAATGCATTTACGCACTATCCCCCGCCGGTTTCAGACAGGGGAGTGTGTGTGGGACTCGCCGGCCACAGAAGTGACCGAAATACCCACTAAAACCACAGCGGCCCCTTCCGCGTTTTTACGAGGTGCCAGAGAGATCGTCTGATGACATTCTATCCCCGACACCCCAACGCTTGGCCGTCTGGCCACGTCCTGTCATCATTCAGGGCGGTGGAAGGAGGAGCGCATAACGGCGTCTCCTCCTCCCTGGTCGCCGCCGGCGGAGCAAGTCTGCGGACGCAAGTGCCTCACGTGCCCGCTCCGCGGCCTCCTTCCTTGTAATGACAGCCTCACAGAAGGAGGCCATCGACGACCAACAGCTGTCGCTGCCGAGCATCTTCGAGATGATGGCCGACAACGACAGGTCCGCTGTTCCCATGTCCGTTGACAGGACGTGGCGCTGAGGCCCCCAGGCGGGGCATACTTCTAGTGTGTGGCGCGCATCGTCGATTAGCGCGCCACACTCATGGCATCCTGGGGCCTCTTCTCTTCCAATTTTGTGCAGGTACTTACCGAAGACCCCATGTCCGGTAAGCACTTGCTCCATCCTAAATGTAAGGCTGCCGTGCCTTCTCCTGAGCCAGCGGTGGAGATGCGGCGCAACCGCCTCCACAGTCCCCCGTCCTGCTACGGGGGACTCTAGATCCTCCCTCCACCGCCGGATGACTTCCCTTCGGGCCACTTCCTGAACTCTGCCCAATCCCCTTGTGGAGACTCGCTCGCCGTTGACTCGCGATGTGGCGCGGAACCGGTATATTTCTGCCAACGCTTCCGCCACCAGTGCCCAAGGGGGGTCGCCCGCCAGCAGTGTTGCCGCAGTCCAGGACACAGTACGGTAGCCCCTAATAGCCCTCACCGCGATGACCCTCTGCGGTCGACGCAGGAGGGCTCTGTTGCGGGCGGTGAGGGACTCCGACCAGATAGGGGCACCATACAGTGCCATGGACCGCAGGATGCCGACGTACAGACGCCGGCACGACGACCCAGGACCGCCAGTGTTCGGCAGAAGCCTTCCCAGCGCCGCGGCCGACTTGACGAGCCTCGGGACGAGCTGGGCAAAGTGTGGCCCGAAATTCCACTTTGAATCGAGGTGCAGACCCAAATATTTTATTTGGGCCTGCACCGGCACGGCAACCCCAGACACACTGATGTGTGCTCCTCGGGGGGGACCTCGACTTGGGCCATGAAAAAGGATGGCCTCGGTTTTGTCAAGTGAGACCCTCAGACTCAACATCCCAATCCGGTCCACGACGAGCGCCACTCCTTCCTCTGCCAATCGGACAGCCCCCCGGAAGTCCGCCCTCTTCACCGTGATAAGGGTGTCATCTGCATAACAGATGATCCCCATCCCAGGAAGGAGCTGACCCCGTAGGAGCCAGTCGAATCCGACGTTCCAGAGCACCGGACCGAGGACCGAGCCCTGTGGGACGCCGCACTCCACCCGATGGCGATGTATACGCCCGTCGCCCCCTTCCCAGAGCACGTGCCTTCCCTCGAGGTACGCCTCCAACAGTCTCACAAGATACGGAGGCACTCCATGGTATCGAAGTGCCTCCTTCAGCGTCTCGTGTGGGAGACTGTTGAAAGCATTTTTTATATCGAGCGAGACTGCCAGGACAACTTCCTTTTTGGCCACCGCTTCGGTGGCCAGAGACTTTAGAACGGCCAGCGCGTCAATTGTTGACCGGCCGCTCCTGAACCCGTATTGTCTCTCTGACAGTCCCGGCCCAATTTCCTCGAGGTGCTGGACGAGACGGTCTGCGAGCACTTTCTCGAACAATTTAGCCATCTCATCCAGCAACACCAGTGGTCTGTATGCGGAAGAGGCGTCAGCTGGGTGACCCTCCTTCCGCAGTAGATACAAACGTCCACACTTCCATTGCTCCGGAAACTGCCCGGACCTCAAACATGTATTGAGCAGTTTCCGGAGTTCACCCTTGAGGTATTCCGCGGCGATGCCGAGTACGAGCCCCGGGACACCGTCCGGACCAGGTGCCTTCCTTTTGCCACGAAGTCGGGAGAGAGCCACTTCCCTTTCTTGGTCGGTAATGGGTGAAATAGGAGTTTCCATCTCTACCACCGACCAAGGAGCCATTCTGGGGGGAACGTGCCCCATAGAACGCGGGAACAGTTCCCCCATTAGCCCCGACAGGAGATCCGGGTCCATTGTTTCGACGATGGGGGCGCCACAGGCACGGAGCTTGTTACGCGCCCGTTGATATGGGCGCCCCCATGGATCTCTGTCAAGGCTTGCAAGAAGCTCTTCACGGGCCCTCTCTTTCGCCTGGCTGATGGCCAGCTGCAGTGTCTTCTTCCTTGTCCTATATTCTCTTCGCAGCTGACCCTCGAGGACGTCATCCCGGTTGACTCTCTGACGGCATCGAACGTAGGCACGCCGCGACCGGTTTGAAGCCACCCGGAGATTAGCGATCTCGGGTGACCACCAGTAAACCTGACGACGCGGCGGCATCCGTCGAGCCCTTGGCATCGCCGCATCACATATTGCTTCAAGGGCATTTTTGATACGACCAGCAAGCCCCTCCACACCTGTGGGTAGCTGTCCTGCTATACCCCAGCGCTGCACTATGGCGGACTCCTGGACCATTTCCGGATCAAGTTGGCCAATGGCCCATTTTGGGAGTCCACCTCTTCTGCCGCGCCGGGGCCCTAGTGGTCCCCGAGGGGTGGAGATCTCGAAACGTATATATCGATGGTCCGAGAGAGTCTCCACTCCTTCTTCTACCCTCCAGCCGTTTACCTCACGAGCGACACCGGGGGTGGCAAACGATAGGTCTACCACAAACCCACCCCGATGTCGCACGCAAGTGAGGAGCGCCCCTCTATTAAGGAGGGACAGACCGGAGAGAAGGGACCACTGCTCAACAGCCGTACCCCTGGCGTTTGTGGTGGAGTTCCCCCACGCGCGAGACTTCGCATTGAAGTCGCCGAGGACCACAATTCTTCTCGGCGACTGACGACGAACCGCGGCGCTGACAGAGTCCAAAAATGATTAAAACTCTGCCAGTCCGCGATTGGGGGAGAAATAAATACCAATAATAGCAAAATCTCGCCACCCCACCACAACATATCATTGCCCCTCTCAAGGGAAGAGAGGGGAGGGCCGGCACGGTCTCGTGACAGGACAGCTACATCTTCTCTAAGGTCCCCCACCCAATTGGGTGATTAGGGAACAAAATAGGGCTCGCTGGCCACAGCCAAATCGGTATTCCACTCCGCCATGGACTGTAGCAGCAAGTCCTGAGCCCCAGCGGAGTGGTTCAAGTTCGCCTGGAGGAAGCGTACTGTGTCTCCCATTAGATGGACATTTCGGCATCTTCCTGGGTTCTGCGGCTACTGCTTAATGCGGTGGCCCGAGGTCCTTGGGCCACCTTGCCTTTTGATGAGGGGGCTTTGCAAAGCCTCCCCCCCATCGTGTGCTCGGCTGG
The DNA here is from genome assembly GCA_032191425.1 of Lymantria dispar. Taxonomy (NCBI): domain Eukaryota; kingdom Metazoa; phylum Arthropoda; class Insecta; order Lepidoptera; family Erebidae; genus Lymantria; species Lymantria dispar. The sequence goes on from CM063449.1 coordinate 4,197,724, forward strand.
GCGACCGGCGGCGGCGCAAACTGCACAGTGTGGCATGGCGATACAAGCAGCTGACTTGTGTCCACTGCTGCCGCATCGAAAGCAGAGTTCGGAGCGGTCTACAGTGGACGGGCATAGCGGGGCCGTATGCCCCAATTCCAGGCACCGGTAGCATCTCAATGGCAGGTTCTCCAGCACCTGGATGCCAGCCGCGCTCCAGCCGACCAGGAGCCTTCCTGCATCGGCAAGCATTTTAGCGGCGGCGACGGGGCAACGCACCTTTACCATGCCCACACCGCGCGGCCCACGTTGGATTTGTCCAACTTGGACTTCTGCGGCTTCACATCCACATGTGCGGACTACAGCCGCGCGCACTTTATCCTCGGTGGCGGAGTCATCCATCCCGGTTACCCGAATATCAGCACGTTTCACCAGCCGGATGACATCCGCCACACCCGCCAGTGCCGTACGCAAATTGACCGCCAGCTGGTCAGCAACTTCTATTGACTGGGACTTGGATAATTGCAGGACCCTAGCCCCAGTCACGGAGCGCCTAACTTTGAGGCCCTCCTTAATTCCCATCTCTTGGTGGTTGACCTCTTGCTCGGCGCGAAGCATTGCGTCGGCATATGTGACCCCGTTTTTTTCAGCTGCCGGCTGCAGTTTCAAGATAGCAGCCGGGGAGCGTGGAGCAGCAAGCGCTGACTTCAATTTCCTCTGCGCCAGGATAGCTGGATTGGGGGTCACAGAGGGCACAGCAGCCGCAGAGGGTGGTGAAGGAGGGGAAGACTTTTTCTTCCCCTTCCTTACAACGGTTGCCCAGGTGTCTGCAATCGTGGGCTGGACCAAAGGACCGACCGGCGGAGGAATGGCTGCTGAAGGAACGTCCGCTGAAGGAACCACCGCCGAGGTACTGGGGACTGGCTGACCAGAAGGCACCGGTGCAGTCGCACGGACGCCGGTTGTGGACACCACAGACGCTGCATTCCTTCTTCTATCTGCAGCTAAAGGCGGACGGTTTACCTTAGCGGGGAGAAGGCGATCCTCTAGCCCCGCAAACCGGGCGTTCATTATCTCCCCAACTGATTTCACGATAGAGGATTTTATTTCTTCTATTGTGTCTACTCCTATTGAAGACGAAGAGGCCCTCATCTCTGAAAATTCTCGCCGGTATGCTTTGAGTTCCGCCTTGAGGGCTTCTACTTCCTGGCGCTGCCTCTTATTCTCCGCTCTCAATCGGCGGGTTTCCTCTGCCTCCGATTTGGAACACAAATCCTCTATGATGGCTTGCATATCCGCTGCTGCATCCCTAAGCTTTTTTATAAAAGGGCCCTGAAGATGGCCAGATTTTCGGGTAACCTCCAGGATCATCGCTGCATTCCGGCCACCACGGGCGCGTATCTCCTCAGGCCCTAAAGCGGAGAGGTTCTCTGCAGTAGGGCATTCCGATGCTGAAGTATCCGCTGAGTCCATCTGTGTTGCTACAGCTTCTTTGCGGAAGGCACGACTTCTAAGCACGCGGTCGTACTCAATTTCTTCAGCTTCGGCGTCTCTCCTTTGAAGATCCGCCTTGGCACGTGAGAGCCCTACATTATGGCCCCTCTGCACTGCCTTACCTCGACGTGAGGTATTTACCTTTGATTTGGGTTCCGTTTCAGTATCGGAGCTTCCGTCCAGAGTGGCCGGTTTTCAAATACTGGCGCTTCCTCCCCGTGGGGGTGGTGTCCGTTTCACCCGTGTCGCATTCGACAGCTGATGGTGCGTCCGTCTCTAATTCAGAGTCGTCGTCCATTTAGTAGATTGGTAGTTAACCCAGATACTAAATGTATCGAACTCACTAACCTAATACAACGGCTGAATCGCGATATTAGATTTTCTCCACAATATTAGTACGGCTGAATCGCGATATCGAAGTTTATTTTAAATTTTATATATACAAGCCGGCCACGACCAGCAGGCTGGTCGGAACGCCTCAGTACCACAGTTTTTACTACGTTTACGTCGTTTAACAAGTGTTCGGACTCCTCGGTCTGCCGTCTGCCGCTTCTTCGGTGTTTGTGTTGGCGTCTCGGCGTCAGCATAGGCATCGGAGCGGTTGCCGACGCGCAGCCAGCAACCATTTGCAGTCGCACGGTACTGACCGTATCGATTCCTCGCTATGCGTCCTCGGAGGGGCTACCCCATGCGGGGTATTCGCCGCACCAAGGAGCCATCAGCCGCTGGTTCATCGAGCGCCACGAGGGAGCGCCACCAGGCGTCCCCACGTTCGCCCTCGCCGCCGCAACCAGCACCGCCGCAGCCGCAGCGCGTGTCAACGCGCGCGCCGCGCAAATCGCCGCCATCCGCGGATGTGAGCACGGGTGACCCCACCCTGCCGCCCCCCGCGCCAGCCGCCTTCACCTCTCCGCAGCCCTATGAGGAGGGCAGTCGCCGGTTCTCGCTGGTACCGCAGCCGCGAGAACATCGCAACAGCCGCCACACCCACCATCAGCCCGCAGCAACCGATGTCGCGTGCGTCGTCGTTTTACGACCGCAGCGACGACTCCGACTCGTCTGACGCGCCAGTGTCGGATGACTCGCAAGAGGACCCTACTCCCCAAAGGGGGAAAAAGAAGACGAAGACGCCACTACCTCAAATGACGCCCGTCACCTCAGCGCCTGACCCCCTTGCGGGTGTTAGACGCCAGCGCAGCCCTGAAGACATCGAAGACCCGGCGAAGCGCATATGCGCTGCCGGGCCCGCCTCGCCGCCTACGCACTTGCGATGTGAGAACCCGCAGGGCGCTTATGCGCCTACGAAGGCCTCCACCCCGCCTGCAGCCGCACCTATGGTGCCCTTTAGCGGCCAATCGCCGCGGCTAAGGCCGCGATCGCCAACGCCGACGCCTGCGCCGCGATCATACGCGAGCGCGGCCGCCGAGCACACACAGAACACTGCTTCCGACGTGCCTATGCCGTCCACCAGCGCCAAGATAGACGCCGTGCAGCCTGCAACCGCATCTCTGAAGCCCAAATATCCCCCCATAGTGGTAGAGGTCCTACCAAATTGGATCCACCACTTGGCGGCGATCAAGCAGCAGCTCGGGCGAACAGCGAATGCTCGCCCATTCGGCAAGGGCATTCGTTTTACGCCCGTCGACGATGAAGAGTACCGTTTGCTGCAACGGTATTTTAGTATACTGGAGCAGACGGAGAGGGTCCCTTGGTACTCTTACTCGATGCCACAACATCAAGATTTCAAAATCGCCATCAGGGGTCTTCCCAGCGACTCCCCTCCTGAGCTGATCGCCCAAGAACTGGCATCATTAGGTTTCATAGCGACCTATGCTCGCCCTATTCGTACCAGGGGTGGTCGCCCTGGCTGCATTCACCATGCTATGTTACAGCGCAACCCGAACAATGAAGACGTCTACCAAGTGACGGAGCTGCTGGGCCTCACCGGTGTAGTGGTGCAGGGCTGGCGCGGTAAAGGGCGCCCTGCCCAATGCCACCGCTGCCAGCGCTTCCGTCATAGCAGTCACAACTGCCACCGCCCGCTAGCTTGCGTGCGATGTGGCGGTCCGCATCCCGCCAGAGACTGCAGCCGCCCCCGCGAGTCACCAGCGACGTGCGTGAACTGCGGCGGGCCCCACCCCGCCAACTATTCCGGCTGCCCCGTCTTACGACGAGAGGCCCGGAATCGTCGGGCGGGCACAGAAGCCCTTTCTACACAACGCAGGCGCCCGCAAGCGCCTGAGCAGCCCAGCGTGGCCGCCGACCCGCAGGCGACTAGCCTGATGGCGCCGGCGAACCCCGCCCCGCAACAACTGAAAAACAAAAAGAAGAAAAAGAAAAAGAAATCCGCCAGCGTCGCGACGCCCATAGCTGCCGCCGCGACGCCCGTAGCGCCGGCCGCGACGATAGCGGAGCCGCTCACGCAGCCGCTCTCTGAGCGCCCTCTGCCGCCAACATCAAGATACGAAATTCATTCACCAATATCAACTGTGATGTTGGTGTTACAGAACATCCTCGCAGCACTAGACGCCGGCAAGCCCTACGAAGACATCGCAGACGTCGTCGCTAAGGGCTTGTCGGTTATAATGTCAAGATCGAAGCCCTGCCTTTAAGAAGAACAAGCCGCCGCGACGCAATCGCCCCGCTTAAACCAAACACTTCTGCATACTTCTCGTAAGTATACAGTTGTTGTTGGTGTCCGCGGGGCGGCGACACCGGCGGTTTATTAAACCTCGCAAGATACTATGACCAGCGTGGGACGGTGTTCGACGTGTCAGTCACCGTAGGGTCGCTGGTCGTTCGGAGCGGGGCCTCCTCCGGGGTAACCGGGGGTCTCACCCTGCTCGTTCTGACCGCCCCTATGGTGTGAAGATCGTCCACCGTCCCCCTGAAACACCATCGTTTATCACAAACACCCCAATGACACGGTATTCTTAAATACCGGCGCCAGCAATCACGGTCAGAGGGAATATCCCTGGCACCGTTTCTCCCATCCCATACGAGGGTGGAGAGCATAGTCGATGTCTGCAGGCTGGTCGCAAAATTTTTGACACCGGTTGAATGCTTCCACAATATGGTCGCAGTCCCGGTACCTAAGCGACTAAGCATGGGTAACTCAACGATAATCCTTGGGTTAACTCAGTAACTCAGACGCAGTTATCTGCGCCGGCTCATTGCGCTAACTCAAAATTGCGCCATGGCGCAACAAAATGTAAACACGACCGAGTGAGCTACGAATGAAATGTGCGCCATCTGCGCCACTGCAGGTATAACTCCATTTCTAACTCATTGTGTCATGGCGCAACACATGAAACAGCCGAATGAGCAACTAAATGCGCACCTAGGTATAACTCAATTTTTAAAAGAGTTACTTACACTTCACCGAGTTGTTCGACCTTGAGTTTTTCGGCGGGAATATGGGAGTGTCATGTTACGCTCTTGAATGAATTATTGTTTTTCGTTTTATATTTTAAATAATTTTGCTGATATTTTATCTTTATTTACATTATATATATTTTTTGTGTACGTCACTAAAACTCCTCTTAAACGGCTGCACTGATGTTGATGAAATGTTTTGTGTATGTTCAAAGGGATACGAGAATGGTTTAGATTCACAACTGGACTCGGTAGGTGGCGCTGCTGTCGATTTCAAAGAGCATCCCTTTATTTTATTTAAACAGAACAACATCTGTATTGAGTCAGCTAGTTTAATATGTAATACAATTGAAGTGTTGTGAATATCATATAATAGTGATTTACGTTAATATGTATAATAGTGTATTTGGTTTTCAGCACCCAATTAATGGTAACGACTTACTGACGGATGTTACTTATCTCTTACGCTAATAATAAATTATATGTAAAGAAAATTATGTGTAAGCTACGTAAGACAAGGCAGTAAGGTCGACTATAGCCTGCCTTATAGGCGCATAAATAAAAAAATTGTTCAGATTCGCCGGCGCTGCGACGATTGCGCCGTGCGCTAACTCATTTTCTAGAAGTGAGTTGATACTTCCAGCGCAGTGAACTGAGTTGGCGCAATTGCGCGGCGCAGCGCAGTGTTACACATGTCTATAAGCGACCCCTCCCCTCCCTTCCCCAGGCACAACACGACCCGACAAGACAAACGAACACGACAAGACAAAGACAACAACCCGCCAATTAATTCCGATGCTAAAGACCGACCTAAACCAACAATCCATCCAGTGCACACGAGTGCCAACTCCTATCTCCACGACTAAGAGCCCTAGATTGACCCGGACCAACTCCATCTGGTACCATTTGGGTCAACGATTACATTCCCAAGGAGGGTTGACGTCAGAAAGGCGGCCGGTCATAAAAGTCATTGCCGAAACTTTTTGCAATATGTCAAAACAAATGACATATTGCGTCGACCCCAAGTAATTGGGATAAGAGCAAGATGATGATGATGATGATCTATATTTTGCAAGGGCAAGAGAAGGCAAACTCGAAATAAAAGCCTATTAACCCGCGTAGCCAACGTAGTAGGTCAATTTCACTTCCATTGTGGAGGAGGCTCGAGTCTAGTGTATTTGAGCTGTAACGATGATGTTGGATAACAACAAATATTCTACAATAATAACTTCCGAGTGCAACCCGCCTAATATGTCATAATGGCCACCACTATTCATAGCGATGAATCGATTCCTTAATTGATACGGGCTACGTGTGCTAACGAGTTCCATAAATATACAGGTTTTTGTAGAAAATCCATTTCCGTGATGGGAATATTTTTGCATATATGTAGTTTAAAGAGTTTGGATTACTATCTGCAGGATTTTTGTAAAATAATGAATGGATTTTTACACTGGTTTCTTATAATTTAAATTTATAAATTATAGTTCGATAAAATATTATCAAGCATTGGCTTTATTGTTTTTTTTTCATCATCATCATATCAGCCCATATACGTCTCACTGTTCGGCTCGGGCCACCTACACTATGGGAGGAAAATTGACTTACTAATCCACGCCGGTCAGATTGATGTAATCTGTATATCTCTCTTAGTCATCTTTTACGACACCCACGGGCAAGATAGGCGGTTGATATATTGTATTCTAACTCCGTTACCACACGGATAATTTTGTAATTATCTTAGGTATTTATTATTGTCGGTCGATAGGAGGGTACCCCAAGTAGGGGGTATTCCGTCGGGCCGACCACTGATGTCAAGTAACCCTGCTCCGGTGGTCGGCCCAACAACGAAGGCGACGTGGTTTTTGGGTGGGTTGCGGGTGTTGCGTGCGCCCCTCTGTCGCCCCGGACGGAGTGGTGCGAGGAGCGCGCCGACCGCAGCCCACCACAAAAAAGAAAGGGGTGCCAGCCTCATGATCACCCCAGCAATTGACGATGGGAAGGTAATATGGTAAATTATAGCATCATATACCACCATTCCGTGGCCCGTACGGTTCGAACAGGATGAGAGTGAGAGGAGATGTAAGAGGGAAATCGACTTACCATGCCGTTCAGACGTGTTAGTAGAGTTGAGTTGTCCTTCCTTTGCATTGATGTTATATGCATATTTAATACCTTAGACATATTTTAACATCCATAAGTAAGAGAGGGGTGATGAATTGTACTTATTTTTACTCCGTCATCACATGGAAAACGATAGTAGTTAGAATTATACATTTTCTAGGCATTTCTATACACGTTCTCTTGCTCTCGTTGCCCTCTCCGTCGCCCTGGATGGATCGGATGAGATGGCGAGTAACGCACCATGGCCTGTCACCAAAAAAAAACATTCTTCTGCTGATCCTTAAAATAATAACGTATAGGAGGTAAGTTCGCGCACAAAAGTGAAGCATTTTAATTGGAGCCTAATGGAGCCTACGCCGGAACCGTTCCGTAATGCACAAGGTCACTGTACTGCACATACGTACGTACGTACGCAACTCTTAAAAAATAAATAGATAATTATGACGGCTTGTGCATTCAAACGGTGTCACAACACATTTGAAAAACTTAAAAAGGTTTTTAACATTACTTTTAAAAGTATTTCAACGATTAATGTTAATAAAACAAAATTTGATTTATAATTTGTATAGTGGTGTGCGTGTGTACATGTGTAATCGCTTGTAGTACTGTTTGCTTCAAATTTTTAATGGCTGACGTATGGACACTATCCTTCTACACGTTATTATTCTAAGTGCTGCTCCCTTTTTACGACGCCCATGGGGAAAGAAAGAATGGCGACACCACATGAGCAATAACATGAAACATCCTTACTAATATTATAAATGCGAAAGTAAGGATGTTTGTTTGTTACGCTTTCACGCTTAAATCACTGAACCGATTTCAAAAATTTTTTCACCAATGGAAATCTATAATATCAGGGAGTAACATAGGCTATATTTTATCCCGGTATTCCCACGGGAACAGGAACTACGCGGGTTTAAGCGACTGAAACCGAAGCGAAGCGAGGGCGGGTTGCTAGTTTAGTAATAAACGTAACCGATGTCGATAGAATAGCATTTTTTCGCGAAACGAGTACCATTTGATTTTCGTAGATTAAAAAGATGATGATATTTTGAGACTAGAGCAGATGACAATATTTTTAAAGGTGTTTGTGACCCGCCGGGACGACAAGAAACTTGATACCGATGGTCGGCCCAATGATGAAGGAGAAGAAAAGGAGGAAAACAGAAGACGGTGGGTTATGGGGCCGTTGCCGTCTTTTCGTCGCCCCGGACGGATTGGATGTCATGTGCGCTGACCATAGCCAACCAAAAAAAAAATATGGGTATTTGTTTCGCTGTTTTGAGTGTAAAGATACCTGAAAACTAGAAAGGACTAAAATGTTATCCGCCATGTATATTATTTATAGAAATTGTATGTTTATTTTATAATATTTTTCTATAAAAACATAACGCTAATCTATAAAATATGAACGCTAAAAGGTGTTCGAAACGTCGAGCAATTGAAAATCAAATACGCACACGATAATATCCGTAAAAATATTAATATTTAAGTATAATGTGTAATACTTGCGTAAATATCAGATATCATTATAATCATATAATCATTATAAAAACGAATTTAAGATATAGTGTTTATTATTGAATTATATAAGTCTAAATTACCATATAGTCAGTTATTGAAACGGTACCAACTTCAGAGCCTGGAGTGTAGACGCAGCCTCCTAATGGTTATGATGCTCCATGGTCTATGTAATAATAAGTTTGATTGTACAGATTTAACTAATAAGCTATGTTACATTGTACCCAGAACAGCGATGCGACGAGAGGCGCGCGTGCCTCGGGTGTTTCACACAGCTAGTTGTAGAACTCATGCCGGTGCACGTGCGCCTGGGACATATTCTCGCTTTCACATGAAATGTTAAAAAAAAGGCTGTCTTAGCTCTAAAGTAGTTAATTAATGTATTTCTTAAACATCATATTTTTAGTACATCTAAGTTTAGTTTTTAATAAGTATGTATTATCTTGCGGACATTGGTGTGGGTTACACGTTTACTTAGTTTTTAGAATTGATTGATAATAAATGTGTAACTGTTTTTTTCTCCCAATAAACTAAAATAAAATAAAATAGTGCGTATATGCTTTGAAAAATCAGCAACGCAAGATAAAGATTTCAAACTGAGGCATCCAAGATGCGCTCTTCTCAATAAACTATTGCAGCTTTAATTTTGTCAGGCGTCGGCTTGTATTCAAACGTGTGAATTTTCTTTACTAAACGGCTGAAAAGATTTTGGTTAAAGTTTTATTAGTATTGAAATGATCCCTGGTTAGTTTACATTTAGAAATACACATGGTGGATTCTGTGACGATCATGTTCTAGGAGTTTGTCTCTTGGCAGCGTAGTGCCGTGAACTCGTCGCAATCATCGATACCGACCTGACGCTGCTGACTATCGCTAGACAGATGCCTAACAGCGTCAGAAACTGGGACGTGGTTGCCGCCTCCTGTGAGGAAGTCATTTTACAGAAGGAGGCAGTGGAGCGTGCGCGTAAGGAACTCTTCTAGGGCGGCGCAGGTGTGAGTACCTGCGCTTAATATCGCCCTAGTTGAGGTCGTGGGTGACTGGACCGAAGAATAGTCGTAGAGGGATTGACCGCGTGAGAGAAAGAGTATCCCGGGCTGGCTACGGACCACAAGGAAGTCGGTACCAGTGGTCGGCCCAATGGCGAAGCGGAGGGATACGGTGCATTGAGGCCACGCTTTGCCCTTTTGCCACCCCAGATGGAACGGACAGCGTTCGTGCTGATCATAGCCCAAAAAAAAAAGAATAAGGAGCTTATTTTTCTCTTAGGTTGGGCATTTAAAAGTAAATAACATATTAACTACGACTGTTGAATATAAAATTTAATTTCTAGGTCATACCATATTAAGTTTTACGTCACGTATTAGTAGCTGTCCTAAATCAAGCTCTGTGCTCAATAAAAAACAATAACTTTGCGACTACTTAAAATGTAGAAATATTGAATATAAATTCTAAGGTATATTTAGCGAAGATGAAGATGCCTTAAGCGTCACATTTAATAGGTAGCCCGGCAGTCGTGGTTGGTTACGAGTATCCCCGAAGAGTGCTTCTACTCATTTCCCTGGACAACTTTTAGCTAGTTTATACGATTTTCACGGTAAAACTAGGTGTGGTCACATATTGTTTTCTTAATTCACCATTAAATATATAATTCACAAATAAATTTAGACAATACATAGTTCGATCTTATGTCTATTTTGTACAAGGATAGGATCATTATTATCTCGGGCTCGAGCCTCTACTATAGTAAAGTAATTGACTTACCACGCTGGTCAGACTGGTTGGTATAGGGTTTTATTTCCGCTTTGCCTTCTCTTGCTTAGATGTTTAAAGCCTATTTTTTGTAAGATAATGTAAGCTGCCTTTTAAAAATCAATAATAATTTAGTAGCATGCTGTTTGAATTTTCTTGCCGGATCTTTCTCAGTATGGCTGCGTTCCGATTCGGTGGTAGTATATTAGATTTGTAAGGTTCAAATCAATAAATTGTCATAATATATTAATAACTACAAATTTAATGTTTTAATAATTACTGAGCAAAACAATATAAATGTTTCATATAAATAATTTTATTTTTGTACCGCCAATAAATTTTTATCAAAGATGGGTCCAAATTTAATAACTAATTCTGTAGCTGATAGATATAAATCTATGTAATAACGATGCCTTTTTGAACGTGAGACATCTTAGTCGACATGTGACAATGAAACAAACTGAAAAGTATTCGAAACCTTAGGCAATCACAAAACAAATACAAACGCGATAAAATCTGTAAAAATTGTTTTATTTATAATTTGTAATACTTAAGCCTCCTTAGTAGTCTTTCACTACATCCACTTGCAAGAGTGGCGTTGGTGGTTGTATTCTTACTTTATCATAACATGGAAGTTCAGTTCAGATATTCACTTACTAAAATTCTTTGGTATATTTATAAAAATCGCTAGTAAATTCCTTTCAAAAGAAATCTATCCTCACAACAATTTTGAAGTCTCAATCTTATAAGAAAACGTTCATCTATACTTGTATTAGCAAGGCTCTATAATAAAATTTCATATTTTTTGTAAATTTCTTTTGTTCCCAACTACCTTTAGTGATTGTACATTTACCACACGCTGCCCGTCTAAGTGACTTTCGATAGAACATATTGGTAGGGTCGGGCTGGACCCTTTTGGGTGGGGTGGTATTAACATTTTTCCTTATAAATTCAGTTTCATGTTAGCGGTCGTAACCGAAGACCCTTAGAGGCGCGAAAATTTGTAAATTTTATGGAATAGTTGTGGCTGATGAAAAATACTACCGGACTACTGTTATAATATACATATTTCTAAAAGAAGTTTCTTTATTTTTCGTTACAGGTGTTTTTCATTAGAAAAATATAGCTAGTTTTCTATATTAACATATTTGCCGAAGAACATAATATGTTTTTCATAATATTTTATAATAAACATTTTCTTTTTATATACTATACGAATAATGACTATGCTCGGGATTTCTCTGCGGGATAGAATCCGAAATTCGATATTTCATAGAAAAACGGGTGTATAGGATCACACTTTGTGGTGAAACATGAAGAAGGGCCGCGTTCAGCAGTGGACAGCGATGGGTTGAATGATGAATGATGATATACGATTAATTTATGTATGTATAGTCTTGCTAATTATTATTATAATCACAAGCACACAAGCCTCAAGCCTTTTTCATATGTTCAGACGGGTGGTTTTATTTCGAGTTTACCTTCTCCTGCACAAGATATTCCTTAGTTGCCTTTTACGACATCCACAGACAAGTGTTGGGGAATTGTATTATTACTCCATCACCACACGGAATGTATGTTAAACTAATTCACATAGGTATTAGATTCTTTGTAAAGACTATTTTTTTATATTATAGATACTATACTTACAGACTACATATATAAAAATCTCGTGTTCGTTCACGCCAGTATAAGTGACTTCGGAGAAGACTAATTGTGCGGGACGGGCCTTCAGACAAATGTGTTGTAGTCGGCTGACATCCCGGTTGGTCGCTGGTTCGGTGGTTTATGTGGACTGTATGTGTGGACTGTATCTTCGGGTTCGCTTCCCTACTGGCGGGCTTCAGTGACGAAATAAAAGATCGATTTTGAAGTAACTTGCACATCGGACGAATATTACACCGTTGCTGCCTAGCCCCTGAATGTTAATGCTTGAAGTTCGCTATTTCTTCATATCATTACTTCATACTATGGTTTCAAGCTTCCATCGCGCGCCGCTAGGTGTCTTCGGTAGTCTATGCTACTATGTGTTCATTATACGAGAGGCTTAGGCACCTTGAGGTGTTACCGTAACGACAGCCGCGAGGCTGTTAGCGTAAATGGTTGTCGCATTCGTCCGATTTGTGCTATGATTTTATTGAACAATTAACTATAACGCTAAGACTATTACAGATATGCTTACATTCTATATACTATTCTATTTATCTAAGATACATCTACCTGTTTCAGTAGTGGCCGCGACCCTAGGTAGTAAAATAGGCTTTATACAAGCACTAAAAACTATTATTTTATACTATCAGCATTGTTTTTCTATCTTTATTAGGCTATATCTCGCAAGTTATAATACCTAGGGTGTTGGATCTTACTGCGTTCGATAGGTCCTAGCGTATATTTCAATAAAATAGCAAGAATATTTATGTTTATTGCAAATTTGATACTATAAACAACAAAAATTACAACGTAACTAAGTACAATTATGCTTTTTCATAAATTAAGAAAAACAAACAGTTATAGGCTATTTTAACACAATTTTTACTAAAATATAACGTATAATTAATCTACTTTAATGTTCATTACTCACATTGTTTATTTAGCACTGTACACATTAATTCGTAATGTTTACATCTTACGAATTTCGCTATGTATTTGGAGCGCCCTGATTGGTTGATATTCGTTACGCACTCCTATCTGGCGATACACTTTGAGTTAGTTAATTTTCACGGTATTCTTATCACTATACTTTTTTTCAAAATTCACTATTATGTTACAGTTCGTTTTTTAAGCACTATCACGGTATTTTACACTTGTCGCGAACACTAATAATTATTGACTTCTTAATCATATTAATTAAGGGTCTGAATTAATTTGAATAATAAATTAGTGTTAACTAATAAAGTGCTACTTAATTATTTTAGTGTTAATTAATTAAGTGGCTCCTCGGAAACCAGTATCTTATATTTTATAAAGTTTTGTCGGTATAAGACAAATACATGCCGCGTCGGAGACCCGTAGCGCACGGACGTGCGCCTCGTTGCTCCCCACTGCCGCGCTCACCCCGCACCCGCCCCCTGCGGTCGTGCGATCTCGCTCCGTCTCGCTCGCTCTCGCAGCGTACCTCGCGTCGCGTTGCGCCGCCATTTTGTTGACGTCTGTGGCCGTTCAGTGGCCCGCTCCGGGTGGCCGTGTATACGGTTGTCTGTGGCAGTTTCGCTGTTTGGACGCAGGTGTTGCCGGATCCCAACTGCACGAGTCGACTTTTTCAAGACGTCGAGTGCAGATTTCTACCGTTGGTAGATAAAAAGTCAACCCATTTTGGCCCCCTCAGGGCAGAAAACCATATTGTTTGGTCCGCGGCGGAAACCTCACGGTGTTAACGAAGCCGGGTGAGGCAAGGCCCCGATTTGCCTGCCGAGCCCCTTCAGGGCAGAGCTAACAATCGGAAGGGGTTAGAGCATCCGGCCTTGGGGGATCTCCTAGTCGGACCTAATCTACGGCTTTTCATCATTTTTCTGCGAAGGCCTAACGGCCCGAGCAGCTAGGAACCTATCGCACATTAAGATTGGCGAAGGATTACAAGCTTAGGGCACACTAGTTAAGCACACATCCTCCCGACCTGCACCCGGTTGGGAGGGACACGCACCACACACAACCCAGGGTTCACCTCACCCAGGGCGCTAGGTTTAACACTTTTCCCGCGAACGTTTTTTCCACCAGCCCACGATGGCGGCAAAAACTATTACAATTGACGCCCTTCTGGCAATCCCAGAGATTCAAGCTTATATTGCCCAACATTTTGGAGCAATAACAATCTTACCACCCCAGCCTCAACCTACTACCTACTTCCTACTACCGCCCTGCCGCTTGAGCCGGAATTACCGACCATCAGCACGGCGATGGAAACGGAATCACCCCCGTCCTCCTCAGCCTCATCGTCCTCCTCCTCCAAGTCGGAAGATTCGCCCAATGAGGGCTCATTTACAGTAGTTCGCTCCCGCAAGCGGAGCAAAAAGGTAAAGGTCAACAAAGAGGCTCCCTCTAAGGCCCCAAAAATTAAGCCGACTGACTCGGCAAAAACACCCGCTGCAGCCCCGTCTGCAACGACTGCCATGGCCGCCTCGGTCCCCCAGTCGTCTCGCAGGCCACCCCTACCTCTGACCCATCTTCCACGGACAGCAACACCGTCGCTCCGCAGACGGTCAAAAAACCACTGGCTCCGCCGCCCCTATATATCAGGGACAAGGAGAAGTGGCTAACCATCTCCGCTTGGCTAAACACCAATCGCCTAAATTACAAATCGGCTAAATCCACGCCCCAAGGCATACGGTCCACTACCTTCACTCGTCAGCCGACCACCGCACCGTGTCAAGCATGCTAGGGAATCAACAGATTCCCTACCATACATACACCCTCCCCGAAGCCAAACTTCTGCGTGCAGTTATACGCAATGTCCCGAGAGAAATCGACACTAAAGAGATCTTAGATTCTCTCAAAACCCAGGATCTGCCGGTTGTAGAAGTACACCGGATGATCCGGGGAAAGGGTCGTTACCCTCTTAACATGATACTCGTCTGCCTTACGAATAACGCAGAGGGTAAAGAAATCTACAAAATTAAGACCATCTGTGGCCTCTCTGGGGTCTCGGTAGAGCCCCCACACAAAAATGGTAATCTGGCACAGTGTCACAAAGGCCAAATGTATGGACACTCGTCCAAGAACTGTTTCGCCCGTCCTAGGTGCGTCAAGTGCCTAGGTGACCATCACACCGCCCAGTGTGAAAGGCCAAAGGACATCTCCCTCTGCAAAGAGCCACCTGCGTGTGTTCTCTGTGGAGAATACGGACACCCGGCCAACTACCGCGGCTGCCCAAGAGCGCCGAGGAGGCTAGTCCGCCAACCCAACACAAACGGCAAGGCCTTGTACTATAACAAGACCTTCGTCCCAGCCCCCTTACCAACCCACAATGCGTGGGCTCGCCCCCTGCTAACCAGCAAGGAGGCTTTCCCAACCTTGCCCAACAGGCAGCCCGCTGCCCCACCCGCACCATCTCAGCCCAAACCACCAATAATCGGGCCAAACCAGCCCACCGGTGGTAATCCCAAGCCCCCTCAGGGCGCCCCCATTCCCATCGTCGTCGCTAAAAGCGCGCCCCCAAAAGCCCCCCAAGGACTAGATCCAGATCTAGCCCTGGTGGCCAACTTCGCGGCTCAAATCAATTTCGCGGAAATCCGCGAAATTGCAGCCGATCTTAGAAAGAACGAGGGAAACAACCTCGCCCTCCTTAATATAGCGATCAAATTCGCCCCCACGTTAGAGCGTCTAGGCTCACTCAAATTCAACTAAAATGGATAGGTACACTCCCGGCAGAGTTAAACCCAGACACCTCAAAGTAGGGACATTCAACGCAAATAGCCTTACTCAACAGAGGGATGAAGTAGGCACATTCCTTAGGGAACACCAGCTCGACATCTTGTTAGTACAAGAAACGTTCTTAAAACCATTCAACAGGGACCCTAGAATCGCGAACTATAATATAGTTCGCAATGATAGGACAACCTCACCAATGGGTGGAACGCTCATTTACTACAAAAGGTCGCTGCATTGCACACCTGTGGATCCGCCCCCTCTGATGTACATTGAAGCTTCAATTTGCAGGCTAGCCCTCTCAGGCCATCAGCCTATCACCCTTGTATCCGCATATCTCTCTCCCAACAGAGAACATTCGAAACAGTTGGTTGAAAAAGATCTAAAAGCCTTGCTAGAATTGGGAGGCGCCGTCATCATTGGCGGTGACCTTAACGCCAAGAACACCTCTTGGAGCTGTCAAAGTTCCAATACGAGGGGCAAGACTTTAGAGCTATTCGCTGACAGACTGGGATTTGACGTCATAGCGCCCATAGAGCCGACACACTTCCCCTTTAACGTTTCGCACAGGCCGGACATACTCGATATCTTTCTTCTCAAAAACATAAACCTTCGTTTATGTTCAATAGAAGTTCAACATGAGTTAGACTCAGATCACCGCCCGGTGACTCTGGAATTAGCCTCCCGCACCCCTGGCCCCTCAGGCCATAACAACGAAAGGACCAAGATAGCGACTGACTGAGCACGGCTAGAGAAAAATCTCAAGTCAACCTCGTCGGTCCACCTTGATCAAATTCCCAATGACATTACGTCTAAGGAACATACCTCTCAGGCGATCGAGTCGCTTACAAGTCACGTGCAGTCGATAATGGACGACTGCTCGCGGCCGGTACCAGATACGAGCGATCGTAAATGGCGCCTGCCAGACGACGTCCGTGACTTGTTAAGACGTAAAAACGCCGCGACACGCGCTTATGACCGCTACCCCACGGAGGACAACCGTACCCGCCTACGGTCACTCCAGAGGGAGGTTAAACAAGCTATTAATGAATTGAGACAGAGCAAATGGGACACCATGCTCGAGGAGCTAGAGCCCTCTCACACAGCCTTTTGGCAGCTTTCCCGCTCACTCAAAAAAGACATCGTGTCCACTCTCCCTCCTCTCACCAGACCCAACCAGCCACCGGCGTTTATGGACGATGAAAAGTCAGAATGCCTGGCCGACTGCTTGGAGCTTCAGTGTACGCCGAGTACACTACACCCCGACGCCGCGAATCACCGCTTCATCGCCGACGAAGTGGAACGTCGTACCACTCTCTCGCGCTCGTTACGAAACGACAACCCCGATCAGCCTATCCCAGTAGTAACCACCGATGAGGTCGAATCGTTAGTCAGGGGTCTTAAAACCAGAAAAGCCCCAGGTTCGGACGGAATCTCAAATAAAGTCATTAAATTATTCCCCGCCCACTTAATAGTCCTGTTGTGCTGCATCTTCAATGCAGCACTAAATAATAACATCTTTCCCGCGCAATGGAAAGAGGCCGTGGTAATAGGAATCCACAAACCCGGTAAGCGCCGTACCGAACCCAGTAGTTACCGCCCGATTAGTCTACTAAAAGGTCTAGGTAAGATCTACGAACGAATAGTTCTCAGTAGACTACGCACATTCGCCGAGGCTAACAACCTCGTTCCCGACGCACAGTTTGGTTTCCGAGCCAAACACAGCTGCGTACAACAAGTTCACCGCTTGGTAGAATACACAAGTAGTCAGTTCATCATGAACAGATATACGGGTGTATTATTCCTAGACGTAGCGAAAGCATTCGACAAGGTTTGGCATGAAGGCCTAATCTACAAACTCTATCTCCTCAAGATCCCTCACTACTTAATTCTTATTATACATGACTACTTAAGTCATCGCAGCTTTCGCTACAGGGTGGAAGGGACGTTGTCGACCTCCCACCCTATTAAGGCCGGCGTCCCTCAGGGGTCGGTCCTCTCCCCATTTCTCTTCACGCTATACACTAGCGATATGCCCAAATTCAACCGGGTACATAAAGCGCTTTACGCTGATGACACCGCACTCTTTTGTGCTGGTAGCCCCGACAACAGTAGCCAAGACTCTCCAAACAGCGGTTACCGCCCTAGCCAATTGGTTTAGGAAATGGAGATTAGAAATCAACCCCGAGAAGAGTCAGGCGGTCATGTTCACTAGACGAACTGCCCGTTCCTACTCTATCGATAGCATTCCTCCCCTTAAAATTTTCAACAAGCCGGTCACTTGGACCAGGCAGGCCAAATACCTGGGTGTGACCCTTGACGATCGACTCAGCTTCGCCCCTCACATAAAGCAAGTCCGCGCACGGGCAGCCTTTGTGATGGGCCGTCTCCACTGTCTACTCAACTCTAGGTCGCGTATGCCCCTGAGTAGCAAAATCCGACTATACACCACCTGCATACGGCCTATCATGACCTATGCCAGCGTGGTGTTCGCGCATGTTAAGCCACACAGGATCCACAGGCTACAGACACTACAAAATCGTTTCATGCGCCGAGCTACGGGAGCACCGTGGTTCATACGAAACGTCGATCTCCACATCGACCTCGAACTGCCGACCATCAAGCAGTTTATGAAACGGTGCTCTCAGAGCTACTTTGACTCTGCCATGACACACCCCAACCAACTAGTGGTTGGGGCGGCTTCCTATAGACCCTCCAAAATCTCCTCCATCCGACGTCCTCGTCACGTCCTCGACGAAGAGGACGACAATATCACACTCGCTCAATAAAGAGCCTACACGGTCCGCGAGGCCTTAACAAATAAATATCCGCGGTTCCGCCCTCGCCGTCGAGGTGCGAAACCGCGCCGCGCAAAAGTCACTACTAAAAACGTGGGCACGCCCACTTTGCCTCCAGCGACGCCCCAAGCCGAGGTCCGTTCCCCACAGGGGGAGCCCTTGGGCGATGTCGCTTAGCATACTCTTCTCCGGGTTGAGAGCCCTCAGCGCTCACCCATAGTCCGCGTCAAGCTGTCAAGGCCATCTGCGGCCAACAGCTGTACACACACAAAAAAAAAAAAAAAAAAAATTGTAGGTATAAGAACTATAAGAGATACTTCCAAGACTTATTTATATTTTTATTAAATTGTTTTGTTTCGCGATATTGGTAAGTGCCGTGGTGTAAGGAATAAATGAAATTAAAACAAACTTATTCATCTTTTTTAATTATTTGGCTACTGTGTAACGCACAACTGCGTCGTATGTCATAGACAATAACTTTTGCGCCGCAATTTTGTTTGCATGGGGATAATGGTGTGTCATCATCATCATCGCAGCCCACGTACGTCCCACTGTTGGGCTCGGGTCTCCTCCACAATGGGAAGGAATTTAACCTACCATGCTGGTCAGACAAAATGGTATAAGATTTCATTTCGAGTTTTCCTTCTCTTATGGTGTTTGTTTAACCGCAAAAACAACGTTGTTTTGTTACTACTAATAAATAATAATAAACATCACCATCATCTCAGCTCATATATGTCCCATTGCTGGGCTCAAGCCTCAAGGTTTTAGGAGGGAATAAATCTATGTAATATACCACGCTGGTCAGACGTGTTTGTATAGGGTTTTGTTTCGAGTTTTCTCTTGCATAGATGTTATATGCACATTATAATCCATAGCCATCTTTTACGATACCCACCACCACAAGCTAGGGGTGGCGAATTGTATTCTTATTCCTTCACCACACGGAGATAATTATCACTTCTTAAGACCGTGATAAAATTATTATGTGACCA
Source organism: Lymantria dispar (assembly GCA_032191425.1). Classification (NCBI taxonomy): domain Eukaryota; kingdom Metazoa; phylum Arthropoda; class Insecta; order Lepidoptera; family Erebidae; genus Lymantria; species Lymantria dispar. The sequence continues at coordinate 4,217,123 of CM063449.1, forward strand.
TTGCCGTATTTCCTAAACTACAATACTTCACTCTATTCTAGATCTTAAAGAAGCAATTGGTTTCAGTTTTGTGAAACTGGTTTCAATCAGTTTTGTTGTGCAATGATAAATTAGTTGTCATCATTTCGGCTTATTTACTTACCATAGCTAGGCTTGAGCCCTCTCCACAATAGAAGGGAATTTGCGACACTATACCACGCTGGTCAGAGGTGTTTGTATAGGGTTTTATTTCGAATGTTTCTTGCCTTGAATAGATGTTAGAATTATGAATATTGTACTGCACGTGTATTCCACCAAATGGTGACGTAATGTATTCTTACTCCGAAAACACCCGCACAATTAATAATTTAAATACTTTAAATACTAAAAGGAAGGCACATTTAATTTTAATCGATAAACGTAAACCTGTAACGACGTTCGATGATTGAATACATAAAAATAAAAATCTAACTGCTAAATTAGATTGTTTCAATAAAATTTTAAATGGACAAATTAAATTTATCATTTTATTAGCTTTAAATTTAAAAGTTAACTACCACAGTTTAGTCGTAATTTGCTTGGTTTTAATATACACAAATCAAAGTGTGTATGTATGATCCTAATGTACTCCAAAACGGCTGGAACGATTTTGTTGTTTTTTGAAGTGAAAGTTCTTTGCGCGCATGAGGGTAATTTTTTTATGGATGAAACGCAATTTAGCGTCACGAAGATGTGCGGCGTTTTTATTGAAGAAGAGGAAGAGACCGATTGAGAGAGAGTGAAAAGGGTGAACATAGCACGAAACACAGCCATGGGGCGAGAGTAGGCAGCAAGCGAGTGAGAAAGATCGTGAGATTTTTTTTTAAATACCGATAAAAAACACATGGAACTAAAGAAGTTTCTCTTCTGACCTGCGTACTTAGTACCCACCCTATTTTTTTAGGGCACTTGAAAGACGTAGGTCTTTTTCTAGCGCGCTATAGGTGGGTTACTGGTACCAGACCTTGTCATTAATGGCCTTTTCAGGCAACCCTTTCAGTTACTGTCTCCACTTGAATATAATAACACATTTATTCATAAGGGTTTCTTTTTTGTCATTACATACACATTAATAAATAAGATTACAATTTAATAATATAAAAATGTCAGCAATTTCAAAAGAAAAATAAATAAACTATGTCAAACGATAATAATAATAACAAAAATCAGTGGCGACCGTTTTTTCTCATTCAGTGAGTTGGCAAGTCACCGTCTGCCACCGTTCAATACTATACAAGGGATTGAAGGCAGACAGGTTCAGGTTAAAATTAATAAACTTTAAGCAAAATAGTCCACCAAACCTCAACAGCCCCATAACCAGGTTTTAGATATCATCATTGCACAATAGTTTTACACCAACCGTTGGCAGTCCACGAGTGTTATGTGCAGACGTGGAGTGTCATCGGTAGATGTCCCATACTATTTTAACATTAAATTTTTCCAAAGGCCTCTGTGTGTTGGATTCATATCCCCATGTAAGCCTACCAAAGGACGTATACCCGTGACACTGAGATACAAAAATCATATCATCATCATTTCAGCTCATATACGTTGGGCTCTAGCCTCCTCCACAATAGGAGGGCAATTGACCTTATTATACCATGCTGATCAGAGAGTTTGGTTTTTTTTTTTTTTTTTATTATTGCAAACGGTGGCAAACGAGCAGACAGTACACCTGATGGTAAGTGTTGCTGCCGCTCATAGACCTTTACAAGGCCGCTGCCTACCGCGAAGAAAGTGAAGGGAGTGTGAATGCGTGCATTGAGGCTCGGTGATACCAAAACCCTCCACACGCAAACACCCTCATAAAGTTGGGCTTTCGGCTCTCTTACTCACTGAACGAAGCGCAGTAACAAATTGTTACTACTCCGACGTCGTTTTTCTGCGAGAGAGTGGTACTACCCCGGACGGACCGGCCCGCGGCTGTAGACAGATAACCGTCGACAATGTGGTCCTACCACTCCACTCCTCCTCTTGGTATAGGTTTTATTTTGAGTTTGCCTTCTCTTCCATAGATATTATATGCGTAAGTATTATATACCTTAATAGTATTTTACGATATCCGCCAGCAGGATAGGGAGTGGTAATTTCTATTCTTACTCCCTCACCATACGGAATATCATCTACACTAGTCATATTTTGCAATATCTACGGGCAAGAGATTAGTGGATTGTATTCTTACTCCGTCATCACACGCAATACGTTATTAATTTGCTTTTATATAAATAAAAAATAAAGTAAAAAAAATATAACAAACAAGAATATAAAGTTAATTTCATTCAGGCAAGTTTATTTTACGGCTGATCAATTTGTTTGATTTATCGTTTTGTATTGGACAAGGAACGACATTGTATTACATTTATATTTTATATAGATTTGTTTCGCCTCATTTATGATATTTAACCGTGCAGCGATGCGTGAAGTTTGAATAATTTGAACGTTTCGTGCCTCACTGCTTCGAAGCTCTTTTAGAAGATTAGCTATATTTTTAACTTCTGTTTCGCCAAGCTTATTGTCTAAATAAAATTCGCAGATGTTCCAGTGGAATGAACTATAATTCTATAGTTTATTGTCATCATTATCATCTCGGCTCAAATACGTCCCATTAGGGGCAGGGACCCGAATATCGAATACTTTTTGAAAATTAGGTAAAAATTATATTAAATTTATCCGTAGTTAAACATTTATGTACGTAGTTTCTAATTCATATACTATAAGAAAATTAAACGAATCACACAATAGCAGTGTTAAAATATTCACAAATTTAAAAAAAATCAACTCTATTAGAAAATCAGGGCTTGACCAAGTGGGCTTCCAATATCGGATACTTGATAATATCTCAACATCGGTAATCCGATATTACCTACCTTAAATAAAACAGTTTATAATAAACCTTGAAACACTTTTATGGTACGATATTCGGGTCCCTGCCCCTAATGGGACGTATTTGAGCCGAGATGATAATGATGACAATAAACTATAGAATTATAGTTCATTCCACTGGAACATCTGCGAATTTTATTTAGACAATAAGCTTGGCGAAACAGAAGTTAAAAATATAGCTAATCTTCTAAAAGAGCTTCGAAGCAGTGAGGCACGAAACGTTCAAATTATTCAAACTTCACGCATCGCTGCACGGTTAAATATCATAAATGAGGCGAAACAAATCTATATAAAATATAAATGTAATACAATGTCGTTCCTTGTCCAATACAAAACGATAAATCAAACAAATTGATCAGCCGTAAAATAAACTTGCCTGAATGAAATTAACTTTATATTCTTGTTTGTTATATTTTTTTTACTTTATTTTTTATTTATATAAAAGCAAATTAATAACGTATTGCGTGTGATGACGGAGTAAGAATACAATCCACTAATCTCTTGCCCGTAGATATTGCAAAATATGACTAGTGTAGATGATATTCCGTATGGTGAGGGAGTAAGAATAGAAATTACCACTCCCTATCCTGCTGGCGGATATCGTAAAATACTATTAAGGTATATAATACTTACGCATATAATATCTATGGAAGAGAAGGCAAACTCAAAATAAAACCTATACCAAGAGGAGGAGTGGAGTGGTAGGACCACATTGTCGACGGTTATCTGTCTACAGCCGCGGGCCGGTCCGTCCGGGGTAGTACCACTCTCTCGCAGAAAAACGACGTCGGAGTAGTAACAATTTGTTACTGCGCTTCGTTCAGTGAGTAAGAGAGCCGAAAGCCCAACTTTATGAGGGTGTTTGCGTGTGGAGGGTTTTGGTATCACCGAGCCTCAATGCACGCATTCACACTCCCTTCACTTTCTTCGCGGTAGGCAGCGGCCTTGTAAAGGTCTATGAGCGGCAGCAACACTTACCATCAGGTGTACTGTCTGCTCGTTTGCCACCGTTTGCAATAATAAAAAAAAAAAAAAAAACCAAACTCTCTGATCAGCATGGTATAATAAGGTCAATTGCCCTCCTATTGTGGAGGAGGCTAGAGCCCAACGTATATGAGCTGAAATGATGATGATATGATTTTTGTATCTCAGTGTCACGGGTATACGTCCTTTGGTAGGCTTACATGGGGATATGAATCCAACACACAGAGGCCTTTGGAAAAATTTAATGTTAAAATAGTATGGGACATCTACCGATGACACTCCACGTCTGCACATAACACTCGTGGACTGCCAACGGTTGGTGTAAAACTATTGTGCAATGATGATATCTAAAACCTGGTTATGGGGCTGTTGAGGTTTGGTGGACTATTTTGCTTAAAGTTTATTAATTTTAACCTGAACCTGTCTGCCTTCAATCCCTTGTATAGTATTGAACGGTGGCAGACGGTGACTTGCCAACTCACTGAATGAGAAAAAACGGTCGCCACTGATTTTTGTTATTATTATTATCGTTTGACATAGTTTATTTATTTTTCTTTTGAAATTGCTGACATTTTTATATTATTAAATTGTAATCTTATTTATTAATGTGTATGTAATGACAAAAAAGAAACCCTTATGAATAAATGTGTTATTATATTCAAGTGGAGACAGTAACTGAAAGGGTTGCCTGAAAAGGCCATTAATGACAAGGTCTGGTACCAGTAACCCACCTATAGCGCGCTAGAAAAAGACCTACGTCTTTCAAGTGCCCTAAAAAAATAGGGTGGGTACTAAGTACGCAGGTCAGAAGAGAAACTTCTTTAGTTCCATGTGTTTTTTATCGGTATTTAAAAAAAAATCTCACGATCTTTCTCACTCGCTTGCTGCCTACTCTCGCCCCATGGCTGTGTTTCGTGCTATGTTCACCCTTTTCACTCTCTCTCAATCGGTCTCTTCCTCTTCTTCAATAAAAACGCCGCACATCTTCGTGACGCTAAATTGCGTTTCATCCATAAAAAAATTACCCTCATGCGCGCAAAGAACTTTCACTTCAAAAAACAACAAAATCGTTCCAGCCGTTTTGGAGTACATTAGGATCATACATACACACTTTGATTTGTGTATATTAAAACCAAGCAAATTACGACTAAACTGTGGTAGTTAACTTTTAAATTTAAAGCTAATAAAATGATAAATTTAATTTGTCCATTTAAAATTTTATTGAAACAATCTAATTTAGCAGTTAGATTTTTATTTTTATGTATTCAATCATCGAACGTCGTTACAGGTTTACGTTTATCGATTAAAATTAAATGTGCCTTCCTTTTAGTATTTAAAGTATTTAAATTATTAATTGTGCGGGTGTTTTCGGAGTAAGAATACATTACGTCACCATTTGGTGGAATACACGTGCAGTACAATATTCATAATTCTAACATCTATTCAAGGCAAGAAACATTCGAAATAAAACCCTATACAAACACCTCTGACCAGCGTGGTATAGTGTCGCAAATTCCCTTCTATTGTGGAGAGGGCTCAAGCCTAGCTATGGTAAGTAAATAAGCCGAAATGATGACAACTAATTTATCATTGCACAACAAAACTGATTGAAACCAGTTTCACAAAACTGAAACCAATTGCTTCTTTAAGATCTAGAATAGAGTGAAGTATTGTAGTTTAGGAAATACGGCAATGGTCACATAATAATTTTATCACGGTCTTAAGAAGTGATAATTATCTCCGTGTGGTGAAGGAATAAGAATACAATTCGCCACCCCTAGCTTGTGGTGGTGGGTATCGTAAAAGATGGCTATGGATTATAATGTGCATATAACATCTATGCAAGAGAAAACTCGAAACAAAACCCTATACAAACACGTCTGACCAGCGTGGTATATTACATAGATTTATTCCCTCCTAAAACCTTGAGGCTTGAGCCCAGCAGTGGGACATATATGAGCTGAGATGATGGTGATGTTTATTATTATTTATTAGTAGTAACAAAACAACGTTGTTTTTGCGGTTAAACAAACACCATAAGAGAAGGAAAACTCGAAATGAAATCTTATACCATTTTGTCTGACCAGCATGGTAGGTTAAATTCCTTCCCATTGTGGAGGAGACCCGAGCCCAACAGTGGGACGTACGTGGGCTGCGATGATGATGATGACACACCATCATCCCCATGCAAACAAAATTGCGGCGCAAAAGTTATTGTCTATGACATACGACGCAGTTGTGCGTTACACAGTAGCCAAATAATTAAAAAAGATGAATAAGTTTGTTTTAATTTCATTTATTCCTTAGGTTTATACCACGGCACTTACCAATATCGCGAAAGAAAACAATTTAATAAAAATATAAATAAGTCTTGGAAGTATCTCTTATAGTTCATTCCGCGTCGGAGACCCGTAGCGCACGGACGTGCGCCTCGCTGCTCTCCATTTCGCCGCGCTCACCCCGCACCCGCCCCCTGCGGTCGTGCGTTCTCGCTCCGTCTCGCTCGCTCTCGCAGCGAACCACGCGTCGCGTCAAGCCGCCATCTTGTTCAACGTCCGTAGCCGTTCAGTGGCCCGCTCCGGGTGGCCGTTTTTACGGTTGTCTGTGGCAGTTCCGCTGTTTGGACGCAGGTGTTGCCGGATCCCAACTGCACGAGTCGACTTTTTCAAGACGTCGAGTGCAGATTTCTACCGTTGGTAGATAAAAAGTCAACCCATCTTGGCCCCCTCAGGGCAGAAAACCATATTGTTTGGTCCCCGGCGGAAACCTCACGGTGTTAACGAAGCCGGGTGAGGCAAGGCCCCGATTTGCCTGCCGAGCCCCTTCAGGGCAGAGCTAACAATCGGAAGGGGTTAGAGCATCCGGCCTTGGGGGATCTCCTAGTCGGACCTAATCTACGGCTTTCATCATTTTTCTGCGAAGGCCTAACGGCCCGAGCAGCTAAGAACCTATCGCACATTAAGATTGGCGAAGGATTACAAGCTTAGGGCACACTAATTAAGTACTCATCCTCCCGACCTGCATCCGGTTGGGAGGGACACGCACCACACACAACCCAGGGTATCCCACCCAGGGCGCTAGGTTTTTACATCCCTCTTAGCTATCGTTTTTTCCGTTAGCCCACGATGGCGGAAAAAACCATCACTATAGACGCCCTTCTGGCAATTCCAGAAATCAAAGCTTATATCGCTCAACATTTCGGAGCGATAACGATCCTTCCTCCGCAACTCAAACCCGCTCGATCCACCGCCCAGCCGCTCGAACCGGAACTACCGGCCGTCGGTACGGCGATGGAAACGGAGCCGGTCTTTTCCTCCTCAAACTCGTCTTCCTCCTCCTCCGAGTCGGAAGATTCGTCCAATGAGGGCTCATTCATTGAGGTCCGCTCTCGCAAACGGAGCAAAAGGACCAAAAACACCAAAGAGGCCCCCTCTAAGACCCCAAAAATCAAGCAGACTGACTCGGCAACAACATCTGCCGCAGCCCCGCCTGCAACGACCGCCACGGCCGCTCCGGCCCCCCCAGTCGTCTCACAGGCAGCCCTAACCGCTGCCCCACCACCTACGGACAGCAATACCGTCGCCCCACCGACGGTCAAAAAAATCACTCGCTCCGCCGCCCCTATATATTAGGGACAAGGACAAGTGGCTAGCCATCTCCGCATGGCTAAACACTAACAGGATTTCGTATAAATCTGCGAAATCCACCCCCCAAGGTATACGAGTGGACCTTCACTCGTCAGCCGACCACCGTTCTGTATCAAAAATGCTAGGGAATCAACAGATTCCCTACCATACGTACACCCTCCCTGAAGCCAAACTTCTGCGTGCTGTAATACGCAACGTACCAAGGGAAATTGAGACCAAAGAGATTCTAGAATCTCTTAAAACCCAGCATCTACCGGTTGTAGAAGTACACCGGATGATCCGGGGTAGGGGTCGTTATCCCCTCAACATGATACTCGTCTGCCTTACAAATAACGCAGAGGGTAAAGGTATTTTTAAAATTAAGACCATCTGCGGTCTATCTGGGGTCTCGGTTGAGCCCCCACACAAAAATGGCAACCTGGCACAATGCCACAAGTGCCAACTGTATGGACACTCGTCCAAAAACTGCTTTGCCCGTCCTAGGTGCGTTAAGTGCCTAGGTGACCATCACACCTCTCAGTGTGAACGGCCAAAGGACATCTCACTCTGCAAAGAGCCACCAGCGTGTGTTCTCTGTGGAGAATACGGACACCCGGCTAACTACCGCGGCTGCCCAAGAGCGCCGAGGAGGCTAGTCCGCCAGCCCAACACAAACGGCAAGGCCTTGTACTATAACAAGACCTTCGTCCCAGCCCCCTTACCAACCCACAATGCGTGGGCTCGCCCCCTGCTAACCAGCAAGGAGGCTTTCCCAACCCTGCCCAACAGGCAGCCCGCTGCCCCACCCGCAACATCTCAACCCAAACCACCAACAACCGGGCCAAACCAGCCCACCGGTGGTAATCCCAAGCCCCCTCAGGGTGCCCCCCTTCCTACTGTCGTCGCTAAAAGCGCGCCCCCAAAAGCCCCCCAAGGACTAGATCCAGATCTAGCCCTGGTGGCCAACTTCGCAGCTCAAATCAATTTCACGGAAATCCGCGAAATTGCAGCCGAATTAAGAAGGAACGAGGGAAACAACCTCGCCCTCCTCAATACCGCAATTAAATTTGCCCCCACGTTAGAGCGTCTAGGCTCGCTTAAATTCAAATAAAATGGATAGGTACACTCCCGGCAGAGTTAAACCCAGACACCTCAAAATAGGGACATTCAATGCCAATAGCCTAACCCAACAGAGGGATGAAGTAGGCACATTCCTTCGGGAACACCAGCTCGACATCTTGCTAGTACAAGAGACGTTCCTTAAACCATTTAATAAGGACCCTAGAGTCGCGAACTATAATATAGTTCGCAACGATAGGACAACCTCACCAATGGGCGGAACGCTTATCTACTACAAAAGGTCGCTGCATTGCTCACCTGTGGATCCGCCCCCTCTGATGTACATTGAAGCTTCAATTTGCAGGCTAGCCCTCTCAGGCCATCAGCCTATCACCCTTGTATCCGCATATCTCTCTCCCAATAGAGAACATTCGAAACAGTTGGTTGAAAAAGATCTAAAAGCCTTGCTAGAATTGGGAGGCGCCGTCATCATTGGCGGTGACCTTAACGCCAAGAACACCTCTTGGAGCTGTCAAAGTTCCAATAAGAGGGGCAAGACTTTAGAGCTATTCGCTGACAGACTGGGATTTGATGTCATAGCGCCCATAGAGCCGACACACTTCCCCTTTAACGTTTCGCACAGGCCGGACATACTCGATATCTTTCTTCTCAAAAACATAAACCTTCGTTTATGTTCAATAGAAGTTCAACACGAGTTAGACTCAGATCACCGCCCGGTGACTCTGGAATTAGCCTCCCGCACCCCCGGCCCCTCAGGCCACAACAACGAAAGGACCAAGATAGCGACTGACTGGGCACGGCTAGAGAAAAATCTCAAGTCAACCTCGTCGGTCCACCTTGATCAAATTCCCAAAGACATTACGTCTAAGGAAGATACCTCTCAGGCGATCAACTCGCTCACAAGTCACGTGCAGTCGATAATGGACGACTGCTCGCGGCCGGTACCAGATACGAGCGATCGTAAATGGCGCCTGCCAGACGACGTCCGTGACTTGTTGAGACGGAAAAACGCCGCAACACGCGCTTATGACCGCTACCCCACGGAGGACAACCGTACCCGCCTACGGTCACTCCAGAGGGAGGTTAAACAAGCAATTAAAAAATTGAGACAGAGCAAATGGGACGCCATGATCGAGGAGCTAGAACCCTCTCACACAGCCTTTTGGCAGCTTTCCCGCTCACTCAAAAAAGACATTGTGTCCACTCTCCCTCCTCTCACCAGACCCAACCAGCCTCCGGCATTCATGGACGATGAAAAGTCAGAATGCCTGGCCGACTGCTTGGAGCTTCAGTTTACGCCGAGTACACTACACCCCAACGCCGCGAATCACCGCTTCATCGCCGACGAAGTGGAACGTCGTAACACTCTCTCGCGCTCGTTAGGTAACGACAGCCCCGATCAGCCAATCCCAGCAGTGACCACCGATGAGGTCGAATCGTTAGTCAGGGGTCTCAAAACCAGGAAAGCCCCAGGTTCGGATGGAATCTCAAATAAAGTCATTAAATTATTCCCCGCCCACTTGATAATTCTGTTGTGCTGCATCTTCAATGCAGCACTAAATAATAACATCTTTCCCGCGCAATGGAAAGAGGCTGTGGTAATAGGAATCCACAAACCCGGCAAGCGCCGTACCGAACCTAGTAGTTACCGCCCGATTAGTCTACTAAAAGGTCTAGGTAAGATCTACGAACGAATAGTTCTCAGTAGACTACGTACATTCGCCGAGGCTAACAACCTCGTTCCCGACGCACAGTTTGGCTTCCGAGCTAAACACAGCTGCGTACAACAAGTTCACCGTTTGGTAGAATACACAAGTAGTCAGTTCATCATGAACAGATATACGGGTGTATTATTCCTAGACGTAGCGAAAGCATTCGACAAGGTTTGGCATGAAGGCCTATTCTACAAACTCTATCTCCTCAAGATCCCTCACTACTTAATTCTCATTATACATGACTACTTAAGTCATCGCAGCTTTCGCTACAGGGTGGAAGGGACGTTGTCGACCCTCCACCCTATCAAGGCCGGCGTCCCTCAGGGGTCGGTCCTCTCCCCATTTCTCTTCACGCTATACACTAGCGATATGCCCAAATTCAACCGGGTACATAAAGCGCTTTACGCTGATGACACCGCACTCTTTTGTGCTGGTAGATCCCCGACAACAGTAGCCAAGACTCTCCAAACAGCGGTTACCGCCCTAGCCAATTGGTTTAGGAAATGGAGATTAGAAATCAACCCCGAGAAGAGTCAGGCGGTCATGTTCACTAGACGAACTGCCCGTTCCTACTCTATCGATAGCATTCCCCCCCTTAAAATTTTCAACAAGCCGGTCACTTGGACCAGGCAGGCCAAATACTTGGGTGTGACCCTTGACGATCGACTCAGCTTCGCCCCTCACATAAAGCAAGTCCGTGCACGGGCAGCCTTTGTGATGGGCCGTCTCCACTGTCTACTCAACTCTAGGTCGCGTATGCCCCTGAGTAGCAAAGTCCGACTTTACACCACCTGCATACGGCCTATCATGACCTATGCCAGCGTGGTGTTCGCGCATGTTAAGCCACACAGGATCCACAGGCTACAGACACTACAAAATCGTTTCATGCGCCGAGCTACGGGAGCACCGTGGTTCATACGAAACGTCGATCTCCACATCGACCTCGGACTGCCGACCATCAAGCAGTTTATGAAACGGTGCTCTCAGAGCTACTTTGACTCTGCCATGACACACCCCAACCAACTAGTGGTTGGGGCGGCTTCCTATAGACCCTCCAAAATCTCCTCCATCCGACGTCCTCGTCACGTCCTCGACGAAGAGGACGACAACATCACACTCGCTCAACAAAGAGCCTACACGGCCCGCGAGGCCTTAACAAATAAATATCCGCGGTTCCGCCCTCGCCGTCGAGGTGCGAAACCGCGCCGCGCAAAAGTCACTACTAGGGGAGCCCTTGGGCGATGTCGCTTAGCATACTTTTCTCCGGGTTGAGAGCCCTCAGCGCTCACCCATAGTCCGCGTCAAGCTGTCAAGGCCATCTGCGGCCAACAGCTGTACACACAAAAAAAAAAAAAAAAAAAAAAAACTCTTATAGTTCTTATACATACAAAACTTTATAAAATATAAGATACTGGTTTCCGAGGAGCCACTTAATTAATTAACACTAAAATAATTAAGTAGCACTTTATTAGTTAACACTAATTTATTATTCAAATTAATTCAGACCCTTAATTAATATGATTAAGAAGTCAATAATTATTAGTGTTCGCGACAAGTGTAAAATACCGTGATAGTGCTTAAAAAACGAACTGTAACATAATAGTGAATTTTGAGAAAAAGTATAGTGATAAGAATACCGTGAAAATTAACTAACTCAAAGTGTATCGCCAGATAGGAGTGCGTAACGAATATCGACCAATCAGGGCGCTCCAAATACATAGCGAAATTCGTAAGATGTAAACATTACGAATTAATGTGTACAGTGCTAAATAAACAATGTGAGTAATGAACATTAAAGTAGATTAATTATACGTTATATTTTAGTAAAAATTGTGTTGAAATAGCCTATAACTGTTTGTTTTTCTTAATTTATGTAAAAGCATAATTGTACTTAGTTACGTTGTAATTTTTGTTGTTTATAGTATCAAATTTGCAATAAACATAAATATTCTTGCTATTTTATTGAAATATACGCTAGGACCTATCGAACGCAGTAAGAACCAACACCCTAGGTATTATAACTTGCGAGATATAGCCTAATAAAGATAGAAAAATAATGCTGATAGTATAAAATAATAGTTTTTAGTGCTTGTATAAAGCCTATTTTACTAACTATGGTCGCGGCCACTACTGAAACAGATAGATGTATCTTAGATAAATAGAATAGTATATAGAATGTAAGCATATCTGTAATAGTCTTAGCGTTATAGTTAATTGTTCAATAAAATCATAGCACAAATCGGACGAATGCGACAACCATTTACGCTAACAGCCTCGCGGCTGTCGTTACGGTAACACCTCAAGGTGCCTAAGCCTCTCGTATAATGAACACATAGTAGCATAGACTACCGAAGACACCTAGCGGCGCGCGATGGAAGCTTGAAACCATAGTATGAAGTAATGATATGAAGAAATAGCGAACTTCAAGCATTAACATTCAGGGGCTAGGCAGCAACGGTGTAATATTCGTCCGATGTGCAAGTTACTTCAAAATCGATCGTTTTATTTCGTCACTGAAGCCCGCCAGTAGGGAAGCGAACCCGAAGATACAGTCCACACATACAGTCCACATAAACCACCGAACCAGCGACCAACCGGGACGTCAGCCGACTACAACACATTTGTCTGAAGGCCCGTCCCGCACAATTAGTCTTCTCCGAAGTCACTTATACTGGCGTGAACGAATACGAGATTTTTATATATGTAGTCTGTAAGTATAGTATCTATAATATAAAAAAATAGTCTTTACAAAGAATCTAATACCTATGTGAATTAGTATAATATACATTCCGTGTGGTGATGGAGTAATAATACAATTCCCCAACACTTGTCCGTGGATGTCGTAAAAGGCAACTAAGGAATATCTTGTGCAGGAGAAGGTAAACTCGAAATAAAACCACCCGTCTGAACATATGAAAAAGGCTTGAGGCTTGTGTGCTTGTGATTATAATAATAATTAGCAAGACTATACATACATAAATTAATCGTATATCATCATTCATCATTCAACCCATCGCTGTCCACTGCTGAACGCGGCCCTTCTTCATGTTTCACCACAAAGTGTGATCCTATACACCCGTTTTTCTATGAAATATCGAATTTCGGATTCTATCCCGCAGAGAAATCCCGAGCATAGTCATTATTCGTATAGTATATAAAAAGAAAATGTTTATTATAAAATATTATCTCTCTCTCTCTCTCTCTCTCTCTGCATGACCTTATCCCATTTCATTTAAGGTCGGCTCTCCTCGTCATTATTCACCAAACTTATTGGTTTTGGATCGTCGAGTTATTAATTGCTTTTTTTTTACCGGACTACCATAGTGCGTCGCTCACCGTGCTATCTCTTCGGGGCGACGAGAAGGGAGAGCACTGTTGGGGGCGGCGAACCAGTCCAGTAGTCATATGTAGGGCATTTTTTTTTTATTGCAAACGGTGGCAAACGCGCAAACAGTACACCTGATGGTAAGTGTTGCTGTCGCTCATGGACCTTTACAAGGCCGTTGCCTACCACGAAGAAAGTGAAGGGAGTGTGAATGCGTGCATTGAGGCTCGGTGATACCAAGGGCACCACCAAAACCCTCCACACGCAAACACCCTCAGAAAGTTGGGCTTCCGGCTCTCTCGCTCACCGAACGAAGCGCAGTAACAAATCGCTACTACTCAGACGTCGATTTTCTGCGAGAGTGTGGTACTGCCCCGGACGGACCGGCCCGCGGCTGTAGACAGATGACTGTCGACAATGTGGTCCTACCACTCTTGATGGTTATGTAATCTTCATGTCTTCTCGTGACATGACCGTTCCACCTGAGACGTATTTCTCTGAGTTCGGAATCGGCTCTCGTCCATAATAAGAGTAAAATTGACCTACTATATCATATTGGTCAGACTACTCTTGCAAAGATGTTAATTACGTATATCTCTCAATCGTCTTTAAAGACATCCACGGGCAGGAGAGGGAATGGTGAATTGTATTCTTACTCCGTCACTATATGGAACATATGAACCCAACCTGAGTAGTTTTGTTATCAATTTTATATCGTATGATCGAAGCACGGCTACTATTGAGAGTGGATGAAAGAACGAACGGATCCTTATTCTGATATTAATCTATGTTATCCTGTTATCTGTTATGTGGATTGACGAGATTCTCAAAGTCGCAGGGAACCGTTGGATGCAAGTGCCGCAGGACCGTTCCGAATGGCATTCTCGTGGGGAGGTCTATGTCTAGCAGTGGATGGATCCTGTTATCAGACTATGTTCACCTTAGCTTGTGCCTGTACACGACCATGATGGGGACGATGACTCTTTACTACCGTCATGAGAACACAGCACAGGATACGCTTCAGAACAGCAAGAAAGGAAGACTTAGAGTGAGGTGGAATGGACAACAATTCTGCATTTAACAATTAGCTACTTTCTAAATGTATTTTTATAATTTAACTAGCAACTTGCCCACGCTTCGCTTCGGTTTCGGTCGCCTTACCCCCGTAGTATCTGTTCTCGTGCGAATACCGGGATAAAATATAGCCTATGTTACTCCCTGATATTACAGCTTTACAGCTATTGGTGAAAGAATATTTGAAATCGGTTTTGTGGTTTAAGCGTGAAAACGTATCAAACAAATAAACAAACAAACAAACTTACTTACTTTCGCATTTATAATATTACTAAGGATTGTAGAACTCTGTCGTATGGTGTCAGAGTAACAATACAATTCATCATCCCCTCTCTTGCCCGTGGGTGTCGTTAAAGTCGATTAAGGGATTAAATATGCATATCATATCTATACAAGAAATAAAAGCCTATACCAACACGTCTGACCAGTGTGGTGTTCTAGGTTAATTTTTCTCCCATTATGGAGGAGGCTCAAGCCCAACAATAGGACATGTAAGAGCTGGAATGATCATGATGATAAAATATGTAAAATACTGATTGATTCGTCATGCATTATAATCTTATATCTTTAAACGAGCAATTCTTGTATATATATATTCAGGATCTTGGAAACGGCACCAACAATTTTGATTTTGATGAAACTTGGCATACTAGAGATTTCGAGGCCAAAAAATCGATCTAGCTAGGTTTTATTTATAGAAAATGTTGTTTTGTCAGTGTTTTTAGCAAAACAATATAATGATATTTTAAAAGAAAATGAATTCAAATTTTGCCGTCAACGTCATGAGTTACGATAGCTCAGTTGGGAAGTAGTGCAGTTTCCTTTTAGTATTGTTTTGTCATTCAAACGGCGTCGGATCGAATCTCGGTGTTATTATTATTCTCTTTTTGTATTTTTTTATATTATTTTCATTATTTAATTTTTATTAATAATATATCTAAATAAATTTGTCAAAAATACAACAAAAATTTTCCGAGCGAAGCTCGGTCAACCAGATATTAGTTTATTATTTTTTTTTTTTATTGCCAACGGTGACAAACGAGCAAGCAGCACATCTGATGGTAAGTGAAACTGCTGCACATGGACCTTTGCAATACCAGGGGCAAAGCCAGGCCGCTGCCTACCGTGAAGGAAATACTCTTCTTAAACCTCGTTTAAAGAAGGACATGTCATATTTATTCTAGGAAATTGTAAATAAAACTACTTTTACGGATTTTACCGCGTTTGTATTTGATTTATTGCCAGTATTGTGTATAGTTGTACCAAAAATGTGAGTCAAAACTTAATAACTAATTTTCTATAGCGGGTAGATAAATATAAAAATCTGTATTTTTTTTTGGGTTTGGGCTACGGTCGGCGCAGTCCGCGCCTGTCTCTTTCCGGAGCGACAGAGGGGCGTAAGCACGCACACCCGTAACCCACCCATATAGTACGTCGCCTTCGTCGTTGGGCCGACCACCGGTGCAGAGTTCCTTGACTTCAGTGGCCATAAAAAAAAAATAATAATAATAACCTGTAATAACGTTGACTCGTTTGGACGTCAGACATCTTAGTCCGCCCGTGACCATAAATGCTGTAAAGTGTTCGAAACGTCGGGTAATTATAAATCAAATACAAATGCGATAAAAACCGTTAAAATTGTTTTATTTACAATGTACAGTACTCGCGTAAACATTAGAAATAATTATTCTAGGAAGTGTTATTTTGAGAATGTTTAAAGAAAACTTTGTACGTATCAAGTCAAAGGATTGGCTCATATACAATTCCTTCAATAAAAGGTAACGAAAGCTCTCTGCCGGTACTAAAACAGGCATTACCCCAGGGTCCTAATAAACTTCACGTGGTAAGGTAAATCTTTTTGCCGTTCTCGTAAAAGTAAGGCTTTACGATGCGTTTACCCTGTTATATACGGCTATGCCTTAATACGTCTGAAATCCTCCTTTAACACCGAGGGGAGCAATTAAGGATGTACTTCAGATTATTTTTATTGATATTTTTATAGAAGTGTGATTTGAAGCGGTCTTGACTTTGGATAGATACTATTAATATGTTAATTGATTTTCGTATGTTAACTGCGTAAGAATACAATCTCGTCTCTTGCCAAAAATTTTATATTCATATAATATAATATATATAATATAGTATAATGTATATAATATGATATGCAAGAGAAGGACTACTTCAAACAAAAGCCTGTATCAACTCGTCTGACCAGCGTGATATAGTAGGGCAAAGACTTTCATTTGCGGAGATTTTTTTGCATATTGTAGTCCTTGGTCGTCTTTTACGACACTAAGGGGAAGGATGGCGGAATTTTACATCATCATTTCGGCTCATATGTCCCACTGCTGGGCTCGAGCCTCCTCCATAATAGGAGGGAAATTGACCTTACTATACCATGCTGGTCAGACCCGTAGGTATAGGGTTTTGCTTCGAGTTTTCCATCTCTTGCATAGATATCATATACGTAAAATATCTCTTCCTCGTCTTTTACGACACCCACGGGTATGAGAGTGTGTAGCGAATTGTATTCTTACAATTAAATAATAAAAATATACTTAGAATAATGAATTATCAATTGCAGAATCAGAATAAGAATATCAGTGTGGTGACGGAGTAAGAATAGAATTCACCACTTTCTATCTTGCTCATGGCTGTCGTACAAGATGACTGAAGGATATAATATGCATGTAACGTTTATGTAAGAGGAAGAAATCTTGAAATAAAACCTTATAGTAACCCGTGAGCCGAGTAGGGGAACGGAATCGAATATCGGATGGTTTCCTAATTTTGGATATATCAATATCTCCTACACAAAGCAACGTTATGTGCCGAATAACATAGTCATTATTAGTTCAAAACTAGATAGAAGCACTACAGCGCTTTCATTGACCTCTCTATCAAAATGGTGACAAAACTGATACAAGTTTGATTTTCGTTCCACAAATATTACATTGTGGCTTTTTTATGCAGTATTTTGAGCAAGGAAGAGATTTATGCTGTTATGTATTTCTTGTAATTTAGTAATTGCTATATTACCTACTTAAAAAACTAAGGATTATAGAAAAAATATATAAATATAAAAATATATAAAAATAATATTTAGAAAAGATTTTAAACATAAAAGTTGTTTAAAATCTTTTCTAAATATTATTTTTTAAGAGATTTTAACATAACTAACTGTATGAATTAAGAAATATTTAAAATAAACGAAGATATAAACGCAGTATCAATCAGCCAAGCCAAAATAAATGGACACTTGTCCGAGTTTAACAAATTTTTATAATCTATTTGTAGGAATAAAAAAAACCCTACAGTATTTTTTTTTACAAACATTATCCGATATATCCGATATATATTATCCGATCCGATATTGTATTGTGTGTATGCGATATTAGGAATTCGCAAATATAAATAAAATCCTAAAAGATAAAAAACATTGTCTCAGTTTTTCTATAATCCTTAGTTTTTTAAGTAGGTAATATAGCAATTACTAAATTACAAGAAATACATAACAGCATAAATCTCTTCCTTGCTCAAAATACTGCATAAAAAAGCCACAATGTAATATTTGTGGAACGAAAATCAAACTTGTATCAGTTTTGTCACCATTTTGATAGAGAGGTCAATGAAAGCGCTGTAGTGCTTCTATCTAGTTTTGAACTAATAATGACTATGTTATTCGGCACATAACGTTGCTTTGTGTAGGAGATATTGATATATCCAAAATTAGGAAACCATCCGATATTCGATTCCGTTCCCCTACTCGGCTCACGGGTTACTATAATGTTTTATTTCAAGATTTCTTCCTCTTACATAAACGTTACATGCATATTATATCCTTCAGTCATCTTGTACGACAGCCATGAGCAAGATAGAAAGTGGTGAATTCTATTCTTACTCCGTCACCACACTGATATTCTTATTCTGATTCTGCAATTGATAATTCATTATTCTAAGTATATTTTTATTATTTAATTGTAAGAATACAATTCGCTACACACTCTCATACCCGTGGGTGTCGTAAAAGACGAGGAAGAGATATTTTACGTATATGATATCTATGCAAGAGATGGAAAACTCGAAGCAAAACCCTATACCTACGGGTCTGACCAGCATGGTATAGTAAGGTCAATTTCCCTCCTATTATGGAGGAGGCTCGAGCCCAGCAGTGGGACATATGAGCCGAAATGATGATGTAAAATTCCGCCATCCTTCCCCTTAGTGTCGTAAAAGACGACCAAGGACTACAATATGCAAAAAAATCTCCGCAAATGAAAGTCTTTGCCCTACTATATCACGCTGGTCAGACGAGTTGATACAGGCTTTTGTTTGAAGTAGTCCTTCTCTTGCATATCATATTATATACATTATACTATATTATATATATTATATTATATGAATATAAAATTTTTGGCAAGAGACGAGATTGTATTCTTACGCAGTTAACATACGAAAATCAATTAACATATTAATAGTATCTATCCAAAGTCAAGACCGCTTCAAATCACACTTCTATAAAAATATCAATAAAAATAATCTGAAGTACATCCTTAATTGCTCCCCTCGGTGTTAAAGGAGGATTTCAGACGTATTAAGGCATAGCCGTATATAACAGGGTAAACGCATCGTAAAGCCTTACTTTTACGAGAACGGCAAAAAGATTTACCTTACCACGTGAAGTTTATTAGGACCCTGGGGTAATGCCTGTTTTAGTACCGGCAGAGAGCTTTCGTTACCTTTTATTGAAGGAATTGTATATGAGCCAATCCTTTGACTTGATACGTACAAAGTTTTCTTTAAACATTCTCAAAATAACACTTCCTAGAATAATTATTTCTAATGTTTACGCGAGTACTGTACATTGTAAATAAAACAATTTTAACGGTTTTTATCGCATTTGTATTTGATTTATAATTACCCGACGTTTCGAACACTTTACAGCATTTATGGTCACGGGCGGACTAAGATGTCTGACGTCCAAACGAGTCAACGTTATTACAGGTTATTATTATTATTTTTTTTTTATGGCCACTGAAGTCAAGGAACTCTGCACCGGTGGTCGGCCCAACGACGAAGGCGACGTACTATATGGGTGGGTTACGGGTGTGCGTGCTTACGCCCCTCTGTCGCTCCGGAAAGAGACAGGCGCGGACTGCGCCGACCGTAGCCCAAACCCAAAAAAAAATACAGATTTTTATATTTATCTACCCGCTATAGAAAATTAGTTATTAAGTTTTGACTCACATTTTTGGTACAACTATACACAATACTGGCAATAAATCAAATACAAACGCGGTAAAATCCGTAAAAGTAGTTTTATTTACAATTTCCTAGAATAAATATGACATGTCCTTCTTTAAACGAGGTTTAAGAAGAGTATTTCCTTCACGGTAGGCAGCGGCCTGGCTTTGCCCCTGGTATTGCAAAGGTCCATGTGCAGCAGTTTCACTTACCATCAGATGTGCTGCTTGCTCGTTTGTCACCGTTGGCAATAAAAAAAAAAAATAATAAACTAATATCTGGTTGACCGAGCTTCGCTCGGAAAATTTTTGTTGTATTTTTGACAAATTTATTTAGATATATTATTAATAAAAATTAAATAATGAAAATAATATAAAAAAATACAAAAAGAGAATAATAATAACACCGAGATTCGATCCGACGCCGTTTGAATGACAAAACAATACTAAAAGGAAACTGCACTACTTCCCAACTGAGCTATCGTAACTCATGACGTTGACGGCAAAATTTGAATTCATTTTCTTTTAAAATATCATTATATTGTTTTGCTAAAAACACTGACAAAACAACATTTTCTATAAATAAAACCTAGCTAGATCGATTTTTTGGCCTCGAAATCTCTAGTATGCCAAGTTTCATCAAAATCAAAATTGTTGGTGCCGTTTCCAAGATCCTGAATATATATATACAAGAATTGCTCGTTTAAAGATATAAGATTATAATGCATGACGAATCAATCAGTATTTTACATATTTTATCATCATGATCATTCCAGCTCTTACATGTCCTATTGTTGGGCTTGAGCCTCCTCCATAATGGGAGAAAAATTAACCTAGAACACCACACTGGTCAGACGTGTTGGTATAGGCTTTTATTTCTTGTATAGATATGATATGCATATTTAATCCCTTAATCGACTTTAACGACACCCACGGGCAAGAGAGGGGATGATGAATTGTATTGTTACTCTGACACCATACGACAGAGTTCTACAATCCTTAGTAATATTATAAATGCGAAAGTAAGTAAGTTTGTTTGTTTGTTTATTTGTTTGATACGTTTTCACGCTTAAACCACAAAACCGATTTCAAATATTCTTTCACCAATAGCTGTAAAGCTGTAATATCAGGGAGTAACATAGGCTATATTTTATCCCGGTATTCGCACGAGAACAGATACTACGGGGGTAAGGCGACCGAAACCGAAGCGAAGCGTGGGCAAGTTGCTAGTTAAATTATAAAAATACATTTAGAAAGTAGCTAATTGTTAAATGCAGAATTGTTGTCCATTCCACCTCACTCTAAGTCTTCCTTTCTTGCTGTTCTGAAGCGTATCCTGTGCTGTGTTCTCATGACGGTAGTAAAGAGTCATCGTCCCCATCATGGTCGTGTACAGGCACAAGCTAAGGTGAACATAGTCTGATAACAGGATCCATCCACTGCTAGACATAGACCTCCCCACGAGAATGCCATTCGGAACGGTCCTGCGGCACTTGCATCCAACGGTTCCCTGCGACTTTGAGAATCTCGTCAATCCACATAACAGATAACAGGATAACATAGATTAATATCAGAATAAGGATCCGTTCGTTCTTTCATCCACTCTCAATAGTAGCCGTGCTTCGATCATACGATATAAAATTGATAACAAAACTACTCAGGTTGGGTTCATATGTTCCATATAGTGACGGAGTAAGAATACAATTCACCATTCCCTCTCCTGCCCGTGGATGTCTTTAAAGACGATTGAGAGATATACGTAATTAACATCTTTGCAAGAGTAGTCTGACCAATATGATATAGTAGGTCAATTTTACTCTTATTATGGACGAGAGCCGATTCCGAACTCAGAGAAATACGTCTCAGGTGGAACGGTCATGTCACGAGAAGACATGAAGATTACATAACCATCAAGAGTGGTAGGACCACATTGTCGACAGTCATCTGTCTACAGCCGCGGGCCGGTCCGTCCGGGGCAGTACCACACTCTCGCAGAAAATCGACGTCTGAGTAGTAGCGATTTGTTACTGCGCTTCGTTCGGTGAGCGAGAGAGCCGGAAGCCCAACTTTCTGAGGGTGTTTGCGTGTGGAGGGTTTTGGTGGTGCCCTTGGTATCACCGAGCCTCAATGCACGCATTCACACTCCCTTCACTTTCTTCGTGGTAGGCAACGGCCTTGTAAAGGTCCATGAGCGACAGCAACACTTACCATCAGGTGTACTGTTTGCGCGTTTGCCACCGTTTGCAATAAAAAAAAAATGCCCTACATATGACTACTGGACTGGTTCGCCGCCCCCAACAGTGCTCTCC
Organism: Lymantria dispar; assembly: GCA_032191425.1. Taxonomy (NCBI): domain Eukaryota; kingdom Metazoa; phylum Arthropoda; class Insecta; order Lepidoptera; family Erebidae; genus Lymantria; species Lymantria dispar. The sequence goes on from CM063449.1 coordinate 4,239,380, forward strand.
CTTCTCGTCGCCCCGAAGAGATAGCACGGTGAGCGACGCACTATGGTAGTCCGGTAAAAAAAAAGCAATTAATAACTCGACGATCCAAAACCAATAAGTTTGGTGAATAATGACGAGGAGAGCCGACCTTAAATGAAATGGGATAAGGTCATGCAGAGAGAGAGAGAGAGAGAGAGAGAGAGAGAGAGAGAGAGAGAGAGAGAGAAGTTTTAGAGAGAATACAATATTCTTTCTAAAACTTCTTTTTAAAACTATACAAATTAATACTAGCATCTTCTACCAAATAAATTTTGTTCCTTTACCTCTCAACATTGAAGATATTTTATTTATCCAAAGTAAACATTTTACTTCAACCTTAATTGGAGTAGAATAGAATATATTGCCTACTGTTTATTTGTTGTACCAAATATAAAGCATCATTAAAGTTACTTAAGAGCGAATATCTCTTACTGCAATAAACTTAGTTGTCTTTCAAATTTTATTTATTTTTTTTTTATTGCCAACGGTGGCAAACGAGCAAACAGTACACCTGATGGTAAGTGTTGCTGCCGCTCATGGACCCTTACAAGGCCGCTGCCCACCGCGAAGAAAGTGAAGGGAGTGCGAATTCCGTGCATCGAGGCTCAGTGACACCAAGGGCACCACCAAAATCCTCCACACGCAAACATCCTCAGAAAGTTAGGCTCCCGGCTCTCTCGCTCACCGAACGAAGCGCAGTAACTAATCGCTACTACTCAGACGTCGATTTTCTGCTCAGTGTGGTATTACCCCGGACGGACCGGCCCGCGGCTGTAGACAGATAACTGTCGACAGTGTGGTCTTACCACTCTTGATTAAATTAATTAAACTTAACCTAACTGACCCAAAGTATTCATGTACATCATCAATTATAGTAAAGACGTATTATTTTATTTAAAACTAGCAACCCACCCTCGCTTCGCTTCGGTTATAGGTTATAGTCGTTTTACCCGCGTAGTTCCCGTTCCCGTGGGAATATCAGGATAAAATATAGCCTAGTTTACGCCCTGATATTATAGCTTTTCATTGGTGAAAGAATTTTTGAAATCGGTTCAGCCGTTTTGAAGATTATCCGGAACAAACAGACAGACAGACAACAATTTTTTAATTGATATTTTAGGCATAGGTGTCGTGCAAATAACCGTGTGTGCATGAAAAAAGCCTATTATTTTGACATTACAAACAGACACTCCAATTTTATTTATTGGTATAGACTAGCTGACCCAACAGACGCTGTTCTGTTCAAATAAAAAAATAAAGAAAGGAATCCTCTTTGAAATCGATCGCAGCGCCACCGGGTCCAATGAAAACGGGGCTCGAAAATGGTTTAGATTTACAAATCTAAACCATTTTCGAGCCCCCTTGACTACACACAAAAATTCATCAACATCAGTCCAGCCGTTTAGGAGCAGTTGTGTATGTCACATATACACGTACACAAGAAATATATATATATATATATATATATATATATATATATATATATATATATATATATATATATATATATATATATATATATATATATATATATACTAGCTGACCTAACAGAAGTTGTTCTGTTCAAATCTAAAAAAATAATATAAGGAATTGTCCTTGAAATCGATCGAAACGGTTCCAATTGTGGATTTAAACTATTCTCGAATCCTCTTGAAGATACACAAAAAATTTCATCAACATCCATTTAGGACCAGCCATTTAGGACTTCAGTGACATACACACGTACACAAGAAACTTATATATAAAGATCAGGCCATGTGCGAGAGTCAACGATGGAAAGTCAGCGTAAAACTCTGTAACTTGCTATGTTCTAATCTTTACCTACTAAACGAGCCCGTGAAGCCGAAATCTTGCCTTCGAAGACTCGAAAACCCTGTGGCTTGAAAAGCTTTGCATCCATTAAAAACATCCTCCGTTCATTTTGCAACAGAATTTTAAGTCAATATTGAATTAGAAACATATTTATATTGATTAACTAAGTACCTACCTATGTAAAAAATGCTAGTTGCATCGCACATATCAATGCAAGTGAAGGAAAACTCGGAATAATACTCTGACCAGTATGCTATAGTAAGGTGAAATTCTCTCCCTTTGTAGAGGAGACTTGAGTCCAGCAGTGGAATATATGTGAGCCGAAATGATGATGACGGTAATTAAGTCAATACCCAATATGGTAATGCAAATATTATCATTTTAATTCCAATCTATATAAATATAGGTCTTGAAGAATGTGTTATTTAATTAAGCCGAGATAGTCCATTACCCACATTTGGATTACTCCTACTTATCTAGCCTAGCGGCATTATTGCTTGAGCGCTAATCATTTAACCGTGATCAGCCTATATGCCAATGAGAGAGGTAGCGGATAAATAATAACCACAGCCTCTCAAAAAGTAAATCGCTACATTTTCCGTATTTTATTTAATAAGTATGAATCAAAGAAAGATGACAAAGACCTTTGTTCGACTCATTTTTCTGTTGCCTTAGATCATTGGATGAGATACTTCTAGACTTTAAGCAAAAATTAGACTTTAATTAAGGAGCAAACTAATGTCAAAAAAATATAATTCAACAAAAGGAAGTCAATCTTGCTACTTGATGAAGAAGAGTGGTTTCTGTGATCGCAGTGTTTCGCTTTTTTACAAATCCAACAAACTCTAGAAACAGATCCGCTCTACTTAATATGAATTTATTAAATTACGTGGAAATAATAGCGAGAGTTGAGTCCGGACCTCGCAACCGCCGGCCTTCTCAGTAGCAACGGACTCCCCGGATATACACTGCGAATTCTGCATTATATACTCAGTTTTATAAAAATCTTGATAGCGTGATGCAGACTCGGCTTCATGATTGGACTCTTATAATAAATTCATTTGTATGATGATTATAATCAATTAAGACTGCACGTCTAAGAATAAATGCTGGTACTTAGTTTTGCTTCACATAACACGCGACCGTTTATAACCGCTAACAGCTCACTTTAAATACGTTATAATTATGAATTAAAGCAATCTTATAGTATTTTTTTCATAATAATTTGTAGTAATTTTATAAATGCTGCATCCTCGTTCTTTGAAGTTTTTTATTGTCTATGGTAATAAACCAGCAAGCAGCACACCTGATGGTAAAAAATACTGCTGCTCATGGAATTTAACAATACTAGAGGCACTGCCAGACCGTTGCCGACTGTGAAGAAAGTACTCGTCTCAAACTAATCCACGAAAATGTTGAGGAACATAAAAATTTTAGGTAATTTGGATGAACCCTGATTCGATATCAAGTGATACGGTGGCAAAAAAATTGATGGTGGTACAAAATTAAACATTTCTTCAAGAGGACTCCCCTAGATTTTTTTTTTTTTTTTTTTTTTTTTTGTTTGACTTAGTTGTTAGCCTCAGATGGCTGTGACAACTTTACCCGGACTGGTGGGTGAGCGCTGAGGGCTCTCAACCCGCTTAAAGTTAAGCGACCCATCCCGAGGGCACCCCCTGTGGGGTACGGACCTCGGCTCGGGCGGTCGCTGGCAAAGTGGGCACTCCCACGTTTATGATTTTAACGCGACACGTCTTCCTTCCCCGTCGGCGGGGGCGGTAACGTGGATATTTACTACTATTTGTCAAGGCCGCGCGGGCTGTGTATGCCTCAGTCTGGGCGAGAGTAATAGTGTCGTCGGGTTCGTCGAGTATTAGTCGCGGTTGTTTAATCGCGGACATTTTAGAGGGGATGTAAGAAGCCGCCCTTACCACTAATGGGTTCGGGTGTGTCGCGGCAGAGTCGAAGTAGTGGCGGGAGCACTGTTTCATGTATTGCCTGATGGTCGGCAAGCCAAGATATATGTGAAGATCCACATTGCGCATGTACCACGGTGCTCCCGTCGCTCGGCGCATGAACCTATTCTGTAATGCCTGTAGCCGATGTAGCCTGCGTGGCTTCGCTTGTGTAAACACTACACTTGCATACGTCATGATAGGGCGTATACAAGCGGTGTATAATCTAACTTTATTACGGAGAGATAGCTTAGACTTTGCGTGTACTAAGCTGTGTAACCATCCTAGCACTAGGGCTGCGCGCGCGCGGACTCGCCCTATGTGAGGACCGAAGGTCAGTCGTCTGTCCAAGGTCACACCCAGATATTTGACCTCCCTTGTCCAGGGGATGGGTTGGTCGAACATCTTTATCTGTGGATATTCAGCCATTGGGTAGCGGCGATCAATCCCCTTGTGAAATATGATCGCCTGGCTTTTGGTGGGGTTTATACCGATTCTCCATTTCCTAGTCCATTTGGCTAGGGCGGTAGCCGCAGTTTGGAGAACGGTTGTCACTGTTGCGGGAGATCGACCTGCATAGAAGATGGCAGTGTCGTCAGCGAATAATGCTGTTTGTATTCTACTATGTTGGGGTATGTCGCTGGTGAACAGCGAGAAGAGAATTGGAGAGAGCACCGATCCCTGGGGGACGCCGGCTTCTAGTTTGTGCGGTGCTGATAAAGTACCTTCCACTCTGTAGCGAAAGCTACGCTCGAGTAGGAAGTCTCTAACTATCATAACTAAATAGTGGGGGATTTTGAACTTTATTAGCTTGAAAATAAGGCCGTTATGCCAGACTTTGTCAAACGCTTTTTCTACATCAAATAGAAGCATACCCGTATATAAACCGCGTTGCAGTTTATAACTTGTATACTCGACTATTCGATGTACTTGCTGAACGCAAGAGTGTTGCGTGCGAAAGCCGAACTGAATCGGCGGGATGAGGTTGTTTTCCTCAGCGTACTTTCTTAGCCTACTAAGTAGTACGCGCTCATATATTTTACCTAAACTGTTGAGTAAACTAATCGGGCGATATGATGACGGTTCGGTACGTCGCTTGCCGGGTTTAGGTATACCTATTACCACGGCTTTTTTCCATTGTTTAGGAAATATGTAATTGACTAATGCGGCGTTAATAATTGCTGTTAATATTAATAATAGTGAATGAGAGAAGAGTTTAATAACTCTATTAGAAATACCGTCCGAACCGGGGGATTTCCTAGGGTGGAGACCTCTAACGATCGACTGAACCTCCTCCACTGTCGCTGTTGGTATAGGCTCTTGTGGCTCAGCATCTGCGGTACGCGTACGCGATGTACATCGTTCCACTTCGCTGTTAACGGTGTCGGTGTGTCGCGCGTCCGTGTGTTGTGTACTCGACGTACATTGCTGCTCAAGGTCGGCCGCCAGACATTCAGACTTTTCATCGTCATCGAACGCCGGCGGTTGATTGGGGCGGTTTAAGGGTGGCATGGTGGACACCGTATCCTTTTTGAAAGAACGGGCAAGCCGCCAGTAAGCCTGGTGCGAAGGCTCCAGTTCGCTTAAGGTGGCGTCCCATTCGTTTTGTCGAAACTCATTTATAGCCGTTTTAACCGCCCTCTGCAGTGACCGCATGTGATAGCGGTTATCTTCGCAGGGGAAGCGGTCGTAGGCTCTTATGGCTGCGTTCTTACGCCTCAATAGGTCGCGGACGTCAGCGGGTAAGCACCTTCTACGATTGCTCGTGTCGGGCACTCTCCGTGAACAATCGTTAACTAACGATTGTACGTGACCGGTGAGGGCGTCGATCGCGGATTCGATGTCCTCTTTGTTATTTAATGTATTACATACACTGTCAAGATGAGCCGACGAGGAGGGAGACTGGAGTTTAGCCTTCAGTCGCTCCCAGTCTGTGCACACTTTCTCAGTGGGGGGGGGTGAGGCCTGAGGGGCCGTATCGGGGGGCGAAGTTAATGACCACCGGGCGGTGATCCGAGTTAAGCTCGTGTATTACCTCTATTAGACATAAACGTAGGTTTATGTTCTTTAATAGGGCTATATCTAATACGTCGGGCCTGTGCTCGACTGTGTGAGGGAAGTGAGTCGGCTCCATTGGGGCTATGATGTCGAACCCGAGCCGATCTGCGTAAGTCTCGAGGGCCAGTCCCCTGCGGTTGTTGGTGTGGCTATTCCACGACTTACTTTTGGCGTTTAAATCGCCTGCGATAATGACGGCGTCGCCGAGTTTTAAGAGGGCTTGGAGGTCACTCTCAAGCAACTCTTTTGGTGTGTCTCCATTAGGAGGGGAAAGGTATGCTGATGCTATGATCAGTGGCTGGTGACCGGTGAGGGCCAGCCGACAGACCGAGGCTTCAATGTACGTCATGGCGGGGGGATCTAGGGGTGTGCAGTGCAGTGACCTTTTATAATAAATGAGAGTCCCGCCTAGGGGAGAGCCGACCCTATCGTTGCGCACTAGATTGTAGTTTGCAATTTTAGGGTCTCTTGAATAGGGTTTAAGAAAAGTCTCTTGGACTAGTAAAAGGTCAAGCTGCTGGTCTTGTAGAAATGTACCTATTTCGTCTCTCTGGCGAGCGAGACCGTTCGCGTTGAAAAACCCTACGCGGAGTGATCGTGTTTTGACTCTGCCTGGTGTGTACCTATCCATTATTTAGGCTCTGAAGGAACCGAGGCTCTCTAGAACGGGTGAGAACCTCATGGCGACGTTAAGTAACGCGAGGCTATTGCCTTCATTTTTTCGCAGTTCTGCTGCGATTACGCGTATTTCTGAGATGTTTATTATTTGCGCGAATCTGGCCACTAGGTCTAGATCCGGGTCTAGACCGCTAGTGGCTGGCGCGTGTGTGTTGCTAGGTTTGCCTTGAGGAGGCTTAGGAAGGCCCGCGGGTGGCAGTTTTTGCCCAACGGTTGGCGGTTTATATACATTATTATTAGTACCGGCCTTTGCCGACGGTGTCGCGATCGCGGGTACCGGCGGGGTGGCTAATTTGGTGGGCAGGGGGGGGGTATTCCGCCCTGCTTTGCGAGTTAACCCACGGGTTGCGTGTGGGTTTAGGTGCCGGAAGGTACCTTTGTGGTGGGGGTGGTGGTGGCCTCCTCATAACCGGCCGTGGTGCGCGTGGGCAGCCACGGTAGTTTGCGGGGTGCCCCACTTGCCCGCAGAGTACACACGATGGTGGTGTGGTACTTTTGGTCGGGTCGTTAGCCTTGGGCCTGGCACAATCTGCCGTTGCGTGGTCCTCCAGGCACTTTACGCACCTGGGCCGCGCGTAGCAGTTGCGCGCTGAGTGGCCGTATAGCTGGCACCGGTGGCATTGTGAGATCATGCCATTCCGGCGCGGGGGTTCTACTACGATGCCGGAGAGGCCGCACACCGTAGTGATTTTGAAAATGTCCTTGCCCCTCTGTGAGAGGTCAAGGACGACCATTACTAGGTCAAATGGTTGGCGAGTGTTCCCTCGGATCATCCGGTGCACCTCGATCACCGGAAGTCCTTGATTGAGGAGATCTTCTTTAATTATTTCACATCCCAGTTCCACGGGGACGTTGCGTATTACTACGCGGAGTTTACGTTCCTCGGGCAGGGTGTACGTGTGAAACGGAATATGTTGGCTATGTAACATAGCCGTCATTTTACGGTGGTCGTCCGAGGTGGACAACTGCACCTTAATACCCTCGGTGGTAGACCGAGCCGTGCGGTATTGGACTCGGTTGGTGTTGCACCAAGCCGAGATTGAAAGCCACTTCTCCTTATTGCGGATGACTAGTGGCGGTGGTGTGGGTGGTTTGTATACCTTAGCCGGGGGCTGCTGTACAGCGGCCTGTGGCTTTGGTGGTGGGGTGGGGGGGGGTGACGTCTTTGGCGGCAGAGGTGCTCGCCTCGTCAATTTTGGCGGCCTTTCGCGCCTTTTTTTGGGCCTTACGCCCCCTTTTACGGGAGCTGACCACCGTGTATTCGGAGTCCGCCGAGGTGGACTCGGACTCCGAACCGGCGGACGACGACGCCGTATCGGCGTTCTCGTCGTCGGAGGCCTCCTCCGTCTCCATCTCGTTGGACGGAGTTGGTTGGTCGTCCGGGGAGGCGGGGGAGTCGAAATGAACCGGCCCGGATACGGGCTCGGCGTTCGCGGGGCGGTCGGGAATCATATTCCCGAACCGTCTTTTTAATATCGAGTAGATCTCCTCGTCGGCGAGGAGCATTTCTAGGTTGAGGGCTGGAAGAGCCATAATAGGGGGGTGATTTATTTCCTGCGCGTTCATATATTGCCTAACTCCCCAGGGGGAAAACCCGGGGATGTGTAATATGTTCCCTCCCAACCGGGTTAGGTCAGGAGGATGTACTTAAAAATCTAGGTGTGCCCTAAGCTGTGATTAACCCTTCGCCGATCTTATTGTGCGAGAGGGGCCCTAGCTGCCCGAGTGGCGGAGAGGTATTCGGCCTGTGAGGGCCGGCACTCCCAAGCTACGCACTCAGGAATAGGAGAAGGAGGTGGAAGGGTGGGAAAGGTGATAGTCGGGGTAGACTAGGGGTCACCCCCAAGGCCTACTGGTCCGACCCCGTCCGAAGAAGCGCCTCGCCCTTAAGGGGGTCGGCAGGCGATTCGGGGCTTCGCCTCACCCGGCTTTGTTGACACCGTTAGGTTTCAACCGGGGACCAAGAGAAACTTGGTTTTTCCCTTAAGGGGTCACTTTGACTTTATTCTACTAGACAGAAACAAATATTACTACCTGACCTTGCTTTGAACGCAGGCAGTTAGCAATATTCGTGAGCAGTCCAATAATTCGCCTCGAAAGAGGCGGTTTTGCACTGCCACTTGGCTCGTCCGTTAGAAAGCGCGCGAACTATCGTCAGCGTACGTGAGCGCACGTATGACGTAATCGGGAGCGTACGTTAGATCGAGAGAGCGCGGAGCGGCACACAAGTGTGCCGAGAGACGGACAAGTGTACTATCTCCACTTAGAATTATTATTATAAGTGTATTAAAATAGGTGTGTAATAAAGTATGAAATAAATAAATAAATAAATACTGGTATAAAATATAGCCTATTTTACTTTACTTCCTGATATTATAGCTTTTCATTGGTGAAAGAATTTTTGAAAACGGTGAAAGCATAACAAACATACAAACTTACTTTCGCATTTTTAATATTAGTAAGAAAATTTTATAATGTCTATGTGATACGGAGAAGGAATACAAATCGGTCCCCCCCCCCTCTCTTACCCGTGGATGTCGTAAAAGATGACTAAGGCTAAATATGCATATAACATCTATTCAAGAGCAGAAAACTTGACATAAAATCCTAAGCCAACACGACTTTCCAACGTGGTATATTTTTATATTATATTATATATAGTAGGTTAATTTCTCTCCAATTATTAAGGAAGCCTGAGCATTACTGCCGTAGTCCGTATATAAGTTGAAATGGATAAAATAAATTAATTATTGATATAGTATGTGTACTAAGTATTATAAATTGTAAATAAAACTATTTTTACGTCACGGTCACGGGCAGACTGAGTCACCATGAATGCTGTAAAGTATTTGAAACGTCGGGCAATCATAAATCGAATACAAACGCGATAAAAACCGCAAAATTAGTTTTACTTACAATGTGTAGTGTTCGCGTAAACATCAGAAATTACTATTACAAAGCTGAAGAGTTTGCGTGTTTGTTCGCGGGAATCTCAATTCAAAAGAACGTTTTAGATTGCAATGTATCGTAAACATTTTCATGTGGCTAATACGAGACCACATGTCTCGTAATTTCAAAATATATCAAGTCTCCTAATTAAGCTCCTAACTCTACACAATCTAGCTCTACAACCCCTAACTTCACAAACCTTGTACTTATCTTATACTTTGTTTGACTCGTCATGACGATCATCAGATAATACTGCTGTAAATAGAAGTAGAGCAGTGTCTATAAATGTTAGAAAATCAGAAAAAACTTGGTAACAATGGGACTATTTTTTTTTGGCCGGGCCATGTTGAAGCTCGCCTAACCGTATATACGCCAGCGTAATATGCTTTTCAAAACGTAAGCGATGTATGGAGAGCCATATTTCACACTTCGTAATCACGCTCTATAATTTCGTCAGTAAGCATAGTACTTATTGATGGTTTTAAGTCTGTAAAGTAAATCCTTACTAATATTATAAATGAGAAAGTAAGTTTGTTTGTTTGTTACGCTTTCACGCTTAAACCAGCGAATCGATTTCAAAAATTCTTTCACTAATGGAAAGCTAAGAAAATCAGGGAGTAACATAGGCTATATTTTCTCTCCATATTCCCACGAGAACGGGAACTACGTAGTTAAGGCGACTGCAATCGAAGTGAAGGGAGGGCGGATCGCTAGTATTAGTTATTTGCTTTCGGACAACACATCATCTGTAAATGAAGTGGCTCTACTACATAAAAATTCGTTAAGCTTTTTAATATTAACTTCATGTAGTATAAATATTTTCTGTGCTCTTATATCCCTTCTTCTAATATCCCACTGTTAAGCAAAGGTTTCCTTCAAATAAAGACAACTTAAACTGTTACAGCACTCTGGCTGCCTGGCTATATTAGGTCTTTACCTATGAAATTGGCGTAATGTATGAAAAAAATTAAACGATTTTTTTTCATGTATTTTTTATTTGTATTAATCGAAGTAATCACCCATGCAATCAATGCATCTTTGCCAACGCAGCGGCAGTTTATTGATGCCCTTCTTAAAGAAATCAGCTGGACGGGAGGCAACAAATTCTTCAAAGGCATTTTGTACTGCCTCTCGGGTATTTAATTTCTTGCCCGCCAAAAAGTTATCCAAATTCTGGAAAAAGAAGTAGTCTGTAGGCGCAAGTTCTACTGAGTATGGCGGATGACGGAGAGCTTCCAACCCTAGTTCTTGCAACTTGGAGACTGTCTGCTGTGCAGTATGAGGTCGCGCATTGTCGTGCAGGAGCAGCGGAGACGAGCGATTGACCAATGCTGGTCGGAGATGTGCCAGCTTCACCATCATTGTGTTTAGTTCTTCACAGTACACGTTCATTTTTCAGGTAGAAATTTTCAGAACGGAAGTGAGCAAACCAATAACAGGCGGTGCGTTGGTTTGTAGTGTTAGCTCCGTAAACGTCGTTGATGTTGCGTGCCGCTTGTGCCGCATTGCTGCCACGACGATACTCATATTCGACGAAAAAGATTGAAATGCGATGAAAACTGAACTCTAATCAATAAACAAATGACTACTTTTGGAAAATGAATTCCTTGCTTTAAAATAAAATTAATTTGAAATTAGAATTCTTAGCCAAACAAAAATTATTTTGATTTGAAATGGCCAGTACTGCAGAACGGCAATTACATAGGTAAAGACCTACTATAAGGTTTTATTTCTGGTGTTTTTTCTTTATTACACTCTTCAGTTCATATTAGAATTTGTATTGTAATTAAATTAAAAAGCCACATCAATTGTCTAGAATTTATCCTATTTACTACCTCAACTAAGAAAACATCCTTGATGAGGTCGGAATAGGGTTAAAAATAATGGCTTTTATAATAATAATGAAATTAATTCAAGTTTTCATAAATAGAATTATAAAAAGGAAGTCAAACTTGTTACTTGAAGAAGAAGAGGGTTGTTTCTACGAACGCAGACATTCGCTTAACTACAAATCTCACAACCTCTAGAAACAGAACCACTCTACCAAATATTAATATTTAATGAATTGTTAAACTAGCGAGTGCTGAGTCTGGCCCTCGCCACGGCCAGTCTTCCCAGTAACAACGGACTCCCCGAGTGTTTCTCGCTAAATACGTCTTATATATTCATATAATATGAAAACTTTTATATCGTGATTCAGATTCCAGTATCCGATTGGCTAGTTATTACAATTTAATTTCAATTTCATGATAGTCGTGAGCAACTACCGTGTCCGTGCATGTTTTTCAACGGCTACTTATTATTATTAATTAGGCTATGTATGCTGTTACTTTATTTACAATATAAAAAGCATTATCTACTTGCCCAAAATTTATCTCTCATTTAGCATTATTTTAGCTCATATACGACCTTCTGAGCTCGAGCCTCCTCCCTAATAGGAGGGAAATTACCACGCTGATCAGGTTTAGTGTAGATTTTTATTTCAAGCTTTCCTTCTCATGTATAGATTTTATCTGCATATCATATTCTAATCATATGTAATCTCTTAGGTTGTCTTTTACGAGATCCACGAGTACGAGAGAGGGTGGTGAATTCATGTGTCTCATTAATAACTAATGTGAATGGGACATGAAACTTTTTAATGAAACTGAAATGTAAAATAACCTCGGGTTTATATTGAAATATGGCTTTTCATGTAAGAACAGAAAAAGATTTTTTTTTTTTTCAGCTCTTGCTTTCCCGCGGTTAGGTTTAAGAATTTATTCTCAAAAAGACACAGGTCACTTACATGAGAACAATGATTATAAAAAGTAATAACTAGTAAAATCAATCAGGTTACAAAGCTTTCTTGAGCATTCATTTGATGTGTCCAAATCAAATTAGGAATTTTTCTTGTATATAACGTAATAATTTATATTTGAACACATTAAACGAATTAACATTTTTTTATATATGGAGGTAGTTTATTGTACAATTGTGCTCCTTCAAACATGATGTTTCTTTTTCCATAATTTGTTCGTACCTTTGGTAGTATCAATAGGCTAGCTCGACGAGTACTGCGTTTACTAATTTGTGAATGCTTTGTAAATGATAAACTAATATTAATATTTTTATTAATATTTTTTTCTGATTAGAATACATGTGCTATAAGTATAGAGTTGCCTAACGGTCATTATTTTGGTTTCGTTGTAAATTTTATTTGTTGCAGTCAAATACGGGTACTGGAAAAGAGTTTTAACTATTTTGTTTTGCATTATTTGTAATTCAGTTAGTTTTGTTTTCGTTGCACTGCCCCATACCTCTATTAAATATAACAAATGTGACTTAACCAGTGAATTGTTACCAGGTTATAAAAGGCTACTATTGTATTTTAACAGAGAAGACCATCAAGCAAAGACAAATACGTTAATTTTTTGTACCCGTATTAATACCATAGTATAGTCCATGAATCCTTCCATAATAGACGGTAGGTACCCATGTCGAATAATGCCGGCAGATAATGAAATTATTGGTATAGAAAATGGTTACTTATGGTTCTTTTTTTTTAAGAAAAAGATTAAATCCTGCACAAAGGAAACATTCCTTGTTTGGCGGGGGATTTTACAAACATATAACTAACGGATAAAAATTACATCCAGACTCGGAACCGCGTCGCCGCCTTCTATGGCGACACGACCCGCTGCCGGCGATTTGGGCGGCGCAGGCGTGAGTACTTGCACCTGATACTGCTCTAGCCGAGGCCGCGGATGACTGGATCACTCGATTGGAGAATAATCCGTCACCCGCAGCGAGGCTAACCGCGTGAGAGCAACCGACGTCTTTGGAGGGGTGTTAGTAAGGGAGTATACCCGAAAGGGTATCCCGCCGGTCTGGCCACGGACGACAAGAAACTCGGTACCGTTGGTTGGCCCAATGGCAAAGGGGAGGGAATACGGTGGGTTATAGGGCCATGCTCCACTCTTTCATCACCCCGAATGAAACGGACGGCGTGTACGCTGACTAAAGCCCACCCAAAAAAATAAAAAATAACTTGAGAGGTGTCAAGAGACACCCGGATGGAACGAAGTTCCTTTCGATTAATTAGTGAAGGAATTATAATAAAATTTTATTTTTTTAAGTTATAATAATATTTTTTTAAATATAAACTTAATCAGTAGGCTCAATTTTAGTAATAATTGGCTTATGGAAGACGAAACGAAAATAAGTGGATTGCTTTCAATGAGAGAGAGAGAGACAGACAGACAGAGAAACACGCGCATGCCGCACGGCTTACAGCTATAGCAAAAAGTGTCGTTACAACTTTTGGTCTTAATTTTTTCCGTCTAGCCCCCTTTCGCAACGCGCGATAAGGAACTTCATTCCAAAAGACTGAACAACAATTTGTGGATTCTGCAAAGTGTTGTCCTGCATTTGATTCGAACCCACGACACTGACATGGTACACTACGTTATCTGTGCACTCAAGTTTAGCTTTATTATTCGTTCGCTCGTTTCAGCTCATATACATACCACTGTTGAACTCGAGCCTCCTACATAATGGGAGGGTAATTGACCTTACTATACCATGCTCAGAGAGGTTGGTATAGGGTTTTATTTCGAGTTTTCTTTCACTTGCATAGATGACATAATATGCATATTATGCATATTATATCCCTTAGTCGTCTTTTACGACACCCACGGGTATAACGGGGTGGTAAATTGGTTTCTTGATTTATTATACTTACATTATACATATATTAAATCTCAATTTATACATATATTAATTCTCAATTTTATTTTATGATTCATCATCAATAATAATGTTTGATCAATTTTGAAGATGCTGTGTGGCTACGAATACTACCACCCCTTGCTCGTGGCTGTCGTGTAAGACCACTAAGAGCTTTAGATCGACTTGGGCCAACTTCATCTGATGCCGCCTGGTTAACAATTACATTTGCTAGGAGAATTGACGTCACGCAAACGGCTGGTCGTATAATTATTACGAGAACTTTTGTAGTTTACGATTGATGTTGGTGGTAATTAAATCTAGATCTCATAACCAAGCTCAAAGTCACTCTGCGTGCTATGGAGCGGACTATGCTTGGGATTTTTCTGTGAGATAGAATCAAAAATACAGAAATATACAGAAGAACGGGTGTAACCCACATATCACGAAGAATTAGCACGCTGAAATGGCAATGGGCACGCCACATCACTCGATGAACAACCGCTGAAGAAGAAAGGTTCTCGAGTGACGACTACGTATCGGACGATGCAGTGTGCGACGCTCCCCACTAGATCGACCAACGACCTGACATGATGATGATGCTGATGTACATATTGAGTGAACTTCACGCTGATTAGGATAACAGGAGGATGACAATGACGCTATTTTGAAAATTATTTTCTTCCAAATTCTTTCCAATAACGGAAACTTTTCTACAATTGATTACCCCATTTCATACACGTTCCATTCTTAGGCTTGCGCCTTTAAAGAGGCAGGCAATTAACCTACCAAACCACGCTGGTCAGATGTGTTGGCACAGAGAGTAATTTAAATTTATCCTTCTCTAGATGTTGTTTGCATAATATATCATTTAGTTGTCTTTTACAGCACCTATGGCAAGAGGTGTGGTGACGGACTTTCTGTGTGGGGACGGAGTAAGAATACAATTCACCACTCCCTATCTTGCCCGTGGATGTCGTATAAGTCAACCATGGGATATAATATGCACATAACATCTGTGCAAGAGAAGGAAAACTCGAAATGAAACCCTATACCAACATGTCTGACCAGCATGGTATAGTAGGTCAAATTCCCTCCCATTGTGGAGGAGGTCCGAGCCCAACAGTGGGACGTATGTGGGCTGCGATGATGATGATGGCAAAAGGGGGGGGGGGGGGATTATAGTCTTTAAATACACATTTCTTCTGTCTTACTCTGTCACGACACGAAAAATAAATAAAGTGTGAGATTAAAGTGATACCGTATGTAATACTTTGTATATAAATATGCGGCAATTAAATTTGGAATTAATGCTTTCGATGAAAAACTCCATTGTGTTTTTTCCATGAATCAATCTTAAGAACATATCTTTATGAAAGTGTATAAAGATTATATTACTAGGTTACAGTTATATAGGTAATAAATCCTCTTTTAATTGTACTAAGTATTGCCACGAGTTTTATAGGTAGTTATTTCTATAAATATTTATATTTTTACTTTCTCTTCGTCTTGAACACTTATCAACGTTCATGGTCACTGGACTATTTATTGCTTCTCTGTAACCGATAACGCGTTAAAATCCATAAAATAGTACTATTTCATATGTCAAAAAGGAAGTCAAACTTGTTACTGGGTGAAGAAGAGGGTGGTTTCTATGAAAGCAATCATTCGTTTTAACCAAATCTTACATCTAGAAACGGGGCCGCTCTACCAAACATGAATTTAATAAACTGTAGCGAGTGTTGAGTCCGGCCCTCGCCACAGCCGGTCTTCTAAGTAACAACGGACTCCCCGAATGTGCTTCTCAAAATGTTTATTATATATTTAAACGCTATGAAAACTTTATTATCGTGATTCAGACTCGAGTATTTTATTGGCTTTAGTAAGCCAGCGTATCCGTTCCATTCACTGAGCATAATGTTATATTGTGTAAACAGTGCAATAATTTCTCTTTATAGAGAACGTCAACTTTATTTAGTTATTTCTTCTTAAAGAAATAATACGTTATTTAAAATAATAAAATATCATTCATCATCATCTCAGCCCATACAAGTCCCACTGCTAGGCTTGAGTCTCCTCCACTATGGGAGGGAAATTGACCTATTATACCACGCTGATCAGATCTATTGGTATAGGTTCTTGTTTCCTTCGCTTGCAAAGGTATTGCATGAATGAATGGCAAAAATAATAAAATGTCTTAATAAAAAAAAAATTAAACTTTTTAAATTTAATGAAATACAATTTATTTGATCCACGTGGTTACGAAGTAAGAATACAATTAGGGAGGAAGAGGGTGGTCCTCTTCCTTGCCCGTGGGTTTCGTAAAAGACGACTAAAGGATATATCCAAGTAAAATCGATGCAAGAGAAAGAAAACACGATACAAAACCCTATTGCATACTTTTTCCACACACATTGTTGACTGTTGTGTCTACAGCCGCGGGCCGGTCTGTCCAGGGTAGTACCACACTCTCGCAGAAAATCGATGTCTGAGTAGTAGCAATTTGTTACTGCTCTTCATTTGGTAAGCGAGAGAGACGGAAGCCCAACTTTCGGAAGGTGTTTGCATGTGGTGGGTTTTAGTAATGCTCTTAGTAGCACCAAACCTCATTGCAGGCATTCACACTCCCTTCAATTTTTTCACGGTAGGCAGCGTCTTAGCAAAGGTCCATTAGTGGCAGTAAGTGGTGTACTATTTGCTTGTTTGCCAATGTTTGCAATAAAAAAATTTGACCAGAGTGAATTTCCCTTCCATTGTGGAGGAGGCTTGAGCGCAATAGTGGGATATAGGCTGTATAAAGCCTGCGAGGATGATGATGACAATTTATTTCATAAAATCAGTTTTATTGCCCCTTATTTTTCATGTTTCCCATTAGATTTTTCTCTCTGACAAACTAATAGAGCCCATTTTTCTCTCGTTTAGGGTGGCTTTCTCTTTCAAAGCAAACAGAGCTTATATCCACATTCTTTATGCAATCTGCGAACGAGTCTCACATGCCCGGGAGTGCTTACATTTAGGTACTGTACACATATGCCAACTTTTAGTTGCCCACTTTTTTAAATAGTGAATATTTATTACATTTAAATACATTCTCTTACAATCTATAGCTGACGCAATGATACGCCTAGAAAAATGTATCTTTTTATCTGAAGGTACTTAAGTAAAAACTAATCCTTAATAGGAATTTTCTTAAAAAATATACGGTCATTAGCGAGTAATTTTTTATTCGCATCTCATAGTACTAAAGATTATAAAGATTGTTTGTTTATTTATACTGATTACTAAAGAGTACGATAATTTATACACAAAAAAAAGAAAGGCGGAAACCTCACTTTTTTTACGGGGAATACTATCTTGGATACATCCCACCCAATCCATCCGGGGCAAAATATAATAACCTGCTGTATCCTCTCCCCATTGCCAGTAGACTGACCACTGTACTGCTTCCTTAACCACGGTGCCCATTGATGACTCTTAAGAAATAGCTATGAAATATGATAATTATCCGTGTGGTGATGGAGTTAGAAAATAATTCACCATCCCATGTCTTATCCGTGTACTTATAAGAAGATAACTTCTATGCCAGATCAAGAAAACTCGAAATAAATCCCTATACCCATACGTCTGGCCAGCGTGATATAATGTTCTATATCTCTTACACAGAGGAGAATGCCCAAGCCCAACAGTAGGACATGACCTGTGATATTGATGTGATAATTCTCTGTATTTTTAGATGAATAATCTTAGTTTTTATCGTAGTTTTCGTGTGGTGTCGCAGTAAGAATACAATTCACCACTACCTATCTTGCCCGTGGATGTCGTAAAAGACGACTATGGGATATAACATGCACATAACATCTGTGTAAGAGAAGGCAAACTCGAAATGAAACCCTATACCAACATGTCTGACCAGCATGGCGGCGGTATGGTCTCCATCAAAGAGATCACCGCCTGGCGGGTCGACGCCCGCCGAGAATTCATTGCCCGTTGGGCAGTCCGGCTGGAGAGACCTCGGTACGGTGTCAGGACCGTCGAGGCCCTCCGGCCGGTGCTGATGGAGTGGTTGGAGCGGACGCATGGGGTGCTTTCCTTCCGACTGGTGCAGGTGCTGACGGGGCACCGTTGCTTCGGGAAGTACCTGCACAAGATTGTCAGGAGGGAGAGCACACCGTCCTGCCACCACTGCAGTTGCGACGAGGACACGGCGCAGCACACATTCGAGGAGTGTGCTGCATGGGAGGGGGAGCGCCGTGAACTCGTCGCGATTATCGGTGCCGACCTGGCGCTGCCGACCATCGCCAGGGAGATGCTCGTCAGCGTCAGGAACTGGGACGCGGTCGCCGCCTTCTGTGAGGCCATAATCTCACGGAAGGAGGCGGCGGATCGTGTGCGAGTAGAGCTCCTATTCGACGACACGTTCCGCCACCGGCGACTCGGGCGGCGCAGGCGCGAGTATCTGCGCCTAATGCCGCCCTAGCCGAGGCCGCGGGTGATCGGACCGGGGAATTGTCCGTCACCCGCAGAGAGGCTGACCGCGCGATGGCGACCGACGTCCCAGTACGTCGAGAGGTGAGAGGTTACCTGAAAGGGTATTCCATCGGGCCGACCACTGATGACAAGTCACATCTGCTCCGGTGATCGGCCCAACAACGAGGTGACGTGGGTACGGGTGGGTTATGGGCCCGCGCGCCATCCTTTTAATCGCCCCGGAAGGACTGGACCGCGCGTGCGCTTACCATAGCCCACCCACAAAAAAAAAAAAATAAAGCATGGTATAGTAGGTCAAATTCACTCCCATAGTGGAGGAGGCCCCAGCCCAACAGTGGGACGTATGTGGGCTGCGATAATGATGATGATGAATCGTAGTTTGAAAAAATGCTTTATAAAATATAGATATCCAGTACCATCATAGCACTGACTGACTCATTGTTTATTAGTTGAATTGAATATTTATTGCATATTTCATAATTTTTTATTAGTTGAATTTCATATACAATCTATTTTCACATATCGTATTGGCGAAGTTAGGTTCAACTGTCATCAAACGCTGAATAGAGTATAAGTTGAACATTGGTATGGTTGACCTCATAATACTTCCATATATTTTATAAAATATATGGAAGTATTATTACGTCGTGACGAGGTTTAAATTTAGCACAAATTATTTACTTTTCCACGTAAATCACATTGCCAGTAGTAATAGTTTGGAGATTATGGATGTTAATCGTGTCAATTGATGGCAACTTACAGCAACTTAAAGTTACTATGTTTGTCATTTTATTTGTACAGCATTAATTTTGCTTTCATGCTCTTGTAGCCACCCATAGCTGTACTATTCATGATCCTAGAGTTATATATCACCGTGCATTTAGACTTAGGTCCGGCATTTAGAGAGCCACTGACGTTTCGGGATGTTCGGTATTTTGTTTATTTCTTTTATGTATTGTTTGATGCCTTGGTATTCATAATGATAATACATAGCAGCTCAATTGGATTAGGATTTTAAGCTTAGTCCTGTCTTAACCAGTATCAGATATTATGTAATCTATTATGCAATATTTATCGGACAGATGGCATAGTGGTTAAGATATCAACCTCCTACTCTACGTATTCCGGGTTTCACAAAAGACAATAATATGTGCGGTGCACCAATTATTGTCCTGAGTCTGAATATAATTTGAGTCCATTAGTTTTGTTTGTAAATTTGCAATAGGTACAAGGATTATTTCCTTAGTGTAGAGTACTTTTTCCTATATATCTGATGTCAATGATGCCATTATCAGGAAGAATATACAAGGGCTTAAAACAGAACCCTAGTGCAAGTTTACAGCCATATTGAACTCGTCAGTGACTCCGGCTTTAGACCAGACATTCGTGCGCGCTCCTGCTTATCGTCCTGAAAAAAATCTACAAAATAATGGTTATTCTGGGTCTGAATGTAACAATTTGTACCATTAAATAAAAACGATACAAAAGAACTGTTGTTTTGAACCATTGTTATTTTTTCATTAGAAAAAATGTTTATTGATTTGTAATTCTTTCAAACAGAAATATAATAATATATTTTTATAACTTTTAACGCTTGACGTATTTTTTAGTAACATAGATATGATTCAAACTTATATTTATTATTTTGTCTGTTTATACATTTTTTATATTTCGTTAAATGGTAAAATATTTAAGGACACTATTTGGCAGCCTTTCTCTTTTTGGGAGCTTTTCTTTTCCAGATAAGTTGGACCAGTAGAGCTATATAGCTTGCTCAATAACATTTCAGCAAGCTAATTATTTTGTTTATGTTGATTACACCCGATTTCCAACAGATTGATGTATTCCGGATTTTAAACATAGAACAGTCTTAAAAATAGCGCTATTCATAGTACGGTATAACTTTAAGTTTCATTACATGACCAATATTTGAAGCGTCTCTGTGCTGAAAATTATTGCTGGTAACACACTAGTTTAGAGATCTTTGTTTCCTTAACTGCGTAATATTGGACGAGAAGATGTTCCTAAATTTTCCGAACGCTACCCAGTCGTTATTTACTTTAATCATCATTAACCTGACCTCATTCTACGTTAAGTGGGGTCGGCATAACATATCATTAACTTTCAAAGACTTGTCAGCCATCATATTTTCTGTAAAAAGCATCGAAAGGTAATTGACAAATATGAAATATTTTGTTAATATTACGTACCCGTGTAATCAACATTTCAAGCAATGAGACAAAGTAATGTAATATAACGGAAAAATATTCCAATTCTGAAAAAAGACGTATTGACTAACTTAACTTATATTCAACTTTCTAACTGCGGTTTAGCTTCTGCGCTCTCTAAGAAATTAAATTTTCCAATATTCAATTTGATTTAAAACATTGCAGCATATTGATTAAAAGATAATCAAATTAAACTATTATCCCAAGACTATACATTATCGGGAAAAAAAATCTCGTGTGTCAATCCAAGGAATGGTCTATACCTGTGCCAATTTATATCCAAATCTGTTTGACAGTTTACACGTGCTTG
Organism: Lymantria dispar; assembly: GCA_032191425.1. Taxonomy (NCBI): domain Eukaryota; kingdom Metazoa; phylum Arthropoda; class Insecta; order Lepidoptera; family Erebidae; genus Lymantria; species Lymantria dispar. Next base: position 4,260,583 of record CM063449.1, read on the forward strand.
AGTAACAAATTCCCAAACATCTAAGAAGAAGGAAACCATGAAGAAGGGTATTGACTAATATTTGGACTAACAATGTCTAAAAAAGGATGAGCGTTTATTAGCTCTATGCCCGGCCGCTTTTACAGATTTTTTTTACAATATGCATTACGTTTCGTGTGTTTAGGATGACTAACGATTATGGTATGGATCATCTATGCAAGAAATGGAAAACTTTAAATAAATCCAAATGTCTATATATCTAACAAGCATGGTAGGTTAATTTCTCTCTTATTTACAGGATGTTCGAGGCCAGCAGTAGGACGTGTATGAATTGAGAAGATGAGAGTTGCATTGAGAATTAAATCCTTGTATCGCGAGAGGCTTTATAAATATATAATTAACGGATAGAAACTCAGAATAATCATTTATACCACCAAAAACATAAATGTAGTCATTACATTAGTCATTTTATAAAGTTATTCAACATATATATATTTTAATTCTGATAAAAACTGGCCAAGTCAAATCTAACCTACTTTAAGATCTCACATTTTTTTTAAATAACAGCAATTGTTATAAGTTGGATAAAGCAAAGAAATAGAGTTTAATACTTGTTCATAATGTTATTTTGTTCCTATAAATATATATTTGGATTTTCATAGAATTTGGCACTCATTTAGATCTCCATTCTTTTTACGGCGAAGCCCACAGCCAAGCATAATTTTTGTATTGAACTTGACTCTCCTTTTTTACATTTAAGTTTTTGGTGGGATATCATTACTTTTTGTAAAGAAAACTAACTAAATCGGTATTCGTAAGCGGTGCCTATGTTTATATGTTGCTCGGGAGCGCTTTTATGTAGATTTACTTCTGTTCTGTGTATAATTATGTGGTGCCGCGCGCCGCCGACGAAACACCGTTGGCCGGTTGTTTAGCGCTTATTACAAGTTTTTTGTATACCACTTATTTTTGACTTAACTTTATTTTTATATTTCTGTTATATAGCAAATATAATAATACATATATTGGGATAGTTTCAAATATCTGCTTGTAAAAATGTAGCGGTTCCAACGCTACAATTAAAAAAAAAATATATGGGGGGGTCCCCATATAATTTTTTACCCCACCTATGTTTTAACTTTTTTTTATTTTAGGTTTTTTTCTACGCTTACACACAATTACCGAGCTGGACTCCAAATTTCATCCTTCTAAGTCATCTGGAAGTAGGTTAGATTTAGGTACTATTATTAATTCAAACTTTACTTACCATCTTATTTTGGGCTTCAGCAATAAATGCTAATATTATCTTATTTATCATTATTATAATTTTAATTATATATCCTATAGTTACATTTCTTTTCATTTACTCATCATGATAATTATATTATCTGGACGGCAACAAAATGTCAAACAATATTTATTATGTTAAACCGATTAATGTAAACATAAATTGCGCCACGTTGTTATATTCTAAATGTCTTTTTTATTTTTTTTTTTAAAAAAAAAAAAATCATCTGTACAGACTGTACATCACCGTGAAATGTCATTCGAGCTGCCACAGAGTAGGTTTGTCTATAATTTAATTGTACAAAGGACAAGTATCTATGGATCTAGTTTATTTTTATTTTATTATTTGCATTTTAAGTTTGTGTGTGTAGATATAACCTTGGGCGTGGTGTAATTATGTTTTATCCTAAATTTTGTTTTGTTTTATTTTATTTTATATTTTATTTTTTTGTATTCTCTTTGTTTACTTTGTTTAATTCGCTCTATTTCGTGACGTCAACATAACGAGTCCACGGAAGATCAGTTGCAGGTTTTTAACCTGCAGTATGCTGAGTAGGACTCGTTTTGTGACGAGCTGTAAATATATATGTACTATGTAGTTCATACTCTCATGTAAATTCTGCTCATCACAATAAATAATTTCATTTCATTTCATTTCATATGTCAGTCAGTCAGTGCTAAAATTTACGACATTTTGACCTTCATATCTTTATAACCGTTTCAGGTAGCTTCATGAAATTTGGGCTTCTAGATGTCCTTATAGATATAATTAAACACACGTAGTTTTATGTGTTTACTTTAAAGAGTTTTGGAGTTATAGAAGGGTCAAAGTAGTGGTACCAAGTGGTTCGTGTAATATTACACTCGGCGCTGGCTAGCCAGTTCCTTTGCTTGAACTTGGCTTGACACGCTGCCGCGTGTCGAGATGTGTCTCATAAATAACATATACCTCTAAAGGGGTATGCCGTCGGGCCGACCACTGACGTCAAGTCACCCTATTCCGGTGGTCGGTCCAACGACGAAGGCGACGTGTCACGGGTGGGTTACGGTGTGCGTGCTTACGCCCCTCTGTCGCCCCGGACGGAGTGGTGCGAGGAGTGTGTCGACCGTAACCCAGCCCCAAAAAAAAAAGTAATAACAAACTTTACGAGCCGGCTAAGAAGGACAAGGAACTTGGTCGGCTCAACGGCGAAAGAGAACACATCGCCGCCGCAGACAGAGCGGAAGGCGAGTAAGTCGACCATAGCCCACAAAAAAAATAAGAATTAAAAAACTTTACTTTTCTCGGCGGACAAAGTCGTGGGCAAGAGCTAGTTATAATAAACGCTTCTAAAATTGCCATCCAATAAACTTATATTACATTTTTTTATCACAACGGTCTGTATAATACTTTTTTTTCTTGTGCCTTTACAATAGAATGTATCGACGAACTCGAAAAATTCACGACGCGAGGTCATTGACTGCTTTAAGTCTTTATTGTACTTATAAATTAAATCTTAATTCGTTTATTTTTTATACATTGTATGGCGAATGATGGTTTTATATTTTATACTAAAAACCCGCCCTCGCTTCGCTTCGGTTTCAGTCATCTTTCCTGCGTAGTGCCCGTTCCCGTGGGAATACCGGGATAAAATATAACCTAGTTTACTCCCTGATATTATAGCTTTCCATTGGTGAAAATTTTTGAAATCGGTCCAGCCGTTTTGTAGATTACCCGGAACAAACAGACAGACAGACAGACAAAAAAATATAAAGTGTAATTTAGGCATATGTATAGGGCAAATAACCGTGTGAGCATGAAAAAAGTCCATTATTTTGACATTACAAACAGATTTTGACATTACATCTATTGGTATAGATATAACAAACTACAACAACAAACTATGGTAATAGTTTTTTTTTTATTGCAAACGATGGCAAACGAGCACACAGTACACCTGATGGTAAGTGTTGCTGCCGCTCATGGACCTTGAAGGGAGTGTGAATGCGTGCATTGAGGCTCGGTGATACCAAGGGCACCACCAAAACCCTCCACACGCAAACACCCTCAGAAAATTGGGCTTCCCGTTCTCTCGCTTACCGAACGAAGCGCAGTAACAAATCGCTACTACTCAGACGTCGATTTTCTGCGAGAGTGTGGTACTACCCTGGACGGACCGGCCCGCGGCTGTAGACAGATAACTGTCGACAGTGTGGTACAAAAATGAAAATAGTATATCTATTTTAAATAAAACTACGGCTTTTATTGTGTTTGTATTTGATTTTTGATTGCCCGGCGTTTCGAGCACTGTAGTGTTCATGGCCACGGGCGGACTATCATCATCTTAGTCCGCCAGTGACCGCGATAAAATCCGTAAAGTATCATCCATTACACATTTTAAATAAAACATTTAAAATGTGTAATGCTCGCGTAAACATCAGAAATTATTATGGTATATCTATTCATTGTATATTGTAATTAATTTATTTGGATCAATGTAAGTTAATCGGAATTCGCAATTTATATGAACAATTCATATAATTAGCCATTGACCCAGATTGTTTAAATCTTTTAATTCTCATAGTGATTCTGATATTTACATGAGTATTGCTCATTATAAAACTATTGTTACATATTTTATCGCGTTAGTATTTTATTTATGACTAGCAACCCGCCCTCGCTTCGCTTCGGTTATAGGTTATAGTCGATTTACCCGCGTAGTTCCCGTTCCCGTGGGAATACCGGGATAAAATATAGCCTAGTTTACGCCCTGATATTATAGCTTTCCATTAGTGAAAGAATTTTTTAAATCGGTGCAGCCGTTTTGAAGATTACCCGGAACAAACAGACAGACAGACAGAAAAAAAATTTTTAATTGCTATTTTAGGCACAGGTGTCGTGCAAATAACCGTGTAAGCATGAAAAATGCCTATTATTTTCACATTACAAACAGACACTCCAATTTTATTTATTGGTATAGATTGCCCAAAGTTTCGATCATTTATCTGTACACATGATCATGGGCGGACTCGTCTCTTAGTTCTGTTTTACTACAATTCAAACTCAAATTATGCATGAATCCCGAGAGGGCCCTTACATATTGTCAAAACAAAATTAAATCAAATTATCCAAGAAATTAAACTATCACCGGATCGGAACGCGACCGCTACAATTAAGCTATGTAAGGATTGGTACGATTCATGGCCACAGCTTTATACAACACAGCATTGATAGTATAGGTCCTTCCTCCTGTTTTGTCTATTACCATCGAATACAAAGAAGGCCTAGTGGTTTAATTAGTGAAATCCCTCGTTCCATGTCGTAGATTCAATAACACTGATTGAATTTTTTTTTGCGAATCACAAAAAATATCTACATTTAGGTGGCATTAATGCAATAGGTATTTGTATGTTTGTGAACTCCCAAGAACGTCACGTTGGTTCGATTCCCATGGAGGCCAAAAATTTATTTAGTTGTTCTAAGTTTGGGAGTTATTTGTGTACATTAATTCCATATTTGAGAAGTTTCCTGTAATATAAGGATCTCTTTTATGCAAGGTATTGAAAACAGACTTTTTTTATAGTACAGGATATTTAAAAAACAAACTGGCAGAATTGACTATAAAGGAACATTATCAAATACTAACACCATATTTGTTTTATTTAAGTTTTGAAGGAAAACCCGCAGGAAAGGTTATTTTGGGAAAAGATTTTTGGATATGGGATATGGATCCTGCATGCATCTATCAGCTTATTGACATCTACTGTTGAACGTAGGACTCAAAAGGGAGATAATCCTATAATCCCCATGCATGGCGGGCGTCTAGAGGATAGTACTTTATATTGTAGGTTTAGATAAAGAGTGCTGTTGGTTATATTCTTCCGATTCTTACACCATTCTATACTGGGTAGATAGCATGGTATAGTAAACTAACTTTTTTGCTTTTAACTCTTACCAGCGCCGTGGTTTTATAGGACTTGATTCTAACTTAATTTCAGAAGATTATTTTGCAGTTATCCGTATGGTGATGGCATTAGAATGTAGTTTACCACACTTTCACTATCGTCGCAAAATACGACTTAGAGATATTGATGTCAGCTCATATATGTCAAACTGTTGAGCTCGAGTCTCCTCCACAAAAGGAGAAAAATTGACTTTACTATACCATGCTTATCAGACAGGTTGATATAGAGTTTTATTTCGAGTTTTTCTTCTCTTGCATAGATTTTATAGGCGTATTATAGCCCTTAGTCGTCCTTTACGACATCCATGGGCAAGATAGGGAGTGCTGAATTGTATTCTTACCCCGTCACCACACGGAAAAGATAGAGACTTAGAGATAGAGTCTTAGAGATATGCTATGCAGATAATATCACTGCCAGGAAAAGATCGAGATAAAATACTATACCAATTTGTTTAACCAGTTTATTTAAGGTCAAATTCCTTCCGTTTATGAAAGACACTTGAGTCCAGTTAGGTTTTTAATAAATTGATCGTACTAGGTGTCTTGTTATAGTCAACTGACTGCGCAAATGGCGTGGCAATAACATTTTCTTTTCTAGTTGTACGTTCAGTACGCGATCAGGAATAATCTTTATGTGATTCAGGAAGGATTGTTCTTAGTCTGGCTGTAATTTTTATCTCTTAACTGTATATTACCTATGTTGCCAGCGATAAAAAGTAATGTTGATTTATATAGGAGATAGGAGGATATAATGTTGATTTATATTTATATATGAAGAAAAAAAAAAACCGCAAACAAAAAACTATCTATATTACATGGATTTGAAACCCTTCTAGTGCTTTAAGCGTTTATAAAGCAACAGCTGCAGAAAGTTAAAGTATCGTATTTGCCAATGTGAACTCACACCAACGTGCTCCGTTCCAGTGATTGCTTACAATCGTCATCGTAAGACTGTATTTTATTATAGTGGACCAATCACGAACTCCAGTCTGAATCGCGGTATTGAAAATTTCTTTTTGTTTAAGTATATAAAAACGATTTCAAGGTGTTCATTCGGGGAGTCCGTTGCTACTGGGAAGACCGGCTGTGGCGAGGGCCGGACTCAACTCTCGCTAATCTCCACAATTTAATTTAATAAATTAATGTTCGGTAGAGTGGTTCTGTTTCTAGAGATTGTGAGATTTGTACAAAAGCGAATGTTTGCGTTTATAGAAACCCCCTCTTCTTCATCAGGTAGCAAGTTTGACTTCCTTTTGGTAATCAATATGTTTTTAACATAATATTTTTGACGCACTTACTACAAAACAAAACTAAGAAATAACACCGTGAGCATTGTGGAGAGAAAGAAGGGTGGTGAAATTCTTAATGGCATTAAAGATGGCAATTTACATATGTGTTGAGAATACCATTACGTCACTACAGCAGCACTCCCCTGAGAAATTCGTGACATAATCGCGATATAATCCGTAAAAGTAGTTTTATTTACAATTTGTCTATGAGGTTTTTTTTCTATCATAGTGATTTTATCTATTAACTAGCTGACCCGGCGAACTTCATAACGCCATATTTTTTTTCGTAAATATATTTTCTAAGTTTCCGAAAATATAGTCTCTAATGAAAGAACATTTACAGCTTTGTAGCGAAAGATTCGATAGTTTTGATCGCGGCATTGTTAGTGATGATCCAAAGAGAATACAAATTACTCATTATTGATTTCTGACAAAATTATAAGTATCAAATTTTCCAACCATACTTAACTATAGACGAAATTTCGTTTAGCTGTCATTTACACTTATTATTACATATCAAATGCGTTTTTTTATACTGCATTTCATAGTGACTTGTATTCTGTTTGACATTTTATGTTACGTCACACGGGAACGCGATCGAACGGAATAAAAGAGTTATTGGCGAATACCATTTCAAATACCATTAACAAAGAAACGGCATAAAAAGTATCCTATGTCTGTCTCCTGGTTCTAAGCTACCTTCCCGTCAATTTTCAGGTAAATCGATACAGCCGTTCTTGTGTTATAAATAGTATAACTAACACGACTTTCTTTTATATATATAGATATCTCTCTAATTATCTTGCGAATGTGAAAGAGGGCGGTAAATGCTATGCCTACTAAGTAAGCAATATAAGATAATTATCATCATTTAACCTTTTAAAGTCCACTGTTTAGACGTAGACCTAATTCATAGGTAGTTAGGGCGGTAGGATTTCGTGTGGTGACGGAGTAAGAATACAATTCACCACCTATTGCCCGTGGGTATCAAAGGCGACTAAGGGATATAATATGCATATAATATCTATGAAATAGAAGGAAAACTCGAAACAAAACCCTATACCAACACGTCTGACAGCACGGTATAGCGGTCCACTTTCCCTCCCATAGTAGAGGAGGCCCGAGCCCAACAGTGGGACATGTATGGGTTGAGATGATGATGATATTGTAATCGTCACGCTTGACTGGCGGGTTGGTGATCACATTTAGGTGCTATACGTTTTCTAAAAGAAAACTACTGCCCATTTACCTGGTGATAGCCGATTTTTACGACTCTCACGGCGAAGTTAGGAGTGGTAACAATTGTATTCTTATCGCGTCAGTTTACAGGAATCCATAAGATAAACGAAAGTTTTTAATGTTGTAATTTCTTTAACGCTGTTATTAAACAGTTGCTCGTTTGAGGTATTTGAAGCGGAACTAATTGCCGGGAATTTGCTCTTAAGCGAGTTAATAAAGTTAATTGATTAAGATAATAATGAATTTATTTTGTTATAACAGTCCAATCATAAGGCTCAGCCTGCATCACGCTATTAAGATTTTTATTAATTTCAGTATATAATGCAGAATTTTCAGTGTATATTCGGGGAGTCCGTTGCTACTGAGAAGGCCGGCGGTTGCGAGGTCCGGACTCAACTCTCGCTATTATTTCCACATAATTTAATAAATTCATACTAAGTAGAGCGGATCTGTTTCTAGAGTTTGTTAGATTTGTAAAAAAAGCGAAACACTGCGATCACAGAAACCACTCTTCTTCATCAAGTAGCAAGATTGACTTCCTTTTTACTTAAAAAAAATTGTTTTCAATTAATATATCTTCTTAATTTCTGATTTTTATGCGGCTGCTAGACTATATTTTGATCAAATTTTCTTGTTTTATCTTATTATGAAAAACTAATAGTATTATATTTATACAATGAAGTTTAAATTTAAAAGCTTTAAAATTTATTTTATTAATTATTATCAGTTAAATTTAATATATTCTTATTTTTCCACCATAATTCTGAAAAAGATTTAAAGTTAATTCAACGATCGAGGCTATTATGGATAAGATTGGTTGTAATATTTTTAATTTAAAATGTATTTAAACTTTATAGTTATAGTTATACACAGAGTCAAGCTTATATATTTAAGACCCACTCTTACCGCCAGATAGACGATATTGTTATAAGTAACTCATGTTATTTTTGTATTGCATGTTTTAAGTGGCATAAACGTTTACAGGATGATCGACAGTCGATTGAGGAGGATGAGCGTCCTGGGCGTCTTTTAACGTCAAATGGCGACCCAAAAATTGACAAAATCAACACCCTGGTACGCGCAATTCGACGTCTGACTATTAAAGAGCTTGCTGAAAAGTGTGGATTATCAATTGGATCTTGTTACGAAATTTAGACCGAAAAATTTAAAATGCACCGCAAACAAACAAACTTACTTTCGCATTCATAATATTAGTAGGAATATACACGACTAATGCAATATTTTGATTGTCCCTATGTAATAGGGTAAGTCATTAAAGAACAAAAATAATCGTAAAATGGATCCATGCTCCATGTCCATTTTTATAATAGAACTAGATAATCGAACACAAGTAATATTAATCCTTCGGAGGATTGATGTGAGGATTAGAACATATTAGTACTATCATCGTATAAGTCATGATTCATTGGTAGTATTTTTTATTTTTGTACTTTATACACATAATCAATTCGAGGCAAATGAAGTTGCGGGCAATAGCTCTTTATAAATGTACTAGCTGACCCAACAGACGTTGTTCTGTTCAAATAAAATAAAAGGAATTCTCTTTGTAATCAATAGTAACGCCACCTACCGGGTCCAATTGTGAATCTAAACCATTCTTGAATCCAAATCAACACACACGAAAAATTTCATCAACATTGGCCCAGCCGTTTAGGGGAAGTTTAGTGGCATATACACGTACACAAGAAATATATTATATACCATCAAAAATAAGACTTGTAAAAAAAAGCCAAGCCTCGCAACTGAGTTGTTCTACTATAAAAATTTGTGAGAACCATGCTATACCAAGTCGGTTAACCCATTCAGTCCCAGCTTAAGGCACCTTTCTTCCTAAGTTATTACGTAAATAGCTAACCTAACAACTTCTTATAGTGACTATATCAATATTAAAGATCTTTTATGTTTTAAATAAACAGAATGACTTGGAAATCGCATGAAAACACACCTCACAAGTAATACATATTACATTAAATTGTACTAAACATAGTATCTCATTTCTTTTTGTAGATAGATCTACTTATTTGCCTTTCCAGTACCTTCTACTTCTTGAATACCAACAAAGGATTTTCTTAGTCACTCTCTGAAAAATGAGACATCTCTCCTTTCAGCTTGAGTCAATTCTACCTAAACTAAGCGAAGAGATGTGGAAATAAAGAAATTTGATTGGTTTTTCGAAACACATCTCCTCTAGTCTCCTCCCGCTTTGATGGCAATCGAGCCTAATGATGGCGTTCTTTCTTTCAGATAAATTTGAGGCAATTTATATTATTACTTTTAATACTTTGGGAGATTTTGGTACAATTTCATAAGACACGTCCCACTCTTGCTTTTTCATTAAGTTGATTGACTGTTTTACAAGTTATCTTTGAACATAATTATATCTAGGTATCTGTCTACACCTATTATGCTAATCATCATTCAGCCTATCGCCGTCCACTGTAGAACATAGACCGCCCTCATGCTTCACCATAAAGTGCGGTACTGTGGCACCTGCATCCAAGGACGGTCAAGGGTAACAGAGTTGCCATGGCTAGAGCTGATTTGTCTTCGCCTTATGAGGAATAATGACGTAGTCGCCACGTTTGATAGTCGGGTTGCTTTCGCAGTGAGATATTATACATTTCCCCGGCGAGAGCTGCTGCCCACTCTCTTTCCTATTGAATCTTTTTTTTAAATTACAATGCCTTGCACTACGGGAATAATAACCCTTATACTGTGGGGGACTTTACAGACATATTCAACATCGTATCATCATCGTATCATCATCGCAGCCCTCATATGTCCCACTGTTGGGCTCGGTCTCCTCCACAATGGGAGGGAATTTAACCCACTATAGCATGCTGGTCACACATGTTGATATAGGGTTTCATTTTGAGTTTTCTTTCTCTTGCACAGATGGTATGTGCATATTATATCCCATAGTCGTCTTATACGACATCCACGGGCAAGATAGAGAGTGGTGAATTGTATTCTTACTTCGTCACCACACGGAAAGAACATATAATTTACCGACACAAATTACATTCAGACTGAGAACAACAATTTGTGGATCGTATAAGGTGTTGTCTTGTATGGGAATCGAACCCGCGACACTAGCACGGTACGTTGGTATCTTAACCACTACGTCATCTGCGCAGTCTTAAGCCGGTTGTTACGATTCCCTTAGAGAAACAATGATGGCGACAAATGTATTCTTATTTTTTACAAAGTTACATTTCATTAACTGCAAATGTAACTTTGTAATCCTATATATTTATATGAGTTTACAAAATTATTTATACAGTTAGTGTATCTCGGAAACTGCAGGTGCTTACCGGACATGGGGTCTTCGGTAAGTACCTGCACAGAATTGGAAGAGAAGAGGCCCCAGGATGTCATGAGTGTGGCACGCTAATCGACGATGCGCGCCACACACTGGAAGTATGCCCCGCCTGGGGGTCTCAGCGCCACGTCCTGTCAACGGAACTGGGAATAACAGACCTGTCGCTGCCGACCATCATCTCCAAGATGCTCGGCAGCGACAGCTGTTGGTCGTCGATGGCCTCCATCTGTGAGGCTGTCATGACAAGGAAGGAGGTCGCGGAGCGGGCACGCGAGGCGCTTGCGTCCGCTGACTCGCTCCGCCGGCGACGACCAGGGAGGAGGAGACGCCGCTATGCGCTCCTCCACCCACCGCTCTGAATGATGACAGGACGTGGCCAGACGGCCAAGCGTTGAGGTGTCGGGGATAGAATGTTGTCTGACGATCTCTCCGGCACCTCGTAAAAGCGCGGAAGGGGCCGCTGTGGTTTTAGTGGGTATTTCGGTCACTTCTGTGGCTGGCGAGTCCCACACACACTCCCCTGTCTGTAACCGGCGGGGGATAGTGCGTAAATGCATTTCCACAGCGTGAAAAAAAAAAAAAAAAAATCTCGGAAACAGGATGAAAATTATAATGTTTCATAATTTTTCCTTCATTTATACACTAAACACTAATTGCATTCTAAATTTGAAGCTTTTATGTCTACTAGAAGTGCCACTTTAATATTGATGATCGGTCAGTCAGTCAGTGAGTGACAAAATTACGAAATTTGACTAGTTATAATTCTTAAACTATTAGTTTAAATTGAATGAAATTTGAAATGCACAATGTGTATACAATGCCTGCTAGGTTACTAAAAATTCAGGTTTCTATCTTTATTAACGACGAAGTTATAGGGGGTCGAAAATGGCCTGAATGGCTTCGAGAAAAGTATGTTACGGCAGTGTTGCGTTTTGCCCGGCTTTTTTTTTTGCTGGACTTGGCGGGGGCACTGCCGTGCCCCCAGATATAAAGAAGTACCGAAGTACATAATTATTGCACCTAGAGAGACAATCTACTGATGTTGCTCTACGAGAGAATTGTTCCTATCACACACACAAAATAGTTTTGAAATTTTTAATAATAATAATAATAATTGACTTCACAATTGGACATTGCAGATATTCGAAAAATTTCTGTAAGTTGCTTCCGATTACTTAGATATGACTGAATTAGGTTTAGAACATTACCTCGAATGCCATAAGTGTTTAATTTCTTTAGAAATGTCTCGTGATCAACATAGTCGAATGCCCTCAACATACCTGTAAATACAGCACATATGGGTATTTTATTATCTATATTTGACATTAAAAGTTTTAATAAGTTAAAAATTGCCATATAAATATTTTTATTTTTCCGGAATCCAAATTGTTCATCGCAAAGTATGTTAAATTTCGTTATTATTTATTCATTATAAATAGAATCGTAAATTAATTTTTCTAGTATTTTGAGAAAAGACGGAATTTAAAGCAATTAGTCTATAATTTACCATTTCTTCTTGACTATTTTTTTATGTATTGGTTTCACTATCACAGTTTTAAACTTGCCGGCAGTATTCCAGCTGAAATGCTATTTCATGTTGTGGCATTTAAATATATCCCCACAGTGGAATCTATATGAGCTGTGAGAACGATAAAATAACATGTATTACTCTATAATTCATGCGAAGTCATAGCACTAGTTTCTAAAAACAAATATTTCACTGCCCTATATAGGAACACCTGACCTTTTTGAAAGCCTTCAACAATTTGGTCACTGTATGTCCTGAGTGTCCTTTGGCATTTCACTCCACATAAACCCTTTTTCATTAATCGCCTCTCACTCATCCCTTTTACACGACAACTCACTGGCGCATACCATATTTATTTGTTTGCTATTTTTCAGTATCAAATATGTAACACTCAAAGGAAAGAACACCACATCATTCTTTCATACATTTCTACTATTGATATTATAATTTCTCATAACAGAAAAAGAAAATACAGCAGATCATTATTTCATATATTTCTAACATAGATATTCAAATTTCTCATAACAATAATAAATGTGTTTCAGATTTAAATAAGTTTTTGATAATTTTGATCTATACCAATAAATAAAATTGGAGTGTCTGTTTGTAATGTCAAAATAATAGGCTTTTTTCATGCTCACACGGTTATTTGCACTATATATATGCCTAAAAATCGAGTCCCTAATGATTCACCAAAAAACTATTGACAAATGGTCATTCGACAAACAACGTTTCACCAAATGATCATTTGGCAAACGATACATTTGACAAAAGTATCATCTTACAAAAACTTACTTAGCAAATGATCCATTAGCAAACACTACACTTATTAAATGTCTTAAGTATTAAAATGTCATTTAACAAAAAGTTATTTCTACCCTCATATCGCCGTAACAGTAAGTTGTTAGTTATTTTTTAAATGTATAATCATCATCATCATGAATCATTATTAATGGGAGAAATGCCCTAAAGTCGCTTCTGGCACTCGCACTCTTCTGGCTCGTGCGTTTGGGGTTAAAGTTCTAACCTAACCTAACCCAACCTAATAAAATAAATATATCTCCAAAGATGAACGGGTTAATATGTAATTATTTTCCAAATAAATTGCTAAATGTTCATTTTGTAAAGTAATCATTTATCAAATGTAAATATAAGTGTTGATCATTTGGCAAAGTGAAACATTTGTAAAATGATCAGTAGTAAAATGATCAATAGGCGAATCCATTGTTTTGCCAAACGTTATTTGTCAAGTGTTATTTTGCAATTAAAAAATTTTTGTCTGTCTGTCTGTCTGTTTGTTCCGGGTAATCTTCAAAACGACTATACCGATTTCAAAAATTCTTTCACCAATGGAAAGCTATAATATCAGGGCGTAAACTAGGCTATATTTTATCCCGCTATTCCCACGGGAACGGAAACTATTCAGGAAAGACGACTGAAACTGAAGCGAAGCGAGGACGGGTTGCTAGTTTATAATAAAACGAGGAATGGCGTAATTTTGATTTATAATTTTCCGTGTGGTGACGGAGTAAGAATATAATTCATCATTCCCTCTCTATTTTACCCGTGGATGTCGTAAAAGACAACTAAGGGATATAATATGCATATAAAATCTATGCAAGAGAAGGAAAACTCGAAATAAAATCCTATATCCACCTGTCCGACTAGCATGGTATAGTAAGGTCAATTTCCCTCCTATTGTGGATGAGGTTCGAGCCCAACAGTGAGACGTATATGAGCTGAAATGGAAGAATTGCATATCCTGCACTGTCAATGGGCAGCTTACGTTTACACAAATGTATCATGTATCAACAAAGGCATTCCTTTGATACGATACATTCATGAAAACGTATCAGACCAACGCAACGTGATATTGTAGGTGAGTTGACTCTCATTATGAAGGAAACCCAAGCCCAACAAGCAGACGTGTATAAGCTGTGATGACGATTAAGATTAATTCGAGTTAAGGAATGATGATAATTCCTTAACCCACATTCATCACCATCATCAAATTTTAAAAAATAATATGCATCAATCTCTAGGTTTTAGAAAACTTTTCAAGTATACAATAAACGAAAGAACATGGATAAGACGAAATGCCCATGTCATTCCTGTACCGGTCCTAGTTGGCAATGCGATTCTCGAAGTTGTCGATCACTATGTTTACCTCGGACAAACAGTCCAGTTAGGTAGATCCAATTTCGAGAAAGAGATCAGCCGACGAATCCAACTCGGTTGGGCAGCGTTCGGGAAACTAAAGAGAATCTTCTCGTCCAACATACCTCAGTGTCTGAAAACACAGGTCTACGACCAGTGTGTGTTACCAGTGATGACTTGTGGCACGGAAACGTGGTCCCTAAATGTAGGCCTTATATCAAGCCTCAAAGTCGCTCAGCGTGCTATGGAGCGGGCTATGCTCGGGATTTCTCTGCGAGATAGAATCCGGAATACGGAAATCCGCAGAAGAACGGGTGTAACCAACATAGCACGAAGAATTAGCACGCTGAAGTGGCAATGGGCAGGCCACATCGCTCAACGAACCGACAACCGCTGGGGAAGAAAGGTTCTCGAGTGGCGACCACGTATCGGACGACGCAGTGTAGGACGCCCCCCACTAGGTGGACCGATGACCTAGTGAAAGTTGCTGGGCGTCGTTGGATGCAGGCGGCACAGGACCGCACATTGTGGCGCAACATGAGGGAGGCCTACGTCCAGCAGTGGACGGCTATAGGCTGAAATGATGATGATGATGATGATACAATAAACGGACATAAATTACGCTCAGACTAAGTACAACAATTTGAGGATCGTGTAGAATATAAATACTGCGTAAGAATGGAACCCACGGTAATCTGCATGTTAGGTTGGAATCATAACCACTAAACCATTTATACAGTCTATCAGTGGTTGCATGTGTATGTAACTAGATCGGGACGTTCTCTGCACATAGTAAAATTATTATTTATACGCTTTCCAACTTAGTTTCAAAGTTTAGACAACACAGTGGCTTTTGTAATATTTACGTAAACGTCCATGTAACTTATATAATAATATAGAATAAATTTGTTGTGAAACTGAACAGTGGCACTTTCAGAAAGTCTCGTTCTACTGCATATGGTATATATTTGTTTCCACATACTTTTAAACACATTTTTTTATTGAGAACGGTGGCAATCGAGCAAACAGTACACCTGATGGTATGTGTAGCTGCTGCTCATGGATCTCTGCAAGGCCGCTGCCTACCGCGAAGAAAGTGAAGGGAGAGTGAATGCGTGCAATGAGGTTCGGTATTAGTAAAAGCATCACTAAAACCCACCACAGGCAAACATCCTCAGAAAATTTGGCTTTCGGCTCTCTCGCTCACCGACAGCGCAGTAACAAATTGCTACTACGCGGACGTCGATTTAATTGCGATCTTCATATCATTTATCTTCTCATCCAATACTGAGGTATACTATCTGAAAACACAAGACTACAATCAAATGTGACAACTTAGAGCACGGAAATGTTCATCCCGAAATGTAGGCCATATAACCATGCTCAAAGTCGTTTAGCGTGCTATGGCGCTTCATAGCCGAGCATAGCCCGCTGGCTATGCTCGGCAATTCTTTGCGTGATTCTGAAATATGGAAATTCGTAGAAAACTTATCCGACATAATGCGAAAAATAAGCACGCAGAAGAGGCAATGGGCAGGGCAGGACAGAATATTTTGGGGCGGCGTAGGCGCAACTACCTGCGCCTCATGCCGCCTTAGTCGAGGCCGCGGGTGACGTGACCGGGGATTAGTCCATCACCCGCCGAGAGGCCGCTGGAAAGACCGACGTCCTCCCCGATGGGGGGACGTCGGTCGATGGGAGGGTACCCTTATAGGGGGTATTCCGTCGGGCCGACCACTGATGTCAAGTAACCCTGCTCCGGTGGTCGGCCCAACGACGAAGGCGACGTGGTTTTCGGGTGGGTTGCGGGAGCTGCGTGCTTAAGCCCCTCTGTCGCCCCGGACGGAGTGGTGTGGAGGCGCACCGACCGCAGTCCACCCACAAAAAAAAAAGGACAGATTATTGGACGAAGCGACAACCGCTGGGGAAGAAAGGTTCTGGAGTGGCGACCACGTATCGGATGACGCAGTGTAGGACGCCCTCTCACTAGATGGACCAACGACCTGGGGAAAGTTGCTGAGCGTCGTTGGATGCAGGCGCCACAGGACCGCACTTTGTGGTGAAACATGAAAGAGGCCTACCTCTAGCAGTGGATGGCGATAGGCTAAATGATGATGATGATTATTATTAAATATTCTTATTTTTACTAAACGTTTTGACAGAGAATTTCAGGTAGGCCAGTTTTTAGATATCACTTGACAAACCGACAACCGTTGGGGAAGAAAAGTTATCGAGTGGCGACCACGTATCAGACTCAGCTCGTCTCAAATTAAACGTTTAAGCAGCGTGTATAGTAAGTTAATTTTCCTCCTGTAGTAGAGAAGGCTCAAGCCTGGGACGTCTATGGGCTGTTATGATGATAATGGTGAGGAATTTTGCAAGAAATGTTAAAGCCTAAGGTGGCGGTGTTATACTACATTCAAGAATTTCAATGACAATTTTTTAATACGTTATGTTAAATAATTTTAATCAAATTAAATTATGTAATATAGAGGAAGTGCTAAAATATATTGAATGTGAAACAATAGTGCTTTAGATATCTTTTTGCGTTCCATGAAAATTCTCAATAGATATGTACCGTTAACAGTCAAGTGATGGCACTATGGACGGCGAGAATTTGACTTCATGACGGGTATTTTAAATTAAGTAAACCTAATTAATAGGTTAAGTCTTGACTTAAATGCCTTTTTAACATACCTTGCCTTTTAAAGTCCTTGAAAACCCATCATGAGGTGATGTTAAAGAATAAAACGTTTCGTTCTGCCTTACTTTCCCATGAACATCAAAATCACCGACCAAGAAATCATCAGGAATTATCACTAGAAGAGTTCCCGGCCAACTTATTAATAGCATTTTTCTACATAGAAAGATGCTTTTAAGTCAGCAAACAAGGGCATACGCCAACGTTTTTCGTGTACATAATAGTTTGATAAAATAGTGATGTTTAAATTAAGTTTTGATTATATATCTGAGTTTATTCATACGTGAATAGTTTTGCCGCAGGCGTTCAAATATTGCCATATAATATTAAGTTCTGTTTCTATTAAATATGTTTTTGAAACGCGTAAACACTTTTCCATTATAGCTCTATTATTTCTTGTTACGATATTTTTCTGAAAAATATTCCAAACAAATTACATTTTTCGCTATAAAAGAAAACTTTAACGTAAAAAAAATTTAAGGAATAAATAATTCTATAAACTTATGAAAAAATGGGCGCTTGTTTACCTAGTGGCAACCGTAAGAGATCGATTATAGTACAAAAATGTTATTTTTTATACTAAATCCACTTGAATCATCATTGGTTTAAAACTTATGCAGAATTAGTTGTATATCTGAAGTCATTATACTTTCAAGTCATTATAAAAAGAATAAACGTAAGAGATAACAATTATCTTATTGTATATTAAAACTAGCAACCCGCCCTCGCTTTGCTCGGTTCAGTTCAAGTCGCCTTACCCGTATAGTTCCCGTAGGAAGTAAAATAAGTGTTAGTAAAATATTATCAAAATTGGTCCAGCCGTTTTGAAGATTACCTCAAACAAACAGACGGACAAAAAGAATTTAAACTATTTTAGGCATAGGTGTCGTTCAAATAATAGTGTGAGCATGAAAAACGTCCAATATTTTGACATTACAAACAGACACTTAAATTTTATTTATTTGTATAGATATAGATTATACACCTAAAGTGTTTGTTAATAATTTAATTAATCACAGTTCCGTGTGGTGACGGAGTAAGAATACAATTCACCACACCCTGTCTTGCCCGTGCGTGTCGTATAAGACGACTAAGGGAAATAATACGCATATAACATCAATGTAAAAAAAGGAAAACTCGATATAAAACCCTATACCAACCTGTCTGACCAGCATGGTATAGTAAGGTCAATTTCTCTTCTAATATGGACTAGGCTCGAGCCCACCAGTGGGACATATATGAGCTGAAATAATGATGAACAACTTTGTGAAGGTGTTTTCGTGTAGTGGGTTTTGGCGATACATTTTAACCGCATTGCACTCATTCACACTCTCGTCACTTTCAGAAGCCTTTTTTTTTTGGGTGAGTCGCGGTCGGCGCACTCCCCGCACCACTCCGTCCGGGGCGACAAAGGGGCGTAAGCACGCACACTCGCAACCCACCCGAACCACATCGCCTTCGTCGTTGGACCGACCACCGGAGCAGGGTTACTTGTCATCAGTGGTCGGCCCGATGGAATACCCCCTAACTTTCAGAGGCCTAGCAAAGGTCCACGAGCGGCAGTATCACTTACTGTCAGGTATGTTGTTTACTCGGTTGCAACCAACAACAGAAAAAAAGACTATCAAGAAAAATTATAAACTTAATACATAAGACCTAATACATAAAAATAATGTCTTTAAATGTTATCAAATCGTACAAAATATAAGAGCAATTGGATTCAGCTCTGCTCAATTGCCTTTGACAAGACAACTGCTGAGATAACAAATGATGTCAGCAATGAAATTATTACTATCACCGAGCCTCAATGCACGCCTTCACACTCCCTTCACTTTCTTCGCGGTAGGCAACGGCCTTTTAAAGGTCCATGAGCGGCAGCAACACTTACCATCAGGTGTACTGTTTGCTCGTTTGCCACCGCTTGCAAATAAAAAAAAAAAAAAAAAACTAATATTGTGGGACGATGTGACTTTACAAATCCATTAAAGCGTAGTTCCTGGCACAGCTAGATATATAGTTAAAATGGAAATCAATCAAATGCCATATTCGAGAATAATAATTGACATAATTGTCCAAACCGGTTAACACAGAGAGGCGGAGAGAGGTCACACGACTTGTTAAAAGGTTGAAAATAAGTTCACGTCTCAGATCGCCAAAGAAATTAAGGCGAAATAAACAAAAAGCAGCAATTATTACAATAACTGAAAAAAACGTAACGATAATACAAATCAAGATAGAAGTGAGACAAATAAACGAAATATAGTTTTCCGTACCCGATTGGTATTTAGACGCCAAAGTTTTACTTTGTTTTGTATTAGCAAAAAATTCCTTTAATAACAAACCCAGGCCTCTTTTATTCTGCAAGCAAATATGTCAAAATAAAATAAGAAAATGGTCTCGTAAAATTTTGTTATACAAGTTGACCATTTTTCTCGCAATCCTCACCATCAATCCATTTGATTTAGGTACATCTTGCCTTCATTATTTAGATTTTCAACAATGCTACCAACGACTTCTACTAAATCTAGGGCTGGAGGGAAATCAAGCGTCTGTCAGCTAATAACAATAACCGTGTCACAACTGCGGGGACATTTCTGGGGATTTACGACCCTCGTTTATTTTAGCGCAGGTGCCTGCAATAGGATTACTTGCGGTCAAGCCTTACTTCGAAACAAAGGATGGTGCCGAGTAGTATTGGAGCTGAGGGCAAATTTGTTTATCGATAGATAATAATAGGACAACAATTTATTTTATGCAAGTGTTTTTTATCATTTTAGCATTGAAATTATCGTGAGATTGATATATATTATAATATCTATAACGGCAAAATCTTCACGTACTGAGATCGATTACGTCGATCCGGGTTTTGAGCATATTTGATGCTCATCATCGGGGCTAGTGCGCAGCGGCGTCTACGAGGCCCCGGCGTGCATCTAATAATTCTGCGAAAAATAAATGTTTTCAATATTACTTTATTTCAACACAGTATTTGTTTATACGACTTCTTTTTATCAATATATTCATCAGTGTATTAGCGTCTTTTATTGTACTTTGGCTCTGTAAGGGATCTTTCTTTATTGATAAAATAATCGCTATTCTTGTCAGACGGGTTGACGGTATTAGTTGATAAGTAACCCAGAGGAATACTGCTGCCCATTTAATTGGCGATCTCACAGGCTTTTGCAACTCCTATAGGTAAGTTAAGGGGTAGTGACATATTGTATTTTTAACTCATCATCATAATAAACAGGTTTTAATAGTTTACCATATTTCAAACGAATCGCATTTTTATTTTTATGGGTGGGCTATGGTAAGCGCGCACGCGGTCCATTCCGTCTGGGGCGACGGAAAGACGGCGCGCGGGCCCACAACCCACCCGTACCCACGTCGCCTTCATCGTTGGGCCGACCACCGGAGCAGGGTGACTTGTCGTCAGTGGTCAGCCCAATGGAATACCCTTTCGGGTACCCTCACCTTTCGACGTCCCTGTCCCGTGACGTTGGTTGCCGTCGCGCGGTCAGCCTCTTTGCGGGTGACGGACTAAATTACCCGGTTTGGTCACCCGCGGTCTGGGCTAGGGAAACGAATCAGCATAAGACAACTTCTGATCAAGACTTATTCTCTTTCAAATTTAAGACTTTATTATGAACTCACTATATAGTATGCAATGGAAATTTCCTTTCTACGATATTCTTCATAAATAGGGCTTTTACACTGGACCCGACTCAGAATCAACGGTGAGTACAGCACTCATCTTTGATTTGCAGATTATAATGTATAAGAGACTTTCGAGCAACTTGTAGGGACCCAGTACTTATGAACTAAGTTTTATATTGCATATTTCGTATAATATTTAGATGGCCCGGCACGTAAGTGGGTAACAAATAAACCATAGTAGCGGTAACACATTTCTTATTGCGTCTCTACATCTCAATATTACTCAGAAAATATATCTACGGAAAAGGTTATACTCGGGATTTCTCTACCGGATATAATCCGGAATATATAAATCAATGGTAAAATGAGTTTAATTGATATAGATGGATCCGAAGGATTCCAAGTTAGTCCTTAGTGTAGTAATTGTTAGAATAGAAGGGGTTTTGTGTAACCACCATAGTTACATGTGGAGGGACGATATTGTAAATCTCGGTGAGAGCTGTTGGATGTAGATATCCAACATTACGTCAGTTGTTGGCTCGTAAGATAATTAAATATATGATTTTATTAAATTCTCGAAATAAGTGCAAGAAAAATAAAATAAAATGTCTCCATTGACTTTCGTACCAGTAACACTAGTACTTCAATGTGTAGATTTATCGAAAACTTTTAAAAATCATTTTAGTAAAAATATATTTACATGAATTGATTGATCTTTCCGTGTGGTGGCGGAGTAAGAATTCAATTCAACACAGGGGGTATTCTTGCCTGTGGATGTGGTAAAAGAGTACAAGAGGATTATAATATGCAGATAAAATTTATCACGAGTAGGTAAATTTGAAGCAAAACCCTGTGCAAAGCCGTCTGATCAGCGTGGTATAATAGGTCTATTTCCTTCCTATTATGGAAACTTGAGCCCCAAAAGTGGGACATATAATATGAGCTAAGACGATTTGATTGAGCTGTTGGTTTTTTAAGAAAAATCCACCTAGGAATATGTGTTATTTTACTTATTAAATCTATTTATATATATAGGAGATGAGAGTTTTCGAGCGATATATTGACTCATCACCATATCTCTGGAACAATATGGCGTACAAACTTGAATTTTGGCAGAAATATTCCTTTGGTCGAGTAGAGGTTAGCTAAGAACGGATTATACGAAATTCTACTTACAAGGGGAGTTGCGTGGGTGTTAACAATAATATACATATAAAGGAACAGAGTGAGCCGAAGCTACTGAAGCCGGAAGAATGAAATTTGGACCGTAATTTCATTTCATAACGTAGGCACAAACTAAGAAAAGATGTTTTGTAATTCCAACCCTAAGGGGGTGAAACGCAACGGTAAAGTTTGTATGGAAAGAAAAAAAATCTTTATATACTGTCTTCAAATTAAGCACAAATACTCTTCAATAAAAATAAATAAACACGTGTTTCAGCGTTTGTTCATTTTCATCTTCTAAGGGTGTGGAGCTGACTTATCAAAGAGCCAAAACTATTGAAGCCAGAAACATAACATTTTCACAGTAGTTAAGAAGGATTTTTTGAAATTCAACCCCTTTTTTTGGAGGGGGGGTGGTTTGCGGTCGGCGCGCTCCTCGCATCACTCCATCCGGGGCGACGGAGGGGCGTAAGCACGGACACCCGCAACCCACCCACGATGCACGTCGCCTTCGTCGTTTGGCCGACCACCGGAGCAGGGTGACTTGACTTTACCGAGGTCCCCCCCTCGGGGAGGACGTCAGTAAATTCAAACGGTATCCCTTTAGGGATCCCTTTAGGGGCCACCGCAGTAGCAAAGTTTGTATAACGAGAAAATTCTTCATCGATTTTCATTAAATTGTAAACAAATACTCTGTAATAAAAATAAATAAACACGTGCTTCAGTATTTTTAATTTTCACCCTCTTAGGGTGTACCTAATCTCCACTAATATTATAAAAAAGAAACGTCGTATGTTTATTACGAATAAACTCAAAAACTACTGGACGGATCGCGATAATTCTTTCACCATTAGAATGTTACATTATCCCTGAGTAACATAGGCTATATTTTATACCCGTATCCTACGGGAATGGGAACTACGCGGGTAAGGTGACTGAAACCAAAGCAAAGCGAGAGCGGGTTGCTAGTAATTTATTTAACGTTATTTAAAGAGAAACTTTTACGTACTTGAATCTGTTTTCCTTAATCTGAATATGAAAAATATTCTACTATTAGTAAAGCCATTATAATGAATTAGAGATTGCAAACGCCCGGGCTCGGTGCCCTGCTAGGCACCCACCGGGCCCGGCCATTCTTTCCAGGCCCGATCACCGGACCCGGTAAGAATGGCCAGCTTTTTAAGATCATTCTTTCACACTGAAAAATAATTGTTTTGCCTTATGCAAGTTAGAATATACTTTTTGTTTTGTTATAATATATTTATAAAGCCACGTAACGCAACCAATTTTACGTTACATTTTGTTAGTTAAGACTATACAAGTTTGATTATTTACAGTTACAATACAGCCTAGCCTATAAGATTTCGCTATTTGCTCAATTACTAATAGTAACATTTACTAGTCTTAATAACCAACGTTTAAGAAAAAACATAATACTTTACTTTTAGCATATAAGAATTTGTTTTGTTTATACCAAAGCTACCATAGTTTATCTATCTATCTAATCTATGTTGATGACACGTTTAGTACTTTAAGCAGCTTTATTAGTTTCTTATTTTAATACTATATTTTCCAATAGAGTGTCTATTGGAAAACACATAAAGATTAAAGAGAAAGACCTGCTTGTTTAAACTTATAAATAAAATGAATATTTACTAATACTAATGTTACTTTTGCGTCCATAAGTAAAAGTAATCAATTATGTATTAAATGTGATTTTGAGACTTGAGTGTGACTGATTATTGTGATAACTGTTCATAAGCCAGTTTAAAATAAATATTAATCTTGAATCATTGTCATTTTACAGTCATATATAGAAAATTTTCATAAAATACTTTAGTTTCATCGCTATTACAACCCGACCGGGTTAAGAAACATACCGGGTTGCAATCTCAATAATGAATATTCCATTTCCGTGCAACGATGGATCAAAAATACAATACACCGCAACATATTTTGATCACGGGTGTCGTAAAAGATGACTATAGGATATAAATAGGCAGGTAACATCAGTGCAAGAAAAAGAAAAGTCAAAATATAATCTCATTTTTTTTTTTGGGGTGGGTTACAGTCGGCGCGATCCTCGCACCACTCCGTCCGGGGCGACAGAGGGGCGTGAGCACGAACACCCGTAACCCACCCGTGACACGTCACCTTCGTCGTTGGGCCGACCACCGGAGCAGGGTGACTTGACCTCAGTGGTCTGCCCGAAGGAAAAATAAAATCCCATGGGAATACGTCTGACCAGTATGGATTAATTTGCCTTTTATTTGAAGGTGGCTCGAGCCCAGCAGTGGGTCGTGTATAAGCTGAGATGATAATGAATCAGTTTGCAATGTTCAGTAGGTTTTACACGACAATTACACGCGTGCTTTCATATCGGTATAATTAATATGCTGGTAATATCTTGTAAAACTCTGAAGTACAAACTTGGTGCAGTTATTACCACGTAATTACGATCATTTGAAGTAAGCACAGTTTACTAACAATGTTCATGCATTAATTACTATACCTTCGGGTGAAATTTCTCCACTTATGTGATAAAGTGACTTTGTAATTAGTATGACGGATTCAAATTTCAACAGCAATTACAATTATGATTGTTATACTTTACCTCATTAACTCTTGTATTAAATAAAAAAAGTGTTCGTGTACTCGCGTATGTAAGAAGTTATAATTAATTGGCGTAACAAGATAAAAATATTACTAAAAATTTTATCTTTAGCTTTAATTTATATTTTTAGAAAAAATACGATACTATTAATAGAAGAAAAGATATTTAATACACTGAAAGTTTTATTATGGCTTTAAGTTTTATTATCTAGTTGACATTTGTGAAGATGTGCACGCACATCGTAAAAAATGCTGAATAGCTAACTTCCGGGTGTCGGTATTTCATGACGGTGTGTGCACGCATAGTAAAAACTACGCAAACACCCTGAGAAAGTTGGACTTCCAGCTCTCTAGCTCGACGAAAGAAGTGAAGTTACGTCGATTTTTATTTTAGTGAAAAGCTGTCTTTTGTAATAGTAAATTCACTATTTTCTGATATTTTCCTTTATAAAATTACTTTCTTTATATACACACAATTACGCAGCTGGATGCTACATTTCAACGTACTGAACCATCTAGAAGTGGAATAGCTTTTTAACCTAAATTCACATGTAGGTCAAAAACCTATTCCACTTCTCGTCAGTCATTTAAATGATGACATTTGCACGCCTATCAATGTCTAAATAACCGTTTAAGATGTGTTTTTATTAAATTGCAATACTAGCTCTAGTGTCTCGCAATATATATGGGGTGGAGCCTCCTTCATAATG
The DNA here is from genome assembly GCA_032191425.1 of Lymantria dispar. Classification (NCBI taxonomy): domain Eukaryota; kingdom Metazoa; phylum Arthropoda; class Insecta; order Lepidoptera; family Erebidae; genus Lymantria; species Lymantria dispar. Next base: position 4,286,194 of record CM063449.1, read on the forward strand.
GAAGGAGAGAAATTGACCTTACTGTTACATGCTGCTCAGACAGGTTGGTATAGGGAATTGTTACGAGTTTTCCTTCTCTTGCATAGATGTTAAATGCGTATTATATCCCTCAGTCGTCTTTTACGACATTTATGGGCAAAATAGGGTGTGATGAATTGTATTCTTATTCCGACACTACACGGATATACATATATATTTTTATTTTTCAAGACATTTTTTTATTTGGGTGGGCTGTGGTCAGCACATAAGCCGGCCATTGCGTCCGGGGAGACGGAAAGACGACGCGTGGTCCCATAACACTATAATTCCTCGTCTTCGCCATTGGGTCGACCACCGGTACCTAGTTCCTTGTACTCCGTGGCCAGCCCGGCGGGATACCCTATCGGGTACCCTCCCTTCCAAGACAATATCCTGCACTAAGGAAATAATTATGTTGCGGGCGACTTTACAAACATATAAATAGACCTCAGACCTCTCAGACCGAATAGATCTGTGTGCCTACTCTTGAATCTCGATTCCAATCCTAAATCCAATCGCAGCTCGAATTTGAGTAAATTTAGCACTCTTGAAAGCGCCACTAGCGCACGATTGGAATCAAATTTGGTGGATTTTTTTTAAACTAAATGATTTATTAGATTAGATTTTAGATAGATTAGATAGTAGGAACATAACGCTAGGTATAATATAGATTAAGATAGTTCACTACTTTGTCGCATTGAGCTTGTTGCCCTTAATGATAGATGTAAGTTTTATAGTAAATAAATAATTAACGGATACAATTTACATCCAGACTCAGAACAACAATTTGTGGATCACACAAAGTATTGCCCTGCATGATTCCATCTATCAATCATCCCATAAACATCCAATGTAATACTCCAAAGGATTTAGACCTTCTTAAGAAGAGGGTAAGTTATAGTCACTACAGATCCAAAGCGGGTTGTTGAATGAAGGTGGTGTGATAAACAGGAGAAACCTGGTGCCCATTCTTCTAATGATTCTTCAATCTGTTTTTATGACTTCCAGAGGACGGTAATGGCTGGTGATCAATTTATTCTTAATTTGTCAACCTTGTTGACTTCGTGATTGGTATTTTTTTCTTTTTTTTTGTTCGGTTTAGAATTCGAACCTGAAACATAGCGACATATTCGTGATTGTTATTTTTTTTTGTCCAATTTAGAATTTGAACCAGAAACGACAGAGGGGCTTAAGCACGCAACTCCCGCAACCCACCCGAAAACCACCTCGCCTTCGTCATTGGGCCGACCACCGGAGCAGGTTTACTTGTCGTCAGTGGTCGGCCCGACGGAATACCCCTACGCGGGGTACCCTCCCATCGACCGACGTCCCCCCCTCGGGGAGGACGTCGGTCTTTCCTCACGCGGTCGGCCTCTCGGCGGGTGACGGACTAATCCCCGGTCACGTCACCCGCGGCCTCGGCTAGGGCGGCATGAGGCGCAGATAGTTGCGCCTGCGCCGCCCCAGTCGCCGGCGGCGGATCTCCTCATCGAGGCTGCGCTCCACGCGCAGACGATCCGCCGCCTCCTTCTGCGAGATCACTGTCTCGCAGAAGGCTGCGACCGCGTCCCAGTTCCTGACGCTGTCGACCATCGCCCTAGCGATGGCCGGCAGCGTCAGGTCGGCACCGATGATTGCGACGAGTTCACGGCGCTGCACTGCCCAAGCCGCGCAGGCCTCGAGCGTGTGGCGCGCCGTGTCCTCGTCGCAATCGCAGTGGTGGCAGGACGGTGTACTCTCCCTCCTCACGACCCTGTGCAGGTATTTGGCGAAGCTCCCGTGCCCCGTCAACACCTGCACTAGTCGGAAGGAGAGCACCCCGTGCCGCCTCTCCAACCACTGCATCAGCACCGGCCGGAAGGCCTCCACGGTTCGCACCCCGAACCGAGGCCTCTCCAGCCGGACTGCCCAACGGGCAATGACGTCTCGGCGGGCGTGGACGCGCCAGGCGGTGAGATCCCTTAACGAGATCACACCGCCCTCCCCGCGCACCCCCGACACCCGCCGATACAACTCGGCGAGCATTTCCGCCTCCAGGTCCCACGGGGGAGTCCCGGCCAATAGGCACGCTGCCTCCGTCGCAACCGTGCGGTATCCGCGGATGGCCCTGACCGCCATGACCCTCTGTGGTCGCCACAGAAGGGCCCTAAGTCGGACGGTCAAGGACCCCGCCCACACCGGTGCGCCGTACAGGGCCATCGACCGGATGACCCCCGTGTACAGCCGTCGGCAAGTAGCGCTCGGTCCGCCCACGTTCGGCATTAGCCACGATAGGGCGGACGCCGCGCTGACGAGCCGCGGAGCGAGCCTGCGGAAATGCTCCCGGAACCACCATTGCCCGTCGAGCACCAGGCCCAAGTACCTCATATGGGCCCGGATGCTGATGTCAACCGATCGGACGGTGATCGAGACGCCGATGGGAGGGCTCATAAGGCGCCCATGGAACAAGAGGGCCTCCGTCTTGTCCAGGGCGACCCTCAACCCCAGCGCCTCGATCCGCCTGACGACCTCTTCGGTGCCATAGGTCGCCAGGCTTACCGCCTCTTCTAGCGTCCCACCGCGGGCTGTGACGAGCGTGTCGTCGGCGTAACAAATAACGCCCAGCCCGGGCGGGAGGCTCCCCCGCAACGCCCAGTCGTAGCCGATGTTCCACAGGGTGGGTCCGAGGACCGACCCCTGTGGGACACCGCACGTCATGGGCGTTCGCACAACGTCCCCTGCTCGGTTGGTACAGAGGACGCTGCGCCCCACCAAATAGTCTGCCACTAGCCGCCTCAGGTAAGCTGGCACTCCGTGATACCGGAGCGCCTCCCTGATGCAGCTGAATGGCAGACTATTGAATGCGTTGGCGATGTCTAGGGACACCGCCAACAGCACTCCCCCACCGGTGACGGCCTCAGTCGCCACGGCCCTCAGGCGCAACAGAGCCGCGATCGTCGAACGACCCCTCCTAAACCCAAACTGGGCGTCCGACAGATCGGGCCCCGTGCCGACGAGGTGCCGCTCGATGCGGGCAGCTACCACCCTCTCCAGTAGCTTGCCCGTGTCATCGAGCAGCACGATAGGCCTGTAGGCCGAAGGCGACCCCGGAGACCGTCCCGGCTTCGGCAGGAGCACCAGCCTTCCCTCCTTCCAGCACCCAGGGAACCGTCCGGACGCTAAACACGCGTCGAACAGCTCCCTGAGGCGGGGACCCAGGTGGTCGAGGACCAGGCCCAACACGCGGTTTGGAACACCGTCGGGCCCGGGGGCGGTGGACTTTGCGCACATGCGCGCCACCGCCACTCCCATCTCGGGTTCCGTGATGGGCGGAACACTGTCGCTGGCTGGGCTGGAGAGTCTCGGTGAGGGGAAGGCCCCGCGCGCGGAGCTTATTCAGCACCGCGCGATAGGGGCGTCCCCAGGGGTCACGGTCGAGACCGTCCAGCATCTCCTGCCGACTGACGTCCTTGGCGGAGCGGACGGCCAGCCTGAAGGCCGACCGCGCATTGCGGTAGCCCTCATACAGCAAGGCCTCCCGCTCCGCGTCGCGTTGCCGCCGCCGGCTGCGGGTGTAGGCCCTCCGGGCGCGAATGCACGCGGCCCGGAGATCCGCCAGCTCCCGGGACCACCAGTGGACCGCCCTCCTCGGGGGCGGACGCCGTACCCGGGGCATGGCCGCATCGCAGATCTGCGTCAACGCACTGCGGATGCGGCCAGCCTCGGCGTCCACCCCGTCCGACTGGTTGGCAGAGGACAGCCACGAGTAAACGATGGCTGTCTCCGCCAGCTGGTCCCGGTCTAAGCGACCCACAGCCCATCGCGGGAACGCAGGACGTCCATCCGCCCCGTGACCCCTGCTGGGCGTCGGGATTACCGGGGAGACCTCCATCCGGATATACCGGTGGTCCGACAAGGTCTCCACCTCCTCCACGACGCGCCAGCTCCCCACGCGTGCGGCGACCTCGGGGCTAGCGAACGAAAGGTCCACTATCAACCCGCCCCGTTGTCGCACGCACGTATGCACCGAGCCCCTGTTCAGCAAACAGAGGCCCAGTGCCGCCGCCCACTCCTCGATCGCCCGTCCTCGGTCGTTCGTCCGGGGAGACCCCCACGCCACGGACTTGGCGTTGAAGTCCCCCAAGACGAAGACCTGGCGCGATGCCATTCGCCGTAACGAGGCCTCCATGATGGTGAGGGAGGCCTCGAAATCGGTCACACTCCAGTTAGGGGAGAGATAGACTCCGAGGAGCGTAATCTCCCCCCAGTCCGCCGCGACGTATCCGACGGCCCTGTCCCTAAGGGTCAGAGGCGACGAAGGCCACGACGTGGAGGCGACGATTGCCACGGTGCCATCGGTGCTACCCAACCAGTTAGGCCGGTCGGGCACCACGTACGGCTCCGCGGCTACGGCTACTCCTATCAACCACTCCGCCATGGCTTGCAGGAACACGTCCTGCGCACCGGCGGTGTGGTTGAGGTTGGCCTGGAGGAGACGAATGGATACGGGGTCCATTAACGGTCCGTATCCATCGTCACCTCCTCCGCGCTGACGGGCGATCGGGCCGCGCTCGGAGCGGGGACTGGCCCGGTCGATGGGCCGTCCCGCCCCTTCGGGGCCGATGCCGGGGGTCTGCAGTCCCCAGAGCCCATGCGGTGTTTGGCAGGCCTATTGCCTGCCGCACACGCGGGGCAGTGGGGCACCGCAGAGCACGATGCCGCCTGGTGTCCGGTCTGACCGCAACGGAAACATAGCCCGCTGCAGTCAAAGCAGTTTTTGCATGTCGGTCGGGTATGCCCGACCGCCATGCATTTGTAACACCTCGCGGGCCGGGGCTCTAGCACGGTTACCCGCGCCGAGCTCCAGCCCACGAGGAGCCTGCCTGAGTCGGCCAATTGCTTGACCGACTCCACCGGACACTGCACCCAGGCAGCACCGACGCCGCCCGGACCAGTGCGAATGGTGCCAATCCGGACGGTGTCCGAGGCACATCCGGTACGCGCCATAATGGCCTCCCGGACGTCCTCCACCGTCACGGAATCGTCCAAGCCCGTCAGGCGCATCTCTGCGCACTTGACAGGCCTGGCGACTCGGACACCATCCTCCGGCCCGAACAGCCCCCTCAACATCGTGGCCAAACTATCGGCCGTCTTCGCGCCCTCGGCCCCAGGGAACTCGAGTATTCGAGCCCCTGTCCGGGCTTTGCGGGTCCTCGCCTCGACGCCCCCGATACCGGAGACGTCCAGCTCCCGCCGGGCGCGTTTTAGGACGGCCTCATAGTTGAGGCCCCTCTCAGCCGCCTCAGGCAGCACGGTGATGACCACCGCGGCCGTCTTCGGCGACTTGAGGCCCCTGCGCGACCTTTTCTTCCCTTTTCTGCCGGCTCCCGCCTGGGGAGCGGCGGCCACGGCGGCATTCTTGGCCGCCGCTCTCCGCTTCTGGCCGCGTGCCTTCCTGCTCCGCTCAGCCACCTGCCAGCCCTGTTCGAGCCTGGCAGCAGCGCTGAGCGCAGCAGGAGCGGTCGCGGGTGCGCTGGCCGGCGCCTGCGGTGCAGCCGCTGGCGCCGGCCGCGGCCCGGCCTTGGCGGGAGCTGGCACCTTGCCGGCCTTCTTGGCCCCCTTGGGCCCGGCCGCGGCCGCAGCGTAGCTCACCACGCGGCCACCCTGACAGGGCAGCGGGGTGGGAGCTGACGCTTGCGGCCGCCTCGCCTTGTCCGCGGCGAGCGGCGGTCGGAGGGGCGGCTCAGGCGGGAGCCTGGCCGCTACGGCGGCGATACGCGCATCCACCATCACCCCTACTCGGGCTAGGATCACGCGTACCGCCGACTCCGACACGCCGTGCACCTCGTCGGGCGGCGGCCCCTCCCCCCTCCGAGGTCTCCCGCGGCCACGAGCCGGCGGAGGGACCACGACGAGGGGAGGAAGCGCCGAAGCCGCGACGGGTGCAGCTGGCGCAGCAGCCGCGACGGGCGCAGCCGGCGCCACGGGCGCAGACGACGGGCCCGCCCTCCCCGGCGCAGCCCGTTTCGGTGGCGAGGCTGGCACAGGCGGCGCGGCCGGCGCCAGGCGCGCGAACTGGGCCCGCAGGTCGGCCATCTCCTTGGCCAACCCGCGGTTCTCCCGTCGCACCGCCGATAGCTCCGTCTCCAGCTTGCGGTTGCGTTCCCGCAAGCCGGAGACCTCCTCACTAAGGCGGGCGTTCGCGGCCTGGAGGGCCGCCACCTCGCCACCGTGGCCGGCCGGACCCGGTGTCCCCGGCCACGCCGCCACCACCGATCCTCGGCCTCTGCGCCCCCGGCGCATGGTCGGGACCTTGGGAGGAGGCATGATTATGGAACTCCCCTCCGAGTCGGTGTTGGAGCGGCCACCCTCTTGCAGGGGGCGCTTCCAGGGTCTCGGGGGGAGGGCCTCCTCCCTCTTCCTCGCTTTTGGGGCTGGAGCCGGCGCCCCCGCAGCCCCCTCCGTCCCCCTCCTCGGCGACGACGACGACGACGGCGACGACGGCAACGACGACGGCCTAACTGCACCCTCAACCGACGGCGCGCCTAGCATCTGCCTACTGCGGTCCTCGTCCCTACTCCGGCCGACTAGCACCCAAGGGGTGTCGCTCTCCTCTCCTCCTCTCGCGGACGGCTCTGCGGCACTTCCGCCCACGTCCGTCAGCACCATCTCCGACGCATCCGTCTCCTGACGCTCTGATGGCCCTGCGGCACTGCCGCCCTCATCCTGCGACGGCTCTGCGGCAATGTCGCCTTCATCGCTCGACAGCTCGGAGCTTTCGCCTGCTAACCTTACGCACGGCTCTGCGGCAATGCCGCCCTCGTGCTCGGACCCGCTGCTGCTGCCGCTCTCCTCACGTGGCGGCCCTGCAGTGGTCTCCATCCTCTCCTCCGACGGCTGGGCAGCAACGCCACCCCCGTCCCGCGACGGCCCTGCAGCAGCAATGCTGCCGCCCTCGTCGCGTGCGGCAATGGCTTCAGCCTTCATCCGCGCCCGCCACGCCTTCGATGCATTGGCGCTAATGCGGGCTCGTGCAGCGGCGGAACGCCTCGGCTTCGTCCTCCGGGTCTTCTTCCGCACCTGCACCTCCTCCTCGTTCCCCCTCCCCCCCTGAGCCACTTGGTGTTGAGCCGGGCTCTCGGCTTCTGAGGCAGTAGTTGTCCCCCACCCATACGATTGGGGACTGACTGTGCCGGGACTTGGGCGCGACTCCAAATGGACGTCGCGCGCAAGCACCGGCACAGCAAGGGACTCCCCGGCCTGGCCGGGACCCTCTGGTGAAGTCTTACTGTGTCTTACTTCTGCCATTTTTGGGACGTTTTTGAGTCTTGCCTTGACTACCACTCTAACGGCTGGACGCTCGCGCGCTTTTTAACCCACCAACCATTCATCCCCTCGCCGAGTGGCCAAACTTAGGATTAGGGGTAATTTTTTATAGGGGTTTTCTTCCCCGCGGTCCGAAGACCCCCGGTCCTGACCCCCCTGCTCAGGATTACGGTTTGGGCCTTCCGGGTCTGGCCGCTCGCGAGCGACCGACCCGTCACGCCCCCGGGCCGTGACGCAACCGTCCCTGGCGACGGAGTGCCATGAGGCACATCCGCCCCATTGGCCCCGGGTCAGATCCGCCGTGCGCTCTGCCACCAGAGCCGCACGCGGAGACCCCCCCTGCCGGAATCTTGGCCGTCCAAATGGACGCATGACGTCCAAATGGACGTTACCAGGGAGCACCACGAGGAGGTGCTCCGGCCGCGCCCCCCAATTTTATTCTATCCTAGCTTATATTTTAGATACGGACCGTCGCAATTAGATAATTAAATTTTAAAATGTACATATTAAGCTACATAAATTATTCGTCTTAGTTCAGTTAAATACAGGAAACATATTTTACATTATACATATACGATAGGTTTTTATCTTAGTTTATTTTGAAATAATTTTACTTTCATTAGTGAAGTTTTGTGTGGCTACGAATATCTATTTATCCATCGCAATAAAGATCATTTACGTATGGTGACGGAGTAAGAATACAATTCACTAAATACCTTTGTCTTGCATGTGAATGTCGTAAGTGAAGACTAATTGTAAGTGATATAAAGATGTCACATGCAAGAGAAGAAAAATCGACATAAATCCCTATAGATTTCCATCCGACTATCATAATATGCTATTACTATTCATCATCATCATTTCAGCTCGTATACGTCCCACTGTTGGGCTCGAGCCTACTCCACAATAGGAGGGAAATTTACCTTACTATACCATGCTGGTCAGACGGATTGGTATAGGGTTTTATTTTGAGTTTGCCTTCTTTTGCATAGTTGTAATACTACAACTACGCATACGCGTATGATATCCCAATCGTCTTTTACGACATCCACGGGCAAGATGGGGAGTGGTGATTTGTATTCTTACTCCGTCACCACACAAAAAAATATTACTATTATCACTATGTTAATTTCGCTCTTATAGTGTAGAAGGTTCAAGTCCAAGAATTGTGACGTATATGAGCTGAGATGATGATGGTAAAGATGAGAAAGAGAGTGAGTGGAGAATAATTATTGAAGTATTACCCTTTTTTGGCGTGTTGGGCAAAAATAATGAGAGTCATTTTTACGATGCGCCCACACCGGATCAAAAACCAACACTCTGAAGTTAACTAGTCAACATTTTTCACAATTCGCGCACACAACGCTATAAATGTCAATTTGATAATGCGTTATAATATAACTTTTAAAGTATTAAATACCAATTTTGAAGTGAAACTTCTTGGTGCGCATGACCGATTGAGACCGATTGAGAGAGTGTGTGAAAGGGCGAATATAGCGTAGGGAGCAAGCGAGTGAGAAAGATCGAGAGATATTTTTTTAATTTTTTTTTCATTTTTGAAGTGAAACTTCTTTGCGCGCATGAAGGAAATTTTTTCACGGATGAAACGCAATTTAGCGTCACGAAGATGTGCAGCTTTTTTATCGAAGAAGAGGGAGAGAGCGATTGAGGCCGATTGAGAGAGAGTGAGAAAGGGCGAACATAGCACGAAGCACAGCCATGGGGCGCGAGTAGGGAGCAAGCGAGTGAGAAAGATCGAAAGATTTTTTTTTCATGTTTTTTTATTTTTGAAGTGAAACTTCTTTGCGCGTATGAAGGTAATTTTTTTACAGATAAAACGCAATTTAGCGTCACGAAGATGTGCAGCGTTTTTGTCGAAGAAGAGGGAGAGTGCGATTGAGACCGATTGAGAGAGAGTGAGAAAGGGCGAACATAGCACGAAGCACAGCCATGGGGCGCGAGTAGGGAGCAAGCGAGTGAGAAAGATCGAAAGATATTTTTTTCATGTTTTTTTATTTTTGAAGTGAAACTTCTTTGCGCGTATGAAGGTAATTCTTTTACAGATAAAACGCAATTTAGTGCCACGAAGATGTGCAGCGTTTTTGTCGAAGAAGAGGGAGAGTGTGATTGAGACCAATTGAGAGAGAGTGAGAAAGGGCGAACATAGCACGAAGCACAGCCATGGGGCGCGAGTAGGGAGCAAGCGAGTGAGAAAGATCGAAAGATTTTTTTTCATGCTATTTTATTTTTGAAGTGAAACTTCTTTGCGCGTATGAAGGTAATTTTTTTACAGATAAAACGCAATTTAGCGTCACGAAGATGTGCAGCGTGTTTGTCGAAGAAGAGTGAGAGAGCGATTGAGAGAGAGTGAGAAAGGGCGAACATAGCACGAAGCACAGCCATGGGGCGCGAGTAGTGAGAAAGCGAGTGAGAAAGATCGAGAGATTTTTTTTCATGTTTTTTTTTTTTTGAACTGAAACGTCTTTGCGCGCATGTGGGTAATTTTTTTACGGATGAAACGCAATTTAACGTCACGAAAATGTGTAGCGTTTTTGTCGAAGAAGAGGGAGAATACGATTGAGACCGATTGAGAGAGAGTGAGAAAGGGCGAATATAGCACGAAGCACAGCCAAGAGGAGTTTTTTTTTAATACCGATAATAAACACATGGAACCAAGGAAGTTTCACTTCTGACATGCGTACTTAGTACTCACACTATTTTTTTTTATTTTTAATACTGATAAAAACACATGAAACCAAAGAAGTAACACTTTTTACATGGGTACTTAGTACTCACGCTATTGTTTTTATTTTTGATACTAATAAAAACACATGGAACCAAAGAAGTTACACTTTTTACATGCGTACTTAGTACTCACGCTATTTTTTTTATTTTTAATACTGATAAAAACACATGAAACCAAAGAAGTTTCACTTTTTACATGCGTACTTAATACTCACGCTATTGTTTTTATTTTTAATACTGATAAAACACATGGAACCAAAGAAATTTCACTTTTGACATGCGTACTTAGTACTCACGCTATTTTTTTTCTATTATTAGTATATATTTTTTTTAAACGTGAGATATCACGAAGCACAGAATTTGAGAAAGATTTTTATTTTGTTATGTCAAAGAAGTACGTGCGTACATAAGCAAACACACTTTCTTAATCGGTTATGACATGGAGAAGTTAAATTTGGCTTAAATTATTCAAACATTAATTCATTTGAGCTTATTATATCTCCTATTATTAGGTTCGAGCCTCCTCCACAATGCAAGAGAAATTGACCTACTATACCTTAAGCTTCAGACGGGTTAGTATAGGGTTTTATTTCCACTTTATTTCTCTTATATAGATATTATATGCATATTTAATCGCTTAGTTATACTTTAGACACCCACAAGCAACATAAGGTGGTGAATTATAATGTTACTCCGTCACCATACAGAAAACATAGAATTACAAATATATATGAATAAAATTTTATATATTTCCGTGTGGTGACGGAGTAAGAATACAATTTACCACCCTCTCTCATACCCGTGGGGGTAGTAAAAGATGACTAAGGGATATACTACGCAAATGACATTTATGCAAGAGATGGAAAACTCGAAACAAAACCCTACACTAACTTGTCTGACCAGCATGGTATATAGTAAGGCCAATTTCCTAGAAATGGGGCGTACATGAGCTGAAATTGTTAATTTTAAATATACAAAGATAGTTAAATACACCTAATATTCTCATACATCTAAAAGATATTTGAATTAATATATTTTAACGTAGACTCAGTTATTATAATTCAGCAGTACTATGTATTTTCAGAAGAGATTTGGATGGAGTAACGCCTGAATGATTTCCATGAGCAAACAGTCTGGTAATGAATCTCAGAGTAAGTAACATGTTTTAATATATTTCAATATGAGATATATTTATATGAGAATATTATAATTTTAAATCGAGAATTCTGCTATTTGAAATATTATTAATTTCTTTAAGGTTACTACCGTTTTTTACTCCGTAGAAGAATTATCCTGATAGTTCTAAGGTCAATATTTTTTTGTTTATATGTAGTAGAACCATACCGATGACAATCTGGCCGGGTTGCCCCACACTCTGTGTGGTATGCTATTGGGTAATTTTTCACATACTAAGCTGTTGCGACATGTTATAAGGTTTGATTTAAAATGTTCTTACTCTTACTATGATTTTATCTACTCATATCGCTTACCCACTCGTTTTAAGACATCCACGTCAATAAATAGAGTAAGGACCTTCTCTTCTTCTAAGAAGAAAACAAATATTATATAGGTATGACCATCGTTGTGAGGGCATCATGAAGTGTCGGTACCCGAAACAGTGACCCGCCGGGTTAGCCATGGACGTCAAGGGAAAAAATTAAAACAATTCTCCGTCATCATTTTAATCATCATCTCAGCATCGGTAGAGGTAGGACCACACTGTTGACAGTTGTCTGTCTACAGCCGCGAGCCGGTCCGTCTGAGGTAGTATCACACTCTCGCAAACAATCGACATCTGAGTAGCAGTTATTTGTTACTGCACTTCATTTGGTGAGCGAGAGTTGGAAGTTCAACTTTCTGAGCGCGTTTGCGTGTGGTGGATTTGGTGATCCTATTATTTTTTTTTAATTTAAAACTTTTGCACACAAAACGGGTACGGCGGACTTAATGCCTTAGGCATTTTCTGCCAGTCGACCTAGGGTGGAGCAGAAATAAATTAGGCAGATGCAATGCAATGTGAGCAATAATAATAATAATAATGATTTATTTCGGACCGTGTAGGTATCCATAGCAATTAATAATAATACAAACAATATTAAAAAAAAAAAGAAAAATCAAGACAATAATAAGCAATAATAATACTAATAAATAATAATAATCACAAAAACAAAATAATAAAGATAATTACAAAAAAAAAAATACATACCAGTGTCATAAATTACAATAATTACAATAGAGATCATTCAATTACTACACAACTACATACTAAGTACAGCATTCTATTTGTGGTTCCCTCTGTGATGCACAGATATCCAGTGCCGATAAAAACTATTGTTAGTACAATTGGCAATAGCCATCAATATTACATTATTTGCTGCTCGCAAACGAGACCAGAATGATTGGATACGGAGACGGAGAATCGCGAAAAAATCTGGCACCCTAGCTGCGGCGAACATGCTCGACGCACTGCAGTATCGTGGCTTCCTCATTAGAATACGAAAAGCATTATTATATTGTATTCTAAGTGCGCTATATGACTTTCTTTTATAAGATGACCACAGTTGACATGTATAGATGTTTTGACAGTATGCGGTGAATAGTGTCAGTTTAGTCTGGTTATTACACTTAGCGAACCTACGCGCGAGCATGTTACACCTGACGGACAGCGCACGACGCTCACGGTCCATATCCTCATCATCCATCAGATTGTCCGTGAGTATATGCCCCAGGTACCTAAAGCTAGTGACAACCCGCACCGGTGACTCATACATCATAACAGCGGGCACCCTCTCCGGTCCGCCCTTCCATTTAAATATTACAATTTCTGTTTTGCAATAGTTTCTGAAATTTGGTTATATAAATGCGCCAATTTTAATCTTATACCTAATACAAGCAAACAATACATATATATATATATATATATATATATATATATATATATATATATATATATATATATATATATATATATTCAGGATCTCGGAAACGGCACCAACGATTTTGATGAAACTTGGTATACTAGAGGTTTCGAGGTCAAAAAATCGATATAGCTGGGTTTTATTTATAGAAATGGTGTTTTGTCAGTGTTTAATTGTGGCAAAACAATATAATGACATTAAATTTTAAAAGAATATGAGTTCAAATTTTTCCGTCAACGTCATCAGTTACGATAGCTCAGTTGGGAAGTAGTCCAGTTTCAGTTTAGTTTTGTTTTGGCATTCAAACGGCGTCGAATCAAATCCCGGTGTTATTATTATTCTCTTTTTGTAATTTTTTATATTTTTTTCATTATTTAATTTGTATTTTTTATTAATATATATCTAAATAAATTCAACAAAAATACAACAAAAATATTCCGAGCGAAGCTCGGTCAACCAGATATTGATTATTATTATATAAATAATAGAATCATTTCTTTTTTTTACTGATACATCTTTTTATACATTTATTCCTTAGCGATGTCTAGAATAAAAAATAAAGACAATAACAATACGACACATCATTTTAATGTGAATTTTAAAAGATTTTACTTGAGATCGAATTAAAACGCCAATAATAAGCTTCGCCGCAATGATCTTTCCTCATTTAACCAGAGAATTTAAATGTAATAAGGTCTTAATTAGACGTCAATTTAACGAAACGCAATTATATTATTACTTATAATTTAAAGTGTATATTTTAGTATAATTTTCAATATTGTAAGCCGTAATAATCATTTTCTGCGTGTAGGTAATAATTTCATATTCGGATAGTAATGCACTTATCTATTAGAGTAGGTATCATCATTCATCATCAATTCAGCGGGCTGAATAGTCGACGAATGATCAAATCTTTGAGTTGTACTCATATACATCCCACTGTTGAGCTCGAGCCTCCTTCACAATAAGAGGGAAGTTAACCTTACTATACCATGCTGTTTAAACAGGTTGGCATTTTATTTCAAGTTTTCCTTTATTTTCCAAGATATTATATGCTTATTATATCCCTTAGTCGTCTTTTACGACAACCACGGGCAAGGTAAGTAATGGGGCATTGTATTCTTACTCGGTCACCAAATAGAAAGGATAGAAACCTGTAATAATAAGTACAAATTAATAGAGATGTGAAACCACTTTGAGAGAACTTTTAATAGAATGAATTATGCATATCAAAGGGAACTTCTTGCTCAGTCGCAAATTGTTGAGAATTCTTTGCTCTGTTACGAAGGGAATTCAGATAATTAAGCGACAATGGAGTTCGTGTCAAAAGTTATGTTGGGGCTCTTAAGTACAACGAGAAATGCACGTATATTGTGTTAAAATGAGAGGAATTTGCTACAGTGATTTGTAGTTTGATAAAACAAAGATAGTTGAGTATTAGATTGGAATATAAAGGATCATATAAAATCCTTTATTTATTATCGATGGTGTCAAATAAACGAGCAACACACCTTATGTTAAGTGAAACTAACGCACATGGATCTTTATAATACTAGGGGTACAGCTAAACCAATGCCGACCATGAAGAAAATGCTCATTTTAAACCTACTTTAAAGAAGAACATGTTATAGCGCTGGGAAATAAAGCAGCAAGTAGTTTATTCCAGAGCCTGCGTTTATGTGGGAGAAATTATTTTTATATTGGTACTGCATCTATCACATTCCTATGTCTGTATCTGTTATACAGTAACTATACAGTGTGTAAGATAAATCTTTAGGTAGAAAAACGTAGCTGTAATCTGCTCAGATAGTTCAGGATTTTCACCAACCTCTTAATTTCCTTCAGTTGAGATCAGCATCCGGGCCCATATGAGGTATTTGGGCCTGGTGCATGACAGGCATTGGTGGTTCCGGGAGCATTTCCGCAGTCTCGCTCCACGGCTCGTCGGCCGGCGTCCGCTCTATCGTGGCTTATGCTGAACGTGGGTGGACCGAGCGCTACGTGTCGACGGCTGTACGCAGGGATCATCCGGCCGATGGCCCTGTACGGTGCACCGGTGTGGGCGGGGTCCCTGACCGTCCGGCTCAGGGCTCTTCTGTGGCAACCACAGAGGGCCATGGCGATCAGGGCCATACGCGGATACCGCACGATGGCGACGGAGGCACCGTGCCTGTTGGCCGGCCTCCCCCGTGGGATCTGGAGGCGGAAATGCTCGCCGGTTTGTATCGGCGGGTGTCGGGGGTACGAGTGGGGTGCGGTGTGGTCTCTTTGAGGGAGCTCACCGCCTGGCGCGTCGACGACCGCCGAGACGTCATTGCCCGTTGGGCAGTTCGGCTGGAGAGGCCTCGGTTCGGGATGCGGATTGTGGAGGCCTTCCGGCTGGTGCTGATGCAGTGGTTGAAACGGCGGCACGGGGTGCTCTCCTTCCCACTGGTGCAGGTGTTGACGGGGCATGGATGTTTCGCCAAATACCTGCACAAGGTCGTTAGGAGGGAGAGTACATCGTCCTGCCACCACTGCGATTGCGACGAAGACACGGCGCAGCATACGCTCGAGGTCTGTGCCGCTTGGGCAAAGCACCGTCGTGAACTCGTCGCAATCATCGGTGCCAACCTGACGCTGCCGACTATCGCCAGGGCGACGGTCGGCAGCGTCAGGAACTAGAACACGGTCGCAGTCTTCTACAAGACAGTAGTCTCCCGGAAGGAGGCGGCGGATCGCCTGCGCGAGGAGTGCAGCCTCAATGAGGCGATCCGCCACCGGTGACTGGGGCGGCGTAGGCGCGAATACCTGCGCCTCATGCCGCCCTAGCCGAGGCCGCGGGTAACGTGACCGGGGAATTAGTCCGTCACTCGCTGAGAGGCCTACCGCGTGAGGAAAGACCGACGTCCTCCCCAAGGGGTGGACGTCGGTTGATGGGAGGGTACCCCAAATAAGGGGTATTCCATCGGGCCGACCACTGACGTCAAGTCACCCTGCTCTAGTGGTCGGCCCAACGACGAAGGCGACGTGCATCGCGGGTGGGTTGCGGATGTGCGTACTTACGCCCCTCTTGTCGTCCCGGACGGAGTGGTGCGAGGAGTGCGCCGACCGCAACCCATCCCAAAAAAAAAAATCTCTTATTTTCCCTCGGCTCGCGTTCTTCGTTATTTACCACACAGAGCTTTTTATGTTACACATTACAAGTAAATATTATTTGAAAGGTTTAGCGTACGACGCGGGCGTAATTGTTTTATTTTTTTAGGGCCTAAACTTGACTTGTTTGAGAGCGCGCTCGATACAGACACCGCTTTTTTACCTTTTTTACTATAATAATCCGTTTTATATATCTAACATATATATATATATATATATATATATATATATATATATATATATATATATATATATATATAGGTTAGATATATAAAACGGATTATTATATATATATATATATAAGAGATCGTGACCAAATAAAGGATCATCATCATCATTATCTCAGACCATATACGTCCCACTGTTGGGCTCGGGCCTCCTCCATAATGGAAGGGTCATTGACCTACTATACCACGCTGGTCAGACGTGTTGGTATAGGGTTTTATTTCGAATTTTCCTTCTCTCGCATAGATGTTATATGCGTTTTATATCCCTTAGTTGTCTCGTACGATCACCCACGGGTAAGTTAGGGGGTGGTGAATTGTATTCTTACTTCGTCACCACACGGAAGTTCTTACACCGTCACCACACGGAAGTGGGAAAGGTTGCTTTCGAAAATTTGAATAATTATTGTTTTTTTTTTAACAGGTACAACACTCTTGCCGAGTAATATAAACAATAGTGAGGAAAGTAGACATATATGTTAGTTGCATAATTTCCCACACCACATACTGTGCTCTCTGTTATGCTGAATGTTTCCTATTTGTTTTGGTGTGATGGGTAAGAATATAATTCACCAGCTCTTATTTTCCCCTTGCCCGAATTAGCTATAAATCTTAGAATAATAACATATAGAAGGTAAACCCACGCACAAAAAGTGAGGCATTTCAATGGGAGCCTAATGGAACCTACGCCGGAACAGTCCCATAATGTACAAGTCATTGCACTGCACGAACGTACGCAACTCTTAAAAAATAAATAGGTAATTATGACGGCTTGTGCATTCAAATGGTGCCACAACACATTTGAAAAACATAAAAAGGTTTAAAAGTATTTCGACGATTTATGTTAATAAAAACAAAATTTGATTTCATAATTTGTATAGTGGTTTCCGTGTGTACGTGTGTAATCGTCTGCACGCCATTAGTATTTTTAGATTCATATTTTTAAAGTTCGAAGTACTGACACTATCCTTCTATACGTTATTATTCTAAGCTATAAATAAAAAGAATATTAAAGTATGTATTACTGTAAGTAAAGGAAAACGTGAAATGTAATCATTGTCCACTTATTTGATCAGTGTAAGGTAACGGATAAATTAAATTGTAGATATGGTTATACTGTAACTCGAAGAATGTACGATACAAGACTAGTAATTTCATGTCTGTCTTTTTGCTCCAAGAGAGTAATGTCAAAGCCTCGTTTTCTCGTGGATGTCATAGAACTGTTTATAGGAGCGCTTGGGTATAGAGCAGCGCAAGCAGTCATCCGGGAACTGGATTTTACCGACTAGAGCACCTGCCAAAAAAGGCGATCGAGTGTTAACATGTAAATACCTGCTATTTTAACATTACAAACAGACACTTGAATTTTATTTATTTGTATAGATGTATCCTAATGTCATATTCTATTAGAAATTTCTAAGGAATAGAAGTAATTAAACGTTTCTTAATATCTGAACTTAATTATTCAGAATATTATAAAAGTAAATATTTTAAGCCACGTTTTCGCGAAACTACAAAATTATTTACTTGTATAACTTCTAAATATTTTCTTAAGTATTTTGTTCTGTAAAAATGCTTTCTGTGAATGTAAACCTAATTGATGTCTATGTAAGTGATTTCTATAAAACAAAAAAAAACAAACTATTATTTTTGGTAATAATAAAATCAATGTAACTACGGGGAAACCACTACGGGTCTCCGTTTATCGGAGGCTCGCAATGGTGAAACCGGCGCCGCACCGCTCGACACCCCAAGCCACTTGCACCAATGTTGCCCCCCTGTTGCCAGCAGACTGACTGCCTGAGACCATGAACGCAATACAAACGTAATAAAATCCGTAAAATAATTTTATTCACAACTAATTTAAAAGTTTTGGAACTAATATTAAATGTTCAAGTGAATTAATTAACAAAACATGTTCATTTATACGACATATAGTGATTTCTTTTATTCAAGATTAAGCGCGACAAATAGCATACGTAATGAACACAAATGCTGAACCTTTTACTCACCCTACTCGAATAGACTCACCCATCTCCAATCTCCGCCAATTAGAATTCGTTCAAATCAACTTCTCCTTTGCACAAAGGATCACGGTATTAAGCACCAATAAAGTTCTAATAATAAAACTTTTATTCAAACCTAATATTTACGTAAGATTCGGGTACCCGAGGGAGATCGGCGAACTTAACAACCGACAGGTTTAATTAGGGAACGAAGCTAATTCCCAAGTTTTGATGAATGCGATTTCACGGATACAACCCCATTTCACCCTCACAGGGAGTAGCATAATTTGAAATTTTGATTTAAAGCCTTGTTTGGTTAATTGCTGTTAATACTATCTGTGTTCAGTTGGTTATCGCGAACGGATTGCTCGTGAACCCTTTGCGACTACATCAAATCAGTTTAGTGAGGTTTTATTGGGCTGCCTGATTATATTGAAGGAAAGCTATTTCATTACTGCATATTACGTCGTTTTTATTAGTGATGTCATTCCCGTAAGGAAATAGATTAAGAATATAATTTACCACCGCTCTCTTTACGGTGGGGAGCCTAAAACTCGGATATAATAAATAACAAAATTAATGAAAGATAAAGAAAACTAAATGAAGTTGTTGAAAAGCTAACCATCAAATTTGAAAATGACCAAAAATCTTGGGTTCAAGTCTAGGGTACGTGGAACTCTTCAAATACAAAGCTAAGTCTAATGTAGTCTGAATCTGATAATAGATTAATGCGTCACCATTTACTTTTCTATGACAGCTTTGAAGTGTCTAAAAAACCATGTGTAAACCGTGCAACAACACTCTTCGCAGAGGATTCTTCGCGGGGCGTAAAATTAACACTAACAACTCTACGAATGCTAACTAGATTACTTGGTTACTACTAAAGTTTCAAAGCAACATAAAAATTTACTTGTGAAAAATTAAGGCCAGTCTAAGAGTTAAATTTTTGAGTGTTAAAAATACCATTGAAGTTATTCATTAACTTTGTTATTTTAATGAATACCTGATTCAAATTAGCATGTAATACCGACGTTTAATTTTATTGTTAATAATACGAGAGACGCCTAACAAAAATTCTTTTAAAAGTAAGTAAAGACAAGTTGAAAGAGTTATGCTTTAAAAATCTCAAAAAAGCTCAAAGGCTGCTGAAGTAATTTTTTAAACCTCATAGTAAGGAGTTACATGATTATGCCATTAGATCCAATCAGTACGTTCGTAATCATGAAATTGACGTTCAGTTTCTTTTATTACAGCTGAACTATTTCAAATATGACGACAAATAAAAAGTCTATAAAAAACAACTTAGTCGAGTCGACAAAGGCTCATCTGTCAAAATCAATTTCCATAAACAAATACTTTAGATAGAGCAAATGAGAAATGTCCATCAGAATCTCATTTCAACTTTCCACCCAATTTTAATCATAAAATTGCCTCATCGTACCTTCCTATAAAATATTAAACAAAACCCTTGAAAACAAAAGACCATTAGCATAATATCTCTCCAACGGTCCGGAACATCTAAAAGCTTGATAGAAACATTTATCTTTTGATCCTAAAACATTCAGTTTTTCGTTCACAATTCATCGTTATTTAACTGTGATACTTAAATTTAATAGTATGCGATGACAGTAGCGATTTTTGAATACATAAAAGATAAGATAATACCAACTATCGACAATGAACGGAAAAATTTCCAGAGTATTTACCCAAAGGAGGAGAACATAAAGGTACATTGTTAAATTTTAAAATTCTCATTCTAATCTTTCGCTTTTAGGTTTTATTAGAATTAATTAATTTGTATTAGAAAATACGCGACGGTCTGACTAACCTTAATTAAAGCTTGTCTATTTTTCAGTAGGTATCTTTAATAAATATGAATGAAAAATTTAATTTTATTTATCAAAGTATAGAATAATACAGAACGTTATTACATACAAAAACAAGTGACCTTATTTAATTAATAAATAATGAAATATTTTTATTTTATGAAAATATTTCTAATAAGACGACGTTACAATTTTATAGCATTAAAAAAGAAGATATTATTTTATAATCTCATACTTTTCTCGGCAAATAGCTAGTACAATTATGTGACAGGACCACACTGTCGACAGTCGTGTCTACAGTCGCAGGCTGGCCCGTCAGTAGTCTAGTCAACAAGTGCCTTTTGGACCAACTTTTTCAGCAGTCTCCGAAAATTGTAAATGAGGTGTGATTCGATTCGGAATAACATCTAGATGATTTAAAAAAAAATGAAGTTCCGCTTGCAAAAATTGTAAAAGTTATTAACAATTAACTAAAAATAAAAAAGGGGGTTTAGTTTTTTGCAAATATCTGAAAAAGTAATAA
This sequence comes from Lymantria dispar, assembly GCA_032191425.1. Taxonomy (NCBI): domain Eukaryota; kingdom Metazoa; phylum Arthropoda; class Insecta; order Lepidoptera; family Erebidae; genus Lymantria; species Lymantria dispar. Next base: position 4,306,894 of record CM063449.1, read on the forward strand.
AGAATTTTCAAATTAGAAAAAAGATTCATAAAGAAGAGGAAATTTTCTGAAAATGACTCATTTATAATTGTCGGAGTCTGCTGATAAAAGTTGGTCCAAAAGGCACTTGTTGACTAGACTACAGGGGCAGTACCACATTCTCGCAGAAAGCCAATGTCTGAGTAGTCGCAATTTGTTACTGCATTTCGTTTGGTGAGCGGGAGAGCCGGTAGCCTAACTTTTTGCGTGTGGCGAGTTTTAGTGATGCCTTTAGTATCATCGAAAGTCACTGCACGCGTTCACACTTCCTTCATTTTCACGGTAGGTGGCAACCTAGCAGAGTTCCATAGGCGGCAGTGTCACTTGCAATAATATGTGCTGTTTGCTCCTTTGCTACCCATATTCTGCACCCATAGCTGAGATATATTGGGCGCAGTTCCATGGCTATTTAAAAATGTATATCCCAAGATACGATTAATTCCTATCTTCGACTTTACGAGTGATTATATCATGTTCATTCTATGGAATCAGTAGTGTAGTTTTGAGATTATAAATAATTTCAAAGGGACACCATTTAACGTCAAAATATAAAATTTGACTGCACAGATGCCGTAGTGGTTAAGATACCGTACCTGTGGGTGTCGTGGGTTCAAGTTCTACGCGGGACAACACTTGTGCCATCGGCAAATTGTTGTTCTGAGTCTGGGTGTAATTTGTGTCCGTTAATGTTTGTAATATCCCCCGCCACACAAGGATTATTTCCTTAGTGCAGTGTATTTAAATAAAATAAAAAATTTAAGTGGTAAAGTATTAATATATTGGATTTACAATGACGTTCCTAAGCTCACCATGTATTTTTATCCAAATTATAAATGTACATGAAAATTTAGCTTAATCAGCTGAAGATATTTACTTTAAAATTCAGTTTGCAAGATTTAAGCCGAACATGCAAAGTTATATTGCAAGTTATAAAAAGCGTATAAAAATGATGTTTATGTGAAATCCATGACTGTCTGAACTGTTAAGTGTGACTAAACTAATCTGAGATATAAGGTTATTGTAAACTTTAATAACCATTGTACATTGATTTTCAAAAAATCATTAATTTAGAAATGATATTATAATAAGTATTTGAGTATAGTTTTCGAGTCCGGCACAATTTGACAAAGGGTAACGAAATAAATTATGCAAAACGACAATTTGTCGGGCTTAAAGGTTTCTCTTGTACTATATAATGACAACATCTTCAATATTAAACCTAAAAATTATAGGGACCTGCAAACACAATTAGTTTCAGATACTTTGTCGATGCTTTTGATTGATTCCCGGGTTGATCACTATCAGCTTAGGTTAAAGTTGCATCAGGCGTAAATGTTATTACATTCCTCCAGTCGTCTTATAAGTCTCGCAAAAAGGGGGGAAATAGTGACATATTTATATTAAATATTTTTATTCCGCTTTACATAAAGTGTTTTCAATGGGTGTTGTAAAATTAGGGATGAAGATATCGAAACCAAAAACATCGATGTACAAAAAACATTGTCCTAAAAACACCAATGTATCGAAACATCGATGTTTTTTAGAGATCTATGCGATGAGCTTTTTTATAGGTAAATCAATCATAATTTTTACATGAAACATCAACAGTAGCGTGATGTGATGAGCTTTTATTTAGCTATTTAGAAACAGAGTACCTCAACTGTCACGCAGGCTCTACTAAAATTACCATATAAACCATGCAGGCAAAACATCGTCTAAAATAACATCGATACATCGATGTTTTACAATAGTGAACATCGATGGCAAGCATCGATGTTTTTTTATTTGAAACATCTATGCAAGAGAAAAAAAAACTCGAAAAAAGTCCTATGGGCATAGGACTTTTTTCACACACACGTCTGACCCGCGTGATAGGGTAGGTCAAATTTTCTTCTATACTAGGAGGAGGCCTGTGGTGAATAGTGGGAAGCATATGGGCTGAAATATTGATGATGATTACATAAGAAATATTAAATCAATAATACATATATTATTGAAATAATTCAGGCGACAATAGCAATCAAAATAAAATCTCTATATTACGTGCCACAACGAACTACACGTTCAGTAGTTGAGTAAACTCCAAATGAAATGAAGGGTAGCTTGTCTAATTACAGTGGTATTAACTGTAATGATGGCTGGGCACGAGATCTGATCACGCAACAGTAAAATAATGCTTACTGTTATGAACTAGATAGAAGATTTTTGTTTTCTCTTGCAAGTAATTTTAGATATAAATAAGGTAATAAATCGTTTATCTAAAAGTTATGTTTGTTTAGTTATTCTTACTTCAATTATTATGGCACAGAAACGTGGTCTCAAAATATCGGCCTTATAAAAAGATTCAAGGTTGCTTAGCGTGCTATGGAGAGGGCTATGCTCGGTATTTGTCTAAATCCATAGAAGAACGGGTATAACTGATACAGGCCGAAGAATTAGCACGTTGATATGGCAATAGGCAGGTCATATTGGAGAGGAAAGGTTTTCAAGTGCTTACCACGTATCGGACGATACAGTGTAGTCTGCGTTGGGAGGACCCAGTGGGGAGGAGGCATCCTACACTGCATCATCCTAGATGGACCGATGATCCGGTAAAAGTTGCCGGGCGTCGTTGGATGCAGGTGCAACAGGAATCTTAGTCGTCTTTTACGTCACCCATGGGCACAAAAATGTATATTATATAGTAAATATTACAAAAAAAAAACCTTTAAATCGAGACAAGAGACCTTTAACAGAGTATATGAGAAAAAAAAACTATAGCCAATCTATAGTGGCCGATCTATATCAGATTTTCCGTGTGGTGACAGAGTAATAATATAATTCACCACTCCTTATCCTGCTCGTGGATGTCGTAAAAGACGACTAAGGGATATAATACGCATAAAACATCTGTGCAAGAGAAGGAAAATTCTAAACAACACCCTATACTAACCTGTCTGACCGGCATGGTAGAGTAAGGTCAATTTCCTTCTTATTGTGGAGGAGACTCGAGCCCAACAGTGCGCCGTACATGAGCTGAAATGATGAATGATGATGATGAAATCTATAGTAATATATAAAAAAGAGCTGTAGCAAATTGACCCTGAAGTTATTATTTAATTAAGTTACTATGTGATTACGTTATTTATAAATGGTAAAGTTTTAAGTATAAGTGAAATATTATGTAAAAGAAAACAACTTTGCAATAAATTACAAACAATAAGTGACCCCGATGAAGAACGATGCGAATAGGTTTCCATAATTTGAAATTAAGAACGGAACCGCTCCAAAAAGTTACAACCAGGGAAAACGTTGTTATATTCTTACTTAAAACTTTTTACATTAAAAAAGGTTTTATTATTCAGAAAAAAAAGTTATATAACCGTTTATGATTATAAATGCAAGCGGCGTACTCCGTGCGTGTTTCAATTATAATGTTGGTGAAATTAAATGGAGCTTGGCTGTAAACAATGCAGGAGATAAAGGTGGGAATAACTTTGGGGTAAGACTGGAATATGAGACTGCTGTGTCGACTTTTTTGAAGTTATGTGACTTGAATATTGACATGTATGTACCCTAAGATATATTCCGTGAGATTACAAGCCTTGGTGTATTTATTTTTGGCAAATTTTAATGTTTTTAATCAACAAGTCCGATATTTTCGAACATGTTAATCTAATTAAACATTATCTGCGTGGTATAACCTGACCAGCGTAAATCAATTTTCTATTGTAGAGCAGGCTCAAGTCCAGCAGTGGGAGGCATTTGAGCTGAGATAATCAGTTAGTTTTGAAAAAAAAATGTAGGAACTGGATGTCCTCCGGTTTTATAAGTTTTTCAAATAAGTCGAAAGTCCAAAACTCCTTACCTACCTTCTCTTCCTGTCCTCATTCCAATTCCTACGATCCTATTACTTAACACAGTCCTCAGTGGGAACTATTTGGGTAATGACAAAAATAAATTCCTGCAGAGGTATGTGAGGACGAACGAAATTGAAGGTTGCTTTTAAAACTTTTTCTATTTATATCAACTATCTCAGTTTCCTCTCAGACATTGCCTATGCAGTTAGTTTGCAGTGATGCAGTAATCTTATATAATTCTGTCATCGTCATCATCATCATTAAAGTTCATATGTGCCTAACTATTGGGCTCGAACAAATTCCAATATTTTATTATGGATAGATAAACCCGAGAGTACTTATATATTGTCAATTTAAGCATCTTCCATCATAGGAGTGAAATTGGCATACTATACCAAACTAGTCAGACTATTGGCATAGTGTTTCATTTCGAGTTTTCTATGTCTTTCATAGATGTTGTTTGCATATTAAATACGTTGTATTTTACAACACCCGCGGACAAGATAAGATGTGGTGAATCATATTCTTACTCCATCTCCACATGGAAAACCTATTCACATAACCCAATGAAAATATCAACGGCTGATTTTTTAAATTCTATCATCAATGGAAAGCTACTTTTTCAGTGAGTTACATAGGCTATATTTTATCTCGGTATTCCTACGGGAACGGCAACAAAACCGTTAAAATGGCAGGCATTTAATCGATTTTAAATATTATTTGCCCAATGTAAAGCTATATTATTAGTGAGTAACATATGTAGATGATTTTCAGCTCCCTTTCAGGCCTAAACCATTAAGTTTCAAAATTTAAACCTAAACCATTAAAGTTATTTTAAGTTATTTATTTTATATGAATTTATATAAAACATGTTTAGTAGGTAATAGATCCAGTGTGATTTTTCAAGATATGCTCACATTTTATCTTATTGGGATCGAGAACTGTGCGTGTGAAACCGCGGACATTGACTTGTAATATTATTAACACGAAAGTTAATAAATGTGTATTCATTTTTGTTATTTTATTCCAGCTCTAAAATCGGACATGAAAATAGCTGATACCCTGGTTTAACACATAGCATACTATATTTTTATCCCGGCAATATGGTTCCTTGGTATACAGTTCAACTTCGCTGTTTTTATTCCAATCAAGCATAATCCGTTGGATGGATCTAGATAAAATTTCATCTTGAGCAAGTTATATTTCACGCGAACAAAAACACGAATAGAAACTAGTATATACAGAGTGTATCAGGTTATGGGGCAACTGGTCAAAGGGGAGCTAGGCAATGGTGGTAGGAACCCATGAAAAAAATTTTAACGAAAAATATCGATTCGTTAATGAATTAGAGACATGTAAATTTTTCAATTTTGTCATCGCTTTTTCGAGTAAATCTGATTTAAATATATAAAGTCAATGATAATTAATACGCAACATATTCATACATTGTTAAATGATTATTAGAAATTGAATAAATCAATGATGACTACATAATACGTAACATTTAAGGCATAGACTCTTACACAATTTTTTTTGAAGTCACTATAACGTTTATGTTATATTGTTTTTTGTGTAATGTACATTCTAATTAGGTTCTATGACTGTTAAAATACAATATAATTGAACGGTTGCCTCATAATCTGATACACTTTGTATATTCAATTTGAAGTTTGAAATATAAAAGTATTAGTTAAAATACGAAAAGAATATATAATGAGAAATTTCTATAAATGGAAGAATCTTCTCACATGTCAAGGAAATGGAATGCGGAAGCTTTACAGGGACATGATAAATAAGCTTATTATATAAACAAAAAAGATGTAGCCTGAAGAAAAGTTGGATGACTCGTGTAAAAGTAATATAACATACGCCAGGAAAAGATAAAGGAATATTTTTTTTACGTTTTCATTTATGTAGGGTGCCTTTCGTGTGTGATGGAGAAAGAATACTATTCACCATTGTCTATCTTGCCCGTGCGTGTCGACGATTAAGGTATACGATCATTCATCATTTCGGCTCATATACTTCCCACTGCTGGGCTCGAGCCTCCTCCATAATAGGAAGGAAATTAACCTTACTATACCATGATGGTCAGACAGTATGGTATATGATGTTTTTTCGAGTTTTAGATCTCTTACATAGATGTCATATGTGTAATCTCTTAGTCGTCTTTTACTACACCCACAGTTATGAGAGGAGATGGGGAATTGTATTCTTACTGTCACCACAAGGTATATGATTTGCAGATTAAATCTATGCAAAGGAAAACTTGTAATAAAACGGCATAGGCCAATACGTTTACCAGCCAGCGTGGGATAGTAGGTCACTTTACCTCCTATTGTGAAGGAAGCTGGAGCTCAGGAGCAGAACGTGTATGAGCTGAGATAGACAAATATGTAGGGATAATTAAAGTTTTATGGTAGACTAGCAACCTGCCCTCGCTTCGCTTTGGTTTCAGTCGTCTTACTCGCGTGGTTCCCGTTCCCGTGGGAATACCGGGCTAAAATATAGCCTATATTACTTCCTGATATTATAGCCTTCCATTGGTGAAGAATGTTTAAAATCGGATCAGCAGTTTCGGAGCTCATTTAATCCAAAAATCAAACAAATATTTTCTATTTATAATATTAATATAGATAAAGACAGTAATTGTTGTCTACAATCTAAAAATTTATAGTCACTACCCTAATTATTTGTGTATCTTGTAATATTATAATGGTTATTCTATCACAATATATAATCTCCTAGTTAGGCTAGCGGCACTTGCCATTATTGAATTTTGGCACCTCTTGGAGTCAGAATTTTTTCGGAATGATTGGTACCGTAATTTTAAATAAAACTACTTTACGGATTTTATCGCGTTTGTATTTGATTTTTGATTGCCTGACGTTTCAAACACTTTGCAGCGTTTATGATCACGGGCGGACTAAGGTGTCTCACGTCCAACAAGTCATCGTTATTACAGACATGAATGTCTGTAATAACGATGACTTGTTGGACGTGAGACAGGAATGCTGCAAAGTGTTCGAAACGTCGGGAAATCAAATACAAACACGGTAAAATTCGTAAAGTAGTTTTATTTAAAATGTGTAATACTCGCGTAAACATCAGAAATCATTATGGTACCGTAATAGTTTTCTGTATCTTTCAATCCATTCTATGGATGGATTACAGACTGATAGCCCGTACGTTTATTGTTGGACGTGAATACCACTCGGAACGGCCATGTATGCTTATAATGGTTCCTTAGGATTTTCAAGATATCACCTAGTAGGTGGTCTAACGCGGTCATTAATGAGGATATCCCTTGGGTAGTTCTATACCTAAAAATGTACGTGAATAGGTTTATATTTTTTTTCGGGCAATATATATTTTTTTATTTTACATGAGAGAAGAGAGGACCTTCCATCCATCCATCCATCCATCAGCCTACAGACGTCCACTGCTGGACATAGACCTCCCCACGAGAATGCCACTCGGAACGGTCCTGCGCCACTCAAAAACCTTTCTTCCCCAACGATTGTCGGTTCGACGAGCGATGTGGCCTGCCTATTGCCATTTCAACGTGCTAATTTTGCGAGCTATGTCGGTTACACCCGTTGGTCTACGGATTTCCGTGTTTCGGATTTTATCACGTAGAGAAAGAGAGAGAGGACCTTACTGAATTCAAATTTTCTGGTTAATTGAGCAGTTCAGTTAAAAATCTCAGTTTCAATTTGATTTTAATTTAACCTTATTAATTCGTGATTAATATGAAGAATTAACACGCTGAAGTGGCAATGAGCACTTCTGCAGACATCACTTAAAGAACTGACAATCCCTGGAGAAGAAATGTTTTCTAATAGCCACTGCATATTGGGCATCCTTAGATACAGGAGGCACAGTAGGGAACTTAGTAGTAAAACGTGAGGGATCCTACATACAGTAGTGGATAACGATAGGCCGAATGATGATGATGATATAATAATTTTTGAGGGACCCCTTGGAGGCAAATAATCCTTGCATTGCGAGGGACTTTAAATTTGACACTCAGACTTAGAACAAACAAGTTATGAATCGTACAAAGAGTTGTCTTATCTGGGAATTGCACTCGTGATAAGTTATATTGATACCTTACCCAAGAAGTCACTTGCAGCACACACAATTATGAAAATACTGTACTTACTTACCCCATAATATTGAATATCGACCAGTACACTATCGAAGTAAATTTAAAACTCACGAAAGGTAAGAAAAGAAAAACAAAACCAGAGTGCTTGACGTATTTTCCGATACTGGTCGGGTCTCGGAACTAAGTTTATAAACTTTGAATGGCTTGGTCCAACAAAAACTCTACGAAAAGTTTGTAATTTAACTTTAAGCATATACTTGCAACATTTTATGGTAAATTTTATTCATTTTCTTCAGGTATTCTTATTCTTCTCTGTTTATACATATCAAAATATTGGGGCATCATCCTGATCATCAGGGCATCAGATAAATTATACTTCTCACATCATATGGTCTAGACGGGTTAATATACTTCGAAAAATCCTGCCCTGTAGTACTAGATTCTTTATGGTACGAAAGGAGAGATGAGATATTTTTTCTACTTCATCACCATTGTCATCACCATCTCTCATCAACTCAATTATAGGTTCACAACAATGTTCCCTTTTTCGATACAACCCTATCAAATGACATCTCTGTATTTACTTACTATCTATAGTCCATAAAATATAGCTTGATCTCTGTGACAGATGTCAACGAAACCAACGAAGTAAGTTTGAACGAGCGACATGTTTACAAATTCATTTTGTGTCAGATATATTTTCATTCTTTTCGTGCCAGTTTTATTGCAACTTTTATTGCAAAATATTATAAATATAAAAATGACATATTCATGCCTAAAATGTACCTCGTAAGTACTGAAATACCTAGTAAACATTTTATACATAAATGACGCTTACGCACGTACAAGATCATACTGGACTAAAAATAAAAAAGAGATGGGACAGTCGATATATGTAAATCGATAACCGATCTTTATTAAATTATTCATAAAAGAAATAAACCCAATACAGTACCTATATAAAGCTTTCAGTATATTTTTTACAATTAAAACGGACAGTTACATTATAAATACTAAATTGACTTAATTAAACATTAAAAAACTACTTTTCATCTCAGAGTAAATAATAATATTATGTACGCATTATTGTCAATAAACTAGACATATCTATTTATAAAACAGTCGTAATTGATCGATTGATCTAGTCCCTATTTTGGTATTTTGGCAAAAAATGGCAAATGTCCTAGCAGGAACGCTCCAGTGATGACAATAATAGTGACCTAGACCTTGATTGTACTCCTTTTGAATAATGAAAACAGTCAAAAGACAGTCTTTGTTTGAAATTAATTCAAAAAGATTTTCATTGATTGTGTTTTAATTATAATAGAAAATCACAATTATAAAAATAAAGAGTTTTATCGATAAAAAACTACGGACTTTATCGTAACCGTGACAGCACTAGGGACAACTGTCACAGAGATCATCCTATATTTTATGGACTATAGTCAATTTATTAATGACGTCTTTTATGCAGTTACAGTCCCTGAGGTCTTCAAAAGTCAGACTTTAAACTTTGCTCAAAACATTAACTTCATCCCGTCTCGTAATGTCCATATCTGCCGTTCACTTTTCTTCTATTTCATAACCACACGGCGGATTATTTTGTTCAAATATAGTTATCATTAAAACGTTACATTTACATTGCTAACTGTTGTTTTACTAGTTGAGTACAGAAATAGTAAAAGTAAATAAATTTATTAAAAAGTAAGTATATTTACTTTTATAATATTAGTTACGAGTATAATATTTAATGAGCAATACAAATACGTTTAAAAATATTTTATAATGATTTCCTTCTGTAAAATCGGCGTATTATGTTTTAAAAACGGTGCCAAACATGCTCCCTCATAAAAACCGTTTTACGATCCATTTTGGACCACAAAATGGCCATTTGCTGGGCACATTGTGTTTCAGAATCACACTGCCGTACCCCTGTAAGCTATTAAAAATAAATATTATTTTCATTGGAGTTTTAACAAAATGTAATGACTACTTAAAAGGTTTGTTGAAAAAAGTTTATCATACTTGTTTTGTTGTCAGTAAACATATTACTATGTTATTTGGGATTTTAAACTACATTTAACACGATTCAGCGTAATTAGAGAGAAGCCAAAATTAATATACAACATTATATTATTGAAAATATTAAGGTAGATATTGCATTAAAACATTATATACGCTAGTAAGCAGTCAAGTTGACAATCAATACACTAAAGTGTTTTATAGGAATGTATAAAACTACACAAAAACTACACAGTTTTTTGACTGGACCTTTAATTTACCGACGATTTTGGTTATTACAGAATTCTCTAAACGAATTTAACTCGGCTGAGCAATATTCAAGAAACTTAGAAATATCTTTTCGTCTAATATTCTGCAGTGTCTGAAAGGAAAAGTCTATGACCAGGTCTGCAATAAATTATAATACTGTAATGTGGTATCTAAATGCTGGTCTCATAACAAGTCTCAAAGGCGCTCTATATACTATAGAAAGCAGGCTTCTCATGATATTTCTACATGATTAAATCTGGAATATAGGAGAGTGGGTCTAGAGTAAATGCCTGCACCTGATCTATTACGTATTCGTCACTAAGCCGGCCACCGACACCGAGTTCCTAGTCATCCGTGGCCAGCCCAACGGGATACCCTTTGGGATACCGTCTCTCCCTAACACCGCACCCGTGGCGTCGGTCGCCTTCACTCAGTCAGTCTCTCTGCGGGTGAGGGGCTATTCCCCAGTTCAGTCACTCATGGCGGATCGTGTCGCCGTAGAAGAGTTCCTTACGTGCAAGCATCACCACCTTCTTCTGTGAGATAAATGCCGCACAGAAGGCGGCGACCGCGTCTCAATTCTTGATCCTATCGAGCATCTCCCTAGCGATGGTCGGCAATGTCAGGTCGGCATTGATGATTGCGACGACTCCAAGGTGCCCCAGGTCCCACGAGGGAGTGGCTAATAGGCAAGCTGTTGCATATGACCCTGAATGCTATGGTCCTCTATGGAGGCCACTATAGAGTCCTCAGTCGGATCTCTGCTGAACCGCTGCCTATCGAAAGAAAGTGAAAGGACTGTGAATGTCTGCGATCAGGTTCAGTGATACTAAAAGCCTCACTAAAACACACCACACGCAAACACACTGACAAAGTTGGGCTGCCGGCTCTCTTGCTCACCGAAAGAAGCGCATTAATAAATAGCTACTACTCGGACGGCGATTTTCTGCGAGAGTGTGGTACTACCCCGGACTGGCCTGCACCTGTAGACTAGTGTTGCCCAAAAAAGTCTTGGTCTTGCGGTCTTGGTCTTTGTCTTGCGAGAAATACGAGACCAAGACCAAGACCACTTAATTTTTGCAAGACCAAGACCAAGACTAGCCCTGCAAGACTTGAGCAAGACCAAGACTGAGCCTGCAAGAGTCTCACGGTCTTGCATTTAATTCAAATCACCATTTCAGCTTATATACGTCGTTGAGCTCGTGTTTTCTACATAATAGGAGAGAAATTGACCTACTATACCGTGATCGGCCTTGTTGGTACAGGGTTTCATGTCAAGTTTTCCTTCTCTTGTACCTATATATTATATAAAGCCCTTTGTCTTTTTTTACAATACTCACGGGTACAATAGGGGGTGATGAAATGTATTCTTACTCCGTCACTACACGGCAAATCAAATCACTCATGAGATATCCATCTATTGGCCAATCGATACCCAATGTTGGTGTTGGCTTTCCAGAATTACTCTTTGGAAAGGCTTAAGGACAAAAATACCATAATCGTCACCCTATTAGTTAGTCTTGATAAGTTTCACACGAGTGTGCTTTTGCCCATTATATTTATATATCCGTTTATTCAAAAAGAATTATTATGCGTAGATCGGTATGCGTACATAAAGTTCGCAATATAATAATGAGCAAGAGAAGTAAAACTACTAGAAATGAAACTCTATACCAACATTTCTGACCAGCGTGGTATAATAGGTAAATTTTTCTCCTACTGGGAGGAAAATTAAGCGCAGCAGTGGAACTTTTATGAACTGAGACGATGACGACGAATATCATAAATGTGGTGACCCTCTACATATGCATATTATTAAAAACTATTATTATTATTATACTGCTTATTATAAATCGGAAGAAATTGTTTATTTGAACGCCCTAATCTCAATATAAAATATTCCAAAACAATGTTATTTTGCCAGATAGTCTGTTTATCCAGAAAAGTTTTAGGTTCTAATACATAACACTGTGACATACATATTGGTAAATTGTGATTAAAGTAAGGCATGTTATGGATATTATAAATGGTGATATTGTTTTTAATTCCATGGGGCGATATGGGTATTTAAACGAAATAATAGCATTATATGGATAGGTAAGTCCAACAGCTGTTGGAACAGCTAGTATTAAATATATCTAGAGGTAGGTAGGTACAATTATAGATATATAAATCATCATTAACACATTCCTTTTTATAGCGCAACTATTAGGTATGGCGGATATTGTTAACTTGAAGGGGAATATAAACACTCCCATTTATTATAAAAATATTTTAAATGACCTAAAATTTATTGTATCAACTGCCCCGTGTGGTGATGTCTTAAGAAAACAGGCTCGAAATTCCTTCCTTTGCCATAGTAGCGCTGTCTAATGTAACACCAGGGGAATAGGAGAGCGATTTTTATATTCAATAGTGGACTATAGGCTAGCTGATGGATAGATAGGATAGGATGATATTTGATTAATTTAGTTGGATTTTTCCTAGTCATGATAAATTACTGTTACGTTATTCCAACTGCGAGACTTGCAAAACTTTGCGAGACTCTTGCTGCAATACCAAGACCAAGACTCGAGTGCGCAATACCAAGACCAAGACGAGACCGGGTATGATGTTGCACGACCAAGACCAAGACTAGTCCAAGTCTCGTCTTGGTCTTGCATTTGGGCAACACTACTGTAGACAGACAATTGTCAGTAGTGTGGTCTTACCTTCGTCACCACACGGTCAAAGGTATGTCATACTTTTAACATTCCGGACGATTCAGGCGGGATGTGACCAAACTACAGTCTTTCAGAAAATGGTTATTATGGAAAAGTTATAGACCTCGTCATCCAACGTCATTCCGTATATGTCTGTAAAAAGAAACAGACTTTAAGAACGACTTTTCACAAAACACTGATAAAAAAGCAAGAAATAGTTTTTGTTATATTTTTAATCCATCACCACGTAGACTTCCAACCAACTTTGTCATTAAAAAAACTCAAGCTACAAATATAAGAACAAAGTATTCGCTTATCAAAAACACATGTAACAAAGTTTTCTAAGGGGATTTTTTCCCATTCATGTACCCACCGCGATATTCAGTTGTGTGGTGCCGACTCACAAAAACTCGCAACGCGTCCTCCTTCTATCTTTTAACATAATTAATGACTCACAGCGTGTTGTTTAGTTGTTTAGAAATTGGAATATCTGTAGTTTTGGATTGCGTTTGTTTTCCATTAGAGCCTAGTTTGGCTTTGCTGGTTTCTTTTGACAGATTTCTATTTTTGTTTTCATTCGCAAACAGGATTAAGTTTTAAATGTTTTGGTAAAAGTTCTTACAAAAACGTTTAAATAAAGTTACTAATACTATAAGCATAACTAATTATTCTTAAATAACACACATAATAATAATTTAAGATAATAATGTGTCATCACCCCTTACTTACCCTTGGGAGTTGCAAAAAAGGATTACCAGGAGAATGATTAAACCTTATGTGCAATTGCCGATCCCCCCTATCAGGCGTGACAATTGAAGCATTATATAAGCAATTGTAATAAGTGATTCATAAAGTGGATATCTCCATTTTAGGAACGGTTACCATTACTTATACTATTGCAAGCCATCCGCTCATGACCATGTAGCTATACAGTGTTAGAAATGTCGGGCAATCATAAATCAAATATAAATACGATAAAGTCTATAAATTAGTTTTATTTACAATTAAAAAAATGGCTCAATATAAATGGGCCAGCCTGTATATAGATTTACATGAATCGCAGAAACAGCTTAATACTAAAATCGAAGGTTTACCGGTTACTAGAATTTATTACCTCGGAGAAATAGAAGTAATAAATGAATGATGAATGATTTCTTGAAAACTCCTTATTATATATCAAAGAACATCTTGGAATAACGGGCGAGGTCATTTTATTTTTTTCCTTTTGTAAATATAGTTAAACAAATAATATTTTAATTTAATGATTCCTGATGTACGCGCGAGCATTACACATTATAATTAAAACTATGTTAACAGATTTAATTTGCATTTGTATTTGATTATTGACTGTCCGACGTTTCAAATTTCGCCCGTGACTATGAGAATGAACCCTAAAAATTTTTCTAAACGTAGGCGCTCTCAAATCAAATATAAACATTATCAAATCCGCAAAAGTAATAATGTATTTTGCATAACAATTTCGTTTTCCACTTGTGGTGACGAGTTAGACTATTCGTAATTGTACTAATCCTTACTCTTATAGGAGTATCGCATATACTGATTGGGGGATTGCATTGTTGATTCCATATTTCAGTTAGAGCAATACTTTCCTGGGATACATAATAAAAAATGCGCTCGCCAACTCGCCTACTGAGCGAGATGATTTAGGCTTTGTGTGATCTTTAGAAAGATTGATATATTTCTAAATCTAGACGTTGATGGTTAAGTGGATATTTAGAACACGTAGTTTAAATAGAAAAGAAAAACGTAGTGATTGAAAAGTGACAAAAGCAAAATTTAACGTGACGGCATGAAAGAGCACCATGCCTAATTTTGTTATGGCATATTAATAGATCTTACTTTCAAGTCCGGTATTTTACATCAAGTAGCAGAAATTATGTTCCTATAAAAACTATAGAGTTTGAGTCGCTGATATAACTGAGATATATAACAACTTTCCGTGTGGAGATGGCGTAGGAATACAATTCACCACACTATCTCTTGCCCTTGAGTATCGAAAACGACGGCTAAGGGATATACATGGGTAATATCGATGCAAGAGAAAAATAATTCGATATAAAAACGTATTCCAACACGTTCAACCAGTGTGGTATAGTAGGTCAATTACCCTCCTATTGTGAAGGAGACTTAACACAATAGTGGGACGTATATGAGCTGAAATGATATTGTTAATAATATAATAACCTCATCCAATACTTTAGTTTACATATACAATTTAAAATCACCAACCAGGTTATGGCCTCATAAAGGTTTCTCGTTTAGCTATAAATCGACTGCTATTGCATGTTCAATCGTAAACATAGTCAGTATATTGCGGTCAGGTGACAAGCTTTGCATATCGGTAAACAACCACAACAAGTTTGATTGAAAGCTGAAACCATACTCAAAAGATAGAACGACATTTATGGTGACAATTTATTATTTGATACTCTTTGATACAGTCTATATATTTCATTAGACATAGGATTTCATCAAGATGTAGGCAAATAGTAGCCTACTTCATTAACAAATAGATTAATATTAGTTATTTTTTTTGAGTTTTCCTGTTTTTTATCATCATTACAGCTCATATAAGTCCTACTGTCCAATTCGAGTCTCCTTCACAATATAAGGGTAATTCATCTACTATACCATGCTAGTCAGATGTGTTAGTATAGGGTTTTATCTCAAGTTTTACAAAGATGTTATATGCACATTTAATCCCTTAGTGGCATCTTACGACACCCACAGCCAAGAGAGGGGAGTAGTGAATTGTATTCTTATACCGCCACTGCACAGAATTCCTTCATTCTTTTGGCCTGATGTTATCTAATAATATCTTGAATGAATCTTTTATGACACCCTCGGCAGTGGAGGGACTGGTATACTATACTTATACTCCATCGCTCCAAGGTCACTCGGTCTCTTTTGAAATGGTTTTTATGGACCTTTTTTCTGTAAAGTCACAATTATCTAGTGGCGATTACGTTCTCGCTTTAAAAACCAACAACCTTCGCTTTAAAGATGCTCTGCGTAATCTGGCCAGATCTCGGCTGTGTTCTTACTGCATTAACAATAGTAGCTGATCGCGGACCCTGTGGCTGCAGCATTTGCGCTGTTATATCCTGACAATACCTGAACTAGTTAGATGGAATGGACTTCATGTTGCCGAGCCAACCATACCATCAGAAGCTCCTAGAGTACCTCTACAGCTTGAATCCAAAATGAAAGCAGGCGGACTGGCGAATTTGGTTGATATTATAAAATACAAATTGACCTGACTTATAACATGCTAGTATTTTTTTTGTCTTTTTTTTTTTATGGGTGGGCTATGGTAAGCGCACGCGTGGTCCAGTCCATCCGGGGCGATGAAAGGACGGCGCGCGGGAAACGTCACCTCGTTGTTGGGCCGACCACCGGAGCAGATGTGACTTGTCGTCAGTGGTCGGCCCGACGGAATACCCTTTCAGGTACCCTCACCTCTCGACATCCTGGGACGTCGGTCGCCATCGCGCGGTTAGCCACACTGCGGGTGACGGACAATTCCCCGGTCCGATCACTCGCGGCCTCGGCTAGGGCGGCATTAGGCGCAGATACTTGCGTCGCCGGCGGCGGAACGTGTCGCCGAATAGGATCTCTACTCGCACAGGATCCGCCGCCTCCTTCCGTGAGATAACGGCCTCACAGAAGGCGGCGACCACGTCCCAGTTCCTGACGCTGACTAGCATCTCCCTGGCGATGGTCGGCAGCGCCAGGTCGGCACCGATAATCGCGACGAGTTCACGGCGCTCCCCCTCCCACGCAGCACACTCCTCGAGCGTGTGCTGCGCCGTGTCCTCGTCGCAACTGCAGTGGTGGCAGGACGGTGTGCTCGCCCTCCTGACAATCTTGTGCAGGTACTTTATGAAGCATCCGTGCCCCGTCAACACCTGCACCAGTCGAAAGGAAAGCACCCCGTGCGTCCGCTCCAACCACTCCATCAGCACCGGCCGGAAGGCCTCGACGGTCCTGACACTGTACCGAGGACTCTCCAGCCGGACTGCCCAACGGGCAATGACTCCACGGCGGGCGTCGACCCGCCAGGCGGTGATCTTCTGCAGGGAGACCATACCGCCGCGGGCGCGCGTCTCCGACACCCGCCGATAAATGTCGGCGAGCATCTCCGCCTCCAGGTCCCACGGGGGAGTTCCGACCAACAGGCACGCTGCCTCCGTCGACATGGTGCAGTAACCGCATATGGCCCTGACCGCCATTACCCTCTGTGGTCGCCTCAAGAGGGCCCTCAGCCGGATGGTCAGGGACCCCACCCACACCGGTGTGCCGTACAGAGCCATCGACCGGATCACCCCCGCGTACAGCTGTCGGCACGTAGCGCTGGGTCCGCCCACATTCGGCATCAGCCGCGAAAGGGCGGACGCCGCGCCGACAAGCCGGGGAACAAGTCGGTGGAGATGCTCCCGGAACCAAAAATGCCCGTCGAGCACCAGGCCCAAGTACTTCATGTGGGCCTGGATGCTGATGGTGATCGACTTCACGGTGATCGAAGCGCCGGCGGGAGGCCCGGCGGTACGGAAGCCATGGAACAAAAGGGCCTCCGTCTTTTCCAGGGCTACCCTCAACCCCGAGAGTTGCCAGGCGTGCCGCCTCCTCTAGCGTCCCACCCCGGGCTGTGACGAGTGTATCGTCGGCGTAGCAAATTACACCCAGCCCGGGTGGGAGGCTTCCTCTCAACGCCCAGTCGTAGCCGATGTTCCACAGGGTCGGACCCAGAACCGACCCCTGTGGGACACCGCACGTCATGGGCGTTCGCACAACGTTCCCTACTCGGTCAACGTAGAGGACGCTGCGCCCCTCCAAGTAGTCTGCCACCAGCCGCCTGAGGTACACGGGCACCCCGTAATACCTCAGCCCCTCCCTGATGCAGCTGAATGGCAGACTGTTGAAGGCGTTGGCGATGTCCAGGGACACCGCCAACTGGACTCCCCCGCCGGTGACGGCCTCCGCTACCACGGCCTTCAGGCGCAGCAGGGTCGCGATCGTCGAACGCCCTCTCCGAAAACCAAACTGGGCGTCCGACAAATCGGGCCCGTCCCCGACGAGGTGGCGCTCGATGCGGGCAGCCAACACCCTCTCCAGCAGCTTGCCCGCATCATCGAGCAGCACGATGGGCCTGTAGGCCGAGGCCGACTCGGGAGACCGTCCCGGCTTCGGCAAGAGAACCAGCCTCCCCTCTTTCCAGCACCCAGAGAACTGCCCGGACGTCAAACAAGCGTCGAACAGTCCCCTGAGGCGTGGTCCCAGATGCTCGAGGACCAGGGCCAGCACACGGTTCGGAATACCATCGGGCCCGGGGGCGGTGGATTTGACTCGCATACGCGCCACCGCCGCCCCCATTTCCGGCTCCGTGATGGGCGCAGCACTTTCATCGTCGGCCTCCCGGTCGCTGTCCGGCGAAGCCATGACCGGGGGCGTGTGCTCCGCCCGTCGTGGAAAGAGGTCCTCGACAACTCTGGTGAGGAGGCTAGGCTGGAGAGTCTCGGTGAGGGGGGGGCCCCGCCCGCGGAGCTTGTTCAATGCCGCGAGGTAGGGGCGAGCCCAGGGGTCACGCCCGAGACTGTCCAGCATCTTCCGCCGACTAACGTCCTTGGCGGTACGGACGGCCAGCCTGAAGGCAGACCGCGCACTGACAGGTTGTTATAGGGTATTGTTTCGAGCTTCCTTTCTCTTGCATAGACGTTATATGCTTACTAAACCCTTATTCGTCTTTTACGACATCCACGCGTAAGATAGAGGGTGGTGAATTGTATTCTTACTTCGTTACCACACGATGGTGAGATTATCATCTTATCGCCATCATCAGCATAATCTCGGCTCATACACGTCCTACTGCTGGGCTCGAGCCTCCTCCACAATAGGAGGGAAATTGACCTTACTATACCATGCTGGCCAGACAGGTTGCGACAGGGTTTATCTCGAGTTTTTCTTCTTTTGTATAGATACTGTATGCGTATTTTAAAGTCTTCTTGTACGAGATCCACGGGTAAGACAGGGAGTGGTGAATTATATTCTGATTCGGTCACCACACGCAAGTGAAATTGATAATAGTAAATGTAAAATTCAAAACAATACTTCTTCAATTATACAAACAGAAACGCCTGACCTCCCTTTAATTAAACCAAAGTTATGTACAATAAAACCAAAATGGCTTCATTACGAATTCAACATTAATTGTATTCATTGAATCGACTATATAATTTGCGGTGTACTCTATACGTAATTACTCCTTTGTTCGGGTGTGACAAGAAGCTGAACATTTGTGTTAGTGTATCAAATAACGCGACGACATTAACTGTAATTAGAGAAAGTACATTTGACATTTTGATAGTTAATTTGAGTTTATTATTCAGCTCAAAATTTCAAATGTAAATATTAATTTATCGAATATTCGAGTATATTTTATAAGTAAATATTTTTGAAGTTATACGACTTTGGCGCGTAGGGCATAATGAGAGTAAATTTTTACGATGCGAAGGACCAATACCCCCTATTTGGGGTACCCTCCCATCGACCGACGTCCCCCCCTCGGGGAGGACGTCGGTCTTTCCTCCCGCGGTCAGCCTCTCGGTGGGTGACGGACTAATCCCCGGTCACGTCACCCGCGACCTCGGCTAGGGCGGCATGGAAACCAACCCGTCTGACCAGCATATAGTAGATCAATTTGTCTGCTATTGTGAGGGAGGCTCGATGCCAGCAGTGGGATGTATTAGAACTAAAATACGACAACACTCTAAACCAAGTAAGTGAGAGACTCTATACTTGAAAAAATAATATTCATATAGAATTATTCTCTCTTATTCTATCTTCTTACACTGGCAATAAAGTATCAAAATGTGGGTCAATATTTAATAAGTAATTTTCTGTATCGGTTAGATAATTATAAATTTTCTGTAATAACGATGACATGCTGGACGTGAGACATCTTAGTCCGCCCGTGACTATGAACGCTGCAAAGTGTACGAAACGTCGGGCAATCAAAAATCAAATACAAACGCGATAAAATCCGCAAAGTATTTTTATTT
Organism: Lymantria dispar; assembly: GCA_032191425.1. Lineage (NCBI taxonomy): Eukaryota > Metazoa > Arthropoda > Insecta > Lepidoptera > Erebidae > Lymantria > Lymantria dispar. The sequence continues at coordinate 4,326,914 of CM063449.1, forward strand.
AAAATGTGTAATACTCGCGTAAACATCAGTAATTATTATATCTATACTGATAACGACATTAGTAAACAGCATAAAGTATTGTCTTCTGTGAGAATTGAACCATACTGGAGGGGTAAGTTGGTATTTTAACCACTACGCCATATATGCAGTCGTAGGGAACGATAATAGCAATAGAGCCAAGATATTGACAGTTTTCTTACTGCAATTCTAATTAGCCGGTTCATGTGGGGCAGTATTGTAATCTTGATGAAAATCAAATTTGAGTTATAGCAATTTACTGCACTTCGTTATCGGGGCAATTATCACTTACCATCAAATGGGCTGGTTGCTCGTTTGTCACCAAAGAAGATAAACCACATCTTCATCTTGACTTGACTTGTAGAACTTATGAAGGAGACTACCTGGATACCTAATAGATGTCTAAAATTTAAAAAGATAATATTAAAACCTCCCGTAACCACGTACGCTGAAAATTTTTCGAAATCCCTAAAAAGTAGAAATCAAAATGCGTAATAATATATCAGTTTTACATATTTAATTCTTGTAAAACATCAGAAATTATTAATTTTTAATGTTAGACTAAAATAATAAAAAAAAAGTGAGCCGTCGCTCAGGACGCCTGGTAGATGTGAAACATCGAAATTATTTATACAAGTATATATGCATAAAAGAATAGATTACGACAGAATTAATATGGCATAAAGTATTGAATAAAATAATACGATTTCCATTAATATTTGAAATATTACACAGCAATAAAATTAATCCACCGCACACTGAATGAATTCTAAACATTTATTTTCATTAGTATACATTATAGATAACAATTTACTTTGAGTTCACTAGATGGCGTTGTACAAAATTTTAAATCGCACCATGGTTTCGTTACAAAAATGTACATATATCCGATATTTATTTAATAGTTAATCAAGAGGGCACCGCGAAGCGTGGCGTTAAACGCCACGCGATCGTCGCGGTCACCCTCGCCTATAGATGTTTCACATCAAAAGAAACTTTGTTTATTTTAAACATTCCATAGAATTCACAGATAAAAATTACGTGTTATATATATAATCTTTCTTTTAAGATTTCCTTTAATTTTTTCCTTTTTTTTTGCATTTAATTATATATATTTTTGTAATTATAGTTTCTCACTTTTGACCGCGAAGGAATAAATTTAAATAAATATAACATTAACTTTACGCTTTAAAATTAATTGTTTAATCACACGGAACTGAAAATACGTAATGAAATTTAAAAAAAATGCAGATTTTATTGCGTTTGTTTTTAATATCCTACTTTTTTAATTATTAAAAATATGCTCACAAAAATAGATTAGATATGGGTATTGTTGAGTAAATACCAAAAATGATTGAGGTTAATATTGTTTGGCAAATTCTATCCCCAACTTCGAGCTTACTACTAAGAATTATTGTATTTGTTGTTTAGAGGACGTAAGACCAGACTATCTGGTCTTACGCCGTCCGTTCAGTCCGGGGTGACGAAAGGTCGGATTGCGGCCCTATAAACCACCCTATTCCCTCCCCTTTCCCCTTCCAAGTCAGACACCGAGTCTTTGACATCCGTGACCAGCCCATTTACTACAAGATTACCTATTTAAAAATTTTCAGATATCAATGTATACAATTTCAAAATAATAGCAGCCTAGGATTCAAACTCAGGCCATTACAAACGGCAGTTAATTTAGGATAAACGAGGCAATTTAAAAGCATAATAGAAATTATCTAATGACCATAATAAGCCACTAAACTTTAACCCTAATATTCCACTACATAAATAGAAAGCAATCTAGACCTTCTAAAAGAAAATTTACAAGCCTGAACTTGTATATACTGTTATACTAATTAACCTTACTGTGCATACTTCGTTCTCTGTATTCACTCGGTTAATTTAGGACGGTCGTCGACGGTAATTGTCGGGACTCAGCGCATGTCCTTACATAAAATCGTGTAAGGCCTAATGACCAACCATTCTGAAATTTCAACCCGATTATCATTAATGAATGCTTTTAAAAGCATTTTTGATGCTTAGAAGGATCTTTGTGATTAAATTTGTTTGTACTTTTTGTTATGGTTCATTAAAATTCATTTGACTAATTAGACTAATTTTAAGATATTTTCATTCTATAAAATTAATAGGTGAGCACCGTGCGGTGATAGGCCAAGAATAAAATATGTTGCCACCACTAATAGACGCTAAGGGGTCCTTAAAAGTGGCTAGGCAGCCGCGCAAATCTAAGAACTCCTTACTTAGTGCGTTCGAGAACCTACCTGCAAATCGAGGGCATTGTATCTTTGCGTATAGTTTGCGTTTAGTACTATCTTTTTTTTATTTTTATATTGCAAACGGTGGCAAACGAGCAAACAGTACACCTGATGGTAAATGTTGCTGCCGCTCATGGACCTTTACAAGGCCGTTGCCTACTGCGAAGAAAGCGAAGGGAGTGTGAATGCGTGCATTGAGGCTCGGTGATACCAAGGGCACCAACCAAAACCCTCCACACGCAATCACCCTCAGAAAGTTGGGCTTCCGGCTCTCTCGCTCACCGAACGAAGCGCAGTAACAAATTGCTACTACTCAGACGTCGATTTTCTGCGAGAGCATGGTACTGCCCTGGACGGACCGGCCCGCGGCTGTAGACAGATAACTGTCGACAGTGTGGTCCTACCACTCCTAAATCTCGTATAGTAATGAAGCACTCTATTCTTCGTATAGTGACGAAGCAAGAATACAATTCACCACCCCCTTTCTCGCCAGTGGCTATCGTGTAAGATGACTAAGGGATTAAATATGCATATAAAACCTATGGAAAAGAAAGAAAACTCGAAATAAAACCCCGTATCAATTCGTCTAACTACGTCTTACATTAAGTCAATTATCCACCTATTATGGAGGACGCTCGAGTCCAACAGTGGGACGTATATAAACTGAGGTGATGATGATAGTAAATAAAATCTCATGTTACGAAATATAAAATTAATAGGCAAATCGGGTCCGATGATAGGCCAATAATAGAATATGTTCTTTTTATTAACCGCCTTCAAAAAAAGGAGGAGGTTTCTCAATTCGACCGTATATGTATATGCTTTTTTTATGTTTGGTCGCGAATAACTTCGTCGTTTATGAACCGATTTTGATGCTTATTTTTTTATTAGAAAAAAAAATCGAACAAGCTATTTTTGAAAAATCAACAAATATCCAAAAAATTATCTACATTGCCGTTTTTTTTTTTGCAAAAAATTATTATTGCTGTTAGTGTTAAACGAGCCAACAGCACATCTGATGGTAAGTGATACTGCTGCTCATGGCACTTTGTTAGGCCACTGCCTACCGGGAAGGAAATGAAGGCAGTGTGAATGCGTTTTATAAGGTTTGGTAATACTAAAAGCATCACCAAAACTTATTACACGCGAACACCTTTTGAAAGTTGGACTTTCGGCTCTCTCGTTCACCGATCAAAGTGCAGTAACAAATTTAACTCAGACGTCGACTTCCTACGAGAATGTGGCTCTCCAGCTAGGACGAACTGGCCTGTAGACAGACGACTATCGACAGTGTGTGTAAGCCACCACCACTAATAAAACCTGGGATATAGAAAAGGCGGTTAGGTAGCAACGTTTTCCTAAAAAAATATTAGGACTAACTGCATTTGAAAACCTACCTGTAAATTGTGACAAACATGGATTTTTTCCTCTTCGCATAGTTTGTGTTTTGTACTAACCATTCGGGTTCTATCGGCTGCACTTGTTTTGTGGATTTCGATATTGGAGCTTTTATTTAATAGAGAAATTCCGATCATAGCATTTTCGTAACGCGTACAATTTGGGGTTTTACTTTTGAGACCAACATTTACTATTTACTACAAGTGCTATTACATATCTCATGACTGAAATATGTGATACAATTTGATTCAATAATGGATTAGTTGATAGACATTTAAGAAATATTCAATACTTGACATTAAAAGGTCCCTTGTAATACTTACGATTTCAATAATTAAATTATATTTTTTTTATTTTTATCTGAATTGTGATGTTTATGCAAGTATTATATTCAGTGTCATCTCGGCTCATATAAGTTTCACTGAGTTCTAGCTTCCCCATACTAAGAGAGATCTTGATCTACTATACAACGCTGGACAGACTCGTTGATATAGGATTTTATTTAGAGCTTTTCTTCTCTTGCATAGATGTTATATGCATCATATTATATCCCTCTGTCATCTTTTGCGATATCCACAAGTAAGATAAGAAGTAATGAATTCTGTTTGTACTTCGTCGACACGCCACACGCATTGCATATATGTAGGTGTAAAATAAAATTGCTTTTTGGTTTTGTATTTGTATTTATTAGTTAAATATTGCAAATATTGCAATACTAGTGGTAGGACCACACTGTCAACAGTTATCTGTCTACAGTCGCGAGCCGGTCCGTCCGGGATAGTACCACGCTCTCGCAGAAAATCGACGTCTGAGTAGTAGCATTTTATTACTGTGCTTCGTTTGGTGAGCGAGAGAGCCGGAAGCCCAGCTTTCTGAGGGTGTTCTCGTGTGGAGTGTTTTGATGTTGCCTTTGGTATCACCGAGCCTCAATGCACGCATTCACACTCCCTTCACTTTCTTCGCGGTAGGCAGCGGCCTTGTAAAGTTCCATGAGCGGCAGCAACACTTACCATCAGATGTACTGTTTGCTCGTTTGACACTGCTTGCAATAAAAAAAAAGAATACTTTTAAGCACGTTGATAGTCATATCGATAGATCATCGATATTCCATCCGTCAACTAGTAGATGTCCACTGTTGCACATCGACCTCCACACAAAATCCAACTCAGAACGGTTATATGTAATTTGCATGCAAATACTCCTTGACACTTTTAAACTGTTAACAGCTAATCTTGGGGAGATTTGTTCTTCATTGTTATATTTCACACTCATCCAATGTATGGCCGCCAATATTTCTTCAGACTTTAAATATTACAAACCATCAGTCTGAGTTACTAGCAATGGCATATGGCACTGAAACGTGGTCCTAAATGTAAGCATAATAAACAAGCTCAAAGTCGCTCAGAGTGCTATGAAGCGCACTTAATTCAGGATTTCTCTGCGAGAAATAATACAAAATAGGAGAATTCGAAGAAGAATGGGTGTAACCTATATAGCTTGAAAAATTAACACGCTGAAGTGGCTCTAGGCAGGTCACATCGCTCGACGAACCGACAACTGCTGCAGAAGAAAGGGTCTCGAGTGGAGACCACGTATCGGACGACGCAGTATAGGAAGCATTTTAACACTCTCTTCACTTTTCACGGTAGGCAACAGCCTAGCAACGCTCCATAAACGACAGTATTCCTTACCATCAATTATGCTGCTGGTTAGTTTGTCACAGCACAACAGCAGTAAAAACACATTTTATAAATTTAAAAATCTAATTTATGTCAACAAATTGAAAAAATAATCTATTTTCAAAAGCAATCATACTGAACTATTGGACATATCACTTATGGAAGTACGTACTTGTTTTCGTGAAATGCAATTTAGCCAAGGAGCGGGTGCAAATTAAATTTTTAATTACATTCTTTTTAAGTACGACGTTATTTGCTGAATATTGACATATACCAATAGTTCAAGTTCTTTTAATAAGTCAAATTTAATTTATTAAATCCTTTGACGAGAAGAAAAACTCGAAATAAAACTTTATGTTGGTACTTTTCTGACATGTCTGACCAGCGTGGTATAGTAGATTAATTCCTCTCCGATGGAGTGGAGGAGGCTCGAGCCTAATAGTGAGATGCATTTGAGCTGTGATGAAATGCTTTGATAATTGGTGTAGTTTTTTTAACATCATCATCATAAAGGTTCCATTGCTGGGCTCGAGTCCCCTCCACATTGGTTGAGTAATCAACCTTACTATAAGGGTTGATATAGGGTTTTATATTGAGTTTTCTTTCTCTTTCACTGTTGTTTCATATGCATAAGATATTGCGAATTGTATTCTTAATCCGTCACCGCAAGGAATTATTTTATGAACTACATTTTTTTACAGGGTTCATTTCGAAACTAATTATTGACCAGACGGCATGAAATAGAGTTGGCTTAAGCCGATGTAATATATTAAATACTTATGATATATTCAGCCCCTTGGCCTAGGCTGTCGTAAAAGACTGCAAAAGAATATGATATGTGGATAACATCGCAAGGGAAGAAAAATTCGACATAAAACCCTACGCCAACACATCTGACCAGCGTGGCGTAGTAGGTTAATTTTTTTCCTATTGCAGAGGAGATTCGAGCCCAGTAGTGGGACTTATATGAGGTGAGATGATAAAAGTAATCAGCATCATCTCAGCCAATACAGGTCCCACTGTTGCGTTCAGACCTCTTCAATAATGGGAGAGGAATTGCTCTATTATACCACGCTGGTCAGACGCGCTGCGATAGGGCTTCGTCTCGAGCCTCTCCCCCACCCCTTTTGCAAAGATGCTATATGCTTATTATATCGCATAGTCGTCTTAGGGCGCGTTCCCACTTTGTCGTGACGACAGATAATTGTGTAGTTTTAAGTGTCGTGGCTTATATGTTTAAATGGAGGTTTTCACATATAGAATGACATGATTTACTATCGTCTACGACATTTTTTGCAGTGACGATAGATTGTCATGATAGTGGGAACGGCTAGCACGACAGTTGTAAAACAATAAAAAAACGTTACGACTAAATCGTGACAGCAAATCTATCGTAGCCACGATGAAGATATCGTAGAGGCGACTGTAGATTTGTAGTTTGCTAATGATGTATAAACAACAAAGCGAATGCCGTGAAATGATAAAACGTGGTCGCGATCCTACGGGAACAGCTAGATACGATAGAAACGGTAAAAAATTTTGACGACAAACAATCGTTACAATGGGAACACCTAGAGACGACAATTGTCCAACGATAAATTAATCGTTACGACATAGTGGGAACGCGTTATACGACATCCACCGGCAAGATAGGGAGTGGTGAATTGTATTCTTACTCCGTCACTACGCGGATAATGATGAAGGTAATACTACGAATAAAACAAACTATGACATATATATAATTTGTATTAAATCAACAATATTCTTAAGTCTTTACATTCTTTGGCGTAATCATCAGCTCGTCAAATACAATTAACTATTTACCATTTAAATTCACAATTTCTCCGACATTATCGAATACATCTACCTATTTATATTTTTTTTTATATAAATTAATTTATATTTATACACATTTTTATTTTTATAGTAACCTATGTGTTGTTTGCCCAAACAATAATATGAATTAATAGTAAAAATTGGCACGTTCGTAGCTTCGACGCAGACCCCGGCGATGTCACTGAAACAAAAAGAACCATATTAAAAAAATATATTATTACTATTATAATTACTATTTACCACCTCCTATATCACATGTCGTGGGTTCAATTCACGCACAGGACGATACTTTGTGCGATCCAGGAATTGTTGTTCTGAGTCTGAATGTAATTTGTGATTGTTAATTATAGATAGATATGGATGAAGGATTATTTCTTTAGTACAGAAAGCTGTCGTAAAAAAGTCGGATGTGGTATCTAATCTAATTATCAAGGTGATAATAAAGATCATGATTTTCCGGGTAGTGACGGAGTAAGAATATAATTCACCACTCTCTCTCTTTCGTGGGTAAAAGACGTCTAAGGGATATAATATGTATGTAGTTACTGTAGTGCAAAAGAAGGAAAACTCGAAATAAAAGCCTACACCAACCTGTTTGACCAGCATGGTAGGTAGAGTTATGTCAATTTCTTTGCTCATGGGTGTCGTAAAAGACGACTAAGGAATATAAAACGCATATAATATATGTGTAGGAAAAGAAGAACTCGAAATAAAACCATATACCAATCCGTCTGACCAGCTTGGTATAGTAGGTCAGTTGCACTTCTATCTAGGAAGAGGTTCGAGTCCAGTAGTGGGACGTATATGAGCTGAAATGATGATGACTATAATTATCATCATATTCTGTATGGTAACGTAGTAACGAGGGGTATAAACATAAGTCCCTACCTCCTTTCTTGCCCGTGGCTGTCTTAAAAGATAACTCTAAGATACGATATGCAGTTAACATATATGTAAATGAAGGTAAACTTGATATAAAAACATATCAGACAAGAGTGACATAGTAGGTTAATTTACCTCCCACAAGCCTGTACTCAATAGACGAATATGGACGTGAACGTGTTAAGAAGAAGAATAATTTAATATATTTTGTTACGCTAAAAGACAGCTAAGTAAATTTTCTAAGTAGTCTTTTATGTCTGTCACGAAGAAAGAAATGGTGGTAACTATTAATACTCTATCACCAAATGGAGATTTATATACACAAAATTAAAATATTTTTTATCTAAGTACAACAGCTTTTTACTAAAAATAAGATAAATATTACGTTAACATAGCTTTCAAATTAAAACTTTATCTTAGTAAAAAATTTAAGGTAAATTGTTCTGTTTGGTAGATAAATAAGACAGTTTTATAGATAGCAGGTAAAGAGTTTTAGTTCAGTTTTACGTTCAACTCGCCAGACTCCTTTCTGGCAATGCTTTTATGATTGTTGCGAATTGCCATACATAGTCCTATTCGATTCTCGATTTATAAGAAATAATATAAAACTCAAAATAAACATTTTTAAATCACCTCAAAAATTGTTATGTCACTATGCCAGCTGACATGATGATTAAATCATTCAAAAGCGACATCACCTATCAAAAATGTCGACTTTATAAATTACTCATCAATATCATCATCACTCTGTTCTTATCTCAATAACTGGGGGTCGACACAATATGTAGTCTTTACACCGGCGCGCGGCGTTGGGGTGCTGAACTGTATTTATACTCCGTCATCACACGGAATGTAGTAAGTAATATAGAGTATTTATCGCAGCTCACATACGTCCACTGTTGGGTTCGGGTTAGAGATTGCAACCCGGTATGTTTTTCAACCCGGCCGGGCCCGGCTGCAATTGTCGCCAACTCAGCCCGAGCCCGGCGGACCCGGCCGGGTTGTATTAGCGATGAAACCTCTAAAGTATTTTAAGAAAATTTTCTATATATGAATGGAAAAAGTCAATGGTTCAAGGTTAATAATTATTTTAAACTGGCTTATAAACAGTTATCACAATAATCAGTCTCACTCAAGTCTCAAAATCACACTTAATACATAATTGATTACATTTACATATGGACGGCAAAGTAACATTAGTATTAGTAATTATTCATTTTTATAAGTTTAAACAAGTGGGTCTTTCTCTTTACTCCTTACAGTATTTATTTGAAAACATAGTATTAAAATAAGAAACTTAATAACACAGCTTAAAGTACGTAAACGTGTCATAACAACTTAGATAGATAAACTGTGATAGCTTTGGTATAAACAAAACAAATTCCTATATGCTAAAAGTAAGTATTAGGTTTTTCTTAAACTTTGGTTATTAAGACTAGTGAATGTTACTATTAGTAATTGAGCAAATAGCGAAATCTTATAGGCTAGCCTGTATTGTAACTGTAAACAATCAACCTTGTATAGTCTTAACTAACAAAATGTAACGTAATATTGGTTGCGTTACGTGGATTTATTATTTATTATAACAAAACAAAAAGTATATTCTAACTTGGATAAGGCAAAATAATTATTTTTCAGTCTGAAGGCAAGATCTTACAAAGCTGGCCCTTCCTACCGGGTCCGGTGACCGGGCCCGGTAAATTGCAATCTCTAGTTCGTCCTTCCTCCTCCACAATGGGAGAGAATTTGACCTACTATACCATGCTGGTCAGACATGTTGTTATAGTGTTTCATTTTGAGTTTTCCTTCTCTTGCACAGATGTTATGTGCATATTATATCCCATAGTAGTCTTATACGACATCCACGAGCAAGATTGGGAGTGGTGAATTATATTCTTACTCCGCCATTACTCAGAACATTTAGACATAATAAAAATAGCTATTAAATCAGTATTTATTTCCAGTATTATTTTTAAACGACCATATATAAATTCAATTTCATTCTAAAATGTTATGATATATATTATTTAAGGTCTTATGTAAGTGAGGAGCTCTTAATATCATCAGATTGACCTAAATGTGTTCTCGTACACAGTTACATACGTACTTTATGGATGTAGAATGGCAATGAGCTTCAAGAAACCCGATTTTGCCTTTGAAAGCCTTTACTAATTTAATTTTCACCTTGAAGGTTCTCACATAACGTACAGAGAAAACGTTAAATTTCATTGTGTTACTCAGAATATATTACTTAAAACTCTTTCTTAATTCTTGTTCAAGGGCATTATTAATATATCTAAATAAAGGAATACCCTGATCGATTCAAATTCAAATCATTTATTATGCATAAACTAGCGAGACGGACACTCACATATTGTCAATTTCAACACAATTAAATCCAATTAATCCAACAAACTACCACCGGATTGGGACGTGAGCGCTACTGAGAAGATGCGGCAAGAAACTCAGCGAACTTGTCTATTATATTTAGTATTTATTTCTTACTAAATATAAAATTGTGTACAATATGTTTTGTAATTACTAGCTCCACTGTCATTCCCCTGAACTGTGAATCCTTCAAACTATAAGATATTTAATATAATTCAAATGATTATGGCTGGACCAGATCCCACAAGCGGCACCCGATTACGAGGTAACTACTAGAGCGGGTATCACTTCCCGAAACCACTATGGAAGGAAGGAAGATACCCACTCCACACAATTTCGTTAATAATATAGTTTAAGTTAATAAGTAGAATATAATACATTTATGACACGAAGTAAACTAATCACATCTTTAGAAGTAAATTATTAAAATACTACTACACTATTTTTACTACCACCCGGCGCTATAACAGGTATGTAAACCTACATGTTATCTATCCATTGCTATTTGGTCTGATCACCAGTACAGATGCCTTGAGATCAGTGACAAATATGTGAACTGATTATAACCTACCAAGAAACGTGTGACCTATATAACGGCTGAGGCGATTTTGATGAAACTTTCAGGCAAAATTCATAGCAATCTTTTTTAGAGGTGGGCCATAGTCAGAATGTTGGCCGCCCAGCTCCGTCCGGGGCGATAGAGGGGCGCCACGAGGCCCCGTGATACATCCGTGGCACGTCGCCTTCGTCGTTGGGCCGACCACTGGTGCAGTGATTCTTGTCTTCAGTAGTCGGCCTGACGGAATACCCAGGTCGCGGAGTACCCCTTCACGGCTTCCTCCCTCGGGGACGTCGGTCGCCGTCATGCGGTCGGCCTCTCAGCGAGTGACGGACTAAATCACCGGTCCAGTCACCCGCGGCCTCGGCTAGGGAACTTCATATCAATCTAGAGAGCAATCTTGTTAAATTTGGTAGCAATCGAATCAATAGAAGTTTTCATTAATATTTCATTAATTTCCGTGCGGTGACGGAGTAAGAAGACAATTTAGCACTCCCTGTCTTGCCCGTGGGTGTCGTAAAAGACGTCTAAGGGATTAAATATGCATATAACATCTATGCAAGAGAATGAAAACTTTAAACAAAACCCTATACCAACACATCTGACCAGCATGCTATAGTCAATTTCCCTCCTATTGTGGCGGAGGCTCGAGCCCAACAGTGGAACGTATATGAGCCGAATTAATGAAAAAAATGATGAATATACCAAGGGATAGAAAAATAAATTGCAAATCTTATATCTTTACACGAGCAATCCTTGTATATATATATTTATTTTCAGGATCTCGGAAACGGCGATTTTGATGAAACTTTGCATACTAGAGGTTTCGAGGCCAAAAGTCGATCTAGGTAGGTTTTATTTATAGAAAATGCTGTTTTTTCAGTGTTTTTAGCAAAACCATATAATGACATTAAATTTTAAAAGAATATGAATTCAAATTTTGCCGTCAACGTCATGAGTTACGATAGCTCAGTTGGGAAGTAGTGCAGTTTCCTTTTAGTATTGTTTTGGCATTCAAACGGCGTCGGATCGAATCTCGGTGTTATTATTATTCTCTTTTTGTATTTTTTTTATATTTTTTTCATTATTTAGTTTTTTTTTTATTAATATATATCTAAATAAATTCGACAAAAATACAACAAAAATATTCCGAGCGATGCTCGGTCAACCAGATATTCTACATTTATACGAACGAATCCGCTTTCATAGTTATTAAATGAAAGTTATTTATCTATAGATTTCATCTTAAAAGTTAATAAAGGATATATAGATAAGTCCAACGTTATGTTACACAGACATTTAATTACAATTGCATGAAGATTCTCAGAATATTATTTCCAACAAGTGAACGTTATTATTTAGCATCAGGCGTGTATCCTGCAACACTTAACGTATGCCAAAGATAAATTTATTATCTACCAACAAACGCCTAACTGTTACCCTCAGAGGAAATTGTCTGGGCAAATGAGACGGGAGGCAATAACTCATTGGGCCCTCAATGCCCTCTTTGGTTCTCGTAATCTTATTAGCTGAGCTTCCTCTTCACGGATATTAAAGAGATGCGGGCATGTTAAGATGTGTTTTACAATTTACTGCGACAGATACATGTATTATGTTTTAAAATTTGATTTGATTCTTATGTTTTGGATTACGTATTTCATTTATACTTATGTTTTTATTTATTTATGAAATAACTAGCAACCCGCCCTCGCTTCGTTTTCGGTTTCAGTTGGCTTGTCTGCATAGTGCCGCAAAGTTAAAGGCCTAGGTTACTCCCTAATATTATAGCTTTCCATTGGTGAAAGAATTTTTGAAATCGGTCCAGCCGTTTTGAAGATTACCCGGAACAAACAGACAGACAAACAAAAAATATAAAGTGTATTTTAGGCATATGTATAGTGCAAGTAACCGTGTGAGCATGAAAAAAGCCTATTATTTTGACATTACAAACAGACACTCCAATTTTATTTATTGGTATAGATATAAAAATATTGCATAGTCCAAGTTATTATAATACATGACTGCACCGATAGCGCAGTGATTAATGTACTGTCCTGCCACGCACATGTCATGGGTTCACGCACAGGACGATACTTTGTGCGATCCAGGATTTGTTGTTCTGAGTCTCAATGTAATTTGTGATTGTTAGTTATAGATAGATATGGATGAAGGATTATTTCTTTAGTACAGAAAGCTGTCGTAAAAAAGTCGACGGGCCACTTGCCCCGCCTTGGGAAAATAATTGTTGACTAGATGGCAGATAGACTGGCTCCAGGTCAATATAAAAGCTCTTAGACATATTTTACGATACACACGAGCAATACAACCACACCATACCAAATAATATATAGAAATTACTTCTAAAACCTTCTAAATTGCTTCACAAAGTTATTATATAACCTATTTATGGATAGCCATTAGTATGTTTGACGTCATAACCGATTTCAATATGGCAGGTGATAGTTTAATTAGAACGTTTATATAATCAAAGGGATCAAAGCCTTGTATATTTCAAAATACATTGATAGATGGCAAAATATAGTATATTAAATACTATATTTTGCCATTTATCTGTGTGGAAACTGATTAAGCATATAATTCACTACCAAGGGGGTGTCGTAAAAGATGACTAAGGGATATAAATGCATGTAATATCAAAAGAAGGAAAATTTGAAATAAAATCCTAAATCTTCAGATTAATCACAAATATACTTTAATAGAAATAAATAAATACGTGTTTCAGCGTTTGTCCATTTTCATCCTTTAAGGGTGCCAAATAGGTCGAAAGATGTTAGTTTACTGTCTTATCACAGAGCCGAAATTACTGAAGCCTGAAACATGAAATATTGACGGTAGTTTTTTGCGTGACGTAGAAACCCACTAAATAGGATTTTTTTTTAATTTATCTCCTAAGGGATAAATAAGCCAGAGTAGCAAAGTTTGTATAAGGAGAAAAAATCTTCATGAGGCCTATATTTAGGGACCACGTTTCCGTGCCGTAAGTCATCACTGGTAACACATACTGGTTGCAGACCTGTGTTTTCAGACACTGAGGTATGTTCGACGAGAAGATCCTCTTAAGTTTTCCAAACGCTGCCCAACCGAGTTGGATTCGTCGGCTGATCTCTTTTTCGAAATTGGATCTACCTAACTGTACTGTTTGTCCTAGGTAAACATAATGATCGACAACTTCGAGAATCGCATTGCCAACTAGGACCGGTACAGGAATGACATGCTCATTTGACTTGACTTTCGTCTTGTCCATGTTCATTCGTAAACCTAATAGTTGGGATACCCTGCTGAGATCGTTGAGCATGGTGCCAAGGTCCTCCATGGATTCTGCCATAACGACGATATCGTCTGCAAATCGAAGGTAAGTGATGTATTCGCCGTTGATATTGATGCCGATAATCTTCACTAATATTATAAAGAGGAAACGTTATATGTTTGTTACGAATAAACTCATAAACTACTGGACGGATTTCGATAATTCTTTCGCCATTAAATTGTTACAGTATCCCTGAGTAACATAGGCTATATTTTATTCTCCCTCGGGGAGGACGTCGGTCTTTCCTCACGCGGTCGGCCTCTCGGCGGGTGACGGACTAATCCCCGGTCACGTCATCCGCGGCCTCGGCTAGGGCGGCATGAGGCGCAGATAGTTGCGCCTACGCCGCCCCAGTCGCCGGCGGCGGATCTCCTCATTGAGGCTGCGCTCCTCGCGCAGGCGATCCGCCGCCTCCTTGTGTACTCTCCCTCCTAATGACCTTGTGCAGGTATTTGGCGAAGCACCCATGCCCCGTCAAAACCTGCACCAGTCGGAAGTAGAGCACCCCGTGCCGCCTTTCCGACCACTGCACCAGCACCGGCCGGGAGGCCTCCACGGTTCGCACCCCGGACCGAGGCCTCTCCAGCCGAAATATATATATACATTATATTTATATATATATGTATATATATATATACTAGCTTTTGCCCGCGGCTTCGCCCGCGTAAAAGTTGGTTTTCATAATTCTTAATTTAAGAAATACTCTGTGTTAATTTTCGTCCAAATCCGGTCAACAGTTTACGCGTGATTGAGTAACAAACGTCCAAATATCTTCACAAATTTTTATATTTGAATATTACTTCCACCCTTGTAGTTTAAATTCAAGTGGAAAGACGATGAGAAATATGGCCATCCTTAGTCGCTGATAATACATTATCCATGATAGGTTTTTGGGGAAAAAAATAATATCGATCAAAAACCCACGTAGACCCCATTTCCATGCAAACGCCGAGGTAAAAATTGCCTATGTTACTCGCTGATATTATAAGTTTATATGGGTGAAAATAAAAATAATAATTATCAATTCCCATACAAATATCCGACATAAAAATTGCTTATCTTACTCGCTGATAACGTAGCTTCCTATTGGTGAAAGAATTTAAAAATTAGTCAACATCCACCGGTTTTACTCGCGGAGTTCTCATTCCCGGGCAAACACCAGTATGAAAATAGGCTTTATTTGTTATTCACTGATAATGTAGATTTTCATTCGTAAATTAATTTTTATATCCATTTAGTACCCGCAATTTCACCGGCATTGTGCCCGGTCCCGTAGGAATATCGGGATAAAAAAATAGCCTAAATATGTTACTCGCTCAAAAATAGCTTTGCGTTAGTGAAATAATTTTAAAATCGACTAAATTCTCACAGTTGTTCCAGCCACACCGGGATAAAATATAGCCTTGGATAAAATATAGCCTAAGTTATTCCTTATGTAAGGCTTGGTAGACCTGTTAGTAAAGTATTATCAGTATGGGTCCAGCCGTTTTGAAGGTTACCCCGTAACGAATATAAGTCAAAAAAAAATTGTCCGTTCGTCTGTCTGTCATCAAGCCATATCTCAAGGACCGCGATAGCTAGACAGATGAATTTTTTACAAATTATGCATTTCTGTTGCCGTTATAACAATAAATATAAAAAACAAAATAAAATAAATATTTAAGGTGGCTCCTATACAACAAACGCAATTTTCCCCCTTTTTATAGATAATGGTACGGAACGCTTCGTGCGCGACCCCGACTCGCACTTGGCCGGTTTTTTAGACATAGGTATCGTGCAAATAATTGTGTTACCATAAATAAATCCTATTATTTTGACAGACAAATAGACGCTTCAAATTTGTTTATTTCTAGACATAGAAAATTGGATTAATATCTTGATTTTAACTTACTGTTTGGTAGCGGCTAGGAATATTATAACGCTTTCATTGTTTGTGAGTGTCGCAAAATACTACTAAGACAAAGATTTACATCGACCTGGACCAATTGGTGATGCCATCTAGCCAGCAATGTCGTTTGGCAGGCAGCTGGTCATAAAATGTTGCTAGAAGAACCTTTGCAATATCTATGATGGCAGAGCAGTGCCTACATATTGCGTCGATCCAAAGCTATCTTGAGAGGCGAGCATTAAGAAAAAATAATGGGGTAACCCAAGAAAGCCGACCGTATACTAAAATGATCGTTCCGAGGCTCAGTGATATCGGTTATATGCTTTTCACCTCCTTGGGGGTAAAATTGCAAAAAACCCTTTTTTAGTGAGCACTTTCTCCAAGAGAGACAACTTTGTACAAAATTTCATATTTCTAGGCCTAATGATTTCGGCTATATATTTTTCACCCTCTTAGAGAATGAATTTCAAAAACTAATTTCTTAGAGCTCATTTACAACAAAAGAAAGAGAATCGAACAATATACAGAAATACACAGTTTCACGTTCCTAGCCCCAATAGTTTCGGCTATACGCTTTTCATTTCCTTAAGGGGGTGATTTGCCAAAAATACTTTGCTAGTGCTCGTGTACCCCAAAAATACGCCGGAGTAAAAAAAAATACGTTTCTAGGCCCAGTGGTTGCCGCTGTATACTTTGTGTTTTTTAGGGGTTGAATTTCATCCCCATGTAAGTAAAATTTTCAAAATGCTAGAACGAATACTTATTTATTTATTATCAAATACCTTAATACAAAGATTCATGGTTTTATCATCGAAAATGTCGAATTTCCATACAAAATGGCAGCCCCTATTTCAACCCCTTATAACTATTTTTTCGCGATTTCTTTACTATAGCTCGTGAACCCCAAGAAATACCACGGTGTAAAAAAAATACGGTTCTAGGCCCAGTGGTTTCAGATATATGCTTTTTTGTCTTTTAGGGGTTGAATTTCATCCCCATATAAATGAAATTTCTAAAACGCTAGAACGAATATTAATTTATTTATTATAAACTGCCTCAATACAAAGATTCATGGTTTTATCATCGAAAATGACGAATTTCCATACAAAATGTCATCCCCTATTTCAACGCCTTATACCCATTTTTTCGCGATTTCTTTGCTAGAGCTCGTGTACCCCAAGAAATACTACGGTGTAAAAAAATTACGTTTCTAGGCCCAGTGGTTTCGGCTGTATGCTTTTTGTCTTTTAGGGGTTGAATTTCATCCCCATGTAATTAAAATTTTCAAAATGCTAGAACGAATACTTATTTATTTATTATCAAATACCTTAATACAAAGATTCATGGTTTTATCATCGAAAATGTCGAATTTCCATACAAAATGGCAGCCCCTATTTCAACCCCTTATAACTATTTTTTCGCGATTTCTTTACTATAGCTCGTGGACCCCAAGAAATACTACGGTGTAAAAAAATTACGTTTCTAGGCCCAGTGGTTTCAGATATATGCTTTTTTGTCTTTTAGGGGTTGAATTTCATCCCCATATAAATGAAATTTCTAAAATGCTAGAACGAATATTAATTTATTTATTATAAACTGCCTCAATACAAAGATTCATGGTTTTATCATCGAAAGTGACGAATTTCCATACAAAAGGTCAGCCCCTATTTCAACCCCTTATAACTATTTTTTCGCGATTTCTTTACTATAGCTCGTGAACCCCAAGAAATACTAAGGTGTAAAAAAATTACGGTTCTAGGCTCAGTGGTTTCAGATATATGCTTTTTTGTCTTTTAGGGGTTGAATTTCATCCCCATATAAATGAAATTTCTAAAACGCTAGAACGAATATTAATTTATTTATTATAAACTGCCTCAATACAAAGATTCATGGTTTTATCATCGAAAATGACGAATTTCCATACAAAAGGTCAGCCCCTATTTCAACCCCTTATAACCATTTTTTCGCGATTTCTTTGCTAGAGTTCGTGTACCCTAAGAAATACTACGGTGTAAAAAAAAATTCATTTCTAGGCCCAGTAGTTACGGCTGTATGCTTTTTTGTCTTTTAGGGGTCGAATTTCATCCCCATATAAATGAAATTTCCAAAACGCTAGAACGAATATTAATTTATTTATTATAAACTGCCTCAATACAAAGATTCATGGTTTTATCATCGAAAGTGACGAATTTCCATACAAAAGGTCAGCCCCTATTTCAACCCCTTATAACTATTTTTTCGCGATTTCTTTACTATAGCACGTGAACCCCAAGAAATACTAAGGTGTAAAAAAATTACGGTTCTAGGCTCAGTGGTTTCAGATATATGCTTTTTTGTCTTTTAGGGGTTGAATTTCATCCCCATATAAATGAAATTTCTAAAACGCTAGAACGAATATTAATTTATTTATTATAAACTGCCTCAATACAAAGATTCATGGTTTTATCATCGAAAATGACGAATTTCCATACAAAAGGTCAGCCCCTATTTCAACCCCTTATAACCATTTTTTCGCGATTTCTTTGCTAGAGTTCGTGTACCCTAAGAAATACTACGGTGTAAAAAAAAATTCGTTTCTAGGCCCAGTAGTTACGGCTGTATGCTTTTTTGTCTTTTAGGGGTCGAATTTCATCCCCATATAAATGAAATTTCCAAAACGCTAGAACGAATATTAATTTATTTATTATAAAGTGCCTTAATACAAAGATTCATGGTTTTATCATCGAAAATGACGAATTTCCATACAAAAGGTCAGCCCCTATTTCAACCCCTTATAACCATTTTTTCGCGATTTCTTTGCTAGAGTTCGTGTACCCCAAGAAATACTACGGTGTAAAAAAAATTTCGTTTCTAGGCCCAGTAGTTTCGGCTGTATGCTTTTTTGTCTTTTAGGGGTTGAATTTCATCCCCATATAAATGAAATTTCTAAAACGCTAGAATGAATATTAATTTATTTATTATAAAGTGCCTTAATACAAAGATTCATGGTTCTATCGTCGAAAATGACGAATTTCCATACAAAATGTCATCCCCTATTTCAACCCCTTATGCCCATTTTTTAGCGATAAAAAGTAGCCTATGTCCTTTCTCAAGCTTTAGTCCATCTCTGTACCAATTTTCATCAAAATCGGTTCAGTGGTTTAGACGTGAAAGCGTAGCAGACAGACAGACAGACAGACAGACAGAGTTACTTTCGCATTTATAATATTAGTAAGGATAAGGATAAGGATATATATATATATATACTAGCTGACCCAACTGACGTTGTTCTGTTCAAATAAAGCGCCACCTACTGGGTCCAATTGTTAATCTAAACCATTCTCGAATCTCATTGAGCACACACAAATTCCTTAAATTACTTAAATCTAGTCAACAGATATCGCCATGTGTTAGAATCTTTTGGAGTTAACAGATAATTGTGACTGTCAATTAATTATAGACAAATAATTTGTAATAAAATAAAATTGCGACTATAAATTAAGATGTAAGTTATCCTATTTTTCAAGTTGGAGCAAACTGCACACGGTGTGCAAATTTGATTAAAATTGGTTAAGTAGTTTAGGAGTCCATCGCGGACAAACATCGTAACAGGAGATTATATATATTAAAGATATATATATTATATATATATGTGTGTGTGTGTGTGTATATATATAATTTTGTATTGTTTATTGAACTCCTTCCAAACAGCTGGACCGATTTTGATGTTTTTTTTGGCTGTTTCGATTTTAATTTTTTCTGGCTGTTCCGATAGATATGAGAATGGTTAAGATTAATTGCAACCGGTAGGTGGCGCTGCGATCGATTTCAAGGAGTATTCCTTTTACTGTTTTTTCGTGTTATCTGACATTTATAGAAAATAAAAACGACCCTAATAGTAGAAAAAAGGTATTTAATATATTTAAAGTTTTATTATAACGCATTACCTAGTTGACATTTGTGACGGTGTGCGCGCACGTATTAAAAGTATTGACTGGCTAAATTCAAGGTATTGGTATTTCGTGACGGTGTACGCGCATATAGTAAAAATTTCGTCTCATCATTTTTCTCTAACTCGTCAAAAGAAATATAGCTTTAAATATGTATAACTCACCTCTTTCAATTTTAGGGTCACTATTGCCTGAATATAATGCAACGACTGCATCATCTTTGTACAAATCTCCAATTCTCGCCTGACAGCGAAGCATTGGTGCTCCCCGCTCGAATTGAGCAGGCCACAACTGGAAGTTAACGAATAACTCGGCGCGAAACAATCCTTCTGGTGCTGGATACACTTGGTGGGAACCCGGAGTTACCTTTAGAAAAAAAAAAACATTATGTTATCATTGTAGTTTGGGGTTCGTGTAAATACGGAAGAGTTCATATGATTATGGAGTAAAACGTTTCTTTTCAATATTTTCTCGAAAACACCACAAAATAAGGTAGTTCTAGGCAGATAGATAGCCGCCAAGAGTCACTTACTAGGCAGGCCACTAAAATCAGCGCTTTTGTTGGTATTTTTACAACTTGAGCATGGTGGTCAATACCACCATGCTCCTTTTCACGTTGTAGTAAATAGTAATTCCAATGAATTATTATTTTGATAAAACTATTGCCTACAAGAACGCCATTGTTGTTCTATTTCCTTTCAGCTTAATGTATAACAGACATATTAATATTTAATTTTATTTACTTCATCTCATATAAGTCGCACTGCTAGGCTCGAGCTTCCTCTTAAATAGAATTGAAATTTACCTACTATACCACGCTGGTCAGATGGGTTTCTATAGGCTTTTACTTTGAGTTACCTTTTTTTACATTAATATGCATCACCATTCTACCAACGTACCACTCAACATCGTAGAAGGGTTCATCCATTTCACCTGGAAACGTTATGGTCTTCAACTGTACGTTTCCAGCGATCATTTTTCCCACGTACGTGCAAGCTCTGGAATGAACTACCTGCTGCAGTGTTTCCCGAGCGCTATGACATGTCCTTCTTTAAACGAGCTTTAAGATGAGTATTTACTTCACGGTAGGCAATGGCCTGGCTGTGCCCCTAGTATTGCAAAGGTCCATGTGCATCAGCGTCACTTACCATCAGGTGTGCTGCTTGCTCGTTTGCCACCGTTGGCAATAAAAAAAAATATATATGCGTGTTATATACCTTAGTCGTCTTTTATGACACCCACGGTCAAGATAGAGGATAGAGAATTGTATTTTGACTCCGTCACCATCATCATCATCGCAGCCCACATACGTCCCACTGTTGGGCTCGGGCCTCCTCCACAATGGGAGGTAATTTGACCTACTATACCATGCTGGTCAGACATGTTGGTATAGGGTTTCATTTCGAGTTTTCCTTCTCTTGCACAGATGTTATGTGCACATTATATCCCATAGTCGTCTTATACGACATCCACGGGCAAGATAGGGAGTGGTGAATTGTATTCTTACTCCGTCACAATACTAATGAAATATTTACTTGTGGAAAATTAACTGAAATTAAATACTATACATTTTAAATTATGGTAAATTATTGCTTTTAAGATTTATGTTTAGAGATTTTTTTGTAAACCATCTCGTCAGAGTATCTTGGTTAATAAGTATTGTCTTCAAAAAATATCTTAAGTAACACGCGAATAGGATCGATCGGTCAGGTATTAAAGCTTTCTGATGCCGCCCTAGTGAAGGTCGCGGGTGGATGAGCTGGGAATAAGTCTGCCATCCGCAGAGAGGCTGACTGTGTGAGGGCGATGCTCCGGCAACACTGTCTTGTTGCCGGGGCGGCGAATAGCACGATACCCGAAAGGGTATCCCACCGGGCCGGCCACGGATGTCAAGGAATCGGTACCAGTGGTCGGCTCCATGGCGATGGACAGGGAATACGATAGATTATGGGGTCGCACGCCGCCCATACATCACCCCGGGCGGATTGGGCGGGGTGTGCCCAGATCATAGCCTACTAGAAAATAAAAGGTATTAAAATAAAAGGCGTAAAAATAATACAAATATCCACTCTATATCTTGGCCATGGGTAAAAACAAATAAGGGATTTGATATGTATATAATATCAGCGCAAGGGAAAAAACTCGAAATAAAGCAATCAAGTCAATTTCCCTGCTATTGCGGAAGAGACTCAAGCTCAGTAAGGGGAATGTATACGATGATAACGGAAACTATGATAATGATAATTAATACACGTAATCATTCACTTCATTTATTTCGGCTCATAAACGTCCCACTGTTGAGTTTGTGCCTCCTCCACGATAGGAGGGAAATTGATCTACTATAGTAGGTACCAGCGTAGGTCAGGTTTTGGTTCGAGCGTTCCTTCTCTTGCCGTGATGCATATTTTATCCCTTAGTCGCCTTTTACGACACCCAAGAGGAAGAGAGTGGGTGATGAATTGTATTTTTACTCCGTCACCACATGGAGTTTTTGTATTCTTACTCCTTTATTATAAATAAAACTATTTTCATGGATTTTATGGCGTTTGTATTTTATTTTTGATTGCTAGATGTTTGATAGTCCATCCATGATCATGAAAGCTGAAAAGTGTTCGACACGACGGCCAAATAAAAATCAAATACAAACGTGATAAAATCCGTAAAATATTTGTATTTTTAATGTATAATACTACCACTACCAGAACTAATTATAATAAACTGGATTAGAATTTATATTAACATCGGTTAAGCAATTCTGCGGTATTCAAAATAACTTTGACAATTACAGTGTAAACAAATAGCGAAATTAAACAAGATAGTCTTATAATCAAAAATGTATAAAGAAAACTGAACTCTACACATTACCATATAAAGTAAAAATTGCCACAAAAGTCCTTGTAGAGGTGATTAAATCTGAAGAGCCCTATAGTCTGACGTTGCTGGTTAACGTAGGAAAATTGCAAATATAAACACAACAAAACAATGAGTCAACAGTAGTATTCGCGCCTGAACGAATTCAAACTACTCCGTAGTGCTTCACAAAATATGTAATTTTATTTATGCGGTAATTATGTTGATATGAATTTTAGAAGTAAGTCTAACTATATATAATTATCATAGTGTTATATCTTACATAGCGGTAGGAACACACTGTTGACAGTTGTCTGTCTACAGCCGCGGGCCGGTCCATCCGGGGTAGTACCACACTTTCTCAGAAAAACAACGTCTGATTAGTAGCAATTTGTTACTGCGCTTCATTCGGTGAGCGAGAGAGCCGGCTGCCCGACTTTCAGAGGAGGGTGTTTGTGTGTGGTGGGTTTTACTCTTTCTTCCCGGTAGGCAGAGCCTTTGCAAACACTTACCATCAGGTGTACTGTTTGCTTGTTTGCCACCGTTTTTAGAAAAAATAAATATCATCCTCTTTCTATCCCATTTACTAGGGAGGTCGACGCAATCTGTATGTACTCTTTTTCCATCGTTCACATTGCAAGAGCTTTGGCAGTGATTCTTTAAAGAAACCCTTAACCATCTTTTATCTGATCTACAATTATATCCCCTAGACAGTTGACCTCTGGCAGGCAGCTGGTTATAACACTATTGCAAAGAACTCTTACAATACAATGAAAGAGAAGTACATATTGCATCTCAACCAAGTAAATGCGATAAGAAAAGGATGCTAATCATCACCTCAGTTCACATAAATCCCACTGTTAGCCTCAGGTCTTTTACACAATGAGAGGGAAATTGTTCCACTATACCGCGCTGATTAGACGTGTTGGTTGATTTTATGACAACTTTTCCTTCTTTTGTACAGTTGCTATATGTTAGGATCAGGCGCGAGTACCTGCGCCTGTTGCCGCCTTAGCCGAGGCCGCGGATGGACGGATCGGGGATTAGTCCGCCACCCACAGAGAGGTCGATCGCGTGAGGACAATACTCCGGCTACACTAGTTGCCGGGGCATCGAATGGAACGATACCCGAAAAGGGTAACCCGCTGGGCCGGCCATGGAAGTCAAGAACTCGATACCAGTGGTCGACCCAATGACGTTGAGGAGAAAATACCGTAAGTTATGGGGTTACACGCCGGGCGCTTGGGCGGATTGGGTGGGGTGTGCCCAGACCATAATCTACAAAAAAAAGGATGATAATGTTAGAAAATTAGAAAGTTATTATTATAGGTAGAAAATTAAATAGCAAAATATTTATGCAATTGAATCGCGTATCGCCAGTATAACAGTTTATTCAGTTACTGTTTAACAAAAGTTTCAGGAATAAACTCTAGAGAGTAAATCTCAAAAGCATTCACTGTGGAACGGCGAAGGCATTAAAACTTACCACTATAGAATTTGAGTTGGAACAACTGCAGCTTTCATGAAGTTATTTTAAGTTTCTTAAGAGATGCCAAGGAAGGTGGCGGATCGCAAAAGCGGATTATAGTGTTATTAGAAGTTATTACAAAACTCGTAATAATATACTCTAACGAAAAATAAACGACTAATAAGTTGTTTATTTTATATACATAGTATTTGGTTTGTACTCTTATAGTAAATTTTATGTATTACAAATCACCTTCTCTGTGGTGACTGAGTAAGAAAATATGAAAATATTTCACTACCCTTTTTTACTCGTGGGTATTGTAAAAGACGAATTAGGGTATACAATATATGATGTTCCAGTGGAGTAAGCTACAGTAGATATGTGTCCGCTATAGCAAAACGTAACTGAAAACCGTTGATATTCCTCTAACTTATCGTATCGATACTGATATAGCTAATAATGGCTATCAGTTATCTAGCTACACACAACTGACAACGACACGACGTTGTCAACTAACAATAGTACAACAATTATTGTTTAGATGCCGTGATTGTTGTGTCGCTACGTTGGTAACCAAACGATCACTAATAAACCTAATAACCAAAATAATTGCTCCGGTACCACGCTGGTCAGACCTATTGATATAGGGTTTTATTTAGAGTTTTCCTTACATGACACACACGTGTAATTGAGGGGTGGTGAATTGCATTCTTACTCCGTCACCATACAGAGTTAGAATACAATTCACCACCATTACGATACAAAACCATTATTCTTATCAAGTGGGACTCTAATGGGAAGGCCAACTTCCAGCAGTGGATTACCACAGATCAATCGTAATTCGATGAGAGGGTACCCCAAATAGGGGGTATTCCGTCGGGCCGACCACTGATGACAAGTAATCCTGCTCCGGTGGTCGGCCCAACGACGAAGGTGACGTGCATCGTGGGTGGGTTGAGGGTGTGCGTGCTTACCCCTCTCTGTCGCCCCGGACGGAGTGGTGCGAGGAGCGCGCCGACCGCAACCCACCCCCCAAAAAAAAAATGCTTTTTTATGTTTGTTTGCAGATGTAAAAAGTATACTTTCTAAATGGTCCCATGAAAATTTTATCGTAATCGCCCGACAGGTTTTGAAAATTCAACAACAATCTAAAAATTTATCCACATTGTCTACATTATTGAAGGCGGTTTCTTTTTTTGCAAAAAATAATTATGTAAGCCATACAAAGAGCTTTCCTGAATGAAGATCGAAACGTAGCATTAATAGATTGAAACGTAGAATGAAGATCGAAGCGTACATACATCACCCTCATCATTCACCCTATCGCTTTCCACTACCTAACGTAGGTTTCCCTCGTGTTTCGTCACAAAATATGGCCCTGTGCTTGATCCAACGATCTATACAGTTAAAAATATTTGTGCAGTATACTTACAGGTACATCATTGATGAAAAATTCGAGGTCTGCCGGTGGCCGGCTGGGGCCTACTGAACAATTGGCTCGT
This sequence comes from Lymantria dispar, assembly GCA_032191425.1. Lineage (NCBI taxonomy): Eukaryota > Metazoa > Arthropoda > Insecta > Lepidoptera > Erebidae > Lymantria > Lymantria dispar. The sequence continues at coordinate 4,352,906 of CM063449.1, forward strand.
AAAACATCTCCAGGTATGTAATAATGTTGACTTGTCTGTATTATCGGCATTGACGGTGGGAGAGCTGTAACAACAATAAATATTATATTATTAAATTACGTATTTCCATTTTTTTATTTCAGCTGCTGGTAAACGAGCAAACCTGTACCTAATGGTAAGTTATACTGCCGCACATGGATATTTTCTGGTCCACTGCCTACCATGAAATAGTGAAGGGAGTTTGAATGCGCGCAATGGCGTTCAGTGATACCAAAGGCATCACCAAAACTCACCACATGCCAACAAGCTCAGAAAGTTAGGCTTCCAACTCGCTTGCTCCTCGAATGAAGTGCAGTAATAAATAACTACTACTCAGAAGTCGATTTTCTACGCGAGTATTATAACATATAATAGTTCTCTCCCTACCTTTAAAAAAATATTGAAATCCATTTTTTGTTTCTTAATTGTATTTTTCTTTTTGTAAATCAGCAGTTTTCTTTTTTGTATTTGTAATTTTAATAGTTCTTTTTTTTGGAACACTACCGCTCTACGCATGTTGTGATCACATCGAGTAGAATACAATCTAATGAATATTACTTTACCAATTAGTATATGTAAGTTTTCTTTGTGGATTGTTATCCAGTTTTGTGACCCAAAATAAAATAAAAAATAAAAAAACATCTCGGACAGACCTGCCTGTGGCTATAGACAATAGGTTGTCGACTACCACATATAGCATACATTAAAGTTAGGAAACCCGTATCAATATAATCTGCATCTTCAGTAGAGAATACATAACGTGTGTGATATTGCTCGTTAAATACCATTTTCATTCTTTGTCGTGGTGAAGAATATCAAAGCTCCCTATTTTCTCCCCATACAAGATTGACTACTATGTTTCACGGCAGAGATATATGTACGGCCTTTGGGATTAAAATTTATAAAATCTTTTCTTAGTAAGTGTATATGTCATAAAAAAAAGACAAAGACTACCGACAAAAGTGAAAACTTAAAACTATGAACAAACAGTTGTTATTTTAGGATATTCAATGTAATTATTTGACTTTGAATTAAAATTAGCATATTAACATTTTTCTGACTTTGACATCTATCGGCACAGATTAAGTGTTAGCGTTACGTGACCATGGCGATGACCATTTATATAAATTTAGTCCATCCAAATCTGCCTATTGTATTCACTTTCAAAATTAAATATAACGACAGATAAGGTCGGTAGTATTACAAACTTTTTGGAAATCAAGAAGCTGAAAGTTGTCAAACTTATTCGTCGAACGCCGACTTAAAAATACTAGTAACTTATACACAATGCTCAGGAGAAAGATCTGTCTTTAATTCTTCATGAATCTTCATCCATTGTTTTGAGATAAATATAAAAATAAATATTGTGGTGGCTTTTATTTAATTATTAAACAAAACATCCATTACGTAGTGTTCTTTTATCATGATATTCCCACGGGAACTGAATGGATAATGCTGGTGAAACAGCGGGCATTTGAACGATTTAAAAAATTCTTTCACCAGTGAAAAACTACATTAAGCTATTAATGTAGAATGTATTGTATCTCGTTATTTCTACAAGAACGGGAACTACATAGGTGAAAAGGCGAGAGTTTGACCGACTTTTTAATTTTTTAACTAATTAAAAGTTACTCTATCAGCATGTAACATAGGCCATGAGAATAGGAGCCACGCGGGTGAAACTGCGAGAATTGCACCAATTTAAAAAAGTCTTTCACTAATAAAAAAGTACGTTATAAGCAACTAAGAAATACTGCATTTCTTCCCGTAATTTCATGGGAATATGAATTACGCTGGTGAAACGGCCGGGTATTTACTAGTATATTATAAATTCGAAATTAAACAAATATTAATTATTTTTCTATGATTATTATCGTAAGTTAATTTTTATCTACCAGAGCTATCGATATTTGATTTCTAAGAGAGAAAATTTGATATTTAATTCTAATTCAAAAACTTATTATTAAATAATATCTTTAGGTACCTTACCTATCTTTACCTTACTTATCTTTAGGTACCTATTTTCACATGTACAAAGTTCAAAAGTGAACTAGATACACTTGTAATACTGAGAAAGTATTACAAGATTTTTAAATAAATTCAAATATATTTAAATATTTTATAGTTAAAAAAATAAATAAAATATAATAGGTACATAACATCTGTGCAAGAGAAGGAAATCTCAAATTATACTCTATATCAGCATGGTATAGTAAGTCAAATTCCATCCCATTATGGAGGAGGTCCGAGCCCAACAGTGGGACGTATGTTGGCTGCGATGATGATGATAATGATGATTTTCTAGTTACTTGCTATGTGGTGGCGGTTACGAATACTACCAACCCTTTTATTCCTCGTGGGTATCTTAAAAGACGACCAAGAGAGTCAACTCCGCCAACAATTATATTCCCAACTAGCAACCCGCCCTCGCTTCGCTTCGGTTATAGGTTATAGTCGTTTTACCCGCGTAGTTCCCGTTCCCGTGGGAATATAGGGATAAAATATAGCCTAGTTTACGCCCTGATATTATAGCTTTCCATTGGTGAAAGAATTTTTGAAATCGGTCCAGCCGTTTTGAAGATTACCCGGAACAAACAGACAGACAGACAGACAGACAGACGAAAATTTTTTAATTTCTACTTTAGGCATAGGTGTCGTGCAAATAACCGTGTGAGCATGAAAAAAGCCTATTATTTTGACATTACAAACAGACACATTTTATTTATTGGTATAGAAGAGGGTCGACGTCAGGCAGGCAGCTGGTCATAAAACTATTAGTATATATAACGACGTAATTGGGATAAAAGTTTTAAGCTCTAGCTATTTGTTTTTGATTGGAATTATCATCCATAATGATTAATTCTAGTTAGTGGGTCATCTGCCGGTACAAGCAAGACTAAAGATACCATAATACTTACCAACGACCTCCATTGTATTGGAGACAATAGAAGTGGCGAAGGAAGGTGCATCTGCAGTAACTTCGCAGCTGAAATTCCCGGACAGGCCGAAGCTGACTCTGGTGAGCATCACTTGGCTCTGATTAGATCTCGCCAACTGAATAAAAAAGTATTGGTAAGAAAACAAATATCTATGCCCTAATATATTTTATTTTTTTTCGTGTGATGTTGGAGTAAGGATGTATTTCGTCACACCCTATCATGTCCGTGGGTGTCGTAAAATATGACTTAAGGATATAATACACCAGAGAAGGAAAATATCGAAATAAAATCCTATCCCAAGTAATCTGATTGCTTAATGTAGTAAAGCAATATCCCTTCCATTGGACGGGGTTCGAGTCCAGCAGTGGAACGTATATGAGTTGAGCTGTTGTTGAATAATAATTAACCACCCATTTCCAGTTCATCATCATCATCATCTCAGCCCATATACGTCCCACTTTTGGGCTCGGGCCTCCTCCATAAAGGAAGGGTAACTGACCTACTATACCACGCTGGTCAGACGTGTGGGTATAGGGTTTTATTTCGAGTTTTCCTTCTCTCGCATAGATGTTATATGCGTTTTATATCCCTTAGTCGTCTCGTACGATCACCCACGGGTAAGATAGGGGGTGGTGAATTGTATTCTTACTCCGTCACCACACAGAAGATTTTCCAGTTTTTCCAGTTATTGAACCTATTCCACCATTTCCAGTTATTGAACACCATATGAGACAAATAATAGCCCCAAGAAAGTAGCATTTCTTAAAGACAGTAAAAACTATAAATCAAATCGTATACCAATCTCTTGTTCAATTTCTTTCTTTATGAAGGAGGCTCGTTTCTAATAATGATAAGTATAAGAGTTGTAATGGAAAATAAGAAAGACCAAAGATTTCTTTACTGGTTTGAATACTATCTAGCGGTAAATTTATTATTATCTATAACGATAACACTGTCAGACAAACAATAAAGTGTTACTTACATTTTACGTCACCTACCTACCAGAATGTATTTCGACCTTTTTTTCTTTTTTTTTTTTTTGTGTGGGTGGGTCGCGGTCGGCGCGCCTCCGCACCACTCCGTCCGGGGCGACAGAGGGGCTTAAGCACGCAACTCCCGCGACCCACCCAAAAACCACGTCGCCTTCGTCGTTGGGCCGACCACTGGAGCAGCGTTAACTTGTCGTCAATGGTCGGCCCGACGGAATACCCCCTATTGGGGTACCCTCCCATCGACCGACGTCCCCCCCCTCGGGGAGGACGTCGGTCTTTCCTCACGCGGTCGGCCTCTCGGCGGGTGACGGACTAATCCCCGGTCACGTCACCCGCGGCCTCGGCTAGGGCGGCATGAGGCGCAGATAGTTGCGCCTACGCCGCCCCAGTCACCGGCGGCGGATCTCCTCATCGAGGCTGCGCTCCACGCGCAGACAATCCGCCGCCTCCTTCTGCGAGATCACTGTCGCAGAAGGCTGCGACCGCGTCCCAATTCCCGACGCTGTCAACCATCGCCCTAGCGATGGCCGTTAGGTCGGCACCGATGATTGCGACGAGTTCACGGCACTGCACTGCCCAAGCCGCGCAGGCCTCGAGCGTGTGGCGCGCCGTGTCCTCGTCGCAATCGCAGTGGTGGCAGGACGGTGTACTCTCCCTCCTTACGACCCTGTGCAGGTATTTGGCGAAGCTCCCATGCCCCGTCAACACCTGCACCAGCCGGAAGAAGAGCACCCCGTGCCGCCTTTCCAACCACTGCATCAGCACCGGCCGGAAGGCCTCCACAGTTCGCACCCCGAACCGAGGCCTCTCCAGCCGGACTGTCCAACGGGCAATGATGTCTCGGCGGGCGTCGACGCGCCAGGCGGTGAGCTCCCTTAACGAGATCTCACCGCCCTCAACTCGCACCCCCATCACCCGCCGATACAATCCGGCAAGCATCTCCGCCTCCAGGTCCCACGGGGGAGTCCCGGCCAATAGGCACGCTGCCTCCGTCGCCACCGTGCGGTATCCGCGGATGGCCCTGACCGCCATGACCCTCTGTGGTCGCCACAGAAGGGCCCTAAGTCGGACGGTCAAGGACCCCGCCCACACCGGTGCGCCGTACAGGGCCATCGACCGGATGACCCCCGTGTACAGCCGTCGGCATGTAGCGCTCGGTCCACCCACGTTCGGCATAAGCCACGATAGGGCGGACGCCACGCCGACGAGCCGTGGAGCGAGCCTGCGGAAATGCTCCCAGAACCATCATTGCCCGTCGAGCACCAGGCCCAAGTACCTCATATGGGCCCGGATGCTGATGTCAACCGATCGGACGGTGATCGAGACGCCGATGGGAGGGCTCATAAGGCGCCCATGGAACAAGAGGGCCTCCGTCTTGTCCAGGGCGACCCTCAACCCCAGCATCTCGAACCGCCTGACGACCTCTTCGGTGCCATAGGTCGCCAGGCTTACCGCCTCTTCTAGCGTCCCACCGCGGGCTGTGACGAGCGTGTCGTCGGCGTAACAAATCACGCCCAGCCTGGGCGGGCGGCTCCCCCGCAACGCCCAGTCGTAGCCGATGTTCCACAGGGTGGGTCCCAGGACCAACTCCTGTGGGATACCGCGCGTCATGGGCGTTCGCACAACGTCCCCTGCTCGGTTGGTACAGAGGACGCTGCGCCCCACCAAATAGTCTGCCACTAGCCGCCTCAGGTAAGCTAGCACTTCGTGATACCGGAGCGCCTCCCTGATGCAGCTGAATAGCAGACTATTGAATGCGTTGGCGATGTCTAGGGACACCGCCAACAGCACTCCCCCACCGATGACGGCCTCAGTCGCCACGGCCCTCAGGCGCAACAGAGCCGCGATCGTCGAACGACCCCTCCTAAACCCAAACAGGGCGTCCGACAGATCGGGCCCCGTGCCGACGAGATGCCGCTCGATGCTGGCAGCTACCACCCTTTCCAGTAGCTTGCCTGTGTCATCGAGCAGCACGATAGGCCTGTAGGCCGAAGGCGACCCCGGAGACCGTCCCGGCTTCGACAGGAGCACCAGCCTTCCCTCCTTCCAGCACCCAGGGAACCGTCCGGACGCTAAACACGCGTCGAACAGCTCCCTGAGGTGGGGACCCAGGTGGTCGAGGACCAGGCCCAACACGCAGTTAGGAACACCGTCAGGCCCGGGGGCGGTGGACTTGGTGCACATGCGCGCCACCGCCACTCCCATCTCGGGTTCCGTGATGGGCGGAACACTGTCGTCGTCAGCCTCCTGGTCAGTGTCTGGCGGAGCCATGACCGGGGGCGTGTGTTCCGCCCGCCGCGGGAACAGGTCCTCGATGACCCGGGTGAGAAGGCTGGGCTGGAGAGTCTCGGTGAGGGGAAGGCCCCGCGCGCGGAGCTTATTCAGCACCGCGCGATGGGGGCGTCCCCAGGGGTCACGGTCGAGACCGTCCAGCATCTCCTGCCGACTGACGTCCTTGGCGGAGCGGACGGCCAGCCTGAAGGCCGACCGCGCATTGCAGTAGCCCTCGTACAGCAAGGCCTCCCGCTCCGCGTCGCGTTGGCGCCGCCGGCTGCGGGTGTAGGCCCTCCGGGCGCGAATGCACGCGGCCCGGAGATCCGCCAGCTCCCGGGACCACCAGTGGACCGCCCTCCTCGGGGGCGGACGCCGTACCCGGGGCATGGCCGCATCGCAGATCTGCGTCAACGCACTGCGGATGCGGTCAGCCTCGGCGTCCACCCTGTCCGACTGGTTGGCAGAGAACAGCCACGAGTAAACGATGGCTGTCTCCGCCAGCAGGTCCCGGTCTAAGCGACCCACAGCCCATCGCGGGAACGCAGGACGTCCATCCGCCCCGTGACCCCTGCTGGGCGTCGGGATTGCCGGGGAGACCTCTATCCGGATATACCGGTGGTCCGACAAGGTCTCCACCTCCTCCACGACGCGCCAGCTCCCCACGCGTGCGGCGACCTCGAGGCTAGCGAACGAAAGGTCCACTATCGACCCGCCCCGTTGTCGCACGCACGTATGCACCGAGCCCCTGTTCAGCAAACAGAGGCCCAGTGCCGCCGCCCACTCCTCCGCCCGTCCTCGGTGGTTCGTCCCGGGAGAGCCCCACGCCACGGACTTGGCATTGAAGTTCCCCAAGACGAAGAGCTGGCGCGATGCCATTCGCCGTAACGAGGCCTCCATGATGGTGAGGCCTCGAAATCGGTCACACTCCAGTTAGGGGAGAGATAGACTCCGAGGAGCGTAATCTCCCCCCAGTCCGCCGCGACGTATCCGACGCCCCTGTCCCTAAGGGTCAGAGGCGACGAAGGCCACAACGTGGAGGCGACGATTGCCACGGTGCCATCGGTGCTACCCAACCAGTTAGGCCGGTCGGGTACCACGTACGGCTCCGCGGCTACGGCTACTCCTATCAACCACTCCGCCATGGCTTGCAGGAACACGTCCTGCGCACCGGCGGTGTGGTTCAGGTTGGCCTGGAGGAGACGAATGGATACGGGGTCCATTAACGGTCAATATCCATCGTCACCTCCTCCGCGCTGACGGGCGATCGGGCCGCGCTCGGAGCGGGGACTGGCCCGGTCGATGGGCCGTCCCGCCCCTTCGAGGCCGATGACGGGGGTCTGCAGTCCCCAGAGCCCATGCGGTATTTGGCAGGCCTATTGCCTGCCGCACACGCGGGGCAGTGGGGCACCGCAGAGCACGATGCCGCCTGGTGTCCGGTCTGACCGCAACGGAAACATAGGCCGCTGCAGTCAAAGCAGTTTTTGCATGTCGGTCGGGTATGCCCGACTGCCATGCATTTGTAACACCTCGCGGGCCGGGGCTCTAGCACGGTTACCCGCGCCGAGCTCCAGCCCACGAGGAGCCTGCCTGAGTCGGCCAATTGCTTGACCGACTCCATCGGACACTGCACCCAGACAGCACCGACGCCGCCCGGACCAGTGCGGATGGTGCCAATCCGGACGGTGTCCGAGGCACATCTGGTACGCGCCATAATGGCCTCCTGGATGTCCTCCACCGTCACGGAATCGTCCAAGCCCCTCAGGCGTATCTCTGCGCACTTGACAGGCCTGGCGATTCGGACACCATCCTCCGGCCCGAACAGCCCCCTCAACATCGTGGCCAAACTATCGGCCGTCTTTGCGCCCTCGGCCCCAGGGAACTCGAGTATTCGAGCCCCTGTCCGGGCCTTGCGGGTCCTCGCCTCGACGCCCCCGATGTCGGAGACGTCCAGCTCCCGCCGGGCGCGTTTTAGGACGGCCTCATAGTTGAGGCCCCTCTCAGCCGCCTCAGGCAGCACGGTGATGACCACCGCGGCCGTCTATGTATTTCGACCTACTGAATCCTAATTTGAAGGCAGTTTAAATTACAAAAGATCCGTAATAAATAGTGAAAATTGGGTGTTTTGGCAATAAAAAAGTGTATCTAAACCAAGCATGATTTTTATGTATTTCGATCCACTGAATATGACTCTGAAGTTTATTTAGACCACGAGTTATCCGAGATGTCATTGCCCGTTGGGTAGTCTGGCTGGAGAGGCCTTGGATCGGTGTCTGGACCGTTGAGGACTTCATGAGGCCTGATGCAGTGGTTAGAACGGCGGCACGGGGTGCTTTCCTTCTAACTGGTGCAAGTTTTGACGGGGAATGGTAGCTTTGCCAAATACCTGCACACGGTCGTTAGGAGGGCGAGTACACCGTCCTGCCACCACTGCGATGACGACGAGGACCCGCCGCAGCTCACACTCGAGATGAATGCCGCGTGGGCTGAGCAGCGTTGTAAACTCATCGCAATCATAGGTGCCGCCTGACACTGCCGACCATCGCTAGGGAGATGCTCAGCAGCATCAGGAACTGGGACACGGTCGCCGACTTCTGCGAGGCAGTCGTCTCGTGGAAGGAGGCAGCGGACCGACCACTGAAGCCAAGGAACTCTGCACCGGTGGTCGGCCCAACGACGATGGCAACGGGTCATGGAGTCGCGTGGCACCCCTATGTCGCCCCGGAGGAACTGGGAGGCGAGCGAGTTAGCCATGATCGAGATCCATAAGAACTCGGGTCAACAAACACATAGCTGATGTGAAGCACCGCCGTCACACTAAGTCTGCAATCTGTGAACATAGTCAGGACCGCGCCCGCCATGATATTAGGTTTGATAAACCTCAAGTCCTCACAAAAGAACACCGATACCTGCCTAGAATGGTACGCGAGGCTATTGAAATCAAAAAACACAAAAATTTCAATAGAGAGGATGACTGGGTATTACCGTCAAGCTGGGATCCTGTTATAAACATAATTAAAAATAAATCCAAAAAGATCACCACAAGACTGCATGGTACTGTGAGCACTTATAGATTTGACCCACAATAATAATAGTTAAAGATAATTTTATAAATCACAAATCTTTTAGTAAGACAAAGTAAGCCGCATCTAAAATTAAAAATCAATATTAATTTAGCATCATATCCCCGAGTTTTCTTGCCGGATCTTTCTCAGTGTGGCCGCGTTCCGATCCGGTGGTAGTATATTAGTTTTGTTAGTTTTAAATCAACAAATTGTAACAATAATTGATAGAAATTTAGTAATTAATAATTACTAACCATAAACAATATAATTTTTTCATATAGAATAATTTTCTTCTTACACTGGCAATAAATTTGTACTAAAATGTGGGTCACAATTTAATAAATTTATAACAAATTTTCTGTATCGGGTAGAGAATTATAAATGTCTGTAATAACGATTACTTGTTGGACGTGAGACACCTTAGTCCGCCCGTGACCATAAATGCTGCAAAGTGTTCGAAACGTCGAGCAATCATAAATCAAATACAAACGCGATATAATCCGTAAAAGTAGTTTTATTTACAATTAGCAATAACTTGTGATAATACTAAAAAAAAAAAAAATTGTAGCACCAAATCGATTAGTTCAATTCAAAATAACTTCTAATTCGGACACATTAGGTCAAAATACACGGAAGTAGGTAGGTGGCGTCAAACGTACAAACCACTTTATTTTTGTGGGCGGGTGTAATCTAAAAGGCGAGAAAAATTAGAGTGTTGTTTATATGGAGAGTATTTTTACCCCAAATTTTCCTTTTCTTATAACGATTTTATCTGGTTTTTCAAATAGAAAAAAAAATGTAATGCACCCTGCATTACATTTTCTCCGTGGATATCGTAAAGGATGGCTCTTGTAAATAACATGCAGATGTCTGGATGTATGAGAAGGAAAATTTGACATAAAATACTACCTACATCTGACTAGTGTAATATATTAGGTTAAAGAAAGCCTGAGACCTTTAATTCTACTGCTCAATCAAAGTAAGGTGGAGTAAAAAACAATCAAATTTCAGATATCTACCTATTACGGTGCATTGATGGTAACGCATAGAAGAAAGGAGGGACTGGGAGTATAGGATTCCGTTGATACCGTCTGGTTACGTATCTTAAAAAGTTTAATGATGAATAATCAAATTTTTTTCAATGAATTTGAAAGGGTATCCTGCCGGGCTGGCTATGGTTGTCAAGGCACTCGATGCCAGTGGTTGGTCCAATGTCGAAGGGAAGGGAATACGGTGGGTTATGAGGTTACGCGCCCTTTTATCACCTTGGTCAGAACGGATGGCTTGCGGCCAGATCATAGCCCGACCAAAAATAAAATAGCATTTTATCCGTTAAACATGAAATATATCTCTCTACAAATTGGACAAATTACCGTTGGTAATTTAATTCGTTGAAATTCGGCAGCAAGTCGCGCTCTCAAAGACAACAAATAAATGTAATCTATTCTTACATTATGGCAATCATTGCTTCAATTTACGTATGAGTTTATGCATTGTAATATACAAAATGGAAAAAAAACGATGTTAAATTGGCATATAGATAGCGTAAAAGTTAAGATCTAAGGTAAAAAGTGTCGTGAATTCGATCCCTGCATAGAACGAAATTTTTCGTATTATCCACAAATTATTGTATGGCAGGATATGGATTTACATGACGTCTAAAAGAGTAAAAAAGGTGTATGAAAAAAAGGCATTAAAATTTTCATATTTATCTACTAAAGCATATTGTATTAGGAAGAATAGAAATAGTTGTAGAAATAGAATTGAGTTAGTTGTTTAAATAATGCTTTTTTTTTAATTCCATGTAGCCTACCTACATTTATACATACATATCTACCTACTACCTATTAGCAAAATTTTATTGTCTGTTTTAAGCCATCGAAGGGGACAGTACTCGAAAAGGTAATCCGCCGGGCCGGCCACGGATGTCGAGGAATTGGACCAATAGTCGGCCTAAAGGTGATGGAGAAACAAAAAAAAAGAGTGACGGGGAGAGCAAACAGTAGGTTATGGGGCCACACACTGCCCTTCCATTACCCCGGATAAATTGAGCGCGTGACTCTAGACCAGGAAAAGTATCAGTAGTAACGTAAAGTAGCTATCAGTGATATTTCTTAGTATTAGGTAAATGTAAAACTAACTCTTGTAGCAACTCGAGAAAATTTCCGTGCGTTTAGGCGCTTTTGCCATACCTATTACTGTAATCAAACTTAAAGCTCACAAATAAGTCCATTAAGCTTTGTCCAATCCGTGGTGCTGTACCGCTGTGTTTCACGTAGTTGTACAAACTCTTATTTACTGGCTTATCAGCCAACTTTGCTTCATGTCTCCCGCTTTGCATAGGAGGGAAGTGGAATCTTTCCAACTCCTCCTGTTTTCTTTTCTAATTAAATTTGTTGCGGGTCCCAAGACAATTAAAAGCGATTCCCGGGACTTCCTGAGGATCAAACCTCAGTGTCTTATACGGAGACCATTGTGGATCCTGGCTTACAGGAGTTACAGTGGTGGGAATGTGTGGTGGGATTAGTCAAGAAATGTAAAACTAAAAAATCCTGATGGTTCATTCCACTACAGATTTGGGCTAATGAGTCATTATAGGATGTTTTGCTAATCAGCCAGAAGACTCTCTTGAATCTCACATCTAGATAACAAGCCTCCAGAAAATGATGAACCATATTCAGTTCTACTCACCTCCAAGTCATTTTAGTTACACGCTTTTTTCTAACTTACTTGAAAAGGTTTCAATGAATTACACTACGTATCAATTTTTCCTTTTTTGTTTTTTTTTTTGTGGTTGGGCTGTGGTCGGCGCGCCTCCGCACCACTCCGTCCGGGGCGACAGAGGGGCTTAAGCACGCAACTCCCGCAACCAACCCGAAAACCACGTCGCCTTCGTCGTTGGGCCAACCACCGGAGCAGGGTTACTTTACATCAGTGGTCGGCCCGACGGAATACCCCCTATTGGGGTACCCTCCCATCGACCGACGTCCCCCCCTCGGGGAGGACGTCGGTCTTTCCTCACGCGGTCGGCCTCTCGGCGGGTGACGGACTAATCCCCGGTCACATCACCCGCAGCCTCGGCTATATAAATTTTCCCTAAAGAAACCCCAACGTTTCTCATTAGAAAGGTTAACAATGATAAATATTCCTGTTTTCCTTATTATTTAATTTTATGTTACTTATTAAATATAAAATTTATTTAAGATAACGTTTGCCAGATATAACAATAGGGTAATAGGTATATAAAAGAAAATAGGATTTCAGGTCTATATTTCTTTTTTTTTTTTGGATGGGATATGGTCAGCGCACACGGCGCCTTTGCCGTCCGGGGTGACGAAAGGGTGATCTAAAGGCAGCGTGTGACCTTATGACCCGCCGCATTTCCTCTTTTTCATCATTGGGCCAACCACCGTTACCGAGTCTCTTTTCGTCCGTGGCCAACCCGGCGGAATACGCTTTTGGATACTCTTCCTTTCAAACGTCCCTCCTGGGAGGTCGGCAGCCCGCCCACGGTCAGCCTCTCTGCGGGTGACAGACTATTCCCCGGTCCAGTCACTCGTGTCTTCGGCCAGGAAGGTCTACAATACCTAATGGTGTATTTAAAAGGTTGAAAACGAACGCCGAATCCACTTAGATTGTGGAGTTTCATGATATCCATCCTAGAGAGGTGCGGCCAGTTCCAATGCTCAAAAGGGATCAAATCATAACAAAAGAAAATTCAAAAATGTAACATCAAACGCAAACTAATTTGTGTACATAGAAAGAAAGAATTCTTTTTGAGTGTGTAGTAGGTACGTAAAAAACAGATTTCTATGCACATTACTTGGTAGGCATTGACTTTGAAGATACGTATTTACATCGTATATAAAAAAAATATGTGATAAAATAAACCTTTTTAAATAAAAAAAAAAACACGAATAAACGTTAATAATTGTAAGTAAATAAAAAACATGCAAATATTGTCGTTAAAAATTTTGTAAATAAATATATCAAACGCATACTTTGTGAATAGCTGCATCTATAATTTAGTAAATACAACTTTGATGTTTATAATAATGATGTTTGCCTAAGCATATCGCCATTTTATCATTATAAAAACAATTTTCAATCAATTATCAAATTATTATTTGGAGAATATTTTATATATCAAATATTTTAAATGAAGAGTTATTTCAAAAACTGTACATAAAACGAAAAAAAAACATAGTGTTATTATTACAGCGACATTACGAAATAAGAGGTTGTAGTAAAGGATTAAATTTATGAACACGTGCTGCAGAAACGGCGTGGAGAAATTGTTCCCTTCTATGGAGATAAAAATGTTGAAACCGTTGCTCGGAACAGGATGTAAAATATGTGTAAATTGCTTGGATTTCTTTCATAGTAGGTACGTGAATGGTTAACTGCTACTTCACCGTATTAAAATTAGTACTAAACTGCATTGAAATTTGCCATGACTTTACTTGGTCCTAATTAGGAGGAAACACAGATATTTTCAACAAATTTATTTCTATGACAAGAAAGGTTATGGCATTCCTAGATTTTATAAATTCTCCTGTGGTGACGGAGTAAGAATACAATTCACCACTCCCTATCTTGCCTTGATATAATATGCACATAACATCTGTGCTAGAGAAGTAAAACTCGAAATGAAACCCTATACCAACATGTCTGACCAGCATGGTATAGGAGTTACGCAGGTATGGACGTATATAAACTGTGATGAAAAGGCTATCAAAGCACAAAGATTCTTCTGAAGTACATAATATATACTTCGAGAGAGCACTATTATGGCAATTAGTATTATCCACGTTTGAATCGATTGTACGACACAACCTTGCTGATTATGTTAATATTCTGAAATCTGTGATATAATTTAAATGAAGTGTTAATGTAATAATACAATTCACCACCTGGCCCGTCGTTAATGTAAAAGACAACTAAGAGATATGATGTGCAGATAAAGTCTGTTTTTTTTTTGAGTTGGGCTTACGATCAGTGCATCCAGCTCTGTCCGGGGCGACAGAGGGGCGGCGTGCGGCCCCGTAAGCCACCTATGTAACACGTCACCTTCGTCGTTAGGCCGAGCACGGGTGCAGAGTTCCTTGACTTCAGTAGTCGGCCTGACGGTATACCCCGAGGGAGTACCCTCTCCCATCGACGTCCCCCTGGGACGCCGATCGCCGTCGCGAGGCTAACCGCTCTGCGGCTGCCGTACTAAGTCCTCGGTCCGATCACCCGCAGCCTCTGCTAGGGCGGCATTAGGCGCCAGATAACATCTATAGAAGGAAGACTCGTCATAAAACGCTATGCCAACACGTCTAATCAGCGCGGTATAGTAGGACAATAGACAATTTTCGTCGCATTGCGGTGGAGACTCCGAGTATAATCGGACCTATGTGAGCTGAGTTGAAAGCTATTATTAAGATTTTTATTTAGACGAAAACCTATACGATGAAATATAATATCTATCATATTAAGAGGCTACTAGTTACTAATAACAATAATAATGAATTAAAAATAATATGTTTATAATCCCTAAATAATCCTTTTAATAACATTTTTAATTATTTATCTAAGCGTAATAATGTAAATATTTCATAGATATCTATATTAAATTCAAATTAAATACAGTTAACTCTCAAATGGTAAAAATCAGCTACACTATAGTTTCTCTCAAATGGCTATTATTTTAATAACAGTTCCACTTTAATACAGATAATTAGAAAGACATTTCTTAGTAGACAAATAATTAACAAAGAGCACTCCTCAAAATAATTAATCACCAAATACGTCGTTTCGTTGATTTCTATTGTTTTCAACAAAATCAAAAACAGTTTTTACTGAATCATCAAAGTTGAACGTTCCTTTGAAAATCAGCCTATCCTCAATTAAGTTTAATAATATCTGAAATAAAATATCCTATTGAAATGATAGAACTGTTCACGACAGACGCTATTGAACGAAAACTGTCTAAAACAAAACAGATTTCAGTGGGGGTTTATTATTTGCATTATAAACAATATTTACCTTCGTTTCCCTTTTGAATTAATTAAATTTCTAGTTATCTGCGACTCCTTATTTTGGGAGGGTTCGTGAAATAATGGAGCAAGGTGTAAGCGACAGCGAGAAATATAAATTGAGAACTTATCTGTTATTCTAATATTATTATTCCACAGGGTGAACATATACATACATACATACATACATACACATACACACTTCTGTTTCTATCCCCGTGCATGTGTGACTGAGCTCCACGTAAATGGCTGAACGCAAAGACCATGAGTCTGTAGTACAGATATGAATATTTAAATTTGGTGTGAAGAAAATTTCAATACTACCCGTGAGTGTCGTAAAATACGATTAAAGAATAGCAAATAACATCACTACAATATACGGAAAACTCAAAATAAAGTCTTTGGGAACTAAATTGATTATTAGGGGTCAATTTTTTTTTTTTGGGTGCGTTACGGTCGACGCACTCCTCGCACCACTCCGTCCGGGGCGACACAGGGGCGTAAGCAAGCACACCCGTAACCCACACGTGACTCATCGCCTTCGTCGTTGGGTAGACCACCGGAGTAGGGTGACTTGACGTCCATGGTCGGCCCGTCGTTATTAGAGGTCAATGAAAGAATATCCTACTTCTTTAATTGACCTATAATAATCTTAAAATAAGTATGGGCTAAAAATGTGAATATATTACAATTTTTTTGGGGTGGGTTGCGGTCGGCGCGCTCCTCGCACCACTCCGTCCGGGACGACAGAGGGGCGTAAGCACGCGCACCCACAACCCACCCACGATGCACGTCGCCTTCGTCGTTAGGCCGACCACTGGAGCAGGGTGACTTGACGTCAGTGGTCAGCCCGATGGCATACCCCCTATTTGGGGTACCCTCCCATCGACCGACGTCCCCCCCTCGGGGAGGACGTCGGTCTTTCCTCACGCGGTCAGCCTCTCGGCGGTTGACGGGCTAATTCCCTGGTCACGTCACCCGCAAAATACTACATTTGAACAAAATTCGAAGCTGTACAACGAGTTTTTGCTGGGACTTTAAGTTTTCTTCACCATTTCGTCTTAGGGTTTTATTTTTAGTTTGCCTTCGCATGGCCGATCTTTATATGTACGATGACTAAAATAACTCAAACATATTCTGATAATAACTAAGATACATTTTATGATCAAGCGATCAAGCTCATATAAATCCTTGTGTTGGGTTTGATCTTCCTCCACAATAGGAGGGCAATTGACCTACTATACCACGCTGGTCGGATGTGTTGGTTTTAGTTCAAGTTTTTCTTCTCTTGTATAAATGTTATAATGCATATTTAATCCCTTAGTCGTCTTTTACGACACCCACGAGTAAGACAAAGGTGGTAAATTATATTCTTACTCCGTCGCCACACTTGTAACGTGCATCTTTCGTAACTTACGTCATTTAGAGCTATGTTGGTTCACAAAACTGACTACTTCGATGACTTTAAACAGTATATAGTAAATTTGTTATCTTTTCGACCCTTTGTTTCAGCCACATAAGCATTTAGATTAGTTATTTAATTGTATTTTGCTTAGTTTTAATTGAGTTTTGTACAATTTATGATTTAATAAAATATAAAAGTGACATTTTGCTGACCCGGCGATCCTCGCACCGCCAATTTTTTTTATCGTGAACATTTTATAATTTTCCGTAAAACTAGTTTTTTTGAGAGGGAAGGGGGATAGAAGCGGTAATTCTATTTGATTGAAATTATGATAATACGTATCTAATTGTCTGTTTGAAGTTGTCAACTGCTGCTGAATAACTTTGGTACTTTTCGTATAATGAGATTTAAAAATTCTGATTTTAATAAAAGAACCCCATTTGCTTTTAATTTCCTTTTATATAAACCTTGACCTACCTACCTTGACAATAACAAGCCCAAAAAAAAAATAATTATCCAATTTGATGGTCAATCGATCAGAAGTTATGCGGGTACAGACGTTTCGGTGTACAGTACACCTGATGGTAAGTGTTGCTGCTACTCATGGACTTTTGTAAGGCCGCTTGCTGCCTACCACGAAGAAAATGAATGGAGTGTGAACGCGTGCAATGAGGTTCGGTGATACTAAAGGCGTCACTAAAACCCACCACACGCAAACACCCTCAGAAAGTTGGGTTTCCGGCTCTCTCATTCACCGAACGAAGCGCAGGAACAAATTGCTACTACACGGACATCGAATTCCTGCTAGAATGTGGTACTACCCCGGACGGACCGGCCCGCGGCTGTAGACAGACAACTGTATATAGTGTGGTCCTACTGTTATTTATATAGATGAAGATATATAAGAATATAAGGTAGGGGAATTACCTCTCCCTAGCCGATGCCGCGGATGACTGAACCGGACAACAGTCCCATTGAGAGGCTGACCACGTGAAGGCGCCGCGGGACGTTACCTGAAGGAATATCCTGCTGGGCTAGTCACTGACGCCAAGAAACTCGGTACCAGCATTCGATTCAATGGCGAGAGAGGGAGCGGTGAGTTATGGGGCCGCGCGCCATTCTTTCGTCACCCCACGGAATGGACGGCGTATGTCCGGAACATAGCCCGCCGAAAAAGAAAGAGCAACAAGCTCTACGTAGAATTGTTACTAATTATATTACTATTTAATACAAATACTTATATTATCTGAATGCTAATACATTTTCTCCAAAGACGTTAATGTCTCAATAGAATATTGCGTTAGTAGAAAAGGAATACTCTTGGGACCCGGTGAATTATAAGGCTATTTTACTTTTACTTGCGAAAGAGGTCGTTAAGTATTTACAAAGACAGTACTGAATAATTCTTTTATTAAATTGCAACCAATGTAAGTCAACGTTATTAATATATATATATTTTGTTGAATTGTAATCGCTTAAATTACCTTTTCGCTGCTTTAATTTTAAAAAGCGTCAAGTGTATCTTTTTAAGAAAGACTTGTTAATATTTTCAAAGATTATATTGATAATTTTAAAAGTTACTCAGGGCACTGAAAAATGTTACTGTGTAAAATTTTCAAATTGTATTTTGAACTTATATGCCTTGTGGTGATGGAGTGAGAATACAATTCACTGACTAATTATAGCCCATATTTTGCAATTAACACCTATGCAAAAGAAGGAAAACTTGACATAAAACTTTATGCCAACATGCCTGACCAGCGTAGTATAGTAGATTAATTTCCCTCCCATTATGGAGGAGGCTCAAGCCCAACAGTGGGATAATGTCGAATTTCATGTATGTCATAATTTTTATGTAAAATTTTACTCAAGATTTTGTCTATGGTAATGTATTAAAATGAACACGATCGAAAAATTATGTTACTTATCTACTTCAAAACAAGGAAAAATATTGCAGAAAATATAATCATCACCATTTCAGCCCATATATGTCCTACCGCTGGGCACGGGTCTCCTCTACTATGGGAGAGAAATTGACCTATAACACGCTGGTCAACGTATTATCATAGAGTGTTATTTCGAGTTTTCCTTCTCTTGTATAGATGTTATATGCATATTATATCCCTTACTCGTCTTTTACGACCCCCACGGATAAGAGAGCGGGTGGTTAATGGTATTCTTACTCCGTCGCCAAACGAAAAAATAAACAAAAGGCAATGGCCTATCTTTTTTTATCACTGAACAAGTATTCTACTAATATACTAGAAATTAATAAGGCAAAACGTTTTTCTCAGTAGCTGAACCAAATTACAATAGTGAAAGAAGAGATAGCGTAATAGTTTAAACAATGAAGTACGTTATCGATTATCACGTACAATAATTTGTGTGATCGAAAAATTGTTGTTCTAAGGGTAATTTGTATCTGTGAAAATATGCACGGCAGGTTATGAAGTCGGGCAAGAGCATGATATCGTCTTTTTTTATAAATTTAATCATCATCATAATCACCATAATTTCAGCCTATAGCCTTCCACTGCTGAACGTATGCCTTCATCATGTTACTCCACAGAGTGAAGTCCTGTGCCGCCTGGGTCCAACGACGCCCAGCAATTTTCACCAGGTCGTCAATCCACCTGATGGGTCCTACACCACGTCGTCCGATACGTGGTCGCTATGAAGAACCTTTCTTCCCCAGCGGTTGTCGGTTCGTCGAACGATTTGTCCTGCCTATTGACACTTCAGTGTGCTAATTTTTCGTGCTATGTTAGTTAAACCCATTCTTCTGCGAATTTCCGTATTTCGAATTCGATCTCGCAGACAAATCCCAAGCATAATCCGCTCCATAGCACACTGAACGACTTTGAGCTTGGTTATGAGACATATATTTACGGACCACGTTTCCGTTCCGTAAGTCATCACTGGTAACACACATTGGTCGTAGACCTGTGTTTTCATACACTAAGGTATGTTGGGTATTTAATAAAAATCTTTATTAGCAACTTTATAAAAAAAATAAGGAAGGTCAAAACTAACGTAACGCAAAAACTATAGCAAACTATATTCTCATTCGGTATATATTTTAAGTAGAGCATTTGATAGTAAACACAAGCTTGATGAAAACAAATCTCACAAATAATATGGGTTGTACGTAAATTCCTCATATTTTTACCCGTGTAGAAGCCAAAGGGAAGGAACATTTCTCACGCGTAAATTTCACGTGATAGATGTACAGGTTGTATGACGTAATCGTCTGAAGGAATGGAGTCGTTGGATTCGCTTCAGTGACCCGTGCTACGGATACTTACGGTTAGATTTTAATATAAAAGAAATGTTATGTATTGTATTTTTTTTTATTTTACATCATTTCATATAATATTTCATCGTTATATCTGTTCGCTGATGGGTTAGAAATACAATTTTTCGCTATCTTTTACATTCTCATAGGAGTCGTAAAAACTGGGATCGTTAGGAGATTGGTCATTGGAAAACTCGCCTCCTAAGCTTACGCTCCTGATCATCTATACCAATAAATAAAATTGGAGTGTCTGTTTGTAATGTCAAAATAATAGACTGATGATGATAATGACTCCCATTATTACTGAGTTTGGTGAAGTAGTAAGAATACAATTCAGATGGATATCCATCTGTGGGTGAATTGCTAATAATATTAATGCAAGACAAAGAAAACTTGACATAAAATCCTATACCAACACGTCTGACCAGCGCGGTATTGTAGGCAATTTCCCTCCCATTTTGGAGGAGGTCCGAGACAAATAGTGGCATTTATGAGGGCTGATATGATGATGATGATTATACTATTGTTTTTAGTCACAGATGACAACGACTGAGTGGTCTGCCCAAACGGCGATAGTGTGGTACGGCAAGCTATGTGGTTGCACATCATCCTTACCGTTGATAAATCAGATGGTGTGTTACCGTCCCGAAAAAAAGAGGGTAACACACTCTCACTGAAAAATTATATCAGAGTATTAGCAGCTTACTGCACTTTGTTCGATGAGTGAAAGAACCAAATGTTCAAATCTACTCTGTTAATCCTTGCTTTCTCATTCCTTTCAATCCTTAACCAAGAATTTATCTTTATTTTTTTTTTATGGCTGGGCTATGGTAGGCGCACGCGCGGTCCAGTCCGTCTGGGGCGATGAAAAGACAGCGCGCGGGAACCCACCCGCACCCACGTCACCTCGTTGTTGGGCCGACCACCGGAGCAGAGGTGACTTATCATCAGTGGTCAGCCCGACAGAATACCCTTTCGGGTACCCTCACCTCTCGACGTCCTAGGATGTCGGTCGCCGCCGCCGTCGCGCGGTCAGCCTCTCTGCGGGTGACGGACAATTCCCCGGTCCGATCACCCGCGGCCTCATCCTTTACCTAGGATAGGCAGCGATTTGGCTATGTTCGTGGAATTTAAGGATGAACGGATATTTACCATTAGATGCTCTGCACCGTCCTATGCCCGTTCGTGCTATTTATCTATTGCCATTAATAGTAGACCATTACTGGCATTAGATAAATAGGACGAACCAATGTTATATTCTTAACAGTATTTATAACTATCTCGTTTCCTTTTTTTTATTTTATTACAAACGGTGGCAAACGAGCAAACAGTACACCTGATGGTAAGTGTTGCTGCTGCTCATGGACCCTTACAAGGCCGCTGCCTACCGCGAAGAAAGTGAAGGGAGTGTGAATGCGTGCATCGAGGCTCGGTGACACCAAGGGCACCACCAAAACCCTCCACACGCAAACACCCTCAGAAAGTTGGGCTGCCGGCTCTCTCGCTCACCGAACGAAGCGCAGTAACTAATTGCTACTACTCAGACGTTGATTTTCTGCGAGAGTGTGGTACTACTCCGGACGGACCGGCCAGCGGTTGTAGACAGATAACTGTCGACATTATGGTCCTAGCACTCTTTCCTGAGGATTTCAGGCATTGTTAAAGTTGGATAGCCGTTACGATAATGAATTAAGCTTAATTAACTCATTTCATGATTCGAATCTCCATAGTAAAGCTGAAATAATACGATTATCATGTTCGTCCCTATCTACCTTACCTTACTTGTATTACTGATGAAGAAAACTGATAAATCAAATTGGACATTCATACATGCAACATTCATTGATGGATTATTCAAGAAATCGAAGGGAAAGAACTACCCATGTAAAGAAATTTATTTAAAACGTATTAAATGTACCCTTATTCAGACACTAATGTCTAAACCTATGTCCGAAAGGGCAAAGCATATGTGTAGCCAAGGATATCTTGCGTTGTATATCGTCCGATCCGCCCGGGACGATAGGAAATGGAGGTGAACGAGACTATTGCATGATGGTGCGGGCGGGCCACCTTGTTATCAGTGACTGGTCCAGGCGGGTTACTCTTTCTAGTACCCTCTCAAAACATTAGCGTAACTTAGATTTTATTTATTTATAGTACTTTGTCTACTATTAATTCGCTATGACCCAGTACACATAAATTATTTCAGATGAAAAAGCTCCTAACCTATAATTTTTCTGTACCAGTAAAATAATATCACTATTATACACTAAATGTAAGAAATAAATATCAAAACCAGCTATAAAAAAATTAAATTGCTCAAGATAGCACATAATCATTATAAACAAGAAATAATTTGTAATAAAATACCGAAACAAACCGATTACAAGATTATTTAACAAATATTCCCGACATTTGAGAACAGTCGCAACACATTTTCTCTTCCGCTAAACTGAACCAGTATATTAACCAAATTCCACACCATAAAATACATTGTTTCAACAGCTCAACAGGTAAAAATAATTGCTGGGAAAGTTCTCTGGCCGACGACAAGAATAATGGCCGTTACAGGCATTCCATCTGATATTCGAGATTTTTCTTCCACTGAGATTCGCATATTTTCCCTCGACAAGAGTTTTAACATAAGACATAATAAATTTGTTTTATGAAACGAAGTTTAAGGCCTGTTCACCAGTAAGGACGACTCGTCTTACAATAATGCGAGTTTGATGTGATTTAAATTCTCCAAAGCTGAATGATTAAAGTTGTAGTTGAATTTAAATTGAGGTAGAGTTTGCGTTTTAACGAACTTTAGTGAATATTTATTTTTCGCTGACATGGATTATTTATAAATGAACTAGCTTTGGCCCGTGATATCGTCCTCAAAGAAATAATAATTTGACGTCTCTATCAAATATTATTTTCACTATTTGTGATATAGGAAGTATGGTAGTTTACATAGTTCGTAGGTGTTTTAAAAAATGACCAAGTGGCAGATCTAACTGGACCAACTTTAACTGATCAATAATTACACTCGCAAGGAGGGGTGAAGTTAGACAGGCAGACAAGTCATAAAACTATGGCTAGTAATGCTCTTAGAAAACGAGAATTGATTATGTGGGACTATCTGCTTTTGAATCATCCTATACCCAGTAATGTGCGGCGACAGGCAGATCACAGTAAAGTTATACGGTTCCTTAGAAACAGTTCTGTCATTCTCATAGTGATGCCTTAGTTGATTCTTACGACTCCCATGCAAGCAAAAAGTAGTGATAAATATATTCTTATCCAGCGAGCAATACTAAAATATTTATGACCTTTTTCTTATTATGTATCCTTACTAATATTATAAATGCGAAATTAAGTTTGTTTGTTACGCTTTCACGCTTAAACTACCACACCGATTTCAAAAATTCTTTCTCCAATGGCAAGTTATTATATCAGGGAGTAACATAGGCTACGTTTTATCCCGGTATTCCCACGGGAACAGGAACTACGCGAGTAAAGCGACTGAAACCAAAGCGAAGCGAGAGCGGGTTCCTAGTCATTAATAATTTTATATCCATTTCAGCGACCAAACTTGGCAAGATAGAACCATTCAAAATTGTGCATTGTCAATATTTTATTGAGCTGGATACATTTCTAGTAAAATTACTTTATGAGAAGTAAAATAAATAATAAGCTATTATAAGATAGGCGTGGTAAATCTCCTCGTATAGTGTGAGAAATAATAGGAATGCGCCCATACTTACATAAGTAAATTATTTGGAATGTTTTATTTCTTTCCGTGTGATGACGAGTAAGAATACAATTCACCACCCCCGCTCTTGCCTGGGGTGTCATAAAGACGACTAAGGGATATTATATACAGATAGCATATATGCAAGAGAAAAAAACTTGGAATGAAACCCTATACCAATACGTTTGACCAGCGTGTTATATTAGGCCAGTTTTCCTTCTATTATGGAGGAGGCTTCAGCCAAACATTGGGACGTATATGAGCTGAAATGATGATGAATAATGATGACCTGAAAATACTAACACCTACTTTTGCCAAATGTCTATACTACATTTTAATGTAAGAAATCTCAGTGTTATCAATAGCACATTAGCTGCGCCAAATTCTGGTGGAGCTGGAATGCTATACTCATTTAAGAGTTAATATAATTATTAAAGAAAATTAGTTAAACTTAAGCTACATGTTTCAGTGCATGTAAATTTTAAGTTAATATGGTTTAAAGATACAATGCGATTGACATTGTTTTCTGCACAAAATCCTTATATTCAATAAAGAAAAAAAGAAAATGTGTGCTCGCACCTTTTAGCACCTGCGATAATATACGAAACGCAACTATCTTTCTATCTTCACTAACTTATGACTTCCTCTCAACTTCTGTTCGCCTCGTACGATCATACTTTTCGTAACGCTTTTGTTACGCATTCACCAGATTGCTGGCCAAATTAAGCGTGTATAAAAAAGTTTTACTTCAAAAAAAGTTCCATATAGCTATTGCTTAGCGAGCTCATTTTAGTATACATCCTACTTTAAGAACATGCATTTATATGACATGAACAGTCATTTGCGACAGTTTGTAGGAGACAAATCATCTACTTCGTGTACAAGTCTCAAAGAATTTGTATATTAAAGTGAATTATTACGAGACTCGCGAGAAATTTGCTTAAACGCCCCTACAGAATGTTCATTGCCGGATTTAGTTACACAAATTTATAAAGTATAATAGATGATACATAGGCTTCTTTACATATTCTGTATCACGAGTTTGAATTCTGAACTGAATAATTCTTTGATACATCTAAAAATTGTTAATTTTCATTTGGGTTCTGTGGAGAAGTTTGAAAAATTGTGGAGAGGAGAGATTTTAAATTTTATGGAGAGGAGAGGTTTTAATGTGTTATGTATCGGGGATCTAGGTATAGACTGCACAGATGGCTTAGTGGTTAAGACCAATCTATTCATTCATAAGCTCGTAGACTTCCATTGTTGGAAATTGATCGCCTCACAAGAATACCACTGAGAACGGTCCTATACCACTTGCTCAAAACTCAAAGGGAATACATAGATATGAATTCCCTTTGAGTTTTAAAATATCAGTCCATCTAATAAGGAGTCGTCCAACGCTTTGTCCGATTCATGGTCATCACTCAAGAACCTGTCTTCCTCAACGGTTGTAGTTGCTTAATATCGGCGTATATAATTTAGTCGACTATCACCCACCCAGAAAGAAAGGGTAATGAATTATGTTTTTATTCCATCACTATATGAAAAACTATTACTGTATTATTTTACAAACAATAATACTTACATCAACGTTAATACCGGCGAAAGGGAATATCTTCGTCGAGGGGTTCTCTGTAGGCGAGTAGCGATAGAACTCGTGGCGCCCTCTATACCATTTCACAGAATAGAGAGGTGCATCTGTTAGCTCGTATAGGCAGGCAAGTGTTGTATCATTTCCTCGTTGAACTACTGGTGGAGATATTCGTAGATCTGTTGCACGGAGACCTCCAGCACCTGTTAAAAAGTTTACCATTAGATACGACAGTAATTATTCATTAAAAGGATGGAAAAACTTATTTTCGAGCGAAAAATGAGATACACACGGGACGAAGTTCAAGTTTCAAGGTTCAGTTTCAAGAAGTTTTAACGCGTAGCAATTATTTTCCAAACCAGCAGGCAAAAATCAGGTCCGTTGCTGGCAGCATTTAGCTAGTAAATTATATTCTAAGTTTTATTTGATAAAATATGGGTTTATAGCCATTTTGATAAATATATTGATGGGTTATCATCATCATCTCAGCAGATATATGTCCCACTGCCCGAGGCTCGTCCAAAATTGGAGGAAAATTAACCTATTATACCATTCTAGTCAAACGCATAGGTATAAGTTTTTAATTCCAGGTTTCCATCTCCTACATAGATGTTATATGCATATATAACTTAGTATATATTACCCTTAGTATGTATTATTCGGTTATACACTTTAGTCGTCATTTACGACCGCATGGATAACATAGGGAGTGGTTCTTACTCCGTCACCACACGTTAAATAGAAATAGAAAGAAGCATTATTAATATTTTATATATATGTACCTTACTCATATTATATAACTTAGTCATCATTTACGATACGCACAAGTAAGATAGGGGGTGGTGAATTCTATTCTAACTCCGTCACCACGCGGAATACTGGTTATATTTACATACGCTTTTAAATATTTTGTATATAAAAACATCAAATAATAAGCTGAAGTTATAGTGAATCGATAACTTTCCAAGATAATACTTTACTAACTTTGAGCCACGTACAATATTCTGACTTGTAAGAAAAACAAAGTGAAATTTGTCTGGCGAAGCTTAAAGCCTATTCAGAGAAATCAACATTATTTGCTTTCGTAAAATAGATCTATTTGAAATGTTCGAATTATCTTATGTAGCAATTTTGTGTTTAGAATGATTTTTTTAAATAGGTTGCGCTATTAAATTATTGATGCAAGCTAAAAGTAAAAACTAAAATCCAACTACGATAAAAAACGAGTTATCGGATAAATATGCATAAAGTCACGAGCAAATACTGAAAATATATATATTTTTTTATAATATAACTAGCTGATCCGGCAAACTTCGTACCGCCATATTTTTTTTTTTGTATATAAATATTTTTTCTAAATATCCGAATATATAGTCTCTAATGGAAGAACCATTATGGCTTTGTCGGGAAAGATTCGGTCGTCTTGGTCACGGCATTGTTAATGATGATTCAAAGAGAATACAAATTACCTACTGATTATTGATATCTGACAAAATCATAATTATCAAATTTTCAACCATACTTCTATAGACAAAATTACGTTTAACTGTCATTTGCATTTTGTTATTACATATCAAATGCGTTTTTATTATCCTACGTTTCATAGTGACTTGTATTCTCTTTGACATGAGTTTCGGCGCAAATATGGAAATGTCATGTTAAGCTGTATTATAATAATGTTTTTGAAGAAAATTATATTAAACTTGGCTGTATGGGCTTTGATGCCTTTGCCTGTCCAAATGGACAAACAAAAACAAAAAAATCTATTTGACATTTTATGTCATGTCACACGGGAACGCGATCGAACAGGATAAAAAAATAGCTCATTGCCATTAAGAAGGAGATGAAGAAGAACGGGATAAAAAGTATCCTATATCCGTCTCCTGGTTCTAAGCTACCTCGCCACCAATTTTCAGCCAAATCTGTATAGCCGTTCTTGAGTTATAAATAGTGTAACTAACACGACTTTCTTTTATATATATATAGATGATATGAAACACGACATACCTATTTGTCTCAAATTAATTTTTTTACACAAATTATTTTTTATTAGATTCAGTGACACATGATATAGCCTAAAACCAGCCGATGATCAAGACGCTTCTAACGATACCTCATATTTCTGGTTCTGATATGTAGTTGAGGAGCTATGAGGGAACAGATGAACATATACACACATACATACATAGCTTGTCAAAATCATGACCCTCCGTAGTTGGGTAAAAATTATTATTTAACTGTACTTGTATAGTGTTATTGTTCTGGTCTAATCTATAAAAATAAATAACATTAAAGTACCTTTAATGTAACATGCTTGAAACTAGTTTAAACATTTTTTGTGTATATTTCTATTTGTTCCGGGTAGCTGTTTATGTAAGAAGTAACTTAGGCTATTTTCTCTTAGAAAAATTCTATATAATTTTACCCATCGATCGCAACCTAGGCCTCATAGACTACAGTATATCTTAGGAAATAATAAATATTTGAAATGAGGGGGCCAACTGGATTGAAGCGAGGGCGGTTCGCCAGCGTAAAATAATACTATTCCCCCCCAATGATCAAGAGGAAGAAACACGATAGGTACTGGGGCTGCGCGTCGTCTTTTTGTCACCCCGGACCACCATAAAGTCACGAGCCAATGCTAATAATATATTTAAAATATACAAGTAACGCCCTTTCCAATAATATGAAACACGACATATTTGTCTTAAATTTATTTTTTTAACTCAGTACTTTAAGACCTCTAGCGGGCGCCATATTAGATGAAGTGACACATCATATAGCCTATAACCAGCGGACAATCAAGACGCTCTTTTGATACCTCATTTATCTAGGTCTAATAAGTAGTTGAGGAGCTATGAGGGAACAGATGAACATACATACATAGCCTGTCAAAATCATAACCCCCCGTAGTCGGGTAAACGGTAGATTTCTTTTATACTAAATAGATAAATGAATAATTCATTTCATCAAACCAAATAGCGTTAATAATAAAAGGAAAATAGAAAACATCTTCAAATATGTTATCCTTTACACATTTCGGGTTTCAAAATCCGCAAAAATATCACACATAAAACCAATCCCAACACTTTATCTAATATTATCAAAGATTCGGGCTCAGTATATACGTGTGCAAAAAATTACCGCGAAGGCGTATTATTAAAACTCTTTGACCGTAACAAACAATGGTACCAACAAAGGTGGAATCATAAAAATGTGATGCGAAATACAAAGGGTTTTATAAGTTTGGTAGTAAAAAGGAAGACGACGGTAGCTGTGACCTCAACCCGAGGCACGGAATAGTGGTAAGTAAAAATTGAATACCATGAAATGTCAATTTGTCTATGATTTTCAATAATTTGGAATTACGTTCCATTAATTTTTTTCCGTGTAGTGACGGAGTAAGAATATAATTCACCACTCCCTATCTTGCCCGTGGATGTCGTAAAAGACGACTAAGGGGTATAATATGCATATAAGATCTGTGCAAGAGAAGAAAAACTCGAAATGAAACTCAATACCAATGTACCTGATCAGCACGGTATGGTAGGTTAAATTCCCTCCCATTGTTCACAATGCCTCCTCCAGGAGGCCCGAGCCCAAAAGTTTGACGTATGTGGGCTGCGATGATGATGATGATGAAGTTTTTTTTTAGATAAATACAATCCAGACAAAAATAATCTTTGTATTACCATAGACTTTACAAACATTTAACTAACGGACACAAATTATATCCAGATTCAGAACAAAAAATTGTGGATCGCATCATTCATCATCGTTTCAGCTCATATACGTCCCAATGTTGGGCTCGAGCCTCCACAATAGGAGGGAAATTGACCTTAATATACCATGCTGGTCAAACAGATTGGTTTAGGGTTTTATTTAGAGTTTTCCTTCTCTTGCATAGTTGTTATATGCGTATCAACCCTTAGTCGTCTTTTACGACATCCAAGGGCAAGATAGGGAGTGGTAATTTGTATTCTTACTCTGTCACTACACGGAACGGATCGCACAAAGATAAAAATTATTGCTTTGCTTGCAATTGCTATCATTGAGTTATGTTCGTCTATTTCTCTGTGTTGGGTATATTTCTTTATCCTAAAGGGACATGTATAGAATGAGCGAATGATTTTATCGATTTGGAGGCTAATCGTGTAAGCAAGGACCTTCAAAGTGACTGTTCAGCTAACCGTAAAATCTACTTTAATGAGTTAAATTATATGTCATCATAATTATCATCCCAGCACATTCTTTTTAATCCATTGCTGTTGGTGGCACATCTGATGGTAAGTGGTACTACCGCTCACAGACCATTGCCAGGCCGCTGCCTGCCGTGAAGAAAGTGAAAAGTGTGTGAATGCGTGCAAAAAAGTTCTTTGATATAGATTTTCTGCGAGAGTATGGTATTACTCCACATGGACCGGCTCGCGGCTGTAGACTGACTGTCGATAGTGTAGTCTAACCACATATGTATATTGGCATGATAAACCAAAAAGGACCGCAGTAGAACTGTCGAATCTATAGACGGTAAATGGTATCTTGTACTATTCCGAGTTCAAATTCAATTAATGAAAATATGTCTGTGCTCGATCCCAGGATTTAGCTATTCCTAGTCACAAGCATACGTTACTGGACCAAATAATAAATATTCACAGAAAAGTACCATCTAGATAATACTTAGATGAGATTAATAGGCATACATTTTTGTGTCATTAAGAACGAAACCCAAAAATAGGTCAATTACTTTACTTTGATTTTCCTTTTTCCTCCTATTACGTTGCTTAGCAACGTATCGTAATGATCTACGTAACAGATAAAGTATAATCACTTCTAGTAAATAAGACCTCGTTATTTTGTTAGGAGACATTTTTGCATGACAGGTATTATGTTCAGGAATTATTATATTTTGATTATATTTTTTATTCTTATAGATGTTTATATAATCCTTCTTAAGTAGGCTTATAAACTAACAATACATCGATAAACTTATGAAAGATAGTGGTTCGAAAATAGCGATAACGATAAAATATTGCTATAAAACTGCACTCTTTTTTTCTCATGTGAGTCATAAAAACCGCTAAGAAAGTATCAGTGAATTAGGTACCGAAGCTTGCCTGACAAACTTTACATTAACTGTAATCGTTAAATCGCCTCCCAAAAATTGCGATTATGGCATTATACCCCTCAATTAAGAGAGCTATGTCCAACAACGAATGTCGATGGACTTTGACTGTGTAATACGAAAAGGATTTTTTTTATTACATATGGTGGCAAAGGAGCAAACAGTACACTTGAGGGTAAGTGTTGCTGCCGCTCATGCACCTTTGCTAGGCCGCTGCCTACCGTGAAGAAAGTGAAGGGAGTATGAATGCATGCAATGAGGTTCTGTGATACTAAAGGCGCCACTAAAACCAACCACACGCAAACTCGGAATATTTTTGTAGAATTTATTTAGGGATATATTAATAAAAAATAAATAATGAAAAATATATGAAAAATTACAAAAAGAGAATAATAATAACACCGAGATTCGATCCGACGCTGTTTGACACACAAAAACTAAAATTAAAACCGGTCAATGTCTCACCTGAGCTACCGTAACTCTTGACGTTGCGAACGAAATTTGAATTCATATTCTTTTAAAATCTAATGTCATTGTAACGTTTTGCTAAAAACACCGACAAAAGAACATTTTCTATACATAAAACCTAGCTAGATCGAGTTTTTGGACCCGAGTCCTCTACTATGCCAAGTTACATCAAAATCGTTGGTGCCGTTTCCGAGATCCTGAAAATATATATATTTACAAGAATTGCTCGTTTAAAGATATAAGATTCTAGGATAAAATGAAATAAAAAAATAGTGAGATGTTACACATTCTTTCACACAAGATAACAGTAAGTTTAAAGCTGTCAGTCCGACAGAAGGAGAAACCAAGACAAAACCCTCTCTCATTATATAATTATGAAGGCCATACATTACCTTACAAAAAACATATTAGTCGAAAAAAAAATAGAACGGATTCACAAAATCATAAACGCTTTCTCATACAAAATTTTTTTTAGGGTGGCTATAATCTTTAGCCGACCACGGAAGACAGGCAACTTCGTACCAGTGGTTGCCCCAACGACGAAGGCGACGGGCTACGATGGGTTACGGGGCCGCGTGCCGCCCTACTGTCGCCCCGGAGGGAGCCGGATGGTGGGTGCGCTGACCTTAAGCCACCCAAAAAAAGGGGGGCTATAATCCTGCGTTATCTATTCTAGCCATTAAGAACTATGGTAGAGTGGGTTAGACTCCAATAATACAACATATACACCTTTTTAAATGAGTAATCAACCAGTATTGCGATACGCTCATATTTAGCCTATTTCTAAGAGATCACAGTCT
Source organism: Lymantria dispar (assembly GCA_032191425.1). Taxonomy (NCBI): domain Eukaryota; kingdom Metazoa; phylum Arthropoda; class Insecta; order Lepidoptera; family Erebidae; genus Lymantria; species Lymantria dispar. The sequence goes on from CM063449.1 coordinate 4,384,631, forward strand.
TATAGAAGACTGCACCAGGTTCCCAATGAAAACAATATATTTTGGACTAACAACTCATCCTCGCTTTGCTTCGGTTTCAGTCGCCTTACCCGCGTAGTTCCCGTTGCCGTGATTACTCTTTATATAGGCAGCTACCTGGTAGTAAAATATTATCAAAATCGGTCCAGCCGTTTTGAAGATTACCTCAAACAGACAGACAAAAAATTTTTAAACTGTATTTTATGCATAGGTGTCGTGTAAATAACCGTGTTAGCATGAAAAAACCCAGTATTTTGGCATTACAAACAGGCACTTCAATTTTATTTATTTGTATAGATGTATACATATACTATCATAGGAATCGTGGACGACGGTCAATCATCGCAGTTCTTCATCAGATTTAATAACGAGAATCCCTTCCATAACACATTTTTGAGTGAATTACGGACGAACATACAAAATATTCGATACAAATATGAAACCTTAGTTTTTTCTTAAGATGTTATAAAGTTACAAGGTTCTTATGAAGAACATGAAAGAATTTTTGGAACAAATTTACGTTCTAACTAATAGGTCCTTATCTGATAAACTTTCAAGCAGATATTGCTCAACTTATAAACAAGTTAGCTGACGTTTTACGCTAGAAAACAAGTTTTCACTAGTAACTAAAATACTTAACTAACTTTTAGCATGCTTGAAGCTCATATAACTAAATATACTTTGTATTTAAGCGAAATAGAGTTTGCTTGAATTTTCATTTAACTTTGGATAAATTTGTGTCTATGCAACATATAGTTTTACTATATGACATTATTTTTAAACAGTTTATTACATTTTATTTACATATTACATTTTATTTAGTTTACTCCGTTTGCTTTTTTTATTTGTTCTTGGGTCAAATTTAGTCATTGAAATTTCACCTTCTTCCTGACAACCGATCGATCTGTAATTTTGTTTACGCCTTTGGTTCTTGTGACAATACAATTATGTATAGGTACTAAAATTTATTGTAAATTCAAGATGATCGCCGCTAAAAATGGCGACTAACCTATTTTTTTTCAATCTCATCAATATGAGTATCAAATGAGAGGGCTTGACAAGTAGAGCACAGTGCACTATATAAATTCTAAATCTAAGATGGCCGCCGCTACAAAATGGCGGATAACCTATTTGTTTTTTAATCCCATTAATACGGATATTAAATCAAAGGGTTTGATAAGTAGAATACATTGCTCTATACAAATTCAATATAAAAACTAAAAATCGGTTGTCTGTAAAGTCAGTTTACTGACGATAGTTGAACGTGACAACGTCATAAGAAAATACTGATGCAATGGTTTCATTTTTCAAAAGAAAATTTTAATTTTATTTGTTTGATAGATATTTTGTATGGATCAAGCCTTAAATGGAACGCCTCAGAGCGAGGTAATGCCGCATGCGTCATGTGTTTTCGTGTGTGCAGCCGGCTCCATCGAATTATAAGACGTTGTCTCGTCAAAAACTTGAAAATAAAAAAGGTCGTCGATTAAATAGTTCGTTTGGTAGTGTCCCACGATTTTATTTTTACTGTTTGTTTACAATAAAAGCGTTTAACTTATTTTTTTCTTCTTTTTATTATTTTAAAAATAAATTATTATAGCCTGGAGCAAGAGTACAATGTATTTTGTCATTCCTTAATTACCCGTAGATACTGATTAAGGATCACTCAAACAATGCGCGATGGCGCTCACTCACGAAATTGTGATCGTCAATTTGTACAGCAATTAGTTCGTTAGTTTAGTAGTTCAAGTTCTCCAGATTTTTTCGACATTGATTTCTATTTTCGTAAATTTTATAACGAAAATTTAAACCAAATTTTCCATTGTTTCAAAGCAAAACGAAGACCTATTTATATGGCTATCACTGATGAATTAATTATTACAATGTTAATACAATCCATTATCCAGATTGTTAGGTGCAAAACTTGCCAAAGTACCCGGCATAAAATATAACTTACAACTACTTTAAAAACAGACCATTTTTCTGTGTATTTAAATTGCCACAGTCACACCCGGATCCGATCCTATTATCGCTAAAAATTACATTATACACCGGGTTCCGATTCTATTTCCGTTTTTTTTTAATGGCTTTGCTCTTTTCAACATACCTGATAGTAAGTGATACTTTCGCTCATGGACCTTTGATAGGCCGTTGCCTACTATGAAGAAAGTGTAGGGAGTGTGAATGCCTACACTGAGTTTTAGCGATGCTAAAGGACTACTACTCAAACGTCGATTTTCTGTGAGAGTGTAGTAGTATTGCGGATGGCACGGCCCGCGGCTGTAGATAGACGACTGTTGACATTCTGATCCTACTACATATGTACCGTTTTGACATTTACATCATTAATTATCACTCATTACTTGTTCAATAGTACACTTCGAGCTTAAGCTCATCAATGAACATTCCACGCAGTACAACACTTAGTGCGATCCATAAATTGTTTTTCTGAGTCTGGATATAATTTATATCCGTTACTTATATATATTTGTAAAGTGCCCCGCAATACAAGGATTATTTCCTTAGTGCAGGGTGCTGTCTTTTAAAAATAAAATATAGAATATAATGAAAACCGGAACTAAAACCCAATAGGGTAATAAAGTTTTAGCTAGAAACGTCGTCGTCAGGTACTGCAATCGCTAATCAAACAAACGACTTGGAAATATAAAATAAGATATATTCTTAATACTTACCGACAACATCAAGTCGTGCTGATGAGGTAAAGTGTGGATAAGAGGATGGCGCGTTCAGTATTACCTCGCAGCTGTAGTTGCCAGTTAGGTTTGGCCCGACTCGCAGGAGAACCACGTGCGTCTCGTTAGACCTTAACCTCTGTCAAAATATATTGATCATATTAGCATAATCTCGCAATAGGATATCCATCGCTGGGCCTCCTCCACTATGTGAGTGAAATTGACTTCCATACCACGCCTTTAATTCAAGTTTTCTTCTCTTTCATAGATGCTATATGCATATTATACCCCTTAGTCATCCTTTACGATACCTATGAGCAAGATAGGGGTGGTAAATTATATACCGTCACCACATGGGGAAATATATTCATCTTCATTATCATCCTATCGCCGTCCACTGCTGGACGTGGGCCTCCCTCATGTTACGTCACAGAGTGCAGTCTTGTGTCATCTGCATCTAACGACGCCCAGCAACTTTCACCAGGTAGTCGGTCCATCTAGTTCGTCCTACACTGCGTCGTCCGATGTGTGGTCGCCACTCGAGAATCATTCTGCCCCAGCGGTTGTCGGTTCGTCGAGCGATGTGGCCTGACCATTGCCATTTTAGCGTGCGTTTTTGGAGAAATATATTATTAGATAGAAAATCTATGCTAAATTGTAGTGAAGGCAATGGAGGCAGCCACCTTCTATGTGAAGGTCTTTAATTACATAAGGACAGTTCTTTGTATGATCAATAATTTTATTCTGGATATTATTTCATTCTTTGTGAACATTAATTGTAAATCCTCTACGACAGAAACATTTATATCTATCATCATTTCATTTCGGCTCATGTACGTTCTACTGCTGGGCTCAAGTCTTCTCCATAACAGGAGGAAAATTGACCATACTATGCCATGCTGGTCAGACAGGTTGGCATAGGATTTTGTTTCGAGTTTTCCTTCTCTTGCATAGATTTCACATGCGTATTACTTCTCTTAGTCGTCTTTTACGAAACCCACGGGTAAGAATTCACCCTGAATTGTATTCTTACTCCGTCACCCCACGGAATCTATCTATATCTATGTTATAATTAAAAAGCCTTATCTTTCAATGCAAATGTCATCATCATCAATCATCCTTCTTTTCTTTTATCAATTTATAATGAAATTGATACAGTTAATATTTTCTAGGTAAAGATGAAGAAAAAGCAAAGATTTTAACAAGTTTTCTTAAGTTTTGCCTGGCTAGCGTCTATTAAGTTGCCCTTCTAAGTTAAGAGAGATATTAAACTGTAATAAAATACTTAAAAATTTTATTTGTCTAACTTTATCCCTTTTTAAATTTGTTTTTGTTGGTATTGGTCTGAGAGAAACCCCTTCCATATCTTCTCGTCCTTGTCTCTTTTCCTCTGATCCTGTACTGCGTTATGGCAGGCAGTAACTTTGCTATGCTCCTAGTAATGTGAAATTCCCGAGTGGCCATAAACGCTTATCATCAATTTGTTTAATGGCTCATTTGCCACTAAGTTTTATATAATTATATAAGTTCCTTATAAACATTAGATACTATCGGAACAAATGGAACTCACTGACTTCTAAATTACATAAATACTACTATAGACTACAAGCCCATGGAAAAAATTAACCTGTGAAATGAACCAACGTGAATAACATTGATTAATAGAAGGCTGTTACTATATCATAAAATAACTCTGAGCGCTATGCCGTCATTTCTCGAGGCGGCGGATCGCTTGCGCGTTGAGCGCAGCCTCGATGAGGAGATCCGCCGCCGGCGACTGGGGCGGCGTAGGCGCCTCATGCCGCCCTAGCCGAGGCCGCGGGTGACGTGACCGGGGCTTAGTCCGTCACCCGCCGAGAGGCCGACCGCGTGAGGAAAGACCGACGTCCTCCCCGAGAGGGGGACGTCGGTCGATGGGAGGGTACCCCAAGTAGGGGGTATTCCGTCAGGCCGACCACTGATGATAAGTTAACCCTACTCCGGTGGTCGGCCCAACGACGAAGGCGACGTGATTTTCGGGTGGGTTGCGGGAGTTGCGTGCTTAAGCCCCTCTGTCGCCCCGGACGGAGTGGTGCGGAGGCGCGCCGACCGCAGCCCACCCACAAAAAAAAAATGCCGTCATTTCTGAGCGGTACACGTGAGTAAATGGATTTTTTCTCGGGTACAAGTGAGGAATTACGACTAATTATTAATGTACGGCTTTTTATAGCTTATAGATGATGAAAAATAAATTTCAAAAAACCTAGTGCCGTGCTAAAGTAGTGGTGCTGGAAGTTAGAGCAAAATTTTTAATTCACCGGTAATTGTAGAAGCAATATAAGTAATTTATTACTGTACGGCATTTGTGTAATTCTTTTTGTATACATATACAGATATTTTACCCAAGAACGCCGTACGTATTTTCAGCACAGGGGTCGAAAGCCAAGGGTCGCTTGCTTCCATGGGCTTGTAGTCTACTAGTTTAGGAGTCAAGGTTAATTTCGTTACTATTCTTCTAATAGTTTCCTTTCATATCCTTTTTTTATCCTTGTGGTGACGTAATAAAAATACAATTCACCATTCCCTATCTTACCCGTGGATGTCCTAATAGACGACTAAGAGATATAATACGCAAATAACATCTATTCGAGAAAAGGAAAACTCAAAATAAAACTCTTTACCAACCTGTCTGACCAGAATGGTATAGTAAGGTCAATTTCCCCCCTACTCTGGAGGAGCTCAGCAGTGGGACGCATATGAGCTGAAATGATGTTATCTTGTTTTAATTACTTGTAATTAAGATATTATTATTTTGATATTAACATCATCATGTTCATCGCAGCCCATATACCCCCTGGGCTTGGACCTCTTCCATTGTGCTAGGAAATTTGACCTACTATACCGCATTGGTCTAACGTGTTGGTATAAGGTTTCATTTCGAGTTTTTCTTCTCTTACATAGATATTATATACATATGCCTTAGTCGTCTTTTCGATATCCACGGGCAAGCGCAAGCACTCACGGGTGGTGAAGTGTATTCTTACTCCGTCACCACACGGAAATTTTGTCATAATAGTAACAAAAATATTAAAAAACCATATAAGAATCCATAGTTTCGGAGTCGGGAGTCAATTTTGTTACCATTATAGAATAATAGGAGCCTTTGTATATCTTTTTCATACACCATAAAGGCTTATATAATATATATAAATAAAAGTATTATTTTGAACTGGTACAAAAACATTAAAAAATGTGTAGGCACAAACTACAAGTCAGACTTACATCAATTTTAATTCCATTCACAGGCAAGACCCTTGTTGTAGGAGTTTCCAACGGTGAGTATCTGTAGAACTCTTGAGTGCCCCTGTACCACTTTACAGAGTATATTCCATAGTCGTGCAGCTCGTAAATGCAGGCCATAGTTACATTCCCCCCGCGCTGTACGACCCGTGGTGTTATTCGGAGTTCCGTGGTACGGAGGCCACCGGCTCCTGAGAACAAAAGAAAATTATTTTATAGTACACATTATTAAATTGATTAATAGTGTTGCCCAAGTCTACTAAACATACTCAAAGCCCGCAAAATAATGTAGTTAATGACAATATAACTAGCCTATTATTTCAAACGGGTATCTTAAGATATTTTATTAAGATACCTAGTTTCGTGCATGAATCACACGAAGCCATTGGGCATGTAATTACGTAGGGCTAATATTGGGCTAATATTGCAGTAATTACCTGCATGGATGGCATTTGCCGTATGATGACGGAGTAAGAATACAATTCATCCCTCCCTATTTTGCCCGTGTATGTCGCATCAGACGACTATGGGATATCAAATGCACATAAAATCTGTGCAAAAGAAGAAAAACTCGAAAAAAAACCCTTTACAACATGTCTGATCAGCAGGGTATAGTAGATCAAATTCCTTCCCATTAGGGAGGAGCCCTGAGCCCAACAGTGGGACGTATATAGGCTACGATAATGATGATGGAAAGAGTATTGAATAATGAATGCACAAATGGCATAGTGATTAAGATACTCACATACAGAGCCAGTATTGGGGCTCGAATCCCTCGCAACACAACACTTTGTGCGATCCGTAAATTGTTGTTCTTACTCTGGATGTAATTTGTGTCCGTTATTTATATGTTTGTAAAGTCCCCCGCAATACAATGATTATTTCTTTAGTGCAGGGTGTTGTTCTTTAATTAAATAAAAAAAAACTTAAAATGACTGCCATGAGTACAAATGCAGGGACGATACCCGAAAGGGTAGTCCGCCAGGCTGGCCATGCACGTCAAGAAACTCGGTACCAGTGGTCGGCCCAATGGCGAACAGCAGAGAATATGGTGGGTTATGAGGCCGCGCACCACCTTTCCACAATCCCAAATGGAATGAACGGCATGCATCTAGAGCATAATCCGGTAAAAATTGGTAGAAAAACATTCTTCTTGGTAGTTCATAAGACAAACTGTGATAGCAAAACTACCTGCCTAGAAATTACCGCATTAAAAAGCATTTATAGTTTGGCTTGGGCTGAAAATCAACGGCAGGGGTGCGTGCGCATCCCAACCACAAGTTGAGCCAAAGTCCATTTTGTTTTTACGTGTTTTTTTTTGTTTTTGTTTCTTAATTTTTATGTTTTTCAAGCACTAAAAACAAATAAAGATCTTTTCTTTCTTATATTGTCTTCAATAAGCTGAAAGAAAAGTGGATAGTGGTTAAATTATCAATCTTTTTATCAGCATACTGATAATTATATATGTACCTGACTACTAGCGTATCTGATTCTTCGTCCTTGTCGTTAAAATAGCGCCATACTAAATATGATATTTTGTAATATTATATCCAAACCCATTCAGTCGTTTATAAGTGGTTAGATGACAATCACAGCGGATGACCGAACCGGGGATTAGTCCTTAGCTATTACCAACATAGACTTCACCGCATAGTTCACACCTCAAAACGCACAATTGTGGTTAGGCCTTAGAGTTAAATAAAAGAAACTTATTTATAAACTTTTACAGATGATTGATTCATAATATTCATAACTTCGATAATGAAAGTTTACGCATATTTTTCGTGTGGTGACGGAGTAAGAATAGAATTCACTACCACTCTTTTATCCCTGGGTGTCGTAAAACACGACTAAGTTATGATATTCATATATTATCATCAAGTGAAGAAAAACTCGATAAAAACCGTATAACAATACTTCCTGACCAGCGTAGTATAGATCAACTTCTCCCCTATGGTGGAGGAGGCTCGAGCCCAACAGTGGGACGTATGTGGGCTGAGATAATGATGCTGATGGTTACGAATATTTTTAGCAGTTACTACCAAATTTTAAAGTGATCTACAAAGCAAAACAGATGCTCAAAAATTATTGTCTAAAAACTTATTATAGAGACATTTTGGTTACGATGCCTTACGATTCGAATGCGTAGTTAATTCATAAGCAAACGAAAGCGGACCGGTCATTGAATGTGAATGATATTGATACTTGAAAAATCAAATGATACATCATCGAATCTATCTTCATTCAAAGTTCATAGTAAGGCCTCACTATCGAATATGTACTATAAACTATTCCACCATCACCAAACGAATAAACAATAGAGATAGAAGCAAAATACATTGTTATAAAGCAGAAGCTCATACAAAAACTTATCTAACTCCTGAGCTAGAGCCAATAACAGCGTAGCCAAACAAGATCTCCCATTTATCTAGAGAACAATCTCAGTATAATAAATAACGTCACGACCAAAAAGCCGACAAACAAAACCACTTAGTTCCAACGCTATCATTAGCAAAATAATCACATTTCCACTTTCGGGTCGGTTTTTACACTAGAAATTTTCAAAAAACGATTAGAGTTTAAACAGTTTACCACTTTCTCAACTCTTAGGGGTTTTACTATAGGGTACACGTCTTTATTTTTCTTTATTTCAGAGATTTTCACAAATACTAAAAGACATAAAACGCACATATGCATAGGTGATGAACGAGAAGGTCGAAATAAAACCCTATACCAACCCCATTCTAAGCGTGGTATAGTAGGTCAATTATATTCCTATCGAGGAAGAGCGTCGAGCACAGCAATGGGCCATACGCGAGGTGAAAAGAATGAATAATATTGGATATATTTTAAAATTGGACGTCGTAAAAGACGATTAAGGGATGTAATATCCCGTGGGACCTGGAGGTGGAAATGCTCGTCGATTTGTATCGGCGGGTGTCGCGGGTGCGAGCGGAGGGCGGTGTGAACTCTTTGAGGGAGCTCACCGCTTGGCACGTTGACGCCCGCCGAGACGTCATTGCCCGTTGGACAGTCCGGCTGGAGAGACCTCGATACGGTGTCTGGACCGTGGAGGCCTTCCGGCCGGTGCTGATGCAGTGGCTACAACTGCGGCAAGGGGTGCTTTCCTTCCGACTGGTGCAGGTCTTGACGGGGCATGGGTGCTTCGGCAAGTACCTATATACGGTCGCTAGGAGGGAGAGCACACCGTCCTGCCACCACTGTGATTGCGACGAGGACACGGCGCAGCATAAGCGCGAGGCTTGTGCCGCCTGGGCAGGGCAGCATCGTGAATTCGTCGCAAACATATCATCGGTGCCGACCTGACGCTGCCGACCATCGCTAGGGCGATGCTCGACAGCGTCAGGAACTGGGACGCGGCCACAGCCTTCTGGGAGGCAGTGATCTTGCAAAAGCAGGCGGCGGGTCGCGCGCCCGAGGAGCGCAGCCTCGACGAAGCGACCCGCTGCTGGCGACTGGAGCGGCGCAAGCTCGACTACCTGCACGTCATGCTGGCTTAGCCGAGGCCGCGGGTGACGTGACCAGGGAGTTAGTCCGTCACCCGCCGAGAGCCCGACCGCGTGAGGAAAGACCGAGGTCCTCCCCGAGGGGGGACGTCGGTCGATGGGAGGGTAGGTATTCCGTCGGGCCGACCACTGATGACAAGTAACCCTGCTCCGGTGGTCAGCCCAACGACGAAGGCGACGTGGTGGACGAAGGAAAACTTGAAATAAAACCCGTCTGACAAGCGTATATTAGGTTACTTTCACTCCTATCGAGAAGGAGCCTCGAGCCCAGTGGGACGTATGTGAACTGAAATGAAATGGATCTATAATCATCATCATCATCATCTTGCTCTTATCCCAATTACTCGATGTCGACGCAATATGTCATCTTCTTCCATATGGTCCTATCACACGTCATCTCTGTAGTCATTTCCAGACTATCCATGTCATGCCTCACGCAGTCCATCCATCTTTTCCTCGGGCTTCCTTTGTCCCTAAAGCCATTCATACCCAAGACTTTTCTCACAACATTACTTTCATCCCGCCTCATCACATGTCCATACCATGTCAGCCGCTCCCTCCTGAACATTTCCATCACAGGCGCAACTTTCAAACTCCCTCTAATGTGTTCATTCCTTACTTTATCCATTCTTGTCACACCACACAACATGGATCAAATAATATTAGATATATTTTAAAATTTAATCGACTAACGAAAGCTTGTGAAATATATACTATGCGCTAATTTTAAGGGATTAAAGAGCTTACTTAACTATCTCCTTACAGTACTTAACACTGTCTTACTTTAAGTGAATCTCTAAAATGTCAGTGAAATTTCTAGGAAATTTCACGCCTTATTTTGGAAGCATATTCGACGTTTAGAATGAAATATACCTAACATATTCGCAGGAATTATTATATGTATCCGTGCACAGGATTACATAAATGCGTAAAAATATCGTTTCCCCAAAGATATGAGAAGAATAAATAACGGATATATACAAATGAAGAAATTGGTACAGTGGTTTTAGCGTGAAAGCGTAATAAACGAACAATCTTACTTTCGCATTTATAATATGAGTAAGGATTTTGATTGTCCGATGTTTCAAACGATTTACAGCGTTCATGGTCACGGGCGGACTAAGACGTCTCACGCCCAACAAGTCATCGTTATTACCGAGAAACGTCGGTCAACCAAAAATTAAATACAAACATGATAAAATCCGTGAAGTACTTTTATTTACAACTAAGCTATCTCTAAAATTCTTTCTATGATTCTATTTTATTGTGGAATTCAATTATTTTCCGAGTGGTGACGGAGTAAGAGAGTCCAGAACCTCCTTTCTTACCCATGTATGTCGTAAAATATGACTAAGGGATATTCTATGTATATACTATGTATGCAAGAGGAGGAAAACTCGACATAAAACCTTACGCCAGCACATCTGACCAGCACGATGTACTAGGTCAATTTCTCTTCCATTGTGGAGGAGGCCTGTGCCCAACAGTGGGATTTATATGAGTTGAAATGAGGATGAAATGATGAAGAATACAATTCACCACCCTTTTCTTGCCCGTAGTCGTAAAAGATGACTAAGGGATTATAATAATATCTAAGTGAAGGTAAACTCGAAATAAAACCTACATAAAAGACGATTAAAGGATATCATTCATCATCATCATCATCATTTTTTCAGCCTATCACCGTCCACTGCTGGACGTAGGCCTCCTTATGCCACAAAGTGCGGTCCTGTGCCGCCTGCATACAACGACGCCCAGCAACTTTCACTAGGTCATCGGTCCACTTAGTGGGTCTTACACTGCGTTGTCCAAAATGCGTGGTCACCATTCGAGAACCTTTCTTCGCTTTCCTAAGAGATATACCATGCAAATATTATTTATGGAAGAGAAATAAAGCTTAATATAAAACCCTAAACTTTTTTGACTAGCTATATAAGAGTTGATAGCATTCTTAACCGCCACCACACAGTAATGAAAAACAGATATATCAATAAAAATATTACATCACTTCGTCTTTGTCCAGAATAACCTAATATTCATGAGTCAGCGAGGTAATATAACTATATGATTGAATATTGAAGCCATATAAATATGGCCGCCAGAGAATTGATTTCATTCTGATCACCGTATTATTGCTGCCAGTCGAATATGAAACAATATTGAATACAGACATTGTATATTTATTTTCTTCTATTTGATTGTTTAAAGTTCTTGAAAGAAAAGAAAAGTGTTGTTTGTAAAGTTGGTTTACGGACGATCATCTTAAATGATAATATCATAAAATAACTTCAAGAAAAATTTCATACTTTTATAGATTTAATTATCGCGAGGAGCGCAGCCTCGATGAGGCGATCCGCCGTCGGCGACTGGGGCGGCGTAGGTGCGAGTACTTGCGCCTCATGCCGCCCTAACCGAGGTGCAGGTGACGTGATCGGGGAATTAGTCCGTCACCCGCTGAGAGGCCGACCGCGTGAGGAAAGATCAACGACCTCCCCGAGGAGAGGACGTCAGTCGATGGGAGGGTACCCCAAATAGGGGGTATTCCGTCGGGTCGACCACTGATGACAAGTAACCCTACTCCGATGCTCGGCACAACGACGACGGTAACGTGCACGTGGTTGGGTTGCGGATGTGCGTGCTTACGCCCCTTTGTCGCCCCGGACGGAGTGGTGCGAGGAGCGCGCCGACCGCAACCAACGCCCAAAAAAAATAGATTTAATTATATTGAATAATTACTATTTCTGTATTATACTTATTTTGTATAATACAAAGGTGTTAATTGAATTTTTTTTTTTATATTAACATTTATTTGAAACCAATCAAGATTTCACTTTTACTAACTAATACACTGCTATACAATGGTAATTGAAACATTATGACTTATATCTTTAAACGAGCAATTTTTGCATATATTTACATATTCAGAATTTCGGAAACGGCACCAACGATTTTGATGGGTATACTAGAGGTTTGGGACCAAAAAATCGATCTAGCTAGGTTTTATTTATAGAAAATGTTGTTATGTTGGTGTTTTAAGCAAATCAATACAATGACATTAAATTTTAAAAGAATAGGAATTCGAATTTCGCCGTCGCTGTCAATAGTGACAATAGCTCATTTGGGAAGTTGTCCAGTCGCATTCAAACAGCGTGGAATCGAATCTCGGTGTTCTTATTATATTCTCTTTTTGGAATTTTTAATATATTTTCATTATTTCATCTTTTTTATTTTTTATTCATATATACCTAAATAAGTTTGGCAAAAATATATAAAAAATATACCAGATATTATGATATATATATATATATATAATTACAGTTAAAATAGTGGTCATATTCACTAAACGAACTGCCCGTCTGTGCTCTCCGGACAGTATCCCGCCCTCACTCTCTTCGGCCGTCCTGTCTCATAGAGCAGAGTGCCCAAGTACTTAAGTGTGACCCTTGATAGTCGACTCACTTTCCTGTCTCACATGAAGCAAGTCCGCGCGCACGCAGCTTTCGTGATGGGACGCCTTCACTGCCTACTAAACGCCAAATTATCATTTAAAAATAAAGTCCGATTATACACTGCCCGCATACGGGCGATCATGACCTATGCTAGCGTAGTGTTCGAACACGTTAGGCCACACAGGATCCGCAGGTTACAAGCACTATAAAATAGATTTATGCGACGAGCTACGAGAGCACCGTGGTTCATTCGCAATGTCGATCGTCACATCGACCCCGAACTGCCGACCATCAGGCAGTACATGAAACGTTGCTCCCGGCGCTATTTTGACTCTGCCATGACTCACCCCAATCCAATAGTGGTTGGGGCGGTAAACTACGTCCCCTCAAAAATATCCGCGGTCCAACGTCCTCATCTTCTTGAAGAAGAGGATGACGCTATTACGATCGCCCAAGAAAGGGCTTACACCGTTCGCGCAGCGATAACACATGAAACGCCGCGGTATCGGCCTGGCCGTCGAGGTCGAAAACCGCGCCGCGCAAAAGTCATTATCCTAAACGTGGCCACGCCCACTTTGCTATCAGCGACGCCCCAAGCCGAGGTCCGTTCCTCACAGGGGGAGCCCTTGGGCAATGTTCGCTTAACTTTTTTACCGGGTTGAGAGCCATCAGCGCTCACCCATTGTCCGCGTTAAGCTGTCAAGGTCATCTACGATCAACAGCTATACACACACAAAAAAAAAGTACGACATTCATTCGATCGCTAGCAGTCAAACAGTGCGGCGCTCTATACTCCACTTAGTTTTAAACTAGTATTCAATAAAAGGAACTGTTTCAACTTTATTGTTTGAATTGCGTTTATCACTTAAAACAATCAACACTATCAACATTATAATGAGGTAGAAGACGTGAGCCATGCTCACATCATTGTTTTTAAAAACAACGTGGCGCAACCTGTTCCGTCATATATATATCATGTATTTTGTTTTTGTTTCCAAAAATGGCGCATAACATTTTGTTCAAATGGATAGGATGTCTACTATGAAGGGATTATCGCGCGTCTGGTCCTACAATAATGGGTACAGAGTGGATGTATTAAGTTGATGTGTTGTCAGATAAGAAAATGTTGAGAGTAATACTTTCAGCCTTCATAGTACATAGCGATATAAGATATTTTCATAAAATAAATGTCTTTAGTTTTTCATCTTAATATATATAAATTACGTGTCACGTTGTTTGTCCGCGATGGACTCCTAAACTACTAAACCGATTTTAATCAAATTTGCACACCATGTGCAGTTTGATCCAACTTGAAAGGATAGCTTATATCTTAATTTATGGTCGCAATATTATTTTATTTCAAATTATTTGTCTATTATTTGACATTCACAATTATCTGTTAATTCCAAACGATTTTAACAGATGGCGATATCTGTTGACTGGATTGAGTAAGTAATTAATAGATAATGTACCTAATATAACAAAAACATTAGCCACAGCAACGCGTGGCCGGGTCTGTTAGTCTTATATATAAATTTCTAGCGTACGTGTGTATGTCACTGAACTCCTCCTAAACGGCTGGACCGATGTTGACGAAATTTATTGTGTGTGTTCAAGGGGATTCGAGGAAGGTTTAGATTCACAATTGGACCCGGTAGGTGGCGCTGTTCGAGCAGGACAATAACATAACTTGAGAACGACTTTACCGATTTCGTCCATCTTTTTTTTTTAAGTTTTCTAATACTTTGAAAAGGACTTTCACGGAACAAAAGATTAAGAAAGTTGCGCAGAAACTTCGAAAATTTAAGAAAACTTAACGACTATAAAACTTTTCTAATGTAACCTTTTTTCGACTATATAAACTTTTCTATCTTTATATATACATTTACATCTTCTGTTCGTATGTTTGTAAATGAACTCCTTCTAAGCGGCTGGACCGATTTTGATGTTTTTTTTAGCTATGACGATGGATAAGAAAATGGTTTAGATTAATAATTGGAACAGGATTTTTTTTTAGATTTGAACAGAACAACGTCTGCTGGGTCAGTTAGTCTATACCAATAAATAAAATTGGAGTGTCGGTTTGTAATGTCAATATAATAGGCTTTTTTCATGCTCACACGTTTATTTGCACGACACCTATGCCTAAAATACAGATTAAAAAATTTTTGTCTGTCTGTCTCTCTGTTTGTTCCGGGTAATCTTCAAAACGGCTGGACCGATTTCAAAAATTCTTTCACCAATGGAAAGCTATAATATCAGGGCGTAAACTAGGCTATATTTTATCCCGGTATTCCCACGGGAACGGGAACTACGCAGGAAAGACGACTGAAACCGAAGCGAAGCGAGGGCGGGTTGCTAGTTTTTTTATAAAATTCAAGGCACAGGTAAGGAATAAATGTTTATTATGTCGTGAGGTATCTTACCAATATGGAATTATTTTCAGCTTATACACGTCTCACTGTCGCGCTCAAGCCTCCACAATAAGAAGGAAATTAACATACCACGCTGGTCGAACGCGTTGCTATAGGGTTTCATTTGAAATCTGCCTTCTTTTGTATACATGTTATATGTATATTTAATCCCTTAATCGTTTTTTTACGATACCGGGGCAAAGGAGGGTGTGAGGAATTGTATTCATACTCCGTCATCAAGGGGGCAAACCTGAAAGTATCACCAGTGATAGAGAAGATTAGGAGCGCGAGATTGTCTTGTTATGGACAAGTGATGAGGAGAGATGAAAGCCATATGACTAGGCAGGTTATCGATATGAATGTGGATGGACGTAAGTAGCATGGACCCTAAAAGAGATGGATGGACTGTGTGAATGAGGATATGCGTATGAAAAGAGTGAGTGCAAATATGGCGGCTGATAGGAGATTATGGAAGGTAAGAATAAGTTGTATCAACCCCACTTAGTGTGGGATAAGGGCAGGCAAATGATGACTCTGTCATACGGAAACGGATAAATGGAATTAACGGTCATAAATAACAGGCAGATTTGATCAACGATTTCTTAATTGTTCAAAGAGTTGTTCCTATAGGGGTCAAACCCATATAGGAACAACTCTAGGGGTCAAACCCATCCTGGCGCTGCCGACCATCGCCAGGGAGATGCTCGTCAGCGTCAGGAACTGGGACGCGGTCGCCGCCTTCTGTGAGACCGTAATCTCACGGAAGGAGGCGGCGGATCGTGTGCGAGTAGAGCTCCTATTCGGCGACACGTTCCGCCGCCGGCGACTCGGGCGGCATAGGCGCGAGTATCTGCGCCTAATGCCGCCCTAGCCGAGGCCGCGGGTGATCGGACCGGGGAATTGCCCGTCACCCGCAGAGAGGCTGACCGCGTGACGGCGACCGACGTCCCAGGACGTCGAGAGGTGAGGTTACCCGAAAGGGTATTTCGTCGGGCCGACCACTGACGACAAGTTACATCTGCTCCGGTGGTCGGCCCAACAACGAGGTGACGTGGGTACGGGTGGGTTATGGGCCCGCACGCCGTCCTTTCATCGCCTCGGACGGACTGGACCGCGCGTGCGCTTACCATAGCCCACCCATAAATAAAAAAAAAAAAAAAGAAAGGGGTCAAACCCATGAGAGTGTAATTAAAATTGAGATTACACATCATTTTTGCATGTGGTGTCGAAGTAAGTATACCAGCACTGCATTTCATGCCTGTCTATCTCATGAAACATGACTACGGGATACAATATATAGATAACAGTAATAGGAGAAAGAGAACTTGCAATGAACCACATATTAACCCGTCTACCCAGCGTGGTATAGTAGGTGATTTTTTCTAATATTGTGGAGAAAACTCGAGCCCGAAATTAGGGGATAAAACGAGTGAAAATAAATTTATGGCATATCTTTTATATTCCTTGTGTACGTGTGTATGTCACTGAACTCCTAAACGGATGGACAGATGTAGATGAAATTATTTTGTGTGTTCAAGGGGATTCGAGAATGGTTTACATTCACAATTGGGCCCGGTAGGTGACGCTTATTTGAACAGAACAACGTCTGTTGGGTCAGCTAGTATATATATATTTCTTGTGTACGTGTGTATGTCACTGAACGCCTAAACGGCTAGACCGATGTTGATGAAATTTTTGTGTGCGAATGGTTTAGATTCACCATTGAACCCGATCGATGGCGCTGCGATCAAGTTCAAGGAGAATTTCTTTTACCATTTTATTTAGTTTTGATCAGAGCAACGTCTGTTGGGTCAGCTATTATTATATATAATATAATCAAACGGGGGATTAAATTTCTGAACGACAAAGAGCAATAGCCACATGTACTTGTCTTCACATCCGTTGAAAATCCCTTTCACCTGTCTTATCAATTACACTAATGGGGCAGCTCTTTGTAGTAATTAATTTACCTTTCAAATTCTCTTATTTACGGAAGGCGTTTGACTACGCTGTTCATCACAAATGTTTATTATGAATTTTAAATTAAGCAAAAAATTTCTAATTGTTTACGTAGACATGTTTTTACACCCTAGTTGTGGTCACAGATAGATGGACCGAAAATTAGTCAAAAATTACCCGCAGAGAGGCGGACCGTGAGAGGGCAAGGCTTCGGCTACACTATTGGCTGTTGCTAGGTCGTTAACACGGATGGTACTCAGAGTAGCCCAGTGCCAATAGTAAGTCACTGGGCTGGTAACTGAGGTCAAGGAGTCAGTCCTAGTGTTCAGTCCAATGGCTAATACAGTAGTTCATAGGGAGCGCGCCCCCCTGCCATCACTCCGGTTAGATTGGCCGAGAAGTGTTCTGACAATACCCTGCCCAATATACATATATAAAAAAGATATATTGTTTTAAATGTATTCCAAAGCTGAAAAAAAAAATGTTCGGTTTGAGAAAATATTGTATTGTGCGCATCACAAACCTCCATAAATCTCCGAGAAATGAAAAAAACAAAACCTACATATTCTAAGCCAATTTAACCCTGTCTATAAAGGAGAAAAAAATACATGTCAGATAAATATCACGAGAAAAAATTAAATAAACGGTAGGCTTTATGTTACAGTATGAAAAAGAATTCGTTCTATATTCATTGTTGTGGCACTCCTGTGGGACTCGCGTATGTTATGATATCTAAAAAAGAAGGCGAAAAAACTCATTTCGATGCATTAGACTTTTAGCTCTAAGCCTACGAAAAGATAACCTTCTACTATGTTCTAGAACAATAACACCTTCTACAATGTTCTAGAACAATAACACACGCATATTATGTTCAATAATTTTTTATAGCCTATACTCTCAAGGAGTCAAGATTTTAAAATGATAATGTTATTTGCTTAGAATAATAACGTATAGAAGGATAGTGTCAATACTTCGAACTTTCAAAATTTGAATCTAAAAATACTAATGGCGCGTAGATGATTATACACGTACACACGCAAACCACTATACAAATTATGAAATCAAATTTTGTTTTTATTAACATAAATCGTCGAAATACTTTTAAAAGTAAAGTTAAAAACCTTTTTAAGTTTTTCAAATGTGTTGTGACACCATTTGAATGCACAAACTGTCATAATTATCAATTTATTTTTTAAGAGTTGCGTACGTACGTGCAGTACAAGACTTGTACATTACGGAACGGTTCTGGCGTAAGCTCCATTAGGTTCCAATTGAAATGCCTCACTTTTTGAGCGTGAACTTACCTTCTATACGTTATTATTCTAAGGTTATTTGTTTCTTTCTTAGTTCCTTCATTATTAGATTTATATGACGGAGAGAGCGGTAATCCTTCATTTTCCAGTTCGTCCATGTGTTGTTCAGACATTTCATTCAATCATAAAATTATTACCAAAGTTTTACAATATGTATGTTTGTATGTGAAAGATACATATCGAGTCGAGGATAATGATGATGATTATTAAATTTAAATTAAAAAAGAAAGGTTAGGTGTGTCGTAAAGACATAGAATAGAAATGAAACTTTTGTTACACAGGGAAACATTTTATTTGTCGATTGTATTTTAATAGCACTACATTTTTTCGTCGCACAATAAGGTTTCAGATCAGAATTTTTCAAAACCCTCCTATAAAAATTTTACTTCAAAACTGATAACCTTGTATGATTTTATTTTCCTAATATTACTTTGAAAGTATTTGGTAAGATTTGTAACGATTTGAATATTTTCATACCGGAGCAATTCTCAAATAATTAAAGTTCTCGCTTCGAACACATTTCTATTTATTTATTATGAGTAAAATTAATTCGTTTTCACGTGTCTGTTTACTCTCAATTATTCACGTTTTCGCGTTAGAGTTTTATTTTATCATATGTATATTGTATACTAGTCTTATTAGAGATTATTTGCAAGAAAATGAAAATTTGGCGCTGTACATTTTTTTATTTATATTCACAAAAAAGATAGATCGACCGAATGAAGAAAAATCGAATTCGCACTTTTAAATAGAAATTACCTGATGAAAGTTGCTGGACGTCGTTAGATGCAGGCAGCACAGGCCCGTAATTTGTGATGAAACATGAAAAAAGTGTACACGTCCAACAATGGATAAGTTGAATGACGATGATGATGAAATAGAAATAGATATCTATGAGGGAAAATTGCTTTCCAGATAGAGTTAGTATCGGTTACCGACTAATAGCTAGACTAACTTTTATACTTTTATACTTAAGATTTACATTCGTTGGTATCAGCTTTCAAAGCAAATGATAGTATTGAACAACAATATTGAATTGATTCATCAAAAGCTTGAATAGTTAAAATTTTCGAGAGGCTTAAAATTAGATTAAACGAGGCATAGTCACAGATATTCTCAAAGAACATTAAATACATTATCGATAGCTTAGCCAAAGGTATTCTGAGAATATCGGATAGATTTATTATCATTAATATTGCTCTATTTGGTGACTAAATATTTTCTAGTGGTAGGAAAACACTGTTGACCGTTGTCTGTCTACAGCCGCGGGCCGGTACGTCCGGGGTAGTACCACACTGTCGCAGAAAATCGGCGTCTGAGTAGTAGCAATTTGTTACTGACCTTGTTCGGTGAGCGAGCGAGCCGGCAGCCTAACTTTCTGAGGGTGTTTGCGTGTGGTGGGTTTTGCTGATGCCTTTAATTTTACTGCCTTTACTTTCTTCACTGTAGACAGCGGCCTAGCAAAGATCCATGATCGGCAGTAACACTTACCATTAGGTGTACTGTTTGTTCGTTTGCCACCAATAACAATAAAAAAAAAATAATAAGACTCATATGTGAGATATCCGTATGGTTTTCATAACCAAAAAATATAAGAATACAATTTGTTACCCACTCAGTTGCCCGTGGGTGTCGTTTGACTAAGGGATATATGCAAGTAGCAAGGTGTTGGTATAAGGTTTTGTTTCGAGTTTGCCTTCTTTTGCATAGATATTACTAGCCCTCGCCCTCGCTTCAGGTACGCTAGAAATTTATATATAAGATAAAGATAATAATTGCTTTACCTTAATAATCTAATATTAGTCTAATATTGTGTTTCCACAAATAACAGAGAACATGCCAAACATTTTTATTAAACATGTTTACCTAAAAATATATATTTTCATGTCAGCGTTATTGAATAAAATCCTTATGTGAGGTTGCTGAAAAAATAATGATCTCTTTATTGTACGACAGATTCTCTAAAAATATCATATAAAAACCTCCCTATTTTTCTTTTTATTACCAACAGTCGTAAATAATATAGAAGCTGGTTTATAATGTGTAGTGATGGAATAAGAATAGATTCGTCATGACATAGATACTTTTTATCCATCGACGGAAAAAGAGGGGTGTTATGAGTTTGACGTCGATGTGTGTCCATCTGTGACATCGTAGCTCTCAAACGGATTCACCGATTTTGATGTGGTTTTTTTTCTTTTGAAAGCCAGTTTCCTTGCGGTAGTTCTTAGCTCTGTTTGGTTAATATCGGTGCAGCAGTGTAAGAGTATCAGCTCTTTTCCAAGGTAATGTAATGGCGTATGAATACTCGATTCGGTGCTTCACGCGTGCTAGTACAGTCGTAAAATGACAATTAATTATCAACTCTTGTTGAAGAGAACGTGATAATTTTTTTTGTATTACATATTTTGGTTCGTGTTGAGGGTTATTCGGAATTTTCAATTTTACTTAAATCTATATATCTAAAAGAAAGTCGTGTTAGTTACACTATTTATAATTCAAGAATGGCTGTACCGATTCACCTGAAAATTGACGAGGAGGTAGCTTAGAACTAGGAGACGGACATAGGATATTTTTTATCCCGTTCGACGGGATTCCTGTGGGACTTGACATAAAACGTCAAAGGGAATGCAAGTCACTATAAAAGTCAAATGACAGCTATAGACACACTATATTTTCGAAAATTTAGAAAATATATTTACGAAAAAATTATGGCGGTAGGAAGTTCACCGGGTCAGCTAGTTATATATATATATAAAGACAACACCGCACTAAGTAAATAACCCTTGTATTGTGGAGACTTTACAAACATATAATTAACGGACACAAATTACATCTAGACTCAGAATAACAATTTGTGGGTCGCATGGAGTGTTTTCCTGAATAGGAATCGAATCCGCAACATTAACATCGTAGGTCGGTACGTTAACCACTACATCATCTGTGCAGTCAAAGTTGTTCTGTAAGTTTGAAAGAAGCCGATTCCATCACACTATGAGGAGTTATTCTTAACAAATCGCCATTGAATTGACATTATGGCATTATTCTCTCTTTATGCTGGTAGATAGTTTAGTGAGCTATATATTGGAAACCATTATAGAATTCCAAATATCATCATCAACACAGTTCATGTACGTCCCACTACTGGGCTCGAGCCACCTCCATATTGGGAAGCCAATTGACCTACTATGCCACGCTAGGCGGGTTGGTATAGTACCCTGCTCCAGTGGTTGGCCCAACGACGAAGGCGACGTGGTGTTCGGGTGGGTTGCGGGTGTTGCGTGCTTAAGCCCCTCTGTCGCCCCGGACGGAGTGGTGCGGAGGCGCGCCGACCGCAGCCCACCCAAAAAAAAAAAAAAAAGGCGGGTTGGTATAGGGCTTTATTTTGAGTTTTCCTTCTCTTAAATTATATAGGCTATAGACAAAATCCCACAATAACTATATCTAAGCACTGTGATACTCGGCACTTAAATCAGGCACCATCTATTCAGTGAAACAAAATAGGTTGATTAAAAGACGTTTTATAGAGACCATAAAAAGGACTTATAAAATGCAAGCGAAAACGCTTTTTAGGGTTCTGTACCCAAAGGGTAAAAACATTACTACGACTTCACTGTCTGTCCGTCCGTCTGTCTGTCACCAGGCCATATCTCTAGAACCACGATAGTTAGACAGTTGATTTTTTTAGTAAATTATGTATTTTTTGTTGCCGCTATAACAACAAATACTAAAAACAAAATAAAATTAATATTTAAGGGGGACTCCCATAAAAAAAACGCGATTTTCTTGCTCTTTTGATAGATAATGGTAGGAAACCCTTCGTGCGCGATTACGACTCGCACTTAGCCGATTATATTACGAGACGTCATTGCCCGTTCGGCAGTCCGGCTGGAGAGGCCTCGATACGGTGTCTGGACTGTGGAGGCCTTCCCGCCGGTGCTGATGCAGTGGCTAAAACGGCGGCACGGGGTACTTTCCTTCTGACTGGTGCAGGTCTTGACGGGGCATGGATGCTTCGGCAAGTACCTGTACACGGTCACTAGGAGGGAGAGCACACCGTCCTGCCACCACTGCGATTGCGACGAAGACATGGCGCAGCATACGCTCGAGGTTTGTGCCGCGTGGGCAGAGCAGCGTCGTGAACTCGTCGCAATCATCGGTGCCGACCTGACGCTGCCGACCATCGCTAGGGCGATGCTCAACTGGGACGCGGTCACAGCCTTCTGCGAGGCAGTGATCTCGCAGAAGGAGGCGGCTGGTCGCGCGCGCGAGGAGCGTAGCCTCGACGAAGCAACCCGCCGCCGGCGACTGGGGCGGCACAGGCGCGACTACCTGCGCGTCATGCCGTACTAGCCGAGGCCGCGGGTGACGTGAACGGGGAGTTAGTCCGTCACCCGCCGAGAGGCCGTTCGCGTGAAGAAAGATCGACGTTCTCCTCGAGGGGGGGACGTCGCTCGATGAGAGGGTACCCCAAATAGGGGGTATTCTGTCGGGCCGACCACTGATGACAAGTAACCCTGCTCCGGTGGTCGGCCCAACGACGAAGGCGACGTGGTGTTCGGGTGGGTTGCGGGTGTGCGTGCTTACGCCCCTCTGTCGCCCCGGACGGAGTGGTGCGAGGAGTGCGCCAAGGCAGCCCACCCAAAAAAAAAAAGCCTGTTATATTAAATTAGTTTTTCACATACTGTGCCTTTCAATGCCAAATATATCTTAAAGGATCAAGACGAATACTAAAATATAATGAAATAATGTACAATGATTTATAATTTTACTTCAAATACATTTTATAAAGAAAGATATTCTTAGATTTATTCAAGCATTGAACTCAAATATTGAATTGCTATATCAAATGCTTGAATAATTCGTATTTTGAAGAGCATTGGCTCAAAGTTTGACTAAACTAGGCACTGTCACAGACATTCGCAAAGCGGATCAAATAAATTGTCAATAGTTTTGCACAAGAACAGGTTTCCTAAGAATATTGAGTTCAGTTGAAAGCAATATTACCTATCTATTCGTTTTAAAGATTTAATAAATTGTTGTTAGATTCTTTAGGATAAAAACATTAAACCAATTAGAATGAATACTTAAATTTATATGAAATTATTAACATATGGCCTATTCATGTGGTTAAGAAGTAAGAATACAATTAACCATCTCTTTTAGCCGAAGGTGTCGTAAAAAAGGACTTTTTGTTGAATAATTATTGAGTAATGAAGGGATAAAATGGTGGGCAATGGTTTGTGTAAATACACTTTTTTTATTGCAAGTGATGGCAAACGAGCAGACAGAACACTTGATGTTAAGTGCCTACCGCGAAGAAAGTGAAGGGAGTGTGAATGCGTACAATGAGGTTCGGTGATAATAAAGGCACCATTAAAACCCACCACAAACACCCTCAGAAAGTTGTGCCGCCCGCTATCTCGCTCACCGAAAGAAGCGCAGTAACAAATTACTACTACTCAGACGGAGCTACCCTAGACGGACCGGCCCGCGGCTGTAGACAAACGACTGTCAACAGTGTGGTCCTACTACTATAAGACACATGGTCCAACTTGTCAATTCTCTTTGGTTGATCTTGGCTTGACATGCTACCGCGTATCTAGATTATTTTTAAGTCTAGCCTTCATGCGAAGAATTATATTTGATATTACATGCCCCCTTGCTGTGTGGTAGCGGCTTCGAATACTACCAACCCTTGCTTTGCTCGTGGGTGTCGTAAAAGACGACTAAGAGCCCTAGATTGACCCGGATCAACTCCATCTGGTACCATTTGGGTCAACGATTACATTCCCAAGGAGGGTTGACGTCAGGCAGGCGGCCGGTCATAAAAGTCATTGCCGAAACTTTTTGCAATATGTCAAAACAGATGATATATTGCGTCGACCCCAAGTAATTGAGATAAGAGCAAGATGATGATTACATTCCCCCTTAGGAGGCAATATCCATTAATAGATGTTAATATGTCATGGATGAATGATCATCACCATCATCGTCATCATTTTGGCTCACATAGGCTGGCGTAAGCTTATATTTAGACTTTTCGTCTCTTGATTAGATGTAATCTACAAATCAAATCCCTTCGTCATCGTTTATTACACCCACAGGCAGGATAGGGGTGGTAAATTAAATTCAAATGCATCACAATGGATAATATGTCATATTTTGCGAATATTCGAAAATTATTTCAATGGAATTTCGGCAAATATGTTCTAATTTAAAAGTCGTTAGGTTTTCCGTACCAAAACCCGAGAAGAATACAATTATAAAATTAATGTAATGTTTATAGTATAAACAAGAGAGTTTTTCATAAAATATATTGTAGCTTAGAGTTGGTCGTTTGCTCGATAGATGCCGCTATTTCTGGTTTATAAATCGCAAATTATTTCAAGCTACAATTTAGAAGGTTCATTTCGTTGTACTAAATGACGTTACCATAAATATGAGTCGTAAAGTCAATTTTAAAATGGATAATTTATTCGATACGATACCTACCAAAAAGTACTTATTGACTAAAATATCGAATACAAAAGTATCGGTATCGAAAGAAAAGTACTCGATACCTAAATATAAAGTAAATAAAAGTACTCGATACTTTAAATAGTACGTTACTTATCTTTCGATACTATTCATGAGTTCAGTATCGATACTTTATATTCGATACCGTGTCGCTACTCGTACAAAATAGTTTCGATGTTTCACATCTGTCAGGCGTCCTGAGCGACAGCTCACTTTTTTTTATTCGCGATTGTGGCAAACGAGCAAGTAGCGCAGCTGATGGTGAGTGATGCTCCCACACATAGACCTCTGCAATACCAGGGGCACAGCTAGGCCGTTGCGATAATGCCGTTTTTACATGGTCTATTTATTACGTATTTTACAAGACGTATTATGTTAACTGCTTTAAACTGTCGCTAAGCATGCTAACAACGTTCTGATCAAATACTGACAAAGATACTTTGACATTTGAATTCTAATTTATACACTCTAAATCTTAAACTAACAACCGAAAGCGATCAAGTCAAAACAAAATTTTTTAACTTCAAATAAATATCCACATAAATCCAATACTAAATGCTTGAATCTCGCTTAATATTGAGCAATAATCATAAGTTTGAACGAATATAGACTGGTTTAGTTCTTATTGGACTCAGAACGCACCTGCTGCTGTCCAAATGGTAATATTTCTCGACGTCTTTGCACTGTGTAATGGTACGTGTTAAGGGCGGGGTGCGAGCGATTTCGGACTAATTTATTAGTATTTTGTCCGGTTTCTTCTATTTATTTGGTCTCTTTATACTTCTTGACGTTTAAAATTTTATCTATGGCTCTGGTATGTCAATTAAGTTGTGGGGTAAATTACATTTTATGTGTATTTAGGAATATAAATTAATTTTATTAAATTTATTTGAATGGAATTTTTACAAATAAAAAATTAGAAATAAATAAATTGAAAAATACTGACATGGTACAATCTGTAAGACGTTGCTTTTTAATTATTTTTTATAATTCGATACCGTTATCACTTATTAAGTTTTCAGTATTATGCCCTAAAGTTTTCAGTACCATGTGATGTGGGGTAAAAATTTTACTCACCATAAGACATGAAAATTTACAGCTTTGAAACCCAACAATATAGAAATTGTTGCTGACTGGGTATTCTACACAACTGACTATAATTCGAATTTCTGAACTGTGGTGCCGAATTAAAAATGCAATGAAACCATCTTTTACTTTCTGATGAAATACTTGAAAACCGATGGATGGTTCTCACTCTAAGGCAATTATAATACTATTATATATATGTAGAGTGGTAGGACTACACTGTCGACAGTTATCTGTCTACAGCTGCGGGCCGGTCCATCCGGGGTAGTACCACACTCTCGCAGAAAATCGACGTCTGAGTAGTAGCAATTTGTTACTGCGCTTCGTTCGGTGAGTGAGAGAGCCGGAAGCCCAACTTTCTGAGGGTGTTTGCGTGTGGAGGGTTTTGGTATCACCGAGCCTCAATGCACGCATTCACACTTCCTTCACTTTCTTCGCGGTAGGCAGCGGCCTTGTAAAGGTCTATGAGCGACAGCAACACTTACCATCAGGTGTACTGTCTGCTCGTTTGCCACCGTTTGCAATAAAAAAAAAAAAAAAAAATAGCAATCGTCGAGTCACCTGCCAAATATGGTAATTACGCCATCATTTTCCTCTGGAGCGTTTATGTGGACGTTGATATTAGACAGATGGAAAAAATAGAAACTATACTAGTGTCTCCAATAACATATTTAATTAACCCTTAATAAGCATGTTTTTTTATCTTTACAGTATTCCTTTTTATGCATCCTTATAGTCTAAAATCTGAAGAAAATTGTTCAACGTTTTTATACACAAAACATATATATTTTAAAAATATAAAATAGTTGACATATGTTATTTTATAATGTCAAAGTTCAAAATACTTGATATCGCTCAGTTATTTAGACCAATATTTAACACAAAATTTTTCATACCAAATTTATTATGATGTTTTTATTTTAATGTATAATATAATTTAGTATTAGTACATAATTATTTTTCTTTTATTTTTCTTTTTTATAGAAGACATAATTCTCATCATCTCCCTGCCCCCATTCCACGTTAAGTGGGGTCGGCACCTTCCATAATCTCCTGTCAGCCATCATATTTGCACTTACTCTTTTCATACTCATACCCTAATTCACACAGTTCATCCTTCTCTTTTTGGGTCTCCCCTGCTTCTTATGTCCATCTACAATCATATCGATAGCCCGCCTTATCACATGCATTTCATCCCTCCTCATCACATGTTTATACCAAGACAATCTTGGCGCTCCTAATCTTCTCTATCACTGGTTCCACTTTCATGCTTCCCCTAATATACTGATTTTCTATCTATAGAAGACATCATTCTGCACAAAGGAAATAATTTCTGTATTGTACTTTAAAAATTTATAATTTAACGGAGACAAATTACACCCAAACTCAGAAAAATAATTAGTAGATGGCAAAAAGTATTATATAGCATTAGAATCGAATCCAGGACACTGCCACCGCACGTCGGTATCTCATCGTCGTTATCCCGACTAATTAATTTTATATATGAAGAATTATATATGAAGGAATGTGTTTCATAAATTATTATGATACAGAGTAGATTTTTATACTACATTTTGTACCTACCTCATTAATCGCTTCCCCTTGTGAGTTAGCCATGCATTCCTAAAGATAAATACAGTTGTTACATACTTATTGGAAGTATGGCTTAAAATAATACATTGTTTTATTGCTTTCAAAGTGCACTGCTGCTTTTTTACACTTTTGAATTTAATGTGACTTGATAAGTTAATCATCGGTAGTTATGTTTTATGTTTCGAAATATATCGTGATTTATTAAATAAAGCTGTTTGAAGATATTGATGATTCTGATATATGTATATCTCAAAGGCGTTTCTTTTTTATTATAACGTAATATCTCCTATAACGCAAAAGCAATTTTACTATGTAATACGTAATATAATAATTTTTGTGTGTCGTAAAAGATAACTAAGGGATTGAATTTGTTTGTGGCAAATGGTATTGGTTATGCTCACTAAAGGGTCTGCTTTCGGTAGCTACGATGAGCGGGTCACTCCCTTCCCTCCATTGTGGTTGAAGGGAGTGATGGCTGCTGTAGTGGTTAACTCGTGATCGGATGCCGCTTGCGGGATCGGATCCAGCCATGGTATTTTTTCATTATTTTTAATAACTATATCATGGTTCGAAAGGCTGGAGCTATTAATGGGCATGTTGTAGTATATAATTTTATTTAAAAAAACTAGTAAATGAATTAAAAAAAAGACAATCCCACTGAGTTTCTTGCCGGATCTTCTCAGTGCTGTCGCGTTCCAATCTGGTAGTAGTTTAAGATAAAATGTAAAAAAAATTACAATATGTAAGTGCCCCCGCTGGGTTTATACATAATAAATTATTTGAATTTGAATTGGCGTATAACATCTATGAAAGGAGACAAGGAGGAATCGAAATAAAACCTTATATCAACACGCCTGACCAACGTGGTTATAGTAAGTCAGTTTTCCTCCAATTATGGAGGATGCTTGAGCCCAGCAGTGGAACGTATAAGGGCCGAGATAATGATGATGAAACATTTTTTGTTAGATGTCAATTTGTTGACAATTACTTATGCGTTATTTTAAGAAAGCTTATGAGCTGAAATGAACACGCCATTTGGAAGATTTCTCCTTCTTTTTTTTTTGGGATGGGTTACGGTCGGCGCACTTCTCGCTTAGAAAATACCTACATATGTTTATAAAAGTTATGCACTTTTATAAATTAACTTACTATTGCTAAATTACAACTGTATAAGTTTCTAATAAATCCTCACAAAATGATGTGAAGTATTCGCATCGATCTTTTAGTCTATACAAATTATTCAGAGGCTATTAAAGCAATTTCATATAATGAAGATAATAGAAATCAAAGTCCTTACATCGATGTCAAATCAACGCTTGTGGGACATTGAAATGAATACGGTAAAATAATTTGTTAGACGTTATGTGTTCGCTTAGGTTTATAAAACATACGGCACAAAATTGTGATAGTCACAAAGGAATAAAAAAATAATAATATTTAAAAAAAACTACTTTACGGATTTTATCGCGTTTGTATTTGATTCTTAATTTGATAAATTTTCTGTAATAACGATGACTTGTTGGACGTGAGACATCTTAGTCCACCCGTGACCATGAACGCTGCAAAGTGTTCGAAATGTCGGGCAATCAAAAATCAAATACAAACGCAATTAAATCCGTAAAGTAGTTTTATTTAAAATGTGTAGTGCTCGCATAAACATCAGAAATAATTAAAATAATTATAATATATAAAGATTTTTCCCAACGCCCTATCTTGTCCGTAGATGTCTTAAAAGACGGCTAAGGGATCTAAGGTGCGGATAATATCTATACAAGAAACGGAAAACTCGTAATATTGCCCTTAACCAATACGACAGTATCAGATCGGTGTGTCAATTTCTGTCCTATTGTTGATGGGGCTGGAGCCCAGCAGTGGTCCGTGTAAGGGCCGAGATAATGAAGAGTATTCTTTAAGTGTCAATTTTTTAATAATTATATGTTACATCAAGAAAGGTTCTCATTCATTCTCAATAGTTAAAATTCTATAAGTATTACTAATTTTAAACATAATAAATAGCATTATAAATATTATTCGTTTAGTATTACGTATAGTATTATCAAATAATTATTTCATTATTGTTAAGTTGATTTTCTTTTAAATCATTAAATTTATAGTAACATAATAAATTATTAGCAAATGGCCACCATTTCATTCGTGTAGTTTCTGTGCACATGGGACATAATAGACACAAGGATACAATATAGTCTATATTACTCGCTAATATTGTAGCTTTTCATTGATTAACATATTTTAAAAAGTGGTTTAGGCGTGAAAGCGTAATAAACAAATCTATTTTCGCATTTCCAGTACCTACAACGTATACTTTTTAAACGATTTGCCAAAATCTATCTTTAAAAACGATATTTACGTTCTATATATTACTAATTAATACAATATAACTGAAATATAGATAGATAATTATAGTTCCTTAAATACGCTTATTTTTAAAGTTGAATACGGGAATAAACTTTTTACCGCCGTCATTCTTTTAAATTACTCGGTAGTCATTAAATTTACGAGATGACTCATTTAAATCTAATCTTGCTTTGAGGGAGTTGGGCAGTAAAAGTAAGGTAATTGTAAAATTAAATAAATTACCTGAAGATTTTGAAATTGCGATATAAATTTTAAGGGTGACACATTCCTTGGTAATTTAATCAGCCTATTTTAAGTATTGTACTGATTTTAAATTTTACTTTTGGGCTCGAGTCCCCTCCACAATACGAGTGAAATTGACATACTATATCATGCTGGTTGGACGTTGCTATAATATTTCATTTGAAGTTTTTCTTTCTTTGCATAGATGTTATATACATATGGCTTTAGTCGATTTTTGCGACACCCATAAGCAAGGTATAGGGGTGATGAATTGTATTCTTACTCCGTCACCACACGGCCAAGTATTAATCAATGAATGGAAAATATTTATGTGTAATCAATTTTCAATCACTAATCACTTTAAATTATTACCACTTCATATATAGTACAAAATAGATGACCGTATGTTTTTATGTAAACAGAATCAAATTACGTCTGAAATGTTTGACATCACAAGTGAGAAACATTTTGTATAAATTAGACTTTTCCAATAGCAAAATATTAGACTACACGTGTTACTATTTGGAAATGTATAATGATAGGTACATATTATTATTGTCGTTTTCTTTACATCATTATAATATCATACGCCACTTCGTTTGCGTTACATAAATACGGAAAGAAATAGAGGGTTAGAGAAAGTGCGTCGTTAGTGCCTACAATTCTCAGCGCACGCAACTCTCAAACAGAATTAATTTATCCCATTATTACAAAGTGTTATAATTTCATTGTAAAAGGATCATAAGTATTATAATTGAAAATACTAAAGACTGAATAACAGTTATTTAGAAGCAGTTATGATTGTAACTGATAGCGTAGCAACTCTTATAATATCAATGATTACGAAAACAAAGATTACAATGACCAGGGCTACCAAGGCATGGCATCATTTGTTTATTTGACCGCAAGGTGGAAGGCGTGGCGGGAGCGGCAGAAGGCGGCCGGTATGGCTACGTGCGACGAGGGTGGCAGCACTGCTGCTGCAGGGCCGTCGCGGATCGGGGGTGGCGTTGCTGCCCAACCATCGGAGGAGGAGACTGGGTCGACCACAGAGCTGTCGCTAGACGAGAGCGTCAGCGTCGACTGCAGCAGCGGACCCGAGGACGAGGGCGGCATTGCCGCAGAGCCGTCGTAGGATGAGGGCGGCAATGCCGCAGGGCCATCCGAAGGTCTGGAGTCGGACACGGCCTCAGAGATGGCCCTAACGGACGTGGGCGGAAGTGCCGCAGAGCCGTCTGCCGATGAAGACGTCGCTGAATGGACGCAGGTCGGCCGGAGTAGGGACGAGGGCGGTGGATGCGCCGCAGGTCCGTCCAGTAGAAGTAGGGGGACGATGGGCAGGCCGTCACTTGAGGGTGTAGGTAGGCCGTCGTCGAGTAGGGAGAAGAGGAAGGCTTCCGAGGAGAAGACCATTGCCACCACGGTAGGTACGAAGGAGAGGGAGGAGGCCCTCCCCCCGAGCGTCCGGAAGCGCCCCCTCAAGGGGCGCAGCTCGAACACTGACTCGGAGGGGAGCACCATCATGCCTCCTCCCAAAGTCCCGACCATGCCCCGTGGGCGCAGAGGTCGTGGATCGGCGAGGCCGGGGACTCCGGTTCTGGCAGGCCACAGTGGCGAGGTGGCGGCCCTACAGAAGCGGAGAGCGGCGGCCAAGAGTGCCGCCGTGGCCGCCGCTCCCCAGGCGGGAGCCGGCAGAAAGAGGAAGAAAAGGTCGCGCAGGGGCCTTAAGTCGCCGAAGACGGCCGCGGTGGTCATCACTGTGCTGCCTGAGGCGGCTGAGAGGGGCCTCAACTATGAGGCCGTCCTAAAACGCGCCCGGCGGGAGCTGGACGTCTCCGATATCGGGGGCGTCGAGGCGAGGACCCGCAAGGCCCGGACAGGGGCTCGAATACTCGAGTTCCCTGGGGCCGAGGGCGCGAAGACGGCCGATAGTTTGGCCACAATATTGAGGGGGCTGTTCGGGCCGGAAGATGGTGTCCGAATCGCCAGGCCTGTCAAGTGCGCAGAGATGCGCCTGACGGGCTTGGACGATTCCGTGACGGTGGAGGACGTCCGGGAGGCCATTATGGCGCGTACCGGATGTGCCTCGGACACCGTCCGGATTGGCACCATCCGCACTGGTCCGGGCGGCGTCGGTGCTGCCTGGGTGCAGTGTCCGGTGGAGTCGGTCAAGCAATTGGCCGACTCAGGCAGGCTCCTCGTGGGCTGGAGCTCGGCGCGGGTAACCGTGCTAGAGCCCCGGCCCGCGAGGTGTTACAAATGCATGGCGGTCGGGCATACCCGACCGACATGCAAAAACTGCTTTGACTGCAGCGGGCTATGTTTCCGTTGCGGTCAGACCGGACACCAGGCGGCATCGTGCTCTGCGGTGCCCCACTGCCCCGCGTGTGCGGCGGGCAATAGGACTGCCAAGCACCGCATGGGCTCTGGGGTCTGCAGACCCCCGGCATCGGCCCCGAAGGGGCGGGACGGCCCATCGACCGGGCCAGTCCCCGCTCCGAGCGCGGCCCGATCGCCCGTCAGCGCGGAGGAGGTGACAATGGATACGGACCGTTAATGGACCCCGTATCCATTCGTCTCCTCCAGGCCAACCTCAACCACACCGCCGGTGTGCAGGACGTGTTCCTGCAAGCCATGGCGGAGTGGTTGATAGGAGTAGCCGTAGCCGCGGAGCCGTACGTGGTGCCCGACCGGCCTAACTGGTTGGGTAGCACCGATGGCACCGTGGCAATCGTCGCCTCCACGTCGTGGCCTTCGTCGCCTCTGACCCTTAGGGACAGGGGCGTCGGATACGTCGCAGCGGACTGGGGGGAGATTACGCTCCTCGGAGTCTATCTCTCCCCTAACTGGAGTGTGACCGATTTCGAGGCCTCCCTCACCATCATGGAGGCCTCGTTACGGCAAATGGCATTGCGCCAGGTCTTCGTCTTGGGGGACTTCAACGCCAAGTCCGTGGCGTGGGGGTCTCCCCGGACGAACGACCGAGGACGGGCGATCGAGGAGTGGGCGGCGGCACTGGGCCTCTGTTTGCTGAACAGGGGCTCGGTGCATACGTGCGTGCGATAACGGGGCGGGTCGATAGTGGACCTTTTTTCGCTAGCCCCGAGGTCGCCGCACGCGTGGGGAGCTGGCGCGTCGTAGAGGAGGTGGAGACCTTGTCGGACCACCGGTATATCCGGATGGAGGTCTCCCCGGTAATCCCGACGCCCAGCAGGGGTCATGGGGCGGATGGACGTCCTGCGTTCCCGCGATGGGCTGTGGGTCGCTTAGATCGGGACCTGCTGGCGGAGACAGCCATCGTTTACTCGTGGCTGTCCTCTGCCAACCAGTCGGACGGGGTGGACGTCGAGGCTGGCCGCATCCGCAGTGCGTTGACGCAGATCTGCGATGCGGTCATGCCCCGGGTACGGCGTCCGCCCCCGAGGAGGGCGGTCCACTGGTGGTCCCGGGAGCTGACGGATCTCCGGGCTGCGTGCATTCGTGCCCGGAGGGCCTATACCCGCAGCCGGCAGCGCCAACGCAACGCGGAGCAGGAGGCCTTGCTGTATGAGGGCTACCGCAATGCGCGGTCGGCCTTCAGGCTGGCCGTCCGCTCCGCCAAGGACGTCAGTCGGCAGGAGATGCTGGACGGTCTCGACCGTGACCCCTGGGGACGCCCCTATCGCGCGGTGCTGAATAAGCTCCGCGCGCGGGGCCTTCCCCTCACCGAGACTCTCCAGCCCAGCCTTCTCACCCGGGTCGTCGAGGACCTGTTCCCGCGGCGGGCGGAACACACGCCCCCGGTCATGGCTCCGCCAGACACTGACCGGGAGGCCGACGACGACAGTGTTCCGCCCATCACGGAACCCGAGATGGAAGTGGCGGTGGCGCGCATGTGCGCAAAGTCCACCGCCCCCGGGCCCGACGGTGTTCCTAACCGCGTGTTGGGCCTGGTCCTCGACCACCTGGGTCCCCGCCTCAGGGAGCTGTTCGACGCGTGTTTAGCGTCCGGAAGGCTCCCTGGGTGCTGGAAGGAGGGAAGGCTGGTGCTCCTGCCGAAGCCGGGACGGTCTCCGGGGTCGCCTTCGGCCTACAGGCCTATCGTGCTGCTCGATGACACGGGCAAGCTACTGGAGAGGGTGGTAGCTGCCCGCATCGAGCGGTACCTCGTCGGCACGGGGCCCGATCTGTCGGACGCCCAGTTTGGGTTTAGGAGGGGTCGTTCGACGATCGCGGCTCTGTTGCACCTGAGGGCCGTGGCGACTGAGGCCGTCACCGGTGGGGGAGTGCTGTTGGAGGTGTCCCTAGACATCGCCAACGCATTCAATAGTCTGCCATTCAGCTGCATCAGGGAGGCGCTCCGGTATCACGGAGTGCCAGCTTACCTGAGGTGGCTAGTGGCAGACTATTTGGAGGGGCGCAGCGTCCTCTGTACCAACCGAGCAGGGGACGTTGTGCGAACGCCCATGACGTGCGGTGTCCCACAGGGGTCGGTCCTCGGACCCACCCTGTGGAACATCGGCTACGACTGGGCGTTGCGGGGGAGCCTCCCGCCCGGGCTGGGCGTGATTTGTTACGCCGACGACACGCTCGTCACAGCCCGCGGTGGGACGCTAGAAGAGGCGGTAAGCCTGGCGACCTATGGCACCGAAGAGGTCGTCAGGCGGATCGAGGCGCTGGGGTTGAGGGTCGCCCTGGACAAGACGGAGGCCCTCTTGTTCCATGGGCGCCTTATGAGCCCTCCCATCGGCGTCTCGATCACCGTCCGATCGGTTGACATCAGCATCTGGGCTCATATGAGGTACTTGGGCCTGGTGCTCGACGGGCAATGGTGGTTCCGGGAGCATTTCCGCAGGCTCGCTCTGCGGCTCGTCGGCGCGGCGTCCGCCCTATCGTGGCTTATGCCGAACGTGGGCGGACCGAGCGTTACGTGCCGACGGCTGTACACGGGGGTCATCCGGTCGATGGCCCTGTACGGCGCACGGTGTGGGTGGGGTCCTTGACCGTCCGACTTAGGGCCCTTCTGTGGCGAACACAGTGGGTCATGGCGGTCAGGGCCATCCGCGGATACCGCACGGTGGCGACGGAGGCAGCGTGCCTATTGGCCGGGACTCCCCCGTGGGACCTGGAGGCGGAAATGCTCGCCAATTTGTATCGGCGGGTGTCGGGGGTGCGCGGGGAGGGCGGTGTGATCTCGTTAAGGGATCTCACCGCCTGGCGCGTCGACGCCCGCCGAGACGTCATTGCCCGTTGGGCAGTCCGGCTGGAGAGGCCTCGGTTCGGGGTGCGAACCGTGGAGGCCTTCCGGCCGGTGCTGATGCAGTGGTTGGAAAGGCGGCACGGGGTGCTCTCCTTCCGACTAGTGCAGGTGTTGACGGGGCACGGGAGCTTCGCCAAATACCTGCACAGGGTCGTAAGGAGGGAGAGTACACCGTCCTGCCACCACTGCGATTGCGACGAGGACACGGCGCGCCACACGCTCGAGGCCTGCGCGGCTTGGGCAGTGCAGCGCCTTGAACTCGTCGCAATCATCGGTGCCGACCTGACGCTGCCGGCCATCGCTAGGGCGATGGTCGACAGCGTCGGGAACTGGGACGCGGTCGCAGCCTTCTGCGAGACAGTGATCTCACAGAAGGAGGCGGCGGATCGTCTGCGCGTGGAGCGCAGCCTCGATGAGGAGATCCGCCGCCAGCGACTGGGGCAGCGCAGGCGCAACTATCTGCGCCTCATGCCGCCCTAGCCGAGGCCGCGGGTGACGTGACCGGGGATTAGTCCGTCACCCGCCGAGAGGCCGACCGCGTGAGGAAAGACCGACGTCCTCCCCGAGGAGGGGACGTCGGTCGATGGGAGGGTACCCCGCGTAGGGGGTATTCCGTCGGGCCGACCACTGACGACAAGTAAACCTGCTCCGGTGGTCGGCCCCCGACGAAGGCGAGGTGGTTTTCGGGTGGGTTGCGGGAGTTGCGTGCTTAAGACCCTCTGTCGCCCCGGACGGAGTGGTGCGGAGGCGCGCCGACCGCGACCCACCCAAAAAAAAAAAAAAAAATCATTTGTTCATCTACATCTACACTAATATTAAAAAGAGGAAAGATTTGTATTTTTGTATGTAACGAATAAACTCAAAAAGTACTAGACCGATTTTAAAAATTCTTTCACCATTGGAAAGCTATAATATCAGGGAGTAACATAGGCTATATTTTATCCCGGTATTCCCACGGGAACGGGAACTACGTGCGTAAGGCGACTGAATCCGAAGCGAAGCGAGGGCGGATTGCTAGTGATAGATAAAAAAAAAAATGTACAGATGTTTCATAAAATCCTTTCTTAGTATGCGTTTACTTTGACAAAGGATTACCTACACAACATTTTAAGTAAGTCGAATGGTTTCGGTGATTTCTTGATGAGTCAGTCAGTGAGTGGTATTTCTACACTAATATTATAAAGAGGAAAGATTTGTATTTTTGTATGTAACGAATAAACTCAAAAAGTACTGGACCAATTTTATAAATTCTTTCACCATTGGAAAGCTATAATATCAGGGAGTAACATAGGCTATATTTTATTCTGGTATTCCCACGGGAACGGGAACTACGCGCGTAAGGTGACTGAATCCGTAGCGAAACGAGGGCGGATTGCTAGTCGCTTATAATTAAGTACATATTTCTTTTTTACTGCTGTTGATGACTAACGAGCAAACAGCACACCTTATGGTAAATGATACTGTCGCTCATTAACCTTTGTTAGGCCGCAGTCTACTGTGAAGAAAGTGAAGGGAGTGTGAATGCGTGCAATGAGGTTCGCTTAAAAACCCTCCACACGCAAACACCCTCAGAAAGTTGGACTGCCGGTTCTCTCGTTCACCGATAGAAGTGCATTAACAAATTGCTACTACTCAGACGTCGATTTTCTGTGAGAGTTTGGTACTACTCCGAGCGGATCGGCCCATGGCTGTAGATGTGAAAAGCGTGGTTTTACCACATAAGTATAAAAGAAAAAGGTTTTTTTTTTATTTTGCTATCTTACATTTCGATGAAGCAATGGTTTTATGTATGAAATGAATAATGTAAAGATCCGTGAGGCTAAAATATGGTACCCTTCTTCTTTATGGTAGACTTTGGTTTGGACTCACCCCGCCCAATCCGTCCGGTAAAGGAGGGATGGATCAAGGCCCCATAACCTATCATGTTCCCTCATTACCGGTACCGATTGAACATGATTACCCTTTTTTTTGGGGTGGGTCGCGGTCAGCACACTCCTCGCACCACTCCGTCCGGGGCGACAGAGGGGCACAAGCACGCACACTCACAACCCACCCGAGCACCACATCGCCTTCGTCATTGGACCGACCACCGGAGCAGGGTTACTTGCCATCCGTGCTCGGCCCGACAGAATACCCCCTAGTAGGGTACCCTCCCATCGACCGACATCCCCCCTCGGTGAGGACGTCGGTCTTTCCTCACGCGGTCGGCCTCTCGGCGGGTGACGGACTAATTCCCCGGTGACGTCACCCGCGGCCTCGGCTTGGGCGGCATGAGGCGTAGGTAGTCGCGCCTGCGCCGCCCCAGTCGCCGGCGGCGGGTCGTTTCGTCGAGGCTGCGCTCCTTACGCGCGCTATCCGCCGCCTCCTTCTGCGAGATTACTGCCTCGCAGAAGGCTGCGACAGCATCAGGTCGGCACCGATGATGGCGACAAGTTCACGACGCTGCACTGCCCAGGCGGCACAAACCTCGAGCGTATGCTGTGCCGTGTCCTCGTCGCAATCGCAATGGTGGCAGGACGTTGTACTTTCCCTCCTAGCGACCGTGTACAGCGCAACATGATTTCCCTAGCGTTCATATTCTGACAGATCCTTCAATGAAGTCACTTATGACAAATGAAGTGTTCAATATATTAATAAAAGCTTATGCAGGATATATCCTTTTATTGTGTATACAGTTTTATTATAATAATCAGTAATTATACAAGCATAATAAAAAGCAAATAAACAAACTTACATTTGCATTTGTATTATACATATATCCGTAAGTTATATCCGTGTATTGACAGGAAAAGAATACAAATTCACTACACTCTATCTTGCTCGTGGATCTCGTAAAAGACGACGGAGGGATATAATACGCATATATGTATGTAAGAGATGGAAAACTCGTAATCTAATCCTGTACCAACCAACCCGTCTGACCAGCCTTTTTTTTTTAGGGCGTGGGCCATGGTGTGCGCACCCGGCGCCCAGATCCATCCGGGGCGACAGAGGGGCGGCGCGCGGCCCCATGACCCACCCGTGACACGTCGCTTTCATTATTGGGCCGACCACCGGTGCGAGACGACTGCCTCGCAGAAGGCGGCGACCGCGTCCCAGTTCCTGATGCTGCCGGGCATCTCACTAGCAATGGTCGGCAGCGTCAGGTCAGCACCGATGATTGCGATGAAATCACGGCACTGCTCAGCCCACGCGGCACACATCTCGAGTGTGTGCTGCGCCGTGTCCTCGTCGCAATCGCAGTGGTGGCAGGCCGGTGCGCTTTCCCGCCTGACCAGCCTGCCTGACATATATGATCTTTTGATCGTCTTTTACGACACTCACGGCCAATAAAGGGGGTGGTGAATTGTATCCTTATTCCTTCACCACACGGAAGGGGTGTCCTTACCCATATAATATCAATACTTAAAAGTTGTCTGAAATTACTTTCATCACACCTCATCATTGGACCATACCGAATCAAACTTTCACTTTGATCTTTTATAACATATTCCTATTTATTATGTTACTTATAATTAGAATAATCAGAAATCATAAACCCTTGTATCCTTGGGGACTTTGCAAACATAATTAACAGTCACAAATTACAATCTATTTTCTTAACCATTCACAGATTTTGCGCAGTGTATTAACTCCGATAGCTCCACTCCAATAAATTCAGAGGCCCGGTCGCCAGAAGCCAATCAACGCATACATTTTATATTTTCATCAAGGAAAAGCAGCATCCAATATCGGAAGCTCTTTGGGATCTAATATAAAATGAATGTACTCTCGGTATTCAATATCACAAACCATCGATAAATTATGTTTTGCTGTAATTAAATATAAGATTAAAAAAATACGCTACACATATTTTATTTACCCATTTTTTCTTTTCAACCCATATATATTCTATTATTAGGCATATGTTTCCGTTCCCGTGGGAATACCGGGATAAAATATAGCCTATGTTACTTCCTGATATTATAGTATCAGCGGTTTAAGTGTGAAAGCGTAACAAACAAACAAACTTACGTTCGCATTTATAATATTAGCAAGGATGTGAATGTAGACAACTTCCGTGCAAGTGAAGGAAAACTTGACATAAAACCCTATACAAACACGTCTAACCGTGGTTAGGGGAGTGATGGCTGCTCCAGTAGTTAAATAGTGATCGGATATCGCTTGTTGGATCTGGATCCAGCTATAATTGTTTGAATTATATTACTTATCTTGTGGTTCGAAGGGCATCATACTGGAGCTAGTTCTTACAAGACATGTTCTACACAATTTTATATCTAGTACGAAAAAAAAAAAAATAGACAAGCCCGCCGAGTTTCTTGCCGGATCTTCTCAGTAGGAATCGCGTTCCGATCCGGTGGTAGTTTATTTTGAATTTAATTTTGTTAACTTGACAATATGTAAGTACTTGTGTATCATAAATGATTTGAATTGACCAGGGCGTTGTAGCAGGAACAATTTTCCACCCATTTTGGACTAAGTCTGAGCCCAGAAGTGGGAATTATGTGGGCTGAGATGATAAAACATAAGTTTCTCCATCATAAGATAGTCGGCTCGATTACAGTTATAGATATACGATTTTATTTTGAATTTTCTTAAGTTAATTTCTTTGTTTTCGTCTTGCAATAGGAGCGAAAGAATGAAGTGCTAGGGAATTATTATTTGAATGGTCTTAGTCCTTCTATCAACCTATCATCGTCCGCTGTTGGATTTTCTCAAGGGATAAAAC
Organism: Lymantria dispar; assembly: GCA_032191425.1. Classification (NCBI taxonomy): domain Eukaryota; kingdom Metazoa; phylum Arthropoda; class Insecta; order Lepidoptera; family Erebidae; genus Lymantria; species Lymantria dispar. The sequence continues at coordinate 4,425,047 of CM063449.1, forward strand.
CATAATCACCACTGTGGTAGGTGGCTCTCACTCACCGGGTTAAGAGCCCTCCACGCTCACCCATTTGCATCAAGCCATCTGCGGCCAACAGCTGTACACACAAAAAAGGTAGCTCTCGCGGGTGCTTTTGTAGATTTTTTAAAAAAAGGCTTGCTGTCTCCCCTGGTGCTACTAGTCTCAACTCGTCACTCTTGTTTGACAGCAATATAATATTCTGCCGAACCTACCCTATATACTGATAACCCGTCTAGGTAAAGCTTTTTTTTTTCATTGGGCTATGGTTAGTACATATACCGTCCATTTCGTCCAGGAAGACGAAAGGGCGGAGTGCGGCGCCATAGCCCACTGTTTTGCCTCCCTTTCATCATTAGGCCAACCACTGGTACCGCCCTCATGCGCGTCCAGATATAGCCTACAATATCTTATGTAAGTACCTACAAATAATCCTGTCCGCCGCTACCGTTTAACTCAAATGCATCACTTAAAGAATTAACCATCTTTATATATATATATATATATACTAGCTGATCCAACAAATGTTTTCCTGTTTAAATAAAACAAATTATCCTTGAAAACGATAGCAGCGCCACTTACCGGGTCCAATTGTGAATCTAAACCATTCTCGAATCTTCTCGAATCTCCTTAAACATACACAAAAATTTTCATTAACATCGGTCCAGCCGTTTAGGAGTAGCTCAGTGACATACACACGTACACAAGTGTACTTTATATATAAACATATTTCTGTATTTTTGTGTGGTTTCAAGGGGAGTTTAGTTTTACCATAGGACCCGGTAGGGGGTGCTGCTATCGATTTCAAAGTGAATGCCTTTTACAATTTTTTTAGATTTGCAACAGAGCAACGTCTGTTGGATCAGATAGTATTATATAAGTTTCATATTGAACCAGTGAAATACTACTGAAATTGGAAATAACACTGTTTTACGATTGTATTGGATTTATTTTTGATTTTTAATTTCCTGGCCTTTCCAACACTTTTCAGCATTCATGACTGCGAATAACCGATATAAAAGCGATAATATCATTTGGATTTTAACGTTTTTATATAATGGTTTTATTTAAAATGTGTACTCGCAGAATTTCCTCGATGGGAGAGGCATTGACCTACTATAGCACGCTGATCGGTGTTAGAATAGGGTTTTGTGTCGAGTTTTTCTTTTCATATGTTCATATTATATGCATATTATAACTCTTAGTTGTCTTTTGCGACACCCATGGATATAAGAGGGGCTGATGAATTGTATTCTTATTCCATCACACGTTATTTTCAAAAGTAAATTGAAATTTTAACGAAATATTAGTACCCATTTCATAGCATCTCCAATGTACATTCAAAGCCCAAAAGCCTATTCTGATTACAACGAATGTATCGGTAAGTGTTGTTAATTGCTCGTCTCTGTTAGGTACAATAGATAACCGATAGTTCAGCTATTATGTCATTCAATACCTGTATGTCAAAGGTGAAGCTCTGTATCGAACAAAATCTATAGCTATGTATCAACTGGTTATTCAACGTATCTCTGTCTATAGACGGAGCATGAATACAATTCAACTATTATGCTTTCACGCAGATGTTTTAAGATGATCCTTTTTTTCTTTATTTTATGTTTAAAACACGCTACTAATAGATACATCCTTGTATTGTGGCGAAAGTTAAAGGGAAAGTACACAATTTGGGATTAGCTTAAAGTAATGTCATGCGTAGGAAAACAGCGACATTTTATACTGTAGATCGGCTAGATTAACGTATTATTCTATCAAGAGTAAGAGAAAAAACTACTTATATGAATTATTGGTACATATTAATAGGTTATAAAATACGAAAAAGACAAGTGACTATAAATGTCAACAGAAATATAACTATTTTTAAAACTAAAGTTTAAAAAAAGAACGTTTACTGATACACATAATAAGCAGCGAAAAGACAGTTTTGCGGACTGTTCAAAGTGATAATATAAAATAACCGTTTATCTTTGAAATAAACATAGAAATAGAATGTCTATATTTATACATTTTTCTCAGCAAAACTCGCAGTCTAAGACTTTTCAGAAATTGGCAGCATCTCTTTTTCGTTTCGTTGGATAGTAAACATATAAAAATGACGTGCAGACAAGTTTGCTGGCGAAGCGAAAAAGTTGAGCTTCTTTCAACTTTTTGATTAAAGTAAATACACCTAGTCGGGAATAAAAATGGAAGATTTGATTATTGAGAACTAAATATAAGACACCGCAATAGTTGTCGATTCGTCTAGCGATTAAGTGCATGACTAGTTTGGATTATGAATACAATTGTTAACATTATTTACCGTGGTATTCGTAAAAACTGGCTTAGGGATCATTAAGAGGACGGACAACAACCCTGGGTAATTTATAAAAAATATACACATAACCACGACTACCCATTCACTAGTCCAGCTCGTAATTAGAGCCACTATGGGAGCCAACAGAAAAGGTTATTAGATCAATCGAAATATGGATGGATGGATGTTCATTTGGGGCTTTCTTCCTCAATTCATTATCTCATCTGATCCCATATACGTCCCACTGTTGGGATTAGATCTACTCCACAATGGGAGGGCAATTGACCTACTAGGAATAGAGTTTTATTTCAAATTTCCTTCTTTCGCATCGATGTTATCTTATCATATATACCTTCGGGCACCAACGGGCAAGATAGAGTGTGGCAATTTGTATTCTTACTCCGTTATCACACAGATACACCCTCAATTACTAAAAAAAAATTTAAGAATTAGATGTACTTTCGATGTTATAATTAACAAATATCAATTCTTATAGCAACATATATCAACTTTTATAAGCAATATATTATATAAAAAAGTTAAAGAACATTCTTAAAGGCTTTCAATTCGAATGCTCTATAAAAACTACTTAAAGTTGGAACATTTTGTTCCTCTAGTGCAGGCATTTTTTTTAATACGCAAAGGAAATTTTCAGCGAGCGTTTCATCGGTGCAAGACCGTGGGAAATTTGCTTTCATTCCACGAAAAAAGCCTTTATTGAACTTACGTCGAGTTTGCTTTAAAACTTTAGTTTCTTTTGCCGTCATTATGTACTTTAGATGAAACTTTGTTTTTATTGTAGCTGTTGCCCCGACTTATTTCTAATTTATTTAAGTTAATGGATGTCTTTTTTTTTGTGGGTGGACTGCGCTCGGCGCGCCTCCGCACCACTCCGTCCGGAGCGACAGAGGGGCTTAAGCACGCAACTCCCGCAACCAACCCGAAAACCACGTCGCCTTCGTCGTTGGGCTGACCACTGGAGCAGGGTTAACTTGTCATTAGTGGTCGGCCCGACGGAATACCCCCTACTTGGGGTACCCTCCCATCGACCGACGTCCCCCCTCGGTCTTTCCTCACGCGGAGTAAATGAATGTCTTGAAAATATCATTTTTATTAACAAATGTTGGTCTAATAAATAAGCACAAAAATTGTCATTTTATAGGGAGGTTTACAATTGGAGAAATAGTCTCTACATGATTAATTCTGGAATATAGGAAATCCCTAGTAGAACGTGTGTAATCGACATAACCCGAAGAATTAGCCCTTTGAAGTAGACAGGCTTTGGTTTACAATTACCTACCCAATTACTCTTACGGTAACCTATTCCATTTTCAACCTATCTGCAATATATTATTGTGATGGAAACTATCATCATCATCCACATTTATCAAAAAATAAAGAAAATCATATATTAAAATGAACGTTTTCACTGTAAAATAACAATTTAAAATTTACATTTCAACATGGCATCTAGTTATAATTTGTACAACTCTGAGTATTGTCTGTATTATTAAATAAAAATACCATTAAAAAGATAATGAGGCCACCTCTTGGCAAATCCTCATTTACATTATATTTTCAAAAGAAAAATATTATAGGTAATTATAAGATGGGCATAGAGATAGTACTATACAATTTATTGTTATTAAGTTTATTCTTTACTCAAACTAGAAAAACTACAAGCAGAAGGTACAAAAAACCAAATTTTATAACTATGCGACATGTTTACACGAGTCTTCTAGTATCCATATAATTAGCAAGTCAAAACATAAAAGTTACCTAGTTGTCGGTATAAATATTTTGAAACTGAAACCTGTATACAGCTGCCACAAATACTGTATTCATCCATCAGCTTGTGGTTATAAAAAATACGACCGGCATTCTTATCGACTGGCACAAAAGCCGTAAAATAGTTCACGGGAAAGGGTTCTGCTATCTGTCCTACATATTGCAATTTTATCGTATCTTTGCCACCTTTGTATTTTGCAAACATGTTTACCCGTCGCATATATTTCCTATACTGTTTTCCGCTAAAGCTTTGATGACGTAATAGAATTCTGTATAAAAAAAAATCATATGATTAAGAACTTAACATAGGCTATGTGTTGGCGGCTTTTTTCTTTATTGGATGGGCTATAGTCAGCGCACACGGACTTGGCTAGGGCAGCATCAGGTGCTACGACTACTTTAAGACCTTACATTACTCATGGGTCTCGTAAAAGACGACTAAGAGTTTTAGATAGACCTGGTCTAACTCTATCTGATGTCCTCTGGTCAACAATTAACTTCCCAAAGAGGATTCAATGACCATCCATCCATCAGCCTATAAACGTCCAGTGTTGGACATACTCCACGAGAATGCCACTCGGACTCTAAATAATTAGGATAAGAGCAGGATGATGATGATTAAGAACTTAATATATTTTTCTCGTGCATGTCATAGAAACTAGTAAAAACAATCGAAGAGGTGAACAGCTCTTGAGAAAATCATAACATCAACTGAATTCGCCGGCCCGACTACTAAGTGTGGAGATTTAGGCATCTTGCCTGCGTGAGGCAGCCTATTTCCAACAGCTGGTGTCAATAGTCTGCAAAAGTATATAGATAGATACTTAAGCATTTTGTTTTTAATGCAGTTATGCGAATTTAGACATAATTACTACCCGGCCGGCTATTCCAGTGACTAACAACTCGCCATGCTTTTCGGCTATTCAGTGGACTGACGTGTAGTAACTTAAGTGGTCCAGGGAAAAGAGCGACGACATGCTTTATGCTTCTTCATCATCTCATGATATGCGAGCCACTACTGGGTTCGAGTCTCCTCCATAATAGGAGGAAAAATAAGCTACTTCACCGCTTTTATCAGACATGTTGGTATAGAGGTTAAAATAATAACGTATAGAAGGATAGTGTCGGTACTTAAGCTATCAAAAACGTGAAGCCATAAATAATACATGCGTGCAAGCGATTACACACGTACACACGCACACCACTTTACAGTAGAGTTGCTTTGTACGTAGTGACCTTGTACACTACGTCACGATCTGGCGTAGGGAGCCATTCTGTCTCCAATTTAAATGCCCCAAATTTTATGTGCGAATTGAGTTTCTACTAGTTATTATTCTAAAGTTATGAGTTCTTTCTTTTTCCGTCACTTTCATATTACATATCTTAGTCGTCTTTTACGACACCCACGGGCAATGTATGATTAAATAATATTCTTACTCTGTCACTACACAGATAATTAATATACTTTATGTTTTCTTATCTGTGTGGTGATGGAGTAAGAATCTAATTCACTACTCCCCGTCATACCCGTGGAAGTCGTCACCAACATATCTGACTAGCATAGTACAGTAGATCAATTTCTCTCCTACTGGAGAGTTCAATCCCAGCAGTGGGACGTTTATGAGCTGATACGAATGTTTTCTTATTAAAGGATATATTTATTTAAAGCTTTGAAATCTAATCTAAAATTAAATCATGGATACCAAAACGTATATTCACTTCGATAACATTTAAAATAAACAAAAACGCATTAAAATCTAATGGTGAAGGTGGTTCATCTCACAATCTTTCACGACGATGAATAAATAAACAATTATTAGTACCCTTTGTTGAGTGTTTATGAACGTCGGGGCTCGTGTCTTTTGCTTTGGATAGGTTCGAGTTATTTTGATTGTACACGTAGTATGATACCAGTCGTTAAAGAAAACGTTAAGAAAGTGTTTTTATTCGGCGGCGGTGTTCGATGTGAATCGATGTCAGTCCTCTTCATAACAGCTTCATATATATCCCACTGCTAGGTTCGAGCCTCTTCCACAATGGGAGTGAAATTTACCTACTACGCCACGCTGATCAGGCGAGTAGATTTGGGGTTTAATTTGAACTTTTCCTTCTCTTGTGTAGTCGAAGTATGCATAATATATTTCTTAGTCGTCTTTTACGACATCAACGAGTAAGAATGGGGGGAGATGAATTTATGAATTGTATTTTTATTCTCATTATTCTTATGGGACGGCGCAGCGTAGGACGACCACCCACTAGGTGGACTGACGACAATATCAAAGTCGCAGGGAACCGTTGGATGCAAGTGGCACAGGACCGTTCCGAGTGGCATTCTCGTGGGGAGGCCTATGTCCAGCAGTGGACGTCTGTAGGCTGATGGATGGATGGATTCTTATTCCCTCACCATACGGAATATCGGTTCTGCAAAATGAAACTTTATTATAAGTTATTTGTAAATGTTGTGTGTTGTACGTCATGAGTCAAGGAGCTTTAGTGGATAGTGCTTAAAAAACCTTTTATGTAGAATAAATAATACCTTTTATATTATACTAGCAATCTGCCCTCCCTTCGCTTCGGTATCAGTCGTCTTACCCGCGTAATTCCCGTTCCCGTGGGAATATCGAGATAAAATAGAGAAAGCTATAATATCAGGGAGTAAATTAGGCTATATTTTATCCCGGTATTCCCACGGGAACGGGAACTACGCAGGAAATACGACTGAAACCGAAGCGAAGCGAGGGCGAGTTGCTAGTAAAAAATAAAAATTATAAAATAATGAAGAAAATATCAAAAATTAAAAAACAGAATAATAATAACACTAAGATTCGATCTCACGTTGTTTGAACGCGACTAGACAACTTTCTGACTCAGCTATTGTCACTTTTGACGGCGACGGCTATATTTACATTCCTATTCTAAAGACATTTTATTGATTAGCTAAAACATCGACAAGACGACATTTTCTATAAGTAAAACCTAGCTAAATCGATTTTTGCACCTGAAATCTCTAGTATACAAAAATTCGTGAAAATCATTGGTTCCGTTTCAGACATACTGAAAATATAGAAATATATGTATAGAAATATAGAACCATTGAAATATACAAGAATTGCTCATTTTAAGATATAAAATGTAATGTGTAGAATAGACCAAAATTCAATATGTGTAAAAATTTCATTATTTCTGCAGTCAAAATGGCTTAAATAATGAAATATGTACATAACATAGTAATAAATAACGATCGTTGCTTCAGAAAGTAGAGTTAAAATAAAACATTTTATGTCTAACATCATAAATAATTCTCAAACAATGAAATAAAAACATCAAATAACCCTCTCATGTTACCATAACTCATCTTAACCGCAATTGCTTTTTTTGAAGACGTAACTCCCAAAACAGTGTTCACCCTTTTTCGGTGTGCTTTAGTTTTAGATAAGGCAAAACATAAGCTGCAGATTTATCTAAAACATAATTCAAATGTAATTTAAAATAAATATATATATATATATATATATATTAAAATAAATATATATATATATATATATTTTGCTTATAATGATATAGCATGAATACAGGGCACCATCTTCTCCTATGGCCATGATTGTCACAGAAGACAAGGGTTCATACACAGATAATGTTCCGTGTGGTGACGGAGTAAGAATACAATTCACCACTCCCTATATTGTTCGTGGATGTCTTGAAAGACGACTAAGGGATATAATATGCATATAATATTTATGCAAAAGAAGGAAAACTCGCAATAAAACCCTATACCAACCTGACTGACCAGCATGGTATAGTAAGGTCAATTTTTCTCCTATTGTGGAAGAGACTTGAGCCCAACAGTGGGATGTATATGAGTTGAAACGACGATGCAGATAATATCGATAGGAAAGGAGATAAAATCAATATAAAACCATAAAAGAACACGTCTGACAAGCGCGGTGTAGTAGGTCAATTTCCCTATTGGATATCATATTCCCTGTGGAAAAAGCCCAAGTTTAACAGCGTGGCTTACGTCGGCTTTATATAATTAACCAATATTTGGTTGACTGAGCTTTGCTCGGTATATTTTTGTTGTATTTTTGCCAAACTTATTTAGATATATATTAATAAAAAATAAAAATAAAATAATGAAAAATATATCAAAAATTACAAAAAGAAAATAAAAATAACACCGAGATTCGAACCCACGCTGTTTGAATGCTAAAACAATATAAAAAGAAAACTGGACAACTTTCCAACTGAGCTATTATAACTCTTGACGTTGACAGCGAAATATGAATTCATATTCTTTTACAATTTAATGTCATTGTATTGCTTTGCTAAAATCATCGACAAAACAACATTTTCTATAAATAAAACCTAGCTAGATCGATTTTTTGGCCCCGAAAACTCTAGTATGCCAAGTTTCATCAAAATCGTTGCAGCCGTTTTAGGGATCCCGAATATATATATACATATACAAGAATTGCTCGTTTAAAGATATAAGATGAATATTACCACACAATATACTTTGACCAGGATCTATTCCAAAATGGTACCAGATCATAACAATTTTCAGTTTGCTTACCTTACTAAAAATATGTTACAGTTGGCTGTATATAGTTCGCCACAAAGTATTTGTTCAGTATAATCGCGCCCTTAGTAAAGACGGAGTGCCCGACAATCCTTTTTTTATAGTTATTTAGAAAGTAACAAAGCGTGTATTTAGAATATTCGCGGTAACAAATCATATGCCGCCTTTAGAAGCTACGAGAATACACTTAAAACAAGAGCATAAAAAAGAAACAAGAAAATATAGTTATAATATGTTCCAAATGTAAGCGGTAGCGGGTATCTATATTTTTTTAGCATTACACTTTTAATGTCGATTCAACAGTAATAAATCTTTTATGTTTAATTAGTACGTATCATCATCATCTCAGCCCATACACGTCCCACTGTTGGGCTCGGGCCTCCTCCACTATGGGAGGGAAATTGACCTACCCACGCTGGTCAGACGTGTTGGTATAGGGTTTTATTTAGAGTTTAATTTCTCTTGCATAGATATTATGTGCATATTATATCCCATAGTCGTCTTTTACGACACTCACGGGCTCACGGGAGTGGTGAATTGTATTCTTACTCCGTCACTACAGGGACAATTAGTTTATATGTTATCCAGTTATTTAAATCATCATCATCGTTTAGCCTATCACGGTCCACTGGTCAACGTAGGACTCCCTCATGTTTCGCCACAAAGTGCGGTCATATGCCGCTTGTATCCAACGACGTCGTTTGATACGTGGTCGCCATTCAAGAACCTTTTTCACCGCGTTTCAATTCGTACTGCGGCCTGTCCACCGCCACTTTAGTATGTTATGTTACTTATATCCGTTCTTCTATGGATTTCAGTATTTCGGATTCTATCTCGCAGAGAAATCCTGAGCACAGTCCGCTTCATAGTACGTTGAGCGACTTTGCACTTGGTTAGAAGGTCTACATTTAGACATTAAGTTTCCGTGCCGTACGTCATCACTGGTAACACACACACACACTGGTCATATACCTGTGATTTTATGTCCTGAAGTATAATTAAATAATAATATATTAAAATATAAGTTTTTCATGTGGTGACAGAGTAAGAATACCATTCACCACTCCCTATCTTGCCCTTGGATGTCGTAAAAGACGACTAAGGGATATGCACATAAAATCTGTCTGTGCTAAAGAAGAAAAACTCTAAATGAAACTATACCAGCATGCCTGACCAGGATGATATAGTAGGTCAAATACCCTCCCATTACGGAGGAGGCCCGAGCCCAGCAGTGGGACGTACGTAGGCTGCGATGATGACGAAGATGATGAAAATAGAATACCTTGCTTATATAAATTACTGATGTTGAGTTGAGTTGATATGCTAGCTTATTTATAAAAACTTATTTTGCGGGAAAAAATAATTGATACACGTGGAACTTGAACCTACACCTATTTAAAATTCATTTCAATCGTCTTACCAATTAGAAGATAGTAGGTATGATAATCACAAAAATCTAAACATTGTGTAAACGTTTTTGATTATAAGATATATTAGATTTTTATTATTATGCCTAAGGCCCGCGCTTCTATAATTGGCAAGACTGCTTTACACATATTTATACTTCAGTTTTTTTATTGCCCAGGGTGATAAACGAGCAAACAAAATAAACGCAAAACTGCCGCAGTTGGACCTTTGCAATACCAGTGGCACAGTTCGGCCGCTGCCTACTGTGAAGAAAGTACTCTTCTTAAATCTCGTTTAAAGAAGGATAGTAGCAGGTAATACACCCTGTCCTTTATGTAAAAGATATTATCGCTGAAAACATGTAGTTGAAGACCATAATGCTTCCAATTGGAATATATATAAATGCTGCTACGCTGTGGAATGGTACAGTGCTAAAGCGGTGACTGTGGTACCAAATCAAACAGCTGTATAATTACTATAAATCTGCACAATATATTTTGACTTTACTAATGTATTCATTATCATAATTCCAATCAAATTAATTTATTCATTGGAACTATAATTGAGTTTGCTAGTTATTTATTTGTAATTATTTATTGTTAGTTTCATTTAAAATTATAATTTGTAATATTCATAACTAGCAACCCGCCCTCGCTTCGTATCGGTTTTAGTCGCCTTACCCACGTAGTTCTAGTTAGAATACCGGGATAAAATATAGCCTAGGTTACTCCCTGATATTATAGCTTTCAGTTCAGAGGGTGTCACCATCAGTTGACTGTCCGTCAACTGATTAGTGCCACTACCGGCGCGCGATCCCGGACTGCTCCAGCTGCTGCTGTCGTCCCTCTTTCCTATATCCCATGACAGTAGTATCCTTAACCCATTTTTTCCTTATTCATCCACCATGTCCCATCCTTTTTCCCATAAACGAGAATTCCCGAGGAGGGTTGGAGTCAGGCAGCGGCCAGCCATAAAATTAATAGCCGTATCTTTTTTACAACATGGTTTTGAGATAAAAATATGTTGCGCCGATCCCACTTAGCGTGGGATGAGGGCAGGCAAATGATGACTCCCTCATATTATAGTTTGCCATTTGGTAAAAGGATTTTTGAAATCGCTTCAGTGGTTTAAGCGTAAAAGCATAACAAAGAAACTTTCTGTCGCGTTTATAATATAAGTAAGGTTTTAACTATAATTCATATAGCATAAATTATATACATAATTTAAAATTATAATTTGCTGTGTGGTGACAAAGTAAGAATACAATTCACTACCTATTTTCTTGCCCGGCGGGTGTCGTAATAGATGACCAAGGGATTATAATCAAGAAGAGATAAAAATTATAATATACAGATGACATGTATACAAGAGAAGGAATACTCAAAATAAAACCCCATACCAACTCATGTGAACAGCGTGATATAGTAAGATAAATTTCCCTCTTATTGTGGAGAAGGCTTGAGATCAATAATGACACATATGATGAGATGAATATACCTATAAACTTACCCCTTGAATAATTTCGTCTATTAACGGCGCATTAAAAGCGCATTAAATTCAGTTGTGTTTTTTTTAAAGATCTAAACGTATAGACGAAGGTAGCAACTGTGTTTTAATTATTTATTTAACGGGAGACCAACAGCTTAAAAAGTAATAAAAATCTAAATAAACATATTTAAGAGACACAAAGCCAATAACAGGTCTTCACTATTATGCTTCACATAAAATAAATCCCATATTCTCATCATTTATCATCATAGTCATCACAGCCCCCATACATCCCATTAAGACTCGGGCCTCCTCCACAATGGGAGGGAATTTGATCTACTATATCATACTGGTCAGACATGTTGGTACCTATTTTTTTTTCTTTTTTTTAATGGGTGGGCTATGGTAAGCGCACGCGCGGTCCTGTCCATCCGGGGCGATGAAAGGACGGCGCGCGTGCCCATAACCCACCCGTACCCACGTCACCTCGTTGTTGGGCCTATAGGGTATGTTGGTACCTATAGGGTTTCATTTCGAGTTTTTCTTGCATAGATGTTATGTGCATATTATAATCCATAGTCGTCTTTTACGACATCCATAGGCTAGATAAGGAGTATTGAATTGTATTCTTACTCCGTCACCACACCGTACATGTTCAAAATAAATACTTTGTCTTTATCTTTTTAAATCTAATGTATATACAGGTAGCAATGAACTCAACAGAATAGAAACGAAATAACAATGCAAGAATTTCTCAGAGTGGTAGGACCACACTGTCGATAGTTATCTGTCTACAGCCGCGGGCTGGTCCGTCCGGGGTAGTACCACACTCTCGCAGAAAATCGACGTCTGAGTAGTAGCAATTTGTTACTGCGCTTCGTTCGGTGAGCGAGAGAGCCGGTAGCCCAAATTTCTGAGGGTGTTTGTGTGTGGAGGATTTTGGTGGTACCCTTGGTATCACCGAGCCTCAATGCACGCATTCACACTTCCTTCACTTTCTTCGCGGTAGGCAGCGACCCTGTAAAGGTCCATGAGCGGCAGCAACACTTACCATCAGGTGTACTGTTTGCTCGTTTGCCACCGTTTGCAATAAAAAAAAAGATGATAAAAGAAAAATGTAACTTTTTGATATGGATGCAACGTTTAAAATAGATAGATTTGTTTGCTTTTTATTGAAGATATCACTAAATAATTCTTGTTTATTTCATTCATTCATTTTAACTTATATATGTCCCACTGTTGGGCTCGAGCCTTCTCTAGTTGGAGGGAAATTGACATATACCTCGCTGGTTAGACGTGGTTTATTACGAGTTTTCATTCTCTTTTACAGATATTATATGTATATTTAATCTTATTCGTTGTTTACGACACCCACAGGCAAGTGGGTTGTATTTTTACTCCATCACCACAGTCCTTGTGTTGCGAGAGATTTTAACAAACATGTAATTAACGGACACAAATTACACCCAGACTGAGGAAAACATTTTGTAAATCGGATAAAGTAAATAAAAAATGTTAAATTAAGAACATTATACTCGTATATGCTTACTAATGACAATCACATAGTCCCGCATTTATGTCTCGTTAATTTTAAAATATAGTGTACGCTTACTAATGGCGATCCCAGTCATAATTATGGTTTTCTTTATAATAGGCAGTGAAAATTTAGAACTGAACGCAGGACAATAATTTGTGCGATCTTTTTTTTTGTTTTGGTCAGTGCACCACCGCCCAGCTCCATCCGGGATGACAGAGGGACAGCGTGCGGCCCACAGCCCACCGCAGCACGTCATCTTCGTCATTGGGCCGATCACTAGTACCGAGTTACTTGTCCTCCGTGGTCGGCCCGAATTTGTGCGATCTACGAATTGATGGTCCCGAATCTGGGTGTAATTTGTGTCCATTCATTATTTGTTTGTAAAGTGTATTTTCCAAGTAATACATCCCGATGTTATAAAGACCTCTGCAGAATGCTATAAACAATTTAGATAGATAGTTTTTTTATTAATTTAGATTTACTGACAAAACTTTTCAAATTTCCCAAATGTACGAGGAGTGATAGATAAAAATATATATAAAAAAATACAAAGCCTTATACGAAACTATCCTACCCCAAAGCTATTTTCGATCTTTCAACAATAGTTCGAAGATTGAATGTGGACCCAACAAATATCAGTAAGCCTCTCTATAGTGACATATTGTCACAAAGTGACGTCATTGTACGTTTTTATCGAAGAGTGACAACTAAGGTAAGACAACTGTATATTGAAATATATACACCATAGAAATTTGATGAGAAAATATTTATGAACAGTCAAGTAAATAGTATAAATACATTGTCACACAATAAATAAGAAATTGACTATACATTAAGCATAGTAGTTTTGGGACACCATTTGACCCAAAAAAAATGTGCTCAAAGCGCTTTTGGGACACACGTTGACCCAAAAAAATACTTTTCAATTAGCAATTACTTTTAGTACATTTATTTAAATCAACCAATCAAAAGCTATTAATATATATTTTATTTCATATTTCCTTGTCATATAGCAACAATAATAGTTTACGTAAAATCATAAAATTCACTGAACTTTTTTCAATATACCCAAGCGTGCGGGGCACTCGAGAGCACCGCGATGTTTGGCGCGTGAGGGGTTAAGTGGTAATATCCAACGCTGGAATTTATAGGTTTGATTTCCACACAAGATATTTCTTACGCATTAATGCATAAACAGCTATTTTTTTTTTTTGGTGTGGAGTCGGACGGCGTACTCCTCGCCCGACTCCGTCCGGGGTGACAGAGGGGCGTAAGCACGCACATCCGTAACCCACTCATATAACGTCGTCTTCGTCGTTGGGCCGACCACCGGTGCAGAGTTCCATGACTTCAGTGGTCGGCTCATAAATAGCTACTACTACTATACTATAGATTTTATAAAGTTTCATATGTAATTAATATTTTATTCCTAGATTATCATTATCATCGCAACCCCCATACCCACCGTTGAGCTTCGGCAATGTGAGGCAATTTGAGCGACTATACCTTACTGATCAAACATGTTGGTATAGCGTTTCGTTTCTAGTTTTCCTTCTCTCTCACAGATCTTATATACATATTATATCCCTTAGTCGTTTTTTACGATATCCGCGGGCAAGATAGGGTGTGGTGAATTGTATTCTTACTCCGTCAACATACGGAAAATATGTAATAAGAATAAAAGCAGATTAATTACCACATGGATAAGTATCTTAGTAAAAATTTAAGCTAAATTATTCTATTTGGTAGATAAATAAGACAGTTTTGTATTGTAGTCTTGTTCGTGTTATGTATTGTATTCTTACTCCATCACCATACGGAAAATTCCTAGATTACATGAATTATAATGTAAAGAAATTAAGGATGGCGATGATAGCAGCTAGCAATAATAAATAACTCTTATATTGCCTATGGGTATTCTGAAAGATAACTAAAAGCTTTACATCCACCTAGGCCAACTCTAAGCTATATCATCTGGTTAACAATTACATTCCCAAAGAAGGCAAACGATCTGTCAAAGATTTATTAGCGAAACGCTAACAATATCAAAAAAGGGTATATATTGATTCGATCCCAAGTCATCATCATCATCACTTTAGTTCATATACGTCCCACTGTTGGACTTGAGCCTCCTCCATAACAGGAGGTAAATTGACTTTACTATACCATGCTGATCAGACAGTTTGATATAGGGTTTTATTTCGAGTTTTCCATCTTTTGCATAGATGCGTAATTTATTCCTTAGTCGTCTTTTACGGCATCCATAAGCAAGATAGGTAGAGGTGAATTGTATTCTTACCCCGTCACCATACGGGCAATCTATACCAATAAATAAAATTGGAGTGTCTATTTGTAATGTCAAAAGAATAGGCTATTTTCATGCTCACACCGTTATTTGCCCTATACACATGCCTAAAAATCACTTTATATTTTTTGTCTGACTGTCTGTTTCTTCCTTCAATACGATAATCTTCAAAACAGCAGGACCAGTTTCAAAAATTCTTACACCAATTGAAAGCTATAATATCAGGGAGTAAACTAGGCTATATTTTATTCCAGTATTCCCACGGGAACGGGAACTATGCGGGTAAAACGACTAAAACCGAAGCGGTCGCTCCGCGGGCGGGTTGCTAATAAGTAATAAGAATAAAAGCATATTAATTATGGTATGGAGGATAGAAATATATAAGATGTGTATATGAGCTTTGATAACTATGGCTAATATAATATGTTTCAATGGATAATGACATTATAAGCAGCAGCTTTAAAATGCTATGCTAATTTACCAATAATATTTATATTACAAGAAGATTAGTCCACGCCAAGTTTATAGCAATGAAGCCAATATGTTTGGTGTGCAATAACTTCTGACGCCGTAATCGGATCGTGTTTTGGGAGTGAGCCAACAGATAGCTATGATAAATACGGAAAAGTGTCTATATTAGGCTGTCTGGCAGATATTGTCTGCAAAATATATTAGAATTATGGTGCTATTTGTACCTTTTTTTATTGTTCTACTCTAATTTGACTACATTCAGCCCCGAAGGTCTGGGGTGACCACGGCAAACTCTAATTCAAATGATTTATTATGTATAAACATTGAGGGGTTACTTTTATATCGCGAATTTTATACAATAAATTTCAGGAATTTTATAGAATTATATATAGGAATATCAGTCAATACAACAGAATATAGACTTTAATAAACTGCAGGTGTATCTTTTTTTTTAATCATCATCATCGTAGCTCATAAACGTTCCACTGTTGGCCTCGAACCACTACCACAATGGAAAGGAATTTGACTTAATACACCACGCTGGTCAGACGTGTTACTATAGGGTATAGTTAAGGTTTAGTATTCATTCTTTTGCATAGATGTTATATGCATATTTTATCCCGTAGTTATCTTTTAAGATATCTACGGGCAAAATACCATCTGGTCAACAATTAAGACATCCACGGACAAAATACAACAATTGCATTCCCAAAGAAGGCAAACGGTCGGTCATAAAACTATTAGCAATATCAAAAAAAGGGTACATATTGATTCGATCCCAAGTCATCACCATCATCATCATCATTTCACCTCATATGCGTACCACTGTTGGACTGGAGCCTCCTCCATAATAGAAGGTAAAGTGACTGTACTATATCATGCTGCTCAGACAGGTTGATATAGGGTTTCTTTCAAGTTTTCCTTCTTTTGCATAGATGTTATATGCGTAATTTATCCCTTAGTCGTTTTTTATGACATCCACGGGCAAGATAGAGAGTGGTGATTTGCATTCTTACTCCGTCACCACACGAAGACGAATATACGCAATGTAATTTCAATGAATAAAAATCACGAAAGAATAATATTCATTCATTGGTAACATTCAATTCAAAAAAAAAGATCAAAATAATATATAATATAACTATGTACAAAATATCACATTTATATTAACTATAATACAAAATACATGGCAAATGCCGAATGTGGAACAAGAAAAATCCTTTATATCTAACAATATACAGCAATATTTGATAATAACGATGTCATAATACAAAAACAATATCATTCAATAAATATGATATCTTTATTTATGTTACATTTTTACTTCTATAATTAACACGATATGGCAGATATTAAATCTTATCTTTCCTTGTTTTGCTGTTATTTAAGCTTCTTTTTATGTCTTGGAAATTAGCTATAAATACGAGTCACTTTATCCAGTGTCGAATTATAATTTTATTTTCAAATTAGTCATTACCCATCAGTAAGCCAAATTGTCGCCGTCATCAGTGTTATAACCACTGTTGATGGTATCTTCTGAGAATATTGGTGGAATGAACTACCTGCTGCTGTGTTTCCCGAGAGCTATGACATGTCCTTCTTTAAACGAGATTTAATAAGAGTATTTTCTTCACGTTAGGCAACGGCCTGGCTGTGCCCCTGGTATTGCAAAGGTCCATGTGCGGCAGTATTACCTATCATCAGGTGTGCTGCTTGCTTGTTTGCCACCGTTGGTAATGAAAAAAATACAAAATGGTATATAAAGCACTTTTATAAAATATTCACTACAATTCAGCAGTTCTTCCGCTACATATTGCATAAAATGCAATCAAAATTATTTAATATAACACGAATAACTGCACAGATGGCCTTGTCTACCGACTTTTCCGTCTCTTGCATTGATGTTTTATGTATAATTAATTCCTTAGTCGTCTTTCACGACACCTAAGAGCAAGATAGGGGTTGGTAAAGTGTATTCCTACTCCGTCACCACGCACCATATGAAAGAATTGCTATAAAAATTCAGAAATTATTATAAAATGTAATTTCCAATTCAATATAAAGCGCATAGAATTTATGCTCCTAGTTTCAATATCCGTGAATCAAAGTCTTAGTATATTAAGATATATGGAAATTGTGGTCTGACTCATCGTAGATCAATCTATAAGGAATTGAATGGAACTGAATTCGGTGCCAATTTTCTGAGGAAATTTAGACAATCACTTTCAAAATTTGGTCGATTATATTAAACGGAAAGAGCTATTCAAATCTTGTTTGGAAGTTTATGTGTTTTTAATGATAGAAGAATCAAGTAAACGGTAATTTTTATATTAGTTTATTGATAGAAGTATGGACCTCTGCTGGATATCATGGAGAGAAATTTTTTGTACGTACCATAAATAATTAGAAATATCTGGTTGACCGAGCTTCGCTCGGAATATTTTTGTCGAATTTATTTAGATATATATTAATAAAAAATAAATAATGAAAATAATATAAAAAATTACAAAAAGAGAATAATAATAACACCGAGATTCGAACTGACGCTGTTTGATTGAAAAATACCAAAATTAAAACCGGTCACCTTCCTATCTGAGCTATCATAACTCATAACATTGCCATCGAAATTTGAATTCGTATTCTTTTAAAATTTAATGTCATTGTTTATTTTGCTAAAAACACGGACAAAACAACATTTTCTATAAATAAAACCTAGCTAGATCGATTTTTTGGACCCGAATCCTCTAGTATGCCAAGTTTCAACAAAATCGTTGGAGCCGTTTCCGAGATCCTGAATATATATATATACAAGAACTGCTCGTTTAAAGATATAAGATTAATACATTGTATTCTCTTGTGTTAAAACTTAAGTATTTGTTCATTATATTCTCTCACCTTGTGGTGATAAAGTAAAAATACAATTCACCATCACCTTTCTTGTCCGTCGATGATCTAAAAGATGACTAAGAAAAATAATATGCAGTTCCACACGAAAAACGCACGTTGTATTTTCCACACGAAAAATATCTATACCAATAAATAAAATTGGAGTGTCTATTTGTAATGTAAAAATAATAGGCTTTTTTCATGCTCACAGGGTTATTTGCACGACACGAATGCCTAAAATAGCAATTAAAAAATTTTTGTCTGTCTGTTTGTTCCGGGTAATCTTGCAAACGGCCAGACCGATTTCAAAAATTCTTTCACCAATGGAAAGCTATAATATCAGGGCGTAAACTAGGCTATATTTTATCCCGGTATTCCCACAGGAACGGGAACTACGCGGGTAAAACGACTATAACCCATAACCGAAGCGAAGCGAGGGCGGGTTGCTAGTAACAAATACAATTAACCACTCCGTTTCTTTCCCTTGGCTGTCGTATACGACAACTAAGGAATATAATATGCCTATAATGTATATTCAAGAGAAGCAAAACATGAACCCTCTGACCAGCGTGGTATAGTAGGTCAGTATCCCTCCTATTACGGAGGAGTCTCGAGCCCAGCAGTGGGATATATATGAGCTGAAATGAATGATAATGTATAAAAAAGAGAACAGATGACACATATGTGAAGACAAGAAACCTCAAAATCAAGTCAACCTGTCCCACTAGGGTACATACAGTAAGTCAATTTACCTCCCATTGCGAAGAAAACTCGAACTTAGCAGTGGGACGTATAGCACGAGATAATAGTCTTAAAATAACTAATTTAATTTTTTAACAAAAAAATAATCCTAGATTATATTCATCCCATTATTGAGCTTGATCTTTCTCGGTGAACCATCTATACCTCACTGCTCTTTTACTGATATTTGCTGCTTGCATAACTATACTAAGCTACTGCTTCTGCCTACCGTGAAGAAAGTGAAGAGAGTGTGAATGCGTGCAATGAGATTTGGGGATACTAAAGCCATCACCAAAAGCTACCAGACCGGCATGTGGACCCTCAGAAAGTTGGACTTACAGCTCTCTCGCTCACCGAACGAGCTATAGTAATAAATTGTTAATAGTCAGACATTGGGTGCTGCTTGTGGGATCTGGTCCAGCCATATTTTCTTCCTTTCTTTATTCTTTAATTTTTTTTGTCTTGTATTAAATCTTGAAAATGTATACATATGTTTAATTGCGAAGGGCATCACACTGGAGCTAATACCATATATGTTGTACGTAGCATAATATTATGTATATTTAAAAGATTAGGAAAAAAAAAATGACTGCCCGCTGAGTTTCTTGCCGGATCTTCTCAGTTTGTGGCCGCGTTTCGATCCGGAGGTAGATTATTGTATTGTATTCAAATGTGTAATTTGACAATATGTAAGTGCCCTTAAGGGGCTTATGCAGAATAAATGATTTGATTTGATTCGATATTCTGCGAGAGTGCGGTACTATCTTGGACAGACCAGTCCGCAGTGTAGACAGATGGCCGTCTATAGTATGTGGTATAATTATATTAATATTTGATTTATGATTTAATATAATATACCACATAAATATTCTCTCAATTGCGAAATAATTGAGACCATCGGGTATTTGATCGAATCGTTTCTCCATATACAATCAATTTTCTTTGTAGTAGGCTGTAGTCTGGATACATCCCGCCCAATCTGTTGAGGACGACGGATGAGCAGCGTGCGGTCCCATAACCTACTGTACTCCCGCCCCATCGTCATTGGGCTGACTATTGGTACCGATTCCTTGATATCTGTGGCCGGTCCGGCATCATCTAGAGTCCTGCTGCGAATATTTAGTATCTCTCGGACCATCTCCGGGACCTGAATGATACTTTTATCTGGGAGTACCACTATATCTAACCGTGGATGCCAATGGGTTGAATGATAATATGGCGCGTGTAAAAAATTTTTAGTCTATGTCCATCTCTTTTTCATTAGTCATATCCTATACCAACTAATCCTGGTATTTCAGGCACAAATTACATCTAGATCCAGGATATCAAATGTCCGTAAAGTAATATCCTGCGCTAGTCTTGAACCCGCGACACTTAGCGCAGTCAGTACTTTTACCATTACAGCAAATGAACCGCCAACCTTTAATAACCTTGGAAAAATAATCTCGATACAAAATATCTACACACGTAAATATATTCCATTATAACAATCCATTCAGTCTGCTTTTACGGCTTACGTCAGAAGGTGACTCGCTTTTAGTGCCCAATTTTATTTTTATGTCATGGAAAATTTTGTCTGCTGACAGCATAAAATATTTTTATATATGGTTTTCGTATTTCATTCGACAGCTATCATTACATTCAATGTACGATCAGTATAATATTCATTTACTTCTAATATCTGATATAAAACTACTATAGTGAAATAGTTTTGTGCTGACTTTTTCCGTGTTTTGACAGAATACAATTTATCACTCCTTTCTTGCCCTTGGATGTCGTAAAAGACGTTTAAGGGATTATTTGCGGACAGCATATATGAAAGAGACAGAAAACCCGTCTTAGTAGGTGATTTTCCTTCCCTTTGTGGAGGAGGCTCGAGCTTAACAGTGGGACATATTGAACTTTGTTATCGATGCTGAGTACTGTGCTGTGTGCTACCGGCTGTGAACATTACCAAAATAAAAGCTTTTAATCGACCTGGGCCATTTTATCTTATACTGTCTAGTCGTCAATAACATTCCTAAGGAAGGTTAACGTCAGGGAAGTCGACATTCGTAAAACTATCTATATACCAATAAATAAAATTGGAGTGTCTGTTTGTAATGTCAAAATAATAGACTTTTTTCATGCTCACACGGTTATTTGCACTATATATATGCCTAAAATACACTTTATATTTTTTGTCTGTCTGGCTGTTTGTTCCGGGTAATCTTCAAAACGGCTGGACCAATTTAAAAAATTATTTCACCAATGGAAAGCTATAATATTAGGGAGTAACCTAGGCTATATTTTGTCCCGGTATTCCCACGGGAACTATGCAGGAAAGACTGAAACCGAAGCGAAGCGAGGGCGGGTTTCTAGTCATCAATAACTTTGCTAATGTATACTATGTAAAAGGAGTACATATTGCTTGAACTCCAAGTGATTGGGATACAAACAGGATGATGATGAATTTAATTTAAATTGAAATCATTTATTATCCATAAACACGTAGTCTGATGACCTCCTGTGATCATAAACGCTAAAATCTGTGCGAAACATCGAGAAATAAAAAATCAAATATAAACGCATTAAAATCTGTAAAAATAGTTTTATTTCAAAAGATACGCTAATAAAATACAAACTACGCCTCTAGCTAAGGTTTAGATACGTTAGGTACATTAGTTAAGTTTGATTGTAAAAGAAAATCGTCAATGATAATATATTTTTTACTCAATAAGCTTTTCAAATAAGTAGAAGTAAAACTTCTTATCGAATAAGATTGATGTTTATTCATCGGCAAAAATAACAGATTTGATGCCATTGAATTCGTATCTCTATTTTCTTGTAAATTGTTTTTCATAAATTCTTATAATAGCTACAAGAGGAGTATAATGTTTGTTTATAGAAATACATATTACATTTTATCAGAAAGTTTTTTAATGTTTATTTTTATAGCTCTTACACGTGCCACAGATGGGTGTAAAATTATGATTTGATAATGAGGGAATTAAATTATTTATTTAGGTTAAAAGGAGATAATATTAGATTATTTCAAGTTTTGGAGGGCTGTTAGAGGCGTACTTCGAAGTATGATACGTGTTCTGGGAGGGAAACAACATCGCCATCGAGTGGAGTGCGGTATCCCACAGGGCTCGGTTTTCGGTCCGAAACTGTGGAACGTTGGGTTCAACTGGCTTCTACGGGGTCAGTTCCTTGCCGGGATGGGGATCATCCATTACTCGGATGACACCCTAGTCACGGTGAAGAAGGCAGATGCCCGGGGGGGCACGATTGGCAAAGGAAGGAACGGCGCTCGTCGTAGACCAGATTGGGATGTCGTGTCTGAGGGTTTCGCTGAAGAAAACCGAGGCCCTTAAAGGAGGAGCACATATCAATCTGTCTGAGGCGGTGCAGACCCAGATAAAATATTTGGGTCTGTACCTAGATTCAAATTGGAATTTCGTGCTACAATTTACGCAGGTCGTCCCTAGGATCGTCAAGTCGGCCGCGGCGCTGGGAAGGCTTCTGCCGAACACTGGCGGTCTTGGGCCGTCTTGTCGGCGTCTCTACGTCGGTTTATTGACAATTAACTTATTGGTAGTTGTTTTATTATTGTCTGCCTCCCTAACGTGAACCCTCATTGGAAATATAATTACTGATCGGATAGCATCAGATGGAGTTAGCCAAGATCTGTAATTGCGTAATGCGACAAAAAATACTTTCAATCTAAAATTAGATAAATAAAACTACGGATTTTATCGAGATTGTATTTGATTTTTGATTGGCCAACATTTCAAACACCTTACAGGGTTCATGGTCCCGGATGGACTACGTTATTATTATCGACTACTATCTTACGTCCAACAAGTGATCGTTATCACAGATATTTATAATTAATACCCACTAAATTAAAACCCACTATAGAAGTGGATAGAAAATACAAACACGATAAAATTCGTAAAATATTTTTATTTACAATGTGTAATACTCGCGTTAATATCAGAGGCATTACAAAATTAGATAACTTTTTAATTGAAAGTTGAAAATAAAAATTCTGCACAGATGAAATGGAAATGTTTCAGGTTTTCCTTCTTTGTATTGTTACTTATCCTTTGTAAACCGGTAATGTGTTAAGAATACAATTTCACAATTACCTACTTGCTACGTGGGAGTCACAAAAACTGATAAAGGGATCATCAGGATAATGGAAAGTAGCTCCCTATTGAATAACTTATGACATGATTGCTAACTTGCCGGTCAAGCTTGGCTATTACGGTGTTACTTGTTACGGCTGATAAATGTATGTATGAATGGCTTACTGTTTTCTGTTTAGTTGTGTCTAACGACACATTTATTTAAAAAGGCAACAAAGAAATTTATAAATATACAAGGCACGCGCAAATACCTACACCTTTCCTTGGCAGTCAGGTAATTACTTTTGGAGTATTACACTCTTTTGCTTTCGTTTTTTAAATTCTTTTTTTTAATCAGTCAATTTTGGAAAAGGTCGAAAGGTTCTATGGGGAGTTATATAACTCATTTTAGAATACTGTTGGCTGCTGGGTCCAAGACCACAGAGTCATGTCAAAAGTCCATAGGTATCATTCCAGTACCAGTCCTAGTTGGGAATGCGATTCTTGAAGTTGTCGCGTTACCTAGGATAAACAGTGCAGTTAATTAGATACCATTTCAAGAAAGAGGTCAGCCGTCGAATCCAAATCGACTGGGCAGCATTCGGACAGCAAAAAAAAACTAAGAGGATTTCACTATGTCCAGTGTATATTTCTAGTGATTACTAAACTCAAAGTCACTTAGCGTGCTACGGAGCGGATTATGCTCGGCATTTGCCTGCGAGATAGAATCCGAAATGCAAAAATCTTTAGAGGAACGGTTGTTACCGATATAGTATGAAGAATTAACACGCTGGTAATGGTCAGACAAATCATTAAAGAAAGGTTCTCGAGTGACGACCACGTGTCGGAAACTACAGTGTAAGACGCACCTCAACCACCAGGTGGAACCTGATGAGATTTGCTGAACTTTGTCAGATGCAGGCGGTATCTCATCGCACTTTGTGACGAAACATGAAGAAGTTATTTATCCAGTAGGAAAAGGTGAAGGGCTGAATGAAGACGAATACATGAATTAATGCCTTACTGCTAGGTGTTATATAAATACAATGATTATTTTCAATAATACGGAAATAAGATACTATTGAGGACTTGCTAACAAGAATGTTGAGGTTTTTTTTTCTCTTTGGGAATGCCATTATGTGTTATAATGTCGTAAATAGGATACTTCGGCAACTCAAAGGGATTCTAAGAGTTTATTATTTCCGGCATTCGCCCTTTGAGATCTGTCCAACTTTCAATGTTTGTTTCAGTATCTTCTTTTCATATGGAAGTTCATCATCTCATAATGATTGGTATAGAAACGAAGGTTTCTCTTTTATCCTTGGTTTGAATTTTCTTTATCAATGAGAATTATTTTGTTATTAATATCATAATGAAATGGATATGTAGCCTTTGCTGAACTTTTGAAGACAAAAAATTTTTAAGTCATTTCAAGTTGTAAATTTGACTGCGCCGATAGCGTAGTGTTAAATTACCTACTTATCGTATCAGGAGTTGCGGATTCGATTCCCACCCAGGACAAAACTTTTACACAGATTTATCGTTTTCCACGAATTTTTGTTCAGTCTGAGTGTAATTTATGACTGTTAATTACCTATATGAAAAGTTTCAAAATAATTTCTGAAATATATAGCCATAGTGGTAATTTACAGGAAAAAAATAAAAAAAACCCAAATTAACGCCTTAAGAAAACGCGGATATGTTTTTCCAGCCAGCAGATATCGTATGCTAATTCTCTTCTTCTAATTTAGCAATGGGCTGTATATATAGGGTAGGAAAAAGACAATACACAAATTTTATAACACAAATGAAGTTCCCTAGTCAAAACGAGGTCTGATCGGCGTGGTGTAGTGGGTCAATTCAGCTCATTATGGAGAAAGTTCGAGCCCAATAGCGGGACGTATATGAGCTGAGATGATGATGATGACTGCCAATATAAAAGATAAACTTCATCATTGCAGCCCACATATGTCCCACTGTTGGGCTCAGGCCTCCTCCACAATGGGAGGGAATTTGAACTACTATGCCATGCTGATCAGACATGTTGGTATAGGGTTTCGTTTCAAGTTTTCCTTCACTAGCACAGATGTTATGTGCATATTATATCCCATAGTCGCCTTTTACGTCATTCACGGGCAAGATAGGGAGTGGTGAATTGTATTCTTACTCCGTCACCACACGGAAACAGATAAGATAAACTAAATTATTTTATTTACTTATTTTTTGTTAACTCAGTTAATTACTCAGTATTTTGTTTCAGAAGTAGATTCGTTTCATTATCACACCTCTTTTAACTAGAAATATTCATATACTCTACATGCCTTTCTATTTGGAAGGCCTATGTGTAACAGTGGACATCGATTGACTGATGTATGGACTGTATGGAATGTTCAAGTGTCAGTAAATTGTCCGTTTCGAAACATGCAAACCATTTTTCACCTACCTACTGTATTTTTTTACAAGATTTGTATACTTTTTCAGTGCTGGTAACACAGCACAAAAAAATGGTGGATTTGAAAATAGTCGACATGTGTACGTTCGAAAAAAAAATAGTATCAAGCTGATATTAGACAAGTTCATTATTTATTGCTTCATTTTTATGAAACAATAATAAAGATTCCGTGCGGGTTAGACAAAATATCAAAGTTATAAATCGGAATATTGGAATTATATGTCCAGTGTTGATAAAATTTGAGCCCAATTAAAAAAGCCCGCTGTAATGAAGTTCAAAGCGGTTGCTATACAAATCTAAGAAGTATTTTTATATTGCTAATAAGTGTACATATTAAGCTAAAATATAATGTAATATCGTTTGTTTTCCCAAATAAAATAAAATATAACGATATACGACACTAGAGATAGACAACCAAAACAGAAAGAATATAGATTTTTATTTAAAAAGTAAGCAAAAAGTTAAAAGTACCAAAATACTTCATTAGTTATCTTTATAAATCTTCTGTTCGTGTGTTTAAAATTGAACTCCTAAACGGTTGGATTGATTTTGATGATTATTTTGTGGCTGTTCCGATGGATATGAGAATGGTTTATATTAATAATTGGAACCAGATGGCGCTGCGATCGATTTCAAGGAGAATTCCTTTTAATATTTTTTTAGATTTGAATAGAACAACGTCTGTTGGGTTAGCGAGTTATTTATAAGAGCTTAAAATTGATTGTTTTTTACAATTCACAACAAAGGGGTACCTTTTTTTAATACTTGACACGAACATGAGACTCATGAATTAGTACTTTTCACCATATTTAGTACAGACTATCTCTTTGCCTATACAAGACAAAGCAATGTATGCAATTTAATCTCATCAAAGCTAACTAAAGACGTAGTCTGTCGTCCATTGAAGAGTACCACGCTAAGTGTGTGGTCCAAAATGTTATGTAATTCTATTTGATAAATTGAATGGTTCTATTATAGTCTTCTTGAGATCTTTATAGCATTTATTTCGTTCGCCTTTTTATTTGATTTTGTTGTGAAAGGGTTCCCGGCCACTTAAAACTAAGTTGTTCAATTTCTATATGTACAACATTCTATTGCGAGTGTATTATTCCCGGTGGTATTAGGGTTTGTACTCTTGTTTAACGAGTTTAGGTATAATCACTATTTTGCTAAGCGGCTGCAATATAAATTCCGCAACCCAAAGGGATAGTTTTAAGATTAGATTTTTTAGAATACTGATGCACCATTTATACTGTCATATATATCATGACAGCCGAGCGCTACGTTTGATGTATTTTCTAAGTCATGGATTCTAAACATCGAGATTTTGCTATCAAGCTATTAAACTGCAGGGTATTCCGCTTGTTATTTAAGCAAATCGAAAACGTTTCCTTGCGGTGACGGAGTAAGAATATAAATCAACATCTCTTTCGCTCGTGAATGTCGTAAGAGACGATTAAGGCAATAAATTATGTATGTATATAACATCTATGTAAGAGAAGGAAATCTCGAAATAAAACCCTATACCAACATGTCTGATACCACTGATGACAAGTCACATCTGCTCTGGTGGTCAGCCCAACAACGAGGTGACGTGGGTACGGGTGGGTTATGGGCCCGCGCACCGTTCTTTCATCGCCCCGGACGGACAGGACCGCGCGTGCGCTTACCATAGCCCACCCATAAAAAAAAAAAAACTTGAGAGGTGTCAAGGGACACCCGGATGGAACGAAGTTCCTTTCGATTAATTAGTGAAGGGATTGTAATAAAATTTTATTTTTTTTAAGTTATAATTATATTTTTTTTATTATTAACAAATATAATGTTATATAAACTTAATCAGTAGGCTCAATTTTCATAATAATTGGCTTGTGGTAACTGAAGTAGGTAACATATGT
Source organism: Lymantria dispar (assembly GCA_032191425.1). Taxonomy (NCBI): domain Eukaryota; kingdom Metazoa; phylum Arthropoda; class Insecta; order Lepidoptera; family Erebidae; genus Lymantria; species Lymantria dispar. Next base: position 4,453,034 of record CM063449.1, read on the forward strand.
TTGGGATTCTATTTTATTTAAATGTCTTGAAAAAACTGCATCAATGGTAGTATTATATTTTGTTGTTGTATACACTCAACAAAAATAATCGTCGCGACACCACACTGTTCAATGCGAAATAGAAATGAAAATATCTGGCTTGCTTTCTATAAGAGAGAGAGAGAGAGACAGACAGAGAAACATGCGACGCCGCACAGCTTACAATAGCTTACTATAGCAAAAAGTGTCGTGACAACTTTTCGTAAGAATTTTTTCCGTCTAGCCCCCTTTCACAACGCGCGATAAGGAACTTCGTTCCAAAAATACCAACATGTCTGATCAGAGCGTCATAGTAGGTATATTTCTTGACTATTATGGAGGAGGATCAAGCCCTACAGTAGGACGTATATGAGTTATAATGAATGAATGAACGTATTTTATCCTACTACATTTGATATTTTATAGAGGCGGCTACGAATAATTCCAATCCTAACATTGATCATAGGTGTCATAAAAGAAACCAAAGTGTTTTACCTCGTAAATAAAACTACTTTTACGGATTATATCGCGGTTTGTATTTGATTTATGATTGCCCGACGTTTCGAACACTTTGCAGCATTCATGGTCACGGGCGGACTAAGGTGTCTCACGTCCAACAAGTAATCGTTATTACAGACAGAAAATGTCAGACAGAAAATGTCTGTAATAACGATTACTTGTTGGACGTGAGACACCTTAGTCCGCCCGTGACCATGAATGCTGCAAAGTGTTCGAAACGTCGGGCAATCATAAATCAAATACAAACGCGATATAATCCGTAAAAGTAGTTTTATTTACAATGTGTAGTGCTCGCGTAAACATCAGATATCATTATGTTTTACCTCGGTCTGGTTCAAGCCCATCTGATCAATATTTATATTTCTAAAGACTTTTCGACATCATACAGGCGACCGCTTATAAAACTCTTGGCAAAACTTTCGCAATATGTTCGACGGAAAATAGAGTAAATATGTCGACCTCAACTATTTGAGATAAAAGCAGGGTGACGAGAACACAGTAACGATGACGTATTTTATATAATTCTTATCCGTCTGGTGACGGATAAGAATACAATTTACCACCCTCTTCCTTGCCTGTGGGTATCGTGAAAGGCAACTAAAGGAATATCTTGTGCATATAACAACAATACAAGACATGGCAAATGCAAATTAAAACCCTATACCAACCCATCTCACCATCATAGTATAGTAGATCAATTCTCCTCTTAATGTGGAGGAGGTTCGGGCTTAGTAGTAGGAGATATATGAGCAATGATCATCATCATCATTATCATCATCACAGTTTCCATATGGCTCACTGCTGGGCTCAGGCCTCCTCCATAATGGGAGGAGAATTAACCTAATATACAACGCTGGTCAGACGTTTTGGAATAGAGTTTTATTTCGATATTTCCTTCTCTTATGAGCAATGATGATGTTGATATGTTTCTTCTTTTCAGTTCATATTTGTGCAGCAGTCTATGCTCTGAAAACCCAAAACAGCCTACACTAAGCAGATTGCATTCAGTATTATTCTGAATTTTCCTTTTGAAATTGACGGCAAGTATAACATTTATTCACGTTACACAATGCCTTTTATGTCATTCTACTTACATCAACACAATAGATAGATACTATCACGCGATATCAAGACGACAGGCGAGCCTACAAAGGGGACTACAAAGACGATGCAATGTAGACATTTATAATAATAATTAACTCGTAAATATACATGCTACAAGTGTTGTGATAGTAAGAATATAATTCACCGCTTCCTCTCTTGCCCGTCGGGTAAAAGACGACTAAGAGATTAAAACCATATAATCCATCCATCCATCAGCCAACAGACGTCTACTGCTAGACATAAGCCTCCCCACGAGAATGCCACCTAAAACAGTCCTGCACCACTTGCATCCTATAGTTCCCTTCGACTTTGAGAATATCGTCAGTCCACCTAGTGAGGGGTCGTCATACGCTGCGTCATCCGATTCGTGATAGCCACTCAAGAACCTTACTTCACAAACGGTTGTCGGTTTGACGAGCGATGTGGCCTGCCCATTGCCATTTCAACGTGGTAATTTTTTTTTTTTTTAAGACAACATCCTGCACTAAGGAAATAATCCTTGTATTGCGGGGGACTTTACAAACATATAATTAACGGACACAAATTACATCCAGACTCAGAACAACAATTTGTGGATCGCACAAAGTGTTGTCCCGCGTGGGATTCGAACGCCCGACACTGGCGTTGTAGGTCGCTATCTTAACCACTACACCATCTATGCAGTCAATTCTATGGGCTACGTCGGTTACACCCGTTCTTCTACGAATTTCCGTGTGCCGGATTTTATCACGTAGAGAAATAGCGATTTTATGAAGCCGACAATTAGAGACCACGTTTCAGTGTCTTAAGTTGTCGCTGGTAACACACATTGGTTATAAACCTTTGTTTTCAGACACTGCGAATCCATAAAATAATAATAATTACCCCGTAAATATAAATGTGTGGTGACGGAGTAAGAATATAAAGTAGTGGTAGGACCATACTGTTGACAGTTGTCTGTCTCGTAGTGGTTGGACCACATTATTGACAGATGTACGGTCGGCCCGTCCGGGGTAGTACCACACTCTCGCAGAAAATGGATGTCCGAGTAGTAGCAATTTGTTACTGCGCTTCGTTCGGTGAGCGAGGGAGCCGGCAGCCCAACTTTCTGGGCCGACGTCCTCCCCGAGGGGGGGACGTCGGGGAGTTGCGTGCTAAAGCCCCTCTGTCGCCCCGGACGGAGTGGTGCGGAGGCGCGCCGACCGCAGCCCGCCCACAAAAAAAAAAAAAAGCCTAACTTTCTGAGGTTGTTTTTGTGTGATAGGTTTTGGTGATACCTTTAGTTTCACAGAACCTTATTGCACGCATTCACACTCTCTTCGCTTTCTTCACGATAGGCAGCGGCCTAGCAAAGGTCCATGAGCGGCAGTAATACTTACCATCAGCTGTTTGCCCGTTTGCCACTGCTTACAATAAAAAAAAAACAATTCACCATCCCCTCTCTTGCCCGTGGATATCATAAAAGACAACTAAGAGATTAAATGCTTACAGCATCTGTGCAAGACAAGGAAAACTCGAAATAAAACCCTATACTAACTTATTTCACCAGCGTGGTATATTAGGTCAATTTCCCTCTTATTGTGGGGGAGGCTCGGACCCACGAGTGGGACATATATGAATTGAAATGAGCAAATGAAATGTGTAGTGACAAAGTACTAAGAATAAACGTTCATCAACTCTTTTCTTGCCCGTGGGTAATAAAAATATTTAAATATTGGCTTGGCTACAAAAAGCCCTGGTCGTCGATGGCCTCATTTGTGACCATTATCGAGGAAGAAAGACGCTTACGTTTAAGGACTCGCTCGTTCCTATAACGGTGACCAGAGAGTCTCTGAGATACATCTCCTACTGATCTGAATGATGACAAGACATGGCTAGACTGCCATGCGTCCCGACGCATGGCAGTCTAGCCATGTCTTGTATCGACCTGTATCGACCTTCGATACCGGGGTATATTGAATATCATCAGATGATCTCTCCGGCACTTCGTAAAAGCACGAAAAGGGCTGCTGTGGTTTTGATGAGCTTTACGATCGCGCAAGAGTCCCACACTTCCCTCTCCGGCTGTCACCGGCGCGGCGGTAGTAAGTACGCTTACACTGCGTCAACAATAAAAGCATGATATAGTGGATCAATATTTCTTCTATTGAGGAGGAGGTTCAAACTAAGAGATTGCTCGTATGGTAAAACGGTCATTTTCACCAACAACTCCTACAGTTTAAGTTACATAAGACATTTATTTCATAACAAATTTACATTTGTGTCGAAAATAAAATAACAGTACCTAAATTAATGTTACATGCTTTTCCTATTACAAAAACAAGGTACTATGTGTACCCAGGTAATGTAAATAACTCACAATATTAATGTCTTACTAATTTTAAGTCTTACTTAAAAATTAGAGGCCATTGGTAAAAATAGGCATAAGAATGTTAAGAGTCACCTATCTCTTAATTAACCGGTTGACGGATCACCAGGAAATTGGTCAGCATCTTTTTTCATTAAAATAAATGTTACGGTATTAATAGCAACAAACAAGATCTTATACATCAATTATACTCGCTACTTAATATGTAGGTAGTATAAAGAAAATATTTATTGAAAGCACATAAATCATTCAACTTCAAGACGTTAGTGCAAACTAATGCTAGCGAATCGAAGTGATACTTAACGCCTACGTGAATCTATCAAAGTTTTTTATAACTTAGAAAATTGCTGACGCAATTCTTTCTTCTTCTTCTTAAATCTATAGTTAGTTATAAAGTTCCTTTACAATGGAAGAGACATATCTTATATAGCAAAATGGTCATTCAAGTTGGTATATGTAATCGCCTACTGAAAGGTGGCAATTCCGAGAGTGTGGCAACTTTGGTAGATTCCGAGCGTTACGCTTGAGTGCTTTAATAGCGGAAAAAGATATAACTAGTGAAGCCGAACGTATAGACAGGATTTGGTGGTGATATCTGTATTAGAGTTTATTATATTTGATGTGTAAAGAAAGTATCAGTAAGCTGGGCTCGAGCCTCCGCTATAATAGGAGAGAAATTGACCATGCTGGTCAGACAGGTTGATATAGAGTTTGGTTTCGAGTTTTCCTTCTCTTGCATATATGTTATATGAGTATTATATCCATCAGGCGTTTTTACGACATCTACGGGCAAAATAGGGAGTTCTATTCTTATTCCGTTACTACACGGAAAATCAACTGTTTAGTAAACAATTTTTGAAGTGAAACTTCTTTGCGCGCATGAGGGTAAATTTTTTACGGATGAAACGCAATTTTGTTTCACTAAGATATGTAGCGTTTTTGTCGAAGAAGAGGCAGAGAGCGATTGAGACCGATTGAGAGAGAGTGAGAAAGGGCGAACATAGCACGAAGCACAGCCATGGGGGAACGCGAGTGAGAAAGATCGAGAGATTATTGTTTCTTGTCTTTTTTTTTATACTGATAAAAAAACATGTGGAACCAAAGAAGATTCACTTCTGACATGCCTACTTAATACTCACGCTATTTTTTTTGTATCAACTATTTAGTAAACAAAAACTAATATATGAAAAACGATCACCGGAATTTGATTTCTTTTAGCCTGTACTTTCATATATCTTGAGTGCACGAAACTATTGATATCTTCATGTTCATAGATACACTTGGATGGGTCACAATAGATTTTCAGTCGAAGAGTTCCAGCTGATGTTGTTTCAGAAGGCGTCACTTTCGAATACAGATTATATGGCAGTCACGTGAACATTACATATACGCATAAATATCGGTAAAATATATACATTGCAATGTATGTAATTTCATCTTTATCATCTTCGTCAACATTATTCTCAACATCTTGGCTCATATTAGCCTAGTACTTTTTCTCTTTTTTTCACTATTCTTCATTATTTTTTTGTTTTGTACTAATATTTGAAAATTTATATATAATTTATAAATAATATAATTTATATACAATCTCGAAGGGCATCACACTGGAGCTAATACTATATGTTGAACGAAGTATAAAATTATATGTTTAAATGATTAAAAAAAAAGTGACAGCCCGCTGAGTTTCTTGTTTCTCTCTTCTCAGTTTGTAGCCGCGTTCCGATCCGGTGGTAGATTATTGTATTGTGTTCAAAAAATGTTTAAACTTGACAATATGTAAGTACCCTCAAGGGGCTTGTGCAGAATAAATGATTTGATTTGACTGCTGGTCTTCTCTACTATTATTAATCGTCCTGTACTATAATTATTATTAGTAAATTAGCATGCGGTGTGGTGACGGAGAAAGAACACAATTCATCCCTTATCTTGTCCGTGAGTGTCATAGAAGTAGATTCAGGAATTACATATCCACATAAAATCTATACAGGAGAAGGAAAACTTAAATAAAAGCCTATACCAACACGTCTGACTCGTTTATAGTAGATCAATTTTCCTTCTATTGTGAAGGAGGCTCGAATCCGACAGTGGATCGTATGTGACCTGAAATGATGATGATGATACAATAATTGTTCGTTGAAAGATATTAATTAGACAGATTAAAAATTTTATTCTACAGGAATGAAACCCTCGACACTAGGAATCACAAATACGCGAGATATCCAAGTTAAAGCCTTCTGTGCAGTCACGTTGCGTGTGGTGACGGAGTAAGAATACTATTCACTAACCCCTTTTTTATCCGCGAGTGTCGTAAAACACGACTAAGGAATAATAATATGTATACAACATCAATGTAAGTGAAGGAAAACTCGAAATAATATCATATACCAGCACAACTTACCAGTGTAGTATGGTAAGGTCAATTTTCCTTCTATTACGGAGAAGGCTCGAGCCCAGCAGTGGGATGTATATGAATTAAGAGTACAGTCAACAAATATGCCCAACTCTGGATTCGAATCATTACCATACAGCTGTTGCGGGACAATAAACCAAAGACTGTAATAACGTACAATTTTCATATATTCTTCAGAAAATATATATGTATCAATAATTTCATCATCCACAATATCGGAAACCTATAAAAAAGATACTCTTTAGGCAATAACGTATACAATACCTAGCAATATTATTTTCAATATTCCATATGAGATTATTACCCAGTACTCGATCCTTTGAAGCTTTTTATTGTCTACATATAAAAAAAAAATAATATAATATCAACCAAAACAACTTATCAGGGCGAGTCCATTATTTCTATTCGAGCTTTCCGAAATCATTTTTTTAGTAAATTGAATTCTGTTGAAATTCATTCCTCGTGTGGTCACCGTATTCAGAGATATGTTTGATTGAATATCGACTAAATAATTAAAAATACAATTGAAAATATCGTTATTCAATATAATTTGACAATTATTATCCTTATAGTTTGCCGTTTTTTGATGGTATAAGAATACAATCCACCGCCCAACTTGCCCGTGGGTGTTGTAAAAGACGATTAAGCGATAAAGTATGTAAATTCGAAATAAAACTCTATATCAATCCAACTAGCGTGGTATAGTAGGTCAATTACCCTCCTATTATCGACGAGGCTTGAACTCGACAGTATATGACGTATATGAGCTGAAAGGAAAAGAAAACCAGTTTTTTTTTTGCGCTTTGATACTTGATGGGCGGGTTAGGGTGGATGTAACGATTAAAATATTTTTGCCGCGAATATTTTAATAAAGGTGTAACAACGTTAATTTAAGTAGCAAGTAATTCCTTTATAAACAACTTTACAGAACAAATTAACTGCATAAATGGCGAGTCTGAATAGCCTCTGATCTTAAACGTGGGTTTTTCTTCATGCCAAAAGGTTCTTTGTGTGATTCACAAATAATTCTAAGTTTGGGTAAGTATTATATGAGTCTGTTAATTCATCATCTTAGCTTATATGTATATGTCTCACTGTTTGGCCCTAGCATCCTTGAAAATAAGAGAGCAATTGACTTACCGCATCGCGCTGGACAGATGGGTTAGTACATAGGGTTTTATTTCCAGTTGCCGTTCTCTAGCGTATGCATTTACATATTAATCCTTAGTCATCTTTTACGACACGTCTAGATAGGGATTGGTGAATTCTTACTTTGTGACCACATGGAAAACCTGTTAATTATTCAATTTCAATTTATTTATTTATACCTTGGGAGTCATAATAGAAGATTAAAGGATTAGAAATACGCAGATAATATCTATGCAAGAGAAGGAATACTCCAAATAAAACCCTATACCAACACGTCTGATCAGCGTGGTATGATCATTCATCAGCATCATCATTTCAGCCTATCGTCGTCCACTGCTGGACGTAGGCTTCCCTTATGTTCCGCCACAAAGTGCGGTACTGTGCCACCTGCATCCAACGACGCCCAGTAACTTTCACCAGGTCGTCGGTCCACCTGGTGAGAGGGGGCGTCCTACACTGCGTCGACCGATATGTGGTCGTCACTCTAGAACCTTTCTTCCCCTGCGGTTGTCGGTTCGTCGAGCGATGTGACCTGCCTATTGCCACTTCAGCGTGCTAATTCTTCGTGCTATGTCGGTAACACCCGTTCTTCTGCGAATTTCCGTATTCCGGATTCTATCTCGCAGAGAAATTCCGAGCATAGTCCGCTCCATAGCACGCTGAGCGACTTTGAGCCTTACATTTAAGGACCACGTTTCCGTGTCATAGCGCGGCATAGTAGGACAATTTCTTTCTTATTTTGAAGGAGGCTCGAAAGCAGTATATGGATCGTATATGAACTGTGGTGATGATATTTCAGAGGGATTTTACGACTCAAAAAGAGAAATTGACACGCTGTATATTCGCTGTATATTATCCGGATAAGATCACATATATAAAAGCACCCATATTTTACTTTTCTCTTACAATATCCAAGAAAAAATAAAAAGACCATGTCACTCATAGAGGACCTATAATAAATAAAGACTTATCATAACACTGGGCGTTTTGTCAATATTAAAGTCGATATAAGCAAAACGTTTTTGTTTCTTTCTAGTAGTTTAATTTCTCATACACCTATTATGCCTATTTACATAACTTTTAATCAATAAAATAATGAAGTTATAATTTATTACATTTCTAAAATATTGTATAAGAAAATCTTTCGAAAACCTCTAAGTAAAAATAATTATAAATTTAGATAAAAATAGAGGTATATTGTTTCCAATTCATCACAGATAATCTCTTCAAAAAAATTTGATGTTTACTCACTAAGAAAATAAAATCTTTAATCAATTTTCAACATCAAAATGAACGCGTCATTTACAATAAGTCACGACTGTAACGATATGGAATGATGTTTACAAAAGACGTTAACATATTCAATATATCATGACCGTGTAGCATAACGTCGATTAGTCTGCTCTTCAAATAGATGGAAATGAGAACAAACGATTATGGATAACACATATATTATTAGATTTGTATCTTTTGCCTTCAAACATATATCAGTTTTAATGATTTCTAATGCTTACAAGAGTATATATGAATTTTAGACCTTTATATAGATCTTTTTATTATTATTTTTCTTTTATTATTATTTTTTTTTCGTGTGGTGGGTCGCGGTCGGTGCACTCCTCGCACCACTCCGCCCGGGGCGACAGAGGGGCGTAAGCACTAAGCACGCACACCCGCAACCCACCCGAACATCACGTCCCCTTCGTCGTTGGACCGACCACCGGAGCAGAATTACTTGTCATCAGTGGTCGGCCCGACATAATACCCCCTAGTGGGGTACCCTCCCATCGACGGACGTCCCCCTTTCGGGGAGGACGTCGGTCTTTCCTCACGCGGTCGGCCTCACCCGTCAACTTTATATAGACCTGGGAGAACTCATATCGTTTAGTTTAGGGCAATTTACTTACTATATCATAGTGATAAGACGGAATTATAATGGGTTACATGTTATAAATGTCATCTTATACGACACCCATAGACAAAGGAGGTGTGAAATTGTATTATTGCAGTAACTTATTTCCTATTTATAACATAAAAATCGTATTTTAATGAAAGCTTAATATTTTATTTAAAAAAATGCAAAATAAATCATTTTTAAACGAAAATAAAATAGTATTTGAAATACGGAGATATATATTTTAAATATTCTAAGATTTATTAAAAAAGCAGTCGACAAAACTAAAACTTCATTTTTAAAATATTCACTGGCGATATCATGACACGGTTTACATACCGTATAGTTTGACATTGATGAACGGCTCGCAGACGAATCAACTCGTTCGTTCTGCCTAAAAATGGACAAACTCGGTCATCAATTTTCTTGTGGATAGTAAATTTAGTATAAAATGTATTTCGTCTTGAACTGAAATATGAATTAAGACAAAATAAATGCACATCAAAAATACATATTAGCTCTGAAATCAGCTTTATATCTTTTGTACATTTATAATTTACTGGGTTCTGATTTTTTTTTGGCGGCAGGCGATGATGCCTATAGCCTGCCGGGTGCGTCCTATCCACCTATCTCTAGTGTGGTAAGTGAGCCACCGGTATCCGATCTTGCCATCAGTGGCCTGTCTAGGCGGGTTACCTTTGCTCGAGTCAACGCCCCGGCGGTTTTCACCGTCGAGGCGTCACCCTCACGCAATCGGCCTAGCGACTAGAGCGACATTAGGCGCAAGAACTCGCGCCTTCCCAAAATGATTTTTTATACAAATTCATTCAACGGATTATAATTGGTTGATCCTGTACCACCTGCATCCAACGACGTCTAACAACTTTCATCAGGTCCTCGTTCATCTGGTTTGTCCGATACGTGGTCACCAATCCAGAACCTTTCTTTCCCAGCGATTGTCGGTTCATCAAGCGATGTGGCTTTAAATATAATAACGGGTTAAGAGTCGAATGTGTGAAGAAGAATCCACTCCTTACTTCCACGTAGATTAATATTGATTAAGGGATTAACAAGAAGCAGCAGCACTTTCTTCTACAATTCAAACACCAATTACGTCAGCTGTTGTATAAGTTGCAAAAAAGTATAGATTTACGTAAGTCTTCAGTAGTATTTCACTTTACTAGCATTAGCTAGCACTAACGTCTTGAAGTTGAATGATTTATGTGCTTTCAATAAATATTCCCGTCGTACTATTCATTTCTTATGTATCGAGTGAGTTTTAAGTACCAAGTAAGTTATTCGGAGTAAGATTACAATTCACCACCCCCGTTCTTGCCAGTGGGTATCGTAAAAGATGAATAAAGGATTATAATATGAATATATTAATTCTGCAAGACAAATATAACTCGAAATAAAACCCTGTACCAATCCGATTGACCAGCGTGGTACAGTAGGTTAATTTCCCTTCCATAGTGGAGGAGTTATTTGTGTGGTGACGAAGTGTACCATTCACCACTCCCTATCTTGCCTATGGATGTCGTAAAGGACGACTAAGGAATATAATACGCATATAACATCTAAGCATGAGAAGAAAAACTTGAAATAAAACTCTATTCCAATCTGTCTGACCAGCGTGATATGCAATAGCAGTAGTAAGGTCAATTGCCTTCCTATTTTGGAGGAGGCTCGAGCCCAATAGTGGGACATACATGAGCTGAAATGATGTAAAGAAGGCTCGAGCCCAGCAGTAAAAAGTATATCAGCTGTGATAATGATGACGATGACGATGGCGATTACGACGAATTTGACTTGGTTACCCCAAAAAATAATATAACAAAAAATCACGTATAAGATTGCTATTTAACCTAAGCGTCTTATATTCATCACATCAATACTTTATGTAACAAAACTTCACACTATATGTATTTCTTTAATTTTATTGCTGTTAGTGGTAGTCGAGCAAATAGAGAATCAAGCAAATCACTTATCATCAGGTGTGCACCTGATGATAAGTGATACTGCCGCTTATAGATCATTGCTAGGACACTGCCTACGGTGAAGAAAATGAAGAGAGTGCGATTGCGGGCAACGAGATTAGGTGAAACTAAAGGCATTACCAAAACCACACGCAAATACTCTCAGAAAATTTGCCTTACGGCTCCCTCGCTCACCGAACAAAATGCAGTAACAAATTGCAGATTTAGATGCCGATTTTCTACCAGTGTGGTACTACTCCGAACCAACTGGTCCGCGGCTGTAGACAGAAAACTATCGACAGTGTGGTCCTGCCACATATAAAAATACGTTACAATTATATACTCTGTATATTACAATTATATACTCGCTCGTCGAACCGACAACCATTAGGGAAGAATGGTTCTTCAGTGGCGACCACGAATCGAACGGCGCAGTGTAGAACGACCCCCCACTAGGTGGACTGACGACATTCTCAAAGTCGCAGGGAACCGTTGAAGTGGCGCAGGACCGTTCCGAGTGGCATTCTCGTGGGGGGGCCTATGTCCAGCAGTGGACGTCTATAGGCTGATGGATGGATATACTCTGTATTATAATTCTGAATCATTTAGTGGGAATTTCTAAGAAAAAAATAAGTGCCCACACGCGCTAATAAGGCTTATAATAGTTCGTCAATTACTAGTTCATAGTTCGTAAATTATCATTAAGCTTTGCTGTGTAAAGTTAAATTCTCTATGAAATTAACTGAACCTATTTTGGTCACACAAATAGCGGGTTAATATAAAGTTTATTATAGAACGCTCTTTGTGGGCATGTTGTTGAAACAAATTAGTGCTGACAACTAATTGCGGAGTTATTTTTAATAGCATTTTTTTTAGGAGCCACGTTTTTATTACACGTTAACTGTGTAATTGTTTCTGTTTTATCTGTATTGCTGCTGATTTTCTTTTATTTTAGACTAATAAAGCTTAACTAACACTAATTGTGAGTGTTATTTCGCAGCTGTGATTTTAAATCATGTAACACAATCTTTCTTCACATTTATTTAAACTAGTGTGTAAAATTATTCCTTTGAATATTAACTTTCTTTTGCTGCTACGAATACTGGTCTTTACATTGTTCGTGGGTGTCGTAAAAGATGATTAAGAGTTGATCATAGATCTCGGCCCACTCCATCTGATTCCATATGGTGATTACGTCAAGTAGATGGCCTGTCATAAAAGTACTGCCAATAACTTTGACAATATGTTCTATAAAAACGGATAAATATTAAGTCGACACAAGTAATTGGGATAAGACCAAGATAATGAAGAAGATGATCATCATTGTATAAAATAATCATGTAACCGTGTGTTGGCACGTAAGTATACAATTCCTTATTCCCTTTCTTGCCCATGGGTGTAATAAAAATGTAAAGTGTAAGGGGAAATCGAAATAAAGGCCTTTACAAACCCGTCTATCCAACGTAGTATTGCAAGTCAATGTTTCTTCCTTTTGGATAAAGGCTTGAATAAATGGAAGGTTAAGAACCTGATATGAAAAAAATAATATATAAATTTGAATGATTCTTAAGCATTAAATGTTTACCGCGTGAGGAAAGACCACCGTCCTCCCCCAGGGGGGACGTCGCTCGATGAGAGGGTACCCCAAATAGGGGGTATTCCGTCGAGCCGACCACTGATGAGAAGTAACCCTGCTCCGGTGGTCGGCCCAACGACGAAGGCGACGTGGTGTTTGGGTGAGTTGCGGGTGTGCGTGCTTACACCCCTCTGTCGCCCCGGACCGAGTGGAGCGAGGAGTGCGCCGACCGCAGCCCACCCAAAAAAAAAAAGTATTAAATAGTTCATTAAATTATATCTATCCATTTATCAACCTATTAAAGTTTACTATTGGGCATGGGCTTACTTGTACTTTTATTTAGACTAGTGGTCGCCGATGATAGTCCGCCAATGTACGGCGTGGACTTCACGCCGTACATTTCTGGATCAAAGATGGAGATGTGCTGGTGAAAGGTCATGTTAAGAGTACGCGTAACTGTAGAAAATGTATGAAGACTTTGATGAGTGTGAGTGAAGCGATGGAAGTATGTCAGAATTGAGGCTTGTGGCAATCCGTAGACCGTGCCTACCACTCAGGGAAGTAGGCGTAACGCTATGTATGTCCTACCCTTTGTGGGAAGGTTAATATTATCCAATACGAGATATTTGGTAGGATGAAAATGATTAAAGAAAGAAAATGTAATATTATATCATTTAAAATGAAAAATATCAGGTTGACCGGCATATTTTTATCGAATTTATTTAGATATATATTACTAAAAAATAAAAAATAAATAATGAAAAATATATAAAAAATTACAAAAAAGAGAATAATACCCGAGATTCGAACCGACGCTGTTTGATTGAAAAAATACCAAAATTAAAATCTGTCACCTTTCCATCTGAGCTATCGTAACTCATGACGTTGCCATCGAAATTTGAATTCATATTCTTTTAAAATTTAATGTCATTATTTATTTTGCTAAAAACACGGGCAAAACAACATTTTCTATAAATAAAACCTAGCTAGATCGATTTTTTGGACCCGAATCTTCTAGTATGCCAAGTTTCAACAAAATCGTTGGAGCCGTTTCCGAGATCCTGAAAATACATATATTTACAAGAATTGCTCGTTTAAAGATATAAGATAAGTCTATAAATAAAACCTAGCTAAGTAGATCGATTTTTTGGACCCGAATCCTCTAGTATGCCAAGTTTCAACAAAATCCTTGGAGCCGTATCCGAGATTTGAATATATATATATATATATATATTTACAAGAATTGCTCGTTTAAAGATATATAAGATAAGTTCTATTCACAATTCTTAGGTATTTTATATTACAAGCTTGTTGCGTGATTTTTATAAATTCTCACAGCATTGGAATGTAATATATTGTTGATATCTCCTTATGATTTCTGATTTTTTTTTATTAAAAAAGCACGGCTTACTATTTCAAATATTGTATCGCCAAATATTGTATGTTGTGATCTAATCAATAACTAGCTAATTTTCCACATGGTGATGGAGTAAGTATACCATTCACCACTCCCTTTCTTGCTCTTGGGTGTTGTAAAAGACGACTGAGGGATAGAATATGCATATAACACCACTGCAAGAGAACGAAAACTCGAAACAAAACCCTGTACCAACCAATACACATGACCAGTGTGGTATAATAGGTCAATTTCCTTCCTATTATGGAGAGGGCTCGAGTCCAACAGTGGGACGTATATAAGCCGAAATGGATGAATGACTAAAAATAAATAGGCAATAAATAATGTCAGGCTATGTTTTAAACAGGCTGTATAAAGTACGCTAGCTAATTTGTTGCGCGTAAAACCGCTTTAAAAAAGAGAGATTGTAAGATTTATTTTTTTATTTTTTTTTTTTTTTATTAAACATCTATACCAATAAATAAAATTGGAGTCTGTTTGTAATGTCAAAATAATAGGCTTTTTTCATGCTCACACGGTTATTTGCACGACACCTATACCTAAAATAGCAATTAAAAAATTTTTGTCAGTCTGTCTGTCTGTCTGTTTGTTCCGGGTAATCTTTAAAACGGCTGGACCGATTTCAAAAATTCTTTCACCAATGGAAAGCTATAATATCAGGGCGTAAACTAGGCTATATTTTATCCCGGTATTCCCACGGGAACGGGAACTACGCGGGTAAAACGACTATAACCTATAACCGAAGCGAAGCGAGGGCGGGTTGCTAGTGTTTAATAAATCTCTTCAGTTTTGTGTAATGTGCTCGAGAAGACTGTTTGAATCTCATAAAACGGCGATCCATCACATTACTGGGAATCGGCTTTTTTTCGCAAAACATGTACTAGTAGATAGTCATAATACGACATTTGCGTTTTGGGCGCACCGTTATGAGAGCGTCAGTTTTCAATTAAAAGCAACTGCTTCATCGTTCCAAACTTTTAGGAGCTACAGTGTCATAGACAGACTCATAGGCACGTAGATACATATACAAACTTACAATAACCCTCATTTTACATTAGGGATTAAAAATACCTAATTCAAATCTTAACTGAAGTTTGCACCGTTTCTATTTTATTCCATAAACGAATGACGGAACTCGGAAACAAATATTTTATGGCAGCATATTAAATTCTATCACTCTCTGTTCATTATTACCTTCAATATCACCTTACACAGAAGACACTTCGAACACTTATACTAACATTGACCTCCTTTTAACATAATAACAAAGCTTTGATGTCTAAAGCGATCGTAAACATGGTTAACGGGCGGCTTAATGATGGGCGGACGCAATTTCGGAGGCTACGATGTCTAATTAATATGAGGTGTAAATATAAAGAGGGCAGTGACAGCCAGGGTTGTCTTCGATCTTTATAATAACGATAGCTCTGGAGCTTGATACTAAAAAAATATTTTCTTATATATTTTTTTGAAGTGAAGACATCTTTAGGCACATTGAGCACTTTTTTTAGCTGAACAAAAAGCGTGAAAAACTTGCTTCAATCGTCACCGCATGCTTCCCTCTCCGTACGCTGTTGGCGGTGTCCCTAGACATCGCCAACAGCACTTCACTACCGGTGACGGCTTCTGTCACCACGGCCCTCAGGCATAGCAGAGCCGCGATCGTCGAACGACCCGTCCTGAACCCAAACTGGGCGTCCGACAGATTGGGCCCGGTGTCGACTAGGTGCCGCTTAATGCGGGCAGCCAGCATCCTATCCAATAGTTTGCCCGCATCATCGAGCAGCACGATGAGCCTGAAGGTCGAGGCCGACTCGGGAGCCCGTCCCGGCTTCGGCAGAAGAGCCAGCCTCCTCTCTTTCCAGCACCCAGGGAACTGCCCAGACGCCAAAATAACGTCAAACAGTCCCCTAAGGCGTGGTCCCAGGTGTTCGAGGACCAGGACCAGCACCCGTTTGGGCACACCGTAGGAGTACTGAATTTTCCTGAGTGGAAATCGAGCCTAAATAAGTTAATATAAGATATCGATACTTGATATATCCATACTAATATTATAAATGCGAAAGTAAGGATGTTTGTTTGTTTGTTTGTAACGCTTTCACACTTAAACTACCGAACCGATTTCAAAAATTCTTTCACCAATGGAAAGCTATAATATCAGGGAGTAACATAGGCTATATTTTATCCCGGTATTCCCACAGGAACAGGAACTACGCGGGTTTAAGCGACTGAAACCGAAGCGAAGCGAGGGCGGGTTGCTAGTCTATACCAATAAATAAAATTGGAGTGTCTGTTTGTAATGTCAAAATAATAGGCTTTTTTCATGCTCACACGGTTATTTGCACAACATCTATGCCTAAAATAGCAATTAAAAAATTTTTGTCTGTCTGTCTGTCTGTTAGTTCCGGGTAATCTTCAAAACGGTTGGACCGATTTCAAAAATTCTTTCACCAATGGAAAGCTATAATATCAGGGCGTAAACTAGGCTACATTTTATCCCGGTATTCCCACGGGAACGGGAACTACGCGGGTAAAACGACTATAACCGAACCGAAGCGAGGGCGGGTTGCTAGTATCTAATATGTATGTACTTTTTGCGTTATTATTGCACTAGCTCGCTACTGTTGTGAAGTCTGTGGGACTTTTAATTAGGTATATTTGTCCAAGGGTCAATGTTGAACCCATGTCTCCGTGTAAGCCCTTCAAAAGGATGGGTACATTTATTTATTTGAAAAATAAAACTTATATTAAGGATAATTCTATGTGGTGACTGTATTCTTATACAATTCACCATCCCCTTTCTTGCCCGTGAGTGTCATAAAAGACGTCGTTATATGCATATAACATCTATGTACGAGAAGGAAAACTCGAAATGAAACCCTATACCAATACGTCTGACCAGCGTGGTACAATAGTAAGTCAATTTCCCGCCCATTATGGAGGAGGCTCGAGCCCAACAGTGAAACATATACAATTTGTGATGAAAGCATGAGAATAAAAATAATCTGTGGCACTTCGGGAGTGCCGACAGAAGTGTTCAGGAAATACTTTTAAATAACGTATTCTTTATTCATTATTATTAACTTCTACTACAAAAAAAATATTTTATAATTTTCATATACATGCTCAAAATATATGTTCAAACTATATATAGTTATACTCTAAGATGGCATCATCGTTTCAGATCATAAACGTCCCACTGCTGGGCTCGAGCCTCTTCTCCAATAGAATGGCAATTGACTTTTTCTACCTTATTGATCAGACATATTGGTATAGGATTTTGTTTTGAGTTTTACTTCTCTTGGACAAATGTTATATTTATATTATATCCCTGTTTTTTACGACAACCACAGGTAAAATTATATTCTTACTCCATCACCATACGGTACGAGTATAAAGTCATGCGAATGTAAAACATAAACTGATTCTGCGAAGATTAAAGCTTCGAATCCTTATGAATTTTGATCCAAAAACCGCTGCTAAGTGGACTGTGCTTTACCAGTAGAGGACCGCTGCCAATCTCCATGCACAATACAAAAATCGAACAATGACCCTCAACGCATATGCTAAAAAGGATTTAAGCTATTGATTCAAAAGAAATTAGTGGTACTGGTATATTCAACCCATTTTCGATATTAGCACTACTTTTCAGAGACACGACTACGAACTCCGCGTGCTTGTCTGCTAAGAAGAGACCCATGGCGGCGAAACGAAAAATATATAATTAATAAAGTTTTGGCTAAACCGTGACCTATACTTATTTATTTAACTGATTCAACAACAGCTAAGTGGTAGCGGCTAAGAATACTGCCAACCCTTATATTGCTCGTGCTTGTCGTAAAAGACGACTAATATTTTTTCATAGACCTGGGCCAAAACAAGCGTGACGACTCTGTCACATTTAATACCCATAATATGCACAGTGCGCCTAAATAGGTATTCAAATTTGATTTTTCCTTATTTCATCCAAACTTCTTAGCCTACCATGTATGTAAGATAAAAAAATAAACTCTTTTTTACCTTTTATAAGTACTTCTTATATCAAGTAACATTTGCGATGCTGACGTAAGCGACGAGTAAGTAAAATAGAAGTACATATAATTACTTCAAGGTTAGGAAAATCTAGAATAAAATCTTATACCAAACCCTGTGGCCATTGAGGGATGATACTTTATTTCATCTGCCAGGCTTAAGCTCAACAATTGAACGTATAGGCTTGGTAAAGTAATATGTTTTTAGGGCCTTACATCTTTACATCTGAAAGGATAAACATAGGTCTAAGATTCTCATTTTGTCATGTAAAACAAAGGTCAAAAGCATATAGTCGGTGTAGTTCCATATAATACATTCTTTTAAAGAAACAGTTTTACAAGAACCTGTAGGAAACTCTGGCATCACGTTTTGCTTGACTGAGGCATCAAAATGAGAAATCAAATTGGCATCTCTTAAAATATTGTATTAGTAATATTCCGAGAAATCACGCAACATTTATTTTAGTCGATAAATATATAGATAGCTTCAACTAATGCCCGATATTTTTATTCAGACAAAATTCTAACACAGAAAAAATAACTGGTCGCCAAACACGTGTCAACTTCTAAAAGGTGATTTAATGAATCTGCGTTAAAAAGGCATAATTAAGGTTTGGATATTCCAGCCACGTTGCAAGGTCCCGACAATTTCGCCTCCCTTGCTACTCATTAAAGATTTTTTCGCTTATGTTGATTTACAACGTTTCAGATCGTTCGGCATTTTGATTAATACTTTTCAACGGAGCAGAAAGTTGGATGAAAAATTTTCTCGCTAATTACTCGAGATTAAGAAACGTGCCTCTTTTTTTTTTACTAAAAATAAATGTTTGACGTTTGAAATTTTCCTGCGGAAAATTTTGTCGAGGTATTTCTGTTGCGTAGGAAAGTTTTATCTGCTATGCTTTTGAGCGATAAGCTGTTTTGAGGATAATCTGCTAATTGAACGTCGCTTTTGCTACTCTTGTATTTAAATATGCTACGTCTTGGTCAGCGTAAACGTGTAAACAAGTTAGCAAAATAATATGATATCCATATTTTGAAAGTCGCTGGCATGATATGAAAACTAATCATGATGATAAATATGCTTATTATTAGCCTCCTCGTACGATGATTGGCGAAAGTTATAATATTTTAGCAACCAATATTTTCCTGTTGCAATTAACTGGCTACGAAAGCACCGTGGAAGAGGACAACAGCATACCTACAGGAAAGCACTAACACCATCATAACACCAACTGCTATCGTCAAACAAGCGCCGGCATGGTGATTACGATATTATTCTACCTTGGAGCTTATGTCTAACAGTCGCGTCGAGTCTGATGGATGTAATACAACGCAAACATATCGAAGCTTAGTTAGGCTGTTGACTTAGGGCTCTCCGTGGCGACCACAGAGGGACATGTTGGTGTGGGCCATACGCGTGTGTGTGTAATGTGCATATATTTTATATTTCTGCGTGTGTACGCGCGGTTCGTGTGTGTATGGGAGCGTGAATATGTGGATTGGCGTGTGTGTGTGTGTGTGTGTGTGTGTATGCCTGTGTTTGTATACAATTTATATATGTACAGATAAATATTGGTGCTATGTTTAAATTTGTGTGTTGCATGTACACCTTTTTCAGTATACCAATTATATGAAGTGTCATTACTTTGTGTTTTATCTTTCTTTCTTTGTTAACCTGTGCAGTCAAAATTATCATTGTCAATTCAGCTCAAATACGTCCCAATGTTAGGCTCGAGCCGTCTTCGCAAGGGGAGAAAATTGACCTACTATACCATGCTGGTCAGACGGTTTTTTTTATGGCTGGGTTATGGTAAGCGCACACGCGATCCATTCCGTCCGGGGCGACGAAAGGATGGCGCGCGGGCCCATAACCCACCGGTACCCACGTTGCCTTCGTCGTTAGGCCGACCACCGGAGCAGGGTGACTTGTCGTCTGTGGTCGGACCGACAGAATACCCTTTCGGGTACTCTCACGTCTCGACATGCTGGTCAGACGGTTATGGTTTTATTTTGAATTTCCCTACTCTTGCATAAGTATTACACGCATATTGCATCCCTTAATCATCTTTTATAACGCCCACGGGCAAGAAAGGCGGTGGTGAATTGTATTCTTACTCCGTCACAAAATGAAAAGTTAGAATTATAAATCGATTAAAATATTTGCTCTAAATTATTGAATTTTGAGATGCTTTGTATTCATTAATTTTTTTTAAAGTCCTATCAGACTTGTAACAAGTCTCATTTACTACTGTAGAAAATATTTTTGTAAAATAGCCGTAATTAATAATACTTACGTATATTTTATGTACCGTAATCAACTTACTTTTTTAAATAATTTCACTTGTCTTTAACTTCGTCCCGGTTCGGCATAAAATTAATGAGATTGTGTAAATCATTTAGTCTCTGAAATTTTTTAGGATTACGTCCCTCATGAGTTAAAACAGCTTTTATTTCCTCAGATAACTCAGTTTATATGGTTACGAAGGTTTTATGTGTGAGGTTTGTATGGATGAGGTTTGTATGGATTAAGAAGTACATTAAAATAGAATTATTTATTATAATTATATTCTACTAGCAACCCGCCCTCACTTCGCTTCGGCTTCAGTCGTCTTACCCGCGTAGTTCTCGTTCCCGTGGGAATAACAAACAAACATATTTAGTTTCGCATTTATAATGTCAGTAAGGATATATCTCCTATATAAATAAATAAAATTAAAATTTTATTAAATTATTGAATTAAAGTGCTTGTTTGTAATGTCAAAATAATGGGCTTTTTTCACCTTGACACAGTTATTTGAACGATACCTAAAAAACGGTTTGATTTTTTTTGTCTGTCTCTCTGCCTGTCTGTTTGTTTGTTTTGGGTAATCTTCAAAACGGCTGAACCGATTTTACTAATATTTTATTATTAGATATCTATCTATATAAGGATTAACTTAGGCTATATTTTATACCTGACGCTGCCGGCTATCGCTAGGGCGATGGTCGACAGCGTCGGGAATTGGGACGCGGTCGCAGCCTTCTGCGAGACAGTGATCTCGCGGAAGGAGGCGGCGGATCGCCTGCGCGAGGAGCGCAGCCTCGATGAGGAGATCCGCCGCCGGCGACTGGGGCGGCGTAGGCGCAACTACCTGCGCCTCATGCCGCCCTAGCCGAGGCCGCGGGTGACGTGACCGGGGATCAATCCGTCACCCGCCGAGAGGCCGACCGCGTGAGGAAAGACCGACGTCGTCCCCGAGGGGGGGACGTCGGTCAATGGGAGGGTACCCCAATAGGGGGTATTCCGTCGGGCCGACCACTGATGTCAAGTAACCCTGCTCCGGTGGTCGGCCCAACGACGAAGGCGACGTGGTTTTCGGGTGGGTTGCGGGAGTTGCGTGCTTAAGCCCCTCTATCGCCCCGGACGGAGTGGTGCGGAGGCGCGCCGACCGCAGCCCACCCAAAAAAAAAAATTAGGCTATATTTTATGCCGGTATTACCACGGGAACGCGAACTATGCGGGTAAGGCGACTGAAAGCGAAGCGAAAGGCGGGTTGCTAGTATTTTAAAGTTTCAATTTTATTATTCATATAACTGTAAAAAATGGTTTTCATAATAAAATTTATGTTTCATCCATCCACAAAGAAATATACCGAGATATAAATTAAGTATAATAATAATTCACCACTTTTTTACATCTTCTTATATATAAATTTCTTGTGTACGGGTGTGTCACTGAACTCCTCCTAAACGGCTGCACCGATGTTGATGCATTTTTTTGTGTGTTCAAGAGAATTCAAGAATTGTTTAGATTCACAATTAGACCCGGTTAGTGGCGCTGCTGTCGATGTCAAGGAGAATTCCTTTTATTTTATTCGAACAGAACAACATCTGTTGGGTCAGCTAGTTTATTATAATTTTACTAATGTTAATTTTTTATCAGAGTATTTTATTTTGCTCTAATAGAGTCTAGTCCACGTAGAGCTATCATCTCTTACGGCATCTACTAGCACAGTATTCGTTATCATTAGTCAAGCTTTTTGTAATAACTAATTAAACATTGAAAGGCTGTTATTAGATTTTTCCCGTACGGTGTCGGAGTAAGAACTACACACGGTATCAACATCAACTGAGAATACGTCACTCACCTTCGATTCGGAGATAATATCGTAGTCATGGCAGAATCTCTGAAAGACCTTGGCACTAGGCACAATAACCGCCGGCTTTTCATCTAGTTGGTTGCGAATGAATAGAACAAGACGAAAGTCATGTCATTCCTGTATCGATCCTATTTGGGAATGCGATTCTCGAAATTGTCGATCATTATGTTTATCCTGGACAAACATTTCAGTAAGGAAGATCCAATTTCGAGATAGAGGTCAGTCCATGAATCCAATTCAGTTGAGCAACGTTCGGGAAACTTAAGAGGACCTTCTAGATTAATATTTTGCAGTGTCTGAAACAAAGGATTATAACCGATGTGTTAGCAACTACATACGGCATTGAAATGTGGTCTCTAAATATCGACTTCATAAAAAAGCTCAAAGTCGTTCAATGTGCCCAACATAGCCCAAAAAATTAGCACGTTGATGTGACAATGGGCAGGCTACATCGCTCGTCGAATCGACAACATTTGAGCAAGAAATGTTCTCGAGTGTTCGATACAATGTGGGGGTGGTCCCACGGTCCCATGCTAAGTCTAGGTGGACTGGTCCCATTCCAGCTAGTGGGGCAGTCGCAGGGAACCATTGGATGCAGGTGGCACAGGACTGTTCTGAGTGATATTTTCGAGAGGAGGCGTATATCCAGCAATGGACGTCTACAGGCTGATGGATACTTTGAACCCTTCTATTGCGTATCTACTGCTTAAAGTTTCATGTAGAACGTTATGGAGTAAGAATATAATTCACTACTTGTGGGGTCATGTAAGTCATCTAAGCAAGTATCACTGCGAGGTAAGGAAAACTAAAAATAAATAACAACATAATATCAAATTGTCTGCCTGAAGCGGTCCATTATGTTAATGTTGCTCTCATTATAGAGGAAACAGATGGACAATATTGAAGCGCATAGAGCTTTTATTAGTGGTAGGACCACACTGTTGACAGTTGTCTGTCCGTCTGTCTGTCCATCCGGGGTAGTACCACACTCTCGCAGAAAATCGACGTCTGAGTGACAATTTGTTACTGCGCTTCGTTCGGTGAGCGAGAGAGCCGGAAGCCCAACTTTCTGAGGGTGTTTGCGTCTGGTGGGTTTTGGTAATGCTTTAGTTTCACCGAATCTCATTGCACGTATTCACACTCCCTCCACTTTCTTCACGGTATGCAGCGCCTAGCAAAGATCCATGAGCGGCAGTAACACTTACCATCAGGTGTACTGTTTGCTCGTCTGCCACCGTCCGCAATAAAAAAAAAAGAATGTCACCAATAGACGGCAATAAGTACTTACTATTATGATAATTTGCATGACATAAAAACAATATATAAAATACGTCACATCTACGTTTCTAAAATATAAAAGTATGAAGTGTGAAGCCTTTTAAAACAGAGCCAAAAACATATTGCAATTAAATGAAATCCTTAAAAGTTGATATCAAATAAACGGGACAGAAATATACATAATTAAAATGCGTGAAAGAGATAAACAATGAAAGGGGAAGTTGGACGGAAACAGACCATGCAGTTTCATTATAGACGTCGGCAATTAGTCCGCGGTAGACTCCTCTGAGAGTATATTTTCAATTCTTTGTTAATTGTAGTCAAATCCTTTGAAATGTAAATAATATATTGTAATAACGTATATTTATTTTTACGTGTGTATGTCACTGAACTCCTCCTAAACGGCTGGATCGATGGTGATAAATTTTTTTGTGTGTGTTCAAGGAGATTCGAGAATGGTTTAAAATCACAATTGGACAAGGTAGGTGGCGCTGTTTCGGCAGCACAATAACATAACTTGAGAATGACTTTACAGATTTCGTCCATCATTGTTTTTTTAAAGTTTTCTATTAAAAAAGGCTTTTACGGAAAAAAATTAAGAAAGTTGCGCTGAAAATCAGAAAATTTTGTTTTATTATTGTGTTGTTTTAAATCGTGTGCTAATTAAAATATTTAAATAAATCTTCTGTTTGTGTGTTTGTAATAATTTAACTCCTTCTAAACGGCTTGACCGATTTTGATAATTTTTTTTCGTATGTGTTCAAGTGGATTCTAGTATGGTTTAGATTGATATTTGGACCAGGCAGGTGACACTGCGAATTATTATTTTTTAATTTGAACAGAACAGCGTCTATTGGGTCAGCTAATATATAACGAATATCTAAAAATTCTATACGACGAAGTAAACAATGCCCCTATAAATCGTAAAAGATGATTGACACGAGTTGGTTTAGGGTTTTATTTCAAGTTTTCCTTCTCTTGCATAGATTTTAAATGCATATTATATCCCTTAGTCGTCCTTTATGACACCTATATATAAGATAGGATGGTAAATTTTATTCCTACTCCGTCACCACACGGCAAAGAAAAATAAATGGATTGTAGGCTGATATCAGTCCGGGGCAAATAGAGAAGGCGCCATGTCTTATATTCAAACATAAACAAAACACATTTAAACTTCTTCAAATTCAAATCTATTTATGTATTTCAAACGATAATAAAAATCTTTAATTTAATACAAAGAATGTTAATATATTTTAAATTACCTACATTACTTTAAATATTACTATTGCACACATATTTAGAGTTGTTTGGTTATGTATTATATACTAAAAAAACTTAAAGATTTATTGAAAAACAATCATAGTTGTTACACGAGAATAATTCTAAACTTTGAGAACATTATTGATAATTTCCTATTTACTTTCAAAGAAAACTGCTGATGTCAATATAAGTAGTATATAAGTAATAGAGCTATAAGTAAAACTTCTGTAAAATTAATTATTTAATTAATTGTTTTAAAAAATACACTAAATTTAAAACATGAATTCAACACTTTAGAAATTAATTCATTTCTTTATAGTAGGTACTGTAAAACTATCATAGGCCGCCCATGACTATGAACGCTGAAAAATGCCCCTAGCTAAAGAAATTACACTTCAAAGATATTCGTTCATCTCAAGATTCGAACACGGGATCTTACTGTCACAATCATATAACTATTCCACTACACTGATAAGACAGAATTTAATCAAATATTCTAAATTAGCATAAAACCTTAACTAAAATTCAAAATATTCAATAACGAAACTGTAGACTTAAAAGAAAAATAGCCTTAAAAATATGCAATTATAGTAGGCAACAGTTGGAAATGACTTTGCATGGAAGATTGATGGCGTTCTAATGAGATTTCTTTCTGGAACAAAGGCCTTACTTTTTTAATACTTTTTATCTTCGGATACAGGTGAGAGACCACGAAAATTCAATTTTCATGACAAAAGTTTATAGGTACTTCAGTTGAAGTTGATGTTTTTGTTTTAAATGGGATTGATCTGTTGGAAAGGCGAAATTTAATGGATACATTATTAAATGGTAGGTTTTTTTTTATTTACGTGTGGCGACGGGCTATGAATACCTTTCACCACTCCTTTTCTTGCCCGTGAATGTCGTAAAAGACGGCTACGGGATATAAAATGCATATAAAATCTGTGCAAAAGAAGGAAAACTCGTAATGAAATCTTATACCAACCCCTCAGTCCAGCGTAGTTCATCAGGTCACTGTTGCTCCTATTATGGAGAAGACTCGAGCCTAGTAATGGATCGTGAACGAACTAAGACGATTGTAATGATGAACTATTGTTAAATACGGTTCAGATCCAGATGAGAGCAATCAGTCTATTACACCACGTACATACAACAAGTTGGCATGGGTTATTACGAGCTTTCCCTTCCAGTGATATTATTTAATTACATCTATTAATAGAATTTTGCAATACTAAAGTGTTAAAGGGTTGGCTATTATTGGATGAAGTCAAATTATTTATTTTTATAGCCCTATAAAAATTCATTTTTTCATGTTGTTTGAAATTTATTTAATAATCTATCACCAGATCGACATGCGGCTGCAAGCTGAGAAGATTTGGCAAGCGAGCTCGTCTCTCTAGTCAAGAGCGCGAGTGATTACTTCACTCACAGAGACACCGACCGCGTGAGGGTGACACTCCGAGGGGCTTCATGGATGGACGTTACCCGAAAGGGTACCCCACCGGGCTGGCAACCAGTACCAGTGGCCGTCTCAATGAAATGGAGGTATCACGGTAGGTTATGGGCCCGTCTGTCGCCCTTTCATTACCTCTGACGGAACGGACGGTGTGCGTCCAGGCCTGCCTACAAAAAAGCGACCTCCTCATTTTTTATTTTGTTTAAGAAGTAATAACTTCCTTTTGAATTAGGATTCAGTTCATTTTTAATACGCTTTTATTATTAGCTTCAGACGTATCTATGTTAGTATGTTAGTATGTAACGGAATTTTTGAACATGATTTTGACCCCCCTCAAAACGTCGGATTAACTCGAAATTTGGCATACTTATTAAGGACCGATGACAATTCAATATTTTAAACAGTTCGACCCGTTATTCTTACTAGGATAATCAGGATTAGCGATTTAAGCGTATGTTTTTAGTTTTTTTGAACTATTATATTTATTACAGAATAGAATACAATAAAGTTACGGCTGAATCAAATCACTACGCGGATACTATCGCTTAATAGCTTCAAAAATAGTAATATTCCTGATTCATTGTACTAGGAAATTAGGAAGCAAAAAACAAGTACATAAAACACTATGATTTATATAACATCTAGTCGACTGTTGGAATTATGCGTTACCCGAAAAATTTGAATAGCAACCATGAAATATTTATCAAGCATGTACAATCGTATGTAAATATTCCTGGACAAGATATACAGGGCTTCACCTTGAAGTAAACATGTACGATATTATGCATGATGTAATATTTATAAAACATTTTTTTTTGACAACACCGCGTTCAAGAAATCAACTATATGTTAGCTACGAATATTACCAAACCTTTTGCTCGTGAGTATCCTAAAAAACGACTGACCAACGTGGGCCAATTATATTTGATGGTGGATAATTATGTTCTTGAGGAGAGTTGACGTCATGTAAGCAGCCAGTTATAAGACTATTGCCAATAAATTTTGTAATACGTACTATGAAAGAAGAGTACACATCTATATAATTTATCTTTATATATATAATAGCTGACCCAACAGACGTTGTTGTGTTTATATCTAAAATAATAGTAAAAGGCATTCTCCTTGAAATCGACAGTAGCGCCACCTAGCGGGTCGAATTGTGAATCTAAACCACTCTCGAATCCCCTGGAACACTCCAAATTTCATAAACATCGGTCCAGCAGTTTAGAAGGGGTTCAGTGACATACACATGTACACAAGAAATATATATATATATATATATATATATATATATATATATATATATATATATATATATATATATATATATATATATATATATATATATATATATATATATATATATATATATATATATATATATATATATATATATATATATAAAGATAAATTGAAATATTAAATATCTAAAATTATCATCACCATCCTGCTTTTATTCCAATTATTGGGGTCGACGCAATATGATCTCTACTTCATCATCATCATCATGATCATTTCAGCCTATCGCCGTCCACTGCTGGACGTAGGCCTTCCTCATGTTGCGCCACAATAAGCGGTCCTGTGCCGCCTGCATCCAAAGACGCCCAGCTACTTTCACTAGGTCATCGGTCCACCTAGTGGGGGGGCGTCCTACACTGCGTCGTCCGATACGTGGTCGCCACTTGAGAGCCTTTCTTCCCCAGCGGTTGTCGGTTCGTCGAGCGATGTGGCCTGCCCATTGCCACTTCAGCGTGCTAATTCTTCGTACTATGTCGGTTACACCCGTTCTTCTGCGGATTTCCGTATTCCAGATTCTATCTCGCAGAGAAATTCCGAGCATAGCCCGCTCCATAGCACGCTGAGCGACTTTGAGCCTTGATATGAGGCCTACATTTAGGGACCATGTTTCCGTGCCGTAAGTCATCACTGGTAACACACACTGGTCAAAGACCTGTGTTTTCAGACACTGAGGTATGTTGGACGAGAAGATCCTCTTAAGTTTCCCGAACGCTGCACAACTGAGTTGGATTAGTCGGCTGATCTCTTTCTCGAAATTGGATCTACCTAACTGGACTGTTTGTCCTAGATAAACATAGTGATCGACAACTTCAAGAATCGCATTGCCAACTAGGACCGGTACAGGAATGACATGGGCATTTGATATGACTTTCGTCTTGTCCATGTTCATTCTTAAAGCCACTAGTTGGGATACCCTGCTGAGATCATTGAGCATTGTGCCAAGGTCCTCCATGGATTCTGCCATAACGACTATATCGTCCGCAAATCGAAGGTGAGTGATGTATTCGCCGTTAATGTTGATGCCGAGTCCAGTCCAGTCTAAGAGTTTGAAAACATCTTCCAGTGCAGTGGTGAACAGTTTCGGAGAGATGACATCTCCCTGTCTCACGCCTTTCTGCAACTGGATCGGTTTCGTACTCTTATCCCGGATACGGACTGACATTATGGCGGTCCTATACAAACACTTCAGCACCTCGATATAGCGATGGTCGATTTGGCACCGCTGAAGAGACAGCAGCACCGCCCAAGTTTCGACTGAATCAAAGGCTTTCTCATAGTCCACAAACGCTAAGCACAGGGGCCGATTATACTCCTCGGTCTTTTGTATAATCTGCCGAAGCGTGAGGATATGGTCTATTGTGCTATAGCCTTTTTGGAAGCCGGCTTGTTCGGGCAGCTGGAAGTCATCGAGCTTGCGCGAGAGTCGATTGGTAATGACCCTCGAAAACAACTTATAAACATGGCTCAGGAGTGAGATGGGTCTGTAGTTCTTCAAGAGAGCTTTGTCACCCTTCTTGAAGAACAGCACCACCACACTCCTGGTCCACGACTCTGTAACCTCGCCCCCGAGGATAACGGAATTAAATAACTTCTGAAGGGCTATTAAGACTTGCCGCCCGCCTTCGGAAGCTCTGCCGTAATTCCGTCATCTCCCGGTGCCTTACCGTTACGTAGTTGTTTGAGAGCCATTGTGATCTCGTACAAGCTGATGTCCGGGATTTCTTCGATATAGTGCCGAGTTAGCTTGGATCTGGGATCTTGGACCAAGCCGACAACAGGATTTCGGGATGATTTGTATAACTGTCCATAGAACCTTTCGACCTCTCCCAAGACCTCACTTTGAGATAAAATGACAGTGCCATCGTCGGTCTTTAGCTTAGTCATTTGGCTTTGCCCAATAGACAGATCTTGTGCGAACACTTTTGCTCTATCGCTTCTTTAATACGGAGCGTATTAAATCGGCGAATATCGCGACGCACAGACCTGGAGATCTGCCTATTTAGCTGCCTATGTTTGGACCAATCGGCTGAAGACTGCACCGTCATTTCTTTTCTCCGCCCCATGAGCTCGAGAGTCTGGTGGAAGTTTTTTAGGTCTATTAACGCGGTGGGCCTTGAAAAATTTCGACCCAACCGCGTGGACAGTTTCCACGAACCTGTTGTTCATATCGTTCGGAGATTCGCATTCGTCCAGACATTGGAAGCGATTGTGTAGTTCGAGTTGAAAGCCTTCGAGGTTCTGGTATTGGACAGATGTAGGTCGGAGTGTAGACTTCATCAAGCGTGACCGCTCGACTTTGGTGTGGATATTCAATGTGGCTCGTACCATCCGGTGATCGTTCCCAGTTTTAATCCTGCTGATCACTGAGACATCATTGAATATCTGTCGTTTGTCTGACAAGATGAAGTCTATCTCGTTTTTTAGTGAACCATCGGGGCTAATCCAGGTCCATTTCCTTTGTGGCTGCTTCCCAAAGAAGGAATTCATCATAAAGAAGCTTTCCTTCTCCAGAAAATCAGCCAGTTTCTGGCCCCTCTGGTTTCTCTGTCCATATCCATGTTTCCCCACTCTCAACTCATCATCACTCCCTTTGCCGATCTCTACTTCCATCGTAGATATTGCAAAAATTATTGTTTTATAACCACCCGCCTGCCTGACGACTGACAGGACAGTCAAGGAGACCCTCCTTGAGAATGTAATTGTTGACCAGACGGAATTAGATGGCGTTAGTCTCATCATCATTTTAACTCATAAACCTCCTACTGTTGGGCTCGAGCCTCCTCCACAATAAAAGGGAAACTGACCTTACTATACAATGCTGGTCAAACAGGTTGGTAGGGTTTTATTCCGAGTTTTCCTTCTCTTGCATAGATGTAATTTGCACATTATATTCCTTGGTCGTCTTTTACGACATCTACGAGTAGGATAGGGAGCGGTGAATTGTATTTTTATTCCATCACTATATGGAAACGTGCTATCCCTGGTGTTAGCCTAGGTTGACGTAAATCTCGTAATCGTCTTTTACGACAGCTACGAGCAATAGATTGATAGCATTCTTAGCCCCACAGTAAATTTATAAAATACTAGCAGACCCGGACACGCGTTGCTGTGGCTAATGTTTTTGTTATATTACATTATATTAAACTATTTAAGTGGAATTGTAGGAGGACATCTGTCATGGAGGTCGTCATATTTTTTTACAAATGCCATCCATGTAAAAAAGCAAGTTAAAATCGTATATGACCCGTTTGTAGGTTTGACATAGAAGCGCCATCTATTAATTAATTACTCAATCCAGTCAACAGATCGCTATCTCTTGAAATCGTTTGGAGTTAACAGATAATTGTAAATGTCGAATAATAGACAAATAATTTGCAATAAAATAATATTGCGACTATAAATTAAGATGTAAGCTATCATATCTTTCAATTTGGATCAAACTGCACACGGTGTGCAAATTTGATTAAAATCGGTTAAGTAGTTTAGGAGCCCATCGCGGACAAACAACGTGACACGTAATTTATATATATTAAGACGTAGAATAATAAATAGAAAAAGGATGAACTAAGAGTTCCTCATCAAGATCCAGTTCCGTCGTCTCCCTTACGCTGAAAAATCAAAAGTTTGAACAACTATCTTAGTCAAGGTAGTAAATTTGATACTGAATTTCATTGTGTCAAATAACGTTGTTAATCTGACTTCTCTGACATTTTACATATTAACTTCACAGACAAGTTCTTGAGAACGAAGTTAGCGACTCGACAGTGCAAAGAGCTTCTGAAGAACTTGCCGGAACATCATAGTTGCAAGAAGTTGTGTAATTTACACTTAAATCTTGTTCATGAATAAAAAATTTTCAAAACTTGTATTTAATGAAAATAATAGTTTTGCTTTTATTTTTTATTCAAGGTAAATTTAGTTAAATACATTGTTTATAAATATACATACATACACGCCTGCTGCCCAGAAGGGTAGGCAGAGCATTTTTTTTTTGCCAACGGTGGCAAACGAGCAGGCAGAACACCTGATGGTAAGTGACTCTGCCGCACATGGACCTTTGCAATACCAGGGACACAGCCGGGCCGTTGCCTACCGTGAAGAAAATACTCTTCTTTAACCTCGTTTGAAGAAGGACATGTCATCGCGCTCGGGAAACACAGCAGCAGGTAGTTCATTCCAGAGCTTGCACGTACGTTGGAGAAATGATCGCTGGAAACGTACAGTTGAAGACCATAACGTTTCCAGGTGAAATGGATGAACTCTGCTACGGTGTCGAGTGGTACGTTGGTAGAATGGTGACGGTGGTACCAAGTCAAACAGTTCCTCGAACCTTCCCCGTGAAAGAGTCGGTTAACGGATTGCCATAAGCCGTGATCCTAACATACTTCCATCGCTTCACTCACACTCATTAAAGTCATATATTCTCTACGGTACGCGTACTCTTAACATGACCTTTCACCAGTACATCTCCAAATTGATCCAGAAACGTACGGCGTGGTCTTCCTCTTGAAACCATCCTACTTACATTTGCTTTGTATACTTGCTTCGTCATTCCCTCTTCACTCATTCTTTTTATATGTCCACCTCACCTTATTTTTTTTTACTTTGTCACTATTTCTTCATTCATTCCACAGCGATCTCTTATCACACTATTTCTAATTTTATCTTTCAACTTTACACCATATATATATATATATATATATATATATATATGGGCGCATATCGCCCTCTATCGGCAATATTTGTAAATTGTTGATGTATGTGTTATCAATTATAGTTATAAACATGATTGAAATATTTGCAACTAATATTTAAATAATTATTTGTAGTAACAACACTGCTATTTATCATGCCATGATATTTAAAAGACACTTTTTGAATCTATTTCTAGAAATCTTTGATCAATCAATTAATGATTTAAATGGTCAAAATAAAATTGATTAGAATTAATGTAATTATTTGTAATCATATTTAGTTGTTTTACACAATAATCATTGCAATTAATTTCTAGTTACAGCGCCGTCTGTTGAACAATATATGAGAACAATATTTCCTCTAATCACATTAATGTAAATTGTGTAAAATTGACTATTTGGAATTATGTTAAATGCATTAGAATATTTATCATTATTATTTAGCTAAATGCCGATAGTTATTTTATAGTTGTTTTATTTGTTTGTTATAAAAAGTAATTGTAGTTACTAAGACTAGACCGTTTCATTGTAAAGTGGAGGTTATAAAAACATTGTAGGATTAGAATAGAACAGTTTTACTTCACTCCTCCAGCAATAAGTCCTAATAAATACAGTGATTACATACTCGATATTTTAATATGGACAACCTAGTTCCTGGCGCAACGCCGACATATATTTTTTTTTTTTTTTTTTTTGGGTGGGCTATGGTAAGCGCACGCGCGATCCCGTCCGTCCGGGGCGATGAAAGGACGGCGCGCTGGCCCATAACCCACCCGTACCCACGTCACCTCGTTGTTTGTTGGGCCGACCACCGGAGAAGATGTGACTTGTCAGTGGTCGGCCCGACGGAATACCCTTTCGGGTAACCTCACGTCCCGACGTACTGGGACATCGGTCGCCATCGCGCGGTCAGCCTCTCTGCGGGTGACGGACAATTCCCCGGTCCGATCACCTGCGGCCTCGGCTAGGGCGGCATTAGGCGCAGATACTCGCGCCTGCGCCGCCCCAGTCGCCGGCGGCGGAACGTATCGCCGAATAGGAGCTCTACTCGCACAAGATCCGCCGCCGCCTTCCGTGAGATTACGGCCTCACAGAAGGCGGCGACCGCGTCCCAGTTCCTAACGCTGTCGAGCATCTCCCTGGAGATGGTCGGCAGCGCCAGGTCGGCACCGATAATCGCGACGGGTTCACGGCGCTCCCCCTCCCACACGCCGACATATACTACGTAGAGCTCTCATCTCTACAGCATTTATCCTACTTTCATGTCTTCCCTGCCATATCCAACTTTCACTGCCATACATGGTGGTGATCACTAACACTCCCCTTGTACTGCTAAATATGATTTGTTTTATTATTTTTTTTTCTATTCTTATACTACTTAGACGTAGGTATGTGTCATAAAAGATAACTATGGGATTTGAAACGATAATAATTCTGGATAAAGGGGAATGCTCGAATTATTGGGCTCGTGTCTTCTCCAAAATAGAAGGCGATCTTTTTTCTTTTTTATTGCCAACGGTAGCAAACAGTACACCTGATGGTAAGTGCTGCTGCCGCTCATAGACCGTTGCTAGGCCGCTGCCTACCGTGAAGAAAGTGAAGGGAGTGTGAATGCATGCAATGAGGTTCGGTGAAACTGAAGGCATCAACAAAACACACCTAACGCAAACACCACCAGAAAGTTGGGCTTCCGGCTCTCTCGCTCACCGAACGAAGCGCAGTAACAAATTGCTCAACTCAGACATCGCTTTTCTACGAGAGTGTGATACTACACCGGACGGACTGTCAACAGTGTAGTCCGCCTATTATAATAAACCATACCACGCTGGCTAAATAACTTGGTATTTTTTTTTTTATGGGTTTTCTATGGTAAGCGCACGCGCGGTCCAGTCCGTCCGGGGCGATGAAAGGACGACGCGCGGGCCCATAACCCACCCGTACCCACGTCACCTCGTTGTTGAGCCGACCACCGGAGCAGATGTGACTTGTCGTCAGTGGTCGGCCCGACGGAATACCCTTTCGGGTACCCTCGCCTCTCGACGTCCTGGGACGTCAGTCGCCGTCGCGCGGTTAGCCTATCTGCGGGTGACGGACAATTCCCCGGTCCGATCACCCGTGGCCTCAGCTAGGGTGGCAGTAGGCGCAGATACTCGCGCCTGCGCCGTCCGAGTCGCCGGCGGCGGAACGTGTCGCCGAATAGGATCTCTACTCTCACACGATCCGCCGCCTCCTTCCGTGAAAACAACTTGGTATAGGGATTTATTTAGAATTTTTCTTCTTTTGTATTGTGTTTTCATCTGCTTGTGTCCCTAATTCATTTGTTACAATCACCCATGAATAAAAAAAAGGGGTAGTGAATGTATTCTTATTCCTTCACCACACGGATAATATAAAAATGGGTTAATTATTTACCTGAATCAATATCCACAAATTATTTTTATTTATATTAAATAAAAAGTTTACAATAGTATATTAATAACCTGAAATGATCTAAGCAATTACAGTAATGTTAAAATTACAAAGTGATTAAAGGGACGATGCGCAAGTCTATTTTAGGTAAATGAGGCTGTTAATTAATATTTCGGCCCAATTTAGCATAGTAACAAGGATTAATTTAAAAGGAATCAATACTATTACGGCCAAACTTCCGTTTGTATTATGAATGTTCAATACTTCTCTAAGTGGTTTAAGAATACAATAGGCTCTGCATACTGTTGACAGGTATCTGTCTACAGCCGCGGGCCAGTCCGTCCGGGGTAGTATCACACTCTCGCAGAAAATCGACATCCGAGTAGTCATCATCATCATCATCATTTCAGCCTATTGCCGTCCACTGCTGGACGTAGGCCTCCCTCATGTTGCGCCACAATATGCGGTCCTGTGCCGCCTGCATCCAACGTTGCCCAGCAACTTTCACTAGATCGTCGATCCACTTAGTGGGGGGGCGTCCTACACTGCGTCGTCCGATACGTGGTCGCCACTCGAGAACCTTTCTTCCCCAGCAGTTGTCGGTTCGTCGAGCGATGTGGCCTGCCCATCGCCACTTCAGCGTGCTAATTCTTCGTGCTATGTCGGTTACACCCGTTCTTCTGCGGATTTCCGTATTCCGGATTCTATCTCGCAGAGAAATCCCGAGCATAGCCCGTTCCATAGCATGCTGAGCAACGCAAAAGCCTTGATATAAGGCCTACATTTAGGGACCACCGAGTAGAAGCAACTTGTTATTGCGCTACGTTTGGTGAGCGAGAGAACCGGCACTCCAACTTTGTGAGTGTATTTATGTGTGGTGGGTTTTAGTGATGCCTTTAGTATCACCGAACCTCATTAGGTAGGTAACAGCCTTAAAGGTCCATGAGCGGCAGCAACATTTCCCAACAGGTGTACTGTTTGCTCGTTTGCCTTTCTTGCCTTTTTATTGGGCGGCCTATAGTTTAGGCAAACGCCGCTTTAGACATATGGAGCTATCGGAGAAGAGATGGATGGACTGCGTGAAGCATAATATTAGCCATCATCATTTCAGCTCCTCTAAGTCTCACTATTGGGCTCGAGCCTCATTCACAATAGGAAAACAATTAATTTTACTATACCATGCTGGTCAGACAGGTTGGTATAGGGTTTTATTTGGAGTTTTCCTTCTCTTGCATATCATCCTCATCATTTCGGCTCATATACATTCCAATGCTGGGCTCAAACCTCCTCCATAATAGAAGGGAAATTAACCTTGCTATACCATGCTGGTCAGACAGGTTGGTATAGGGTTTTGTTTCAAGTTTTCCATCCTTGTATAGATGTCATATGCGTAATATATCCCTGAGTCGCCTCTTACGACACCCACGGGTAAGAGAGGGGGTGGTGAATTGTATTCTTACTCTATCACCACAAGGACAAAGATAAAGATATACGTTGTAGTTATATGCGTATCATATCCCTCAGTTGGCTTTTGCGACATCCATAAGATGGGAAGTGGTGAATCGTATTTTTGCTCCGTCACCACACGGAAACAGTGATGGTATGAATAGGAAGAGAAAAAGGCAGATATGACATCTGATAGA
Organism: Lymantria dispar; assembly: GCA_032191425.1. NCBI lineage: Eukaryota > Metazoa > Arthropoda > Insecta > Lepidoptera > Erebidae > Lymantria > Lymantria dispar. Next base: position 4,489,659 of record CM063449.1, read on the forward strand.
ATTTCATGAAAGTAAAGAACATTTCACTAATTGGAATAACAGCAAAGTAATAATATAATGATCATTTTCAATAGCGACCCACCCTCGCTTCGAATTGGTTTACACCGCTTTACACCGCATTTTAAATTTCCAATGTGTTTTAGTATATAACAGTACGCGAATGTAGTCCATGAGGTCTCGGGTTCGATTTTGTAAAGGGTTTTTTGGTAGGCAAAACAGCTCGAGTTACTCCTTGTATTCACCGCCAACTGGTAGTGAAATATTATCAAAATCGATCTAATCGTTTTAATGATTACCCGGAACAAACGGACAGACATTTTTTTAAACTGGTTTTTGTGCATAGGTATCGTGCCAATAACCGTGTGAGCATTTTATAAGCCAAAATCAGTTTCATATGTATCTACGTTTCTTTAATTATTATAGTAAGACCAGACGACGCCTGTAAGTTTCTAGGTCAACATTCGAACTCTGCCAAGATTTTCAAACATGGTCTTGGAGAACACAAACCGATTAAGGCGAAAACCTAGATTTCGTTTCGATATTATGTGCAAAAAATTTAAAAAATGGTTAATGTGAAGCTGGATAAGCTTTAATTTTTTCATCAACATCATCATCACAGCTCATGTACGTCCCACTGCTGGGCTCGAGCCTCCTCCACAATAAAAGGGAAATTGACTTATCACGCTGGTCAAACGGGATGGTACAGGGTTTTATTTGGAGGTTTCCTACTCTTGCATACATTTTAAGTGAATATTTTAATCCCATAGTCGTCTTCAAATCAAATCATTTATATTGCATAAGCCCCTTAAGGGCACTTACATATTGTCAAGTTTAAACATTATTTGAATACAATAATCTACCACTGGATCGGAACACGGGCACAAGCTGAGAAGATCCAGCAAGAAACTTAGCGGGCTGCGGGCTCACTTTTTTTAGTCTTTTAAATATATATTTAGGTATATAATGTCATATAGGTACTTCGTACAACATATAGTATTAGCTCCAGTGTGATGCCCTTCGAAATTGTATACATTTTTTTTTTTTTTGTGGGTGGGCTGCGGTCGGCGCGCCTCCGCACCACTCCGTCCGGGGCGACAGAGGGATTTAAGCACGCAACTCCCGCAACCCACCCGAAAACCACCTCGCCTTCGTCTTTGGGCCGACCACTGGAGCAGTTACTTGTCGTCAGTGGTCGGCCCGATGGAATACCCCCTACGTGGGGTACCCTCCCATCGACCGACGTCCCCCCCTCGGGGAGGACGTCGGTCTTTTCTCACGCGGTCGGCCTCTCGGCGGGTGACGGACTAATCCCCGGTCACGTCACCCGCGGCCTCGGCTAGGGCGGCATGAGGCGCAGTTAGTTGCGCCTGCGCCGCCCCATTCGCCGGCAGCGGATCTCCTCATTGAGGCTGCGCTCCTCGCGCAGACGATCCGCCGCCTCCTTCTACGAGATCATTGTCTCGCAGAAGGCTGCGACCGCGTCCCAATTCCCGACACTGTCGACCATCGCCCTAGCGATGATGTCTCGGCGGGCGTCGACACGCCAGGCGGTGAGCTCCCTTAACGAGATCTCACCGCCATCCACTCGCACCCCCGTCACCCGCCGATATAATCCGGCGAGCATTTCCGCCTCCAGGTCCCACGGGGGAGTCCCGGCCAATAGGCACGCTGCCTCCGACGAAATTGTATACATGTATAAATTTTCAAATATTAGTACAAAACAAAAAAAAAATAAACAAAAAAATTTGGCTGGACCAGATCCCGCAAGCAGCACCTGATCATCAGTTTACTACTAGAGCAGCCATCACTCCCCTCAACCATATTAGAGGGAAGGGAGCGACCCGCCCCACGTAGCTACCGCAATCAGAACCATTCGATGAGCATGACCTGTCTTTTACGACACCTATGGGCAAGAGAGGATCTGGTGAATTCTATTCTTACTCCGTTACCACACGAAAAAGATAAAAATATACATTGTAGTAAATGCATAACTTCTTCTTCAGGTCCTGTACGTTTCTCTATTCGGTACGAATTGCCTTTGTTACAAGATGTATTGAGAAGTCAGGTTAATTTCAAATTCTTGAGGAAATTCTAATACATATGTGGTAGAACCACACTGTTGATAGCCGTCTGTCTACAGCCGGTGAAGTATCACACTCGCAGAAAATTGAGCAGTAGTAGTATTTTGTTAGTCATTGTTTGTCATTTCGTTTGGTGAGCTAGGGAACAGGCAGCCCAACATTTTGATGTCTTTAGTATCACCAAATCTCATTGCACGCATTCACAGTTCCTACACTTTCTTCACGGTAGGCAGCAGCCTAGCAAAAATACATGGGCGGCAAAATTACTTATCATCAGGAATGCTGTAAACTCGTTTACTATCAACAGCAATAAAAATAAGGTATTTTTTACAATTGATACAGGTAAAAAAAGGTATTTTTAGGTTTTCCTACCCAAAGGGTAAAAACGGGACCCTGTTATTAAGACTTCGCTCTCTGTCTGTCCGTCTGTCTATCACCAAGCTGTAACTCGAAAACCGCGATAGCTAGATGGTTGAAATTCTTACAAATTATGTATTTCTGTTGCCGCAATACTAAAAACAAATATTTAAGGGGGTTCCCATACAATAAACGCGATTTTTTTAGATAATGGTACGGAACCGTACGTCCGACTCGTATTTAGCCAGTTTTAAAGCTTTATACGCGTTTTCAATTCCAACCTCAAAATTTTCGGCATCAAATTAATTAAGGCAATTCAAACTTTTATATTTTGACTTTTATATAAAAACTTGTATTAAGAGCGAATAATTATGGCCACATTTATTATTATTTTTCGTTAAATGCTAAATTATAATTTTTATGCAAAATCTCAGTAATTTTATATTTTATACGAACAATATTAACATATTGTTGTTATAATTTTTATGTTGAGCCAGGAAGTGCCCGCCGTTTCACCCGCGTAGTTCCCGTTATCTTGGAAATATCAGGATAAAATATACCTTACGTTACTCGTTATACAGACAACTATCTGGTGGTAAAATATAATCAAAATCGGACTAGTCGTTTTAAAGATTATCCGAAACAAACAGAGAATAGATAAAAAATATTTAAACTGGATTTCTGGCGCATCATCATCATCATCATCGCAGCCCACATACGTCCCACTGTTGGGCTCGGGCCTCCTCCACAATGGTAGGGAATTTCACCTACTATACCATGCTGGTCAGACATGTTGATATAGGGTTTGTATCGAGTTTTCCTTCTCTTGCACAGATGTTATGTGCATATTATATCCCATAGTCGTCTTGTACGATATCCACAGGCAAGATAGGGAGTGGTGAATAGTATTCTTACTCCGTCACCGTCTCCGTCTTTCAGGCACATGTATTGGGTAAATAACCACGTGAACATAAAAAAAATCATTATTTTGATACTGCAAACAAACACTTCAATTTTATTTATTTGTATAGTACATTAATAAATGTTTGATTGTATCTATTTCATAAATCTTGATCGAGATGTATCTTTATCTATATGTATTTTTATCGATATTATCGATACATAAACGATACGTAAATTTAGGTCACGCAAAAAAAAAGTAGTTTATGGTCTAGACACACCCTGCACAATCCGTCTGGGGCGAAGAAAGGGCGACGTGCTAGCCCATAATCTACCATATCCCCATCGTCACTGTAATGGCCATGGCACCATTTTCTTGACCTCGGTGGTCAGCCGGTTTAATCACCCATTCAAGTTCTGTCTCCATCAATGCTCAATTATAATTTGGATAACATTAGATTTACCAAAAAAATCAGATGTCATTAGTAAAAATCAGTAAACGCTCGTGCAATCTAGCCAGAATCTATAATTCGTATAATGAAAATAAAGTTACGCACTACATACATATAAAATAATGATCAAGATGTATGACTATCTGGCCGTTACAATAACGATGTTCCCTTTCAATCGGTTTAAAAACATCTCAAAATTCACTGACCCGAATCGTCTATTGTTTAAAAAATAATGTTGCAACTTTTAATGTATTGACACGGTTCCAATATGTCTTCCGATGAAAATCATCGCTCACTTTAATGGGTATTAAATAACATAATGTGTTTATAATTTCACCATTTTTTAAAATGAATAATGATGATAAATCAATAGAGCATTCAATCAACTTTAAGTCAATTAGAAAAGAATTCCTTGTAGTGACGAATTAAAAATACAATTCACCACTCCCTTTCTTACTCATAGGTGTCGTAAAAGACCTGGTGATTACAATATGCAGATAACAACTATGCAAGAGAAGGAAAACTCGACATAAAAGCTTATATCAACAAGCCTGACCAGTGTGGTATATTAGATCAGTTTCCCTCCTATGGTGGAGGAGCTTCGAGCCCAGCTGTGGAACGCACTTCGGTGACACGTTGCGTTTCGGTGACACGTTCTACCGCCGGTGACTCGGGCGGCACAGGTGCGAGTACGTGCGCGTGATGCCGCCCTAGCCGAGACCGCGGAGGGCGGGACCGGGGACTTTAGTCCGACACCCGCGGAGAGGCTGCCCGTGCGACGGCGACCGACGTCCCAGGACAGGGACGTCGAGAGGTGAGAGTACCCGAAAGGGTATTCCGTCGCGCCGACCACTGAAGACAATGAGGCACTGGTGGTCGGCCCAAAATCAAAGGTGACATGGGTACGGGTGGATTATGGACCCGCGCGCCGTCCTTTCGTCGCCCCGGACAGAAGGGACGACATGTGCGCTTATCATAGCCCACCCATAAAATAAAGAAAAGCTGTGGAACGCATATGAGCCGTGAAAATGAGGAGAAAATAATTTACTTAACACGCAGTGATTAAACATTTTTATAGCAAGTGCATTATACGTCCCATACGTGTGCGATTTACAAACGGCTTGTCATTTTAAACATTTTATACCCAATCACTCCTAAATTTTAAAAAGCACCTAAATGCAATATATGCGAAACATAATTGATGTTATGTATTCTTCAACATGTAGGATTGATATTTAAATTTTCTTAGGTGCTTTTAAATTTTCAGTGTTGAAAAAGCTTTTGAAATTCGGGTTTTGGTTGGTGAGCAGTGGAATATTTGTGGGTGTGAAACCGCAAGCTTCACTTGCGTTATGTAGATTTCGTTAAACATTCTCCACCTCTTGAGAATAATACTTTATTCGAGATGAAAACCCTACAGCCTTTTCATATCCATGTCCCTGTATATATGTAAGACACTCAGTTAAGTAGTTAAAGTGTGAGAAGATAACAAACAAACTAATATTCGCGATTCGATATTTATAATATTAATTGGGCAGTTGAAATTTGCCTGGGGTCTATCTAATATGTCTTTTACGTTAAAAAAGATATTAAAGGTGAAAGGTTAGAGCTATAAGGTTAAAGCTATAAGGATCTTGACAGTTATAAGATAAAACATTGATTTTACAAACAGTAAAAGAGCATTGAATTTTTATCTATATGTAGAATGACTAAATCGAAAGTAAATTTAAAAAAACATACCAGAAAGGTATAATAAAAACAAAATTCTAACCCAACTGACTCGGCTAGTAATGTATAATAGTCTAATTTCCGAGTAATTATTGTAAAGGAGACTTGCTACCAACAGAGGCACGTATATGGGGTGTAAAGAAGTGAGCAACGTTTAATTACTACAAAGGCCTCTGCACCAATTTAGTGCTTGCTACTATAAATTAATTTCGTCTTTGTCCAAGCAACAATACAACCATATAAATGCAGTAAATTACAACGGTAATTCTAGAGCTTCTTAATTAGATTTAGGACAGGGCTCTAAGTGAAGGGACTTACAGTTCAAAATTAAATAATTTAAGAACATAAACCACTACATTCATAAGGGTAGTTATAATAACAGTACCTACATATCCTCAAGAAAGAGCATGTTAAAGTAGCTATGGGTAGTCCACATTACCTGCGCCTGATGTCGCCCTAGCCGAGGTCGCGGGTGACTGGACCGGGGATTAGACTATCACCCGCAGAGAGGCTAACCACGCGAGGGCAAGGGGCGAGGGGCATTTGAAAGGGAGGGTACCCGAAAGAGGAGCCCGCCGGGCTGGCCACGGACAACAAGGAACTCGATACTGATGGTCGGCCCAATGGCGAAGGAGAGGAATTATTTTTTTTTAAGAGGGCCGCACGTTGTCTTTTTTTTTTTTTAGTCACCTCGGACGGAATGGACGGCGTATGCGCAGACCATAATCCACCAATTTTAGTCATTTAGATTAGGTCACCTCGCTCGTCGAACTAACATCCGTTGCGGAGAAAAGGTACTCGAGTGGCGATCACGAATCGGACGACACAGAGCCGGAAGACTCCCATTAGGTGGACTGACGACATTTAAATAGTCGCAGGGAACCGAGGGATGCAGATGTTACAGGACCGTTCTGTGGCATGCTCGTGGGAGGTCTTCTATAATAGTAATATACTCAATTTTTATATCGGACATATTGAAATAGTATTATATTGTACTTATACATTAAGTTGTGTTGTGAAGGCAAAGAATACTATCAACCCTTATCTTGCTCGTGGGTTTCGTAAACGACTAAGTAGTTTTTCAGCTGCCTGAGCTAATTCCATTTAATTCTATTAGGTCAACAATTATATTCCTAAGGAGGGCTGATAGGCAGGCGGGCGGTTATAAAACTATTGTCTATAAATTTTGCAATATTTACGATGGATTAGTTGTGCATATTGCTTCGACCCGAAGTAATTGGGATAAGAGCATGGTGATGATGAAGTTGACACCTCTTACCGGACAGGCCATGGTAGTAAAGAAATTTGTACCAATGGCCAGCTTTATGGCGATGGATAGGTGGTACTTTCTGGGATTTTACCTGCGGTTTTACCCACATAGTTCTCCTTCGCGTGGGAATATTGAGATAAATTATAGCCTATGTGTTATTCTGATATGTAAGCTATACTATTGTGAAGTTTCATCAAACTCCATTCAATAGTTTTTGCGTGAAAGATCAACGAACATCCTCACATACATATTCACAAACGCTTTTGTAATATTAGTAGTCTGCCTTAAATGAATATACACACTTCAAAATAAGGAATAGATATAACTCCATGGTGTACGCTCCATTAAAAGTGTTACCAACGTTCAAAAGTAGTTATTTCAACTTAATAAGTTTTCATTTTTTTATGAAATAAAAAAGGAAACAAGCGCACAGACCTGAAGATGTGAAGCACTGCTACCTATATATAGGTGCAGGCTTTTTTTTGGTGTGCTACAATCAGCGTACTCATTGTCCGCTTCCATCCAGGGTTAGGAATGGGTGGAATGCGGCCCCATAACTCACCGTATTCCCTCCCCTTGGCCATTGGGCCAATCACGGGTATCCAGTTCTTTGTCATCCTTGACCAGCCCGGCGATATTTGCAACCCTAAAATAATAAGATTACAAACGCATTGCCAATCTTGAAGACTAAGTTAATAAGACTTGTGCCCGAAATTATACAGTCTTACCCTCCAAACTAGAGCACAATAGTGCACGCACAATTGCTTGGTAGTAGAATTAGCGGGCAAGACGGTGATTGCCACCCGGACAGATGCTGCAAATGTTCGTATCACCGGCAAAAATATCATTAAAATTGAAGTACTAACCATACACACGGCATTATAGAATAGAAAAATAAATGGAAAGCGATAAATGACCTTTCCTAAACGCCTTAAAGTTTAAAATCAAATGAAACCAGCCCAGCAAGTTTGACCGCCGTTTCAATGTTTCTCTCCATTGACATTTTACACAGAGTTTCAATAAGCTTTTGCATTGAAATTGGATTTTTCATAGTTTTCCTTATTTAGTTAACATGGTACTTGAATAAATAATATTTTTACTCGCTGTAATCAAAACTAGTAGTTCCAATAGATTTGATTGTATGGGATATCTGGTAGCGCCACACTGTCGATAGTCGTTGGTCTACAGCTGCGGGCGGTGTATCCGTGGCGGTACCGCACTCTTGCAGAAACTCGACGTCTGAGTAGTAGCAATTTATTACTGCATTTCGTTGGGTGAGCGAGAGCCGGCAGTCCGACTTTCTGATAGTGTTTGCGTGATGCATTTAATAACCTCATATCATGCAATCACACTCCCTTCACTTTCTTCACGGTAGGCAGCGTTCTAGCATCGGACCAACGACTTACTTACCATCATGTGAGGTGTTCGCTCATTTGCCATTAACAGCAATAAATAAAGAACAATATTCCCCTACATAATGTTATTTGTTAAATGAAATCAAATCATTGATTACGTATAGATAAGCCTCGTAGGGGCACTTATATATTGTCAATTTTACATTTCGTTTGAAATAATTGTAATCAAATAAGAACTTCGACAGATTCATATTTTTTCATTGTTTTAAATGAAATTGTGTATATATATATAACGTGTTTAGCAAGTATTAGCTTCAATGTGCTCTTCAAATTGAGATGCATTTTTTTTGCAAGATATCATTATGTCATTTATTATTTCAATTCATATTCGTCCCACTGTTGGGCTCGAGCCACCTCCGCCATGGTAATGAAATTAACTTACTATACCACGCTGGTTAGCAGCAGTCACTCTCCACAACCACATTAAAGGGAGGCAAGAGACCCGCTTCATGTAGCTAGCTAGAAAGTAAAGACATGTTAAAGCAGGCCGCCTTTTAAAATTTAACAATAATGTAGCGTCATGCCCTCCTAAGTTTTCTTGCCGGATCTTTCTCAGTGTGGCCGCTTTCCGATCCAGTGTTAGATTTATTAGGTTTAATTTAAGAAATTGTCGTAATAATTACTACAAATATATTGTTTAATAATTACTAATCATAAATAATATATTTTTTTTCATATACAGTCATTTTCTTCTTGTACTAGCAATAAATGTGTACCAAAAATATGGGTCCCAATTTAATAACTAATTTCTATAGCGAGTAGATAATTATAAAAATTTGTAATAACAATGATTTGTTGCACGTCATAAATCTTAGTCCACCCATAACCATGAACGCTGTAAAGTGTTCGAAACGTTGGGCAATCAAGATTCAAATATCTATAAATGCGATAAAATCCATAAAGTAGTTTTATTTAAAAATACGTTTTTAGTGAGCACCATGATCAAACTATAAGTAACAAACTACAGTCCTATTCAGTATAAACACTCACGTCATCTCCTATAATGAATATATTAATTACAACGTTATTATTATTCTTAGTCCTTACTCCAATTTTGTCAAATTTGCTAATATTTATTGCGATTGCCTCGCTATTATGGATACCTAAAAAAATTCTCGAGAAATAGGATATATGAATCAATAAAATTTTAAAAACCCTTTTAAATTAGCGTGTTCAAACAATGAAAAAACTCTTCAGTTTAAGATCAATGCCCTTATCCATTTATTGGCTTTGTAAGAATTTAAATTCATTCTCATTGAATTACAGTATTTTAATGAGGCAATCTTTCTTAAAATAAGACATTTAATTCTGCTTGCAAATACGTAGAATGGTTTGTATAATCTTTGTCTACATATTTATTACCTATATTGTCAAAACGTATAACTTTTGCATTTATGGTTTTAAAAACTATCATAATAAAATCATATTTACAACTGTAGTCCCGATAAACGACAATAAGCTTGCCTTTTAATATATTAATTATAACTATAGTTATTTAAAAAGCGATTTTAGTATTACATAAATTCTTATTGATGCTAACTTCGGTGTCCTAAATCTCCAACGTGTTTTTCGTTTGCCGTGTAGTGATGCAGTAACAATACAATTCTACATCCCTTTCTTGCCCGTGGATGTAGTAAAAGATGACTAAGGGATATAATATGCAGACAACACCTATGCAAGAGAAGGTAAACTGGACATAAAATCATATTTATGCCAACACGTCTGATTTTGTTGGCTGATTTGAGATTATTTAATATTATTATTCAACTGAGGAATAATTTTCTGTTTCGCGGAGAATTAAATAAGCAGATAATTAACAGACACGATTATTAGACAGATTCGGAACAATGACACGTAGATCGAAAAGAAAGAGTGGGCATCAAAACTATGACACTTGGAAAGTTGCTGATACGTCATCTATCAATTAATGAAAGTGTAAAAAATAAAATAAATACATGCTAGCTAATATTATAAATGCGAAAATTTATTATAAGTTTATTACGCTTTCACACTTAAACCACCGAACTGATTTCAAAATATCTTTCACCAATGGAAAGCTATATAATAACAGAAAGTAACGTAGGCTAAATTTTATTCCGGTATGCCCACGGGAACGGGCACTCCGTGGCAAGGTGACTGGAACCGAAGCGAAGCGAGGGCGGCTTGCTAGTCATTAATATATCTACTATCTATAATCTTGACATCATCATCTTCATTTCAATTCATATGTCCCACTGTTGGGCCTCCTCTATAATAGGAGGGAAATTGACCATGCTCGTTAAACAGGTTGGTATAGGGTTTTATATCTAGTTTGCCTTCGCTTGCACAGATGTTATATGCATATTATATCCCTTAGTTGTCTTATACGACATCCATTGGTAAGATTGTATTCTTATTCCGTCACCACACGGAAAACTTACTAACTTACTTGACTAATTTACTGCCTTATTAGCCAACTTTGCTTTATTTGTCCTGCTTTGCATAGGACAGAAGTGGAATCTTTCCAACTTCTGTTTTTTTTTTCATCCCTGCTCATAGATGTCCCCCGTAGTGGACTAAAGCCTCCTCCAAAGTAGTGAGGAAATTGACCTACCATATCGCGCTGATTGCTGCCTAAATTGACCCGGACCAACTCCATCTGGTACCATTTGGGTCAACGATTACATTCCCAAGGAGGGTTGACGTCAGGCAGGCGGCCGGTCATAAAAGTCATTACCGAAACTTTTACAATATGTCAAAACATGGTATGGACATGTGATGAGGCGGGATGAAAGTAATGTTGTGAGGAAAGTTTTAGGTATGAATGTTGAAGGCTTTAGGGGGAAAAGAAGACCGAGGAAAAGATGGATGGACTGCGTGAAGCATGACATGGATAGCGTGGGAGTGACTGCAGAGATGACGTCTGATAGGACCGTATGGAAGAAAATGACATATTGCGTCGACCCCCAGTAATTGGGATAAGAGCAAGATGATGATGATGATGATCGCGCTGATCAAGCAGGTCAATATAGGCCTTTATTTCATGATTTCTTTTTTTACATCATAACATTTACTGTAGTAACATTAGTTGTTATATACATACATGGTAAATGTATGTATATAACAACTTTAGACGTCTATTACGACCTTTACCAACATTTAACTTGCACTTAATTACATCGCAGGTGGCGTAAAATAAAATTAAGATTTTTATATGGTCCTGGGCTAACTCGATCTGAGGCCGTCTTGTCAACAATAGCATTCCTAAGAAGGTTTAACGTAAGGTAGGTGACCAGTAACCATTGCTACTTTAGTAGTGAGTACATATTGCGTTGACCCCCAAGTAATTGGGATAACAGCGTGATGATGATGACGATGATGAATTATTTATTAACGACACCCATAAGCAAGGCTGGGTGTGCTGAATTGTATTCTTAGTCCGTCCCCACATGCAATCAATCTTATCATTATTAGTTATAATAATATCTGGGAGTAACATAGGCTATATTTTATCCCGATATTCCCACGGGAACGGCAACTACGCGGGTAAGGCGACTGAAACTGAAGCGAAGCGAGGGCGGATTGCTAGTTGTAAATAAAACTTCTTAGTCCACTCGTGACCATGAGCGCTGTAAAGTGTTTGAAACCTCGGGCAATCAAAGATCAAATATAAACGCGATAAGATCTGTAAAGTAGTATAATTTACAATGATTATTTATATTATCATATTGAACTTTTGTACATATTATAAACTCTCTTTGGATATTTTTAAGTCATTCGTAGAATGATTTGTTTGAAAATAACTTTTATTTGAGTAAACCGAGCTAAGAACCATCAAACATCAAAGCATCTCTCAAAACTTGTCTTACAAAAAGACTTTGTTTTAATGATCGCCTCAGTGTAGTGTGCTCTAAAGAATTGTTCATTCGGAGTACAAGTGTACCCGGGCAAACGATTTCTCAAAGTAAAGCTTACTTTTTTACAATCTGAATAATATAAGACGTAGTAAATAAATTCGGGATCATAATATATTTTATGCATACATTAAAATTATTAGAAACTATATTTTTGTTAAAATTTTCATTTCGTTGCAGAGGTAATTACATGCAGATACTTTTAAAAAACAACGTGTCGTTTAAGTCTCGGTTTTAGAAACAAGTGACATTTATTTAATCGATACTTATCTTAAATTCTCAATAGCAAAGAATGAAATGCATAATTTCCTTTGTGAAATTATAAAATATAAATATAAAAAAATACATATTTTCCGTCTCTACCCACAAAATTTTGAATAAAGAAGTAATGAAATTAGGGATTAAAGTTTAAAATTAAACAAAAGATTTCAACTTTCATAAAAATAGACAAGAAAAAATCAAATGCACAATAAAAACTCTTAAATGAGAAATAAAGTTCAGAGCTTGGAAACCTTTTTCGCGACGCCAAACTCACAAAGTGATTTAATTCCAATTCATTCATGACCCACCGAATGAGTCCATCTTAATTCGTTCTCTGCTCCTCACTTCAATAAAAGTTACAAGATTCCGAAAATTACTTGTTCAATTGAAAAGTTTTCGGATTACCAGCGAGGAAAATAATTAAATTTAGCTCAAAACTCCAGTGGAAGTGACTAAGTTTTAAAATGGTTTATGACAATATGGATTTATTAATTTTCCACGAATAGAAAATTATCATGCTTCACTGATATGAGTTAAATTTATGTTTAAGAAATTTATTTATTGCCTTTACCATTTATTACACTTCTATAAAAATTAAAATTTTAGAATTTCAATGTGTCAAAATATTGGAAGGGTTCCTTACCACTATCTATAAAAAATCGTGTTTGTTGTGTGAGAGGTCCCTTAAATATTTATTTTATTTTGTTTTTAGTAGTTTTTGTTATAGCGGCGACAGAAATACATAATTTGTAAAAATTTCAACTGTCCAGCTGTCACGTCTTGAGATACAGCCTGGTGACAGACAGACTGACGGACAGACAGTGAAGTCTTAGTAATAGGGTTCCGTTTTTACCCTTTGGATGCTGAACCCTGAAAAGGGCAATAAGAAAGAAATCACACGATTCTTGTCAATTCTTTTTGTGACTTAATATTTTCAGCTGCGAGAACAATAACTGTCACATTTATTACATACGATCATTTAACAAAAAAAAATTGTTGTTAATTTTGTTTCTCCGATTCACGGCTATCGTCCAAGGGAAGATACCCGGTCCTTTGAAAGGCTTACATGGAGATATGGATCCAACACGCAGAGGCCTTTGGAGAAATTTAATGTAAAAATGGGATGGGACATCTACCGATGACACTCCACGTCTGCACATAGCACACGTGGACTGCCAACGGTAGGTGTAAAACTATTCTGTGATATGGTATCTAATAACTGTTTATGGGGTTTGAGGTTTGATGGACTGGCTATGTTTATTATTAACATTTGTATTCGCTAAATGTTCTTTGTTGCCCCTGAAATCAATCAAACTGATTTAAACAGTTGCCTGAAATTCATCATACCATCGTCTTAAGTCGACCGCACTATGTCTAACAGATTAATTATATTAATTTTGATGAGTAAATACCTAGAAGGCTTTGTTAGATTTGCTCAAGTACACTGCGTATTTAAATTATAATATCTGGTTGACCGAACTTCGCTCGGAATATTTTTGTCGAATTTATTTAGATATATATTAATAAAAAATAAATAATGAAAATTATATAAAAAATTACAAAAAGAGAATAATAATGACACCGAGATTCGAACCGACGCTGTTTGAATGTCAACAAAATCAAAATTAGAACCTGTCAACTTCCCATCTGAGCTATCGTAACTCATGACGTTGGTAACGAAATTTGAATTTATATTCTTTTAAAATTTAATGTCATTGACAAAACACGGACACGGACACACAACATTTTCTATAAATAAAACCTAGCTAGATCGATTTTTTGAACCTGAAACCTCTAGTATGCCAAGTTTCAACAAAATCGTTAGAGCCGTTTCCGAGATCCTGAATATATATACATATATATATATATATATATATATATATATATATATATATATACAAGAATTGCTCGTTTAAAGATATAAGATATATCTATTTTGGTGATGATAATCATGTGGTAACGCATTAAGAAATGTCACTATTACTTTCTATTCTGCAGCTGTTATCAGTGACTAAGAGATCGAAGTTGATAACATTCTTACAAGAACCGGCAAACATTAAAAATATCCTTTCAAGCCGTTTCAAATGAATTATGGAAGATGCTCATGCTTAACAGTAGGATGAATATGAGCTGAAATGGTAACGAAAAAACTTATGTCGGTGTTCTTTTAGGATATATAAATAAATATCTTCCAAATTTTCATATGATGAAAATAGGTTTCAGATCAAAAGACTTCGTCGTTTCAGCTCATATAAGTTCCACTGCTGGGCTTGAGCCTCCTGTATAATAGGATCTTACTATATACTATAGCATGCTGATCAAACGGGTTTCGACGATACGATCAATAGGGTTTTATTTCAAGTCACGACACTGCAGATATTTTTTATCATCATTATTTTTATTTAGCTCATACATCCACTCTGGGAGGGAAATTGACCTACTACATCACACAGGCCAGACGTCCTGCTATAGAGTTTTGTTTCGAGTTTTCCTTCTATTTTATAAATGTGATATGTATATTGAATCTCTTAGTCATCTCTTACAACGCCTATGGACAAGAGAGGGGATGGTGGATTGTGTTATTACTCTGTCACCATACGGAAAATATTTTTATAGTACAACGTAATTCACTCCACACTAATATTTCAATTAAAAACTGAACTGATGCAATTTACCAAGTTTTAGAGCTTATTAAATCAATGTAATGAACTTACTTAACTCGGTCACCCCTTTTCAACTTTTAATAAGATAACTTTCACTAAAAGCATAAAAAAAGCTTTGAGAATCGTCTGAAGTAACATAGGAGTACCCCAAGGGATTATACTAGGACCATTATGATAATTACTCACACGAACTAACTCTAACTTCATTTGAATGAGTGGTTTAGCGTAAAAGCTTATCCTAAAGAGATTAATGCTGAAAGAGTACTATATTACTCGAAGTAATTAGTGACAGAAGCAATTAATTCACTTGTGTCCCTTTTTCATACCCATTGAAATATTGTCAGTCGTCGACCTTTTCAAACTATTCCGATTGATTTTGGTTTATTAGTTACACTATTTTAGTATCATTGTTTGATTAATTAAAAGGCTATGTATTACAAGTCTTAATATATCGGAGAGAGATAATTTAATCCTTACTAATATTATAAATGCGAAAGTAAGTTTATTTGTTTGTAACGCTTTCGCGCTTAAACTATCCAACTGATTTCAGAAATTCTTTCACAAGTGGAAAGATATAATATCAGGAAGTAACATATGCTATATTATTATACTTTATCCCGGTATTCCCACGGGAACGGGAACTACGCGGTTAAGGCGACTGAAACCGAAGCGAAGCGAGGGCGGATTGCTAGTTATAAATAAAAGAAATCCAAAAATATGTTTTTATCAAATCAAAAATGATTTGAAAATATTTACAGTAAAATAAAAAAAAAAGATTATATTGTAATAAAATATAATTAACAAAAACATTTGATCGATTACGGCATCGTATAAAATGAAGAATTTTATCTACTTGTAATGAATCCAAGCTTTAATTAAATTTATGAGCGTAATCTAAGTTAACGCTACATTGCCAAAACAAAATCACTTACCATATATCATCGAGATGAACAGCAATATCGCATTCAATACATATGAATGCTTCTTTATTCTCTTAGAAACTTCAGCCATTTTGTTATAATTTATTATTACTACTAGATTTATTATTTTAATTTGACACTCTTTTCCTTTTCATTGTCACTTATCACATAATATATCTAATTGCATAATTTACATATATCTTCTAATTATTATATAATTAAACATGTTGTCACAACTTATTCCCTTTTAGATCTTTAGGGGATACCATTAAATATGCCAACATTTATTCTAGTTGGTAATTAACGCGTTGACAAATAGTTTTATGACACTCAGTTGAAATGAATGACTTTTCGTATATTTAAGAGTCTAGTTAATGTTCATCTATTTTTATTTTATTCTTAATCGATATTTGGTGTTTAATTTGTATAGTATAAGTAATTTCAGTAATGTTTACTTCGATTACTGCAGCGAACATAATGGAAAAGTATCATCTATAATTAATCCGAAAATGTCCGTTGTTTTTGAAGATAAATCTTCTTTAATCCCGGCGCGTAACTTTAAATATTTGTCTTAATAGTATTTTTTTCGTTGACTATAAAATCACTTCATACACTATACACTTGTTCATATAAGTTTTATTTCACAAAAGGATTCACTAATATTTTTTGTCTTTGAGAAGTATTTATATATGGACATCGTCAATGGTAATTTTCTTTGGTAGAAGAGCACACGTCCGTTTCGGAAGGTAGCTGCGAAAGCACTGGCTTACATAAGGGATTCGGCGGTGCCAACCGCGCGCCTGTTGGAGAGAGATGGCATAGAATTTTCATAAGGGTTGCAAGTTGCTTGCGTAGAGTAATGAAAGGGACAGAAAGGGATTTTCGCATAGAGGCTGTGGTCCTCTGAAACGTAACGTTAAAATCTCGTGTGAAGACGCAATTAAAATGTACATTAATTTGTAAGAGTCCTTTTCAAAGGCAATACATCTAAGTGTTTGATCTGGCATTTAATACTCATGCTGCATATATATGTGTATAATTTCTAACAGGAAGTAGTAAGAATTAATTAGGTACATATTTATTCATACTTACTTAAAGTGTCATCGTCATCATCATTTCAGCCTACACACGTCGCAATTTTGGGCTCGGAACTCTTCCACTATGATAGAGAAATTGATCTACCATATCACGTTGTTTAGAGGTATTGGTATAGGGTTTTATTAAGTCGAGTTTTTCTTCTCTTGTAATGATGTTAGCCATAGATTATATCCTTTAATCGTATTTTACGCCACCCACAGGTAGGGAGTAATACATTTTATTCTTACTACGTCATCATTCGGTAAAAAAAAGGTTTAAATTTGTCTTGTAATAAATTTTAATGAATGTTTAGTGGTAAGATTTTTTTGGCGTGCTATGGTTAGCACGCATACCGTCTATTTAGTTTGGAGTGATGACACGGCGGCGTATAACCTCATAGCCCACCTTATTCTCTCCGGTTTGCTATTGGACTGGCCACTGGTATCGAATCCTTAACGTCCGTGGCCAGCCCGCCGGGTTAACCTTTCGGATACTATCTCTCTTCAACGCCCTTTCCCGAGCGTCGCCCTCACGCGGCCAGCGCCTTTATGTATGTCGGACTATGCCCCGGTCCAATTACTCGCGGTGTGTGGTGGTAAGGTAAAAATATAATGATCATCATCATCGCAGCCCACATGCGTCCCACTGTTGGGCTCGAGCCTCCTCCACAATGGGAGGGCATTTGACCTACTATACCATACTGGTCAGACAGGTCGGTATAGGGTTTCATTTCGAGTTATCCTTCTCTTGCTCAGATGTTATGTGCGTATTATATCCCTTAGTCGTCTTTACGACACCCACGGAAAAGGTAGCGAGTGGTGGATATAATACCATCTAAAAATACTACTCTAAAAAATATAATGCCATCATTAAAACAGATATTCACAGCATTGTTATGGAAAACTTCTAACACTAATAGGGATCAACTTGTTTTCAAGCGTGACGTTATTAGATTATCTCTCGTTGAAAAGCCTTAAATTTAACAATAGGTTGATGAAGAGCGAGAAAATTATTATTAATAAATTTCTAACTCCTATATAATCCAAGGGACGAAGGGCGAGAGGGAAGTAAGATGGAATAAGAATTGTAACATACATTTTACCGCATAATTTTAATCGTATTTTTCTCATCATCATCATAGCTCTATACATACCACTGTTAGGCTTGAGCCTCCTCCACAATGGGAGCAATATTGACCTACTATACCACGCTGGTCAGAAGTGTTGGTATAGGGTTTTATTTCGAATTTTCCTTCCCTTGCATATATGTTATATGCATATTATATCCCTTAGTCGTCTTTTACGATATCAATGGTCAGGCAAGGGGATTCGTTTATAATTTCAAGTTTATCATGAAGAATTTTCTGAAAAAGTATTTAAAATATCGTTGAATACTTTCAACTCTCAGAATTAAAATATAGTAAAATTAAATTAACGTTATTAGTTAAAATATATAACGTATATTACATTTGAAACAAAAATTATTTTTACGGAGTCCTTCCACCACGAACTCTGAAAACTGTTGAAAACCTCGGTAAAGAGAAAACCAAATACAGGCGAGATGAAATACGTTGAAAAGTTTTATTTTAAGTATGTAATATTTATGTGCTGTGGCTCTTCGTGCTGACGGAGTAAGTATACAATTTAATACTCCCTTCCTTGCCCGTTGGGGTCTTATAAAACGACTATAGCATATAATCAACATAATATTTTATATTAATACTAGCAGATCCAGCCACGTATTGCTCTGGCTAATATTATTGTTATATTACATTTTATTAAACTATTTAAGTGGAACTGTAGGAGGACATCTGTCATGGAGGTCGTCATATTTTTTTACAAATGGCATCTTACATAGATGCCATTTGTAAAAGCAAGCTAAATCGTATATGACACGTTTGTAGGTTTGACATAGCAGCGCCATCTATTAATTAATTACTCAATCCAATCAACAGATATCGCCATCTGTTAAAATCGTTTGGAGTAAACAGATAATTGTGAATGTCAAATAATAGACAAATAATTTGCAATAAAATAATATTGCGACTATAAATTAAGATGTAAGCTATTCTATCTTTCAAGTTGGATCAAACTGCACACGGTGTGCAAATTTGATGAAAATCGGTTAAGTAGTTTAGGAGCCCATCGCGGACAAACAACGTGACACGTAATTTATATATATATTAAGAAGATGTATATTAATTTAAAACGACTGCGTGTGGCATGACATGGATAGTCTAGGAGTGACTGCAGAGATGACGTCTGATAGGACCGTATGGAAGAAGATGACATATTGCGTCAACCCCGAGGAATTGGGGTAAGAGCAAGATGATGATGATGCTTATTAATTTAACTTGCCACTGCTGGGCTTGAGCTTCCTTCGCAACAGAAAAGAAATTGAAAGAGAACCTTTACCTCGCTGGTCAGATGTGTTGATATAAAGTTGTATTTTAAGTTTTCCTCCTCTTTGATGGATGTTATCTGAATATTACATACCTTAATGTCCGTGTGGTGACGGAATAAGAATACAATTTACCACTCCCTATCTTGCCCGTGGATGCCGTAAAAGACGACTAAGGAATATAATACGCATATAACATAAAGAGAAGATAAACTCGAGATAAAACCCTATACCAATCTCTCTGATCAGAATAGTATAGTAAGGACAATATCCCACCTATCGTGGAGGAGACTTGAACCCTGCAGTCTTGATCGTATTTAACTTGATATGATGATAAAAGTATATCGCCCCCCCACTAGGTGGACCGACGACCTAGTGAAAGTTGCTGGGCGTCGTTGGATGCAGGCGGCACAGGACCGCACATTGTGGCGCAATATGAGGGAGGCCTACGTCCAGCAGTGGACGGCAATAGGTTGAAATGATGATTATGATGATGATGATGATGATATATCTTGATCGTCTTTTACAATACGCATAGCCAAGGAAGCGGTTGGTAAATTATATTCTTACTCCATCACCACTTTTGCACCGTATCTTTACTTGCTTCCATCAGCCTGTAGATGTATACCGCTGGACATAGGCCTCACTATGAGAATGCCGCTCAAATCGGTCCTGTGCCACTTGCATCCAATGGTTCCCTGCGACTTTTAAAATATCGTCAGCTTACCTAGTGGGACATCGTCCTACTCTGCATCGTCCGACTCGTGATCGGCACTCAAGAACCTTGCTTCTGCTCAACGATTGTCGGTTTGACGAGCGTTGTGCTCATTACCATTTCAACGTGCTAATTTATTGAGCTATGTCGGTTACATCCGTTTTTCTATGATTTGCCGTATTCCAGATTTTATTACGTAGAGGAATATGGAGAATATATATAGAATTCTTTATTACTTTATTACTTTATTATTTGTATTTGTAATTACCAATTTTTATTTATGTTTGGATGTAATTCTGTCTAGAAACAGATATTCAAAATTATTTGTTTTATTTATTTATTTATAGCCTAATCCTGAAATAGGTCGACAATGTCATGATTTCCACGTTTGTTAGAATGAATGGTGACCAGAAAACGTTATGAATTTTTAACTACTGTTGTCCTCCACAGGTTCTCCTTTTGACAATTTTTACGACTCCCATCGGGAAATATTCTTCGGGCTATACTGTTCTCAGCCGTTCTTCTGAAGATCGCTCTACTTTATTATGCATATCTGTACAGTGATAATAAAATATATAAAGAAAATTTTTGTACCAAATAAATTTCGGAGATATACTTTTAACGCAAACGAAGATCATCACGTGATTTTATATAAAGGTGTGAGTTACAAAATACATAGCAATTTTTGTTTAATTAATCTTAAAATTAATTGAATTCTTAACATTCTACTAGCACAAACAGTTTAATTTTTTATTTAAAATCTTTTAAACATTACTGAGACAAAGAAACCGTTTTATTGGCGGAAGTAATATCCCCGAAGTTGTGTACACTAATTTAGATTTGATTTAAGATCTGTGTACTTTTAAGAACTAAGAACTACTGTTTAGGTATAATCTGAAATGCACTTAATGCTATATAGAGTAGAGTATAAATTGTTTTGGAGAAGAAATTGTTTCAAAATAGACACGACAATAAGGGGGAACGATTTTATAATTAACTGCAATCAACACGGACGTATAGAATTTCGAAAATTTGTACAATCGCTAACATAACCCGTTATGTCGTTGTAGGATTAGAAAGAAAATCTACTAGAATGAAATAAGACTGCTATTAGTTTTGACAGATTTTAATGTTAAATCCTTAGAATAATAACATATAGAAGGTAAGTCCACGCACAAAAAGTGAGGCATTTCAATTGGAGCCTAATGGAGCCTACGCCGGAACAGTCCCGTAATGTACAAGTCATTGCACTGCACGAACATACGCAACTCTTAAAAAATAAATAGGTAATTATGACGGCTTGTGCATTCAAATGGTGCCATAACACATTTGAAAAACATAAAAAGGATTTTAACATTACTTTTAAAAATATTTCGACGATTTATGTTAATAAAAACAAAATTTGATTTCATAATTTGTATAGTGGTTTCCGTGTGTACGTGTGTAATCGTCTGCCCGCCATTAGTATTTTTAGATTCAAATTTTTAAAGTTCGAAGTACTGACACTATCCTTCTATACGTTATTATTCTAAGGTTAAATTAAATAAAGCTAATTATAAAGTTCTTTAGCGTATATACAATATAAAAATTAGGGAAGCTCAAGATAAAAAGGGTATATAAATCTAAAACAATATGCAAATATCTGCGAAAATACCATGCATTCGTAATAAAGTGTACGATAAAATTTAGGAATGTTTTTATTCGACAAAATCATACAATTGTTAGTGTATACGAGTATATATGAAGACTCCAAGTCTTCTAAATGAATTATTAATCTTAATTGAAAATAATATTATCATTTTTAAATTATCTCAAAATACTAATTACGCTATTTTTAAGGAGCAAAATAAATATATAACAGGCAAGATAATTAAAGCAATATTTATTTTTTATTTTTACTTTTGTTAATTTTACGTTAGTCTAAAATGTATTATTATGATAAATTTATAACAGGCGAGAGAAAAATTTCTCCGTGTGATGACGGAGTAATAATGTACCACCCAGGATGTTGTATGCTTATAACAGCTGTAGAAAAGAAGTACAACTGGATATAAAACCCAATATCAATACCTCTTACCAGAGTGGTACAGTAGGTTAATTTCCCTCCCATTATGGAGGAGACTTGAATCCAGTAGTGATATGTATATGAACTGAGACGAGAGGAAATTTTGACCAGTCAAATTAAATGGAAAATTAACCTTATCAATTGCTAATTTTTAAACCACTTTACTTTACGGGTCATTGCATTCACTGACCTTACATTTCATAATTCATCCGATCAAATTATATTTATGAAGTGTTCAACGTTTTTGAAATCTCATTTCTAATTCAGATGCTTTATAATTTATATAACGTTATTTTTAGTATAAAATATTTTTAAAGTTTTTATTATGTTATAGAACTGTTATTACTATAATGATATTGCAGATATTTTTAACATTTAAATAATCTTTTTTGTTCGTAGAATAATATGGTTTTAAATATGAAACTTAGTAAAATTTATTAAATAAGAAGCAATAATTTATCGAGCGTACACGTCTCGTGCTTCCCCGACAGATGTTAACACACGTTGTTTGTTGTCTCAGTTCGAGAGATATGTATGTTATTTCTTCTTAAAGAATGCCGAACGTTCGTCTGTTTTTATTTATGTCACAAGAAATTAAATGTCATGTCAGCATTATTAAAATTTTGCACGAATAAATCACTTTTGTGTTTCATTTATACCAATTTTTGTTCAAGAATAATGTACAAAATCCGTGTGGGGACGGATTAAGAATACAATTCACCATCCCCACTCTTACCCATGAATATGGTAGAAGAAAAACTTGACATAAAATCCTATGCCAACACGTCTGACCAGCGCGGTATAGTTAAGTCAATTGCCCTACCATTGCGGAGGAGGCCAGAGCCCCCACAGTAGGACTTATGTGGGCTGAGATGAGATGAGATGTACCAAAGTTGTTACGTTATTACGGGTTTTAAAAACAGAGAGTTAGAGTTTTGACGTCATAATGCGTAGTTTCTTAGAAGTGAAACTATAGGCTACTTCAGAAGTTTAATACCTTTAATAACTTGGATTCGATGCTAGATGTCCTTTTCTTTCGTGGGAATACCGGGATAAAATATAGCCTAGTTTACGCCCTGATATTATAGCTTTCCATTGGTGAAAGAATTTTTGAAATCGGTCCAGCCGTTTTGAAGATTACCCGGAACAAACAGATAGACAGACAGACAGACAGACAGACAAAAATTTTTTAATTGCTATTTTAGGCATAGGTGTGGTGCAAATAACCGTGTGAGCATGAAAAAAGCCTATTATTTTGACATTACAAACAGACACTCCAATTTTATTTATTGGTATAGATTACATGAGCAATCACGTATGCGAAGCTAGTTTACAGAACTGCAAGCAAAGTGAAGTTACTAAATCAATTAATAGTTATAAATCTAAGTAACATGTCTACCCCTCAGAACTTTCAAATAACAAATCGCCGTGTCCGATCTCCCCATCCTCCCTTATCCAAAGTTAAATTGTTTGGTATATTTAGAAATAAAAAAAAATAAACGATACACATTGACAAATGTTTAACATCAAACATGACTAAAATCAGTGTACGAAGGGGAGCTTTAAAAATGACTTCATCTCAATGCGACATGAACATTATGTTATTTTTGTGCTCTCGTTTGGCTCAAATTTAAGTAACAATTTGTCTTAGTGACTCATTATTTAGGAATGGTATTATTTGAAAATAATTTTACTTTGTATAAGAGCTTTCTTTAGAAGATATTCAAACAATTATTCTGATTGTTTTTTTGTTTTAATTTAGTTAAATACAATTAATAGATACAATAAGATAGTTACCGAATATTGAGTGTTTTGATTAATTCTCGTTTCTATAGTTCCTGTAGATTGGTTTTTGTCAAAAAAATAAAGGTTGTATTCTTTACTTTTAAATAATTTATTCTATTAATGAACGTATATTTTTTACTTTTCGTATGGTGACGGAGTAAGAATACAATTCACGAACCCCTCTTACCTGTGGGTGTCGTAAAAGACGATTAAGGCATTAGGTGCGCGTCGACCGCAACCCACCCCCAAAGAACAAAAAAAGAAAGAAGCACTGGATTAAGTAGTCTAAACTGAAGATTTGTGGTAACTTGAACGGCATTTAATAATAAATAGGAAGGAAGGAAGAGGTTTCGAGACTACGGTAAGTTACGGTAAGTTAGAGGGACATTATTTTCAACCCACATTCGTTCTTTGAGCCTTCTTCACAGTCGTACCGGTAATGACAAATTATAATGCCATACGCAAACAGCCTCAAAAAGTTGGACTTCCAGCTCTCTCACTTACCCAAAAAAGTGCAGTGACAAATTGCTATCATTGAGACGTTGATGTTCTGTGAGAGTGTGGTGCTACAACGAATGGACCTATCCGCGACTGTAAACAGAAGACCGAGATAATGTAGTCTTACCCCAGAATCTTTAGGATTTGTCTGATAAATAATAAGAAAGGACCGAATAGCAAAATATGATTAAATCTATATATATATACTAGCAACCCGCCCTCGCTTCGCTTCAGTTTTAGTCGTTTTACCCGCGTAGTTCCCGTTCCCGTGGGAATACCGGGATGAAATATAGCCTGGTTTACGCCCTGATATTATAGCTTTCCATCGGTGAAAGAATTTTTGAAATCGGTCCAGCCGTTTTGAAGATTACCCGGAACAAACAGACAGACAGACAAAAAATTTTTAATCAGTATTTTAGGAATAGGTGTCGTGCAAATAACCGTGTGAGCATGAAAAAAGCCTATTATTTTGACATTACAAACAGACACTCCAATTTTATTTATTGGTATAGATAAAAGAAAGTCGTGTTAGTTACTACATTTATAACTCAAGAATGGCTGTACGGATTTGACTGAAAATTGGTGACGAAGTAGCTTAGAACAAGGAGACGGACATAGGATATTTTTTATCCCGTTTCTTTTTTTTTAATGGAGTTTACAAGATTTCGCCAATAACTCTTTTATCCCGTTCGATCGCGTTCCCGTGTGACGTGACACAAAATGTCAAACAGAAAACAAGTCACTATGAAACGTAGTATAAAAAACGCATTTGATACGTAAGAACAAAATGCAAATGACAGCTAAACGAAATTTTGTCTATGGTTAAGTATGGTTGAAAATTTGATAATTATAATTTTGTCAGAAATCAATAATGAGTAATTTGTATTCTCTTTGAATCATCATTAACAATGCCGCGACCAAAACTATCGAATCTTTCCCGATAGAAGCTGTAATAGTTCTTCCATTAGAGACTATATTTGCGGAAAATTTAGAAAATATATTTACGAAAAAAATTATGGCGTTACGAAGTTCGCCGGGTCAGCTAGTACTTTTATAAAGGAATATAAACAGCAAGTTTTACCATTGATATTTGGGCTTTGATGAAACAGATGACAATTTCTGATCTGTAAACCGAGTATTAATAGACTTAGCTGCCAATTATATCCATTTATCAGCCTAGTGACGCCCATTGTTGGTCATAGGCAGAGGCCTAGGCGAGTCCAAGGCGTTGGAGAGTCCAAGGCGTGATTATATCATAATTGCCACGTTTGGCAGGCGGGTTGGCGATAATACTTGGTGATTTAGGAGTATTTCCATAAAGTGTGCCCGTGATGCTTTCGTTAGCAATTTTTTCGATTTCCACGGGAAAGTAATGAGTAATGATAAATATTTTATTATATCAACATAAGGGTTACACAGAAATATTATACGCTCAAACTTTGTCACGCAATGTTTAATCTCCAGTAACAAGGGACGAACTAATTAGGTCGTTTTTTGTGCATGTATAGAACCATGTTTTCTATTAAGAATTACTTCAATAAAACAATTTTATCCGAAGAATTACAAGCCGTAAGATTCGATTACAAGCGCTCACAATCAGCAATCGTCTGTTTATGCTACTGAATTAACAAAAACAGCAAACAAAAAATCTTATTGGTTAATAAAACTGGTATTTACAAACGAAAAATAAGGCAAGTTTCAAAATTTACTGGGTTATATTTTAGACCACAGGATTAGCAAATTGTGATGTCGTAAAAAACGCTCGTAGTTTTCCACCCATCAAGTATATCGACGTCTACTATCGCACAAAGTAGAGACTTGGAGAGCCAAGGAGGAAATTTTCCCATCCTATATACAGGGTGTATCAGGTTATGGGGCAACTGGTCAAAAGGGGGCTAGGCAATGGTGGTAGGAACCCATAAAAAAAAATTTAATGAAAAATATTGATTCGTTTAGAAGTTAGAGACGTGTAAAGTTTTCAATTTTGTCATCGCTTTTTCGTGTAAATCGGATTAAAATGTATAACGTCAATGATACTTAATACGCAAAATATTCATAGTTTGTTAAATATGCATTAGAAATTGAAGAAATCAATGATTACGTTCACATAAGCAAAACAAACTTCGCTTTAAAACAGCTGATCGGCCTATGAGCGTTGACCGCTTGCCGTTATACCTACTTGTCATTGAAGCGTTTGCGCAATTCTAGGTATAAATGAATGAAATTATACTGTCGAAGCTTTTCATGCCTACATGTATTCTGTCTGTACATTGCCTACATAATACGTAACATTTAAGGCATAGACTCTTAGACACATTTTTTTGAAATCACTATAACTTTTATGCTATATTGTTTTTTGTGTAATGTACATTCTAATTATGATCTATGACCGTGAAACTACAACATACTCGAACAGTTGTCCCATAACCTGATACACCATGTATATCCCACTGCTAAGTATGTTACTCCAGATAAGAAAAACTAATCTACTACACCATGCTGGTATGTCCAGTTGGCAGTGTTTTAATTGAGGTTTTCTTATCCTACAATAATGTACATACCGTTGTACCATTATATATTGTTTCTTATTATGGGAAGGCTGTGATTTGGACATATAGCATTTTTTTTTTGTCCTGGACAATGCAAAGATTCGGCGCGGCCCCTATAATCCACCGTATTTTCTCTCCAACGTCATTAGGCCGACTACTGGTACTCAATCCTTCATGTCAATGGTCGGATTGGTGAATTTTATTTTTTGAATATCTCCGTCGACGCCCCAGCAACAACCAATAAAATTGTCGAGTTATCAGCCTCACGCGGTGAGCCTCTCTGCGGGTAACATACTAATCCCCGGTTTTGTTACCCGGGGACACCCAAGATGCCGATAGTAGAGCGTAATATGGTGAAGCGCCTGCTCCCTGTTCTACTCCGCCACTGCCCTACACGACTCTATTAGCAGTTGGCGAAGACATCCCAGTTATTGTCCAACCGTTAGTGGGCAGTCTCAAGTATTACACCGATGATTGCGACAAGTTCACAGTACTGCTCTGTTTAAGATGCACAGACCTCGCCGTGGTGGTAGCACGACGATCAAGACCTACTCCAGTCGTTAGGACTCCGTGCCTATCGCTTAATCAATACAGGCCTACCTCTTTAGGAAAACTACTCACTAGTCAACAATGTTACAACCAGGCGGCCATCTTGTTGGGCGAAACAATGTTCTCGTACGAGTCGTCAACATTTTGCTTGTGTATGTAATTGTTTACTAGGTGTTATCAAATGTTGCCCTAGGTTAACGTAAAACTTTTAATCGTCTGTGATCTGTGACTTAGATTAGTTACAGCTGTAAATCAGCGCTGCAAGTTTACGCCTATGCTGAGCTGTTGCCCCTTGGACACTAATATCTGGCATTTCGATTGTTATAATGCTAGGACCGCACTGTTGACAGCTGTCTGTCTACAGCCGCGGGCCGGTTAGTCCGAGTTAGTACCACACTGTCGCAGAAAATCGACGTCCGAGTAGTAGTAATTTGTTATTGCGCTTCATTCGGTGAGCCGGAAGCCCAACTCTCTGAGGGTGTTGTGTGGGTCATTGAGTGGCCTTTAGCCACTGAACCTCATCTCACACATTCACACTCCCTTAATTTTTTCGCGATAGGCAGCGGCCTTGCAAAGGTCCCTGAGTGGCAACAATACTTACCATCAGATGTACTGATTACTCGTTTACCATCGCTTGAAATAAAAAAAAACTACGATTATTTTAACTATCAATATTTTTTCGTCTTCGTTTTTTATATCAATTTGTGTACATTTTAAAGTATATATAGGTAACTATAGTGTCCAATAAATCTTATTTTCTTTCGTTATTTTACTAAGAGCAATGTATGGGCTGATAGTATGTGCAACTGCTACCAAACTGCATTATAATTCCTTATGGGGTACCTAGAGATAAAATCTCGCCCACTAAATAATTGTACCATGTGTTTAGAAGTAGGATCATAGATATAACCAGCGTTATTTTAGTATACCTATATTACAGAATTTATCTCAATTGTTTTTTACAATTGTAGCTCAGCTGCACCTGAGTTTATAGGTAATTGCGATCTCTTTACGGCTCGCCTCTTTTATTTGTTTCCTGAGGGGTGACTTTTGTTTTCCCTTTTTTTTTTTGTGTTTATTTCCATTACTTTTTCTTCCAAAGATATGCGTCATCTGATTTCGTTTGATTGTTTTTTGGGGTAATAGTTTGAAAGATACAACTTTGTTATATAACTGCAATATGTAAATAATGCTTATGTTATATATAAATAAAGTTTATTAATCATGCGTTTCCGTCTGGTGACGGATTAAGAATAAAATTTACAATCACTCTCTTACCTATTATCATCATCATTTCGGCTCATGTACGTCTCATAGTTGGGCTCGAACCTCCTCCACAGTAGGAGGGGAATTGACAGACGTATTGGTATAGGGTTTTGTTTTTTCCTTCTCAATCCGTATGACCAGCATGGTATAGAAGCTCAATATACCTCGTATTATTGAAGAGGCTCGGGCCAGCAGGACGTATATCAGCCGAGATGATAAATTAGCTTAATGCATTTATAATATTAGTTAGAACTTGACAAATATATACTTATAATTGGTAGTTTATCATGAGCAATATGAACTCTAAATTACATTATAAATAAAATTAATGAAATCAGAATGGCTCTAAAAACTTCGAAACGCTAAGACACCGGGAAGTGACATAATTAGGGCAGAGCGTCTGAAGGCAGGCGGTAAGCCGGTCTTAAAAGCCCTTTTACAATCTATTCAGTTCCATTATCCTCGGGGGCACAGTTCTAGAGTCGTGGACCAGATGTATGGTGGTGCTGTTCTTGAAGAAGGGCGAAAAAGATCTTCTAAAGAGCTGTAGACCCATCTCACTCTTGACCCAGTTGTTTTCGAGGGTCATTACCAATCGACTCACGTGCAAACTTGATGAATTCCAGCTGCACAAACAAGCCGGCTTCCGAAAAAGCTTAACACCATAGATATCTTCCCACCATACATATCTTCTCACTTCGCAGATTATCCAGAAGACCAAGTATAACTGGCCCCTGTGTATAGCGTTTGTGGACTATGAGAAAGCCTTTGATCCAGCAGTTTGGCGATAATGCAGTCCCTTTAGCGGTGCCGAATCGACCATCGTTATATCGAAGTTCTGAAGTATTTGTATATGAACGTCATAATCCACAATATCAGTTGCACAAAAGCTTTAAACAAGAATACCTCATCTCTCCGAAATTATTTATCCCTGCACCGGAAGATGTCTTCAGGCTCTTAGACTGGACCGAATTCGGCATCAAAATCAACAGCGAATACACCACTTGCATCCAATGATTCCCTACGACTTTTAAAATATCACCAGTCCACCTATTAGGGGAATAAACTAGTTAGTGACCTTGTTAATAAAACTACTTTTACGGATTATATCGCGTTTGTATTTGATTTATGATTGCCCGACGTTTCGAACACTTTGCAGCATTCATGGCCACGGGCGGACTAAGGTGTCTCACGTCCAACAACTAGCATCTAAAATTAAAACTCAATATTAATTTAGCATCATGTCCCCTGAGTTCTTTTGCCGGATCTTTCACAGTGTGGCCGCGTGCCGATCCGGTGGTAGTATATTAGTTTTGTTAGTTTTAAATCAACAAATTGTAATAATAATTGCTACAAATTTAATAATTAATAATTACTAACCATAAACAATATAATTTTTTCATATAGATTCATTTTCTTCTTACACTGGCAATAAATTTGTACTAAAATGTGGGTAACAATTTAATAAATTTATAACTATTTTCTGTATCGGGTAGATAATTGTAAATGTCTGTAATAACGATTACTTGTTGGACGTGAGACACCTTAGTCCGCCCGTGACCATGAATGCTGCAAAGTGTTCGAAACGTCGGGCAATCATAAATCAAATACAAACGCGATATAATCCGTAAAAGTAGTTTTATTTACAATGTGTAGTGCTCGCGTAAACATCAGATATCATTAGTTAGTGACCTTCTATACTTAATGTCAAAATCACTCGGGAACGTTGTTTTTTTTTATGCTGCAAATAGTTGTTTTCGATTTAGAAGTTTTTTCAGTCCATTGTATCTTTCTAAAGTCACTTCTAACCTGTTTACATCATAGCGTGAAAAATACTTGGTAGATAAGAAAATTAAATTTCTTCGAATTTGTTGTTTTTGTTTATGAAACATCGATGAGTTTCTGATTGACTTTTACTGTATTAATGCTTAAAAAGAAATTGTTATATTCTATTGTATTTCAAATAACGAAGTAAACAGTTTAGCATCTTTTATTCGAGCAGCCTTTTTAGGGTTCTGTACCCAAAGGATAAAAACGGGACCCTATTACTAAGACTTCGCTGTCTGTCCGTCCATCTGTATGTCACCAGGCTGTATGTCAAGAACCGCGATAGCTAGTTAGCTAAATTTTCATAAAATATGTATTTCTGTTGCCGCTATATTAAAATATACTAAAAACAAAATAAAATAATTATTTAAGGGGGGACTCCATACAACAAATGCGTTTTTTAGCCCCTTTTATAGATAACTAGCAACCCGCCCTCGCTTCGCTTCGGTTTCAGTCGCTTAAACCTGCGTAGTTCCCGTTCCTGTGGGATTACCAGGATAAAATATAGCCTATGTTACTCCCTGATATTATAGCTTTCCATTGGTGAAAGAATTTTTGAAATCGGTTCGGTAGTTTAAGCGTGAAAGCGTTACAAACAAACAAACATCCTTACTTTCGCATTTATAATATTAGTATGGATAGTACGGAACCCTTCGTGCGTGACTTCGACTAACACTTAGCCCGTTTTTTAGTATTAAACTAGTTCATTTGTGATCACTTTGTGCGTGGAAGTGTGAATGTATGCAATGAGGTTCGATGATACTAAATGCATCACGAAAACCCACCATACACAAACATCCTCAGTAAGTTGAGCTTCTGGCTTTCTCGCTCACCGAACGAAGTGAACTTTCCTGTTTTTCAGTAACAGCACCATCCATCTATTAGCCTACAGACGTCCATTGTTGGACACAGGCCTACCCACGAGAATGCCACTCGGAACGATCCTGTGAAAATGTCGTCAGTCCACCTAGTGGGGGAGTCGTCCTACTCTACCTCGTCCGGCTCGTGGTCGCCACTCCAGAACCGTTCTTCTACGGATTTCCGTGTTCCGGATTTTATCACGTTGAGAACTACCGAGCATCGTTGAGCGACTTTCAGCTAAGCAGTAACAGCACATCTAATGATTAAAGGCAACCGTCGCTTATTTTAGCTCTGCAATACTAAGTGCCAGTTTGTTGCTTATTGTAAGGTACGGTTTGAGCCTTTGGCTTCTATCGCTCTCAGAAAGAAGCTCAGTAGCGAATTGCTACCACTCAAATGTCAATTTGCCGAAAAATTGTTGGTATCCCGCACGAACCGATCTATTTATCGTTGCAAGCAGAAAGTTGTTAACAATGGATCTATTATTCGGCTCACGTGATAATAAATATTAAATACCCCTCATGGCAATCTGCATCAGAAACATAGCTTAGTCAAAACTAACCCTAATTGCTACTGATCACACTTTGATTTTCTCACAGTCAAGTCATAACTATGGCTGTATAAAGAAAATACTTAGTCAACAACGTAAGCTACTAGAATAATCTGTTACTAAAGTTTCTACCACTATAGTACATTAGGTACACAAAGTTAACACATATAAGTTCACTAACACTAACAAACCGCCAAAAATAGACATTTGAAAAAGCCTGAAACATTCACTTGTACTCATCATTACACTTAACGATGTTAAAACGTTTATTGAAGGAAACAAATCCTAAACAGAACATATAAAATGCAGTTTTATCACCTTTTGATTTGTGTTCAATGTAAACAATTCTAAATCTATTCAATTAATTAAGTGAAATAAAACTTTATTACTGTTATATAGAGTTTCTTTCAACTTGCACGCGTGTTTTTAAAAACAATTTTATAATTAGCCGCGATACAATTAGTTTGACTTATGTTCGGGATTTGGAGCAAACAAAATGTAGCAATTAAGTGTTTAAAACAAATCAATGACGTTTGTTTAAGACACGTTACGTTAAATAATTTTATTAGGGAAATTCTGTTGATTAGATGTTTTAAACTGCTATTTATAGCTATTAAATTATAGGATAAAACGAATTTATGTGTGTTTTATTTAAAACTAATTCCTCATTCACCGAAATAGACACGTAGTGTCTTCAATGCATCTATCACATAGTAAGTTGAATATGTTAAGGGAAGGTCTTACCACAGTCAGTACTCTTCCATAATTTAAATAGCGACTAATCATTCGTATGAACCACAGTAAGACGATTATTGACTTCACTACAAATCAATAATCGTAAAAGAATTTGCTACAAATCTCTAAAATGAAAAGTAATTTAAGTTATTATTCTAACTTGGCCGGGACTAGCTTAAACTTGAAATATTATAATGATTTCTGTTGTTTACGCGAATATAGATAAAACTATTTTATGGATGTAATCGCATTTCTATTTGATTTAATAACTAATTTTGTAGGAGGTAGACTTAAATCTCTGTAATAACGATAACTTGTTGGGCGTGAGACATCTTAGTTCACCTGTGACTATGAACGCTGAAAAGTGTTTGAAACGTCGGGCAATCAAAAATCAAATAAAATTATTATACCTATAGACTGGTTAGTATTGGATTTTAGTATTGGATTTTTTTTGCATTGAATTTATCAGCTATTATTACATTTTCAGTTGTCTGTCGCCACATATGAAAATTTGTACCTCGTCAATATTTTAATTACTAAAAGTTTATATTTTTCAATATATTTTTATTACTGCTAGTCTGGTGTTGAAGTAAGAACACAAATTTACTACCTCTATATTGATCAATGACATGAAATACAGACCTACATCTTTTTTTTCACTTGCATACAACAGTAATGCATGTGAAGAAAAACTTGAAATAAAACCCTATAGCAACATTTCCTATGCCAACCCGTCAAACCACTGTGGTATAGTAGGTCAATTTCCCTCCAATTGTGGAGGGGACGTATGTGAGCTATTGGTAATGATGATTGCTAGGGTATCAAGAGTGTTAATTCTAGATTCTTCTTAAAATAATTTGTACAGAATCCTAGACTACATTTTTTGGTTCAGGTGCTTTAACCCGGTCCGCAAATGCCTTCGACGTTATCGTTTATTTTTTTGTTTTTTTGTCACTTATATTTATCGGCGTAATAATTTCTTCAGGACTCCGTTTGGAGTTTCTTATCTTTATTGCTTATTTTAACTCTAGAAGGATTTATTATATTAATGCTTATTATTTTATTTTCCGTGTGGTGACGGAGTAAGAATACAATTCACCACTCCCTATCTTGCCCGTGGATGTCGTAAAAGATGACTACTAAGGGATATAATATGCACATAACTACTGTGCTAGAGAAGAAAAGTTCGACATGAAACCCTACACCAACATGTCTGACCAGCATGGTATAGTAGATCATATTTCCTCCTATTGTGGAGGAGGCCCGAGTCCATTTCTGGGATGTATGTGAGGTGCGATGATGATGATTTTATTTTTAAAATATAACTTTTTATGGCAGCGAGGAGCCTTGAATTTCTGATCCGCGATCTGTTTTACCAAAAGTTCGAGAGAAAGAGCGTAAGCGACTATTCATAGCACACATACATACTAACAACACAAATTCTTCAAGACCCCATTTAGAGTTTCTTATATTTATTTCTTAATTTTACTTCACAATGATTTATTAAATATTTTCATTATTCCTCCTTCTAGTGACGGAGTAAGAATACAATTCACCACTGTTTCCTGACCGTGGGTATCGTAAAAGACGACTAAGGGATATAGAGTAGAACCCGTTTAATACGATCCTGTTTAATACGATTTCTCGCATAATACGCCATTTTGCGTCAGTCCCAGTAACTTGAGACATATTTTCATACATTTCTTAACACTTAATACGATTCGTCATCCCGTTTAATACGCCAACACGTGCCACTCAAATATACATATTACCCCTTGCGGCAGGGGCCAGTGACTGACGAAGTGACGACTGTCGAGCGACCCTAAGTGATAATGACCAAGAAGAAGATGAGTCAACTCCGATTTTGTCACACGCCCAGGCATTATCAGCAGTTAATGATTTAAGACGCTATGTAACTTCTTTGAATCAAAGCGAAAACGCACTGCGAAAATTAAATTACGTTGAAACTCTTGTAATTGCTAATGCTTCAAAATCTTTTTGTCAAAATAAAATAAGTGATTACTTTAAGTAATGTAATATAATAAACAACATTTATTATTTAACAACAATATTGATTATATTTTAGGTGATGTTTAAATGTTAAATTCAATACATAGGTATTCAAAATAATAATAAAATATAATAAATAATAATGGCACTTTTTTTTCGCACGCTTTCCCGCCTAAGACGCGTTTTTGGTCGGGTCCCTGCGAAATCGTCTTAAACGGGTTTTACTGTATATGAAATCTCGAACAAAAACTCTGTGCCACCACGTCTGACCAGCGTGGTATAGTAGCTCAATTTCCTTCCCATAATGAAGGCGGCCTTAACCCAGCGTGGGACGTATATAATAAGATGAAGATGACATAGATGAAATAAAACCATTTGCGTTTGAAGTTTACTTTCCCAATGATTGCAATACTCTTTAACGTTCATAATCATGGGGGGAATCCATCTATTATGCGCGTGCTCATAAGCACTGAAAAGATCGAATTGATGCGTTATAATCCATATAATAATTTCATTATATAAGTATACATTCCATAAATGTATTTTCAGGAATTAACATACCGTCAGCCACAAAACGATTGGCCTAAATACATAATATCTAAAAATATAAGCTTCTAGCAAGATTTGTAGGTTATTTGCGGAGGTCCGGAAGACCGAGCCATGGGCACGAAAACTCAAAAGAGGCATTCGTTTGAATATCCTGACTATTTATATGTATTATGTAAATGTCGCGTTGCGGTCCCTTTTGGGTGAAACGCAGATGATTTTTTTTAGGAAAGACTCAACAAGGTACAAATGCTTTCATTTCGAAAGATTTTATAACCATACAATTAATAGATACATACTTTAATAATAATCTCTAAAGACAATATTCTTGTAAATATTATCTTTAACTCATAATAAATTGATCTCCGTGTGTTGACGGAGTAAGAATACAATTCACCATCTCCTATCTTGCTCGGGGGTGTCGTAAAAGATAACTAAGTGTCTTCATAGAACATCAACGAGGAAAACTTGAAATAAAACCCTATGCCAACACGTTTGATCAGTTTGGCATTGTAGGTAAATTTTCCTCCAATTGTGAAGGAGGCTCAAGCCCAGCTTTGAGGCGTAGATATATGAACGAACATGATAATAATAAATTAATGTAACGTATCTCAGTCATCTATTTTTCATTTTCAGCAATAATTAGAAGTTTCATCTACTTTTTGACCATGTGATCGTTATTTTATCAGTAATCTAAAAAATTATCTGTTACAATACAAATAGATGTGACACTCAGAATTGTCTTGTGGATCGTAGAAGGAACCGTTCTGCATTGGATTCAAATGCAAATAGTCGGTATAAGAAATCATTACTAAGTTATACTAGGATCTCTGTGTAGTAACGAGTTAAGAAGTTTCCCCTGAGTTGTATAAGTCATGCGGAAGAACGACCAGAGGTGTGAACAGCGTTACTCTCCGGGGAAACTTATTAACTTACAATCACAGGCAAAACATAGATGATTTAAACCAATCTATCATTCCCGCAAAATAACGTCAGTAGCAGTCGCTTAAGTCCTTTTTCTAGCGAAATAGTGAGACAAACACTCTTCTCGCTTTCATATTAATTATGCAAATATAATATTGATAACTCCATCAGCACCGGTCGAAAGGCCTCGACAATCCGAAGACGGTATCTATGCCTCTTCAACCGGTCTGCCCAGCGGGCTATGACGTCGCGGCGGGCGTCATTCCGCCAGGCGGCCATCTCGCTCTCGAGACTCATCAAGCCATGTCCTTCGGTTTAGGGCACTTAAGTTATTAAAATGTTGCCCTGTAATAAAGAAATCCTGTGTATTTTTTTAACAGTTTACAATATTAGGAAATAAATAATAGTTTTTTTTTTTTTTTTTGTGGTTGGGTCGCGGTCGGCGCGCCTCCGCACCACTCCGTCCGGGGCGACAGAGGGGCTTAAGCACGCAACTCCCACGACCCACCCAAAAACCACGTCGCCTTCGTCGTTGGGCCGACCACTGGAGCAGCGTTAACTTGTCGTCAGTGGTCGGCCCGACGGAATACCCCCTACGTGGGGGTATTCCTCCCATCGACCGACGTCCCCCCCTCGGGGAGGACGTCGGTCTTTCCTCACGCGGTCGGCCTCTCAGCGGGTGACGGACTAATCCCCGGTCACGTCACCCGCGACCTCGGCTAGGGCGGCATGAGGCGCAGATAGTTGCACCTACGCCGCCCCAGTCGCCGGCGGCGGATCTCCTCATCAAGGCTGCGCTCCTCCGAGGGATATAATATATATGAGCAAACTCAAAATAAAATAATGCACCAGCACGTCCGACATTATTTTGGTACATATACGTCCCACTACTGGGCTCGAGTCTCCTCCACAGTGGGAGGAAAATTGACCTTACTATACCACGCTGGTCAGAGAAATTCGTATAGGGTTTTATTTCGAGTTTTCCTTCTCTTGCATAGATATTATATACGTAATATTTTCCTTTGTCGTCATTTACGACATCCAAAGCCAGTGGGTATTGCCAGTGGGTATTCGTAAAATACTACAGAGGGATATGATATATGAGCAAACTCAAAATAAAATAATGCACCAACACGTCTAACAACGCGGTATGGAAGGTTGATTTCCCTCCAACAGGAAGGACATTGAGCTGCACCTTTCTATATGTTATAACATTGAAATCTTAGAATAATAACATATAGAAGATAAGTTCGCGCATAAAAAGTGAAGCATTTCAATTGGAGCCTAATGGAGCTTACGCCGGAACCGTTCCGTAATGTACAAGTCATTGTACTGCACGTACGTACGCAACTCTTAAAAAATAAATAGGTAATTATGACGGTTTGTGCATTCAAATGGTGTCACAACACATTTAAAAAACACAAAAAGTGTATTAACATTACTTTTAAAAGTATTTCGACGATTTATGTTAATAAAAACAAAATTTGATTTCATAATTTGTGTAGTGGTGTGCGTGTGTACGTGTGTAATCGTCTACGCGCCATTAGTGTTTTTAGATTCAAATTTCGAACCTTCGAAGTATTGACACTATTCTTCTATACGTTATTATTCTAAGATTGAAACAGAGAGTTTGTATATTTTCGGAGTGATTTCACATTTAAATAAAAAAGAGAACGTGTTTAAAAATTAACCACCTTCTCTTTTTAAGGTCGTATGTAGCTCACTATTGTACACATGTCACCTTCATAAAGGAAGAGAAATCAGCCTACAAAATTATACCAGTCAGATGTGTGGACATAGCTTTATTATTTTGCCGAACGGACCACTAATGGCAGATGAGTACCTGTGGCCCGCCTATATGGCGTAAAAGAGATACGTATAGGATGAGTTCTGAGATTATACACCGTTGCTTCAGTCGCCATGTCGCCATCCCTACAAAAAAAACCTTCATTATATTCATACAAATTTAATCTGGATCTCCAATTTTCATCTCTGGAGCAAAATAATAAAAAGCATCATATAGATTTCTACAAAAATAATATGTAAAAACTTATTTACGAGTTAAAAACGCAAGTCAAACGCATTACTCGAACCCACAAATGTCGGAATACTGTTGCAACCATAGTATTATTTGGTCCAACGTGGACTGGCATATGTCGTTGTCACTTCAATGTTTATGGGAGACTTAATATAGTACCGTCTTTATTGGATCAAAAAACAAAATAAATATTACAAACAATACATACACTACTACTAATAAAAGATACATTCATCACCATCACAGCTCATATACGTCCCGCTACTGGGCGCAAACCTCTTCAACATTGAAAGGGAAATTGGTCTACTATACCACGCCGGTCAAGCGGGTTGGTATACGGTTTTTCAAGCTTTCCTTCTCTTGCACAGTTGTTATATGCACAAAAGATCCCTTAGTTGCCTTTTACGATACCCGCGGGAAAGAGAAGGGGTGGTGAATTCTATTCTTACTCCGTTACCACACGTATAAAAAAAAACAAAGGTACCAATAAAATAAAACAGCATAATTTTCGAGTAAGTTACACGAAGAAGCCCTAACTCCTAACTAAATCACCCTATGTTAAGGATATCAGATCGCCTAGACTTCACTAAAATACATACTCGTATGTATTTATTAGGAAACGTTATTGTTAATTAAAATTAGCCATACTTTAGTGCTATATGCATTTGATATTATGTTTTAAAATCTACTTTCTATCTTACTACAAAATAAATGATTGCCTAGCTTAAGCTTTTCAGGTGAAAAAAACAAAATTAATTACAAGAGATTCATAAAAAAAACAATGCAATATGGCCGACAGATATTTATGTTGACAGCGGTAAATACCCATGGCGGTAAAGTTCTGTGCAAAGTGATTAATATTCTTGAGGCGGTTAAATTTAATATGGTTTATTAAGGGGTCGTGTCCGAAATATGGTATCTTGCAAATTTATTTCACATTTATTGTAATTACATCCTCAGTTTATTCTTTTTGTATAGGATAATAGTCATGGTACTTGTGGTGTTAGAGTAAAAATAGTAGGTGTCGTAAAAGATGACTAACAGTTTAACTGTCCGTGCTCCGGAGTGGGTATGGTCCCGTACGTCCAGCAGTATGTAAAATATGTTAAACGATAAAATCTCGAAAAAATTTTTCATACCATGTACAAAAAGAAATATCGAGTATTTTCCTATGTCCCAGCACTTTTTATAATCCTTATGATGTGTCCTACTAAGTTCACATAAAATATAAGAAATTATTCTTACGTCCACAGCTCTAGATGGCTTAGAATTTGTATGGGTGAGCAGACCACATATGGTCTGTGGACCGGTACGCAAGTCTGTCTACAGACCATATATATATAGACCATAGTCTATGAACAGTTAAACTGCTAAGGGATATAATATGCAGTATTTTTTTTAAAGTCACTACGGAAACAATCCCTCTATTGCGGGGGACTTTACAAACATATAATTAAAGGACACAAAATACATCCAGACTCAGAACAACAATTTGTGTTACCCTACATGGGATTCGACCCCCGATAGCCTAGCACGGTAAGACTTTTGCCTCGGTTTCTATATCTGTATACTATATCCCTTAATCGTATTTTACGATACCCATAGAAATGGAGTGGTAAATTGTATTCTTAATCAGTCACTACACTGAAAAACTATACACTTGAATTAAAATCACTGATCTACTCAACAAAGTGTGACCTAATAAAAATACTTTTAAAATAAAAGGAGAATTCGTAACAAAAACTCCCATTAAAAGCAAATGGAATTTAAAAGTCCCATTTCATCGTCAAGGCAGAGGGCACGCGCGGACATATATACTTAGAACTTTCGTTTACTGTACTCGCCCGTACCGGCAGATGTTAGCATATGCCCGTGTTTTCTTTATTTAAGAGATCTGTTTGTTACTTTTTGTTA
The DNA here is from genome assembly GCA_032191425.1 of Lymantria dispar. Lineage (NCBI taxonomy): Eukaryota > Metazoa > Arthropoda > Insecta > Lepidoptera > Erebidae > Lymantria > Lymantria dispar. Next base: position 4,529,908 of record CM063449.1, read on the forward strand.
CGTATCCGCGGCGCCTCCGGTCTCTCACTTATTATTTATGGCGTCGAATGTACCGAGAATTGTGATCTAGATTGAACTAGAAGGGACTTTATATTATTATGATAACAAATTAAAATGTCTTTAAATGTAATACTTGTTAAGGACTGGATTGGGTCATATTTAATTTTATTACATTATATTATATACCTAATTGTAGGTTGGTTGGTACTACATGGTGTGATTTTGAAGACTGATTAAATTATCATCCTATTTATTAATATTAATTATCATTCTCAATATTAATATTGTGACAAAAATGTGATTTAAAATTAATAACTAATACCGTATTAGATTGATTAAAAACCTGTGTAATTTTTTTTTGGGTGTGGGCTATGGTCAGCGCACAGTCCGTCCATTCCTTCCGGAGCGGGGTGACGATATAGGCGACGGCTTCGGTTATAGGTTATAGTTGTTTTACCCGCGTAGTTCCCGTTCCCGTGGGAATACCGGGATAAAATATAGCCTAGTTTACGCCCTGATATTATAGCTTTCCAATGATGAAAGAATTTTTGAAATCGGTCCAGCCGTTTTGAAGATTACCCGGAACAAACAGACAGACAGACAAAAATTTTTTAATTGCTATTTTAGGCATAGGTGTCGTGCAAATAATCGTGTGAGCATGAAAAAAGCCTATTATTTTGACATTACAAACAGACACTCCAATTTTATTTATTGGTATAGATTAGTTAGAGACTGTATCTCACACATGACGCTACTTAAATTGCAAGGTTTCAGTGACTTCTGATATTTCTGCTCTCACAAGCATGGTGGTTATATTAGGGGAAACATCAAATGTGTCGAGTGGGTTGAGCGAGGCTGACAACGATATTGTACTATACCACTACCTCAATAGACGTCGAAGAAATCTTCGCAGGTTTTGGATTCACCCGTATATTCGAAATAATGTGAACTGTAAATTGTCAGTTGAGTAATCTGACAACATCTATCTTTGAGTAATCTAACAGTTTGCAATTATATAAACATGGATACTTTTCCACCTCCTGCACAAATTTAATATTTAGGCTTTGATAGTTAATTTTTCGCAACAAAAACATAAAACTCTGGTAACCAGTAGCGCGGCGACCGGCACGACGCGTCATGCGTGATCAGTTGCTATCGCGATATTCACCGCTTGGTGACTAGTCGCGTCGTGTGCGACCCTCAATGAGAACGTATGGGCGGTGACGCTGAAACAACTCTTTAGTAATTTGAATTTGCAACTAGTACTTTTTCAGTAGCTCCATGTGCAGAGGGCCTTAGACGGTGCGTGGGCCATAAGCCACCCGAAACTCGTCGCCTTCGTCGTTGGACCGACCACCAGTGCCGAATTCCTTGTCCTCAGTGGTCGGCCCGATGGAATACCTCGCTAAGTACCCTCTCCTCTCGACGTCCAGGACGTTTTAAACCCCGGTCCGGCCAACCGCGGCCTCAGCTAAGCCGTACAATAATGTCGCGGCGGGTGTTAACTCGTCAGGCGGCCATCTCCTTCAGTGAGACTGTTCCGCCTCCCGCCCGCATCTCCGACACCTGCTGGTAGAGCCCGCTGAGCATCTCCGCCTCCAGGTCACACGGGGGAGTATCGGCCAAGAGGCACACTACCTCCGTCGCCACTGTGCAGTAAAAACCTCTGTATTAAGGATGATTTTTTAACATAATATACCTGAATCCTATGTGAACATGAACGTTGAATGTATTTGAAACGTCGAAATAGTCAACAATACTATTATATACTAGCAACCCGCCCTCGCTTCGCTTTGGTTTCAGTCGTCTTTCCTGCATAGTTTCTGTTCCCGTGGGAATACCGGGATAAAATATAGCCTAGTTTACGCCCTTATATTATAGCTTTCTATTGGTGGCTAAACAGACAGACAGACAGACAAAAAAATATAAAGTGTATTTTAGGCATATGTATAGTGCAAATAACCGTGTGAGCATGAAAAAAGCCCATTATTTTGACATTACAAACAGACACTCTAATTTTATTTATTGGTATAGATTTTCATAATAGGTACCTCTCTTCTGAATAAACTTACAATATGTACTTATTCCACGGCACAATGTCAACAATCGTTCCTATAACTTGATTACAAAAAAAAAAAATAAAAGAAACGCATTGGATTTATCTCTTCCGTTATCTATAACTGCTTGTCATAAATGTTCGTTCACAGGGGTCGTACAACTTTTCACATAACTCAAGCCACTCGATTTGGTAGCAGAGTTTATTATTTGTACGCCCAATACCGGCAACGTTTCTACATATTTCGTGTTTTATCATGGCCCACTATATCTTTGTTTTGCTTCAGTCAATATTCAAATTCTTGCAAAGTTGAATTGCGTTCGTTTGTAAAAAAAAAAAAGTTCCGTTATGTAAACAGTAAGATATAGAGAAAAATAATATGTTTTCTTACGGTCTCATCATTTTGATTAAAGATTAAGGAATCCATCGGCCAATTGACGTCCACTGTTGGGTACGGCCTCCCCACGAGAATGCCACTCAGAACGATCCTGTGCCACTTGCATCCAACGGTTCCCTGCGACTTTCAAGATATCATCAGTTCACCTAGTAAGGGCCGTCTTACGCTACTTTGTCCTTTTCTTAGTCTCCACCTTGAGAACCGACCAGTGATGTGGCCTGCCCATGGCTATTTCACCGATCTGATTCTACGAACTGTGTCGGTTATGGTGGATTAAGTAAAAATCCTTGTATTCCGATGATTTCAAAAACATACAATTTATGGACCTGAATTTCGCAAAAACTCGAAAAAATCTTTATTGGATCATACAAAGCTTTGCCCTCTATGGGGATCGAACCCACGAACTCAGTAAGAAAGCTTGGACCATTGCGGTCATATGTGCAGTAAATTGATAACTACAAAATAATACCTTTATACAGGATGTCCCGTAAGTAATGGACCAAAGGGCTATGAGGGGTAGCGAGACTTATTATCTAACAAAAATTCTCAAATTTATTGTCCTAGGTCTTATAGTTTTGAAATTAGGATTTTTTTTATGAAATGTAATGAAAATGTCATCCATGTATGCTAAATATTAAATTTTACTAAAACTTTTTATAATTTATTGTTATTTTTTTATTTAAGGTAGTTAAGAATACATAGGTCCTCCTAATTCAAATGATATTCAAGCGTAATTATTAATCACATCACCATTAAAACATACAACAAGTGCAAATTTTAAATTTAAAAGATTTTTGAGTTAAATTTGAACCAAGCTGGTGCAAAAAAAATGTATTACGGCCTTCGGGGACTGTATTTTAAAAACATCTACATCTAATACCAATTTCATAAAGGTATAATACAGTAGTTTGAAGTATTTAAAAATGGTTAAATTATCACAGGATGCTAAATTCTAGCTATTTACTAAAGCTATCTTTTCTTCATATTGAATTTACTAAAAGCTTAAGGATTGGGTTATAAATATATTGTATTGTGGTTACCATTATCTAGAGGTCAGATTGTTGGGACAAAATCTATAATACAGCAAACGAAATCCCCACAATAAAGTTAAAAAAATATGTGAGAATATACATAGTTGCGAAGTTGTTTTTATGTTATTTTTCACACATTTACGACCCTGCGTCGGGAATGACCTTGACCTGATTGTTTTGATTACTGCTATTTTCTCAACCGCGAGAAATCGATTGATTTATTTCCTTTTCCTTGCGGTAAATAGCTTAGCCGTAAATCTTGTATTTGCTTGATGTAATCAGCAATGCTGAATTGGCTAACAAGCTTGTTTTATTTAGCCTTGTGATTAGAAACGTAATGCTCAGCAAATTATTGAGACATACCAAATAATTATTCGTCCCATTTTCATAAATAGATTTATGAAATATTCTGATTGTATTTATATCAGGGAAATTGTCTTTAGACCTAGAATTAAAACTGTCTTAAAAAGACAACTTATTCTTAGACTTTGATCGATTTTTACGATACGTGAGAGAAACCAACGAAAAGAAAGATTTTTTGCGGTAACGATGACTTGTTGGACGTGAGACATCTTGGTGCCCCCGTGACCATGAACGCTGCAAAGTGTTCGAAACATCGGGTAATCAAAAATCAAATACAAACGTGATAAAATCCGTAAAGTAGTTTTATTTAAAACGTGAGAGAAAGTTCACAAGGGCAAGGTAATTTTATGTAAAGATCTCTATTCTATGTATTATTATTAATTTTAACGTATGAAAATAAATTCATTCTTTGTTTTAGTAAAAGCTTTTTTTAACTTGCCCTATTAGTATGTTAGTATGACACAAATCTTGCTCGTTAAATTAGAACCACTTCTTGTCGTTACATTAGGTTGAAATTTGGTTTACTTACGTAACTTCGATGATAATGAAATAATATGGTACCATGAAGCTGGCCTCAAGGTGGCGTCAGAAGGTGGATACAGGAACTCCTAAACTAAACAAGATAAAGCCGTCGAGTTCGGACACGTTTGAATAGTCTTGACAAGCACTTTGTCTTCGTTTTAGAGCATTTAAATAAAAGCTTGTTTTAAAAAAAGAAACATATTTTTAATATGTGTATTGCGTTTGTGAAGTCTTGTGTTTAAATATTATGCCGCCTAAAAACAGATTGTTGTTGTGCGTGTGGGGCATTCTTCAATTATTGAAGATTTTCTCTGTAATTTCTCATCGATGACAAGTACCGGTTACCCTTCACCTGACTACGTGGTAATAATGACAATTAATGGGGTGGCACGCCTTCCCTTCCGTCTCACCGAACTCATAGGGTAGGCGGTGACCATATCATATCGTCTCCTAAAAAAAAAGAATTAAGCCGCGTACATTTTCAAAGATGTGAAATCCTTGAAAGTCTACGCAGCTTGTGACAATAGCGTATTCCTATTAAGTGAAATAAAAAATAATCTGATTCGTTTGGTGAAAGATTACGATTGTAATATGTCAACGCCCCCTACTATTCCAAGAAGGAATACTAGCAGTCGAAAAATCGTCAAGAGGATAGGCAGAACCGTGCGACGGCGACTGACGTCCTAGACTTCAAGAGGAGAGGGTACCCCGTAGGGTATTCCGTCAGACCGATCATGGAGGACAAGGAGTTCGGTACCGGTGGTCGATCCAACGACGAAGGCGACGTGCTACGGTGGGTTACAGGGCCATGCGCCGCCCCTCTATCGCCCCGGACGGAACTGGGCGGTGAGTGCGCTGACCTTTACTCAACCCCCAAAAAAAGAGAGAATAGGCAGCGCACTTTCTTGGGACCTTTATGACAACAACGCAATCATCAACCCCAAGTGTGGCGACTATGCAATCATGTCAACTTCAAGGTAAGCAAGTAAGGTAAGCAACAAACCAATAGATTATATTGTTACCTTACATCAGCTACTAAAGAGAAAAAAAATATAATGATTTCTGATGTTTACGCGAGTATTATACATTTTAAATAAAACTACTTTACGGATTTTATCGCGTTTGTATTTGATTTTTGATTACCCGACGTTTCGAACACTTTACAGCGTACATGGTCACATATAAATTTTCTGCAGTAACGATGACTTGCTGGACGTGAGACATCTTAGTCCACCCGTGACCATGAACGCTGTAAAGTGTTCGAAACGTCGGGTAATCAAAAATCAAATACAAACGCGATAAAATCCGTGAAGTAGTTTTATTTAAAAAGAGAAAAAAATACACAACAGATATTCCTAATCGATATCTAACTGAAAATAAACTTTAACAAATTAAGGTAACAAAGTTTTCGTTTATCGATAAAAATGTATGACAACCAAAATTCTTTCAGTCACTTATATTTATTAACATGTAAAACCAGAAATATAATATTGTAAACATGCAAAAGGGGACATATTTTACGTGTCCAATAGAATAAGTCACAGAGAACCTGTAGGGGCTATACCCTCTTCATTTCAATATCCATTTATTAGATTTATAGTCTCATACTGTATTTGTGTCGGGCAGTCGATGACAGAAATTGAATATATATAAAAACGGGAAGGGATTCTGTTTCTTTTTTTTTGGAGCAGATGGCATTTAGGCTTTACGTGGAAAAGTTTTTACGTGACCAGAATAAATCTAACGATGTCATTGAAGTCTAATGTACTAGCTGTTGCAAATAAAATATGGCTGATTTCGACAAGTCGTGTTTTACCTAATGGAATTAAATTACAGATTGAAAATTCTCTGAACTCACCTATAATGTTACTATGTGATCTTTAAAACCTTTTAATTTAGTAGAAAGGCAATGTAATTAATTTACTATTTTGTTTAGTTGTATTTCCTTTAATGTAACGGTACGACGTAATTATTTCTACTATTTTCATCCATCCAACGGCCCGTAAACGTCCACTGCTGGACATAGGCTTTACAAGACTGCCATTCTGAACGATCCTTTGCCTTCTGCATCCATGTTGCCTGCGACTTTCAGTATGTCGTCAATCCACCTAATAGGTGGTTGTCCTACGTTATGTCGTCAGATTCCTGGTCGCCACTCAAGAACCTTTCTTCCCCAACGGTTGTTTGTTAAAACGAGCGATGTGGTCTATGCGTTCCCATATTTTAATGTTATTGACGTGACAACGTCTTATAATTCGATGGAGCCGGCTGCACACACGAAAAAACATGACGCATGCGGCGTTACCTCGCTCTGAGGCGTTCCATTTAAGGCTTGATCCATACAAAATATTTATCAAACAAATAAAATTAAAATTTTATTTTGAAAAATGAAATCATTCCATCAGTATTTTCTTATGACGTTGTCACGTTCAACTATCGTCAGTAAACCGACTTTACAGACAACCGATTTTTTATTTTTAAAATAATCATAAACATTAAAATAATAAATATAAAAACTGATCACAATATTCACAATTGGCATGAAATGAAAAAAGAAAGCGTGTGTATGTACTTACTTATGTACGCACTTAAGAAGTTATACTTCTTTGGCATAACAATATAAAAATATTTCTAAAATTTTATCCTTCGCGTTCTCATGTTTGTAGATAAAAACGGCACTTATAATAGTAAAAAAGGTATTTAAAAGATTGAAAGCTTTATGATAACGCGCTATCTAATTAGCATTTGTGACGGTGTGTGCACGCATAGTAAACAATGTTGACTAGTTAACTTCCGAATGTCGGTTTTTCGTGACGGTGTTGTATTCAACTAGCTTACTTAGCTATTGCTAAATTTGGAGTGTATATTTTTCATGGCGGTGTGCGTGCGCATCGTAAAATCTACTTTAATAATTTTTCCCCAATCGTTTTTATTTGTTTTCTACTTTATTGAGATTGCGAACACTTTTCAGCAATCATATTTCATCTATTAATCTATCCATTCATCAGCCCGTAGAGTCTACTGCTGGATATAAGCAGCTTCACGAGAATACCACGCATAACGGTCGTGTGCCCCTTACATCCAACGTTTCCCTGCGACTTTCAGAATGTCGTCAGTCCACCCAGTAAGTGATCATCCTATGTGGCATCGTCCGATTTGTGGTCGCAACTTGAACAGCTTTCTTCAACGGTAGACGATTTGACGAGCTATGTAGCCAGGAAATTGCCATTTCAACGTGCTAATTTTTCAGGCTATGTCGGTTACACCCGTTCTTCCAATGATTGCCGTATTTTGGATTTTGTCACGTAGGGAAATAATGAGCATAGCTTTCTCGATAGCACCTTGAACGACTTTGAGGCCTTTTATGAGGCCACGTTTCAGTATCACAGGTCATCGCACCAATACTCACGGGAAGGAAACACATAAATCGAAATAATATGTACAAAAATAACACTTACTCCTCCTAATCGGCTGGCGCAATATTAATGAATTTTTTTTTGTGTGTATTCAAGGGGATTCGAGAATGGTTTAGATTCACAGTTGGACCCGGTAGGTGGCGCTGCTGTCGAATTACTTTTATTTTATTTGAACAGATCAACGTCTGTTGGATCAGCTATCCATTATTTAAAGGTTTGCCATAGAGTAATATTCTATGTGATGACGGAGTAAGAATACAATTGAACACCTAATTTCTTATTCGTGAGTGTCGTAAAAGACGACTAAAAATGTATAAAAGAAGGGAGATTCGAAATTAAACCCTATAGCAACTTATGTAACCAGCGTAGTATAGTTAATATCTCTGCCATTATTGGATGGTTTAGCTCAGCAGCGTTTCACCAGCCCCTAGGCTGGGTCACCAAGAAAATATGGATAGCAACACTCTCATGGGCATAATATTTCCGCCAAGAGGCCGACCTCGTGAGGAAAGACCGACGTCCTCCCAGAGGGGGGGACATCGGTTGATGGGAGGGTACCCCACGTAGGGGGTATTCCGTTGGGCCGACCACTGATGACAAGTAATCCTGCTCCGGTGGTCGGCCCAACGACGAAGGCGACGTGGTTTTCGGGTGGGTTGCGGGTGTTGCGTGCGTACGCCCCTCTGTCGCCCCGGACGGAGTGGTGTGAGGAGCGCGCCGACCGCAGCTCACCCCAAAAAAAAAATGGGCATAATATTTTAATACGATCACCGATTTTAAAGCTAATTGTGGCAATTATGGCAAAAACTTCACCACCACCACTACACCATATGGAATCTCAAAGGGGTGGTGTTTTTACAGTATTTACATGAGCTCATTTAAAACACAGAAAATTAAAAATCTAATTTATCCACGAGAATGAATAATTCTGGTCCAGATTCATTCTTAACTTAGCTTAATATTTTTTCTATTTTATTTTAAATGTAATAATATTGAAACAAAGAAATAAAACAATCACATTTTATAAAAGCTCAGACATCTTAAGATGAATTAGATGAACATTCAATTACTCATACATCTAAAAAAATATTTTCATAAGAAGTGGTCATTGCTTCAAGAAGTATATTTATCTGCAAGATTAAAACTCGCTTAAAAGAGAAATGTCAATCAAATTAATAATTATGAAGTACATGATCGATAGTTATCATTCATCATTTCAGCTCATATATGTCCCACTGTTGGGCTCGAGCCTCCTCCACAATAGGAGGGAAATTGACCTTACTATACAATACAATGATAGTCAGATGTGTTGGCATTTTTTTATGGGTGGGCTATGGGAAGCGCACACGCAGTCCATTCCACCCGGGGTGGCAGGATGGTGTGCTCTCCCTCCTGACGATCTTGTGCAGGTACTTGGCGAAGCAACCAAGCCCCGTCAGCACCTGCACCAGTCGGAAGGAAAGCACCCCGTGCGTCTGTTCCAACCACTCCATCAGAGATGTGTTGGCATAGAATTCTATTTCGGGTTTTCTTTCTCTTCGATAGTCGTCTTTTAAGACACTTACGAGCAAGGTAGGGGGTGGTGAATAGTATTTTATACTCCGTCACTACACGGAACTCACTTATATAAGACCTACAATTCAAGGGTTGTGGCATCCAGACTCTGCAATGGACCTCCATTGCTAGCTACCTCCATTGCTCCAACCTAGCTACATTCGCAAAGCATTTATAAATGCGCTGGAATATACAGCAGGACGTAGATAACTAGCCGAGCATCGAGATTAAGGAATTGTTAGTAGTGGTTGTTCCAGTGGTAATGGGAAGGGACTACGGTAGGTTATGGGGCCGTCACTCTTCCATCATCTCGAACAGATTGGGCGAGGTTAGCCGTCAAGGAAACTGTCAAGGAAACTGTCACTGTAATTAAATAGTAAACAAGAATATGTAAGTATAATTGTCTAGTTAATATTTTTATCAGATAATAAACCTATTGAGGAATATATGTAGTATAAATAAATAGGTATGTGGTATGTGTCTCTGAGGCATTTTCCTATAATGAAGGTCACGGTCCCCTATTGTCGATTTGTCACTGTCGCTCAAGGACACCAAGGTTAAAATGGCGCCAAGATAATCAAATCAATAGAACTATTCTTAGATTTCCATTGTTATAAATGATTTTAACAAATATTGATTTCAATAACATTAAATCTGATTAAATTTCTTTAATTATTACAATAAATCAATTATTATAATAGGAAAAATAATAAATAACATTCAAAGGCTTATCAACGTATTCTGTGGGCATAATACGAGAATGGTTTTGATTGACAATTGGACCCGGTAGGTGGCGCTTATTTGAACAGAACAACGTCTGTTGGGTCAGCTAGTCTTTTATAAAATTGTCGAAGAACATCTGACATCTCCTAATAAACATTTTTGTTTAAAATAAACTCAAAGCTTCTTCTATTTTTTATAAAATAAAGTGGAGTTCAAAATAATAGTTATTTTTAGATATTATAGAGACTAAATGAATCAGTAAATAGAAAGAAACTCAAAGTTCTTAACTTCTATAACATAAAATAAAGCTCAAAATAATAGCTATTTTACAAACTATTTCTTTTTACAACAAATCATTTGTTTTATATATTTTTTAATCTATGTATTTATTTTTATTATTTTTAAAACACCTCACGTACACTAAACAAATCAGTGTATGTCCTGTAAAAAAATTGTATAATCAGATAGGAGATATCAGAAATTCACGAACGATACGTCATTTGTTAATGAGAAAACGTAGATATTTAGCTTTTGGCATTTAATTAATTATGCCACAATAAAACAACCACATTAATATAATCAATATTACTTAGGTTGATCTTAAATTTATCACATTGTTGACAAGCTTTTTGACATAAGCTGAGATCTAGTATGTACATATGCTAACGAACAATTATAATATGGTTCGTAGCTTTATGCAAACTATCCACAGCTATTTCAGGCATGAGAGCGCTGAATTATTGACTATGATCTTAATATTCTGATGTCGTTAAACAAAACATTATTGATAGCCTAATACTATAATTAATATCACAAATAGGAATGTTTGGTTTATTTTTTTTTGACTTTTTTTTTTGGGGTCGGGTTACGGTCGGCGCACTCTTCGGTCCACTCCGTCCGGGGCGACAGAGGGGCATAAGCACGCACACCCGTATACGTGCACGTCGTCTTCGTCGTTGGGCCGACCACCGGTGCAGAGTTCCTTGACTTCAGTAGTCGGCCCGACATTTCTTAAAGGACTAATGATTTTGTTTACGTTATTAATCATCCGTGTGGTAACGGAGTAAGAAAACAGCTTTGCCCGTGGATATCGTAAAATGTAACATGCATATAACGCCTATACAGAATAAGGAAATCTACAGTAATATTATAAAGGGGAAAATTTTTGTTTTTGTATGTTTGTAATGAATAAACTCAAAAACTATTGCGCTTATTTCAAAAATTCTTTCACCATTGGAAAACTGCATTATCCTTGAGTATTATAGGCTATATTTTATCCCGGTATTCCCATAGGAACGGGAGCTACGCAGGTAAGGCGACTGTAACAGAAGCGAAGCGAGGGCGGGTTTCTAGTCTTGAAATAAAACTCTATGCTAATCTATCTGACCAGTGTGATATAGTAGATTAATATCCCTCCAATTGTGGAGGAGGCTCGAGCACATTGTGGCGTATATAAGCCGAGGTGGTGATGATGATGATTAGACAAAAGCTTATAGCGTATAATTTCTCTGTGGTTATGATGGTTTTTTGTCTGCAGCTAAATATAGATCAAGTTGTCCGAATTATCATCATATTAGCAGGTCCAACTCCAATCTTGAGTATGTATGCAGTGTAATTGTTCTATATATTGGTCTTCGCCAACCCTGAAGTAAAACATTAACAGTATCCTTACTAATATTATAAATGCGAAAGTAAGGATGTTTGTTTATTTGTTTGTTTGTTACGCTTTCACGCTTAAACCACAAAACCGATTTCAAAAATTCTCTCACCAGTGGAAAGCTGTGATATTAGGGAGTAACATAGGCTATATTTAATCCCGGTATTTCCACGGGAACGGGAACTACGCCGCAGATAAGGCGACTGAATCTGAAGCGAAGCGAGGGCGGGTTGCTAGTAATACTATAAATTATATCTAGTAATTTCGATTCTCAGTTTTCTTATATATATATTCCGTGTGATTATGGATTAAAAACACAATACGTCACGTCTTTCTTATATATCATAAAATACGGCTAGGGATATAAGAATATACAAAGCACCAGTATCGGTGGACAGTCCAATAGCGATTTAGGTATAGGGCCGCCCGCGCCTTTTCTTCGCTTCGAATAGATTGGGCGAAATGTATCCATAGGCATCCACAAAAAAGTAAAGAAAAAAATGTAATAAGGTTAGTGACAGAGAAGGAAAACTATAAATATAACTATAAAATTATCTAAAACTATAGTATAACGGAATGCTCCTAAAATGGTAAGACTGCCATCATGGCGCTTCAGGTGTTATTTGATTAATCATCATTAACTCAGCTCATATACATCCTATTGTTGGACAAGAATATCCTTCACAAAAGGAAAGAAATTGACCCACTATACCACGCTGGTCATACGTGATATAAGGTCTAATGCCTCAGGTATATCATATTTTAATAATGGTAGGCCCACACTGTTTGTATACAGCTGCAGGCCGGTCCGTTCGGGGTAGTACCACACTCTTTTAGAAAATCGACATCCGAGTAGTAGCAATTTGTTACCGCGCTTCGTTCGGTAAGCGAGAGAACCGGCAGCCCAACTTTCTGAGGGTTTGCGTGTGGTGGATTTTAGAGGTGCCTTTAGTATCACCGAAACTCATTGTGCGCATTCACACTCCCTTCACTTTCATTGCGGTAAGCAGCGGCCTTACAAATCTATACCAATAAATAAAATTGGAGTGTCTGTTTGTAATGTCAAAATAATAGACTTTTTTCATGCTCACACGGTTATTTGCACAACACTTATGCATAAAATAGCGATTAAAAAATTTTTGTCTGTCTGTCTGTCTGTTTGTTCCGGGTAATCTTCAAAACGGCTGCACCGATTTCAAAAATTTTTCACCAATGGAAAGCTATAATATCAGGACGTAAACTAGGCTATATTTTATTCCGGTATTCCCACGGGAACGGGAACTACGCGGGTAAAACGACTAAAACCGAAGCGAAGCGAGGGCGGTTGCTAGTTTGCAATAAAAGAAAATATTCCTCAATCTAACTGTATGGTGATGAAGTAAAACTACATTTCACCACTCCCTCTCTTTACGGTATAGAATACGGACGGTATAGAATTTTATTTCGAGTTTTCCTTCTCTAGCATAGAACCTATAAGCATATTTAATCCCATACTCATGTTTTATATCACCCACGGGCAATTAGTGAATTGTAATTTTACTCCGTCACCACAGGGAAAATATTTAATCATCATCATCATCATCATTTCAGCTTATATACCTCGCACTGTTGGGCTCAAGCCTCCTCCACAGTAGGAGGGAAATTGAGCTACTATACCACGCTGATCAGACGTGTTGGCATTTTTTTTATGGGTGGGCTATGGTCAGCGCTCATGCCGTCCATTCCATCCGGGACGACGAAAGGATGGCGTGCGGGCCCATAACCCACACGTATCCACGTCGCCTTCGTTATTGGGCCGACCACCAGTGCCGAGTTCCTTGTCCTCAGTGGTCAGACGTCTTGGCATAGGGTTTTCTTTCGAGTTTGCCCTCTCTTGCATATATGTTATTATTATTATCGCAGCCCACATACGTCCCACTTTCTAGCTCGGGCCTCCTCCACAATGTTGATATAGGGTTTACTCGAGTTTTCCTTCTCTTGTTATATATATATGTTATATGCATGTTTAATCTCTTAGTCGTCTTTCGCGACACCCAAGGTCAAGAGGGAGGGTGGTGAATTGTATTCTTACTCTGTCACCACACGGAAAATATTTAATTAATATTTAATAATACTTTCTTTAGTTTTTAAATTAAATTTTGTTACAATATTTCCTGCTTCCTAATTTCAAGAGACAACAAAGGAATTATTTTAACAGCGCTTATTTGACAGCGGTAAGACTAATCTATTCTTTGCCTTTTATCCTGTTAAATAGTGAGACTATATTTAGTTCAGAGAACCGTATAATGAGCATGGTCATTGTTATTTTTTAAATGACTTTGATGAATGGTGATAATACGAAACAATTATAATTACTATTCTTCTTGTGGTGATGAATAAGAATGAATTTATACATCATCATCATTGCTGGTCTGAAGCCTCTTTCACAATAGGAGGGAAATTGACCTTACTATACAATTTTTTTTTGACTCTGCGGAAATGCATTTACGCACTATCCCCCGCCGGTAACAGATAGGGGAGTGTGTGTGTGGGACTCGCCGGCCACAGAAGTGACCTAAATACACACTAAAACCGCAGCAGCCACTTCCACGCTTTTACGAGATGCCGGAGAGATCGTCTGATGACATTCTATCCCCGAAGACCTTACTATACCATGCTGGTCGGACGTGCTGATATAGTAGGTCAAATTCCCTCCTATTGTGGATGAGGCCCGAACCCAACACTGGGTCGTATGTGGACTGCGATGATGACAATGATAAAAAATATTGTCATTTTTTGCCCGTCTACGGTGCCGACTCAGGATAACTTTTGGATTGCATAATATAGACACTACGCGGGCATTCTATTTTAATTCCGTCATCGTCTCAGTTCATAAGCGTCCCACTACTGAGCTTGAACCTCCTCATTAAAAGGTGGGTAATTGACCTACTGATTAATTACTTACTGATTAAAATTGACCTACTGATTAATTGATCGATTTGACCATGCTAGTGGGACATGTGGGTATAGGGTTTTATTTCGAGATTTTCTTCTCTTGGATAAATGTTTTATGCCTATTATATCTTAGTCATCTTTTACGACATCAATAGGCAAGATAGAAAGCGATGAATTGTATTCTTATTGCATCGTTACTTGAAAAAATCATTGCTATCATCTATTTTAAAATAATAAAATGTATCACAAATTTAAAGTTTATGTATAATTGATAAAATACAAACAATTCTATTTATTCTCTATTCACATATATCAAATGGTGAAGTAACAATAAACACAACACGCTCAGTAAGAGATACAGTAACAAAGGGTTAGCACTTGGCATGAATCGGTGCTGCTACAAGCTATCCACTGCGTTCTGTAAACATCGAACTAGTTACATAGATTATGATCTAGATGTGACAAAAGTTTAATAAATTCTTTACTAAAAAGATTATCAACGTAAATTGATTACTGATGTTGAATATACGTGATATTCTTGCCCAGGGTGGTGATAGGTTCTGCTGGATAGATTAACAGAGTCAAGGACTTGGTAACGGCCCCAAATGGCGATAAGGAGGTAGGTTTTAACGCTGTACGCCGTCACTTCCACTGCCTCGGGTAGCTTGATCGTGATGTGACCAGATATCGTCTTTTCCAAAAAAAAAAAAAAATATTATTATTATCTATTTTTCTTATTAGCTTTTTTCTTTTCTTTTTCTTTTGGGAGAAAGCAATAAAAGACATCGAACATGTTATAAAGAAATCTATTTTAAGCTTACCTAAATATGTTGGTTTGCAAAGTAAGACATATCTTTATATATATAATTCGTCTGTGCGTGTGTATGTCACTGAACTCTTTCTAAACGGCTGGACCGATTTTGATGATATTTTAGTGTATATTCCATGGTTGGGATCAATAGTTGGACTCTTTTTTTAGATATGAATAGACCAGTGCTGTTGGGGCAGCTAGTATTTGTTATATTTTAAGAACGCAATATTTAGCAATATAGAAATGTATCCACATATTATCTAGAAGTTGAATATGAGCGCCTTGAGTCTGAATCCAATAGTCTTGGCTGTATTACTTTCCTAAGTATTAGTAATAATGCAGCGCAATGCATTAGTGTATATAAAATCATCTATAAATGCATCCAACCCACACTAGGTATATTAGTATCATAATAGATACGCTCGTAGGCGGGTTGGCAATCCTAATTATTGCTATCAATTGAACAGAAGAACGCTACTACCGACTAAGCAGTCTCTATTAACCCTTGACTAGTTTTAACGTCACTCGCTTACCCTGACTTTGTTGGTCACATTTTATTCGTAATCCGTCATCAAAATTCTACGTGATATATGTACACGAGGGATGCAAATATCGAAACCAAAAACATCGATGTATCGATACATCTATGTTTCAGAACAAACATCGATGTACAAAAAACATCGGTCTAAAACCATCGATGTATCGAAACATCGATGTATCGAAACATCGATGATTTTTTTTTACTATCGTGCCAACAACTTTAATTTTAAAATGTAAGCTATATTTATTATCTGTAACAAACGCGAGTTTTGCTTAAATGAACATTCATTATTCCGTGTGGTGACGGAGTAAGAATACAATTCACCACTTGCCCGTGGATGTCATAAAAGACGACTATGGGATATAACATGCACATAACATCTGTGTGAGAGAAGGAAATCTCAAAAAGAAACCCTATACCAAAATGTCTCCGACCACTGACGACAAGTCACATCTGCTCCGGTGGTCAGCCCAACAACGAGGTGACGTGGGTACGGGTGGGTGATGGGCCCGCGCGCCGTCCTTTCATCGCCCCGGACGGACTGGACCGCGCGTGCGCTTACCATAGCCCACCCATAAAAAAAATACCAAAATGTCTGACCAGCATGGTATAGTAGATCAAATTCCCTCCCATTATGGAGGAAGCCCGAGCCCATCAGTGGGACGTATATGGGCTGTGATGATTATGAAAACATCGATGTTAAAACATCGTAAAAAATAACATCGATACATGTTTCGCAATAATGAACATGATCGATATCGAAACATCGATGGCAAACATCGATGTTTTTTTACTGAAACATCGATGTTTTTCACTAAAAGATCGGTGTATCGTTTGCATCCTTAATGTGCACATATGGTATTCTATAAAACATACAAATAACCCTGATATAAATCAAATATAACCATACTTTGTATACTTTCAAATCCACCAATTTATTACTTTCTAAAACAGTTTTATTTTATTAAAACATTGTTCTTCTTTATTACCTGTCAGGAATAATGATGAGGGCACTTTTGTTTTCGAAGTAACTGAAGTTGAGAGCTTTTATACACAAACTTATGGATGCCCGCATGTCTCAAAAGTTTTAGATATGATATTTACATAAATAAGCTATACTATATTGAAGAAGTTTATCCATGGGATTTTATTTTGTGTACTTTTTACATTTCTGTGTGGATCATTAAATAAAAATTTATAAGACAATTTTTTAGACTACGTATATTTAAAATAAAGCCTTGGCTAGTAGTGATTATAAAAATATACGATTTGTGTCCTTCTTTTTAACCGACTTCAAAAAAGGAGGAGGTTCTCAATTAGTGGGAATGTTTTTTTTTATGTATGTTCACAGATTTCTCAAAGACACCTGGAACGATTTGCAAAATTCTTTTTTTTGTTTGACAGGATACACTTCCTAGGTGGTCCCATAGTCATCAGGTCAGGATCTGATGATGGTATCCTTGAGAAATTGGTGGCATTCTTAAAATTTTATTAATTTATTGTTTGAAGTGGGTTTTTTTCTTTGTTAAAAATTATAGATTATTTTATTGTTTGTTTCATCAGTACCATCATCAACACAATTCATATACGCCTCACCACTGGGCTCGAGTCTTATCCACAATAATAGGGAAATTGGACCACTATAATGCGGTGGTCAGACGTGTTGGTATAGGGTTTTATTTCAAATTTCCCTTTTCTTGCATAGATATTATCTGCACATTATAATCTTAGTCATCTTTTACGACACCCATGGGCAAGAAAAGAAGTGGTGAATTGTATTCTTATTCCTTTACCAAATGGAAGTTACGTTTATCACTCCACATATGGCCTATTCCCCCGCCACAATACAAACGGAATTAGCATATCATACAATGTTAAATATTTTGTATTATTATTATAAAAGAAAACCAGCTACGTGCAAATCGGTTTCGCGCACGAAGGGTTTCGTACCATTATCTATATAAATAAATTAAGCCCAAACGGCTTTTTTTTTTGGGGTGGGTTGTGGTCTGCGCGCTCCTCACACCATTCCGTCCGGGGCGACAGAGGGGCGTAAGCACGCAACACCCGCAACCCACCCACGATGCACGTCGCATTCGTCGTTGGGCCGATCACCGGAGCAGGGTTACTTGTCATCAGTGGTCAAGCCTAAACGGCTGGACCGATGTTTATGATTTTTTTTTATTGTCTTCAAAGGTCTTCGAGAATGGTTTAGATACACAATTGGACCTGTTAGGTGGCGGTTTTTTATTCGAACAGAACAACGTCTATTGGGTCAGCTAGTTATCTATAAAAAGGGACATTTCTTGTATGGAAACCCCCTTAAATATTTATTTTATTTTGTTTTTAGTATTTGTTGTTGTAGTGGCAATAGAAATACATAATTTGTAAAAAATCAACTAACTATCGCAGTTCTTGTGATACAGCCTGGTGACAGACAGACGGATGGACAGACAGCATTCTTGTTAATAGGGTACCGTGTTTACCCTTTTGGTACGGAACCCTAAAAATAACGGCTTTACCAATATCATCCAAATACGATTTTTCCAGATACGACTTGTACTGTAAAGAACTTTAAAAACAAATAATACATCATCATCACCATATCGGCTCATACACGATGGTAACAACTATAAAAAAAAGCAACGCGTCTGACCAGCGTTGGTATAGTAGGTCAATTTCTCTTCCATTGTGAATGAGACTCGAGCTCAGTAGTAGGAAATATATAAGCTGAAGATTATGAAGATGATGACTGTACCTATTTATTATTCCCAAATTCAAATTCAATTCAAATTCAAATTCAAATTCAAATTCAAATACTTTATTATGCATAAACCCCGCGAGGGCACTTACATATGGTCACTTTTTTACATTTTTACCTTACACTACTACCGGATCGGAACGCGACCGCACTGAGAAGATCCGGCAAGAAACTCAGTGGGCTTGTCTTCTTTTTTATTCATTTACTATTTTTTTTTTTAATAAGATAATATACAACAACATGTCTATTAATAGCTCCAGTGTGATGCCTTTCGAATCATCATACAATACAGTTATTATATATAACGAAAAAGTACCATGGCTGGACCAGATCCCGCAAGCGGCACCCGATCACGAGTTAACCACTAGAGCAGCCATCACTCCCCTCAACCACAATGGAGGGAAGGGAGTGACCCGCTCCTCGTAGCTACCGCAAGCAGACCCTTCAGTGAGCATGACCAATACCATGGGCCACAAACATAAAACACAGATTAAACAACAAATTCGTTTGGCAAAACACGCTACGCTTTACAATTATATTAACAGCAACACAATAAACATGTATGTAACACCTTTTGAAATAATGAGAAAATGCCTGTATGAGGAGCTGCTCATAACCAGTCTGTATTATCATCAAGATAATCCGAGATTTTATAATAACCTTTTCTACAAAATCTACTCTTGATTGCTTTTTTAAACTTTTTAACTGGCATATCTCGAATATTAATAGGTAATTTGTTGTAGAAGCGTATACATTGCCCCATGAAGGATCTGTTAACTCGTTGAAGACGAGTACTGTGTACAACTAATTTATCCTTATTCCGAGTATTCCAAACTATTGTATTATTGCTGTGTGGTAGCGGCTTCGAATACTACCAACCCTTGCTTTGCTCGTGGGTGTCGTAAAAGACGACTAAGAGCCCTAGATTGACCCGGACCAACTCCATCTGGTACCATTTGGGTCAACGATTACATTCCCAAGGAGGGTTGACGTCAGGCAGGCGGCCGGTCATAAAAGTCATTGCCGAAACTTTTTGCAATATGTCAAAACAGATGACATATTGCGTCGACCCCAAGTAATTGGGATAAGAGCAAGATGATGATGATGACTATTGTATTACTAGCAACCCGCGCTCGCTTCGCTTCGGTTTCAGTCGCTAAACTCGCGTAGTTCCCGTTCCCGTGGGAATACCGGGATAAAATATAGCCTATGTTACTCCTGGATATTATAGCTTTCCATTGGTGAAATAATTTTTGATATCGGTTTTGGTGGTTTAAGCGTGAAAGCGTAACAAACAAATAAACAAACTTACTTTCCCATTTATTTATTTGGTTCACCAACAGATTGTGTACATAGATACTTAACATTATAGATATTAAAATATAAATGGCAACATCTAATAAAACGTGAACACCATATGCGTATTAAATATGATTTTTTGAGCAGACAGAAAACATAAATCTTAAAAGACTATCCTGCACCCTTTACGACATACCAGATAACACAAACATAGTGTCACATACCTATCATACGCTGTCGCACCACATGACTTCATAGCTTATTAGTACTAGGTGATATTTAAAGAACCATCAGACAGACAGGTAGAAACTTGACTTTTCACTTGAAATAGAGAGTCAGAGTGTACATCAATCACATCACTACAGCCGTTGATAACTTTACAAAACCTAGCAAACGGTTCTCCGTTTGCACCTAAAATCGTTCTTCTATGTGGCGGATAAAGCGGTGTAATTGAGTTGCGAGGGATCCTTGCAGGAGCACGAAAGTTGAAATAACAAAGTAAACAAGGACAATCCACCCAATCCATTATTATTAATAATTTTGAAAGCGAATATTGCATCGTTTAAACATCTTCTTTAGCTCAGGCTTGGTAATTGGTAATTTAAAATGTTTCAGTCTATATATATTTATAATATTAGTTAAGATGAATTAAGTACTCGAGGCCTAAAATAAGGTGTAAACTAGAATGATTAATAAGGTATATCTGTACTTAATATTGATCTATGTCCATTTTATATTGGGTTTAACCGGGCGTCTCTACACGCAATATATTTAGGCGAATGTACCTTACAGGCTAACGCCCATCGCCTATCTGAACGTCCATAAAACTATTTTATATATATCTTTTGGTAATGTTCAAGATAACAGCTAATCTTTTCGTGTTTTCGGTTTTGGTGTGAAAATATTGCTGTTAATGTACTTTGAAATATATACTAGTCTTCATTTCTCAAGGCAAATTGCTTGACTAACGAGGCGATTATCCCGTTATTTTCCCTTATTCAAAAGTTTATATGTAATAGTGGACTTCGATGAATTGATAAGTAGATAACTTACGTTAGTAAAATATCCATCCATCTATCCATCATCCTACAGACGTCCACTGCTGGATACAGGCCTCCCAATGAGAATGCCACTCGGAACAGTCCTGCGCCACTTGCATCCAACGGTTCTCTGCGACTTAAGAATGTCGTCAATCCACCTAGTGGAGGGTCATCCTACGCTGTGCCGTCCGATTCGTGGTCGCCACTCAAGAACCTTTCTTCCGCAACGGTTGTTGGTTCGACGAGCGATGTAGTAAAATATACTAACAATGTATCTGTAAACGTAATTTTATGACGTAAATAAACTTAAAGCTTTTTTTTGGGTGGATTGCGGTCGGCGCACTCCTCGCACCACTCCAACCGGGGCGACAGAGGGGCGTAAGCACGCACACCCGCAACCCACCCGCGATGCACGTCGCCTTTGTCGTTGGGCCGACCACCGGAGCAGGGTGACTTGACCTCAGTGGTCGGCCCGACGGAATACCCCCTATTTGGGGTACTCTCCCATCGACCGACGTCCCCCCCCCCCCCCTCGGGGAGGACGTTGGTCTTTCCTCACGCGGTAAATAAACTTAAATCTGACTAAATTTGTGATAATGAAGTAAGAATACAATTCACTACCCCCCCTCTTGTCCATCATCATCATCATTTCAGCTCATATACGTCGCATGGTTGGGCTCGAACCTCCTCCACAAAAGGAGGCAAATTGACCTTACCATGCTAGTCAGACAGGTTGGTATGGGGTTTTATTTCGAGTTTTCCTTCTCTTGCATAGATGTTATATACGTTTTATATCCCTTGGTCCTTTTTTACGACATCTGCGGGCAAGATAGGGAGTGGTGAATTGTATTCTTACCCCATCGCCACACGGTATACCACTCTTGTCCATGGATAAAAGCCATGTCCATCGTAAAAGGCGACTAAGGAATATCTTGCGCATGTAACAACTATGCATGAGAAGGAAAACTCGAAATAACACCCTATACCAACTCGCCCGATCAGCGTGGTATAGTAGGTCAATTCACTTACCAATATGGAGGAAGCTCGATCCCGATAGTGGGTGGTATATATGATGTGAAGATGATGATGATTAAAATTACTTTTACGGCTTGTTTCTTATTTTTACTTACTCGACGCTTTAAATACCTAAAGCCTCTATACCCATCAGAGGACATCAAGGATAGTCAAAATGCTTTTATATGGACTTCTCCAACTTTCTGAAGGTGTTTGTATATGGTGGATTTTATGATGTCTTTAGTATCACCGAACCTCATTTCACGCATTCATATTCCCTTAACTGTCTTCACAGTAGGCAAGTATTTTTTATTGCAAACGGCGTCACAGCAGCAAACAGTACATTTGATGGTAAGTGATGCATCCGCTCATGGACCTGTGTAAGGCCGCTGCCTACAGTGAAGACAGTGAGCGACTGCGTGATACTAAAGGCATCACCAAAACCCACCACACGCATACATCCTCAGAAATTAGAGCTTCTGGCTCTCTCGCTCACTGATCGAAGTGCAGTAACAAATTGCTGCTACTCTGACGTCGATTTTCTGCTCGGTGTGGATCTTGGACGGACCGGCTCGCGTCTGTAGACAGATAACAACAGCGTGGTCCTACCACTAGACAAATGGGCTTAGCAAAGGTCTAAAAGCGGTAGTATCATGTACCGTTAGTTGTGCTGCTTGCTCGTTTGCCATCAATAGATATAAAAAAAAATGTGAATGAAGCCAACTATCCATAACGTAAAACAACATCAGAATGAAATTCACTCAGCACATTAGCCCCTAAAGGAGATAAGGATAATAAATGATGGGAATTCAAAGGAATATTGATTGATTCGTCCGTTCATAAATTATCATAAATCATTGACATAATGGATGAGCATTACAAGGAATCCATTGGCGACACAGTATCTTGGGGAATTTTAAAAAAAATATTACATTTCAGAATATCCGCCACTTTTATTTGTAACAAAAAGATACCTGATTATAACTGTTGTTTTCAGTAATTTAACTATTTGTAAATATAAGTACATTAATATTTATTTTCGTATTTAATTGGTTAAATAATAATTACATCTCAGTCTATATGTGTCCTAATGTTGGGTTTAGACTTCCCTCATAATGGAAGGGGAATTGACCTATTGCACCACGCTGGTCAGACGTGTTAGTATAGGGTTTTGTTTCGAGTTTTGCTTCTCTTCCACATATGTTATATGCTTATTATATCCCTTAGTCGTCTTATACGACATCCACGGACGGGATAAGGAGTAATAAATTGTATTTTTATTCAATCACTACACAGGCGATTCAATAATTTAACAATTCGTATCTATGAATAAATAAATCTTTGTTTTCGTATTTAATTGGTTAAATAATAATAGATAACAAATCATCATCATCATCCTGTTCTTATTCCAATTAGTTGATGCAATATATATTCTTCTGACCTTGGAAACCTTTTGACAATTTATGATCGGCCACCTGCCTCACGTCAACTCTATTTGACAATGTAATTTTTGGCCTGCATCAGATAAAGTTAACCCCGGTCGATATTAAGTTATTCTGTATGATGACGGACTAAGAATACCATTCACCACTCCCTGTTAAAAAAAATAGTGGATAAAAAAAATAGTTGTAGTGTTAAACTTTAAAAGTTTTGCGGCGAAGTACTGATCGACGTCTGGACAACGGATTGTTGCCCAGACGTTGCCGGGGTGGCACCTAAAAGAGTAATTCGCTGGGCTGATGACAGATGTCAACGATGGAGAGTGAAAACGATGGGTTATGATCTGCAGGTCATCATTCAGTCGCCAAGGAAGGAATGTACGGGATGTATCTGGATTGTAGCCTAACGAACAAAATAGAAGTGCTGCTACTAGCTCTTTTGATAACCCCTTAGGTAATTTTAATATTTCCCAGGGAAAAGTAAGAGATTATGAGGCATGTATTTTTAACTCTTCCTTTTTTATAATGATATCTGATGTTTACGCGAGCACTACACATTGTAAATAAAACTACTTTTACGGATTATATCGCGTTTGTATTTGATTTATGATTGCTCGACGTTTCGAACACTTTGCAGCATTCTTGGTCACACTTCTTTTTTTCTTTTTAAAAGACAACATTCTTCACTAAGGAAATTATCCTTTTATTAAAACTATTTGTAAATCTCACAAAATATTGTACTGCATAGCATTCGAGCCAGCGACACTGGCACGGCAGGTCGGTATCTTAACCACTACGCACAGTCCCATTTCTTGGATTAACACATAAGACATATTTTATGTCCATTATGTGCTCCTTTGGGATAATGATTCGACTTAACTTCATCATCATCATATCAGCTAATACATATGCCACTGTTGGACTTGAGCCTCCTCCACAATGGGAGGGCAATTAACCTACTATGTCATACTGGTCAGACATGTTGGTATAGGGTTTTATTTAGAGCTATAAGAGAAAGTATCTCTTGCATAGATGTTATATGCATATTCTATTCCTTAATTGCCTTTTACGACACCCACAGGCAAGATAGGGAGTAATATATTCTTACTCCATCACCACACGGATATGACTTAATCAATCATAATTAGTTATACGTATTTGGATAAAATTATGTCTTGGGAAAGTTACCCTTTACATGGGCGAAGCTAGTATCTCTACTATAAAATTGTGTTTAAATTGATTGACAGTTCAGTCTTGTCACTCACCAAGCAAATATATATGACCGACATTTTATCAAAGTTATATTCCTCCGTACTTCAGAAGGCTAACGGCTATCGATCCCAGTTGACCTCAGCTGTCAAGTGCATCTATCATAACACTTGATATGGGGAGTTAGTACCTTGTCATGTAGTGACTAATGGCTACTTGGAATATCCTCTTAGCGTCTACTTGCTAATACAAAGTTACTCAAAATTTATTATTTTATATTGATATATATTTGTTTTATTTTCTATGTAGATGCAGAGCGCTTAAAATAAATGTAATATATATTTTTTTTTTTTTTTTACTTCCAACGGTGGCAAACGAGCAAACAGTACACCTGATGGTAAGTGTTGCTGCCGCTCATGGACCTTTATATGAGGTTGATTCATTATAATTAGTTACCTATTGGTATTATTGTTATGTTGCGGCTTAGTGGACTGTATGGGGCATCTTATGCCAGCAACATAACAACGTGGGTTAGCCGAAGGACCAGTGGGAAGCCAATCCCACTAGTGGGACTGGTTCCCACAAAATGGGGGTTTGTAGGGAAACGGTGGGAAGTAAGCGGAGAACTTACCTCGTCTTTCCCGTGCTTTGGTAGAGCTGCAGACTTGCTGGGCTGAAGGTGGTGTTCACGACGAGCTAGATTGGGCTGAATGCAGGCACTGAATTTATTGTCTATTTAATATCACTATTACGGTATAGTATATACACTCGCGTGCGGGTAGGCTGACCAGCGTGGTACACTTTCGCTGTCTTTAACTGAGGAACGGTAACCGCGGGCGCCGCAGAACGAATACGTCACAAGAACTTTTCGAGAGTTCTTTTGTGAGTCAAAACAGGAATGGCGGTTAGGCGCACGACTGTCGAACGAACGAATGTAGGCGAATGTAACTGAATATCGCTCTTCAATTAGACGTCACGCTATTGGCGTGAACAATTATGTTAATTTATATAAAAATCTATACGTTTTTATCTTTTTTTGCTAGTTCTCATTGAGAATAGTGTGGCCGCGTTACAATCCGCGAATAGGTGATTAAATTTTTAAAGTTTAATGAATTTTCGTATTAATTATCATAAATTTAAATTCAATAATGACTGATCAAAACAATGCAATTTTTATATGGAGCCATATTTTTTACAGTAGTAATGAATTTGTAACAAAATTTTGGGTCAAAATTTATGAACACTTTAGTCCTCCAGAGACCATGAACACTGAAAAGTGTTCGAAACTTCGGCAAAGTAAAAAACGATACTAATTCTACTTAGTCTCTACTCATACATTATAGTTATGGAATTATGACTATAGACTATGTCTCTTCTTTAAGGAGGCCTATTTCCAATAGTGGACGTCTATGAATTAGTGGAATAAATAATTATAGCATAATAGGTTACCAATGTGCTGGTATATCTTTTGACTAAAACTTATGACAAACAGACTTAGTAGACCATCAATGATTGCTCACATTCATCATCATTCATCATTTCAGCTCATATACGTCTCCTTGTTGGGCTCGAGCCTCCTCCACAATAGGAGTTTCCTCCTTTTGATTGACCTAATTTATCATGCTGGTTAAACATGTTGGTTGACTTTAATTTCAAGTTTTGTTTCTCTTGCGTCGATGTTACATTCATATTAAATCCCTTAGTCATCTTTTACGATACCGCAAGAGAGATGATGGTGAATTACATTCTCATTCCGTCACCGTACGGAACTGTTTTATTTAACCTATGAATTTTACGTGTGATGACGGAGTAAGAATACAATTCACCACTCCCTGTCTTGCCCATGGATGTCGTAATAGAGGACTAAGGGATATAATATGCATATAACATCTACACAAGAGAAGAAAAACTCGAAATAAAACCCTATACCAACCTGCCTGACCAGCGTGGTATTGTAGGTCAGTTTCCCTACCGATGTGGAGGAGGAGGACCCCAGTAGTGGGAGGTATATGAGCTGAATTGATGAATGATGAACCTATGAATATTGTTCATCTTTTTCATAACTTATAAATCCATCCATCGTCTCACTAAAGTCACTGCCGAATAGAAGATTCCAGAAAGAGGAGAATAGAAGATTCCAGAAGAAGAGAGGTGCCTTAATTTTCACGTTTTTCAGACAGGTTGACAGTCATAGTTCTTATATTCCCCAAGAAAATGTTGCTACCCGTTTTTCTAGTGATTTTAAAGCTAAGCTTTAATTTTTATAACTGCTACGGGACAATAAGAGTTGGTGACGTATTATTCCAAACTTATTACCATACTAGCAGCTCGCTCCGGCTTCACACGGGTTTTAAACAAACATTTCAAAAGTTATAAATTTTTACATACTTTCTTGTTTGCGAGGGGTTATTAAAATAGAGTAAATTTATGAAGAAAAAACGAATATTAAATATTATTAATTTAATGTTATTTTTTTGTATATATTTTTTTCGTATTTCTGTCATTAACTATACGTTTCCAGCGATCTTCCACTTACCTGCAAGATCTGAAATGAATTACCGGCTGTTGTATTACTCGAGTGCTATGGCATGTCATTCTCACTGTGAACAAAATGTAATTCTTGTTCGGTAGATAGCGACCTAACTGTTCCTTAGCAATTGCAAAGGTCTATGCGCAGCAGTACCATTTACCATCAGGTGTGCTGATTATTTGTTTGTTACCATCAGCAATAAAAAAGCTTGAAGAATATAAATATTTTTATTAATATTATACTTTAATATCTAATACTGATTTGCTACTTTTTTTAAAGACAATGCACTAAAGAAATAACTATTGTATTTCGAGGGACTTTACAAACATAATTAATGGAAACAAATTAAACCTAGACATTATTAGTCTAGGTTTAGTTTATAGACTTGTAAATTACCTTTTTTTGGGGTGTGTGAAGGTCGGCGCACTCGTTGCGCGGGAGCCGTGCGACTAGTGGCGACAGAGACGACGAGACGACGTCCGGGGCGACAGAGGGGCGAAGTGACAGGTCGCCTTCGTCGTTGGGCCGACCACCGGTGCAGGGTGACTTGTCCTGAGGAATGCTCCCCGAGGAGGGGACCTCGGTCTTTCCTCGCGCGGTCGGCCTCACGGTGGGTGACGGAACAACTCCCCGGTCCAGTCACCCGCGGCCTCGGCTAATTTAAAAGTCACCTAAAGTATTGTCCTGCATGGGAATTGAACTCGTGACACTTAACTCGGTAGCTCGATTACTTAACCGTTATGCTATATCAGTACCCTATAGATATAAAAAATATTTCTTAAAAACATAATATAATATTCATGCGCTTCAAGGTATTAAAAAAAAATTAAAGCATCTAGTATGTAATATAGTACAAAACAAAACAATTACTCGCTTGTTCGGTCAAATTTAATCAGCTATCTCATTAGCGGGGTAGCGGTTAACCGACTAAATGTAAAGCGATGTTTATCTAAACATGGATCTCAAATAGCTGAGTGGACTGTGGTCATCTCTGTTACGGTTAGATTGCTTTTTGCTTTGGTAGCATATTTAATTTTGTAAGATCGCGTAGTGGTTTTGATTTGGCCCTTGTATAAAAGTAAGGATATGGTATATTAATTTAAATATATTACGTTTTTTTTTTTTTTTAAGTATATTACGTTGTACAATAAAATCAATCTAATATCTTAGTACTAAATACTAAATTTAAGGAATAATGGTGAAGAGATGGTGGCAGAACCACGAGTGTTAGAAAGTATCATCAAAGATCTAAGCAGTTGAGTTCACTTTAAATAGATCAGTTTTCGAATTAGTGTAATGACTTGTATATTTAATTAGCAGTTAGTCATAATTTTGAAGGTCCTATTTTCTGCAATATAATATGACCATCGATGATAACAGATTTGTAGCTCTGGCTGGAGCTATTACAGCTGTTCATTCACAACCTTAATAGCAAACAACCGTTTTGGCATGACTTAATTGGCTCTTGTTCCTGTATGAACAGTATTTTGACTAAAAGATCTACAGTTACATTCTAGTTAAATTTATACGAGTGATCAAGCAAATTATAATCCTAAATTGCATAAGTTTGAGATTATTAAAATTATCGAGTATTTCAGAGTCCGAACTGTCCCAATTCTTCCTTATACTATTTTTTTTTTTGTTTATTTTTTATAGTTGTGTATCAGGGAACGTTGTGATATGAATGTAGATGTAGTGACAAGGATTGAGAAAGGTATGTTAAGTTGGTTTGGTCACGTAGAGAAAATGAATGAAAGGAGATTATCAAGAAGAATTTATTAGGCGAATATGAACGTAAGTGTTGTAATGGGAAGACCAAGGCGGACATTCCACGATCAAATCGGGGACGTTTCCTAAGAAAGGCCAGGTTAGAAGTCCCCAAAACGGAGAATATGCATAAAGAAATTAATGAATGTGGAGGAGACGAAAATGGTATGTCAAGATCGTAGCAAGTGGAGGGAAGTGGTCTCTGCCTACCCCTATGAGAAAGAAGCGTGAATATATGTATATATGTATGTCTATCTTTATGCAGATTGGATATTGAATTCTTCAGCCCCGGTTCTCATGAATATCTATCATTATGATATAATAGCAAAATATTACCCGTTTTGGTTGCGCCGATTCTGCTGTTATAGGTTAGTCTAGTGAGCTGACCCCAATATAATTTGGTATAATTAAGACATAGATGAGGATTTTGGAACTGTGTTTTTGTAGTGTAAATATCTTCTCGTATAAGAATAACAATATGATAAAACAAATAGAGCATACTTTTCTGTGGAAGAAATAACTAGTTAGTGAATGGATCGTTAGGAGAAAGCACAAGATACCCGAAAAGGTATCCTGCCGCTGGCCATGGACTCGGTACCGGAGGTCGACCCAATGGCGAAGAGCTGTACTTCCACGGTGGGTTATGGGGCCGCGCCGACCTTGCACCATCTCGGGCGGAATGGACGACGTGTATGCTGGCCCACCAAAAAAAGGTGAAAGCATAATAGCACCCTCCTAAGAAATTTATAACGCTTACTGCGATTACCAACCCACCTACCAAGTGTGGCGGTTATGGCATTATTCCATCCAGTGAGGAGACCTATGTCCAATTCTGGACGTCTACAGGGATGGAAGAAACTTTTAATATCTACTGGAATTCCCAACTCACTGGGCAAACATGATCAGCATCTGCTCAAATCCATTTATCAAAATATGTGGAATATACCGTATCCATTTGAGGTAGATACATTTATATATTTCTGAATATCGGTTTCCTTTAACCACTATTACCATAATAATAACCTGTTTATAATGAAATTAATTTTAAATTAATTTTATGCAAGGGTGTGCGATTATGTTTATAGCAAATTAGCATTTTCTCTAATGTCCGCTGAATGAAAATTATTTTTTATGATATTAATTTGACCCAAATATGGTGTAAATGGGAGTGATTTGAGTATTATACATTATAAGTTTAGCGCCATGCCTTCTGAGTTTTTTTTTGCTAGATCTTTTCCCACGTAGCTGCATTCCGATCCGGTGTTAGTATATTCGATATTGTAGGTTTAAATAAATAATTTGTCATAATATAATAGTTGCTACAAATTTAATTATTAATAATAACTGATGAAAAAAAAAATTTTTTTTCATGTAGAAACATTTTCTTTTTGTACTGGCAATAAATTTGTATCAAAATGCGGGTCAAAATTTAATAACTAATTCTGTAGCGAGTAGATATAAACCTCTGTAATAATGATGACTTATTGGACATGAGACATTTTAGTCCACCCGAGACCATGAACGCTGTAAAGTTTTTGGCATCAAAATACAAACGCAATAAAATCAGTAAAATAGTTTTATTTACAATGTGTAATACTCACGAAAACATCAGAAATCATTAGATTAATTTTTCCTTATTCTGAAAGAGACTTAAGGCCAATAATGGGACTTATAAGAGCTGATACGAATGTTCTAAAAAATAATCATCCAGTCTAAGCTATACTCTGCAAAAGTATATTTAAGAAAGTGTTCGTTTAATTTAACCTTCACTATTAGTTCTAAAATAAATAGCTTTTTTTATTTTGGGATGGCTTGCGGTCGGCGCCCTCCTCGCACCACTCCGTCCGGGGCGACAGAGGGGCGTAAGCACGCACACCCGCAACCCACCCACGATGCACGTCGCCTTCGTCGTTGGGCCGACCACCGGAGCAGGGTTACTTGTCATCACTCCCACTCTCTCACTCCCATCCTCACGCGCCTATACCGACTTTCCTACGCTACTAATAGGGTTCCGTCTTCGTGGAAGGTAGCCCATGTCCACCCGATCCCTAAAAAGGGAGACCGGTCTGACCCATCGAATTACAGGCCAATTGCGATAACATCCTTGCTCTCCAAGATAATGGAGAAGGTTATAAACCGCCAGCTTCTGCAGTACCTTGAGGATCGCCAGCTTATCAGTGATCGCCAATACGGCTTTCGTCATGGTCGGTCGGCTGGTGATCTTCTTGTGTACCTCACACACCGTTGGGCAGAGGCCTTGGAGGGCAAGGGTGAGGCGCTGGCGTTCAGCCTAGATATCGCAAAGGCGTTCGATAGGGTCTGGCACAGGGCACTTCTATCGAAGCTACCATCATACGGAATCCCCGAGGGACTCTGTAATTGGATTGCCAGCTTTTTGGATGGTCGGAGTATAAAAGTCGTCGTAGATGGCTCCTGCTCCGATACCATGACCATTAATGCTGGTGTACCACAAGGCTCGGTGCTCTCCCCGACGTTGTTTATCCTGCATATCAATGACATGCTCTCTATCGAGAATATGCGTTGCTATGCGGATGACAGTACGGGTGATGAGCGGTACACTGAGCAACGGAATATCCCTCGGAGTATTCAGGAAAGAAGGGTTCAACTTGTGTCTGAAGTCGAGCGCTCTCTGGGGCGGGCCTCGGAATGGGGTGAACGGAACCTAGTCCAGTTCAACCCCACAAAGACACAAGTTTGCGCGTTCACTGCAAAGAAGGACCCATTTGTCATGGCGCCTCAGTTCCAAGGAGTAACTCTTCCAATTTCTGAGAGTATTGGGATTCTCGGCGTCAAAATATCGAGCAAAGTCCAGTTTGGGAGTCATTTGGAGGACAAAGCCAAATTGGCAAGCAAAAAGTTGGGCGTCCTGAACAGAGCCAGGCGGTACTTCACACCGAGACAGCGTCTTGTACTATACAAAGCACAAGTTCGTCCTCATGTGGAGTACTGCTCACATCTCTGGGCAGGTGCGCCCAAATATCAGCTAGACCCACTTGACTCCCTGCAAAGACGGGCTGTTCGAATCGTCGGGGATCCCAATCTTACGGACAGATTGGAATCGCTGGAGCAGCGGAGAGACTTTGGGTCACTCTGTGTACTCTACCGACTCTTTCACGGGGAGTGCTCCGAGGAACTGTTTGACTTGGTACCACCGTCACCATTCTACCAACGTACCACTCGACATCGCAGCAGGGTTCATCCATTTCACCTGGAAACGTTATGGTCTTCAACTGTACGTTTCCAGCGATCATTTCTCCCACGTACGTGCAAGCTCTGGAATGAACTACCTGCTGCTGTGTTTCCCGAGCGCTATGACATGTCCTTCTTTAAACGAGGTTTAAGAAGAGTATTTCCTTCACGGTAGGCAGCGGCCTGGCTGTGCCCCTGGTATTGCAATGGTCCATGTGCAGCAGTTTCACTTACCATCAGGTGTGCTGCTTGCTCGTTTGCCACCGTTGGCAATAAAAAAAAAAAAAAAAAAAAAATCAGTGGTCGGCCCGACAGAATACCCCCTATTTGGGGGTATTACCCCCTCCCATCGACCGATGTCCCACCGTCGGGGTGGACGTCGGTCTTTCCTCACGCGGTCGGCCTCTCGGCGGGTGACGGACTAACGGTCACGTCACCCGCGGCCTCGGCTAGGAAAATAAATAGCTATTGCCTTGTATTTACTAAAAAAAAAAGAGATAAAGCTTTATTTCCTAAAGTAACACAATTACTTGTGACATTAATTGTGAAAAAACCCAAACAAAAATCTGTTCTGAATATTTTCGGAAACAGTCGAAATAGATTATTTCGTTCTACACATAAAATGGAACGATTTGGGCGCACTCCCCTTTCCTTTCACCCTCCATTGTAGGAAATTGCTGCCATACATCGATGCTTATCTCTGAATTCACCTCTTAGCTCTGTCGCAACGATGTTCTTTCCGTTAGTAGGAAATACAGACTATAGCTTTCTTGTGAATCATTTTTAAGACGGTTGCGTGAAAATGTCTAATTTCGAAGGAATATCTTGGATTAATAATTTTTTTAAAAAAGAGGATAGGCTGTTTTATTTGTGTTGTAAATAAAAGTTCATTTTCATTTATTAACTAATTTTGCCACGGGGCAAAATTAGTTAATTGAGAGCTTTGCTTGCGTTGATTATTTAAATATCTATTATTTTGTTTGAGATATATTTTTTATAGCGTAACGTGTGACGTTACCAACATTTGTTGAGGTATGGTTGTTTATTATGTTTATGCATTGAATGCAGTTTGAAATTGCATTCAGTCTACATCTATTTTGGGTGAGACTCGAGCGCAGCAGTAGGAAGTATATGAAATAACGATGGTGAAGAAATATTGTGTGGTAAAATGCGAGCACGACACCACTTATTTAATATACAATGCGGTCATGAGTAGAGAAGTGAAAACTTAAAACTATGAGCAAATAGCAACATTATTATTGCATATTCAAAATAATTGTATGGTATTAAATTAATTTAACTTTAAAAAAAATGGATTAAGAATATACCCCGTGGTGACGGAGTAAGAATACAATTCACCACCCCCTTTCTTGCCAGTGGGTGTCGTAAAAGATGACTAAGGGATATAATATGCATACAACTTCGATGCAAATAAGGAAAACTTGAAATGAAACCCTATATCAACACGTCTTAGCCGAGGCCGTGGGTGACCGGACCGGAGACTTTAGTCCATCATCCGCAGAAAGACTAACTGCGCGACGTCGTCACGGACGTCGAGAGATGAATGGGCCCGCGCGCGGTCTTTTCGTCGCCATTGCGTACGTGATCATTGTGTTACTCGTGAATTTTCACATAAATGATGAATTTACTCCCCTTCCAAACATTATCTATAGAAGTTCAACTTCAAAAAATATATTTTCCAAAATCTAACGTAAACAGAATAATATAATAAAATCACAAAACGATATGAAGGTTTACTGTCATTTATTCACATTTATATTGGGTATAAAAATAATTGTTTTATATAAATAAAATCCTGTGATGTGTTGGTGAGCAATTTGCAAAAAGCAATTGCCGCTATACATCAATGTCTTATCGGTGGATCCTGTGCGTCGATTGTCACGAATGTACGACAGAACAGTTGCAGTAAATTTACTTCAAAATCTATCGACTGTAAACCGTAAGGTCCGAATACTATATTGTTTTATTTATTTTTGTACTATTTTTATATGCTACTAGCAACCCGCCCTTGCTTCACTTCGGTTTTAGTCATTTTGCCCGCGTAGTTCCCGTTCCCGTAAGAATACTGGGTTAAAATATAGTCTAGTTTACTCCCTGATATTATAGCTTTCCATTGGTGAAAGAATTTTTGAAATCGGTCCAGCCGTTTTGAAGATTACCCGGAACAAACAGACAGACAGACAGACAAAAAATTTTTAATCTGTATTTTAGGCATAGATGTCGTGCAAATAACCGTGTGAGCATGAAAAAAACCTATTATTTTGACATTACAAACAGACACTCCAATTTTATTTATTGGTATAGATTAATGGTTTCCGCGTGATGTTGGTGTAAGAATACAATTCACCATCTTCCACGTGGGTGTCGTAAAAGATAACTAAAGGACTTTAATATGCATAAAACAAGAGAAGGAAAACTTGAAATAAAACCATGTAACAACCCGTCTGATCAGCGTGGTATAGTAGATCAATTTACCTCCCTTAATAGAAGATGCCTAAGCCCAATAGAGGAACGTGTATGGACCGAAATGAGAAGGTGACCATTTTTATTAATCATTAATGTTCTAACATTACCTAAGTTAGTTTTTCTTAAATTAAAACCAATCACGTGTTTCTCTCCATTTTGTCATCATCATCTTGGCTTATATACGTCCCACTACTAGGCTCGAGTCTCATCCATAATGGGAGTGAAATTAACCTGCTATAACACGCTGGTCAGATGAGTTGGTATTTTTTTTTATTGGGTGGGTTCCGGTCGGCGCGCTCCTCGCACCACTCCGTCCGGGGCGACAGAGGGGCGTAAGCATGTACACCCGCAACCCACCCAAACCGTACCGTACAGGTATTTGGCGCAGCATCCAGATTGGGTTTTATTTCAAGATTTTCCTCTTGTACAGATTTTAAATGCATATTACATCCCTCAGTCGTCATTTATGATACCCATGTGACAGAAATGGGGTGGCAAACAGTATCCGTCACCACACAGATAATTTATTATCTATTATTTTATTAGTATTTAAACCTTCGGCGCAAAGGGAAGCAATAGGTACTCCCCGACATCATACGCTGCTTATACAAAAAATTATCATAAAAAATAAAAAAAAAACGCGTTGAGCCTTTGAATCCTACCTGATTTTGAACAAAAAGTTCAAATAGTTTAATTTTTGTTAAACACTTCGCCTAAGAAATAGATACTTGTGATAATTGATAAATTTAAGCTCGGGAATCTCAGATATTGGATCTGTAATAAATTTAATTAGAATAGGAAGATTTCGAGTTATTGTCTAAACCAACTATGCACCCGGATTCATTCGCGTTTATGTAGATTTCATCAATCAATTAACCATCCCTTCTTTTTGGATGGGCTATGGTCAGGGCACACATTGACTGTTCCATCCAGGGTGACAAAATGGCGGCGCGCGGCCCCACAACCCACCATATTTCGTCTCATTCGCCACTGAGCCGACCACAGGTATCGAGTTCGTTGTCGACTATGGCCAGTACGGCGGGCAGGATCGGATTATCCATAAGAGGGACTAAGCAACTGCCTAAGGGTCCTGCACTGACTAGGGGCCCCGAGCATGCACCAAGAAAAAAAAATAACATCGAAAGATTTTTTTTATATTTGTACACTTCATCAATGTTATTCCTTTTTATATTGTTGTTGGTGGCAAAAAAGAAAACAGCACACTTGATGGTAAGTGAAACTACTGCTCATAGACCTTGGACCATGCATCCGAGAATAGCATTGCCTAGGGGCCCTAGTAGGGTTAATCCGGCCTTGCCGGCAGGATACCCTTTCGAGTACCCTCCCTTTTTCCAATGCCCCTCTCGGGACGTCGGTCACCCTCATCAATTCACCATCCCTGGGGAATACTACGTTTTGGGCAAGAAAAGCGAAAATGATATTTTTTGAGCAAACACCATTTGTCCCTAAGATCGGTTGAGTAGTGAAGGCATAACAAACTACAAACAATCTAATATTTCCATTTATATTATTACTTAGAACGTCGCGGTAAATTAGAAGTTACTAAATGAAATTAACCCAAATTGGTACAGACTTCAGTTAGCTTTTAC
Organism: Lymantria dispar; assembly: GCA_032191425.1. Taxonomy (NCBI): domain Eukaryota; kingdom Metazoa; phylum Arthropoda; class Insecta; order Lepidoptera; family Erebidae; genus Lymantria; species Lymantria dispar. Next base: position 4,566,279 of record CM063449.1, read on the forward strand.
ACAATCAATTTATTTGGAAAATGAAGAGCTTGCATTTTATCAATAAATTGATTATGTCAACACAGGCTAAGGTATAGTCTTTATAATACTGTCACTATATTATTTTCTATCTGTGGGGTTAAGAAACCACCCCCTCTCTTGCCTATGAGCGTCGTAAAAAACGACTAAAGGATAACAGGTACCAGGCAAGATACGGCAAACTCGATTAAAACCCTATTTCAATATAGACGTAGAATAGTCTTAATTTCCCTTTCATTGTAGAGGAGGCCTCATCATCATCGTAGTCCACATACGGCCCGCTGTTGCGCTTTGGCCTCCTCCACAATGGAAGGAAATTTAACGTATTATACTGTGCTGGTCAGACTTGTTGGTTGGATTTCATTTCGAGTTTTCCTTCTCTTGCACAGATCTTATGTGCGTATTATATCCCTTAGTCGTCTTTTACGACATACACGGGCAAGATGAATTGGAAGATGAGGGGGTGATAATTGTATTCTTAATCCGTCAACACACGGTATAAGCACAATTAATATAGGCTAAAATAAATGAATGAATTGCAATTATAAATTTTTCCAATTAAAATGACAGGTTCTTGAGCGACGATCACTTATCAGTCGACGCAGTATAGGACGAACTAGGTGGACGGATGACCTTGCGTAAGTTGCTGGGGGTCGTTGGATTCAGGCGGCACAGGACTCAGGACTGCATATTGTGGTGAAACATGAGGCAAACCTACTTAATTTCTTTCCCATTGGCGTCGTGTAACACAAGAAAAGTATTTATTATTAATAATAGAAATTTATTTCGAGTTTTCTTCATATATATGTAAGAGAAGAAAACTCGAAATATAATTCTTTGCCAACACATCTGCCGACGTAAAGAAGACCTAAGCCCAACAGTGAAACTTATATGGGCTGATGAAAATAAGAGGAAATATTTCTATAGTAGCATTAATATTAAATAAAACATGTCCTACTGTGATATTTTATTGTGGCGGGTAAAACTGTTTGTTTTTCTAGCATTTTATTCAAGAGTTCGTAGCGTTTTAACTAAACGTTCTCGCTCCTCGATAGAATTTTCTGGCAGAATTTTACGAAATTAAAATGAATGAGTTCCACTTTTCAATGATGTAATTTCATTTGAAATGTAATTTCATATATTAAAAATGCTAAGCTTTAAATTTAGCGTTTTCATATTTATGAAAGGAAAACTATTTTTCCTAAAAAGTGTTTGAAATATTATAGACTAAGAACCCGTGAACCCCAGACCTTTGTGATTTTATTAAAGCTGAAAGTTTGTCAGCGCATGCTCCCAACACAGTTAAGAACGGTGACCCATTATGAAGTTTGAGTTACAGTAGTTTTGGCAGATAAAAGGTACTAAAGATGTGTAAAATACCAATATAATTTCGTCAAATTATTAAGCGTGATTTTTTGATATACAATTCTCTGTATTTTTTTTTTGTGGGTGGGCTGCGGTCGGCGCGCCTCCGCACCACTCCGGCCGGGGCGACAGAGGAGCTTAAGCACGCAACTCCCGCAACCCACCCGAAAACCACCTCGCCTTCGTCATTGGGCCGACTAACGGAGCAGGTTTACTTGTCGTCAGTGGTCGGCCCGACGGAATACCCCCTACGTGGGGTACCCTCCCATCGACCGACGTCCCCCGTCGGGGAGGACGTCAGTCTTTCCTCACGCGGTCGGCCTCTCGGCGGGTGACGGACTAATCCCCGGTCACGTCACCCGCGGCCTCGGCTAGGGCGGGATGAGGCGCAGGTAGTTGCGCCTGCGCCGCCCCATTCGCCGGCGGCGGATCTCCTCACAATTCTCTGTAATGACGATGACTTGTAAGACGTGAGACATCTTAGTCCGCCCGTGACCATGAATACTGCAAAGAGTTCGTCGGGCAATAAAAAATCAAATACAAACGCGATATTACCCGTAGTTTTATTCACAATATGTAATACTCGCGTAAACATCAGAAATCATTAGCGAATGCAAACTTTTAAAAGATTTTATTTATAGCTTTAAATTAATATAATTTTGATGAATTATAAATATCAATTCAATGTATAATTTATTTGTAAATAAATACAAAAACGCTACGTACTACTGCAGTATAACGTACGTAACTTTTGATAGGTTACGTACGTTATACTGCTGAACTTAAGTCTTGTCTTCAGTGAGTGGGAAGTTAATCTATTACTACCATATCATGCAGTTCAGACAGGTTTCTATTTCAAATTCTATTTTTTTTTATTGCCGATGGTGGCAAACGAGCAGGCAGCACACCTGATGGTAAGTGATACTGCCGCACATGGACCTCTGCAATATCAGGGGCACAGCTAAACCGTTGCCTACCGTGAAGTAAATGCTCTTCTTAAATCTCGTTTAAAGAAGGACATGTCATAGCGCTCGGGAAACACAGCAGCAGGTAGTTCATTTCAGAGCTTGCACGTACGTGGGAGAAGTGATCACTGGAAACGTACAGTTGAAGACTATATCGTTTCCAAGTGAAATGGATGAATCCTGCTGCGGCATCGGGTGGTATGTTGGTAAAACGGTGACGGTGGTACCAAATCAAACAGTTTTTATTATTGTTCTTTATTCCGTGTGGTGACGGAGAAAGAATACAAGTCACCACTTCTCATCTTACCCGTGGATGTCGTATAAGACGACTAAGGGATATAATACGCCCCTAGTCGAGGCCGCGGGTGAAGTGACCGTGGATTAGTCCGTCACCCGCCGAGAGGCCGACCGCGTGAGGAAAGGCCGACGTCCTCCCCGAGGGGGGGACGTCGGTCGATGGGAGGGTACCCCAATAGGGCCGACCACTGATGTCAAGTAACCCTGCTCCGGTGGTCGGCCCAACGACGAAGGCGACGTGGTTTTCGGGTGGGTTGCGGGAGTTGCTTGCTTAAGCCCCTCTGTCGCCCCGGACGGAGTGGTGCGGAGGCGCGCCGACCGCAGGCCACCCACAAAAAAAAAAAAGGGATATAATACGCATAAAACATCTACGCAATTGAAAGAAAAAACCCTATACCAACTTGTCTGAACAGCATGGTATAGTAAAGTCAATTTCGCTCCTATTGTGGAGGAGCCTCAAGCCCAACAGTGGGACATATATGAGCTGAAATGATGATGATGATGATTATTCTTCTCTTCTATTTGCGTTCGCTATTTATCATTTCGATCATTTAAAAAAGAATGGTTCGTCATTAATGCATTGTTTTATAGTGATCTTACCGTAGAATTTTCCGCTTAGTATAATAACTCATAGAAGGTAACTACGCGCACAAAATAGTCGTGTGTGTGTGTATGTGTGTAATCGCTTGCACGCATGTAGTATTTTTGGCTTCACGTATTTGATCGCTTAAGTACCTTAAATAAGTTATTGTTCTAAGTATTATCCGATTGTAGTATAACCAAATTCTAACCTTCCTTCTCTAAAGGAGGAGTTAAAAAGCTTGTAAATATGATCTTGCATGTATATATGAGCTTGTAAATATGATTAATTTGATTGCAGCACTAATTTGAAATATATTTTAAATCTTTTTTTTTTTTTTTTGTGGGTGGGTCGCGGTCGGCACGCCTCCGCACCACTCCGTCCGGGGCGACAGAGGGGCTTAAGCACGCAACTCCCGCAACCCACCCGAAAACCACCTCGCCTTCGTCATTGGGCCGACCACCGGAGCAGGTTTACTTGTCGTCAGTGGTCGGCCAGACGGAATACCCCAGACGCGGGGTACCCTCCCATCGACCGACGTCCCCCGTCGGGGAGGACGTCGGTCTTTCCTCACGCGGTCAGCCTCTCGGCGGGTGACGGACTAATCCCCGGTCACGTCACCCACGGCCTCGGCTAGTGCGGCATGAGGCGCAGATAGTTGCGCCTACGCCGCCCCAGTCGCCGGCGGCGGATCTCCTCATCGAGGCTGCGCTCCTCACGCAGGCGATCCGCCGCCTCCTTCTGCGAGATCACTGTCTCGCAGAAGGCTGCGACCGCGTCCCAATTATATTTTAAATCTTAAAGCTTGATTTTCTTGATCTGCTTGTATATCTTCGTGGTATTTTATGATATAAGAAGGGGAGGGTTGGATATTCAGGGTTCTGTTACTCAATAATCACACGGATAGATCCTTACTAATATTATAAATGCGAAAATAAGGATGTTTGTTTATTTGTTTGTTATGCTTTCACGCTTAAACCACCGAACCGATTTCAAATATTCTTTCACCAATGGAAAGCTATAATATCAGGGAGTAACATAGGTTATATTTTATCCCGGTATTCCCACGGGAACGGGAGCTACGTGGTAAAACAACTGAACCCAAAGCGAAGCGAGGGCGGGTTGCTAGTCTATACCAATAAATAAAATTGGAGTGTCTGTTTGTAATGTCAAAATAATAGGCATTTTTGATACTCACACGCTTATTTGCACGACACCTATGCCTAAAATAGCAATTAAAAAATTTTTGTCTGTCTGTCTGTCTGTCTGTTTGTTCCGGGTAATCTTCAAAACGGCTGGACCAATTTCAAAAATTCTTTCACCAATGGAAAGCTATAATATCAGGGCGTAAACTAGGCTATATTTTATCTCGGTATTCCCACGGAAACAGGAACTACGCGGGTAAAACGACTACAACCTATAACCGAAGCGATGCGAGGGTGGGTTGCTAGTATTAAATAAATTGCTCTGCAGATAAACTTACCTTTACCGCTATAAATTGATTACTCACATACAACTGCGCTTATTGAAAATAAAGTTTCACCCAACAATACACAGGAATCGAGTTAATATTAAGGCGATAGTAAATTGTCTACCATCTAATTACAAATGTCTCAAGCATCAATTTCTTTCTAATCTAAATTGGATCATATGTTTCTCTATGTAGGGTTGTAGATTGATTACTATCGATGTAACCGGCTGACAGTATGTGTATTAAGGAATCCAAGTCAGTCGACATTGTTGATAAGGGTCACAGCTCCTGGGGCGATGGTATCCTATCGAACTTTAACTTCTATTTAAGAAGACGTCTTAAGTAATAAGAGAAAGCGATGATTAATTGAATTTAAATTAATATGGTGACCATAAGAATACAAGTTTTCTATCCCATTCCTTGCTCGTGAGCGTCCTAAAAATTGACAAAGGATGTATATCGCAATATTCCTGGAAGAAAGAAGTAAATGATTTTTGCCAACTTTTCAGGAACTTGAAAAAATGTCCTATATTTTTAATTATGAGTTCTAGAAATATGTTTCAAAGAGAAAATCGTAGGTCACAGTTGCCTTCGACTATACCTGTTTTTTAATTTAGGAACAGCTTAATGTACTGAGCTTAAAATACTGTTAAACAAATGTTAAAAAAATAAAACAAATGAAAAGTATGTAACAATAATTACACATAAACTGTCACCTAAAAGTTTTGTAGAAGAAATAAGTAATTAGAATTACACAAAATTCCTAGATTGTACAATGCTGGAACAAGTATTTAAGTATACTTGCGTTATAAATTTTCTTGTAAATCTTTCTTTAAAATTTACGTAAACATAATTATGACTTTATGAACGAGATCATATTGTAAAGCGTATAAATGTAAATATTCATACCTCTATTTTATGCTGGAATTTTATGTTTTCTAAAATTGCAAAATTATAGTATTTTTGCATTTATTCCTTTAGTTTAGTCGATAGCTTCACGAGATATTGACAGAAAGTGTAAACCATGATGCTCGCTTTATGCACGCAATAAAACATTTTGGGCGCAAGTGTATTTACGTCTTTTTTACAGGAATAGTGCGGTATATCCCTTTGTCTATTTTTCGACAAAGGGATAAAATGATAAGATAACATCTATGCAAGAATAAAATTTCCGTGTGATGGCGGAGTAAGAATACAACTCACCACTCCCTATCTTGCCCGTGGATGTCGCAAAAGACGACTATAGGATAAAATATGCACATAACATATGTGCAAGAGAAGGAAAACTCGAAATGAAACCCTATACCAACATGTCTGACCAGCATAATAGAGAAGGTCAATTTCCCTCCCATTATGTAGGACGCCCGAGCCCAACAGTGGGATGTATTTGGGCGATGATGATGAAGAATAAAGAAGTAAAACCCTGTACCCATCTGACCAATACGATATAAGTAGGTCAATTGTCTTTCCTATTATAGTGTAGGTTCGAGTTCAACAGTAGGGCGTTTACGAGCTGAAACGATGATGAAGAATTTTTTGATAATTCCACGTTTCTTTACGTTCACGGTGATAGGTTAAGACTTAATGTCACCATTCATTATTTTCCCGTTGGTGTTGTATAAACCAAATGACGGATTATAACGATAAAGATCAGCAACACATCTGTATAAATTATCTAACTACTGCAATCGCAAAGCCGCCGCCTATTCGTGGCAATTATAACTTTTCTCTCCTTAGAATGAATATATATATGACGACTTCAATAAATTTAAATTTTACATATTATTTTTATTTAACTTTATATTATTATTTTTTTTAATAATCCTTGTATTACGGGAAACTTTAGAGACGTAATTAACTGACACAAATTTCACCCAGACACAAAAGATCGGATAAATTGATCGCATAGAGAATTGTCCTGTGTCAGAATCGAACCCATGACCCTGACATAGTAGCTCTGTATCTTAACCATCGCTATCTGCTCGGTCAAAATTTCTGTATCGCGAACTTTTATTAAGTTAATTGTGCTAAACAGTAGATTAATGCTGCTTCAAAGTGCATGTTTATCTAAGAACGCATACTGCTTACTTCATAATTCATCACATAACTCATGTTATAACAGTCTTTTAGAAAATGCATAATTCACCAATTCGCCTATTCCTTAAAACTTAAATATAATTGTAGCTCCCGGTAACAAATTGAGTTTACAAAATTGTATTAGGAACCAAATTAGATCATATTTCTCAAGCCAGTTTATATTATTGGCACTCGATTTTATTCACTCTGTGTATTTCAATTGAAAATGAGCGTAGCTTTCATCGATAATATCTCATTAATTTCTGACTGTTTCAAAATTAACAATTACAAGTTTGTTAAGCTAATTTTGTATACCTATAAGTGTTATACCTTCAATGAAATTTTCTTATAATGGCAACCCATTATAAGAAAATGTCAGTTGTAAGACTATACGGCGGAAGTGAAAACTTTTTGTAAAAATATTTTATGGTTTACATAACGATTTCTGATGTTTAAGGGAGTATTACACATTGTAAATAAAACTATTTTACGAATTCTACCGCGTTTGTCTATGTCGGGAAATCTCGTGACTATGAACGCTGTAAAGGGTTCGAAACGTCGGACAATCATAAATCAAATAAAAACGCGATAAAATCCGTAAAATAGTTATCTAGAATTATTTTATGGTTAGTAATATTTCTTTAAAAATATTTCTTATCAGAAATTGATACAATTAATATCACATGAAAAAAATAACCTCTATAATACATAAAAAAATACCATTATCTCGATTCGTATACATCCCACTGGGGCTACTGGCCACTAGGCTCGAGTCTCCTCCATAATAGCAGGGGCATTGACCTGTCTGACCAGAGTAGTATAATAGGTCGTTCTCGCTCCCATCATGAAGGAGGCTCGAGCCCAACAGTGGGACGTATATGAGCTGTGACGATGATCATGATGAAAGACAACGAAAATACAAAGTGCTATGACAATGGACATTATCATAACCAATATATTGTGTTTTATGTTCAAAGTAGCTCATATTACTCCTTGTTTTAAATCAACTGATTTGTTTGTTAATTATTTAAAAAGGGTTGTGGTGTCCTGTTTGTCGTGTACCCTTGTGAGGGTAGAAGCAAATAGCCCAACAGCCCCTTTTTAATGTGCTGCTTCAACAATATTTAAAAATGATTTTGTTTTCGCAAGCAACGCTTTGAAAAATTTGTTATTTTGGTTTTTTATTGTTGTTAGGTAAACATTCGACTTGTACATTTTCGTTTTCGTGTATCTTTGATTAATATAATTAATACGGATTGTTGTTATTTTAATAACGTTAAATTGTTGACTGTATGGGTTTGGGACTAAGAACGGAAAATGTTATCTCATTTTATGCTAATTAAAAAAATTAGCTAATATTATTTTAAATACGAATGTGATTTTATTTCTTTGTTATACTTTCACACCTAAATTATTGCACCGCTATTAATAATATTGTCAGCAAATAACATAAACTAAATTTTATTCTCGTATTCCCACAGGAATGATAATTCCAATAGATCCACGGGATTCGATTTTAAAAATTTTTTCAGCCTTGTAAAGCTAACTAACTGTCGGGGTGGATGCCGAGGCTGGCCGCATTTACTGTGCGTTGACGCAGATTTACGATGTGGCCATGCCCCATGCACGGTACCTGCCCCTGAAGAGGGTGGTATACTGGTGGTCCCGGGAATTGGCGGATCTCCGGGCCGCGTGTATATGCGCTCAGAGATCCTTACGTCTAATAGCTGGCGATTGAGATGAGCATTTGGCCGTAACGTACATTTGAGGCGAGCGTGTTACGTTACGGCATTACCTGACTGACCTGTTCCCCTAGTTCGTGGCGAGCACTATGCTCGACTGCGCTCCGCCTTTTGGTAATGAAAATGTCGGATAACGAAGACGTGTTTCTGGGATCTGTGATTTTACTAAATTATTCCTTACTCCAGATGAAGAAAAAAAGGAACGTTATTGGATTTCAAACTTGTACAAAAACAGAAATATAACGGATAGTTCATCGTTAATGGAAACACTGAAGAATCAAATGTTTACTGGACAATACAAAATCTTTGTGCGCATGTCTCCAACCGATTTTAAACGACTCGTGTGTTTGTGTGACGCTAGGGGCTGTATTGACCTAAAATTAAGGCGTAACATGACACCCAAAGGGATTAAAGGGATTCGCAAAAATACCGACAACTGGGTGGACCACGCGGCGCTCGCAGCGCGCGGATCGGTTCGCTGTACTGACCTGTAACATTTCGCCGTAAGGTAACGTTACGTTACGACGAAATGTTACAGGTCAGTCGCCAGCTTATTAGTTTTTTTTTTTTTTTTTTTTTTTTTTTTTTTTGTGTGTACAGCTGTTGGCCGCAGATGGCCTTGACAGCTTGACGCGGACTATGGGTGAGCGCTGAGAGCTCTCAACCCGGAGAAGAATATGCTAAGCGACATCGCCCAAGGGCTCCCCCTGTGGGGAACGGACCTCGGCTTGGGGCGTCGCTGGAGGCAAAGTGGGCGTGCCCACGTTTTTAGTAGTGACTTTTGCGCGGCGCGGTTTCGCACCTCGACGGCGAGGGCGGAACCGCGGATATTTATTTGTTAAGGCCTCGCGGGCCGTGTAGGCTCTTTGTTGAGCGAGTGTGATAATGTCGTCCTCTTCGTCGAGGAAGTGACGAGGACGTCGGATAGAGGAGATTTTGGAAGGTCTATAGGAAGCCGCCCCAACCACTAGTTGGTTGGGGTGTGTCATGGCAGAGTCAAAGTAGCTCTGAGAGCACCGTTTCATAAACTGCTTGATGGTCGGCAGTTCGAGGTCGATGTGGAGATCGACGTTTCGTATGAACCACGGTGCTCCCGTAGCTCGGCGCATGAAACGATTTTGTAGTGTCTGTAGCCTGTGGATCCTGTGTGGCTTAACATGCGCGAACACCACGCTGGCATAGGTCATGATAGGCCGTATGCAGGTGGTGTAAAGTCGGACTTTGCTACTCAGGGGCATACGCGACCTAGAGTTGAGTAGACAGTGGAGACGGCCCATCACAAAAGCTGCCCGTGCGCGGACTTGCTTTATGTGAGGGGCGAAGCTGAGTCGATCGTCAAGGGTCACACCCAAGTATTTGGCCTGCCTGGTCCAAGTGACCGGCTTGTTGAAAATTTTAAGGGGGGGAATGCTATCGATAGAGTAGGAACGGGCAGTTCGTCTAGTGAACATGACCGCCTGACACTTCTCGGGGTTGATTTCTAATCTCCATTTCCTAAACCAATTGGCTAGGGCGGTAACCGCTGTTTGGAGAGTCTTGGCTACTGTTGTCGGGGATCTACCAGCACAAAAGAGTGCGGTGTCATCAGCGTAAAGCGCTTTATGTACCCGGTTGAATTTGGGCATATCGCTAGTGTATAGCGTGAAGAGAAATGGGGAGAGGACCGACCCCTGAGGGACGCCGGCCTTGATAGGGTGGGAGGTCGACAACGTCCCTTCCACCCTGTAGCGAAAGCTGCGATGACTTAAGTAGTCATGTATAATGTGAATTAAGTAGTGAGGGATCTTGAGGAGATAGAGTTTGTAGATTAGGCCTTCATGCCAAACCTTGTCGAATGCTTTCGCTACGTCTAGGAATAATACACCCGTATATCTGTTCATGATGAACTGACTACTTGTGTATTCTACCAAACGGTGAACTTGTTGTACGCAGCTGTGTTTAGCTCGGAAGCCAAACTGTGCGTCGGGAACGAGGTTGTTAGCCTCGGCGAATGTACGTAGTCTACTGAGAACTATTCGTTCGTAGATCTTACCTAGACCTCTTAGTAGACTAATCGGGCGGTAACTACTAGGTTCGGTACGGCGCTTGCCGGGTTTGTGGATTCCTATTACCACGGCCTCTTTCCATTGCGCGGGAAAGATGTTATTATTTAGTGCTGCATTGAAGATGCAGCACAACAGGATTATCAAGTGGGCGGGGAATAATTTAATGACTTTATTTGAGATTCCGTCCGAACCTGGGGCTTTCCTGGTTTTGAGACCCCTGACTAACGATTCGACCTCATCGGTGGTCACTGCTGGGATTGGCTGATCGGGGCTGTCGTTTCCTAACGAGCGCGAGAGAGTGTTACGACGTTCCACTTCGTCGGCGATGAAGCGGTGATTCGCGGCGTCGGGGTGTAGTGTACTCGGCGTACACTGAAGCTCCAAGCAGTCGGCCAGGCATTCTGACTTTTCATCGTCCATGAATGCCGGAGGCTGGTTGGGTCTGGTGAGAGGAGGGAGAGTGGACACGATGTCTTTTTTGAGTGAGCGGGAAAGCTGCCAAAAGGCTGTGTGAGAGGGTTCTAGCTCCTCGATCATGGCGTCCCATTTGTTCTGTCTCAATTTTTTAATTGCTTGTTTAACCTCCTTCTGGAGTGACCGTAGGCAGGTACGGTTGTCCTCCGTAGGGTAGCGGTCATAAGCGCGTGTCGCGGCGTTTTTCCGTCTCAACAAGTCACGGACGTCGTCTGGCAGGCGCCATTTACGATCGCTCGTATCTGGTACCGGCCGCGAGCAGTCGTCCATTATCGACTGCACGTGACTTGTGAGCGAGTCGATCGCCTGAGAGGTATCTTCCTTAGACGTAATGTCTTTGGGAATTTGATCAAGGTGGACCGACGAGGTTGACTTGAGATTTTTCTCTAGCCGTGCCCAGTCAGTCGCTATCTTGGTCCTTTCGTTGTTGTGGCCTGAGGGGCCGGGGGTGCGGGAGGCTAATTCCAGAGTCACCGGGCGGTGATCTGAGTCTAACTCGTGTTGAACTTCTATTGAACATAAACGAAGGTTTATGTTTTTGAGAAGAAAGATATCGAGTATGTCCGGCCTGTGCGAAACGTTAAAGGGGAAGTGTGTCGGCTCTATGGGCGCTATGACATCAAATCCCAGTCTGTCAGCAAATAGCTCTAAAGTCTTGCCCCTCTTATTGGAACTTTGACAGCTCCAAGAGGTGTTCTTGGCGTTAAGGTCACCGCCAATGATGACGGCGCCTCCCAATTCTAGCAAGGCTTTTAGATCTTTTTCAACCAACTGTTTCGAATGTTCTCTATTGGGAGAGAGATATGCGGATACAAGGGTGATAGGCTGATGGCCTGAGAGGGCTAGCCTGCAAATTGAAGCTTCAATGTACATCAGAGGGGGCGGATCCACAGGTGTGCAATGCAGCGACCTTTTGTAGTAGATAAGCGTTCCGCCCATTGGTGAGGTTGTCCTATCGTTGCGAACTATATTATAGTTGGCGACTCTAGGGTCCTTGTTAAATGGTTTAAGGAACGTCTCTTGTACTAGCAAGATGTCGAGCTGGTGTTCCCGAAGGAATGTGCCTACTTCATTCCTCTGTTGGGTTAGGCTATTGGCATTGAATGTCCCTATTTTGAGGTGTCTGGGTTTAACTCTGCCTGGAGTGTACCTATCCATTTTATTTGAATTTAAGCGAGCCTAGACGCTCTAACGTGGGGGAAAATTTAATTGCGGTATTGAGGAGGGCGAGGTTGTTTCCCTCGTTCCTTCTTAATTCGGCTGCAATTTCGCGGATTTCCGTGAAATTGATTTGAGCTGCGAAGTTGGCCACCAGGGCTAGATCTGGATCTAGTCCTTGGGGGGCTTTTGGGGGCGCGCTTTTAGCGACGACGATAGGAAGAGGGGCGCCCTGAGGGGGCTTGGGATTACCACCAGTGGGCTGGTTTGGCCCGGTTGTTGGTGGTTTGGGTTGAGATGTTGCGGGTGGGGCAGCGGGCTGCCTGTTGGGCAGGGTTGGGAAAGCCTCCTTGCTGTTTAGCAGGGGGCGAGCCCACGCATTGTGGGTTGGTAAGGGGGCTGGGACGAAGGTCTTGTTATAGTACAAGGCCTTGCCGTTTGTGTTGGGCTGGCGGACTAACCTCCTCGGCGCTCTTGGGCAGCCGCGGTAGTTAGCCGGGTGTCAGTATTCTCCACAGAGAACACACGCTGGTGGCTCTTTGCAGAGTGAGATGTCCTTTGGCCGTTCACACTGAGAGGTGTGATGGTCACCTAGGCACTTAACGCACCTAGGACGGGCAAAGCAGTTTTTGGACGAGTGTCCATACAGTTGGCACTTGTGGCATTGTGCCAGGTTGCCATTTTTGTGTGGGGGCTCAACCGAGACCCCAGATAGACCGCAGATGGTCTTAATTTTAAAAATACCTTTACCCTCTGCGTTATTTGTAAGGCAGACGAGTATCATGTTGAGGGGATAACGACCCCTACCCCGGATCATCCGGTGTACTTCTACAACCGGTAGATCCTGGGTTTTAAGAGATTCTAGAATCTCTTTGGTCTCAATTTCCCTCGGTACGTTGCGTATTACAGCACGCAGAAGTTTGGCTTCAGGGAGGGTGTACGTATGGTAGGGAATCTGTTGATTCCCTAGCATTTTTGATACAGAACGGTGGTCGGCTGACGAGTGAAGGTCCACTCGTATACCTTGGGGGGTGGATTTCGCAGATTTATACGAAATCCTGTTAGTGTTTAGCCATGCGGAGATGGCTAGCCACTTCTCCTTGTCCCTAATATATAGGGGCGGCGGAGCGAGTGATTTTTTGACCGTCGGTGGGGCGACGGTGTTGCTGTCCGTAGGTGGTGGGGCAGCGGTTAGGGCTGCCTGTGAGACGACTGGGGGGGCCGGAGCGGCCGTGGCGGTCGTTGCAGGCGGGGCTGCGGCAGAAGTTGTTGCAGAGTCAGTCTGCTTGATTTTTGGGGTCTTAGAGGGGGCCTCTTTGGTGTTTTTGGTCCTTTTGCTCCGTTTGCGAGAGCGGACCTCAATGAATGAACCCTCATTGGGCGAATCTTCCGACTCGGAGGAGGAGGAAGACGAGTTTGAGGAGGAAAAAGCAGACTCTGTTTCCATCGCCGTACCGACGGCCGGTAGTTCCGGTTCGAGCGGCTGGGCGGTGGATCGAGCGGGTTTCGGTTGCGGAGGGAGGATTGTTATCGCTCCGAAATGTTGAGCGATATATGCTTTGATTTCTGGAATTGCCAGAAGGGCGTCAATCGTAATGGTTTTTTCCGCCATCGTGGGCTAACGGAAACACAAAAAACGATAATTAGGAGGGAGTGTAAAAACCTAGCGCCCTGGGTGGGGTACCCTGGGTTGTGTGTGGTGCGTGTCCCTCCCAACCGGGTGCAGGTCGGGAGGATGAGTACTTAATTAGTGTGCCCTAAGCTTGTAATCCTTCGCCAATCTTAATGTGCGATAGGTTCCTAGCTGCTCGGGCCGTTAAGCCTTCGCAGAAAAATGTTGAAAAGCCGTAGATTAGGTCCGACTAGGAGATCCCCCAAGGCCGGATGCTCTAACCCCTTCCGATTGTTAGCTCTGCCCTGAAGGGGCTCGGCAGGCAAATCGGGGCCTTGCCTCACCCGGCTTCGTTGACACCGTGAGGTTTCCGCCGGGGACCAAACAATATGGTTCTGCCCTGAGGGGGCCAAAATGGGTTGACTTTTTATCTACCAACGGTAGAAATCTGCACTCGACGTCTTGAGAAAGTCGGCTCGTGCAGTTGGGATCCGGCAACACCTGCGTCCAAACAGCGAAACTGCCACAGACAACCGTATACACGGCCACCCGGAGCGGGCCACTGAACGGCCACAGACGTTGAACAAGATGGCGGCTTGACGCGACGCGTGGTTCGCTGCGAGAGCGAGCGAGACGGAGCGAGAACGCACGACCGCAGGGGGCGGGTGCGGGGTGAGCGCGGCGAAATGGAGAGCAGCGAGGCGCACGTCCGTGCGCTACGAGTCTCCGACGCGGAATGTTTTTGCCAGCTTATTAGATCAGCTATTAGGAATATAAATAACAATAAATTGCATAAAAGAAGGCATTCGTTCAGTAATATCAACAAAAAATCAGTAAAAGGCCACAAGGCCGAATTAATCATTATATTACATTCAGGAAAAGAAAAGCGAACATTTAACGACGAAAGAACAAGGTATGAAATATAAAGCCAAATCGGATTTTGTGCTAGTAGAATCGTTATGTCGACCCACATCAACGTCCGATTTCAGGAACGAATGGTATTCCGACATTGGTTCATTTGATATGTTGCCATATACCCATTCGTATGGAGTGTTTTACATCTACTTTTATCACGGATGTTATAAATGAGTTAAATTCATTACTAAGTCTTCTAGCGAGTGTTTGCTAACTGCGTTTGATATTCAAATTATGTTTTTTTTCATCACTCCATCTATTAGCTTATCGTTTATCATATTAAAGGTAAATCCTCTTTACGAGAGATACTGGCGTGTTCAGAGAGCATTTCTCGCAGAATCTGGAATGAAGTAGGTACCTACTGCGGAGTTTCCTGAAGGCCAAGCCTTCAAGATGTAAAAAGAACACTAATTACTGGATACCATAAGCAACAGTATCACTTATCATCATGTGCACTACTAGCTCGTTTGTCGCCATAAGCCATAAAAAAAAAGATTATGCCATAATTAACTCATTTTGTAGGTAAGCCGCCGCCATTGTTATGATAAAAATACATTTTCTGGTCTCCTCGTAAACTTTCGTATTTTTAGGTTTTGAAATCGCCATTTCTCATGGGTCTTTAGAAAATTTACATTTCGGGGACTGGAAATGTTAAAATGATTCTCCACTATAAAACTCAACTATTCTTAACCATATTATCAATGTTTTACTTTTTCAAAGTTCACAAATATTCCATTGCATGAATTAATATAAAGTAAATTAGCTTATTATATATAAAGCGAGCAGTTTTTTTACGTTATTGGAGGCTTATATAACAAGGCTTGCAGAAAGAAATATGAACTAAAAAGCTAAAAAAACGAGGACTAAATTAAAAATCGTGCAGAAATAAGTAAAAATATGATCTTAAGACCCATAAACAAAGTATCAAAACACGTCTGCTTGTAGAAACGGGGCATTTTTGTCACAGTTCCGAGGGCAATGGGACAGGCAAAGAAAAGGATGTTATATAGTGTTTAAAGCGAGGCGCATATTCACGTTTACAATACCATACTTCTCGTACAGGTTGACATTGAATTATTGGATATATCTATAGAATTTTTCGTTTCTTACAATGATGATGCCTTATATCCGGATTCCTTAATAAT
Source organism: Lymantria dispar (assembly GCA_032191425.1). Lineage (NCBI taxonomy): Eukaryota > Metazoa > Arthropoda > Insecta > Lepidoptera > Erebidae > Lymantria > Lymantria dispar. The sequence continues at coordinate 4,582,142 of CM063449.1, forward strand.
TCATAAGATATATTTTTGAAGAGAAAACTTGATGAACCTTTTATTTCTAATCCGTCATAAGTTAAAGAATGATCGCTTAAGATTTTCACAATATAAAAGCAAGTTAATTACCAGAAGCTGCAGCTCTCCAGAGAAAATTTGTGAGGAATAACTTTACTTATACCCAGCGTTTTCGGTGAGGATATTTCTAGAAAAGTAACACACTTTTTGTAACATGAAAAGGCTATAATGGGGAGATGATATATTACGTTATTTAGTTTTCCAGTACATAGACGAAACTATTCTAACTGTTTATCTATTTAGACCAAATTCTATTTAATACTCTAAAATGTTTGCTACAAAGGATGTCAATTAGCAAATAGAGCATTTATAGCAATTAATCGGATTGTACCCTAATATATTTTTGCTAATGCTTTTAATAGGGTCCCAATGTGCGAAGTCCTTTAGGTCGTATTAGAATGAGTACGTTTTGTATACGTGGGTGGTTCCAATATTTATCTGTGGGCTACATTTTAATGGGCCATAAAATTATCCTCTTTTGTATTCACGTACAAAATTAATAATTATCTGCTTATCATTTATTTTATTGCTTTTGATTAGCTAAGAAGATTTTCCATTCTTTGTCTCCTAACGTCATAAAAAATCTATACATTATTATACCTTGATTTCTCAGCGAATATTGTACGCAAGACCAAGGGAATAGTGCATATCAACTATGCAGATGCATAGTTGTCATGGTGACGAATAATCCAAACCTTTTAACGTGTTTAATTATCATTCATTTCAGTTCCTATACGTCCCAGTTCTGGGCTCAATCCTCCTCCGCAATAGTAGACAAATTATTTACACTATATGAGCTGAAAAAAAAATGATTATATATTCAGAATCTCGACAACAGCAACAGCGATTTGGAACCGCTAAGGAAGAAAGGTGCTCCTGTGGCGAACACGAATCGGACGACGCAGTATAAGACGCCCCCTACTAGGTGGACTGACGACATGGTGAAAGTTGCTGGGTGTCGTTAAATTCAGGTAGCACAAGACCGCGCTTTGTGGCGAAACATGAGGAAGACCTACGTCCAACAGTGGACAGCTATAGGTTAAATGATGATAAATGACAATGATGAAACTGTTTGTTACTGAGATAGTCGAATTCAACCAAAAAAGCTTTGCAGTTTTATAATAGTAATACAGATAAGTGCAGGATGTTATCATTAAACAAGAAAAAATAATAAATTTCCAACAATACTAACAATATATTCACGAACATTATCATAACAATTAACTAATTAACTTGACTCACAAAATTTTAATACCCAATATTGATAATGGTTGCGTACCTAATTCAAAAAAGTGAAAGTGCAGACACCTTCCTTTTTAATTTGTGTAACTTTAATAATGGAACTAATTAGGCGGAAAAGTGGATTAGCTGAGCTGTGTATAGCGTACGATTGTCACCAGCTGCTTTCTCAGCGATCGAGACAGACAGTTATAAAATTTGGCTAACATAAAGAAGAAAAATATTTTATTTTATTATTGCCGTATATTGGCTGCGAACATCTCAAACCCTTACATTGCTTGTGAATATTATAAAAGATGATTAAAATTTATTAAAAGACGAATGTTGTCTGGTGAATAATTACTTTTCTATAGGGGTTTGAGGCAGGTGAACGGTGATAAAACTATTGTCCAAAACTTTTTCAGTATTTATGATGGAAGAAATTTTATTCCATATACAATTATACATATTACGTAACTGAGACGCTAATAACACTAAGTAATTGAGATAAAAACAAAATGAAAAAAAAAAAGAATACGTTTTTGTTACAAGCTTTTATTTAGTTTCACCCTTTGTACTTTTACCTGTCCCGTTGTCTGTAATCAAATCTTGCAAATTAAATTTGATCCACTTCCCAGTTACAGATTGAGCTCAAATTTTGCATGCATGTATACATCGGATGACAATGCAATATTATTGTGACATAGAGCTGATCTGATGATGGACCTGGAAGCTGGCCATAGGAACTCCGTAATTAAACGCAACGCAACCCCATCGAGTTTGAGCTTATTTGATTCATATTGACGAGTACTTCGATACTATGTCTATACTAGTCTGATGATATACCTGGATCTTTAACTTTTTAGTTCATTTTATTAACAAATAATAAGAGATTGTTATTAAAAAAGTTTTTTTATGTTTTTCTTATTGTAAACGGTGGCGAACAGTACACTTGATGGTAAGTAATATTACCACTCATGAATCTGTAACTGTACTGTGAAAAAAATTAAGAGAGTGTGCATACCTACGTGCAATGAAGATCGGTGATACAAAGGCATCAGTAAAACCCACCAAACGCAATCACCCTCGGAAAGTTAGCCTTCTGGCTCTTTCGCTCATCAAACGAACCGCAGTAACAAATTGCTACTACTCAGACGTTGAAGTGTGTATATGGATTAAGAATATGATTAACTATACTTGCCCGAAGATATAAGAGACTAATGCTATAGTACGTCAATTTTGCCTCAAATTGTGAAGAACTCTCGAGCCCAGTAGTAGAACATATATGAACTAAATTAATGGTAACAGAATTGCTATTAAACAAAATAATTACAAAAAATAGGTATACTTAATTCTTTACTGCATCCTAATGTGATGACGGAGTAAGAATACAATTCAGCACCGTAAAAGACGATTAAAGTATGCATACAGATACAGATAATATCTCTCCCCGAGGGGGGGACGTCGGTCGCTAAGAGGGTACCCCAAATAGGGGGTATTCTGTCGGGCCGACCACTGATGTCAAGTCACCCTGCTCCGGTGGTCGACCCAATGACGAAGGCGACGTGACGTTAACCCAGTAAGTAATGGAATAGATGTTAAAGACTCTGATAATGCGTTTTTAACAACAACTTAAATGTAGTTAAAGTTTTAGCTTGACGTATTCCAAGCGGCAGTTCATTCCACAAACGCACGGCTGTAACAGTGAAGGAGTTGGCAAAAAAAGTTGTGGAATATAGTGGGATTTATAGTTTTAGATTTTCTAATGATCTTAAACGTCTTTCATGCGATTCATATAGGTACATGAGGTACAGGATTAGTCTAATATGTCAATGTAGATTTGTATTTTTTTTAATAGACCATTTGCTCAATACGTCCGTGTGTCACGACTCAAAGGACATCGCAGAAAGCATTATCATAATACATTATCATAATTCGCGATATCCATTCTCGACTCAGTGCGGTTACAAAGCAATTTGCTGGCCTAACGTAATATTAATGTGTGTTACAATATTACTGATTAGTAAAACTGAATTAGAGTGGATTGCCAGTATTCTTTGCAATTAGTATTGTGAATAATTTTAAGTTAAGTCTGGTTAGTGCAACGTGTTTATTTTCATTTATTAAAATTTTAATTTATCTACGGAAGGAAGTAATATTGAAAACAATTATCTACACTAATTTTATAAAGAGGAAAAAATTGTATTTTTGTGTGCTTGTAATGATTAAACTCAAAAACTACTGTGCTGATTTCAAAAATTCTTTCACCATTGGAAAGCTACATTCACCCTGAGTAACGTAGGCTATATTTTATCGCGGTATTCCCACGGGAACGGGAACTATGTGGGTAAGGCGACTGAAACCGAAGGGAAGCGAAAGCGGGTTGCTAGATGGTATATAAAATAAATTATGAATATCCGTTGTTGTGTGTGGTGACGGAATAAGAATACAATTCACCTTTGCCCTTTCTTACCCATGGATGTCGTAAAAGATGACTAAAGGATATATGCATATAACCTCTATGCAAGAGAAGGAAAATTCCAAATAAAACGCTATACCAATCCGTCTGACCAGCGTGGTGTAGTAGGTCAAATTCCCTCCCATTGTGGAGGAGGCTGAGCGCAGCAGTAGGACGTATATGGTCTGCGATGATGATGATGATGTGTGGTGAACGAGTAAGAATACACCACTCCCATTCTTACCCGTAGATATCGTAAAAGACGACTTAGGGTTAATATGCATATAATGTCTATGCAAGAGAAGGAAAACTCGAAATAACCATATACCAACCCATCTGACCAGCGTGATATAGTAGGTCAATAGCCCTCTTATTACGGAGGAGGCTCGAGCCCAGCAGTAGGACGTATATGAGCCGAAATAATGATAAGTTACATATAAGTACATGTATCGTCTATATAATCCAACACTTATCGAATAAAGGAACAGTTATTATATTGCAGTAAGATTCTATTTTTGCATCCCAACGCTCAACCTTACATCTGTCTATCAGCCTATCTGAATCACTTTTGATATAGGCCTCCCCAAATAAGTGATGACGTAATCGTTATCTCTGGTCATCAGGTTATTGATTGCAGTTGATTATTATATTTTCCGTGTGGTGATGGAGTAAGAATAAAATTCACCACTCCTTATTTTGCCCGTGGAGGAGGCCAGAGCCCAGCAATGGGACGTATATGGGCTGCAATGATGATGAATGATGATTATTATAAGTTTTCCAAAAGAACGCTTACTCCATTAGCCGATTTTTGCGCCTCATGCCGCCCTAGCCGAGGCCGCGGGTGACGTGACCGGGGAATTAGTCCGTCACCCGCCGAGAGGCCGACCGCGTGAGGAAAGACCGACGTCCTCCCCGAGGAGGGGACGTCGGTCGATGCGAGGGTACCCCAAATAAGGAGTATTCCGTCGGGCCAACCACCGATGACAAGTAACCCAAGTGCTCCGGTGGTCGGCCCAATGACGAAGGCGACGTGCATCGTGGGTGGGTTACGGGTGTGCGTGCTTACGCCCCTCTGTCGCCCCGGAGTGGTGCGAGGAGCACGCCGACCGCAACCCACCCCAAAAAAAAAAAAAAATTTGCCGATTTTACGAGCCTCACTAGAGAGTATAAGAATAGTGATTTTTTGTTTTTATAACAATTTTACAATTCACTTAAAATTGAAAAACACAAACACCCGCACCCACATCACCTCGTTGGGCCGACCACCGGAGCAGGGTGACTTGTCATCAGTGGTCGGCCCGACGGAACACCCTTTCGGGTAACCTCACATTTATTTGTGTAAACATTAGAAATCCTTATGTACAAGTTTCAAAACCTGTGTAGGTACCTAATACTTGTGTAAAAATTTGAAATCCTCATGTACATGTTTAGAAACGAGTACTTATTATAGATCACGTAATTTCACGTATTAACCCGCCTACGAATGGTCCACGACTCAGGAACGTCGCACCCGAGAATGACAGATATAAACAACTTCTGTAGGGCTTTTAGAACCGGCTTGCTGCCTGCCCTTAGGAGTTCTGTGGTAATTCCGTCATCTCCCGGTGCCTTTTCGTTCTTTAATTATTTCATAGTCATTCTGATCTCAAACAAGCTGATGTCCGGGATTTCTTCGATCTAGTGCCGAGTTAGCTTGGATCTGGAATCTTGAACAAAACAGGCAATAGAGTTCTGGGATGATCTATACAACTGCCTATAGAACTTTTCGACCTCTCCCACGATTCCATTCTGGGATGAAATAACAATGCTCGTGACACAAAAGCATCATAGTATAAATAAGTTTGTTGACTTAAGTGGTTTTTGGTTCTAGACTCCACATAGCAGTACATTAAGTTAGATTCAAAATCGAACTCAACATTGAAAATCAAATATTATTTAATAATCAAATGTAATTTTTATTAATCTATACTCTATACAAATAAATAAAATTGAAGTGTCTGTTTGTAATGTTAAAACACTGTGCTTTTTTCATGCTCACACGGTTATTTGAAAGACACATATGCATAAAACCAGTTTAAATTTTTTTTTCTGTCTGTTTGTTTGCGGTAATCTTCAAAACGGTTGGACCGATTTTGGTAATATTTTACTACCAAGTAGCTGTTTATATAAGGAGTAACTCAGGCTTTTTTATCTTGGTATGCCCACGGAAACGGGGACTATTCAGGTAAGGCGACTGAAACCGAAGCGAAGCGAGGCCGGGTTGCTAGTAAACAATAAAACCTAGGCGACCTAGGCGTTACACTAGACTCTTGTCTAACTTTTAACACGCATATCGCAAACATATGTAAACAGAGCTATATGTCCCTAGGCTTTGTGATGAGACAATCATCCCTATTTCAAAGTAAGAGTACTATCAATGCGCTGTACTTTTCTTTCGTTCGTAGTATTTTGGAGTATAACTCCATAATCTGGGACCCACATGAGGTCAAGTACAGCGTGATGATTGAACGTGTACAACGTAAATTTTGCAGATTTTTATACAAAAGTTATAGGGTTATTATCCATATTTATATCCGTCCCTATTTGTATCCGGCGCGTTAGGTCTCGATACTCTCGCATTAAGACGTAAGTGTGCTATATTATTAAATTATTACTTATTATTTAATAATGGGGGGCGCGGCCGGAGCACCTCCTCGTGGTGCTCCCTGGTAACGTCCATTTGGACGTCATGCGGCCATTTGGACGGCCAAGATTCCGGCAGGGGGGGGTCTCCGCGTGCGGCTCTGGTGGCAGAGCGCACGGCGGATCTGACCCGGGGCCAATGGGGCGGATGTGCCTCATGGCACTCCGTCGCCAGGGACGGTTGCGTCACGGCCCGGGGGCGTGACGGGTCGGTCGCTCGCGAGCGGCCAGACCCGGAAGGCCCAAACCGTAATCCTGAGCAGGGAGGTCAGGACCGGGGGTCTTCGGACCGCGGGGAAGAAAACCCCTATAAAAAATTACCCCAATCTTAAGTTTGGCCACTCGGCGAGGAGATGTATGACTGGTGGGTTAAGAAGCGCGCGAGCGTCCAGTCGTTAGAGTGGTAGTCAAGGCGAGACTTAAAAATGACCAAAAAAACCATGGCAGGTGTTAAAACGGACGTATATACTCCAGAGGGTCCCGGCCACGCCAAGGAGTCCCTCACTGTGCTGGTTTCTGAGCGCGAGAGGCGCACAGTCACCAGCACAGTCAGTCTCCACACGTATGGGAGGGAGACAACAACTGCACTGAGAGCCGAGAGCCCGGCACACCATCAAGAGGCTCACCGGGGGGAGGGGATAGAAGAAGTAAAGGAGAAGAGGAAGAAGAAGAGGAAGCTCACGGCTATGGGGCGAGTCCGTGCCCAAGTGCTCCGTGACAAAAACAAGCGGGAGCGGAAGTTGGCAGCCGCCATTGCTGCGCGCGACGAGGGTGGCAGCATTGCTGCTGCAGGGCCGTCGCGTGACGGGGGTGGCGTTGCTGCCCAGCCCTCGAAAGAGGAGAGGGAGAGGATGGAGACCTCAGCAAGGCTGCCGCGTGAGGAGAGCGGCAGCAGCAGCGGGTCCGAGCACGAGGGCGGCATTGCCGCAGAGCCGTGCATAAGAGTAGCAGGCGACAGCTCCGAAACGAAGCTGTCGAGCGATGAGGGCGGCACTGCCGCAGAGCCATCGCAGGATGAGGGCGGCAGTGCCGCAGGGCCATCCGAAACTTTGACCGACACGGCATCGGAGATGGTGCTGACGGACGTGGGCGGAAGTGCCGCAGAGCCGTCCGACGAGGAGAGCAGCACCCCTTGGATACAAGTCGGCCGGAGTAGGGACGAGGGCGGTGGATGCGCCGCTAGTAGGGAGTCGTTAGGCGGGCCGTCGGTTGAGGGTTCCGTTAGGCCGTCGTTGTCGCCGTCGTCGCCATCGTCGTCGCCGAGGAAGAGGACGGAGAGGGCTGCAAAGGAGCCAGCCCCAGCCCCAAGTGCGAGGAAGAGGGAGGAGGCCCTCCCCCCGAGACCCTGGAAGCGCCCCCTGCAAGAGGGTGGCCGCTCCAACACCGACTCGGAGGGGAGTTCCATCATCATGCCTCCTCCCAAGGTCCCGACCATGCGCCGGGGGCGCAGAGGCCGAGGATCGGCGGTGGTGGCGAGGCCGGGGACACCGGGTCTGGCTGGCCACGGTGGCGAGGTGGCGGCCCTTCAGGCCGCGAACGCCCGCCTTAGTGAGGAGGTCTCCGGCTTGCGGGAACGCAACCGCAAGCTGGAGACGGAGCTATCGGTGGTGCGACGGGAGAACCGCGGGTTGGCCAAGGAGATGGCTGACCTGCGGGCCCAGTTCGCGCGCCTGGCGCCGGCCACGCCGCCGGTGCCGGCCTCGCTACCGAAACGGGCTGCGCCGGGGATGGCGGGCCCGTCGTCTGCGTCTGTGGCGCCGGCTGCGCCCATCGCGGCTGCTGCGCCGCCGGCACCCGTCGCGGCTTCGGCGCTTCCTCCCCTCGTCGTGGTCCCTCCGCCGGCTCGTGGCCGCGAGAGAGCTCGGAAGGGGGAGGGGCCGCCGCCCGACGAGGTACACGGCGTGTCGGAGTCGGCGGTATGCGTCATCCTAGCCCGAGTAGGGGTGATGGTGGATGCGCGTATCGCCGCCGTAGCGGCCAGGCTCCCGCCTGAGCCGCCCCTCCGACCGCCGCTCGCCACAGACGGGGCGAGACGGCCACAAGCGTCAGCTCCCACCCCGCTGCCCTGTCAGGGTGGCCGCGTGGTGAGCTACGCAGCGGCCGCGGCCGGGCCCAAGGGGGCCAAGAAGGCCGGCAAGGTGCCAGCTCCCGCCAAGGCCGGGCCGCGGCCGGCGCCAGCGGCTGCACCGCAGGCGCCGGCCAGCGCACCCGCGACCGCTCCTGCTGCGCTCAGCGCTGCTGCCAGGCTCGAACAGGGCTGGCAGGTGGCTGAGCGGAGCAGGAAGGCACGCGGCCAGAAGCGGAGAGCGGCGGCCAAGAGTGCCGCCGTGGCCGCCGCTCCCCAGGCGGGAGCCGGCAGAAAGGGGAAGAAAAGGTCGCGCAGGGGCCTCAAGTCGCCGAAGACGGCCGCGGTGGTCATCACCGTGCTGCCTGAGGCGGCTGAGAGGGGCCTCAACTATGAGGCCGTCCTAAAACGCGCCCGGCGGGAGCTGGACGTCTCCGATATCGGGGGCGTCGAGGCGAGGACCCGCAAGGCCCGGACAGGGGCTCGAATACTCGAGTTCCCTGGGGCCGAGGGCGCGAAGACGGCCGATAGTCTGGCCACGATGTTGAGGAGGCTGTACGGGCCGGAGGATGGTGTCCGAATCGCCAGGCCTGTCAAGTGCGCAGAGATGCGCCTGACGGGCTTGGACGATTCCGTGACGGTGGAGGACGTCCAGGAGGCCATTATGGCGCGTACCGGATGTGCCTCGGACACCGTCCGGATTGGCACCATCCGCACTGGTCCGGGCGGCGTCGGTGCTGCTTGGGTGCAGTGTCCGGTGGAGTCGGTCAAGCAATTGGCCGACTCAGGCAGGCTCCTCGTGGGCTGGAGCTCGGCGCGGGTAACCGTGCTAGAGCCCCGGCCCGCGAGGTGTTACAAATGCATGGCGGTCGGGCATACCCGACCGACATGCAAAAACTGCTTTGACTGCAGCGGGCTATGTTTCCGTTGCGGTCAGACCGGACACCAGGCGGCATCGTGCTCTGCGGTGCCCCACTGCCCCGCGTGTGCGGCAGGCAATAGGCCTGCCAAACACCGCATGGGCTCTGGGGACTGCAGACCCCCGGCATCGGCCCCGAAGGGGCGGGACGGCCCATCGACCGGGCCAGTCCCCGCTCCGAGCGCGACCCGATCGCCCGTCAGCGCGGAGGAGGTGACGATGGATACGGACCGTTAATGGACCCCGTATCCATTTGTCTCCTCCAGGCCAACCTCAACCACACCGCCGGTGCGCAGGACGTGTTCCTGCAAGCCATGGCGGAGTGGTTGATAGGAGTAGCCGTAGCCGCGGAGCCGTACGTGGTGCCCGACCGGCCTAACTGGTTGGGTAACACCGATGGCACCGTGGCAATCGTCGCCTCCACGTTGTGGCCTTCGTCGCCTCTGACCCTTAGGGACAGGGGCATCGGATACGTCACGGCGGACTGGGGGGAGATTACGCTCCTCGGAGTCTATCTCTCCCCTAACTGGAGTGTGACCGATTTCGAGGCCTCCCTCACCATCATGGAGGCCTCGTTACGGCGAATGGCATCGCGCCAGGTCTTCGTCTTGGGGGACTTCAACGCCAAGTCCGTGGCGTGGGGGTCTCCCCGGACGAACGACCGAGGACGGGCGATCGAGGAGTGGGCGGCGGCACTGGGCCTCTGTTTGCTGAACAGGGGCTCGGTGCATACGTGCGTGCGACAACGGGGCGGGTCGATAGTGGACCTTTCGTTCGCTAGCCCCGAGGTCGCCGCACGCGTGGGGAGCTGGCGCGTCGTGGAGGAGGTGGAGACCTTGTCGGACCACCGGTATATCCGGATGGAGGTCTCCCCGATAATCCCGACGCCCAGCAGGGGTCACGGGGCGGATGGACGTCCTGCGTTCCCGCGATGGGCTGTGGGTCGCTTAGACCGGGACCAGCTGGCGGAGACAGCCATCGTTTACTCGTGGCTGTCCTCTGCCAACCAGTCGGACGGGGTGGACGCCGAGGCTGGCCGCATCCGCAGTGCGTTGACGCAGATCTGCGATGCGCCCATGCCCCGGGTACGGCGTCCGCCCCCGAGGAGGGCGGTCCACTGGTGGTCCCGGGAGCTGGCGGATCTCCGGGCCGCGTGCATTCGCGCCCGGAGGGCCTACACCCGCAGCCGGCGGCGCCAACGCGACGCGGAGTGGGAGGCCTTGCTGTATGAGGGCTACCGCAATGCGCGGTCGGCCTTCAGGCTGGCCGTCCGCTCCGCCAAGGACGTCAGTCGGCAGGAGATGCTGGACGGTCTCGACCGTGACCCCTGGGGACGCCCCTATCGCGCGGTGCTGAATAAGCTCCGCGCGCGGGGCCTTCCCCTCACCGAGACTCTCCAGCCCAGCCTTCTCACCCGGGTCGTCGAGGACCTGTTCCCGCGGCGGGCGGAACACACGCCCCCGGTCATGGCTCCGCCAGACACTGACCGGGAGGCCGACGACGACAGTGTTCCGCCCATCACGGAACCCGAGATGGGAGTGGCGGTGGCGCGCATGTGCGCAAAGTCCACCGCCCCCGGGCCCGACGGTGTTCCAAACCGCGTGTTGGGCCTGGTCCTCGACCACCTGGGTCCCCGCCTCAGGGAGCTGTTCGACGCGTGTTTAGCGTCCGGACGGTTCCCTGGGTGCTGGAAGGAGGGAAGGCTGGTGCTCCTGCCGAAGCCGGGACGGTCTCCGGGGTCGCCTTCGGCCTACAGGCCTATCGTGCTGCTCGATGACACGGGCAAGCTAATGGAGAGGGTGGTAGCTGCCCGCATCGAGCGGCACCTCGTCGGCACGGGGCCCGATCTGTCGGACGCCCAGTTTGGGTTTAGGAGGGGTCGTTCGACGATCGCGGCTCTGTTGCGCCTGAGGGCCGTGGCGACTGAGGCCGTCACCGGTGGGGGAGTGCTGTTGGCGGTGTCCCTAGACATCGCCAACGCATTCAATAGTCTGCCATTCAGCTGCATCAGGGAGGCGCTCCGGTATCACGGAGTGCCAGCTTACCTGAGGCGGCTAGTGGCAGACTATTTGGTGGGGCGCAGCGTCCTCTGTACCAACCGAGCAGGGGACGTTGTGCGAACGCCCATGACGTGCGGTGTCCCACAGGGGTCGGTCCTCGGACCCACCCTGTGGAACATCGGCTACGACTGGGCGTTGCGGGGGAGCCTCCCGCCCGGGCTGGGCATGATTTGTTACGCCGACGACACGCTCGTCACAGCCCGCGGTGGGACGCTAGAAGAGGCGGTAAGCCTGGCGACCTATGGCACCGAAGAGGTCGTCAGGCGGATCGAGGCGCTGGGGTTGAGGGTCGCCCTGGACAAGACGGAGGCCCTCTTGTTCCATGGGCGCCTTATGAGCCCTCCCATCGGCGTCTCGATCACCGTCCGATCGGTTGACATCAGCATCCGGGCCCATATGAGGTACTTGGGCCTGGTGCTCGACGGGCAATGGTGGTTCCGGGAGCATTTCCGCAGGCTCGCTCCGCGGCTCGTCGGCGCGGCGTCCGCCCTATCGTGGCTAATGCCGAACGTGGGCGGACCGAGCGCTACGTGCCGACGGCTGTACACGGGGGTCATCCGGTCGATGGCCCTGTACGGCGCACCGGTGTGGGCGGGGTCCTTGACCGTCCGACTTAGGGCCCTTCTGTGGCGACCACAGAGGGTCATGGCCGTCAGGGTCATCCGCGGATATCGCACGGTTGCGACGGAGGCAGCGTGCCTATTGGCCGGGACTCCCCCGTGGGACCTGGAGGCGGAAATGCTCGCCGAGTTGTATCGGCGGGTGTCGGGGGTGCGCGGGGAGGGCGGTGTGATCTCGTTAAGGGATCTCACCGCCTGGCGCGTCGACGCCCGCCGAGACGTCATTGCCCGTTGGGCAGTCCGGCTGGAGAGGCCTCGGTTCGGGGTGCGAACCGTGGAGGCCTTCCGGCCGGTGCTGATGCAGTGGTTGGAAAGGCGGCACGGGGTGCTCTCCTTCCGACTAGTGCAGGTGTTGACGGGGCACGGGAGCTTCGCCAAATACCTGCACAGGGTCGTAAGGAGGGAGAGTACACCGTCCTGCCACCACTGCGATTGCGACGAGGACACGGCGCGCCACACGCTCGAGGCCTGCGCGGCTTGGGCAGTGCAGCGCCGTGAACTCGTCGCAATCATCGGTGCCGACCTGACGCTGCCGGCCATCGCTAGGGCGATGGTCGACAGCGTCGGGAACTGGGACGCGGTCGCAGCCTTCTGCGAGACAGTGATCTCGCAGAAGGAGGCGGCGGATCGTCTGCGCGTGGAGCGCAGCCTCGATGAGGAGATCCGCCGCCGGCGACTGGGGCGGCGCAGGCGCGAGTATTTGCGCCTCATGCCGCCCTAGCCGAGGCCGCGGGTGACGTGACCGGGGATTAGTCCGTCACCCGCCGAGAGGCCGACCGCGTGAGGAAAGACCGACGTCCTCCCCGAGGGTGGGACGTCGGTCGATGGGAGGGTACCCCGCGTAGGGGGTATTCCGTCGGGCCGACCACTGACGACAAGTAAACCTGCTCCGGTGGTCAGCCCAATGACGAAGGCGAGGTGGTTTTAGGGTGGGTTGCGGGAGTTGCGTGCTTAAGCCCCTCTGTCGCCCCGGACGGAGTGGTGCGGAGGCGCGTCGACCGCGACCCAACCAAAAAAAAAAAAAAAAAATTATTTAATAATAAAATTGAAAATTCATATATATTATCGCATTGGTCGCTATTAGCACCAAACCAATATACACGGCTTCGTTCACGTCTCCTGTTCGCTCTACCACAGGTGCGTACGTGTACTGCACAATATGCACCTACTAGTCAGGCTATTGCGTTGCTAAACTCACTGATTACTCACTATCCGCAAGTTGATATATTTTTCACCAAATTCGATCTATTCTTAAAATTTTGTTTGTATTTTATATCTTTTAATTTTACTTTTAAATTATAAAAGTGTAATGGCTCTCTACACGTTTTGGGAGACTGTAAGTGTAGTAAGTAGTTGAATGATTAATAAATAAATAAATAAAAGTATAAATATGATTATTTGGTTTAAATTATATTGGTATATTATTTACCTAGCAGTGTCCTGCGATTTTACCTGCATAATTCCCCTTCCCGTGGGAATCTCGAGATAAATTATAGTGTTATTCTGATATGTGAGATATATTATTGTGAAGTTTCATTAAAATCCATTCAGTAGTTTTTGCGTGAAAGAGCAACAAGCATACTAACATACTCACAAACTTTCGCATTTATAATATTAGTTGGAAGGATAATAGGATAACTTGTTTCTTTTCGAAACAACATAATTCAACCATATTTTCCATGATTAATATTCATAATTTGTAAAGGCTGCTAAGCTCGCGGGTGACTGCCACAAACACCATATATAACTGTGACAATTAGATGACAAAGTTTAGTGTGTATTGTTCTATGCAAAGTAATATCGTTTCTCGTTGAAATTATGTACGTCGACGTACCTAACTCACGTATGCATAGATTTAATCTATAACTCAGACTGTGTAATCTCTGTTTAATTGCGTGTCACTTGACAGTCATTTTGTATATGTGAGAAATAGAATATAACGTTATTGACATAACTAATTTTTATTGTGTCTTATAACCTAAAATGTCTTCAAGCTCTTAGACTGGACTGGACTCGGCATCAACATCAACGGCGAATACATCACTCACCTTCGATTTGCGGACGATATAGTCGTTATGGCAGAATCCATGGAGGACCTTGGCGCTATGCTCAATGACCTCAGCAGGGTATCTCAACTAGTACACCACAAATGAACATGGATAAGACGAAAGTCATGTCAAATGCCCATATCATTCCGGTACCGGTCCTAGTTGTGAATGCGATTCTCGAAGTTGTGGATCATTATGTTTACCTAAGACAAACAGTCCAGTTAGGTAGATCCAATTTCGAGAAAGTGGTCAGCCGACGAATCCAACTCGGCTGGGTAGCGTTCGGGAAACTTAAGAGGATCCTCTTGTCCAATATTCCGCAGTGTCTGAAAACAAAGGTTTATAACCAGTGTGTGTTACCAGGGATGACTTACGGCACTGAAACATGGTCTCTAAATGTCGGGCTGATAAAAAAGCTTAAAGTCGCTCAGCGTGCTATGGAGAGGGCTATGCTCGGTATTCCCTACGTGATAAAAGCCGAAACACGGCAATCCGTAGATGAACGGGTGTAACCGACATAGCCCGCAAAATTAGCACGTTGAAATGGCAGGCCACATCGCTCGTCGAACCGACAACCGTTGGGGAAGAAAGGTTCTTGAGTGGCGACCAAGAATCGGACGGGGTAGTGTAGGACGACCTCCCACTAGGTGGACTGACGACATACTCAAAGTTGCAGGGAACCGGATGCAAGTGGCGCAGGACCATTCCGAGTGGCATTCTCGTGGAGAGACCTATGTCCAGCAGTGGACGTCTGTAGGCTGATGGATGGATGGATAACCTAAATTCTCAGCTTATTCTATCGTCAACAATGTAGGTATTCCAAAGGGTCTTTGATCCAGCAATCTAGTGTTAATCTATGGAGATTATACCAGGTCTCACACGCTTTAATCTTCATATTCAATGTAGCATCTTTCTATACCAATTTTACATTTTAGCTTATTATTTAGCTATTTATCCTTCAGTTTTATATTTAGCTTTATATATATATTAATGTTACTTTTTTTTTAGGGGTGGGTTGCGGTCGGCGCGCTCCTCGCATCACTCCATCCGGGGCGACAGAGAGGCGTAAGCACGCACACCCGCAACCCACCCACGATGCACGTCGCCTTCGTCGTTGGGCCGACCACCGGAGCAGAGTTACTTGTCATCAGTGGTCGGCCCGACGGAATACCCCCTACTTGGGGTACCCTCCCATCGACCGACGTCCCCCCCTCGGGGAGGACGTCGGTCTTTCTTCACGCGGTCGGCCTCTCGGCGGGTGAGGGCCTAATGTATATTAATGTTATACAAGTAATGTTAACTACTTGCGTTCTTTAATGTGTCTTTTATGACCACCTGCGGTAAAAGAAGGGCAAGAGACATATTGTATTCTTACTCCGTCACCACACGGAAAACATTTTGAAAATTCACGCCATATATTTTCAAACCACAAAAAAGCAATGAATATTAATATTTTCATCACTACATTTTCCTACACGCATTGCCTCAAATAAATTCATATAAATATCATAAAAGCTTACAACTAAAATATATCATAGAAACTTCCGCTTTTTAAGGGGGGTATAAAGACAAAATGGATACGACCCCAAACAATCCATCAAAGGTTTGAAAGCTAGACGGCGAGCTTGCCGATATCAAAATGTAGTTACTATTGTCCCCAACTTGATAAAATATGAGCTACGACATTGACAAATCGGTGGAGCACAGGAGAAAGAAACGGAAAAGTTACTAAAGCTTCCTTATACTTATTTTTTTTATTCAGCACAGTCTGGACATACCCCGCTTGAATCATGTGGGGCGATGGAAGAGCGATGTGTTGCCTTATAACATTTTCTATAACTTCCCCATTACCAATTAGGCGGACCACTAATGCCGATTCCTTGAGTTCATTGGTATTGGAATACTCTGAAGAATAACATTTCATATTTTAGATGAATTATTTTGATGAATATTTTTGGAAAGACCGTCCACCGCAATAAGGAATGAATAGATAGTTATGTGGTAAGAGATTTTAAAAATATAATTCATCTTCATCATCATCTCAACTCATATACATCCCAAATTTTAAGGTCGGATCTCCTCTACTATCGAAGAAAAAACAAATAAAATTGGAGTGTCTGTTTGTAATGTCAAAATAATAGGCTTTTTTCATGCTCTCACGGTTATTTGCACGACACCTATGCCTAAAATACAGATTAAAAAAATTTTGTCTGTCTGTCTGTTTGTTCCGAGTAATATTCAAAACGGCTGGACCGATTTCAATAATTCTTTCACCAATGGAAAGCTATAATATTAGGGCGTAAACTAGGCTATATTTTATCCCAGTATTCCCACGGGAACAGGCACTACACGGGTAAAACGACTAAAACCGAAACGAAGCGAGGGCGAGTTGCTAGTATATATACAAAAGAAAGTCATATTAGTTACACTATTTATAAGTCAAGAATGGCTGTACTGATTTGGCTGAAAATTGATGGGGAGGAAGCTTAGAACCAGGAGATGGACACAGGATACTTTTTATCCCGCTCGCTCGCGTTCCCGTTTCCCGTTCGATAAAATGTTAAAGAAACGTATTATAACAAAAATGCATTTGATATGTAATAACAAAACGCAAATGACAGCTAAACGTAATTTTGTCTTTATTCAAGTATGGTTGAAAATTTGATAATTATAATTTTGTCAGATATCAACAATCAGTAATTTGTATTCTCTTCGAATCATCATTAACAATACCGCGACCAAGACGATCGAATCTTTCCGGACGAAGCTGTAATGGTTCTTCCAAAGACTATATTTTCGGAAATTTAGAAAATATATTTACGAAAAAAATTATGGCGTTACGAAGTTTGCCGGGTCAGTTAGTCCTATATATAATTCCCCCATAATGAGATAGGGAAATATGTCTGTTAACCACGTTGATTAGACAGATTGATATATATCGAGATTTCCTTTTTTTGAACTAATGTTATCGATTTAGATTCCTTAGTCCGTGTGTTGACGGAGTATACAATTCACTACCTCTTATCTTGCCTGTAGGTATTGTAAAAAACGGCTAAATACAAATTCAAATTCAAAATCATTTATTATGCATAGACCCCGAGAGGCCACTTACATATAGTCAATTTTACAAAATAAAATTAATTCAATAAAAATAAACTACCACCGGATCGGAACGCGACCGCTACTGAGAAGATCCGGCAAGAAACTCAGCGGGCTTGTCTATTATTTTAATTTCTTTTTCTTTTTACTAGATAGAAATTTGTGTACATGTTTTGTAAGACCTAGCTCCAATGTGATGCCCTTCGAACTGCAAGATACTTAATATAATTCAAATGATTATGGCTGGACCAGATCCCACAAGCGGCACCCGATCACGAGTTAACTACTAGAGCAGCCATCACGCCTCTCAACCACTATGGAGGGAAGGGAGAGACCCGCTCCACGCAGCTACCGCAAATAGGCTAATTGCTAAGGTACCGCATTGCTAAGGTATATAATATGCATATAACATCTATGCAAGAGAAAGAATATTCGAAATAAAACCCTATTATTTGACCAGCACACACCACACTGTCGACAGTTATCTGTCTACAGCCGCGGGCCGGCCCGTACGGGGCAGTACCATGCTCTCGCAGAAAATCGACGTCTGAGTAGTAGCAATTTGTTACTGCGCTTCGTTCGGTGAGCGAGAGAGCCGGAAGCCCAACTTTCTGAGGTTGATTGCGTGTGGAGGGTTTTGGTGGTGCCCTTGGTATCACCGAGCCTCAATGCACGCATTCACACTCCCTTCGCTTTCTTTGCGGTAGGCAACGGCCTTGTAAAGGTCCATGAGCGGCAGCAACACTTACCATCAGGTGTACTGTTTGCTCGTTTGCCACCGTTTACAATAAAAAAAAAAAAAAAGGTAGGTATAATAGGTAAATTTCTCTGCAAGCCCAACAGTGAAACTTGTGTGGGTTGAGACGACATCCCTTAGTGAAATTGTACGATGAAGGATGAGAATGGCATATGTACTTATACGTTATATTCTTACTCTGTCGGAAAGTAGTAAGATTATATTTAATACTTCGAATAATTAAGGGCAAAAAATCGATTAATCTAAAGGTTGGTATTATTCATAGTATTTCATAGTCGATAACCACATGACATAGACGCATAGTTTATATCTTTGTTCGTCTCTAAGCTCGCACCTTTTCAACAATTTTTCTTCCATCCATCTGGGACAGCGGGTGACGGGAGGGAGGGCGCATAACCCGTTGGGTGCATACTTCTCTCAACCTCCAAGTGGACGGATCACCGATACTGATCCTGTCATCAGCCCAGCATTATCCACAATTGACCTACTATACCTGGTCCAAAGTACTGGTATAGGATATTATTTAGAAACCTCTTGCATAAATAATCCATCCATCCATCAGCCTACAGACGTCCACTGCTGGACACAGGCCTCCCCACGAGAGTGTCACTCAAAATGCTCCTACGCCATTTGCATCCAGTGGTTCCCTACGATTTTGAAAATGTCGTCAGTACACCTAGAGGGGGTCGTCCTACGCTGCGTCGTACGTTTCGTGGTCGCCACTCAAGAACCTTAAATATTATATGCATATTATATCCCTTAATAGTCTCTTAAAACATCCATAGAAAATATAGGACTACATGAATTGGTTTCCATTGGCGCATTAGGCAACTATCTAGGGGCCCCCCATCGACTAGGGGCCCCCCATCGACTAGGGGCCCCGAGCAATCACAAAGAAAATTCAATTGATTTCATTGTAAATTTTTTTCGTAAATTCTCATTTCTCTTAGCTACTTCATCATGAGACCTAGCATCATTTAACTACAACTATAGCCTATTCATTAAGATAATTTCAATAAAGATGAATGGGATCTCATCAGGAATGTGAGGTGATGCTATGGCATCACCTTGAGGTGATAGGGTAAGTTGTTGGCATAAACGATTGAAATAACAGAATACTAAAGAAGTCGATCTAATCGACTGGACTTTTGTAACAGAAAATATATATTTCAAAAAGTAAGAAAAGGGTTTACCCTTTCCCGTTCCTAATCTCATAGGAATACCGCGATAAAATATATCTTTCTTTAGGAAAGGGGCCTGGAGAATTGAATTTCCTAGGGGCCCCGTGAATTGCTTTGCCTAGGGGCCCCATGAAATGCATTACCTAGGAACCCTTGATAGGTTTAATCCGACCCTGTTCCAAACCTATTATCACAGTGAAAAATGTATAACAGCAATGAAATTTCAAATTATTTATTATAATGGAGACACAAAACGCAGGCCACCATCAACTTAATAAAGTAGTTTGCATTCCAATTAATAGCTTGGGCCACAAATTGCTACTGAAGATACATTTGCAAGTATAATTGCAATTTAATATGCATATAAGACATATAGGGCGTCAATGCATTACCTAGCTGGTTGCACCACTAGAGCCCTGATACGCTATACCAACCTAGCTGTGGCACTAAATATGTCA
Source organism: Lymantria dispar (assembly GCA_032191425.1). NCBI lineage: Eukaryota > Metazoa > Arthropoda > Insecta > Lepidoptera > Erebidae > Lymantria > Lymantria dispar. Next base: position 4,601,767 of record CM063449.1, read on the forward strand.
TTATCTATATACATATATAAAAGAAAGTTGCGTTAGTTACACTATTTATAACTCAAGAACAGCTGTACTGATTTGGCTTAAAATTGGGAGGTAGCTTAGAACCAGGAGAGGGACATAGGATACTTTTTATCCCGTTCAATCGCGTTCCCGTGGGACGTGATATAAGACGTCAAAGAGAATACAAGTCACTATGAAACGTGGTATAATAAAAACAGATTTGATATGTAACAAAACGCACATGACAGCTAAACGTAATTTTTTGTCTATGATTAAATATGGTTAAAAATTCGATAATTATAACTTTGTCAGAAATCAATAATCAGTCATTTGTATTCTCTTTGACCCATCATTAACAATGCCGCGACCAAGACGATTGAATCTTTCCTGACAAAGCCGTAATGGTTTTTCTATTAGAGGCTATATCTTCGGCAATTTAGAAAATATATTTAGCAAAAAAAAAATATGGCGGTACGAAGTTCGCCGAGTCACCTAGTTATAAATAAAACTACGGTTTTTATTGCGTTTGTATTTTATTTTGACTAGCAACTCGCCCTCGCTTCTGTTCTGTTCTCTCCGTGTTCTTTAACTGCATGTTTGTAAATATTTCTTAGTAGGATTCCTAAGAATTGTTTTTAAAAAATTGTCTGATATAATACGTAGATATTTCACACGATCACGTTGATTTTTTGATAATAGCGAATCCATGAATAGGTCAGAATGGGTACATAATACCCACTGCTGGGCTCCGGCCTCCCCCACTATGAAAGGGAAATAGACCTACCATATCACGCTGGTCAAACGTGTTGGCATAGGTTGGCATTTTTTCGAGATCCCTGCATAGATGTTATATGCGTATTATATCCCTTAGTCGTCTTTTTTTATATACCCACAGGCAAGTTAGGGAGTGTTGAATTGTATCATTAGAATAATAACATATAGAAGGTAAGTCCACGCACAAAAAGTGAGGCATTTCAATTGGAGCCTAATGGAGCCTACGCCGGAACAGTCCCGTAATGTACAAGTCATTGCACTGCACGAACGTACGCAACTCTTAAAAAATAAATAGGTAATTATGACGGCTTGTGCATTCAAATGGTGCCACAACACATTTGAAAAACATAAAAAGGTTTTTAACATTACTTTTAAAAGTATTTCAACGATTTATGTTAATAAAAACAAAATTTGATTTCATAATTTGTATAGTGGTTTCCGTGTGTACGTGTGTAATCGTCTGCCCGCCATTAGTATTTTTAGATTCAAATTTTTAAAGTTCGAAGTACTGACACTATACGTTATTATTCTAAGATCCTTACTCCGTCACCACACGTTTAACTTAAATAATATATTTATTTTTATTTCTTGTTAATAAATTTAATTACGTTTTCCAATTTAATAAAAATAATAAAAAATAAATAATAATAATAATAATATTATTTTTCAATTCACTTTCCAATTTTTCAATTCAATATAATATGCACATAACATCTGTGCTCTTGCACAGGAAGGAAAACTCGAAATGAAACCCTATATCAACATGTCTGACCAGCATGTTTTAGTAGATCAAATGCCCTCTCATTCTGGAGGAGTCCCAAGCCCAACAGTGGGACGTATGTAGGCTGCGATGATGATGATGACATATATTTATCCTAACGTCTTGTTTAAACAGCTTTCAATATTAAACATACTTCGTGTCATCTTGTAAATTGTATACGAAGGACTATTGCAAACTGAACAATAATTCACAAACATTTACAACTGCAATCAAATTTCAACAGCTGCCGTCAATCCATTTTTATTCAACCCGACTACTAGACCAACAAACCAACAGCAGTTTGTCATATCAGAAAGCTGACTATATAAATGTTTTGACGTATCAAAGCATTAATCAAAGAACAGGACAAAAAATGTCGCAGAACTGACGTAGTGGCGTTTGTGGCACAATGTTTACAGTTCTCTCACTGTTATCACGTTCCCCGAGTATTTATCTTGGCATGAATAGGCTGCGGGGACTTTGACAGATCGTTCGTACCCGTGTTTTGTTAAATAACTCAAGATTGAAGCCAGTTAACTTCTTGTATGTTTGCTATAGTAATGTTTGTTTGAATTTAATGTTTATAAATCATTATCTAACAAGATAATGGTCTCCGTTACAATCATCATTTCAGCTCTTATACGTCCCATTGTTGGCCTCGAGCCTCCTCCACAATAGGAGGGAAATTGGTTTTACTATACGACGCTTTGTCCGTGTGGTGAGGGAATAAGAATACAATTTACAACCCCCTATCTTGCCAGTGGGTGTCGTAAAAAACGACTAAGGGATATAATATGAGGCGGCAGATCGCTTGCCCGAGGAGCGCAGCCTCAATGAGGCGATCCGCCGCCGGCGACTGGGGCGGTGTGGCGGCGTAGGCGCGAATACCTGCGTCTCATGCTGCCTTAGCCGAGGCCGCGGGTGAGGTGACCGGGGAATTCGTCCGTCAACCGCCGAGAGGCCGACCGCGTGAGGAAAGAACGACGTCCTCCCCCTGGGCTGATGTCGATCCATGGGAGGGTACCCCAAATAGGGGGTATTCCGTCGGGCCGACCACTGACGTCAAGTCACCCCGCTCCGGTGGTCAGCCCAACGACGAAAGCGACGTGCATCTCGGGTGGGTTGCGGGTGTGCGTGCTTACGCCCCACTGCCGCCCCGGACGGAGCGGTACGAGGAGTGTGAACAAAAAAAAAGGGATATAATATGCAAATAACATCTGTGCAAGAAAAGGAAAACTCGAAACGAAACCCAATACCAACATGCTTGACTAACATGGTATTGTAGGTCAAATTCCCTCTCATTGTGGAGGAGGCCCGAACCCAACAGTGAGAGGTATGTGCGATGAAGATACGACGCTGGTCAGACAGTTTGATAAAGGGTTCTGTTTCGAATTTTCCTTCTCTTGCATAGATGTTATATGCGAATTATATTCCTTAGTCGTCTTTTACGACATCCACACTTACTCCGTCACCACACGGGATCAGCTAGTGTAATATAAAAAAATAAAAATAAAATAAAACTTAAACATTGACTTCTTTTATTTATATTCATACTAGCAACCCGCCCTCGCTTCGCTTCGGTTTCAGTCGCTTTACCCGCGGCGTAGTTCCCGTTCCTGTGGCAATACCCGGACAAAATATAGCCTATGTTACTCCCTGGTATTATAGCTTTCCATTGGTGATAGAATTTTTGAAATCGGTTCGGTGGTTTAAGCGTGAAAGCGTTATAGACAAACAAACAAATATCATTACTTTCGCATTTATAATATTAGTATGGATAACATATATTTGTACATTTCTTTCGTATATAATCGTTATTGTAACGTAATGGCCCTACGGAACAGGTGTAACCGACATAGCCCACAGAATTAGCACGTTGAACTGGCAATGGGCAGGCCACATCGCTCGTCGAACCGACAACCGTTGCGGATGAAAGGTTCTTGAGTGGCGACCACAAATCGGACGGCGCCGCGTAAGACGACCCCCCACTAGATGGACGGACGACATTCTCAAAGTCGCAGGGAACCGTTGGATGCAAGTGGCGCAGGACTATTCCAAGTGGCATTCTCGTGGGGATGCCTATGTCCAGCAGTGGACGTCTGTAGGCTGATGGATGGATGGATGGAATGGCCCTATATAACTATTACTATTTAGTCGCAAAACTCACGAAACTATAGGCATCAGCAAAATTCACCACATTTTTTTTGGGGTGGGCTGCGGTCGGCGCGCTCCTCGCACCACTCCGTCCGGGGCGACAGAGGAGCGTAAGCACGCGACACCCGCAACCCACCCGTGACACGTCGCCTTCGTCGTTGGACCGACCAGAAAATATGGCTGGATCAAATGCCACTAGTGGCATTCGATCACTAGTTAATTACTAGAGTAGTCATCACACCGTTCAACCACATATTAGGGGAGGTAGCCACTTGCTTCACGTAGCTACCGCAAATTGTTCTTTAACTGTATATTTTTGAAGTCCCCGCAATTTTAGAAGTAAAATCAAATATATTTTATCAATTGTCACATCATATACTCTGCCTCTGTACAGATATTTCCTAAGTTTAATTTTCAAACTCAATGGATATACATATTTCTAATATATATAACACTATACTTGCTTACCCTCGTAATATCACCTCAAGGGGTAAATAATTGCTAAGAACATTAATCATGTGAAATCGAGGCCTTCATTGACGCTCCAATAATTCATAGCAGCTATATCTTGCTATAGAACAAATAGTTATTTAGATTACACGCTGTTTTATTGTAATTCTTATATATCTAATATTTTTTAACACGCTTTTATTAGTTTCCACTGTATGTATGTTTGTATGTATGTATCTATTTATGTAACGGAATCTTTGAACGTCATTTTGCCCCAATTTGAACGAACAGATTTTATTTATACTTTGCTTACTCGTCAAAGGCCCATGACAATGCAATAATTCGATCAAAGTAGCCGCATATCCTGATTAGATTCGCCTGGATTTAAAAAGAATTACGCATGCGCGAAATTTGAAACTTCTATGATTTGAGCTGTCAGCTTGTAAGCGTGTTTTTTAAACTATAAGCTTTTTAAACTATAATTTTTTATTCTTTTTTAAAAAAGATAACACCCTTCACTAAGGAAGTAATCCTTGTATTACAGGGGACTTTTACAAACATATAATTAACGGACACCAATTACATCCAGACTCAAAACAACAACTTGTGGATCGTACAAATTGTTGTCCTGCGTAGGATTCGAAACCCTGACACTGGCATTGTAGGTCGGTATCTTATCCACACGCCATCTGTGCAGTGAAACGAAAGTCTAAACAAATAATGCATACATATTTCTATATATTCAGAATCTCAGAAACGACTTCAACAATTTGCATGAAAATTATGCATAAGGTTTTCGAGGTGTTAAATTAATCTAGCTAAGTTTCCTTAATAGAAAAAATGGTTTCATTACTGCTTTCAGGCAATGAAATAAATATAATGATTCATCATCATCGCAGTACACATATGTACTTCTCACTGTTGGGCTCGGGTCTCCTCCATAATAGAGGGGCATAGGGTTTTGTTTAGAGCTTTTCTTCTTTTGCCTATACAATATCTATATATTATATGCCTACTAAATCCCATAGTCATATTTTACGACACCCACTGGCAAGAGAGGGGGTTGGTGAATTGTATTTTTACTACGTCTCCACACAGATAATTAATATTCTGCGACGAGGACACGGCGCAGCATACGCTCGAGGCCTGCGCCGCTTGGGCCACGCAGCGCCGTGAACTCGTCGCAATCATCGGTGCCGACCTGACGCTGCCGGCCATCGCTAGGGCGATGGTCGACAGCGTCGGGAATTGGGACGCGGTCGCAGCCTTCTGCGAGATAGTGATCTCGCAGAAGGAGGCGGCGGATCGCCTGCGCGAGGAGCGCAGCCTCAATGAGGAGATCCGCCGCCGGCGAATAGGGCGGCGCAGGCGCAACTACCTGCGCCTCATGCCGCCCTAGCCGAGGCCGCGGGTGACGTGAGCGGGGATTAGTCCGTCACCCACCGAAAGGCCGACTGTGTGAGGAAAGACCGACGTCCTCCCCGAGGGGGGGACCTCGGTCGATGGGAGGGTACCCCAATTAGGGGTATTCCGTCGGGCCGACCACTGACGACAAGTTAATGCTGCTCCAGTGGTCGGCCCAACGACGAAGGCGACGTGGTTTTTGGGTGGGTCGCGGGAGTTGCGTGCTTAAGCCCCTCTGTCGCCCCGGACGGAGTGGTGCGGAGGCGCGCCGACCGCGACCCACCCACAAAAAAAAAAAAAAAAAATATAATTAATATTCAATATTTTTTAATAAATTATTATTATTTGCCTGTTATGTACTCAGTGTAATATGCATACAACTCGCTCAGCATTCCATTCTATCTCGGAGAAGTCGCAAAAATATTAGCACTATGTATTATGAAACCGAATGTTACTCTACCATTTAAACTAACGAATAGGGTGCGATCTATCATCAAACAAATACATTCTCGATATTATATCACGTGAGTAAATATATGAATACAAACAAAACGTAGAATATAACTCACACAAACATTGTTTTATCTCGTACATGCATAACGCAAATATGCTTTAATTTCATATATAAAATTGTGTTTAGCCCGTACCATTGTTCGAAAATGAAAAATTATCACCGTCTGTCTAACTGAAAGTTTTCAACCTTTTTCACAATGGAAGGGACATTACTGTAATACGCTGGTCCGGCAGATCAACATACAGTTTTATATGGCATTTACCTCCTCTTACATCGATGTTAGTATTGGAAGTGTATTACACTTAGTGGTGATGGACACTTTGTGGTGACGGACACGTGTGGTGACGTGGTAAGAATACAATTCACCACCCCCTCTCTTGCCCGTGGGTGTCGTAAAAGACGAGTAAGGGATATAATATGCAAATAACAACTATGCGAGAGAAGGAACACTCGAAATAAACCCTATACCAACACGTCTGACCAGCGTGGTATAGTAGGTCAATTTCCCTCCAATTCTGGAGGAGGCTCGAGCTCAACTGTGCGACGTATATGAGCTGTGATGATGATGATGATTATACTTAGTCGTCTTTTAGCTATGAGCAAAAATTAACACTGGTTGTAGACCTGTTTTCATGAACTAAGGTATTTCGGATGAGAGTTTCTTCTTCAATTTACAACTATATGTATATGTTATACTTTTTACATTTACCACTTTACAGAAAAACAAATTTCAATTACAGTCCTCTTTTTTAAATAATACTAGCTGACCCAGCGAACTTCCTACCGCCATATTTTTTTTCATAAATATATTATCTAAATTGCCGAAAATATAGTCTCTAATGGAAGAACCATTACGGTTTTATCGGGAAAGATTCAATCGTTTTAGTCACGCTATTGTTAATGTTGATTCAAAGAGAATAGAAATTACTGATTTATTGATTTCTGACTGAAATTATAATTATCAAATTTTCAACCTGTATGGTTATCAATCACAGGTAAAATTACGTTTAGCTGTTATTTGCGTTTTGTTATTAAATATATCAAATCCGTTTTTGTTAAACCACGTTTCATAATGACTTGTATTCTCTTTGACGTTTTATGTCACGTCACACGGGAACGCGATCGAACGGGATAAATAGCTCATATTATTTTATCTCATTGCCATTAAATAAGAAGAAGAAGAACGCGATAAAAAGTATCCTATGTCTGTCTTTTATATATGTAGTTTTCGCACATTCATGCAAATAATAACCAAATTAAAAAACATACCTAATTTGTGACATAATAAAGTCAAGAATTTTCCTTTACATACGTAAAGGAAAATTCGAGAAAACCCCATATCCATCCGCCTTAGGCATTTTTATCCAATTTTACTCTCATTACGAAAGATACTTGTCGCTAAGAATATGCAGAATGTCTAATTATTAAGTCTTTTCGTATACAGTTGCTTAAATTATTTCACAAATTTAATGTTACAATTATGAATTTTATCATGTTTTAATATTGTTTTTACCATCTGCTTGCTACGAATCCCGAATTCAGTTTGAAATATTATAATTATAAAAATTAAATAATATTTCTGATTCTTTTTATGATTTTCCTTCTATCTTTATATACACTTTCAATGGAGTGGAGTGTTCTTAGTTTATCAATATTTTTACTGCCAATATAATGGCTATAAAAATAGTTAAACATATTAAAAAAGTTTCTTCGTCATCAGCATCACGGCTCATACAAGTCCCACTGCTGGGTTTGAGCCTCCTCGACAGTAGAAGAAATTGACCTTACTATTAGCCCATAGGGGTTAGACAGGTTGGTATAGAGGTTTTTTTTCAAGATTCCTTCTCTTGCGTAGATGTTATATGCTCATCCTTTAGTCCTCTTCTATGACATCCATGCGTAAGATAGGGAGTGGTGAATCGCATGATATTTGGGCACATTGTAATATTTTTCTTTTCACTTTCAGGGTACTCCTAGAGAGCAAGTTTCTACTGTCAATTTATGTTCCTAATCAATCATTTGATTATTATTGATATAAATATTTAAGTTTCCATCTGGTGAAGGAGTAAAACTACAGTTCATTAGTTCCTCTTTTACCCGAGGATGTCGTAAAAGACAACTAAGGGATATGATATTCAACTAATATCCGTAATAGCAGCGCGGTATAGTAGGTCAACTTCCCTTCCATTGTGGAGGACCGCGTAGTCCAACAGCCGAATTTTTATAGGTAAAGGTGAAGCTGAAATGTTCCCAAACGCGAGACATTAGAGATAAATTATTATTAAAAATGATTTATTATCGAGAACTGGTAGTGAATCTGCGAAGGTGGGTTATGTTATTTCGAAATACCTAAATAAACAAAGAGACGTATGCGGCGAGTTTGGGTTAAACAATAATTTTCTTATTAAATTTAGAAAACGCTATATAAAGAAATTTTGGCATATTATAAGGATTAAAAGCCTAAGTTTGGTTTGAACACAGTGTCGTTTTCAATATTTTTTCAGTGTATGTGATAGAACTCCTCTTCAGCTCTTTTTAAAAAATATCATGTAGCTTTATTTGGGTTCTTAAAAATTTTAATTAAATATGATAGAGCTTAAAGGTTAATTGAAAAATTTTGAAAGCAATAATCTTTTTTTTACGTGATCTTGTTGATTGAAGAAAAAATTGATTTTACATATTAAGATAGGTAAACAACAAGTTAACAAAGTACTGTGAGGGAATAATACCAAAAACGCCACACTAAGCAGGCGGGTTGGCACAGTGGCGTAGCGTGAGTCACTGTCGCCCGGGGCGGAGTCATAATTTGCCGCCCTTTTGACGTCGTAAAAATAATAATTGTTGGTAAGAAAAAGCGTAACAAAATGAAAGAATTGAGTGAAAAATATTTATTTCAAAACCCTGTAAGTACATGTGTAAGTAACATGACTGTGTTAAAACATTAATAATTTACACTATAAAAATAATGTTTAATAAAGTCTAAACAGTCTAAAATTCTACTTATCGCGACTTACGCGCAGTGAAATCATTTATTCAGTCCTCGGGCTCACCCTGTGGAACATCGGCTACGACTGAGCGTTGAGGGGGAGCCTCCCGCCCGGGCTGGGCATGATTTGTTACGTCGACGACACGCTCGTCACAGCCCGCGGTGGGACGCTACAGGAGGCGGCAAGCCTGGCGACTTTAGGCACCGAAGAGATGTCAGGCGAATCGGAGCGCTGGAGTTGAGGGTCGCCCTGGACAAGACGGAGGCCCTCTTGTTCCATGGGCCCCGCATGGGCCCTCCCATTGGCGTCTCGATCACCGTCAATTCAGTTGATATCAGCATCCGGGCCCATATGAAGTATTTTGGTCTGGTGCTCGACGGGCAATGGTGGTTCCGGGAGCATTTCCGCAGGCTCGCTCCACGGCTCGTCGACGCGGCGTCCGCCCTATCGTGGCTTATGCTGAACGTGGGCAGACCGAGCGCTACGTATCGACGGCTGTACGCGGGGGTCATCCCGTCGATGGCCCTCCGTCGACACCGTGCGGTAGTGCACCTACGGTGCACTACGGAATGAGGCAGCATGCCTGTTTCCCGGGACTCCCCCGTTGTACTTGGAGGAAATGCTCGCCGGTTTGTATCGGCAGGTGTCGGGGGTGCGAGCGGAGGGCGGTGTGGTCTCGTTAAGCGAACTCACCGCCTGGCGCGTCGACGCCCGCCGAGACGTCATTGCCCGTTGGGCAGTCCGGCTGGAGAGGACTCGTTACGGTGTGTGGACCGTGGAGGCCTTCTTGCCGGTGCTGATGCAGTGGTTAAAACGGCGGCACGGGGTGCTATCCTTCCGACTTGTGCAGGTTTTGACGGGGCATGGTTGCTTCGCCAAATACTTTTACACGGTCGTTAGGAGGGAAAGTACACCATCCTGCCACCATTGCGATTGCGACGAGGACACGGCGTAGCATACGCTTGAAGTCTATGCCGCCTGGGTAGAGCAGCATCGTGAATTCGTCGCAATCATCGGCACCGACCTGGGACGCGGTCGCAGCCTTCTGCGAGGCGGCGGAGCGTGTAGGCGCGTAGGCGCGACTACCTGCGCCTCATGCCGCCCTAGCCAAAGCTAACTTCTTGAAAATTAATTGCCCGACTCACCGCCAGTATCCGCACAAAATATTTTTCTTCCAGTTTTGCCGGCCTTCTAATAGTGGCGCCCGGGGCGGTCCGCCCCTCCGTCCCCCCTTGCTACGCCACTGGGTTGGCAATTCCAATAAAACGTTACGTACCTACTTTATCCAGAAGACAACTGTTGCCTCTCCTGGGGTGGCCCTTAGGCTTTTACAACTCCTATATACCTGTAGTAAGGACAACAATTGTATTTTTATTCCATCGCTACAAGAGATTTTTCTTTTAATCCTATTCTTGTCCCTATTACTTGAAGTCGACGAGGAGAGTATATTTGTACTCATCTTCCATCGTACATATTACAAAATATTTGGCAATAGTTTTATGACCAGCCGCCTGCCTGACGTCAGACCTTCTTAGAGTTCTAATTGTTGACCAGGCGGCAATCGAGTTTGCACCACACAGCAATTTGTTTTAAACACGCTTATTCTAACGCTTTGTTTGTAACGAAAAATTTGAACGTTATTTTCGCCACGAATCAATTTCAAACTTCGCATACATATCAAGAATCGATGTCTCTGTAATAATTGCAATAGTTAATCTCTATCTCTCACAGAATTAACGAATTTTTCATAGGTTTTTTGTCGGGAATGTGAAAGTGTAATGTGGTGGTTTTATATTTTATTCAATATCTTAGTGGTTTAACGTGTTATATAAAATAATTTCGATAGCATTTTATGTAATGTGTGACGGAGAAACTGCTAGTATAGTGAATATGATGTAAAAGTGCTTTAAATACATTTTCGTTTCCATCAAAAATCTCAGAAGATAAACAGTGGCCATAACACTATTGAAAGTGACAATTGAACTTACTGACGTACAATGACTAATTAGAAGAAACTAATAATTTATAAAAAAAAAATTATAACTCGACACTAGCAAAAATGGCTTTTTGCTTTTTGGATGGTTGGAGTATAAAAGTCGTCATAGATGGCTCCTGCTCCGATACCATGACCATTAATACTGGTATACCACAACGCTCGGTGCTCTCCCCTACGTTGTTTATCCTGCATATCAATGACATACTCTCTATCGAGAATATGCGTTGCTATTCGGATGACAGCACGAGTGACGAGTGGTAACCGAGCAACGGAATATCCCTCGAAGTACTCAGGAAAGACGGGTTCAACTTGCGCTCTCTGGGGTGGGTCTCGGAATGGGGTGAACGGCACTTAGTCCAGTTCAATCGCACAAAGACACAAGTTTGCGCGTTCATTGCAAAAAAGGACCCGTTTGTCATGGCGCCACAATTCCAAGGAGTAACTCTCCCAATTTCTGAGAGTATTGGGATCCTCAGCGTCGAAATATCGAGCAAAGTTCAGTTTGGGAGTCATTTGGAGGACAAACCCAAATTGGCAAGCAAAAAATTGAGCGTCCTGAACAGAGCCAGGCGGTACTTTACACCGAGCCAGCGTCTTGTGCTATACAAAGCACAAGTCCGTCCTCATGTAGAGTACTGCTACTACACATCTCTGGGCAGGTACGCCCAAATATCAGCTTGCCCAATCTTACGGACAGATTTGAGTCGCTGGAGCAGCGGAGAGACTTTGGGTCACTCTGTGTACTCTACCGACTCTTTCACTGGGAGTGCTCCGAAGAACTGTTTGACTTGATACCACCGTCACCATTCTAACAACGTACCACTCGACATCGTAGCAGGGTTCATCCTTTTCACCTGGAAACGTTATGGTCTTCAACTGTACGTTGCCAGCGATCATTTCTCCCACGTACGTGCAAGCTCTGGAATGAACTACCTGCTGCTGTGTTTCCCGAGCGCTATGACATGTCCTTCTTTAAACGAGGTTTAGGAAGAGTATTTTCTTCACGGTAGGCAACGGCCTGGCTGTGCCCCTGGTATTGCAAAGGTCCATGTGCGGCAGAATCACTTACCATCAGGTGTGCTGCTTGCTCGTTTGCCACCGTTGGCAATAAATTAAAAAAAATGGCTCGATTTAGTAGTTGATTGCCAAGACAAAAAAGGAAGAAAGAGAATTAATCATATCACTGATATTTTGGGTGACTCGATAGATGGCGCTATCTATATTTTCTGCAACGCACACAATGTATTTATTTAACTATACATTTAACAAACGCGTGTTACTTATTTTATACCCGACTAAGGGGGGTTATGATTTTGATAGGTATGTATGCTCATCTGTTCCCTCATAGCTCCTCAACTACTTATTAGACTTCCACAGATGAGGTAGGGACACGATATCGAAACGAAAGTATCGATACTGTACTCATGAATAGTAGACATGGGTTATAACAGGACAAACGTAATATCTGTTATTTCTGTTACTGTTACGTAATAATAACAGGTACCAATTTCTGTTATTAAATAACAAGTGTTATTTTTCAATCAGGGCCCATTAGTAGGGACACGATATCGAACGGAAAGTATCGATACTGTACTCATGAGTAGTATCGAAGAAAAAGTATCGTACTCAATAAAGTATCGATACTCTAAAGTATCGAGTACTATGTACTTTACCTGGAATTTGTCGTTGAGGAGTTCTTTTTTTTTTTTGGCATCTGACGGATTTTATTACCTATTATCCCGAAGTTTCTGCGGGGAACATGTTAATTTTTTTTTTAAGAAACCTTCTGGAGCTGTGCCTTATACTATAGGGTTACGAGCAAGTAAATACTCACTAATACTCACAATGTACAGGCGTAGTCTGGGCTAGTGGACTAACGCCGTGTTTGACAGAAGAACCTAAGGTTATAGTTTGATGTACCTAAAGCCCTTAAGTTCCTAGCCTATATGATGGGATACCTGCACCGCGCTACCTAAGGTGACAGGTAGATGTGAGATGGATGTTGGGTGGAGGATTGGTAATTCTCACTGCCAGTCAAACAGACTCACTTGACTGATCAGAACTGACGGCTAAGGGTGTCTTGGCCACAGTGAGATGAAGGTTTGGGTGGAGGATTGGTAACTCTCACTGCCAGTCAAGCAGACTCACTCGAGTGGTCAGAACTGACGGCTAAGGGTGTCTTGGCCACAGTGAGAGGGATGTTAATGAGAGATGAATAAATTCAAATCTGATTTATTTTACACAATGTACACCTTATATACTACTTATTGCTAATACACACATATACCATTTTGTGTTAGTGTGTCGTAAGTGTAAAGTATAACGCAGTGTCTTTAATCATGTCAGTGCTAATTTTGCAAATTTGTATGTTGACATGCTTTACTTGTATGTTGACATGCTCTACTTTTGAATTTGCTGCGTTGCATGTTCAATGTGCATTGAACACACAATATGTATGTATGTAAGTTATAGTGAAACATAGCTAGGGTTAACTTTTATAAAATATGCAAATTGTTTGACCCATTTATATTAAATCTTGTATCTTTAAACGAGCTATATATATAATCTGAATCTCGGCAACGGCTCCAACGATTTTCATGAAATTTAGCCTACTAGAGGTTTCGGGGCCAAAAAATCGATCTAGCTAGGTCTTATTTATAGAAAGTATTGTTTTGTCGGTGTTTTTAGCTAATCCATAAAATGACATAAAATGTCATTAGAATAGGATTGTAAATTTAGCCATCGCCAATCATTATTAAGTTGCATTCAAACAGCCTGAGATCGAATCTCAGTGTTATTATCCTGTTCTTTAATTTTTGATATTTTTTTAATTCTTTCATCATTATGATATCTGATGTTTACGCGAGCACTACACATTGTAAATAAAACTACTTTTACGGATTATATCGCGTTTGTATTTGATTTATGATTGCCCGACGTTTCGAACACTTTGCAGCATGGTCACGGGCGGACTAAGGTGTCTCACGTCCAACAAGTAATCGTTATTACAGACATTTACAATTATTGTATAGATTTGACCCACAATAATAATGGTTAAAAATAATTTTATAAATCAAAAATCTTTTAGTAAGCCGCATCTAAAATTAAAAATCAATATTAATTTAGCATCATGTCCCCTGAGTTTTCTTGCCGGATCTTTCTCAGTGTGGCCGCGTTCCGATCCGGTGGTAGTATATTAGTTTTGTTAGTTTTAAATCAACAAATTGTAATAATAATTGCTACAAATTTAATAATTAATAATTACTAACCATAAACAATATCATTTTTTCATATAGATTCATTTTCTTCTTACACTGGCAATAAATTTGTACTAAAATGTGGGTAACAATTTAATAAATTTATAACTATTTTCTGTATCGGGTAGATAATTGTAAATGTCTGTAATAACGATTACTTGTTGGACGTGAGACACCTTAGTCTGCCCGTGACCATGAATGCTGCAAAGTGTTCGAAACGTCGGGCAATCATAAATCAAATACAAACGCGATATAATCCGTAAAAGTAGTTTTATTTACAATCTTTCATCATTTTTATTTATTTGTTAATAAATATCTAAATATGTTCACTAAAATACCATTTACAAAAAAATATAAAAATTATATCGAGCAATGCTCGATCGACCAGATATTACATACCTACTTAAGGAAGCAACGCTTGACAATAAAACAATATAAGACAATAAAATAATCATGCCAACATTGGTTCTGCAGTGTTTCCGAACACAAAATATGTAAACAGATAACTCATAATACGAAAAGAAATACTTGTCACTTTTTAAGGATGATATGTGCTAGAAAGCGTACAATTTCTATTTTGCTGGTTATTACACTTAATGCTTCTCGTTTTAGCAACAGTCTATCAAGTAGGTGTGAGCGAGATAGATTAATCAATCAAATAACAGATCATACGATCTAATTAAAAAGTCAAAACTCAACAATGATATGTTCTTGTTAGATTGTAATTTCTATTTTTCGGGTTATAATAACACGTGATGCTTCTCATTTTAGCATCAGTCTATCAAATAGGTGTGAGCGAGAAAGATTAATCAACCAAATAACAGATAACACGATCTAATTAAAGAGTCACAATTCAACAATGATATATTCTTGCTAAATTACATTTTCTATTTTTCGGGTTATAGCACTAGATGTTTCTCATTTTAAAAACAGTCTATCAAGTAGGTGTAAGCGAGATAGATTAATCAACCAAATAACAGATAACACGATCTAATTAAAGAGTCACGATTTAACAATGATATCTTCTTGTTAGATTGCAATTTCCATTTTTCGGGTTATAGCACTAGATGCTTCTCGTTATAGCAAATAGTCTTTCAAGTAGGCGTGAGTCTTAACTTTAAACGGGTTGAGAGCCCTCAGCGCTCACCCACCAGTCCGGGTAAAGTTGTCACAGCCATCTGAGGCTAACAAATAAGACAAAAAAAAAAAAAAAAAAAAGTACGCGTGAGCGAGATAGACTAATCAATAAAATAACAGATAACACGATCTAATTAAGAATTCGCTTTTCAAAGAGGATTTCTTCTTATGAAACGACATACTATAATTTTGGTTTAATTCAAATAAATACTACGTGTCCCGTTTTAGCTTATGACTATATTACACAAAAGACAAAGACAAGAATAGTTATTTTGTTTTTTATTGACTGTTCTGACAGAACAGAACAGTTCTGTTATTTCAAGCTATGTAGGTACTAACATAACAGCCGGACTAGACCGGCTGTTATCGATGTATTATAAATGTTATTTTTTAACAGATATAATGACCTTGCAAGAACAACTGTTATCTGTTATCTTCAAATACTTGTGATTTATATATGTTATGATAAATACGCCTCACTCCTAATGAATAGTATCGAAGAAAAAGTATCGTACTCAATAAAGTGTCGAAATAAAAGTATCGATACTCCAAAGTATCGAGTACTGAGTACTTTTTCTAGAATCCAGGTCGTGATGACTTTTTCGTTTTTTTTTTTTAGGAATATTGTCCTGATTTGAGGAGCTTTTTTTTAGGAGTTTGTTTTGTGTGTTCGGATTAATATGTCGAGTCACTTTTTAGAAGGCTCGTTACGCTTTACCTAGATGGCGTTACCATAAGCATGAGCCGTAAGGTCAAATTTAACATGGATACTTTGTACAATTTGTTCGATACGATACCTGCCTAAAATTACTCATTGCATAAAAGTATCGAATAGAAAGTATCGAGTACAAAAGTATCGGTATCGAAAGACAAGTACTGGATACCTAAAAGTATCGATACTTTTTTCGTGTCCCTAATCATTATAAGCGTCTTGAACATTTTCTAGTTATAGGCTATATGATGTGTCACTGAATCTAATATGGCGCCCTCTAGAGGTCTTAAAGTACTGTACTGTTAAAAATAAATTTGATACAAAAATAACTTGTTTCGTATCATTAGAAAAGGCGTTACTTGTACATTTCAAAAATATATATATTATTAGAATTTTCTCGTAACTTTATCCGTATTTATCAGATAACTCGTTTTTTATCGTAGTTGGGTTTTAGTTTTACTTTTATCTTGTTTAAACTACCTAATTTGTATTTAACATAGTGATATTTAAACACTAACTTTTGGACCAATCAGTAACGGGCTTAAATAATATACTAACTAATATAACTTGATGATTGGACTAATTCGAGGCTTTGTAGGAGATTCAAAGGGACGAAGTTTATAGTGTAAAGTTGGGGCATTTCATAGTTATTATACAAACGATTATAGTAATGTAGAGGTGTTACTCCTAAATGGATATTGTACCTTGAGTTCGTCTACTGAATAGGGATGTTTGATCGTGTTTTATGAGGGTTGTACGTGGGTACGAGGGTTGTTGTCGTATATCCCTTTACTAGTTAGGAGTTATCATTTATGATGTACTCATATTTAATCATATCTGATGTTTACGCGAGCACTACACATTGTAAATAAAACTACTTTTACGGATTATATCGCGTTTGTATTTGATTTATGATTGCCCGACGTTTCGAACACTTTGCAGCATCTAAAATTAAAAATCAATATTAATTTAGCATCATGTCCCATGAGTTTTCTTGCCGGATCTTTCTCAGTGTGGCCGCGTTCCGATCCGGTGGTAGTATATTAGTTTTGTTAGTTTTAAATCAACAAATTGTAATAATAATTGCTACAAATTTAATAATTAATAACTACTAACCATAAACAATATAATTTTTTTCATATAGATTCATTTTCTTCTTACACTGGCAATAAATTTGTACTAAAATGTGGATAACAATTTAATAAATTTATAACTATTTTCTGTATCGGGTAGATAATTGTAAATGTCTGTAATAACGATTACTTGTTGGACGTGAGACACCTTAGTCCGCCCGTGACCATGAATGCTGCAAAGTGTTCGAAACGTCGGGCAATCATAAATCAAATACAAACGCGATATAATCCGTAAAAGTAGTTTTATTTACAATGTACTCATATTTATCATTATTAGCGCTGTGTATTTTAACGTTAATAAATTTTAATAGATTTTCGACTTCATTTTTTTTATTGCTGTTTAGTAGCAGAAAACTAAGCAGTCCACGTGATGGTAAATGGTAATTGCCTCTCATGGACCTCTGCAATACCAGGGCTACAGCTAAGTCGCTGCCTACTATGAATGAAGATATATTTTCAAAACTTGTTTGAACAAATAGCAAATAAACAAATTACTCATATATCCTATTTTTTCCTTGGTAACTGTAACAAAATAATAGAAAAGGGTCCCTGAATGTAGGCCTCATAACCAAGCTCAAAATCGCTCAGCGGGCTTTGCTCGGCATTTCTCTGCGTGATAGAGTCCGAAATACAGAAATCCGCAGAAGAGCAGGTATAACCGACATATCATGAAGAATTAGAACGATGATCACATCGCTTGACGCACCGACAACCGCTGGAGAAGAAAGGTTTGTGAGTGGCGACCATGTATCAAACTACGCAGTATAGGACACCCAATAACCCAAAAGAAAGAAAATATGAAACAATCGATACCATGGTTCTAGAAAACCCTTTATCAACCCATCTAACTAACATAGCATACGAATATTAGGTTATGGTCCATTAGGATACGTATGTATATGGTGTATTAGGACGTATATAGTCTGGTATTGCAAAGGTCCATGAGCGATAGTTTCACTTTCCATCAGGTGTGTTGTTTGCCAATTACCACTATAAGGTATAATAGAAAACTAAATATTTTAGGTGATTAAAAATAATTAAAAAACTGATTGATTGATCAAAAATAAGGAATCATCATCATCACAATCATCAACGCTCAAATACGTTCCACTGCTGGGCTTGAGCCACCTCCACTAAGAGAGGGAAATTGACCTACTATACCACGCTAGTCAGATGACTTGTTACAGGATTTTATTTCAAATTTTGCTTCTCTTGTATGAATAACTAATCCCTTAGTCGACTTTTACGACACTCACAGGCATGAAAAGCGGTGGTGAATTGTGTTCTTATTCCATAACTACACGGACAATAATGAATGTTTTTAATAAAACTTATAATAAGCACATATATGCCCAAGATCTGCTATATTTTTGTTGTATTTTTGCCGAATTCATTTAGATATATATTAATAAAAATAAAATATAAATAATGAAAAATATCAAAAATTACAAAAAGAGAATAATAATAACACCGAGATTCGATCCCACGCTGTTTGAATGCCAAAACAAAACAAAAAGAAAACTGGACAACTTCCCAACTGAGCTATCGCCACTCTTGACGTTGACGGCTAAATTTGAATCCATATTCTATTAACATTTTGTGTCATTGCATTGATTAGCTAAAAAAACTGACAAAGCAACATTTTCTATAAATAAAAAATAGCTAGATCGATTTTTGGCCCCGAAACCTCTAGTATGCCAAATTTCATCAATCGTTTTAGCCGTTTCCGAGATCCTGAAAATATAAACTCATTTGCAAAAAAAACGGGCGGTTTTGATTTTCATTCATATTTAAAAAGATACAATACCAAAAAGGTTTCAATCGTTTGTACACGTTACTGGCCGGTTTTAAAAATGCTGTGGTATTTAAAAAAGTACGTTC
Organism: Lymantria dispar; assembly: GCA_032191425.1. Lineage (NCBI taxonomy): Eukaryota > Metazoa > Arthropoda > Insecta > Lepidoptera > Erebidae > Lymantria > Lymantria dispar. The sequence goes on from CM063449.1 coordinate 4,620,923, forward strand.
TAAATTCAATTTTTCATTTGATGTTCATTTTTACAGAAAACCCCTTTTTATCCTACATTTTTGGCGCGAAGTTCCAGAAGTTAACATCGACTTTCATAACTTTTATTCAATTTTTATCGATTAATTTCATATCCTTGACTGTCAAAGCTTTATTTAATGCTGTTTGGCTGTATCAAAAATGGTAGATAAAGTGGTAAAAGCTACCAAAATTATCGCGCTGCTTGAAGAGGGTTGCAGCCAATGTTTCGTGGCTAGGAGGCTAAATGTTAGTCGCTCGACAGTCCAAAGGACCTGGCAGCGATATCAGGAGACTGGTTCCGTCGAGAGAAGGCCTGGTTCTGGAAGAAAACCATGTACCCAACCACGGGATGATCGTTTTCTTGTGAGTCGCGCATTGAGAAATCGCAAATCTTCGTATGTGGATCTTAAGAACAACCTCCAAGAAGTAAGAAATGTGCATATTAGTCTATGGACGGTCAGGAGGAGGCTTCTCGCTGCCAATATACGCAGTCACCGCCCGGCCCGCGGCCCCAAATTACTCCGTGAGCACAGAGTTCACAGGCTTAGGTTCGCTAGAAATTGTGAATCATGGACTCAAGACGATTGGAATAGGATTTTGTTCTCTAATGAAGCCAGGATATCTCTGTTCGGTGAAGATCGACGTCGGCGAGTGCTAAGAAGACAAGGAGAACGCTTTGCAGAGGCATGTTTCGAAGAAATCACACCTTATGGTGGGGGCTCTGTTATGTTTTGGGCAGGAATAAATTCAATGGATCGTACAGAGTTAGTCTTCATTGAAAACGGCTCACTGACTGGGCATCGATACATAACGGAAGTTCTAATTTCTCATGCACAACCCGCATTGGCCGCTCTAGGTGAAGACTCGATTTTTATGGACGACAATGCTCGCGCCCACCGATCCCGCGATGTTAATGCGTATGTGCAAGAGGTCGGCATTCGTCGTTTGGATTGGCCAGCTCGAAGTCCCGACCTCAATCCCATAGAGCATGTCTGGGACGTTCTGAAACGGCGTGTGAGATCAGTACACCCGGCTCCGCAGACCATCAGAGAGCTGAAGAATGTGATTACTGCGGAGTGGGAACGTATTCCGCAAGCAAGTATCCGGGATATACTCGCTAGCATGCCCAGACGAATTCAAGCTGTGATTTTAGCTAGAGGGGGTCACACTCGATACTAAACATTTATCTGCTTTTACTTTATTAAAGAAAAACAAACAAAAAAACTTTTTTATTTTTACTTCATGAGCATATGCACTACTAGCGAATATACACTACTAGCGAGGTTTAGCATTATTTCCCATAAATTGTATCTAAATTTTATGAAATACTGATGAAAACGATTATTTTCTTATTAATTTAGCAAATTGTGTGAATAAAACTACCTATAATTATCAAACAAAGAAATATTAACATTTGAAATGGTTCATTGCTTAGGTGCCCGTTTTTTTTGCAAATGAGTGTATATATATATATATAGATATATATGCAGGATGTATCATGTTATGGGGCAAATGTTCGAGTATGTTGTACTTTAAGGGTCATAGATCGTAATTAGAATGTACATTACACAAAAAAAGTGAGCCGTCACTCAGGACGCCTGACAGATGTGAAACATCGAAACTATTTTGTACGAGTAGAGACACGGTATCGAATATAAAGTATCGATTCTGAACTCATGAATTGTATCGAAAGATAAGTAACGTACTGTTTAAAGTATCAAGTACTTTTATTTACTTTATCTTTAGGTATCGAGTACTTTTCTTTCGATACCGATACTTTTGTATTGGATATTTTAGTCAATAACTACTTTTTGGTAGGTATCGTATCGAATAAATTATCCATTTTAAAAATGACTTTACGACTCATATTTATGGTAACGTCATTTAGTACAAACGAAATGAACCTTCTAAAACGTAGCTTGAAATAATTTGCGATTTATAAACCAGAAATAGCGACATCTATCGAGCAAAAGACCAACTCTAAGCTACAATATATTTTATAAAGAAATCTCTAATCCTGTAATGATAATAAGACAAGCTGTTTAAAATGAGTCAAAATTCAATTCTTAAGGAGTTAGTGACATACAAACAAATAAATACACAGCTGAAACTAATAAAAGCCTATAAAAAATGAAATGCTTTCATCCGTTCACAGACATTCTATCCGCACGAAGAGTGTGATTTAGGAAACAGAAATGGCGGCATTTATCGAGCTAACGACCAACTCTCAGCTTCAATATATTTAATAAAGAAATTTTTAATCCTGTAATGATAATAAGACAAGCTATCTAAATAATTTTAACGTCATGGTCCTCCTTAAATTTTCAACTTTTAAATGAAATTTGACTGTTTAAAGTGAGTCAAAATCCAATTCCTATGAAGTCGGTAATATACAAAGAAATAAATATATATATACACCAGAAACTAATAAAAGCCTATAAAAAGACGGGTTTCGTAGCTGAAAGTAAACTAAATACCATACCTACTGGTATGTTTATATTACTAAGTTAGAGAATTTTACATTAATTTGTAAAACAAGTATATATGCATAAAAGAACATTTGATTACGACAGGAACTAATACGATAAAACTAAGGCATAAAGTATTAATAAAATATCGCGATTTTTTTCCAAAAAATGATGATTTTTATTCAATAAACATTTATTTTCATTAATATACATTATAAGTAACAATTTACTTTGGGTTCACTGGATGGCGTTGTACAAAATTTTAAATCGCACTATGGTTTCGTTACAAAAATATAGGTATATGCATCCAAATATTTATTTGATATTTTCAGCGGGTTGAGAGCCCTCAGCGCTCACCCACCAGTCCGGGTAAAGTTGTCACAGCCATCTGAGGCTAACAACTAAGTCACACACAAAAAAACAAAAAAAAAAAAAAAAATTTGTTATTTAATTAGTAGGGGACCGCGAAGCGTGGCATTAAACGCCACGCGACGATCACGGTCACCCTCGCCTATAGATGTTTCACATCAAAAACAATATAACATAAAAGTTATAGTGATTTCAAAAAAATGTGTCTAAGAGTCTATGCCTTAAATGTTACTTATTATGTAGGCATGTACAGACAGAATACACGTGGGCGTGTAAAGCTCCGACAGTATAATTTCATTCAATCATACCTAGAATTGCTCAAACGTTTCAATGTCATCGTAGGTACAACGGCGAGCGGTCAACGTTCATAGGCCGATCAGCTGATTAAAGCGAAGTTTGGTAGGTGGTAGGACTACATTGTCGACAGTTATCTGTCTACAGCCGCGGGCCGGTCCGTCCGGGGTGGTACCACGCTCTCGCAGAAGATCGACGTCTGAGTAGTAGCATTTTGTTACTGCGCTTCGTTCGATGAGCGAGAGAGCCGGAAGTCCAACTTTCTGAGGGTGTTCGCATGTGGAGGGTTTTGGTGGTGCCTTTGGTATCACCGAGCCTCAATGCACGCATTCACACTCCCTTCATTCTCTTCGCGGTAGGCAGCGGCCTTGTAAAGGTCCATGAGCGGCAGCAACACTTAACATCAGGTGTACTGCTTGCTCGTTTGCCACTACTTGCAATAAAAAAAAAAGTTTGTCTTGCTTATGTGAATATAATCATTCATTTATTCAATTTCTAATGAACATTTAACAAAGTATGAATATGTTGCGTCATCATCATCATCTTGCTCTTATCCCAATTACTTGGGGTCGACGCAATATGTCATCTGTTTTGAAATACTGCAAAAAGTTTCGGCAATGACTTTTATGACCGGCCGCCTGCCTGACGTCAACCCTCCTTGGGAATGTAATCGTTGACCCAAATTGTACCAGATGGAGTTGGTCCGGGTCAATCTAGAGCTCTTAGTCGTCTTTTACGACACCCACGAGCAAAGCAAGGGTTGGTAGTATTCGAAGCCGCCACCACACAGCTCATATGAATATGTTGCGTATTAAAGATTATTGACTTTATACATTTCAATCAGATTTACACGAAAAAGCGATGACAAAATTGAAAAATTTACATGTCTCTAATTCTTTAACGAATCGATATTTTTCGTTAAAATTTTTTTCATGGGTTCCTACCACCATAGCCTAGCTCCGTCAGTTGCCCCATAACCTGATATGTCCCGTATATATACAAGAATAGCTCGTTTAAAGATATAAGATTATATACGAAACTATAACGGGTTTGGTTATAACTGAGCGAGGCCAATATATTTACAACTTTCTGTCACTGACAACTTTACGAGCCGTACCTCCCGGTTTTCCCTTTTGTGTCAAAAACAAACGCCGAGGTTAGTTGTTAGGACATTTTCTTTATTTTATTGTGTATATTGTTTTGTTCTATGTGCTGAATGGTTTTGTGAACCATATCCGATTGGATATAGCTCGTTTGAATGGTGTTTTTGACAGCTATGTTTTATTTCAACAAATATGTTTTATATGAAACTTTTGTTATGTTGTAGGTATATCAAAGGAAATATTTTTTGTAACATTAAGTAGGCATAGTCAACCTTTTTAGAAGGTCTGGTATAAGTTTCCCAGGAGAGCGAAAATATGCTAATACGCCTTGTGATTCATCAATCTGTTCTTATGACTCTCATGACAAAATGAGGAATGACCACAATTTATATCATTAAGTCGTTCTTAGACGAATATATATTTTTTTACGCAAACGGTGGCAAACGAGCAAACAATACACCTGATGGTAAGTGTTGCTGTCGCTCATGGATCTTTGCTAGGCCGCTGCCTACCGTGAAGAAAGTGAAGGGAGCGTGATTGCGTGCAATGAAGTTCGATGAAATTAAAGGTCAATCACCAAAATCCACCACATGCATACGCCATCAGAAAGTTGGGCTTCTGGGTTTCTCGCTCACCGAACGAAGCACAGTAACAAATTGCTACTACTCGAGTGTCGATTTTCTGCGAGAGTGTGGTTCTACCCTGGACAGACCGGCTCGCGGTTGTAGACAAGCAACTGTCAATAGTGTGGTCCTACCACTAAGACATTAAAATATACGCTTAAAAATCATTAGCATTAAAATTCCTAAATCATAGCGTTGATCACCAAGCTTATACCATCTCAGTTCATATATAGTGGAACGGGACTATACTGTTGCCGAGCCTAAACCTATACCAACCCGTTTGACTAGTAAATTACGCTTCTGTTATAGAGAACTATAACAGAAGCGAAATTTACTAGTCGTACGGGTTGGTATAGGGTTCCATTTCCAGTTTTCCTTCTTTTGCATATATGTTCTCCGCTATCTTAAACATATATATGTATGTTCATATATGTTCTTTGCAATCTCAACTTAGGTATCTAAGTCGTCTTTAACGAAATCTATGAGCAAGTAAGGACCTTGTGGCTTGTATTCTTACTCCATCACCCCACCAAAAAAGCATAAAGCATGAAGCGTGTTCCACTGTTAGGCTTCAGTCTCCTCCACAATAAGAGTGGTAGGACTACACTGTCGACAGTTATCTGCCTACAGCCGCGGGCCGGTCCGTCCGGGGCAGTACCACACTCTCGCAGAAAATCGACGTCTGAGTAGTAGCAATTTGTTACTGCGCTTTGTTCGGTGAGCGAGAGAGCCGGAAGCCCAACTTTCTGAGGGTGTTTGTGTGTGGAGGGTTTTGGTGGTGCCCTTCGTATCACCGAACCTCAATGCACGCATTCACACTCCCTTCACTTTCTTCGCGGTAGGCAGCGGCCTTGTAAAGGTCCATGAGCGACAGCAACACTTACCATCAGGTCTACTGTTTGCTCGTTAGCCAACGTCTGCAAAAAAAAAAAAATCTGCTATTCCAAGCTGGTCAGATGGGCCAGGATACCAGCCTTATACCAGGCTTCATTTCAAGTTTTTGCATAGATGTTATTTGCATATTTAATCCATTAGTCGTCTTTTACGACACCCATGCGAAAGAGTCCGTGAGAGGGGTTGGTGTATCAATCGGAAAATCTTTATTACTTATTTTAATCGATTCCTCCATAAATTGACGGCGAGGTGTACTAGGTAGTGATTTCTCATAGCAGGTGTTGTGAATTCTCTCCCCACGCAGAACATTTCTTAGTATGATTCACTAATGATTTTTGTGCTTATATGTCTGTTAATTATGTATTTGTAAAGTTGCCTGCTAAATAAGAATTGATAACTTAAGGTGGGTGAGCAATGGTGGTGGAGAGGAATACGAAAGATTGTGGGGCCGAACACCGCGCTGCCGTCGCCCCCATTGGATTAGGCTGTGTCGGGATCATAGCCTGTCACAAAAGAACGGCGAAAGATCATGGTATCATTATTACGTCATCATACCAAATCATGATGACTTATTAAATAAATATATTCTCCAAAAGTTTAGTAGATCAAAAAGTCAATTCTAATAAAATAGCAATAATAAGGATTAGGAATAAGGCGAAGCACTCTGCCTCGTAATTTTTTCAAATATAAAACGTGAAAATTTTATAAATAAAGGCAAATTGGCAAGTGACAGATAGACAGATCACTTTAAAATACAAGTTCCATTGAGTTTGGTTCTGTTTATTCGCCCACATTTTCTTTGTTTAGTTGAGACTAGAACATTTACTTGAAACGTATAAATCTATTTATTTATACACATTATTTTCGTTATATAAGTTTGCCTTTGATTTTATTGACATTATGAAATAACTCATTTAGTAGAGCGATAATTTTAATGTTTAACACGCCATTTTGAAATGTATTTTCGCCTCTGCTGATATAAAATAAATATATTTATTAAAATTATTATAGTTATTACCGTTATTTAAAATAATTATTATTTTGTCGTAATTTAAAATAATGGTGGATTCTTTCATTTATATCAACGTTTAAATACCTATGTTTATGAATAGACACGCCGCATGCCGTTATTAGGTTATAATTATTAATAATAGTACCCAGTATTCGCAAAGTTTTACAAGTTATATAACTATATCTGTATTATTCTTGAAGTAAGTTTTGCCAGACGATACAGTGTAGGACGACCCCCTACTAGGTGGACTGATGACATCTTTAAAGTCGCAGAAAACAACATGCAAGTGGCAAAGAAGCATTCCGAGTGGTATTCTCGTGGGGAGGCCTATATTCAACAATAGACGTCTATAGATTGATGAATGGATAGAAGTATTACTACCTCTCTCTTGTTGGATATTGAAAAAATTTCAAATACCAATCCAAGAAAATTAAATTTTAAACAAAACTCGATATAATTTTAACGGGCCCACATGGGATGGTCATCATGCCGCTACACGATTCGCCGAATAGATGGCGGATAAAACGCCATTTTCAAGTTCCTGACGCTGTCGAGTATTGCCTTTGTCGACCGATCTGGGAGGAATTTTCCATCGCAACACGCTCCGCTGCCGGTGCACTAGGTAGATCAGGTGCGAACGCCCGATGCCACCCAAGCTGAGTTCGTATGTATGCGGACTGGAGATTAGTCTACCACCTCTAGAGAGGGCAACCATATGAGGGCGACGCCCTGGCAAAGCTATTTTTGTATCCGGGCCGTCCAGAAGGCTGTATCTGAAAGGGTAATCTGCCAGGCTGGTAACGGATTTTATGGAATCTGTACCAATGGTCGGCCCAATAACGATGAGGAAGGAATATGATAGGTTATGGGACCGCACGCCACCCTTTCATCGTCACAGATGAGCAGGGCGAGGTGTGTCCAGACCATAGGGTAAAAATAAAACTTGGTATAGTGCGTCACTTACTAGAGCTCTCAAAAAAGGATCGAGCTCAACAGAGACCTTGAAGAATAAGAAGAATAACACAAAAATTTAATAAATAAAACAATGTTGAAGAGATGAATTAAATAAGCATTATGAAGCATAACTCAAAAACTACTGGTTAGATCTTGAACAAATTTATATAAGACCACCTCTGAAGTATGATCTACCAAAAAATATGAATCATTACAATCGATTCATAATAATGATGGATACATGCAAAAAATAACTCTCCTTTTATTGGGTTGGTTAAAAAGCCTATAAAATATATCGGTAAAATTAAAAATAATTCCATGTAAAAATCCATCTCACTATTCTTGAAAGATAAGGGATATTGGCTCAACAGCTCGGTTCAAAATATGGATTGAGGAGAAATAAAAATTATATGCTATTTTATTAACTTCCTTCTTTTTCTGTGTATTTTAATGTTTAAAAATTTATCTTCTCTTTTTATTTAATAGTCTGAGCTTATAGTCCACTTTGTATCCATTCGCTTTGGCGTCGTTGTTGAGTTTCTTAGTGATGGCTTTTATCTTATCAAATATTTCTTTTAGTGTTAAGTTGGTAATCGTTTTGGATTTATGACGTGGCGCAGGTTTATACTGATTCTTTTCTAAAAGTGCCTTTTTTATATATTCTGGAATAACTGTAAATTAAAAAAATAGAATAACTATTAGTCGTAGGCTATTAGTATATTCCTACGTATCAAAAGTGAAAACTTCTTCCATGAGCGGCAACAACACTTACCATCAGGTGTACTATTTGCTCATTTGCCACCGTGTGCAATAAAAAAAAATATCAGCATTTCATTACCTCCAGGTTTCCTAATAGTTCAGCCAAAGTATGATCCTCGCACTGCTTATGCATATTTCGTGTTTATATTCTCAGCTTTTTGACTTGCGACCGAAAAATCGAGAAAACAGGGAACGTTCGGCACGATAGCGACGTGAAAAGTAATGCCATACCTCCCACCTTCTTTGTTCTCTACTTCTCAAGCGAGTTCTCGGTAAGTATACAGCAGAGGTATTAGAAATGACTAAAGCACGCGAGCCTATAATATTTATTACAAATAGAGGAAAACTCCAAATAAAAACCTATAGCAACTTATATATGGAATATTCCAAAAATCTATGTCAAGCTATTTGCCCCGTATGTTTGGTGGACCTTTTCCAACCAATGTTAAGCTTAAGCTCAATCATAATCTTTTCAGTTCGTATAAATTCCACTGTTGGACTCGAGCCTCCTGCACAATAGGAAGAAAAATTTACCTACTGCACCATGTTCGTCAGACGGGTTTGTACAGGGTTTCATTTCGAGTTTTCCATCTCAAGCATAGATTTTAGATGCATATTTCATCCCTTAATCGTCTTTTACGACACCCATGGGCAAGAAAGGGGATAGTGATTTGTATTCTTGCTCCGTCATCACACAGAATAGCTCAATATGGAATGATAAAAAATATAAATTGTACTGTACAAAATTTACGATACGAAATTGAATTGGCGTTTAAAATACAGTTAAACTCGGTAACATTTAATTTTAATAGCTCACAAAGTAAATGCAATTAATTATTGACAATTATTTACTTTCAATAAAAATACTTTAAATTTGCAATATATGTTGTATAGAATAAGGAAATCGATATTACTGAGTGTATAATTGAATACACAAAAATAATGTGTATTAACTTTGTTAATTAAAATTACCTCAGTCATTCCCCACGCAACATAGTAAGATCCTCTCTAGAGGCGGGAGGGTCATACTATATTGCGTCATCCAATTCAAATCTAAGACGCTACTCGAAAACCAGTCTTCCCCAACACTAGTAGCTCTATGTGTGAACACATTGATTCGCCCCCATATTATTAAAATAAGAGCGGGGTGGTGATGACTGGCAGCTGGTGTTCAATTTTTGCTCTGTCACTACATCAAATTGGATTACATTACGTTGGTTAGATAAGTTGTGCAATATTGGTTGCAAATACTACCAACCTTTACATTGCTCGTGGATACGACACCCAAAAGACATTTTAAATAAAACTACTTTACGGATTTTATTGCGTTTCTATTTGATTTTTGATTGCCCGATGTTTCGAACAATTTGCAGCATTCATGGTCACGGGCGGACTAAGATGTCTCACGTCCAACAAGTCATCGTTATTACAGACATTTATAATTATCTACCCGATACAGGAATCTAAAGATACCTGTTAGAAACGTCGGGCAATCAAAAATCAAATACCAACGTAATAAAATCTGTAAAGTAGTTTTATTTAAAACTAGCAATCCGCCCTCGCTTCGCTTCGGTTATAGGTTATAGTCGTTTTACCCGCGTAGTTCCCGTTCCCGTGGGAATACCGGGATAAAATATAGCCTAGTTTTCGGCCTGATATTATAGCTTTCCATTGGTGAAAGAATTTTTGAAATCGGTCCAGCCGTTTTGAAGATTACCCGGAACAAACAGACAGACAGACAAAAATTTTTTAATTGCTATTTTAGGCATAGGTGTCGTGCAAATAACCGTGTGAGCATGAAAAAAGCCTATTATTTTGACATTACAAACAGACACTCCAATTTTATTTATTGGTATAAATGTGTAATACTCGCGTAAACATCAGAAATCATTAGCCAAAAGAGAATTAAGTAGTTTTCACCTACCTAAGCCAACTCCATTCCATCGGGTCAAGAATTACATTCCCAAGGAGGGTTGACATCAGCGGCCAGTCATAAAGGAGCAGGATAATGATAAAGGTCTGATCAGTTAAAAAATAATTCACATGTACGTAGCTTTTGTATTTTTATCCGTTACCATATAAAACAAAGTATGAAATATATTTTATCCTGAAATATTTAAAAGAATCATCATCATCATCGTGATTTCAGATCATATGCGTCCCACTGTTGGGCTCGAGCCTCCTCCACAATAAGAGATAATTTGACCTAACTATACCATGCTGGTCAGACAGGTTGGTACAGGGTTTTATTTCGGGTTTTTCTTCTCTTGCATGGGTGTTATATGCTTATCCCTTAGTCGTCTTTTACGACATCCAAGAGTAAGATAGTGCTGAATTGTATTCTTACTCCGGCACCACAAATCTAAATGAATATAAACGTAAAAATTTAATCCTTACCGCCGTGTACCATATCGTAGCCGGGCCACACTGCTATAGCAATTAACACAAAACACATGTATAAAAGCATTGTTCGTTATTCAATGAACGTTAGCAAAAATCTGATATAATTTTGCTGTTTGTTCATGTAATCTATATTTTACTAAAGCTGAAGAATATATTTGAACTAATCTCAGGAACTAGCAGTTGAATGTTAAAGAAATCTTAATGTGTTGCATGTTTATTGAGAAAGGTTATTATATTGTTCTCAACACAAGAACAGTTTATACGTCTTGCTTTGCCGTGTGATTGCAACCATAACAACATACTCTATCTTGCCCATTCGTGTCGTAACAGAGAATTAAAAAATGTGACTATACCAACTCTTTTTTTATTTTTTATTTGTGGGATATGGCCAACGTACACGCAGTTCGTTTCATCCGGGGTGACGAAAAGGCAGAACGCGGCATAGTTTAAGATAGGAGTTTCAAATTGACGAATTGGTTCCAAATTTCTCTCTTTAAGATGTTATCTTCTTACTCATCTTTTGTGACATCCACGGGTAGGAAGAAGAGTGGTGAATTGTGTTCTTAATTCGTCAGTACAAAGAATTATTCATATCTATAAAAAAAAACAAACAAATAAATTTGAGGGGTCTATTTGTAATGTCAAAGTAATAGATTTTATTTTTCATACTCATACGATTCTTACTCTAAAAACCATAGTAATTCAGCTACATGCCCTTTGAGTTTTCTTGCCAGATCTTTCTCAGTGTGGACGCGTTCCAATCCTTTGGTCATACATTAGATTGGTTGGGTTTAAATTAATAAGTTGTCATAATAATTACTACAAAGTTAATCTATACTCTATACTCCTATATAAAGCTAAAGAGTTTGTTTGTTTGAAGGCGCTAATCTCATGAACTACTGGTCCGATTTGAAAAATTCTTTCAGTGTTAGATAGCCCATTTATCGAGGAAGGGCTAATATCATTACGCTAAGGCTAAAATAGGCTATATATCATTACGCTAAGATCAATAGAAGCGGAGCACCAATGAAGAATATTTGAAAATCGGGTCTTTTTTCCTTTTGAGAGCTTCCGCTGCGTAAAATCCGTAAAATAGTTTTATTTATAATATAAATACTCGCGTAATCATTAGAAATAATTACATTATTGTTTCAGGTAATCTTCAAAACTGCTGGACCGATTTGGATAATATTTTATTAGTAGTTAGTTGTTTGTAGAAGAAGTAACTTAGGCTATATTTTATTCCAGTATTTCAATGGAAAAGAGAACTACACGTGTGTAACCGCAAGAATTTGCTAGTATAATAAAAAAAAGAAAATTAAAAATACATTCTTTTAAAATTTCATTCCATTAGTGTCGTATAAAAAAATATAGTCTGTATGCTTACAACCTAACGTTATGTTTGCGATCTAATTCTTTTGTTTTCAAAACGTACCTTGTTTTTGAAACAGTTGTAGTGTTGAAACATGTGAGCTAGTTCCGGAATCGAGATCACGGTGTATGAAGTGGTCTTTGTTCTTGTTTATTACAGCTGATGAAATCCTATTTACTTGCTTATAGCAAAGCTTGTTGCATTTTTTTGATAACTTTATTCATAATCATCATCTCAGCCTATGTCTCACTTTTGGGCTCCGGCCTCCTCCATAATAAGAGAGGGATTAACCTACTATTCCACGCTGGTAAGGCATGTGGAATAGAGTTTTGGTTCGAGCTTTCCTTCTCTAACATGGATGTTATATGCATATTTAAAATCTTTGTCGTCACTCACGGATAAGATAAGGTGTGGTGAATTATATTCTTAGTCCGTCACCACACGGATATGAATGAATTAATATGAATAGGAATGATATAAATTAATTAATTAATTTTAGTTACTAGCAACCCGCCTTTGCTTCGCTTCGGATTCGATACCCTTACCCGCATTTCGTTTCCGTTCCCGTAGAAATACCGGAATAAAATATAGCCCAAGTTACTTTTTACATAGACAGCTACTTGGTAGTAAAATATTATCAAGATCGCTCCAGTCGTTTTGAGGATAATCAAACAACAGACAACAACAGACAGATAGACAAAATAAAATTTAATTGTAAAATACAATTAAATTTTGCATAGGCATAGGTGTCGTGTAAATAACCGTGTGAGCATGAAAAAAGCCCAGTATTTTGACATTACAAACAGATACTTCAATTTTATTTATTTGCGTAGATAAATATCATTATCGTCTCAGTTTATTTACACCCACTGCTCTGTGGGACCCTCTTCCACGATGAAAGTGGAATTGACCTATTACCATGCTGGACAAATGAGTTGGCATTTCGTTTATTGTCAAGTTTTCCTTCTCTTCTTCTCCTTCTTTCTTTTCAACTCAAATACTTCCCAATGTTAGTCTTCAGCCTCCTTCCCTGTGGGTGATAAATTGACCAACGCTAGTCGGACGTGTTGGTATAGGGTTTTGTTTCGAGTTTTACTTCTCTTGTAGTGATTATCTGTTAGTGTCACTTAATTGCCTTTTACGATTGCCCATGACAAATAGAAGGGGATTTGAATTGCATTCTTAAACACCAAATGCGGATTTACGCAGATTATAAAATTATAAATATATTTGTTGTTGTTTGTCGTTTTATTTAAACAATTGTTAAAAATAATAGATCTAAAATTGATGAGTCTCTGATGAAAATGCAATGCCAAAAAAGGTCCTATTTTATTTTTATAAATTATAGTTTAGTAAGTTCGTAAAATTTTAAATGCTACCAATTTCGGTACAACTTGAGCTTAATCCATTTTATTAATACGCTTTTATTAGCTTCAGACGTATCTATGTTAGTATGTAACGGAATCTTTGAATATGATTTTGACCCCCCTCAAAACGTCGGATTAACTCGAAATTTGGCATACTTATTAAGAACCGATGACAATTCAATATTTTAAACAGTTTGACCCGTTATCCTTACTAGGATAATCAGGATTAGCGATTTAATAGTCCACTCGATAGAAAATGCAAGTAATGGTTTTCTGGAATACCAAGTGTTAAGTCGTTGTGATTGAGAATGGGAGCTACCTACTGTTATTTCGGTTTCCAAAATTCTTGCTCATCGAATGAAGTCTTATAGCAAATTGCTATTACTTTAACGCCTATTTTCTACGAGAGTGCAATATTTCGAAGAAGTTGTTCCGCCAGGCAAAAACTGGCCCTCTTTCTGTTTTTTTGAGGGTAGGTTGCGGTCGGCGCGCTCCTCGCACCCCTCCATCCGGGGCGACAGAGGGGCGTAAGCACGCACACCCGCAACCCACCCACAATGCACGACGCCTTCGTCGTTGGGCCGACCACCGGAGGAGTTTGTCCACGAGGACAATTTTGTATCAAAATGTGGGTCAATACTTAATAACTAATTTCTGTATCGGGTAGATAATTATAAATTTTCTGCAGTAACGATGACTTGTTGGACGTGAGACATCTTAGTCCACCCGTGATCATGAACGCTGTAAAGTGTTCGAAACGTCGGGTAATCAAAAATCAAATACAAACGCGATAAAATCCGTAAAGTAGTTTTATTTAAAATAATTTTACATTTAAATGTCACACCATCTTGGTTCATAGACTAAAACCCGCAGATGTTCAATTACACAATCGGTTGGAGGTAAAAGTTTTTCTCGAATGTATTTTGATTATTTGTATTCTTTTTCCTTTAGTATAAATTATCAATTAAATTAATTTAATTACTACACCACGAAGCCAAAACAGATCCCGACATACATTATTCTACAAAAAGACAGAAACTAACAAAACTAATCCTATTTGAGGGAAACTGAAATATTTTTAATTAATTATTAGATTTTTACTCATTGATGCTAAAGCGCACTCTTAATTGTCTCTCGGCTCCTCTCCTCGGTCTCAAACCTCCTCCACAATAGGAGGGAAATTGACCTACTATACCATGCTGGTCAGACAGTTTGGTATAAAGTTTTATTTCGAGTTTTCCTTCTTGCATATATTTTATATGCATGTTATATCTCTTAGTTGTGTTTTACGACATCCACGGGCAAGATAGAGAGTGGTGCATTGTATTCTTATTCCGTCACCACACGGATATCCAAAATTATTGTCGTTTGTTAAAATAAGGTTTATATAAACGTATAATAATTCATTTTCTTTTATACTTGACTGTTATTTTTAACAGACTTCAAAAAAGGAGGAGGTTCTCAATTCGTCTGTATGTATAATATATATATTTTTTTATGTATGTTCACCGATATTTCCGTAAATTATAGACGGATTTAAAAAAATTTCTTTTGTTAGAGTTCACTTCTGAGGTGGTCCCATTTTCACCAGGTCAGGGTCTGATGATGGGATCCAGGAGAAATCGAGGGCAACCACCGAAAATTGTTTGCTCGTATGGTGTTGTTGTTACGTAATAGTCATGTCTTACTCAGGTATATGCTTCAGGGTGTCAACATCTGATGCTGCTGTGCTGATGATGAACTCTTTAACGGTTAGAAGTTAGCAGACTGTACTGCAATTGGTCGATGGAAACTATTTAGTAGTATGTAGGGCTAACATGTTGCTTG
This sequence comes from Lymantria dispar, assembly GCA_032191425.1. Classification (NCBI taxonomy): domain Eukaryota; kingdom Metazoa; phylum Arthropoda; class Insecta; order Lepidoptera; family Erebidae; genus Lymantria; species Lymantria dispar. Next base: position 4,636,387 of record CM063449.1, read on the forward strand.
TGAGGTATGCTTGCATCAACATCTGATGCTGCTGTGCTGATGGTGAAGCTAAAGATCTCCTTAACGTTTAGGAGTTAGGGGATAGTACTGCAATTAGTCGATGGAAACTCGGTAGTAGTATGTAGGGCTAAAGTGATACTTGTTAACAGACTTCAAAAAAAAGGAGGAGGTTTCTCAATTCGACTGTACATATGGTTTTTTTATGTTTGTTCGCGAATAACTTCGTTGTTTAAGAAAAGATTTTGAAAATTCTTTTTTTGTTGAAAAGAAGATATTTCAAAGTTGGTTCCATGATAAGAAAATCAGAGTTTGATGATGGCAGACCAGAGAAATCAAGGGCAACTTTCAAACATCGTAGGGGCGACTACTGCATTTGTAAGTTTTTTCATTAAGTATTTCTTTAAATCACTACAATTTAATAAAGGTCTGGTCATGATGGAGCAGAGACGCTCCAGAGGACTCGTCAACGATTCACTGCAGCTACCTTATGCTTGAGCTTGATTAATCTGTATTGACAAGAACTTTACATCTAGATGGGTTGGGACTGTCATTAGGGGTCTGATGATGAAGACGAAGACAGTTTAGGGAACTTCTCAACGGTTTAAAGTAGCTACCTCATGTTTGGACTTAATTCATTTATATTAATGCGAACTTTGCACCCATATGAATTATAATGAAAGTCTGCAGTAGAACGGATGATGGAGTCCATAGACAGTTGGGGGTATTCTTCAATGATTTACAGCATTTAATAAATCAAATTCAACTGGTGAACACGGGTTTCTTCGGTTTCATTTGATAATCGCTCACGAACCGAAGAAAGAAAAACGATGGTCACGATCTTCTTGACTTTCGTTAGTTAATCTATTTGATATATAAGCTCTCATAGCCGACAATCTATTTTTGGGCTCCTCTGGCGTTTCATTTATTCTCTTCTTATTATCTTTTTTTTTAAATTTTGTCTAATCGTTTTCGTCTATCATTTTATGTCTCAAGTAAACGACGTCTCCTCATTCGAGAAGAATCCTTCTTGCTCGGTCTACCCATCACTTAAAATCGTAAAATAAAATAATTTTTAACAAAAAATAAACCGACTTCAAACAGTAAACTAAAAAGCAAAAAATAAATTTACTTCGCACAAAGTCATATGTATTTTAATTTAATTAAATAGAAATTATTAATTATTTATTTTATAATTTTGAAGTCGGTGCCAAATAAATGCTACAACAACTTTACTACAATATCAAATCTCTAAGTAAACACAATATTATTAAAAATATCAAAGCAACTACAAAACAATAACAGTATTTGAAAAATATATGAATCGCTACTTAGTAGTAGTAGCATTTACTTGGCACCGACTTCAAAATTATAAAATAAAAATTTAATCATTTCTATTTAATTAAATTAAAATACATATGACTGTGCGAAGTAAATTTATTTTTTGCTTTTTAGTTTACTGTTTGAAGTCGGTTTATTTTTTGTTAAAAATTATTTTATGTACTAGTATTTTTATCAGAAAGTTTAACGATCTTCCCCTTCATCACGCTAGAAATTATCATCATATCAACCCATATTCCTCCTATTATTGGGCTCGAGCCTCCTACGCAACAGGAGGGAAATTGAACTTACTATACCATGCTGATCAGACAGGTTGGTATAGGGTTTTATTTCGAGTTTCCTTCTCTTGCGTCGATGATATCTGCATATATCCCTTAGTCGCCTTTTACGACACCCAGGGGCAAGATAGGGGGTGTTAACTTGTATTCTAACTCTGTCACCACACGGATACTGGTAACGTTAGTTTCTGCAAATTTTAATTCAAAACGAAAACATGTGTGAATCACTGTTATATACCTGCGCCTGATGCCGCCCTAGCTGAGGCCGCGGGTGACTATACCGGGGATTTTAGTCCGTCACCCGCGGACAGGCTGACCGCGCGACGGCGACCGACGTCCCAGAACTGGGACGTCGAGAGGTGAGGGTACCCCTAAAGGGTATGCCGTCGGGCCGTCCACTGATGACAAGTCACCCTGCTCCGGTGGTCGGTCCAACGACGAAGGCGACGTGGGTACGGGTGAGTTATGGGCCCGCGCGCCGTCCTTCCGTCGGCCTGGACGGAATGGACCGTGTGTGCGCTTACCATAGCCCACCCATAAAAAAAATCACTGTTATATCATATTCACTACACCTCAAGACTTGCTCCGCGCCACATTGCACAAAATGGCAAATTCACTATTATACGTAAACCTCCCTACGAAGAAGGCCTATTATAATAACACAATCGCCACACTTAGTAGGTTTAGTTCACAATCGCAATTTGTGTTATAAATATCTTAGACTTAGAATAATAACGTATAGAAGGTAAGTCCGCACACAAAAAATGAAGCATTCAAATTGGAGCCTAATGGAGCTTACGCCGGAATCGTTCCGTAGTGTACAAGGTCACTGTACTGCACGTACGGACGCAACTCTTAAAAAATAAATAGGTAATTATGACGGTCTGTGCATTCAGATGGTGTCACAACACATCTGAAAAACAAAAAAAGGTTTTTAAAATTACTTTTAAAAGTATTTCGACGATTTATGTTAATAAAAACAAAATTTGATTTCATAATTTCTATAGTGGTGTGCGTGTGTATGTATATAATCGCCTGCGCGCATATAGTATTTTTGGCTTCATGTTTTTGATGGCTCGAAGTACCGACACTATCCTTCTATACGTTATTATTCTAAGATCTTAGGCTTAAATCACTTAGCCAGTTTTTATGACTCCTACGCTCGCTTAGCTGGTTTTTTCCAGTTATTTGCCGGTGTTCACTTGACCGGTTTCTTCGGAATTCTTCGGTACCCGTTTAACTGATTTTTAAGAGTTTTGCTAGTACTTCTATAAGAAAGTTTAGTGACGTACTGTCTTTTTATTCCTCACACTGAAAATAAGGAAACTGAATGATTTATAACACAATAATCTCAATATAAGCCATACTAACATACATTATAGTTGCCATGAATCATATGTGTATCAATAAAGGCCTCGATTTCATATGATTAATGAACTTGCCAATAATTTACCGTTCTATTTGATAGGAGTACCTTGATATATTACAAATTAAACTTGGAATATTGAGTTTACATGGAGTAATTCGATATACTATTTTAGATCCACTTCAGAAAAAGAAGTTCTCAATTTAAATGTTAACATTTTATTTGTGTACCCATCCATCCATTAGCTCGTGGACATCTATTGTTGAACATAGACCTGTCTACCAGATTGTCTTTTACAACGGTCCTATTCAATTTGTATCCATCAGATACCTGCAACTTTTAAGATGTGGTCAGTCCATCTAGTGAGGGGTTGTCCTACGATGCGTCCTCCAATTCTTATTTGCCATCGAGAATATTTTTCTCCAACAGTTGTCGGTTCGAAGAACGATGTGGCCTGATCATTCCAATATCAAGCTACTAATTTTTCGGACTATGTCGATTTCACCCGTTCTTTTCTGGATTTCCGTATTCCAGATTTTGTTATGTAGAGATATACTGACAATATACATAGAAATACCAATTCTTATATATGTTTGGATATAAACCTATCACATATAGATGGATTTTCAACAATTTTTTAAATTTATTTATTGTCTTATCCAAGGGTGATACTGGATCGGGGATGGATAGTCAGTCACCCGCAGAAAGGCTGACCACAAGAGGGTGACCGATAGGGAGGGAAAGCACTCGAAAGAGTATACCGCCGGGCTGGCCGCGGACGATAAGGAACTCGATCCCGATGGTACTAATGGCGAAGGGGAGGGATTACGGTGGGTTATGAGGCCGCACTCTGCCCTTTAGTCACTCCGGACGAAGCGGACGGTGTGAGAACTGACAATAATCCGCCTAAAAAAAAAGTCGACGGTAAGAGTTAATAGCGGGTTTGCGCTTCGCCCTTACGTCGCCCCGCCGGCCGCCGCTCTTTTGTCACTCCGAAAGAAACGGACAGCGTGCGCCCATACTATCCGAGAAGAGAAATGCCTCCATATGTCTTGTTGGGCTCGGGCCTCGTCTACAATGGGAGAGAATTTGACCTACTATACCATGATGGTCAGACATGTTAGTATAGGATTTCATTTTGAGTTTTTCTTTTCTTACACTGATTTTATGTGCAAATTAAATCCCTTAGTCGTCTTTTACGGCATCCACGGGCAAGATAGGGAGTGGTGAATTGTATTCTGACTCCGTCACCATACGGAAATCGCACTATAAGCTGCCAAAAAGGGGTTATAATATTAGGATTGCCACGTTTGTTATCAACTATGCGGGTTGGTGATAGGAAAATATTATGTAATTTTTCACAACTGCCACCTCCACAGGTGTTTCCTTTGACTGTTTATACGACTCCTACCCGAAAATAAGTGGCAATGACATATTTTATTTTTAAACTATCAGCTTGAATGGAAATAGAACATGACCTATTACAGAATATGTAATATTGAATTAATTAAACATTCATCGTCTCAGAATAGGATTTAACGTCTTACGCACAAAGTAAACACGTAACTAGTAACCGCCAACTATAATAATGTAATCGACAGTTTCAATTAAAACTTGAGTACAAAGGAACTATTTAATTGTTATTACTTCAGAGAGCATACAAACATGCGATCTGCAATAACAAGGTGTAAGACGACGGTCGCTCTTTGGAAGTTAGCATACAACCGCCTCGCTGCACAGTGTGAAGATATTAATTTTAGTGGTCAAAAAATATTGTATCTTTAATCATAAATAATAATCCAGCGGATTAAAATCGGGATTAGACGACGGCCAACCTTCAGCTCTGATGAAGTCCGAAGCTTTGAGTATAAATACGGTCATTTTCTTTGTTAAAATATTGTCCAATTGTAAAAAATTTCTCAGCCGTAAACAAAATTTTTCTGTGACCTTCCTGCGTACTGTTACATCCCTATAGTGTTAGTATAAAAGCTATGTAGTACTGTGTCATCACTCTCCCCGCTAACCATCTCTGACAGTCGCGGGGTGTGCTTCAGTTGAGATCGGGTCGTCACACAGAAAGGGTTTACCGAATTTCTTGACAATTAAACCTTGATTTGTGAACTTTAATATTAATATTCCTAGCTATAAATAAATTCCTTTTTTAAAAAGAAATTCATTTTTCAATTCCTAACATTGGTGGCAGCGTGGTGGGATTACGAATATCCCCCATCAAATCCGAAGTCCTCAAATATTCGAACTGTTCAAGGTGTTAAAAGTGGAAAAGTGCCCTAAAGTGACTATATATCAAATCCAGTGCTCACAAAACAGATCCGATCCTGCTCAACCTTTACGTCACGTCGCCGTATCGAGTCCACTGTACAGTAAGAGGTGCCAAGCCGTCCAGGAGCAACCACGCCCTACGTAACCAGCATCCAGTACCGACCGGGTGACGACGTCGTATTCTAGCGGCCTTCACTGCCGTTTCCTGCAACCTTCTATGCAAGAATCCTACATATCCAGAGTAACTTAAGATGAAGTGTAACCTGCTAACTCTGTGAGTCATCCTTATTATATTAATTCAATCGTGAACTAGAAGTAAACATCTCAAAATCGAACATTTTATTAATAGTTAAATTAAGTATTAAGCGTGTATAGTATTAAGATATTTTATAATACCATTTCTTTATTGTAAATCATCTTTATCAATAAGCCAAAACATCCTCGCAGCGAAGGGGCGCCCACGCATTTCGCCACATCGTTCTGCGAATTTATAGCAACATAGTAACTTAATAACTTAGATTACTAAACAAGCGTTTGCCTACGGATTTGCTTTCAATTTAATTTTAATTAAACTACAAAATGACAGACGACAAAAAACCGAGGTCAGCTCTGAAAACTAATACAACAGACGACAAAAGTGAAATATCTTTAAATGTTATCCTAAAATTTATTAAGCCATTCAACGGTGACAGAGACAGAGAAAAATTAACAGCCTTCTTAAGAAACTGCGACAGTGCTGTAGCACTCGCGTCCTCAGAGCAACACGATGTAGTTTTTAGATATATACTTAGCCAGTTAGAGGGCAAGGCCGAGACGGCATGCTCAATTAAAGATTTCGATTCATGGTCAAGCCTCAAGGAATTCTTAAAAACCCAATTTGGTGAGCGTAAGCATTACGCTCACTTACTTACCGATTTACAGGATTGTAAACAAAGCGGCCAAGAGACCGTAAGCCAATTTTCCCTCCGAGTTGAAACATGTTTGCAAAAACTCCTCACCGAAGTTACCGTTTCAACTACAAGAAAAACCGAACTGGTAGGCAGACAAGCCGCTATGGAAGAATTAGCTTTACATACATTCACCTTAGGACTTCACCCTAGGATTGGTAACCTAGTGAGAAGTAGAGACCCTAAATCCTTAAATGACGCAATAAATTTCGCTATGTCGGAAGAGAAAATTCAACAATTTTCCTTCCGCAATAATCCCATCAAATCTAAACCGAATGAACAATTTTATAAAAGAAACGAAATTAATAGAAACCAACCAAGGACCAATACTGTTAACTATTACCCACAGCAAGCTCCTTCCACGTCCAAGGACTCGCCGTTCTGCAGATATTGCAAGAGATTTGGGCACGTCCTTGAAAATTGTAAAATCCGAGATTATAATAATAAACGATTTTCCCAAGGGAGTCAACCATTTACTCCATTCCAAATGGCTCCGAAACTGAGTCCACGCGTACATTACACTGAGGTTAACGAAGAACCTTCTCCTTCATCTTCTCAAGGAGAACAACCAGATAACGACAATGAAAATTTAAACTATTAGGTGTCCCGTACGGGTGCCGCACGGGGCAAGTCCCAATACAAGTCGGTACCAAACATTCACATCAGGCCCATGGACAGGTTAACCAGCCCCAAACTCGCGGTCTTCTTCTACATCAGACCCATGGACAGGGTAACCAGCCCCAAACTCGCGGTCTTCTTCTACATCAGACCCATGGACAGGGTAACCAGCCCCAAACTCGCGGTCTTCTTCTACATCAGACCCATGGACAGGGTAACCAGCCCCAAACTCGCGGTCTTCCTTCACATCAGACCCATGGACAGGGTAACCAGCCCCAAACTCGCGGTCTTCCTCCACATCAGACCCATGGACAGGGTAACCAGCCCCAAACTCGCGGTCTTCCTCTACATCAGACCCATGGACAGGGTAACCAGCCCCAAACTCGCGGTCTTACTTTAAATCAGGGCTACGAACAGAGCCACCAGCCCAAAATACATGGTCAAATCGATCACGAATCCTCTAATGTACCTAAAGATACCAAATTATATAATATCAATACAAAACAAAGGTACCTACCATATATCAAACTCCAAACATCTGCCCATGAATCGCCACTTACATTTCTTATAGATTCTGGGGCAACAATATGTGTCCTTAAAAAGGAATGTTCCATTAACATTAATACACTACAAGATAGTTGTATTAAAATTACAGGCATTGATTCAAAAAATAGTACCATACAAAGTTTGGGCAGTTTGAAATTAGAATTACAATTTAATCCAGAATATAACATATTACATACATTCCATGTCTTCGATAACATTAACTTACCTTACGACGGAATGCCTTCAGCCCAACAACTTAATGAAGTCTGCAGCCAATACGCTGATATATTTCATCTACCAGACGATCAACTGACGTGTACGGATGTAATCCAACACGAAATAAAAACGTCTTCCTCTCATCCTGTTAACGTTAAGTCATATCGATTTCCCGAATTTCACAAGGAAGAAGTTAATAATCAGATAAATAAAATGTTAGACCAAAACATCATCAAACCCTCCAAATCGCCATGGTCATCGCCAATTTGGATTGTACCCAAAAAGCTTACCGCAAACGGTCACAGGAAATGGCGAATAGTTATCGACTACAGGAAGTTGAACGACATCACTATAGGAGAAAGTTATCCAATTCCACAGATTAACGAAATCTTAGACCAACTTGGTCAGAGTAAATATTTTTCCACCTTAGATTTAGCATCAGGATTTCTCCAGATTAAGATGAGCCCAGCTGACGCACCCAAGACGGCCTTCAGCGTCCCGCAAGGTCATTTCGAATTCAACCGAATGCCATTTGGACTTAAAAATGCTCCAGCAACTTTTCAAAGGACAATGAACACAGTTCTTTCTGGTCTACAAGGTATACACTGCTTCGTCTACCTAGATGACATCGTAATCTACTCACATTCTTTATCTAGCCATATAGAGAAAATATCCCTAATATTTGAAAGATTAAGAAATTCCAACCTTAAATTGCAACCAGAGAAGTGCGAGTTTCTTCGCAAGGAGGTCGCCTATTTAGGCCACATAATTAGTGATAAAGGAGTCAAACCTAACCCAGAGAAGATAAAGGCAGTTAAACTTTTTCCAGTCCCCGAAAACGCCAAAGATATAAAATCATTCCTAGGCTTAGCCTCTTATTACCGACGATTCATTCCAGAATTCTCCAAATATGCTAAATCACTCACACTGCTTCTTAAGAAAGATGTCCCGTTCATTTGGACAAATAATCAGCAACTCGCATTTGAACAACTCAAAGACAAGCTGGTTTCCGCACCTGTTCTTATATACCCCGATTTCACTAAACCCTTCATTCTCACTTGTGATGCGTCAAATTACGCAATCTCTGCTATACTATCCCAAGGTGACGTCGGCAAAGACAGACCGGTTGCTTATTCCTCACGAACACTAAATAAAGCCGAATGCAACTATAGTGTCACCGAAAAAGAGTGTTTGGCCATCGTATATGGCACAAAAACGTTCCGTCCATATCTATTCGGACGGCGGTTTAAAATAATTACCGACCATAAACCTCTAAACTGGCTCTTCAACTGCAAAGATCCAGGTTCGCGATTAGTACGCTGGCGCTTAAAACTAGAGGAGTACGACTACGAAATCCAATACAAAAAGGGTAAAACGAATACAAACGCGGACGCCCTTTCAAGATATCCTGTTCATCCAGTTCAAAATATGAATGACAATACCTTACCTGAAAATCAAGAAGAGCAGCCCAATACTCAGAGTACATCTGCAAATACAGAACAAATACCTACGGAAGATACCGCTTCTCAAGCTCAGCCTAGTACACAGACTGATAACCCCGAGACACTTAACCTACCAGAAGAATTAAACTTACCGGAGGACTTTGAACTTCCAGAATTTTGATGATATAGAATTGCCAGAAGATTTTAATATTCCAACCCCTTCATCTGCAGAATTGACTAGTGGTAAGGAAACATACTCCAGTTGTCTAAAAAAAATAAGTAACAAGTCTATTCAATTCGATACTAAAATTGTAGAACACAATGAAAGTATCCTCAAAACAAAAACGAATCACGTGATCATACCTACATCCATCGATCTTGATGACTCTAATCCCTACGTTACAGAAGTAGTCAATAACTCAGACTGTACAGAACTCTTACAAAAAGAAAGAACTCTATACTCATTCCTAATCTTAGAAAGAAATGACATAACTTATTATATGCTATTCGTTAAAGTATATCATTATGAACATATTGACTATGAAGACATTTTTAAAAGCCTTAACAACCTAAGAACCGAATTAATAACGCGCAATGTAACTGAATTTAGTATAACAGATTTTAGAAACCCCTTTGACACTCACTCATTAATTAAAATATATAACATACTTACATATCTATTCCATAATACTAATATAACAATTCATATCTTTAAAAACATTATAATATATCCCAGTTTAACTGAAATACCTAAGATTTTAAAAGAAAATCACGACATCCCCATTTCTGGTCACCTAGGTTCTAATCGAATGCTATCAAGGATCCAAGAAAAATATTACTGGCGTAATATGCGCGGTGACGTAGAAGCATATGTCCGTAAATGTGAACTTTGTAAAATAAATAAAGCCTTACGTCAAACAAATCGTGCTCCCATGCAAATAACCACAACATCCACACAACCGTTTGAACGTGTCGCTCTGGATATTGTGGGTCCTCTCCCCGAAGCTGGTATCATAAAATTGAGATTTATCTTAACGCTACAAGACGACCTTACGAAATATTCTGCTGCTTACCCTATATCAAACGCCACAGCTGAAGAAACCTCTGAATGCCTGATACACTTTATTGCCCAATTCGGTATCCCAAAGACAATCATAACAGACCAGGGTACTAACTTCACTGCCGAGCTTTTCAAACAAACCTGTAGTTTCCTAAAAATCAAACAGCTCTGGTCCACTCCCTATCACCCACAGACACAAGGTGCCCTTGAACGGAGTCACTCAACCCTAAAAGAATACCTTAAATCTTTTGTGAATGATAACCAAAACAACTGGCATCGATACGTCTTCACGGCGATGCTGACATATAATACAACTGTCCACTCCACTACAAACTTTACTCCATATGAATTAGTCTTCGGCCATAAAGCAATCATACCTTCATCAATTTTTGATTCCTCATTAGAGTCAACCTACAATAATTACGTTAGGGTATTGCAACAACGCTTAAAATTTTCCAGAGAAAGAGCCATAGAAAACATAACTAAATCGAAAACAATGTCCAAAATGTACTACGATAGACACTCCCGAACAATAAAATACAAAGCAGGCGATATGGTTTACGTTAGAAACCATTTACGACTCCGCAAGGCTCTATCGCCCCTTTGGAAGGGTCCCTACAAAGTTATCAGGATAAATGGTAATCATACACTCACCTTATTAATAAACCGACGACATATAAAATACCACTACGATGAGGTTAAACTCGCTTAAATTACCTTCAAGATGTGTATATTATTCAACTATCATTATAAGTTTAGTAGATTTAGTTTAAAAACCATACTTAGGATATTATGTCGTACTATTCCAGAATCATCGCAACGTGTATCTCCGTTGTCACACCCAGTGTCATAGAACCTATTAGAGAGAGTACAGGAATTTATTTCGATCCAGCGGGAACCTTGAAAATTTCCAATAATTACCTCCATGTTCTGGTACCCATCGATGTCGGATATATAAAACCCCACTTAGAAAACATAAAAGTCGCCTTAGGAACCGCTAGATTTATTTGTCAACAGAACGAACTAAGTGTTTCCAAATGCCATAACTTCTTACAACCCTTAACATCTCGTTTCGATAATGTCTTAAAGGACTATAACGCCATATCACATCTGATTAGTAACAGAGAAAAGAGATCTGCGTGGTTCGCGGGTATCGGCTCTATGTTTAAACAACTAATTGGCACAATGGATGAAGATGATTCGATTAAGTATAATACCGCCATCCAACACTTGGAAAACAATGATAAAAAATTGTCATTCCTCCTTAAAGACAACATTTTAATGACTAATACAGCATTAGAGAAATATAACAAAACATTGTATTTAATTCAAGTCAATGAAGCCCGTATGGGTATTGCAATAGAAAACCTTTCAAATGTAATAAATAATATATCTAATCTTCCTAGAGAACTATATATGGAATCTAAAATGAATGAACTATATAACGAATTGTCTTCTAGTTTATTGACATTATCATTCAGCCTCGAGGATATAATTAATGCTATCATGTTCACGAAAAGTCACTCTATACATCCATCTGTATTAACTCCTAAACAACTCTACGATGAATTAATGCGTAATGTTAAAGACCTAACAAAGAATTGTGAACTACCTATTAGTTTAAGTCTAGATAACATACACGCGCTGTGCGATATAGCGCAATTATCATATTACTTTAGTAATAATAAAATAGTGTTTGTTGTTAAGATTCCCTTAGTACATAAGTCAGAATATATAGTATATAAGTCTATACCTGTTCCTATTCCACACGATAAGGAACAGCCTAATTCTTATGCCATGATCATTCCACATTGTAATCATATAGCTATAAGTAGAGATAAGTTAATGTATGTATGTCTTAAGGATATAAGTAAATGTTCTATAACTATTAATCAAATTTATATTTGTAAGGATCTTGAACCGCTTTCAATGCAAGACTTGCCAACCTGCGAGACGGAGATGCTATGTAAAATTATAAATAAATTACCTCAACAATGTGAAACCAGATTAATTCATGGTAACATTGATACTTGGCAGGAACTAAAAGGCAACAAATGGCTGTTTGTTAAATCACAGCCTACTAAACTTACCCTTGAATGTGATTCGCATATATCTGAATATAAGTTATTAGGTACTGGCACCATTTATGTAAACCCAGATTGTAAGGCTTATTGCCGAGATAAAGTGCTAACTTCTAAGCCCAGCTATAATATAACAACAGCACCTGTTATTTCTGACTTCAATCTTATTAATGATCCGTGTTGCGATAAAAGTAAATTTCTCTCAATTAAATCAAATTTAAAACCTCTAAAATTGTATGATATGCACTTAGAGAAACTTGTTTCAACCTCAAACGACCAGGTCCTATCAAACATTGACAAAATTATTAATGAACCTGGTCCCTTCATTAAATACGAATCACACTATCCTATTCTTACATATTGTTTAATTATATTAACTTTAGTTTTTATACTTTATAGATTAATAATTGTAATTTGTAAGAAATTCGGTATATTACGACAACACATTTGAGCCAAATAATATATCAGATGAAGGCCAAGAGCTAGAAGAAATCCCAGCTCCCAGGCTGCGTATTGTATCCTGAAACTTATACTTCATATAAGTTTCATCTTGTTGGGGGGGTTGTTACATCCCTATAGTGTTAGTATAAAAGCTATGTAGTACTGTGTCATCACTCTCCCCGCTAACCATCTCTGACAGTCGCGGGGTGTGCTTCAGTTGAGATCGGGTCGTCACACAGAAAGGGTTTACCGAATTTCTTGACAATTAAACCTTGATTTGTGAACTTTAATATTAATATTCCTAGCTATAAATAAATTCCTTTTTTAAAAAGAAATTCATTTTTCAATTCCTAACAGTACCACTCCAGTAGTTGTTTCGATTTTACAACCCTATCTTTTTTTTAATTATCAGTTAAGAAATGACCAATACGTCTCTTATAGGCTGCAATTCCTAAGTCATCTTTTAAAATACGTGACAGAATTCTAGATGCTATTTTCATCTCCCGAAATAAAATCTTTTGCTTTCGGACAAGATTTCTTCGAATTCTTTCCCTTACTGCTTTTACCACCTTTTTCGTACGAACACTACGTGGATGGCTGGATCTTTTCTGTCACAAACAGAGTAGGTCTCATTGTACCTATTTTAAGCCCAGTAGTCTCTTTATCACCCCACTCCATTTTAATATTGCAAAATATTGTAATTTTTTTTTTTTTTTTTTTTAATTTTTGAAACTCATTGCGTTTCCGCGAGAAATACATACACATATAATTAACGGACACAAATTACATCCAGACTCAGAACAACAATTTGTGGATCGCACAAAGTGTTGTCCTGCGTGGGGTTCGAACCCCCGACACTGGCGCTGTAGGTCACTAGCATTAACCACTACGCCATCTGTGCAGTCTAAAAAAAAAACTGTACGAATGGCGGCGATGTGGTTCGCGACACGTCACGTCTCGTTTCCGTCGGGGGCGAAAAGTGGCCCACAGAGAACCGCTCTGCTACGCTGAATATGTCAAAGATCGTAGCAGGTGGAGGGCAGTGGACTCTGCCTACCCCTATGGGAAAAAGGCGTGAATATATAAAAAAATAAAAAAAAAATAAAAAAAAAATATTGTACAATGTATTGGTTCTAAAATGAGAAAACACAATGAACAATCATATAAAAATGACAGATTCTAAATTCAAATGCAATATTTTGTTTATTTTTAATTGTAACAGTATTTGTGGCCAGATTAAGTATGTATACCACTATTGGGCTCGAGCCTCCTCCACAGTAGGAAGGAAATTGACCTACTATACCGAACCGGTCAAAAGTGTTGGTATAGGGTTTTATTTCGAGTTTACCTTCTCTTGCATAGATGCTAAATGAATATTTAATCCCTTAGTTGTCTTTAACGACACCCACGTTCAAAAGAGGAGATGGTGAATTGTATTATTACTCCATCACCACACAGAAATACTTACATAAATACAAATCACCACCCCTTATTTTGCCATGAATAAAAGACAAAAACGAGAAATGCCCATGATACTTATGCAAGAGAAAATTCTAAATAAACACATACTCTATACGACTATACTACACAAACTCACTTGACCAACGCGATATGGTAAATAAATTTCTCTCTTATTATCAAGGAGTCTCGAGCCCAGCAGTAGGATATGAATGAGCCAAAATGAAGTTAGCACACGGAGAAAGGTTCTCAATGAAAACAATTTGTAAAAAAATTCCTTCATTATCAGTATACTGCAAATTCTAAAAATGCACAGAGGTACAAATTTCTTTCACAGAGGTACAAAACAAATTTGCATATATTGAGCAAGTAGTTCCTTTTTAATTTTAGGGGAGAAGTCATTTGAGAGGCTTATACCTAACCATTGATATCAAAGGCTGATGAAATTCTCACTTAATATTGCCAAATGTCAAAATTTTAGTATGGCAATTTATAGTAATATATAAGTTTTTCTAGAAAAAGTGGTGAAAAATCTTTGCCTATTTTTCCCGCATTTTTACTACTGACCACTGTGCGGGTGTTAGATTAATAGTTTCACTAAGTGTTCCACCGCTGTTACCTGGTAACTTAGACTGTTTAACTCACGTGAAAATTGCAACTACAATATTTTATAACACATGTGTAGAATAAGTAAACTATAAAAATACTACGTTTATTTTAATTTTATAAACTTGACAATATTGTTACGATCTCTAAAATGTTGGGCATAATTGTATCATCATGATATTAATAGTAGGTTACTTTTGTATTTTTATATTTTTCAAGTGGCGGTGTTCGAATATTTTTCAGCGCGTCTACGACCTATGAAATAGGATCGTAGACGCGATTAGAGCTACCGGGTTGAGAGCCATCCGCGCTCACCCATTGACCGCGTTAAGCTGTCAAGGTCATCTGCGACCAACAGCTACACACACACAAAAAAAAAAGCGGTTAGAGTTCAGTCGATCGGTGACAGCAGCGGTGAAATAGTCTAGCTAAGGTTGTACGCCGAGCATTGGAATGTCGTGTTTGACATTCAATTATTATTCGTTTAGTGTAATGGTGATTAAATGTGATTTCGGTGGTTTATTGGTAAGGTTGAATATTATTTAATATTAGTCCGCGAAAGTGTAATCAAGGCGAGTTTCACAATATGTAAGTGCCCTCTCGGGGTTTATGCATAATAAATGATTTAAATTTGAATTATATGATAATGTTACAACATTGCATAGTTTTTTGTTCAACACTGCGTCGTTCGATTCGTGTTTGTTGCTCTAAAATCTGTCTTTCCCAATATTTGTCGGTTCGAGGAACAATGTGACCTGCCCATTGCCATTTAACGCACCTTTACCTTCCTTCGAATACATCCGTACTTCTACGCATTTCTGTATTCCGAATTTTATTACATAGAGAAACACCGAGTATAGCCCTCTCCATAGCACTTTGAGTAAATTTGAGACTTTTATGAGGCCTACATTTAGAAACCATATTTCAGTGCCGTATGTCATCACTAGTTACATGCACACTTTTACTACAGCTGATCGATATTTGTATCTTTGTATATATTTTTCATGTGTACGTCTATCATTGAACTCCTCCTAAACGGCTGGACCGATGTTGATGAATTGTTTTATGTGTGTTCAAGAGAATTTGACAATAGTTTAGATACACAATTGGACTTGGTAGGTGGTGCTGCTGTGGGTGCGAGGGGAGGGCGGTGCTGTTTCCTTAAGGGAGCTCACCGCCTGGCGCGTCGACGCCCGCCGAGACGTCATCGCCCGTTGGGCAGACCGGCTGGAGAGGCCTCTATACGGTGTCTGGACCGTGGAGGCCTGCCGGCCGGTGCTGATGCAGTGGTTGGAACGGCGGCACGGGGTGCTCTCCTTCCGACTGGTGCAGGTCTTAACGGGGCATGGATGCTTCGGCAAGTACCTGTACACGGTCGCTAGGAGGGAGAGAACACTATCCTGCCACCACTGCGATTGCGACGAGGACACGGCGCATCATACGCTCGAGGTCTGTGGCGCTTGTGCAGAGCAGCGTCGTGAACTCGTCGCAATCATCGGTGCCGACCTGACGCTGCCGACTATCGCTAGGGAGATGCTCGGCAGCATCAGGAACTGGGACGCGGTCGCAGCCTTCTGCGAGACAGTGATCTCGCAGAAGGTGGCGGTGGGTCGCGCGCGCGAGGAGCACAGCTTCGACGAAGCGACCCGCCGCCAGCGACTGGGGCGGCGCAGGCGCGACTACCTGCGTGCCATGCCGCCCTAGCCGAGGCCACGGGTAACGTGACCGGGGTTTATTCCATCACCAGCCGAGAGGCCGACCGCGTGAGGAAAGACCGTCTTCCTCCCCGAGAGGGGGGACGTCGGTCGATGGGAGGGTACCCCAAGTAGAGGGTATTCCGTCGGGCCTACCACTGATGACAAGTAACCCTGCTCCGGTGGTCGGCCCAACGACGAAGGCGATGTGATGTTCAGGTGGGTTGCGGGTGTTGCGTGCTTACGCCCCGGACGGAGTGGAGCCTAGCGAGGAGCGCGCCGACCGCAGCCCACCCCTAAAAAAAAGTGGTGGTGCTGCTGTCGATTTAAAGGAGAATTCCTTTTATTTTATTTGATCAGAACAACGTTTGTTGGGTCAGCTAGGTTTTATATATAAATTTCTTGTGTGTTGTGTGTATGTCACCGAACTCCTCCTAAACGGCTGGACCGATCTTAATGAAAATTTTTGTGTGTCTGAGAGGATCAGTGAATGGTTTAGATTCACAATTGGACTCGGTAGGTGGCGCTGCTGAGAGTTGCTTTTATTTTATTTGTACAGATCAACGTCTTTTGGGTTAGCTAGTTGTACTATAAAATAACTCCCTTAGTCGATACCAACCCATCTTTTCCTAAAAGAGCGTTACATTGCCGAACGTGATGGCTCAGTCTCATATAACACCCACAAACTTAAGTGCACAACATGTTTTTTTTGTAACCCGGCAGTTTGATTGAACAGTTTGATCACACCCTGCTCGATACGTCTGCGGCATCACAGGGACGGCGCGCGACCCTATAACAACCCGTACTTCTCTCACGCCACATGGGCGGGCCAACAGTACCCATCATTGTCATTAGTAACCCGTCCAAGCTCGGTCTATCTTCGGGCGACAGTTGAAACACCAACAGTCACCCGCTATTTTCCAATCACATTAAGCCTAAAGAGGTTTTCATTTAAAAAAAGAAATGTGGTGTCGTGGGACACCAGGTAGGAACGAAGTTCCTTCGGCTAATGTAGAATCGACACAATTTGCAAATATTAAATCGGTTCTTTTTTTTTTTTTTTTTTTTGTTTTTTTTTGTGGGTGGGCCGCGGTCGGCGCGCCTCCGCACCACTCCGTCCGGGGCGACAGAGGGGCTTAAGCACGCAACTCCCGCGACCCACCCGAAAACCACGTCGCCTTCGTCGTTGGGCCGACCACTGGAGCAGCGTTAACTTGTCGTCAGTGGTCCAATTAAATCGGTTCTAATGGAAATTCTATGAGGTTTGTCAAAAATCCGGAGTTCCTGCGGTCAAAGATGACTGATTTATAGCAGTTTGGGGTTTGAACGATGTTTCACATCAAAAAAGGGGGAGAGGGAAGTTTCTAATGGGGGGTAGGGGTAGTCCGGGGGGCAATATGGGATCCAAGGGGGGTCAAAATTTCTATCAAAAATGGTCTAGCACTTATAGTTTTTGAGATACGGCGGTCAAAACAATTGTAGGTTAAACGATGTTTCACATCAAAAAAGGAACTTAGTCTCATTTAACAGTTTTATTCCACGCACTTTTTCTTACGGTTTTATTCTTACGGTTTTACTATCACATTTTTTTCAGTTCGGTCGGCAGCAAAATCCCTATCTCCTCCAAGCCTGCCGTAAGGAACTTCGTTCCAAAAAAGGAACATTTTAAGAAAATGTATCATTTGAAAATATATATGTATAGAAACTGTATCGTATCGACTGGAGCAACGTAACACATTTAGCTAAACGCTAACACGGTAGGGATCACTTCACTTTGAAGATGGATCATGATAAATTGTGTAACCAATTACTTTGAATTTGTTGTGTTACATATATTTTTATTGCTGTAATATTATATACAATATCTGGTTCACCGAGCTTCACTCGGAATATTCTTGTTGTATTTTTGTTGAATTTATTTAGATATATACACTCATTTGCAAAAAAAACGGGCACCTAAGCAATGAACCATTTCAAATGTTAATATTTCTTTGTTTGATAATTATAGGTAGTTTTATCCACACAATTTGCTAAATTAATAAGAAAATAATCGTTTTCATCAGTATTTCATAAAATTTAGATACAATTTATGGGAAATAATGCTAAACCTCGCTAGTAGTGTATATTCGCTAGTAGTGCATATGCTCATGAAGTAAAAATAAAAATGTTTTTTTGTTTGTTTTTCTTTAATAAAGTAAAAGCAGATAAATGTTTAGTATCGAGTGTGACCCCCTCTAGCTAAAATCACAGCTTGAATTCGTCTGGGCATGCTAGCGAGTATATCCCGGATACTTGCTTGCGGAATACGTTCCCACTCCGCAGTAATCACATTCTTCAGCTCTCTGATGGTCTGCGGAGCCGGGTGTACTGATCTCACACGCCGTTTCAGAACGTCCCAGACATGCTCTATGGGATTGAGGTCGGGACTTCGAGCTGGCCAATCCAAACGACGAATGCCGACCTCTTGCACATACGCATTAACATCGCGGGATCGGTGGGCGCGAGCATTGTCGTCCATAAAAATCGAGTCTTCACCTAGAGCGGCCAATGCGGGTTGTGCATGAGAAATTAGAACTTCCGTTATGTATCGATGCCCAGTCAGTGAGCCGTTTTCAATGAAGACTAACTCTGTACGATCCATTGAATTTATTCCTGCCCAAAACATAACAGAGCCCCCACCATAAGGTGTGATTTCTTCGAAACATGCCTCTGCAAAGCGTTCTCCTTGTCTTCTTAGCACTCGCCGACGTCGATCTTCACCGAACAGAGATATCCTGGCTTCATCAGAGAACAAAACCCTATTCCAATCGTCTTGAGTCCATGATTCACAATTTCTAGCGAACCTAAGCCTGTGAACTCTGTGCTCACGGAGTAATTTGGGGCCGCGGGCCGGGCGGTGACTGCGTATATTGGCAGCGAGAAGCCTCCTCCTGACCGTCCATAGACTAATATGCACATTTCTTACTTCTTGGAGGTTGTTCTTAAGATCCACATACGAAGATTTGCGATTTCTCAATGCGCGACTCACAAGAAAACGATCATCCCGTGGTTGGGTACATGGTTTTCTTCCAGAACCAGGCCTTCTCTCGACGGAACCAGTCTCCTGATATCGCTGCCAGGTCCTTTGGACTGTCGAGCGACTAACATTTAGCCTCCTAGCCACGAAACATTGGCTGCAACCCTCTTCAAGCAGCGCGATAATTTTGGTAGCTTTTACCACTTTATCTACCATTTTTGATACAGCCAAACAGCATTAAATAAAGCTTTGACAGTCAAGGATATGAAATTAATCGATAAAAATTGAATAAAAGTTATGAAAGTCGATGTTAACTTCTGGAACTTCGCGCCAAAAATGTAGGATAAAAAGGGGTTTTCTGTAAAAATGAACATCAAATGAAAAATTGAATTTAGAACGTACTTTTTTAAATACCACAGCATTTTTAAAACCGGCCAGTAACGTGTACAAACGATTGAAACCTTTTTGGTATTGTATCTTTTTAAATATGAATGAAAATCAAAACCGCCCGTTTTTTTTGCAAATGAGTTTATTAATAAAAATAAAAATTAAATAATGAAAAAAATATAAAAAAAATACTAAAAGAGAATAATAATAACACCGAGATTCGATCCGACGCTGTTTGAATGCCAAAATGAAACTAAAAGAAAACTGGACAACTTCCCAACAGAGCTATCGTAACTCATGACGTTGACGGCGGAATTCGAATTCATATTCTTTTAAAATTTAATGTCATTGTATTGTTTTGCTAAAAACACTGACAAAACAACATTTTCTATAAATAAAACTTAGCTAGATTGATTTTTTGGCCTCGAAACCTCCAGTATGCCAAGTTTCATCAAAATCGTGGGAGCCATTTCTGAGATCCTGTATATATATATATATATATATATATATTCCGAGCGAAGCTCGGTCAACCAGATATTATATATATATATATATATATATCGGCGCACGATTGATTATTTTATAAACTTGAATTAATAATTACAGTTAAAACTATTAGGTTTAGTTCAAAATAATTAGTTCCCATACTTAAGATAGATAGTACAACACATGTTATCATAGATACAGTTTTTATAGATTCTCATCGGGAGTTCCCCGCTCTCGGCCTTACTATAAATACGACTATTTGCTGGTACGACATTCATTCGATCGCTAGCAGCCGAACAGTGCGGAGCTCTAGACTCCACTTAGTTTTAAACTAGAATTCAATAACACGAGTACTGTTTCAACTGTATTGTTTCAATTACGTTTATCATGGAACACCATCAACACTATCAACATTGTAGTGAGGTAGATGACGTTAGCCATGCTGACGTCATTGCTTTTAAAAACAACACGGCGCTACCCCTGCTACGCCATCAGAAGTTAGATTGCTCACCACTTCAGCTCAAACAACCTGACGCTGCAACGGCACTGAGCCATGAAGTATACACTACTAGTAGTATTGTATTTACTAACATGGCACTTCGTTGCAACAGAAGCAGCTACAATCAACTGGCAAAAGGCCCAATGAACAGTATACCACCACTATTCATTATGCAGATGCAGGTAAATGTAAACTAGGACCGGTACAGGAATGATAGTCATTTGACATGACTGTCCTTTTGTCCATTCGTAAACCCACTAGTTGGTATTGGTATACCCTGCTGAGATCATTGAGCATGGTTCAAAGGTCCTCCATGGATTCTGCCATAACGACAATATCGTCTGCAAATCGAAGTGCAGTGGTCATCATCGTCGAAGAGATGAAGTCTCCCTATCTCACGCCTTTCTGCACCTGGATCGGTTTCGTACTCTTATCCCGGAGACTGACTGACATTGTGGCGTTTCTATACAAACACTTCAGCACTTCGATATAGCGATGGTTGATTTGGCACCACTGAAGGGACTGCAGCACCACCGCGCTTTTGGTCCACGACTCTGGAACGATCTCTCAGGGATGACCGAGCTGAATAGCTTTTGAAGAGCTTTTAAGACCGGCTTGTCGCCTGCCTTTAGAAGCTCTGCCGTGATTCCGTCATCTCCTGGTGCCTTACCCTTGCGTAGTTGTTTGAGAACCATTCTGATCTCCTTCAAGCTGAGATGTCCGGGATTTCTTCGGTATAGTGACGAGTTAACTTGGATTTGCGATCTTGGACCAAGGCGACAACAGAATTTCGAGATGATTTATAACTATCTATAGAACCTTTCGACCACTCCTAGGATCTCACTTTGGGATGAAATGACAGTGCCGTCATCGGTCTTCAAGTTTGTCATTTGCCCAACTGACAAATTTTGTGCGACCACTTTCGAGCCACGATTCCGGTGGAATACGTGAATGGTGTCAACACTCGATGTGTTGACATTCACGTATTCCACCATCGAAACACAGACTCACCGACTTTGATATTCGCATGAAGGTGGATAGCCTACTTAAGGGAAGAGCGAAAATGTGGGTTGACGACCGGATAGTCACAACAACTTCGTGGGCTGACCTTCGAACCAGAAAATCATTACTCTCTGAGATCTAGAGAGCATGTCTACGATTCCTCTAAGGATGTCTCAGAGTATCTATTTCGAGCCTCTGTTTTATGGAGAATAGATCACCGTATCGGCGGAAGATAACACTCCAGAATTGGCCATTGAGCCCATATCATCGACCTCATAAGCCAGCGTAGCCGAACAACAGACGCAAGAACCAGAGGATTAAAAATCAAGGTTGTATTTATTTTAGTAAATACTAAATACATCACAGAACACGCCAAACTCAGTACCACAGAGTACGCCCAACACAAGTATGTACGCCCAACACAAGTACCACAGAGTACGCCCAACACAAGTACCACAGAGTACGCCAATATAAAAACTTGAATTAATATTTAATTATTGAATTAATAATTGTTTTAACTTGAATTAATATTTTTTTTAACTGTAATAGTTAAAACAATTAGGTTTAGTTCTAGTTCCCATACTTAAGATAGATTTTTTTTTTATTTTTTTTATTTATTTAATACAACACCCTGCGCTAAGGAAATAATCCTTGTATTGCGGGGGACTTCACAAACATATAATTAACGGACATAAATTACATCCAGACTCAGAACAACAATTTGTGGATCGCACAAAGTGTTGTCCCGCGTGGGATTCGAATCCGCGACACTGGCGCTGTAGGTCGCTATCCTAACCACTACGCCATCTGTGCAGTCAAATAGATAGTACAACACATGTTATCATAAAACAGTTTTTATAGATTGTCATCGGGAGCTCCCCGCTCTCGGCCTTACTATAAATACGACCATTTGCTGGTACGACATTCGCGTACGACCGATACCCCACGGAGGAGAACCGCAAACGCCTGCGGGCCCTCCAAAGGGAGGTCAAAACCGAAATTAGTAATGAGACAGAGCAGATGGGACGCCACTTTAGAAGAGCTGAAGCCCACGCACACGGCCTTCTGGCAGCTTTCCCGCTCACTCAAAAAAGATGTAGTGTCCACACTCCCTCCCCTCAGTAGAATAAATCAACCGCCGGCATTCATGGATGACAAAGTCTGAATGTCTGGCAGAGAGCCTAGAGCTTCAGTGTACGCCGAGTACATTATACGAACAAGAAGCGACTCACTACAACACTATTAATTCGGAAGTGGCTAGTCGTACCACTTTATCGCGGTCGAATATAAACAACGACAATAATATGCCTATCCCAACAGTGAGCACCGACGAAGTCGAGTCGCTTATTAGGGGTCTCCACGCTAGGAAAGCCCCGGGTTCGGACGGTATTACAAATAGAGTAATTAAATTATTCCCAGCCCATTTAATAATATTACTGTGTTATATTTTTAATGCAGCCCTCAAATATAACATCTTTCCTTCAAAGTGGAAAGAGGCCGTGGTAATCGGAATCCACAAACCCAGCAAAAAACGTACCGAACCCAATAGTTATCGACCTATTAGCCTACTGAGAAGTTTAGGTAAATTATACGAACGAATAGTACTCAGTAGGCTACGCTCATACGCAGAGTTAAATAAACTTATACCGGACGCGCAATTTGGTTTTCGTGCTAAACACAGCTGTGTTCAGCTAGTCTATAGACTAGTAGAATACACCAGTAGTCAGTTCATTAGGGGACGGTACACTGGTGTACTATTCCTAGATGTAGCGAAAGCTTTCGATAAAGTTTGGCATGAGGGCTTAATTTACAAATTATATTTATTAAAAATCCCCGAATACTTAATTCTAATAATACATGACTGAGTCATCGCAGCTTTCGCTATAGGGTGGAAGGGGCGTTGTCGACCTCCCATCCTCTCAAGGCCGGTGTTCCACAGGGCTCGGTCCTCGCCCCATTTTTGTTTACACTGTATACAAGTGATTTATCCAAGTTCACTCGTGTGCACACGGCGCTTTACGCCGACGATACCGCACTCTATTGTGCAGGTATGTCCCCGACAACCGTAGTCAATACCCAAAAAGCAGTTACCGCCCTTGCCAATTGGTATAGGAAATGGAGAATAGAAATTAATTCCGAGAAGAGCCAAGCGGTCATGTTCACTAAACGAACTGCCCGTCTGTGCTCTCCGGACAGCATCCCTCCTCTCACTCTCTTCGGCCGACCTGTCTCATGGAGCAGAGAGGCCAAGTACTTAGGTGTGACCCTTGATAGCCGACTCACTTTCCTGTCCCACTTGAAGCGGGTCCGCGCGCGCGCCGCCTTCGTGATGGGACGCCTTCACTGCTTATTAAACGCAAAGTCCAAACTATCACTCAAAAATAAAGTCCGATTATACACTACCTGCATACGGCCCATCATGACGTATGCCAGTGTAGTGTTCGCGCACGTTAGGCCAAACAGGATCCACAGGTTACAAACACTACAAAATAGATTCATGCGACGGGCAACGGGAGCACCGTGGTTCGTTCGTAATGTCGATCTACACATCGACCTCGAATTGCCGACCATCAGGCAGTACATGAAGCGTTGCTCCCAGCGCTATTTTGACTCTGCCACGACTCACCCCAATCCACTAGTGGTTGGGGCGGTAAACTATGTCCCATCAAAAATATCCGCGGTCCGACGACCCCGTCATCTCCTTTCCTTGAAGAAGGGGATGATGCCATTACGATCGCCCAAGAAAGGGCCTACACAGCTCGCGCTGTGATAACACATAAAACTGCGCGGTATCGGCCTCGCCGACGAGGTCGAAAACCGCGCCGCGTAAAAATCATTAACCTAAACGTGGCCACGCCCACTTTGCTTTCAGCGACGCCCCCAGTCGAGGTCCGTTCCCCACAGGGGGAGCCCTCGGGCGATGTTCGCTTAACTTACTTACCGGGTTGAGAGCCTTCCGCTCGCCCATTGCCCGCGTTAAGCTGTCAAGGTCATCTGCGACCAACAGCTAAATACACACAAAAAAAAAAATCGATCGCTAGCAGCCGAACAGTGCGGAGCTCTAGACTCCACTTAGTTTTAAACTAGAATTCAATAACACGAGTACTGTTTTTCAACTTTATTGTTTCAATTACGTTTATCATGGAACACCATCAACATCAACATTGTAGTGAGGTAGATGACGTTAGCCATGCTGACGTCATAATATATATATATAATGTATAATGCATAATGTCTGGTTGACCGAGCTTCGCTCGGAATATTTTTGTCGAATTTATTTGGATATATATTAATAAAAAATAAATAATAAAAATTTTATAAAAAACTACAAAAAGCGAATTAAAATAATAACACCGAGATTCGAACCGACGCTGTTTGAATGTCACATAATCTAAAATTAAAACCGCCCGCCCCTTCACCTGAGCTATCGGAACTCATGACATTGACAACGAAATTTGAATTCATATTCATTTAAAATTTAATGTCATTGTTTGTTTTGCTAAAATTACGGACAATACATTTTCTATAAATAAAACCTAGCTAGATCGATTTGTTGGACCCGAAACCTCTAGTATTCCAAGTTTCAACAAAATCGTTGGAGCCGTTTCCGAGATCCTGAATATATACGAGAAATATAAATTTTTTGTAATGTTTTTTGAAGTTTACGCGAGTATTATACATTCTACTAGCAATCCGCCCTCGCTTCGGTTTCAGTCGTCTTTCCTGCATAGTGTCCGTTCCCGTGGGAATACCGGGATAAAATATAACCTATGTTACTCCCTGATATTATAGCTTTAGCTATTGTACTAAACATAATGCGATTGCCAAGTCATTCTGTTTATTTAAGACATAAAAGATCTTTAATATTTATATAGTCACTATAAGAAGTTGTTAGGTTAGCTATTATTTACTTAATAACTTAAGAAGCAATGTCCCTTAAGCAGGGACTGAATGAGTTAACCGACTTGGTATAACATAGATCTCACAACTTTTTATGGTAGAAGAACTGTTGCGAGGCTTGCCTTTTTTTTTACAAGGTTTGTTTTTGATGGTATTTTATTTATTGGTATAGATATCGAATACGTTCCACAAAATTTTAATGTTAGGTACCTTTCTCTAATCAAACTCATAAAAGTTCCTGTCTGTGATGAGTACTTTTCATAGAATTTATCGAATACGTTTCGGTAAATCTTCTGGCCCATTATTATTAATTTAATAGATTCGAAAAAAAATTACTCGATGTTTCAATTAATAAAAATATCGATACATCGAATAGAATGAATGTTTGTCAAAACATCGTATCAATCCGATATATCGCATGGCAAATGTTGAATAAATTCTATATCCACCCATCCATCCATTAGCCTATAGACGTCCACTGCTGGATACAGAAACGGTCCTGCGCCACTTGCATCCAACGGTTCCCTGCGACTTTGAGAATGTCGTCAGTCCACCTAGTGGGGGGTCGTCCTACGCTACACCGTCCGATTCGTGGTCGCCACTCAAGAACCTTTCTTCCCCAACGGTTGTAAGTTCAACAAGCGATGTCGCCTGCCCATTGCCATTTCAACGTGCTAATTCTACGGGCTATGTCGGTTACACCCGTTCTTCTACGGATTTCCGTGTTCTGGTTATTTTATGTATCGATGTTTAATTAATATCTTTAGTTTGAATAAGAATACAATTCACCCCCTATCATGCACGTGGATATTGTAAAAGACTACTAAGGGATAAAATATACATGTAACAGTTGCAAGAGATGGAAAACTTGAAATAAAACCAACATGTCTGACTAGCGCGGCATAATAAGTCAATTTCCCTCCCATTTTGAAAGCCTCGAACCTAACTAATAATCGGACTTATATAATTTGTGAAGAAACGAATAAAAACATAGATTAAAGACAAATGAAAAGTATTTACATATATTAAGTCCTAATGTCCACTACTAAACATAGGCCTCCCCAAGGAGGGATAAGGATGTAAGCCATGCCGCTTGTGAGATCAGCTCCAACCATAATCGTTTGAATTATATTAGGTAAGTATCTTGCGGTTCGAAAGGCATCTGGAGCTAGTTCTTACAAAACATGTACACAGTTTTATATCTAATAAGAAGAAGAAAAAAATAATTAAAAATAATAGACAAGCCCCCTGAGTTTCTTGCCGAATCTTCTCAGAAGCGGTTGCGTTCCGATTCGGTGGTAGTTTATTTTTTTTAGTGCCCGCTCGGGGTTTATGCATAATAAATGATTTGAATTAAAGTATGTATATGATATTAATGATGGAAGGTGTAAAAATGTAACATCCTCGTCAGCCTGCTCTTATCACAATTACATGGGGTGGTCGTAATGTTTTCTTCTTAGTCTACTTTTACGATACCCACGAGTAATGGAAGGGTCGGTAGTATTCGCAGCCTAATATTATAAATGCGAAAGTAAGTTTGTTTGTTTGTTACGCTTTCACGCTTAAACCACCAAACCGATTTCATAAATTCGTTCACCAATGGAAAGCTATAATATCGGGGAGTAACATAGGGTATATTTTATCTTGGTATTCTCACGAGAACGGGAACTACGCGGGTAAGGGGACTGAAACCGAAGCGAAGCGAGGGCGGATTGCTAATAAGGATAGGTAGATAAGGACGCTGCCCATTTTCCATAAAGGCGTGAATAACTCACAACGCAAAGCATATACCAAGACATTTGACTAGTGTAGTATAAGAGGTCAATGTTACTCCTATTGTGGAGGAGGCTCAAGCCCAGCAGTAGGACGTAGGCTGTGATGATGATGACGATGATATTACACATTTGAAATGAAATTATTTTTAGGAATATTTATAGCGTTTTTGACTTTTTATGGTCACATAATAAGTCCTCCCGTGGCCATGTACGTCTGTAAAAAATAATTTTAATTCAAACATATATTATACAATCATATATTCATCATCATCATCATTATTTCAGGTCATATACGAGTACGTCCCACTGTTGGCTCGAACCTCCTCCACATTAGAAGGGAAATTGACCTATTACCATGCAGGTCAGACATTTTGGTATGGGGTTTTATATCGACTTTTCCTTCTCTTGCATAGATTTTATTTAATTCCTTTTTTATGGGTGGGCTATGATAAGCGCACACGCTGTCCATTCCGTCCGAGGCGACGAAAGGACGGCGCACGGGCCCACAACCTACCCGTACCATGTCGCCTTCGTCGTTGAGCCGACCACCAGTGCCGAGTTCCTTGTTCTCAGTGGTCGGCCTAACGGAATACTCTTTTGGGTACCCTCACCTTTCGACGTCCCTGTCCCGGGACGTTGGTCACCCTCGCGCGGTCAGCCTCTCCGCGGGTGGCGGAATGAAGTCCCCAGTCCGGTCTCTCGCGGCCATATTTAATCCCAAAATCATCTCTTACGACACCCACGGGCAAGAGAGGGGGTGGTGAATAGTATTCTTACTCCGTCACCACACGGAATAAAATACATATAGATAAAAATGTATGAATTTATTGACCTATTTTCCTTTTTCACTTTGTAAATACATTTTTACGTGATTCACATAATAAAGTCAATATACTAAAGTGAAAAGCCTAAACGAGGAGACGAGAATCAACAAAACCTTTAAACGTCACAGTGCCCTCATAAAAATATAGGAACTGCCACACCAAGTCGCAAGTACTATTCAAAAATTTACTGCTAAGCGAATATAAACCCCATGTTGTGAAGACAAGGCATTTAGGCTCGAAGTGTAAGGTGATATAATATTATGGCATTGTCTAGTGATAAATAAGAGGTCTGACTTTGAGTGATAGTGGGTACATTTACAGGCCCGAGGATCCACTCAGATTCGTGTTTGTCTCGAAGAAAACGTCGTGCGCTCTAATAAATTAACATGGCGAATTATTGTGATGTTTTAGGTAATTAATGTTGGGAACTTCGCTATATTTTGGTTATGTATTGGCTGTTAAGATTGTTGTTGATATTATTTGGAATAACAAAGTTTGTTTTCTGGCACTTTGCGAAGTGTTTTTATTTACATTTATGTAGCTGAAAGCATCTAAATTTAGAAATTTATGACCAATGTTTATTTTATAGGCGTGAAGTTGCTACTGTTTGATATTTAAGTGCTTAACTTACGACAGGAATTGCTGAGCAAGATTTTGTACGGTTGGTGAATGTTTATGAAAAGCAGTGCATAATAAACACTAGCCTTATGACGCGAATGAAGTTAGTAATCTATTCAGACATCAGTTTATCGAAATCTACTGTCGTTTTCGACAAGTTGATTAGAATCCAGATTAGCGATCTTAGTTAATGTTATCATTTTGTTAGAATAGTGCTGCTGTTCATTCTTCTGGCAATCTCTCAGCTTTTTTACGACTACTACAAGCAATTAGGAGGTTGTAAATAAAACTACTTTAAGGATTTTATCGCGTTTGTATTTGATTTTTGATTGCCCGAAGTTTCGAACACTTTAAGGTCAATTGCCCTCTTAATATGGCGGAGTTCTGTGCCCAGCAGTGAATATACTCGTATAAGAGCAGTTGATGATCTATGCAAATTGAAGTATCTGTTTGCATGGTCAATGTAGTAGCTTTTATTTTTCATGCTCACTCGATTAATTGCACGAATGAATGCTTGTATCCAAAAATTAGTTTTAATATTTTTTTCTGTTTGTTTGTGTGTCCGGGTAATCTTTTAATAATTTTTTCCACCAGGTAGTTTATATAAGTTGTAACTTAGGCTACTTTTCCTCTCAGAAAAACCCTATCAAATTTTTCCCGATCTGGAACTCGAACCCAAAACTATATCTTAGGTGACATTGTAGATTTAAAATGCGGGTAGCTGGGCCTAAAGCGCAAGGAAGGTGGGTTGCTAGTATTATATAAAATGAATTACAAGCCCATAACGATAGATTTAATTTTGTTTCACACTTTCTTTCTTATAATATTTTCTAGGAAGCAACGTATTCGGTTAAATATAAATCTAACGCACCGTAAAACTTTCATAAATCCTGAAATTATTGAGATGCAACGAAAAAATAGACAGAACACTTAAGCTGCAATTGAGGAGTTACTTTTTCTCTTCAGTAATTTAACACGACTCAACTAAAGCAAGCACTTAACGGGTGATTCTTCGGTTTCGGAACTGTGTGGATATATTCCGTCAACGTAAAGTGATTTGATACTTTGTTAAAATATTACTTAGGTTTTGTATGTTTCTTGAATGATATGAACTGCTTTTAGCCACATTAACAAGCAAATACGGAATACTGTTCTCCAAATTTTTCACAACAACTTTCTTCATTCCACCCTGAAAATTTACATGAGAACGTGTAATGTGTGTGAATAAAGTAGGCAATATAGGTACATGTTAAGTTAATTCATTGAACTAAGCATTACATGGCGATAATTCCTTATTATGTTAATTTGTTCATTATTCCTTATGACTGGCGATGGCGTAGTGGTTAAGAAGACCATTGTACCTGCGTCGCGGGCTCAAATCTCACGCGGCAGTACAGGACTACACTTTGTAGCAAATACGAGGGAGATCTCATTCAGCAGAGGACGGCGATGGACTGAGTGATGATGATGAATATGATGAGTAGCTCCCTGAATTTTAACTTCAGATCTTCTGCTGAACTTTCAATATTGATTCGACAAGTTTTCCATGTCTCGGTGCTTTTTTGAGGAGTTAAACGAAAAGGTAGCTGTCAGGTTAAGTTAGACCAGGCCACCGGAGGCATAAATACGAAAGAATAAGAGACTCCATGTTACCTTTTTTTTTTGCGCTAGACTGATTAGATCAGATGTTTTATTATTTATACTTTTATAGATGCTAATTGAGATTTATAAACAAATGAATTTACATAAAATTTCTAAAACTCTCAATGTTACCGCCTGATAAAGTGCTACATGCATTTTCACAGACAATTTTTTATTATTACGCTGTCTGGAAGGTTCAAAATTGCTTAGCGTGCTATAGAGAGGACTATGCTCGATACATCTATACATGATTATATTCGGAATACGGATATCCGTAGGAGAATGGAAGTAAGCGACGTAGTCCGACAAATTAGCACATTGACCTGGCAAAGGCGCTCGTCGAATTAACAATCATTGGGGAAGAAAGCTTCTCGAGTGG
The DNA here is from genome assembly GCA_032191425.1 of Lymantria dispar. Taxonomy (NCBI): domain Eukaryota; kingdom Metazoa; phylum Arthropoda; class Insecta; order Lepidoptera; family Erebidae; genus Lymantria; species Lymantria dispar. The sequence goes on from CM063449.1 coordinate 4,667,285, forward strand.
CAACTATGTATAAATTGGACGACGCATGGTGGGACGAGCCCAGTAGGTGTGCTGACGATATTTTAAAAGTCACAGGTCGCCGTTGGATACAAGTGGTACAAGATCCTTCATAATGACATTATCGTGGATGACTGAAGGTTGGATGGATATGCTAAATTCACAACAGCCGTTGGATTCAGGTAGCCCAGGATCATTTCTAACGGCATTGTCGTGGGAAGACTTATGTCCAATAGTGGACGTCTTTAGGTTGATGGATGGAAATGCTATCTGTAATTTACATGACTAGGAAGCTTCTTGCGATATAAGTCTTCAATAATTCAATCAGTTTTTAACCAAAAATAATCGTCATTCACGGGAGTGCACCGGGTGGCTGGGTAAATAAGAAAATTTTCGCATCCTTCTAATGGCAAGCTATGTTAGAGTTGTTCACGTGGTAAGGCAAATATACCCGCTATTATAGGGGTAGAATGACCTACGGTATACTTAGTCAAATATTTATGATACGTTTGTAAAATTAGAGTGTGATTAAAATATTTTTGTTGCGTTATTTTAACTGCTGTGACATAAACTGAAAATTATTGTTGAATATGTTTGTAACATCTTGTGAATCAATCCAGTCAGCCTTTTGAACACTATATTTATCCGATACCCATTTTATTGTACCATAACTCGCTCGATCCAATCGGAACAATGAAAGGTCATGTATAGCCCTGCAGTACATGTGCCTCTCTATCGCCATATAGGTGGGCCACAGGTATCAGATCGTTATCTCTGGTGGTACAAGTAACACTCTTATTTTGCAGCTAGGGTCAGAAAAAATAGGGTCAATGATCTTGCAGCTTCGGCATAAGTCGAAAAACGCTGGACGCTGCACCGACAAGCCGAAGAATAAGTTGACGAAAATGCTTACTGAACCGCCATCATCCGTCGAGCATCAGACACAAATATTCCATCTGGGCCTGGATCAAGGCTTTGGCGGCTGAATCGTTGCGGAGCCCATGGAATAAAAGGTCCTCCGTTTTATTTGGAGCCACCTAAACTTCAGTAACTGAAATCGTCATATATTCTAAATAAAACTATTTTACGGATTTCATCACGTTTGTAAATATTTGATTTTTGATTGCCCGATGTTTTGAACACTTTCAGTATTCATGGTAACGAAAAAAATATCTCACGTCAAACAAGTTATCGTTATTACAGAGATTTATTTTTGTCTACCCGCATATTATCTACCCGCTACAGAAATTAGTTATTAAATTTTGACTCTCATTACATTTTATTAATTGCAATATTAATAATTAAAGATTATTTTAGAAATCCGTGTGGTGACGGAGTAAGAATACAATTCACCATATTATAATAATTCACATCATTTTTTTATTTTCAATCTAGCCCGCCTACGAATTCAAAATTTAATATAATCTCCCACTGTAAAATTGAGTTTGACACCTCTGCTTTATGGTTTGACATCTTATCTGTATTTATACATAATGCTTACAACTTTGTCTTTGTTACTAATATTTATTAATAACAGCGCCATCTATAATTTTATAAATGCAACTTTGCTAACTACTAAAGAAATAGTCCTAAATATGAAACGTCTTTTTTTTATGACACTATTCTTCCATTTAGCGATTATTCAAAGGTCCCCAAAGAAATTTTACCCTGATTAACAGATGGCGACAATATTTATCATAAACTACTGAACACTTTGAATTATACTTACAAATTTTCATAGGATAATTTACTACATGTAGCTGATTATGAATTTAAATTAGATGTCTATGTTTGCAAAACAAACTATGTTTTAACTTGGTTGATCGTTGCTTCAAAGATTTGATTTTGTATATTTTATGTAGACATGTGATATAGAGAGATAGTAATTTACATGATAAACATGTAAGATGAAAATGTAGGTCTCATAATCAAGCTTAAAGTCGCTCAGCGTGCTATTGAGAGAGCTATCTCTGGGAGATTTCTCTGCGAGATAGAATCCGAAACACGGAAATCCTTAAAAGAACGGGAATAACCGGTATAACACGAAGAATTAGCACGCTGAAGTACCATATCGCTTAGTCTTTTTTTACAACACCCATGTGCAAGAAATGGGGTGGTTATTTTTATTTCATTTTGAAATATATTATTGGAAATTTCATCAAGTTTTAATTTGATTTCGTTATATCGACTTTTGAATACTATAAAGCATCAATAATCACGACCCTGTTCAGTGTAATTTCACTGTTTAAACACTTTTAAATTTTTACATTTTCAAATACAAAAAATATCTCAACATTCACATAATTGACAAGGTACAAAAAGCACTTAGTGTCCTCTGAATATATTAACGAAAACGAGGGCCTTAATAAATATATTACAAAGCACCTAAAAGTCTAATTTCAACAATTTTTATTTCCAAATCAAGGTAGAAATACGGTATATTAATGTACCAAAATACCCAAACGCTAACGTATATAACATTTAGATTACACAATGGAAAAAGGTTGATATTAACGCATAACCTAATGGCGCGAAACGTCGGGTCTTAGAAAAATGTGTTCAACGCAAAAATCGCTGAACTGAATGAATATTCAGACCTCAATATGACAATAACCTTATTCATCTCTTTTCTACATTATTTATACATATACTAGCTGATCCAACAGACGTTGTTCTGTTCAAATAAAATAAAAGGAATTCTCCTTGAAAGCGACAGCAGCGCCACCTACCGGGGCCAATTGTGAATTTATGCCATTCCCGAATCCCCTTGAACACACACAAAAAATTTTGATCAACATCGGTCCAGCTATTTAGAAGGATTTTAGTGACATACGTACACAAGAAATATATATACCTATTACCTACTAGCTGACCCAACAGACGTTGTTCTGTTCAAATAAAATAAAAGAAATTCTTCTTGAAATCGACAGCAGCGCCACCTACCGGGTCCAATTGTGAATTTAAACCATTTCCGAATCCCCTTGAACAGACACAAAAAATTTAATCAACATCGGTCCAGCCGTTTAGAAGGATTTTAGTGACATACGTACACAAGAAATATATATACCTATTACCTACTAGCTGACCCAACAGACGTTGTTCTGTTCAAATAAAATAAAAGAAATTCTTCTTGAAATCGACAGCAGCGCCACCTACCGGGTCCAATTGTGAATTTAAACCATTCCCGAATCCCCTTGAACAGACACAAAAATTTTAATCAACATCGGTCCAGCCGTTTAGGAGGAGTTCAGTAACATACACACGTACACATGAAATTTATATATAAAGAAAGATAAAGACGTAAAATAAATGTAAAAGTGACTTGCTTTATGTGAGGGGCGAAGCTGAGTCGATCGTCAAGGGTCACACCCAAGTATTTGGCCTGCCTGGTCCAAGTGACCGGCTTGTTGAAAATTTTAAAGGGGGGAATGCTATCGATCGAGTAGGAACGGGCAGTTCGTCTAGTGAACATGACCGCCTGACTCTTCTCGGGGTTGATTTCTAATCTCCATTTCCTAAACCAATTGGCTAGGGCGGTAACCGCTGTTTGGAGAGTCTTGGCTACTGTTGTCGGGGATCTACCAGCACAAAAGAGTGCGGTGTCATCAGCGTAAAGCGCTTTATGTACCCGGTTGAATTTGGGCATATCGCTAGTGTATAGCGTGAAGAGAAATGGGGAGAGGACCGACCCCTGAGGGACGCCGGCCTTGATAGGGTGGGAGGTCGACAACGTCCCTTCCACCCTGTAGCGAAAGCTGCGATGACTTAAGTAGTCATGTATAATGAGAATTAAGTAGTGAGGGATCTTGAGGAGATAGAGTTTGTAGATTAGGCCTTCATGCCAAACCTTGTCGAATGCTTTCGCTACGTCTAGGAATAATACACCCGTATATCTGTTCATGATGAACTGACTACTTGTGTATTCTACCAAACGGTGAACTTGTTGTACGCAGCTGTGTTTAGCTCGGAAGCCAAACTGTGCGTCGGGAACGAGGTTGTTAGCCTCGGCGAATGTACGTAGTCTACTGAGAACTATTCGTTCATAGATCTTACCTAGACCTTTTAGTAGACTAATCGGGCGGTAACTACTAGGTTCGGTACGGCGCTTGCCGGGTTTGTGGATTCCTATTACCACGGCCTCTTTCCATTGCGCGGGAAAGATGTTATTATTTAGTGCTGCATTGAAGATGCAGCACAACAGAATTATCAAGTGGGCGGGGAATAATTTAATGACTTTATTTGAGATTCCGTCCGAACCTGGGGCTTTCCTGGTTTTGAGACCCCTGACTAACGATTCGACCTCATCGGTGGTCACTGCTGGGATTGGCTGATCGGGGCTGTCGTTTCCTAACGAGCGCGAGAGAGTGTTACGACGTTCCACTTCGTCGGCGATGAAGCGGTGATTCGCGGCGTCGGGGTGTAGTGTACTCGGCGTACACTGAAGCTCCAAGCAGTCGGCCAGGCATTCTGACTTTTCATCGTCCATGAATGCCGGAGGCTGGTTGGGTCTGGTGAGAGGAGGGAGAGTGGACACGATGTCTTTTTTGAGTGAGCGGGAAAGCTGCCAAAAGGCTGTGTGAGAGGGTTCTAGCTCCTCGATCATGGCGTCCCATTTGCTCTGTCTCAATTTTTTAATTGCTTGTTTAACCTCCCTCTGGAGTGACCGTAGGCGGGTACGGTTGTCCTCCGTAGGGTAGCGGTCATAAGCGCGTGTCGCGGCGTTTTTCCGTCTCAACAAGTCACGGACGTCGTCTGGCAGGCGCCATTTACGATCGCTCGTATCTGGTACCGGCCGCGAGCAGTCGTCCATTATCGACTGCACGTGACTTGTGAGCGAGCCGATCGCCTGAGAGGTATCTTCCTTAGACGTAATGTCTTTGGGAATTTGATCAAGGTGGACCGACGAGGTTGACTTGAGATTTTTCTCTAGCCGTGCCCAGTCAGTCGCTATCTTGGTCCTTTCGTTGTTGTGGCCTGAGGGGCCGGGGGTGCGGGAGGCTAATTCCAGAGTCACCGGGCGGTGATCTGAGTCTAACTCGTGTTGAACTTCTATTGAACATAAACGAAGGTTTATGTTTTTGAGAAGAAAGATATCGAGTATGTCCGGCCTGTGCGAAACGTTAAAGGGGAAGTGTGTCGGCTCTATGGGCGCTATGACATCAAATCCCAGTCTGTCAGCGAATAGCTCTAAAGTCTTGCCCCTCTTATTGGAACTTTGACAGCTCCAAGAGGTGTTCTTGGCGTTAAGGTCACCGCCAATGATGACGGCGCCTCCCAATTCTAGCAAGGCTTTTAGATCTTTTTCAACCAACTGTTTCGAATGTTCTCTATTGGGAGAGAGATATGCGGATACAAGGGTGATAGGCTGATGGCCTGAGAGGGCTAGCCTGCAAATTGAAGCTTCAATGTACATCAGAGGGGGCGGATCCACAGGTGAGCAATGCAGCGACCTTTTGTAGTAGATAAGCGTTCCGCCCATTGGTGAGGTTGTCCTATCGTTGCGAACTATATTATAGTTCGCGACTCTAGGGTCCTTGTTAAATGGTTTAAGGAACGTCTCTTGTACTAGCAAGATGTCGAGCTGGTGTTCCCGAAGGAATGTGCCTACTTCATCCCTCTGTTGGGTTAGGCTATTGGCATTGAATGTCCCTATTTTGAGGTGTCTGGGTTTAACTCTGCCTGGAGTGTACCTATCCATTTTATTTGAATTTAAGCGAGCCTAGACGCTCTAACGTGGGGGCAAATTTAATTGCGGTATTGAGGAGGGCGAGGCTGTTTCCCTCGTTCCTTCTTAATTCGGCTGCAATTTCGCGGATTTCCGTGAAATTGATTTGAGCTGCGAAGTTGGCCACCAGGGCTAGATCTGGATCTAGTCCTTGGGGGGCTTTTGGGGGCGCGCTTTTAGCGACGACGGTAGGAAGGGCGGCACCCTGAGGGGGCTTGGGATTACCACCGGTGGGCTGGTTTGGCCCGGTTGTTGGTGGTTTGGGTTGAGATGTTGCGGGTGGGGCAGCGGGCTGCCTGTTGGGCAGGGTTGGGAAAGCCTCCTTGCTGGTAAGCAGGGGGCGAGCCCACGCATTGTGGGTTGGTAAGGGGGCTGGGACGAAGGTCTTGTTATAGTACAAGGCCTTGCCGTTTGTGTTGGGCTGGCGGACTAGCCTCCTCGGCGCTCTTGGGCAGCCGCGGTAGTTAGCCGGGTGTCCGTATTCTCCACAGAGAACACACGCTGGTGGCTCTTTGCAGAGTGAGATGTCCTTTGGCCGTTCACACTGAGAGGTGTGATGGTCACCTAGGCACTTAACGCACCTAGGACGGGCAAAGCAGTTTTTGGACGAGTGTCCATACAGTTGGCACTTGTGGCATTGTGCCAGGTTGCCATTTTTGTGTGGGGGCTCAACCGAGACCCCAGATAGACCGCAGATGGTCTTAATTTTAAAAATACCTTTACCCTCTGCGTTATTTGTAAGGCAGACGAGTATCATGTTGAGGGGATAACGACCCCTACCCCGGATCATCCGGTGTACTTCTACAACCGGTAGATCCTGGGTTTTAAGAGATTCTAGAATCTCTTTGGTCTCAATTTCCCTTGGTACGTTGCGTATTACAGCACGCAGAAGTTTGGCTTCAGGGAGGGTGTACGTATGGTAGGGAATCTGTTGATTCCCTAGCATTTTTGATACAGAACGGTGGTCGGCTGACGAGTGAAGGTCCACTCGTATACCTTGGGGGGTGGATTTCGCAGATTTATACGAAATCCTGTTAGTGTTTAGCCATGCGGAGATGGCTAGCCACTTGTCCTTGTCCCTAATATATAGGGGCGGCGGAGCGAGTGATTTTTTGACCGTCGGTGAGGTGACGGTATTGCTGTCCGTAGGTGGTGGGGCAGCGGTTAGGGCTGCCTGTGAGACGACTGGGGGGGCCGGAGCGGCCGTGGCGGTCGTTGCAGGCGGGGCTGCGGCAGATGTTGTTGCCGAGTCAGTCTGCTTGATTTTTGGGGTCTTAGAGGGGGCCTCTTTGGTGTTTTTGGTCCTTTTGCTCCGTTTGCGAGAGCGGACCTCAATGAATGAGCCCTCATTGGACGAATCTTCCGACTCGGAGGAGGAGGAAGACGAGTTTGAGGAGGAAAAGACCGGCTCCGTTTCCATCGCCGTACCGACGGCCGGTAGTTCCGGTTCGAGCGGCTGGGCGGTGGATCGAGCGGGTTTGGGTTGCGGAGGAAGGATCGTTATCGCTCCGAAATGTTGAGCGATATAAGCTTTGATTTCTGGAATTGCCAGAAGGGCGTCTATAGTGATGGTTTTTTCCGCCATCGTGGGCTAACGGGAAAAACGATAGCTAAGAGGGATGTAAAAACCTAGCGCCCTGGGTGGGGTACCCTGGGTTGTGTGTGGTGCGTGTCCCTCCCAACCGGGTGCAGGTCGGGAGGATGAGTACTTAATTAGTGTGCCCTAAGCTTGTAATCCTTCGCCAATCTTAATGTGCGATAGGTTCCTAGCTGCTCGGGCCGTTAGGCCTTCGCAGAAAAATGATGAAAGCCGTAGATTAGGTCCGACTAGGAGATCCCCCAAGGCCGGATGCTCTAACCCCTTCCGATTGTTAGCTCTGCCCTGAAGGGGCTCGGCAGGCAAATCGGGGCCTTGCCTCACCCGGCTTCGTTAACACCGTGAGGTTTCCGCCGGGGACCAAACAATATGGTTTTCGGCCCTGAGGGGGCCAAGATGGGTTGACTTTTTATCTACCAACGGTAGAAATCTGCACTCGACGTCTTGAAAAAGTCGACTCGTGCAGTTGGGATCCGGCAACACCTGCGTCCAAACAGCGGAACTGCCACAGACAACCGTAAAAACGGCCACCCGGAGCGGGCCACTGAACGGCCACGGACGTTGAACAAGATGGCGGCTTGACGCGACGCGTGGTTCGCTGCGAGAGCGAGCGAGACGGAGCGAGAACGCACGACCGCAGGAGGCGGGTGCGGGGTGAGCGCGGCGAAATGGAGAGCAGCGAGGCGCACGTCCGTGCGCTACGGGTCTCCGACGTGGAATGTTTGAGAAAAAGTATAGTGATAAGAATACCGTGAAAATTAACTAACTCAAAGTGTATCACCCGATAGGAGTGCGTAACGAATATCGACCAATCAGGGCGCTCCAAATACATAGCGAAATTCGTAAGATGTAAACATTACGAATTAATGTGTACAGTGCTAAATAAACAATGTGAGTAATGAACATTAAAGTAGATTAATTATACGTTATATTGTAGTAAAAATAGTATTAAAATAGCCTATAACTGTTTGTTTTTCTTAATTTATGTAAAAGCGTAATTGTACTTAGTTACGTTGTAATTTTTGTTGTTTATAGTGTCAAATTTGCAATAAACATAAATATTCTTGGTGTTTTATTGAAATATACGCTAGGACCTATCGAATGCAGTAAGAACCAACACCCTAGGTATTATAACTTGCGAGATATAGCGTAATAAAAATAGAAAAACAATGCTGATAGTATAAAATAATAGTTTTTTAGTGCTTGTATAAAGCCTATTTTACTACCTAGGGTCGCGGCCACTACTGAAACAGATAGATGTGTCTTAGATAAATAGAATAGTATATAGAATGTAAGCATATCTGTAATAGTCTTAGCGTTATAGTTAATTATTCAATAAAATCATAGCACAAATCGGACGAATGCGACAACCGTTTACAGTAATCGCCTCGCGGCTGTCGTTACGGTAACACCTCGAGGTGCCTAAGCCCCTCGTTTTAATGAACGTCGTAGCATAGACTACCGAAGACACCTAGCGGCGCGCGATGGAAGCTTGAAACCACAGTATGAAGAAATAGTATGAAGAAATAGCGAACTTCAAGCATTAACATTCAGGGGCTAGGCAGCAACGGTGTAATATTCGTCCGATGTGCAAGTTACTTAAAAATCGATCGTTTTATTTCTTCACTGAAACCCGCCAGTAGGGAACCGAACCCGAAGATACAGTCCACATAAACCACCGAACCAGCGACCAACCGGGACGTCAGCCGACTACAACACATTTGTCTGGAGGCCCGTCCCGCACAATTTTCTGGTCTTTGCGATCCGGATGAAGACACAAGTTCCTGGACCTGGCGATACGAGTGTAGAAACGCAACTTTGAAGATAGAAGGCTTACTAACTTCAACTGAAGAAAAATTATAGAAGAATCCTTATAGAAGATTATAGAAAATTATAGAAGAATCCCTATAGAAGATTTATAGAAATATCCTTACAGAAGAATCCCTATAGAAGATTTATAGAAAATTACAGAAGGATCATTACAGAAGAATTTGAGAAGAACTCATTGAAGATATCGTTGCCAGCCAGCCAGTAACAGAAGAATACCCCTGACGTGTCTTACAGAAGCTTGAAGATAAATTCAAATAGAAAACTTATCAAGATGCTGATCACTCGCTCCATGGGACGAGCCCCGAAGGCATGGATGGTGGAACTCCATGAAGAAGAACCGCCGCGCCCGCAGTCACCAGTCACCGAGCTCGCCGAACAAATCGCCGAGCCGCCCGCACCACCGGCGTCGCCCTTAACAGAACAGGAACAGGACAGAACAGGACGCCGCCGGGACAACAGTAACGCAACCCAGACGCTACGCACCGCCGCTGCGACGCGCCTGGTGCCACCCCGTACTACAGAAGAAATACAGGAGCCGCTCATACAACGTGCCGTACAGTCAGTTACATCGGTACGCGAAGAAGAAGCAGAATCCGACGGCTATGAAATCGACGAACAATCGAAGGCGGAGTACGTCCGCTCATGGTTAGCAGAAGCCCAGGACCCGCAGCCGAATCCAGCCCTGGTTACGACAGAAGCCACTACAAACGTGGCCGCCGAAGCCCACATGGAGGGAACTACCAGGGAACAGAAGACAGTTTCCGTGAAGGAAAACATGGAAGAAACCTCTAAGAAGAAGGAGACTTCACCACAGGGAAGTGACCCAATGACGCAGTTAATCACTGGACTCACTTCCACAATCGCCGCGCTCGCCGGGAAACCTCTGGAGATGTCACATACGTCACCTCACCCAGCAGTTTCCAAGGTCATCATGACATTACCGCCGTTCGACGGAGCGCATACAGAGCGATTGTCGTTTCGTGCCATATACGACACCACGAAGAATTACTTCAACGACGTTGAAAACACAGCTAGACTTAGAAAAAGTCTCAGAGGAAGAGCACTAGAAACAGTAAATTCAGAACTTATAGGAAATGCAAGACCGAATGATATCATGCAAGAATTGGAACTTCAATTTGGAAGACCGGACGCTATAGCACAGGCGGAAACGGAAAAGTTAAAGAACCTGCCGCGCTGTGGAGAATCCCCTCGGGATATCTGCGCGTTCGCCGGCAGGATAAGAAGCGGCACAGTAACACTCGAAGCCATCAAAAAGGAGCACTACTTAGTTAACGCCGAGTTACTTCGAATCCTAACAGAAAAGCTGCCGAACTCATTACGTGTACAGTGGTACAGAACATATACGGAGAAGTACGCATCGGTGCCGGACCTCAGACGCTTCAGCGACTTTGTTACGGAACACGCACATTTCTGCAGCGCGTTCGCACCCGCTGAAGGCACAAGAGAACCGTCACACAACCGTCGCGTGGTTCAGCGAACACACAACATCATAGAAAAGCGAACATGGAACTCGAACCCTATCTCACATTCGAAGTGCAAGATCTGCGGACAAGATGGACACTACCCGGCAGACTGCGACACCTTTCGTCGGGGTGATTCAGACAGAAGATGGGAGATAGCTAAGAAACATGGGTTGTGCTTTTGCTGCCTCCGCGCACGCCACCAGCAACACAAATGCAAACCAAAGAGGTGCGAAATAGAGGGCTGTACCGCTTACCACAATCAACTTCTTCACTACCAACGACCGAAGACCGATGACTCGAAGATGGAGAAACAAGAAACAGTCACGAACTCGAGTCTGTATAGCGACCGTCAAGCCTCCTGAAAATAATTCCCGTGCAACTCGTCGGACCGGCGGGAGAGATAGCCGCATTCGCATTACTCGACGATGGCTCAACAGTTTCCCTCATAGATGAAGAAATCGCCCAGGCTGTGGGCGCAGAGGGAAAGGTGGACCCCTTCACCATTCGCACCATCGGAGACAAAGCAATAGAGATGCCCGCCTCAAGACGTATCGAAGTCACTCTCAAGACTACGACGGGAAAGGAGACACCACTACGCGCGCGCACAGTATCACACCTCCGTCTGACACCGCAACGAGTCACTGAAGAAGACATCGCCAATTGCAGACATCTCGAAGACATCAAAAATCAACTTGTGTACCACACTGGTCTACCGAAGGTACTCATAAGTCAAGATAATTGGCACCTTCTCGTCGCAAGCGCCGTGAGAAGAGGACCGCAACATCAGCCGGTGGCGTCCCTTACACAATTGGGATGGGTATTACACGGCGCGCACACAAGAACAACCGGTCACAGGATACATTTCGTTGGTCAGATATCGGCGGAAGATACCATAGATAGACAGCTGAAACAATACTTTGCATTAGAGTCGCTCATCGTCAACCCACGTCGTCCGAAGACAGATCCAGAGAAGATAGCTGAAGATATACTCGAGAAGAGTACCCGTCAGTTAGAAGACAACCATATAGAAACCGCGCTTCTCTGGAAAACAGAAAAAATAGAAATGCCAGACAGTTATGAAAACACAATCAAGAGACTTACGTCGATAGAAAAGAAGCTTGATCGCAACCCCGCGCTCAAACTAAAGTATACAGAACAGATGAACTCGCTGATAGAAAAGGGCTACGCAGAAGAAGCCCCGCAGGGCAGTACCCCGGGCAGAACCTGGTACCTGCCACACTTCGACGTACACAACCCCATGAAGCCCGAGAAGATCCGAATAGTGCACGACGCCGCCGCGAAGAGCAGAGGAGTGTCTCTCAACGATCACCTCCTCACCGGGCCAGACCTGCTACAATCACTACCAGGGGTAATGATGAGATTCCATCGCCATCCAGTCGCCGTTTCAGCGGATATAGCGGAGATGTTCATGCAAGTGAGAATTAGAAAAGAAGACAGAGACGCGCTGCGCTATTTATGGAGAGGAGATCGCAGAGAAGGCGCCCGAAAAGAATACCGAATGAAGTCCTTAATCTTCGGCGCAGCGAGCTCACCGTGTACAGCCATCTTTGCGAAGAACTGGAACGCCAAAAGACACATTGCTGAACACCCGGAAGCCGTAGAAGCCATCGTAGACAACCACTACATGGATGATTACCTTGACAGTTTTCGCGATGAAGTCACAGCATCACGCACGGCTCGATTAATACGAAACATACACAAGGAAGCGTGTTTCGAGCTAAGAAAATGGGTATCTAATTCGTCGAAGGTCGTTCAAGAAATAGAACCGAGTCAAGAAAATATAGAAACAGTTAACCTGATGAATAGAGAACAGAAAGAGAAAATCCTCGGCTTAATATGGCAGCCAAACACAGACGAGCTGAGCTTCAACCTCGAGCTCGCCCGCCTTCCCAACGATCTCGTCAGCAAAAGAACGCCGACAAGAAGAGAAGCCTTACAGATCGTCATGTCATTATACGACCCTTTCGCCCTCGCGTCACCGGTCACAGTGAGAGCCAAACAGATACTACAAGACGCGTGGAGACTTGGTAACGACTGGGACAAAGAGTTCGATGAAGACTTAGCAAAGGGATGGACATCGTGGCTACAGCACCTAGACAACCTTAAGACCGTCAGAGTCCCCCGATGTTATCCTCGCTTCAGCGACGCCGCATCACTTCAGATACATATCTTCGTGGACGCCAGCGAGATGGCATACGCAACAGCAGCCTACTGGCGAGTCGTAACGCCGGACAATCAAGTTCACGTCACGCTTATTATGGCCAAGGCGAGGGTGGCGCCGTTAAAACTTACATCAATACCACGCCTCGAACTGCAAGCCGCCTTGATGGGAACCCAAGTCGCCACGACGCTGATAGATATACACCGAGTGACGCCGGACGCCACAGTCTACTGGACAGACAGTAAAACCGTACTGACATGGATTAGAAGAGGCCCTCGACAATACAAACCGTTCGTCGCACACCGACTGGCGGACATAGAAGAAAACAGTAAAGTAGAAGACTGGCGCTGGGTGCCGACGAAGCTGAATATCGCAGACGCAGCCACCCGGGATGTACCCGTGAACTTCAATTCGCATCACGAGTGGTTCACTGGCTCATCATTCTTATATCAAGACCCGTCACAATGGCCCGACGAAAGACCCATGCTGACAGAGACTACAGGGGATGAGAGGACACATACTATAGAAGAAGCGCACAGAAAACAGAGAACAGTAGAATCGATCCCAGACCCCAATAGATTTTCAAAATGGGAACGACTTCTGCGCGCTACAGCAAGAGTATTACAGTTTATAGCTTTGTGTAGAAAACCGAAGGAACAAGTTTTACACAAAAGAACAGAAAAGAAACCACTGGTGGACCCAGATTGGCGTAGTACGAAGACAAAAAAGAAGAACACGTCGGGAAGCGCGGGACCTCGCCCCGCATCGAACTCCCGACACTTCGTGTTTCTGCCTGCAGAGCACACCCGCGACGCCGAAGACCTCCTTGTGAAGGCGGTACAAGAAGACTCTTTCGGCGCCGAACTAAGGGAGCTCCGGTGCGGGCGAGGGGTCGCCAGAAACAGCCGCCTACATCCGCTATCCACAGAGTATACAGAAGGAATTATCACTCTGCGCAGCCGTACAACAGTCATAGATGCGGAAATAATGAAAACAAAGAGGCCGCCAATACTAGATGGTGACCACAGAATAACACAGCTATACATAGATTGGACACATAGAAAACTACACCACAGCGGAACAGAAACAGTGATAAATGAAGTACGCCAAAGATATTAGATTCTTCGTCTACGACCGAGCGCTAAGAAAATAATACGTCAATGCGTACAATGCCGCATCAAAAAGACGCGACCTCCAGAGCCGGCGACAGGTGACCTCCCGAAAGCACGTCTAGCACATCACCAAAGGGCCTTCACCTACACCGGCCTTGATTACTTCGGCCCCATGTCCGTCACCGTGGGAAGACAGCATCAGAAGAGATACGTGGCGCTATTCACGTGTCTGACGTCACGAGCAATACATCTCGAGATAGCAGCCAACCTCAGCGCCGACTCGGCGATTATGGCGTTACGACGGTTCGCGGCGCGACGTGGCTGCCCAGCTGAGATCTACTCCGATAACGGTACCAACATGCATGGCGCTGACAGAGAAATGAGAGAGGCCGTCAAAGAAGAAGCAAGTCGACGTGGCATCGTATGGCGTTTCATCACCCCCGCGGCACCCTTCATGGGGGGCACGTGGGAACGTCTGGTCAGGTGTGTAAAGACCACACTCAATACGATCCTGCACGAACGCCACCCGCAAGAAGAAGTATTAGCAACGCTACTGTGTGAGGCCGAGTATACAGTCAACAGTCGACCCCTCACACACGTCTCCGTGGACATCGAGGACGAAGAAGCCATCACACCGAATCACATAATTTTCGGTGGCTCAGCGAGACTCCCAGAGCTCGGCAGTTTCAGCGAAGGCGACATAAATAGTAAGAAGCACTGGCGGCGCACGCAGATCCTGGCTGACCTCTTCTGGCGTCGCTGGGTCAGAGAATACCTTCCCGAGCTGCAATACCGGCGGGAGCCTCACGGTACCGCGCAGAAGTTCGAGGTCAGGGACCTCGTGCTCATCGCCGACGGCAACCTGCCTCGCAACACATGGCCGCGAGGGCGCATCACCGCAGTATACCCGGGTGCCGACAGACAAGTAAGAACTGCAGAAGTCAAGACATCGGCGGGCATACTCAAACGTCCCGCCAAGGAGCTAATACCACTGCCCAGATAACTCGTCGTGCTCACCGGTCTTCACGTCGCGTCGCCGCGACGTGCGAGCGCGACGCGACACGGCGGGAGAAATGTTCGCGACAAGTGTAAAATACCGTGATAGTGCTTAAAAAACGAACTGTAACATAATAGTGAATCTTTGAGAATTTTTTTTTTTTTTTTTTTTTTTTTTTTGTGTGTGTGTACACTGTTAGCCGCAGATGGCCTTGACAGCTTGACGCGGACTATGGGTGAGCGCTGAGGGCTCTCAACCCGGAGAAAAGTATGCTAAGCGACATCGCCCAAGGGCTCCCCCTGTCGGGAACGGACCTCGGCTTGGGGCGTCGCTGGAGGCAAAGTGGGCGTGCCCACGTTTTTAGTAGTGACTTTTGCGCGGCGCGGTTTCGCACCTCGACGGCGAGGGCGGAACCGCGGATATTTATTTGTTAAGGCCTCGCGGGCCGTGTAGGCTCTTTGTTGAGCGAGTGTGATATTGTCGTCCTCTTCGTCGAGGACGTGACGAGGACGTCGGATGGAGGAGATTCTGGAGGGTCTATAGGTAGCCGCCCCAACCACTAGTTGGTTGGGGTGTGTCATGGCAGAGTCAAAGTAGCTCTGAGAGCACCGTTTCATAAACTGCTTGATGGTCGGCAGTTCGAGGTCGATGTGGAGATCGACGTTTCGTATGAACCACGGTGCTCCCGTAGCTCGGCGCATGAAACGATTTTGTAGTGTCTGTAGCCTGTGGATCCTGTGTGGCTTAACATGCGCGAACACCACGCTGGCATAAGTCATGATAAGCCGTATGCAGGTGGTGTATAGTCGGATTTTGCTACTCAGGGTCATACGCGACCTAGAGTTGAGTAGACAGTGGAGACGGCCCATCACAAAGGCTGCCCGTGCGCGGACTTGCTTTATGTGAGGGGCGAAGCTGAGTCGATCGTCAAGGGTCACACCCAGGTATTTGGCCTGCCTGGTCCAAGTGACCGGCTTGTTGAAAATTTTAAGGGGAGGAATGCTATCGATAGAGTAGGAACGGGCAGTTCGTCTAGTGAACATGACCGCCTGACTCTTCTCGGGGTTGATTTCTAATCTCCATTTCCTAAACCAATTGGCTAGGGCGGTAACCGCTGTTTGGAGAGTCTTGGCTACTGTTGTCGGGGATCTACCAGCACAAAAGAGTGCGGTGTCATCAGCGTAAAGCGCTTTATGTACCCGGTTGAATTTGGGCATATCGCTAGTGTATAGCGTGAAGAGAAATGGGGAGAGGACCGACCCCTGAGGGACGCCGGCCTTGATAGGGTGGGAGGTCGACAACGTCCCTTCCACCCTGTAGCGAAAGCTGCGATGACTTAAGTAGTCATGTATAATAAGAATTAAGTAGTGAGAGATCTTGAGGAGATAGAGTTTGTAGATTAGGCCTTCATGCCAAACCTTGTCGAATGCTTTCGCTACGTCTAGGAATAATACACCCGTATATCTGTTCATGATGAACTGACTACTTGTGTATTCTACCAGGCGGTGAACTTGTTGTACGCAGCTGTGTTTGGCTCGGAAACCAAACTGTGCGTCGGGAACGAGGTTGTTAGCCTCGGCGAATGTGCGTAGTCTACTGAGAACTATTCGTTCGTAGATCTTACCTAGACCTTTTAGTAGACTAATCGGGCGGTAACTACTGGGTTCGGTACGGCGCTTGCCGGGTTTGTGGATTCCTATTACCACGGCCTCTTTCCATTGCGCGGGTAAGATGTTATTATTTAGTGCTGCATTGAAGATGCAGCACAACAGGACTATTAAGTGGGCGGGGAATAATTTAATGACTTTATTTGAGATTCCGTCCGAACCTGGGGCTTTTCTGGTTTTAAGACCCCTGACTAACGATTCGACCTCATCGGTGGTTACTACTGGGATAGGCTGATCGGGGTTGTCGTTTCGTAACGAGCGCGATAGAGTGGTACGACGTTCCACTTCGTCGGCGATGAAGCGGTGATTCGCGGCGTCGGGGTGTAGTGTACTCGGCGTACACTGAAGCTCCAAGCAGTCGGCCAGGCATTCTGACTTTTCATCGTCCATAAACGCCGGTGGCTGGTTGGGTCTGGTGAGAGGAGGGAGAGTGGACACGATGTCTTTTTTGAGTGAGCGGGAAAGCTGCCAAAAGGCTGTGTGAGAGGGCTCTAGCTCCTCGAGCATGGCGTCCCATTTGCTCTGTCTCAATTCATTAATAGCTTGTTTAACCTACCTCTGGAGTGACCGTAGGCGGGTACGGTTGTCCTCCGTGGGGTAGCGGTCATAAGCGCGTGTCGCGGCGTTTTTACGTCTTAACAAGTCACAGACGTCGTCTGGCAGGCGCCATTTACGATCGCTCGTATCTGGTACCGGCCGCGAGCAGTCGTCCTTTGAGAAAAAGTATAGTGATAAGAATACCGTGAAAATTAACTAACTCAAAGAAAAATATTCCGCGTCGGAGACCCGTAGCGCACGGACGTGCGCCTCGTTGCTCTCCACTGCCGCGCTCACCCCGCACCCGCCCCCTGCGGTCGTGCGATCTCGCTCCGTCTCGCTCGCTCTCGCAGCGTACCTCGCGTCGCGTTGCGCCGCCATTTTGTTGACGTCTGTGGCCGTTCAGTGGCCCGCTCCGAGTGGCCGTGTATACGGTTGTCTGTGGCAGTTTCGCTGTTTGGACGCAGGTGTTGCCGGATCCCAACTGCACGAGTCGACTTTTTCAAGACGTCGAGTGCAGATTTCTACCGTTGGTAGATAAAAAGTCAACCCATTTTGGCCCCCTCAGGGCAGAAAACCATATTGTTTGGTCCCCGGCGGAAACCTCACGGTGTTAACGAAGCCGGGTGAGGCAAGGCCCCGATTTGCCTGCCGAGCCCCTTCAGGGCAGAGCTAACAATCGGAAGGGGTTAGAGCATCCGGCCTTGGGGATCTCCTAGTCGGACCTAATCTACGGCTTTTCATCATTTTTCTGCGAAGGCCTAACGGCCCGAGCAGCTAGGAACCTATCGCACATTAAGATTGGCGAAGGATTACAAGCTTAGGGCACACTAGTTAAGCACACATCCTCCCGACCTGCACCCGGTTGGGAGGGACACGCACCACACACAACCCAGGGTTCACCTCACCCAGGGCGCTAGGTTTAACACTTTTCCCGCGAACGTTTTTCCACCAGCCCACGATGGCGGAAAAAACTATTACAATTGACGCCCTTCTGGCAATCCCAGAGATTCAAGCTTATATTACCCAACATTTTGGAGCAATAACAATCTTACCACCCCAGCCTCAACGCGCTCCTACTACCGCCCTGCCGCTTGAGCCGGAATTACCGACCATCAGCACGGCGATGGAAACAGAATCACCCCCGTCCTCCTCAGCCTCATCGTCCTCCTCCTCCGAGTCGGAAGATTCGCCCAATGAGGGCTCATTTACAGTAGTTCGCTCCCGCAAGCGGAGCAAAAAGGTAAAGGTCAACAAAGAGGCTCCCTCTAAGGCCCCAAAAATTAAGCCGACTGACTCGGCAAAAACACCCGCTGCAGCCCCGTCTGCAACGACTGCCATGGCCGCCTCGGTCCCCCCAGTCGTCTCGCAGGCCACCCCTACCTCTGTCCCATCTTCCACGGACAGCAACACCGTCGCTCCGCAGACGGTCAAAAAACCACTGGCTCCGCCGCCCCTATATATCAGGGACAAGGAGAAGTGGCTAACCATCTCCGCTTGGCTAAACACCAATCGCATAAATTACAAATCGGCTAAATCCACGCCCCAAGGCATACGAGTGGACCTTCACTCGTCAGCCGACCACCGCACCGTGTCAAGCATGCTAGGGAATCAACAGATTCCCTACCATACATACACCCTCCCCGAAGCCAAACTTCTGCGTGCAGTTATACGCAATGTCCCGAGAGAAATCGACACTAAAGAGATCTTAGATTCTCTCAAAACCCAGGATCTGCCGGTTGTAGAAGTACACCGGATGATCCGGGGAAAGGGTCGTTACCCTCTTAACATGATACTCGTCTGCCTTACGAATAACGCAGAGGGTAAAGAAATCTACAAAATTAAGACCATCTGTGGCCTCTCTGGGGTCTCGGTAGAGCCCCCACACAAAAATGGTAATCTGGCACAGTGTCACAAGTGCCAAATGTATGGACACTCGTCCAAGAACTGTTTCGCCCGTCCTAGGTGCGTCAAGTGCCTAGGTGACCATCACACCGCCCAGTGTGAAAGGCCAAAGGACATCTCCCTTTGCAAAGAGCCACCTGCGTGTGTTCTCTGTGGAGAATACGGACACCCGGCCAACTACCGCGGCTGCCCAAGAGCGCCGAGGAGGCTAGTCCGCCAACCCAACACAAACGGCAAGGCCTTGTACTATAACAAGACCTTCGTCCCAGCCCCCTTACCAACCCACAATGCGTGGGCTCGCCCCCTGCTAACCAGCAAGGAGGCTTTCCCAACCTTGCCCAACAGGCAGCCCGCTGCCCCACCCGCACCATCTCAGCCCAAACCACCAATAATCGGGCCAAACCAGCCCACCGGTGGTAATCCCAAGCCCCCTCAGGGCGCCCCCATTCCCATCGTCATCGCTAAAAGCGCGCCCCCAAAAGCCCCCCAAGGACTAGATCCAGATCTAGCCCTGGTGGCCAACTTCGCGGCTCAAATCAATTTCGCGGAAATCCGCGAAATTGCAGCCGATCTTAGAAAGAACGAGGGAAACAACCTCGCCCTCCTTAATATAGCGATCAAATTCGCCCCCACGTTAGAGCGTCTAGGCTCACTCAAATTCAACTAAAATGGATAGGTACACTCCCGGCAGAGTTAAACCCAGACACCTCAAAGTAGGGACATTCAACGCAAATAGCCTTACCCAACAGAGGGATGAAGTAGGCACATTCCTTCGGGAACACCAGCTCGACATCTTGTTAGTACAAGAAAAGTTCTTAAAACCATTCAACAGGGACCCTAGAATCGCGAACTATAATATAGTTCGCAATGATAGGACAACCTCACCAATGGGTGGAACGCTCATTTACTACAAAAGGTCGCTGCATTGCAACCTGTGGATCCGCCCCCTCTGATGTACATTGAAGCTTCAATTTGCAGGCTAGCCCTCTCAGGCCATCAGCCTATCACCCTTGTATCCGCATATCTCTCTCCCAACAGAGAACATTCGAAACAGTTGGTTGAAAAAGATCTAAAAGCCTTGCTAGAATTGGGAGGCGCCATCATCATTGGCGGTGACCTTAACGCCAAGAACACCTCTTGGAGCTGTCAAAGTTCCAATACGAGGGGCAAGACTTTAGAGCTATTCGCTGACAGACTGGGATTTGACGTCATAGCGCCCATAGAGCCGACACACTTCCCCTTTAACGTTTCGCACAGGCCGGACATACTCGATATCTTTCTTCTCAAAAACATAAACCTTCGTTTATGTTCAATAGAAGTTCAACATGAGTTAGACTCAGATCACCGCCCGGTGACTCTGGAATTAGCCTCCCGCACCCCTGGCCCCTCAGGCCATAACAACGAAAGGACCAAGATAGCGACTGACTGGGCACGGCTAGAGAAAAATCTCAAGTCAACCTCGTCGGTCCACCTTGATCAAATTCCCAATGACATTACGTCTAAGGAACATACCTCTCAGGCGATCGAGTCGCTTACAAGACACGTGCAGTCGATAATGGACGACTGCTCGCGGCCGGTACCAGATACGAGCGATCGTAAATGGCGCCTGCCAGACGACGTCCGTGACTTGTTAAGACGTAAAAACGCCGCGACACGCGCTTATGACCGCTACCCCACGGAGGACAACCGTACCCGCCTACGGTCACTCCAGAGGGAGGTTAAACAAGCTATTAATGAATTGAGACAGAGCAAATGGGACGCCATGCTCGAGGAGCTAGAGCCCTCTCACACAGCCTTTTGGCAGCTTTCCCGCTCACTCAAAAAAGACATCGTGTCCACTCTCCCTCCTCTCACCAGACCCAACCAGCCACCGGCGTTTATGGACGATGAAAAGTCAGAATGCCTGGCCGACTGCTTGGAGCTTCAGTGTACGCCGAGTACACTACACCCCGACGCCGCGAATCACCGCTTCATCGCCGACGAAGTGGAACGTCGTACCACTCTCTCGCGCTCGTTACGAAACGACAACCCCGATCAGCCTATCCCAGTAGTAACCACCGATGAGGTCGAATCGTTAGTCAGGGGTCTTAAAACCAGAAAAGCCCCAGGTTCGGACGGAATCTCAAATAAAGTCATTAAATTATTCCCCGCCCACTTAATAGTCCTGTTGTGCTGCATCTTCAATGCAGCACTAAATAATAACATCTTACCCGCGCAATGGAAAGAGGCCGTGGTAATAGGAATCCACAAACCCGGCAAGCGCCGTACCGAACCCAGTAGTTACCGCCCGATTAGTCTACTAAAAGGTCTAGGTAAGATCTACGAACGAATAGTTCTCAGTAGACTACGCACATTCGCCGAGGCTAACAACCTCGTTCCCGACGCACAGTTTGGTTTCCGAGCCAAACACAGCTGCGTACAACAAGTTCACCGCTTGGTAGAATACACAAGTAGTCAGTTCATCATGAACAGATATACGGGTGTATTATTCCTAGACGTAGCGAAAGCATTCGACAAGGTTTGGCATGAAGGCCTAATCTACAAACTCTATCTCCTCAAGATCCCTCACTACTTAATTCTTATTATACATGACTACTTAAGTCATCGCAGCTTTCGCTACAGGGTGGAAGGGACGTTGTCGACCTCCCACCCTATCAAGGCCGGCGTCCCTCAGGGGTCGGTCCTCTCCCCATTTCTCTTCACGCTATACACTAGCGATATGCCCAAATTCAACCGGGTACATAAAGCGCTTTACGCTGATGACACCGCACTCTTTTGTGCTGGTAGATCCCCGACAACAGTAGCCAAGACTCTCCAAACAGCGGTTACCGCCCTAGCCAATTGGTTTAGGAAATGGAGATTAGAAATCAACCCCGAGAAGAGTCAGGCGGTCATGTTCACTAGACGAACTGCCCGTTCCTACTCTATCGATAGCATTCCCCCCCTTAAAATTTTCAACAAGCCGGTCACTTGGACCAGGCAGGCCAAATACTTGGGTGTGACCCTTGACGATCGACTCAGCTTCGCCCCTCACATAAAGCAAGTCCGCGCACGGGCAGCTTTTGTGATGGGACGTCTCCACTGTCTACTCAACTCTAGGTCGCGTATGCCCTTGAGTAGCAAAGTCCGACTTTACACCACCTGCATACGGCCTATCATGACCTATGCCAGCGTGGTGTTCGCGCATGTTAAGCCACACAGGATCCACAGGCTACAGACACTACAAAATCGTTTCATGCGCCGAGCTACGGGAGCACCGTGGTTCATACGAAACGTCGATCTCCACATCGACCTCGAACTGCCGACCATCAAGCAGTTTATGAAACGGTGCTCTCAGAGCTACTTTGACTCTGCCATGACACACCCCAACCAACTAGTGGTTGGGGCGGCTTCCTATAGACCCTCCAAAATCTCCTCCATCCGACGTCCTCGTCACGTCCTCGACGAAGAGGACGACAATATCACACTCACTCAACAAAGAGCCTACACGGCCCGCGAGGCCTTAACAAATAAATATCCGCGGTTCCGCCCTCGCCGTCGAGGTGCGAAACCGCGCCGCGCAAAAGTCACTACTAAAAACGTGGGCACGCCCACTTTGCCTCCAGCGACGCCCCAAGCCGAGGTCCGTTCCCCACAGGGGGAGCCCTTGGGCGATGTCGCTTAGCATACTTTTCTCCGGGTTGAGAGCCCTCAGCGCTCACCCATAGTCCGCGTCAAGCTGTCAAGGCCATCTGCGGCCAACAGCTGTACACACACAAAAAAAAAAAAAAAACTAACTCAAAGTGTATCGCCCGATAGGAGTGCGTAACGAATATCGACCAATCAGGGCGCTCCAAATACATAGCGAAATTCGTAAGATGTAAATATTACGAATTAAATAAATAAACAATGTGAGTAATGAACATTAAAGTAGATTAATTATACGTTATATTGTAGTAAAAATAGTATTAAAATAGCCTATAACTGTTTGTTTTTCTTAATTTATGTAAAAGCGTAATTGTACTTAGTTACGTTGTAATTTTTGTTGTTTATAGTGTCAAATTTGCAATAAACATAAATATTGTTGGTGTTTTATTGAAATATACGCTAGGACCTATCGAATGCAGTAAGAACCAACACCCTAGGTATTATAACTTGCGAGATATAGCGTAATAAAGATAGAAAAACAATGCTGATAGTATAAAATAATAGTTTTTTAGTGCTTGTATAAAGCCTATTTTACTACCTAGGGTCGCGGCCACTACTGAAACAGATAGATGTGTCTTAGATAAATAGAATAGTATATAGAATGTAAGCATATCTGTAATAGTCTTAGCGTTACAGTTAATTATTCAATAAAATCATAGCACAAATCGGACGAATGCGACAACCGTTTACAGTAATCGCCTCGCGGCTGTCGTTACGGTAACACCTCGAGGTGCCTAAGCCCCATGAACGTCGTAGCATAGACTACCGAAGACACCTAGCGGCGCGAGATGGAAGCTTGAAAACCACAGTATGAAGAAATAGTATGAAGAAATAGCGAACTTCAAGCATTAACATTCAGGGGCTAGGCAGCAACGGTGTAATATTCGTCCGATGTGCAAGTAAATCGATCGTTTTATTTCTTCACTGAAACCCGCCAGTAGGGAACCGAACCCGAAGATACAGTCCACACATACAGTCCACATAAACCAGCGACCAACCGGGACGTCAGCCGACTTCAACACATTTGTCTGGAGGCCTTTTTTTTTTTTTTTTTTTTTGTGTGTGTGTACAGCTGTTGGCCGCAGATGGCCTTGACAGCTTGACGCGGACTATGGGTGAGCGCTGAGGGCTCTCAACCCGGAGAAGAGTATGCTAAGCGACATCGCCCAAGGGCTCCCCCTGTGGGGAACGGACCTCGGCTTGGGGCGTCGCTGGAGGCAAAGTGGGCGTGCCCACGTTTTTAGTAGTGACTTTTGCGCGGCGCGGTTTCGCACCTCGACGGCGAGGGCGGAACCGCGGATATTTATTTGTTAAGGCCTCGCGGGCCGTGTAGGCTCTTTGTTGAGCGAGTGTGATATTGTCGTCCTCTTCGTCGAGGACGTGACGAGGACGTCGGATGGAGGAGATTTTGGAGGGTCTATAGGAAGCCGCCCCAACCACTAGTTGGTTGGGGTGTGTCATGGCAGAGTCAAAGTAGCTCTGAGAGCACCGTTTCATAAACTGCTTGATGGTCGGCAGTTCGAGGTCGATGTGGAGATCGACGTTTCGTATGAACCACGGTGCTCCCGTAGCTCGGCGCATGAAACGATTTTGGAGTGTCTGTAGCCTGTGGATCCTGTGTGGCTTAACATGCGCGAACACCACGCTGGCATAGGTCATGATAGGCCGTATGCAGGTGGTGTATAGTCGGATTTTGCTACTCAGGGGCATACGCGACCTAGAGTTGAGTAGACAGTGGAGACGGCCCATCACAAAGGCTGCCCGTGCGCGGACTTGCTTTATGTGAGGGGCGAAGCTGAGTCGATCGTCAAGGGTCACACCCAAGTATTTGGCCTGCCTGGTCCAAGTGACCGGCTTGTTGAAAATTTTAAGGGAGGGAATGCTATCGATAGAGTAGGAACGGGCAGTTCGTCTAGTGAACATGACCGCCTGACTCTTCTCGGGGTTGATTTCTGATCTCCATTTCCTAAACCAATTGGCTAGGGCGGTAACCGCTGTTTGGAGAGTCTTGGCTACTGTTGTCGGGGATCTACCAGCACAAAAGAGTGCGGTGTCATCAGCGTAAAGCGCTTTATGTACCCGGTTGAATTTGGGCATATCGCTAGTGTATAGCGTGAAGAGAAATGGGGAGAGGACCGACCCCTGAGGGACGCCGGCCTTGATAGGGTGGGAGGTCGACAACGTCCCTTCCACCCTGTAGCGAAAGCTGCGATGACTTAAGTAGTCATGTATAATGAGAATTAAGTAGTGAGGGATCTTGAGGAGATAGAGTTTGTAGATTAGGCCTTCATGCCAAACCTTGTCGAAAGCTTTCGCTACGTCTAGGAATAATACACCCGTATATCTGTTCATGATGAACTGACTACTTGTGTATTCTACCAAGCGGTGAACTTGTTGTACGCAGCTGTGTTTAGCTCGGAAACCAAACTGTGCGTCGGGAACGAGGTTGTTAGCCTCGGCGAATGTGCGTAGTCTACTGAGAACTATTCGTTCGTAGATCTTACCTAGACCTTTTAGTAGACTAATCGAGCGGTAACTACTGGGTTCGGTACGGCGCTTGCCGGGTTTGTGGATTCCTATTACCACGGCCTCTTTCCATTGCGCGGGAAAGATGTTATTATTTAGTGCTGCATTGAAGATGCAGCACAACAGGACTATCAAGTGGGCGGGGAATAATTTAATGTTGTCTGGAGGCCCGTCCCGCACAGTATAATATACATCAACTTAAAAAAAATATTATGAAATATCTACTGATTTTATTTGCATTATTTCATTACGAATCTTAATTCTGAACCTTTAGTTTTAAGTAAAAATTACTATTACTAGATATTCTTTTTTGAATTTATGTCAATGGTAGAAAATAACGAACAACCCTTGGCTAGTAGTTATAATTGAGATAAGTTTTCTTTTGTTTTCGCGATTTCATTACTTATTATTTGTATGCAGGTAATACATAAATCGTAAAGGGAAATAATTATTTTAATCGTTTTATTGTATAAATGATTTGTGAATTATCATATCTGGTATATATTTACTCACACGCATCAATGTATAGTATACTATACATTGCTACAAACGCTACCACCTTTATCTGTATAGTATATTATACATTGCCACTACTGCTACTACGAGGCATTAACAGATTTTGTTTGATATTTCGTTTGGCTTTTATTTAAGTGAAACTTGGGCTGCATGTTCCATTTGTTTTATTTTGAAATAAATCGAAAAAAAAGGACCAGACTGAGTTTTTGACATTTGTGTAAATAATGTTTGTCTGTTACTTCATAGACTTGACAAACAAATAAATATGAAGAATAAGCAAGATTGCTGAAGGCTTTCGCTGCAAAGTCTATGTTGGAGTTCTGTAATGTGATGGCATTGTGCCTGTGAACGATATGGATTGTTGCCCTGAAAAGAAAAAGAATGAGAATGGGATTACTGCGAGGCCTCATGATGATGTGCGGTTCGATAAATACAATCACTGGCCTTAGTTAACCGGGTACTAGAGATGTAGATCTGTAGAGAAGATCAAGCGAGTACAATTTGCACTAAATACAGACTGCATTTATGTTATGTTAAGGGTAGGAACTGATTCATGTTGTACCACACGATTGAGTTATATGGCGCAATGTATACATTGCTAATAATATATTATTATTTTCGGCAAGTGGCGCAATGTATAGTATACTATACATATAATTTTCCAAAACACCCACATTTTTTTTATATTTTTCTTAGTTGTTAGTTGCCTAATAAACTAAATAATAGTTGTAGTTTTCTTAGTTGCCTAATAAACTATTAAACCATACTTTATTTTATTTTATTTGAAAAAAAAAAATTGCGTCTTTAAGGGTTAAACAAAATCGAGAATGAATTCTTCGCGTTTGCCGTTGTTATTTTCACCAAATGTGCCGTATTTTATTACTTTCAATTAATAACTTTACCGAACTCGATCACCACAAGACGCTTTCTTGAAATAGTGCAACATTAATGATTTTAAACTACGTCAAAATCACTTCGGGAGTAGCAAATATTTGACTTATTCGACGAAAGTCGAATTCATTTAGTTTAAAAAAATCCACCGAATTTGATGATCGAACCACTAGTGTCGCTTTCATGAGTTCCAAATTTCCTCAAATTTGCGCTGCGATTGGATAAATCCAAGGATTGGAATCGAGATTCAAGAGTAGGCACACTGGTCAGTGTGTAAATAGGCTACTATGTCGAGTTTTCGATCTCTTGCATAGACGTTATCAACATATTATATCCCTTAATTATTTTTTGCGCAATATACTGTAGAGGATTTTGTTTGAGTCTATCCGCTTGCTCATAAAAAGCCAAATTTTTTGGACTGTACAAGCTTGTTGTCTTAGCCTATTGTTAATTTTTTTTTTTTTTTTTTTTTGTGTGTGTACAGCTGTTGGCCGCAGATGGCCTTGACAGCTTGACGCGGACTATGGGTGAGCGCTGAGGGCTCTCAACCCGGAGAAAAGTATGCTAAGCGACATCGCCCAAGGGCTCCCCCTGTGGGGAACGGACCTCGGCTTGGGGCGTCGCTGGAGGCAAAGTGGGCGTGCCCACGTTTTTAATAGTGACTTTTGCGCGGCGCGGTTTCGCACCTCGACGGCGAGGGCGGAACCGCGGATATTTATTTGTTAAGGCCTCGCGGGCCGTGTAGGCTCTTTGTTGAGCGAGTGTGATAATGTCGTCCTCTTCGTCGAGGACGTGACGAGGACGTCGGATAGAGGAGATTTTGGAGGGTCTATAGGAAGCCGCCCCAACCACTAGTTGGTTGGGGTGTGTCATGGCAGAGTCAAAGTAGCTCTGAGAGCACCGTTTCATAAACTGCTTGATGGTCGGCAGTTCGAGGTCGATGTGGAGATCGACGTTTCGTATGAACCACGGTGCTCCCGTAGCTCGGCGCATGAAACGATTTTGTAGTGTCTGTAGCCTGTGGATCCTGTGTGGCTTAACATGCGCGAACACCACGCTGGCATAGGTCATGATAGGCCGTATGCAGGTGGTGTAAAGTCGGACTTTGCTACTCAAGGGCATACGCGACCTAGAGTTGAGTAGACAGTGGAGACGGCCCATCACAAAAGCTGCCCGTGCGCGGACTTGCTTTATGTGAGGGGCGAAGCTGAGTCGATCGTCAAGGGTCACACCCAAGTATTTGGCCTGCCTGGTCCAAGTGACCGGCTTGTTGAAAATTTTAAGGGGGGGAATGCTATCGATAGAGTAGGAACGGGCAGTTCGTCTAGTGAACATGACCGCCTGACTCTTCTCGGGGTTGATTTCTAATCTCCATTTCCTAAACCAATTGGCTAGGGCGGTAACCGCTGTTTGGAGAGTCTTGGCTACTGTTGTCGGGGATCTACCAGCACAAAAGAGTGCGGTGTCATCAGCGTAAAGCGCTTTATGTACTCGGTTGAATTTGGGCATATCGCTAGTGTATAGCGTGAAGAGAAATGGGGAGAGGCCCGACCCCTGAGGGACGCCGGCCTTGATAGGGTGGGAGGTCGACAACGTCCCTTCCACCCTGTAGCGAAAGCTGCGATGACTTAAGTAGTCATGTATAATGTGAATTAAGTAGTGAGGGATCTTGAGGAGATAGAGTTTGTAGATTAGGCCTTCATGCCAAACCTTGTCGAATGCTTTCGCTACGTCTAGGAATAATACACCCGTATATCTGTTCATGATGAACTGACTACTTGTGTATTCTACCAGGCGGTGAACTTGTTGTACGCAGCTGTGTTTGGCTCGGAAACCAAACTGTGCGTCGGGAACGAGGTTGTTAGCCTCGGCGAATGTGCGTAGTCTACTGAGAACTATTCGTTCGTAGATCTTACCTAGACCTTTTAGTAGACTAATCGGGCGGTAACTACTGGGTTCGGTACGGCGCTTGCCGGGTTTGTGGATTCCTATTACCACGGCCTCTTTCCATTGCGCGGGTAAGATGTTATTATTTAGTGCTGCATTGAAGATGCAGCACAACAGGACTATTAAGTGGGCGGGGAATAATTTAATGACTTTATTTGAGATTCCGTCCGAACCTGGGGCTTTCCTGGTTTTGAGACCCCTGACTAACGATTCGACCTCATCGGTGGTCACTGCTGGGATTGGCTGATCGGGGCTGTCGTTTCCTAACGAGCGCGAGAGAGTGTTACGACGTTCCACTTCGTCGGCGATGAAGCGGTGATTCGCGGCGTCGGGGTGTAGTGTACTCGGCGTACACTGAAGCTCCAAGCAGTCGGCCAGGCATTCTGACTTTTCATCGTCCATGAATGCCGGAGGCTGGTTGGGTCTGGTGAGAGGAGGGAGAGTGGACACGATGTCTTTTCTGAGTGAGCGGGAAAGCTGCCAAAAGGCTGTGTGAGAGGGTTCTAGCTCCTCGATCATGGCGTCCCATTTGCTCTGTCTCAATTTTTTAATTGCTTGTTTAACCTCCCTCTGGAGTGACCGTAGGCGGGTACGGTTGTCCTCCGTAGGGTAGCGGTCATAAGCGCGTGTCGCGGCGTTTTTCCGTCTCAACAAGTCACGGACGTCGTCTGGCAGGCGCCATTTACGATCGCTCGTATCTGGTACCGGCCGCGAGCAGTCGTCCATTATCGACTGCACGTGACTTGTGAGCGAGTCGATCGCCTGAGAGGTATCTTCCTTAGACGTAATGTCTTTGGGAATTTGATCAAGGTGGACCGACGAGGTTGACTTGAGATTTTTCTCTAGCCGTGCCCAGTCAGTCGCTATCTTGGTCCTTTCGTTGTTGTGACCTGAGGGGCCGGGGGTGCGGGAGGCTAATTCCAGAGTCACCGGGCGGTGATCTGAGTCTAACTCGTGTTGAACTTCTATTGAACATAAACGAAGGTTTATGTTTTTGAGAAGAAAGATATCGAGTATGTCCGGCCTGTGCGAAACGTTAAAGGGGAAGTGTGTCGGCTCTATGGGCGCTATGACATCAAATCCCAGTCTGTCAGCGAATAGCTCTAAAGTCTTGCCCCTCTTATTGGAACTTTGACAGCTCCAAGAGGTGTTCTTGGCGTTAAGGTCACCGCCAATGATGACGGCGCCTCCCAATTCTAGCAAGGCTTTTAGATCTTTTTCAACCAACTGTTTCGAATGTTCTCTATTGGGAGAGAGATATGCGGATACAAGGGTGATAGGCTGATGGCCTGAGAGGGCTAGCCTGCAAATTGAAGCTTCAATGTACATCAGAGGGGGCGGATCCACAGGTGTGCAATGCAGCGACCTTTTGTAGTAGATAAGCGTTCCGCCCATTGGTGAGGTTGTCCTATCATTGCGAACTATATTATAGTTCGCGATTCTAGGGTCCCTGTTGAATGGAATTAAGAACGTTTCTTGTACTAACAAGATGTCGAGCTGGTGTTCCCGAAGGAATGTGCCTACTTCATCCCTCTGTTGGGTAAGGCTATTAGCGTTGAATGTCCCTACTTTGAGGTGTCTGGGTTTAACTCTGCCGGGAGTGTACCTATCCATTTTAGTTGAATTTTAGTGAGCCTAGACGCTCTAACGTGGGGGCGAATTTGATCGCTATATTAAGGAGGGCGAGGTTGTTTCCCTCGTTCCTTCTAAGATCGGCTGCAATTTCGCGGATTTCCGCGAAATTGATTTGAGCCGCGAAGTTGGCCACCAGGGCTAGATCTGGATCTAGTCCTTGGGGGGCTTTTGGGGGCGCGCTTTTAGCGACGACGATGGGAAGGGGGGCGCCCTGAGGGGGCTTGGGATTACCACCGGTGGGCTGGTTTGCCCCGATCATTGGTGGTTTGGGCTGAGATGGTGCGGGTGGGGCAGCGGGCTGCCTGTTGGGCAAGGTTGGGAAAGCCTCCTTGCTGGTTAGCAGGGGGCGAGCCCACGCATTGTGGGTTGGTAAGGGGGCTGGGACGAAGGTCTTGTTATAGTACAAGGCCTTGCCGTTTGTGTTGGGTTGGCGGACTAGCCTCCTCGGCGCTCTTGGGCAGCCGCGGTAGTTGGCCGGGTGTCCGTATTCTCCACAGAGAACACACGCAGGTGGCTCTTTGCAGAGGGAGATGTCCTTTGGCCTTTCACACTGGGCGGTGTGATGGTCACCTAGGCACTTGACGCACCTAGGACGGGCGAAACAGTTCTTGGACGAGTGTCCATACATTTGGCACTTGTGACACTGTGCCAGATTACCATTTTTGTGTGGGGGCTCTACCGAGACCCCAGAGAGGCCACAGATGGTCTTAATTTTGTAGATTTCTTTACCCTCTGCGTTATTCGTAAGGCAGACGAGTATCATGTTAAGAGGGTAACGACCCTTCATCCGGTGTACTTCTACAACCGGCAGATCCTGGGTTTTGAGAGAATCTAAGATCTCTTTAGTGTCGATTTCTCTCGGGACATTGCGTATAACTGCACGCAGAAGTTTGGCTTCGGGGAGGGTGTATGTATGGTAGGGAATCTGTTGACTCCCTAGCATGCTTGACACGGTGCGGTGGTCGGCTGACGAGTGAAGGTCCACTCGTATGCCTTGGGGCGTGGATTTAGCCGATTTATAATTTATGCGATTGGTGTTTAGCCAAGCGGAGATGGTTAGCCACTTCTCCTTGTCCCTGATATATAGGGGCGGCGGAGCCAGTGGTTTTTTGACCGTCTGTGGAGCGACGGTGTTGCTGTCCGTGGAAGATGGGACAGAGGTAGGGGTGGCCTGCGAGACGACTGGGGGGACCGAGGCGGCCATGGCAGTAGTTGCAGACGGGGCTGCAGCGGGTGTTTTTGCCGAGTCAGTCGGCTTAATTTTTGGGGCCTTAGAGGGAGCCTCTTTGTTGACCTTTACCTTTTTGCTCCGCTTGCGGGAGCGAACTACTGTAAATGAGCCCTCATTGGGCGAATCTTCCGACTCGGAGGAGGAGGACGATGAGGCTGAGGAGGACGGGGGTGATTCCGTTTCCATCGCCGTGCTGATGGTCGGTAATTCCGGCTCAAGCGGCAGGGCGGTAGTAGGAGCGCGTTGAGGCTGGGGTGGTAAGATTGTTATTGCTCCAAAATGTTGGGCAATATAGGCTTGAATCTCTGGGATTGCCAGAAGGGCGTCAATTGTAATAGTTTTTTCCGCCATCGTGGGCTGGTGGAAAAAACGTTCGCGGGAAAAGTGTTAAACCTAGCGCCCTGGGTGAGGTGAACCCTGGGTTGTGTGTGGTGCGTGTCCCTCCCAACCGGGTGCAGGTCGGGAGGATGTGTGCTTAACTAGTGTGCCCTAAGCTTGTAATCCTTCGCCAATCTTAATGTGCGATAGGTTCCTAGCTGCTCGGGCCGTTAGGCCTTCGCAGAAAAATGATGAA
Source organism: Lymantria dispar (assembly GCA_032191425.1). Taxonomy (NCBI): domain Eukaryota; kingdom Metazoa; phylum Arthropoda; class Insecta; order Lepidoptera; family Erebidae; genus Lymantria; species Lymantria dispar. The sequence continues at coordinate 4,699,325 of CM063449.1, forward strand.
AAGCCGTAGATTAGGTCCGACTAGGAGATCCCCCAAGGCCGGATGCTCTAACCCCTTCCGATTGTTAGCTCTGCCCTGAAGGGGCTCGGCAGGCAAATCGGGGCCTTGCCTCACCCGGCTTCGTTAACACCGTGAGGTTTCCGCCGGGGACCAAACAATATGGTTTTCTGCCCTGAGGGGGCCAAAATGGGTTGACTTTTTATCTACCAACGGTAGAAATCTGCACTCGACGTCTTGAAAAAGTCGACTCGTGCAGTTGGGATCCGGCAACACCTGCGTCCAAACAGCGAAACTGCCACAGACAACCATATACACGGCCACCCGGAGCGGGCCACTGAACGGCCACAGACGTTGAACAAGATGGCGGCTTGACGCGACGCGTGGTTCGCTGCGAGAGCGAGCGAGACGAAGCGAGAACGCACGACCGCAGGGGGCGGGTGCGGGGTGAGCGCGGCGAAATGGAGAGCAGCGAGGCGCACGTCCGTGCGCTACGGGTCTCCGACGCGGAATCTTTTGCCTATTGTTAAGATAAAGGCAAAGGTTATATAGGAAGAGAATATATGCGGAGGTTTCTAAAATCTCACGCCGACCTTCTGTTACTATTGATCGCTTGGAAGACTCTAAAACGCTAATAAATGAGAACTTAATATTATTTGGAAACTTTCTTCTATCGTCGATTTCTCTACCAGCGTAGATAACCTTTGAATTTCTAAGTAAAATATATCCATTACTTTGAGGCTACTGAATTACGTATTATAGCTGAAATCTCTGACTACTAATATTTCGAACAACATACGCCTGAGTAGTTTCCTTGAAGACACAACAATGTTGTACTGAACGAAGTAATTTACGGCCGTTCGGTGATCCATCAATATTATTACTGGCTAAAGCTGTGTTTACGAGTGTCGGTGACAGAAACTGATATAGCAGCGCTATTTTTTTTCATTATATTATACTTTGTGTTCAATAATATTAATATTAGCTTGAAATATTGCTGTAGACACTAGGAATCGATTTTTCAATGGCTGTTACAATATATTCGTTGGCTATTGTGAAAAAAAAAGTTTCTTCTAGAAAACAGAGAATAGGAAAGAAAACCTTTTTACCTGACACCTTTTTAGAATCGGCAACCCCGCTAAAGTATCTCTTATACTTTAGCGGGGTCTTTTACGACATCCACGGACAAGATAGAGAGTGGTGAATTGTATTCTTAGTCCGTCACCACACGGATAAACGAAAAACGCAATTAATTATGCCTTTAACCCTAGAAAGATAACCATACTGCATATTACGTAAAGGATAACCATACGGTTCAGAGGCGCACACTTTTCAAATGCGTGTTTTTATTCCAATTATTTATATTTATTTACACTAAGTTAAAAATATGAAAGGAAAGTGTGTGGTTTTTAAAAATAAAACATTTATTTTAATACATTTTTTATTATAGTAATTTTTAACTTATAATTACGAAACCTCTATGAAAAATAACAAAAATTAGCAGTCTTCTGTTTATAGAAACAAATTATTATGAAATATCACAAATCAACATTTTATTTTCTTATTAACTAATAGACTATAGGGTATTAACTCCAAAAAAACATTAAACTTTGGTATGATTGGCTTTAGAGGCAAACAGAGCAAACGTCTTTCTTGTGTTCGCCACAAATAGGTTTTTTACATTTCGCGCAGTTCATTTTTGACATTCTCTTCTTTTTCGACGTGCAGTAGCTGCAATATTGCCTTTTTTTGCCTGGAGGCTCCCCTTCGTCATCTGCAGAAGCTAGTGCAGGAGATCTTGGAAGAATATTATCAATATTACTTCGCACAAAGCGTCTTGGCAAAGTAGGAGCTTCTTTGGGTCATCCACTGTTGGGTCAACTGGGTACTGAGTTTTTTCATTGTATTGGTAATAGACTAGCAGTAACGATTTTTACCTCTAATCACTCTTCCAGTAGTTCAGAATGTGATCAACGTATTACTGTACAATAATACGTTGATCACATTCTGAACTTTCAGTATGCTCATGTACCCAGACTGTGGTAAATCTTTATTCAATACATCGTCTGCCTCTTCAATCGCCACGCTATCGATGTACTCATCTTCGACATCACTCTGAACATCATCTTCGCTCTCATGATCTATCTCGCTATCACTTTCTTGAGTATCACCATTCTCATCTTCTTGGGCCAATAATAGGCCTATTTCGTCCTCTGCAAGTGCCCTTCTACTTGTCATGGTCTACGCTAATAATGTTTGCTGTAAACAAAAATAAAACATGTATAAATAAGTTTTCATATCCATAAATTAAAAGTACCAAACAACACTAAAAGTTACATAAAAGATAACCATACGCCTCGCGAGCGCATAAAAACTCATAACTTCAAAAATATAGTACTCACCGCTTAGAACCAGCCCTCCCGCGATAGGCCTGGCCGATGACTGAGTTGGCTGAGAAGGACAAGTTAATACACGCGCAGAATGAGAAGAGACAACAATATTATTGTGGCATGGGCGCCTCTGCGGCGTAGGTTATCTTTCTAGGGTTAATTAGTTAATTTAAAACCTCAGAGCGTAATTTTAAGTCTATACCTCATTATTAGCAACCCTCATTTTTTTATTTTGCAGTCTTTTCTTAGATATGACTGGAATACACACTCATTTGTGGTATATGGATGACGACGTGCATATATTGATGATGCATGATATATTAAATTGAAGGTTTATAGAATCTTTGATCTACTAATATGGCATACAAAATGGATCCCAAATGCGGATCACGTTATCTTTTGCCTGTGACCGTTCGGTGATCCATCAATATTATTAGTCGCTAAAGGTATGGTTACAAATTTTGATAGTAACTCATTTATTTATTTTATATGTTCAAATAAATAAACAGTATTATGAAGGTTTGGCTGGAGGTTGACCACTTCGTGGCCCAATTTTTAACTGGCCATGGCAACTTTAAAAGTAAATTATTTTCTTTTAAACTCGTACCATCACCATTATGTCAATGTTCCACATCTGACCACGAGTATGAACAATCAGCACATCACATTCTCTAGGAGTGCGATCTCTGGCGAAACGAGCTTAACCTTATGTTAAACAGTTTGCAAGTCACCTGTGGGTTAGTATACTATACGGACCTTGTAGCAACTCGAGAAAATTTCCGTGCGTTCATGCGTTTCTGCCATACCTAGTGTAGCAATCAATCTTAACGCTTACATATAGGCCCCGTTAAGCTCTTCCGTATCTGTAGTGCCGTACTGCTGCGCTATCGTAGCTGTACACCTTTTTACTTATTGACTGACTAGTCATTTTGTTTTCCTGTCTCCCGCTTTGCCTAGGAGGGAAGTGGAATCTCTCTTTCCAACTTCTCCTCTTTAATCTTTTCTAATTAAATTTGTTGCGGGTCCCAAGACAATTAAAATCATATCCCGGGACTGCCTAAGGGTCAAACCTCGGTGTCATTTATGGAGACCATTGTGGATCCTAGCTTACAGGAGTTACAATGGTGGGAATGTGTGGTGGGATTAGTCCCAAAATAAAAAAAAAAACAGTATTATGAGCTAATTTACAACGGAAATAAATTTTAGTATTGAAATTAGATATTATAAAACGGAAATAAAATTAATAACGCTGTCAACAATTAAGTTTCTAATAAATGTAACCACCAAATGTACCAACTTTTAAAATTTTGTTTTGCGGACGTTTTCTTCTAGTTTTTGTGGATATAAAAACAGTGCTCTTGATGTTATGTGACAACTGCCGTTTATGAATCTCAGTAATACCAGAAGTACTGCTAAGTTGTTGCTGCTTGCCGTAAATAAAAAGATTTTCTTTAAAGGTTAAGTCATAGCGCTCGGTATATGAATATTAGCTTGAAGAATACGGCATATCTGTAGTACATTTAAGATAGAGTCAAACTTAAACGCTTAATTATTTAATAGCTCTGCAAGGGTATTTATGTGACAGCCATTTTTCATAAAATATTATGTGAAATAGACCTTGTTGAAAAAAAAATAAAGCGTGGGTAATAATTATATGCGGTTGAAGTAACACTTTTTTGATAAATTTAAAAATACATAAAATAACAACAATAAGCCTGCTTCCAAATTTAAAATATCTAAGACGCCAACAACTACGTAACGGTAAGGCACCGGGAGATGACGGAATTACGGCAGAGCTTCCGAAGGCGGGCGGCAAGCCGGTCTTATTTCGAAAAAGAGATCAGCCGACGAATCTAGGTCGGTTGGGCAGCGTTCGGGAAACTTAAGAGGATCTTCTCGTCCAACATACCTCAGTGTCTGAAAACACAGGTCTACGACCAGTGTGTGCTACCAGTGATGACTTACGGCACGGAAACGTGGTCCCTAAATGTAGGCCTCATATCAAGGCTCAAAGACGCTCAGCGTGCTATGGAACGGGCTATGCTCGGGATTTCTCTGCGAGATAGAATCCGGAATACAGAAATCCGCAGAAGAACGGGTGTAACCGACATAGCACGAAGAATTAGCACGCTGAAGTGGCAATGGGCAGGCCACATCGCTCGACGAACCGACAACCGCTGGGGAAGAAAGGTTCTCGAGTGGCGACCACGCATCGGACGACGCAGTGTAGGACGCCCCCCCACTAGGTGGACCGACGACCTAGTGAAAGTTGCTGGGCGTCGTTGGATGCAGGCGGCACAGGACCGCACATTGTGGCGCAATATGAGGGAGGCCTACGTCCAGCAGTGGACGGCAATAGGCTGAAATGATGATGATGAAGACGCCATTTTACAAATAGCATACATGCGTGAAACCGAAGATAAACTACAATTAACAACACATTGTAAATAAAACTATTTTTACGGATTTTATCGAGTTTGTATTTGATTTATGATTGCCCGACGTTTCGAACACTTTACAACACACTGGTCACAGGCGGACTAAGATATCTTACGTCCAAAAAAGTCAACGTTATTACAGATTTTTATAATTATCTACCCGTAACAGAAAAGTAATTATTATGTTTTGAGTTTTGCCAGTAAAAGAAGAAAATCATTCAATGATATGAAAAAAATATTTTGTTTATGAGTATTCAGTATTAAAATTTGTAGTAATTATTATTACAATTTGTTAATTTAAACCTAACAAATCTAGTATACTACCACCGGATCGGAACACGGCCACACTGAGAAAGATCCGGCAAGAAAACTCAGAGGAAAAACCAGTCCTCTGAGTTCTTTTAAGAAATTGTAATAATAATTACGTGTAAAAGTATCAGCTCTTTTCAAAACTAATGTAATGGCATATGATTACTCAATTAAATGCTTCACGTGTGCCAATGTAATCGTTAAATGACAATTAATTGCCTCATGCTGCCCTAGCCGAGGCCGCGGGTGACGTGACCGGGGATTAGTCCGTCACCCGCCGAGAGGCCGACCGCGTGAGGAAAGACCGACGTGCTCCCCGAGGGGGGGACGTCAGTCGATGGGAGGGTACTCCAATAGGGGGTATTCCGTCGGGCCGACCACTGATGTCAAGTAACCCTGCTCCGGTGGTCGGCCCAACGACGAAGGCGACGTGGTTTTCGGGTGGGTTGCGGGAGTTGCGTGCTTAAGGCCCTCTGTCGCCCTGGACGGAGTGGTGCGGAAGAGCACCGACCGCGGTCCAACCACAAAAAAAAAAAAAAAAAAAATGACAATTAATTGATAATTGCTGTTGAAGAGAGCGTAATACTTTTATTATTATTTTTTATTTTAGTTTGTTTCGGCGTTTATTAAAAATTTTCAATTTTACTTATACTTTATCAACAGTTCCATTTCACATAATATTTTATGAATAAATAAAATGGTTCAAGAAACTAAAAAAATATGCTTAAATTATTATCCTAGTAAGGATAACGGGTCAAACTGTTTAAAATATTGAATTGTCATCGGTCCTTAATAAGTATGCCAAATTTCGAGTTAATCCGACGTTTTAAAGGAGGTCAAAATCATGTTCAAAGATTCCGTTACATACCAACATACTAACATAGATACGTCTGAAGCTAATAAAAGCGTATTAAAAATGGGCATCACATAGATGCCCTAAATGACAATCGATAATTGCCGTTAAAGAGAACATAATACTGTTTTTTATTATTTTAGTGTGTCGGGATTATTCAATTTTACTTATACATTCGACCGCTTGTCTGACGTCAACCATCTTAATGAATGTAATTATAAGTCAAAAGGCATCAAATTAACCTTGGTTGAAACTTTTTGCCATCTTTTACGACACCTCCAAGCTTTAATATTTTCACTTTTATTCTTAACTAGCAACCCGCCCTCGCTTCGCTTCGGTTTTAGTCGTTTTACCCGCGTAGTTCCCGTTCCCGTGGGAATATCGGAATAAAATATAGCCTAGTTTACTCCCTGATATTATAGCTTTCCATTGGTGAAAGAATTTTTGAAATCAGTCCAGCCGTTTTGAAGATTACCCGGCACAAACAGTCAGACAGACAGACAAAAATTTTTAATCTGTATTTTAGGCATAGGTGTCATGCAAATAACCGTGTGAGCATGAAAAAAGTCTATTATTTTGACATTACAAACAGACACTCCAATTTTATTTATTGGTATAGAATTCGGCATCGGCAAGAACTACATCAATCGTCTCATATAAGTCCCGCTGCTAAGTTCGAGCCTCCTCCAGAATGTGACCGAAATAATACTATTGTACCACGCTGGTCAAACGTATTGGTAAAGGGTTTAATTTTGGAATTTTTCTTCTCTTGCATAGTCTTTATCGCTTTTATGATACGCGCAGGTTACAGGAGTTGATTAATTGTATACTTTTTTTTTTTTGGGTTGGGCTGCGGTCGGCGCGCTCCTCGCACCACTCCGTCCGGGGCAACAGAGGGGCGTAAGCACGCAACACCTGCAACTCACCTGAAAACCACGTCGCCTTCGTCGTTGGGCCGACCACCGGAGCCGGGTTACTTGACATCAGTGGTCGGCTCCCTACGTGGGGTACCCTCCCATCGACCGACGTCCCCCCCGATTATTTGTATACTTACTCCGTCATCACAAAAAACATTGTATTCAATGTCATGCAGAGAGAGCCGGAAGCCCAATTTTCTGTGGGTGTTTGCTTGTGGTGGGTTTTAGTCAGGTCTCTAGTATCACCGAAACTCATTGCACGCACTCACACTCCTTTAACTTTCTTCGCGGTAGGCAGCGGACTTGGAAAGTTCCAAGAGTGGCAGCAATACTTACCATCAAGTGTACTGTTTGCTCGTTTGCTACCGTCTGCAATAAAAAAAATGGAGTAATTTTGTGATCGTGATTATACAAACAAATAGAAAGAATTTTATAGATTACTAGCTGACCAAACAGACGTTGTTCTGTTCAAATAAAACAGCAGCGCCACCTTTCGGGCCCATTCTCGAATCCCCTTGAACACACACAAAATTTTATTAACATCGGACAAGCCTTTTAGGAGGAGTTCACTGATATACACACGTACACAAGAAATATATATACATACTAGCTGACCCAACAGACGTTGTTCTGTTGAAATAAGCGCCACCTACCGGATGAAATTGTGAATCTAAACCATTCTCGAATACCCTTGAACACACAAAACATTTCATCGATATCGGTCCAGCCCTTTAAGAGGAGATCAGTGACATACACACGTACACAAGAAATTTATAAATAAAGATTAGAATTAAAAAAGTGTTTTGGCAACAGTGGTTCTAATAAAAAAACCCATATTAATTTTCTTCATTATCTATGTATAATGTACTTATATGGGCCCGTTTCTTTTATGTACAAGTATAAGTTTAAATTTTTCTTAAAGTACGTATATTAATAATAGGATTTACGTATTTAATATATATAACGAGGCTTAACTTATTGCTCTAATAAGTGTTTTCTTACTAAGTCTTTATTCTCAGAACTTGTAAAGCCAAATCACAACAAAACAACAATCAACAAACTTCAGCAAGCTGTTTGTTTTGCAAGAATATGTACCCAATTTAAATTTATAATCAGTAACGCATGGCAAAGGAAACAACATTTTGAGGAAACTTGTTAATAATACATTATGGTATACGTGTACTCTTAGATACACACCGACACCATCTGTTAATCTATATATATATATAAAAGAAAGTCGTGTTAGTTACACTATTTATAAGTCAAGAATGGCTGTACAGATTTGGCTGAAAATTGGTGGGGAGGTAGCTTAGAAACAGAAGACGGACATAGGATACTTTTTATCCCGTTCGATCGGGTTCCTGTTTCTCGTTCGATAAAATGTCAAAGAAACGTAGTATAACAAAAACGCATTTGATATGTAATAACAAAACGCAAATGACAGCTAAAAGTAGTTTTGTCTATCGTTAAGTATGGGTCAAAATTTGATAATTATAATTTTGTCAGATATCAATAATCAGTAATTTGTATTCTCTTTGACCAAGACGATCGAATCTGGCCGGACAAAGCTGTAATGGTTCTTCAGGTTCGTCAGCTAGTAATAATTACAATTTAATATAGATAAGGTGTGCTTCTGTGTGGTGACGAAGTTGTAATACAATTCACCACTACCTATCTTTTTTATTGCAAACAATGGCAGACGAGAAAACAATAAACCTGATGGTAAGTCTTACTGCCGCTCATGGACCTTTGCTAGGTAGAGGTCGTAAAAGACAAATCTATACCAATAAATAAAATTGGAGTGTCTGTTTGTAATGTCAAAATAATAGGCTTTTTCATGCTCACACCGTTGCGACGGGGTGGCGACATATTGTATACTAGCAACCCGCCCTAGCTTAGCTTCGGTTTCAGTCGTCTTTCTTGCGTAGTTCCCGTTTCTGTGGGAATACCGGTATAAAATATAGCCTAGGTTATTCCCTGATATTATAGCTTTCCATTAGTGAAAGAATTTTTGAAATCGGTCCAGCCGTTTTGAAGATTACCTGGAACAAACAGACAGACAAAAAATATATAAAGTGTAGTTTGTGTATAGTGCAAATAACCGTGTGAGCATGAAAAAAGCCCATTATTTTGACATTACATACAGACACTCCAATTTTATTTATTGGTATAGATATAACGCGTAACCGTATCGTGATCAGATGTATATAGAACCTCGTATTTAGTTACCTTTGTTTCCCATCCAATGATTTCCATCCAATAAATTTAGTAAACGAAAATAAAATGCCAAAAAGGCAGACAAAAGCTTTCAACTGAACCATATTTTATAGCCACAAAGGATGCACAAGTTTATTTTTAAAAGCAACTCAAACAATTCTTAGGCAAGCTAAACAGCACTGGCACAATGGCCGCATGAATCTAGCCTCGAGGCTTCCACTTCAAATCGATTTGGCTACTGCTTGACCTGACTTGTATTAAGAAAAAGAAACTTGAAGATGAAAGTCTTTTGAGAAAAAGCAATGTACATTGCTGGCTTCAAGTTTTATATTATTTAAGCGGTTGAATAGGTTTTTTTTTATTACCTGTGATAATAGACAAGCAAGCAACCCTAAAGGTAAACGATAGGGGTCGTAGATCTTAGCACTATTAGAGGCACAATCAGGCTGCTGCCTACCATGCAAATATGCTATTCCTAAGTATTAATAAAAAAAGGAAAAAAAATAAATTTTAAATTAAACGGTTTTATTGTAAAGAAAGAGTAAAAATAAAATCGTGGGGCACGTCAAATATCTACAATCGTCGATTAAAATATTTGTTTTGTAGTCCAGACCACCAGGTCATCCCAACGACGAAGGCGATGTGCTACATGGGTTGGTTACGGGACCGCGTGCCGCCCCTCTGTCACCCCGGACGGAGCCGGGCAGCGGGTGCACTGAGCGAAGGATACCCAAAAAAAAAAAAGGAAAACTAAAAAAAAATCCGCTACATAATTATCTATATAATTACGATAAAAACCGTAAAACGAGTTTTATTTCAAAAGTAGGTAGTAAGATCAAATCAGAAACGTGGATCGCCCATACCATGCGCTATGACATGTCCTTCTTAAAACGAGGTTTAAGAAGAGTATTTTTTTTTATTGCAAACGGTGGCAAACGTGCAAACAGTACACCTGATGGTAAGTGTTGCTGCCGCTCATGGACCTCTGCAAGGCCGCTGCCTACCGCGAAGAAATTGAAGGGAGTGTGAATGCGTGCATTGAGGCTCGGTGATACCAAGCGCACCACCAAAACCCTCCACACGCAATCACCCTCAGAAAATTGGGCTTCCGGCTCTCTTGCTCACCGAACGAAGCGCAGTAACAAATCGCTACTACTCAGACGTCGATTTTCTGCGAGAGTGTGGTACTGCCCCGGACGGATCGGCCCGCGGCTGTAGACAGATAACTGTCGACAGTGTGGTCCTACCACTCCAAACTTTCCTTCACGGTAGGCAACAGCCTGGTTGTGCCCCTGGTATTGCAAAGGTCCATGTGCGGCAGCGTCACTTACCATCAGGTGTGCTGCTTGCTCGTTTGCCACCGTTGGCAATAAAAAAAAAAAAGCATGCTGGTCAGATAGGTTGGTAAAAGGTTTTCTTTCGAGTTTGTCATCTTTGCATAGATGTCGTATGCATAATATATCCATTTTAAATAAAACTACTTTACGGATTTTATCGCGTTTGTATTTGATATTTGATTACCCGACGTTTCGAACACTTTGCAGTGTTCATGGTCACGGGTGGACTAAGATGTCTCACGTCCAACAAGTCATCGTTACTGCAGAAAATTTATAATTATCTACCAGATACAGCAATTAGTTATGTAATATTGACTCACATTTTGATACAAATTTATTGCCAGTGTAAGAAGAAAATGATTCTATTTGAAAAAATTATATTGTTTATGGTTAGTAACTATTTAACAAATTCAAAATTAATATTATTTTAGCATCATGTCACCTGAATTTTCTTGTCGGATCTTTCTCAGTATTGCCGTGTTCCGATCCGGTGGTAGTATACTAGATTGTTAGGTTTTTAAATATAATTACTATTAATTTAATGTCATAATTTCTATACACGACAAGTTACATGGGGTGCCGTAGGATTGTATGATTTTGATTTATTTTCTCTTACGGTGTTTTTCAATTCATTATCATAAATCAAGGCTTCGCGGTCCATATCTGGTTCGCAGGCTTCCCTTGTGTACCACCACATAATGCAGTCCTGTACTGCCTGCATCCAATAATGTCTAACAACCAAGTTGTCGCTTGTCAATTAGACGTTTGATTTTATTTTTTTCAGAAGTAGAACATCGGGACTGGCGAGTAATCAAACATAGCCTGCTGAACTGTACTAATGAATATCCATTAAGGTACTACCACCTCCGCATCCAATCGCGTCTTAACATAACTGAAGGAAAGAAGAGAGTGGTAACAGGTTTTATACAAGATCTATTAACAGAATGATAAAATAATTTACATAATTAAAAGAAAACTTCACCCCAAAAATATTTACAGTGTGGTGACGAAGTAAGAATACAATGCAGCATCCCTATTGTTGTCCGTGAGTGTCATAAGAGTCCACTAAGGTATTATAATATGCTGCTAACATCTGTACAAGAGTAAGAAAACTCGAAATTAAAAGTATTCAATTGTGACTTACCGTGATTCCACTCTAGGTCTTAGCAGAATATCAGCGTTACTACAACACAATGAAGTAACACTAGCTGAGCTAAGATCCTGTTTTTTTTTTCTCTCAGCATATATTAAGTTGTCGGTCGATGGGAGGGTACCCCAAATAGGGGGTATTCCGTCGGGCCGAGCATTGACATCAAGTCACCCCGCTCCGGTGGTCGGCCCAACGGCAAAAGCGAAGTGCATCGCGGGTGGGTTGCGGGTGTGCGTGCTTACGCCCCTCTGTCGCCCCGGACGGAGTGGTGCGAGGAGCGAGCCGACCGCAACCCATAAAAAAAAAGCATATAGTAAGTTAACAAAGCTTCAATTTATTTTTTGTTGTTATTTATGAAATGTATGAGAGCAAAATAAATGGTTTTTCTTTCTTTCTTTCTTCAAATAAAACCCTATAGCAACCAGTCTGACCAGCGTGATATGTCAATTGCCTGTAGGTTAATTTTAGCAGGTCGATTTTTCACCGTGTGTGGAAGAGACTCAAGCCCAGCAGTGGGAAGTATATGAGCTGAGATGAAAGAAAACTTTGAAAATCATCGATCAATGTACTTTAAACTGTCTAAGAAAGTCGCGTCACTACGGATCCGTGAAGGTAACTTCATTCAGAGTAGTAAGTAGCAAAACCGGTGGAAGAATGCCAATAGCCCGCGACATATGCTCAGCCTTTTCTCAATTCCGAACCTATTTTTGATAGGAGAATGTCTGTAAAACGTTTTGAACAAATTTTTGATGTCAAATCGCTAAGAGTTTTACAATAGTTTTAAATGTTTTTGATTCAAATCAAATATGCGGTTGGCTATCATTGGATAAAAGGATCAATCGAAACTGTTTTTTTTTTTCAGAATGCTATAGAATTTACATTGTTACTACTTCAAGTGCCCTTTTCAATGCATCTTCTGATCTATGAGAACAAATAAAATTTAAGTGTAATATTAATATAGTTATTGTATTAATATAGTTGCTGTGTGGTAGCGGCTTCGAATACTACCAACCCTTCCTTTGCTCGTGGGTGTCGTAAAAGACGACTAAGAGCCCTAGATTGACCCGGACCAACTCCATCTGGTACCATTTGGGTCAACGATTACATTCCCGAGGAGGGTTGACGTCAGGCAGGCGGCCGGTCATAAAAGTCATTGCCGAAACTTTTTGCAATATGTCAAAACAGATGACATATTGCGTCGACCCCAAGTAATTGGGATAAGAGCAAGATGATGATGATTAATATAGTTATTTTAGATGGACCCTTGCTTAAAAACTAAATTAAATTTGCTTTGTTTGTGTGTCTGTCTATCTGTCCATCTGTCTGTCTGTTTGTTCCTGGTAATCTACAAAATGGCTGGACCGATTTTGATATTTTACTACCTGGTAGGTAGTATTTTACCACTATGTGGTGATGGAGTAAAAATACAAATTACAATTACTCTCTCGCTTACCGACGACTGTCGGCAATGTGATTCTATTAGGTACATATAAATGAGATCCACAAATTATTGTTCCGAGTCTAGGTATAATTTGTGTCAGTTGACTAAACATATTTGCAAAGTTCGCTGCAACACAAGTTTTACCTAATAATAACTTTTGTTAGCGCATTGTCTTGAATAATCTGTGCATAGTCCGTGTGGTGACGGAGTAAGAATACAATTCACATTTATCTTGCTCGTAGTATGAGACGACTAACTACGGGATATAATATGCATAATATCTGTGCAAGAGAAGTAAAACTCGATCAAAAGCCATTATGAAGGAGGGATGTGCCCAACAGTGGGACATATATAGGCTGAAATGATGGTTGTATTTGAGTAAAACCTTTAAATTCCAAAAATCTCAAAGATGCGCGAAACAACTAGAACCAAGAATTAGTTGCATCTTTAAGAAAAACAGTAACATTAAACTCGTTTCGGAGCTCATCCTTCAGAAAACCACTTAGGCATAGCATTAGTAAAAGCTAATCCCTAAATGAGGATAAATTCTCAAACCACAACAGACAGATACATAAAACACAAGGTTTTATCGCCTATATATACTGGTAAAACTTGAGCATTATATATTCACTTATATTTGTGAAGGCGGCGCGTATTTCAAACGCATATTTCATGAGGGTATGCGGTTTTGCGTACGTCATAACGTTACGGGTAAAGTTGGGGGCTCATTGTATTTATAGTGAAGACTTTTACACAAATATGATCAGCCTTAATAAGGGTTTGAGGTTATTTTTATTTAACCATAAAACTAATGGTTGAACATAATATAGTTTAGTCAAAATTTTTATATTTTCTTTTTTATATACCTAAGATTTTGACCAATGAAAACATAAAATAATATTTTTTTAAACTTTCATTAGTCAAATTAGAAATGGCTGATCGTGACATAGTTTAGACGACACTTTTGTATGTATTTTCGTGCTTTTATCGGCATCTAAAGAAAACAGATATTATACATTTATACCATACTATATAATTTAGAGTAGGAGAATGGTGGTTTCATGGTTATCTATTTTAAAAGATGACCTTTTTATTATGCAAATCTGTGTGGTGACTGAGAAATAATGTCGTGGGCACCATCACTGCAAGAGAAGAAAAAATCGAAATAAAACTCTCGTTCTTTTTGGAGGTGGGCTACGGTCAGCGCACCCGTCGCCTTCGTCATTGGGCCGACCACTGATGCAGAGTTCCTTGACTTCAGTGGTTGCCCCGACGGAATACCACGAGGGAGTATCCTCTCCCATCGATGTCCCCTACCGGGACGCCGATCGCCGTCGCGAGGCTAACCTCTCCGCGGGTGCCGAACTAAATCCCCGGTCTGTTCACCCGCAGCCTCTGCTAGGGTGGAATCAGGCGCTGCCCCAGTCCCCGGCGGAGGACCGTGTCCGCGTGGAATCGTTCCTCCCACACACAGTCAAATAAAATCCTCTGCCAATATTTATGACTAGCGCAGTATAGTAAGTCATTTTTCCTTCCATTATAGAGAAGGCTGGAGCAGTTACCATCACCGTTCGATCTATCGGAGGTGACGGGAGGGGGCGATGAACGAGCTCAGCCCCCTACATACCTCTCTCAAGCGCTATATGAGCGGACCACCGGTAACCGATCATGTCATTAGTGGCAGTAGACTCGGGCCTAGTAACGAAACCCCTGTGATGAGATTGATTTACGACTATGTGCCAAAATATAAATGTGTAGCACCACGTGATACAAATTGAAACTTAAAAAAGCAAAAAAATGGTTGTCTGTAAAGTTGGTTTTCGGACGATAGTTTAAAGTGACAACGTCATAACAAAACATTGATGAAATGACTGCATACTTTTATGAATAAAATTGAATCAGCGTAACCAGTATCCATTGTTATAAGCTATTGAAATTAAATCGGGTCGGCAATTACCGTAAGTCTCGATAGATGGCGCTGTTCAGTTTAGGTGAATCGCATTGTACTAAATGAATATATTTGAAATCCTTTCACATCGATAGATGGCGCGCTTTAGTACAGATGAATCGCATACTACTTAATAATAAAACAATAAGCGTAGCGGGACAATGAGCGCAACGGGACACTTTTTCATGCATGCAGCCAGCGTTCATTGATTTATTAGACGTTTTCACGTCAAAAACTAATAAAATTTAATAATAACGATTACAATCAAATAACAACAGGACAAAAGCGTTGATGTATAAAGCGATAAGTGGTTTGCGGTCGGCGCGCTCCTCGCACCACTCCGTCAGGGGCGACAGAGGGACGTAAGCATGTACACCCGCAACCCACCCGCGATGCACGTCGCCTTCGTCGTTGGGCCGACCACCGGAGCAGGATACTATTCTATTCTAACGCTATGTACAATTGTATATATCTATCTCTTTTGTGCCTTTCCTATAGCGTATTTATATGATGGGAGTGGCGGTGGCGCGCATGTGCGCAAAGTCCACCGCCCTCGGGCCCGACGGTGTTCCTAACCGCATTTTGGGCCTGGTCCTCGACCACCTGGGTCCCCGCCTCAGGGAGCTGTTCGACGCGTGTTTAGCGTCCGGACGGTTCCCTGGGTGCTGGAAGGAGGGAAGGCTGGTGCTCCTGCCGAAGCCGGGACGGTCTCCGGGGTCGCCTTCGGCCTACAGACCTATCGTGCTGCTCGATGACACGGGCAAGCTACTGGAGAGGGTGGTAGCTGCCCGCATCGAGCGGCACCTCGTCGGCACGGGGCCCGATCTGTCGGACGCCCAGTTTGGGTTTAGGAGGGGTCGTTCGATGATCGCGGCTCTGTTGCGCCTGAGGGCCGTGGCGACTGAGGCAGTCACCGGTGGGGGAGTGCTGTTGGCGGTGTCTCTAGACATCGCCAACGCATTCAATAGTCTGCCATTCAGCTGCATCAGGGAGGCGCTCCGGTATCACGGAGTGCCAGCTTACCTGAGGCGGCTAGTGGCAGACTATTTGGTGGGGCGCAGCGTCCTCTGTACCAATCGAGCAGGGGACGTTGTGCGAACGCCCATGACGTGCAGTGTCCCACAGGGGTCGGTCCTCGGACCCACCCTGTGGAACATCGGCTACGACTGGGCGTTGCGGGGGAGCCTCCCGCCCGGGCCGGGCGTGATTTGTTACGGCGACGACACGCTCGTCACAGCCCGCGGTGGGACGCTAGAAGAGGCGGTAAGCCTGGCGACCTATGGCACCGAAGAGGTCGTCAGGCGGATCGAGGCGCTGGGGTTGAGGGTCGCCCTGGACAAGACGGAGGCCCTCTTGTTCCATGGGCGCCTTATGAGCCCTCCCATCGGCGTCTCGATCACCGTCCGTTCGGTTGACATCAGCATCCGGGCCCATATGAGGTACTTGGGCCTGGTGCTCGACGGGCAATGGTGGTTCCGGGAGCATTTCCGCAGGCTCGCTCCGCGGCTCGTCGGCGCGGCGTCCGCCCTATCGTGGCTCATGCCGAATGTAGGCGGACGGAGCGCTACGTGCCGACGGCTGTACACGGGGGTCATCCGGTCGATGGCCGTGTACGGCGCAACGGTGTGGGCGGGGTCCTTGACCGTCCGACTTAGGGCCCTTCTGTGGCGACCACAGAGGGTCATGGCGGTCAGGGCCATCCGCCGATACCGCACGGTGGCAACGGAGGCAGCGTGCCTATTGGCCGGGACTCCCCCGTGGGACCTGGAGGCGGAGATGCTCGCCGGATTGTATCGGCGGGTGACGGGGGTGCGAGCGGAGGGCGGTGAGATCTCGTTAAGGGAACTCACCGCCTGGCGCGTCGACGCCCGCCGAGACGTCATTGCCCGTTGGGCAGTCCGGCTGGAGAGGCCTCGGTTCGGGGTGCGAACCGTGGAGGCCTTCCGGCTGGTGCTGATGCAGTGGTTGGAAAGGCGGCACGGGGTGCTCTCCTTCCGACTAGTGCAGGTGTTGACGGGGCACGGGAGCTTCGCCAAATACCTGCACAGGGTCGTAAGGAGGGAGAGTACACCGTCCTGCCACCACTGCGATTGCGACGAGGACACGGCGCGCCACACGCTCGAGGCCTGCGCGGCTTGGGCAGTGCAGCGCCGTGAACTCGTCGCAATCATCGGTGCCGACCTGACGCTGCCGGCCATCGCTAGGGCGATGGTCGACAGCGTCGGGAATCGGGACGCGGTCGCAGCCTTCTGCGAGACAGTGATCTCGCAGATCGGCGATCTCTCGGCGGATCGTCTGCGCGTGGAGCGCAGCCTCGATGAGGAGATCCGCCGCCGGCGACTGGGGCGGCGCAGGCGCAACTATCTGCGCCTCATGCCGCCCTAGCCGAGGCCGCGGGTGACGTGACCGGGGATTAGTCCGTCACCCGCCGAGAGGCCGACCGCGTGAGGAAAGACCGACGTCCTCCCCGAGGGGGGGGACGTCGGTCGATGGGAGTGTACCCCACGTAGGGGGTATTCCGTCGGGCCGACCACTGACGACAAGTAAACCTGCCCCGGTGGTCGGCCCAACGCCGAAGGCGAGGTGGTTTTCGGGTGGGTTGCGGGAGTTGCGTGCTTAAGCCCCTCTGTCGCCCCGGACGGAGTGTTGCGGAGGCGCCCAGACCGCAGCCCGCCCAAAAAAAAAAAAAAAAAATAGCGTATTTATATGTGGTAGGACCACATTGTCGATAGTCGCCTGCCTACAGCTGTGGGCCGGTCCGTCTTGGGTAGTATCACACTCTCACATAGGGCTTGCAATCTCGGTATTGCGGGTTCCCGCGCCAGTTTCCAATCCCGCATGATGCGGGATTACTGGCGCGGGATCTGCGGGCTTTGCGGGAATTTAAAAAAAACCTCAAACTTAATAAACTCCCAAACTCAAACAATAACCTTTCTACACTATATACACCTATTTACAGTTCTTAAATGTGTTTTTTTTGTTGATTTTCAAGTTTCCATACCCAAAGCGTAAAAACGGGACCCTATTACTAAGTCTTCGCTGTCTGTCCGCCCGTCCGTCTGTTATTTCATTGTTTTATTTGCCTTATATAAATGTGAATATTTTTGATATGCGGGATGCCGCAAATACCGAGATCCTGCAGGATTGAAAATTTGTAGTCCCGCAATTACCGAGATTGAATTCAAGCTGCGGGATTGGAAGCCCTACTCACATAGAAAATCAACGTCTGAGTAGTAGCAATTTGTTACTGCACTTCGTTCGGTGAGCGAGAGAGCCGGAAGCCCAACATAAAATGATATTTTTTATGATTTTAATTATTTTTTAAAATATAAAATTTATTTTTTTATGATTTTATTGAAGCCCAACATAAAATGATATTTTTTATGATTTTAATTATTTTTTAAAATATAAAATTTGTTTTTTTATGACTTTATTGAAGCCCAACTTTCTGAAGGTGTTTGCGTGTGGTATTAATATTAAAAAAACTGAGACTTATTGTACGCATTAACACTCCCTTCATTTTCTTCACGGTAGGCAGCGGCCTAGAAAAGTTCCATGACTGGTAGTATCAATTACCATCAGATGTTCTGTTTGCTCATTTGTCACCAGTAACAATAAAAAAATAAATCTATAGATATCACAGTTCTTCTCTCTATGTTATACCTATCGTCTCTCTTGTAACGCTATTTAAACTAGGCATTTCAGTCTTGGCTTTTATTATTTTCTCATTTTATATATCTATCACATTCTTTCCTTCTTCTTTCATTCATTCATTTCACCCTATCGCTGTCCACTGCTGGACGTAGGCCTCCCTCATGTTACGCCCCAAAGAGCGGTCCTATGCCGCGTGCATCCAACGACGCCCAGCAACTTTCACTAGGTCGTCGGTCCACCTGGTTGCGTCCTACACTGCGTCGTCCGATACGTGGTCGCCACTCGAGAACCGTTCTTCTCCAGCGGTTGTCCGTTCGTCAAGCGATGTGGCCTGCCCATTGCCACTTCAGCGTGCTATTTATTCGTGCTATGTCGATTACATCCGTTCTTCTGCGGATTGCCGTATTCCGGATTCTATCTCGCAGAGAAATCCCAAGCATAGCCAGCTTCATAGCACGCTGAGCCACTTTAAGCCTTGTTATGAGGTCTACATT
This sequence comes from Lymantria dispar, assembly GCA_032191425.1. Classification (NCBI taxonomy): domain Eukaryota; kingdom Metazoa; phylum Arthropoda; class Insecta; order Lepidoptera; family Erebidae; genus Lymantria; species Lymantria dispar. The sequence continues at coordinate 4,718,470 of CM063449.1, forward strand.
TAGGGACCACGTTGCCGTGCCGTAAGTCATCACTGGGAACACACACTGGTCGTAGACCTGTGTTTTCAGATACTGAGGTATGTTGGACGAGAAGCTCCTCCTCAGTTTCCCTAACGCTGGCCAACCGACCTAGATTCGTCGGCTGATCTCTTTTTCGAAATTAGATCTACCTTACTGGACTGTTTGTCCTAGGTAAACATAATGATCGACAACTTCGAGATTCGCATTGCCAACTAGGACCGGTACAGGAATGATATGGGCATTTGACATGACCTTCGTCTTGTCCATGTTCATTCGTAAACCCACTACTTGGGGTACTACAATTTAACATTGGATATTACTCTTAATTTTTGTCAACCGTCGTTTAAGAAGTTTCAATTCATAATAAAATTGTCAACACCAAGCCTAAAATCGAAAGATACTTACGCACAGGCGTGGAATAAACGCGGCGTTTGTTGCGTGGTTTATACCGTCGCAAAAATTCACAACTCCGGAAAATCCCAGTACATTAAATGGATAATTTCACTTACAAAAACGTTAAGTTGGGCTTCTCATTGATTTTACATCAACTTCAAACGTTTATGGAGATTACGCTTTAGAAAGAATCAAGTGGAGAGCTTTTCGAATTTACAGGGGCTTGAACATGGTTTTACGCAAACATTAACATCAACACCAGGGACTTATTATGGTGCTCAATTGAATTTGTACTGCTTTATTATATTATGTGATAATCGTCCGTATGGTGACAGAGTAAGAATACAATTCAGTATTCCCTATCATACCCATGGGTGTCGTAAAATACGACTAAGAAATACAAAATGCATATAACATCTATGCAAAATAAAATATCACAAGAAAAGCCAACAGGTCTGACCGTGTTTACTATTACCCATTGTGGAGGAAGCTTGAGCCTACCAGTAGGACGTATAAGAACTGTGATTACAAGAAAGGGGATGGGTATTCTCACACCATCATCACACGCGATGTATGATATGTGGCAACTTATGTACGGATAAATCTAGCTGAGTACAAGAAACACAATGATATTCACTTTTACTACACTAGAAGCGCGATTAAACTGATCAGCATAAAACGAACGCTAGAAAAAACCGCCACTACTCACGTCATGGGGCCGGCAGTATATAATAAGCTGCCAAGCACAATTATCATAGCTCCTAGTCTTCATGTTTTTAAAACACGTCTTAGGCGTTGGCTGGTCGAGCAAACCTTTTATAACTATGACGAATTCTTGAATATGAACTGATAATAATATGACTATGCAAATAATGTAATAAGTATAATTTAATCATAATAATGGAATAGTATTAATTTAATAATAATAATGTAATGTAACTATATAATATAATAATGTTATATAACTAAAATTGACATGTAAATTGGTTTTACGAAATAAATGTGTATAAGTATGAGTATTCATCATCAGCCCAAATATGGCACACTGTTGGACTGTTGAAGAGACCCGCTTTTTCTACATAAAGCCCTATGCTAACACGACTAACCTGCGTAGTATAGTAGGTTAATTTCCCTCCTGTTGTAGAAGAGGCCTGAAGCCAGGAGTTGGACTTATATGAGCTGAGAACACATGGACATTGATATCAGATGAACAAGCAAACAATCAAGCCAATTCAAACCAAGTTTTTTATTTTGTAAAACCCCATAAGAGTGCTTACATCATCTCATCTTCATATCGGCTCATATAAGTCCCACTGCTGGGCTCAAGCCTCCTCTACAATAGGAGAGAAATAACTTTCTATACCATGCTGGTCAGACAGGTTGTTTGTTTTGAGTTTTCCTTTTCTTGCATATACAGGATGTATCAGGTTATGGGGCAACTGTTCAAACGGGAGATAGGCAATGGTGGTAGGAACGCATAAAAAAATTTGAAAGAAGAATATCGATTCGTTCATGAATTAGAGACATGTAAAGTATTCAATTTTGTCATCGCTTTTTCGTGTAAATCTGATTGAAATATATAAAGTCAGTGATACTTAATCTGCAACATATTCCTACTTTGTTAAATGTTCATTAGAATTGAAAAAATCAATGATTACGTACGTCGCCGAGTCGCGTTTTTACCTACGCTACCATTGCAGCGTTTGCGCAATTCCTAACTATTCATACTGTCGAAGCTTTACATGCTTATGTATCCTGTCTATCCATGCCTACATAATACGTAACATTTAAGGCCTAGACTGTTGAACACACATTTTTGAAATCACTATAACTTTTATGTTATATTGTTTTTCTTTATGTAACATTTTAATTACGATCTATGACCGTTAAACTACAACATACTCGAACAGTTACCCCATAACCTGATACATTCTGTATATTATATACTTATATTTCCCTTAGTTGTTTTTTTTATGACATCCACGGGCAAGATAGAGAGTCTTGAATATTATTCTTATTTCTACTACCCCGGATGAGCCACACCTCCCTGGCTAAATAGTAAAGATTTTTTATCATCTAAACTTCCACAGTGTTGGAGGAAGGTTTTAATATCATGCTACAATTTATAGGAACGGAGCACCATCGAAAAACGTTCCAAATACGGAGAAAATTTATTTCACTTACAATTTTTTCTGCTATCCAAGGATATATTATCTGGAAAGGAAGGTTAAAAGAAGAAAAAAGCTAGTCAAACAAACGAAGAGAGAATAATATTGAAGCCAAGATACGATAAATTCACTTAATAATTCAAACAACAGTTGTTTACAAATTCCTGTTAATGTCTCCACTAAGATATAAAATACTCTTAGGAATGGTTTCTAACTCAAGTATATAAGCTAATAGCTTTCACAGTGAGAAATTACAGGTAGTCCTTTAGAGAACAAACGAGAATGTATGACCGACGCGGCGAGCTCTGACCGATATTTAGCCTCAACGTGGCGTTGTATCGTAAATACACGGTTTACGCTACCAGAGTATAAATCGGACCGGTCGTTATGAAATTTATTATGAATTGTTATGAAGGGCTGGTCCGATATACGTTGGCGGATATGATTATGTGTTTTATATAGATTAATATTCTATAGTTAATGCATTTCGTGTTGAAGGTTATGAGTTAGATTCTCTAGATACAAATTAATAAAATTGAAGTGACTGTTTGTAATATCAAAATTGTGGGCTTTTGTTCATGCTGATACAGTTATTTGCAAGATACCTATGTCTAAAAACGGATTTAAAATTTTATATCTGTCTGTTTGTTTTGGGTAATCTTCAAAACGGCTGAACGGATTTCATAATATTTTACTACGAGGTAGCTGTCTATATAAGGAGTAACTTATACTAATATTTTATCCCGGTATTCCCATAGGCATGGTAACTACGCGGGTAAGGCGACTGAAATCGAAACGAAGCCAAAGCGAGTTGCTAGCACAAAATAATTCTCAATGTAACTTCATTTTGTTTTTCTTCTATAAGACAAAATTATAATAAAGCACGTGTGTTTTGTTAAAGAAATCAATCATTAATTAATCAGCATATACACCTCTATTATCAAATATTAACTTCCGAACAAAATGTTGGCGGAGTAAGAATAAAATTCACCACTCTATCTCTTACCCGTGGGTGTCGTAAAAGAAGACTAAGAGATATAACATGCATATAACATCTATGCAAGAGAAGGAAAACTGGCACCAAAAGCATAGGATTGCATTGGCATAGGCCACCACGTTGGACCCGCGTAGTATAATAGGTCAAATTCCCTCCCATAGTGGAGGAGACTCGAGCTTAACAGTGGGACGTAGTCGTATATTGGCTGTAATAATGATGATTATAATGGAACGAAATGTAGATAATTCCATAATTACCACATCAAAACATTGTAACATATTTTTGGTGCCCCCTTACTAGATTTTACTTGCGTGGAAAAGCATTTTTTTTCTGGGTGGGCTATGGTAAGCGCACGCGCAGTCTATTCCATCCGGGACAATGAAAGGACGGCGCGCGGGCCCATAACCCACCCGTACCCACGTCACCTCGTTGTTGGGCGGACCACCGGAGCAGGGTGACTTGTCGTCAGTGGTCGGCCCGACGGAATACCCTTTCGGGTACCCTCACCTCTCGACGTCCTGGGACGTCGGTCGCCGTCGCGCGGTCAACCTCTCTGCGGATGACGGACTAAATTCCCTGTTCCGATCACCCGCGGCCTCGGCTAGGGCGGCATTAGGCGCAGATACTCGCGCCTGCGCCGCCCGAGTCGCCGGCGGCGGAACGTGTCGCTGAATAGGAGCTCTACTCGCACACGATCCGCCGCCTCCATCCGTGAGATTACGGCCCCACAGAAGGCGGCGACCGCGTCCCAATTCCTGACGCTGTCGAGCATCTCCCTGGCGATGGTCGGCACCGATAATCGCGACGAGTTCACGATGCTCCCCCGCCTACGCGGCACACACCTCGAGCGTGTGCTGCGCCGTGTCCTCGTCGCAATTGCAGTGGTGGCAGGACGGTGTGCTCTCCCTCCTGACAATCTTGTGCAGGTACTTGGCGAAGCAACCGTGCCCCGTCAGCACCTGCCCCAATCGGAAGGAAAGCATGTCGTGCGTTCGCTCTAACCACTCCATCAGCACCGGCCGGAAGGCCTTGACGGTCCTGACAACGTACCGAGGGCTCTCCATCCGGACTGCCCAACGGGCGGCGACCTGACGTCTCGGCGGGCGTCGACCCGCCAGGCGGTGATCTCTTTGATGGAGACCATAGCGCCGCGTGCACGCGTCTCTGACACCCGCCGGTAAATTCCGGCGAGCATCTCCGCCTCCAGGTCCCACGGGGGAGTTCCGGCCAGGAGGCACGCTGCCTCCGTCGCCACCGTGCGGTAGCCGCGTATGGCCCTGATCGCCATGACCCTCTGTGGCCGCCACAAGAGGGCCCTCAGATGGATGGTCAGGGACCCCACCCACACTGGTGCGCCGTACAGGGCCATCGACCGGATCCGCGTGGAAAAGCATAGTGCTACTTTGTATCTCATTATTATTGGTATAAAACAAATAATAATATTCGAAATAAATAATCAATTTTCTTTTAAATACCATTACTGAGATTGTCAAGCACTGCATCTGAAATTAAGATAATGGAGAAGGTTATAAACCGCCAGCTTCTGCAGTACCTTGAGGATCGCCAGCTTATCAGTGATCGCCAATACGGCTTTCGTCATGGTCGGTCGGCTGGTGATCTTCTTGTGTACCTCACACACCGTTGGGCAGAGGCCTTGGAGGGCAAGGGTGAGGCGCTGGCGTTCAGCCTAGATATCGCAAAGGCGTTCGATAGGGTCTGGCACAGGGCACTTCTATCGAAGCTACCATCATACGGAATCCCCAAGGGACTCTGTAATTGGATTGCCAGCTTTTTGGATGGTCGGAGTATAAAAGTCGTCGTAGATGGCTCCTGCTCCGATACCATGACCATTAATGCTGGTGTACCACAAGGCTCGGTGCTCTCCCCGACGTTGTTTATCCTGCATATCAATGACATGCTCTCTATCGAGAATATGCGTTGCTATGCGGATGACAGTACGGGTGATGAGCGGTACACTGAGCAACGGAATATCCCTCGGAGTATTCAGGAAAGAAGGATTCAACTTGTGTCTGAAGTCGAGCGCTCTCTGGGGCGGGCCTCGGAATGGGGTGAACGGAACCTAGTCCAGTTCAACCCCACAAAGACACAAGTTTGCGCGTTCACTGCAAAGAAGGACCCATTTGTCATGGCGCCTCAGTTCCAAGGAGTAACTCTTCCAATTTCTGAGAGTATTGGGATTCTCGGCGTCAAAATATCGAGCAAAGTCCAGTTTGGGAGTCATTTGGAGGACAAAGCCAAATTGGCAACCAAAAAGTTGGGCGTCCTGAACCGAGCCAGGCGGTACTTCACACCGAGACAGCGTCTTGTGCTATACAAAGCACAAGTTCGTCCTCATGTGGAGTACTGCTCACATCTCTGGGCAGGTGCGCCCAAATATCAGCTAGACCCACTTGACTCCCTGCAAAGACGGGCTGTTCGAATCGTCGGGGATCCCAATCTTACGGACAGATTGGAGTCGCTGGAGCAGCGGAGAGACTTTGGGTCACTCTGTGTACTCTACCGACTCTTTCACGGGGAGTGCTCCGAGGAACTGTTTGACTTGGTACCACCGTCACCATTCTACCAACATACCACTCGACATCGCAGCAGGGTTCATCCATTTCACCTGGAAACGTTATGGTCTTCAACTGTACGTTTCCAGCGATCATTTCTCCCACGTACGTGCAAGCTCTGGAATGAACTACCTGCTGCTGTGTTTCCCGAGCGCTATGACATGTCCTTCTTTAAACGAGGTTTAAGAAGAGTATTTCCTTCACGGTAGGCAGCGGCCTGGCTGTGCCCCTGGTATTGCAATGGTCCATGTGCAGCAGTTTCACTTACCATCAGGTGTGCTGCTTGCTCGTTTGCCACCGTTGGCAAAAAAAAAAAAAAAAAAAAAAAAAAAATTATTGACAGCCAGCATTATAACCGACTTTTAAAAAAGAGGTTCAATGTTCCACTCTATGTATTTTTTATGTATGTTCACCGATATCTCTGTCATTTGGGAACTGAAAGTCAAGGTCAAACATTTGAAAGATCAGAAATCTCCAGCTCAGAAAAACACAGGATGACTGTAATATAAACTGATTTAATGTCTGCTTCACAATCTATACCAATAAATAAAATTGGAGTGTCTGTTTGTAATGTCAAAATAATAGGATTTGTTCACACGGTTATTTGCACGACACCTAAGGCTAAAATACAGATTAAAAAATTTTTGTCTGTCTGTCTGTCTTTCTGTCTGTCTGTTTGTTCCGATTTCAAAAATTCTTTCACCAATGGAAAGCTATAATATCAGGGAGTAACCTAGGCTATATTTTATCCCGGTATTCCCACGGGAACGGGAACTACGCGGGTAAAATGACTAAAACCGAAGCGAAGCGAGGGCGGGTTGCTAGTATAGCAATATTATTCGACCAACGCTTGCAACGTACAACGCTCGAATGTTCCGTGACACTGTGTTACCCCGCACATTATACTTTTATTGTATCAGTATTGCATATCGATACCAAAATTGACTTCTAAAAAAATAGTTCAAGAATGTTTGATATCTGTTTGTCATGGTTTTATATACGTTCCATATTCAATATCGGTACAATCTTAATATTTATAAATCTCCTGTCACGATGTTTGTCCGCGATGGATTCCTAAACTACTTAACCGATTTTAAATTAAATTGGCACACCGTGAGCAGTCTGGTTCAACTTGAGAAATAGGATAGCTTAGATCTTTAATTATAGTCGCAATTTTATTTTATTACAAATTATTTGTCTATAATTAATTGACAGTCACAATTATCTGTTAACTCCAAAAGATTCTAACAGATGGCGATATCTGTTGACTGGATTTAAGTAATTTAAGTAATTTAAGTAATTTGTGTGTACTCAATGAGATTTGAGAATGGTTTAGATTCACAATTGGACCCGGTAGGTGGCGCTTTATTTGAACAGAATAACGTCTGTTGGGTCAGCTAGTATTATAATAGATTTCTATGACAGATTACATTTATAGTTATAATGATGCTTACAAATATAAAAGCGATAAAGTCCGTAAAATAGTTTTATGTACAATGTGTAATACTCGCGCAAACATCAGAATTCATTAAGAGAGGAAAAGTTTAGATAGGAAATTAAATTAGTTTTGTTTTTTAGTACCTTTGTCTTTTTGAAGGTGGTTTTTATTTTTAGAAATTATTTATTCAGACTACTAAATGTAGCAATTTCGTAGACCTTATTTTTCTTAGAGATTACTTAAAATTACCCTTCTTGGGGTAGATTATGGTTTGAATACACTCCGCCCAATCCATCCGAGGCGACGAAAGGGCGGCGTGTGACTTCATATCTTACTGCAGTTCATCCGGATTACCGTTAGACTAATCTCTAGTACCGCTTGCGTGACCTCAGTGGCCAGCCTGGTGATATTGTCATTGACACCCCATTAACAGCAATAGTGTTATCGGGGCATCTGTCTTACGCGGTCGGTCTCTCTGCGGGTGATGGACTAAACAGACCCGATCTGTCCACTCAAAGTCTCTTATCCAGAGCTCACTTTAAAATATATTCTATAAAAACAAATTCAGATGACCCCTATCTTTAACAATTTCATATTTTCATCAATTTTCCCTAAAAAAAAGATAATAAATGATGAAGTCGGAAGTTAAGTACAACATCCCTGTCAATTATTCGGCTAAAATTCCCCAGTAACGAAGTGGGAAACTTTCCTTATTATGATAATACGAGAAATAATAAAGACTCGACGGATAGCACATTGTATTTTGAACAAGTCATCGTTCTTAACGTTCGTCTGATGTTGGATCGAGATTTAAATTAATGCGGATGTTGGTTTATAACTTTGAACAAAAATGTTATTAAAAATAATATTTAAATGATATTTTAATTTTAAAATGGAAGAAAGGAAGGAAGGGAGACCCACCACTTTCCCACGGTAATCAATATACCGCACACCACAATAGAAGGAGTACGGGATAGGATTAAGGTTTTAGATTGGGCGTCACACAGCTTTGATGGCGTCACACAGCTTTAATTGGTCACACAGCTGTGATTGGATCGGCTTCAAATGCGCATTTGAAGCCGAACCGTCCTGAGGATGCCTCGTTTAGAGGCGAAACACGTGTCGAATAAATATTCGAAGTTCTGCGGAAAATTGCACGTTGATGTTCTGAAATGTGCTCATCATGTAAGGGTAAAATTTCCTTATTTCCTAATCCTAATACCGATCAAAGCTGTGTGATAAGGCCGTGTGACAAAGCTGTATGATACCGACTAAAGCTGTGTGAGGTCGATAAAGATCAAAGCTGTATGACCAAACAAATCTGTGTGACCAATTAAAGCTGTGCAATCTAAAACCTTAATCCTATCCCGTACTCCTTCTATTGTAGTGTGCGGTATATTGATTACCGTAGAAAAGTGGTGGGTCTCCCTTCCTTCCTTCTATTTTAAAATTAAAATAAAAATGGATGTCCACAATGTATCGCCTAATTCAATCAATTAATTTAAATGATAATAAGTTGTAGTTAGAAATTTTAAAAAGTCAACTAAAAGAGATACGAAATTTCATTGAATTCAATTTCTATGGAGACACATGTCTCAGTGACGTCTCAATCTAAAGCCGGTTTCAGACTACTCTATAATATAATAGCATAATTATAGTATATAGCTCATAGCACAACAATATCGCGCACCATATATTGTTAAGGACACGTTCACACTGTACTGTACTATATTTTATGTATGATGTGCGATATTGTTGTTCTATGAGCTATATACTATATGCTATTATATTATAGCGTAGTCTGAAACCGGCTTCAGTGAGCGGAGTTCTTGTTCGTCCGTCTGATGGCTCCCTTGTAGCGTCCATAGAGCGTCATGGCGGTCAGGACTATTTACGGATACCACACAGTCGCGACGCAGGCAACGTGCCTATCGGCCGGAACTCCGACGTAAGCCCTAGAGGCGGAGATGCTTGCCGAATTTTATCGGCGGGTATCGGAGATATAGACGGGACAGTGCTCACCGCATTGTCATTGCCCGTTGGGCAGTCCGGGTGGAGAGGCCTCAGTACGGTGTTTGGACTATCGAGGCCTTCCGGCCGGTGCTGGTGATGTCCCGGGAGGGGCGTTAGCGAGGAATGGCATCCGAAAATGTATCCCGCCGGGCTATCCACGAATGGCAAGGAACTTGGTACCCGTGGTCGGCGCAATGGTAAAGGGGAGGGATTACGTGGGTTATGGGGCTACGCTCCGCCCTTTCGTCACCCCAGATGGAATGAACGGCGTGTGTGCAAAACATAACCCACCTAAAAAAAAGGGTTTTATTCATATTATATCCCTTAGTCATCTTTTATGACATCCATGGGCAAGACAGACAGTGGTGAATTGTATTCTTACTCCGTCACTACATAGAAAATTATCATAAATATGGTGGTATATTGACATTTGACATTGAATATTAACAGCATAGAATTATTTAAATTAAACATGACTTATTGCTGCCAACACATTTACTTAGTCCGAATTCCAAATTCCAAATAGACAAATAGTCCATTGAAATGTTACATTTTTAGGCCTTACGAGCGTTATCGGTAATCGGCACTTCTCGCATTATAGGTATTTTGCTACGGTCCAATATAGACGCACATTAATGCACTACACACACGCGAGTTCATAGAATGACCAGTCTTGAGCCTTGGCGCTTATAATCAATCTCTAATATATTCTTCGGAGAAGGAGATTTTTTTAAAATTTTTAATTAAAAACCAAATCTCATAACAGTAAACGGTTAAAATTGTATTTTTAATATGCAAAGTACAGGAAATAGTAAAATATAGGCACAGAGTATAACTTACAAGGAGACCCTCAGACGTGTGGGTCGGGGATTTCCATGATTTTTGGTGGGGTGGTAGAGGGGGGCACGAGGGTATCACAACTACCAAATATTAGGGTCAACTGGGCCCTCGTTAAAAAGATTTTAAGGGTCAAAGTTGGATGGGTAATTTATGTACTAAAAAAATTCAAAGTCGAATCGCCAATAAGCGGTAATCTCGTGGTAACGTGCTCGCCGGCGGGAACTCTGGTCTCGGGTTCGAGACTCGACAACTTATTTTTTTTTAATTATCACATTATTATGTAATAATTTAAAAAAAATAAACCCCAATCGACGTCCCTATCCCGGGACGGCGGTCGCCGTCACACGGTCAGGCTCTCTGCGGGTGACACACTAAAGTCCCCGGTTCGGTCACCCGCGGACTCGCCTAGGGCGGCGTGAGGCGCGGATACTCGTATCTGCGCCGCCCGAGTCGCCGGTGGCGGAACGTGTGACCAAAGATTGATCACACACGAGCCGGTGTCTCCTTTCGTGAGATGGCTAATATGTGGCTCGCGTTTCTGATACTCGCAGGTAAAGCTTGGCGAGTACCTCCGCCTGCAGGTCCCACCGGAGAGTTCCGGCCAAGAGGCACGCTGCTTCCGTGGCTGCCATGCAGTAGTCGAGTATGGCCCTAGTCGCCATGGCCATGGATGTCTAACAAGTCCAGTCAGAGATTTAAATCTACCCACTACAGAAATTAGTTATTAAATTTTGATCCACATTTTGCTACATATTTATTGCTAGTACAAGAAGAAAATGATTCTCTATGAAAAAATTATATTGTGTATGGTTAGTAATTATTAAACATTAAATTTGAGTTAGCTGATAATCTTCAGAAGATGAGGCTGCATAAATGTTCCGTTCGGATTTTTGATGTGAAATATTTATAGGCGGGGTGAACCTGATCGTCGCGTGGTATTAAAAGCGGCGTTAACGCCACGCTTTGCGGTAACGACTTCAAAATAATTTTGATGTTTCACATCTGCCAGGCGTCCTGAGTGACGGCTCACTTCTCTTTTCGTTTACTCTTTTGAAACTATAAGTACCTTACAGTTTTGTCGTGTGTTCTCTTTTTAATTGCCTTGTAACCGATTTTGTTCCCATGATACAATCTGCTTTTTCGACCCATCACCTAAAACGTAAAAAGATTCTATATTATTCTTTATAGAGATCGCATAAAAGTAATTAAAAGAATTAGGTAGTAATAAATACTTACGAATCAAAACCGATCAGTCGCAGTATACGCTCAAGTTCGTATTGTCGTCTTTTACGCTGTGAGCGGAGAGCTCGAGCGACGTGACCCTGCTCCGTTGAGCGCCAAGGCGCGACTGGCTTATGAACAATTATGCCGTTCAATTTATAGTAATATTTAAAATTTAATTACGAGGGTGACTATTCGTATTTCAATTTGGTTTTTTTTTTACTGCTTCTACAATAGTCGAACAAATAGTGGATATTTTTTTAAATATTCCAAGGTTAGTATTATTTTCAAAATTAAATGTTTTACAGGAGCCATTTTCGTCAAATTAATCTTAAGGTAATATTTTTTTTTTAGTTTTAAAAGGAAGAAATTATGAATTTCATTTTATACATACCCAAGAACAGTAATTTTCCTAATATCTACAATTTTTTTCGAGCTGCAATGACTTATCGTTTATTCGTACCTGAACTTCAAAACTCAGCGTTTTCGTAAAATCTCATTTACTTAAGTTCAAAATACCCTTGCCTTTTAATAAAATAGTTACAATATTGAGTTATAATTCTGTACAAGCACAATATAAAGATGTGTTTAATGTAGTGGTTATATAAATTTTTAGTAAGCTATTATGATGAACGAGTAACCAGTCCTCAAAAAACCACATTTTTGGGTTTACGGCCGCTTATTACCGATAACGCTCTTACCTTGCGTTTTTCAGAGGACGCAATTTTATTTTTTAGATGTATAGGGGGGTCAGTGTAAAGCTAAAACCAAGTTTATGGGGTCGCCACCCTTGTCCCACGGTCGCCATCTTGAAAATAGGGGTTGTAATGGTTTTTACGATATATCTCTTAAACTATTTATCTGATAAAAAAAAATTGTTAACACTATTTATTGCAAATTAAATTTTCTACAACTTTAATCAAGTAACTTTTTGTCGTAGAACTATAAATAAAAAAGTTATAAGCGCAAATGTTCAGAAATTCAAGAAAAAGATTATATTTTTCGATATTACTTTTTTTATCATTTTACGAAAAAATTATATCAGACCATTTTTGTAGATCGTTTTTTAAGGAACAACTTTTATAAGTAACATTTTTTTCATTAAGTCAATAGCTAAGGTTTTACAGCGCTCCGAAGTGAGTACTATTTTTCAGTACTCTTAACTATACATACTACTTGTGTACTAATAATCATCAGTTATTGTATTTTTTTTGTTATTATAATTTTTTTAATTATTAATATGCAATATTATTAATAATTAATTATTGACTCTTCCCCACCACCCACGAGGTATAGTCTGAAGTTCATACTTTCCGAGTCTACCATCAGGTCCAGTCGTGGCTTGGTAATAATAATGATCCTGAAGACTGGGTCTGGAAAAATGTGGAAAATTATTGATGCCAGTGTAGAGCCCTAAAGCTCCAGCACCCCTTGAGCTTCTAAAATTGATCTTTTGCAAATTCAAAGGAAACTGTGGAGCGATATGTGGATGTTGAAAAGCAGGCCTGAAATGTTCTGCAGTATGCTTCCATTGTTCTAGAGAGACTTGCAGCAACGTAATGGAGCTCTCAGAATTAATAAATGAAAATGACTTTGATGATGAACCGCCGACATTAACACCCCTTCATTCTCCAGTTCTCCCACCGATATTTAATTCAAAAAGCCGATCAGATGCTGAGCCACAGTCTGGTCCATCGAAAAGACTGAGGACGGAGTAGTGCAAATTACAAAATCACCGTGGGGATACCACGTAAAAGGAAACGCGCCTCCAGTACTCACTTCGGCGCGCTGTAAAACCTTAGCTATTGACTTAATGAAAAAATGTTGCTTACAAAAGTTGTTCCTTAAAAAACGATCTACAAAAATGGTCTGATATCATTTTTTCATAGAATGATAAATAAAAAGATATATCGAAAAATATAAATTTATTTCTCGAATTTCTGAACATTTTCGCTTATAACTTTTTTATTTATATTTCTACGATAAAAAGTTACTGTAGCAAAGTTGTATAAAATTTAATTTGCAACAAATAGTGTTAACAAATTTTTTTATCAGATAAATATTTTAAGAGATATATTGTAAAAACCATTTCAACCTCTATTTTCAAGATGGCGGACGTGGGACAAGGGTGGCGATCCCACAAACTTGGTTTTAGCTTTACACTGACCAAAAAAACATCAAAAAAATAAAATTGCGTCCTCTAAAAAACGCAACCCCAAATGTAACTTTTCAATGGACTAAAACAGTTGCTCTTTTGACCTGAAATCTGTATGTACATATATAGCCTGGGAAAGAAATGACCTCTTTGTTAATCTTATACTAACCACAACTGACGGTCTTTGCTTCAAATGAACGCAACTGAGGATCTTTCGCTGGTTTAAAGAAATGCTATACATATCTTCAGATTTTCATTTGCAGTAAACTAGCTATGCTTGCGATATCGTTCATATTTCAGTGTATTGAAAGAATTTCTAATATTTCATTATTATCATCTCAGTTTTTATATATACCAAATGTTGGCTAGAGCCTCCGCCACAAAAAAGGGTATTTGACCTACTATACCACGCCGGTCAGACGGGTTGATATAGTGTTTTATTTCCAGTTTTTCTTCTCTTTTGTTAATATTGTGTTCATAGTATTTCACTCATCTCCTTCTCCATCTCTTGTATAGATATTATCTTCGCATGCATATAATATCTATGTAATGCCCTGCCTTTTTTTTTTTGGTATCACCAAACTCCGTTATACACATTCACACTCCCTTCCTCCTCTTCTTAAATTAAAAATCATGGCCAAGAATGTTAAAAAGAGACGATTTTCTACGGCGGTCCCCTTATCCACATTTGATGTGGATTTTTGCAATATCAGGGGTTTACATAGCAATCTCGACGCCGTCCACCATCACCTCGAGACGGCGCGGCCTGCCTTACTCTTTTTAACGGAGACGCAGATAGGTGCTCCGGATGACATTTCGTACCTAAATTACCCCGGCTACGAGTTGGAGCATACCTTCCGTCGTAATGCCGGGGTGTGCGTATTCATCCGAGGTGATATATGCTGTCGCCGCCTTCGGGCCCTCGAACATGGTGACTTGTCAATCCTGTGGCTACGCGTAGACTATGGAGGGCTTACCCGCATCTACGCATGCCTCTACAGGTCCCATGGCAGTGATCCGGGGTCAATTCAATTATTTGAGAACGTCCAATGGGGGATTGACGAAATATTGGAGCAGTGTCCATCAGCGGAGGTGGTGGTTCTTGGAGACTTCAACGCTCATCATAAAGAGTGGCTGGGGTCCCGAACCACTGACCTCCAGGGTCGACATCTCTTCAATATGGTCTCGGCCTATGGTCTCTCACAACTGGTGACACAGCGCACCCGTGTCCCAGATATTGAGAGCCATGAGTCTTCTTTACTGGATCTTCTGCTGACTACACACCAGCACGGATATCAGGTAGTGGTTGAAGCGCCTCTTGGATCTTCTGACCACTGCTTGGTCCGTAGCAGTGCCCCTGTTGTAAGGCCTAGTCGTTCTAAGGCGACTGGGACTCGCAGAGTCTGGCAATATAAGTCAGCAGATTGGGATGGACTGCGCGAGTTTTACGCATCCTACCCATGGAAGCGGCTTTGCTTCGCCTCTGGGGACCCTGGCGTCTGTGCGGACTGCGTTACCGAAACGGTTATTACGGGGATGGAATTATTCATCCCCAACACCAAAATACCCGTCGGTGGCCGCAGCCGACCCTGGTTTAACAAAACCTGCAGGACGGCTGCATGCCAAAAACAGTCCGCATATCGGGCCTGGAATAGGGCCAAAAAATGCCAGGACCCGAACGCCAAAGAGGTGAAGCGGAAATTTAACGCCGCTTCTAGATCTAGTAAGAAGGCTATTGCCAGAGCCAAGGCGGAACATGTTGCCAGAATTGGCGAGCGATTGCAAAGCTATCCCGCTGGGAGTCGTGCATTCTGGTCGCTCGCCAAGGCTGCACAAGGCAACTTCTGCCAGCCCAATCTCCCACCACTGCAGAAACACGATGGTAGTCTGGCCCACAGCGCAAAGGAGAAGGCCGATCTTCTAGGTCAATTCTTTGCCTGTAACTCGACTTTGGATGCCGGAGCTGCCACACCACCTACCATCCCACGGTGTGAAAGCTCACTGCCCGAAATCCGCATCACGCAGCGAGCGGTTAGGCGGGAGCTGCGGCTTTTAGACGTCCATAAGTCGAGTGGACCGGATGGCATCCCTGCAGTGGTACTAAAGACGTGCGCCCCTGAATTGACTCCCATCCTCACGCGCCTATACCGACTTTCCTACGCTACTAATAGGGTTCCGTCTTCGTGGAAGGTAGCCCATGTCCACCCGATCCCTAAAAAGGGAGACCGGTCTGACCCATCGAATTACAGGCCAATTGCTATAACATCCTTGCTCTCCAAGATAATGGAGAAGGTTATAAACCGCCAGCTTCTGCAGTACCTTGGGGATCGCCAGCTTATCAGTGATCGCCAATACGGCTTTCGTCATGGTCGGTCGGCTGGTGATCTTCTTGTGTACCTCACACACCGTTGGGCAGAGGCCTTGGAGGGCAAGGGTGAGGCGCTGGCGTTCAGCCTAGATATCGCAAAGGCGTTCGATAGGGTCTGGCACAGGACACTTCTATCGAAGCTACCATCATACGGAATCCCCGAGGGACTCTGTAATTGGATTGCCAGCTTTTTGGATGGTCGGAGTATAAAAGTCGTCGTAGATGGCTCCTGCTCCGATACCATGACCATTAATGCTGGTGTACCACAAGGCTCGGTGCTCTCTCCGACGTTGTTTATCCTGCATATCAATGACATGCTCTCTATCGAGAGTATGCGTTGCTATGCGGATGACAGTACGGGTGATGAGCGGTACACTGAGCAACGGAATATCCCTTGGAGTACTCAGGAAAGAAGGGTTCAACTTGTGTCTGAAGTCGAGCGCTCTCTGGGGCGGGCCTCGGAATGGGGTGAACGGAACCTAGTCCAGTTCAACCCCACAAAGACACAAGTTTGCGCGTTCACTGCAAAGAAGGACCCGTTTGTCATGGCGCCTCAGTTCCAAGGAGTAACTCTTCCAATTTCTGAGAGTATTGGGATTCTCGGCGTCAAAATATCGAGCAAAGTGCAGTTTGGGAGTCATTTGGAGGACAAAGCCAAATTGGCAAGCAAAAAGTTGGGCGTCCTGAACAGAGCCAGGCGGTACTTCACACCGAGATAGCGTCTTGTGCTATACAAAGCACAAGTTCGTCCTCATGTGGAATACTGCTCACATCTCTGGGCAGGTGCGCCCAAATATCAGCTAGACCCACTTGACTCCCTGCAAAGACGGGCTGTTCGAATCGTCGGGGATCCCAATCTTACGGACAGATTGGAGTCGCTGGAGCAGCGGAGAGACTTTGGGTCACTCTGTGTACTCTACCGACTCTTTCACGGGGAGTGCTCCGAGGAACTGTTTGACTTGGTACCACCGTCACCATTCTACCAACGTACCACTCGACATCGCAGCAGGGTTCATCCATTTCACCTGGAAACGTTATGGTCTTCAACTGTACGTTTCCAGCGATCATTTCTCCCACGTACGTGCAAGCTCTGGAATGAACTACCTGCTGCTGTGTTTCCCGAGCGCTATGACATGTCCTTCTTTAAACGAGGTTTAAGAAGAGTATTTCCTTCACGGTAGGCAGCGGCCTGGCTGTGCCCCTGGTATTGCAATGGTCCATGTGCAGCAGTTTCACTTACCATCAGGTGTGCTGCTTGCTCGTTTGCCAAGGAAATCCCGAAAAAGCCCTATACCAACCTGTCTGACCAGCGTTTTGCCAGCTTTTTATCTGTATCGTGCAATGTAGCATGTAAGTAAAAACCTTTTTTCTTTTGTTATTGCTAATGTAATTTTAAGGCATTGTAATATTTGGGATACGGTCGCAGCCTTCTGCGAGGCAGTAATCTCGCGGAAGGAGGCAGCGAGTCGCGCGCGCGAGGAACACAGCTTCGACGGAGCGATCCGCCGCCGGCGACTGGGGCAGCATAGGCGCGACTACCTGCGACTCATGCCGCCCTAGCCGAGGCCGCCGGTGACGTAACCGGGGAATTAGCCCGTCACCCGCTGAGAGGCCGACCGCGTGAGGAAAGACCGATGTCCTCCCCGAGGGGGGGACGTCGGTCGATGGGAGGGTACTCCTCAGGGGGTATTCCGTCAGGCCGACCACTGATTTCAAGTCACCCTGTTCCGGTGGTCGGTCCAACGACGAAGGCGACGTGGTGTTTTGGTGGGTTGCGGGTGTGCGTGCTTACGCCCCCCTGTCGCCCTGGATGGAGTGGTGTGAGGAGTGCGCCGACCGCAATCCACCCCAAAAGAAAAAGGCATTGTAATATTGAATAATTAAATAAAAATTAAAGCTTGATATAGTAAGGTCTATTTCCTTCCTATTGTGGAGGAGGCTCTGGCCATTAGTGGGACATATAAGAGCTAAAATGATAAATGATATCAATACGTCTGACCAGGGTAATATAGTAGGTTACCAGGTAGATAGGCCAGTGTAGTATAGTTAGTTTCCTTACCTTTTTAGAGGAGGCTTAATTAAGCCCAGCAGTGGTACATAGTGGGCTGAGATGATAATGGATACATTGAAAGTAGATAAGTAATCTTCATTTGTACTCTGTTAGCTGTGACCTAAATACAGTTAAGAGGATAGTGTCATTAGTGCTAAGAATATTAATAGAGTTTCGTATATACCATTAGTTAGATCATTAGCTTCTTTATACCCATAGAAAAATACACCTACTTAACACTATAAAACTGAAGAGATTAGTAGACCGCAATAATCTCAGTAACTAATGTTTGGAATTGAATTTCTTTTTAGTATTAGATAGCCTATTTATAGAAGAAGGTTTATAATATTATCACGCAACGCGTAATAGGAGTCGAATATTAATAAAAAATTTGTCAAAACGGGTCAAATTGATACATAGTTTTTAGAGAGGTTCTGTTGTTTTTGTACGTGTTGTATCTATGATTCACTCTATCTAACTCTCTCTCTTCCTTACATGATGGAAATGAAATTGCATGACTCAATTGGTCTATATTATAAAACTAAAAGTTTGTTTGAACGCACTAATCTAAGGAACTACGACTCCCATACCAACAATGTTACTATTTAATGTAGCTAGTTTCTCGTGACTAGTACTAGAATATAATACATAGCGCTACTATAAATATTAGCGGAGCAGTAACTATAAATATTCACCGGGTTGAAAGCCATCAGCGCTCATCCACAGTCCGGGCTAAGCTGTCAAGGCCATCTGCGGCCAACAGCTATACACACAAAAAAAAACTGTAAATGTTAGGAAAACTTTACCGCTGTTGTCATAATAAAACTGAGATAGCAAACATGTTGATGCATGTATTATGAATGTTATTAATATTTATTTTGCAACATGTCATTTTTGATAGAATCCATCCAAGCTGAACTGTATAAAGCAAATTTATTGATCAACTATCTATGTGTAACTAGTTTACGAAAAATAGTTTTATACAACACTAAAAACTTCTTTGAAAAAAAACTATATGAATGTTGTCGAACTTCTTTCTATAAAGCCGCAATAGTAACCAAAAAAGAAACGAAACATTAAATAAATTAGTTAAATACATTTTTACTAACTAGCTTTTATTCAAATGTTCTAAAAACAAGAACTTTAAATTGAATCAAACCAATTAATTTATTATATTCATCATCGTCATCATCGCAGCCCATAAATATATGTCCTATTGTTGGGCTCGAGTCTCCTTCGCATTGGGAAGCAATTTAACCTACTATATCATGCTCATCAGACATGTTGGTATAAAAAAGAAAGAAAGAAAATCTGTTTATTGTGTTGAACATATTTTACAGTTGATCTAAGTATAGGAATACGAGTAGAATAATAAATGAAATTGTTGCTCATCAAGGGGTGTCATTTCGAGTTTTCCTTCCCTTGCAGAGATGTTATGTGCATATTATATCCCTTAGTCATCTTTTACGACATCCACGGACAAGATAAAGAGTGGTAAATTGTATTCTTACTTCGTTATCATACAGAAATAATCTATTATATTATTCAATAATACATATGATATAAGAGCTTGTGGCGACTATCCGCCACTAAGATAACTTGGACCGCAACCCAACAATGCGAAGCAATCCGCTTCGCTAATGAAGATTGGCCCATACAAGAAGACGCAGGTGCGAGGCAGCTGGCGAGCACAGCTGACAGATGTGCGACGCAGCTGGCGACACACCTGACACCTGCATCCGCACCTGCGGTGTCATCATCGAATGTGCACCTGTTGGAACACGTGCACATTCGGACCACACGCAGACTGAATGCTAGTATATATATACCGCCTTTTGTTGTCTATTCATTCTTCCATCCGACGTCCTCGTCACGTCCTCGACGAAGAGGATGACAATATCACACTCGCTCAACAAAGAGCCTACACGGCCCGCGAGGCCTTAACAAATAAATATCCGCGGTTCCGCCCTCGCGGTCGAGGTGCGAAACCGCGCCGCGCAAAAGTCACGACTAAAAACGTGGGCACGCCCACTTTACCTCCAGCGACGCCCCAAGCCGAGGTCCGTTCCCCACAGGGGAAGCCCTTGGGCGATGTCGCTTAGCATACTTTTCTCCGGGTTGAGAGCCCTCAGCGCTCACCCATAGTCCGCGTCAAGCTGTCAAGGCCATCTGCGGCCAACAGCTGTACACAGACAAAAAAAAAAAATGTCTATTCATTCAGTCGACATACGATATCAGCTCGCACACTTGTACGGTCGTCACTAGTTTTATTGTCAATTTATTGTACATAATTTGTGAAATGTAAATAAATCGTCAGTCTTACAAATAACTCTCTTCATTCTTCTTCGCCGTCTTCTCACATCTACCTGCGCTGACTACAACACAATTGTAGGGTGGCTAATCTCCACACGCCATCCTACAAGCTTTTCGCGCCATAAAAATATCACAATAATTAATTAACTTAACTAATTATCATCATCGTTTAAGTAACGTAACTCATAGATTTCACGAGGAGTTCCGAGGTACGAATAGCTCTGAACGTCATGATGCCCTATGGTCGCTACAAGAGAACCTTAAAACGGATGGTCAGGAACCCTGCCCCTACAGGTGCAGTATATGGGGTTTCCGATCGAACTATTCTACGTACATCTAGATAGCACAGGTTTACAGTGATTGAGACACTGGTGGGTGAAATGCTGCGGGACTTATAGTAAAATAGGGCATCCACCTTATTCAAAGCCACACTGAGCGCCAGCGCCTCAATCTGCCTGATCATCTCCTTTAATAAGATCAACTAAATCGATCCTAAATAAGCCCTACATACGCTTGAACAGCAGTAAAGAGTTTAAATCCTCGAAAAATTTTATACCAAAATTGTAATCAGACCAAGCCATGTTAAACGGATTGGAACAACAAAAAATTTTATTATCTTCTTATTTACAGCAAGTATTGGTACTTATTATTTTCAGCACGCTGCTTCATTTGACACCCTTATTGTAGGAATTGTTAAAAAACAGTCTGCCTTCTTAAGAAGTTTGACATATTGGATTTTGAGTGATATAATTTTATTTCGTATTTTTCTCAGCAAGACCCTTCACTTGATACCTAATTAATTGTAAATAATTTTATATCTAATTATTTATAATTTGATACCCCTATTATAAAAATGGATAAAATATAACTAATCTGTATTTTTTAGGAATCTGCCATATTTAAAGATCCTCCATATTGGCTTTAGAACAATGTCATTTTATTTTATATTCTTCTTAGTGAGCGCTTTCATTTAATATCCATATTGTAGGAGTGCACAGAAATAACTAATCCTCCAGCTAGATCTGTCCGCTATATGAGATTTAGTATAAAATCATTTCAATGTATGTACATTTATTTGCACGACCTATCATTCGATACCCATATCAAGGCAAAGTACATATAATAGCTAGTCCATTTCACAGTGCTTAAACCATACCTCTTTATCATCGCTATCTAGGCAAGTCATCAGTACTGGAACTAGTATTTTTTTTTTTTTTTTGGTGGGCTATGGTAAGCGCACGCGCGGTCCAGTCCCTCCAGGGCGATGAGAAGACCGCGCGCGGGCCCGTAACCCACCCGTACCCACGTCACCTCATTGTTGGGCCGACCACCGCAGCAGATGTGACTTGTCGTCAGTGGTCGGCCCAACGGAATACTCTTTCGGGTAACCTCAGCTCTCGACGTCCTGGGACGTCGGTCGCCATCGCGCGGTCAGCCTCTCTGCGGGTGACGGACAACTCCCCGGTCCGATCACCCGCGGCCTCGGCTAGGGCGGCATTAGGCGCAGATACTCGCGCCTGCGCCGCCCGAGTCGCCGGCGGCGGAACGTGTCGCCGAATAGGAGCTCTACTCGCACACGATCCGCCGCCTCCTTCCGTGAGATTACGGCCTCACAGAAGGCGGCGACCGCGTCCCAGTTCCTGACGCTGACGAGCATCTCCCTGGCGATGGTCGGCAGCGCCAGTTCGGCACCGATAATTGCGAGTTCACGGCGATCCCCCTCCCATGCAGCACACTCCTCGAGCGTGTGCTGCGCCGTGTCCTCGTCGCAACTGCAGTGGTGGCAGGACGGAGTGCTCTCCCTCCTGACAATCTTGTGCAGGTACTTCCCGAAGCAACCGTGCCCCGTCAGCACCTGCACCAGTCGGAAGGAAAGCATCCCGTGCGTCCGCTCCAACCACTCCATCAGCACCGGCCGGAGGGCCTCGACGGTCCTGACATCGTACTGAGGACTCTCCAGCCGGACTGCCCAACGGGCATTGACTCCACGGCGGGCGTCGACCCGCCAGGCGGTGATCTCTTTGATGGAGACCATACCGCCGCGGGCGCGAACCAAAAATGTCCGTCGAGCACCAGGCCCAAGTACTTCATGTGGGCCTGGATGCTGATGGTGACCGACTTTACGGTGATCGAAGCGCCGGCGGGAGGCCCGGCGGTACGGAGGCCATGGAACAAAAGGGCCTCCGTCTTTTCCAGGGCTACCCTCAACCCCTGCGCTTCGATCCGCCTGACAATCTCCTCGGTGCCGAGAGTTGCCAGGCGTTGCCGCCTCCTCTAGCGTCCCACCCCGGGCTGTGACGAGTGTATCGTCGGCGTAGCAAATTACGCCCAGCCCGGGTGGGAGGCTTCCTCTCAACGCCCAGTCGTAGCCGATGTTCCACAGGGTCGGACCCAGAACCGACCCCTGTGGGACACCGCATGTCATGGGCGTTCGCACAACGTCCCCTACTCGGTCAATGTAGAGGACGCTGCGCCCCTCCAAGTAGTCTGCCACCAGCCGCCTGAGGTACACGGGCACCCCGTGATATCTCAGCCCCTCCCTGATGCAGCTGAATGGCAGACTGTTGAAGGCGTTGGCGATGTCCAGAGACACCGCCAACAGGACTCCTCTGCCGGTGACGGCCTCCGCTACCACGGCCTTCAGGCGCAGAAGGGCCGCAATCGTCGAACGCCCTCTCCGAAAACCAAACTGGGCGTCCGACAAATCGGGCCTGACCCCGACGAGGTGCCGCTCAATGCGGGCAGCCAACACCCTCTTCAGCAGCTTGCCCGCATCATCGAGCAGCACGATGAGCCTGTAGGCCGAGGCCGACTCGGGAGACCGTCCCGGCTTCGGCAGGAGAACCAGCCTCCCCTCTTTCCAGCATCCAGGGAATTGCCCGGACGTCAAACAGGCGTCGAACAGTCCCCTGAGGCGTGGTCCCAGGTGCTCGAGGACCAGGGCCAGCGCACGGTTCGGAATACCGTCGGGCCCGGGGGACTGGAACTAGTACTGAAACCTTATCTTCGGTGTCTCAATTGCTCAATTTCATTATACATAAATTTTATAAACGAGCAACTCCATAGCTTCAACTAGTATCACTTATATAACCTTCAGAATACCAACAATGTAGACGTCACCGAAACAACTATTACTTTCTATTTTACATAATTTCATTCAATGCCCGCGGGTATAATAAACGAAATTATATATATGCGGTCTCAATTTAAACTTAAACTCTACTGTTTAGAGTTGAAAGTGCTTTGAATTGTTAGCAATTAAATAAATTGCCGAGCTGATAAATATATTAATGACTGTATTGATGGAGCTTTATGACGACTCGTTGGTTATATTGATCGGTTAAATGGTGATATGTCACATCTCGGGTTTTTTGGAAAAAAGAAATAATTTTTAATTATATTTGTTGTATTTTCGGTTTGGCGGCGTTTTCTTTATAATGACGGAGTAAAAATTCAATTCACCACTCCATGGGTGTCTTAAAACGATTAAGAGGATATAATATATACAAAATTTATGGAAGAGAAGTAAACTCGAAATAAAACCTTATACTAACCCATCTAACCAGCGTGGTGTATTTGGTATAATAAATCAATTCTCTTCCTTCTATGAAGGAAGCTCTGAGGAGTTATAACTTATATTAGCCAGGAGGTAATATGTGTTTGAATTGGTCCCAAATCGATAGCACATAAATTGCTTATGTATTGCCATTGCGAGTAGTAATTTATTATTGCGTGTTTTATAAAAATAAAATGTTTTAAACATTTTTTCTGTGTCTACCTAAATAAGAAATCTTTTCACTCATCCAAATATTTTTCAATAAAATCTGCAACTTACATTTCATAGTACCTAATATTATATATCTGAGAGAAAACATTGCATAGTTGAGGTAATTGTGACGCTGCGCCTCTCCAAATATTCTGACACTAGCCATCTCAGGTATACGGGTGCCCTGTGATACCGGGGCGCCACCCTCATGCAGCTATATGTTAGATTATTGAATTTGATAGCTCTGTGGTTATGGAAGGCTGTCCTTAAGATACAAAAGGCCGCGATCGTCGAACGCTCCCTCCTAAAAGGGAATTGGGTGTCTGGCAGACTAAAGCCGAACTCGCTAAAGTGATGGTTGATGAAGGCAGGAACTTCTCCAACTGCTTTCTCGCATCGTCCGGCAGCAAGATAGGCCTATATACCGCGGCCGAGTCTAAATAACGTCCGGGCTTCGACAGGAGCACCAAGTTCTCCTCCTTCCAACATCCTAGGAACCCTTGGAAAGTCTCAGGTGTTCGAAGAATAGGGTCAGTACTTTTTGTATACGGTGGCCCGGGAGCGGTGGTCGTGGTATACATCCACGCAACAGCAGCCTCCATCTCCATTTTCGTGACAGGCGGAACACTTTCTCGGTCATTGTCCGGCAAAACCGTGTTCGGATGCATTTGCTTCACCCGCCTTAGGAACAGGTACTCTACAATTTTGATCAGGAGGTGCCACTGGAGAGTCTCGGAGGGCTCCAGCAACTTCTGCCGTATCACGTCCTTAACTTGGCGGATGGGTTTACTCAAAATGATTTTACATATTCGTTGTGTTGTAACAACAGAAATATTAATACTAGTTATTACATTAACACTATTTATACAGGTTGTCCCGTAAGTACTATGAACGGGCTATGAGGGGTGGTGAGACTTATTATCTAACAAAAATACTCAAATTTATTTTCCTAGGTCTTGTAATTATGGAATTAGATATTTTTTAAATATGATGAAAATGTCACCCTAGTCCAGTCATTTGGTATTTTTACCTGGACAATTTTCCGGAAGTTTTGAAAATTGGCAATTTTATAGATTTTGATGAGGTCTTTCCGAATTTGAACTTTTTCACCTCGTATCTTTGCCGCTCGTGTCGCCATATTGGAAAAATGGCGCCTAAAAGCAGTTTTTTGACAATAACTCCTTTCCGACGCATTTTACAGGAAAACCTATTTATACAAAATAATTGTAGAGGAAATTTGCTACAATTTGTGTATTAACCTTTTTTTTTAAATCAATAGTTTCGGCGTACGAGCGCCGTAAAGTGAGGTCCAACACACGTGTCGACAGAAATTCTCATTTCCACCATGAAGTAGAGAAGGCGGCGCGTTTTTTTAACGTGGTATCCCCAGTAGGCCTAATACACATCTGACTCACTATTTCCAAATTTAGTTCAATCTCCGTCGCTTCATTGTTGTTGACGGACCAGGTGTTAGCTGTGCTTTCATCGTCTTCAGTATTGATTGAAATATCAAAGAGGGAAGTTTCTTCTGTTTCCAATCCTTTTTCCTTCAGTTCAATAACTTCACTATCTTGCAATATATCACCACAAATGAAATAATTTACTTCATTAGAAGCCATGGCTCTATAAATGCAAACCACACTGTGAAATGATAAACATGTAGTTATGACTCAGACTAAATATATCTATTGAGCTCCGCTAGGTAGATGTTTCTTTGAAGGGAGAGGAAGGGCCTAACATAGAAGGGAAGAACGCATTCCTTTATACCTGCGAAGACAGACAATATTATAATATTATATATACAGTACAATATTTAACCTTAGTATAATTTTTATATTTTACAATTCACAAATATGAGCAGTTTAAAGTAAATATTACGCGTTATTTCCGTGTGGTGACGCAGTAAGAATACAATTCACCACTCCCTATCTTGCCTGTGGATGTCGTAAAAGACGACTAAGGAATACAATATGCATATAACTTCTATGCAAGAAAAAGAAAACTCGAAACAGAACCCTATATCAACCTGTCTGACCAACATGATATAGTAAGATCAATCTCCCTCCTAATGTGGAGGAGGCTCGAGCCCAACAGTAGGACGTATATGAGCTAAAACGATGATAACGCGTGAGCGTTCATGTATAATGGTTTACGGCGCTCGTACGCCGAAACTATTGATTATAGGGAAGAGAAGGTAAAGACATAAATTGTAGGCAATTCACTCTACAATTATTTTGTATAAATAGGTTTTCCAGTAAAGTGCGTGGGAAAGGAGTTATTATCAAAAAAACTGCTTTTAGGCGCCATTTTTCCAAAATGGCGGTGCGAGCGGCGAAGATACGAGGTGGCAAAGTTGAAATTCGGAATGAGCACGTTAAAATCTATAAAATTGCCAATTTTCAAAATTCCCGTAAAACATTACAGGTAACCTCTATTTTTTCAACCAAATGACTGTACTACCCGTGTAATCTAAATATTAAATTCTACAAAATCTTTTTTAATATACTTTTTAAAACAATGATTCAATTCGCAAAAATTGTTTTTTTTTTTCAAACCTGTAATACTTTCTTTTTTAAGTTATGTATCTACCGCTATAGACCTCGCCTATAATGAAATGGAAAATATATTCTGCTATAACAATTGTACATTTACATATATTTGTCATGTAACATATATCAGTCACCCGCCGAGAGGCCGACCGCGTGAGGAAACACCGACGTCCTCCACGAGGGGGGGACGTCGGTCGATGGGAGGGTACCCCGCGTAGGGGGTATTCCGTCGGGCCGACCACTGACGACAAGTAAACCTGCTCGGTGGTCGGCCCAACGACAAAGGCGAGGTGGTTTTCGGGTGGGTTGCGGGAGTTGCGTGCTTAAGCCCCTCTGTCGCCCCGGACGGAGTGGTGCGGAGGCGCGCCGACCGCGACCGACCAACAAAAAAAAAAAAAAAAATGTAACATATCAGCACTATGAGAAGAAACAGTATATCAAGGTCCAAAAGTTTACTGCGCCTGAATTTATCTTAACTTAGCCTGCTAGTGGTATAACCGGGGATAACTATGCCACTGGCGCAGGGGTTTCCCATTGCACTGTTGCATGGCACGTCACTGGGGGAAGGTACATTAAAGTGTAATCCGCTGGTTGGTCTACTGAAGTTATGGAAACGATTCAGAAGGGAGTGAGCAATAGCGTAGGTTATGTATTTCATCATCGCAACCCACATACGCCCCATTGCTGGGCTTTTTTTTTGGGGGTGGGCTGCGGTCAGCGCGCCTCCGCACCACTCTGTCCGGGGCGACAGAGGGGCTTAAGCACGCAACACCCGCAACCCAGCCGAACACCACGTCGCCTTCGTCGTTGGGCCGATCACTGGAGCAGGGTTACTTGTCATCAGTGGTCGGCCCGACGGAATACCCCCTACCCGGGGTATCCTCCCATCGACCGACGTCCCCATTGTTGGGCTCGGGCCTCCTCCAATATGGGAGGGAATTTGACCTACTATACCATGCTGATCAAACATGATGGTATAGGGTTTCATATCGAGTTTTCCTTGTCTTGCACAAATGTTATGTGCATATTATATCCCATAGTCGTCTTTTACGATATCCACGTCCAAGAGGGAGCGGTGAATTGCATTTTTACTTTGTTACCACACGGAGCTATATGTTTGTACGCCGTTATTCTGTCTTCTTAGATGTTAAGACAAGGTGTGAACAGGCCACAGTCAAAATCATATAAATAATTTGGGATCATTTTTAATACAAAATTGACAAATATTTTAGAATAAAAACAATACTCTTATCATCATCACAGAATTTAACGGTTTGGTTTAGGATTTTATTCGGAGTTGTCCTTCTTTCGCATAGATGTTATCTTCATAATTTTTATCATCATCATTACAGCTCCTATATATATATCCCACTGCGGGGCTAGATCCTCCTCCATAAAGGCAGGCAAATTGACCTGATATACCTATCTGGTTAGACGGGTCGGGACAGGGATCTATTTCGAGTTGTCCTTCTTTTTCACAGATGAACCCTTCCTTGAATAAATCGCTTCTGCGAGTTATCTTTAAGAGATAAAAAAAAAATTTTTGATTATTTTATAGGAACAATTTAGAAATACATTATTTATATCTATTTGTTCTCATTCAAGTTGTGTACTCTCCTAATGCTGTGAAGAGGTACGGTTCTTTGTTGATTTAGTTGACTAAATATCTGGTTGACCGAGCTTCGCTCGGAATATTTTTGTTGTGTTTTTGTTGAATTTATTTAGATATAAATTAATAAAAATAAAAATTAAATAATGAATAAAATATAAAAAAATACAAAAAAAGAATAATAATAACACCGAGATTCGATGCGACGCCGTTTGAATGCCAAAACAATACTAAAAGGAAACTGCACCACTTCCCAACTGAGCTACCGTAACTCATGACGTTGACGGCAAAATTTGAAATCATATTCTTTTAAAATTTAATATCAATATATTGTTTTGCTAAAAACACTGACAAAACAACATTTTCTATAAATAAAACCTAGCTAGATCGATTTTTTGTCCTCGAAACCTCTAGTATGCCAAGTGTCATCAAAATCATTGGTGCCGTTTCCGAGATCCTGAATATAATATACAAGAATTGCTCGTTTAAAGATATAAGACAAGATATCGTAACTATAACTTAAAATAGCATAAATTACACATAATCGTTCATTTCGGCTCATACACATCCCGCTGGATTCAAACGTCCTCCGTAAAGACAGGGTAATTGACCTACTATACCATCCTGTTCAGACACGTTGGTATAGGCTTTTATTTTTTCATCTTTTGCGGGGAAGTTATATGCAAGTTATACCCTTTAGTCGTCTTTTACGACATCTAAGGGCAAGATGGGGACTGGAAAAAGAGAGCAAGAGGGAGTGACGAAATATATTCTTACTCCATCACCACGCGAAATATGACTGCACAGATGGTGTAGTGGTTGGACATATATTAGGAGTGATAATGACGATGATGAAATGAACATTAAATTTATTTATATGTTCAATGTTTCCTTTATTTTTCATTACCTCTAATATCTTTCAAGGATATCTTTACAAAATTTTCAAAGTTTTTAACGTGTATTATTAACCTTGAATATTTTAAGTACTCGTTAACTTTCAATAATATATTGCTTGCTTATTGTATATACATAATTGCGTACACGTAATTTCATGTCATCATGTTGGCTCATATACGTCCCACTGCTGGTCTCGATCCTCCTGCACAATAGGAGTGATATTGATCTACTATGTCACGCTGGTCAGACGTGTATAGGGTTTTATTTCGAGTTTTACTCTTGCATAGTTGTTATATCCATATTGTATCTCTTATCGTCTTCTATGATACCCCCGAGCAAGAGTCGGGGTGGTGAATTGTATTCTTATTCCGTCGCCACGCGGACACGGATATTATTTACAGACACACACGGACAGATGGACAGACAGACATACTGTCGCATTTATAATACATATTAGCAAGGCTGTGTGGCGACCAGTCACTTTTAAACACAAAATCAGTTTTATTTGTGGAATAAATATTAATTAAAAAAATTAAAAAAAAATTTTTTTTTTTAACATTGCACCGGTTTGATTATTAGATTAGTTTGCATATTCTATGGTCTTCATACTTTCGATTGGTATAGAATTTGTCTAATAATCAAACCGGTGCAATGTACAAAAAAAATATTAATTAATAATACTCTGGACTAAAATTTGTTAGGCAACCCATATGCAATATATTTATTGACATATTAAATTAAATAAAAAATAAGTTTCATCAAATAAACATCTCTGTGAAGGTCGTTGTATAGCGCGATCTTAGACCATAAATAATTTCTCACGAAACTTGTGGATTACACTTAATGTGTTAACACTATTGTTCATCATCATCGTATCTTTCTTAAAAGCTTCAAATCGTAGTGAAATGAGACAAAATAAACAAATATTTAACAGTAACGTTCAGAAACAATCTTATGCCGAGAAATTAAAATTATCCAGGTACTGGTACCTAAATACCTGGGGCCACGCCTCAGGGGACTGTACAACGCTTGTTTGGTGTCTGGGCAATTTCCTGGGTGTTGGAAGGAGGGGAGGCTAGTGCTCCTGCCGAAACCGGGACAGTCTCCAAACTAACTCGCTCCGTGCCAATGGCTGTACGGGGAGTTGCTCCAGTCGATAACCCTGTACAGCGCACCGGTCTGAGCAGGGTCGATGACAGTCCATCTCAAGGCTCTCTTGTGGCATCCATAGAAGGCCATCGCGGTCAGGGCTATACCCGGATACAGTATGGTAGCGACGGAGGCAGCGTGCCTATTGGCTGGGACTCCCCCGTGAGATTTGGATGTGGTATTTGGAGATGGGACTTAGGGACTGCAGCAATCTGGACAACTTATAAAATGAATTACGGACGCTCGCTTGCCAAGTATGAAGATTATTTCCCTTATTCTCCATATTCTGGGCAGATATTTGCCCAAAAAATGACGTCAATTGGCTAATGGATGCATAGATGAATGGATGGTAACTAGCAGTTCATTAAATATAGAAACTATACTAAGACATTGAGCGAGAAATTTTGAAGATGGCGAATTTATAACAAAGTTTCTCAGCTTTTCTTTGTTCTAAACTTCTGACTACATTTCCATTCATTTGACTGATCTAATAGAATCACAAGAAAGATACACTTTTTGTGTTTGATAGTAGATGTCGGTATCTTTTTTTTTGACAATCTATATTCCAGTCATACTCCACCCGAATCATCTGGAGCAGCGAAACGGTAGAGTAATCTAGCATATTAT
The DNA here is from genome assembly GCA_032191425.1 of Lymantria dispar. Lineage (NCBI taxonomy): Eukaryota > Metazoa > Arthropoda > Insecta > Lepidoptera > Erebidae > Lymantria > Lymantria dispar. Next base: position 4,749,617 of record CM063449.1, read on the forward strand.
GTCCTCATAGCAGGTTGGACTGACTATAGGCATCGATGCCTTAGCTGAGGTATGGCCGAATCTACTATGTCATTTTCAAATCGGATCTTAATAATAATCTCGTGCTTGAGCACGATAACATACTCCCAAGATTTCTTTCAAGCTGTTAATATATAACTTGGAAAAGTATAATTTTCATTTCAAAATACTAAAACCTCAATGCGCTCGTAATTTATATCTACCATTTACATAACCCGACTGAATAAAAAATACATTAGCTGCCCTTTCCTATATTCTTTCCTTGGCATCCTCAATTTGAATGTATAACCAGAAATATAAAGAGCAAAATTGAACTGAAACGTGAATATTTACAAGTGAACATGGCAATTTCTCGTCCAAATATACGTGCAACACTCTATGCGAAATTAAAATTGGCTTGGGGCCAATATAATCTTACTGTGAGCTTGTATTTATCGCCTGGGATAGGGCAGGATGGGGAGGCATTATGAAAATCAGGAATGGAAACTAAGCTTATCTGATGTTAATATTTTTGCCTTAGCTGCCATATTTCTGTTATTTTACGGTTTCAGTACAGAGACTACTTTCACAAGTTATCTTCTTTTTGATATTGTAAAGACAAAGCCTCCAAAAATCGGTATCTTATCTGAACTGTTATACATGCCTCTTATTAGATCTAGCTGACTTCAGAAAGGGAGAGAAATTGACCTAACAATCCAGTGTTTAAATGCCTTGGAATGCAGTTTTTTTTTTCATATATTTTGTCTCTTGCAATGATGTTTTCTGCTCGCATCCTTTTGGTTTTATTTTAAAATTACCCACGGGCAGCAAAATTCTTACTCCATCACCACACAGAAAAAAGTTGATAATATCAATTTGGTCTAAAAAATTTTTAAATTTAAATTTTTGTTTGACAATGATACGGTATACAGAGACACAGTGCCGCAGGCGGCTGAACGGCGTGAACATAACGAGCTGACACTTTGTTGAGACTAAGACATCCAGACGATAGGGTAATCAGCTGCATCTCCGAAGTTGAATATAGAAAGTGATCCGAATAAAATTATTATTGTCCAATGCCTATTAAAAAAAACATACTTAGCGGTATGAATAGAACTTTAGATATTCTATAATGTATCAAGAAAATATACCAATGTCCATATACCAGTCATATTTCTAAGAGTTTTATGTTTACAGTTAAAAATGGCTGCATCGTCCTTGGTGTACGTCTTGCAGAAAAGTGATATTAAAGTAGTAGCAATTTGCTATTGAACTATATTTAGTGAATCAAAGAGCCGCAGGCCTAAACTTTTGCAGTAAGCACCGATCTAGCTGTAGCACTGATATTGTATAGATCCATGAGCGGCAATTACCATATACTATCAGGTGAGCTGCTTTTCCCGTTTACCACCTAAGGCAATAAAGAAAGGAAAAATAATACCCTAAATATCATAATTTTGGTTTTTTTTTTTGGCAGCATGCCATGGTGCATCGCGCACCGTCTGATCCGTTCGGGACGATGGGAGGGGGACGGTAAATCAATAGTCCGCCGGATGCGTAGCCCTCTCAAAATCCCTTTGGGCAGGCCACCGGTATCCGATTGACTAACTTACGACAATAAAGGCTTTCCTTTTGAATTTACTTTTAAAACAGCCTCTGGTCCGATCAATCCTCGGCCTAAAGCCAGATAACCTGTCGTACACTAACTCTCTATCGCATATCATTTTGACCACCGGTGCCAAATTTGGTGACCCTACCGGGGAGAACCCTTTCGAGTACCATTCCTGTTGATGCCCCGGCTACTAACAATTGTATCCGGGGTGTTGTACCTTCGTGTACAAAAAACAGTGACATAATTATCGTTATTGTTGCCCTATAATGTAATTAATGTAATATATTTCTGTTCATGCATAATTAAACAGAGTATCGAACCAATTTCCATGCATTTAACAAAAATATTTTCTTGCCAGACCATATAATAACGCTACACAACAACACATAAATTTCTTTAGTGCTGAGCTCGACAAACTTTACTTGCTTTGCAACGCACATACGTCTACAAAAAGATTATTATTTACGATAATTAAATGAATTTATGTCATAACATATATTTACATCATTATCAGCTCGTATGTACTCAGTGCTGGGTTTGAGCCTTCTTTAGAGTTAGAGGAAATTAACCCAACAAGCGACGCTAGTCAAACAAGTGTAAGGTTCAATTTTAACTTTTCTTTCTCTTGCATAGATATTATATACCTATTTTACCTCTTCGTTGTCTTATACGACATCCAAGAAAAGAAACGAGGAATTTTTTTCTTACTGCGACATCACACGGAAAAATATTTATGTATAAAAAGTTATATTAAAAAAGTTATATAACTTTTAGTAAATGTTTCACCGTGTGGTGACGCTAGAATACGCCTTTGTTTGAATTAATAATTCAACTGGGACTCGCAGAGTCTGGTAATATAATTCAGCAGATTGGGATGGACTTCGCGAGTTTTACGCACCCTACCCATGGAAGCGGCTTTGCTTCGCCACTAGGAATCCTGGCGTCTGTGCGGACTGCGTTATCAAAACCTCAACACCAAAATACTCGTCAGTGGCCGCAGCTGACCCTAGTTTAACCAAACCTGCAGGACGGCTGCACGCCAAAAACAGTCCGCATATCAGGCCTGGAATAGGGTCAAAAAATGTCAGGATCCGAACGCCAAAAAGGAGAAGCGGAAATTTAATGCCGCTTCTAGATCCAGTAAGAAAGCTATTAACAGAGCCAAGGCGGAACATGTTGCCAGAATTGGCGAGCGATTGCAAAGCTATCCCGCCGGGAGTCGTGCATTCTGGTCACTCGCCAAGACTGCCCAGGGCAACTTCTGCCAGCCCAATCTCCCACCACTACAGAAACGCGATGCTAGTCTAGCCCACAGCGCAAAGGAGAAGGACGATCTTCTAGGTCAATTCTTTGCCTATAACTCGACTTTGGATGCCGGAGCTGCCACACCACCTACCATCCCACGGTGTGAAAGCTCGCTGCCCGAAATCCGCATCACGCAGCGAGCGGTTAGGCGGGAGCTGCGGCTTTAGACGTCCATAAGTCGAGTGGGCCGGATGGCATCCCTTCAGTGGTGCTAAAGACGTGCGCCCCTGAATTGACTCCCATCCTCACGTGCCTATACCAACTTTCCTACGTTACTAATAGGGTTCCGTCTTCATGGAAGGTAGCCCATGTCCACCCGATCCCTAAAAGGGTCTGACCCATCGAATTACAGACCAATTGCGATAACATCCTTGCTCTCAAGATAATGGAGAAAGTTATAAACCGCCAGCTTCTGCAGTACCTTGAGGAACGCGAGCTGATCAGTAATCGCCAATACGGCTTTCGTCATGGCCGGTCGGCTAGTGATCTTCTTGTGTACTTCACGCATCGTGGGGCAGAGGCCTTGGAGGGCAAGGGTGAGGCGCTGGCGTTCAGCCTAGATATCCCAAAGGCGTTCGATAGAGTCTGTCATAGGGCACTTCTATCGAAGCTACAATCATACGGAATCCCCGAAGGACTCTGTAATTGGATCGCCAGCTTTTTGGATGATCAGAGTATAAAAATCGTCGTAGATGGCTCCTGCTCCGATACCATGACCGTTAATGCTGGTGTACCACAAAGCTCGGTGTTCTCCCCGTCGTTGTTTATCCTGTACATCGATGACATGCTCTCTATCGAGAATATGCTTTGCTATGCGGATGACAGTACGGGTGACAAGCAGTACACCGAGCAACGGAATATCCCTCGGAGTATTCGGGAAAGAAGGGTTCAACTTGTGTCTGAAGTCGAGCGCTCTCTGGTGCGGGCCTTGGAATGGGGTGAACGGAACTTAGTCTAGTTCAATCCCACAAAGACACAAGTGTGCGCGTTCACTACAAAGAAGGACCCATTTGTCATGGCGCCTCAGTTCCAAGGAGTAACTCGACCAATTTCTGAGAGTATTGGGCTTCTCAGCGTCGAAATATCGAGCAAAGTCCAGTTTGGGAGTCATTTGGAGGATAAAGCCAAATTGACAACCAAAAAAATTGGGCGTCCTGAACAGAGCCAGGCGGTACTTCACACCGATACAGCATCTTGTGCTATATAAAGCACAAGTCCGTGCTCATGTAGAGCACCTACTGCTCACATTTCTGGGCAGATGCGCCTAAATATCAGCTAGACCCACTTGACTCCCTGCAAAGACGTACTGTTCAAATTATCGGGGATCCCAATATTACGGACAGATTGGAGTCGCTGGAGCAGCGGAAAAACTTTGGATCACTCTGTGTACTCCACCGACTCTTTCACGGGGAGTTCTTTGACGAACGGGAGTTCTTTGACTTGATACCACCGTCACCATTCTACCAACGTACCACTCGACATCGTAGCAGGGTTCATCCATTTCACCTAGAAACGTTATGATCTTCAACTGTATGTTTCCAACGACCATTTCGCCCACGTACGTGAGAGCTCTGGAATGAACTACCTGCTGCTGTGTTTCCCAAGCGCTATGACATGTCCTTCTTTAAACAAGGTTTAAGAAGAGTATTTTCTTCACGGTAGGCAACGGCCTGGCTGTACCCCTGGTATTGCAAAGGTCCATGTGTGGTAGAATCACTTACCATCAGGTGTGCTGCTTGCACGTTTGCCACCATTGACAACAAAAAAAAATTACACATAAAAAAATTTGTTCATCGAATAATGATAGAACAAGATTACAATGCTTTATTTAGCCCTCATAATTTCTATAAACATGTAATACAACTAACCATCCTCCATAGCCACCGGTGACAGCAATAATTAGCAAAATTGTATAAAATAAGTTATTTGAACATAATCCAGTTCAATCCCACAAAGATACAAGTTTTTCACTGCCAAGCAAGACCCGTTTCTCATAGCATCTCAGTTACAAAGAGTAACTCTCCAAATTTTCACCAGTATTGGGATCCTTGACGTCGAAATATCCAGAAAAGTCAAGTTTGGGAGTAATTTGGAGGATAAATCCAAATTGACAAGCAAAAGATTGGGCGTCCAGAATAGAGAGAGACGCTATTTTAAACCAAAACAGCGTCTTCTGCTATACAAAGCACAAGTTCTCATATGGAATACTACGCACTTCTTTGAGTAGATTTGCCTAAATATTAATTAGCCCCGCTTAAATCTCTGCAAAGACGTGCTGTTCGGATGGTCGGTGCTCTTAATCTCATAGAAAGATTAGAGTTCTAACAGTGGAGGAGACACTTTAAATGTCTCTGTGTACTTTAATGTCTCTTTCATGGGGAGTGCCCCGAGTAACTGTTTGTATTACACATTGGCAATTTCAAATTTAGTGTGAAATTAATCTAATAATCTACTAGGTCGGAATACAAAATGCAAGCTAAAATGTCTGGCAAAAATTCAACGCACTTGTAACTTTTTAAATTACTTATTTTAATAAAATTTTACGTTTAGCAAAAATTAGCTGGAGCTAATATGCCCTTTTTTTTGGGGGTGGGCTGCGGTCGGCGCACTCCTCGCACCACTCCGTCCGGGGCGACAGAGGGGCGTAAGCACGCACACCCGCAACCCACCCGAACACCATGTCGCCTTCGTCGTTGGGCCCACCACCGGAGCAAGATAATTAACCCTTACTTGTCATTAGTGGTCGGCTCGACGGAATATACTTGGGGTACCCTCTCATCGACCGACGTCCGCTCCTGCAAGATCACTGCCTCGCAGAAGGCTGCGACCGCGTCCTAGTTTCTGACGCTATCAAGCATCGCCCTAGCAATGGTCGGCAGCGTCAGATCGGCACCGATGATTGCGACTAGTTCACGACGCTGCTCTAACCAGGCGGCACAAACCTCGAGCATATGCTGCACCGTGTCCTCGTCGTAATCGCAGTGGTGGCAGGACGGTGTGCTCTTCCTCCTAGCGACCGTGTACAGGTACTTGCCAAAGCATCCATGCCCCGTCAAGGCTGCACCAGTCGGAAGGGAAGCACCCCGTGCCGCCGTTTTAGCCACTGCATCAGCACCGGCCGGAAGGCCTCCACGGTCCAGATACCATATCGAGGCCTCTCCACCCGAACTGCCCAACGGGCAATGACGTCTCGGCGGGCGTCAACGCGCCAGGCAGTGGGCTTCCTCAAAGAGACCACACCGCCCTCCACTCGCACCCCCGACACCCGCCGATACAAATCGGCGAGTATTTCCGCCACGGAGGAGTCCAGGCCAACAGGCACGCCGCCTCCGTCAGCTAATAAGCCCTTAGCATATTAGCTCCCAAGCAGTATGATGCCCTTTAAACTAGGATACATTATCTTTTTCAAAATATAACACGAACACAAAAAAACTTAATAATTTCACTGGATCAGATTCCACGAGTTGCTGCCGATCATTAACTAATTATTAAGCAACCCTTACTCCACTCAACCGCGATTATAACATTATTTTCTCAAGATCAAAGAAATGAAAAATTTAAGAAATTAATAGATAATATAAAATTTTATTTGTGAAATATATGGCGCTGGATGCTAAACTTGTGTTACAAAAGTTAGTACAGAAGAAAAACCATTAAGAAAAACCTATGCATTGATTTTCTTATAAGATACTGCAGGCAACTAAGAGATGCATATATGTCTATTCCCGAATAACGTATTTCATATGCATACATGTGCAAATCATAAATTTGCATATGAATACATAAATAGGTGGAATCTTAGGCGTCAAGGTAAATGCACTTTTCATATCCATTGTGTTGGCTTACATTAACATATAAAATTTAGGCAGAATATTCATGAATGTATTTATCGGTTTATATAGTGATAGTAGGTGTTTCATTATTTTTAAGGCGGGCTGTAGCCTGTAATGTGGTTTCAATTACTGGGCAGAGCATACCTACTATTATTTTTGTCAGCCATCCATCAGCCCGCAGATGTCTACTGTTAGACGTAGACTTCCCTTACGGATTTTATCGCCCGCAGAATGATGAAAAGTGTTCGAAACGTCGGACAATCATAAATCAAATACAAACACGATAAAATCCGTAAAGTAGTTTTATTTACAAGTAATACTCGCGTAAACGTCGTTGATGTTGCGTGCCGCTTGTGCCGCGTTGCTGCCACGACGATACTCATATTCCATAATTACTCGAATTTTTAACGTATCCATGATGACGAAAAAGATTGAAATGCGATGAAAACGTAACACTAATCAATAAACAAATGACTACTTTTGGAAAATGAATTCCATGTTTTAAAATAAAATTAATTTGTAATTAGAATTCTTAGCCAAAAAAAAATTATTTTGATTTGAAATAGCCAGTACTGCAGAACGGCAATTACATAGGTAAAGACCTATTATTTTAAATTAATCAGAAATATAAAATTTTAATGTTAAGAACGATATTATTAGGTATTTAAGTAAGCGCAAGTAAAAAATACATTTGTTAGTACTAACAAAATAAAATAGATGGCGTGGTAATAAAATTTCTTCCTGAAACATGCCCTCTAAATTGGTGTCTACAAAGGTAATGTACGGTGAGACAAGGGTCTAGTTAGTCTCGTCGACTTACTTATATAATTGTATTGGCGCTAAGCCAGCGCAGTACAGTTTCATCTCTAAATGGCTACGTATATAATTTTTATTACACCGCTTATGTCCAAATTCTTGTTGTGGTAAGATACTGTCTTATGTCGACATTATATTATGATGCCAAGTTATCATGCTTGATCGTATCTTGAACTTTAAAACAATTATTATTTTAAGTTTATGATTTTCAAGAAAGCGCATTGGGATTTGTTTTATTCGAATAAAATTTGTCGCTACAATATATACCTATTAAGTAAATGTTTGAACAGATTTAACTTATATTTCAATGTTTTTTTTTTGGGGTGGGCTACGGACAGCGCACCCTCCACCCGGCTTCGTCCGGGGCGACAGAGGGGTGGCGCACGGCCTCGTAACTCACCCGTGGCATGTCGCCTTCGTAGTTGGGCCGGCCACCGGAGAAGGGTGACTTGTCGTCAGTGGTCGGCCCGACAACTATTTCAATGTTGAAGACTTATTAATCTAAGGAACCAAATTCAATTGAAATTTGTATCCTAACCGCCAGTTTAATATTGTAAAACTAGCTTTTATGTGTGGTGACGGAATGAGAATACAGTTCACCCCTCTCTTACCCGTGGGCGTCGCAAAAAAAGACTAAGAATAATATCTATCATCATCTCATCATCATCATCTCAGCCCATATAGTTCCCACTGTTGGGCTCGGGCCTCCTCCATTAGTGATGCCCAAAAAAGTCTTGGTCTTGGTCTTGCGAGAAATGCGAAACCGAGACCAAGACCAAGACCGCTTAATTTTTGCAAGACCAAGACCAAGACTGGCCCTGCAAGACTTGAGCAAGACCAAGACTGAGCCTGCAAGAGTCTCGTGGTCTTGCATTTAATTCAAATCACCATTTTAGCTTATATACGGTTGAGCTCGTGTCTTCTACATAACAGGAGGAGAATCGGCCGTGGCCGGAGGGGAATCGCCACGGTGATCGGCCGTGTTGGTACAGGGTTTCATGTCAAGTTTTCCTTCTCTTGCACCGATGTTATATATTATACTCCTTAGTCGTCTATTACGACACCCGCGGGTAAAATAGGGGTGATGAATTGTATTCTTACTCCGCCACTACACGGCAAGTCAAATCAGTCTTGAGATATCCATCTACTGGCCAATCGATTCCCAATGTTGGTGTTGGCTTTTCAGAATGACTCTTCGGAAAGGCTAAAGGACAAAAGTATCGTAATCGTCACCCTGTGAGTTATTCTTGATAAGTCTCACACGAGAGTGCTCTTGCCCATTATACATATTTATATATCCGTTTATTCATTAGCCCAACAACGTTCACTGTTGGACATAGAAATATACCTACAATTAATCTACATAAATAACACCCACACTCGCAAAAAGAATTATTATGCATAGATCGGTATGCGTACATAATGATCGCAATGTAATAATTTTCCGTTTAGGGACAGAGTACGAATACAATTCACCACTCGTACCCGTGAATGTCGTATCAAATCGGACCGAGGCAATGGTGTTAAGAACCCATGAAAAAAAATTGAAATAAAAATATCAATTCGTTAATGAATTGAGAGACATGTAAAGTTTTCAATTTTTTCATCGCTTTTTCGTCTGAATCTGATTAAAATGTATAAATCAATGATACTTAATCTGCCTGATCGCTCGACGACCGTTGACGAGTCGCCTTTGTACCTGCGTAACCATTGAAAGGTTCGCCCAAATCATTACCTATTTATACTGTCGAAGCTTTACATGCCTACATATATCCTGTCTGTACATGCCTACATAATGCGTAAAATTTAAGGCTCTTAGACACAAATTTTTTTGTAATCACTATAACTTTTATGTTATATTGTTTTTGTGTAATATACATTCTAATTATGATCTATGACCGTTGAACTAATATGTTGATATTCGAACAGTTTCCCCATAACCTAATACACTCTGTGTATATAACATATGTGCAAGAGAAGTGAAACTAGAAATAAAACCCTATACCAACATGTCTGACCAAAGATACCACGCTCAATTTTCATTAGTAGTAGTCATCACAGTAGATCAATTTTCCTTTTACTGGAAGGAAGCTTAGCTTTAGCGATGGCACTTTTATGAGCTGTGACGATGACGACGAATATCATACATTTGGTGACCCTCTTCATAGGTATATATAGGTATACTTCATAGGTATACTTATTAAAAACTATTATACCTCCTACTTATTATACATCGGATGAAATTGTTTATTTGAACGCCCTAATCCCAGAAAATACCAGTTGTATTCCAAAAGAATGTTATTTTGTCAGATAGTCTGTTTATCCAGAAAAGTTTTAGGCTCTAATACATAACACTGCGACATATTGGTAAATTGGTCCGGAGCAGTGTCTATTAAGGTTAACAAATCGGACAAAATTTTGAAGCAATAGCTGCCAAGCATTGTCCGTAGTAGCCATTGTTACAGCAACTATCTACTTAGATAACCAGATTGTGATTAAGGTAGGTATGTTATGGATATTACCTACATATAAGTAGTGATATTATTTTTAATTCCAGAGGGCGATGTGGGTATTTAAACAAAATAATAGCATTATATGGATAGGTGAGTCAAGCAAGCGAAGCTGGTGGAATAGCTAGTATTAAATATATCTAGAGGTAGAATTATAGGTATAAATATCGTCATTAACACATTCCTTTTTATTGCGCAACTATTAGGTATTTTTATGGGTGGGCTATGGTAAGCGCACACGCGGTCCATTCCGTCCGGGGCGACCGTCCCATAACCCACCCGTACCCACGTCGACTCGTTGTTGGGCCCACCACGGTGAGCAGGGTGACTTGTTGTCAGTGGTCAAATAACTCCGTCACTTGCCAATCAAATTGAAAAATATTTTTTGTTGAAAAGGGGGAATGTTAAATGACATAAAATTTATTGTATCAACTGTCCCGTGTGGCGACGTCTTAAGAAAACAGGGTCGAAATTCCTTCCTTTTTCATAGGAGTGTGGGCCTGGATGCTGATGGTGACCGACATCACGGTGATCGAAGCGCCAGCGGGAGGCCTGGCGGTACGGAGGCCATGGAACAAGAGGGCCTCCGTCTTTTCCAGGGCTACCCTCAACCCCAGCGCTTCGATCCGCCTGACAATTTCCTCGGTGCCGAGAGTTGCCAGGCGTGTCGCCTCCTCTAGCGTCTCACCCCGAGCTGTGACGAGTGTATCGTCAGCGTAGCAAATAAAGCCCAGCCCGGGTGGGAGACTTCCTCTCAACGCCCAGTCGTAGCCGATGTTCCACAGGGTCGGACCCAGAACCGACCCCTGTGGGACACCGCACGTCATGGGCGTTCCGCACGTCATGGGCGTTCCGCACGTCATGGGCGTTCCGCACGTCATGGGCGTTAACCTCACACCCCCTACCATGTAACTAGTTACATGGTCTCGTACCATACATGGTATGCGGGTGGCGGCAGCTCGGCCGAGCGTACGGTCGTCGACACATTCTGCGTTCGTCCGTCTCGGTGCGCACACGTGCCACCACTTTGCGTAGCTTACGTCACAAAAGTGTCTTCGCGCGTTTTCTAACGGTCCCAACGATCTTCAGCAGACGACAGTGATAATCCAAACCACCTTTATTATTATACATATAGTACATTTGTTTTCTTATCGGTCACCACGCTCAAAAACTGTAACTTGAATTAATATCAAAGAAAAAATACTGCATAAATAAAAATAAATAATTATAATTGTATAAGTTGATAAAAAAAAAAATGCTGTGCAATACCGCGGCAGTCCCCGAGTGCCACACGTATTCATCATTCAGCCTTTCATCGTTCACTATGGATCGTAGGCCCACAAATAAGGAGAATGTTCTTTCAACCCTTGGCAGATGTGTTGACGATTGCTGCTAGTTAATGAATGTTTCCCACTAGGGAGGGAATGTTTCCCACTACCCACTCGTCCCGTCGTAAAAATCGGCTGATCAGGGAAGTGAGACCCGATCAGCCGATTTTTACGACGCCCATGGGCATGTAAGGGGTCGGGGCAACTGTATTCTTATCAGGTTCTTATCAACCAGAAGGGGAAGATTCTACAACATATATCTTTTAATTTTTGCGAAATGTGCATTATTTTATATGTCACTCTCTATATATAGATACTTTTTATTACGAAGCAATTTTGTTACTAAAAATGGTAATTATAGTAAACTAGCTGACCCAACAGACGTTGTTCGACGTTGAAGGGATTAATTGTGAATCTAAACAATCCTCGAAGCCCCTAGAACACACACAAAACATTTCGTTAACATCAGTTCAGCCGTTTAGGAGGAGTTCAGTGACATACACACGTACAGAAGAAACATATATATATATAAAGATAGTATGTATATATAAAGTTTTTGAAACTTTTCACAAGAAGCCAGACGTGATATTTCTTCACATTCTGTTGCAGTCGGCATGACTGCTGTAGTAGCCTGCCGACAGAAGTGAAAACTTAAAACTTGTTCATAGTTTTGTTCATAGTTGCTATTTTTGGATATTCAAATTAACTGTTTGATTTTAAATTCAAATTTGTAAGTTAAAACATTTTACATATATCTGGTTTTCTACATCTTTTGGCACATATATAGTTCTGATCATGTCGATGACGATTTACAAGAATGTATTCCTTTTTTTTTCCTTAAGATAATCTAGCAAACAGGGCATTGGACCTCTTATCACCAATATGTGTACTTATACGTTTTAATTTTTTATCGAAACTGAACGTTTGTTTATATTTAAAACTAGCTGACATGGCGAACTTCGTACCACCAAATTCTTTTTGGGAATATTTTCTAGATTTCCGAAAATCTTGTTATATTATTATATTTATCCACCCACGGATGCTATAAAGTTGTGGACTAAAGAAATTTAACACTACCCTCAAATTCAAATCAGTTGGTAATTATCAATAATTCCATAATACTTGACAAGTTTTGTGTAATCAAAGTGAGTATAAAGCGCATGGAGCTTTCTTAGCGACTTTAGGCGATTCCAAGAATCATGTTCGAAACTATCCAGCATGTCCTGCTGACTAACGTAGTTCGCGCGCCGCTTGACGACGCACTGCGATAAGCTTCGTACAGCTGATCTTCCCGTTCAGTGTCGCGGTGATGATGGCGCCGGCTGCGGGTGCAGAATCGCCGGACAAATATACACTTAACCGGAGATCCGCCAACTCTCGGGACCACCAGGGGACCGCCTTCTTTCGCGAAATATTTATAATCATCATTCATGATCCTGAATATCATGAAAGTTTCTGTACGCATGTGACTGTAAAATAATTGTATGCAGTTGTTTTTGTTGCTAGGTAACAAGCCTATTGATTTAATAGAGCTACTAGTATCAGTTTACCATTATCTAGGTTGCGCTAAACACTAATCAATATAAAAACTAAAAAATAGATTGCCTTTGGTTGTATACAACGAAATCTCCTTTGCATTTTCTATTTAAAAATAAATTCTATTGTCATTTGATTACAATGAAACGTATTTACATAGGTGTTTTGGCGGGCATATGAAACTGTCATGTAGCGCTTCTAAATTGTTATTATTAATGTGTAGCCTTTTTTGGACTAAAATACAAATCAAAGTGCTAAAGTGTAGTGAATATGATATTGTACAGTGTTGTGTATGTTCTGCTGGTTTTGTTTTATTTGCAAGGAAACGACTTTATTTTGTTAAACGTATGTATTGCTTCATAGTTCGATTACAAGTTAGTTACAAGTGTTGCATGCATAGAAAAAGAGTACAAGTATACAGACTTAGAGAATATAAGATAATGTTACCATCATAAATTCATAACACAAACTATCTATGCATTTGATATCGACTAATTATACTCATTCAACATACCGCCCACCAAAGGACCGATGGGCCTTTAAATCAATAGTTAAATGTAACAATGTAGACACAATAGTTTCTTTAACAGTTACAATAATAAGCTAAATTATTACATACAAAATTTAACCTTCTATAGTCACTAGTTTAGAACAAAAAAAAATTACAAAAATCTAGAATATCTGCAAACACTAAATGAAATTACTGTGAATTATACATGTTTGCAGCAGTAAATCAAACTTAGTTATTAGTTGGTTACAGTTTCAACAAAATATAGGTAAGTAAAGGTAGGATAATGTTATATAATATCAACAATACAAAATTCACATATCTACTGAAACTGACAAATACAAAACTACCTAAATATAACTAACAATAATAGAAGTTTATAACTAAAACAAGTACATAACATAAGTAGCATAACTCAGTGAACAGTTTATAAGAATTACAGTTACATACCTATAAGTATTAACTTAGCACTTATGATAACACTGCTTCTAAGAGTGACACTATTAAAACACTAGAATTTATTTGAAATTATCAAACACATTTATCACTCACTATATGTCTATTCAGTGTCCACAGGCATGAGACATAGTTTAGTAACAGGTCTTTTCACAATACTGTTTCCACTTTTCACACTATAAACTCTTGTTATTCCATCTAATCCTGGGTGTTTGTCTATTACACGACCAAGATTCCATTTTCCAGGAGGCAAGCTGTCAGACTTTATGAGAACTATCTGGCCATTTTTATATTCTTCAACTCTTTTTAACCATTTGGGTCGTTGCTGCAATCGTGACAAGTACTCTTGTTGCCAGATATGCCAGAAATCATTTAAGATTTTTTGTGTAAGATGCCATCGTGTTAAATTGCTTACAGCAATATCCTTTAAACTTGGTGAAGGCACTGTGATCGGGGCTTCACCAATCAGAAAATGTCCTGGAGTAAGTACTTCTAGGCTGTCTATATTATTTTCTTCAATGGGACATAAAGGTCGTGAGTTAAGACATGCCTCGATTTGGCATAATACTGTGGTCATTTCTTCAAATGTTAGGCTGCTGTTTAAGATTCTCTTAAGGTGATGTTTCATGGATTTAACCCCGGCTTCCCATAGTCCTCCAAATGTAGGACTATGAGCAGGAATGAAGTGCCATTATGTACCATCAGCTGCAAGTTTCTGCATTATGTCACCTTCAAATTCTAGTTTAGCTTCATTCCATGCAGTGCACAATTCTCTATTGGCACCTATAAAGTTACGTCCTTGGTCACTCCACATGTGATTGCATTTGCCTCTTCGAGCTACAAATCTTTTAAAAGCACCAATAAAGGATTCTGATGTTAAATCGCCAACCATTTCTAAATGTATGGCCTTAGTGGACATGCATATAAATATGGCAATATAGCCTTTGCCTGTCTTGGCACCTCTTCCTCGTGACATCAATATCTTGTATGGGCCAGCAAAGTCCACACCACTATTCAGGAAGGGCCTGGCAGGTGTCACACGTTCCTTAGGTAAGTCACCCATTAACTGACTTCTCACAGTGGCATTATGCCTAGCACATATCATACACTTATGCACATACCTTTTTATTAATTGTTTAACCCTTAATATCCAATATTTTGATCTTATGTAGTTCAACATTAATGGTAATCCTCCATGTAAAGTTTTTAAGTGAGCTTCTGCTATTATTAACTGTGTAATTTTATTTTTATCATCTAAAATTATAGGATGCTTTCTCTCTTCATCAATATTAGCATGTTTGATTCTTCCACCCACTTTGAGTATACTGTCTGAACTTAAAAATGGGTTCAATGATTTTAAAATACTTTTCCCTTTAATTTTTCCTTTCTTTTTCAGGTCATCAATTTCTTCAGTGAATCTTTCTTTCTGTGCTAATTTTATACATATTTGCAGTGACAATTCAAGCTCTTCATTTTTTTTTTTTGTTCTGTTTGTCCATACGGACAGGCAAAGGGATCAAAGCCCATACAGCCAAGTCTGATACAATTTTACTTTACATATTATTTACTTCTTCATATTTTATAACTTATTTATAGTCATTGTCCGTCAGTAAGTCAAGTCGTTATCATTAATTAGGCGCTGAAAACCTAATTAGATGATTTCTCTGGGAATTCCGGTTGAATATGAAAATACACATAAACCACTCTTATATCACATTCACCACACTTCAGCACCTTAATTATATTATATTACATAAAATATCAGCAAAATTATTCAATATAACACTATAAAACACTAAAAAAATTAATATAATACAAGAGCTTAACATGACATCTCCAAATTCGCGCCGAAACTCCTTCAAGCTCTTCAGTTGTCATCACTAAATTATCTCGTTTTTTTTTTTTTTTGTGTGTGACTTAGTTGTTAGCCTCAGATGGCTGTGACAACTTTACCCGGACTGGTGGGTGAGCGCTGAGGGCTCTCAACCCGCTTAAAGTTAAGCGACCCATCCCGAGGGCACCCCCTGTGGGGTACGGACCTCGGCTCGGGCGGTCGCTGGCAAAGTGGGCACTCCCACGTTTATGATTTTAACGCGACACGTCTTCCTTCCCCGTCGGCGGGGGCGGTAACGTGGATATTTACTACTATTTGTCAAGGCCGCGCGGGCTGTGTATGCCTCAGTCTGGGCGAGCGTTATAGTGTCGTCGGGTTCGTCGAGTATTAGTCGCGGTTGTTTAATCGCGGACATTTTAGAGGGGATGTAAGAAGCCGCCCTTACCACTAATGGGTTCGGGTGTGTCGCGGCAGAGTCGAAGTAGCGGCGGGAGCACTGTTTCATGTATTGCCTGATGGTCGGCAAGCCAAGATCTATGTGAAGATCCACATTGCGCATGTACCACGGTGCTCCCGTCGCTCGGCGCATGAACCTATTCTGTAATGCCTGTAGCCGATGTAGCCTGCGTGGCTTCGCTTGTGTAAACACTACACTTGCATACGTCATGATAGGACGTATACAAGCGGTGTATAATCTAACTTTATTACGGAGAGATAGCTTAGACTTTGCGTGTACTAAGCTGTGTAACCATCCTAGCACTAGGGCTGCGCGCGCGCGGACTCGCCCTATGTGAGGACCGAAGGTCAGTCGTCTGTCCAAGGTCACACCCAGATATTTGACCTCCCTTGTCCAGGGGATGGGTTGGTCGAACATCTTTATCTGTGGATATTCAGCCATTGGGTAGCGGCGATCAATCCCCTTATGAAATATGATCGCCTGGCTTTTGGTGGGGTTTATACCGATTCTCCATTTCCTAGTCCATTTGGCTAGGGCGGTAGCCGCAGTTTGGAGAACGGTTGTCACTGTTGCGGGAGATCGACCTGCATAGAAGGTGGCAGTGTCGTCAGCGAATAATGCTGTTTGTATTCTACTATGTTGGGGTATGTCGCTGGTGAACAGCGAGAAGAGAATTGGAGAGAGCACCGATCCCTGGGGGATGCCGGCTTCTAGTTTATGCGGTGCTGATAAAGTACCTTCCACTCTGTAGCGAAAGCTACGCTCGAGTAGGAAGTCTCTAACTATCATAACTAAATAGTGGGGGATTTTGAACTTTATTAACTTGAAAATAAGGCCGTTATGCCAGACTTTGTCAAACGCTTTTTCTACATCAAATAGAAGCATACCCGTATATAAACCGCGTTGCAGTTTATAACTTGTATACTCGACTATTCGATGTACTTGCTGAACGCAAGAGTGTTGCGTGCGAAAGCCGAACTGAATCGGCAGGATGAGGTTGTTTTCCTCAGCGTACTTTCTTAGCCTACTAAGTAGTACGCGCTCATATATTTTACCTAAACTGTTGAGTAAACTAATCGGGCGATATGATGACGGTTCGGTACGTCGCTTGCCGGGTATACCTATTACCACGGCTTTTTTCCATTGTTCCTTCTACGATTGCTCGTGTCGGGCACTCTCCGTGAACAATCGTTAACTAACGATTGTACGTGACCGGTGAGGGCGTCGATCGCGGATTCGATGTCCTCTTTATTGTTCAATGTGTTACATATACTGTCAAGATGAGCCGACGAGGAGGGAGACTGGAGTTTAGCCTTCAGTCGCTCCCAGTCTGTGCACACTTTCTCAGTGGGGGGGATGAGGCCTGAGGGGCCGTATCGGGGGGCGAAGTCAATGACCACCGGGCGGTGATCCGAGTTAAGCTCGTGTATTACCTCTATTAGACATAAACGGAGGTTTATGTTTTTTAATAGGGCTATATCTAATACGTCGGGCCTGTGCTCGACTGTGTGAGGGAAGTGAGTCGGCTCCATTGGGGCTATGATGTCGAACCCGAGACGATCTGCGTAAGTCTTGAGGGCCAGTCCCCTGCGGTTGTTGGTGTGGCTATTCCACGACTTACTTTTGGCGTTTAAATCGCCTGCGATAATGACGGCGTCGCCGAGTTTTAAGAGGGCTTGGAGGTCACTCTCAAGCAACTCTTTTGGTGTGTCCCCATTAGGAGGGGAAAGGTATGCTGATGCTATGATCAGTGGCTGGTGACCGGTGAGGGCCAGCCGACAGACCGAGGCTTCAATGTACGTCATGGCGGGGGGATCTAGGGGTGTGCAGTGCAGTGACCTTTTGTAATATATGAGGGTCCCACCTAAGGGAGAGCCGACCCTATCGTTGCGCACTAAATTGTAGTTTGCAATTTTAGGGTCTCTTGAGTAGGGTTTAAGAAAAGTCTCTTGGACTAGTAAAAGGTCAAGCTGCTGGTCTTGTAGGAATGTACCTATTTCGTCTCTCTGGCGAGCGAGACCGTTCGCGTTGAAAAACCCTACGCGGAGTGATCTTGTTTTGACTCTGCCTGGTGTGTACGTATCCATACTTAGGCTCTGAAGGAACCGAGGCTCTCTAGAACGGGTGAGAACCTCATGGCGACGTTGAGTAACGCGAGGCTGTTGCCTTCGTTTTTACGCAGTTCTGCTGCGATTACGCGTATTTCTGATAGATTTATTATTGACGCGAATCTGGCCACTAGGTCTAGATCCGGGTCTAGACCGCTAGCGGCTGGCGCGTGTGTGTTAATAGGTTTGCCTTGAGGAGGCTTAGGGAGGCCCGCGGGTGGCTGTTTTTGCCCAACGGTTGGCGGTTTATAATTATTATTATTATTAGCGGCCTTTGCCGACGGTGTCGCGTTCGCGGGTGCCGGCGGGGTGGCTAATTTGGTGGGCAGGGGGGGGTATTCCGCCCTGCTTTGGGAATTAACCCACGGGTTGCGTGTGGGTTTAGGTGCCGGAAGGTACCTTTGTGGTGGGGGTGGTGGTGGCCTCCTCATAACCGGCCGTGGTGCGCGTGGGCAGCCACGGTAGTTTGCGGGGTGTCCCACTTGCCCGCATAGTACACACGATGGTGGTGTGGTACTTTTTGTGGGGTCGTTGGCTTTAGGCCTAGCGCAGTCCGCCGTAGCGTGGTCCTCCAGGCACTTTACGCACCTGGGCCGCGCGTGGCAGTTGCGCACTGAGTGGCCATATAGCTGGCACCGGTGGCATTGCGATAGCATGCCATTCCGGCGCGGGGGTTCAACCACGATGCCGGAGAGGCCGCACACCGTGGTGATGTTGAAAATGTCCTTGCCCTTCTGAGAGAGGTCAAGGACGACCATTATAAGGTCGAACGGTTGTCTTGTGTGTCCGCGGATCATCCGGTGCACCTCGATCACCGGTAGTCCTTGTTGAGATAGGTCCTCCTTGACCAGGTCGGTACCTAACTCGACCGGAACGTTGCGTATAACTACGCGAAGTTTTCGTTCCTCGGGGAGGGTGAAGGTGTGGTACGGGATGTTCTGGCTACGTAACATAGCCGTAAGTTTGCGGTGGTCGTCCGATGTGGACAACTGCACCTTTATACCTTCGGCCGTTGAACGGGCCGTACGGTATAGTACTCGGTTGGTGTTACACCAAGCCGAGACGGGCATCCACTTCTCCTTGTTTCTAATGACAAGGGGAGGCGGGTTGGGGGGTTTGTAAACCTTAGCCGGGGGCTGCTGTACAGCGGCCTGTGGCTTTGGTGTCGGGGTGGGGGGGTGACGTCATTGGCGGCAGAGATGCTCGCCTCGTCAAGTTTGGCGGCCTTTCGCGCCTTTTTCTGGTTCTTACGCCCCCTTTTACGGGAGCTGACCACTGTGTAGTCGGAGTCCGCCGAGGTGGACTCGGACTCGGAACCGGCGGACGACGACGCCGTATCGGCGTTCTCATCGTCGGTCGTTTCTTCGGTTTCCATTTCGATGGACGGGATTTGTTCCTCTTCCGGGGTGGCGGGGGAGTCAGAATGCACCGGCCCGGATACGGGCTCGGTGTTCGCGTTCGCGGGGCGGTCGGGAATCATATTCCCGAACCGTTTTTTCAAGAGGGTGTAAATTTCCTCGTCGGCGAGGAGCATATCGAAATTAATGGCTGGAAGAGCCATGGTGGGAGGTGGTTTATTCCTGCGCGTTAAAAATCCTACTCCCCAGGGGGAAAACCCGGGGATGTGTATTTGTGTTCCCTCCCAACCGGGTTAGGTCAGGAGGATGTACTTAGAAAACTAGGTGTGCCCTAAGCTGTGATTAACCCTTCGCCGATCTTATTGTGAATTATCTCGTACATTCTTTTCCCTTTTATAGTGTAAAAATCTTCGGCAAAGGGAAATTGTGGTTAACAACTCTGACATTGTATCAAAATCTTCAAATTGTGTTAATAAACTGTTATTTTCTGAAATTTCGTTGGTTTTTAAGTTTACTGTTATGTTTTTTCTTAATTCCAGATCAGTATTTATATTTATTGGAGTCGACATTTCTATGGTTTCCTGCTTCAACCATTCTGGTCCATTCCACCATAAACTGTTATCTATTAATTCTGGCAGTAGCATGCCTCGGGAGGCAATATCAGCTGGATTACATGTGGATTGAACATGGTACCAGTTATTACCTATGTTGTCAAGAATAGTAACAACTCTATTTCTTACAAATGTTTGCCATCTTCCTGGGTTACCTTGGAGCCATGATAAAACTATTGTGGAATCAGTCCATGCATATATTTGATCCTTAGGGATTCGTAAGGCTTCGCTTATTTGTTTTAGTAAAGTAGACAATAGGACTGCGCCAGATAACTCTAGTCATGGCAATGAAATACATTTGACAGGAGCCACTCGTGTCTTGGCAGCGATTAGACTGATCTTATAATCTCCACTCTCATCTTGGACTCTCAGGTAAGCAACTGCGCCATATGCCTTTATTGATGAGTCGCAGTACCCATGTATAGTAATATTCTTCATTACTTTCTCATTAGTATGCATCCATCGTTCCAACTTAATATTTTTTAAATGTTCATAACTTTTCCTTATGTTTAACCATTCAATTTTTGTTTCAGGATTTACTTCATCATCCCAGCCAATTTTCTCAAGCCATAATTTTTGTATCATTATTTTTGCAGGTATAAGAGCAGGAGCTAGCCAGCCAAGCGGATCGAACAATCTTTGTATTTCAGCTAATATTATTCTCTTTGTTATTATCTTTTCAGTTGCAGGCATACTGAGGTGATATTGAAATTTATCTTCACCCATGTTCCAGGAGATACCAAGTGCCCGTGTCGTGCCATCTACCTTGATATCAAGGTTTACTCTTGCACTTAATTCTGCAGGTGAAAATTCTCTCAGTAGTTCTGGACTATTAGATGCCCACTTTTGTAGTTTGAAGCCACCTCTTTCCAGTATAGCAGATTTATTCTTTGCAGTATCTATGGCTTCATTCAATGTATCTTCACCTGACATTATATCATCAGCAAAGAAGTCTTCCTTGATTCTTTGTGCTGCTCTAGGATGACATTTGCCCTCGTCTTCTGCAATTTGTTGAAGTGTCTTAACTGCAAGGTACGGTGCTGAGGCTGTGCCAAATGTTACTCTGAGGAGACGATAATCTTTGACCTCATTGGTTGGACCATCTGACCAGAGTATACGTTGATAATCACTATTTTCTTTAGTCACTAAAATTTGGCGATACATGCCCTTCACATCAGCTGTATAGCAAAACTGTCTCATTCTCCATCTCATGATTAGAGATCTCATATCTTCTTGGAGTTGTGGGCCTACCATCAACTCATCATTTAGTGAGACGTCATTTGATCCCTTTGATGAAGCATCAAATACTACTCTCACCTTGCTTGTTTCTTTGTCTTCCCTCACCACTGCATGATGTGGTAGATAGACTGATGAATTTGATATCTCATCCTCTGGTATTTCTTCCATATGGTTTAACTCCCTGTATTCATCAATTACCTTTCTATATTCTTCTTCAAGGGTTTGATCTATCCTAAATCGCCTTTCTAATTGCTTAAATCTTTTTAGTGCTATTTCTCTCGTATTCCCTTCAGGTGACTTAGGAGTTTTTGTATTAAATGGTAATTTCACTATATATCTTCCATCTTGATTTCGTTTGTATGTTTTTGCATAAATTTCCTCACAAAGTTTTTCTTCCTTCGTTAATTTCTGTTTTGAGTCTGTGTCTACTTCCCAAAATTGTCTCAGCATACTATCAATATCAATGGTAGAATGCATTACCACTAATTCTGTAGTAGAAACTTCATCTTGTACATTTCCGAATAGAATCCATCCTAAGCTTGTATTTTGAGCACATGGAGTGTTAGGTGGACCCTTGATGACTTGACTCTTAATAATCTGGGAGTACACATCAACTCCTAGTAGCATATCTATTTGTCCACTTTGATTAAAAAGAGGATCAGCTAGCTGGAGATCTTGTAAGTGCGGCCACATGTGACTAGATCTCTGTATTGTCTTTAATGGTAGATGTGTAGTTAATTGTGTTGCCATGACAAATGCCTTTATCATTAACTTAAAGCCTTCATCATGTCTTGATAATAATTCAATCTTTATGATATGATTAACAGCTGTTTTTGTTGATCCCACACCAGTTATAGCACATTTGGTAGGTATTCTCTTTACTCTTAACATTTGTGCTGCTCTTTCACTAATGAAGTTGGCCTGTGAGCCCTGATCGATTAATGCACGCAATATGGATGTCTGTCCTTTACTATCTCTTACAGGAACCAAAGCTGTAGCGAGTAAGGCTGTAGACTTCTTTGTTGCTAAATGAATTGCTATTGCGTCATTTGTTTCTTCACAGTTTTGTTTATCTTTCTCTTGAACTATGTTTGTCTTGTGGTATTGAGATTGTATATTTCCCTGTTGTTTGTTCTCTATTTGTTCATGTAATAATGTATGGTGACGTTTCTTACAGATGCGGCAGCACAATGGTACTCGACAACTCCATGAAGAATGTCCATGTCCTAGGCAGTTGTAGCATAATTTGTTATTCTTTACAAACTCATTTCTTTCTTTTACTTGCAGTTTGCCAAAATCCTTGCAATGACTTAGTGTGTGTGTCTCCTTGCATTTCACACAAGATTTATCTGGTGTTGTTGAAACATGACATACCTTTTCCTTGGTATAGTGTTTATCCTTTACTGTAAAAGCCGTAGGTGTAGTACTTACTAATTCTAATGTTCTAAACTTTGTTTCTAAAAATGATTTTAATTCCACCCATGTCGGAATCTCCTCCGAGTTTTGCTTATGTGAATATTCTTCCCAATTTTTATGGGTTTCTGCATCTAATTTCTGCACTACATGGTGCACTATGATAGGATCCTAATTTTCAATGGATATTCCTTGATTTTGTAAACTGTTCAAACATTCCATAGTAATATCTAATATTGTTTTAATTTGATTAGCGCTTTGACTATAAATCTTTTTCAAACTAAATAATTTCTTTAATAATGAATTGATAATTAACGTGTAAATTAAAGTGTATAATTGGTAATTTTACATGTTGTCTTTGTTCACATTGCAACATGCACGATGTATTTTGTGTACTATTTGCTGAGCCTGCTTCTAGTAATGTTGCAATCATATCTCTAATATCCGCCTGAACACATAAATATAATTCTTCGATAGCATGAAATTCCTCGTTTTTGAAAAATGGTATTGTGCCACGTGATTGTTTGGTTGTGCATAATACAAGTTTGCTATATGTGGCTTTAAAGGTTGTCCAATATTCATCGTTGCATTTTAATTTTGATTCTAAATATCCCTTGGTTAAGCGTGATTTTGGAGATTTTTTAAGATTAACTTGTGATTTTCTTAACAAAATGGCGACATCTTCTAACGCGTTGATCAATTTTTCTTCGTTTTCTGTGGGATCTTTGGACTTTTCTGTACTCATTTTTACAAATAGTTGTCCACAATGAAAGAAGGCAGTACTTATTTAGTGCTTTGTACTCACTTGGTGGCTCTTCGCCGTGGAATCATACAGCGGCGGCCATCTCTCTTTGTACACGGCGTCGTATAAGTGTAGCGTAATGACGTGATGCAATTTGGTGTACTTTTGTATAATTTGCTTACGATCCGGCTCGAAGGACCATATGTTGTGTATGTTCTGCTGGTTTTGTTTTATTTGCAAGGAAACGACTTTATTTTGTTAAACGTATGTATTGCTTCATAGTTCGATTACAAGTTAGTTACAAGTGCTGCATGCATAGAAAAAGAGTACAAGTATACAGACTTAGAGAATATAAGATAATGTTACCATCATAAATTCATAACACAGACTATCTATGCATTTGATATCGACTAATTATACTCATTCAACATACAGTATTGCTGAAATCTGGGAGGAACTTTTAATTGAGTGGCTAACACTTAGTTAAAAGTAATGACGAACGAAAAAGATAAATTGATTTTAGTTGAGAATGAAGCATTGGGATTAAAGCCTGCTTCTTACAGGTAATGTATCTTTAGATATATTTGTACATAGTTATATAGTTATTTATTAATGGTGTTCAAAGTAAATTAATATATATTATATTTATAAAATCAATAAATCCAGAAAAATACCTGATACCATTACAAAATAAATTTATTAATTACATGTTACATGCTTGTAGGCATCATAAAAGATGACTAAGGCATGACCTTTTTTTTCACTTTTCACGCTAGGCATTTAGGCAATATTCCCCAGTCGATAACAGATGGGGGAGTAAGTGTAGGACTCGCTGGCCCCATAAGCGACCAAAATACCCACAATAACCACACTGGCCCCTTGCACGCTTTTATATGGTGCCAGTGAGATCGTCTGATAAAATTTTGTCCCCGACTCCCCAATACTTCTCTTACAATTTTGTGCAGGTACTTACCGAAGACCCCATTTCCGGTAAGCACCTATAACACCAACCCTGGTAGGACACCGCATGACATGGTTATTCGCACAAAGTTTTTTTTTTTTTAAGACAACACCCTGCACTAAGAAAATAATCCTTGTATTACGGGGTACTTTACAAAACAGATAATTAATGGACACAAAATACATCCAGACTCAGAACAACAATTTGTGGATCGTACAAAGTGTTGTCCCGCGTGGGATTCGAACCCCCGACACTGGCGCTGTAGGTCGCTCTCTTAACCACTACGCCATCTGTGCAGTCCTACGTTCTACTCCGTCCACGTAAAGGACACTGTATAATTCCAAATAGTCTTGTCTCTAGACGTTTTAGTTTTAGCGGCACCCCATAATTCCCGGAGCGCCCCCTTAATGCAGTTGAATGGTAGACTATTGAATGCGTTGACAATGTATAAAAACAACACTCCTCCGTTGATGATCGCCACAGGCATCAAGTCCCTCAGGAGGTCGAACACCGCTTCTGAAAATCGAACTGGTAGTCTGACGGATCGGCACCTATGTACTTCGCTAAGGTGCTGGTGCAGTGGCTGAAGGGATAAATCGGGCTACTCTTCAATAGATTTCTCATATCGTCCAGTAGCGCAATGGGCTCGTAGGCCACGACTGAGTTTGAAGATCGTTCCGACTTTGGTAGAAGCACGAGCCTACCTTCCTTCGAATACCCAGGTAACTATCCAGAGACTCCAAGTATCCGAGGGCCAATATGCCACAATTGGCAAATGACTAAAAGAAATAATAGGCCGGTATTTATATGTTGACATAAGTATTTTGAATACAATGCCTAATCCTTATCATGCAATAGAAAGACACTATTATATTATAATACGGGTGATGCTTTTTCAACACTTCTCCATTTGGTAGAGTGCAAAAAAAATAGCAATACGTACTTTACGATCAACATTTTATTAGTACACTTACTCTAATTTTAACACAACTTAATACGAACGGACTACAAGCACAACGTGCGTGGTCGATGTCTAGCGAACGACTGAACACTGTAGCTTTTTTTTTTGTTGTGTGTGTAGCTGTTAGTCGTTGATGACCTTGACAGCTTAACGTGGTCAATGGGCGAGCGCGGATGGCTCTCAACCCGGTGGTGAACACTGTAGCTAACGACCGACCGCTTTTATAACCTTTTTGAATATCGATATTTATAACGTTCGTTTATTGTTGGTCGATATTATTGTCTATAACATCGTGTCGCTAACAATTAATTTTCCGTGTGGTGACGGAGTAAGTATACAAATCACCACTCCCTATCTTGCCCGAGGATGTCGTAAAAGACGATTAAGGATATAATATGGATATTACGTCTATGTAAGAGAAGGAAAACTCGAAATAAAACCCTATACCAACCACCAGCATGGTGTAGTAAGGTTAATTGCCCCTCTATTGTGGAGGAGGCTCGAGCCCAAAATTGGGACATATATGAGCTGAAATGATGATGAATGATGATTGTATATAATTAATTATACCTATATTATATAGAATATATTGTATATAAATAAATGTAGGTGATACGCAGGTCAACGGATCATCAAATATTGAATGAATTCATACTGCGGGGACTTTATAAATAATATCTAGTTGACCGAGCTTCGCTCGGAATATTTTTATCGAATTTATTTAGATATATATTAATAAAAAATAAATAAAGAAAAATATATAAAAATTACAAAAAGAGAATAATAATAACACCGAGATTCGAACCGACGATGTTTGAATGTCAACAAAATGAAAATTAGAACCTGTCAACTTCCCATCTGAGCTATCGTAACTCATGACGTTGACAACGAAATTTGAATTCATATTCTTTTAAAATTTAATGTCATTGTTTGTTTTGCTAAAAACACGGACAAAACAGCATTTTCTATAAATAAAACCTAGCTAGATCGATTTTTTGGACCCGAAACCTCTAGTATGCCAAGTTTCAACAAAATCGTTGGAGCCGTTTCCGAGATCCTGAATATATATATATATATATATATATATATATACAAGAATTGCTCGTTTAAAGATATTAGATTAGATAAATAGCCTTTCAACAAATAGATATTTGTTATTTAAATCAATCCCACGCCAATCGAATAGGATTTTCGTATTCAATCACTTCAACCGCTTCGCAGTCTTTCAACAATTTCATTGTATGGCAGATCACTAAAGTGTAATTAAATAAATCTTTTGTTTATTGAATTTTAAAATAGCCAGTTTTTAGTTTAAAAAATAACGAGATCATATTACTAAGACTTCGTTGTCTGTCCGTCCGACTGTCTATCACCAGGCTGTATCTCAAGAACCGCGATAACTAGACAGTTAAAATTTTTACAAATTATGTATTTCTGGAGCCGCTGTAACAATAAATAATAAAAAGAAAATAAAATAAACATTTAAGGGGAGCTCCCATACAATAAACGCGATTTTTTTAGATAATGGTACGGAGCCCTTCGCACGCGACTCAGTCTCTGATATGACATAGGCGTGAAAGCACGTAAAGTGATATTAGGTTTCAATATTTGTTTACATATGTTATCTGTACCACTTGATTTAGTATAGTGGTGGCTGGAAATATTACAAGTCTAACATTCGTCGTAGTTTTAATAACAGAGAAATTAGAAATCTTAATCTACATTTATCTATATCATTTCCATCTAGTACTATGTATTCAAGGAGTAACAGCCCATTTCAAAAGACGTCAAGAAGACAGCCCGTCATTTTTTTCCAAAATCAAGCATTAATATTTTATCTTTCCCCATAAGTGTTGGAAGAAAATAATATGCTACACTAATGCATTTGGGGTGCTACGCCAGAAACCTCCGCGTGGTGTACCCTGGGCACGAACGACAATTCCTTGGACTGCTCTCTGGAATTGTCGCTCGTGGCAAATATCTGGCCCGAGGGGGGGCCCAGTTTGTGGGATGCCCCAAATTCGCTCCATGCCCTCTAATTGTAGAGGGTATTGGACGCGAAAATTCGACGGGCCCAGTCACTCATTCGTTTGAGGACTGGGCAGGCATTTGCCAACCGCGACAAATCGTAGACCTGATTCCTGCTTCGGGACATTTGTCTTGAGGCCTAGATTCAGGAGCGAGGGTCTTGGCTTAACCGCCTGGACCGCGAGGAAGAAAACCTCTATAAAACAATCACCCAGAATCCTAAGTTCTGGCGCGCGGCGAGAGGATGCATGGCTGATGGGTTGTTCAGTCGTTAGCGCGCCCCCAGCCAGGGTACCTGCGGACCCCCTGTGTTGGGATACAAATTTACGCTTGCCCGGGTATCGGGATCTCTGCCCAGGTCGACCGTTTACTTCTCCCATACTCGTGGGAACTACATGGATAATTGTTCACGCACACCTGACGTAGATGGGAGGGGTGAGACGCCCAAAAACACGGGGAACGATGACGCACATTGTTCCCACCCAAAAGCCTTGCCAAGCTACGGTAAAACTGGCACAGAAGAAGGAGGGGCCTCGTCCGACTGCAGCTCGGCTGCTAGTCTGGTACTGGAGGCTCCAAAATCAGCCGAAGGCCCGGCGAAAACAGGGGCCCGCAAAAAGAAAAGCAACAGGAAGATCGCCCCTGCAACGGCACGCGTCAGACGGCACGCTGCAAAGCTCCGACAGGCGGCGCAGAAGTTGCTGGAGGCTGCCGACGTTCCACCCAGTGACGTTGGCGCCTCTGAGGCAGACAGCTCCGCGGCCATGGAGACAGATGCGACCGCGGAGCAGTCGGTGGACGAGGGCGGCAGTGCCGCAGGACCGTCCAACACGAAGGAGAGCCCGGCTACTCGGGCCGTCGGAAGGCCTACGGCATCAATCCTGGCGGCGGCGATGGAGGAGGCCCTCCCCCCACAGGTGCGGAAGCGCCCTCTGCACAAGAGTAGCAGCTCCTCATCTGACTCGGAGGGGAGCGGAGACATCATGCCTCCTCCTAAGGTGGCGACCTCACGCAGAGGGCGCGGAGGGCGTGGGGCTTCGGTGGCGGCAAGAACTGGGACTCCTTCTCCAGTAATACAGGAGCGAGAGGCTGAGGCTCGCAAGCGGGCCAACGAGGCGGCAGCCGCGAGAATGATGAGGGTGTTGAAGGACGTCCCTCCCACTGGCGCCACGGCTGCCGAGCCCACTGTGGCAGGCGACGCCCCTAATGTGGCCACCCTGCAGGCCGAAAATGCCCGCCTTAGTGGCGAAGTTTCAGGCCTGCAGGAAACAAACAGGACCTTGGAGAAGGAGTTGTCGACGGTGCAAAAGACAAATCGCCAGCTGGCCAAACAAATGGCCGACTTGCGTCGGCAGCTGATGCAAACTGCACCGTCGACAAGCGCCAGCCCTGCCGCCGCCCCCGCCGTCCCCGTTGCGCAAACTCGCGCTGCGGCGAGCCCCAAGAGGACCCAGCCGCTCGAAGCGGTCCCGCTGCCCGCTGTGGACGGCGTGCCGGACTTGACCATGCGCGCCATAGTAGAGGTTGTAGGCAAAATGCTCGACGCGCGCATGGCGGCTTTGGAGGAGAGACTGTCCCTGCCTCCGGAGCCCCGTCTCCGGCTGCCGCTTGCTGCGGACAGGCCGAAGGTCGTGGCGTCAGCCCCTGCCGCGTTACCCTGCCAGGGCGGGTGCGTAGGGAGTTACGCTGGGGCCGTCACTGGACCGAAGCCGAAGGGGCCCGCCGCCAAGAAGAAGGCGGCATTGGCTCCTGCCAAGACTGGACCTAAGCCGCCGCTGGCAATTGCACCGTCGGTGGCGGCTAGCACAGCCGTGACCGCGACTGCTGCGCCGAGCGACCCTGCTGCGCCCGAAGAGGGCTGGCAGACGGCTGAGCGCAGCAGGAAAAGTCGTGGTCAGAAAAGGAGAGCGGAGGCCAAAAGCGCCGCCAAAGTCTCCGCTCCCAAAACAGGAGCCGCAAGTAAGAGGTCGCGCAGGAGGCTCCGGCCGCCGAAGTCAGGAAGGCCTCAGCTATGAGGCCGTCTTACGTCGCGCCCGGCGGGAGCTTGACGTCTCCGATTTAGGAGGCGTCGAAGCCAGGACCCGCAAGGCCCGGACAGGGGCTCGGATTTAAGAGTTCCCTGGGGCCGAGGGCGCCAAGACGGCCGATAGCATGGCCGCGAAGCTGAGGGGTTTGTTTGCTGCGGAGGATGGCGTCAAGATCGCCAGACCCGTCAAGTGTGCGGAACTGCGGGTCACGGGTCTGGACGACTCCGTGACGGTGGATGACATCCGGGAGGCCATCGTCTCGAAAACCGGATGTCCCGTGGACACCGTCCGAATTGGCGCTATCCGCCCTGGTCCGGGCGGCGTCGGTGCTGCCTGGGTGCAGTGCCCGGTGGAGTCGGCCAAGCAATTGGCCGGCTCAGGCAGGCTCCTCGTGGGCTGGAGCTCGGCGCGGGTGACCGTGCTGGAGTCACGGCCTGCGAGGTGCTACAAGTGCATGGCGGTCGGACACACTCGGCCGACATGCACTAACTGCTTTGACTGCAGCGACCTTTGTTTCCGTTGCGGTCAACCCGGGCATAAGGTGGCATCGTGCGCCGCCACTCCCCACTGCCCCGCGTGTGCGGCAGGCAATAGCCCCCCCAAGCACCGCATGGGGGGCAGGGAGTGCAGACCCCCGGCTTCGGCCCCAAAGGGGCGGAGCGGCCCGACGACCCCGGCCGCTCCCGCCCCTAGCGCGACCCGATCGCCCGCCAGCATGGAGAAGGTAATGGATACGGCCCACTAATGGCGGCCGAATCTTACCACCTCCTGCAGGCCAACCTCAACCACGCCGCCGAGGCACAGGACGTTTTCCTGCAAGCCATGGCGGAGTGGTTGATCGGTGCAGCCGTAGCCGCGGAGCCGTACGTGGTGCCTGACCGGCCCAATTGGCTGGGCAGCAGTGACGGTTCTGTGGCAATCGTCGCCTCCACGTCGTGGCATTCCCCGCCCTTGCTGCTCAAGGACAGGGGCGATGGGTATGTCGCGGCGGAATGGGGAGAGGTTACGCTATTTGGTGTTTACTTCTCCCCTAACAGGAGCGCGACGGATTTCGGGGCCTTCCTCACCATCCTGGGGTCTCGATACGGCGACTGGCACCGCACCAGGTCTTTGTCATGGGGGACTACAACGCCAAGTCCACGGCGTGGGGGTCCCCCAGGACGAATGACCGCGGGCGGGCGGTCGAAGAGTGGGCGGCGGCACTGGGCCTCTGTTTGCTGAACAGGGGCTCGGTGCAAACGTGCGTGCGGCAGCAGGGCGGGTCGATAGTGGACTTGTCGTTCGCTAGCCCTAATGTCGCAGCACGTGTGAGGAGCTGGTGCGTGCAGGAGGAGGTTGAAACCCTATCCGACCACCGATACATCCGGATAGAGGTCTCCCGGACCCTCCTGCAGCCCAGCAGGGGTCACACGGCGGACGGAGCTCCCGCGTTTCTGCGGTGGGCTGTGGGTCGATTGGATCGGGACCTGTTGGCGGAGGCAGCCATCGTTCAGTCGTGGCTGTCCTCACCGCCCCAGGCGGACGGGGTGGATGCCGAGGCTGACCGCATCCGCTGTGCGTTAACGCAAATCTGCGATGCGGCCATGCCCCGTGTGCGGCGTCTGCCCCCGAAGAATGCGGTCCCCTGGTGGTCCCGAGAATTGGCGGACCTTCGGGCCGCGTGCATACGTGCCCGGAGGGCCTATACCCGCAGCTATACCGAGCGCGCCACCGCGACGATGAGCGGGAGGGCCAGCTGTACGAGGCTTACCGCAGTGCGCGGTCTGCCTTCAGGCTGGCCGTCCGTACCGCCAAGGACGTTAGTCGACGGGAGATGCTGGACAGTCTCGAGCGTGACCCCTGGGGTCGCCCCTACCTCGCAGCGCTGAACAAGCTCCGCGGGCGGGGCCCCCCCCCCCCTCACCGAGACTCTCCAGCCCAGCCTCCTCACCAGAGTTGTCGAGGACCTCTTTCCACGGCGGGCGGAGCACACGCCTCCGGTCATGGCTTCGCCGGATAGCGACCGGGAGGCCGAAGATGAAAGTGCTCCGCCCATCACGGAGCCGGAAATGGGGGCGGCGGTGGCGCGTATGCGAGTGAAATCCACCGCCCCCGGGCCCGATGGTATTCCGAACCGTGTGTTGGCCCTGGTCCTTGAGCACCTGGGACCACGCCTCAGGGGACTGTTCGACGCCTGTTTGACGTCCGGGCAGTTCCCTGGATGCTGGAAAGAGGGGAGGCTGGTTCTCCTGCCGAAGCCGGGACGGTCTCCCGAGTCGGCCTCGGCCTACAGGCCCATCGTGCTGCTCGATGATGCGGGCAAGCTGCTGGAGAGGGTGTTGGCTGCCCGCATCGAGCGGCACCTCGTCGGGGTCGGGCCCGATCTGTCGGACGCCCAGTTTGGTTTTCGGAGAGGGCGTTCGACGATCGCGGCCCTGCTGCGCCTGAAGGCCGTGGTAGCGGAGGCCGTGACCAGCGGAGGAGTTAACGGTGTCCCTGGACATCGCCAATGCCTTCAACAGTCTGCCATTCAGCTGCATCAGGGAGGGGCTGAGATATCACGGGGTGCCCCTGTACCTCAGGCGGCTGGTGGCAGATTACTTGGAGGGGCGCAGCGTCCTCTACGTTGACCGAGTAGGGGACGTTGTGCGAACGCCCATGACGTGCGGTGTCCCACAGGGGTCGGTTCTGGGTCCGACCCTGTGGAACATCGGCTACGACTGGGCGTTGAGAGGAAGCCTCCCACCCGGGCTGGGCGTAATTTGCTACGCCGACGATACACTCGTCACACACACGCTAGAGGAGGCGGCACGCCTGGCAACTCTCGGCACCGAGGAGATTGTCAGGCGGATCGAAGCGCTGGGGCTGAGAGTAGCCCTGCAAAAGACGGAGGCCCTTTTGTTCCATGGCCTCCGTACCGCCGGACCTCCCGCCGGCGCTTCGATCATCGTGAAGTAGGTCACCATCAGCATCCAGGCCCACATGAAGTACTTGGGCCTGGTGCTCGACGGGCATTTTTGGTTCCGGGAGCATCTTCATCGACTTGTTCCCCGGCTTGTCGGCGCGGCGTCCGCCCTTTCGCGGCTGATGCCGAATGTGGGCGGACCCAGTGCTACGTGCCGACAGCTGTACGTGGGGGTGATCCGGTCGATGGCCCTGTATGGAGCACTGGTGTGGGCGGGGTCCCTGACCGTCCGTCTTAGGGCCCTCTTGTGGCGACCACAGAGGGTCATGGCGATCAGGGCCATACGAAGTTACCGCACGGTGGCGACAGAGGCAGCGTGCCTCCTGGCCGGAACTCCCCCGTGGGATCTGGAGGCGGAGATGCTCGCCGACATTTATCGGCGGGTGTCGGAGACGCGCGCCCGCGGCGGCATGGTCTCCATCAAAGAGATCACCGCCTGGCGGGTCGACGCCCGCCGAGAAGTCATTGCCCGTTGGGCAGTCCGGCTGGAGAGTCCTCGGTACGGTGTCAGAATCGTCGAGGCTCTCCGGCCGGTGCTGATGGAGTGGTTGAAGCGGACGCACGGGGTGCTTTCCTTCCGACTGGTGCAGGTGCTGACGGGGCACGGTTGCTTCGGGAAGTACCTGCACAAGATTGTCAGGAGGGAGAGCACACCGTCCTGCCACCACTGCCGTTGCGACGAGGACACGGCGCAGCACACGCTCGAGGAGTGTGCTGCATGGGAGGGGGATCGCCGTGAACTCGTCGCAATTATCGGTGCCGACTTGGCGCTGCCGACCATCGCCAGGGAGATGCTCGTCAGCGTCAGGAACTGGGACGCGGTCGCCGCCTTCTGTGAGGCCGTTATCTCACGGAAGGAGGCGGCGGATCGTGTGCGAGTAGAGCTCCTATTCGGCGACACGTTCCGCCGCCGGCGACTCGGGCGGCGCAGGCGCGAATATCTGCGCCTAATGCCGCCCTAGCCGAGGCCGCGGGTGATCGGACCGGGGAATTGTCTGTCACCCGCAGAGAGGCTGACCGCGCGATGGCGACCGACGTCCCAGTACGTCGAGAAGTGAGAGGTTACCCGAAAGGGTATTCCGTCGGGCCGACCACTGATGACAAGTCACATCTGCTACGGTGGTCGGCCCAACAACGAGGTGACGTGGGTACGGGTGGTTTATGGGCCCGCGCGCCGTCCTTTCATCGCCCCAGAAGGACAGGACCGCGCGGGCGCTTACCATAGCCCACCCATAAAAAAAAAAAAAAAACACTAATGCATTTATATTTGAGCAAGAGGAAGGTGTATACTTCATTTACCAACTTCATATTTTTGTATGACAAATTAATTTGTTTTAGATGAGCTGGCTCTGGACTACGCTTATTGCATTCTTCAAATTCCCTCACTCCACTGCCAGTACAATACCATAGAGCTAATCTGGGCTCAAATTAAAGATTATGCAGCAGGCCATAATACTTCTTCACCGTATAGCATAACAAAGATGTTCAAGACACTTTTTAAAAAACATGCGAAATAATTCCTATAAATTAAACAAAATCTATATTGAATTGAATAAATATGCATAATGAATGCAATAAATAACATTATTAAATATAATGAATGTTATTTATTGTACATCACTAGTTATGACGAATTGACATGTGTCAGGAACGCAAACTCAGAGCGGCCGGAGTATAGTCATACTCTATCCAAAGCAACCTGGGCGACAACATATTTTGATTTGATGTTTTTATTTTTCTTTACTGGCTTGAAATTGTTACAAATGTTGCATTTTGTTTACCTTTCTAAAAGTGTTTTTTTTTTCAATAACTGTACTATTAAACAGTTTCATATCGCTTACCATACTTAAATGCATAATAATACCAAAAGATGACGTGCACCTCTATACAGAATCGTTACGTTGCTTATATTAAGTTCTTTTTTCACATTTAGACATTTTCAATGTCACCTTCATTGAAAAAAGAAACTATAAAAGGTCTTTTGACGCGAATGTCAAAATGTCATGTAGCGCTTTTATATTTTTTTCATTACATATTTTAGTCTTTTGAAGTGTTATATTGTATAATTTTGCTGATATTTTATGTAATATAATGTAGATAAAATTCTGAAATGTAGTGAATATGATATAATAGTGAATTGCGTGCATTTTGACATTCTGCCAAAATACCCAGAGAAGGCATGGCATGACTTGGATATCAGCACCAAGTCATGCTAACGACTGACTGAAAGACTAAGACTAAAGACGTGAATAATCAATATAATAACTCGACATTGTTACCAATAGCTCATATTATTGTAGCTCATTGTCATTAAATAAGAAGAAGTAGAAGAAGAAACTATAAAAGTTCTAAAATACTACTATAATCGTGCCAAATCAATCTCTTTATTTAAAACATAAAAGATCTTTGATATTAATATGGTCATTATAAGAAGTTGTTAGGTTTACTAATTACGCAATAACTCAAGAAGAAAGGTTCCTTAAGCAGGGACTCAATGAATTAACCGACTTGTTATAACATGGATCTTACAACATTTTATGGCAGAAGAACTCAGTTGCGAGGCTTGGTTTTTTTACAAGTTTTATTTTTGATAGTATAATTTTATTTCTATACTACTAGTTATTAGCATAGTAATTTATTATACAACTGTTGTTTTCCAAATAAATAAAATAAATAGTTAATATATAGTTATAGTTTAAGATTTTACTTCCAATGTAAATTAAAATTAAAAAAAACCTAATGACGTCTTTAACTAAAATTATAAAAAGAAAAAGTAGTAAGACCTTGGCATATAATTACTTTAGTACTTAATTTCCAAAATTCCACATCTCACTTCGAGACTCCTGTATAGGTATATTGACGCTGATCGGGCATGGTACGTTAATATATGGAAATTCGTAACACTAATTGCCCTCACCAATCCGGCTTCTTGCTCATGGCAGTCAACGGAGCTTGTATCGTAAAAGACAAATATTTTGGAGGTGGCTGAATCCCACAAGTAGCACGTATATGAGCTGTGATGATGATGATCTTGTATCCAATAAAATACAAGTAAGCCATCCTTAAGTGACAAACGTCGAAGGGCTTGGTGCCCGAAACATCAACAGACATCTGGACCAACAGATACTAATGTCAAGGACTCGTACCAGTTGTTGTTTTATGGCATTGGAGAGGTAAAGCGATGGATTATGGGCCCCTATGCGGCCCTTCTGATGCCCCGGATGGAATGGGCCGAGTGTGTTCAAACGGTAGCGTAATCGGTAAAGTAGCGGTACCAGTCCAATAGCGATCCGAAACTGTGGGTTCACACCGCCGTTCTAAGACCTCTAACGGATTGGAGCGGGTTGTATCCTGATCATAGCCTGCCACAAACTAAGAGTCGCATAATACACGCATTATGTTAAATATTTTCTTGTTTGATACTTTTATAAGATGAATTATTCGTAAATATAGGTTTTAAACTATTTTTGATTGCTTAAAATTTTATGAACACAAAAAGATTTTTGGAATTGCATACTAAATGTTCAAGCGTCGTCGTAGAAAAATACGATATCTCCAAGGAGTGCAAAGTATTTCATTTAGAAGTGTAACTATACGTCAAATTACATAAACTTTTAGTTGGCAACAGTACGAAGTGGACAGCAAACGTGCGCGTGCGATGATTCCATGCTCAAATTACGACAGCACTATTTGACTAGAGATACAGTTGAATGCGGGCTTGATTGGTTGATTTAAAAAAAAATATTCCTTTCAATACGATTATTTTTTGTTTAATTAAAGAGTTTGGAGTACAGAGTGAAATTTAGGTAAGAACTAAAATTGTAATATTACTTGATTATTGTTTTTCTCTCTACAAAACCTTAAGAAAAATTATTATTTTTATTCAAATAAGTGAATAGACTATCAACAGACATAAAGTAGCTGTTCATGCACTTATAAATATTAGTTAATCGCATAAGGAAATATTCTGTGATGGAATGGAAGTCATTACACTTTAGGTCGCTGCTCAGCTCTACTGTCGTCAATATTCTACAGTTGTTGTAATAGTAAGTTAGTTTATTTGTGTAAATTTAGGAACCTTTAGACTTGTTCATATTATATTTTCGATTCACGAAATGGTATGAATATATTAAACATTTAGCTAAAAAACTTATTTTTTCTTTTTACAAGCAGTAGTTAGCTACTGCCTACATCATCGTTCAAACTCTCGCCGTCCCTTCCTGGATGTAACCTCTCCCATAAAATGCCCAATGACACGATCATTTGGGAAGCAGTTTGTGATCGCAGTAAGATGTAATACGCTTGCCAGAAGAACGTTGGTGACAATTTCATCTTCTTGAGGATTCATGTCCCGACTTTTTGGAATCTCACTATAATTGATATTAATTTTTCTTATTTCAATCATTGAATAGTAGTGGTGAATGTAAATTGCACAGAAGCACAGACTGCACAGATAGCGTAGTAGTTTAGATTGTCCTATCGTGCCAAGGCGAAGGTTTGATCTCCACGCAGGATATTGCTTTGCGCGATATACAAATTCGTGTTCCAAGTTGAATGTGTTTTGGGTCCATTAATTGTATTCAAACACTTCCCTGCAATACAAGAAATATTGCCTTAGTGCCCGGTGTTGTCTCATAAAAATAAAAATGAATAAAATATCAGATCTTGTAAAATAACTTGAACAACAAACAATTTAATCCTCCCGTAACAAACATTGTATACAGCATATCATCATCATCATCTTGCTCTTATCCCAATTACTTGGGGTCGACGCAATATGTCATCTGTTTTGACATATTGCAAAAAGTATCGGCAATGACTTTTATGACCGGCCGCCTGCCTGACGTCAACCCTCCTTGGGAATGTAGTCGTTGACCCAAATGGTACCAGATGGAGTTGGTCCGGGTTAATCTAGGGCTCTTAGTCGTAGATAGGAGTTGGCACTCGTACAGGTCGGACGTGTGCACTGGATGGATTGTTGGTTTAGGTCGGTCTTTAGCATCGGAATTAATTGGCGGGTTGTTGTCGTTGTCTTGTCGTGTTCGTTTGTCTTGTCGGGTCGTGTTGTGTCTGGGGAAGGGAGGGGAGGGGTCGCTTAGGTACCGGGACTGCGACCATATTGTGGAAGCAGTCAACCGGTGTCAAAAATTTTGCGACCAGCCTGCTGGTCGTGGCTGGCTTGTATATATAAAATTTAAAATAAACTTCGATACCGCGATTCAGCCGTACTAACATTGTGGAGAAAATCTAATATCGCGATTCAGCCGTTGTATTAGGTTAGTGAGTTCGATACATTTAGTATCTGGGTTAACTACCAATCTACTAAATGGACGACGACTCTGAATTAGAGACGGACGCACCATCAGCTGTCGGATGCGACACGGGTGAAGCGGACACCACCCCCACGGGGAGGAAGCGCCAGTATTTGAAAACCGGCCACTCTGGACGGAAGGATTTGGGCTCCGATACTGAAACGGAACCCAAATCAAAGGTAAATACCTCACGTCGGGGTAAGGCAGTGCAGAGGGGCCATAATGTAGGGCTCTCACGTGCCAAGGCGGATCTTCAAAGGAGAGACGCCGAAGCTGAAGAAATTGAGTACGACCGCGTGCTTAGAAGTCGTGCCTTCCGCAAAGAAGCTGTAGCAACACAGATGGACTCAGCGGATAATTCAGCATCGGAATGCCCTACTGCAGAGAACCATACTCCTACTCCAGCCAGTGAGCGTGCTAAACGGCGCGCGATCCGGCTCAAAAAGGAACGGGAGGCGCAGGAGGCTGCGGAATCCCGCGAGACCAGCGCTCCCAGCGACGAGGGCGGCACAGTGACCGCAGAGCCGTCGCATGATGATAGCACCGCAGGGCCGTCGCGGAAGGAGAACGGCAACAAAAGTGTGTCCCAGGACGAGGGCGGCAATGTCGCAGGACCGTCTAAGGAGGTGAGGAGGAGTGGCAGCCAAACGGAGCTGTCGAGTGACGGGGGCGGATTTACCGCAGAGCCGTCACAGAGCGAGGGCGGCAGCAGGGCCGCGGCGCCGGTGTCGGAGACTGACGTGGCGTACGACCTGTCGACGGACGAGGACGACAGTGCCGTTGGGCCGTCGGAGCGACTGGGTACGGCCGCGTCGAGGATGTCGGCGGACGAGGGCGGCGGGGCCGCAGTGCCGTCTGGAGATGAGGAGCCAAGAACGGGCCGGCGAAGTGAGGGGTCCGGGATGAGGAAGAGCAGGTCGTCCGGATCGGATAGGTTAGATGGGGAGGATGGTGGGGTCCCCGAGGAGTCCAAGCCGCTTCCCGCGGCAAGGGCTCTGACGGCGGCCCTAGATGTTAGGAGGGAGAGGGAGGAGGCCCGCCCCCCAACGAGGGACCGGAAGCGCCCCCTGCAAAAGGGTGGCAGCTCTGTGTCCGACTCGGAGGGGAGCGATTCTACCAGGCCTCCCCCCAAAGTTGCGACCGCGCGCCGGAAGCGCGGGGGTCGGGGAGGTGGTGCGGCGGCGAGACCGGCGACGCCGGGTCCGGCCGGCCGGGAAGGCGAGGTGGCGGCCCTCCAGGCTGCGAACGCCCGCCTCAGCAAGGAGGTCTCCGGCTTGCGGGAACGCAACCGCAGGTTGGAGACGGAGTTGGAGGCGGTGCGGAGGGAGAACCGCGGGTTGGCCAAAGACATGGCTGACCTGCGGTCTCAATTCGAGCGCCTGGTGCCGGCTGCGCTGCCGGCGCCGGCCCCGCCGCCGAAACGGGCTGCGCCAGTGAGGGCGGGCCCGTCGTCTGCGCACGTGGCGCCGGCTGCGCCCGTCGCGGCTTCATCGCTGCCTCCCCTCGTCGTGGTCCCTCCGCCAGCTCGTGGCCGCGGGAGACCTCGGAAGGGGGAGGAGCCGCCGCCCGACGAGGTGCACGGCGTGTCGGAGTCGGCGGTACGCGTCATCCTAGCCCGAGTAGGGGTGATGATGGATGCGCGTATCGCCGCCGTACGATGCTGAGGGGGCTGTTCGGGCCGGAGGATGGAGTCCGAATCGCCAGGCCCGTCAAGTGCGCAGCTATACGCCTCACGGGTCTGGACGACTCCGTAGCGGTGGAGGACATCCGGGAGGCCATTATTACCGGGTGTGCCTCGGACACCGTCCGGATTGGCACCATCCGCCCTGGTCCGGGCGGCATCGGTGCTGTCTGGGTGCAGTGCCCAGTGGAGTCGGTCAAGCAATTGGCCGACTCAGGCAGGCTCCTCGTGGGCTGGAGTTCAGCGCGGGTAACCGTGCTGGAGCCCCGGCCTGCGAGGTGTTATAAATGCATGGCAGTCGGGCATGCCCGACCGACATGCAGAAACCGCTTTGACTGCAGCGGGCTATGTTTCCGTTGCGGTCAGGCTGGACACCAGGCGGCATCGTGCTCTGCGGTGCCCCACTGCCCCGCGTGTGCGGCGGGCAATAGGACTGCCAAGCACCGCATGGGCTCTGGGGACTGCAGACCCCCGGCATCGGCCCCAAAGGGGCGGGGCGGCCCATCGACCGGGCCAATCCCCGCTCCGAGCGCGGCCCGATCGCCCGTTAGCGCGGAGGAGATGACGATGGATACGGACCGTTAATGGACCCCGTATCCATTCGTCTCCTCCAGGCCAATCTCAACCACTCCGCCGGTGCGCAGGACGTGTTCCTGCAAGCCATGGCGGAGTGGTTGATAGGAGTCGCCGTAGTCGCGGAGCCATACGTGGTGCCCGACCGGATTAACTGGTTGGGTAGCACCGATGGCACCGTGGCAATCGTCGCCTCCACGTCGTAGCCTTCGTCGTCTCTGACCCTTAGGGACAGGGGCGTCGGATACGTCGCGGCGGACTGGGGGGAGATTACGCTCTTCGGAGTTTATCTCTCCCCTAACTGGAGTGTGACCGATTTCGAGGCCTTCCTTACCATCATGGAGGCCTCGTTACGGCGACTGGCATCGCGCCAGGTCTTCGTCATGGGGGACTTTAACGCCAAGTCCATGGCGTGGGGGTCCCCTAGGACGGATGACCGAGGACGGGCGATCGAGGAGTGGGCGGCGGCACTGGGCCTCTGTTTGCTGAACAGGGGCTCGGTGCATACGTGCGTGCGACCACGGGGCGGGTCGATAGTGGACCTTTCGTTCGCTAGCCCCGAGGTCGCCGCACGCGTGGGGAGCTGGCGCATCGTGGAGGAGGTGGAGACCTTGTCGGACCACCGGTATATCCGGATGGAGGTCTCCCCTGCAATCCCGACGCCCAGCAGGGGTCACGGGGCGGATGGACGTCCTGCGTTCCCGCGATGGGCTGTGGGTCGCTTAGACCGGGACCAGCTGGCGGAGACAGCCATCGTATACTCGTGGCTGTCCTCTGCCCACCAGTCGGACGGGGTGGACGCCGAGGCTGGCCGCATCCGCAGTGCGTTGACACAGATCTGCGATGCGGCCATGCCCCGGGTACGGCGTCTGCCCCCGAGGAGGGGGGTCCACTGGTGGTCCCGGGAGCTGGCGGATCTCCGGGCCGCGTGTATCCGTGCCCGGAGGGCCTACACCCGCAGCCGGCGGCGCCATCGCGATGCGGAGCGGGAGGCCGTGCTTTACGAGGGCTACCGCAATGCGCGGTCGGCCTTCAGGCTGGCCGTCCGCTCCGCCAAGGACGTCAGTCAGCAGGACGGTCTCGACCGTGACCCCTGGGGACGCCCCTATCGCGTGGTGCTGAATAGGCTACGCGCGCGGGGC
The DNA here is from genome assembly GCA_032191425.1 of Lymantria dispar. NCBI lineage: Eukaryota > Metazoa > Arthropoda > Insecta > Lepidoptera > Erebidae > Lymantria > Lymantria dispar. Next base: position 4,790,909 of record CM063449.1, read on the forward strand.
CCTCCCCTCACCGAGACTCTCCAGCCCGGCCTTCTCACCCGGGTCATTGAGGACCTGTTCCCGCAGCGGGCGGAGCACACACCCCCGGTCATGGCTCCGCCAGACAATGACCGGGAGGCCGACGACGACAGTGTTCCGCCCATCACGGAACCCGAGATGGGGGTGGTGGTGACGCGCATGCGCGCAAAGTCTACCGCCCCCGGGCCCGACGGTGTTCCTAACCGCGTACTGGCCCTGGTCCTCGAACACCTGGGACCCCGCCTCAGGGAGCTGTTCGACACGTGTTTAGCGTCCGGACGGTTCCCTGGGTGCTGGAAGGAGGGAAGGCTGGTGCTCCTACCGAAGCCGGGACGGTCTCCGGAGTCGCCTTCGGCCTACAGGCCTATCGTGCTGCTTGATGACACAGGCAAGTTACTGGAGAGAGTGGTAGCTGCCCGCATCGAGCGGCACCTCGTCGGCACGGGGCCCGATCTGTCGGACGCCCAGTTTGGGTTTAGGAGGGGTCGTTCGACGATCGCGGCTCTGTTGCGCCTGAGGGCCGTGGCGACTGAGGCCGTCACCGGCGGGGGAGTGCTGTTGGTGGTATCCCTAGACATCGCCAACGCATTCAATAGTCTGCCATTCAGCTGCATCAGGGAGGCGCTCCGGTATCACGGGGTACCAGTTTACCTGAGGCGGCTAGTGGCAGACTATTTGGAGGGGCGCAGCGTCCTCTGCACCGACCGAGCAGGGGACGTCGTGCGAACGCCCATGACGTGCGGTGTCCCGCAGGGGTCGGTCCTCGGACCCACCCTGTGGAACATCGGCTACGACTGGGCGTTGAGGGGCAGCCTCCCGCCCGGGCTGGGCGTGATTTGTTACGCCGACGACACGCTCGTCACAGCCCGCGGTGGGACGCTAGAAGAGGCGGTAAGCCTGGCGACCTCGGATACAGAGGAGGTCGTCAGACGGATCGAGGCGCTGGGGTTGAGGGTCGCCCTGGATAAGACGGAGGCCCTCTTGTTCCATGGGCGCACTATGAGCCCTCCCATCGGCGTCTCGATCACCGTCCACTCGGTCGACATCAGCATCCGGGCCCATATGAGGTACTTGGGCCTGGTGCTCGACGTGCAATGGTGGTTCCGGGAGCATTTCCGCAGGCTCGCTCCGCGGCTCGTCGGCGCGGCGTCCGCCCTATCGTGGCTTATGCCGAACGTGGGCGGACCGAGCGCTGCGTGCCGTCGGCTGTACGCGAGGGTCATCCGGTCGATGGCCCTGTACAGCGCACCGGTGTGGGCGGGGTCCATGACCGCCCGACTTAGGGCCCTTCTGTGACGACCAAAGAGGGTCACGGCTTTCAGGGCCATCCGCGGATACCGCACGGTGGCGACGGAGGCAGCGTGCCTATTGGCCGGGACTCCCCCGTGGGACCTGGAGGCGGAGATGCTCGCCGGACTATATCGGCGGGTGACGGGGGTGCGAGCGAAGGGCGGTGTGGTCTCGTTAAGGGATCTCACCGCCTGGCGCGTCGACGCCCGCCGAGACGTCATCGCCCGTTGGGCAGTCCGGCTGGAGAGGCCTCGGTTCGGGGTGCGAACCGTGGAGGCCTTCCGGCCGGTGCTGATGCAGTGGTTGGAGAGGCGGCACGGGGTGCTCTCCTTCCGACTGGTGCAGGTTTTGACGGGGCATGGGTGCTTCGCCAAATACCTGCACAAGGTCGTGAGGAGGGAGAGTACACCGTCCTGCCACCACTGCGATTGCGACGAGGTCACGGCGCGCCATACGCTCGAGGCCTGCGGGGCTTGGGCAGTGCAGCGCTGTGAACTCGTCGCAATCATCGGTACGGACCTGACGCTGCCGGCTATCGCTAGGGCGATGGTCGACAGCGTCGGGAATTGGGACGCGGTCGCAGCCTTCTGCGAGACAGTGATCTCGCGGAAGGAGGCGGCGGATCGCCTGCGTGAGGAGCGCAGCCTCGATGAGGAGATCCGCCGCCGGCGACTGGGGCGTCGCAGGCGCAACTATCTGCGCCTCATGCCGCCCTAGCCGAGGCCGCGGGTGACGTGACCGGGGATTAGTCCGTCACCCGCCGAGAGGCCGACCGGGTGAGAAAAGACCGACGTCCTCCCCGAGGGGGGGACGTCGGTTGATGGGAGGGTACCACAATAGGGGGTATTCCGTCGGGCCGACCACTGACGACAAGTTAACGCTGCTCCAGTGGTCGGCCCAACGACGAAGGCGACGTGGTTTTCGGGTGGGTCGCGGGAGTTGCGTGCTTAAGCCCCTCTGTTGCCCCGGACGGAGTGGTGCGGAGGCGCGCAAACCGCGGCCCACCCACAGAAAAAAAAAAAAACTACAATTTAAATACGAATTAGCATCAGAAACTATTTTTAACATAACCCTGCATTAAGGAAAATATCTTTGTATTGCTGGGGATCTAACCTTAACGTTTCCGTGTGGTGACGGAGTAAGAATACAATTCACCACTCCCTATCTTGCCTGTGGATGTCGTAAAAGACGACTATGGGATATAATAAGTAGTTAACATCTATGCAAAAGAAGGCAAACTCGAAACAAAACCCTATTCCAATAAGTCTGACCAGCGTGGAATAGTAGGTCAATATCTCTCCCACTATGGAGGAGCCCTGGACCCAACAGTGGGACATATATAGGCTGAGAAGATTTACCACACAATAAGAAGTATTAAAAGTACTGTATATTAAAAATCATAATCCATTTTAACAGACTTCAAAAAAGGAGATTCTGAATTCGTCGGCACCTTTTATTTATTTATGTATGTTCACTGATACTCGAAGACGTGTGGAGCGATTTGGAAAATCCTTTTTTTGTTCGATACTTTCTAGGTGGTCGATCATTAGGTCGGGATCTAATGATGAAATCTATCACTGAAACAAAAAAAAAATGTTAAGTAAAAAAAACCGCCTGCGAACCACACGGAGAAATAAAAAGCAAAAATTAATACCTTTTGAAGTTGGTGCATCATAAATCAATACCTTACTTATACAATCCTCTTCCTAATTTTATTGGAAAATATTTAAAATATAATATATTTTGATATCTGATGTTTACGCGAGCACTACACATTGTAAATAAAACTACTTTTACGGATTATATCGTGTTTGTATTTGATTTATGATTGCCCGACCTTTCGAATACTTTACAGCATTTGTGGTCATGGGCGAACTAAGATGTCTGACGTCCAAACAAGTCAACGTTATTACAGATTTTTACCATTATCTACCCGCTACAGAAAATTAGTTATTAAGTTACGAAGGTTTTAAATAAACCTTTTAGTAAAACAAAGTAAGCCGCATCTAAAAATAAAAATTAATATTAATTTAGCATTATGTCCTCTATATTTTACTTGATACATATTTATACGTGTAGTATAAATACAATTACAAAGCCCTATCTTGGTCGCAGTTTACCTAAATGTCGAGTTCGAGATATAATATGCTTAAATGCATAATCTATGCAAGAGAAAATCAAATCTATATCCACTCGTCTATTCTCTAACCAGCATAGTAGGCAATTTCACTCCTATAGTGGAGGAGGGTGGAACCCAACAGAGTCTACGAGCTAAGGTCATGATGATGACATGTTTATTATAATTATTGGCTTGGAATTAACCCCTCCTCATGTAATGAATTTGTACTATACTTTCACATGAACCTCTTAAAAACCAACTTACACCTAAGGTTAGTGGCAGTTCTGATATAACCAGCGATTGCAAACTCGCCTACAACATATAGTGATTATCGGCAATATCACCTCTTCGTGGGTTGATTCCTGCCCGAAGCTAACCACGAATTCAAACTAAATGCCAGGATATTTCGATTAGTTTGAATGGAAATAGAAAAGTTTTAACGTAAACTATCCGTATGGTGACAGAGTAAGAATACAATTCATCACCTCCATTCTTGCCTGTGGGTGTCTTAATACGTCTAAGAGATTATAATATGTAGATAACATCTACGCAAGAGAAGTAAAACTCTAAATAAAGACCTATACGAACCCGTCTGGTATAGTAGATCAATTTCCTTCCTATTATAGAGGATGTTAAAGCCCAGCAATGGGACGTATAGGAGCTATGTCTAAACATTTTGTGAAGCAAGCAAAATTACTTTCACTCAAATATATTTATAGTCAAATAGCAACCCGCCCTCACTTCGCTTCGGTTTCAGTCGCCTTACCGGCGTAGTTCCCAATCCTTTGGGAATACTGAGATAAAATATAGCCTATGTTACTCCCTGATATTATAGCTTGCCATTGGTGAAAGAATTTTTGAAATCGGTTCTGTGGTTTAAGTGTGAAAGCGTAACAAACAAACAAACTTCCTTTCGCATTTATAATATTAGGAAGGATATTATAGTTAAGTTCATTAGAAGCATTAATTTGCTCAGCTACTGTCACTTTCTACAGCATCATAATCTCAACAAGTCTCAAAAAAAAAAACTGTCAAGAAAGTCAGCATGTATAATTACCACTCTAACTGAAACTGTGTATTAGAAGCCTGCATCTAATATCACTGAAGATGAAATCCTGAATTGACAGACTAGATCATAGTAATAATAGTCTACCATCCAATATGGTGTATTTCTGTGTGGTGATAGAATAAGAATACAATTCACCACAACCTATCTTGCCCGTGAATGTCGTATAAGAAGACTGAGGGATATAATACGCATATAACATCTGTGCAAGAGAAAGAAAACTCGAAACAAAACCCTATACCAACCTGTCTGACCAGCATAGTAAAGTAAGGTCAATTTCCCTCCTATTGTGGAGGAGACTTGAGTCCAACAATGAAACGTCTATGAGCTGAAATGAATCCAGTATAAGACCAAGTGGAAAGGGGCATTATCCTGTAGGTCACTGCCATGTTGTTCAAGGGTTGCGCGAAGGATTAAATTGTCAGACTAGCCACTAGAACTGCAAATAAACTACTGTTATCGTAATTTTACCAGTCAATACAAACTAAGTATTTGGTTATTTAATGCTAATTCATTTAACTTCAACAATAAATGGTTGAAGTTTGACGACTATGAATAAGAACGACTTAATTGTTAGTTCTTATCAATCGAAAGGCTCCTTTTGATTAGTCCTTTAATTAAACTCGATATTTACATAAGTATCGTCTATACATTTCTCTTTAAGAGCCCAACTTCTTAAATGTTTAATTTTTTAATGATTACTGATGTTTACTCGAGTATAACACGTTTGATTATTGATTGTATCGTTATTGGATTTATTATTTCTCAAAATTAAGATCACTTTTCACCGTTTATATCACAGGAAGCCTCAGGTGTCTCACGTCTAACAATTCATCGTTATTACACACACACAGAGAGAGAGAGGGAGAGAGAATAAAATAAAATAGATTATTTTATTCAATTGTTATATCGATTTTCAGGAAGGTAAAGCCCCGTGATAGTCGGTAATAAGTATTATTAAAATTCAGTGGCATTTTCTTTGAATCTTTCTTACTCCCCGGAAATTTAAAATTAAATACTAAAACGTAATTTTTAGTGTGTGCTTTTATTATGCATAAAAAAGAGCGCATCATAATAATCATTTTGGTTAAATCAAATCAAAAATCATCTGTTATATATAAGTTCTGCAAGGGCTCTAACATATTTTCAATTTTACAATTTGTCTGAAATTAATCTAATAACCTATCACTGAATCGAAACGTGGAGCCGTAGCCGAGGAGATACGGCGAGAAACTCAGTGAGATATTCTTATTTTTTAAATGATCTCTTTTACCTAAAATTATATACCCAGAAGGCTGCTGCTACCCACTTCCTTGGTGCTTCTCTTAATCAAATTTTACGACTTCCATAGAAAAAAAAAATAGGCGACGCATTTCTAACCAAAAGAGTATACGTAAATTATAAAAAATATATGTCAATTAAAAAAAGTATGAAAATGATGTGTTTTTTAAGATATTTTTGTAATTATAAGTGTGTAATAAGTGAACAATGAGATACCATAAGTAAAACGTTCCATGTCGTAATACTCCAGGTTTATTTTATTATTTTAAGAAACAACAGACAATTTCTAAGCAATCTTCATAAATCTGGCCAAAAAAAAATATACAATAAATGAAATACGAATATTATAATTAAATGTTACAGAACATACGTTTTTTACGTTCATGCAGACCTTGAAACTTTACTAGGGGACACTCGAAAGAGAAGTGAGTGAATCTCGTAAAGAGCCTTAAATATACACTTAGTTCCGTCCGTTCAAGACTCGTGTACGGAAATACGCTTGCTCCGGATTGCTTTCGGAAATTTCTGTGTAAGTAGTTACAATTTTTATGACATTTGCTTATTTATATCTGAACGTAGAATTTTGTTTCCTGGTCCGATTTTTTCCTTATCTTCTTAATATATAAAATTCAAAGTCCTGACTGACTCATCAACGCCCAGCCCAAACCCTTGGACCTAGGAAGCTGAAATTTTGCACAGATATTGTCTTTATGACGTAGGCAAGGAATAAGACGGGATTTTTCGAAATTCCCACGGGAACGGGAATAATAAGGATTTATATTTTCGCTATAAAAGTTGCCCTATCTCCGTTATTATATTTATTAGAGACTTGAAATTTGCCATATAAATATGTGATTGCAATCACTAAAAACCGTTTTTAGGATTTTTAGAAATTCCCTCGGGAACAGGAATAAAAAGGATTTATTTATATTTTGTCGCTTTAAATTTACCCTATCTCCGTAACCATATGTATTAGAAACTTAAAATTTGGCATATAAGTAGGTGATTATGAAAACAAAAAACAATTTTCAGGATATTTTGAAATTCCCACAGGAACGGGAATAAAAAAAGATTTACTTATATTTTCGCTTTAAAGTTGCCCTATTTCCGTAACTTTATTTATTAGAGATTTGAAATTCAGCTTAAAAGTAGGTTATTACGCTAACTAATAACCATTTTTAGGGTTTTTTGAAAATCCCTCGGAATATGATGAAAATCCTTGCTTAAAAGTTATATTGTTTGTTTTTTTTCTTTCGTAGCTATTGTTAAGTATAATAAGTGTATAAAATTATTTCCCCATTATGAAGTAGGCAAGGAATAAGACGGGATTTTTCGAAATTCCCAAGGGAACGGTAATAAAATGGATTTATATTTTCGCTTTGAAGTTGCCTATCACCGTTACTTTAATTATTAAATACTTGACATGTAAGTAGGTAATTTTGATCAGGCTTCAGTTATTTTTTTTTTTTTCGATTTTTTTTTTGATTTTTCGAAATCACCTCGAAATAGGAGGAAAATCGTTGCTTTTAAGTCATAAAACTAAGTTTTGCTTTCGTTACTTTTGGCAGGTGCCTACACTAAAAAAAAACTTGATTGAATACGTATTTTATACGTAAATTATCATATTAGTCGATGAAAGTGTTTGACTTCAACGAAATGTTTGACTATAATAATAATTATATATGCGAAAAACACAATTTTGCATTTTATTCGTATTTGAACAAGTTTTTCACCGTATATTAAAACTAATATTCGGATATTTATTATTTTTTCGTGGTTTCCTTAAGTAGCTTCAGCAATAATGAAAAAGTCGCGCACGCCAATCTCCCCGGAGCTCGGAGGGTATATAAGCAGCGCGAGGCGGCACAGCCCCACACCGAACCCGACGACACTATTACGCTCGCCCAGACTGAGGCATACACAACCCGCGCGGCCTTGACAAATAGTAGTAAATATCCACGTTACCGCCCCCGCCGACGGGGAAGGAAGACGTGTCGCGTTAAAATCATAAACGTGGGAGTGCCCACTTTGCCAGCGACCGCCCGAGCCGAGGTCCGTACCCCACAGGGGGTGCCCTCGGGATGGGTCGCTTAACTTTAAGCGGGTTGAGAGCCCTCAGCGCTCACCCACCAGTCCGGGTAAAGTTGTCACAGCCATCTGAGGCTAACAACTAAGACACACAAAAAAAAAAAAAAAAAAAAAAAAAAAACACGGCCCCACACATTATAATTGCAACGTTGGTCTTAATAACACGTCCAGCGCAAACGCTGCGATAGATTATACCATACAAGTAAACTTTACTTTTCAGTGCAACACTATCTTTTAAAAACTGTGCTTTTCAGCACAATTCTTTGCTTTTCAAAATATTCTTTCTTATCTTTTAAAAATTGTTTTGTTAATCTTTTCCAAAAAAATCTATTCTTTTCCAAATTGCTTTTCTAATCATTTCCAAATATTGTTTCCCATTTTTTTTTACTTTTATTAAGTTTATGATACTACTATTTTAATTGCCTTGATTCCTTAGTGCATAACTTTGCTTTTCAAAATATTCTTATCTTTTGCAAATTGTTTTGCTAATATTTAAAAAAAAACTATTCTTTTTCAAATTGTTTTTTCTTAATCATTTTCGAATATTTTTCTATTTTTTTTTTCTTTCATTAACTTTATAATACTATATATTTAATTTTTTTTTTTCAAATTAATTTTCAAAGTATTCTTATTTTTCACAAAGTTCTTTGTTAATCTTTAAAAAAAAAATTTTCCAATTGCTTTTCTTTTCTAATCATTTTACAATATATTTTTTGATTTTTTTTTACTTTCATTTTGTTTATAATACTATTTAATTAGCTTTAATTTGTAAGTGCATAACTTAAGTACATAGTTTTTGTTCGTTATTTGAGTAGATTTTGTTTATTATCTATCACAATGACTGTTGAAACATAGCAAATTGATGGGGCTATGATCCCTCACACCGTAGTTCCTATAATTGGAGACGGAGCCTGTCTGTTTCGGGCCATCTCCTATATATTGTATGATACACAGGTGATGGCCAGGAAGGTGCGCGAGCAAATCGTGGACTATGTGGTGGATAACTGGAATCGTTTGCCATTATGTCACATGACAGTAACGGGGACAATTACTTCAGTGCCGCTGAATACCGCATTGACATGTCACGCCATTTTACTTATGGTAGTTTATGTGAGCTGGAAGCGGCAGGGCAACTCTTTCCATGGGTCTTTGAAGTTTACCGAAACGGTGAACTGTATATGAGTTTTGGTACTACAGGTAACCCTGTGGGACGACTACGCTTTACACATGATCTGTCACGTGGCCATTTCGATGTTTACGTCCGTAGTGAAGTTACTGCGACAATGGCCGAGACCGCCTCCCCTTCTTCACTTCTCCCCGTCGTTGCAAAGAAGATTACTACGAGAAGAAATGAAGTGCCTACTAATTCACCGCCCATATTAGAACCAGATCATGACGTATCTCAGTATCAATCTCTTATCTTTCCTACTAAATGCTCCAAGAAACGTCGTGCCAGATGCACCGACGCTACTCGGAAAAAACAAATTCAAAACGCTTCAAAAAAATATGCGCAAACAAACCCAGCAGTTCACCGTGCTGCCGTGGCCAGATACCAGAAAACTCACCCTGAGGTACACAGGGCGGCACAGTCTCTTTATGAGCAAAATAATCCTGGAAGACGAGTACAAAGGAAAGGACGCTCCTGGAAAACCAAGGCTCACTCCGGCATGGCCTATGATCTTGATATAGAGTATGAGACGGACAGTACTGTATCCTTGGGTGCCATGAACAACAAGTGCCATTGGTGTAATGCTCTCAAGTGGAAGGAGGAGCCACCCGGCATGTGCTGCAGTGCTGGTAAGGTGCAGCTCCCGCCTTATGAACAGTTACCTGAGCCTCTCTACAGTTTGATAATGGATATACATCCAGAACACGACCATTTCATGAACCGTATTCGTAAATATAATAGTTGTTTTCAAATGACTTCTTTCAGAGCGAAACAGATAATAAAAGACGGTTTTATGCCAACTTTTAAAGTTCAGGGCCAGGTATACCATTTGGTGGGAAGCTTGCTGCCAGCTCCTCAAAAGGAACCACAATTTTTACAAATATATTTTGTTGGCGAAGATGACAGGGAAGTACAATTGAGGTGCAGTATCTTTCCCGAAGTAAAACCCGGCTTAGTCAAGCAACTGCAGAGAATGCTACATACGTTTAATACTTATGTAAGAGACTTGAAGATCGCCCTGGACAAGGTGCCTGAAACGTCTAAACCATTTAAAGTAGTCATTAATGCTGAGAAGAAACCGCCGGAGAGTCACAGGGGTCGTTTTAATGCTCCTACGTCAAATGAGGTGGCATTAGTAATAGTTGGTCAGCAATTTGAGAAACGAGACATTATCCTTGAGAGCCACGATAATTCATTGCAGCGCATTAGCGAGATTCACCGTTCGTATGACGCCCTGCAGTATCCGCTTTTGTTTTGCCGTGTCGAGGATGGGTACTCCATTTCTTTACCTCAGCGTGATCCTGAGACCAAATTAATACTTAAAAATACAATTTCAGCTGCAAGGTTCTATTCTTTTCGTATAATGATTAGACAAGGAGAAGATAATCACTTGGTGTATTTCCGTTCCCTTTTTAGTCAGTTTTTAGTGGACATGTACGCCAAAATAGAGACGGAAAGGTTGACCTATATCAGGAACAACCAGGCGCAGCTGAGGGCTGACAGTTATATACACTTGCGGAATGCCATAGGCAGGCAGGATGTTGATGTTCAGCAGCTAGGTCAGAAGGTGGTGCTCCCGTCATCTTTTACCGGGGGACCACGCTATATGCACGAGTGTACACAAGACGCTATGACATACGTGCGTCAGTACGGTCGTCCTGATCTTTTTATCACATTTACGTGTAACCCCCGATGGAAAGACATCACAGATATACTTTTACCTGCCCAAAAGTCACACGATCGCCACGATATTATAGCTAGGGTATTCCACCTAAAGGTGAAAAAGATGATGGCTCTTCTTACCAAAGGCAATCTATTTGGGGGGATGCGTTGCTTTATATACTCGGTAGAATGGCAAAAACGGGGTCTTCCTCACATTCACATCTTGCTATGGCTAGAGCAGCGTATCACCCCAGATAAGATCGACAATGTTATTAGTGCAGAAATACCTGACCCTGAGCAAGACCCTCTCCTCTACGATATTGTGAAGGCCAGTATGATACATGGTCCTTGCGGAAGTTTAAATTACAACTCGCCCTGCATGAAAGATGGCAGTTGCAGTAAGAGGTACCCTCGACCGTTTCTCAAGGACACCCAGACAGGAGACGATGGATATCCGCAATATAGGAGGAGGTCTCCAGCTGACGGTGGTAACACAATAAAAATTAATGAAATAGAGTTGGACAACCGCTGGGTGGTGCCTTACAATCCTGTCCTGTCACGTACTTTCAATGCTCATATTAATGTGGAGTACTGCAATTCTGTTAAATCTATCAAATATATTTGTAAGTACGTGAACAAGGGCAGTGATCAAGCGGCCTTTACTCTAGAGAATGAGAAAGATGAGGTAAAAATCTACGAAAGCGGCCGGTACATAAGCAGTTCCGAAGCAGTTTGGAGGATCTTAAGCTTTCCCATTCATGAAAGGTTCCCCCCTGTCGTACACCTCGCTGTTCATCTTGAAAACGGTCAGCGAATATACTTCACCTCAATTAATTTGTCAGAAAAGATAAATAATCCACCACAGACAACGCTCCTAAGCTTTTTTGAAATCTGCAAAACAGACAATTTCGCTAAAACTCTGCAGTACTCCGAAGTCCCTTCTTACTATGTCTGGAACAGCAAAAAATTTTCAAGGAGGAAAAAAGGGAAAGATGTTGAGGGCTGGCCCGGAGTGAAAAAAGTGCACGCTCTGGGCAGGGTCTATACGATTCATCCAAACAACACCGAGTGCTACCACGTACGCCTTTTGCTCCATGAGGTTAGAGGACTGACATCCTTTGAGGACTTAAAGACTGTGAATGGTATCCTCCATCCAACATTTCAATCTGCGTGTAAGGCACTTGGTCTGCTGGAAGACGACAAGCATTGGGACACCACTTTAGAGGAAGCTGCATTATGCGATTCTCCTCTCAAATTGCGAGAGCTATTTACAATAATGTTAGTTTTCTGTCAACTCTCTGATCCTTTAAGCCTTTGGGAGAAATACAAAGAGAGTCTCTCAGAAGACATTAAACGGCAACTGGAAAGAGAGTTGCAAGATTGTGTATCTGTTGAACACCTCACTGACGAGGTGTATAACAGATGTTTGATTTTGATTGAGGATGCAGTATTAGCTCAAGCAGGACAAAGTTGGCACAGTACGGATTACCTCAGCCAAAAAGATCTGCAGCAACTTTGTACAATAGAGAATATCTGAGGGAGACCAATTATGATCTATGCGCCCTAGGAGAGGTGGTGTCATGCAATGAGGAGTTACTGACGGATGAACAGCTTTACGTTTACCAGAAGATCCTTGGCAATATTGAAAAAGGAATAGGGCAAATTTTTTTCCTGGATGCTCCTGGTGGCACTGGTAAAACATTCCTTATCAATTTGCTATTGGCAAAAGTTAGGAGTAATCGTAGCATTGCCTTAGCTGTCGCATTGTCAGGAATCGCAGCAACACTGTTGGAGGGAGGCAAGACAGCTCACGCTGCTTTCAAGCTGCCACTAAACCTTATCCATGTGGAAACTCCACTGTGCAATATCTCAAAACAGAGTAATGCGGCCCAAGTGCTGCGTGATTGTAAACTCATAGTTTGGGACGAGAGCACAATGGCGCATAAGGGGGGTTTTGAAGCGCTAAACAGAACACTAAAAGATATTAGAGGGAACGATGACATGATGGGTGGAGTCACCGTGTTGTTAGGTGGAGACTTCCGTCAGACTCTGCCGGTAGTGCCGAGGGGAACTCGAGCTGACGAAGTTAAGGCTTGCATTAAGGCATCAAGTCCTTGGCCCCTAATCAAAAAGCTTCACCTTAAAAAAAATATGCGGGTGCACCTGAAGAGTGATGTTTGCGCTGGACAATTCTCCGATCTTCTTCTTAAAATAGGAAATGGAGAATATCCAGAAACTGATGGCAAGATTACAATTCCATCAGATCTTGCCTCACTTGTACCGACCGTTGATGACCTAATAGCCCGAATATATCCAGATGTTCACAACCTACACAACAAATCCATGGAGTGGCTGTGTGAACGTGCGATTTTGACACCTAAGAACAATCAGGCTTCAGTTATTAATGACACTTTGTTAAAGTCATTCGAAGGTGTAGAATACAAGTACAAGTCTGTGGACACTGTAGTGCATACGGATGATGCTATACACTATCCTGTGGAGTTCTTAAATGCACTCAACCCACCTGGTCTACCGGTTCACACACTTATCCTCAAAGTGGGTGCTCCAGTAATGCTACTCCGAAACCTCAATCCGCCTAAGTTGTGCAATGGGACCAGCTTGCGTGTGAAAGCCTTACATAAAAACTTAGTAGAAGCCATTGTAATTACTGGCTGTGCTCGAGGTGAATCGGTGTATATACCACGGATACCACTTATACCATCGGAGTACCCATTCGAGTTTAAAAGGCTGCAGTTCCCTCTTAAGGTCTGTTTCGCAATGACGATTAATAAGTCTCAGGGTCAGTCACTAAAAACAGCAGGAATTGATCTTAGGGTAGACTGCTTCTCGCACGGTCAGTTTTACGTGGCTTGCTCGAGAGTGAGCTCTCCTAGCAGTCTGGTCATCTTAGCACCTGAGGGCAGAACCGCTAATGTAGTTTATAAAGAGGTACTATAAGTTTGGTATAAGCTCAAAACATAGCCTTACCCCTTTACAATGGTTTTAGAATTTTGGTGTCTTTCAATCTGTATGTTATGGCATAACACAAAAACCACTGAATGGATTTCGATACAATTTTCACAATTTTGGTAGTTTGGGGATCCATCTTAAAATCTAAGCCACGTATCATTTAATTTCGTTAAAAAAACAGAAGATATGGTGCATAGGGTGATTTATTCTGTAGTCTACGCGGACGAAGTCGCGGGCAAAAGCTAGTATTATATAAAAGTATTTCAAGTATTATACTTTAAATTCATATTTTTTGATCAATCTTTCAAAATATGTAGGGCTCGGTAATGTGTAAGATTTGGCATAATTATGACTGGTATTAAAAAGAACAACTGAAATAATAAACTCTAAATAAACTTCAAAGATACAAACAAACAATAAAGGCATACAGGTATAAAGACTTAAAGGTGCAAAGACACACATAAAAATCAGGTAAAACAAAAATAAAACACAATATTCTTTTAATTATCTTTTCGTATTTTTTTTTAAACTGAATATTAATGCATACTTATGGAGACAGAGTAAAAATACAATTCACGACTCATCTTTTTCTTACGAATGTCATAAAAGCAGCAATAAAAACGACGATAGATGCAGTAGCAGCAGTTGAGTATCTATAACTATAAACCGACAGATAAACTATTGCCTGTTTAGCAGGCCCACAGCGAGGGGATTGTAGAATTTAAATCCTTTCATAGAAAGTCCACACCAGGTCGTAAGTAAGTTTATTATAGATTTGTTTGGTTTTTCCAATGTGGAACATCTGTAGGCGAGGGTGAACCTGATCGTTAGCGTGGCGTTAACGCCATGCTTCGACATGTACATTTGTGTAACGAAACCATAACCCGTTTTAGAATTTTGTACAACGCCATCTAGTGAACTCCTAATAAATTATTGACCTAACCACATACCTATAGCGTATACTACTGAAAATAAATCTTTAGTGCATAAAAATCATCATTGTATGGAAAAAAATCATAATGTTTTATTAATACTTTATACCATATCAGTTCCTGTCGTAATCTGTGGGCCTACTCCTGAAATCAATTCTAATTTCGAATCCGATTCAATTCCAATCTCACCAAATTTATGTTTGGTACTCTTGAACAAAATCGAGAATGAATTGTTCGCGTTTGCCGTTGTTATTTTCACAAAAGTGTCGTATTTTCTTTCTTTAAATTAATAAAATTATCGATCTCGATCACCACAAAGACGCTTTTTTTAAATTGTGCAACATTAACCATTTTGAACTACGTCAAAATCACGTCGGGAGTAGCAAATATTTAATTTAATCAACGAAAGTCGAATTTATTTAGTTCAAAAATATTCCACCGAATTTGATTGCAATCATGCGCTAGTGTCGCTTTTAAGAGTACCAAATTTGCTCAAATTCGAGCTGCGATTGGATTTAGGATTGGAATCGAGATTCAAGAGTAGGCACACTGTTCTTTTACGCATATATACTTGTACAAAATAATTTCGATGTTTCACATCTGCCAGGTGTCCTAAGTGACGGGAAAAAAAGGGTTTTTTAGTATTTCCTCCATCATCATTATGAATCTGCTCCTATACTAATCACTTGGAGTCGACGCAATTTGTACTCCTCTCCCATCGTACATATTAAATACTTAAGTTATTCGCAATAGTTTTATGACTATAGTCCTATTGTCCAAACGGCATTAGATTAAGTTGATCCAGAACTATGATAATGCTCGTCTTTTACAATACTCACCAGCAATAGTAGTATTTGTAACCGTAGTACTACACAGTATTTCGAGCAAATCTTCAATGGCGATAAAAAAGAAATATATTGAGCTTCTCAGTTTTTAGTATTATTTTAGGGGTGCGTACCCATTTTTTTTTTTTTTTTTTTTTTTTTTTTTTTTTTTTTTTTATGGGTGGGCTACGGTGAGCGCACGCGCGGTCCAGTCCGTCCGGGGCGATGAAAGGACGGCGCGCGGGCCCATAACCCACCCGTACCCACGTCACCTCGTTGTTGGGCCGACCACCGGAGCAGATGTGACTTGTCGTCAGTGGCCGGCCGACGGAATACCCTTTCGGGTACCCTCACCTCTCGACGTCCTGGGACGTCAGTCGCCGTCGCGCGGTCAGCCTCTCTGCGGGTGACGGACAATTCCCCGGTCCAATCACCCGCGGCCTCGGCTAGGGCGGCATTAGGCGCAAATACTCGCGCCTGCGCCGCCCGAGTCGCCGGCGGCGGAACGTGTCGCCGAATAGGAGCTCTACTCGCACACGATCCGCCGCCTCAAGGGTTGCGTACCCATAGGGTATAAACAGGACCCTATTACTAAGACTTCGTGGTCTGCATGTCCATCTGTCTGTCACCAGGCTGTATCTTAAGGACCGCGATAGCTAGACAGTTGAAATTTTTACAAAATATGTATTTCTGTTGCCACTATAACAACAAATACTAAAAACAAAATAAAATGAATATTTAAAGAGCGACCCCATACAACAAACGCTATTTTTTTTGCCCTTTTTATAGATAATAGTACGGAACCCTTCGTGGGTGACTCCGACTCGCACTTAGCCGGTTTTTTTTTAATATTTGAGAGAGTTTTGAATCTGTGACTGATTGTTAATAAAAAGCGCTTCGCTTACATATTTAATTTTATTATACGTAAAATGCAAGGCTGTTGTTGCAAAGGCTTGAAATTATAAATTACAAAATGATAGATACTATAGGATACATAAAATACTAAGAATAAAAAATTAAAACGAGTGTTCTTTAGACCAGGGATGCCCAAAGTGTGTTCCGTGGAACCTATGGGATTTCGTAGAATAGTCGTCAGAGTTCCGCCAAAATTAAATAACTTTAATTTTAGTAATTTGGATATAAAATAATACAAGTTACAAATATTACTTTGAAACAGCGCAAAATTTGTGATGAGAAGATCTAGTTACTGTTATGTAAGTAGGTAAATAGCAAGAATTCAGATCGGACTATGGCACAGCAGCGCAAGTAGCCAATGAAAATTCGCGATGTTGCACAACGGATTCGGATCCTCACATGTATCCAGTATTATCATTTGGTATGGGGTTCCGTAAAATAAAAGATATTGGGTGGGATTCTGTTATCTTTAAAGTTAACACATAGGAATACTTCTAGAGGAAACACAATGTGTTCTATGTACTTACCTAAGTCCATTATAGATTTTGAGCCCATGACGCCTAAATCGATTTAATTAGAAAGACAGTAATGTGATTATGATTTTAGACTACGAAAATAATGCATTGAGCACTTTTACGCCATTTTTTAAGTCGAGAAGTGGAACACTGGAAAAATGTTTACATTGTCCTTTTGAAAAGTCCGAAATATTAGTTATTTGATAAGACAGAGATAACCTCCAGCATAAGCTAAGCCTCTCTTTCTAGCATAAGTTGATAAATAAACAAATTTTCCTTTTTTTTTTCATCAAATGTATTTTTAAAGTAAAAGAACACACCGATTATCCCTATATACACTATAAGAAACAAACGTTCTTAATAATCAATAAATCAAGCGACCTTAGAACACAATATTTTATCATTTTTGTAAATTGAATACTTGTCATCCAGTCATTAAATACGTAAATATCATCTTTTATTGACTCACAAAGTCTTATTTTTCATTAAAAAATAATAACGTCATAGGACTGGTAAGCAACCATGACCTAGTCAATCGTTACAATTGATATTCGACCTTATTACAACAACATTAAAATGCTATTTTGTACATGATACTGAATCAATATTAGCACTGTAATGCCTGGCTTAGTGTTAATTCGTCTTAAATCAGACTAACAGTCTAAGGATGATAAGGGCGTTAATGACATGTGTTTTGTAATAGAATAAAAGCATAGTAAAACATTTTATTATGCTACTCTAATTTGCGTTAAAACCGGTAATGAGATAAAGATGAGAGGCTTATGGTGGATAAAATTGTAACCTAGATTACCTCGGTTGACTAACGCCTCTTCCCTAGGGACACGAAATAAGTATCGATACTTTTAGGTATCGAGTACTTTTGTTTCAATACCGATACTTTTGTACTCGATACTTTTACTCAAAGAGTACTTTTTGACAGGTATCATATCGAATGAATAGTAGTGAGTATCCATGTTAAACTTGACCTTACAGCTTATAGTTATGGTAACGCCATCTAGTTCAAACATAATGAACCTTCTAAAAATGTGGCTCGCAATATTGTAATCCGTGCACAGGCGAGCAATAAATTTCCTAAAAAAAAAAGTCATCACCTCATCATCATGCCGGGAAAAGTACTCAGTACTCGATACTTTGAGGTATCAATACTTTATTGAGTACGATACATACTACTCATGAGTACAGTATCGATACTTTCTGTTTGATATCGCGTCCTCTTCCCTTTCTATGTATAAAATGAATAAGAGTTTTTTGTACATATTTTTGGTGCGCAGCAGCTCTTGCCGGGGAAATGTATGATATCTCACTGCGAAACCAACTCGCCTACCAAACGTGGCGATTACGGCATTATTCCTCATATGGCGAAGAAAAATAAGCCCTAGTCATGACAACTCTGTTACCCTTAAACGTCGTTGGATGCAGGTGCCACAGTACCGCACTTTATGGTGAAGCATGAGGAAGGTCTATGTTCTGCAGTGAACGGCGATAGGCTGAATGATGATTGGCATAATAGGTGTAGACAGATACCTAGATATAATTATGCAAAGATAAGTTGTAAAATGATCAATCAACGAATTGAAAAAGCAAGAGTGGGACATGTCTTATGAAATTGTACCAAAATCTCCCAAAGTATAAGCAAACTAAAATGCCTGAAATTTACCTGAAAAAAAGAACGCCATTGTTAGGCTCGATTGCCACCAAAGCGGAGAGGAGACTAGAGGAGATGTGTTTTAAAAAACCAATGAAATTTCTTTTTTTCCACATCGCTCCGCTTAGTTTAGGCAGAAATGACTCAAGCGGAAAAGGGAGATGTCTTATTTTTCAGAGAGTGGGCTCTAAGAAAATCCGTTCTTGATATTCAAGAAGTAGAAGGTACCGGAAAGGAAAATAAGTAGGTCTATCTACAAAAAGAAATGGTATACAGTTATTCGCAAGATACTTCTGCCTAAAAATCAGTTAATTTTTTTTTTCTGTCAGACGGACATCGACATCTGTTTGTTTTGGTCTCTTCAAAACGGCTAGACTGGTTTTGATAATATTTTATTACCAGGTAGCTGGCTATATAAGGAGTAACTTAGGCTATACTTTTCACGGTATTCCCACAGGATTGAGAATTACGCAGGTAAGACGACTGAAACCTGCACCTGATGCCGCCCTAGTCGAGGCCGCGGGTGACCGGACGGGGAAGTTTAGTCCGTCACCCACAGAGAGGCTGAACGCACGACGGCAACCGACGTCCTGGAACAGGGACCTCGAGAGGTGAGGGTACCCGGTAAAGGGCATTCCGTCGGGCCGATTACTGAGAACAAGTAACTAACGACGACGAGGGCTATGTGGGTACGGGTGGGTTATGGTCCCGCGCGCAACCCTTTCGTCGTCGCGGACGGAATGGACAGCGTGTACGCTGACAATGGCTCACCCTAAAAAAAGGCGACTAAAACTGAAGCGAAGGCGGGTTGGTAGTATGTAATATGATTATTATAATTTTTAGATCGCAAAGATGTATATTGAATGATATACTATCACAGTATACCTATTTCAGTAACATCTGTGCCAAATAACTAATGAATCAGGCTATTGTTAGCTTTCGTAACAAATTAATTGGCAGTATTTTACAATTAGAGTTGTTGAGTTTTACGATGTGTACTAGGCAAACGGACACGTATTTCTAAACTTTAGTATCTAAGCAGGTCATTACAAATGCCGTGTAAATTATACCGAATAAAACGTGCCAAAGAAACGTGTGAAGTGAATTTGTAACGAATAAAAATCTATATAAATCATTCCTAAAAGGTATTTTTGGGTTTTTTAACCGACTTCAAAACAAGGAGGAGGTTCTCAATTCGTCGGCATATTTTTTTTTTATGTATGTTCACCGATTACTCAAAGACCGCCTGGACCGATTTGCAAAATTCTTTTTTGTTTGATAGGGTATACTTCCCAAGTGGTCCCTTAGTCATCGGGTCAGGATTTGATGATGGTATCCTTGAGAAATTGGCGGAATTCTTAAAATTTTATAGGAAATTTTAACGTTTTAGTTTACTGTTTGAAGTCGGTTTTTTTTTGTTAAAAATTATAATTATTATCATAATACTGCATATACATTAATGTTTTTTTTATGTGAAACGTCTATAGGTGAGTGTAAACCTGATCGTTAGCGTGGCGTAAACAGGCCGCTGCGACGCAACGCCACGCTATGTGACAGAGTTTATGTACTATACTTAGTCGATGTAGTAGTGTGCGAGACGTAGCGACACGATGTTATGCGTAAGTGACTTTGCGGTGAATTAATTATGATTGTTGTATAATATTTTAAACTAGCTTATGCTCGCGAGTTCTTCTGCGTAGAAATCATGTGTGGCAGAGGTAATCACAGATAACAGGTCCACCTTGTTACTCGGGATGATGTAGGTAAGCTAGTACAGAGAATCCTGATTGCCCGCATCAGCCAGCACCTTAGCGCGGTTGTTTCGATAAGACCAATTCTTTCCAGCAGACGATCGCAGCCTTTATATACTTGTGGCTCGTTGTCATCAAGACGCTCACTGGCGGAGAGGTGCTGTCGATGGTGTATTTCGATGTCGTCAATTCATTTAATAGTTTACCAATCTGGTATATCAGGGAGGCGCTGTTATCAGGGGGTGCTTCTATACCTAAGCGGCTGATTCCAGATTATTTAACGCAGCACAGTAGTCTCAGCGTGAAGCGCGCAGAGGACTTTTTTTTAACGCCTATGTTGTACTTCTCCCAGCTGAGATCGTACTTGCGGGTGATTGTATGGTACATTAGCAGAGACTGGAATCTCTTCGGGCTGGACTTAATTCAAATAAGCAATACGTTTGGCTATATTCGGTATCGAGGTGGTGATTCAATGATTCACGCTGCCGCTTAGAGTAGCTCTATATAAAACGAATGATTTACTGTTTCATGGAACCCGTAACTATACACTCGTTGGCATAGCAATCACTATTGGTTCCGCTCGGTTGTGGACCAGATAAAATATTTGGGCTTAGTACTCGACGGGCATCCATGCTTTCAGGAGCATTTTTATCAAATTACACCCCGGCTCAATGACGTGGTGTTACATGTTGCTCGGCTGTACGCGAGACTGGTTCGATCAATGGGCCTGTACAGTGCACCTCTGAGTTCTGGCCACTTGCCCTAGAATTTTCTTCTGGTATTCGCAGAAAGACATGGCGCTTAGAACTACACACAGTTACTGTACCATGGCGACCGAAGCATTGTGCGCTTTGGTTGGAACCCTCTCGTGGGACTTAAAAGTGGAAATACACGGAGACTTCCTACAATTGTGGTTCCAGCTAGGACACTAGATAGCACAAATGCTTTTGAGATCTGTGTGGCCTGGGTAGAGCAGTATCGTGAATTAATCGCAAGCATCACTTCCGAAACTTCCGACCATCACTTTGATCATAGTCGACAGGCCAGGAACTGGTATGAGGTCACCATCTTCTGCGTGACAGTTATCTCGTGTAAGAACTCGGCGGATCGAGTCAGAAAGAATTCAAGTTGACTCGTTCCACTGCTGCCATGTCGGGTGGTGGTTAGCCTGACCACTTGCACTTTACTATCTTTACGTGATAAAATCACACTCTTAACAGTCGTCCGTCTAATGTCGCCGGCCGATTCGTCCAGAGCGAGAGAGCTGGAAGCCAAACTTTTCGAGGATGTTTACATATGGTGGGTTTTGATGGCTTGGCCTTTAGTATTACCAAACCTGCACGCACCTATTTACACTTACTTCACTTTTTTCACGGTAGGCAGCGAGCGACCTGACAAAAGTCCATGAGCAGTATCACTTACCATTAGGAGTGTTGTTTGCTCTTTTGCCAATATATCAATAAAAAACCCACCCTAGTCAAAGACACGGATGGTTGAACCGGAAATTAATCCGCCATCCGTAGAGTGACTGACAGCGCGCGGGCGATATCATGACAACATAGTTTGCTGCATGGGGTCAAAAAAAGGGTGTTCGAGTGACCCTGCTGTCTTCTTTTTCTATTCATTCTATAAACTATGAATTTCGCGCTACACCTTACGCTAAGGAACGTCACAAACACATAAGTGACGGACACAAATTACAGCCAGTCTCAGAGCAATAATATGTCGATCACACAAAAGATAGTCCTGCGTTGGAATTAAACCCGCGATACTGGCACGGTAGTATCTTAACCACAATGCTGTCAGTGCAGTTAATTAATCATTGACGTTGTCCGAATTTATTACTTGTGTGTGAAAAATATGAAAGCATAATTCATCCCCTATTTTACACCCTTAGAAAATAATATATGCTCTGAAGGTTGATTTTCAGCATAGTTTTCTTTTATAATGAGTCTTTTTATATTGATTTTCAATTAAATAGGTTGTGTACTAAGCTGTATAATTTACCATAGTTTTTTTGACTATCCCACGGGAACTCTTTCATTTTCCATGATTAAAAGTATCCTAAATGTAGACCGGCGATGTAAGGTACCATCATATAAAATTTAATATTTTATTTATACGTTATGCCATATTAGTTTTTACCATAATCTGTTCTCTTATGCATATATACCTGCACAAAATCATTTCAATGTTTTACATCTGTCAGGCGTCCCGAGCGACGTCTCACTTTTTTTTTGGTGGCATATGATCAGCTCACACATGTAGTAACAAATTACCAAAAGAGAAAATTACTTTTTTATAGACGCAGTTTTATAAATTAGGTCTCAGTATTTTTTTGTATAGTAATAAATATAATACAAATAGATAATTGAACAATTAAGGACCGAGCCACCATCTACCCACATATATTAAAAATGTGGAGCACGATAAGTGTTGCGATACATCTAATAAAGACTGATTGATACGTAGGCGCAATATCATAATGTTCTTCACTTTTATTTAGAAGCATAGAGCTATGTTTAAATGAATACGTCTATTTATGTAATAGCAATATCCTATGTTTCACCCCCGTAGTTCTTATTTTCGTGGGGATATCGCAATAACATATAGGCTAAGTAACTTCTTATACAGATAGTTATCTGCTAGTGAAATATTATCAAAATCGGCATAGCCATTTTGAAGACTTTTTAATAATTATTTCACGTCTCAAGTAAAAGCAGTTTGTAAAATATTTAGTTCATATACGAATAATAGTTTATTATTGAAGATGTTAACAAGAGCTAATTATTATCTACTAGCAACCCGCCCTCGCTTCGCTTCGGTTTCAGTAGCTTAAACCCGCGTAGTTCCTGTTCCTGTGGGAATACCGGGATAAAATATAGCCTATGTTACTCCCTGATATTATAGCTTTCCATTAGTGACGAATTTTTGAAATCGGTTCGGTGGTTTAAGCGTGAAAGCGCTGCAAACAAACAAACAAACAAACATCCTTACTTTCGCATTTATAATATTAGTATGGATACTCTAGACAAATAAATAAAATGGCAGGCTGTTTGTAACGTCAAAATACTAGACTTCTTTTCATGCTCACACGGTTATTTGCACGACACCTATACCTTTTCTTTATGGGTGGGCTATGGTAAGCGCACACGCGGTCCATTCCGTCCGGGGTGACGAAAGGACGGCGCGCGGGCCCATAACCCACCCGTACCCACGTCGCCTTGGTCGTTGGGCCGACCCCCAGTGCCGAGTTCCTTGTCCTCAGTGGTCGGCCCGACGGAATACCCTTTCGGGTATCCTCACCTCTCGACATCCCTGTCCCGGGACGTCGGTTGCCGTCGCGCGGTCAACCTCTCTGCGGGTGCCGGACTAAAGTCCCCGGTCCGGTCACCCGCGGCCTCGGTTAGGACGACACCTATGCCTACAATACAGCTTAATTTTTTTTTGTCTATCTATTTGTTTGAAGTAATCTTAAAAATGGCGGGACCGATTTTGATAATATTTTACTACCCGGTAACTGTTTTATATAAGGAGTAACTTAGGCTATATTTTATACCGGTATTCCCACGGGAACTATGCGGGTAAGGCGACTGAAAGTGAAGCGAGGGCGGGTTGCTAGTCTATAATAAGTAAATAATTCTTATGTAATTTGGAAAAATCCCACATTATTTATTCAGTTCACACTGTATATAATCCTTTTTTTTTTTTTTTTTTTTATCGGTGGGCTATGGTAAGCGCACGCGCGGGCCTGTCCGTCCGGGGCGATGAAAGGACGGCGCGCGGGCCCATAACCCACCCGTACTCACTTCACCTCGTTGTTGGGCCGACCACCGGAGCAGATGTGACTTGTCATCAGTGGTCGGCCCGACGGAATACCCTTTCGGGTAACCTCACCTCTCGACGTACTGGGACGTCGGTCGCCATCGCGCGGCCTCTCTGCGGGTGACGGACAATTCCCCGGTCCGATCACCCGCGGCCTCGGCTAGGGCGGCATTAGGCGCAGATACTCGCGCCTGCGCCGCCCGAGTCGCCGGCGGCGGAACGTGTCGCCGAATAGGAGCTCTACTCGCACATGATCCGCCGCCTCCTTCCGTGAGATTATGGCCTTACAGAAGGCGGCGACCGCGTCCCAGTTCCTGACGCTGTCGAGCATGTCCCTGGCGATGGTCGGCAGCGCCAGGTCGGCACCGATAATCGCGACGAGTTCACGGCGCTCCCCGTCCCATGCAGCACACTCCTCGAGCGTGTGCTGCGCCGTATCCTCGTCGCAACTGCAGTGGTGGCAGGATGGTGTGCTCTCCCTCCTGACAATCTTGTGCAGGTACTTCCCAAAACACCCGTGCCCCGTAAGCACCTGCACCAGTCGGAAGGAAAGCACCCCGTGCGTCCGCTCCAACCACTCCATCAGCACCGGCCGGTAGGCCTGGACGGTCCTGACACCGTACCGAAGACTCTCCAGCCGTACTGCCCAACGGGCAATGACTCCTTGGCGGGCGTCAACCCGCCAGGGGGTGATCTCCTGCAGGGAGACCATGCCGCCGCGGGACTGTATATTATCCTTAGAATAATAACGTATAGAAGGATAGTGTCAGTACTTCGAACTTTAAAAATTTGAATCTAAAAATACTAATGGCGGGCAGACGATTACACACGTACACACGGAAACCACTATACAAATTATGAAATCAAATTTTGTTTTTATTAACATAAATCGTCGAAATACTTTTAAAAGTAATGTTAAAAACCTTTTTATGTTTTTCAAATGTGTTGTGGCACCATTTGAATGCACAAGCCGTCATAATTACCTATTTATTTTTTAAGAGTTGTGTACGTTCGTGCAGTGCAATGACTTGTACATTACGGGACTGTTGCGGCGTAGGCTCCATTAGGCTCCAATTGAAATGCCTCACTTTTTGTGCGTGGACTTACCTTCTATATGTTATTATTCTAAGATATTATCTTTATAATTACAAATTTAAAAATACTAGTTGTCGCTGTGTGGTCGAAATTCGGCCATAATTCATTTTAATTAATGTTTCTGCTACACAATTTTCTTTAATTTTATATATGTGTAATTGTAAATTGAGCAAGCTGTATTTCACTAATAACTAATATATAAGCACAAATCTTTAGTAGACATTGTCATCATAATTATGATTGTTTAACATTCAGTTCGACCAGAGATTTTAACCGTAAACAAAAGTCTATAAGCGTTGCTACGCAACACACTCCCACAAACGTGTGCGTGTGTGCGTGTGTAGCGATTGGGTTGTAGTGTTCGTAATGCCTTTTTTAATGCATTTAATGTATTTATAATCCATTATTATATGAAATTTCAGTTTTATGCACTTCTCCTCATTATATACTTCAACTGTGCCAAATTTCATACTTGTTCATCCACGTAATTTTTGTAAAAAGGGGTACAAAATTTTTGCTTCACGTATTTATATATAGATATGCAATTTGTCTAAGATGTTACGGGTTGAGAGCCCTCAGCGTTCACCCACCAGTCCGGGTAAAGTTGTCACAGCCATCTGAGGCTAATAACTAAGTCACACAAAAAAAAAGTCTAAGATGTTTTTATTATCATGAATTAATTTACATAATACAATATTAATTCTTTGTATAGTACGAAGCAGTACATATTTTATTTATCAAATGAGGAACAATGTCAGTGTTAACACATAAGGCGGATAATAGAAGCAGTGGATTATGTAGTCCTTTTTTTTTTTTTGTGGGTGGGTCGCGGTCGGCGCGCCTCCGCACCACTCCGTCCGAGGCGACAGAGGGGCTTAAGCACGCAACTCCCGCGACCCACCCAAAAACCACGTCGCCTTCGTCGTTGGGCCGACCACTGGAGCAGCGTTAACTTGTCGTCAGCGGTCAGCCCGACGGAATACCCCCTATTGGGGTACCCTCCCATCGATCGACGTCCCCCCCTCGGGAAGGACGTCGGTCTTTCCTCACGCGGTCGGCCTCTCGGCGGGTGACGGACTAATCCCCGGTCACGTCACCCGCGGCCTTGGCTAGGGCGGCATGAGGCGCAGATAGTTGCGCCTGCGCCGCCCCAGTCGCCGGCGGCGGATCTCCTCATCGAGGCTGCGCTCCTCACGCAGGCGATCCGCCGCCTCCTTCCGCGAGATCACTGTCTCGCAGAAGGCTGCGACCGCGTCCCAATTCCCGACGCTGTCGACCATCGCCCTAGCGGTAGCTGGCAGCGTCAGGTCCGTACCGATGATTGCGACGAGTTCACAGCGCTGCACTGCCCAAGCCCCGCAGGCCTCGAGCGTATGGCGCGCCGTGTCCTCGTCGCAATCGCAGTGGTGGCAGGATGGTGTACTCTCCCTCCTAACGACCTTGTGCAGGTATTTGGCGAAGCACCCATGCCCCGTCAAAACCTGCACCAGTCGGAAGGAGAGCACCCCGTGCCGCCTTTCCAACCACTGCATCAGCACCGGCCGGACGGCCTCCACGGTTCGCACCCCGAACCGAGGCCTCTCCAGCCGGACTGCCCAACGGGCGATGACGTCTCGGCGGGCGTCGACGCGCCAGGCGGTGAGCTCCCTTAACGAGACCACACCGCCCTCCGCTCGCACCCTCGTCACCCGCCGATATAGTCCGGCGAGCATCTCCGCCTCCAGGTCCCACGGGGGAGTCCCGGCCAACAGGCAGTGGATTATGTAGTCCTAACCGGCTCTGTTGTCAACCCAAACAGACGATTGAATTCCTTAAACAGAGATATAGCTCGAATAAAATATCTTCGTTCACATCAGTCCTTGATCTAAAGTTGATATTATAATTTATGCAAAGACGTAACCAAAGATGTAATTCCAAGAAACTGATTAATTATTTTTTTATATAATTCATTGTTCTATTGCGTTATTTAATGATTATTATTCTGATTCTCAAGTAATAATTATTGTATTATACTTATAATTTATTTCTTGTATAAAGGAACCGGAGAATGATAACATTACAGAGGTGCTTCAGATATACTTATACCCTACATGACACCATAACGTAAACTCTCGTTGTCATGGAAATTCACATAACTTTTTCACACAAGATTTTTTCTTTGAAGCCATGTTCCGTTACTAAGAATTTCGCTTCTTAATAAGGAGAAAAATACTGCAGTATTGCCCTAGTAAGATGAAATAGTATATGATTTTAATTTAAATTTTGTCTGTTTTTGCAACGTAATTTTATGCATTTTATATGTTATGTGTATCTTGAGTATTTGTAAGCCACTACCGTTTAAATTTAACATGATACACATAACGTCTAATTTAATAGACCGAAAAGTCAATATAAAATCGAATGCCAACCTGCCTGACTAGTGTAGTATAGTAGGTCAATTTACTAAATTGTTAATAATCATGTTTTTTGGAATCATAAAACCTCGCAATATCCCAATGGTTATAGATTTGACATTTAATTTGCGCCGTTCCCTAGCCAGTGAAAATTAAACAATACGAGAATATTTTTCACATATTTGAGAGGAGAAACGCTTTTTTTGAGTAAAATATATAGTAATTTTTTGGGTTATGGAGAGATTGCTTTATCACCAACGTAATGCCATATAAGGCACTTATTACCTACTTTCTTTTTTTTAAGGAAATTATTGTCCTCCACATAACGCTTTCCGTGTAGTAACTGAGTAAGAATACAATTCACCACTCCCTATCTTGCTCATAGATGTCGTAAAAGACGACTAAAGGATATAATACGCATATAACATCTAAGGAAAACTCTAAACGAAATCCTATACCAACATGTCTGACCAGCATGGTATAGTATGAACCGGGATGATGATAACAACGTTACATATTGTTGTCCTACGCCACCTACATGCAATATCCTTGCGGTTTCGAATTTTAAGAACTGTGCAGTTGATTAGTTGAGGGTTTTATTTAGAGACTAGCAACCCGCCCTCGCTTCGCTTAGGTTATAGTCGTTTTACCCGCGTAGATCCCGTTCCCGTCGGAATACCGGGATAAAATATAGCCTAGTTTACGCCCTGATATTATAGCTTTCCAATGGTGAAAGAATTTTTGAAATCGGTCCAGCCGTTTTGAAGATTACCTGGAACAAACAGACAGACAGACAAAAATTTTTTAATTGTTATTTTAGGCATAGGTGTCGTGTAAATTATCGTGTGAGCATGAAAAAAGCCTATTATTTTGACATTACAAACAGACACTCCAATTTTATTTATTGGTATAGATTACCTTCTATTGCAGTAATATTATGTCGGCCCTTAATTTTTTACAATCATCCACAAGGAAAGAAGGGTTGGTGATATATTGGCACACATCTTATGCCGTCCGCGTCACCGCATAGACAAGGAAGATACTTTGAATTGAATAACCAAAACTTGTTCCAGATCGTAAGCGACAGTTTAAGAAAAAGGAAAAATTTAATTATGGCAGTTGTAAGCAAAGAACTTTTTGATGCCGTGTATCGAGATGTTCCCTGTAACATGATGTCACATCCTTGGAGTGATAGCTGCATTAAGGCACAGCAGATGCTATTTAAGGCATCCGTGGTTGGTAGTGCCAAGTTTTATGGCATTGTGTATCTTGTAAGTATTACTTTTATAAACATAATTATATATACGTAAGTTTTTATAAATAGCCTAACGTATAAAATAAGATATTTCAGTCATTTATATTATTGGGTTGTGTTATCGCTTAATCCATTTCTAACTGAACTAAAGAGTATTAAATCGGAATAACGCAAAAAAGGTTCATGTACGTGCACAATACTTGTCTCATAACATAGTAATTGGCATCTAGATTACAATCCTAAAAATAAAATATCACCAAAACTTACAGTTTTTTTAAGAATTAAGATTTTACTTTGTTGAAAATTGTTGGAATACCCTGCCGAGATCATTAAGCATGCAGCATGTTGTCAAGGTCCTCTGTAGATTCTGCCATAACGATAATATCATCTGCAAATCGAAGGTGGCTGTATTCACCGTTGATGTTGATACTGAGCCCGGTCCAGTGTAAGAGTTTGAAAACATCTGTCAATCATCATCATCATCACAGCTCAGATACGTCCCACTATTAGGCTCGAGCCTCCTCCACAATAGGAGGGAAATTGACCTTACTATACCATGCTGGTCAGACAGGTTGGTATAGGGTTTTGCTTCGAGTTTTCCTTTGCTTGCATAGATGTTATATGCGTATATTTTTTTTTTATTGCAAACGGTGGCAAACGAGCATACAGTACACCTGATGATAAGTGTTGCTGACGCTCATGGACCTTCATAAGGCAGCTGCCTATCGCGATAAAAGTGAAAGGAGTGTGAATGCGTGCAATGAGGTTTGTTGATACTACACCGAACGAAGCGCAGTAACAAATTGCTGTAATACAATACTCGGACGTCGATTTTCTGCGAGAGTGTGATACTACCTCGAACGGACCAGCTCGCAGCTGTAGACGGAGAACTGTCAACAGTGTGGTCCTATCGCGTTACAACATTACAATCCCTCAGTCATCTGTTCGACAGTCGACATCCACGGGCAAGATAAGGACTGGTGAATTGTATTCTTATTTCGTCACCACACGTGCCAATACAGTGGTAAATAGTCTAAGAGATATGACGTCATACCTTTCTCCAATTGAATTGGTTCGTACTCTCAGATACGGACTAAGATTGTGGCGTTCCTGTATAAATATTTCGGTACTTCGATATACCTATAGTCGATTTAGCAGCGATGAAGGGACTGTAGCACTGCCTAAATTTCGACTAAATCAAAGGCGTTCTATAGTCCATAAACGGTATATACAGAGATGTGGTCTAGGTCGGGCAAAGGCTTGCTCAGGGTGTTGGAAGCCATCGGGCCTGCGCACGAGTGACCTCTATTTTAACTAGGGATGTGAAAAAATAATCGTTTTTTTTTGTAATAATCGATTTTTACACGTAAATCTGTGCAATAATTTAGACTAGCGGTCGCCGAGTGGTTGAAATTCGACTAGTTTTGCATTGAAATTAATTTTTCTGCTATTCATTTCGACCATAGATTTTAACCGTAAACAAAAGTGTATAAGCGTGTGTGAGTATGTACCGATTGCACCGTAGTGTGCGTGATGAGTTTTTTAATGAATTTAATGTATTTCTAATCCATTATTATCTAAAATTTTAGTTTTATGCAGTTCCCTTGAATATATTGTTCCACTGTGCCAAATTTCATACCGATCCAACGCCGGGATTTTCATAAAAAGGGGTACAAAGTTTTTCCTTCGCGTATTAATATATCGATTAAATACAATTTCAGCTGCAGATCTTGATGAAAGGCAGGAAAATGACACAGAAAGAGCAATGGATTAAAATGGGTGGATATTATTTGAGATCCACGCTTTTCGGGCTTATAGTAACAGTTGTAAGCAATATCTTGTGTTGTACCTTTAGGTAAGATATAGCTAAGGAATTATTAATTGTATTACTATACGTTAGTCCAGTTTTATGATGATGATGATGAACACAAAAACTTTAAAGAATAAATCTTTGTATTTTGAGTTTAACGAAATGTAGGACTAGAACGGGCAAAACAAGAAAACTTGAAATTGTATAATGAGACAATTGCTTATGTTACGGAAATGGCTTATTTCCAATAATGAAAAGTTTTTAAATCCTATTCATTGAAAAGGGGTCATGTCATCCCCGTATATCTACACTAATATTACAAA
Source organism: Lymantria dispar (assembly GCA_032191425.1). Lineage (NCBI taxonomy): Eukaryota > Metazoa > Arthropoda > Insecta > Lepidoptera > Erebidae > Lymantria > Lymantria dispar. Next base: position 4,821,875 of record CM063449.1, read on the forward strand.
GAGAAAAAATTGTATTTTTATATGTATACTAATATATGTTTGTAATGAATAAACTCAAAAACTACTGTGCCGATTTCGAAAATTCTTTCACCAACGAAAATCTATAATATCAAGGAGTAACATAGGCTATTTTTTATCCCAGTATTCCCACGGAAACGGGAACTACGCGGGTAAGGCGACTGTAGCCAAAGCGAAGCGAGGGCGGGTTACTAGTATACAAATAAAAAAGTATCTATCTCTCTATTTATCAATACATGTCATTATAACTTATTTAAATATGCCTATAGTTATATAAGTTAGATGCTTAACATTTTTATCTTGCTTTAGTATTAAATTTTACAAGTGTACTACTTTCTATGTGTATTATTGTATTATTTTCCGTGTGGTGACTGAGTAAGAATACAATTCACCACTCCCTGTCTTGCCCGTGGATGTCGTAAAAGACGACTAAGGGATTTAATATGAACATAATATATGTGCAAGATAAGTGAAACTCGAAATGAAACCCTATACCAACATGTCTCTAGCCAAGGCCGTGATCGGACCGGGGAATTGTCCGTCACCCGCAGAGAGGCTAACCGCGCGACGGCGACCGATGTCCCAGGATGTCGAGAGGTGAGGTTACCCGGAAGGGCATTCCGTCGGGCCGACCACTGACGATAAGTCACATCTGCTCCGGTGGTCGGCCCAACAACGAGGTGACGTGGGTACGGGTGGGTTATGGGCCCGCGTGCCGTCCTTTCATCGCCCCGGATGGACTGGACTGCGCGTGCGCTTACCATAGCTCAACCATAAAAAAAAAATGCCAATATGTCTGACCAGCATGGTGTAGTAGGTCCCTCCTATTGTGGAGGAGGCCCGAGCCCAACCGTGGGGACGTACTGTCTTAGGGACTCGTTACGAACACATTCCATGAGCACATGAGTCTTCTATTATGTTGCAGAATGAACAGGTGGGTGTATTTGAAATTCTCATCAAAAATTAAAATCTGTGATGGAATGTATCCGGAACGTAGTGGCTTAATAGTTATTACGCTTATGATGCTGAAGAAGTATAGAAAAGAAGCTTATTAGTGCTTTTATTCAGCTGCAATTTCAGTCTGCCAACGTGTTTCTTTTTAATTCCCTTTCTATTTCTGAAACCATATATGTACCATAATTAGGGTTAAATCTCCGTTAATGAAATTAATTCACTACCACGCCGGTTAGACGAGTATGTCGAGTTTTCCTTCTCTTGCATCGATTTTTAACTTACATCTAATAATAAAATATTACATATATTTACAATACAAAGCTAAAACATCTAAAGAAAATGATACCGTAACTATTAAGGCTGAAAAGAAAAGAAAAGTATTCGAAAGGTTGGGCAAGTTTAGTCACGACAGCGGATGATCGGCCGAGGATTATAGTCCAGCCACCCGAGAAGAGGCAACCGCGTAAGTGCGACGCTTCTATGGCGAAAACCGTCAGAGCAAAAGAGTAACCTGCAGAACGTGCCACTGATGACGGACACGTACCGATTTCCCGCCGACATGGCGTACGACCTATCATAGTATTAGTATCTAGTACAGTACCTACACTGTGTACAGCAGGTAATGGGATTGCGCGTGGTCCTCATCGTAGCTTCGCCGATATGGATAGGATGTGATTCATAGCCTGTCCAAAAAAAAAAATAGATTGGGAGAGTAAAAATCCAATACGAAAGCGATAAAATCCCTATTAATAATGTATTGCACATATTTTCTCTCATCCGCTTAAATATCAAAATTTACAGTATATTTTGTTTCAGGTTATCGCTCGGCAAATTTACATATAGATCATACTTATTCGTTCCATTTTTTTTAAATGGAATATTTATATATTTGGAGCCACCTAGTAGAAGAGGATTGGTCATCAATCTGTTTTGTAACTTGGTAAGTTTTTATTGTTATTATTCCGTGTGGCGATAGAATAAAAATGTAACTCATCACCCTCTTTCTTGTCCATAGGTGTGGTAAAAGACGACTTACGGAGTATAATATATGACGAGAGGAGACCTCCAGAAACGTTTTTAGAAACCGCGACGTCAGCATCGCTGACGTCACTACTTATTATACCTTCAGTGTCATTGTTTAAATTAAAGCTAGTAAACCGTCAATTAGTTTTAATACTAGTACAAAACTGTTTTAAACAATTATATTATGTTGACACAAATCATGAAGCATAAATTCTTAAGCATAAACGCCAAACAAAATATTAAACACTAATTCAATCTATCTAGTGTAAATATAATGTAGAAACGCTACTATAAAAATACTACTATAGAAAGCCAGTATAAAACTTATTGCTAATACTTAGCTTAGTATCCAGCTCGTCCTGCTAGGCCGACCTCTCCAACAAAAGTGATTTAATTTGAATGCCTGCAAAATCCACGAAGACTGCCGACCGTTATACGAGCGCCATTGTGCTTTACGGAAGTCGTGGAGTTTGCAGAGATTTTACAAGTTTATATGAGACAAATGCATCCGGTTTGTTATGTAATTAAATGTTATTTAATTAATGTAAATTACTAGAAATTGTAACAGTTTATAAAACTTTACTTTATAAACCGGATGCTTAAAGAACGGTATGACGGATATACATTACGATTTCGAATTCGAATTATTTCAAATAGTTAAATTACACAGAAAATAATCATTTAAAATCCAACTTCTAATTACAATATTAATTATTTATTGAGAGGCAAATTATAATATTAAACATTATTTAAAATGATGCGACTTAACTTCCGGAAGAACAAATACTCTAAACGCAGGAAATACTAATTGATTACTTTTAATGGCAGATGTCCTTTAATTATTTTAAAACAAACTACTAAATACCGATTGCTAATGAATTAGAATTAAATACGATTATTATGAAATGTGTTTTAGCGTTTAAAAATTATTGAATGACGTAATCGCGCCGACATATACAGATAACATCTGTGCTAAAAAAAGGAAAACTCAAAATAAAACCCTATGCTAATCCGCCTACCCCGTGGGACCTGGAGGCGGAGATGCTCGCCGAAATTTATTGGCGGGTGTCGGAGACGCGCGCCCGCGGCGGCCTGGTCTCCATCAAAGAGATCACCGCCTGGCGGGTCGACGCCCGCCGAGAAGTCATTGCCCGTTGGGCAGTCCGGCTGGAGAGTCCTCGGTACGGTGTCAGGACCGTCGAGGCCCTCCGGCCGGTGCTGATGGAGTGGTTGGAGCGGACGCACGGGGTGCTTTCCTTCCGATGGTGCAGGTGCTGACGGGGCACGGTTGCTTCGGGAAGTACCTGCACAAGATTGTCAGAAGGGAGAGCACACCGTCCTGCCACCACTGCAGTTGCGACGAGGACACGGCGCAGCACACGCTCGAGGAGTGTGCTGCATGGGAGGGGAATTGCCGTGAACTCGTCGCAATTATTGGTGCCGACCTGGCGCTGCCGACCATCGCTAGGGAGATGCTCGTCAGCGTCAGGAACTGGGACGCGGTCGCCGCCTTCTGTGAGGCCGTAATCTCACGGAAGGAGGCGGCGGATCGTGTGCGAGTAGAGCTCCTATTCGGTGACACGTTCCGCCGCCGGCGACTCGGGCGGCGCAGGCGCGAGTATCTGCGCCTAATGCCGCCCTAGCCGAGGCCGCGGGTGATCGGACCGGGGAATTGTCCGTCACCCGCAGAGAGGCTGACCGCTCGACGGTGACCGACGTCCCAGGAGAGAGGTCGTCGAGAGATGAGGTTACCCGAAAGGGTATTCCGTTGGGCCGACCACTGACGACAAGTCACATCTGCTCCAGTGGTCGGCCCAACAACGAGGTGACGTAGGTACGGGTGGGTTATGGACCCGCGCGCCGTCCTTTCATCGCCCTGGACGGACTGGACCGCGCGTGCGCTTACCATAGCCCACCCAAAAAAAAAAAAAACAAAAAAAAAAAAAAAATGCTAATTCGCCTAATCAGAATGGTGTAGTAGTAGATGTATAGATACAGAAGATGGATGTTCCCTTATAGATGCTATCATATGTATGAGATAGTTTTAGACAGCAAGAGTCTGACAAAAGTCTGACAATAGCTTTTATCAGACTATTGCCGACTAAAACTTTCATCCAGCCACCTCAAAGAATTGGAGAACATGGCCATACGAAGAAAGATTCACTTGGAAAAAAGCCCTACCCTTTTCTTTAAGTGAATCTTTCTTGGGTTGGTTGTTATCTTTTGAAATTATTCATCATCATCAAACTGCTCTTATCCCAATTACTTAAGGTCAGAACATATGCACCTCTTTCTTCGTACATATTGGAAAAGTTATTGGCAATCATTTTATAACCGTCCCCCTGCCTGACGTCATAGCTGCTTGGGAATGTTGACTAGACGGCATATGGTGAATTTAGCCCAGATCGATTTAAAGCTCTAAGTCGTCTTTTACCACGCCCAGAATCAATTTAAGCGTTGGTCATATTCGTGGTTGGAAAGCATATTTATAAAAATGATTGACTATTTTTTTTTATATATCTTAATATTTTAATTTTCCATATTTAATACGCTAACAACTAGATACATTTATAAATATTAAATTTAAAAAAATATTTAAAAATCTAAAAATCGTTTTAACCCACCGGCGGCGAATACAGGGACCAAGCCGACGGTGGTTAGAGCTCCAAAGAGAACTTCCTCACGATGCGAGCCATGTCCAATAACACTTCCTTCTGTATCAGACCTCCAATCCAACCACCTAACATGAGCCTTTTAAGGTGTTGATCGAGAGTCTTGGCTATTAGACCGTTGGTCGAAACGAGTATCGGTATAATGATTGCCGGTATAATCTTGATATTATATCTGTTTATCTTTGTCAGCCTTCACGAGATTCCCGTCATGAGGAATAGTGACATCTACAATCATTGCATGACGCTTTAGCAGATCTATCACCACGATATCAGGCTTGTTGGCGTTATCAGTGATGATAGATCGGTCCATAGTAGATATTTTAATTATTATTAAATTAGATCTACACAATTAGGACTCACAGTGCCTTTTTGTAGCATGATAATAGTCTGATGAAAGTTAACTTTAATTAAGCTTATGATAAGATCCCTATGTAATAACAGTACCCAGCCATCTTTCTTATTAGAATGGGTTGTTTTTATTTCCAATACTTGCGGAATATAATGTGTACAAATATATATATGTATATCATATAATGCGAGGTATACAATTTACCAGTATACAATTCACAGCCCCCTATCTTACCTGTGAGTGTCGTAAAAGAGGACTAAGGGATATATTACGTAGACACCGTCTATGCAAGAGAAGGGAAACTTGATAACTCTTCTCTAATATTTGACCGTCGTGGCATACCTACATAATAGGTCAACTTCCCTCCTATTGAGGAAGAGGCCCATACCCAGCTGTGGGATGAAATATAACTTTTTTTTGTAGATTGTATTGTAGATAGGTAATGTACTGCGGGAGGGCGACCAACGTCCCGAGAGGGGCGTTGAAGGAAGGGAGGATACCCGAAAGAGAGTGTCCTGCCAGTCTGGCTACGGACGACAAGGAACTTGGTACCGGTGGTCAGCCCAATACCGAAGGAGAGGGATTACGGTGGAATATGAATTCGCACGCCGTCCTTTCATCGCCCCAGACGGACTGGACGGCGAGTACGCTGACCATAACACATCAAAAAAAAAAAAGAGAAAAACGCCTCGCCGTAGAGTATATTATTATCAGTATGCTAACATCCAACAGTAATAATCAGGAAACCCAGAAATTTACAATATGGGTTATATATTTTTTCTCTTTCTTCTTTTCTTTTTAAAAAGTAAGATAAAAATTGATGAAAAAATCTCTAGCAAAATGCAAAATTTGATCTCCATGTTAAGATGGCTACTGAAATCTGTAAATAAATTAAATGTATTTTGGTAATTTAAGTTATTATAAATTTTAATATGATTCAAGTATATTTTCCGTCTAGTTTAAGTTACATTTTAAATAATCTGTTTCAGCTTATTGAATATTACCTGAGAGTTCTACAAAGATCTGGATTTATAGCTATAACTAATTTTATGAAAGTTTTAATGTTTATAACTGGAAGTTCCTTATTGTTTTATTTGATGCGATTAGAAGCAGAAAAAAAACAAAAGACTCCTATATTTTGGTAAGAATAAATTTGTAGATTACATCAATGTAAGATAAGGGAAGCTCGATATGAAACCAATAGCAGAAAGATATGGTAAAAACAAAAAAAAAAAGATCCAACAAAAAAACCAAAGCCAATACGTCTGACCAGCGCGGTATAATAGGTTAATTTCTCTCTTATTGTGGAGGAGTTCTGAGCTCAAAAGGGGGACTTATGTGGGCTACGATGATGATGATGATGATTTAACTAAAGTCAATACCCAGTGGTGTTGCCACCGATGACAAGGTCAGAGTACCGGGAGCCTGCCCATATGACTCCAAAGCGCTACGTGCACGTCAGATTATGAGGTCGCACTCGGTCCCCTTTGTGATCTGCAACGAATCGGACGGAGCATGTATCACAGCTTGCCCAAAAAAGGCACTTTAGCCCCGTATGTGACTGTCAATAGTAAATTGATATTTAAAAAGTATCCTAAAGTTTCTTAAGGTTTTCCCCTGATTGATTTAAGGAATTCTCAAAAACAAATCTAAGTCTGGTACTTTGCCATCTTCTATGGAAAGTGTGATAATGATGGTGTCCTGATCTCTGAAACCCTATACCAACATGTTTTTCCAGCATGGTGTAGTAGGAGGCCCGAGTCCAATAATCGGACGTACTCGTATGTGGGCAGCGATGATGATGATAATGAATCTTTTTATTCCTCTTTTCATACCCTGCTTGAGTAACAAAAATAACACAAAAATATTTAATTTATTTTCGCGCGATAGACTGATTTCGATGCGGTTTTTTTCATTTGAAAGCCAGTTTCCTTGCGATGATTCTTAGCTATGTTTGGTTAATATCGGTCCAGCAATGTAAAAGTATCGGCTCTTTTCCAAAATGAGGTAATGGCTATTAATAGATTAAGTGCTTCACACATGCCAGTGTTTTAATTAAATGACTATTACTTGATAAATCCTGTTGAAGAACGTAATACTTTTTATTTTAGTTTGAGCTTCATGAGCTTCTTCGGGGGTTATTCAAAATTTTCAATTTTACTTATTCAATATTACCGTCCCTCGCAGTGATGTAAACTTTTTTCATATTGTAAAAACTGATTAAGGGATGTAATATATTCTATATAGGTACTCTAAATAGGTTTCCTTGTCTTGAAATGATGTTATCCACAGGAGGCGCCTGTCCAATAGTGGGACATATATGGACCAAGAAAACAGACAATCAAAAATCATCTAGTGCAAGAAATACATGATTAATATTAAGATATATTTCAGGATGTTTACTCCGGAAAAAGTGAAATTAAAATCACGTGAATCTCCAAATGTCTGTCCGCATGAAGGGAAATGTGTAGATTATATATTTAAGGTAAGTTTTTCATGTGGCACCTAGAGGTTGTTTGTTACCATCAAGTAAATATATTTTCTTTCTTTTTACCCAAGTTCAAAATATAATTTCTTTTATTTTTTCTTGGCGTCGTATAAGCGGTTAAAAGAGTAATAGGGGAATTGCATCGCTATTTTAGGAAACTCAATAGCAATTACGTTATTTCTAAAGCTGTTTCTATTAAATTTACTATACAGAAGGTTTGGGAATTAATAGTTCTAGTCGCTCAGTTGCTATGTTCGGGCTTTCTCTACGAGATATGATCCGAAATACGGTAATCCACAGAAGAACGGGTGTAACCGACATAGCACAAAGAATTAGCACGCTGAAGTGGCAATGGGCAGGCCACATCGCTCGACGAACCGACAACCGCTGGGGAAGAAAGGTTCTTGAGTGGCGACCACGTATGACGGATGACGCAGTGTAGGACGCCCCCCTACTAGGTGGACCGACGACCTTGTGAAAGTTGCCGCACTCTCTGGAGTAACATGAAGGGGGCCTATGTCCAGCACTGGACAGCGATAGGCTGAAATGATGATCATTTGATGAAGACCTCGTTTTATCAGTGTTTTCAGGCAATGAAAATTATGTAATTAGAATATTTATTCAACTATGTGTTGATGAGGAATTCCTAAGGTTTCTTAATCTAAACAACCACAGGTCGAATTATGGTTTACCTTTTTTTTTAAGAAAGATTCTTTTTAGAGACAAGAATATGGTTCTTTTGTGAGAAGTTAGTGTAAGTAGGTGTTAGTGTAAGTAAGTAAGTGTAAGTGTAGTTTTTTTTAGGAGAAAAATATTATTATCCGAATGTAATTGCCAAAACAATACAATTTGGCTTAATTATCCAGGTAGTAGTAATTAAATACAGATAGCATAATATTCTAATTTTTCAAGTGAAGTTTCACGTGTTTGAATGCCTAGGCAAGACAGTTTTTGTGTTATGCATAAACGAGTTTCTGACTCAGTGTTTTATTTATGATCAATTATTTTATTTTTGCAAATATTTTTAGCGATTCAAGAATGTATAATTTAATGCAGGGTGTTGTAATTAAATATATTGTAACGGGCTTCCACTTATTTCTTTTAAAGAAAATGTAAAAGAATCATAAGAACGCGAAAGAAATTGGTAAAATAAATTATAAATTTAGTAAAATAAATTATAAATTTAGTAAACAGCAACTTGCTCTTATACCAATTACTTGAGGTCCCCGTATTATATCCATCCATCCATCATCCTATAGACGTCCATTGTTGGGTATAGGCCTCCCACAAGAATGTCACTCAGAACGGTCCTGTACCACTTTCATCCAACGATTCCCTGCAAATTTCAACATATCGTCAGTCCACCTATTAATAGGCGTCGTCCTATGCTGGATGGTCTGATTCGTCACCGCCGAGAATCTTTCTTCCCCAACAGTTATCGGTTCGACGAGCGATGTGGTCTGCCCATTGGCATTTCAATGTGCTAATGCTGTAGGCGACGTCGGTTACGTCCGTTCTTCTACGGATTGCCATATTCCGGGTTTTATCACGTAGAGAAATACCACACATAGCCTTCTCTATGGCACGTTGAGCGACTTTGAGCCTTTTAATGAGGCCTACATTTAGAGTACGTACAAATGTATTATATAGTCTTCTTCAATCCTATCTATAGTAACAGTTTGACTATAGTTTTAGGACTGGCCGCCTGACTGACACTAATCTCCCTTAGAGATATCATTGTTAATCAGGACGCATCATTTAGAGTTGGAACAGGAAGATGTAACAACAAGATAGTATAATATTCTTTTGAAAATTTCCTTTTAACAAATTTTTATTTCGTTTCAGGGTTGTAGAACATATTTCGGCCTTGGTTTTGGAATTTCATTGGCCAGACACATTCTACCACAAATCAAGACTCCTGTCAAAGCTATATATTCAATTAAACTGAAACATTTCAAATTGGCATTATTCTTCAGCAGTTACATTGGTATTTACAGAGTACGACTTCTTTTTTTCTAAGCTCATATCACTATATATCGGGCAATAGTCTCTCGCATGGAAATTTACCTACTATATCGCGCTGTCTTTCTGGGCTAGCGTAGAACTTTATTTCAAGTATTACTACACCTTACTCCACTTAATTATAATGACTTCTGATGTTTACGCGAGTATTACACATTGTAAATAAAAATATTTTACGGATTCTATCGCGTTTGATTATTTATTACCCGACCTTTCGAGCACTTTACAGCGTTCATGGTCCGCCTGTAACCAATCGCTTAATCATGTGTTGTTCGAATATTTATTTATTTTTCAACTGCTACTTGTGAGATTCCAATTATATGCAAAAATTACATAAATGTTCAATAATAACAACTAAATAATCCTTGGATTAATTGAAAAAAGTGGGTATATCTTCTATTAGCTGATACATATAAAATTTGTTCACGTATACATATATTCTTGCACTATTCAGGTGACACAAAACATTATTTATTATAATCATATAAATTATTAAAGGAACAAATTGAGTAATACTTTAATAATCCTTTATATTGCAGGCTGTGATATGTTACCTGTGTCATAAAAGAGGTTTCGACTCCGCAATGCATGCGTTACCAGCAGGTTACGCCGCCGGAATCTCATTGATCTTTAATCCTAGCTTAGGACTCTCTATTGCATCGTTGACCGCAGCATTTAAAGTAAGAAAACCAGTAAATTATTTGATTATATATATATATATATATATATATATATATATATATATATATATATATATATATATATATATATAAATTACGTGTCACGTTGTTTGTCCGCGATGGACTCCTAAACTACTTTACTGATTTTAATCAAATTTGCACACCGTGTGCAATTTGATCCAACTTGAAAGATAGGATAACTTACATCTTAATTTATAGTCGCAATATTATTTTATTGCAAATTATTTGTATTACTAATTATTTGACATTCACAACTATCTGTTAACTCCAAACGATTTTAACAGATGGCGATATCTGTTGATTGGATTGAGTAATTAATTAATAGATGGCGCTGCTATGTCAAACCTACAAACGTGTCATATACGATTTTAACTTGCTTTTTTTACATAGATGCCATATGTAAAAAAATATGACGACTTCCATGACAGATGTTCTCCTACAGTTCCACTTAAATAGTTTAATAAAATGTAATATAACAAAAACATTAGCCATTGCAACGCGTGGCCGGATCTGCTAGTAATTATATATATATATATATATATATATATATATATATATATATATATCAACATCACAGCTTCTAAACGTCCCACTATTGGGCCTCACAACACGTCTGAGTTGCGTGGTATATTAAATTAATTTCACTCCGATAGTGGAGGAGGCCCAAGCCTACTAGTGAGACGTGTATGGGCTGAATTGATATATTTAACAACTGGGCTGACCACGGACGACAAGGAAGTCGGTACCGGTGGTCAGCCAAGTGACGACTGATTGTGAGAGAAAATACAGTGAGTTATGGGTCGCCCTGGTCGGAATGGACTTCGTATACACTGGCCCACTAAAAATAAAAAAGAACATATTTAACATATTCATAGACGACTGCATGAAGCGGAAATGCAAATGTTGAGATGGATGTGTGGTGTGACAAGAATGGATAAAGTAAGAAATGAATACATTAGAGGAAGTTTGAAAGTTGCGCCCGTGACGGCAAAGTTAAGGAGTGAACGGCTCACATGGTATGGACATGTGATGAGGCGGGATGAAAGTAATGTTGTGAAGCTTTGGGTATAAATGTTGAAGGCTTTAGGGGTAAAAGAAGACCGAGGAAAAGATGGATGGGCTGCGTGAGGCATGATATGGATAGTTTGGGAGTGACTACAAAGATGATATGTGATAGGACCGTATAGAAGATGATGACATATTGCGTCGACTCCAAGTAATTGGGATAAGAGCAAGATGATGATGATGAATATATTTAACATATTCTTTTTTTTATTGCCAACGATGGGAAACGAACAAGCAGCACAGCTGATGGTAAGTGATACTGCCGCACATGGATCTTTGCAATACCAGGGGCACAGCCAGACCGTTGCCTACCGTGTAGAAAATACTCTTCTTAGACCTCGTTTAAAGAAGGGCATGTCATAGCGCTCAGGAAACACAGCAGCAGATAGTTTATTCCAGAGTTTGCATGTACGTGGGAGAAATTATCGCTGGGAACGCACAGTTGAAGATCATAACGTTTCCAGGTGAAATGGATGAACTACCATGTCGAGTAGTACGTTGGTAGAATGGTGACGGTGGTACCAAGTCAAACATATGCACAATAATTATATACGAATATATTGGTTTGTAGCTCTATTCAACAATACTTTACGAGAAGAAAATTCTTCCATCAAATGTACCTTTACCGGAGATATTATATTGCTTATGCCAAGGTACGCTGTTAAGCGCGAGGGTGATCGATCCTGATGTATGCCCTGGATATGTGTTCAATCTTATGAGAACCGTTAGCGCTGGCAAGTGAGTTTTATTTTGTATATTATTTCGCTATTACCTCGATAATCGAGTAGTATAAATTTGTGGTAATTTTAGAATGGTATATAATATTACGAGTTCAATTCCAATTGGGCTGGATTTCTAGCTTTTGTTAGTTTTTTTTTATAGCTATAACTATTTTTTTTGTAATTAATTCTGTGTGGTGACGGAGTAAAATTACGATTCGTCGGCCTCTTTCTTGTCCATTGGTGTCGTAAAAGACGACTAAGGGAAATAATATGCAAATAATAGAGATGCAATTATGCTATGAAAGTAAGTGTATAGCAAAAGAAAAAAAATCGAATAAAAATCCTTTACCAACACGTCTGACCAGCGTAGTATAGTAGATAAATTTGCCTCTCATTGTGGAAGAGGCTTTAGCCCAGCAGTGAGACGTATAGGAGTCGAGATAAAGATGATAATTAGAAAAATAAACTAGAGAACAGTATCTGTATATTTATGTCTGATAGACCAAAAAAACCTTTAATGCTTAGAGTGCTGAACATTTATTTATATATAAAATAGCCGCTTAGAGAAGTATATACTTCTCTAAGCGGCTATTTTTGTGAGAGTCACAATATTTATCAGGTTTTGCCAAGAGAAGGCGAAATATGTATTTCTGAATGTTGTATTTAATATTAATTTAATATTATTCATTTTACTGACAATAATTTTAAATGTAAATGTGATTATATGACGGCATAATGAAATAAAAGTTTAAGGCTACGTTTTTTAATAAAGAATAATTATAACTTTTATATATTCATTTATCTTTCGTCGAAATTACTAGAATCAAAACTAAAACATCAGAAATAATATATAGAGCTTGTTTTAGACGCAGCCTAATAGTTTCTCTTAATTAATAATACTAAATGTACACGTACTTTACATTAACGAGCTTGCACAAACTATGATTTATGATGACAGCTACATAGACGAAGACTGATTATATATTTTAATTTATTGGTAATCACTTAGATTTAATTTTACAAGCAAATTAATTGATATATTTCATAATAGAAAATTTAGTTCTGGCTTATGGTATTTAAGAATACCATTAACCACCCCCTCTCATACCGGTGGGTGTCGTAAAAGACGAGTAAGTGATATATTACGCATATGACATCTATGCAAGAAATGGAAAACTCGAAACGGAACTCTATACCAACTTGTCTGACCAATATGGTATAGTAAGGTCAATTTCCCTCCTATTATGGAGGAAATAGGAGTGTATTTGTCTTAGAATAATAACTTATAGAAAGGAAGAAAAGAAAATGCATTTATTCGGCGTAGGACATACTAACGGTAATTATCATAACAAGATATAAATTTATTCTTTATTTAAATGGAAAAAAAAGGTATACAAAATAAAAAATATAAAAAATATAAGAAAAATAGTGGTCAGTTCATCATTAACAATAAAAATCATCACAAACAAATAGAAGCTTACTCCGTGTATAAAATTTAAAGCATTTAAATTGGAGCCAGATGGCTTCCTACGCCCGCCGGACCGTTCCGTAGTGGACAAGGTCATTGCGTACAAGGCAACTCTATTGTATAGTGGTGCACGTGTATACATGTGTAATCGCTTGCACGCATGTAGTATTTTTGGCTTCACGTTTTTAATCGCTTAAATACCGACACTTTCCTTCCGTCCCTCTGTCGCCGCGGACCGAGCGGGCGATAGCGGATTATTGCATTGTCATTGGTCTTTGATAGATGTGCAAAGTTTAAAGAAAATCTGATCGCTTAAAGTAGGGCAAAATCGAGCTCAAAGGTGGACGTTACAAATAAACATACAGGTGAAACTAATAAAAGCGTGTTAAAAATACATATGCCAATGCATTTGACGAATGTAGTGTAGTAGCTTAATTTAATTTCCATTTTAAATGTATAATAAAAATGTATATCAACTGATAAGGAAAAGAATAGCTGTGTTTTAAGTTTTTTTTTTTATTGTTTCAGAGCGGATATGATAGCAAAGTCATTCAACGACATTTTACAAAGAACATTATGATAATATTTAGAATAATAATTATTAATTATATTGGTTTAATGGTATGGGCTAATAATAATTTATTGATTTTGATTTCTTATGGCAGCTCGTGCTAGTTGGAGGTGAGTTGATGACTTACTTATGACAATAAACTAGTTCCAAAAACAAGTACATATGTACATAGTTACCTCAAGAAAAAAGTTCGTTATATGAAAGTTTTTTTTTTAATTTATTATGTTCAAAGAAACACACAAACACAATTTAAGAAAAAGGAACCAATACACTACACTTCACTGAGATATAAATAACTTTAACAAGGCAAACTGTATGAATAAACAACACAAACATAAAACACATATTTTCTTTGTGGTGACGAAATAAGAATACAATTCCACCACCCCTTGTCTTGTTCGTGAGTGTCGTATAAGACAACTAAGGACTATTTTATACAGGTAACATCTATATAAGAGAAGGAAAACTCGACATAAAACCCTACGTGGCTGTCGTAAAAGACAACTAAGGGAATAATATGCATACGGTGTCTATGTAAGAAAAGGAAAACTCGAAATAAATTCCTGTACCAACTCATCTGACCAGCGTGGTATAGTAGATCAATTTCCCCTCCATTGCGGAAGAGACTTAAGCCCAGCAGTGGGACGTATATGAGCTGTGATGATGACGGAATAAGAATACAATTCACCACCCCCTGTCTTGTTCGTGGGTGTCGTAAAAGACGACTAAGGAATATTTTATACAGATAACATCTATATAAGAGAAGGAAAACTCGACATAAAACCCTATTCCAACACGTCTGACCAGCGTGGTATACGGCGTCTAATTAACCTATAATATACATTATAGGTTAATTGGACTGCTATGGTGGAACCTATTCAGGTTTGTGCCATGCTTTGGGATCTATATGAGCTATGATGAACCATAAAATATAAATATAAAATTAACAAACACAAATAATACCCAAACTGGGGGAAAAATAATATGAGAATGCCCCTCAAAATTGTCACGTACCGTTCGGTAGCCAATTTCAAAATTTATTTATAGACTAAGAGTGTGTGGACCCCAGACCTTCATGATTTTATTACAGCTGAAAGTTTGTCAGCGCAGGCTCCCCACAATGAATAACGTGATTTTTAATAACGTTCTGAAGGTAATATCAAAAAATCACGCTTAATAATTTGACGAAAATATATCGGTATTTTACACACCTTTAGTACCTTTTATCTGCCAAAGCCACTGTAACCCAAACTTCATAATTGGCCACCGTTCTTACCTGTGTTGGGAGCATGCGCTAACAAACTTTCAGTTTTAATAAAATAACGAAGGTCGGGGTCCACAGGCTCTTGTGTTATTAGGTGAATTTAAAACACAATTTCTATTTTCCATTTTTTTTTATTTAGATAGATGAATTTTTAAAAGCAATAGTCGAATTATTTACATAACTAAAATAAGATGTGATCTATTTATCCCCATCAATTTATATATGAAGGGGTCAAAAATGGGTAGAAATGATGTGTTAACTTACAGACAGTGTGGATCACCAGTGCTATTTGCTTGAATTTAGTTTTACATGCTTCTGCGCCATTAAAATTGTGCGCCATAAAATAAATGGGTGCATAGGCATTTGGAAGTAATTGATTTTGAAGATTTAACTAATTATCTCGTACCATCTCCTCCTGACTTTCCATCTTCTGCTTTCTAATCTTTTCCGCCTGACTGTACATATTCTGGTCGTCCATCTTTTTCTTTTTTACCTTTACCTCCTAATTCTCTTGATCCTAATTTTGCACCTTCCCCCTTTTCACCTTGTTCTCCTAATCCTCTTAATTCTAATTTTCCATCTTCAACTTTTTGATCTCGTCCACCTAATTTACCTGAATCAGATTTACGATCTTCACCTAATTGATTATCTTTGACTTCTTTTCCTGGCTTGGCAACCTTACCATTTTTACCATCTTTGTTTGCATCTTGTTGTTTTTGACTTTTCTGACCATTTTGTTCTGTTTTAGTCCGTAGTGCTTCTTTAGAATTAATGACAAGGTCTTTATTATTGTGATCCCCTTTCATTTCTTTGAATTTATTTACATTTTTGTCTTTGGCATAAATACATACAGATTCACACTGCAAACATTGTAAATACAGTATTAATTTGAGTAACGCTTCGCCTCAAACTTTACTCTTGATAAACTTTCATCAAAACGTAATAGGAAAAAGAATTGTTACGTTTTTTACTAGAGTTATTTGTACATTTTCATTAGTGCTGTATGGAAGCAGGCTACAAATAGGAATATAATTATATTGTAATATCCCCTTCAGACATGAAACTATGAAAATAAATTAAAACTTTACCTTTTGTTGAGAAGCAAAATTATTCCTGTTGCCTCCGCATCCAGAATATATAGTTTTTTTGCAGACTTGCCACAATTTGTCAAAGTACCATCTGTCGATTGCACCAAAGCAATAACCGTATTCAAAGGTCAGCGAGCACCATGTTGGTCGACGCCCTGAAATACACTATTAAGTGAACTCAAATAATAACAAATTATATGGGATCAAGGGTTTTTATGATTGTCGCGACATGAAACGACCTCCAAATGTTGTTGTGTGTAACTGAAAATTTGTGGTTAATAGAAAGTTTATTTGTACGAGAAAGGCCAAGCGAAGAATGAATAAACTGAAAGACGTAAAAAAGTATTTCTCAACAACAGCGCGAACTACTTGTTTCTTTTTATTTCAGTCTTTATATTGTTTTTCAAATGTGTTTTTCTGATTACGAAAAATTTCTCGTAATAATGCATCCAATTTAATTCTCGATCCATTAATTTGAAGATTAGGTTTAATGACCAAAAATAAGCAAATATATTATAATTAACATTTTCATCTAAAAACCAATTGATTATCACACTCCTATTAACCCTTAGAATATGTGTTTAAATATAAAAATTTTTAAAAATATATTGTTATTAGATTGCAGTTATGTAGGTAATGAATTCCGTATTGATAGCGCTGAGTACTCGCACAGGTCTTCCAATATAACTTAAAAGTCCTTAGAACATTTTAAAATCAGTCAACCTATTTATGAGACGCAGAATACTACGAATCTGTATACATACACTATCACTTGTATGTAAAGGTGGTCGTTTTCTTAGCTTTCTTAGCCACTGTTAGGTACATGATTATAATAATAAATTTATTCTATAATAACAAAACAGACGTTTTATTTTGCTACGGTATTTCCTTTTTCCGTCTTCTTATGATTATTCCTCGTAATGCCCGCAGGAAAGAAACGACTGGTAACATTTTATATTATTACTCTATCACATTTTTTTATGTATTTCTAAACATAAGCATTTTATATTGAGAAATCGCCTCAGCAGCACTGCAGTCAGTCTGCTCTAGTGTATGATAAAGTCTCGTCTATTTGCATTTGAGCAAATAATAGTATATGAAGGATAAAATAATTTAAAAATTGATTTTGAAAATCAGTCCATATCGAGCCCTTTTGTTTTACTGTTTGGACAACACTCACCGTCTACACATGAAAAATTCATTTTACATTTTCTGACCATATTATTGCTGCTGCTTCCTAATTTTGAATTTTAATATACTTACTTGCATCTCCAGGCTTACTCAAACATGTGTTATCACACTCATCTTTGGTTCTGAACCTATTACCATTGCCTTGGCAACCTCCCCAATTGAAAGTACTACATCTCTTCATAGCTGGGTCGAAATAGAACATTTTGATGCCGGCACGGCATGGACCTCTTTGTGGCTTCAATAAACAGGTCTTTGAAATCACTAGCAAATAAACACAGAAATTACATAATATGTGTTTGGTATAACGATATATTTATGACTCACATACGTCTTTAAATTTGTTTCCATAGCAGCAGCTAAGGGGAGTTAATATTAAATTAAAGAACAACTAAGTAATAACCATGCTATTGTTCTTTCAATGTCATGACTACAGCAAAAGTATTTGAAAATTGGAATATCGAAAAGAAATTTTATCCTCCACAGCACTACTCGGTGGGGTCGCCAGTAGTAGCTAAATCCTACTTTACTATTTTAGGATGTCATGAATTAACGAAGGACCGTATGGTAACGAAATAAGAATAGAATTCACCACCCATGGACGTGACAAAAGACGACTGTGGGATAATAAAATCCATGTAACGTAGGTATATGCAAGTGAAAGAAACTCGAAAATAACTATACCTATACTAAACTGTCTGTCCAGCATGGTATAGTACGGTCAATTTCTTTCCCATTGTAGAGGAGGCTTGAGCCCAGCAGTGGGACGTATATGAGCAGAAATGATGATGATGCTGGTGAAGGAGTTGGTTCCAGCAGTCCTCTTAAATGGTGGTAAATAGTAACAGGGTAGATTATGGAACCGTAAGCAACGCATCCATCGTCTCCGACGGCCCTGTGGGGGTGTGCCTAGAGCGTAACTTGTCAAAAAAATAAAGACTATATCATAGATCAGATATTCTAGTACAGCAAATTAGAAACATGGATGGAGTTTATATTAAACTAGCTGACCCAACAGACGTTGTTCTATGAAATTAAAGTAAAAAGAGTTATCTTGAAAATAGATAGCAGCGCCACCTACTGGGTCCAATTGTGAATCTAAACTATTCTCGAATCCCCTTGAGTATGCACAAAAAATTTCATCAACATCGATACAGCCATTTAGGAGAAGTCAGTGACATACACACGTACACAAGAAATTTATATATAAAGATAATGACATGGTCCTTTAATAATTTATTTACTTGTAAAAACTTCAGAGGATTATCTATAAAATAAAAATGTGCAATGAAAATGACATTTGATTTTGAAATATCCTAACCACGGATTAGCTCTAGGAGACGCCTTCCTGATAGTAGTAACTATCTAAATACTATCTCAGTAATTTAAATTATTGTAATATTCGGCATTTTTACTTTTACTTTTCAGTCTATACATACAGATACGTCCGGCTGTTAAGATTTGCCTTCATCCCTATAAAGAGCAGAATTGATTCTTTATACCACGCTTTTCAGGTGTGCTGGTACAGCGTTTTATGTTTTGCTTTCTTCTATATTGATATTATCCGTCTAGCCTCCTTAGTTGTCTTTTAGAATACTTTTGAGCAAGATAAGCAGTGGTGGGTTGTATTCTTAGTCCCTCACCACATCATCATTATCTCGGCTCACATACGTTCCACTACTGGGTTTGATCTTCCTCTACAATATATAGGAAATTGACCTACTTCACCCCGCTGGAAAGATTTCATTTCGCGTACTCCTTCTCTTGCATAGATGTTGTTCTTACTGCAACACCGTCCAGAAAACACGACACCTTAACTACAATAAATGAGTTACGATAGCTCAGTTGGGATGCTGTCCAGTTTTATTTTAGTATTGTTTTGACATTGAAACAGCGTCGGATCGAATCTCGGTGTTATTATTATTCTCTTTTTGTAATTTATTATATATTTTTTTCATTATTTAATTTTTATTTTTATTAATATATATCTAAATAAATTCGACAAAAATACAACAAAAATATTCCGAGCGAGGCTCGGTCAACCAGATATTTATTTTAATTACAATAACATTTTCATAACTATTACGTGTACACATGTATATACATATAAATGATACTCATATGGGAACAGTCTAAGAACATAATGCATCGTTCCCTTTATTTTCCTCGAACTTCGCTCCACCACAAAGAGAAGTAAGCACATAATACTTTTGCAAGTGAAGCTCAAAGCAAAAATATGATACGAGCCTTTAAGAATTTCTTTCATTATTCTAATGCCAAATGGTTAAATTTATGTGAAATGTGCACATAATTAATTCTTTATCGAATATTATTATCATAAATGAAATAATGTTACCTTGTGATTTAAATCTGCTTGGTTTCGTCATTGGTAGAATGTTGTGAAAAATTTTAACACAAGCCACGCTGTTTATAGTAATGATGTAAAAAGAAAATAATATTGGTGAAAGTACAATCATTTTTAAATAGCATAAGTGTAAAGTATTGCCGGACGACGAAAGCAATAAATATAAAACCAATAAAAAACAATTTACTGTTGAGTTTTATTTTACAAAATACAGTAGTTTTAAATTTATTTTAGCCTTCATATTTTATTGTTTGCGTGATATCTCTCATATACTCAATGTTGTAAATTTTAACGGTTTTTATTCTGACTTATGTTTCAGTTGTTTTTATTTCAAAAATATGAAATGGAAAAGAAACTTTCGTAGTTGATTTCTTGTGTTGATTTACTCAAAACATAAAATGTCTGTATATAATTTATGTTTAAGTAAATAAAGTAGACAAATACAAATGCAAATAAAGCAATTAGATGTAGTTATATCACAAGTATTTAAGGGAATCGAACTGGTCATCATTTTAAGGCAATTATCGTCCATTTTGGAGAAATCTCATGGCCAACAAGATCTATAATCAGAATGATAATGATGATAATCTATATGTCTTCCAATTTAGTTCGCCTCTTATTTAATCTTATTTAATAGGAGAGGGATTAATCTGATATACCGTATTGGTTAGATGACTTGATGAAGAATTTTGTTTCAACTTTAACCTTATCTCTTGCAGTATTATTTTCTGCAGACGTCCCTCGTGTCTTCGTCTCGAATTGTTTTTTAAGATATTTGCTGGAAAGAAAAGAGTAAGGACTTCTTACTCTGTAACTATTTGAATAATTCTTAATTTTTACTCCTTATGTCCTACCTACTTCTACCATCCCCAAAAGATCGATTATTTCTTTAATATACTGATGAAACAAAAGAAGAATTCGAACCGAAAGCCCTATGACCTATATATAGGTCATCTATTCCTCAATTATTAAAACAGTTCATGTCTAATAGAATCCTATTATCAAAAAGAAACAATTTTCAAAGGCAAAATCTTGTAAATCAGATGTTTTAACCCGTGACTTGCAATTAATTGCAAACCGACATAAGTTTAAACTTAAAGTAAACAAGTTCAACTAACGAACTCAAAACTTAGTGCAAATCAGAGACATCTTCAAAACATCTTACGTTTGAGATCTTAACGAGCTTCAAATACCACACTACGGCGTTTTTCTTGCGCCCAAACTTAATTACCATATGTATTCATGATATGAAATTCAGAACAGCTTTCGCACTTGGTAAATTTGCATTGTTAATTGTGGCTTCCAACGTAGCCGCATTGTAAGTAGTTTAAGCCTGGTATTGGTATGCTAATGTCACTATGGTAGTGCATCTTAGAATTTTGTATAGCTGACTTTTACCATGCTTATTTCCGCTTTTATTTGTATAAACCTCTTTTATGCATGGGTTCTTCTTTGTAAGTAAATATGTAAGCGCCCTAAGAGTTCACCTCTTTATACAGGTGACCAAAAGGTGTAGCATTTACTTAGATTTTGATGTATGTATTAGAACCAAAGAACTAAATTATGTACTTGAATTAAATTATAGCGGCAACCCTGGTACACTTAGTAATAACACCATAATAACAGCACAACATCAATTTAGCCGTAACAATTAAAAACACAAAGTGCATTAGTACAATACAATAACATTCAGCCACCATTACAGTTTTGTTTGTCAACGTTAATAGGTGCTATCAATAGCTATATGTCTATTTTTACTTTTTGACTCTCAAGCAAATTATTTCAGTATCTTATGATTCAAGTATCTAAAAAAAATTTATGGTAGCTTAGATATAAGGAAATACATGAATATATTGTATATAGTTGAACATTGTGAAAAGACAGCTCCAAATTTTATATTAAACTTCTTCAATACACAATGATTCACCTACGGCTTATCTAATGTCGAAAAGATAAGCATCACATATTGCCTGAACTGCAATACCGAAAGGTTACTTTTATCTAAGCCTGAGGATTTGCGGTATTTACTCACGCTTTACGAAACCAGGTACGTACGAGCCTGGTTGCCAAAAGCAAATTGATGTTCGAATAACAGTAGAACGCTATTCAGGTCGCTATCTAAAGTAGTAACGAAGAATATAGCTACTGAAATATTGGAGTCAGTGAAACGAAAATCACTGTTATATTATGAACTAGCTGTGCTATCGGTTTCACTTGCATGGATTGCTTATTCAATGAATTTATTTAATTAGGATATTAACCGTAATAGTCCCGACATATTAATAATAATGTTAATAACATCCATATGATATCCATCATAATTTTGGTATCTCAGCGCTTGTTATGATAATACGACAATCGTAGCTGCATTGAAAGACAAACTGTACCGCTCCTATTTATTGCAGCGGTGCGTATTGTAGTCTGTTTTCTCCCGCCGGTATTTGACAAGACTTTTTAGAATCCAATTTAGGTCTTGAGACTAGCGCGATCAAACAAACATAAAAGCAAATAAGTTTTTTCTTTATAATAGTTATGTAGATATGAAAAATTATAAACGTGCATGTTTGTTTGTTACTCATATTACGAAATAACAATCTACGAAAATATTGGATTTAAATTTAATAGGGAATATTTCCCTTTTTTTGAGGATGGTAGATAAAAGTAAAATATAGAAATCAGTTTCAATGGCCCACTCAATGTTTCTGCACTACCCCTCCGTGACCTCAGATGATTTCATGAGGGTGAAGCTTGATCATAGCTTCTCAAGAAAAAGTGTAGGATAAAGATGACATGAGCAACACTCGCGCCCACCAATAGGTAAATATGAAAAACACTGTACGCGTTTAGCAGATAAACGATGGCTTGCAAGCTATTTGCTAGCATAAAGCCTTTGCCAGCTAAATAGGGCAAATATAATAGCTATATCTTAAATTAATACATTAACTTACGACTATATTAGACGACTAGAAATTCGGCTCGAAGGATCACAAAAATGTTAATTTAATTCTGAACGTTGCGTAGATAAATCGGTGTTTGCTTTGCGCCATCACTGAATGAAGTGCAACAGCAAATTCATATTAATGTAAATAACTAAGGAGTCGATTTTTACCTGACTTGACACTGTGGAATATCACTAGAGAGATGCTCGACAGCGTCAGCATCTGAGACGCAGTCGAAGCTTTCTGTGAGGTACTTATCCCACCAAAGGAGGCGGCGGATCCTGCGCGGGAGGAACTCCTCTACCTCCAACAGCGTGAGGGATGGTAGGGTATCCGAAGGACTGGCCACGGACGTCAAGAATTCGATGCCAGTGGTCACCCCAATGGCGAAAGGGAGGGAATATGCCAAGTTATGGGGTTATGCACCACTTCCTCATCCCTCCGAATGGGACAGACGATGTGTGGCCTGCCAATAATTATTATAAATATATCTTCACTGCTAGCAACTACAAACTATGTATAAGAGATTAAGAATACGATTGTTCACTTACCCGTGAGAGTCATAAAATCTAGCTGGATCTAGAGGAGAGCGAGCAATAGTGATCGCTTGGAAAATTAATAAGAGCTGCGATTGCCTACCCCGTACCAAGTATGGTGATTATGGTTCATTACCGTAATACATAATTCCATCTAGATATCCAAGAGGAGTCGTTTATAAAACTTATAAAATAAAACAGGCAATAACAATTCTGTCGATTTTAAATCCGAGATAAAGAATACCTGGAAACTTACAGTATGCAAAATAAAAGCATTTTCCTAGGGAGTTGATTCCCGCAGTAAAGCTTCTCTCAATCCGGTCTCAAACGGGTGTCTTCAATCACGGGAAAAACAGGATCTTGGGTATACAAGCGGACAATTTGCCGGGAGGATCCTACATAATATTTATCTACATCTTGTTCAATCGCTAGCTTCTGAAATATATTTTTGTTTCGTTTTGTATTGTATTGTTTAATCAATAGTGTGGTGACGGCGTAGGAATACAACTCATCACCCCCTGTTGCCCATGGGTATCGTAAAAGATGACTAAGGGATATAATATGCATATAACATCTATACAAGAGAAGATAACCTTAAAATATAACCCTATACCAACACGTCTGACCAGCATGGTATAGTAGGTCAATTTACCTCCCATTATGGAGGAGGTTCGAGGCCAACAGTGGGCAGTATATGAGCTGTACTGATGGTAATGAGTTGTTTCTTAAATTATCTATACCAATAAATAAAATTGGAGTTTTGTAATGTAAAAATAATGGACTTTTTTCATGCTCACACAGTTATTTGCACTATACATATGCCTAAAATACACTTCATATTTTTTTGTCTGTCTGTTTCGGGTAATTTTCAAAACAGCTGGACCGATTTCAAAAATTCTGTCACCAATGGAAAGCTATAATATTAGGGAGTAAACTAAGCTATACTTTATCCCGGTATTCCCACGGGAACGGGAACTACGCAGGAGAGACGACTGAAACTGAAGCGAAGCGAGGGCGGGTTGCTAATTATGGAATAGTATCATGGAGAAAATGTAATATTAAATTTTCTTTCTTATATATTTTTCACTCAGTATAAGTTTCATTGTTCATCATGGACATGAGTAATGAAAGAAAACATTAATTTTACTATATGATGTAAACATATCTTGCATTTGACAAGCATGATTTGGTGTGCTAGGCGGTATAGTCTGTAAAACATACTGCCTATGTAGGGGGACGGGAGGATAATGTGGAGCGCCATGATACGGCGGATCCTTTTTCCTGACATCGATGGCTCATTCGGTAGTTTACATCATCATTATTATCACAGTACATTGAGAGGAAAATTCACCTACTATAACCACACTAGTTAGGCGGGTTGATATAGGGTTTTATTTTAAGTTTTCCTTCTCTTGCATAATTGTTATACGCACAAGATATCCTTTAGCCGCCTTTTACGACACCCATGAGTAAGAAAGAGGCTGGTAAATGGCATTCTTACTCTGTCAACATACGGAAGCAGCAGCAGCAATCTACATTTACAAGTATTTACTAGTAAATAAAAAAGCGTCTAGATTTCGGCCTCGGTCGGTCCCCCTCCTCGCGGGTAAACAATCACCCTTCTAATGCATTTTCTATTTAATTACTTTTATATTCTAAACTTATTGACTTCTCATCCTCCCCACGCTTAATGAGCGGGTTTTCGATCGTAATGAGGTTATGTATTCCTAGAAGAGAGCTGCTACCTATTCTCCTGGTGAGACCTTTAGCCGGGTACAACTCCCACCGGCATGTAGATGTGGATGATGACAATTGTAATTTTAGTAATTTTATCCCGTCGCTATACAGGCAATTTGTCATAATCTACCACAATTATTGAAATGACATTAAATTTAAAAAGACACCTAGTGGTAGGACCACGCTGTCGACAGTTATCTGACTACAGCCGCGGGCCGGTCCGTCCGGGGTAGTACCACGCTCTCGCAGAAAATTGACGTGTGAGCAGTAGCAATTTGTTACTGCGCTTCATTCGGTGAGCGAGAGAGCCGGAAGCCCAACTTTCTGAGGCTGTTTGCGTGTGGAGGGTTTTGGTGGTGCCTTTGGTATCACCTAGCCTCAATGCACGCATTCACACTCCCTTCACTTTCTTCACGGTAGGCAGCGCCTTGTAAAGGTCCATGAGCGGCAGCAACATTTACCAACAGGTGTACTGTTTGCTCGTTTGCCACCGCTTGCAATAAAAAAAAAAAAAAAAAAAAAGGCAACGCCAACTGAATAATTAGCATCGTTAGCATAACAAACAAAAAGAATCAAGTCCCATCAAAAGCTTAGTAAATAATTGAAGTGGAGTTATGGCAGAATGAAATTCTTAGCTAAAGCTTTGTGGTGCGTAGCTCCGGGCGCCCTCTGGCGGAAGCCGCGGAGACAAAACTATGTGAACGGGAAGAAGCCCAGCGTAAAGGACATAGACTATTGAAATAATAGAGGTATCAAACATTTTACTACTGCTAATTTTTTTGTCTAAAGTTGTCGATTTTTATACGTTTGGTATATATATATATATATATATATATATATCGAGGGTTGGGGGCGCTGTGCTGCATCACTATCAGATCGATCACACAGCGCGATGCAATAAAATAACACTTCGGATGGCCACTTTTTAAACTATATTAAATAACTAAAGTTAACACTATTTTCTATTACAGCTAATAATTACGTATGCCGACAGCTAAATTACACGTTAGGGAAACGCGGTGAATTTGATACCACGTGGCAGCAACAACGACCGACCGCCCTCGAATCTCGCTCTAAAGTGAGTATTCAACGGACCGCTCTCAATAACGAAAGCTCGGTAATATTTCAAACGTTAACGGTCAAACGGCAAACATCAAAAATCATTGCCAACGTTGTATCAGAAACACCCAAGTATAATACTTGACGTTTCCGTAATCGATTGATTCTTAAAAACTATCAAGATATGGTGCCAGAGGTAGTGACGCTGCGATACGGCCGTCCTGACAAATCACACGTCCTCGTGTGCTACATCTGAAACAAGAAATGCTCGCACAGTAAAGACATTATTTGATTCTTGTCAGTACGTAACGCTCATTTTAATCAGATTATAACAATAACTTTTCATCAGAAATCGAGTCCAGTATGCAATACTCGACACATCTGTCTATTGCCACCATCCGGCAAATAGGTGGGACTTCTATCCAGTACCCAACTTCAACTCAAATCACAACAATGCCTCCATCCGGCACGCAAGTGGGACTTCCATCCAGTACCCACTTCAAACCATACAACACATCGTGATGCTTCTATCCAGCATCCTTACAATCACTTGCGTCTCCACACTAGACGCGGGTCAAACCAAAGACCTGCACCCACGGCCAGCGCGAAGGTGCACGGATACTGAGCTATTTGCATACTACACTCGCTTTCGAAGGTCTAACCCCTTTATTATCTTTTGGTCTCATCTGTATTAATGGTGTCAATGTCAATGGTGTTACCATCATCAGATTGAAGCTCACTTTAGTGGATAACATGAGATTTCCAAAAGAAACCAACTAGTTAGCAGACATTTAAATCGCTAAGCCTTGTTTAAGAACCTCGCAAGCAATAGTCAGTCAAAACGTCAATAAGAATTTCTAAGGTAATATCATCGATGTCAACCATTACTAAAATCTGTATTGTAGAATGCACAGAAGTCCGACCTATTCCAACCACAAGCTACATGGTTGTTAAACCTTTTGCCACTAAGCTTTACAGCAACCGATTCCGAATCAAAGAGTACATGATATTAGAACCCCAATAAAATGAGAACTACTCACCGTTATGGCGTAGTGTTCCTCTAGGCAAATTCACGATGCGCAAGTCAACTCGTTACTCTTTCGCTGCACCTCTACTGTTGCTCCCGTTTTTTTTTTTTTTTTTTTTTATGGGTGGGCTATGGTAAGCGCACGCGCGGTCCAGTCCGTCCGGGGCGATGAAAGGACGACGCGCGGGCCCATAACCCACCCGTACCCACGTCACCTCGTTGTTGGGCCGACCACCGGAGCAGATGTGACTTGTCGTCAGTGGTCGGCCCGACGGAATACCCTTTCAGGTACCCTCACCTCTCGACATCCTGGGACGTCGGTCGCCATCGCGCGGTTAGCCACACTGCGGGTGACGGACAATTCCCCGGTCCGATCACCCGCGGCCTCAGCTAGGGCGGCATTAGGCGCAGATACTCGCGCCTGCGCCGCCCGAGTCGCCGGCGGCGGAACGTGTCGCCGAATAGGATCTCTACTCGCATACGATCCGCCGCCTCCTTCCGTGAGATAACGGCCTCACAGAAGGCGGCGACCGCGTCCCAGTTCCTGACGCTGACGAGCATCTCCCTGGCGATGGTCGGCAGCGCCAGGTCGGCACCGATAATCGCGACGAGTTCACGGCGCTCCCCCTCCCACGCAGCACACTCCTCGAGCGTGTGCTGCGCCGTGTCCTCGTCGCAACTGCAGTGGTGGCAGGACGGTGTGCTCTCCCTCCTGACAATCTTGTGCAGGTACTTTGCGAAGCATCCGTGCCCCGTCAGCACCTGCACCAGTCGGAAGGAAAGCACCCCGTGCGTCCGCTCCAACCACTCCATCAGCACCGGCCGGAAGGCCTCGACAGTCCTGACACCGTACCGAGGACTCTCCAGCCGGACTGCCCAACGGGCAATGACTCCACGGCGGGCGTCGACCCGCCAGGCGGTGATCTCCTGCAGGGAGACCATACCGCCGCGGGCGCGCGTCTCCGACACCCGCCGATAAATGTCGGCAAGCATCTCCGCCTCCAGGTCCCACGGGGGAGTTCCGGCCAAGAGGCACGCTGCCTCCGTCGACATGATGCGGTAACCGCGTATGGCCCTGACCGCCATTACCCTCTGTGGTCGCCTCAAGAGGGCCCTCAGCCGGACGGTCAGGGACCCCGCTCACACCGGTGCGCCGTACAGAGCCATCGACCGGATCACCCCCGCGTACAGCTGTCGGCACGTAGCGCTGGGTCCGCCCACATTCGGCATCAGCCGCGAAAGGGCGGACGCCGCGCCGACAAGCCGGGGAACAAGTCGGTGGAGATGCTCCCGGAACCAAAAATGCCCGTCGAGCACCAGGCCCAAGTACTTCATGTGAGCCTGGATGCTGATGGTGACCGACTTCACGGTGATCGAAGCGCCGGCGGGAGGCCCGGCGGTACGGAGGCCATGGAACAAAAGGGCCTCCGTCTTTTCCAGGGCTACCCTCAACCCCAGCGCTTCGATCCGCCTGACAATCTCCTCGGTGCCGAGAGTTGCCAGGCGTGCCGCCTCCTCTAGCGTCCCACCCCGGGCTGTGACGAGTGTATCGTCGGCGTAGCAAATTACACCCAGCCCGGGTGGGAGGCTTCCTCTCAACGCCAACGTCGTAGCCGAACTGTTGCTCCCGTGATGGTTGCTTAGTTGCGGGCAGTTGGATGCGTAGTGACGCTGGCCTCGACAGCGGAAGCAGGTGGTTGCAGGTTTCGGTGCAGGCGATGTCATCGTCGTCGAGTGGTTGTTAGGTTGTGAACTCGAACGCTCCGCTCCGTCCAGGGTGACAGGCGTAAGCACGCACACCTGTAACCCACCCGTGACTCGTCGCCTTCGTCGTTGAGCCGACCACCGGAGCAGGGTTGCTTGACGTCAGTGGTCGGCCCGAACAAATACATTCCCGAGGAAACTTGACGTCATTGAAGCGGCCAGTTATAATATTACTAAAGTAATATTACTATTGCTATAGTAAAATAATACTTTGAAGTATTGTCCCACACACACATTGAACCACACTGTTGACAGTTGTTAGTCTACAGCCGCGGGCCGGTCCGGGGTAGTACCACACTCTCGCAGAAAATCAACGTCCGCGTGGTAGCAATGTGTTACTGCGCTTTGTTCGGTGAGCGAGAGAGACGGAAGCCCAAGTTTCTAAGGGTTTGCGTGTGGTGTGTTTTAGTGATATGCCTTTAGTATCACCGAACCTCATTACACGCATTCATACTCCCTTCACTTTCTTCGCGGTAGGTAACGGCCTTGCAAAGGTCCATGAGCGGCAGCAACACTTACCGTCAGGTGTACTGTCTGCTCATTTACCACCGTTTGCAAATAAAAAAAAAAGCGTGTGTGAACAAAATACGCATATCAGAAGTGAAACTCTTTTATCCTTCGTCCTTTATCTCATTCTCTCGCTGGCTGAATCCTATACATTTACGTGTATATCTCTCTATGAACTCGCTTTTACGTTTCATCGAGTTTGAAATCACAACGATTCTAAAGAAATTTTACTTCAAAAATAATAATAATAGAACTTTTACAATATTTACGATAAAAGAAGCATACATACATCGATTGTACAAAAAATTGGGATAAGAGCAGGTTAATGATTATACAATATAATTATTTACAAACTATGAGTTATTATCAAAATGAATGAATGTAACTACCCTTATTAATTAAAAAAATTAATAAACCTATTTAAAAATTTCAAATCATCATCATCATCTTGCTCTTATCCCAATTACTTGGGGTCGACGCAATATGTAATCTGTTTTGACATATTGCAAAAAGTTTCGGCAAAGACTTTTATGACCGGCCGCCTGCCTGACGTCAACCCTCCTTGGGAATGTAATCGTTGACCCAAATGGTACCAGATGGAGTTGGTCCGGGTCAATCTAGGGCTCTTAGTCGTCTTTTACGACACCCACGAGCAAAGCAAGGGTTGGTAGTATTCGAAGCTACCACACAGCACTAAAAATACTTTAAAAATTTCAAATATATGTCATTATTAGTTTCCCGCCAGAACGCTCAATTATCTATTTGTTTGCTTACTCTGTAGTTATACCTACTGCCATGCGCACGATGTTTGTTCATTAGAGGTTTTAATTTGATTTTTCTAGCGCGTTCTAATTGCAGTACGTTTATAATGCCTCACTCATTCATAGCCTTCATAGCGGGCGTAAAATTAGGTTTTGTTCATTTTATATGCTTTAAAATTGTTTTATATTTTATTTTCATGTTCTCTTTTAATTGTAGTTATTCTACAAACTTCTGTGCATCTTATTGTTTTAAATTTTCATGTAATTTTGTTAGAGATGCTATGTGGTAACAGGCAGTTCTAAAAGTAGTATGAAAGCTTTACACCGAAGTATGCGACGGTGTTCCTAACCGCGTGTTGGTCCTGGTCCTCGACCACCTGGGTCCCCACCTCAGGGAGTTGTTCAACGCGTGTTTAGCGTCCGGACGGTTCCCTGGAAGGAGGGAAGGCTGGTGCTCCTGCCGAAGCCGGGACGGTCTTCGGGGTCGCCTTCGGCCTACAGGCCTATCGTGCTGCTCGATGACACGGGCAAGCTACTGGGGAGGGTGGTAGCTGCCCGCATCGAGCGGCACCTCGTCGGCACGGGGCCCGATCTGTCGGACGCCCAGTTTGGGTTTAGGAGGGGTCGTTCGACGATCGCGGCTCTGTTGCGCCTGAGGGCCGTGGCGACTGAGGCCGTCACCGGCGGGGGAGTGCTGTTGGTGGTATCCCTAGACATCGCCAACGCATTCAATAGTCTGCCATTCAGCTGCATCAGGGAGGCGCTCCGGTATCACGGAGTGCCAGCTTACCTGAGGCGGCTAGTGGCAGACTATTTGGTGGGGCGCAGCGTCCTCTGTACCAACCGAGCAGGGGACGTTGTGCGAACGCCCATGACGTGCGGTGTCCCACAGGGGTCGGTCCTCGGACCCACCCTGTGGAACATCGGCTACGACTGGACGTTGCGTGGGAGCCTCCTGCCCGGGCTGGGCGTGAATTGTTACGCCGACGACACGCTCGTCACAGCCCGCGGTAGGACGCTAGAAAAGCGGTAAGTCTGGCGACCTATGGCACCGAAAAGGTCGTCAGGCGGATCGAGGTGCTGGGGTTGAGGGTCGCCTTGGACAAGACGGAGGCCCTCTTGTTCCATGGGCGCTTTATGAGCCCTCCCATCGGCGTCTCGATCCCCGTCCACTCGGTTGACATCAGCATCCGGGCCCATATGAGGTACTTGGGCCTGGTGCTCGACGGGCAATGGTGGTTCCGGGAGCATTTCCGCAGGATCGCTCCACGGCTCGTCGGCGCGGCGTCCGCCCTATCGTGGCTTATGCCGAACGTGGGCGGACCGAGTGCTACGTGCCGACGGCTGTACACGGGGGTCATCCGGTCGATGGCCCTGTACGGCGCACCGGTGTGGGCGGGGTCCTTGACCGTCCGACTTAGGGCCCTTCTGTGGCGACCACAGAGGGTCATGGCGGTCAGGGCCATCCGCGGATACCGCACGGTGGCGACGGAGGCAGCGTGCCTATTGGCCGGGACTCCCCCGTGGGACCTGGAGGCGGAGATGCTCGCTGGATTGTATCGGTGGGTGACGGGGGTGCGAGCGGAG
This sequence comes from Lymantria dispar, assembly GCA_032191425.1. Classification (NCBI taxonomy): domain Eukaryota; kingdom Metazoa; phylum Arthropoda; class Insecta; order Lepidoptera; family Erebidae; genus Lymantria; species Lymantria dispar. The sequence continues at coordinate 4,853,750 of CM063449.1, forward strand.
GGCGGTGAGATCTCGTTAAGGGAGCTGCACAGGGTCGTAAGGAGGGAGAGTACACCGTCCTGCCACCACTGCGATTGCGACGAGGACACGGCGCGCCACACGCTCGAGGCCTGCGCGGCTCGGGCAGTGCAGCGCCGTGAACTCGTCGCAATCATCGGTGCCGACCTGACGCTGCCGGCCATTGCTAGGGCGATGGTCGAGAGCGTTGGGAATTGGGACGCGGTCGCAGCCTTCTGCGAGACAGTGATCTCGCAGAAGGAGGCGGCGGATCGTCTGCGCGTGGAGCGCAGCCTCGATGAGGAGATCAGCTGCCGGCGACTGGGGCGGCGCAGGCGCAACAACCTGCGCCTCATGCCGCCCTAGCCGAGGCCGCGGGTGACGTGACCGGGGATTAGTCCGTCACCCGCCGAGAGGCTGACCGCGTGAGGAAAGACCGACGTCCTCCCCGAGGGGGGGACGTCGGTCGATGGGATGGTACCCCACGTAGGGGGTATTCCGTCGGGCCGACCACTGACGACAAGTAAACCTGCTCCGGTGGTCGGCCCAACGACGAAGGCGAGGTGGTTTTCGGGTGGGTTGCGGGAGTTGCGTGCTTAAGCCCCTCTGTCGCCCCGGACGGAGTGGTGCGAAGGCGCGCCGACCGCAGCCGACCCACAAAAAAAAAAAAAAACACCGAATTATGCGAGCCAGTGCTCTGTGAAAAATCATCAGCATGGTACGGAATAGTGTTGCCAATTGAAGTTTACATCAACAGATGGCAGTCGTAAAATTGAACTGTTTTATTGACATCTATAGGCGAGGATAAACCATATCGTTGCGTGGCGTAAATAGAGTGTGGCGACGCAACGCCACGTTATATGACGGAATATGCGAGGGTAAACCTGATCGTTAGCGTAGCGTAAACAGGCCGGCGCCGTAACGCCACGCTATATGATGGAATATATATACTATACGTAATCTATACGTAGTAGTTAGTAGTGAAGAAGGCCGAAGAAATCCCGGGCGTCAGCTTGTACGAGATCAGAATAACTCTAAAACAATTAAAGAACGGGAAGGCTCCAGGAGATGATGGAATTACCACAGAACTCCTGAGGGCTGGCGGCAAGCCAGTTCTAAAAGTCGTACAGAAGTTATTTAATTCTGTCATTCTCGGCGGCGACGTTCCTGAATCATGGACCAGGAGTATGGCGGTGCTATTTTACAAGAAGGGCGATAAAATGCTCTTAAGGCATTACAAAGCCATCTCACTATTGAGCCACGTGTACAAATTGTTCTCAAACGCCATTCCGAACCGACTCACGTGCAAGCTCGACGACTTCCAGCCGCCTGAACAAGTTGGCTTCCGAAAAGGTTGTACCATAGACCACATCCACACGCTACGCCACATCATATAGAAGATCGAGGAATATAATTGACCTCTGTGTCTAGCGTTTGTGGACTACGAGAACTTGGGCAGTGCTGCAGTCCCTTCAGAGGTGCCAAATTAATTATCGATACATCGAAATGCTGAAGTATTTGTATAGAAACGCTACAATAGCGGCCCGTAACTGGGATAAGAGTACGAAACCGATCCAATTGCAGAGAGGTGTGAGACAGGGAGACGCCATATTCCGGGCAGTTTCCGGAGCAATGGAAGTGCGGTAAACTATGCTTGCTGCGGAAGGAGGGCCGCCCAATCGACTCCCCTTCCGCGTACAGACCACTGGTGCTGCTGGATGAGACGGCTAAATTGTTCGAGAAAGTGCTTGCGGATCGTCTCGTCCAGCACCTCGAGGAAGTTGGGCCGGGACTGTCAGAGAAACAATATGGATTTAGAGGCGGCCGCTCCACAATTGACGCGCTAGCCGCCCTAAAGTCCCTGGCCACCGATGCGGTGGCCAAAAAGGAAGTACTCCTGGCAGTTTCGCTCGATATAAAGAATACATTCAACAGTCTCCCACACGAGACATTAAGGGAGGCGCTCCGGTACCATGGAGTGCCTCCTTATCTCCGGAGGCTGTTGGAAGCGTACCTCGATGGAAGGCATGTGCTCTGGGAGGAGGGCGACGAGCGTATTCATCACCATCGGGTGGAGTGCGGCGTTCCACAGGGTTCAGTCCTTGGTGGGATTCTTGTGGAACGTCGGTTTCAACTGGCTCCTGAGGGGTCGGCTCCTTCCCGGGATGGGGGCTATCTGCTACGCGGATGACACTCTCATCACGGTGAGGAGGGCTGACTCTCAGGGAGCCGCCCGATTAGCACAGGAAGGACTAGCGCTTGTCGTTGACCGGATTGGAATGCTGGGCTTGAGGGTCTCGTTGGACAAAACTGAGGCCCTCTTATTCCATGGCCCACGTCGAGGTCCCCCACGAGGAGCACACATCAGTGTGTCTGGAGTTGCCGTGCTTGTGCGGGCTCAGATGAAATATCTGGGTCTGCACCTCGATAGAAATTGGAACTTTGGGCTACACTTTGCCCAGCTCGTCACGAGGCTCACTAAGTCGGCCGCGGCACTGGGAAGACTTCTGCCAAACACTGGTGGCCCTGGGTCGTCCTGCCGGCGGCTCTACGCCGGCATCGTGCGGTCCATGGCGCTGTACGGTGCCCCTATATGGTCGGAGTCCCTTACTGCCCGCAATAGGGCCCTTCTGCGACGACCGCAGAGGGTCATGGCAGTGAGGGCTATTAGGGGCTATCGTACGGTGTCCTGGACTGCAGCAACGTTACTGGCAGGCGACCCACCTTGGCCGCTTGTGGCTGAGGTGCTGGCGGAGGTTTACCGGCGCCGCGTCACAATGTGGGCCAACGGTGAGCAAGTCTCCGCAAGGAGACTGGGCAGAGCACAGGAAGTAGCCCGAAGAGAAGTTATCCGGCGGTGGAAGATCTGGAGTCCCCCGCAGCAGGGCGGGGGACTGTGGAGGCGGTTGCACCGCATCTCCACCGCTGGCTCACGAGGAGGCACGGCAACTTAACCTTTAGGATGGTGCAGGTGCTTACCGGACACGGGGTCTTCGGTAAGTACCTGCATGAAATTGGAAGAGAAGGGGCCCCAGGATGCCATGAGTGTGGCGCAGCAATCGACGATTCGCGCCACACATTGGAAGTTTGCCCCGCCTGGGGGCCCCAATGCCACGTCCTATCGATGGAATTCGGAATAGAACTGTCATTGCCGACCATTATCACAGATGCTCGACAGCGACAGGTGCTGGTCGTCCATGGCCTCATTTTGTGAGGCCGTTATTTCAAGGATCCTTCCTTGAGCTGCGGAGCGACAACGCGAGGCGCTTGCCTCCGCTGACTCGCTCCGCACGCGGCGACCCGGGAGGAGAAGGCGCCAATATGCGCTACTCCTTCCACCGTCCTGAATGACGATAGGACGTGGCCAGACGGCCATGCGTTGGGGTGACGGGGATTGAATGTCATCAGACGATCTCTCCAGCGCCCCGTAAAAGCGCGGAAGGGGCCGCTGTGGTTTTAGTGGGTATTCCGGTCACATGGTGGCCTGCGAGCCCCACACACTCCTCCGTCTGTCACCGGCGGGGGACGGTGCGTTAATGCATTTCCACAGCGTGAAAAAAAAAAAAAAAGGGAGACGCCATCTCTCCAAAACTGTTCATCACTGCGCTGGAAGATGTCTTCAAGCTCTTAGACTGGACAGGACTCGGCATCAACATCAACGGTGAATACATCACTCACCTTCGATTTACAGACGATATCCTAGTCATGGCAGAATCCATGGCAGAGTAGTCAATGGAGGACCTTGGCACTATGCTCAATGACCTCAGCAGGGTTTCTCAATTAATAGGTCTACAAATGAAAATAGACAAGACGATAGTCATATCTAATGCCGCATGAGATTTTTGAGAATATTTAGCTCACAAGCTGTATGTGTAGATGGACAATAGGCTCGAAACAGGATTTTTTCACCTGTTTTTAGATCGTGCAAATCTACTATCTATCATGTTTGCTCGCATTGACAGTGCCCTCCATTTTCTTTCCAAGTCATCTTTGTCCTTGAGATCAGAGGTCAAGATCAGCCCAAAATATCGAAACGTTAAAACTCTTTTCAGACACAGAGTGAGAGAGCCAGACTTTGAGGAGACTTTGATTGAGGAATGCCTCCTCGACGACGCGAACCGCCGCCGGCGACTGGGGCGGCGCAGGCACGATTACGCGACGCGCGACCAAGACTGACGTCCTCCCGAGGGGGGGACGTCGATCGAGAAGAGGGTACTCCTCAAGGTGTATTCCGTCGGGCCGACCACTGACGACAAGTTACCCTGCACTGGTGGTTAGCCCAACGACAAAGGCGACGTGTCACGGGTGGGCTAAGAGGCTGTGTGCACCGCCCCAAAAAAAAGGAGGCTGATAAATTTAAGGACTTTTACCAAATGAAAATGTATTGATGAAATCTTGATGAACCATGAATGTTTTTTGATGTGAAACATCTATAGGCGAGGGTGACCGCGATCGTCGCGTGGCGATTTGACGCCACGTCTTGCGGTCCCCTCTTTTTTTTTTTTTGTGTGTGTATTTAGCTGTTGGTCGCAGATGACCTTGACAGCTTAACGCGGGCAATGGGCGAGCGGAAGACTCTCAACCCGGTAGCGGTCCCCTCTTAATTTACTGTAAAATAAATATCTGGATATACATATCTAAATTTGTAACGAAACCATGGTGCGATTTAAAACTTTGTACAACGCCATCTAGTGAACCCAAAGTAAATTGTTACCTATAATGAAAATAAATGTTTATTGAATAAAAATTATCTTTTACTGGAAAAATCGCCATGTTTTATTAATAATTTATGCTATACTAGTTCCTGACGTAATCTGTTCTTTTATGCATATTTACTTGTTTTATAAATTAATGTATAATAACTTCATAATATAAATATACCAGTAGGTATGGGATTTAGTTTACTTTCAGCTATGAAAAATGGGTAACTGTTTTTATAGGCTTTTATTAGTTTCAGCTGTATTTTTATATATTTATTTCCTTGTATGTCACCGATTTCTTAGGAATTGGATTTTGACTCACTTAAAACAGTCAGATTTCATTTAAAATTTGTAAACTTTGAAATTTGTAAAATTGCAAGGACCAATAACGCTAAAATAATTTAAATAATTAAATAGCTTAATAATTAAATAATTAAATAGCTAAAATAATTAAATAGCTTGTCTTATTATCATTACAGGATTAAAGGTTTCTTTATTAAATATTCAATATATTGGTCTGAGAGTTGGTCGTTAGCTCGATAGATGCCACTATTTATGTTACCTAAATCGTGCACTTCGTGCTCGATGCTGCATAGCTCGATAGATGCCGCTATTTCTGGTTTATAAATTGCACCTATCGTGCAAAAGAACGTCTGTGAACGGATGAAAGTATTTCAAGCTACATTTTGGAAGTTTAATTACTTTTGTACTAAATAACGTTACCATAAATATAAGCCGTAAAGTCAATTTTAAAATGGATAATTTATTCGATACGATACCTGCTAAAAAGTACTTATTCACTAAAAGTATCGAATGCAATGTATCGGTATTGAAAGAAAAGTACTTGATACCTAAAGATAAAGTAAGTAAAAGTACTAGATACTTTAATCAGTACGTTACTTATCTTTCGATACTACTCATGAGTTCAGTATCAATACTTTATATTCGATACCGTGTCTCTACTCGTACAAAATAGTTTCGATGTTTCACATCTGCCAGGCGTCCTGAGCGACGGCTTACTTTTTTTAATATTTATGTCTAGATTCAATCCTCTATCTCTTTTATTAAGCATCTTTGAATAAGTTGCCACTATAGCTGCTTCTATTACTGCCTTAATAAAGAACAAGTATACAGTAAAAATATCATCATCACTATCATCGTCATCATCTCAGCTCATATACGACACCCTTAAACTCAAGCCTCCTTCATAATAAGATGGCAATTAACCTTAATATAGCACGCTGGGCAGATGGGTTGTTGTAGGGTAATTACTTTTTGTTTTTCTTCTCTTGCATGGATGTTATACGCATATTCAATCACTTAGTCGTCTTTTAAGATACCCGTAGGCAAGATAAGAAGTGGTGAATAATATTCTTACTCCGTCACCACACAGAAAATAAATTATGCATATAAATAAATCATGTATTTACATATAAAATTGTTTAAATATGTCATTATGATAAAATTATTTATGTACATATGTAATGTAAATTACAGTATAAGCATTGTTCATGTAACTATAATTCAAATTACTCATTACGTATACATTACCTACGTATTACGTAGATCTTAAGTGCTGCGATAAATTAGTAAGACAGCGCCATCTGTTTAATTTATTGTGAACTTTCTTCTAACATTTCATTCGAATGACTGTAAATTCATTTTGGTATGCAGATTTACTTTTTGCTTGTTGTTTATACAGGTAGGTACACTTCGCGCAATAATTGTAGTGGACGTGGATTTATTAGAATACCACTAGGTATAAATATCAAGTTAATTTTCAAGTATATTTAGATAGTAGGTATATTTTCAAAATTTGCAGAGCACTTATTGTCATGAGTCGTAAATACTTTCCGTGTTATGATGAGGGATAGGAGAACATTTATAATTAATTGAAAATACATTAGATAGGTACGTAAAAATATAGTCCCATAAATTATTCTAATATAACTGTACAATAAGCATACCTAATTATTTTTTATAGTTCTATATTTTAATTGATATTGGAAACAGAAATGGCAGCTGCTGACAGATTTTTCTTGAGCTTGACTTTAAATTAATAAAAGTTTCAAATTTTAATTACATTTTGTGTTTATATTTGGAAGATTGCGAAAGTTTTTAAATTTTTAAAAACTATTAACTAGAGTCACAAGTTCTTCTTCCAGTGTCTTGGATTTAAAAGATTATATTTGACTTTTAGGACTTTATTTGTACAGGAGTTGAGGTGAAAGTAATCGCATGAAGATAGTTTAGAATACAAAGTGCTACCCTTAGAATAATAACGTATAGAAGGATAGTGTCAATACTTCGAACTTTCAAAATTTGAATCTAAAAATACTAATGGCGCGCAGACGATTGCACACGTACACACGCACACCACTATACAAATTATGAAATCAAATTTTGTTTTTAATAACATAAATCGTCGAATTACCTTTAAAAGTAATGTTAATAATCTTTTTTTATATTTTTCAAATGTGTTGCCCCATTTGAATGCACAAACCGTCATAATTACCTATTTATTTTTTAAGAGTTGCGTACGTTCGTGCAGTACAATGACTTGTACATTATGGAACGGTTCCGGCGTAAGCTCCATTAGGCTCCAATTGAAATGCCTCCCTTTTTGTGCGTGAACTTACCTTCTATACGTTATTATTCTAAGGTGCTACCTATCACCTTTCACTTTCCCGTGAGAGTTGAAAAAATTACCAAGTGAGTATCAGGAGAATGGTCATTAACACTTTTCGAAAACTTATTATACCGACTGTTAATCTCAAACCACCTGTCAAGCGTGGCGTGTATGTTATAAATTTTATGAAGGATCTGTATTTTATCTGATGATGATGTTGAAAAGATGAGAAGTATTGGAATGTTAAGTGGTGGATAGATAATGTTGCTATACGTTCCACTCTTGACGGTAAAGTCTCATTTTCAGGCTGTTATCCCTAGACAAAACAGAAGTGTCGGATTTTGCAAACAGTCAAAATTTCTACTTATCTCTCTTCATTACATTATTATGCAAGATATTTTTAGTTGTGACCTAAAGACAGATGGCGATGCGTTTTCGCTTATTTCTATTCGAATCCATTTTAGTTACCTTGACCATTATGAAAAAAAAACTGGTCATAAGTTCCTTTTAGTTTTAATTTTACCTATTTTTGTATGCGTCCCGTTCTGAAATAAAAAAGTAATGGTCATGTAATAGATAATTAGGAAATATTAAGGGTCTTCTGCACAGGGGAATATAAATGCCATGTGGTAGGACCACACAGTCGTCTGTCTACAGCCGCTGGTCGGTTCGTCCGGGGTAATACCACATTATCGCAAAAAATCGACTATTGAGTAGTATTTGCTATTGCACTTCGTTGGATGAGTGAGAGACCAGAAAGCCCAACTTTCTGAGGGTGTTTGTGTGTGATGGATTTGGTGGTGCCTTTAGTATCACCGAATTGCATTGTACGCATTCACACTCCCTTCACTAGTTTCACAGATGACAGTGTCTGACAGCGGTTTAGCAAAGGTCCATAATCGCCAGTAGGTATCATGTAACATCAGGTGTGTTGTTTGCTCATTTGCGACCAACAGCAGTAAAAACTAGGGATTTGTTTGGGATCTAATGTTTAGCAAATGATAATTATTTGGTTATAACCCTTAGTCCTACAAGATTAGTTTTACAAGATGCGAGCGAAAAAAAAAAAGGTAGGTAGAATGTGATTTGGAATTGAATCTTAGACATATATTATTTCTAATTATTATAAAATAAAACAATAAACACTTATATTTAATTTTATTATTATTTACAATTTCAAGAATTAATAAAAAAGTTATTCAGTAAAACATAAAGTTAAGAACATGGTGGACGTCACGAACTAGTAAATATCTTAATTTAAAATTCACCATATCTATAATAAATGAACTGGGGTGATTACTAAATTGTAACTACACCTGAAGACTTATGTACCTGAGTCAATGTAGGTTTACATAATGATTTCTGATGTTTATGCGAGTATTACAGAATGTAAATAAAACTACTTTACAGATTTTATTGTGTTTGTATTTAATTTTTGATAGGATGACGTTTCGAACACTTTACAGCATTTTACAGTCCGCCTATGGCTATGAAGCATTCAAGTACTTAAAGCAAGTGTTCCAAAAGTTGCGCAATCAGAATTCAAATGAAAACGCGATATAATCCGTAAAGTAGTTTTATTTAAGATATTGTAGGTTTATACTCAGTTTTTCTATCGAAAAGTATACAGCAAATTTTTTCGTAATGGAAGTTAGGATTATAGCTGTAGATTTTCTGTGTGCCTCATAAAAGTACGTGCAATTCAAGACGATTTATTAATCAATTAAAACGTGAAAGTGTAATAAATAAATTCACATTAGTGTTTTAAATATTTGTTTGATTTTTATCATATAAATCATAAGCTCAACTTTCTTTAAGTTACAATATAATAACAGATATTAACAAAAAATAAAAATTAGAATAAGCTAAGACTTAAAAAAAATGGTTATAAAAATTTGAAACTCAGTTGTTTCACGTATACATGGAATGTTATATACTTCGTCCATTCTGGCTTTAAGTTAAAGTAAAACTATAGAAAGAAATTTTGATCGGATTAATATCATCCCTACTAGATACACAGAAGAAAAAAATCATGATAATTGACAATGCTGAATGAGGGTTAATAACTTTTACACAGATGATCTTTAGTCCTATTAGTCTTAATAACAATCTCATATGTCAAGTGTTATAGGTACAATTCCCATGTAGAAAAAAATTGTGCAATCTATAAATTAGCGCCATCTATCTGTGATTTATCTAACTTAATTTTATATTTGTAAGATGCGCCATAATTAAAAGATTGATTATTCAGCAGTCTGTTGTCTTTAAAAAATATAAACCTAGCTCCTATTTTGAGAGCTGACAAAAATACAAAATCTAATTTGTCATTTTAAATTACAAGTGTAGTTAAATAATAATAAAACGTCGATTTCACAAATATATTAATTTCATAATATAAAAGAAATAAATAATAAATGTGTACTTGATTCTATACTTTATTACTTCAAACAAAATTTGCCCTCTTGTGGTAAGAATACAATACCTCAGGACCCCTTTCCTGTGGTAAAAGCAAGTTAATGAAATTGTAAGAAATAACAATAATTTAGATTGATGGTATCACGACTAAATTTTTAAGTGGAATGTTTATATGATTTACTTAAGTTGATAAAAAAGGTAATATAAAGAAAAACTTATGCATACTTTTATAAGTGTTACATATTATTAAACACGTAAAGAAAATTAAATTTTCATTTATAATATATTTAACTGCGAGGTTTACCCTCCCCTTAATTATCACAATACCTTATTCTTAGTGTAAAGAGAAATATTATTTACATACTTATATTTATAACTGTGTACGTGTGTTTAAGAATGGAATATACAGAGTTGTTAATACAATTACAAAATTATTACTTAATTAAATATCTAATGAATGAATAACTGGCAAGCATTTAAAAGTTGCTCAGAGAGCAATGGAACAACATATTCTTGGACTTCCTCTGAAGGAAATATTAAAAATTTGTATATTGGACAGAGATGCAAACATAAATTGCAGATTAACATGTTGAACGCCATGAGGGTCACCATTTGGGCCTCACTAATGTTTTAGGTTGCGCCAGGATAAAATATCTTCAACATCCTCCCCGAGGGGGGGACGTCGGTCGAAGAGACGGTTCTCCTCAGGAGTATGCCGTCGGGCCGACCAGTGACGATAAGTCACCCTGCACTGGTGATCGGCTCATCGACGAAGGCGACGTGTCACGGGTGGATTACGGGTGTGCGTGCTTACGCCCCTCTGTCGCCCTGGACGGAAACGGGCGGCGATGGCGCCGACCGTAACCCAACCAAAAAAAGAAATGGATCAAATAGCTTGATTCTAAAAATTTGAATGATATTTTTATTGCTTTAGGGGCTTTAAAATGTTGTGAATCACGTAGTAAACACCGAAGAAAAGTAATTTGTGACTTTATTTTGCTAAAATACTACTGTTACTTAATAATTGCCATCGTTTTTAAAATAATAACACACAAAATTATACTCTAGCACACATACCTACCGTTTGTACAGAACTTACATTAAAAATCTTGTCCTGACATTATCGGACATATTTTTCTAAATAATATTTTTTACTAAAAAGCAAGCATACTTTATTATGTCTATTACGAGTACATATTGGCTTTGTACTGAGACCCAACAGCATAATAGGAACACTTAAAGTCGCCCCTAGTTCGCGGTGATACCATGTCCCCCACAGCTCCAACGGAACAACTGTATGTCGGCTACATAGGGTCCCCCCATGGCTTAAATGGAAAACTGAAAAATCAGAGCAGCATTTAACGTGTCAAGTAAGATATGCTCTCTATCCAATGTACTGATTTCTGATGATATAGACAACCAGGTACTTGAGTTGACACCGCGAATAGGTAAATCAGAGGACTAAAAATTGTGGCGTAGTTTGAGAAAGGTTTTTGTCCTATAAATATTGATTGAATCAGACTTTAGATGGACTTTATAGAGTTTTATTTTAAATACATTAATTATTTATCAACAAGGCAACTTCGTAGCATTACGATGTCTGATTTTTATGTGAATATTACACATTATAAATAGAACTATCTGTTTGTATTTGATGATATCTGATGTTTACGCAAGTACTATACATTGTAAATAAAACTACTTTTACGGATTTTATTGCGTTTGTATTTGATCCGTCCGCCCGTGACCATGAATACTGTATATTGTTCGAATGGTCTGGCAATCATAAATTAAATACAAACGTGATAAAATCCGTAAAAGTAATTTTATTTACAATGTTTGTATTTGATTTTTGATTTTCTTATATTTCGAATATTTTACAGCGGTCATCGTCACGGGAGGACCAATGTGACTCGCGTGTAACAGCTCGTCATTATTACACAGATTTATATCTACCCGCTACTGAATTTGTTATTAAATATCGATCCGTAGATATATTAATAAAAATTTGTTGCCAGTACACAAAAAAAATCCTTTTTATGTTTTTATTATTTCAATAATTTCGCATTATTTGCAACAGTAAATTTTTATTAGAAACTATTCCATAGGTGAGTTGCTTGACGCTTTTTTTATTAACCGACGTCAAATAAAGAGCAGTTTCTCAATATATTTTTTTAAATGTCTAATATACATATATTAAACTCACAATAATTTAGATACAAAAATTTTAAAATTTTCTAGAAAAACTGTGCTTATATGTGAAATTAAGTGCTAATCATATTAGCTAATTTTGGGATACCACTCGCTTATGTCGAGGTGAATCGAAATTAACAAAAACAATAATGCAGTAATTATAGTAAAATCATTTTAAGAGCTTATAGAATCTTAAACATATAAAACATATTAAAATACAAAACTCTACCTTTGCAAATCCAAATGCATTTTTTTTTATTTGCACATAATTTTGGACGTAATTTGAAATTTGTACTTAGAGTGAACTTAGATCAAATTATATAAAGCAACTTTAAAAAACGTTTGATACGGACTATCACGCAAAAATCATAAAAAAAGTAACTAATTAGTAAATAAAACATTATAAAATCTAGTTTTTTTTGGATATTACATATTGTGGTAGTAATGTCAGCCTAAATTCGTATCCTTAAAACTAATCAAAAATAACATTTAAGCCCCTACAAGAGAAGCGACTACTTCAGGCAAAAGAAGCGTGCCTTCCTCGTAATCTTCATAATCGTACAGATAAACACTTTGATCATGGCCCATGACCATCGGTAGAAGGAATAAGAAGAGAAGCAGAATCCAACTTTGAAAGCATTTTGCTGATGAAGTACCGTTGAGTGTTACTGAAAATGAAATACTTATTATTAGGTACGCTGATACAAAAAAAAATAAAATTGAATTGTCTATATGCAATGTAAGAATTCCATTTTTCCGTGTAGTGACGGATTGAGAATACAATTCACCACTCCATATCTTGCCTGTGGATGTCGTACAAGACTAAGGGATATAATATGCACATAAGATCTGTGCAGGAGAAGGAAAACTCGAAATGAAACCCTATACTAACATGTCTGAACAACATGGTATAGTAGGTCAAATTCCCTCCTATTGTGGAGGAGGCCCGAGCCCAACAGTGGGACGTATGTGGGCTGTGATGATGATGATGAATATAAGAATAGTACGATTTTTTCATGCTGACACAACTATTTTACACCATACCTAAGCCTAAAAACCCATTTTAAAAATATAACATTTTTTGCTTTGCTTGCCTGTCCATCTGTCTGTATGTTTGTTCCGAGTAATCTTCAAAACGGCTGGACTGATATCGATAATATTTTATTACCAGACAACTGGCCATTTAAGACATAACAAGCAATATACTTGATCCCGGTATTCCCCCATGTTCCCACAAGAACAGGCACTACCGTAACGAAAGAGTTACTATTTGTATATGTATATGAATTATCCTTGTGGTTATGGAGTAAGAATACAATTAAACATCCTCTTTTCTTACCTGTGGGTGTCATAAAAGTCGATTAAGAGATATATGCAAGTAACATCAATGCAAGAGAAGGAAACTTCATATAAAGCCTCTTCGAAAACCTCTGACCAGGATAGAACAGTAGGTTCTCCTCTCCCTGGAGGAGACCTGAGCCTAACAGTGGTATTTATATAGGTTGAGATGAATTGTAAAAATTATGGTTTTGAAATTTAAATAGTTTAGATTATAAAATAATTAAAAACAACGATCCATTTATTAACAGTATACAGCTACAGCTAGGAATATTGCCTGTCTTTTTGTAAACACTTAAAATATTCTAAAGCTACAAAGAATCAAATAAGTTTGTAAGTTTTGATATCAGGAATTACGTTAAAAAAAAGTAATCACCTTTTCGTTACTAAGCTATGGAAGGAATATTTATTCTAACTGCAACTTAAAAAAGTAGAGTAGCGTCCGTAAATTTAAGGCAAGTAAAATCAGATTTGATGGACGAATATCTACACGAGTAATATGGTTAGAAATACAATCAGAAGTATATTAAAGAAGCTGAAAGACTTTTAATTTGTCAACTTTTTCAAAGATAGCTCTTTTGGACCGTATCAACCGCTGTAGTTTTATGAAAAAATACTAGCCATTTGCACGGGAAATATTATACATGATCACAACCCATATACGTCCCAATGCTGGGCTTGAGGCTCCTTTACAATGGGAGAGAAATTGACCTACTCAGCCACCCTGGTCAGACGGATTGTTTTTTTTTTTTTTATAATATTTTTTTTTGTATAAGGTTTTGTTTCGAGTTTTCCTTCTCTTTCATTCATGTCATCTGCAAGCCCTCAGTTGTTTTTTGCGATACCCACGGGCAAGAAAGGGGGAGATGAATTGCATTGTTATTTCGTCATCACACGGAATACTATAGGTAAATGAAAAATATTATACCACTATACACTAAGGTAAAAAGCAATCTATACCAATAAATAAAATTGGAGTGTCTGTTTGTAATGTCAAAATAATTGGCTTTTATCATGCTCACACGGTTATTTTCACGACACCTATGCCTAAAATACAAATTAAAAAAATTTTTGTCTGTCTGTCTGTTTGTTCCGGGTAATCTTCAAAACGGCTGGACCGATTTCTAAAATTCTTTCACCAATGGAAAGCTATAATATCAGGGCGTAAACTAGGCTATATTTTATCCCGGTATTCTCACGGGAACGAGAACTACGTAGGGAAGACGACTGAAACCGAAGCGAAGCGAGGGCGGGTTACTAGTTTCATAATATATATGTTTACTCTTCCAATAGGATGATAATTTGAAAGAGTTTAGTAGTAATTTCAATGTCTTGATATTCTCTCTAAAGCATAGGAAACATGTAACAGGAATTCAAACTTGATACAACAATATTAGCAGGACTCGTTGTTAACATTAGGTTAATGTCAATTTTTTGGGACTAATCGCATCTTATATAGCTCTTGTGAATAAAAATCCTAGATACATTCTTTTTAATTTCTGTAATTTTTGTGTCGTGACGAAGTTAAAATACAATACATTATTCTAAAGCAAGTAGCCTTCTTTATCCGAGGCCGTGGGTGACCGGATAGGAGATTAGTTCGTCATCCGCAGAGAGGCTGACCGCGCGACGGCGACCGGCGTCACGAGAAAGGGACGTTGAGAGGAGAGGGTACCCCACAGGGTATTCAGTCAGGGCGTCCACGGAGGACAAGGGATTCGGTACCAGTGGTCGACTCAACGACGAAGGCGACGAGCTACGGTGGGTTATGGGGCCACGTGCCGTAATATCTCTTTACCTTCGTGAATCAATCATGAACGATAGCCATATAGATAAAAATTTAAAACTAGGTATTGTATTATTAGTCCACAACTTATAGATCCCATCTTGTAATGACGTACTCATTTCATGTGAGTTGTAAAAAATTACTGAAAGAGTATCAGAAGAGTGGACGGTAGCACAGTGGTGGGCAATGTATAAAACTAACTGCGATCGTTAACCTTCCAAGCGTGACAAGTACGGCTTTATCGCACTTCTTACGTAGGCCTACCTTCAGCACTGGACGTCGTCAGGTTGATGGATGGCTTAATATGCTATCACCATAGAGATTGGAATTTTAATATGATTTCAAATGTATATTTTTTTAACAATCCACCACACACAATAACTTACTTCGTTCCGGCCTAGGGTCAGTTTCCGGTGTGAAGAAATCCAGATTGGCTGAGCTCCTGTATACATCATAGACAGTAGCAATACAAGCGACCCGCAAGCGTCCTCCCACAAACAATTCGGGAGTCACCTTGATGTCAGCTTTAACAGCTGTCCATAGGAGACCACTCTCTGATGGGTGAAGGCTTGTCTCTGAAGAACGTATCTGAAAAGTGATGAAGTTTGATTTTAATGATAATGTTATTAAAGTCTCTGAAATTGGATTTCATAAATTTTTATTGAAGTAAAACTTCCTTACGCGCGCTTGACTTGGGGAGTAAGCTGGTGAATGCAGGACGAGATCGTTACGAAAAAAGTGATCAGGCAAGGCGAACGGAGGTTGAGAGGGAGATATAAGTTAGTGAAGATGGCTCTATCTCTTTAGATAGAGTTTCGTTACGTTTCATATATCTTAGTCAGTATTTCATTTGCGAGTTGGCTAGCGTTACGGGAACGGTGATTTCTTGATTTTTTCATAATTGATCATTTCATTATTGAACAATTTTACGGGGGGCGCGGCCGGAGCACCTCCTCGTGGTGCTCCCTGGTAACGTCCATTTGGACGTCATGCGTCCATTTGGACGGCCAAGATTCCGGCAGGGGGGGGGTCTCCGCGTGCGGCTCTGGTGGCAGAGCGCACGGCGGATCTGACCCGGGGCCAATGGGGCGGATGTGCCTCATGGCACTCCGTCGCCAGGGACGGTTGCGTCACGGCCCGGGGCGTGACGGGTCGGTCGCTCGCGAGCGGCCAGACCCGGAAGGCCCAAACCGTAATCCTGAGCAGGGGGGTCAGGACCGGGGGTCTTCGGACCGCGGGGAAGAAAACCCCTATAAAAAATCACCCCAATCTTAAGTTTGGCCACTCGGCGAGGAGATGTATGACTGGTGGGTTAAGAAGCGCGCGAGCGTCCAGTCGTTAGAGTGGTAGTCAAGGCAAGACTCAAAAACGTTCCAAAAATGGCAGAAGTAAGACATAGTAAGACTTCACCAGAGGGTCCCGGCCAGGCCGGGGAGTCCCTTGCTGTGCCGGTGCTTGCGCGCGACGTCCATTTGGAGTCGCGCCCAAGTCCCGGCACAGTCAGTCCCCAATCGTATGGGTGGGGGACAACTACTGCCTCAGAAGCCGAGAGCCCGGCTCAACACCAAGTGGCTCAGGGGGGGAGGGGGAACGAGGAGGAGGTGCAGGTGCGGAAGAAGACCCGGAGGACGAAGCCGAGGCGTTCCGCCGCTGCACGAGCCCGCATTAGCGCCACTGCATCTAAGGCGCGGCGGGCGCGGTTAAAGGCTGAAGCCATTGCCGCACGCGACGAGGGCGGCAGCATTGCTGCTGCAGGGCCGTCGCGGGACGGGGGTGGCGTTGCTGCCCAGCCGTCGGAAGAGAGGATGGAGACCACTGCAGGGCCGCCGCGTGAGGAGAGCAGCAGCAGCAGCGGGTCCGAGCACGAGGGCGGCATTGCCGCAGAGCCGTGCATAAGGGTAGCAGGCGAAAGCTCTGAGCTGCCGAGCGATGAGGGCGGCACTGCCGCAGAGCCGTCGCAGGATGAGGGCGGCAGTGCCGCAGGGCCATCCGAGGCATCGGAGATGGAGCTGACGGACATGGGCGGAAGTGCCGCAGAGCCGTCCGCCGATGAGATCAGCACCCCTTGGGTGCAAGTCGGCCGGAGTAGGGACGAGGGCGGTGGATGCGCCGCAGGTAGGCAGACATTAGGCGCGCCGTCGGTTGAGGGTTCAATTAGGCCGTCGTCGTTGCCGTTGTCGCCGTCGTTGTCGTCGTCGCCGAGGAAGAGGACGGAGAGGGCTGCAAAGGCGCCAGCTCCAGCCCCAAGTGCGAGGAAGAGGGAGGAGGCCCTCCCCCCGAGACCCTGGAAGCGCCCCCTGCAAGAGGGTGGCCGCTCCAACACCGACTCGGAGGGGAGTTCCATCATCATGCCTCCTCCCAAGGTCCTGACCATGCGCCGGGGGCGCAGAGGCCGAGGATCGGTGGTGGTGGCGTGGCCTGGGACACCGGGTCCGGCCGGCCACGGTGGCGAGGTGGCGGCCCTCCAGGCCGCGAACGCCCGCCTTAGTGAGGAGGTCTCCGGCTTGCGGGAACGCAACCGCAAGATGGAGACGGAGCTATCGGCGGTGCGACGGGAGAACCGCGGGTTGGCCAAGGAGATGGCCGACCTGCGGGCCCAGTTCGCGCGCCTGGCGCCGGCCGCGCCGCCTGTGCCAGCCTCGCCACCGAAACGGGCTGCGCCGGGGAGGGCGGGCCCGTCGTCTGCGCCCGTGGCGCCGGCTGCGCCCGTCGCGGCTGCTGCGCCAGCTGCACCCGTCGCGGCTTCGGCGCTTTCTCCCCTCGTCGTGGTCCCTCCGCCGGCTCGTGGCCGCGGCAGACCTCGGAGGGGGGAGGAGCCGCCGCCCGACGAGGTGCACGGCGTATCGGAGTCGGCGGTACGCGTGATCCTAGCCCGAGTAGGGGTGATGGTGGATGCGCGTATCGCCGCCGTAGCGGCCAGGCTCCCGCCTGAGCCGCCCCTCCGACCGCCGCTCGCCGCGGACAAGGCGAGGCGGCCGCAAGCGTCAGCTCCCACCCCGCTGCCCTGTCAGGGTGGCCGCGTGGTGAGCTACGCTGCGGCCGCGGCCGGGCCCAAGGGGCCCAAGAAGGCCGGCAAGGTGCCGGCTCCCCCCAAGGCCGGGCCGCGGCCGGCGCCAGCGGCTGCACCGCAGGCGCCGGCCAGCGCACCCGCGACCGCTCCTGCTGCGCTCAGCGCTGCTGCCAGGCTCGAACAGGGCTGGCAGGTGGCTGAGCGGAGCAGGAAGGCACGCGGCCAGAAGCGGAGTGCGGCGGCCAAGAGTGCCGCTGTGGCCACCGCTCCCCAGGCGGGAGCCGGCAGAAAGGGGAAGAAAAGGTCGCGCAGGGGCCTCAAGTCGCCGAAGACGGCCGCGGTGGTCATCACCGTGCTGCCTGAGGCGGCTGAGAGGGGCCTCAACTATGAGGCCGTCCTAAAACGCGCCCGGCGGGAGCTGGACGTCTCCGGTATCGGGGGCGTCGAGGCGAGGACCCGCAAGGCCCGGACAGGGGCTCGAATACTCGAGTTCCCTGGGGCCGAGGGCGCGAAGACGGCCGATAGTTTGGCCACGATGTTGAGGGGGCTGTTCGGGCCGGAGGATGGTGTCCGAATCGCCAGGCCTGTCAAGTGCGCAGAGATGCACCTGACGGGCTTGGACGATTCCGTGACGGTGGAGGACGTCCGGGAGGCCATTATGGCGCGTACCGGATGTGCCTCGGACACCGTCCGGATTGGCACCATCCGCACTGGTCCGGGCGGCGTCGGTGCTGCCTGGGTGCAGTGTCCGGTGGAGTCGGTCAAGCAATTGACCGACTCAGGCAGGCTCCTCGTGGGCTGGAGCTCGGCGCGGGTAACCGTGCTAGAGCCCCGGCCCGCGAGGTGTTACAAATGCATGGCGGTCGGGCATACCCGACCGACATGCAAAAACTGCTTTGACTGCAGCGGGCTATGTTTCCGTTGCGGTCAGACCGGACACCAGGCGGCATCGTGCTCTGCGGTGCCCCACTGCCCCGCGTGTGCGGCAGGCAATAGCCCTGCCAAACACCGCATGGGCTCTGGGGACTGCAGACCCCCGGCATTGGCCCCGAAGGGGCGGGACGGCCCATCGACCGGGCCAGTCCCCGCTCCGAGCGCGGCCCGATCGCCCGTCAGCGCGGAGGAGGTGACGATGGATACGGACCGTTAATGGACCCCGTATCCATTCGTCTCCTCCAGGCCAACCTCAACCACACCGCCGGTGCGCAGGACGTGTTCCTGCAAGCCATGGCGGAGTGGTTGATAGGAGTAGCCGTAGCCGCGGAGCCGTACGTGGTGCCCGACCGGCCTAACTGGTTGGGTAGCACCAATGGCACCGTGGCAATCGTCGCCTCCACGTCGTGGCCTTCGTCGCCTCTGACCCTTAGGGACAGGGGCGTCGGATACGTCGCGGCGGACTGGGGGGAGATTACGCTCCTCGGAGTCTATCTCTCCCCTAACTGGAGTGTGACCGATTTCGAGGCCTCCCTCACCATCATGGAGGCCTCGTTACGGCGAATGGCATCGCGCCAGGTCTTCGTCTTGGGGGACTTCAACGCCAAGTCCGTGGCGTGGGGGTCTCCCCGGACGAACGACCGAGGACGGGCGATTGAGGAGTGGGCGGCGGCACTGGGCCTCTGTTTGCTGAACAGGGGCTCGGTGCATACGTGCGTGCGACAACGGGGCGGGTCGATAGTGGACCTTTCGTTCGCTAGCCCCGAGGTCGCCGCACGCGTGGGGAGCTGGCGCGTCGTGGAGGAGGTGGAGACCTTGTCGGACCACCGGTATATCCGGATGGAGGTCTCCCCGGTAATCCCGACGCCCAGCAGGGGTCACGGGGCGGATGGACGTCCTGCGTTCCCGCGATGGGCTGTGGGTCGCTTAGACCGGGACCAGCTGGCGGAGACAGCCATCGTTTACTCGTGGCTGTCCTCTGCCAACCAGTCGGACGGGGTGGACGCCGAGGCTTGCCGCATCCGCAGTGCGTTGACACAGATCTGCGATGCGGCCATGCCCCGGGTACGGCGTCCGCCCCCGAGGAGGGCGGTCCACTGGTGGTCCCGGGAGATGGCGGATCTCCGGGCCACGTGTATTCGCGCCCGGAGGGCCTACACCCGCAGCCGGCAGCGGCAACGCGACGCGGAGCGGGAGGCCTTGCTGTATGAGGGCTACCGCAATGCGCGGTCGGCCTTCAGGCTGGCCGTCCGCTCCGCCAAGGACGTCAGTCGGCAGGAGATGCTGGACGGTCTCGACCGTGACCCCTGGGGACGCCCCTATCGCGCGGTGCTGAATAAGCTCCGCGCGCGGGGCCTTCCCCTCACCGAGACTCTCCAGCCCAGCCTTCTCACCCGGGTCGTCGGGGACCTGTTCCCGCGGCGGGCGGAACACACGCCCCCGGTCATGGCTCCGCTAGACACTGACCGGGAGGCCGACGACGACAGTGTTCCGCCCATCACGGAACCCGAGATGGGAGTGGCGGTGGCGCGCATGTGCGCAAAGTCCACCGCCCCCGGGCCCGACGGTGTTCCAAACCGCGTGTTGGGCCTGGTCCTCGACCACCTGGGTCCCCGCCTTAGGGAGCTGTTCGACGCGTGTTTAGCGTCCGGACGGTTCCCTGGGTGCTGGAAGGAGGGAAGGCTGGTGCTCCTGCCGAAGCCGGGACGGTCTCCGGGGTCGCCTTCGGCCTACAGGCCTATCGTGCTGCTCGATGACACGGGCAAGCTACTGGAGAGGGTGGTAGCTGCCCGCATCGAGCGGCTCCTCGTCGGCACGGGGCCCGATCTGTCGGACGCCCAGTTTGGGTTTAGGAGGGGTCGTTCGACGATCGCGGCTCTGTTGCGCCTGAGGGCCGTGGCGACTGAGGCCGTCACCGGTGGGGGAGTGCTGTTGGCGGTGTCCCTAGACATCGCCAACGCATTCAATAGTCTGCCATTCAGCTGCATCAGGGAGGCGCTCCGGTATCACGGAGTGCCAGCTTACCTGAGGCGGCTAGTGGCAGACTATTTGGTGGGGCGCAGCGTCCTCTGTACCAACCGAGCAGGGGACGTTGTGCGAACGCCCATGACGTGCGGTGTCCCACAGGGGTCGGTCCTCGGACCCACCCTGTGGAACATCGGCTACGACTGGGCGTTGCGGGGGAGCCTCCCGCCCGGGCTGGGCGTGATTTGTTACGCCGACGACACGCTCGTCACAGCCCGCGGTGGGACGCTAGAAGAGGCGGTAAGCCTGGCGACCTATGGCACCGAAGAGGTCGTCAGGCGGATCGAGGCGCTGGGGTTGAGGGTCGCCCTGGACAAGACGGAGGCCCTCTTGTTCCATGGGCGCCTTATGAGCCCTCCCATCGGCGTCTCGATCACCGTCCGATCGGTTGACATCAGCATCCGGGCCCATATGAGGTACTTGGGCCTGGTGCTCGACGGGCAATGGTGGTTCCGGGAGCATTTCCGCAGGCTCGCTCCGCGGCTCGTCGGCGCGGCGTCCGCCCTATCGTGGCTTATGCCGAACGTGGGCGGACCGAGCGCTACGTGCCGACGGCTGTACACAGGGGTCATCCGGTCGATGGCCCTGTACGGCGCACCGGTGTGGGCGGGGTCCTTGACCGTCCGACTTAGGGCCCTTCTGTGGCGACCACAGAGGGTCATGGCGGTCAGGGCCATCCGCGGATACCGCACGGTGGCGACGGAGGCAGCGTGCCTATTGGCCGGGACTCCCCCGTGGGACCTGGAGGCGGAAATGCTCGCCGAGCTGTATCGGCGGGTGTCGGGGGTGCGCGGGGAGGGCGGTGTGATCTCGTTAAGGGATCTCACCGCCTGGCGCGTCGACGCCCGCCGAGACGTCATTGCCCGTTGGGCGGTCCGGCTGGAGAGGCCTCGGTTCGGGGTGCGAACCGTGGAGGCCTTCCGGCCGGTGCTGATGCAGTGGTTGGAAAGGCGGCACGGGGTGCTCTCCTTCCGACTAGTGCAGGTGTTGACGGGGCACGGGAGCTTCGCCAAATACCTGCACAGGGTCGTAAGGAGGGAGAGTACACCGTCCTGCCACCACTGCGATTGCGACGAGGACACGGCGCGCCACACGCTCGAGGCCTGCGCGGCTTGGGCAGTGCAGCGCCGTGAATTCGTTGCAATCATCGGTGCCGACCTGACGCTGCCGGCCATCGCTAGGGCGATGGTCGACAGCGTCGGGAACTGGGACGCGGTCACAGCCTTCTGCGAGACAGTGATCTCGCAGAAGGAGGCGGCGGATCGTCTGCGCGTGGAGCGCAGCCTCGATGAGGAGATCCGCCGCCGGCGACTGGGGTGGCGCAGGCGCAACTATCTGCGCCTCATGCCGCCCTAGCCGAGGCCGCGGGTGACGTGACCGGGGATTAGTCCGTCACCCGCCGAGAGGCCGACCGCGTGAGGAAAGACCGACGTCCTCCTCGAGGGGGGGACGTCGGTCGACGGGAGGGTACCCCGCGTAGGGGGTATTCCGTCGGGCCGACCACTGACGACAAGTAAACCTGCTCCGGTGGTCGGCCCAATGACGAAGGCGAGGTGGTTTTCGGGTGGGTTGCGGGAGTTGCGTGCTTAAGCCCCTCTGTCGCCCCGGACGGAGGGGTGCGGAGGCGCGCCGACTGCGACCCACCCAAAAAAAAAAAAAAAAAATTGAACAATTTTACAACTTAATATTTTGTTCAATACATTATTTTCTTCGATATATTAGTTCCATTCTATGTTTAAAGTAAATAAAATTGTAAATTAATTTTTAGGTTCATATTTAGTGAATTTTAAAGAAGTGTTACTTCAGTGTGGACCATACTATGGAGGTTACACGGCTCTAAAGCACACTTGATTTATTTTGATTGAAGATCACTTATATACTTTTTTTTTATCAATAATTATAACATTTGTATGAATAAATTGAGATAGAATCCTGACACGAAGACCAGTCATATGCTGAGATTAAGATATACCTAATTCCTGGGTTTTTGACGTGAAACATCTATAGGCGAGGGTGACCGCGATGGTCGGGGGCGTTTAACGCCACGCCTCGCGGTGCCTCTTGATTAACTAATAAACAAATATCGGGATATATATGTACATTTTTGTAACGAAACCATGGTGCGATATAAAATTTTCTACAATGCCATCTAGTGAACTCAAAGTAAATTGTTATCTATAATGTATAGTATGTATACTAATGAAAATAAATGTTTAGAATTCATTTAGTGTGCGGTGGATTAATTTTATTGCTGTGTAATATTTCAAATAATAATAGAAATCGTATTATTTTATTCAATACTTTATGCCATATTAGTACTGTCGTAATCTATTCTTTTATGCATATATACTTGTACAAATAATATCGATGTTTCACATCTGCCAGGCGTCCTGAGCGACGGCTCACTTTTTTTTTATATACATTTTTAAAGTTGCAGAACTGTTAATTAAATAATATTAAATATAATTAAATAATATTTTGTTTTTATTAAGCTTCGTAACGCTAAAAGTGAATGAAGAAAATATAAGATAAATCATTTTACTTATTTATTATATTTAAAATGTTGAATAATATTACAATTGTACCATAATAACTGTACTGTGTAAAAAAAGATCTTTTCCTTGTGGTAACGGAGGAAGAATACAATTTAGCACCCCCTTACATGTCCGTGGGTGTCGTAAAAGACGATTAAGGGATTATAATATGCGGATAACATATATTCAAAGGAAGAAAACTCTAAATGAAACCTAAAACCAATCCATCAGACCAATATGTTTTTTTCAAAGACAAATGACCTACACTAAGGAAATAATTCTTTTACAAATATAATTGTATAATATATATAACGGACGCAAATTATATTATTATATTCACAAAAATAGTTCTTAGATCGCACAAAGTATTATTCTGCATGGGAATCAAAATCATGACACTAACACGGCATGTCAATGTCTTAATTACCATGGCATTAATACAATCAAAATTTAACAGCCCAGGCGCATAGCCTTTCACCATACATCTTTTTATAAAATAATCTATTCTTAATCTCTTTCACCTTGAAATCGATTGAAGTTAAAGAAACTCAAAGGAAACTGGAAATATAATTCGTCATCGCTTTTTCACAATCAACCTGAACTCTAAGAATTTCTTGTGTTTGAGATCCTTACTGACTTAGCATTTAAGTTGATTGTCGAATAAAATTAACACAGATTTCTACGTTGCTTTTTTCAATTTTTAATGAAATAGGAATACCAGATATGTCTGAAAAGATTACATACCTAGAGGCAGATAATATCACTAAAAATAAAGGAGCTAGAACTGAAACCCTATTCCAAATCAATGTAGAATTGTATAGTAGGCCATTTGGTCAGTTTCACTATCATTAAAGAAGTTATGGCCTCAACACGAAAACATACTTAGCATTTACTGAGAAAATTTTAGAAGATCTTCTCTTCCATCATATCTCGGTGTCTGAAAGCAGATCTACGACAAGTGTGTGTTACCAGTGATGACTTACGTCACGGAAACGTGGTCCCTAAATGTAGGCCTCATTATCAAGCTCTAAGTCGCTGAGCATGCTATGGAGCGGGCTATGCTCGGCTATGCTTTCTCTGCGAAATAAAATCCGAAATATGGAAAGCCGCAGAAGTATAGGTGTAACCGACAACCGCTAGAGAACAAAGGTTCTCGAAAGAAAGGTTGGCGACCATGTACCGGACGACGCATTGCAGGATGCCCTCCACCGAATAGGCTAACCAAGTCCATTGGGGATGGGAGATGATAAGGCATGTTATGGCGATGCACGCCGCTCTTGCAACACCTCCAATGATTCGGGTGGATGATCAGACTATAACCCGAAAACAAAAGGACACTAATTTATTTGAGGTCTGCAGAATGTTTTTTAAACTCTTTTATTCGAACTCAATGGACTTTTTAAGTTTTTATAACGTTTAAAGATGTGCAATGTATTAATGATTATACTTACAGGTTCTTCGTTAATGAATATAGTGAGATTGGCTGATGGCCTGGCTGGGGACGAAGTGCAATTAGCCTGCAGTACTTCTCCAGGCTGGTAGCGGTCCTTATCTGCCTTCAGTACTGGACCGAGACTTGGCAAAGCTGAAACGTATGATATTTAACATATTAAGTTATTTATTATAATGTATGTTTTTAATTATTCGATATTTAATGTATGGTCACGCAGCAAAAAAATCAATTAACCACCCCTACCTTGCCTGTAGGTGTAGTAAAAGACGCCTAAAATATATAATTGACACATAATATCTGTTGGAGAAGACGGAAAATTCGTTAACCCATCTAACCGGCGTGATATGGTAAGTCAATTTCCCTCCTGTTCTGAAGGAGGTTCGAGCTCCACAGTAGGACGTATATAAGCTGATAGTTATGATAGACGGAATAGTTAAATGTCCAGTATCGTCATCATCGCAGTCCACATACGTCCCAATATTGGGCTCGGGCCTTCTCTACAATGGGAGGGCGATTTGACCTACTATTCCATGCTGGTCAAACATGTTGGTATAGGGTTTCATTTTGAGTTTTCTTTCTCTTGCACCGATGTTATGTACATATTATATCCCATACTCAGTAGTATTGTATCATGTCCAGTAGTATTTGACAAAAATTAACTTTATCGTGCTTTCTGTGAATGCCTCCTTAAAATGTAATTATTAAAAGACATTATTTCAAACCCGTGAAATCGGTAGCTATTAAACAGTCATTATATAATAAAATATCGCTTATCCCAATGACAAAGAAAAAGATAAAGACCAAATTGTCCAAGTTGTGAAGTTTTTAAATCTTTGTGAAGAAAAATTTCGTATTAAAGTAAGATATTCTTTTACGATAAATATTGCACCGTATGGGATTAAGAATATAACGCGTCGCCACGCCTTATTTCAATGTCAGTCTTATAGGCGTTGAAGCCTTATTCAGATTACTTTAGTAATTTAATACAGTGATGAGTAATTTAGTAGCTAAAATTTCATTACTAAATCAATGGTCAGATACATTGCTTACAAATCAGTGGTATTTTTCAAGATGTAGGTACAAGCTTTTTGCTTAGAATATGAATTTTCATTTTTATTATTTTTTAATAGTTAAAGTACTCGGTTTCCATTTCCACAAGTGGTCTTAGTTAGTTTGGGGTTCTGAGTCTATAATCTAATATTATTGATTTGCATAATTTTTAACAACATTATGAGACATGAGATGGAAATGAGTAAGACAAATCAGGAGGAAGACTTTATAGCAGAAATTAATGTTTTAGTGCAGAATGATTTCTGATGTTTACGCGAGTATTACACATTTTAAATAAAACTACTTAACGGATTTTATTGCGTTTGTATTTGATTTTTGATTCATTTTTTTCTTACATTGGCAATAAATTTTTATCAAAAATGTGGGTCAATATTTAATAACTAATTTCTGTATCGGGTAGACAATTATAAATTCCTGCAATAACGATGACTTGTAGGACGTGAGACATCTTAGTCCACCCGTGACCACGAACGCTGCAAAGTGTTCGAAACGTCGGGCAAACAAAAATCAAATACAAACGCGATAAAATCCGTAAAGTAGTTTTATTTAAAATGTTTTAGTGCAATTTTGAAGACGGGAACTAAAATAAAATCCATGAATTCTTTATAAAAACTATTCACATAAAATATATTTCTCATTTAATTTTATTCAAAGAGATTTTATACTAAGAGTAGTTTCATGAGGTGATGGAGTAAGAATAAAATTCACCCCCCACCCCCTTTCTTGCCCACGGTTATCGTAAAAGACGACTAAGGAATGTAATATGCAGGTAACATCTGCGTAAGAAAAGAAAAACTTGAAACCCTATACCAACACGTCTAACCAGCGTGGTATATCGTAAACACGACTATGAGATATAATATACACATAACATGAGAAGGAAAACTCGAAATGAAACCCTATACTAACATGTCTAACCAGTATGGTATAATAAGTCAAATTCCCTCCCATTGTGGAGGAGGTCTGAGCCCAACAGTGGGACGTATGTGGGCTGCTATGATGATGATATCCCTTAGTTGTCTCTTACGACACCCACTGGCAGGAAAGGGGATGGTGAAATTAAATAAATTAAATTATTTAACCGAAATAAAATATACTCAACATACCTACAACATTCATTTTATCAAAGTAACAAGTCAATGAGAAGGGTATTTCATCTTCAAGAATTAATCAAATCACAAGTATCCGACTTCAAAACCTGGCATTTCCGTGTTCAATGGGATCCGTTAATTACGTCGACATTATCATCGGCTGTGCCAATATAATTATACGGCTTAGCTAATAATGCTTACATTTGAATCGTGTTCTAATTAATATACTCTTGTCTATTATTGAATTTATTAATATACATATATTTCTACACTAGCAGAGCGCTGCGGTTTTACCCGCATAGTTCCCCTTTCTCGTGGGAATATCGAGATAAATTATAGCGTATGTGTTATTCAGATATGTAAGCTTTATTATTGTAAAGTTTCATCTAATTCCATTCAGTACTTTATGCGTAAAAGAGTAACAAACATCTTCATATCTTCACATCCACACATACTCAAAAACTTTCGCGGTTATAATATTAGTAGGATATTTCCGTGTGCTGACGGAGTAAGAATACAATTCACCACTCCCTATATTGACTGTGGATTTCGTAAAAGACGACTAATATGCGCATAATATCTGTGCAATAGAAGGAAAACTCAAAATGAAACCTTAAACCAACATGTCTAACCAGAATGATATAGTAAGGTCAATTTCCCTCCTATTGTGGAGAAGACCTGAGCCCAACGGTAGAACGTATATGAGTTGAAATGATGATGATTATAGGTATTCATTCAGGACTGTAAATACAGGCGGCTAGATGGAAGATTAGTCTGTAATCTATAAAGAGGCAACCATGCGCGTGCTATTCTATGGTAACAATCAATGTTAAGTGCTAAGCGGGCTCTAAGACAAGGACTTTGAATCGGTGAATCACCGAAATAGCGATAGAGTACAGTATGGCAGGATATGGGGTTGGTAACCGGTGTTATCGGTGTAAGATCACAATTTAATATCCTCTATCTTACCTCCGAATGATATCTGATGTTTACGCGAGCACTACACATTGTAAATAAAACTACATTTACGGATTATATCGCGTTTGTATTTGATTTATGATTGCCCGACGTTTCGAACACTTTACAGCATTCATGGTCATGGGCGGACTAAGGTGTCTCACGTCCAACAAGTCGATGACTGACCGATGAGTCGACTGAGTCGATGACATAACGATGACTTGTTGGACGTGAGACACCTTAGTTCGTCCGTGACCATGAATGCTGCTAAGTGTTCGAAACGTCGGGCAATCATAAATCAAATACAAACGCGATATAATCCGTAAAAGTAGTTTTATTTACAATTACCTCCGAATGTTTTAAAAGGCGACTAAGGGATATAATATACAAATAACATATGTGCAAAAGAAGAAAAACTGGCAATATCCCTTAGCAATCTGTCTGATCAGCTTGGTATAGTAGCTCAAATTGCCTTCAATGGTAAAGAATGGTTAAAGCATCTTGGACATATTTAAGCTGAGATTATGACGATGAAGATGAAGCATATTACGTTACTATAATCATTTACTAGTGTGCCCTCGTCTAACGTTGGGTGTGTCGGCAAAACAAATTCTTAACCTCTATGAATTTGTAACAGCTATCAAATTTGCACTCATTCCTTCACACAACCTATCCATCTCTTTTTAACTCTCCTATGATCCCTACATCCATTCACAATAATAATGATAGCCCTCCTTCTACCGGACATGTAATGAAAAGAGAGAGAGAGGATTTCATCTCTTCTCATTACATGTCCATACCAAAACAATCTCGCACTCTTAGAATAATAACGTATAGAAGGATAGTGCCCATACGTCAGCCATTAAAAATTTGAAGCAAACAATACCACATGCGTGCAAGCGATTACACACGTACACACGCACACCACTATACAAATTATGAAATCAAATTTTGTTTTTATTAACATAAATCGTCGAAATACTTTTAAATGTAATGTTAAAAACTATTTAAGCTTTTCAAATGTGTTATGACACCATTTGAATGCACAAATCGTCATAATTACCTATTTATTTTTTAAGAGTTGCGTACGTACGTGCAGTACAGTGACCTTGTACATTACGGAACGGTTCCGGCGTAAGCTCTATTAGGCTCCAATTGAAATGCTTCACTTTTTGTGCGCGAACTTACCTTCTATACGTTATTATTCTAAGCTCGCACTCCTAATTTTCTCTATAACTGGTGCCACTCTCAGGCGTCCCCTAATATATTCCTTTTTTATCTTATCAAACCTTATAACCCTAATATCTATCTCATCTACTTCTCATGCAGCTATCTTTTTCAATGCTCAACATTCAGAATCATCTATCGCAAAGGTTTGATGACACTGTTGTGTAATTTCGTTTTGAGTTTTAATTGGCATTAGTGTGTTTTAGATTTTTCATAAGGTCTGTAATTAGTTTATCTATCCTGTGCTTATTCTACTATTTATACAATAGACAAGTTTACCGTCGTTTTGGAGTAGCGAGCCTAGGTACTAAAAATTAGAGCAAACCGGTAAGTATTAGACGTAGATTATTTATATATTGTACTAGCAACCCGCCCTCGCTTCGCTTCGGTTTTAGTCGTTTTACCCGCGTAGTTCCCGTGGGAATACCAGGATAAAATATAGCCTAGTTTACGCGCTGATATTATAACTATCCATTGGTGAAAGAATTTTTGAAATCGGTCCAGCCGTTTTGAAGATTACCCGGAACAAACAGACAGACAGACAGACAGAATTTTTTTTTTAATCTGTATTTTAGGCATAGGTGTCGTGCAAATAACCACGTAAGCATGAAAAAAGCCTATTATTTTGACATTACAAACAGACACTCAAATTTTATTTATTGGTATAGATGAGACACAATCCACGTTCGATCAATGATTGATTTTTAATGATTTGTTGATGAATTGTCTCAGTCTATATAAGTCCCACTATTGGGCTCAAGCCCCCTCCATAATTGGAGGGGAATTGACCTAATATTCCAATCTTAAACACGCTCAAACATGTTAGAATAGGATTTTATAACGAGTTTTCTTTCTCTTGCATTGATGTTACGTGCATCCCCTAGTCGTCATTTGCAACACCCACGGGCATAAAAGGAGATGGTTAATTGTATTCTTACTCTGTATATAACAATACAATGTAACACCATTATTTATTTACATGTAGAATTCATAAAAAATGGCTGACGGGAAATGAAAATAAGCAGAAGTACTCTCTTGAGAAATTTGTAATACGATATGCCATCGTCAATATTATATCAAATGATCTTGTTTTTTGTCTTTATTGCTAACGGTGGCAAACGAGGATACAGTACACTAGACGGTAAGTGACGCTGTCGCTCATGGACCTTTGCTAGGCCGCTACCTACCGTGAATAAAGTGAAGGGAGTGTGAATGCAATGACGATTGATGATATTAAACCAAAACCCACCACAGGCAAACACCCTCAGAAAGTTGGGCTGCCGGCTCTCTCGCTCACGAACGAAGTGCAGTAACAAATTGCCACTACTCGGACGTCGATTTTCTGCGAGAGTGTGGTAGTACCCCGGACGAACAGGCCCGCGGCTGTAGGTGGACAACTGCCAACAGTGTGATCCTACCACCTAGCCAATCGCCTGCCATTCACGATAATTATGATATAATTTCCTACTGTTAAGCCTATATAACCAGTGTTCGTCGTCAGATCAATGGAAGGATTATCCATTCATCCATCAGGATGTAGACGTCCACTGTTTGACATAGGCCTCCCCACGAGAATGCCACTTGGAACGGTCCTGTGCCACTTGCATCCAACGGTCTCCGGTCTGCGACTTTTATAATTCCATCAGTCTACTTAGTAGAGGGTCGTCCTAAGCAGCGTCAGCCGATTCGTGGTCGCCATTTGAGAACCTTTCTTCCCCAACGGTTATCGGTTCGACGAGCGATGTGGTCTGCCCATTATCACTTCAAAGTGCTAATTCTGCGGGCTATGTGGCTTACACCCATTTTTTACAGATTTCTATATTCTGGATTCTATCACATATAGAAATAACGATCATAACCTTCTGCACAGCACGTTGAGCGATTTTGAGCTTTATTAGAGACCACGTGTAATTTTTTTATGTTAACACTGGTAATACCTGATGGTTATAAACCTTTATTTTCAATGGAAGGTTAATTTAATAAAATATATCCCCATGGATAAATAATTGTGTCGCAATCATCGGTACGGACCTGACGCTGCCGGCTATCGCTAGGGCGATGGTTTTTTTTTTTTTTTTTTTTGCAAACGGTGGCAAACGAGCAAACAGTTCACCTGATGGTAAGTGTTGCTGCCGCTCATGGACCTCTACAAGGCCGCTACCTACCGCGAAGAAAGTGAAGGGAGTGTGAATGCGTGCATTGAGGCTCGGTGATACCAAGGGCACCACCAAAACCCTCCACACGCAAACACCCTCAAAAAGTTGTGCTGTAGACAAATAACTGTTGACAGTGTGGTCCTACCACTCCTAATACTACTGGTCGACAGCGTTGGGAATTGGGACACGGTCGCAGCCTTCTGCGAGACGGTGATCTCGCGGAAGGAGGCAGCGGATCGCCTGCGCAAGGAGCGCAGCCACGATGAGGAGATCCGCCGCCGGCGACTGGGGCGGCGTAGGCGCAACTATCTGCGCTTCATGCCGCCCTAGCCGAGGCCGCGGGTGACGTGACCGGGGATTAGTCCGTCACCCGCCGAGAGGCCGACCGCGTGAGGAAAGACCGACGTCCTCCTCGAAGGGGGGACGTCGGTCGATGGGAGGGTACCCCAATGGGGGGTATTCCGTCGGGCCGACCACTGACGACAAGTTAACGCTGCTCCAGTGGTCGGCCCAACGACGAAGACGACGTGGTTTTTGGGTGGGTCGCGGTAGTTGCGTGCTTAAGCCCCTCTGTCGCCCCGGACGGGGTGGTGCGGAGCCGCGCCGACCGCGACCCACCAACAAAAAAAAAAAATTGATAAATAATTGTAAGCGATCAGATTATTTTACAAGCGTTTATAGTCTCAATTCAGAAATTCGAAATACAAAACAACATTACCCCTTTACTTGTTAATTAAAAGTTTTTATTTAATCATTCAAATGTTTATTCAAAGTGAGGATAAACTTCAGTTTAGCAAATTAAGTTAAGATAAGTTACGGCTCGTTTTGAGACTAAAGAGGCTATAAAATTTTGGATAAATAGTATCTTTTAAAGACAAATGCTTCTTCATGAAGTAATATAAATTATATAAATTTGCTTCTGTTAATAATATAGTTACATCTTTTTCGTGTGGTGACGGAGTAAGAATACCATTCACCACCCCTCATCTTGTTAGTGGGTCGTTAAAGAAGACTGAGGGATGGTGATGATATGGAGATAATATTCATGCAAAAGAAGTAATACTCGCGTGTTATGGTAAGTCATTGTTCCTCCCATTGCGGAGGAGGCCCGAATCAGTGGAGTGCCCACTCCACTGAGATGATAATAATACAATTATATTGCTTTCCATGTGGAGACGTCACCGCAGAAGTAAGTACGAATACAATGCACCATCCTTTATTTATTTTGTAGATCGTAAAAAACTACTAAGGGATATAATATGACCACTGACGACAAGTCACATCTGCTCCGGTGGTCGGCCCAACAACGAGGTGACGTGAGTACGGGTGGGTTATGGTCCCGCGCGCCGTCCTTTTATTGCCCCGGACGAACTGAACCGCGCGTGTGCTTACCATAGTCCACCCATAAAAAAAAGCGATATAATATATAACATCTGTTAAAGATAAGGTATACTTGAAATAAAACCAAAATAATCGATAAGCGTGATTTAGCGGGTAAATCACCCGTCTACTGTTTAGAAGACTCGAGCCCGGCAGTGGAATGTTTATGAACAGAAATGATTGAACGAATAATACAAGGACAAGAAAGCAGACAGCAGTTATAGTGATCTTCGAATATATGAGATCAAATTAAATTTTAGAGAACGGAAAAAGAATAATCAATATCGATTCATAATTGGCGGAATGATCACGTAACATGCTTACAAAAAAAAAACGTACAGTCGAATTGCGAACCTCCTCTTTTTTTGAAGCCGAATAAATATTGAACTGAATGTGAACGACTATGTGTAAATAAAAAAAAACTAAGTTGACTATGTTCGTTTCCACTTTTAACGGTCCTTGCATATGGTGCCTTCGTGATTTACAAACCTAATAAAATACACACCACATTTTAATGCCCAAAAATGTTCACAATATCTTCCAACAAAATAACAATATGAAATATTTAACTCGCAAAATGGAAACTGTTAAATAATAACTGGTTACAAATAACAACACCTGTTACCACTGCTCATAAACTAGAGACGTTACTAAACTATACAGGTAATATAATATTTTTTTACTAGTTCATCAGCATCATTTCAGCTCATATACGTCCTACTGCTGGGCTTAAGCTCCCTCTGTAATAAAAGGGATATTGGCCTACTATACCACGCTGGTCAGACAGGGTGATTTAGGGATTTTTTTTTGAGATGTCCTTCTCTTACATAGAAGTTAAATGTATTTTATATCCCTTAGTCATCTTTTACGGGCAAGAGAGTGGTGAATTGTATTCTTACTCCGTCACCACACGGAACAACAATAAGTAATAACTCTTTATTTAACTACCAAAACACAACTATAAATAATGTATATGGCAAAACAACGTTTGCCGTATCAGCTAGTATTAATATATAATTTTAATTAAACATATTAAAATAATTTTATAATTGAACTAGCTAACCCGGCGAACTTCGTACCGCCTGTTTTCATAATTATTTTGTTTCAGTATTTATCAGTGTGGTTTTAGTATAATCCGTGCGGTGACGAAGTAAAAATACAATTCACCACCTGTGAGTATCGTAAAGGACGACTTAGGGATATACCGCCTTTTCTTATCGATTCCAAAATCTTTTTAATCTAGATCTACATGTAATTATGCCAAAAATGCCGAACCGACGACGGGACAAACATCAAATGTTTGACAGGTAAGAACAGTTTGTATGGGAAAATAAAATTGTTGTTTTTAGTATTTTGATCGCAATTTTTCATAGTTTCTCACCGTTTAAACCTTCCCTGGACTTCCACAAATAATTCAAGACAAAAATTAGCCAAATCGGTTCAGCCGTTCTTGAGTTTTAACGAGACTAACAACTGGTAATTCATTTTTATATATTAGATAATTTGATTGTAGGTATCTGTAAAATGACGTCTCTGATATTTTAAATTTGGAATCGTACTTATTGCTCTTAGAATAATAACGTATAGAAGGTAAGTTCACGCACAAAAAGTGAGGCATTTCAATTGGAGCCTAATGGAGCTTACACCGGAACCGTTCCGTAATGTACAAGTCATTGTACTGCACGAACGTACGCAACTCTTAAAAAATAAATAGGTACTTATGACGGTTTGTGCATTCAAATGGTGTCACAACACATTTGAAAAATATAAAAAGATTATTAACATTACTTTTAAAGGTAATTGGACGATTTATGTTAATAAAAACAAAATTTGATTTCATAATTTGTATAGTGGTGTGCGTGTGTACGTGTGCAATCGTCTGCGCGCCATTAGTATTTTTAGATTCAAATTTTGAAAGTTCGAAGTATTGACACTATCCTTCTATACGTTATTATTCTAAGTTATTGCTATTGTTTTTCTATTTTTAAATTTATCATCATCTGTCACTATATCAAAAACAAAATTACTTCAACCGTGCGCAATTGTTACTTTACTTTTTTATATTGATTTTATATTGATTATTTATGATCCTTTTTGCTTATAACAAAGCAACGTATTTTTAGAAACTTAAATGTGAGAAACTTTGAAATATAAATGTGATCTTCAACTCTGCCAAAGAAATTAATGGTAAAAATAACTCTAAGAATAACTTACCGATTATATCAATAACTTTCGCGGCAATCTGGGTAGCAAAAGACGGCGCGTCGGCAGTAACCTCACAACTGAAGTTTCCAGCTAAACTGAGGTCTAATCTTCTCAATAACACCTGCGTACCGTTTGATCTGTTCATCTGAAAGTTAAAATGAAAAAAGTATGTATATTTTTGATATCTCACATCTTAATCTCACTCTCAAAATTTTGTCTACTATTTTAGGTCGAAATAGAAAACAATATAATGACTGGTAATAAATTGTGTGGCCATCCCTTACGTCTAAATAATTAACTAAGTGTAGATAGCTACTGCTTCTAGGAAACTTAAAGTATCAATTTCGATACTAAATCTGTCTGCCAAGCGTGGCGATTATAAGATTAAATCACCTTCACTAAAAGACCTACGTCTAACATTGGAGGTTAATTGGCAGGCAATGAAGCATTTTAGTTCATCATATCACATGCGAGTATGCTGAGTAGTGTTGCCCAAATGCAAGACCAAGACGAGACTTGGACCAGTCTTGGTCTTGCAACATCACACCTGGTCTCGTCTTGGTCTTGGTAGCAATACCACCCGATAGCACCCGAGTCTTGGTCTTGGTCTTGGTATTGCAGCAAGAGTCTCGCAAAGTCTTGCAAGTCTTGCAGTTGGAATAACGTAACAGTCATTTATCATGGCAATGAAAAATCCAACTAAATTAATCAAATAGCATCTTATCCTATCTATCCATCTGCTAGCCTATAGTTCACTATTGAATACAATACTTACCACTGGGGAAAATTACTCTTCTATTCCCCTGGTGTTCCGTTAGACAGCGTTACTACTCTTATGACAGGACTTTCGACCCTATTTTCTTAAGACGTCACCACACGAGGCAGTTGATACAATAAATTTTATGTCATTTTATAATCAATGCGATATTTTTACAATTAATGCGATTGTTTATATTCCTTTTCAAGTTAAGTGGTATGTATCTATTGTATTACCAGTTTAGTTACTGATACTCTGGATACTTGAAAAAACCTGTTGCTCTATTGCCTATATAAATACTTTGGCCGCTGAATTCATGTAGCTCTTAATATATTATTTATTCAAGAACATATAAAACTGATTTAAAATTTTATGGTTTTAATACTTGTAAAATGTATGATATTTGTCGTCATCGTCACAGTCCATAAAAGTGCCACTGCTGGGCTTAAGCTTCCTTCCAGTAAGAGGAAAATTGATCTACTATACCACGCTGGTCAGACATGTTGTTATAGGGTTTTATTTCTAGTTTCACTTCTCTTGGACATATGTTATATACACAGGGTGTATCACGTTATGGGGCAACTGTTCGTGTATGTTGTAGTTCAATGGTCATAGATCATAATTAGAATGTATATTACACAAAAAAAATATAACGTAAAAGTTATAGTGATTACAAAAATGTGCGTCTAAGAGTTTATGCCTTAAATTTTATACATTATGTAGGTATGTACAGACAGGATATATGTAAGCATGTAAAATTTCGACTGTATAAATAGGTATTAGATTTGCGCGAACCTTTCAATGGTTACGTAGGTACAAAGGCGACTCATCAATGGTCATCGGCCGATCAGCTGATTTATGTTAAAGCCAAGTTTGTCTTGCTTATGCAAACGTAATCATTGATTTATTCAAATTCTAATGAACATTTAACAAAATACGAATATATTGTAGATTAAGTATCATTGCTTTATACATTTTAATCAAATTTACACGAGTAAACGATGACAAAATTGAAAACTTACATGTCTCTCAATTCATTAACGAATCGATATTTTTATTTCAATTTTATTTCATGGGTTCCTAACACCATTGCCCGATCCGATTTGATACGACATCCACGGGTAAGAGAGTGGTGAATTATATTCGTACTCTGTCCCTACATGGACATTTATGTAGATTAATTTTAGGCATATTTCTATGTCCAGCAGTGAACGTCGTTGGGCTAATGAATAAACGGATATATAAATATGTATAATGGGCAAGAGCACTCTCGTGATTACGGTATTTTTGTCCTTAAGTCTTTCCGAAGAGTAATTCTGAAAAGCCAACACCAACATTGAGAATCGATTGGCCAATAGATGGATATCTCAAGACTGATTTGACTTGCCGTGTAGTGACGGAGTAAGAATATAATTCATCACCCCCTATTTTACCCGCGACTGCGAACCCACGACTAAGGGCTATAATATATAACATCGGTGCAAGAGAAGGAAAACTTGACATGTATGACCTGTAACAACACGGCCGATCACCGTGGCGATTTCCCTCCGGCCACGGCTGATTTCCCTCCTGTTATGTAGAAGACACGAGCTCAACCGTATATAAGCTGAAATGGTGACTTGAATTAAATGCAAGACCGCGAGACGCTTGCAGGCCCAGTCTTGGTCTTGCTCAAGTCTTGCAGGGCCAGTCTTGCTCTTGCAAAAATTAAGCGGTCTTGGTATTGGTCTCGGTCTCGCATTTCTCGCAAGACCAAGACTTTTTTGGGCAACACTAATGCTGAGCTTGAGCCTCCTCCAAAATAAGCAAAAAATAAACCTACTATACCACGCTGGTCAGACGTGATGGCGTAGGGTTTTACGTCAGCTTTTCCTTCTTTTGCATCGATGTTATATGCATATTATTCGTTAGTCGACATCTACAGGAAAGAAAGGGTCAATTTTATTCTTACTTCGCCACTACAATTCGCCGCCAATGCAATTTTTTTTTTATTGCCTTTGGCAAACGAGTAAACAGCATGCCTGATGATAAGTGATACTACCGCACATGGACCTTTGCTATACTAGGGGCACAGCTAAGCCATTACCTACCTTGAGTAGGGTCGCCAGTTCGTCAAACCTAATAGCCGGACAGACCAGCCAGTTTGGCT
This sequence comes from Lymantria dispar, assembly GCA_032191425.1. Taxonomy (NCBI): domain Eukaryota; kingdom Metazoa; phylum Arthropoda; class Insecta; order Lepidoptera; family Erebidae; genus Lymantria; species Lymantria dispar. The sequence continues at coordinate 4,891,756 of CM063449.1, forward strand.
GGACATATGGGTAGAAAGGTTGGACACCCTACATTATTGCGGCTTTTGTGTTTTAGTATTATTAGGTACGACAAAAAAATGTATGTAAAATTAAGCTTTTTGATTATTATGACAACAGTCGACTTGCCTGCGCTCGGCCACGGTCGGCGCTAGCTCGTTTGCGAAATGTAAAAAGCCTAATAAAAGCCGGACATCGATTATTTTGACCGGACACGCAATTAAAAAGTATAGATAGGCTTTTGCCAGGCGTCCGGCTTTATCCGGAAAGACCTAGTCATATTTTCGTTTGAAATAAAACTATTTTTACGGATCAAAGTCGTGAAACGTCAGGAAATTAAAACACAAATACAAACGTTACAAAAATTGTAAAAATAGCCCTATTTCAAATGTGTTTTACTCGTGTCATCATTATCATTATTTCAGGCTATACACGACCTACAGTTGGGCGCCGGCCTCCTCCAATATGAGAGGGAAATTTACTTACTATACCACGCTGGTCAGATGTGTTGGCATAGCGCTTGATTTCGAATTTGCTTTCTTTTGCATAGATACTCTATGCAAATTATATTCCATAGTCGTCTTTTGCCCGTGGGTGTCCACGGGCAAGAGAGGGGTGGCGAATTGTATTCTTACGATCACGACACGGATAGTTTTATTCGTGTAAACATAAAAAAATATTGTATTTTAGAGTTTATTTATTTCCCATTTTCTCTTGTCCTTCAGCTTCCATCATCATCATCGTGATTGTGGTAATGCTAAATAAAAATTAATTTCACAATATATAGAAAAACTGTATCGTACTAAGACAGGTACAAAATTTCATTTCGATTTTTACATTTTCAGTAATAATAACTGTTTAGTACTCTTAGTCACTCTTTGTCCGTATGGTGACCACCCCCTATCTTGCCCGTGGGTGTCGTAAAAGACGACAAAGGGATATAACACGCATATAATATCTATGCAAAAGAATGAAAACTTGAAATAAAACCCTATGCCCATCTGGCTAGCATGGTATAGTAGGTCAATTTCACTCCTATCCAGGAGGAGGCCCGAGCCCAGCAGTGGGACGTTTATGAGCAGAGATGATGAATGATGATGACTCTTAATCATTTTTATGATGAATGATGACTCATCTTTTACGGTATCTGCGTGAAAAGGTCGCTTCCTACATTATCTATACCAATAAATAAAATTGGATTGTCTGTTTGTAATGTCAAAATAATAGGCTTTTTAATGCTCACACGGTTATTTGCACTATACATATGCCTAAAATACACTTCATATTTTTTTTGTCTGTCTGTCTGTCTGTTTGTTCCGGGTAATCTTCAAAACGGCTGGACTGATTTCAAAAATTCTTTCGCCAATGGAAAGCTATAATATCAGGGAGTAAACTAGGCTATATTTTGAGGCGCGCCGACCGCAGCCCACCCAAAAAAAAAAAAGAAAAAAAAATCCCGGTATTCCCACGGGAACGGGAACTACGTAGTAAAGACTGAAACCGAAGCGAAGCGAGGGCGAGTTGCTAGTATTTTTATATTTCTTCTTCGTCATTAGAGCTTTTTTCCTCATTTTTTTTTTATTATTTTCTATAGTTAATTTTCTATCATAGTGATTCCCATCAAACAAAATTTTAACCTAATCCAAAAAAATGGCTAATTCCTTTCGAAATAATTTATTTGATATTTACAAAACAGTGAGACAGCGTACAAGCTATTTTTCAGTGATAAACTGAGCTGACTCATTCAATTTGAGTTACATTACCGTCGAACAGATTTTAGATAAATATTTACTAAGGAACATTTGCATCGAGCTACAGTGATTTCAAAAATGTCGTCACGTCATTTAGGAGCCCCTCTCATTTGCCGGAAGAGGAACTTTAGAGAAAAACAGAGCACTCAGCTTAAATATACCCGAAGCGGTAAATTTACGGAATGGATTTTAATGCATTAACGGACAACTGCTATAAAATGATAAGAGTATTGTGAAAAAAGAGCAGGTAAATATATATTATGAAAGCAAGAGATATATCTATACCAATAAATAAAATTGGAGTGTCTGTTTGTAATGTCAAAATAATAGGCTTTTTTCATACTCACACGGTTATTGGCATTACACATGCCTAAAAATCACATTATATTTTTTTGTCTGTCTGTCTGTCTGTTTGTTCCAGGTAATCTTCAAAACGGCTGGTTCGATTTCAAAAAATTCTTTCACCAATGGATAATATCAGAGAGTAACATAGGCTATATTTTATTCTGGTATTCCCACGGAAACGGGATCTACGCGGGTAAAATGACTAAAACCGAAGCGAAGCGATTATTTTTTTTCAGAATCTCTGAAATGCACGGCACCAATGATTTTTATTAAATCTAGTGTACAGGTTACGGGAGCAAAAATTGATCTAGCTAGATTTTATTTATAAAAAATGTCGTCTTGTCACCGACAAGATATTTATTTATATAATTTATTTATATAATCAATAAAATGACATTAGAATAGGAACATAAATTTAGCCGTCGCCGTCAAGAGTGACAATAGCTCAGTTGGGCAGTTATCCAGTCGCATTCAAATAGCAAATTCAAATCATTTATGCATAGACCCCGAGAGGGCACTTACATATTGTCAATTTTACAAAATAAAATTAAATTATCCAATAAAAATAAACTACCACCGGATCGGAACGCGACCGCTACTGAGAAGATCCGGCAAGAAACTCAGCGGGCGTGTCTATTATTTTAATTTTTTTTTCTTCTTACTAGATATAAATTTGTGTACATGTTTTGTAAGACCTAGCTCCAGTGTGATGCCCTTCGAACTGCAAGATACTTAATATAATTCAAATGATTATGGCTGGACCAGATCCCACAAGCGGCACCCGATCACGAGTTAACTACTAGAGCAGCCATCACTCCCCTCAATCACTATGGAGGAAAGGGAGAGACCCGCTCCACGCAGCTACCGCAAGTAGATCCTTCAGTGAGCATGACCAAGACCATATGTTCAAACATGTTACAAACGACTAAAATGCAAAATTTCGTTAGGCAAAACACGCTACGCTTTACAATATTAGAGTTATTAAAAAAGAGTTTATTTAAAATAACAAGGAAATTGCATAATGAGGAGCTGCTCACAACCAATCTGTATTATCATCTACATAATCCGAGATTTTATAATAAGCTTTCTTACAAAGTCTATTCTTGATAGCTTCTTTAAACTTTTTTTGTTGGCAGGTCTCGGATATCTTTAGGTAATCTATTGTAGAAACGTATACATTGGCCCATGAATGATTTGCTAATCTTTTGGAGACGAGTAGTATGTACAACTAGTTTGTCCTTATTCCAAGTATTCATTTCATGAATGTCACAATATTTTTTGAAGTTAGCGATATTTTTTTGACATATAATATATTTTCGTATATATATTGTGATATAACAGTTAGAATATTTATTTCTTTGAATTTCTCTCGAAGTGAGACTCTTGGGCCCAGATTATAAATTGCACGGACAACCCTTTTTTGAAGAACAAAGATTCTATTAAAGTCCGCGGCGCATCCCCACAGTAATATGCCGTAAGACATCAGACTATGGAAATAAGCGAAATAAACCATTCTAGCTGTTTCAATATCGGTTAACATTCTTATTTTTTTTACTGCATAAGCCGCTGAGCTAAGCCTACTCGACAACTTTTCAATATGAGTTTGAAGTTTAGCATCTATGGTGATAGCCTCAGATTGGATCACAGTGTTATTATTGTTCTGTTTTTAATTATTTATATATCTTTTTTCATTATTTTATCTTTTTTATAAATATCTGAATATATTTGTCAAAAATACAATTTACCAAAAAAGTTATTATATCAAGCAAAGCTCGGTTTTTTTTTTTTTTTTATGCAAACGGTGGCAAACGAGCAAACAGTACACCTGATGGTAAGTGTTGCTGCCGCTCATGGACCTTTACAAGGCCGTTGCCTACCGCGAAGGGAGTGTGAATGCGTGCATTGAGGCTCGGTGATACCAAGGGTACCACCAAAACCCTCCACACGCAATCACCCTCAGAAAGTTGGGCTTCCGGCTCTCTCGCTCACCGAACGAAGCGCAGTAACAAATTGCTACTACTCAGACGTCGATTTTCTGCGAGAGCATGGTACTGCCCCGGACGGACCGGCCCGCGGCTGTAGACAGATAACTGTCGACAGTGTGGTCCTACCACTCCTCAACCAGATATTAAAATAAAATAAGCAAAATGATATATGAAATGATGTACAATTCACCAACCCCTCTTTTGCCCGTGGGTGTCGTACAAGACGACTAAGGGATTAAATATGCATATAACATCTATAAAAGAGAAGGAAAATTCGATATAAAACCCTATAGCAATACGTCTGACCAGTGTAGTATAGTAGGTCAATTTCTCTCTTATTATGGAGGAGGCTTGAGCCACACCGTAGGACTTCTAAAAGCTGAAATGATGATGAATGAAATGATATTATCCACGTTTTGATAAATTAATAACGTAACATGTTATCACCTATTCTTCATACTTTTCTTCTTCTTAATCGTCCTAATACTGGGCCAGGCTTCTTCTACATAAGCGACATTAGTCTTAATAGACCACGCTGCTCATATTGGTCCACGGTTTCCCTGTCTCGCAGTGATCTATGCATTTACATTCATTATTTGCTCTTACCATGGTAAAGGAAGAGGGCCATTATACATATTCTTTTTTTTTGGGTGTGGGTTATGGTCGGTGCCCTCCTCGAACCACTCCATCCGGGGCGACAGAGGGTTGTAAGCACGCACACCCGTAACTAATCTATGACACGTCACCTTCGTCCTTGGACCGACCACTGGAGCAGGGTGACTTGACGTCAGTGGTCGGCCCGACGGAATTTTATTCATTTCCTGCCACTAGACTTTAAATGTGCTGTGAGCTAGCTAAAAGTAACGCGTACGCGTTATGCTTGTTGGTGGATCGCTGTAGCTCGTATATCATAATTAAAAATGGAAAGTCTTTTTTTTTAATATACCAGTATGCGAAAGTTCTGTTATGCGAACCATAGTCAAATATGAATTTCATATTAGCTTAAAACTGGCGCCATTTTTTTTTTTGCAAATTTGTAGCCGCTTTATTTTTTAAAGCTTTTGTTCAACCAGTTGGTTTTTATTTCACAGTCATGGTTCAATCCGAGTAAAACGTACTAAATATTTTTATTATTCAGCATACTAAAATAGTTACTTGTTTATTATTATAAATGCAAGGCCTATATATAGATAGATAGATAGAATGAATGAATGAATGAATATATATAGATAGAATTCCTACGTCACTAGTCATGTCACTGAAATAAGACTACATGATCGATAATGGGTCTTCCCACCGTTCTTTTGTCGCTTGCTAGACGACTAGGCAAGTTGTTGTTGGTTAAAAAGATACTTGGGATGCTATCCTAACCAATTATATAAATCCGAAAGTAAGTTTGTTTTCTTTTTCACCAAGGCATAGCTATTTTATTAACAGATAGCATAGGCTATGTTATATCCCGGTATTCCCGCAGTTACTGGCAATTAGCCGGGAAAACCGCTAAAATTGAACTAATTAAAAAAATCTTTTATCAATAGAAAGGTATATTGTCAGTGAGTAATATAAGCTATACTTTGTCCCAGTATTTTCGCGGAAACCTAATCTACGCAAATGTAACCGTGAATTTACTAGTACAAAATATACGGGGAGCCATTCTAATCGTTTTTATCCCCTTAAGTAATAAGTTCTAAAGAATACGACATTGTCTCTTAAGCTTGAGTAAAATTATGCACAAAATAGCCCTCCGGGAGCTAAGTATCTGGTGTTTCAGGTGCTCGGAGTTAAAAATAAGCTAACGTGGTGCTTCACTCTGAATGCGATCAATACATTTGACGAACTATTGACATATCAAATATTAACCATATTTGTAACTGACATAAAAATAACTAAAAAATATTTTAAGGAATTTTGTCGCGGTTTTATTTGATTTTTGATATTTTGTTTTTTTTTTGAAAAGTCAAATACCTACGTAAAAAATTACATTTATTATCGTAAACAAGTGCATTTTTGCTCACGGGAGGACTGAGATTCCTCCCATGGTTAACATGTTCATTGACTAGCACCGGTACTCTTGAATTGAACCTACGTTTTAACAAGGCCTACAAATGTTCTATAGGATCCGTATTCGGCGATTTCACGAGCCATTCAATCTCTGTAATCTTCACTTAATTATGGTATGCTTTATTTGAACAAATGGTATGCGCGAATGTTGACATTTATATTACATCGATAAAAGCCAAGAATACGGCTACGCTAAAAAAAGATTCGAATCTATTTTCGCCCTTTTTTATATTCAACTAATTTTTTCGGTGATTATTATTCATGAAATTTGATGTCAATGTCCTTGTAATGACTGAATAAAAATATCATAATTATCACACTTTTCTTTTCTACATATAGTATAATATCTATTGAGGAATATAAAAGAATTTTATAGTGGTAGAATCACACTGTTGACATTTGTCTATCTACAGCCGCGGGCCGGTCCGTCCGGAGTAGTAGTAGTACATTATCGCAGAAAATCGACGTACAAGTAGTAGCAAGTTATTACTGCGCTTCGTTCGGTGAGCGAGAGAGCCGGAAGCCCAAGTTTCTGAGGGTGTTTGCGTGTGGTGTGTTTTAGTGATGCCTTTAGTATCACCGAACCTCATTCCACGCATTCATACTCCCTCCACTTTCTTCGCGGTAGGCAACGCGGTAGCTTACCTAAACTATTTCATTCGAAACATAATAATCAGTAACTGCTTGTTTGCCCATTATATCTAAGCGAAAGAAAATACATATATGAACTAAACCACTTGAAATTGTTCGTCATAATAATTTTCATTATCATCATAGCGTAACATATTCCACTGCTAGATTGGCCGTGACCATTAGAGAGCCCGCACACATGTAATTGCAAGTTGGACGACTATTGTACAACTAAATTGCGTACATTTACAATTTAGTTGGCCAACTTTATTTAATTGGTTACACGCCGCAGACTTAACCGATTTAGTCGGTGCCAGTATTGCCAGCGCGATGCGTGTGCGTGAAAATGCGGGAAAAAAACCTTTTAATTGCTCTATTAATAAAAAGAACACGAAACTAAAAGAGAGCAATTTGGGTGCATCTCATATTAAGTAACAGATTACAATATGGGAAGCATCATACATTGCATTATAAACTCAGATATTACCCTGACAAATTATTTCAAGTTTTTTTTGATGAAGATGCGTGCGTGGGAAAATCACGCGCACGCGTGTGGTCACCTTGTATTTTGCCGTACAACTGTCCAACTAAGTTGGATAGTGTGCAAACTTGCATAGGATAACCATGCTAACAAGCAGTTGGCCGATAGTTGGACCACTTTTTAATCGGAAGGGAATCGTAATTCTGATACGATCGGTGTCCAATTAATTAGTTGGACGATTTAGTTGGAGACGATATGCGGGCTAGCATAAGTAACTGCGCCTAATACACCTACTTGCGATTTAGTCGGCCAACTTACAATTGTATGTCTGCGGCCGCTCTTAAACTTAACAAAGGGCTATGATTCATGGAGAAGGTTATTAGCGTAATTATTACGCTTAGAAAATGGATCAGGAATCCCAGCAAGATGTTATATGTTTCCTAACAGAGCGCTGCTAACCATTCTATTGATACCTCACCTAATTTCTTTGACTTCCACGGACAAATAAAGAATGGCCACATTTATATTCTTATCTCTTCGCCATGAGGGAATAAACTATAAACTAGTTAACTAAAATAAAACTTGCAAACTATGAGCAACGCACTACTTAGGTTAAACTAACTTAATAAATGACGTCGTCTCAGCTCGTATCCGTCCCACTGCCGGGCTTAAGCCGCCTCCCCATTTAGAGGGACATAGACCTACTACACCATGCTGGTCAAACGTGCTGGTATAGGGTTTTGCTTCGAGTTTTCCTTGCAGATGTTATGAGTATATTATATCAATTAGTAGTCTTTTACGCCACGCACGGGCAAGATACAGGGTAGTGAATTGTATTTTTACTCGGTTGCCACAAGGAAAATCTATATATATAAAAGAAAGTTGTGTTAGTTACACTATTTATAACTCAAGAATGGCTGTACCGATTTGGCTAAAAATTGGTGGGGAGGTAGCTTAGAATCAGGAGACGGACATAGGATACTTTTTATCCCGTTCGATTGCATTCCCATTTCCCGTTCGATAAAATATCAAAGAAACGTAGTAAACAAAAACGCATTTGATATGTAATAACAAAACGCAAATTACAGCTAAACGTACCTAATTTTGTCTATAGTTAAGTATGGTTGAAAATTTTATAATTATAATTATGCCAGAAATCAATAATCAGTAATTTGTATTCTCTTTGAATCATCATTAACACTGCCACAACCAAGACTATCGAATCTTTCCAGACAAAGCTGTAATGGTTCTTCCAGAGACTATATTTTCGGAAATTTAGAAAATATATATACGAAAGAAATTATGGCGGTACGGAGTTCGTCTAGAGCTAGTTGTTAATAAATTAACAAAAAATATTTTCTTTAGCTATAGAAGGCACAGGTAGTTTCTAAGAAACAAACCAATATAGTACAATCGATCCGGATAATAGGCGTCTTTAATCTGCTCGGGAGGGACTGAGATAGATACCTACCATTGTCGGAACAGGCAAAGCATATTGGAAGGTAAATACCCTAATTATCTTTTGTAACCCCTGTTCGGATACGAATCCAAAGGATTATGTGGCAACATTTAACTTTGGCGATAAACGAGGAATTTTACCCGTAACTTCAATTGGTAGGTACGTAATATTGGACAATGGCGAATAATTTATTAGCCATAATTAATTTCAAGTTCAGTATGACTTATGTTTTGTATGTAGATTCGAGCGGTTCGCAAATGTTAAGGACTCTGTACCAGTGCTCAGTCCAAATGGTGATAGCGATACCGCCCACCGTGTTACCACCGACAGGTTATGGGTTCACATGGCAACTTTCTGTCGCCTCGAACAGTTTATTTCATCATCATCATCGCAGCCCACATATGCCCCACTGTTGGGCTCGGGCCTACTATACCATGCTGGGCAGACATGTTGTTATAGGGTTTCATTTCGAGTTTATTTATTTAGGTTAATCAACAATTGATTTACACATTACAATTATAAATACATTTTTGATAATAATTTACAGTCCTAATTGTATCAATTAGTTAAAGATTAACGCAGCATGCACTCTTTATGGTTAATTATAATATTTAAGGGGTGTAATAAATTTTATATATTTACTATTTCAAACACAAAAATACGATAAAAATAAATTAAATGAGACATGGCATTCAAAACATATTACACTAAATTACGTTGAAAAATCAATTAAATCAATAAAAAAACAATTCAAAAAACAAATGCATAATAAAATTCATTTATAAACAATTTCATTATTAATTCAATAGATAAAAAAAACACTAAGTTTAATAAAAAAAAAAACAAAGGAACCAAACCCACAATACACAGGTCTAACATTCACGAACTATTACAGTTCAAGCTGATTTTCACGAACTACAACAGTTCAAGCTGAATGTATTCGGTCCATAGCTTGTCGCGTTAAAAGTAAGAAGTGATATTACAACCTGTATGATCAGCATACTATATTATGTACATGCATTTCCCTCCTTAACCCGAACCCAGCAGGAGGGTATCTTTCTTCGCCAGAAAATTGATTGGCTAAACTATGACATTTAATTTTTTCATTTTATTGAGATAAATTTTGCTTTAAAAGAAGTTTTAATCACCGGAACGTAAAGTGCTCCTCTTACCGATCAAGTCTTAAGACTTAGGCTCAACTCTGCTCCAAAACAATCGATTTACTGTACGCTAAATTATCAGTATGGTGTATGGGTTTGATTCGATTCTCCTTCTCTAGTCTAAATGTTATGACTTACATCAACATAGATTCCAGGTAATCCAAACACTCTTGTAGAAGGCTCTTCCATAGGCGTAAACCTGTAGAATTCGTGATTTCCTCGATACCACTTAACAGAATACAGCGGAGCGCCCTGCATGTCTCTGGAGCAAATTAACGCTGCTGTACCACCTCGGATGACTACTGAAGGTTCTACCAAGAGAACGACATCTCGGAGACTGGTTACGCCTGGAATCAAATTAAAAACTTTAATTACTTAATGTTTTAATCAAACTCAATACTAATTAAGTGGGGTTGACGCATGACTACGCAGATGGCGTAGTGCTTAAGATACCGATTTTTCGTACCAGTAGCGCGGGTTGCACTTAATGCGATCTATTTGTTGATATTCTGAGTTTCAATATAATTTGTGTCCGTTAATTATATGTTTGTAAAAGCCTCCGCGATACAAGGTTTATTTCTTTAGTGCAGCGCGTTGTCTTTATAAAAATATGTCGTTTTCCATCGTACAAATCTTAGCGATTTGTACAATGGAAAACGATTAGACATATTTTTTAGTAATTGCCTATATATTTATAACCGGTAGTCTGTGTGATGTCAACTCTCCTTGGGAATATAATTGTTGACAAGAGGGTAACAGTAGGCCTAGATCTCTCTAAAGCTTTAGTCGTCTTTTACAACAATTACGAGCAATATAAGGGTTTTTTGGCAGTATATTTTTTGGCAGTATATGTTGCGGGTGCATGCCATCCATCCCATCCGGGGTGACGAGATGGTGGCGCGCGACTCCATAACATGCTGCTCCCCTCCGGCATTGGTCCAAGCAATGGTACCAAATCCTTGACTTCTTTGGCCTGCACCCCGACGCTCCACCCGGGGCATCACCCTCACGCAGTGATCCTCTCTGCGGGTAACGAACTAGTCCCCGGTCAAGTCACCCGCGGCCTCGGCTGGGACAGCATTAGGTGCAGGTACTCGCGCCTGCGCTGCCCAAGGCACCGGCGGTGGCTCATGTTGCCATAAAGGAATTCCTCCCGCGCACGATCCACCGCCTCCTGTGAGATAACTACCTCTCAGAAGGTGGCAACCACGTCCCAGAAATGTAAGAGTCGATAGTATTCGTAGCTGCAGCCAGAGAACACTAATGTAACCGCAACCATAGTACTTTTTCAAATAAAAAGAAAAATAGTATGTATAAAATTTTTTTGACAAGCTATAGTTCAGTTAGACCCCATCCGAATCATCTTGTGTCTCTCTATCGAAATTTATGCTGAGCACCAGGATCGAGTGTTTGTATTCAGTGCCCTGCCTGGCAATTCTTAATATCTGCCCCTGCAGAACAATATTGGACAGAGAGCCACAATAATCTGGACATCGAACCGAGGAGTTTCCAGTCACATAACTGAAATCCAATCGCACCAATGAACCAAATCAACTCAAATTTTATCCTAAAAACGTAAATCAAAATTTCTATCGGAAGCATTTCAGATAGCATGTAATACATTATTGGCTTATGATTTACTACCTGTGACATTTTTAAAAAAATGCCATTTTCTTATCGTAAATCGACTCACTGATTCGTATATCAAATTTGAATATTTCGTTAGAAATATATAAAAAGCATTTTATTTAGGTTTATTTTTAGAAAACATTATTACCAATTTTATTACGTATCTATATCTGGAGGCACGGCAGTGCCCTCGCCAAGTCGAGCAAAAAAAAGTCGAGCAAAACGTAACACTGCCGTAACATACTTTTCTCGAAGCCATTCAGGCCATTTTCGACCCCCTATAACTTCGTTTCGAATAAAACTAGAAGCCTGAATTTTTAGTAACCCAGCAGGCATTGTATACACATTGTGTATTTCAAATTTCATTAATTTAAACCAATAGTTTAAGAATTATAACTATTCAAAATTTCGTAATTTTGTCACTCACTGACTGACTGACCGATCATCAATATTAAAGAGGCACTTCTAGCAGACATAGAAGCTTCGAATTTAGAATACAATTAGTGTTTAGTGTATAAATGAAGGAAAAATTTTAATCAACCAATCGCACTATGTTTAGTACAATTTAATATAATATGTATTACTTGTGAGGTACATTGTGTTTTCATGCGATTGCCAAGTCATTCTGTTTATTTAAGACATAAAAGATCTTTAATATTGATATAGTCACTATAAGAAGTTGTTAGGTTAGCTATTTACGTAATAACTTAAGAAGAAAGGTCCCCTAAGCAGGGACTGAATGAGTTAACCGACTTGGTATATTTTTTGACCTCACAACTTTTTATGGTAGAAGAACTCAGTTGCGAGGCTTGGCTTTTTTACAAGTTTTGTTTTTGATGGTATTTATAGTCTTCGTGTGATCATAAACGCTGAAATGTGTGCAAAACGTCAGGCAAATAAAAATTCAATACAATTGCGAAAAATCCAAAGAATGTATTTTTTTTTTAATTTTATATGACTAATCATTATCTCTCATTTATAGTACATGTTGCTAATTTATTGCCAATCATTTTATATTACCAGCCCAGAGCATATTCATGTAGAATTTTCTCCCCATCCAAATCAGATTTTGTTTTCGGTAGGCTATGTCCTGTACACACCCCGCCCGGGGCGACGGATGGGCGGCGTGTGACCTCAGGCCCTATAACCTACCATATTCACTTCCCATCGCCATTGGGCTGATCACTACTAGTACACCGATTCCTTGATATCTGTTTATTTCGAGCGTTCCTTCTCTTGCGTATCCCTTAATCATCATTTACGACACCTGTGAGCAAGATAGGGGTGATGAATTGTATTCCTACTCACCAAAAGAAAATTGAAAATTCTGGGTTACAAAATAAACAACAAAAATATAAAGAGTCATCAATTTAGCAAAATACAACTTGAATAACCCCAATAACAAGTTCAACGTCGTCGTAAACAAAAGCCCTTGAACCGGCTCAATAAATCGTCAAGAAAATACTACCATATGAGATTATAAGATATCATATTGCTATTTCAACATAAGATGAACAAACAAATCTGTCAAGAGCGTTTGTCGGTACTGTTAAGGATTCTGTAGTACGGTAGAAGAGGACCTTACAAATTACAGAATCTCTCAAAAGCGACAAAACATATCGAACAGCGAAATTCAAATACAATTCTTTTCTTAAAAAAAAAAACTCCTTTTTACCTTGCCTGTATTAAATTGGTTTGTTTGTAATAGAATCTTTGAATGTAGGACCACATTGATGACAGCCTCCTGCCTACAGCCGTAGGCCGGTCTGACCAAGATAGTACCACACTCTAGCACTATATTGTCTGAGTAGTAACAATTTATTACTGCACTTCGTTCGATAAGCAGAAGAGCCCGGAAGCCCAACTTTCTGAGCGTAAATTAAAACTGCTATACGGATTATTATATGATTTATCATTGCCCGACGTTTCAAACACTTTACAACATTCATGGTCACGAGCGGACTAAGATGTCTAACGTCCAAACAAGTCATCGTTATAACAGATATTTATAATTATCTACCCGCTACAGAAATTAGTTATTTAATTAGTTAATAAAAAATTCTTTGAGTGTTTGCTTGCTTGTGGGTCTTGAGTATTACCGAACCTTATTACACGCATTCACGCTCCCTTCATTTTCTTCACGACAGGTAGCGGCCTAGCAAAGATCCTTGAGCCGCAGTATCACTTACCATAAGGTGTATAATGTATATACAGTTCGCCATCAACAACAATAAAAAAGACGTGATTTGTATCATTTTCTAAATGTTGGATTAATTTAAAACTTTACAACTTATGTCTTCGTGTGTTGACGGAATAAGAATACAATTCACCACTACCTATTTTGCCCGTGGATGTCATAAATGTCGGCTCAATGACGATGGATGCTGGACTACGATGAGTTATGGGGCCGCTCTCCCTTTCGTCACCCCGGCCGGAACGAACGGCCTGTGTGTTGACCACAGCCCACCCAAAAAAAAAGACTTTGTAACTACCTATTTTATTTTAACAGACTGTGGTATGATTATATCTTGCATTTAGTTCATCTAGATGATGGTATGCCGTGTAAGCTACCGGCATTATTTGACGTCGTTGATCTGACTGGTGGCTTATCTTGCCGGGTACCCCGTCCGGAGTGATTAATTTTCGATTCGATCACTTCCAATCCTTAGTGTCATCAGGTGTATTATGTATAAACGATACACAATTGTAAATAAAATTATTTTACGGATTTTATCGCGTTTGTATTTGTTTTTTGATTGCCCGACGTTTTGAGCATTTAGCAGCGTTTTATATCAGCATTTTATTATTATTATTTTTTTATTGCAGGCCACAATGATCCAGAAATGTTAGTAAAATAACAGACTTAGATAGCTAGGGTTAGTATAGACAGAAAGCAAAATACATAAAAGAAAATAATAACAATATAAACAACACGGAATTAAAATAATATTAACACAGCTATAGTATATAACATTTTGCGACTAGGGCGTGTAAACGCGTCCAGTGCTCCATCAACGGACAATCCCACCTGTCGTTTAGCACTGACATGATGCTGTGTGAGCTGAAGCGAACTCTTTGCAGTAAGGAAGCGCAGCTTTTTCTGAGGAGAGCTTTGAAGCCATCAACGCCCTTCTCTGCGAACATTCCAGAAGCACTACAAAATCGAGGCAGCTCCAACAGCAACTTCAAAGTATTGTTATATTGAACACACAGGTCATTGTATGCTCTCTGCGTGTACTTGGCCCACAGACTACACGTGTACTGTAACTGACAGTAGACCTTGAACAGTGTCACCTTGACTTCTGATGTACACCGCGAAAACCTGCGGGCCAGCATGTTGCATCGGACAGCCAGTGCTCTGTGAGCTCGTTCAATATCTACGTTATCTCGTAGATCCTCCGTCAGCCAGTGGCCCAAGTACTTGAACTGAGTTACTCGTGTTAGCGGTTGATTATACAATATAACCGGTGGCACGTTACTGTAGCATTTGGTGCCGGCTTTAAACACGAGTAACTCGCTCTTTTTTATATTATAGGTCAGGCCGTGAGTGATTGCATAACTCTCACATATGTCCAACAGCTGCCTAAGAGCACCAACTGACGGACTTAGGCTGGTTTTAGAGTTACGCTGACCGTTCGCTGACCGTTGGCGCTGATAGCCAAAATGTATGAACGTCTAGGAAGCGTTTTAGAATAACGCGTAGGTATCAGCGCGTACGGTAGTCCGGGCTGACAGGTCAGCGGCAGTACGCGTCGCGCGACGGCGCCGTGTAGCTATCGATGCTGACCGCCGCACACGCGCCTCTACCTTCAATGAGCGTTTTTGCGATAATGGAACGTCATGCGCTGAACTTTAACGCTGACAAGCGACGCGCTGAGCTGTCGGCGCCGACAGTCAGCGTGATTCTAAAACCAGCCTTAACAACACCATATCGTCTGCGTAACTAATATTATTCAGACATACGCCATCAATATGACATCCGACTCGGGTATTGCTCAGCTCAGCGATTAACCCATTTATATATAAGTTGAATAGGCGATTGATTGACCCATTTATATATAGATTTATTGATTGATTTTATATCAACGGATTGTACATAGTGGCGGACTTAATCCGCCTGTAACCATGATTTAATTCGTACAATAAAACCCGTAAAGTAGTTTTATTTACAATGTGTAATACTCAGGTAAACATCAGAAATCATAACGCTACACAATTATTAATTTTAAATGTTAAATTGAATGGGCAGGCAGGCAATGGGCAGGCCATATCGTTCGACGAACCGACACCCGCTGGGGAAGAAAGGTTTTCGAGTGGTGACCACGTATTGGACGAGGCAGTGTAGGACGAACTAAGTGGACCGACGACTTGGTGAAAGTTGTTGGGCGTCGTTGGATGCAGGCGGCACAGTACCGCACTTTGTGGCGTAACATGAGGGAGGCCTATGTCCAGCAGTGGACGGCGATAGGCTGAAATGATGATGATGAATTTTAAATCTATAATATCTTAAATTAATTCAATAATCTAACAATAATCCACCGTAATAGAACAGGCCCGCAGCTGTAAATCCGCCAAGAAACTCAGTGGGTTCGTCGAGTATAAGTGATTTTAGAATACTTATTCACTTTATTATAATTTGCCATCTAATATAAAAATTCTAGTGTCACGGTGTTTGTAATTAAACTCTTCCGAAATGGCTCGACCGATTCTCATGAAATTTTGTGTGCATGTTAGGTAGGTCTACGAATCGGTCAACATCTATTTTTCATCACTGATGTTAAGTAACCCTGCTTCGGTGGTCGGCCCAACGACGAAGGTGACGTGGTTTTCGGGTGGGTTGCGGGAGTTCCGTGTTTAAGCCCCTCTGTCGCCCCGGACAGAGTGGTGCGGAGGCGCGCCGACCGCAGCCCACCCACAAAAAAAAAACATCTATTTTTCATCCCACTAAATGTTAATGGTGGTCCACTTCTTATTTTATTTTTTAATTTTTTAGGCAACCCTTTTTATTTTTATTATTTTTTGTGATACATCATTCAAAAATACATACAACCCTAAATTTTCACCCTTTTAAGATCAACCCCTATTTTTCATTTTTTAATTATAATCTTTAATTTTTTTGGCACGATTTTTATTTTTATTTTGTTATGACCCACCGGCAAGAGAGGGGGTGGTGAATTATATTCTTACTCCGTCACCGCACGGATAATACTGAAATAAGGCTGATAAATACTAAAACAAAATAATTACGAAAAAAAGACTGTACGAACTTCGTCGTGCTAGTTAGTCAGCTATATATAATTGTTTCATGGTAGCATAAGGGACGTAAATATATAATACCACTCCAAGGAAAGTACATTAGAGTCAAATGCCTATTACAAGTCATCTTTACAGCATGATATAGTAAGACAATTTTCCTATAATTGCCAAAGTGATTTGAGCTTAATGAGAGACATAAAAGAAGAAAAAGTCTGAAACATATCACATCACTATTATTATAAAGCCGAACACAAACTTGTGTACGTGTATGTATGTTTTTTCATTTTCACGCTCTAACGGCTGGAGCAGTTTTGATAAAATTTGGCATAGAGCTAGCAGATACCGCGCTTTTAGTACACAGGACACATTTTATCTCGGTATTGTGTTCCCTTAGGTTGTTAGGTTAAATTGTTAGGTTAGCTAATTACGCAGTAACTTAAGACAGAAGGTCCCTTAAGTAGGGACTGAATAAATTAACCGACTTAGTATTACATGGATCTCACAACTTTTTATGATAGAAGAACTCAGTTGCGAGGCTTGATTTTTTTTTAAGTTTTGGATGGCATCTAATTTCTTTTTGTAGATACTCCTACTTATTTTCCCTTCCGGTACCTTCTACTTCTTGAATATCAATAAAGGATTTTCTTAAAGCTTTGAATAATAAGACATCTTGCATATTCGCTTGATTCATTTCCACCAAAGCTAGCCTTATGATTATTAGTGCACTTTCTTTCATGTCAATTTGTTGTTATCAGTGATACAACTGATAACAGTTGTTATCTGTGATGCAACTGATAACAGTTGTTATCAGTGATGCAACTGATAACAGTTGTTATCAGTGATACAACTGATAACAGTTGTTATCAGTGATGCAACTGATAACAGTTGTTATCAGTGATGCAACTGATAACAGTTGTTATCAGTAATGCAACTGATAACAGTTGTTATCAGTGATGCAACTGATAACTGTTGTTATCAGTGATACAACTGATAACAGTTGTTATCTGCGATGCAACTCATAACAGTTGTTATCTGCGATGCAACTGATAACAGTTGTTATCAGTGATGCAACTGATAACAGTTGTTATCAGTGATGCAACTGATAACAGTTGTTATCAGTGATGCAGCTGATAACAGTTGTTATCAGTGATGCAACTGATAACAGTTGTTATCAGTGATGCAACTGATAACAGTTGTTATCAGTGATGCAACTGACAACAGTTGTTATCAGTGATACAACTGATAACAGTTGTTATCAGCGATGCAACTGATAACAGTTGTTATCAGTGATACAACTGATAACAGTTGTTATCAGTGATGCAACTGATAACAGTTGTTATCAGTGATACAACTGATAACATCTGTTATCAGTCGTATGTTGAAGTTATCAGTGATACAACTCAAAAATCAAATACAAACGCCGTAACGCTAATAAAATCCGTAAAGTAGTTTTATTTAATTGTTTTATGTTTTAAATAAACAGATTGACTTGGCCATCAAGTCGGGCTTCTAGTTTTATACACAACGAAGGTATAGGGAATCGAAAATGACGTCAATTACTTCTAGAAAACGTTAGAAGACATTGTTACGGCAGTTTTGCGTTTTTGCTCGACTTGGCCGGGGCACTGCCCGCAGATCTTTTCAATAGTGGGATAAGGGCAGAAGAGTATTCAAATTAAACAAATATGAATAAATAGACACAAAATTATAAACTTGTTTGACTTTTTTGTCTGACTACGGAATACTAAAAACGAAATGACAAAGTATGATTACATTTCTCTGATATCTAATAGAGGGACTTTACCGAAACTTAGATCGATAGTCGCATAACTCTTATAGGACTGGAGACATATTGCCTGACCACGTAGTAGCAATAAAATATTTGCGTTGTCCTGAATTTAGAGTTTTGACAAATATTATGTTCGAAACGGATTTGTGTTTGTGAAGTTAATGCGAAAATATTTTTTGGAGCCTAAATCATAATGTATCAAAATGTATCAAACAATAAATTTCTATTTAACCTAAAAAAGTATGACAGACGATTGAAGGTAAAAAAATTTATGATATGTATTTTTGCGATGACGGATTATGAAAAACAAAGGGTCATTAACACTTCCTACATATATTTAGTTGTGTATTTTTTTACTTTTTTATTATTGTTGATGGCAAACGAGAAAGCACACATGATGGTAAGTGATACCGCTGCCGCTCAAGGACCTTTACTAGGCCGCTGCCTATCGTGAAGTAAGTGGAGGGAGTCTGAAAGCATACAATGAGGTTCAGTGTTACTAAAGGCATCACCAAAACCAACACGCAAACACCCCAAGAAAGTTGGGCTTCCGCCTCTCGCTCACCGAACAAATTGCTACTACTCAGACGTTGATTTTCCGCAAGAATGTGGTACTACCCCGGACTGTATTTTAATAATTTAATTCAAAACAGTATTTTAATAATATACTTAGCATTAGGTTTTATACGTTCTAGAAAATTACTGAACCCGCACTTCTTCGTGACTTCGATTTGCACTTATTGGCTTTTTAAATACCGCGTTTATTTTTTTTTATTAAATAACAACAGGTCTGTAATAAGAAAAATATCACCGAACGGGAATATATCCTGTTTTGCTAACGGCGGAACCTGTCATTACAAATAGTAACCGCCATTTTTTAATTCGTTTCTTTATTGGTACGGGTTATATAAAAATAGTTAAAGTATAAAAAATACTACTAGATGGCGTATATGTATATAAATTTTAAACTACATTTTAATTAAAAATATTCATTTCGTCATTAGACGTAAAAAACAATTAAAATAGTAGTATCATCATCTCGGCTCATATTTGTCTCACCATAGGCTAGAGCGTCTTTATAATAAATTCAAATCATTTATTATGCATAAACCCCGAGAGGGCGCTTTCATATTGTCAAGTTTACAAAATTAAATTAAATTATCCAAAAAAAATAAACTACCACCGGATCGGAATGCGACCGCTACTGAGAAGATCCGGCAAGAAACTCTGGGCTTGTCTATTATTCTTAATTATTTTTTTTTCTTCTTACTAGTTATACAATTGTGTACATGTTTTGTAAGAACTAGCTCCAGTGTGATGCCCTTCGAACGATACTTAATATAATTCAAACGATTATGGCTGGACCAGATCTCACAAGCGGTACCCGATCACGAGTTAACTACTAGAGCAGCCATCACTCCCCTGAACCACTATGGAGGAAAGGGAGAGACCCGGTCCGCGCAGCTACCGCAAGTAGATCCTTTAGTGAACATGTCCATATATTACAAACGATGAAAATACAAAATTTCGTTAGGCAAAACACGCTACGCTTTACAATATAAGAGTTAATAAAAAAAGGAGCTTATTTAAAATAACAAGGAAATTGCTGAATGAGTACATAATCCAAGATTTTATTATAAGCTTTTTTACGAAGTCTATTCTTGATAGCTTTTTTAAACTTTTTATTTGGCAGGTCTCGGATATCTTTAGGTAATCTATTATAGAAACGTATTCATTGCCCCATGAATGATTTGCTAATTTTTTGGACACGAGTAGTATGTACAACTAGTTTGTCCTTACTCCGAGTATTCATTTCAATAGGAGGGAAGTTGACCTATTACACCACGTCAGTCAGATGGGTTGGCGTCAGGTTTTATTTCAAGCTCTCTTTCTCTTACACAGATGTTTTCTTAGAATAATAACGTATAGAAGGATAGTGTCGGTAGTTAAGCGATCAAAAACATGAAGCCAAAAATATTACATGCGTGCAAGCGATTACACACGTACACACGCACACCACTATATAATAGAGTTGCCTTGTACGCATTGACCTTGTACACTACGTCATGATTCGGTGTAGGGAGCCATTCTGGCTCCAATTTAAATGCCTCAAATTTTGTGCGTGAATTTAGCTTCTATTAATTATTATTCTAAGAATGTTATATACATATTACATCCCTTTTCATCCGTTGTTTTATGAAGGGGGAAGAAATCGGGTGTTGAAGTGTATCCTTACTCCGTTATCACACGGAAAGTAGTAAAATGATATATAAAACATTAATATAATAAGGGAAATTTCATAAACACTAATAACATATTTTACAAATAATATATCGAGCTGACTAGGTAACTTGGCCACGTCTATTATTTCACGTGAATTTGTACAATGTACCACAACTTGTTTGTTATTATACAACCTTAGGATTTATTAGTCTTCAACAAATTTGCTTAAGCAAGGCAAACATAAGCTCTACAAACATACATAAGTCATAAGCAAATAATGTACCCTAATTAATACATCTTCAAATACTAATATAATAAATGCAAATCTGAGTTTGTTTATTACCCTCTCATATCTTAACTACTCGGTCGATAATGATTTCTGATGATTAAGCCAGCATTATACATTATAAATATGCGGCTATATATTTTAACGGATCTTATAGCGTTTGAATTTCATTTTTGATTGAGCGTCGTTTCGAACACTTTTCAGCATTCTTTTTCTTGCGGGAGGAACGCCTCCTCGACGACGCAAACCGCCGCCGGCGACTGGGGTGGCGCAGGTGCGATTACCTGCGCCTGATGCCGTCCTAGTTGAGGCCGACCGCGCGACGACGACCGATGTCCTCGAACAGCAGGGGGACGTCGGTCGAAGAGAGGGTTACTCCTCAAGGGGTATTCCGTCGGGCCGACAACTGATGACAAGTCATCTTGCACCGGTGGTCGGCCCAACGACGAAGGCGACGTGTCGTGGGTGGGTTACGGAGCCGCGCATCGCCCCTCTGTAGCCCCAGACGGGGCCACGCGCCGCCCCTCTATCGCCCCCCGGATAGGGCCCCGTACCGCCCCTTTGTCGCCCCGGACGAGCTGAGCGACAGGTGCGCTAACCGTAGCTCACCGAAAAAAAGCTTTCCTTTTCTTCGGAGCATTTCCGCATTCCGTTTTGGTAGTAGATAGTATATTAGATTTGTTAGATTTAAATTAATATATCTTCATAATCTAATAGTTATTAAAAATAATACTTTCCAAAACGAAATATTTTTTCCACATAGATTCATTTTATTTTTGTACCAGCAATTTATATTAAAATGTGTGTCTTAATTTAATTACTATTTTGGTAGCGAGTAGATATAAATATCTGTAATAACGATAACTTTTAGATGTGAGATATCTTAGTCTATGGTCATAAATGCTGAAAAGTGTTAAAACGTGGGGCATTCAAAAATCATCAATCAAAATTGTTTTAGTCAGTGGTCCTGAAATTTCGCATAAAATAGGATACCAACAAGACCAAGATACTCTAGGAATAAGAAATTGTTTGTTAAAACATTATAACAACCAGTTGTTTTAAACAACCTGATATAGTAGGACCTTAAGTGGTAACGAAGTAGGAGTACAATTCACCACTTCCTTTCTTGCTCGTAGATGGCATAACAGATGATTAAGAGAGATGATATGGAGATATGCAAGAGAAGGTAAGCTCAAAATTAAACCCTATGCCAATTAAGATTAAGGCTGGGTAGACAGCCAGCGTAGTATAGTAGAACAAATTATCCTTCATTGTAGAGGAAGAGATGAATGATGAGAGAAATGTGACATATGCGAGTTAAGTTACGGTGGAGCAGGCTTGAACTAAGCAATGGAATTTTGATTCCTATTTAAAATTAAATGAACATGTATATTAAATAAAGCTCATACATTATACGAGGCATATAAATCAGATAGTATAAAATACATTTGCATCAGTAATCCCTGATTCATTCGTTAGGTGGCGTTATATGTCACCGCAACTCGCGTTCAATAATTAAATTATGTAACGTGCGGTTCTATTCCCTATGTTTAAATCTACGAATAAAGACAAATTATTCATTTTAATTTGCTCTCATTTACATAACTGAACATTAAACCTATGCTAATACTAGCTAACCCAACAGACAGTTGTTCCGTTCAAATAAGCGCCTACTGGGTCCAATTGTGAATCTAAACCATTCTCGAAACCCCTTGAATACACACAAAAATTTTACTAACATCAGTCCAGCTGTTTAGGAGGAGTTTAGTGATCTACACACGTTTACAAGAAATTTATATATAAAGATACCATGCTGAAGAGTTTTTTTGTTTGAACACGCTAATCTCAGGAACTACTGGTCCGATTTGATTTTTTTTTTGTTAGATAGACCATTTATCGAGGAAGACTATATGCATCATCACGCTTAAACCAATAAGAGTGGAGCACCAATGACGAATGTTTCAAAATCGGATTTTCTTTTGAGAGCTTTCGCTGCGTGTGCGGCGTAAACGATTACATTTAAAAATATTTTCACCTTCTACGTAAACAAAGTCACCGGTTAAAGTTAGCGTTAGTCCAAAGTACTTATTCTACGCAGATAAAGTCACGAGTAGCAGCTAGTAAAGCATAAAACTTGTCCTTTAATTGACGGTGTAATGGTCCAGAAATAACTTTTTCCCATATCAATTGTTGTAGGTTTAATACCAACGCGTTTGGAAATCAATTTGTAAATTATAAGAAATTGCATTATTATTTTTGAATATTGTTTATTTTACTCACTGTCTTTAAAACCGCACGGAAAGATAAGCAAGATAAGGAGTGGTGAATTGTATTCTTACTTTCGCACCACACGGCAAAGGTTGACATGGTAAACTAAATTTTATTCTATTTAAAAAAAAACTCTTGATCAATAGTGATAATAGCTATTACTATTGATCAAGAGTTACATTTTAAAAACAGAAGGGAAGTGGATGAATATTAAAAACATAAATAACAACTGCAATGTATGTGTTTATTGCGACGTGGAAAATTTGGTTACCGATTTCTTGAAAATTAAACAGAGGCACTATAAAAGTCTCGAACGAAAAACAATTAACTGCTTCGTTTATTTATAAAGACATGGTCTTGATCTATCATTATTAATAATCAATTCAATTTATTCATTCACATAATTTTATTTAATAGTCAATTTCTTTACTTAGGCTATGCCGTATAGCATTATAATGTCCTATATAGTTAAATAGATAAATTCAGTTTAAAAAAGACTGCTAAGAATGGTGGTATGGTCTAAATATAGATCTTCCGTGTGGAGTATAGTAGATTCGATTCCTATAACGGCCAATTCTTTGTACGATCCTCAATTCATTGTTCTAAAGTCTGGGTATAATTTATGTCATTATCTGATGAGATGATTCTGTGATTATCTGATGATTATAAGTCAGCTCATACGAGGCATTCCTTTTAAGTTTTGTCGTTTGAAGAAAAAACACAACTAGAACCTTATAGTATTTTTTATTGTTTTTCAAAGTATTCACCAAGTAGCTTAATACACTTTTCCATTCGCTCAAACCAGTTATTATAACATTTATTCCACTCTAAAGTGGGGGTGTTCAAAATGGCTGACTTGAAAGCGTCGACTGCTTCTTCACCAGACTGGAACCTTTGACCACGAAGACTTTTCTTAATTTTAGGAAATGTAAAGAAATCGTTACAACTTAGGTCAGGATTGTATGGAGAATGGTCAAGCATTTCTACTTTTTCCTGCTTCAAATACTCAATCGGTTGACGAGCGCTGTGTGAGCTTGCGTTGTCGTGGTGCAGGATGATGCGTCGCTTTGAGTTACATTTTCCAAGTTTGGCGATGACTTGTGGTAAACAAACTGTGGTATACCATTCTGCGTTAACCGTTCCACGATCTTCAAGTGCAATAGTCACAACATGGCCGGTTTTTCCAACGAACGTGGCCACCATCTTCTTTGAAGTGCTTCGAGAACGAACAACTTTAGTCGGCGTTGGCTCGTCTTGAAAGATCCAGATTGAAGATTGTTGTTTGGAATCACGGTCGTAGGCATAGATCCCAGATTCGTCACCACTGATGATACTGTAGACGTGATTTAACTCTCCTCGGTTGAATCTTTGCAGAGTTTTCTTACACCATCTGACGCGGGCCGCCTTGTGATCGTCGGAAAGCAGATGTGGTATCCAACGGCAAACTAGCTTTCACACACCAAGCGCTTCATGCAAGATCTTCTGAATGGTTGTCCCTGAGATGCCTAATAGAGCTTCTATCTCTCGATACGTCATATTATGATCTTCGAGAATTAGTTGGCTCACAGCAATGATGTTATCTTCAGTAAAGGCGGATTTTGGTCGTCCTTCGTGAGATTTGTCACTAACACTCTTAGAATAATAACGTATAGAAGGTAAGTTCACGCACAAAAAGTGAAGCATTTCAATTGGAGCCTAATAGAGCTTACGCCGGAACCGTTCCGTAATGTACAAGTCATTGTACTGCACGTACGTACGCAACTCTTAAAAAATAAATAGGTAATTATGACGGGTTATGCATTCAAATGGTGTCATAACACATTTGAAAAACTTAAAAAGGTTTTTAACATTACCTTTAAAATTATTTCGACGATTTATGTTAATAAAAACAAAATTTAATTTCATAATTTGTATAGTGGTGTGCGTGTGTACGTGTGTAATCGTCTGCGCGCCATTAGTATATTTAGATTCAAGTTTCGAACGTTCGAAGTATTGACACTATCCTTCTATACGTTATTATTCTAAGCTAACACTAGTAGGTCCACGCTGGAATTCTAAATACCAGCGTTCGACAGTCCGCAAACATGGGGCTTCATCACTGAACACAGATGTTAGCTCTTCAAAACACTGAAGCCGTGTCAGGCCAGCTTCTAAAGTTGTGAAAAATTATTCCACGAACATTTTCCTTAGAAAGATTCATTTTTGTACGTAATCTGACAGATTCCAATCGACGCTGTGACTAAACAATAGCATTAATCCTAATACTTTCAACTGTTTTGAGATTCAAAATTTAAACACATTCGAATATAAAACAGTTCCAAATTTAAAATTGCCGGGAAATATGGAAACGACAGAACTTAAAAGGCATGCCTAGTATAAGTATCCAATGTCCTTTCATTCATCAATTTATCGATGTCCAGTGTTGGACGTTTGAAATCGCCAAGTTGGACAGATAGGCTCTATTTTTGGAACGAAGTTCAGTCCAGTGACCCATTTTAAAGAGGCCTAGACATTACATTTGCATTTAGTAAAGACCTACCATCATCATCACTACTCATATACATCCCACTATTGGGCTCGAGCCTCCTCCATTCTGGGAAGGCATTCTGGGAGGGAAATACCTACTACCTACTATACCTACTACCTACTATACCTACTATACCACGCTGGTCAGGCGGGTTGGTATAGGATTTCATTTCGAGTTTTCCTTCTCTTGCATAGTTGTTATATACACAAGATATCCGTTAGTCGTCTTTTACGATAATAACGAATATTTATTACTTGTCTTACAAAGAACAAAATCGTGGAAATAATTTTACAGAATTTATGCTTAAGATTAAAAAGGTCGGTCTAGATGTGATTGTAATCGTTACGATATACGGGCGACTAAGAATTACTTAATCTTATGCTGTAATTTTATACATTATCAGCTAGACCCGCAGTTCGTCTCTTGAACTAAGGTTCATACGTAGGCTTATACTAGGCGTACTTACTAGGCATTACGTTTTCATATAGCAAGACCTATAGGTCGGTGTGGTAATGGAATAAGAATACAATTTACCACTCCCTCTCTTGTAAGTGGGTATCGTAAAAGACGACTAAGAGATACAATATGCATATAATATCTATGCAAGAAAAGGAAAACTCGAAATAAAACCCTATGCCAACATGTCTGACTAACGTAGTGCAGTAGGTCAATTTCCCTCCTATTGCGGAGGAACCTCGAGCTCAGCAGTGCGACTTATATTAGCCAACATGAATAAGTCAAAGATGATTATCGTTATCAGTCTTTATCATATCCCCGCCCTATAACGTATATACATACGTTATCTCTCCATTGTAATTTGGGCTAAACACCAGTACCGATTATTCGACATGTCTTGGCTTGCATAAAATAATAAAGCAAACAAACGTGTACTATTCATCTCACCTCAAACATATCCCACGAGTAACTTCCGCAATAGGTGGAAAATTAACATCCTACACCACATTGGTCAGACGTCTTGGTATGGGGTTTCATTTCGAGTTTTATTTCTCTTGATGTTTAATGCATATTGCATATTTTACTGGTCTGTTACAACACCTACGGGCAAGAAAGTGGATACTACTGAATTGTATTCTTACTCCGTCGCTACACGGAAGGACGCACATTATATCATTTATATATCAATATCTGGTTGACCGAGCTTCGCTCGGAATATTTTTGTTGTATTTTTGTCGAATTTATTTGGATATATATTAATAAAAAATAAAAATTAAATTAAAAAAAAAATATAAAAAAATAATAAATATGAGAATAATAATAACACCGAGATTCGATCCGACGCCGTTTGAATGCCAAAACAATACTAAAAGGAAACTGCAGTACTTCCCAACCGAGCTATCGTAACTCATGACATTGACGGCAAAATTTGAATTCATATTCTTTTAAAATTTAATGTCATTATATTGTTTTGATAAAAACACTGACAAAACAACATTAAACAACATTTTCGTTTAAAGATATAAGATGAGGCGTGTAATTTTTTTAGAAATTGGTTATGAATTGGTCCTAATTTCAATCCATTTTTCCTGTGATATTTACTGTTAGACATAGGTCTCCCTACGAAAAGTAGGGTAATGCCATAATCACCACAATAGTCAAGTGGTTTTGGCGATTGGAGTTGGTGAGTGTGCTGCTGTCCACTCCCCTAATGTCCACTCCCATAGCTGGTTTTTATAATTACCGCATGAAAATAAATCAGCATTTCGTCTTAACCAAGTTGGTGATGTTGATATATTTGCTGTTTTGCGAGGCAGTTTCGTCTAAGTTTGTGACTTCCAAATAAGACTTAAATTATTTAACATTTTGTATGATAATTTACGCTTCCACGCCAAAGAAGGTTTTATCTTTTAAGAATACAGGTTAAGCTCCAGTAAGATTTAAATGGCAAGTACTGATATAAAATCCTCCATAATCCTTCTTAGTACTTAAGAAGTATCATTGACTTAGAATGATATATTAATAGATCGTTAAAGAAAGAAATATACTTCAATTTACATAATTTTAATGTTAGTTACCCAGTTTGCAAGTTGAATTGCGTCGTTATTTAAATTTTGTACTCGGCAAACAACCCGATTGGTATCTAGAAATGGGACCCAAATCTATATTTTGACATCAAAAAGTGGTTTTAAAGATAGAATAAAGGTTCGACATTCCTGTTCCGTTATCGCTTTTAGTAATAGGGTGCTTCCGTTCTGTATATTGGTACTAAACTCTTGCATTTATAAGAATAATGGGTAATGACGAATATAATATCTGTTCATAAAAACAACATAACGATATATATGAAATGCTTGACGAATATCATTTTCCAATTATAATATTTCTGATGGCGTCATTGAAATAGTGATAAAATTATGCGTTTTCTGATAATGAGATCTAAAGCTTACTCAACGCCGCGCGTTAGTGGCGACCTAAGGTCACGCTTGAGACTGTCTAGCATCTCCTACCAGTTCACATCCTTAGTCTGACAGACGGCCAGTCTTAAGGCACACGGCGGCCAGTCTTGCACTACTGTAAGACTCGTACAGCTGGCCCTACCGCACAGTGTCGCGGTGACGCCATCGACTGCGGGTATATAACCTCCAGGCATGCAGCACGGAGATCCAACAACTATTGGGATCACCATTGGATCGCTCTCTTCGGAGGCAGACACCGGAGACCGGGTATGGCCGCATCGAAAATCTGCGTTAACGCACAGCGAATGCGGCCAACCTCGGCGTCTACCTCGTCTACATGGGGCAGTGAGTACAGCCACAAATGAACAATGACTGTCTCTGCCAAGAGGTGCCGATCCAGCCAAGCGCAGCCTATCGCGGCAATGCAGTCAGTTATGCATGGATGCACCAGCTGAACAACAAGTCCATTATCAACCCACTCCACTGCCGCACGTACGTATGTACTGAGCCCCTGTTCAGCAAACAGAGGCCCTGTTCCGTCGCCCAGTAAACACAAATAAAGGCGTAAAGTTATATAGGTACCTTAATTTGCTTTGATCCCAATCAATCACAGCATTTCAAATGTATTTGACATACTTTACAATATCTTTGACATCTTAAAAGAACCTTCATTAGCATAGCTACAGTTAGAAGAGTTCTTGATTGAAGTATCAATACTTAGATGTGATTTTCTGTGAATTTCGAATAACAAGAGAAGCGTAATTAATCTAGTATAAGTTTTGGATTCGTATTCTTGATAGAATATCACTCATTTTTTTTTATTTCTCTTGGTGGCAAACGAGCAAACGGTACACCTGGTGATAAGTGATACTGTCACTCATAGACCTACTAGATCACTACTGCTTACCATGAAGAAAGTCTGAAAGCATTCAATGAAGTTCAGTGGTACTATAGGCATCACCACAACCCACCACACGCAAACCCTCTCAGAAAGTTGAGCTGCCGGCTTTCCCGCTCTATTTGGCTAATGTGGCTAAATATTCATCATTCATTATCATTATTTAGAGTTTCACTCTCATATTGGACCTTTGTCTACCTTATTCACGTCACATGGTCATTCATTTGTGGGGTTATTGCCGTAATCGTTATGGTAGAAGGATGGCAGTAAGGTGTTATGCGATTCTCGCAGGACGGGACACTGCTCCCGGACACAAAAACCTGTATTCTTGTCTCGTCGCCACGCGGGCAAGATTATCATCATAATCGTTTCCTACAGATGCAGTGATAGCCCTTCATCATCATCATCATCATCGCGGCCCACATACGGCCCACTGATGGACTCAGGCCTCCTGCACAATGGGAGGGAAATTAACCTACTATACCATGCTGGTCAGACATGTGGGTATAGGGTTTCATTTCGAGTTTTCCTTCTCTTACACAGATGTTATGTATATATTATATCCCATAGTCGTCTTTTACGACATCCACGGGCAAGATAGGGAGTGGTGAATTGTATTCTTCCTCCGTCATCACACGGAAAGTGATAGCCCTTGAATGGTACAAAATCCTATATATCGGTTTACCGCAGCATGTCCCTTTTCTCTCCATTTCTCTTCTTCAGACCAAATATATCCTATATTCCACTATTTATCACCTGTCTAATGAAAATGAATTGTGTTTAACGAATGTATAA
Organism: Lymantria dispar; assembly: GCA_032191425.1. NCBI lineage: Eukaryota > Metazoa > Arthropoda > Insecta > Lepidoptera > Erebidae > Lymantria > Lymantria dispar. The sequence goes on from CM063449.1 coordinate 4,921,711, forward strand.
AAACTTGTATGAGAGTGCAAAATTAATGCTAAACGCAGTATTCAAACTTGCACCTATTTGAATATTATTCCAGTCGTCCTGCGATTTGAACCAGCATGAACTGGCATATGGCACTCAAATTATGACTCGTATTGGTCATCTTTATGGGAGACATACGCCATCTATCAAAAAATGTTTTCACATTGTTCCAGTCAAATACTCTAATCTAACTTTCCGTATGGTGACGGAGTTAAAATACAATTCACCAGCACCTTTCTTGCCCGTGGATGTCGTATACAATGACTAAGGGATTAAATATGCAGATAACATCTATGCGCGAGAAGGTAAACTCGAAATAAAACCTAACACGTCTTAACAGTGTAGTATGGTAAGTCAATTTCCCTTCTATTTTAGAGAAGGCTCTAGTCCAACAGTGGGCCGTATATGAACTGAAATGATGAGGATGATGACGAACCATTAATAAATTTTTACAACACCTATGGTGAGTAAGAATACATTTCATCACCCCTATTTTTACCAGTAAATGTCGTAAATAATAACTGAGGGTTTTGATATGCAGAGAACACCAATGTAAGAAAAGGAACTTTGAAATAAAACCCAATACCAACACGTCTGAAGGCTAAGTCAATTTCCCTCCCTTTGTCCCCAAGGCTTGAGCTTATTAGTGGAACGTATAAGAAGTGAAACATTGACAATAATGATGAGATAGAAGAATATAATACAGAAGTCAACAACACTAAAATTAAAGATAAAGTTAACAAACTAAAATTGAAGGTATTAATATCTAGAATCCTAACAATGCCTATATCAAGACAAATAGAAACGGATATATAGACTTTTTTTTTGTTGCAGATGGTGGCAAACGAGCAAACAGTATACCTGATGGTATGTGTTACTGCCGCTCATGGAACTTTGGAAGGCCGCTGCCTACAGCAAATAGATAGGGAGTGTGAATGCGTGCAATGAGGTTCGGTGATACTAAAGGCATCACTAAAACACACCACATGCAAACACCCTCAGAAGGTTTTTGGCGGGAATCTGAAGTGTCATGTGGTGTTCTTGTATTGTATTCAATATCTTAGTGTTTTAACGTGTTATGTTAAATAATCTTGATGGTATTTTATGTAATATATAGCGACAGAACTGCTGAGGTGTAGTGAATATGATATAAAACTGCTATACATACCTTTGTATTTCCACCAAAATTCTCAGAAGATACCTTTAACAGTGGCCATTACACTGTTGAGGGCGACACTTTGACTTACTGACAGACCATTACTGACATGAAGAAACTGAGAAATTGAAAAGATAATTATAACTCGACACTGGCAAAAATGGCTCGTATTTGTAGTTGATTGCCAAGACAAAAAAGAAGAAGAAGAACACCCTCAGAAAGTTGGGCTTCCGGCTCTCTCGCTCACCGAACGAAGCGCACTAACAAATTGCTACTACTCGACTGTAAAGGATGTATTCTCCGTTCACCAAGAGCTTAAATAGGATAATGACCAACTTATACCACACTAGTGAGATGAATTTTGTTTCGAATTTTCCTGCTGTCATAGCGATATTAATTGCCTATTATGCAGTAACAAGATGGTCATATTTTAGTTTCAGTATATCATCACAAGAAATAGAGAATGCTGGTGTATTAATTTATTTACATATATGAAATGACGGTTTTTTTTGCGTTTGTATTTTGTCTTTAATTACGCGATAGTAGTAGATAGTCTGCAAGTCGCATCTAGAGTAGTATACTACGTGAATTTTATAGTAATAATATCTTTATGAGAAGATAAGCTGGTCTCGAAAAAATAATAGTTACATAACTAGAGCATCAACATACCTGATGAATACTCAGAAACATCGAACTGCATACTGCCTTCCGCGGTAGCTTTAGGTTTGCTGTAAGTCGTTGCTGGAATGTACTTCAACCCCCTTTATTGCATTCAAAAACTGCAAGGGTTTTCCAAAAACGACTTAAGCTAATTCTACTTGAAAATCAAAAATTGATACCTTAATATTCTGTATACATACCACAAAACTGTAGTTATTTCTCGTTCTATTTCATCAAGGACTCCTTCTAGCTAACCACAAGATTTATTGTACTTTCGGTTTCTTCTTTATACTATTAATGTTTATTTTATTTTGTATTCTATATGTCTTTATTAAATAATTTGTTTCTTTTACTTAAGCTATTCTATGTGATAATTATGATATTTTTTATAAACTAGAATATGATATAGTATAGTATTAATTTATTTTATTCTTAATTTAATGTTACTATTTCAAATATTACTGTTTAACTTTTTTAAATACATTTGTTTTGGATATATTGTTGCTTCCGCGACTTGATTGTATGGGCCCATCAGAATATCAGCGGTGTAGTATCATATTTACTGTACCATAAGCTGAGATGGGCACCATATTTTGGCCTCACATATTCGACTCCTTGTTTTTAGTTAGTAGTTCTTATTTCTTTCGTTGGTGTCTATATTGTGTGAGGTTTTCAAAATTTAATTTCTTTCTTTCATTCTAATAATATAAACTAATAGCGGTAGGACCATACTGTTGACAGATGTCTGTCTACAGCCGCGGGCTGGTCCCTCCTGGTTACTAGCGCACACTCGCAGAAAATCGACGTCCGAATAGTTGTTACTGCGCTTCGTTCGGTGAGCGAGAGAGTCGGAAGCCCAACTTACTGAGGGTGTTTAAAAGCATCACCAAAACCCACCACATGGAAATCCATATGGTGGGTTTTGGTGATGCCTTTAGTTTCACCGAACCTCATTACACGCATTCACACTCCCTTCACCTTCTTCGCGGTAGGCAGTGGCCTTGCAAAGGTCCATGAGCGGCAGCAATGCTTACCATCAGGTGTACTGTGTGCTCGTTTGCCACCGCTAGCAATAAAAAAAAGTAACTATAAAATTTTTATATAATCAGGTATTTCTGTCATACCTGCTATTGCAATCAATTATGAGGCCTTTTAGCTCTATGATATCCGTGGTACTGTATTGCTGTGCTTCTAGTTGCTCTATTTCTGTGTTATATTTATTGCTTTATTAGTCAATTTTGATTCTATTCGCCCGTTTTAAATAAAAATAAATTTTTCTACACATTTTTCTTTTTCTCAGCCCGCAAATGTCCACTATCGGCCTCAAACTTTATCCATAATAGAAAATAAATTGATCCACTATACCGCTTTGGTCTCATATCTGCATCTAGTAACCCTTTGTCATCTTTTACGATCTACAAATAAGATAAGTTTTTTTTTTTTTTTTGGGTGGGTCGCGGTCGGCGCGCCTCCGCACCACTCCGTCCGGGGCGACAGAGGGGCTTAAGCACGCAACTCCCGCAACCCACCCGAAAACCACCTCGCCTTCGTCATTGGGCCGACCACCGGAGCAGGTTTACTTGTCGTCAGTGGTCGGCCCGACGGAATACCCCCTACGCGGGGTACCCTCCCGTCGACCGACGTCCCCCCCTCGAGGAGGACGTCGGTCTTTCCTCACGCGGTCGGTCTCTCGGCGGGTGACGGACTAATCCCCGGTCACGTCACCCGCGGCCTCGGCTAGGGCGGCATGAGGCGCAGATAGTTGCGCCTGCGCCGCCCCAGTCGCCGGCGGCGGATCTCCTCATCGAGGCTGCGCTCCACGCGCAGACGATCCGCCGCCTCCTTCTGCGAGATCACTGTCTCGCAGAAGGCTGCGTCCGCGTCCCAGTTCCCGACGCTGTCGACCATCGCCCTAGCGATGGCCGGCAGCGTCAGGTCGGCACCGATGATTGCGACGAGTTCACGGCGCTGCACTGCCCAAGCCGCGCAGGCCTCGAGCGTGTGGCGCGCCGTGTCCTCGTCGCAATCGCAGTGGTGGCAGGACGGTGTACTCTCCCTCCTTACGACCCTGTGCAGGTATTTGGCGAAGCTCCCGTGCCCCGTCAACACCTGCACTAGTCGGAAGGAGAGCACCCCGTGCCGCCTTTCCAACCACTGCATCAGCACCGGCCGGAAGGCCTCCACGGTTCACAAATAAGATAAGATAACCTTTTTTCAGTCAGATAACTTATTTTTTTTAAACTTTACCTTATATTCTACTGAGATAGCTTTTTCTTAAATTTTACTTTATATTCTACTGAGAAAATAAAGAAATATGGCGCATATAGCAAGATATAGAAGCAATTCCCGGGACTTTCAAAGTGTCAAACCGTGGTGTTATTCATAGATACCATTGTGGATTATTACAGGAATTACAGCAGTGGAATTACAAAATGTTTCAAGCGCTTTTCAAAGTTCACAGTCACAGGTAGACGGAATAGTGTTCGAAACATCAGGTAAGTAAAAAAATAAAATTACTACGACAGACGATTAGAAAAATATGTTCAATTCTTATTTTTAATTCTCACATAAATCTAAGAAACTAGCTGACCCAACAGACGTTGTTCTATTCAAATAAGCGTCACATATGGGATCAAATTGTGAATCCAAACCATTCTCAAATCCCCTTTAACACGCACAAAAAAATTCATCAACATCGATCCAGCCGTTTAGGAGGAGTTCCGTGACATACACAGGTATACAAGAAATTTATATATAAAGAAGATAGTAATAGTTTATATTGATTTATATTATTATGGCCTAAATGTTTGTAATGCCATCTGTAAAATATATATGAAATTAGATTTATGAAAACAAAAACTATTAATATAATAACTTCTAAGGCCATTAATCGTGGCAATAAAGAAAAAGATGTTGTACAATGAACGTTTATTGGCTGTTGAAGATAAAATAAACCTCTTGATAAGCCTATAAATTTTCAAAGTTCCAGAGACCCAATGGACTTTTTAAATGTACCGTATGATGTATTTTTCTGCTTATTTTCACCCGTTTTTTATGTATAGAAATAGATTTGATTTTAACTGTCGATTTTTTGCATTCGCCCGCGGAAAAAGTAACTCGCTAAACTTTAAACTGGAATTCCAAAGGAGTTTCAATTACCGCGATAAAAGTATCATATGTATTCATTTAGAAAATAGTCTAATAAAATGGAAATCTATGTGCCAATTTTGATCCCAATCTACGCGTGATTGAGTAACAAAAATCTTACTTACTTAGTTAAGAATTTCACTAACTTTTATGTATTGGGGATGTAGAATATATTTTTATAAAGACTAAAACTATAACTATATGAAAACAAAATAACATGTATTTTCATATTAAACAGGTTACAAGCATTTTATTTTAATTAATTAGACAGAGTAAATATTACAATTAATGTGACGTCAATTTTGCATTCTTGATACTCGTCTACGTCTGCCCTAAATAAACATCATGTTGAGATAAGTTCGTCTTGAATGTGAATGCTTTAAATAAAAATGGTAGTAAAAATGTAACATTCTAATAGTGATTTATTTGATTAGAATTGCTAATTCTTATCAAATTACATCCATACATCCAACAAATGACCACTGAAGTCAAGGAACTCTGTACTGGTGGTCGGCCCAACGACGAAGGCGACGTGCTATATGGGTGGGTTACGGGGCCGCGCGCCGCCCCTGTGTCGCACCGGACGGAGCCGGGCGGCAAGTGCGCTGACTGTAGCCCATCCCAAAAAAAAATACATCCAACAAATAATCCACATTTGTTGTTGTACAATACTTCCCCACAAAAATATCATGCACTATGGTCCTGTATCACCAATATCTTACAGCAATTCCTGACATGATTCATCATGAATGCTGCAAAATATTCGAAACATCAAGCAAGTAAAAAAGAGAAACGACACAAAATCTTTTTTTTCACTTCTTAACATAAATATATAATTCATTCATTTCAGCTCATATACATCCCACTGGTGGGCTCAAGGCTTCTCCACAACAGTAAGGAAATTGGCCAATTAAAGAGAGACGGGTTGGTATAGGGTTTTACTTCGAGTTTTCTTTCTCTTGCATATTTAATCCCTTAGCCGTTTTTTACGACACCCACGGGCAGGATAGGGATTTGTAAATTATGTTTTCGCTCCGTCATCACACAGAGACAAAATAATAATTATATGTAGCCTGAGCCAGTTGTTAATATTTTTTTCTATCTGATAATGAATTTAAGAAAAATATATAGTCTATGCTTTTCCTTAAATACCCTATGACACGAGTAAGAAAAATTTATAGTTTTCATCGATATAAAAAGGAGAAGCACTTTCAATTATAAAGATCTTTTTCGATCAAGTATTAAATGCCATCTCGTAGAGAATCTATGTATAGAATTTTGGTACAGATAACTACAAATTAATTGCACTAACTAAAAATACGATGTTTCTCTCTCGCAAGCAGGAAACAATAAAAAATGAAACATCGAGCGCTTGAGCCAATCAACTAACTACACTAAAGAATAAAAAAAATAGCCAATGGTAAGTCAATCTCTTGGAACGATCGGAAAACATTTCGATCAATCGGAGGGAGTGTACTTTTTTCAGACACTATTGTAATAATATACTAATGTCTCTATTGTTAATACGTATAAGATCATTGTAAATAAAACTACATTACGGATTTTATCGCGTTTGTATTTGATTTTTGATTGCCCGAAGTTTCGAACACTTTACAGCGTTCATGGTCACGGGCGGACTAAGATGTCTGACGTTCAACAAGTCATTGTTATTGCAGTTATTTATAATTATCTACCCGCTATAGAAATTAGTTATTAAATTTTGGCCCACATTTTGTTACAAATTTATTGCCAGTACAAGAAGAAATGATTATTAAATTATTTTTTTAATATTATAGAATGATACTAAATTATTATTAAATTTTAAAAGGCAGCCATATCATGACCTCCTGAGTTTTCTTGCCGGATCTTTCTCAGTGAGGCCGCGTTGCGATCCAGTGGTAGTATATTAGATATGTTAGGTTTAAATTAATAAACTGTCCTAATAACTTCTACAAATTTAATGTTTAATAATTACTAAACATAAAGAATATAATTTTCTTATATATAATCATTTTCATTTTGTACTGGCAATAAATTTGTAACAAAATGTGGGTCAAAATTTAATAACTAATTTCTATAGCGAGTAGATAATTATAAATACCTGCAATAATAATGACTTGTTAGACGTCAGACATCTTAGTTAGTGTTGCCCAAAAAAGTCTTGGTCTTGCGGTCTTGGTCTTGGTCTTGCGAGAAATGCGAGACCGAGACCAAGACCAAGACCGCTTAATTTTTGCAAGACCAAGACCAAGACTGGCCCTGCAAGACTTGAGCAAGACCAAGACTGGGCCTGCAAGAGTCTTGCGGTCTTGCATTTAATTCAAATCACCATTTCAGCTTATATACGGTTGAGCTCATGTCTTCTACATAACAGGAGGAGAATCGGCCGTGGCCGGAGGGGAATCGCCACGGTGATCGGCCGTGTTGTTACAGGTCATACATGTCAAGTTTTCCTTCTCTTGCACCGATGTTATATATTATAGCCCTTAGTCGTGGGTTCGCAGTCACGGGTAAAATAGGGGGTGATGAATTATATTCTTACTCCGTCAGTCTTGAGATATCCATCTATTGGCCAATCGATTCCCAATGTTGGTGTTGGCGTTTCAGAATTACTCTTCGGAAAGGCTTAAGGACAAAAATACCGTAATCACGAGAGTGCTCTTGCCCATTATACATATTAATATATCCGTTTATTCATTAACCCAATGACGTTCACTGTTGGACATAGAAATATGCCTACAATTAATCAATATAAATGTCCATGTAGGGACAGAGTACGATCACCATCAGGCAGTACATGAAGCGTTGCTCCCAGCGCTATTTTGCCTCTGCCACGACTCACCCCAATCCACTAGTGGTTGGGGCGGTAAACTACGTCCCCTCAAAAATATCCGCGGTCCGACGTCCTCGTCATCTTCTTGAAGAAAAAGATGACGCTATTATGATCGCCCAAGAAAGGACCTACACAGTTCGCGCAGCGATAACAGATAAAACTCCGCGGTATCGACCTCGCCGTCGAGGTCGAAAACCGCGCCGCGTAAAAGTCATTAACCTAAACTTGGCCACGCCCACTTTGCTCTCAGCGACGCCCCGAGCCGAGGTCCGTTCCCCACAGGGGGGAGCCCTCGGGCGATGTTCGCTTAACTTACTTACCGGGTTGAGAGCCATCAGCGCACACCCATTGACCGCGTTAAGCTGTCAAGGTCATCTGCGACCAACAGCTACACACACACAAAAAAAAGACAGAGTACGAATATAATTGACCACTCTCTTACCCGTGGATGTCGTATCAAATCGGATCGGGCAATGGTGTTAGGAACCCATGAAAAAAAATTGAAATAAAAATATCGATTCGTTAATGAATTGAGAGACATGTAAGTTCTCAATTTTGTCATCGTTTTTTCGTGTAAATTGATTAAAATGTATAAAGGAATGATACTTAATCTACAACATATTCGTATTTTGTTAAATATTCATTAGAATTTGAATAAATCAATGATTACGTTTGCATAAGCAAGACAAACTTGGCTTTAACATAAATCAGCTGATCGGCCGATGACCATTGATGAGTCGCCTTTGTACCTACGTAACCATTGAAAGGTTCGCGCAAATCTAATACCTATTTATACAGTCAAAATTTTACATGCTTACATATATCCTGTCTGTACATACCTACATAATGTATAAAATTTAAGGCATAAACTCTTAGACACACATTTTTGTAATCACTATAACTTTTACGTTATATTGTTTTTGTGTAATATACATTCTAATTATGATCTATGACCATTGAACTACAACATACACGAACAGTTGCCCCATAACGTGATACACCCTGTGTATATAACATATGTCCAAGAGAAGTGAAACTAGAAAGAAAACCCTGTACCAACATGTCTGACCAGCGTGGTATAGTAGATCAATTTTCCTCTTACTGGAAGGAAGCTTAAGCCCAGCAGTGGCACTTTTATGGGCTGTGACGATGACGACGAATATCATACATTTTACAAGTATTAAAACCATAAAATTTTAAATCAGTTTTATATGTTCTTGAATAAATAGTATATTAAGAGCTACATGGATCCAGCGGCCAAAGTATTTATATAGGCAATAGAGCAACAGGTTTTTTCAAGTATCCAGAGTATCAGTAACTAAACTGGAAATACAATAGATACATACCACTTAACTTGAAGGGGAATATAAACAATCGCATTAATTGTAAAATATCGCATTGATTATAAAATGACATAAAATTTATTGTATCAACTACCTCGTGTGGTGACGTCTTAAGAAAATAGGGTAGAAAGTCCTGTCATAAGAGTAGTAACGCTGTCTAATGGAACACCAGGGGAATAGAAGAGTAATTTTCTCCAGTGGTAAGTATTGTATTCAATAGTGAACTATAGGCTAGCAGATGGATAGATAGGATAGGATATTTGATTAATTTAGTTGGATTTTTCATTGCCATGATAAATTACTGTTACGTTATTCTAACTGCAAAACTTTGCGAGACTCTTGCTGCAATACCAAGACTCGGGTGCGCAAGACCAAGACCAAGACCAAGACTCGGGTGCGCAAGACCAAGACCAAGACGAGACCAGGTGTGATGTTGCAAGACCAAGACCGGTCCAAGTCTCGTCTTGGTCTTGCATTTGGGCAACACTAATCTTAGTCCGCCCGTGCCCATGAATGTTGTAAAGTGTTCAGAACGTCGGGCAATCAAAAATCAAATACAAACGCGATAAAATCCGTAAAGTAGTTTTATTTACAATAATACTCTTTTAATACTCTCGTAAACATCAGAAATCATTACGTATAAGATCAGTTTATCTCAAGTCAGGTTTACCAATTAAAAATAAGGTACTAACAGCTGGGTAACACTTTTACATACGATCTTCAAAATGGAAGAGTATATAAGGGACGTTTGTTTTTTGAAACCTTTCATCCCCTGGACAAGGGAGGTCAAATATCTGGGTATGACCTTGGACAGACGATTGACCTTCGGACCTCACATAAGGCGAATCCGCGCGCGTGCAGCCTTAGTGTTAGGATGGTTACACAGCTTGGTACACGCCAAGTCCAAGCTATCCCTACGTAATAAAGTTCGATTATACACCGCTTGTATACGTCCTATCATGACGTATGCTAGTGTAGTGTTTACACAAGCGAAGCCAAGTAGGCTACATCGGCTACAGGCATTACAGAATAGGTTCATACGCTGAGCGACGGGAGCACCGTGGTTCATGCGCAATGTGGATCTTCACATAGATCTAGGCTTGCCGACCATCAGGCAATACATGAAACAGTGCTCCCGTTGCTACTTCGACTCTGCCGTGACACACCCGAACCCACTAGTGGTAAGGGCGACTTCTTACATCCCTTCTAAAATTGCCGCGATCAAACAACGGCGTCTAATTTTATACGAACCCGATGATAATATTACACTCGCCCAGACGGGGGCGTACATAGCCCGCGAGGCCATAACAAGTAGATATCCACGTTTCCGGCCCCGCTGCCGGGGACGGAAAGCGTGTCGCGTTAAAGTCATAAACGTGGGAATGCCCACATTGCCAGCGACCCCCCGAGCCGAGGTCCGTACCCCACAGGGGGTGCCCTCGGGATCGGTCACTTAACGTTAACGGGTTGAGAGCCCTCAGCGCTCACCCACCAGTCCGCGTAAAATTGTCATAGCCACCTGAGGCTAACAACTAAGTCACACAAAAAAAAAGAAAAAGAATTGAAACCTTCAGTGGCACCTGAGCATTAAGTTAGATAAATGGTTCCTAAACCTAAAGCTAGCGAACGCTTATTCATTCGTTTCTATATATAAAAAAAACTGTATAAGATGAATACAAAAAACATTTACTTTATATTAAATTTGCGAGATTTTAAAGCATCATTATTAAAACAATTTCTTATTGTAATTTGACTAATATAATAAAAAATGCATAGAGCGGTTGCTCGCTATTTATTTTTGACAGAAAATACTGCGATCATAATGTAAATAACACCATTCGTTAAAAATTCATTTACTCGCAATATATTTTAAAATATTATATATAAATTAGTAATTCGAGACTCGTTTATTCGTAATTCTTAGTAAAACGAATTCAGCATTTTTATAAATTTACTTCGTCTCTAATATTTTTGATCGAGCACTTTTTGTATATTCAGAATTATAAAAAAGGATCCAATGATTTCCAGGGAATTTAATATGCAAGAGTTCCGAGGAGAATGAATCGATTTAGTTAAGTTTTATTTATAGAAAATCTCGTTTTATCAATGTTATGAAAAAAATATAATTAGAATATGAATTTTTTTGTGTGTGTTCAAGGGGATTCAAGGACGGTTTAGATTCACAATTAGACCCGGTAGGTGGCGTTGTTCGGGCAGGACAATAATATAACTTGAGAACGACTTTATCGATTTCGTCCATCTTTTTTTTAAGGTGTCTAAGGTTTCTAAGTTATTTTAAAAAAGGCCTTTATGGAAAAAAAATAAAAAAGTTGCGCAGAAAACTAGAAAATTAAAGAAAACTTAAGTATAAATATACTTTTCTAATGTAACCTTTTTTTCGACTGTATAAACTTTTCTATCTTTATATATATAAATCTTCTGTTCGTGTGTTTATAATTGAACTCCTTCTAAACGGCTACTTCGGCGCCACTCCGATGGATATAAATTCTCATATGCATGGGGATAGCCATTCTGAACATCCAAACCATTCTGTTTAGATTAATAATTGGAACCGGTAGGTAGCGCTGCGATTTTTTCAAGTAGAATTCATTTTTCTATTTTTAACAGATTTGAACAGAACAACGTCTGTTGGGCCAGCTAGTCTTATATATAAATTTCTTGCATACGTGTGTATGTCACTAAACTCCTCCTAAACGGCTGGACTGATGTTCTGATATTGATAAAAATGTGTGTATGTTCAAAGGGATACGAGAATGGTTTAGATTCATAATTGGATGCGGTAGGTGGCGCTTTATTTTATTTGAACAGAATTACGTCTATTGGGTCAGCTAATATCTTATATATAAATTTTTAGCGTACGTGTGTATGTCACTGAACTCCTCCTAAACGACTGGACCGATGTTAACGAAATTTTTGTGTGTGTGTTCAAGGGGATTCGAGGATGGTTTAGATTGACAATTGAACCCAGTAGGTGGCACCAGTGATGGGCAAAGTACGACCCGCGAAAGTATTTAATCCGGCCCGCCGAGAGTCCATTCGTCCTAAATATTCTAGTCAACATTTTGACGCGTTAAAATAAAATATGACGTTTATAATTGCAAATCTCCGAATTTTTAATGAAAGCTCCAATTAGTCAGGGGTGTTTTGAGCTTTCATTATCTCATTATTCCGTCCATCCATCCATCCATCAGCCTATATACGTTCACTGCTGGACTTAGACCTCCCCACGAGAATACCACTCGGAACGGTCCTGCGCCACTTTCATCTAACGGTTCCCTGCGACGTATCTCATAATTATCTTTTCATACTCGTAATTATAATTATCTCGGCAGTTTGTCATAGGTATTAGTTTATTTATTGGAAAAATTCCATTCTATTTACTTATCCGTGAAGCGAAACTAGTCGCGTAGTTCATGTGTTGGGAAATACGGGGCGCAAAGCGTGGTGAAATGTGAGGCGCAGGCGGCGGGGGCGAGAACGGCAAAACTCAATCAGAAACCGATTGACTGATGAACACCTTTTCGCACTGCTGAAAGTTGCTTCGTCACAGATGGAACCTGCTTTCGAAAATACTATGGAAAATCAAAAACAATTCCATTTGCCTCACACGCCTAACAAGAAGTAAAAGTAAAAGGTATTTTGTTTTTTAAAAATCTTTAACACAAAATGATTTTTTTTTTATAATTCTGGCCCTCTAGAATTTTCTAAGCTTTGTGGCCCGCCATTAAAAAAGTTTGTCCACGACTGGTTTAGACTCACAATTTTACCCGGTAGGTGGCGCTTATTTGAACAGAACAACGTCGGTTGGGTCAGCTAGTATATATATATTTCTTGTGTATGTGGGTATGTTACTGAACTGCTCCTAAACGGCTGGACCGATGTTGATGAAATTTTTTGTGCATGTTCAAGGGGACCCGAGGATGGTTTAGATTGACAATTGGACCCAGTAGGTGGCACTTATTGGACCAGAACAACGTCTATTGGGTCAGCTAGTATAATATAAATCCGCCCTCATCTCAGCCTATATAAGTCCCAATATTAGGCAAGCCTGCACCACAATTGGAGGGGAAATGACCTACTATTCTACGCTGGTGTTGTAATAGGTTTTTATATCAAGTTATGCCTTCTCTTAATATAATATAATCATCAAGAATATCCGTGTGGTGATAGAGTAAGAATTCATTTCATCACCCCCTATCTTGCCCGTGGAGTTTGTAAAAGTAGTCTAAGAGATAAAATATGCATGTAATATCTATGCCAGAGAAGGGCATTTGCCATTATACCGAATACCAACATATCTGATTAGCGCGATGTAGTAGATCAAATTGTCCTCCCATTGCGCAGGAGGCCCGAGCCCAACAGTGGGACTTCTACGGACTGAGATGATGATAAATCATCGAGAATAAAATAGCTTAGTTAGAAGATCGGTCAGTCGTTTAATCTAGACAGTCCTAGTTCAATTCTTGGTACTCAGGGTGGTCCATTTTAGGGTTCCATACTCAAAGGGTAAACACGGGACCCTAGTACTAAGACTTTGCTGTCTGTCCGTCCGTTTTTCAGTCACCAGGCTATATCTCAAGAACCGCGATAGCTAGACAATTGAAATTTTTACAAATTATGTATTGCTGTTTCCGCTATTACAACAACTAAAAATAAAATAAATATTAAAGAGGGGCTCCCATACAACAAACCCGATTTTTTTGCCCTTTTTATAGATAACTAGTGACCCGCCCTGGCTTCGCACGGGTCCAATGCTGATATTAAATATACTACAAAATGTCTTTATATACCTACAACATTAGCAGTTTTTTGTCATTAGATAGTACAAACATGTTTTCTTTAGAGGTTACTCTTGAAAGAGCCACATATTATGCATGATTATCTTATATCTTTAAACGAGCAATTCTTGTATATATATATATATATATATATATATATATATATATATATATATATATATATATATATATTCAGGATCTCGGAAACGGCACCAACGATTTTGATGAAACTTGGCATACTAGAAGTTTCAGGGCCATAAAATCGATCTAGCTAGGTTTTATTTATACAGAATGTTGTTATGTCGGTGTTTTTAGCAAAACAATACAATGACATTAAATTTTAAAAGAATATGAATTCAAATTTCGCCGTCAACGTCAAGAGTTATAATAGCTCAGTTGGGAAGTTGTCCAGTTTTCTTTTTGCATTCAAACAGCGTGGGATTGAATCTCGGTGTTATTATTATTCTCTTTTTGTAATTTTTGATATTTTTTTCATTATTTTATTTTTTATTAATATATATCTAAAAAAGTTCGGCAAAAATACAACAAAAATATACCGAGCAAAGTTCGGTCAACCAGAAATTGCATGATAATACATATAAACTTTCCTCTTGAATCACTCTATTTATTGAAAAAACCGCATCAAAATCCTTTGCGTAGTTTTAAAGATCTAAGCATACATAGAGACAGACAGCGGGCTACGACTTTGTTTTATACTATGTAGTGATGGTACGGAACCCTTCATGTGCGACCACGACTCACCTTTATTTTTTTATTCATTTTTCACAATATCAGTAATATTTTTTTTTTATTTAGTTATAAATTATATCAATAAGCTTAGAATAATAACGTATAGAAGGATAGTGTCCATACGTAAGACATCAAAAATATGAAGCAAACAATACTACATGCGTGCAGGCGATTACACACGTACACACGCACACCACTATACAAATTATGAAATCAAATTTTGTTTTTATTAACATAAATGGTCGAAATACTTTGAAAAGTAATGTTAAAAACCTTTTTATGCTTTTCAAATGTGTTATGACACCATTTGAATGCACGAACCGTCAAAATTACCTATTTATTATATTGTTAACTAATTTCTGTATCGGGTAGATAATTATAAATTTTCTGCAATAACGATGACTTGTTGGACGTGAGACATCTTAGTCCACCCGTGACCATGAACGCTGCAAAGTGTTCGAAACGTCGGGTAATCAAAAATCAAATACAAACGCGATAAAATCCGTAAAGTAGTTTTATTTAAAATGTATAATACTCGCGTAAACATCAGAAATCATTATGTTGAGAATGATTTTTTTATAGACACAATAATTGGAAATACAAAACATCGATAAAAGTACATAATCAACGACTGCTAGTTTCCGTGTGGTGACGGAGTAAGAATACAATTCACCACTCCCTATCTTGCTCGTGGATGTCGTAAAAGACGACTAAGGGATATAATAAGCATAACATCTGTGCAAGAAAAGGAAAACACGAAACAAAACCTTATTCCAACACGTCTGACCACCGTTGAATAGTAGGTCAATTTCACTTCCATTACGTAGGAGGCCTGAGCCCAACAGTGGGATTTATATAGGCTGAGATGATAATGATGATTACTAAGCTACATAGGCTACTTTAAAATAAAATCGTCGTTTGCAATAATAAAAAAAAAAAGTTGAAAAAGAAAATATTACGTTTAATTTTGAGCAGTAAATCTTAATATAAATCTAACATTTATATTTCTGTTTCAAATCTTTTGGGATTTACCTAGCTCAAAGCTAATTGCTAAATTAGATCTGTTTTACTTAGGGTTTTTCTTTTAATATTAATATGTTCTATATTACATTCACAGACTGCGTCGAATGTCGAACTGTGTGAATGTTGAAATACCGGCCTTTTTTGGCGATCTACCTCTCCTCGCACCACTCTATCCGGGGCGACAGAGGGGCGGCGCGCGCCTGTAACTCCTATAGCAAATCGCCTTCGTTGTTGGGCAAACCAAAGGTGCATAGTTCCTTGAATTCAGTGATGGGCCCCTTCCCGGGACGCCGATCACCGTCGCGAGGCTAGCCTCTCCACGAGTGCCCGACTAAATCCTCGGTCCGGTCACCCACAGATACCGGCTTACCATGCCGTGGATTTGATTCCCTTACAGGACAACACATTGTGCGATCTAAATTATTATTCTGAGTCTGGATGTAGTTTGTGTCATCATTATCATCATTTCAGCCTATCGCCGTCCACTGCTGGACGTAGCGCCACAAAGTGCGGTCCTGTGACGCCTGCATCCAACGACGCCCAGCAACTTTCACCAGGTCGTCGGTCCACCTAGTGGGGGGAATCCTACACTGCGTCGTCCGATACATGGTCGCCACTCGAGAATCTTTCTTCCCCAGCGGTTGTCGGTTCGTCGAGCGATGTGGCCTGCCCATTGCCACTTTCGCGTGCTAATTTATATAAGTTGATAATGATGGACCATCGCGAGTGCAATTTTGGCAATGGTTATTGGCAAACAACGACTCCGTAAACATTCTCTAGACTGACGAAGCCTTATTTATTTTATGTCGTAACGAACATGGGCAGTGAGCAATCCCCACGTAATCAAAGACAGTTATCAAGTGCGATTTAGTGTTAATGCTTGCTCTGGGATCATTGATAATGTAATACCTACTTAAATGCAAGCGTGCTCAGCTTTGTATTGAGGATAGTGAACTACTTTTGAACAATTGTTAAAATATCTGTGATAGGGTTTTTCATGGATCTAAATGAATAGGTAAGTTTAATTGTTGTAAATAGTAGATTCCACTTTTTAAATACGCCTTAATAAATACGAACGTATGTGATTTTAAAATAATAAACTAGTATTTTAAATTATCTGTTTATTACGACGGACCTACGCCCGTTAAAAGTACGAAGGAAAATTGGGATCGTAAACTTATTTACCATGTTAGATGTGTTGGTATGTTTATTAACAGTATTAGTGTGCGTGTTCGCTACAATGTAGATACCTTGCCATAGATTTTTTGAATGGACGCTCGTAATAAGAATAGGGTGGCCCTAAATCACGAACATTCTTAGATATTTTCAAATCAAAATAATTAATTAATTACTAGTGATTTTAAATATTTTACATTACATATATCATGGTATTTACATCTAGAACCTAATAAAAAAAAATGCCTTTGAAAAAATACCCTGTATATATATATGTATATATATATATATATATATATATATATATATATATATATATATTATGTTTAATCGTGGAATTGTAGTATCTCTTTATGCTCACACGGTTATTTGCACGACACCTATGCCTAAAATATAGTTTAGAAAATTTTTGTCTGTCTGTCTGTCTGTTTGTTTCAGGTAATCTTTAAAACGGTTGGACCGACTATAATATTTTACTACCAGGTAAGCTGTTTTTATAAGGAGTAACTTAGGCTATATTTTATCCCGGTATTCCCACGGGAACGGGAACTATGCGGGTAAGGCGACTGAAACCGAAGCAAAGCGAGGGTGGGTTGATAGTCTAAAATAAAATGGCAATTAATCGAATTAACCTACACATAGAATGTATGTGTAGATCAATTCGATTGAATAAAAAAATATTAATAGAGAAAATAACATCATCATCTCAGCCCAGGTACATCCCACTGTTGGGCTCGGGCCTCCTCCAATGTGAGGCGGAATTCGATCTACTATACCACGTTGGTCAGGCGTGTTGGCTTAGGGCTTTATTTCGAGTTTTCCTTCTCTTGCATCGATATTATCTGAATATTATTTTCTTAGTCATCTTTTACAACATCCACGGGTAAGAAAGGGGCTAGTAAACTGTCTGCTTACTTATTAACTTCTTACTGTCTTGTGTTCTTACTCCGTCACCATACGGAAAAACCATGGAAAATAATATAATAACCTAATATTGTATTATATTAATACATGGTCGCATCGTCATTGCAGCCCACATACGTCCCACTGTTGGGCTCAAGTCTGCTGGTCAGACATGTTGGTATACGGTTTCACTTCCAATTTTCCTTCTCTTATTAATGTTAATACATCAGTTTTATAAAATTAATTTCATGAAAAAGGCTGTCAAGGTCTAGCAAATCCTTGTTACGACTATAATAAGTTATATCTTCATTTCGTAGTGTTTATTATAATCTTATATCTTTAAACGAGCAATTCTTGCATATATATATGTAAGCTTTGTGTTGTAGTTGATACTGACAGATAGACGAGTTGAGCCAATCAGAGAGAGCCACGAATGAGGTGAATGTCAAATGCAGAACATGGAGTGTAAATGTGGTGTAACAATATTTTAGAATTTCTATTGTGTTCTTTTTAAATTGATTTAAGTTGAATGTGCAAGAACTATTCAAAATTATAACAGAGAAGGAAAACATGAACATTATTTGTCGATTCTTTGTTTTAGGTTAGTAACTATTTTATAAGTTGATTTTTTTCATTTTTTTTATAAACTAGCCTGTAGTACATTAATTAAACTTTGTTTTAGATGAATCGCATTGTGTTATGTTTTAAAAAAATAGAAGATAACAATCAATTATCTTATATATATACATAAAAAAAAAAATGTCAAAAAAAAAATAAAAAAGCGATATTTTTAGAATGTTTAGCTATAAAAGAGAGTATAAAGTTTTGGCAATATTGGTTGATTGGAAGCTTTTTTACTATATATACAGATCATAAACCTTTAGAGAAATTAAATATAAGAAACAGACCTGACGATGAATTAGGTGATATGTCACATTATCTGTCACAATATAATTGTGTAATAAAATATCTTCCAGGAAAATACAATACAGAAGCAGATTGTCTCAGCAGAAACCCAATATTGGGCATTGATGCAAATAATGAAGATAACCTAAGAACAGTAAATATTATTGATATTCATGACATAATATATGATCAAGCACATAATTTGCAAATAAAAGAACTTGAAAGGAATATTATTTTAGAAAATGGAATTTATTATAAAAAAAGTGGGATGAATAGGAAAAAAATAATTCTAAGTGAAGATTACAGTAAAACTATAATAAAAAAGGTCCATGAAAAATATTGCCATACTGGAATAAATCAAACAGAATCTAAAATAAAACCCTTTTATACTGCACCAAATCTATCAGAAAACATTAAATATATATGTAAAAACTGTGAGATATGCATAAAAAATAAAACAAGGTTAAATAAGAAATATGGTTTTATGTCGCAATTAGGCCCAGCTATTAAGCCTTTTCAAATAATGTCACTGGACACAATAGGAGGATTTGGAGGTCAAAGATCAACGAAAAGATATATGCATCTACTAGTGGATCACTTTACTAGGTATCCTATGTTCTAAGAATCAACATGCTCGAGACTTCATCAAACTTATAGAAAAAATTCCTAAAGAAGAAACGATAGACATCTTACTCTCTGATCAATATCCAGCTTTTAATTCGAATGAATTCAAAAATTATCTTAAGAACCGAAATATTCAATTAATACTTACAGCAGTAGATGCACCGTTTTCAAACGGTTTAAATGAAAGGCTTAACCAGACCATTTTGAACAAAATAAGATGCAAAATGAATGAATCAAAAGGAAAAACAAATTGGTCTAAAATAGCAGAAGAATGTAGAAATAGGTACAACAAAACAAACCATTCTGTAACAGGCTTTTCTCCTAAATATTTACTATCTGGTGAGTCTACAGACTTTTTACCACATGACTTAAAAGAAAAACAGTTATTAACATAATGTTTGGAAGAAGACAGGAAAACAGCACTCGAAAGGTCAATAAAATCGCATGAATATAATAAAATTTTATTTGCCAAGAATAGATTACAATATGAATTTAAAAAAGGAGATAAGGTATATGTTAACTACGGAAACAAATTAAACAAAAAAAAGATGGATGAGATTAGAATTGGTCCCTTTGAAATTGAAGAAAAAATATCAGATTCAGTTTTTAAAATAAATACTGGTCGTGGTACAAGATGTATTGGACTATATCATGTCACAAAGCTCATTCCTGTGGTTATTGATTTTAGAAATTTTACTCAACTGTAGAAAAATTTACATTGCAAAGGGGGGTGATGTAAGCTTTGTGTTGTAGTTGATACTGACAGATAGACGAGTTGAGCCAATCAGAGAGAACCACGAATGAGGTGAATGTCAAATGCAGAACATGGAGTGTAAATGTCGTGTAACAATATTTTAGAATTTCTATTGTGTTCTTTTTAAATTGATTTAAGTTGAATGTGCAAGAACTATTCAAAATTATAATAGAGAAGGAAAACATGAACATTATTTGTCGATTCTTTGTTTTAGGTTAGTAACTATTTTATAAGTTGATTTTTTTCATTTTTTTTATAAACTAGCCTGTAGTACATTAATTAAACTTTGTTTTAGATGAATCGCATTGTGTTATGTTTTAAAAAAATAGAAGATAACAATCAATTATCTTATATATACATACCTATATACACATATATATATATTTTTTTCAGGATCTCGGAAACGGCTCCAACGATTTAGATGAAATTTGGCATACTAGAGGTTTCAGGGCCAAAAAATCGATCTAGCTAGGTTTTATTTATAGAAAATGTTGTTTGGTCGATGTTTTTAGATAATCAATACAATGACATAAAATGTTATTGATATTCACTGAATAGGAATTCGAATTTCGTCGTCGTTGTCAAGAGTGACAATAGCTCAGTTGGGAAGTTGTCCTGTTTTCTTTTTGTTTTGGCATTCAAACAGCGTGGGATCGAATCTCAGTGTTATTATTATTCTGTTTTTGTAATTTTTGATGTTTTTTTCATTATTTCATTTTTATTTTCATTTTCATTTCATTAATATATGTATCTAAATAAATTCGGCAAAAATACAACAAAAATATACCGAGCTAGCGAGTCAGTCAACCAAATATTAATTATTATAACCTTCACTTATAAACTTTATTTAAAAAGAGTATAAATATTTTCACAATACTATCTTGTTATTTTATTTAAACTCAATCTGTTTTAACTAGCGGCGCCCAGATTGAGCTGTGTAATGTGCCAGAAAAATAATTTTGCAGATGTAATCCTATAAAAATAAATGGTAAAAAGTATTCGCAGCATTTGAATTCAAGTCAATAATAAAATGGAAATCAAGCATTTGCCATTTACGAATTCTCTGATATTATTTTTATATATTTCAGTATTATAAACACGTTGTAAAAATTTAAATTGTAAATTGAAAATCCTTTCTTTTACGTATAGATCTTTTTTAAAGATAAGAAATAAAAAATAAAAGATAAGAAAAGAAACCCTGCACTAAGAAAATAATCCTTGTGTTACGAGGGACTTTACAAACGTATAATTAACGGATACAAATTACAACCAGACTTAGAACAAAAATTTGTGGATCATAAAAAGGTTTTTTTTTTTATGGCAAACGGTGGCAGACGAGCAAACAGTACACCGGATGGTAAGTGTCGCTGCCGCTCATGGACCATTGTAATACCAGGGGCACAAGTAGGCCGCTGCCAACCGCGAAGGAATTGAAGGTAGTGTGAATATATGCAATGAAGGTTCGGTGATACTAAAGGCATCACTAAAATCCAACACGCAAACACCTTCAGAAAATTGGGCTTCCATCTCTCTCGCTCACCGAACGAAGCGCAAACAAATTGCTACTATTTGTACGTCGATTTTCGAGAATATGGTACTATCCCGGACGGACCGGCCCGCGGCTGTAATTATCTATCAACATAGTGGTTCTACCACTATTGCGTTATAAGTGCTATGGATCGTACAAAATGGCGCATGGGATTCGAACCCATGACACTGGCACATTAGATCGATATCTTAACCACTACTTCATCTGCGCAGTCAAACGTACACTCACCTACATTTATACACTAAGTAATCACACACTAAATAATTATTGCATCAGTGTTGATCTTTTTTCAGCACAAAAATAAAAATAGAAAAATTCGTCATAAGATTTTCCTTATAGTGACGGAATAAGAATATAAGAACCCCTCACTCCTTGCCCGTGGATGTCGTCGTATCAACAACTAAAAGTTATAATACGCATGTAACATTTGTCCAATTAAAAATCGTAATAAAACCCTATATACCTTATATACCAACCCGTCTGACTAGCGTGGCATAGTAGGTCAATTTCCTTTCTATTGTGGAGGAGGCTGTGTAGTACCGGCTACACTTACTACCAACCCTTATATTGCTGGTAGACGTCGTAAAAGAAGACAAGTTTTCATGAATTTGGTCCAACTGCATTGGATACCGTCAAGTCATCAATACTTTCCCAAGGTGGATTGAGTTCAGGCAGGCGAGCTGCAATAAAATTAAATAATTTTTGCAATTTGTACTATAAAATAAGAGTATATACACCGTGGAATCTAATTAGCTGTTGTCCCGAAACATTCATACTTAGTAAACGATATAGAACCATACCATAGCATTTATTCAATAAATTAAAAACATAAATTCTTGTCATTTGCAATCCCGGACGTTTCCTTAAAGTATCAATTTTGCATAACTATATCATGTGGTTAAGGGCATTGACCGTAGGTACAGTAGCATACTAACTGACCCATTAAAACATAGACCAAGGTCGCGCGTCTCGGGCGCATCACAAAATAAGAAAGGGGTGAGGGACGCGAGCGGGTGACGTGCGACACCGAGACCGTTGCATGTCAAAAAAACATAAGAATGTCTAATTATCAGACTTTTGTTCTAATTGTAATATGTTTTTAGTTATGTGGGGATATTAAGAATGATTAACTGAGTACATACGTTTCAGGAAAACAGCCAATTAGATTCCACGGTGTATTGTGTCCAAGTAAATAGGATAAGATCAGGATAATGATAATGATGATGTGGAGGAGACTCAAGCCTAGCAGTGGGCAGTATCCGAGCAGAGATGATGATTATTTATAAGATTTATTACCACTAAACATGACGGTCCGACGTGTTGGTATAGAGTTACATTACAAGTTTTCCTTCTCTTGCACAGCTATAATTTGCATATTGCATCTTTTAGTCATCTATTATAACATCCACGAGCAGGAGAAAGGGTGGTGAATTGTATTCTTACTCCGTCATCACACGAAATGAATTTACTGACCATAGTCCAAAAGAATAAAACAAAAAGCTAGCACGGCCTACATCATTTTCTATACGAAGGAGCTAAGCCACGTCCAATAGTAAAATATAAAGAAATAATGAAAAAGAAACTCTAAGACATTAATTTTGCTATATAACACTGAGTTTCAAGTAATAGTGGTAAGGTGAAACGATGATCGAAATTCAATCTCACGGTCAACGGTTACACATCCATATTAACGAGAGTCGTTTTTTATATGAAAAGCGAGTACATACGATAAAATTTAGTAGAAAATATATATTTTATTTAAATGAAATGGATCTATTTTCGGCTGTAAGATGTCATTGATCGAATTTAAACATTGATTTCTTAAGTACAAGTAAACTAGAATGATCTACCAGAAATATACGGTTAACAAGTGTTAGTCGTATCCCAACGTCCCGATACTAGGGAAGGAATACTGTGAGTTTTAAGCAAGTGTTTTGCCCGGAGAATCAGGCGAAATCCTTTTGGTCACCCCATAGGTACCAAAAACTATGGACGCAATAATGAGTAATAACTTTCAATGTGTACAACAAATACTGTTATTGGACAAGATTTATATGTATAAACTAATCACATTACACAATCGCACCATTGTAACTCCTGTAAGCCAGGATCCACGATGGTTTCCATAGATCACACCAAGGTTTGACCCTCAGACAGTCCCAGGAAATGATTTTAAATGTCTTGAGACCCGCAACAAATTTAATTAGAAACAGTTAAAGAGGAGAAGTAAGAAGAGATTGATTCCACATTTATAGACTAGCGAAGCGTAAAACTTTGTATTTCGTCAATAAATTTTATATCCTTCGACAACGGGATTTTTCTGCAACGAAAGATATAATATCTGGTTGACCGAACTTTACTCGGTATAAAGTTTTTCTCATAAATTGTATTTTTAACGAACTTATTTAGATAAATATATTAATAAAAAATAAAAGTGATGCAATAATGAAAAAATAATCAAAAATTACAAAAACAGTATAATAATAACACCGAGATTCGATCTCAAACTATTTGAATGCGACTGGACAACTTCTCAACTGAGCTATTGTCGCTCTTGACGGCGACGGCGAAATTTATATTCCCATTCTATTGTAATTTTATGTCATTATATTGATTAGCTAAAAACACCGACAAAACAATATGTTCTATAAATAAAACCTAGCTAGATCAATTTTTTGGCCTCCAAACCTCTAGGATGCTACATTTCATGAAAATCGTTGCAGCTGTTTCCGAGATTCTGAAAATACATACATATATATATATATATATATATATATATACACACATATACATATATAATATCAGGTTGACCGAGCTTCGCTCGGAGTATTTTTGTACCATTTATTTAGATATATCATCATCATCTTGCTCTTATCCCAATTACTTGGGGTCGACGCAATATGTCATCTGTTTTGACATATTGCAAAAAGTTTCGGCAATGACTTTTATGACCGGCCGCCTGCCTGACGTCAACCCTCCTTGGGAATATAATCGTTGACCCAAATGGTACCAGATGGAGTTGGTCCGGGTCAATCTAGGGCTCTTAGTCGTCTTTTACGACACCCACGAGCAAAGCAAGGGTTGGTAGTATTCGAAGCCGCTACCACACAGCATTTATTTAGATATATATTAATAAAAAATAAAAAAATAAATAATTAAAATTATATAAAAAAATACAAAAAGAGAATAATAATAACACCGAGATTCGACCCGACGCCGTTTGTCGCCGATGTCAAAAATAAAATGAAACCTGACTACTTCGCCACTGAGCTATCGCTACTCATGACATTGATGGCAAAATTTGAATTCATATTCTTTTAAAATTTAATGTCATTATATTGTCTGCCAAAAACACTGACAAAACAACATTTTCTATACATAAAACCTAGCTAGATCGATTTTTTGGACCCGAATCCCTAGAGGATTCGGGTCCAAAAAATATGCCAAGTTTCAACAAAATCGTTGGAGCCATTTCCGAGATCCTGAATATATATATATATATATATATTATATATATATATATATATATATATATATATATATATATATATATATATATATATATATATATATATATATATATATATATATATATATATATATATATATATATATATATATACAGGGTGACTGGTAAAAGATTGTACATATTGAAGGAAATGATAGATAATAATCACAGATAACCAATAAAAATGTAAAAAGAGAAAAATATTAATTAACAACATAGTAAACATCAACAATATTAGTGTCGCAAGACTCCCAAAAATATGCTCACCTATAGACTAGAGGTATCGGATCGTATTCGAGCTTAGTGCACAGATGGCGTAGTGGTTAAGATAGCGACTTGCAACGCCGGTATCGGCGGTTCGAATCCCCCACGCGGGACAACACTTTATGTGATCCACAACTTGTTGTTCTGAGTCTGGATGTAATTTGTGTCCGTTAATTATTATTGTTTGTAAAGTTCCCAGCAATACAAGGATTATTTCCTTAGTGCATGGTGTTGTCTTAAAATTATTATTAGAAATTATTATAGTCATTGAAAGGCATCAGTCACTTTTCCTTCATACTTTGATCCTGGCTTAGGACAGGCAAAAATACCTAGACAATAATAAACGTTCGTAACTGAATTTTTTAAAATAAATTCTTTATTTCTAATGTACTTAGATTAGAGGCAGTTGGTATAAATTAGGAGGCACCTTGGTGTTTCTGGCGTATTTAAAAAGTGGAATCATACCTATTTACAGTGATTAAATAATAAATCTATTTACAAATTACAATTACGCTAATCCCAGCAATCAAAATTTACAAAATAATTGCTTACCTCTTCGCGTACTTAAATGATCAACTTTAGTTACTAATATTGTTAATTCACAACGATTTAGTGAATATGAAATTAAAAATTCATACCACTATTCTATCACTTATTACAAATACGGTTAAAAAAAGCGCGGGCAATCAAATGACTCGTAACTGTAAGTTAATAAATACGGAAATGCAAAATGGCCAAATCGGCGCGCGCCCTTTGACTGAGTACAGACGAACTATCACCGCGTGGGGGACACGTGCGGGTGTAGGCGTACTAGTTTTATTAGCACTTGTCAAGGTCACGCACTCGCCTAATTTCTTTTTTAATGCCGATTTTACTGCTAGAATTATTAAAAGTAGGTATAGGGATAATGTTATTAATCTACAAACAACCGTATGTTATGTTGGTTGTTTGTACGACGTCCAGCGTGGCGAGAGCGCCTGTCTAAAACAATACATACAACATACCTTTCTTTTTATACTTGGGATCCTTCGACCGACCGACAACACTAACACATTTAAGTTGACTCTCACTTGATGCTTTTACGTTAAACAGTAATCACTGGCAAAACTCGCGGGATATAGTCGATTCACTAAAGTCTAGAACACGTTGAAATTGACGTACATGTTTCATGCCACGTTTTGAAATGTTCCAAATAGTTTTGTGACGTAGATATGTACGTTAAAACTTCGAGTGGCTTCTCTTGTGCAAGCTTGCAGTTCCTCTTGGAAGTACTTCAAGATATGTCCTTTAAGGCTTACTGGAAAAGCGGTTTCAGCTACGTCCATGAGGGTGAAGCAGAATATGAAATGGGCCATAGTTAAGCAATCGCCTGCAGTATTATAGCATTATCAGCACAAGATGCCATCAACCACTACATCGAAAATTGTTATTTACATAATATCAAAAAATAATAAACGTGCATAAAAGACAATCCGACGAACAGAGCTACGCAAGGATTAGAAACACACTAGTACGATTAGGCCATCGCGGTCCGTGGATAACTAAAGAATTTTTTGAAGGATTCCCGTATGATCCGAGCTAAGTAGGGATAGCCGTCCTGCGGTCTGATTGGTCCGAGACGGCCTTGTCGGCATATCACCCAATAACTAGTTCAATATCGCTGTTACGTAAATTTTTAGTACAAGTGCGTTAACCTGTACATAGATAGATATACCTATAGGTGATTATGTGATATCATGATATTATGATGATATTTTATCATCTGTGTCCAGGACTAAATATTTTTATAAGATAAATAGTTCAAAATTTAAGTACTATTTTTTTTATATATTCGGTATCAGAATCGAGTACTGAGTAGCCTCCTTCAATATGTACAATCTTTTACCAGTCATCCTGTATATAAATATATACAAGAATTGCTCGTTTAAAGATATAAGATTTGTCCCTATCGTTAGAGTTATTTCACTGTGTAATTGTTACATATAAACTCCTATTCGCATTTATAATAAAGCGTTTAATATTCTAAATTATATCAAAACTTACCTTCAAATAACGTATAATTTTATTGCTTTCAACCAAGACATAAAAAATATAAAGTATAAATAAAAATGGTTTTGATAACTTTGTAGCTTTTTCACAACATTTAAAAAGCTCCAATTAGACACACAAATGTTCACGCATTAAATAAAAAGGTCAGCGAGAATATATTTTTATCATTTAGTCTCAAATATGCTCTCATTTATAAGTCTCAGAATTTATATTCGTAATTTATATAAAAAAGAACAAAAACACTTCAATTTTAGTTATGTAGGGTACAGTTGTGATAATTTGTGTTTGATCACTTTTAACTAATCTACTTATACTAATATTATAAACTAGCAACTCGCCCTCGCTTCGCTTCGGTTTTAGTTGTTTTACCTGCGTAGTTCCCGTTCCCGTAGGAATACCAGGATAAAATATAGCCTAGTTTACGCCCTGATATTATAGCTTTCCATTGGTGAAAGAATTTTTGAAATCGGTCCAGCCGTTTGGAAGATTACCCGGAACAAACAGACAGACAGACAAAAATTTTTAATCGCTATTTTAGGCATAGGTGTCGTGCAAATAACCGTGTGAGCATGAAAAAAGCCTATTATTTTGACATTACAAACAGACACTGCAATTTTATTTATTGGTATAGATGCGAAAGTAAGGATGCTTGTTTGTTTATTACGCTTTCACGGTTAAACCATTGAACCGATTCCAAAAATTCTTTCACCAATGGAAAGTTATAATATCAGGGAGTAACATAGGTTATATTTTATCTCGGTATTCTCACGGGAACGGGTACTACGCCGCGGGTAAGGCGACTGAAACCGAAGTGAAGCAAGGGCGGGTGGCTAGTAATATTTTAAAGAGGAAAATTTATTTGTTTGTATTGAATAGGCTCCGAAACTACTTGAACGTTTTCAAAAATTCATTCACCAACGGAAAGTTATAATATCAGGTAGTAACATAGGGTATATTTTATATTTCCACGGGTACCTACGCGAGTAAGACGACTGAAACCGAAGAGAAGCGAGGGTAGGTTGCTAGTATATATTAACAATTCTCTCTAAGAAAACTAACATTCTTACTAATATTATAAATGCGAAAGTAAGGATGTTTGTTTGTTTGTTTGTTACGCTTTCACGATTAAACCACCGAAAGGATTCCAAAAATTCTTTCACCAATGGAAAGCTATAATATCAGGGAGTAACATAGGCTATATTTTATTCCGGTATTCCCACGGGAACGGGAACTACGCGGGTAAAGCGACTGAAACCGAAGCGAAGCGAGGGCGGGTTGTTAGTATATTATAATTTATAAATCATATGTCAATCAATAACTCATGTCCCACCCTTCTTATACCCTATCTTGCACATGTAACAGACGACTAAAGGATATAACAAGGATATAACATCAATGCAAGAGAAGGAAAATTCGAAATAAAACCCTATACCAACATGTCTGACCAGCATGATATAGTAGGTCAATTTCCCTCCTATTGGGGAGGAGGTCTGAGGCCCAGCAGTAGGACGTGTGACGTCATCGTCATACATAAACAGAGATATAAAATAATTAGGTTTATACTTACGTCTATATTTTGAAAATGAGCTATTAAGACTGATTGCAGTTATCAGATATCTATACGGCCCACTACCACCTGCATATTAAGTTGAATCAGAATTTGCATTTTTCTAAAACTACTCTCGGATTCGAAAACTACTTTACGGATTTTATAGCATTTGTATTTGATTTTTGATTGCCCGACATTTCGAACACTTTGCAGCAT
This sequence comes from Lymantria dispar, assembly GCA_032191425.1. NCBI lineage: Eukaryota > Metazoa > Arthropoda > Insecta > Lepidoptera > Erebidae > Lymantria > Lymantria dispar. The sequence goes on from CM063449.1 coordinate 4,950,938, forward strand.
TCAGTCAGTCCACCCGTGACCAGTATAAAATCTTTTATTTACTGCCATTCTGTTTTTAATGATCAACAACAACGCCAAATCTCTACTTAGTTTATACAGTTATGTTAAGTCGAGAAATTTTATCAAATGCATTATCTCGGCTCTAATACGTCCTACTGCTGGGCCCGATCCTTGACCAACAATATCATCCTGGTTGGTACAGGGTTTTATCCCATCTGGCGGAGTAGTGGTGCATGTGAAAACGGTCCCATAACTTCGCCGTAACCGAGGAACAGGAACAGCGTGTGGTTTTTAGCTGGTAGTGGCGCTGACAATAAATCAACGCTGAGCCCGGCATACCCCACCTCTCTAAGGTGGGCATGCGAAAAATAGCATTTTCCCACGCAAAAAAAAAAACGAAAAGGGTTTTATCGCAAGGTTTTCCTTCCCTTGCTCTGATATTATTTTCTTACAACACTAAAACGTTGTTTACAACCACCAAAGGAAAGGAAGTGTTGATGATCGCTGTATTCTTACTACGTCATCATATGGATAATAAAATATCATCATCATCTCAGCTCATGTAAGTCCCACTGTTAGGCTCAGGTCTCCTCCACAATAGGAGCGAAATTGACCTTACTATACCACGCTGGTCAGACAGGTTGGTATATGATTTCATTTCTAGTTTTACTTCTCTTAAAATATATTAATGATAGATCACAAAGTATCAAGTATAACTTGAAAATAACTCGAACTTAAATTCACGTAACTCAGTAATTTAAGTTTTCAAAACTATCTTCAAGTTGATGCTAGTTAAACGGTAGTCGTAAGAACCTGGATTTTACGATTTTGTAGATAGATTCAAGTAAAGAACAGAAGCGATTCGTTTTAGTTTATATTCATTTTATTTTCACATAATTCTGATTATGAACTGATTTTAAATTGTAAACTTAAAAACTAGTTCTAGAAAACTTGAAAGCTAATAACCAATCTGGATTGGATATTTTAATAGATTTTATGAGTTTCCTAGGAGCTTAGCTTTGTTAGTCTTAGCATAGTATGCTAAGACTTGTAACAAAAATAACAGAACCAATAAAATTGCTATGAAGAATGTCCACATTTCTTTTGCTTACGCAAGTATTATACACCAATACATGGATAGTATCATCATTTCATCATTTCAGTTCATATACGTCCCACTGTTGGGCTCGAGCCTACTCCATAAAAGGAGGTAAATTGACCTTACTATACCATGCTAGTCAGATAGGTTGGTAAAGGGTTTTATTTCAGTTTTCCTTCTCTTGCATAGATGTTATATGCGTATTATATCCCTCGGTCGTCTTTTACGACATCCACGGGCAAAACAGGTAGTGGTGATTTGTATTCTTACTCCGTCACCACGCGGTGAATGTATAGTATATAATATTATAATGCTGAAAAGTTTGTTTGTTTTAATCCGCTAATCTCAGGAACTAATGAAAAAATCTTTAACTATTAGTTTTATCTGAGCAAATGTTGTAAAAGTGGGTTCCATTCCATTTGAGAGCTTCCATTGTATGTAAAGCGAATTATAAGTAGGTATAACCCAATCTCTGAATATTTATCTCCCTGTAGCGCAAATGTGATTACGCAGGTCAACTAGTATGAAAAAAAAAAATTTCTTTTTACGGTTTTCATCGCTTTTATATTAGATTTTTCTATCGATTTCTTGAACTATACAGTGTTGATATACTCCTGCAACCGTGAATGCCGGAAAGTGTTTAAAACGTGGGAATAGTTATCAAATACACACGCAATAAAAGTCTTAGTAATAGCTATCTATCGCCTCAACTTTTAACCATAAACAAAAAATTATAGTAGATTATTAATATATAATCCAATGCACTTGTTATATACAGGTCCCTAAATTAAACGTCCAACGGTAAGTGGGTGGTAGGCGACTTTATGACAGCTATGAAAAAAAAACGCATTTCACCTTTTTTTTTATATGAGCATATTACTAAAAACGGTGAAAAATCAGACCTTGTACGATATTTTGAAGTACTATAACGACAAATAGGCTAGTTTTGACATCGGATATTTCTTGTTGGTAGCGCAGATAACTGCACTATCGATCACAAGTATAATTAAAACTAGACATGTTACAATAACACAAAAAAATATAAATCTGTTATGGCTAATCCTTAATTTTTTGTTAAAGACAACGAATTTGTCTTTAAAAAATACAATAATTCTACCTAAAAGTAATTTATGTATTAATTAACATTTAAAATAAACATTAGCACGTAACATAACGTTGAGATTAAAGCAAGTGAAATACTTTTATTTTTCAACAAGCTTATATTCCAAAGTACTTACAGAATTAAATTTAGTTACCTTGTACGTATCCCAATCTAATAAAGAAATATATTAAAATACGAATATATTTAGGAATATTTTACGCTAGCTATCAGCTATCTAAATAAGTACGTCCTCCCCGAGTGGGGGACGTCGGTCGATGGGAGGGTACCCCACGTAGGGGGTATTCCGTCGGGCCGACCACTGACGACAAGTAAACCTGCTCCGGTGGTCGGCCCAATGACGAAGGCGAGGTGGTTTTCAGGTAGGTTGCGGGAGTTGCGTGTTTAAGCCCCTCTGTCGCCCCGGACGGAGTGGTGCGGAGGCGCGCCGAACGCAGCCCACCCAAAAAAAAAAAAAAAGCTATCTAAATAAGTGAAGTGTCTGATTGTAATGTCAAAATAGTAGATTTTCATGCTCAATACCTATATATGTAGGTACCTGTGTATCGTGTAAAAACCACTTAAAACCTACATAGTTATTTTTTTTTTGCCTTTCTCTGCCTGTTTATTCCAATCTTCAAAACGGCTTGACTGATAGTGACAATATTTTATTTTCAACTAGCTGTCTATATAAGGAATAACTTAGGCTATATTTGATCCTAGAATTCCCACCGGAACAGGAACTACGCTGGTGACACTTTTGCTGGATGTTTTTAAGTGACTTTTGTGTTGGGTGGGGCAACGAAACAGTGTGTCATATGCAGAAAAGGTATCCCGCTGGTTATGGACGACAAAGCACTCGGTACCAGTGGTCGGCCCAATGGTGAAGGGGAGGGAAGACGGTGGGTTATGGGGCCACACGTCGCCTTTTCGCCGCCCCGGACGGAATGGACGGCGTATACGCCATAGCCCAGCCCAACCCATAACAAAAATAAAATGTGCAGAGAAGCCGAACGTGTGATAACGACCTGCCGTAAACATATTTTGTTGGCAGAGGATATTGGATTTTGATTAATACTTTTTACGTATTTATTAAGACCACTCTCTAAGTGAAGATGCAAGGATGTTAATAATCTTATTTAGGACAATACATTTGCTACATTATTTTAGTACGCGGCAAAAGATAGTATGAGTACCAGTATTAGGAATATATTTTCCATTTTCCTTTCATCATTCATCATAATTTTAGCTCATATACGTCCCACTGTTGGGCTCGAGCCTCCTCCACATTAGGAGGGAGATTGACCTTACTATATCATGCTGGTCAGACAGGTTGATATAGGGTTCTGTTTCGAGTTTTCCTTCTCTTGCATAGATGTTATATGCATATTGTATCCCTTAGTCATCTTTTATGACATCCACGGGCAACATAGGGAGAGACATTTTCCTTTACAATAACACAAATGGCGTAACGATTGAAATACTGACATACTCGTACCATCAAGTGTTACAAGTACGATTCTCACGCAAGATAATACTTTATGTTATCCATTATGTAGCCCTAAGTCTGTGTATAATTTATGTCTTAATTATAAGTCTTCCGTATGGTGACGAAGTAAGAATACAATTCAGTGGATGTCGTAAAAGACGATTAAGGAATATAATAAGCATATAACATCTATGCAAGAGAAGGAAAACTCGCTATAAAACCCTATATCAACATGTCTGACCAGCATGGTATAGTAGATCTATTTGCCAGCTATGGGAGAGGAGGCTCGTGACCAGCAGTGGGACATTTATGAGATGAGACGAATTATAAGTTTGTAAAGATTACTTCAGAAATATTGATTTATATTAGTGCGTTAGGGCTAAGTCATCATTCATCATCATCATTTCATTTCATGTATATCCCACTGTTGGGCTCGAGCCTCCTCCACAGAGAGAAACTGACCTAATTTACCACAATGGCCAGACGTATCAGTATCAGGTTTTATTTCCAGCTTTTCTTCTCTTGCATAGATGTTATATGCGTATTGAATCCCTTAGTCGTCTTTTACAACATTCACAGGCAAAAGAGGAACTGGTGGACTGTATTATTACTCCGTCACCACACGGAAATTATAATAATAATAATTTATTTATTACACAAAAAATGTTGATTTATGGAAATAAATGTTAATTTAAAAAAAAAAAGAAGAAAGTGTTAATTCACAGCATCAGCCTGTACAGAAAGGATGAGATGAAATAAACAACACACACGTGAATAGCATAATTAAGTACTTGCTGTTAATTATTTTCTACTTAATTCGAAAATACAGTCACAATAATTAATCCGATTAACGCTTAACAAAGGTATCGTATTTCGATATATATTATGTAAGCGATTACGGAAACGACGGTATCCAATCCAATCACTCTACCAAAATGTTCTGTATGCATTAAAATTTTAAGCTGTTCTTTACAACTCGAAGCATAAAAAGAGAATTCAAAATGATATTGTGGTGCAACGCATCATTATTATAATCCTGCTATTATAGTTTTTTTTTTGGGGTTGGACTACGGTTATCGCACCCGCAACCCAGCTCCGTCCGGATATATACCCTTCGCACCTATAGCCTTTGTCGTTGGGCCAACCACCGGAGCAAAATCCCCTATCTTCATTGGTCGGCCCGACGGAATACCTCGAGGGAGGACCCTCTCCTCTCGAAGATCCTGTGCCCGGACGTTGGTCGCCGTCGCGCGGTCAGCCTCTTTGCGCTGGTATTATAGGTACCAATTACTTGGCGCTATCGCAATATATATATTCGCCTCTAACAATGTATAATTATATTGAAAATATGTTTTTTTTTTTATTTTTTATTACTGCTGGTGGCAAACGAGTAAACAGGTGTGCAGGTGTCAGGTGTGCACCTGATGTGAAGTGATAGTGCCCGCCTGTGGACTTTTTCCTAGCCCGCTGCCTACCGCGAAGAAAGCGAGAAGAGTGTGAATGCGTGTAATGAGATTCGATGATACTAAAGGTATCACTAAAACCACTCAAACACCCTTAGAGAATTGGGTTTACAGCTCTCTCGGCCTCCGAACTAAATGCTAGTACAAATTACTAGTACTTGGACGTCGATTTTCTGTGAGTACTACCCCATATAGACGAGCCCATGGCTGACAGTCCACTGTCGACAATCTGGCCCTACCACAAAAGATTTGGTAATATTTTTATAACCAACCTACGACCTCTTGGGAATGAAATTGGTGACCAGATTTCATCATATTGTGTGAACTCAGTACCATGTTAAATTCTTAGTCGTCTTTTACGACGGATACCACCAATGTCTTAAAATAAAAAAATTCAATAAACAATTAAAGTTTCAAAGTTTAATACAGTATATTACATTAATGCCTATGACGGCGCCGCAGCAGTTATAAGAAGCACGTGCAACTGGCAAACCTGAAAATGCCATCAGTCACCCCACCACTATATTAGTAACATTAAGTAAAAATAAACATTCAATAAAATAAGTGTCGCCATTTGCTGACAAATTAAAATAAATATTGTGAGTTTCACAAGAAGTTAATTAGTAATTTATAATGAGGAAATAGCTACAAGTAATGGGGAAGACAAAACTTTAAAAAAAGTATAAAGCAGTTGCATGGGCATTCTAGTATTATTATATATTTATTAACAAAGAAATTACAAGAACTTGGGGGTTCTTGAACAACTTTTAATTAGCAATAATCGTATCTGCCAAACTTCATATTATATAAGACGATTATTGAAATAAGCGAACCTCCTACCGCATTCAGCTGCTACATAACCGCTCCTAGCTTAAAACTTAAACCGCTATATTAGGCAGTTGATTATGCTTTTAACTGTAATTTCAGCAATTTCAGGTTGGCACATACCGGTTCAGTATTGCGAAGTGTTTACGCTAACTTACTCAGTTTTGCTCATTACGTTGAAATTGATAACCAACCATAAGAAAATTTAGTTTGACGTGTTCCAATAGAGTTAATACTGTGTTCTTGTTCAATTTCCTGTAGGGTACGTACACTAGATTTATACGATATGACAAGCATTTCAATTCTATTGTCGATTAAAGTGAATGAGTGTGTATATTATATCTACGTGAGTATCGATGTATGAATATTATATTTGGTTTGATAGACACATAACTTGCAAAATATAATTTGTATTACGCGAATATGGCTTTGAAATTTGCTGACCTATTTATGTAATATTAATTTCTGTGTATTATTCTCAAAGATTTTTTGCGCATTATAAAATATCCGCCCATTAACAGTATTAATATTAATGTTTGATGCGCCATTTTGAATATTACTTTCATCTTTAATGACGAAAAATAAGAATATTTGAAATTTGATGTTTTTATTAAATATCTATTTATTTTCACACGCAATGGATATTTACGTACGTTTATCATGTACTAGCATTTGCCCGTAACTCTATGTGGAATTGATAGTTTGAAGGACAAAAAGAACCATAGTACTAATAAATCAAGACCTTTCATAAATTAAACTATCTTACGGATTTTATAGCTTTTGTATTACGTTTTTGATTTCCCGACGATTCGAACACTTTATAGCGTTCATGATTACGGAAAGATGGTGTCTCATGTCCAACTAGTCTTTGTTATAACAATATGGACTTCGTTATTCAATAATTTTTCTTAAATCTCATATAGAAATATACACTGACTTGTTTATTACGTAAAATTCTAAATGTTATCTATCCAAAATTTGTTCTATATGATTTAATGTTGTAAGAATACATTTCGCCACTCTTTTTTTGTCCGTAGATGTCATAAACGTCGACTAAGGGATATTATACGGCGATAATTACATATACCAGAGAAGGTGCACACGAAATAAAACCCCCATAATCTGATAATATATACACCAGAGGAGGTAGTTACAATTGAAATTAACCCTATAACAACCCGTCCTATCAGCGTGGTATATTAAATCAATTTCATTCTGGAATTAACTTGTGAACATAAAGGCTACTTTTGAGTAGAAAATATATGTTATTTCTATTAGAAGTATATCAAACGGAGGAGGAACTAATTTTTTAACAAAATAGAATTGAAATAATATCTTGAATATAAGCAGTACGTCAATCCCGTGTATCATACACAATCCGTTACACGTATGTCTCCACGATTACATCTTCATAAATATACACTTAATAATATAATCTTAATATGCACTTGTAATATCCAAATATTATACTTCCGCCTTGTTTCTGTTGACTGAGCTATGCGTGACTACTAAATGTGATAAACTCATTTTATTTTTTTTTGTGTATGTACATTTGTTAGCCGCAGATGACTTTGACAGCTTGACGCTAACTATGGGTGAGCGCTGAGGGCTCTCAATTCGGTGAAAGTATACTAAGCGACATCGCCCAAGGGCTCCCCCTGTGGGAAATGGAACTTGGCTTGGGGCATCGCGGGAGGCAAAGTGGGCGTGCCCGCGTTTTGATTCGTGACTTTTACGCGGCGCGGTTGCCCACCTCGACAGCGAGGGCGGAACCGCGGGTATTTACGTGTAATGGCCTCGCGGGCCATTTAAGCTCTATGTTGAGCGAATTTGATAGTGTTGTCCTCTTCGTTAAGGACGTGACGAGGACGTCGGATGGAATGTTCTTTACAAATTCGAGATCCTCTATTTATACCCGTCTTTTGCTATTAAACGACTCAAGCGTAACGATACGTAGCTACAAATGTTGTCAGAGCATACTTTGTGTTGCCACCTTTTGATTGGCATGAATATAATTAGCTGAGTGGTTGACATGAATATAATTAGCTGGGTGGTAATGTCTACGAATACAACCAACCCTTACGTTGTTCGTGGGTTTCGTAAAAGATGATCAAGAGTTTTATCTCGATTTGGGCCAAATTTTTTTGATAACATTTGTTTAACGATATTGGCAGGCAGGCAGTCGGTCATCAAGTATTTCTAAAACTTTTGCAATTTACGATGGTAGAAGAGAACCAACATATTAAAGACACAATCCAACTAAACAAACAATCCTTGTGTCGTGGGGGACTTCACAAACAATTTAATAGATACAAATTTTGTCAATTAGGACAACAATTTGTGGATGGCACAAAGTGTTGCCTTGTTTCTGAGGTGGGCTATGGTCAGCGCACCCGCCGCCTGACTCGGTCCGGGGTGACAGAGGGGCGGCGCGCGGACCCGTAATCAACCCGTGGCCCGTTGCCTTCGTCGTTGGGCGGACCACCGGTGCAGGGTGACTTGTCGTCAGTGGTCGGCCCGATAACAAAGTGTTGTCCTGCGTGAGATTCGAACCTACAACACTGGGCACGAATCAATAAAATTATTTATAAGGTCAAAATAATGAATTTTTTTTCATGCTCACATGGTTATTTGCACAATACCTATGCCTAAAAACCAGTTTAATTTTTTTGCCTGTCTCACTGACTGTTTGTTCCGGATAATCTTCTAAATGGCTTGAACGTAGGTGTCTATTTAAAAAGTAACTTAAAGTATATTTGATCTCACGGGAACGAGAACTATGCGTGTGAAACCGCGGGAAATTGTTAGTTATGTATTATATTTATAAAAACACAGTGTTTTTGAAAATTACTATTAATGTGGTAATTATAAAATATCTCATTAGCTTTTGCAAAAGTCAAATTAAGATTGCACGGCTTTAACACAACTAAGCTAATTTAAAAGCTGCTGGAAGCCTCGTGTGGTTTTCTAACTAATAATAAAACCTCCTTTCATCACAAAATTGCTTGTTGAAGCATTCTAATTTATGTTTACTTTGAAAATTTATTAAAGTAGTTGCAATTACGTTGCTATTGGAATAGATGACAGTATATATACCTAACTAAAATTATCGCAGTGGTAGGACCACACTCTTGATAGTTTTCTGTCTACAGTCGCGGGCCGGTACGTCCGGGGCAACATCTATGCAAGTGAAGGAAAACGAGAAATAAAACCCTATACCAACACGTCTAAACAACGTGAAGTAGTAGATCAATTCCCATATTATTACGTAGGCTTGAGCCCAGCAGTGGTATATAAGCTGTAATGAATATTTAGATGATGAAAACTTTTATTTTATACGATTCACTAACCCCTTTCTTGCCAGTGAGTGTTGCAAAAGACGACTAAGGGATATCTTGTGCATATAACAATATTGCAAGAGAAGCAACGATCGTAATAAAACCCTACACCAATCCGCCTGACCAGCGTGGTATAGTAGGTCAATTTCCCTCCCAATATGGAGGAGGCTCGAGCTCAGTATTGGGATGTATTTGAGCTCTGATGAATGAATTATGAATTTTTATCTTTTTTTTTGCGAAATCAAATTATGATTTAAATACATAAATGAGATTTTCCAAATCATGTATATCTGTTATAACAAGCAGGCTTCATTCATTTTGAAAGAAAAATATAGATAAAATATTTTAGGACGCCATCCCCCTACCCGGTAGAATAGAATAGATATAAATTTATTCAAGAAAAAATGCACGTATTTACTATTAATTAATTACTTCTGCCAAACTGTATTACAGTTTGTTGGCAGATGAAGCTCCCTGGGTAATAACTCACAATTTTTCACAATGTACCGATGACCTGGTTAAAATTGCTGGTCGTCGTTGGATGCAGATGGCATAGGACCGCACTCTGTGGCGTTACATGAGGGAGGCCTACGTCCAGCAGTGGACGGTGATAGACTAAAATTATGATGATGATGACAGTATTCTACAATACTGATGCATTCCCCAACACATGCCTGAATTTTTACCCTTAACTTAGCAGAGTTCTGGACTTCTTATTTAAAGTAAAACATAATATGCTTATGCCTAAAGTCATTCAAATAAATCGGGTCGCTAAATTACCTAGAGGAAACGGACAGGCAATCTGTTATCTGTATTGCTGCAAACTCGAGACTTAACTTGATTACGTGTTAGCTAGTTGCAAATTATTTGCCTTTCATGATTCACTACAGTTAGAACTCAATAACTAGGAAATATATATATTAATTATCGATGAGGAAAACTTGAAATAAAATCCTATACTAACCTGTCTAACCAGCGTGGTATAGTAGGTTAATAATCCTCCTATTATGGAGGAGGCTCGAGCCCAACAGTGGGAGGTATATAAGCTGAGATGATTTGTGTGATGACGTAGCAAGTATTTCCACACCCCTCTCTTACCCATAGATGTCTTAAAAGACGACTAAGGGATATAATAGGCATGTAATATCATTGCAAGAGAAAGAAAACTCGATATAAATCCCTATGCCAACACGTCTAACCAACGTGGTAAGGCCTCTCATAAAGGAGGAGGCCCGAGCCCAATAGAACATATAAGGGCTGGGATGACGATGAAACATATTCAATTGCTGAACTTTGATGGTCGAAATTGATGAATCTAGAAATATTTTCAATGCCACATCAAAATTTGAGTTATTGAAAAAATTGTTTAACCATGGTAAATTAAACTACTTAACGTATTTAATTGCGTTTGTATTTGATTTTTGTCACGGGCCATGAAAACAGTATAGTGTTTGAAACGTCGGGCAATTAAAAATTAAATACAAACGGGACAAAATCCATAAAGTAGTTTTATGTAATAATAATCGCGTAAAACTCGCGTAAACATCAGTAATCATTGTTTATCTATTTTAAAAAAATGTTTCTCCAATAGTTTTAAATAATTTTCTTCTTTATATCCATCATCGTCTCATCTCATTTAAACTCATATAAACTCACTATTTGGCTCCTTCATAGTAGGAGAGAAATCAACGAACTGTACCATGGTGGTCAGACAAATTGGTCAGACAATCAAAATAGTGTTCCATTTCGAGTTTAACTTTTCTTGCAGATACAAGCACATCATATCCCTTAGTCGTCTTCTACGACACCCACAGGCATGTTAGGGAATGGTAAGAAATCACACGAAAAATTATTTGTTAGGTACATTCAATTTACATTACATATTTATTACTAGCAACCTGCCCTTGCTTCGCTTCGATTTCAGTCGCCCTATCCGTGTTCCCGTAGGAATACCGGGATAAAACATAGTCTATGTTACTCCCTGATATTATAGCTTTCCATTGGTGAAAGAATTTTTGAAATCGGTTAGGTGGTTTAAGAGTGAAAGCGTAACAAACAAACAAACTTACTTTCGCATTTATAATATTACTAAGGATATTGAACCTAAATATAAGTATTTACGACATATTCGCATAGATCAATAATTCTAAAAAACACAAAACACGTCGACATGTTTGCAACATGCAAACATAAATTCATTGTAGGCATAATAGGACTCACGAAATCCACAGCTTTGCAACTCAACGCAAATCTGAATAAGCGAACAAGTTTAGAACTGTCTACGAGGACTAAGAGGACTAGTTGCTAGGGTTGTGCGTACTCTGAATACTTGCAATTTAATTTTAAACCCCTCGGAATACCTCTAACTTCTTTTTTTTTGGCGGCAGTACATGATGCGTCGCACATTATCCGACCCGTCCGGGACGACGAGAGGTGGCGGCGAATGAGCCCATAGAACATCAGGTGCGTACCTCCAAGTCCCATATGGGCGGACCACCAGTACCCGACTTTCTAACCTCTTGGAAAACTATTTTTGGTCACTGTTTTCATTGTCTCAGCTCATTACCGTCACACTGCTAGGCTCAAGCCTCTCCACTCCAGACATGTTGGTATATGATTTTATTTTGAGTTTTTCTTCTCTTGCCTAAATATCCTTTAGCCGTCTTTTACGAAATCCACGGACTAGTTAGGGAGTGATGAATGGTATTCTTACTGCGTTACCACACGGAATGTCTGGTTTATACAATATTTATTTATTTCAACAACTAATAATCGTTACTCTGCAAGTCAACCTCGAACATTCGGGGTCTCTCAATAGCCTATACCATCCTAGATACGATTCAAAAGATCCGCAACTCTAATAAATTGATTGTTATTCAATAGCCACTTTCTCATATTGCCATCATAGGTAACGAGGAAGCCGATTGTGAGGCCCAGCAAGCTATCGAAGAGGGTCCTATCTATAATTATTTGCCCGTACATAGTGAAATTTTATTCAAGATCAATTGAATATGTGTATCTCTGTATACTGATTATTGTATCGTATGACATTATTATCAAAATGCAATGTAGACATCTCGGTAGAGTCTATGTGTCGATTATTTTTACCTTGTAAATAAAACTACTTTTACGGATTATCGCGTTTGTATTTGATTTATGATTGCCCGACGTTTCGAACACTTTGCAGCATTCATGGTCACGGGCGGACTAAGGTGTCTCACGTCCAATAAGTAATCGTTATTACAGACATTTATAATTATCTACCCGATACAGAAAATTAGTTATAAATTTATTAAATTTTGACCCACATTTTAGTACAAATTTATTGCCAGTGTAAGAAGAAAATGATTCTATATGAAAAAATTATATTGTTTATGGTTAGTAATTATTAATTATTAAATTTGTAGCAATTATTGTTACAATTTGTTGATTAGTTAGTGTTAGTTTTAGTTTTACTAACAAAACTACGTAGTAGTATATATCACCGGATCGGTACGCGGCCAAACTGAGAAAGATCCGGCAAGAAAACTCAGGGGACATGATGCTAAATTAGTATTGATTTTTAATTTTAGATGCGGCTTACTTTGTCTTACTAAAAGATTTTTGATTTATAAAATTATCTTTAACTATTATTATTTTGGGTCAAATCTATACAATAAGTGCTCACGGTATCATGCAGTCTTAGGGTGGTCTCTTTGGATTTATTTTTAATTATATTTATAACAGGATCCCAGCTTGATGGTAATACCCAGTCATCCTCTCTATTGAAATTTTTGTGTTTTTTGATTTCAATAGCCTCGCGTACCATTCTAGGCAGGTATCGGTGTTCTTTTGCGAGGATTTGAGGTTTATCAAACCTAATGTTATAGCGGGCGCGGTCCTGACTATGTTCACAGACTGTAGACTTAGTGTGACGGCGGTGCTTCACATTAGCTATGTGTTCTTTCACCCAAGTTTTTATGGATCTCTTTGTTTGCCCAATATAAGAAAGACCACAGTCAAGTTTATAAACTCCTGCATCTTGTAGAGGGATCTGGCACTTGACAGGTGGTAAGAACTGACTCATCCTTTTGAGTGGCTTAAAATAAGTTTTTATGGAAGCCTGTTTCAGGATAGAGCCAATTTTGTCAGTGACTCCTTTCACATAAGGTAGTACTGCAGGGAGGCGCTGCAAAGTGTTCGAAACGTCGGGCAATCATAAATCAAATACAAAAGCGATATAATCCGTAAAAGTAGTTTTATTTACAATGTGTAGTGCTCGCGTAAACATCAGATATCATTATATTTTTACCTTTTCACTAACGTTGTTTAATCCTGTGGTTTGAAAATCTTATATTATACTGTTTTTGCCTCGTTTTTTGTCGTAGTTGGGTTTTAGTTTTATCTTTCGTTTATTCTTATATCTTATTTAAAAAAGAAATACAATTACAGATAAACAAGTAATTTATCTCGATGTTAAGTAGTAACAACTGCATGATGATTTTAGCAAACTTAAGAGTTCAGCAGGTTTACTGACTGCCATCTAATTTTAATAAACTGTGAAGTTCTTTTGAGTATATGCAGGTAAATTACAATTTTATTTATATTTTTAACAAAAACGCTCCATAGGATCACCAAGCACCGTAACAAAATACGATAATCGAATCCCGCTCCAAAGAACAATAGCTACAAAGAAAATTTATTATCGGATTGGCAATTAATGATGCTATAAACATACTTCCCGTACTTTTATAGCCCTTACAGGCCGATAAACAGGTAGTATACTTGTTACATAAGAATGTACTCAATTACATAATAAAAACCATAATAGCCTAAACCACACTTTTACTTTTTTACAGCCTCATTTTTGCTTCCTCGTTCCCTTCGTGTTGAATTTGAGGCATCTTTAGTTTTATTTAAGAGGAATGATTATAAACAAAATTACTTTACGGATTTTATCGCTTCCGTAATAACCATGACTTGTTGGACGTGAGACATCTTAGTCCGCACGTGACCATGAACGCTGCAAAGTGTTCGAAACGTCGGACAATCAAAAATCAAATACAAACGCGATAAAATTCGTTAAGTAGTATTTATTATTGTAAATAAAACTACAACTACTAGTTGTAGTTTTATTTACAATGTCTAATAATCGCGTAAACATCAGAAATCATTAGGAATGATTATACCAATTTTTTTACATGTAAGGATATAGTGGTTATTCTAGAAATGGCTAGAACAATTTGAAAAAAATTGTGAGTTTCACAAATTATTATTCTGAATGGGAATCGAATTTGATTACTGTACTTCGTTCGTTGAGCGAGAGTTGGCAGCCCGACTTTTTGTGGGTGTTTGCGTGTGGTGGATATTTATGTATTGCACGCATTCACACTCCCTTCACTTTCTTCACGGTAGACGTAGGCCCAGCAAAGGTCTATGGGCGGCAGTATCCCCTACCATCAGGTATTCTAACCAACAGCAATACAAAATTCCAAAACCATTGTCACGATCAGTCAACATCTAAACCACAACTCCATCTGTGTAGTTAAGTTAAGAATAAGAGAGTATCATCGCATCATCGCAGCCCACATACGTCCCACTGTTGGAATCGGGTCTCCTCCATAATGGCAGGGCATTTGACCTACTATATCATGCTGATCAGATATGTTGGTATAGAGTTTAATTTTTTTTTTATTGCCGATGGTGGCAAACGAGCAGGCAGCACACCTGATGGTAAGTGAAACTGCTGCACATGGACCTTTGCAATACCAGGGGCACATCTAGGCCGTTGCCTACCGTGAAGAAAATACTCTTCTTAAACCTCGTTTAAAGAAGGACATGTCATAGCGCTCGGGAAACACAGCAGCAGGTAGTTCATTCCAGAGCTTGCACGTACGTGGGAGAAATGATCACTGGAAACGTACAGTTGAAGACCATATCGTTTCCAGGTGAAATGGATGAACGCTGCTGCGGTGTCGAGTAGTACGTTGGTAAAACGGTGACGAATTTCGAGGTTTCCTTCTCTTGTATAAAAGTTGTGTGCATATTAGATTCCATAGTCGTCTTTTACGACATCCACGGGCAAGATAAGGAGTGGTGAATTGTACTCTTATTCCCTCACCACACGGAATACGAGTATAGAAAATGAAAAATTTGCTAACAAGAGAGTCAACCCTAATGTTATTTCACCTAGTGATAATATCAGTGAAATTCTCAACCTAATGAATTCAGTCTAGTGGTGTTACAAGCTGCTTAATTAACGTGTTGTACGTTTCTGTCCGTTTGGTGACGGAATAAGAATACAGTTCACCACCCCTTCACTTACCCGTGAGTATTGTAAAAGACGACTAAGGGATATAATAGCAGGTGATATCTATAAAAGAGAACGAAAATTCTAAACAAATTCCTATGTCAACAAGTCTGACCAGCGTGGTATAAAAGGTCAATACCCTCGCATAGTTGGAGTAGGTCTGAGCTCAGTAGTGTGACGTATATGGGCTGACATCATGATCATATCTATATTCTTCAGTAAAATAAACAGTTATTACAGTTCGACTGCACAGATGGCGTAGTGGTTAAGATAGCGACCTACAGCGCCAGTGTCGGGGGTTCGAATCTCACGTGGGACAACACTTTGTGCGATCCACAAATTGTTGTTCCGAGTCTGGATGTAATTTGTGTCCGTTAATTATATGTTTGTAAAGTCCCCCGCAATACAAGGATTATTTCCTTAGTGCAGGGTGTTGTCTTAATATATATTGTCTTAATATATATTATATTGTACTACTAGCAACCCGCCCTCGCTTCGCTTCGTTTTCCGTCGTCTTGTCTGCGTAGTTCCCGTTTCCGTGGAAATACCGGGATTAAATATCGCCTTTGTTACTCCCTGATATTATAGCTTTCCATTGGTGAAAGAATTTTTGAAATCTGTTCAACCGTTTTGAAGATTACCCGGAACAAACAGATAGACAGACAAACAGAAAAAAAATATAGGTATTTTTATAGTATATTTTAGGCATATGTATAGTGTAGTGTTGCCCAAATGCAAGACCAAGACGAGACTTGGACCGGTCTTGGTCTTGGTCTTGCAACATCACACCTGGTCTCGTCTTGGTCTTGGTCTTGCACACCCGGGTCTTGGTCTTGGTCTTGGTCTTGCGCAGCCGAGTCTTGGTATTGCAGCAAGAGTCTCGCAAAGTTTTGCAGTTAGAAATAACGTAACAGTAATTTATCATGGCAATGAAAAATCCAACTAAATTAATCAAATATCCTATCCTATCCATCTGTTAGCCTATAGTTCACTATTGAATACAATACTTACCACTGGAGAAAATTACTCTTCTATTCCCCTGGTGTTCCATTAGACAGCGTTACTACTCTTATGACAAGACTTTCGACCCTATTTTCTTAAGACGTCACCACACGAGGCAGTTGATACAATAAATTTTATGTCATTTTATAATCAATGTGATATTTTACAATTAATGCGATTGTTTATATTCCCCTTCAAGTTAAGTGGTATGTATCTATTGTATTTCCAGTTTAGTTACTGATACTCTGGATACTTGAAAAACCTGTTGCTCTATTGCCTATATAAATACTTTGGCCGCTGGATCCATGTAGCTCTTAATATACTATTTATTCAAGAACATATAAAACTGATTTAAAATTTTATGGTTTTAATACTTGTAAAATGTATGATATTCGTCGTCATCGTCACAGCTCATAAAAGTGCCACTGCTGGGCTTAAGCTTCCTTCCAGTAAGAGGAAAATTGATCTACTATACCACGCTGGTCAGACATGTTGGTACAGGGTTTTCTTTCTAGTTTCACTTCTCTTGCACATATGTTATATACACAGGGTGTATCAGGTTATGGGACAACTGTTCATGTATGTTATAGTTCAACAGTCATAGATCATAATTAGAATGTATATTACACAAAAACAATATAACGTAAAAGTTATAGTGATTACAAAAATGTGAGTCTAAGAGTTTATGCCTTAAATTTTATGCATTATGTAGGTATGTACAGACAGGATATATGTAAGAATGTAAAATTTCGACAGTATAAATAGGTATTAGATTTGCGCGAACCTTTCAATGGTTACGTAGGTACAAAGGCGACTCATCAACGGTCATCGGCCGATCAGCTGATTTATGTTAAAGCGAAGTTTGTCTTGCTTATGCAAACGTAATCATTGATTTATTCAAATTCTAATGAACATTTAACAAAATACGAATATGTTGTAGATTAAGTATCATTCCTTTATACATTTTAATCAATTTACACGAAAAAACGATGACAAAATTGAGAACTTACATGTCTCTCAATTCATTAACGAATCGATATTTTTATTTCAATTTTTTTTCATGGGTTCCTAACACCATTGCCCGATCCGATTTGATACGACATCCACGGGTAAGAGAGTAGTGAATTATATTCGTACTCTGTCTTTTTTTTTTTGTGTGTGTGTAGCTGTTGGTCGCAGATGACCTTGATAGCTTAACGCGGTCAATGGGTGAGCGCTGATGGCTCTCAACCCGGTAAGTAAGTTAAGCGAACATCGCCCGAGGGCTCCCCCCTGTGGGGAACGGACCTCGGCTCGGGGCGTCGCTGAGAGCAAAGTGGGCGTGGCCAAGTTTAGGATAATGACTTTTACGCGGCGCGGTTTTCGACCTCGACGGCGAGACCGATACCGCGGAGTTTTATCTGTTATCGCTGCGCGAGCTGTGTAGGTCCTTTCTTGGGCGATCATAATAGCGTCATCTTCTTCTTCAAGAAGATGACGAGGACGTCGGACCGCGGATATTTTTGAGGGGACGTAGTTTACCGCCCCAACCACTAGTGGATTGGGGTGAGTCGTGGCAGAGGCAAAATAGCGTTGGGAGCAACGCTTCATGTACTGCCTGATGGTGATCGTACTCTGTCCCTACATGGACATTTATATAGATTAATTGTAGGCATATTTCTATGTCCAACAGTGAACGTCGTTGGGCTAATGAATAAACGGTTATATAAATATGTATAATGGGCAAGAGCACTCTTGTGATTACGGTATTTTTGTCCTTAAGCCTTTCCGAAGAGTAATTCTGAAAAGCCAACACCAACATTGGGAATCGATTGGCCAATAGATGGATTTCTCAAGACTGATTTGACTTGCCGTGTAGTGACGGAGTAAGAATATAATTCATCACCCCCTATTTTACCCGTGACTGCGAACCCACGACTAAGGGCTATAATATATAACATCGGTGCAAGAGAAGGAAAACTTGACATGTATGACCTGTAACAACACGGCCGATCACCGTGGCGATTCCCCTCCGGCCACGGCCGATTCTCCTCCTGTTATGTAGAAGACACGAGCTCAACCGTATATAAGCTGAAATGGTGATTTGAATTAAATGCAAGACCGCGAGACTCTTGCAGGCCCAGTCTTGGTCTTGCTCAAGTCTTGCAGGGCCAGTCTTGGTCTTGGTCTTGCAAAAATTAAGCGGTCTTGATCTTGGTCTCGGTCTCGCATTTTTCGCAAGACCAAGACCAAGACCGCAAGACCAAGACTTTTTTGGGCAACACTAGTATAGTGCAAATAACCGTGTGAGCATGAAGTAAGCCTATTATTTTGACATTACAAACAGTCACTCCAATTTTATTTATTGATATAGATTAGCAATTCATATATTTTATATAATTTGGTAAAACGCCTAAAAATAAAATTTAACATGCTAATGTTCAAAACATAAACAAGGTCAGAGTTTCTTTGAAATATCGCTTCATTTTACATTCAGTGCAAAAATAATTCAAAATATTTAAAAACTTAAGCAAAGATTTACAAATTTCAAATTGCTAAAGATAAAATTTCAAACATTTGTTTTTCAGTTACATAAAGTAAGACTACGAAGCTTTATCTGAATGAAGGTTAATTAAAAATCAGAAACAATAGAATATCTTTCGTTAAAAAAATAGTAGAACACAATGATTGGAATGTTTGTTTACATATTTATACAGCGAAAATGCATATCATTATCTAAACCTCTTATACGTCCCACGTTTGGGCTCGAGCCTCCTCCATAATAGGAGAGAAATTGACCTCTTATACTAAGTTTCATTTCGAGTTTTCCTTCTCTTTCACTGATATTATCTGCATATTATATCCCTTAGTCGTCCTTTACGGCACCCACGGGTAAGAAAGCTGGCGGTGAATTGTAATCTTCACCTCACGAAAATTGAATTTAGGTAAATTTATTATATTTCACAAAATAATTAGAGCTTAGATATAGGCCACTCAAAAGGATATACCGCCGGATAAGACACGGATGACAAGGAATACCGTACCGGTGGTCGGCCCAATAGCAAAGGGGAGGGAAAACGGTGGGCTATGGAAACGCGCCCAGCCCTTTCATCACCCCGAACGGAACTGAAGTCGTGTGTGCTGATAATAGCCCACCCGAAAAAAAAATGATTGTGTGGTTTTATGTAACCACGGCAAAAGTGAAACTTTTTCGCATTACAAAAAAATAGCACCATTTACCTTAGAATAATAACGTAGGTATATAAGATAAGTTCGCGCACAAAAAGTGAAGCATTTGAATTGGAGCCAAATGGAGCTTACGCCGGAACCGTTCCGTAATGTACAAGGTCACTGTACTGCACGTACGTACGCAACTCTTAAAAAATAAATAGGTAATTATGATCAAATGGTGTAACAACACCTATGAAAAACATAAAAAGGTTTTTAACATTACTTTTAAAAGTATTTCGCCGAGTTATGATTATAATAACAAAATTTGATTTCATAATTTGTATAGTGGGTGTGCGTGTGTATGTGTGTAATCGATTGCGCGCATGTAGAATTTTTAGATTCATGTTTCGAACGTTCGAAGTACCGACACTATCCTTCTATACGTTATTATTCTAAGACCATTTACATTAAACACTGATAAAAACAAACAAGTTGCTGTGTGGTAGCGGCTTCGAATACTACCAACCCTTGCTTTGCTCGTGGGTGTCGTAAAAGACGACTAAGAGCCCTACATTGACCCGGACCAACTCCATCTGGTACCATTTGGGTCAACGATTACATTCCCAAGGAGGGTTGACGTCAGGCAGGCGGCTGGTCATAAAAGTCATTGCCGAAACTTTTTGCAATATGTCAAAACAGATGACATATTGCGTCGACCCCAAGTAATTGGGATAAGAGCAGGATGATGATGATGACTGATAAAAACAAACAAATAGCGTGGAGCACTGGCACAAATGAGTAATAGTCTATACACTACATGGTCAGCTGATGCGAACGCCGCCATATTGGCCTCGACTGCTCTGTCGAGCGCCTTTCACTTTACCCCAACTCCGCAGCCGACCGTCACGCGACATGCAATAGATAGACGAAAAAGTTTGAGGCGATGTAATAAAAGTCTCACTTTAAAGTCGATGTCAAGCTTTTAGTCGTCTTTTACGATATTCATAAGTAACATAAGGGTTAGTGTATTCGTAGCTGCTATCACAGGCCACTGATATATTAAATAACATATTTAGTAACACATTTAATACCATTATATAGCAGTGCCAAGGCTGTCTGATGGCGGCTGTGAATACTACCAACTGTTACATTACTTGTGGGTTTCATAAAAGACGACTAAAGATTTTTCGTGAACCCGGGACAAGTTCATCTGATGCTGTGAGATTAACAATTACATACCCAAGGGGTTTTGACGTGGCGGCGCAGGCGCGAATACCTGTACCTAATGTCGCCCTAGCCGAGGCCGCGGGTGACTAGACCGGGGATTTAGTCCGCCGAGAGGCCAACCACGCGAGGAAAGACGTACGTCCTCCCTGAAAAGGGGGGACGTCGGTTAAGGAGAGGGTACTCCTCAGGGGGTATTCCGTCGGGCCGACCACTGACGACAAGTCACCCTGCTCCGGTGGTCGGCCCAATGACGAAGGCGACGTATCACGGGTGGGTTACGGGTGTGTGTGCTTACGCCCCTTTGTCGCCCCGAACGGAGTGGAGCGAGGAGTGCACCGATCGTAAACCACCCAAAAAAAAGGGTTTTGTCGTCAGGAAGGCAACCTATGATAAAATGATTGCTAATAATTTTGCAATATGTATTA
Organism: Lymantria dispar; assembly: GCA_032191425.1. NCBI lineage: Eukaryota > Metazoa > Arthropoda > Insecta > Lepidoptera > Erebidae > Lymantria > Lymantria dispar. The sequence continues at coordinate 4,972,344 of CM063449.1, forward strand.
TGAAATACATAAAGCGGAAGAGTTTGTTTGTTTGAACGCGCTAATCTCACGAACCATGAGACCAGTTGGGTCTAATTTAAAAAATTATTTCAGTGTTAGATAGCCCATTTATCGAGGACGACTATTGGCTATATCTCATCACGCTAAGACCATTAGGAGCGGAGCAAGAATGAAAAATGTTTCACGTGCACTACATAAACGGTTAGGTTTCGCAAAAATTATATGTGACAGCATTGTATTATTTGGTCGACAGCGTCGGGAATTGGGACGCGGTCGCAACCTTCTGCGAGACAGTGATCTCGCGGAAGGAGGCGGTGGATCGCCTGCGTGAGGAGCGCAGCCTCGATGAGGAGATCCGCCGCCGGCAACTGGGGCGGCGTAGGCGCAACTATCTGCGCCTCATGGCGCCCTAGCCGAGGCCGCAGGTGACGTGACCGGGGATTAGTCCGTCACCCGTCGAGAGGCCGACCGCGTGAGGAAAGACTGACGTCCTCCCCGAGGGGGAGACGTCGGTCGATGGGAGGGTACCCCAATTAGGGGTATTCCGTCGGGCCGACCACTGACGACAAGTTAACGCTGCTCCAGTGGTCGGCCCAACGACGAAGGCGACGTGGTTTTTGGGTGGGTCGCGGGAGTTGCGTGCTTAAGCCCCTCTGTCGTCCCAGACGGAGTGGTGCGGGGGCGCGCCGACCGCGACCCAGCCACAAAAAAAAAAGCATTGTATTATTTAAAAATGTTTTCACCTTCTACGTTAACAAAGTCACGGGGTAAAGTTAGCATTAGCCCAAAGTAACTATTTCACACGGACGAAGTTGTCTCTACCCCAAGTCATTGGTATAAGGGTAGGGCGGTGATGAAAAAGGCGGTACCAAGGCTAGGATTGAATAGCAGTGACTGTTAAATTAAATCATGGTAACTAATACTTTGAATCCATTAATTCCCTAAAAATTGCACTCTGTCAATTTAAAAGAAAATATTGCCCAATGCCTTTAAAACAGGCCGCAAATAAACCTACATGTAGATTTTTTATCGAATAAATTCCACCTTTGAATATCCATATTATTCGTATTCGATGCCACATTGATTAAAATGAAGCCTTTGAAACCAAATAAGGGAAATCCAATCAGAAAACCAATTTCAAGTATGAAGCACAAAAATTTGCTATCTAGATTTATTTTAAATTTAGGACTAAATTTAAGCATTTGTTTTATACCTTCAATAGTTTTAATTATAACGTTGTTTGAACATTTATTTCTATGAAAAATTATCGATACATTTCATCTCAATTCATATACTTCCCACTTTTGGGTTCGAGCCACCTCCATAATAGGAGCGAAATTGACCTACTATGCCACCAGTAGCACACCAGCATGATGCCTTATCTTGCCGCTTGCATGTATTGAAGCGCACGATAGATTAGTAGCTCGATGGGACTGTGTGCTTGTCTCCACATTCCACGACAGAAGAAGGACGCCGGAGGTAACACCAATATACAGTGAAACGCATGTAGCATTTTTATTACTGTACTCTCTAACCCTCATTCCACAGGTGATGTTTCCCTACGGATGCAATAGACATTTTCACAAGAGGTCCTTGAACTAATAGTCCAATGTAATCTGCCAGACAATTCCAAAGGCCTTATTAATTGTATTCTTAATCTTATAATCTATATGGCACCTCTCGTAAGAAGAGTTCACCTTCTCACAACTAGATTCTCTATACATTACAATGGAGAGGTCGCTTTCATTACTATAGTCTCCTTCTTTTCTATATACTACACCCCAAATAAATAAAATGATATTTGGTTCACAAATTATATATTTATAATGTTTTCTGATATTCACGCGAGTATTACCACAACAAAGAAAACTATTTTTACGGATTTTATCGAGTTTGTATTTGAGTTTTAATCGTCCGACGCGACGTTTCAAACGCTTGTCAGCATTCATAGTCACGGGCGGACTGATTATAATATTTTTATTCATCATCATCATTTCGGCTCATATACGTCCCACTGCTGTGGTTGAGCTGCCTCTACAATGGGAGGAAAGCTTACTATACCATGCTAGTCAGAGGGTTTTGTTTCGAGTTTTCCATCTCTTGCATAATGTCATATGCGTAATATATCTCTTACTATACTACTACCTATTATGACAGCCTCGGGTATGGGGGAGGGGGTCTAGTGAATTGTATTCTTATTCTATCATCACACGATGGTTATTAAAATTAAAATAGGGTTTTTTTTTATAATTTATGCATTGAAGTAAATTTCTTCAGTCAAACAGGTGTGATCTAACTGAAAATTAAGCTCCTTAGATCACAAATTCTGTAATGCATAACGTTATTAATTTACTTAAAATTATTATATTCATTTCCTATTTAATTGTATAAATACAAATTTAATAAACCAAAATAATATAGGTATAACATTTTTAAAAAGCTTTATAAGGTAGGTAATAATAAAATGTAATAGATATTTACTTCACTGTTGATTATTTTTTCTTAGTGAGAATTCGCGGCGCAAAAGAGATAAATATTATTCGTTCTTTCTATCCATTATGTGCAAAGATAACTCCATTTTCTTGTGAAGAACTGATAAAGGGAAGGCTAATTTCATTAGGCAAGTGGCCGCCATTGCAAACCTTATACATGATATTCTATTTAACCTTTTTTGTTATGGATGGCTTTACGGGCATAACGTTTGGCTGTTTCTTCTATTATTGAAAGCATGGAGTCCGCCATATTTTACCCTCTTCCCATTTTAAGCGGACTTTTAAACAATATTCTGTTAAAGTATATTAAAATTTATCCTATTCATATTAAACAATTATTGTTAGATATAAGCAACAAAGTATTGATATATGCCTATCATCATTATTTCCGCCTCTCGTCGTCTACTGCTGGTCGCAGGCCTCCCTCATATTACGCCACAGAGTGCGGTCCTGTGCCGCTTGCATCCAACGACGCCCAGTAACTTTCACCAGGTGATCCGTCGACCTAGTGAGGGACGGTTTTGTGTCGTAAGTCATCACTGGTAACACATACTGGTGGTAGACCTGTGTTTTCAGACACTGAAGTATATAGGTCCTTTTAAGTTACCCGAACGCTACCCAACCGATTTGGATTCGTCGGCTAGCCTCTTTCTCGAAATTAAATTTACCTAGCTGGACTGTTTGTCCAAGATAAACATAATGACAACTGAACATTGACAACTTCGAGAATCGCATTGCCAACTAGGAACGGTACGAGAATGACATGGCCATTTGATATGACTTTTGTCTATGTTTAAGCCTATCATCACCATCTTATTTTATACTAGCAATCCGCCCTCGCTTCGCTTCGGTTATAGGTTATAGTCGTTTTACCCGCGTAGTTCCCGTTCCTGTGGGAATACCGGGATAAAATATAGCCTAGTTTACGTCCTGATATTATAGCTATCCATTGGTGAAAGAATTTTTGAAATCGGTCCAGCCGTTTTGAAGATTACCCGGAACAAACAGACAGACAGACAAAAATTTTTTAATTGCTATTTTAGGCATAGGTGTCGTGCAAATAACCATGTGAGCATGAAAAAAGCCTATTATTTTGACATTACAAACAGACACTCCAATTTTATTTATTGGTATAGATACGGCCCACTGCTGAGATCAAGCGTCCTTCACAATAGGAGAGAAATTCACATACTGTTTCACGTATGTCAAACGTGTTAGTATAAGGTTTAATATCTGGTTGACCGAGCTTCGCTCGGAATATTTTTGTTGTATTTTATCGAATTTATTTAGATATATATTAATGAAAAATAAAAATTAAATATTGAAAAAAATATAAAAAAATACAAAAAGAGAATAATAATAACACCGAGATTCGATCCGACGCCGTTTGAATGCCAAAACAATACTAAAAGGAAACTGCACTACTTCCCAACTGAGCTATCGTAACTCATGACGTTGACGGCAAAATTTGAATTCATATTCTTTTAAAATTTTGTCATTATATTGTTTTGGTAAAAACACTGACAAAACAACATTTTCTATAAATAAAACTTAGCTAAATCGATTTTTTGGCCTCGAAACCTCTAGTATGCCAAGTTTCATCAAAATCATTGGTGCCGTTGCCGAGATCCTGAATATCATCATCATCATCTTGCTCTTATCCCAATTACTTGGGGTCGACGCAATATGTCATCTGTTTTGACATATTGCAGAAAGTTTCGGCAATGACTTTTATGACCGGCCGCCTGACTGACGTCAACCCTCTTTGGGAATGTAATCGTTGACCCAAATGGTACCAGATGGAGTTGGTCCGGGTCAATCTAGGGCTCTTAGTCGAGATCCTGAATATATATATATACATATATACAAGAATTGCTCGTTTAAAGATATAAGATTTCGAGTTCATCTTCTTATGCACATAATTATGATGACTCTTGAACAACACGTTATACAAATAATCCCCTAGTGTGGTGAACAAGTAAGAACACAGTTCCACCCACTTTTTTGTGGGTGTCCTAAAAGACATTAAGGATAAGCAGATAATTATGAAATAGAAGGCAAACTTGACATAAAATAAAATAAAACCATATATCAACACGTCTTACCATTGCAGTGTAGTAGGTCAATTTGCCTTCTATTGTGGATGAGGTCTGAACCCAAAAGTGGGACTTATTTGAGCTGAGACGATGATGATGATATCTCTTACTTATGTTACTCGATACTTTCTGGCAAATTCAATGTATTCTTATACTTTCACCACAAAGAAAAAAGGGAGCCGTCACTCAGGACGCCTGGCAGATGTGAAACATTGAAATTATTTTGTACAATTATATATGTATATGTCACCGGATAATTGTACGAACCGTCAGCTTATAAACTATCGACAGATTGTAAACGGACACAAAAATTTACAATCTAACGCTTTCGTTTTCGTAAGTTTACAAACGGACTATGTTCAACCGTCAAATTGTAATCTTAATACGTTTAACCGTTAGTTGAAAAAGAAATGACCCAATCACAGTAATGTCTTACAATTTCTCGCCTGTGAATTTGTGAACCGTCCTCTGATTGATTGCGTTATAAATTGCAAGTGTTCGTGTGCATAGTTACAGTTACAAACAAAATTAACCGTCAGGCAAAAAACACATTTTGAATTCAAATATGATTTTTTAAGAAAATTAGATGTTTTTTGTTGGGCTTGTAAACAAGGTAATGAAGAAATCAAAGATCTTAATAAATTATGTACTTTTTGTTTTTATTTTAAATAGAGTGTTTGTGCTTGTTAATGTCGCTAAAATAACAATGGCGGCGGGGAAGCGAGTGAAAACAATGATTCGTTGAACCAATGAGCGTGCACTTTGCGTTTCGTTACAAGCAATATCACAATTTGATGATTAAACATGGTTAGTTTATAAACTTACGAAAATGTAAGCGTTAGATTGTAAATTTTTGTGTCCATTTAGAATCTGCCAACAGTTTATAATCTAACTAGATAGTTTATAAACTGACGGTTCGTACAATTATCCGGTGGCATATGCATAAAATAGTAGTAAAATACAGTATAGGTATGTGCTTAGGTTAGTAATTTATTTTGAGCTCACTAGATGGCACTGTACAAAATTCTAAAATAGCTATGGTTTCCTTACACAAATGTACATATATGTATCCGGATGTTTAAATAATAAACGAGGAGAGATGTCAGCGCGAAGCGTGGCGTTACGCCACGAGCTGTTTACGCCACGCTAACGATCAAGTCCACCCTCGCCTACAGATGTTTCACATCAAAAAGTCCAGTAATTCTATAAAGTTATTTTAAATTGAAAAACTTACTTAAGAGTGATAAGGCAACTATTATGCATGTATAATAATAGCCTTATTATTTTGTTGAGTTTCCTATTTATTTTCAATCGTTACTCACTGGTTACACGAAGTCTTTGATTTCAGCAATCATATTAAATGGTGAATGATTAAAGGAAAATTGGTATTGGTAATTTTCAAAGAAATTTCGTCACTTTTATATCACTCATTTCTGTAATGTAATAATATAATAGTTCAAAAAAAAACTAAAAAAATACGCTTCAATCGCTAATACTGATTATCCTAGTAAGGATAACGGGTCAAACTGTTTAAAATATTGAATTGTCATCGTTCCTTAATAAGTATGCCAAATTTCGAGTTAATCCGACGTTTTGAAGGCGGTCAAAAGCATGTTCAAAGATTCCGTTACATACTAATATATAGTGTTGCCCAAATGCAAGACCAAGACGAGACTTGGATCAGTCTTGATCTTGGTCTTGCAACAGCACACCTGGTCTCGTCTTGGTCTTGGTATTGCACACTCGAGTCTTGGTCTTGGTCTTGGTTTTGCAGCAAGAGTCTCGCAAAGTCTTGCAAGTCTTGCAGTTGGAATAACAGTAACAGTCATTTATCATGGCAATGAAAAATCTAACTAAATTAATCAAATATCATCCTATCCTATCTATCCATCTGCTAGCTTATAGTCTACTATTGAATATAACCCTTACCACTGGGGAAAATTACTCTCACCACACGGGGCAATTGATACAATAAATTTTATGTCATTCAACGTAAAAATAAAAAATGTAAAAAGAATTTTTCAATTTGATTGGCAAGCGACGGAGTTATTTGACTACTGACGACAAGTCACCCTGCTCTGGTGATCGGCCCAACAACGAGGCGACGTGGGTACGGGTGGGTTATGGGCCCGCGCGCCGTCCTTTCATCGCCCCGGATGGAATGGACCGCGCGTGTGCTTACCCTAGCTCACCCATAAAAAATAATAATAATGGCTTCCTAACATCATTGCCTCGGTCCGATTTGATATGACATCCACGGGTAAAAGAGTGGTGAATTGTATTCGTTGTAATTGTAACTGTCCCTACACGGGATAGAGTACGAATACAATTCACCACACCACTTGTATTCGTACTCTGTCCCGTGTAGGGACAAAGTACGAATACAAGATGTAGATTAATTGTAGGCATATTTCTATGTCCAACAGTGAGCGTCGTTGGGCTGATGAATAAACGGATATATAAATATGTATAATGGGCAAGAGCACTCTCGTGATTACGGTATTTTTGTCCTTAAGCCTTTCCGAAGAGTAATTCTGAAAAGCCAACACCAACATTGGAAATCGATTGGCCAATAGATGGATATCTCAAGACTGATTTGACTTGCCGTGTAGTGACGGAGTAAGAATACAATACATCACCCCCCTATTTCACCCGCGAGTGCGAACCCACGACTAAGGGCTATAATATATGACATCGGTGCAAGAGAAGGAAAACTTGACATAAAACCCTGTAACAACACGGCCGATCACTGTGGCGATTCCTCTTCGGCCACAGCCGATTTCCCTCCTATTATGTAGAAGACACGAGCTCCACCGTATATAAGCTGGAATGGTGATTTGAATTAAATGCAAGACCGCGAGACTCTTGCAGGCTCAGTCTTGGTCTTGCTCAAGTCTTGCAGGGCCAGTCTTGGTCTTGGTCTTGCAAAAATTAAGCGGTCTTGGTCTCGGTCTCGCATTTCTCGCAAGACCAAGACCAAGACCGTAAGACCAAGACTTTTTTGGGTTAATATACTAGGGCTAATATACTAACATACATACGTCTGAAGCTAAAAAAATCGTATTAAAATGGTTTTTACTCTTGTCTTTAAGCTGAATTACATTTAGTCTTCCACAATAAAAAAAATGAGAAATTTAACACAATTCATAAGAAGACCATTTACCATCTATCACAATACTAAATTTGTAAAAATAAATTTAAAGTACGAGTGCTAGTTTTTCGAATAAATCAATTTATTTAGTGAAAGTTATGTCGAAGTTGTTTGCTGATGTTTTTATATGTTAGGCCTACACTGTTTACAGTGGTCTGAGCAAGTAGCCCACCTGATGGTAAGTGATACTGACGCACATAGACCTTTGCAATACCACACAGCTAGGCCGTTGCCTTCCATGAAGAAAATGCTCTTCTTAAATCTCGTTTAAACAAGGATATATCATAGTTTTATTTATAATGTGAATATCAAAATTTTAGGTAGCGCTTTCAAATTTGACCACTGATGTCAAGTCACCCTGCTCCGGTAGTCATCCCAACGAGGAAGGCGACGTGTCGCGCGGGTGGGTTACGGGTGTGCATGCCTACGCCCTTCTGTCGCCCCGGACGGAGTGGTGCGAGGAGTGCGCCGACCGTGACCCAGCCCCAAAAAAAAATACTTTCAAATTTTATTATTTTAGTGTTTCAGGGTGCTATATTGAATAATTTTGCTGATATTTTATGTAATATAATGTAGATGAAATGCTGATATGTAGTGAAAAAGGTATAATAGTAAATTGCGTGCGTTTTTATATTCTGCCAAAATTCCCAGAATCAGGATTTAGTTATCAGCACCTAATCAACAACTATGACTGACGACGTGTAGAATATTATAACTCAACACTAGCATCAATAGCTAGTAGTTACTGGTTTCTGCACGTCGCTTTCGTTACGTAAAAAATAACATCCCCCAAGGTTAAATCTTATCCAAATTCAGAGCTAGATTAACTAAAAAATAAAATACTATAAAAAAAAAACACATTTTAAATGGATAAAAATCAATCAGATTTCTGCGTGATCAATTGATCATTTATTCATTCATACATTAGGAGGAAGAATGATCAAAAATACTAAATGACTTATTTTTATTCATAACTAGCTGCTGCCCGCGACTTCATCCGCCTGGAATAGTTACTTTGGGCTAGCGCTAACTTTAACCCGCGAGTTTGTTTACGTAGAACGTGAAAATATTTTTAAATAATACGATTCTGTCATATATGATATTTTTGCGAAGCTGTTTACGTAGCGCACGCAGCGGCGGCTCTCACAAGGAAAAAACCCCGATTTTGAACATTCTTCATTTCTGCTCCGCTCCTATTGGTCGTAGCGTGATGATATATAGCCTATAGCCTTCCTTGATAAATGGGTTATCTAACACTGAAAGAATTATTCAAATCGCACTAGTAGTGCCTGAGATTAGCGCGTTCAAATAAACAAACTCTTGAGCTGTATATATTAGTATAGATTCAATATAGATCACATAACTGAATATCATCATGATCGTCATCTCAGCCCATTTATCTCTCTCTAGTGGGCACGAGCCTCCTCTAGAATAACAAGAAAATTACCGTAATATACCATGCTGATCAGACGAGTTCGTACAGTTTCATTTCGAGTTTGCCTTCTCTGATATAAAAGTTTATATGCATATTTAATACCTTAATCGTCTTTTACACAACCCTCACGCAAGATGTGATGAATTCCTACTCTGTCAGTACATGAATTGAATATATTCGTAATCAATAAATATCAAAAAGTTATACAGTAATATACTAATAGCTAAAATATGCCAAAAAACCTTCAATACTATAAATGAAATATACGAGGGGTATATTTCATTTTAACTTTAAAATTTACTTTAACTATAAATTAAAATTTCTACGTATTACCGAATCCTTCTAGCAAAACATCTTTCATTGGTAATATTTAGTTAAACCTTTTTATGTAGCATTTAATACACATTCGACTGCCCTTTATAAATGAGGCTCTTTATTATGTCTACAAAATTTCTGTATTCCGTTTCAGGTGGTGTTCTCAAAAATCCGTTTTCCAAAATGCTTTTTTTATTGTCTCCTGAAATAATATGGCGGACTGTATGGTTATATCTTGCCTAAGAGAGTTATAAAATAATATATAAGCGATCTTTTATATTAATTTTAGGAATCTACACGTTTGAAACTAGTTTTAAACTTAATTAACCTAAGTCCCTGTTGAAGAAGTATGTAATAACGAATAAAATATTAGTATTTTAAAAATAACAGTAGTCTTAGAAATACATTGATATTTTTTATTCCCTTTACTAGCAGAAATTGTTTTTCAATTTATAGACCTACGTAGGCTGCAGCTCAAAATTAATATTAGGCTTCGGTTTAGTGTAACCAACCAGGTAAAGGAATCAGTACCAGCGGCCAGTCCACTGGCGATAATGAGGGTCCCCTCTTTCAGTAGGCTGCACGCCATTCTTCTTTCTTCCTAGAAAGACTGAATTTGGGTGTATCCAGACCATAATTACGCCCAAAAAAAAAAGATCAATTGACTAATCTATTCTAACACAATCTATATATATAAAAGAAAGTCGTGTTAGTTACACTATTTACAACTCAAGAACAGCTGTACCGATTTGGAAGAAAATTGGTGGGGAGGTAGCTTAGAACCAGGAGACGGACATAGGATATTTTTATCCCGTCTTTTTTTTATCAGTGTTTATAAGATTTCGCCAATAACTCTTTTGTCCCGTTCGATCGCATTACCGTGTGACGTGACATAAAATATCAAAGAGAATACAAGTACGCGTCACATTTAATATGTAATAACAAAACGCAAATGACAGGTAAACATAATTTTGTCTATAGTTAAAAATGGTTGAAAATTTTGACAATTATAATTTTGTCAGAAATCAAGAATGAGTAATTTATATTCTCTTTGAATCATCATTAACAATGCCACGACCAAGACGATCGAATCTTTCCAGACAAAGCTGTAATGGTTCTTCCATTAGATACTATATTCTCGGCAATTTAGAAAATATATTTACGAAAAAAATTATGGTGGTACGAAGTTCGCCGGGTCAGCTAGTACTAAGCTATTTTTAAGAAGATTTTGACACTAATATTAATATGTTTGTATTTTAATTTACGTATTTCTTTATTTTGTAATTATTTAGCCTGAACATTGTATGTAAATAAAATAATTTTCAATTTTTCTTTTATTATTTTCTTTATTAGTAAGTGGTAACTATTGATCATGTAGCTCTACATTGCCAAGAGCTTTCGTAAGGTAAATCTCTGAATTTTGCTGTCTGAAAGAAGGGCAGAAGCAAATTGTTACTACTCAATGTTGATTTTCTGCGGTCAAAATACTGTGAAATGTTCGCTTTTAAATACAACTCCACAGATATAATGGAGATAGAGATATCATAATTATTGGCCGGGTTGAGGATCATATTTTTTATTTGGATTTTTTCAGCCGTGCCCAATCTCATAGTGCCTTTTAGCCTATTTATATGACTTAAACGGATAAATAAGGACAGTAAGCGACGCGACGCAATTTATTTTTATTAGGGGGTTAAAGAAGTTATAAATAAGTGGGTAATAAATAATTTTGTTACTTTCATAAACGCGTCCCGGTTTCAACGGTAGAATTTAAAGTGTGTTGGGCTTTAAGGTTACGAAAATTTGCCACAGATATCAGTCTAGTGTCGAGTCTCCTTCATAATAAGAGGATTATTAGACGATTTGATTTCGAGTTTTTCATTTCTTGTATACATGTAATATATATACATATTTTGAATTTAATCGTCATGGGCAAGAAGAGGTGAACTGTCTTCTTACTCCGTCACCACATGGAATGGTCATAGATCATCTCAGCTCATATACGTCCCAATGCATGACCAGAGCCTCTTCGATAATAGGAGAAAAATTGACCTACTATACCACGCTGGTCTAATGTAGGTATAGAGTTTCATTCCACATTTTCAAGAGAACGGTTTCTTACATAGATGTTACTTCCTTGTTTACTTTAGTCGACTCTTACGATAATCACAAATAAGATAGAAGGTGATAAAATGTACTCTTCTGTCTTATTTTGATACCACATGCTGATTATCATCATCATCATTGAGCCTATAGCCGTCCATTGCTGGACGTAGGCCTCCCTCACGCTTCTCTAAAAAGCACGATCCTGTAACGCCTGCATCCAACGACACGCAGCAACTTTGACGATGTCGTTCCATAAATATAGGTATACTAGCAGACCCGGCCACGCGTTGCTGTGGCTAAGGTGTTTGTTATATTACATTTTAGTAAACTATTTATACTATTGAATTGCAGCTTATATGACTCGTTTGTAGGTTTGACATAGCAGCGCCATCTATTAATTACTTACTCAATCCAGTCAACAGATATCGCCATCTGTTAAAATCGTTTGGAGTTAACAGATAATTGTGAATGTCAAATAATAGACAAATAATTTGCAATAAAATAATATTGTGACTATAAATTAAGATGTAAGCTATCCTATCTTTGAAGTTCGATCAAACTGCACATGGTGTGCAAATTTGATTAAAATCGGTTAAGTAGTTTAGGAGTCTATCGCGGACAAACAACGTGACACGTAATTTATATACACTCATTTGCAAAAAAAACGGGCACCTAAGCAATGAACCATTTCAAATGTTAATATTTCTTTGTTTGATAATTATAGGTAGTTTTATCCACACAATTTGCTAAATTAATAAGAAAATAATCGTTTTCATCAGTATTTCATAAAATTTAGATACAATTTATGGGAAATAATGCTAAACCTCGCTAGTAGTGTATATTCGCTAGTAGTGCATATGCTCATGAAGTAAAAATAAAAAAGTTTTTTTGTTTGTTTTTCTTTAATAAAGTAAAAGCAGATAAATGTTTAGTATCGAGTGTGACCCCCTCTAGCTAAAATCGCAGCTTGAATTCGTCTGGGCATGCTAGCGAGTATATCCCGGATACTTGCTTGCGGAATACGTTCCCACTCCGCAGTAATCACATTCTTCAGCTCTCTGATGGTCTGCGGAGCCGGGTGTACTGATCTCACACGCCGTTTCAGAACGTCCCAGACATGCTCTATGGGATTGAGGTCGGGACTTCGAGCTGGCCAATCCAAACGACGAATGCCGACCTCTTGCACATACGCATTAACATCGCGGGATCGGTGGGCGCGAGCATTGTCGTCCATAAAAATCGAGTCTTCACCTAGAGCGGCCAATGCGGGTTGTGCATGAGAAATTAGAACTTCCGTTATGTATCGATGCCCAGTCAGTGAGCCGTTTTCAATGAAGACTAACTCTGTACGATCCATTGAATTTATTCCTGCCCAAAACATAACAGAGCCCCCACCATAAGGTGTGATTTCTTCGAAACATGCCTCTGCAAAGCGTTCTCCTTGTCTTCTTAGCACTCGCCGACGTCGATCTTCACCGAACAGAGATATCCTGGCTTCATCAGAGAACAAAACCCTATTCCAATCGTCTTGAGTCCATGATTCACAATTTCTAGCGAACCTAAGCCTGTGAACTCTGTGCTCACGGAGTAATTTGGGGCCGCGGGCCGGGCGGTGACTGCGTATATTGGCAGCGAGAAGCCTCCTCCTGACCGTCCATAGACTAATATGCACATTTCTTACTTCTTGGAGGTTGTTCTTAAGATCCACATACGAAGATTTGCGATTTCTCAATGCGCGACTCACAAGAAAACGATCATCCCGTGGTTGGGTACATGGTTTTCTTCCAGAACCAGGCCTTCTCTCGACGGAACCAGTCTCCTGATATCGCTGCCAGGTCCTTTGGACTGTCGAGCGACTAACATTTAGCCTCCTAGCCACGAAACATTGGCTGCAACCCTCTTCAAGCAGCGCGATAATTTTGGTAGCTTTTACCACTTTATCTACCATTTTTGATACAGCCAAACAGCATTAAATAAAGCTTTGACAGTCAAGGATATGAAATTAATCGATAAAAATTGAATAAAAGTTATGAAAGTCGATGTTAACTTCTGGAACTTCGCGCCAAAAATGTAGGATAAAAAGGGGTTTTCTGTAAAAATGAACATCAAATGAAAAATTGAATTTAGAACGTACTTTTTTAAATACCACAGCATTTTTAAAACCGGCCAGTAACGTGTACAAACGATTGAAACCTTTTTGGTATTGTATCTTTTTAAATATGAATGAAAATCAAAACCGCCCGTTTTTTTTGCAAATGAGTTTATATTAAGATTTATCGTTTATTTTGAATTTGGCCGTAATAATAATATTTATACGAAATAGCTGTTAAAAATGTTTATTTATCCAATGGTTAGATAAATTTGATACATTAAGTGTACGTTATCGTCGGCCTTCACTCATAACCATGGATGTATTCCTTTATTATCTTTGTATTCAGCCTTTGTGTATCTTTAAAAGGCAAAAGCTGAGTGCTTCGAACGAGGCAAGATCCTAAATATATGTACATGTTATTCAGGCCAAAGTAATACGTAATAAAAGGTGCCGTTATATAAAATTGGAATTTACTAGAAAAAGTATTATTTAGATATCTTTTTCTTTTATTGCTTTGAGTGGCAAACGAGTAAGCAACTACTTTCATGGGAGCGGCTATGGTTCAGTTATAACCCCATACAAATAACTCAGGACGACGGAAAGGACGATGCGCGACGTGCAAGGCGTTGACTACCCATGATGTAGTGATTAAAATACCGATCTACAACGCCATTATCGTGGGTTCGATTCCCATGCAAGAGTACACTTTCTGCGATGCATAAATTATTGTACCGAGTCTGGGTGTAATTTGTGTTTATTAATTATATGTTTGTAAAGTCTTCCGCAATACAATGATTATTTATCTTTGCAGTTTGTACTCCTCAAGGGGTATTCCGTCGGACCGACCACTGACGTCAAATCACACTGCTCCGGTGGTCGGTCCAATTACGAAGGCGACGTGTCACGGGTGGGTTACGTATGTGCGTGCTTACGCCCCTCTATCGCCCCGGACGGAGTGGTGCGAGTGCGCCGACCGTAAAAAAGAAAATTAATATTCTCAAAAAAAAAAAATACAATGATTATTTCCTTAGCACAGGGTTAGCCTATAAAAAATCTCCATAATTTGCTAGATACCTACCTCCTAGTGCTATTTGAATGGGTTATTTTTATACCGAGTCCTTGTCTTCAATAGACCGAAGTATATTTTTGCCGCTCATCATCACCAGCTAATAATCACCAAGTCGACTAACCAAGACAGTTATTCCACTATACCCTCAAATGAATGAGTTACCGCGCTGTGAGACGGTGTTTTCTTCATCCAATAGTATACCCTGAGAGTATATGATGGCTTCAATTGACTCTATAGATGGCGGAGTGGTCTATGTAATGAGTTCTCATGGCAAGATTTGATTGCACAGAAGGTGTGATGGTCAAGATGCCGACATACAGTGCCAGTGTCGTGGATTTAATTACCGTACAGGACAGTACTTTTTGCGATACACAATTATTATTCTGAGCCTTGGTGTAATTTGTGTTATGACAATTTGTGAATCACACAAAGTGTTATAAAGTTACCTGAAACACAGCTATATGTGTCTAAATGTAGGGTGCTATCGAGAATATTTTAACAAATAAAACCTCACCGATTTCGATAGATGTTATGAAATAAATCTATGTTCACGAATGTTATTGCGTTTGTATCTGATTTTTATTTGTGCAATGTTTTGAACACTTTTCAATGGCAATGGGAGGACTGTCATCCCTCTTCAGCTAAAAGGCTTTTATTTCATTTAATACTCGTAATACTCGTGTAAACATCAGATATATTTACGGTGAGATATTTTTGGAGAAACGTAATTTTATCTAACAATGCTTTCCATGTGGTAACGGAGTAAGAATATAATTCATCACTCCTCATCGTGCTTGTTGGTGTCGAGAAAATGACTAAGGGAGATAATGTGCATGTAGTAGTTATGTATGAGAAGTAATATTAGAAACAAAACCCTATAACAACCTATCTAACCATCATCCTCATTCGCCTGCCCTCATCCAATGCTAAGTGGAGTTGGCACAACATGTTTTAACTTTCCATAGCCTCCTATCAACCGTCACATCTACAATCACTACTTTCATACGCATATCTTTTTGGCTCTCCCTCGATTTTTTTGTAGGATTTTGGTGCGGTGACCTAGTAAGAATAAAATTCACCACTTCTGTGACCCCAAGCAATATAAGAGTTGATATCTACTACCACATTCAAATGCATTAATAGAACAAATAAGTATTATATTATTATAAATGTAAGCCAATAAAAATTATAGAAGAAAAATCTTACAATTCAAAATGGCATCTCTTATTTATGATTTTGTTTACACAACAAAATGGCTTGTACATTCAGCTGAGTTTATTGATTTCCATCTAAACGTAACGAATGTAATAATTTTAACGAATACGATATAGCGTTACTTTATCGCAATGATACATTTTTTTATAATTGCCTAGGATATGTGAAAATAACTTTCCGTGTGGTCACGGAGTATGAATACAATTCACCTCCTCCTTTGCCCACGAGTATCATAAAAGACGACTAAGGGATATAATATTCAGATAAAGCACGAAACTCGGATTGGTTTGGTTTGGTCACGTAGAGAGAATGAATGAAAGGAGACTAAAAAAGAGAATTTATAGGGCGAATGCGAACGAAAGTGTTGGAAGGGGAAGCCTAAGGCGGACCACCGTTCCACGATTAAATTGGGGACGTTTTTAGGAAAGGCCAACCTAAAACTACCCTTAATCGAAGAACATGCATGAGGAGATCAATGAATGTGGAGGAGGTGAAAGTGGTATGTCAAGATCGTAGCGAGTAGAGGGAAGTGGTCACCTCCTACACCTATGGGAAAGAGGCGTGAATGTATAAATATGTAAACTCGAAATAAAACCTAACAAGCCTGACCACGTGGTATCGCGATCATATCAGCTGATATACGTCCCGTTGTGCTCGAGCCTTCTCCACAAGGGGTACATCCCCTTGATTTTATTACACCATGCTGGTTAAAGGTTTTGGCATTTGATTTTATGTCGAGTTTTCCTTCTCTGGCATAGCTTTTATCTCCATATAATATCCCTTAGTTGTCTTTTACGACATCCACAGATAAATTAAGGGTTAGTGAACTATATTTTTACCTCACAATACGTATATTTACATCAAAATATAATTCAAATTAAAACAAAGAGCTTTATATATCTTTATCAGTTAGTTACTTTCGAAAATTGTCTGCTATTTTCATCAAACTCTTTGTCATTTATTTGTAAAGCAAAATTACAACAAATACTCTCTCAGTTTTGCAAAACACGTTCACGAATGAAACTTTAACAAAAAGAACAATGAACCAAACTCATTCCACTGAAAATTTTCTTCTAAAAGGCGATCCTTACGCAAGGATAACATCTAGAAAAAGGCATAAAGGCCCAACAAACAAATGAGCAGTCGAATAATGGTGTCATTCCGTCTCTTTTATTAAGGGGACGAGAGAAAGAACAGACAATAGAATACGAATGACCAGTTTCTAATACCGTCAATTTCTGAAGATGACATGTTAAGAAATTCCTTATATCTTCTGAACGGCTCTAGTAAATGTATTGATGTAATAAATATATGTTTATTTATAAGCCAAGAATATTTTGTTTACATAATAATTCTGTAAATGTTTGTATATTTTCTCGATAGCTTTATTAGTATTCTTTACATCAATTTTATTGCTATTGAAACCGTTTAATCTGAATATGGATAGCAATAAAAATATATAATGAGCATTGTTTATATGTTATTGAAACATTATGTATTACTTTAGATAAGTAAATTCAGTTATATTTATAGTGATGGAGTAAGAATACAATTCACCATCCCCTATCTTGTCCATGGGTTTCGTAAAGGACGATTAAGGGTTTAAAAATTGCGGGTGACTGGATCGGGGATTTAGTCCGTCACCTGCCGAGAGGCCGACCGCGTGAGGAAAGACCGACTTCCTCCCCGAGGGGTGGACGTCGGTCGATGGGATGGTACTCTTCAAGGAGTATTCCGTCGGGTCGACCACTGATGTCAAGTCACCCTGCTCCAGTGGTCGGCCCAATGACGAAGGCGACGTGTCACGGGTGGGTTACGGGTGTGCGTGCTTACACCCCTCTGACGCCCCGGACGGAGTGGTGCGAGGAGTGCGCCGAGCGTAACCTACCCCTCAAAAGAAAAAAGGGGTTTAAAAATACGTACAATATCTATGCATAAGAGATAAACTCGAAATAAAATCCTATATTAACACGCCTGTACAGCGAGGTATGGCGAGTCAATTTCCCTGTTATTGCGGACGAAGCTTGAGCTTAGTAGTGGGAGGTATATAAGCTGGGCGGATTATTGATGACGATGATGATATAAGTCCCATTGCGGAGGAGGCCCGAGGCCAACAGTGGGATGTATATGGGCTGCGATGATGAAGCTGTTCATTGTGTGGTGGTGGTGGGTTAACTCCAACTGGTGCCGTCTGGTCAACAATTACATTCTCAGGGAAGATTGATGTTAGATAGGTGCCCGATCTCGCGACGGCGACCAACGTCCCGGGAAGGGGACGTTGACGAGACAGGGTACCCCTTTAGGGTATTCCGTCGCACCGACCACTGGAGACAAGGAACTCTGCGCCGGTGGTCGGGCAACAACGAAGGCGATAGCAGATTCCTTGTCTCCAATGGTCGGCCCGACGGAATACCACTGAGAAAGTACCCTCTCCATTATAAATACCAGCTAAGAGATTATTAACTTAGCAGCTAAGTATCAGAGAAAAGTGTAGCTATTCATCCCCTTAATTAACAGCAGCACTTTTCTGAGGAGCTTATAAAATCAAATAACGGAAACATTGTTATGGGCTAGCTAGATTCATTACATTAAGTTTTATTTCTAGTTTTCCTTTTCTTGTAGTAATTTTCTCCGCTTACGTAGTTTATTGTGGGCTTAGCTAAGCAAAAGCTAGCAGTTAGCTAAGCAAAAACCTCAAAATAGTATATACATTTTTGAGGTTTTTGGTTTAATTTTTAATAACGTACAGTGAAATTATTAAAACGATATCCATTTATCTATCTTTATATATATTTCTTGTATGCGTATGTATGTCACTGAACTCCTCCTAAACAGCTGGACCGATGTTGACGAAATTTTTTGTGTGTATTCAAGGGGATTCGAGAATGATTTAGATTTACAATTGGAACTGGTAGGTGGCGCTGCTGTCGACTTCAAGGAGAATTCCTCTTATTTTATTTGAACACAACAACGTCTGTTGGGTGAGCTAGTCTATACCAATAAATAAAATTGGAGCGTCTGTTTGTAATGTGAAAATAATAGGCTTTTTTCATGCTCACACAGTTATTTGCACGACACCTATGCCTAAAATAGCAATTAAAAAATTTTTGTCTGTCTGTCTGTCTGTTTGTTCCGGGTAATCTTCAAAACGGCTGGACCGATTTCAAAAATTCTTTCACCAATGGAAAGCTATAATATCAGGGCGTAAACTAGGCTATATTTTATCCCGGTATTCCCACGGGAACGGGAACTACGTGGGTAAAACGACTATAACCTATAACCGAAGCGAAGCGAAGCGAGGGCGGGTTGCTAGTTGTAGATAAGAACGAACAATCGTTAAAATTCTAGCAAAAAATGAAATGAAATGAAATTTATTTTCCTTTTAAAATTTTTACATTGTTGGTGAAGTCTCTGACCTTTGTGCTAGGTAGAGAAACCTGTGTTACAAAAGTCAGCGCCCTCTTATTTGATGTGGGGTTCATAAATATATCAAAAATTAAATGTGAAAGTTTTAGACGTCTGTAAGTTTTTAATTAGATTTTATTTTAAATCCTTTGTCAAATCAAATCAAATCATTTGTTCTGCATAGGCCCCTTAAGGGCACTTCAACATTGTTAAAGTAATACATCGTTTGAACATTATACTATTTATCATCTATCACGGCACGCAGCTACAAGCTGAGAAGATCCGGCACGAAACTCAGTGGGCTCAGGCTCGGGTCAGTCCTTTGTAACTAAATAAAATTAGACATACAATCTACCGTGTAGTGATGGAGTAAGAATAGAATTCACCACTCCCTCTCATGCCTCTCCTGCCCATTTTTTTATTTGGGACATAACATATATATAAGAAAACTCGAAATAAAACCTTATACCAACATGTCTGACCAGCGTGGTTATAGTAGGTTAATTTCCCTCCTATTATGGTGGAAGCTCGTGCCCAGCCGTGGGACGTCTCTGAGCTGTAATGATGATGATGATACAATCTATAGTAACTATAAACAACGTAAGCTCAAGAAATTTGTATGGATACCTCACTGGGTACCCCAGGCCCACCTTAATGGTTTCAAATGTAAAAGAAAAACCGGCTCAGTGCGAGTTAGAGTCGCACACGAGGGTTCCGTACCATTATCTATAAAAATTGCGTTTATTGTATGGGACCCCATTCAATATTTTTTTTTATTTTGTTTTGAGTATTTGTTGTTATGGCGGCAACAGAAATACATAATTTGTAAAAATTTTTTTTCTTGAGATACAGCCTGGTGATAGACACACGGACGGACAGACAGCTAAGTCTTAGTAATAGGGTTCCGTTTTTACCCTTTGGGTATGGACCCTAAGAAAAGCTTTGGCACAATGTAATCTTAATATATCGGCATCAACATAGACAATAAAAAAAAATAAGGTACTATTGTAACATATTAATCATATTTCCAATACAAAGCGCGTATAGTACCATAGACAATATATTTACTCTTAGTAAATTCTACAAAAATACCACTTATTGTGTCTACCATATTTTCAATTTTAAAAAAGATTCTGTCCGCTGACAAATAATAAATCAGTCACGAGTCTTGTCATACATACAATTAAAAGACATAAATTACATCTAGATTGGAACAATGATTTGTAAAGAGAATAAAAAAAAATAAACAATATATCACATATTTAGTGAATATTCAGCTTAATACATTCAGATTTTCGCGATCAACTAAAGGCCGTAGACATCCCTTTCTCATAGAATGCTAGGTTTTTTTTATTGTCTCACCTTTTTGTTGCTACTTGATGGCATACGGTAAGTGGTAACTGCCGCCCATGGACTTCAGCAATACTAGGGGTATAGCCAAGTTGCTGCCTACTATGAGAGAAGTGCTCTTCTTAAACGTCGTTTATAGAAGGATATATCATAGTGCTTAAGAAATACCGCAGTAAACACTGCTGTTCATTCTAGAGACTACACGTGGGTCGGAGCAATTAATGCTGAAAACGTAAAGTCGAGGATGATTACGTTTCTAGGTGGTAATTGATAAGCAAGCGTTCGCAATATGGTGCTACGTTGCCCATATAGGCTTTGACTTTGGCCTATTCTCCAAGTATATACTCAGCCAATTTTGACGTCTTCCACGGGCAAGTATGGGGTGGTAATAATTATATTCCTATATCATTGTTACTTGAGGAAAATACATCAATACATTTTAAATAATAATGAAAACAAACAGCTAATTAGAACACGGGCTTTCGACAAAGGCCCTCAGCGGTTTAACCATAAAAAATTAATAATAAAAATGTACCCTTTTCACGACCCTATCAAATAAACATTTAGGGGTTTCCAAGTCTTTGAATAAACAAGTAAACTACAACATTTTGGGCAGAATACATTAACATCATTAAATTTTACAATAAAAACTGTGCAAACTTGAGACGCTCATTAGAATCAATAAGATTGATATAATTTTTAGATTATCCGTATTTAATATACATCCTATACTTACAAAACCTTAATAAGGCAGCAGTCCTCATTAAGGTTGCTGCTGAACTGTATGTATCAACCCATTGAGATGGATGTATGGTGTGACGAGAATGGATAAAATAAGAATTGAATGCATTAGTAGAAGCTCCAACACTTTATTGTTATGGGGAGCATACAGCACACCTCATGGTAAGTGATACCCGCCGCTCATGGACTTTTACTAGGCAACTACCGTGAAACATTTGATTTGATACTTTTAGTATCACTGGATCAAATTTTTGCCTTTGGGATCACCAAAACTCGCCACACGTGAACACCCTCAAAAATTTAAGCTGCCGACTTTCTCGCTCACCGAACGAAGGGCAGTAATAAATTACTTCCGCCGGGCCAACCACTGACGACAACGAACTCGGCACCGTTGGTCACCATCCAACGATGGAGGTGACGTGCTACGGGTGGGTCATGGGGCCGCGCGCTGCTCCTCTGTCGCCCCGAACGGAGCTGCGGCGGGTGCGCTGACCATGGCCCACCACCCCAAAAAAAAAGTAACAAATTGCTACTACTCAGACGTCGATTTTCTACGAGAATCTGGTACTACCCTGAACGGACTAGCTCACGGCTGTAGACAAACGACTGTCTAGAATGTAGTCCTACCACATAAAAATTGCGCCAATGACAGGAAAGTTAAGGAGTGAACGTCTGGTCATGTGATGAGATGGAATGAAAATAATGTTTCGAGGAAAGTTTTATGTATGAATTTTGAAGATTTTTGGGGGTGAAGGCAGAACTTAGAATGGAGATGGCTAGACTACATAACATAGCTAACCATAGATATGACGTCAAATAGGGATCTATGGAATAGGAATCAATAGAATGGATCTATGAATGGAATTGCACCGACGAACTTTTATATACTACAGGAATGTATTATACATCCCTTACTCGTCCCTTTTAAACACTTATGGGCTATATAAGGGAGTAGTGAATTGTATTCATATTCTGGTATGACATGGAAAACCGCCTAATGTAGTGATTATTTATGTAGCATTATTATTTACTGGTAAACCGCCCTCGCTTCGCTTCGGTTGCAGTCTCTTTACCCGCATAGTGCCCGTTCCCGTGGGAATACCGGGACAAAATATAGCCTATATTACTGAAGGATAATATAGCTTGTCAATGGTGAAAGAATTTTTGAAATCGGCACAGTCGTTTTTGAGTTTATTCATTACAAACACACAAAAATAAAAATTTTTCCATTTTATAATACTGGTATAGATTGATGTATATACAATAACGAAAGTCGGTAAGCTTATAGTTGAATGAATGGAAAGCCAGTCTGTAGAACTGGTAATTTCATAACTCTCCTTTTGATCTAAACTTGGCATAGAAAAGTGTAAATGTCTAGAGCAAAAACGATAAAAAGCTAATATACAATGTATTTACTTTGTAGACAAACAAAACAATTTTGTATCTCGTGCATACTAGGTATTTATTTTTTATGTCGCACTAAAGAGTGGAATTGGATTAAAATGTATTTGCACATAGTTTATTACTAGTAAATAACATGAAAAGCTTACAAAGTGAACACAGTGTTTGAGTATTTTTAGACTTGGTATAAAAATGGTTAGGTATTGTAACTTAGTAAGAATATAAAATAGCTAATACCTAAATATGTTATGAACAGTTTAACAGGTTTCAGGTAAGTTTAAATGTGATTATTTAAAAAATAAAACCATTTTGAGCTGAGATATGGGATATCTCAGCTCCGCGTACTATGCTCGGAATATCTCTGAGAGATAGAATCAGAAATGCGAAAATCCGTAGAAGAATGAGTGTAACCGACATGGAACGGAGAGTTAGCACGTTGAAGTGGCAATGGGCAGATCTTCGCTGGCGAACCGACAACCGCTGGAGAAGAAAGGTTCTCGAGTGACGACCACGTATCGGGCGTCACAGTGTAAGACGCCTCCCCCACTAGCTGGACCGACAACCTAGTGAAAGTTCATGAGCGTCGTTAGACGCAGGCAGCACAGAACCGCGCTTTGTGGCGAAACATGAGGGACGCCTACGTCTTGCAATGGACAGCGATAGGTTAAATGATAATAATGACGGGATTCAGATAGCATTCATAATTCATGTTCTAATATTTACGCGAATATCTTATTAAACCTTTGTAACTTATTTGAGTTCTGGTACAGATGTATAATATATATTTATTGTTTAGGTTATCATATCATCATCTCAGCCCATAGGTATTACCTACTTCGTATTCTTACTAAGCTACAATACCTAAATAATAACTACATATGGCTAAGCTTAAACTTTAAAAAAACCGGCTAAGTGCGAGTCGGAGTCACACACTTAGGGTTCCATACCATTAACTATAAAAATCGCGTTTGTTGTATGGAAGCCCCCTTAAATATTTATTTTATTTTGCTTTTAGTGTTTGTCGTTATAGCTGCAACAGAAATACATATATTTGTAAAAATTTCGACTAGCTATCGCGATTCTTGAGATGCAGCCTGGTGACAGACAGACGGATGGACAGACAGCGAAGTCTTAGTAATAGAGTCCCGTTTTTACCCTTTGGGTACGTAACCCTAAAAACGATTCCATCTTTTAGTATTACATCGACAAAGTAATAGGTATACCCGTATATGCAAGAGTACGGATTTCGTGTTCCACTCTATGTATTCGTTCTTATAATACAGTGAATTTCTTTCAACCACCCTTGAAAAGATCGCGCTCAGAATTTTATGAAGCCCTTGAATAAAAATTACCTCGCAAGCATACAATCCGTTGAAAAGGCAAGAGTATTACGTACATTTACAGCTCCACACTCTTATGTATTAGGTCAGACTTTGTTAATAAAAACTACTTAAGTCTTTTCTAAAATAAAATTATTTTTCCAAAGTTTATTGCATTTGTATTTAATTTTAATTTTTGATTACCCAATGCTTCGAACACTTTTCAGCATTCATAATTACGGTCTAAGGTGTCTCATGTCCAACAAGTCACTATAACAGATATTTTTATACACCCGTTATAAAATTAGTAATTTAATTTAACGAATATTTTTTGATACAAATGTATTGCCAGTACAAGAAGAAAATGATTCTATATGAAAAATTTATATTGTTATTTGTAGTTTATTTTTAGACATTAAATTTATTGTAATTATTATATTATGACAATTTTTTAATTTACGCCTAATGAATCTAAGATCGGAAAGTCGCTTAAAGCGGTTAAAAAATTCATCACTAATTTTTTTATCACCATTTAACTTAATAGTTTTTTTTTTATGGGTGGGCTGCGGTCGGCGCGCCTCCGCCCTACTCCGTCTGGGGCGACAGAGGGGCTTAAGCACGCAACTCCCGCAACCCACCCGAAAACCACCTTGCCTTCGTCGTTGGGCCGACCACCGGAGCAGGTTTACTTGTCGTCAGTGGTCGGCCCGACGGAATACCCCCTACGTGGGGTACCCTCCCGTCGACCGACGTCCCCCCCTCGGGGAGGACGTCGGTCTTTCCTCACACGGTCGGCCTCTTGGCGGGTGACGGACTAATCCCCGGTCACGTCACCCGCGGTCCCGGCTAGGGCGGCATGAGGCGCAGGTAGTTGCGCCTGCGCCGCCCCAGTCGCCGGCGGCGGATCTCCTCATCGAGGCTGCACTCCACGCGCAGACGATCCGCCGCCTCCTTCTGCGAGATCACTGTCTCGCAGAAGGCTGCGACCGCGTCCCAATTCCCAACGCTGTCGACCATCGCCCTAGCGATGGCCGGCAGCGTCAGGTCGGCACCGATGATTGCGACGAGTTCACGGCGCTGCACTGCCCAAGCTGCGCAGGCCTCGAGCGTGTGGCGCGCCGTGTCCTCGTCGCAATCGCAGTGGTGGCAGGACGGTGTACTCTCCCTCCTTACGACCCTGTGCAGGTATTTGGCGAAGCTCCCGTGCCCCGTCAACACCTGCACTAGTCGGAAGGAGAGCACCCCCTGCCGCCTTTCCAACCACTGCATCAGCACCGGCCGGAAGGCCTCCACGGTTCGCACCCCGAACCGAGGCCTCTCCACCCGGACTGCCCAACAGGCAATGACGTCTCGGATTTAACTTAATAGTAACCGATATGTTAGAATAACTAGGGGGACTTAGTTAAATATTAGATGTTTTGTAAATTAAAAAGATACCTTTAGCCATATCTCTAGACACGTATGGACAAGTGGGGTTTGATACTCTTACTTCGTCAATTACCATACGGGTACTCCAAAAAAAAAAAAAACTCTCAAATATTTTATTCAGAAAACTTATGGGAGCCTCTTCGGCATTAGACTGCCTCGGCAGTGTGCTGCGGCCTTCTAGATAATGCGTTATAATAAAACAATCAGTGTAATAAATACCTTTTTTTCTATTATTAATGTCGTTTTTCTCTGCAAAATAAAGATCGGTACTTAGTAGTTTAACTAAAGAGAACGATAATTTTTAGAAAGATCTTTATGTTATTACATCAAAGAAATATAACTTTTTACGTATGTACGTAAGTTGCTGTGTAATATGCTGTGTGGTAGCGGCTTCGAATACTACCAACCCTTGCTTTGCTCGTGGGTGTCGTAAAAGACGACTAAGAGCCCTAGATTGACCCGGACCAACTCCATCTGGTACCATTTGGGTCAACGATTACATTCCCAAAGAGGGTTGACGTCAGGCAGGCGGCCGGTCATAAAAGTCATTGCCGAAACTTTTTGCAATATGTCAAAACAGATGACATATTGCGTCGACCCCAAGTAATTGGGATAAGAGCAAGATGATGATGACGTATGTACGTAAGTACACATTTTTTTATAACATTACTACTTTATTACAAGTACAATTATATCATAAAGAATTGCGTCTATTTAACTCATAATTTCAAATACTTAATGCTCGCTTATTACGAGGTAAGGGATTCAGTAATTACTTATTACGCGTTAACAGGTGGAGCTAATGTTGAATTTGCTCATTTAACGTTACCAACGTAGCGGTTTGCCTCTTTGTACAATAGAACACACATAACATAAAATTCCTTTTATCCATGTGGGAACGAAATTAAAATAATGATTTCTCATGTTTACGCGAGTGTTATACTCGCGTAAACATGAGAATTGTAAATAAAAGTATTTTTAACCCTCGACGGAAAAAGATAGGCATTATAAGTTTGACGTCAATGCTGTCTGTCTCTGTGTGTATGTGTGCATGTGTGTCTCCATAGGTGGCATCGTAGCTCTCAAACGGATGGACCGATTTGATGCGGTTCTTTCTTTTGAAAGCCTTTTTTTTTTTTCTTTCTTTTGAAAGTTACCTTGCGGTAGTTTTTTGGTGTTTCGTTAACATCAGTGCAACAGTGTAAGAGTATCAACTCTTTACCAAAGTTATGGACTGGCATAAGGTTACTCGATTAGATGCTTCACGCGTGCCAGTACCTACAGTTGTTAAATCACAATTAATTAATAATTCCTGTTAAAGAGAACGTGATACTTTTTTATGTATTACTAGCAAAACGCCCTCGCTTCGCTTCAGTTTTAGTCGTCGTCGTAGTTTTAGCCTTTACCCGCGTAGTTACCGTTCCCGCGGGAATACCGGGATAAAATATAAGCTATGTTACTCCCTGATATTATAGCTTTCAATTGGTGAAAGAATTTTTGAAATTGGTTCGGTAGTTTAAGCGTGAAAGCGTAACAAACACACAAACTTACTTTCGCATTTATAATATTAATTAAGATTTTAGTTTGTGTCGGGGTTATTAAAAATTTTCAATTTTACCTATTATTACGAATTTTATCGCTTTTCTATTTGATTGCCCACATTCCATGTGTGACAGAGTAAGAATATAATTCACCGCCCCCTCTCTTGCCCGTTGATAACGTGAAAGACAACTAAGGGATGTAGTATACATATAACATCTGTGCAAGAGAAGGAAAACTTGAAACAAAACCTTATTGTAAATAAAACTACTTTTACAGATTATATCGCGTTTGTATTTGATTTATGATTGCCCGACGTTTCGAACACATTACGATGTTCATGGTCACGGGTGGACTAAGACGTCTTACGTTCAACAATTCATCGTTATTACAGAGATTTATCCCGATTTATTTATTTTTTAGACCCGCTACAACTTTTCTTTCATTATTTCAGCCCATACTTTTCAGCCCACTATTCTTCAGCCTCTTCCACAATAGGAGGG